>BSQW01000007.1:0-5000000 GCA_030161315.1 Eutrema japonicum | reverse complement strand
AGTCAATGGTGGCATCTCAAAGTATTTGGTACGGACAATCTGTGAAAAACATTGACAAAGAATCAGTTGTTGGAGATCAGTAAATACCAATGATAAGGCAAGTCTGGACCAACCTCCTTGATCAAATCATCCTCTTCTTCTTCTCCCAGGCTCGAGACAGTAACATCTTCAACATCCTCCACAACCGGCTCAATCACAGGTTCTCTAACCTTCAGTCTGTTGAAACCTTTCATGTGCCGTCCATGGTCAGAGTCCTTCTCCTTGATCTTCCTCAGCTTCCGCTGGATTATTGTTGATACCAAGTCGATACAAGCGTATACCGTCTCAGCATCTTCCTCAGCGCGCACAACACCATGCTTCTTTGTAAACAATGTTACCTAAAGTACCACAGCAACTATATGTTAGCTCCTGAAGTAACAGTTTATGGATTTGGACAAACATATACTACATAGTTGCTTCATTATCAAATACCTAGCAGGATTTGGACGTGAAAGAAGGGGTTTTTATATAGAGATCAGGACTCAACAAATCGATAAGAATGACATGTATACCTCGCATCTACGGATCCTAGGTCCTTTACCAAACTCTCCTCCTCGAACAGAGAGTCTTACATCAACTTCTCTGACGAGATGACTGTGTTTCTGAACGGATTTCCCTACTTTCTCCTCAACATGCTGCTTGATTGGCTCTGATAACTGTCACAACAATGTCATAGTTAACCAGATGATGGAAGAAAGCAAACTTCAACTGTCAAAAACCAAAATGTCACACACATAAAATTTCTCTACTTTCTAAAACGGAGAGAGTATTTGGTAGGTTCTATACATAAGATTGCACCATTTCAACAAAACCCGAGTTTTCTCTTCGAATGTACAGGTTTGTTTCTTGTTACATCTGTCATAACCTAACACCAAACATTTCCCAAAAGTTCAAAACTTTTCTATTAACCAATTCTCAATAAACAACATCCACACAAGTTAAACATTTTTTTGTTCAGAATACGATTCCAACTTCCAAGCGTGTAGCAAAATCCAAACCTCGAGGTTTTTTCCTTGGATGATTAACTTGACGGAAGTGAGAGGACCGCTCCACGACATTTTCACTGCTAAAGAGCTTCTCCGGCCCAATTTCCAGGAACCGGATCCTCCTTGTCTCCGATCATCATAAGCGATACGGCCGAGGAAACCTGACCGGAGCGTGTTCGATTCAGTCCGGCTCGAGCCCACCATTGAGACCGCCGTGGAAGAAGATGAACACAGCGGCAAAGAGATCGAGACGCTGCAGTGGTGAAACTTCGTCTGAGAAAAACCTAAGAGCGTCGCCATTGGAATTGAGAGAGATTCACAGATTCTTTGTTTGTGAAGTGAAGAGTGAAGACTGTGAAAGTGGAAAATGCTTTGAAGGAAATATTTGGATAAGGTGAAAAATAAAAATGGATAAGAAACGCCGACATGTGCAAATGGGGAGGATTATATTTATGAATCGAAGCCTTATCTTTCCATATATACACATTATTTCCTCTTGCTTTCAGATGTGCATTCACGATCCCTTTCTTATGCCATTTAGTCGTTTTTCCTAAACCTATCTAGGATCATTTGTTAATTTTAGTCATAGTAGCTAGCTAATCTTACACATACTTTTGACACCATGTTTATTTATTTTTTAATATATTTTTCTTATACCATCTAAGTATATTACCAAATTAACATATGACATTTTGAGTCATAGTAGCTAGCTAATCTTTACATATTTAAGTTTCATTTTAGAAACTATGATTATTCAACAAGTTAATCTCGTTTGTTTTGTTAATAAACATACATAATAACGAAAAAGAACATGATGACTAATCTTCAATGTTGGTAAAAAATTCCATAAAGCTTTGTAACTTTATTAGTGATGGATGTTATAGGCATTGATGCTGAGATATTCTCTCAGTCATTAAGAATCCACATAAATGAGATGAAACTAATCTCGAAAAAATAGAGATTGTGTAGGTTACCCTTCCTAATTATTGAATCATGATAACTTTTAAACTAGTACACAGGGCCGGCCCAGAGGTACATGTTGCCTAAAGCAAAAAAAAAAATTTGCGCCCAAAACTTTATACAAAAAAAAAAAAAAAAAAATTTGATGCCCCAAATGCTGCCCCAAAATCTTGCGCCTAAAGTTGGTGCTTCTTCTGCTTTAGCCCAAGGCCGGCTCTGCTAGTACATGAAGAATATGCTAATGCATGGGAGACACCTTAGTCAACACATTTGCAATAGCACTTGTTTAATTCAAAAGTGGCCGCTTGATAAACATTTATCTTTCATTATGAGAACATGCTTCAATGGCAGTTATTGACTTTGAATATGACGTCTACTCTGCTCTGTTTTAAAGATTCATTATGTTCAATCAGAAGATTCAAAACTTACTTCTCTCTTAAAATTGATGATGCGTCACATTCACATTTTCCCCAAATTCAAACCGGTAACTCTATACATAGTTTTGGTATTATCCCTTCAGTGTAATCAATGGACCATTGCTCAATTTTACCTTTGTTCTATCTAATACTGTCAGCACATCATATTGCTTTAACTTAGGCATCAAACTTTACTAATTCAGATTAACAACAAACTTTGACCAACTATTTTTTATTGATCCATAAGTGATGTCGCAACAACGACATAAGCACCAAGCGATGTCAATTATAAAAAAACTACACCATAGGTCATAGGTGAGGCGATGTGAGATTAAGATAAGTTTTGCACGGTCGTTGATAACTTGATAGTGAGTTTTTGCTTGAGTCTGGTTTAAGGTAGAGTTTCAACGTTAAGAATATGAAAACCTTATCATTTAATATTATTGATATAAGTTATCATTTAATGGCTAAGATATTTAATAAAAAAAATTAATATTTTTTACACATTTATTAAGAAAGCACGTAAAATACCTAAAATCATATTTTATATTCCATCTATTATCTAGTTCTAATATATAAATTTGAAAATGAGGAAGAAAAGTTGCAGAAAAATCAGTAAAATATCACTCAAAATAAAACAAAAAACTACTTATAACAAAAACGGAAAGAAGAATATTTGGGTAGAGTTCGTAGGGCACTAAAAAAACTCACAACCCGAAAAAAAATTATCAATAGTGAAGAATTATATCTTTTCGCATTTATTTAGTAACTCAGCTAGACTGATATATATGCAGATTTTTGTATATCCACCATAGTATCGCTATCCCTTCACCCACATATATGAATACAATCAATTGTCTTGTTCAGTTAATTGCTTGGTTAGATTTGTAGATTGTCTCAAGTGGATGTTTGAAGCACATTTAATATCCTACTAGTTAACTTTTTATATAAATGGACAAGCAAATAGCCATAAGATACCACTTGGAAATATCTCAAGTAGCCTAAAAGAAAAATATCCTACAGACTGTAAAGAAACAAAAAGGAAATATCAAAAGAGTTGGCCACAGAAAAAAAGAGAGGATGAAACTATCACACAGAAAAAATATCTGTTTGAAAAAGGATGGGGGCATGTAAGTTAGGCCAAATTATCTTAAACCAAAAGCCATCGCTCCACCACAACAATTCCACCCACGCGTGCGTTATCATCCAAAGTCCAAACACTACATAACATTTTATAAACATTGATTTTGAAGGAATTGCACATCTGCCGACTCTAAACTTGGAGGATTAAAAAAATGAAGACATTTTACCAAGTTTGATTAGAAAAGCCATTGGTCGGAACGAACGAACGAACAAAAAAAAAAAAAAAAACTCAAAAGTCAAAACTGAATTGGTGATACCGTGACATAAAGGAAGGTGAGTGGAATGAGAGAGCGAGTAGGATTTATCTATCAAACCGCGGCGCGTGAAGATACAGAAAAATAGATATTTTGGTTCAGACAGCTACCTTCGAAGGTGAATGGCTGTATCAGATTACCACCATACACGTGTCTTATTCTTGTCCACCAAGAGACCACGAGGTTTTAACAAGTGTCTCGTTTCTCTCTCTCGTTATCCCTCCTAAAATATCTAGCCGCGGATATTACTTTAAAAACTCTTTACGTGGTCCCTACTTTGACACGTGTTCATTTTCAATAAGCAATGTAAATAATCAGATACAGCAGCAACAGACATAACCAAAATTCGGATAAATTTCGGTTAATTTAAAATTGATCAAATGGGTGACCATATATGTAAATGGATCCCATAACCCATGAGTGATAACCCATGATTCATCTAATTATATGAGTTATGAATCAAATAAGTGATTCATGAAAAATAAATAATTATTTAAATAAATATTATTAATAATTTTTAAAAATAAAAAAAAATTAAAAATATAAAATAATATTATAATATATTTATATTATGAATTGACAAATTTTCTTTAATTATTGTAAATTGTTAATAAATTTGTGGAACGATTTTTTTTGCTGGAAAATACGGAATTGTTTTTTTGGCGGAAAAACTCCCGGAAAAAACGCGGAATCACATTTTTGACGGGAAAACACGGAATCACGTTTTTAGAAGGAATAAAAAAAGGAATCACATTTTTTGGCGGGAAAACGTGGATTCGCATTTTTAGCGGGGAAATACGGAATCGCGCTTTTGGCAGAAAAACGCGGAATCGTGTTTTTGGCGGTAAAATACGGAATTATGTTTTTGGCGGGAAAATGCAGAATCACGTTTTTGACGGAAAAATACGGAATCGCGTTTTTGACGAGAAATCGATATTATATATTATTATAATATAATATAATTTATATTCATCTGTTCATTTTTTCCCTTTGTATCTAAATCGATATTATATATTATTATTTCGTAATTAGTTCTAACAAATTATATGATATTTTCAATGTCGATCCTTAGAAAACTCTGGTGTAAGAAATCGATTTTGTTTTTGTTGGTGAAAACGAAATTAATATATCTATAATAATCTAACCAAAATACGGGTCTATTAAACCCCGAAATCTCTTTGTCACCAAAAAGAAATCTTATTTTTGAAATATCTGTATTATTTTTTAAAATAAAATAATATTCTTATTATTTTAGAAAATAAAAAATTTAAACCCAACAAACAATACTGTTTGCCACTTGCATTAGATATTTTGGTTGATTATATTATCCCAAAAGTCACGAGCGAGATTTTTTTTGTTTGTTTTCTACCAACAATTTTATAGGTATACTTGATTAGATTTTTTTTTTTTTTTTTATCAAAAGCTTAAGTACCTAGAATAATTCGGATATTCAAACAGGAGGTACCGAGTTTACATAAATAATATATGATGGGTAGACACGAGCAGTCCGTACTAACTTGTTCGCCTTTGTGTTGTTTACGCGTGGGATGAGTGAGATAGAAAAAAAATTAAACACCTCTTTACTTTTCACGAATTCCTCCAAATGTAATGTGAAAGCCGGCCATTCCTCGGGTGTTAACACCATCTTCACCAGCTTGGAACAGTCCGTTGCAGAAGCTATCGTCGTCTTCTGATTTGCAATCATACAATGCATAACCCACGTAAATGTTTCTAATTCTGCGTGGAGGGGAGAGAGACTTCTTCGTAAATTCCTTACTCCTACGATAGTTTCTTCAACGCCTTCCTGAAAGTAATGCCATCTTAATCCAAAAAATAGGTATACTTAATTATATTAATATACAGATACAATATACCTCCATAATAATGATTCGTATAATTAGATTTTAAATTAAAATTTTCATTTAATTATCTATAAATTACCATATGTGTCACAATCATTTTTAAACACAATTTTCTAATTTTTATATAATAAAATAATTTAAAGCTATTTTACTTTTCTAGATTTTATTAGTTTACTTATTTTCAAACACAATTTTCTATTTTTTTGTTATTTTTATAATTTAAAAATAAATAATTAAAAATCAAAAAATTTATATTATTATATTGACACATGTCAGTATCTAAATTAATAATGACATATGTCACGATCTAATGAGTTATAATTATCTTACGTATCACACTCACGTTGAACGATTCAACTTTATATAATAAAATTTGTTCATTAGAAATGTGATTATCGAATAAAATAAAACTAGATTTTAAATCCGTGCGTCTATGCAATTTTTTTTTTGTAATATATAAAATATGAAACGAGGAATAAAAACTAATTTAAGTGTTATTGATTTAAATATGTTTAATTTGTAAATTTTAAATTTATAATAGATTTAATAAATATTTGACAATAAATTTAGTATTTATTTGATAATATATTCAATATAATTTTTAAAAATAAGAGATGTTTGAAAACAAATTTTAAAAATATAAATATTTTAATAGTATAGATAAATTACCATTGATTGTTTGGTAATTATAAGATATTTTTTCTTAAGATAATTATAGGCTTAATTAAGTGTAAATGGTCATTTGATTAAAAAATTAGGTAAGGATTACTAATTTTTTATAAATTAAATAAATAAGAAAGAGAAAAAATGATTAAACCTAAAATATTTTTTAGATTTTTTAATAATTACAAAAATGCTATTGGTCTAAAATTCATTTTCTGACAAAAGAGTTCGGTAACACTATTCATCAAACGGCTGATAGTACTATTCATCAAACGGCCGATGGTCTTCTTCTTCTTTTTTCTCCGATGTGAATAGTTAATCATGAGAGAAAAAGTAAGAATGTAATCTATTATATAATATGAAAGTTTTTTCTTAATATAGGGTATCCACCTCATCACTACTAATTTTTTTTAACAAACACATATTTAAAATATTCATTTAATATATATCTATTTATATTTATTATTATTTTTATTTAATACAAATTACAAAAATACAAAATTTAGTGTAAATAAATAGAAAAAGTGATAATTCGATTTTAAGAATCAAAGAAAAATGTAATAGTAATTCGATAAAAAACTGAACCAATTAGAAAGGTGAGTTGAATTTTTTAATGTGAATAGTTGTAGATTTCAAAAAGATAGATCTTGTAATTTCCCATAATAATTATAAGCATAAGTAACAACTTGAATGGTTTAATGAGGTATTAGCTGACAAAATAAGCAATTCAGTAACATTTCTACATCACAAATACATACGAATATTTTGGTATAAGCATAAACTTAACATCCAACTTTAAAACCAAAAAAAAAAAAAAAAACTTTAAATATGAACCACAGAGTAATAATCAACGACCAGCCACCACACCAATTAAAAAGAAAAAAGGTTATTTGGCGTATTGGATCTCTTTGTCTCGTACAGTTTTTGCTGATTTGGCAAACGTGGGCCACGTCAGCTAACTCTACTAGATATTTTTGGAATCCGTTTACTAGTTTCGTGACCGTTAGATCACGGTCGGTTGGCCGCGCGATTCTAATCTCAGCCGTTGGAACATTCGGAGATATTTGTTTTTCTCCACAATATAGATTTTTGTTTGCCTCTATATCTTTCCACTCACAATATTTTTGATTTGTTTTCTAACTGTTTCGTCTTCCCCTCCTTTTCTCTCTCTGGAGCTTCAAATCTAATTTGGTTATAAGCGAGTGCTGTGAGATGCAAGAAGTGAGCGACGAAGTTGTTGAGGTGACGGTGGTGGAGAAAGCAGCTGAGGCTGGCGGAGGAAAGTTAGCGCGGCGGAGGATGCGGAGGAAGGACGCCGCAGAGAGCGGCGGCGATGGTTTGGTGAAGTGGGATAGGTTTCTCCCTAAAATCGCGTTAAGAGTTTTGCTAGTCGAAGCTGACGATTCTACCAGACAGATAGTCGCTGCTCTCCTCAGGAAATGCAGTTACAGAGGTCAGTTCTCATGAGGTTTTATGTTTGAGGATTTGTGCTTTCGAATTCTTGATCTGCCTTCCTCGATTGTTTTGGGAAAATCCCGCGAGAATTCGATTCAGCGACTATTGATGTGAATCGCATGACTCGAGCTAACTTATGCCTTTGAAATCCTACAATTCAAGTCAAATTAGCAAGTCAACGATTTCTCGGTTTTGCATCTGATGTTTCGGTCTTATTTGGCATGTGAAAGACTTTTTCTTGTAATCTCAGATGATGTTTTCCGATAGAAAATGTTTTTTTTTTCTCCTTCCTTCCCCTGGAGACAGAGATTTGAATTCTTGCTACGGTGTAGTTATTAAACTCAGTTTCTAGAACACAATGAGGCATGTCCACAACGAGCTCAAAGGTTTAACGTGGTTCGTTTTGTGTACTATGTGCTTCTCAGTTGCTGCTGTACCTGATGGCTTGAAGGCTTGGGAGATGCTTAAAGGGAAGCCCGAAAGCGTTGACCTAATATTAACAGAGGTTGATCTCCCTTCAATTTCTGGATACCCTCTTCTAACTCTTATCATGGAGCATGATATCTGCAAGAACATTCCTGTCATAAGTATGTGACATTTACAACTTCTGCTTCTTCTTTTTCCCATTACTTTAAGATTATTTTCGGCTCATTCTCTTGTCTTTGTATTGTATTTTTTTTATCCTCAGTGATGTCGACACAGGACTCGGTGAATACTGTGTATAAGTGCATGTTGAAAGGTGCGGCTGACTATCTTGTGAAGCCGTTGAGGAGGAATGAGCTGAGAAATCTCTGGCAACATGTCTGGAGAAGACAAACTGTAAGTCCCCTGCGATCTTTTAACCTTTTGTGTCCCGAGCAATCTACAACTTAACCATCCTTATTTAAGTTTCTGGGAAATTTCGTTGTCTATTAAAAGATAATTGAGTTCTCAGATTTCTTTTTTCTTGATCATCTTGGCAGTCACTTGGTAGCTTTCCACTGGATGAGAGTGTCGGACAGCAGAAACCCGAGGATGTGTCTGCAAACAATTCGACCAGTAACCACGGGAATGCATTTGAGAGAGACCAACATCCTGTAATTGGGAGTGGTGGTGATGCCCAGGTTAGATCTGATTCTGGACTATCTTATTTTCTGTGCTGGATTCTTCACGTCTGAATTTGATTCTGTTCCTTGGTGTTGTTTCTAAACTTTTAGTTGAATTTTGTTCTTGTAGAGCTCATGTACCAGACCAGAGATGGAAGGCGAGAGCGCAGATGTGGAGGATAACCAGAGAGACTCATTACAGATGGAGAGGGCAAAGTCTCTGCTCAGTGAGACACGGATTCTAGGGAACAACATTCAGGGTAAGCGAGATTCTTGTTTTTGCAAGCTAGCAAAACATCTGACGCTTGAAAGCTTCATCAGAATCATTAATCACCTATATGTTTCCTGTAAATTCTATAGACTCATCGAAAGAAGCCATTGACTTCATGGGAGCATCACTTAGAAGAAATGGACAACGAAACAGAGAAGAAAGCAACTCCAAATACGAATCTCGGATAGAACTTGATCTCTCTCTGAGAAGACCCAACGCTTCCGAGAACCAGTCTTCTGGAGAGCGGCAGTCTCTTCATCCTTCTAGTGCCTCGGCTTTCACGCGGTTAGTTGTCTAATTCCTGATTCCCTCTTTCTATCAATCATTCAACAGTTGTCGTCCTTTCTGCTGATCGTGTGTGCAATGTTCTTGTTGCCAGGTACGTTCACAGGCCGTTGCAGACACAATGTTCGGTCTCTCCGGTTTCTGATCAAAGAAAGAATGTTGCGGCAAGTCAAGGCGATAACATTGTGCTACTCAACCAAAACAATTCATCTGAAGCGCCTCCAAGTGCTCCAAGAAGAAACGAGGCAGGCTTTTACACTAGAGCTGACTCACCGGGTCCACCGTTTAGCAATCAGATGAATTCTTGGCCTGGACAGAGTTCTTACCCCAGGCCAATTCCCATCAAGGGTATACAGTTCAGGGGTCCAAACACAGCTTATGCATCTGCCGTGGCTCCTGCTTCACTCTCCCCAAGCCCTAGTTCCGTTAGCCAGCATGAGTACAGTTCCATGTTTCACCCGTTCAACAGTATACCGGAGGGCTTGCAAGAGCGTGATGGTTCCATGGATGTAGAGGAGAGAAGACACGTCTCTTCTGCAACCGAGCAGAGTGCAATAGGGAATCACTGCAGTACCAACCACAGTGATCAGCAGCAGCTCGAGAACGGATATTCATCATCGGTGGGGAAAATTCAGCAATCTCTTCAACGGGAAGCCGCATTGACCAAATTCCGGATGAAGCGCAAGGACCGGTGTTTTGAGAAAAAGGTATAAATTGATGTGTGATAAGATAGATAGTCATGAGCACATGGAGAAGAATAATATTAACGGCTTTGAATGACATACAGGTCCGTTATGAGAGCCGGAAGAAATTGGCAGAGAAACGGCCGCGAATCAAAGGGCAATTCGTTCGTCAAGTCCAATCCACAACACAAGCTCCACAGTGATCCAACAAATTGATGTAATATCAATACAGTTCAATTTTGTATTCTCCGATGCAGGAGCTGTTCTTGTCCTCTAACTCGTCTAAGAAGATTTGGTGTACATACAGCTTTTGGAGCTTGTTGTTGAGTTTAGCTAGGATCTACTTTAGATATGTAAATTACACACCCATGTGTTGCTTTTTCTGTAACTTGCGACAAGAGTTTTATAAGATTGACAAAAGCTCTATTAAAGACATTTGAGTTTGGAGCCTTCATCTAGTCCGGTTATGTTAAAAGATCAAGGATGAATTATTCATTCGATTGAGATCAATCAAAACTTCTGAAAACAAGTGTAACAATAACCAAGTTATACATTGTAGCACAAAGCCAACAAGCCAAGCGAAGAAGAAGATTAAACTGAGAATTAAGGTGTATCTCTACATGGCTCTTGATTATTCATTCATCAGTGTGATCGATGGCGACAAAGTAATCCTTAAAATTCTAGATTGATAGAATTGTGAAAGCTGGTTGAGTTTTAGGGTCGAATCGAATTGGGACTAACCCATTTCCAGTGATGCCGTTTCACAGTTACAGCTTTTCCGGCAGCGCGTGTTTCCTCCGAATCTTCCGTTGAGTCTCCGTCGTACTCCTTCTCTTCCGTGCAGAAATCTTCCTCCGGTAGTCCCTGCACCGTCGCATCCACCGAGTGCAGAGCGTAACGCGCCGGCAGTCCCGGATACGACATCGAGTTCCTTTCTTCCACTCTTCTGCTGTATGTTCCGGGAAGAAGCTTAATTCTCTGTCCCTCGGCGTCCATGGACCCGAGCTCTTCTTTTATGGCTCGGAAGACTGCCTCGTCGGGGGTTTCTTCTGGCTTCATCTTCTCCGATAAAGGACGAAATCTCTCCCGGATGCTCCCGTCGGATAATTCCTGGTGAGATTCCACGAGGATTCGGCCGTCTTTTCCGATTACGCGGACGGTGACGACGTTTACGGTGCGGACCGGCGGGGTTGAGTCGGCGAGAGAAGTCTCGCCGTCGGAGAGCTCAAGCCAGAGGTTGTGCACGTTTTTGGTCCCCGGTTTGACTCCCCAGGCGGCGAACGAGTCGGAAGGCAATCGCGATTCGAGCCAATCGGAAAGCGATTGAGGGTTGGCGAAGCGTTGGGAGAGAGGCTGCGGCGGAGGAGGAGATCGACGGGACATGGCGGTGGATCGGCGGCGAGGAATTAGAGGGCAAGATAATCTGTTTGGAGGGAGGGAGAGGAGAGGTTTAGGAGAAGACCAGAGGAAGAGGAGAGAGACGGCCGCGAGAAACAGGTCAGGAAGGGCGGAGGAGACGGTTGCGTTGCGAGGCCGGTGGTTGTTACGGCGGTTCACGAGAGGTGTATGCGGCGGAGATGGGCCAACGAACATGTCAATGACTAAAATGCCCCCGAACTCTCAATCGTGGCTCATACGCAGACCTCAGAGAGGGCATAATGATATTGATAACTACCAAATTTATCGGTTGATTTAGATATTTTACGGCCAGAGAAATAAATAATGAATATGAGGGGGAGGTTGTAAAGGGTCAAAACCAGTATTCGCTTATCTAGAATCTTGATAACTACTTTCTCTTTAATTGCACAATGGATCTTAACACTTTACTATTTTACTTTTATAACCCTCCTATTATCAAATATCATGCTCTCCTAGTGAGTCAAACTATTATCAAATATCTAGAATCTTGGTAACTACTTGCGTTATCTCTTTACATTACACACACTGATTGCGTACTAGTTTCGTTATTACAATGAAAAATACACATTATATTCAAAGTTCTTCACTCATCATCATTGGATTCTTGCTCGTAAATCTGATACTCTCCATCGCTTCCGTCAATGGAACCATTCAAAGTTGGTTTGCTGCTTGGAAACCTATCGAACAAACCTTGGAGATATGTTCTGGAGTTGTTCTCCATATCACCGTCTTATCATCGTTTAAAGAAAAACTAAAACCAATCCAGATTAAGCTCTTAATTGTCTTATCAACTTCTCTGATCTCCTTCTAATACTCTAGAATCTGCATTTACTAATGATTAATTGGTGCTTGTGTTATGAAAGTTTATGCTTTGAAGGATACATCCATGCGAGCTTAACGATATCTCATCATCATTTGCAGCCTGCAAAAGAAAACATTAGAAAAACAAAGAAACGGATTTTCGGGAAAACTGTGTGGGTGAAGTAAATTATAAAAAGTTTGTAAGCATGGTTACCACATCGAGTTCCTCGTATTCATCATCCATGTCTTCATCTGCATCAACATCACCCTCTTTCTCTTTGTTTACGTTTTTATACCTTTTCATATCTTCCCCATCTGCAGATTATTTTACATCAGTACCTGTTACTTCCAGTATTTTTTAAGGAGAAGATTGTGGTCGATGACAAATGATTATAAGCATAGCTCCTGACGAATGACAAAATAATGTATGTCTCGGTGTAGATTCGATTTTGGCAGATGTAATTAGTCCCATTTATAATTATTTTGCATAGTCGTAGAGCATGTTTCCAACAAATTTATTCCAGTCTCCATGCTTTAACACAGTTTCGAGGCCATTGAGACAGAAGAACTGTGCTCAACACATGTCAACAATCACTAACTAGACTGCCTAAAACGTAAAGAAGATTAAATTTGAAAATCTGTTGGTGATCTTACCCTTAGCTTTTTCCAGGTGATCTAGTTGACATGATTTCAGTGCGTCTTTCTGAAGTCGTGTCTTCTCTGACCTCTCAAACTCTTCTTGAATAGATTTTAAAACATCTTCGAAACCTGGCTCAGGAAACACAGATATAAACCTCACAGCTACACGGAGTCTCAAATTATCAAGCAGCGCTTCTGAGAACCATCCTGTTTTATACTGGAAACAAAACACATCAAATCAGATAAACAAGACCTCATATGGAACAAAGGGCTTGTCAAATTTGTTATGTATTTAAGTTATACATGATTTTGTGTGTGATTGGTGAGGCGTGTTTTGATAGTGGCATTTTTTATGCATATAAAGGTTTCATCTGTAACTTTTCCATAATGAGGCAACATGCCATATCTACCCGTCATCGTTAATACAAGCTAGAGACTAATATTTTGGTATTCGCTTCATGAACGAAAGCTTAGCTGAGAACTCACATTACAAGTAGTCTGCTTGGGAGGCTTTCTTATCTCTCGTTGAATGTACTCGTCGTCAAGTTCAAATAACTGTAGAAATGTTTGGCATTTGAAAGGAAATACTTTAAACGCACAAATGTCATTCCAGCTTGGCTTTGACCTGTCACAAATAAGAAGGAAAATGACTGAAAATCGTAAGATCCAGACACATTACTACACGGACTTTGAATAAAAAAAATCCATGCAACTTCTTTGACACAAACGTGAATTGTTGATTTCTAGAGAGTTTGGACACACTTCCCATTCTTTTCAAAATTATCATGTTCTTATAATGTTTTCAAATGGATCAATACTTGCAAATTTTTTTTATAATGTTTTCTGTTTTTTTCTGTCCCATACATATTGGTAAATTGAGAATCTTGAGTAGAGAAAAGATTGAGTTTACAAGGAAAAGCTTACTTGTTAGTTGCATTGGCATCACAATAACCCCTTAATTCAGGTGGAACCCTGAATTCCATTCTCTGGAATCTGAAAATAAAATATACACAAAGGAGATAGAGGTGAAGAGCTTTGACATACATCTTGCAGACCGGATGCATGTGAACTCCAGAAGAAAATTTCATGTCAAGTACGTTTTCACAACCCGGATCTAGGCATTTGTGATATGAATGAATTTATAGAGATATAACTCACACACGAGACTCAGGATCTTTCCGTGGATCATAGCCTCTTTTAATCCAGAACCTAAGAAATGGACCACCCGAGAAATAATATGCAGCCCTAAGAAGAAACCTGCAGAGAGATCTCCAGAAAGTTGGTTATTGCAGTACTAAGAAAACTAACACACCTAAGAAACGCATCAAATCTGTTCACCTGTTTAGCATATGATGTGTGCATTTAAGACCTTTATCAAGTAGCTGTTGGACTATGGAATCTCTTGTCCACACAGGTCGCTCTTCAAACAATGCAGACACTGCTACCTGCCATTGCCATTGGTTGGAGCTCGGAGCAATAAAGTCTTCCCAGTTTAATATCTTTGGGATCTGTATGAGCGCTAAGGACCGATCAAAGATCTCCAAAATGAAATGAAGCATCAAAAACATGGCTTCGAACTCAGCAATATTAAAATTTGGAAGATTAGTAAAACATAGAAAAGGATATCTGTGACACCGAAATCAATTGCAAAGACTGGGCCAATATCTATCTGCATCATCATCAGTAAATCAATTAGCATATGAAGAAGTAGCAACCACAAGTACAATGTCATGGCATCTTTAACATTCAATAGAAAACAGAAGAGTCGTGCCCTTGATGTTTCAGAAGAGTGAAACTGTGAGCTTTTTACAGGCTTCAGAATCTTTAATTCTGCAATTGCAGGCTCTAGATAAAACGTTTGCAAACTAACGATTATCCTGCAAAAAACTTAAGCAGAATCCACCTCTTCCGAGCACCCAAAATCCAGTCAATCCGTCAAGAAAGTCTCAAATCTTACCATTATAATTATTAAGAACTCTCTACCAGTCGATTAGCTATACAAAGACAATATAGCTTGTCCTATTGGTAGACTATTTGTTTGAGTCATTTTATCCAAAAGATTGCTTTCAGTTTATACAGAAACGTCGAATGGTTTCACTTCTTCTTTTACCTCATAAAGATTCTGAGTTGCTGCCTCATCATTCGTTTTTGGGCCTGATGTTACTGGAAGTCTCAGCCTGTGAATCAAACAACGTAAGTGGAATTAACAATAGAACTTAAAACACTCTAATCAACTATGTTTTCCTTCATCGTTCGCCTATAACTAAAATATTCCAGACTAGACATCCTATAACTAAACTCCAGACTACACATCGGGTTCTCCTAACTAAGATTCAGATGAAAACAGATCACTTCACGTGGACAGAATTTGTGTTACCAGGTAAGAATGATAAAAATTGTCAGGAATAATTAAGACAGTGTAATCTTACACCAAGTTGTCTGGCATATCTTTGGGTGCAAAGAACTGTGGCAATAACATCATTACATCTTCATCAGCCATGTCCATTAGATCATTGTTTCCTGCATGATATCAGGGAGTAATTATTTTAACTTATGTAATCACACCTTAATATTTGCAATATAAAGAAAACACCAAATGAATGGAGACGAATCACCTGCAAGCGGCGTCACCTCCATCCATTTTCTCTTCTTCTGCTGTGCAGTAGTCTCGTGAATAGGAATAACATGCTGGTAGTCGGCCATGCCTTCTCAATACCCACACGAATAAGAGTGAAAAAAAAAACTCAATACAATGGGAAATATTAATTCAATGCTCACTAAATAAGAAAAATATAGATGCAAAAGACCGCAGAAGTTGGAGAGCTATGTTGTTACCATCGAAGCAACACGATTGAGACACACGAGCAACAATAGCAGCACATAGAGCTGGGGAAGCTTCTGATGCATCAGTAGCGGGAAGAAGAGGTTGAGTTTCAAGCAGAGAATCTTTCTCAACATCCTCCTTAGAAATTTTTAACAGAAAACGATTACAAGGACGTTGTAGTCCCCAGGCAGGATGTGCATAAGGGTCTTGAGGGCGGAAATGTAGCTCAAGCTTGTTTGAAGTTGATTCTCTTGCCTAGAAAAAAAAATGCCAAAGTGAATCTTAGAATGCAGCAAGCAAAAGAAACCGAGGAACACTATAAAATTACGGTTGTGATGCCTTGGATTCCGCCAAGAGTCTCGAGGGCTCGGGAAATAGATGAAGGATAGCCAGGGTAGTGCACTACAAATGCCTCCTTGCTCGGCAAGTTACCCGATATTGTTCCGTTTTCTATGATTCCCATTCTTTCTTTCCAAATCTGTCATACAAAAGAGATACAAATAGATGAGTTATCAGCTAAACTGCCTTCTTCCTCTTTATCTCTTTAAATCCGAAACCTATAGAGTTCGAAACCATGGACAAACACCAACTATAAGGAAGACCAATGCGATCTTACTACGCAGAGGCTATACAGAGAGAACGACGGTATACCAGAAGTAGCGGTTACGGATCGCAAATAGATCCCGAATCGGAATCGGAATCGGAATCAGACCAGACGGCCGTCCAGAGCGCCGGAAGATGAACACACGGCGGTGGAGAAGAACCACCGGAGCTTTGTCTGCCTGCCTTTTATGGCGAAATGCTAAACGTTGCCGTTTACGGGATTCATTTGTAGATCCGGTCGATATCTGATCTCCGCAGAGACACTTGACCGACAGGTCCAGACCGGTTTTACCGGTTCGATCATTTTGCACTTTTTAAATTAAATGTTTTGAGTAACTATTAAATACTTTTGACTAAAAACATATAAAGGAACAAAAAATTAGAAATCTATAAAGAGAAGAAGTATCCTAAAATAGCACAAAATATTAAAAACAAAAAAAGAAGAGAAAAAATATCAGATTTTTTTAAAGGAAATAACATTAAAGAAAAATGAAGAATTGGTGTATATTTTATTGACTGGAAAATATTGTCACCTAAAGAGCTTTTTATTTTGACATCTACCGAAATCTTCAAACTTTTCCCTCTAAATAATTCTTCTAAAAATCCTCCCTTTTTGTTGTTGAAGACTGAAATTCCATTGATTGATGCAAGAACGGGTTTTTATTATGTTCTCTTTTGTTTTTTTTCTTCTCAAATTCTCTCTTTTTTCTTTTGTTGTCTCAGTCTGATTGTTCCGATGCAGAAATGGGTGATTCATCTTTTGGTTTGATCATGGCTGTTTTGGAAAATGCTGATGTGAAAGTTGTTGACTCTTCGGGTCAGAATTTAGACAACAACACTGCTTCATTAGGAGAGACGATGCAGCCACCATGTCCTGATGATGTTGAGAGACCAAATCAGAAAACTAGTGAAGTACCGAATCTCAAGAGAGAGATAAGTCATTCGGATGATAAGCTTTCTAAGTTAAATCCGATGGCCAAGGAGTTTGTTCCACATTCACTTGCTCGAACCCACTCTGGATTTTTGAGAAATAGATTATGCTTTACCAACAATTTTGCAACGCACGCTTTTTCTGCTCATGACCATTTTTTTGCTACAAGGGTATATATATATATCATCTTTTTTACATTATTCTCTGAGTTATGGTTTATATGTGTGTTGGATTTGTTATGTTTCATGAAATGTTTGATCAAAAAATGCTTATCATCATATTTATTTCATTTTCTTTTTATGTCTCGCTGTTGATGAGGAATTTATTCAATTTTTTTTATCTTTAATACACACTCGATCTCCATTTCGAGATTTAGGTGATGAAATTGCCCCTTATCATTTGTTGTTTATCATTTCCTAGATTGATGACAAAATATAATACGAAAGTCACCATCTTTATTTGTTTGTCTAGATTGTCTTCATTTTTGTGTCCTTTACATTCTCATCCAATTTTCTCTATTACTTAAAGAAAATGGTTAATTATGAAAGTTTTTATTAAGCTATACGATTATCTGGAAATATTTTTGTGACACTTGTATGTTTGAGTAGAATAGTAATATATTTTTTTTATCGCTTGCTCTCTAAAGTCTTGCCCTTTAACACACACAGGGGAGGAACTTTGGCAAAGGGAAGCGATGGATGAACAAAAAAACAAGCTTGGCTCATAATGAAAATGTAATCAGGAGAACTGTACATGTCTCAGACATCGATCAACAGGTCTAAAAAGAAAATCATTGTCTCAAGAATTCACTTTTCTCATAAGGAATCTCGTATATGTATATAACCAAATTAAAGCCCTCTAGCTTTTATATCTTTGTAGGTTACTGAGGAGCAACTTGCTGGTCTCTTTCTTTCTTGTGGCCAGGTACTTATTAAATGAGATCTTTAACCAGTTTGTTTTTATATCTTCAAACTCAATTCTCATTGTCCATTTTTATGTCTGGTCTACTAAAGGTTGTTGATTGTCGTATATGCGGTGACAGTAAATCTATTCTCCGTTTCGCCTTCATTGAGTTCACTGATGAAGGTACGTACTCATGCACCAACATTATTGTGTTATGAGTTGAAATGTTCTTGTTGCATGTGTTTTATTAATCATCATTAGTGAATTAATGTCTCAGAGGGAGCTAGGTCTGCTTTAAGAATATCGGGTACAGTGTTTGGTTCTCATCCTATTAGGGTTCTTCTTTCCAAAACAGCTATTGCACCTGTTAACCCGATATTCCTTCCAAGGGTAAGCTGAGATACATAATCATGTCTAAACCAATCTTAAGCTTTACATATATTGATGTCAATCTATAGATCTTTTTCTTAATGCTGCATGTTTTCTTTCTTCCAGTCTGAGGACGAGCACGAGAAATGTGTAAAGACTGTTTACTGTACTAATATTGACAAGAAGGTAACTTGATTTTTCATTTCCTAATCACTTAATCAGACTAATCTCTAACAGTGAAGAAATTGAACTTTTCTTATTTTTCGTTTTTTAAATGCAGGTCAGTCAAATGAAATTGGAAGATTTCTTTAAAACATCTTGCGGGGAGGTACAAAATTTGTCTTTTGACTATGGTCGATTGTTTATATATACTTAAAAAAAGATGTTGTGTTTTTCCATTTTACATGATCTTTATTTCCTTTTAGATTCAACATCTAAGGCTTCTTGGAGACTATCATCACCAAACCCGCATTGCTTTTGTTGAGTTTACGCTGGTGATTTTCTCTTGCCTGTTTCCTCCATACATGATTAACATATATCTATGAATCATACACACTACAGTAATGTGCATGGTCCACTATATAATATACTTAAAATTTATTGAATATTTGTTTGGCTTGATGAGACAAGTTTGACCCGCACCTAATCACTTTATGATTGTACAAACAATAAAGTGAGAAATGATTAATTTTGTGTGCTTCAGGCTGAAAGTGCAATTTCTGCGCTTAATTGCAGCGGTTTTGTCTTGGGCAGGCTCCCATTAAGGTAAAATAAATCATTTGGAATTTTTTTGTTTGGAAACACTCCTTATGTTTCAGTTGATTTGATGATAATTTTATTATATTTTATGTGAAAAACAAAGTTTCATACACAGAGAAAAAAACCGTTTGTGTGTGTGTGTGTGTTTTTTTTTTTTTAATGTTTAGGTAGAAATTGTAATAACTTTGGTGCTCTTAAGGATAAAAATCATCACTGTGAGATTAATATTTTGCTTTTTTTTCTATGTGTGTGAAGGGTAAGCCCGTCAAAGACGCCAGTGAGGCCACATTGCTCTGATTTAAACCAAAGTTAATCGCAATCCGATCAAAGAGATCAATTCAAAGAAAGAGAAATAGAGATCAAAAGTCATTTTAAGATACTTATAAAGCGTTACATCTGTTGGTATAAAAGATCCTTTTGTTTCGTTACTTCGCTGCAATACTTTTGTTTGGTGTTGTTTCTGTTATTTTAAGATCAAAAGAGAAATAGAGATCAAAAGTCATTTTAATATACTTTTCGTTGATCTTGTTTGGTGTTGTTTCTGTTAGATTTTAGGAGAGTATTTGGTTTGTGAAAGAGTATAAATTTTCTTTGTTACTTAGTTTTGCTCGTATTTTTTTCTTGAAATTTAGTTATATCTTTGTATCTGTGAAATAGGATCTAGTTCGTGTAGGACCAAAAATTTGCACTATAGACAGGATTAGATTTAATCACGAATACATAAATAAACAGTAAGGAAACATCAGATTCATAAAACGATAAAGCATAAATAAATCTGAGGAGGCGAGATGAATCTCTTTCCTTAACTCAAAGAATCTTCCGTAGTGCGACGGTTTATAATAGATCCATGAGTTCCAGGATACAACCAAAGGTATCTGTTATCGCAAACACTCGATAACAGATCTGTCGAACATTATAACTACGATACTCTCGAATAAAGACTTACTCTAAGCAGTAGGGAATTGAAGAACTTTTGCTAGAACTTTTAGGATGTGTTTTTAGTGTATCAGATGATGATTTTTAAGGTGAAAATCGGCCAGTATATATAGGAGAGAGGCTAGGGTTTTTCCCAGACATATATGGAATATTCCTCAGAATATTCTGGGGGCTGCGATTTTTTAAATCGGCCCGTCGAGTATTGATCGATACCTACAAAAGTCCACGAGTCCAACAAAGCCCAAGACGCGAGCTGCGCGCGTGTGGTCTTTTCTTCTCTTTTATTGTTAGTCATTTAAATCAATGATACAACTACTCCAAACTATATACAAGAGAAAACATTTCTCAACTAGTACTATGAGATTTTTGTTCATCCCACAAATAGTTATAGCCAATGAAAACGTTTCATTTGAATGAGTTTAACTCATTTCTTTTCACATTAACACAATTTTATCAAGCTCTCAAGCTTTGATAACAATTAGTTCCAACAGTTCGTTTCCTTAGATTTTGTTTGCGATGATTTAGCAATGATTTCGGCCGTTGCTCTAAGTCGATGTTTGAATTGTGTAGGTAAGTATAAAAAAAAGTAAAACCACAACTAAAATTAGGCATACAATACACATGGAAGTTTTGATTGACATTTGTTAAAATTCTTAATGAAAATATAAATCAAGCATACAATATCTAGTTGACCAAGTCCTGTGTAACCGTAAGACTTGTTTGCTTCAGATTGAGACATTAACCTGTTATATTGAAATAACGTATTCAAATGTTGAAAAGTTGTAAGGAGAAACCGGAATGAAAAATGTCAACTGATCAGACCATTGTCGGCTAATTAACCGAGCCAGACGCCAAGTGGGATGTTTCTTGCGTCACACGGCAAGATCACGGCCCTCGACCAAAAACCCAAGTCAAAGATTAAACCGGACCGTACGGTTAAGAGACGAGTGTCGTTCTATTTGATTAAGGTAAACCAATAGAACCGACGACCATAAACGTCTTGCCTGCATCGTTATCGTTTTTTTTTTCTTTTCGTAATTTGACCGGCAACCATTTGCTACCGATATATCAACATCACTGGTTTGGACCTAGACCCGGTGAGAAGTTGAAATTTAAACTTGCTTACCAATTTGTATCAGGCGGTTTAAACCGGTTTATATTAATTAAAAGTGGGTTTTTGGTTGTCTTTTTCACTTGGCGGTGGAGTAGAGTGGTCGGTAACCGCATTAACTCGTTTTCGCGTTTCTCAACATCGATATATGACTTGACTTTTTTTTATTATGTTTCGGTGATTGAATCATCACCGTCTCCATCTTTTGATGAAAATTTAATTGTTATGACCTATGATGAGGTCTTTATTGAAAGATCAAATTGAACGAAAAAAACTAACTGGAAAACTTATTCGGTAGTTGTTGGAGGTGGGCCTAGCACCCCCAATTAGTTAGGCTCATCTTAGGAAAGGTCCCTCTTCAGCTCGGTCTACGGCCTGAAATCACCGGCCCGCAAGGCCCCTCTTCACCTCGGTCTCCGGCCTGAAATCACCGGCCCGCAAGGCCCCTCTTCACCTTGGTCTCCGGCCTGAAATCACCGACCCGCAAGGCCCCTCTTCAGCTCGGTCGCCGACCTGAAAGTGGCGTAGAAAGGTCCGGGCCGACACTTCGCCAAGGCAGGAATGTCAGAAGAGCAGAGGACGAGTGGGGGTTGGTCGAACAGTGTATTGTCTGAGCAGGAGTATGGGCCGACCTCGACATCTCACCAACCTTGCAGACTTGACGAAGGAAAGGGAGACACGTGGAGGAGAGTTGGTTAAACAGTGCACTGCTCTGCAACACGCCACGCCGAGCTCATAATGACCTCTCTCCCCGAAAGCCGGAACACGCCTCCTAGGCCACCTTACCCGAGAAAGAGGCCGAAGACGCCACGTGGCCCCGAGATCCCGGGGAGCAGGAAGCCGAGCCTGGCTATATATACCCCTCGATGTCGTTAGTGAAAAGGACTTTTGGATTTTTGAGCCACTTTGAGTCTAGCAGAAATTATCCGGTCTCTCTCTCTTTGTAACAAGGCAACAGTTTAGAACGCCGAACTGGACGTCCTTCGGAACCAGTTCGTAACTCTAAATTGTTCAGTTCTCTCACCATCAATAAAAAGAAACACGGCCCCCGGCCTACTCATCTTTCCCCCGGCCTGCCTTAATAGTGGTTAAATTGCTCTAATTAACGAAAATCTCGCCTCTCATCTCCTAATCACCCGTTAAACACACTTAGTGATCCCCTGGATCAACAATTGGCGCTAGAAGGAGGGGCCAAGAGATTCTTCTATACGCAAGGAGCAGTTCAACCACCACCGCCCCCAAGATGGCAATTCCGCCCCCAAGAGTGCTGTCAGACCAGGACACCCCGGCCCGAACAACGGCCCAGGCCCCGACAACGGCCCCGCCAACGACTCAAACGACGACCCCCATCCCGTCGTCAGCCCAAGCAGCTGCCAACCAGACGACTCCCCGAGAGCAGTTCTTCAGGGCCCCGCCCCCGGCTTCGGCACCCGCTCATTCCGACGGCTCCGCCGCCCACAACGCACCCCGAGCGTCAGAAGATCAGCCCACGCTGTCCGCCGTGATGCAGACCCTGCTCGCCCGAATAGACGAGCTGACACGAGCCACCGACCAACGGTTCGCCACGCTAGGGGCCTCCCGTGACCGGTCGGACAATACCGGGTCCCCCGACGTCCATCTCAGAGAGCCGGTCTCTCGGGAAGAAACCCCCCGCATCCGGACAAGCCGACCGGGCGACTCACCGTCAGGATCCGAAGGGCCGGGCGGACGCTTCGCCCCGGCAGTAGGAAGCCACCCGGGCGATGAATCCCACCACCTCCGATCCAGCGCGGAGCGCTCAAGGGACGCCGAGTTCGAAGCTATGAAGGAGACTATCCGCGCGATGTCCTCCAAAATCCATCGGGCCACCAGCGCGGCCCCGGAAATCGATCGCGTCCTCAGAGAGACGCAAAACACGCCGTTCACTCGCCGGATCGCCTCCGTCCCGATCCAGCACCTCGGGAAGCTCAAACTCCAGCCCTACGCGGGCACCACCGACCCGGCCCAGTATCTTACGGCGTTCACCATCGCCATGGGCCGCGCCCACTTCTCGCCAGACGAGCGCGAAGCCGCCCACTGCCAACTTTTCGTAGAGAACCTCACCGGCCCGGCTCTCACGTGGTTCTCTCGGCTGAAGACGCACTCCATAGACAGCTTCAGGGATCTGTCGACCACCTTCCTCGAGCACTACTCCATCTACATCCGCCAGTCCGCATCCAGCGCGGACCTCTGGGCGATGAACCAAGGAGCAAAGGAGTCGCTCAGGTCCTTCATAGAGCGCTTCAAGGCCACGGCCTCCCAAAGCAACGTGACTGACGAGTCAGCGCTCCCCGCTCTAAGAAAGGGACTGCGGGCCGATTCGGCCTTCAAGGACGATATGAAGCTCAACAGGCCGCGCTCGCTGGAAGACGCCTTGCACCGCGCTGGACTCTTCGTCGAGCTCGAAGAGGAGAAGGCGGCTGAGTCGAGAAACAGCGCCTCTCACAAGGCCCCAGCCGCGAAGGAGCGGCCCCAGGAAAGATATCAGGAGCCTCGTCAACACTACGATGACGAGTACCAGCGCAGCAAGGGAAAGCAGGCCGCTGCATTCCTTGTTAACGGACCGCCCTCCGGCCTCCGTCCACACGATCCCGTACTTCCCCCCAGTCCCGCGCCGGGATTGCCTTGGAACAAGTACGTACGGGATCCACACCAGCAGGATCGACGTCCCGACGAGCCGAGCGATAGGGATCCCCGACCAGACGAGCCGTACGACAGGTCGGCCTTCTGCGACTTCCACCGGCGAAAGGGGCACCCGACCTCTCACTGCCGCGCCCTCCAAGAGGTCCTGTTGAACCAATTTCAACGGGGGGAAATCAACGTCCCAGAGCGGCTGCGTCCACATGCCCGGGACGGCGATCGCGTGCAACCCCGCGACAACCGAGGTCGCGAGGATAACCGGGCTAGGCCTTACAACCGCGCCCAGAACGACGACCGGCGGCGACGATCTCCTTCGCGAGACCGGGAAACGGGCAGATCGCCTCCCCCGGCCCGGACTCTGATAGGGATGATCATGGGAGGCCTCCTCTCGTGCAACGACTCAGTACGGTCCATCAAGCGTCACGAGAGGAAGACCGACGCCTCCCTGAAATGGCACTCCGGGCCAGAGATCGACGCTCAGGACACGAGCAAGAGGGAGATATGTTTCACCGAGGCCGACGCGGCCGGGGTCCACCAGCCCCACAACGACCCCCTCGTCGTACAAGTCCGCGTAGCCGACTGCGACGTTAACCGAGTCCTCGTCGATACGGGCAGCTCGGTCGATCTCATCTTCAAGGACACCCTGGCCAGGATGAATTTAAACGGGGTCGAAATCAAGCCGCACTCCATCCCGCTGACCGGCTTCGCCGGGGACACCGTCAACGGAATCGGCACCATCGAATTGCCGGTCTACGTAGGTCGGGTGACGAGAATCGTCAAGTTCGTGGTCTTCGATACCACCCCGATCTACAATATCATCCTTGGGACCCCTTGGCTGCACTCGATGAAGGCAGTCACGTCAACGTACCACCAGTGCCTCAAGTTCCCCAACCAGGCCGGTACGTATACTCTTAGGAGTAACCAAAGGGTCTCTCGCGCCTGCTTCGCTATCGAGCATAAGCTGCGCCGCGCCGCACAGGCCTGCTTGGCCATCAACGCGCTTCAGACCGGCGACCCCGACGCCCAGGATCTCCCGGGGCGGGACCTTGTCGCCCAGGTCAACATCGATCCACGTGACCCCGCCCGCTGCGTCGGCATCGGCACCGATCTCGACGAGAGCATCAAGCGAGAGCTGGTCGAGTTCCTAGGGCGAAACGTCTCTACCTTCGCCTGGTCAACCGGCTACATGCCCGGCATTGACCCGAACACGTGCAGTCACGAGCTCAACGTGGATCCGACCTGCAGACCGATCAAGCAAAAACGGCGAAAGCTGGGTCCGGAGCACGCCCAGGCCGTCAATGACGAGGTCGAAAGGCTCACCGCGGCCGGTTCGATCACCGAGGTCAAATACCCGGACTGGTTGGCCAACCCGGTGGTGGTCAAGAAGAAGAGCGGGAAATGGAGGGTCTGCGTGGATTTCACCGACCTCAACAAAGCGTGCCCGAAAGACAGCTTTCCCCTCCCCCGAATCGAACAGGTCGTCGAGGCCACCGCGGGGAACGAGCTGCTCTCCTTCATGGACGCCTTCTCGGGGTACAACCAGATCCCCATGCACCCCGACGACCAGGAGAAGACCGCGTTCATCACGGACCGAGGCATTTACTGCTACAAGGTAATGCCCTTCGGACTCAAGAACGCCGGGGCCACCTACCAACGACTCGTCAACCGGATGTTCGCCGACCAAATAGGCCGCACTATGGAAGTATACATAGATGACATGCTGGTGAAGTCTCTGGTGGCGGCCGACCACGTCACTCATCTCCGGTCCTGCTTCCGGACGTTGAACGAATACAACATGAAGCTGAATCCGGCCAAGTGTTCATTCGGCGTCACATCGGGCGAATTCCTCGGATACATCATCACCCGGCGCGGGATCGAGGCCGACCCCAAACAGATCCGAGCCATCATCGAGCTCAAATCCCCGGAAAGCACGCGTCAAGTACAACGACTCACCGGGAGAATCGCCGCACTGACCCGGTTCATCTCCCGCTCTACCGACAAATGCCTCCCGTTCTACCAGCTGCTCCGGGCTAACAAGCGGTTCGAGTGGGACGACAAATGCGAGGATGCCCTCCGACAGCTGAAGGAGTACATATCCACTCCTCCCGTCCTGTCCAAGCCAGAAGAAGGCGAAACCCTCTACCTCTATATCGCCATCTCCGCGTCAGCGGTCAGCGTAGTGCTGGTACGGGAAGACCGAGGCGATCAGAGACCCATCTCCTACATCAGCAAATCCCTTGACGACGCGGAGAGCAGGTACCCGACTCTGGAGAAGCTCGCCTTGGCAGTGGTCGTCGCGGCTAGAAAGCTCCGGCCTTACTTTCAATCCCATGCGATTGCCGTACTAAGCACCTACCCCCTCAGAACCATCCTCCACAGCCCGAGCCGATCGGGCAGGATAATGAAGTGGGCCGTTGAGCTGAGCGAGTATGAAATCGAGTACCGAGGTCGGACCGCGATCAAATCTCAGGCCCTGGCCGATTTCCTAGTTGAGTTGGCACCCGAGCTGGCAGTCAGCGAAGTGCCCGAGGTGTGGACTCTGCATGTCGACGGATCGGCTTCCAAGCACGGGTCCGGCGTTGGCATACGCCTCGAATCCCCAACCAAGGAGATCCTCGAGCAGTCTTTCCGCCTGGCCTTCCCGGCATCAAACAACGAGGCAGAATACGAAGCTCTGATCGCCGGCCTGCGCCTAGCAAAGGAGGTCGGCGCGAAGAAAATCCGAGCTTACTGCGACTCCCAGCTCGTCGCCAATCAATTCAGCGGAGAGTACGAGGCCAAGAGCGATCGCATGGACGCTTACCTCAAGGTGACCCAAGGCTTAGCCGCAGACTTTTCCGAGTTCACCCTGACGAAGATTCCCCGAGGCGATAACACTTTCGCAGACGCTCTCGCCGCACTGGCCTCCACCTCGGCCCCAGCCCAGCGACGGGTGATCCCGGTCGAGAGCATCGACTTCCCTAGCATCGAGCTGCCAAAAGGGGCCTACTTGATCAACCCCCAGGCCGCGGACCATGACGAAGACGCACCACCTCCCGAAGTTCTACCGCCGCCCCCGGCCGAGCCCGAGCTGCCGAACTGGCGAGTCGACCTGCTGCTGTACATCGCAGACGGCATTCATCCCCCAGACCGGTGGGCCGCCCGACGGCTAAGAAAGAAGTGTGCCCGATACACGATGCTGGACGGCAACCTGTTCCGGTGGAGCACCTCGGGAACCCTGCTCGGCTGCCTCCACGGGCAGGAAACCATTGACGTGATGAAGGAGATGCACGAAGGTGCCGGCGGAAACCACTCAAGCGGCCGGGCTCTCGCCCTGAGAATCCGGAACCAAGGGCACTACTGGCCGACGATGCTTCAGGACTGCGCAAAACTCGCAGCCCGGTGCGAGAACTGCCAGCGTCACGGCCCACTCATTCATTGCCCTACCGAGCTCCTCACCACTGCGGTAGCACCCTACCCCTTCATGCGATGGGCCATGGACATAGTCGGGCCTCTTCCCCGATCTCGCCAAAAACGCTTCCTCCTGGTCATGACCGACTACTTCACCAAATGGGTCGAAGCCGAGGCTTACGCCAAGATCACGGCAGAGGACGTCCGGAAATTCGTCTGGAAGTTCATCATCTGCCGGCACGGGTTGCCCTACGAGATCGTAACCGACAACGGTGCCCAGTTCACATCGGCCCTCTTCGAAGACTTCTGCGCGAAGTGGAAAATCAGGCTGAGTAAGTCCACCCCGAGATATCCCCAAGGAAATGGGCAGGCCGAGGCCACCAACAAAACCATCCTCGACGGCCTCAAAAAACGACTGGACGACAAGAAGGGGTCCTGGGCCGACGAGCTCGATGGAGTCCTCTGGTCCCATCGCACAACGCCGAAGACATCGACAGGACGCACACCGTTCAGCCTCTCTCACGGAATGGAAGCAATGGCCCCCTCCGAGGCCGGGCTCCCCACTCCTCGCCGCGCTATGCTCACCCAGCAGCCCGCCCTGAACGACACCATCCTACTCAGCGAGCTGGATTTCCTTGAGGAACAGCGGGACCTTTCCCTCCTCCGAATCCAAAACTACCAGTAGCTCGCCTCCAAGTACTACGACAAGAGGGTTCGAGGCAGGTTCTTTACCGAAGGCGACCTGGTCCTCCGCAAAGTCTTCGAAAACACCGCCGAGCTAAACGCAGGCAAGCTCGGTGCACATTGGGAGGGCCCTTACCTTATCTCCAAGGTCGTGAAGCCCGGCGTCTACGAACTAGTCACGATGACCGGCGACGCAATCCCGCGCTCATGGAATTCGATCAACCTCAAACGGTTCTATTACTAGGCCCCCGGGCTCCATTCCTCTCTCCGCCTTTGTAAACAAACGAACTACGATTGGCTTGATCCCTTCTACTAAAGGGTACGTAGGCAACCCCTAACCAGGGCTCAGCTATTAATCTAATAAAACCTTTTTGACAAAGGAATACGGTCCCCGACCTTAACAAAAAAGCCGAGCTCCAAACGCTCGCGCCACCTTTCCAAAAAAAAAAAAAAAAAAAAAAAAAAAAAAAAAACCGATCTCCAAATGCTCGCACTACAAAAAAAAAAAAAAGCCGAGCTCCAAACGCTCGCGCCACAAAAAATCCGAGTTCCAAACGCTCGCACTACAAAAAAAAAAAGAGGAGAAAGCCGGGCTCCAAATGCTCGCACTACAAAAAATAAAAAAAGCCGAGCTCCAAACGCTCGCACTACAATAAAAAAAAGGGGACCGAGCTCCGGTGCTCGCTCTCCCCGGCACACAAGTTATAAGTGCCAAAGCCGAGCTCCAATGCTCGCACTCCCATAGTACACAAGCAATAAGTACTAAAGTCGGGCCCCAGGGCTCGCACCTCTACTAGACACACAAGCATTAAGTGTCTCTAAGCCGGGCTCGCTACCCGCACCAAAAAAACAAGGTACACAAGCAATAAGTACCTTAAGCCGAGATCACCTCGCACCCACTAAAAATATTAAAGATACACAAGCAATAAGTATCTCAAGCCGAGTCGTACCTCGCACCCAATACAAGAGCACGGTCCACGACCTGCATACATGACAGGGTACGGTCTACGACCTACTCTACCAATCAAAAAAGCCTCGAAACGGCACTTACAAAAAAAAAAAAAGGCCAACGGCCTCGATTATCACGAAAGGGCCAACGGCCTCGCTATTATAAAAAAGGGCCCACGGCCTAGCCATTAAAAAGCCTCGAAACGGCACTTACAAAAAAAAAAAAAAAAAAGGCCAACGGCCTCGATTATCGCAAAAGGGCCAACGGCCTCGCTATTATAAAAAAGGGCCCACGGCCTAGCCATTAAAAAGCCTCGAAACGGCACTTACAAAAAAAAAAAAAAGGCCAACGGCCTCGATTATCACAAAAGGGCCAACGGCCTCGCTATTATAAAAAAAAGGCCCACGGCCTAGTCATTACATAAATGGCCTACGGCCCGGTCTTTACAAAAGAGAGAAGAAAAACAAAAAGGAAAAAAGTATTTACAAGGCCGCATCGGCAGGTCGGTCTTCGCCCCCGTCAGCACGGGCACCATCTACATCACCCGGGGCCACCATCCTCGCATTGGTTCCGGTCTCACCGGGTAGCGCGTCGGTGCCGGCCTCATCAGCCCACGGGGCCAAGTCCTGCGCTGGCGGATCTGCTTGGACGGTCTCAGTCAGATCCACAAAGGGCACCTCCGAAGAAGCGGCGGGCATGATCCGCTCAAGCTGGACGCCATGAGCACGGTCCAGAGGGGTGTCCAGATCCCCCGGGGTCAAGTCCGGAAAATCAATTCCATCCAGCACGGCGCCAAATGCCGCCTCATCCTCGTCCAGCTTCTGATATCGGTAGAACGGTACCGACACCCCGTCCTCGGCCTCCATCCTCTTGAGGCACGCCCTGACGCCGATCACCTGGTTGTACAGCAGGTGAGGCTCTAAGGCCCGGCTGCGCCCGTCCAGATGGGCACGGATCTTCGCCATCTTCGCGGACCACTCCTGGTTCCGCGCGTCCCACCGGGCTGTCACCCGGTCACTCTCCACAGCCAAGGCCACCTTCGCCCGGTCTATGGCGGACTCCAGCCCCTGCACCCTAGAGCGGAGTGTCTCCCGCTCCCCCTTCAAAAGCCCGACCTCCTCCTCCAGGGAAGCCGCCCGAGCCCGCTCACCGGCAGACCGGCCTCTCTCAGCCTCCAGCTCGGCCTGAAGACGGCCCGCCTCTCCGGCCCGGGCTCGCACCCGTGCCGCCTCCTCGCCCAGCGCCGCAGACCGGGCCTTCTCCTCCCTTAGGTCCTTCTCCAACCCGAGAGTCAGAGCGGACTGGATCTGCGCGCTGGCCTCCTGGCGCCCCTGCAGGAATCGAAGCGACGCGTGCTCCTCGGCGAGTCGCTTCTCGTAGGCATCCGCCAGAAAGGCAGAAAGGGCCATCGTCTGCATCAAACCAGTCGTTAGCAAAGACGCACAACAAGTCCAGCTAAAAACAGTTAGATCAGAACAAAGGCTTACCCGCGCTGCGGATCGCGCCACCTGGCGGAAGGTATCGGCCTCCGCCATCTCCAGCGGGACAAAGTGCGGACTCTGCCCGAACATCATGGCCTGCGCCAGCTCGGCGCACTCGTCCGGATCGACGATGACCTGTCTGCTTCCATCCTCGTGGGTAAAGGAGAAGCTGTAGTCCCGAGGCCTGTCCTCCGAACCCACCAAAGCCCCAACGCTCCGGTCACCAGCGGCCTCCCGCCCTTCTTCCACAACGACGGCTTCATCGCCGCCCTCCGTCGCCCTTACCGCGACCTCTTCACCCTCTCGTAGGCCCTCCACGACCTCCACGACCTCCCCTGCCGGCACCTCGGTGACAGACGGCTCGGGCTCGCACCCGGGCAGTTCAGGCCGGACCTCATCCCGACCTACGGCGGAGCATTCTCCCACCTCGGTCCTCTTCTTCTTCCTGCCGGCCTTGCCACCAACAGCCTCTGCTGCCCTCTTCTTCGAGGGAGCCACCCCGGAAGACTCCCCCCCGACCCCTGACGCCGGGTCTCTCCGGACCGGCACCTCGGGCACCGGCGGCGGCGCCGCCACAAAGGAGTCCGCGTACAGCGGACTGGCGAACCTAGCTCTTCCTGCGATAGAAGCACTCGTCAGTTCGGCAAAAAAAAAAAAAAAAAAAAAGAAAGAAAAAAAAAAAAAAAAAAAAAAAAAAAAAAAAAAGCCGACCTCCGGCCATCGCAGCTCCAATTCTCGCCGCAGTGAAGGACTTCCACTCTCTTCTACGCACTGACCGGAGCACGGCAACGACACCCGCGTAGTCCGGTAGCTTGAACCTGGAGGAGTGAGGGCCTGAAAAGCTAGGCAAAAAGGCATCAGTCAGACAAAACCAAATAAGAAAAGTCAGCTCGACCTGCAAATCCCTACCCGGGGAAAAGTTCCAATCCCGGGTGTATCTCGCCGACGGGTCGAGCCCAACCACGGCAGTAGCCCGGATGTAGAAGTAGCTGCGAGACCAGTCCTCGACCTTCGACAGCTTGCTCGCCTTAGACCCCGAGCTCGGTGCCTCCAGGACGTTCGCCGCGGGCTTGAAAGCGGCATAGAAGGTCCCAGGAATCCCAGGGTTTGCCTTCTGCTGGGTGAGCGCCTCGAACATAGGCACCGTCACCTCCACGTCACATTCGTGCCCCAAGGTCAGCAGCACGCTCATCCCCTGGACCGTGGACGGGCAGACCTGCGAGAAGGCCAAGCCCCGCACCCGGCAATAATTGACGAACAGCTCGGGGAGAGGAAGGCGCAGGCCGCACTTCTGGAAGAACGACTCGTACAGGCAGACGAAGCCCGGCCGAGGAGTCCACGGGCGCTCCTCCGCCCTGGGTAGCCTGAGCTCGACGCCATCAGGAAAGTCGCACAAGTCCCTCAGGAGAGTCACCGACTCCGCTGTGCTTAAGGTCGGCGACCCTCCCTGCTCATAAGGCACCAGGGGAGACCTCACCCTGGCCACTCGAGCTCCGCCTCCGCGACCGCCCTGACGACCGGTTCTACCCCCAGCTTGGCCAACGCCGTGACCACCGTAGGAAGACCTGACCACCGTCTTCTTCCGGAGATGGGTCCCCGGGAGCAGCGGGGCGGCCCCCGAAGTCGAAGGAGCAGACTGTTCCCCACTGTCTGCGCCTCGACACGGAGAGGAGTCACGTCCGGAGCCGTCGGAGGAAGAACTCGGGGAGTCGCTACCGCCACCACGGGACGCCGATTCTTCGCTCGACTCGGCCCTAATACCGTCTAACATCGGCGCCATTGCACGGAGAGGAGGAAATCGAAAACTGCAGAAAAAAAGCAAGAAGGGAAAGGAGGAAATCGGAGAGAAGAGGTTACCTTAGGGTTATGCGCAGAAGGTTTTAACAGGAGGAAGAAGGGGGGGTTAAATAGAAGAAGGGAGACAGTGAAGCGACGCCTGGACACGTGTCGAGAGAAGCACGGCCGCCCAGCAACCTAATGATGACGCCCCTTCGCTATCCCCACGCCAAAAAAGCAAAGGACGCCTCGATAAACGCGAAGCGTCTTTCGCACGCCGCGCGTGGACAGCTCGCGCGAAAAACGAGGCGCCCCTTTTATCCTCCCGCGTGGCGAGTACGCGCCAACCATCTGCGGATCGCCGGAACGGACGACACGTACAAGCACGGAAAGACCATCCTAAGATGTTCCGAACTAACGTCAGATCAACTTCGGCATGCTCGCTTCGCCTCGCGATACCGAACTAGGGGGAGGGCCTATTGTTGGAGGTGGGCCTAGCACCCCCAATTAGTTAGGCTCATCTTAGGAAAGGTCCCTCTTCAGCTCGGTCTACGGCCTGAAATCACCGGCCCGCAAGGCCCCTCTTCACCTCGGTCTCCGGCCTGAAATCACCGGCCCGCAAGGCCCCTCTTCACCTCGGTCTCCGGCCTGAAATCACCGACCCGCAAGGCCCCTCTTCAGCTCGGTCGCCGACCTGAAAGTGGCGTAGAAAGGTTCGGGCCGACACTTCGCCAAGGCAGGAATGTCAGAAGAGCAGAGGACGAGTGGGGGTTGGTCGAACAGTGTATTGTCTGAGCAGGAGTATGGGCCGACCTCGACATCTCACCAACCTTGCAGACTTGACGAAGGAAAGGGAGACACGTGGAGGAGAGTTGGTTAAACAGTGCACTGCTCTGCAACACGCCACGCCGAGCTCATAATGACCTCTCTCCCCGAAAGCCGGAACACGCCTCCTAGGCCACCTTACCCGAGAAAGAGGCCGAAGACGCCACGTGGCCCCGAGATCCCGGGGAGCAGGAAGCCGAGCCTGGCTATATATACCCCTCGATGTCGTTAGTGAAAAGGACTTTTGGATTTTTGAGCCACTTTGAGTCTAGCAGAAATTATCCGGTCTCTCTCTCTTTGTAACAAGGCAACAGTTTAGAACGCCGAACTGGACGTCCTTCGGAACCAGTTCGTAACTCTAAATTGTTCAGTTCTCTCACCATCAATAAAAAGAAACACGGTCCCCGGCCTACTCATCTTTCCCCCGGCCTGCCTTAATAGTGGTTAAATTGCTCTAATTAACGAAAATCTCGCCTCTCATCTCCTAATCACCCGTTAAACACACTTAGTGATCCCCTGGATCAACAGTAGTCTAAAAATCTATTAAGCTTTGTTTAATTTAGCTAGGTAGCGTTTTGTAAGAAAATTAGTCAAACTAGTGTCCAAAAGCTAGTTAGCCACGAAGTTTGGTTGGTCAAATAGTTTCAAGAAAAATTAGGGAAGTGACAATTTGCTTTAAAATTAGGATAATGATGGACTACCAAAAAATACGATCGAAATTTTAAAAACTTTAGGGTTGAGTCTTATACGCAAAATCTACATAGCAACATGACCAAGGAAATAGGGTTGCACCCAGGGGCGGATCTACCTTTGGCGAGGGTGGGGCACGTGCCTCATACTATGTTAACAATTTTTTAATTGACTGTTATTGTTTTTTATCCATTAGATCAATTGGTTATTATTTATCTCTCCTAAACGTCTAAACCTCTAGGAAAATAGTTCTAAATCCCTTTCTTACCATTTATTGTATTTCCATAATTTTCTTTTTCATTATTTTTCTCCCATATTTCCTTTTTCTCGACTTTCTACATGCTTTTTTTTTTTTATTAGATTCAGAAGTAATCTCATACTTTTAACGGATCCACACTAATCTCATGAGTGAGAGTGACACAACCCATTTATATTGCCCCACTTAACCAAGAATTAGTTTGATAATTCCACACCCGAAGAGATTCGATTTCTGCCCTGAACCAACATAACCGAAACTCACTCTAAATGAGAATTACCCCACTACAAACTCTTGGTTTTTTCTTCTTATTTTTTGTTTTTCATGCTTTTTTTTCTTTTTCTTTTTTGATTGGTTGCATTTTATATTTATTTCAATTCTCTTATATTTTTATCAAACATTTTTCTTAACTTCAACATGTTTTTTTTTTACAGTTATACTTTTAATTCACGAATTCATTACCATATATATTCTATTAATTTAATAGCTTTTCTAGTAAACCATGTTAAATATGAGAAATTTTTTAAAAAATATCTAACCTATTTTTAATCATATTAATTATGGGGGAAAAAACTTAAAAATACCAGTTTATTAATATTTTAGACCCCAAACTATTTTATCATTATCTATATTTTTTTAATTTAAATACCATTTTATATATTTTCTTATATACGTAAACAAATAAAAAAAATCAAAGAAAATGAATTTGTTTAATATGTTTTTTTCAAGACTCAGAATTTACAACATAAATGTTTTTTTTTAATAATATTTTTTGTTATATTATTTTATTTATGCCACATGCTAATATTTTTCCTAGATACGCTCATGGTTGCAGCAAGGCATCGCTCTCATGGCAACTGAAAGATGAGGTTTTGTTTATTCTTTAGTAGCCGAACTCGAACTGAATGACCGAAAACCAGTAAACACGACAAACATCACTACCATGACTTAATCGTTTTACGGATAATCGTAAATTTATTACGAACACTTTTTTTTTTCTTTGAACTAAGGCTTTCAAAATTCCGAACACTTATTGGTTTACTTTTTTTATAAAGACCAATTTTAGAATTTATTCATTAATAAAGTTTAAGAGAACTTTTAGTCCATAGATAAATTGAATTAATATATAACTAAAAATACTTGAATAAAAAACATAGTTTACCTAACAAATATCAAAGTAACACATGTTACTCACGTTTGTGAAATGTGTCATTTGTTCAAAATAATTGAATTTAAAGTTCGTTCGTAGTCAAAACCTTTTTTTGTTTTTGTTTTTGGTAACAAGTTTACGAGTCAAAACTGATTATAATCATTACTCCAAACACATGTCCCATAAGAAGGACATTAAATGAAAATTAAGAGACAATTAAAAGTGATTAATGCGCTCTTGGTTGTTGTCATGTTTTCACCTTGTGTCGTTTTAGCAAACCACAAGAGAAACGCCTTCTCTTTTGCTTCTTTTAAATCATCTTCTAGCTCTTCTTCTTTTTCCTTTTTTTTTGATTGTTTTTGAAAACAGTTTTGAGATTCTTCTGATTAAAAAAACACTTTTTTTTTTTTTTTTTTTGATATCGAGCTAACTATTCAACTTCGGCTCCTCACCGTCCGATGCTTTGACTCTGACCGAGCAGTCAATTGAGCTCCACATCCGACGGCCATGGGTCATTGTTACAGCCGGAACATCTCCGCCGTCGAGGATGACGAGATCCCCGTCGGAACCGACGAGCTTCCGAATCGGCCGACGGAAAACCACCGGCATGCTTCGATTCCTCAGTCTCCGCTTGCTTCTGGTGGTTCCGAAGTCAACTCCTATACCATTAGCCCATTTCAGAGCCCGTTGCCGGCGGGAGTAGCTCCATCTCCGGCGAGAACTCCGGGAAGGAAGTTCAAGTGGCCGTTTCCGCCGCCGTCACCTGCGAAACCGATTATGGCGGCGCTGAGACGGCGAAGAGGCGCCACGCCGCGGCCTCGTGATGAGCCGATCCCGGAGGACAGCGAAGACGTAGACGCCGGAGACGGGGAGAGGCTGGACAAGAATTTCGGGTTCGGGAAGAACTTTGAAGGAAAGTACGAGCTAGGGAAGGAGGTAGGTCGAGGGCATTTCGGTCATACTTGTTGGGCAAAGGCGAAGAAAGGGAAGATGAAGGGCCAAACGGTGGCCGTCAAAATCATCTCTAAAGCTAAGGTTTGTCTCTCTTGCCTGCTTTCAGCTGTAATTACCAGACCAAGAATATAGGGACTCTTGTTTCTTACTACTGTAGAATGATACAGAATCACTGTTTCAAAAACATTTTCGAGTTTGATGGGAGTGATACAGAGATCATTATTGGTTTGGATAGAGATATATTACGATGATGAATAGTGTTTGTGGCGTTTTTCTCTGTTCAGATGACATCGGCTCTATCCATTGAAGATGTTCGTCGAGAAGTGAAACTGCTGAAAGCTTTATCTGGGCATAGGCATATGGTAAAGTTCTACGATGCATACGAGGACGCTGATAATGTCTTTGTTGTTATGGAGTAAGTAGTTAAACTCTACATGGTTCGTTTTGCATCTTATTGTTGTATGGTTTTGGAGTTTTTGTTACATTTTTTTGCAAACAAGTTTATTAGTTTCCTAATAAATGAGTCGACTTCAGATATTCAATCTTCCTCTCTAATATGCTTCTAGGTTATGCCAAGGAGGAGAGCTTTTGGACAGGATTTTGGCGAGGTAAATCCAGAGTACACCTTTTTTAGTCTTCTTGCTTAAATTCGGCATACTCAGGCTTGTTAGCTTTGCATTGAATATGGGCCGTTCAACCTTGTATTATTGTCTTGGATATTACTGCAGAGGTGGTCGATACCCTGAAGTCGATGCCAAACGTATTCTTGTGCAGATTTTGTCTGCAACAGCATTTTTTCACCTTCAAGGTGTTGTGCACCGTGATCTGAAGCCGGAGGTACACAGTCTACCTCTATAAGTTGCTGATATATCAATTAACGCCACCCATTCCCTCTTTCTTTGCTTTAACAAATGGTACATTTGTGTATCCAGAATTTTCTCTTTACCAGCAGAAATGAGGATGCAATACTCAAGGTCATAGATTTTGGCTTGTCTGATTTCATTAGATACGGTAGTGATCTATTTCCTTGTTCCTCTTTCTTATTACACGATTCTGCATATTATAAGTTTTCTGATGAGTTAATCTTGTATATTTGCAGATCAGCGTCTCAATGATGTTGTAGGAAGTGCGTACTATGTTGCACCTGAAGTACTCCATAGGTCTTACAGCACTGAAGCAGATATGTGGAGCATCGGTGTCATAAGTTACATACTACTATGTGGAAGCAGACCTTTTTATGGAAGAACTGAGTCTGCAATATTCCGCTGTGTGCTTAGAGCAAACCCTAATTTTGAGGATATCCCCTGGCCTTCAATATCTCCTACTGCCAAAGACTTCGTGAAAAGGCTTCTGAGCAAGGACCATAGGAAACGAATGACAGCTGCTCAAGCTCTAGGTAAGTTCTCTTTCCGTGGTTTAAAAACAGACATTGATCTTGAAATGGAAACAAGAATATGGGGCTTTACGTATTACAAGTTAACCGGGGTTTCTTTCTTTCCATTAGCGGTAATATTGCTGTGTTTGCAGCTCATCCGTGGTTACGTGATGAAAACCCTGGTTTGCTTCTTGATTTCTCGGTCTACAAGTTGGTCAAGTCCTATATTCGAGCCTCGCCTTTCAGACGATCAGCACTTAAGGTAATTTCTTGATACCCATTAACCTCGTATCATTATTAAGTGCATTGATCTTTCCTCTTTCTACTTAAACATAGCTGATCTACTCATGTTAATAGTCAGCCTATTCATGCTACAAACAGAATGTTACTCGTCTTTTTGACACTCAGTGGATAATTTCCTGATACAGATGTTTTTTTTTCATTTGAAAACCTCCTTTCTTATGGTTGTCTTTTTCTTATCTTGATCTTTTTTTTTACTTACTAATCTTTCAATAGGCTCTCTCCAAAGCTATACCGGATGAGGAACTTGTGTTCCTTAAGGCGCAGTTCATGCTCCTGGACCCTAAAGATGGAGGCCTATCTCTTAGCAGTTTCACCACGGTCAGTGTGCCTTTCCTGATTTAGCTACAGCATTTTCACTTGGTCTTTCATTCGTTAATCTATATCCATTATGCTGATCCCTAATTGGTCTCAAGATCCCAGTTTCTAAATGGAAATTTATTAGAGCTAAGAATCCAAAAAAGAAACAAAACAGAACTAAAACACCAAAAAGGTTTCCTTCAGAACAACCAATAAACAAAGCTCAAAGCTTTTCCCTCGGTTGAAAACCGATAAACCCTCCCAAGCTCTCTCTAGCTTGGATGAGTCTTACAGCCAAGACTGCATGAGTATGGGAAAAGGAAATGAAGAAATAAAGATACTAAATAGTTTCCTAAAGCAAGAAAGAGAAATATTGATTTAAAAAGAACATTAAAGTAATACGCAGCAAAACATAAATCCTTGACTGTAACTGCAGGCTTTGACAAAATATGCTACTGATGCTATGACGGAATCAAGGCTTCCTGACATTTTAAACACGGTAACACATCTCTGGTTATAAATTTTATCTTAGCTTTTTAAGTTTATGGGTGGACCAATTACGAATGTAAGATCTGGTTTCATGGTGGTTGATAGTCGAAAATGATTGTAGATTCACTTAACGAGTGTAGATATTGCGGATAACATGAATACATGGTTATCCTTAAGATTTCGGAAATGAGGCTCTTTATTTAACATCTCTTTTAGATTTAGCATGCTGGAGTCATCAAAATACTGCCAGAGTTTTCTCCCGATTTCGAGATTGGTGTTTTTTTTTTGTTGTTGGTGATTTTCATACTCTTATGAATGTATTACTGTGCATTGAATTCCGCCATTTTTCGTACTTTTATTTCTTTCTATGAAGATGCAACCGCTGGCGCAAAAGAAACTCGACTTTGAAGAGTTCTGTGCGGCTGCGGTCAGTGTTTACCAACTGGAGGCTCTTGAAGAATGGGAACAGATTGCAACTTCAGCATTTGAGCACTTTGAACACGAAGGAAACCGAATCATATCCGTTCAAGAACTTGCCGGGGTATGATCCTAATTTAAGCCTCTATGAGTTCATGTAATCACAATCTCCTTCTTAAGATTAAAAACATTTTTCGGTTGGGGCATGATTTAAAGCAGGAGATGAGCCTGGGGCCAAATGCATATTCTCTGCTCAAGGATTGGATCCGGAGTTCGGATGGAAAGCTGAGTTTCTTGGGCTACGCTAAGTTCTTGCATGGTGTGACCGTACGAAGCTCGAGCTCAAGACCTAGGTGACACATCGTCATGACAAGTCTTCTAACGTGTGAATCAATCAAGTCTTAAGAAACATAAAAACAAAACGACATCGTCATCAGAGACCTTGGATTCAAACATATAGTGGAAATGGAAGCCAGGTACTTCCTTTTGTAAATGAAGCATTTTGTTTGTAGAAGAACCAAACCCAAAAAACAAAAAAAATCGGAAAACATATTATATATTATAGAAGGAATTGGAGATGCGTTTTTTCTGGTTCGGTTCCGGTTTTATTTTCGGCTTGATAAGTGCTTGTTATCGGTGATTTCTAAGTTTTTTTTGTAAGATTGTTCGTCTCTCTCTTTGCTCCCTTTTTATAAGTTCCTATCAATTAATTCAAATTAGGTATGACATGTCTCAGTTGGTAACCCCCATTTTTTTTTGGTTAGGATCACAATTGATGTGTTGATGCCAAACTCTAATTGTCTTATAATTAGGACTTCTCGTCGGTAGTGCTCAACCGATAATGAGGACCTTCCGTCAGTGCCTTGGCAATTCTCTTGAGATTATTAGAACTGACGTGACAATTCTCAAATAAGGATTGGACTTCTTATAGAACTAGAACTTCACGCAATTTCTTTGCATACATTGTCCACCGTTTCCTCTACATTCTGGAAGTCGTCGGGAGAGATTCCATAAGCTGTAAAGAAAACAGAATTTCTCTAGAATCTAAGTTCAATACGCTGGAAACATATATATTATAATGGGATATTAAAGCTGAAAACATATATATTATCTTAATAAAAGTTATAGTAATAATTATGTCTACTATTTATATTTTGAATTTAGGATTTAGGGTTTAGAGTTTAGATTTATGGATTATGATTTAAGCTTTGGGGTTTAGGATTTAAGTTTTAGGGTTTAACGTTTAGCGTTTAGAATTTATTAGGGTTTAGAAATTTTAGAGTTTTCGGGTTAGGAAATAAAATTTAAGTATAATATGTTTTTTTAATTTGTTTTATTTGTTGAATTTTAATTTTTTAATTCTCGTTAAATATGACATATCACATTCTCTTTAAACCCTAGGAGTGAACCCAAGTATTACTCATATATTATAATGAGCAAGAAATTCTTAATGATCAATTTATAACCAATTGACAATAATAATAGCTTATTCCCTTACTCACTACTTTAGATCTTGAATTAGGATTCCAGTACATAACATCATAACATATTATATTTAAATTTATTCCCTAATCCTTAAACTCTAAAAACCCTAAATAAACTCTAAACCCTAAACCCTAAAACTAATTAAACCTTAAACCCTAAATCTAAACCCTATATTCTAAACCCTAAAGGTCAAATCCTAAACTTTAAACTCTAAATTTAAATCCTAAACTCTAAACCTTAAATCATAAACTCAAATATAAATAGTACACATAATTACCAAAATTAAATAAATTAGATGGTATATTTTGATTGACTAGAAAAAAAATGGTGAATAAAGAGGTTTATAGGAAGTGAATAAAGAATTTTTCTTAATTTAACAAATTTTCATTTTTTGGTTAAAAATGTAGTCATATGTATTTAGGTTAAGATTCCGAGAGAGAACATTTATGCTATTGACAAAGACGTTGCGGCTGCTGGTGACGCCGAGAAGTGCGCCAAGCTGTACGTGGCTGAGAAGAACCTGGTGGAGGAAAAAATAATCAAAAGATGCGCAAACGGATTTCCTCAGCTTCTAGGGATGGGTGATGATGGCCACATAGCGTCACTCTTCGAGGACCGTCCTCAGATCAATGACACGGTCAAATGGGTCACTCACATTACCGACTCCTCCAAAAGATCCACTAAAAAGAATCTTTGATGATATATAAACATCACTAACATTTGCTTCCAAATTGAAGTTATACAAAAATCTCAACAGTGATGTTTTGATGCGTTTCTTAACTTGCAGTTTGTGCATCCTCTAATAAAATGTGAACCATGGTATCGTAGAGTACAGGTGAAAGAGTGACCAAGCCTTTACTCGCATTGCCTATATAATTAAGAATCAAGACTTGTACCATTCCCTCACCATCAACATTCGACACCTTCTTTGTTAACAACAAATGCTAATTTTGGTTCCTCTTCAAAGCAAGAGAATTGTAACTCAGAACTCAGTATATTTTTTTGGGTAGTTATCACTACCTCTTTATGGTTTTTCATTGATTTAAATATCTAGATTACAATGAAGCAAAAGCACACAAAACAGGAATGAGGGAAGTGGAGATGCTTCCTAAACTTAAGGAAGACTGATTCTTTTAATATATAATTGGTTAAGCTAATTAAACTTGGTACGTTGGATTTGATTTCTTCATACGGTTTGATTGTCGGTTCAGTACAAATGACCATTTACCAACTCATCATTCTTTCCTCTTTAAAGTATTAAATCTCATCATGTGTCTCTCCTATGATGCATGGCGTCTTGTCACAAAAAGAGAAAAGAAAAGAGATCGAAACCATATGTTGTGACGAAGAAGGAGAGGAAGAAGATTGTGTTTCCGACCAAGAAAGAATTGGCGGAGGCTATGGCTGAGTACACGGCCTCTCTCTCCGCCAAGTTCTGCAAGGAGAGAGGCTATTTCACCGTAGTTCTCTCCGGTGGTGACCTCATCTCTTGGCTCAGGTATGTATGAGAAAATCTTTGATTCTTTTTCATTTATTTTCGTCTGGCCATGCATTGTATTCTAAAAATACAAACGTAATTAAAATTTGCAGTGAATTGTTGGAACGAATGGACCGTGAAAGCATCGAATGGTCAAAGTGGCACATTTTCTGGGTCGACGAGAGGGTTGTTCCATTGGACGATAAGGACAGCAATTATAAACTCGCGGCAGATGGTTTTCTCTCCAAGGTAACAACAAGTTTTAAACACTTATTACAATTCAAAACCAATTGACAATAATAGCTTATTCCATATTCATTACTTTAGATCTTGAATTAGGATTCCAGTACATAACATATTATATGATGATCATCATCTCCGTACTTTTTAAAATTCAGCCCGTTTCAAACTATCTTAGATGCCTTGAACAAATTTTATATCCAACTTTATTGTTTAAAAGAAATAAGAATCCGGATTTATAAAAGAATAATTCTAGAATATTAGAGAGATCTTTGACTTTATTTTTATGAGGTTAATCCACTTCCAATTCAAAATCAATTAACACTACTGAATAAAATTGATGTCATTTATATACTAGTGCACATTTGTTTTCTCTCTCATTTCCAATATGAACTTTTTTTTAATAGACCATCATATTAGATAATCATGATATACTGTAATTAACAATATGTAGGTTCCGATTCCAATTGCGAACATCTATGCAATCGACCAAAACTGTGCAGCCCTCGGTGATGCCAAGGGCGCCGCATTACTTTACGAAGAGTGCCTCAAAAGATTGGTGAATCAAAACATTATCCGCACATACAAATCTTTAGGATTTCCTCAATTCGATCTCCAGCTCTTAGGGATGGGTCCAGACGGTCACATGGCATCGTTGTTCCCGGGACATTATCAGATCAAGGATAAGGCAAATTTGGTAACTTATATCACTAACTCTCCGAAAATGCCACCAAAGAGAATCACCTTCACTTTACCGGTCATTAACTGTGCTTCCTGCAACCTCATGGCCGTCTGTGATGAGGCTCAGGCCGATGCGGTCGCTGAGGTTTTCAACGATAACTTCAACTTGCCTGCAGCTTGGCTCACAGCTGACGAAGAAGCCATCTGGCTTCTAGACCAAGCCGCTGCGTCCAAGATCCCAAAAGGACATATTGAGGTTTGGTTCAGTTGGGTTCTCTTTCTATGTGTATCTTATATATCTATGGTTTGCCTTTTACTGTTTCTAATAAAAGCTGTGTGTTCGAATGTAAGATCGAGTTTGTTCGGTTTGATCTTCCAAACCAGCTAGCTATTACATATCCTACTTCGTTCATTTGTGTTTCTCTTGTATGTGTTCTAATAATAATAATTTGATCCCGGGTTTGTCTATATTTATTCTTAATATTATTATCAGATTTTGTATAGTTGGTTTAGGTGGTTACATTCAAACGGGATTTTAAGATTAGCCGGATCGGAAATTATTGACGGAATCGCTGATTTTACCTATCTAACCGACCGGTTCAGGACAAGTCTGAGTAGGGGTGTCAATTAGGGTCAAAGCCCGAGGGCCGGTCCGGCCTTGAAAAACAGCGGGCTCGGACCTAAAAATATAAGCCCGAAAAAATCGGGCTTTTTGGGCTAAGCCCATTCGGGCTAGTGTGTTTTTTGGGCTTAACCCGAACGGGCTCGGGCTAACTCGAAAAGCCTGAAACTTTACATTTTAATTAGTTAGAGATTTTATTTTAACATTTATCTTTCTAAAACTAATAATTTAACATATTTTATATACATTTCGTGATCCAGTTACCATTATCATTCATTCATATTTACTTCATTTTTTAGAATCATTATATATAGATTTTCAATGACATTTATATATGATTTATACATATCAAAACTTAATATTATTATTTTTTTTTTTTTATCTGTACCTCTTGATGGTGATGAAGATTTAGAATACGATGAATAATATTATAATCTAAACTCTACCACCTAGATTTGAAGTGTTTTGATTGTATGTTCTATTTGGTAATACAATTTATTTGAATTGTATTTATTTTTTTGTCAAACTTTTGCTTTTAAATTTAATTGGATTTGATATAATACATTTAAATTTAGATTTATTTTTATAAATATTTTGTTTTAATTATTCATTTGAGAATTGTGAATTTTTGTATTTGTAAAAAAAAGTATGAAAAATCTCGAAAAACCCTAAAACCCTGTCCAGATCGGGCCGAACTTTAGAATATAGATTCGATTTTTTTCAGATTGAACTGAATCGAACTTAAATATATGCGGGATTTACGGGTTTTGGACGGGACCTGACCGGGATAGCCCGATTGACATCCTAAGTCTGAGAACACAATACAGAACAAGACGTTATGTTTTTGGTCGGAGAAGGCTATAATCCACTTGTCCTCCTCTACTCCACAAAGTCAAAGTTACTCACTTTCCCTATAAAGAGACGCTCTCACTTTTTTCATGGCTTCTTCTTGTTTCCGTGGTTCGATTCTCTTCTCTTCGCTACTCCCATCTCGATCAGACCCTCTCTCAGCTTTCTTCCCGAAGAATCTCACTTGTTGTTCTCCTTCTACTGCGTCTCTTTTCGAGTCGTTATCGGTTTCGTCGATCGGAAGTGGATCTATCAGGAGATTAGCTGATAGTCGGAGAAAGGTGTCGGAGGTGAAGAGCATGGCTACGAAGGCGGCGGAAATGGGGAACGAGGAGAAGAAGAGAGTGGAGATTTTTGACCTCGAGGAGAATCTGGCGATTGATTTGGCCAAATTCACAGCCGATCTCTCCGATAAGTTTTGCAAGGAGAGAGGCGCTTTCACCGTCGTTGTCTCTGGCGGCTCCCTAATCAAATCGCTCCGGTGTGTGTTATCTTTCTTTGATTTTCGATAAGAAGCCTCGAAAAAGTCCCGATTTAGTGTCTCTTATTCCAATATCGTTGTGAAATCTCCATTGGGTGCATCTGGAAATTTTGGATTGACTATGGCTTGTTGTTGGATGGATTCGATTTCTTTCTCTTTCGGATTAGTTAGGTTTTGCGTACTCTTGGCGGGTCTTGATTTTGATCTCGTGGATAGTACTTTTGATGTCCCATTGATAAGCCTAATGATACAAAGTGTTTATTTGTATCGTATGGATTTGGTGTCTGTGATTATTGGTAAAGATGATGGATGCATTACTGTTCTTGGTTGGGTTTTTCAATCTGTGGTTCCTTAAAAATCCTATTTTTTTCTATTGAGTTTTGGTTCATTTCAGTTCATGAAACTTGTTCATCAAAGTATGGAGACTCTCGCAGTTATGGCTAATCAAGAACAAAGCTTTCACTTTGACATACTTTCCTAATAATGTTTCTTCTATTTGCTCAAATTTCAGGAAATTAGTAGAATCCCCTTATGTTGATTCAATCGATTGGTCAAGGTGGCATTTTTTCTGGGTCGACGAGAGAGTTGTTCCCAAGCACCACGACGACAGCAACTACAAACTGGCATACGATGGTTTCCTATCCAAGGTATTGAACATTCTTTCCGTCCATTGTTAGGCGCATATGATCCTTAGCTTGTAAAAGCGGGCTTCTCGAAACGACTTGGTAACTCGTATCTTTGTCTTTGTTTACAAAAAAATGATGGACCAATCTAAAACTGGTTCAAATTCAATGTGTTCAGAGTTGCAGTACATGGTCACATATATATACTGTATACATATCATCCCTAAATCAATGGCCAACAGATGTTAAGAATTGGAATCATAGAACTCTTGATACTGGATTTTGAATTGAAACACTTCTTTGTTATCCTATCTAGCGTTCCAAATTAAGCACAATCATCCTTTGGTTGATATTTTCACAACCTTTAGAATGACTTAAACATGGATTATAAATATTTTTTCAATGAACTAATAAGAGTCAGCTAAACTTCTTCACACTCTGATCGTTTCTTTCTCTCTCTAAGGTTCCAATTCCGCCTGGAAACGTATATGCAATCAACGAATCCCTTTCCGCCGAGGCTGCAGCGGATGATTATGAGACATGCCTCAAACATCTGGTGAAGACCAATATCCTCCGCGTATCTGAATCAACCGGCTTCCCCAAATTCGATCTCATGCTTCTCGGTATGGGCCCTGATGGTCACGTGGCATCCCTATTCCCAGGACATGGTCTGTGCAAGGAGAAGAAGAAATGGGTAACTTCCATCACGGACTCTCCAAAACCGCCATCTGAGAGAATCACCTTCACTTTCCCGGTGATAAACTCCTCTGCGCATATAGCTCTAGTAGTTTGCGGTTCTGGGAAAGCAGAAGCCGTGCAGGCAGCACTGAAGAAGACTGGGAATGTACCTGCGGGCTCCGTTTCTGCTGAAGATGAGCTGGTTTGGTTTCTGGATAAACCGGCCTGTTCCAAGCTGTAAACTTGCATAATTTAAGGTACCAATGTGACTAGTCTGGTTTGCTTTATGGTTGGGTAGGTCGCCGGTTCTGTGCATTTATGTTCTGAGAGAGACTGTTGTAATAAAAGCGTATACTTGGCAATGAAGGCAATCAAATCAACGGTTTCTCTGATTTAGTCAAATTGTATCAACACCATAATTCTCTCCCTCGTTGGTTTAGTGTGTGTAGCCTAGATTTGAGAGTTAAAAAAGGATATAGTTATGAACTTATGAGTGAGTGAGGAGATATTTTTCTAAATTTAAACATGTATCATCAATTTATCACAGAATTAGAACACAAAAGAAATGTTGAACTGAAATCTGAACAAGAAATAAAATGGTAAGAAAAATATACTTATATTAATTTGTTGATGAAAGATTTGGAAACATATATGGTAGCTCAACCTATTTGATAAGAATTTGAATTTATTTTGATTTTTAAAAAAGATCCGAAAATCATTTTTTATATCGTTTTGTGGCACATTATTTTACAACATGTCAATTATATATTTATATATACATTATATTGCAAACCAATTAACCAAAAATCTGCATGTAAGGTTCCCAAAATGTCTATCATCGACATGTCTTGTTTATGCTCCATGGTTGATTTTGTATCGGAACATTTTCCTGAATCAATTATCTGTTTTCTATCCAGGCATAGGCTCAAATCGCCCTGGTCACGAAGAAAGCCCCTCACACCTCGGCGGTGGATAAGATTTTTCACCCCTGAGGGTAGACTTCGGAGTGGGGGAGTTGATTTGTTGAAGAAAATCCGGTGTAGAGTGAGTCCAAAGCTTCACAGCCTTTGGAATATTCATTTTCCTTATACATCCTTGTAGGGCATTGATCCTAGCATTCGCTCCGAGGTGTGGCCGTTCCTTCTTGGAGTGTACTCTATTAGTTGCACATGTTACAACAAGGCACTTATATACTCACAAAATCTTAGTGTTATTGCTTCGTTTTCCTCACCTTTGCTTATTTTCTTCCCTACCAACAGGTACGATTTCAATAGTTCCAAAGAAGAGAGAGGTGCTACAAGAACTCGGAGAAGGTGAGAAACAGATGACTCATTGGGGGGATGAAAATAGTACTTCTCCTTCCAGCATATATATCTCCCGTACCAAAGAAGATTTTGTGACTTGGCAGCGTATTATCCGTCTAGACGCTGTCCGTGCGGATACAGAGTGGACCCCATATTCCCCATCCCAAGCTATGGTATCAGAGGATAAGGCGCACCGTGCTGCTGCAGCAGTTGTTTTAAAAGATTACAGTCATTTGGAACCTTCGAAAATCTTTCACGCTGCACGGCTTGTTGCTGTTCTTGAAGCCTATGCCTTGCATGACCCTGAGATTGGCTATTGCCAAGGAATGAGCGATCTTCTCTCCCCTATACTCTCTGTCATACCTGATGACTACGAGGCGTTCTGGTGCTTCGCTGGGTTCATGACGAAGGCTCGTCAGAATTTCAGACTCGATGAGGTTGGGATCACAAGGCAATTGAACATAGTCTCAAAGATTATCAAATCCAAAGACTCGCAGCTCTACAAGCATCTTGTGAAAGTCAAGGCGGAAGACTGTTTCTTTGTTTACAGAATGGTTCTTGTGATGTTTAGAAGAGAACTGACGCTGGAGCAAACGCTGTATCTCTGGGAAGTGATTTGGGCAGACCAAGCTGCAATAAGAGCTGGGATCGGTATATCTTCCTGGAGCCGCAGAATAAAGCAGCGAGCCCCTCCCAAAGACGATTTGTTGCTGTATGCGATAGCGGCTTCGGTTTTGCAGAGGAGAAAACTCATAATAGAGAAGTACAATAGCATGGAGGAAATTTTGGGGGAGTGCCACAGTATGGTAGGGAAACTAGACGTGTGGAAGCTTTTAGACGATGCACACGACCTTATTGTCACCCTCCACACTAAGATTGAACATACGATTCTATAATCCTCTGCTATGTTATTACGGTTACTCAGGATATGCTATCTGGTATAAGAACTGCCTTGTGCTTGTGTTTGCATGTAACTGTGCAATGTGGTTTCCTGGAAAGACGTGAGGGGATGGATAGTAGCCGGGTTTGGAACAGAATCGAAGTCCGGGATTTGATGTACCGGTTTCTCTACCTGCGTATTCCCTTGGAGATAATTGCTTTGCTACCTCCATTCTCAATTTTGTATGTATAAAAACAATTTTTGTGCCGGGAAAGGGAATCTTCCGCCGGTGACAGAATAACCAACTCTTTCTCTTCATTCTTATTCAAAATTATTAAATACCATACAAGACATGTATATCTGGTTAACCTTAACCCCTCTTTAACTGTTCTACTCCTAACCTAACCACAACTAATATACATTTCTCCGGCAATGATTTTGGGTTCTGTCTCCGCCCTAGTGAGCTGCCGTGAAGTTCATACATATTGGCGGTCGAACCTTAGCTAGAGCCAGCAATGAAGAAGGTAGAATCCAGAGACCATCTCCACATATCAAACCTGATGCCACAGCCGGAACCATAAACTCTGCCTTCTTGCGGTTCACCTTCTGCCAAACGAACACCACAAAGCTACCAACACACATATCGATTGCAAACGACCCACCCACCAAGAACGGCACAGCCATTGCCATCGGGAGTGGGATCCACTTACCTAGCCTCTCCGGTAAGAGGTCTCTCGCCAGGTTGGCAGCAACAGCAAACGCAAAGAACCCGTAGCAAAGCTCGAGACAATGCTCGGGGAGAGCCGAGAGACCTTGAACACCGATAATGGCCATGTTTCTATAGATGATAGCATAAGGAGCCTTGTACTCACCATCTGGGTTTCCAACATCAAATGCCTTGTAGAAGAGGAAGAAAGTGAGCGGCGCAACCACGCAGCCAATCGCTGTCCCAATGGCTTGAGCTACAAGCATCGAGCGGGGCGAGGTGAGCGTTAGATGGCCCGTCTTGAAATCATGCATCAGATCAGCTGAGACAGAGACAATCGATTTTATGAGACCACAAGCTACCATTCCTGCCACCACGCCATCGCTTTCCCCAGCCAATGCAGCCATCACAAAGAGCGCCGCTTTACCGTAGTTGTAAGCCATGTTCATGTCCGTTAAGCCGGCCCCGTAGGCGTTACAGAAGCTGAGAGACGGAGCAAGGAGGTAAGCTACGAGGACGAAGTACCATTTCAGCTGAGGGAACATCAGAGGGATTGCAATGATGGAGACAAGGGAGAAGAATAAGTATCCCGCACAAGCCATCCATAGAGGAATGCTCTCTCGAACGAATACTTCGTTCTCTCGTTTCAGGCTTTCTGATTCCTTGGTCCCATCTTCTGGAACTTCTGCCACTAAAATCAATCGGTTATACAAAATGTTCACAACAGAATATAGAATGGTTTTGGTTTGGCAGATAGAATCCACAGATAACTTACATGTGTTGGTTTTGGAGAGTCTAGAGTGGAAGCTTCTTCCAGTGAAAAGGAGTATCTTGAGGAAGTTATAAAGCCCATCTCCTAAGATCAATGCAATGCATATAAACACCTGATGATAACAACCAACACAAAGGGGAAACTAATCGCATCTTTTCTTGCTTCGCAAACTTGTGAGAGAGATATATGAAACAAGAATACAAATCAGACCTTGTAGCCATTTAAGCTCTTCATGCTGCTCTCAGGCAATGTAGCAGGGAACCATTCGCCTTTAAGCCGGGCTATTAGAGGCCACATTATTCCCCAAGAGAGGATTGCACCGAGGAGCAACGATAGATTCACCAAATGTGAACAGATCATCCCAGCTCCAACATATGTCATACTAAAGTCGAAGAAAAATCTGTATCCCCAAAAGAGATGAAAAGTTTCTTCAATCAAACTTGTAGAACTTAAGCGAAAAGAAGAAGAAAAAAAAATCTCAATGTGATCAAAACAGAGCAAAAACTGACGATTTTTTCCAAGCTTGTAATCCAAATGTAGGGAACTGAGAGAAACCGCATGCGTCACCACCTGAATAGAACCATCCAAAGAATGCCCAAAAGAAACTGAAACCAAACGATTTTGTAAACCCACGAATCTGTTTCCTGTCAGATCAAAAAGAAAAATCATTAAAATCCATGAACAAGAGAGAAAGGAAAAAAAGCAAGAACCAAGAACATACTTGGCTGTCTTATCTCCTTTGCTAGTGTGAAATCCATTGATGAGAACAGCAGTTGCAGTTCCACTAGGATACGTGAGCTTATAGTCTATGATCATCACCTGTTTTTTTTCTTACATCAATATCGAAAATTGAATCATTCTCAAAATCCCAGCAAAATCAGAGTAATTACCTTTCGAAGAGGTACCAATACAACAAGTCCAATGAAGCTAGTAACAAAGAGGAATGAGGTCATCCATCCAACACCAGGCTCTTTGATGCCACGAGGATTGTTTCCTTGCGTGTTCACTCCCGTAAGCTCGTAAGTTCGTCTATTTAAACCCAACAAGTAGGACGCGAATCCACCTGCAAGAGAGATGCTGTAACAAGCAACAGCACAAGTCTGAGCAATGGTGTTTTCTTGGCGTGTGAAAGGAGTAGTGACGATTCCTGCTTTTTGGAGGACTTTGGTCCAAGATTTGAGGAAGACGAAGGCGAGGAGAGCTGATGAGATGTTGAGATTCGGGACGAGCCCTGTCGTTAGGTTCAGCTTCAGGCAGATGACACTGTAGACGACGCCGATAAATACACTCGAGACGATCGCACGAACCGTGATCTGTTTCCTCCATGGCGGTGGTTTTCTCGAGTCGTCGTCTTGGTGGAATCGGCTCTCAACACTCGTCTCGTTTTCCATTGAAAAAGCTCTGAAATGTTTTTTAAAGAAAAAATTGGAGATTGTAATCTTCGAAATGGAAAAACTCTGAAGAATACCTGGGACAATACCTCGAATCGATTGATTTGCTTCCTGCACACGGTAAGTAAATTTCAAGATCCGGGAGATCTCCCTCCCAGAGACGGGTTTTCGCGTAAGATCGAAGAAGAAGAAGAAACAGAGAGAATCACATATTGGCGAATGTTGAATACAAAGTTTTATACAAGGGAAGGGAATTGAATGAAGAGAGAGAGAGAGAGAGAGAGAAGGTGTACTGCATACAAGTACAAATTAGGGTTTGTATCATTTTTTTATTGACAGTACAGAAATTGGGATTCAAAGTCCGAAAATGGAAGGTACACGCGTTTTTCAGTTACAAAAGCCAGAGCGGGAGATATATTATGGTTGTTGGTCCGATTACCAAACCTTACATTACATTACATTTTGTAATAAACAAACAAAAGAGAGAATAAAGAGATCGTACGTAGTACAACAACAATGCCAAAGTTTTGTTTTTTGTTTTTATAAAAATAGCGGAAAAAATGGAGTCCCTTGAAAGTGTCGACAGTAAGAGCATGATTAATGGTGGAACTCACCATTGAGTCCTTAGCAATATTATATTATTAGTTTAGAAACTTTTTTGTAGTTAAGGATTTTATGCATAAACACTCTTCCAATGGTGAACCTTGCATTTGAGTCCTTAGCAATATTATATTAATATTTTTTAATTTATTTAATTTAATTTTAAATTAAAACATACAATAATTATCAAACATTTTCACCAAATTTATGCCAAATATTCTCAATTAAATCAGCTTTGAGTCTATGATGTATCTTATTATCCCGAATTTGATTCCGGATGCCAAGCATTTGACCGAGGTTCGAAGGGATGTCAGTTGAAAACGAGAAATCCACCTCTGAATTTCTACTCGATTCTCCGTCTACGAAGTCCGATGTATCGTACTGGGTGTATCCATCTCGTTCATCTTCTACAATCATATTGTGCAGTATGAGAGTTAATAGAAATGAGACAAAATAAAAGTTCATAGAAAAGAGACAATAACTCTGCAAGCAGATCATGAACATAAAAGAGAGCTAATAGAAATGAGACAATATAAAAGTTGATAGAGAGAACAAGGTAGAGTCTGAAGACAACAAAGTAGAGAACAAGGTAGAGTTCATACATCCCATACTAGGCAAGCTTATAAAGACAACAAAGTACAAACAACAAAGTCCCGTGAACAAAGTCCCGTGATAGAAATAGGACATTAAAGTACAAACAAAACAACAAAACAACAAAACAACAAAGTCCCGTGGAGAGAGATGTTCCGTGGAGTCACATGTTCTTCCACCACCACCTGAAAATGAAATACAGAAAACAAGTTTAGAAGAATAGATTATAGTTAAAAACACAAATAAAGCTACTACTCACTAGATCACAGCATTTCTTGAATTAGTTTGTTTTTCAAAGCCAATTCTATGTCACTTAGAGGCTCCTTTTGGGCTAAGAGTCGGTCCAAGAGCTTCTGTTTATTGAGCTCCTTCTTCATCTCCATCATGTTCTGCATCTTCGCTAACTCCTCCTCCTTCCCATTTTTCTTGCGCTTCGCAGCTTTAACTGCTTTCACACCCGGAGGTCTCTCAGCAGTGCCTGCATCGTATACCTCGGCCTCTACATCATTTTTCCTTTTCTCTTTCGCTCCATCTTTACCAAGAAAAGTAGACATCCACTTCTGGTCATGCCTAAGCTCTCTCCAGGCGTGCTCCAGATTAAATTTGATTCCATGATCGTTGTAGAATATGTCTAACGCTGCTTTCATCCTGCAAATGAGAAACACAGCTAATAAATTAGCAATAAAAGACTTCATTTAACATCATGAAGAACCAGTGGTGAGTTGAGGTACCTTGAACTTGCTGCAAGTGAAGAATCTTTTACCAGGTAAGAGGTCGAAGCCTTCTCCTCGACGCACCTCGTCAATGATTCTTGCCCCGCAAGGGCACTCTGTCGGAATTCCATACTGAGCATCAGCTACGTAGCCAAGCATATCACAATACTCCTTATGCTTCTTCATGTCCCTGTGATCTGGGTCCGTCATCTGCGAGAGAAACATAAATCGGCCACAATCAACTCCTCAGAAGACCCACATAAATTGGATCCCTAAATCGAGTTCATCAACAAGGAGGACACTAATCGGCCACAAACCAATAGTATAAACCAATCATCAATCCCGTAACTGAAATCCCTAAATCGAACTCATCAAAGAAGCCCCAATCCCGTAACAATTCGGTTTCGACAAACCCTAAATGTTAAGACGAACCAGACAACCGATTTCAATCTTTCAACCCTGCCATAAGCGATATTTACCTGATTGAAGTTCTTCCTGATGAATCGCTGCTCGATCAGTATCTCTTTCGATTTCGCCCAAAAAATCGCCTAGAGCAAAGAACGAAGAAGCAGAGAAGAAGTTTGAGGAGAGAGAACGTCGCGAGCCGACAAACGAAGTTGCAAAGATCGATCCGGTTTTTTTTTTCTTTTGCCAATCAGAAGGAGCCATGTGGCAGTAAGAACCGATCCTAAAAAATCCTTAGTTAAGGATCGATTCTAAACATTTTCACCATTTTTTATTTATTTTAATTCCTCAAAAACCTAAGGATTCCTCTCAAAAAAACCTAAGGACCTGCGTTGTTCATGGTCTAACCCCACAAAAGGGAAAGAGCACTGACTTTTGACTTTTGACTTTTGACTTTTGAAAGTCGGTGGTGCATGTTTCTACTACCCGATTTGTCCCATTAATTTTCACTAATTTTTATGTGTTGTCACCTTCGTTTTCTCGTAATATTAGTTTTCACAAAAAATGTCATTTTAACACATTTTACATATATTAAGAAAATTATTAAAAATTCTATATTACTCCTTATTAATACACTAAACAAATTTTTTCACTTTAATTAATATACTAAATCAATAACGTTAAAATTGAATTTTTGTTCAGAATTCTGCATTAAAAACATAAAACGACACTCTTCATAAAACAAAAATAAAATTTCAAAACGACACTCTTTATGAAACGGAGGGAGTATATTGAAACGTAGATAATAGTAATTTATTGTATTAAACTCTTTTGGATGTATATGTAAGTTCCGAGAGCAACACCAAATTATGACTATCACACTTTACCTTCAAATTAACTACATACTAACAACTAATATCATCATCCAAAACGAATTTTCTAACAAAGGATGGCATAAAGTATAACTTTACTTTAAGCATCAACATATGTATATAATTAAACCATTCCACATTTCTAGAACTGGTATTCTTTTATCATGTTGCAATCTATAATAATTGCAAATATAGTTCTAGATTAATTAGTTTTACAGGATATATTCGTTATTATTACTTGATTCCTAGTATGTATAGTGAAGTTAATTAATTTTAACCCCCAAAAAATGTTTACGATCAACTGAAACCGTAATTGCGATGATTTGTTTATTTATTTATGTGTCTCTAAACTAATTACTGACACATATATTATTTGAAACTTTCTCATAACCTCTCTTAATAAAACTAGAATTTATATCATGCACAGTATAGTCAAATACGATTTAATATGTTTATACTCCCTATATATATATATGTGTATCAAAAATTCAAACTAAAAAAAATGTTTTGGTTGAATGCACACCAGTTAAGAAAACTTGTAAAATTCTTTTAATACCCACAGATTTAAATTAATAATATTAATAAATTAATAGGTTGAATGCACACCAATTAAGTTACAATTCAACTCGTGCTATCTATATAGTGCGGGATAATTTTTGTTTAAAAATTGATTTGAAATTTAAGAAAAATTATTTTTATCTGGATTATAAATATGTTTAACTAATGATTATAGATAGAACTATCAATATGAACTAACATGTCTACTTAGCTTGTTTTGCAATAAACTAAAATATTATTTGGGCAAACTCGCAAAAACCTATAATCTTGAAAACATAACTCTAATATGCACCGTTTAATGACCATGATTTTTGTGGTCAATCCACTCTTAAAAAATTAATTTTCTCGTGTCTAAATTTTATAAAATTTGTAAAATTTATTATAATAATTATAGTGAAATATATTACAAAATTTCGAATATTTTTTTTTTCGAATATGTATGGATTGATTATTATTTAATAATATCATAATAATTAAGAAACTAAATAATAAATGGTCTCTTTAATGAGAAACTAGATATTCACCCGCGCGTCAGCGCAGAATTTTCTTATAAAAAAATTAATGCAATATTTTCATATCATGATCAGACCAGTCGGTCAAGTTATAGCTATAAAACCTGGATCCAGACAACAATTCGGTCATGTTATAACTATAAAACCCGATATTATAAAATTCGTAAAAACTCAGCAAATAACCGTGAACTGGACATATTAATCGTTGATCCAAACAGATCATGGTTCTGTAATAATTCAATAAGAGGGTTTTCTTTATTGTTTTTATTGAGTCATTGAGATTTTACATTCTGGTACTTTATAATCTTCTTCCGTTTGTGAATAGTACTTTATCAAAAATAATAATAATTACTTTCTCAGTTAGACATATCATTTTTAAACATATCTTAGTGATTTGTTAGTTTTTATACTTATATATATATATGTGTGTGTATCGTGTATATATATAATTTCATTAATTGTTGATTGCGGTCGGACCGCATCGAACCGGGTTAACCTATGGACCCGGTGGCTCGAATGACTCTTTGGTTTGCTTCCTGTGTCAGATTTCAAAACATTTATTTAATGTATTAAAATAAATTTTATAACATAAATTTTTTAATGATTTAAGTTAGAATCATAAAATATAACCGAATTTAAACAATTTTGTTTGATATTTTCAACTTAAAATCTATAAAATCTAATATGATTTTTATCTTAGTTAAAATTTTAATCCACATTGAGGGCGACTGACAATTTTTGTATATATCTTTTATGGTTTTTTATATTGTATAGAAATATATAATTATGGTATGACATGTATGATTTAAAATGTATTATTTTTTCTATCCAATTTTTCTGACCCATTTTGTAAACTTTGTTATTATCTGAATTTAGATTATTACATAATTAATTTATATATTTATGAGTGTTAAAATGTTAATCCGTTTTTTAATCTGCCTCAAATCAGCCTACTACATTGGATCTTTTGACAAAAAACCCATAAAAGATGGCGATTATAAAAACATAACCCTAACCCGCCCATCATATTACCGTATAATATAAATATTTATTTATTTCAATATTTGAATTTTTAAGATGATTGATTATGATAAAAAAAAATACAATAACATATTTTTTTATCATATGTGTTATTATGGTTAGATTATTTAAATTCAAAAATTTAGATTAAATCTAAAGTAATATCCGATTTATTATTTTTGAAGATAATAACTAATTTCTGGTTTTTGGTAAATAATCTAGCCTATATTTAAGAAAATCTAAAATAATCTAAACTAATATTTTTAATTTTCGGAATTAAATTAAAATATAAAATATAACCAAAAAAAAAAAATTGTGATATCAATGGTTTAGAAGATTATGGTTTGTATTTGAAATTTTATCTCCAAAAATTTTTTTTAACTAAACAAAATTATTTTGTTTAGAAACAGAATAGTTATCCACAAAAATTGAAAGTTTAAAAATTATCTAGGATATAAATAATTTTAAATGTATTTTTTCCTGTTTGGTCATAAAATAACACTCTGTTTTAATAGATTAGATAAATAATTTCTATATTCTCATCAATAAATTTAAAAAACAATTATATTATTTTCTATTTCAATTATCTTTTTTATTTTATTTTTAATGACATTTCATAATTTATAAAACAAAGTTTATTTTCAAAAATATCTTCTTAAATAATATTATAGAGATGATTTGTCTCTCTTTAGTTCCTCCTTAGTTAGTATCGATAGAACCAGAGATAAATTTAAAATATGTAAGGAAGCCCTTTTCCCCGGGCCAAAATGTTTGTTCGCTAATCCAGAGTTTAATTATGTTAATTAAAGTTGGTGAACAAAATTAGAGGTTCGGTTCTAAACAAGTGCAAGGAGGGGCAGAGGTCCACAATATTTTAAGGGGTATTGATTTCGTGCGTTTTTAAGCACAAAGAACATAATTTTCACGTGTGTTTTAAACATATAACATTTAACCAAAATAATGAAAAGTTTAAAATTTTAAAAGATGGCGTGTATACAATCTTTTTTGAACATTTCTAGATACATTTTTGTTATAGCATTTTTTTGTAATAAAATTTTTGTGGTCTAATGTTGTTAGATTTGTCATTTGTTTTTAGCTTCTAGTCACAACATTTAATATTTAACGATACTGATTTGCTAGATTAAAAAAAAAAACTACATGAGTTGTTTTCTTTCTTAAAGTTAGTTAGTCAAGAATCATAAACATGTGTTATTCCTAAATAAATGGCTTAACCATGTTTTAAATTACTACAAAATTATGTATAAGAGTACAATAATGGGAAAACGGCTGATTCCCCCATGAAGTATTGGACTGCTGATTATTCATATATGAAGTTTCAAGTCATGCCAAAATCTACACAAACTATCTTTTATTTTGAATTCCCTATATGAACTTATGAAAATTGGTCAATTCCAACAAAACCGTAAACGGTGTTTGATTTCCGTTAACGGAATCTGACATGGCTGACACGTGCCTTAATGGTTTGGTCTGGTTTGCGATTAAACCAAATTTTTTTTTTTATTTCTGAGACCAAAACGACGTCCTAGCAATTGCATATTTTAATTTATCGAGTTACCCTGTTTCATTACAGGCCTGAGTTCGAATCCTAGCAATTGCATATTTTAATTTATCGATAATGAGACCAAAACGACGTCGTTTTGGTCTCAGCAATTAAAAAAAAAAGTTGGTTTAATCGCAAACCAAACCATTAAGCCACGTCAGATTCCGTTAACGAAAATCAAACACCGTTTACGGTTTTGTTGGAATTGACCAATTTTCAAAAGTTTATGTAGGGAATTCAAAATAAAAGATAGTTTGTGTAGGTTTTGGCATGGCTTGAAACTTCATATATGAATAATCAGCAGCCCAATACTTCATGGGAGAATCGGCCGTTTTCCCTTACAATAACATATCAGCAACAAATGATTTTTTTTATATATATCAGATCAATTATAACTGTAGTAGTCAAATCCATTATACAGAGAGTCAACAGAAGAAAAGAAACCTAGAACACAGTGGTCTTAGAATACTTGAAAAAGAACTCTTCATTGTTACAGTATTTAAATAAAACTGTATAGACCTGAATCAAAAGTTTAGGGAACCTGCTCGAGAAGTACCTATCAAACCCTTCAGGTACACTCCCAAGTAGTTCCTGTAATTCTCTAGGCAGCTCTCTATAATGATTCAGCTTGTTCCTTATGACCCGTAACAAATCACGGATGCTGTCAAACTTGTACCGCCTGTAACGCCCGATATTGTCTAGGAATATACTATCCAGTTTCTCATCCCACCGCCCGTTTAAAGTAACCGTTGCTGTGCTTTCAAGTGCAGCCAAGAGCTGTGACCCTTCTTCTCGGTTTTCCAATTCGACCCTATCGCTTGCATCCCGGAGAAAAGACAGTCTCATGTCAGAGTTCCAGAACAATGGATGATGCAGAACTTCTTGTGCTCTCGGTCTGTATTTTCAAATATATCTTTTTTAAAAAGCTTCCTTAGCGAGAAGGAGAGTTTCCATGAAATAAAAATCTATCAAATCTAGTAACTCTTTGTACCCCAAACTAAAATTAAATCCTAATATACTAACAGATAAATCCAAAAGTATCGATGTAAGCTTTTGTGTAAGCAAATGCTAGTTTTGATAAAAAAATATTTTCAAGTGACAATAGCAATACGATTAACCAAATGTACCAACCGTATTTCCTTACCTCAAATCTGGATCCGGGTGCAGGATACCAGAGAGAAGATGAACAGCTTCTGGAAGACTCTCGATCAAGAAAAGATCTTTTCGATCATTCAAAATGTTTATGTCCCTCTCAAAATTGTCTCCGTAAGGATGTTTTCCTGCAGTCATACAGAAAAAGAGTACACACCCTAAACTAAAGAGATCAACCGCTCTTGTTTGTCGTTCATTGCGGAGTTGCTCAGGTGCTTGCCACCCAGAACTTCCAGAACCTATCATTCGAAACAAAAATTATACACGAGAAGAAAACTATCATTCTCTGTTTCCATTATTACATTTTATCATCTAACTTCTCTAGATTCTTACCAGTTGAGTTTCTAGTCAAGGCACTTGTGTCGGCTGGCAAGCGCTTGCTAATACCCATATCTGATAGCTTCGCACATACAGATGAGTTCTTAACAATCAACACATTTTGAGGCTTTAGATCTCGATGTACAATTCCAATATCATGCAAATGAACTAGACCAGCAACTATATCCCTGTAACACAAATATACAAAGATCAGAAAGATGTATGCAACCTTTGATTTAAGTCTCAAAGATGAGAAACTAAAAAAACCTCATTAACTTCAACAAAACAGGAGAAGGATGTCCATTCTCCTTCCATAGTTCAACTCCCTTGCCATTATCAAGGATTGGGTTTATCTGAATCGAATGTATACTACTTGAAGCCACTGGATTTTCAAGCAGTCCAGAGGATGCATAGATGAGATCGTTTAAGCTACAAGCACACCGTTCCAATGAAATATAGATAAAATGTTCATCCTGGTCAACCGCGTACCAACGGACAATATTTGGATGTTTGTCTGAAGCCATGAGATTCAAAATCTCCTTCTGAGCCACATCATGATGTGTTTGTACTAGACGCTTAACCGCTACAAGACGACCTTCATAAGACCCCTCAAGCACAACAGTTCCATTGCTCCCTTTAGCAATCTCTTTGTTGGAGACAAACAGTTTGCCAACCCTATATCCTTCCAGTGGACTATTATTAAGGCCAGGGAAGGTCGTAAGTAATTTATTCTCGTTCTCTTCAAATGAGAGATCTTTGTTCCCTCCAGATACATACCCGTTCTCCTTTTTGTGAACAGCCTTTGTCGTCCCATTTTTCTTGGGCCTTTTCTTCTTAGGTATCACTATTGGCACTTCAGATCCGTAAGGTTCCTTGATCCACTTGCTTTGTCTTATTCGGCGAAAGACAAGGCCACAAACAGAAAGGACAGTAACGCAAAAGCCGATAAGTAGGAAAATCAAATCAGATAATTTGCTGGCGAAGCCCGTCTGTGTAGAGCTTCCAACACTTATATCTGTGATCTGAGATATTACAGTCTCGGGCAGAGGAAGGGAGAGGATTTCTTCAGCCTCATTGTTGCTCGGAAGTGCCAAAGGATTCCCATTTCCAGGAGCCAACTGATTTGGCTTTCTATCTTGAAATGGAAGATACAATGCTCCATCTAGAAAACCAAGTCTCGGAAACATATTTTCAAACTTATAACGGAATCGGAGCACAGGAGTAGTTGTAGTTCTAATAGGAATACCAGCTGATGATGATAACCCACCCATGAGTTTCTCATGATGTTGTAGTTTAGCTTCCATCTCAGCATAAGAAACACTCCACAAAACATCCCCAAATTTTGATACACATTGGAGTTTAAAATCTTTTCTCTCAATGTAAACCAGCTCTGGAAGACGTTGTGATTCCTTAAACCCGGATCCAAGTAGTATCGGAGCTTCTTTAGACAAAACAATAGCCTTTTCTTGAGCATTTTGAACGACAGAATTAGAGTATAGGTCGTCCACTCTGTACCTCTTAACCAAATTTCCAGTCTTTCCATCCAAGAGAAATACAGATGTGTCTTTTTTACCCAAAACAATCCTATCCGTCATTGAGTACGGCAATTTTCCAATGAAATCAGAAGCATCCACTATCTGAAAGAGAAGAAGTTACACAGTTCCATATTAGTGAGAAACAAATGGATATAAAGGTACTTCACGATGTAAAAGACTCAGTATATGATATCTATTTGATGACTGTTCAACCAATAAACAATCTTTAAGAAAATGATTTTTTTAAGATCATATGAGAGACCTCATTTATGCGTTTTCCTTGGCGCATAGAGGAATTATAAAGATTCCAATCCTTATCACAATCCATGTAAAAGTCATCAGCGAGCACAGGGGCACGTTCCTCATCGTTGCTATAATGATAATGAGGAGCCTTGTAGGATGAATATATCGGCTCATTGGTCTGGAATGTCCAATCAACCTTTTTCGAAGACGTATCCACCAATGATATCGCTCCGTCTACCGTAGAAATCAATACATAACCAGATTCTCTGAAGAAATCACAAACATCAGTTTGGCTTAGAACAGGGATTGCAAAATTCAGAAGAAGTAGAGCATAACCTCAAAAACACTAAGACTTGAACAAGAAAGATGTCAAATTTTAGACTGAAAAATGTTACAGTATTAATCCAAAACATAATTGCCACATAGATTGGATTCAATAAAGTGAAATCAATACACAAGCACATGATCGATCAATTAAACCGAATCGTAGGGGGAAAATCCAAAGACACTAACCGAGCGGGTTGGGAGATTTGAGTCGAAACAGATTTGTGAGAGAACTTGGAGATTTCAGATCCCTTGAGACCGTGCGCTAATGGAGATACAAGCAGGAACACAATCAAATCAACTAGTGCGGATCCTCTCATCGCCGGAAAACCATGAAACAGAATCGATTTAGGCGATCTCATCGGAGAAGAAGAGATCTGTCCATTTTTTGGGAATTGGTCCTCTATTTTTGGGATTACGCGATTTGAGTTGACCAAATTTCTAGAGAATAATGATCCCTCGAATACGGATAACCGGCCGGTTTAAGATTAGCATTTTTCTTTCTTTTTCTCTGTGGCACTGAGGTAGAAGATGCAAATAGCAACAATGGAGGTTTTCTACTACTTGGTTTTTGGAGCCATGGCAGCTCTTCATTGCCGGTTTTGGTTGTTTGGAACCATTGTTGGATCTTTGGCTGATAAACACCGACAACATTTTCCTTCTTTAGACTTCATGTCTGTGTTCGAAAGAGGGCATGTGTTACAGTCTACATTACTTACACACTGCAGTATAAAGTTAAAAAGGAAAGTTGTATCGATCTTTCCTATAAATTATTCGTTTGATGGAATCAACAAGGGATCTTTACTAGTAACGCTTACTCTTTTGTTTGGGACAAAAACTGATCAAACATGCCGAACGCAACGCAATCTCCCTTAGATTTTAACAGTTTTCCTGTCGGAAATAAAGTAAAAATATAAATATGTGAAAACGCATAAGCAGATTTACCCTCTCCTAAATTACATTTTCCCCCCCCCCCCCCCCCCCCCCCCCCCCCATTTCACCTCGCAAGAAGCATCTTCCTTTCATATCATCTGCTGTTTGTACAACTAGAAAGAGATGCTAAGGCAGATCGTATAACTTCCTTTGAACTACCCCTTAGGCTCGACAATGTATTACTCAGCGTTTCAAGTTCTGTGGTCTCACCAAACGAATCCTCCAAATGCTCCAAAGACTCCACTTGCTTCTCCAGGTATCTCCTGAGACTTGCCTCTGCAACATTAATCAGACTCAGAGATGGGTTACTGTGCATGAACTTGGTCACCAAAAACCCGGCTAATATCTGCTGATCGGCCTTCACAAGCTCTGAGACAAAACACGGGAACATGAGTTCCCCAAAACATGACAGAAACCATCTCTCCGAACTTGTATTCGATTCTCTGTTGTCGGCCTGTGTTATCCGCTTCTCTTGGAACTCCCGGGATAGCTTTCCAATCAGATAACAGAGGAAGGAGAAGACTGCGCCGTAGCAAGAATTGGAATTGATCGTTGAGAGAGTCCCAGAATATAGAACCAGAAGTAGAACTTCATGATGGCTCTGGCTCGATAATTCAGGAATGCCTTCTTCCTTCAGTTGTTCTTCAACAACGTTGAGACACTGAGATCTGATCTGTTCGTAGGGAAACAAAAGAGAAATCTTTAGTGCGAGAAATGGGTCGGTCCTGGCCAAGATCCCGGTCAGGGTTTCTGCTTCATTTTCTTCAAGCAGGACCTCTTCGGGTTTCTGAAGTGATCCATCTATAAGTCGTAGAACATTTTCAGGCATGCACAATGCAATGTACTTTCTGAAAATTTCCACCCAGCACGAATGTAAGGGATGAGCTGAGACTACGTATTCCTTTTTTTCTTTCTCCACAGGTTCTAACTCCTGAAGTGTCTCCCATCCATCATTCCAATCATCATTGCCCCAGTCATTTCCTTGGTCAGTTGCCTCGTTAGATGAAGATAGTTCGGCTTTCTTAGCTTCAAATAGCTCTTCCCATCCTTCTAAAATCGCCAGAAGAGCTTCAGCTTGTGAAGCTGTAGTAACAGAAGCAGAGAGTTTAGAAAAGCAGGAAACAGATGTCTCAACACTCGATAAATCCTCAGGGGATATCTCTAAACCTGGAGAGATGGACACCACAGCGATCTGAGATGATTTAAGTGCGACCAGAGTGTTTGTGAGCCTACTAGAGCCATCAGCCTGGTCAGGCAATGCTTGGTTAAGTGTGGCTTCAGTCTTCTGCATAGATGAAAGTAACTCAGCTGAACCGTGCCATGGCATCACGTTTGATTGTAGTTCCGACGACGAGCCTTTGATATTCTTACCCGAGATGAACTGCATAAGCTCTAAGGAGTAGACGCGAACCTGACTTGGCAACTCCAGGTTCTCAGAAAATATTACGAGTTTTTTCCAGATTACAAGCCTAACACGCTTCAGTTCTTCCAAATTACCTTCCAAGTTACTGAGAGAAGATAGCAATCGGTAAAGATTCAGTGTTTCATGATCACCAGATACCAAATCCTGCAACATAGGTTCAAGTACGCTCAAATAAAGATGCGGAAGATCCTGCAAAGCTGTTGGATACCGAGAGGATAAATCTGAGAAGACATCAGAAATCGGCCCAAATCCGCAACCAGAGAAGACCATGGCTCTGCAGAAAGTGAAGATTTCAGTGGCGCAGTCACCAACCAAGCCAGACCTAAGGTAGACAAGTATTGCAGCCCAAGCCTGACTTGGGGAGAGACTGTCGTCCATTACTAGTCTTATGAGAACAGTAAGACAGCTGTTAATGCATTCAGGGCTTAAGGTAAGATTTTCCACAAAACTTGGACTACATGATTTTACTTCCTGCATCTCATCGGCTAATCTTATCCAAAAGTTAATCAGTAAGATAAGGCATTCTTGCCATGTCGAACTATCAGGGATGTGCACGTAGGAACCATTTGGCGGTAGAACTAACGTGAAATGCCGTTTCAGGATTTCCAGAGCCTGTAAAGGTTCCAAGATCCTGATATATACTCTAGAGTGTTCATAGGTCTGCTCGAGTTGACTGAGGAATCCTTGGAAACTCTCCGCACTTCCAAAATCGAGATCTCTTCTACTTTCCAATGCATCTAACAAATTCAGAATATACTGTTTGTAGACATTTTGCCAGGAAATGAGACCCTTGGGTGAACTCTCCATGAAGAAGCCAGTGAGAGTTTCTACCATTTTGGCCAAAGCTTCCAGGTTCATCTCATTGATGTGCGCATGGACTTCATTGTTGAAGCTGTCAAAGTTTAAACCTCCCAATTCCGCGATATTTTTGAAATCCAAGTCTGTAATAAATGACACTCTACTGCATTCTTGCTTAAGGATGTTATACAAATTTGATAACCCAACAAAAGAACCATGCGGTTGAACCTGTTGCACCAACAATGATTCTTCCTTGCTTTCTTCCAAACGGCAATAGCACTCAGAAAGGAGGTTGTATATGTAGGCAAGGCGTTGTTTGTTGAGACCACTAACCGATGGGTACACGATTGTGCTTATGGTTTCTATGGTGTCTGAAGCAATGGCAAGTATTTCTTCCTTGACTTGTACAATTTCAGCCGTGATGTCCTCATTTGTCCAAACCTCAGAGCAAAGGATAGAGCTTAAATACCTTAATATCACCTGGTGAGAAGACAAAGACAGACATATAGTAGATCCAGTTGAGGAAAAGATAAGCTTTAACGATATGTATATTTCCTACCTCTGACTGCTTCAAGCCATAAGTATCAGCTAATTTTAGTACATCCTTCAAAATCAGCTTCTTCTCCGATTTCACAGATTCAATGAGTGAGAAAACAGCAACCTTAATGTAGTCAACATCATGGGACAAAAATCTTTCAGTTTCAACCCCGGGAATGATTCTCTCCAGCATTCTAGAACGGTCAGCTACATGCATTTTTTCCTCTAATTTATGCTTCCATTCCTTCCAAAAAGTTGATTGAAGTCTGTCGATCCTGCTCATATCATCTGAACCAAAATAGAGCAGGAAAAAAAATCAGAAGCGCAATAGATTACTGATATAAAAAACGGCAGCAAGAGGTCAAAAAGGCTCGAAAAACCCAGGTATTTTGAGATAACACTTACCAGAGAGACTTTCTATTTGCTTTCTCTCAAAATTCTTCCTTAGCAGTTCTCTCCTCTGGTTGGGAGCCGTGCACTCTACTCCAGAGTCATGTAGCAAACTATATATCATCCCTAGACTCATGATACTTCGAATTTCTTGGTAGTTCCCCCTTATTCTAAACTGCTTTTCTATAACTTCTACTGCATTAGATGCATCTACTAGATTCAAAAGAAAGGAGCATCCTATAATGTCTTCCACTTTTGTTACCGGTTGTTCAATGATCGAGTCTGTAATCATGGCTATCAGTTCATCTTTTGGTGCAAAACCATTCCTTGCCAGCCAAGAAAGAATGGTAACAAGAGCAGTTGCTTTTGTGCTGAAAAACTGCTTTCCAGGAATTGAATCAAGCACTAGACTTTTATCCAATCGCCTATTTCTACCCAGCTTAAGCAACCAAGGAAGATGTGAAGCAGCAAATGACAGAAGCTTCCCATTTTCCTTTAAAAGAGATTCCAAGTCCACGCTATTATCAACCGGCAAGTCCTTAGCCACAACAGAAAGTGTATCTTTGACTTTATCCACATCTAGCTGTTGATCAAAGCTTAGCCCATCAAGCATCTGAGGGAAATCTCTCCGACAAGAAATACCGTCCATCTTGTGAAACTCTGGAGAATCTGACTCTGATAACATCCCCAGAGTCTCGCATTGGCCTTGCAGGTCAAGATCTTTCCATGCGTGCAATAACTCACTGATTGATTCATCATCACAGTGACCCAAAGCAAAGCCAAGCAACTGCTTTCGAGAACTTACATCCATGTGCTCAAGTGCAGGACCTCTTGCTATTGCAGCACCTAAATCCCAAATAGAACCATGCCCCTTTTTGGTTAGAACAAGGCATAGATCAAAAGCCAGCTGCAGGTCGCCTGCAACTGCAGCTTCTCTAGCAATAGCTTCTTCAACAGATGATATATCTTCTGAAGAATTCAACCCAAGAAGTTTAGCAACCTCAATAAGTTCTTCAACATGCAGATAAGCCCCAGGATGCCCTGTGATGGCCATCTTAATAATCTCCATTGGGTCTTTTACTTGTTTGAACTGAACTGGTAAGAGAGTAACCCCAAGATCTGGAAGTCTAACAGTAACTGCATCAATGATATCGGCCTCAGCTTTAACAGTCCGGCTATTAGAAAATATATTCAGGCACTCCCTTGCTTTCCATATCTGAAAAATAATTTGCAAAAAAGCGAATGAAAAAATATCTAAGCACAAAGTGAATTGTTGACACTAAAAGTTGTGAGAAAAAACAAAAAACTCTAGATCACCAGAAGCAAGAAAACAGGATGAAAGTTGCATAAATATATTTAGCAGGGACAAAAGCTATATACACAAATGAAGAAACACCACTTACTTCTTCAGAAGCAAGGCTCGTAGCAGAGAAGAAGTATTCCTTTGCCGCATTAATAACAAGACTCTCTGCCTTCTCTGATGGCAGAGCAACTGAGCCCGTACCCTTGAGATAATTTCTAGCCAGAGAAAACTTCCCAGCCTTCAGAAGTCCTCTACAGAACTCCGTCAGCACGAACTCAAGATCAAGGAAAGAAAAGGCTTTCTCTTGCAACTGCCGCAGATCACGCCACATGCATGCCCAGTCATTATCAGATCTTTCAGGTTGACGACGAACAAATTTCGAAAGCATGAGTCGAAGGATCTGCTTTGCACCTTTTTCATCCAAATGAACCTCAAGAATATAATTAATTGGTTTTGGGACCTGTGGAGCAAAAAGTGGCAGCATTATAACTTCCCTAAAATTTCAAATACAAAATCCATTTGTAAGTGCACATATGTCTATGCTTAAGTTAGTTCATTTCAACAAGACTACATATTGTTTTGCTAAAAGACACCAACTATTTAGTTTAAGATGCAGACGCATTTTGGAACCTGATAAAGTTCCAAAAGCCTCCTGCTTCTATATGACCTTCCGCCAGTTTGAGTCTTTTCTGAATGTCTTCACCATGGATATCTGCATTTTCATGGAAGTAATTTTTGTTTAGCAATGGATAAGGACATCTGATTATTAAGTTATGTACATTTAGAGTTGGGAATACAATCAATCTGGACAACTAACCATGTATCTTTGGTAGCTTTGATAGCATTGTTGCCATGACATTCCACTTATCCGTAACTTTGCATAAATACAGACATTGCAGAGCACAATCAATAGCTTCAACCTCATTCTTAAAAAAACAAACAGTATATAAATCCATACACCCTTCCTCTATAACTTTTGAGCATAAATCCATATCACTTTTTGCTGCCATCTCCTTCAGACATTTAACTAGAAAGGACTCCTCATCATGTTTGTTTGTCCCCGAATACCTTCTCTGCATAAATGGAATTGCCTTGTCATGCAATCTACTAACCACAGTTTCCGCTTTAACCCCTTCAAGCATTATTTTAAATTTCTCATAATCAGATAATTGCTCCCACCCAACAAGGCTCAAGCTGAAGCAGATTTCGTCTCCAAATTCGTCAGAATAAATTATCTGGTGCAAGTATGATAGGTCCTCACGGAACTGTTCCAACTCAGATATGCCTTTTCGACATGCAATATCAATCAAGCAAATGCAGTTTTCTAGCAGCCCAGTGGAAGAATCAATATCTCTTGCTCTATTCTTGTACCATGAAGCAAGTTCTTCTGATGATGGCCAGTTATACCCCAAACACCTCCTGACAATTGGCTCAGTTTGAATCTGAGAATCATTCTTGCCACTCCCAGGCAATTTATTGATAAATTTAACCATCTTGTCACATTCAACCCAGTCTTCTTCTCTCACCGTCATACTGGTCGGAGGAGATTTTCCAGGAAGAAGATGTGCATACGTTTCAACAGGAACTGTTTCAGGAATGGCTGCCAAAATTTGCAGCGTGAAAGAAGCAAGTGAATAAGGATGTCGCTTAAAGAGCAGGTTTAAGGCCCCTATCCTCCCGCTCTCAGCAAGTGCAATTGCAGCCTGATTTATAGGACTGCTCCGAAATTTTCTGTAATCCTGCACTGAATATCTGTAGGAGACAATGTCATTAACCATTTTAAGATGTATCTGCATAGTGTAGTCTAACAATATATTAAAAAAACTGGAATTTTGAATGCAGTACCCATATGCAAGCTTGGAGATACAAGACAAAAACTGCCTGAGTGGTATATATAAGGGGAGCAAGTTTTTCGAGCTGCAAATGATTTCAGAAAATACTAAAAACTCTAGAATCAATGCTACAAAGTAAACGACACTCATTCTGTATTGGATAACCATAGAACAAAAAAGATCCTGGATATGAAAGACCTAGATAGTACTATATGGCATATCAGCTTGGCCTATCTACAGAAAGAAAAGAAGATAGCAAGTGTAAAGACATATACCTGCCCATGCTTATCCCCAAATATGTGTCGAGTCTTTCACTAAACTGTAATAGACGAAGCCTAGCCATTCGAAATTCCCAAAGTTGTTTGGATTCTTGATCTTCAGATTCAGAAAATACATAGTGGTTAGTAAGATGAAGTCCATGCCCAAGTAAGGCCTTCATGGAATCTTCTGTTGCCCCAATTCTATCTAAGCATTCGGAGAGCACAAAAGCTTTATCTTTTATCTTTGATAGAATTATGCTCACATCACTTAGCCCTTTTTCTGAGTTCAACCATCTTGACTTGAAAACTTCATCTCTGTCCAAGCCATGACTATCAGCAAAATCCAAGGCTTCCTCATACTGGCAGTTCTCAACTAAGATTTTATACATTTCAGGAATTGTTTTCTCAGTAAAAGATATTAGCCTCCATAACATACCACGATCACTAGTATGATGCGTTTCACTTGGGTCCCTACCAACCTTGGCCAGAGCTGACTTTGCTTCCTGCGTTGAACTTTCTAAAAGAAAAACGTGTCCTTCAAACCTCCTAACTCTTTCCACCACAGGCATAGAATAAATGGTGGCATCCTCTTGAACTACAACACATCTACGGATGTCAAATATACTAACGTTACCGCTCCTTTTCAAAATTGTAAGGGCATGATCAGACCACCATGTAAAGTCTGCAACATTTCTTAGACTTTCTAGTGATATATCTGGCTTCAGTGAATCAGAACTGTCTTCAGAAGGACAACACGAAAGTGTCAATCTTGCTTTGTCCAAGTGGAACAGATGCAGGCACCCATTGCTATCAAGACTCGCAGCATGTGACCCTTGAGGTGAGATCAAAACCTTTGGATATGCCAACTGAGAATCTTTTCTCTCACAATACACACCTTCAAACTTCGTGGTGGACAACAATTCCAGACCTGAATTCTGACACTTACGCCAAAGTGAAATACACGATGAACCTGAGAGTATATAAATAACAAATTAATTCTCGCAGAATTATAAATCTAACATCTCTGTTGACTGTTCATAGGTTCTACAACCACACTTTTTCATTCAACGATCACAAAATTTGATAAGTGTGAATAGCGTCCATATATAGAAGAACACAGCAGTAACTTGCCAAATTGATTGATTTCGAGCACGGGTGTAGCTTTTAAGTCTTTTTTACACAAGTCTTAACAATAAGTACTACTAATTCTAAACTTCTTCAACTAAAATAAGTTTATAAAACCTACCAGAACTCCCTGCCGATGATATGCCTGCAGCACTACCAACAATGAGAAGAAAAGAAAGATTCGGAAGGTAATCAAAGCAAAAAACATGGTTGGGGAACTGCTTTTTCAAAGCTGGGACGCTATTTGAAGCAGGCTTGGAGAAGACAGAAGCACTTGGCTCCCTACTGATCTCGACATGATGAATAAGTCCATCTGATGTAAGTACACTGAATGAACACCTGCAGGAAAAATGTCATCGGGATAGACCACCAGTCACAATTTCATATTATCGGTAGGGTTTAAGCAAACAAGCATACTGTGGTGCTGAATGTCACATTATGATCCCAATATCTTAAGTCTTAATCAATAACACATAGGGACAAAAGGAAACGTACAAGCATGATGTCTGCAAACCATCGTCATCCTCCATCAGTCCTAATACTGATGAAGAAACCTTCAAATTTCTTTTTGTGACTTCACTTATTTCTTCACCATTAGCTTTGATGAAAAAGAGGGTCTCGCTATCATCCACAAGACCAAGAACATCATGATTTTCGGACCAGATTCCAGAAGTAAATGCTCCTGATATGCTGGCTGATACAGAGAACAGAAGTTAGAAGACCAAAGTTAGAACATGGAAAGGACCATGATTAAGAAAAAAGAAAGAAAGAAAGAGAAATGGTATAGTGAGGAGAGCATTTTTTGGGGAAACTGAACAGAATAAGACAATGAAACAGTCTAAGGTTTCATAGAAAGATGAATCCACCTACGCAAGTTTGTTGTCACAATAAATCAAGCATATAGTTTGACAGGATAAGTGCAGCATTCTACAACTTCGTTTATTGGAGTGAGCTATGGCAATGATCCCCCAAAAAATCATATCAAGCGAAATTTTGTGAAAGCAAAGGAAGATAACCCAGGAATATCTTACCTGTAAAACTGCCACAAGGTTTCCTGTAATCATCATCCTTCCGCAAGATTGTAACGTGATTCCCGGAAGTGACAGCCACAAATTCTCCTCTTGGTGAAATAAATAATGAAACCGGTTTATTATTTTTTCTCGGATGCCAATATTCACTCCACTTTTCCTTGAGTTGACTAACACCTTAATACCATAAGAGGATAGAGATGAAGACGCATGTATCAACCAATGGGCTATATAATGCTATTTCAAAGAAAAGAGATGTACACGAAATGAACCCTACAAGCTCATAAAACAAAATATTCCAATTCACAAGACCTCTGAGTTTGTGTATGGACTTTGCTAAAGGCAAAACAAAGAATCATAAAAAAAAATTGTGGCAGTGAAATTCACCTCTGTAGTCTACTACATATCCCAGTACTTTGATAAGCAATTTCAAAGATACAGAACAATACACATATTGAGGAGATGAGAAAACAACCTTGCCAAGCATGTGAACTATTGGTGGCAATAAACATCTCGATACTTAGAGCCTTTGCAGAGGATGATGATACAGAACAAGAGGAAAAAAGTAGGCTACATTGAATCATCAATTACTGGAAATTTTTTTTAAAAAAACTAGAGAGCACCGACAGAGAATTAAAGCAGGTAGAACAACTAGAGAATCAACCATCTGTAACTGACCTCTAATGGAGACAAAGGACCGAAGCCCTCCTTTGGAATCAGTTCCATCTGCCTGAACTTGGACAGCAGATCAAAGCAAAGCACAATGTAAGATATAATAAACACAATTGCACAGCGTTTAGTTGACTCTATGAGCATGAATCTTGTACCTGAGGAAGAGGAGGATATCTAGGAGTATAGGGCAATGAAGCATGATGACGTATCTCGTACAAAACTTTTTGTCCAGGTCTTTCCATGATCAATCGCCCAAGGGGAGTGAGAGATCGATCGGCACAACGATGCGGCTTAACTGGAAAATCGAAGGCAAAATCTCTAGGAGCTGGAACAATCAAATCATATATGCAATGAGTCGATCGAATCTGAAGTTGTAATTGGTCTCAGTTGAACAGCTTCACTCAGACACTTTCGAGGTTTAATTGATCGGAGTCGGAGATCTGATTAGCAGGAGAAGAGAATCAAAGAATGAGACGACCCGACGAAACTTCCGACTATCGTTTTTTCTCTCAGAATCGCTGAGAAGAAGAAGAAGAAGAAGAAGAAGAAGAAGAAGAAGAAGAAGATTTTCATTTTCCCACCCTAACCCCAAAACATAAGCATTCTCGTCGTTTTAACCACAAAGTTTTAAATGATTCAAGAAAACCCTTGAAGTTGAAGATGAATGGCCAAACCGAAATACGAGAGAGAGAGTGAAACTTGACAGTCTTTAGCTAACAAACTGTCCGGTTTAACCGAAACATCCGGTTCGCAGTTTTTTAAAAATGTTTTCTCGTCTTCTTTACGGTTTATCCTGAAAGGCATAACTAAACCGATTACATTGGTATCAAGACAAAGTTGCCGAGTTCAGTCCTAAAATTTGATTTTCCAAACCCGGTTCAGATTCCTTTTCAGTTGTACCCAAAAAAAGAAGAGAATCATGGTTTGGCTGTTAAATTCTTGGAGATGCTTCGGCATTAATATACAACTAGGATTTAAACCGCCTTAATTATAGCGCGGTGTAATTTTTTAAAAATAAATTGTTTTAAAATTTACAAAAATTAATTTTATATGAATTTTACAATATAACTAACTAATGATTATTGATTATAGATAAAACTGTCAATTTGTAATAATTTATCTATTTAACCCGTTTTACAGTGAACTAAAATATTATTGGGGTAACCTACAAAAACTTATATTCTTAAAAACATAACTCTAATATGCATCGTTAAAATACTCTAATTTTTGTGATTAGTGTACGAACTCTTAAAAAAAATATTGTTTTCTTGTATCTAATTTTTTATAAAAATAGTAAAATATTTTTTTAACTTTTATTTTGATATATATTCAAATAAAATATAATAAATTATAGTGAAAAATATAGCAAAATTTTGAATAGATTTTTTTTTGAATATATATGAATTGATTATTATTTTAAAATATATAGTATTAAAAATAATTAAGAAATGAAATAATAAATAACCTCTTTAATACAAAATATATAATTTCTATATTCTAATCAATAATTTAAAAAAACTATTATATCCTTTCTTATTTTAATTATTATTTGTTATTTGTAATGCCATTTCATGTAATAACTTACAAAACAAAGTTCATTTTTAAAAATATCTTCTTAAATAATATTATAGAGATGTTGTGCTCTTTAAGTAAGTCTGCAAACAACACAAGTTACAACACACACTTTTCTGCTCAGAAACATGACCAAAACATTTGAGGAACAGAGATCATCAGAGAGTGACCTGAAACACTTCAGCAAAAAAATAAAAAAATTAAAAAAAATGAATCACTCACTCAACTTGCATACTTCCATGAACTTCTGGACTGCGTTGTGATACTGAGTTCCCTGCAACCACGCAACAAACATTAAGCATCTCGCCATCTTCTCATTCAACGGTGTATTTTAGAGACGAATAACAGATCGGAGCTCAAAAAATCCTGGATCATGTTCAGAAGATTTCCGGACTATGACATAAACAAATCAAGATGACTCAAGGGCGTGGTTTCACTCTCGAAATTCCCAAATTCGTATTAGGATAGATTCTGTGTCTATCTAAGATTTTTAGTTTGACTTCGATCATTTTGAGTTTATTGAAATTAGCTACTAAGAACTATTAATAGATATTTGCAAACCCGAACCAAGCCAGTAGGCACTACTTATACATAAGGCAAAATACTTCAGTGATCACTCTCATTCAATCAACATTTTACGTATCTTCGTCGTGAACTCGTAGTTGAATTTCTGATTTTGATAAATATTCATGGGCAACTGAAAATGATCAGACTAAAATGACTCTTCAATTAGCAAAACTAAAATTTTATTTCCAGTCAAATAACTCATCGATAAATGGATGGACCAGACGATGTTGACATGGTATATATGCAAAACGGTAAAAGATGGGTGAGTGACTTACCTCCCAGTAGAGCTGATGGCAGTTCATGCACTGCCAGAATTCCAGATTTTTGTTAAATAAGCAGTTGGGTATTCTTTGGAAACCCTTTGCAGCTTCAATAGCTTCTTCAATGGACAACGGTTTCTGAATAAATTTCCCATTGCATTTCGTGCATCTTGACATCAGCTGATCTCCGCTGATCTTTAGCTGGAAAGTATCTATCACCTGTGCAGCTTATTTGTTTCAGTAACTCGGAACATTTTTGATTAATAAAATCCAGTTAACAAAACAATGCACCATCACGTATCTTGCATAACCAGCTCATACGTTTAGAATTAATTTTTATTTGTACCTCAAGTAGCTGCTCATTTTTTAGAAGGCTCTTGACTCGATATATTTGCTGCTTCGCCAAGTCCTGGTGTCTCAACAATTTCGTATCTCTTGTCAAGAGAACTCTATTCTCTTTAAATGCTTGATCAAGCAACTCCCTGTCATTTGTGTCAACAAATCAGCAGCAAAATTAGGGGAACATAAACAGAAGTCATGATCACCTCCATGTCACGTAAATATTATTATAGTAGCTTTGGAAAAAATACCTTGAATCTGGCTTCTTTGAGAGTGGAACTGCAGCATCGATTCCCACACAACGTAGATGTTTCGCCAAACCTTCAACCTAGGGAGTTTTTTTTATAAGCATCTGATGATATACCACATGGATAATACTGAAAATGGTTACATTCAAGAAACAAACTAGATTTCAAATATGTGAAGTCAAGTTATTGATTGTTTCAGTCACATATAACCCACCCTTAACATATTTCAAAATTTTACACTAAATCAACAAACCTGAAAGCAGAGAATTTTGTGGTAAACGCTTGGGGAAAAAAATAACCAAAAAATCTTGAAAAAATACTGAATCAATAAAACTGTTTTCCCTCCCATTTTGAGAAAAAAAAAAACTAAAATCAGTTATTTAATAAACACAAGATCGGCAAAAATTATCCAATTACCATCACATCCAAGAGAAATTTAGGGCAGCCATCACCGCCTAAAGATGAATCCCATGGTGGTGGACCTTGCCAGTCCACAGAGCCGACCAAATGCTTATCTGTGTTCACAGTCCTCAAGGAGGCACGTCTTCTTGTTTTCTTCTTGGAGATCTTTGGTAGAAGATCAGACTCCTTCAAAAGGATCCTTTCTCCATACTTCCTAACGATCTTCAACAGATTCTCATCCATCGGCATTGTGTTTAGCGTTGTTTTTCTAGAAACCATTCCATTGGCAATGTTTTGACCATTTTCCGTCATTGCTCTGATTACATCTGTAGCCTTGCACAGTTTGACTGTGAAAATCTGACTGGTACAGTAAGAATTTCTTTTAGTCCAACATTTATCTCTGTGGGATCTAGCACTGTGATTCCTTCAACAAGATTTCCCTTGCATACATTGAATATTTGGAGCAAGCAGTGAGCATCTGTCGCAGCGTATAGTTTCTGTTCTTCTGTAAGAGGACGATGTGACCAATCACTACATTGAAGTTCCTAAAGAATAAAACCTCGTTAAAAAGCCTTACGAACTGGACGTTTTCTCTACCTACCACCAACCTTAGAAAAGCATTGTAGTCTGAATCACCAGACGAAAGGTGTGTCTAAACATATAACTAAAGGGACGGATAGAGTCTCCAGGGTATAAAGATATAACATGAACAGTTAAAACAGAAGTCATAGCATGAGTAATCCATCTATCTTTCTTACATTATTTACTTATTCAGCTATATGAAGATTGCCTAAAATGTTCCCTTGGAATGATAAAGCTATTCTGATTTCTCCGGAGTTGAGATTATACAATAGATCATTCGATTTCACCAAAAGACAAGTTCTATAAGGAATTATTGGCAAACCTTCGACAGAGAAATGTCAAGCACTTCCTTGCATATAGCTGCCAAGCTCTTGATATCCTTTGGCGCTTTTCTCCCAAACCGCTTATGTTGCAGATGATTGTATATGCTTGTGATATCCAAGTATTGTTTCACCTATTTACATTAACAACCATACCCGGGAGTTTTAAGAAGTGAAAGTTCAAAGGCAAAAGATATGAACAATCCATTTCAAAACACTGATCAAAGACACTACTCCGTAAGTTTTTTTCTCTTATCTACACCAATCTATAAGTAACAGATGTGATCCGAACACGCGAGAAAACTCAATCCTGGATCAAGTAACAGAGCAAAATATTTAAAGTTTGCGTATTGATTCGATGTAACCTTATATTGAATGCCCTCCAAACTGTCAAGAACAGTATCAAATCATTGCCAACTGGGAAATAAATCATTTGTACACACACACACATGAACTAAAACTAAGATGGAAAGTTGAAGAATTTTAAATGCATTAATGCATTTGTAGTTATGCAGAAACATAAAACTGAGAAAAAGAAAGAAAGCACAAGCAATCACCTCGTGGAATCCACCCTCACATCCATGTTGAGTGAATGTCGAGGACAAGTAAACCAAATCCTGCTTGAACCGAAACCCTAGTTTCAGCACATCCGGCGACACGAACATATCATTCAACAGCTCCCACACCGACGGAAGATGAATCGAAGTCAAGTCAATAAGGAAAACATCGGAGACATCATCCGAGGCATGACCGAGCCGGCATGCGACTTGGAGGAGAGTGACGATTGGGAACGAAGACGAAGAATTAGAGCGTTGAGGCTTCCATTCGGCGTCCAAGGCAATGGCCGTAGAACGAGTGAGAGACAATTTCAGCCGCGTGAACTCGGGCGAGTCGGTGGACGAAACCAGATAGATCTTCAGATTGGTTTCCATCGTACAAACAAAATTCAACATTTGTTAAAAGTCTCCGGTTGGTTTTTAGGTGTTTTAGGGTTATGTCGGTTTTGGTTTAATTTTCCTCAAAACCGGTTGGCGAAGACCAAGATAAACCGGAATGTTAATCGTGAACCGTAACAGTGGCGCCAAATTTAAGCCGGTCTCTTTTTTTCCCCGCGAATCCAGAGCGCGAACTCTTCTACTACTTACCTCTCGGCTAAATCTCATATTTATAATCTCTCTCTCTCTCTTTCTGGTAATCGAAAAGTTCGACAATGGTGGTTTCGCGGCGAAGAAGAACCCAGGCGGCAAACCCTAGATCCGCTCTTCCGCGATCCTTGGCGGAGGATTCCGATTCGGATTGGGACACGGTCTGCGAAGAATGCAGCTCAGGGAAACAACCGGCGAAGCTGCTGCTTTGTGACAAATGCGATAAAGGGTTTCATCTTTTCTGTCTCAGGCCAATCCTCGTTTCAGTTCCCAAAGGCTCTTGGTTCTGCCCTTCGTGTTCTGAACACCAGATCCCCAAATGTAAGGCTTATCAACCCAAACAAAAAAAACAATCCTTGTTCTTTTGAATCGGTTATGCCATTTTAATTATTATGGGTTTCGTGATCTCTGTCTTTGATTTGATGTTTGAGTTTTGGGTGATATTGCGAATTAGAGTGAATAAATCTATTTTAGACTATTGGATTGGGTTCGGATTATATACTGTTGTTGAATTTATCTAAATACTTGAGATTCTTTTGGGTCAAATCGGTGAAATCATATAAGAAATAGTTATTTGATGAAATGATGTCTTCTGCTGAATCTGTCTATGGAAATTTCAGTCCTTGAAATAACTGAAGGTAAATTTTGTAAAAATTGCAGCTTTCCCTCTTGTTCAGACTAAAATCATAGACTTCTTCCGGATTAAGCGGTCTCCAGACTCATCTTACATCTCAAGCTCTCCAGGTAAATTTTGCATATTGGAAGTCAAAATCCAATTACTCTGTCTTGTGTTCAGAAATCTTAATCCAAAGAGTAATATATGTCTGCAGGTAGCATTGGGAAGAAACGGAAAAAGACCAGCTTGGTGATGTCAAAGAAGAAGAGGAAGCTTCTTCCATACAACCCTACCATTGAACCTCAAAGGAGACTCGAGCAAATGGCGTCCCTCGCCACTGCCTTGAGAGCCTCCAACACCGAGTTCAGCAACAACCTCACTTATGTATCTGGAAAGGCTCCAAGATCTGCAAACCAAGCTGTTTTTGAGAAAGGAGGCATGCAGGTATATTTGTTTAGTAGATATGAATTTATCTCGTTCTTCAATCACATTCTATGCCAAGAAAAACACCATGTGATAGGTTTTGTGATTAAATTCCATCACCAAGTCATTGATTATTGTTCTTCTTGAAATTATTTGCATCCTCATTTGGGTTGCTTTAGTATCAACTGAAAAAAATGATTTTGTATTCAATTTCATACAGATTCTATCTAAACAAGACGCAGAGACCTTAGCCTTGTGCAAGATCATGATGGATCGCGGTGAATGCCCGCCTCTTATGGTCGTCTTTGATCCTTATGAAGGGTACTTAACCTTCTTATTAGCTTCTCTTTCTACCTTTATAACTCAAAAGAAATGCATTTAACAAATCTAGAATGATATTGAATTAGATGTTTTAAACCTGAAACAGGTTCACAGTAGAGGCGGACAGGTCTATAAAAGACTTAACTATAATCACAGAGTATGTTGGAGATGTTGATTATCTGAGCAACAGAGAAGATGACTATGATGGAGACAGCATGATGACTCTACTTCATGCCTCTGATCCTTTGCAGTGCCTCGTTATTTGCCCTGACAAACGCAGTAACATTGCCCGCTTCATCAGCGGCATCAACAATCACACCCCGTGAGTTTCTCTTCCCATCTATTTGGTCCCTTGTAAACCAGGACCAACCAAAAGTCCGATCAAAATATCTAAAAGTAACTAAACCGTATAGGATGATCCCAGAATTGAACACTGAAACCGGACATCTGAGCTGGAAACACTGTAGTATTTGCTTGTCCTCATTTCTTAATAATGTTGACGTTTTGTGAATTGCAGAGAAGGGAGGAAGAAGCAGAACCTGAAGTGTGTGAGGTTCAACATCGACGGAGAAGCTAGGGTTCTTCTGGTAGCTAATAGAGACATATCGAAAGGGGAGCGATTGTATTATGATTACAACGGATATGAAGATGAATATCCGACAGAACATTTTGTATAACCCTAAAAAGTATATAAAAGCTTGTTCAACAAGAAAACCAAAATGGTCTCTGTGTTTGTCTTTCCATGCATTTTAAACTGGGCTTAGACCATGAAGCAAGCCTTACTACATTTTAGTCGGACCAAAACAATCAATCAAGTATTTTAATTTCTTATCATTTTTGTATTGTTGGGATTATGCTAACGGAAATGACTTTTGTCATTCAATTTTGACTTTTATCTAGGTGAATTTCCGTAGTTCACCATTTTAGTATTTGACCTGTCAAGTCATCATAAACAATTAATTACTCTAACAAATACAATCACAAATCAAATTTGATGTCCAATCCATAGTTACTTTATTTATATTATCTATATAATTTATTTAAAATATAATTATTACTGTTGATTCATGTTTGATAAAAATAAACAAAAAATAACCTGAATTTATTTTTGTCGATTACAAATATATCATTTACTCAGAGAATACATATCAATATTTAATTATTTATTGAAACATGATTTTTGATTAGTTGTCAGTTGCCATTTGGCACTAATTTTACTTCATCGTGGTTATGTGCCTTTGAAATTATAAGACCCAATTTTGTTAATCCATATCATTGCCCTAAATCCTTCAAAAACCACGTCAGCATTTCATCCCCTTTCCACATCGGACGGTCAATGTTCCGTATGGATCTATAATCGAACGACTGTCTTTGGATATTCTAGATTAGTCTGTACAAATTTGCTATCTCAACAATTTTGCGTAGACTGTGTTTTGGTAAGTACTAATAGATGATGTTCACTGAATCATGGGGATGTGAATATCTGATACAAGGTGAAACATATCATAAGCCATGGTGTTAATTAATTAATATCAGTTGCTTTGCATGGTAAGGTGCTTTGCATGGTAAGACCTTTTATTTCCATTCAAAGTTGTGGGGGTCGATGACGCTTGCAGATTGAGTTTCCCACCGTCGTTTTGGTTTTGACCTAGGATAGATGGGCGGCTGAAGATGGAGCCGATGCGGCGAGTCTCCGAAGTGACTCGTTCCATTTTTTATTTTCGGTTGTCGGTTTAATTCGGTTTTGTAGCTATTCGCTCGATTCTTCTATCTAACGGGACCCGTTTGGGATTTACCGGTTTAGGTCTCTTGTAAATGTAATTTCCCCTTTTTATTTATGGAAACCCTTTGACAACAAAAAAAAAGATATATATGGGAATTTTTTAGTTTAGATTCATGAAAAAAATGGCGCGCTTCACGGATCTAAAATGGATTTGCCAATGTAAACTTCATAATTTTTTTCTATGAAATTCGAAGATTATGAAGTTTACATTGGCAAATCAATGAAATTCCAAGATTTGTCAATCCAAGTTTTATTTCGCACATCTTTTGTTTAACGCTAAACGTAAGAGAAAAAACTTAGATTTTTTCTCACTACATTGTTTTTTATAAAAAAAAGATTTCAAAGAAAAAAAGGTCGATATGCTTTTGCTTATTACCTTCTCTTCCACATTTTCTGTTTTTCGCTAAACTAAAGATTTTTTTCCTTCCATAGTTTTGATTTATGTTCTAATTCGATGACAAATTCATGCTCTCTCAGATTCCTGTGCAAACTCTGTACACATTTTGAACAGATGATTGGTTGGTTACAGCATGCGAATTTGCAAGGTGAATTGTCTGTTGATCCCACGGATCACTAAGTGTGTTTAAAGAATGATTAGGAGACGGGAGGTGAGATTTTCGTTAATAGAGCAATCTAACCACAATTAAGACAGGTCGGGAGAAATATGAGTAGGCCGGGGGGCGTGTTTCGTTTTATTGATGAAAGAGAAGCAAACGCTTTTGAATTACGAACTGGTTCCGAAGGACTTCCAGTTCGGCGTTCTAAAGTGTTGTCTCGTTACAAAGATAGAGAGGTCGGGTAACTTGGGGTAGGTGAGAGAGTAAAAATCAGAGTCCCTCTCATTAATGACATATGAGGGGTATATATAGTCGGGGTCGGCTTCCTGCTCCCCGGGATCTCGGGCCACGTGTCGTCTACGGCCTCTTTTGCGGGTAAGGTGGCCTAGGAGGCGTGTCCCGGCTTTCGAGGAGAGAGGTCATGATGAGCTCGGCGTGGCGTGTTGCAGAGCAATGCACTGTTTCACCAACTCTGCTCCACCTGCTCCCTCCTTCCCTTGTCAGCTCTGCAGGGTTGGTGGGACGTCGGGTCGAAGGCACGTCCCTACGTGGGTAGGGTATACTGCCTTACCAACTCCCACGCGCCTACTCTTCTGACACTTCCTGCTCTGGCGGGGCATCAGCGCGGGCCCGGGGTACGTTGCTTTCAGGTCGGCTACCGAGCTGAAGAGTGGTCTTGCAGGTCGGTGATATTAAGTCCGGTGACCGCACCGAAGAACGGCCTTTCCTAAGATGGGCCTAATTAATTGGGGGTGCTAGGCCCACCTCCAACATTGTCACAATACAAAGAGTTTCCAAACCTCTTTCAGATTTTCGATGAGCATGTAATATTGAGATGTTTGTTTAAGAAGTTTGAAGATGGAGATGACCTAGCAGCTAGAAAATAAGCTTTTGTATATTTGGACTATCCCATAGATGGCCATAGTTCACAATCTACAGAGATTTATGGCTTCTCAGGAGTATTGTCTATTGTGTTTGTGCGATTCACAATTGGAAATAAAAACAATATGGGAGTCATGGTTCAATTCATGGAGAATGTGGGTCGTATTGGTGAATACCTTCGTAAATATCATGAAATAATAAACATGGGTGAACTACTTAAGATTTATGTGCTTGATGTCCGTTTTGGGAATATGGACCGCAACAGAGACAATATTGATCATGAAATGTGTTTTGCTAATGATGGGCAAAAATACAACATATGCAGTCCTTGTTGGTTAGGTTTGGTAAAAAATAGTGTCAACTCCCCAGATTGTGTCAATTATATATATGGCCCAATTGGAACCAGATGTTGATATTGCTTTTTTTTAGGTGATGTGGATGGGAGCCTAACTACATTGAACAGTTCACGATTTTTATGACATTTTTGAAGAAAGCAGTTTTGCAAGGAATTATACCTTATCACGTTGGGCTGATGGCTTCATTTAAGTGTGATTATATGAGTTTTACTTTGCAAGCTATGGTTGATAGTGTTGAAAGGGATGAAAATTTCCTTGTCATTGTTGGCAATCACATAGAGGAGCGCCTAAGGGAATATCATGCAGCGATATGAGAACAAAGTAAGAGAAACAAAAATGAAAATGTCTTGGGGACGAAAATAGAAAAAACATAAGGTAAGATAAGTCCATTGAAGAAAAAGCCTAAGAGAAGAAATACAACAAATAAAAGTGACGCTTAAAGAATAATAGAAACTCTGTTAACAAATTAATAATTTGCATTTAGTATCAACTTAAAGAAATGATTTTGTATTCAATTTCATATAGGTTCTAAAACTATTGATTTTAAAGAAACTAGAACTAATGAATGAATGGAATGATTGAGAATAATTGAGATGTTCCGTATTCGTCGAAAATATAAAATAAGAAAAGAAAAAAATTATGTCGACAAAATAAGCAAATACTACGAAAAATATAATTAAAACATAAGAAAAAAAAATTACAATTGTCACATTTAATGATAAAACATTGATTGCAAAAACAAAAAGATAATGACGGATCAACTTAAAGGGATATCGTGTGATAGATTGGGCATGAAGATATGTAAATTTATAGTAAAACTAACCGCCGTCTCTCTCATGCGATAGTAAAAGCGATTGTATTCTTTACAATGATTCTCTATGACGATGGTTTGCATGGCCTCCGATGATTGATTTCAACCATTGGTGATGCTTCTCTCTTCACCGTTTATTGTTTTATGTGTTTGAACAAGTAAATTTGGGAGACGATTCATCTTTTTTCTTATGCGAACAAAACGGCGTCCGCTCTCCGGCGATTGGGTCCAATCATTGATGACATATCCATGCGATCTTTTTCACTAAGATGTATATTCTCTCTTGTGATGGAAAAGCCAATTGGTGATCGTTTTCTAAACTGTTTCTTCCTCTTATGGAGAACTGTGTTTTTCATTATTGGCTATGGTATGAGAAATTTCATCGGAATCGACCACCTTCTGCCATTTATCTCTATGCTAGAACTGCATGTTCAATGTTATGATCAATTCTACAATGGTTGTTGGTGTTTTCGGATGATTTTTCGTAGCTCGACGGCGATCTTTATGTTGGATATGGTGTTTAATGGTGGTTGTGTTCTCACCATAACCGCTTTGTTGTGGAAAAAGTCACCATGGAAACCACCATGAAAGAGAAGATGGTTCTTAATCGAAGAATGTCTCTATATCTAAATTGGGAATTGGCTAATGTAGTACAACAAATAAAACGGATAATTAAAGTATTTATGCGACATAGACTTTGGAGTTTCATCATATGGGTGATAGCCTATGCTGAAGTTCGCATCATATCAAAGACTATATCGTCAAATTTTATTTCTTTTCACAGTTTTAATTATGTATTTGATTGTAATTTTATTATTTTTCGTATTTTTTATGTAATTGCAGTTTCTATATAAATAAAAATAGATGTTAACAATAAAAATAAAAAATTCTAGGTTTAGATTTTAAACATTAAAACAAAAGAGATTATTACCATGTCCATGTCCATGTCCATGCCACGTATGGGGAACGATTTCTCTTACGAAATTAACATCGATCATGTTCATGCCACGTATGGGGACCGATTTCTCTAAAAATATAATTACTAAATTACTTACTTCCGTTCACCCAAGTATTATTTCCTCTAAGTAGGGGTGTTTAATTTGAAAAAACTGAACCGAATCGATCTAAACCGATGTTAAACAATATGGTTTGGTTTTGGTTATGATTCGGTGATAAACCGATCAAACCGAATTAAAAAAAATCCAATTAATTAAAATATAATAATATACAGTATTATAATTATATGTAACTACGTAGAGTAGTAAACTTCTAAATATTAGACCTAATAGGATTTAACTCGCGCTAATTATAGTGCGGAATAATTATTTTTAAAGAAATTATTTTGAAATTTAAGAAAATTGTTTTTATATGAATTTTACAATATAGCTAACTAATGATTATTATTGATTATAGATAAAATTGTCAATTTGTAATAATTTGTCTATTTAATTCGTTTTGCAGTTAAATAAAATATTATTCAGGATAACCCGCAAAAACTTATAATATTAAAACATAACTCTAATATGCACTGTTAAATTACTCTACTTTTGTAGTTAGTTTACGAACTCTTAAAAATGTATAGTTTTATTGTGTCTAATTTTTTTTATAAAATTAGTAAAATATTTTTCAATTTTTATTTTGATGTATATTAAAATAAAATATAATAAATTATAATAAAAATATAGCCATATTTTGAATATATTTTGTTTTTTGAATATATATATGAAACGATTATTATTCTAAAATATATAGTATTAAAAATAATTAAGAAATGAAATAATAAATAACATCTTTAATGCAAAATATATATTTTCCATATTCTAATCAATAATTTTAAAATACTATTATATCATTTCCTATTTCAATTATTATTTGTTATTTGTAATGACATTTCATGTAATAATTTACAAAACAAAGTTCAATTTTAAAAATGTATTCTTAAATAATATTATAGAGATATTTGGAAGTAAAAAACAAAACTCTAGAACGTCTTTTAATAATTTTGTGAATCTTGTTGGATTCTGTTGGGCCATGTCTACATCGAAGCCCAAAACCTTTTCTGATTCGTTAACTGGACTTAAGGGTTGGGCCGAGGCCCATTCGATTACGGTCAATGTCTACAAAGGTTAAGTCAACTTCGTCTTCCAAATCAGATCGCGGGAATAACAGAAAAAGATAAGAAAAGAAAAAGAGAGACAGAGCTAAAGAGAGATCGGAGATTCCTTTTCTTTGTCCATTGTATTTTCTTCTTCTTCTAGGGTCAAGATCCAATTGCTTATCTGTGGGATTTACCTGTAAACACAAAGAGCAATTTGGTGAGACACTTGTGATATCCACGATTGGGGAGTTTCCAATCCGATAATACAAGATTCGCGAGGCAGTGCGAAGACTCCCCCGGACGTAGCCTAACGGTGAACCGGGTCAACAGTCTCTCGTGTTAAAGGCTAGGTTCAAATTCAAGTTCATCAAATCAAGCTCAAAGTCTTACAAGTGGTATCAGAGCTATAAGGTTGCTCATTGCTTCCGCAATAATCTAGGAGCTTTCTCTATTCTTGAGACGAAAGAAGATTAAAGAATCTACAGCAAAGAATCTAAGCAGTTCCAGCAAGAAGCAAGATCAGGTCAAGGTTCGAAACTTATCTGGTTTATCTGTGGTTGCGAGGGATCAGCATCAGCTTTTTTGGGTCGCGTGTTTGATTCTTGGTCTACGAAGAGTTTGGTTAAAGCTGCAGTATGGAGCCAACTCAGGGACGCTTTGAGGTAGAGAAATTTGATGGCAAAGGGGACTTTGGGATCTGGAAACACAGGGTGTTGTGTGCACTGGAGATTCTTGGATTAGATACCATCTTAGAACCTGAAACTAAAGATGGATCTGATCAGAAACAAGAAGATAAAGAAGGATCAAAGACAGATCCAAAATGGGCGGCTAAAGATAAAAGGGTAAGAAGTCTTATCAAGCAGTGCCTCAGTGACCAAATTCTCAGAAAAGTCATGAAGGAGAAGACTGCTCTAGACATCTGGAAGGCCCTGGAAAAGGATTATCAAACAAAGTCACTGCCAAATAGGATCTATCTTAAACAGAGATTTGCAAGCTACAGGATGGATGAAAACAGAAGCATGGAACAAAACTTGGACACCTTTCTTAAACTGGTAAGTGACCTGGTGATATATCATGGTTTTTACCCTGTTTAGGCCATGATATAAGTCCTTTTATAGAGTCTTTTATAGTATTTTGGAGTCTTTTTAGAGTCTTTTACAGGTTATAGCACGTCTGGAGGATTATTGGAAGTATTGGAGCTTTCTGGAGCATTTTGTAGCAGAGCTAAAGATCGTGTCGCTGAGAACCTGAATTCACGTCGAGCATCGATCGATACCCCTTGGTATCGATCGACACTCAGCGCAGCAAGACACAACCCGCGAGTTTTCCAAGACTTGAGGAATTGCAAAAGTGCCCAGAAGTCTTTAATAATTACAAGAAGACCCCAATTCGTGTTTTAGGTTATTTATAGGATTTTACAGCCATTGTTTAGGCTATGCTTTATTATTGTTTAGGTTTAAGAGAGATTTTGGTGAGAGACAAGTCTGGTTTCCCTTCGTCCGAGATCAGATCTCAAAACCTTGTTTCTCTTTCTGATTTAATATAAGAGTATTTATTCAACATGTTTATTAATTTAATATCGATGTCTGAGTAGATCACCTGTTAGGTTTAGGGTTTTCTCATAGGGATTTCTTTGAATGCTAGGTTGATTATCTGTTAGGATTCACTATCTAAATTAGTTCTTCGCCTTAGGTTGTTCTCAAAGCTAATTCTAGGTTGACGAATCTGGAACTTAGATCTTAGGATAATTAATTAGGCACGAGAGTGCGATTAATTACCTGATAGAACCTTAGGTGAGCAAATTGATTATTCGCAAAGAGATTTGGTTTAATTGATTTGTGAACATATCAAACCTGATTTTAAAGCTGATTTAGATTTTAGGATTCGCAAAGAGATTTGGAATTTCTAGGATTTAGATTTAGATAGTTTTCGCAACGAGAGTTGGTTAATTATATTTTAGTGATTTGAGTTCTAGAACAGTGCTTAATCTGGATCCTGTTAGCTAACTTAGCTGCATTCATTGATTTCCTGAGAAATACCCTAAGCCTACATTCCCCAAATTGAATTTACAAACATTTTACTTGCAACCCTGTTTTTCAATTACATCATCTGGTTTAGCTTGTTTCTGATCTATAGAATCTATTGAGTGATTTTTGAGTTCTTTGTGGTTCGACCCCTACACTTACTACAACAACTGCTTTAGTATCTTAGGGTATTAAATTGAGCATATCAATTTTGGCGCCGTTGCCGGGGACTCAATTCGCCGTTAGATTTTAGCTAGGAAATTCGTCTAAATCGCCCGAGTATCGATCGATACCCTTGAGTATCGGTCGATACCCGTCGTAAATTTCAGTTACTTACGCTCTTTACTTGTGATTTCAGGTGCATGCATAATCTTGAAACCAGAAGCAAAAAGAGTACTCCGCTAGTTGATCTATCACTGGAACAGCTAGCACAAGTGGAACGCACAAACAGGAAAGCAACGAAGTCAGCTAAGATGAACAACAATCAAGTTGGGTTGGTTCGTGATGCTGCTGGAGCTTACAGGGACCAACAGGGTCGGTTGTGCAATGAGCAAGGACAACGTCTGGATGGAGAGGGGATTGTCATTCAACCTGCTCCGGTTGTCGCTGAGAATGCCGCTAGGAACGCAAGGGATGCTGTGGTTAATCGTGGTAGAACGATTGGTGAACACAACAGGCCAGAGCAATTTTTCGCCAATCGCTCTGCGATTCGTCCCCCTGCTTATGAGCGGAATGACTTTGAGCTGAAGCCTGCTTACTACACTCTAGTAGGACAGCATCTCTTCCATGGTTTGCCTCATGAGCATCCAATGGATCATGTAGAGAAATTCGAGGACTTGGTCACTAGCATCAAGAGCAATGGAGTGTCCTACGATTATCTTTTCTGCAAGCTTTTCCCCTACTCTTTAGGTGGAGAGGCTACTTACTGGCTGAGGCAGCTACCTCCTGGATCACTGACTAATTGGGAAGACACCAAGAGAGCCTTCCTAATTAACTTCTATGATGATGGACGATCTGAAGATCTGAGGAATAAAATCTCCACTTTTTCTCAAGGACCTACTGAGGCGTTCAAGGCTGCTTGGACAAGATTCAGATCGTACCAAAGAGACTGTCCACACCATGGATACTCTGATGTGCAGCTGCTAGGTATCTTCTTCAGAGGAGTAGATTGGAGGTATCAGATGGCTCTGGACTCTTCAAGCAATGGGAACTTCAACACCAACTATCCTGAGGACGCCTATGTGTTGATTGAGAATTTTGCATCTAGCAGCAGCACAAAGAGTGCAGATTTCGAGCGCAAGAAGCTGGCTGGTAATAAAGATGGATCGCAGATCGCTGAGTTTAAGGCTCAACTAGATTCTATGCACAGTCTTCTGCTGGGAAAGACAACAAAAGCTGTCCATTTTGCTGAGGATGTTGAGGTTTTCAATGAGAATGAAGCAGAAGACGTGAACTACATTGGTGGTTCTGGCTTTCAGGGACAGAGGAACCAGTACAACAACAATCGAGGCTTCAACAACAACTTCCAGCAAGGAGGATTCAACCAGAAACCTGCCCAGACCAGTGGTTACACCAGGAACTACGGAGGTCCTTCCTACGAGCCTGTGACTGCTAAGACATCAGAGAACAAGATTGAAGCCATGCTTGAAACACTCGTTCAAGGACAGCAGCAGATTACAGTGACCTTCAATGGTAAGATGGACACCATGTACACCGATTTGAGTGGAAGGATCGAGGCACTAAATACGAGTCACAGGATGCTGGAAACTCAAGTAGCTCAGACTGCAGCAAATTCCAAGGGAAAATCGGTTCATGCACACGTCAATGCGATCTCCTCAAGTGCAGAGAATTACGAAGAGGATTCTGAAATCGCCAGAGCATCGATCGATACCCCCAGGTGTCGATCGATGCCGGTTACAATTCTGAAACGGGACACTTCCAAAACCCGTGTATCGATCGATACCCCACTGGTATCGGTCGATACCAAGGCAATTTCTGAGGAGACACATGATATTTCGACCAAGGAGCCTCAAGTAGCAGCAGCACGGTTCAATATCGCCCAATTTTGGGAAGACTATGAAACGAAGTGTCAGGCAGCGATAGCTAAGGAACGAGCCGAGAAAAGAGCTCGCAAGCCCAAGAAGGAGAATCCTGTACCTAAACACCTCAGAGATCCCATCTCTCCAAAGCAGCTGCGTGGCTTTGAGAAGATGGTAAGAAGGATTTCCCCTGATTCAACCTTTGAAGAAGCCCTAGAGTGCCGTCCTCTGCTAAGTCACTTCAAGGATTGCAGAGAAACTGAGGAAGAGATTAAGGCACTCTTCATTAAGGCTAGAGGTCCACCTCCACTGAGACAGTTGACCCCAAGGGAGGACCCAGGGAAATTTGTAGTTCCATGCTCTATCTCTGGAGTTGAGTTCAAAGAGTCTCTTGTCGACTCAGGGGCTAGTGTAAATGTCATCTCAAGGGCAATTGCGGAGCGGTTAGGAGCTGATATTCGATCACCAGAGACATCTATCACATTCGCGAACAACTCCACCTCGCTTCCACACGGTACTATCCATGGTTTGCTGGTCAAAGTAGGAGACTGTCTAGTTCCTACTAATTTTCAGGTTGTAGAGATGGGTGCAATATCTCGTATGCCTATCCTTTTGGGACGACCGTTCATGGCTACTGCAGGCGCGATCATAGACACACCTAATAAGAGAATCTCTTTCTCTTACATTGACAGAGGGGTCTATTATGGTGTCATTCCCCCTAGGAGTGCTCCCACACATGTGTCTAGCATCGAAGTTGTCACAGGAGAGTCGCTAGCGATTGATATTTTGGAAGAGCCTCCTGATGAGCCTACTGTCGCAGATGTTCCAAGTGAACCGCCCAGCACCCCCAAAGAAGTTGCCAAGAAAACTAAGGCAACAAAGAAGAAGGCCAAGAGCAACAAAGTTGAGAATCCCCATGTCACTTTGATACCTCAGAAGTGTAATGGAGATTCGATTGAGTACAAAGTCAAATGCAAAGGAGCCTTGAAGCCATTCTCTAAGGCAAGAGTACTTCTCACCTCAGAGCTGAAAGAAAAAGGACCGGAATTCGTGGAACACATGCTGAGCAGAACTCTGACATTGGCGATATCGAATTGTGGAGCTTGTTTCGACGCAAGTTCTCACCTTTCTCCTGACTGATCGCCAGTACAGTCAAGCTCGCGACGTTAAACGAGCGCTTGGTGGGAGGCAACCCACTGGTGAGTCTGTCCTTGAGTCGTTTTTCCTTTTGATTTTTCATTTGTTTTGAGTCTGTGTCAGGATGAACAAGGAGCAACTCGCAATCGCCTAAGTATCGATCGATACCCCATTGGTATCGATCGACACCAATCGCGGATGAAAGTTCACCAAGTCGATCTAAGCGTGGTATCGATCGATACCGTGCTGTGTGTCGATCGACACTCGCTGTTCCAGGAAGGTAATTTCTTGTTTCTCTTCATTCTATCCTTTTCTTTTGTTTCTTTTACTGACTCTAGGCTAGATAACACTGGGGACAGTGTTGTTCAAGTCTGGGGGAGGTGTCTGCTGACATTGTTTTCGTTTGTTTTCGTTTTTCTTAGAGTCAGTCGTTTTATCGAGTCAAAACTGTTTTATTGAGTCAAAAATTTGTTGGAGATGATGATCCTGTGCTTGAACCTATTGATTTGATTTTGTTTTTGAGTGCACAGTGTTACAGGATCAGTTCTAGATCGACTAATGAAAAATCCAAAGGCTGACCAGTTGACTAGAAAACATCCATGTCTCCAGCAGAGTTCTTCTGAAACCTGAGCCAAATTTTTGCACTTCATCAATATGGTTAGTGTTCATAGAGCTTGATTCATCATTCATATCTGATAAAGGAACCCGTGTGTTTAGAATTATGGTATCTCTCTCCCCTGAAATAAGTTGATAGATAAGAGCATAAAAGATTGAAATGATTTTCTTCTGAGTAGAGGGTTAGGAAAATTTCCAGCGATCCCATTATTCTACTTGAGAGGGGATGATCACACAAAGGATTGGAAGCGAGGCTAGGATTTTCCTATGATGCCATTATTCGCCGACATCCTTTGATACATAGAGAGGGAAGAACCGGGGATTCGGTGGCAAACACCATCAATACTCGCGTCTCATACCTTGATGTGTATATGCTAAGCTGAAAATAAAAAAAAAAATATATATAAATAGAACATAATAAGAAATAAGTCTGGGGGAGAGAAATTGATACAAAAAGTGTTAAAAAGGGTGGTTCCTTTGTCATGATATTGTCTGGTAAAGAATCTAGAAGGTTCTTGAACATTAACTGCAGCGATGAAACTGGCGATGAAGGTTTTACTTGAACAATGCTGTGGGATTTTGTGTGGAGTCTGGAAAAGCTGCAAATGTCTACGGAGAAGTACATGGTGGTCAGATCAAAAGCTGATCAGGTAACATTTGGGTGCTTGGAAAGAAGGTCATTTCGATGGTTCAGGAACAGGTGAGTCTCTACGTTTTCAAACCTCTTTTTCTGATTTAGTCTTCTATTTGCTTGAGGACAAGCAAAAGGCTAAGTCTGGGGGAGTTGATATATCATGGTTTTTACCCTGTTTAGGCCATGATATAAGTCCTTTTATAGAGTCTTTTATAGTATTTTGGAGTCTTTTTAGAGTCTTTTACAGGTTATAGCACGTCTGGAGGATTATTGGAAGTATTGGAGCTTTCTGGAGCATTTTGTAGCAGAGCTAAAGATCGTGTCGCTGAGAACCTGAATTCACGTCGAGCATCGATCGATACCCCTTGGTATCGATCGACACTCAGCGCAGCAAGACACAACCCGCGAGTTTTCCAAGACTTGAGGAATTGCAAAAGTGCCCAGAAGTCTTTAATAATTACAAGAAGACCCCAATTCGTGTTTTAGGTTATTTATAGGATTTTACAGCCATTGTTTAGGCTATGCTTTATTATTGTTTAGGTTTAAGAGAGATTTTGGTGAGAGACAAGTCTGGTTTCCCTTCGTCCGAGATCAGATCTCAAAACCTTGTTTCTCTTTCTGATTTAATATAAGAGTATTTATTCAACATGTTTATTAATTTAATATCGATGTCTGAGTAGATCACCTGTTAGGTTTAGGGTTTTCTCATAGGGATTTCTTTGAATGCTAGGTTGATTATCTGTTAGGATTCACTATCTAAATTAGTTCTTCGCCTTAGGTTGTTCTCAAAGCTAATTCTAGGTTGACGAATCTGGAACTTAGATCTTAGGATAATTAATTAGGCACGAGAGTGCGATTAATTACCTGATAGAACCTTAGGTGAGCAAATTGATTATTCGCAAAGAGATTTGGTTTAATTGATTTGTGAACATATCAAACCTGATTTTAAAGCTGATTTAGATTTTAGGATTCGCAAAGAGATTTGGAATTTCTAGGATTTAGATTTAGATAGTTTTCGCAACGAGAGTTGGTTAATTATATTTTAGTGATTTGAGTTCTAGAACAGTGCTTAATCTGGATCCTGTTAGCTAACTTAGCTGCATTCATTGATTTCCTGAGAAATACCCTAAGCCTACATTCCCCAAATTGAATTTACAAACATTTTACTTGCAACCCTGTTTTTCAATTACATCATCTGGTTTAGCTTGTTTCTGATCTATAGAATCTATTGAGTGATTTTTGAGTTCTTTGTGGTTCGACCCCTACACTTACTACAACAACTGCTTTAGTATCTTAGGGTATTAAATTGAGCATATCACCTGGAGAGTCTGGACATAAAAATCTCAGATGAGGATCAGGCTATACAGATACTTACAGGTCTTCCACCCAAGTATGAAGCTCTAGTCCATACGCTGAAATACGGCAGTGGTAAAGATACTTTGACTGTGAGTGCTGTGACAGAATCAGCTTATGCTAAAGAGACAGAATTAAGGGAGAAAGGCTTCCTTAGCAAGTCAAAAGCAGAAGCTGAAGGCCTGTATGCTGGTGACAGAAGAAGATTTGAGAAAAAGAGTGACCAGTACTCGAAGAACAAGTCACAAGGCAAAGGAAAGAGTGATAAATTCAAGAAGAAGGATAAAGATGGCAAAGGCTGTTTCATCTGTGGGAAAGAAGGACACTGGAAAAGAGAATGTCCTGAAAAAGGCAAGAACAAGAGCTCTAGTTCTGCAAATGTAGCTGCAATTGTCAAGGAGCCTCTAATCCTAACAGCCAGTTTACAAGACACTAAAGATGAGTGGGTCATGGACTCCGGAAGCAGTTTTCACATTACTCCAAACAGAGAACTGTTATTTGACTTACAAGAATCAAATGGTGGAAGGGTGTTAATGGGAAATAACACATTCAGTGAAATCAAGGGCATTGGAAAGATCAGAATTACCAAACCAGATGGTTCTGAGGTAATTCTAACTGGAGTCAAATATATGCCAACCATGGGAAGGAACTTAATTTCATACGGCTGTTTGGAGAGGTCTGGTTGTAAGTATGAAGGAGAAGGTTTCAAAGTTAAGTTCTTCAAAGATGGAAAAGAGGTAATAACGGGAGTGTTCAAGGATGGATTGTACTATCTGGAGGGAACAGTTTCAAAGGGTGAGTCAAACTCAGCTAGGGCCAGTGTTGACTCTACAAAGAAATGGCACTCTAGATTGGGTCACATGGGTCAGAAAGGCATGGATAAGCTAGTTAAGGAAGGTTACTTAACCAGCAAGGACATTCAGACCTTGGGATTCTGTGAAAGCTGTGTGTTAGGAAAAGCACATAAGCAGAGTTTTCAAAAGGGGAAACACACTTCAAAAGGAGTTCTGGAATACATTCATTCAGACCTATGGGGAGCACCTACTGTTATGCCAAGCTTAGCAGGAAATCAATATTTTGTCACTTTTATAGATGACTATTCAAGGAAGTGTTGGATTTTCTTCTTAAAGACCAAAGATGAAGTTTTTCAGAAATTCAAAGACTGGAAAATTCAAGTGGAGAACCAGACAGGAAGGAAAATTAAGTGCCTGAGGACAGACAATGGGCTGGAATACTGCAATAACCAAATGGATACTCTTTGCAAGGAAGCTGGGATCAAAAGGCATAGAACATGCACTTACACTCCACAGCAAAATGGAGTTTCAGAACGGATGAATAGGACCATTATGGAGAAGGTAAGGTGTATGTTGTCTGAGAGTGGTATGGAAGAAAGCTTTTGGGCAGAAGCAGCTTCAACAGCAGTCTATTTGATAAACAGATCACCTAGTTCTGCTATTGACTTCAAGGTACCTGAAGAGTTATGGTCAGGATCTAAGCCAAGCCTCAGTCATCTCAGAAGGTTTGGATGTGCGGCATATGTTCATGTGGTGCAAGCAAAGACTAGTCCGAGAGCAGTAAAGGGCTATTTTGTTGGATATCCGCAAGGTACTAAAGGGTTCAGGGTTTGGTTGCCGGATGAAGGAAAGTGTACTATCAGCAGGAATGTGGTATTTCATGAAGAAGAGGTTTTCAAAGATATGAAGCAAACATCAGGACCTGATAGTGAGAAGGCAGAGCCGGTAAAGGAACAGGTCATGGAAAAGGGAAAGAAGAAGGTTATGTTTAATCCAAAGTTTCTTATTGGAGCATCAGGAAATGAAGGGTCTCAAAGAGCTTCAACATCAGGTAGTTCAGAAACTACAGGGTCTTCAGTTTCAGGTGGAGTAACCTCGGGAAATGATTCTTCAACATCAGGAGATGAGGGTTTAGAATCAGAGGCTGTTTCAGACAGTGAAGAAAGTGAAAGAAATGTTGAAGATCATGGAACCTTAGATGATTACATTTTGGCAAGGGATAGAAGTCGCAGAGAGTCAAGGATGCCTTCAAGGTATGATGATTTTGACGTGACAGCTTATGCTCTATCAGCAGCAGAAGACATCGAGATAGAAGAACCCAAGACATTTACAGAAGCAATGAAAAGCAAGGACAAAGAAGGATGGACTTCAGCAAGTCAAGATGAAATGGAGTCATTGCACAAGAATGAAACTTGGGACATTGTTGATAAACCAGAAAAGAAAAGGGTGATAGGCTGCAAATGGATATTCAAGAGGAAACCAGGAATACCAGGAGTGGAAAATCCTAGATTCAAGGCTAGATTGGTTGCAAAAGGTTTTGCCCAAATAGAAGGAGTAGACTATAATGAAGTTTTTGCTCCTGTAGTGAAACATGTCTCAATCAGACTTATGTTATCACTAGTGGTGAATAAGGATTTCGAACTAGAACAGTTGGATGTTAAGACAGCCTTCTTACATGGTACGTTGGATGAAGAGATTTATATGGAACAGCCAGAAGGCTTTAAGGTGAAAGGAAAAGAAGACAAAGTCTGTTTACTAAGGAAATCCTTATATGGACTTAAACAATCACCAAGGCAGTGGAACAAAAGATTTGATGGGTTTATGAAAGATCAAAAATTTCGTCAAAGTCTGTTTGATCCGTGTGTCTACATTAAAGGCTCTAGCATTCAACAAATGGTGTATCTACTGATTTATGTGGATGATATGTTGGTAGCTTCAAGAGATTCAGTTGGGATTCAAAAGTTGAAGAAAAGTCTGAACAGAGAATTCGAGATGAAAGACTTAGGAGCTGCTACAAGAATATTGGGTATGGACATAATCAGAGATAGATCTAAAGGAATCCTAAAGCTGTCACAAGAAAAGTACTTAACACAAGTATTAAGGACATTCAACATGACAGGGAGTAAACCTGTAACTACACCACTTGGTTCACAGTTTAAACTAAAGAGTCTAGATGAGGAAGAGACAAAAACAGAATCCAGATTCATGACAGAGGTTCCATATGCAAGTGCTGTTGGTAGTCTTATGTATGCAATGGTGGGTTCACGTCCAGATTTGGCTCATGCAGTTGGTGTGGTAAGTAGGTTTATGGGAAATCCAGGAAGGGTTCATTGGCAAGCTGTAAAGTGGATTATGAGGTATCTACAAGGGACAGTGGGTCACAGTTTAACTTTTACTAAGAGTTCAGAATTTATAGTTAATGGTTTCTGTGATGCGGATTATGCAACTGATCTAGATAGAAGGAGGTCTATTACTGGATACATTTTCCAGGTGGGAGGCAACACAGTAAGCTGGAGATCTGGTCTCCAACCGATTGTTGCTCTCTCCACCACGGAGGCAGAGTACATGGCTTTAGCAGAGGCTACTAAAGAAGCATTGTGGTTAAAAGGCATTTGTGAAGATTTGGGTTTTAAGCAGGGTGTGGTTAAGGTTCATTGCGACTCACAGAGTGCAATATGTTTAGCAAAGAATGGAGGTTTTCACGAAAGGACTAAACACATTCACACAAGATTTCATTTCATTAGAGATGTTATAGCAGATGGAAGCGCATCAGTTGTGAAAATACACACTACCCTAAACCCAGCAGATGTTCTAACAAAAGGCGTACCTGGAAAGACTTTTGAGAGAGGCTTGGAGTCTCTCAAAGTGTTAGCCTGAAGCTGAGGAGCCGGCTGTCGAGGTAGGTTTGTTGATTTGGTGCCTCGCAGTCAGAGAAAAGAGAAGATCAAAGGTTAGTCTTTTGTTTTCTGCTTAAAGAGAAATCAACAGGGGCAAAAGAGGTATTTGTCCAGTGGTGTTACCTGTGTAACTGTTGGTTCTGGGTAAATCACTTTGATGAGCAGGAAGTTTGTCTGAAGGTGGAGCTCATGGTTCAGAAGGTTTCTTCGGCAAGATTCGGTCAATCGCCGCACATGCAGAAGATAGAGAGACGAATGGATCAGATCGACGTTCATATAAATGAATAAGGTCCGTTGAAAATCAAAAGGTCAGAAATGGGTCGAAGTCGTTTACCTGAAAGGAGAGTGACTTGATGGGTTTCTCAGCTGGACTCTGGGTCGTAGGCACCTGAAAAGAGTTCGTCAGGGTGGTTTCGGTTACCGGAAGGGAAGGTCCGTCAGGGACAGTGAGAAGCTGAAAAGTTTGAGCTAGGTGAAGACTAAGGAGTCGTAAACTTACGGTAAGGGTATGATCGAAGGAAGAGGAGGATGCAAGGATTATTTTGATCGGAGCAGTTTTCCGATCAGATGAGACTAGACTGAGTTTCGTCGGAATCGCCGCAGAGAGTCACTTGAGGTTAAGTCGGCGGATCGGTGTTGTGTCTGAAAGAAACTTAGGTTTTCGATTCAATGAAGACAAGGTGGAGTTTTGTTGGGCCATGTCTACATCGAAGCCCAAAACCTTTTCTGATTCGTTAACTGGACTTAAGGGTTGGGCCGAGGCCCATTCGATTACGGTCAATGTCTACAAAGGTTAAGTCAACTTCGTCTTCCAAATCAGATCGCGGGAACTAACAGAAAAAGATAAGAAAAGAAAAAGAGAGACAGAGCTAAAGAGAGATCGGAGATTCCTTTTCTTTGTCCATTGTATTTTCTTCTTCTTCTAGGGTCAAGATCCAATTGCTTATCTGTGGGATTTACCTGTAAACACAAAGAGCAATTTGGTGAGACACTTGTGATATCCACGATTGGGGAGTTTCCAATCCGATAATACAAGATTCGCGAGGCAGTGCGAAGACTCCCCCGGACGTAGCCTAACGGTGAACCGGGTCAACAGTCTCTCGTGTTAAAGGCTAGGTTCAAATTCAAGTTCATCAAATCAAGCTCAAAGTCTTACAGATTCCATGGCTCGATCGTGCTTTTACATCTCCTATAGTCATTTTCATATTAATAGAACCCTAAACAATTAATGGAACCCTAAACAATGTGCTTTTACATCTCTTTTTTGTGCCTTCTCGGAATGTTATACTACAATATACTATATATTGACCCATATGTTTTTTTATGTAAAACAAATAAATCTAAACATAAACATAATTTAATATGTACAACTGTAATCACATTTTCATAGTAAATGCTAAGGAACAATATTCATAAAAAAAGTACTAGAATTCTATGAACAAGAAGAATGAAAATATGTTTTTAAAGTTACAACCTCCCAAGTTCATAAAGAGTATAGAGCATCTTTGGACCTTCTCTTCTAAGTTGCAACATCAAGTTTGTTTGCCCCAAAGCTAAAACAACATATAACCAATCGAAACACATTGTAAGTGTCTCGAGGCTAGAGATTTAAAAAATCGAATCAGCAATCTAGTAATGAGTAGGATTCAAAAGGCAAAATAAGTAGAATATCTTGGTATTTTGAGACATGAGAAAAGCTGATTCAAGAAAAACGAATAACATATTATAATTAAGGTCGGGACTGAATTTAAAAACTCATAAAAAGAAGATACAGTTGTAACACATTATACAATCTTAGAGTAGAACAGAACACAAGAGTTGTTTTTAACTTATCAACATAAAAACAATTTGAAAAGTGCTTATGACAAAATAAAACGATTTGATTCCTTGACGGGAAAAGTGGACAAAACATCAGAACTGTTAGAGGCACTCTCCTGCAACAGCATAAACAAAAGATGATTCAACCTTTTGACAGAAACTAATCCATATTTACTAATTGGGTTTTTGATTCTTCAACTTACATTTTCCCCGATGTATTTCATAGTAATTTTATTTCCATTCTTAATAAGATGTATACTATTATGCATCAATAATATGAATATTTGTACAATATACATACAAAATTCTGACTCATGATAAACTTTATAGATTTGTTTTAATAGAAATTTATATTAATAGTTTTTTCTATATAATAATTTATATTTAACATTATATCATTATTATTTAACATTAATTAAATTAAAAAATCTTCAAAACTAATCTCCGATTTTTTCGGAAGTTATATAGACGACTATTAATATAGATGCGGAAGTCTAATGATCTTCTCTGGTAATTATATCTTATCAAAATACATAACTCCTAACCCGAGCGTCCGACTAGTAATTATATAAACAAGGCGCAGAGACCTTAGCCTTGTGCGAGAACATGATGGATCGCGGTGAATGCCCGCCTCTTATGGTCGTCTTTGATCCTTATGAAGGGTACTTAACCTTCTTATTAGCTTCTCTTTCTACCTTTATTACTCAAAAGAAATGCATTTAACAAATCTAGAATGATATTGAATTAGATGTTTTAAACCTGAAACAGGTTCACAGTAGAGGCGGACAGGTCTATAAAAGACTTAACTATAATCACAGAGTGTGTTGGAGATGTTGATTATCTGAGCAACAGAGAAGATGACTATGATGGAGACAGCATGATGACTCTACTTCATGCCTCTGATCCTTTGCAGTGCCTCGTTATTTGCCCTGACAAACGCAGTAACATTGCCCGCTTCATCAGTGGCATCAACAATCACACCCCGTGAGTTTCTCTTCCCATCTATTTGGTCCCTTGTAAACCTGGACCAACCAAAAGTCCGATCAAAATATCTAAAAGTAACTAAACCGTATAGGATGATCCCAGAATTGAACACTGAAACCGGACATCTGAGCTGGAAACACTGTAGTATTTGCTTGTCCTCATTTCTTAATAATGTTGACGTTTTGTGAATTGCAGAGAAGGGAGGAAGAAGCAGAACCTGAAGTGTGTGAGGTTCAACATCGACGGAGAAGCTAGGGTTCTTCTAGTAGCTAATAGAGACATATCGAAAGGGGAGCGATTGTATTATGATTACAACGGATATGAAGATGAATATCCGACAGAACATTTTGTATAACCCTAAAAAGTATTTAAAAGCTTGTTCAACAAGAAAACCAAAATGGTCTCTGTGTTTTTGTCTTCCCGTGCATTTTTAAGTGGGCTTAGACCATGAAGCAAGCCTTACTACATTTAAGTCAGACCAAAACTAGAAGCCTTGCTTTTTATTTGTAAGAAAATAACAATCAATGGTAATTAAAAAAAAAAAAAGTGAAGAAAAAAAAGATTGTTGGTAGGAAGGAAGAGAAAGGACCACAAGAAAAAGAGAGCCCAGGAATAATGAAAGGAGAGAAGAGAAGTATAGAATGGTCCAAACACCTAATAGACTAAAGAGTCTCTGACAGTACGTACCTTCAAAGACTTTGAGAGCTAGTTAGCATCAAAACCCCCTTCCCTTTCTGATTTCTGCAGATCACTAACCTCCCTCTTGGCCCCCACACACACATTTTTCTTTTTTACAATCCCCAGCAAATTTCTTCAATTTTTATGGGATCTTTACATATTTAAGAGACAACTAATTTAAATACTCAAAAAAATTTAGACTGAACAAATAACTTTGATGAATGCTTTTAGCAAAAACAAAAACAAATACAATCTTTCAAGTTTCAATCCTTGTCATTTATAACCAATGATGTTCAGTGACTTAATATCTTAGTAATATTTTACATAATTACTAATCTTGTGCACAACTTAGGGCATCACCTAGCTATTAAGATATTTCCAAACAGTTGGATGTTAAATTAGTAAAATTTAAAACCTGAGACCATATATCTTTTTGATAAACTAATATCAAATATTTGTCTACATCGAGCAACCGATTGACTATATACTGCATAGCATTTTTATCACTATTTCGAATTCGACTTAGGGCATCTCTAACCCAACTTCATTTTTGGTTCCAAACTGTATTTTGAAGTCAATTCTTCTCCAACTCAACTCTATTTTGGAGCCAAAAATAGAGTTTTTAATACTTTGCTCCAATTCAATTTTTTTTGTTCATACCTCCATTTTTAATTCCAAAATGTAGTGGCATTAGAATAAAACTCAACTCCAATTTGGAGTTGCTCCATTTTGAAGTTGCTCCATTTTAAAACAAAAAATGGAACAATACATTGGAGATGCTCTTATAACAACATAAAATAGCTTATATTATATCTCAACGCTAAGATTGGTGTCAACTGATTCCGTCAATTAAGTTCCAGCGTAATTACTTTCAAACATATTATTTTTACTTATATCTCATTCAAGTTTTTTTCTTTTTGGGGTCAGATATAACTTTTAATATAATCTACGTCCTTTATTGGGTATTAATTAATTAATAGGGGTACTGTTGATTATATGTAAACGAAAGGGTGAAATTTAAAATGTTTTAAGAGTTTGGTGCCTTTAACAGTAACAATAAAAGAGAAAACTATATTTGCATGCTTGGTCCCCGAGATAGAAATGATTATTATTTGCAAAAGCTACTTTAATTTCACCCCACCATTTGTTGTCTCCTTAATATTTGGCCCTCGTAACTACTTAACGAACGCCATCACAAGAATGTACAAATTGTAAATTTGTACAAAATCAAACAAGATCATTATTACTAATTATTTTTGGGAGAATTGGAAATAAATGATATTTTTTCTACACTTTTGTTCATCTACACCTTTTAAAATCATTTACGGTGACTTAAACTTTATATTAATAAAAATCCAAATATACCCTCTTAATTTTATTTTTTTTTAATATAATTTGGGGTGTCACAAATAATTCTCAAACCTCTAAACTCAATTTTAATCTCACGAAACAAACTCTCTCTTGTCGCTCTAACTTCTCTCTAGATTTAGATCTTGCAGACACCAAAACCCAAATCCGATCCTTTTGTGACCGGCGTCCGATTATGTTCAAAGAAAAGTCACCGTGAGAGACTGACACAGTGTATCTCTGCTTCTTCAAAGGAAAGTCCTAGCTATCATCTTAAAAGCTATCATCGCTGCTTCTTCTTTTGGTTCAAGTAAGAGACTGACACAGTGTATCTCTCCTTTTTGGTGCTCAAGTTTCTTTCCTCCGTTCCTGCTAAAGAAACCAAGAATCAATCTTCTTTGCAGCCAAGAAACCTCTTACCAAAGCGATTTTGTGTGTTTCTCAAAGTAAGTCTTGGTTTTGTGTTCATTACCATGGAGAGGATATTATTATTGATTTAGAACTGAAGAGAGATGGACCTAAAAAAAACACTTAATTAATCAAAAAAATATGAACTTTATTTGATATTTATTCAGTCTCGATCCAATAATTTTTTGTATAAAGTCTTCAATGGTTGAAGGAATTTTTGCATTTTTACTATGGCTATATTCACTACTTTCACAGAGCTCATGATAAGTCTAATCAAGATCCAGAGGTTATATTCTCAGCAAGAGTCAAGTGATAGAGATCGCCATGTGACTGAGCAACCCATCTTCAACATATGACATTTATAAAGAATTTGTATGAAGCAGTTTTTTAAAAAATCTTTGTTTGAAGTCTCTTAAGAGAAGCTGATCTAACGAAACTATTATAAAGAGATTCTACTGACAACACAATACTTGAAATTGATGGTAATCAAAGATAAGGATTATAAAGCACTAGGGGTAAACAAAGATGGTATTATAATACTTCGCAGAGGTGTGAAAAAAAGAAAAAACAAAGAAGAAAGGGAAGAAGACGGCGTGGAGAAACATAGATAAAAGGAGAGATCGTGATTCTCTTATTTTTCGCAGAAAACACGTTCTAAAACTCGCAGAACATTAGATTAGGCAGAAAATGTATTCTACGCCGTCGTAGAACACTTAGAACCCATAGAATATACGTTCTACAATTTGCAGAATATTTAGATTAGACAGAATATGTATTCTAAAACTCGCAGAACGTAACTAGAGTGTAGAATATGTATTCTACCATCCGTAGAAAGAATAAAAAAAAAATTTCTAAATATTTTTTCTTACGTTTTTGGAATTATCGAAAATTTCTATTTCCTTAAATATATTTATTTTCCTTTTTAAGAATTAAATTGGTATTAAAAACAATTTTTAAAAATAAATAAGATATTAAAATATATGATTTTAGGGGTAATTTTGTCAAAATTGTGTCTAGAAAATTAAAAATGTAGATGGACAAGAATATAGAAAAAGTATCCTTTATTTCCAATTCCCCCGTTATTTTTCGGTATTTCCTTAACATCAAACCAATTCTAAAGCAATTAATTCGTTTATTTTGGGGATAGTAATTTTTTCTCAACGCAATTGATTAATTATATTTCTCTAATCTTCTGTATCCCATAAAGAAAAAGGGTAAACAATTAAAGGCTTCAAATACCTAAATAAAGGCTATTTTTCGTTGGATATTGTCCTCACGTGATTGACGCCACTCTTTCTCTAATCGACGTGATGTCATGAGTAAAAATACTATCATTTCATTATGGCTTTTACGTGAACTATGTTTGTTATATTTAATTTTTCATACGACAAAAAAAGACACAAATATTTAATTTTGCACTCAGTAAGTAGAGTTTAAACTATGGAAATCTAAGCAAATATCAAAATTCCCCGCAAATATCTAATGTAACTTTTTACATATCAAAACTACATGTCGTCTTTTTAATTAAGAAATTTTTGCACACGTTATCATTTTCTCAATTTTTTGTAAAATATTTAACATTTCTGAAAATATTGACAAACATACCACTTAGTATAATGTACACGCGTTGACTTTCTAATCTTAACCATGTACATTACAACGCGACTCAATATGTACATTACACAAACTAATAAATAGCAAAGATAAAGTCATTTGACGCATAAGAAGACAAATTTCTTTAAAAAAAAAAAAAAAAAAAAGTTAAAGTGACAGAAAACTAAATGTTTAAAAATTAAGTGTCAATTGATGCAAATAAATCTTTAATAAAAAGAAACTACGTACTGAGTCTCTGTTTTTATAATTATAGTTTTACCAATTTAATAAATATGATAAACGGATATTCTATTATTACAGAGCCAACTAAAACTATTTGTTAGCCCAGTTCAAATTTTTTATTAAGGACATATATAATTAATAAGATTAAAAAAAAAAATAGTCCCTAGCTAATTCATATATGTAGTTAAAAAAATTCTTAAGAAAATGTGATATTCTTCATTTCTAGTGTTTCCGTTACATCTTCCTTTCTTTTGCAATGAACGAATTCACTTCAATTAAAAGATAATATAATTAATAAAAAGTTGTAACATTTTGTTCCTTAATTATCTCTAGTCAACTGTTCAACCACAGAAGCGAAGACAAAATGGCAACATTTGTTGGTTTTAAATTGTAAACTGTAAAGTAAAGAAAGTAAACAGGATTTGTTGTAAGGACTTAGGTAATCAGAATAACCAACTATTACCGACATCATTATTTTCTCTTGTTCCCTTCTTAGAAAGACACATATCATTATCACTTTGAAAACAATGTCTATCCGTGCGACTTTGATTATTGAATAATTAATGTCGGGCTGTCTGTCTTTTAATTAGGGTTATAATCGCTAATCAGTGTCTCCCCTCTTGTCCCTACGTTTAGTGTTTCTAATTGGGATCATAATCATTCCTTTCTTTAGAAAAGAAAAAGCTCAAATTGCTGCATACGACACTACCTTTTTTTTTTACGTCTTATACCGATCCAAAATATTGGACAAATTAAACGTTCAACTTTACAAAGTCCATAAACGTTAAAATTAAATGTTCTAATATTTAAAAATCGTTAGTTGCCTAGTTGATCGATCGATGGATAATCGAGTAACTACAAAACCGATTAATCCAAATTATATTTTGGTGATTCTTGTAAAATAGTTCTCATATTAATTACTGAATAATTTAACTGACTTATTTTTTGAAATTTCATTTTGCTTCAACTCACTCTCTTTTTCTTAGTAGGTGTAATTGTCGTTGATTAAGGTTAAATGATGACAATAATTATGTGTCCACGGTTGGGAGTTGGCCCCATTTGGCTACCGACGTTTACTATTGTCCACTTTAAATTAATTTGTAAACCGTTTGATCAAACATACGTCTACGACTTGATATTTGAATTAAATCGCCAACGTCGGTTTGTGTAATCATATTTCAAAAAGCATTATGATTTTGATTGAAATGTAGACATTGCTTAATGGGTTTCGGCCAAATAGATAGGAAACTTAGAATAATTTAACATAATTTTCACCAACACTAGACACAATTGACAGTGTTTTTGACTTTAAAGACTAGAAACAAAAACTTGAGTTAACCAGATGATTTTCTCACTTTTCATAAAGCATCGGAACATTATTATGGTCCTTACGTATCTAATTTTGAAAGCATCTTCTTAAAAACTAAGGTAACAGCTAAGTTTTGTGTTGTTTAAAGATTTATGTTTTGCGGTATATTGTATGTACATTAATAGATAACGAACTTCTGAATTCGTTTAGAAATTTATTGTTTCAAAGAGCGTTTGAAATTATTAATAAAGATAGATAAGGACACATTTACTCAGTTTAGTGTGCGATGTGCTTAGTTTAATGAAAACCGGGTTATGTGCATAACTTAAAAATAAAATTAGGCAATTTTTCAATTTTTTTTAAAATAGGATAAACGAACAAAAAAACTGAAAAAACAAAATTTGGACCAGTGCATAAGCACCTCCGGCATACTTAAAGAGTCAGGCATGTATTAACTATCAAATTTTGGAAGTTTATTTATAAAAATGGCGCAGTGATAAAATCATTTAAAAAAAAAAAGATTATACATTTTAGCATGATTTTTAGGCGTGTTTTAAACAAGCAGCATGTTAATTTATATAATGACATAGTATTTCATACGATGTCATGCTATTTATTTAAAACACGTGTAAAATCAACATCCACTTATTCATAATTTTTCCACCACATCATTTTTGTAAATTAACCTTAAAATAATGTTCTCTTCCTTGTTAACCCTTAAAAATAAACAAAAGACTGTATTTGCCTTTAACAACATTTTCAAGTATTTGTATTCTTGTTCGTTGTTTTTTGGTGACAAATAATATGAAATATACTACGAGACTTTGTTTGAACGAGAAGAGAAATGTAACGGGCCAAATGATTTTCCTTTATTAAGTGGGATTAGAAATTAGATTTTTAAACTTATAAATATAAAGTTTTAGGGTTTGTAAACATTATTCACACGATTAATAAATAAACCATAAATAGGTATTTGCCTCAATTTGCAATTTTTCTCTTGGTTTTTCGACTTAATTCATGACATTCTTTATATTCAAGATTCGGTATAGAAAGCTTATATAACCTTTTATATTATGGAGTTGGTAGAAATACTAAATTACAAATTCTTTTGTTTTTCCTTGTTCCAATGGAGCTAGAAGCTGGAAGAAAATGATCTCATTGCTAACAAAGTAACGATCCACACTCATTTGTTTCCTAGGAGTCTAAAATTACTAGCACTAATAATTTTGTCGTTTTGGTTACCTTAGTTACCTGAAGAAACAAAACTAGAGAATATATATTTAGAAAAATAAAAAACCAGGAGCAGTTGTGTCGGGCTCAAACGGAGACAAAAACTAATTTACTAAAATAGTAAAAATGGACTAATCTTATGAGCACATATAGTACTAATGTTCATATTTGTCTCTTACCTAATCTGTAAAATAGCAATACACACGCGGAAACATAAGTTAATAAATATAGAAAGAAAAAAAAAATCAGTTCAAGTAGTATTTCCAATGAGTTTTGAATCGGTAGCTTTAGTATAGAACCTAGATTATTGTTTCAAACGATAATTTTTGCATTTGCGTTTTACTATATCAAAGATTAAAAATATATTTTTTTAAAAATATATTATTGAAATTTAAAACAGTTTCTATAGGTTTTTTTTAACTAGCAGTTTCAATAGGTTACGTTGCTTAATAGTTAAACCACCAATGAAAGATAGACATGGTAAACATATGTAGCTTGGTTTAATAGTTTTTTTTAGGGGTGGGCGTTCGGATCTTTGGATCGGGTTCGGGTCAGGTATTTCGAGTTTCGGATATTTTGAGTTTAGGGATTCAGGTACTGATCGGGTATTTTAAAAATTCGGATCGGGTTCGGTTCGGGTTCGGATCGGATCGGATCGGATATTTTTTTAAGATCCGAAATTTTTCGGATATGTTCGGATCTGGATCCAAAAATATCCAAAAGTTACCAAAAGTATCCACAATACCCGAAAAATCCGAAATCCGAGACAAAACATAAAAACATGAATATTCATTTCAACAATACTTTAAAAAAAAAAGTATCCAAAATACCCAAAAATTTCAGAAAAAAACAAAATAGGTATATTTGATATATCCATAATATCGAAAATATACCTAAAATATCTGAAATACCCTAAAAATAATTAATATATTCGGGTTTATAGTTGTAATTTTGGGTATTTGGGTTATATCAAGTCTAAATATAATTAATATATTTGGATATATTATTACACTTCGAGTATTTCGGATACCTATTTGGTTCTCGGTTCGGTACAGGTTCGGGTTCGGATTCGGTTTTTCGGGTATAGGAATTTAGGATCCGATCGGGTATTTTAAAACTTCGGATCGAATTCAATTCGGGTATTTTTGGTTCGGTACCAGTTCAGATTTTTGGATCCGGATAATTTTCCCAGCCCTAATTTTTTTGTTTGACATAGTTTGATTAGATTCTCACTAATTTTTTCCTGATAAATTATATAAACTTGGAAAAAAACGCATAATAAATAAATAGTAGTATATGCAAGCATGAAGCACCTAACCCCACCATCTTTACTTTTCAATTTTCATATAATAAAACCTTCGATGTTCGTTCAAAAAAAAAAAACCCTTCGATGTTATGATGACCGTACCCATTTAGTCACTAAACTAAACAATATTTTCTCTTTCCGAAAACTAAATATTGGTATGGTTTCAAATACCCAATATTCCTAAGATGTTCAAATATAAAAATCAAGTATTCATCTTGTGACTTTGTTATACCGATATTCGTATAACTATTTATTTCATTAAAAGATATATGAAAGTGTTTATGATTTAGTAGTATGCAGATTAAAATGTTTAGTACTCAAGATTAAAGGTCTAAAAATCCTAAAAATCATGTAAGATCTTATTATATAAAGTTAAATCCGTCAACGTGAACGTAATACGTAAAATAATTCTTACTCACGAGATCGTGATATGTATCGTTATCAATTAAGATCGCGACATGTGTCAATATAATGATATAAACTTTCAAAATTTTCAAAATTTTAGTTATTTTTAAATAGAAAAAATAATATAATAAAAAGGAAAAATAAATTGTGTTCAAAAGAAAATGGAAACTAATAAAATTGAAAAAAGTAAAGTTCCAGAAAAAAGTAATATCAGGTGAATTAGTAGAATTTTAAGAGGGTATTATAGGTATTGTTCTTAATTTAGAATCAAATATAAGAGCATGATTAACGGTGAACTAAGAAGAGTGTCTTTGACATTTTTTGATTAAAAATGATTTAATCTGGTGAAAAATGGATGAAACGGGTCTGTGGACTGAACCTGTTGAAACGGGGTCGTCGGGTGTGTAGAAGACACGTGTCGCCGTTTGGTTGGACCGAAGGAAAACAAAAAAAAAGAAAAAGGGTTGATCGATCTCTTCGTCTTTCTCTCTCTCTCTCTCCTCCGAAAAAATGATTTTTTATTTATTTTTCAAACATTTATAAAACACAAAATTTTATTAATTTTTTTATTCTGTAGAACTCCACTAATGGTGTCACCATTGCACACATATATTAACCACATGAAGTAAGTGAGTGTCAATCAATTTTTTAATATTAAATTTATTCTTAAAATATAAGTTTAGACACCTTAAGGGTGTCACCGTTAATGATGCTCTAAACCACAAATCAAAAAATATAAACTATTAAATATATATATATATATATATATATATATAATTCATAATATATTAAATTAGAAAATAACAATTTGTTATAAAACTATTCAGTTAAATTTAGTTTTAAGTTATATAAGATTTGAAATTTATTTTCGAATCATCTTATTCATTTAGAATAATTGTTTATGGGTGATATAAATCAATTTTTGAATTTATTTCTTTGTGAATTACAAAACGTAATTTATAAAAAATTAAACGAGAGTTTTAATTTTAAATCTAATAATACGGATTATTAATTTTAGAGTCCAAATATATTATATTTTATCCGCGTATTACGCGGCGCCTAATCTAGTAGATGATATAAACCAATGTCGCGTATGCTGCCTGCAAGAGAAATCAATTCCATGTATACAACAGATTGAATCATCTATGAAACCCTTTTCTCAAAAAAAAAAATCATCTATAATCTATCAAAGTTGTGGATAGATCAAACATAATCTTGTTTATTGTGGTATTAAAACATGTCGATCGTTTGAAGAATACCGCAATTTGTAAGTTGTAAGGATACTCTCATAGTTGTTATCATAATCAATAACAAAAACTGATAAAATTTCACATTTTAAAACGATAAAAAACTCATAAATCATTTAAGAAAATAAACTGTTGGCAACACCACTGATGAAAATAACAGCTCCAATGAATGAAAATTTGGCATGAAGATTGTAAGAAAAAAAGATATATAGATTTTACCAACAAAAAAATGGTATATGGTATATCAGTATATGAGAATAGTCATCCATGAGCACAAATTAATTCAACTCAGGCAATAGTCCTACCACTCTGAACCAAATCAACACCCCTTCCACGAGTTTTTGTTGATATAGGATAAGGGTATAACAATTGCTTCATGATGTTCTCCATCGTCTGGTAATAAGGGACGTATTCAGCAGAAGACACATATATTTCCTTTTAGTTTCTAGATTTACCGTTTTTCTTAGCTCATATCAAGATAGCCACAATAATATACACACTTGTACGTAAGAAAACATGTTCTTACAAGAATTGTGTTTTTTACGGAGAGATGCGGAGTTTGATTTTTTGCGAGAAAACATGAAATCGGAGCTATAGAATATTTTTTGGATGTTTGATTTTTTATGAGAAAACATGAAATCGGAGCTATAAATTTGTTTTTTCCTTAAATATGCATTCAAAATTGTATTTAATTTATTTGCTTATTAAGATATTCAAATATATTATATTTTTAAATAAAAAATATATTCGAGATTTTTACAATATTTTTCATTTGTATTTTTATAATTAATTTGTATTCTATTCAAAAAATCAATTCAATTATTTGTTGAAAATAATAATTAAATCGAAATGTGTTTTAAAAGTACTTTTTATGGGTTCTATTATAATGTTGACCAATATATTATATTATTTATTTATAAAAACAATTTACTAAGTGAATCTATTCAATATTTTGTAATATTTCCATTTATTGTTTATAACTAAATTGTATTATATAATTAAGAAGTGTCAATTCGGGTTAATGACATGTGGATTGGAGAAACTATTTTGACATAGAATGGGTTATGACTCTAAATTTTAAATGCCCACAAAAGTGAATCTCGCGAGTCAAAATATTAGTTTTTAGTTTTAAAGATAGATGTTATAGTCACTTTACTAAATAATATAAATATTTTTTTGAAAATTAATAATAGTTTGTTATATTAATTGAGTATATATTAAAACTAAATTTGATAATATATTTTACTACTTTGAGTTAGACACAAAAAATTGATTTTTCAGAAGTTTGTGGATCGATCACAAAACTCACAGTCATTAAACAATGCAAATTAGAGTTGGTACTTTCAAGATTGTAATATTTTGCGGGCTAGTCCAAAAAATATTTTAGTCCACTACAAAATAGATTAAGTAGGCGAGTTAGTCCATTTTGATAACTCTATATATAATCATTAGTAAATCATATTATAAAATTCATTAACCAAATGTGATAATATGATCTCAAATAAAAATAATTCGCAACCAAATTCTTATTTTACGGATTTACATATCTATATTATAATTCATGTTGGTATGTATTAACATCACATTACTTTCACAACTGAAATTTACTTATATATTAATTCGCATAACGAAACTAATTTTAATTCCTATTTGATGGATATTATTATATAGGTGATTTTTGGTTGTGTGATGTTAATATGTACATATTTATCTATGTGGTAACCAATTTTAACTTAACTTAAATTTTAAATTAAATTTCAAAACTATTTTTTTTTAAAAAAAAAAATCATAATTTCACCTAATACCTAAGTACAGTTTATTTACGTAATTAAGTTAATGCTGGTTTCTTTCTCTTGAATTATTGAATAATACTTTCAAAAGGTTATTAATTTGGATGATTATTGTTTCTGGTTTGACTAGATTTATACCCTGTTATAGTATTCTTCTTATATTATTCCACATTTTCGTCTATCTGTATTGGGAGCTAACAAAAAATAAAATAAAAAGAGGCTTGTATTGGAAAAAATAATAAGCAGATGGATGATTTTGTCTGAAAAACAAAAAAAAAGGTAGATTAGAATAAATAAAATAATTAAAGTGACGGCAGCATGGAGGATGAAATTAGAAAAAGCGATAATATTAATAATGTGACCGCACATATTTAATATGAGAAATTAATGTCCTCCCAAATCAGATTCGGACAATCTTCCAAACTTAAATTAATTTCCTTCTTCTTCGTCTGTGGCACAGATTCTCCCTTTCCTTCAATCTACGCTTCCTTTGTTCTTCTTTCTCTCTTTGTTTTTTGTTTGTTTGTCAGACAAAAAGATAAAGAAAGAAAAAAACCAAAAATCAACTTGTTTTGTTTATTCTCAAAATCCGTAAAACCAGAGAAGAGAGTGAAAACACAACTTCTAGCTAGGTGTCTCATGGCCTCTTCTTGTTCTTCGTTTCTTGAGCTTCTCAGCATCAAATAAACCGGCAAACAAAAAAAAACAAATCCGCACATGTAAGAAGTTAGCAACAACAACAACAACAACAAAAACGAAATCTGCATGTCTTGTCCTTTCGTTCTGCTGGATTCATATGATTTTTTTTATGATTCGATTCTTCCAAATTTTATCATTAGAGGTTAGGTTTATGCTTTCATGGCTTGGAATTGGAACTCGATTTTCGATCCAGATTTCCTTTGTTTTTTGGTTTTGATTTTACATCTCGATTCTTTACATTTGATCGGGATCTATGTTGTTCGATTGATTCTAGGTATTTATGTGTGTGTTTTCCATTTATCAATGTTCTTTCTTCCTCTGATTATTTTACTAATTTCTCTTCTTAAACTTTGGTGTTCATTTATTTCCTCAGAAAAATAAACAACTTTCTCCAGGCTGCTTTGAGAAGAATCCAAATGGAATCCGGAATTGAATACGAAGAATCTCGATTTTTCGATGCACACGATGAAATCGCATCCTGTTCCAGTGCAATCGAGTACGATGAAACTCCATCGACCATCTCTGGCGATTTCCAGTACCATGTTTGGATCAAAAGCCCAGGCAACGCTGAGGAGCGTCGAGAGAAGTTCTTGAACTGGATGGGGATCAGTGTGAGCCAAACTCATCCGGAGGAGCCACCTAAATCAGGCAATGTGGATCGTCTCTCAATCTCGGTTAGTGAAGCTGCGGTTCAGAGGAGTTTGAAGTCCGACGATGAGTTTTGCTCTTGTCGCTGTGATTCTTCTGTGCTTAGTCCAAGGGAAAATGTAGATAGGATTGTGAAGGAGAGTTTGTGTAAAGAGGAAGAAGTAGATGTCGGGAGTTTAAGTAGTCGAATGTTTTTGAGGAATATGCCTTCTGATGATGATATTAGCTCTAGCCTTTGTTCTGGATCACCTGCATCGGGTTTAACAGATAGGATTGCTAAGGAAAACGGTGAAGAGATTGAACCTAAGTCGCCAAACCCGATGGTTTCCACTGCAGAACAACGGGATGTAGGCGGAATCATGAAGAGGGTTAAGGAGAAATGGTTGGGTCGGCTGAATAAAGTGCGTAATAAGGAAAGATCAGGGGATCCTGCTGGTGAAGTTGCGGGTTTGGGGGGTAAGATCGAGAGAGTTAAGGTGAAGGAGTATAAAAAAGAGGCCAAGGAGCTTTCTGCTCTTTTCAAGGGTCAAGAAATACAAGCTCATGAAGGAGCGATTCTCGCTATGAAATTTAGTCCTGATGGCAGGTACCTTGCAAGTTCCGGTGAAGACGGGGTTTTGCGAGTTTGGAGCATTGTTGAAGACGATAGATGTGAAGAACATGACGTTCCCAAGATCGATCCCTCTTGTATATACTTTGAAGTGAGCAAACTCTCTGAGTTGAGACCTGTGGCCGTAGAAAAGGAGGGCATTACTGGGTCATTGATGAGTCCAAGGAAGACAACAGAGTCCGCTTGTGTTATTATTCCCCCAAAGATTTTCCGGGTTCTTGAGAAACCAGTTCACGAGTTTCTCGGCCACAGTGGTGAGATCCTTGATATCTCATGGTCCAAGAACAATGTGAGTTTGATTTCTTGGACTTCCCTTTATTATTACATTGATGCTTTGAACCGAACTCTAAATTGACCTGCTCAAGGCTTCTCGTCTTAAAACAACTTCAGGAATTGTAGAGAGTTACTTTCTTGACCTAGCTAAGCACCTTTTTTGATGCATGTTTCGTTATGTTTTGAGATCTCTAAAACACAAGAACGTAGATTCAGTCCCTGTATGTGTAATCTTGAACAGAAAACTAGACCGAGTTGCTCATTCTGTGATATTGGTGGCAGCGTCTGTTGTCAGCTTCAGTAGACAGTAGCGTTCGGCTTTGGCAGGTTGGCCGTGAGGACTGTCTTGGAATCTTCTCTCACAGTAACTATGGTAATGTTCTTCTCCGTATGTACAAGAGCATTGTTGTGTATTGCTTTTGTTTCCTCCCTTTTTAGTCGATCATTCAATCAGAATGCTATTCTAACTGTTTTGTACTTTTGCAGTTACATCTGTTCAGTTCAACCCGGTTGATGATGATCACTTCATCAGCGGTTCGATAGATGGAAAAGTTCGTATCTGGTCAACTTCTCAGTGCCAAGTTGTAGATTGGGCCGACGCTAGAGGCATTGTAACCGCAGTTTGTTATCGCCCAGACGGGCAGGTCTGACTCGGAACCAAAAATCCTTTTTTTTGTTAGACTCGGTTCAGTTTGTTTTTTTCTAAAACAAAGAATACTTTTATCTGTTTCAGGCAGGGATTGTTGGAACTTTGACAAGCGACTGTCGCTTCTACAATGTATCAGGTAATTGCTCATAGATTACACACACACGCACCCATGAGTTTTGCTTAGAAACCTAAATTCGTACATTCTTTCTTCAGGCCACTGCCTCCAACTCGATGGCCATATATGTCTGCATAGCAAAAAGAAGTCCTCAAATAAACGAATAATCGGCTTTCAGGTGCATTTTTCTTCTCAAATCATGGGAATTTGTCAACCAAGATTGAATATTTGTTTTTCTCATGAAACTCAAACTAGTTTATTCCTTAGTTTGATGCAACCGACCCAAGCAGAGTCATGGTTGCATCCGCAGATTCACAAGTCAGGATCATTAGCGGTCGCAACGTTGTCCATAAATACAAAGGTAATGATGCTTCTAAAGTACATTTGAATCGAACAAAAAGATGCAAATTCTGAAATGCGTGAATCTTGTAGGATCTCGAAATGCCGGGAATCAAATATCGGCATCTTTTACAGCAGACGGAAAGCATATAATATCGGCGTGTGACGATTCCTCCGTCTACGTCTGGAACTGCATCGAAAATGATCCGGAACCACCGTCTCCTGGTTTTTTCTCCAACACGAAACGACTTAAGATCCGATCCTTTGAGAAATTCTCTGCAGATGTCTCAGTCGCTATCCCGTGGTGCGGATTCGCCCCTGTAACCCCCGGCGGATCCGAGCTATCGCCGTCGCTCTTCTCGTTGGGGCGCGAGTACGTTCTCGATTCTCCCAAGGGGTCTGCGACTTGGCCGGAGGAGAAGCTAGCGAGCTCGTTTTCTCCGGTGAAGGCGATCCGGAGATCGCATTATAAATTCCTCCGATCATCGTGCCGGAGAACGTCTGAGTCTTCTCATCTCTGGGGATTGGTTATAGTCACCGGCGGGTGGGATGGACGGATCAGATTGTTTCACAACTATGGTTTACCGGTTCCCGTTTGAAATCCAACGGCTACGAAACGCTCCTTGTCAAAACGTTGACGTATATTATATTCTCCGCATCCACGTGTTGTATGGTGAACCTACACGTGGTGAAGTTTAGGAGTTTTGGGCTTAACACGTTGGCCCGCTTTTTGACCCGGTGGTTTGTGTAGCTGGGTCTCACCAGGTTCGGACCTAACCGGAGCTGAAGGTTTGGAATTGCTTCCGAGGCCCATTTTTTTGTTTCTTTCTTTTTCGTGTAAATACCATGGTTTTCTCTTAGTTACAATATTTTTTGGTACAGAATCGACTTGTATTAGAGTCAAAATTTCCTCTCCAATTTCCAAACTTAAAAAAGGGTTTAAAACTCTTAGAATGGCTTAAGAAACAAAAATATAATCATTCTATTTAAGTTTTGCTGAGAACAATATTTAGAGTTCATCTGTTTGCTTTATCTATATTAGTTTTGTTTCTAATAACTTGTAATGGCTTTACTTGTAGAGTAGTCTAAGTGGAGTATATTTTTTCAAGTTTGTAAAGAAAATAACTGTAAATCTCTCAACAAATAAATTGTAAATTATCTTTGCTGCCGATTACTGCCAACTCTTGACAATCTCCCAAAGACAAAGCAAAGCATATTTTGGTGATAAATGTTGGAGGTGGGCTTAGCACCCCCAATTAGTTAGGCCCATCATAGGAAAAACCCCTCTTCAGCCCGGTCGCCGGCCTGAAAGCACCCATCCGCAAGACCCCTCTTCAGCCCGGTAGCCGACCTGGAAGCGACGCACCTCGGACCCGCGCTAACACTCCGCCAGGACGGGGAGTGTCAGAAGAGTAGGCGCGTGGGAGTCGGTCAAGCAGCACCCTACTCGCGTAGGGACGCGTCTTCGACCCGACGTCCCACCAACCCTGCAGAGCTGACAAGGGCAGGAAGGAGCAGGTGGAGCAGAGTTGGTAGAACAGTGCATTGCCCTGCAACACGCCACGCCGAGCTCATCATGACCTCTCTCCTCAAAAGCCGGAACACGCCTCCTAGGCCACCTTACCCGCGAAAGAGGCCGCAGACGACACGTGGCCCGAGATCCCGGGGAGCAGGAAGCCGACCCCGACTATATATACCCCTCATATGTCATTAATGGATGGGGACTGGGATTTTGACTCTAGAACAGACTATAAACTACCCGACCTCTCTCTCTTTGTAGCAAGACAACACTTTAGAACGCCGAACTGGACGTCCTTCGGAACCAGTTCGTAATTCTAAAGCGTTCACTTCTCTCTCATCAATAAAGGGAAACCCGGCCCCGGCCTACTCATATTTCTCCCGACCTGTCTTAATCGTGGTTAAACTGCTCTATTAACGAAAATCTCACCTCCCATCTCCTAATCATTCTTTAAACACACTTAGTGATCCACGGGATCAACAATTGGCGCTAGAGGGAGGGGTGAGATTCTTCTACACGCAAGGAGCAGTTCAACCACCGACACGACCGAAGCAACGATGGCAATCCCGACCCCAAGAGTGTTGTCAGACCAGGACACTCCGGCCCAAACAACGGCCCAGGCCCCGACAACGGCCCCGCCAACGACTCGAACGACGGCGACCATTCCGTCATCAGCCCAAGCAGCTGCCGATCAGGCGATTCCTCGAGAGCAATTCTCCAGGGCCCCGCCCCCGGCGTCAGCACCCGCCCATTCCGACGGCTCCGCCGCCCACAACGCGCCACGAGCACCGGAAGACCAGCCCACGCCGTCCGTCATGATGCAGACCCTGCTCGCCCGGATCGATGAGCTAACGCGAGCCACCGACCAGCGGTTCGCCACGTTAGGGGCCTCCCGTGACCGGAGCTCCAAACGCTCCCGAGCTCGAAACGCTCGCAAAAAAAAGAAAAACCGAGCTCCAAACGCTCGCACTGCATGAGCCGAGCTCCAAAAGAAGCCGAGCTCGAAGCGCTCGCCAAAAAAGGATAAGAGCTGGGCCTAAAGCCCATTAAAACGAAAAACGTGGAAGAAAGAAGGAGATTGGTTGGTTTAATCCAAAAACCAAGCGAGACGGAGTTCGGTTGATTCGCCAACCGATACTTATATCACAATTCGTCTACCGAACTTTCTAAAATCAGGTATCACCTATTAAAAAAAAACAAAAATTTCGATTCGTTATTCGAATTTATTTTCTATTCAGATTTATTCATAAGTCTGTCCCTTTAAGCCGAACTCCGAGGAAAGCAGTTTGCGGTCGTAGTTCGTCGGTCTGACAGTAAGGCAGTTCGGGGTCGCAGCTCGTCGGTCTAACAGTTAGGTAGCTCGGTCGCAGCTCACTCATCGCGCAGTCGCAGTTTACCGACCTCAACAGCTCCGCCTAACTAACGACCTCAACAGCTCGCCGACCTCCTACTCGCCTAGCTCATGATCGCAGTTCTCCGACCGTGCGACTCGCTGACCTTGTGGTACGCTAAGTAACTAACCGATTCTAGAAATTAGGCGACTCGGAATCATATCTCGCCGGCCTCGCGCCTAACTAACAAACGCCGAGCTCAGCCTCAAGCGCAATCTCGAATCTTTAGCCATTTTTTTTTTTGCAGGTCGTAGCTCGCCGATCTGACAGTGAGGCAGTTCGGAGTCGCAGCTCGTCGGTCTAACAGTTAGGCGGCTCGGTCGCAGCTTGCTCATCGCGTAGTCACAGCTCGCCGATCCCGCAGCTCCGCCTAACTAACGACCACAGCTCGCCGATCTCCTGCTCGCCAAACTCACGATCAGTCTTCCGACTGCACAACCCGCGGCCCACTGACCACGTAGCTCGCTAACTTCGCGTTCTAGCAATTCACACGCGTCCGTCCATCGCTCCCGCCTAGCGAGACCCTGCACCCAATACAAGAGCACGGTCCACGACCTGCTTACTTGACAGAGTACGGTCTACGACCTACTCTACCGATCAGAAAAAAAAAAAAAAAAAAAAACCATTTACGCAAAAGGGCCAACGGTCTCGCCTATTATAAAAACGGCCCACGGCCTAGTCATTACAACAGCCTCGAAACGGCACCTACAAAAAAGAGAGGGGCCAACGGCCTGCTTTTTACATAAACGGCCTGCGGCCCGATCTTTACATAAAGAAGAAAAGCAAGCAAAAAAAAAAAAAAAAAAAACAGAGTTTTTACAAGGCCGCATCGGCCGGTCGATCCTCACTCCCGTCAGCACGGTACCATCTAAATCTCCCGGGGCCACCATCCTCGCCTTGGTCCCGTACTCGCCAAGGAAGGGCTGCCCAGACCCCTCTTCCCCGACCGCGGCTACGCCGGGCAGGACCGAAGGATCTGCTTGCTGATCCCCGGCGGCTGGCACGTCGGTACCGGTCTCACTAGCAGGCAGGGCCGAAGGATCTGCTTGCTGATCCCCGGCGGCTGGCACGTCGGTACCGGTCTCACCAGATGGCACTCCAGTACCGACCTCCTCCACGAGAATCAGCCACCAGATCCTCCGGTCCTGCCTCCTGTGGTCTTCGCCTCTTGCATTTCACTCTCTTCTACGCGCCGACCTAATCACCGCAACAAGACCCGCGTACTCCGGAGGCTTGAATCTAGAAAAGTGAGGGCCTGCAGAGCAAAAAAAAAAAAAAAAAAAAAAAAAAAAAAAAAAAAAAAAAAAAAAAAAAAATCATCAGTCAGACAACCAAAGAAGAGAAGTCAGCTCGACCTGCAAATTCCTACCCGGGGAAAAATTCCAATCCCGGGTATATCTCGCCAACGGATCGAGCCCAGCCACGGCGGTAGCCCGGACGTAGAAGTAGCTGCGAGACCAGTCCTCGACCTTCGACAGCTTGCTCGCCCTAGACCCCGAGCTGGGTGCCTCCAGAACGTTCGCCGCGGGCTTGAAAGCGGCATAGAAGGTCCCAGGAATCCCGGGGTTTGCCTTCTGCTGGGTGAACGCCTCGAACATAGGCAACGTCACCTCCATGTCGCATTCATGCCCCAAGGTCAGCAGCACGATCATCCCCTGGACCGTGGACGGGCAGACCTGCGAGAAGGCCAAGCCCCGCGCCCGACAGTACTGGACGAACAGCTCGGGGAGAGGAAGGCGCAAGCCGCACTTCTGAAAGAACGACTCGTACAAGCAGACGAAGCCCGGCCGAGGAGTCCACGGGCGCTCCTCCGCCCTGGGTATCCTGAGCTCAACGCCGGCGGAAAAAACCACACAGATTCCCCAGGAGGGTCACCGATTCCGCTGTGCTCCAGGTCGGTGACCCTCCCTGCTCGTAGGAGACCAGGGGGGACCTCACCCTGGCCACTCGAGCTCCGCCTCCACGGACGCCCTGACGACCACCGCGGCCGCCCAGATGCCCGGTTCTGCCCCCAGCTTGGCCAGCACCGCGACCGCCAGAGGATCTAACCACCGTTTTCGGCCGGAGGTGGGTCCCCGGAAGCGACGGGGCGGCCCCCGAAGTCGAGGGGGCCAACTCTTCCCCACTGTCTGCCCCTCGTCGCGGAGAAGAGGCATGCTCGGAATCACCGGAGGAACTCGGAGAATCGTTACCACCACCGCGGGACGCCGATTCTTCGCTCGACTCAGCTCGGATACCGTCTAACATCGGATCCATCGCACGGAGAGGAGGAAATAAAAAAAAACAGGAAGGAAGTAGGAAGAGAAGGAAGAAATCGGAGAGAGGAGGTTACCTTAGGGTTATGCGCAGAAGGTTTTAACAGGAGGAAGAAGGGGGATTTAAATAGAAGAAGGGGGACAGTGAAGCGACGCCTGGACACGTGTCACAAGAAGCACGGCCGCCCAAAAACCTAATGATGACGTCTCTTCGTTTCCCCACGCCAAAAAGCAAAGGACGCCTCGATAAACGCGAAGCGTCTTTTACACGCCGCGCGTGGGCAGTCCACGCGAAAAACGAAGCGTCCTTTGCCGTCCCACGTGGTGAGCACGCGCCAACCTCCTACGGATTTTTCGGAAAAAGCAAACACAGTTGAGCACGGAACTCCCCGTCCTAAGATGTGCCGAACTAACATCAGATCAACTTCGGCATGCTCGCTTCGCCTCGCGATACCGAACTGGGGGAGGGCCTATTGTTGGAGGTGGGCTTAGCACCCCCAATTAGTTAGGCCCATCATAGGAAAAACCCCTCTTCAGCCCGGTCGCCGGCCTGAAAGCACCCATCCGCAAGACCCCTCTTCAGCCCGGTAGCCGACCTGGAAGCGACGCACCTCGGACCCGCGCTAACACTCCGCCAGGACGGGGAGTGTCAGAAGAGTAGGCGCGTGGGAGTCGGTCAAGCAGCACCCTACTCGCGTAGGGACGCGTCTTCGACCCGACGTCCCACCAACCCTGCAGAGCTGACAAGGGCAGGAAGGAGCAGGTGGAGCAGAGTTGGTAGAACAGTGCATTGCCCTGCAACACGCCACGCCGAGCTCATCATGACCTCTCTCCTCAAAAGCCGGAACACGCCTCCTAGGCCACCTTACCCGCGAAAGAGGCCGCAGACGACACGTGGCCCGAGATCCCGGGGAGCAGGAAGCCGACCCCGACTATATATACCCCTCATATGTCATTAATGGATGGGGACTGGGATTTTGACTCTAGAACAGACTATAAACTACCCGACCTCTCTCTCTTTGTAGCAAGACAACACTTTAGAACGCCGAACTGGACGTCCTTCGGAACCAGTTCGTAATTCTAAAGCGTTCACTTCTCTCTCATCAATAAAGGGAAACCCGGCCCCGGCCTACTCATATTTCTCCCGACCTGTCTTAATCGTGGTTAAACTGCTCTATTAACGAAAATCTCACCTCCCATCTCCTAATCATTCTTTAAACACACTTAGTGATCCACGGGATCAACAATAAATACCCAACTCTTGGGACATTTCTCCATTCTGATTGTGTTGACTCTTAAAACAATCTCCCAAAGACAAAACAATGCTACTATGTTCCTCGTTTATATCCCCTATTAGTATGTTTACTATGGTTGGAGCTCTTATCATCTTTTCGACAGGTAGTTTCCATTTTTTGTCAATTTAATTTATTTATTTCAAAATTTACTGGGAATACAATTTTTTATCGAATATGTGTCAACTCGCACCTTCTCCATTTCTATACTAGTATAAAAGAACCAAATAGCGTTCGAAAAACAAAAGAAAGAAGAAAGTTTCAAATGTTGATCAACGCTTAGCATTATAATATTAAGGGTCAGGATCAGGAGCTAATGCGAGCATTGGTGTAAACTACGGCACACTCGCCAACAATCTCCCTCCGCCGCGTCAAGTGGCCCAGTTCCTCCTCCATTCCACCGTCATTAACCGCATCCGCCTCTTCGACGCTGATCCTCAAATTCTCCGAGCCTTCGCTCACACAGGTGTTGCCGTCACAGTTACAGTCCACAACGACCAAATCCCACACCTCACCAATCTCTCCTTCGCCCAACAATGGATCTCCGATCACATCCAACCTCACTTCCCATCCACCAACATCATCCGCATCCTCGTCGGCAACGAAGTTATCTCCACCGCCAATCACCTCCTCATCAGAAATCTTGTCCCGGCGATGCAATCCCTTCACACCGCCCTCGTCTCCGCCTCTCTCCACCGTCGCATCCAGATCTCGACGCCGCATTCCTTGGGAATTCTCTCTGATTCCACCCCTCCGTCTTCTGCTAAGTTCCGACGAGGCTACGACACGCACGTTCTCAAGCCTATCCTCAGCTTCCTCCGGACTATTGCTTCGCCGTTCGTTGTGAATCTTTACCCGTTCTTCGGCTACTCAGTCGACACGCTCGATTTCGCACTGTTTAGACCTAATCCAGGTTTATTCGACCAAGATTCCAAGCTTCTGTACACCAACATGTTGGATGCTCAGCTTGATTCCGTCTATTCCGCTATGGATCGGCTAGGGTTTTCAGACGTCGAGATCGTGGTGGGCGAAATCGGATGGCCGTCTGACGGAGACAGAGATCAGATCGGCGTCGACGTCGCCACCACAGCAGAGTTTAACAAGAAACTGGTGGCGCGTGTTAATTCCGGTATCGGAACGCCATTGATGCCTAATCGGACTTTCGAGACGTACATATTCGCGCTCTTCAACGAAAATCTCAAATCAGGAACGACGTCCGAGCGTAATTTCGGCCTCTTCCGATCCGATCTGACACCGATCTACGACATCGGAATCCTCCGGCCAACGGTAACAGCAGCCACATTGCACTATATATTTCGAAGCTGTATGATTTTTACGAATTTGGTTTTGGAGATTGACAGGTTAGAACATCGAATCCGCGATCGCCGGCCAGAGGATCTTCGGGGAAGCGGTGGTGCGTCGCAAAGCCCGGTGCAGAGACGGTGGCTTTACAAAGGAACGTAGACTACGTGTGTGGGCTAGGCTTGGACTGTTGGCCCATTATAAAAGGTGGGCCTTGTTTCTTCTCCAACACAGTGGAAGCCCATTCAGCGTACGCCATGAACTTGTTCTACCAGACAATGGGGAAACACGAGTTCGACTGCGATTTCGACAAGACTGGAGAGATAACTACGATGGATCCCAGTATGTTTTCTCGATTTAAATATATATTTGGAAAAACTTAACTATTTTTATATTAATGTTTTTTTCTTTTTACTTAATTTCTGCAGGCTATGGAAATTGTGAATATAAGACCATCTCTAATGGTAAGAACCCCTCATGGGTTCTTATCAATTTTTTATTAATAAATTTTGATTAATTGAAAGTTTAGAATCTCTTTAGGAACCTTTAATTTTTTGCTCCTCCAATGGTTAAACTTCATTAGAGATTCTTAAAAATAAATAATTAATATTTTGATAATTACTTTTTTTTAAGTATGAAAAAGGATTTATGAAATTCCATAGAAAGCTAATCCAAAAACATAGGTTCTCAGACAGATGAAATTGAAAACTCAAAACATGTTTGAAGAAGATACACAAAAAGGCTTGAAGCAAAGAAGAACAAATTCTAAGCAGCACCCTTTCCCTTCTTCTTCTGGATCTTCTTCAGGGTATTGTGGCTCCGTTGGGGATGGTCAATGCTGACAACGACTTGCAGAATTCTGCAGGGTTTGCTACATGCTCGATGACCTTCATTATACAGAAGTAACAAAACCATGAAAATGATATTAGAAACTAGAAATGGAACGGTACATATATCACAGAAGTTTTACAAAGAGGAAGTGATGTAAGATCAGACTCCTCTGATTCTAACAAAACTCTAATGAACAGATTCAATGGCTTTGCGGAATGAGTGGATGGATTTGTAACTGATCGTAAGGCTTCTTCAAATGGGCAACCACACAATGAAGAAAGACTCACAAGACTGATTCTCTAAGGAGAAACCACACAAAGAGAACAAGACTTAGAACACCAAAATACACACAGCTTTTGATAAAACAAAAATATTTCTTTTTATTGATAAAATTCGTGAATTGAAAGTACAAGACTAAAGAGCTTTTATAGGCTCAAAAACATGACCACCAAGGGTCTAGACATTAAACATGAGCAAAAATCAAGCAAAAATTAAAGTAAGAAACATGACTTGTGGTGTAAAGATGATGAACTTTGATTGTGAGCGTTGATGGGGGGATTCTCTTGAGGCGGCTGAAGAGATATGACGAGCAGTAAGTCTTTGGATGTCTTTGGGCGTCTAAGATCATCTGTAGGAGACGGAGGGTCGAGATCTTTAGTCCAGAAGTCAACTTGATGCATAGATGGAGAGTTGACAATTCCAGAAAAGGAAATATTCTTAAAAACGCCTAACTCTTCTTCCTTTGTTTCTTGGATGTGTTAAATAAATCTGAGAGCTTCTAGATGGTCTTGAGGCTCCACTTGATCATAAGAAGTCGTCCAAATACATGGAAAGAAGCTGGTTTCCTTATTCACTACAGTTTCAAAATGGCTCTTCTTCGCCTTGGATCCTTTCGGGTGCTTCTCCTTAGCCTCCTCTGGTCTTGGCATCACTTCTAGTTCAGCTACTGGATTATGAAGCTGTGGATTATGAAGCTGCAAATAACGTGAGCCCTCTAATTACTGGATCTACAAGATGACAAACATGAATAATGTCTCATTAGAATATATTCTCAGGAAAACAGTAATATAGTGCACCAAAGATCTCACTTACCAATGATTGATCAATCTCTGAAGGTGCTAATGAAATCACTCCAGCAAGCGTTTCGAAGGCTAAGCCTGAAGGAAAAGAAATCACTAGATACTGATTCACATCCGCACGTCACACGTCCATACAATAGATCTAGCTAAGGATAGCTCAAGCTTAATTTCCTAATTCTACAGCAGCCAATCTCTCCATGCAAATAGACTATCAGAAACGAAAACGGATCGGAAATGAAAGCAAAGAAATCAGACTAAAAAAAAAACAGAAGAGTAGTCATTACTGGGAATAGATCGCGATTGATGAACGAGAAGGAGGCTCGCTTGAATGAGCCTCGTGGCGGACTCAATCTCCATAACCACAACACGAATAAAAAAACCCCAAATCGAAGAAGATTTCGCACACAAACGAAGAAGAGAGAAAGTGAGGAGAGAGAACGTCGGCGAAATTTTATGACAATTGTTGATTTAATTTATTTATTTATTTTTGCCAATGAAAAGGCAACAAGTGTCTCTAAGAATCGATCCTAAAAACTCTTATCTAAGGGCAAGTGCATTGGGGGTGTTTTAAGAAGTGTCTAAAATTTTGATCAGTTAAAATAATAATAAAGTTAATAAATCAGGTTCCTACATCAAGTTAAAGTTTCTTAGATAGGATCTTTTTTCTGAGTTAAGACCCAGGTACGTTCCTAAATTAATTTTTTAAAATTGCAAAAAACATTAGACACCCAACTTGGGTGTCAACAATGTACTTGCTCTAAGGATCGGTTCTAAACAATAAAACCATTTTTCATTTATTTTTTTCCCTAATAACTCTAAGAACCCTACTTATAAACCTCCAACGCTCTAAGTATGAAAAATACACAAGTTTTTTTAGTTCTTTTTCTTTTGTATCCCACAAAATTTGTGGCTTATTTAATCAACACAAAGTCGTACAATGTAATTTGCAGCCAGTATTATTTGGGCAAAACGGTTATTTAAATTACGAATTTACTGACTTTTGCCAAAAAAATTACATACTCTTTAATAAGCCAAAAAATACACAAATTTTAGTTGATTGAGCCATATTAAATATCAAATAAGTCAACATTATTATCCGTCTATTAATCATGATTGACGTTAAGTATCTGTTAAATCTAAAATTCGTTTCACCAAAACACAAAAATGCCCCAAATCTTCTTCTCCAAATCCCTAATTTCATTACTTTCCCTTCTCTTTTCACGATCACGATCTTCTCTTGCTCTTCCTCTTCCTCTTCCTCTTCTATTCTCACTCGAACCCTTCCATTCTCTTCTCTTCTCTTCTAGTCTCACTCGAAATTGGACCGCTACAGCCACCGCTCTTCTCTTCTCTTCTAGTCTCACTCGAAATCGGACCGCTACAGCCACCGTCGCTGCACTAAAATCCTCCGACGAACCTTGCGTCTGGAGCTGTAATCACGATGAAACCGATGATATGATAACAACAAGTGCGACTGCGAGTGTTTGGGTAAGATCTGTATGGCCGACTGCAAGCTCGGAGACAACGGTTGTGCTTCCGCCGGAGTAAAACCGATCGGGGAGCCATGTGCGGTTGAATGCGTCAGTGGAACCTTCAGAACTTCCACAGCCAATGAAGAAAGAAGTATCATTAAAAGAAAACAGAGGGAATATTAAAGAGCACTCGAATAGCTTAAAGATTTCTTCTTTCTCAAAATAAAACAAGAAAGATTACATCGTAATCCACAAAAGATGATGTCTTAATCTCTACTGAAAACTCATGGACTAGTGGGGATTTGTGATATTTTAATTTGTTGACTAAAATTAATGAAGCAGAGAAGTTGATACAAGAAGCTCTGTTTCTTGTTTACCAAAATTAGCAGAAGAAAATGATAAAGCTGAGAGAAAGAAAACTAAAAAAGCTTACCCATAATTGTTGAGACAGATTTTGATGAGCTCCATTGGTTTTGAGGTCAACACACTCACAATCAGCGTCCTTTGTTCTTCTTCACACGCATCTAATAGCTTCTGGACAAAGTAATTCCCAAAAGGATCCATGGGAAGTTCAACGACATGGTTAATGGTTTCAAGGACCAATTTTTGCAAAACTCTGCAACCAATCTGATCTTTGGCCATTAAGTTCATAGATCCGTAGATGTTAACCATGGAGGCTAGATCCAAAGGTAACCATGGATGCTAACGATGAAAGCCAAGCAATCTAAGCTCTCCCGGAGAAACTCCATGAGAGGAGGTGTTTTGAAGAAAACCAAAGGAAACCCTGCGAATCCGAGAAGCTCCTCCTCCACCCAGATTCTGGTCGAACCCAGAAGAAAACCCATGTAGAGTTCTTCTAGACCCGAAATCTACCGGTTCGACCCGAAACGGTTCGGGTCTGCTGCTCCAGATACTCATGTCACAAGAGATACCCATTTTGTTAAGCTTTTTACACAAATCCAGACCATTAACCCACCATATCGCTCTTGTCGTAACTCTGTTTCTTCAGAAATGGGTTTGTGTCGAGATTCTGTAGAAACCCATCAGGAAAACGACGATCGAAATCAGCTCGTTGCATATTGAAATCGCCGTGATGAAAACCTCCAAAACCCATAAACTTGTCTTCAAACATCGTCGAGTATAATCAATTTCATTAACAAAGAAGAAGAAAAATAAGAAAAGGAAGAAGAAGATTCAAATACACACAGCACACTGTAAGCGCAAAAGGGGAAGAGTAGTATAATCGATTTAACAAACGAATAAGACGAAGAAGAGAGAGATAGATTGGGGGTTTTGTGTGTTTGGTGAAACGAAGTCGTTTTAGATTTAACAGATCCTTAACGTCGATCCTGATTAATACACAGATAATAATGTTGACTTATTCCATATTTAATATGGCTCGGTCAACTAAATTTTGTGTATGTTATCATATGGTGTATATTAGAAAATACGAGTATGAGTTAGTTAAGTATATATCGATGTAATTTTGTTATTATGTGAATTTAGATTACCACACAACTGATTATTTTATTATTTTATTAAAATCAAATTTCACAAATTATATATTTATTAGTGCTAAAATGGGCTAACCCGTCTTTTTAATCTGCCTCGAATCAACATGTTATCTTGCATGTTTTGATAAACCAATCCACAAAGAACCACAATTATAAAAACATAACCCTAACCCGCCCCACCATATTACCGTATAATATAAACATTTACTAATTTTGAATATTTGAAATTTTATCAAATTAAAATATTTTTAATAATAAGATTTATATCATTTGGTCTAATTATGGTTCAATTAAATTAACATATTAAACCAAACATGAATTTTTAAATTTGGACGTCACTTAAAGTTTCAAATTCGGATTAAAATCTCTTCTCTTAGGTATCAAGGCAACTACGTACAAACATAAAATATACATTTATTCTCTACAACCATGGATTAAGGTTATTTTTTGAAAAATAATTTAATCAATTAAATAGCGATTAAATATTATAATTAATTAGAATATCCAAATCTAATAATAAAAATATTATGTAGATTTTTTGTTTAAAAAATATGTTTGGCAACATGTATAGTTATCCATATAAATTATAACCTTATATTATTTATTCTTGTTTAGACACAAAAATTGTCTCTGTTTTAATAGTATAATTATAATTAAAACATTGAAAACATAAAATTACAAAACTAAAACAAAAAACAAAAAAAAAACTAAATGCAACAAGATAGTTTTGAATTTGAATTTCAAAATGCATTAATTGAACATTTGTAGTCGGAATATACTAATTTTGAGAATTAGTACAATGTAATTTATTTGTTCACTATTTTTCAACTTACCGATTGTAATCTTATATTAATTAATGAATGAATCATGAGAATAATAAATATTTATCAGAACTATTAAATAATAAAGATAAACTTTAAAGTAATAATATAATAATAAGGAACATTTTTTGTAATGTAATTTTTGGTTGGAGAAAAAAAAATTTGGTGCTAAAACTACATCAAATATAGTGTAATTCATAATTTTGTGGCTAGAAAGGACCTTATAAATAAGGGATTACTGCAAAAAAAAACCTTAACCTTTATTTTTTTTGCAAGAAAAACCCTCAGCTCAAAAAATACAAATCAATCCTCTTACCTACAAAGTCACCCGCAAAACAACCCCTCTATGTATCGATGACGTGGCAAGAGAAAATGTCTGTTCAAAAACAAACGTAAGTTAAAACTCTGCGTTTTAGTCATTTTAAAACGGCGTGATTTTTGGAATGTGTTGTTGTTTTTAGACTTAAAAAACGGGATGTTTGATTTTAGACTTACCCTTCGAGAAACATAATTGGGGGGAAAAAGAAATTTAGGGGAAATCGATTAAGGAGAATCGATTTGGACGACATCTTCGAATCGTGGACGACATCTTCGAGTCGTGGACGACATCTTCGAGTCGTGGACGACATCTTCGAGTCGTGGACGACATCTTCGAGTCGTGGATTTCGACGACATCTTTGAGTTCTGGAATCGAGTTGCAAACATCGTCAAGGATAAGTCAAGTCTGAATGATAAGGTAATGAGACTCGATTCCTCTGATTGATTGTGGAATTTGATTGGTTTGATTGAGAATCGAAACTCGATTCCTCTTATTCCTTTATTTTTCCAGTATCACATTCACAATTTCATCCTTCTTTGTTTTCCTCGTCTCCCTCATCACAAGCATGTATCTTTGATTAGCTTAAGGGCTTTGTCTTCCTCGTCTTCCTTGTCATTTTTTGTCTTCCTCGTCCTTCTTTGTCTTTCTCATCTTAAGTCTGAGCCATTGTCCTCGAGTTGCTTGCTTGTTTTGATGTGTCTCCTTGTTCGTTGTACATCGAGTGAATAATTTTTTTTTTCTTTTCCATTGTGTAAGCTTGTGAATCGAGACTGATAATATCTCAATGTGTGCAGTTTCGATTTTTTTGTTCAAGCTGGAGGGTACTGGTCAACAGATGAATGTTATCTTGGTGGAGAGACACACGAAGTAGGTAAACATGTTGGTGAAGGTTTTACACTGAATAAGATTGTGATGCTCTTGACACAAGTAATCGGGTATGGAGATAATATGAGAAAGGTATCATGGTTTCCACCTGATACGCCTGATGTGAAAGAGGATATTGAAGACGATGAGAAGCTTGGGAGAGCAGTTCACTACGCTATCGGGACAGGTGCGTTAACCTTATTTATTGTCCGAGAAGATGATCCGTTTAAAGGTAGAAGGATTGGTGTTGGAAACCCATCATTGTCTGAAGATGAAGGAGATGGTTTCGATGAAGATATTGGTGATGATGAAGGTGCAGCGTCTGAATCGGATAGTTCATCTGTGGTAAGGGATCATTTTAGCAGCAGTGATAGTGATGACAACGGAAAGGCAGAGATTGATGAAACCAAGTATCGGCGTTTTGAGTTAGGTCAAGAATACAGGACGATACAGAGCTTTAAAAATGCAGTGACTAGGTATGCAGTGAAGAAGAGGAAGGACATCAAGTTTCACAAGTCTGATAGTCAGCGTGTAATGGTTGTTTGCTATGCGAGAAAGTGTCCTTGGAAGATATATGCATCAATAAACAGCAGCTCCAACAGGGTTGTTGTGAGGACGTTGCAAGAAGAACATAATTGCACTTGGCAAGGTAAAGTCTCACTCCTTACTAATGCAAGAATATCTGAAATGTTCATTGAAGAATTCAGAATGAATCCTGATTTTTCTGAAAATCAGTTGCAACAAAAACTATTGGCCCGGAACATTAATGTGCCGTGGACAATATGTGAGAGGTCTAGGCTTAGATGTTTGCAAACATTTGATAATGAGCAAGCAGAACAATTTGCTAGACTGTTTGACTATGTTGCTGAGCTGAAAAGATCAAATCTTGGTTCTGTAGTGGAATGTGAGGTGAGGGAAACAAGGTTTTTCAGGTTTTATACTTGTTTTGCTGGATTGTCAGAAGGATTGAAATCATCTTGTAGGAGGATAATTCATCTCGATGGGACTTTTCTGAAATGGCGAATGACAGGAACTCTTTTAGTTGCTTGTGGCAGAGATCCGAATGATCAAATGTTTCCAATTGCTTAGGGCATTGTAGAAGTTGAGAATACGCCAAATTGGTTATGGTTTTTAGAACACTTGGTAGAAGATTTGGGGTTGAACACAGGTAATGGCTTGACTTTGGCAAGTGACCAGCATAAGGGATTGATTGCTGCCGTGAAAGATTGCTTGCCATATGCTGAACATAGGATGTGCGCAAGACATGTTTATGAAAATTGGAAGAAGAATAATTCTGGAGCAGAACTAGAGGGCTTTTTCTGGGCTGCTACAGATTCATATTATCCTCAGAAATTTGACAGAAAGATGAAAGAATTGAAGGAGTATGATCTTCGTGCTCATGCTGATTTGAAGATTTCTGTTTTCTGTCCCTGGTCAAGGTAAGATGAGTTTATATTTATGTGACTATTCCAAGTGTTTACATTTTTAAGATCACATTTATCATGTCTTCAAATGCAGGGTTTTTTTCACTGGTTATTCCAAGTGTGATGCAGTTGAAAACAACTTGGGGGAGTCTTTTAATGCAGCTATTAGGACTGCAAGAACAAAACCAGTCGTCGAGATGCTTGAGGAAATTAGAAGGCGGGTGATGGTGTGTAATGACAGGAAAAGGCTTGAAGCTGAGAGAGCAAGATGAGTGTACACTCCTAGAGCAGTAGCCTTATTGGATCAGCAGATTGATCTTGCCAAGAATTGTAGATCATTACCTTGTGGTTTGGGGAAGTATGAAGTCAGTTACTTCAATGACCGGTATGTAGTGCATTTGAGGAATGAAACTAGTTGCACATGTAGGCTTTACTTGATTAGTGGAATCCCGTGCTGCCACATAGCTTCTGCTCTTAGGCTAGAGAAAAATGCTGATCAAGACCCAAAGACTCTTATTAGTGATTGGTTTACAGTTGAGAAGCTTAGGAGATGTTATGACACTGGTTTAAAATATGTGAATGGTATGAACCTGTGGGAGATAACCACAAATGTTAGGGTCAATCCACCACCTTACAAGAGGCCTCCTGGTCGGCCTCCAGGTAAGCAGAGAAAGAGAGAGAAGGGTGAGAAGAAACCAATGCCAAAACCTGCTGGATTTCAACCTAAGAAAGGAATCAAAATGGTATCTTGTTGTTTTTTTTCTTCTGTATCTTATACCTTATGATATTTTTTTGTATCTTATACCTTGTGATATTTTTGTGTAGCATTGCCGCAATTGTGGTCAAGAAGGTCACAACATTCTCAAATGCAAAAATGTTGCAGTTCCGAAGCCTGCAAAGAAGCATCCTGGTAGGCCACACTCTAAATTTGTTGTTAGTGAAGCTCTGAATCAGGCTGCTGGAGCTGCAACAAGGTCTTCTTCTCAGCCTGTGAATCGTGAAAAGTGGAGGCCTTGGAGTGATGTTGGAGCTGGACCTTCTTCTCAGCCTGTGAATCGTGAAGAGTGGAGGCAACAAAGTAATGTTTCAAGAGGTTTGGGTTCATGGTTTAATTGTGGACCTAGATCTTCTTCTCAGCTTAAGGAAGACCTTCCGAGCCTCTCAGCTGCACTCCCACGGAGGAAACGTGGTAGACCACGCAAGAATCAGGCTGCTCAAGGTGATGAAGCTCCTCCTAATCAGGTTGCACGTACCCGTGGCCGTGGCCGAGGTCGTGGTTCTTCCCAACCGTAAAAAGTCTTTACTAAAGACTGTGTTTTAAACTTTGTTATGGTTTTGAAAACCTTTTTATTATGTATGTTAGGCATTTAAGCCTGAAACTTAGTACTTATGTTATTCTTTTGAACCTTGTTATGGCTTTGAAAACCTTATTGTTATGTAGTAATTAAACTTGGATGCTTTTGTTCTTTGTTATGGTTTGAATTTTGAACTTTGTTATGGTTTTGAACTTTGTTATGGTTTTGCACATTCGCGTCTTGTTCCACTCCAGGCATAGTCTTCACATGTGCATCCTACTGCCTTTGGACACAATACTTCTCATTCAATCTGAATGCATATATGTTGTTCTCCTTAGAAACACATAATAACAAGGTTCTTTCTGATTTGGTTTATGGTTAAGCTTTCAAGGTTCTTTCTTATAAGCTTCTTAGTCGTTTAAGTAACACAATAGCATAAAGACTAAATGTCAAGAATACAAATAGCATACGATACAAATGTCTACATAATTAAGATACTACAACACAAAGACCTTAGATACTACAACACAAAGTCCTAAGATACTACTCCAAAGACATTAGATATTGTACCGTACTCTTCTCCTTAAGGATCAACACTTCCCGCTTAAGTACTTCACATTCCTCACGGGTTTGCCTCAGCTCATCCATGAATGCCATTTGCTGCTTCAAAATCCTAATCTCTTCTTTTTGCTCTCGAATGACATCTCTTGCCTCCAACAATGCTAGATGTTGCCATCCATGTGGTTTCTCTTCATCAACCCAACAAAAAAAGTTACAAGATTCATAACCGTTACACATTTTATGTCCTGTACAGCTGTAAAACCTACGCCCAGTGTTTGCATCAGTCCAAACTTTTACAATTTTTGCTGGCCGATTACAATGACACACAACAACTTTGTCATCCTTGTATTCACTCATAGATGAACTAGCATTGTTAGCCATCTGCCAATAATCACACATAACCCCAATATTCAAAGAACATTCACCCAATATTCAAAGAACAATCACAACTATGATAATCTACATACAATCACAACTGTGAGATTTTTTTCATTTTCAATAAAGCTATCGTATTACTTAGGATTTAACCTTTGAACTTGAATCATAACCCATATCAATTTGTCTCTTCTCAAATCATAACCTATGAATTCGAATCGTAACCCAAATCAATTCGAATCATGTCAAAGTGAAAGACTTACAATTTGTCTCTTCTCGAACCGTTTTTGCCTAGATAACCGAAATAGAGACAAATGAACTTACCAGATCTTCAGAGTTGGTCGGAATGTCTCAATGCTTCTTCGTCGTCGTCGGAACTTACCGGATCTGCCCAGATAACCGAAATAGAAACACGATGAACCCTAGTTTTTTTCACCCAAATTGATTTGTTCCCGAAACAGAGAAAACAACACGACTTTTACTTTCTTCATTTTATTCAAAACGCTGCGTTTTGAAAACCGTCAACGATATAACGACGAAATCACAGAGGGGTTGTTTTGCGGGTGACTTTGTAGGTGGGAGGATTGACTTGCATTTTTTTGAGCTGAGGGTTTTTCTTGCAAAAAAAATAAAAGTTAAGGTTTTTTTTACAGTAATCCCTATAAATAAGTTAAAAAAAAAAAAACCCAAGTCACCAACCCTAAGTGATAATGAAACATACTTAAAACTAGAGCAAAAAGGTAAACACTAAAAAATAAATCCTGGTCAATCTCTTGTACTATTTAATAGATCACGTTTTGACCATATATTCAATGTTGTTTTAAGAAAAATTTAGTCAATGTTGATCCGTTATATTCATAATTATATATATATATATATATATATATATGTATGTATACTATACATGTATTTAAAGTACGCAAGACATTATAGAATCTGACTCAAAAATGAAGCTGGTAATCGTAATATCTTTCTTGTTCTTTCTCCCAATGTTATCTTCAGGTACAAATCAACTATCACAGTATTTTATCTAATGCATATTTTTAAAATTACGTAGCTCTATTTGAGTTTTTGTGCATTAAAAATATTATATATTTTAAAATTATAGCTTTCTTCCTCAACTCTGGTTTTCATGTACTATGTATATATGAATATATCAGAGTGAAATATATAGATTTAAAAGTATATTTTACTAGGTTGACAAAAAGAATTAATTCAGCAATAAACATATAGCTGTAACTGTTTGTGATTTTTTAAATCGTTTTTGATTTTTTTTTCTCAAACCCACTTTTTTTACCTAATCAAGATTTTTGAAAAATAAATTCCCTATAATTTGGGAAAACTAGATTTTTGAAAATTTTACCAATTTCTAACAGAAACCAAAATCCATGTTTTCTTGGTTTTCCCCTATTAATTACCGATGGTTGTTTTAATTTATTTTTTATTAGACATATTGCTATTTATTAAACTAAAATAGACATTTTGTGTCAAAATGTTATTAAAATTGACAAATGTTATTAAAACAAAAAAAAGAAGCATATTTTCCATAACCTTCGTACCCAATGTTATTAAAAATGAGTAACATTTTTCACAAATGAAAAGAGATAAAACTATAATTAATTATATAGATATTTATTACTGATTTTTTTTGTTTGAAAAAAATGTTACTCATTTCCATTTTAATACGATAATTTTTGGTAAACTAAAAATATAATTACAATTCTAAAAAAATATTGATTATGCAAATTTTAATATGCCTCATATTCTGTTAGGATTCGTTGAGAATTCGAATATTGACAACGCCCACTACAAGGTAAAAATATAAACCACCACAATTTCAAAAGTGCTATATATTGATTACAAATATGCATCGATACTTATATAATTTAATAATAATAATATTAATGAAAAGTTGTTATTTTAAAATAGTTTAAAGAGGTGGTGGCGGATGGAGGAAGGATCGATATGGAGATGGACTATGAGAAGCTGTATCCAAGGTCGCCCCACTCATCCGATACACCACTATCACCACCACCAAAAGCACCAAAGATCGATCTAGAGATGGACTACGAGAAGCCGCATCCAAGGCCGCCCCACTCATTCGACACATCACCACCACCACCAAAAGCACCAAAGATTGATATGGAGATGGACTATGAGAAGCCGCATCCAAGGCCACCCCACTCATCCGACACACCACCACCACCACCAAAAGCACCAAGGATCGATCTGGAGATGGACTACGAGAAGCAGCATCCAAGGCCGCCCCACTCATCCGACACATCACCACCACCACCAAAAGCATCAAGGATCGATATGGAGATGGACTATGAGAAGCCGCATCCAAGGCCGCCCCACTCATCCGACACACCACCACCACCAAAAGCACCAAAGATTGATATGGAGATGGACTATGAGAAGCCACATCCAAGGCCACCCCACTCATCCGACACACCACCACCACCACCAAAAGCACCAAGGATCGATCTGGAGATGGACTATGAGAAGCCGCATCCAAGGCCGCCCTACTCATCCGACATACCACCACCACCACCAAAAGCACCAAGGATCGATATGGAGATGGATTATGAGAAGTCGCATCCAAGGCCGCCCCACTCATCCGACACACCACCACCACCATCACCACCAAAAGCACCAAGAAAACTTACAAGACCTAACCAAAATTTAAGTACTACGGTAATTCATTAATTAATAATCATGTAATGTTGACAAAAAAAAGCGTGTAATATTTCAGATAAGTTAATTAAATAAAAATACTAATCATGAAATTTCCAAACAAATATTTTACTCCATTAATTTTCAAAAAATGTCATGTTGGAGTTATTAAAAATGTCGTTTTACATTTTCAATATAATTTTTTAGACAATTCCTATTTAACCATTTATCAAAAAGTCATCTCTTTATTTTAATTTAATTTATTTTCATCTTATTAATGATATGTTAAATAAATGTGTATATGTTAAAATAACACTTTTTATAAAATTTGTGTGAAATATGTCAAAATAACATTTTTTGTAAAATTAGGTGTTGTCATTTTTTCACTACAAAAAATGACACCCATTCTAACTACGAAAACCGTGGATAATTGGTGTGAAATGGTTTATTTCGATGCATCTTAACTTTAAAATACTCGTGACGCTGATTTTTTTTTTAGTTCGGTAATATTTTGATTTAATTAATTAGGTATATCATTGAATCGATAGTTTAATTTCTTTAATCACTGGATGAGTTATACTTTCCACCAACAAAATATTTTGAAGTATATCAATAACTTACATGACATATCAACAACTTACTCGATTATTGAAAGTATTCGATTACAAATACAAGTAGGCATCAAAACTAAAAAACAATACTAATAATATTAAAAGATCAAGTTGTTGGTTTAAAAGGTTAAAGAGGTGGTGAGAGGTGACTAATGGAGCAAGGATCAATCTGGAGATGGACATTGTTGTGCCAAAATTACAACAACAAAGTTGATTTGGTAATACTAATACAACAAGGAAGCTGCGAGTAAAACTCTTGTAATGAAATCTCTCATGTGAAATACTCCTTCAGATAGCCAGGACCGGGTTTGTAAGGATCTGATTCGACATAAGCATCCGGGCGATCAAACCCGAGATCGTTCACACAATTGCTCAGAACATGAAAGATGGCTTTTTTGGTACCTCCATATTCGTCTCTGTTTCTTTCCACGTACTCTGTTGCTTCAGCTGCTACACTGTTAACAAATTCAAAGCGATTGTCTTCGCTCAAAAGCAACCGCTCTATATCCATTGTCATTACCTTCCCAACTTCCCTTATCTTCCTCACTTGTTCTTCCACAAATGGAACTCTTTGCAATTTGTAACGCAACATATCGTCCTTCTTTGTCTGCACACGAAACAGGGCAAGGCATAGAAAGCAATTAATGGCTGCTTGACACGGATGGCAAACCTACACACTTGTTCGATCTCTGGCTTCAATTTATAGGATTTTGTTGATCCCGTACTTCACTAAGGGTGTTTAAAGAATGATTAGGAGATGGGAGGTGAGATTTTCGTTAATAGAGCAATTTAACCACATTTAAGACAGGTCGGGAGAAATATGAGTAGGCCGGGGCCGTGTTTCGTTTTATTGATGAGAGAGAAGTAAACGCTTTAGAATTACGAACTGGTTCCGAAGGACGTCCAGTTCGGCGTTCTAAAGTGTTGTCTTGTTACAAAGAGAGAGGTCGGGTAGCTTGTGGTAGGTTCTAGAGTCCAAATCAGAGTCCCCCTCATTAATGACATATGAGGGGTATATATAGTCGGGGTCGGCTTCCTGCTCCCCGGGATCTCGGGCCACGTGTCGCCTGCGGCCTCTTTCGCGGGTAAGGTGGCCTAGGAGGCGTGTCCCGGCTTTCGAGGAGAGAGGTCATGATGAGCTCGGCGTGGCGTGTTGCAGAGCAGTGCACTGTTTTACCAACTCTGCTCCACCTGCTCCTTCCTGCCCTTGTCAGCTCTGTAGAGTTGGTGGGACGTCGGGTCGAAGGCACATCCCTACGCGGGTAGGGTACTGCCTTACCAACTCCCACTCGCCTACTCTTCTGACACTTCCTGCTCTGGCGGGGCATCAGCACGGGCCCGGGGTACGTTGCTTTCAGGTCGGCTACCGAGCTGAAGAGGGGTCTTGCAGGTCGGTGGTATTAAGTCCGGTGACCGTACTGAAGAACGGCCTTTCCTAAGATGGGCCTAACTAATTGGGGGTGCTAGGCCCACCTCCAACAATAGGCCCTCCCCCAGTTCGGTATCGCGAGGCGAAGTGAGGGTGCCGAAGTTGATCTAATGTTAGTTCGGCGCATCTTAGGACGGTCCTTCCGGGCTCAACTGTGTTTGCCTTTTCCGAAAAACCCGTAGGAGGTTGGCGCGTGCTAACCACGTGGGACGACAAAGGACGCTTCGTTTTTCGCGTGGACTGCCCATGCGCGGCGTGTAAAAGACGCTTCGCGTTTATCGAGGCGTCCTTTGCTTTTTGGCGTGGGGAAACGAAGAGACGTCATCATTAGGTTTTTTGGGCAGCCGTGCTTCTTTTGACACGTGTCCAGGCGTCGCTTCACTGTCCCCCTTCCTCTATTTAAACCTTCTGCCTCCTACTGTTAAAACCTTCTGCGCATACTCTTAAGGTAACCTCATTTCTCCGATTTCCTCCTTTTCTTCCTACTTTCTTCCTGTCTTTTCGATTTCCTCCTCTCCGTGCAATGGCTCCGATGTTAGACGGTATCAGAGTTGAGTCGAGCGAAGAATCGGCGTCCCGTGGTGGCGGTAACGATTCTCCGAGTTCCTCCTCCGGTGATTCCGAACATGCCTCTTCTCCGCGACGAGGGGCAGACAGTGGGGAACAGTTGGCCCCCCCCTCCTTCTAGCGCCAGGGCTGCCTACGTACCCCGGATTGGGGATCAAGCCATTCGTAGTTCGTTGCTGAGGCGGGTAGGAGAGAACTGGAGAGCTGAGAGCTAGTCAGGTCGACTGTCAGGTCGGGTCGTCGGTCGACGGTCGACCGTCAGGTCGGGTCGTCGGTCTTCGGTCGACTGTTAGGTCGTTGGTCACTGGTCGACTGTCAGGTCGGGTCGTCAGTCGACTGTCAGGTCGGGTCGTCGGTCGGCGGTCGACCGTCAGGTCGGGTCGTCGGTCGACTGTCAGGTCGACCGTCAGGTCGACCGTCAGGTCGGGTCGCCAGGTCGGGTCGTCGGTCGACTGTCAGGTCGGGTCGTCGGTCGACTGTCAGGTCGGGTCGTCGGGAGAGCTGGGAGCTCATCAGAGCTGCGGAGAGCTGGAAGAGCTAGGGAGAGCTGCACCGAGCTGAGAGAGCTGCGGAGAGCTGGGAGAGCTGCGGAGAGCTGCACCGAGCTGCGGAGAGCTGGGAGAGCTGCGGAGAGCTGCACCGAGCTGGGAGAGCTGCCGAGAGCTGCCGAGAGCTCCTTTTAGAGAGGGAAAGTTATTTAGAGAGAGAGGATCAGAGTTTTTTGTGTGTGGGTTGATAATGAATACCAAAGGGGGTATTTATAGTGGGAGTTGAGCAGACAGCTCTCCGGTTTTTAGGGACGACGTGATGGTTCGTGAACAGTACCCATCACATCGTGAACAGTGCCGAGTATGTCGTGAACAGTAACCGGCAGGTCGTGAACAGTACCGGCACGTCATGAACAGTGCGGAGCAGGTCGGGAACAGTAACCGGCAGGTCGTGAACAGTACCGGCACGTCGTGAACAGTGCGGAGCAGGTCGGGAACAGTAACCGGCAGGTCGTGAACAGTACCGGCACGTCATGAACAGTGCGGAGCAGGTCGGGAACAGTAAACGGTAGGTCGTGAACAGTACCGGCACGTCATGAACAGTGCGGAGCAGGTCGGGAACGGTAACCGTATCTGCATAGTGGATGTTGGGCCTTTGGTGTTGGGCCTTTTGCTTTGGAATGGGCTAAAAAAAAGGGGTGTGCTCATCACCACACCCACAATAGCCCTCCCCCAAGTTCGGCGAATGAGTGTCGAAGTCGGCGGACGAAACAAGTCTTAGCTCGGTATATGTTAACCTGCAAGTAAGGGTGAACTTGATTAGAGTTAAAAATTTTATGTGCAAGTGCGAGACTAGGCTCGGCACTTGTTGATCGTGTTGTTTGCGAGATGAGCTCGGCTTTGCTGACTCTTAAGCTTAAGTATGAGGCTGGGCTCGACACTTATCTTGTCGAGTGTTTGCGAGATGAGCTCGGCTTTGCTGACTCTTAAGCTTAAGTACGAGGCTAGGCTCGGTACTTATCTTGTCGAGTGTTTGCGAGATGAGCTCGGCTTTGCTGACTCTTAAGCTTAAGTACGAGGCTAGGCTCGGTACTTATCTTGTCGAGTGTTTGCGAGATGAGCTCGGCTCAAGGAGAATGAAAAAAGTAAAAAATAAAAATAAGCTTGGCACTTATCTGTATGGAGTTGTTCGGAGATGAGGGCGATGTTCCCGACATTTGCCGAGCTACTCTTTGCGTGTAGAAAAATCCTCAAAGCCCCTCTCTGAAGCGCCAATTGTTGGAACGGGTATGAGCACGTCTCCTACAAATCAATTTGTATCGGGGAGGTTCGGGGATTTTCTGTTAAGATAGAGCCGGTTGCGTTCCGGTCGGCAAATGAGGGGGAGGAGGTGATTTATAGCTGTGCCCAGAGGGTTGCCTACGTACCCCGGATTGGGGATCAAGCCATTCGTAGTTCGTTGCTGAGGCGGGTAGGAGAGAACTGGAGAGCTGAGAGCTAGTCAGGTCGACTGTCAGGTCGGGTCGTCGGTCGACGGTCGACCGTCAGGTCGGGTCGTCGGTCGTCGGTCGACTGTTAGGTCGTTGGTCACTGGTCGACCGTCAGGTCGGGTCGTCAGTCGACTGTCAGGTCGGGTCGTCGGTCGGCGGTCGACCGTCAGGTCGGGTCGTCGGTCGACTGTCAGGTCGACCGTCAGGTCGGGTCGCCAGGTCGGGTCGTCGGTCGACTGTCAGGTCGGGTCGTCGGTCGACTGTCAGGTCGGGTCGTCGGGAGAGCTGGGAGCTCATCAGAGCTGCGGAGAGCTGGAAGAGCTAGGGAGAGCTGCACCGAGCTGAGAGAGCTGCGGAGAGCTGGGAGAGCTGCGGAGAGCTGCACCGAGCTGCGGAGAGCTGGGAGAGCTGCGGAGAGCTGCACCGAGCTGGGAGAGCTGCCGAGAGCTGCCGAGAGCTCATTTTAGAGAGGGAAAGTTATTTAGAGAGAGATGATCAGAGTTTTTTGTGTGTGGGTTGATAATGAATACCAAAGGGGGTATTTATAGTGGGAGTTGAGCAGACAGCTCTCCGGTTTTTAGGGACGACGTGATGGTTCGTGAACAGTACCCATCACGTCGTGAACAGTAACCGGCAGGTCGTGAACAGTACCGGCACGTCATGAACAGTGCGGAGCAGGTCGGGAACAGTAACCGGCAGGTCGTGAACAGTACCGGCACGTCGTGAACAGTGCGGAGCAGGTCGGGAACAGTAACCGGCAGGTCGTGAACAGTACCGGCACGTCGTGAACAGTGCGGAGCAGGTCGGGAACAGTAACCGGTAGGTCGTGAACAGTACCGGCACGTCATGAACAGTGCGGAGCAGGTCGGGAACGGTAACCGTATCTGCATAGTGGATGTTGGGCCTTTGGTGTTGGGCCTTTTGCTTTGGAATGGGCTAAAAAAAAGGGGTGTGCTCATCACCACACCCACAATAGCCCTCCCCCAAGTTCGGCGAATGAGTGTCGAAGTCGGCGGACGAAACAAGTCTTAGCTCGGTATATGTTAACCTGCAAGTAAGGGTGAACTTGATTAGAGTTAAAAATTTTATGTGCAAGTGCGAGACTAGGCTCGGCACTTGTTGATCGTGTTGTTTGCGAGATGAGCTCGGCTTTGCTGACTCTTAAGCTTAAGTATGAGGCTGGGCTCGACACTTATCTTGTCGAGTGTTTGCGAGATGAGCTCGGCTTTGCTGACTCTTAAGCTTAAGTACGAGGCTAGGCTCGGTACTTATCTTGTCGAGTGTTTGCGAGATGAGCTCGGCTTTGCTGACTCTTAAGCTTAAGTACGAGGCTAGGCTCGGTACTTATCTTGTCGAGTGTTTGCGAGATGAGCTCGGCTCAAGGAGAATGAAAAAAGTAAAAAATAAAAATAAGCTTGGCACTTATCTGTATGGAGTTGTTCGGAGATGAGGGCGATGTTCCCGACATTTGCCGAGCTACTCTTTGCGTGTAGAAAAATCCTCAAAGCCCCTCTCTGAAGCGCCAATTGTTGGAACGGGTATGAGCACGTCTCCTACAAATCAATTTGTATCGGGGAGGTTCGGGGATTTTCTGTTAAGATAGAGCCGGTTGCGTTCCGGTCGGCAAATGAGGGGGAGGAGGTGATTTATAGCTGTGCCCAGAGGGCTGCCTACGTACCCCGGATTGGGGATCAAGCCATTCGTAGTTCGTTGCTGAGGCGGGTAGGAGAGAACTGGAGAGCTGAGAGCTAGTCAGGTCGACTGTCAGGTCGGGTCGTCGGTCGACGGTCGACCGTCAGGTCGGGTCGTCGGTCGTCGGTCGACTGTTAGGTCGTTGGTCACTGGTCGACCGTCAGGTCGGGTCGTCAGTCGACTGTCAGGTCGGGTCGTCGGTCGGCGGTCGACCGTCAGGTCGGGTCGTCGGTCGACTGTCAGGTCGACCGTCAGGTCGGGTCGCCAGGTCGGGTCGTCGGTCGACTGTCAGGTCGGGTCGTCGGTCGACTGTCAGGTCGGGTCGTCGGTCGACTGTCAGGTCGGGTCGTCGGGAGAGCTGGGAGCTCATCAGAGCTGCGGAGAGCTGGAAGAGCTAGGGAGAGCTGCACCGAGCTGAGAGAGCTGCGGAGAGCTGGGAGAGCTGCGGAGAGCTGCACCGAGCTGCGGAGAGCTGGGAGAGCTGCGGAGAGCTGCACCGAGCTGGGAGAGCTGCCGAGAGCTGCCGAGAGCTCCTTTTAGAGAGGGAAAGTTATTTAGAGAGAGAGGATCAGAGTTTTTTGTGTGTGGGTTGATAATGAATACCAAAGGGGGTATTTATAGTGGGAGTTGAGCAGACAGCTCTCCGGTTTTTAGGGACGACGTGATGGTTCGTGAACAGTACCCATCACATCGTGAACAGTGCCGAGTATGTCGTGAACAGTAACCGGCAGGTCGTGAACAGTACCGGCACGTCATGAACAGTGCGGAGCAGGTCGGGAACAGTAACCGGCAGGTCGTGAACAGTACCGGCACGTCGTGAACAGTGCGGAGCAGGTCGGGAACAGTAACCGGCAGGTCGTGAACAGTACCGGCACGTCGTGAACAGTGCGGAGCAGGTGGGAACAGTAACCGGTATGTCGTGAACAGTACCGGCACGTCATGAACAGTGCGGAACAGGTCGGGAACGGTAACCGTATCTGCATAGTGGATGTTGGGCCTTTGGTGTTGGGCCTTTTGCTTTGGAATGGGCTAAAAAAAAGGGGTGTGCTCATCACCACACCCACATATTTGAAAATATAGTTGAATAAACTTGGATATATTTGGTCAATGCGATTACTAGGTAAAGAGACTAACATATTGCTTCTTTGAAAAGGGAGAGATCCTCTAAAGCTAATTCAAAGAAAAAACAAGAAGAGTAAACTAGAAGAATGCTTCATTGGGTATTCCTGAAAGCGCAGATTTTTAGCAATGTCTCAAAGCGGTGAAGGAGAAAAAGCAAAGCAAAGCTAAGCCCAGATTTTGATTCATTCATCAGTGATTCCCACTTTGCTCATACCATGGAACTGATAAAAAAAAAAAAAGATTCAGACATTAGAACACATTGTTCTTACCAATGTTCTCCTCCGCCAAATACGGCGCCCATTATCATCCTTTTGAATCCCGCAAGAAACCTGAAAAAACCAACCAAAAAATCAGTTCCCCGCGAATATTCGTTAACAAAAATCAACCACACAGACCTCGCTTCGATTTTTACACGCAGAATCGAAGAGCAGCTCAAGGAAGCCATGGCTACAGTTTTCGGTTAATAGATAGAACCGGAATCTCTTCATACATATATACGCTTTCCGGTACAGTGTTGTCGGTTCGGTTTAATTTTATCCGGTTCAGAAATCACCTCTAACTTAACCGGAGATTAAAACCTACTAAACTCTCTCTCTACTTTCTCCTTCCTTTGCTCTCTTCAAGGATTTGATTGTCGCAATTTGTGCAAGTCTATCTATCTTACGTTCAAAAAGGCTTAGCAATGTCATAGATTTTTAAATTTGGAACATAAGTCTTAAAGATATTTAAACACATAGGAATGTCATATATAGATTATACATCAAAAGAAAATGAGGATAACAAAGCAGCATAGTCTGGAAATGTCTCAACAACATCAGGAGGGAGAAACCAATGGGGAAGCGACAACAACAACGTACGAGAATCTCTCATGAAGTGTTGGAGGTGGGCTTAGCACCCCCAATTAGTTAGGCCCATCTTAGGAAAAACTCATCTTCAGCCCGGTCGCCGGCCTGAAAGCACCGACCCGCAAGACCCCTCTTCAGCCCGGTCGCCGGCCTGAAAGCACCGACCCGCAAGATCCCTCTTCAGCTCGGTCGCCGACCTGAAAGCGACGCACCTCGGGCCCGGTCTGACACTTCAAGGCAGGAATGTCAGAAGAGCAGAGGGCAAGTGGGAGTTGGTCGAACAGTATATTGTCTGAGCAGGAGTATGGGCTGACCTCGACATCTCACCAACCCCGCAGACTCGACAAAGGAGAAGAAGACACGTGGAGGAGTTGGTCAAACAGTACGCTGCTCTGCAACACGCCACGCCGAGCTCATCATGACCTCTATCCTCGAAAGCCGGAACACGCCTCTTAGGCCACCTTACCCGCGAAAGAGGCCGAAGACGCCACGTGGCCCCGAGATTCCGGGGAGCAGGAAGCCAACCTCGGCTATATATACCCCTCGATGTCATTAATGAGGGGGACTTTGGGATTTGGACAATTTCCGACCTGTAACTAGCTACCCGACCTCTCTCTTTCTCTCTTTGTAACAAGACAACATTTTAGAACGCCGAACTGGACGTCCTTCGGAACCAGTTCGTAATTCTAAAGTGTTCATCTCTCTCACCATCAATAAAAGGAAACACGGCCCCCGGCCTACTCATCTCTCTCTGCGACCTGCTTTAATAGTGGTTAAACTGCTCTAATTAACGAAAATCTCACCTCTCATCTCCTAATCACTCTTCAGGGCCCCGCCCCCGGCTTCGGCACCTGCTCATCCCGACGGCTCCGCCGCACACAACGCGCCCCGAGCATCGGAGGATCAGCCCACGCTGTCCGCCGTGATGCAGACCCTGCTCGCCCGAATAGACGAGCTGACGCGAGCCACCGACCAACGATTCGCCAAGCTAGGGGCCTCCCGCGACCGGTCGGACAACACCGGGTCCCCCGACGTCCATCTCAGGGAGCCGGCCTCTCGGGAAGAAACCCCCGTATCCGGACAAGCCGACCTGGCGACTCACCGTCAGGGTCAGAAGGGCCGGGCGGACGTTTCGCCCCGGCCGTAGGAAACCACCCGGGCGACGAAGCCCACCACCTCCGATCCAGCGCGGAGCGCTCGAGGGACGCCGAATTCGAAGCTATGAAGGAGACTATCCGCGCGATGTCCTCCAAAATCCATCAGGCCACCAGCGCGGCCCCGGAAATCGATCGCGTCCTCAGAGAGACGCAAAACACGCCGTTCACCCCCCGGATCGCCTCCGTCCCGCTCCAGCACCTCGGGAAGCTCAAGCTCCAGCCCTACGCGGGCACCACCGACCCGGCCCAGTATCTTACGGCGTTCACCATCGCCATGGGCCGCGCCCACTTCTCACCGGATGAGCGCGAAGTTGCCCACTGCCAGCTCTTCGTAGAGAACCTCACCGGCCCAGCTCTCACGTGGTTCTCTCGGCTGAAGACGCACTCCATAGACAGCCTCAGAGACCTGTCGACCACCTTCCTCGAGCACTACTCCATCTACATCCGGCAGTCCGCATCCAGCGCGGACCTCTGGGCGATGAACCAAGGAGCGAAGGAGTCGCTCAGGTCCTTCATAGAGCGCTTCATGGCCAAGGCCTCCCAAAGCAACGTGACCGACGAGTCAGCGCTCCCCGCTCTGAGAAAAGGACTGCGGGCCGATTCGGCCTTCAAGGACGATATGAAGCTCAACAGGCCGCGCTCGCTGGAAGACGCCTTGCACCGCGCTGGACTCTTCGTCGAGCTCGAGGAAGAGAAGGCGGCTGAATCGAGAAACAGCGCCTCTCACAAGGAGCGGCCCCAGGAAAGGTATCAGGAGCCTCGTCAACACTACGACGACAAGTACCAGCGCAGCAAGGGAAAGCATGCCGCTGCATTCCTTGTCAACGGACCGCCCTCCGGCCTCCGTCTGCACGATCCCGTACTTCCCCCCAACCCCGCGCCAGGGTTGCCTTGGAACAAGTACGTACGGGATCCCCGCCAGCAGGATCGGCGTCCCGACGAGCCGAGCGATAGGGAACCCCGACCAGACGAGCCTTACGACAGGACGGCCTTCTGCGACTTCCACTGGCGAAAGGGGCACCCGACCTCTCACTGCCGCGCCCTCCAGGAGGTCCTGCTGAACCAATTTCAACGGGGAGAAATCAGCGTCCCAGAGCGGCTGCGTCCGCATGCCCGGGACGACGATCGAGTGCAACCCCGCGACAACCGAGGTCGCGAGGATAACCGGGCTAGGCCTTACAACCGCGCCCAAAACGACGACCGGCGGCGACGATCTACCTCGCGAGACCGGGATACGGGCAGATCGCCTCCCCCGGCCCGGACTCTGATAGGGATGATCATGGGAGGCCTCCTCTCGTGCAACGACTCGGTGCGGTCCATCAAGCGTCATGAGAGGAAGACCGACGCCTCCCTGAAGTGGCACTCCGGGCCGGAGATCGACACCCAGGACACGAGCAAGAGGGGGATATGTTTCACCGAGGCCGACGCGGTCGGGGTCCACCAGCCCCACAACGACCCCCTCGTCGTACAAGTCCGCGTAGCCGACTGCGACGTTAACCGAGTCCTCGTCGATACGGGCAGCTCGGTCGATCTCATATTCAAGGATACCCTGGCCAGGAAGAACCTAAACGGGGTCGAAATCAAGCCGCACTCCATCCCGCTGACCGGCTTCGCCGGGGACACCGTCAACGGAATCGGCACCATCGAATTGCCGGTCTACGTAGGTCGGGTGACGAAAATCGTCAAGTTCGTGGTCTTCGATACCACCCCGATCTACAATATCATCCTTGGAACCCCTTGGCTGCACTCGATGAAGGCAGTCACGTCGACGTACCACCAATGCCTCAAGTTCCCCAACCAGGCCGGTACGTATACTCTTAGGAGTAACCAGAGGGTCTCCCGCGCCTGCTTCGCCATCGAGCATAAGCTGCGCCGCGCCGCGCCGGCCTGCTTGGCCATCAACGCGCTTCAGCCCGGCGAGCCCGACGCCCAGGACCTCCCAGGGCGGGACCTTGTCGCCCAGATCAACATCGATCCGCGCGACCCCGCCCGCTGCGTCGGCATCGGTACCGATCTCGACGAGGGCATCAAGCGAGAGCTGGTTGAGTTCCTAGGGCAGAACGTCTCCACCTTCGCCTGGTCAACAGGCGACATGCCCGGCATTGACCCGGCCACGTGCAGCCACGAGCTCAACGTGGATCCGACCTGCAGACCGGTCAAGCAAAAACGGCGAAAGCTGGGTCCGGAGCGCGCCCAGGCAGTCAACGACGAGGTCGAAAGGCTCACCGCGGCCGGATCGATCACCGAGGTCAAATACCCGGACTGATTGGCTAACCCGGTGGTGGTCAAGAAGAAGAGCGGGAAATAGAGGGTCTGCGTGGATTTCACCGACCTCAATAAAGCGTGCCCGAAGGACAGCTTTCCCCTCCCTCGAATCGACCAGGTCGTCGAAGCCACCGCGGGGAACGAGCTACTCTCCTTCATGGATGCTTTCTCGGGGTATAATCAGATCCCCATGCACCCCGATGATCAGGAGAAAACCGCGTTCATCACGGACCGAGTCATTTACTGCTATAAGGTAATGCCCTTCGGACTCAAGAACGCCGGGGCCACCTACCAGCGCCTCGTCCACCGGATGTTCGCCGACCAAATAGGCCGCACCATGGAGGTATACATAGATGACATGTTGGTGAAGTCTCTAGTGGCGGCCGACCACGTCACTCACCTCCGGTCCTGCTTCCGGACGTTGAACGAATACAACATGAAGCTGAACCCGGCCAAGTGTTCCTTCGGCGTCACGTCGGGCGAATTCCTCGGGTACATCATCACCCAGCGCGGGATCGAGGCCGACACCAAGCAGATCCGTGCCATCATCGAGCTCAAATCCCCGGAGAGCACGCGTCAAGTACAACGACTCACCGGGAGAATCGCCGCACTGAACCGATTCATCTCCCGCTCTACCGACAAGTGCCTCCCGTTCTACCAGCTGCTCCGAGCCAACAAGCGGTTCGAATGGGACGACAAATGCGAAGACGCCCTCCGACAGCTGAAGGAGTACATATCCACTCCTCCCGTCCTGTCCAAGCCAGAAGAAGGCGAAATCCTCTACCTCTACGTCGTCATCTCCGCGTCCGCGGTCAGCGGAGTGCTGGTACGGGAAGACCGGGGTGACCAAAAACCCATCTCCTACATCAGCAAATCCCTCGACGACGCGGAGAGCAGGTACCCGACCCTGGAGAAGCTCGCCTTGGCGGTGGTCGTCGCAGCTAGAAAGCTCCGGCCTTACTTTCAATCCCATGCGATTGCCGTCCTAAGCACCTACCCCCTCAGAACCATCCTCCACAGCCCGAGTCGATCGGGCCGGATAATGAAATGGGCTGTTGAGCTGAGCGAGTACGAGATCGAGTACCGAGGACGGACCGCGATCAAATCTCAGGCCCTAGCTGATTTCCTAGTTGAGTTGGCACCCGAGCTGGTAGTCAGCGAGGTCCCCGAAGTATGGAGCCTGCATGTCGACGGATCGGCCTCCAAGCACGGGTCCGGCGTCGGCATACGCCTCGAATCCCCGACCAAGGAGATCCTCGAGCAGTCTTTCCGTCTGGCCTTCCCGGCGTCAAATAACGAGGCGGAGTACGAAGCCCTGATTGCCGGCCTGCGTCTGGCAAGGGAGGTCGGCGCGAAGAAAATCCGAGCTTACTGCGACTCCCAGCTCGTCGCCAATCAATTCAGCGGGGAGTACGAGGCCAAGAATGATCGCATAGACGCCTACCTCAAGGTAACCCAAGGCTTGGCCGCAGAATTCTCCGAATTCACCCTGACGAAGATCCCCCGCGGCGATAACACTTCCGCAGACGCCCTCGCCGCGCTGGCCTCCACCTCGGCCCCAGCCCAACGACGTGTGATCCCGGTCGAGAGCATCGACTTCCCTAGCATCGAGCTGCCAAAGGGGGCCTACTTGATCAAACCCCAGGCTGCGGACCCTGGCGAAGAGGCGCCACGTCCCGAAGTCCTGCCGCCACCCCCGGCCGAGCCCGAACTACCGGACTGGCGAATCGCCATACTGCTGTACATCGCAGACGGCGTTCATCCCCCAGAACGGTGGGCCGCCCGACGGCTAAGAAAGAAGTGTGCCCGGTACACGATGCTGGACGGCAATCTATTCCGATGGAGCGCCTCGGGAACCCTGCTCGGCTGCCTCCACGGGCAGGAAACCATTGACGTGATGAAGGAAATGCACGAGGGCGCTGACGGAAACCACTCCAGCGGCCGGGCTCTCGCCCTGAGAATACGGAACCAGGGACACTACTGGCCAACGATGCTGCAAGACTGCGAAAGATTCGCAGCCCGGTGCGAGAAGTGCCAGCGTCACGGCCCACGCATTCACTGCCCTACCGAGCTCCTCACCACTGCGGTCGCGCCCTACCCCTTTATGCGATGGGCCATGGACATAGTCGGGCCCCTTCCCCGATCTCGCCAAAAGCGCTTCCTCTTGGTCATGACCGACTACTTCACCAAATGGGTCGAGGCCGAAGCTTACGCCAAGATCACGGCATAGGACGTCCGAAAATTCGTCTGGAAGTTCATCATCTGCCGGCACGGGCTTCCCTACGAGATCGTAACTGACAACGGTGCCCAATTCACGTCGGCCCTCTTCGAAGACTTCTGTGCGAAGTGGAAAATCAGGCTGAGTAAGTCGACCCCGAGATATCCACAAGGGAATGGACAAGCCGAGGCCACCAACAAAACCATCCTCGACGGCCTCAAAAAGCGGCTAGACGACAAGAAGGGGTCCTGGGCCGACGAGCTCGATGGAGTCCTCTGGTCCCATCGCACAACGCCGAAGACGTCGACAGGGCGCACACCGTTCAGCCTCTCTCACGGAATGGAAGCAATGGCCCCCTCCGAGGTCGGGCTCCCCACTCCTCGCCGCGCTATGCTCACCCAGCAGCCCGACCTTAACGACACCGTCCTACTCAGCGAGCTGGATTTCCTTAAGGAACAACGGGACCACTCCCTCCTCCGAATCCAGAACTACCAGCAGCTCGCCTCCAAGTACTACAACAAGAGGGTTCGAGGCAGGTTCTTTACCGAAGGCGACCTGGTCCTCCGCAAAGTCTTCGAAAACACCGCCGAGCTAAACGCAGGCAAGTTCGGCGCACATTGGGAGGGCCCTTACCTTATCTCCAAGGTCGTGAAGCCCGGCGTCTACGAGCTAGTCACGATGACCGGCAACGCAATCCCGCGCTCATGGAATTCGATCAACCTCAAACGGTTCTACTACTAAGCCCCCGGGCTCCATTCCGCTCTCCGCCTTTGTAAACAAACGAACTACGATTGGCTTGATCCCTTCTACTAAAGGGTACGTAGGCAACCCCTAACCAGGGCTCAGCTATTAATCTAATAAAACCTTTTTGACAAAGGAATAAGGTCCCCGACCTGTGCACAAAAGCCGAGCTCCAAACGCTCGCACTACAAAAAAAAAAAAAAAAAAAAAAAAGCCGAGCTCCAAACGCTCGCACTACAAAAAAAGAAGAAGAAGAAGCCGAGCTCCAAACGCTCGCACTACAAAAAAAAAAAGAAGAAGAAAAAGCCGAGCTCCAAACGCTCGCACTACAAAAAAAAAAAGAGAGGAAAGCCGAGCTCCAAACGCTCGCACTACAAAAAAAAAAAAAAAAAAAAAAAAAAAAGCCGAGCTCCAAATGCTCGCACTACAAAAAAAAAAAAGGGTACCGAACTCCGGTGCTCGTTCTCCCCGGCACACAAGTTATAAGTGCCAAAGCCGAGTTCCAATGCTCTCACCCCCATAGTACACAAGCAATAAGTACTAAAGCCGGGCCCCAGGGCTCGCACCTCTACTAGACACACAAGCATTAAGCGTCTCTAAGCCGGGCTCGCTACCCGCACCAAAAAAACAAGGTACACAAGCAATAAGTACCTTAAGCCGAGATCACCTCGCACCCACTAAAAATATTAAAGATACACAAGCAATAAGTATCTCAAGCCGAGTCGTACCTCGCACCCAATACAAGAGCACGGTCCACGACCTGCATACATGACAGGGTACGGTCTACGACCTACCCTACCAATCAAAAAAAGCCTCGAAACGGCACTTACAAAAAAAAAAGGGGCCAACGGCCTCGATTATCACAAAAGGGCCCACGGCCTAGTCATTACAAAAGCCTCGAAACGGCACTTACAAAAAAAAAAAAAGAGGGCCAACGACCTCGATTATCACAAAAGGGCCCACGGCCTAGTCATTACAAAAGCCTCGAAACGGCAAGGGCCAACGGCCTCGATTATCACAAAAGGGCCCACGGCCTAGTCATTACAAAAGCCTCGAAACGGCACTTACAAAAAAAAAAAAGAGAAGAGAAAAGGGGCCAACGGCCTTGTTATCATAAAAAGAGGGGCCAACGGCCTGGTCCTTACATAAACGGCCTACGGCCCGGTCTTTACAAAGAGAGAAGAAAACAAAAAGGAAAAAAACTACAAAAAGAAGTTTTTACAAGGCCGCATCGGCCGGTCGGTCTTCACCCCCGTCAGCATGGGTACCATTTAAATCACCCGGGCCCACCATCCTCGCATTGGTGCCGTACTCACCAAGGAAGGGCTGCTCAGCCCCCTCCTCACCAACCACGGCCTCCCCGGACGGCGCTTCAATACCGGCCTCCCCGGCTGGCGCCTCGGTACAGGCCTCGCCGGCTGGCGCCTCGGTACCGGCCTCGCCAGATGGCGCTTCAGTTCCGGTCTCACCGGATGGCGCGTCGGTCCCGGCCTCATCAGCAAACAGGACCGAGGGATCTGCTTGGATGGTCTCAGCAGCCGAGGGAGCGTCCTCAGTCAGATCCACATAGGGCGCCTCCGAAGAAGCGACGGGCATGAGCCGCTCGAGCTGGACGCCATGAGCGCGATCGAGAGGGATGTCCATATCCTCCGGGGTCAAGTCCGGAAAATCCATCCCATCCAGCACGGCACCGAATGCCTCCTCGTCCAGCTTCTGGTACCGGTACCACGGCACCACCAGACTGTCCTCGGCCTCCATCCTACTGAGGCATGCCTTCATGCTGATCACCTGATTGTACATAAGGTGAGGCTCTAAGGCCCTCTGGCGCCCATCGAGGTGAGCGCGGATTTTCTCCATCTTGGCAGACCACTTCCGGTTCCGCTAATACCACCGGGCCGTTACCCGCTCGCTTTCCGCGGCCACGGCCACCTTCGCCCGGCCTATGGCGGACTCCAGCCCCTTGACCCGGGAGCGGAGCGTCTCCCTCTCCCCCTTCAGGAGCCCGACCTCCTCCTCCAGAACAGCCGGCCGGGCCCGCTCAGCGGCAGACCGGGCCCTCTCAGCCTCCAGCTCGGCCTGAAGTCTGCCCACCTCGTCAGCCCGGGCCCGCGCCCGCGCCTCCTCCTCCTCCAGCCCCTTGACCTTGGAGCGGAGCGTCTCCCTCTCCCTCTTCAGGAGCCCGACCTCCTCCTCCAGGGCAGCCGACCGGGCCCGCTCAGCGGCAGACCGGGACCTCTCAGCCTCCACCTCGGCCTGAAGCCTGCCCACCTCTCCAGCCCGGGCCTGCGCCCGAGCCGCCTCCTCCTCCAGCCCCGCTGCCCGGGCCCTCTCATTCTTCAGCTCCTTCTCGAGCCCACGGAGGAGAAGGGACTGGCCCTGCGAACTGGCTTCCCGGGTCGCCTTCAGAAAGCCAAGCGACGCGTCCTTCTCGGCGAGTCGCTTCTCATAGGCCTCCGCCAGAAAGGCACTAAGGGCCATCGTCTGCATCGAAACAGTTGTTAGCAAAGACGCACAACAAACCCAGCAAAAAACAGTGAGGTCGGAACAAAACTTACCCGCGCTGCGGATCGCGCCACCTGGCGAAAGGTATCGCCCTCCGCCATCTCCAGCGGGACGAAGTGCGGGTGCTTCTGCCCGAACATCATGGCCTGCGCCAGCTCGGCGCACTCGTCCTGGTCCACGATGACCTGGGAACTGCCATCTTCGTGGCAGAAATGGAAGCTGTAGTCCCGAGGCCCGTCCTCAGAACCCTCCGGTGCCCCATCACTCCGGTCACCGGCGGCCCCCCGCCCTTCTTCCACAACGACGGCTGCATCGCTGCCCTCCGTCGCCCGACCAGCGACATCTTCAATCGCGAGGGTCCGGGTCTCTTCGACCTCCCCCGCAGGCACCTCGGCCGCAAGTGTCTCGGCCTCCCCGACTGGAGCACCTCGGGAGCCCTCGGGCTCGCAACCAGCCTCTTCAGGCCGGACAAGCTCCCGACCTGAAGTCGAGGACCCCTCTTGCGTTCCTGTGGCATCTCTATCAGCCACAACCTCGGTCCTCTTCTTCTTCCTGCCAGCCCTAGCACTGGCAGCGTCGGCCCCCCTCTTCTTCGAGAGAGCCGCCTCGGAGGCCTCCCCCCCAGTCCGCGGCACCGGGTCTCGCCGGACCGGCACCTCACGCATCGGCGGCGGCGGCGCCACAAAGGAGTCCTCGTACAGTGGATTGGCAAACCGTGCTCGACCTACATTGGTGGCAACCGTCAGCCCGGTTCAAAAAAAAAAAAAAAAAAAAAAAAAAAGTCAACAACAACAACCGACCTCCGGCCATCGCAGCTTCAATTCTCCCCGAGGTGAATGACTTCCACTCTCTGTCGTGCACCGACCTAAGCACAGCAACGATACCCGCGTAGTCCGGCAGCTTAAATCTGGAAGAGTGAGGACCTGAAAGAAGAGCAAACAACATCAGTCAGGCCAAACTAAAGCAAAAGAAAAGCAACCCGATCTACAAACCCCTACCCGGGGAAAAATTCCAATCCCGGGTGTATCGCGCCAACGGGTCGAGTCCAGCCACCTCGGTGGCTCGGACGTAGAAGTAGCTGCGAGACCAGTCCTCGACCTTCGACAGCTTGCTGGGTGCCTCCAGGACGTTCGCCGCGGGCTTGAAAGCGGCATAGAAGGTCCCAGGAATCCCAGGATTTGCCTTCTGCTGGGTGAGCGCCTCGAACATAGGCACCGTCACCTCCACGTCGCATTCGTGCCCCAAGGTCAGCAGCACGATCATCCCCTGGATCGTGGACGGGCAGACCTGCGAGAAGGCCAATCCCCGCGCCCGGCAATACTGGACGAACAGCTCGGGGAGAGGAAGGCGCAAGCCGCACTTCTGGAAGAACGACTCATACAGGCAGACGAAGCCCGGCCGAGGAGTCCACGGGCGATCCTCCGCCCTAGGAAGCCGGAGCTCGACGCCAGCAGGGAAGTCGCACAAATCCCTCAGCAGAGTCACCGATTCCGTTGTGCTCCAGGTCGGTGACCCTCCCTGCTCGAAAGGAACCAGGGGAGACCTCACCCTGGCCACTCGTACTCCGCCGCCGCGGCCGCCCTGACGACCCCCGCGGTCGCCCAGATGCCCGGTTCTACCCCCAGCTTGGCCAACGCCGCGACCGCCAGAGGAAGACCTAACCACCGTCTTCTTCCGGAGATGGGTCCCCGGGAGCGTCGGGGCGGCCCCCGAAGTCGAAGGAGCAGACTGTCCCCCACTGTCTGCGCCTCGACACGGAGAGGAGGCACGGTCGGAACCACCGGAGGAAGAACTCGGAGAATCGCTACCGCCACCACGGGACGCCGACTCTTCGCTCGACTCAGCCCTAATACCGTCTAACACCGGCGCCATTGCACGGAGAGGAGGAGATCGAAAAATACAGAGAAAGCAAGAAGGGAAAGGAGGAAATCGGAGAGAGGAGGTTACCTTAGGGTTATGCGCAGAAGGTTTTAACAGGAGGAGGAAGGAGGGTTTAAATAGAAGAAGGGGGACAGCGAAGCGACGCCCGGACACGTGTCGAAAAATTCACGGCCGCCCAGAAACCTAATGATGACGCCTCTTCGCTATCCCCACGCCAAAAAAGCAAAGGACGCCTCGGTAAACGTGAAGCGTCTATCGCACGCCGCGCGTGGGCGTCCCACGCGAAAAACGAGGCGACCCTTCACTCTCCCACGCGATGGGCACGCGCCAGCCGTCTACGGATTCTCGGGAAGATCAACACGTACGAGCACGGACTCCCCGTCCTAAGATGTGCCGAACTAACATCAGATCAACTTCGGCATGCTCACTTCGCCTCGCGATACCGAACTGGGGGAGGGCCTATTGTTGGAGGTGGGCCTAGCACCCCCAATTAGTTAGGCCCATCTTAGGAAAAACCCCTCTTCAGCCCGGTCGCCGGTCTGAAAGCACCGACCCGCAAGACCCCTCTTCAGCCCGGTCGCCGGCCTGAAAGCACCGACCCGCAAGACCCCTCTTCAGCTCGGTCGCCGACCTGAAAGCGACGCACCTCGGGCCCGGTCTGACACTTCAAGGCAGGAATGTCAGAAGAGCAGAGGGCAAGTGGGAGTTGGTCGAACAGTATATTGTCTGAGCAGGAGTATGGGCTGACCTCGACATCTCACCAACCCCGCAGACTCGACAAAGGAGAAGAAGACACGTGGAGGAGTTGGTCAAACAGTACGCTGCTCTGCAACACGCCACGCCGAGCTCATCATGACCTCTATCCTCGAAAGCCGGAACACGCCTCTTAGGCCACCTTACCCGCGAAAGAGGCCGAAGACGCCACGTGGCCCCGAGATTCCGGGGAGCAGGAAGCCAACCTCGGCTATATATACCCCTCGATGTCATTAATGAGGGGGACTTTGGGATTTGGACAATTTCCGACCTGTAACTAGCTACCCGACCTCTCTCTTTCTCTCTTTGTAACAAGACAACATTTTAGAACGCCGAACTGGACGTCCTTCGGAACCAGTTCGTAATTCTAAAGTGTTCATCTCTCTCACCATCAATAAAAGGAAACACGGCCCCCGGCCTACTCATCTCTCTCTGCGACCTGCTTTAATAGTGGTTAAACTGCTCTAATTAACGAAAATCTCACCTCTCATCTCCTAATCACTCTTTAAACATACTTAGTGATCCCCGGGATCAACATGAAGGAAACGAATCATTAGGGGAGAAACCACCGAGCATCCTTGAGTTTTAAGTTGGAGAGACTGGGGAAGCGTTTGATGGTCTTTGTTGCAAGATTGTACACACAGATGTCGAGGCATGAAGGTTTCTTCTTGTGATCACGAGTGAAATAGATGGAGTTTGGCTCAATACCAAGGGTGTGGTCAGCAGGCACGGTGGTTCTTAAATCAAGAAACAGGGCCTCATCACCTAGAGAATCTACCTCAACAAGCCATGTGAGGTTAATGATCTTGGCGTCTAGATCTTTAGGATCCCTCTTGTACACGCGGAACATCCTATGCCTTTCTTCAAAGTTTGACTCGTAAGCTCTGGTATGGACAACCAAAACCTCTCCTGATGTTGTAACAGCAATGTTATCCCTACCTGAGATGTTCTTCTTTCCTTTGATACTTTCCATTTCATCCCTATTCATAATATCTGCCCTCCACATTGGTAACCTATGGCTCACGGACACATCCTCGAAACCATTTTGTCCAGACAAATCCAGGTGTCGAATGAAGTCACGGGTCGCGAGGATGTAAAGACTGTAACCTTTGAGTAACATATCTTGTAGGCCTCGTAACTCCCTGCGAACACCCATCTTTGTTGGAATCTCGCGGTAATGATCATCCCCTTTCTAGCAAAAACCTAAATATTGTTTATTCTCAAAAAATTGCCAAACAACAACGTCCTCAATTATAACAATAAAATTGAATTTTGACGATTCTTTTTTCCGAATTTTCTTCACTGAAAAAATGTCCATCCTTCTTTTCATCCTTCTTTTCATAATCACATTTGATCTGATGCAAGTTACACAAATATATATATATATATATATATATGTCGTTTTGGCTATGTCGTTTTGGTCAGAACAATTAAAAAAAAAAAATCAATCAAATCTCAAACAAGACCAACCCGTTTAGCCACCTGTCAACTACGTCAGCTTTCGTTAACGGCAAACAAACACCGTTTACGGCTCTGGTGAAATTAACCACAATTCATAAATTCATGTAGGAAATTCAAAATATTAGTAAGTTTGTGTAGGTTTTGGCATGGCTTAAAACTTCGTGTATGAATAATCAGCAGCCGAATACTTCATAGGAGAATATGCCGTTTTCTTCTTTGCAATCTGCTAGATTTCTTCACATGTATATAAAATTGAACATTATCCAATGTACAGGGCCGGTCCTGAAATTTTGGGGGCTCAAGATCAATGTTAAGGTTTTTGTTTTTTGGGACCAAAAAATAAAAAAAAAAAAAATATGGCCAAGGTCAATGTTTCATCTGGTATGGCTCAGGACCGGCCCTGCCAATGTACCAAAGAGGTGTGATGGCCTAGTGGTAACACGAGGGGATTGATTGGTTCCTTTGTGCATGTGTAACATATAAAAATGATGTTTGGGTTTTTATAAACCTATTCTTAACACTCTTTTCCAAAACATGCAGTTTCACCCAAACATCGATTTTCCAAACTACAATTCATTCTAATAACCGGGTTAATCCAAAGAAGAGATTCAAGAAATCAAACTCAAAGAAATGAGTTTCAAAGATCAAACTCGGACCCTGATGATTCCTAGTCTTTTCTTGAACACGTTTAACGTGTTTACCGTATAGAGGAAGGATACATACATACATACAACCACATGTTCAATACCTGGCTGAAAGAAGTGACTTGTCACATATATGCCAAGATTGATAAGTATGACTATGATCCAAAATATGCCATTAGCTCATTATTTCAATATTTTTATTTTCTAGTGCTCTCTCTTTTGTAATCTACTCAGTTATTTAAAACTAGTTCGTAAACGTTACCATTTTCTTATGCCACGTTAGACAATAGACGAATGAATTTTATTGGATTTGACATCTCTTTCATGTGGAATGTATCTCTTTCGATATAACTTTATTTATCCGACAAAAATTCGAGTTAGACAGAACGGATAACATTATTATAAAATCATATACTACCCTTTTTTTTTTGGTTGTCAAACAAATATCCTATACCCAATACCCATAATCGGTGCAGTTTTAACACCTCCTAAATTGACGATCATTAAATAAAGAGGCTATCCTAAATTATAACAGGTTGATCATTAATTATTGCAAATAATCTATGGAAAAAAACAATCTAATACATAGTTAGTGGGAACCCTCTATTATGAGCTATACATACATAGACATCACATCATTGGTGAGCAAAGAAAACTCTATTGATCACCGGAAAATAAAAAATGGCTTCTCGGAATCATCTGTTGAAATGTTGCATTCTCCTAGCTATAATGATCATGATCGTGCAGGCTCAAACCAACCGGAAACTTGTTGATACTCATGCCGATAACAACACACCAATATCATCTTATTTCAATCCTCCATCGATGGATTCTCTTCAAGCTTCTCTTCCTTCTTCTCACCGATCACTTGGTGCAGAATTCTACCAGAGATCACCGCCTCCACCACCACCAAAAAAAGCTAGAAAAGACGAATCCGAAACCGGTTTCTAAACCATTAAGTGATGAGCATCGGTCGTGAAGAAGATTCGTAAGTTGGTGTCATGTTTGGGAAATGGCATGTCCTGATGTTAGTTTTATCTTTTTACGAGATGTGCAATGTTTTCAGGCTTGAAAAAAAAAACAAAAAATGTTTTAAGGCTTGATTCGATTATGTCTTTTTTTTGTTTTAATATGTTTTCTAAAGTAATACTTAGTATCTGTGTTTTTCTTTGTTTTCTAAAGTAATACTTATTGTTGGTGACAATAAAGTTTATTGTTTCAAATTAATGTAGTATTTGTGTTGTCTTGTAATTAATACAATTTTATGATTACTCGAATATCTCAATTTTATTAATCAATCTCAAAAACCGATTAAAACATATTTATAACTTGACCATTAACTAAAGCAAAATATAAACTTAATTTTAATCAACAGAATTTTTACGCAAACACGATTGAAAATTAAAAAACATTCGTAAACAATATCATCACATTCCTTTTTCGTTTGTGTTTGACACAAGTTTCGTATTTTTGTCAGCATTATCTAATTCGTTCAGCGGTATTCTTGTACATTTTCAATAAATTTGTAAGAAAATATTGCATTCACATATTGACAGTCGTACGTACGGTATACAAAAATTCACAGAAGCATACATATTTGGTATTTATGTAACAGGAAAATGCAATTAAAATTGGAATATAATTTCCGGTTTACCAATAGAAATACAAAACCAGCGCCTCTGTTCAATATTCGTCCAAGTAAGTGTAGAGCGTATCGTCCTTCTTGGTTTTGCGTCGGCTAAGCAACGCCTTAAGCAGCCGTTTGCTTTTGCTTGGTTGTTGTTGCTGCTCTGGTTCTTTCTGGGCTTCTTTCTCAAACGCAACCCGAACAGATGCGGATCTTCTTGGTTCTGACGGATACTGAACCGTAGAAAAATCAAGAATCAAAACCGGTAAAGCAAAAAACGTTCCAAACCTGGAAAAGACTGAGCCTAAGAGAGTGATTGGAATGTAACCGAAGCTTACCCGTTTAGGAGTTATTGCTCTACTCTTGTTCGGGGTTGTTGGCCGGCTGATTGATGACGGTCGAATAGCAACCGAACCCGATCTTAGTAGCGGAAACCGATGCGGTGATACTGCTCGCTTATCTGGTTTACCAAACACACAATCAAAGGTTTGTATTCCCATTAAGTCCAAAATGGAGTTTCATGCTAAAGCATTTTTTTTACCTTGTTCTTTCTTTGGTGCCGTGGAGATAGAGGAGAACGAAAATGTTGCTGAACGTTGAGGTTTCCGTGGAGGCGGCGGAGACTGAAGTATAGGTTTTCTGCAACAAAAAAAGGAATAAACCGGCACATAAAAGTTTAAAACTTTCCGGTCAGTTAACAAGGGACCTTACTATAAATACCGGAGTTTACCTAACGGGCGGTGGAGGTGTTTCCCGAATTGTAGAACGAACAGCTTTAGGAAACAAGAAACAGATCAAATCAAGAATCAGGTTTGGAAGAAATCTTAAATCTTGGACAAATAGATGAAATGGCAATTTATACCATTTCGGAATTGGTTCCAGTCATCACCTTCTTCGCCAAAACTACTTTCAACATTCTTGAGCTTTGCGAGGTTGCCACCCCTCTTTATTTCGCCCGCTGATAGATAATTTAGTTTTCGATAGTAAGAAATAACTAAGAGAAAGAAAGATTGCAGAAACGTGGAGAGAAATAGAGAGAAAACAAAAACTTACAAGGCAAGATGTATCGCTTGTGGAATTTTGGAGTGTCGATCACGAGTGATTGCTGCGAGCGACCTTCATGATCCATATACTCTTGGCACATCCGTAGCCTCTATACATGTATAAGAAAACTCAGTAACCCAAACAAGAAATTGATCATAAAACACGTATATATAACAAACTAAAGCAGGAGCAATGATATTTTAGAAACGCCGTTTCGAAAAACAAGTTTATGAAGAATATTTGATACCTGCTCGATGCAAGATACTCGTAGCTCGGTTCCTGCTACTTCATCGACTTTTTCATCGACAAAGTCATTAACTTTATATGTAACAGAGCCCAAATGGTCAACTGTATTCACCAGAGCCTTTATCGCATAATCTTTCAGTGTCTCCACAACTCTGTATAAACATGTAAGAACTTATAGAAACCCAATTGAAAAAAGTATAATGACAATTAATCTGAGGTGTATACTAGGATCATTGAGAAATAGAATAAGGAGTAGCGAGAGTAATAAACTCACTCACGTCTGTTTTTGTTCATCGTTTGTGTAGGATAGTTCGAAATACTCAGCTGCTGAATACAACTGTGTCCTCAGATTCTTCAGATCCTGTGAAACAAATATCACAAAATATTCTTACTAGAACAATGACAGAAAAAAATTAAAATTCTTTAGCAATGATCACAGGACCCACTAAGTAATTCAAATTCAAAATTCAGAATTTACCTTGAGACTATCAGAGAAGAGAATGCTCTGTTGCATAGAGATCTCATCGTAATTTGATGCCTCTCGGGGCATGGGCATTGTAGCCGCTGCACTCATTTTGATTAATGATTAAAAATGGAATCTCAAATCTTGTTCTCTCTTTCACTGTGGAAATGAAATGATCAAATAAGAATGAAGAAAAGAAAAACTCAATCTTCAGTGGAGTTACTTGTAAGCCACATTTTTTAATAACATATGAACAGAAAAAGGAAAACTGATTCAAACGTACACAATCAGAAGACAAGAGAAGATCCAAGCAAGTGATTTTAGACAATGAAAACAAACAAAACTGGCAATATATATGTGAGACTAATATTCTGAGTGTAGAATAAGGTAGTGAAATTGAAGCTGAGATTGGAAACCAATTTATAGAAGAACAATCTTGAATGTACTTGTTACCGTCATGAAAATTAAACAAAAGAGAAAAGAATCTTAAGAGAATAAAAAGTTATCTTTGATTCATAACACCCTAAAAAGACTAGGTATCATCTGCTGCAACTGAGATTTGGTTTGTTCAAGCTGCTAGCAAATGTATGAAACTAGAGCACCTAAAGATTCTCTTTTGAAAGTACGAGATGGTCTCTGTGCCTTCGGGGTCCAATTAGTCCAAACCGAGTTTAGATTAGGGAATCATCACCCCCTCCAGAAGTTCTCGAGTGTTTTGGATCACAGATCTCAGAGAATCTAACATTTCAAAGCTTTTTTAAGGAATTTAAACCAAAGATATTATGATTATGTGGATGTTTTAAGGTAACAACAACACGCTAACTAAACTAATAAAGAATAACAAACAGACAAGAAGTAGAATCCACAGCTCTAAAGCAAGCAAACAGTTTGATCAGAAACAAACAGATTTTGTCTGAATCGTCAACGATACTCTTTAAAAAAGTCTATAAGAAATTAACAAAATCTCACAGAAAGGAGACTACAACAGATTGGTTAAAAAAAAAAAAAAAAAAAAAAAAAACTGCAATTGTTTACAAACAAAAATTAAAGAATTAGAATTTTCAACCAAACCCAGATCAATACTAGCTTATTTCCAATGTTTTTTTTCATAGCAGATAAACAGACACACACACAACCAGTTCTTTCCTTGAATGATCTAAATCCCTAACAAAGGAATTGTCACTCAAAATCAAACCCAGATTACCTAAAACCCTTAATCAATACCATTGAGAAGCTTCAACTTGTTCTACCATATGAAAGGAGCCCCCAAAACCCAATTCGAATTTACCGATTTTGTCCAGAAATTGGTTTTTACCAATAAAAGAGAAGAGAGTCGTCCAAAGTCTCAACCTTTCAACATATTCAACTGAATTTTCAGACACAGCGAAAGAAAACAAACAGAAAATGGAACAGGCAAAAGAAGACTAACCAGAGATTTCTCTCACTCCAAAGCCTCTCTATCTTTTGTATCCTCCCGCTATTTTGCTCGAAAAAAACAGAACCGAAACAATGGGGTTTTAAACAACACACACAAAAAAAAGTACTTTTCCAAGTTTACACGTACGGACAAAGAGGAAAGCGAGAATGCGGAGAGACGAAGAGAGTAATTGGAGGGAGAAAGTGAGGGAAAAAAAGGGTTTGGGGTTTGGTATCACAAGAAAACTCAATTCCCACTTTTGTCCCTTCATTTCCGGAGCAACCCTCGCTCTATGTTCATCATTTCTTTCGTTTTAGGCCAATTAATTAATATAAAAGCTTTATTTTGTCTACAAATAAAAATATGTATATATATGTATATTGGATTAATTAATGAATAAGGTAAGCACGTCTAATGGAATTAATTATATTTTACGTTTCTTTCATTTGTGTGTTACTTACTGCTCTCCTATTCATTCCCATCTTATCATATTAAACAAGTTTGATCAAATCATCATCATTTGTTTTAAGGAATCGAACCAACCAATTTGTTAGGAAACCTTCATTACCAATTTATCATATTCATCATTTGTGTGATCGGTTTTCTCTCATAATATATATCATCAAATTCAGAGAATTTAAATGGGAAAAGGCAGATCCCATAACCAACAAAATAAACAAAAACAATTATAGCCTCATATAACTAAAATTCTATACCTCCCCAAAAAAAAAAAAAAACCATCGAGTTATAAAGATAACTAGATTATAAGCAGTGCGCCCGCACGGGGATTTTTTATTTGTTTAATTTATGAAATTTTATAATATATATTGTCTTTATTGTGTTTAGTATAATTGGTGTTGCGGACGAACGGGTTGTAATATGAGACACATTTATTTTGGGTTTAACGATACTTTGTTTTTGTATATATAATTTTCGTAATATGAAACACAACAATTCCTGATTAGACATAAAAAATCCTTTGTGGGTTTAGTTTTCATAAGTTGTTTACTTATTGTAACGGGTTTAGAGGTTACAGATAATATTGGTGTTTAGATATCTAATTTTTTTTGTAGGTAACAATTTTAATATGTTATGTTATAAAATTAGATGTTCTCAACTCAACTATTGTCATTTGTCTCTTGCTTATACTCGGTTTTCTACTCAAACTCAATTTTATCAGTTTTTCATTTGTAATTTCATGTCTAAAGCGGGATCAATTTTGCTATTTTTACTGTTTTTCTATGTGAGACTTTAAAAACTTTTACTTTATTTTAACTGTATTGTGATTATACATTAGAACCGTTCAAAATGTCAACTCAACTATTGTCATTCGTCTCTTGCTTATACTCGGTTTTTTACTCAAACTCAATCTTATCGGTTTTTTCATATGTAATTTCTTGTCTAAGTCGTTCATTTTTCTGTTTTTCTATGTGAACAATTGAAAACTTTTATTTTCTTTTAACTGTATTGTGATTATACATTAGAACCGTTCAAATATCAACTCAACTATTTTCATCCGTCTCTTGATTATACTCGGTTTTCTACTCAAACTCCATCTTATCAGTTTATTATTTATAATCTCATATCTAATCGTTCTTTTCTAGCCATATCATATCTTTTACTGTTTTTTCGTCTCTTGCTTTAAACTTTTATTTTATTTTAAGTACGAGATTTTAGAAATTTTTATTTATTTTATAATTTTTATAGATTTAATTTATCCAATCAAAGTTTAACACTTATAAAATCTTTAAAGTTCTACTTAAAATTCACACAGTTTAACTTTATCTTTTTGTTCCTACCATGGTTAATTTTTAAAAAACCAACAAAATAAACCTTATTTTTTTCTTTTAAATCGCTACCTATTAATTTAAAGTCAAATTATCTACAACATTTTGTTTCAAATATATTAATAACCTAAAATTAAATTTCATACTAATCACATCTCTATCATATCGAGGAACATCCAACTGAGAATAATTGTGGGAATGACACATCAGCAAAACATTTTTGAATCAAGCTCAAAATTATCACTTAAATTTTTATCCGTATTTTGATTATACATTCGAATCGTTCAAAATCTCAACTCAACTTTTGTCATCCCTCTCCCTCTTATACTCGGGTTTAAACTCAATCTTATTAGTTTTTCATTCGTAATCTCATATCTAAATCGTTCATTTCTTGCTATCTTTACTGATTTTTCAATGTGAGACTTTGAATACTTAATTTTATTTTACTTTAATTGTGAGATTTTATAAACTCTTACTTTATTTTAAATTATCGTTAAAGTTCTAATTAATCCAGTTAATGTTTAACACATTTAAAACCCGTTAAATTTTTCTAAAAAATCACACAATTTAACTTTGTCTTTTTGTTCCTACCATGGTTAATTTTTAAAGAACCAACAAAATCCAACCTTATTTTTTTCTTTTAAATCGCTACCTATTAATTTAAAGTCAAATTATCTTCAATATTTTTTTTGAAATACATTAATAATATAATATTAAATTCCATACTAATCACCTCTCTATAAGATCGAGGAACATCCAGCTGACAATAATTGTGGTAATAACACATCATCCAAACATTTTTGAATCAATCTCAAACTTTTCGTTTAGACTTTTATCCGTATTGTTATTATACATTTGAATCGTTCAAAATCTCAAATCAACTTTGTCATCCCTCTCCCTCTTATATCTAAATCGTTCATTTCTCGCTATCTTTACTGTTTTTTCTTGTGACTTTGAACACTTATTTTAGTTTAATTGTGAAACTTTATAAACTATTACTTTATTTTAAATTATCGTTAAAGTTCTAATTGACCCAGTCAATGTTTAACACTTTTAAAACCCGTAAAATTCTTCTATAAATTCACATATCCTAACTTAGCTTTTTTTGTTCCTCCGATGGTTAATTTTTTAAAACCAACAAAATAAAACCTTAATTTTTTCTTTTAAATTGCTACACATTATTTTAAAGTCAAATTCTCTACAACAATTTCTTAAAGTACGTTAACAATCTAAAGATATATTCCTTACCAATCTCATCTCTATCAGATCGAGGAACGTCCGGCTGAGAATAATTGTGGAAGAGACACATCAGCTAAAAAACAAAAAAACTCAATCTAATCGCTTAGACCTTTACCCGTTTTGTGATACATTAGAGCTGTTCAAAATTTCAACTCAACTATCGTCATATGTCTCCTTCTTATACTCGAGTTTAAATTCAAACTCAATGTTATTGATTTTGTTATTTGTAATCTCATATCTATGTCGCTCCTTTATCGCTATTTTTACTGTTTTTCCGTGTGAGAATTTGAATTTAAATTCAAACTCAATCTTATCGATTTTGTTATTTGTAATTTCATATCTAACTCGCTATCTTTATTGTTTTCGGTGTGACACTTTGAAGAGTTTTATTTTATTTTAAAATCTTTACAGTTTTAATTTATCCAACTAAAGTTTAACACTGTTAAAACTCTTAAAAATAATAAGTAAAAATTCACAGTCTAACTTCATCTTTAAGTTCTTGTGGTGGTTTATTTTTTAAATGCCAACAAAATAAGAAATAATTTTTTTTAAATCGCTACCCATTATTTTAAAGTCAAATTCTCTACAATTTGTTTTTTGAAATACTTTAATAACCTAAGGTTAAAGTCCCTATTAATCATCTCTTTATCATATCCGGGAATTTACAGATGAAATTAATTGTAGAAGTGACACATAACAAAAGTTTTTAAATCAAACTCAAACTAATCGCTTAAACTTTTACATGTATGGTGAATATACATTAGAACCGTTCAAAATCTCAACTACTGGCATCTGTCTTTTGCTTATACTCGGTTTTCTACTTAAATCTAATCTTATCAGTTTTTCATTTATTCTCATATCTAAATCGTTCTATCTACCCATCTCATATCTTTTACTGTTTTTCCGTCTCATACTTTGAATATTTATTTTATTTTAAGTGCCAATTCTTGTAAATTTTAACTTTATTTTAAAATCATTAAAGTTTTAATTTATCCAATCAAATTTTAACACTTCTAAAATCTGTAAAGTTCTACTAAAAATTCACACAGTTTAACTGTCTTTTTGTTCATACAATGGTATATTTTTTAAAAATCAACAAAATAAAAATTTATTTTTCTATTAAGTTTCTACCTATTCACTTAATTTAAAATCAAATTATCTACAACATTTTACTATGATTGAGTGAAAATCTAGTGCACGGGATGCGATTGAACTCTAACAAATCTTTTCCATTTTAGAGATTTGATGCAAATAAAATTAATTAGGTAGATTTAGATGTTTTGAATATAATGTATAGAACACTATATTTAGTTAATGACATTGTTTTATAAATGTAATGTATTATTATTTATGCAGGTTAATCAAATTAACATGCTTGGAAATTACGAAACTTTGAAGGAATAATTTCTGTTCGAACATCAAATCTTTTGTAAATTTTAAAAAATGAGTGCTAATGATTACTCATATATACTTATTAATCGTATATTTGTTTCATCAATAATAAATCTAGAAAATATGATTGTTAGTTATCGTAATATCATATCTCAATTTTGTTGATCATTTCTGCTACTATTTAGGCAATTTTTTCGATCGTAATATCCAAATTATTGTTATGGATTTTCATACCTTATTGTTATGGATTTTCATACCTTTTTGAATACATTTTTGAAGGTAGTAATAATAACTAACCAAATTTGAATAAATTTTGAAATAAATGCTAATAATCAAAATTGCTATCACGTACTTCCTTTTTATATAATGTTGAGTTGTTTAAGACTGAAAATTAAGAAACAATAGAATATTAAATTAAATGATACCAAAAAAGATTTTTGATTGCTTAAAAATAAAAATTCCCATCGAATAATTAATACGATTTGAAATACTAGACTACCGAATGAAAAGATAAAGTAAAATGAAATTTAGAGTTGTTAGTTTCTAAAAAAAAAAATTAAAATAAAATGGAAATATTAATAAATGGAAATGATATTGCTAATGGATTTGAATGATATTTTCCAACTTAAATTGTGGTGATACACTAAATCTATATTTTGTATATTTTCACAAAAAACTATATTTTATATCATATTTTAATTTTCATACTTTTCATAAATACGAACATAAATAATTATGAAATAAATTTATATACTTTGACATTTTTTGTTTCTCTATAAGATTAAAATCAAGAAATAGTTAGCTGAATATACTTCAAATCAAATATAATGTGTATTACCATATTATGAATAAAATTTCTATTTTTGTTAATAATTAATTTAATTGATAGTAAATAACTTAATTTGTGAATAAAATATATTATAATTACAAAGAATACCTAAAAACAGTAATTAAAATTGGTATTAAGTAAATCACCTTTGAAGATAATTGATATGGAAGATGAGTTCCTCATGCGAATCCTTTTTGTTTCTTCAAACAAAAAGATTAGGATTAGCAAGAAAACTTTTTTAAAAAACAGTAATTAAAACTGTTAATTATTAAATAAATCACTTTTGAAGATTTGCAATACATTGATGTCCTGCCACAATGAAAAAAAACATGTCTGTACGCATCATAATTAACCAAAATTTCATAATATGAAGGTAGAAAAATAAAACGAAAGCATCTACATGAACCTAAAGAATTGTGTATCAATGATCGAAAGAGTCTCTTTATATAGATGAATGAATAGTTTTGTAGAAGTTTTTTCATGTTTATCTAAATGGAAGTTAAATATTAAATCAAAAATATTGCATCAAATCTTTTTCGTATCAAATTTGGTTAGTTGGCTTAATTAGATATTTTGTATAAATTTTTTAGAAAGATTCCTAAATCATATATTATAAAGATTGCAATCTTCACAATTATTTGAGGAAAGATAAAAAATTATGTTAAATAAATTTTTAACTTTCTAAAAAATGGGAAAATTAGATATTGTTGAGATGTTGAAACCGAATATTTTATTTATTTTTTCAAATTCGTAAATATTGCAACCGAATATTATATTAAGATCATAATTTCCTTTTGTGAATAATCCTTAAATGTCAACATAATATTTAATTGTAACCTACGAAAATATTGTGATAAACTTTTATGCAGAAATTTAAAATAGTTAAATGTTAAAAAGATGATTTATTTCTGGTAATTTTGTTAAATTAAAAATAGTATATTTCTAACTATCTGTTTTCTGGTAATACATATTTAATATCTTTTTCTGATAATACATATTTAATTAAAAATAGTTAAATATTGTGATAACCTTAAGAACGATATAATTCTAGCTAATAGTTTAATAGTTAAATGTTTTATATGAAAAAATAAAGAAAACCTGATTAAAACAATTTCATGTATAGTTAAACTTATTAAAAATAATTAACTTTTTAAATAGTTATCAAATATTTTATAATTTCAAATTTTAAAATCATACAAAATAATTACATGTTATTATTTAAAAATTAATAATAACATAAATAGTTATTCAAAATGATAAAAAAATAATTGTGATATGTTATTTTTAATAGTTCTACGTTTTTAAATTATTTTTTGTGCATATACAATTTTTTAAAATCCATTAGTCAAAATATTACAAAAAACAATTTGTTAATCAAAATCCATTTTGTGTTATATTTCTATGGAACCTATGATAATAAAAATAAGTAAATTAGTATTTTGACAATTTCATGTAAATAAGTAAATTATTTAAAATAATATAATTAAATTATAAATATTTTTTTTTGTTTCTTGATCGTTACATATTTAAGTAGACAATTTCATGTATTTTTAATGTGTATATATGGGAAATCAATTAAAAGAAAAGTTGTCATGTATACATAATGTTAAATTACCTCATAAATGAGAAAACGGCTGATTCCCCCATGAAGTATTGGACTGCTGATTATTCATATACGAAGTTTCAAGTCATGCCAAAACCTACACAAACTACCTTTTATTTTGAATTCCCTATATGAACTTTTGAAAATCGGTCAATTCCAACAAAACTGTAAACGATGTTTGATTTCCGTTAACGGAATCTGACATGGCTGACACGTGGCTTAATGGTTTAGTCTGGTTTGCGATTAAACCAAATTTTTTTCTATTTCTGAGACCAAAACGACGTCGTTTTGGTCTCATTGTCGATAAATTAAAATATGCACCTACCAGAATTCGAACTCGAGTCTGTAATGAGGCAGGATAATACACTACCACTAGACTAATGGTATTACGTTGTTCAAATACATAACTATATACATATATACAAAATCCAAAATTTCTCAAGTTAATTTCTTCTTCCTCGATTCAATGTCTTCTTCTTCTTCTTCTTCCTCAATTCAATTTCTTCTTCTTCTTCTTCCTCGATTCCATTTCTTCTTCCTCGATTCAATTTTTTTTTCTTGGTTTTTTTTTTCAACTTGTCAACACATGATTTGTCATGGGTTTTGTTGGAGGTGGGCTTAGCACCCCCAATTAGTTAAGCCCATCTTAGGAAAAACCCCTCTTCAGCCCGGTTGCCGGCCTGAAAGCACCCATCCGCAAGATCCCTCTTCAGCCCGGTTGCCGGCCTGAAAACAACGTACCCCGGGCCCGCGCTGATGCCCCGCCAGAACAGGGAATGTCAGAAGAATAGGCGAGTGGGAGTTGGTAAAGCAGTACTCTACCCGCGTAGGGATGTGCCTTCGACCCGACGTCCCACCAACTCTACAGAGCTGACAAGGGCAGGAAGGAGCAGGTGGAGCAGAGTTGGTAAAACAGTGCACTGCCCTGCAACACGCCACGCCGAGCTCATCATGACCTCTCTCCTCGAAAGCCGGGACACGCCTCCTAGGCCACCTTACCCGCAAAAGAGGCCGCAGGCGACACGTGGCCCGAGATCCCGGGGAGCAGGAAGCCAGCCCCGACTATATATACCCCTCATATGTCATTAATGAAGTGGACTCGGATTTGGACTCTAGAACAGACTATAAACTACCCGACCTCTCTCTCTTTGTAGCAAGACAACACTTTAGAACGCCGAACTGGAGGTCCTTTGGAACCAGTTCGTAATTCTAAAGCGTTCACTTCTCTCTCATCAATAAAGCGAAAACACGGCCCCGGCCTACTCATATTTCTCCCGACCTGTCTCAAACGTGGTTAAATTGCTCTATTAACGAAAATCTCACCTCCCATCTCCTAATCATTCTTTAAACACACGTAGTGGTCCACGGGACCAACAATTGGCGCTAGAAGGAGGGGTAACACGTAGTGGTACACTCTTAGGAGTAACCAGAGGGTCTCCCGCGCCTGCTTCGCCATCGAGCACAAGCTGCGCCGCGCCGCGCCGGCCTGCCTGACCATCAATGCGCTTCAGCCCGGCGAGCTCGGCGCCCAGGATCTTCCCGGGCGGGACCTTGTCACCCAGGTCAACATCGACCCACGCGACCCCGCCCGCTGCGTCGGCATCGGCACCGACCTCGACGAAAGCATCAAGCAAGAGCTGGTCGAGTTCCTAAGGCAGAACGTCTCCACCTTCGCCTGGTCAACTGGCGGCCTGCCCGGCATTGACCCGAACACGTGCAGCCACGAGCTCAACGTGGATCCAACCTGCAGGCCGGTCAAGCAGAAGCGGCGGAAGCTTGGCCCGGAGCGCGCCCAAGCGGTCAATGATGAGGTAGAGAGGCTCACCGCGGCCGGCTCGATCACCGAGGTGAAATACCCGGACTGGTTAGCCAACCCAGTGGTAGTCAAGAAGAAGAGCGGAAAATGGAGGGTCTGCGTGGATTTCACCGACCTCAATAAGGCATGCCCTAAGGACAGCTTCCCCCTCCCCCGAATCGACCAGGTCGTTGAAGCCACCGCGGGAAACGAGCTCCTCTCCTTCATGGATGCCTTCTCGGGGTATAACCAAATCCCCATGCACCCTGACGATCAGGAGAAGACCGCGTTCATCACAGACCGAGGCATTTACTGCTACAAAGTAATGCCCTTCGGACTAAAAAACGCCGGGGCCACCTACCAACGGCTCGTCAACCGGATGTTCGCCGACCAAATCGGCCGCACTATGGAGGTATACATAGATGACATGCTGGTAAAGTCTCTGGTGGCGACCGACCACGTCACACACCTCCGGTCCTGCTTCCGCACGCTGAACGAATACAACATGAAGCTGAACCCGGCCAAGTGCTCCTTCGGCGTCACATCGGGCGAATTCCTCGGGTACATCATCACCCAGCGCGGGATCGAGGCCGACCCCAAGCAGATCCGAGCTATCATTGAGCTCAAGTCCCCGGAGAGCACGCGTCAAGTACAACGACTCACCGGGAGAATCGCCGCGCTAAATCGATTCATCTCCCGCTCTACCGACAAGTGTCTCCCTTTCTACCAACTACTCCGGGCTAACAAGCGGTTTGAGTGGGACGACAAATGCGAAGACGCCCTCCGACAGCTGAAGGAGTACATATCCACTCCCCCCGTCCTGTCTAAGCCAGAAGAAGGCGAAATCCTCTACCTCTACGTCGCCATCTCCACGTCAGCAGTCAGCGGCGTGCTAGTACGGGAGGACCGGGGTGACCAAAAACCCATCTCCTACATCAGCAAGTCGCTCGACGACGCGGAGAGCAGGTACCCGACTCTGGAGAAGCTCGCCCTGGCAGTGGTCGTCGCAGCTAGGAAGCTCCGGCCTTATTTTCAATCCCACGCAATTGCCGTCCTAAGCACCTACCCCCTCAGGAACATCCTCCACAGCCCGAGCCGATCAGGCCGGATAATGAAGTGGGCTGTCGAGCTGAGCGAATACGACATCGAGTACCGGGGTCGGACCGCGATCAAATCTCAAGCGCTGGCCGACTTCCTAGTTGAGTTAGCACCCGAGCTGGCAGTCAGCGAGGTGTCCGAAGTGTGGACTCTGCACGTCGACGGATCGGCCTCCAAGCACGGGTCCGGCGTCGGCATACGCCTCGAATCCCCGACCAAGGAGATCCTCGAACAGTCCTTCCGCCTAGCCTTCCCGGCATCGAACAACGAGGCCGAGTACGAAGCTTTGATTGCCGGCCTGCGCCTCGCCAAAGAGGTCGGCGCAAAGAAAATCCGGGCTTACTGCGACTCCCAGCTCGTCGCCAATCAATTCAGCGGGGAGTACGAGGCCAAGAATGATCGCATGGACGCCTACCTCAAGGTGACTCAAGGCATGGCCGCAGACTTCTCCGAGTTCACCCTGACAAAAATCCCCCGAGGCGATAACACTTCCGCAGACGCCCTCGCAGCACTAGCCTCCACCTCGGCTCCAGAGCAACGACGGGTGATCCCGGTGGAAAGTATCGACCTCCCCAGCATCGAGCTGCCAAAGGGAGCCTATCTGATCGGTCCCCAGGTCGCGGATCCTGACGAAGACGCCCAACCTCCCGAGAACCTACCACCGCCCCCGGCCGAGCCCGAACTGCCGGACTGGCGAATCGATCTGCTGCTATACATCGCAGACGGCATTCGCCCCCCAGACCGATGGGCCGCCCGGCGGCTAAGAAAGAAGTGTGCCCAATATACAATGCTGGACGGCAATCTGTTCCGATGGAGCGCCTCGGGAACCCTGCTCGCCTGCCTCCACGGGCAGGAAACCATCGACGTGATGAAGGAAATGCACGAGGGCGCCGACGGCAACCATTCCGGTGGCCGGGCTCTCGCCCTGAGAATACGAAACCAAGGCCACTACTGGCCGACAATGCTCCAAGACTGCGACAAATTCGCAGCCCGGTGCGAGAAGTGCCAGCGCCACGGTCCCCTCATTCATAGTCCAACCGAGCTCCTCACCACTGCGGTGGCACCCTACCCCTTCATGCGATGGGCCATGGACATAGTCGGGCCCCTTCCCCGATCTCGCCAAAAGCGCTTCCTCTTAGTCATGACCGATTACTTCACCAAGTGGGTCGAGGCCGAATCATACGCCAAGATCAAGGCAGAGGACGTCCGAAAGTTCGTCTGGAAGTTCATCATCTGCCGGCACGGGCTCCCGTACGAGATCGTCACCGACAACGGTGCCCAGTTCACATCGGCCCTCTTCGAAGATTTCTGCGCGAAGTGGAAAATCAGACTAAGTAAGTCCACTCCGAGGTACCCCCAGGGGAACGGACAAGCCGAGGCCACCAACAAGACCATCCTCGACGGCCTCAAAAAGCGACTAGACGACAAGAAAGGGTCCTGGGCCGACGAGCTCGATGGAGTCCTCTGGTCCCACCGCACAACACCAAAGACATCGACTGGCCGAACACCGTTCAACCTCTCCCACGGCATGGAAGCAATGGCCCCATCCGAAGTCGGGCTCCCCACTCCTCGCCGCGCTATGCTCACCCAGCAACCCGCACTGAACAACGCCGTCCTACTCAGCGAGCTGGATTTCCTTGAAGAGCAACGGGACCATTCCCTGCTCCGAATCCAGAACTACCAGCAGCTCGCCTCCAAATATTACAACAAGAAGGTTCGAGGCCGGTTCTTCGCCGAGGGCGACCTGGTCCTCCGCAAGGTCTTCGAAAACACCGCCGAACCAAACGCAGGCAAGTTGGGTGCCAATTGGGAGGGCCCCTACCTCATCTCCAAGGTCGTAAAACCAGGCGTCTACGAGCTAGTCACGATGAACGGCGACGCCATCCCGCGCTCATGGAACTCGATCAACCTCAAACGGTTCTACTATTAAGCCCCCGGGCTCCCATCCGCTCTCCGCTTTTGTAAACAAACGAACTACGATTGGCTTGATCCCTTCTACTAAAGGGTACGTAGGCAACCCCTAACCAGGGCTCAGCTATTAATCTAATAAAACCTTTTAGACAAAGGAAAACGGTCCCCGACCTGCGCACAGGAGCCGAGCTCCAAACGCTCAAACGCTCCCGAGCTCCAAACGCTCGCACTCACAAAAAAAAAAAAAAAAAAAAAAAAAAAAAAAAAAAAAAAACCGAGCTCCAGACGCTCCCACTACAAAAAAAAGCCGAGCTCCAAACGCTCGCACTACAAAAAAAAAAAAAATAAAAAAAAAAAAAAAAAATCCGAGCTCCAAACGCTCGCACTACAAAAAAAAAAAAAAAAAAAAAAAAAAAAAAAAAAAAAAAAAAAAAAAAAAAAAAAAAAAAAAAAAAAAAAAAAAAAAAAAAAAAAAAAAAAAAAAAAAGAAAAAGCCGAGCTCCAAACGCTCGCACTACAAAAAAAAGGGGACCGAGCTCCGGTGCTCGCTCTCCCCGGCACACAAGTTATAAGTGCCAAAGCCGGGCCCCAGGGCCCGCACCTCTACTAGACACACAAGCATTAAGTGTCTCTAAAGCCGGGCTCGCTACCCGCACCAAAAAAACAAGGTACACAAGCAATAAGTGCCTTAAGCCGAGATTACCTCGCACCCAATACAAGAGCACGGTCCACGACCTGCTTACTTGACAGAGTACGGTTTACGACCTACTCTACCGATCAAAAAAGCCTCGAAATGGCATTCACACAAAAAAAAAAAGAGAAAGGGCCAACGGCCTCGATTATCACAAAAGGGCCAACGGCCTCGTCTGTTATAAAAATGGCCCACGGCCTAGTCGTTACAAAAGCCTCGAAACGGCACTTACAAAAAGAGAGGGGCCAACGGCCTGCTCTTTGCATAAACGGCCTACGGCCCAGTCCTTACAAAAAGAAACGGCCTACGGCCCAGTCTACAAAAAGAAAACAAAAAGGAAAAAAGTTTTTACAAGGCCGCATCGGCCGGTCGGTTTTCCCCCCCGTCAGCACGGGTACCATCTAAATCAGCCGGGGCCACCATCCTCGCGTTGGTCCCGTACTCACCAAGGAAGGGCTGCCCAGACCCTTCTTCAACCACGACTCCACCGGGTGGCACGTCGGTTCCGGTCTCACCGGACGGCGCATCCGTGTCGGCCTCAGCGGTGGACAGGACCGAGGGATCTGCTTGCACAATCCCAGCAGCTTCGGGGACTCCCTCGTCAGCAGACGGGATCGAGGGATCTGCTTGGACGGTCTCAGCGACCGCAAGAGCGTCCTCAGCAGCCAGCGGAGCCTCCAAGGTCAGATCCACCACGGGGGTGCTAGAAGGAGCGACAGGTATAATGTGCTCAAGCAGAACGCCGTGAGCACGGTCCAGAGGTATTTCCAGATCCTCCGGGGTCAAATCCGGAAAGACCATCCCGTCCAGTACGGCACCGAATGCCGCCTCGTCCTCGTCCAGCTTCTGATACCGGTAGAACGGTACCGACACCCCGTCCTCTGCTTCCATCCTCTTGAGGCAGGCCTTTACGCCAGTCACCTGGCTGTACAGAAGGTGAGGCTCTAAGGCCCGGCGGCGCCCGTCCAGGTGGGCGCGGATCTTCTCCATCTTCGCGGACCACTTCCGGTTCCGCGCTTCCCACCGGGCTGACACCCGATCACTCTCCGCAGCCACGGCCACCTTGGCCCGGCCTATGGCGGATTCCAGCCCCTTCACCCTGGAGCGGAGTGTCTCCCGCTCCCCCTTCAGGAGCCCGTTCTCCTCCTCGAGCCCCGACGCCCGATCCCACCCAGCTGCAGCACGGTCCCTCTCGGCCTCTAGTGCAGACTGCAGACTGGCCACCTCGACCTCCCGGGCTCTTAACCGCACCGCCTCCTCTTCCAGCGCCGCAGATCGGGCCTTCTCATCTCTCAGCTCCTTCTCGAACCCGTGGAGACGGGTAGACTGGATCTGCGAGCTGGACTCCCGGCACTCCCGGAGGAAGTTAATCGAGGCGGCCTGCTCCGCGAGCCTCTTCTCGTAGGCCTCCGCCAGAAAGGCACTAAGGGCCATCGTCTGCATTAAACAAATTGTTAACAAAGACGCGCAACGAGTCTAGCTAAAAACAGTTAGACCAGAGCAGGAGCTTACCCGAGCTGCGGATCGCGCCACCTGACGGAAGGTGTCGGACTCCGCCATCTCCAGCGGAACGAAGTGCGGGTACCCCTGCCCGAACATCATGGCCTGCGCCAGCTCGGCGCACTCGTCCGGATCAACGATTACCTGGTTGCTTCCATCCTCGTGGGTGAAGGAGAAGCTGTAGTCCCGAGGCCCACCGTCGGAACCTCCCGAGGCGCCGCCCACTTCGGCGCTGCGATCCTCGGCCTCCTGCACAGCAGCAGGATTCTCCGCGCCGACGATCGTCTCCCCGACCCCATCGCCCCCTTGGGCCCGGGTCCCATCAACCCCCCCTGCTGGCCCAACGGCCAAAGGCACCTCGGGCTCCGGCCCGGTCAATGTAGGCCGGGTGACCTCCCGACCTCCGGAAGAGGACTCTCCCGTCCTCCTCTTCTTTTTGCCGGTCTCGCCGGCGGCAGCCCGGCCTCCCCTCCTCTTCGAGGGAGTCGCCGCGGAGGAATCCCCCGCAACCCGTGGTGCCGGGTCTCGCCTGACCGGCACCTCGGGTATCGGCGGCGGCGGGGCAACAAACGAATCCGCGTACTGCGGATTGACAAACCTTACTCTACCTGCAAAGGAAGAGCCGTCAGTTCAAAAAAAAAAAAAAAAAAAAAAAAAAAAAAAAAAAAAAAAAAAAAAAAAAAAAAAAAAAAAAAAAAAAAAAAATAATAAACCTCCGGTCATGGCAGCCTCGATTCTCGCAGCGGTGAAGGACTTCCACTCTCTCCGGCGCACTGACCTGAGCACGGCAAGCAGACCTTCGTAGTCCGGTAGCTTGAATCTAGAGGAGTGAGGGCCTGCAGAGCAAGACAAAAAAATCATCAGTCAGACAACCAAAGAAGAGAAGTCAGCTCGACCTGCAAATTCCTACCCGGGGAAAAATTCCAATCCCGGGTATATCTCGCCAACGGATCGAGCCCAGCCACGGCGGTAGCCCGGACGTAGAAGTAGCTGCGAGACCAGTCCTCGACCTTCGACAGCTTGCTCGCCCTAGACCCCGAGCTGGGTGCCTCCAGAACGTTCGCCGCGGGCTTGAAAGCGGCATAGAAGGTCCCAGGAATCCCGGGGTTTGCCTTCTGCTGGGTGAACGCCTCGAACATAGGCAGCGTCACCTCCATGTCGCATTCGTGTCCCAAGGTCAGCAGCACGATCATCCCCTGGACCGTGGACGGGCAGACCTGCGAGAAGGCCAAGCCCCGCGCCCGACAGTACTGGACGAACAGCTCGGGGAGAGGAAGGCGCAAGCCGCACTTCTGAAAAAACGACTCGTACAAGCAGACGAAGCCCGGCCGAGGAGTCCACGGGCGCTCCTCCGCCCTGGGTATCCTGAGCTCAACGCCGGCGGAAAAACCACACAGATTCCCCAGGAGGGTCACCGATTCCGCTGTGCTCCAGGTCGGTGACCCTCCCTGCTCGTAGGAGACCAGGGGGGACCTCACCCTGGCCACTCGAGCTCCGCCTCCGCGGCCGCCCAGATGCCCGGTTCTTCCCCCAGCTTGGCCAGCACCGCGACCGCCAGAGGATCTAACCACCGTTTTCGGCCGGAGGTGGGTCCCCGGAAGCGACGGGGCGGCCCCCGAAGTCGAGGGGGCCAACTCTTCCCCACTGTCTGCCCCTCGTCGCGGAGAAGAGGCATGCTCGGAATCACCGGAGGAACTCGGAGAATCGTTACCACCACCGCGGGACGCCGATTCTTCGCTCGACTCAGCTCGGATACCGTCTAACATCGGAGCCATCGCACGGAGAGGAGGAAATCAAAAAAAAAAAAAGCAGGAAGGAAGTAGGAAGAGAAAGAAGAAATCGGAGAGAGGAGGTTACCTTAGGGTTATGCGCAGAAGGTTTTAACAGGAGGAAGAAGGGGGATTTAAGTAGAAGAAGGGGGACAGTGAAGCGACGCCTGGACACGTGTCACAAGAAGCACGGCCGCCCAAAAACCTAATGATGACGTCTCTTCGTTTCCCCACGCCAAAAAGCAAAGGACGCCTCGATAAACGCGAAGCGTCTTTTACACGCCGCGCGTGGGCAGTCCACGCGAAAAACGAAGCGTCCTTTGCCGTCCCACGTGGTGAGCACGCGCCAACCTCCTACGGGTTTTTCGGAAAAAGCAAACAGAGTTGAGCACGGAACTCCCCGTCCTAAGATGTGCCGAACTAACATCAGATCAACTTCGGCATGCTCGCTTCGCCTCGCGATACCGAACTGGGGGAGGGCCTATTGTTGGAGGTGGGCTTAGCACCCCCAATTAGTTAAGCCCATCTTAGGAAAAACCCCTCTTCAGCCCGGTTGCCGGCCTGAAAGCACCCATCCGCAAGATCCCTCTTCAGCCCGGTTGCCGGCCTGAAAACAACGTACCCCGGGCCCGCGCTGATGCCCCGCCAGAACAGGGAATGTCAGAAGAATAGGCGAGTGGGAGTTGGTAAAGCAGTACTCTACCCGCGTAGGGATGTGCCTTCGACCCGACGTCCCACCAACTCTACAGAGCTGACAAGGGCAGGAAGGAGCAGGTGGAGCAGAGTTGGTAAAACAGTGCACTGCCCTGCAACACGCCACGCCGAGCTCATCATGACCTCTCTCCTCGAAAGCCGGGACACGCCTCCTAGGCCACCTTACCCGCAAAAGAGGCCGCAGGCGACACGTGGCCCGAGATCCCGGGGAGCAGGAAGCCAGCCCCGACTATATATACCCCTCATATGTCATTAATGAAGTGGACTCGGATTTGGACTCTAGAACAGACTATAAACTACCCGACCTCTCTCTCTTTGTAGCAAGACAACACTTTAGAACGCCGAACTGGAGGTCCTTTGGAACCAGTTCGTAATTCTAAAGCGTTCACTTCTCTCTCATCAATAAAGCGAAAACACGGCCCCGGCCTACTCATATTTCTCCCGACCTGTCTCAAACGTGGTTAAATTGCTCTATTAACGAAAATCTCACCTCCCATCTCCTAATCATTCTTTAAACACACGTAGTGGTCCACGGGACCAACAGGTTTAATTCTTATTTTCTTCTTCTTCTTTCTCGATTCAAAATTGTTCGTGAAATTCAAAAAATTCAAAAAAGTTTGATTTTCTGGGTTTAATTTTTGAAATTCAAAAAAAAAAGTTTGTTCGTGAAATTCCTCAAATCAATTTCTCAAAATTTTGAATTTCAAAATTGTTCTTGAAATTCAAAAAAATTCTCATTTTCACGAATTTCAAAAATTAAACCCAGAAAATCAAACTTCGTATTGGGCTGCTGATTGTTCGTGAAATTCAAAAAATTATAAAAAGTTTGATTTTCTGGGTTTAATTTTTGAAATTCGTGAAAATGAGAATTTTTAAAAATTTCAAGAACAATTTTGAAATTCAAAATTTTGAGAAAAATAATTGAGGAATTTCACGAACAAATTTTTTTTTTTTGAATTTCAAAATTTAAACCTATAAATCAAACTTTTTTTGAATTTTTTGAATTTCACGAACAATTTTGAATCGAGAAAGAAGAATAAGAAAATCTGAACTAAACCCATGGCAAATCATGTGTTGACGAGTTGAAAAAAATATAAACCCAGAAAAAAAAAATTGAATCAAGGAAGAAGAAGAAGAAATTGAATTGAGGAAGAAGAAATTAATTTGAAGAAGAAAAAATTAATTTGAGGAATTTTGGATTTTGTATATATTTATATATATAGTTATGTGTTTGAACAACGAAATATCATTAGTCTAGTGGTATAGTGTTACCCTGTTTCATTACAGGCCCGAGTTCGACGTCGTTTTGGTCTCAGCAACTAAAAAAAAAGTTGGTTTAATCGCAAACCAGACCAAACCATTAAGCCACGTGTCAGCCACGTCAGATTCCGTTAACGGAAATCAAACACCGTTTACGGTTTTGTTGGAATTGACCAATTTTCAAAAGTTTATGTATGGAATTCAAAATAAAAGATAGTTTGTGTAGGTTTTGGCATGGCTTGAAACTTTATATATGAATAATCAGCAGCCCAATACTTCATGGAAGAATCGGCCGTTTTTCTCCTCAGAAATTCGTGTTTGAATATAGAGATAGGAAGAAAAAAAAGAATTAAATAAGTAGATTACATTGGAAAGATTTTTTCAAATTTTTTAAAAATAAAATATTTCTGTTTGGAAGCAGGATTAAAAAAGAAAGGATAGTAGATATCTAGAATGAGATTAGACTAAAATCTGTTTGGTTACAAAATGTTACTCTGTTTTAATAGTATAGATAGTAGAACATAATAAATAAATACACGGTTTATTGTGGATACGTTGAAAACCATGGATTTTCGATAACCGGGCGAAGAAATTCCACACGAGCAATTTTCTTCCTCTGATTGGTCTGATCCGGTCCAACTCGGTAATGTTGTTGAATTGAATCTACTTGATGTAGGGAGGGTCCATGAAAACCCACTGGAAAACTTGCTCATACTGAACGGCAGCGTTTTGCCAAGAATAGTTTCGGCTCATTCCTCTTCTCATCAATCCTTCCCATGACTGTTTATACTCTCTGTACGTTTCTGCAGCCAACCTCAAGGCCTGAAGTAAGTAACACAACAGTGTCATTTTCCACCCACAAAACCCCGAAGAAGACATAACCACAAGTTCGATAAACTTACCGACACCATACTATCTTTCGACAAGGGAGAGAAAACCCATCTGAAATAGTAAACCCACAAGTACAAAAAGATCCATAAGATCACAAATCTTTATGAACTTGATATGTCACAATTTTCTCAAAACAGAATATTTTAATTACCCTGTACCCGCCCCAGCTCCACCTTCTGCATAAGGGTTGAAATTCTCAACCGTATCCTGAAAACATTAACAATCCAATTATAAATCATAGCCCCTTTTAACTATCAAACCATTCTCTGTTCTAAACACAATTTGAAAAGCTCACTCTGAGTCCTCCGGTGCCATGAACGACTGGAATGGTCCCATATCTCATTGCGTATAACTGATTTAACCCGCAGGGTTCAAATCTTGATGGCATCAGAAGAATGTCACAGCTGTTTATAGGATTTCACAAAACAATGAGATGTTTGTGGCAATTTTGAGTTTTCTACAACAACACCTTCACATAAGTCATGTGTAATCCAGAAAATTGACCTCCCTAGATAGAGTAAGGACTCTAAGCTAGAGAGATTTTTTTTCTTTTTATTACCCGGCAGTGATGCGATGAGAGATGGGAACGTTGAACCCAACCCAACCGCGGAATTTGTCTCTGTATGTTTCCTCCATACTCCTCATCCAGCTTTCATATTTTGGGTTACCTGAACCAAGCATGACCTGAAAGTAACCAAACCACGTTTAACAGTCGATAAAAAAAGGAACATGTCTTTCACTGAAAAAATGGAATATCAGAATGCAGAAAACCACTACACAAGAAAAAAAACAAATATCTGCCTCAGGCTTAAGAAATGTGCGAAAACAGCTGCGAGATGACAAATGTGTACCACAGCAGTCACTTGCACTGTGTGCATTCCAGTTAAATCGTTAAAAAGACTCACTTACGAATTGAATGTCATCCACCATGAGATCAGGACCAGCAGTTTGGATCAGATCAATGCCCTTCTGGTAATCAAGTCTTCCTATAAACCCAATCTGTCAAAATTTCCAAGCTCTGATTATAAGACATAACTGAAGACCATTGTTAAAAAAAGAAATTAAAAGTTTGGCTTTTGAAATCACACCATTGGACATTCAGGCCTAATGGGGAGACCCAGTTCCTTTTGTAGTGCCATCTTGCACTTGACCTGCAATTCCCAAAGCAAACACAAAAAGTCAATTCACCATTAACAAAAAGCATTGAATTTGCTAGGTTTTAGCACCTTTACTCAAAGAGAACTTCACATCACCTTCTCTGAGAAATCATCAACAGAGTAGTGGAAAGGAATGTGTTCATCCGTGGACGGATCCCACTCATCAACATTGATTCCATTCGTGATCCCTGATAAGCATCGCGGGGATATCAGCTCGGAAAAATGTTTTAAGTGATAACAGACAGGGACCAGTACCGTTTATAACACTCTTCCGACTAGAAAGCAAATCTTGCAGACCATATCCACCTTCAACAGTAGTGATTTCCCATGCATAGCCCTGAAAATGCAGGGAAAAAAAAAGCCCAATCAGAACACCAACTCACCCAACTTCTAGTTTTGAATCATTACCGTTAGTGAATGAGGTCACTAAACAGTAATGGATTATGCTTACAAAAGATTCATCACCTGGCTCACAGTAATGATACGGTCAGAAGTCACAATAGCACCCTTGAGAACATTAACTGCTTCACCGGTGTCAAGAGCATGAGTTCTTGCCCATGTTGGAAACACCCACCCGACCGCTCCGTACCATTCCGAAGGCAATCCCAAGTTGCTGTAAGTAGCTGCTGGCTCCACACCCTTTAAGTAAAAGCACCATATTATGAAATGCAAAATAATCTTTCAACTAAGTCAAGTACAACACCACAAATAATTTAACTAACTACGGTAAACTAACAAAGGGCCATTGCACCGAACTTACGACTAATAAAGACCATAAGAAGAGATATTCGAGGTCTAGGGAAATGCTTTATGCTTTTTACCTGATGAGCGAGGTTATGTATAATGAGAATGCTTCTTGCATCCTTATAAACTCCGTATGGGCGATACTTTGCAGCCAATAATCTGGAATCAAAGGGGATCCACAATACATACAAGATTAAAATCCACAAATCAAAGCACGATTCTGAAAAGCTGGTCCAATTTTATCTTAAAGTAGAAGGTAAAGAGAACAAGAAATGGTTACATGGGAACAAGTCCGGCATGCCAGTCATTGACAAGGAAGAGAGATTTCTCTCCGTAAGTGAAGCCACCAAGAGGCAGCACGAGAGGGGCTTCACACGCTGCATGGCAAAGTAGCGTGAACCGAAACTGTAATCACAGAAGAAAGTGAGACGATGCCCTTTTAGTGAACTACTTAAATCAAAACACAAGATTTACAGATTAAAAGAAGAGCTACAATTAGAGATCAGATTCATTCTTTCGACAATGTCAACGGTAGTACCTGATTATCACCAAATGCTCCTTTACTATCTCCGTAAGGGTTACCAGGTCTATGGTAAGAATGGTGATCAACAAAGACCTGAGAACAGTTACCAAAAAAAAAAAAAAATCAACTTGTAAAGCAATGGCGGTAGTCAAAACTCCACAAAGATTGATGCAAGAAGAGATTAGCGGTTACCCAATCAACACCATCTCTATATTCGTGATAGAAGGAAACTTCTTGAGAAGCTCCAAAGCAATGAACAGTGACACGGATGCCCAAATCCTTAGCCCGGGCATAATTATTGTCTGCAGGGGTTCCATTCTGGTACCGAGGAGAAACAACCATCACACGGTGCCCACGTCCAGCCAAAGCTATTGGCAAAGAACCACAAACATCTCCTAGTCCTCCTGTTTTCGAGTAAGGAGCCGCCTCGGATGTAACGAATACGAGGTTGTTGACTACTTCGGCTTTATTACTCGGAATTTCCGCAGCTCCTTCCTCAACAGCTCTATCTCTAGGAACACCAAAATCAGCCATCTCTGTTTCATCAATAGCCTTTTTCTTCTCTTCTTGATGCGTAGTTTCTTCAGTGCTAGTGCTGAAGATTTCTTGATCACCTGTAGGAGAGAAATCGAGTTTAGTGAGAAGAGAAGCTTTCTCATTTGAAACTCAAAGACTCTTGATTTGAAACGTTATGTTAGGTGAGAAGAGAAGCTTTGAATCTGATGACCACAAGCAAAAAAAAATTCAAGAGAATCATTCACTTTTGACAATTGAAATCACTCAATAACAATATCATAAACACATTCGAAAAGAAAATTGAGTGACTTCCACTGAGAAAACCAAAACGAAAATCCCTAAATTACACACAAGAGTGAATAAATTAAATTCACTGTTAGTTCAAAGAAACACAATGATGAAGAAGTACCAGGAGGAGTGAGCTGAAACCCAAGAACGGAGCCAGAGCCATGTCTCTCAGCGTCTGTGATGAAACCTCTGTCATCACTTTCAGATTCACCCGAGCCACTGATTTTGTCTCCGGAGAAGGAAGAAGAACGGCGGAGGAGAAGCGGCCGTGCGATACTGAATCTCCGGCGGAAACGAGGGAAACCGAGACTACCGATCGGACGGAAATAGCCGGTCCGGTTAAATCCGACGAACGGCTCGAACCTAACCGAGCCGCCGCTGATCTGAAGCGAAGACATTGATCTGATCGATGGAAAGAGCAAAGCAAAACCAAGAAAATGAGAATGCTGAATTTTGGATTTGGGGTCGTTCCTGGGGAGGATTGAAACCACCTGTGGCCTATCTAGTACGGAAAGAATCCTTCGAACTTCGCCGACATGCTTCCAAAAACTTTAAAGTATCTTTTCAAACTGAAACAGAATCAAATGTAGTTTTATTTCTTAAACATTACAAACTCGAAGAATAACTTGAATCCTTAAAGCTTGATTGCAAAAATCTTTCCTGAAATTCGTTTGGATTTCCGATTTATGAAAATAAAAATTCCTAACTTTTACTCCAATTATTACTAGTATTCTCCCAGTGGATCTATCAGAAAAGCGCGAAAATTAATCAGACATTGAAGCCTCACGTTCTGCCACGTGGTGAAATTAGTGGGCTCCAATTTTAAGCAAAACTTAGTTAACTACTTTGACACTCTCTCTAATACCAAAATCCAAAAAGAAGTAATTTGAAGTTATTCGTGGGTAGATAAGCAAGTAACAAATAATTAACGCCTCGTGGGTATAATTTATGCATATATATTAAGATAACATGATTCAAGTGGACAATTAAAAAGGCACAAATGTGTTTAATTATTTCAACTTAAAAAAAGAGTCGCAAATCTGAAATCTCCTTCATACCTCAAAATCTTTGGTAGTTCCTAACGATATACAGAACATTTGCATCGGTTTCATTACATTGGGGTCTATATGGAAAAATTGGACCGACCAGTTAATGGAAGCTCGTTTGGTGAGGGTCAAATTGTAGATGCAGATTTATTGGTGGATCTTCTTGAGACCTATAGATTTGGTAAAGACAATGTTCCCGCAGAAAAAATCCGATTCAAGGCGGCGGCGGCGACGGCGACGGCTGACAACACCACCGAGATGCAGGGTGAAGAGGTCGATGATGGATCTCAAGGTATAGTCAACTTGTCGTTTTCATTTATGCTTTTTTTTTTTTTGCTATGATGGTACCATTAAATTTCTTCAATTTCCAATTACGTCTACTACTTTTAGAAATTTTCAAATTACCCCCAATTCTTTAACCGGACACGATCCTGCATAACCCGGTAGACCAATCACTCGTTTATTTCTGGTCCGAATAGGTCTCGTAGGAAACACGTCTGTTCATGAAAGCACGGCATCGGTATCTTCCAATTCAGATCCTATAATACTGGATACTATGAGCGAGTCCGGTTCAGATAATGAACCCGATTCAAACGAAGAATTAGAAACCGGTTATAATTGGTTAGAGTCGAACTCCACAAACTTAATAAATGCAGAGAACGAAAGGCAAGTTAGGCAACAGAACGCAGAAGAAGGGAAGGTAGAAGAAGAAGGTGAGATAGAAGAAGAAAATAGCGAGAGATCATCATCAGAATCGGAAGCGGAGTCAAACCTAGAGAAGTTGCTTGCGATACAAGAAAAGTACGAGCTTTACTGTCCAAGTTGTAGCTCGTGTATCACCAGAAAAGTGATTCTCAAGAAAAAGAAGCTCGTTGATTTGTCTGCGGATCTGAAACCTAATGTACCGGTTGCTGATGAATCAAGCGACATCGAGGAGATCGAACCACCGGTTAAGGTTCATGCCCCCGAGACTCGTATTGAGAATGATGATCAAGAAGGTTATATCTTCACTTGCTTGGCCTGTCTAAAGTACTTCATCCGGTTAGGTGAATCAAGCTGTTTCTAAACTGGTTTCATCTCAAATTAATCTCTTTGGTTTTCTAATCTGACCCCGATTCTTAATTCTAAATTTCAGGAGCCAGGTTCTTACAACTTGATTATGTCAGGGAAAAACCGGTTGAGGAGCCAGGTACGTTATAGTGAATTGAAAGAAAAATATTAAAGTTCGTCCTATAACCTGAACCGGACTACACAAACTGATTCAGATTCAAAGAGAACCCAGCGACGGTCTATTGAAAACGTAGAACTTAATTATGCTTATAGGGTTAGCTCCGTTATAGTTATAGATGTTGTTCGTTTAACCAACCTGGTATTTGCGTCCATATGCGTATTCAATTGCAATCTAGATGCAAAGTTGATTATGATAGGCAGATTTTATGTAGAGTTTTGGTTATAAAATTATAGAGAATTATGCCTTTTATCTAGTTTGTTATAAAGTTATATATATAGAGTTTAGATGTGTAGATTATAGATGCATATTATATAATTATTATTATTATTTTAATATTTTAATTCATAGAATTTTCTTTTTGAAAATAAACTTTTAGATATATCAAAATGGTTTAATCTGATCATTGAGAATACTATTAACAAAACATATCATTTTAGTTTAAGTTACATCCAATTCTTTTGACAAACACAAAGGAATAGTTTTTTTTGAAGCATCACACTATCTACAATTATATACAGTTGAAGCACATTTAGAGGCGAGGAAGAGTAGTAGTAACACCACAGAACCACCGGCTCAGAATAAACCGGACCGAGAAAGATTCGCCGTTGAGTTATTGAAGAGCACCGTCTACGGCGGTCTCACCGAGACCATCACCAGCCTCGGCGTTGTATCTTCCGCCTCTGCCGCCGGATCCTCCACTGGTATGTCACCAGTCAACGCTTTTTTCTTTTTCTTTTATTAATTAGCAAAAAGATGCAAGATTAGTTTATAGGCTAATCATCTGAATAAACTAAATGATAACTGATAACTTGTATATACATGATTTGATCTATTAAATTTTGATTGTTTCAGAGAATATCTTGGCTCTTGCGGTCGCAAATTTGGCCGGTGGGCTCATCGTCCTCGCTCAAAACGTAATGGACGTCTCGACGCCCTTAATAACGTTTTCTCGTGCCACAAATTGCTTCAGCGGTTTCTTGATTTAACCGGTTCCGGTTTATTCTTGCAGCTTCAAGATCTAAGAAACAGTTCAGAGCAAGAAAAAGATCGGTACGAGGACTTGTTAGGGAGACGTGCTAATATCCGGATGCATATCTTAGTCGCGGTATTGTCTTACATCTTCTTCGGCCTAATTCCTCCACTGGTTTACGCATTTTCCTTCTACGAAACCGGAATCAAGAACTACAAGCTCGTTTCGGTTTTATCGGTTTCTCTGGTTTGCGTGATTGTGCTCGGTATGATCAAGGTCTATGTCCGAAAACCGCCCAACTTACGTGAATCGCCTAAAAAATCATATCTCAAATCTGCGGCTTATTATACGTCTATTGTTGTTGCCTCTTCCGGAATTTCATACGTTGTGGGAGATACCGTGGGAGGGTATATCGGGAAGCTCGGATGGTTTAGTTTAGACAAGACCGGTTTGACTTCAACATTTGACGGAACTAAAACAGAGGAATACCGGTTTCCTTCCTTTTAACGTAGTGAAAGGAGGAAATATGAACCGGTGAGAGCAGCGTTGTATATTTCTGTTTAATCACTAAATATATTTTTCTTTTTTTTTGGTATAATGCAAAGCGGACTTTGCTAAAGGTTAAAACCGATGCTATCCTTGGAATAAATGTAATTAATCTTTGAGGTTTTTATTTGATATTGTAGTATCTCTTTGAATTTATTTGAGTGATATTGGAGTATTACGTATATTAAATGGTTCATAATAACATTTTGTTCCAACCTGCTATTTAAATGGTTCCTTCCATTAAAAGTTAACACCGTTAGAACTCGGGTTAACAGCTCTTCGTACAAAAAAAAATTACTTTGGTTAACAGCTGGATATTTTTTTAAATTACATTATTACTTTTTACAAAATTGAAGATATTGTGATCAATATTACTGTACAAGAAAAAACAAATTATGGACATGTGCTATTGCAATATTTAATCATGGCCAATAATGATGCTCTAACGCCCATACTGCATTCTTCTTGCCTCAGTACAGTACTCTGTGTGTTGCCTTCATCTCTGGAACGAGCTTGTAACTGCCAAAGCTGAATGATTTGCCTCCTCAAAACACCTAAACAATGGCAACCCAATCATTGGGAATCTGGCCTATGTGCAATGCGGCTTTAGTTACAATGTCAAGATGCCAAGAGAGGGATTATCTCACTGTTTTAATCCATCAATGCCTTAGCCGGGTAGAGAATGTGCACCTGGTAGAAGTTACTGACAGTAGATTGCCTTATCGATAAGTGAAGGAATTGGCTTGATTTCGGTTCCAAGTAGATTGCCTTAAATTTTTTTATTTAATTTAATCTAATTTTTTCTTAAAAAACTCTCTTAAGAAACTGCAATAATGATACTCTTAGCTGATTTGATGTCAGGTTTAACTCTGGCTCTTATGTCTCTAGATTTGGTAGATCTAGAAGCAAGCAGAATCGGAACGAGATGGCACTGTAATAAAATATAAATAATTCTACATAACATTTTTTATTTATTAAAGAAATAGAGTTTCTTACCGGTAAACTAGAGGTTGAAAGCGTTCTATATAACAAAAATAATAAACAAAATCAGTATGAACTATTGCCCATCCAATAATGACTACGATGATAATTACACAGCAAGGTACAAGTCCGGTAGATGCAGTCCATGTTTCATCTACATGAAAATAAAATCATTTCATCAAAGATATTTTAATCATCTAATTTTGGTTTAATTTTATATTTTTATTATTTTTTGTTTATATTTTCCTCATATTTTGCTTATTTTTGCTAAAACATGTTTTTTTTCATTTTCTCAAAAAATATTGAAAATCTGATCGCTTTTAATACTACAAAGGTATTTGGATAATCAGATTAGATTGTTGCTTTTAACAAAAAGTTATCACTTTAAATTTTTCGAATCAAATGATAACTTGATGATTTTGTAACCAATATTATATTTTGGTTAATCCTAAATTAGTTAATTGCCCGCTGTTATTTTTATATATGAATTAGCATCATAATTTTCTAATATTGTATAATCTTACTGATTTATATTAATAAAACCCAACGACCCTACTGGTTAGTTAGATATACGTTTTAAATTAAATGAGTTTTGTCGATCACAAAACCCAAAAAAGATTTGAAGTCCTGAAGCTCCAAACTTTTAATCTTCGTCGTCCATAATTGTGTCATTTTTTCCTTGAGATGTTTTTTTGCCAAAGTCTAAAATTTCTTTCTAGTAGCTTCTTGCTACATATATTTTTATAAATGGAAGTTAACTAGAATTGTGTTCAATTTCAATAAATAGATGATTGTGACACGATAACAGACAAATACTATTATTTTTAAAATATATTTTTCTCATATTTTGCATATTTTGGCTTAAACTTTTTTTCTTTCTTTTTCTTAAGCTTTTGGACAAACTTTATTACTTTGTTGCTATCAACAATGGTTTTAAGTTTTAACACCCTCTACATTATATCTCTCTCTTCCACATCTTTTTTTTTCTATTCTATCTAATAATTCAACACCCACTAAAATTTTATATTCTACAATGATTTGTTTAATAAAATTCAACACCATATCCCACTATTTTTTTATTTCATTATTTTTAATTTGTTAAGAAAATAGTTTTTTGTGTGTCCAAATCTAATGAAATAAGTATCTATTTATAAAGTATGAAAATGATGAATTTTGATATATATTTTTTTAATAAATAATATAATTTCAAATCTAATAATTGCCTTAAATAATGTGGATATAAAAAAAAATCAAAAAAGTTCATCAATATTTATTAAATATTTCGGTCATCCAAATTTCTATTTTTTTCAATAAAAAATGATATGTGGGACCCACTTTTTTACTTTTAACATGTTAAAAATTTTTAACACAAAAACTTCCATGTCATCCCACTCAAATTATTTAACACCTCATACAATGGTTTAAACAATTGAATATTACTTTCAACTAACTTATCGTGGGTAGTAGTCTAAGAGACAAATTGTGTTTAAAGTGTGTCTATTAGAGTATTACTTTTAATACTACAAAGGTATTTGGACAATCATCTTACTTTGTTGCTTTTAACAAAAAGTTATCACTTTAAAAATTTCGAATCAAATCATAAATTGATAATATTGTAACCAATACTATATTTTGGCTAATCCTAAATTAGTTTGTCCGCTGTTAATTTTATATCTAAATTAGCATCATAGTTTTTTAAATATTTTATAATCTTACCGATTTAGATTAATTGAACTCAAGCACCCTGCTGATTAAATAGATATAGTTTTTTAATTAAATGAGTATTGTCGATCACAAAACCCAAAAAATATATTTAGTTTGTAGATAGATAGTAAATCTTAGACCTCAACAAAATATTTAGAACCGAAAAATTAAATCGAATAAAAAGGTTCCGAACCAAACTGAATAGTTACAAATACTCGAAGAGTACCTTTTATAAAATATTTCGGATACCCGAAATCCGATCCAAATCCAGGTAGAACCAAACCGAACCCGATCCAAAAAAAGAAATACCCGAGTGAATTCTAGACTTCTAAAATTTGATTACCTGAAACCCAAAAAAATTGAACCGAATCCGAACGGATACCCAAAACCAGAAAAACTGAACTGCACCCGAACGGATATCCGAATGTCCAGACTTAGGAAGCCTTGGTGTAAACTTTTACTTAAAACCACAAATTCAAATTAAATGTAAATAATATGTTTTGGGTAATTGATGTGACAAAGCAAGAACTGTGATGACGTGTTTAGTAGTGGAAAAAAAGAAGAAAGAGCGTGTGGCCGAAGCTTTTATTTACCCTCAGTAGGGCCTCAGAGCTCTTCTCTCAACGTTTCCTATTTCTCTCATAGCGTTTCTCTGTCGTTTATCGGGAACAATCATCCTCACATTTTCTCATTCTGGGTTTTGAGAAAACAGAGTCGATCAAAAGGTAAAATATCTCATCATCACTCTATCGTTTCTTCTGCTTCAAAGAAGAAAAAAAGTCTGATTTTTTTTTTTTGTCTTCTCACATTCCCTTTCACATTTTATTTTTCTGCTGAACTTAAAAGCAAAAGTTGGGTTTTTTTTTCCTTTCAAAGTTTTGATTTTTGTTTTAAGTCGATGAATTTCTAAAAACTGTGTTCTGATTTTGTTTTTTCTTTCCGGGTTTTATGCTCTAAACTTCTCGCGAAGCCACGATTGTGGATGAATCTATAGAAATGTGTCTTTCATCTTCATCGCAATGGAAAAAATGATTGAAAAACAAAAAAAAAACTGAAACTTTCGTCTTTTACCGCTTCCAAAAAAAAAAAAAACTGAACTTTTTGGGTAAAGCAGGGAAAACAAAACACTATCAAGCTATCGAAATCGTTGAGTATCCACAATTTTGTTTTGGCACAAAAATGGTTCTGGTTTTGGGTTTCTTCCTCTTCTTCGTTCTGATTCGCTCTCATTTTCTTCTTCTTGTTTCTTTTCTGGTCAGATTTTGTTGACTGAGCTTTTGCTGGGTTTCTCGGAGAGGAATCAGTCGGCGAACCTACGGTACTGTTCTCACTCTTTTCCTCTCTCTGGCGTCACTTGGGTTATCGGTCTTTATGATCATTTTGGATGTGACTTTCTCTAAATCGAAGCTTGAATGCTTGATTGAGACAACCAAACCCTAAGAATTGCAAACTCAGATATTTATCCGAGGTATAATTGCAAATACCCAACTATATTTCTGTCTTCTTCTATATCCCTGAATGGTAGTGTCGATGTGTACACAGTACACTGCATTGTATATAAATGCGAGTACTTACTAAATTGTCCTTTTCTTCCTCGTTTTCGCACTTCTCTTATTTAAAAATTGCTGCTTTTTAGAAGAAGCTAATGCCTCTGTTATTGGGTTCTGTTAGTCTTTACCGGCTCTATTTCCAATTGCGTTTCTTCAGATTTTGGCCTGTTACATTTATGTTATATGCAATTCTGTGTACATGCTTTTATGTTTTAGTAGAAGTGTAGAACTGTGTATATTTTTGTTTTTTTTTTCTAAATATTATGAGCTCCTTCTAATTTTCACAGAGATGGACAATCAAGACATAGGTGCTTGTATAGGTATACATGTAGCTTTTAGTTACTTGTCTTATAAGTCAACAAACAATTCCAAACATCCAAAAAATTTAATACGAAATTCACAAAACTGAATTAGTGTATGCCTTCCACAATTCTTTTGTTTTTTTCAATCGATTAGAGGCAAGGATGCAAGTTTGTATTTGGATGCAGCACTTGTATTGCAGTTCTAGTAGGTTCTTTCTAATGAATCATCAATAACGATCTACCCATTCTGTAGCCATTTCATACAAGAGCATTGGAAGCTGTGTGCCTATTTCCATTGCTGTTCTTAGGAATCAATGATTTCCATGTTTAGCTTCCACTGTAATCCTGCTTGTGCCTCTACTGTAATTCCAGACTATTCTGTTTCATGTTGAATTCTGTCTTCACATTTCAGATGAGCCGCAGGAGATTGGTCAAGAGAGCATTGATTCTAGATAATGATGAAGATGAGGATATGGTTTACAGCTTCAAGGTCCTTTTACCTAACAGCACTAGTGTGCCCCTCACACTTACTAACCCAGAACCTGAGATGCCGATGGAGAATTTTGTCAACCTGGTGAAGGAGGAGTACGATAAAGCACGAAAAGATTGTGTGTTGATGTGTAAGAGGACAAGGGTTGATTGGAACTTGGGCCGAAAGTTTCATCTTGAGTCAAATGATAATAAGATGAAAGGAATGGTTCGCTTTGCTGCCTTTAAGCCCAACTTGTGCCATATAATACGTCTTGATGTGAGTTTTTATGTTCATAATATCTTTGTTTCACGTGAATAACCAGACAAAACTGAGATAATTCCCTGAACTATTTCTCCCTTCTTGTTTTCTGATGTTCTCTGTCTCAACTTCTACCTCTGGGTCAGGACGGTTCTGGTATAACTTCCACCATGTATGAGGTCAGCATTACTATTCTGGAACATATACACTTGCTATATCTTTGTCTCCTTAGGTTGGTCTGTGATGGTTCACTCTTGGTTTTGCAGAACTTGTGGGATTTGACACCTGACACTGATCTTCTAAAAGAACTACCTGAAAATTATAGCTTTGAGACAGCTCTTGCGGATCTAATAGTAAGTGTTTCAGTAAAATTACTTTAAAAGATGGAACGCCTTATGGAAAATTTATGTGTTTTGTGTTGGTTCATAGTGGACATCGTGCCTTGTTATAAACCGATGCACAATATCTATTCCTTGTTGTGTAAACTAAGCACATTTTTGACTTCTATTTTCCGAAAGTTTTACATAAAATCCTACTTCAAGGATTGTTCTTGTGGATTTGGTCTAGTTCTCTGGATAATTCCCAAAGGAAACAAAGAAAAAGAAAATATATTTTCTCTGTGTTGTGTTTGCAACTAAAAGTTATGGTTATCTAGGGATTCACATTGTCATATCTGCTTGTTTGATTTCTGAAATTAAACACATTGTGTTTCCCATTAAACATGACTATTTTTTCACAAATAGTTTAACTTACTTTCGATTACTAACATAATCTTTACATTATTTCTCGGGATCTGTTGATGAAATTGGGTTTTGCATCTGTTTAATTTCTCGTTTATTCCAGATATGGAATCCTAAATTTTCTGTTGTCTAATTTACAGGACAATTCCTTGCAAGCTGTGTGGCCTTGTTCTCAAGAAGATCGAAAAGGAGATCGAAGACTGATTAGGTTTGTACTTTGTCATAAGAGGTTAGATGACCAAAATTGAACGTGATGCTTCAGTTCATGTGATTGTTTTTGCAGTGTGGATGTTTCTAGTGATTGGATTTCAGTCTTTGATACTGGGAGAGGAATGGACAGTAGTGAGGAAAATGCTATTGATAAATGGTGAGATTTTTTCTTCAATTTCATTAAAAAAAACATTGAAGATATTGGTAACCCATACGAATACTAGGGACGGCTAATGGTTTATGATTATGAACTGAGAAAATTGTTCTACAGAACATAGAACTTCACATAATTTATATATTAAGTTTGATATTCCAATTAAGTGTTGTTTGCTCAATTTGATACTGCAGGTTTGATTTGTTGGTGCTAACTTGAACATTTTTCACGTTTGTTTTAAATTTGCGCAGGGGGAAAATAGGGGGCTCATTACATAGATCTCAAAAAACGTTTGGTATTGGAGGCAAACCACCATACCTTAAGGTAATTTATTAGTCGCAAATAGCCTATGTTCGTTTTCTTCTTACAATTTATAAATTTTGTCTTTAAAATATTTGATGGATAATTGAGCACCTTCGGTCAAAATATGTCAGCTTGGACTGTTCTTTCTGTATCACTACCTGCTATTTTACTTATCTGAAGAAGATTACTCTTTTTCTATGTAGCCATTCTTTGGAATGTTTGGATATGGAGGTCCTTATGCTTGTATGTTCTTGGGAAGGTGCGACTTCTGCTTCTGTTTTCCTAACCTATGATTTTCTGCATTATCTTGTTGCGTTTAACTCTCTTCCCTGGTTAGACGTACTTTGGTGTCTTCTAAGACGAAAGAGTCCAAGAAAGTATTCACTTTGCAATACAAGAAAGAAGCCTTGATTGACAACCGGTCCATCCCGGGAAAACACTGGAAGGTAAAATGATTCATCATTTGTCAAACTTGGCTTTTTTTGCTTGTCAATGTTTTCTAAACACTAAATTCTGAACTTCTTGTATAGACTGATGGTGGTATGAGGGACCCGTCGGAGGAGGAAATTAAGTTATCGCCTCATGGAAGTTTCACAAAGGTTCACCTTTTTTCAAAATTTCCTGTCCTTGTTCCCATATGACATGATAAACACAACTTTCTATATACTATCAGAGAGATGCAGAAACAAATACAATCGAAAATATTTTTACTTAAAAATAGTTTTCACGCATTGATCCATAACCTTAGGATTCATTTTTGTTGATGTGAGTAGTTCACTTTCTTTGACACAAACTTTCTTGTTTCTGAACTAGTTTGATTTCTAGAATTTTAATGCTTTTAATTAAGGTTATGTTGATAGTTTGTTACATCATCTTAAATTATTCCGTAAGTATTATGTGTGTGCTAGAGAAGAGAGATAGTCTGCACAACTGAATGTTACTCTAATGATCAGATTGTGCAGGAACCTTTTGGTGTTGTTCTCAAGCCCTATATATCACCGTTTGATATTCAGCTTTTCACAATTTTTTTTTCATGAAACTGCAGGCTATGATATGTTATCAATTGCTAATTTGAAACTTCTACTCTATATTCTTTCTAGGTTGAGATATTTCAATCAGAATTTGACATGGCAAAAATTTATCAACTCCAGTGCAGGCTTAAGGATATTTACTTTCCTTACATTCAGGTATTCTTAGGCTATCAATAATACAACATGTCATAATACATGTTTATTGCTCAGAGTTTTGTTTAGGATTTTTAGGTTCCTGTAGCATGCTAACCTTCACCAAAATACGTTAGTCTACTTGGGTCAATGATGCTTGAAACTGTGCTATAAAATAGGAAAAATGGATGAATTTCTGTTCCGCTATGTTTTCTAATAGTTCTGCCTTTGACCATTTTCTTGGCTCTAATATAATGTCACACTGTTCTTTCGATATGCTTTATCAACCTCCACCTGTAGTGTGATGAACTCTCCAAAACTGGGAGGACCGAAAGGCCTGTAGAGTTTCAGGTTTGTCATTATCATCATTGGCTCAATTATTGTGTTCCTCGTTTTATATTACTATGTTTCAGGTTCGATATTATCATTCCAAGATAAATTACTCTTAAGTTTTCTTGGTTAACTCTTTGCCTGGTCCTCTTTCACTTTTCCAGGTCAATGGAGAAGATTTGGCTGAGATAACAGGTGGAGAGGTTGCAATTACCAACCTAAACTCCAAGGGTCAAGAATTTTCGTTTCAGATTCAATTCACTCTTACCAGTGAAAAACGAAAAGGTAAAAACCCTTCTTCAGATCAAGATATCTTCTATTAGTTAAGCTCCCGGCTTCTTTTGCTTCAGTATTTGGTAGCAGCGTCTTTATTAAAAATATGGTTGGTATCTTCGAACGGAGATATATTTTGTTTGCTGTGAACTAGAGAAATTGCTCAAGCCCACTATAATGAAACATCAGTCATAATTGTGTTTGTGGGCGGCAAACACATACGCTATTTTCTTACACTGGAATTCTTAGAGAGCCCATATCATGTGTGTACAGAGGAACGCTGAAATGCGCTCCTAACAGAAGCAGAAAAGTCGCAATCCCAAAAGTTTTTTTCTTTGTTTGGAGTCTGACTATATAATTGTTTTCCAGGGACACCTCAAGAGGCAAATGCTCGCCTCAAATTTGTTTATTTTCCAATCGTCCAGGTATGACAATCCTTTCTGAAGAAGCAAACATTACCTTTGGTTACTTTCTTGAACTGAACATTTTATAAGCTCTACAGGGAAAAGAAAGCATTGAGAAAATTTTGGAGGGATTAGAAGAGGAAGGATGCAAAGTTTCCGAAAGCTTCCAGACTTTTGGTCGTGTTTCTATAAGAAGGCTCGGTCGTCTACTTCCAGAAGTCCGTTGGGTTAGTCTTCTCTTGTCCCCATTTTCATGCTAATTATGGTGTGGAAAAGATGAAGGTTCTTCGAATGTGCTTGAAAAAAAGAATACAACTTATTGCGTTTTTTTGGGTGACCAATAAATATGTGTAGGATTCAATACCGTTTATGCAAAGAGGAGCCAGAGCGTCCACTTTGCAGAAATGTTGCCAAAGAGTAAAATGCTTTGTTGGTACGAAGTGCTCATGCGTAGTCAGCTGTATATGTACTTTTATTATTATTGTTTTATGAATGTACACTCTCCGTGGTCGCAGATTTGGATGCTGGTTTTAGCCCAACCCCCTCCAAAGTGAGCTAAGCACTATCCTAGATTACTTGAGTATTTAGTACATTATCATCTGATCACTGTACATGCTTTTTACAGACTGACCTTGCAAGCCAAAATCCTTTCTCAGTAGCTCTAAGAAACTTTGGTAGTAAATCGACGGAGAAGGAGAAGGATACTGGTCAGTTTAAAATCCTTCTGCAATTTTTCCTCTTCTTCTGGTACTTGGATTATAATGAACTCTTGTTTTTACAGATGTCAAAATTGTGATTCGCCGAGAAGGAAAACCACTTGGCAACACACAACTGGAGCAGACTTATCAGGATTGGGTTATGAAGATGCATGATACCCATGATGAAGAAGCTACATCGGGTGAAGATGATGCTATTCTCATTGTTGGATCCTTGGATAAAAAGGCTCTTGGCATTTTGCGTGATGGTATGTATTAGCTTTTCATGGATGATAAAGAAACTTTGCTTGGAAAGCTATCGCCTCGAAAATTCAAAACGCATGTTTGCCAAGCATTTTATTATATCCAGAATTTCTTACTAACATTGATGCTGTAGTAGAAACATACTTGAGGTTTTCTTTAATGAATTTTTTTTCCATATTTTAAAGTTTATCTCCTTGTCTGAATTGGGTTCTCATACTTCCAATGCTCTTGGGCTCTAGCTGTGAGGGTGCACAAGGTGGTTACGAGAAAAGGAATGTCGTGGAAACGTGGTCAAAATATAAAGATTCTGAAAGGAGCTTATGCTGGGGTTCACAATAATAATGTCTACGCTACCATTGACTATTTTCTAATAGAAGGGTTCGAGGACGAAGCAGGCGGTTAGTACCATTTCCAGAGTTATTTAAACTACAAATGGAACCATGTTTTGTACTCACTGTGGCTAAATCTGTCTTTTTATGTGTTTTCTGAGCAGGTGATACTCGGATTTTATGCAGGTGATTTTTTTTCATCTGACTAGTTCTGAATATTCATTGCTAGTTCTGTATCTCATAGCTTTAACTGTAGGCCTATCAATTTCCCTGAGAATGAGGGATGCACACTTTCAATCATCGATGGAATTTCGAGTCTAGAACTTCAGAGGTCTTTATCTCTACCGATCACTATAATCGACTCTGGAAAGGTCAATCACTTAATTACTTCCATCTTCTTTATTTTTTTTTTATTCTCCTCTTCTGCATACAGCTAATGATTTCGATCTGAGAAACGTTTTTGTACAGTGCCTACCTGCAGATGCGGACGAATGGACTAAACAGCTTGAGAAGCAACAGGAAAAGGCACCGTCAAAAATTGATTTGCTTGATGAAAGAGATTGCAGAGAATTGAACATTGATGGGGTAGGGACGTGTCATTATTTAGTATAAACTATATAGTCAGATTAAGTAATAGAGTTTGATATCAACTCCCTTTGCGTGTAAACATTTATAATGAGCAGTAAGCACTTTTGTCTTCCAAACGGGTTTTTCCAAATTGTTGCCACAAAACTAAGAACCTCTGTCTTTCATTCAAGCTTATCACAGATATAACGTTTTCTGTATCAATATGTTACAGGAATTACCAGTTGGTGATTCTGTTCATGCTGGGCGAGCTCCCCCGCAACAGATTGTTGCAGTTGTCCGACCTGCATGCTTCACATCTTCGAAGTTGTCAACACCGCCGAAGAAGTTGGAGCAGAAACATATTGTTAAGATGGATGGGGAAGAAATGGTCATGGTAGTAAAATTGCTAGGCCCAAATATGAAATCAAGTGATAAGAATATCAAACCTGTGTGTTCGCAGCGCTTGCTTCCTACATCCCGTAAAGGGATTTGTGGTCTTTACATCTTTTCACTTGGGTCCAAGTTTCCGAACCTTTTCAAGAAAGCTGGCACTTACAAGTTCTCTTTCTCTATCGTAAGTAACTTTCGACGCACTTCTCTTTTTGTATCTGAAAGTATATTTTAAAGGATGGTTCGATGAATTTAAACTAACAGAATTCCACCTCGCAGTTTTATCTGCCAGTTAATTTTTTCGAGTAATAATATAATGTAATTCCCCAAACACTATACCTTCAGGGAAACTCGATAAGTTGCCAAAAAACGGTGGTTGTTAGACCTTCTTCAAAGGCAGCAAAGTGGAAATTAGACAATCTGGAGTCCCCGCTGTGCAATGTTCGGTAAGAGTCATAGTCTCTTTAGAAATGACATATATATACATCGAACCTTTCTCACTTTCCTTCACCTTAAATCTTAAGATTGTTGATCTTGATCAGTATAATTGTGTTTCTACAGGGTTGGTTATTCTCTTCCACCTTTCCATATCGCGTGCTTTGACGAGTACGAAAATCAGATACGGTTCACTTCTGTTCCAAGCCTGGAAGTTAAACTGGAAGCTAACCCTGGATTCCATCTCAAGATTGATAACATTGAGGCTAACCTGATGAATAGAGGATCAATTCTCAAAATTGAGGTATATTGCTATTTCCATGGTTAATGTAAAGCGAGGACAGATTCTAAATACAGCTTGTAGTGTAGGCATATATACATTACCATTTAAGGTGGTTATTTTATATGGAAAAGTCTATATAATTTCGTGATTTTCTGAATCTAATGCAGAATGTGCTTGTTGAGACTGATGAGTTAGACCAAATCAGACCAAATTATGAAGCAACCTTGGAGATACGCGCAATGGGAAAACCTTTTTCTGTCGCAGTCGCTTGTAAAGGTAAGCTTTAATTCTATATTATTGGTCTTCATAAGTCTTTATGCAAAAGCTTGTATGCCGGCGTGGATCATTTAGTTATGCTACTTTAACGTATGGAGCTTTCTGTAATTTCTGGACATTTTCTGGAACTGAGAAAATTTAAAATTTCTGATAGTTATGAAATCAGGGAGTTGGTCTGTGCTCTGTATCTATTTATAAATATTGACATCGTAAGGACATACAAAATGAACTAATAACGTTTATAATATGTAAAAATTATTTTCCTTAACGAATATTTCTTGTTTCAGTGAATCCCGGACCTTTGAAACGTGTTGCAGTTAATAATCCCCAGGCTTTTGAAAATTTGCTTCCAGGTTCTACTGTTGAAAATTTTACCCTGGAGGTATGTTTTATAGGTATATGCACGTTGTTAAACATTAATCAGTTTTTCATTCAAATCAAGTTGACTAAAATTTTCATGCAGATGTTCGATGGATACAATAACCATGTTGCAGAAGGGACCGATGTTCTGATACATATTGATGGCTATCGTATCGAAGACTGGATGGGCGTCAACCGTAAGGTGTGAGAAGCTTACTCTAAGAAAGTATATGATTCTCTGTTTGACTTGTTGAGTGAATCTTATAGTATACCGTGTTCTTGCCATTGTAACACTCTGTGGATGACGCAGTTTCTTATATGATTTCGGTTTTGGTTTCAATTACTCTACAAAAGTTTGTTGATCATTTGATAGGTTGATGGTCGTGGCTGCATTGATCTCTCTGGCATTCTCAAAGTCACAAAAGGCTATGGGAAATCTAGTAACATGATCTCTTCATTTCTATATTTAGTGTCATTCCTTTTTACGATTATTTTCTGATTGTCTAGTGTCTTTGTTTGTTCTCTACAGTCTCATTCTCTGTTATGTCTGGTAATGAAGAGATCTTCAGGAAAGAGTCTCAAATCGAAGAACGAGAGCTAAGGCTTGTAACAGAGGTAAAGATTCTTTTGGTGAAGTGTGGGTTCTTTTCATTTATTTATTATTTATTTTTATTATGTACTTCCTTGCGGCCAAGTTTCTGTCAGGAAGTTGTCTCTCTTCCTACACACTTTGACTTCTTATCCTGAAATTGTATGTTTCGATCAGCTACCCGTCGTATGTGCTGCTGGTTCGAATCTCGTAAACCTCATCTTCAGAGTGACGGATTCAGATGGTTCTATGGATACTAGCATCCATCATGACGAAAAATCTGGGTGTTTCCACACTATGAGCATCGAATCCGATTCAAGAAACATTCAGAGTGGAATCAGATATGCCTTTGTCCACGGGTGTTGCAAAGTTCCTACTCTTTCCCTACCTGAGAACGAGGGTGTCTTTTCTTTCAGGGTGTTCCATTCTCGATATCCTGAGCTTCATGTGAACTTAGAGGTAGTTATTTGTGAATTGGGTTATATATTGCAATATGTGTCTACCATGGATAGAACGTTTTTACTTTTTCCTGATTTTCAGTTTATGCTCGTGTTAATTCACCTTTTCACACTGATTCTCTTGTATTCGGTTATCAGATTCCGCTAACGTCTGCTCCAGCATTTGAAAGAGATGAGATTGGGTGTTCTACACCTTATTCAAGGACGACTACAACACCTCAATCAGGGATGGCTTCAACCACAAATCCAGGGGTGACTCCAACTCCCAATTTAGGGTTGGAACAAACTCCATGTTCACAGTTTGGAGTTTTGGCCATATCGTCATTGGATCTCAGTAGCCAAACTGACTTGATTAATATAGCCAAAGTAAGATCATCACCATTTAAGTCGCAAATATTGATCTTTTTTGTTTCATTTACCCAAAGCGATACCATATGTAGAATGATCTAATATTTGTATTCAAAGTTCATCTCAGTGGCGTGTTTGAAAAATGCTCCTTTCTCCTGCAGGGTTTAAAACAAAAACTCAGTATATACGGAGCACACCAAGTGGAAATAGAGGAGCACCTAAAATGTTTGGAGGTTGAACAAGAGCAGGCTGAGCAAGAGTTGATTACTTTGCAAGGTAAGTATTATCTCGGTTAAGATTATATATTGTTTATTTGACACCCTTTTCCTGAAATTTGATATCTATAATTGGGCTTGAAGCTGCATTGATGCTCCTTTTTCACTTTTTGTTTTGTTTTTGAACCCACTTTAAACTTAATCATAGTTTTATTTCAACAATTTTCTAACCCAAAAGAATGGCGAATATAAACCCGCAATTCTCACCTATTCATGTTAATTTCATCTCAGCTTCTCTGGAACCTATCAGCGCAGCGTTGCCAGAATGCTTATCCACCAGAGAGTCATTGATGAAAGATATAGAAGAAAAGCATCATGACACAGCAGCATCGGTTTTCTGTTCTTTGTACAGAAAGGCTCCACCTCCGCGGTCTCTGTTTCTGTCAAATAAAGGAGTGTTTGGCATAGTAGCGCTTCTTGGTTCAGTTGCCTCCACCTCACTAAGCAGGTGACATCAATTTCTAGCCACAGTTTTTCTGATCACAGTGTCTACAGATGGGGCAAATCTTCAATTTCTTTATTTGATATGACAGGGCATTATCTGTATATTTGGGGAAAGACACAATGCTTGCGTTGGTATGCAAATCATCGAAATTTGGACCAAATAGTGCTGATTACCTGAGGCTTCAATCTGAAGCAGCTAGTCTCGAACGATCTATAACCAGTCCCTTGCTTATTATCTGTCTTGATGCAACCAGGTAATTTGGACTCTTCTTTTGTTTTTTGTTTTGTTTTTTTTTTTGTTGCTAATCCTTAATGTTGCTTAGCCAAATGCTTTGTGGTGTTCTAATACAAAACATGCAGACCTTGGAGTAGTGGACTTGTGGAAAATGATCATCAGAGGAAATTAGCCATGGTTAACCCTTACCAATCTAATGGAGATCCTATACCGGGTTTCAAAGGCTATGCTGTGAATATGATCGAGTTGGCTTCAGAGGAGCTGAATATACAAACAAACTCGGGTCACGGGCTTAGAGAGACGCTTTTCTATGGACTTTTTGGAGACTTACAAGTATATGAGACTGGAAAGGATCTTGAAGCAGCCCTTCCTTGCATCAATGGTGGAAATGCTGTGTCCCTAGATGGTTGGATCTCCAAGGAAAACGGATATATATACTCCGGATGCTGGTACGTGTGCTTTATCTTTATCTTTATCTTTAAAACCATTTCAGTTATTGGGTTAGGACTTTAAAGCTCGAGACTTGAATTGCAAACCTTCCAGTTCCCAGTTCCAGATATTGTCTTTGGTTATTGTGACTGTTGAATGATCTTTGTTTATTGTGTTTTTGGGTTGTCACAGCAAACCGGAAATTCATTTTCCGATAACAGTAACAGAGAAGGAAGAAAAGGCTTTGATTAAATTGGAAATAACAAGAGACAGAAAGAGAAAGGCGGAGAAGATGATGGTGGAAAAGAATGGTTCGTTGCGAAAGCTAGAGAAAAAGTTGAAGAAGGCAACGAAAAAATACCAACATTTTACAGCTATGAAAGACTCTCTAGACAGATGAAGATAATAGTTTTGGACCTTTTGGTGTTTTGGGGGTCGTTAATATTAGTTTGGTCTGTTGTGAATATGATCTACGTTGTTTGGTTCACTCTATATTCGCATGTTTATAGAAGCTTTTTTTTGTTTGTTCAAAGCATGTTTATTAAAGTCGGCTCCATCTCCCACTTCTCATTCAATCAAAAGATCTGGGTATTTTGACACATATCATACATTCTAAGCGATTCTGTAAATAAATAAATTTCTTGGTCAAATATGAAAATAGCAGAACATAAGTGTACTTGGGTAAATAGCAAAAGATTCGAAGCAATTCGATTAGTAATACTGGGGTACCTCTTTCATTGTAAGAAGTTAGGGGTATTTAGAAAATACAAAAAACTCTGGAGTACTTATGAAAATAGATATGTTACAGGTCAACTATGTCAATAGCAGAAGATATAGGGTAATTCAGTAAATTTGATAAATCGAATACAAACCTCGTTACTATTGATCTAACTAACCCTGGGTATTCGGTTCAAATCCGGATAGGAATAGATCGATTCCATGTCTTTTGGGTTGAAGAATTTTTGGACCCATTTAAGAATTAAAAATATACCTAAAAACCAGAGAATATATTCGAAAATCCAAAAAAAACTAAAGAAAATATATTCGAAATGTCTAAAATATACATGAAAATTAGAAAATATACCCAAAAACTCAAAAATGTATTCGAAAAATTGAAAAAAACTAAAGAAAATATATCCGTAATACTGAAAATATATCCGAAAACTAGTAATATATTTAATATTTTTGGATATATAATTATAATTTGAGACTTTGAGTATCGGTTCGGTTATAGATATTATCCGATACCCACATGTATCAATGAAGAAGAACCATCAGGTATTTTGGACATAACCGAAACCGATCGATTCCGGTTATTTTGGGTTGGTTACGGTTCTGGTTTTTATACCCAGACTCTAACCACGTCTTCTTAAAAAAAAAAAAAAAAAAAAACTTCTCTTGGGAAATTGAGTCCCAGTGAAAAGTAAAAAAAACCAATAAAATCATTTTTTTTTTATTAAGGAGTAAGTGGAAGCGTGTTGTATAAACTTTGAGGAGACTCTTCACTTACTCCCTCACGCCTCAGTCTCTTCATCTTCTTGTTTCCAATCCTAACACACTCACTTCTCTTCCTTCCTCCTATTCTTCTTCTTCTTCTCCTCATTTGGTTGAGTTTACTGTTTATTTCTTTGCTTTTTCCCCTTAATTAAAAGGTAATTAAAAGTGTTTGTCTTTTTTGATAGGTTTTCTTCTGAATCATGAGTAACAAGAGATCGCTCAAGAGAGTATTGGTTCTCGATGATGATGAAGAAGAAGATAAGTTTTACAGGCTCAAGGTTCTCTTACCAAACAGCTCAAGTGTCACACTCGAACTCGCTAACCCAGAACATGAAATGTCGATGAAATGTTTTGTTAATCTGGTGAAAGAAGAGTATGACAAAACTCGCAAAAATTGTGAGTTGTCCGGTAAGAAGAGGAAACAGGTTGATTGGAATATGGCCGCTAATTCGCTTCTCGAGTGTAACGGTGAAAAGATTAAAGGAACCGTTCGATTTGAGACGTTTAAGCCTGACTTGTGTAATATAATACGTCTTGATGTGAGTTGTTCTCTTCTTCTTTGCTCTGTTTTCACTTGTTCTGTATTTATGTGATGATTATCAGCTAATTTTTTTGTTGTTGTCATCTTCACTAAACTAATCTCTGGATCAGGATGGGTCTGGAGAAGCTTACATTATGTATGAGGTCAGTATTATATATAAATATGCTATGTATAATAACTGTCTCCATAAGTTAGTTTAGTGAAGATGTTAAAAATTTTCCTTTTTTTTGTGTGCAGAATATGTGGGATTTGACTCTCGATACTGATATGCTTAAAGAACTACCTGAAAATTATAGCTTTGACACAGCTCTTGCGGATCTTATTGTACGTGTCTCAGTAACAATTACATGAAAAGATAGAATTGCCTAATGGAAATTTTACTTGTTTGGGGTTTTGTTGTGTTCGCTTTCTCGTTTATTCACATGTTGCTTATATCACAGGATAATTCTTTGCAAGCTGTGTGGTCTTGCTCCCTCGGAGATCGAAGACTGATTAGGTTTGTTCTTGTCATTAAAGGTCAGAAAAATCAAGACTGTGTTTTATTTTTTTCTTTTGATTTCATGTGATTGTTTTTGCAGTGTGACTGTTCTCGCAGATCGGATTTCAGTCTTTGATTCTGGTCCAGGAATGGACAGTAGCGAGGAAAATTCTATTGCTAAATGGTGAGGCCTTTTCCACTATTACAAAACATTATTACAATCAAATGTTCTTTACTCAAGTTGATACTGCAAGTTTGAGCATTCTTCATATTCTTAAAATAAAATTTGTGCAGGGGAAAGATAGGGGCGTCAATACATAGGTCTCAGAAATCCAAAGCTATTGGTGGCAAACCTCCATACCTGATGGTAGTTAACTATGCTTAAAGAATCTCATAATGTTTTCTTCTTGCATGACATCTTTGAAATTGATTAGTATAGAACTTGACAAGTGTAATACATTGTTCTATCTGTTGGAGGTGGGCTTAGCACCCCCAATTAGTTAGGCCCATCATAGGAAAAACCCCTCTTCAGCCCGGTCGCCGGCCTGAAAGCACCCATCCGCAAGACCCCTCTTCAGCCCGGTAGCCGACCTGGAAGCGACGCACCTCGGACCCGCGCTAACACTCCGCCAGGACGGGGAGTGTCAGAAGAGTAGGTGCGTGGGAGTCGGTCAAGCAGCACCCTACTCGCGTAGGGACGCGTCTTCGACCCGACGTCCCACCAACCCTGCAGAGCTGACAAGGGCAGGAAGGAGCAGGTGGAGCAGAGTTGGTAGAACAGTGCATTGCCCTGCAACACGCCACGCCGAGCTCATCATGACCTCTCTCCTCAAAAGCCGGAACACGCCTCCTAGGCCACCTTACCCGCGAAAGAGGCCGCAGACGACACGTGGCCCGAGATCCCGGGGAGCAGGAAGCCGACCCCGACTATATATACCCCTCATATGTCATTAATGGAGTGGGACTCGGATTTTGACTCTAGAACAGACTATAAACTACCCGACCTCTCTCTCTTTGTAGCAAGACAACACTTTAGAACGCCGAACTGGACGTCCTTCGGAACCAGTTCGTAATTCTAAAGCGTTCACTTCTCTCTCATCAATAAAGGGAAACCCGGCCCCGGCCTACTCATATTTCTCCCGACCTGTCTTAATCGTGGTTAAACTGCTCTATTAACGAAAATCTCACCTCCCATCTCCTAATCATTCTTTAAACACACTTAGTGATCCACGGGATCAACAATTGGCGCTAGAAGGAGGGGGGGGCCTGAGATTCTTCTACACGCAAGGAGCAGTTCAACCACCGACACGACCGAAGCAACGATGGCAATCCCGACCCCAAGAGTGTTGTCAGACCAGGACACTCCGGCCCAAACAACGGCCCAGGCCCCGACAACGGCCCCGCCAACGACTCGAACGACGGCGACCATTCCGTCATCAGCCCAAGCAGCTGCCGATCAGGCGATTCCTCGAGAGCAATTCTCCAGGGCCCCGCCCCCGGCGTCAGCACCCGCCCATTCCGACGGCTCCGCCGCCCACAACGCGCCACGAGCACCGGAAGACCAGCCCACGCCGTCCGTCATGATGCAGACCCTGCTCGCCCGGATCGATGAGCTAACGCGAGCCACCGACCAGCGGTTCGCCACGTTAGGGGCCTCCCGTGACCGGAGCTCCAAACGCTCCCGAGCTCGAAACGCTCGCAAAAAAAGAAAAACCGAGCTCCAAACGCTCGCACTGCATGAGCCGAGCTCCAAAAGAAGCCGAGCTCGAAGCGCTCGCCAAAAAAGGATAAGAGCTGGGCCTAAAGCCCATTAAAACGAAAAACGTGGAAGAAAGAAGGAGATTGGTTGGTTTAATCCAAAAACCAAGCGAGACGGAGTTCGGTTGATTCGCCAACCGATACTTATATCACAATTCGTCTACCGAACTTTCTAAAATCAGGTATCACCTATTAAAAAAAAAACAAAAATTTCGATTCGTTATTCGAATTTATTTTCTATTCAGATTTATTCATAAGTCTGTCCCTTTAAGCCGAACTCCGAGGAAAGCAGTTTGCGGTCGTAGTTCGTCGGTCTGACAGTAAGGCAGTTCGGGGTCGCAGCTCGTCGGTCTAACAGTTAGGTAGCTCGGTCGCAGCTCACTCATCGCGCAGTCGCAGTTTACCGACCTCAACAGCTCCGCCTAACTAACGACCTCAACAGCTCGCCGACCTCCTACTCGCCTAGCTCATGATCGCAGTTCTCCGACCGTGCGACTCGCTGACCTTGTGGTACGCTAAGTAACTAACCGATTCTAGAAATTAGGCGACTCGGAATCATATCTCGCCGGCCTCGCGCCTAACTAACAAACGCCGAGCTCAGCCTCAAGCGCAATCTCGAATCTTTAGCCATTTTTTTTTTGCAGGTCGTAGCTCGCCGATCTGACAGTGAGGCAGTTCGGAGTCGCAGCTCGTCGGTCTAACAGTTAGGCGGCTCGGTCGCAGCTTGCTCATCGCGTAGTCACAGCTCGCCGATCCCGCAGCTCCGCCTAACTAACGACCACAGCTCGCCGATCTCCTGCTCGCCAAACTCACGATCAGTCTTCCGACTGCACAACCCGCGGCCCACTGACCACGTAGCTCGCTAACTTCGCGTTCTAGCAATTCACACGCGTCCGTCCATCGCTCCCGCCTAGCGAGACCCTGCACCCAATACAAGAGCACGGTCCACGACCTGCTTACTTGACAGAGTACGGTCTACGACCTACTCTACCGATCAGAAAAAAAAAAAAAAAAAAAACCATTTACGCAAAAGGGCCAACGGTCTCGCCTATTATAAAAACGGCCCACGGCCTAGTCATTACAACAGCCTCGAAACGGCACCTACAAAAAAGAGAGGGGCCAACGGCCTGCTTTTTACATAAACGGCCTGCGGCCCGATCTTTACATAAAGAAGAAAAGCAAGCAAAAAAAAAAAAAAAAAAAAACAGAGTTTTTACAAGGCCGCATCGGCCGGTCGATCCTCACTCCCGTCAGCACGGTACCATCTAAATCTCCCGGGGCCACCATCCTCGCCTTGGTCCCGTACTCGCCAAGGAAGGGCTGCCCAGACCCCTCTTCCCCGACCGCGGCTACGCCGGGCAGGACCGAAGGATCTGCTTGCTGATCCCCGGCGGCTGGCACGTCGGTACCGGTCTCACTAGCAGGCAGGGCCGAAGGATCTGCTTGCTGATCCCCGGCGGCTGGCACGTCGGTACCGGTCTCACCAGATGGCACTCCAGTACCGACCTCCTCCACGAGAATCAGCCACCAGATCCTCCGGTCCTGCCTCCTGTGGTCTTCGCCTCTTGCATTTCACTCTCTTCTACGCGCCGACCTAATCACCGCAACAAGACCCGCGTACTCCGGAGGCTTGAATCTAGAAAAGTGAGGGCCTGCAGAGCAAGACAAAAAAAAAAAAAAAAAAAAAAAAAAAAAGAGAAAAAAAAAAAAAAAAAAAAAAAAAAAAAAAAAAAAAAAAAAAAAAAAAAAAAAATCATCAGTCAGACAACCAAAGAAGAGAAGTCAGCTCGACCTGCAAATTCCTACCCGGGGAAAAATTCCAATCCCGGGTATATCTCGCCAACGGATCGAGCCCAGCCACGGCGGTAGCCCGGACGTAGAAGTAGCTGCGAGACCAGTCCTCGACCTTCGACAGCTTGCTCGCCCTAGACCCCGAGCTGGGTGCCTCCAGAACGTTCGCCGCGGGCTTGAAAGCGGCATAGAAGGTCCCAGGAATCCCGGGGTTTGCCTTCTGCTGGGTGAACGCCTCGAACATAGGCAACGTCACCTCCATGTCGCATTCATGCCCCAAGGTCAGCAGCACGATCATCCCCTGGACCGTGGACGGGCAGACCTGCGAGAAGGCCAAGCCCCGCGCCCGACAGTACTGGACGAACAGCTCGGGGAGAGGAAGGCGCAAGCCGCACTTCTGAAAGAACGACTCGTACAAGCAGACGAAGCCCGGCCGAGGAGTCCACGGGCGCTCCTCCGCCCTGGGTATCCTGAGCTCAACGCCGGCGGAAAAACCACACAGATTCCCCAGGAGGGTCACCGATTCCGCTGTGCTCCAGGTCGGTGACCCTCCCTGCTCGTAGGAGACCAGGGGGGACCTCACCCTGGCCACTCGAGCTCCGCCTCCACGGACGCCCTGACGACCACCGCGGCCGCCCAGATGCCCGGTTCTGCCCCCAGCTTGGCCAGCACCGCGACCGCCAGAGGATCTAACCACCGTTTTCGGCCGGAGGTGGGTCCCCGGAAGCGACGGGGCGGCCCCCGAAGTCGAGGGGGCCAACTCTTCCCCACTGTCTGCCCCTCGTCGCGGAGAAGAGGCATGCTCGGAATCACCGGAGGAACTCGGAGAATCGTTACCACCACCGCGGGACGCCGATTCTTCGCTCGACTCAGCTCGGATACCGTCTAACATCGGAGCCATCGCACGGAGAGGAGGAAATAAAAAAAAACAGGAAGGAAGTAGGAAGAGAAGGAAGAAATCGGAGAGAGGAGGTTACCTTAGGGTTATGCGCAGAAGGTTTTAACAGGAGGAAGAAGGGGGATTTAAATAGAAGAAGGGGGACAGTGAAGCGACGCCTGGACACGTGTCACAAGAAGCACGGCCGCCCAAAAACCTAATGATGACGTCTCTTCGTTTCCCCACGCCAAAAAGCAAAGGACGCCTCGATAAACGCGAAGCGTCTTTTACACGCCGCGCGTGGGCAGTCCACGCGAAAAACGAAGCGTCCTTTGCCGACCCACGTGGTGAGCACGCGCCAACCTCCTACGGATTTTTCGGAAAAAGCAAACACAGTTGAGCACGGAACTCCCCGTCCTAAGATGTGCCGAACTAACATCAGATCAACTTCGGCATGCTCGCTTCGCCTCGCGATACCGAACTGGGGGAGGGCCTATTGTTGGAGGTGGGCTTAGCACCCCCAATTAGTTAGGCCCATCATAGGAAAAACCCCTCTTCAGCCCGGTCGCCGGCCTGAAAGCACCCATCCGCAAGACCCCTCTTCAGCCCGGTAGCCGACCTGGAAGCGACGCACCTCGGACCCGCGCTAACACTCCGCCAGGACGGGGAGTGTCAGAAGAGTAGGTGCGTGGGAGTCGGTCAAGCAGCACCCTACTCGCGTAGGGACGCGTCTTCGACCCGACGTCCCACCAACCCTGCAGAGCTGACAAGGGCAGGAAGGAGCAGGTGGAGCAGAGTTGGTAGAACAGTGCATTGCCCTGCAACACGCCACGCCGAGCTCATCATGACCTCTCTCCTCAAAAGCCGGAACACGCCTCCTAGGCCACCTTACCCGCGAAAGAGGCCGCAGACGACACGTGGCCCGAGATCCCGGGGAGCAGGAAGCCGACCCCGACTATATATACCCCTCATATGTCATTAATGGAGTGGGACTCGGATTTTGACTCTAGAACAGACTATAAACTACCCGACCTCTCTCTCTTTGTAGCAAGACAACACTTTAGAACGCCGAACTGGACGTCCTTCGGAACCAGTTCGTAATTCTAAAGCGTTCACTTCTCTCTCATCAATAAAGGGAAACCCGGCCCCGGCCTACTCATATTTCTCCCGACCTGTCTTAATCGTGGTTAAACTGCTCTATTAACGAAAATCTCACCTCCCATCTCCTAATCATTCTTTAAACACACTTAGTGATCCACGGGATCAACACTATCCGAGTCAAAACCGAGTATTTTACTGGTCTGATGAAGATTCACTATTTTGCTATGTAGCCATTCTTTGGGATGTTTGGATATGGAGGTGCTTATGCTTGTATGCATTTGGGAAGGTGAGTGTTCATTTCTTGTTCACCCATCAGTGTTGAAGTCAAGTCAACTGACGAATGTGCATTGCATTTAACTCACTTGACACTTACATGATTAGGCGTACTTTGGTGTCTTCAAAGACCAAAAATTCCAAGAAAGTATTCACCTTGGAACTCAATAAAGAAGCTTTGATTGACAATCGTTCTATCTCGGGAAAAAACTGGAAGGTAATAACAAATTATTCATCTGTAAATTTGGCTTCTTTATTTCTTGTCATGCACAAAGTCTTTTTCCTTAAATAGTTGATTTGACTTCTTTTTTTTTTTGAAAGGTTGATGGTGGAATGAGGGATCCTTTGGATGAGGAAATTAAATTATCTCCTCATGGAAGCTTCACAAAGGTTGTTCGTGGATCTTTTGGGGCTAGAGATTCTGAAAACTGAAATTTATTTATCTCTTTTGTGATAATCTTCTTTTTGCTCCTTTATTCTCCTGAACTGCGAGTTAAGAGGTGTATCTGGTTATCTGCAACTGCTAATATATATCATTTCCAGGTTGAGATATTTGAACCCAAATGTAAGATCCCAAAAGAGATCCTAAAGATTCAGTGCATACTTAAGGATATTTATTTTCCTTACATCCAGGTATTCTCTAGCTGATATTAATAACAATATGTGACAATCTCTTTATTCTACTGTTTCTTGGTCGGAGTTTTTCATTTTTGTCCTTTGTAAACATGTAGTGTGATGAAATCTCTAAGACGGGGATGACTTTAAGGCCTGTAGAGTTTCAGGTTTGATATTATCATTCTTATTTTCCCTGCTCTTAGTTGCAATCTTTGCTTATCCTTGGTAATTTTTCTTTAACTTCTCAAGGTCAATGGAGAGGATTTAGCTGGGATAATAGGTGGAGAGGTTGCCACCACGAACCTAAACTCCAAGGGTGAAGAATTTTGGTTTCAGATTCGATTCGGTGAAAAAAGAAAAGGTACTACTAACCCTTCCAAAGTTCAAGATGCTTCTGGCTGCTTTTGCTTCATCATTTGGTAGAAAACAGCCAGAGATATCATCCAATGAATATATATATATATTTTGTTTGGAATGGAGATAGTGCGAGTCCCTTGTAACGAAACTGCAAGATAAGCAAATGTGTTTTCATCCGAATTTTTAAGAAACTCCATGCCATTTCTTTTGTGTAGCAATAATGAATTATTCTGTGCATTTGCTTTTACGAAGGCTAATGTAACTTACATGCAGATACTAAAACTATGGTACAATATATATGTGCAGTGGAATGCATTTTGTTTTGTCTGACTATATATCTTTTTCATCCAGGGACATCACAAGAGGCAAACGCTCGTCTCAAGTTTGTTTATTTTCCAATCATTAACGTATGAAAATCTTTTCAAAATGAAGTGAACCTGACTGACCTTTCTTGAATTGAACATTTAAAAGCTCGGAACTTTGCATGTTGCAGGGAAAAGAAAGCATCAATACAATTTTGGAAACCTTAAAGAAGGATAAACACAAAGTTTCTCAAAGCTTTGAAACGTTTGGTCGTGTTTCCGTACGAAGGCTCGGGCGTCTACTCCCAGAAGTCCCTTGGGTTAGTCTTCTTTGGTCACCATTATCTGGTCTTCTTGGCGGTTTTCACATTTCTGCTTTCAGACAAAGAATTTGACCAATCCATTGTTTGTGTTACCAATAACTGGTACAGGCATCGATTCCGTTTATGGAAAGAGGAGCCAGAGCCTCGACGTTGAATAAATGTTGCCAAAGAGTGAAATGCTTTGTTGGTAAGAAGCCCTCATACATAGTCAATTTCATATATGTCTGCTTTTAAATTGTTTTATGAGTGTATGTTTCATGTGCACTCTTGGTGGTTACAGATTTGGATGCTGGGTTTAACCCATCGCCCTCAAAAGTGAGCTAAACATTATCCTAGATTAGTTGATGTAATCATTATCTCCTTTGTTCGATTACTGATCATGCTTTTTGCAGACTGATCTTGCAAGACAAAACGTATTCACCGTGGCTCTGAAAAACTTTGGTAGTAAACTGAAGGAGAAGGATAACGGTCAGTTAAAAAATCCATTTTTAGTCATGTTTTGGTATTCTTCTAGTGACTAGAATAGACTTGATTCTCGGTTTTACAGATGTCAGTATTGTGATCGATAAAGAAGAAAAACGTTTGAGTTATGGGCAAGTGGAGCAGAGTTTTCAGGATTGGGTTCTTGATATGCATAAGTCTTATGATGAAGAAGATGCATCGGGTGAAGATGACGCAACTGTTATTTGTGATTCTTTGGATAACAAAGCTCTCTGCATTTCGCCTGATTGTAAAGGTATGTACAGCTGCATGATTTCGATAATGCATAAAATCGTTTATTTGTAGCTGAACTGCTTTTGAACTCTAGCTGTGAGGGTGCACAATGTAATGAAGAGAAAAGGGATGTCATGGGAACGTGGACAGAAAATTAAGATTGTGAAAGGAGCATGTGCAGGAGTTCACAAGAACGATGTCTACGCGACTATTGATTACTTCCTTATAGAAAATTTCGAGGACGAAACAGGTGGTAAGTAACCTTCTCTATCATCATTTAGACTACAAATGAGAACCATGGTTTGTAGTCATTGTGGATTGAGCTCTTTTGATGTGTCTTTTATACAGGTGATGCCCGGATTATATGCAGGTGATTGTTTTCATCATTTAAACTAGTTCTGAATATTTGAGTTCACTATTATTAGTTGTATTCTGATTTTTTTATTTTAGGCAAATCAATTTCTCTGAGGGTGAGGGATGCTTGCTTTCAATCAGTAAAGGAATTTCGAGACTGGAAATTAGAAGGTCTTCATCTTTCCCAATCAGTATTATCGACTCTGGAAAGGTCAATCACTAAACCCTGAGACCAAACTTTTTGTTCTTCTGCATGCTCTTCTAACTTCACTCAGAGATATGTTTTTGTATAGTGTGTACTTCTGGATGAAGATGAATGGAGTAAAAGACTTGAGAAGCAAAAAGAAAAGGATCCATCGAGAATCGATTTGCTGGATAACAGAGATTGCTCTGCATTGAACCTTAATGGGGTAGGAACGCTTCTTTTCGTAATAGCGTTTAGCGGTTACGTGGCTGCAAAAATATGTTAAATGTGCAAGCAATGCACTGAGTTCTATGGATGGTTTTGCATATTTGGGACTCCAAAGTGGCCCTCTTGGTTTTTTTTGAGGAACGTTCAAACTGATGTTTCCATGAAACTAAGCACTTGTCTTTCGAACTTATGTTATAGGAATCAACAATTGGTGATACAGTGTGTGCTGGACAAACTCCCCCGCAACAGATTGTTGCAGTTGTTCGACCTGGTAGCTTTGTATCTTCAAAACTGTCGAAAAAATTGGACCAGAAACATATTGTGAAGATGGATGGTGCCATGCTCATGGAAGTAGAATTGATACAAGACCGAAATATGAAATCAAAGGATAATAATGCTAAACCTTTGTATGCGCATCACTCTTTTCCTACATCTCGGGGAGGGTTTCATGGTCTCTACATATTTCCACTTGAGTCCAAGTTCCCAAACGTTTTCAAGATAGCTGGGACCTACAATTTTTGTTTCTCTGTTGTAAGTGTTATAATGTTTTACCTGCCTTTTAAGTTCTACAAGTTCTCATATTATTCTAAATTTTTCTAGTACCTTCCTTTTCAGGGGAATTCAATTACTTGTAAAAAAAAAGTGGTTGTTAAAGCATCTTCGAAGGTGGGAAGTTGGAAGCTTGCTTGTAATATGAAGACCATTAATGTCCGGTAAGACGCGTAAATGCAAACATATCAGACCTTTTTCTTGTTCCTTCATTTGATTTAATGGTGTATCTACAGGGTGGGATCGTCTCTTCCGCCTTGCTCTATCGTTTGCTTGGATGAGTATGAGAATCATATACCATTCACTTCTGTTCCAAGTCTGGAAGTTAAACTAAAAGCCAGCCCGGGATTCGAAGTCCCAATTGATAAGATTGACGCCAACCTGATTGATCGTGGAATCCTCAAAGTCAAGGTATCTAACTCGTTCCATTATTCAAGCACTAGTGTTATGACTATATCTTTGTCATTAAGAGAGGATAGATACCAAATATGGCCCCTGGTGGCAGCTGTTAATTTTCCATTTTTTTCTTAAACTATTGCAGAATATGCTCGTTGAGACTGATTGTTTAGATCAGATCAGACCAGATTATAAAGCAACCTTAGAGATACGCTCAAAGGACGAACCCTTTTCCGTCTCTGTTGCTTGTAAAGGTAAGCCTAATGCTCTGAATTTGTATAGTAACAGTCTTCATTTGGCTGTTCTGCAAAAGCTTGTAGTAGGAGATACAAGTAGAATGATCAAGTAACTACTGTGTTTGTCAAGGAACTGAGAAAATTGAAACGTTCTTTTAGTTATGTATTATAGGTTGTAACATGTGCTTTGTATCTATACTTTAAAAATTGACAACAACAGGATAAGTTTTGTAATTTTGTGTAGATTGATGTTTTGGCTAATGAGCTTTTTTCATATTTCAGTTAATCCTGGGCCTCTGAAGTGTGTTGTCGAGAATAATAATTCACAGGCTTTGGAAAATTTGCTTCCAGGCTCTACTGTTGAAAATTTTATCTTGGAGGTATATATACAATAAAGGTCTAGGCATGTAATTTTTCAGTAATCAAATATTTCCATCAAATCTGAGTACAAAAACTTATATGCAGATGCTAGATGGATATAATAACCATGTTGCAGAAGGTACCAGTGTTCAGATTTGTACTGATGGCTATTCAATCCAAGACTCGATGGGCTTAAACACAAAGGTATGAGGAGCTTATTTGCTTCAATTCGTTTTACCAAAAGAGAATTACTGACCAATGTTTTGCATGTAGTCTAAGATCCAGATTAGTTTTCTTGCCATTGTAACACTATCTGTGTGATGCAATTAAGAGACAACTTGTTTTGGGTTCTCGTTTCATTTACTCTTATAAGTTCTTTGATTATTTCATAGGTTGATAGTGATGGCTGCATTGATCTGTCTGGAATTCTCAAAGTCACAGCAGGCTATGGAAAATCCGGTAATTAACATTTGATGCCATTATGTTGTAAGATGTAACAATGAAAATATCTTCTGATTGTCTAACGTCTTTGTTTCTCTGTAGTTTCACTCGCTATTATGTCTGGCAAAAAAGAGATCTTCAAGAAAGAGTCTCTTGTTGAGAAAAGAGAGCTCGTGCTCATAACAAAGGTAAATATATCTGTAACAAAAGTTTATTGATTCAATCCAATATGAGTTTGTTTCTCTTGTACTAGAGTTCTGTCTTTCATCTTCTCTCTGCCTACACACTTATCAAGTTTTGTAATTCTTTCTCATTCTGAAACTGCTTGTTTCGATCAGCTGCCCGAGTACTGTACTGCTGGTTCAAATCTTACAAACCTCATTTTCAAAGTGACGGAATCAGATGGCTCTTTGGATACAAGTATCCATGATGACGAAAAATCTGGATGTTTCCACACCATGCGCATTGAAACCGATTCAAGCATCGCTGAGAGTGGAATCAAATATGCATTTGTCTATGGTACTTGCAAAATTCCTTCTCTCTCCCTACCTGAGACGGAGGGTATCTTCACTTTCAAGGTTTTCCATTCTCGGTATCCTGAGCTTCATATGAGCTTAAAGGTATTAGTTTCAGAATATGTTTCTACCAGTGAGAAGAAAATGCATGCTGTTGATAACAACTCCTCTTATATTCACTCCTTGATTTTCAGATTCAGCTAACTTCTGCTCAAACATTTGAAAGCGATGAGACTGAGTGTGCTGCACCTTATCCAAGGATGTGTCTAACACCTCAATCAAAGATTGGTTCAACCACAAATCCATTGGTGACTCCAACTCAAGAGACTCCATGCTCACAGTTTAGAGTTTTGTCCATTCCAACTCAAGAGACTCCATGCTCACAGTTTAGAGTTTTGTCCATTAGGGCATTGTCATCGGCTCTCCGTAGCCAAACTGGCCCAGTGGATACGGCACAATACACTGAGGTGTGATCATAACCTTTTAAGAGACACATATTGATCTTTTTTGTTTCATGTATGCCTAAGTGAAAGCATAACAAATTCTAGAATGATGCAACTTGTATTCCGAGTTCTCGCCTCGGCCCTGTGTTTGAAAACTCTCCTTTTCGTGCAGATACTAAAAGCAAAGCTCGATAAGTACTGCGACCGCAAAGTTGAAATAGATGAGCGTCTAAAATGTTTGGAAGTTGAACAAGAACAGGCTGAGCAAGAGTTGAGTACCATGCAAGGTAAATATTCTTTTGGTTTAGATTAGATATTCTGAAACCACTTTGATTACGTAGTTTAAGAGTTTAACAAAATGTTTATTAGAACATAGTCTTACTCATGTTGCCTCCATCATCTCAGTATCTCTGGAACCTCTCGGTGTGGCGTTCCCAGAATGCCTATCCACCAAAGAATCCATGATGAAACATATAGAAGAGAAGCATCATGACACTGCAGCATCGGTTTTCTGTTCTTTGTACCGAAATGCTCCGCCTCCGAAGTCTCTGCTTATGTCAAAGAAAGGAGTGTTTGGCCTCGTCGTGATGCTTGCTACAGTTGCCTCCACTTCCCTTAGCAGGTGACATCAATTTTTGATGATCATATTGTCCAAACTCGGGACAAAGCTTTAGTATCTTAAGTTATTTAGTATGTGTATGACAGGGTATTGTCTGAGTATTTGGGAGAAGACACAATGCTAGCTTTGGTATGCAAATCGTCACGGTTTGTACCTAATAGAGTAGAGTATCTCAGGCTTCAAACTGAAGCAACTAGGCTCGGAAGAACGATAACCAATCGGTTTCATGTTCTATGTCTTGATGCAACCAGGTAACTTTTGGATAGCGAAACCTTAATATCGTTTCTGACAAGAGTTATATAAGTTTTTATGGTGATCTTCAGACCTTGGATGGATGGACTTGTGGAGAACGATCCTCAGAGGAAATTAGCCATGGATGATCCGGAGCTGCCTGATGGGGACCCCATACCGGGTTTCAAAGGCTATGCAGTAAATATGATTGATCTAGCTCCCGAGGACTTGAACATAAAAACACATGCGGGTCACGGGCTTAGAGAGACTCTGTTCTATGGTCTCTTGGGGAATTTACAGGTTTACGAGACCCAAGCACATGTTGAAGAAGCTCTTCCACACATTAATGGTGGTGGCGCAGTATCTTTAGATGGTTTTATCTCAAAAGGAAACGAATTTATATATTTTGGGTGCAGGTACCTTGACTTTTGTTTTGATCTCCCTTATATTTTGACAGTAAAGCTCGAAACATGATCCCTATCTTTGGTTTTATGGGTGTCAGCAAACCGGGAATTCATTTCCCGATAACAGTAAGGGATAATGAAGAAGAGAAGCTGAGAGAAGTAGAAGCAGCAAGAGACAGAGTGAAAATGGTGGAAAAGAAGATAGCGGAGGAGAGGTGTTTGTTGCGTAAGTTGGAAGAAAAAATGAAAAAGACTAATGAAAGATATGATAATGCAACAAACCTATCTTTTGAGGGCCCACCCAGAGAATGACTTACGAGTATAATAATGAATCAACATTGGTTTACTAGTTGGTTTTTTGTTTTCATTGTTTTGGTTAAGGGTATTTTGTTGTGAATATAATCTGGATAGCGGTCGGTTCACTCTCGTAAGTTCTACTAACTAAATGGTTTAATATCTATAAATTATATATATATATATATTTTTTCTATCGTTTATTAGTTTAGTAGTAACACACTTATAATTTTTTGGATTTGGTTATAAGAAAAAACTGTTTAGGATAGCTATCATTTGTTGAAACACACAGATTTCTATAATTATTTCGGGGTGTATGTTTGTGTTAATTTCGTTTTTCTTTTTCTTTTTTCGTGGTTCAAATTTATTATGATAAACTCATAGAAATGCAAATAATTTAGGTATTACAGAACATAAAGACTTGAATAGGGTTTTTTTTTTTTTGCTAAAAGACTTAATAGGGCTGATAAATTAAAAGTAACAGTTTTCTTAATCTCTTGTTAAATTGAAAGCCTATGGATAAACACCAAACTTTAAAATTAGTCACAGCTATAGAGTCAAACAAAATTTTTTTTGGCAACAGTTACATAGTTATTCACCAACACAGTAAAACCACCTTTCTACTTCTCGGTTATTACGCATCAATTCAACCGACAAAAAAAAAAAGGAAACCTATAGGCTATAGAGCTTAACGAACTTGATGGATTTCGGAACCTAATTTTTGTTTGATTGAAAAAGTGAATGAAAAGATGGGTCGACTATAAGCGAAAGAAGTATTTTTAATTAAACTGAGACAAAAACAAAAATATACATGTTTAAGAAAGCTTAGTAACGTGGGCATGTGATCGAAGTGGAGACTATAAAGTGATAGCACATTGTGTCGATCTCTTTGGGTCGGGTTTGGGTTGGGCTATTTACTCGCCTGCCCATTCGAAGTTGGGAGTTGAGGTTTCGGACTCGAGCGAAGGTCTGTGGTTTGATCTCTCTTAGAGCGGAGGACTGCGTGAAGCTGGTTTCACAGAGCAGCGTCAACCTTCTACATTTGACAGTGGAAGAATTACAGACGGGTGTTTTCCCCAAAAAGCCGACTAATATCACCTTTAACAAAAAAAGATGTCAAAAAAGAAAGAAAGCTAAGAAAAACTGATCATAAAGAAAGTTAAGAAAAGTTAGGCACATGTAGTCTCAGTGTTGTCATGTCATTTTGCTGGAAGAGTTGGAGGAATCGATATTTGAGCCAAAGCTCTCTTGTATTGTATGAATGAAAATTTCCAACCCCGATAATTTTGTTTTTAACAAAATATTGTCAGCATTTTAAAATTAATTTTTTAGTAAGGCGGGTATGAGCTATTGAGCTAACATAATATTTGGGTAAACATCTTATTTATCCCTGAAAAAATATTACATAGTAACATATCCATCCAAATTTTCGACCTCGTTCTATATCTATCTAATTTAAAAATTAAAAAAAATTATTTCTTTCCAATCTGAAAGTTCAAAATGTATCTCCCCACCAAATAAAAATTCGAAACCAAATTACACACAAACTTTATTTTTTCCCCCGGGGTATGAGCTATTGAGATAAACAGTAATGCTTTAAAAAAAAAATATTAACATTTTTACATAATATTTTGATAAGCCTATTTCTGTTGTTGTCAGCAAGCCTTTTTTATTTATTTGTCAGCATTCACAACTGTCATAACTCATAAAGGAAAGGGAAAAAAATATATATGGTGGGACTTCAAAACAAAAATGTTTTGTCATAAAAGGAAGGGTTGATAAAAACAATATTTTATATAGAAAATATCTAATAAATTTGAAAACCGACATCACCACGCAAGGATATAGATGCAAACCGAACCGGTGTTGCGAAGCCCAACACACTATTTAATTACTTCCATTTTGCCTTTTTTCAGGATCAAGAAACGAAGAGGCGAGAAGAACAGAGATTCATTCACACATTCTTTCTCGGTTAGTTTTGTTTTTTCTTCGACCTTTTTGCTTTTTTGTTTCTTGGATTGACCCTGGCAAAATGCATCTGTCTTGCCTGTATTTGTTTTTTTTTTCCCCCGAGAAAATAAATTTCAACAGAATTTTTCAAAGAGAAAATCTTTCTTCTATCTCCAATGGCTTTTATTTGTCCCAAAAAATATTTCATTTTTTTTGCAAAAATGGAGGCTTCACAATTTGAATTTTATTCCCTTTTTTGGGTTTTTTCTTTACTAAAAATGTAAAAAATAGGTCCGGTTCTCAAGGAATCTATTTATAAGATTTAGTGCAGTTCGGTTTAAATTATATTAAAAACAAAAAAAGAACACCAAACCAAACCATTCTTCAATCGGGCTATATTGAGTTCTATAGCGAGATAGGCTGAAACTGAACCGTTTTAACTTGTTTATTCTTCCATCTAATTGAGTGTCTAGATGTATTTAATTCAAATAAAATAAAAGTCAACACCTGCAAGTTGTTTTTAATTCACTATTTTTAACTACTTGTAGAGAAATTAATTAATAAACAAACGTCATCTTTCGTTGCTGCATGGCCGGTTTGAATAAGCAACAAAATACTGGACATTTTTTATACAAAGAGATTGAGAAAAGTAAATAACGAGATGAAAACGCTGCATCTAGATTTACATATGTGTAACTTAGTTTATACATACACGCAATTATATTGAGTATGATTACATATTTGTATAGGGTCCTCAATATTCCCTACCTACCTGACATTGTATCTTGAGTGGTGTAACTAAACCCCTTTCGTTTTGATTTCTTTAATTAGAAGAAAGTAACAAGAAGTTGTCTCATTCTCGTGATTTTCAATAAAGCATCACTTTGTATTATTGCATAAATGGGGCCATGGTCAGGTTTGAACTTTCTATACTATCCTATTCATGAAAAATCCATTCTAGTCTCTTTAGTCTTTACCTATACTATTATCTCCATTATATATATGCATATATACCATAGGAGACTTTGATAAGTTCTCTCTGTTATTACGAATAAGATAACTAGGAGATCGAAAAAAAAAAAGATAACTAGGAGAAAAAAAACAAGTTATCTCTTATCTATACGTCTGTTCATACGTCATTGTCGTGTCTATGTGAATTAAAGTTTTTGTTTTTGTGTTGGTTTCATTTTGTTTATTGGAATAGTTACTAAATTATAGATCAAATAAGAAAAAAGTCGTTTCGTTCTAGTTTTGGCTATTCGATTAGTATACTAAACGTGAATTGATGTTTGGGGAGAGCTTAATAAAGCTGTCGAGAAAGCTACAACTATCTTTAATTTAATGAGTAACTTGGTCAACTACATCTATATGCATTCATTATTTATAAAACCAATGAAATAATCGTTTATATTATAGCCGTCGACTTCTATTGAATATTATCGATTGCGCTCGATTATAATTGGTTTGTTCTTGGACTGTTTTTGTATGTAAAACTAACGACCAAGGGATATTATTAATTCACCATATTATTAGGAAGAAACGAAATATTTCTAAACCAAGATTTTCATGTTTTTGGTTGTAGAGTGAAAGCAAAGACTAATAACAGTTGAGAGAAGGTGTGTTTGTATGGGCTGCTCTCTGTCGAAGAGGAAGAATGCAATACGACCGCCGGGATATGAGGATCCTGACCTTCTTGCCTCCGCTACGCCGTGTCAGTTTCACGTTTTTAATCTTATTAATAAATACCATACTCTTAAACATTACAAAATACATGTTCTAGACTTTGGACAAAAATCTAATTCTATTATACTTTTGATATTGGGAGGGACAATAGTTACGGTAGCAGAAGTGGAGGCTTTGTATGAACTGTTCATGAAGCTAAGCAGCTCAATTATCGACGACGGTCTTATTCATAAGGTTTCTTCTTTCATTCTTTCTTTTCATCCGTTTTACTCTTTAACAGAGTCCCCTGCTTTGCTTTTTGAGATCTTTTATATTCATATATGGCTTACAGTTTAAAGTGTGATGTTGTAGGAAGAATTTCAGCTTGCTTTATTCAGAAATAGGAACCGGAAGAACCTTTTCGCTGATCGGGTAAGTATATTAACAACAAGTTACATTTACAACAACAACAAAAGATGTATCTTTACATAATGTTTTGTTTTACAATATGTTATCCGCAGATATTTGATGTATTTGATGTGAAGCGAAATGGAGTGATCGAGTTTGGGGAATTTGTCCGGTCTTTAGGTGTCTTCCATCCAAATGCACCTGTCCATGAAAAAACCAAATGTCACATTCATCCTATGTTAAGTACTTATTATTCTTTTTCTTTTTAAGTTAACTAACAATGAGTTTCTGTCATGAATTTGCAGTTGCTTTCAAATTGTACGATTTACGACAAACTGGATTCATCGAGCGAGAAGAAGTGAGTCCATTTACGGTTGTTTTCCTGGAACTGGCAAAAAAAAAAATTTACAATTTTGATTCCCATAACTTTGTGTGCTGTTCTTACATATAGTTGAAAGAGATGGTAATCGCGCTTCTTCACGAATCCGAACTTGTACTTTCCGAAGATATGATCGAAGTAATGGTGGATAAGGTACTCCATCACTTCACAACGTTGCATATTTGTTTATTTTCTATCTATAATAACTATATATATTAACTCGATACTGAAGATTCTAATCTTAATGATAAAGAATTTAAAAGGAGATGGTGGTATATATGCAGGCGTTTATCGAAGCAGATCGCAAGAACGACGGGAAAATTGATCTAGATGAATGGAAATATTTTGTGTCCAAGAATCCGTCGCTCATCAAGAACATGACTTTGCCGTATCTAAAGTGAGTTTATTATATTGACTACTTCAAAGAATTTATGCAAACTCTGTATAATGACTAGAGTCTAATCTAATCTAATACGTAACCAACTTGAGCCAAACCGACCGGTTTGATTGATGATAAGATTCTTGGTAAAATGTAGGGACATAAAGGGGACGTTTCCAAGTTTCGTTTCATCTTGTGAAGACGAAGAATTGGAGTTGCAAAACCTATCTTTCTAAGTAATCCATGCAGATTGCAGTTTAAGAAAGATAAAAAACCCCAACTTCTCGCCTTCTTCTCTGATGCTAATCGTTTGCAAACGCATGTTTATTTTCCCTTTTGTATAATCCTTTTTGTAGTATGAACAATCAAATTTAAAAATTAAAACCTTATAACTTAAAACTAATTTTGTGACACATCAAAAATCACAAAAAGGTGATCCAAGATCATGGCCTAGCCTGTCTAGCCTCTAGGCCATGCATGGATATAAGTTAGGATTTGGAAATAGCTGCAATAAATCAATCTTGATATATAAGGATCTTAGGCTTGTATTGTTTTGCATATCTTTGCTAGTTTTAATCCTTCATTTTTTTTAACAATGAACAAATTATGAGAACTAATACAAAGATAATTATACAACGAACAACGCTATCCTCTCCATAACTATCCGCGATCACGATGAACGGTTCTATTTGCACCATGCTGAAAATTTCTTTATAAAATTGTCTCCATTAATCTTCAGAAATTGCGTCCTCTGGAAATAGAAACCCGAATCTCCTTGTGTAAAAAATTTAATAAACATTTTTGTCAACCACTGGACTAAATAGCTTTCATTAATCATTCATTTTATGTGGAACATTTGACTCTTCATCTTACACAATTATATTTTATATGATTTTACTAACTTATTTTTTCTGGTCTCCGATCTTTCTGAAAAAAAAAATATTATGATAAAACATATTCTATTTTTTGTTTTTTTGTATTTACTAAAACAACCAATTTCGTAGCTAAACACTTTTTATCAATCTATTACATGAACATATGAACTATACTAGTACACTTATTTCTTTTTTTGTTCGAAACAGATAAATCATTAATGAACAATTTTTTAGGTGGTAGATTATAATTGGGTAAAATATTATTATACACAAGTTTAAATTGATAATTACCACAAAGTACTAATACAAAGGGGTACACGTACATCCACAATAATTTTTATTTTTAAAAATGGTAGAGCAAATAACCCAAAACCCTAAAATATAATAATAATAATAATAATAATAATAATAATAATTATTGACAAAAACAAAAAAACAAGTCAGTCATTACATTTACACCGAGAGGAATCTCTCTCTCTCTCTCTAGTCTCTATGTCCCAGTCCCAGATAGCTGAATCAGTTCCCAGCGAGTTTCCTCCGATTGGGGTATTTAATTATCCTTTCCTCATCCGGACCAATCTCTCTCATCAGCTTCATTCTTTTTGGTCTCCTCACCAACTTCAACTCTTATCTCATTCTTCCTCTTTGACAAGTTTTTTTTGGTCAATTACGAAAGATCATTCGGTATGGTTTTCGATCGATTGACCCTCTTTTATTCTTCAATTCAATGCGCATGCTTATGATTGGTTCTTGTTGGTTTTGAGGAAATGTAGAGATTTAAGTAAATACTGGTTAAAAGGGTAAAAATTTGACGATGTTAATCCTTTGGAGTGGTGATAGATTGTACGCATTGAGGTCAAATTCAATCTTATCCATCAAGATGAAGCTGACTGTTTGTTAAATTTGATTGATTTTGTTTTGTGATCAAGAAAGCTTGATGCTTGGAGTAATGAGTTTCTCAATCTCTTCATGTTTCCCACTGAAGATTCTAAAATCATGGTTATTTTGCAGCTTGTTGGAAATTACTTCTCATGCCTCAAGGCCCTGAACGAGTCAAATTCCTTTGAGAAGCAAAAAAAAAAAAAAAAGATTTCCTTTATGGCGGAAATGCTCGAAAAGGACGTTCCTTTCACGGTTGAAGATATTGTTCAGACACCTTTACCCGGTTATGTAGCCCCAACCGCAGTCAGCTTTAGCCCTGATGACTCTTTGATCACTTACTTGTTTAGCCCTGAAGAGAATTTGAATAGGAGGGTGTACGCGTTTGACGTTGAGAAAGGAGAACCAAGTTTGGTTTTTAGTCCTCCTGATGGTGGAGTTGATGAGAGCAATATTTCACCGGAAGAGAAGCTGAGAAGGGAGAGGTTGCGGGAGCGGGGCTTAGGAGTAACTCGGTATGAATGGGTCAAGACAAACTTGAAGATGAAATTCATTGTGGTGCCTTTACCTGCTGGGGTTTGTTCTTTTACTCCCTTTCCTCGATACTTCTTAATATTGTCACTTTTTAGAGCAAGCAGATGTATTTGAACTTGAAAAGAGATGGATTTTGCAAGCTGCTGATAGGCACTAGAATGTGCTAATAGGTTAGAACATATTAGAAGTCTGGCCAAGTGGTTAGTTGGGAGCCTTTTGGCTTTGGGCTCTTTCTTAGGATTTTGTCAACGGTTCTTGACTGTAATCGATGATTCATACATAATAAAGAGGAATTGTTCCTATTTCTTTATAGTCCAGAGTCTGAATCTTATCAGCTGCATTAGTGATAGTTCTTACTTGTAACATTCTTTTTGTAAATTCTTGAGATAATCTAACTCCGCTTGGGTTACTGTTGTGACCATGGTTAGGTGTATATGAAGGACCTTTGTTCATCACCAGATCCGGAGCTCATGCTTCCTAGTTCACCCACTTCTCCAATCATTGATACTCATCTATCTCCTAATGGCTTATTGCTTGCATACGTAAGAGACTCCGAGTTGCATGTCCTCAATTTGTTAAAAAACCAGACGCAACAGCTAACAAATGGTGCCAATGGAAGTACTCTGGTAAGTAAAGCTTTGCTACATGACTGTTCTTGTGGTCTTGTTAGCTTCATTTGTCCATGAAACATTTTCTCGGGAGAATAATTGTGATTTGTTTTGTTGCTGCAGACTCATGGTCTTGCTGAGTACATAGCTCAGGTGATATACTTTTCCTACGGAAACTTCCCTGTTTTGTTTGTTCTACCGGAAGAAATTTAACAGTTTAATGCTACAAATCGTATGTTATATCTAAAATTTTTTCTTGAAATTTTTTTCTATTTCAGGAGGAGATGGATCGGAGGAATGGGTACTGGTGGTCATTAGATAGCAAGTTTATCGCCTATACAGAAGTCGACTCCTCACAGATTCCTTTGTTCAGAATAATGCATCAGGGAAAAAGCTCGGTTGGTTCAGAGGCACAAGAAGATCATGCTTATCCTTTTGCAGGAGCTCTCAATTCCACAGTCCGCCTCGGAGTAGTTTCTTCAGCTGGCGGCGGGAAGACGACTTGGATGAATCTTGTGTGCGGAGGAAGAAGCAATATGGAGGACGAGTATCTTGGTAGAGTCGATTGGATGCCCGGTAACGTTCTCATGGCGCAGGTTCTGAATAGGTCACAGAGTAAACTGAAAATCATCAGCTTTGACATAAAGACTGGTCAAGAAAACATACTTTTGACGGAAGAATCTGATGCGTGGGTAACTTTACATGACTGTTTTACTCCTCTGGAGAAAGTCCCTTCGTTGAGGCCTTCAGGAGGATTCATTTGGGCCAGCGAGAGGACCGGTTTTAGACATTTGTATCTTTATGAGTCTGGTGGGACATGCCTTGGAGCCATTACTAGCGGTGAATGGATGGTTGAGCAAATCGCAGGCGTAAATGAGGCAATGTGTCTGCTTTATTTCACTGCAACTCTCAATGGACCGCTTGAGACTAATCTTTATTGCACAAAATTGGAAGCTGGGGATACATCTCGGTGTCAACCACTGAGGCTTACACATGAGAAAGGAAAACATATCGTCGTGCTTGATCACCAGATGAGGAACTTCGTCGACATTCATGATTCAGTTGATTCGCCTCCACGGGTTACTCTTTGCTCTCTGAGCGATGGGACCGTACTCAAGATTCTCTACGAGCAGACATCTCCTATACCGATACTGAAAAGGCTTAAACTCGAGCCTCCGGAGTTTGTTCAAATACAAGCGAATGATGGAACGACAACGCTGTACGGCGCGGTTTACAAACCCGACAGTTCGAAATTCGGTCCTCCTCCGTATAAAACGATGATCAACGTTTACGGAGGTCCCAGCGTTCAGTTGGTCCATGATTCTTGGATTAATACAGTCGACATGAGGACACAGTACCTGAGAAGCAGAGGCGTCTTAGTTTGGAAGGTTCTACAAATTCTTTATCCTCTCCCTTTTTATTTCTCGGGAAAATGTTGAATAAGGTTCACTCAAGGATGATATATTTTCACTGATATTTGGCAGCTTGATAACAGAGGAACTGCACGGCGTGGGCTGAAATTTGAATCTTGGATCAAGCATAACTGTGGAAATGTCGATGCAGAGGATCAAGTAACGGGGGCGAAATGGCTTATCGAGCAAGGCCTGGCTAAACCGGACCATATTGGGGTGTATGGTTGGAGTTACGGTGGGTACCTCTCAGCTACACTCTTGACTCGGTACCCTGAGATCTTTAACTGCGCTGTCTCGGGTGCGCCTGTTACATCTTGGGATGGCTATGACTCATTCTACACCGAAAAGTACATGGACCTTCCCCCGGAGGAGCGCTACCTGAAGAGCTCAGTAATGCACCATGTGGGGAACTTGACGGATAAGCAGAAGCTGATGTTAGTACATGGAATGATCGATGAGAATGTGCATTTCAGGCACACGGCTAGGCTTGTGAACGCGCTTGTTGAAGCGGGAAAGCGGTATGAGTTGTTGATATTTCCCGATGAACGGCATATGCCACGGAAGGAGAAAGACCGTATTTATATGGAACAGAGGATATGGGAGTTTATAGAGAAGAGCTTATGATGATATACTTTCATAAACTTTGGTGCTTTTGTTTTCACTTTCTTTTTTTTCTTCTTCACCATCAAAAATGATATATCTTTCATGCCTATTGAATTGGTTATAACTTTCACTATCACCCAAAGGTTTCTCGTTTGGAGGATGTTCAAGTCTCATTCTGAAGTTTGTAATTTAACCCGCTGATTTTAGGTTAGAATATTTCCGGTTATTTTCGGTTCTCAGAAGTCTGCACGTGTAAAATAATAAGTAAACCAAATCAAGCCAAAATTAACCGATGTAGCGGTTTTATAGGTCGGTTAGTGTATATATTAACTGGTCCCACCAAAACGCCGTTAGTTTTGCCGGATTTCTATTTCTAACGGCCCCGCGCTGGTAAACTAAACATTCAATGGTACAACTTTTATAAGAGATCCGACTTCCGTGGTAAATCTGAATTTTATGCTAAATATTCCAATTATTAGATAACTGTTAGAGATTAATGATGTGGTAAAAGGAAAAAGTTCATATTTGTAATCGATGATGACAAATATGAGAATCATCACCACTATCTTAAAGTTAATATTTCTAATAAATGATGACAAAAAGTTCATATTTATAATCCATGTCGATAATAAATTATGTTTTATGATTTTTTTTGGAAAATTGACATATATCTTTGGTTGCACTAAAAAAAGAACATATCCATTTTTTTTCTAATTTGTCTCTTTTTGTTTTCATATACAATATACAAATATGAGTGTTAGTATTAAATAATTACTATGAAAAAAATTATCCGATCTCCCCATTGAGATATTTTCTGCGATTTTTATGTTATTTTTTATATCAATGGGAGATCGCCTAATTATCCCCAACTCTTATATTTTTCAGTTCAAATAACTTTATATTATTTGTAATTGTTCTTTAAAATTTTCTAGAATGTAATCAAACGATATGAATATTATCTATATATATATATATATTATTAACATGGGTTTATTGGATTTCTAGAGTCGTCTGAAACGGTAAGCAATAGCGTCCGTTACGGAAACGGTATCCGGTCCGCCGTGGAGAGCAGTTCACGACGTTAGACATCTGATAAAACTTCCGTCAAAAGTCAGCGAGGTCTAATTCTATAAATAGATCCCACAAATTTCGTCGCTGTTCAAAGAAGACTTGTCACTGTTTGTCTCTCTCTCTCTTTCTGGGAACGCTCAAAATTCTCGGGAAAATGGAGAGTGTTTCCGATTCTCGGATAATGCTTGACGGCGATTAGGTTTTAACGAATCAGTTTCGATTTCACCGACTCGGTTGAAGCGTCGATTCACGGATTTTGATTCCGAGGTATGGATCATTTTTTATTTTTCGATCTCTCTGGAGAATCGACTTATTTGTTGTTTTCGATTGTCTTGCTGTTGTCTCTTCCGATCATGAATGACTAGTTGTATCTTTTCGATGATCGAGAAATGTGAGTAAAACCTAGAAACCAATTTTTTTTGTTTGGAGATTTTCTGTAGCGGTTCCTCATTCTGGATGCTCGTTAGATGATCCGAGATTTCTCTTTAGTGATTGAAAAAAAAAATGTGAGAACTGAAGCGGTTGCTGTTGTTGATGTGGATTGAACTATTTGTTTCGTTTTGCGTTTACTGATCTCATATGTAAAAGTGTGAGAATCAGTGGTAAAATCCAAGTCCTTTATCAACCTAAAATTAACTTTGTTTATTAGCTAAACTTTCAAAACTTAGGCCAGCCTGTTTGACTTTTGATAGAATCCGAAATAAGACGTTGACCTGAAACTTATTTGTGGCCGTTGTTTGGTTATGCTTTTGAGCTAATTTTAGCTATGGAGATTTCTAATTATATAGATGAGAAACAAAAGTTTTGAAGTTTACATAGTCCGCTAAGATAAAATTAGAGGCTTGTTCATCATCCATACAAGAGGAGAGGTTGGCATGAACTTTTTTTTTTAAAAATTTTTTGTGTTTGATCTTAATATTTTACATTTGTGATAAGCTCTTGTTAGTGAATGATTTTTGTGAATTATTTGGATTTCTTTTACTGTATTTTGAGTCTTTGACTCTCCCTTTGCATTTGCTTCGTTTAGTTATAATATCAACGAATATCCATGACTGATTCATGTGATCCTTGGTCATACAGGTTCTTTGCAGTTGATGCGACTACAATATACTTTTTAGTTACCGTAATTCGAATGAAAGCCTAACCATCGGTGGTTTTGGATTGTCTTAACTTCAATATGAATACTTGGGAAATACCGCTTGGCAAGATGTGATTTACAGGGCCCTTCAGTTCAGAGTTCCTGAATCCGTGCAGGAACTTGTTCTTTTAAACCACACGGAAGAAGATAAGGGTTGAATTCTGGGATTTCAGCCTTTTGATCTCCTAGAATTTCTTCTTTCCGAGGAATCAGCTCTTCAGGATTTAGGATAGAAGTGTACAGTTGGAATGTCAGTTGCTAGTGTAGCTCTTAGTCCAGCCCTGGAAGAACTTGTGAACTTTCCAGGTGTTATTGGACGGTTTGGTTTGAACTTAGACGACCCAATCCTGATATTACTGACTATTGCGGGATCTCTGAACCCAATGCGGGTCATGGAGTCAGATTCAATAGCATCCGTGAAGCTAAGGATTCAGAGTATCAAGGGATTTTTTGTGAAGAAGCAGAAGCTGGTGTGTGATGGTAGAGAGCTAGCTCGAAATGATTCCCAAATTGGAGATTATGGTCTTGCTGATGAGAAAATGTTGCATTTGGTTATTAGGCTTTCCGATCTCCAAGCCATTTCCGTAAAGACTTTTGGCGGGAAGGAGTTTGAGCTCTTTGTTGAGAGGAGTAGAAATGTTGGTTACGTGAAGCAGAAAATAGCTTCCAAGGAAAACGAGCTCGGGAAACCCTGGGATTATGAACTCACGTCAGATGGTGAAGAGCTAGATGACCAGAGACTCATCATTGATCTCTGTAAAAATGGAGAGAATGTGATTCACTTGCTAATTAGGAAATCCGCTAAAGTCAGAGCAAAACCAGTGGGTAAGGATTTTGAGGTTTCGATCGAAGATGCAACTCACAAGCACAACTCAGTGGATGGTAGAAGAAGATACATATCACCACAAGCAAAGCCTATAGATTTCTTCGTGGAGCCTGTTGTTGTTAATCGTGAAATTGAACTGCCTTCATTGCTCAAAGAGCTTATCAGCTACACTATAGAGGGCTTGGAAAAGGGAAATGGCCCGATAAAATCATCTGATGGATCGGGGGGAGCTTACTTCATGCAAGATTCATCCGGACACAAATATGTCTCCGTCTTCAAGCCCATTGATGAGGAGCCAATGGCTGTGAACAATCCGCACGGACTGCCTGTTTCAGTTGACGGGGAGGGACTAAAGAAAGGCACACGGGTTGGTGAAGGAGCTCTTAGAGAAGTAGCAGCCTACATTTTGGACTATCCCATGACTGGACCACAAACTTTTCCTCATGACCAAACCGGTTTCGCTGGAGTTCCACCAACAACAATGGTCACATGCTTGCACAAAGATTTCAACCATCCCAATGGTTACAGTTTCTCTCCTGAGAACACAAAGATTGGTTCATTGCAGATGTTTGTGAGTAATGTTGGAACTTGTGAAGATATGGGATACGGAGTATTCCCAGTTGATCAGGTTCACAAGATATCTGTTCTAGACATTAGGCTGGCTAATGCAGATCGTCACGGTGGCAACATTTTGGTTAGCCGAGACGGAAAATATGGTCAAATCGTGCTTACTCCAATTGACCACGGCTATTGCTTTCCAAATAAGGTAAACGACTCTACTATATACAAAATTCGACATTCATACTTTGGTTTCAAAATCTCGACCAAACAGTAAATGAAATCAGCTGCAGAATATTTCAGACTAAAACCATCTTATTTGTTCAGTTTGAAGACTGCACATTCGAGTGGCTATACTGGCCTCAAGCAAAAGAGCCATACTCCTCAGAGACATTGGAATACATCAAATCCTTGGATCCCGAGCAAGACATCAAACTTCTGAGATTCCACGGTTGGGAGATTCCGCCTTCATGCGCCCGTGTCTTCCGCATCTCGACCATGCTTCTCAAGAAAGGTGCTGCGAAGGGTCTCACACCTTTTGCCATCGGAAGCATAATGTGCAGAGAAACACTCAAGAAAGAATCTATGATCGAACAAATCATCCATGATGCAGAAGCCATAGTGTCCCCAGCGACAACCGAAGAGGAGTTTATCAGCACCGTCTCTGCCATTATGGATCGCTGCCTCGACCAGTATTCTCGGAACTGAAAATATCTTTATCGCATCCTCAAGTGTATATCTAATGTCCATAACAATAAATAAGCGTCACTGTCTTTGAACTCAACTATAACGTTAGCATTTGGAAACAGTGTTTTGGTATGATGATTGGGTTTATAGAAGCTCTATGCTTCTGTGTTTTGGGTCCAATAACGTTCCTGATTCTGGAATCTGACCATCTTATCTCAGTTCTGGATGATGAACAAGTCATATATACATATAATATATTATGTTCTCAAAATTTCTCAGTGTGCTTTTCTAACACTTTTAAGTATTCGACGAACATACAAACTCATATATTTCTATTCTTTGACTCTATTTTACTTCATTTGTCCTTCAAAGCGTGCACAAACTACAGATTATAGCAATAAAAACAAAAATTGAAACAAATAAAAAAGGAAAAAGATTTAAAGCATTATTTGAAGCAACGAAAGAGGGAGTCATTGATTAAACTGGTGCAAAACATATTCACCATTGAACATACGATCCCACCATTGATGGATCCCATGAGCTCTTTTAAAATCAGGCGATTTGCTAGTGTTTATCGTCATATACGCCGATGGTAAAAGATGAAGAGGTTCCGATGAAGAATCCGAACACGAACTTCCTCCGGACAACAGACTCCTAAGTGAGTTCCTCGTAGCGATCCTCTCGATTTTTCCAGCTCCGATCTCAAACATTTTGTTTCTGTGCTTGAAATAACCAATGTATTCTGAGCAGATTGGATCTGACGGATTCACATACAAATAAGGTATCCATGATGCTAGTTTCATAAACGAATCGTCTTCTTGACCCTGTAAATAATAGTATTTTAGATCCAATTTCTTGTAAGATTCGAACCAGTAACCTCGAAGTAGAGCAACAATTGCAATTTCCCATCGAAACAAAAGTATATTCCTCCTCCAATTTGTTGTTTCTTATTTTATGTAAATAACATGCATGCATTAGAAGAGTTTGAATCCGAATTGTGACACCAAGACAAACCAGTACAAAATGTCAATAACATGCATGCATTATCTATAAGGATTTGAATCCGTTTGCGACACAAGACACTAAGGCAAACTAGTAAACTACACTAATTAAGACAACCATGGTTCAATAAATATCGTCGTTTTTCTTAATTCACGTGAAATTATTAAAAAAGTACACTTAATTTTAAATGGATAGAGTACCTTATTGTGGTGGCGACCCTTGATGGCGATGGCTACTCCGGCTTTGACTAGACTTCCGGCGAATCGAACTCCATGTTTAAGCTTCTCGCTCTTCACTAGCTTCTCTATCGGAATAGAGGAGAAAGGAGGATTGAATAGGTAACACTCGAGAGGGAAACCAGATCTTGTCATGATCTTTCCGGCGAGCAAAGCCACGGCGGCTCCGAGAGAATGTCCGGCGAGCCATACGGCTGCGTTGCCGGTTTTAGCCACCGATGATTGGATCACATCTATGGCATGCATGAATCTTGTGCTGTCGTGGAGGCTGTCGCGGATGCAGCGCAGGTCGAGCCTAAGGTCACGTGACCGAGAGTGCGGCTGCATGATCGTGCCGCGGAACGCGATCACGTGACGAGGAGGCGTTTTCGAATGAGGGGTATTATGGTAATTGTAGGAAAAGAGTTTGTATTCGAAAACGGCGCCGTATATGGAGCCGTCTGATTGGTCGATTAGGGTTTCGGCTAAAGTGAAGTTGAAAAACTCCCACCAATGATTGGCTTGGGACTTGAGACCAATCCGGTTCTGTTGTCTGTCTCGTTCCAATGTGTACACTGCTTGTACCAAACATGATGCCACCGAGGTTCTATGGTACGAATTATTCCTATAAAAAACGTTGACTTTTAATATACAGCTTGTTGAGGAAGTTTAAAGATGATTGAAGAATTTGATAGTTGACTATGGCTAAACCGTTGACTTAGAAAATATAGCTGATTAGTGATGAGTTTTTGCTGTGAAATGGATTTGGAAGAAGATGATACTATGTGGTTGCATTTAATTAACTGAAAGAGATGAAATAGACAATACCAATCAATGGAAGTTAAATGGATGGGACCAGAAATGCTGAAGATCTCTCTTTGAGAGGCCATTAGCCCCTCTTTGACCATATTATCTTCTTCTTTTTCTTCCATGTTTTCTCTACCTTATCATCTGAAACATATTGTAGAGAAACATCAATTATTCTTGATTTCATCATCATCAATCACTTTCTTTGATGAATGCGGGAAAGAAATGAGGAAAAGAGAAAATATTTGGTAAAGATGTTGTACCAACGCTACGAAACGAACTAGAGAACGAGAAAACAACATACCCCTTTTCGCTTTTTTTTTAAAGCTAGATCGGAATCGAGTCGAATCTGAAAATGAATCCGAGGAAAGACACTAATTATATAGCTTTTGTACAGATGAGATGGTCCAGCTTCTTATAGATATTGAAATTATATGGATCTGAAGACATTAATGGGATCATCTCTTCTTCTTCTTTTTTTTTCTTTTTTTCTTTTGTGTAAGTGTGCAAATGGGACCATCTCTTTAACATTAAAACGTGCAAAAGAGTATCAACAATTATTTTATTTACAAATTGTCAATAAATGAAAATATTTCGTAAAAAAACATTTCAACTAGCCCAATGTACTGTTCAGTTTTTTTTGAATAAAAACCCATTAATTGATCGTATATATAGAAAAATATCAGGTCATAGTAAAAGTACCTGATGACCATATCGAACCAACCATGTCGAGATAAAAAAAAAATGTTTAACATACATTTCATATATCATTTTAAAAGTTTGTTAAATAAATCTACTACATTTTATTTACTATTTTAATTTTAAGTTACAAATATTTTCTAAATATCTTAGCCCATGAAATGGTATTTAGTTTTTTGAGGTTTTCACGTTTTTAAAATAGGATTCCATCGAGTACATACGACTCACAGTAAAACAAACCAAATGATAAAACGTAAAAATCGACAAGTGGTTTTTTTAATTCATTATGTACATTTCAGTTTCATATTAGATTACACACAACTTCATTCATCTATTAAATAGTAAATATTTAATATTCAACTGTTTAATAATTTCATTTTACTTTATTTAGTTTACGATTTTAATCGTTCCAGTGATTCAAACGGTTTCATGATTCAAGTATTCCAACATCCAATGTTTCTTGCTTTTGTATCCTAAATCTTGACACACGCTGAGTTTTAGCGGTTTCAATCAAACTCTAAAATCGTAATCAAACTATGTAGAAAAACATGTAACATTGGTAAACATAACAAAAAAAATATTTTATATTCTATGTGTTTTATATAAAATGGTATGCTATAATTTAATTTTTAGGGTGTATAACTTAATATTTGGATTAGCTGTTTAGGATTTCAGAATTAGAGTTCAAGTGATAAGGGTTAGAGTTCATAACTAAGAATTTATAATTTAGAGTACCAATATAAATTCTTTTTTTGACAAACAAAAAAAAGAATTTAGATTTTAAATTCATATTGTTTCTTAAGTTAAACAAAATTATACTTGTAAATAGAACAAAATATCATATATTCTATGTTTTATATATTGAATAACGCATTATCACTTACAATCATCTATCCGTTTTACAAATTGTTTTTTGTTAGTTTTTAAAATTTCAAACCATAACATATGCGGAAACAAAAATTATTTAGTAAGATTGCAAGATTGGATCAATTTACGTGAAGAATTCAAGCAAAGCATATGATAGGCGCAAAAATATTTTCTTTGTTCACATAGAAAAGAGAGATAGTTTGTATGTCTTTTTAAGGCTGTTAATTTGAGTGTTTACTCGCAGATCCATCGGGTTTTGATCTGCCGCGAGGTGGGTGCTGGTCTAAAATTTTTAAAATACCAAAAAGTGGGGTGGGTGCGGGTCGAGTGTTTTTAAATGTGCGACGGATGCGGGTCGGTATTTTTTTTATGCGGGTCTCGCGAGTTACCCGCAATTAAAAAAAAAATTATATACTAAATACTATTAAAATGTTGAAATATTTTGTAATATATATATATATATATTGTTAACTGATTTGTTTTTTAATATATATAAATTAATTAATTATTTTGTTTACTTTTTTAGAAAATTATGTATTTATGTTTTTTTCATTTGAAATTTATTTTATTAAATATATTTTTTTACTAATTTTGTTTTTAATTTAAATATTTGTGGGTTACCCGCGGGTTCAAACAGGGCGGGTGCGGATCGAGCAATTTTTGTTAATGAATCAAGCAAGATGGATAGATGCGGATCATGGATAGATGCGGATCGAAAAAAACATGTAACCCACATGGGCGGGTCTAGCGGGGCGGGTTGGATCCGCTTGAGAGCTTCACCAAAGATCGAGGTTATAAATGGTTATTCACTTTATATATGATATTGTATATATGTGTGATTCACTTAATTTTTGACCAAAACATGGTTAATTTTAGACAAAATATGCTTATTGCACAAATTAACTCTTTATTAGTAAATTTAAATATCATATATTAAAATAAATGGTATGGTTTTGGCTAATTACTTAGAACTTTTACTCTACGATTATAAAATTATATCATCTTCGTTGTGTAAACATTGATGTAGTTTAAAGAACAAAATTATAAACAATTACATGGAAAAAAGATCAAACACAAGAAAAGAAGAAAAAAAAAAAGCAAAAATAATACGATATGAAATACGGGGAAGAACACAAAATGGAAGGAAAAACTAAGAAGACCAAAAAAAAAAAGTAGAAGAAATTGGAAAAGGATTGATGATAGGAAGGTCAGGATCACCTGAACAGATTTAACGAAACCAATACATTTTTTGTTATTTCCTAATTCAGCAGTTTGACCAATTTGCCCTCAGGGCCGGTCCTAATGCAGCAGCTTTCCCAATTTGCCCTCAGGGCCGAGTCTTTCTCCCACCATTGGTGAAGCCCATGAGCTGGCTTAGACCTAGTCGGTTTGTTCGTGTTTACAGTCATATCGACTGATGGAAGAATGTGAAGAGGTTCGGTTGACAAATCGGACGGTGACGATGTTCTTCTTCTTTCAAGCAATCGACTCCTAAGTGAGCTTCTAGCACCGATTCTCTCGATTTTGCTTGCTCCGATCATGGACATGATGGTTTTGTGTTTGAAGTAACCAATGTATTCTGAACAGATTATATCGTTTGCGTTCACATATAAATAAGGTATCCACGATGCTGTTTTTGGATCATCTTCTTGAACCTGTAATAGTTAAAGATAACAATACCAAGAGAAGATCTACAGTTTCTTGTCAGAGAAAACATTTCAATTTCTTATAAATGTTACTTATTTATTTACCTGTAGATCTTTCAAGGCCATGGCTAGGGTGGTTTTGATGGCACTCTCGGCGATTCGAAACACACCTTTAAGTATCTTGCCCGGAAGTAGCTGGTCTAGAGGAATAGACGAGATGGGGGGGTTGAATATGTAACTCTCGAGGAGGAAATTAGATTTTACCATGGTCTTTCCGGCCAGCAAAGCTAGGCCGGCTCCCAAAGAGTGTCCAGCGAGCCAGATAGCTGAACTTTCGTGGTGTTTGACTTTGACCACCATAGTTTTGATTGCTTGTATAGCGTGCAAAAACCTGGCGCCTCTGTGGAGGCAGTTGAAGAAGCATCGGAGGTCAAGTTTCACATCACAGGAGAAAGTTTCTGACCCAAGGTTCGTACCACGGAATGCAATCACATAACGTGGAGGTACTTTCAAATCAGGGGTATTTTGGTAATCGTTGTAGAGCTCGTATTCGAAAACGGCACCGTATATGGAGCAATCCTTTGGGTCAATCAAGGTTTCGAGTAAAGTGAAGTGGAAAAAATCCCACCAGGGCTTCGCTCTTGATTCGGTACCTATCTGTTTCTTTTTCCTGTCCACTTCCAATGTGTACACTCCTTTTACCAAACTTGATGCCACTGAAGTTCGATGGTACGAATTGGTCCTATTGAACAACCAATTATATTTAGAATCCGAGTAGATATCTATATGTTTTTTTCTCATTCTAAATGAGTAGGGATCCATATTGATTCCGAAAGGTCAACATTTACTTAGAAACTCGTGCACGGCACATGAATTCATATAGTTTTAAGAAAAACTTCCATATTCTATCATAAAAAAAAACTTTTCTATGATTTGTTTTCTACATCAATTCACAAACTCGTTTAATTTCCTTTTAACAAAAACAAAAAAACCTCGTTTAGTTTACACTCCTTCAGGCTTCAACTATATATGTGAATCCTTTTTTTGCCGGTCGGCCAACTATGTTAATCAAACATTCGGCTATTAAATCACACACACATATATATATATATATCACAAAACAATATTTTTTGAAGTTTAAAACCAGAATGTTACCAATCAATAGATGTAAGATGGGAGGGGCCAAAAATGCTGAAGATCTCTCTATTTGGGGTCGTCGCTCCTCCTCCCATTTTTCTTCTTCTTCCTATAACATTTGCCAATTAGTAATCAAACAAATTTGAAGTTAAACGGTGAAGAACAAAATGCACCAAAACTTTCATAGTAATTAAATGCATGTTGTGTAAATTAATCTGAATTTCCGTATAGATCTCATATTACTAAAAAACAAAACTACAAAAAGTTGATACTTATGTGATTTTTCAAACGACAAGTTATAAATACATTCACTATATGTGGATTTTGGATGAAATCCGTGGTCGGAAAATTTCCTTTTTCATTGTAGGAACTCTTTCTTGCCTTTATCATGAGTATCAGTTACTTTTTACAAATGCAGAGATTTTTTTATTTAAAAAAGGATAGAAAATTGCAGAAAATGTTGAAAAATAGAAAGAAAACAAAACTTACCCTTTTTCCGTGGTCTTATAGGTCAATCAGAATCGTATTTAATCGAATCTGATGAAGTAAACTAAAGAGTTCTTTTGTTTTATGTTTTTACTTCAAGTGTTCAACAAAAGAACTAATGAGTTGTTACACTCATGAGACAAAGCATCTTGCTAATTTATAAGATGCTAACAATAAGAAGACTTTTTGGATCCAGAGACATTGAGGATATCCTTTTAAAACTGACACAAGCACTGACACTAGCCACCGTGTCAACTGTTTCTTTATTTACAAATTGACAAAATTTCTACAAACTAGCAATTAAAAACATATTAAGAAGTGTGAATCGGTACATCGATTGAATCAGTCTCTGAGACCGTGTACTAGTGTTTCGATTTATCAAGTCATATAAGGAAAACAAGCCTTCTTTATCCATAGTGCTACATCATCAAACCAATTTTTTTAAAAAACCAATATTACCAGGATTCCGTATTATACAAGATAGCACATTAATTAATTCAAATAATTTTTTTATACCCATTAGAAAGAACGAACCGAAATAATCGACTAAACTAATAAATTTCCAAACCATGTTTGAGTAAACAAAAACAACAATTTTTTTACAGATTATCTGTCAATAAAATGAAAAGATTTTTTGTTTTTATGGTTAATACATGGAGTTTTAGGCCGAAATTCATACAATTTTCTTTCCTCCAAATAGTAAGCAGACTAAAGATGTTATAAATTTGAAAAGTTATAGAAAACGCCACTAAACTAACATCCCCTTGATAAATAAAAAAAATTAGAAAAATATCAAAAGTTTCATATAATTTGTAAACATATATAAGATTAAGGTAACTTTTAATATTCAAAAATACATAAAAAGAAAGTACTAACTTATTCTTGAATTAAAGCATATCCTACATTTATCCTCAAAAATCATACACTAATACTAATACACTATATATGATTTGCACTATGATTTACTAACGTTGTATTAGAATATACAGCATGATATATTAACGTTGGATTTGTGAAAATGAGCTCACACAATCATTATTGTTCCCTTAAATATGCCTTTCCGAATTACCAAAATAATTTTGATTTTGAGTGTTATATTTCAGGTCAACGATATTGTATTCACTTAATCCAAATCCAAATTCATGTCATGTCAATGTCAAAGTCAAAGACGCTAACGAATCAAAGTTTAGACGAAAAAATACTCGAATGTCAAATATCAACGTATCAAACTTCTCAAAAGTAATAAATATCATTAATATAAATATCTATGGTCAGCATTTTTTTTGTTGTTGCTTATCAATATTTCTTTGGTTTATAATTCAAAATGACAGTATTATTGTCGGAAAAAAAAGTGTCAGCATTTTTTTATTGTTTGCTTATCAATATTTCTTATACCATTTGACTTTATGTATCAATGCATAATATTGTAAGTGAAAATTAAATTCCATTCATGAACATAACTTTTTTTTAGTTTGGACTTTGGAGAAACCTTTAAACATCTCTATAACTTTTGAGTAAACATTTTTGACAAGAAATTATATACGCTATACGGTATAGCCTATATACCTCACTGGCTCACCATTTAATATTTTTTCAAGTGACATCCAAATTTTACGTATCTATATATATATAAAAAAATATTTTTTCTATTCTCATGCTGGTACCTCAGCATCCACCTATACATCATTAAAAAAAATGAAAAACAAAAATTATTTCTTATCCAAACAAAAAAAAGCTTCTTTAGATCAACAACAAAATATCCTTTACCTATCACCTGTACAGAGCTCGGGATTCCAAACTCTCCAGACATGTTTAGAGTTACAAGCTTGGTTCTTCCAAACAAACAGTTTCTTAGTTCTGTTTCTCCGAACTGGTTTTCAATCACACATCTAAGAATCTTGGATCTCTCCAACAATTTCTTCCATGGGTCACTGTCGAATTCAGTCTCCAACGCTACTCAGCTTCGTGTTTTGTCCCTTGGAAACAACAACGTCTCCAGTGAATTATATGATCGTCTCAGCAACGTTGCTACTCTCCAGCTCTTGAATCTCTCCGCTAACGCCTTCACCGGCAAAATCCCTCAAAATCTCTCACACCTAAACATATTGATACCTCTGACGGTTCTGGATCTTTCCTCAAATCAACAACGTGGCTACTATCCAGTTCTTGAATCTCTCCGCTAACGCCTTCACCGGCCAAATCCCTCAAAATCTCTCACTTCTCAAGAATCTAACGGTTCTGGATATTTCCTCAAATCATCTACACGGATCTCTTCCTCCGGATTTCTAAGGAACAAGTCTACATTACCTCAACTTATCACACATGTTGAACGGATCCAGATCTCTTTTAAAAAAAATTGTGGATCACGTCCGCGCATAGTATCTATACATCCAACATATTTAAAAAAAAACAGAAAATTATCTTAAAACTAAAATTTTTAAAATAGCTCAAATTCCTTAATCTTTAATACTAAAGGGAAACATATTCTACAAGAGATTCAACAAATAGGTTTTAGATGAAACAAAAGAAAAAACAAAAACTATGCAAAGAAAACTTTAAATTGTGAAGATCCTCCCTTAAAAAAATTAAACTAATTGCATGAAATTGACTAACAAAGGAAAAAAAAAATGAATAAGTGAAAATATGTACTATCCACTAAACAAATACATATAAAATCAAAAATTTAAGAAATTAAGAAAGTAAACCAAAAAATAAAAAAATACACATATTTTAAGCTGATATAGATAATTCAATTAACAATCAGATTCAAAAAATAAAATAATAGACAATAAAAACTGTTTAGAAACATTATTTACAACGCTCACGTATAGCGCTGATCACATACTAATATATATACGAAGATTATTAGTTATGTTTTCATCTTTGTTCACCATTAAGAACAAAGTTTACAAATATTTGCCACTAAAAAAAAATTCAGCCCGATTCTAAGAGCCAATCTTCTTTCTTCAAATCATACTTAAACTCTCTAAATAGCAGATAGGCTTAAACTCACTAAATTAAATAGCAGATAGGGTCTCGGATCAACCAAACCTAGAACTCAACCCCCACTTTTCCTTCTTTTATACTCCGACCAATCACGTTAATATTTTACGACTTAAACATTGAAGAGTTTTCCAAAAGACAAACTTATTTTTATTTTTCCAAAAACCCATTTTGACCATAGATAGAAAATCGCAAACTAGTAAAAAAAAAAAAAGGCTGTTTTGCACATTTTTAAGAAAAAAGGCTATTCTATCTTATATAAAAATAAAGACCTCAAATCCATACTTGACTCAAAACCGGTTCTGTTTAACAATACACTAATGGTCGAAGGGACAAGTCCTCCGCCACGTCTGTACGTGTGTACGCATAAAAAGTCAAGTTGAATAATTTTATATCTACGCATATACCTATTCAATATGATGTATTCTTGAATATGTATACACGTACGTACGTATATATGTAAGCAAATATTCATCTTGAGTTTGTATGTGGATGATGAAATTTTTGAGTTTGGTTACTTACACGTCATTTATCTGAAAGATATAGTTTAATGTTTTATCAAAAACTTTTTTTTTTGTTCTGCATGGATATACAGAATCGAACTGTGAGACTTCTTGAAAATTGGGACTACTCAACAAATACCGATATATTTCCGAGAAGTTGTACTTTCACATCAACCTGCATTACATAGTGCAAAATTAGAAATCAAGTCCAAGAAAAAACTAAAAATAAAATAAAAAATAAGATAAAAACTAAGGCCATCTCCAACGCACTAAAACATCAAATTTGGTGTTGATTCTTCTCCAATGATGCACCAAATCTTGCACCAAATTTTTTTTTTTTGGTGTTTTGTGAATAGTGTTGCACCAAATTGTTATTGTTATTAACTAGTTAATTAAATTTTATAGTATGACCATTTGGATATCGTTCGGATTCTGATTTGTAATCGTGGCCGGACCATCACGTTTTTGGAATAAGAGAGTTTTACATTATATAATGACAACATGTATTATAATGCATAATATGATCATAGATGATGAACGTGATGTTGATGCAATAATTGAAGAACGAATTGAAGTCCCATCTGCAGAAGTTGAGATGGTAATGTTATATCGAATTTGAAGTTAATTTATTTTATGAATAATTAGTATTTATCATAATTATTAAAAAATAAAAAGAATTTTAAATTTAATAATATAATAATAAAAATTATTTTTGGTGTGAAATTTGGTGTTGTGGTTGGAGATAAAATAAAATACTATTCACTTTTACACTAAATTTGACACTATTCACCGCACCAAATTTGGTACTATGGTTGGAGATGGTCTAACAATGGCCTGACATTTCCAATAAAAATTAACAATGACCTGACAAGAAATATCTCTCCATTGTCTTCGATAACCGAGCATTTTTTGCCTGTAAAATCGATAGTAACCATTAAGAAAACTTATCTCAATCGTTAGACCTAAACCAAATCAAGCTCATGTTAAAAAAAATATATATATATAAATCAAGTTCTATTTGGTTTTAGAGTCTAGTCCTCAAGTTTTCTAAGCATATATATGATATCAAAACTAGGACCAATGACACACTTGGTTTTAGAGTCTAGTAATGAAGTTTATCTAAATCGTAAACACATGTTTACCATTGAGAAGTAGAATATTCTAGTAAGAACCATGCTGATCAATGCAAAAACTTAACAATTTTATTTTATATGAACCAACAGGGAAACGCAAAACAATTCGTAAAAATATAATAACAAATGATTTTTGTAAATTTTAGTAAGTAATCTAATCTATATTTAAATATATTCAAAATAATCTAAATTAATATTTATATTTTTGGAATTAAATATAAATATAAAATAAAATGCATTTTTAATTAATATTGCAATAAACTGGGATAATATTAAAATGGTTTCCAAACATATTTTTTGTTTTTTTTAAAAAAAATATGTAGTATTTGAACGCATGTACTAAAAATGTTTCCATTTTAATAGTATAGATTAGGTCTGGACAAAATACCTAGAACCAAAAAACTGAACTGGAATCGAATCGAATTAGAAGGTAACGAACTGAACCGAAACCCGAACGAATAACCGAAATATATGATATATATAAATATTATGTACCTTTAGTTTTGAAATAACCAAAATACTAAAAATTACAATTATAAACCGAATATATTAGTTATGTTTAGACCGAAATAACCAAAATATTCAAAATATTCGAAAATCTTTAGTTATATTTGTTAAAATTAAATAATTTTTGTAAAATTTAGCTAAATTTTATTTAAATTAAATAATTGTTTTTTTAGTTTTTTTTTTTAGAATTGAGATAATTTCTGGATACCGAATCCAAACTGAATCAAATCGAACCCGATCCAAAAAAAAAATACCGGAATGGATCCAACAGCAATTTGGAGTTAACTTTCCTTCCAGTAGTGGGGGGGGGGGGGAATCCATGTGTCACTGTAATAAACTAATAATTAACAAAAAAAAGATTTACACAAGAGTTGAGATACGATCGCACGTCGTTGATTAGATTTTGGTGAACGCCAGCAGGCGAGGAACTTTTGATTTGAGCTTAATAATATCTCCGATCATCGGAACAAACAGAAAAATTAATCGAGATGCAGAAGCTGAACGACCTCTTCTCTGGTGGCGAAGACGGCGACGGGACAACCGATAGCTTCCTAGAAGATGGATCGGAGGGTCTCTGTTCTCTCTCCCCGACCCAGGTTTCTCTCCTCGCGATGTCTAGGGTTTGTTTTTCTCTGTTTACCTACCTAATCTTCTTCGAATTGCAGAGAATGTACGGATTCGCCGCGTCTTTGGCCGCTGGTTTGCTGCTTATGTTTCTGGTAAAGATCAATTTGACATATCAATGCCTTTGTTCATTCTTGCTCTTCCAGTTTCTTTGGAAGAATATGGAATTTCCTGTTAAGAGATTGTAGTTGTTTTTCAAGTCAAGGGTTTCGATTTCTTATTCGTATTGGCTTGTGTTCATTGATCTTCTTCCTCTTCTTAATCACTTCTATGGATCATGTCTAGAAGTAATTCATGTTTGTGACTCTTGTTCTGCAGTCCATGATTGTATTTGCTATCCCCATCAAATTTGCACTGCTCTTCACATTTGGAAATGTACTCGCTATTGGAAGGTATGTTCTGTCTGAATGTCGGGGCGAGAACTTGCTGTTTGACTTACATCCGGCGGTTTCATGGGATTTCAATTCTTAACATTCATAGATTTGAATGCTTCTCTTCTCATATTTCAGTCCTTTTTTTTTTTTTGCCTAGGATGAATTTCAGTTAGATTTTGTCATTTCGATTGCTTACTGGTTCCCATTATCGCACGGTCATTTGCTTCTATCCATTGATATTGTTTAGGTGAAATTCCAATGTAGAGGTTGTTCCCAGAAATATGATTACTCCAGTTTAGGTGAAAGAGACTTATACATCTGTTCCCGCTTTCGCTTGCTTGCATGCGTCTTTCGCACGCCGCGCGTGGACAGCTCGCACGAAAAACGAGGCGCCCCTTTTATCCTCCCGCGTGGCGAGTACGCGCCAACCATCTGCGGATCGCCGGAACGGACGACACGTACAAGCACGGAGAGACCGTCCTAAGATGTTCCGAACTAACGTCAGATCAACTTCGGCATGCTCGCTTCGCCTCGCGATACCGAACTGGGGGAGGGCCTATTGTTGGAGGTGGGCCTAACACCCCCAATTAGTTAGGCCCATCTTAGGAAAGGCCCCTCTTCAGCTCGGTCTCCGGCCTGAAAGCACCGGTCCGCAAGGCCCCTCTTCAGCTCGGTCTCCGGCCTGAAATCACCGGCCCGCAAGGCCCCTCTTCAGCTCGGTCGCCGACCTGAAAGTGACGCAGAAAGGTCCGGGCTGACACTTCACCAAGGCAGGAATGTCAGAAGAGCAGAGGACGAGTGGGAGTTGGTCGAACAGTGTATTGTCTGAGCAGGAGTATGGGCCGACCTCGACATCTCACCAACCTTGCAGACTTGACGAAGGAAAGGGAGACACGTGGAAGAGAGTTGGTTAAACAGTGCACTGCTCTGCAACACGCCACGCCGAGCTCATAATGACCTCTCTCCCCGAAAGCCGGAACACGCCTCCTAGGCCACCTTACCCGCGAAAGAGGCCGAAGACGCCACGTGGCCCCGAGATCCCGGGGAGCAGGAAGCAGACCCCGACTATATATACCCCTCGATGTCATTAATGAAGAGGACTTCGGAACTTTTGATTTTGAGCCACTTTGAGACCTGCGGAAATTACCCGGTCTCTCTCTCTTTGTAACAAGGCAACAGTTTAGAACGCCGAACTGGACGTCCTTCGGAACCAGTTCGTAACTCTAAATTGTTCATTTCTCTCACTATCAATAAAAAGAAACACGGCCCCCGGCCTACTCATCTTTCCCCCGGCCTGTCTTAATAGTGGTTAAATTGCTCTAATTAACGAAAATCTCACCTCTCATCTCCTAATCACTCTTTAAATACACTTAGTGATCCCCTGGATCAATAATATCTCCGATCATCGGAACAAACAGAAAAATTAATCGAGATGCAGAAGCTGAACGACCTCTTCTCTGGTGGCGAAGACGGCGACGGGACAACCGATAGCTTCCTAGAAGATGGATCGGAGGGTCTCTGTTCTCTCTCCCCGACCCAGGTTTCTCTCCTCGCGATGTCTAGGGTTTGTTTTTCTCTGTTTACCTACCTAATCTTCTTCGAATTGCAGAGAATGTACGGATTCGCCGCGTCTTTGGCCGCTGGTTTGCTGCTTATGTTTCTTGTAAAGATCAATTTGACATATCAATGCCTTTGTTCATTCTTGCTCTTCCAGTTTCTTTGGAAGAATATGGAATTTCCTGTTAAGAGATTGTAGTTGTTTTTCAAGTCAAGGGTTTCGATTTCTTATTCGTATTGGCTTGTGTTCATTGATCTTCTTCCTCTTCATAATCACTTCTATGGATCATGTCTAGAAGTAATTCATGTTTGTGACTCTTGTTCTGCAGTCCATGATTGTATTTGCTATCCCCATCAAATTTGCACTGCTCTTCACATTTGGAAATGTACTCGCTATTGGAAGGTATGTTCTGTCTGAATGTCGGGGCGAGAACTTGCTGTTTGACTTACATCCGGCGGTTTCATGGGATTTCAATTCTTAACATTCATAGATTTGAATGCTTCTCTTCTCATATTTCAGTCCTTTTTTTTTTTTTGCCTAGGATGAATTTCAGTTAGATTTTGTCATTTCGATTGCTTACTGGTTCCCATTATCGCACGGTCATTTGCTTCTATCCATTGATATTGTTTAGGTGAAATTCCAATGTAGAGGTTGTTCCCAGAAATATGATTACTCCAGTTTAGGTGAAAGAGACTTATACATCTGTTCCCGCTTTCGCTTGCTTGCATGTGTAACTACAATTAAAACGGTGTTGCATTGGCAAGAATCTGATGATATTGTCTTATATCTAACAAAAGCTTTTGCAATTTCTACATCCACATTGTTATTTTTTTAAACCACAAGAGATCAATGTTTCTTTGGCAGCACAGCCTTCCTCATGGGACCTGAGCAACAGATAAATATGATGTTGGACCCTGTTCGTATCTACGCTACATCCATTTATATGGGATGCGTCGTTGTTGCACTCTTTTGCGCTCTCTTGGTGAGTTCTTGCTCTCTCATACAACAACCAATGACCATGTTTAGCTCCAAACCTAGATGTTTTAGAGTAACTGCAAGCTATAATCTCAGCAATCGCAAAAGTCTGCAATTTATTTGTTCCCAATAGTTCTCAGCTTGAAATTTCAGTCTTTTTAAACTCTCTCTCACCTCCTGTAGATCCACAGCAAAATTTTAACGGTGCTTGCGATCCTATGCGAGACCTGTGCACTTATTTGGTAAGTTCAATGCATAAATTAAACCCAACACTGGATTTGTTTCGACAAGATTCTGAAGATTCTTAAGCCTTTTTGGGTTGAACATCTTCTTCTTATACACATCACATGATAATAACAGGTACAGCCTTAGTTATATTCCATTCGCACGGAGAATGGTCTCTGAAATAATGATCCGTCTCTGCGACACCGAGCTATAGTCAGTCATCTGGCAGCAAACACGAAGCACATAAATCAGTTTTTTACTGGTCTCAAGAACTTGAGATCTGATTCTTCTTAAATGGTCCTTTTTTTGTTTTTTTTGACCTGATCTGGTGGTTTGCTTGCACATGAATCAGAAGTAATGCAGTTTGAGTTTGTTTTGTTGGGGTCTTAAGCTCTCGTGTGTATTTTGTTGCTCTAAGCTCTTTTGCAGTCTTAGACTTAAAAAATTGTACTTTTATTCAAATAACGAATTCTCTATTTAGATCGCCTTTTATACATTGATCAACTAAAATAAGTTGATGAGTTTTCTAATAATAGTATTAGATTTTTGTTCGCCAGCTAAAAATTATTGGGAGCTTAAACTCAAGCTATGAGTGGTTTCTCTTAACTTTAATTTACAAGCAATTTGAATCCCAAATGATAAAGTTCCTACAATTGTGTTTCTTACGTTTAATAAATTATTGGAAGATGAATGAATGTAATCTTCTGACATGAATTATTTTGCTAATTGCCTAATTATTTAATTATGTATAATGACATGAATTATAATGCCAGTTGACTTTGAAATTGTTACTATAGTGCAACTTCCCTAATAGAAAAATTGTGAAGACAAATAATGCAGAAACTAGGAAGGTCTTTTTTTTTTACAACGAGAAAGAGCATCATTCATACAAAATCATCTCTCTACATTATTGGTTCTTTCTTTCTTTACATTAAACAAAACAAAAAAGCATAATAATAAACTTCACCAGCCGAAAAAGACAGAAGTCCCAAAGTGTCGATCAAATCTTCAAACGCTTAAATGTCAGATGCAACCACCCAACTGCAAAATTCAGAGTTGAGTTACTAAAATTGTTTTTCTTTTTCTTTCCATTTTCGAAATGAAAGTGTTTTGTTAAGAGCATCATTATTGGGGTTCTTAAGGGAGTTTTTAACCCAAAAATAAATAAATAAAATTATAAACAGAACCAATTTTTAAAGAGGTTCTTACTGTTTTTAGCCACGTGGTTGCATAATTGTTAAGAGCATCACTATTTATTTATTTGGAAAAAATAAAAATTATTGGTAAATTTTTTTTTTTATTTTTTCTTAATTTTAATTTAAAAAAAAAATTTTAACTTTTTTTTTAAATTTTTTCTTAACTTCAACTTTAAAATTCTAAACTTTTTTTTTACATATTAATGAATTAGAATCTTTACATAATGAATTTGAATCTTTACATAGTTTAGAATTAAGCGTTCTTTTGTATTTTTTTTTCAAAATCTATATTTAAAATGTTATGTTTTTATGTCAATTATGTTTAATTAAAAAATAAACTCTATTTAAAATAAAACAAAATTATTAATTTTTCTTTTAAGAAGGTTCTGCCAATAAAACAACAAAAACAGGAGTTTCTTAACTTCAAATTTATAATTAAATATTAGTTAATAAACCCAATAATGATGCTCTGACAATTATGAATCTCACCATTATAGATTCAATTTCCTTGTCGGAGACAGGTGTGCGTTTCGGCTGAAGAGATGCCTTTCCTCCATCAGCAGTGTTCTTCGGAGCCGCCGGAACATCCGAACTCGCCGTCACATTTTTCTTGCCGCCGGCAGCTGATCCCGGCGCCGGTCCAGAGCCTGAGAAATTTCACAGACAAAAAAGAATCGATAAGAACAAAAAATAAAGCTAGTGATGAGAAGAAATTAGCATCTAATAAAGCAAGAACCAAAACAAAAACAAACCAAAAAAAGTAGTGAAAGAGAGAATCTACTAAGAACTGATTTTTTTTTTCTTAGGATCTGAGCCTGAGGAACAAAGAAAAATGTAAACCTGATGAAATAGCAGAGGAGGAAGAAGTAGAGTGTCTCTGAGGAAATTTTATACGAGGAATTCTCTTCATCATCTTCTGTTTCCTATGATTCTTGAATTAACGATTGCTTTGTGTTCTTTCTCTGATTTTTCTGTCCATTGAGACGAACGAAAGCTCTTATCTTTATCTTGAACTTAATGGGGTAATGGGCCCGAAGAAGTGTTCATGGGTTGGGCTTTCTGTAAAATAACACCACAGTATTATTTAGAAGGCAAAAATGAAAAGCATATTTTCATTATTTCTAACTAACAAAGAAACAGTAAGTTCTACGTAAATCAAAGAATTGAACAGTTCAATTTTTATAATAAAAAATAAAATTTATGTTATACATTTAAATAAAAACCAAATACTTCTAGAATTGAACAATGTTTAATATTTTTGTTAACTTTTTCAGTTTTGTTCCCTCCCCTATACATATATATTTTCAAAAGAGAATGTAAATTTGAAGAAGAAAACTTCAAGAGGATAAATTCGATAGATACAGACATACAGTGTAGTCGTCTCAATAATTGATGAGGTTATGTGGTGAGATTTGTAATGACGTGTTTATGGAAAACAGCCAAAAAACAAGTTAACCTCATCACTAAAAAATTATGACAATTTTATGGACCACATAGACAAAAACACGAAAAAACAGTGTACTACTTAACGTTTTTGCGGACTGAAATATCTTAGATCTATATATATATATATATATATATATCACTCCGCTAATCTGAACTCTCTTATAGACCAGATCAAAAAGACTAAAGTATCACGCAATTAATAAATAAGTAAACCTTAATGGATATGGCTCTGCCGTACTTGTGGTTATGGACGCTACTAGTTTTCGTGTTGACGTGGAAGTTGTTCCACGTAGCCAACCGGAGTAAGAAAACGTCAAAGTTGGCTGATAATAAGGCGAAGGAGGAGAGAAGAGACGGTGTTCCTGATGTCATCATCGTTGGAGCCGGTGTTGGCGGCTCGGCTCTCGCCTATGCTCTTGCTAAGGTTCGTATTCTTTCCCAGCTGTATCAATTATCTGCATGGCTCTTTTATATGTTTCGATTGTTTTTTGTACAGTTTCTGCGTTTGTATCTCCGTTTCTCTTTTAGTAACAACGATTAAAGAAGCTCTACTTAAGCCTATAACTTATTCGGAATAGAAAGCAGCGTTAAATTAGTTTCTTTTCTCTCTTGATAGTTTCCGAACAGTATTCGAATTCGTGATCTTTATTTTCTTATATGTGAAATTTTTTTCAATATATATTTTTGATTTTCATAAAATAGTTTTTGTAAGATGCAAACGCAAATCCCAAACATAAACCGATAAGATATCCAGTTTGCGTTTGACGTTTACATTTACAATTAGTAAAAAAAAAGTTTAACGCATATTTTATTTTTTTCCACTAATTTTGCATCGATGATAGATTAGAAATCATTAATACCCAAATATGTAGTCTAGTGGTTTATGAAAATCTGCATAATTTTTGATAAAAACAAAAAATCATTTAGAAATCAATAATAACAGGACGGGAGAAAAGTACATGTGATAGAGAGGGACATAAGAGAACCAGACAGAATCATGGGTGAGATTATGCAACCAGGAGGACGCTTCATGCTAGCTCAGCTTGGTCTTCAAGGTTTGTTGCCTCCACTTCATAAATGGATTAGAAACGACGTCGTGTGTACGCTTTGGCTTAGTTTTCATGAATAATTATCAAGTACTTGTGTAAATAATATACAGATTGTTTGGAGGGAATAGACGAACAGAAAGTGACGGGCTTCGCGCTTTATAAAGACGGAAAAGAATCGATATTGCCTTTTCCGGCGGAGAATAACAACTTTCCTTATGAACCTTCGGCTCGATGTTTTCACAATGGTCGATTTGTCCAGCGACTACGCCAAAAAGCTTCTTCGCTCTCCAAGTACGTACGTTTTTTTTTTTTTTTACAACCAAAAAATGGTATGTACCATTTTCTGCCATGTATATTTTATGGCTTATAATATTGTTAAATATGATTTTCCTATAAAATGTCAGATGAAACATTGGCTTGGACCTTTTTTTTTTTTTTTTTTGGCCTAATTTTTAATTGGCTCTCAAATTATTATTTTTAATTTTTTGGTTTCCAAAAAACAAAAACTTTAAAATTGGTTTTGAGCCCCCAAAATTTCAGGGTCGGCCCTGATTAAGACCAAGTAATTTCAAAATCTATAAAGCAACTAACAATTATATGATATTGCAGCCATTTAGAAGTTTACCAATGGTTTAGAAATATTTTTGAGTCTGAATTGTTATTTTTAAAAATATTTTGTTAGCCTGAGGAACCTTGACTCGGTGTCAATGACTCCATCTTCTTAGAAACAAACATCGATATATTATCTATACACATTAATTGGCAGTGTACGACTTGAAGAAGGGACGGTAAAATCTTTGATAGAAGAAAAAGGAGTGATCAAAGGCGTTACATACAAGAACAGTGCAGGCGAAGAAACAACGGCCTTTGCTCCTCTTACTGTGGTATGCGACGGTTGCTACTCAAACCTCCGTCGGTCGCTTAACGACAACAATGTGAGCATACCATTTATATTGACCAGACTTCAATATTTTCCAATAAATTTTAATCACAAAGAATTGTTGCTATTGACTTTGATTTATATATGGACATTGCTAGACATGATGATGTTGCTTACTTTGAGTTAGTTGGTTAATAAACATCCATGCGCTAATAACTTGATGTAGGCGGAGGTTTTATCAATAGGAGTTGGTTACATCTCCAAGAATTGTCGGCTTGAAGAACCCGAGACCGCACATTTGATAATGTCTAAGCCATCCTTTACCTTGTTGTATCAAATTAGTAGCACTGAAGTTCGTTGTGTTTCTGAGGTTTTCCCTGATAATGTTCCTTCTATCTCAAACGGTGAAATGGCTACTTTTTTCAAGAAAACTATAGCTCCTCAGGTACGTTTTCGACAAGGTGAATAAACAAAGTATGTTTGGATATTCGTTCTTCAATCAATGATTAAATGTTAAATTTGTGCTCCTAGTACGTAGATGGGTTATACATATATACTCACATTAGCTCAGGCATTTTCGTCCACGTGGAATTTATGCGTTTGACATTATTTCTTTAGTTGAATTGTAGAGATATATGTGTGATCTGAAAATATTACACACTATAGAAATTAGAGTCAAGAGACATTAAATTTCATTCTAATTGCAGATACCTCCAAAAATACGTGAAATATTAATGAAAGGGATTAATGAGGGAGCAAAGATGAAAGTGGTGGCAACAAAGAACATGTCCGCAAAGTTGAGCGAGAAGAAAGGAGTAATTGTGTTGGGAGATGCATTCAACATGCGCCATCCAGCAATTGCGTCCGGAATGATGGTTGTCCTATCTGATATTCTCATTCTACGTCGTCTCCTGGGGCCATTGAACAACCTCAGCGATTCAAACAAAGTCTCAGAAATCGTCAAATCCTATTACAATATCCGCAAGGTGATACTTAGACTCTGGCTTGTCCAATTATGTATAAATTATGAGCATTACTTTTAACAATCAGTATAAAGAAAACATAATATATTAATGTTGTATATATGGTGAAGCCAATGTCTTCGACGGTGAACACATTGGGGAGTGCATTTTCTCAAGTGTTGGTTGCATCGACGGACGAAGCAAAAGAGGCAATGCGACAGGGTTTCTTTGATTACCTTTGCGGTGGCGACTTGCGCAAGTCAGAGATGATGGCTCTGCTTGGTGGCATGAACCCACGACCACTCTCCCTCATACGCCACCTTTTTGCCATTACCCTATCCTCTGTTGGCCATTTGCTCTCTCCCTTTCCTTTTCCTCTTCGCATTTGGCACAGCCTCAAACTTTTTGCGGTAATCCATTGGATATCTCCTTCTAGTTTTTTTTTTGTATCTATATATAAATAATTGTTTTTTACGTAAATCTATATAAAAATATTTTTAATAGGTTTCTTAGTTTTTTTGTTAAATAATAGTTTTCTTTGTTAATTGTTATACTCTTACACTAATGATGTTATTTATTTGTCTTGATGTGAATTACTAGTTGGCTTTGAGAATGTTGGGTCCCCATCTCAAGGCTGAAGGGGTGAGGCAAATGCTGTCTCCAGCTAACGCAGCTGCTTATCGCAAAAACTTTATGGACGCAACTACTTTCTAAACGTTTGGTGGTCAAAAAAAAAAAAAACTACTTTCTAAACGTTGATGCTTTAATTTATGGCAATCCAATTGTTCCTATAGGACGGATAAAGACATAGCATTCTTAAATATGTAAATATATTAGGTATGTTCGTTTGGGTGCTGAATCAAAAGTCAGACTTAGAGATTTTATAACTAGTCATATATACTGTATTAAACCAGTACAATTCTAAATACGAATAATTTGCATATATAAACCAATTATCCGTTTTTAGTGGAGTAACGGTGTGTTTCTGTGTGCTTTTTGATTTCACACAGAAATCATGTTTTAGTGGAGTAAATGTGAATCGGTTCTCAGTGATGGGAAATTATGATTTCACATTGCTTTGTATACTGTATTGAAGCGTATTCATGATTTCACATTATGTGGCCTTGTTTTCTTGTATAAAGACAGAATCATGTTTGCTTTTGGCATTCACACACACGTGCATGAAACATAAAATGGTTTAGATTTTTGAAGTTTATCTGGAATTCGAAGCAGCAAAAAAAGAATTTCTTCAAGTCGATGTGCATTCTGTTCTGCTGGATATAGAAAACATGTTTCCTGGACATTTTACTTTTATTATTTTCTATATATATATATATATAGTATATCAAATTTTGTCTTAGTGGAGACTCGATAAGTGATCATGTTTTATTACACAGAAATCATGTTTCCTGGATCTTGTTGTTTCAGAAACATTTTCCACAAAATGAAGCAAAAATGATCCAAAAACAATTGAGATATCCAAATATCCAAAATACAAAAAAAAAAAAAGTACAAAAAAAGTTAAGGTATCCACGGGTAAACTCTAAATCCGCAGTTTTTTCGGGTTATTAATAAAATTCGACAGTGTTTTTTTTATTCGGACTTGTAGTGGGTAGACTCATTTCGGGTTCGGATAGGGTAATTTTACCCAAAACAACATCCCTACCTTGAAGGAAAAATTTGGTGGAACGGATGCAGTAAATAACTTTGGAAACGATTATTGGACTTTTGATTTTTTGGTATGTAATTTAAATACTACCAAACCTTATTATATAGATGTGAGAAATTAGAATTTTTTTTATTATTATTAGTAATCTATTGTTTAATTTTATTAATCTAAATAAAAAAATTAATAATTTTTCCCTTTTTAATTAATTTTGTATTTTATGATAAATTTAAATTTAAATTTTGTATTTTTCTTTTTTGTTTAGTAACTTTACCTTTTATGATCATGAATCGGTTTTTAAGCTTTCCGAATTTTTCATTTTTATTAATCGGTTATTAATCGATTTTATTTTTTTCCATTATTAATTTTTGATTTTTGATTAACTTTGCCTTTTAGGATAATTTTACTTTTTTTTGCTTACAAACTTTAAATTTTAGGATTATAAATCGATTATAAATTTAGTAATTTTTGGGGTTAAATTTTTATTTTATTAATAGGATATTAATCGATTTTAATTTTTTTCCATTATTAATTTTTTTTTTAATTAACTTTGGCTTTTAAGATAATTTTTTTTTCTTTTTTGTTTAGTAACTTTAATTTTTAGGATTAGGAATCGATTATAAATTTAATAACTATTTGTTTTAGAAATTTCCTTTACACATGTCAGAATCTGATCGATTGACTTGACACGTGTCCCGATTGGATGAATTAGCAACTTTGAAACATTCAGCTTTATATATATATATATATACTAGGATTTAACATGCACTATAATTATGCGGGGTAATTTTTTTTTAAAGAAATTGTTTTGAAATTTAAAAAAATTTGCTTTTATTTGAATTTTATAATATGCATAACTCATGATTATAGATAGAATTGCCAAATGGAATAATTTGTTTATTTAACCCATTTTGCAGTGGACTAAAATAGTATTCGGACTAACCCGTAAAACATATAATTTTGAAAACATAACTCTATTAATTATTATGCACCGTTTAATGACTCTAGTTTTGTGTTTAGTTCATGAACTCTTAAGAAAAAAAAATCTTATGTCTAACTTTTTATAAAATTAATAAAATATTTTTCAACTTTTATTTTGATATAAATTAAAATAAAATATAATAAAATATAGTGAAAATATATATCTAGATTTTGAATAGATATTTTTTCTTTGAATATATATGAATTGATTATTATTTAAAAATATATAGTAGATAACATCTTTAATGCAAAATAAATATTTTCCATATTCTTATCACTAATTGTAAAAGACAATTATACCATTTCCTATTTCAAGTATTATTTGTTATTTGTACTGACATTTCATATAATAACTTACAAAACAAAGTTCATTTTCAAAAATGTGTTCTTAAATAATATTATAGAGATATGGCTCTTAAATTGGGATGCATCCTATGAGTTTGTCTTATCCACCCCACCATGCGTGAGGTAGGTTTAGGCTTTAAATTATCAATCCGCAAAAAATAATATAGGGTTGTACGTGTTTTTTTTTTTTTTGGAAAATAAGGGGGTGATCCAAGTTTTTACGATCCGACTAGTAGTTTACTAGGCCGTGTTTTTTTTTGGAAAATAATATAGGCCGTCGAGTAGTTTACTCACCGTGTTTTTAAATGGTTATAAAATATGACACTATTTCGATTGGCCAAATGAAAATAGTTAGATAATTTTACGATTGCAGAGAATCGATCCATAGCCTAGACCAACAAGACAATTCCTCCACAAATGGGAACAACTAGCCACTACACTTGGATAAAGTTTATACGTTTTTTCCCAACGGATTGCGGGTTTAATTAGAATCATATTTATTTTTCTCTTATTTTGTATAAGTTTTTTACAGTTTTGATCATGGCATTTACAAAAAAAAAATTGTAGGACTTCGAGATGGAATAAGTTTCTTATGAAAAAACAGAAAGAATTATGGCACTGGTTGTCACTTATTTAAAGAATTTTTAAAGTATTAACACTTTTATAAAAACTGTTAAAATTTTTAATACTTTCGTCTGTTAAAAGATAATTTTACCTTTCTCTTTACTTTACCGTGTATTGTACACAAACGGACCCAATGTATGGTAACAATGACAAACTCAGAAAAATTGGGTATGTACAGTAACCAAAATATTACTTCTCTAAATACTTTTTTTAAAAGTGTCTAAATCCTAGTGAAAGTATAAACAAGTGACAAGTGATACCAAAGTGGGATAGAAACAAAAAAAATGAGGGATCTTTGGCTGTTTAGTCACTTTTTGAAAATTTTATAAAGTTTTTAGTAATTTTTTAACTTAATTGGAAAACTAACACTTTTTGTACTGTACACGAGTTGACTTTTTAGTCGTACCCATGTACAGTACTATGCGAATCAATTGTGAATAGTATACGGACCAATAGGAAGCATGGACAAAATCATCATTTGACACAGAAAACAAAACATAAAGTGCCAAAAACGTAAGAAAAGTTTGAAAAAGTGTTTGTGGGTGCAATTATCTAAAAAAATGATGAGAGGGGCACAAATCTCTATGATATTATTTAAGAATATATTTTTGAAAATAAACTTTATTTTGTAAGTTAATTATTACATGAAATGTCATTACAAATAAGAAAAAATTAGTGAAATAAGAAATGATATAATTGTCTTTTAAAATTATTGATGAGAATATGGAAAATATTTATTTCTCATTAAAGAGGTTATTTACTATTTAGTTTCTTAATTATTATGATATTATTAAATAATAATCAATCCATATATATTCAAAGAAAATATATTTGAGATCTTGCAATATTTTTTACTATGATTATTATATTTTATTTGAATATATATCAAAACAAAAGTTTGAAAAAAATATTTTACTAATTTTATTCAGAGTTAGACACGAGAAAATTGATTTTTTAAGAGTTTGCGGGATGACCACAAAAACCATAGTCATTAAGTGGTGCATATTAAAGTTATGATTTCAAAATTATCAGTTTTTGCGGGTTACCCCGAATAATATTTTAGTTCATTACAAAACGGGTTAAGTAGATATATTAGTCCGGGTTGACAGTTCTATATATAATTATTAGTTAGACATATTATAAAATTTAGATAATTTTTTTTTTATGCGGTATATAGATAGCGATTGAATCCAAGTATTTATTATTGGACATACGAGAGATAAAAGAGAAAGAGATGTTGAAATATGGTACCAGGATATTGTCGCCTATATTGTTAATCAAATGGTTTTTTTTTTCTTTCTAATAGATGACTATTTTAATTTTTAATTTATCATTCAAGAGTTGAATTCATCATTTAGCTATAAGTTATTGACTATCTATGTTCGCCTATATTGTTTATCAAATGGTCATCAATTTGTTTTTTGCTTTCCAAATGGATTGTCATTCTGGTAACTATAAGAGAATTATGGTTATGAGACCTAATTTCTCATAAAAAAAAACCTTCATCAGCTATAATGAAAGTTGATTTTCGTCCGCATATAAACTGGTGGAGAATATTGTGTAAAATTTGTAAACGACCATTTAGTACGTTACTCTATTTATGAAAATATTGATTGACATTTCTGGACTATTTTAATTCATCATTCAAGAGTTACAGAAATGTCAATAATTTGAGTGGTGCCTATTATTTGCTTGTTCCGTATAGCAAACAAAATCATTTATTAGGGTGGACAATATCTTGTGTTTGTATCTGAAGAAAAGATCGTTTGTGCTTGTCAACTTAGGCACGTCATTATTGAAAACGAATCATATGGACAACAGAAAGTATCGTCGATTTCTCGCTTTTTTAAAAATTTAATTAATTATTATAAATTAACATGTGGTGATATGCCACGTCTGTCGCGAGTATAAATATGCTACTCCCCCTTTCTCAGCTCTCTCATCTCATAAAGTACCATATTGAAAACTACTAGATATGGTTTTTACGCAAGTTTGTTTATGGACGACGCTACTCGCCGTCGTGCTGACTTGGACAATATTCCACGTCAACAACAGGAGGAATAAGGGGACTAAGCTGGTGGATGCGGCGACGGAGGAGAGAAGAGACGGTGGTGCTGACGTCATCATAGTTGGAGCGGGTGTCGGTGGCTCAGCTCTCGCCTATGCTCTTGCTAAGGTATGTAACATGGCGTCACTGTTTCGCGTCCAAATATTGTTTTTGTTAAAGAGTGTCCAATTATTATAGCTGCATCGCACTTTGGTTAACTGTTTTCTATACTATTTGTATATAAAATAACAATTTTTATACACTATATATAGCTCAATTGTTTTGGGTTGGAATTATGAACACTCGTAAATATTGATTTTGTGTTAAAGGATGGACGTCGAGTACATGTGATAGAGAGGGATATAAGACAACCAGAGAGAATGATGGGTGAGTTTATGCAACCTGGAGGTCGCTTCATGCTAGCTAAGCTTGGTCTTCAAGGTATGTCTCCGCTTCGCTTTCATTTACATTCACATAATTAAATGTAAGACATGTTGTGTCTTAGTTTCATGATTTGATTTTTTGCGTTTATATAGATTGTTTGGAGGAAATAGATGCACAGAAAGCCACAGGCATAGCAGTCTATAAGGACGGAAAAGAAGCAATCGCGCCTTTTCCGGTGGAGGACTACAACTTTCCTTATGAACCTTCTGGTCGATCATTTCACAATGGCCGTTTCGTCCAGAGACTGCGCCAAAAGGCCTCTTCTCTCCCCAAGTACCTCTCTCTCTCTCTCTCTCTCTCTCTCTCTCTCTCTCTCTCTCTCTCTCTCTCTCTCTCTCTCTCTCTCTCTCTCTCTCTCTCTCTCTCTCTCTCTCTCTCTATATATATATATATATATATATATATATATATTCACCATTTTTTATTACTATGTAGGGGTGGGACGGATCCGGATATCCAAATTTTTTGAGATATCCGGATCATTATCCGACGAATCTGAGTTGTAATTATTTTTATCCGGATATGTGGCCTCTGGATATCCTAACTTCGGATATCCATATAAATATTAAGATATTTACGGATATCCAGATCCATAAAAAAATTAAAATATTATATATAATGATCAAATTAAAATTTTATGTAATATTTTGTAAAAAAATTGTTATTATAAAAAAAATATTTTCTTTTATTTTCATTATTTTTATATATAAATCTCAAGATATTAAAAAAACTATTAATAAAATATAATTTTAATATATTTAAAGGATTCGGATCCAGATATCCAAACATTACAGTTTTACTATCCGGATCCGGATCCGACCCCTCGGATATCCAGATTTTCGGAGCGGAATAGTTCCATCCCTAATGTAAATGATTCAATTGAACAAATAAAAAACATGAACCATTCTATACGGTATGTACTAATAATTATTTTGAGCTTGAAAATCATGAACTTTGATATATTACTAAGCTGACCCAAAATAAAGTATATTGGTTTAATAAACCTGGACCAAAACACATGAATCAAAATCATTGCGAATTGATTTTGAGACAAATGCTAATGAACCTTGACAATTTCTTTTTTAGTTTTCTACAAAATAAAATTTCCAGAAACTCGAACTCAATTGTTTGGGAAAATTTTGATAAATTATATTGGTTTAGACAAACATTTTTTTTTAAAAAAATCGACATTACTTTTGCAATTAATAATTGATTACTAGTCAGTTCCGTTGCCTTGGATGTACCACTAAAGTTGACAAAAGCAATGATCTTCCTTATACCGTTAATTTATACAAAAACCATTAATTGGCAGTGTGCGACTTGAAGAAGGGACGGTAAAATCTTTGATAGAAGAAAAAGGAGTGATCAAAGGCGTTACATACAAGAACAGCGCAGGCGAAGAAACAACGGCCTTTGCACCTCTTACTGTGGTCTGTGACGGTTGCTATTCAAACCTTCGTCGGTCTCTCAACGACAACAATGTGAGCATATCATTTATATTGACCAGACTTCAATATTTTCCAATAAATTTTAATCACAAAGCATTGTTGCTATTGACTTTGATTTATTCGGTTAGTTAATAAGCATCAATGTGCTATAATTTGATATATATAGGCGGAGGTTCTGTCTTACATAGTTGGTTACATCTCAAAGAATTGTCAGCTTGAAGAGCCCGAAAACTTAAACTTGATAATGTCTAAACCGTCCTTCACCATGTTGTATCAAATCAGCAGCACCGACGTTCGTTGTGTTATGGAGCTTTTCCCCGGCGATATTCCTTCTATTGCAAATGGTGATATGACTAGTTTTTTGAAAAATACTATGGCTCCTCAGGTACGCACTGGCCTGATTAATCTTTGATCAATTAGAAAAAGAAGTAAATATATAACTAAGTTGGTGTTACTACTTACTAGTACGTAGATAACTGATAAGCCATACATAATCATCACATTCTAACACTTGCAAGCGTCCCATGAATCCATACAGAATATGCATCTAACATCTTTGCACTTATTTTTTAGGTACCTCATAAACTCCGCAAATATTTTTTGAAAGGGATCGATGAGGGAGCCCATATAAAAACGATGCCAACAAAGAGAATGTCAGCTACTTTGAGCGAGAAGAAAGGAGTTATTGTGTTGGGAGATGCATTCAACATGCGTCATCCAGCAATCGCTTCTGGAATGATGGTTTTATTGTCTGACATTCTCATTCTACGCCGCCTTCTCCAGCCATTAACCAACCTCGGTGATCCAAACAAAGTCTCAGAAATTATTAAGTCATTTTATGTTATTCGAAAGGTGAGCATACGTCACATACTAATCTATGAGCATTATAAAACCAACTTATTATACAAATGTTTAAAAAGAACACATGATTTTGTATGGTGAAGCCAATGTCGGCGACGGTAAACACACTAGGGAATGCATTTGCTCAAGTGCTAATTGCATCGACGGACGAAGCAAAAGAAGCAATGCGACAGGGTTGCTACGATTACCTCTCTAGTGGCGGCTTTCGCACGTCGGGATTGATGGCTCTGCTAGGCGGCATGAACCCTCGTCCGCTCTCTCTCATCTTTCACCTCTTCGCCATTACTCTATCCTCCATTGGTCAACTGCTCTCTCCTTTTCCCTCCCCTCTTCGCATTTGGCATAGCCTCAGACTTTTTGGTGTAAGTCATTATCTCTCCTTATATTTAAATGTGTGTTAGTTTACTATAACAATTTGACGTGCATATTGATTTTTTGTTTTTGTTTATGTGAATCCCTAGTTGTCTTTGAAAATGTTGGTTCCTCATCTCAAGGCGGAAGGGGTTAGCCAAATGTTGTATCCAGCATACGCAGACGCGTATCGCAAAAGCTATATGGCCGCAACAGCTCTCTAAACATCCATGCATGCTCTGAACCACAAATAAGACTATCACATATATGGAGCGCGAATCTTTGTGATTGTGCATTTGTTAAAATTGTATTGCAGTGTGCTTACTATTAGTATTATTTAGTACATAACTGGAAAAAACCTTTCGGTTTTCTATGGATAGAAAAGGAGTGTAATAATAAAACGACTTCTCGTTTTGTTGAAAGTATGTGTACAATTGGTGGCTTTAATATTCTTACACGAATTATTTTGTCTTTATATACTAAAATAGAAGTTGTAGGAGATAGTCTATGAAAATAGTATACTAACCATCAAAATTTGCCACATAATATTGCTAGAGACATTTTTATCTTTAGTTCAATAATTTTGATATTTTAATAAAAATGAGTTTTTAAATAGAGAATTCACATAGCCTCTAAGAAATATATAATGCTATCAAAATAGAATGTGATCATATAATTTCGGACAACATTTTTTTCCTTATAAATTTTAACTTTTAAGTACATGAAAATGTATACTTTTAAATAAAACATGTAATAATCGATTTAAACACGTGCAATATAGTCAGCCAGTATCACCTAGTATTTGGAAATTTGCAATCACATTTTGCTACATCATATTTTCAGTTTGTTTTGTAAGTTTTTAATCTCTTAAATCTAAATTTAAATTGATTTTTTCTAATTTTGATGTTAATTTTAAACTATTTTGCTCCACAAAATGTATATAGTTATATACCATGTTCTAAAAAGCGGCCGCCTAACCGATTAGGCGGCCGTCTAGGCGCTAGTCGGCGGTGCACCGTCGCGATTAGTGTCTAGGCGGTCAAACGATTTTTTGAAAATGTCAACAATTTTTTCAAAAAGTCAACGATTTTTTCGAAAAAAATCGTTGACTTTTTGAAAAAATCAAGATTTGTTTTTTTTTGTTTTTTTTTGTGACGGAAATATGGTTTGTTACAAAATTTTGGAAATACATCTAGAAATACAACACACATGATAATTTGATCATTGAAAAAGATGATGAAGATTTTTCTCTCCTTGTACTTTTTTTGTCTCTCAATATCAAGACAAATCTATTTTTTTGCATCAAATGTTTGTACTTATTTTTTGTTTTTAGAATTTAGATGTGAATTTGAACTTAATTTTCTAATGTTTTGTTACTTTGATAATCAAAAAAACTTATTTCATATTTGTTTTGATTCATATATTCATAACTTATAACTTATATACATATAAACTTTAAAATTTAAAAAAAATGTTCAAAATTAATCGCTGATTAATCGATGATTAATCACCGTTTTTTGGCCTAGGCGCAAATCGGTGACCGACCGCCCGCTTAACGCCTAGCGCCTTTTCGAACCTTGGTTATATATAAATGAATTTAGTGAAACTTTTGGACATTGATAACTTCTTGGCGCCGCCGCTGGCTCCACCATCGGCTCCTTCTCTCTGTTTCAGCGACGTCTTCTTTTGAGTTTTGATTTTTTTTTCAGAGTTGGCTTTTTTTTTAATTTCCAGAGATTCCGTGGCGGCTATTGATATTTTCCGACGGCAACGACGGCGGTTCAATCCGGTGCAGACGTGTGGCGTCTCGACGGCTCCTCCGATGTTCTCTCTGTTTTGTTGGTCTCGGCTCGATTGAGCGGAGATGGAGGTTTCGATTGGTGTTTGTTTCTCTTTTTGCTTTGCGGTGGTGCTTGTGGGCTTCGTGGACAGGTTCGGGCGCCGGCGAAGAATGGGGGCAATGACCTACTGAAACCTCCTCGCACTACAAGAAAACAATCGATTTGCAATGGAATTTGCGATGGATATTATCCGTCGCAAATTTGCAACGGATTTGCGAGGGATTTGCGAGGGATTTGCGAGTGACTATTTGTCGTCGCAAATCCGTCGCTATTTTGCGAGGGAAAAAGTCGTCGCAAATTGCGACAATTTTGCAACATATTTGCGACGAAAATGCGAGGGAAAGTCTAGAGTCGCAAATCCCTCGCAAATTTGCGAGGGGCAAGAGGTCGTCGCAAATTCGTTGCAAATTTGCGAGGAATCTGCGAGGGATTAGCGAGCAAAATTTGCAATAGAATTGCTAGGGATTCATTCCTTATTTCCGGCGAGGATAAAATCGTGACAAATGTCTAACGGTTTTAAAAGTGAATCTCAAAAAATTATATTTCTAAATTTATTTAATGATGGGCATTCATAAACCACGAAAATTTGAAAATGTCTCCGTATGATATATAAAACGTCATATATCCGTATCTGTTGTTTATGAATATATATATATAAGTTTAACATCCCTCGTACCCTCAAATTCATTATATTTTTGAAAAAAAATTCTTATGATCATGACTCTTATGAGATTATAAACTGTAAACTTTATTACGTTATTATACCCTATACCCTAAACCTTAAAAAATAAAAATCATGAATTTGCAACGGATTTGCAATGGATCCGTCGCAAATCCGTTGCAAATACAAAATCCATCGCAAATCCGTTGCAAATTTGCGATGGATTTGTTGCAAATCCGTTGCAAATAAAGGATCCATCGCAAATCCGTTGCAAATTTGCAATGGAATTGCTAGGGATTCATTCTTTATTTCCGGCGAGGATAAAATCATGACAAATATCTAACGGTTTTAAAAGTGAATCTCATAAAATTATATTTCTAAAGTTACTTAATGATATGTATTCATAAATCGCGAAAATTTGGAAATGTCTCCGTATGATATATAAAACGTCATATATCCGTATATGTTGTTTAGGAATATATATATAAGTTCAACATCCCTCGTACCCTCAAATTCATTATATTTTTGAAAAAAAATTCTTATGATCATGACTCTTATGAGATTATAAACTGTAAACTTTATAATGAATATATACGTTATTATACCCTAAACCCTAAACACTAAACCTTAAAAAATAAAAATCATGAATTTGCAACGGATTTGCAATGGATCCGTCGCAAATCCATTGCAAATACAGGATCCATCGCAAATCCGTTGCAAATTTGCGATGGATTTGCGATGGATCCGTTGCAAATCCGTTGCAAATAAAGGATCCATCGCAAATCCGTTGCAAATTTGCAATGGAATTGCTAGGGAATCATTCTTTATTTCCGGTGAGGATAAAATCATGACAAATATCTAACGGTTTTAAAAGTGAATCTCAAAAAATTATATTTGTAAAGTTACTTAATGATATGTATTCATAAATCGCGAAAATTTGGAAATGTCTCCGTATGATATATAAAACGTCATATATCCGTATATGTTGTTTAGGAATATATATATAAGTTCAACATCCCTCGTACCCTCAAATTCATTATATTTTTGAAAAAAAATTCTTATGATCATGACTCTTATGAGATTATAAACTGTAAACTTTATTACGTTATTATACCCTAAACCCTAAACCCTAAACCCTAAACCTTAAAAAATAAAAATCATGAATTTGCAACGGATTTGCAATGGATCCGTCGCAAATCCGTTGCAAATACAGGATCCATCGCAAATCCGTTGCAAATTTGCGATGGATTTGCGATGGATCCGTTGCAAATCCGTTGCAAATAAAGGATCCATCGCAAATCCGTTGCAAATTTACAATGGAATTGCTAGGGATTCATTCCTTATTTCCGGCGAGGATAAAATCGTGACAAATATCTAACGGTTTTAAAAGTGAATCTCAAAAAATTATATTTCTAAAGTTACTTAATGATATGTATTCATAAATCGCGAAAATTTGGAAATGTCTCCGTATGATATATAAAACGTCATATATCCGTATATGTTGTTTAGGAATATATATATATAAGTTCAACATCCCTCGTACCCTCAAATTCATTATATTTTTGAAAAAAAATTCTTATGATCATGACTCTTATGAGATTATAAACTGTAAACTTTATTACGTTATTATACCCTAAACCCTAAACCCTAAACCCTAAACCTTAAAAAATAAAAATCATGAATTTGCAACGGATTTGCAATGGATCCGTCGCAAATCCGTTGCAAATACAGGATCCATCGCAAATCCGTTGCAAAATGATTTTTTTTGAAATTTGGTACGAAAATTGAATTTTTTCAGCACATGTTGGGCCAAATTTAACCGCGAATTGGTAGTGGACCAAACATTTTGCGATGGATTAATCTGTTGCAAATCCGTTGCAAATGTTGGAGCTATCGCAATTCTGTTGCAAATCCATCGCGTATTAGTTTATAAATTAACCTGTTTATCTTCTTCTTCCTTTCTCCCTTCTTAATTCCCTCAATCTCAATCTCCCGTCGATCTAAAATCGATCTCCGGCCCACTGTACATTCCGGCGACCCCACTCCTCCTCCTCCTCCGGCGATCGGTTCCTCTTCCTCTGGCGATCGGTTTCTCTTCCCTTCCTCTCCTCCGCGACCTCCTCCCTTCACCTCGCGAGTTCTTTCTTCTCCTCCTCCGCCGGCGAGCACTCCTCTCCCTCCGGCGACCTCCTCTCCCTCCGGCGAGCCCCTCCCTCCGGCGAGTCCCCTCCTCTCCCCTCTCCCTCCGGCGACCTCTTCCTCTCCTGGGCGAAGGTAAGTATTTTTTTTTAATTTCATTTTTTATTTCAAAAATATATGTTGTTATCTTAAAAAAACAAATATTGGATTTGATAGATTTGTGAAATTTGTTAGATTTGAGAACAAAAATTTAGATTTGTTAGATTTAGATTTGTATTTAATTTAGATTTTTAGATTTTTAGAATTGTTAGATTTTGTTAGATTATTTAGATTTTTAGATTTGTTAAAAAAATATATTTGTTAGATTTGTATTTAAATTAGGATGAATTTAGATTGTTAGATTTAGATTTGTTATTTATTAAGTTGTTAAATTTGTATTTTAATTCGGATGAATATTATATAATTTTATAATTATTATGACATTATATAAAATTATTAGTTTGATTGTAATTTTTTTGTATTTTCTAAATTATAATATAATTATATGAATTAATTATTAAATTTTTTTTTGTAGATGTCGGGATTTCGAGGTAACGACTACACTCGATTTCTTTCGATGGGTTCCACAAGTACTCCTCCTGTTATACAGATGGATTTCGTAACTTCAGCTGTTCCTGAGACCGTGGAGCCTGCCCCAGCACCGGCGGATCCCGCACCGTCTAACCCCGCGGTTGACTCCATCCCCATTGATATTGGACTACTTTGCTGAGAAGGATCCGGCTTTTGCAAGACTTCGCGCAGCACGTAACCCTTCGGGATCAGGATCGGGATCCAGAACCGGTACCGAAACCGGAACCGGTCCTTTTGTAAACATTTTGTTTTGTTTTTTTAAAACAATTATGCATTTTTTGTAATAAATAAATTATATAATTATGTTTTTTAATTTTATATGTTAATTATTTTTAATTATTATTCAATTTATAAATTAATTTTTTAATTATTTAATTTTTTTTAATTACAAAATTCAATTTTTCTCGCAAATCCATTGCAATTTTGCGAGGGAATATTTTCCGTCGCAAGTTTGCGAGGGAAGAGTTTCGTCGCAAACTTGCGAATATGCGACGGATTTGCGAGGGAGAGTTGCCTTTGCAAATTTGCGACGGAATTTTTCTCGTCGCAAATTTGCGACGGATATGCGAAGGACATTTGCCGTTGCAAATTTGCGAGGGACTCTATCTCGTCGCAAATTTGCGACGGAGTTGCGAGGGAACTTGGCCGTTGCAAATTTGCGAGGGAGTATATCTCCTCGCAAATTTGCGACGAATTTGCGACGGAATTTGGCCGTTGCAATTTTGCGAGGAAAATTGTTTCGTCGCAAATTTGCGACGGATTTGCGAGGAAAACTGTTTTGCGACGACTGATTTGCGACGGAAGTGGTGTCGTCGCAATTCCGTCGCAAAGCGTGATTTGCGACGGATTTGCTATGGATTTTTCCATCGCAAAACGGTTGTTTTCTTGTAGTGTCGGTCTTGTGGCAAATGTCTATGGCGCTCGTGTTTTTCTCCATCAGCAGGTGGTGACTTGGGCGGTGGTCTAGAACAGTGGTTAAGTTTGGTGTGGGCCGCATCAGGCGACGACCGGCGGAAAACCTTCGGCGATGGTTGGAAGTTCAGAGCTCCTTCTCTTTGTTGTTTACATACCGTCTCTTCTCAGATCTGTTTTTAGCTTCCGGTGTGACTCCTTCTTCATCCTCCGATGCATGTTTGTAATTTTTTGGCTTCGTTCGACGGTTCTTAGAGCGTGCCAAGGTTAAGTAGGGGATATCTCCGTTAATTGATTCGGCGGTGACTCGATGTTGAATAGAGGCGGCGGATCTGTTTTGGCGTCTAGCTTCACTTCCGTGGGAGATGGTTCTTGTAGCTTTCACAAGCTCGGGAATGACGGCCGGAGGAGGCTTCTCTGGCTGCCTGAAGAAGCTCCCGTGCCGCCGGTTGTGGTTTGGTTTGTTGGAGCGGTTTCGTTTTTGTGTTAGTCATCGGAGAAGCTGTAGGCGCTGCTACTTATGAGGTTTGAGGGCTTGCCTCGAGTGGAGTTGCTCGCGGCAACGACGATGAGGAATCGAGTTCCTAAGAATCGTATATGCAAATTTTCGAGCTTCATGTTCGGAATCGGTGTTTCTTCGTCGAGGATCTTCTTGATATCCCGATACGTGTGCTTAACTTGCTCGTTTCTTTGTATGTTTCTTTGTTTTCTGTTGTTCTTTGTATTTGTTTGTAGTTTTCGGTCTTTCTGCTTTCTTAGTTATCTCATTAAACGTTGTCACAAATCTTAAAATTGGTATAAAATTTAATATTTAAAAAAAAACAAAAAAAAACTTATGTGGTGAGGTTTATGCTGTCGTGTTCATGTAAAGCAGCCAAGAAAGAGATGCTCTAGTCTCTATACATTTAATTATAACAAAACAAAAAAGGATGCATCACTTAACCATGTGGTCCATATGACATCATGTCCATGAGCAGAGGCAGTGCCCGCAGTGGGTAAGGGGTTCAAGTGACACCCCTTAAATTATTTTAGTTAAAGCTATTTGATAAATGATGGATAATATGGTTGTGTGCACTTATTTTGACCCCCGTGACTAGAGAGTTCAAACCTTTTAGTTGCACCCAATTTTTATTTTATTTCCTAAGTTATTGACCCAAGACCTATATAGCCCAACAAACATGTTAGTTACATAGATTAATTGATATCGAATGGATTAAAAAAGGAAAAAATGTCATTTAAATTCTTAATTTTCAAAATCCGGTCATTAAAAACACGAACTATTTAAATCACAAATTTATCTTGATTTTGTTTTTAAATCACAAACTTTGTTTGACTTTGTTTTTAAATCACAAACTTTGTTTGACTCATCCAAAAAAAGAACGTCGTTAAGTCTCCGTTCAGAATTTTCGTTAAACAGAAAACGACGTCGTTTTGTTATAAAAAAAACATATATGAGATTTGACGTTTTGTTATAAAAAAAACATATATGAGACTTGAACCCATTACCTTCCGAACAAATCACAAACACATTACCAACTGAGCTAAATTGTATTAATGGTAAACACACAAACACACATAGTTATGTTGTTTAACATAAAATCCCCAAATTTTTAAAAATTAGGGTTCTTCCTCTTTTGTCATGGAAAATCCCGATTTCTTCTTCTTCTTCTTCAACTATCGTTTTTCAGAAAAACAAAAAGCCTTAGAATTGGGGATTAGGGTTCATCAATTCCTCCTCAATTTGGAATTGTCGATTCCTGTCTCCGACGACAAGTGAGAGAGTTATGGGGTTGTCGCAAAATCGAGGAGGAGGGGCTTCTGGGGTTGTCGTGAAGTCCAGATCGAGCGACTCGGCGACCAACTCTAACGACGGCGGAGAGTCGACGGCACCATCGGCGGCGCTAGGGCTCGGCTCGGGTAAAAGAGGAAAAACCCTAATATTTTTTAATTTGGGAATTTCATGTTAAACAATATAAGCATGTGTGTTTGTATGTTTACTAATAATACAATTTAGCTCAGTTGGTATTTATCTGGAAGGTAAGGGTTTGAGTCTCATATTTACGTTTTTTAAAAAAACATAACGACGTCGTTTTCTATCTAACGGAAATTCTGAACGGAGATTTAACGACGTGCATTTTTTTGCCGAGTCAAACAAAGTTTGTGATTTAAAAACAGAGTCAAACAAAGTTTGTGATTTAAAAACAAAGTCAATATAATTTTGTGATTTAAATGGCCAACCCGATAGTTTGTGATTTTAATGGCCGAATTTTGAATATTGAGAATTTAAATGATATTTTTCATTAAAAAAAAACTAAAATATATCATTTTTAGTGTTTTATATTTGGTAATTTATTTAATTTATATGAAAATTAATATTAAATATTAAATTTGAATCCGATAAAAAAAAAAGTTCGGGATCAGCCATTATCCATGAGTGAACATAACTCAATGGCCGTTTATTCACCTTTGAAGTCGACCTTTAAGGTTATGTAAAGCAGCCAAAAAAAAGTTGCGTACATTTAATTGTAGCAAAACAAGAAAGGACGCATCACTGGCCTTTAGATCACCTTTGAAGTTGTGCAAATAAAAACAATTCAATCTTTTACCATTCCGGTATCGTGGATGATGTGAGATTTGTTTTTCATTTTTATTTTTCTATTTTAAAGTATGATAAAAGAAAGACTGAGAACCTGATGCAGCTTATAATTGACATTATTATTATTATTATCAAAACTTGGCCTCGAACTCCGCAAAATCAACCGGGAAATACCATATATTAAAATTTAATATGAAAAATTATTTAAAACGATGATAAATAAAAATACATATAATAAAAAATGATGATACAGAGACGTGAACATCCAAAAAAAAATTATAATTATTATAGTTAAAAGTGAAAAGGTAAAAAAAAATAGAAAGCCACGATTTTTTAAACTGTTGAAATACAAAAATGAATAAAATCATAAAAAGCGATGAACAAACAATTCTATTTGAGTTCATAATGTTTAATTTATGCAACAATGTAACTAACCCAACATACACATTCATATGAAATGCACTCATACTCTTTAAAGAGACACTGAGAATAAATGATTCAATTATAACACACATGTTTTTTTAAAGAGACAATAAAAATTAATGATTCAGTTGTATCTCTTAGCCATGTATACTTATATATTTCTTGCATAAACAATGTCAAATCTGAGAATCCACATAGTATAATAATGATGGGTGACACTGAAGGATAGCTGCAAACTAAGTACAATGGCAATACAATTATTGAATCAGCCAAATATTTGACATGATATGATTGATATCTTAGGTAGCATTATGTTGGTTTAGAGTGATCATTAAACTTACATTTTTACCATTTCTACAGCATGACTCACTCTCTCTCTCTCCAAAACATTAAAGCTTGGAATTACATGCAATACAACCAAAACCACAACCGTGGCTAAAGATTTGGTCTTTCTCCTGTAAGACCTCACAAAAAATATGAAAATATTTACAACGACAATCTTCATTGGTCTCCAAAATATCCCACTTATGAACTTCTGAGACAAATCCATTTCTATTCATCATGGCAAGAGAGTAACTAAGTTGTAAATACACTTACCACACGTTCTTATTCATGGGTTCCAGCTCATAAAATCCAAAAGCTTAATATCTCAATCTACTATATATTATCTATCCAGAGTATAATTAAACCCCATGTATACGAATCATTAACATAAAATATCAAAGTGCACATGTAACAAAGATGATTGTACCAAAGACGTGTTGATCTAGTGGTAACACAAGAAGGTTGGTTCTCTTGTGTCCCAGATTCAATCCCACTTTAGGACAGAAAGTTATTCTTTAAATCAGAATATCCAAAGACCGATTCCGAGTACTAGAGAGATCATGGGCTGAAAGTCCAAAAATCCCACAGTTTATCAAAATTAAAAAAACAAACAAAGAATATGATTAAACCAAAAAAAGTAAACACTTTACTTTATCATCAGTTTTATTTTACACTTGACTCTACCCAGAGAAGTTTCCTATTCATCATTTGGTATCAGAGACATATTCTCAATCAATGAAACGATTATGGATGTCAAGGTGAGTGTCAGCATCTATACTTTAATTTCGAGGGCGAAAATCATTTTGTCGAGAGAGAATACCATGAGTCTTTCAATGTTAGGGCAAAAGTAATTTTTGACGAAGTGGTTTTAAAAGTCTTGGATACACTAGAGTGTATTGGAGAGAGGAGATATTGGATCGGGCTCGAGTCTCGGATCTTGGTAAATGGACCTACGGCCAAAGATAATTATTTTTGCAGCCTGCTTTAATTTTGTATATGATCAATACATAATTAAATTCGGTCAAGATGAAAAGTCTTCTTATGAATACATAAATTAATTGAGATTAATCAAAAATTATGTAACTGCTCCTCTCCATAATGGCTCCGATTAATAGATTAATTGAACAATATTCTCCATATTTTTAAACTACCAAAAATGGTCTCTCTCATTTTTTCATGAAATGGAAAAACAATCTCTTCACTTTTTTCATCTTTATGATTTTTTTTCTATGAGTACAAGTGTACAACACATAAAACGTTCGTTAGATTCAGTTTTTGGATTGTGCAAGACAAAATAGTTGCAGTTGTATCATGTGATTTGGAACACCATGCAACCGTCACACTATGAGGCGTTTACAAAATTAAAGAAAGAGTTTTGTTTCGACTTTGCAAATCTCATTCCTAATTCATGTATCGATATCATTATTATATTATGTTTATCGAATTGTTTATGTAATTTATTATCAGTTTATACATATATGTTTGTAGAATTTGTGTTCCTATATAGCTTTTGTTTAGATTTTTGTTGCAACGTGTTTGTTACGAGAGTAACCAGAGCTGGGCCTGAGATTTATCAGGCTAGAAGCTAAAAAAAATTCTTTATAAATAAATGTTTAACTTAAAAAAAAAACAAAAGATAAAGAAAAGAATAAAAAAAAGTGTAGAAAATAAAAAGGAATAAAGAAACACGTGCAGCTACAAACGATAAAGAAAAGGAAAAAAAACATAAAGTTGCTTCAAAGCCTCGAACTCAATGCCTAGTGTGAATGTACACGTTTTCAAGAACCATCTCCTCTAAAAGATCTTTAAACATATCGGCTCCGAAGCACCTGCTTGACCAGCTTCTAGTCAGGCCCGGCTCTGAGAGTAACTATATATCTGGAAGAACTTGTCGATGTCTTGTAACCGCAAAAAGGTTACTAATATATTGTTTTGTAAAATTTGTAAACGACCATTTAGTACGTTACTCTATTTATGAAACATTGATTGACATTTCTGGACTATTTTAATTCATCATTCAAGAGTTACAGAAATGTCAATCATTTGAGTGGTGCCTATTATTTGCTTGTTCCGTGTAGTAAACAACATCATTTATTAGGGTGGACAATATCTTGTGTTTGTATTTGAAGAAAAGATCGTTTGTTATTGTCACCTTAGATATTGGACAACGAATCATATGGACAACAGAAAAGATCATTTATTAGGGTGGGTGATATGCCACGTCCGTCGCGAGTATAAATCTGCTACTCCGCCTTTCTCAGCTCTCTCATCTCATAAAGTACCATATTGTCCGTAGCACAACGGTTAAATCTCAAATCAATTAAAAAAAAACAAGTACCATATTGAGAACTACTAGATATGGATATGGTTTCTACGCAAGTTTGTTTATGGACGACGCTACTCGCCGTCATGTTGACTTGGAAAATATTCCACGTCAACAACAGGAGGAATAAGGCGACTAAGCAGGCGGATGCGGCGGTGGAGGAGAGAAGAGACGGTGGTGCTGACGTCATCATAGTTGGAGCGGGTGTCGGCGGCTCAGCTCTCGCCTATGCTCTTGGTAAGGTATGTAACATGGCGTCACTGTTTCGTGTTTTTGTTAGAGTGTCCAATTATTATAGCTGAATCGCACTTTGGTTAACTGTTTTCTCTACTATTTGTATATAAAATAACAATTTTTATACACTATATATAGCTCAATTGTTTTGGGTTGGAATTATGAACACTCGTAAATATTGATTCTGTGTTAAAGGATGGACGTCAAGTACATGTGATAGAGAGGGACATGAGACAACCAGAGAGAATGATGGGTGAGTTTATGCAACCTGGAGGTCGCTTCATGCTAGCTAAGCTTGGTCTTCAAGGTATGTCTCCGCTTCGCTGTTGATCCCGTGGATCACTAAGTGTGTTTAAAGAATGATTAGGAGATGGGAGGTGAGATTTTCGTTAATAGAGCAATTTAACCACATTTAAGACAGGTCGGGAGAAATATGAGTAGGCCGGGGGCCGTGTTTCGTTTTATTGATGAGAGAGAAGTAAACGCTTTAGAATTACGAACTGGTTCCGAAGGACGCCCAGTTCGGCGTTCTAAAGTGTTGTCTTGTTACAAAGAGAGAGAGGTCGGGTAACTTGTGGTAGGTGAGAGAGTGAAAATCCCAGTCCCCCTCATTAATGACATATGAGGGGTATATATAGTCGGGGTCGGCTTCCTGCTCCCCGGGATCTCGGGCCACGTGTCGTCTGCGGCCTCTTTCGCGGGTAAGGTGGCCTAGGAGGCGTGTCCCGGCTTTCGAGGAGAGAGGTCATGATGAGCTCGGCGTGGCGTGTTGCAGAGCAGTGCACTGTTTTACCAACTCTGCTCCACCTGCTCCTTCCTGCCCTTGTCAGCTCTGTAGGGTTGGTGGGACGTCGGGTCGAAGGCACATCCCTACGCGGGTAGGGTACTGCCTTACCAACTCCCACTCGCCTATTCTTCTGACACTCCCTGTTCTGGCGGGGCATCAGCGCGGGCCCGGGGTACGTTGCTTTCAGGTCGGCTACCGAGCTGAAGAGCGGTCTTGCAGGTCGATGACATTAAGTCCGGTGACCGTACCGAAGAACGGCCTTTCCTAAGATGGGCCTAACTAATTGGGGGTGCTAGGCCCACCTCCAACAATAGGCCCTCCCCCAGTTCGGTATCGCGAGGCGAAGTGAGCGTGCCGAAGTTGATCTAATGTTAGTTCGGCGCATCTTAGGACGGTCTTTCCGGGCTCAACTGTGTTTGCCTTTTCCGAAAAACCCGTAGGAGGTTGGCGCGTGCTCACCACGTGGGACGACAAAGGACGCTTCATTTTTCGCGTGGACTGCCCACGCGCGGCGTGTAAAAGACGCTTCGCGTTTATCGAGGCGTCCTTTGCTTTTTGGCGTGGGGAAACGAAGAGACGTCATCATTAGGTTTTTTGGGCAGCCGTGCTTCTTTTGACACGTGTCCAGGCGTCGCTTCACTGTCCCCCTTCCTCTATTTAAACCTTCTTCCTCCTACTGTTAAAACCTTCTGCGCATACTCTTAAGGTAACCTCCTTTCTCCGATTTCCTCCTTCTCTTCCTACTTTCTTCCTGTCTTTTCGATTTCCTCCTCTCCGTGCAATGGCTCCGATGTTAGACGGTATCAGAGTTGAGTCGAGCGAAGAATCGGCGTCCCGTGGTGGCGGTAACGATTCTCCGAGTTCCTCCTCCGGTGATTCCGAACATGCCTCTTCTCCGCGACGAGGGGCAGACAGTGGGGAACAGTTGGCCCCCTCGACTTCGGGGGCCGCCCCGTTGCTCCCGGGGACCCATCTCCGGCCGAAGACGGTGGTTAGATCCTCTGGCGGTCGCGGTGTTGGCCAAGCTGAGGGTGGAACCGGGCGTCTGGGCGACCGTGGTGGCCGTCAGGGCGGCCGTGGAGGCGGAGCTCGAGTGGCCAGGGTGAGGTCCCCCCTGGTCCTCTACGAGCAGGGAGGGTCACCGACCTGGAGCACAGCAGAGTCGGTGACCCTCCTGGGGAATCTGTGTGGTTTTTCCGCCGGCGTTGAGCTCAGGGTACCCAGGGCGGAGGAGCGCCCGTGGACTCCTCGGCCGGGCTTCGTCTGCTTGTACGAGTCGTTCTTCCAGAAGTGCGGCTTGCGCCTTCCTCTCCCCGAGCTGTTCGTCCAGTATTGCTGGGCGCGGGGCTTGGCCTTCTCGCAGGTCTGCCCGTCCACGGTCCAGGGGATGATCGTGCTGCTGACCCTAGGGCACGAATGCGACGTGGAGGTGACGTTGCCTATGTTCGAGGCGTTCACCCAGCAGAAGGCAAACCCCGGGATTCCTGGGACCTTCTATGCCGCTTTCAAGCCCGCGGCGAACGTTCTGGAGGCACCCAGCTCGGGGTCTAGGGCGAGCAAGCTGTCGAAGGTCGAGGACTGGTCTCGCAGCTACTTCTATGTCCGGGCTACCGCCGTGGCTGGGCTCGATCCGTTGGCGAGATACACCCGGGATTGGAATTTTTCCCCGGGTAGGGATTTGCAGGTCGAGCTGACTTCTCCTCTTTGGTTGTCTGACTGATGATTTTTTTTTTTGTCTTGCTCTTCAGGCCCTCACTCCTCCAGATTCGAGCTACCGGACTACGCAGGTCTACTTGCCGTGCTCAGGACAGTGCGTCAGAGAGAGTGGAAGTCCTTCACCGCTGCGAGAATCGAAGCTGCAATGACCGGAGGTGGTTTTTTTTTTTTTTTTTTTTTTTTTTTTTTTTTTTTTTTTGCCGAATTAACGGTTCTTCCTTCGCAGGTAGAGCGAGGTTTGCCAATCCGCAGTACGCGGACTCGTTTGTTGCACCGCCGCCGCCGATACCCGAGGTGCCGGTCAGGCGAGACCCGGCACCACGGGTTGCGGGGGATTCCTCCGCGGCGACTCCCTCGAAGAGGAGGGAAGACCGGGCTGCCGGTGGGGAGACCGGCAGAAAGAAGAGGAGGACGGGAGAGTCCTCTTCCGGGGGTCGGGAGGTCATCCGGCCTACACTGCCCGGGCCGGAGCCCGAGGTGCCTTTGGCCGTCGTGCCGGCAGGGGGGGTCGATGAGACCCGGGCTCAAGGGGGCGATGGGGTCGGCGAGACGACCGTCGTCGCGGAGGATCCTGCTGCTGTGCAGGAGGCCGAGGGTCTCAGCGCCGAAGTGGGCGGCGCTTCGGGAGGTTCCGACGATGGGCCTCGGGACTACAGCTTCTCCTTTACCCACGAGGATGGAAGCAACCAGGTAATCGTCGATCCGGACGAGTGCGCCGAGCTGGCGCAGGCCATGATGTTCGGGCGGAGGTACCCGCACTTCGTCCCGCTGGAGATGGCGGAGTCCGACACCTTCCGTCAGGTGGCGCGATCCGCAGCTCGGGTAAGCTTCTGCTCTGGTCTAACTGCTTTTAGCTAGACTTGTTGCGCGTCTTTGTTAACAATTTGTTTAATGCAGACGATGGCCCTTAGTGCCTTTCTGGCGGAGGCCTACGAGAAGAGGCTCGCCGAGCAGGCCGCCTCGATTAACTTCCTCCGGGGGTGCCGGGAGTCCAGCTCGCAGATCCAGTCTACCCGTCTCCACGGGCTCGAGAAGGAGCTGAGAGATGAGAAGGCCCGATCTGCGGCGCTGGAGGAGGAGGCGGTGCGGTTAAGAGCCCGGGCGGTCGAGGTGGCCAGTCTGCAGTCTGCACTAGAGGCCGAGAGGGACCGTGCTGCAGCTGGGTGGGATCGGGCGTCGGGGCTCGAGGAGGAGAACGGGCTCCTCAAGGGTATCGATCGATACTCGGGCGATTTAGACGAATTTCCTAGCTAAAATCTAACGGCGAATTGAGTTCCCCGGCAACGGCGCCAAAATTGATATGCTCAATTTAATACCCTAAGATACTAAAGCAGTTGTTGTAGTAAGTGTAGGGGTCGAACCACAAAGAACTCAAGAATCACTCAATAGATTCTATAGATCAGAAACAAGCTAAACCAGATGATGTAATTGAAAAACAGGGTTGCAAGTAAAACGTTTGTAAATTCAATTTGGGGAATGTAGGCTTAGGGTATTTCTCAGGAAATCAATGAATGCAGCTAAGTTACCTAACAGGATCCAGATTAAGCACTGTTCTAGAACTCAAATCACTAAAATATAATTAACCAACTCTCGTTGCGAAAACTATCTAAATCTAAATTCTAGAAATTCCAAATCTCTTTGCGAATCCTAAAGTCTAAATCAGCTTTAAAATCAGGTTTGATATGTTCACAAATCAATTAAACCAAATCTCTTTGCGAATAATCAATTTGCTCACCTAAGGTTCTATCAGGTAATTAATCGCACTCTCGTGCCTAATTAATTATCCTAAGATCTAAGTTCCAGATTCGTCAACCTAGAATTAGCTTTGAGAACAACCTAAGGCGAAGAACTAATTTAGATAGTGAATCCTAACAGATAATCAACCTAGCATTCAAAGAAATCCCTATGAGAAAACCCTAAACCTAACAGGTGATCTACTCAGACATGGATATTAAATTAATAAACATGTTGAATAAATACTCTTATATTAAATCAGAAAGAGAAACAAGGTTTTGAGATCTGATCTCGGACGAAGGGAAACCAGACTTGTCTCTCCAAAATCTCTTAAAAACCTAAACAAATAATAAAGCATAACCTAAACAATGGCTGTAAAATCCTATTTATAACCTAAATCACGATTTGGGGCCTTCTTGTAATTATCAAAGTCTTCTGGGTGCTTTTGCAATTCTCCAAGGTTTCATAACTAGTCGCGGCCCATGAAATCTCGATGAGTGTCGATCGATACCAGGGGGTATCGATCGATGCTCGGTGCTCAGATCGGGCTCTTAGTCATCAGACTTCAGTCTCGCTCCAGAATGCTCCAGAAAAGCTCCAATAATTCCAATTAAGCTCCAGACGTGCTATAACCTGTGAAAGACTCTAAAAGACTCCAAAACACAAGAAAAGACTCTATAAAAGGACTTATATCATGGCCTAAACAGGGTAAAAACCATGATATATCAACTCCCCCAGACTTAGCCTTTTGCTTGTCCTCAAGCAAATAGAAGACTAAATCAGAAAAAGAGGTTTGAAAACGTAGAGACTCACCTGTTCCTGAACCATCGAAATGACCTTCTTTCCAAGCACCCAAATGTTACCTGATCAGCTTTTGATCTGACCACCATGTACTTCTCCGTAGACATTTGCAGCTTTTCCAGACTCCACACAAAATCCCACAGCATTGTTCAAGTAAAACCTTCATCGCCAGTTTCATCGCTGCAGTTAATGTTCAAGAACCTCCTAGATTCTTTATCAGACAATATCATGACAAAGGAACCACCCTTTTTAACACTTTTTGTATCAATTTCTCTCTCCCAGACTTATTTCTTATTATGTTCTATTTATATATATTTTTTTATTTTCAGCTTAGCATATACACATCAAGGTATGAGACGCGAGTATTGATGGTGTTTGCCACCGAATCCCCGGTTCTTCCCTCTCTATGTATCAAAGGATGTCGGCGAATAATGGCATCATAGGAAAATCCTAGCCTCGCTTCCAATCCTTTGTGTGATCATCCCCTCTCAAGTAGAATAATGGGATCGCTGGAAATTTTCCTAACCCTCTACTCAGAAGAAAATCATTTCAATCTTTTATGCTCTTATCTATCAACTTATTTCAGGGGAGAGAGATACCATAATTCTAAACACACGGGTTCCTTTATCAGATATGAATGATGAATCAAGCTCTATGAACACTAACCATATTGATGAAGTGCAAAAATTTGGCTCAGGTTTCAGAAGAACTCTGCTGGAGACATGGATGTTTTCTAGTCAACTGGTCAGCCTTTGGATTTTTCATTAGTCGATCTAGAACTGATCCTGTAACACTGTGCACTCAAAAACAAAATCAAATCAATAGGTTCAAGCACAGGATCATCATCTCCAACAAATTTTTGACTCAATAAAACAGTTTTGACTCGATAAAACGACTGACTCTAAGAAAAACGAAAACAATGTCAGCAGACACCTCCCCCAGACTTGAACAACACTGTCCCCAGTGTTATCTAGCCTAGAGTAGGTAGAAGAAACAAAAGAAAAGGATAGAATGAAGAGAAACAAGAAATTACCTTCCTGGAACAGCGAGTGTCGATCGACACACAGCACGGTATCGATCGATACCACGCTTAGATCGACTTGGTGAACTTTCATCCGCGATTGGTGTCGATCGATACCAATGGGGTATCGATCGATACTTAGGCAATTGCGAGTTGCTCCTTGTTCATCCTGACACAGACTCAAAACAAATGAAAAATCAAAAGGAAAAACGACTCAAGGACAGACTCACCAGTGGGTTGCCTCCCACCAAGCGCTTGTTTTACGTCGCGAGCTTGACTGTACTGGCGATCAGTCAGGAGAAAGGTGAGAACTTGTGTCGAAACAAGCGCCACAATTCGATATCGCCAATGTCAGAGTTCTGCTCAGCATGTGTTCCACGAATTCCGGTCCTTTTTCTTTCAGCTCTGAGGTGAGAAGTACTCTTGCCTTAGAGAATGGCTTCAAGGCTCCTTTGCATTTGACCTTGTACTCAATCGAATCTCCATTACACTTCTGAGGTATCAAAGTGACATGGGGATTCTCAACTTTGTTGCTCTTGGCCTTCTTCTTTGTTGCCTTAGTTTTCTTGGCAACTTCTTTGGGGGTGCTGGGCGGTTTACTTGGAACATCTGCGACAGTAGGCTCATCAGGAGGCTCTTCCAAAATATCAATCGCTAGCGACTCTCCTGTGACAACTTCGATGCTAGACACATGTGTGGGAGCACTCCTAGGGGGAATGACACCATAATAGACCCCTCTGTCAATGTAAGAGAAAGAGATTCTCTTATTAGGTGTGTCTATGATCGCGCCTGCAGTAGCCATGAACGGTCGTCCCAAAAGGATAGGCATACGAGATATTGCACCCATCTCTACAACCTGAAAATTAGTAGGAACTAGACAGTCTCCTACTTTGACCAGCAAACCATGGATAGTACCGTGTGGAAGCGAGGTGGAGTTGTTCGCGAATGTGATAGATGTCTCTGGTGATCGAATATCAGCTCCTAACCGCTCCGCAATTGCCCTTGAGATGACATTGACACTAGCCCCTGAGTCGACAAGAGACTCTTTGAACTCAACTCCAGAGATAGAGCATGGAACTACAAATTTCCCTGGGTCCTCCCTTGGGGTCAACTGTCTCAGTGGAGGTGGACCTCTAGCCTTAATGAAGAGTGCCTTAATCTCTTCCTCAGTTTCTCTGCAATCCTTGAAGTGACTTAGCAGAGGACGGCACTCTAGGGCTTCTTCAAAGGTTGAATCAGGGGAAATCCTTCTTACCATCTTCTCAAAGCCACGCAGCTGCTTTGGAGAGATGGGATCTCTGAGGTGTTTAGGTACAGAATTCTCCTTCTTGGCCTTGCGAGCTTTTTTCTCAGCTCGTTCCTTAGCTATCGCGGCTTGACGCTTCGTTTCATAGTCTTCCCAAAATTGGGCGATATTGAACCGTGCTGCTGCTACTTGAGGCTCCTTGGTCGAAATGTCATGTGTCTCCTCAGAAATTGCCTTGGTATCGACCGATACCAGTGTGGTATCGATCGATACACGGGTTTTGGAAGTGTCCCGTTTCAGAATTGTAACCGGCATCGATCGACACCTGGGGGTATCGATCGATGCTCTGGCGATTTCAGAATCCTCTTCGTAATTCTCTGCACTTGAGGAGATCGCATTGACGTGTGTATGAACCGATTTTCCCTTGGAATTTGCTGCAGTCTGAGCTACTTGAGTTTCCAACATCCTGTGACTTGTATTTAGTGCCTCGATCCTTCCACTCAAATCGGTGTACATGGTGTCCATCTTACCATTGAAGGTCACTGTAATCTGCTGCTGTCCTTGAACGAGTGTTTCAAGCATGGCTTCAATCTTGTTCTCTGATGTCTTAGCAGTCACAGGCTCGTAGGAAGGACCTCCGTAGTTCCTGGTGTAACCACTGGTCTGGGCAGGTTTCTGGTTGAATCCTCCTTGCTGGAAGTTGTTGTTGAAGCCTCGATTGTTGTTGTACTGGTTCCTCTGTCCCTGAAAGCCAGAACCACCAATGTAGTTCACGTCTTCTGCTTCATTCTCATTGAAAACCTCAACATCCTCAGCAAAATGGACAGCTTTTGTTGTCTTTCCCAGCAGAAGACTGTGCATAGAATCTAGTTGAGCCTTAAACTCAGCGATCTGCGATCCATCTTGATTACCAGCCAGCTTCTTGCGCTCGAAATCTGCACTCTTTGTGCTGCTGCTAGATGCAAAATTCTCAATTAACACATAGGCGTCCTCAGGATAGTTGGTGTTGAAGTTCCCATTGCTTGAAGAGTCCAGAGCCATCTGATACCTCCAATCTACTCCTCTGAAGAAGATACCTAGCAGCTGCACATCAGAGTATCCATGGTGTGGACAGTCTCTTTGGTACGATCTGAATCTTGTCCAAGCAGCCTTGAACGCCTCAGTAGGTCCTTGAGAAAAAGTGGAGATCTTATTCCTCAGATCTTCAGATCGTCCATCATCATAGAAGTTAATTAGGAAGGCTCTCTTGGTGTCTTCCCAATTAGTCAGTGATCCAGGAGGTAGCTGCCTCAGCCAGTAAGTAGCCTCTCCACCTAGAGAGTAGGGGAAAAGCTTGCAGAAGAGATAATCGTAGGACACTCCATTGCTCTTGATGCTAGTGACCAAGTCCTCGAATTTCTCTACATGATCCATTGGATGCTCATGAGGCAAACCATGGAAGAGATGCTGTCCTACTAGAGTATAGTAAGCAGGCTTCAGCTCAAAGTCATTTCGCTCATACGCAGGGGGACGAATCGCAGAGCGATTGGCGAAAAATTGCTCTGGCCTGTTGTGTTCACCAATCGTTCTACTACGATTAACCACAGCATCCCTTGCGTTCCTAGCGGCATTCTCAGCGACAACCGGAGCAGGTTGAATGACAATCCCCTCTCCATCCAGACGTTGTCCTTGCTCATTGCACAACCGACCCTGTTGGTCCCTGTAAGCTCCAGCAGCATCACGAACCAACCCAACTTGATTGTTGTTCATCTTAGCTGACTTCTTTGCTTTCCTGTTTGTGCGTTCCACTTGTGCTAGCTGTTCCAGTGATAGATCAACTAGCGGAGTACTCTTTTTGCTTCTGGTTTCAAAATTATGCATGCACCTGAAATCACAAGTAAAGAGCGTAAGTAACTGAAATTTACGACGGGTATCGACCGATACTCAAGGGTATCGATCGATACTCGGGCGATTTAGACGAATTTCCTAGCTAAAATCTAACGGCGAATTGAGTTCCCCGGCAACGGCGCCAAAATTGATATGCTCAATTTAATACCCTAAGATACTAAAGCAGTTGTTGTAGTAAGTGTAGGGGTCGAACCACAAAGAACTCAAGAATCACTCAATAGATTCTATAGATCAGAAACAAGCTAAACCAGATGATGTAATTGAAAAACAGGGTTGCAAGTAAAACGTTTGTAAATTCAATTTGGGGAATGTAGGCTTAGGGTATTTCTCAGGAAATCAATGAATGCAGCTAAGTTACCTAACAGGATCCAGATTAAGCACTGTTCTAGAACTCAAATCACTAAAATATAATTAACCAACTCTCGTTGCGAAAACTATCTAAATCTAAATTCTAGAAATTCCAAATCTCTTTGCGAATCCTAAAGTCTAAATCAGCTTTAAAATCAGGTTTGATATGTTCACAAATCAATTAAACCAAATCTCTTTGCGAATAATCAATTTGCTCACCTAAGGTTCTATCAGGTAATTAATCGCACTCTCGTGCCTAATTAATTATCCTAAGATCTAAGTTCCAGATTCGTCAACCTAGAATTAGCTTTGAGAACAACCTAAGGCGAAGAACTAATTTAGATAGTGAATCCTAACAGATAATCAACCTAGCATTCAAAGAAATCCCTATGAGAAAACCCTAAACCTAACAGGTGATCTACTCAGACATGGATATTAAATTAATAAACATGTTGAATAAATACTCTTATATTAAATCAGAAAGAGAAACAAGGTTTTGAGATCTGATCTCGGACGAAGGGAAACCAGACTTGTCTCTCCAAAATCTCTTAAAAACCTAAACAAATAATAAAGCATAACCTAAACAATGGCTGTAAAATCCTATTTATAACCTAAATCACGATTTGGGGCCTTCTTGTAATTATCAAAGTCTTCTGGGTGCTTTTGCAATTCTCCAAGGTTTCATAACTAGTCGCGGCCCATGAAATCTCGATGAGTGTCGATCGATACCAGGGGGTATCGATCGATGCTCGGTGCTCAGATCGGGCTCTTAGTCATCAGACTTCAGTCTCGCTCCAGAATGCTCCAGAAAAGCTCCAATAATTCCAATTAAGCTCCAGACGTGCTATAACCTGTGAAAGACTCTAAAAGACTCCAAAACACAAGAAAAGACTCTATAAAAGGACTTATATCATGGCCTAAACAGGGTAAAAACCATGATATATCACCCGTCTGCTGACGAGGGAGTCCCCGAAGCTGCTGGGATTGTGCAAGCAGATCCCTCGGTCCTGTCTGCCGCTGAGGCCGATACGGACGCGCCGTCCGGTGAGACCGGAACCGACGTGCCACCCGGTGGAGTCGTGGTTGGGGAAGAGGGGTCTGGGCAGCCCTTCCTTGGTGAGTACGGGACCAACGCGAGGATGGTGGCCCCGGCTGATTTAGATGGTACCCGTGCTGACGGGAGGGAAGACCGACCGGCCGATGCGGCCTTGTAAAAACTTTTTTCCTTTTTGTTTTCTTCTTTTTGTAGACTGGGCCGTAGGCCGTTTTTTTTGTAAGGACTGGGCCGTAGGCCGTTTATGCAAAGAGCGGGCCGTTGGCCCCTCTCTCTTTTTTGTAAGTGCCGTTTCGAGGCTTTTGTAACGATTAGGCCGTGGGCCATTTTTATAACAGACGAGGCCGTTGGCCCTTTTGTGATAATCGAGGCCGTTGGCCCTTTCTTCTCCTTTTTTTTTTTTTTTTTTTTTTTTTTTTTTTTTTGTAAGTGCCGTTTCGAGGCTGTTGTAATCATTAGGCCGTGGGCCCTTTTTGTAATAAACGAGGCCGTTGGCCCTTTTGTATAATGAAAGAGGCCGTTGGCCCCCTTTTTTGTGTAAATGCCATTTCGAGGCTTTTTTGATCGGTAGAGTAGGTCGTAAACCGTACTCTGTCAAGTAAGCAGGTCGTGGACCGTGCTCTTGTATTGGGTGCGAGGTAATCTCGGCTTAAGGCACTTATTGCTTGTGTACCTTGTTTTTTTGGTGCGGGTAGCGAGCCCGGCTTAGAGACGCTTAATGCTTGTGTGGCTAGTAGAGGTGCGAGCCCTGGGGCCCGGCTTTGGCACTTATAACTTGTGTGCCGGGGAGAGCGAGCACCGGAGCTCGGTCCCCTTTTTTTTGTAGTGCGAGCGTTTGGAGCTCGGCTTTCTTTTTTTTGTAGTGCGAGCGTTTGGAGCTCGGCTTTTTTTTTTTTGTAGTGCGAGCGTTTGGAGCTCGGTTTTTTTTTTTTTTTTTTTGTAGTGCGAGCGTTTGGAGCTCGGCTTTTTTTTTTTTTTTTCTTTTTTTTCTTTTTTTTTGTAGTGCGAGCGTTTGGAGCTCGGCTTTTTTTTTTTTTTGTAGTGCGAACGTTTGGAGCTCGGCTTTTTTTTTTTTTTTTTTTTTTTTTTTTTTTTTTTTTTGTAGTGCGAGCGTTTGGAGCTCGGGAGCGTTTGGAGCTCGGGAGCGTTTGGAGCGCGGGAGCGTTTGGAGCTCGCGAGCGTTTGGAGCTCGGCTCTTGTGCGCAGGTCGGGGACCGTTTTCCTTTGTCTAAAAGGTTTTATTAGATTAATAGCTGAGCCCTGGTTAGGGGTTGCCTACGTACCCTTTAGTAGAAGGGATCAAGCCAATCGTAGTTCGTTTGTTTACAAAAGCGGAGAGCGGATTGGAGCCCGGGGGCTTAGTAGTAGAACCGTTTGAGGTTGATCGAATTCCATGAGCGCGGGACTGCGTCGCCGGCCATCGTGACTAGCTCGTATACGCCGGGCTTGACGACCTTGGAGATAAGGTAAGGGCCCTCCCAATGTGCACCGAGCTTGCCCGCGTTCAGCTCGGCGGTGTTTTCGAAGACTTTGCGGAGGACCAGGTCTCCTTCGGTAAAGAACCTGCCTCGAACCCTCTTGTTGTAGTACATGGAGGCGAGCTGCTGGTAGTTTTGGATTCGGAGGAGGGAATGGTCCCGTTGTTCCTCAAGGAAGTCCAGCTCGCTGAGGAGGACGGTGTCGTTCAGGGCGGGCTGCTGGGTGAGCATAGCGCGGCGAGGAGTGGGGAGCCCGACCTCAGAGGGGGCCATTGCCTCCATTCCGTGAGAGAGGCTGAACGGTGTGCGTCCTGTCGACGTCTTCGGCGTTGTGCGATGGGACCAGAGGACTCCGTCGAGCTCATCGGCCCAGGACCCCTTCTTGTCGTCTAGCCGCTTTTTGAGGCCGTCGAGGATGGTCTTATTGGTGGCTTCGGCTTGTCCATTCCCTTGTGGATATCTCGGGGTGGACTTGCTCAGCCTGATTTTCCACTTCGCGCAGAAGCCTTCGAAGAGGGCCGACGTGAACTGGGCACCGTTGTCAGTCACGATCTCGTAGGGCAGTCCGTGCCGGCAGATGACGAACTTCCAGACAAATATCCGGACGTCTTCTGCCGTGATTTTGGCGTAAGCTTCGGCTTCGACCCACTTGGTGAAGTAGTCGGTCATGACCAGAATGAAGCGCTTTTGCCGAGATCGGGGTAGGGGTCCGACTATGTCCATGGCCCATCGCATGAAGGGGTAGGGTGCTACCGCAGTGGTGAGGAGCTCGGTAGGGCAGTGAATGAGTGTGCCGTGACGCTGGCACTTCTCGCACCGGGCTGCGAATTTTTCACAATCCTGCAGCATTGTTGGCCAGTAGTGCCCTTGGTTCCGGATTCGCAGGGCGAGAGCCCGGCCGCTGGAGTGGTTTCCGTCGGCACCTTCGTGCATCTCTTTCATTACGTCGAAGGTTTCCTGCCCGTGGAGGCACCCGAGCTAGATTCCCGAGGCGCTCCACCGGAACAGATTGCCGTCCAGCATCGTGTATCGGGCACACATCTTTCTTAGCCGTCGGGCGGTCCACCGATCTGCGGGAAGGACGCCGTCTGCGATATATAGTAGCAGGTCGATTCGCCAGTCCGGCAGTTCGGGCTCGGCCGGGGGCGGTGGTAGGTTCTCGGGAGGTTGGGCGTCTTCGTCAGGGTCCGCGACCTGGGGACCGATCAGATAGGCTCCCTTTGGCAGCTCGATGCTGGGGAGGTCGATACTTTCCACCGGGATTACCCGTCGTTGCTCTGGAGCCGAGGTGGAGGCTAGTGCTGCGAGGGCGTCTGCGGAAGTGTTATCGCCTCGGGGGATCTTTGTCAGGGTGAACTCGGAGAAGTCTGCGGCCATGCCTTGAGTCACCTTGAGGTAGGCGTCCATGCGATCATTCTTGGCCTCGTACTCCCCGCTGAATTGATTGGCAACGAGCTGGGAGTCGCAGTAAGCTCGGATTTTCTTTGCGCCGACCTCTTTGGCCAGGCGCAGGCCGGCAATCAAAGCTTCGTACTCGGCCTCGTTGTTCGATGCCGGGAAGGCTAGGCGGAAGGACTGCTCGAGGATCTCCTTGGTCGGGGATTCGAGGCGTATGCCGACGCCGGACCCGTGCTTGGAGGCCGATCCGTCGACGTGCAGGGTCCACACTTCGGACACCTCGCTGACTGCCAGCTCGGGTGCCAACTCAACTAGGAAGTCGGCCAGCGCTTGAGATTTGATCGCGGTCCGACCCCGGTACTCGATGTCGTACTCGCTCAGCTCGACAGCCCACTTCATTATCCGGCCGGACCGGCTCGGGCTGTGGAGGATGGTCCTGAGGGGGTACGTACTTAGGACGGCTATCGTATGGGATTGGAAGTAAGGCCGGAGCTTCCTAGCTGCGACGACCACTGCCAAGGCGAGCTTCTCCAGAGTCGGGTACCTGCTCTCCGCGTCGTCTAAGGACTTGCTGATGTAGGAGATGGGTCTCTGGTCGCCGCGGTCTTCCCGCACTAGTACCCCGCTGACTGCCGACGTAGAGATGGCGATGTAGAGGCAGAGGGTTTCCCCTTCCTCTGGTTTGGACAGGACGGGAGGAGTAGATATGTATTCCTTCAGCTGCCGGAGGGCTTCCTCGCACTTCTCGTCCCACTCGAACCGTTTGTTAGCCCGGAGCAGCTGGTAGAACGGGAGGCACTTGTCGGTAGAGCGGGAGATGAAGCGGTTCAGTGCGGCGATTCTCCCGGTAAGCCGCTGTACTTGGCGCGTGCTCTCAGGGGATTTGAGCTCGGTGATCGCCCGGATCTGCTTTGGGTTGGCTTCGATCCCGCGCTGGGTGATGATATAGCCAAGGAATTCGCCCGAGGTGACGCCGAAAGAACACTTGGCCGGGTTCAGCTTCATGTTGTATTCGTTCAGCGTCCGGAAGCAAGAGCGGAGATGGGCGACGTGGTCGGCGGCGACTAGAGATTTCACCAGCATGTCGTCTATGTACACCTCCATAGTGCGGCCTATTTGGTCGGCGAACATCCGGTTGACGAGCCGCTGGTAGGTGGCCCCGGCGTTCTTGAGTCCGAAAGGCATTACCTTGTAGCAGTAGATGCCTCGGTCTGTGATGAACGCGGTCTTCTCCCGGTCGTCGGGGTGCATGGGGATTTGGTTATACCCCGAGAAGGCGTCCATGAAGGAGAGCAGCTCGTTCCCCGCGGTGGCTTCGACGACTTGGTCGATCCGAGGGAGGGGAAAGCTGTCCTTTGGGCACGCCTTATTGAGGTCGGTGAAATCCACAGAGACCCTCCATTTCCCGCTCTTCTTCTTGACCACCACCGGGTTGGCCAACCAGTCCGGGTATCTGACCTCGGTGATTGAGCCGGCCGCGGTGAGCCTTTCGACCTCGTCGTTGACTGCCTGGGCGCGCTCCGGGCCCAATTTTCGGCGCTTTTGCTTGACTGGTCGGCAGGTCGGATCCACGTTGAGCTCGTGGCTACACGTCGCGGGGTCTATGCCGGGCATGTCGGCGGTTGACCAGGCGAAGGTGGAGACGTTCTCTCCCAGAAAATTGACCAGCTCCTTCTTGATGGTCTCGTCGAGGTCGGTTCCGATGCCGACGCAACGGGCGGGGTTGCTCGGATCGATGTTGACCTGGGTGACGAGGTCTTCCCCCGGGAGGTCCCGAGCAACTGTCTCGCCGGGCTGATACGTGCTGACGGCTAGGCAGGCCGGCGCGGCGCGGCGCAGCTTGTGCTCAATGGCGAAGCAGGCGCGAGAAACCCTCTGGTTGCTTCTGAGAGTGTACGTCCCGGCATGGTTGGGGAACTTGAGGCACTGGTGGTACGTCGACGTGACTGCCTTCATCGAGTGCAGCCAAGGAGTTCCAAGGATGATATTGTAGATCGGGGTGGTATCGAAGACCACGAACTTGACGATTTTCGTCACCCGACCTACGTAGACCGGCAATTCGATGGTGCCGATTCCGTTGACGGTATCCCCGGCGAAACCGGTTAGCGGGATGGAGTGCGGCTTGATCTCGACCCCGTTTAGATTCATCCTGGCAAGGGTGTCCTTGAAGATGAGGTCGACCGAGCTGCCCGTATCGACGAGGACTCGGTTAACGTCGCAGTCGGCTACGCGGACTTGCAAGACGAGGGGATCGTTGTGGGGCTGGTGGACCCCGGCCGCATCGGCCTCGGTGAAACATATCCCCCTTTTGCTCGTGTCCTGAGCGTCGATCTCCGGCCCGGAGTGCCACTTCAGGGAGACGTCGGTCTTCCTCTCATGGCGCTTGATGGACCGCACTGAGTCGTTGCACGAGAGGAGGCCTCCCATGATCATCCCTATCAGAGTCCGGACCGGGGGAGGCGATCTGCCCGTTTCCCGGTCTCGCGAGGGAGATCGTCGCCGCCGGTCGTCGTTTTGGGCGTGGTGATAAGGCCTAGCCCGGTTATCCTCGCGACCTCGGTTGTCACGGGGTTGCACTCGATCGCCATCCCGGGGATGTGGGCGCAGCCGCTCCGGTACGTCGATTTCGCCCCGTTTAAACTGGTTCAGCAGGACCTCTTGGAGGGCGCGGCAGTAAGAGGTCGGGTGCCCCTTTTGCCGGTGGAAGTCGCAGTAGGCCGACCTGTCGTACGGCTCGTCTGGTCGGGCCTCCCTATTGCTCGGGCCGTCGGGACGCCGGTCCTGCTGGTGGGGGTCCCGTACGTACTTGTTCCAAGGCAACCCCGGCGCGGGGCCGGGAGGAGGTACGGGATCGCGCATACGGGGTCCTGAGGTCGGTCCGTTAACAAGGAACGCAGCGGCCTGCTTTCCCTTGCTGCGCTGGTACTCGTCATCATAGTGTTGACGAGGCTCCTGGTATCTCTCCTGGGGCCGCTCCTTCGCGGCCGGGGCCTTGTGAGAGGCGCTGTTTCTCGATTCAGCCGCCTTCTCCTCCTCGAGCTCGACGAAGAGTCCAGCGCGGTGTAAGGCGTCCTCCAGCGAGCGCGGCCTGTTGAGCTTCATGTCGTCCTTGAAGGCCGAATCGGCCCGTAGCCCCTTTCTTAGAGCAGGCAGCGCGGACTCATCCGTCACATTGCTTTGGGAGGCCGTGGCCTTGAAGCGTTCTATGAAGGACCTGAGCGACTCCTTTGCTCCCTGGTTCATCGCCCAGAGGTCCGCGCTGGATGCGGACTGCCGGATATAGATGGAGTAGTGCTCGAGAAAGGTGGTTGACAGGTCTCTGAAGCTGTCTATGGAGTGCGTCTTCAGCCGAGAGAACCACGTGAGAGCCGGGCCGGTGAGGTTCTCTACGAAGAGTTGGCAGTGGGCGGCTTCCCGCTCATCTGGTGAGAAGTGGGCGCGGCCCATGGCGATGGTGAACGCCGTGAGATACTGGGCCGGGTCGGTGGTTCCCGCGTAGGGCTGGAGTTTGAGCTTCCCGAGGTGCTGGAGCGGGACGGAGGAGATCTGACGGGTGAATGGCGTGTTTTGCGTCTCTCGGAGGACGCGATCTATTTCCGGGGCCGCACTGGTGGCCTGATGGATCTTAGAGGACATCACGCGGAGTGTCTCCTTCATAGCTTCGAACTCGGCGTCCCTGGCGCGTTCGGAGCTGGATCGGAGATGATGGGCTTCGTCGCCCGGGGAGCTCCCTACGGCTGGGGCGAAACGTCCGCCCGGGCCTTCGGAGCCTGACGGCGAGTCGCCGGGCTGGCCCCTTCGGATACGAGGGGTTTCTTCCCGAGAGGCCGGCTCTCTGAAATGGACGTCGGGGGATCCGGTGTTGTCCGACCGGTCCCGGGAGGCTGCTAGCGTGGCGAACCGTTGGTCGGTCGCACGCGTCAGCTCGTCTATTCTGGTGAGTAGGGCCTGCATTACGGCGGACAGCGTGGGCTGGTCCTCCGGGGGGTGAGGCGCGTTGTGCGCGGCGGGGCCGCCGGAAGGAGTGGGCGCTGGGGCCGGTGGCGGAGCCCTGAAGGACTCCTGGGGAGTCATCCGGTCGGTGGCCGCCTGGGCTGATGGCCGGGCTGTCGTCGTCGCTGCTTGAGTTGGTGGCGGGGCCGTTGTCTGGGCCTGGGCCGTTGCTTGGGCCGGGGTCTCTAGGCCTGATAATACTCTTGGGGGCGGAATAGCCATCGTTGCTGCGGTTGCGGCGGTGGTTGAACTGCTCCTTGCGTATAGAAGAATCTCTAAACCCCCTCCTTCTAGCGCCAATTGTTGATCCCGTGGATCACTAAGTGTGTTTAAAGAATGATTAGGAGATGGGAGGTGAGATTTTCGTTAATAGAGCAATTTAACCACATTTAAGACAGGTCGGGAGAAATATGAGTAGGCCGGGGGCCGTGTTTCGTTTTATTGATGAGAGAGAAGTAAACGCTTTAGAATTACGAACTGGTTCCGAAGGACGCCCAGTTCGGCGTTCTAAAGTGTTGTCTTGTTACAAAGAGAGAGAGGTCGGGTAACTTGTGGTAGGTGAGAGAGTGAAAATCCCAGTCCCCCTCATTAATGACATATGAGGGGTATATATAGTCGGGGTCGGCTTCCTGCTCCCCGGGATCTCGGGCCACGTGTCGTCTGCGGCCTCTTTCGCGGGTAAGGTGGCCTAGGAGGCGTGTCCCGGCTTTCGAGGAGAGAGGTCATGATGAGCTCGGCGTGGCGTGTTGCAGAGCAGTGCACTGTTTTACCAACTCTGCTCCACCTGCTCCTTCCTGCCCTTGTCAGCTCTGTAGGGTTGGTGGGACGTCGGGTCGAAGGCACATCCCTACGCGGGTAGGGTACTGCCTTACCAACTCCCACTCGCCTATTCTTCTGACACTCCCTGTTCTGGCGGGGCATCAGCGCGGGCCCGGGGTACGTTGCTTTCAGGTCGGCTACCGAGCTGAAGAGCGGTCTTGCAGGTCGGTGACATTAAGTCCGGTGACCGTACCGAAGAACGGCATTTCCTAAGATGGGCCTAACTAATTGGGGGTGCTAGGCCCACCTCCAACATTCGCTTTCATTTACATTCATATAATTAAATGTAAGACATATTGTGTCTTAGTTTCATGATTTGAATTTTTGCGTCTATATTTATATAGATTGTTTGGAGGAAATAGATGCACAGAAAGCCACAGGCATAGCAGTCTATAAGGACGGAAAAGAAGCAATCGCGCCTTTTCCGATGGAGGACAACAACTTTCCTTATGAACCTTCTGGTCGATCATTTCACAATGGCCGTTTCGTCCAGAGACTGCGCCAAAAGGCCTCTTCTCTCCCCAAGTACCTTTCTATATATATAATCACCATTTTTTTACTGCTATCTTAAAAATTCTAGATAGAAGTGTAAAGTAGGGATATCCGGATCCGAGTGTTAATTATCCTTATCCGGAGGATATCCTGACTTCGGATATCCACATAGATATTAAGATATTTACGGATATCCGGATCTGGATCAGGATCCGTTAAAATTGTTTTTAAAAATAATGATAAAATTAAAATTTTATATAATATTTTGTAAAAGAATATTTTATTTTATTTTATTTATATATAAATCTCAAGATATTAAAAAAATTATTAATAAAATAGAAAATTTTAATATATTTAAAGCATCCGGATCCGGATATTCAGGCCTTATTATTTTACTATCAGAATCCAACTTCCTCGAATATCCAGATTTTCGGAGCGAATCGGAGCAGATCCCGGATCAAATATCGCATTTTGGATAATAGTTCCACCCCTAACGTAAAAGAATTCAATCAAACATATAAAAAACATGAACTATTCTATACGGTACTAATTATTATTTTGAGCTGGAAAATCATGAACTTTCATATTTTACTAAGCTGACCCAAAATAAGTATATTGGTTTAATAAACCTTGACAAAAAAACATGAATCAAAATCATTGCGAATTGATTTTGAGACAAATGCTAATAAACCTTGACAATTTTTTTTTTGTTTTCTAAAAAATAAAATTTCCAGAAACTCGAACTCAATTGTTTGGGAAAATTTTGATAAATTACATTGGTTTAGCCAATTTTTTTTATAAAAAAATTCGACATTACTTTGCAATTAATAATTGATTACTAGTCAGTTCCGTTGACTTGGATGTACCACTAAAGTTGACAAAAGCAATGATCTTCCTTATACCGTTGATTTATACAAAAATCATTAATTGGCAGTGTGCGACTTGAAGAAGGGACGGTAAAATCTTTGATAGAAGAAAAAGGAGTGATCAAAGGCGTTACATACAAGAACAGTGCAGGCGAAGAAACAACGGCCTTTGCTCCTCTTACTGTGGTATGCGACGGTTGCTACTCAAACCTCCGTCGGTCGCTTAACGACAACAATGTGAGCATACCATTTATATTGACCAGACTTCAATATTTTCCAATAAATTTTAATCACAAAGAACTGTTGCTATTGACTTTGATTTATTCGGTTAGTTAATAAGCATCAATGTGCTATAATTTGATATATATTGTTAAGAGAAGGTTCTAGATGGTTCTAGAACCTTAAGAGATAATGATGTATATATTAGGTGAATAAAGTATATGGTAAGTGTATATAGAAAATATATGATTCGGGATTGGGGATCACGTTTGTAAGGGTGTATATAAGGGCAAAGCCCTTGATCAATGAGAGACAAGTTTCATCCCAAAGCTCAATCGTACTTTACATGGTATCAGAGCCTAAATAACTTTCTTGGTGTGAATCAAATCTTTCTGCTCTCTTCTTAAAACTGTCATCATGTCTGGCATCGAGAAGACTGACGCAATCGTGGAGTCTACCGGGTTGCCGATAACGGTGCCGTCACCTTACGAATTGTCCCCGTCGGATAATCCAGGAACAGCACTGTCGCCGGTTCAGTTGACGGGCGATAACTATGCTGAGTGGGCCTCTGAGTTGGAGAATGCCCTGAGAGCTAAACGCAAATCGGGTTTCATCAATGGAACTCTTGAGCAGCCGTCCCCTGACAAGGTGAAGGAGTTGGAGGCATGGAATACAGTGAATTCCATGATTGTCGGATGGATTAGGGCTTCGATTTCTCCTAAAATCCGCTCCACGGTGACGTTTACTTCTGACGCACACAAGTTGTGGAGCGATCTGCTGAAGAGATTTTCGATTGGTAATGCAGTGCGGGTCCATCAGCTCAAATCAGAACTTGCGGCGTGCAAACAAGATGGTCTGAGCGTGATGGATTACTTTGGCAAGTTGTCATCAAAGTGGGAGGAGCTTCTCAATTACAAGCCGCTTCCGAAGTGTACTTGCGGCTGGAGAGAGACGTTTCTCAAGGACTATGAAGAGGAACGCGTACATCAATTCCTCATGGGATTGGATGAGGTTCGTTTCGGGAATGTGATCACAAACATCATTGGTATGGAACCACTTCCCGAGCTGAACAGTGTGTATCAAAAGGTTGTGCGAGAAGAACGGCGGTTGGCGTCCTCTCGGAATGAAACAAAACAAGAGGCGGTTGGGTTCTTGGTTGTTCAAACAGAGCAGTCTCCTGTGGTCACAGCAGCTGTAGCACGGACACGCTCACCCGTCGTGTGTTCTCATTGTGGTCGTAGTGGTCACGAAAAAAAGGAATGTTGGCAAATCGTAGGTTTTCCGGACTGGTTTGTTGAGAAGAATCAGAATGGAAACCAAGGAGATCGTGGTGGCCGTGGCTCGAGCTCAAGGGGAAGAGGAGGTTTCACTCCAGGTCGTGGAAGAGGAGGCTTCTCTCAACAGCAACAGTTCCGTTCGAATGTTGCACATGTGCCCTCATCCTCGCAAACCGCTTCGTTCCCCAATTTCACGGCTGAACAGTGGGCGTCGTTGTCTCAACTCATTGAACAACAAAGGCCAACTCCAGTTCCTGATCGATTGAACGGTAATGTTCAGACAGGAGAAGTTATTCTTGATACAGGAGCTTCACACCACATGACTGGTGATGTGAAGATACTTGCCGCATTGCAGAAAATATTGCCTTGTCCTGTGTCTTTTGCAGATGGAAGTCAAGTCTTTGCAACGCAGTGTGGTCGCTTGACCTTGTCAGCAAAGATAGTCTTGAATCATGTCCTTTATGTGCCTAATCTTAATTGCACATTGTTGTCAGTGGCGAAATTGTTAAAGCAAACTGGTTGTTTTGCCGTTTTTACTGATACGATGTGCGTTTTGCAGGACCGTTTTACGAGGACCCTGATTGGAGCCGGTGAGGAACGGGATGGTGTTTATCTTTATCGTGATGTGACCGTTGCTAGAGGACACAGAGTTAAAGCTTCCAAAGATCAGACTTTGTGGCATCGACGCTTGGGGCATCCTTCTTTTGGTGTTTTAGAGTTTCTACCTTTTATTTCCGGTGTTAAGGTTCTAGATAGATTTGGAGGTTGTGAGATTTGTTTTAAATCTAAACAGACAAGAGAAGTGTTTTGCGATAGTTCTAATAAAGCATCAGATTGTTTTGATCTTATCCACTGTGACCTTTGGGGACCATACCGAGCTCCCTCTTCTTGCGGTGCAACGTATTTTTTGACAATCGTAGACGACTACTCCCGTGCGGTGTGGATATATTTGTTGCTTGAAAAAAGTGAAGTTAAGAACCTCCTGCCAACGTTCTGTGCGATGGTCACAAGGCAGTTCGGCAAACTTGTCAAAATCATTCGTAGTGACAACGGATCGGAGTTCTTGTGTTTATCCAAGTATTTCACCGAGAATGGGATACTTCATCATACATCTTGTGTGGCAACGCCACAGCAGAATGGCCGCGTGGAACGAAAACATAGACATATTCTCAATGTCTCTCGATCTATGTTGTTTCAAGCGAATTTGCCAACCAAATTTTGGGGAGAGAGTGTACTTGCGGCTGCTCATGTGATCAATCGCACCCCCTCCGCTGTATTGAAAGGCAAGACTCCCTACGAACTTCTTTATGGTGAGGTGCCCTCCTATGCGAGTGTAAAAGTGTTTGGGTGTTTGGCTTTTGCCCATCGAGCTTCACGTGATAAGGACAAGTTCGGCGCGAGAAGCAGGAAATGCATATTTGTTGGTTATCCATATGGGAAAAAGGGATGGCGTTTGTACGACATTGAGAAAAACGAATTTTTCATCTCACGGGACGTCGTCTTTGACGAAACCATCTTCCCATATGATAACCAGATCGTCACAGTTTCTGAATCTGTTTCGATTCAAGTGGTGGTACCACCTGTTGCTAACACTACTCCTCTCTTCACTAGTCTCGAAAACAGGGGGAGTGGTGATGAGAATAATCTGTCTGTTGGTAATAATGAAGAACTAGTCATCGTGGACGAAAATGCAGCTGGCACAAGTCAACATATTTCCGAAGAAACAGAACATGTTGACACAACCCCTGAGCCCGTCGCAACAGAGGAGCAACTTGCGATGGAAGCTGGTCTTCGAAGGAGTCAACGTGAACGTTTCAAATCGGTTAAACTCAAAGACTATGTCGCCTATAATGCACACTGTCACCCTGATAAACACCATCTTCCCATCGTTTCTCATCGTCCCCAATCGTCGTCCTCCATTGCGGTCCAAGGTACCTCCTTGTATCCCATTGAATATTACATTAATGATGACATATTTTCTCCAAATCATCGGGCCTTTCTAGCTGCTGTTACAGCTGGAGTTGAGCCAAAATCATATAAAGAAGCCATTCAAGAGAAGGTTTGGAGAGATTCCATGTCATGTGAAACTAAATCTCTCGAAGTTCAGAGAACATGGGATATAGAGGATCTTCCATCCGGAAAGACAGCACTTCCGTGCAAATGGGTGTATAAATTGAAATATAATGTCGACGGTACAGTGGAACGGTACAAATCTCGCCTGGTGGTGTGTGGAAATAATCAGGTCGAAGGAGAAGATTACGATGAAACGTTCGCTCCTGTCGCTAAACAAACCACAGTTCGCACAATGTTTAAGGTAGCTGCAGCGAAAGGATGGGAGGTTCATCAAATGGACGTTCATAATGCCTTTCTCCATGGTGATTTGGAAGAAGAGGTGTACATGAAGCTTCCGCCAGGTTTTAAGTGCAGTGATCCACAGAAGGTGTGTAAACTCAGAAAATCGTTGTATGGTTTAAAACAAGCGCCGCGGTGTTGGTTTTCAAAACTCTCACAAGCTCTTCTACGGTTTGGCTTCGTTCAGTCATATGCAGATTACTCCTTGTTTACATACATCAAAGGAGAAGTGAGCTTGCGAGTTCTCGTGTATGTGGATGACTTGATAATCAGTTGTAACGATTTGAGTATGCTTGAGAAATTCAAGTTATATTTGAGTGAATGCTTCCATATGAAAGACCTTGGTAAAGCTAAGTATTTTCTCGGACTCGAAGTTGCTAGAGGTCCGCTGGGCATTTTTCTTACTCAACGGAAATATGCGCTTGATATTGTCGCAGAAATGGGGCTGCTTGGCTGTCAGCCTTTGTCTGTTCCCGTTGAACAGAATCACAAGCTTCTCTCTGATGAGAGTCCCTTGTATAACGACCCCGTGATGTTCAGACGATTGGTTGGACGGCTGGTGTATCTGACTTTTACAAGACCAGATTTATGTTATGCAGTGCATGTACTGTCTCAAGTGATGCATGAACCAAGACAGGCGCATTGGGATGCAGCGATTCGAGTGGTCCGGTACATCAAAGGTTCTTGCGGTGTGGGGATAATGTTGCGGGCAGATGATAATCTTCGTGTGCAAGCTTATTGTGATTCTGACTGGGCTTCTTGTCCCCGCACACGACGATCTTTATCTGCCTATGTGGTTCATTTGGGAGGCTCGCCGGTATCGTGGAAGACCAAGAAACAAGATACGGTCTCTCATTCTTCAGCCGAAGCTGAATATAGGGCAATGGCAGATTGTTTGCGTGAACTGAAGTGGGTAAAGAACCTGTTGGCCGACTTTGGTGTTCCGTTGAATGGCCCTATGGAGATGTTTTGTGATAGTCAATCTGCAATACACATTGCTGCGAATCCAGTCTTTCATGAACGCACTAAACACGTTGAAGCTGACTGCCATAGCGTTCGAGATGCTGTTCGTAATCGGCTCATATCTACTCCACATGTTCGTACAACAGAGCAAGTGGCGGATGTACTGACCAAGGCATTGGGTCGTTCCAGTTTCGACTATCTATTGTCCAAGTTGGGCGTTTGTAATTTACACGCTCCAACTTGAGGAGGAGTGTTAAGAGAAGGTTCTAGAACCTTAAGAGATAATGATGTATATATTAGGTGAATAAAGTATATGGTAAGTGTATATAGAAAATATATGATTCGGGATTGGGGATCACGTTTGTAAGGGTGTATATAAGGGCAAAGCCCTTGATCAATGAGAGACAAGTTTCATCCCAAAGCTCAATCGTACTTTACATATATAGGCGGAGGTTCTGTCGTACCAAGTTGGTTACATCTCAAAGAATTGTCAGCTTGAAGAGCCCGAAAACTTACACTTGATAATGTCTAAACCGTCCTTCACCATGTTGTATCAAATCAGCAGCACCGACGTTCGTTGTGTTATGGAGCTTTTTCCCGGCGATATTCCTTCTATTGCAAATGGTGAAATGACTAGTTTTTTGAAAAATACTATGGCTCCTCAGGTACACACTGGCCTGATTAATCATTGATCAATTAGAAAATTAAAAAAGAAGAAGTAAATATTTAACTAATTAAGTTGGTGTTACTACTTACTAGTACGTAGATAACTGATAAGTCATACATACTCACATTCTAACACTTGCAAGCGTCCCATGAATCCATGCAGAATATGCATCTAACATCTCTTTGCACTTATTTTTTAGGTACCTCATAAACTCTGCAAGTATTTTTTGAAAGGGATCGATGAGGGAGCCCATATAAAAACGATGCCAACAAAGAGAATGTCAGCTACTTTGAGCGAGAAGAAAGGAGTTATTGTGTTGGGAGATGCATTCAACATGCGTCATCCAGCAATCGCTTCTGGAATGATGGTTTTATTGTCTGACATTCTCATTCTACGCCGCCTTCTCCAGCCATTAACCAACCTCGGTGATGCAAACAAAGTCTCAGAAATTATTAAGTCATTTTATGTTATTCGAAAGGTGAGCATACGTCACATACTAATCTATGAGCATTATAAAACCAACTTATTATACAAATGTTTAAAAAGAATACATGATTTTGTATGGTGAAGCCAATGTCGGCGACGGTGAACACACTAGGGAATGCATTTGCTCAAGTGCTAATTGCATCGACGGACGAAGCAAAAGAAGCAATGCGACAGGGTTGCTACGATTACCTCTCTAGTGGCGGCTTTCGCACGTCGGGATTGATGGCTCTGCTCGGCGGCATGAACCCTCGTCCGCTCTCTCTCATCTTTCACCTCTTCGCCATTACTCTATCCTCCATTGGTCAACTGCTCTCTCCTTTTCCCTCCCCTCTTCGCATTTGGCATAGCCTCAGACTTTTTGGTGTAAGTCATTCTATCTCTCCTTATATTTAAATGTGTGTTAGTTTACCATAACAATTTGACGTGCATATTGATTTTTTGTTTTTGTTTATGTGAATCCCTAGTTGTCTTTGAAAATGTTGGTTCCTCATCTCAAGGCGGAAGGGGTTAGCCAAATGTTGTATCCAGCATACGCAGCTGCGTATCGCAAAAGCTATATGGCAGCAACAGCTCTCTAAAACATCCATGCATGCTCTGAACCACGAATAAGACTATCACATATATGGAGCGCGAATCTTTGTGATTGTGCATTTGTTAAAATTGTATTGCAGTGTGCTTACTATTAGTATTATTTAGTACATAATTGGAAAAAACCTGTCGGTTTATTCTATGGACAGAAAAGGAGTGTAATAATAAAACGACTTCTCGTTTTGTTGAAAGTATGTGTACAATTGGTGGCTTTAAAAAATGAGTTTTTAAATAGAGAATTATATTCACATAACTTCTAAAAAATATATAATGCTATCAAAATAGAATGTGATCATATAATTTCAGACAACAGTTTTTCCCTTATAAATTTTAACTTTTAAGTACATGAAAATGTATACTTTTAAATAAAAATATGTAATAATCAATTTAAACACGCGCGATATAGTCAGCCAATATCACCTAGTATTTGCAATCACATTTTGCTACATCATATTTTCAGTTTGTTTTATAAGTTTTTAATCTCTTAAATCTAAATTTAAATTGATTATTTTCTAATTTTGATGTTACTTCTAAACTATTTTGCTCCACAAAATGTATATAGTTATATATAAATGAATTTAGTGAAACTTGTGGACATCGATAACTTCTTGGTGCAGTAGTCGTCCCATTAATTGATTAATCATATGTGGTGAGGTTTATGTTGTCCTGTTCATGTAAAGAAGCCAAGAAAGAGTTGATCTAGTCTCTATACATTTAATTATAACAAAACAAAAAAGGATGCATCACTTAACCATGTGGTCCATATGACACCATTTCCATGAGAGTGGGTAGGGGGCAGGGCCGTGCCTATGCACACTTTTCTTAAACATTCGGATCCACTTTGAAAAAAAAAAAATGAAGAACCTAATTCTTTAGGTAAGTTCATTATTTGTTAGTAATAGGAAACCATTTGTTTATATAGACATATTTGCAGAGATTAGCACTTAATTTATTTTTTTACAAATTTAATACTTAATTTTTATTTTATTTTTTTTTAGCATGTAAATGACGAAAATACCATTTTTTACCGTTCATAAACGTACTAATCGTACTGTACATGGGATAAAATATCATGAATAGTAACAAAGTGTTAAAAAAACTATGAACAGTAATTTAATTGGTAAGAAATTATAAAAAATATTTAAGTACTAAAAAATTATCAAAAGTTTAGAAAATGCTAATTCTTGCAAAACACTCATCTATATAAAACTAGTAAATAAATAAAAATTAATTTAACAATACAATAAAATATTAGGGCAACACACATAACAACTTAAACAATTAGACAAATTAAACTTTTATTCTCCTCTTCGTCGTCGAAGACTTCTGTAACTCATTTTTTTTCTTTTTCTTAACAACCACATAATCACTTGCTAATTGCTAAGTATTTTTTTATCATAATTTTGTTTCATCTAATATCAGATTTAGTTTGATTGGTGATTTAGATTAGATTATAAACGAAAACTCAATAATTGACAAATTTATCTGCTTTAAGAAAGTATGATTTAAAATTTTAGATATGTATTCTAGTTTTGTGAATATGAAGACAATCAATTGTTGTTATGATGAAGAAAAATGTGTTGCTTTAGACTCTTAGTGCACATGCTCTTTTTTACCAAAGTCATATAAAACACGAATTATTTTTTAATATACATTAAACTTGTGTAATTAAGTATGTTTTTTAATTGAAAAATTATTGTAATTAACTCTTTATTAGTTAGATGGTTTTATATGAATTTGGTACGATAATATTTAATTGGAGCCCTTTTTTTAATACCGTTTACGGGCTTTGTATCTCTAGGCACGGCTCTGGTAGAAGTTCAAATGACACCCCTTAAATTATTTTGTTAAAGCTATTGGATAAATGTTGGATAATTTGGTTGTGTGCACTTATTTTGATCCCCGTGACTAGAATTCAAACATTTTAGTTGCACCCAATTTTTATTTTTTTCCATAAGTTCTTTTATTGGACCAAGACCTATATAGCCCATCAAACATGTTAGTTACAGAGATTAATTGATTTCGAAAGGATTAAAAAAACTAAAATGTATAATTTTTAGTGTTTATATTTTTTAATTTATTTAATATATATGAATATTAAATTTGAATCCGATAAAAAAAAATTATGAATCCACCATTGTCCATGAGTGAACATAACTCAATGGCCGTTTATTCATCTTTGAAGTCGACCTTTAGGGTTATGTAAAGCAGCCAAAAAAAGAGTTGCTCTAGTCTCCATACATTTAATTGTAGCAAAACAAGAAAGGACGCATCACTTAATTATGAGTGACATAATTCATTGGCCTTTAGTCTTAGATCACCTTTGAAGTCGACCTTTAGGGTTGTGCAAATAAAAACAATTCAACCTTTTACCATTCCGGTATCGTGGATGATGTGAGACTTGTTTTTCATTTTTATTTTTCTATTTTAAAGTATGATAAAAGAAAGTACCTGATCATGCAGTGTATAATTAACATTATTATTATTATCAAAACTAGGTCTCAAACCCCAGGTCCGTCTCTAAACTTTTGTAAGCTTTAGGCCAAAAATTTTTTTGGGTTTTTTATGGTATATAAAATTTTATTTTTTTATTTTATTTGGACCATTTTTCCCAAATATAATATATATTTTTTTTTCTTAATTTTTGGGTTTTTTAGGCATTTTTCTCATATATATATATTTTTTCTTCATAATTTTGGGCTTTTTTCCTTAAAAAAAATGGTTCTAAGGCCTATGCCCTCTCGCCATGGGGTAGAGCCGGGCCTGTCAAACCCCGCAAAATCGTCAGGGGAAATACCATATATTAAAATTTAATATGAAAATTATTTAAAACGATGATAAATAAAAATACATATTATAAAAAATGATGGTACAGAAACGTGAACATCCAAAAAAGTTTTATAATTGTTACAGTTAAAAGTGAAAAGGTAAAAAAATGGAAAGTCATGGCTTTTTAAACCGTTGAAATACAAAGATGAATAAAATCATAAAAAACGATTAACAAACAATTCTATTTGAGTAATATTTTAGTAAGTAAAGAATGCTAAACTTTATTTATTTGATATTATTGATGTAAACGGTTAGTAAATCGTTTAATTAATTTAAAATTATTGATACAAATTATTTAAACGAGTAGAAAATTAAACTAACTAAACACACAAATTAAATATTTAAAATAAAATTAAAATAATAACAATAAATTAGAACATGATATAGTTTTAAATATGCGTAACTCGCAGATAGATTTCTAGTTATAGTAATAAAACGAGTTCTCCATTAAATGAATAAAAACATCTGCAATGGGGGTGTCTTATTGAGATACCCACCATTAAAAAATAAAAAAATAAATAAAAAGAAAAAGAGTGTATATAATTTAATTTGTTCAATCTTTCGTATGGGTGTCTCACCAATCTTTCACATGTGTCACTTTCTGATTTGTTCAATTTTTTTTTTTTAATTTAAAATTTAATTATAAAACTAAATTTTATTAAATTATTAATATTATTTGGTTGAGACAGCCATTAAAAATGTCTCACCAATGCAAATGCTCTAAATTTTTGGTGGTATCAGACATGATGTGGCTTTGGTTTTCTTGGTTTAATGTTAGTTTCTTTTATATATAAAAAAAAGTGGGTTTCATTTCAACAAAAATAACAAAGAAAGCTTTTTAACGGTAGCGGAAAATGTTTTTCTCCTATGAGAGCATTACACAATTAGTTGTAACGTGAAAGTCGCTCATATGATGGAACGGGGCCAATTAGCCCGCTATAGAGTTCTTATTCTTAACATAGTGGCCTATTAAGAAATTGTTATCTTTATCTTTATTATTTATTTATACTGAATAAAATGTTATTATTCTATATAAGACGGTTTGAGATGTTACTTAATCGAATAGAAAACAAGGAAACTGATAATCCAACTCAATCCATTATTTTCATTGGTGCCTGTGTCTGCTTGACCGTATTTAGTTTTATGCTTGACCGTATTTAGTTTTAATACTGATCGGTTAGATCTAGCCGTTGCGTAAAATCGATTGCGTATAATTCTTATGATTGTTTCGGCTTTTTATATCAGTCAAGTCATATTCAGATGCAAAGTGGCGATGAGAATTTGGAGACCCAAGCTAATTTAATAAAAAAAATTAATAATTTTTTAATATAATTTAGAGACCAAATATTTATATATATTAGCTAAGTAAAATTGGGGGATCCAAGGCCAATGTTATACTAGACTATGCTCATGGCCGGCCATGTTCAGATGTGATCCAAAACAAAAACTTACTGTTTTGAAACGTTTTTTTCTTTCAAAAAAAGTAGATAGCTACTTTGGCAGGGTTATCTTCGATCTACTAACCTCCGAGCTTCCACCGCCTTCCTCGAAAAGTTTCTGGCCGGAGAATTGAGCAAACCAAGATCCCGCTTCTGCAGCAGTACTAGCCGCCGCTCCGCCTCGACACAACGGTTGCTCCACGCCTCAGCACCGCCGGAGAAGAAGAGAGCGAGCCTCATACACACTCCTACTTCCCACACCCGTCTTTGAATTACCAAACTAAAACTAAAACTAAAACTAAAAACTAGGGAAGAAGAAGAAAAGCTCTCTCACACCGCCAGTAAAAATCACCGGACAGCGAAGAGGCGACGAACCCATATTTAACAAATACGATTACATTTAGTTATCACTGATACTTTCCGATTTTCATGCTCTGGTATTCTCCTTAGCCCATTATTTATATGCACGCTTGTGAGTTATGAGTTTGATATTTCAAACAATTAAATCATGTTTGTTTCGTAGTCGTTAGCGATAGCGCAATAAATTTCAGCGATAACAATAAAGTTCAACAATTATTTCTTGATCATTTTTCAGTCACTGCAATTGCGATAGATGTCAGCTATCCCTCTTTGAATCAAAATTTTAAAATGCTAAATTTTACCATAACTAAAAAATGTTTAATAATTGAGATTATCATTCAATATATTATTTATCGCGGTAAATAAAATATTAAAAATATATCTAAATGTTTAATAATTGAGTTATCGTACTAAATATTATTTGTTATCCATATAATATATTTATTATCGTGTGAACAATGAAATTAGATATACATCTATATATGTATATATGATATAATAATTATTTACCCGTTACAAAAACATTTAACTCAGTTCAGTGTGTAGAGTCGACTCAATATGTTTGAGTCAACTCGGCCGAAAATTCACAAAATCTTTGATGGGATTCATTAAAAGTTGTGTCATCATCACCGGATAACGTGTGTCCTATTCACCTGAACGAAAACAACAAAAATTTCCCAAAACAAAAATCACTGGAATTGTTGGAAACTAAATCGTGGATCTAGAAGTTATGAGAGAGAAGAGAGAATAGATAAAAAAAAAAAAAGATGTGAAGGAACAAAAAGTTAGAGGTAAATCTTTATGTTTATTTGTATAATAAATAGTTTACCATGTTTCAAAATAGTATAGCATGTTACAAATAGCTAAGAATGTCAGTTTAAACCCAGTTCAATGAGTCGACTCAGTCCGAGTCAACCGCCTGCATTTGTTTCTATGAGTCGACTCAGTCCGAGTCAACGACTCAGATCGCGTTCGCTGGATTTTCACTTTCGATGTATCTTCATATTCGGTAATTCTTTCTTGGATATTCGAAAGGATGAGGAATCAAGTCTTTGAAATTTATGTTTTGTTGCAGAAATAAGAAGGAAGAAAGAGAAATGGTAAGAAGGAAAGAGAAATGACAAGAAGGAAAGAGAAATGGCAGAGAATGAGTTTATGAGAGAGAAATGATAGTGAAGTGACGGTTAAAACGTAAAATTTTCCACTGATATGAATAGTAATTTAAACATTATGTTATATCATTGTTATTTTCCTAATTTTACTCTCTATTTTGGGTTTTCAGCTAATTGATTCTTAATTTTTTGTGATAATTAATAAATAATGTTGATAAATATATGTCAGAAGCAAAGCTTAAAAAATAGGATGCCATTTATAAAAAAATATTATATAAAACTATTCAAAAAATATACAAATAAATGTGATACATACAAATAAATGTTGATACATACAATACAAATAATACAAAACATATACTGTGGGGCTCGCTTGAGGCACTCGCCTCTTTTGTAACATACTAAGGATATCTCCAACCATATTCTATTTTCCATTCTATTATTTATTCTATTTTTAAAGTAATTCTATTTTTTATTCTATTTTAGAGTTGAATTTTTTTATTTATATAATAGTCTTTTAATTTTTATATCTTTATAATTATAACTGAAATAAATAATAATTATAATATTTAAATACAAGAAAAACAATTTTACATTTAAATTACTTTATTATAATATTTTTTAAAGTTAAATCATAATTTATGGAAGTTTTTGAAAGTTAAATCAATTTTACATTTAAATTACTTTATTATAATATCTTTGTAATGGTAATGTTTAAACCAAAGTCCTATGTTTTATTATTTTTATATGATGTAATGTAAATTTTCTTATGTAATAAATGTTTAATTTAAATAAAATCATAATTTATGAAAGTTCTTGAAAGAAAAAAAATAAATGGTGTTAAATTGTAATTTTTTACAAATAAATGATATTTATAATAAAATACAAATAAAATATACCATAGAATATTCCTTTTTAGAATAAAAAATAGAGTAATACATTGGAGCAAAACTCAACTCTATTTTAGAGTTACTCTATTTTAAAATAAAAAATAGAATAATACATTGGAGATGGTCTAAGCACGTCACATGTATGAGTTAGACTTTGATATTTCAACGATCACCTGACTTCTCATTCTCCAATTAAATACTATAATACTATATTTTAATTTGCGAAATTTTTTAAAAAATATAGTTTTAAAAATTAATTTAATATTTTTTGTTAGATTAAAATTGTTTAGCATGTATATGAGTACGTATATATTAACATTATACAACCAAATTTTACATCTATCGAATGAATTTTATAATATGTCTAACTAATAATTATATATTGAGCTGTCAAAATAGACTAATATGTATACTTAACCAGTTTTGCAATAAATTAAAAAAATTATTCAAGATAACCTACAAAAAACTATAATATTAAAAATACCAACTCTAATCTACACCATTTAACAATCGTATAACGCATGTTTAATCCTAGTTTTGTGTTCGATCATGACAATAATTTTTCTTTGAATTATTAGGATTGATTAATATTTAAAAAGATACAATATTTTTTAATATCGTAATTATTAAAAAAATTAAATAGTAAATACCCTTTTAAATAGGAAAATCTTCAATAAGTTTAAAAAATAATTATATTATTTACTATTTAATTATTTTTTATATGTAATAACATAATATGTAATAATTTATAAAATAATATTTACTTTTAAAAATAATTTTTTAAAATAATAATATAGAATATGGGTTATGTATAATCAAAACTACTCAATTATTAGTAATTTGTCACGTAACGGATATATTATTTAACAAAAATGGATAGATAGTCATGTAGACGTGGCCATGCTGTTAGAATTAGGTATGTCAAGCGGGTTCACATATTAAAATTTTTGTTTGACTCGTTTTGATTTGTTTTGCTAAATTCGTAAACATAAAATATTAGATCCCTATTTGCCCCGCTTGATTTGACGAATATCTGCGGATAACCCATAAATATTTAAATAGTAATAAAAATAATTTATAATGTTTTTTAGATAAAATAAATTTTATGTGATAAAACATAAATACACAATTTTTTTAACAAAATAAATAAAATAATTAATTAATTTATATATATGAAAAAATATTTTAATATTTTAATTATTAAATTAAAAAAAATTATGGATAACCCATGGGACCAGCATAACTTTTTTTTTGATATGCACCTGCTTCGTATTTTTAAATTCCCCTCTCCGCAAAACCTGTTTTTTGGCAATTGAAATTTTATTGACTAGCACCCATTCCGCGGCAGGTTAAAAGGGATGGGACCCACGGATTATCAACCAAATTGACATGCCTAATTGAAATGTTGAAATTTTTATATTTTTTATATTATAATGGTAGTTGTGTAAATTGTGTTTGTACGACCATTCACCTATATACAATAACTAAAAGAAAGAGACGTAGAAGAGGTGATTACAAGTTACAACAAAATCAGAAATTATTACTTATTTAGAATGGTCGACTACAACAAATATATATCATGTGAGTCTGATTTGATCTCTTTTTTTTTTGCTAAAGAAATCTGATTTGATCTCATGTCTCTCAACAACGAATTGTATATCGATTTGCCAAGCTGTGGAACTCTATTTTATTACGTACTATCTTTTAATGGTTGACATTAATTGTGGGGTCTCTGACTAAAGAACATTAATTGTGGGGTGTCTATAACTTCTCCCCAGGACATATTTCTCACTTCAGAGATATTATTACTAAGTGGTGATGGCAACGACGTACGCGTGGTTATGGACGCTTCTCGCCTTCGTTCTGACATGGATGATTTTTTACCTCATCAAGAGAAAGAAGACGGCAACAGATGAGGAAGAGGCCGAGGCAGAAGAGATAAGAGATGGTGTCGCTGATGTCATCATTGTTGGGGCGGGTGTGGCAGGCGCGTCTCTAGCTTATGCTCTTGCTAAGGTATATATGTGACAGTTTTTTTTGTTTTTAATGGTTTTGCATTCATCAATCACATAAAGGCGTATATATTTTGATATGCATGACGGTCTTTTGCATAAGTTGGTCATTTTTTTATATATATCTAAGAAGTTTAGATCTGCCATGTTAATTGTAGATTAAGCTATGTTTTTGGTAGTTTTCCATGTGTTGTGTGCGTAGTTTCATTGATCAAAGTAAGATACCTTTTTTTTTGTTGGTCAGGGGGGGTGATATAATTATCAATTACAAACTTCAGATAAGTTTTACTAGCTAGGTATTAATTAATTATTTTCAAAGAATCTCTCTATATCTGTATAATGTGGTGGCCAGTAATATCTTCAATAAATATCTTCAAAAATATCTCTATATCTCTAGATAAGTTTTATTGAAGATCATTATGGATTAGAAATATCTTCAATAAAAAAGCATCTGTTGACAAATTTTTTTTTTTTGAAAAAATGATCATATTGTCAATTCCAAAATTATTTATCAGGCTTTCACCTTATAATATTGTGACCTTTCAGGCTTTCACCGTATACGAATATATAAAATAAATTAATTAAATCAATGAACATGGTAAAAATGTATTATTTTTATAAAGTTATGCATGTGGTGTAATATTTTAGATTCAGAATCATTTATTTAGCTTTCCGTCCATCATTATTATTGGTAGCGATTTGAAAAATTACATTAAATAAATGAAAATGGAGACAAAATGAAAAAGCATCAAGATATGAAATAAAAATGGAATTATAGATGCATGGGTGTCCATGAGTTGAAATACAACAAAAGAAAAAAAGAATGCGGATGCAGGAAAAAAACAAAACAATTTGCATCTTAATTAAGTACTAATTTCGATGCTTTTTTTCTACAGAAATGTATTTTCGATTTTGTCCATATTAGCAACTCAGTATGTGTATTTAACTTATGCGGATGCAGGATGGACGACGAGTGCGTGTAATAGAGAGGGACCTGAAAGAACCTCAAAGATTTATGGGAGAGCTGATGCAAGCAGGAGGCCGCCTCATGTTAGCTCAGCTTGGCCTTGAAGGTCTCTCTCTCTCTTTTCACTTAATTTTTACAACATTCATTACTACATAAATATTGCTTGATCTTGTTGCCATACGCGCATGGATGTATCTAAACAGTAAACTCAATAATGTTACGTGTCGCTTAATTTGCGATTTTGGGTCTGTATATCTTTCAGATTGTTTGGAGGAGATAGACGCTCAAGCAGCCAAGTCCTTGGCAATTTACAAGGACGGAAAACACGCGACCTTGCCTTTTCCATATGACAAAAAGTTTCCTTATGAACCAGTCGGTAGGCTTTTACGTAATGGCCGTCTGGTACAACGTCTACGCAAAAAGGCAGCTTCTCTTGCCAAGTACGTACATGCATGTATTTACATATCAGGCTTTTTTTTTTGGTAACATGCATGGAAGTTTCAAATCAAAACTAATCTTTGGAAATTGTAGTCGAGATTATTCTTCTAGTGGAAATGGAAATCAATCTCTAGCTTATGGATATTTTCAATTCAATTCAAAATCAATTGACATAATCTACTACTCTTTCTTATATGTTTTCATCTTCTTAATACAATGCAATGAACAATATTGGAAGTGTGCAATTAGAAGAAGGAACGGTGAAGTCTTTGATAGAAGAAAAAGGAGTGGTTAAAGGAGTGACATACAAGAATAGCGCAGGCGAAGAAACAACTGCCTTTGCACCTCTTACTGTGGTATGCGACGGTTGCTATTCAAACCTTCGTCGGTCACTCGTCGATAATAAGGTGAGTATATATACACTTGTCTTTCAAGCATTGTAACCTTTTATATTCTCATTGATCGAATTTCAACGAAAGATATATAGCCTCGTCGTAAATTTCGGTGTTTAAGGATCATGATCATATATAAGGATATATGTATACAGGAGGAAGTGCTCTCGTATTTTGTGGGTTACGTCACGAAGAATAGCCGACTTGAAGATCCACATAGTCTACATCTGTTTTTTCTTAAACCCTTACCCTGTGTTATATATCACATAACCAGCGATGAGGTTCGTTGTGCTGTCGAGATTCCTGCTGATAGTATTCCTTCTGTGGCGAATGGAGAAATGGCTAACTTTCTCAAGAAAACTTTGGCTCCTAAGGTACGTATAAGGACTAATTTAAAACTAATACTTTTAGCTTTTAATTACGTTTTCAAAGAATCATAAGATTGATCAAGTGGTATGATTTTGTTCATGCATGTGACTTATAGTTTGTATTATCAATCCCTTTCGTGTTGTAGATACCTGAAACTGGAAATCTCCGTGCGACATTTTTGAAAGGGATTGAGGAGGGACTACTAGAGGTAAAAACAACTGCGACTAAGAGTATGTCAGCGAGACCGTGTGATAAGAGAGGAGTGATCGTGTTGGGAGATGCATTCAACATGCGTCATCCTATAATCGCGTCAGGGATGATGGTTGCACTCTCAGACATTCTCATTCTACGCAATCTTCTCAAGACATTGCCTAACCTTGGCAATACTAAGAAGGTCTCGGAGCTTGTCAAGTCCTTTTACATCATCCGCAAGGTGAGTTCTGATATTCTTAGTGTTTAATATGATTATAGCGTTGGTAGTTTGTGTAAATGCGTAAAGGGTCATAGAATTATCTTTCAGAAAGAAAGAAAAAAATTTGGCAGTAAATGGAATGACTCATATCATTTTATACGCTAGATTAGGTCACATTTTGTTTTGTTACCAAGTTCTGTTGGACACTTGGACTAGTCGTATATATGACTCTTTTAGGGCACTGGGCACACTTAGACATTACATTGTAGTTTTTCTCCACTGTCTGTTAATCCGCTGAGTAACCACTAGGAAACTTAAGTTTTTACAGATTCATGAATGCTACTTTGACGGAAACTCCGAAAAATGCTCACATAAAGTAAAATAAGATTTCGTATATATGACATTCGTTTTTAATTTGTGTTGATATTGGACGGTAAAAGCCAATGTCAGCGACGGTGAACACGCTGGCGAATATCTTTTCACAAGTGCTTGTCGCTACAACGGACGAAGCAAGAGAAGGAATGCGACAAGGCTGCTTTAATTACCTCTCCAGTGGTGGTTTCAGAACATCCGGAATGATGGCTATTCTTGGAGGCATGAACCCTCGTCCCCTTACTCTAGTCCTTCATCTTGTAGGCATCACCCTCACCTCCATGGGCTACTTGCTCTCTCCCTTTCCTTCGCCCCTTCGCTTTTGGCATAGCCTCAGACTTTTTGCGGTACATATTTCTGTTCTTCTTGGCTATTTTTACACACATGTTCAGCTACGGATCGGATATATATATATATATATATATATATATATATATATATATATATATGTTTCTCTTGATGACTTCTGATGTGAATCACCAGATGGCTTTGCAAATGCTGGGTGCACATTTGGTGGATGAAGGTTTCAAAGAGATGTTGATTCCGACAAACGCAGCTGCGTATCGCAGAACCTATGTGGCCACAACCACTGTTTGACAACTCAAATAGCTACTTTTTAAAAATCAAATAAAGAACTGATCAGTGTGGCCGGTTGAGCTTTAATTTGGTTACCTTTGCTGAATTATCTTGTAACCAACCATGGATATTACATGCTTATTAATTTGTTTTAATCTATCTGTTGATTCTTGATTTCCTAATTATTAATGTGTAATGTCTAGTCCAGTTTCTTTTCTAGGATCCCCACAATCTCCATTTCAATACTTCTCACTACCACAAAATTGCTAACCCTCTTTGCTTTAGGCATAGCCTTTTGTTGAACCACTTTTGAACTGGGAACTGAACTGAACCAGTTCGGTGGTGCATGGCATGTGGCTCTGCATCCCAACCTCTTCCCTTAATTATAAATATATATAGATAGATATAGTTATATATACACACGTTTATCTTGTAGTATGATTTTACTGGTTTATGTTAGCTAGATCTCACATCATAAATAAGATCGGATCTAAAAGTAATATATCAACGATAGAAACCAATTAATTCATTAATTACCAATTAGTTTTAAAGTAAAAATCTGTAATTAAAAATTAATTAGTTTTAAAGTAGAAATCTGTAATTAAAAATTAATATAGTATCAAAATCAAGTTGTTGATCCAAGTACATAGGACATATTGCCAATCCTATAATAAAATTCAATTCGAAATAAACTCAAATAATTATCATCTCCAAATAGAAGAATCATACAGTGTGACAAAATCTAAAATAAATTAAAAAAAAAAAAAAAGCATGCTTGAGTTGGATCCAGGAACCTTAACAGTTTAAATTTAGTCTCAAAAATCGAACATGTACAAAATATTTGAAATCTTGATATATTGTTAACCAGTTCACTTTTCATAAAGGCTGATCCAAAAAGGAAACGAATCACAGATTTTTAAAAAAACGATTTGGTAATGATATGTAGTACACAACCACATTTAAGCGTCTAATCTCTCTGACATCTTCAGCTCTGTCCCACAAGAACATCCTTGTAAGGTGTCGGAGAATATCTCACCACGGTCTCTGCAGCTCCCGCTCCGGCTCCCGCCTTGGTGGCTAATTGGCCACGGGGTATGGCTCTATTAGAAGCTTCGTCAGCCTCCATTTTCCTTATTCTTTCTTCTTCAGCAACGAGAGGGCGATATCCTTCTCTCCCTTCAAGAAGCCGGTCTTGTGCTCCGCCCCGTAGTTTCTCAAGGCGGAGCCCAGTGATCTGAACGAAGTTAAAAACCTTAACAACGTTCATCAATCCCCCCACAAACAAACATATTGCTCCAGAAATTCCAAGCCAAATCCATTTCTTCCCCTGAAAATTTAATATTTAACATAACAGGCGGTTTTCAAAAACCCCTTTTTATACAGTAAATTTGGTTTTCAAGTACTTACAAAAATCTTCACGCCACTATGAGATGACCCAGATTGGTCGAAGCTATTGAGAAGTGCGGAAACCAAGAATAGAAGGGATCCAACCAAGAAAGGAATGTGAACACACTGCTGTAGAATCTGGACATGACTATCTGCTCTCTCATAGATTTGGCACGAGTTGTGAACAGATCCTATTACCCAAAGCAACGGGCCTGCTATAAGCATGTTTAACGCATGCTTCTCTCTTCCATTGTCTCCTAGTTTTGTCTCCGCCTAAATACTCAAAACAAAAAATCACAGCGGAACATGACTATACGTGCAATTAGTCAGACACACACCAAAAGTTATTCTCAACATTTTTATGTTTTGTGACATGAACCACAATGAACGTAAATATGCCACAAGCACTTTGCTTTATTTGCCCATGACCTATTCCACGCCTTTTTCAAATACTAGCTATAATTGTTAAAACTTAAAAGAGTGTAATCACAGGGGGACATAACCAATTCAGTTCTCTTCTCTCTAGTACTTCTTAACAGAAATGAGGCGTAAATGTAAAATTTGTTTATAATCCAAAATTCATGTGACAAATTGTAAGGACAAAATGGTCAATGACATAATGAACCCTTAATATTTGTTTTGACAAAGAAAAAACATTTTACCTGATTGAAAACGAAAAAGATTCCCAAGAAGAAAACGACCGAACCTGCTATCTGAACCAGAGGGACTGCCAATTCCACTAGACCCAATTGCAAATCGTACTCCATTAACCTTAGCCTGTAATAACAGAACTAAAAGTATATAAAACGTTGTTCTTAATCCTCTAACATTTGTGGAGAGAGAAAAAAAAAAGATTATACAAACCATCGAGCTATCAAATAAATATTTTTTGGTTTAAAGTTAATCGAGTCGCAAGGGAAACATTCATCTCCCTCCCAAATAGCTTCCAAATTTTGGTGCATTTATCTATCACATCATTTCTAGACGAGTTTATATCATTAATGACAGTATTTCGCGGGAGCTAATACTCAAATAACTAAATCAAGCAAGCTTCTTTGCATTCAAATAGCATGTCATACCGGTAATCGATCCCGGCGAGATGAGCCACGAGATCGTGAACATTCACGGCGGTTATAAGAGCGAGAGCCAAGAGAATAAGGACGAGGCCGGATCTCGACTCCCATGAGAATCCTGTCGCCGTGAAACCGCCGATGAGCACCACGGTGGAGAACAGAGGTATAGACCTGCGTTGATATACTCGGCTCTGCTACTCCCGAGCCGAGGGCCGTACGTTCTAATCTCACGCGCCGTCGCGAGTTTCACCATTTGATTGGAGAAAATGCGTCTGCAGATAGAGAGAGAGAGAGAGAGAGAGAGAGAGAGGGAGATCTGGGAAGGAGACAGAGTTTTACGTGGCTTTGTGCATGGAGTTCTATTCAGTGGAACGTGGCAATTTGTGGAGAATGGCTGACTTTGTTACAACGATGTCGTTTTTTTATCCTCCAGTTGTATTTTAAATCAGGCCTTCTGCTGGGCCAGTTAGTATTTTAAGTCGGGTCTTCTGCTGGGCCAAGCTTAGGCAATCTTACAGATGTAATAAAGACGCAAAAGGAAAAAAAAAAGTAAAAAACAATAGAGGTTATTCGATTATTAATGATTTAGGGGATGTTACTCAATAGGTTGATTCTAAGTTAATGCTCATCTCTATAATATTATTTAAGAATATATTTTTAAAAATGAATTTTATTTTGTAAATTATTACATGAAATGTCATTACAAATAACAAAAAATAATTGAAATAGGAAAGGATATAATAGTCTTTTAAAGTTCTTGATTAGAATATAGAATGTATATATTTTGCATTAAAGAAGTTATTTATTATTTAATTTCTTAATTATTTTTAATATTATATATTTTAAAATAATAATCAATTCATATATATTCAAAATCTTGTATATTTTTCACTAAAACTTATTATATTTTATTTGAATATATATCAAAACAAAAGTTGAAAAATATTTTACTAATTTTATAAAAAAGTTAGACACAAGAAAACTATTTTTTTAAAAGTTCGTAGACTAACCACAAGAAAACTAATTTTTTTAAGGGTTCTACAACTGACTCGTGACCAAAAAAACTCATGGAAGAAAAATGTAAACGAAAAAACTGAGAAGTAAAATGTTAAATTCAGATAGCCTCGTGATCTAAGTAGAGAAAAACTTAGGATTTAGGGTTTTGTTAGTGTCTCAAATGTAAGTTAATCCAAGCAAGGATTATTGATGGATAACTAGAAATATAGAAACTAATATAAAAAGAAATAGCTCATGAAGAGCTTTATTAAAATGTAATAAAATAAAAGGAACGTAAAACTCTTAAGAAATCACCAAGATCAAAATAGATTTAGATTGATTCATAAAAGGAAAAGAGGTGAGAGTTGCCTCTCTAGGTTAGCCTTCTCAATTACATAACGATTATATTTATATTACTACTTGCTAGAAAACACTAGAAACATGATACATGGACTTGTGGGCTTTAATAGATTTGTGGGTTTTAATATCAAAATGTTTTGGGAGAATTCATGATTTAGATGTGATTGAATCAGAGTGTTCCATTGCATGCCAAACTTTAACATTTTTTTTGTTTGGAAGACATTTTTGAAATTTTAGCCGATAACCAACGACCGGCGAATGTAAACGCAGACGAACATAAAATTTAGAATGGGAATTCAGAAATGTATGAAATATGAACAAATACGACTAAGGGGGAAGAATATAAAACTCACGAAACATTTGGAGTTTTTGCGTAATGTTTAGGAATAGTATTAATTTTTTTGAAAGTGAATTGACTTTTAAAATTGAAAAACAAAAATAATCGGTTTTATAATAGGCTACGTTGATGCTTGTCAAGCCACCACTTAACCTTGGGTCCTAGCATTGCTCAGAAGGCCATCCACGTGCATATTACCTGATCCATAACCACAAGTCCTTACCTTTAGGAAATATCTTCTCCTCCACTATAAATTGGCCACGTCACCCCTCTCGCCATCTCCGCTTGTGCATTCTCGCAACCGTTGGTTTCTTTTAGAGCCTTGTTGGTCGTTGGATCTTCCTGAGATGCCAAACTTATAGAATATTTGCTTTTTTGACTCTTATCTGCTAATTATTTGCACGTAAAGATAAATAAATCTATGGCAACAAAAAAAAAAAAATATATATATATAGCTAAAAAAATACAGATCTAGATATTTACAATTAGCAAACTTTTAATAATCAGAATGAAACCGCAGATACCATTGATTTAGCAACACTCAAATGTTACAACTTACAAGATTAAACTGGAAAATCTAATACAGACTAAAAATAAATTGTAATATGGTGATAGAATCTGGTACATAAGCGAGTAAGTATTTGACATATTTAGTGAGTGATCAGAGTAATTTTTTAGTGTGGTATCAAAGAAAAAAAAAAATAGAATGGTAATCTCTAGCACAGAGGGGTTTAAAGTGACAAAATGAAAACTTTAAGGGGTTTATTAATAGATTCTTGAAATATCGGGCGGCACATTGTCATTAATCTGTGGACACCATAATTTACGTAGTACACACTGAGACACATATTTTCGTGTTTTTTTCTGTTTTCTATTTAAAATTCGTGAACCAGAATCTAATCGGACGAAGAATCTCTCGCTCGAAGAAAATTTCTCTCTCCGTTACTGCAAAGGTATGCTTTGCGACTTGCTTCGTCGATATCGAATCTTACTTAGTGAGTAATGCTTTCGAATTGATCTAAACAGTAGGAGATTTGTTAAATCTTTTGTTGCCTCCTTTGTAAAATTGTTGATGAGTGATTTCCTTTCTTTTTTCTGTGTGTTTTGTATCCGAAAGATTCCGTCTTTGCATTTGGGTTCTCTGTGATTCGAAGAAATTTGAATTTGGGTTTTCTCGATCTCTCTTCAGATTTTTCAATTAATTCGAAATGTTGAACCTTTTAATTCGCCTCTGAAGAAAGCTATATCTGTTTTTAATATATTTAGATCAGTGATTCTTATGCCTCTGTGACCTTTTCTGCTGTAAAACTTCTCTAGTTATTGTCAACATTTGAGATACTCTTTACACTTGCATATGAAAATGAGAATGAGACATGTTTTCTGCTGCAGCAAAACCTGACCAGAAGTGAGCTTCGAAAGATTCATTTTCAGCCTTAGATTGTGATGGGAGTTGTGTTTATTTCAAGTTCAGCTGCAAGATCTCCTCTCGGGTTAAGCAGCGATCTTTTGACACATCGGTCTTCGCTTAAAAAGCCATCCATTGTTGCGTTTAAAGCTGATGATTCCACCAATTCATCAGCTTTCATCATTCCTCGTGAACAAGTTTTGATTCCCGCGGAAAAGCAGAAGGAGAAGAGAGTTGTTACGAAGAGGACGCCCTGTAAAACCCCGAAAAAACCGAATTCCTTAGATCATAATTTGGCTCCTTCGTGCTCATTAGGAGTGGATTACAACGAAGCTGCTGCTAGACTAGAAAGCATATACAAGCTTAGTCCTGCAACATCAGTCGAGGATGATATCGATAGCTCCAAAGTGAAAGTTTCACGGAGGAGAAAGAGGAAAGAAAGTGGCCAAGAGAATAAAGTAGTTGTAAGGAATAATGGGAAGAAGGAAAAGCGTCTGAGTCTTGATAAACGGATTGCTTTGAAGAGAAACATTCAAGAGAAACCAGTTATTCCTCCTGCTCAGAAAAAAGTAACAAAGAAGCAGCAAGAGGAGGAGAAGATCGAGAGGCTCGTGAGGGACTATTCAGCTTCTAATGATATAGTCAGCTTGGACTGGAAAAAAATGAAGATACCTCCTGTTCTTTCTTCCACTGAACATGCTTGGTTGTTTAAGTTGATGCAACCTATGAAGGTATCTTCTAATTTTTTTTTTCAATTTTCCTCAATATAGCATGTAGTCAATAGAGAGATGATTCACTGGTAAAGTAAGGTGGAAATGAGTTTGTGTTTTATTACAATCAGAGAACAGAGATGATTCACTGTTCTGTGGACCGTGGTTATCACAGTTACAATACATTTGCTTAAACTGTTTGGGTTTTACGTTGCAGGCTCTTCTTCAAGTGAAAGATGAATTGCAAAAGAGTCTGGGAAGAGAACCAAGGGAAGCTGAAATAGCTGGGGAGATCAATATGAGCACGTCTGAAGTGAAAAGGAAAATCGAAATTGGTAGAGCTGCAAGAAACAAGCTTATTAAGGTGAGTGTACCAACTTACCTTTTTCTTAGAAAAGCTATTGTTATGGACATAACTTTTTCAACCTTATTGTTTTTTTTTATCTTCTACATTGCAGCACAATCTCCGGCTTGTATTGTTTGTGATGAACAAATATTTTCAAGATTTTACCAACGGGCCGAAATTTCAAGACCTGTGTCAAGCCGGTATGAGAGGGCTTATCACAGCAATTGACCGCTTTGAGCCGAAAAGGAAGTTCCGTCTTTCGACTTATGGTTTGTTTTGGATAAGACATGCCATCATACGGTCTATGACAACCTCAAACTTTACTCGTGTCCCATTTGGACTTGAATCAGTACGTTACTCTCTTTGGCTCTCTTTCAGAAATAGTATTTTTGCAGGGACCTTACACATTTCCTATTTGTTGATTCAATTCAGGTTAGAGTGGAGATCTATAAAGCAAAGATGGAACTATTGTTTGAGCTGGGAAGGCTCCCGACAGAGGACGAGGTAGTTGAGAGACTTAAGATTTCACCTGAGAGATACCATGAAGTACTGAGGGCCGCAAAACCGGTTTTCTCCCTAAATTCAAAACATTCGGTTACTCAAGAAGAATTCATCAACGGAATCACAGATGTCGATGGTGTAGGAGCTGATAACCGGAGACAACCTGCTATTCTCAGGCTTGCTCTCGATGATGTGGTAAGTTTCAATCCTTCATCTCCTTACACAATCAACCAGACTTATGTTAGTTATATTGGCTCAGTTTTGGCTTCATATCTATATGTCTACTGAATAAATTGATCACAATCCATTCGTCAGCTTGATTCATTGAAGCCGAAAGAGAGTCTAGTTATTCGACAAAGGTACGGTCTTGATGGGAAAGGCGACAGGACTCTAGGAGAGATAGCTGGAAATCTCAACATATCCAGAGAAATGGTGAGGAAACATGAAGTCAAGGCCTTGATGAAGCTCAAGCATCAGGCCCGAGTTGATTACCTCCGTCAATACATCGTCTGAAACCAAAGCAAACCGAACTGAACCGGCCCCCACTCAACTGTTCGAGCATACTTGGTTCGATTCCCCGAATTTATGAGATACGTATAACCGTTGGTATAGTTGTGTATGTATGTAATATCAGAGTTACTTATGCGTAAAATCAAAATCCGTGAATAGTAATCGTTGTATTATACTAAACCGTTACCGAAAAGTTATACATGTAAAGTTTGAGATTTGGTATGCATTACTTTTACAAAAGTAATCCGGTTGTTTCCTTTCCTTTGATAGAGCTTTCGACCTAACCGGTTGGTAACAGTAATTTTATTCAAAATTATTGCAGGAAAACTGAACCAGTGTGAAATAAGTTCGAATTTAGCCAGTTTTGAGTCCGGTTAGTTCGAACTTCGAATAGCTTAAAACCGGTTTTGAGCGGTGCTGAAGATTCGTAGAAGAGTTGATAGTAATGTGACACCGTTGATTCATAGAGTCTATTACACGGCAACGAACGAACTTTTTGGTCTTTGCCTGTCTATTCATAATACATTTCTGCCATATTCCATAGATCATGATTGGTTTTAAGGTCCACTTAAATATTATACACAAACAAAATTATATATCTATAGTGCTATACATATAAAAAATTGAAGCTTGATATTATCGTCACTGTGAATTTTGAATATCCAGGTCTAAAAACTTATTATATCAAATGAGAAATGATTTAATATGTAGATGTCTCCTAGACACGTAATATTGATACAAATAATTTTCAGTGGTTGACACTAGATGGTCAAGCCAACATCATCACAAAATCGTAGTCGCACTTCTATTTTTATTCTAATTAATATTCTCTAATGACGGTGTGGTCTTAACTGCAAATCAAAATCGTCAAGTGTGTTTTTTCTTGTTTTAGAGAATATTTTATAATTTTGGCGATCCATTTACGATCCACTCGAGCTCTCAGTCAATGAGAAAAGTGTAGGTAATCAATATGGAATATAATTTACTTTTAATTATTAAACCCGAAATAATTAATATACATTTTATTTTCAGAGTAATCAATTTGAATATGGAATAGTGATTGATTTATTATATCTTATTCTGGATTTCAAAATTGTATACTAATATTGTCGCTACCACACCACTTAGATTTAAACTCGTATAATGTGCAACCAATGAAGAAAAAAAAACACTTTTGTTATGAATTAAATATATGGATGCCCATTATAAGGTCCATATTCTAGGAGGTTTAGAATATTCTCTGTTTCCTTATTTCTCCTTCTTCAGCTTGCTCTCCAAGTCTATGTAAACCTATATATACCTCTCTTTATTCATGGAATAATACAACAACAATTTCCTCTCTCTTCTCTCTCTTTTATTCACAACACGTTATCAGCACGATAGTCTCTCAATCTGTTTTTACACCAGAAAGGTGAGATTTAATTTATGGTTATATTTATGTTTATGTGTATGTATTATTCCGGGATGATAAGATATACCTTCCTCGAACTGATCGTTATGGTAGGCTATGCCTCCTCAGATCATTATTATAGCGAGAATGGTTATAAATCTAATCCTACTTCAAATCATGTTTATTATCGACTCATGATTTGTAATATGGATTCACGATACTTATCTAGAATAATTATCAATGTGATATTTAATTTCTGTCTATGTTTATATTATTCCGGGATGATAAGCAATACCTTTTTCCAAAACAATCGTTATGGTAGGCTATGCCTTCACGATCATATGATTATATGGTAGACTCTGTCTCCTCATATCATGTTTATAAAATGGATGGTAATCGATGCTTATCTAGAATAATCGATTTTGATATTGGCTCAAAGATTTTGTTATAATTTATTAGACACCGAATCTTGATTTTTAAATCAAACGTGTTTTTAAATCAATTAGGGTTTTGATTTAGCATGATTGGTTTGACTTAACTTGTGATTTCTCAATTAATATAATATAGCACATAAATATGCCGATAGGGTTTATAATACAATCGTTGCTTTATAAATCGTTGCTTTATAGGGTTTATAATAGAATCATTGGTTTCGTCATCATATAACATGTTTATATTAAAATAATTAGATAATCCACAGTTTGTCTAAATATGTAAACAATACTAAAGGTTAGATTAATTTCTTATAAATATTAATTTGATTTTTTAATTAAATCATACTAAGTTAAAGTCATATGTTTTGTGTTTCATAGATCGGTACATGTTTTAAAGATATCACATTAAATGTTTTTCAATCTAAACTTTGAACATAATAGTTGAATCTTAGTTCATTATCATACTTCTATGAAATTTGATCAATTTTCTTAATATTTCAGTAAACCATGTCGAATCTTACAAGCCTTGAATTTGGGGCTCTTGATATCACTGGAGACAACTATTTGGCATGGGCATTAGATGCTGAGTTTCATCTAAATGCAAAGGGGCTTGGTGATACAATCACCGAAGAAAATAAAGCCGAAAATCAGAATAAAGCTAAGGCTATGATATTTCTTCGTCGTCACCTCAACGAGGGCCTTAAAAACGAGTACCTGACTGTGAAAGATCCAGAAGTTCTTTGGAACAATATGAAGGAAAGGTATGATCACCAGAAAACTGTGATCTTACCTAAAGCTCGTTACGAGTGGATTCATCTGAGACTCCAAGACTTTAAGTCTGTGAGTGAATACAACTCAGCTATGTTCCGGATTACATCCAAATTGATACTATGTGGGGAGAAAGTCACGGATGCTGAAATGCTAGAGAAGACATTCTCTACTTTTCACGCAAACAATGTTGTCTTGCAGACACAATACCGTGAAAAGGGATTCCAGAAGTATTCCCAGCTTATATCTTGTCTCCTCGTGGCTGAGCAAAATAACGAGCTCTTGATGAAAAATCATGGTCTACGTCCAACTGGCTCAGCTCCATTCCCTGAAGCGAATGTGACATCCTATGATAGGAAAGGACAAAACTACGCCAATAATAATGGCCGAGGAAGTGGCTATAGACGTGGTCGTGGTCGTGGTCGTGGGCGTGGTCGTGGACACGAATTTGGTCGAGGTCGAGGCCGAGTTTCTTTCAAGAAATCATATTCTCACCAGAAGTGGGAAAAGAAAGATGGTAACAAGCAAGAGAAAGAAACATATGAGAATACATGTCACCGATGTGGAGCAAAAGACCATTGGGCTCGTATGTGTCGTACACCAAAGCATTTTGTTGATCTCTATCAACAATCATTGAAACAAAATGGAAAGAAGGTGGAAACAAATTTGGTGTACGAAGATGGCGAAGATGATTTTAATTATGGTGATACGACCCACCTGGAAGTTACGGATTTCCTTGCCCATGATGAGAAAAAGTGATTTATAGGGTCATTATTGTTTTAGTTATGGTTTTTATTTTCATTCAAAACTTTGTTGTTTGGTTTTTGATTTTTATTCTATGAATTTGTTGCATGGTTGAATTTGATTTTATTTATTTTATTATGATTATGATTCATCTTATTTTATTTATTTGAAGAACAATGAATGGCGAAGATTTATGCTTGGCAGACAGTGCAACTAGCCACACCATTCTGAAAGATAAAATATATTTTTCTCATTTGGTAATGAAAGAGGCTAGTGTGAGCACTGTATCGGGTAGTGCAAAGATAATTGAAGGCTCCGGAAGAGCATATATGTTATTGCCTATGGGAACACAATTTGAAATCAATGATGCGTTATACTCTCCCAAGTCTAAGAGAAATCTTTTGAGTTTTAAAGATATCCGCAGAAATGGATATCATATTGAGAGTATGAGCGAGGGAAGTGATGAATATCTTCATATCACTAGTATTTCCCAAGGCTCTAAAAATATTGTGGAAAGACTACCCGCACTCTCCACAGGAATGTACTATATTAAGATTAGTACAATTGAGGCAAATGCCACAGTAAACCAAAAATTTACTGAAAACTTAAGCGTTTGGCACGACCGGTTAGGCCATCCCGGTTCGATAATGATGCGAAAGATAATAATGAATTCATGTGGACATTCATTAAAGAACCATGAGATTCGTCCTAACGACTTCTCATGTGCTGCATGTTCTTTAGGAAAGCTTATCATACGGCCTTCACCAGCAAAGATAAATTCTGAATCGATTAGTTTTCTGGAAAGGATACAAGGAGATATTTGTGGGCCGATTCACCCACCGTGTGGAACTTTTAGATATTTTATGGTTTTAATTGACGCATCGACTAGATGGTCACATGTATCCTTGTTATCGACCCGCAACTTGGCGTTTGCGAGGCTACTTGCTCAATTGATTAGATTACGAGCACATTTTCCAGATTTTCCCCTAAAGGCAATTCGCCTTGATAATGCTGGTGAATTCACGTCTCAGGCTTTTAATGATTATTGCATGTCCATTGGGATAAGTGTTGAACATCCGGTAGCACATGTTCATACACAAAATGGTTTAGCTGAATCGCTAATTAAGCGTTTGCAGTTGATTGCTAGACCATTACTTATGAAATCAAAACTCCCAATCTCTGCTTGGGGACATGCTATATTACATGCGGCAGAATTAATTCGCATCAGGCCAACGAGTAATCATAAGTTCTCCCCATCACAATTAATTTTGGGCCATGAACCAAATATTTCCCATCTGAAAGTTTTTGGAAGTGCTGTGTATGTTCCAATTGCTCCACCACAGCGATCTAAGATGGGACCTCAAAGGAGGTTGGGAATATATGTTGGATTCGATTCTCCATCGATAATTAAGTTTCTAGAGCCATCCATGGGGGATTTATTTAAGGCTCGATTTGCAGACTGTTATTTTAATGAATCAGTCTTTCCAACATTAGGGGGAGAAAATAATAAGCTGGAAAAGGTGATTCGCTAGAATGAATTATCATTGTCTTATCTTGATCCTCGGACTAGAGAATGTGATTTAGAAGTCCAAAAGATAATTCATTTACAGAGCTTAGCAAATGAGTTGCCAGACTCATTCTCTGACCCAAATAAGGTGACAAAGTCACACATACCAGCTGAAAATGCTCCGATTAGAATTGATGTCCAAGAAGGACAAAATCAAGCTGCTAGAGAGTCTAAGGCACGCTTAAAGCGTGGTAGACCTATTGGTTCCAAAGATAAGAATCCTCGGAAAAGAAAAGGAGCAGAAATTGGCAATGGTGAAACCGAGGATGCTAATAATATTGATGGATCTCTGAAAGAGACCATAGACATGAAAAACAAAGAAAGTCAGGTACCTGAGAATGAAGAGATCTCAATTAGTTATGTCATGTCTGGAATGAAATGGAACCGAAAGCAAATCGACGTCGATGAAAATTTTGCATGCAATGTAGCGCTTGATGTTATAAATGAAAATGAGGATCATGAACCAACAACGTCTATTGCAGAGTGTACACAAAGAAATGATTGGCCAAAATGGAATGAGGCAATAGACGCAGAATTAAAGTCTTTTTCAAAGAGAGAAGTTTTTGGACCAGTAGTCCGTACACCTAAAGGTGTTAAACCAGTGGGACATAAATGGGTCTTTGTGCGAAAGAAGAATGAAAATGGTGATATCGTGAGATACAAGGCACGGTTAGTTGCACAAGGGTTCTCACAAAGACCTGGAATTGATTATGAAGAGACATACTCTCCTGTGGTGGATGCAACAACGTTCAGGTTCCTTATTAGTTTGGCAATAAAAGAAGGACTTGATTTACGTTTGATGGATGTAGTCACAGCCTACTTATATGGGCCTCTGGATAATGATATTTATATGAAAGTTCCAGAAGGATTTAAACTGCCAGAAGCAGCAAATCCTAGTTCTCGAGAACAATACAGCATAAAGTTAAATCGATCTCTTTATGGATTGAAACAATCAGGGCGTATGTGGTATAATCGCCTCAGTGAATATTTGTTAAAAGAAGGGTACAAGAATGACCCTATCAGTCCATGCATCTTTATAAAGAGATTTGAGCAAAGATTTGTTATAATTGCAGTGTATGTTGATGATTTAAATATCATTGGAACTCATGCAGAGATTTCCCATACAGTAGAGTATTTGAAGAAAGAATTCGAGATGAAAGATCTCGGTAAAACAAAATTTTGCTTGGGATTGCAAATTGAGCATCTAAAGGATGGAATCCTAGTGCATCAAACGACATACACAGAAAAGGTGCTTAAAAGGTTTTATATGGATGATGCACATCCCTTGAGTAACCCTATGATTGTAAGATCACTTGATGTGTTAAAGGATCCCTTTCGTCCTCGAGAAGCCGATGAAGAAGTACTTGGTCCTGAAGTACCATACTTAAGTGCAATAGGGGCATTGATGTACCTTTCTAGTCATACAAGACCTGACATATCATTTGCAGTAAATTTATTGGCAAGGTTTAGCTCATGTCCAACTCGAAGGCATTGGAATGGGATTAAACATATATTTCGTTACCTCAAAGGAACGAAAGACATGGGTTTATTCTTTTCTAACCTATCCAAAGAAGACTTGATTGGCTTTGCAGATGCTGGATATTTATCTGATCCACATAGTGCTCGATCTCAGACAGGATATGTATTCACATGTGGTGGTACCGCTATTTCCTGGCGTTCTGTGAAGCAAACCCTCACAGCTACTTCTTCTAACCATGCTGAGATTTTAGCTATTCACGAAGCTAGTCGAGAGTGTGTATGGTTAAGATCTGTCCTTCAACATATACGAAAAGATTGTGGTATATCTGAAGGGAAAGAAGCCCCAACAATTATGTATGAAGACAATGCTGCTTGCATCGCTCAACTTAAGGAAGGATACATCAAAGGTGATAGAACAAAGCACATTCTACCAAAATTCTTCTTCACACATGACTTGCAGAAGAATGGTGATGTTCGTGTCCTACAGATTCGTTCAAGCGATAATTTGGCGGACTTATTTACCAAGGCGCTTCCAACTGCTACTTTCAGGAAGTTGGCTCATCTTATTGGATTACGCCGTCTCAAAGATCTAGACGGATGTACACATGAGGGGGAGTAAATGCGCGCTGCACTCTTTTTCCCTTAACTATGGTTTTTCCCATTGGGTTTTCCTAGTAAGGTTTTTAATGAGGCAGCATCTTACGCGCTTTACTACTATTACATTATAATAGACATCCAAGGGGGAGTGTTATGAATTAAATATATGGATGCCCATTATAAGGCTCATATTCTAGGAGGTTTAGAATATTCTATGTTTCCTTATTTCTCCTTCTTCAACTTGCTCTCCAAATCTATGTAAACCTATATATACCTCTCTTTATTCATAGAATAATACAACAACAATTTCCTCTATCTCTTCTCTCTCTTTTATTCACAACAACTTTTAAATTTTCCTTTTTTTTTTTGTCGAACAAAACACTTTTAGATTATCTAATGGAATCGGTTAAAATAATTCTTATTCGAGAGTTTGGGGTTTCTAAACTCAGTATGACAACAAAATTACTTTATAAAATAGTCTAGTTTATTATAACTTACCGTTACGAATGTTAGTTAAATGATTTTGTACCAAATATAAAACCAGACCGTGTAAAGACAAATCCAATAAACCAAAAAAAGGATCGAGAAGCATAGAACTGGTCAGCAGCTTGGACTTTCCAAATTCATTGACCAAAGACCGGTCTCACTTTTGCATTCCATTACCTCCACATCAGCTTTCTCCGTTTTTGAGTCAAAAAGTCAAACTCTCTCTTTCTCTCTCTCTCTCACACACAATCCTCTTTATATTCCCCACTTTCAAAATGTCCATAAGCATGCACATAAACATAGTATCAAATATACATACATCATACATGCGCCACTTGATAACCCATTTTCAAAATATTGTATACCACTTTTAATCCATATTTGTCACTCTTTTAACGTAATGGAGAAGAAGAGTAATAGTGGAGAGTGGGAGAAGATGAAGAAAGAAATCAACGAGCTGATGACAGAAGGAAGAGACTATGCTCACCAGCTCAAGTCTCAGCTCGGATCGCCTTCATCTCAAGAAACACGTGAACATTTGGCCAAGAAGATTCTCGAATCTTACCACAAGTCTCTCACCATTATGAACTACTCCGGCGAACTCGACCAAGTTTCTCCGTATTCCCACAGTGGAGGAAGCCCCAAGAGCGATGATTCCGACCAAGAACACCGTGTCATCAAGAGGTACTCCATATGTATCAACTATAAGTATAACTAACGTTTCGCTTTTTGTTTGTTGTCAATAACATATATTATGCAGATTTGAATATGATTGTTAACACAACCACGATACTAGCTAACATAAACCAGTAGACTATAACGTGTTATTTATTTACTGTTTTACATAAACTCTTAATTATTTGAAATCTTATATAAAATCAAGTTCGAAGAAGTCAATGCCAAGGTGGACCCAAAAAGTCAGTATTACCCCTGGAGTTGGGATTGATAGAACGCTTGAAGATGGGTTCAGTTGGAGAAAGTACGGCCAGAAGGATATCCTCGGAGCCAAATTCCCAAGGTTAGTCTCGTAATTATATCCCACCCACAAAATTGTGACAGAAACATAGTATTACACAAGTACCAAACTTTTATAATCATATATAAAATATCATACGAGGAAAAAAAAAATCTAAGTTTTTTTGTTTTTGTTTTTGTACAGAGGATACTATAGATGCACGTATAGAAAATCTTAAAATTTTATAATGACAAATAATGATAAATATTAGAGAGGTTTTTAACTTTGAAAAAAAAGGTTTTTAAAGTTCTTATTTAAGAACTTTTTTTGGGGTTCTTAGAAAGAGGTTCTTAAAATTTATAATTAAAATATTGGTAAGAACCCCATGAGGGGTTCTACCATTGGAGATGGTCTGAGGCCACTAAACAAGTCCAGAAATCTGACGAAAATCCGATGCTCTTTGAGATCATTTACCGAGGAATACATTCTTGCTCCCAAGCCGCAAATGTCGGTTCAACCATTCCGGTACAACTTTTTGAACCGAACCAGACCCAAGAACACGAAAATCTTGAGATATTCGTGAAGGAAAGTCTAGACATTAATCATCACAACTACAATCATGAAGCACATTTGCATCAAACCTTCCCCTATCCTTTGTCCTCTACTCCAAACCTCGAGAGTGACAACGCGTATATGCATCAACTGAGAGATCAGAGCATTGATTTTTTTGGATCTACGAGTTATAGTAATCTAGGAACTAATGTCAACTACGACTTTCTTGCTTCTCGAGATGTTGGCTCGGCTTCTCACTCTACATCAAACTCTCCGTCCACCGTCCGTTTGGAATCTCCGTATGAAAGCTTTGATCCAAATCATTCCTTCGGAGGTTTTGGAGGGTTCTACTCTTAGTTAATTAATCACTAAAAGAGGAAATGAAATTTACGTGATCTCTTATTTAAAGAGATAGATAGTTATTCATAATAGCTAATCAAATTCCAAATCAATAATTCTACTTAATTTCCTAATCGAGATTTTTTTGTTTTTGTTTTTTTTTTGCTTTTTAAATAAGCCTTATTTTGAGATCTATGTTGAAATAAGCGGATTTGTACTCCGTATTATCCTTGTTATATAAGCATGTAAGCCATGTTTTTTTACCAAATGTTTCTGTAGAGCAAATTTGAATCTTCCTATTGCAAATATAAGTTTTCTTTTAGCTATAACATTTATCGGTCAATGTTAGAGATTCATTTTTACTAATTAAGCAATTAACAGTCGTTACGAATTTTACAATGACATTAACAATGTTAAAGATTCATTTTTAAAATTTAATATTTAATTACGAATGTCATTCACTCATTTGCACCAAAAGACAAAAAAAAAGAATGTTATTTAAGATACTGATATATACTATGTGAATGAAGAAAGATGTAAATCGATGAAATGTATTTCCAACAGTTAAACGCACATCGACTTTATACAAATGAACTTCAAAATTGTATCACTCCAAACATTAGAAAGCCTCTTTAATTTCTCTACCACATATAAAAGTCTGGTCTCTATTGAATTATAATCAAAATGAAAAAATATAATTAAACTAAATAGAGACCATTAAAATGACAAAAGGATCAATGGATGAGATAAGTGAGGACCAAAGCCACCAACATAAGGACACATGCTATTCCTTGGTCTATTGTTGTTCCTGCAATATTTTGTTCCAAAATTAACCATCCGAAAGAAATATAATAGTTAATTATATTGCAACATATATTCAGGGGAGAAATTGATTTTTTTTTTTTTTTTGGGTATGATTGAAAATTTTATTATTTGTTACATCTTCATGGTTCTTTGATTCTATTTTCCGAACATGGCGTTCCTTTTCTAAATCTAAAGCATAAAAAATGTAGAGTAAAACTATGTGACTTGGCAGCCAGGACACTCTTTAGCATAATCAATTTTCCTGCTCCCGAGAGAAACTTAGTGGACCAACACATTGGTCTGGAAAACAGATACATCACCAAAAATCAAGGTTTTCTTATGGAAATCCCTACAAGGAGCTATTCCGGTAGGAGAACAACTAGTGGCAAGACACCTACCAGTGTCATCAGCCTGCACCAGATGCAATGAGCCTGAAACAATCCTGCATCTCCTGTTTCACTGCTCTTACGCTCAAGAGGTCTGGAAAAAAGCCCCTTTCGCCTCAGTATTTAATTCGATGCAGAGCACAACTACGTTGTCGGGTCTAATTGAAGCAAAAAAGTTATTCTCTTTACCGCCGATTGGGTTAGATGTGGGCAAATTGTTCCCTTGGATCCTGTGGTCTCTCTGGATTGCAAGAAACCAAAAAATATTCAATAACAGAGAGATCTCGGCGAACGATACAGTATTAAGAGCAGTTAGAGATGCTAGGGAATGGTTCTTAGCTCAATCATCACCTACGTCTTCTCTGTCCGCCCTGAGAAAGATGAACATTCCTCAAAGTCCTTCAATCCTTCGAGATGGGACTATTATATGCTGCTCAGATGCAGCTTGGAGAGCAGACCAAAGAATGGCAGGACTCGGTTGGACTTTTCGAAATCCGATCAACCCTTCAAGCCACTCCTCTGCTCTTCCCTTTGTGGATTCGGCGTTAATGGCGGAAGCTTGATAAGAAATGAGGGATTGACAAGCCTGTGACTTATCAATCTGTAGAAGCGTGTGACTTATCAAGAAGAAGAAATGGAGGGATTGACAAGCCTGTGACTTGTAGAAGAGATTGAAGAAGAAGAAGAGATGTAATGTTTTGATTAATTGTTTTCTAACCCTTGATACGGGATATTTTCGTGTCAATTATCCCAAGTGTACTCATGTCATTGTAGTACTTGAGATGTCAATCCATATGGGGTTAAGATTGAAGCACTAAGAATGCAAGAAACTTCTTAAGCTAGAGCAAATGTTTTTGGAGTTTTTTATGTTTATGAGAAAGGAAACAAATGCAAGAAGGAAAACAAAACACAAGACTAAAATGTTGGATCATGAACTAAGCTATCAATTAGATGGGTGACAATCAAACAATGAATCTTTTGGAAGCATTAATCACTATCTTAGAACATGGAATTCACAAATATGACTAATCCATTTTCATGGCACTAATCACCTTGTTAATTATCTAATCAAGAACAAATTTCCATTTGTGATTAAATAATTAACAAGCATTAAGGAACAATTCCAATTAGTTCACTAAACACCCTAAACATCAACTTTCGTTGGCTAGGATATGTAAAGCTCACAAAAGGTTCGGATCAAGCAATTCATTTAAACTCGAGTCATGAGTGAAATGCCTAAGATCTAGAAACGAATGAACATACCTAATCTAGTACTAACACCGCTTGCTCGAATCTATCCCTAATGCATGGGATGAGACCAAAAATCTAACTAATCTAAGGTGTAGTACTAGGTTTCGGTTTATCATGTCAAATCTAGCATTACGAACCAACCTAAGTGAAAGACTCATCCAAGATCATCCTAAATCACCATCATCTAACCGTCAATCAACCATTGACTAATGATGCCTAAACATTCAATGCACATTCATTCTTATGACATGGATCACATAAGTAGATTAGTTCACTTCCATGATACTAATCCATTTACATATCATCTAGTTATCAAGAACTTCCGTTCACAACTAAATGATCCATAATCATTAAGCATTAGCCCATACAAGTCAACAATTCACCTTAATCATCAATTTCCATTGGCTAAGAATTGAATTGCATGCTTAGAAGTTTTCTAGACATTTCATCGAACACCTTCCGGGCGAGAAATGTCTTGAGTTCTAGAAATGAGTTGTCAATTCGATTCTAGCATTAAGATCCCTCCTAACATGAGAACAAATGATTATCTAAGCCTAAACATCAATAATCAACCATCAAACCATCTAAATCAAACAAAATCCAAAATCCAACAAAAAGTCAACTCACAAGAAGAACATCAAAATCAAACCATAGAAATGAAGAACAAGAATCAACAAGACATAATATATATAAAGAGGTGAAGAAATCTTCTCTTATATGGCATGAAAATGAAGATCCATCAAGAACACCAAGTGGTGTCCTTGAGCTTTCCCAAGTTTAAGAAGAAGAATCTTTAAGAAGAAGAAAGAAGAAATCAAAGCATATATATAAGTGAAGAATCCTTCGAAAGTGTGGATTATACATGAAGAACAACCCAAGAAACTCTAGAGAGAGTTCCTGGGTTGAGCACACACAAAAAATGAAGAAGAAAGCTTAGAAAACAACAAATGGGTCTAATTGTATTTATGGGCAAAAGGGGTCGCGCAGGTCGCATCGGTCTCCTGCTCCCGATGCATCGCATCGATGCGGATTTCTGTTTTTCAGAAGTTCCATCGGTCACCTGCATCGGGCATAGGTCGACCGATGGACTTCTTCAGGCAGCTCATTCGCGCGCCAGACTGGACCGTCGTCACGGAAATTGGCATAACTTCTGATCGCACCGTTGGAATTGTCTCAAACCACTTCCAAATGAAAGCTAATCCATTGCTATATCTCGTGGTAAAATATGAGCTCAATCCATCGGTGGAAAGTCCTTCATCCAATGCCAAACGTATGTCGTCTCAACCTGATCATGCATCTTTGTATTCCGAAATGAACTTTTTGATAGCTATCTTCGCTCCTCCAACTCCTATGACTCCAAGAACACCTGAAAATGGCTCAAGCAAGCCAAAAATAATGCAAAGACAACCTAGGACATCTAAAATGCAATGAGACTCAAGTTGGACCTAAATGCATGAAAATATCCAAAAACTATACAAAGTGAGATTAAAAACCTATGAAATTAAACCTTAAAAACATGTAAAATATGGTGTTATCAACCCTCGACAATCAAGCTTCTCAGTTACATATACCTAATGAAATGGGCATAAAACATGAACTAAATATATAAATGTTAATTTGGCCCAACGAGGCCCAATTTCCCGATCTCGGATCGTATCAATACTCCCGCCCTTAGAGCAGCCCTTCTCAGCGCAAAATCTATGGGATACAAATCTCTGATTCTTCAATCCGACTCGCAACAGCTAATCGGAGTAATTAATTCACGATCGAAGGTGCTGGAGATTCATGGGATCCTAATCGACATCGCTATCCTTGTTTTAGCATTTGATTTTATCAAGTTTAAGTTTATCCCTAGAACAGCTAATGGTATAGCTGATTCTATTGCCAAACAGGCTCTTAGAGACCTGGCTTGTAACTTGATCCCTTAAGTTTAATAGAAAAAAAAAGTTTGCACAAAAAAAAAAAAAAAAAACTATGCGACTCATTTTGCCTTTCTAGTAAAGGCATAGGTTAATTAGATAATTTTGTGAGCATGGCAAAAAAAAAAAAGTGAGCATACATGTTTTGAGGAATTTTAGATATATATATATATATATTCACACATCTAACAAATTATAAAACACCTTATTTGAATTTATGTTTCAGATTCTTAGTCACGATGATCATTCTGATCTTATATTGGTTAAAATTAACGATTGGTGGTTACTAAAGAATGATAACTATATAATTATATAAACTTACCGTCACTTATCATCGGAGCCGGAGCCGGAGTAGGAGCTGTGGATTGAGCCTGTGCCATTGGCAATAAAATGGAGAAAACTATCGATAAGATTGTAAGAACTCCAAAGAAAAGCCTCGAAATCGACATTTTAGAGTTTTGATTTCCTCCCTTAATTTCCCTCTTCCCTAACAAATATATATTCAGTTCTTTATTTTTTTTTGTTGTTGTTAACGTTCTTCCCTCTCTTAATTCTTGATTCTTTCTGTGTGACGATTTAGAGAGGGAAGAACAAGGGAGAGAGGGAAATGTAGGAAAAGAGAAATTAAAGGAAAAGCAAGGCAGAGCGATAGAAGAGGTAATGAGAAATTATAAGAGCTTCTTTTGGCATTTTATTGGACAATTATTTTCTACTTTATGGACGACCCGCATCTTTCGGAATAAATCATTATTGCCCCCACAATTATCGATGCTTATTTTCACAACAAACCGTTTCTGGAAATTGAAAATTGAAAACTTGTGAATTTGAAAAAGCTGCCATAATTTGAAATACCTTTGAATTACAGTAATGATGTAACATACCTGATTTTCTAGGTTTTCTAATTCTGCTAAGATCTCTTCCTCGTCTTTTGCTGATAATTTCTCCCCCAATATGGTACTCAACTCCTAAAATCCAAGCATTTTAACAGTTAAATAAAGCAAAAGAATACTCAAGACCATGAATGAAACAAACTAGGAGAAGCTCAACTAATATACACATTCTGCAAAGAGAGAAGATTACATATGATATGACTATAGCACTTTATCCAATCCAACAAAAAGAATAGAAGACAAATTTGAGAATTAGGAGATTCGTGAAGAGCTACACGAAGTCCAATCTTTCCTTTTTTTTTTTAGTTGGGAACTTGGATCAATCCCGGAGAGAGAACAATTCTTGATGACAGATTGTCTTAGCGGAGAAAAATCGTCGAAGTCGCCGGTGAAGTTTTCTATGAGGTAAGAATTAAACTTAACGTTGTTAGGGAGTATTATTTAACGTTGACTTTTTAATCTAAATTTTGTAAAGTCAATTCATATTTGGGGGTTCAAGTTGATAATTGGAGAATAAATGTGCCAATTTCAAATACTTGAGGAATTAAATGACCATTTTCCCCATATTCACCTGTATTTTATTATATGCCTCTTATCATTCTACATTTATAAGAATTCCTTGGAGGTTGATACCTGAAGACTGAAGAGCCTCATTGCATGTTGATGCATCAGAATAATTGGTCAACAACATGAAAAAAAAAAAAAAAAAAAAAACTGACTTTTCATTCACACCCGTCAAACCCTGAAAACGACTTCAAGAAAGGATGCCAAAAATAAAAATGAAATTATGGTTAGGACAGTCATCACAATGCAAGAGGCGCAAGTTCTCGGATAAGGATTTTCATTAGAGGAGGCGAGGGTAGAGAAAGTAGCTGTCATACAACCTACACAAATACATATCATACTATAGGTATGGCCATTGACAGGACCAACTTTTAAAGAGAAGTGCCTTGGGTTTAAAGAAAGTTATTCAGCAAGTCAAGTGCAGAAGCAATATCAAAAGCCTCGGCATAACTAACCATTATAGTAACTGCTACTTAAGATCTAGTTATAAGGGAGTTTAACCACAGATAGATGTTAGAAGTGTGTGGGTTAAGTTGCATCCTCAAATAACATTTTACTGTGTAATTGCTGAAGTTTGAATGAAAGAAAAAAAAATACACAGAAAATCTGCTCAATAATTTTGATAGAAGCTTTATTGATGATATATGTTGATTAAATTCAATAACGATTCTGAATAGTTTGCAGAATACAGAAAGCACTTTAGCAGAACACCAGACAATATGCATAATCTGCAGGAAGACATCAATCTTTACACATGTATTTATAAATACAAAAAAAAGTTCCGAAACTTATAGCTGACCAAGAGGAGAAAATTCAATTAAAAGATTTGTAATCAAGGTTATTTTACAACAAAGATGTTCAATAGGAAAAACTAGTTTTACCTCGGAAATATATTGTGTGGGAGTGTGACGACTGAAACATCTAACTAGAGGCTATGGATTAGTCAAGAAATACCAGACATCAATAAGAGAATATCAAGAGCATATAATCAAAACCTCTAATAACAATTAAACAAGGACGATGCGAGTTCAGAGAGTGACAGAAACTGAATGCAAAACCTTGTAGTGGTGTAAGAAAGGTTCAACGGTCATGACAGGATGAAACCACTCAATGTTGCCCCAAATCTCGGCTCCTTGGCGTCTCTCCAAGGAAATCTCTGCACCCCAAATCTCAAGATGATCCCCCTCGATGACATCCCAGAAGAGCACAAGGTTAGGACCAGATTTGCTGAGTCTGGCTCCAGGTAGCACATCTATCATCTTGTAGTCGACACCAAACTCGATCTTACGGGACTCCCACAGACCCTCAATCCTCCCATCAAAGTGGACCAGTCTGGAGCTAGAGAGACTCTCCTTGAGATATCCCAAACCCTGTACCTCCTTCCAATACATCCCCTCTGGTTCAGGTTCAGAGCACTCCAACTGAACTTGCTCACACCAACACAACTCCCCAAACCGATCACAAGAGTAGATAATATTATCAATCACACACCAATCCCATTTGTTTCCTCGCAGTTCACTAGGATTCCCTCTTCCCCATTTACTTTCACTCGGCGAGTAGTACAAGGTTCTTTCCAGAAGATCCACTGCATAAACCTTTTCCTCCTTCACGACCACACTGGCGTGGATTAACTGACAGCGTGTAATGCGATCCGGCATTGCTGGGAAGGCATCCCAAGTTTGGGTCTTTGGGTCATATACCTCTGCCCAATTTGAGGAATCCGGGTCATAGCAGCCTCCGAACACGTAAATCTTCCCGCCTACGACTCCAGCAGCCGCGGAAACCCGGCCCACTCCCATGGAAGGGCCTCGGCGCCACGTGTGAGTCCTACAATCCAAAAGCAAGACATCCGAAGTGGGCTTCCCCTTTCTCAATCCACCAATTACATAGATCCCCCAATCCAGCGCCACCACGGAGGATCCTTCCGGAGCCTGAGACGGGAATGACGGGAATGACGGGATCGGGATCAGAAGCCGATTCGCACGGCGGAGGATGAACCAGCGTGGGGTTGGCTCAGGAGGGCAGAGTAAGCATACATAGACGCAATTCTCGGTGCAACCAAGTTGCGAACGCATCTTGTAGAGCTCTGGTGAAGCCTTTAGAGATCGATAGCTCCTCGAGACGAGAGATAAGGCCGCCTGGTCCGATCTCGACACGCGAGACATGCAGCTTAGAATCATCTCATCTGGCAGCAACGATAAAGGAGACGGAGGCGGACAAGCCTTCCTCCTTTTATGCGGTGACTCTTCGGCGGCTGAATTCGACATCGAACTCAAAGCTTGTCTTTTTTCTTTCTTCCGGTCGTTCCTCCAAGTTTCTGAGAGACACCAAGAGAATATATATATATATATATATATATAGGGTTATTATGTTCTTCTTCAAATAGATAAAGGTTTTTACTTAAAAGGAAATATGTCAAAAAATAAAAGGAAATAAAATAATATATATGTTGAAAAGAACAAAAAATAGCGAATTTAAATTGATTAAGGAAATTGAAACAATAAAATTTAATAGAGTAATATATATGTTGAAAAGAGAGAAAAAAATAGCGAATTCAAATTGCATTCATAATCTGACAATAATTACATTTACGGATATAAATATTAAACTCCTAATTAATCAGAGGATATGCTGAGTAAGCATTCATAGACGCAATTCACGATCGCATGGAATAGGTTATGCAGAATGGATAGAAAACATTACATTTTCATATTCAGATTGGAATTGTCATAGATCAATTAACGTATGAGTTCTTTGTTTTGAGTTGTTCTAATTGTTATTCATTTTTCTGAAATTTTCTGCAACTTGTATTGATTTTTCCTATTAATTAATACTTAATAGTATTCTTGATCAAAACTATGTTCTGATGGAATAAAAAAATAAATAAAAGAACGGCATGAGAAAGAATTCACCAATAGATTGAGAAAGACGACTATAATGAAGGAAAAATGACTATGTGAAAACCAATCTTCTCAAATTTAAAATAATGTTTATTATTTCAATATTATTTGCAATGAGCCCTAAATGAGAATTAAATCATCATCGCTTAGGTTCATGATCTCATCGCAGAACCATTGAAAAGTTACCACAACCTATATGTCACCATACAAAATTCCGGCTTCTATCTCTTCAAAGTAAAATTTACAAAATGTATATTTACTTTGTCGGTTTTTTGTTATTATAAATTTGTTTCAAAGTTCATTCCATATGAATATAGTGTCTTGGTTTCAAAATTGATTGTTTTATAGATACGATATCAAGAGTTGTGTTTATTACATTGTTTTTTTATTTGTATATTAAATTAAAATTTTGTATTTATTAAAGTAGCTAAGGAAAGAGAATAATTTTTTATGGGCTAGGGGGTAATTGTTGGTACAAGATCTCGACTTGCGAGATCTAGCCCATTAAGGGCCCAATAAAAACATATGAGCGCGGCCCTATCCGTCCACCCGCGGACACCTCGTGCTCGCGAGGCCAGATCTCAACGACCTGCGACCGCAAGTATTTTTGAACTATTTTTGCACGATATTATCCTTGTTATATACTCCGGAGTAGGGATATTGCTCATTTAATTTCTGAACTATTTTTGCACGCTCAATTTATTTCTCAACTATCACTTGCTCAAAATAATTCCCCAAATTGTAGTTGACTGCGCAAAATTGGGATTAACAAAGTCAAACGCTAATTACTAAATGGATATAAGTTCATTAAATCGGCTGTAACTTCTTCAATACAATCCCAAATGAGTTGAAACCACTTCCATTGGAAATATAACTCAATTGCCTATAACTTTCATGAAGATCTCCATATCTAAATTCAAAGGGAAGACTTCCATCCGAGTCGATCTTATAGATAGATATTCTTGATGCAAGATTAACTCGGATAGAAGCCTTCCTTTTGGATTTACCTTTGGAGCTATTCATCAAAGTTATAGAAAATGGAGTGAGCTTTCCAATGGGAGTAGTTTCAACTCATTCAGGGTTGTATTGAAGGAGTTATAGCCGATTAAGTGGATATGTATCCATTTAGTGGTTGTAACTCCTTCAATACAACTCCGAATGAGTTGAAACCACTTCCATTGGAAATATAACTCAATTGCCTATAACTTTTATGAAGAGCTCTATATCTAAATCCAAAGGGAAGACTTCCATCGGAGTCAATCTTGTATCAAGAATATGTGTCTATAAGATCGACTCGAATGGAAGTATTTCCTTTGAATTTAGATATGGCGATATTCATAAAAGTTATAGACAATTGAGTTAGATTTCCAATGGAAGTGGTTTCAACTCATTTGGGGTTGTATTGAAAGAGTTATAGCCGATTTAGTGGACTTATATCCATTTAGTAATTAGTGTTTGATTTTGTTAATCCCGATTTTGCGCAGTCAACTACAACTTGAAGAATTATTTTGAGCAAGTGATAGTTGAGGAATAAATTGAACAGACGGAAATAGTTCATGAATTAAATGAGCAATTTCCCCTCCGGAGTAGCATGTAAGCCATGTTTTTTTATCAAATGTTTCTGTAGAGCAACTTTGAATCTTCCTATTGCAAAATTAAGTTTTCTTTTAGCTATAACATTTATCGGTCAATGTTAGAGATTCATTTTTACTAATTAAGCAATTAACAGTCGTTACGAATTTTACAATGGCATTAACAATGTTAAAGATTCATTTTTAAAATTTAATATTTAATTACGAATGTCATTCACTCATTTGCACCCAAAAAAAAAATGTTATTTAAGATACTGATATATACTATGTGAATGAAGAAAGATGTAAATCGATGAAATGTATTTCCAACAGTTAAACGCACATCGACTTTATACAAATGAACTTCAAAATTGTATCACTCCAAAAATTAGAAAGCCTCATTAATTTCTCTACCACATATAAAAGTCTGGTCTCTATTGAATTATAATCAAAATGAAAAAAATATAATTAAACTAAATAGAGACCATTAAAATGACAAAAGGATCAATGGATGAGATAAGTGAGGACCAAAGCCACCAACATAAGGACACATGCTATTCCTTGGTCTATTGTTGTTCCTGCAATATTTTGTTCCAAAATTAACCATCCGATAGAAATATAATAATTAATTATATTGCAACATATATCCAGGGGAGAAATTGATTTTTTTTTTTTTTGGTATGATTGAAAAAATTATTATTTGTTACAGCTTCATGGTTCTTTGATTCTATTTTCCGAACTATTGTGCACATAGCGTTCCTTTTCTAAATCTAAAGCATAAAAAATGTAGAGTAAAAGTATGACTCATTTTGCCTTACTAGTAAAGGCATAGGTTAATTACATAATTTTGTTAGCATGGCAAAAAAAAAAAAAGTGAGCATACATGTTTTGAGGAATTTTAGATATATATTCACACATCTAACGAACTATAAAACACCTTATTTGAATTTATGTTTCAGATTCTTAGTCACGATCATTCTGATCTTATATATATTGGTTAAAATTAACGATTGGTGGTTACTAACGAATGATAACTATATAATTATATAAACTTACCGTCACTTATCGGAGCCGGAGTAGGAGCTGTGGATTGAGCCTGTGCCATTGGCAATCAAATGGAGAAAACTATCGATAAGATTGTAAGAACTCCAAAGAAAAGCCTCGAAATCGACATTTTAGAGTTTTGATTTCCTCCCTTAATTTCCCTCTTCCCTAACAAATATATATTCAGTTCTTTATTTTTTGTTGTTGTTAACGTTCTTCCCTCTCTTAATTCTTGATTCTTTCTGTGTGACGATTTAGAGAGGGAAGAGGGAAGAACAAGGGAGAGAGGAAAATGTAGGAAAAGAGAAATTAAAGGAAAAGCAAGGCAGAGCGATAGAAGAGGTAATGAGAAATTATAAGAGCTTCTTTTGGCATTTTATTGGACAATTATTTTCTACTTTATGGACGACCCGCATCTTTCGGAATAAATCATTATTGCCCCCACAAATTATCGATGCTTATTTTTCACAATAAACCGTTTCTGGAAATTGAAAATTGAAACTTGTGAATTTGAAAAAGCTGCCATAATTTGAAATACCTTTGAATTACAGTAATCACGTACTCACAATTTTTTGGTTGGCCCAAAAGAGAGGTTAGACTGTCATCCAGCTTGTTGTGTCCAGTTTGGGACACATACAATAATATCCTCGCAATTATTGCAATCCAAAAACAAAAATATTTGAATACTATTTGCTTTTTTAGTAATGTCCTTGATTCAAGTTTATACTAAATTTTCAAATTTATAACTGCATGTAAATGCGTATATAATGAAATAAAATAGATCTACAGTAAAAAGAATCCTATAGAATTGAATTTACAAATTACCAATCATAGTTTTCCTTTTTTTTTTACTGTTATACTTTCATAATGTTTAGTTGTTTCAAACTTTCAATGTTAATTTTTTTGGTTAAAAAAAAAAAGTTCTCTCGAATTTTTTTCTCTCCCAAATTTCATCAGAAATAACAAATACTCATTTGATTTAAAGTTTGATATATTTAAAGGTAAAAAAAAAGTGGAGCTGAAAATTAGACTGAAATATATCTGCAGCTGATGATATACTTTAAATCATTAATGCCAATATCCATAAAAGTAAATTTCAACAATTTATTAATTAAACCCCCTCAATATCTTCCAATGTCTTAACCACATTCACCATCTCCGGTCTCTTCGCCGGAGCCCTATTCGTACAAATCAGCCCTAAGTCTAATATCTGAAGCAACTTTGCTTCAATGTTAGGAGTCTTCACAAGCTCCAAATCAAACACTTCACCTGTCCATTGTTTTGCCAAAACCGTATTCACCCATACCACAAGTTCTATGTCCTCCTTTTCATCATCCATACTCGATCTTCCGGTTAGAGTTTCCAGCATCAAGATTCCAAAACCAAATATGTCTGATTCCGGCGTCGATCTCCTCGTGTCGGTTGCTTCCGGGGCACGGTAACGCAGTACCGTTCTGGCTGATGCATCTCCCCTCCTAACCGGGTTGGTTAACACAGCTAAACCGGTTTCCGATATGCATCCATATCCTTTGGAATTCATGAAGACATTAGAAGATTTGATGTTGCCATGTGCGAGCTTGTGTTGTGTGTGTATGTGAGCTAATCCTTTTGCTAATCCGATCAAGAATCTCAATCGCGTTTCCCAGTTCAACGGAGCGTGGCCCTCGTCGCCATTCTTGCCTGCCGGAGAAAAAACAAAATTTTCAGTAGATGCAAGAAACCGACATAATCAAGTTTCCAAGATGTTTTTTTCCAAATAAATTCACTACTTTAAACATTTAAACAGGATTCATTTGATGATTAAAAACACTAAACCTAGACGCAAGTGGAAAGAAAAATTTCGTGTTTATCATTTGCGTTTGCGTTAACGTACCATGAAGAAGAACAGAGAGACTTCCTGTAGGGTAGTAATCATAGACCATAAGCTTCTCTTCCTTGGAACACACGTAAGCCCTTAAAGGAGCAACGTTCTCATGCCTAATATTTCCAACGAGCTCCATTTGATGTTTGAAATCCTTCCGCGACACCACTACATCCTTCAATCGCTTAACCGCTATGACCTTGGAATCGCCTAGAGCCGCTTTGTATGTCATCCCGAAAGTGCCCTTCCCTAGTAACTCTGCAGAAGCTACCAACAAGTCTTCCAAGTTGAAAGCAAGATTGCTTCCTTCAAAGAACATCACTCTGTTTATTTCGCTCTTCTCCTCCATGTCTTCTATATTCTTCTCTTTTACTAATTTAGACGCTTCCTTCTCACTTATCACCTTCTGTAGGGTTTCCTTTGCCGGTTCAAGCTTCTCTGTCTCTGTTTCTTGCTTCCTCTGCCTTTTCACATAGCAAATGATGATCAAAGCAGAAATTACGAAGAATATCACGAAGCAACCGCTAATCGCTATCCCGAGAATAGCGGGTTCTGAGATATAGATCCCGCGCTTTCCTTTCTCCTTTTCTGTCGGTGAAACCACCGGCGGAGGGGCATTTTCGTAAATTAAATTGTTGCCGGAAAAAGCCGAGATTCCGAATCGTCTCAGAGATTTTGGGATTGATCCGGTGAGATTGTTGTTGGAGAAGTTAAGCCTGCGTAGACCGGGGAGATTAAGATCCGGAATCTCACCGGACAATGAGTTTTCAGCCAAGTTAAGCGAGACGAGTCCTGTCAGATTAGCAAACCCCCAAGGAATACTACCGTTAAATCGGTTACCAAACAGATCAAGAACGGTGAGATTCTTCCACGTGGCGTAATCGGGCGGTAGTGGGCCGGAGAATTTGTTGTTGCTGAGACTAATCGCCTTGAGTTTCTTGAGCTGCAAGAAATCCATCGGGAACGGGCCTTTTAGGCCGTTGGATCGGAGACTGAGAATCTGAAGCTCCGAGAGACGGCTGATAGTTCCCGGTGGAATCACTCCAAGAAGACTCGCCCCGGGCAAGTGAAGGGCAGTGACACGTGTGCCGTCTCTGTCGCACGTGACGCCTGGCCACGTGGCGCATACCGGGCTGCTTGCGTTCCATGCTAGAGACCGTGGGTGAGCGATGTTGTTGAGGAAGTCAAGAAGGGCTTGTCTGTCTCCGGCGAGGTTACCGGTGACCGGAGAAAGCAGAGCCGATGATCCGTAGAAGAGAAGTAAAACAGAGTAAAAGATGAAAAATCTTCTACTCATCTTCTTCTTATTATAACTATGTAAAAAAAAATTCTAATTCAATTCTTGTCGTGAAAAATCTGTGGTTACGTGACTGCTATCTGCATTAGAGATGCACAAATATTAATCAATTATATTCTTTGATGACAAATGTAAATTCCAACTATTTTTACAAAAAAACATTCCTATATATTCCCCCCCCCCCCAATATTATGTTTTATTTATAACTAATTTTTATCTGTCAAATAAGGTCTATGTACACGGCCTGAAATTGTTTCAAACGAAAGGAAAAACCTACACTTATTCATGCTAAAATGACATTTACATAGAAACCTTCCAAAATTTTACTTATTAAATTTTTAAGGCAAGCAGATTCTTCAGAAGAAATTGCAAAGAATGCGAAGATTAAAAAAACTTACAGTTCAAATGCGATGAAAAATCTTCTACTCATCTTCTTCTTATTATAACTATGTAAAAAAAAATTCTAATTCAATTCTTGTCGTGAAAAATCTGTGGTTATGTGACTGCTATCTGCATTAGAGATGCACAAATATTAATCAATGATATTCTTTGATGAGAAATGTAAAATTCCAACTATTTTTACAAAGAAACATTCCTATATATTTCCCCACCAATATTATGTTTTATTTATAACTAATTTTTATCTGTCAGATGAGGTCTATGTACACGGCTTGAAATTGTTTCAAAGTAAAAGAAAAACCTACACTTATACATGCTAAAATGACATTTACATAGAAACCTTCCAAAATTTTACTTATTAAATTTATAAGCCAAGCAGATTCTTCAGAAGAAATTGCAAAGAATGCGAAGATTAAAAAACTTACAGTTCAAATGCGGAATCTCATCAACGACTGGCTGAAATTTCCAGTTTGATGTAATTTGAATTTGGGAGGAGAGAATGTAAAAGATAGTTATGAGAATTGAGAAAGCAGAGAAGAGGGAAAATAACACAGAAGGTTGGTCTGCAAAACTGTAGGCAAGGGAAGCTGTTGAAGGAAGTCATAAAAAGAGAATATGGTTTAGGAAAGCCAAACCGGTTATCGGTACAAAATGATTGGTTAATCACATACCGGCAACACCAAAATGCTAGTTAGACGTTTAATTTGGGCACATTTCCGGTTTAAGGTGCTTCAATGTTTCAGATAAAAAGATTCGGAAGTTGGTTATTAAAAATACAATTAGTTGGGGCGTGATGGTGACAAATTGGTAATGATGGAGGATTGTTAAAGGGAATATGAGCTGTCATTTATCTTTGTTTTTTTCTTTTATTAACATAAAACTCCTCATATTTTTCAGATTCTCAACTCTTTTCCTCAAATCTATGTGAATCCGATACAATATGTGTTAGTTTGAGTTTTGCATGCATTACATAATTTGCAATTATTCCCAGACATCAATTTCGAAAAAACAATGTGTTTGCAGTCATTTGAGACGGTTTTAAGAGATAAAATCATCGATCTTCATAATTCATAATTCATATATACATGTTTGATGTTTTTAAAACTTTCATGCTTTTCCAATTAAAAGTTAGAGGAATAATAGAAAACGTTTTTAAGGTAAGGACATTTTCACTATATAATATACATGCGTTTATTTAAAGTTGCACGCACATGCACCTGCATGAATAATTTGTATTTCTAGTGATTAATATAACTTGTTATTCAATTAAATCATATCTTTATGTGTGTTTGGCAATGTAACTCCACATGATCTACGAGCATCTAATAATCATTGACGTAAAGTTCTCGCCTTGATTAATAGTTGTTGATATATTTTACTAATATATGTTGTTTGGTGTGCATATATTATTAGTGTTACATGTGCGGCCAAGGAGCGATGACGAGTCGACGACCGATATAAACGGGGAATAATTTTTTGCAATTTCATTTATTGTCTCCATTACGACTAAAATTATAGCTTTTTTTTTCTAATCCCAATTGCTTAGTGTGGTCGTCTCACTAATTATCCCATATACAACATTGAATATTCAAACGTTGAATGGAAAGTGACAAGATAGTTGCTACTGGTATAGGTGATGTTCAAGGTTTAAGAATTAATCATATCGCCACAACCTTCAATGGTCAGACTGGTACTGGTATACGTGTATAATACAGTGAGCCTTTTATAGCTCGATGAACAGGACCTCCAATGGTCTAAAGCATTAAAATCACAGAGAATCAAATGATATATGTGTTTTACTGGCGGCGGTAAGCGAGAAAACCTAATCGCCTAAAAATCGTGTTTTACTGTTTCAGAGTAAAACAACATCACTGTCTCATAGAAAATAAATCAAGGGTTCATTCCGATCAGGGGCGAATCTAGCCATATATTTGACTATGGGCATTATAGGGGCAATAAAAGGAATTCGAAGAAATTATTCCAAATTTACTAAACAAAATTACAATTTTTTAAAAAATTAATGGGGGCAAGTGCACCCATGCCTCTCTTACTAGATTCACCTCTGATTCCGATGTTTTCAAGGCATGCAGAGCATGTGGTTTTAAAGGAGATTCAACTCCTTGGAGATAAGCTTGTTGGTCTTGATCGGTTGAATATTGAAAATCGAATTCGATCATCTACTTCAGTTCAATCAGATTTCAAAACTTATTTGTTAACTTGGTTTCGCTACATCCAGTTCTAAGTCTATCCTTCATCCTATCTGGAAACCTAGCTCAAATTATTTGCTTCACTTGTGTTTCTTAAATCTTGTATTTTGTTTTAGTTACTTTATCATTTTCGAACTTCAGATTGTAATTTGAAATGATATCCTATTTTGGGAAAGATGAATAAATTAAAGAAGAATATAGAAAAAAACAAAATCAAATGACATATGTGATCGATGGTGATGGTGATGATGATGATGATGAGCAAATCGTAGTAATGATGAAGATGGCGTCTTTTGCGTCGATTGAAGAAGATGTGACGTATCTTAGGTCTTTTGATGGCTTTAGACGTTTAAGATTATTTGTGGTGAATGAAGGACTGAGGTTAAGTCGTGGAAATCTAGTCCAAAAAGTTAATCTTGGCGATTAGTGTAAATTTTTATCACTTCAGGTTTCTTGTCTTTCTTTAGTTGTTTATCGATAGGTAAAGGGTTCAAAATTTTGAGGGAGCGTTCATGTTGGTTGGATGGGCGAGTTTCTTTATTTGGACAAAAATAACATGTTTGAGTGTTGATGAAGCATCGAGTGGATCCGTCTGATTTCGGGTCGGGTCATCTTGGTTCTAGATCCTTAGAAAACCTAAGAGCATCTCCATCCATAGTATCTCAATTGAATATCTCAACTTTTCAAAAAAAAAAACTTATTATTATATTGAATGAGTATTTCAAAAAAAAAAAACTCATCGATTTTTTGAACAGAGATCCTAATTAGTGTTCTTATGGATATTTTTATATAATATTTTTAAATAGCTGAATTATCTGTATCGGTTTCTTTATCCGATGTTACTACGGCCCCAAAATACTATGCATAATAAATACGGTTGACGATATATTTTTTCATGAGAACTTTCATATAATAATATATCTATACAAAGTTTAACCGTAGTTTTATTTTCCCATTATTTGAAAGTTCGAAACCTATTTCTCCACGAAATGAAAGTTTCAAACTTATTTGCCCACGAAATCAAAGTTTTAAACCTATTTGTCCACGGACCACGGTTTAACTCGTTTTACATTTAAAAACCAAACATAAACTAACCAAACCCGATTTTAACAAAATTAAAATTAATTTTAACCATATCCAATCCAAAATAATACTGACCCGACCCGTTTTTGCTTTCTTCTTCATCCAAAATCAAAAATACACAAAGATTCTTCACTATTGATTTTGTGAGCCCAGAACAAACAACAATCGATCAAACAGAGAGATCTATTGAATCAAATCAAAGTAGATAAAATCCAAAATCATTTTTTTTTTACATTTGATTACATTTTTATTTGCACAGACATCACGACAGTCACCACACAATCAAGAAAAAAAAAAATTTGGTGGTGACTGTCGTGATGAAGTTCCTTTATCAGATATGAATGATGAATCAAGCTCTATGAACACTAACCACATTGATGAAGTGCAAAAATTTGGCTCAGGCTTCAGAAGAACTCTGCTGGAGACATGGATGTTTTCTAGTCAACTGGTCAGCCTTTGGATTTTTCATTAGTCGATCTAGAACTGATCCTGTAACACTGTGCACTCAAAAACAAAATCAAATCAATAGGTTCAAGCACAGGATCATCATCTCCAACAAATTTTGACTCAATAAAACAGTTTTGACTCGATAAAACGACTGACTCTAAGAAAAACGAAAACAATGTCAGCAGACACCTCCCCCAGACTTGAACAACACTGTCCTCAGTGTTATCTAGCCTAGAGTCAGTGAAAGAAACAAAGAAAAAGGATAGAACGAAGAGAAACAAGAAATTACCGTTCTGGAACAGTCGGTGTCGATCGACACACAGCATGGTATCGATCGATACCACGCTTAGATCGACTTGGTGAACTTTCATCCGCGATTGGTGTCGATCGATACCAATGGGGTATCGATCGATACTTAGGCGATTTCGAGTTGCTCCTTGTTCATCCTGACACAGACTCAAAACAAACGAAAATAAAAATAAAAACGAATCAAAAACAGACTCACAAGTGGGTTGCCTCCCACCAAGCGCTCGTTTAACGTCAATAGCTTGACTGTAACGCCCTTCAGGCTGGATAAGAGTGAGAGCTTGCACCAAAACAGGCTCCATCACTTGACATTACTAGCTTCAAAGTTCTGCTTAGCATGCTGTCCACAAACTCCTGCCCTTTCTCTTTCAGCTCAGAAGTAAGAAGGACTCTTGCCTTAGAGAATGGCTTCAAAGCTCCTTTGCATTTGACCTTGTACTCAATCGAATCTCCATTACACTTCTGAGGTATCAAAGTGACATGGGGATTCTCAACTTTGTTGCTCTTGGCCTTCTTCTTTGTTGCCTTAGTTTTCTTGGCAACTTCTTTGGGGGTGCTGGGCGGTTCACCTGGAACATCTGCGACAGTAGGCTCATCAGGAGGCTCTTCCAAAATATCAATCGCTAGCGACTCTCCTGTGACAACTTCGATGCTAGACACATGTGTGGGAGCACTCCTAGGGGGAATGACACCATAATAGACCCCTCTGTCAATGTAAGAGAAAGAGATTCTCTTATTAGGTGTGTCTATGATCGCGCCTGCAGTAGCCATGAACGGTCGTCCCAAAAGGATAGGCATACGAGATATTGCACCCATCTCTACAACCTGAAAATTAGTAGGAACTAGACAGTCTCCTACTTTGACCATCAAACCATGGATAGTACCGTGTGGAAGCGAGGTGGAGTTGTTCGCGAATGTGATAGATGCCTCTGGTGATCGAATATCAGCTCCTAACCGCTCTGCAATTGCCCTTGAGATGACATTGACACTAGCCCCTGAGTCGACAAGAGACTCTTTGAACTCAACTCTAGAGATAGAGCATGGAACTACAAATTTCCCTGGATCCTCCCTTGGGGTCAACTGTCTCAGTGGAGGTGGACCTCTAGCCTTAATGAAGAGTGCCTTAATCTCTTCCTCAGTTTCTCTGCAATCCTTGAAGTGACTTAGCAGAGGACGGCACTCTAGGGCTTCTTCAAAGGTTGAATCAGGGGAAATCCTTCTTACCATCTTCTCAAAGCCACGCAGCTGCTTTGGAGAGATGGGATCTCTGAGGTGTTTAGGTACAGGATTCTCCTTCTTGGGCTTGCGAGCTCTTTTCTCAGCTCGTTCCTTAGCTATCGCTGCTTGACACTTCGTTTCATAGTCTTCCCAAAATTGGGCGATATTGAACCGTGCTGCTGCTACTTGAGGCTCCTTGGTCGAAATATCATGTGTCTCCTCAGAAATTGCCTTGGTATCGACCGATACCAGTGGGGTATCGATCGATACACGGGTTTTGGAAGTGTCCCGTTTCAGAATTGTAACCGGCATCGATCGACACCTGGGGGTATCGATCGATGCTCTGGCGATTTCAGAATCCTCTTCGTAATTCTCTGCACTTGAGGAGATCGCATTGACGTGTGCATGAACCGATTTTCCCTTGGAATTTGCTGCAGTCTGAGCTACTTGAGTTTCCAGCATCCTGTGACTCGTATTTAGTGCCTCGATCCTTCCACTCAAATCGGTGTACATGGTGTCCATCTTACCATTGAAGGTGGCTGTCATCTTCTCCTGCCCTTGAACCAGGTGTTCAAGCATAGCCTCAATCTTACTCTCAGGAGCTTTGGGTGGTGGGGATTGGTACCCTCCTTGCTGAGCATTGTTGGTGAAGTTTCGATTGGAGTTGTATCCGAATCGCTGACCCTGAAAACCAGAACCACCTATGTAGTTAACATCTTCCACCTCATTCTCAGTAGCAAAGTGGACGGCCTTTGTTGTCCTTCCCAGCAGAAGACTGTGCATAGAATCCAGCTGAGCTTTCACTTCAGCGATCTGTGACCCATCCATGTTACCAGCCAGCTTCTTGCGCTCGAAGTCTGCGCTCTTGGTGCTACTACTAGATGCAAAGTTCTCAATCAACACAATAGCATCCTCAGGATATCTGGTGTTGAAATTACCATTGCTCGAAGAGTCCAGACCCATCTGATATCTCCAATCTACTCCTCTGAAAAAGATACCCAGCAGCTGCACATCAGAGTATCCATGATGTGGACAATCTCTCTGATACGATCTGAATCTTGTCCAAGCAGCCTTGAACGCCTCAGTAGGTCCTTGAGAAAAAGTGGATATCTTATTTCTCAGATCTTCAGATCGCCCGTCATCATAGAAGTTAATCAGGAAGGCTCTCTTGGTGTCCTCCCAATTAGTTAGCGATCCAGGAGATAGCTGCCTCAGCCAGTAAGTAGCTTCTCCACCCAGAGAGTAGGGGAAGAGCTTGCAGAAGAGATAGTCGTAGGACACTCCATTGCTCTTGATGCTAGTGACCAAGTCCTCGAATTTCTCTACATGGTCCATTGGATGTTCATGAGGAAGACCATGGAAGAGATGCTGTCCTACTAGAGTGTAGTAAGCAGGTTTCAGCTCGAAGTCATTCCTCTCATAAGCAGGAGGACGAATCGCTGACCGATTGGCGAAAAACTGCTCTGACCTGTTGTACTCACCAATTGTCTGAGCTCGAACACCTGCAGCATTGCCAACGTTGCCGCGCCCAGCTGGCACAACAATCTCAATAACAGGAGCAGGGACAACGATGTTTCCAGCTTCATCAAGTCGTTGCCCTCTCTCATTACACACATGACCCTCTTGGTCTCTCAGAATTCCAGCTTCATCAGCTCTTAAAACCACTGGGTTGTTCATCCCTGATGTTTGCTTGGTCTTTCTGTTTGTGCGTTCCACAAGCGCTAGCTGTTCCAGTGATAGTCCAACTAGCTGAGTGCTCTTGTTGCTCCTGGTTTCACGAACAAGCATACACCTGCAAGGAAAACACTAGGCAAAGCACGTAAGTAACCAGAAAAATACGTTGAGTATCGATCGATACCAAGTGGTGTCGATCGATACCAAAAAAGGAAGTCGCCGGAGTATCGACCGATACTAGTGAGTATCGATCGATACCGACGAACTTAGTCGAAATTCTAAACTAAAATCTAATGGCGAAATTGAGTCCCCGGCAACGGCGCCAAAATTGATATGCTCAATTTAATACCCTAAGATACTAAAGCAGTTGTTGTAGTAAGTGTAGGGGTCGAACCACAAAGACTCACAGAGATCACACAATAAATTATGAAGTGTCGAATTACGCTAAGCCAGATAGATGTAATTAAAAACAGTGCAGAAATTAAACGAGATGTAAATCAATTGGGAAATATAGGCTCAGGGTTTTTCTCAGAAAATCAGTGAATGCAGACTAACTAACTAACAGGATTCAGATTTAGCGCAGTTCTTGAACTCAAATCACTAAAATATAGCTAACCAACTCTCGTTGCGAAAACTATCTAAATCTAAATCCTAGGAATTCCAAATCTCTTTGCGAATCCTAAAGTCTAAATCAGCTTTAACAACAGGTTTGATATGTTCACAAATTAATTAAACCAAATCTCTTTGCGAATAATCAATTTGCTCACCTAGGTTCTATCAGGTAATTAATTGCACTCTCGTACCTAATCAATTATCCTAAGATTTATATTCTAGGTAGCTAATCTAGAACAAGCTATGAACACAACCTAAGCGAAGAACTATAATTCAGATAGTGAATCCTAAAAGATATTTAACCTAGCATTCAAAGAAAACCCTTATGAGAAAACCCTAAACCTAAGGTGGATCTACTCAGACATGGAGAATGAAACAATCAACATGTTTGAATAAATCATCAATAGAATAGAAAGAAGGGTTTAGAGATCTGATCTCGGACGAAGGGAGATTCAGACTTGTCTCTCTAAAACCAAAGTAAAATCAAAACACAGAAAATAAAAGCCTGGTAAACAATGGCTGTAAAATCCTATTTATAACCTAAATCACGATTTGGGGCCTTCTTGTAATTATCAAAGTCTTCTGGGTGCTTTTGCAATTCTCCAAGGCTTCATAATTAGTCGCGGCCCATGAAATCTCGATGAGTGTCGATCGATACCAGGGGGTATCGATCGATGCTCGGTGCTCAGATCGGGCTCTTAGTCATCAGACTTCAGTCTCGCTCCAGAATGCTCCAGAAAAGCTCCAATAATTCAAATTAAGCTCCAGATGTGCTATAACCTGTGAAAGACTCTAAAAGACTCCAAAACACAAGAAAAGACTCTATAAAAGGACTTATATCATGGCTTAAATAGGGTAAAAACCATGATATATCAACTCCCCCAGACTTAGCCTTTTGCTTGCCCTCAAGCAAATAGAAGACTAAACCAGAAAAAGAGGTTTGAAAACGTAGAGACTCACCTGTTCCTGAACCATCGAAAAGACTCTTTTCCCAAGTACCCAAATGTCACCTGATCAGCTTTCGATCTAACCACCATGTACTTCTCCGTAGACATTTGCAGCTTTTCCAGACTCCACACAAAATCCCACAGCATTGTTCAAGTAAAGCCCTCATCGCCAGTTTCATCTCTGCAGCTAATATTTAAGAACCTTCTAGACTCTTTACCAGACAATATCTTGACAAAGGAACCACCCTTTTCACACTTCTTTTGTATCAATTTCTCTCCTCCAGACTTATTTCTTATTATATCCTTATTATTTTTTTATTTTCAGCTTAGCATATACATATCAAGGTAGGAGACGCGAGTATTGATGGTGTTTGCCACCAAATCCCCGGTTCTTCCCTCTCTATGTATCAAAGGATGTAGGCGAATAATGGCATCATAGGAAAATCCTAGCCTCGCTTCCAATCATTTGTGTGATCATCCCCTCTTAAGTAGAATAATGGGATCGCTGGAAATTTTCCTAACCCTCTACTCAGAAGAAAATCATTTCAATCTTTTATGCTCTTAATCTATCAACTTATTTCAGGGGAGAGAGATACTAAAACTAAACACATGGGGTTCCTTTATCAGATATGAATGATGAATCAAGCTCTATGAACACTAACCACATTGATGAAATGCAAAAATTTGGCTCAGGCTTCAGAAGAACTCTGCTGGAGACATGGATGTTTTCTAGTCAACTGGTCAGCCTTTGGATTTTTCATTAGTCGATCTAGAACTGATCCTGTAACACTGTGCACTCAAAAACAAAATCAAATCAATAGGTTCAAGCACAGGATCATCATCTCCAACAAATTTTGACTCAATAAAACAGTTTTGACTCGATAAAACGACTGACTCTAAGAAAAACGAAAACAATGTCAGCAGACACCTCCCCCAGACTTGAACAACACTGTCCTCAGTGTTATCTAGCCTAGAGTCAGTGAAAGAAACAAAGAAAAAGGATAGAACGAAGAGAAACAAGAAATTACCGTTCTGGAACAGTCGGTGTCGATCGACACACAGCATGGTATCGATCGATACCACGCTTAGATCGACTTGGTGAACTTTCATCCGCGATTGGTGTCGATCGATACCAATGGGGTATCGATCGATACTTAGGCGATTTCGAGTTGCTCCTTGTTCATCCTGACACAGACTCAAAACAAACGAAAATAAAAATAAAAACGAATCAAAAACAGACTCACAAGTGGGTTGCCTCCCACCAAGCGCTCGTTTAACGTCAATAGCTTGACTGTAACGCCCTTCAGGCTGGATAAGAGTGAGAGCTTGCACCAAAACAGGCTCCATCACTTGACATTACTAGCTTCAAAGTTCTGCTTAGCATGCTGTCCACAAACTCCTGCCCTTTCTCTTTCAGCTCAGAAGTAAGAAGGACTCTTGCCTTAGAGAATGGCTTCAAAGCTCCTTTGCATTTGACCTTGTACTCAATCGAATCTCCATTACACTTCTGAGGTATCAAAGTGACATGGGGATTCTCAACTTTGTTGCTCTTGGCCTTCTTCTTTGTTGCCTTAGTTTTCTTGGCAACTTCTTTGGGGGTGCTGGGCGGTTCACCTGGAACATCTGCGACAGTAGGCTCATCAGGAGGCTCTTCCAAAATATCAATCGCTAGCGACTCTCCTGTGACAACTTCGATGCTAGACACATGTGTGGGAGCACTCCTAGGGGGAATGACACCATAATAGACCCCTCTGTCAATGTAAGAGAAAGAGATTCTCTTATTAGGTGTGTCTATGATCGCGCCTGCAGTAGCCATGAACGGTCGTCCCAAAAGGATAGGCATACGAGATATTGCACCCATCTCTACAACCTGAAAATTAGTAGGAACTAGACAGTCTCCTACTTTGACCATCAAACCATGGATAGTACCGTGTGGAAGCGAGGTGGAGTTGTTCGCGAATGTGATAGATGCCTCTGGTGATCGAATATCAGCTCCTAACCGCTCTGCAATTGCCCTTGAGATGACATTGACACTAGCCCCTGAGTCGACAAGAGACTCTTTGAACTCAACTCTAGAGATAGAGCATGGAACTACAAATTTCCCTGGATCCTCCCTTGGGGTCAACTGTCTCAGTGGAGGTGGACCTCTAGCCTTAATGAAGAGTGCCTTAATCTCTTCCTCAGTTTCTCTGCAATCCTTGAAGTGACTTAGCAGAGGACGGCACTCTAGGGCTTCTTCAAAGGTTGAATAAGGGGAAATCCTTCTTACCATCTTCTCAAAGCCACGCAGCTGCTTTGGAGAGATGGGATCTCTGAGGTGTTTAGGTACAGGATTCTCCTTCTTGGGCTTGCGAGCTCTTTTCTCAGCTCGTTCCTTAGCTATCGCTGCTTGACACTTCGTTTCATAGTCTTCCCAAAATTGGGCGATATTGAACCGTGCTGCTGCTACTTGAGGCTCCTTGGTCGAAATATCATGTGTCTCCTCAGAAATTGCCTTGGTATCGACCGATACCAGTGGGGTATCGATCGATACACGGGTTTTGGAAGTGTCCCGTTTCAGAATTGTAACCGGCATCGATCGACACCTGGGGGTATCGATCGATGCTCTGGCGATTTCAGAATCCTCTTCGTAATTCTCTGCACTTGAGGAGATCGCATTGACGTGTGCATGAACCGATTTTCCCTTGGAATTTGCTGCAGTCTGAGCTACTTGAGTTTCCAGCATCCTGTGACTCGTATTTAGTGCCTCGATCCTTCCACTCAAATCGGTGTACATGGTGTCCATCTTACCATTGAAGGTGGCTGTCATCTTCTCCTGCCCTTGAACCAGGTGTTCAAGCATAGCCTCAATCTTACTCTCAGGAGCTTTGGGTGGTGGGGATTGGTACCCTCCTTGCTGAGCATTGTTGGTGAAGTTTCGATTGGAGTTGTATCCGAATCGCTGACCCTGAAAACCAGAACCACCTATGTAGTTAACATCTTCCACCTCATTCTCAGTAGCAAAGTGGACGGCCTTTGTTGTCCTTCCCAGCAGAAGACTGTGCATAGAATCCAGCTGAGCTTTCACTTCAGCGATCTGTGACCCATCCATGTTACCAGCCAGCTTCTTGCGCTCGAAGTCTGCGCTCTTGGTGCTACTACTAGATGCAAAGTTCTCAATCAACACAATAGCATCCTCAGGATATCTGGTGTTGAAATTACCATTGCTCGAAGAGTCCAGACCCATCTGATATCTCCAATCTACTCCTCTGAAAAAGATACCCAGCAGCTGCACATCAGAGTATCCATGATGTGGACAATCTCTCTGATACGATCTGAATCTTGTCCAAGCAGCCTTGAACGCCTCAGTAGGTCCTTGAGAAAAAGTGGATATCTTATTTCTCAGATCTTCAGATCGCCCGTCATCATAGAAGTTAATCAGGAAGGCTCTCTTGGTGTCCTCCCAATTAGTTAGCGATCCAGGAGATAGCTGCCTCAGCCAGTAAGTAGCTTCTCCACCCAGAGAGTAGGGGAAGAGCTTGCAGAAGAGATAGTCGTAGGACACTCCATTGCTCTTGATGCTAGTGACCAAGTCCTCGAATTTCTCTACATGGTCCATTGGATGTTCATGAGGAAGACCATGGAAGAGATGCTGTCCTACTAGAGTGTAGTAAGCAGGTTTCAGCTCGAAGTCATTCCTCTCATAAGCAGGAGGACGAATCGCTGACCGATTGGCGAAAAACTGCTCTGGCCTGTTGTACTCACCAATTGTCTGAGCTCGAACACCTGCAGCATTGCCAACGTTGCCGCGCCCAGCTGGCACAACAATCTCAATAACAGGAGCAGGGACAACGATGTTTCCAGCTTCATCAAGTCGTTGCCCTCTCTCATTACACACATGACCCTCTTGGTCTCTCAGAATTCCAGCTTCATCAGCTCTTAAAACCACTGGGTTGTTCATCCCTGATGTTTGCTTGGTCTTTCTGTTTGTGCGTTCCACAAGCGCTAGCTGTTCCAGTGATAGTCCAACTAGCTGAGTGCTCTTGTTGCTCCTGGTTTCACGAACAAGCATACACCTGCAAGGAAAACACTAGGCAAAGCACGTAAGTAACCAGAAAAATACGTTGAGTATCGATCGATACCAAGTGGTGTCGATCGATACCAAAAAAGGAAGTCGCCGGAGTATCGACCGATACTAGTGAGTATCGATCGATACCGACGAACTTAGTCGAAATTCTAAACTAAAATCTAATGGCGAAATTGAGTCCCCGGCAACGGCGCCAAAATTGATATGCTCAATTTAATACCCTAAGATACTAAAGCAGTTGTTGTAGTAAGTGTAGGGGTCGAACCACAAAGACTCACAGAGATCACACAATAAATTATGAAGTGTCGAATTACGCTAAGCCAGATAGATGTAATTAAAAACAGTGCAGAAATTAAACGAGATGTAAATCAATTGGGAAATATAGGCTCAGGGTTTTTCTCAGAAAATCAGTGAATGCAGACTAACTAACTAACAGGATTCAGATTTAGCGCAGTTCTTGAACTCAAATCACTAAAATATAGCTAACCAACTCTCGTTGCGAAAACTATCTAAATCTAAATCCTAGGAATTCCAAATCTCTTTGCGAATCCTAAAGTCTAAATCAGCTTTAACAACAGGTTTGATATGTTCACAAATTAATTAAACCAAATCTCTTTGCGAATAATCAATTTGCTCACCTAGGTTCTATCAGGTAATTAATTGCACTCTCGTACCTAATCAATTATCCTAAGATTTATATTCTAGGTAGCTAATCTAGAACAAGCTATGAACACAACCTAAGCGAAGAACTATAATTCAGATGGTGAATCCTAAAAGATATTTAACCTAGCATTCAAAGAAAACCCTTATGAGAAAACCCTAAACCTAAGGTGGATCTACTCAGACATGGAGAATGAAACAATCAACATGTTTGAATAAATCATCAATAGAATAGAAAGAAGGGTTTAGAGATCTGATCTCGGACGAAGGGAGATTCAGACTTGTCTCTCTAAAACCAAAGTAAAATCAAAACACAGAAAATAAAAGCCTGGTAAACAATGGCTGTAAAATCCTATTTATAACCTAAATCACGATTTGGGGCCTTCTTGTAATTATCAAAGTCTTCTGGGTGCTTTTGCAATTCTCCAAGGCTTCATAATTAGTCGCGACCCATGAAATCTCGATGAGTGTCGATCGATACCAGGGGGTATCGATCGATGCTCGGTGCTCAGATCGGGCTCTTAGTCATCAGACTTCAGTCTCGCTCCAGAATGCTCCAGAAAAGCTCCAATAATTCAAATTAAGCTCCAGATGTGCTATAACCTGTGAAAGACTCTAAAAGACTCCAAAACACAAGAAAAGACTCTATAAAAGGACTTATATCATGGCTTAAATAGGGTAAAAACCATGATATATCATGCAGGCGATTTTGGTTCTTGGTATGAATCAATGATAATGGCATTGAACGGTCGTAACAAGCTTTGTTTCGTCGACGGATCTCTTCCGAAGCCAACTGATTGGCAAACTCCTATATCTCACCATTACCAGAGCAGACATCACCTATGCAGTTCATAAGTTGAGTCAATACTTATCTCAACCAAGAACAGAACATCTACATGCTGCTCTTCGGATAATGAAATACTTAAAAGGAGATCCGGGTCGTGGTCTATTCTTCTCAGCTAATTCTGAATTACGATTACAAAGCTTCTCATATGCTGATTGGGCAACTTGTCCAGATTCACGAAGATCAACAACTGGTTTCTGCATCTTTCTTGGGGATTCTTTAATATCATGGAAGTCCAGGAAACAGAAGACAGTCTCTCGAAGCAGTGCAGAGGCCGAATACATAGCCTTGGCAAACACAACCTGTGAGCTGGTTTGGTTAAATCAGTTATTACAAGATTTGAAGATTAAGGTAATTGGTCCTGCTAATCTCTTTTGTGACAGCACAGCAGCAATACAAATAGCTTCAAACTCAGTTTTTCATGAAAGAACTAAACACATTGAGAATGATTGTCACTTGGTTAGTGAAAGATTGAGGGCTGGTTTCTTAAACCTGATGCATGTCACCACAGGAAATTAACTTGCTGATCTATTTACCAAAGCCCTCCCTCCCAAGACTTTCAAGTTATTGATGTCGAGATATGCTTTTTCAAGTCTTTTTCTTCCTCCTTGAAGAATTCGACTTGAGGGAAGGGTATTAGATCAATATAGATTGTATGTATTTTGGTTAAGTCTCCTTTAGCTTAATCACTTGTATATATATACTGTGAACAGTTTCAGTTACAAACTAATGTGAAATATACAGTTTTATATTCTCTCTCTCTATATCTATAACACTGCCTCGTCGTCTTCATCGGTCTCCTCGTCCGTTGTCAGCCCTGCTGATTTTTCGATGTATTTCAGATCCAAGAAATCATCGTCGTCGTCGTTTCTATCCAATGGATGATCGCAAATTCCGAGTACTGGATTACTCTCTGCAACCTCTCGCTTTTTCCGTCTGTCGGAAGCGGACGGCATATCCCGCAGGGGACTTTGTAGATCGCGAGCACGAGTAGGTTGATGACTCCGCAGGGACAGCAGCACCACACGGCGGCGCATCTCACCGTCTTGACGCCGCAGAACTCGGCGTGAGTGGATCCGCCGCAAGTGGCTCTTGGGGACGGCGAAGAGAGACTTCTCTGGAGCAGCGGCTGTCTCCAGTGGTTACGAGACGGAGAAGACGACGGAGTGTCTCTGACAGTTTCGTCTGTCTCGAGATCTGTTTCGGATCGTAACTAACGTCGGAGAATTGGATTTTTAGGTCTTGGATTTGAGAATTGATTACGGGTGAAGAAGATTGATGTTTTAAAAAAAAATTATGGATGAAGAAGAAAACAAAAACGGGTCGGGTCGAGTCAATATTATTTTGGGTCGAATCTGGTTAAAATTGATTTTAGTTTTTATTTGGTTTTTAAACGTAAACCAAGTTAAACCGTGATCCGTGGGCAAATAGATTTGTAACTTTGATTTCGTGGGTAAATAAGTTTGAAACTTAAATTTCGTGGAGAAATAGGTTTCAAACTTTTAAATGATGGGAAAATAAAACTACGGTTAAACTTTGTGTAGATGTGTTATTATATGGAAGTTCTTATGAAAAAATAGATCGTCAACCCTAATAAATATATCATTGGCTTTGAAACTTATCGAGTCAAATCAATGATTGTATTTTTGGTCAAAAATAATTGTTATGAAGACTTTTTGAAAGTATACAAGGGTTTTGATTTAAAGATTAGTAATTGCGTTGGTCATCGAAAACTCGAAAATTCAATAATCCACTGGATGAGAATTGAAAGCAGCCTACGTTTTTAAAGCTAAATAAATACTTCTCGGTCTTATCTCTTGTTCTAAACTTTGTAGATATATATATTGATAAGGAAATAGTTACTAATTTTAGTGGACTCCACTGAGAATCAAATTTTTAAAATTTCTAAATAAAGGTAAAAGTCAGTTTTTTTTTTTTTGGATTTTGTAAAAGTCAGATGTTGGTAATTATAACTTCGATATATAATATTTTAATGGTTTGAATAACCAAAATAGTTCTGACTCTATAGAGTAATTGAAATGTGCCACATGTTCGTAAGAATCAACGTCATATCGATGTTACGTTAGTTGTCTAGGGTGGAGCATAGAGATCACATGAAACAAGATATCTTTATATTGCAAAAATGCTCAAAACTTTTTGATGGATGAATTCTTTTGGGTTATGGTATGTCTAAAGAAAAAATAGATAATGTCAATGCATTTAAAGATATATTGTTTAGATTTGGTGAAGATGATTGATTATCCGACAGACTGGCCAATATTGACTTCAGAACTAGACTTTTTTAATGAATTCAAAGCGTCCTTCATTCATTTCATTTTATTTTCTATTCTACGAATATCAAATGTCTGTGTTGATTCTCTTGCAAAATAAGTTCGACCAACATATATTTTTTTTTCATCTAAATCAAATAGAATCGGTGAGGAATAATCACCTAGTTGGTCAAACTTAATTTAATAAAAAAAAAAAAATATCAACGCCATATTTAAAGAACCCAGTAAAGGACAAAGTCACCACAAGAGATGATGACGAGCACAACGTGAGGTCCTGAAATGTATAGTATGCCGATTTATTCTCCGTAAGACAAATCTTTTCGCTTTTTTCTTCTGAATAGTACTTGTAAACGAAATATTGTGTTATGGACCATTCTTGTACCAACACAAAACAAACTTATGAGCCTTTAATCTTTTTCCGATTTCGTAAAACAAACATTCTTTATTTCTTAAAAAAATTACATTTAGTGGTCAGAGATTCTAGATGGCTTCTTAGTTCTTAATTTTTGAGTTGAGATATGTATCTAGTTTAAGTCGTAAAGCGATATAATTTGACGAAAAAGATAGACAACCAATTAAAGTCATGCAATGTGTGTGAGAGACATTATAAAATACACAGATAAGATTTTAAAAGATACAATAAACGAAAAGCAAACAAAAAAGAAACTTCAGTCTTTTATAAGAGAAGTTAACCAATAACAAACAACACAACCAAGCAGAAGACAAAACGTCAAAAACAAAAATATGAGTAACATAAAATTTCTCAAGCCTGTTATATCCTTTCTCTTCTTCATAATCTGCTTTCCTAGCAAACCCTCCGATGCATCCAGAGGCATAGCCATCTACTGGGGGCAAAACGGCAACGAAGGTAATCTCTCGGCCACGTGTGCCACCGGCAGGTATGCTTACGTCAACGTCGCTTTTCTTGTGAAATTCGGAAACGGCCAAACGCCGGAACTCAACCTTGCCGGACACTGCAACCCTGCGGCCAACACTTTCACCCATTTTGGCTCTCAGGTCAAAGATTGTCAATCTCGTAGCATCAAGGTCGGTCCATTCAAATATCCTTTACGTCTAACTGTTTTTTTAGATTGGAAATTGAATATTAATCTATGTCCAATTTCTAATAATTAAATTGATAAATTGCCAAAAGTTAGCAATTTAGCAAAATAATCCTGGCTATTTTACACGATATTACACTAATTTATTTGATGACAACCTTCAATGATTTCCATCTATTTACGATTTTGCTATCGAAATTATTTTTTCAATAACCTTCTATCTCAAACAACTTTTTTCTCCCTCAAATTTTGATCCTATAACTAATTAGTTTGAAATCACATTTATTTTAGATTTGGTCATCTTTACTAAATAAAAATTCAACATTGGTCTTTTTAATAACATCAAGGTTATGTTGTCTCTCGGCGGCGGGATAGGAAACTACTCCATCGGGTCTAGAGAGGACGCGAAAGTGGTCGCGCATTATCTGTGGAACAACTTTTTGGGAGGAAAATCATCAGCACGTCCCTTAGGTGATGCTGTTCTTGACGGTATCGATTTCAATATCGAGCTTGGCTCCCCTCAACACTGGGATGATCTTGCTAGGTAGTATTTTTGGAAACGTTTTGATTAATTGTTTTTTGGCCAAGGTATTAGCATGGTTGAAAATTGAAAACTAGTATTTTTTGTGATAAAAGTTGAAAATTGAAAAATCTATTTGTCAAAACTAGATGCTTATGACATATATTCTAAAAAAAAACATTTTCATATTTGTTGACTAATGTTATAACTTAATTTTCATTTGTAACTTTGGACAGGTTTCTTTCAAAATTTAGCCACCGAGGAAGAAAAGTGTATCTAACAGGAGCTCCTCAGTGTCCATTTCCAGACAGATTAATGGGAAGTCCTCTTAACACTAGACTTTTCGACTTTGTTTGGGTCCAATTCTACAACAATCCACCTTGTCAATACACTTCAGGTAATACTAAAAGCCTTTTTGATTCGTGGAACACGTGGACCACTTCGGTCACTGCCCAAAAAATCTTTCTAGGTCTTCCGGCGGCTCCTGAAGCCGCCGGAAGTGGGTATATTCCGCCAGATGTATTGATTTCGCAGATTCTTCCAACTCTAAAGAAGTCACAGAAATATGGAGGTATAATGCTTTGGTCTAAATTCTGGGATGATAAAAATGGATACAGTTCATCTATATTGGCTAGTGTGTGAAACGAATTGTATGTATCTATCAATTCTCTCCTGTTTGGTTTATAATAAATTGTTTTGTGTGTGGTGGTATTCTGATTAATTTGCAATATTGTATCATCAATATACTTCATCAAGACATCAACCTTCAAATTAAGGAAATTAAGGATTGCTTTATAGTATGCACGGTTACTTACTAATTCTTTTGATAAAACCGTTTCCACGCTTTTAAACGCTTCAGTTCCACAAAGCCGAGTCTCATTCTAGCCAATCTAGGTCACTGATCGCAACTCTCATGCGTGTACTAGAGTTTGCACGTACATCCAGTATCCTCTTCATACATGCTATCCGTCTGGTACTACCTTACTAGTTTTTTAAAAACATGTACTCGGCATTTTAGATGAGTAACACATAATAAAATTTAAGTAATCATGAATACAAATAAAAAAGTATGTAAAAAAAACATATTTTTTAAGGCTTTGACGAATTTGCTTGCAATCAAAACTATTTTAGTTTCAAACTTTTTTGTCTGTAGTAAATATAAAAGATTATATCCAAAAAAATATTAGTCTGTTCTGTTTTGTTAATTTTTAAAAAATTAAACGGTTTAATCTGCAGTCACTAGTCCATCTATACTACTATACTAGTATTATGAAAAGCAATTTTTTGGTTGATGTCAAAAAAAAAATGGTTTATTTTGCCGATCTATGTAACACTTAATAATATTCCGTTCCATGAACACATTTTTGAATAATAAAAATGGTTTATTTTGCCTATCTATGTAACACTTAATAATATTCCGTTCCATATCCAGATATCCAACATTTGTCAATTATTTAGAACCGACCATTTACGAAACGATGAGTTTTTGTCAAAATTTAGCTCACCCACAAAGACACGTGCCACAATCTCTTTGTTCAAAGTTCTCCCACCGAATCATCTCTCTAAATGCGTTCAAACCATAAAGGGATGATATATAAAGAAATAAAGAATACTAAAGCATATGTTATACCGATTTTTTAGCCTCTTCTCTCTTGTTAGAAGATTCTACTATGTCTTCATTTTATTTTTATTCTGAGCATTTGGTTTGCACAACTTCCTGGTGATCCAGCCATCGTTTGGTGTCCCAATAGGTACACATATTAATCCTTTGCTTTTTAGTTTATTGCAAGTATATATACAAATTTGATTTTGGACACATATAATTTCTTTAGACCAACGGTCGATTTGCCTATAATCAGAAATTTTCCACATTATTTTCACTCAAAAAATCCAAATATCTAAAATATAGAAACTCCCCAGTTACAAAAGAAGCCGTCTTGGAGCTAGAAGCCACCGGAAACCTCGTACTCTCCGACCAAACCACCATCATCTGGGCCTCAAACACCTCAAACCACGGCGTAAAATCAGCGGTTATGTCCGAATCCGGCAATTTCCTCCTCCTTGGAACCGATGTTACCGCCGCTCCGGCCATTTGGCAGAGCTTTTCGCAACCTTCCGACACTCTCCTCCCAAACCAACCGTTAACCGTTTCGCTACAGTTGACCTCTAATCCTTCCCCGTCGCGTCACGGCCATTACTCCCTGAAAATGCTGCAGCAACACACTTCGCTCAGCCTCGGCCTAAGCAATAACATCAATCTTGACCCTCACGCAAACTACTCCTACTGGTCCGGACCAGAGATTTCGAATGTTACCGGGGATGTTACCGCCATTCTTGACGATACCGGAAGCTTCAAGATCGTTTACGGAGAATCCTCTATAGGAGCAGTGTATGTCTACAAGAATCCGGCAGACGAAAACCGGAACTATAACAATAGTAGCAATTCCCGGTTAACGAAAAAACCGAGTTTGCGGAGATTGGTATTAGAGAACAACGTTAATCTCCGGCTGTACCGATGGGACAACGACATGAACGGCTCAAGCCAATGGGTATCTGAATGGGCAGCTGTATCAAACCCGTGTGACATAGCCGGGATTTGCGGTAACGGAGTATGCAATTTGGACCGAACCAAGAAAAACGCCGACTGTTTCTGTTTGCCCGGTTCGGTTAAGCTTCCTGATCAAGAAAACACTAAACTCTGTTCAGACAACTCATCTTTGGTCCAAGAATGTGAGAGCAACATCAATCGTAACGGTACGTTCAAGATATCGACGGTCCAAGAGACCAACTACTATTTCTCAGAACGTTCTGTTATCGAGAATTACAGCGATATCGGGAACGTAGGGAAATGCGGTGATATGTGTTTGTCGGATTGCAAATGTGTGGCTTCCGTTTACGGTTTAGATGATGAGAAGCCTTATTGTTGGATTCTAAAGAATCTGAATTTTGGCGGTTTTCGAGATCCTGGTTCGACCCTTTTCGTGAAGACTAGAGCCAATGAGTCTTATCCCTCGAACTCGAATCATCATGATAATGATTCGAAGTCGCATAAGATCCACGGATTAAGACAAAAGGTTCTGGTGATTCGTATAGTTGTGGGGATGCTTGTGCTTGTGGCACTACTTGGGATGTTGTTATACTATAATGTAGATAGAAAGAGCTAGAACACTAAAGAAAGCAGCAAAGAACTCGCTGATCCTTTGTGACTCCCCTGTGAGTTTCACTTACCGCGATCTTCAGAACTCTACTAACAATTTCTCCCAACTTCTTGGATCAGGTCAGAATTTAAGAATCTTCATTTGAATTTTATAACAAGTTTTAACTTAGGAGTGTTTAAAGTCTTATTTTTATTTTTGGTTTATGATGTGGCAGGTGGATTTGGAACAGTATACAAAGGAGTGATAGCGGGTGAAACGCATGTCGCGGTAAAGAGACTAGACAGAGTATTATCCCACGGCGAGAGAGAGTTCATCACTGAAGTCAATAAAATTGGTTCAATGCATCACATGAACCTTGTCCGCTTGTGCGGTTACTGCTCAGAAGACTCACATCGGTAAGACAAGAACATTAACCTTTAATAAGACTTTTACAATAAAATATGTTCTGTTCTTTAAGCAAAAAGATTGAGAAATGTGTTCTGTATGGATATTACAGGCTTCTAGTTTATGAGTTCATGATCAATGGGTCGTTAGACAAATGGATATTCTCTTCGGATCGGACTGCGAGGCTGCTTGATTGGCGAACACGTTTTGAGATAGCGGTGGCGACTGCGCAGGGGATCGCCTATTTTCATGAACAGTGCCGGAACAGGATTATTCACTGCGACATTAAACCTGAAAACATCTTGTTGGATGAGAATTTTTGTCCTAAGGTATCGGATTTCGGGTTGGCAAAGATGATGGGAAGGGAGCATTCGCAAGTGGTTACGATGATAAGAGGAACGAGAGGGTATCTAGCGCCAGAATGGGTGAGTAACCGCCCGATCACTGTGAAGGCCGATGTGTATAGCTATGGAATGCTTCTTCTTGAGATCGTTGGTGGTAGGAGAAATCTTGATATGTCCTTTGACGCTGAGGATTTTTTTTACCCTGGATGGGCTTACAAGGTAACATCACTAACCTTTACAAAAATAATATATAGCTAAAATGGTGATTATAATCAGTGATATTAGAGGCAGTTTGGCTAGCCGTCGAAACTATCTAAATGCTCTGATTTTGGATAAATAGTCAAACTGATTAATAAAAAATCAACCATTTTTTAGATCTAGGCGGCCCCATTAATCGATTTAAACACCCTTTTGATATATTTGTAAATATTTTTTTCATATAAAATAATCAGAAAAGTCAGAATATATTTTTTGGTAAAAAAAAGAAAGTCAGAATAGATATATTTAAAAAGTCTAAAATTAATGGAGTTTTTGTATGTAAGGTCACTTATTTGAAGTTTCTAAATTTTTAAGCATTTTTTGAACTTATTTAAGAAATTAACATTTATTTTATTATTTTTGACAATTTAGCTCATGTACAGTACGGCGTGTACGCATGTAGACGGTACATGAATAGACAGATGTATTAGTATTTTCGTCATTTACACACTAAAAGACAACAAAAAAGTATTAACTTACTAAAAAAACTTGAAATAAGTGACTATATGTGCAATTATGTCAAAATTAATTGGCATGTCTAGATGGTCTGACTAGCGTCTAGACCGCTCTTGAACGCCTAACAATTTTCAAAACATTGATTAAAATGTATAGGAACTAACGAACGGGACGGCCTTGAAAGTTGTGGATAGAAGGCTACGAGGAGTAGCAGAGGAGGAAGAAGTAGTGAAAGCTCTTAAGGTGGCTTTCTGGTGCATACAAGACGAAGTATCAATGAGGCCGTCAATGGGAGAGGTGGTAAAGCTTCTAGAAGGCTCTTCCGACGAGATCAATCTACCGCCGATGCCGCATACGATTCTATAACTTATAGAGGAAGGACTGGAGGATGTGTATAGAGCGATGAGGAGAGTGATTAATAACCAGCTTAGCTCTTTCACTGTTAATACCATCACAACATCTCAGAGTTATCTTTCCTCCTCTCGGTCTCATGCTACTTGTAGTTACTCTTCAATGTCTCCTAGGTAGTTTTTTTTTATAATAGTTTGGGATCATTTCTCCTTTCCTTTTGGGCTAATTAAAATGTGATTTTCACTCTCTCTTCAGCCGTTTGTGTTTTTGTTTAGTTAAAATGGATTTGTGGTATACATAGAGTACTAGTCAGGTGGAAGTTAAAAAATGTCATTAAAGTTATAGTGTATTCTACTCAAATACTTGTAGGAAACATTTTGCTATATAGACACAAATAATAGATTGGACCATCTTATTGAGTCTATAATATCTTATTGGGTTCATAAAAGACTAATAAATGATAAGAAATAGTGATGACAAAAAAAAAAAAAAATGGTACTTGTGACTTGGAAATGGTTAAAAAAAATTCACAAGTCCCATGCTCTAGCTTCTTAAAAGATCATCGGATCTTTCTCTATAGCGGTATTATCCATCCCGGTCAAATCCTATTTCATTTTTATATCATCAATTTCGATCAGAACGTTTCTAACGTCGGACGTCTTGAAAGAGAGTACAATTAATACGTGGTAAAAAGAAAGAGGATACAAATAGCCTACGCAAAATGAATTTCTTTAATTTTCTTCATACATACTTTTAACGTAGTTGATTTATAAAGTAACCATGTAAGTGTGAAAATACAAAATAAAATAACGTAGTTGAATTATAAAGTAACCATTTACACACATTCATTTGAAATGATATACAAAAGTTTTTTGATTAATTGACGGTTAAGAAAGGACAAGTTTTCAGCAATGCGTTGGCTGATAACGTTAGTCGTCAGTCCTTACAGCTAGATTTTGTTATCAGGTTTGTGTTTTCTCGTACATGTTGATCCCGAGGATCACTAAAGTTGTTTAAAGGTTGATTATGGAGTGGGAGTTGAGATTTCCGTTAATTAGAACAAGTCAACCACAATTTATAGCAGGTCGGGTATTACGACGAACAGGTCGGGGACCGTATTCTTTATATTAACGGTGAAAAGAGACGGACGATTTAGATTTACGAACTGCTTCCGACGGGAATCCAGTTCGGCGTTCTAAATCGCGATGCCTTGTTACAAAGGAGAGAGAGAGAGACCGGGCCTATTTTTTTAGAGAGTAATGAGGTTTTTCCTCCAAAAGTCCCCCTTCTTAATGCATAACGAGGGGTATATATAGTGAGAGTAGCTTCCTGCTTCCGCGGATTCCGGGACCACGCGTCGCCCTCAGCCTGCTTCACTGGTAAGGTGCTCTAGGAAGCGTGTCCCGGTTCTCAAGGTGAGAGGTAATGATGAGCTCGGCGCCATGCTTTTGTAAGATAGCATACTGTTCTGCCAACTTCCTTCCACGTGTCTTTTCCTCCTTTGCTTACTCTGCAGGGTTGGTGGGACGTCGAGGTCAGACCATGCCTTTATTCGGATAGTGCACTGTTCGACCAACTCCCACGTGCCTTCTTCTCTTTTGACATCCCTGTTTTGGCGAGGTGTCAGCGCGGACCCGGGGTGCGCCTTTTGGGAGCTCGGGATTTCCGGATGGAGCCGAGCGCGGGACTCCAGGTCGGTGATCCCTGGTCAAAGGTTGACGCTATGCTGACCGAATCGAGGAGGGCTCTTGCTAAGATGGGCCTAACTAAATGGGGGTGCTAGGCCCACCTCCAACAGTACATATATAGTAATATATGTAATTATGTCTGCATGTAAAATATCTATCTATGGAAGCTTACTTATACATCCATAACAAAAGCAAGCGACATGTTTAATTATGAATATTCTTAGCCGACCAGTTTGTCTCACAAGTCGCTGATTGCAATTTTCAAAACATAAGATAGAGTGATAAATAGATAGAATACAAAAAAAAAAAAAAAAATTTAGTGGAATTTTTTTTAAAAATATATACTTTCCAAAGTTGTGGTATTTTAGAAAACTCTACATACTCTAATTAGTATTTTTGATTTTGAATTTATATAGAGGTGTTTTATTACAATATAATAAGTGTGAATTCAAAATTTCTGGTTTACCAATTACCAAGCAACCCACATAATCAGTCGGAAAAGAAAAGGGAAAAATGCTAAAAAATACCTCAACTATTTTATTTTTGCTAGAAACCCACACAAACTTTTTGCGTTGTCAGTAACCCACACAAACTATTTTTTTGATCCATAAAAAACCCAAAGTTTTTAAAATTCTATTTCCCCCCCTCTGATTTCACGTCCGTTAACGGTGTAAACAGAATCGTTAACAGCGTTAAAAATCCGTAAACGACTGATTGTAAAGAGAAATGTTCAAGAACAAACCCTAATTTTCCCCCTTCTCTTTGTCTTCTTCTCAATGTTCAATAAGAACAAACCAAAATTCTGGGTCGAAACAGTGAGTGTTGTGTTATCGAAGACTGTTAAGAGCAAATCGAGAAGATGAGGTATGTGTTCTGAAACTTCGATTTTGTGTGAGGATTTCGATGGGTTAAGGCGTAATTCGAGTTTGTTTTTTTGGGTAAATCGATTCTGGAATTCGTTGTTGCTCTTAAGTGTCATTTTACTCTTAATGCAGTGAGACTTTTAAAGCTGATATACATTATGGAGGAGAAGTTTCTTTCGAAGAAAAGGGCAAAACTTTTAGCTACAATGGAGGTTTCGTGGAGAAAGACATGGTCATGGATCCTGATTATGTGACGTGGTCGATATTTGATGAATTCTGCCAAGAAAAATGAGTATATGGGTTAGTTGGAAAAGTGTGGTACAAGCTGAGAGACGAGGATATACGTGCATCAAGACTGATTTGTGAAGACAAGGATGCTGAGATTAGGCAGATGTGTGTTGAAGCTATGACCACAGGTGAAGTTGATATGTACATTCTTCAAGGAGAATCTGATAAAGCTCAACAAGAAGAATCATATAGTTAACATTCTGTTGGTGGTGATAATCTAGAGAAAGACGTTGTTCAGGTTCAAGCTGAAGATCCGATAGAAGAAGTAGGTCATGGTGATAGCAGATTAGTGTCTTTTTTGACGAAGTCTACAATGAAGAAACTGATTTGGGGAATGATAATGAGGCTGAAGCAGATGTAAATGCTGGTCAAGGGAATGCTAATGATGGCGAAGCAGATGTAAATTCTGGTTCTGGGAATGGTAACGAGGCTGAAGCAAATTCTAGTGAAGGGAATGATGAAGTAGATGAGTTAGAATTCGAGAGACAGTGCGTAGATGCTGAGCATCATGATCCTGCTGCGACACTGATGATGAATGGGAAGGTTTCAACTTCCAGGAAAATCATATATCCGTAAGCAATTACTCGAAAGATAAGCCTCCTTATATGTGGTTAAAGCAGACATTCTACAATGGAGAAGAGTTCAAAGAACAACTCTTGAGGTATGTGTTGAAAACAAACTACGATGTGATCTAACGTAGATGGGAACAGAAAAAGCTTGCAGCTGTTTGCAGAAATGAGAAATGTAGTTGGAGGATTTATTGCTCTTTTGAGAAGTCTAAACAGAAGTGGATGGTGAAAACCTATTATGATGAGCACAATCATTCAAAGAATTCGAAAGCTAGGATGCTGAAACAAGCGGTCGTTGGAGGTTTATTCAAAGAAGAAGCAAGAAGAAGACCTGGGTTGAAATGGACTGATATAAAAGATGAGATCATGATGAGGTATAATCTTTCAGTCTCTAAGTGGATATGCCAGAAAGCAAGGAGAATTGCTTTGAATTTCGTGATACAAACTCAGAAGGAACAGTTTGCTAAGCTTTGGGATTATGAGGCTGAGCTGCAGCGGTCTAATGAGAGAGTAAGTACAGAGATTGTAACAATTCCTCAGGATGATGGTTCTCAAAGGTTTGACAAGTTCTACATTTCTTTTGAGTCGTTAAGGAATACATGGAAATCTTGTTGTCGGCCTATTATTGGTCTTGATGGAGCCTTTCTGAAATGGGAATTGAAAGGTGAGATATTAGCAGCTGTAGGAAGGGATGCAGATAACAGGATTTACCCTATAGCGTGGGCAATAGTCAGGGTAGAGGATAATGATTCATGGGGCTGGTTTGTTAAGAAGTTGAAGTATGATTTGGATTTGGGGTTAGGTTATGGCTTCACCATCATCTCGGACAAGCAAAAAGGACTGATAAATGCCGTTGCAGATGTTCTACCAAATGCAGAGCACAGACATTGTGCTAGACACATTTTTGCAAACTGGAAGAAGGTGTATGGTCAATACGAGTATGAAGCATATTTCTGGGCCATTGCATTCAGTGGTTCTGAGGGAGATCATCGTTACAACCTGGAGGCTTTGAAGAAATATGATCCACTATCACATAAAGACTTGGAGAAAACCGAACCAAAGTCTTGGTGTAGAGCTTTATTTCAAAGTCATGCAGCTTGTGATGATGTCTGCAACAACTTATCAGAAAGCTTCAATAGAACAATCAAAGAATCCAGGAAGATGCCGGTGATTACCATGTTGGAGGATATTAGGAGGCAAACAATGAAGCGTATATCTAGGAGGATTGACAAGGCAAATAAGTGTGTCACTAAGTTTGCACCATACGCTATGGAGATTTTGGAGGCAAACCGCAAGTTGAGTAAGCTATGTTCAGTGATTAAGAGCAGTGAGAATCTATTTGAGGTTGTTGAGGGTCGTGGTAGCTTCACAGTGAATCTCGCGTATAGGCATTGTGCTTGTAACCAGTGGAACATCACAGGAATTCCATGTTCTCATGCTATTTATGTGATAACTGAAAATAACCGAGACCCAGAACAGTAAGTGGATCTTTCATTTATGTTAATACCTTGTATCTCCATTTGTATGAGCTAACCCTCTTCTATTTTACTGCAGGTACGTGGATGAACATTTCTTGACAAGCAAATGGCAAACCAATTACAGAGACAACATTGCACCTGTAAATGGAGAGATACTATGGAAGAAGACTGGAAAAGCAGCTATTCAAATTCCGGATAAAAGAAAACCAAGAGGGCGTCCAAAGAAGTATGCAAGGATAAAGGAGCCACATGAGTCATCAACAAATCCAAATAAAGTCACTAGGGATGGAAGAACCGTGACATGTTCTAATTGTCACAGGACTGGTCATAACAAAGGGACTTGTACTTTAGGAGCTGTCCAAATATGTCCTCCACGAAAACGGGGAAGACCTCGAAAGCCTCAAGTAAGTATTGTTTGTCAAAAATTGTTTGTTTGTTTGAGCTTATTTGTTTAATCATATTTGTCTATTGATTTGGTTATAGAATGATGATCCATGGAGTATACACAATGCACCTAAAAGGTACAAGGCAGCTCAGAGCCAATCCACACCCACGGTTGCTGCAAGCCAATCAACACCAAATGATGCACCTACAACTGCTCCATCTGGAACTTCTACTGGTCGAGGCCGTGGTCGTGGCAGGGGTCGTGGCAGGGGTCGTGGCAGGGGTCGTGGAACTGAACCATCAGCTCCTAAACAACCAGTATGTTTCATGTCTCCTTGGACTAACCAAGTCTTCGACGTTTAGCTTCAAGTTTTTTTTTGACCCTTATGAACGTATCAGATGTATTTTGGTGGCTTGTTATGGTTTTATGAACTTATTAGGTGGATCCTTGTTTGTTTTTACAAAACATATCGGCTGTATTTTGGTGGACACAAAACCAAAACAAATAAAATCACAAATTCAAACCAAAGTGCTTCAAACTGAACATCCCTACCACAGTAATGAAACACATTGCAAACACATTGCAAACAGACACAAAACCAAAACAACTAACATCACAAATTCAAACCAAAGTGCTTCAAACTACTTTTTCATTGCAAGGAACATCCCTACCACAGTAATGAAACCTCCCCATGAGATAACAATGAAATGGCGCATCAACTTTTCCCTCTCTTTCGATACCATGACTTCATATTCAAGCTTTTTCTTCTCTTCTTCGATCCATAAATTTGAATTCGCAGTTTTTGAATCACCTGTTACTGTCCCGCTCGTGATTTCGTTATCAAGTGCTTGTAGAGATTCCTTAATTACCTTGATTTCTTCTTTCTGATGACGAATCTCATCCCGCGCCTCCAGTAAGCTCACCATCTGCCAGCCATGTGGCTTTTCTTCATCAGCCCAGGAAACGAAACCATGTGCATCACATTTGAAAAATCTTCTCCCCGGATTTGCAGTCGTCCATGCTTTCAAAATTGTTGTCGATCTCCCACACTTACAGACAGGACCACATTGCGTCTGCTTGTTGCTCGAAACTGACCCAGAATCTTGGTTTTGTTCCATTGCTGTAGATGCCGATCTTGAGAAGAAGACAAAGAGAAGGGGGAAAGTTTCCTGGGCTGATGAAGAAAATAATTGGAATGTAGGAGCTTAAGCGGCATAGATCTCGTCGTTTACGAATTTTTAACGCTGTTAACGATTCTGTTTACACCGTTAACGGACGTGAAATCAGAGGGGGGAAATAGAATTTTAAAAATTTTGGGTTTTTTTATAGATCAAAAAAATAGTTTGTGTGGGTTACTGACAACGCAAAAAAATTGTGTGGGTTTCTAACAAAAATAAAATAGTTGAGGTATTTTTTAGCATTTTACTAATCATAGTAAATCGAACGTGGAAAGGACATCGTTTGATGTGAATCCGCGTTTGTCCTACACGCGATTCCTTGTACTATACACCAAAACGATCAAAGTCAGAACGTAACAATATTTTTTTATATATCGACATAACCGGGTGCACCCACGTGGACCCGCCACCCTAGTCAAACCTTATATAATCCCCTCACACTCATCAACTACTAATCCACATATTTATAACATTTATATTTCCTCATTCTATTTGTTTTTCTTATACAAAACTACTTTTGATCTTTCCATAAAGAAAAAATAAACATAAGGGTTTTTTGACTTTTTGTGGTGGAATTGATTGATTTTTTTTCTTTTTCATTTTCATTTTCTAAAAAAAAAATGAGGCGGTTTGTGAATTTTTTCCCACTGTTGACCCTCGTAGTCATAAGCTTAGCTGGAAAGGCGACGGTAGAGGCTGCGACGGGAATGAACCCTCCGGTGAAGCTGGTTTGGCATTATTACAAAGTTACTAACACTTGCGATGATGCAGAGGCTTATATTAGATACCAAGTCGAAAAGTTTTATAAGAGTGACAGTAGCATTGCTCCCAAGCTCCTTCGTCTCGTCTATTCCGATTGTATGGTTAATGTAAGTTAAAAATGTCGTCATTTTCTTTACAATAACTACAAGAACATTACCCTCTTTTTTTTCTTTTTTTTTGATAACCTATGTAAAATGTGTATGTAGGGATGTGATGCTTCGGTTCTTTTACAAGGACCAAACTCAGAGAGGACGGCTCCGCAGAATCGAGGACTTGGAGGTTTTGTGATAATCGATAAGATAAAACTAGTTCTTGAATCACGTTGTCCTGGTGTCGTTTCTTGCGCTGATATCCTCAACCTTGCCACTAGAGATGCTGTTCATATGGTATATAGATACATACTTATATATAGTGCATGTTCTAATACGAGAGGATCGATCGATTATTGTGGTTTTGTAATGAAATTTACTGATTAGCTAGTGTTGTTTTGATGGATTAATTATTTGATAATATAATGATTAGGCCGGAGCACCATCTTACCCTGTATTTACGGGGAGAAGGGACGGTGGGGCATTAAATGCAGACGCCGTGGATTTGCCGTCACCGTCCATCTCAGTCGAGGAGTCGTTGGCATACTTCAATTCCAAAGGTCTTGACGTTTTGGATATGACTACTCTTCTAGGTAACTCAACAAATTTTTCCTTTTTTCCCCCATTAGACAGTACGAATATAACCTACATGTCCAATTGTTATTTCTTTGACGGAAACGTAATCGCAATGCTACTACTAAAAACTGTTTGTATTCGCTTGAGTTTGCACATATACACTGATATACCTCTATAATATATATTTAGTATTTGTTTTTCCCAAAACCATCTTAAGCAAAATTCATTTGTTAATTGTAAATGTATACGCCAAATGAATTCATTCCATTTGTGTTTGGCGTTTGTATTTGCAATTTTGAAAAATACTTTGTGAAAATCTGAAAATGTTTTTTATTTATAAGATGTCAACCTTTTTCAATTTTTTTTTTTCACATGCAAACACATAAGCTGCGTTTGAAACATCTGTGATCTAATTAGAATATATATATTAGCAATGAAGATCTGAGTTGTATATAAATTGGAAAAAAAAACTAGAGTTTGTAATATAATGGTTTAGCTATATATGTTTGATAGAGATGAAGATCTTCTCACTACATAAACATATTTGACTATAAAGTTTAAATGAAAATATTTACAAATATCTGGATTCATTCTCATCGTAATGCAACGCTTAATTAACCACTATAAACATTACAAGACGGTTACTTAATACGAACGTGGATCTAAATTATATCCTCTTGGGTGTCTGTCTTTCTAACAACCTCTAATTATGTTATTTATAATGGAACAGGAGCACACTCGATGGGGAAGACACATTGCAGCCACATAGTGAACAGACTATACAACTTCAAGAGCACAGGGAAACCAGATCCGACCATGAACACGACCTTGGTTTCACAACTTCGATATCTTTGTCCTCCAAGAACACAAAAGGGCCAAACCGATCCACTGGTTAACCTAAACCCAGACTCAGGATCGAGCAACAGATTCAGCAGCTTTTACTATTCTCGTGTCTTGTCTCATAACGCTGTCTTGAGCGTGGACCAACAGTTGCTCTACAACGATGACTCGAACGAGATCACACTAGAGTTCGCTTCAGGCTTCGAAGATTTCAAAAAATCTTTTGCATTGGCAATGTCGAGGATGGGATCTATCAATGTGTTGACTGGAAAAACTGGAGAGATTCGCCGAGATTGCAGAGTTACCAACGCTAATTACGGGGCTTAAAATATATTTATATATTATTTTGTGTGTGCTTGTTATACTATAATTAAAAATATAAATTAATTTGATAAAGTTATTATCAATAAAGATGGAGAATAAATAACAAAGATCCAATTATTTATTGTATCTCTTGTAATAGTTTTATAACCAAACTTGTATGAAAGAAAGAACTATAACCAAACGGTGTGAGATGTTGTAATTTGCTGGGTTTTGTTGTGATTGAACACATACACTATTCGATAGTTTTGTTGCACTTCTCTCTACAAATGATACTTAACTATATTCTTTAAGATAATTTGTGGGTTAAAGTTACAATCGATCTACTGTTATTCGATTATTGATTTAAAAATAAAAGTTACAGATTTTATCAAAATTTGAAAGAGTTACAAATTTGAAGTGCAATCTAGTATTAGAATAACATGTAGATTTGTAAACGAATATTGAAAATACACAAATCAATAACCATTTTGATGTTTTTTTTGTTTTTGTTTTTCTTTAATGGAAGGCAAAACTTAAAATTTAAAGTTTTTCATAATTAACAAAAAACAAATCGGTCAAAAATAGGTCAAAATCGATCAATCGATTAATATCGCCGCCTAGCCATTAATCTCCAAGTTCCACCGCCGCCTAGCGCCTAGTGCTCGTAATGTTATATAAAACTTCAGATTCAAATACCATTTTCATTACAAAGAAATCAAATTATAGCTTTTAGACTTGGATTCTAAACATTTCAAGAAGAGTGATAAGAATATGATCTAAACCTTCGATCAGATTTCGATAACAATAACATCTAAGATTATCGAATCAGAAGACCTAAGAAAAATACCTGATTAATTGCTGAAGAAAAGTGATGCTCACGCGGAGTGATTTGCATACAATATATATAGAGTATATATGGGCTTGCTAGAGTGATTATTGAGACTAAAGCCCAACAAGCCCAGGCTTCGAAGATTTTACAAAGTCTTTGCATTGGCAGTGTTGAGGATGGGATCTATCAATGTGTTGACCGGAAAAGCTGGAGAGACTTGCCGACATTGCAGAGTTACCAACGTTTACAGGGCTTAAAATATATTTATATATTATTTTGTGTGTGTGTTATACTATAATTAAAAAATATAAATTATTTTGATAAATGTATTATCAATAAGGATGATCGGGAGATATCGACGATGATTGATGACATCGCATGAAAAGTGGAAAAATTCTGAGTAAATTTTTTATTTATTTTTATTTTTCATTAGTGGAAGTAAACTATGGATAAAATGGTTTTTTGTTTCTTTAATAAATGCTATAAACATGACTTTTTAATATATATGCTAATTTAGTGTAAAATATTTCATTTAGTGCTATTCTAATCAATTTCTTAATAAATAACATAGATCCAATTAGTTACTTTATCTCTTGTAATAGTTTTATAACCAAACACTTGTATGAAAAAAAAGATGTATATTATTTTTTGCAGTACAAAACGGTGTTACTATGGAAGATGTTGTAATTTGCTGGGTTTTGTTGTGATTGAACACGGACACTAATTAATAGTTTTGTTGCTCTTCTCTCTACAAATGATACTTAACTATATTCTTTAAAATAATTCTTGGGTTAAAGTTACAATCGATCTAGTTATTGTTATTCGATTATTGATTTAAAAATAAAAGTTACAGATGTTATCAAAATTTGAAAGAGTTAAAATTTTGAAGTATAATCTAGTATTGGAATAACATGTAGATTTGTAAATGAATATTGAAAATACACAAATCAATAACCATTTTGAGAAAACGTTAGGAGCAAAAGAAATCATGTATGTAATGGAATCAGAACGAAACGCGCCGTTTCAAGGATAACCTTTTTGGACGCATCATCTCGAGTAATAGCCAATGAATATAGGACACGTCATCACCAGATTAGCAAAATCCGAAAGAGGATAATTGAAAAGCTATGGCTTCCCTTGAGGCATCAGCTTCCCCGATGATTGAGTCCGTCATGGCCTTCCGCCTCTCCACCGGAGTCTTCTCTCCGACGGCGATCCTCCGTAATCTCTCTACTTATGCCTTCTTCGCGACAAAGAGAAGATTACGGAGCTTGACTTTTACTTCACATATTGATTGAATCGAACAAATCTCTTTTGCTTGCAGAGTATCGTCCTGTGCCGAATCTGGAGGAGGAAGGAAGCTACTTCCATGTCGCCCCTCGACGGATTTTTCATTCTCACCGGCTCAACACCAGTGCAGGGTACTGTGGATTTCGTATTGTGTGAGTTTGGTTATTACCAAGATGCTAGTTATGTTTCTAGTCAACGTTTGTCATCAATGTTTAGATTTTGCACACAGTGAAAAATCTTGTACTCATATTCATTTGTCCTTGGTACTATTTGAAGAATGTTTATTGTTCTGATTTGGGAGATCCTGACCTATATAAACGCCATGTACTTGGTCCAGAGTTGCTCATTTATGTTTATGTGTTCGTGTACCTTTTGTTCAAACTTTTAGTTGAGATCAGTGTTCTCATCGGTTGCTTAAACTGGGGAATATAAATAAATAGTGTTTCTGTAGTACTTGATGCAGTAGATTACTTTCATCTATAGTAATATGCTAAAGAGGCCACCCATGAGTTTCAACTATCAGAGTAACCTTGTAACATGTTTAAAAAAGTTTGCATGTTCTTTTTTTTCGTTATATTTGAATCCTCAATTATACCAAATTTTGAATAAACTTACTTGTGTGCACATTACCAGGAGTGGATTTCTCAAGTGTAACAGTGACTATCTTACGAGAAAGTACCTGCGGAAGAATAGGACTCAGGCCATTGCAGAGTATTTGGGTTCAGCTTCAGACCCAAAGAAGCCAACTGGGAAGTCAAGTTATCATCCTTCAGAGGAAATCAGAGCGTATGTGCCAGAGAATCCTGGAGATTCTAGGCTTCCACCTGCAGAAACTGCTAGAACCATCATTGAGGTATTATATGGCATCTTTCAATCAACATGAGATCAATTTCTGATAAACAAAATTGTAGGACCCTTTATTAAAATAGAACAAAGTTCTAGGACCAAGGTCTTATCAACTATTGTCACATGTCCCCCTCATTGTAGGTTTCTTCAGTATTCATCTATCAGAAATTCATAATGCAGCCCTCTGTAGAAACATTATATGCTCCACCATTTCCAGTTTGACCCTACTTGCTTATAGACACAGACCTGGTTTTGCGCATCTGACATTTCCCGTAGTGTGTCTTGTTCAGGTGAACAAAAAAGGAACCCTGATGCTTTCAGGTTTACTTGGTATTGGACTTCATGAGAATATTCTCTGGCCGGATATTCCTTATGTAACAGATCAGCATGGAAGTACGAAAAAAGTCTTTTTATTTTCTTTGTATTCAGTTGGCTTATTACTGGCAAGCATTGAATTGAATCACCCTTATGCACTGCAGATATATACTTTCAAGTAAAGGAAAATGAGGACATAATGCAGACTGTTGTTACTTCTGATAATAATTATGTGGTATGTTACCCCTTTTTTCAGGCATTTCATTCATATCCTATTACATCACATGCACCTTTATAGTCGATTCGTTAAAGAGTGTATGCTTTAAGTCATTTTAAGCCTAGATTTCACAAAGGAGATATGTGTTTCTCGGTAGCTAAAGCTGCTCTCTTACTTTTTTAGTTTTTTGATAACTTACCATTCTTCTGAATCTAAACATGCAAAGGCATGCTTCAAAGGCATACTACTCTGCTGCACGGTGTAGTCTTTGCAGTTTACGCCATTGTTTTCTCTATATTCACTTGTACGGAGCTAGAGCCATAATAAGTTACATATGCAATGCAGCAAGTAATAGTAGGTTTTGATACGATGGAGATGATCAAGGACATGGAACTGAGTAGTCCCTCTGGTATTGGTTTTGGAATTGAAGAAATTGAAGATGGTATAAGTGAAGTGGAGGATGAAAACAAGGGGGATGAGGATGAAGGAGAAGACAAAGATGATGAGGTTTGTAAATTTTATTTCATCTTTTGTGCTCATTTATTACAAAACTTAAATAAGATACTGTGACCGTGACTTCAGGAATGGGTTGCTGTTCTAGAAGATGGAGATGAAGACGATGATTATGTTTCAGACTCTGATGAATCGCTTGGAGACTGGGCAAACTTGGAAACGATGCGAACTTGCCATCCTATGTATTTTGCCCGGAGGATATCCGAGGTTACTTGCAGTCCCAAAATTGATTTATGATTTATGAGATATTCACCATGTGAAAGATTATAAAAACTTCATTTCTTTGTTTAAAAATAGGTTGCTTCTAATGATCCTTTAAATTGGATGGAGCAGCCGTCTGCTGGCCTTGCTATCCAGGGGCTCTTGAGTCGTGTCTTTGTGAAAGATCACTCAGATATCTCTGATCACAAGACTTCAAGTACTGTCAAAAATCTGGAGGGAGAAAACTCAGAAAAGAAATTTGAAGACATTGGTACACCAAGTGGTGATGAATCTGAGATATTGCAGCTTGAAAATTCGAGAAATGCCATATCGTATTACAAGCTGGAGATGATAAGAATCCAGCTCATCACGGCACAGGGGCATCAGGTTTATGATAAAGCCTCTCCATCTTTATTATTTACTGTCATCTTGCAATTTTTTTTCTCCTCGTCTTTTTTGGGTAACTATGAGATCAAACAACACCAAAATTTGTCCATGTTCTGAAGAGCTCTCTCTTCTTCTTTCTATCGATGTACTGTATTGTGTCAAATCTGTACTGTTGGTTTGTTAGTCGTAAATCTAGTAGGTCCCGTTTTTTAGTGTCAATTCTTATCTACTACGCTCAAGCTTTTGCTCGGTTGTGTATTTTTGCTTTTGAACAGACTGAAGTGGAAGTGGAAGATGTCAGGAAAGCACAATCTGATGCTATTGCTCGTGCATCAGACGGTATTGTGAATCGTCTAGAAGAAGATGGCGATAAACTAACTGAAGCCCTCAAATCTATGTGCTGGAGACATAACGGGATTCGAGCAGAGGTTAAAAAAAAAAAGGAAACTGGAACTTTATGTTACATACTGGAATTTCGACAAGACGTTTAGCTTTCAGCACTACTCTTCCATGGTCATGAATAAATCCATTTGATTTTACAATGTAGGAAGTGAAGCTCATTGGTATAGATTCACTTGGTTTCGACGTCAGGCTTTGCTCAGGAATGCAAATTGAGACTTTACGGTTTGCATTCTCGATAAGGGTAGGTATTCCATTTCTATCTTCTTAAACTCTGTTTAGTGATCGATGATAACATAAGATTATCACACCTGTGAATTGACATAACAATTTCACTAGGATTAATGTGGCCTGAGAACTCGGTATTGCAGGCAACATCAGTACACAGTGCTGAGGGACAGTTGAGAGAATTATTATTCGCTTCAACACCTCTCAAGCCGCAGAAACCAAAGCAAACGAGTCAAAAGGAATCTTGGTGATGTAGTAAAAGTGTAAAACTCATAACGCAACAAGAAACAAATTCAACCGCAGTACTTTCATATCAACAGATCTATCAGCACGAGTCAAACATGAAGTAACTCCTATCAACGGTAAAGACCGTTGCGCTCGACAAGAAATTTCAATGTTGGCTTGTTGGAGTTGATAGCTGAAGTCTCGATCTCCTGTTGTTCGATGTTTTTCACTTGATTCTTGACGCTGTATCTGTTTGTTATGTTGTTCAAGTCTCTGAGTTACTCTCCACAATCGAACATTCAATAGACGAAATTATGGATGAATAGAATCATTATGAGAAGAAGTGAGTCTGAGGAGTCTGACTGAGTTTTTAGCAATATGCACAAAAAATTACACTGAATCCTAATTTACCCAACTACGATTGATATCCAGATGATGGTGTAAATATATTGTAAAATCTCTGCTTCTTCAATTTTTCGGTAATTTCTGGGGTGGGCATTTTAACCGAACCAACCGAATCAAACCGAACTCAAACCGACCCAAACCAAACCATAGTTAATACCCAACCATTTGGTTGAAGTTTTTCTCAACTTGAACGGTTCGGTTTGGTTCGGTTTCAAACCGAACCGAACCGATAAACCAATGTGTTTTTGTTAATTATTTATTGTTGGTAGTTTTCTATTAATGTTGTAAGTCTATAATGGCTCATATAAGAGATGAATAAACATTGACTTGTATAATTAACTTATATTTAAGTTATTGGCTTGTTGTAGATTCATTTTAGTGGTATGTGAGAGACGAATCCATTGATTTTTTCATTTTTTATTTTGATTAAGTGTGATAGTTTCAGTTTGGTTTTAAACTTTTAGGGAATGATTTTTTTTATGACTTCGTTTTGTTTACGTTTCGTTAGGATTCTTGTTTTCATAAGTTGATTTTTTAAAAACCGAACTAAAACCAAACCAAAGTACAACCGAACCGAACTAAACCCAAACCAAACACAAACCGAACCAAACTTATTTCGGTTGAGTTCGGCTAGAGTTTTATTCAACCCGAATAAACCGAACCGAACCCGAACCGAACCCGAAATTAAACCGAAATGCCAACCCCTTTATGCATTCTCTTTTTCTTTTTTTTCGTCTGAAAACTTATTATATTGATCACTAAAACAATACAACTTATACCAAAACTATCAAATTACACAAAGCCGGCGGATGATAAAACATCCCAGAAACAAAGCCGGCAGATGATAAGACATCCTCAGAGACAAAGCCGGCGGATTATAAAAAATCCCCGGAAACAAAAGCCAATGAGTACAAGACACTCCTGGAGACAAAAACCAAATAAAGAAATACACAACAAAATACACAAAATGGAATATTGAAGTCAAGGTTGAAAACTTGAAACTCTCGAAACCATTGGAAAAGTCGGAACGAAGCATAGAGAACCAACCAACGCAAGCGAATAAAAGTCGATGTTAAACCCGAATTCGCACATATCGTAAATTGGCGAATTCAGTTTAGGTTTAGGAGAATTATTTTACTAGAATCATAGCTGGACCCGAGGTGGGTTGCCTACGTACCCTCGAAAGGGATCAAGCCGGTCGTAGTTCTAATTACATAGAAAGTTGAAGATAATCCTTATGAATAGGGGGTTCCCCTATTTATAAGTTTCGAGGTCCGTCGATTTTCCTATTCCTTCTTGAATTAATAATGGCGATTATCCTTATTTCCCGGAGTCGATAAGGATAACTTCCTCTTTTCTCGGGATTTTCCTCTATCAAATAAAAGGAGATCTTCCTTTTATTTCGCAAGTCGATCTTGATGGGCTTTGATGTCGGAGTTGGGCTGATTTCAACTCAAACCGGGTTAAACCGGGGGAGTGCTAAATCCCCCTCTAACAATTAGTCCCCCCCTTAGTTCGGCGAAGGAGTGTTCGAGTTCGGCGGATAATTCTTTAGCCTGGTTGGAGTTAAAATCAGCATCATGTCTTGATCGTTCAGACTTGTGTCCTTCGAATCTTCTTTGGCGGACTTTGGCGTTACTCAGCTTCGTTCGAGTAAAGTTTAAGCTCGGTTCGATAGTTTGTGCGAGACCAAAGTCAGCGTGTTATGAGTTTGTTGCGACTGAACTTCCTTAGTGCGAGGTTGACGAGCTGCGAATGCAAGCTTTTCTTACTGCGAAGGGCGATATGTTTGATTGGGAGGTAGACGGACGTCTCCCTTTTTCTTTGTTGATCGTGCTTTGGGATGGACCCTTCGATATAATCTGGAAGGAAAATCTCCTCGAACAATAGATTTTGATAAGGGGTACCCGGATTTTAGGGAGCTCGGTAGACGAGCTGTGATGTGTTAGCGAACAGTGCTCGGAAGCTTCTGTGAGATTATTAGCTCGGTTTCTGCTGACTGAATGTCGGGATCGATGAGCTGCTTCACGAAGAGCGTCTTTTGGGTTTTCTTTGGTTTTATAGATGCGTCTTGGGATAGACTGCCTACGTACCCTTTGACGGGATCAAGCCATTCGTAGTTCGGGGTATGATGGTTTTGCGAGTTATGTGAGCTCGGCTTAAGAGATTCAATTTATTATTACTTAGTCGTTTCTTGACTGTTAATTCCGAGGTCGTGATACACGATCCTCTCGAGTTCACCGTGCACAAAATTGGTGCCGTACATAATACGGTCTTAGCCGGGGTGTAGGGGATAAACTCGATCTTACGACCTGCTTCTAGGTCGGCGATCGTCAATTGATCGGCTTAGTTCCCAGGTTGGATCGGAGTGTGCGAGACGGACTCGGCTTATTTGGCTCAGACAATCTGGGAATTGCGTCATTCGGCTTATAATTTGCGAATGTTGAGGATTCGGCTTACTACTTTCCCAGATCGAATCAGAGTGTGCGAGACGGACTCGGCTTATTTGGCTCAGATGATCTGGGATTTGCGAACTACGGAGGCTCGGCTTATAATTTACGAATGTTGAGAATTCGACTTATTACTTTCCAGATCATCGAAGTGTGCGAGACGGACTCGGCTTATTGAACTTCGATGATCTGGGATATGCGAACTACGTGAGTTCGGCTTTCGATGCGAACTGAGGAGTTCGACTGAGGAGTTCGGTTTTTGAAGAGCTGAAGTTTCGAACCGAACCTGACGAACTGAAGTTCTGAATATGACGAACTGAAGTTCTGAATCTGACGAACTGAAGTTCTGAATCTGACGAGCTGGAATTCTGTATTGAACTGAAGTTCTGAATCTGACGAGCTGGAATTCTGTACGACAAACTCATCTGAACTGAAACTGATAAACCGATCTGAACCGAAACTTATCTGAACCGAAATGAGCTAAAACTGATAAACCGATCTGAACCGATAAACCAAAACTGATAATCCGAAGAACTGAAACTGATGTGCTTAAGATATGTCGTAATGAGCATTTTGTAGCTCGGTAGAAAATGTAGCTCGGTTGGAGAGCGTATTGTTACTCGATAGGGAAGCGTATTGTAGCTCGATAGAAGATGTAGCTCGATAGGGGAGCGTATCGTAGCTCGGTAGACGAGCGTCTTTTTTTTTTTTTTTTTTTTTTTTTTTTTTGCTCTTGCGAACCGTAGTTCGGCTTAGAGTGACGGACCCTGTGATTGAGTTCGAAAAATAGATAGTTTTCCGTAGGTGGTACCTGGATTTTGGAGAGCTCGGTTGTCGAGCTTAGAAAAGTTTGGTAGATAGTCCGAGACTTGAGATAGCTCGACAAGCAATGGTCTGAAACTCCGGATGCGTTTTTAATGACCGGACGTTCGAGATGATTGATATGTCAAAAATGTTGTTGAGACGTGTTTGTCCGAGATGGATTGACGAGCTAAAGCTCTTGATTGCATGTCGTTATAATGGTTTGTGCGCTGCCGAAGCGTTCTAGCTGGAGCGACAACTTTTGTAAATCCTGCGACATTTTGATAAAAATGTGAAGATATTTTTTCTTTGAGATTTTGGATCATAGTATTTAGTAAAGAAAAATGGTACTTAGCTTTTTTTTTGCTGGTGCGCAATTGTGGAGCTTGGTTGATGAGATCGGTCATCGCTCTTCCGTTTCTTTTTTATTCCCGAGCTCTTGTTAGCGCGTCAAGTTGGTCGACCCCAGAGAAAAGAATTCCATCGCGGTTTTTAATTTAAACCGAGCTCAAAATCTTTTGCGAGCTTCAATTTTTTCTTTTTCTCGCCTCTTCTTCCTGATGGGCTTGGGCCTAGCTTTTTGTATGTTTTTGTTTTTAGATCAAAGTCGTGATTCACTTTCTCTTTTTCTTCATGTCCTTATCGAGAGATTTTTGTGCATTCTTCATATTTTTCAGACGAAATTCCCGCAAGCGTGAGCTCTCCTTTACCGTATTTCTTTGGGATTTGCATGTCGGTGAGAGATGGTTGCCAGGGAGAAGGAGATCGGGCTTCAATTTACTTAGAGCCAGAAGATGGGCTTAATGTAAGATGGGCCAAAAGCTTGTTTAAGCCCAATACAAAAGAAAACCTAATCTCCTTCTCACGTCGGCTTGGCTTGCTGCAGGGGCGGCGGTAAGTAGCGGCGATGATGGCGGAGCTCCGGGACGCTTGAAGCGGTGGCGGTTTGCTGACGTGATAGATGTCTAACGCGATCAGCGTTTGGATGGAACTTCGAAGTATTTCAAAAATCGTTGATATCGGGCATGATGGTTGGTTTCGTTTTCGAAAATCTCCACGTACTGGGTCTGCTAAGATGTTTTAGATTTCCAGCGAGTTTGTTGTGGGATCGAGAATTCCGGGATCGACGAAGCTCAAGGATCGTGACGAGATTTCTCCTGTGAGGGCGAGAGATGGGATCGCGGCTTTTATTCAGAGCGATTTCAAGGACGTGATTTCTCCGGTGAAGGGATCGTTTCCGATTTTGAGAAACCGAAGGCCGTAATATTTTTTTTAGTTTTTCTTCGCCTTTGTTGTGTTTGATGAAGACGTTGTCGATTGTGTTATCAAAGAACCATGTCGGTGATCGGAGATCTCGATCGGTTAACACAACGAGAGAGATCGGAGATTTTGTCGGAGTCGTCGAGTTCCTTATCGGATAAGAATTTTATATTTTTTCCTGCGATTCGAGGAATAGATGTGTGAAGAAGAAAACCACACAATTTTTTTTTGTCGTAAAGTATAATCCTCGTCAATTTTAATTATGTGAATTGGTTATTGTAAACCAACGATCAAGCAAAATCTCATTATTGAAAGTAATGAAAAAAAAATTTTAAGCAAAACTTAGCTTTTTTGTTTTTTGACGAACACGTGCTCGGAGATGTTTCGTCGGACATCGTAGACGTCACCGGTTTAAGGAGTTCGGTTTTTGTCATCGTAGAAGTCATAGAGATGGTCATGTCGACCTCGAGCTTCAGGATTCTAGTGTTTAATAATTCTCCATTCCCCACAGTCGGCGCCAATTGTTAAACCCGAATTCGCACATATCGTAAATTGGCGAATTCAGTTTAGGTTTAGGAGAATTATTTTACTAGAATCATAGCTGGACCCGAGGTGGGTTGCCTACGTACCCTCGAAAGGGATCAAGCCGGTCGTAGTTCTAATTACATAGAAAGTTGAAGATAATCCTTATGAATAGGGGGTTCCCCTATTTATAAGTTTCGAGGTCCGTCGATTTTCCTATTCCTTCTTGAATTAATAATGGCGATTATCCTTATTTCCCGGAGTCGATAAGGATAACTTCCTCTTTTCTCGGGATTTTCCTCTATCAAATAAAAGGAGATCTTCCTTTTATTTCGCAAGTCGATCTTGATGGGCTTTGATGTCGGAGTTGGGCTGATTTCAACTCAAACCGGGTTAAACCGGGGGAGTGCTAAATCCCCCTCTAACAGTCGAGGATAGAAGAAACCGCGAAACTGCGAAACCGCGAAAGAAGAACCAAATAAACCGATTAACCCTAAAACTTGATGCAAACGAACGAGAATCTAACTCTTACCCACATAATCTTCTCCTGACACAGTTTAAATCTAGAACTTTACATCGATCCCCACAAAAAAATAGCTTTACAAAAACGGATCGGTAACAAACCACGATAGAAAATCTATTTATTCTTTTAAACTAAACTACAGCGGAAGGAGACTACCTTTTAAGATTCCGCATTCTCTCTATAATCCTATTTCTACTGTAAATAGATATCATAATTGTTTACAATTTAGATTTCTCGAAATTTTATTTATAAGGCAAGTTGTTTTTATGTAATAGAATTTTAAGGTTGCACGAGGGATTTTATAAAGGCGGCTAACTAGAAAGATGCCAGCTTTACTTACGATAAGGACTCAAAACTCTACAACAATTGACAATTAAAGAAACAGCACTTATCAAATCATATGGGTCCATGGCCTATCAAATTACAGCTACATATTTTATCAAAAATTATTTCACTTTCCCCCAATTTTTGTCGTTCACTCGTTTACAAATTGTTAGGAAGGTAGAATAAATTGTCCGTCTCCTTCTAAGATCTTTCTCTAGTTTTGTCTGCTTGCACACCATCCAGGCCTGTCTCTCTTTTTTTTCTAAAGCAGTAGGCAAAACAAAAATTTAGGACTTTTTTAATGGTATAATTTTGTTGTTTCTGTTTTCGGGGCTTTTTCTCAAAATTTTTCTTCTTTTTTCAATTTTTGGGCCTTTTTGCTTAAATATTTTTAATCATATTTTTGTGATTTGTTCTTATTCAATGACACTAATAATTTTTTTATGTATAGATCACAGCTTTAAAATATTTTAGATTAAACACATTTAACTTTAGAGAACACATTTAACTTTAGAGAACCTATAATAAAAAGCACATGAAAAATTGATATATTTTAATGATATAAATAACCAAATTGTTGAGTTGTAGAATATAATCTTTCGATGACACAGTAAGCCCCATCAGCACCGGTCTATGCCTATCGGAGGCCCTAGTCGAAAATTAAAAATGTGGCCGCGTTTTGTAGGTTTTCGATGACTCTAACCGAGGCTTCGGCTAGTTCGAACTCTCGTTTCTGGTAGTGAAAAACTAGTTTCGTTACAGTTGGAAATTTCTTCGATTTCTACTTTGCTTTGCTCTAGTTTTGCTCTGCTTTGATGTCCTCCGCCGTGTTCGATATCGCCGGTTGTTTCATTTTCTTCTCCAAAAAAAACAAAAGACAGTCCATAATTTTTTTGGGCCCTAAACTGTCGACTATTTCGCCCATGACCGGAGATATTCATCCGCATGGCCTTGTTTTTGTCAACTAAATGGAATTATTTCATGTATCCATTTCCTCTAGAGATTTATTTCTCGTTATTTTTTGTTCATTGTCATCTTTTTAGAACAAAAAGAAGAAGGAAAACTTGTAAACTCTCGAATTTTAGTTTAATTAGTGAAATTCACAATGACGAAAAGGAGACATAATAAATTATCAAGCGATTTGATCAGTTTCATAATTTACATCAACCAATTAATTAATTAGACCAACCTATAGATGATAAAATATTTTAATAGGAAATCTTTAAATTATCATTATACGAAACGTTTGCCGGTGACTGATTTATTTTTATTATTATTGTAACTGTTAAGTTTTGTCCGCTCTAAAGACAAAACCCATGTACAGCGCATGTAGATAGGAACCGAAAAATATTATATTTATTTACCAAAACATGAACTACATATAACAGGACAAATATATATAACAAAAACAATTCGGTGACAGCTGAAATCCTACTTCAAATCGATCAACCAAAAGAGTAAACTAAATATAATATTTTCAACAAAAAAAAATATAATAGATTTTTTATTTTACAAAATGATAAATTTTCAAACAAACCAAAAGGTCATATTTAAAATTCAAGAGGTTTTGAATTAACGTCTTTAATTTGTTTTTTGTTTTTTGTTTATAATAACTTAAACATTTGCAAAGCAAATTATATGAAAATTATTACGAAATCAACTACCAAAAACAGCAAAAACTAAGAGAAGAAACCACCAGTTGTCAACCCAAAAAAGAAAAAGAAAAAAAAACAACCAAAATTATGAGATGAATAGAATCATTAAACATTAATTTTCGAGTTGATAAAAAGGAAATACATGTTATGTTTCATGCATTTGTAAATATATCCCTTAAATTTCGACACCAATTCACAAGAGAACTTAAATCAATAAAAAAAATTCTTAGATTGGATTTAAGTTTGTAAGGAAATTAGCTAAAATAAAGGAAAATAAAACATATAAAATATTCAATTACTTTTCCTTAATTCGTTAACGCGTAAAATTCATTTTTAAAAAATAAAATAAAAAATGAATATCAAAATCTTATAGGATATATTGTTACGTTTTAAACAGTTTTAATATAAAATATCGTTTACCTAGGAAATAGTTATGAAATGTTCATATACTTTATCTGTGGAAATCTTGTAAATTTATGTATTTTGTATGGGATTTTAGATGAAAAACTCCATCAAACAGCATTATTAACGATAAGCTAATAAAAAAAAAATTCTCATGAGAATATTCAGAACTAATTAATTTATATAAATATGTTTTATAAAATATCAACTTCAGTTTCTCATAAATTTATTTGAAAAATATCCAAGTTGCTTTTTGTTTTGTTTTTGTTGGTCCAATTCGTATAATGTTGTCCACCACCTAATAATGACCAAAGCTTAAAAACTGAATAAATCCGTCTAAAAATAAAGAAAAGTACATGAGATTGTCAATGACTAAGTTAATCAACAAGGAAGACGGCCACGTTGAAAACTTTGAATTACAGCTAAAGATTTTTCCGTAACTGTACTTACGTGAAACACATGGCTTTATATAGTACAAAGACGTGTTTTGTTCTCGCACAAACCAACTCGTTTCTTTTTGCTCTTTTTAATTTTCTCCTTCCTCTTCGCTTCTTTTTTTGTTTGTTAAAGTTCCATTTTTATCTGCACAAGAATCAGAGAAGGTCTACAGATTTCAAATCTAAGCAGCATTTCCTTTATTTATTTTTGTTCGTATGCTTTCTCCCAGAATCTTACACATAAATTAACAAGCTCGATCTACGGCTGCAAATTTCAGAATCTCCAGGTTAGTGTTTATTTCATTTCTCTTTTCCTTTTTTTTGGCTCGTTGTTGACAGTGTCCATTACATCACGATTCTTTAGGGTTTATTTATTTATATTCTTTGTTTTTAATTTTGCGTTATTTCTTACGGAAATGCCTAGGCAATGTAGTTATTTATTTGCTTTAATCTCAACTTAGGGTTCTCAATGAACAAAATAAAAAACTTAGGTTTCTGATTTTTTTTTTTTTTGCAGCTTAGGGTTCTGATTACGAACTGTTAAATTTTTTTAAGTGAATTTGTTCTTTTCTTGGCTTTTTGTAACTTCCTTTATCGTTCTTTCTTTCCTAAACCCAAAATGCTTCCAAAAACAAAAACTGAAATTAAATCACAAAATGCCAACAGATTTTTGTAACATTGAACGGATTAGCTGTTACCAAGGCGATGAAATTTACAATGTTTACAAAGGTTTCCACAGATTTCCGATCCGGTTTACTAGTATATGAAGTAATTTTTTAAAAGATAAAACCGGGTTTCACAGCGATTTACACGCGCAAATAAGAAGCATAAGCCTTGTTGGCCGGTCGGACCATAACTTTGAAGTGGACCCGATGAGTTGATTGGCATAGCTTAGCACCACACGATTTGACATCTATCGTAACTTTTGAAAAATGTATATATTATCTGTTAATGTTTACAGGTGTTTTGTTTTGTTAAAACCAATTTAGTTGGCTTTTCTTAATATATACACTCGGAAATAAAACTGTTTTAAGAAACTATGCAGTAACCAGATTCTATCCACTTCTTTGCAAAAAAGATGGATGGATGGCGAAATCATGAATAAATTGAATCATATCGCGCATAATTTGTAAATAGTATGTATTTTTAGAAAACAATATTTTATTTTATCTGATAACACTTTATTGTACATAATATCACGCTATTTATTTAATTCACATGAAAAAAACACCATTTACTTGCGGTTTTGTTGCCGCATTTTTGGTCAATTTTGATAGAAAATTTGGTTACCTACCAAATAAATCCATGTTTTAATTAATTAGATCATGGCGTGGAAAATCTCAAATGAATAAGAGGAAAAGGAAAACCATGTAAGAATTCAAATTTAAATTACACGTTTTCTCAAATAATATTCGAAAAATGACCCAATTCAAATTTAAAGTTCTGTAAGAAAAACTAAAATCAAAACAATAGATATTTCTTCTCTTGTTTCAACTCTTTACATTTTGTTTGTTTGTTAATGATTGCTGTTTGATTTGGGGAAGATTTTCAAGGGCTCCAAAATGCACATATTTATAGTTTTCAAGTGCAATTGTTGTGGATTAACATAAAGCAGTTGTGTTTTCTTTGGTAGCCCACGATATCCAATAGAGGGTAAATGTAGTCGAATTCCATTTCAGCTGAGAAACTAGCTTAGTGGCTAGACCACTAGCCTTTGAATATAATTGTATTTAGGTAGATGTTTATAGGTGGAGAATTTAGGTAAGATAGAGATAATGTTTTTGCTAATATAGAAAAACTGAATCTATTTTAATCAGTTTGTCATTTTGGGAGAAGAAAAAAAGGTGATAATCTAATGGATCAATGATAGAAATCAAGTCAGAAGATTAATTATTATTTTTGTAGATTAGAGAAATTAACAAAATTAAATTCGACTTTCATATGTGTATGGAACAATAAACAATTTTTTTTTTTGTTACAGGGTAAATTTTTAAAAAAATAATAATAATATGGAGGAGAGATCAAATTATGTGATACAAGTAGAAGAGGAGCTCCCAACTTTACTGAGAAAAGCCACAACAGAAGAAATGGTTGGTTTTGACAATTACACAGAGAATAATTTTCCTCTTCCTCACTCCACCAGTCGTTTTCATCCTTCTCATGCCTCCACGACTACTTCGGTACATTTATTTTATTTATTGCCTTCCACACTCGCAAACATTAGGTTACATAAATAATATATAATTATATAACTAAATCCGAGCAAATCATGTTACATATATATGGATAGAATTTGCAAGAAGCATCAAGATCATCAGGAGAAACAATGGAAGCTAATCAAAACTACAATGAGGATCTCAAAGAGACTACACCATGGATGATGATCAATCATCAAAGAAAACCATCACTTTCAATGCCAACTTCACCAAATGTTCTCATGATCTCCGATCCGACATCTTCGTCTTCCGACAACATCAACAACGGTGGGTCCACTGGCAAATCCGTCAAGTTCCTCTCTCAGCCGATGGCCAAAGTCCCATCTCTCTACATAGAAACCGGCAACGATGATCGTGATCGTCGTCCTAATGATAATCACCATCATCATCAGAGTGGTCATCTTCAAATTCAAAATCCGGCGATGCATAAGCTTAAGGATCACAGGTACAACTCGTTCAAGACTTGGTCAGGGAAACTCGAGAGACAATTCACGAGAAAACCAGCTTCTATTGAACCGGAGACACCAAACCGGGATAAGCAGAATGTGCATAACAATGAAGCCATGCCTGTGGACCGTTACTATGATGCTTTGGAAGGTCCTGAATTAGAGACTCTCCGGGTACGTTCCTACATTTGAATTGATATGATTTAAATAGTTTCAATCATATATTTAAGCATGATGCTTCATACAATTCCGAAATAACGAAAACATGGTAATAACATTAAGCCAAAAAGGCTTTATATAACCTTGCGGTAAATTGCGTTTCCGGAGAAATATATATTAGGGGAAAATGCCAAAAAATATCAAACTTTCATTTATTTTTGCCAGAAAAATACCAAACTATTGTTGACACAAAAAAAAAAACCAAACTCTTTCATTAATAAAACATGTGGAATCATTTTGTCATCCAACAAATTATCAATCAGAGTTATATTTAGGAGTGACATGTTTTTGAATTCTCTTTTGTTTTCCCTAACGTTGCAGCCTCAAGAAGAGATCGTTCTACCAAGTGAACAAACGTGGCCGTTTCTCCTCCGTTATCCGATCTCGACCTTCGGTATGTGCCTCGGAGTGAGCAGCCAAGCCATAATGTGGAAAACCCTAGCCACCGCGGAGCCAACCAAGTTCCTCCACGTTCCCCTTTGGATAAACCAGGGTCTCTGGTTCATCTCAGTCGCTTTAATCATCACCATTGCCACCATCTACCTCCTCAAAATCATCCTCTACTTCGAAGCTGTGCGACGCGAATACTACCATCCAATCAGAGTCAACTTCTTCTTCGCTCCTTTCATTTCCTTACTCTTCTTAGCCCTCGGTGTCCCACCTTCCATAATTACAGATTTGCCACAGTTTCTTTGGTACCTCCTCATGTTTCCTTTCATCTGTCTCGAGCTCAAGATCTACGGTCAATGGATGTCCGGTGGTCAACGCCGGCTCTCCCGAGTCGCCAACCCGACGAACCATCTCTCGGTCGTCGGGAACTTTGTCGGGGCGTTGCTTGGCGCGTCCATGGGCCTAAAAGAAGGTCCAATATTCTTCTACGCAGTTGGGATGGCTCATTACTTGGTTCTCTTCGTGACTCTCTACCAAAGATTGCCGACCAACGAGACTTTGCCTAAAGATCTTCACCCTGTCTTCTTCCTTTTTGTCGCGGCTCCAAGTGTTGCTTCCATGGCTTGGGCTAAGATCACTGGCTCCTTCGATTATGGCTCCAAAATTTGTTACTTTGTCGCCATTTTCCTCTATTTCTCTTTGGTACGTTTCGATTATAATTTTAGCTCATACATACATATTTCCTTCTTCAGAAAAGTATTCACTCACACAAATCTTCCCTTTCTTTTATTTAGGCTGTTCGGATCAATTTCTTCCGTGGAATCAAGTAAGTTTTAAAATATCTATCTATATTTTAGGAATGTTTAATCCGAATATCAGTTTTGATTTTTCGTTACTTTTTATTTTTAATAGATTTTCGCTGTCTTGGTGGGCTTACACATTTCCGATGACCGGAGCTGCAATTGCAACCATCAGATACGCAACAGTGGTGAGGAGCACTACGACAAAAGTCATGTGCGTTATCCTCTGTGCCATTTCAACGCTAGTCGTGTTCGCACTGCTCGTGACCACCATCATCCACGTCTTTGTCCTCCGCGATCTTTTTCCCAATGATCTCGCCATAGCCATCAGCAACCGCACGAAACCCAAACAGAGTAGCCAACATCACTGGCTCGACCAACTCAGAAACGTAAGCTCAGATAACATCGAGAATTACTTGAAATTCACAGACTCTGACAGCAGTCAGGGTAATGATATAGAAGCTGCCAACGGCAAAACTCAAGAGAATGATTCAGCATAATCAAAAATCATATACAGTTTTCACAACCCTTGGTATAATAGAGTCGTAGTATCCAAGTTTTGGGTCTCTGACACAAGTGAGGAACCTAGTAACGTAAGTCTTGGTTGCTATGGTTCTAATGAGCATGTGTATACTAGTAGTAAACAAATGGTAAGGGGGTGTCAAATCGATCCAAACAAAACTGATATCTCCTAAACTGGAAGTGTTAGCGTATGTAAACTTGTTTTATTCCAATAAATAAAATGTTTTTGAGGGGTTATCATGGCATCGGAAATTATGATGGGCAAAAGCTCTATTCGGTTTGGTTCAGTTCCAACTGATAAAATTCTATGGAAACCAAAGCCAATTGAAACTTAACAAGACAACAGCCAACAAGCAGAGTAAGACTAGATGTTCAACAAAAGGATCTGGATCCTTGGCAAATCAACAGAATCATCATGTATAATGTAATTTCTGCAAGAAGGATGCACACACTATTGGAGAAGTGCAGTCATGTTGGTTCTAGTAAGATCAGCTAAGACGGCTAAGGGCTTCAGTTTTGCACAAGCATTTCAATTTCAACAACTTAATGGATACCAGAATATCTCGATAATAAATAGATGTCAAGAAGATCGAGAAACACAGGGCTTTAGATCAAAGTTAAATACCCAACAAAAAGAAGTAGCGCTAGTACTCAAGCCAATGAGCTAATGCATTAGCATACTGGAGAAAAGGTTCAGATCTGATAAGCCGAGCTATTGAAGTTCCGTTTGACATAAGAACTCGAGATATATTGGAAAATCTCAATTTTACATAAACAGAAATCAAGAACCTCAAGAAAGATAGGCCACAGAATCAAAGCTTGAACTCGGCCACAAACTAGCAGTAGAACTCCAAATGTCCTAGGAACGAATCTAAATTCTCAAAGAAAAGAGACAAAATCTTCAAAAACCTAGTTCCTGTACAAAAGATTTTGATGCATACATACCCGATTCAGTTCAGTTCGGTTCCATCCGGTTTGTATCCCATTCAGCCGCCAAAGAAAGAGAAGAATCCACGTTTCTTAGGCTCTTCCTCCACCATAACAGCCTTCATACTATCTTGCTCCACGAGTCTCCAAGCTGCCTGCTCAAATGCCAATCCCGCAAGCGTTGGAGGCTTGTTCAGAACAAGTGGAAACCCTCGATTAGTGCTTCTGATTACCTCAGAATCTTCAGGAATCACGCCCAGCAATGACAAACCCAACATCTCTTGCACATCTAGCACCGACATCATATCCTCTCCTCTGATCATATCAGTTCTTACTCGGTTCACAATCATCTTTATATCTCGGATTCCGTCGCATTCGAGCAAACCCGTGACTCGATCGGCGTCTCTGAGCGCTGTTATGTCCGGAGTGGTTACCAGGACTGCTTCGTTTGCAGGAGTTATGGCGGTTATGAATCCGGCATCGATTCCTGCAGGGCAATCGATGATGATGAAATCCGGGGAACCTTCTGGCCTGGTTTTCAGGGCATCTACAAGCCATTCCAATGCTTTTCCACCGAAACCCATGGGAAGTTTTGATCTAGGTTTTGAAATACATAGCAATTCGAAATTCGACCAACGCTTATCCCGTACCAGAGCCTGGTCGAGACGGCAGTCTCCGTTCAGGACCTCTACGACGGTGTAATTGACTCGATTCTCTAGCCCAAGGAGGAGATCGAGGTTACGGAGGCCGAGGTCCGCATCAATGGCAACGACTGAGAAGCCGTAACGAGCAAGAGAGAGACCGACATTTGCGGTGGTAGTCGTCTTTCCAACCCCGCCTTTTCCGGATGTGATAACAACGATACGCGGCGTTTCTCCGGCGAGCTCCGGTTTGCGATTAAACTGAAGAACGGATCGAATTGGACTCTGTCTGCTAGGGCTTTTGACGAATCGTGGTAAGGATATTAGAGGTTTTGAGGAGAGCGATGATGGAAGAAGCGGAGATTGATGATTCGTGGAGAACACTCGCAGAGATGCCATTGACTGTGTGCTGTTCGGCTCTCTCCAGAGAGACGGAATGCTTTCTGAGCGTTGTGGCTTGAGAGGTTTTAGCGTTTACCAATTACCTTTTCAGATTCCGGTTCATGATTTCTCCACCGTATGCCGGTTTAAGATTCTCTAACCCAAAATACTGAAAATAGAAACCAAAAACACACAAACAATGTGTTGGTTTTTCCCATTTTGCTTCATCCGTATTACAAACAAATCATTCTACACAGTCTCTACATGTTACAAACCAAATTATACCAGCATACAAACCAAACCTGAAATACCGGTACACCACTTTAGTTTTCCGGTTAATGTTTTGTCTATGAACACTCTATATAAGCAATGACTTTTTATCTGCCAGCGTTCGTCATTAGCTGAGAGAACACTTGACTACTACTGATTATACCTGAAGCTCCATCTCCATTGTCCCTCTCTGTGTTCGAACCACTATACAGACCTTGTCGAGCTCGAGCTGTTCCCGAGCCGGTAACGTCTCCATCAACTTCTTCAGGCTTGTCCAATGGTCCGGATTCTTGAAGCTGAAGCACATGTTCCAAATTCCACAGAACATCGCCTATTGTAGGTCTATCCACGCCGTAATCCGCACAGCATTTCTCAGCGGTTTCCGCAAATTTCTTCAACGAGCAAGGTTTGATCTGATCCGCAATATTCGGATCAACAATTTGATCGAGCATTCCTTTCTTTTGCCACTCAATTGCCCATTCCGCTAAATTCACTTGCTCCCGCACAAGCAACGGATCAACAGCAGGTCTAGCGCAAAGAACTTCGAATAGAACAACTCCAAACGAGTAAACATCGGATTTATCCGTGAGCTGCTGTCTCCTGAAATATTCAGGATCAAGATATCCGAAGCTTCCTTTTACGCCCGTGCTCACATGAGTCTCATCAAGACAAGGACCGGATCTCGAGAGTCCAAAGTCTGCAACTTTGGCTACATAGTTGTCATCTAGTAAGATATTGGTGGATTTTATATCCCGGTGGATGATTCCTTGCGAAGAACCAGTGTGAAGGTAATGAAGGCCTCTTGCTGCACCAATGCAGACCTCAAGCCGTTGTTTCCAAGACAAAGGCGGGTTGGCGGATCCGTATAAGTGATTTTTGAGTGGGCCTTTATCCATGTACTCATAAACCAGAATCATTTCAGACTGTTCTTCGCAATATCCAACAAGTGAAACGAGATGGCGATGACGGATCTTAGAGAGAATGCTTATCTCAGAGAGAAACTCCGGTAAGCCCTGTCTTGAACCGGGCATGCCTCTCTTCACAGCTACTTTGGTGTTGTCTTTGAGAGACCCTTTAAATACCATCCCAAATCCGCCCACTCCGATTACTAAACTTCTGTCAAAGTTATTAGTTCCGGATTGTATTTCCGCGAAAGAGATTCTCAGCGTTTGATAGCCACTAGAACTAACAGTTCCTTCAGTTGTTCTACTGTTGGAACTGCCTCTGAACCTCCTCAAAGGTGTCCATCCCGTGCTCTCTGACCTCTTGGTTTTTTTGTTCTTGCGCCTGCACAAGCACAAACCACACAAGACGAGCAGAGACAAGAACACAAGACTTCCCAATACCAAGCTAACAACGATCCAGATAACGTTCTTCTTTCCAGCTCCCACTTTGGAACTCACAGGATTTAGAATTCTCATGATCTCCACTCCATTCAATAAAGCATTAGCTCTCGACGGATTGCTGAGATCAGACGGCCCAACACTTATCCTCAACATTCCAGAATGATCAGATTCAGCAACAAAATCTATGTATAACGGAGATGCAAGAAGATGGAAGTTAAGCGTGGAGAGATCAACATCTTTATACGCAAGATAATCGTTAATAAAGACGTTGAAATAGAGCTGATTAAGCGATGAACTAACGATATCGCAGAAATGCAAACGAACCAAATGAAGAACTCGTTTCGATCCAACGGGGAATACCCAGCTGATGTTAAACCTTGCCTGCAGCTCCTGATTATCTCGATTCATCTCCTGTGCAGTCATATAGACATTATCCGGAGCAGTCTCTCTCGTCGCACCACCGTTTTGATAATTCGGAGGACTAGTGGTCCAAGCACGTTTCGCAGCTCCTTTAAGCATAAGATAGTTGTCATCAACGAGCCAAGTCCTCCACAATGTATCGTTAAACGGCGTCAATTTCGATCCACCGACGTTTATTCTGTGTACTGGCTCAAGAACTTGAGATGACAAGTTACCGAAGATTTGAGCGGAGTTAGGGGTTAAAAGCTTAGTGCCTTGATCGATTATGTAATCTTTAGGTGCCGAGAACACTTCTATCGCGTTGACGAAGCCAAATCCAGATGATTTAGAGGGAGTAAACAAAATCTCCAGAAGAGTGTCATCGATTTTCAGTATGAACTCTTTGACGACGACGGAATTAGTACCGAAACTGTTCATCACAGAGAACCCATTGACCAAAACGCCGAATTTCGCCGATCCTAAGTTAAAGCCTGGAGCTTTAAAAGGCGCGAAATGGAGACGGATGAAGTGAGTGCGTTTGCTGGTGACGCGGAATTTATAGGCGGGAGATGGAGATGATCCGCCGGGGAAGACACGAGCCGTGTGGTATAAAACGGGCGAATTCGGAGGTGGGTTCGGGTCGGAAAGCGAGACGGATCGATCGGCGGAGAGAAAACCAGAGCCAGGTCGTGAGGAGTCACCGAGAAAGGAGCGGGTGGAGAAGAAAGACGCGTTGGTATTAGCGCCGCAATTAAGGAGGTAGTTATCAGTTGGAGTGAAAGCAGCGAGAAAGAGGTGAAAAAGGGAGAAGAAGAAGAGAGTGGTGAGGAGGATTAGAATTGGAAACGCCATTGGAGGCAGGTTTGGGAAGGTTTTCAGAAAGTTTTTTGTTGATGTTTAAAGAGAAGAGATGGGAAAGGAGATAGAGAAACTAGAAAGTGCGTCTTCGCTGGCGTTTCTGGACCTTAACCTCGTATGCCCCTGTATATATTAAAAAATTCTCACAAATCCTTGTTATAAAAAACAATTTATTTTTCATTTTCTTTTTAAACCAAAACGTGAGTAAATACCCTTATACCCTTAATGAATGTGATAAATTACATATCCAATAAAAAGAATAAATAAAAAAAAAAAAAAAAAAGAGAAAAAGAGAGAAGAGAAACTAAACGAGAGAGTAAGAGAAAAGCATAGAGGAGGAGAGCCACGGTCACCCCATCGCATCACCGCCACCGTTCGCCACCGCAGTGAGAGAGAGAGAGCTCGCCGCCATCTCGTCTCGCCATGCCGAGCCACCGCCGTGTCACCGCTGCTGCAGCTGCACCGCCGTCGCTCCTCCACGCATGTGTCTTCTTCTTCTCCGATCATGTCCGTCGTCCGTGTGTGGTGTGTGTGCGTCAATCACCACCGCTTCCGTTCTTAGTCGCCAGTCCACCGCCGTGCCTCAGGGAGGACGCCGCCATCGTTGCAGCGCCGCCGCCGCACCGTCGAGTGAGTTGTAGTGATCAAAGGTGGTTGCTTGCGTCACAAGTTACTGCTGCAACTCCTCCGTTCGAGTTCACCGTTGACACCAACCACCGGAGTCCATCACCGTTGAAGCCGCTTGTCACCATCGCTAGCCCTTTCGCCGCCATCGCTTCTCCTCATCTCCGTCGTCGACCAAAGCTCACTCCCACGAAATTTCTCGTCGATTCTCGTGGGAGTGAGCGGAGGAGATCCGAGTTCACCGTAATAGTAGCTGCTGACCAGAGCTCACCGCCATCTTTGATCGGAGCCGTCGCCGTCGTTTACCCAGAAGGTATCATCGTCACTCCGCAAACTCGTAGTAGTCGTTTTGTGGTGATGACTTTGTTTTCAATTAAATAATATGATTAAACCGAGAGAAGAATAATCGTGTTAAAGTATGGTTTTGTTTGAATTGGTTTATGTTGGTTTAAGGATTTAATTAATTAAATGGATATTAATCAATTAAATGTTGATTTAGTCAAGCCAAGAACCGAGGAAAATCCTAAATATATTTAAACCCATGAACACGTAACTAAAGATTTGTTACATGTTAGTTAATTTAATTGGGGATATTATTCGAAATTAATATTAACCCGAGTAAAATTAATCAATGCATACCGGAATTACTGTTGAACAAGATTATTATTTCGGTACTACTGGAATTACTAGATACTATTATGAACAAAAAATACACATAGTTGTACTATTTATCTTAGTAGTACTTTCATAACACATGATTAAACGAAAATAATATAAAATTACCTCATTTAACACATGGCGCCGTCATTCATTAAAAAAATAATATATATTTTGTCATAGTTGTACTCTTTATTTTAGTAATACCAAGATGCACATAGTTGTACAAATCCATATGTTCAGGTTTATTTAGTTGTACCATGTTCAAATTATAATTTTTATAGTAGTACTTATGATGTAAGATAATTAAACTACATTTACTAGACTTTCATATAAAAAAATATCTTAAAATACTCTGTTTGATTGTTTCTCATAACAATGAGGTTAGTAATCACACATTAACCATAAACGTATAAGGTAATTTTAGTTAACATAAGAAGTTTTGTATTTAATAACCAATTTTTTTTGCTTAATTTAGATGTCTAATAAGAATATTTGTATCTAGTAACCAATGTTTTGTATATATGGTTACATATGATTTTTGGTATTTTCTGGACAACGGCTTTATACTTAGTTATACTACAGTTGTACCAGTTGTACCAAAACAGAGTATGCGAAAATGAGTTACGACTACCTCTTCATATTTCTATTCCTCTTCCTCGATGTTCTCCTATTGATGGAAACCTAGTTATTTGAATTCTTTCTTTTTTCTTGATATAATATGGAGGTAAGACACACAAATCTCGGATATGGTCAGGAACAATCCAGTCAGACTTATGGGGTACTGGATAAATCGTCCTGCAATACTTCAATGACCATTGCTCCATCCAATAATATTTGGAGCAAAACTCTTGTATATAATTATAGTAATATTCGAGTTGTATCAGTAATACTAGTTCTCTAATATATACCAGTTGGTCTCAGTAATACCAGTCGTCTCAGTAGTACCAATTGCTTCAGTACTACCAGTTTTTTCGGTAATACCCCATTTTGTCTCAGTAATACCAGTTGGCTCAGTAAATTCATGTTTTAATAACATAAGATTTGTGATTTTTTATGATTTGTTTTTAAACATACCAGTTCTCTAAGAAGTTTTTATGATTTATTTTTAAAATTCATGTTTTAATAACATAGGATTTGTGGTTTTAATACAAATCACTCAAAATGCTAAATTGAATACACCCCCATGATTGTGCAACGAGTTTTATTCATTGTCTCCTAAAAAATAAAAACAAATATTATTAGTATATAATTATAGTAGTACTCCAATTGTATCATTAATACCAGTTCTCTAATTAATACAAGTTGGTCTCAATAATATCACTTGTTTCAGTAGTAACAATTGTCTCAATAATTCCAGTTGTTTCAGTACTACCCAGTTTTGTCGCGTGAGAATAGATGAAGAGAGAGAACAACACGTTTTTTTATCTAGAGTGGAGAATAAGTGGGTCTCATATGAATATTAATTGACTAATTCTGGTGGGGTACATTTTTTAGTTGTGATTGAAAAAAATAATAATAATAATAGAAAAGAAAGGGTAAAGTGGTGAAAAATTGTATTAGGGGTATTGAGAATAAGTGAAGGATATGGAGAATATTTTTATATGAATTGGGGCTTGTGAGGTTAAGGTCCGGCGTTTCTCTGTATTCATTTCGTATTTTCCACTAAGGTCAGTGAAAGAGAAAGTGTTGCGAATCATTTAGGCAGCGAATTTCGTCAACCACAATGGGAAACCAAAAACTTGCTTAACCTGCTTTTGTTGTAATCGGTGGCAATCATTTTCAAAAGTTTTGCTTTTCAAATAATTGATTTTACTGATTTGGTAAACAATAAAACCTTCGTTAATCATTCTTAGAGCCGACAAAACAAAAATTATTATTATACGCTATTAGATTTGAAATTCACAGATTTGATTTTAATAAAACCCTAGTTAATCATTACTAGGGATGTTAATCTAGGCTTGAAATTCACAGATTATATTTTTTTTTCGCCATTTTTTCTCACAAAAAAGATTGACTAAATAATTTTAGGCCAAAAGCAGTGGACTTAAGGATCATTGCGGTTTACTGTAGCCAATAGATTTGAAAAAAAAAAAAAAAAAATAGAACATTTCTATTGAGAATCTCTCAATGGATATCTCAACATTAAAACAAAAAAAGAAAAAAAAAGGTAGGAAAGAAAGTGAGAATCAAATTCTCATTTGAAAAAACTATTGGGACATTTGTTTTTTGATAAGTGGTTCAACTCTTTTTTTTAAAAAAAAATTATATTTTATAAGTAATCTTCTTACGAGCATCCATCTTCTTTTTCAAATTATAGAAATCAAGATGGCAAAATTACAAGAGAGCACTAAAATACGAGAATTCAAAATCATGATAATCGTATAACACTAAACAAGAAAAGAGTACATATTGTGAGATTGATTATTTAAGAAAGCATGTGATAGCTGAAAGACATACTGATGTTTTCACTCACTGAGAAAACACAAATACTCTACTATCAAGAGGTAAAGCCAATGTTCTAAATTGCGTTAGGCGATAGTCGGACGGTCGGGTTGAGCCTAGCACCTAGCTCAAAAATCGGAGATTAATCAAGAATTAATCGGGGACTAATTTTTGGACTTTTATTGACTTTTTAACATATTAATTCATAAATTTATAAATTTATAAGTTTTTAATAACTTTTTAACATATTAATTCATAAATTTATAAATTTATGATTTTCTAATAACTTTTAATGACTTTTAATGATTTTTTGGACTTTAATAACTTTTAATGATTTTCTAACAATATAGTAAAACCAAATTAGAATTTTTCACGATTTTTGTTAAGCAATAATTTAAAAAAAAAAAAAAAAAAAAATTAGACGGATGGAGTGAGTCTAGCGACTAATCGGGGAGTAATCGAAACTAGGAGGAAATTTTTAGAACATGGGCTAATAAAGCATGAGAGAGCACTCCATCTTTCTAATTATAATTTCCTAGAGAAGTCTCTTTGGGCAAGTAGCTTAGTCTCCATCTTCCTCTTGTGTGGGCCTAAATGGGCCAATGAACCCGATCCGTAGGCCCTGGAAACAAATTTAAATTCTTCACAATCTATATATATAAAATAAGTTTTGCTCTCTTCTCATTCCGCCACATCAGCATCTACATAGGTAAACATTTTTTAATCCTCGAAAAAACTTACAAATCTTACCTTATAATTTTGGTCAATCTACCTCCAAACATAGCCTATTATAAAAAAATATGGGTTTCAAATAGAAGGTCAATTCTGAATTATTCTCATCATATATAATCACACATTCACTTAAATTGGTTGCTCTTAATTAACCTACTTACAAATTCTATACTCATCGAGAAAACACTTAAAACTCAAGAATCAAAGTCTAGAGCAGTAAGAGCTAGCAAAGTTGAATATTCAGAACTCATCTTGGAAGTATTTGCGTACACAATCACTTTCTCAAAACTTTTTTAGTTTTCTAACACATTGTATACTGTCCAAAATGATCTAACACTTTCTCTTGCAAAATGACCATTTTACCCCACTGTTGATACACGCGTGTACAATACACAAGCCCGGCCCGGGGCACAGGCGGGGTAGTCGACCGCCCAGGGCACATTTACTATAAAAAAAAAATTTAAATTACTAAATTCAATTTTTTTTCTTTACTAAACAGGGCACTTTTTTTTTTGAGTAGGGCTTCCGATAATGATAGACCGGTACTGACAGTACATCCCTTGCTTTCGCGCGATACTGTACAGGAGTTTAACTGGAAAGTCAAGAGGTATACAGTCCACAAAGTGCTAGATCCTTAAACACTTTTTGGAAAATGCTAAAAACTAAAAAAGTTTTGAAAAAGTGACAAATTAGCAAATAATCCCCTCATCTTGCGATCAAAGAATGTAACAGCTCTCGAGAAGCAAGGCCGAGGCTGATGAATTGAGAGGTATCTGGTTATAAATTATTTTGGTTAAGAACCCATCGTACAATGAAACCCGATAGGGTAAATTGAATTTATGATAGCCAGCCGTTTCAAACACTTTTTGTTTTTGTTTTTAATTAAAAAAACAACGTAATGGGTTCAAAATTAAATCTGGATTTAGGGTACCCTACCCAATTGGTTTCTACCCATGGTGAAGTTGGCATTCGACCGTAACAAACAAATTTCCATTTTCATGTACAATATATATAGATATAAAAATTATTAAAAAAAAAAATTTAGACTTCATAATATAAGAAAAATTAAAAACAATAAAAAGAATTCAAATCGAAAGTAAAAAATATTGGAAAGAATATTAAAAATGAGAAAAAAACAAAAATAAGATATTAATCGAGTAAGACGAGATTAACGCAAGACCAGCTTAGTAGGGACGGCGAGCGGTGAGACGGCCTCGATCATGTGTCCTAATAATTAAGATCCTTTTTAAAAACTAAAATATTATAAATAATAAAAAATTAGATTGAAAATGGCCCATAAAATATTATATAAGTAATTTTTCGTAATAAACTCTATAAAAGATACACACACAAAAATATTTCTCAAAAATAATTTAGCAAAAAACCTTTTAAAAAAGTAAGTGTCCATTTTTTTTGTCCTAGGGCCCACAATAATGTTGAGCCAACGTTGGATTAACGATCCTTATATTCACTGCAACTATCTTCATCCCTACGCACAATATTTGACCTTAAATCGACAATAAACTCACCACTCGGCACATATGTTTTATATTCCCCTGTCTCGGCATGCCTCCTCCTTAAGCCCAAAAAAACACATGTCGATAATTGCAAAGATCTATTATCAAACTTTAGTCTTCTCCTACAATCACCAATAATTTTAACAAACGAAAAATGAAAAGTTTTTATTTACATATTACTGAAATAGAGTTAGTGATTCCGATACTAGCCAAGAAATTTGATTAAACAAACACATAAATAAACTTAAATTTAAGAAATTAAAACAAAAAAACAATCTCTTCGGCACATATGTTTTATATTCCCCTGTCTCGGCATGCCTCCGCCTTAAGAAAAAAAAAACACCAATCGATAACTGTAAAGATCTATTATCAAACTTCAGTCTTCTCCTACAATCACCAATAATTTTAACAAAAGAAAAAGGAAAAGTTTTTATTTACATATTACTGAAATAGAGACAGTGATTCCGATACTAGCCAAAAAATTTGATTAAAAAAACACATAAATAAACTTAAATTTAAGAAATTAAAACAAAAAAACAATCCACGTTTCTTAAACTAATAGAGACAAATTAATTAACTACTTTACTAATAATAAAGCAGCTTATAAAATTATTTATCACGTCCGCGCATAGCGCGGATCACACACTAGTCTATATATATAAATTCCATTTGCTCTCTTCTCATGCCGCCACCTCAGCGTCCACATAGGCGAAGATAGCAAAAGTTTTAATGATTTACTTCTACATTAAATGGTCCAATAGATTGCTTTAATCATTCTCACATCAAGACTTACGATCTAATAGATAAGAACAAGCTGATCTCATCCCACCAATCTTCAAAAACACAAACCAGAACGCATGAAGATCAGATTGTTATAAATTTGTGTAACAGGAATGAGTTCTACCAGTAAGTGTATGAGCTTGCTTTGTGAATGGGAAAGCTTAATAACGAGCTTAGCTATGGTGAACCTCCGCAAATTCCAGGAACAAATTCACTTCATAGTTCTTATAATCTTTTAAAAATGCAATAAGATCGAGTTGAATAACAAGCACTTTCCAGAATCTAAAGATGTGATGAAGAGCATAGAGTCAAAATACCTGTGACAAAATAGGCATTTCCATAATCTGGTCTCAAAATTTCCATCACTTCATCAACATCTCAAAACTAAATCATTTAAACCTCATACTCCATGAAATGTAAATAGTAAAATAACAAAATTGAGCTCTGAAAACCCTAACATCGTGAGTTTTGTGTTCAACCTGACAGTAAAAGGAGAAGGCTATTTATAGAAAAGGAAGAGAATAGAACTTCCTAGGCCTGGGATTATTACCTGAACGGAAATTTCCGAACCGAACCCAACCGAGTTTTGGAGATTTCGGTTTCAGATTCGGTTATTGACAGTGAAGCATCTTCGTCGAACGAAACTGTTAATCGAAATATCTTCGTCCTATGCTTGCCTTCGCCTCCATTATTTAGGATTTCCAGTTGACTGCTTTGTTAGGTTGAAGAAAAGGTGTCGATAGAGGTTGAAGATGGTTGAAAAGCATCAATTTTGTCGTGGTTTTTCTTTATGAGATTGTGGATTTGGGCCATTAATAAAAGTAAAAAGAGAAAGAATTTATTGGGTCAAACAGCCCAAAAAAAAACAATTAAATGAATTCATCAAAACATACGATCATCTTCTTAAACATATTTATTAAAAAACCAAAAAATTAAAAACTTAATAGCAGCCATGCCTAGAAACAATACATATAAAAAAAATTGCAACAATGTTCGGTCTAAAGCGGCGTTAGGAGACGGGGACATCAGTAGCGTTGGGTGTACTAGCAGATTTTGGGTTATTGGTAAATATGAAATTACCGAAATAACCGTTAACGGAACCGAACAAAATTTTTTATCGGTTAATATCGGTAGAAAATAGTTAAACTAAAATTACCGAACAAACCGATAAATTAAGTAAGGTTTACCCGAACTCAAAGGCATAGCACTACCCAATTCGTAATTATATATGGAGATAGTGTTTAAAAAAAGAACTTCATAATAAAAATAAAAAACGATAAATATGATTCAAATAGTAGGTAAACAATATTGGGGAAAAAAACATAAGATTAATCGAGGAAGTTGAGATTAACGATCCTAAAATCATCTGCAACTATCTGCATCTCTACGCATAATATATGATCATAAATGGATGATAAATTCACCACAAGCGAAGGAGGTTTCAGATACCCGCGTCTAGGCCTACATCCGCCTTAAGCCCCCCCCCCCAAAAAAAATCGATAACTGCAAAGATCTATTATCATTCACCAATAATTTCAATAAAGAAAAAATGGAAAGCTTTAGATTGACGTATTGTTTAAGACTCTTATGGTTTTAAATTTAAAATTACAAATTCTTCCGTTAAAAACTATTAATGCTTGCTATTTTATTGGTGTGAAGAAAGATTTTTAAATTAATCAATAGCATGTAACACTAACTCGTACTAATATGATGACTAAATATATAAAGTTATTTCACAAATAAATTTGAAATACCATGTGTGTACTAATATATAGATTAAATATTAATCCATTTACTAACACGTACGAGCTTCGTTAAAACAAGAGATCTATAGTAAACAATTATAAAAAAATTAAGGAACTAATAACAAAGAACAACTAAAAAATATACAAATCCTAAAACTTCCAAATGACAAAAACTTTCCTTTTAAAAACCAAGTAATTCAATAAATAGACAACCAACTAAAAAAGAAGATAAAAATGTGCATCATCCACTAAACAAACACATAAATAAACATAAATTTAAGAAAGAAAAAAAAAACATAAAAAATAATTCACATTTCTTAAACTAATAGAAACAAATCAATTAACTACTATCATCGCACCACGTGCCTCCTTCCCGCCACGGCTTATTAATTTACTATACTAATAAAAATAAAAACAATATTAAACAATAATTTTTAAAAAAAAATTGATTTAACACGCGCGGATCGCATGCTAGTTATATATATATTCCTAACTTTTTTTTGGACTCGTAATATTTCCATCTATGGCGCTTGTATTCACAGTGGTGTCACCAAATCCACTGTCACCCGCATTATCATCGCACCACGTGTCTCCTTCCCGCCACGGCTTATCGTCGATTCACATCCGCCGAAACAAATCGCCGGGAACGCTTCCTTCGCTGTCTCCTCCACCGCGTCCTGTTTCATCTCGGCGTGTGAAGGTCTTCTCTCAACTGCGATTCCCTCTGATTTCTCCCGACGATCAATGGGCTCAATGGGCCGCTCTCTTCGCCGCCGGCGCTTTCGGTGTCTGGTAATCAGCTCAACCGCGACTTCGAGCTCTTGGGTTTTAGGGGATTTTGTATTACTGATTCAGTTGAAATGGCCGACTTCTTGAGGTCGGAGAAGACGAAGATTGGGAGTATGGTGAGTGGGGCGTTGACCAGCACGTTGCTTGGGCTCGCCGCGAGCAACATAGGGCTCATACCGTTCGAAACGCCGTCGTATTCCTTCTTCATGGAGTTCCTCTTGCCGCATACGATTCCATTGCTGTTGTTTAGAGCTGATCTCCGTCGTATTATCCGATCCACCGGGTCACTGCTCCTTGCTTTCTTAATTGGATCTGGTAAGATTTTGCATTTGCTTAAGGGAAGGTTTAGGTTCTTAAACAGGCTTTGGTGGTTATAAGTGGCTGTTCTTAGATCGCAGCTGCTACCATGTTGACATGTAAGCTCCGGGCTTGGGATTAGTTTGGATTCATGCTTAGGTCCAAAAAGAGTTAGGCTTTTGAGAATCAAGAGTGTTGCTAAATGATTTATCATTTCTGAAGCCACATTGCCACTGATGGTGTGATTAGTTTTTAATCTATAGTTGGTTTGTGGCAGTTGCAACGATTGTCGGGACTATGGTGGCTTTTATGCTGGTACCGATGAGATCGCTTGGTCCGGATAACTGGAAAATAGCAGCTGCTCTCATGGGCAGCTACATTGGTGGATGTAAGTTGTCTGGAGCCTCCTCATTGCTTCTTTGGCTTGTTAACACATTGAGGTGCCCATGTTGATCTTCTCTGTTAAAAAGGTTCTAGCTTTACTTGATTTCAACAGTGGACAATGTCATATGCGCTTTTTACTTTATGGTGTTGTTTGCGTTGGCCTCAAAGATACCCCCTGAGAAGACCACCTTAGCATCTTCCCCTGGTAAAGTTTATCTTGATCACAATCTATATTGTCTTGTAATTGTTTTTTTTTATGTCGCAATGCGAAAGCATTCATAAAGAACTTGGGGCAGGTAATAATATCTTATCAGCGGCCTTGGCTAACAGTTGGACCAATTAGAGATTCGGTGACTCTGGGGCTACTTGGTCGGAGGTTATTAATTTGATTTGAGTGGAAATTGGTAAAGATATTTGTATAATGCGCCTGTCAAATTATGTTTTGATAATAGAATAGATTCTGAATCTCAATACTTTCGACATTGTTACATAACCATTCTCATCTTCTAACCACTAGTGCATCCAAATATAAATGTGCCAGTCATAAAGGTAGATTATGATGAGCCTCTCGTATTATGTTTTTTGATAACAGATTCTCAATACTATTGAGTTTTGACATTGTTACAGAATCATTTTCAAGTTATGGTCGCGGTTATATCTAAATATAAACACAAACACTTCTACTCAAGTTCTATGTGGTCCTCTGGCAGATGCCGACATGAATAAGGATGACAAAGTTGAGGACAAGAACAGAGTGGTTTCAACTTCAGTTGCATTATCAATTTCCTTCCTCATATGTAAAGCTGCAATATCGATGACAGAGCTATTTAAGATCCAAGGAGGCATGCTTCCTGCAGTAACAGCCATCACCATCATATTTGCAACTTCTTTCCCTGATTTCTTCAACTCTCTGGCACCTCTGCTGAAACCATCTCTCTCATTCTCATGCAGGTATCTCATTATTTATACTCTATCTAGGGGTGGGCATTTCGGTTTAATTTTGGGTTCGGTTTGGTTCGGTTCGGGTTGAATAAAACTCTAGCCAAACTCAACCGAAATAAGTTTGGTTCGGTTTATGTTCGGTTTGGGTTTAGTTTGGTTTGGTTTAGTTCGGTTCGGTTGTACTTTGGTTTGGTTTTAGTTCGGTTTTTAAAAAATCAACTTATAAAAACAAGAATCCTAACGAAACGTAAACAAAACGAAGTCATAAAAAAAACCATTCCCTAAAATTTTAAAACCAAACTGAAATTATTCCACTTAATAAAAATAAAATAAAATAAAAAAAATTATGGCTTTGTTTCTTCCATGCCACTAAAATGAATATACAACAAGTCAATAACTTAAATATAAGTTAATTATACAAATTAATGTTTATTCATCTCTTATATGAGTCATTATAGGCTTATAGCATTAATATAAAACTATCACCATATGTGTTATTATTTTTAATATTATTAATTAACTAATTAACAAAAACATATTGGTTTATCGGTTCGGTTGGGTTTTAAATCGAATTAAACCGAACCGTTCGGGTTGAGAAAAACTTCAACCAAATGATTGGGTATTAACTATGGTTTGGTTTGGGTCGGTTTGAGTTCGGTTTGGTTTGGTTCGGTTCGGTTAAAATGTCCACCCTTACTTTATCCATCGAACCAATTAGGGATGTATCATTGGCCAAACAGGATAAGCCAGGCCTGTTTTGAGCCCTCTCTATTTTTTATTTATTTTTTATGTTAAAGACCATCCCTGATTAAGCAATCCGGAGGACTACAGACCATGTTTTGGCCTGCGGTTAACCGCTAAAAAAACTGCCAATAAGTATAGTCCATTTCCCTTTTAATTTTTGAGTATCTTTTGTTCAGGTATTTTTCACGATTCTGGGAGCCACAGGGAGTGTATGGAATGTAATCAACACTGCTCCAAGTATCTTCCTCTTTGCTGCAATTCAAGTAATGGTTCATCTCGCAGTGACTTTGGTTCTAGGAAAGCTATTCTCTATCGACATGAAGCTACTGCTTCTTGCATCAAACGCTAACATAGGAGGCCCAACCACTGCGTGTGCCATGGCAATAGAAAAAGGATGGACTTCTCTTGTCGTCCCCGGGATTCTCTCTGGCGTTTTCGGAGTCTCCACTTTTCTTGGCATTGGATGTGGAGTTTGTCCTCAAACGATTATAGATCTCTAAACAGGTTTTAAGAACGGACATTATTCAAACAGGATTCTGAAGCTACCAATTACACTACTTGTAAATTGTAATTGTTGTCGTCTTATCAGTTTTGATTTTTATATTTTCCAAACATCAAGTGTTCTCATACGATACAGTACACACGTTTTTCAATTGTTTGTTATGCATTTTATGATTTTATCTCAAATAAATAAACGAAAAAAAAAATCAGTAGGAGAGTTGATTAAAAGATTGAGTAAAATGGTGCAGATGGCAGGCAAAGTTTAGGGCTGAGAACATTAACAGATTAAATGTAAGAATTTTGGCATCTGCCACCGCAAAGTCAGCCACCATTAATTTGTCATCGTAATGAGCTGGGTTTTGGTGTTGATAAACCCAGCTCATTGCACCTATAAATACTCGAAATCACATTTCTGTGTTAGGGTTTTGGTGTTCGCGAAATCACGTACATGTATTTTTTCTGCTCCTATAATCTTAGTTTCGATTTTCTTTCGATTTTACTCTTTTGTTTTTGATAAACTTGAACATTAATCTTTGATCTTATTCTTCTTTCTATTATGTTTCTCTTAGATCTTTGAATCTGCTATTAGATCTGATTTAAAAAGTGTAAGAATGTTAATATATGTTCTTGCAACCACATCATTATCATCATCATCATCATCGATGTATGGAGAGGAGGAATAGAAAATTTTAATAAAAACTATGATTGATTTGCGCTATATATGCACTCATCTATCTATTAGATACTAATAAAAGAAGTGTAAGTTCGTAACCAATGTAGTTTGTCTTGTTGTTAATGACCAAGAATTTTTAAATCTTGTCAAGAAGTGTAAAAAAACTGTTAGAGAAACAAAAATGAAAGAAGTGTAAGTTCGTAAATCAGATCTAATAGCATATTCAAAACTTGAAGATTATATCAAAAACTAAGATGTAAGAGAGACAGAATCGAAAAAAGAATAAGATCGTAAATCAGATCGTATAAGAGCAGAAAAATACATGTATAAAAGCATAAACATAATTTCGCGAACAAACACAACAAAACAGAAATGTGATTTCGAGTAAATATAGGTGCAATGAGCTGTGTTTATCAACAACAAAACCCTATCACACAAATGTGATTTCGAATATTTATAGGTACAATGAGTTGGGTTTAACGACACTAAAACCCAACAGATACAAAAGCCCAATAAACCCATAAGATTGCGAAGGTAAATAAAAAAACAAAACTTCAATTTTCCCATTATAAATCTATGTCTATATAGATCTTGATATAAGATCAAGATCGGAGGCAGTGTAGACTAAAAAGAAGTACCGAATAGATAATTAAAAAACAAATAATAAAAAAAAAAGATGCATCCATATATATGTCTTGGTTAAGACCATCACCGGAGGTAAATAAAATCTCTAAGGTAAATAAAAAAACAAAACTTCATTTTCCCCATTATGAATCTATGTCTCCATAGATCTTATTGAGAGAACAAGAGATCATCATGGGGGACAGTGAGGACTAAAAAGAAGCCACGAGTAAGATAATTAAAAGAAATTAAAAGACAAACAAACAAAAACCTAAAAGATGCATCCATAGATCTGTTAAGATCATCCGATCTGTTTAGATCATCATAGGCAGTTTAAAATTATGAAGACGGAAACAGAGAAACTTTCTCAGGAATAGATTACGCTATTTATAGAGGGAGGCTGAGTTGCGAGTAATTCGTAGCTCTGACTTTGGGTCATATGGGCTTCGTATGGGCTTAGAATGAGCCATTTTTAAAGTCCAAGCCAGCCCATGATTTTTTTTTGGAATATTATCTTCTTTCTCTTTTTTTTAGGAACAAATTTTTTGTAAATATATTTTATTAATAGATTTAATTTGATTATTTCAAGTTTCAGTTCAAATATATATTTATGAAATACCTAATAAGTATAAGCTCTCAACATTATTTTACATGAATCTTAATACATAAGTAATGAGAGGTTCTGATATAAACGAATATGTATGTGTATCACATTAATCTATGATGAGCTTACCACATTTAAATTAATTCAGTTCATTCCTATTTAGATATTGCAGATCATGCTTTTGTTGAAATGATTCGATTAATATGGTCAGATCATAAGACTGTCTAAGCCTCTAAGGAGTCATAATCATTAATTCATCCCTTTACAGGGTCATTGTACAAAACTGCGAGTAAAAATTATACTCTGCCAATAACTTATTTAGGAGAATCTTACTAAACTGGCCTGTAAAATGCTTCTCACAACTTCGTGAGGTGGCTCCTCGTGAGGAAAGATAACAAATCTTTGTTGGCTCTTGTTTTTTTTCGTAAGGTTATTAAATTGATTTGAGTGGAAATTGGTAAAAATATTTGTATACTGCGCTTGTCAAATTATGTTTTGATAATAGAATAGATTCTGAATCTCAATACTTTCGACATTGTTACATAACCATTCTCATCTTCTAACCACTAGTGCATCCAAATATAAATGTGCCAGTCATAAAGGTAGAATTATGATGAGCCTCTCGTATTAGGTTTTGAAAACAGATTCCCAATACTTTTGAGTTTTGACATTGTTACAGAATCATTTTCAAGTTATGGTCGCGGTTATATCTAAATATAAACACAAACACTTCCACTCAAGTTCTATGTGGTCCTCTGGCAGGTGCCGACATGAATAAGGATGACAAAGTTGAGGACAAGAACAGAGTGCTTTCAACTTCAGTTGCATTATCAATTTCCTTCCTCATATGTAAAGCTGCAATATCGATTATAGATCTCTAAACAGGTTTTAAGAACGGACATTATGCACGCAGGATTCGGAAGCTACCTACACTCCTTGTAAACTGTATAATTGCTGTTGTCTTATCAGTTTTGATTTTTTTTTTTTTTTCCAAAAATCAAATGTTCTCATACGATATATTTCAATTGTTTGTTATGCATTTATCTCATAAATAAATAAATCAACGATAACTTTTTTACAACAAAATAAATAAATAAAAAATAAACGATAAGTCGATAACCATTTCAATTGGTTGAGCTTTACGTGTCAAAATAAATAATAAATTAAAAATACGTTAGATATATTTAGTTTTTTAATAAAAAAAAATCAAGTGTTCTCATACGATACAGTACACACGTCTCAATTGTTTGTTATGCATTTTATCACATAAATTAGGATTTAACCCGTGCTAATTATAGCGCAGAGTAATTTTTTTTAACGAAATTGTTTTGAAATTTAAGAAAATTGCTTTTATGAATTTTACAATATAGCTAACTAATGATTATTGATTATAGATAAAGTTGTCAATTTGTAATAATTTGTTTATTTAACCCGTTTTGCACTGAACTAAAATATTATTCGGGCTAACCCGTAAAAACTTATAATTTTTAAAACATAATTCTAATATGCATCGTTAAATGACTTTAGTTTTTGTGGTTAGTGTACGGACTCTTAAAAAATATAGTTTTCTTGTGTCTAACTTTTTATAAAATTAATAAAATACTTTTCAACATTTGTTTTGATATATATTCAAATAAAATATAATAAATTATAGTAAAAAATATAGCAAGATTTTGAATAGTTTTTTTTTGAATATATATTAATTATTTATTATTAAATATATAGTATTAAAAATAATTAAGAAATAAAATAATAAATAACCTGTTTAATGCAAAATATATACTTTCCATATTCTAATCAATAATTTTAAAATACTATTATATACTTTCCTATTTCAATTATTCTTTGTTATTTGTAATGACATTTCATGTAATAACTTACAAAACAAAGTTCATTTTTAAAAATATCTTCTTAAATAATATTATAGAGATAAATAAACGATAACGTTTTGACAAACAAAAAAAAACGATAACCATTTCCATTTCTTAGCTTTTACGTGTTAAAAAAATATATCTATGTTCGATATATTTAGTTTTTTATTTTTATACAATAATATAAGTATATAACTAATAAATCAAAGTATTAGAGTAATGCGAAAAGCATTTTGGAGTTTCATCCAAGAGATGATAGCCAACCAAAAGTTTATGAAAGAGGGACATAACAGATTTGATATGTTAGCCTATATATAAGACTTCCGAAAAGAAAACATGGTTACTCTCCACTCTTTCATCGAAATTGTTTCAATTTCTTTTATTTGTATTAACGGTTATATTGACAATGTTTTTGTATCTTGTATATTTGTTGTGATATCAATATATTTGATTTGCCGAACAGAAAAAAACTAATAAATCAAAGTACTACTGTACTGCTCTTTCAATATAAGTCAACTGTACTTGAGTTCGTTATTCAAAAAGTCAAATGTACTTCCACTGTGTAATATGGAATGTCAACTCTACCAGACCAATAAGATTCTCTTGATTCCAATTTTTTTTTTTTTTTTTGGGAATATTTTTATTCCAAATAATTATAACCAAAAGCGTCAGATTTCTCCTTTTATGTTTGTTTAAAACTCGGATAGATTGACGTTGTTGAAAATATGTATGTGTTTGATATTAACTTTCGATTCCAAAAAAATGTGCAAGATATTAGAGATACTCAATAATGATAATTGAGATATGATTGACTAAATCATCGGTGCATATAATTCTCTTTAATTGTAGAATATTGTCTTGTCATAGTTGCTACTACAATCGTTGTATAAATGTATCAACTCTCGGTATAATGAAAATTATCTTCCAATACAAACTTACATGGTAGCAGAGCAGTAATCGATACTGCATATATAATCTCTCCAAATTTTTTTTTTCTTTTCTGCTCTTCTCTTTCTCTGCAGTTTTTCCTCCATTTTCTCTCTTTGTTCCGTCTCTTTGCCTACCCAAACATGTCTTCTGCTGATCCACTTAACAACGGTGTGACTTCCAACACCGAAACTCTCCCTACAACTCAAGGTTCTCTCCTCAATGTCAACATGACAAATGTCACACGGCTGAACACCTCCAATTACATTATGTGGAGCCGACAGGTGCACGCTCTTCTTGACGGTTATGCCTTGGCATCTTTCCTTGATGTCTCCATGAAGATTCCAGATCCAGTCCTCACTGTGAATGGAATAACAACTGAAAATCCAGCCTACACACTTCACAAACGCCAAGATAAGCTACTATACAGTGCTATTCTCGGTGCTATCTCGATGTCCATTCAACCTCTCCTGTCAAAAGCAGAGACCACGGCTGAAATATGGAAACTCTTAGCTTCCACATATGCAAAGCCAAGCCATGGACATATCAAGCAATTAAAGTACCAAATCAAGCAGTGGAAGAAAGGTACTAAAACGGTTGATGAGTACTTTCAAGGACTCACAACACGTTTCGATCAACTTGCTCTACTTGGCAAAGTCATTGATCTCGAAGACCAGATCGAATATGTTCTCGAAGGCTTACCGGAGGATTACAAGTCGATCATCGATCAAGTTGAAGGACGAGATGCTCCCCCCACACTCACAGAGCTCCATGAAAAACTCATTAACCATGAGGCTAAGATCATCGCGGCTGAACCAACACAAACCTTTCCTGCTTCTGCCAATGTCGCTACAAACAGATTCAAGCAACAACACAAACAGCCCAATCGCAATCAACCATGGCAGCCACAGCCACGGCAATTTACTGAAAACAGTAATCAGCTTTGGCAGCCAAGACCATACCTAGGCAGATGTCAAATCTGCGGTATCCAGGGACACAGTGCTCGCCGCTGCAATCAGCTCTCACGTCAAACCACTGGAATCCTACCTCGACCTCCTCAACATCAACCGAGAGCCAACTTTGCTGCTGGTGGATCTCAGATCACTCAGCCATGGCTGCTGGAATCTGGAGCTACACACCACATCTCCTCAGACTTGTCGAATCTAGCCCTTCACCAACCATACACAGGAGGAGAAGAGGTCATCATTGGCGATGGAAATGGGTTATCAATTACACATACTGGTTCAAACATCTTACCCTCTTCTATACGCCCATTATCTTTGTCAAATGTGCTTTGTGTCCCTGACATCAAAAAGAATCTCATATCAGTTTACAAATTGTGTAACGCTAATCAAGTTTCGGTACAATTTTTCCCATCCTATTTTCAGGTGAGGGATCTCAGTACGGGGGCCCAATTACTCCAAGGATGCACCAAGGATGAGCTCTATGAGTGGCCAATCTCCTCTCCAACAACCTTTTTCACAGCCACCACAAATCACAAAACCACACTCACCGATTGGCATTCGAGATTAGGCCACCCCTCACCCTCTATCTTAAACAGTATTCTTAAACGTTTTTCTTTACCAGTTTCAAATTCTTTGTCTCAAACGATTTGTTACAGCGATTGCTTATTGAATAAAAGTCAAAAACTTTCTTTCTCGCAAACAACTATTTCCTCAACTCGTCCTCTTGAATATCTTTTCACAGATCTTTGGGTTTATCCAATTATTTCAATCGATAATTACAAGTACTACCTAGTAATTGTTGATCATTACTCGAGATACATTTGGTTTTATCCTCTCAAAATAAAATCTCAAGCTCGTGAAACATTTATTCGTTTTACAAATCTTGTTGAAAATCGCTTTCAAAGCAAAATTGGTACCTTGTTTCGGATAATGGTGGGGAATTTTTAGCTCTTCGAGATTTTCTGGGTTCAAAAGGTATTTCTCATTTAACTTCTCCTCCACACACCCCTGAACATAATGGTTTAGCCGAAAGAAGACATCGACATATCGTCAAAACCGGCTTAACACTTCTTTCCCGAGCTTCAATTCCCAACACTTATTGGACTTATGCTTTCGCTACCGCAGTTTATCTTATTAATCGAATGCCAACACCCACCCTATCTCTTCAATCTCCCTTCAAAACTATTTTTCAAACCGACCCAAACTACAACAAACTTCGTATCTTCGGATGTCTTTGTTTTCCATGGCTCCGCCCATATACATCAAACAAACTTCAACCAAGATCAAAACCCTGTGTCTTATTGGGGTATTCTCTTACACAAAGCGCCTATCTTTGTCTTGACCCAAAACAAAATCGAGTCTATACTTCCCGACATGTTCGATTCGAAGAAACCAAATTCCCATTTCAAACTCTTTTATCTTCAAACACAAAACAAATAATCGAAACACCTCATCCCCTTTCCAATCCAATAATCACAACAATACCTCTCACCAACATGCCACTCATCGATGCACAATCCTCGGCTCCGCCAGCGTCATCAACCCAGGCCCCTAGCTCGGATTCTTCACCAAGTGTCGCTGCTCCAACACAACCATCAAATCTAACGACGCTAATTTCACCTGCGTCGCCTACGATTCTACCTTCTCCGGCAGAACCGACCTCTCCAGTAAACTCCGACGTCGGTAAAAGCTCATCATTATCTCCATATACGATCCAAATAAATCCAACTCCTTTACAAAATCCTCAAAATCAAATTGGCCCAGATTTACCAAGCCCAGAAAATCAACTTGGCCCAATTCAAAATCCCACTCAACCACCAATCGATAATACCCAAAACCAACAAACCACAAATAACCAAATCACTAACCAACACCCAATGACCACTCGTGCCAAAAATAAAATCACAAAGCCAAACCAAAAATTCAGCCTCGTCTCATCCATGTCCTCTTTCACCCTATCTCTTCAATCAGGCTCTCAAGGACAAACGATGGAGAAGCGCGATGTCTTACGAATACGATGCCCAAATCGTCAATCATACATGGGATTTGGTTCCACCATCACCAACCCAGAATGTCATCAACACAAAATGGATTTTCCGAATCAAGCATCTAGCGGATGGATCGCTTGACAAATACAAGGCGCGACTTGTTGCTCGCGGATTCAATCAACAACAGGGAATTGATTTTGAAGAGACTTTCAGTCCCGTTATCAAATCTACTTCAACTCGCACCATCCTCAAAGTCGCTGTAAGTAAAGATTGGTGTCTTCGACAGCTTGACATAAATAACGCTTTTCTTCAGGGAACATTTGACGAGGAGGTATATGTCAGCCAACCTCCTGGATTCATTGATGCTGACAGACCGGATTATGTATGCAAACTGAGGAAAACATTGTACGGTCTCAAGCAGGCTCCCAGAGCGTGGTACATGGAGCTGAAACGGTACCTGGTTTCGAGTGGATTCAAAAATTCCTTAGCAGATGCGTCTCTATTCATCCTTCATCAATAAGGTGTTCTGGTCTATATTCTTGTTTATGTAGATGACATAATTGTCACCGGCAACAACAAGACGACGGTGGAACGAGTCATCACCAATCTAGCCACTCGTTTCTCAGTCAAAGACATGGGAAACCTCTCATACTTCTTGGGAATAGAAGCGATTCGAACATCATAAGGACTTCATCTAAACCAGCGAAAATACATCAATGATCTTTTGGCGAAGATGAATATGCACGACGCCAAACCAGTAACCACTCCGATGGCCTCATCTCCTAAACTCACTAAATCAGGTGAACTACATTAAAACCCAACTGAGTTTAGACAATTGGTTGGAAGCTTGCAATATTTGAGCTTCACACGTCCCGATATTTCTTATGCCGTGAACAAGCTATCACAGTACATGCATTCCCCTACTTGTGAACATTGGCAAGCAGCAAAAAGGGTTTTACGGTACTTGGCCGGTACCACAACTCATGGTCTTTTCATTAGTAAATCAACCAATCTCAGTGTTCATGCATTCACAGACGCAGATTGGGCTGGAGATACAGATGACTTTGTGTCAACAAATGGATACATCGTTTATCTCGGCGATCAACCAATTTCATGGTCATCAAAGAAACAAAAGGGAATAGCACGATCATCTACCGAAGCAGAATACCGTGCTGTCGCAAACACAGCTTCTGAGATCATATGGGTATGTTCATTACTCTCCAAACTCGGCATTCCTTTTTCTACTCCTACGGTTATATACTGTGACAACATTGGAGCAACATATCTTTGCGCTAATCCCGTCTTCCACTCAAGAATGAAACATATTGCTCTCGACTATCACTTTATTCGTGAGCAAATTCAGAATGGGAAACTACGAGTAGCACATGTCTCTACACACGATCAGTTCGCAGATGGTCTAACAAAACCGTTGATGCGATCACGTTTCACTTCACTACGGCACAAGATTAGAGTTTCGCAAGCACCTCCATCTTGAGGGGGCATATTAGAAATACTCAATAATGATAATTGAGATATGATTGACTAAATCATCGGTGCATATAATTCTCTTTAATTGTAGAATATTGTCTTGCCATAGTTGCTACTACAATCTATGTATAAATGTATCAACTCTCGGTATAATGAAAATCATCTTCCAATACAAACTTACACAAGATACCATCTCGTGAATTGGATTTGAATACCTAAAGCTTATTCCAAACAAAAATTGTTATGACTATCGACCAAAAAAAAATTGGATATGACTATAGGGAGAGCACAATTTTGCTAAGAACAAGCATTATTAGTATAATCTTTTTTTAATGCAGAGATAAAGTATTAGCCAAGAATAGGTAAAGATGTAGTACACCAAGTACCAATTTGTCCACGCATGAATCATGCCTCTTTGGCCCTTTGCCTTAGAATGCTCTCAAATCTCAACTCTTTACGCACGAAACCCTAGCTAATTTTTTTAATAAACTAATGAAGGGTTAATCTTTAGTAATATATACGTTGATTTGATTGGAACCAGTACCACCTTGTACATCTCGTTTTTCTCTAATATAATATTTACACAATACGCTTTATTTTCAACGAGATTTCACCCCTACAAGCAGAAATAATCTATCAAAACTGAATATACAATATGATCAAAGGAACGCTTTCAATTGCATAAACCTATCTTTGTTTATATAATGTTGATACAATTTACAGGCCATACATTTATGATTTATGCGTTATGTATTTGTGCGTATATATTAAATTATATATGGACATATGGTGTATATTCTCTGCCGGCAAAGAACTGTCGGGAGATAATTAAGATAATTAAAAGCAGGGGAAGTAGTCTCACATCGATCTCACTTCTTAGACATATCTATACCAATGACACAATTACAACATTGCCCTTATTCGCTTCTATAAATAACAAATCCAAAAAGCTTAATTTCCACACATACAACACACGCTTACATCAAATATTGTGGAAGTGAAAATGGGGAATATGAGAAGCTTTCTAAAGATGTTAATGGTAGTTCTATTTGTTGGATGGCTGTTTGTTTGGATTATGATCTCAACTAACATTTTCAAAAACAATTGGACGCCCAAAATCGCCAAGTATCTCAATACTACTTATTTTGGTCCTCAAGGTATTAATTCCTCTAGTTTCTCACATTTATTTCAATATATAGTATATATACATTCCTTTATTTCAGAGTATTTATCATCAATGTGTAGGCATAAACCTAGTGCTTCTTACCATTCCAATGATGTTCATTGGGGTTCTGAGTTGCGTTTATTTGCATATCCAGAAGAAACCCACCCAAACTCAAAGGTTTGTCTTGTTATAGTTTCATTGCATGTGTATATAGTGGCTATATTTCCATATGAATATTTGTAACAAATTATCACAATCTTATTTATGTAAATACAGAGAATGGAAGATAAAAGGGAGAATGGGGAGGGTGATGATGGTGATGAACCCATTGGGGATAGTGACAGCCACAGAGTTGACTTTTTCTCTATTGTTTGTGGCTCTTTTGATTTGGGCTCTCGCCAATTATTTGTACCTTAGCTATCACGTCAGTCTTCATAACCACGACAATGCAAAAATGTAAGTTTCCTTGTTTCTACTTTTGATTCTCTAAATCTTTCTTCATATACTTTACTTTTTATTTGAAAATATCCAAATTCAAACCAATTCATGATGGTCTAGTTCGAATTTTCTTATTATGATTGGCCATTATGTACGCATAAAAAGTTAAGAATATCCGAGTTTTTTTACATGTTCTCGAGATTATTAAAAAAACAAAAAAAGATAAAAAAAAATCCTTATGAGAGTTTATTAAAAGATTGAGTGAAATGGTGCAGATGGCAGGCAAAGTTTAGGGCTTTTGGGCTGAGAATAGGGTACGTCGGCCACATCTGCTGGGCCTTTTTGTTCTTCCCCGTGACAAGAGCCTCTACGATTCTACCACTTGTCGGGTTGACTTAGGAGTCAAGCATCAAATATCACATTTGGCTCGGACATATCTCAAACTTTCTCTTCCTCGTTCACACCGTCGTTTTCCTTATATACTGGGCCATGGTCAATAAGTTGATGGAGGTCCGTTTCATCTATGATCTAACTTAATCTTATCTTTATTTGATGTTATAACCATCAAATAAAGATGTTCTACCTTTCTTCTATTGATCCAAAACTGATTTTTATTTTTTAAATGTTTTCTTATATATGTGAAGACGTTTGCATGGAATCCGACATATGTGCCTAATCTAGCCGGTGCAATAGCGATGGTGATTGGAATAGCGATGTGGGTGACGAGTTTACCATACTATAGACGGAAGAAGTTTGAGATTTTCTTCTACACTCACCATCTCTACGGTCTCTACATAATCTTCTACGTGATCCATGTTGGAGACTCGTGGTTCTGCATGATCTTGCCCAACATCTTCCTCTTCTTCATCGACCGCTACTTGAGATTCTTACAATCCACCAAGAGATCTAGACTTGTCTCTGCTCGGATCTTACCTTCAGACAACCTCGAACTCACTTTCTCCAAAACCCCAGGTTTGTAACTAGTTCCTCCATTTACGTTTACATTCAAATGAAACCACAATAGTTTAGGGTTTTTTTTTTCTTTTTTAAAGATCCATTTTCAAATTACTTCAAATTACAAATACAAACGAAATGGAAAGTTCATATGGTATTTTTGTTTTGGTTTACATAGTTTGCAAATATTTTTAATAGAATTTTTTTTTAGTTTATTTAATGTAAATGTAATTTTTAAGATGTAAACACAAATATTTTTGCGGTTGAAACAATCAAAACTAGAATCATGTTTGATCTAAACACAAGAACAATATTTGGGCTACAGTGCCATGCTTAAGAGAAAGACGCTTCACATTTTCAACCGAATTATGGTAACGCATTGTAACAATTAGTTTCATCTACCTATAGGGCTACATTATACACCAACGAGCATATTGTTTCTACATGTGCCGAGCATTTCCAAGCTTCAATGGCATCCATTCACAATAACTTCAAGCAGCTACTTGGAGAAAGATACACTAAGTGTTGTCATCAGAAGACAGGGAAGTTGGACTCAAAAGTTGTATACCCATATCTCTTCTTCCATCGATTCTCTAGAAGTTTCTACTGAAGGTCCTTATGGCCCTAACTCCTTAGATCTGAGGTACGAGAACTTAAAAGGTCTTAATTCAGTTTCTTACTTAACTACTTTATCTTAAGTTTGTCTAATTGTTATAATTCTCATTTTATATAGGCATGACTCTCTAATTCTAGTGAGCGGGGGAAGTGGAATCACTCCCTTCATTTCGGTTATCAGAGAACTCATATTCCAGAGCCAAAACCAAAGCACAAAACTACCAGATGTTCTTCTTGTTTGTGCCTTTAAACATTACCATGATCTTGCGTTTTTAGACCTAATCTTCCCATCAGATATATCAGTCTCAGACATTTCTAGGCTGAATCTCCGAATCGAGGCCTATATAACAAAAGAAGACAAGAAGCCGGACACAGTTGATGATCACAGATTGTTGCAGACAAAATGGTTCAAACCGCAGCCTCTAGACTCTCCCATCTCACCTGTCCTTGGACCCAACAACTTACTCTGGCTCGGAGTCGTGATCTTGTCATCATTCGTCATGTTTATCTTGCTCATAGCGATTGTCACACGTTATTATATATATCCTGTTGATCGTAACACAGGAAAGATCTACAATTTCTCGTATAGAGCGCTCTGGGACATGTTCCTAGGATGCGTCTGCATTTTCATTGCTTCAAGCATAGTGTTCTTGTGGCGCAAGAAACTGAACAAGGAAGGAGATAAGGAGTCCAAGAAGCAGGTACAGAGCGTAGATTTTCAGACGCCTACGTCTTCTCCTGGTTCATGGTTCTGCGGCCAAGAGAGAGAGCTCGAGAGCGTTCCGTATCAATCTATAGTACAAGCCACTTCAGTCCACTTCGGCGCTAAACCTAATCTGAAAAGTAAGTCATCTATACCACTAGAGTCTACGTGAGCATAACATTCATATGGCACAAATGGTTTAAGTGAATGTACATACATGAATCTGATACTACAAATGTTATCGTTATGCAGAGATTCTGTTTGAGGCAGAAGGTTCGGAAGACGTTGGGGTGATGGTGTGCGGACCAAGAAAGATGAGGCATGAGGTGGCAAGGATATGTTCATCTGGTTTGGCTAAGAACCTTCACTTTGAGGCAATTAGTTTCAACTGGTGACTGGTGATCCATTCCATGTTTTAACTATGTTTATTTTTATTCATTGTAATGACCTTTGATGTTAAGATGGTTTGCAGTTAAATTTTTCTGTTAATACAATGCAAAAACAGAATGTTAATATATGTTATCCAGCACCCACATCATCATCATCATCGAAATGAAGAGGAGGAATAGAAAATTTAATTAAAACTAGATGATTGATTTGCGCTATGCACATGCATCAATATTTAAAATATTTTTTTTTTTTTTTTGAATATTAATATTTAAAATATTAATACTACGGTTTTGAACGTCTGTAATTTTACATCTAAAAATTAAACGATTTCAAATTTTTAATAGTGGATACAATTTTTCGTCCGTGCACATGTCCTCAAACAGAGTTCTAATAGAACTGGGACAGATTCAAAGCATAAAAGTTAAAACATATAACTAAAACAGAACCAGAGTTGAACGACAATAGGAAAACTTAAGAAGAAGACCAAATCAAAAGAGTAACAAAACACATCTCATTAGGTTACAGCACATGCCTTTGTTATCATAAACCGAAACATAAAACTTTATTGTACCATGCTTAGACTTGTTTGATAAACACAATTATTACTAGATGAGGACACTAGGACTTGGAGTAGCGTAAACGAGCAGCTCATCATCATGCTCAAACGCAGCCATGTCGGCTTCAAGTAGTGTCACCCATGCCTCAAACCCCTTCACCGTCCTTTGCGTCCATAAACACAACCTGAGTCTTGTCAACGGAATCCGGGGCAATCCAAACCCGAATTCGGGTAGCTTGTGGCACACGTTTGCTACGAGAATCTCTTTTTTTGAGCTTTTCAATCATCAACATCAAAGGACCAAAACACAAACCTCTTTGTCTTGTAACAGAGGAAACTCGATAGAAATATCAGCAAGGAGGGTACAAAACAGACGCCGCAAATTGGGGATTTACATTCACAGACTCAGCATACCCTTTAGTCACGTGTTTTTTAAAATTAACACTGTTTCTACGTTTTGGTTTATCGGGTTAACATCTGTTAAAATTCGGGTGTAAAACATTTAAAATTCGTAAGTCTGTATATCAAATGGGATTAATCAAATATAGTTTATGTACAAAGTCAAAAATATGTATGTATTGTTTTGGAATATAGTACTCCCTCTGTTATGAGTTAAATGGTGTTTTAGTAGTATGCACACAAATTATGGAAAAAATTAACTTTTGTTTTTTTCTATACTAAAACCTTATTTATTATTCATCCGAACCAATGAACAAATAGTCTATAAAATGTAATTGGTCAAAAATAATAAAAAATTTATTTAATTTTGCATTGGTAAGTGAAAACATCACTTAATTGTGGAAAAAAAACTCTCTAAAACATTAGTTAATTCAGAACGGATGGAGTATTATTTAGTTGATGTAGTTTTTAGGTATTTTCTCATTTTTTTTTATTTTTTGACATCAGGTATTTTTGAATTCTTTTATGGAATTATTTTTGTGTTTAGAAACGACCATGATTAATATATGTTTGATTCGTTGTGAATTCTTAAAACACAAGTGTAATTTGGCTTGGCTAAACCAATAAAAAGTCAAATATTTTTGACAAATTGCTAGATGTCGAAAACAACAGAACTATTTATTAGTTTAGGCCTTTTCTTTTGCAACACATACATTCAGGATTTTATCGATGACAGATGATTATTATAATTTAGCAGGAGGATTAAAAGTCTCCGTCGTCATCTCCGTCTTCATCTTCGTCGTCATAGCCGCCGTCAAAATCGTCTTCTCTGGCATCAAGATCATCCTCCACCTTCTCCGCTGCTTCTTCCGCGATGTTGTCCTCCAAAGCCTCCAATCCCTCCGCTAACGCAACCCCACCCAGAACTCCGGCCACCGCTCCAACCGCCAGTCCCGTGCCCATCCCACCGAACTTGCTCCGTTTCTCTTTTTCCGGCGTATATCCATACCCCAACTGTCCGGGCGCGTGGGAATAACCGTATGGCAGCGCGTGGTACGATCCTGGAGCCGGTTGAGACCGAGGTTCTCGAACGGCGACGGTGACGTCGAGATTACCGTGATGGTTTTCACGACAGGGACGCCGAAGCCAACGTCTTCGATGACATCACGAAGGCTGAGATGGGCGGAGCCGATGAGGGGCTTTGTGTTGTCTTCACGCCCTGCGTGTACGATGTTAATGTAGACCTTATCATCGTCGTCGTTGTCCGGATGTAAAGGGATGACAAATGTTTCGTTCCAAGAGGGACACGTATCGCCGTCTTCGTCGACTCTGGTGGAGGATTTTGTGAGAAATCAGACTTCAGTCAACTCACGATTTGGGCCAGTAGTTGGGCTTAGCACAAGCCTTAGTGTCAAGTTGGGCCCAAGTAAGTTTATAGGGTTTATTTGTTATAAATACAAGTGTTTAACAATAGGAATACCTAATCCAGACTCCAGGGATTCCGAGCGCCTTAGAGGCGGCTCGTAGAGCTAGAGAGAGAATAGGGGTTTTCTCTGGAGAATCTAGTTCTGTTCTTTGTTCTTTCTTGTTTGTTGGGTGTGAAAGAGATCTATATTGTGAACCACATCGGATGTGTTTTCCGATTGATTCTTTATAGTGGATGTTGTGGATCCAGGATCCACCCCAGACGTAGCGGTTAGAGGCCGTGAACTGGGTGAACAATTCTCGTGTTCATTAATTTGTGTATCGAAAATAGATTGGGACAAAGAGGATTAAAGTTTAAATCCTAACAGATTTGTATTTCGGATCGACCCATACGACGGCGTATGACTTGTTTGGGCCGTTGGGCCGGTTCACGTTCTTGATATATTTTGCCGATGAGATAGCCACTTCCAGTTCTTGGCCGCGGGACAACATTTTTTCTAGAGGGTAAAATTGGAAATTTAGTTGAACCAAAGTCAAAACTTGGAAATTGAAGGATGGAGCGAAAGAATCAATTTATAATTTCCGAATCATGAGCATTCCATTGATTTTGATCAAGAGTCTAGATGGATACTTCTCTTTGCTGTTTTACGATTTTGTCCCCGGTATTATGTTTTGTTATTGATTTTTATATAGTTTAAACGAATACTTCATGGTTTGTAACATAATGTTTTTATATTAACGTTGTCACCGTGTCGGATTTAAAACCGAAAATATGCAGGAATATATATGTGTGTGTGTGTGTTGTAAACAAAAGCAAAAGCTTTGTCCAATAAAATGAATAGTTTTCTAGGGATATGCATATGCTTATGAGAGGAATGTAGAACCCAAAAAGAATAATAAAAACACGGAGCTAACACGTCCATTTACTCGGTCCAAGTCATTTATCGTCTCTACGCTTTATATATCCGGCCAATTTTTTTTTTTAACATTAGACCAAAAATTTAAAAAGGGTTCTTTTAGAATTTGAACCAAAGATTCTCTTGAAAAGTTCTATACGCATCTAATGGTAGAGGCATAGAGCTAATCCAACATCATTTCAGTCTTTCAGATATCAGAACCATGTGTGATGTGTGTCTTTAGTTAAAAATCCAAACTCTTCACTGTTCTAATTAGTTAAACGGTGATATAATTACTTTTTTTTTTTAAATTGAATGCAAAATTATATTCAATCAAAAGAATCCGGGTTTACAATGAATGCATCAAATTTAAAACTTTACAAGGTTTGAAAATGTTTCATCGAGTAGCGAACCATAGTTCTATTCCTCCCTCGTATCTTGCATCACCCTTTTTTTGAATCGCCAATAGTCGATTTCGGATATCCTTATCTACTTTTTTGGTGAGTTGAATGAAATCAATGGCTGGTTCTCCATGTCTTCTACCATTCCTCTCTCACCAAATATAGTAGATTGTGATTGCATTCATCAATCACGGCAAAGCCCCGCCTGATTCTCGCAAACACTAGGTAAGAAAGAAAAGACGAGGTCTTAACCATCATTGATATAATTACTTTCTCCATCGAACATGTTGATTTGAAACTGTGTTGCAAGTCAAACATCAGTTCTCTAACATCGGTGCAATGAGCAAGCCTCTAAAACAACACAAATATATATATATTGGCCAAAAGCTAGCATTTAGAATTTTAGATCATTAGATCATTGTGGATTTGAAGACCTCTATAGTCTATTTAGCGTTTACAGATATGAAAATGTGTATATTCCACAAAATAAGAGCATGATTATCAAAAAGAGTAAAAATGTCTACTAAAGTTTGAAAATAAGAGAGACAACAAAACAAAAAAAGTGTCGAATCGCAATTCAGTTTGTCAAAAAACTTCTTAAACAATGTTACTTTGTTATCCAGCTGATACGTAAGAATTGTTATATAGGCCCTTCGTAGAACGGCTTTGTACGTACATCTCTAACAATACTTCTTAAACAATGTTACAGTCGACTTCTAAACTCATTCGTCCTTACCCTATATATAATATTTCACACTTGTTTAAACTGTCAAACACAACACCTCACATGCAGTGCCGTGCGGCCCGTGCCTAGAATTATATATAAAGCGTAAATTTTATTATAAAAATAAATATCAAAAATCATAATACTATCTCAAAACATACAAAGTAATAATAATGAAAATTGATGATATAAAAATTATAAACATAAATTTTCTTTCTTCTAAAACCAGTTCATCGTATTCATATAATCGAGTTTTCTAACAAATTTTCTCTCTATAGATATAATAATGAAAGCTTTCCAACATCTTTTAACACAATAAAATCAGTTTTTTTTTTTTGGAATGACACAATAAAATCAGTTTTTCTAACAATTTTTTAAAAACTTATTATGTTTAACAAAAATACATAAACCTAGATTATAAAAATATGTGGCCCTATATTTTTATTTTTTTAGTGGCTTAAGGCAAATGCTTTTTTCCAAGCCATCAAGCAAGGCTCTGGTCATATGACTAGATATAGTTTAATGGTTTGTGTATTGTGATTGTTGTCACAATTCTAATTTAAATCTATATATTACATGTTGTTGACGGCCAACAAAAAAACACAACAGGGCACACTTTTTTTGTTAACCCTTACATTTGTTATTATTGTCTTCTTGGTTTTTTTGTTTGTTTTTTTTTGTCGACTGTTATTGTCTTCTTTAAAAGTTAAAACTATGCATCCTTGATTTGGGTAGTTTATCTACAATAATTATAACACATAAAGTTTTATTAGCCGGAGAAGTCGCTGTTCAACTTCCACAGTTCCACATACCTACTAATGAAATATGGGAAGTAGAGTCCAATTTAGATTCAATAAAGTGCTTCACATGTGTAAAGTTTAGAGAAGGTAATTTATCCCAAAAAAGAGGAGGTCTTTTCATAAAGTAATTCAAAATATTAAACTTATGCTTTGAGGAGAAAAAAAAAGGTTATGCACATATTATTATTATTATTATTTTTATTTTTATTTTTTTTGATAACCGTGGGACTTCCATCGGCTTTCTAAACCTCAGGACTAAACCCGTGAGGCGCGTCCACCCTTTTCCAGGTACACGATCCATAATCATACCGTTTGCTTTGGTCGAGTACTTTTAAGTTTCTTTACCATCTTTATCGGCGTTTATAGTGTCCTACACATTTTTTATATTCATTTTATATTTGCATCTTTTTCTCTACCCTAAACCCTAACTTAACTTAACCATTCATGCAAATAAAGTTAAAGATAGAGAGAGTTTAATTGAGTCATTAATTGAATCGCAACTACTTCCATGAAACCTTAAATGCCTAACCCAACTACACACTGTACGTCTCTATAAAAAACAGCCTTTTAGCTCTTACTTCACCACCCCACACCCAAGAAAGAAAAAAATTGCTAATATATTCTTGTGATCATCACAAGTCACACATTGATCAAAAAGGCTAAGTAAAATCTCCTTTCACCATGAAGATAAAGATAACGAGCAAAACACATGTGAAACCAAACAAGCCCATACTAGGGAAGAAACAGTTCCAGCTCACTACATTTGATCTTCCTTACCTTGCTTTCTACTACAACCAGAAGTTTCTGCTCTACAAGTTCCAGAACTTTCTAGATCTCGAGGAACCCGCTTTCCAAAACGACGTCGTGGAGAAGCTCAAGGATGGTTTGGGTTTGGTTCTTGAAGACTTCTATCAGCTCGCCGGTAAACTGGCCAAGGACGACGAAGGAGTCTTCCGAGTTGAGTACGACGCTGACGACGGAGAGATCAACGGCGTGGAGTTCTCGGTTGCTGATGCTGCTGACGTCAGCATCGATGATCTGACGGCTGAGGACGGAACGGCTAAGTTCAAGGAGTTGGTTCCGTACAATGGGATATTGAACTTGGAAGGACTTAGCATGCCTCTCCTTGCTGTCCAGGTTATTATTTATATATTATCCTATTTCTATGCTAGTATTTTTGTCGTTTATTTTGTTTATTCTCACGTGAAATAAAATAGGATTAGATATAAAAATCGCAGTAATAACAAAAAAAACAACTAGGTAGCTAGTAATGATCTTCCGCGCGTCTTAATTATTTCATAAATATCTGATCATACGTACGTGATTTTGTTTGTGGAATCTTGATGCATGTTAATTATGCGGTACATTAAGTTTATTAATAACGTTGTTGTAAAGTTTACACAAGCCACCATACAAATTAAGATGGGAGGAGGATATACAGTTGAATAAAAATTACCATTTGAGGACAAACATCACGTGATGTGCAAACTTATAGACTCCTATACCGTTGAAAGTCTGATAGTTCCAAATTAAGAAAAACAAAACTGATTACAAAAGAATAATAAAATAAGTTAAAAAACCTCTATATAGAGTAGAAGTGCCTGTTTTCAGCAAGTCCATCAAAAATTGTTGACATTAATTTTTTTCAAATCGTTTGATCAAAAAAAATAATAATCAAACAAAATTAAAATTTATATTAAAAAAAAATAGGGAAAATGTTGGCATTATTAGCTCTTCTTTAACTACTGATTTTTTTTTTTTGGACAACAACTACTGAATACAAAAAAAATATATATATATAAAAGATTTTGATATAAAGTTTTGGTTTATATCGAAAGCTTGACGTGCATTAATGCATATGTTATGGTTATAATACACACGCACACACATGGACGACGTTAAATCCTTTTTTTTTGATGTTTTTGGGCCCCCGGAAGTAATCATAAACTCAAAGATCCAGACTAATTTTTCGGGTGGGAGTGACACAACCCACTTATAATGTCCCACTTGATCAAGTGTTTGTCCTGGTAATTTCGCTCCTGCGTAAAATCGATCCCTAACCTAAACCAACAGGGCCGACACTCACCGCAGGAAGGGAACCACCCGACCACCAACAACTTTGTTTGGACGACGTTAAATCCGATAAGACTAAATCTGAATATTTATAATTTGCTAATATAATTGGTGTATATATGTTCATCTCTATGAATACAATAATACGTCAAAATTTGCAGTCAATGATTTGACAAACTCGGTTTTCAAATGCTTTTGTAATTTGTTGGACTTTTCACCTTTTCGAAAAAAAGAAGAGAAAAATTTAACTGGCGCAACCATTAAATACAACATTAAATGACTGACCAATAATGGTAACTACTAACTAGTAAGTAGCGAGACAATGCCGATGTAGGCATGCATGTACTACAAAATAAGTACTCATAATCTATAGTATATAATTATAGGCTTATTAAAACCTAAGTAAGTTAATAGTATATAATCTATAGTATATAATTGAGTTTATTCTTAGAAGTATGTGAATCGTAGATGGCAATATATTTGCTAAACACCGTTGGAAATAGAAAGGCTATATAGATTGTGGGAATCGACACATGCATCTTCAACTTAATTAGTTGTTAAAAAATAAAACAACTAACAAAAAATTACATTGTCGTATTTATAAAATATAAAAATACGTCGTATTTATACGTAACGTACGTATATGCATAAAACTACACGTTATACAATACCTACCAATTTCATAATCGCCAGATGCTCAGTAAAATTCTCTACGACATTCAATGTGCAGTCAATGTAAAGGCTTTCGAATACAGGTGTGGTCGTTGGAGGAGTCATTATTTCTGTTGCTCGAAACTATTATACTTTTTCGATTAAAAATTCAAAAATTTACTCACCCATTTATTTTGTTTCGTAACAGGTGACAAAGCTAAGAGATGGGCTCGCAATGGGCCTAGCTTTCAATCACGCAGTCCTGGACGGAACTGCCACGTGGCATTTCATGAGCTCATGGGCCGAGATCTGTCGTGGGGCCAATTCCATCTCGACCCAACCTTTCCTCGACCGATCCAAGGCCCGTGACACGCGCGTGAAGCTCGACCTCACTTCACCTAAGGACCCAAACGCCGTCACCAACGGCGACGGCGCCGGCGATGCCACGGTGGAACCGCAGCAGCTGGTGGAGAAGATCTTCAGGTTCTCGGACTCCGCCATCCACACGATCAAGTCAAGAGCCAATTCGGTCATCCCATCCGACGGCTCGAAACCTTTCTCCACTTTCCAGTCCCTCACATCACACATATGGCGCCACGTCACCCTCGCGCGTGGGCTAAAACCCGAGGACATCACTGTCTTCACCGTCTTCGCCGACTGCCGCCGCCGCGTTGATCCTCCGATGCCGGAGGAGTATTTCGGGAACCTGATCCAGGCGATCTTCACGGGGACCGCGGCGGGGCTTCTGGCGGCGCACGGGCCGGAGTTCGGGGCGTCGGTGATCCAGAAAGCGATCGCGGCTCACGACGCGCGTGCGATAGACGCGCGGAACGAGGAGTGGGAGAAATCGCCGAAGATCTTTCAGTTCAAAGACGCCGGAGTGAACTGTGTGGCGGTGGGAAGCTCGCCGAGGTTCCGGGTGTACGAGGTGGATTTCGGGTGGGGAGAGCCCGAAACAGTTCGGAGTGGGTCGAACAATCGGTTCAACGGGATGATGTATCTGTACCAAGGAAAAGCTGGAGGTATAAGCATTGATGTGGAGATCACTCTGGAAGCTTCTGTCATGGAGAAGCTAAAGAAGAGCAAAGAGTTTTTACTCGTCGAGGAACAGGAGGAAGATGGAAAGAAGCTCAGCAATGGCAATGGTGTTTGAGTCAATCCCATTAATCAAACTCCACGTTTTGGTTTTTGGTTAATTAGCTGATTAATCTCAGTGATTCCATTAAACCTATGGATTTTCTTAGCTACGAAATAATAATTACTCTTGTATTGATAAATAATCAGCAGAATGCATTTTAATTATGTAGTGTGTTGGTTTGAAAGTCTGAAGTATGTTTGGACCATGTTTTAAAGTGTTTTTGTTGTTGAAAATTAAAATGTATTTGTTAATGCATCTCCAACCCTACTCTATTTCCCACTCTAAACTCTATATTGTAGATAAAATATTTAGAAGATTAATACTACGGTTTCGAACGTCTGTAATTTTACATCTAAAAATTAAACGATTTCAATTTTTTTAATAGTGGTTACAATTTTTCTAATACACATGTCCTAAAACACATCCATACAATTTTTAATAGTGGATACAATTTGTCTAATACACATCCATACATATGTCCTAAAACAGAGTTCTAATAGAACTGAGACATATTCAAAGCATAAAAGTTAAAACATAGAACAAAAACAGAATAGGAACGACAATAGGAAAAGTTAGGAAGAAGACCAAATCAAAAGACCACATCTCCTTCCGTTACACCACATGTCTTTGTTATCATAAAGGGAAACATTAAACTTATTGTATCATGCTTAGACTTGTTTGATAAACATAATTATTTCTAGATTAGGACACTAGGACTTGAAGTATCGTAAACGAGCAGCTCATCATCATGCTCAAATGCAGCCATGTGGACTTCAAGTAGTGTCACCTATGCCTCAACCCATTCACCCTCCTTTGCGTTCATTAACACAACATGTGTATGTTTTTCTTTTTACTGATTCAAATGGATTTTCTATGTTTTTCTCTTTACTGATTCAAATAGATTTTAACCTTTCTGTATTTTTTCTTTTATTTGTAGCTGATAATTCAGAGGATGCCTATTGGGCTGAGGATGCCGAGCCTGTGGCTAAGGATGCCGAGCCTGTGGCTAAGGATATAGCCAACAAAAATGAGAGAAATTGTCTACAAAGAGGACATAGTATTTGAATCCTTGCACAGACGCATAAGGAGCAGGACCCCACAAGTCACAATGGATCCTTTCCAATGGTTCTGTCGCAGAAAACGTAGACTTAATGAACGACAACTTAGAGCTCTTGCTCATTTGACATGAACCACTATAGAACTAGAACTAGTCTTATTACTGATAATAGCTTTGTTGCTCTTCAACAGTTGGAGAATATGAGTATTGGGATGGCCAAGACGCATATGCCATACATCGTCACTAACCACTTGCTGGCGTGAAGAGAAAAAAACCTGAGCTGCGCCTAGATTCTCCAACTGATACAGGTTCTCATATCTTTTTCCCTGGGTCAACACTCTCTGTGTATTCTTGTCCAAGATACATACATGATTAGCATCAAAATAGACACCACAAGGGTAGTCATCACACAGTTTGGAAACAGATAACAAGGGTTGTTGAATGCCAGGACAGACCAAAACATCGTTTAATGGTAAGTTACCTGTTCCCGTTGCAAGAGAGGTTGAGCCAACATGTGTGATCGGCATAAAAGACCCATCAGCCATCATTACACTCTCAGATCCATTGTAGACAGAGGGATCATGTAAATTTGCTGCAGAGTTGGTGATGTGGGAAGAAGCACCAGAATCAGGATACCAAGGTGCATAAGTGTGTGTTGGAGCGGAGATGTGCATTGCTACAAGCGCCTGAGGAATCTCTTCACTTTGATAGTTACTATAGAATCTGTTCCAGCATCGGAGAGCCACATGACCAACTCGACCACATATTTGACATGTGGGACGCTGTTGTTGGGAAAGTGGAGCAGCAGATCCTTGGCCATTCCAGTGTGGAACCTGTTGAGAGAAGCCACGACCTCTTGTAGTGTAACCGCCTCTACCACGGTATCCATATGATCTTCCTCTGCCTCGAGAATTGTAGTACTGAGTGTTATAGGTAGGCTGAGGAGGGTTGGGATTGGGGCCAGGAGGTATAGTATTCTGGACTTGAAACACCATCTGAGGGTTTGGAGAGGCAGGTGCATAAGTTTGAAGACGGCTGTGAAACCCTTTTAGTTGAGAAACCACTTCATTATATGTAGGAACGGGAGGTTTGTGCATAGAAGTCTGGATCGAGGTATTGAATGACTCATAAGCTCTGCCCAGACTCTGAAGAAGACGGAATATCTTCATAGATTCAGGAACCGGCTTCCCAATGGAACTCAGTTGATCACACAAGTTCTTAAACTCACGAAGATGGACTGTTAAGTCCTTGTCTCCTTTTTGAATACTCTGTAAAGCAGCTAACAAATCAAACTCCCGAGACATGGTGGACTGATTAAAGCTCTCTGCCAGCACCATCCATATATCATGAGCCGTACTTAACCCGAACGCATAACCTAGAACCTCCTCAGAAAGTGTACCAAAGATCCATGACTGAATAAGCTGGTCCATTTGTAACCAAGCTTCATAATCGGGATTACTGACCTCACTGATGTCGTTGTTGAACTTGATACGTATCGTCTCTGTTGGAGCTGACAGACTGCCGTCGACGAACCGCAAAAGCTTCTGGCTTCTGAGAAGAGCATCAAATTGAAGTTTCCATCCCAAGTAATTTTTTTTTTTTTTTTTTTTTTTTTTTTTTTTTCATCCCAAGTAATTTGTATCCGTGAGTTTGGTGGATACAAAACTGGAAACGTTAAGATGGGTTGGAAAAGGATACAATTCCTCGACCATTTTCCCACTGTGCTCTGATACCATGATAAGAAATGAAAACTTGAACAAAATAGAATGGAGACTCAACCTTGATTAAAACCCATAGTCAAAGAGATACATTTTCTTGTCATAATCTTCCCTCACTTTTTTTTTTACTCTTACAACGGGGTAAAGATAGAGATTATAAAGAGAAGATGTTACTCTCTTAGATCTAGAACACTCAATAACCAATCGCCACTTGTCACTCTCATCCTCCACACACTACTTCTTTCACTACAAGAAAACAGGGCTATTTCCGACGGTCAAATCCGTCGGAAATCCGTCGGAAAGGGTCTTTTCCGACGGATTTCCGACGGATTTAAGCTGTCGGTTACAGTTCGTCGGAAATGTGGTTTCCGTCGGAATCCGTCGGAAATTTCCGACGGATTTATGCCGTCGGAACGCCGTCAGACATTTCCGACGGATTTCCGACCGCGTACGTTCCGACGGATATTCGACGGACTTCCGACGGATACTCCGACGGATATTCAGTCGTAAATGCCGTCGGAAATCCGTCGGAAATTTCCGACGGATTTCCGACGGATATATTACCGACGGATTTCCGACGGATACTCTGACGGATATTCAGTCGTAAATCCGTCGGAAATCCGTCGGAAATTTCCGACGGATTTCCGACGGATATATTACCGACGGATTTCCGACGGATACTCCGACGGATATTAAGTCGTAAATGCCGTCGGAAATCCGTCGGAAATTTCCGACGGATTTCCGACGGATAAATTTCCGACGGATTTCCGACGGATACTCCGACGGATAAATGCCGTCGGACATCCGACGGTAACTATTTTCGACGGATAATTTGATCGGAAGTCCGTCGGTTCTTCGTCGGAAATAGGTTCCGAAGGATTTACGACAGTAACTATAACGCCCCGACCACCCATACATGTGGGCCCCATGCCTGCTCTCGGCCCGTGGGCCCCATGCCTTATCTCGGCCCGTGGGCCCCACCCTTGTCCGACGGCCGGTGCGTTAATCCGGGAGGCTTGTAATACTTGTTTACTGACCCTGCAATCACCACGTGATCTTTCCCCGTGTTTTGTCCTCACTCACACGATACCGCGAATAACTTCCCGGAATGTCACCCATCCTTAGACTACTCCAGCTCAAGCACGCTTAACTCTGGAGTTCTTTCGAGCAAGTGATCGGAAAAGCTAAGTGCACTTTGGTGTCTATAACGCCAAATCAATTCTTATAAGCCTCTCCGCATATACAAGAAATCGAGATGTTACAGTAACTTATTCCGACGGTTTTCCGACAGAAATGGTATTTTGAATTTTATGTAATTATTTATTTTTTGGAAATTTATATATTAAAATTATAGAAATTTGAAATATAAATTAAAAATAGAAATAATAAATATATAAATTCATTAAACAAAATAAAAAAAGTCATTACACATTAAAATAAAGTGTTCAAAAAAAGCATTAAAAGCAAATATTTAAACGGTTGGAGAATCTCCGTCGTCGGGATTATTATCCCGAAACAAATGCGGGAAGCATTTTTCCATCATCTTCTCCAAGCAGGAGAGCTTCTTGGTGGTAGTCTTTTGCTCCGTCCGTAGCTCTTCAACCTGCCGGTCACGCTCTTGCACCGTTTGGGTGAGCCTCTCGATTTCTACCCGGTACTCCGAAGGATAACGAGGAAGCGAGGAAGAAGATTCCTGGGTCGGAAGGGTGCCTAACCCAGCGAATCGACCTTTCACTTGCCGGGTTTGCTGCGAATAATTAAAACCGATAATTAATAAATAACGAAAATTAAAAAAAAATGAAATGAAATTAAAACTTACCTCAAGTACAATCTGGTTTATCTCTTCCCGGGACAAAGCGGTCGAGGACGTCGATCCTTCGAGACTGAGCTGCGATGCTGATAGTTCACGATCCAGCTTCGCCTTCTTGCTCTTCTCGACCACATCCCGCATCCCCAAGTCCTGTATCTGACCGGTTTTCTTGTTGGTGTGTCTATTCTCGATGAGTTGAAGATAATCGGGTTCGGAACCAGATGCTCTCGCCTGTGAAAATTTGTTAAGTTAAATAAATAAAAAAACAGAATTAACAATAAAAAATTTAAATTAAACTTACCATTTCCATCGCTTCCCGTTCGATGGTCTTTGCGCCCGCGTTGTGGATGTAGACCCCTTTCCCGCCTCGTTGGCTAGTGCGGTTCTTCGACTGTTGCTCGGAGGTCTTTTTCGTCGCAGGCCTACTCCAGTACTCACAGAAGCCTCTCCAGACGTCGTCGTCAAGGTCCTTCGGCTTGTCTTTGTTCTGCTTCCACTTCTGTTTCCACTCGTACATGTGCTTCGAGTACGAGTTTGCGGCATACTTGTCGAAGGTTTCAATGACTTTGCGCGTATGATGAGAGTCCCACGTGAACTCTTGCTACAATTTTAAAAAAAAATTTGTTACATATCAAAAAGAAAAATTGACAAAATGAAATTCAAATTAAATAATATATCAATAAATCACGTACCGCGAAAGTCCGGTGCCACACGTCTTTCTCCTCGGTAGGCATTTCCGAATACCTCTCGTACGGTTTGTCCAACATGTTGTGGAGCATCCGTAATATCGCCTTGTTGATCTGAGTCGACAACTTAAACCTGAAAACATTATGAAAAGATATAAATATGTTAAGTTTAAAAATCTAAATAAATTGAAATAATGTACCAAAAATTTCTTACCAAGTGCCATCCTCAAACTTCGGGTCGAGTCGAATGCAATGGCCCCGGTTAGGCTGCCGGACTAGCTCCTCGATCTCAATGTGGCTCCGAGCAGCGGATTGCTGGGAATCTGGGATGTGAGTTCCCGAGCTCGTTGGTCCCGGAGGAGGCGTACACCGAGAACTCCGAGAACGGCGTCCTTGGTTGCCGCCTCCCAACTGAAGAACATCGTCGTGCTCCCTGCGGAAAACGGTAAATTTGTTAGTAAATTAACAATATATTCAAAAGTTCCGGAAAAAAATTTAGGAAAAATTCAAATTTTCCGGAAATTCAATGTTTCCGAAAAATTCAAAGTTTACTAAAAATTCAAATATTTCAAAAAATTTCAAAATTTGCTAAAATATTTTTAAATCAGTTTTAATATATAAAAATATTTAGAAAACGTTTTATTACTATAAAAAATATTTAAAACGATTTTATTTTTAAAATAATATTTGAAAAAGGTTTGTATTATTAAAAAAATATTTTAACATCAACTTAAATATATAGAAATATTTGAAAAACGTTTTTATTAGTTATAAAATATTATAAAGGATTTTAATATATACACATATTATAAAAACGTTTTTCAAATTAAAAAAATATTTTAACAATTTTTTAAATATATAGAAATATTTGAAAAACGTTTTTATTAGTTATAAAATATTATAAAGGATTTTAATATATACACATATTATAAAAACGTTTTTCAAATTAAAAAAATATTTTAACAATTTTTTAAATATATAGAAATATTTGAAAAACGTTTTTATTAGTTATAAAATATTATAAAGGATTTTAATATATACACATATAATAAAAACGTTTTTATTACAATATTTGAAAAACGTTTTTATTACAAATTTAAAAAATTTTATAAACAATTTTAATATATACAAATATTATGAAAACGTTTTTATTACTTAACAAATATATTAAAAACATTTTTAATATATAAAAATATTGTCTAAACGTTTTTATTACTTAAAGAATATTTTAAAAACGATTTTAATATATACATATATTTTTAAACAATATCTAGATCTAACAATTCTAAATCAACAATCTAAACACATAAACCATAACACTAATATTATTCTAAATAACAAATTCTATTATAACCACTTAACAATTCACATTTTCGATAAAATTCTAACAACCTAACTAATATATTCCCTAAAACTAAAATGATATAAAACAAAATTAAAGGAATTGATTAAACTTACATTGGTTTTGTTGGAGAAAAATTGAGGAATTGAAGAAGATGAGTTGATTAATTGAAGATAAAAGGGAGAAGAAGAGATTTTTGAAGTAGGGAAATGTTGAGAGAAGAGGAAGAAGAAGCGATGGAAGAGAGAGAGGAAGAAGAGAGAAATAAGGAAAAAAACTTACGTTTCTTCGATATAATTCGATGGCCGTCGGAAATCCGTCGGAAATCCGTCGGATTTCGAAGAAATAAGTTCATTTACGCGGTTGATATTCCCGCGGTCTCGAAAATATCTAAATCCGTCGGAAATCCGTCGGAAATTTCCGACGGCTTTCCGACGGATTGGAGAAGATAAGGACTCAGTCAACATGCACGTGTCTAAATTTTCGTATCCGTCGGAAATCCGTCGGAAATTTCCGACGGATTTCCGACGGATAAGGTATATTCCTTGCATGTTTTTCGATTGGTCAGTCAACAAACACGTGTCTATTTTTCATATCCGTCGGAAATCCGTCGGAAATTTCCGACGGATTTCCGACGGATTTAGGGTATATTTGGGGTTTAGGGTTTAGGGTTTATTTATATGATTTAGGGACATGTTATTTACATGTTTCATTCAATAAATATATTAAGTTCATCAATATTAAAGGGTTTGCATTAGTTTAAAAATTATACAACATCAAAACATATCGTTTCACATAAATCAACTATATCTTATACTATAACTTATACAAACACTTCCATCAAATTTTTTAAAATCTATATAACACATTTTCTTGATGTATATACAAGGTTAACCTATTTTATATACATCATACAAGTGTTTGTAAACTTTTGCCAACAAAAAAAACCTATACCCTATACCCTAAACAAGATTTTTAAATATCCGTCGGAAATCCGTCGGAAATTTCCGACGGATTTCCGACGGATTTTTAGCCGAGGGATCGATTTTTTAGCCGATGCAACTAAATCCGTCGGAAATCCGTCGGAAATCCGTCGGAAATTTCCGACGGATTTCCGACGGATTCAGTTGCATCGGCTAAAAAATCGATCCCTCGGATATAACCCAAATTCAACTCAATCCGTCGGAAATCCGTCGGAAATTTCCGACGGGTTTCCGACGGATATTTAAAAATCTTGTTTAGGGTATAGGGTATAGGTTTTTTTTTTGGCAAAAGTTTACAAACACTTGTATGATGTATATAAAAAGGTAACCTTGTATATACATCAAGAAAATGTGTTATATAGAATTTATATAGAAGTTATAATATTTTTTTTGTTGCAAAATTCCAATTTTGTTACACTTAAGCAAATGTCTAACTTTATAAAACTTCGACATAACTGATATATTACACATTACACTTCTAGTTCAAATATATGTACATATTTTACGGTGCAAATTTTATAATTAAAACTACTGTCAATCCGATGATGAGTAATCTGATTCTCCTGAATCGGAAGGTTCCCCAAATTCGTCAAATTCTTCTTCTGAATCCTCAAATACTCGATCGTCTGACTGTATGGTGAAATCAACGACAATGTCGACCTCAAGGGAATGCTCGATTGAACCCAAACCTACGGAGCTTTGTTGGAGGGGTTCATGATCAGACATCCCATGAACTCTACCTCTCGGGTTTATCGATGTGACTGTAACCCACGGGTCTTGCTTGTTTGTCACCCGCGGATAGGGAATGTAGCATACCTACACCATGTACAAATTTAACCACGGGAATGCAACAAAACTTAATTAAAAATTAACATAAAAGAAATACAAACCTGGTCTGCTTGTGATGCAAGTACAAATGGCTCGTATCTCTGGAGTTTTCTTCTGCTATGTAATGATGTAACACCAAATTGGTCGTGTCGCACACCGCTTCCTACTAATGGGTCGTTCCAGTCGCATAAAAATGCAACACATCTTAGACCGAGCATTCCCGGGTACTGAACATCGAAAATCTCACGTACGATACCATAGTATACAAGATCACCTGACTGAGTTGATACACCGTAATCTGATGTTGTCGCACTCCTATCATCCCGAAGAATCTTAAAAGCGTACCCCCGTGTGCTATACATCACATGTGACTGCACGGTTGCTAGTGGAAATCTCACAATTTCTTCTAACCACGTGGGAAATGTTTGTCTGTTAGCCTTCTCTGTCGTCACCTGCACAATTAAAATAAAAATACTTCAAATAATTAAATCTTTCATTACATATGATGAATGCTAAAAACAAGGCAATTAAAAGACTTACATAATCTCTTAACCAACGTCCGAACTCTTCCTGTTTGAGCTCGATTAGCTCGTCCTCTGTTTTGTCAGGAAATGAAAAACGTTGATAAGCCATATACATCCTGTGAGATTGAAACAATTATCACGTTAGTACATATATATATAATCAAAAACCCAATACGTAATTAATAATTATGTTCAATATATAATACCTCTCATATTCATCAACTCCGTCGCAGTTTGTGAGAATATACATATGCAAATGCTCTCGCTCTTGTGGTGAAAGTCTCCTCTTCTTGCCTTTTCCACTAAGTCGTCCAATCTGTAAAAATATATGAGGTACATCGACCGGATAGAAAGGTAGGACGCCTCCGTCATCATGTCGAGCTGCTCTACGACTCTTTGTTTTGACTTGTGATGGAAAGTAGGACTCGGCAAAATGTGAGGTTTCTTCATTGATGGTCTGTGCGACGATAGAACCCTCCACTCTACTCAAATTTTTCACCTTCTTCTTTAGATGTAACATATACCGTTCGAAAGGATACATCCAACGGTACTGAACCGGACCCCCAAGCTCTGCTTCTCGAGGGAGATGAATTGTTAAATGTTCCATAACATCAAAGAATGAAGGAGGAAATATCTTCTCCAAATTGCAAAGGATTACAGGTATATTAGCCCCAAGATTGCGGATACCGTCTGATGTAAGAGAGCGAGAACATATATCTCGGAAAAAGGCACCAATCCCTGCAATATATAACAAATGAATAATTAAATAATGAAGTATATATTGTATAAAGTAGTAAATAAATAATTTCATGATTGTACCTGCAATTGCTTCGTGGACATTACGTGGTAGAAGACATGCAAAGGCAAATGGAAGGAGGCGCTGCATCACCACATGACAATCATGACTCTTCATCCCAGTAAACTTCCCTTCTCCATGATCAACGCTGTTCCGAAGGTTAGATGCGTATCCGTCCGGGAATCTAACACTTTCGGTAATCCAGTAAAAAAACTCGGCCTTTGAAGGTTCATCGAAACGAAAAGCCGGGACCGGAGGCTTCCCGTTCCCTGTCACATGTAGTGCTCTACGAGAACAAATGTCTGGCAAGTCCAATCTAGACTTCAGATTGTCCTTCGTCTTCCCTTTGACATTGAGAACGGTGTTCATAATGTTGTCGAAAAAATTCTTCTCAATGTGCATGACATCCAGATTATGCCTCAAAAGATGGTTCTTCCAATAAGGCAAATCCCAGAAAATGCTCCTCTTGTGCCAATTATGAACGTTGCCACAACCATCAACAGGATGATGTCCGTTACCACCACAATCAACGGTCCTCTCTGCACCAAAATCTCTGAACTGAGTCAACAAATACTCACCATCTAACTCAGGAGGAGGACCGTCAAATACTTTCCGGTTCTTCCTAAACAATGTGGTGCTCCGACGATAAGGATGATCGCTAGGTAGGTATCGCCTATGACAATCAAACCAAGACGTTTTCCGTCCGTGCTTCAATTGGAACGCATCAGTGTTATCTTGACAGTATGGGCACGATAACCTTCCGTGCGTTGTCCATCCTGATAACATGCCATATGCTGGAAAATCGCTAATAGTCCACAAAAGTACCGACCGCGTGATGAAATTTTGGTGACAAGAAACATCAAACGCTTCAATACCTTGGTCCCATAACATTCGCAGCTCATAAATCAATGGTTGCAAAAACACATCAAGTGATCTCTTCGGATGCTCTGGTCCAGGAACGAGAATGCTAAGGAACAAGAACTCCCTTCGCATGCACAAAGATGGCGGCAAATTGTAAGGTGTTACAATTACCGGCCACAAAGAATATTTTCTGCCGTGCTTCCCAAAAGGGCTGAAACCATCGGTACATAATCCAAGGTATACGTTCCTTGCCTCAAACGCAAAGCTGGGATAAATGGATTGAAAATGTTTCCATGCTCCTGCATCTGACGGATGGGCGATTTGTCCATCTGTTGTATGCTCTGCATGCCATCTCATTGCTCCTGCTGTGCGCTCTGACTGATATAACCTTTTCAATCTCTCTATTAACGGTAAATACCACATCCGTTTATATGGCACTGGCACTCTTCCACCTGTTTCCTTATACCGAGGTTTGCGACAAAAACGACATGTCGTACGATCTGCGTCCTCTCTCCAGTAGAGCATACAGTTGTCTATGCATACATCTATCATTTGATACGGCAATCCTAGACCTTGAACAAGTTTCTGTATCTCATAGTATGATGCCGGTGCAAGATTATCTTCTGGCAAAATTTCTTTCACAAAATCAGCGATTGCATCCACGCACTCCTCACTCAAATTGAAATCCGTCTTTATACCCATCATCCTTGTTGCAGTTGATAAAGGGGAATGTTCACCTCTACACCCATCATATAACGGATGTTTAGCAGCGTCTAACATATCAAAAAATCTCCGAGCTTCTAAATTAGGTTCTTCTCCCCTATCTCCATACTCAGCAACCGATGGTATATTTTCACGATATGCATCGTTCACCATCTGAACATGACCTACCGTACTTTGTTCTTCCATTGCGGGTTCTTCTAAGCTAGTGTTATCCCCAATATAATGTTCACTAGTACTAGCATAATTATCCACCATTGTATCATTTTCTCCATGATAATACCAAATCTTGTAACCCGACATAAACCCATGACAATACAAGTGTGACCATACTTCATCTATCACGATAAATCTACGATTCCCACAATTGGTACAAGGGCAATAGATTTTACCGGTTTTTTTTGCTTTCTTCTGCATACCCGCAAATGCCATGAATTCCTGTAGACCTTTTTTGAATTCCTCCGTAACTAGGCCCGTGTTCGGAATTTGATGAGGCTTGTCCATCCATGATCGAAAATAATTATAAGGATTTGAAGAAGACATTTTCGTAAGGAATTAGATAACAGAGATTTTTTTTGGTTGTGCTTATAAATGAAGCGTGGAAACGTTTTTATAAGGAAAATTTTGTCCTTTTCCGACGGATTTCCGACGGATATAAAGTAGATATTATCGATGTCGGCAACCATGTCGGCAGCCATGTCGGCAGCTGTCGGATATCCGTCGGAAATCCGTCGGAAATCCGTCGGCAATCCGTCGGAAATCCGTCGGAAATCCGCGACGGATGAACGTCGTCGGAAATCCGTCGGCAGTATGTCGGCAGCGTCAAAAAGGCGTCGGAAATCTGTCGGAAAGTGTCCGACGGATTATTGTCGTCGGAAATCCGTCGGAATTTCCGACGGATTTCCGACGGGTTGATATTTCCGACGGAATTCCGACGGATGTCCGACGGATGAGAAGTTAGTCGGAAATCCGTCGGAAATCCGTCGGAAATTTCCGACGGAATTATTGCCGTCGGAATTTCCGTCGGATTTCCACCTGTTTTCTTGTAGTGTTTGTACGAAGCTCTTAATCTCTTAAATGTGAAAACTTTTGTGTTGGGCTTCTCCGTTTGGGCCTGTGTTGTATTTGGTTTCAGACCCAAATGTATATCATCTTCATTATGCGTTTTACTCTTGTTTCCTCTTACAAGTGACAGCCACAGAGTTGACTTTTTCTCTATTGTTTGTGGCTCTTTTGATTTGGGCTCTCGCCAATTATTTGTAACTTAGCTATCACGCCAGTCTTCATAACCACGACAATGCAAAAATGTAAGTTTCCTTGTTTCTACTTTTGATTCTCTAAATCTTTCTTCATATACTTTACTTTTTATTTGAAAATATCCAAATTCAAACCAATTCATGATGGTCTAGTTCGAATTTTTCTATTGCAATTTCAATTATAGTTGGCCATTATGTACGCATAAAAAGTTAAGAATATCCGACTTTTTTAACATGTTCTCGAGATTATTATGTGTTTCGGTTTAGGATCTCCTGTTTATTGAAAAAACAAAAAAAAAAAGACAAAAAGATTGAGTGAGATGGTGCAGATGGCAGGCAAAGTTTAGGGCCTTTGGGCTGAGAATAGGATACGTGGGCCACATCTGCTGGGCCTTTTGTTCTTCCCCGTGACAAGAGCCTCTACGATTCTGCCACTTGTCGGGTTGACTTCGGAGTCAAGCATCAAATATCATCACATTTGGCTCAACATATCTCAAACTTTCTCTTCCTCGTTCACACCGTCGTTTTCCTTATATACTGGGCCATGGTCAATAAGGTCCGTTTCATCTATGATCTAACTTAATCTTATCTTTGTTTTATATTATAACCAAATCAAAATATGTCAAGAACCTTATAGAAGTTTGTAAAGAGGGTTTATAATTGATTTTGGCCGTGAGACACTGTACTTTATACAACAGCAATACATGTTCTACTAATGACCTAATTATATGTTTTACAAACATAACTAAGGCCCAATAGGCTCAATACCTCCTTTCAAAGTGGAGTATGAAGATTACATGCATAAATATTTAAAAGATTAATACTATGGTTTTGAACGTCTGTAATTTTACATCTAAGAATTAAACGATTTCAAATTTTTAATAGTGGATACAATTTTTCGTCTGTGCACATGTCCTAAAACAGAGTTCTAATAGAACTGGGACAGGTTCAAAGCATAAAAATTAAAACATATAACTAAAACCGAACCTGAGTAGAACGATAATAGGAAAACTTAAGAAGAAGACCAAATCAAAAGAGTACCAAAACACATCTCATTCGGTTACAGCACATGCCTTTGTTATCATAAACCGAAACATAGAACTTATCGTGCCATGACTTGTTTGATAAACATAATTATTACTAGATGAGGACACTAGGACTTGGAGTAGCGTAAACGAGCAGCTCATCATCATGCTCAAACGCAGCCATGTCGGCTTCAAGTAGTGTCACCCATGCCTCAACCCCTTCACTGTCCTTTGCGTCCATTAACACAACTTGAGTCTTGTCAACAAAATCCAGGGCAACCCAAACCCGAATTCGGGTAGCTTGTGGCACACGTTTGCTACGAGAATCTCTGTTTTTGAGCTTTTCAATCATCAACATCAAAGGACAAAAAACAAACCTCTTTGTCTTGGATTTTGTTTCATGTACAAGCTAGTAACGGAGGAAATTCGATAGAAATATCAGCAAAGAGGGTACAAAACAGACGCCGAAAATTGGAGATTCACATTCACCGTCACAGCATACCCTTTAGTCACGTTTTTTTTAAATTAACATTGTTTCTACGTTTTGGTTTGTCGGGTTAAGATCTGTTAAAATGCGGGTGTAAAACATTTAAAATTCGTAAGTTTGTATATTAAATAGGATTAATCAAATATAGTTTTGGAATATGTATGTATTGTTTTGGAATCTATTATTTAGTTGATGTAGTTTTTAGGTATTTTCTCATTCTTTTTTGTTTTTTGACATCAGGTATTTTCTCATTCTTTTATGGTATTATTTTTGTGTTTAGAAACGACCATGAATATATGTTTGATTCGTTGTGAATTCTTAAAACACAAGTGCCCTTAACCACTGTAAATTTGGCTTGGCTTAAAAAAAAGAGTCATATATATTTGACAAATTGAGAGATGTCGAAAACAATATGTAAGGATGTTAATATATGTTCATGCACCCATATCATTAATTATCATCATCATCATCATCATCATCGACTATTGTCATAGTCGTTGTATGGAAGAGGAGGAATAGAAAATTTAATAAAAACTAGATGATTGATTTGCGCTATATATGCACATGCATAAATATTTAGAAGATTAATAATACGGTTTTGAACGTCTGTAATTTTACATCTAAAAATTAAACGATTTCAATTTTTTAATAGTGGTTACAACTTTTCTAATACACATGTCCTAAAACACATCCATACAATTTTTTAATAGTGGATACAATTGTAAGTTAGGATTTTCTATGTTTTTCTTTTTACTGATTCAAATGGATTTTAACCTTTCTGTATTTTTTCTTTTATTTGTAGCTGATAATTCAGAGTATGCCTATTGGGCTGAGGATGCCGAGCCTGTGGCTGAAGATGCCGATCCTGTGTTGGTGCCTATAGAAAATCCTAACTTACATTCCCAATCATCGGGCAATGGGGCACTCCAAACACCTGTTATTGCCCTTAGAGCGCGTCTAACAGGCCATATGTGCCATATGTCTTCTCTGTAAGACTCAAGAGACTCTTCGAGAGTCTCAGGAAGATTATCTGCCATTCTCTGTCAAGTAATGAAAGAAGAGATTCGTAAATAAGATCTAAAAAATTACTACGCGAACACCAAAACCCTAGATCTAAACCAGAATCGAAAGAAGAATCGAAACTAAAAGGAGCAGAAAAATACACTTTCGCGAACACAAAAACCCTAGATCTAAACCCTACGATGACGAAACAGATCTAATTGCATATTCACCAAAACCCTAGATCTAAACCAGAATCGAAAGAAGAATCGAAACTAAAGGAGCAGAAAAATACACTTTCGCGAACACAAAAACCCTAGATCTAAACCCTACGATGACGAAACAGATCTAATTGCAGATTCACCAAAACCCTAGATCTAAACCAGAATCGAAAGAAGAATCGAAACTAAAGGAGAAGAAAAAATACACTTTCGCGAACACACAAATCCTAGATCTAAACCCTACGATGACGACACAGATCTAATTGCAGAATCACCAAAACCCTAGATCTAAACACAGATCTAGTTGATGTAGTTTTTAGGTATTTTCTCATTCTTTTTGTTTTTGTTTTTTGACATCAGGTATTTTTTCATTCTTTAATGGTATTATTTTTGTGTTTAGAAACGACCATGAATATGTGTTTGATTCATTGTGAATTCATAAAACACATGTGTCCTTAACCACTATAAATTTGGCTTGGCTAAAAAAAAGCAAGAAGTCAAATATTTTTGACAAATTGAGAGATGTCGAAAACAATAGAACTATTTATTAGTTTAGGCCTTTTCTTTTGCAACACATACATGATTTTATCGATGACATATAATTATTATGATTTAGCAGGATGATTAAAAGCCTCCGTCTTCATCTCCCTCGTCATCGCCGCCGTCAAAATCGTCTTCTCCGGCAACAAGATCAGCATCCACCTTCTGAAAGTCACGCTACGAAGAAGAAGACTCACGAAGAAGAATCAGATCAAGTGGGCGAGAATATATTAGGCCAAGAAAAGAATAATTCAACAAGGTCCAACAAGGCCCAATATTAATTGATTCTGATTCTAGGGCTATAAGTTGTAATGGGATCAGTGTTGTGAAAAAGTGTTGGTGAATGAAGGAAAAAAACCATCTTATCCCTTTCCTTCAAATCTTCATGTTGCTAGTTCTGTCACTTTAAAGCTCAACGAGAGCAATTATCTCCTCTGGAAAGTTCAGTTTGAAGTTCTCTTTCGTAGTCAGAAGCTTCTCGCCTTTGTCAATGGCCAAACGCCTGCTCCAATGGCTACCGTCACAGCCACAATCAATGGGGTTGTTGTCACAACACCCAATCCCGAGTATGAAGCCTGGATTTGTACGGATCAGCTCATCCAGTCTTGAATTTTTGGAACTCTCACGGAGGAGGTTCTTGGGTATGTCCATGGTCTCTTGACCTCAAAAGATGTCTGGTTATCTCTGGCGAATAACTTCAACAAGAGTTCTATTGCCAGGGAGTTCGATCTTCGTCGTCGTCTCCAGTTTCTAACCACTAAAGGAACTGACTTTTTAGTGTATTGTCGTGAGTTTCGAGCTCTCTGTGATCAGCTAAGCTCCATCGGCAAGCCAGTTGAAGAATCTACGAAGATCTTCACATTTCTCAACGGGTTAACACGTGAGTATGACCCCATCTCCATTGTTATTCAAAGTTCTATGTCTCGGACTCCATCACCTACTTTCAACGATGTGGTTTCTGAAATCTCGACATTTCACACCCGTCTCAAGTCCTATGAATCCCCGGCTGACATCACTCCTTTCACTGCATTTCAAACTCAAAGGTCAAACTACTTTGCCTCTGGATAGCGTGGTCGTGGTAACAACACTCCACGCTTTGGCAACAGAGGTCGTGGAGGTTATTCAACCCGAGGCAGAGGTTTCTCACAGCAAGTGAATTCCTTGGGGTGGAATCCATCACAGTCAACCGGAGGAAGAAACTCACGTTCGGTGTGTCAAATATGTGGTCGCGTCGGTCACTCTGCTCTTAAATGCTGGAATCGTTTTGATCACGCTTATCAGAGTTCAGATGTTCCCCAAGCACTTGCCGCACTTCATGTCTCTGATGATGTTGGTACATAATCAGGACCGGCCCAACAAAAATAGTGGTCCGAGACAAGGAAAAAAAATGTAGCCATTTGTAAAATGTATAAAATAAAAGTTTTAAGGCATAATTCCAATTTAATTTGAAAATCATTGGAAAAAAAAGAAATAAAATAACTTGATAATTTGATATAAAAAAGGATAAGTATAAAAAAAATTTGGTGGCCTTATAAAAAATGGAAACATCAATTTTGTGGCCCATCAAAAACTAAAAAAAAAAGGTGGTCCAAGACCATGGCCTAGCCTGCCTAGCCTCTGGGCCGGGCATGTACATAATGGTATCCTGATTCGGGTGCGACAACTCACATCACAGCCACTGCTTCATCACTTCAAAACCCCACTCCTTACCATGGGCCAGAAAGTGTCTTAGTGGGTAATGGACAACAACTTCCCATCACACATGTCGGTTCTACGGTCATCACTACTCCTCAAGGTAGTATCCCTTTACTCGACGTTCTGGTTTGCAAAAATATACAGAAATCTATGTCATCAATCTCAAAACTATGTAATGACTACCCATGTGGTGTATTTTTGATGCTAATTGGGTATATGTGATTGATCTACAAACTCAGAAAGTGGTGACCAAAGGACCTCGACATGATAATCTTTATGTGTTGAAGAATTCAGATTTCGTTGCCTTATACTCAAATAAACAGGTGGCTACAAGTGACATGGTGTGGCATCGGCGTCTAGGGCACGCGGAACTCTCAAATTCTTTAGCATTTAAAGACTAGCAAGGATATATCTAGTAATAAGGACATCTCTTCCACCATCTGTGAATCATGTCAGATGGAGAAAAACTCTAAGCTACCGTTTTTTGCTTCTTTATCTAATGCATTGGAACCACTTTATCGAGTCCATTGTGATCTATGGGGACCGTCACTTATTGTATCTAATCAAGGTTTCAAGTACTATGTTATCTTTGTGGATGATTTTTCCCGGTATTCATGGTTGTTTCCTCTCAAAGTAAAGTCTGATTTTTGTCAAGTGTTTGTGGCCTCTCAAAAGCAAGTCGAAAATCAATACAATAACAAGATCAAAATATTCCAAAGTGATGGGGGTGGTGAGTTTACGAGCAATGCTTTCAGAAAACACTTGTCAGATCATGGGATTCGACATCAACTTTCTTGTCCATCTACACCACAACAGAATGGTCTTGCGGAACGTAAACACCGTCATTTGACCGAACTTGCTCCCTCGATGATGTTTCAGAACAAGACACCTTTCAAGTATTGGGTTGAAGCATTTTATACAGCAAATTTTGTGAGCAACCTTCTACCCTCTGCACCAATGCAATACACAAGTCCATTTGAAGCTCTAAATAAACATAAGCCAGAGTATTCATTTATTAGGGTTTTTGGATCTGCTTGCTATCCATGTCTTCGTCTGTATGCGAATCACAAATTTTATCCTTGGTCTTTCCAATACGTTTTTCTTGGCTACAATGCTCAATATAAAGGGTATCGATGTTTATATCCTCCCACAGGGAGAATATACATCTCAAGACATGTTATCTTCGATGAAGGTAACTTTCCGTTTGCAGACCGATACCGAAACTTTGTGGATCCATACTCTACGCCTCTGCTTAAGGCATGGCAATCTACGCCTCATCCAGCACACCTCCTTCCCACAGTCCCAATCTCACCTATCTCGTGTTATAATGAACAAGCCAGTGGGATTGCTGAATCTGCGGCATAACAAGTGGGGGATGCAATATCACCTGATTTTTCTGCTGTTTTTGAAAGCGCACGTCCTCCTGCTGAGTCTTTTCCATCTCCAAGTGCCCAGTCTGATCCACCTCAAGTAGGTCGCTCTCATTCAATGACCACTCGGCTGCAACGCGGAATTCGTAAACAGAATCCACGATATGCTCTGTTTACCAGAACTGATCTTCCCGTCGTACCGAAAACTGTTGCTGCTGCTCTTAAACATGAGGGATGGACTAATGATTGTCATGATGAAATGGATGCGCAGCAACAAAATGGTACTTGGTCCCTAGTTCCTCTTCAACCTGATATGCGTGTGCTTGGTTACCGGTGGATTTTCACTGTAAAACTTAAAGCAGATGGGTCTGTTGACAAACTCAAAGCTCGGTTGGTCGCCAAAGGTTTTGCTCAGGAAGAAGGTGTTGATTTTGTGGAAACCTATAGTCATGTTGTACGGACATCTACCATACGAGTGGTGCTTGGTGTTACAGTTGCAAGAGATTGGCCTATCACTCACTTAGATGTAAAAAATGCCTTTTTACACGGAGAGATTCAAGAAGAGGTGTTCATGGAACAACCTCCTGGTTTTGTCAACCCTGCCTATCCGAATCATGTCTGTCGACTACACAAAGCTTTTTATGGACTCAAGCAGGCGCCTAGAGCATGGTTCAACAAGTTCACCAATTTTCTTATTGAATTTGGGTTCACGTGTAGCAATGATGATCCGTCTCTTTTCACGTATCATCGGGATAATCACACTTTAGTTCTTCTCCTATATGTTGATGATGTTCTTCTCACATGAAGCTCACCGGATCTGGTCAATGTCTTAATCCAACAGCTCAGCTCCAAATTCTCTATGAAAAATCTTGGAGCTCCTTCTTACTTCCTTGGGATACAGGTTCAGGGTCACGCAAAGGGGCTCTTTCTCAATCAGTCAACATATGCAGAATAAAATTTATATGAAGCAGGCATGGACAGTGCAAACCCAATGCCCACACCGCTTCCAATTCGACTTGATGATGCGTACAGAGATACAAATCTGTTTCCCGAACCGACTTATTTCAGGAGCATTGCGGGAAAACTGCAATATCTGACTCTAACGCGGCCAGACCTACAATTCGCCGTTAACTTCGTATGTCAGCGAATGCATTCCCCGACTATGTCTGATTTCGCTCTTCTCAAGCAGATACTATGATACATTCGAGGGACGACTGTGTTTGGCATGTATCTATACAAAAACAGCTCTCTCTCACTCACCTCCTATAGTGATAGCGATTGGACGGGATGTCAAGAGACTCGACGCTTTACAACCGGTTTTTGTGTCTTTCTTGGGTCCAATATCGTCTCCTGGTGTGCAAAACGTCAGCCTACTGTCTCACGGTCCTCTACAGAGGCCGAATACAGAGCTATTGCTTACACTGCCGCTGAATTAACGTGGATTAATTATCTACTTCGAGACTTATGTATTTCACAACCAACACCAGCCATTCTCAACTGTGATAATATGTCTGCAGTTCAGCTCTCTGCTAATATGGGCTTTCATAGCCGCTCCACACATTGAGGTTGACTATCACTATATTCGTGAACGTGTCGCGCTTGGGGTCGTTGAGATCAAACATGTTCCGACAGCAGAGCAAGTGGAAGACATCTTCACGAAGTCATTGCCGAGAAAATCATTCAGGGATTTGCGTACCAAACTTGGTGTTGGGATTCTCCCAAGCACAAGTTTGCGGGAGGGTGAAAGTCACGCTACGAAGAAGAAGCAGATCAAGTGGGCGAGAATATATTGGGCCAAGAAAAGAATAATTCAACAAGGTCCAACAAGGCCAAATATTAATTGATTCTGATTCTAGGGCTATAAGTTGTAATGGAAGTGTTGGTGAATGAAGGAAAAAAAAACCATCTTATCAATTTGTCTTCGCTGCTTCTTCAGCGATGTTGTCCTCCAAAGCCTCCAATCCCTCCGCTAACCCAACCCCACGGTCCACCCAGAACTGTGGCCACCATCCCAACCGCCAGTCCCGTCCCCATCCCTTGGGCACATTGATCGTTTTTGGCTGCTTAAGATCCATGGTTCCATAACGCGGACGAAATTTTTCTTAATCAATTTAAATTCGCTATTTGTTTTTCTTTTCAACATATATATTATTTTATTTCCTTTTATTTTTTCGACATATTTCCTTTAAGTAAAAACCTTTATCTCTATTCGAAGAAGAACAAAATACCCTATATATATATATATAAAAAGAGATTTCTCTTGGTGTCTCTCAGAAACTTGGAGGAAGGACCGGAAGAGAAAAAGACAAGCTTTGAGTTCGATGTCGAATTCAGCCGCCGAAGAGCCACCGCATAAAAGGAGGAAGACTTGTCCGCCTCCGTCTCCTTTATCGTTGCTGCCAGATGAGATGTTTCTAAGCTGCATGTCTCGCGTGTCGAGATCGGACCAGGCGGCCTTATCTCTCGTCTCGAGGAGCTATCGCTCTCTAGTGGATTCACCAGAGCTCTACCAGATGCGATCTCAACTTGGTTGCCCCGAGAATTGCGTCTATGTATGCTTACGCAGCCCTCCTGAGCCAACCCCACGCTGGTTCATCCTCCTCCGGGAGAATCGGCTTCTGAGCCCGATCCCGATATTCCCCTCTCAGGCTCCGGAAGGATCCTCCGTGGTGGCGCTGGATTGGGGGATCTATGTAATTGGTGGATTGATAAAGGGGAAGAAGCCCTCTTCGGATGTCTTGCTTTTGGATTGTAGGACTCACACGTGGCGCCGAGTCCCATCCATGGGAGTGGGCCGGGTTTCCGCGGCTGCTGGAGTCGTAGGCGGGAAGATTTACGTGTTCGGAGGCTGCTATGACCCGGATTCCTCAAATTGGGCAGAGGTATATGACCCAAAGACCCAAACTTGGGATGCTTTGCCAGCAATTCCGGATCGCAAGACACGCTGTCAGTTCATCCACGACAGTGTGGTCGTGAAGGAGGAAAAGGTTTATGCAGTGGATCATATGGAAAGAACCTTGTACTACTCGCCGAGTGAAAGTAAATGGGAAAAGGCAATCATAGTGAACTGCGAGGAAACAAATGGGATTGGTGTGTGATTGATAATATTATCTACTCTTGTGATCGGTTTGGGGAGTTGTGTTGGTGTGAGCAAGTTCAGTTGGAGTGCTCTGAACCAGAGGGGATGTATTGGAAGGAGGTACAGGGTTTGGGATATCTCAAGGTGAGTCTCTCTAGCTCCAGACTGGTCCACTTTGATGGGAGGATTGAGGGTCTGTGGGAGTCCCGTAAGATCGAGTTTGGTGTCGACTACAAGATGATAGATGTGCTACCTGGAGCCAGACTCAGCAAATCTGGTCCTAACCTTGTGCTCTTCTGGGATGTCATCGAGGGGGATCATCTTGAGATTTGGTGTGCAGAGATTTCCTTGGAGAGACGCCAAGGAGCCGAGATTTGGGGCAACATTGAGTGGTCTCATCCTGTCATGACCGTGGAACCTTTCTTACACCACTACAAGGTTTTGCATTCAGTTTCTGTCACTCTCTGAACTCGCATCGTCCTTGTTTAATTGTTATTATGCGTCTTCTATCTATATTACATCAGTGAATTCAATAAGTTCTCTTCTGCTGTTTGGTCTTCTCCATGCCTGAATATTTTAGAGGATTTATTGTATATATATATATATATATATGTTCTCGATATTCTCTTATTGATATCTGGTATTTGCATTCAATATCCGAGAACTTGCGCCTCTTGCATTGTGATGACTGTCCTAACTATAATCTCATTATAATTTTTGGCATCCTTTCTTGAAGTCGTTCCAAGGTTTGACGGATGTAAATGAAAAGTCAGGATTTCTTTTTACTTTTTGTTTTGTTTTGTTTTGTTTTTTCATTTTGCTGACCAATTTTCTGATGCATCAACATGCAATGAGGCTCTTCAGGTATTAATTAAGTTTTAAATAGTTGTTTTCCTTTCTAAGGAGTTCTTATAAACGTAGAATGATAAGAGGCGTAGGATAAAATACAGGTGAATATGACGGAATTATCAAATAACTAAATGCTGTGTATAATGTATGCAAGAGGACTATTAAGGCAACATTATCAAATAACCGTGTTGTCCGGACTCCGTTTTGCTCATGAAGAACACTTTCACCTATCTGTAAACTATTTGTGCTGAGAGTATGGTTGAGGAATAATGCGTGACTGTTTTGTTTCCAAAGTTTATACAAGTTCTTTTGATTTAAAAGCTGCTACACTACACGTCCTGTGTTTTCATCCACAAATATATATATATATATGGTTGCAACGCAGCTCGTCCGGCTATATGGCTCACAATTACCCAACCTTGGTGTCCTTGCGTATAACCTTTTGGAGTGCTGTTGTTGAAGATTCTCATATATTGCGGTTAAAGCCCCTCCGCAGTGGTGGGTTACAAGTTTTTGGCTTTGCCATAAAATCTGAGATTCCCAACTTCTTCGTATGTTTGGAAGGTGAGGAGCACTAGAGTTAGTTGCTTTGCTGGTATCACAAGTAACGGGATCACAAACCGGTCCTCTAATTCAGCGGGATCACAAATGATCAGTTTTTTTTTTTTTTTTTTTCATAATTTAGGTGATTCTGCTGAATTAGAGGACCGCCGACTCCGACCGGCTGAATGTGTGCATGACCTCTTTTCCGCATTGCCTGATTAGGCATCTTCAGTCAGATCTGCAGCTTGCCGAGCTATGGGGTGTAATTTTATGTTTTTCGAAAACTTGTAGAAGGTACTTAACGTCGAAGCATGTAAAACCTTTAATTTAATTTTTGTTAAGCCATATAATTTAAAAAAACAAAGCATGTTTTCTTCAATTAATTTTTAAAAAGACATGAATATTGAAAAATGTATCTTAGCTGTTGAAGCATGTCACTTCTCAATTCCATTACCTGCATCTTGCTTTGTTAGGTATAAAATGGTACCAGCAAGGAACAGCTCTATGCACAATCATTTCTTGCTGCTTCTTCTTCTTCTTCTCACGTGCAACTGAGAAACACGCGCCAGATATCGATGGATAGATCAGATTAATCATCGACGTATTCTCATCTCTACACATTGACATTTGAAGGGAATCGCATTTACATTCTCAATGTTTTCATTGATACTCCATGGAAGAAGGTCGCGCGAGTTACATCATTGGCGGAATCTCAGAGCTCCAGTGTTGAATCTTCTTCTGCAAAACGCATCTGCTTTTTCCGATTCCTTCTCTTCTTCTGTTACCGCTGCAGATCTGAGTCCTGAAGATGAACGAAAAAGGAAGTGTTTCACAGTCTCTTACCTTGTTGATTCGTTGGGCTTAACTACAAAACTCGCCGAATCGATCTCAATGAAAGCTAGCTTCGAGGAGAAAGGAAACCCAGATTCGGTGCTTAAACTTCTGAGAAGCTACGGATTCACAGACCCCCAAATCTCCAGTATCATCACCACTTACCCACGATTCCTTATAGAGAATCCCGAGAAGACCCTTCGTGCCAAACTTCATTTTCTCAAGCTAAACGGAGCTTCGAGCTCTGAGCTCACAGAGATTATTTCAAAAGTTCCCAAGATCTTGGGAAGAAGAGGGCACGTCTCCAGCATTGGATACTTTGATTACGTCAAAGAGATTCTGCAGGATCAAGATGAGAGCAGCTCCAAGTCTCCAAAGGGAAAGCAGACGAATCGAACCCGGAATGTTTCGGTTTTGAGAGAATTGGGAGTGCCTCAGAGACTGTTACTCAATTTGTTAATCTCCAAAGCTAAACCAGTCTGTGGAAAAGAAAGATTCGAAGACTCGGTCAAGAAGATCGTCAAGATGGGATTTTATCCGACTTCTCCAAAGTTTGTCGATGCTCTCTACGTTTTCTACGAGCTGAGTGAAAAAACGATACAACAGAAAGTGGATGCTGATATATCATGGTTTTTATCCTATTTAGGCCATGATATAAGTCCTTTTATAGAGTCTTTTCTTGTGTTTTGGAGTCTTTTAGAGTCTTTCACAGGTTATAGCACGTCTGGAGCTTAATTGGAATTATTGGAGCTTTTCTGGAGCATTCTGGAGCGAGACTGAAGTCTGATGACTAAGAGCCCGATCTGAGCACCGAGCATCGATCGATACCCCCTGGTATCGATCGACACTCATCGAGATTTCATGGGCCGCGACTAATTATGAAGTCTTGGAGAATTGCAAAAGCACCCAGAAGACTTTGATAATTACAAGAAGGCCCCAAATCGTGATTTAGGTTATAAATAGGATTTTACAGCCATTGTTTAGGCTATGCTTTATTTTTGCTTTAGTTTAAGAGAGATTTTGGGGAGAGACAAGTCTGGTTTCCCTTCGTCCGAGATCAGATCTCAAAACCTTGTTTCTCTTTCTGATTTAATATAAGAGTATTTATTCAACATGTTTATTAATTTAATATCCATGTCTGAGTAGATCTCCTGTTAGGTTTAGGGTTTTCTCATAGGGATTTCTTTGAATGCTAGGTTGATTTTCTGTTAGGATTCACTATCTGATTAGTTCTTCACCTTTGGTTGTTCTCAAGGCTACTTCTAGATTAGTCACCTAGAATTTAGATCTTAGGATAATTAATTAGGCACGAGAGTGCGATTAATTACCTGATAGAACCTTAGGTGAGCAAATTGATTATTCGCAAAGAGATTTGGTTTAATTGATTTGTGAACATATCAAACCTGATTTTAAAGCTGATTTAGACTTTAGGATTCGCAAAGAGATTTGGAATTTCTAGGATTTAGATTTAGATAGTTTTCGCAACGAGAGTTGGTTAATTATATTTTAGTGATTTGAGTTCTAGAACAGTGCTTAATCTGAATCTTGTTAATGAGTTTACCTGCATTCATTGATTTCCTGAGAAATACCCTAAGCCTACATTCCCCCAATTGAATTTACAAACGTTTTACTTGCAACCCTGTTTTTCAATTACATCATCTGGTTTAGCTTGTTTCTGATCTATAGAATCTATTGAGTGATTCTTGAGTTCTTGTGTTCGACCCCTGATTTACTGCAGCAACTGCTTTAGTACTTTTTAGGGTATTAAATTGAGCATATCAATTTTGGCGCCGTTGCCGGGGACTCAATTCGCCGTTAGATTTTAGCTAGGAAATTCGTCTAAATCGCCAGAGTATCGATCGATACCCTTGAGTATCGGTCGATACCCGTCGTAAATTTCAGTTACTTACGCTCTTTACTTGTGATTTCAGGTGCATGCATAATCTTGAAACCAGAAGCAAAAAGAGCACTCCGCTAGTTGATCTATCACTGGAACAGCTAGCACAAGTTGAACGCACAAACAGGAAAGCAAAGAAGTCAGCTAAGATGAACAACAATCAAGTTGGGTTGGTTCGTGATGCTGCTGGAGCTTACAGGGACCAACAGGGTCGGTTGTGCAATGAGCAAGGACAACGTCTGGATGGAGAGGGGATTGTCATTCCACCTGCTCCTGTTGTCGCTGAGAATGCCGCTAGAGACGCAAGGGATGCTGTGGTTAATCGTGGTAGAACGATTGGTGAACACAACAGGCCAGAGCAATTTTTCGCCAATCGCTCTGCGATTCGTCCCCCTGCGTATGAGCGGAATGACTTTGAGCTGAAGCCTGCTTACTACACTCTAGTAGGACAGCATCTCTTCCATGGTTTGCCTCATGAGCATCCAATGGATCATGTAGAGAAATTCGAGGACTTGGTCACTAGCATCAAGAGCAATGGAGTGTCCTACGATTATCTCTTCTGCAAGCTCTTCCCCTACTCTCTAGGTGGAGAGGCTACTTACTGGCTGAGGCAGCTACCTCCTGGATCACTGACTAATTGGGAAGACACCAAGAGAGCCTTCCTAATTAACTTCTATGATGATGGACGATCTGAAGATCTGAGGAATAAGATCTCCACTTTTTCTCAAGGACCTACTGAGGCGTTCAGGGCTGCTTGGACAAGATTCAGATCGTACCAAAGAGACTGTCCACACCATGGATACTCTGATGTGCAGCTGCTAGGTATCTTCTTCAGAGGAGTAGATTGGAGGTATCAGATGGCTCTGGACTCTTCAAGCAATGGGAACTTCAACACCAACTATCCTGAGGACGCCTATGTGTTGATTGAGAATTTTGCATCTAGCAGCAGCACAAAGAGTGCAGATTTCGAGCGCAAGAAGCTGGCTGGTAATCAAGATAGATCGCAGATCGCTGAGTTTAAGGCTCAACTAGATTCTATGCACAGTCTTCTGCTGGGAAAGACAACAAAAGCTGTCCATTTTGCTGAGGATGTTGAGGTTTTCAATGAGAATGAAGCAGAAGACGTGAACTACATTGGTGGTTCTGGCTATCAGGGACAGAGGAACCAGTTCAACAACAATCGGGGCTTCAACAACAACTTCCAGCAAGGAGGATTCAACCAGAAACCTGCCCAGATCAGTGGTTACACCAGGAACTACGGAAGTCCTTCTTACGAGCCTGTGACTGCTAAGACATCAGAGAACAAGATTGAAGCCATGCTTGAAACACTCGTTCAAGGACAGCAGCAGATTACAGTAACCTTCAATGGTAAGATGGACGCCATGTACAAAGATCTGAGTGGAAGGATCGATTCTCTGGGTATTGGTCAGAAGAAGCTGGAAACTCAGGTAGCTCAGACTTCAGAGAGTTCAAGAAGACTCAAATTCTCGTGTATCGATCGATACCCCCCCTGTATCGATCGATACCGAACCTGAAGACGATGCAGAAGTTGAGGTTGTGAAGGAGAAGCCTAAAGCAGCACCAGAGAGGGTCTACATCCCGAGGGTACCCTATCACAGAGCTCTTGGGAAGACTAAGAAGGAAGTAGAGGATGCTAAGTGCAAGGAAATTTTGGACAAGCTGGTTGTTGAACTTCCCTTCATCGATGCTATCAAGACCTCTGTAGCTTTCAAGAGGTATGTCAAGAAGATGGTGTCCAGCAATGTGAACCTTGAAGAAGGCTGTCTGATGATCACTCATGAGTGCAGTGCAATCCTAAGCAACAGGATCCCAACGAAACTTCCAGATCCAGGGAGCTTTGTCTTGGATTGCACAATCGCTACTGACAGGTTTGAGCGTTCTCTCTGTGACCTTGGCTCAAGTGTCAACCTCATGCCATACTCGGTTGCTAAGAGGATGGGAATGACAGACTTCACTGCTACTAGAATCTCGCTGATTCTCGCTGATCGTTCAATTAGACTTCCAGAAGGATTGCTAGAGGATGTTCCGATTGTGATTGGGAACTGCTTAATCCCAACTGATTTCATTGTCTTGGAGTATGATTCGGAACCCAGAGATCCTCTCATCTTGGGAAGGCCATTCCTAGCAACAGCTGGTGCTCTGATTGATTGCAGGAATGGGAAGATATCTCTTAACATTGGTGAGTTGGTCATGACTTTTAACATGGAGAAGATGATGAAGAGACCAACCATCGATGGGCGGACTTTCTTCGTTGATACCTTCTGTGATATTGCTGAGGAGTACTTCTTAGAGATGCATCCTGAGGACCCATTGGAGAGAGCATTGGCCTGTTCGGTTGAGTCAGAGGTTAAGCCACACGATGCTGCTGCTGATTACGGAAGGATACTCGATTCAGCACGACCAGTATCGATCGATACTCTGATGGTATCGATCGATACCCTACGGCCAGAAAGAAGTTTGGCCGAAAGAACTATGCAAGCTGCTGGGCTTGGAGATTGGAGCGAGGAGAACGCTCCTAAAGTGGAACTCAAACCACTTCCTGCGAATCTAAGGTATGGTTTTCTTGGTCCTAATTCCACGTACCCTGTAATCCTTAATTCTTCTTTGAACAACGCAGAGGTCACTTTACTGCTAAGCAAGCTGCGCAAGTATCGCAAAGCTCTTGGCTATTCTCTTGATGACATTTCAGGTATTTCACCGAACCTGTGCATGCATAGGATTCATCTTGAGGACGAGTCAAAGGCTTCAGTTGAGCATCAAAGGAGGCTGAATCCAAACCTGAAGGAGGTGGTTAAGAAAGAGGTCATGAAACTCTTGGATGCAGGAGTTATCTATGCCATCTCAGATAGCTCTTGGGTCAGTCCAGTGCACGTTGTTCCTAAGAAAGGAGGGATAACTGTGATGAAGAACAACATGGATGAGATGATTCCCACAAGGACTATCACTGGACATCGAATGTGCATTGATTACAGGAAGTTGAACGCGGCCACACGGAAAGATCACTTCCCATTGCCATTCATTGACCAGATGTTGGAGAGGTTGGCCAGTCATCCCTACTACTGCTTCCTTGATGGATATTCAGGTTTCTTCCAGATTCCTATCCATCCAGATGACCAAGGGTATACCACTTTCACGTGTCCCTATGGCACGTTCGCATACAGGAGAATGCCATTTGGATTGTGCAACGCTCCTGCCACTTTTCAGAGGTGCATGATGTCTATCTTCACAGACATGATCGAGGACTTCATGGAGGTGTTCATGGATGATTTTTCAGTATATGGGTCATCATTCAAGATCTGTTTGGCTAATCTGTGCAAGGTGCTACAGAGGTGTGAAGAGAAACACTTGGTCCTTAACTGGGAAAAGTGTCATTTTATGGTTCAGGATGGCATTGTACTTGGGCACAAGGTCTCTGAAGCTGGAATCGAAGTTGACAAAGCCAAGATTCAGGTCATGACAAGTCTCCAACCACCTACTTCTGTAAAGGATATTCGGAGCTTCCTTGGTCATGCTGGGTTTTACAGGAGGTTCATCAAGGATTTCTCCAAGATAGCACGTCCACTCACTGCTCTGCTGTGCAAAGAGATCAAATTTGATTTCACAACTGATTGTCTTGCAGCCTTTGAGGAGATCAAAAAGGCTTTAGTGAGTGCTCCTGTTGTGCAACCTCCTGATTGGACTCTGCCTTTCGAGATCATGTGTGATGCCAGTGACTTTGCTGTGGGGTCAGTTCTGGGTCAGAGGAAAGACAGGAAGCTGCACGTCATCTACTATGCCAGCAGGACTTTGGATGATGCTCAGAGGAATTACAGCACCACAGAGAAGGAGCTACTTGCTGTTGTTTTCTCCTTTGAGAAATTCCGATCTTACTTGATTGGGAGCAAGGTGGTTGTTCATACTGATCATGCTGCTCTCAAGTATCTGATGAATAACAAGGATCTCAAGCCTCGTCTCTGTCGTTGGGTTCTTTTGCTACAAGGGTTTGACATTGAGGTTAAGGACAAGAAAGGCATAGAGAATGGAGTTGCTGACCATCTCTCGCGGATGCGGATCGATGAAGACGTCCCCATTGATGATCAACTACCTGAGGAAGCCATCTACTTCATTGAAACTGGGTTTCAGAAGAATCTGGCCGAGAATCAGCAATTTCCACGAGTTGCAGGTTTCGGTATCGATCGATACCATGATGGTATCGGTCGATACCCTGACGATTCAGAAGCTGTTTTCATCATCGATCATTCAGTCGCTTCTAACCACCATCTCGTCGCTGCAGCAGATTCTGATACTCCATGGTACGCTGATATTGCCAATTATCTCGCTGCAGATGCAAAGCCAAACCACCTCAAGAAGTATGACAAGAAGAAGTTCATGCGCGACATAAGGAGATTCTTTTGGGATGAACCTTACTTGTACAAGCATTGTTCTGATGGCATATACAGGAGATGCATTGCTGAGTCAGAGGTTTCAGATGTTTTGTTTCATTGCCATGGATCAGACTATGCTGGACACTTTGCCACCTTCAAGACAGTATCCAAGGCTCTTCAAGCAGGCTTCTGGTGGCCTACCATGTTCAAGGATGCTCACACTTTCGTCTCACAGTGCGACACTTGTCAGAGGAGAGGGAAGATCAGTAAGAGACATGAGATGCCACAAAATTTCATCCTTGAGGTTGAAGTTTTTGATTGCTGGGGCATTGACTTTATGGGTCCTTTCCCATCTTCACACAAGAAGAACTACATCCTGGTTGCTGTGGACTATGTGTCCAAATGGGTGGAAGCGATAGCTAGTGAGAAGAATGACTCTGCGGTGGTTCTTAAGCTGTTTAAGACCATCATTTTCCCTCGCTTTGGAGTACCTCGAGTTGTGATAAGTGATGGTGGCTCTCACTTTATCAACAAGGTGTTCGAGAGGTTGTTGAAGAAGTATGGTGTAAACCATCGTGTGGCTACTCCATATCACCCTCAGACAAGTGGGCAAGTTGAAGTCTCCAACAGGCAGATCAAGGAGATCTTGGAGAAGACAGTGAATGCTTCTAGGAATAATTGGTCTACAAAGCTGGATGATGCACTTTGGGCATACAGGACTGCCTTCAAGACACCGCTGGGTACTACACCTTTCCAAATGCTGTATGGGAAAGCATGCCACCTTCCAGTGGAGATTGAGCACAAGGCTGCATGGGCAACAAAGATGCTGAACTTCGACATCAAGCCTGCTGCTGAGAGGAGGTTGATTCAGCTGAACGAGCTGGATGAGATCAGGCACCATGCTTATGAGAACTCGAGGCTGTACAAGGAGAGAACCAAAGCTTATCATGATAAGAAGATCATCTCCAGACACTTCGAGCCGAACGACCAGGTACTTCTGTATAACTCTCGTTTGCAATTGTTTCCTGGTAAACTGCGTTCACGTTGGTCAGGTCCCTTCAAAATCAAAGAGATCAGACCACATGGTGCTGTAGTGCTGATAAATCGCAATGGCGAGGAATTCACTGTCAATGGACAAAGAGTGAAACACTATTGGGCGCAAGCCGAGATTCCAACAGGGCAGATAATGCCTCTGGATGATGCACCAACAGCCTGAATGGCGTTACAGTCAAGCTATTGACGTTAAACGAGCGCTTGGTGGGAGGCAACCCACTGGTGAGTCTGTCCTTGAGTCGTTTTTCCTTTTAATTTTTTCGTTTGTTTTGAGTCTGTGTCAGGATGAACAAGGAGCAACTCGAAATCGCCTAAGTATCGATCGATACCCCATTGATATCGATCGACACCAATCGCAGACGAAAGTTCACCAAGTCGATCTAAGCGTGGTATCGATCGATACCATGCTGTGTGTCGATCGACACTCGGTATTCCAGGAAGGTAATTTCTTTTTTCTCTTCATTCTATCCTTTTCTTTTGTTTCTTTTACCTACTCTAGGCTAGATAACACTGGGGACAGTGTTGTTCAAGTCTGGGGGAGGTGTCTGCTGACAACGTTTTTGTTTTTCTTAGAGTCAGTCGTTTTATAGAGTCAAAACTGTTTTATTGAGTCAAAATTTGTTGGAGATTATGATCCTGTGCTTGAACCTATTGATGTGATTTTGTTTTTGAGTGCACAGTGTTACAGGATCAGTTCTAGATCGACTAATGAAAAATCCAAAGACTGACCAGTTGACTAGAAAACATTCATGTCTCCAGCAGAGTTCTTCTGAAGCCTGAGCCAAATTTTTGCACTTCATCAATGTGGTTAGTGTTCATAGAGCTTGATTCATCATTCATATCTGATAAAGGAACCCGTGTGTTTAGGATTATGGTATCTCTCTCCCCTGAAATAAGTTGATAGATTAAGAGCATAAAAGATTGAAATGATTTTCTTCTGAGTAGAGGGTTAGGAAAATTTCCAGCGATCCCATTATTCTACTTAAGAGGGGATGATCACACAAAGGATTGGAAGCGAGGCTAGGATTTTCCTATGATGCCATTATTCGCCTACATCCTTTGATACATAGAGAGGGAAGAACCGGGGATTTGGTGGCAAACACCATCAATACTCGCGTCTCCTACCTTGATATGTATATGCTAAGCTGAAAATAAAAAAAATAATAAGGATATAATAAGAAATAAGTCTGGAGGAGAGAAATTGATACAAAAGAAGTGTGAAAAGGGTGGTTCCTTTGTCAAGATATTGTCTGGTAAAGAGTCTAGAAGGTTCTTAAAAATTAGCTGCAGAGATGAAACTGGCGATTAGGGCTTTACTTGAATAATGCTGTGGGATTTTGTGTGGAGTCTGGAAAAGCTGCAAATGTCTACGGAGAAGTACATGGTGGTTAGATCGAAAGCTGATCAGGTGACATTTGGGTACTTGGGAAAAGGGTCTTTTCGATGGTTCAGGAACAGGTGAGTCTCTACGTTTTCAAACCTCTTTTTCTGGTTTAGTCTTCTATTTGCTTGAGGGCAAGCAAAAGGCTAAGTCTGGGGGAGTTGATATATCATGGTTTTTACCCTATTTAGGCCATGATATAAGTCCTTTTATATAGTCTTTTCTTGTGTTTTGGAGTCTTTTAGAGTCTTTCACAGGTTATAGCACGTCTGGAGCTTAATTGGAATTATTGGAGCTTTTCTGGAGCATTCTGGAGCGAGACTGAAGTCTGATGACTAAGAGCCCGATCTGAGCACCGAGCATCGATCGATACCCCCTGGTATCGATCGACACTCATCGAGATTTCATGGGCCGCGACTAATTATGAAGTCTTGGAGAATTGCAAAAGCACCCAGAAGACTTTGATAATTACAAGACGGCCCCAAATCGTGATTTAGGTTATAAATAGGATTTTACAGCCATTGTTTAGGCTATGCTTTATTTTTGCTTTAGTTTAAGAGAGATTTTGGGGAGAGACAAGTCTGGTTTCCCTTCGTCCGAGATCAGATCTCAAAACCTTGTTTCTCTTTCTGATTTAATATAAGAGTATTTATTCAACATGTTTATTAATTTAATATCCATGTCTGAGTAGATCTCCTGTTAGGTTTAGGGTTTTCTCATAGGGATTTCTTTGAATGCTAGGTTGATTTTCTGTTAGGATTCACTATCTGATTAGTTCTTCACCTTTGGTTGTTCTCAAGGCTACTTCTAGATTAGTCACCTAGAATTTAGATCTTAGGATAATTAATTAGGCACGAGAGTGCGATTAATTACCTGATAGAACCTTAGGTGAGCAAATTGATTATTCGCAAAGAGATTTGGTTTAATTGATTTGTGAACATATCAAACCTGATTTTAAAGCTGATTTAGACTTTAGGATTCGCAAAGAGATTTGGAATTTCTAGGATTTAGATTTAGATAGTTTTCGCAACGAGAGTTGGTTAATTATATTTTAGTGATTTGAGTTCTAGAACAGTGCTTAATCTGAATCTTGTTAATGAGTTTACCTGCATTCATTGATTTCCTGAGAAATACCCTAAGCCTACATTCCCCCAATTGAATTTACAAACGTTTTACTTGCAACCCTGTTTTTCAATTACATCATCTGGTTTAGCTTGTTTCTGATCTATAGAATCTATTGAGTGATTCTTGAGTTCTTGTGTTCGACCCCTGATTTACTGCAGCAACTGCTTTAGTACTTTTTAGGGTATTAAATTGAGCATATCAGATGCCTATAAAAGGTTAGGCTTTTCTGTCGATGCAGTCTGGGCAATTTTCAAGAAATGGCCTTACTCTCTGAAATACTCGGAGAAGAAGATAACTCAGACGTTTGAGACCCTGAAACGGTGTGGTCTAACGGAAGAAGAGGTGCGCACAATCCTTAAGAAGTACCCAGTATGTGTAGGCATTTCAGAGGAGAAGATCTTGGATTCATTTGAAACTTTTCTAGGTCTAGGATTCACGAAAGATGAGTTCATGATGATCATCAAGCGACAACCTCAGTGCCTTGGTTTAGCTGCAGATACGGTGAAGACCAAGACTGAGTTTCTTGTGAAGAAGATGGGTTGGCCTTTAAAGGCCGTTTCTTCAACCCCCATTGTACTTGGATTCAGCTTAGAGAAGTTTATTTATCCGAGGTGTAATGTAATCAAAGCTCTTGTGTCGAAAGGGCTGATCGGTGAAATCCCTGCAATTTCGACTGCATTGACGAGTCCTAAGGAGAGGTTTTTGAAGGTTTTTGTGAAGAAGCACGAGGAAGTGTGGCCTGAGTTGACCTCTATCTTCACCGGAGATTGCGTTTCAATAGATTAGATAAGAACAAGACCCAACATCAAAGAGATTGTTTATTATGATTTGTATCATTGCAAGTGTGTTCTATCTCCAAAATGCGACTTTTTGTTGTAAAGAAACACTTTTTAGGCAATAAGCAACAAATGAGAGCAGTACAAGCTAATTCAGATAAGAAAATCAGAAAACTTGGAATCTTTCTTATATTGCGAGTCTACTAATGGTCATTTTGGCAATTAAGGGTGTTTAGTATTTATCTAAAATTAGTCTCTTCTAATTTGTTCTATTAACCTATTTTTGGGTCACAAGATCTTCCAAAACATGTAAGATTTCAAGCGGAACACTTGTCACACTCGACACAACAACTAATATCTTCTTTCTCATTTTTGTTGTATAAATAAAATACTAATTGTAAGGCCCAGAAATAGATAAGAAGACAGAGAAGGTTAACCACTCCATATCTACACTCTTTTCTTTCCTCACCAAACCCAAAATCGCCATTTTCTTATTCATCTACAGAGCTTCTAAAACAGTTCTTGAAATCAAAGACTTCTTCAATGTCGGAAGAAATACGAGAGCACGATCTCACCACCAACACTAAACCTTCTCCGCCGCAACCGCCACAAAAACGCGGTCTCATCAGTCGCAAGAGACAGCTCGTGTTTCTCTCCCTCATGATTTTACTCACCGCAAAAGGACTCGTCGGGATCGGAGAAGTAGCGTTTGTAATACTGTCTTATATCTACTTGTATGAGTTCCTCTCCAGATTTGCCTTCCCTCGCAAGCAAACCGAGCAGAAGAAGAGACTTTCAAACCCTAAAAACAAACTCTTTCAAGCTTACTTCCTTGCCACTGCCATCATCGGTTTTTAAACTTTTCTTATCTGAATTTTTTTAGATGTTTTTTTATAAATACTAAAACGCTCTCTCTCTCTCTCTCTCTCTCTCTCTCTCTCTCTCTCTTCCCTTCCCAATTTTCTACATCGGAGACGGGATATTCAGGGGAGATATATTAATGCAAAATCTCATATCAGTAAAACAGAGCAAGGAGAAGAAGCTAAAAACGACAAAGTATCATACAAAGACAAGATGGGTCAACCCATTGCAAGAGATCACAAAGAAAAGCCCAACAAGAGCCCAGTTGAATTTAAAGCAAAAAGGCAACGGTGGTTGGTTAAAGATAAGATGAACAAAGGAAAAGAAAAGATGCAGAGATGTGAGGAAAAGCTTAATGACATAAAATTGTCTAACTCATTTGAAGCCCTCGTTTCTGTAGACTTATTAGAATGAAGACATGTGTCCTGCCATCTTAGGGTTTTATTGTTTTTGTATAAATTGAAGAAGAAAAACGATGTGTTATGGTAAGGGTGTAAAAAGACAGGAGAAGAGTTAAGGCTAATCTGCTTCTTCATCTATCTTTGATTTATGTTTTCCTTCATGGTATCAGAGCATATGGCCACACAATCCATGGACCTCTACACGCCTCCTTCTCTCAACATCACTAATTGTGTGACAGTTACTCTCACACAGAAGAATTACATCCTCTGGAAGACTCAATTTGAGGCTTTCCTCAACGGTCAAGGTCTTCTGGGGTTCATCAATGGTACTACTCCGCAGCCGCCTCTCCTCCTTTCTGTTCCTGGTATCAACAACACCACTAGTCAAGCCTCAAATCCAGAATATAAGACGTGGTTTCAAACTGACCAGGTAGTTAAAAGTTGGCTCCTTGGCTCCTTTTCTGAAGAGATACTTAGCGTTGTTGTTGACTGCAAAACCTCTCAGGAAGTTTGGAACTCCATTGCCAAACATTACAACCGTGTGTCGTCTTCCAGACTGTTTGAGCTCCAACGCAAACTTCAGACTATCTCCAAGTTGGAGAAATCTATGACTGATTACCTAAAAGAAATCAAAGCTGTATGCGACCAACTCTCTTCCATTGGTAATCCAATTTCAGAAAAAATGAAGATTTTTGCTGCTCTTCACGGTCTGGGAAGGGAATATGAACCTATTAAGACAGCTATCGAAGGTTCTATGGATGTAGATCTTAGTCCTACCTTTGATGATGTTGTTCCACGACTCACAAGTTATGATGATCGTCTTCATAGCTATGTCTCAGAAACTGCAGTTTCACCTCATCTGGCATTCAACACATCTCGTTCTAGTCCATCCTCTGGCTTCTACACCAATAGAGGCCGGCGCCAGTTTTATGGTCGTTCTAACAGAGGAAGAGGCTATTATTCCACCAGAGGCAGAGGTTTTCATCAGCAAATCATCTCCTCGCCAAGGTTATCCGCCTCTTCTGATACTGATAATAGGCCTGTGTGTCAGATCTGCGGTAAAGTGGGTCATTCTGCCCTCAGCTACTGGCGTAGGTTTGATAACAGCTACCAACTTGAAGACATGCCAAATGCTTTAGCTGCAATGCGTATAACAGACGTCACTGAAAGTTCTGGACTTGAGTGGTACCCGGATACAGGAGCAACAACTCACGTCACTAGTTCCCCTCATCATCTTCAGACTGCTCGGCCATACATTGGCTCAGACTCAGTGATGGTTGGTAATGGAGAATTCTTACCAATCACTCATACAGGTTCTGCTGTTCTGCCTTCTGCGTCAGGTAACTTGCGGTTAAATGATGTATTGGTTTGTCCCACTATTGCAAAGTCTTTGCTCTCAGTTTCCAAGATCACCAAAGATTACCCTTGCTCCTTTGATTTTGACTGTGATAATGTGCGTGTTTATGATAAGGAAACCAAGAAGCTTCTTCTTCTGGGAAGAAACAATGATGGGCTATATGTGTTAAAGGATTCCAGTCCGCAGGTGTTTTACTCATCTCGACAGATTGCTGCTAGTGATGAAGTGTGGCACCGACGATTAGGCCATCCAAATCCGCATATACTCCAAGATCTATCTGCAAACAAGTCTATTTTCATCAATAAAAGTGTCAAATCTTTTTGCGAGGCATGTCAGCTTGGAAAAAGCTCGAGACTTCCTTTTAGTGCGTCCTCTTTTGTTGCGTCTCGGCCATTAGAACGGATTCACTGTGACCTTTGGGGTCCTAGTCCAGTTCTGTCGGTTCAAGGATTTCGGTACTATGTAGTTTTCATTGATAACTTCTCTCGATATTGTTGGTTCTATCCGTTGAAGTTAAAATCAGATTTCTACTCTACATTTGTTATGTTTCAATCTCTGGTTCAAAATCAGTTACAAACCACTATTGGCACATTTCAATGTGATGGTGGTGGGGAATTCACAAGCAAGAAATTTCTCACACACCTCCAAGAACACGGGATCCAACAATATATCTCATGTCCCTATACACCACAACAAAACGGTTTGGCCGAGAGGAAGCATAGACATATCACCGAACTTGGCCTTTCGATGATGTTTCAGAGCAAGATGCCACAAAAGTTTTGGGTTGAAGCTTTCTTTACTGCTAACTTCCTTAGCAATCTTTTGCCTCATACAGCTCTAGCTAATCCTCGAAGCCCGTATGAAATCCTTTACGGTAAAACACCAAACTACTCATCCCTTCGAGTTTTTGGTTGCGCGTGCTATCCCACAATGAGAGATTACGTAACTCATAAGCTTGATCCGAGATCGTTAAAGTGCGTGTTTTTGGGTTATAATGAAAAATATAAGGGATACCGGTGTCTACTTCCGACTACAGGTCGTGTTTACATCAGTCGTCATGTTGTTTTTGATGAACTGAAATTCCCTTTTTCTGATGAGTATTATCATCTGCATTCCTCTGTAACCATGATTCTCACATCAGCTTGGCAACAGAGCTTCAGGCCAAAAATAGGTTCTCCGACCTCTTCCCAAAACTCAGTACATCCTCCACACGCTATCGCAGCTCTCCCTGATTCTCAGACCGAATCTACGACAGCTGCTGCTCATAGGAGTAATTTTTCCTCTGCATCACACTCTGTTTCATCTAATCATGCAGAGAATGATTCGACCTTTACTCCAGACGACTTTCCACCATTATCAGCCCCTTTTCTCTCTTCTTCTTCTGCAGATCATCATGCCGTATCTACTGCTTCTGAGGGGATGAGTTCTGAGTGTACAGCGGGCTCCGATTCCGTTCCTATAGGCAACAGCTCATCTCCTCTTTCAAGCAGGACAGAGACAGCTGATGCTGCGGCATCTTCAACTCAGAAAAGTCAAATCTCTACAAGTACAGAGCAAGGAGACGAACCACCACCAGCTCAGCTTACTCATCCAATGATTACAAGATCAAAAGTTGGGATTTCTAAACCAAATCCTAGATACACCCTTCTCACGCAAAACGCTTCATATCCGGAACCCAAAACAGTGTCAGAAGCTCTCACACATCCGGGCTGGAGCAATGCTATGGACGAGGAGTATGATAATTGCACTGAAGTTCAAACATGGTCTTTGGTGCCTCACACGCCCGATATGCGCGTGTTAGGAAGCAAGTGGGTCTTTAGAACTAAGCTTAATGCTGATGGGACACTAGAGAAGTTGAAAGCCCGCCTTGTTGCTCAGGGATATAATCAAGAAGAAGGTATAGATTATTTGGAAACCTATAGTCCAGTCGTAAGGACTGCCACAGTGCGACTTGTCTTAGATATTGCTACGGTGATGCAATGGGATATTATGCAAATGGATGTCAAGCACGCCTTTCTTCATGGTGACCTTACCGAAACTGTATACATGCGCCAACCAGCTGGTTTTGTGGACAAGGATAAGCCCAATTATGTGTGTCATCTTCACAAATCCTTATACGGTCTAAAACAATCTCCACGGGCTTGGTTTGATAAGTTTAGCAATTATTTGCTAGAATTCGGCTTCACTTGCAGCATCAAGGATCCATCGTTGTTTGTCTACACAAGAGGCAAAGACTTGATAATGCTTTTACTCTATGTTGATGACATGCTTCTTACCGGTAATAATTCTGCAGCTTTGGTCAGACTCTTAGAAGACCTCAATAAACAGTTTCGTATGAAAAACCTTGGGAAAATGCATTACTTCCTCGGGATTCAGGCCAATTTTCATGAAAATGGCCTCTTTTTATCACAGCAAAAGTATGCTGAAGATCTCTTAGCCGTTGCCGGAATGAGTGATTGCTCTCCTATCGCTACTCCTTTACCTCTCCAGCTCAACAGAGTCCCGGATCAAGACGACATATTCCCAAATCCAACGTACTTTCGGAGTTTGGCAGGAAAGCTTCAGTATCTAACGCTAACGCGGCCGGACATTCAATTTTCTGTTAATTACGTATGTCAAAAGATGCACGCCCCATCTACTTCTGACTATAATCTTCTCAAGCGAATACTTCGGTATATCAAATGCACTATTGCTATGGGGATAAATTTTTCGAAGGACACTGATTTCACTTTGCGTGCTTATAGCGATAGTGATTGGGCCGGATGTCCTCATACGCGTCGTTCTACTGGGGGTTTCTGTACCTTCCTCGGATCGAACATAATCTCGTGGTCATCTAAGAAACAGCCAACCGTGTCCCAAAGCTCTACTGAGGCAGAATACCGGTCTTTGTCGGCAACTGCGACAGAGTTAAGTTGGATTTGTTCGGTGCTGCGTGAGCTCGGTGTTCCTCTTCAGGTAACTCCAGAACTCTACTGCGATAACCTTTCCTCTGTTCAGTTAACAGCTAATCCAGCCTTTCATAAAAGATCAAAGCATTTTGAACTTGATTACCACTACGTTCGAGAAAGAGTGGCTCTTGGTTCCCTTTTAGTCAAACACGTCCCGGCTCACCAGCAATTAGCTGACATATTCACTAAATCATTGTCTTACGAAGCGTTTACCACTTTGCGTTTCAAACTTGGTGTCGATAATCCACCCACACCAAGTTTGAGGGGGACTATTAATGCAAAATCTCATATCAGTAAAACAGAGCAAGGAGAAGAAGCTAAAAACGACAAAATATCATACAAAGACAAGATGGGTCAACCCATTGCAAGAGATCACAAAGAAAAGCCCAACAAGAGCCCAGTTGAATTTAAAGCAAAAAGGCAACGGTGGTTGGTTAAAGATAAGATGAACAAAGGAAAAGAAAAGATGTAGAGATGTGAGGAAAAGCTTAATGACATAAAATTGTCTAACTCATTTGAAGCCCTCGTTTCTGTAGACTTATTAGAATGAAGACATGTGTCCTGCCATCTTAGGGTTTTATTGTTTTTGTATAAATTGAAGAAGAAAAACGATGTGTTATGGTAAGGGTGTAAAAAGACAGGAGAAGAGTTAAGGCTAATCTGCTTCTTCATCTATCTTTGATTTCTGTTTTCCTTCAAGATATTCACGGCGCCGGAGCCGCCGCTCCGCATCTATTTCTCCTCTCCGGTCAAGCCTTCACCGAACCAATTGGTTTCTCCGACAAGTTTTCGACGCCGATTGATATCCTCGGACCGGTTTTCTACAACGCTCGTCGGATTTTGGCGCTTTTGGATTGGGTTAAAGCCGAATTCTCAGATACTCAGCGTCCCGGTGGTCCGGTAAGATTGTATGAAGGAAGAGCGATTGCGTCGGTTAACACGGCGATGTGGTTGTATAATCTGTTCGGTCTCTTGTTGCCTGTGTTTCTTCCTCGGTCTTGTGAGATTTACTTCTCCGGCGATATTAAAGGAGATTGATTTGTAAATTTCTATCTTCTGTCTAATTTAGAATCTCCATGGATACATGTTTGTTTAGTGCTTTTGTGTCTTGTTTCCATCGGATAAAAGATTTTGTTAAAAGCCACAGTTCCAGAACTTTTTGGGTTAAATTTTGTGTGTTTTTTACTCTTTTTTATTTTATTTTCACCTAGAAATTTTTATTAAAACCTTTGAAGGATACATTGACCGATACACAGCCAGAGTATATAGAAAAATATCCTCCGGAATCAAAGCTGGCGGAAGACATGATTTTCCCCGAGACAAAACCTTAACAAAGGGAGACAAAATTATAACGTAAATAAATCACAAACCAATATGAAATTATGATAGAAAACAAAACAAGAACAATTTAATCCGAAACTAAAATAACGCACAAACCATACAAAACTTGAGAGAGCATAACGAGGATGCCCATCGTTTAGTTCACACGGATCTTTTTAACTTGATTATGAAACCAAAAACTTGTTTTGTTGGTAAAGCTAAGATAAAGTTGAATTGGCTAAAGATTAAAGCTCGTGAGACATAAATTAAGATTTGTCACCACTAAGTAAGAATTATTATATTCGAGTTTTGGAAAACAATGAAAGGTTGTTCATGTTCCAGTGAATGGTAACATCCATTTTGGTGATCAGAAAGAGAGATATAGATGGTTCAGTTATGACGTCATGATTTGATATTCTTAAGAAAAAGTGTTGTATAGAGAAGAGATTTGATAATTCACATTGCCATGATGAAACACACAAATCATCCGAAAGTAGAAGGTCAGGACACAATTCTCACACTAAACGACTTAACTTGCTATTTATTTATTGTTTATAAATAGAATCTTCCAACTCTTAGTATAGCAACTTCGTGTTGCCTCGCAATCTCTAGAAAACCTTCATAGATATTTTCAGACTCATTTACTGTGACCATAGAGAGAATCTTCTTCAGCAGCTAATCGAAAATCTCTCCAATCTCTTTCCTCAGCAATCCCTTAATCTGTCAATGCAAAAGTTCATTACACAATTCGTCGATTTAAATTCTCTGAGAGATTAAGACATATAGATAGATAGATAGTACACATGTAGGCGTATTTACAGTTTTTAAAGTTACTTTAAATGAGAGTGTCTCTCAATAGTATACTTAACATACCTATGTGCTTATATTTTGTAACCTCATCTTAAAAGTCTCAAATATCCCTACCACACTATCCATCTGAACCTGATTTTGATACAACATTCATGTAGTATCCTAGATTTTAGAGTTTACTTTAGTTCCAGGTTATAGACGATATCCTCAAAATTATGATTTGGTAACCAACTTTTGACCCAAAAAGAACAGAGACCGATGTCTAGTAAGCTAACCTGTTTTTCTGAGAGACCGATGTCTTTCAAGTCATCAAGCTGCAAAGGAAGATATAAGAAGTTTATAAACAACCCAAATGAACCTTGAACTTTACATTTATAAAAAACCAAATTTGGAGAGAGGTTTGATATTTATATATAACTGACAAGGCATTCTAATACATCGTGATAGAGATGCAACTACTCATTTATAAAACTTCATGGCACTTTGAGAAAACTAACAGAATGGTTCAGGAGATTCTTGAATGGTGAGCTAAGACTTACCTTCTTGAATGGTTCAGGAGATTCTTCGCGTAGCTCAACTATGTAAGTCGCTCTCTTTTCTCCAATACCCTATATCATTCATCAGTGTAAGCCGTGTCTACAAGTTAGGTACTATACCATAAACAAACATTTTATATTTTTCAGATCAGGCTAGTCATCTCACCTTTAGCTTCTTTAGATCTTCCCTGTAAATACCACAAGAGAAGAGAAAAGCTTAGGTTAGTTCACTTCCTTATCACACCAATATAGACAGTTCTTTCAAATTGTGATCGAAACAACCATGTGGATTCAATGAGTTATACCCAGAAAATATAAAGATTTGGAAAGCTTCCGATACTCAAAAAGCAAGATGATTTATTTTACCATAGAGAGAAAATAACTTACTTATCTGCTGTGTTTAAGAACTTGAGGTACTCTCCAACAGCAGATTTCTGCAACATTTCCAGAAAACAAAAATAAAATAAAAAAATTGTTATGTCAAATCAACAACACTCTAAACCACAATTAAGATACTCTTTGTCCCAGAGGTTTATGCTAATTCCGAAACAAACTATTAGCCAGCTATTATATATATAAAGATAATACATAATCATATTAATAAAGATATGATACATTTCAGTTCAAGAAAGAAAAAACAATTTTAACCATGCTTGTCAACTCTTCTTACCTTCAACTTAGAGCTATGTGCACTGAATGTCTTCCATGGACTACAAGCAATGTTTGAAGGCATACTTTTCTCCGGTGTTCTTAGCTCTACACTGAGAGCAGCTTCAACAGTAATGTCGCTATTCTCTGATTCTTCTTCCACATGTAATCTAGATAGGGAAGTTTGATACTTTCCAGGTGCCGATGGTTGGTTTGAGGTATTGCATATCGACTTCAAAGTGTTGGATAGTTCTTGAAGCCGCAGGCTGAGCGGTGGTGATGAAGTTTCATTGGCTAGCAAACTGTTGTTTTCTTTGTCCAAGTTTTCACCTACAATCAAGAGAAAGACCAACCATTGAACAAAGGTTTCACTATATTAGATTCTTAAATTAATGCCACAAGACTCACAACCTACCTTCATTAACAAGAGTCAGATCTTCTGCAATGACCGAGTTGTTATCATCTATCTCTACTATTTGGGCTGCCATTAAAAAAGAAGAAGATAAAGAGCCAATCTTTCCTTTAAACCAGACCCTTCTCTATCAACTGACCAGTCTCACCTTTGCCTGCAGTTCCATCATCACAATAAGTGGCTCCTGAAAACCTTTCCTCATGGGGTGTCTCCTGAAGATTAATGGATGAAATGTCGATACTATTGATTACTTCAGAACTTGAGAAGTCCAGAGCAGAATTTTCCTGCAAATAAATCACCATCCGCCATGAACCACTGAATGTAAGTAATTTCTTGATAATTTTCATTTAGCATAAACGTTAGTATTACCTCTTCTGCCAAAGAAGATTGAAAATCTGAAACAATAAAGGACGAGCAGACTTCCTACATTAAAGAACAGAAGAACGTATAAGTAATGCCTTGGTAATATATAACAAAGCAGCTCCATTTAGTTCAAGAATGCAAGAATTTACTTCTTCAGATGAGGAGGCCTGAACTTTCAAGACAACCTTTGAAGTGGAGATTTCCTGCATCAAAATAAACACAAATGTCATTCGAGGTGAGAAAGGAAACTGAAGAGAATTATTCTAGCAATCTAGAATGAGGAGCTCTACCTTTTTCACTGCCATCCTTGCTTTGCCTACCATCTACAAAATACAAAACAAGTGTAACTAACTTTTTCTGAATTCACTAGAATAAGAACAAATGATTAATTACCTTCTTAGAGTTACTTTTACATTTCACCGAATCATTTTCTTCAGTGAACAGTTTCCTTCAATCATTGAGAAAAAAATATCATCATCATTTGATGTTCTGAAAACTGAACAGAGCAAATGCAGGCATACCAATGATACTGAGGCTTAGATCTAATACGAAGTTGGTTAGGATTTTTACCTTCCTTTAATTGCAGAAGCAGAAGTGTTGAGCTTAGCCTTTCTCTCTGTCACATTTCCCCTTAGTCCTGTCTGTTGTTTAGAAGTAGCAGACACAGCCAAAGGTGTCTGTCTCCTTTGAGCGGCAGAGGATAATGAAATAGATCTTGCAAGACCGTTGCTCTTCTTAGTAGCATTAGTCATGGCTCGGTTACTGCCTAGACAGATCCGTGATGCAAAGTTTAGCATGTAAAATGAGTCTTGGCTAAATTCCCGAAGCTGAAACAAGAAACTAATTGATTAGCATTGCCTGCAATTACAATTAGTGAAGTATAAAGCTAAAACAGCTTAACAGCCAATAAAGTATCTACCAAACAAGTGATCAGCAATGTTCTGTTTCGCCCTTGTAAACAATCTTTCAGCATGCGAGTAAGTTTGCTCTCCCGATATGGCACATGAGATTCATTTGCATTGAGAGCATACATGACGTTCTGTAATGCATATATCGACTTATTTATTCTGGTAATCTCTAGAGGAGCTAGATCACTGTTTTGTCTCCTGGAGTCCTCATATCCTATCAGTGGAAGACAACACCCATCAAATTCTGACAGAAGATTATCACATAGAAAAGATAACTAAAACAATGTGATAAAAAAATACTCAACCTGCCATATCAAGAAAATTCATTCTCCCAAGGGAGCCTGAATTGGCGTTGCCAGTGGTAACATGTATCATCACACCTTTATGGCTTCTAAGTGGAGGGTCACTGGTGAGCTTCTGGTTTTTCTTGAGACCAAAATATAAGTCCTGAAATTCTGAGAGTGACTTCACAGGTACCTGAAAGCAAAAACTTTGAAATATTAATGATGTTAATCTGCAAAATACGAATGATGTACCGAAACCTAATGCTCAAGAACACTAAATGACTTGCCTTGGAAAGTCCCTTTAGTTGAATTTTCCCTTGTGCACCTTCTAGTACAGAAACCACTCGCTTTTCTTGGTCTAAGATGTCATACACGGTTTCTTGAGAGACCTCGTAAACTGATACCGAAATTGATTTTCCCCTCTCCTCAGCCATGGATAACATCTCAATCATTGCAAGGATGGCTATACCAGGTTCCTTCACAGATCCCTTTAAACCGTATCACACATAAATCCATTAGCATTTCCATCTACACTCTACAGTATGTTGCAAGAATCATTTCTTATAATACCTGGATTAGATGTGTTTTTCCGCTACATCTTGCTCCGTGGGCAATCACATTGGCATCCTTACCCTCGAAGACAGTAGAGATAAGAGGTTTTATCTCCTTTGTGAGAATTAAACCTGTGCTTTCATTTTCTTCGTAGCAGTAGTCCAATTTATATGAGTCTTTCGAACTGCCACAACATAGAAAAGAAGACGGGATTGTTATGAATGTATAGACTTTCCATGGAAATAGTTAATTTTGCTCTAAAAACATTTCTCTCTTGAATAGTAATCCCACGCACATCAATTCTCAAAACTTTCGTTTTCCCACAATTCTAAACAGACAAAATAAAACCAAATCTAAGGCAAAATCAAAGATTCTAGCTTACATATGTTTTTACCAGGACTGGGTATTTTTCACGGCTTCTTCTAATTAGAGAAGATAAATCAACCAAGTATGTAAACAGATTGAGATTTAAAGAGTAAAACTATAGTCGGAATCTTCAGATGCAACTCTTTTTCGAGAATTCCAATCAACCAAACACAGATATCAATAGTAGAGTCACTGAGGAAGAGGGATATTACCCAGCGAATTGAGCTCCGAACGAAATCGTAACAGTCTCCGATTCGTCTCCTTTGGGCTTGTGAACCGATATGGATTTCGTTGAAGCTTGTACAATAGGATCTGCCGATGGCTTAACCCTAGCAACCACCCGAACCACCTTCCGTCCCTGGCTCGCCGACTTGGTCTCCATAATCACAAAACACGAAATTCAGCGTTCCCCAGAAGTTATCACAAATCGAAACACAAGGAATCTCTAGATAAGGGAAAACGTTTGAAATTGATATTTGTTTCCTTTCGGTTCCTTTGTTTCTTTTTCTCTTTGAGGTTTGAATGATAATATATTTTCAGATTTGGGAGAAAGAGAGAGAGAGAGAGATAAAAAGTAAGCCGTTAAGTAAAAAAATTCAAATTCTCGTCGTTTAGAGCTCTGGCGCTCCTTGAGAACGGGTCCCACTTCACTTTCTAATGGGGCGTATGTAGGAAGCTTGCGTGCCGTTTTGAGACATTTTTCTTTTCTTTTCTTTGTTATGGTAAATTAGAAAGAGTTCTTGACCAACATCCATTTAATGAAATATAAATTAAATTTGTCCATCTAGATTCTAATTAGCTTTTGTCTCTCACTACTTACAATGGATAGTTGAATAAAAAAATTTAACTGTTGAACACTTGCAATAGTAAGTTGAATAAAGGGAAAAAAATGAACACCGCCACTCCACCCTTAGGCAAGTTGATTGATTTTGTATCTCGTACCGGGGCCTCCAGATCAATGATAACCATAGCTCGTACAAAACCTTGGAACACCGATTTCTCTTGATCAAACAATATTTCCTTCATGTGGCCAATACTGTCAGCTATCGCTCCAATAGTTTTGATCGTGAAGTAATTCACCGGTATCTTGCTAATCCTGATCCAGACCGGTGAAGTTTTGAGGAAGCTTGGTGAGGGGTTTTCCACCCATCGATCCAGTACCATCCCCCAATCATCAAAAGTCCATATCCCATCCTTCATCACCGTTTGAATATCTATTTCCGACTCAAAGATAAACTGGAAGCTCTCGTTCGTTAGTGCTATGCCTCTAACCCTTTCATACACTTTCCAAATGCGTGGCATCGTTCCCAACATTTTTGCCATGTTCTGACATTCCAGATTTAGAAGCCGTCCTATCAAACTCCGAGCACATGCCGGCATAGCACTATATCCATCGTCTTCTGTTAGAGTAGTAATTGGAATATCCTCTTCCAGGGATATTGTTTTTAGTGTTTGATGAAGTATACCATCCATTAGTAGTAAGAATATGAGTTTATGTAGATGTTTGCTGCAACTTTCGAAGTATTTTGAAGGAGGGCTAAGGTGGGTTGTCTGCGGAGTCGTGATAAACCCTAGAGGAACACTTTGGGTTGTATCAAATATAGGAAAAGGATATTCAGTTGCAAGGGAATCGGGAAAAAAAATCTGCAACATATGGAAATCTTCCATAAACTCATGGTGACCGACAAGGTAAGTTGCTTTTCGGAGGTAAACTCCACTTTAAGGAAAAGACTCTAAGTGAGGAAGGGAGGGCTAAGCAAAAAACACCCATTCTCTCTGATAATTCAGTTTGGTTGAAGTTCGTGTAGTTTGCAAGACAAACATTTAATTAGAGCATATTGGGATTTCTTAACAGGGTATTTTAGGTAAAAGTTAGATTAAATTAAATAAAAAAAAAGAATTAACTAAGAACCGTTTCTTAATTTAGATTCTTAAGAACCGATTCTTAACTGATACGTGTCATGCTTTTATTTGTAGGAGGTGTTGAGAAGGGGAAACGGTGTGCGATGGGATTCATTTTTCTCCTTCTCCGACTCTCCTAGCTCTCTCCGTCGGCAAACCCTTCTCCGACTCTTACTTGCTCTCTCTCAAATTCGTTCATCCTCTCGATTAGTTCCTCCCACAACAACGAGCTTCAAGTCTCTCAGCTATTTGCAGTATCGTGAAAACTCATCCTCAAGCAGAAGTCTCTCTCGGCTAATTTCCTCCGGGCGGTGGGTTTTGGGAGCAGATCATCAGTTTATAGTCTCTGGTTAGTTAATTTTTTTTTTTGATTCTTACATCTCGTGGGTTTTGAGCTCATCAAACATGGTTATTGTTCTGGCTTAATCCGATTTTCCGTTCTGAGTTATTACAAATTGAATCCTATTCTATCATGCGCTTCTGTTGTTGATTTTCGTGTAGATTTGTTCAGAATCTATGATGATCTAGGGTTGTTTTAATCGTTTTCCTAGCATCGAATCGATCAGAATCCGATTGGTTTCGAGCAATTGTTTCAATTCTGCATATTATCAAGTTGCGAATTCGATTGATATGGGCAAAGTTAATTCCATCAGATCTCACTTTTCCCTTTGTTTGCATTGTGGTTATGTTTTTTTTTTTCTTTCACAGCCATCCGAGAGAGAAGAAGTCTTTTTAAGTGATTAAGGATCTGCAAAAAGTATCCATCTGAGGTTTAACAATGGTAATTATCGATCCATTTCAGGATTATCGTAGTAGCTATATGATATTTTTACAGAAGATGAATAATTGTAAACAACTGTGTTCTGCGGTTTTAGCTATTGGTGTTAATATTATTGTGGGATTTTTTTATTCTACGTTTGGTGTTTGTTGGGATTTGATTCAGCATTGACGCTAGAGTATAGTTTTCAATGAGATTAATGGAGGAAAAGCCTAATTTGCGTTTGCTTTGGTTTTGGCTGATCATGCTCTTTTTGATAGCATCTTGTTTGGTTTTTCAGCTTCTATTACACTAGGACCCATTCCTCAAAAAGCAAAGACAAGGGTTCTGTGTGGGTTACTTTGAAAAGATGTAAGTTTGGCTGTTTACTTGACAATCTCTTCGTCCACTTTTGTTATCTGGTTATAGTTGAGTTATATTTTCGAAGATATCTTATATGATTTATATTACTTGTGTCAGCATCTTTGAAGAAGATATCTTACATGATGATTTAAGGTTCAAAATTTCTTCTTTTAAAATACAATCTTATTGTTTTAGAATCTGGTGGAAAATGATCAGTTTGTGTTCTTATTGCTTCGTATTTTAAATGTTACAGTAACCACCAGATTGACTTTGCTCTGTCTTTATTCTTTTTCCGGTGATCAAGTCATTGTTTGAGATTGACTTTGCTATGTCTTCATTCTTTTTCCGGTATAAAACTGCTCTTTACTCTTACCCAATAATTCATGGTAAGTTCTCTGTTCTGTTTTTGTTTACAATTTCTCTATCTTAGCTTTTTTTGTTTGTTTTGTTTACTTTTGAGCTCAATTTTTTCAGGCTACAACATATAAAGGAAGTATATCAAGGCCACTTTACACTTATGGAAGGACATCACAGATGTTGATGATCATCTTGATGATGTCACCAAGTAAGTTACTTAAAAAAAGTAAAAGCTAAAACCTTTATGTAGACGATGATAATATCTTCTCACCTATATTCACTGTAATTGCAGGGACTGGCTAAACCCTGGACTTCTCAACTATGTACTTGGTTATAATTGCTGTCGTTTTTTGTGTGGTTATAATTGCTAAGCTCTATTTATTTGAAATCCCGTGAGCAGCAGCAACATGGAAGTCGACACAAAAGAACAAGAGAAGTCACAAGGTTTTGCTATGTTTGTCGTTTTTTTTTGTTGGTTTATGGTTCGGGTTTTGTTTCTTTGCTATGTAAAGTTTGAGACCACACATGTTATGTTTATTTTGACATCACAAATTTTATTCATTGACCATGCCTCTTGTATCTTTCTCTCATTCTCCTTCTTATATATTTTGTAAACCGATTCCTCTTCTCTCATTCTCCTTGTATCTTTCATCAAATCCTCTTTTCATAACAATCTCACAGATGAGATTTATCCAAAATGGGTAATTTTTATCCAATCTATTTCACTTCCACAATGCCCAAAAGCATCTTTATTTGCTCAACATCAAGAAGCTATCCGAAAAGTCGTCGAACGTGCTTTTGGAGTCTTGCAAGCTCGATTTTCCATTGTTAAAAACCCAGCTCTTTTTTGGGAGAAAGAACAAATAGGAAAAATTATGAGAGCATGCATCATACTCCATAATATGATAGTAGAAGACGAACGAGATGGACACACTCAATATGATGTTTCAGAATTTCAACACGGGAAAGGAAACAGAAGTGCACATGTGGATCTTACTTTTTCTACAGAAATGCCTACAAACCTCCAAAATATGTTGGGTGTTAGAACAAGAATTCGTGATAGACAACTGCATCAACAATTGAAAGCTGATTTGGTTGAGCATATCTGGCAAAATTTTGGACGTGATCAAGATAATAATTGAATATTGTTTTGCTTTTTTTTCAAAATCTATGTTTAAAATATAATATTTATATGTCAACTATGTTTAATTAAAAAAATAAACTCTATTTAAAATAAAACAAAACTATTATTATTTTGTTTTTTTAAGAACCCCTAATATTTTTTTTTTTTAAATAAATACAACTATGTTTAATAGGTTTCTACCAATAAAACAGCAAAAACAGAAATTTCTTAATAGAATTTATTAACTTCAAATTTATAATCATATATAATATAAGCAAAGTGAGATTTAAGGATAGAGCTCTCTCATTCATTCTCAGCGTGGTTAATTATTCTCTTGTCCCTTCTCAAAAAGTCGTTAATACCCTAATCGATGGTTCAAATTAAGTTTAGTAAAAAATCAATTTTATCCGATTGCCATATCGATTTATCAAACCCAGAATAGTTTAGTGTTGGGCCGTTTAATACAATAGACGTATGGGTTTTTTTCGATTGATAACTGAACAATAGCCCGATAGGTAATTGATTCCAGGCCCGGTTGATAGCTGATTTCGGCGAAACCCTAGCTTGATTGTATTATATATTGGCATCTTCGTTCAAGGTAAGGTATTCTGTTTATGGGTTTTTGTATTTTTTTTTTTTCAAATATTTCGTGCTGCTTGCATATGGTTTCTTTTGATATGTTGTTCGTTTTTAACATGTCTAAATTATTAGTTTATTTTATTCTTTAACTGGGCTTGAATGTTTAGATGTGCGAAACCCTAGCTTGATCCGTGGGTTATAAATATAACTCCAATATTTTACTTTGTTGTCACGTTTTAAGGTATTCCGAGCTCGGGTTTTGCTAGATTTCTACGTGATTGAGGTTTTCTTAGTAATGTTTGATGTCTTTTGCGTGTTTGATTCCTTAGATCTTTGTCTTTGAACTTGGTTTCTATGTCGCCTCTTATCTCTAATTTGTGATTTTCTAACCTGTTTTTATTTCTTGCTGTTTTGCATCTTACTCGCTTTTTAAGTTGTGTATGCCTTGCGTATTGTCCTGCGCCTCTACTTGATCGGTGATATATATTTTTTTTTTGTGTAGGTTGCTCTGGCTCTTTGGGGTATTTGTAAGGTTTATACGTCATTGCTTCTCTTTTGAGGTATCAGTTTATTGTGAATCACTTTATAAGTTCTGGTGTTTTGTAGTTGCAGCAATTCGTCTCTCATCTTTCGTTTTGTACTTTTTTTTAGATGGTCGTGGTTTGTTTCCTGGGAGAATAATTTTTGTTTTCTGAATTTAGTGTCTATATGAACCTTTGTGTTACGCTTTTATAGTTTCTTTCCGTTTAAAGTTCTATTAGTTGTTTTAATGCTATTGCTAAATTCGTTGTTGGTCTGTTTGTTATCATGGTATTTAATTTATTTTTATTTTGCTTATTATTCTCTTTAGGTGTTCATGTTTTGCCGTTTCATCTTCTTGAACCGCAAGTTTTGTTCTCATGACATGGCTCTCGATGGTCTAAATCCCTGCAGTAAATATTTGGCTTGGATGGACTCTAATGTTGTGTATATCGAGGCTAGGGGTCTTCAGTATCCAGAACTTCCTTCTAGGTTTGTTTGTGTCGTTTTTAGTTGTCTTTTTGATATATATTTTTACGTTTAATTATTTCCTGAGTTTTTAGGGTTTTCTTTATGGTGTTCATCGTATGTTGTGTCTTCTTTTTTTTGTTTGTTACACTTTGGTTTGGAGTGTTGTTCTTAGTTGCGTATTGATCAAAGGATTTTGTTTAATTTTGTCTTTGTAAGTTGATCTAATTCTTGTGGTATATCGTGTTGTGTATGCGTGATCCGTGTTCTTTCGAGGTAATATAAGCAAAGTGAGATTTAAGGATAGAGCTCTCTCATTCATTCTCAGCGTGGTTAATTATTCTCTTGTCCCTTCTCAAAAAGTCGTTAATACCCTAATCGATGGTTCAAATTAAGTTTCGTAAAAAATCAATTTTATCCGATTGCCATATCGATTTATCAAACCCAGAATAGTTTAGTGTTGGGCCGTTTAATACAATAGACGTATGGGTTTTTTTCGATTGATAACTGAACAATAGCCCGATAGGTAATTGATTCCAGGCCCGGTTGATAGCTGATTTCGGCGAAACCCTAGCTTGATTGTATTATATATTGGCATCTTCGTTCAAGGTAAGGTATTCTGTTTATGGGTTTTTGTATTTTTTTTTTTCAAATATTTCGTGCTGCTTGCATATGGTTTCTTTTGATATGTTGTTCGTTTTTAACATGTCTAAATTATTAGTTTATTTTATTCTTTAACTGGGCTTGAATGTTTAGATGTGCGAAACCCTAGCTTGATCCGTGGGTTATAAATATAACTCCAATATTTTACTTTGTTGTCACGTTTTAAGGTATTCCGAGCTCGGGTTTTGCTAGATTTCTACGTGATTGAGGTTTTCTTAGTAATGTTTGATGTCTTTTGCGTGTTTGATTCCTTAGATCTTTGTCTTTGAACTTGGTTTCTATGTCGCCTCTTATCTCTAATTTGTGATTTTCTAACCTGTTTTTATTTCTTGCTGTTTTGCATCTTACTCGCTTTTTAAGTTGTGTATGCCTTGCGTATTGTCCTGCGCCTCTACTTGATCGGTGATATATATTTTTTTTTTGTGTAGGTTGCTCTGGCTCTTTGGGGTATTTGTAAGGTTTATACGTCATTGCTTCTCTTTTGAGGTATCAGTTTATTGTGAATCACTTTATAAGTTCTGGTGTTTTGTAGTTGCAGCAATTCGTCTCTCATCTTTCGTTTTGTACTTTTTTTAGATGGTCGTGGTTTGTTTCCTGGGAGAATAATTTTTGTTTTCTGAAATTTTTTTTAGTGTCTATATGAACCTTTGTGTTACGCTTTTATAGTTTCTTTCCGTTTAAAGTTCTATTAGTTGTTTTAATGCTATTGCTAGATTCGTTGTTGGTCTGTTTGTTATCATGGTATTTAATTTATTTTTATTTTGCTTATTATTCTCTTTAGGTGTTCATGTTTTGCCGTTTCATCTTCTTGAACCGCAAGTTTTGTTCTCATGACATGGCTCTCGATGGTCTAAATCCCTGCAGTAAATATTTGGCTTGGATGGACTCTAATGTTGTGTATATCGAGGCTAGGGGTCTTCAGTATCCAGAATTTCCTTCTAGGTTTGTTTGTGTCGTTTTTAGTTGTCTTTTTGATATATATTTTTACGTTTAATTATTTCCTGAGTTTTTAGGGTTTTCTTTATGGTGTTCATCGTATGTTGTGTCTTCTTTTTTTTTGTTTGTTACACTTTGGTTTGGAGTGTTGTTCTTAGTTGCGTATTGATCAAAGGATTTTGTTTAATTTTGTCTTTGTAAGTTGATCTAATTCTTGTGGTATATCGTGTTGTGTATGCGTGATCCGTGTTCTTTCGAGGTATGGTTTCTTGTGTGACATATTAGTGGTCTACTGATTTTTTTTTTGTTTTATTATGATTTTGTCTCTTTTCTGTGTTCTCTTTGATTTGTTAGTTTTGCTTTGGTGAGATATCTCTTATCCCAGACGATCTCTAGGGGTCTAATTTATGATGATTGTATCTATTATTAGTCTTGATATATATGTGCAACGCTCGAGATTTTGGATCAAAATATTAATCCTTAATGGATTAATACTACTACAATTCATTGCCATTAACAATTTATTCGATTTGATAGATTAAGTTAAACCAGTTTTATCCATTTTTGTCAATTCAATCGGTTAAATTATAGTTTTTTTAGTCAATTCGATCCATTAATCTAATATAAAACACTCTCATAATTTTAGTTAGATACATGATAACAACAAAAAAAATTTAGCCAAATAATATATTTTTATAAAAATTATAGCGAAAAAAATCAGCCAGATTAAATATATTTTTTTAAGAAATTACAATACGAAGCAAAATATCAATGGAAAAGCAAATCGTTCAAATAACAATTATAAAAATGTCAAGATCATAATGATAGAATTAAAATCTGAATAATGAAAAATAAAAAATTAGACAAACAATTTAGATAAGTGTATAAGATTAGAATTAGGCACAACTAAAAATTATATCATTTAAATATATATATTTTTTAAAATATTAAAATAAAATTGGATAATAATCAAAAAAGAAAAATGTTAGCCCCAAAATCTCACAGTCTCTTTCCTAATTTCACAATAATTATTATACTACCTTTAATAAAACTGAATATCTACAAGTCCATGTAATTATCAATTATAATTTCTATTTAAAAATAAGAAGAACAAAAACCGGAAGAAGAAAAAGAAGTCAAAGGAGACGAAGATGCATAATAAGAAGAAAAAGGAAAAAAGATGACGAAGAAGTCGAAGAAGTCGAAAAGACGAGGAAGAATACGAAGACAAAATCATATAAAATCGGAAGAAAAAAAAAGATGGATAACACAAAATAATGAAGAAGGATAATAATAAAAAGATGTGGAAATTGAAGAAAAAAGAATAAAACAAGAAGAAGAGGAATAAGAAGTTGGAAAAGTCAAAGACGAAGAAAAATAAGAAAATCAGAAGATGAAGAAAACGAAGTAGAAGAAGAAGAAAACCGGAAGATGATGTAGAAAAAGTAGAAGAAGGTGAAGATTAGGAGAGTGACGAAGACAAAACAGAAGAATAAGAATTCAAATCAGACAAAGAATATGAAGCAAAAGAGGAAGAAGAAGAGGAAGTAGGATAATACAAAAATGGTGAAAAAGAAGTCAAAGACGATGAAAAAGAAGAAATAAAAAACGAGGAAGAAGATAAATCGAAAGATAAAGAAGAGGAAGCAGATGAAGACAAAGCATAAGAGGAAAAAGGCTAAGACGAGATAAGTAAGAATAATAGAAAGAAGAAAAATCAGAAGAAAGAAGACGAAGAAAAACCGGAAGAAAAATAAGAAGAAGAAATCGGAGAAGACAAAGGCGATAAAGAAGAAAAAGTAGAAGCCGAAGACGATGAAGACAAAGAAGGAAAAGACGAGGAAGATGAAAAAGGACATGGGGAAGAAGAAGACGAATCTGATGAAGAAGAATTCAGAAAATACGAGGATACAGACGTTAAAGATGAGGAAGGAGACATGAAGATGAATATGCAAAGTATGAGAAGGTGAAGATGCTGAAGGAGGCTAAGAAAAATCAGGAGAATAAAGAACCAGAGAAGACAAAGATTAGACAATTGCGATGTATGACGAAAGTTACAATGAAACATTAGTTGAAACGATGAAGATGGTTTGACGGCGAACAAGTGTGATTGATATGAATTATAAAGATAAGGAAGGGATGGCGAAGATGTTTGAAGGTAAACTAAGAAAACGAAAGTGCTAAGGAGAAGTTAAAGGAGACAAGACTAAACTTATATGTTGTGGAAATTATCTTTCATGAAGTAGAAAAAAAAGAAGAACATGAGAGAGAGAGAGAGAGTTAAAGTCTTCAGAGACATGTAATTGATTGATATTCTATCCCCGTTAGTTCGTCTCTTCGGTTTTTCTAACTATTTGTTTAATTTGGTTGATAAGAAATTTAAAGCCTTCAAGGACATGTAGTTGTAGTTTGTTTGGTAGTGGTGGTCTTACTTTTTTTTTTTGGTATATGTATCACTATATTTTTAAAATTCTAATGTAAGCTTCTTAATCATTCATAATTGATATTCTCGCTATTATGCGTTTTGGCATATCTTCGATCATGACTTCGGAACCAGTTAATTTTGTTTACTTGGGTTTGTAATATTCATCTTTAAATCTTGTGTTATGAATGAGAGTACTTGAAATGATAGAGTATTTAGAGAAACAAGCATTTTTCAAGGAGAAAATGGCAACGCCCCACGAAACATATCGATGTTTGATCAAAGAAATTTTATGGATATTGAATTCGACAGCACTAAACTGCTTCCAAACCCTGTTTGAAATGCTTGAGGAAATGTACAGAATGTAAAAGCAAAAAGTGGTTGGAACGATGAAGATTTTTTGACGGCGAAAAATATGTGATTAATATGAAGAAAAAGAAGAAGAATGAAGAGATGGCGAGGATGCTTGAAGGTAAAATAAGAGAACAAAAGAGAGAAGACGAAGTTGAAGGAAACAACACTAAACCTATGTGGAATTTATCTTTCATGAAGGTGAAATAATAAGAACATGCTGGATATTCTCAAGCAATATCCAAGGGAGATATAAATTTAGGAATCTAGAGAGAGAGAGAGAAAGAGGGAGAGTAATGGAAACCGATAATGGAATATTTTGATACGCACTTGAATATGGCGAGGAAAAGACGAAGATGAGATAAAGAAACATCGAAAGAATAAGAAGTCGGAGAATATGAAAATGATGAAGAATGAGAGGGAACAAGAAGAGGAAGAAGAAAATGAAGATAAAGCTGAAGAAAAAAAGAAGCAACAGAAGAAAAAGACAATAAAGAAGAAGAAGAACTCGAAGATGATGAAGAAGAAAAAGAAGACGACGAAGAAGGGAAATGATGAAGAAGAGGGAGAAGAAAAAACGGAAGAAAATCCGGAAGAGTGAGAGAGAGAGAAAAAATTATAATTTGGAGAAGACAAAGATGATGAAAAATAAGAAGGAAGAGACGACGAAGAAAAAAATACTTATAGATAAAGAAGATGAAGACTAAGACGATGAAGAAAAAGTCGGAAAAGACGAGGAAGATGACAAAGACAAAGAAAGTAAAAAACATAAGTCGAATAAGAAGGCGGATGAGACCAAGACGTCGAAGAAGAAGAAGGAGAAAGGTAAGTTTTTGGAGAAGACGAATAAAAACTGAAAGAAGCAGAAGAAAGGGTTGAAGAGGACGAATGTGATGAAGAAGAAGAATAAGCCGAATACGATTAAAAGGAAAAAGGAAAATACGAGGGAGAAGATAGACGAAATATAAAGAATAAGAAGAAGAAGTTGAGGTTAAAGACGGGACGAAGAAAAGCCGAAAGAATAACAATAGGAACGATGTAAGTGTAGAGAGAGAGAGAAAGAGAGAGAGAGAAAGAGAGAGAGTGAGAGAGAGAGTGAGAGAGAGAGTGAGAGAGAGAGAGAGAGAGAGATAGTTAAAGTTTTCAGGAACATGTAAGTGTAGTTTTTTGGTAATGGTAGTTTTTTTTATATGTATTCTATTTTTTAATTTTTTTCTAATGTAAGCTTCTTAATCATCAATAATCATCAATAATTGATAGACTCGCTATTATGCGTTTTGGCACATCTTTGATCACGACTTCAGAACATAAATATTTTATTTGTTTGAGTTTTAGTTTGTAATATTACCCTTAAATCTTATGTTAATAAGGAAAGTACTTGAATTTACATAGTGTTTATAGAAGCAAGCATTACTCGAGGAGAAAATGACAACGACCCACGAACCATACCGATGTATGATCAAATAAATTTTAGAGATATTGAATTCGACACTACATAACCGATTCTAAACCATGTTTGAAATGCTTGAGGAAAAACACATAAGATACAAGGAAACAGTGGTTCAAACAACGAAGATGTTTTGACGGCGAAGAAATGTGTGATTGATATAAAGAAGGAGAAGGAAGAGATGTCGTAGTTTCTTGAAGGTAAACTAAGAGAACAAAAGAGAGAAGGAGAAGTAGAAAGAAACAGACTAAACCCATCTATTGTGGAATTCGTGTTTCATTATGAAGAAGAAAAACATGCATGAGATTCTCAAGGAAGAACCAAAGGAGATCCAAGTTAGGAATCTAGAGAGAGAGAGATAAAATTTAAGTCTTCAGGGACATGTAATTGATAGATATTCTATCCCCGTTAGTTCGTCTCATATGTGTTCCTAACTTTTTGTTTAATTTGGTTGAAAAGAAAGTCAAACCCTTCAAGGAATGTACGGAAGCTACGATGAAACGATGAATATTTTTTGACGACGAGGAAATATGTGATTAATATGAAGAAGAAGAAGAAGAGGGAAGAGATAGCAAGGATGTTTTAAGGTAAACTAAGAGGACAAAAGAGAGAAGGAGAAGTTGAAGGAGGCAAGAGTAAATCTATTTATTGTGGAGTTATCTTTCATGAAGGTGAAAAATTAGAAGAACATGATGGATATTCTCGAGGAAAAACCAATGAAGATATAAATTAGAAACCTATAGAGAGAGATATATAGAGAGAGATAGAGATAGAGAGAGAGAGAGAGAGAGAGAGAGAGAGAGAGAGTAATGGAAACCGATAATGGAAGATTTTGATACAAAGTTGAATATAGCGAGGAGGAAGACAAAGATGAGACAAAAAAATATTGGAAGAATAAGAAGTCAGAGAATACGAAGATGATGAAGAATGAGAGTGAACAAGAAGAGGACGAATAAAAACCATAAGAAGAAAATGAAGACAAACCTGAAGAAAAAGAAAAAGAAGAAGCCAGAGAAGACGAAGATAATAAAGAAGAAGAAGAAGTCGTAGACGATGAAGAAGAGAAACGGAAGACAAAGAAGAAGAATAAAAACGAAGACAAAGCTATATCAATTAAATCTGGAAGAAAAATAAAAACATGGATAACACAAAATAATGAAGAAGCATAAGGATAAGAAGATGAGAAAGTTGAAGAAGCAGAACAAAACCGGAAGAACATGAATAAGACATCAGAAAAGTTAGAGAAGAAGAAAAATAAAAAAACCGGAAGATGAAAAAAACTCGAAGATGATGTAGAAGAAGTTGAAAAAGGTGAAGATGAAGAAGGCGACGAAGAAAAACCAAAAGAATAAGAATTCAAATCAGACAAAGAATATGAAGAACAAGAGGAAGAAGAGGATGAGTTAAAAAAGTGGAAAAGAAGTCGGGGAATACGAATATGGTGAAAAAGATGTCAAGGACGATAATAGCGAAGAAGAAAAATACGAGGAGGAAGGTAAGAAGAGGAAGCAGATGAAGACGAAGCAGACGAGATAAGTAAGAATAATAGAAAAAAGAAAAATCAGAAAAAATAAGACGAAGAAATATGACGAAGAAAAAGAAGAAGCAGATTTCGGAGAAGAAAAGTCGATAAATGAGTAGAAGTAGAAGTCGAAGACGATGGAGGTGGAGATGAAGAAGGAAAAGACGAGGAATATGAAAGAAAAAGAAGAGGGGGAAGAAGAAGACGAAGCTGATTAAGAAGAACTCGGAAAATACAAAGACACATACGTTCAAGATAAGGAAGGAGACTAGAAGATGAAGATGACAAAGTACGAGAAGGTGAAGATGGGGAAGGAGGCTAAGAAAAACCTTAAGAATAAGAAACCAAAGAAGACAAAGAAGACAAATGCGATGAATTAGGAGAAGGAAGAAGAAGAGGAAGACGAATAAAAAACAGAATAAAAAGAACAAGAAGAAGTCGAAGAATACGTTATATATAAAGGAGGATAAGGATTGAGTGTGTGTAAGAAAAAGGTTTCAGATAAGCGGGAATTTCGTTGATGTTGCATTAACATTTTGGAATCTTATTAATGACGTTGGCAGAAAACACTTCATTTTGAATCGATAAGGATATCATGAGAGAAATGAGTCTTCGAAACCCTGGATACTTTTTGTGCTATTGTCTCAATCGTATGATATATTCGATTTTGCACGAGTTTAAAAATTAACTTCAAAATTGAAATGAAAATTGATAAATGGAGAAAATCAATTGTTACATACGAAACTTAAAAAGATTTTTGATTGACATGGGAAGAGGCCACTGGTAAATTTTCTCTCAAAGGATGAGAGGATTCTCTATGATAGTACTGATATAATAGAGTATTTCGGTCTTTTTGTCCGTACAAGTTTTTGTTAGCATTTGGGCTCCTTATCATTAGAGAAACAAATTAATTTCGATGGAATTTCTTTGGATTTTCACTTTTCATGACTTATGACTGTTTTGTTATTATATCTTCCTTTTTAATTACATTTTCCATTCGTTTCAAGAGGAGGGTTCATGTTAGAACGGTCGGAAAATATGTGTCTATGTTATCTATGTGCTTTTAATTCACAAGATTCTTTGAAACTGATCGTTTGTGTAAAGATAGCCAAGCCCATAAAAAATGTCAAAATATACGTCCGAAAAATTCGAAACTTCCAAAAAATAATTAGAAGAAGAAAAATACGAGGAAGATAAAAAAAATTGAAAGTCAAATAAAAGGAAGAATAAGAACACAAAGAAGAAGTAGAAGAATTGGAATAATAAGAAGCTGGAGAATACAAAGACGATAGAAGAAAACGGAGAAGATGAAGCAGAAGAAAAATCATTAGAATAAAACAAAGAAATTCAGAAGAAGAAAACGAAGAAAAACTGAATGAAAAAAAAAGGAGACGAAGACGATAAAGAAGAATACGTAGGAGTTGAAAACGATGGAGGGTAAGAAGGAAAAGACGAAGAATATGAAAAACTAAAAGATAAAGAAGAGGGAGAAGAAAAAGACGAAGCCAATGAAGAAAATAAAAATAGTCGGAGAAGACGAAGATGGTGAACAAAGAAGAATGAAATGACAAATTTGGAGAAAAAAAAACAACCAAAAGAAGAAGTCGGAGAAGAAAACAAAAACATAGTAGACGAAGTGGAAGAAGGAAAATACGTGGAAGAAAAAAAAGAATAAAGAAAGAGAAGAAAACCATAAGATGAATAATACAAAGTAGATGAATGTGGAGATGAGAAAGAGACGAAGAAAAACCATAAGAAAAAGAGTTTGGATAAGACAAAGAAGACCAAGGAGGAATAAGAAGTAGAGAATGAAGAAGGCTAATTAAAATCGAAAAAGAAGAAGAAGAAGAACTGAGAGAATACAAAGATGATGAAGAAAAAGTCCAAAAAGTAGAAAAATACGAGGAAAAAAAAACCAAAAGAGGAAGAAGAGGAAGAAAAAGAAGACACAACAGAATAATAAGAAGAAGTAGAAGTCGAAAACGATGATGAAGATGAAAGAAAAGTGTGAGGAATAAGAATATAGAAAGATGTATAAGAGGAGGAAGAAGTAGAAGTCGAAGACGATGAGGAAGAAGAAGGAAAACATGTGGAAAACACGAGTGATAGAGAAAACAATGAAGTAGCAAAAAAAAAAAAAAAAAAAAAAAACGTGAGAGAAAAATGAGAGATAAAGGTGGAAGACGATGATGAAGAATAAAGAAAAGATGATAAAGAAGAAAAACCAAAGGATAAATAAGAGGGGAAAAAATGACGAATAACGATTATGTGAAGACGAAGAACTCACGTTTGTGTTAGTTCAATTGGTTTCTGAGTTTCATACACTTATTTAGTATTGCTTTTGAGTTTTTAATATTGTATAGTGTTTACTTTTTTTGGATTAGCTTTATTTTGATAATGTATGTCTCAAGTGGTTGTTCTAATTCTCTTCGGTTTATAACATAAAGTTTTGTATTACGTTTTTGAGATCTCCCGGCCCGCGCAAGGCGCGGGCTACCTACCTAGTTAAATATTATTTAAGAAACCAAATGGTTTCTCCCGATAATAATGTTCTTACACATAAAATGATTAAAAAAAATAAGAGTTAAAGTATTGAAGTGGGCTTTTTTCTCTTGGGCTTTCTTTTTTCATTTCAAAATTTGAATTTATAATATGAAGTATATCAGTAAAATTGTAAAGCGTATCAGAAATTTAGCCGTTTGAATAGGAAACCGAATTTATATAAACCAGTAAAATTGTAAAGTGTATGAGAAATTTAGCCGTTGTTTGAAGAGGAAACTTGATACGCTTTTGAATCCGAACATGAGTTTGGAGTTGTTTTGTTCGATTTTGCTAAAGAATAATTAGGTATTTGTTTTGGTTTCTTCGCGAGCGACTTTTGTCTTTACACTTGAATTGTTTTTTTTGTTCCGTTGGTTTTTGATTATGGGTTTGTACGCTGATGAATTTTACAGGCAAAAACGATTTTCCTGATACAAGAATTAGGGATTCTTAATCGTTTCTTCAATTAGTTTCCTGGGATTGAGTTTTTCGGGATCATCGGTTGTTTTTTTAATGGGATATTTTGGGTTGTAGACCTAATACGAAGGAAGCTTCTGGATATGGCGTGGAAAATCTTACCGAAAGCCACTTGTTGCCTTTTCCAAGTCAAGCATTGACAAGAATCCAGAATTGACGCGTTCGGCCTTGGAGAACACCAAGCAGCTAGCTAAAACGGTATTAAATGCTTTGGATGAGTCTTTTTTGTTCACATATTATGCTTTGATTTTGACTTCCTCTTCAGATTTCACAAGTTTATGTTTTGGTGTTGCTTTTCGATGCAGAGAACTAGATGAAATACAAGCAGGACTCGGAAGATACTTGAAATTCGACCAAACACAATCCGACTTTGTAAGAATTCAGACTGATAGAGGAGTCACTGTTATAAAAACTTCTTTGCTGGTGGTTTATCTTTGTTGTACCGTTGCAGGTTACATCTTCCACCAGTGGAGCTGAGAAGGTTAATCAAGCACATAAACATTCAATGGTTTGTTGAGTTATTATTAGGAATCAGTCTGAGTTGTTATATAGGATATATAGAAAACTTGTTTTGCATATTTAAAATTCTTAATAGGGAAACTGTATATAAATGAGAAGCCTGTAACGCACTTTTTTTCTGTTGAAACAGGCAGAAACAATGTCATCTATAAGTGAAACCCGAGAGCGAGAGGAGGGGGCTTTTTCAAATAGTAAACATACAAACATGCATTCATACATACTTACTTGCTTTGTTTATTTTTGGCTTACTTTTTTCTTTCTTCATTCCTTACTAGCTTCCTTCCTACTTGCTTACTTGTCTGCTTGCTTTTTTTTACTTGCTTCCTTGATTCTTTGATTATTTGTTTCCTTATTTTCTTTTTTTGATTCATTGCTTATCTGCTAGCTCCCTTAGTTTTCTTGATTTGTTGTTTACTTCTTTGTTTCCTTCCTTGGTTCCTTGCGTTCTTGTTTGTTTCTTAGTTTCTTTGATTTCTTGCTTAGTTGTGTGGTTCCTTGCTTTCTTGATTCGTTGTTTATATTCTTGCTTGGTTTCTTATTTTTTTCTCTTTGATTTCCTGCTTCCTTGATTTGTTGTTTACTTTCTTGCTTGCTTCCTTTTTTTTTTTTTTACTTTGACTTCCTGCTTACTTGCTTGGTTCCTTAATTTTCTTGATTCTGTACTAGGTTCTTGCTTGTTTCCTTGATTCCTTGCATATTTTCTTACTTGCTTCCTTGCTTACATGCTTAACTTGCTTACTTAACTTCTTCTTTACCTACTGAACTTGTTTAACCTCTCTATTTCCTTTTCTTAACTTCCTTGCTTAGTTGTGTGCTTCCTTGCTTCGTTGTTTATATTCTTGATTGGTTCTTGCTTTCTTGATTATTTACTTACACATAACTAGCTCTTTAACTTGATTTCTCAGTTGTATTTTCTAAAGATAGTTCTAGATTACTGTTTGAAAATAGTACAGATGGTTAGTCTCCCTCAACGTTCGCTTGTGTATAGTGGAACAACGGTTTCACCAAATCCAGTTATATAAGAATCAAAAGGTCTATGATTATTCTCATCTCTTTACTTCTTCATCAGGTGAGCGTAGGGATTTTATATGTATATATGTACCATGGGTTACACTGATACAAGTTTTGTATCTAAATCTTTTATTTGTCCAGGATTTGAGATCTTGGCGTTTGCATGCAATCTGTTTCTAAACCCAGAGCCCATGAAAGAAGTTCCTCTTTTTTATGTATGTCACATACTAGCAACTCTTTGACAGATATTTTTCCTCGATTGTGTTTGCATGTAGTTCCTTTTTGACACATAACTTGCTTTAAATGACTCTGTTGAGATGTCTTTCCACTATTATGAGCTAGAAGATATGCATGCTGACTTGCTTAGCTTTTTGCATGTGTTCGTCCTAGAAATGCTCTGCAGAACTAGCTCACTCTACAAATCTCCAACAAAATTAGTTGGATGGCAGAGAATTTGAAGAATTACGCGTTGACTATTACAAAAAAAAGTAAGTATATAAGGTAACACTTCACCACTTAACCATTCATGAAGGACGTTGTGATGTTTCCTCATAACTGATCATCTATCTTTTGATTAATCTAACAGTTTCAGGTGAATATTAGTTGAGCAAGAAACTGCAGATACCCCAACCCAGTGATGTGATGGTCCTAGCAAAGAAAGTTGTACCAAAACTCGCGATGACCACTTGTTTACAGTCATGACTATAACTCAGATAAGGTATCACCGTCTTAACACGTCTTCAATAAATATCTGTTGGATTTCGCTAATAAGTGTTTTTCTATTGTATTCGGGAATGTGCATTTCATGTCATGGTCGCCCTCATCAGATTCCGACAGTCAGCTCATTTCATAGCAGTCGTCGTAATCATGACCTTCAGATATTATCAAGCGATTGTTCCCATAATTAAGAAAGTATGCTTCTCGATGCAATTTAATAGCTTGCTTCTGAGTTTTATGAGAGAAATTTTGAGTGATTTGAGTTTTACACTTTGGTGTTCTTATATTTCCTCATCTAATTCCATCAAATGCAGAAAACAACACAAGATGTAGGGGATGAGGTTTTGAGAACTCAAGAAGCAATAAATGAATGAGAAAGTGAGTTCTTTGCAATTCAACTTGTTTTTTTTTTATATGTCATAACTTTTCTGATGATCTCTCTTTGGTTTCTATGCCTCAAATGCTATTGTCTTCTACACAAAGCTTTCAAGAGACTGTTGATAATGGAAATTCGTGGTATTGGGAATTAATATAGCATTAACTGTAGAAAACAACGATTCAGTCAGAGAAATGGAGATATCTCAAGGTATTGTAAACTTAGTGCTCTCCTTCTTAATCTAATCCGGTCGTTCACATTTTATGCCTCGAACTAAATTAATAAATGTGTATCTGCCACAGGGGAGAAGCTTTGAAAATTGACTTAAGTGTATCACTATGGTCTACACCGTGCTCTTTGGTCTCTCAAGGAGTGCTCTTTGGTCTCTCAAGGAGTCTTGGTATCTGCTTAGATATACGTCTACACACCATTTAAAACAGAATTCATGTGGACCAAGATCAATTGGCTTCTTTGGAACAAGGAATATGGGTAAGTCATTTCCCCATCTCTCTAGTCAATCCAAGTAAAATTTAGATTTCCACATCAACTTTAGAAATTTAAGTGATAAATTGAAACCATTAAGGGATTAATTAAGAATTTGAGTGTTTAATTGCATAATTGTGAAACCAAATAGGCCATGGAATCCTGTCTTTTGATTGTTAGAGGTGCCACACCGATTTGTCTTTTCATTATTATGTCAATTTTAGCACTCAAATTTTTGATTAATTTGACAATTAAAATTTGGATTTTTTTATTAACTAAAGAAATTTGCTAAACTCAAAAACCTAAGATTATATATATGGATGGATTACTAATTGCATAATAATTGTTTTTTTTTTTCCTCTATTATGTCAATGGATGTTGAGGATGAAACTTCCGTTTAAAAAGGAGATGGGAGTGACAAAGGCAAAGGGAAGTCATCATTCATGGCGGAAGGAACCTAACACTTTCTATTGCAAACAAAATTCCTTCAATATAGTATACAAGTAAAGTAAAGTCTGTTTTTGTGGTTCATTTTTACTGCAACAGTGGGAATTTTAAGGTTTTCTTTTCTCTCATTGTGATATGAAATTTCATTTTCGTAGGTCTAATAATCTTGGATCTCTTTCACCCCCTCACGATGAAGAACAGTTTCCAAGGGAATACTATCTCTGAAATGGGTTTTGCTTCTCCGCATCTCTTACTTTAACTCTTGGAGCAATTTTCACCTCCAGGTTTCAAGTTTCATCTCTCTCATAATTTTTTCTTTGTTTCTCCTACACTATTCGCCTCACTGCGTCAAAATTCTGTATACTACATATGAAGACGAATTATTAGTTTCTTCTGCTGTTTCTGTTGGATTTCGATAATTACGTTTTGTTTGTTGCATTTTGGGGATTGTGCATTTCAGGCAATGGTCGCCATAGCAGAGTGCGGTAGTCAACTTATTTCACAGCTTGTCATAATCATGAACTTCAGATATTATCAGACGGTTTTGACCATAAGAAAGTACGTTTCTCGATGCAATTTCGTAGCTTATTTTCAAGTTTTATGAGAATAATATATGTGAAAGTTAAATTATTGTTCGATAAAATCAAAAGTTACTTATCAGTTTATAATATTTACGAGTTCGAACGAGTGGTTTCACCTCTGGAATTTGAAGATAAGTTGGGATAATCTATTGTTTGTAGATTTGCTTCAAACTGATTTTGATTTTACACTTTTGCGTTCTTATATTTCCTCATCTGATTCAATTAACTGCAGAAAACACAAGAAAAGGATGTAATAGATGAGGTTTTGAGAACAACAAAGCAATAAATGAGTGAGAGTGAGTTCTTTGCATTTCAACTTGCTTTTTCTTGATATGTCATTGTTATTTTAACACCTTTTAAAATGGATCCGAACAATAACATTTTTAACATCCAAAATTTGACTAATTACTTTTTTAACTATCCAAATATCATTATATTTTAAGTTTTTCGTCAATGAATTTGTTTTATAATGACCATCTCAATTTTTCGTCTTTATTATTTGCAATTTTTGTAATTAACATATAAAATAAAATAAAAAAATAAAAATTATTATACAAAATTAATGAATTCTTAATTATTTTAATTTAATTTGAATCGATAATCTATTATAAAGAACAATGATTCAAAGTTAGTAACTCGAAAGATCATGACACGTGTCAAGTTATTCCATTAGATTTTGACATATATAAAAAAATTAACAATTAGATTTTGACACATAATATTTAACAATAAAAAAAATATACTAGACTTAATCTTAAAAGTAAACTTAGCACAAAAAGGACAATAAAAGTTGCATTTAGATTAAGGAAATTTATCTTAAAGTTTTTTTTATTTAACAATAAAGGAAAAAATATAATCTAGACTTCATCATAAAAATAAAATTAGCAAAAAAAAGGACAATAAAAGTTGCTTTTAGATTAAGGAAATTTATTTTAGAGCTTTTTAAAAAAATAAAAACAAAAATTCATGCTTATAATAAAGCAATTAAACAATAGATTAAGAAAAATACCCTCAAATAGCACAAAAATTATTTTTTGTTCCAAAACTAGCACCCTAAATTTAAAATACCAAAAATAGCACAACTAATTATTTTAAAATACTTATTTACCAAAAATAAATTTAAAATAGAATTAAACATTATGTTTGGGTTCATTATTTCAAATTTAGGGTTTACTTTTTTCCCATTATGAAATGATTATAAGTCATTTTTATATTAAATTCGTGATAATATTGTCAAAATTGGTGCTATATTTGTGATTTTCACCATTGGATGCTAAATTTGGGAATTTTTAGTTTTTTTGTGCTATTTTGTAGAATTGCCCATAGATTAACATCCTAAAAAGGAAAGTAAACAAAGAAAAACTAAACCAACAAATATCATAAAAGTTAAAGTTAAAAAAAAGATGATAAAAGCTAAAGTTTTAAAAAAAGAGATACAAAAATTGATTAAAAAAATTTAAAAAGTAATACAATCCTATAAAGAAAATGAATTCTAATTCATCACCTCTATATAAACAATTTGATAGTTTCTCAATTTTACAACAAAAAGCTTCGTTATATACATCTGCTACACATAAGCTACACCCGAGGTAATCTTTTGTGTAATCAAAATTATGATGTATGTTATTAAATATCTTCGTTATATACACCGCTTCACATATTTTCGTTATCTACACCCATAATTATGTTGTACGTTATCTAAAATAAAAGGTAAATTATGTTGTACGTTATCAAAATTATTATAGAGAAAATTATGTTTCATTATGTTAGGAAATTATTCTTCGCTATGTACATACGCAAGACTAATGAAATCAAATAGATTAGTACGTATTAATCGCTTGATAACTAAAAATCAAAGTTAAAAAAATTAAAATCGATTAATAAAAAAAATTTTAAAATTTTGAAAAGTCAAAGTTGAAAATTTAATCTTAAAATATAAAGTTACTAAAAATAAAATTAAAAAGTTCAAAATTAAATTTAGCCTAAAAGGCAAAATTAATATATAAAAAAAAATTCCTTAGTTCTTCATGTATATTAAGGAAATTAATCATAAAAGGAAAAGAAGTATAATTTCTCACCTCTATATAAACCACAATTTGGTAGTGTGTCAATTACACACAAAAAATTAAAAGTCCAATAATCGTATCCAAAGCTATTTACTGCATCTTTTCACCAAATTTTTCTTTCAATTTATATATTTATTTCATCATAAAATTTGTTTATTAATTTATGTATTATATATTTTTACGAGTAATCTAATTTTGATTTTCATTTTTTCGTTTTTAATTTTTTTAACTGGTTATAAAATATTAAATTACTTATCTAGTTATTTATAATTTGTAATCACAAAAAACAAAGTCATTAAAGAAAATAAAAAAAGAAATAAAAATGGTGGGGTAGGATATTGAATTTTATTAAACAAAATTATTATAAAGTGTAAAAATTGAATTAGTGTTGAATTATTAGATGGAAGAGAGAGAAGATGATGTGGAGTGTTAAAAATTAAAAATTCGGAAATGGATTTAAATAAACATGAAAATGTTATTTCATCCACCCGAAAACTTGCGGATCAGCTTCGCTATGGAAGGGCCCATAGATAGAAGCGTTTCTTTAATGAGATTAGCCCATCTTAAGTTTTGAAGCCCAATGTTTTGAAAACCTCTCTTTCCGGTTAGGGTTTTTATTATAATATATATGAATGCGACATCGAAATCTCGAAAAGCCCTAGACATTTCTGTCCAGCCGCTCGACCAAGAAGCTTCTGTAAGTCTCTCTATCGACTCTGTTTTCTCTGAGCTTCTCTCGTCTCTCTCCAGGATCAGTATTAGGTTTTTCGAAAATTTCGTCATTGTATATGTATTCAGGGTTTAACTTTTCTCTCGGATTCTTGATCAACTGAAGCAATTCTTTTGATTGATTATGCTTATGAATCTAGCTAGATTGTGGTTAATAAAAACATACTCTTTTTTTTTTAATGAAATGTCTGATTCTCTTCTAGCTTTGTGTGTAGCTACAAATGCATATTGAAACACACAGACTTGTTCTCATGTTGAATTGTCTTTCCCTTTTTTTTTGCAGCTGAGGTAAGAAGATGAAGCACAACAATGAGATCCCGAACTCACACTTCAGGAAGCACTGGCAGAACTATGTGAAGACATGGTTCAACCAACCTGCCAGGAAAACCAGAAGAAGAGTTGGTTAGTAAATTTCTCCTTAAACCATGTCTTTGCTTAAGGTTTTAGTGTATGTAATATAGTGTCATTGTGTGACGTGTTTTCTCAGAGAGACAGAAGAAGGCCGTGAAGATCTTCCCTCGTCCCACCTCTGGACCTCTCCGCCCCGTTGTTCATGGACAGACTCTTAAGTACAACATGAAACTCAGAGCCGGAAAAGGATTCACTCTCGAAGAGCTTAAGGTCTGAAAATGCCTCTCTTATTCTTTTGTTTTTAAAACGTCAATCTGCTGATTTTATTAAGTATTTGCCGAGCCAAAAAAGTTAAGAGTGTCATTACAGTAGAAACTACATTTGGGAAATAGTAATGATATATGAAAGAAACATTGCCAGCAATTGGAAGTTCTGCAATTAAATCTTATTGTTATCTGTGGATATCTAAAGATGAAGACTAATGTATCATTCCTATTTCTGGATTTAATCAGGCTGCTTGTATCCCAAAGAAGTTGGCTCCAACAATTGGAATTTCAGTTGATCATCGCCGTAAAAACCGTTCCTTGGAGGGTCTTCAATCTAATGTCCAGAGGTTAAAGACTTACAAGGCCAAGTTGGTTGTGTTCCCTCGCCGATCCCGTAAAGTCAAGGTATCATCCATTCTATAGTCGTGCTCGTGCATTAATATATCATCTTGATTCCTTGATTCTTGTTATATATATATATATATCTAACAATTTGGTAACTTTGTTGTTTGCAGGCTGGTGATTCTACTCCAGAGGAGCTTGCTAATGCAACTCAAGTCCAAGGAGATTACATGCCTATTGCTAGAGAGAAGGCTGCGATGGAGCTTGTGAAGTTGACTGCTGATATGAAGGCATTCAAGGCTTATGACAAGATCCGTCTTGAGCGCACAAACAAACGCCATGCAGGTGCCAGAGCCAAGAGAGCGGCCGATGCTGAGAAGGAAGAGAAGAAATAAGATTGCGGGCTTAAGGCTTTATTCATTCTTGAATTCTTCTTCTTGATCTTGATCTTGTGCAAGACTCTTCGTTTTCGTGGGATCTCCAGTTTTTCTGGTACTTGGTTTTCTGAATTTATGGAAGATATTACAACAGGTTCTATATACTTGAATTTTATTTATTACACATGATCAAAGTATCTACTTTAAAGTAGATTCAGTTACTGGAAATTATCTAACCGGTAATAACTTAAGAGTTGTATAAATCGATGTCGGGAAGCTATAGAATAGCTTAAAATGTCGCCGATTATAAATATAGAAGTGCTGGTCAATCACCGCCTCACCGGATCCAGTTACACAGCCAGCAAAAGTCTAAACTCTTCCGGAGACAAAGCGGACGGTTTGCACAATTAAAATTTATCCGATAAACAAACAAAGGATCTCAAAACCAAAGCAAAGCAAACCACCCACGACAAGACAAAAAATAAGCCATTTAGTTTAGTTTTCTTTGTACAAAAAATAAGCCAAACCATCACGTAATGTCCAAAACATGATTTATCAACGGGGATTATAATGTAGGATGACATCATTGGGAAGGTATTGTTTGCAGTGAAGTGTTATTTGCATATGAATACCAAGGCAACTATAACATATTGCAGCAGAGCAGAGTGTAAATAGTAACCACATAACAAAGATTACAAAATGATACAATTTTTAATTCTGATGACCAATACTGTAAATGTAATGGCCATCCCATTATTCTCTCTTATTTTATTTAAAAAACAAAAATACAAACAAAAAAAAGCAAAGTCCAAGGACTCTTAAGCCTTGAACCTCTGAGAGATCTTCCCAACTCCATCTCTACACTCCTCAGCCACTCTCTTCACCTTATCGCTCACCTGAACTGTCCCTTTTTCAACCTCCTTTGCTGCTCCTTTTGCCTTAACAATGGCTGCCTCTCTCATTTCCCCCGCTCGCTTCCCCAAATTCTCTGTGTATTCCTTCAAAATTATAATCCACAAGCGTATTTTCTCCATCACAATGGAGATCACTTCACGGGATTTTCCTCCCACAGATTCCGCCATATCCTTCATCTTATCCATTAGGGTTTGAGCCCTCTCCTCGGTTTCTTCAACCGAAGATCGCTCTCCGTTGTTTAGCAATACGCTTTGTTCTATCTCTCCACTGCTCTTCTCTTGAAGGTCTTTATCAACAATAACTGTAAGTCCTTTTGTCTCCCATCGCTTTCTAGCCTCTTCTAAAGCTCTTGCTTGTTCTCTAGCTCTCTTTCCTTCCTCCTCGGCCCATGATCTGAACAAATAACATATGAGGATTCAGCCACTCGAAATACGGTTATGAACAGATCGAAAAAGGCTTTACACTCATTGGTTAGATATCAGAATGCAGGTAGATTCTTTGACATTATAAACATAATGTATAGCTCAGACTGTAGAAGAATTACCTGGCCATGGAGAGGGCTTTACGCTCAACTTCCAGTTCATACTGCAACTTTGAAATCCGCTGGCTCTCTTCTTCAGCGTCTTTTCGAAGATTGGAAACCCTCTCCTTCTCAAAAGATATCTCCGCCTTGTTGCTCATTAAACCCTCCAGCTTCTCTTCCGTGTCACGTCTTAACCTTGAGAGCACCTCCATTTCAGACTCAACTGCAGCTCGTTCTTTCACCAACGCCAGATTCTCTTCCTCTCTCTTCTCCCTCAGCTGCTCCAACTCCAATTTTGCCTGTTCTGCCATTTTCTTGACTGCTTCAATCTTTTCTCGTTCCATGGAAAGCTCTTTCTCGAAGCTGGCATTTACATCCTTTTCGACCTCTGAAACAAGTGCGTTATGCGCAGAAACAGCCTTTTCAGCCACTGATTCTGCTTCGATGCGTGCCAGTTCCTCACTGACTATGTCAGAAGCCTCACCACTTGAGAGAGCAATAGCAGCTTGCGCTTTAGTGACGGGTTTATGAGGCTGAAATAATCTTGTACAACCTAAAAAAGTTGTGTGCATTATACAATAAGGCCATGATTGTGCAAGAAAACATATCTAGATGTGAAATCTGCGCATACCAAATGCAAGGGCAGCGATTCCTTGTTCCCCGGTAGATAAATCTGCGATAATGGCAGGCCATGCATCTGGGTTTATCTTATCGATGTCAATAAATCCTGAGAGTTCATACAGCATCTGCATGATGAAGTGAATTGATGATTATCTGCAATATTATGAGACGAAGTGAACAAAACCAAGCTTGATATGCAACCTTTTTATCAGCTTCTGGAAGCTGTCGTTTCTCCAAGGCCATTTTCCAGCTTATAAGATCCTGGCGTGAAAGAAGGCTGCGTCGGACAAGAAACAAGCTTAACTTGTAGAAATAAGCTACATATGAATGTAAATATATTCTGAAAGTACAAAGTACCATAATATTCTAAAAATAGAAAGAACAATGATTTTATGCCGTTTTGCTTCATGAGAATACTGAAGACATAGCACTAACATCTTAAAGAGAACTTAACGTAGCCGTACCAGTAAAATATTATTTATATGTTACTGTCAATGCGGTATACAAATGAGAATTTCTTTTTGACAAGCTGGATGAGTTTCCACTTTCCAGCGACATAAATACCTTTCAGGGGAAAACAAGAATGTGCCTTCGACATCGTTAAGCAAATCGCGGTTAGAAAGCTTGCTTGTGATAAGTCCTGCTTCTGCCAACCCTGAAAAGAGTACACAGAATTTAGCCTCACAGGTAGCTTCTTTTTGGGTGGAGTTAAATCTCAGAGTCCACTATCACCTTGAATGGATGAAAAGTCAGGGTCTCCAGGAGTAATATCATCGAAAGCAAGCTCAGTAACATTTTCTATATACATAGCAGGATACACTTTTGAGGTCGTGTTTCTGCAAAGAGTTGAAGAACACACATAAATGTATGAATTTCACTTTTTCATACCAAAGATGAACATTCTAACCCCACCAGATACACTAACAATATCATAAAATATACCTTGATAATGCGCTACTGGCAGAAACCAGCCACCTGGCGTATTCTCTGCGAGTACATAGATCACTATGTTGGGTGTCAGTTTCAATGACCTGAAAAATAGGAAAAATTGATTCATAAGCTGCAAGATTTACAAGTGCCAGACCGAAGCAAACCTCTACACCATCAAACAACATAGTGAGGGTCTGCACAACATAAAAAAACAAAAATGACCTTCAGAACTTGCAGAGCAGCAAATGCTTGACACTGGACCTGATCTGCAGCTGCGGGGACAAGAATCTTTCCAGGATTTACTTGAAACGATATAGAAGGTGCAGGAATTCCTGCTGAAGAAAATGCACTTCCACCGTTCGATATTTCCAAAGGTGGTTTGTCGTCACCAAGCTCGTCTTGACTATTCATGTTTAGTTCATTTTTTGACCAATATGTTGATTCTAGCACAGGAGTTTTTGAAGATTCAATTTCTTTCGCTGTATCTATATCCGAGACTGATGACATACTTTCCGCAGCCAAGTCCTCGGGTGTTCCGCTTACCTCAGGAAGATCCTCAGTTACAATCGAGAATGCTGTCCCCGTGTCATTTCGTGGCACAGTGCGAGGATCTGAAGTCAAATCCGATTGTGAAGCAACCAAAACGCCAATAGTTGCAGTCCCGGTGGCTGCATAAGCATCGCTGTCAGATAAATAAGACATGGAATCTTCTTTCTGACTGTTGACTTGATTTTCTAAATCAGACACATTGGTCGGTTCAGTGTCTGGAAGGCTATCAGGTTCCTCAGAAGTTGGATTTTCCGCTCCAGCAAGATTACTACTTTGTGAATCTATAGCCTCAGAGGATAAATCTAACAGAGACTTGGATTCAGAAATTAGTTTCTCACTTTCTGGTGTCTCAGGATCAGATTGTAAACGGAGCATCAAATCTGCTTCAGGCGAAGTTTGGGAAGTGATATTTTCAGTGGCATCTGTTCCATCAGATATGAGACCATCGAATGCCGAATTTTCAGTACCAAGTATTTGATCTTCACCAGACGCTCCATCACCTCGCTGAGCTGAATCATTGTTTTCTATAATCTTATCCTCGTCCTTAAGATTGTTTTCCTCACTATTAGCTACCTTGACTTCATCACTAGGAGTTTCATCAGATGATAGAAGCACGCTTTCCTGCTGGGAAGTCAACGGCTGCAATTCCTGTTTTAGTCCTGCGCTCAAAATTTAATTGAGATACACAATCAATACAACAAATTCTGAAAGAGTCACTGGAGCGAGTTTGAGTAGAGCTTTGAAAGACAACAATTTTGACTTAATATTCAATTTAACAAAAGAAAAGGATTGCACTTACTGGGATGATTACGCTTGTTAAAAGATGCTACTGCATAACTTAGCCCAGCAACCAAAATGAGTCCAGCCACTCCAGCACCCACTACACCTGAAAGCAAACTACTTAAAGATTGTTATTAGTCCACCAAAATAACCGGTAAACTACAGCTTCAAACAAAGAAATCAAGAGTTTAAACCAAGCTCCATCTTAACATAGAATGTATCAAGTATGTGCACTGTTTAGAAAACCTCTGAATGATTATGTATTTTTTGGAAGAAAAAACCGTGATAGATACAGAGAAATGAAGAGATTACAAGACAAGACTAATGAACAGAGAAAAAAAAAGCGTAGTGTTCAACTAAACCCATGAGAAGACAACATTCGTGAGCAAACGCATGGCTCCTATAATTACACTATGCAACCATGTAGTAGGATTAAGATTGAAGTCAGAGCTTAATCTATACGCATTGAACAAGTATTATGAATGTGTAATCAGACATTCACCAGCCGAATTAACTTGTTCTTACGGAACATCGGAATCTCAGAGCAGAAAGAAAACTCGATAAAAAAGAATCTCTCATCCGCATATGTACCTTCAATCCAACTCTTCTTCTTAGCTCTAGAAGACTTTTCTTCGATACCGGAATCGGCCCACCCGGCCAAACCATCGGCTGGCGGCTTTGACGAATCCGATCCGGTCCAGGCCTCGACATCCGACTTCTGCGATAAACAGACAACTCCACAACCCGGTTTACTGCCGGAACGGGACGGTCGTAAGTAGACGGTGTGTGATTTCCGGCGAACACCGGAGCTCAAAGCGAGACGGAGCTGGAGGGAGGTAGGGGTCCACGTGGCGGTCGCAGAAGCCATGGTTGTTAGTAAGAGAGGATAAGAGAGATCTGGGAAGAAGAGGGAGGGATAATGGCGGAGGATTAGGGTTTAGAATTAGGATAGTAACAATAATGTGTTTGGTGGTTGTGTTCGAAATGGTCAAAGAGAGAGCGTTGTTGGAGTGATCACCCTCACACAAACACTCGCCACCTAATTAAAAACGCTTCTTTTTTAACTCTCCATGTTTAACTTAACAAATAGTTAACGAGTAAACGCTAACTGCCACGTCAGCACAAGCCAAGACCACAAGTGATGCAAGTTAAACTCTTCTTCTATGGATGAAGGTTTTGTAAGACTTTTTTTGCTTTTTACGTTTACGTTAAACTTTCTACTAAAATGACAAAAGCCATTTTTAATCTATAAGATTATGGGTAAAAAATAGAATGAGATTACACTTCAGTAGTTGAAAAGAAATAAAAAATCATGAGAAGCTTTCATATTTCTCTAATATCATTAGAGGAGGTAAAACTGAGAATAGAGATGATCCCTGATTTTATAATAATAGTCTTCACACAACGGTCCTTCTATCAGAATTTGTTGTGGACCCGATGCTCCGCCCTGAAGAACCCCCAAAAATCTAACTTAATGGTTTAGAATAGCAGAAAGATTTGTAAAAAATGAAGTATTTGCTTTGCTTTATATTACCTTCTGACCGGTTGGACCGACCTTCCGTAGAGTGACATATTCACCATATCGTAAAGCTCTTGGCATTGGTAGTAGAGACCGCATGTTGCTCTTGTTGGAGGTGGGCTTAGCACCCCCAATTAGTTAAGCCCATCTTAGGAAAAACCCCTCTTCAGCCCGGTTGCCGGCCTGAAAGCACCCATCCGCAAGATCCCTCTTCAGCCCGGTTGCCGGCCTGAAAACAACGTACCCCGGGCCCGCGCTGATGCCCCGCCAGAACAGGGAATGTCAGAAGAATAGGCGAGTGGGAGTTGGTAAAGCAGTACTCTACCCGCGTAGGGATGTGCCTTCGACCCGACGTCCCACCAACTCTACAGAGCTGACAAGGGCAGGAAGGAGCAGGTGGAGCAGAGTTGGTAAAACAGTGCACTGCCCTGCAACACGCCACGCCGAGCTCATCATGACCTCTCTCCTCGAAAGCCGGGACACGCCTCCTAGGCCACCTTACCCGCAAAAGAGGCCGCAGGCGACACGTGGCCCGAGATCCCGGGGAGCAGGAAGCCAGCCCCGACTATATATACCCCTCATATGTCATTAATGAAGTGGACTCGGATTTGGACTCTAGAACAGACTATAAACTACCCGACCTCTCTCTCTTTGTAGCAAGACAACACTTTAGAACGCCGAACTGGAGGTCCTTTGGAACCAGTTCGTAATTCTAAAGCGTTCACTTCTCTCTCATCAATAAAGCGAAAACACGGCCCCGGCCTACTCATATTTCTCCCGACCTGTCTCAAACGTGGTTAAATTGCTCTATTAACGAAAATCTCACCTCCCATCTCCTAATCATTCTTTAAACACACGTAGTGGTCCACGGGACCAACAATTGGCGCTAGAAGGAGGGGGGTTTAGAGATTCTTCTATACGCAAGGAGCAGTTCAACCACCGGCACGACCGAAGCAACGATGGCAATCCCGACCCCAAGAGTGTTGTCAGACCAGGACACTCCGGCCCAAACAACGGCCCAGGCCCCGACAACGGCCCCGCCAGCGACTCGAACGACGGCGACCATTCCGTCATCAGCCCAAGCGGCTGCCGATCAAGCAATTCCTCGAGAGCAATTCTCCAGGGCCCCGCCCCCGGCGTCAGCACCCGCTCATTCCGACGGCTCCGCCGCCCACAGCGCGCCACGAGCACCGGAAGACCAGCCCACGCCGTCCGTCATGAGGCAGACCCTGCTCGCCCGGATCGATGAGCTAACGCGAGCCACCGACCAGCGGTTCGCCACGTTAGGGGCCTCCCGTGACCGGAGCTCCAAACGCTCCCGAGCTCCAAACGCTCGCACTGCATGAGCCGAGCTCCAAAAGAAGCCGAGCTCGAAACGCTCGCCAAAAAAGGATAAGAGCTGGGCCTAAAGCCCATTAAAACGAAAAACGTGGAAGAAAGAAGGAGATTGGTTGGTTTAATCCAAAAACCAAGCGAGACGGAGTTCGGTTGATTCGCCAACCGATACTTATATCACAATTCGTCTACCGAACTTTCTAAAATCAGGTATCACCTATTAAAAAAAAAAAAAATTTTCGATTCGTTATTCGAATTTATTTTCTATTCAGATTTATTCATAAGTCTGTCCCTTTAAGCCGAACTCCGAGGAAAGCAGTTTGCGGTCGTAGTTCGTCGGTCTGACAGTAAGGCAGTTCGGGGTCGCAGCTCGTCGGTCTAACAGTTAGGTAGCTCGGTCGCAGCTCACTCATCGCGCAGTCGCAGTTTACCGACCTCAACAGCTCCGCCTAACTAACGACCTCAACAGCTCGCCGACCTCCTACTCGCCTAGCTCATGATCGCAGTTCTCCGACCGTGCGACTCGCTGACCTTGTGGTACGCTAAGTAACTAACCGATTCTAGAAATTAAGCGACTCGGAATCATATCTCGCCGGCCTCGCGCCTAACTAACAAACGCCGAGCTCAGCCTCAAGCGCAATCTCGAATCTTTAGCCATTTTTTTTGCAGGTCGTAGCTCGCCGATCTGACAGTGAGGCAGTTCGGAGTCGCAGCTCGTCGGTCTAACAGTTAGGCAGCTCGGTCGCAGCTTGCTCATCGCGTAGTCACAGCTCGCCGATCCCGCAGCTCCGCCTAACTAACGACCACAGCTCGCCGATCTCCTGCTCGCCAAACTCACGATCAGTCCACGACCTGCTTACTTGAAAGAGTACGGTCTACGACCTACTCTACCGATCAAAAAAAAAAAAAAAACAAAAAAAAAAAAAAAAACAAAAAAAAAAAAAAAAAAAAAAAAAAAAAAGCCTCGAAATGGCATTTACACAAAAGGGCCAACGGTCTCGCCTATCATAAAACGGCCCACGGCCTAGTCATTACAACAGCCTCGAAACGGCACCTACAAAAAAGAGAGGGGCCAACGGCCTGCTTTTTACATAAACGGCCTGCGGCCCGATCTTTACAAAAAAAAAAAAAACAGAGTTTTTACAAGGCCGCATCGGCCGGTCGATCCTCACTCCCGTCAGCACGGTACCATCTAAATCTCCCGGGGCCACCATCCTCGCCTTGGTCCTGTACTCGCCAAGGAAGGGCTGCCCAGACCCCTCTTCCCCGACCGCGGCTACGCCGGGCAGGACCGAAGGATCTGCTTGCTGATCCCCGGCGGCTGGCACGTCGGTACCGGTCTCACTAGCAGGCAGGGCCGAAGGATCTGCTTGCTGATCCCCGGCGGCTGGCACGTCGGTACCGGTCTCACCAGATGGCACTCCAGTACCGACCTCCTCCACGGGAATCAGCCACCAGATCCTCCGGTCCTGCCTCCTGTGGTCTTCGCCTCTTGCATTTCACTCTCTTCTACGCGCCGGCCTGAGCACCGCAACAAGACCCGCGTACTCCGGATGCTTGAATCTAGAAAAATGAGGACCTGAAAGCAAAGCAAACAAAAACAGTCAGACGAAGCGTTCCTCCACTGTGGGTACCCTGAGCTCAACGCCGGCGGAAAAACCACACAGATTCCCCAGGAGGGTCACCGATTCCGCTGTGCTCCAGGTCGGTGACCCTCCCTGCTCGTAGGAGACCAGGGGGGACCTCACCCTGGCCACTCGAGCTCCGCCTCCGCGGCCGCCCAGATGCCCGGTTCTTCCCCCAGCTTGGCCAGCACCGCGACCGCCAGAGGATCTAACCACCGTTTTCGGCCGGAGGTGGGTCCCCGGAAGCGACGGGGCGGCCCCCGAAGTCGAGGGGGCCAACTCTTCCCCACTGTCTGCCCCTCGTCGCGGAGAAGAGGCATGCTCGGAATCACCGGAGGAACTCGGAGAATCGTTACCACCACCGCGGGACGCCGATTCTTCGCTCGACTCAGCTCGGATACCGTCTAACATCGGAGCCATCGCACGGAGAGGAGGAAATCAAAAAAAAAAAAAGCAGGAAGGAAGTAGGAAGAGAAAGAAGAAATCGGAGAGAGGAGGTTACCTTAGGGTTATGCGCAGAAGGTTTTAACAGGAGGAAGAAGGGGGATTTAAGTAGAAGAAGGGGGACAGTGAAGCGACGCCTGGACACGTGTCACAAGAAGCACGGCCGCCCAAAAACCTAATGATGACGTCTCTTCGTTTCCCCACGCCAAAAAGCAAAGGACGCCTCGATAAACGCGAAGCGTCTTTTACACGCCGCGCGTGGGCAGTCCACGCGAAAAACGAAGCGTCCTTTGCCGTCCCACGTGGTGAGCACGCGCCAACCTCCTACGGGTTTTTCGGAAAAAGCAAACAGAGTTGAGCACGGAACTCCCCGTCCTAAGATGTGCCGAACTAACATCAGATCAACTTCGGCATGCTCGCTTCGCCTCGCGATACCGAACTGGGGGAGGGCCTATTGTTGGAGGTGGGCTTAGCACCCCCAATTAGTTAAGCCCATCTTAGGAAAAACCCCTCTTCAGCCCGGTTGCCGGCCTGAAAGCACCCATCCGCAAGATCCCTCTTCAGCCCGGTTGCCGGCCTGAAAACAACGTACCCCGGGCCCGCGCTGATGCCCCGCCAGAACAGGGAATGTCAGAAGAATAGGCGAGTGGGAGTTGGTAAAGCAGTACTCTACCCGCGTAGGGATGTGCCTTCGACCCGACGTCCCACCAACTCTACAGAGCTGACAAGGGCAGGAAGGAGCAGGTGGAGCAGAGTTGGTAAAACAGTGCACTGCCCTGCAACACGCCACGCCGAGCTCATCATGACCTCTCTCCTCGAAAGCCGGGACACGCCTCCTAGGCCACCTTACCCGCAAAAGAGGCCGCAGGCGACACGTGGCCCGAGATCCCGGGGAGCAGGAAGCCAGCCCCGACTATATATACCCCTCATATGTCATTAATGAAGTGGACTCGGATTTGGACTCTAGAACAGACTATAAACTACCCGACCTCTCTCTCTTTGTAGCAAGACAACACTTTAGAACGCCGAACTGGAGGTCCTTTGGAACCAGTTCGTAATTCTAAAGCGTTCACTTCTCTCTCATCAATAAAGCGAAAACACGGCCCCGGCCTACTCATATTTCTCCCGACCTGTCTCAAACGTGGTTAAATTGCTCTATTAACGAAAATCTCACCTCCCATCTCCTAATCATTCTTTAAACACACGTAGTGGTCCACGGGACCAACAGCTCTCTGTCTTCCCTACTTCAGAATCCACCCAAGCTACTTCTGAATCTCCCAACTCATATTTCAAATTGCAATATGTTTCACCATTCATTGGATGAGAATCTGAGAAAAGCATGGAAAATAATGAAAGAAAAAAGGGGTACCTTCTTGAAGATCACATTGCTCATTAGCTTTTCAGAAAGTTGGACCTGATGTATTATGGAGAGGAACCATATTGGATTAATTCAATCACAACTCAAAGCCCATGGGTGAAGAAGATCTTCCTAGTTTCGGGATTTCTACCTTATTAGCACATAAATCAGAAGCCACATCCACAGTTTCCTCTATTTGAGGAGCGTACACATGTGGACAGATGTTGTTCAAGCAGTGTTGCTTCAAATGCTCTGTAGCAGGTCGCAGCCACTGGCATCATGCAAACGAACATACCTCATATGTTACATGATCAATAAAAAACTGACGTTGTACTGTCACGGAAAACAAAACAAAAAAGGATATGAATTAAGATCTTATTTTTGTGCTATATGGTAACCATTTTTAGTGATTTCATATTCTTTGTCAGTTCACCATAATTTTATCTCTATCTGCTTTATAGTGATGAAATATTTGTCCGTCGCTATTTTGTATTTTTCTTACAATGTTATTTTATCATTGAAAGGCTTTATTAAATATATTTGTACGGGCAAAATGTCAAGACACTAAAAGAATATGATTTTAGTTATTTAGATAAATTTTGGTAACTTCACTTCAAAGGAAAAGAAGAAGAAAAATCATCTGCATTTGGAGAACAAGGAGGACCAAACTTCACAATGGCTAACAACCATAACTAACGATCAAACTTTTCTTTCTTGATGATTAAACGAAAGTCTTAGACTAATAAATAAAACCACATTTGATTAGTTAATTAGTTGTAAGTTGTTTATGAATAATATCATATAATCCCGTTTAACGTCTGTTTACATGTATTCCGGAATCTTATAAGAAAATAATGAAAAATCGTAGACGATTAATTTTTTGTTTTTGGGTGTCTAAAGAGAGAATATATAATATTTGGTGAACCTTAACCAGAAGACACCTACGAAGATTGATTTTCGACTCTAATCCATCGGCCGGTGACCCACTCATGACCCATCTCCACACTTCAGATTATTTCTATAAATAAAAGAAATTTATTCTCTTGATAATTTGTTTGTCCCTATCTTACGCCCTATGCATGCTGTCTATTCTACACATAACTAAAAATAATTTAGGACAATTGATCAAAATAATATAGGGCGATTGACCATCAATTAAAACATAAAATTTATGTCTTTAAATTAAAACATAATTTAGGGCAATTGAAACATAAATTGACCATAATTTATGGCAATTGACCATAAATTAAAACATAAATTTATGTCTATAAATTAAAACATAATTTAGGGCAAATGAAACATAAATTGACCATAATTTATGTCTATAATTTAGGGCAATTGACCTTAAATTTATGTCTATTCTACACATAACTAAAAACATAAAAAGTATAATAATTTAGGGCAATTGACCAAAATAAAATACTTTAAAATTTTGTTATAAACTTAGCATCACTAATTGAAAATAACAATAATATCATAAATTTAATATTAAAATGACATAACATTCTTTTCTAATAGAGAAAAATTAAATCTTAAATTAGAAATACTGAACTCAAATATAATGTTTAATTTTACTTTAAATTTATTTTGGGTAAACAAATATTGTTTACATAATTATTTATGCTATTTTAAAAAATTTAAATTTTAAATACTAGTTTTGGAACAAAAAAATATTCATTCGGTTCTATATTAAGTAATGTTTAAGGTTTTTGCACACTAATTAAGGATTCATTTAATTTTTATTTTTTCTATACTAAAAACATCATTTATTGTACATTTAAACACAATCCAACCAATAATAAAATAATCTACAAAATACAAAGGAAAAAAAAATAATTAAAAATAATTTAATTTTGCATTGATTTGTGAAAACATCACTTATTTAAAAAAAAAACTCTCTAAAATATCACTTATTATAGAACGAAGGGAATATTGTGTTATTTTAGAGTATTTCTCAATCATTTATTTTCTGGTCAGATGTCTCTTTTTACACACACACATGAAAAATAAGTTCACTCTCCATGTGATGAATTGTGTATATAAATATGTATGTATCTATCAATTTATTTATATATATATATACATATATTTATAACAACTCATCTTTTTCATACAAAGGAAAACAAACTCTAAGATGACGAAAGTTTCTTTGTGCCATTCAAAATCATAATATCTATCGCTCTCTTCCTCTTACCTCTTGCCCACTTGGCCTCTCCTTTCCCTTTCTTCTCCAGATTACTTTCCAACATCTGTATATTTATCTGAAACCTCTATTTTATCTATAAATATAAACGTTTCCACTTCCCTCTTAAATCCTCATCAATTTTTCATTCTTTGATAGACAAAAATAACCAAAATAAAACAGGCATATAATTAAACGACACCGTTTTCATCCCCCTTCTCCTTCATTCACCATTGAAGCTTCAAAAAGTGAAACAATGAAGACGACGCGGCTTCTCCATCTAACGGCGGCGATTATTCTTCTCGTCTACGTGACTTTTTCTCCGCCGCTCGTTTCCGGCGACCCAGGGCGGCGCGTCAACATGACACTGGTTCGAGGCGCCGCTGCTCTCGGTGCTTGTATGTCTTCCTCCTTTTCTTCTTTTCTCGTCTATATATTTTGGTTAAATTATTTTCTGCATATATTAAAAATCAATAAGATTGATATTTCTCTATGAATTATCATTTTTTCGCTGAGTTTACTAAACTTTTTAACCGCATATTATAGTTCTGATCTTGAGACAATGACGCAAGTCAAACAATATCATCTACTATTAGCAGCCTAGTCGCTATCATTTTACGTCCAAAAAACAAAAAAAAAAATCGTTTTCTAATAACAAAAATGATTTTTTCTTATGTAATTTTATTTTTTTTAGATTTAGATTTAATTGTTTTGCTTTTATATTTTCTTTTGTAGTTTGCTTGGATGGTAGCTTACCAGCGTATCATTTAGACAGAGGCTTCGGCGCTGGATCAAATAATTGGCTTTTGCAGTTTGAGGTAAAAATATATTTATATTTATATTTTTTTGTGTGTGTGCAAGATAGGTATATTAATTATTATATTTACTCTAGTTAACTCAAAAATGGTTCAAACACAAAACCGTTTTTATTCTTAAATTGGTTTTGACTATAAAAGAGTAGTATTTTTTTGTAAACTAGTAATCAATCATTTGCTGCGATTAAATTAATCAGACAGCCATTTGGTTAGTAAATTTATATTTTTCGTTTATTGGTCACTGCTTAATTTAGTTCATTACTGTTGATCCCGTGGATCACTAAGTGTGTTTAAAGGATGATTAGGGGACGGGAGGTGAGATTTTCGTTAATAGAGCAATTTAACCACGATTAAGACAGGTCGGGAGAAATGTGAGTAGGCCGGGGGCCGCGTTTCGTTTTATTGATGAAAGAAAGGTGAACACTTTTGAATTACGAACTGGTTCCGAAGGACGTCCAGTTCGGCATTCTAAAGTGTTGTCTTGTTACAAAGAGGTCGGATAACTCGTGGAAGGTGAGAGTAAAAACCAGAGACCCCCCCTCATTAATGACATACGAGGGGTATATATAGTCGGGATCGGCTTCCTGCTCCCCGGGATCTCGGGCCACGTGTCGCCTGCGGCCTCTTTTGCGGGTAAGGTGGCCTAGGAGGCGTGTCCCGGCTTTCGAGGGGAGAGGTCATGATGAGCTCGGCGTGGCGTGTTGCAGAGCAGTGCACTGTTTTACCAACTCTGCTCCACCTGCTCCCTCCTGCCCTTGTCAGCTCTGCAGGGTTGGTGGGACGTTGGGTGGAAGGCACGTCCCTACGCGGGTAGGGTATTGCCTTACCGACTCCCACGCACCTATTCTTCTGACACTCCCTGCTCTGGCGGGGCGTCAGTGCGGGCCCGGGGTGTGTTTCTTTCAGGTCGGCTACCGAGCTGAAGAATGGTATTGCAGGTCGGCTACCGAGCTGAAGAGCGGTCTTGAAAGTCGGTGATATTAAGTCCGGTTGCCGCACCGAAGGACAGCCTTTCCTAAGATGGGCCCAACTAATTGGGGGTGCTAGGCCCACCTCCAACAATTACTTAAAGTGTTACTGTTGTAAGTTGTAACCAACTCCATATGTAGGCAAAATAATTGAATCCAGCTAGCATATGGAATAACCTCAAATATTTACATAAGTATTTGTTTCTGTTAGGTATCTACAAATTATTAATAGTTTTCAAAATAAATATTGATAATGATTTAACAATATTTACTGTTCATAATACATCTGGGTTATACCGTAAACTATTTCGATTCATAACAAAACCAAAATCAAGTGATTATAAATTTAGAACACATTTATAATCACTGGTGAATGGTAATTGATTTTTTACCAATGCACACATTTAAATAAATGGATCGTGTCTCACGCCTTTCACTTTATGACGTGCATTTATAACATTCTCTCTATAGTTCTTTTTATGCGAAACAGAATTCTCAGGCTGAACCACATTTATTTCATTTATTTTTTTATTCAATCGACCATTCATTTTGCAAGTATTTCAATATCAATAAATAATTAACTGTAAAATTATTGGAATTCTCATTTTTTGCAAGTATTTCAATATCAATAAAAAAAAAAAAAACTCTTTGTTATAGGGAGGAGGATGGTGCAATGATATAGCATCATGCGTGGATAGATCAAAGACCCTTCGAGGCTCAACACGTTTTATGAGCAAGACTGTCGTCTTCACTGGAATCTTGAGCAATAACGCCTCTTTAAATCCAGGTTTTTTAAAATTCTATTTTCCTTATTAACAAAATCCACTACATAATGAATAAATGGCAACATTTGTCAAAGAACATTATTTTATTAACTGAAAATGTTTGCTTGGGGTTATGGTCTCTTTTTTCACGTGATGGTCCAAATGTTTCTGTTAAGTTCAGCTTTTTTAATAATGTTTCTGTTAAATTCAGCTTTTTAAAATAAAATATACAGATAGAAATAATAATTTTGGCTCTTTCCCTTCTTGTTAATTAAATTAATTATGGCTTTGTTCTCCTTATTTCCTTTTGTCTTTGTCCCCTTCCTTACGAGCACACATACTCTCGACCCATGTCAAAATTACATATTTATCCTACCTATTTCGAGGAGGGTAAAACTGTCAATTGACATCTGGACATGTGAAGTCCAGTTTGTTGAGCCTGCCTCGATGTTACTTTATTGGAACATCATTCACAACTCGTTGGACTGCAAATTATTGTATTTTTTTATTTTTAATATCATAAAATTTGTGTAATCAGATTTTTACAATTGGAACAAAGTCAGACTGAGATATTGCGATGGAGCTTCATTTGCAGGAGATTCACAATTTGGAAACGGGGTAAAATAATTACTCGTTTTTTTTTTGTTCTTTCGTAAACCGGATTCAATAACCGGGGAAACGTACCGGACGATCCGGGTTATAATTTCCTTTTTTACTGATTTCTTACTGATTGAATGAATGACAGGCGTCACTGCTTTATTTCAGAGGACAACGAATATGGAATGCCATCATTCTTGACCTTCTACCCAAAGGTTTATCAAAAGCCCGCAATGTAAATCTCTTCCTTTTTTCCCGGTTTGGTTCGGTATTTTGGTTTAGTTTCACTAAATGCTTTCCAAATAATCAAGCACACAAATGGTCATCTCCATAGTTTAGTTTGATTTACTTCCTAAGACTCTACATTATTAATGTGTTGATACTAAACGGGATAATTTCACAAAACCAATCGGTACGCAGGCTCTTCTGACCGGTTGTTCAGCTGGTGGTTTGTCTACATTTCTACATTGTGACAACTTCACGAGCTATTTGCCAGAAACCGCAAACGTTAAGTGCATGAGCGATGCTGGATTCTTTCTTGACGCGTAAGTTTTCTTGATCAAATGTTTTTTTTTAAACTGTTTTGATATTTGGTAACAACATATACGGTTTATAACAGAATCGATGTAGCATCAAACCGGACAATGAGATCTTTTTACACACAGCTTGTGTCTCTACAGGTACTTGAGAAATCCAAACTCTTGCTATCAAGTTTTAGAAATTCTCAATTGTTGCCTACAGTTTCTGATTTTCTTACATTCGCGGAACTAACTTTTCAGGGTATACAAAAAAATCTCGATCCAAACTGTACACGCGCATTCTATCCGGAGCCATCTTTGGTACAATCTCATATCTTAAATATATTTTTAACTTCTTCTCTGAAAAAAATAATTATAGATTTCTAAATTATTTAAAATTCTTGAATTTTGCAGTGTTTTTCCCCGCAATACGTACTGAGATTTATTAAAACGCCATTTTTCATCTTAAATTCAGCCTACGATGTATTCCAGGTTTTCTTTCTCTATTCCCTTTTGGTTTAATTTATATAGACCGGAGAATAAGTGTTACACTTTTTTCTAAGCCGGTTTATTACACCTGTTAAACAGTTCCATCATGGGCTGGTTCCACCTTCTGCTGATCGAACCGGGCGTTGGAACCGTTGTAAGCTTAATGTCACGGCATGTAATCCACACCAGCTCGATTCACTCCAAGGTTCAAAACCTAGTTAGTTTGGTTCAAATAAGAGAACCGGTAAAGACCAACCAGAACAGAACCGAAATTACGTGTTTTTTGTTTTTTTTTGCAGGGTTTAGGAAAGATATGTTGGGGGCTTTGATGAATTTTTTCAAAAATTCATCGAGAGGAGGAATGTTTATAAACTCATGCTTCGATCATTGTCAGAGTGCTCTACAGGAGACTTGGCTCTCTCCCACTTCACCGCGAATCCACAATATTGTATTAGACCAGAACTTCATTCTCTCAGTCGTTTTCAATTATCCGGTTTACAATAATTTTTAACCGGATCCGGTTTTGGTTTCAGACAATTGCTGCGACGGTCGGAGATTGGTATTTCGGGAGAGGAAAAGAAGCGAAAGAAATCGATTGCCCATATCCATGTGATAAAACGTGTCATAATCTCATTCCAGCTTCTTCTACTACAGATTCTTTGGTAAATCTGGACATTTTACTGTAAAGATTTGATTAATCCCCAATTGGATTGTGTAATTATATGTTTTTTTTCTTCTTTTGTTATTCAAGGCTTCTTATGCTCCAGGCCATAACTCTCGCGGTACACTTTTGACTTTTTTCTTCTTCTTTTTTTTTTTTTTTGGCGTGGACCATGAACGCTTGTAATTTGTAAACTTAGCATCTTTAATGATTTTATTATGTAGAGCATCAAGCCAGAAGAAAAAAACCAACTCTCATCTTTTTTGGTTATGTTGTTATGATCAGGTACCTTGAGTCGAAGCCAAGCTGAACTAAACGATCTTTTATATTGATATTAGAAGTTGAGATTAATCAAGATTGCTGCTGTGGTGATGAAATATGTTCAAAATGTGAAGATTAATACAATTTCACTAATAATAATGCAATACCAGAATTATACATATGTAATGTTTCAAAAAGAATTACATGTGCTAGTTGGACAATGTTCACATTGCAGTTATAAAAACCATCATGTGAAAGGAAAAAAGAATCATTGTTTTCATAATTTTCAAATTCTTAAATATGAATAATGACGAAATACAAAACACGGCACGAACTCTGTTTTAGTAAAGGACATCATGAAATCTGAGAAAGAGAAGAAGAAGAAATGGACGATACAAGTGAATTTATGAGTTCAAGATTTTGGAATGAGTATTACTACGTCTCTACATCTACACCAATAATTCACTATGATAGTCTTGAGAGAAAGTACACAAAATCGCATATCGTCATCATCTCATAAGTCATAACATAAGAGAGAGACCGTACCAACCAACTAACAAGCTCGGTTAGTTCAAACCAAGTACTACCCTCTTTAACCTGCCGGAGTTGCCTCCCATTACGTTTGAATGGGATAAAAACAACTTGTGCACAGAGAGGGAATCACGAGACGAGGAATCATTTGACCACAAAAGTCTTAACAATAAGCAATATATCTCAAATCCAATCACCCGAAAAGGACGTATATAAACACATATTTTCCTAAGCACTAAACCTAAAAACATCATACAGCCAAATGTCAACACAAGAAAACCAAAAACCGAAGAAAAGAAAAGAAAAACCAAACCATCAACGTGAGAGATAAGAAACACAAACGAGCAGAATTTTGTTTTGTTTTTTTTTCTCAAAAAGAGAGAAGCTATACGAGGTCTTTTCTTCTTTTACCGTCATTGCTCCTCCTGCACTTCACCTTCATCTTCTTCATACTCATACCCTTCCTCGTCATCAGCCGTTGCGTCTTGGTACTGTTGATACTCTGAGACCAAATCGTTCATATTGCTCTCTGCCTCTGTGAACTCCATCTCGTCCATTCCTTCACCAGTGTACCAATGCAAGAACGCTTTCCTTCTGAACATCGCAGTGAACTGCTCGCTCACACGCCTGAACATCTCCTGGATCGAGGTGGAGTTCCCGATGAAAGTGGAAGCCATTTTCAGACCCGTTGGTGGGATGTCACAGACGGTTGATTTCACGTTGTTGGGGATCCATTCGACAAAGTAGGATGAGTTCTTGTTCTGAACATTGATCATCTGTTCGTCGACTTCTTTGGTGCTCATTTTGCCTCTGAACATGGCTGAGGCCGTTAAGTACCTGCCGTGGCGCGGGTCAGCTGCACACATCATGTTCTTGGCATCCCACATCTGTTGGGTGAGCTCAGGGACGGTTAAGGCTCTGTATTGCTGTGAACCTCGAGATGTGAGAGGTGCGAACCCGACCATGAAGAAGTGGAGACGAGGGAATGGGATTAGGTTCACTGCAAGCTTGCGCAGGTCGGAGTTTAGCTGACCCGGGAAACGGAGGCAGCAAGTGACACCACTCATGGTTGCTGAGATGAGATGATTCAAGTCTCCAACTGAACAGAAGAAACAAACAAGCCCATTAGAACAGCGAAGCCAGCAATAAGATTAGCATATATAAGACATTAGGACTTTGAGTAATAATTCAGCTGACAATATGTAAATTAACCAATTGGATATATAAAGAAAAGAGGCTTACAGCTTGGAGTTGTGAGCTTGAGAGTTCTGAAGCAAATGTCATAGAGAGCTTCGTTGTCAAGAACCATACACTCATCTGCATTCTCCACTAGCTGATGGACTGAGAGAGTTGCGTTGTAAGGCTCAACAACAGTGTCAGACACTTTTGGAGATGGGAAGACGGAGAACGTCAGCATCATCCGGTCTGGGTACTCTTCCCTGATCTTTGAAATCAGCAAGGTTCCCATTCCAGATCCAGTTCCTCCTCCCAATGAGTGACAGACTTGGAATCCTGAAGATACATTCACATGAACACAGAATTTTAAACCACACAAATCTTAACCATGACCATTATTAGTAGAACAACTTCACAAATCCAGCTGTTGTAGTAATAAAACAACAACTCTCAGACTATTGTATTCAACAAACCTTACCAAGTGAGAAATTCATTAAAAAAATCGATAAAATCCCAAGGTATTCGAAGCATCAACAACCATGAAGCAAATTAAAACGACGATGCACATAGACGAAGAAAACGATTCTAACCTTGCAAGCAGTCACAGTTCTCGGCCTCTTTTCGGACAACATCGAGAACCGAATCGATCAGCTCAGCACCTTCCGTGTAGTGTCCTTTAGCCCAGTTGTTACCGGCGCCGGACTGACCGAAAACGAAATTATCAGGGCGGAAAATTTGCCCGTACGGCCCGGATCTGACGCTGTCCATAGTCCCGGGCTCCAGATCCATCAGGACGGCGCGTGGGACGAACCTCCCGCAACTCGCTTCGTTGTAGTACACATTGACTCGTTCGAGTTGCAAATCATTCTCCCCCTGGTACCTCCCCGTCGAATCGATCCCGTGCTCGCCGCAAACTACTTCCCAGAACTTAGCGCCGATCTGGTTTCCACACTGACCACCCTGAATGTGCAGAATCTCACGCATCTTCGATATCTAGCTATGTAGAGAGAGAGAGAGAGAGAGAGAGATGGAGAGGATGTTTCTAGAGAAGGAACCCAAAAAAATGTTGCAGGGAATTTGAACGGTTGCGACTTGCGAATATAAATGAAGAAGACGATGTGCTCGGTTTTTATAGTGCGGAGTGGGTCCTTTCCGGTTCAAACAGTACCGGTATATGTAAACCGTACCAGGCTGAACCAGAAAACCAACCATTAAACTTGCACAACACCTTCTTTTTTCATTTCTTCAATTCTAATCCCTTGGTTCGAAATTTAATTATATCAAATGTAATGAATACTATTTATTATTCATATTACGGACCCAGCTGAACCTAACCGAAACCGATGCGAAAACCAAAGTCAAACAGTCCACGTATAAATTCAAACCGGTAACGTTGGTATTCTTCGTTTTGCCGCCACGAATGACGGAGCTAAGTCACGGCTGTTAGGTCCGTTACTCCCACGACATAAATAAATATTTTGAAAAATATATTAGATGTGGCATATGCAAATAAAGATTTATTCCACTCAGTAACTAATTGTCGGGTTTTTCTTCTTCTTTCAAAGTAGGACATTCGGTATATTTTTGTCATTATGTTGACAAAAAGTTAATTCTTCTACAAAAAAACCTATCGAAAATAGTAGAAACAGTGTATGCTTTTGTAAACATAGATGACCCTGAATCATACACACTCATCAAACATGTGGTTGAGTTTTTGAATTTAAATTTTTTTAGAGAACCAATTTTTATAGATTTATTAATATAAAAAGTGTTACGATTGATCAAAATTTTATGTTCAAATTTGTGTATAAGCTAATTTTTTTTTTCTTGTTTCTAATCTTTCAAATCTCATGTAATAGCAATTATTATAATTTTATTTGTATATTCATAAACATAATTTTCTTGAGGGAAATCTATTACTTCTAAAAAAAGAATTTTCTTGAGAGGGTAGTAGTTGTCTCTCTCATGCATTAGCAATTAATGTAATCTTCTTTTGAGAATCACTTATGATTGACATGAGTTCAACGACCTTAGTAATGGCAGATCGCATATACTTTGTTTTCTCGTCTGCCATGCTGATTGCATAGGTGAGATTCGGAGAAGTGAAATAGCGATTTTAACGTAGAGAGATGAAATCGTATGTCACCTTTAGAAGATTATTTCAAAGCATTAAAATCTCCATAAATATGCAAAAATCGTATTGGACGTTTGATTTGAGATAATTATATCTTTTTTTTGTTTAATCACATTTATACTTTATTGTTACATTAAACGGACACGTTGAATTTTGATTCGAGTTACTCGTATATACTTTTTTTAATGTTAATTTACTCGTATATACTTAAACCCGATAATCTTTAACGTTTTCACCATTATTTTTTACCCGATAATTTTTAATATTTTTACCCATGCAACGGGTGTAATTTATATTGTTTTCAAGTGTTTAGCGATATTTACTTAGCGGATAACATAAACAAATTTGGATTTGGATATAGATATAGATGTCAGTCCGTATTTATATATTATACATCTTGGCTATCGATAATTTGTATATTTGATAATTTAGTTTATTTTGTAGTTTGTGGCTAAGAATAAAACAAGTCTTACTAATTTAGCTATTACATTCGGTAGTCACAAAAGTCCAACATTAAACAACAACAATATAATGAAAAAAAGAACATTAGACAACAACTAATGCTCATGCTACATAACTAATTCCGATTTATGAGAAGAGATATAAAAGCTCCGTCTGCTCGTAACCATCTAATCCTATTTATAGAGGATAAGTTCTAGATTTATTTAAGTCATAGAGGATAGGTTCTAGATTTATTTGTTTTGTTTGCATTAACTCTACCATTCCACTAGAATAAAAACAAAAACAAAAAAACTAGCCCTGGGCATTAAAACCGGAATCGAAAATTGGAACCGGAACCGACCCGGAATTATCGGTTCGGTTCGGTTTGGTTTCGGTTCTAGCCAAAATACCCATTGGATATTGTATTAAATACCCGGAACCGAAATTACTAACCGAATACCCGAACATATATATACAAATATGCAATTACATATTTCGGGTATGTTCTTTACATTTTCGGTATTTTTATATTTCAGGTATTTTTATTTTTTACATTTCGGGTACTGGATACCCGAGCATATATATACAAAAATTTTATTTTTTACTTTTCGGTTCTGGGTATTTTTATATTTCGGGTATTTTTTTTACATTTTGTTTTTTACATTTCAGGTATGTTCTTTACATTTCGGATATTTTTATTACATTTCGGGTACTGGATACCCGAACCGTTTGAGAACCGAAACTTTTCGGATATAATATAAGTATTTCGGGTACTGGATACCCGATCCGTTTGAGAACCGAAACTTTTCGAGTATTTTACGGTTCTTAGTCTTCTATACCCGAACCGAACCAGAACCGATTGGTATCAAATCGGAATCGAACCGAAACCATTTCGGTACCTATATGGATCCTAAACCTCCATATCCGAAATATCCGGAACCGAACCGAATACCCGAATGCTCAGACCTAAAAAAACAGTGAGGGTATCAAGTATCTTCACGCGCCACGTAATGCAAGTACTTTCACGCGCTTAGACATGTGAAAATTGGAAGCCCATAAAAAAAAGGTTGCGAGATCCGAATAATTTCTTCTTTTCTCCCACTTATTTTATCCTTGCACATGACGCGAACCGTAACAGACACGTGATGCCAACGTAAAGCACGTGAGATTACTCTGTGATGCAATTTAATCTGATTAAGCAGGTTATACTAATCCCGAAACTAAAAATCTGTAATACTTTTCCGGTTTGTATGATTATGAATTCGTATAAACATTAAGCATGTAATGCCATCAATTTTTATTTATACGATGTTAAGACTACGGGAGATAATATGATATGCAAGTTTTTTTTTGGTAAAATATGATATGCAAGTTCAAGTAAGATGATAGGAAAATATATATCATAATAGAAATATCACACTATCAGTTTTATTTATTTATTATTATTATTCACAATATCAGGGATGTGATGTTCTTAATTGTTTTCTGTAGGTATACCGTTGTTTTTTCGAGGAATCTGTATTCAAATCCAGCTAACCAAGTTGCATTAGACCCGGCGGTAAAAAATGTTTATGTAGACTTTTTCCATCTGAGTTTAAGTCATTTTGGACACAGTGAATTTAATATGATTTATTTTGGCTTATAAAAATCAGTCGGATATGTAGGAAATCCCGAATTATCTCATATTAATTAAAAAGAAAAAAAATCCAAACTGCTCTTTGAGATTATAACAAAAGTGCCGGCTATTATTACCAATTAATATGTAAATGATAATTAAAATCGTATACAAAAAATTTGAATTTTAATTTCGCCACGTATAAAATAAAAATTAAAACCAATGAACCATTGTCATTCGTTTGGTTAATCTCTTTTTTTTTGCACAATTCGATCTATGGTCTTTTAAAATCTATTAGGGACAACATTCAAAAGAACTTAAGCATTTGAGAATTGAGATAAGAAAATGTAGATTTTAATTGAAATTCTGTAAGATGTCAAATTTTTTTTGAAATTCTTTAAGTTGCAAACATGAACAAGAACTAATAACACTGTTGTGCTCCACTTCTTAATTAATAATTAATAAAATACTGATTGGGTTTTTTTTTTGGTAACTGGTTTTGTAAAATAAAATACTGACTGTTGCCGCCAAGTAGGGTAAGTTATCAAATGAAAAAGATGAACGAGAAGAGAAGAAGAAAACAGAGAAACTGGAGAGGGGGAACAAATTATTTTCAACTTGTTTGAAAGCAAATAAGCAATTGCCAATATACCACTAGTTTAATTTGAGATTTGGATTAGATTGCAAATTGGCACAACAATGATTAAGAACTAAACCCTTTATCAAAAACAATGATTAAGAAATAGACGAAAAAATTAACAAAAGTTGCACACGTGAAAGCAGAATTTCGACATATATAGTCGAAGGAAATTGATAGTTTTATTGTTCATTCTGTATTCGATTTTAATGTTTACCATTTATATTATCAAAAAGTTATAATCTAGTTTTGTGTGGATATTTTCGTTAGCTTGATCTTTATATGTATTAGATGAATACTCGCGTAAACACACGGATTTTTTATATTAAAATATATTTTTGATGTGCCAAATTAGTTAATAGTAACAAATTTTAATTATTCCCGTTACATAAAGTTGTATATGTATATTTTTTTTATTAAAATATATATATATGGTCTGACATATTAGTTAATAATAACATATTTTAATAATTTCCGTTACATAGAATTGAATTTTTGTAAGAAATTTTGTTATTTTCTGAATATTAAATTGTTTAGTACTACACAAATTCCTATGATCACTCATATATTTGTCTTTTCACAAACTTGTCGTTGATATAACGTTTAATTTTAAGTCTATTGATTTATAAAACTGAAAACATAGGTTAGAACTATTACAATATCAAATGAGAATTGAGAATAATTTACTATACTCATTCGCTATCATCAAAATTTTATCTATCAAAATTATGGTGCTTTCTTTTTGTCAAGCTCTAGTTAGTCTCGTCGTGAATACTCGTATATGAACAAAATGGTAACATTTTTAATATGTTTCTCGGGCAAACTGATTTTTGATACATTTATGCAGAAGTTAAATTTATTTATAATAATATTGTTCTCTCGATTTCTCCGTTGGTCTCATTTATCATAAAGACGTAACTCTCCCTCTGTTTTGATTTGTATATAAATTCTTTTGCCATCTTAGGTTTACAATTCTCGCAATTCTACCTCCTTTCACCCCTCTAGTTGGAACAACAAACTTTTCTTAAAAATATGTTTAAAACTTTCGTAAATTAAGTAGCACCGCAAATCAACCAGTCTCATTTACGGTTTTGAATTTAAAAAAATGGTTTGAAAAACAGATAGATTTATTTGAGTTAAACTAATAATTCTCAAACCAATTAAAATTTTTTTTGAACTGAATTCTATTGAAAAGCTACCTGATTTATCAGAAATAAGAAATATTAATGTCATTTGACAATTAGAAAGTTATTTTTTATCTTCATCTTTCTTCGATTTGATTCTTATGCCTTCGGTTCTTAGTTTTGCTGTCTTCGATCTTCATTTCTTTAATTTTAGCTTTATGGTCAAATTAGAACAAATAATATCCTACCAATCCACTCTATTTAATAAGTTTTCAAAGTTTCACAAAAAAGATTATCAAAAAACATTCATCAATCATAACCCGATCAATCCACTATATCTAATTTATCAGCCAAGTTAAACTTGTTTATCTCTGTCATTATTATTAAATCATACTTTGTCGTCTATATAGTTTATGTATTTTTTTTTTTAAGTTTATGTAAGTTAAATTTAAATGTTATGAAAATTTAATTTATTTTATTTTATTTTTTGGTTGAAATGTTATATTAATTGATCAGCAAAATGAATTTGTACTAGAGTTCAAAGATATTGTGACTATGCGGAAATTTAAGTGCTGTTAACAAAAAAAAAATTTCTGATTTTTAATTTTTTGGAAAATGTATTAAAATTAAAATGTTTATTTTTTTATTAATTTTGAAAACCGATGTGTCATGGAGAGGAATAATGATGTGTCATTCCCTTATGAGACTCACTCATTCTTTATATATAGATTATATCTACACAATATTGTAGTGCGTTGGGTTTAAATCTGAACAGTAACGTGCAAATTACATCTACTGAATAGGGGTCCTACATGACGTGAAAATTAGAGATAGATTGTAGCCTAAATCAGAAGCAACGTCTCAATCTCAAATTCAGAGCAACTTGTGAGTGGGTGAGTGAGTAGTAGCCATCAAGTTACACCATCAATTTCATAACCATTTCAATCTTAGAACTCTAGGCTTAATCTTTTCTTCAAGTGATGGTTATCTTTTACCAAATTTAATCTAATTTCAAATCACTTTTTAGGCCGCTGATTTGGGCACTAAGCTTTTTTTTTTTTTTTTGGGGGAAATTTGACATATAACCATGAAATATATTTAGAGGATTATACAAACACACGAATCAAAGTAGGAAACACTCGAGTTTTAGAGTTTCCAACTGAATTGATTCACCCGATTTAATGAAAAGTATTTATACTATATAAACATATATTTATACTAATAAACATATATAAGCCTAAGAAACTGAATCAGGTAATAAATAATATAACATCTTTCTAAATTTAGAAAAGTGTATGAAATTTTTTCATTTTGATTTTCGTGTATAATAATTTAAAACTAGAAACCGGTTATACTTGAATATATTTTATCCTCTGTTTACAACAAAAACCGAAATGAAGCTAAAAGTTCAAGAGCCAGTTTGATTCTGCTTGCTCCAGTACTTCATCTCCCACTGTTGGATTCTCATAGCTGTACTCTGTTTCCTCTTCACAACCGCGTAAAATGACGCCGGATCATACGGAGGTGGCATGGCACACGGACCGGTCTGTGCAGGGTGCTTCACGAGTGATTCCGTCATGAACTTCCGCTCGTTCCCGCTCCTCGGGCACGCCATTGTTTCCGAGCAAATCTCCTTGGCATTATGAGGAATCTCGGGTTTAAACTGGAGGAGGTTCGAGTATTCGGTTAGAAGGTGGTACATGTAATCATACACGTAGTCCATCTTGAGTTCTTGTTGGATGAATTCGCTCGCCGTCTTTCCAATATCCTGCGCCTGGTTAAACAAAACAAAAACAAAAAACCAAACTCTAGGTCTCAATAGTGTTTAAATGCACTGCCATTTACATTTACAATTAAAGACTTGTTTTGTTTAAGATACTAAAGGTTATGGGTTCATATGACAAAAAAAACACACTCGCTAATTGCAAATGCAAACACAAAGAAACAATCGAAATCTTAATGTATGGATTCCATCATCGATTAATATTGTACCTTTTGAATGTGAGAGTTTCCCCAATGAACGGCGAACTTGATGGAGCGGCACTTGTCATGCTCTCTAACGGGCCAATAATGGTGCGCGGGAAGCAGGCCTCGGGTGAAGAAATCATAGTAATGGGGTTTCACAAGCAGAGTCACCGAGTCACACGCCAAAATATACTTCTCACTTACGGACCACGCAGAACCTTCTATGTATATCTTATACCTATACATACCAATAGAGCCATACCATTACTATATCTTATGTCAACTTCTATGTTTAGCCACAACGCCACTAGAAGTCCATAAAATTTACGTTACCTGTGATGGCATTGGCTCGCCAAGTCTGATTGTTTGTAGCCTTCCTTTGATTCTCGGATCCAGTCCTACAAGATAAAATCAAAAACACACATTACAGTTACAAAAAAATGTTGCTTTCTTTAATCAAAATTGCAGTTGGAACCAGCAGAATCAGATTTCTTGGCATTCCTCAAAAACGTTTTACTGTTCAAAGGGCATTCATCATTATTATTACCTGAGCATACAAACGAGCGTTCCACTCGTGTTCCTCAGAGACATTACATTTCATAAGATCTTGTCTTGTCTCTGCGACCAATGGATTCCCTTTCCAATAAGCATAAGGCTCTCTGTTTATCCAATTTGTCCTCTGGTTCCCTTCTCTTAACTCCTTCAACAGACTCTCCCATGGCTTTATATTCACCTCCGACCTACAAAAACCAACAGAGCGTTCCTTGTCAAGTTTTTAATGGGTTAGATTGAAATATTTTAAAACTATTGTGGTGTAATCGAGAGAGCTTGGAAAATCACGGGTGCTTTTAAAACAAAAAGAAAGCATCCATTATTCCATTACCATCCCCAGAAGGACCAATCAGGAAACACGATATCTAGCGTCTCCTCGTTTCCGCAGTACCGAAACAGCGGCGGAGGCGGCGGCGCTTTAGCTCCGACGAAATTCGCGGCCTTAACGACCGGCCAGTCAACGCAATCAAACATGAGCTCGAGATCTGGAATCTTCCCAGGGTACTTCCGTAGAAGCTGTAAGAATCCCCAGATTGTGAACACATCTCTCGTCTGAAACGCGTCTTGAAATTTTTCAACGTAAACCTTCCCGTCGACGATCGCTAGCCGGAAATTCGCCGTCTTCTTGGCGCGCTCCAATGCCTCCCTCGTGATCCCAGTCTTCGTCCAGGGACGGAGGTCCTCGTGGATCCAGCGGAAGTAATCGGGACACGTGGCGGTCGGAATACGCTTGGTATCATCTTCTCCGAAGCTCGCCGTCGTCGGGTAATTGTTTATCGGGCATGTTCCAGTGGTTTCGTTGCTGGAGCAGTGCAATGTGAACTCGGGTGGGTTTTGTGTAATTACTGTAGCTGATCGAGGGTACTTTGGGGATATCTTCGTCGTCGTCACAGCTTCTTTCTCTATCAGAACCTATTAGTGTGAAAAACGGTGGTGACTTGTGAGTAGTAGCGAGTTAATTGACATGAAAAGTCATATACGGGTACCACAGTGTACACGTGTCAAATTATGCGTGATTTGTCAGAGAGCCGACAACATCACCACAAAAGACTCTTTTCTAAAAGCAATAGAAAATTCTCACGTGACAGAACAAAATTCAAAAAAGCTGAAATCTCATTATAACACAAACACCGAGAGAGAATTGTCGATTCAGCAAAAAAACGATAAGTTGGAGCGTCGTTTTGGAGCTTACGGTAGGGTCGTGTAGGAGGCGCGTGGAGATGAACGCGCCGACGATGAGGAGGATGAGGAGGGAGAAGAGGGCGTAGGATCTGTTTGGAGATATTCCGAAACCGGACTTGACAAAGGGAGACCAGACAGTGTCTGTGAAATTACGAGAATGCCCTCCCGACCCGTTCTTGGACGGTGAGTTCCTCATCGGCGTCTGCTGCTGCATACTCCCCCGATAGAGGAACCAAAAACACACAAAAAAAGATGGTGAGAGAATCAAGGAGGAAAAGATTCGAAAGAGTTTACGATAGAGAGAAAGAGGACAAAGAAAAAGAGAGAGAGAGAGAGAGAGAGAGAGTCTTGTGAGGTAAGGAATGTGAACAAAACCCTTCCTTCAAAAAAAAAAAAATTTAAGGAATGTGACTTCTTTTAATAGTGCAACACTTTTGAGGGTTTAATTTCAAAACCTTATAGGTTTGGGAATCGGGACCAAAATATAAGTAACGGAGAATCAGAAAAAAAAAATTCATAGGATTACTACTATTCAATAAATAAACCCTATATATTTCAATTAGATTGGGACTATTATTATTTTGATAAACAAAAGTAACTTTTACCCAAAACCCAAAGATAAACAACTTGATGACGACGAGAAAAAAAAAAGATGATTAGGTTTTGAAGGGTATTGTTTTTATAAGGTTTTCAGATTTTTATTTTAATTGATAACATATTCAAGTTTAGAATTTTATTCAATATTGAACTTTTGAGATTGAGTAGTAAAGCTGAAAGTTTTTCTTTTTAGTCATTGTTTTCAGCATTTCATTCGACGAATCAACATCAAGGATTTTATTCAATATCAATTAATTTGGTTTTTTATATATATTTTTTTTGTGAAAATCAACAAATCCGAGAAATCATAGTCGGATATTAAAAGCGACGCTTCGTCACAGCTGTACTATAATCTCCCTCGGATCAAGGATTCCAAAATTTAGTGTTGTAACACACGACAAAACCACATGTTCTGTTCTGTCTATTACAACAACGCGAATTGAAAACCTTACCCAAGAAAACGTTTTTGGGACCCTTGGAAATTTTCGGTAAGCGGGATATTTCAATCGAGATTCGTATAGAAGACATCTTCATTACATCTCGTTGATTTTTCAACTCTAACCTAATTTTAACATCTTCTTATGGATCAATAATTAGCCATGTTTCGTTAAGACTTGAAATATCCTATATACGTGTATATGCTTGTGTTTTATATGCTTCTATTCTAAATACATAATTTGCTGTTTCCGTAAACACTTCTTGTTAAGCCTTATTTACTCCACTTCTTCTTCTTATGCTCGGATACTTTCTTATCGAGCATTTCGTAGTCTGTTTAGCAAAATCAGCCTATCTCGAGAATGAGATGGCTAGATATTTTGTTCTAGCGAGAAAGAGATGATGATAGCGTAATCAAACTATCTAATGTTTCGGGAATTAAGGGGTCATAAACCAGCACACCCTGAATTCAAGTTTCACTAGTGTTTATAATTAGCATGTCTTGAGAAGATCAAATTTCAATAAAACTATTACAATAAATAATGTTAGAGACGAGACACTCATTTGGTAATCGTATATGTATCATCATCCATTACATTGTCTCGGCAACAATTATTAAGCAATACACTTTTTCATGACAACACTCTCAATAGGAATCTTACATTCCGGAAACGCACAGTCCACCGGTTTTGCTTTCTCCGGCAACAAATTACACGGCTCCGGAGTTACCTTGCTCGTAACTCCAGCTATATCCGTACAATTCCACTGAAGTTTCTTCGGTTTAGGAGACAACGAAATATTCACATTCGACATACAAATCCCCGTGAAAGGATCATTCTTGATCCCTTCAAGCCTGGCCGCAATCGTAACGTTCTCCGCCGTCATGTCACTGTAATTAATATTATTCACCACCGGTAAAGCCTCGGGGTCCCACTTATCATCGGCGTGTTGGTTATACGCGCCGCTTATCCAGAAAACGTATTTCATCGTCTTCATCGTTATCCTCCTTGCAAAGATGTCCTTGACGTAACCGCCACGCCCAACCGCGGTTTTGATCCTGATCGCGGATTGCGTTTGGATCAGCGTTATGTCTTCGATCCTCACGTCTTTGATCCCACCGGAAATTTCACTCCCTAGTGCTACTCCTGCACTGTCAGGGGATATGCATGTTAGCCGTCGGATCGAAAGTTGCTGCGTCGGCATCGCGAATTTGATTCCGTATTGGTCCCAACCACTTTTCACGGCGATGCAGTCGTCGCCGGAGACTACGTAGCAGTCTTCAATCAAGGTGTTGGTGCAAGAATCTGAAACAAATAGTAGTGACATGATCGTACAGCCTCGTATATATATAAAATCATATAATTATCCCACCCACCCGTTACTAATCAGAATCTATAAATTGGATACGTATAGTATAATTAAACGAACGAGTTAGCAGGAATGTGAACGTACCAGGGTCGATTCCGTCGGTGTTAGGAGAATCTGATAAGAGCCGCATGGATGTGGAATACGAAGTGGGATCTATAGGTTTTCTCAAACTGCGGCTATATAGACAATCAACAGTAGCTAAGAGGCTTTTTCATAAGTTATATGCACGTTTCTATGATCATTTTCAAGTGTTGGAAAGGATTGACAAAGTTGCTTACATGCTCAAGTTACCAGTTCAGTCACAGATTCATTTTGTGTTTCATATATCCCAACTGAAATCGGTAATGGACCAAGGACATGTGATTACTCCTTTACCATTAGATCTTTCTTTGGATACTCGTTACAATGAAGAGGGTCATTTAGAAGTGTAGGTGGCTTGGAAGGGTTTATTGGCTCATGAGAACTATTGTCTTCTTGTGAGAGATTTGAAACATCAATTTTCAACTTTCCAGCTTGAGGGCAAGCAGAATCTCGGCGATGGGGTATTGATTTGCCTTTGAGAGTTTATAGAAGAAGAAGCAAAATAACTAATGCTGACGTGGAAGAAGCAAACGAAGAGTATAGCAAAGATTTGAGTGAAGGGAGAGGTTTTTCTGTTGAAGGCTTTCCTTTGATATAAATAATTTGTAATTGAATTGTATTGGAGAATTTGTAAGTGAAATAAACTTTTTATCAAAATTGTATTGGAGAATTTGGATCAGAACTTTGTAATTGATTCAGTTATGGCTCGGGGATATAGCTTTTTCGGCCTCGTCTCCCCGGTGGTTTCCTCTGCTCGGGCTTTGATCAAGCTCTGTAGCTGCGTTTTTCCGTTTTTCAAATAGGTTGGGCGGTGGTGGCCCTGTTCTACCGTCAGCGGCATTTGCTCCCTATCCTATCGGCGTGGCTCTGTTTTTTGGCATTTCAGTTTATTTTAGGATTTCGGTTATTTTTCTTCGGCGGTCCATGGGTGTGATTTTCTCTGTGGTTGGAGAAACGAAGGACGTCAGCTCAAATCATCAGTTGTAAAGGTGAAGCCAGAGGACGGCGGATCTATGAAACAGAGGTTTCTTCACTGGGTTTTCCTTTCTTTCAACTACTACTCACCACCCCCTTCTGGGACTTTGTAGCGGGACGGATTTTCAGGTTCCGGCGGAATTAACCGGCCCGGCGGTGCCACTTCCTGCAAGACCGATCTAGTTGTTTGTTGGTTTATTTTCAGGTTTTTAGATGGCTCGGAGCGGCGTTTATGCGTCCGGGTTCTCGTCTTATCGGAGACTTTTCGGGAAGGAGCACGGTGACCATCCGTCCTTTGTTGCCAACCCCTCAGAGTGGAGATTCGAATCCACCCTCCCTCGCGTTTGGGCTTCTCCCTTCGTGATGGGTCCCTCAAGACAGTATCTCACTTAGGTAAGGTATTTTTCTTATGTAAGGTTTTGGCTACTGGGCCGGTCTTTGTGGCCCAGTTACCATGTAATCAGACCATGTCGGTGAGGTATGCGTACCTTATCGGCACAATTTGATTAATATAATAGATAGTTGACAAAAAAAAATATATATATATATATAAACCACAATTGATGTCAAAAAAAATAATATAAACCACAATTTTGTATTATGTCAATTACACGACAGACAATTTAAAGTCCAATAATTGTATCCAAAACTATTTACTACATATTTTCACCAAATTTTTCTTTCAATGTATATGTTTATTTCATCGTAAACTTTGTTTCTAAATTTATGTATTATATCTTTTCACGGGTGATCTAATTTTGATTTTGATTTTTTCGTTTTTAATTTTTTTTTTCACGGATTGTAAAATATTAAATTACAAAACTCGCATATATGCAGGTATTTATCTAGTAAATACATAAACAAAAAACATTGAAAACCAAAAACAAATCTAGTACATTTCAAAATAAGTTGTTAAGTCATCGGAGTTTTGCTCCGACAAGTCCATAAATAGATCCAACAAGAGCCAAGAGAGAGACGAGCAAGCAAACAAAGCTGAAGCTTCTAAGAAGAAGCCACGGTCGCGTCCAAACTCGGATCTTCTTCTGCAATATACACATCTCCACAGGGAAATACACAGCCAAAGGCCAAAAACCAAGTGCCCCCAACACTCCAAGTACCTCATTGAAGTATGGAAACACCACTGCCACTCCCGTTATTATCAACACATACGTCGTTCGCAGACACATCCTCATTGGATTCATTCTCACCGTTCCTCCTCGTAACGACGGCAGTTTGAAGCCGTAGAATTTGGTGATGAACTTGTTTTGTGGGTATTTATCGGTTAGCCATCTTTCCATAGCTGCAAAAATCGGTTGACTATAGACCTGAAATGCCATTTTATATGTCAATAATGTTTTTGGAGATTTAAGATCACGATCGTCCTTTTTTGCAATTGAACATGTTATGTCAAATCAAACGCCTCAAGCTCTAGTATTTTTAAGCAAATTATTTGCTAATTGTAAACGCAGACGTCAAAGCAAGAACATCTTTTGCATTTCTAATTAACTAAAAATCTTTTGTTTAAATTATTCAAAGAAAAATTAAAATGTAAATTTCACATGGAGACGTAGATGGGCGCAAGGGATTTGTATGGTACCTGATATCCACCAACTAAATGAAGAACAATGCAAGCGTTTGCGAAATCGACGAGCCAAAATGGCTCATAGAACCCGAAACCGGTCAATAGATTTCCAGGTGTGGAATCTCCAAAGGCTGCATACCCAAAACATCCGCAACAAATGTAGAAGAATGTTGTGATGAATACCGCAGCGGTCGAGGCTTTCTTCATAGTTTGCTTCTCCGCCGGTGGCGATCTCAATGTGTCCTGTCCTTAATTTTAATTCAAACCACATAAAAAATGGTTTCTTTATAAGCAGGAGAGAAACTTATTAATCTCTTGGAGTAATTTATGTGTTAATTAATCTAACTTGGCATCATTAGATATAAGCTGGATTAATTTAAGATATTTACCTGAATTTCAAGAAGTATGATTGAGTAAGGATAAGCAAAGGCAATGTTCCCAAGAGCTTGGAACACTAACCATACTTTTGCACCTGAGTTTTCTGCTGGACTTCCCCTAACACTTCCTTCAATTTGCCGGGTTTCTTCATTTCAAACACAAAATTAATATATTCAACGGTCTTCCGTCTCTCAAAAAAAAAAAAAATGACACTAAATGAAATTGACTTTTTTTTTTTTTTTTTTTTTGAATTGCCGAGGTTCCGGGCCCGTAGGCCTGTACGTCTCCGGAGCTGGACCCAAACTATGTTAAAGTCATTCATTCGAAGGAGACCCTTCCCAACGGGAATCGAATCCAAGGCCGGTAAAAGAGACACATACCCACTTCTCCTTAACCACTAGGCAAACTCAATGTTGGTGACTCATCTTTTTTAAGTGGTTGATTGGTATCAGAAGCAACAAAGCAAAATGTAAATCTAAATACGAGAGAGGAGACTTATCTTTACCTAAGATTTGGCCAAACGCGAGGCCGAGGCCAATGGAGGCGTAAGCAAAAGACATAATCGCAGCGACAACAGAGAGCCATAGCATGTCGTGGAAATTAGGTATTTGTGACATAATGATCTGAATCACACCAAACAAAAGCATGAAGTAGTTGTTCTTGTCTCCATAAGAACATGTTGCAGTGTGTCCTTCTCTATGATAACAATTTGATCTCAAAATTGCTCTGTAACGAAATGGAAGAAACTCAGCACAATAATATTAAATTTTTTTTTTTTGAACCCTTGTTACCAAAAACAAAAAAAAAATTAAATTAATTTGTTTGTAAAATTTCTAAGAAAAACAAAAATCAGTGTACGTTTACACGTATTACCTAATGCAAGTAGCTGTCACAATGGTATAAGCAATGCCAACACCAACAAGGCTAATGTATACAAAAACCCCACATACGATCTGATTCTTCTTCCCTGCAAATCAAAATCTGAATAAGTTAATTTCAATTAAAACAAACAAAAACAAAAACTGGTAACCAAAAGTTCCATGTCTTATGCCAATTAATCTTTTTCGGCCGTGAGGATGATCGAGTAGACTAAGAAGTCATTTTTTATGCCGGTATTCGAACTCGTGACCTCTGGAAATTTTCTTTTGTGTGAATGAAATTGGAACTTGAGTTTGAAAGTGCTGTGCTGACTGACTTGAGAAGCTGTCACAACATAACATGATACAGCTGTAGGAACAGGACGTGTTACAGAAGCAGTTGATGTATCAGTTGGAAGTAGCACACAAAGTGATACAAGGAAGCAGTACGGAGCAACTGATGACGTGGAGCTAAAGTGTGAGTTGTGGGATCACGACGTGTTACATATGCTAGACAGAAGCGATATACAGGATGTGACAGTTCAGACATTGACATTGGAAAGAACTGACACAGTTGCTGATGCAGTACTTGATGCAGGTACTTGATGCAGGTGCTAGTAGAGCGGATGCAGTAGTTTATGCAAGTGATGATCAGTGATCGACACATGATGGAAATACAGTGTGGTAATCAAGAAGACTGCAGCTGGATGCATTCGAGGATGTATCAGGAGCTGAGTCAGAATGAGATGCATCAGAGGATGTATCAAGCGTTGTATCAGGAGGCAATGACTTGGCGTGGCGCAGAAGCTGACGTGGCAAGTGTGTTGCTAAGCTGGACGAAAACGCTGGAATGTATATCTGGCGTTGATGCAGTTGATGCAGTTGATGCAGTTGATGCAGTTGCTGTACCAGTTTAAGAAGTAGTACAGGAACTAATACAGGGGTTTATTGAAAAGGCCCAGAAGCCCAAAATGATGAAGAAATCGTGTGGGCCCTTAGGGTTTCGACCCTAGCCATATAAATACCAAGAGACGGCCAGAGAAACATGCGCGCGTCTAGGGTTTATCGACAGAGGCACACATGTGTGTGACGTCGCCCCATCATACAGGATTTGTAGATCCATTGGTGATGGTTGCTGGAGTACAAGCACATCTGTGAGATGGTGCTTGTATCGGTAGTAGCCGAGCGGTAGACTTTGTAGAGATACCGTGTCCACAGTTTGTCCATCTAGAAAAGAATGGTAGGCATCGTAGTGCTGGATACCATATGCAATTGTATGTTGTGATCTTGTTCTAGTGGATTCGTTCTGGACTAGGTCCCGGGGATGTAGGGAAACCGAACCTCGTTAAAAAACTCTATGTGTTATTTACCTTATGCTCATACGTATACTCAAACACATAGATCTAGCCACAAATGCGTTTTCAATTGGTATCAGAGCGGGTTCTCGACAGAACTCGGTTCTTAATTCGGGAATGATCCTGGATTTGTGGCTAGCGGAGCAATTTTGAAGAGGATGAGAAAGACGAGCTCCACACCGTGTAAGAATAGAATCATGTTGAAAGCATCACATGAGAAGGAGTTTCAGAGATGTATGATTTGTCGACAAATTGCCTGTCTCATAGATGGTTTGGTCTACAATAAAGATCTCGCTGAGGATAATGGTCTGAAACTGCTTCTGATTCAGATTGCTTTTGTGCCGTCGTAAGCCATCGGAGGAGAAGAATCTGGTGTACGGGACGAACAAGTTAGGTTGTTAGAAACATGGGCTTTAGTTATCTGTTTGAATTAGGCCCAAATAGTGATTATTCATGGATTTGTCAGAGGCCCGTGTGAGTGGGATTAATCTAACTCTAGTTGCTAGTGACGTCTCTTTGGAAGAAAGACAAAAAGGTAAAACAATGAAGCTGAGTTTGAGGCTGCTCAATGCTAAATTGCAATGGTATTTTCAGTGTTTGGTTTGACGAAATAATGAGGTCCAATGTAAAAGAAGAAGAAAAACTTAACTTTAATGGCGAAGAAGGCAATCATAAACAAAAGAGACTGCACGGTAATCTCAGGATGATTGGACCTACGACAACACTCGATTCATCAGAATTTACAGAGCTTCTGCTATTGTTAGAGTGTCTCGGAGTCCCGTCTATAACTTCATTGGGAAAGCAAACTTGTTATCATCATCAAGAGGAAGAGAAGAATATGGTAATGGTGATTGATCGAAGTAGAGGACGAAGAACTCGATGAAGGATAAGTTATCGGAGTTAAATTCATGTCGTCTGTGTGTTGTCTGAAGATAGACGGACATTGCTTCTTGTGCCATCAGAAGAAGAAACTTGAAGTGTGGTGAAATTGAGTTTTCAGTTGACAAGTAGTCCGGACAAAATTTCTGATGGAAAGCTTGCCTGAGTTCAGGAGCTGCTCGGAATCACTTGTATTTCTAGCTTATATTCGACTTTCGCTTTGAGAAACTAAAAGTGATTGGGGGAAGAAGTTCTGCGTCGAAGCAGCTCATGGTCTAGCTATTTCAGGGTTCGACAATTTTCAGAATTGAAGGTAAAATTGTCATATGATTCATGACAGTGACAGTGGTCGGAGATTACGTTAGTATCACCATCGATCAAGTTAACGATTAAAAGCAGAAAAGTTGTTAGATAAAGCATGGAGATAAGCTTTGAGGTTTTAGAAAGTCTCGGCCAGGCAGGAGATTTTCTAATGGTTATAGTTTAGCTATGAAGATCAAATTGAGAATCGTGAGAGAAAATTGCTTCTGGGTTTTGTTGATGTCGCCATCGTGAGAAGGAAAGAAGTCATTGAGAACGAAGCAGCTTTTGGATTGGGCCAATTGTAGCACAAAGTGGAGTTAATAAGAAGATGGGCTGAGTAAATTTATTTTAGTTTGGGCCCAATACAAGCTTTTACTTTGACAAACAATTGATGCATTGAAAAAGTAGATGCTTATGTTTGAGGATTAGCGACCAAAGTGAGCTAGCTGGAAAGAGCAGAAGTCTGCATCTGTATCTCAGTTGTTGGAGCTTTGGCGTTCGTGAGCTCAACGGAAGAGATGGTTCAATAATCTGAGATTTGCGAGGAAGATGGGTACCAAGGCTGGAATGAGCTCGACTTGGAGTTATGATTTCTGGAAATTATAGAAGGAGTCAACAGCGACAGAGAATTTGATGGACAAATCCAGAAGGAGAGTTATGCTGATCTATGACGTAATTCTTTTTTATGGAACAAAAGGCGTTGGCAGAATCTGTGTTCCGAGGAAGATGATTGATATTCTTGGTTTGAATTTGTGTATTTAAAATCTGCTGCAGATTATGAGTATTCATGTCAATGTCTTTTGCTATGGGCTGCTATAATCTCTGGTGGTTTGAGATTCTTGTTGCTTAGGAGTATATTCAAGAATAGTTAAAAGAATATGCATGTCATTAGCATATTCTCCTGGTGGAAGTGTACAAGTAGGAAGACAGAACTGTCAAATCAACTTCAGAGTTACGTCTGCAGGGTTAAAACTGTTCTGATCGGACTGAATTTTTGTGGCAAGCTTCGTGGCACTGTTTTCTTGAGGATCAACGGTGGGATTGTAATTTCAACGGCTGGTTTGAGATTTATTCATGCATTTCCGAGACGGATCTGTACAGAAAAGGCTACGACCAGTCTGACAAGAAAATGGGTTTGGATCATGAAACAATAGCGTCTTGAGCTGAATTTTTGCAGGAGTATTCTGGACATATGGAACTATTGTTTGGCCAAAGGAGAGCTCATTTGGAGTCTGGATGAAAGATGGACGTTCTATTGAAGTTAAGACAATCTTTATAGAGATAACAATGGTCTACATCAGGTTGTGTCTATGTGATTGCTCTTAGAACTGCTATCATATCATAAAGAGTCTGTTCTGTGCGTACGGCAAGCTCAGATCTTGTTCCTATTGGCGACAGCAGAAACTTTTTGAGTTTGTGCCTGCTTGTTCTGAGCTACTGTCAAGAAACCTGATGGAGCAGAGACTATATCAACGTCTATAACAGAGTCTGGACCGTAGGTTAGAACAAGATCAAGCACGTTAGTTGGAGGAGAATGTGAAGACTCAAATGTGCAATTCTTAGTCCTAGCAATTTGGAAATAGGGATGCTTGGTAATATGCTTCGAGGATGCGTCTCTTTTTGGTTTTAACTTAGTTGTGCACTCAAGTAGGGGGAGATGGAGTCTTGATGAGATACATGAGAGTAATCATACATGTAATGCACAGTTTGGTTTCAGGGAGAGTAAGGTTGTGTGAACTGTCGATGTCTGGATTACTCTTGTGTAGCTTGAGTATCAAACTAAGCTAAAAAGGGAGAGAAAAAGCATGACTAAGTGTTGACTGATCTCGGCAAGTCAAAGTGGGCGTTACAAAGAATAAACACAAGCTGGTGATATAAGATTGAGGGAGAGTTTGAAGAGCATCAGGTTGTGTGTATATGGAAGAGCTTTCTACAACTCAGTAAACAAGGGAGAGATTGTTAGTGTAGTGTTTGGCTGAGTTAGAAAGTGGTGAAACAGGTTGTGACACAACTGTATTGGAGCGAACGATTTGATACATCATGCGATGTAGTATTGGTTGTGTGCTTGAGCTCTACAACTCAGTCATCAAGGGAGAGATTGAAAGTGTTGTGCTGACTGACTTGAGAAGCTGTCACAACATAACATGATACAGCTGTAGGAACAGGACGTGTTACAGAAGCAGTTGATGTATCAGTTGGAAGTAGCACACAAAGTGATACAAGGAAGCAGTACGGAGCAACTGATGACGTGGAGCTAAAGTGTGAGTTGTGGGATCACGACGTGTTACATATGCTAGACAGAAGCGATATACAGGATGTGACAGTTCAGACATTGACATTGGAAAGAACTGACACAGTTGCTGATGCAGTACTTGATGCAGGTACTTGATGCAGGTGCTAGTAGAGCGGATGCAGTAGTTTATGCAAGTGATGATCAGTGATCGACACATGATGGAAATACAGTGTGGTAATCAAGAAGACTGCAGCTGGATGCATTCGAGGATGTATCAGGAGCTGAGTCAGAATGAGATGCATCAGAGGATGTATCAAGCGTTGTATCAGGAGGCAAGGACTTGGCGTGGCGCAGAAGCTGACGTGGCAAGTGTGTTGCTAAGCTGGACGAAAACGCTGGAATGTATATCTGGCGTTGATGCAGTTGATGCAGTTGATGCAGTTGATGCAGTTGCTGTACCAGTTTAAGAAGTAGTACAGGAACTAATACAGGGGTTTATTGAAAAGGCCCAGAAGCCCAAAATGATGAAGAAATCGTGTGGGCCCTTAGGGTTTCGACCCTAGCCATATAAATACCAAGAGACGGCCAGAGAAACGTGCGCGCGTCTAGGGTTTATCGACAGAGGCACACATGTGTGTGACGTCGCCCCATCATACAGGATTTGTAGATCCATTGGTGATGGTTGCTGGAGTACAAGCACATCTGTGAGATGGTGCTTGTATCGGTAGTAGCCGAGCGGTAGACTTTGTAGAGATACCGTGTCCACAGTTTGTCCATCTAGAAAAGAATGGTAGGCATCGTAGTGCTGGATACCATATGCAATTGTATGTTGTGATCTTGTTCTAGTGGATTCGTTCTGGACTAGGTCCCGGGGATGTAGGGAAACCGAACCTCGTTAAAAAACTCTATGTGTTATTTACCTTATGCTCATACGTATACTCAAACACATAGATCTAGCCACAAATGCGTTTTCAGAGTTTTGAAGTTGACCTAAATACACTTTAACGGCTTGAGAGTAAGAGTTAAGGCGGATGGGACCGTTGTCGGCATCAGGAAAAAGGTAGCAATCGGAGAGAAGAAAAGCAGAGAGAAGTGTAACTCCGGCGAAGGCTATAAGGGCGACCGGACCACCTATCCAGCCAAGCTCGGCGGTGGCCCAAGCCAACGACAAAACTCCTGCTCCGATCACTCCTGTTATTATATGTGCCACTGCCGTCCACAACGTTCCTTTTTTTTAATTAAGAAAACACAACGTAATTATTAGCAACAATTTTTTTTGTTTTTAATATAATTTTATATTCAATTCAATTCAAAAAAAAATTGAAAATGGTTATCATTATGATTATGATTACGGAATTACCTGTTCTTGCATAAACTGAATCATGAAGTTGAATTTCGGTTGGTTTCATAAGTACTGGAGAGTCGTCATCTTCTTTAATGTCCATGTTTTTTTTTTTTTAACGAAATTTAAGATCTATAGTATGTGTATGTGTGTGTAATATATATATTCATGCGGGAAGACGACATAAAAACCTTGTGTGGACTATAAGACATGCATGTATTTGTCTGTTACTATTATTACAATGTATATATAATTTATTTATATTATCTGTCTTCATGTGTATAGATTAGTCGATGGTCACATCTACCATTAGTCATTGATTGGAATGGTTGAATGGTTGGGTGGTCCAATTTTTATATGCGAAAAGAACAATTAGTTTATCTCACTGCTTCTGATTTTTTTCCATTAAACAATAACTAGTAATTTATAATGACATTTCTTTAGAAAGGGTAGTGTTCTATACATTTCTGTAATTGGTAAATCCCATCTCCGCATAATTTATGGATAGTGAAGCTTTTTACCCGCGGCAACAAAGAAAGAATAAAAACAAATGTAATTAAGGGAAAAAGTAACAGTTTTGTAGTTTCATCCCACGTACCGTATGATACATATGTCCTCGTCAATGTATACTGATCAACTCTAACAGGATTAGCCATGGGCAGGTCTACCATAAATAAAACTCTTAGATTCTTCTTTTACCCAACTTTTAGAATACCTTATCCTGTAAAATAAACAAGAGTAGGATTTGTTTTTCTTTATGATCGATCACCCAAGGTCACATTTGTTATACATGCATGGCCACATTGGTATATAATTGAGCAACTCCCAAGGCCCTATCTTGTAGAGAAGAGAAGAAATAAACTGTAATTAATAAGTGTAAGGTAAAAGATCAAAGAAAGTTGAGAAAAGAAGAAGTGAGAGAAGTGCGTGCAAAAAAGGAATATACAAATATAGTTAACCATTAAATATTGGCGGAAATCACACGCATAATAAATAAAAAAGCATGTTATCTAAACGTATGATCACAAGTGAACATGGACTAAAAATACCACTTGTTTTCCTAATTAATTTGCAAATTCCTTCTCATGTAGAACGATCATTAATAAAGACAAAACAAAGCGACTTTAGAAAAGTAGGCGTAGTAAGAATATTGCAGAGCTGTCCATTTACCTATGTCACATGTCCTCACCCTTTACCAAAAGTCACCACAATTCTCTCTTTTATTCCTCACAAATTATATTATTTTATAAAAACAAAAAAAAGAGATCAAACTCTTTCCTTTCTCGATCTAACCTCTTCCTTATTTCTCCAAGATCCCAGACGTAATGGCTCAGGTTTTTTTCTTCTTTCTGATTTAGTTATAAAACTGAGTATGATTTATTATCTCTTTCTCCGAAATCGTCTTTAACTCTTATTTTTTATTTTTTGTAGAAAGTGGTGTTGAAGGTTTTAACCATGACGGATGATAAGACCAAGCAGAAAGCCATAGAAGCTGCAGCTGATATATTCGGTAATAATTACCACTACTTCTTTTCCTTAATTATTTACAATTCTAATTCGATTCTAGTTTCTGGGTATTATTTGTTATTATTGCTCCGTAGTAATTTTGCTCTGTTTTAGACTTTTCAGGATTTGAAAACCCAAAAAAAAGAAAAAAAGATTTAACAAGTTCGCTGCTGGGTTTTTTATATTGCCCTTTTCGGCTTAAATTACGTTATATGATTTCATTTAATTGTATAATGGCGTCAGAATTTGAGAGCTTGGATTATTTGAGCTTCTCAATTTTGACATATTGTCAACGAGTTGATATTCTTTTACCGGTGAAGAACAAAATTGTAGGGGGCCATTTAAAATTTAGAGGCCCATATTGTTATGGGCCTAGACGAAAACGTATTATGGAAACTCAGTAATGGGGTGTGTGAATATGATCTGCCTTATACTAGGAAATTATAGATTATGATGGCAAGTTAAGTTAGTAAGATAACAAAACTGATTAAAGTGATCCATTTCTACTAGATTATATGACCAAAGATGATACAATGTATTTATGCTAACTAGTCGAGGATTTGATTTTATTATGTTAAGCAGGAGTTGATTCGATAGCAGCGGATATGAAGGACCAAAAATTAACGGTGATCGGTATGATGGATGCGGTTGCGGTGGTAAAGAAGCTGAAGAAGGTCGGTAAAGTCGATCTGATATCGGTCGGGCCGGCAAAAGAGGAGAAGAAAGAAGAGAAGAAGGAAGAGAAAAAAGAGGAGAAGAAGGAAGAAAAGAAAGAAGAACCTAAGAAATGATCAACTCTATTGATATTAAAACCTTAAAGTTTTGTCATCTTGATTTCACAATAATTGAATAACATATACTATTAAAATATAAATATTTTTATAATCTGTTTTCAAAAACTGTTTATTTTTTATTTTAAATAAATATTGTCAAATATTTATTAAGTCTATTATAAATTTAAAATTACAAATTAAATATAGTTGAATCAATAACATTTAAATTAGTTATTATTTTTATTTTATATTTTATATATATATTTGGAACTTCGGGTACTTGTAATATATTGTTATATAGTTATATATTGTTATATATATATATATATATATCTGGAACTTCGGGTACTTGTAATATAAAAAAACTTCGGGAACCAAAAAAACAACCAAACATTTGAAATATATTGTTATATAGTTATATATATATATATATATATATCTGGTACTTGTATTTTCCATTTTATATGTGGAATAAAAGTTTTGTTTTTGCTAAAATTTGAATGTGGAATAATAATGACAAAAGATTGAACCTATCAGAACCTATCAAATCAAGAAAATATTTATATTCAAATTTAGAAACAACAATGTTGGTTGAGTAACTTGGCAGCCAACTACCACGATTACGTAGGCAATACGAAACTAAAGAATAAATCTATTTTTAAAACCCTTTATTAACTATCTTTCGCAGAAAAAGAACTATATTTTTGACGATATAAAATAACTTTAAAAATAAAAGATTTAAAATGACTAATATCGGAGGTCGAAAACTCAAAGTTATCAGAATTACAGAATATCACTCATCAGTCATCGAAGGAAATAAATCAAGTAGTATTAATTAGTACCTTGAACGGTTAATTAATAACATTCCGGATTTATCAGATACTTTTAATTTAAGGAAAAATAGGAAGAGTAATTATTAGTTGTGTTACCTTTCTAGTTCTGTCATAGAATCATTAATATTAATAACATTCCGGATTTATCAATTACCATGATTAATGCATTCTTAACTTAACTTTGCCATTTTACATGAACGATACAACTAATTCGCGTCTAGAAATGTTACAAGTTATAAAGAGTCTCCTTTTGGGCAACATAAGTAACGTAACGTAAATATACTATCTTCATTACTCAAGATGACGTCATGGGAGTTGGTGATTCCTTGTTTCCTCTGAAGTACAAATAAACCAAAACAAAAATGGAATAGAATGGATAAATATCTGTTTTTCGTTTCGTATATGTCCTAAATTAATTATGGATTTTGTGATTCGGATATCTATTATTCTCATCCGGTCGATAACCGAGTAGATTTTGTTTTTGAATTTTACATCGAATATGACCCGGTTTGATGACATTTGTGCTGAGTAGCGAACCGGTTCTGCTCGGTTCCGCGTTTCTAAGGTCCAACCTGAATTCAACATTCGATGGGTCCCACTCCTATCATTCCAAGACTTACTGATTTGCCGTTTAATCCTGTACTTTAAAAGCATTTTAATTTGACCACCAAAACTTGTCCAAAACGTTTGTTTCCTAATGAGAGTTATTGATGCGAATCAAACGATCAATGGCAAACTCTAACGCTATCACCGTTGAGGCAATTCTAAATCCCTGATGTGTTTATACCGAATTAAATTAATAGGTTTAGAGTAGATAAATAAAAAATCAGAAGGAGGGGTTGAATTGTGAGTATAAATAAGATGTGGGTGTATTTGGAATTTATCTAAACATTAATGATCGATGATACTAAATCTAGAAGAAAACAAATCAAATAAAAAGAAGGCGAGTCATTTTGTGACAACGAGGAACAACATCACTACCAAACAACTCCAGTTTTATTGAAAATCGACAGTTGATCTCTCAAAATATTTTGTTTTCTCTCTCTCTCTCTCTCTCCTCTGCTTCTCTCTCTTACATAACCAGACTTCTGGATCATTCTGATTCTCTCGTCAGATTCTTTTATTTTTCTCTTGTAATCTTTAGCTGTTATACCTTACGACGTCATATACGACATGGCCAAAGAGGAACCAAAGAAGGTGACGGAAACTGAACCAGCTCCATCACCGGAAGCTCCGGTGGAGAAAGCTGTTGCTGCGGCGGATGTTGCTCCACAGGAGAAGCCTGTGGCTCCACCTCCCGTTCTTCCATCTCCGGCGCCGGCGGAGGAGAAGCTAGAGGACTCCAAGGCTCTTGTTCCCATCGTCGCAAGTAATTACTATTTTCTTTTTCTATATAAAAACTTATCAAGTTGGCTGAAAGAAAAGAAAAACTTCTGTCAAATATATATATATATTATTTTTGTTTTTGATCACAGTCAAATATACCTGACTTACTGACAAAGTTTCAAACTTTTTGTTATTGCAACATTAAGAAGAGAATTTTGAAACTATTTCTAAGAAAAAAAGATTAACAAAAAAATTTCAAAATTCTCTACGTATGTCAATTTTAAGTTTGGGACAAGAATAACCAATTTTTTTTTTTTGTTATTCTGTGATGTTTTGATATTGATCTAATGGTAGTTTCCCATTTTTGTTGGCGAGAAGAGTAAATTTTATTAAAAAATGTTTGTGTGTGGCAGAAGAAGCAGAGGAAGAAAAGAAAGAAGGATCAGTTAATCGAGGTAACTTACGAAATATATTCATGATTTAATTTAATACTAATATAACCCAAAAATGAAAGGAAAATAATTACAAAGGTAATCATGTATGTAAATAATATCAGCCTGGAGACATTAATCAAATCTATAATGTTTGAGGAATATATTAATTAATTACTGTATTGTTTTAAAAACTAGGGACTGATCTCCGCGCTTCGCGCGGACTTATTTTACATTCATATTTTATAAATTTGTTTATATGCTATTTTTAAGAAAATAATTGTTTTTTAATTCCGAAATTTAGTTTAATAGTCAGTTTATGTTTATAGTTGCATTGTGTGTATCTGTGTGTGTTTTTGCTATTTCTCTTTATTAGTGTTTGTATATAGCAACGATTTTCTCTTAATTATGTTGTTAACTTATGTTGAAATATTGTTCTTTTTTCATGTGTATTTTGACTATTGTGTGATTATAATTACAGTTTTATATATTTTTTTGTAACACCATTTCAAATCTCTCATAAGTTACATATTTAGTTGAACATATAATATTACATTTCAGTTCCAAAATCTATAGTTTATACTGATGCCAATTATAATCTCATCAGCTCGTATACACATTAACTAAACAAACCACTTACATTTTATTATAAATGATTTTAGTACATATTTGAAAGTTTTAAATTATATATTTATGTACGTATAGTTTTAGGTTGTTTTTAGTTATGTCTTCTAATAGGAAATCTTTTCTAATGTTTTGGTCTTTATGCTAATAGATATTTTGGCCCAAGTATTGCTTTCTTCGTGAAAGACCGATGACAAAAAATCTGTGATTTTTTTCTTGTTCCTCATCTCCGAAGAACATATCCTCTCTCGCTTCTAAAAATTCAACGCCTTCGGTAGCCATAGTTCAGCGTCTCACATCAGTTTTTGCCATTTTCACTACCTCAATGATGCTCGAACCTACCTCAAGGTCTGATTTCAGAATTCAGAACTTTATGGATGTTATCATTATCGGATCCGGGTGTTCAAAATTTGAAATTTTGCGTGTTGTTTTGGATTTATAAGAGGGGAAAGATTGCGATATATGCGGCGTTGTGATTGCAGATGGAGCTGCTGCGATCAACGAACATCCTTTCAAAAGAAATACAACATTTCTTTTGGGTAATGAGATAAAAATCAATCAAATTTTTACAAAATCTTAGAGTTTTAGCAATTTTATGAAGTTAGAATAGTGATCCTTCTTCATGACATTTCAGATGTGAATAATGAGGGAATAAGTAGATTAATAGGCACCTGAATGGTTTCAAAGACAATTCCTATGACACCAGAACTTGGAGTGAAATTATTGCAAGAGTTGATTTAACTTTTCCATCTTTCATATTTCAAGAATATGTGAACGATTCCCAGAGTTTATTATATTGGTTTCAGTGGTACTTAATCTCTTTCATTAACAAAAATTGGATAATAAGCATTTGAAGATTTATGATGATATATATATATATATATATTATTTTTTTGTTAAAAACACAATACCATAACATTTTAAAATTTCAAGCAATATAAAAAATATCAGAATTTTCTTATATGGTTCCAATGAAATTTACTTGTAAATACTCGACTTCCATATATGTTATGATATTCTTGACTTAATTTCTCATTTTCTAGAACAAATTTGTAGAGAAATTTCCGAAAACCTTAATTCTCTTTGATTTTCTTTTGAATTTAATCTCATAACACTCATTTTTTATTTAGTTATGACTATTTATTATAATCATGTAGTCCCTTTTTACATCTATTTTTTATTTTATCTTCTCTCGTTTATCCATAAATTTATTTATTTGTTCTTAAATTTGTCCTATTTTACATATTTTTCACTTTGTAAAATTAATTGTAAGAACTTATATGTAGTAAAATCTATTTTAAATTCTTAATTTCATAATCACATTCTAACATGTTAAATATGATAAATATTCAATTTAAGTTTTTGATTGAAAATCTAACAATATATCGTTTTCAATAAAATATTTCATTAATTTTTTATCCAATTAGTATTACAATTTTCTATGATTATTAATATCGAATTATCACTTTTCTATTTATTTACACTAAGTTTTGTATTGTTGAATTTGTATTAAATAAAACTAATGATAAATATTAATTGACATGTATTAAATGAATATTTTAAATATGTGTTAATGTTAAAAAATTTGGTAGTGATGAGGTGGACACCCTAGATTGAGAGAAAACTCTCTCATTATATAATAGATTCTTAATATCGAATTATCACTTTTCTATTTATTTACACTAAGTTTTGTATTGTTGAATTTGTATTAAATAAAACTAATGATAAATATTAATTGACATGTATTAAATGAATATTTTAAATATGTGTTAATGTTAAAAAATTTGGTAGTGATGAGGTGGACACCCTAGATTGAGAGAAAACTCTCTCATTATATAATAGATTGGGGAGAGGTTTTTGCTCGGTTCTAGTTTCTGAAAATCTGTACTCTGTTTCCTTGTTCAATCTTTTCCCAGCTTTGTAAATGTTTCCTTTTTTGTTGATCAATAATAATCATTGTCTCTTATTTTCCTACATACTCTGATTAATGATTGTATTTGCTTAAAATATTTGGGAGTGAAGATGCTGTTCTGGCTAGAGTTGAGACAGAGAAGAGGATGTCACTTATCAAAGCTTGGGAAGAAGCTGAGAAATGCAAAGTGGAGAACAAGTAACATTTTTTATTTTATTTAAACCGGCTCGGTCTCTTAAAAGCACTTTCGAAACAGTCAAAGGACTGGTTAAATTCTTGCACAAACCAATATATTATCATTAAGGTCTTTAGAATTGAGTTGTGAGAGATGAAGAAAATGTTTGATACAGAGCTGAGAAGAAGCTTTCTTCAATTGGGTCATGGGAAAACAACAAGAAAGCAGCTGTGGAAGCTGAGCTCAAGAAAATGGAGGTATATTATAATTTCACTTTTCATAAATTTTATTTTTGTTTGAAATTAATACATTTTACATATAATTTAGTTGGAGACTTTTAGGCGTTTCTGATTTAGCCTTATTTTTTTTGTTTGTTTCAATTGTGGAATTGCAATTAACAACAGGAGCAATTGGAGAAGAAGAAGGCAGAGTATGTTGAGTTGATGAAGAACAAGATAGCTCAAATTCACAAGCAAGCAGAAGAGAAGAAAGCTATGATCGAAGCTAGACGTGGAGAAGAGGTTCTCAAGGCCGAGGAATTAGCTGCCAAGTACCGTGCCACTGGAACTGCTCCGAAAAAGCTATTTGGATGCATATGATTTAATCATATCGATGAAAAAGGTGTTGATGTAATGGTTTTCATTTATTATTTAATTTGGAGAATAAATTAAAAAGGCGTTCATTTATATGTTTTTAAGTTTGCTTAATGTGGATGTAATTTGCAACATAGAAAGTTACGAGATCATATAACATCTTATATTTGATTTGGGGTGCGTTTGTTAATTTTTATATTTTATAGAGCTTTTCATCGAAGGCTTTTTATTAAGAGATATAGGCTTATTGGGTATATATGTATTGGGCCTTATATAGTTATGATTATTTTACCTCTGTATATATAGAGAATTGTCTCCTTTGTAAAACCCTAATCAGAAATATACAGAATTTCAGAGAGTTCTTCTGATTCTTACATGGTATCAGAGCACGGGATTTTGCACGGATTTTGCACGGATTATTCTGCACGGATTTTGCACGGGATCGATTTTTGTACGGGATCGATTTCTGCACATTTTTGCACAAGATTGATTTTTGAACGGTTTTTTGCACGGGATCGATTTCTGCACAGTTTTTGCACGGGATCGATTTCTTCACAGTTTTTGCACGAGATCGATTTTCTGCACGGATTTTGCACGAAAATCAGACACGCGATTTTGCACGAATTTTGCACGGTCGTCGTCGAGGTTAGGGTTTGGTGACAAATTAATATTCAATTGAGTTGTTTATTTGTGATAATGGAGAAGATGGGAGTTGAGAAAACAGGATCTGCGGAATGCGTTTCTTTGAAAAAGTTTGGTTTTGAGCAGAATGTAGGTGCGGAAGGCCTTTTGGATATGATGAAAGACGAGGCTGCGGAAGGCGCTTCATGTAGACACAATACTAGGGTTGCACACACACATGTTGTGTCGACTCATGCTATGACAGGACTGAAGAAAGAACAGTGGGATCGGCTATTGAGTATGGTAGAGCCAAATACAGAATCTTCAAACAGTGTTATTGGTACGAGATATATAGATGAGTGGATTATTGATAGTGGTGCATCGCACCATATGACAGGTACATTGAGGGACATGTTCGATGTGCATCCGATCTCACCATGTTGGGTGGGTCTGCCTAATGGAAATGTGGTTGCTGCTGATAGAGTAGGAAGTGTGGTATTGACAGAGAAGTGTACTTTGACACATGTGCTCTTCGTCAAGGAACTTAAGTGCAATCTCATCTCTGTGTCACAAGTTATTGATGAGATGAATTGCATTGTGTGGTTCTCGAAGCAGGTGTGTGTGTTGAAAGATATTGCTTTGCAGATTCCGATCGCAATGGGTGTAAGGAAAGATGGGTTGTATTTTCTTCAAGGTACTCATAAAAGTGTGAATGTGGCGAAGGTTAGTAAGGTGGGGTCTCTGGAACTTTGGCATAGAAGAATGAGACATGCTTCTGAAAAGGTGATTAAGAAATTGCCAGAAGTGGATCAAAAGAGTGGTGGTGTCTCTGATTGCGATGTTTGCTTCCGAGCAAAGCAATGTCGTAATGTCTTTCCTGAGAGTACGGAGAAGAGTAAGGAGTGTTTCGAGATGGTTCATTGCGATCTCTGGGGGCCATATCGAACACAGAGTTTGTGTGGATCTTCGTATTTCTTAACTATTGTGGATGATTATTCCAGAGCTGTGTGGGTCTTTCTTCTTCGTGATAAAACACAAGTTCAGAAAACAATGATCGATTTCTTTGCTCTTATCCAGCGACAGTTTGAGAAGCAGGTGAAAATCGTGCGAAGCGATAATGGGAGTGAATTCATAGTGATGAAGGAGTATTTTCGCGCATCTGGGATAATTCATCAAACTTCATGTGTAGGAACTCCTCAACAAAATGGGCGAGTGGAGCGAAAACACCGTCATATATTGAATGTGGCAAGAGCGTTGAGATTTCAGGCAAATCTACCAATAGAACTTTGGGGTTATTGTGCTTCGAGTGCTGCATATCTAATCAATCGTACGCCGTCTATGTTACACAATGGTAAGAGCCCGTACGAGATTATATTTGGAAAAGTCCCTGCTTATAGTGAGATACGAGTGTTTGGATGTTTAGCATATGCTCATAATCAGAAACGGCATGGAGATAAGTTTGCGAGTAGAAGCAGGAAATGTGTATTCCTGGGGTACCCTTATGCGAAGAAGGGGTGAAATCTTTTTGATTTGGAGACACGTGAAGTCTTTGTCTCACGGGATGTCACCTTCATTGAGGAACGATTCCCATATTTGGAGCAAAAAGATCAGGTGGATGAGCCACCTAATTCTGATCTAAGGACGTTATTTGTGGATGATAGTGTTGGATTTGATGATATAAGTCATGTTTTGACAAGAGATACAGTGACACAGACTCCAGTTGTGTCAGACAAGGTTGGAGAAGAAGATATGCAAGCTATATCAGCAGGAATACGTGATATGTTGGGAATTACAGGGCCACAGACTGACCCTTAATCAGTTACACAGTCTGAGAATGTCGATGAGTGTCGACCGATACCAGCCAGTATCGATCGACACCTGGTGGATCAACCTGCAGCAACAGAAATGTTGGGACGCGGAATGCGACAGAAACAAGCTCCAGCCAAGTTACAAGATTTTGTGTGCAATACGACATTTGCAATGAATGCGTCTGCTGTGAGTCAGGAATTGATTAATGATTATGGGATTGAGAATTTTGTGAGCTGTGAGAGGTTCTCTATGTCACACAGAGCGTTCATGTGTAGTATAACAGAAGGAGTTGTGCCGAAAACATTTGCTGAGGCTATGGAAGATCCGCGATGGAGAAAAGCTATGAGACTGGAGATTGAGGCTCAGGAACGAAATCAAACCTGGTTGATTGAACACTTGCCACCAGGTAAGCATGTCATTGAGTGTAAATGGGTTTACACGATCAAGTATAATGCTGATGGCTCGATTGAAAGGTATAAAGCGAGGCTTGTAGCTTGTGGAAATCGTCAGAAAGAAGGGATTGATTATTCTGATACATTTGCTCCTGTGGCAAAGATGAGCACAGTTCGATTGGTTCTGCAAGTTGCAGCTGGGAAAAATTGGGAGTTGCATCAGATGGATGTGCACAATGCGTTTCTTCATGGAGATTTGGAAGAAGAGGTGTTTATGAGAGTACCTCAGGGTTTTGGTAGCTCGAAGAAGGGAATGGTATGTCGATTGCGCAAGTCATTGTATGGTTTGAAACAAGCTCCGAGATGCTGGTTCGCGAAACTTTCGACGGCACTGTTGAGCTATGGTTTTACACAGAGTAAGGCAGATTACTCTCTTTTCTCGTTAGTTCGTGGTAAAGTTCACTTGCATGTTCTCGTATATGTGGATGATCTTGTGATAACAGGGAGCTCTCCAGAAGTGATACAGAAGTTCAAAACATATCTGAGTAATTGCTTTCATATGAAGGATTTGGGAAAATTGAAGTATTTTCTTGGATTGGAAGTTGCGCGAAACGCAGAGGGGATATATTTATCACAGAGGAAGTACGCTCTGGATATTATTGCTGATGTTGGTTTGCTTGGTGGTAGGCCGGTAGAGTTTCCGATGGAGCAGAATCATCAGTTGGGAAGGTCGACGTCAGAGATACTCACTGACCCGGAGAAGTATCGCAAAATCGTTGGAAGGTTGATTTATTTGGCTGCGACAAGACCAGATCTTGCGTATTCTGTTCACATCTTGTCTCAGTTTATGCGTGAGCCAAGAGAGGATCATTGGCGGGCTGCTTTACGAGTAGTTCGTTACTTGAAGGGGTGTCCTGGAATGGGAATTTTGTTGAAAGCGGACTGTAATTTTCATCTTACAGCTTGGTGTGATTCGGATTGGGCGGGATGTCCAATCACGAGGAGATCTTTAAGTGGATGGTTGATACAGTTGGGGAATTCACCTGTATCGTGGAAGTCAAAGAAGCAGGATGTAGTATCTCTCTCTTCGGCAGAAGCAGAGTACCGAGCTATGGTTGTGGCGGTGAAAGAATTGAAGTGGATCAAGAGTGTATTGACCACGATGGGTATTGCACATTCTGGTTCAATGGATTTGTATTGTGATAGTCAGTCTGCGCTTCATATTGCAGCGAATCCTGTGTTTCATGAGAGGACGAAACATGTGGAGCTTGATTGCCATTTCATTAGAGATGATATCGTAGCTGGAATCATTCAGACACAGCATGTTTCTACTACTCAACAATTGGCGGATGTCTTCACTAAAGCACTTGGAGGTCGTCATTTTCAAGATATTTTGTGCAAGTTGGGCATTCGAGATCTCCATGCTCCAACTTGAGGAGGGGTATTAAGAGATATAGGCTTATTGGGTATATATGTATTGGGCCTTATATAGTTAGGATTATTTTACCTCTGTATATATAGAGAATTGTCTCCTTTGTAAAACCCTAATCAGAAATATACAGAATTTCAGAGAGTTCTTCTGATTCTTACACTTTTCCTTAGCTTTATGAACTGGTACGTGGTGCAATGATATATATATATATATATATATATATGCTGTTTTTTTATGGCGTAATTTATGATCGCATCCCTATCGCAAATGTGGGAGTAAGTGGTCTCTATAGCCAAACAAATTATGGGCTTAACCGATGTACTAGTTGACCACTCTAAGGTCTCGACTTCGTGTGGTCTCTATAGCCATACAAATTATGGGCTTAACCGATGTACTAGTTGACCACTCTAAGGTCTCGACTTCGTGTGGTCTTTATAACCAAACAAATTATGGGCTTAACCGGTGTACTAGCTGACAACTCTAAGGTCTCGACTTCGTGTGGTCTCTATAGCCAAACAAACTATGGGCTTAACCGGTGTACTAGCTGACCACTCTAAAGTCTCGACTTCGTATGGTCTCTATAGCCAAACAAACTATGGGCTTAACGCTTGAAACTTTAAGAATAAAATAAAATTAATATGTAACTCACGGCCCATAAAATAGGAGGCCCAAACCCAGCTAAAGAGAGACCTTCGAAATTAGGGTTTTGACCGGAGCTTCATTGCTTAAGTTTTTCAGTCGCTGCCATTGCCTCTCGCATCTCTTACATCCTCTGCACTCAATTCTTCAGCGGAGAGCAGCAGCAACCAGTAGCCATGGCTGAGCAGGTTCGCTTTCGTTGCTCTCCATGTCTTTCATAGTTTCCGTTTCTACAGTCTTTACGATTCTCATTCTCTTCTTTCTCTTGCAGACTGAGAAAGCTTTTCTTAAGCAACCCAAGGTTTTCCTAAGGTAATGCACGAGAAAAATTAAATCTTGCCGTCACTGGAATCCTGTGCTACTTGTATATATACCCTTTTCTTTCCGAATTTTTCCTTATTATTATTACGGGTTTATGTGTGTGTTTTAGCTCGAAGAAATCTGGGAAAGGAAAGAGGCCTGGAAAAGGTGGAAATCGTTTCTGGAAGAACATTGGTTTGGGTTTCAAGACTCCTCGCGAAGCCATTGAAGGTTTGATTTTTTCTTCTTCTGCTTCTTATCTCCTGGATTAGCTGATCCATTTTACCGGATTCGATAGATTTTAGGTCCTGATTATCAAGTGTCAAAAGTGCGATATAGTGTAACTAATTTGGCTGTTAAAAAAGTGGATTTTCCAAGTTTTCTATTTAGAAATCTGCATTTCTCTCTCTCTTCACAATTGATCTGTGATAATCTGATATCTATGAGCTAGGGTTTTTGTTGGTTTGTGTGGAGCAGAAGATCCGTTGAGTGCTTGCTTTGATGATATTTGAAATGTGAAACTATAATATCGAAATCAAAAAGCATCCAGACAGGTTTTGTAATCGTGCCTTGTTTTTCTGTGGAACAGGAAGTTACATCGACAGGAAATGTCCATTCACTGGAACTGTTTCTGTAAGAGGTCGTATCTTAGCTGGTACTTGCCACAGTGCTAAGATGCAGAGAACCATTATTGTCCGCAGGAACTATCTCCATTTTGTGAAGAAGTATCAAAGGTACGAGTGTGAACCTCTGTTCTTGATAGAGCCTAAAGATTTTATCATCAATGTTAAAATAACCTTATCTCCTTAATCTTTCATCAGATATGAGAAGAGACATTCAAATATCCCGGCCCATGTCTCACCGTGCTTCCGTGTCAAAGAAGGTGATCATGTCATCATTGGCCAATGCAGGTAATTTATTGGGTTGTAGGAAAATCAGAGTCTTTATGGTTCTCATCAGATATGAGAGCGATCTGATTGCTTGTTATTTTATATTGCAGGCCGTTGTCTAAGACGGTGAGGTTCAATGTGCTGAAGGTGATCCCAGCAGGCGCATCTGCCTTTGGAAAGAAGGCATTCACTGGAATGTAAGAGTTTTGAAGTATGGAAATTTTTCTTTGTTTGGTTTTGATTTTGGAAGGTTATGTTTGGTGATCCCTTTTGTTGGAGACTTTGATTACCGCAGACTAAATAGAGATCTACGTACTTTCGTCATTTGAAATTACTATATTCAACTGTTTTGTCTTTGGTATCTCTAGAAATCAACTACTTTGTCTACTTTCTTGGGTGTGATTAGAGAGTAGAAGATGGGTCTTTTGGTTATCATTTGCCCTTTAAAATTGGTTTGTGCAGAAAATTCCGTCGTATTTTGATTCCCTTAGCATTGGATTACTTGCGAATCAGACCAATTTTGGAACATACTTTTGTTGTTATTACAAAGAACTCCCTAATATTATATTTTTACAACTTTTAATTTATATCGTATCAAATTTTTGTAGTCTTAACGCTCAAGATACCAAATTTTCTGCAAACCATGTAAAGCTAAATGTTCTGACAAAAAAAAAACAAAACAATTGGAAGACCAAAGAAGATAATTTTATTGAGCATAAGACAAACATATCATGATTCTATCCGATAAATTGTCTAGGTTATTCCAAATGTTAGGTTCCAATGTAATAGTATTAGGGTTAGAATATCTATTATAGGATACTGGATAACCATTGCACAAACAAAGAGAGGATACTGGATATCCTACCCTCTACAATCTTATTGTGTGAGTTTGGTTATTACCAAGATGCTAGTTATGTTTCTAGTCAACGTTTGTCATCAATGTTGATATTTTCACTGTGAAAAATCTTGTACTCATAGGCCCTGTTCGTTTGTGAATTTGGGTGCCGCATTTATAAACTACATCTAAACGCAATATTTGGACGCAGTAGCCATACGCAATTCATTTATGTGTTTAATTTTTGTATATAGAAATTGCATCTAGATGCAGTTTTGTTTGTTTGTGTGTTTGCATATTTTATTTGGATGCATTTTAAAACCAAATGACCAAAAATGATATGTTATATGTTTATAATAATTTGTTTAATCTAAAATATATTTACAACTAAATAATTATCAAATTAATATTTAAATAACTTATAAAAATCGCTTTAATGAAATAATTCTATTTAAAAATATATTTTTAAAAACTTTAAATAACAATAAATAAATAAATATATTTTTCAAAACTTTTTGCGGTTTTGACGGAAAACCACTATTTGGCGGTTTTGGCGGGAAACCGCTATTTTGAGATTTTGGTAGGAAACTGATTTTTGCGGTTTTGACGGGAAACAACTATCTTGCAGTTTTGGCGGGAAATCGCTATTTTACGGTTTTGGCGGGAAACAGTTATTTTGCGGTTTTGGTGGGAAACCGCTATTTTGTGGGTTTGGCGTGAAACCATTTTTTGCGGTTTTAGCGGGAAACTGCTATTTTGCGATTTTTGTGGGAAACTGAATTTTTGCGGTTTTGGCGGGAAACTGATATTTTGAAGTTTTTACGCGAAAACTCTATTTTGCGATTTTGGTGGGAAACTGTTTTTTGCGGTTTTGGTAGGAAACCCCTATTTTTAAGTTTTTACGGGAAAACTCTATTTTGCGGTTTTGATGGGAACCCGCTATTTTGAAAATTTTATGGGAAAACTCTATTTTGCGGTTTTGACGGGAAACGCTAATTTGTAGTTTTAGTGGAATTTTGCGATTTCGTTAAATGACGTTATTTTTTCTTGAAAATAATAAAATATAAATATTCTAAGTTTTGATTATAAATGAGGGTATTTTAGACTTTTGTAATTTTGGATGCATTTTGGTGCATCCAAACTCTAGTTTCAAGTGCATCCAAAATATCTAATTATTTTTGATGCATTTCATTTTGCATCCAATTTTTACATTCAGATATGCACTTCTTATTTTGATAAAAACGAACTGCATCTCATATCTACATCTGCATCTAGACGCAGTTGTTGAATGAATAAAAGAACATGCCCATATTCAAAAGAATGTGTATTGTTCTGATTTGGGAGATCCTGACCTATATAAACACCATGTACTTGGTCAACACTATATTTCTGAAGCTATTATAAAATAGTAATTATATTATTTTAAGTCACTCTTTGACAGCTATTAGGCATTGCTTATTTCAGTCTCGTCTGCTATTGTTTGTTCCAATGTCACGGTTCTTAGTTTTGCCGCAAAATTGTAAATGACAAATTGAAGCGTCCACCGTATTAAAAGGAAAAATTGTTCAATGTTGTATAAAATTACAGATCAGCAAGCTTTTTAAGAAAAGTAGTGTACATGCAGATTGAGTTGTTTATTGATTCGAAATTATGATTAATCCAAAAGTGATCTGATAAATAGGAAACAAGAATCAAACTGATCTGATGACTTTACAGGCATTTATCATTTCGTGAATTATCATATGCTGTGCAAAGTGCAAACCCTAAAAATGCAAATAACTGTCTCGTGATTATAGATTCTAAATAGATAGATACCTATATATAAGAAAATGTATTACGGCTACCAAAATTCGTAAGTCGCATTGATATATATGGTAGACGAAGGCAATATAAATAGCTACTTTTTGTTTTTGACAACACTAGTAGCAACTTTTGTAATCTTAATCAAACATAAAGAAGCTTATTTCTCAAACATGAATATATGGTATAAGAATGTGAAAATTCATGTAACTGGTTAACAACCAAAAAAACATGGAAACATTTTACAAAAAAATAAAATAAAAAGTAGAACAAGTAAAAATCTCCTTTATAAATAAAAACAAGACAGATCGAATGGTCTCACAACTGCAGCAAAAATCAATCTCGTGTAGGAAATTAAATTTTTTAAAAAAGGCATTATAATTCATAAAAGATAGTAGTAATGATAAATTAACAAGAATAATACTTCAGCTAAGGCTTTCTTTTGCCCACGTAAACCTGCAATACTCCATCAGATCCCCCAGCCACTAGCGTGCACTGGTCCACACCTGATTGTCTCCAGCAAACGCTACTCACGAACCGCTTATCTAAACCAGATGACATACCAACCGGTTCAAACCCGTCTACCCAAACCGGCTTCCCCCACCTCCTATCATACACGAACACCCTGTTGTTCTCCGATCCGCAACCAAACAGCGCGCCGTTTCTCCACACAGATAACCCCACGAAGTTCCGATTGTTCTCGTGCCCTTCGTACGTGCGAATCACGCGCCCGTCCTCCACGCTCCACATCTTCAGACACCCATCCGTGCCTGCCGTCACCACCGTACCACCGTCGAGGAACCTCACATACGACACCGTTTTGGTGTGACCTTGTAAAGTCAACGATGGGTCAACGAGTTTCCTCACATCGTACACGTACCCTCTCCGATCGGCGCATCCAACAGCGACCGCGGGTCCGCCGGAGGGATCGAACTCGACACAGCAAACGGCGCTCCGGCAATGTCCGGCCGGTCGGACAACGCCAACAGATTCCTCCGGCGGACATCTAGGATCCCACAGCTGCATAGTCCCGTCGTCCGATCCCGACGCTCCCACAGCGGCGCCGCCACCGTGGCGCGTGTAATCCACGCTCCAGACGCGTCGGCCACCGTGCTCGTCCCGCTCGAAAACGGGCGTCCTTTTCTCGAGATCGTACTCCGTAACGACGCCGTCGTAATCTCCCGACCCGATGATCCGACCGCCCGACCCTGGTCTCCATCGGAGACTACTGAGCTTCGCCGGCGTACAGATGTAATACTCGCAGGCGGTGGTTTGATCGACGAGGGAAACTCCTCCTCCTCCTCCTCCGGAGATTCCGGCGTTGGCCCGTAAGAGAGAAGGGAGGCCGTAAAAACGAATCTTTCTGGAAATTCCGGCGGTGGCGAGGATGTTATCAGTCGGGTCGAACTCAATAGCTCCGATGACGTCAGAGGCGGAGGAGGAGGAGGAAGAGACGACTGTGGAGAGAGAAAGATTCCATTCGTATCTCGCTGCTGTTGCTTCTTCTTCTTCCTGCTTCTGAGGATGAAGAGTGTTCATATGAAAACAGAGAATGACTGTGGCTTCTGGGGATTCGGACCAATCGAAAACCAATCCCATTCAAATAATTTTTTAATACATTTGTGATAAAAATATTCGTTTTAATATGGTTTTGTTTTCCCCAGTAAATATGACTTATGATTTGATTTGATTTTATCCATTCGAATGTAATGTCAGAGAAGGTCCCGTTTAACTCTATTTCAAGTAAGAAAATGTGAAAATTAGTTGTCGTGGCTACTTATATAGCCAAACATGGAATTTCTATTAAATTGATGGATTCGAAGTAGGCGAAGACCTAGGATATGTTCATTAAATGTTGAGAATACTTCACTGTTCGTAAGATTGAGATTGTTCGAAAATTACAATGATGACTGATCTAATAGTGGAACTAATTTAACATTTAAGAATAAAACAGTCAAATAATTAATTACGAGTGTTGAAGAAACTAATGTTGATCCCGTGGATCACTAAGTGTGTTTAAAGAATGATTAGGAGATGGGAGGTGAGATTTTCGTTAATAGAGCAATTTAACCACATTTAAGACAGGTCGGGAGAAATATGAGTAGGCCGGGTGATATGCTCAATTTAATACCCTAAAAAGTACTAAAGCAGTTGCTGCAGTAAATCAGGGGTCGAACACAAGAACTCAAGAATCACTCAATAGATTCTATAGATCAGAAACAAGCTAAACCAGATGATGTAATTGAAAAACAGGGTTGCAAGTAAAACGTTTGTAAATTCAATTGGAGGAATGTAGGCTTAGGGTATTTATCAGGAAATCAATGAATGCAGCTAAGTTAGCTAACAGGATCCAGATTAAGCACTGTTCTAGAACTCAAATCACTAAAATATAATTAACCAACTCTCGTTGCGAAAACTATCTAAATCTAAATCCTAGAAATTCCAAATCTCTTTGCGAATCCTAAAGTCTAAATCAGCTTTAAAATCAGGTTTGATATGTTCACAAATCAATTAAACCAAATCTCTTTGCGAATAATCAATTTGCTCACCTAAGGTTCTATCAGGTAATTAATCGCACTCTCGTGCCTAATTAATTATCCTAAGATCTAAGTTCCAGATTCGTCAACCTAGAATTAGCTTTGAGAACAACCTAAGGCGAAGAACTAATTTAGATAGTGAATCCTAACAGATAATCAACCTAGCATTCAAAGAAATCCATATGAGAAAACCCTAAACCTAACAGGTGATCTACTCAGACATGGATATTAAATTAATAAACATGTTGAATAAATACTCTTATATTAAATCAGAAAGAGAAACAAGGTTTTGAGATCTGATCTCGGACGAAGGGAAACCAGACTTGTCTCTCACCAAAATCTCTCTTAAACCTAAACAATAATAAAGCATAGCCTAAACAATGGCTGTAAAATCCTATTTATAACCTAAATCACGATTTGGGGCCTTCTTGTAATTATCAAAGTCTTCTGGGTGCTTTTGCAATTCTCCAAGGCTTCATAACTAGTCGCGGCCCATGAAATCTCGATGAGTGTCGATCGATACCAGGGGGTATCGATCGATGCTCGGTGCTCAGATCGGGCTCTTAGTCATCAGACTTCAGTCTCGCTCCAGAATGCTCCAGAAAAGCTCCAATAATTCCAATTAAGCTCCAGACGTGCTATAACCTGTGAAAGACTCTAAAAGACTCCAAAACACAAGAAAAGACTCTATAAAAGGACTTATATCATGGCCTAAACAGGGTAAAAACCATGATATATCACCGGGGGCCGTGTTTCGTTTTATTGATGAGAGAGAAGTAAACGCTTTAGAATTACGAACTGGTTCCGAAGGGCGTCCAGTTCGGCGTTCTAAAGTGTTGTCTTGTTACAAAGAGAGAGAGGTCGGGTAACTTGTGGTCGGTGAGACAGCAAAAATCAGAGTCCCCCTCATTAATGCCATATGAGGGGTATATATAGTCGCGGTCGGCTTCCAGCTCCCCGGGATCTCGGGCCACGTGTCGTCTGCGGCCTCTTTCGCGGGTAAGGTGGCCTAGGAGGCGTGTCCCGGCTTTCGAGGAGAGAGGTCATGATGAGCTCGGCGTGGCGTGTTGCAGAGCAGTGCACTGTTTTACCAACTCTGCTCCACCTGCTCCTTCCTGCCCTTGTCAGCTTTGTAGAGTTGGTGGGACGTCGGGTCGAAGGCACATCCCTACGCGGGTAGGGTACTGCCTTACCAACTCCCACTCGCCTATTCTTCTGACACTCCCTGTTCTGGCGGGGCATCAGCGCGGGCCCGGGGTACGTTGCTTTCAGGTCGGCTACCGAGCTGAAGAGCGGTCTTGCAGGTCGGTGACATTAAGTCCGGTGACCGTACCGAAGAACGGCCTTTCCTAAGATGGGCCTAACTAATTGGGGGTGCTAGGCCCACCTCCAACAATAGGCCCTCCCCCAGTTCGGTATCGCGAGGCGAAGTGAGCGTGCCGAAGTTGATCTAATGTTAGTTCGGCGCATCTTAGGACGGTCTTTCCGGGCTCAACTGTGTTTGCCTTTTCCGAAAAACCCGTAGGAGGTTGGCGCGTGCTCACCACGTGGGACGACAAAGGACGCTTCGTTTTTCGCGTGGACTGCCCACGCGCGGCGTGTAAAAGACGCTTCGCGTTTATCGAGGCGTCCTTTGCTTTTTGGCGTGGGGAAACGAAGAGACGTCATCATTAGGTTTTTTGGGCAGCCGTGCTTCTTTTGACACGTGTCCAGGCGTCGCTTCACTGTCCCCCTTCCTCTATTTAAACCTTCTTCCTCCTACTGTTAAAACCTTCTGCGCATACTCTTAAGGTAACCTCCTTTCTCCGATTTCCTCCTTCTCTTCCTACTTTCTTCCTGTCTTTTCGATTTCCTCCTCTCCGTGCAATGGCTCCGATGTTAGACGGTATCAGAGTTGAGTCGAGCGAAGAATCGGCGTCCCGTGGTGGCGGTAACGATTCTCCGAGTTCCTCCTCCGGTGATTCCGAACATGCCTCTTCTCCGCGACGAGGGGCAGACAGTGGGGAACAGTTGGCCCCCTCGACTTCGGGGGCCGCCCCGTTGCTCCCGGGGACCCATCTCCGGCCGAAGACGGTGGTTAGATCCTCTGGCGGTCGCGGTGTTGGCCAAGCTGAGGGTGGAACCGGGCGTCTGGGCGACCGTGGTGGCCGTCAGGGCGGCCGTGGAGGCGGAGCTCGAGTGGCCAGGGTGAGGTCCCCCTGGTCCTCTACGAGCAGGGAGGGTCACCGACCTGGAGCACAGCGGAGTCGGTGACCCTCCTGGGGAATCTGTGTGGTTTTTCCGCCGGCGTTGAGCTCAGGGTACCCAAGGCGGAGGAGCGCCCGTGGACTCCTCGGCCGGGCTTCGTCTTCTTGTACGAGTCGTTCTTCCAGAAGTGCGGCTTGCGCCTTCCTCTCCCCGAGCTGTTCGTCCAGTATTGCCGGGCGCGGGGCTTGGCCTTCTCGCAGGTCTGCCCGTCCACGGTCCAGGGGATGATCGTGCTGCTGACCCTAGGGCACGAATGCGACGTGGAGGTGACGTTGCCTATGTTCGAGGCGTTCACCCAGCAGAAGGCAAACCCCGGGATTCCTGGGACCTTCTATGCCGCTTTCAAGCCCGCGGCGAACGTTCTGGAGGCACCCAGCTCGGGGTCTAGGGCGAGCAAGCTGTCGAAGGTCGAGGACTGGTCTCGCAGCTACTTCTACGTCCGGGCTTCCGCCGTGGCTGGGCTCGATCCGTTGGCGAGATACACCCGGGATTGGAATTTTTCCCCGGGTAGGGATTTGCAGGTCGAGCTGACTTCTCCTCTTTGGTTGTCTGACTGATGATTTTTTTTTTTTTTTTTTTGTCTTGCTCTTCAGGCCCTCACTCCTCCAGGTTCAAGCTACCGGACTACGCAGGTCTACTTGCCGTGCTCAGGACAGTGCGTCAGAGAGAGTGGAAGTCCTTCACCGCTGCGAGAATCGAAGTTGCAATGACCGGATGTGGTTTTTTTTTTTTTTTTTTTTTTTTTTTTTTTTTTTTTGCCGAATTAACGGTTCTTCCTTCGCAGGTAGAGCGAGGTTTGCCAATCCGCAGTACGCGGACTCGTTTGTTGCACCGCCGCCGCCGATACCCGAGGTGCCGGTCAGGCGAGACCCGGCACCACGGGTTGCGGGGGATTCCTCCGCGGCGACTCCCTCGAAGAGGAGGGAAGACCGGGCTGCCGGTGGGGAGACCGGCAGAAAGAAGAGGAGGACGGGAGAGTCCTCTTCCGGGGGTCGGGAGGTCATCCGGCCTACACTGCCCGGGCCGGAGCCCGAGGTGCCTTTGGCCGTCGTGCCGGCAGGGGGGGTCGATGAGACCCGGGCTCAAGGGGGCGATGGGGTCGGCGAGACGACCGTCGTCGCGGAGGATCCTGCTGCTGTGCAGGAGGCCGAGGGTCGCAGCGCCGAAGTGGGCGGCGCCTCGGGAGGTTCCGACGATGGGCCTCGGGACTACAGCTTCTCCTTTACCCACGAGGATGGAAGCAACCAGGTAATCGTCGATCCGGACGAGTGCGCCGAGCTGGCGCAGGCCATGATGTTCGGGCGGAGGTACCCGCACTTCGTCCCGCTGGAGATGGCGGAGTCCGACACCTTCCGTCAGGTGGCGCGATCCGCAGCTCGGGTAAGCTTCTGCCCTGGTCTAACTGCTTTTAGCTAGACTTGTTGCGCGTCTTTGTTAACAATTTGTTTAATGCAGACGATGGCCCTTAGTGCCTTTCTGGCGGAGGCCTACGAGAAGAGGCTCGCCGAGCAGGCCGCCTCGATTAACTTCCTCCGGGAGTGCCGGGAGTCCAGCTCGCAAATCCAGTCTACCCGTCTCCACGGGCTCGAGAAGGAGCTGAGAGATGAGAAGGCCCGATCTGCGGCGCTGGAAGAGGAGGCGGTGCGGTTAAGAGCCCGGGCGGTCGAGGTGGCCAGTCTGCAGTCTGCACTAGAGGCCGAGAGGGACCGTGCTGCAGCTGGGTGGGATCGGGCGTCGGGGCTCGAGGAGGAGAACGGGCTCCTGAAGGGGGAGCGGGAGACACTCCGCTCCAGGGTGAAGGGGCTGGAATCCGCCATAGGCCGGGCCAAGGTGGCCGTGGCTGCGGAGAGCGATCGGGTGTCAGCCCGGTGGGAAGCGCGGAACCGAAAGTGGTCCGCGAAGATGGAGAAGATCCGCGCCCACCTGGACGGGCGCCGCCGGGCCTTAGAGCCTCACCTTCTGTACAGCCAGGTGACCGGCGTAAAGGCCTGCCTCAAGAGGATGGAAGCAGAGGACGGGGTGTCGGTACCGTTCTACCGGTATCAGAAGCTGGACGAGGACGAGGCGGCATTCGGTGCCGTACTGGACGGGATGGACTTTCCGGATTTGACCCCGGAGGATCTGGAAATCCCTCTGGACCGTGCTCACGGCGTTTTGCTTGAGCACATTATACCTGTCGCTCCCTCTAGCACCCCCGTGGTGGATCTGACCTTGGAGGCTCCGCTGGCTGCTGAGGACGTTCTTGCGGTCGCTGAGACCGTCCAAGCAGATCCCTCGATCCCGTCTGCTGACGAGGGAGTCCCCGAAGCTGCTGGGATTGTGCAAGCAGATCCCTCGGTCCTGTCTGCCGCTGAGGCCGATACGGACGCGCCGTCCGGTGAGACCGGAACCGACGTGCCACCCGGTGGAGTCGTGGTTGGGGAAGAGGGGTCTGGGCAGCCCTTCCTTGGTGAGTACGGGACCAACGCGAGGATGGTGGCCCCGGCTGATTTAGATGGTACCCGTGCTGACGGGAGGGAAGACCGACCGGCCGATGCGGCCTTGTAAAAACTTTTTTCCTTTTTGTTTTCTTCTTTTTGTAGACTGGGCCGTAGGCCGTTTTTTTTTTTTTGTAAGGACTGGGCCGTAGGCCGTTTATGCAAAGAGCGGGCCGTTGGCCCCTCTCTCTTTTTTGTAAGTGCCGTTTCGAGGCTTTTGTAACGATTAGGCCGTGGGCCATTTTTATAACAGACGAGGCCGTTGGCCCTTTTGTGATAATCGAGGCCGTTGGCCCTTTCTTCTCCTTTTTTTTTTTTTTTTTTGTAAGTGCCGTTTCGAGGCTGTTGTAATCATTAGGCCGTGGGCCCTTTTTGTAATAAACGAGGCCGTTGGCCCTTTTGTATAATGAAAGAGGCCGTTGGCCCCCTTTTTTTTGTGTAAATGCCATTTCGAGGCTTTTTTGATCGGTAGAGTAGGTCGTAAACCGTACTCTGTCAAGTAAGCAGGTCGTGGACCGTGCTCTTGTATTGGGTGCGAGGTAATCTCGGCTTAAGGCACTTATTGCTTGTGTACCTTGTTTTTTTGGTGCGGGTAGCGAGCCCGGCTTAGAGACACTTAATGCTTGTGTGTCTAGTAGAGGTGCGAGCCCTGGCGCCCGGCTTTGGCACTTATAACTTGTGTGCCGGGGAGAGCGAGCACCGGAGCTCGGTCCCCTTTTTTTTTGTAGTGCGAGCGTTTGGAGCTCGGCTTTTTTTTTTTTTTTGTAGTGCGAGCGTTTGGAGCTCGGCTTTTTTTTTTTTTTTTTTTTTTGTAGTGCTAACGTTTGGAGCTCGGCTTTTTTTTTTTTTTTTTTTTGTAGTGCGAGCCTTTGGAGCTCGGCTTTTTTTTTTTTTTTTTTTTTTTGTAGTGCGAGCGTTTGGAGCTCGGCCTTTTTTTTTTTGTAGTGCGAGCGTTTGGAGCTCGGCTTTTTTTTTTTTTTTTTTTTTTTTTTTTTTTTTTGTAGTGCGAACGTTTGGAGCTCGGTTTTTTTTTTTTTTTTTTTTTTTTTTTTTTTTTTTTTTTTTTTTTTTTTTTTGTAGTGCGAGCGTTTGGAGCTCGGGAGCGTTTGAAGCTCGCGAGCGTTTGGAGCTCGGCTCTTGTGCGCAGGTCGGGGACCGTTTTCTTTTGTCTAAAAGGTTTTATTAGATTAATAGCTGAGCCCTGGTTAGGGGTTGCCTACGTACCCTTTAGTAGAAGGGATCAAGCCAATCGTAGTTCGTTTGTTTACAAAGGCGGAGAGCGGATTGGAGCCCGGGGGCTTAATAGTAGAACCGTTTGAGGTTGATCGAATTCCATGAGCGCGGGACTGCGTCGCCGGCCATCGTGACTAGCTCGTATACGCCGGGCTTGACGACCTTGGAGATAAGGTAAGGGCCCTCCCAATGTGCACCGAGCTTGCCCGCGTTCAGCTCGGCGGTGTTTTCGAAGACTTTGCGGAGGACCAGGTCTCCTTCGGTAAAGAACCTGCCTCGAACCCTCTTGTTGTAGTACTTGGAGGCGAGCTGCTGGTAGTTTTGGATTCGGAGGAGGGAATGGTCCCGTTGTTCCTCAAGGAAGTCCAGCTCGCTGAGGAGGACGGTGTCGTTCAGGGCGGGCTGCTGGGTGAGCATAGCGCGGCGAGGAGTGGGGAGCCCGACCTCAGAGGGGGCCATTGCCTCCATTCCGTGAGAGAGGCTGAACGGTGTGCGTCCTGTCGATGTCTTCGGCGTTGTGCGATGGGACCAGAGGACTCCGTCGAGCTCATCGGCCCAGGACCCCTTCTTGTCGTCTAGCCGCTTTTTGAGGCCGTCGAGGATGGTCTTATTGGTGGCTTCGGCTTGTCCATTCCCTTGTGGATATCTCGGGGTGGACTTGCTCAGCCTGATTTTCCACTTCGCGCAGAAGCCTTCGAAGAGGGCCGACGTGAACTGGGCACCGTTGTCGGTCACGATCTCGTAGGGCAGTCCGTGCCGGCAGATGACGAACTTCCAGACGAATTTCCGGACGTCTTCTGCCGTGATTTTGGCGTAAGCTTCGGCTTCGACCCACTTGGTGAAGTAGTCGGTCATGACCAGAATGAAGCGCTTTTGCCGAGATCGGGGTAGGGGTCCGACTATGTCCATGGCCCATCGCATGAAGGGGTAGGGTGCTACCGCAGTGGTGAGGAGCTCGGTAGGGCAGTGAATGAGTGTGCCGTGACGCTGGCACTTCTCGCACCGGGCTACGAATTTTTCACAATCCTGCAGCATTGTTGGCCAGTAGTGCCCTTGGTTCCGGATTCGCAGGGCGAGAGCCCGGCCGCTGGAGTGGTTTCCGTCGGCACCTTCGTGCATTTCTTTCATTACGTCGAAGGTTTCCTGCCCGTGGAGGCACCCGAGCAAGATTCCCGAGGCGCTCCACCGGAACAGATTGCCGTCCAGCATCGTGTATCGGGCACACTTCTTTCTTGGCCGTCGGGCGGTCCACCGATCTGCGGGAAGGACGCCGTCTGCGATATATAGCAGCAGGTCGATTCGCCAGTCCGGCAGTTCGGGCTCGGCCGGGGGCGGTGGTAGGTTCTCGGGAGGTTGGGCGTCTTCGTCAGGGTCCGCGACCTGGGGACCGATCAGATAGGCTCCCTTTGGCAGCTCGATGCTGGGGAGGTCGATACTTTCCACCGGGATTACCCGTCGTTGCTCTGGAGCCGAGGTGGAGGCTAGTGCTGCGAGGGCGTCTGCGGAAGTGTTATCGCCTCGGGGGATCTTTGTCAGGGTGAACTCGGAGAAGTCTGCGGCCATGCCTTGAGTCACCTTGAGGTAGGCGTCCATGCGATCATTCTTGGCCTCGTACTCCCCGCTGAATTGATTGGCAACGAGCTGGGAGTCGCAGTAAGCTCGGATTTTCTTTGCGCCGACCTCTTTGGCCAGGCGCAGGCCGGCAATCAAAGCTTCGTACTCGGCCTCGTTGTTCGATGCCGGGAAGGCTAGGCGGAAGGACTGCTCGAGGATCTCCTTGGTCGGGGATTCGAGGCGTATGCCGACGCCGGACCCGTGCTTGGAGGCCGATCCGTCGACGTGCAGGGTCCACACTTCGGACACCTCGCTGACTGCCAGCTCGGGTGCCAACTCAACTAGGAAGTCGGCCAGCGCTTGAGATTTGATCGCGGTCCGACCCCGGTACTCGATGTCGTACTCGCTCAGCTCGACAGCCCACTTCATTATCCGGCCGGACCGGCTCGGGCTGTGGAGGATGGTCCTGAGGGGGTACGTACTTAGGACGGCTATCGTATGGGATTGGAAGTAAGGCCGGAGCTTCCTAGCTGCGACGACCACTGCCAAGGCGAACTTCTCCAGAGTCGGGTACCTGCTCTCCGCGTCGTCTAAGGACTTGCTGATGTAGGAGACGGGTCTCTGGTCGCCGCGGTCTTCCCGCACTAGTACCCCGCTGACTGCCGACGTAGAGATGGCGATGTAGAGGCAGAGGGTTTCCCCTTCCTCTGGTTTGGACAGGACGGGAGGAGTAGATATGTATTCCTTCAGCTGCCGGAGGGCTTCCTCGCACTTCTCGTCCCACTCGAACCGTTTGTTAGCCCGGAGCAGCTGGTAGAACGGGAGGCACTTGTCGGTAGAGCGGGAGATGAAGCGGTTCAGTGCGGCGATTCTCCCGGTAAGCCGCTGTACTTGGCGCGTGCTCTCAGGGGATTTGAGCTCGGTGATCGCCCGGATCTGCTTTGGGTTGGCTTCGATCCCGCGCTGGGTGATGATATAGCCGAGGAATTCGCCCGAGGTGACGCCGAAAGAACACTTGGCCGGGTTCAGCTTCATGTTGTATTCGTTCAGCGTCCGGAAGCAAGAGCGGAGATGGGCGACTAGAGATTTCACCAGCATGTCGTCTATGTACACCTCCATAGTGCGGCCTATTTGGTCGGCGAACATCCGGTTGACGAGCCGCTGGTAGGTGGCCCCGGCGTTCTTGAGTCCGAAAGGCATTACCTTGTAGCAGTAGATGCCTCGGTCTGTGATGAACGCGGTCTTCTCCCGGTCGTCGGGGTGCATGGGGATTTGGTTATACCCCGAGAAGGCGTCCATGAAGGAGAGCAGCTCGTTCCCCGGGGTGGCTTCGACGACTTGGTCGATCCGAGGGAGGGGAAAGCTGTCCTTTGGGCACGCCTTATTGAGGTCGGTGAAATCCACACAGACCCTCCATTTCCCGGTCTTCTTCTTGACCACCACCGGGTTGGCCAACCAATCCGGGTATCTGACCTCGGTGATTGAGCCGGCCGCGGTGAGCCTTTCGACCTCGTCGTTGACTGCCTGGACGCGCTCCGGGCCCAATTTTCGGCGCTTTTGCTTGACTAGTCGGCAGGTCGGATCCACGTTGAGCTCGTGGCTACACGTCGCGGGGTCTATGCCGGGCATGTCGGCGGTTGACCAGGCGAAGGTGGAGACGTTCTCTCCCGATTGTTAATTTTAAGTGTTTGTTAATTTTAAGTGTTTGAGTATCCCGATTGGTTTTAAAATGGTAGGCATTTAGGATGTGATTTTAAATATTTTGTTGTTAGAAAATTTACAACTTTTTCTTTAAAAAAAAAAAAAAAATTTACAACTTTTGAAGATACGATTGAAAAAGACGTAGCCTTTTACCATTTTTTTTTTTTGCTCAAACCAACTTCCAAAGCTCTGGGTAGACATATCCACCACTTAACCCAATATATTAGTTTGAGGCATGTTTTTTTTTTTTATAAAAGCGACCCTTTTTTGAACGGAAAATAAATTTAGATTTTGGACTTTTTTTTTTTTTGTACGAAAAACACGCTTTCTCTTTACGAAAAACTCTCTCTTATTAATTTTTTTTTTTTAAATTATAATTTACACAAAATACAATGAAAATGTCTGAGTACGCCCGCAAATATATTCTCTTGAGAATTGGCTTACTCCTAGCTTAATTTTTATTTAATTTTTTATTGGGTTGATTTTCAATTCTTTTAGATTTTTGAGGATTAAAATATCGGTTTACGCATATAAAAATCATCGAGAACACTACATCGATATGTTTATTTCTTACTTATATGAAAGTTTGTCCTTGAACAAATTCAGTGACTGAATTTTTCCACCAACAAATACGATTCAACATAAATATTCATACGTTGCGTTTATGTCGGTATGTAACTGTCAAATATATCATCATGTATTTCAACTTTAGATTGTGGATGTTTTTTTTTTTGTCACAGACTCATTATAATCTTTCTCAGTAGCAAACTATAGAACATAATCTGTAACATGGTTTAAAATACAAAACACATAGCTTGGTGATAGGCGTCGATTTGGAAATCCACGAACAGTGGTCTTCCAAGTTCGATTTCCGTTGGAAACTAAGTTCCTGCTAGTTTGACCATACATAATATGGGTTCTTGTTTTCGGCCTATTTGTAAACCCAAATGTGCGCTTAACCCGTTGGTAATACATTTCAGAGATTAGTCCGACCTCTTCCATAAGTTTGGGATCACCCTGATTTATCAAAAAAAAAAAAATCATAATAATACAAAACACGGTACTATCTTAGCATAAATCGATGTAATAAAGAATAATCGGAGAAAATTTTACAAAGAGAAAAAGAGAAAAAAATGGTGGTAGGTTTTGCGTAAGAACAAAAAATTAAAAAAAATTGTGGATAGAAAAGTGAGGAGGAGTCATACGTGTGTGAAGTACCACCTTTGGTCATGTCCTCCATTTTTTTTTTTTTATGTCATTTCATAATTTCTCAGCCTCACGTCTTCAAAACACTTGAGCTACATTAATTCCTGGACCCACTCTGCTTCAAGGAATGGATTCGATTTCCATTTAATGCCCACTAATTAAAATAGCTACCGAAAATATAAATTTCACCAACTAAAGTGCAAAGACAATATAAACGGCCCCCATTAAACTAGTTGTGTTGTATCTTCTTACACCTTTTTTATGAATAAGAAACATACAAACTTTATAAGTACGTATATACTATTCTCTAATTTGTCATGTAATATTTGTCAATTTTGTTCTTTCCTCTATTCTCTAATTATTTTCTTAAAAAATTAATTATTCTATAATAAACAATTTTGTATTTTTAACAAAACTTTTAATAAAACTTACTTTTCCTTTAAAAATTTTAGACAATCTTTAATGACAAAGACAAGTCTCTTCTTCTATCTAGTTATATGCTTGTTTTTTTTTTGCTTCCCTCATGACTTAATAATGTATAATATACTACTTCCCTCATTGGGAGCAGTAACGTCTTCGGACTTTCCTCTGCGTCGGTTTTTGGTACTCATGAACCTTCTTTGCTTCCTTCATCTGTCACCACAACATCCTTTCTTCTGGATGATCCCGACTTTTTCATACTTGCTCAATGAGTTTGTACTCCCAGCCTTGCAATGCATCCAGCTCTAACGCACCGAGACCGTGACTGAGAAAACTATGTTCTATAGTGTACTCAAAATTGCATTCCCAGAAATGGGAAAAATGAAGATCTTATCCGGTAATTTGAGTACACTACAATTCTCATTGGTGCTTCTGATGCAACTTTCCCATCAGAAGAAAGAAACACAAAAGCAACTCAAAAGAAGACTGAAAGCGAACACCAAGTTGGACCAGACAGATGATCAACAGGTCTCAGATTTCCCTTATAGATTATCGTCAAATTAGATTGCTAAGACCCATACATATCCACACTAGTACAAGCTAGAACGACTACACTAACCATGTTTCATTGCTAGTACAGTAATTATCTTTAGGAATTGAGCTCTAGAGAGAAATTTAGCAATAACCAGATTCATTAGCCCAACTATATATAATCACCGAAATTCAACATATGATTAACTAACTAACCAATATCCCCAATCTCGATACTGGATTCAAGTTCGATGATAATTTGGATTTAATAGTGAAGATTCTCTCAAGTACCGCTCTGAGAAACATCGTAGATCTGGCCCTTAATCGCCACGAGAAACATTGTAGATTAGGCCAGCTTGGTTTCACAAACCCAAAGTACAGTAAAACAAAAAAAAAGAAACAAAATATTTTATTCATGTTCCTAAATCTGGTGAGGGCTTTTGATTGAGAGAAACAATTTTGGTAAAACACAAGACAGATATTTGTATTTGCCTACCGACAATAATACACATACACAATACAGCCACCCACACCAGAATATAAAACACAAAAGACAACACAACAAACCCTAAAAGCAAGGTACCTTGCATAGCAAGAAACATGTAAATAATTCCCAAAAGACTTCAAAAAAAAAAAAAAAAGGGAGAGTACAATTTTAGAGATGAAGAGAGCTTACTTCGTCTGCTTTCCATAGCCCTTCCTCATACTTATCCCAGCTTATGATCCCTTCACCTTGCAACGTCCTCTGACACATGACACAAGTTTCTCGGTCCCTACAAATCACAAACCGCTTCAGCTTCGAGACCTTGCCCATTATCGTGCTCCATGCAATCTCCGTATCCGTTGCGATGATGTAAGAATGAGAAACATTGACAACCTCGAGGTTTTTCATTTTGTCGAACATCTTTATGAACGCATCTTGGTGTATTGAGTTGCATCTGAGGCTGAGGACTTTCAGCTTCGGGAGTTGGCAGACGAGGTTCTGGATGAAGAAGAGATCGATCGGACCCATTACCTTGAGCTCTCTGAATTTCTTGCAGTTCTCCCGGATCGACAAGAGGACAGAATGCGGGTTTGGCAGGCTTGGCATTGTTAGTGACTCTAGTTTCTTACAGAAGCTTATGGAATCGCATATACCCCTGTCTGATATTTTGTACCAAGATGGTAGCACCAGGCGTCTCAAGTTTGGACACCTGTAACAATTAAGTAGAGCAAAATATTGATCGGTTAAACGGTGATTTTTTGCATTAAGGCACTATAAAATTCCAATTTTCAGCGATATTTTATTAATTAAAAGTAATCAATTTATAGAGAGATTGATAATTAGGTCAAAAACATAATACATAAGACCGGAAAAATTTATTAATTTATATACTGCATTTCCAAATATGCAATTTGAGTTTCATGCTACTGAAAAGAGCCCTGATTGATTTAAATTTTCAATTAAGGATGGGCAAACAGGAATTGAGGAGATTTTAAAACGAAAAAAAGGAATATACCTTCTTGTGGTGTAAGTAATCATGTCATCATTCGGAAACAAGTTGATATTGAAAATCAAGGTCCTTGTGTTTCTCTTGCTAAGACTCATGGAGCGTTTCAAGATCAGAGTCAGGTCCTTATCAGAACGGCTCTCCACGATCACATATGGCATATATGGGATTCTGATGAAAGTAGAACTCATGTGCGATAGATCGAGCGTGTTCCACAGAATGGGATCGCAGCAAGCCACACGCCATCCTCTACAGACATGAGCTAATCCCGAAGTCAACTCATGGAGGCTAAAATACTTCTGAAAAATTCTCACTAATATGTCAGTGTCCAAGTTTCCCCATCCTTTGAATACGTTTTCACAGTCTTCATCCATTGAAGAAAGCTTTCAAGAGAGAGAGATTCTTGTAGAGATTTGTTATAACATCTTCACAACCTTTAAACAAGCAGAAGAAAGTTAGCCGAGTAAGAAAGGCATTTCTTTTAGTTTTTTTTTTCCGACAAAAGATGGCATCTACATATATATATATGGCAAATCAAAGAATTAATCATAAAGATGAAATTAACTTCACTATCTACAAGTGGATAATAAGCAGATTTCAGTTTTAAGAACATTTACATTTATGCCGTGTTAGGTGAAAATAAATTTCAATATGAATGGACTGAAAATCAACAAAGCCAGTATGTTTAAACGATTCTCTTATCAATATAAGTCATGCAATCTTCAAAAGGCATAAAGTTTCCATGAGATACGTACCAAAAGCTCTAAATCGAATTCAGACAACATAAAATCATGCAAACAAGCATTCCCATTCCCAGTAACAACATAAAATTGCTAAATGTTAATGGGTCCTAACTGCGAAACGAATTAATCACAATCTCAGACAGTAATTGACTCACTAAAACCTAAAAAAGAATCTAATCGGTACAGAGCGGTAGATCCAATTGAAATCTTCATTTTTAAGAAAGCTAACATCGTTTGAAAAAGAAAACGCCCCGAGATTCTCGTAAGAAATAGATCTGATTGCCCACACAGTATTGCGAAAATAAACCTTATAACCACACATGCATAGATCTCGCAATCTCAAAAGAAAGTAATCAAAAGAGAATAAAGCCATACCCTGAAACGACGACGAGGAGGAAGATCCTTGGAGAAATGGTGGCGACTCTTGTAAGAAAGGAACGTTAATTTTTAGTTTATATAGACATGGAAGGGCACTGGTCTGATTTCCACACCTCTTTTGTTTTGGTAACCAATATATATCAAGTCAATAAAAACGATTTTTTATCTTAATTATCAACATATTCATATACTTTCCAATCAAATTTAAAAAGTAAACAATGCGCCAAAAATAACTAACTGATAAGAATTAATTACTCGCGAAATATTTGAATTGACTAAATATTTTTTTGTAAGGACATTGATTTCATAAATTCTTATTTTTTTTTACCTAAAAACATAGGATTGCTTTTTGACTTTAAAATAATGAAATTTTAGTTTAAATAAAAATAATTTTACCTTTACTATCAACATATTTATATATTTTCTAATCAAATTTTATATATTCCTTAGACTTTGACAAATAAAAAACTCTCCAAAATAACTAATTGATAAAAATAGATTACGCGCCAAAAATTTAAATTGACCAAACAATAAAATATAATGACGTTGAATTTATAAATTCTTAATTTACTACCTAAAAAAATAAGATTAGTTTTGTTTGAATTTATAATTTTGTTGATAAAAATAATATTGATATTTATTAGTATAAATAATATTGAATGACGCTCCAAATATATCGAATGCTTTGAATCGTCATGACCAAATGCTCCAAAGTCAGATTCCTCGTCTCCACCTTCATCAATCTCAATTTGAAGGCGATGGAGAGAGTGATTGAAAGCTGCATTGATGATGATTGCAGAGTCCTCCCAAGCTCTTGCTCAAGCTCTTTCTCCATCTCTAACTTTTCGTCTTGGCTTTGATCTTTGGGAAATTGGAGCACACTATATATAACTATCAACTATGCTGCTAGAAATTGAGATAGAGGAAGAGAAGAAACTTCAATTGGAATAGGCATCATGGAAATATATATGAGGATTAAGGAGTTGAACTAACACTGGTCTACAGCACAAGTGGAAACTGAAGAGTATAATAGGTTTTTTCGAATCTTCAAATTTTCTCATTCTCTAAAAAAAACGAAACAAAGTATTGAAATAATGAAAATTTTATTTGGTTATTAACTTACTCATGTTCCTAAATCTGGTAAGGGCTTTGATTGAGAGAAACAATTTTGGTAAAAGATATTTATATTTGCCTCCCGACAATAATACACCCACACCAGACTATAAAACACAAAAGACAGCACAACAAACCCTAAAACTTTAGACCAAAAAAAAAAAAAAAAAAAGAGTACAATTTTAGAGATGAATAGAGCTTACTTCGTCAACTTTCCACAGCCTTTCCTCATACTTATACCACCTCATGATCCCTTCATCTATCACCGTCCTCTCACACATGACGCAAGTCTCGTGCTCCATACAAATCACAAACCGCTTAAGCTTCGAAGCCTTGTCCATTATCATGCTCCATGCAATCTCCGTATCCGTTGAAAGGATGTAAGAGTGAGAAATATTGAGAACCTCGAGGCTTTTCATTTCATCCAAGATCTTTATGAGCACATCTTGGTGTATCTCGGTGCATCTGAGGCTGAGGACTTTGAGGTTCGGGAGGAGGCTGATGACTTTGAGGTTCGGGAGGAGGCTGACGAGGTTCTGGATGAAGAAGAGCTCGATCGGACCCATTACCTTGAGCTCTCTGAATTTCTTGCAGTTCTCCCGGATCGACGAGAAGACAAATGGGGGTTTTGCATGCTTGGCATTGTTAGTGATTCTAGTTTCTTACAGAAGCTGATGGCACTGCATATACCCGTCTGAGCAGTCTCTTCTATTCTGTTCCAAGCTGGTAGCACCAGGCGTCTCAAGTTTGGACACCTTCTTGTGGTGTAAGTAAGCATGTCATCACTCAGAAACAAGTTGAAATGGAAAATCAAGGTCCTTGTGTTTCCCTTGCTAAGACTCATGGAGCGTTTCAAGATCCGAGTCAGCTCCTCATCAGAGCGGCGGGCCACGTACACATATGGCTTACATTGGATTTTGATGAAAGTAGATCTCATGTGCGATAGATCGAGCGTGTTCCACAGAATGGGATCCCAGCAAGCCACATGCCATCGTCTACAGACTAGAGCTGATCCAGAAGTCAACTCATGGAGGCTAAAATTCTTCTGAAAAATCCTCACTAGTATGTCAGTGTCCAGCTTTCCCCATCCACTGAATACATTCTCAGTGTCTTCATCCATTGAAGAAAGCTTTCAAGAGAGAGATTCCTGTTGAGAGTTGTTATAACATCTTCCTAAACAAAGCAGAAGAAAGTTAGCCGAGAGTAAGAAAGGCATCTCTCTTTTTTTTTTCCGACTAATTAAGGTAGGCATCTTTATGGCAAATCAAGGAATTAATCATCGAGATGTTACTTCACTACCTACAAATGAATATATAATAAGCAGATTTCAATTTTTAAGAAGATTCACATTGATTCCAAGTATCCAGGAGATACCAAATGCTCTATATCGAATTCAGACAACATAAAACAAGCATTCCCCAATAACAACGAAATTGCTAAGTGTTTTGTTAGAACATCGATAGGCTGAATCTGCATAATTAAAGGTTCCTAATTGCAAAACGAATCACAATCTCAAACCCTAATTTGACTGGCAAAAATCTATAATTGCGACAAATCTAATCAGTAAGAAAAAACCCTGAGATTCTCGTAAGAAATCGATCTGATTTCCCAACTCTATTGCGAACAGAAACCGTATAACCACACATAGATCTTGCAATCACACAGTGTTAAAAGCCATACCCTGAAACAACCACCGAGGAGGAAGAACCTTGGAGGAATGGTGGCGACTCTTGTAAGAAAGTAACGTTACATTTTACTCTCTCTTTTTTTTTATATAGAAGAAATGGAAGAAGGGCACTGGTCAGATATGATTTCACTTGCCTCTTTTGTTCGAATTTTGATTCTGTTGTTACCAATAGAAATCAAGTAAATGACACAAAAAATGATTTTATCTTATCAACATCTTCAGACACTTTCATTTTGGATAAGAAAGTTCGATTACTTCTAATCAATTTTTTCTTCTTTTATAAAATCAAAACAGTTTTAAAAAAAAAAGTACAAAAAAATAATTATTTAAACTAAACTAGACGGATACCCGCATATACGCGCACAAATTTGAATCATTTAACCCGCACATATACACGTACGTGCAGTTTATACATAAAATTAATTATATCATTAATATTATGGTTATGGATGAAAAAAAAAAGATTTATGAAAAGAGGGGAGCACAATCATATTGAAAAGATGGACATAAATTGGATAGGTAAATTATATAGCACAAGATTTGCTTCTCGTATCGAACTGGAATGAAAAAGAACTTTTCCAAGACCTAGTCGGGACAAAAGAAACTATTAATTTACATTCTATATTATACAACAAGATGTCAAGACATGAAATATTACATATATAAAAAAAATGTTGAAACAATGAAATTCCATTGTTTCTGCTGCATTTTAACAAAAAATAAAGTCCATTGTTTGCATTTATTCATGTTCCTAAATCTGGCAAGGCCTGTGATTGAGAAAAACAATATACAGGATACGCAATTTTTGTAACAGACAAATACAACAAAACTGCCCTCCCACATCAGACTAGATATCACAAAAATACGAAGAGAAGAAAGAAGAAGACCTAAGAGTAAGGTACCTTCCATAGCAAGAAACATGCAAATAATTGAGAAAAGACATACAAAATAGTACAATTTAAAGATGAAGGGAGGTTACTTCGTCTGCTTTCCATAGCCCTACTTCTTACTTATACCACCTCATGATCCCTTCCTCTGTCTCCGTCCTTTGACACATCACACAAGCCTTGTGCTCCATACAAGTCACAAACCGCTTCAGCTTCGAGGCCCTCTCCATTATCGTCTTGTCAAGCTCCCTCACAATGAGCTTCCTCTTATTCTTATTCTGTACCACGAGGTAAGAATGAGAAATGTTGAGAACCTCGAGGCTTTTTAGTTTATCCAATAGTTCTATGAGGGCATCTCGGTTTATGGCAGTGCATCTGAGGCTGAGGACTTTGAGGTTCGGGAGGAGCTGGACGAGGTTTTGGGCGAAGAAGAGCTCGATGGGACCCATTACCTTGAGCTCTCTGAAATTCTTGCAGTTCATGGCTATCGATGAAAAGGCAAAATGCGGGTGCGGGACGCTTGGCATTGTTAGTGATTCTAGGTTTTTACAGAACTGTATGGCATTGGATAAACCCTTCTTCTTCTTCAGTCTGTTCCAAGCTGGTAGCACTAACCGTCTCAAGTCTGGACACCTGCAAGAATTGAGTAGAGCACATTATTGATCGCTTAAACGGTAAATATTTGGCTACAGTGCAATAAAACCTTTTTTCTTTTAGCTTATAATAGAAGATTCATTTTGATTGAAGACGAGGTAGTGAGGAATAAATTTACCTTTCTGCGATGTAAGTAAGCATGTCATCACTCAGAAACAAGTTGAAATGGAAAATCAAGGTCCTTGTGTTTCCCTTGCTAAGACTCATGGAGCGTTTCAAGATCCGAGTCAGCTCCTCATCAGAGCGGCGGGCCACGTACACATATGGCTTACATTGGGTTTTGATGAAAGTAGATCTCATGTGCGATAGATCGAGCGTGTTCCACAGAATGGGATCGCAGCAAGCCACATGCCATCGTCTACAGACTAGGGCTAATCCAGAAGTCAACTCATGGAGGCTAAAATAGTTCTTGAAAATCCTCACTAAAATGTCAATGTCCAACTTATCCCATCCCTTGACTACATTTTCACGGTCTTCAGCCATTGTAGAAAGCTTTCAAGAGAGTGAGAGAGATTCTTGTAATATAACATCTTCAGAACACCTATACAAGCAGAAGAAAGTTAGCCGAGTAACAAATCAACAAAATCAGAACATTTCACATATCAATATGTTTTTTTTTTGTTGGTGCAAACACATATCAATATGTTTCCAAGATTCTCTATATAAGAAGTAATGCAATCTTCACAAGGCATAAAGTTTCCAAGAGATACCAAAAGCTCTATAAATCGAATTCAGAGAACATAAAATCTCTTGAAAACAAGCATTCCCATTAGTAATAGCTAAGTGTTTTGTTCTTGATTCGAGCGGTACATATAAAGGGCCCTAACTGCGAAACGAATCACAATCTCAAAGACTCAAACCGTAATTGACTGACAAAAAAATCTATAATTGTGAAAAATCTAATCAGATACGCGAAGAGATCCACATACATCAAACAGAGCGGACCGGTGGACTCAACGGGAAACAGAAATAAAGGCTAAGATCGTAGAGACCAACTCCCCGAGATTACCGTGATCGATTTCTCATAATTTTCTACAATAATGCGAACGTAAACCTTACAACTCCACATCAATCTCGAATTACTATTGCTAAAAGATCGCAATCTATAAGAAAAGAAAAGAGTGTAAAGCCATACCCTGAAACGACGACGACGAGGAAGACCCTTGGAGACTCTTGTAAGAAAGGAACGTTACTTTTTAGGTTATATATATACATGGAAGGGGCATTGGTCTGATTTCCACACTTCTTTTGTTTTGGTAACCAATAGAATTCAAGTCAATAAAAACTATTTTTATCTTAATTATCAATATATTCATACACTTTCCAATCAAATTTTATATGTTTCTTAGACTTTAAACAATAAACTACCCGCCAAAATAACTAACTGATAAAACTAAATTACGCGCCTAAAATTTAAATTGACTGGAAAAAATAATTACATTGATTTTATAAATTCTTAATTTTTTCTCCTAAAAACCTAGGATTAGTTTTTGTTTTTTGACTTTGAAGTATAGAAATTTTAGTTTAGATAAAAAATTATTTTACCTTAATTATCAACATATTCATATACTTTCTAATCAAATTTTATATATATATATATATATATATTTAGACTTTGACAAATAAAGAACCCGTCAAAATTAAGCACCAAAATTTTAAATTGACCAAACAGTAAAATATAATTGTAAATTCTTAATTTGTTACCTAAAAACATAACATTAATTTTTTGACTTTATGATTTTGATATTATTTTGATGATAAAATAATATTGATATTTATTAGTATAAATACATGGAATCTTAGAAAACCAAATGCAATGATTTAAAAAAAATATGGAGAAGGTGAATGTTAATACTTTGCTCCCTCTCGTCCACATGAGACTCTTGTCTATAGGAAACATGCACACTTCCCGTTAGTGATCTATAGGAAAAACTTGTAAATATTGCCCGATTATTAAATATCATTGATGACAATTTATTGATAATGTCTTTCGATTGTCGTCTAACCAGAATGAGACTGAAAAGAATTGGAGCTAACACTTGAGCCACGGCCAGTGCTGAGGGTAAGGGCCTCCAAAGCCTTTTGAATCTCCATGTTCATTGCACTGTCAACGCTTCCCGAAGACAGTTTCTTGTGAGATTTCTGGAGATGAAGCTTCAGAGAACTGCTGCTTAAACCTGCGTTCTTACCACAAACCGGACACACTTTCATTGTCGGTTTCCTCTGTCTCCACTCCATTGACGCCTTCCCGTGACATTTCTTGTCGAGATTTATTAAGATCCGAGCAAATCCGTCATTTGGTTGAGCTCGTCTATGAACTTTTCTCAGTTTGCTCCATGCTTCTAAGAGTGTGAGGTTCCTGTTTATTAATCCCACCAGTAAGCAAATGAGAAGAAGAATTGGAGATTTCATGTTAACTTTTTTCAGATCTTGAATCATGTTTTCAACAATTTTAATTGTCTCCACGAACTTACTTTCGGAGCATTAGGTAAGCGAGCACTACGGTTGCGCTTCTACTCCGACCTTCGAAGCAATGAACCAAAATCTTGCCGCCTGTTTCTTCGCCATGGTTGATAAAATCGAGAGCTTCTTGAAAGATGCTCTCGATCTTTGAGTCTTCGTCGTCGGTTATCTGGTCAAAGGGAAGACACAAGAAGAGAACGCTCATCTTTATAGATGCATTTTTTTACCAATTTCATTTAACACGCCTTTGGTAACAAATAATATAACCAAGAGACAAATAAGAAAGGTTCACTTACTGAGAAATTTTTGTACTTGAAGAGATCAGGGTATTGAGTATCCGATTGCCCGATTTCATTTGCGCACAAACATAGAATATGAGTTATACCTAAATGCTGAAGAGTGTAAACGGACCTTGCAGCCAATCCTCCTCCAATAAAAAGATTATCTTGTATCATTGATGGTTTCTCTGTATTAGCAGCTTTGCAAATCAACGATATCCTCTCAAGGATATGCTCAAGTCTAACCTGTTATGATGGAGAATGCAAGCAAGAGAGAATGTTTGGGTTCAGTTGCCAAAAATAGTTTATGAACAGAAGAAAAAAACTCATAATACCTTTAGCTCGTAAGCATCGATGCAACTGTTATTATCACTGCCCTCAAAAAAACCAGTGTTAAAACCGTTCTCTTGGCAGAGCTTCATAACTTCATTCCGCAGTGTTTCATTCCACTGGTCTAGTTCTTTATTAGACTCGGCATCAATCTGGACGCACCATGAAAATAGTCAGATTGAAGGAAGATAAAATGGCTTAGGATTTCCATCCAAGAATGCAAGCTTTTGTATATATATATGAAAAAAAAATCTGAACATAATTATCTGGTTAGAACAAGGTGATCAAAGCATGAAGCGGCAAACCTTTGCAAATTTATGGAAGTCACGGAGCTTTGCTGCCAAACGCTGACTGCTAAGAGATTCTCCACCTCTACTGTGTCTCCCGTGCCAACTTTCCCTTGACTTAGGCGAAGAGGCATCTGAGCCTTCTTTGTTTTCAGAATTTGGTGTCCTAGGAACTGATTTGTGCATATCTGCCTCACTGTGGTCAGAGCTGTTATCACTAGGCACCCGATCTTTTGAGGGAGATGGATAATGATTCACCTCATGCCCAAAAGTTTGTGATGGCGATTCAGGAACAGCTAAGTCTTCTCTGTCAAAATCTGCACACATTGTTTTGTCCATCATACTAAAAAATGCCCGTAGCAACCCATCTAGTTTCTGATGAAGGGTAACGAGGAATATGTGGAACTCTTGCAAATCCCTGAGACCAGCGCGAAAACCATTTCGAAACTCACGTACAACTGGCGTAACTACGGTCGATCGAACAATAGGTGTTTCTTCACCATCTTCTGCCTGGGGATATCCTAAACTTCCTTCTGTTATTTCATTTAACAGATTCGAAGAATATTGGCTACTATTGAGGAGCAGCTCAATTAATCTTGGATAAATTTCTTGGTCGCTTGCCCGTTTCCCAGCAGGAGGCCGCCGTGGAACACCCGAGTCTATGGTAACAATGTGAAAATCAGGAGCTACTGATCTGTCAGACATCGGACTCATAAAACCAGTGTCATAGGATTGAAGTGACTCCGTAATATCAGAAAAGTCAGATGACTGTGAGACCAACCTCTGATCACTGACACTCAATCTGGATCTGCTGTCTACCGAAGAAGCTCTTCTTTCCTTTTGAATGGATCTGTAGTCTCTTGGATGGTACCGTTTGATGGCGGAATCAAAAGCTTCTTCAAAAGAGCATTCTAGATGTTTTGTTGATGACACAATTCTGTCGGTCAATAACAGATTTGCCGGGTTGCCACGCCATCTCAGCTGACGACAAGGTAATCTGTCTTCGTTCCTAATTACAAGATCTAACACCAAGATTCTCCCTAACGCTGCAGCAGCTCTCTCTGCCTTTTCTTCAGTTTCGAAACTACTCATGCTCTCCAGCAATGGACATCCATGAACATAGCTGCCATCACAAAATAAAAATGCAGTGCTTAGAAGAGGGATTTTATACAAACGTCACATCTTAACAATTGTAAATTCGAAAAGTGTGGGATAAGGTCAATGCCTATATTATCCATTTAGGCAAAGACAACTGTCTGTTCAACTATATCTATACTATGATTAAATTTCTGTCTTTTTAGGCCAGACTGGAAATCCGTTCTCTTTAACTTTTGTCCAATAAAATGATTCCACCTCATAATTTTATTCTACATATTTGATATTTTATCATACATTATAAGTATATCTAATTACATAAACACTTTGATTTTTTTCCCTAAAAATACTATATTAAATGAAAAACCTGTCAATTGATCTTGCTTGTCAAAGTCCAAAATGGAGAAAGTTATTAAAAAGAATAAAGATGAATCTTGTGCTTTCACCTCATAAGGAGAAGACAACGACTGAGCTCAAGGGCTTCCAAAAGTTCTGAGCAAGTCACTTCACCAACCTCGTCTCCCTCCGAAGTCGCTTTAGCTTGTGCTTTTTCAGTTGCTTCTTTGATCAGTGTCCACTCAGGATTACAGCTATGAATTACTCTAGCCTGTTACATGATTGATGAAAAAACGAAAAAGTCGTAAAGAAAACGAAAGAAAGTGAAATGAGCTAGAACCAATACTATGATTTCTGAAGTCGAGCAAAGAAAAGAAGCACCTGCGGAATCTGAACCCCTAGCCACTTGGCAAACTCATAACCTAGACGTTCTGATTGCGTGGCCATCCTTGATGATGAAAATTTTATAACTGCTGCTGCTTCTTCCTTTGGATAAGCATCTTCAAAGCTGGAATGATTGAACAGGGCAAAGAAAACAACTCCCCCAGAATTCACAGTAACCTGTGTATACATAATAAATTCATCTACATATAATGCAAAGAGCTCAGATAAACAAAAAAAATGTCAGAAGAAGAAGAAGATGTGGTTGATGAAATCTTTTTCAATCTACGAATCCAAGATCGTAATAATGATATATATACCTCAAGCGGTTTGCACTGGTCCTCTTCAGAATGATCAGTGCTACTACTATGTTCAGTATGGTGAAGTGAAGATAGCATGTTCCATGAAAAAGAGCTCGATTCGATATCCACAATAGAAGCTTTGCCAAGCCTTTCCCACAAACTAATTTCTGAAGTCTGCTTGCTTGGTGGACTTTTTGGATCAGCATTCCTCTCTCCTGCACTGGATAGTACTTCTGTTAATAATCTTCATAACATACAAAACATTCCAAATCGAAAACCACAAGAGCACACAAATCTATTCTCCTTCAGACAACAAACCAATTAGTCAATTACAAGGCAATTAATTTTGTTTTGTGTGTGTGTGTAGTAGATAAGCACAAAAATAGAAAGAAAAATGTGGAATCAGAGATAAAAGTGTTAACCTAGCAACCATATCATCGATCCGGTGAAGGCGGTGAGGAAAGCCAGAGGATCCGTAAGTAGCACTCCGTTTACGAACTAAATCCAACCATTGTGTAAACCGATAAGCTGGACCAGCTGCTATGTCTCCTAACATGTACAAAACCTGCAGATTTTTCCAATTTTTTTATTAAGCCAAAACTAGTACGCCAACGAGACCTTATTAAACCTACGAATCCAGGATCGGAGCAATTTACACGAGAAGTGACGGTGAGAGGAAGAGGAGACTCGTGCTCGTCGTGGCCAAGGTCGAGATCTTTCTCTTCGTCTTTCTCCTGCGTCATCATATCAGATCCCAAAATCAGAGAAAAGGAATATCAAAATCTAGCTGTGCAGAGAAAGAGAGCTAAATAAAAATGTGGGTGTAATGATGGTCGCAAAAGGTGGGGGTGGTGATGATAGATTACTAACTTTGGGGGGTATGATATGAAATGGAGAAAAATAAGGATTGACCTGAGAAAATGTTTGATCTCGCCTCTTCTCAGCTTCCGCCATTGGGAAAGCTTCTTCTGACAATTTCTTTTAGTTTTGGAAATGTCTTTTTCTTCAAATGTCTGCTTTGCCTTATGTGAAGGGAGTCGCATCGCATGGTATATAAGACCTTCCTTCTCAGAAGAAGAAAGAAGATGGATATTTAAAATTTAAAATTGTTAGAAAGACCCTTATATTTTCTTTATTATTTTCAAAACTTCTCTTTTTTATTTATTTACAGATTAAACACCAATGTAATGAAAAACTTAAGAACCTTACCTTGCTTTAACCCAAACCCGTGTTTCTGTGTTTGACGATCGCTTGTCGAAAGGTTTTTTTTTTTTTTTGATTAAAAATAGTTAGTCCTTCACTAAAAAATAATTAGTGCTTAAAATTTATATAAATAAATTAAAATAAAAAGAATAATTCAGCTAAAATTCAGTGTTATTTTTTTTTTTTGATCATCTGATTTTTATTCATATTAACAAAGATAACAAGGACTAATACATGATGAAATACAAAGTCGACAAAGGTAAAAAACCTCTCTCGAAACAAAAGCTGGCGGAATAAACATATTCCCATAGACCAAAACCGGCAGAAAATGAGAATATCTCCGGAAACATAGATAAACTGAAACAAACTAAAAGTAAAGAGATAACGAAAAACAAAACAAAATCTTAAAAAATAAACACTCCTAGAAAGAAAAGCATCTGTGAATAGAAGGATTAAATGGAGCAGAATACCCAACAGTCGAATTATTGAAGTTGAAACCTTGTAGAAACTCATTATATTGCTCCGACCAAAATCAGGAGCCACGAGTTAGAGCCACAAGCATACCAACCAAGGAAGACGAAGAAACACAATTTTACCATTCCAATACCCACGACTTGATGCTATAAGAGCCGTAGCTCCTTTTCCTTAAGATCGGGCCGGCCAAACCCTGCACAGAGGCAGAAGCTACTGACGGATCAACGCACCCACCGTCCCGTTGCTCGCAAATCCAAGGAAAAGCACTCCTTCACAAACCAGAGACTTCACCAACAGAAGCATCCACCGATCAAACCACCTGAACCAAAGACGACACAACCAAAACCTAAGACGAGAAGGAAACCTTTACACCAGCAATTGAGATCTTGATAACAAACAAGAAGACGCACTGCCGGCAGAGACCCACCAACCTCAAGCTAAGCCACTGACTTCAGATCTGGCAAACTAGATCTTAGATCTGGCAAACTAGATCTTAGATCTGGTTTTCGAAAACTCAAAACCAAAAAACTACACCACTAGACAAAGAGAAGTACGAAAAAACAACCATAAAACACGAAGGATTAAGACCGATGTCGGCGCTAAAGGAGCCGGCTCACGCCGGTCACCGACTTTGCTCTTTTCGAAAATTCAGTGTTATTTAAATTGAGTAAATTTATTTTTGTTTTATGGACTTATTTCTAGAAATTATGGCAAAAAAAAAAGAAAAATTAATAACCATAAAAATTAGCCAATAAGAAACATAGGGTTTTCTTCTGGCTTACAAGTTTAAAGCCTCAGACTCGGCCTCTGAATTCGCCGGATTGAATTTCGTTTTCATCTCCAGAATCTGTCGTCTCCGAAAAACGAATCTCGAGGTAAATTGAATCTGGTCTTCCCCAAACGCTTGTATATTGAATTTTGTTTTTTCATGGATATAAAGTTTTTGTGTGTGTTCAGGGTGATTAGGGACGATGAGTAAACGAAAACGACCAGAGACGAAATCATCGATTGGTGGTGTAAACGAAGACGAGAAGAAGCTGCTCGATCTGATTCGGAGCAAGGAAGGTATGGGCGCAACTACATTCGAGATGAAAGTAGGGACAAGTATCCAACCCACTCTGATAACTCGAGCAATCGCTTCGCTCAAGAGGAATCATCTCATCAAAGAGGTTCCAAACATGAACAACAAAGGGATCAAACATTTTCTGGCAGTGGAGTTCGAGCCTTGTAAGGTGCTTACAGGTGGGGATTGGTACATTAATGGAGCTCTTGACGTGGCCAAAATCGAAGGTCTTAAAGAAATCTGTGTCAAGATACTGGAGAGGCACAAGCACAGGGTTGTTACTCTTGACGTTATATGTTCTTATTTCGATAAGGCCAGCGACAAGGACAAGTTGACCAAAGACCAGACCAAGGAGATACTCAAGAACTTGGTTTTGGATAATGTCATCATGGAGGTGAAGAGCAATGGGCTGAGCGAGTTTTCCGCTACCAGAATCGGAGAAGTTTGCTACAAACTGACCGGCAAAAAATCCGGTAGCGGCGAAGCAAGAGCTGGAGCTTTTGCTTCCGTCCCTTGCGGGGCTTGTCAACGTATAGGGCTTTGTTCACCTGGCGGGGTTATCTCCCCGACAACATGTGTTTATTTCAAGGAATGGTTGGACTTTTAGCTGCTTCTTTTCTCTTTTTTGGGTTTTAAAGTCTAGATTCAGACTTCTGTTACAACAATACTTTTAAGCTGTTTTGTTTCTCCCAAATTGTGTTACACAAAACAGAATGGTATTGATAATCTATAACTTAGGGGTCCAGGTTGTTGTGATTTGAGAGAGTAGAGGTAGGAGAAGAAGATGGAAGAAGCTGATTGGTCTCTTTGCGACAAGCTTCCCATAATTGTTGCTCTATTCCTAGTTTCCTTAGCTCTAACAAACCTCGCTCCACTGTCAAAAGAATAAGTTTAGCCTTAATGTGTGATATTAGAATCAGAGTTAGGACAAAGGGAAAATGATACTAAAAAGTAGTTTAATACCATCAACAGCATCGTGAGAAGTTGGAGATTTTCCTCCACTACGGCTGATCCAAAACTGGAGACGTTCATCAGCAATGTCTTCTTCCACACCGTGCAACTTGGCTCTACCCCAGAAGTACATCAGCCATGCCTGCATATGTACGAGTTTAACCAAACCATATTGGTTTATATATGATTGTTGATTAGAGAGGACTCTAATTCGTTTATAAACAGACGACAATCTTTCACAGTTTGTTGTTAATGTCCGCATCTTGGTGTTGGAGTCTCTAGCTAAAGGTAAAAATGTAGTCATGAATTATAATGGGCATAAATAAAACCACCTGCTTGAAGGCAACATCTTCTTGTTCCCCTTCTTTTAGTTCTGCATTTGAGAAATGCGATAACATAGTAAGAAGTTCATGATTATGCAGATATGATATTATGAGCTAGGCGAAAGGCCAAAACACTATCAGATAGGAACCGGCCAAGAGTTTCTCGAGTTTGTTTTTTTTTTTAATCAATCACTAATGAACATCAACAAGATGCACTGTGTCAAACAGACACCAGAAATTCAGGTGGATGATGAAACCTTAAACAACCCACAAGGCCATTGAATCGTAGAGAGTAGGGAGACTTTTACTTACCGTATGCCTCTACAAATCTGAGTTCTCCATTCCCTTTGGAATCTGTAAGATGGGAGAAAACAAAACTTTATTGCACAAGTCGGGAAACGGACAGATCATTAACAGGGGAAAACAAATGTTTAAATCATTCAATGTGCCGCGTTTATAGGGGCAGGAAAAAACTTAAAGTTAGAGTATCTCAACAGAGAGAAGAATGACTATCAATCGTTAGAGATTCTAGTAAAAACAGACTATATTTTGACATTGTGTACTAGTTGATGATATGTTGCAAAATATATACATACCTTGACGAACTAAACTCGGTGTCCTCTTCTGAGCGAATGCAAGCATAACTGCATCCTCAACCTAAATTTCATTGTGATATAAGAACTAAAAATGTACTTGGAGGTCGCATAGGGAACCTCATGATTATAAATGAAGTAAGATTGGTGACACCACCTAAACATAAATTTGGAAACAAGGGTAGATACCTTTAAGGATGATAGCTCTCTCAAACCCATCTCAACTGAAAGCATACTTTCGATATTTCCTTCTCCAGTTAGATCACTTAGAAATCTATCAGTTTTGCTCTGATCACTACCACCTGATCAATTCCAAAGATTGGTAAACAAAGTTGATGCAAGCAACAGTCTAAATATCAACCCCGGCCATTTTAGAGGTATAGCAAATATTTAGACTAGCCTTGATCCCGAGACAACTCTTTGGCCTTTTGTGCTGCAGATAAGACCAGCTCAAATGGAAGAGGAGCCAAAGCCGACCAGGTTTCATGTCTGGATGGTGCTATATCAGCACATATGCCTACGGAAGCCACATGAAAGCAATTTTTAAAAGAATTTGACTGATATTAGAGAAAGATAGTAAGTTTATCATGAGAGCACATAGTCGAGTTCAAAAACTTAACATCGCGAATTATACTGCTACAAAATGGATGCATCACTTACTATGCTGCACTGCCAAACCCCAATACCGGGCAAGCCAGCATCTCTTCAAGGCTACTTCTTCCTAGATGATCGTTCTTTTCCATACAATCAGAAACCTTTAAACGTGAATGATAATGAGACTTGGGTTTTTCAAACATACCATTTCGTCCTGTGTTAAAACCATTCTTTGAGTCGTTGTACGAAGAGCCTTTGCTTCTGACTCTGCTTCTTGAAGCTGTTCCACAGTTGTTGCAGCCTTATCTTTCAGGATCTGAACATAAAGAGATGATTTCATCATGCAGATCAGAATTTGTTCACATATTATGAAACCAGAGTAACAGTTTGCCTTACGTGAAGTTCTGAACGGAGGGAAACAACTTCATCCTTTTTCCCATCTTTTTTCTCGTTAGCAGCCTTAAGAGCAACCTGTAGCAGGTACCATTATGCCAGCCATTCAGTCTAGATAGTTAGGCTTCAAAAAATGTCTATCTTCGACTTAATGTGGCATCAGAATAGTAGAAAATGTGAGCTAGGCCAAAGAAAAGAGAAAAGTTATTCTATTCCTCTACACACTAACCTCTCTTTGGCGCAATGCCGCTTCCTTCCTGAAGAAAAGCACAACTCATCATGAGCCTTACAACTACTGCCGTATCTTCTAAAAAGAGAAAGATATAGAAAAGGAAGAGTTCACAGGCTCACACCTACTTAACAATTTGGCCTCCAGAGACACTCCTTCTCCAAGAGAAGCAACCTTTTGGGAAAAGAAAATAAAAACAATTAATCTTTCAAGAATGAATGCAGATTCCGTAAAATCTAATTGTCCTATACATAGAAAAGTTCATTGCATTTGCATGTATGTATGGCCTCAAAACTGTCTGCATCTTCACTTGGTTTGACACTAAATCTTATAATAGTGATATCAGAGTATAACTTCATTGCATTTGCATAAATGTTTGGTCAATCAAATACACTAAATGTTTCCACCAGGCCTCAGAAACTTAAATAATGGTATGTAACCACATTTGTCTCTCACTAGGCATAACTAAAGATGCAGAATAAAGATACGAGACAAGAGGCTGTTTCAACAAGATGATGAAAGATGGTTGACTTGTTTTCAATGGCTATTGCCAAATTATAAGGAAATAGATGTGAGCAAGTTGAGAAACAAAAATTTCACTCAATAAAGCGAAAAAACAGGTTCAACAAAGATGGACTACTAATGACAACTAGATCAAAACCTGTTTCTCCAGCTCCCTAGCCCTGGCTTCTGCTGCCTCACGTTTCTCTTCTGCACAGTGAAGCTGTAATCCAGAACAGTTGTTCTTAATGACAGAGGAGAATAGCTTAGCATTAATGAAAACATTTTCCAGTGACAAGACATCGAACCTTGTCCAATACAATCCCATTCTCCTCTTGTAGCATATCCAGCTGCAATTAACATAAGAGTCAGAATCTAGTGATATTTTTCTTTTAAATTTAACTTCAGTCTGGTTAAAATTGACCAGATGATTAATAGGAAATGTCGACATACTTCATCAAGAAGAGCCGACGCTTCCAGCTGATACCCCTTATCTCTGGAATTGACATCACCAAAATATCTGAAAACGTTAAACTTGTGGAATTAGGCAAAGCAGCAGCACAACATCATAGGAGTCGAGGACTAATGGCTAAGTCAGACAAAACAAAAGTAAATATCTTCTTCACCTTTGATCCATGTCCTTAAATGGATGAACAAGTGGAGGTTTCAAAGAGGCCTTAGGCGGCATCCAATTCGGAGATGCATTCGGAGCTGTGGATCTACCAAACGTAGATGGCCTTCCCGCCGACGACGAACGCACTGAAGTCACTTGCTCGGTGAGGTTTCTGCCTATCTAATTAAATCATGGAAAAGAAAAAAACATCAACCCAGAAGCCAAAGCTCAAACACAGATCCGGACTGTTTTCGAAGAGTCCTTAATGACGGGATTTTACCGCAGGTGACTGCGATCGATTGCGCCGAGAGAAGGAATCCGCCGGTAAGTTACTGGTGGCGTAGGAAGGAGTAGCGAATTTGAATCCGTGATCTTCATCATCGTCTTCCTCGTTTTCCTTGCTCTGTAAGGCCATGACCTTCGCCAGCCGTTCAGCCGCCGCCTTAGTGGCTACGTTCTGCGTCCGTTTGACGGTGGAGAAAGCGCCAACACCAACGAGATGTTTCTGGTGAGCGGGAGACATCGACGGCGACCTCGATTCCGTATTGTTGGATGATCGGCTCCATTGACGCCCGTACACTGGGCTCCCCGCCCTTCTGAGATCCATCAGTAGATTATTAGCAAATTCGTTCAAGCAATCACAGGAGAGTGGAGTGAATAGAGGAGGAGAGACGATTTTCTCCAGAAAACAAAGTAAATTCTGCGGAGATTTGGCAGGCAGTTTAAAAAGTGTGAGAGACTTTGAAAACGATGCCGTTTATTGTGGAGAAGAACACATGGAGGAAAATATGGGACCCAGTAGTCAACTGCAGATGGATTTTATTGTTATGACGTAAATTTAATATATTTCTATAACTTAAATTCAAAAACAAGTCAATATAAAAAACCAAATCGTTGACAAACAGAGTATAATAATAAGAAATCCATAGCTCTCTTAATTTTTTACTAGACATCTTCTAATGTACATCACTTTTACTAGTACACGATAAATGAATGTCCGTTTTATAAGGAACCCAATTGAAAAAATAAATCTATAATCTTTTCTGACAACGTACTACAAAATTTTAGTTAGTTTAAAAACTTGATAAATCCAATTTATGTTCATATTTTTAATGAAAATCATAATATATTGGACATAATATCTGTTTTCATGTGTTTTATCCAATCTTGAACACAATATTATATCAAAATTATTAATTATAATAGATTAACATGTTAAAAAAACATTAAAAAATAAAAAAAACTAATTTCTGCTTAATCTCTAATTAATTCTCAATTTTTTCGTTAGACCAACTCGACCGGCCGACTAGCGCCTACCAATTTTTTTGAACATTGACTACATATACTATTGAATCGAGAGTTGACATTTTCTTACCGTTACAAGTCTAACTAACTCCGCGCGCCAAATAGAAGAGTCGAAGTGAAAGAGACAGATTCCTTGTAAAATCCAGCCTGACTACTTTCTCCACCTCCCCCAACAAGCCTTGTGTCCCAAGCTTTAAGGGCTCAAAGATGAGATGCTACAATTCTTGAATTAGGTTTAACGGGAAAACAGTGTCGAAGACAACCCTCGCAAATACATGCCGAAGTTCCGGGATCTCCCCTGCATATAACGCAGGATACTCAATCTTGCTTCCTTGCTTTGCCTCCGATCCCATTTCCGTCTCTTCTTTCACACACTGGAAGATTCTGCCTGCTCTAAGGTACAATTGCAATGGAATAAACACCTGACAACAATATCAACAGATTCCGAAAAAAAAAGAGTTAGGACATCAATTTCACCACCTTTGTTGTCACATTTTTGAATAGATTTTGTCAAGGGCATATTATTACCAAATCTGAATACGGTGCTTGAGGGTAAGCTGCCATAGCTTTAGAAATAAAATACCCATCCGTCATCTGGTTTAAGACATCTTTGACAGATGCATCAAGATCCATGATCTCGTCCAATAAGGTTTGGAAGTCGAGATTCTCTTCTGGCTCTAGTAGCTCGAAGAAGCTTCTATCGTGTGGCCTAGTCATTTTCTTTGTGATTTTCGCAGCTTCAAGAATATCTCCACCGTTGTGAACAGCAAGGCTAAACGCAGCTACCACTAAAGGACTTCGAGGTTGATCCGAAAGTGCCAAGTGAAATGCCAAGATTGCTATCCTGTCAAATTTCCAGATGTTTTAATAACCATCAGACAAAAATAAAAATAATGAGCAACGAATAAGATAAGATATATGAATCCAGATAAGGATATATCTTACCATAAGCTGCTGTGACAAGGTCTATCAGGCGCTAACAACTTATCCAAATTAGCAAAGAGAGACTGTGTGATAGAATATTCATTTTCAGTTTCTTGACTCAATGTTCTAAGAGACAAACACATCTAAAACTATCTAAGAGAGGCTTTATTTCTGACCACAAGCATGTTAGTCCTTTTGTCACTTCTCATAGAAAAGATAACTTACCAGAGTCCTGTTGAAAAGATGCGCCAGCGTGAATCACTGTTCGAACCTGTGATCGTAGAGCCATGTTGAGAAGAATGTTTATATCGCCAAAAAAAAAAGGTCTGAAATAAATCTGAAGTCAACTTAAAGTAGAATACATTCGCACTCTAGCTTTTCTAATATCTTCTATTCCTCCCATATAGTCATATACGACTTTGGCATATGGATCAAACATTAACCTGAGATAGGAAAAACAATATAAAAACACAAAGAGACATGGAGAAACTGTAAGAATCTCCAAAATACTGATGAATTTGGGATGCAAAGGAAAAAAAGAGAGGGAGAAATCACTAAAGTATTAACAAGAGTACCCATTAATTGTGAAATCACGCTGCAAACAGTTATTCAAACGGATACAGTCCTCGTCACCATCGGAGCCACTCGCTTCTTTGAATTCAGTTCTCATATTTCTGGGAGAATTATGTGCAGAATTACTAAAACTTGAAACCTACTCAGATAAAAGAAATCAAAAGAAAAACAAAGAGAAGTTAAAAACGAAGAGCTTCTGCTTTTGCTATGCCTATATTGTACTCAAAAGAAGTAAATCTAACTAATTTAAAAACAAACCTCTACTATATCATCTTTAACGTGTACATGACATATAGGAAACCTTCTTCCAACAATTTCACATCTTGAGAAAGTCCGAACCACCTAAACATCAATGCCAAAATAGTACTTGAAACCATCTGGCTCATCCACTGCCTCAATTGCAGCGGCGACAGTGTTGAACCGAATCTGAGAAGGAAACAACCGATTAAGTAAGAAGAAAATATATAGCAGAATCGGATACAAAGTCGTTGTATTTTGTTCATATAAATAGCTAAAAGAGTCACCTTCCATAAGCAGGAGTGATAATGGAGAGTACGAGGAGGAAAATAGGATTTGCAAGCAAAACCCACACTGGAAATCGCCATGGTAATTGACAAGGTTCACCATTTCATCATGGATTTCAAACTTTGGCCGGGTTGCTTAACAGGATTGGTTTGTAGTAGCAGAGAATTTAGGGTTCTACATTCTGAGAGGATGAGACTGGAAGAGGTTTTAGGCCGATACCACGCGCCACGCGCCACGCGCAACTTGGACGTCTTGCCGTTTTCATGTTAATCCTTAGAACATCGTGCCGGTTCGTAATCTGCTAAAGAACGTTGATTGGCTTGTATAAAAAACAGTAAATTACAAGAGCTAGTAGTATCTTCACAAACACGTGTCCACTATCTCACATCTCTTACTCTCTCTCTTCGTCTTTCCTTGTGAGGACGATTCTCTCTCACATCCAAAATTCTCCAGATAATAAACCTAATAAAAAGGGCAACAAATCCCTTTCCTTCTTCGTCTTCTTCTTCCTCTTCTTCAATCTGCGCATGTTAGTAGGATATGGTTCCAGAGTGAGACTAACTTCCATCTGCTCCTTTAATTCTCTGCCTCGCTGGCTATGGCTGAGTTGCAGCAGTTTGTGGAAGGCCACCAGACTAACGGTGGTTTTATCCCTCCGGCGATAACCCTCATCGAAGCGCCGGAAACATCCGCCGCCGTTTCCGCCGCCGTTTCAGCCGGCGTATCCGTCGGATCGAAACGATTGAGAAGACCGAGCGTTCGGTTAGGTGACATCGGCGGCGACCAGTACCAACACATGGCGTACGATTCGCACGTGCGGCGGCCGAAATGGAGGCCGGCGGGTAACAGGAAAGAGTCGAATCAGAGCGGCAAGTCTTCATCAAGGACTCGTACCCTAACGAATTTGAGCTCCGGGTACGAGAACACCGGAACCCTAGATGAAGATCCGATTGCGGTCGGGACTTGGCGGATCAACAAGTGGGTCAAATCATCGGGCGGGGAGGCGACAACGACGACATCATCAGCGAAGCGAGCCCGGTCAAATTGGGCGACGAAAATCGAAGAACCCAGAGATGGATTAGAACAGGGAGATGAGAAATTCAGCGGAGGAGAAGGGGAAGAAGATGAAGAGCTCGAAGAGGGGTTTCGCGATTTCAGCAGAGAAGATTCAGAGAGTCCGATGAAAGAACAGACGCAAGAGAATCGGAACGAGAGACAAGTGTTTGAGAATAGGACAAGGTACGAGAATAGAGAGGTTGAGATGTCAGGAGATTGGCAGAGTGGAGGAAGAGGAAGAGAAGGAGTGAAAATATGGCTACAGGAATTAGGGTTAGGGAGATATTGGCCAATGTTCGAGATGCATGAAGTTGATGAGGAAGTCTTGCCATTGTTGACATTGGAGGATCTCAAGGATATGGGGATCAATGCTGTTGGATCCAGAAGGAAGATGTATTGTGCAATACAGAAGCTCGGGAGAGAGTTCTCGTGAAGACCAGAGTTTTGATCGAGGTTTAACAAGAGCACCTTTTGAGTCATTGCAATGTCCGAAGCTTTTTTTCTTTTCTCTTTGTATCTTTTGATGTTCCCGTTTGAATGTAGCAATAGCCCGCCCACACTAGTGTTAGTAGTTGTAGTATTAGAGGAAGAAGAAGCAAGATTTGCTCATTGTGATTGTACCTTCTGTTTTTTTTTTTGGAACTTATTGACCATTAATCCAAAACCGTTTAATATCCACACATACAACAGAGTTTTTGCTCCTGACATTTTTCAATAAGATTACAACTATACAAATAAACTCTTATTTCATTGCTTCATTCTTCATTCCAGCTTGGTGTCATTTTTCGTCTCTTCCATCTTCTTCGGCTAAGGTCACCTACTTTGCTTATAACCTGTGCAATACAAAGACGACAGACTGATTCAAACCTTGTCTTGCACTCCGAGCTTCATCAAAGCATAGACCCTTTTTTAGCTTTGAGGCTTTTTTATATTTTCCAGACCAAAAAAGAAAGCTTCTTCATAGGCTAACACTTAACCTGTTACGGTTTTTCACTGGAGATGGGGGGTAAAAGAACGAAAGTTAGTAGACTGCAAGATTTTTTACCTTGAGGGCTCTTATAAGATCTTCTCTTGAATGAGATGCGGATATGCAAATACGTGCCCTAGCCAGCAGTAGAGGTGTAGCTGGGAAACCAACAACCACCACCGCCACCTGTTCAGAGTTTCAAAGTTCCATTGCACCCACATTTGTTTTTTGTTGTTGCCATGCCTTCTCAAACGATAATTGGAATTTGAATAAATACAACTTACTTTTTGTCGCAGACATTCCCTTGAGAAAGATGGGATTTTTGCTGGGTTGTAAAGCATTATTGGCATGACTGGGGAATCATTGTCTCCAAGTACCTCAAATCCCATCTTCTGCAGTTCAGCCCGGAAAAAGTTGCTGTTCTCTCGTATTCTTGCTAGCTTTTGTGCCCCTGTCCAGTATTTGAGAAGAAAGAGAGTTTTTTGGGCTATGGCTTATTCTCAGTGACCAGAAAAAAGCAGTTTAAAAAACTTAAAGAGTACCTCGGTTTGAACCGTCCTCTCCAAGAATAACTTTAATGGCAGAGATGATTTGTTGTGCAGAAGGAGTTGGTATGGATGTAGCGTAAAGGTGAGCTGGACATTGATGCTTCAAATATTGGATGAGCTCCTGTAGAAGTTGAGCATGAAATAATAATAAATTGATTAGCCTTTTTTGTTGAATTTGATAAGTGTACAACTCACCTAAGCATCACATGGTATATGGTATAGACAGCAGAAGATTTGCAAATAGAAGATGAGTATGTGAAAACAACTTTAAGACGCCCTAAACACTTGCAAACCTTGGACCCAGCAATATAGCCACCACAAGACCCAAAAGATTTAGTGAAGGTTCCCATCATTACATCCACATCAGCTGTGTCAACTCCCAGGAGTTCACAAATACCCTTTCCTGTTTTACCAATTGCCCCAATGCTGTGAGCTTCATCCAAGTAAACATATGCCTGGAACGAGGTTAGGAAATAAGTTGAAGAGTAATTTTCATTCATGAATCCAAAAACTCCAAACGGGTTTAGAAAATTTGAGGCTGCAGAGGATAATTTGGTCAATGGAGTTCCAGAATCTGTCGCCAACGTTGAATGTGGTAGATAGTTACTTTTTACGGCGTCTTTGCACACACAGAATGGTTTCAGTGGAAAATTCACAACCAGTGATTCTGGATAGTTGCCTCACCTTATACTTCTTGCAAATCGTAACAATTTCGGGGAGTTGACAAATCTCCCCTTCCATGCTGTAAATACCTTCAACAACAACAATAATTTTCTTCCATGGTCGATGTGTCCTAGGTTGTCCTTGTGCAATTTGTTCTCTCAAAACACGTTCCAAATGTGAAGGTGCTAAGAAACAAAAGCAAGAGAATATACATGTAAGCCATCCAATCATTTGGAAAGAACCTCCCTCTGGAGCTGAAATACAACAAAAATGCTTACTGTTATGCTGGAAAACACGGATAGTGGCCCCTGAACCTCGAGCACCATTGACAATCGAACAATGGTTCAAAGAATCACTTATTATCAACCCTCCCTGTGTATAAGCATGGGTTTCAGAAACAACATCGGGCCTCCAATCCATCACAAATGGTTAAAAAAAGATTGCGTACCTTTCCAATCAAGACGGGAATGATAGCCGAGTTTGTTGCATAGCCCATGCCAAAAACAACAGCAGCAGGCTTTCCCACAAACCTAGAAACACATTCCTCAAGTTCTGCATGTACAGATGTAGTTCCTGATGGCAGAAAACAATTGTGTCAGGAAGCAGATCCAAATTAGAGTGTATAGGCAAAGACACCGTACCAGAATCAACACGGGAGCTGCATGTACTTGCTGAAAATGTCTTCAAGGAGTGAATAACACGAGGCGTGCAATATTCATCAAAAGAACCAAAGCCAAGATAATTGTAGGAGCCCAAATTGAGGCACCTGGTAGTCTTTGTTGTTCGCCTGCACACCGAAGGTTTTCTCAGCAACTCTCTTGGCAAACTTATTCTAAAGCTGACTTGAGCGTCTTGTTGTTATCGTTAGAGTATCGCTCGACCACATCAAACCAGGCATTATATGGGTCGTTCAAAACATTGAGAGAATTTTCGACTCTCTCAGAGATTGAAAGCTGAGAGAGACAGAGAGATTTGAATTGGAATCTCTTCCCCTCCGCGAGATCAATTTGCGAAAATCTGCAATCTTGCGAGTCAACTAAACCAAGGCTTTCGGTGATTGAAGTCAACTAATGGGTCGGATCAGCTTTGGGTGATTGAAGTTATTGGACCAGAATACTAAAACCAAGGCCCAAGCGTAATAGTTTAAGAACTTAGAATGTAGCTTAGATGTTAAATATAAAAAGTGCAAAATAGAGGTCCTACCGGGAGTCGAACCCAGGTCGCTGGATTCAAAGTCCAGAGTGCTAACCACTACACCATAGAACCAGGTGCTTTGTATGTCAAAATCATTCATTATATCTATTGATGTTGAAAATGCTTTTGTGCTTCCTCCTTTTCAGTTTTTGTGAAAATAATCTGTAGGCTGCTGCTAATTAATTTCTGTTCGTTTTTTCTTTTTCTTAAAAGTTGGAAAAATAATCGTTTAGAGGACAGAAAAAATGGATTATTTTATTTGTCAGATATTTGTTTTTCCTTACTGTTTTTGTCTATTGTATTGCATTCATTACAATATTCTAACACTAATATGATGATGATTGCAATTGCCGTCAAAATACATCTCTATATTATTATTTAAGAAATTATTTAGAAAAATGAATATTATTTTTTAAAAAAGTTATACTCAAGTTATACTCAATTTATTAAAAAAGTATACTCAATTTATTAAATAATATAATTTTTTTTTAAAGTTAACTATAGTTTGTTATATTTTTTTAGTATGTTTAAGGTGGGGGTATTGGATGATTGAATTTAAGAGAATGCAAATGAATTCAAAATCAATTGATTTTGAGTAATTTAAAAGTTTTTTGTTGGAATTTTAATGAATTCTATCAAAATGACAGTCAAAATATTCGGAATTTACTCTTTACAATTTTTTATTGAAATTCTATTAAATTCCTATCAAATGACACTATCATCAATACTGCAGTAAAATTGAATAACACTAACATTTAATAGAATTAAAAAATCCAAAAATTGAATAACACTAGAATTTAAAGTAATATAAAAGAATGATTACAAATATCTAATCCAATAACACATGAATTTAAAAGAATTCATGAAATACATCATTGAATAACACTAGAATTTTATAGAAAGTCTAATTCCTTACAATTCAATTAAATTCTTTAATTGAATACCACCCCCTAAGTTTATATTTTAATCCACTATAAAACGGGTTAAGTAAATTAGTTAGTTCGGTTTGACAGTTATATTTATAATCATTAATTAGACATATTATAAAATTCAAAAAAATATCAAAATAACGTTTTTTAAATTTCAAAACAAATTTTTTTAAAAAATTACTCCACGCTATAGCTAGTGATAAATCCTAGTAATAGTATATTTAAGAAAGACAAAAACATATAGTTGGTCTAAACTGCATGTACTTTTTATCCCTTAAATTCACTAGATACTTCGATTTTAGGCATTAAGTTTTAGAAATTCCCATTTACATCCTTCTCATCAACTGTTTTCAATGTGAATATTGCGCACCTAGGAGTAGTTGGGAGAATGACCGTGGAAAAAAAAACTTATTTTCCTCTAAATATAGCTGCCAAATAAGGATTTCTAGGAATTAGGATATGTCATTGTTAACACCAAAAGAGTCTCTTTTTTTTTTTTTTATCAAAAGAGGCTTACATAACATAACTTACATCACTCAAATGTCAAGTCGGTTTTTGAGGGGGAAAAAAACAATGTTTTCATCGTGCATGAACCAACCAACTAGAATAGAAAAGGAAAACCAATTCTTCCTTTTTCAAATTTTAGATCTCGTAACTATATATGACTTTGTTGTTATATACTAAAAATGAATTTTAGTTTTGAATGATATTCAATATAAGTTTTTTTTTATTATTAATCAGTTTAGTAAAAATGAATTTTAGTTTTGAATGATAATCAATATAAATTCTTTCTTCGTCTAAATTCGTCCATACCCTAGAAAGGCATAAGAATGATTTCGTAAAACATTTTCATATATATTAATTTTAGACCATCTGCATTGGTGAGACACCCTCTTATATTAATTTTTTTGTGTGTTTCAACTTTTTTTTTGGTGTTTCAAATAAGACACTCTCAGCTATCTCTTTTTTTTTTTTAATGGAGGATGTCTCATTAAACCACAAAAAAAACTTACAAATATTTTAACATTAAACAAAAAAAAAACTTGCAAATATTTTAATTTGATGAAAAAAGTGAAAATTGTGTTGCACCAAAGCTACCGGCCAACTGTACTAAAGCCAACGGATGGAACCATATTCAAACGTTTTTCCTTATAATGGAAGAAGATAATCTTCATATTTTCGAATTTAATTGGATTTTTCATAGGCAATATGATAATGGGATATATAAATAATACGCAATCTCACACTCATAATACAACTAAACAAGTTGCCAAGTGTTCTATGAGATTCTTGGGAAGAACAGCATCATTGTTCTTAGTGTGTTAGCTAAAAAAAGAAAAGAGAAACAACTTATTTATCAAAAATTAAAGTGAAAGAAAAAGAGAGAAAAAAGGAGGGAAAACCAAAAACAAAACAAAAACACAAAGTGTTGATATTATCCCTTTCTTCTTTACATGGGAGTGGAATCATCACTCATATTATGTCCAATAAAGCCTTCAATAATTAGTGATATCATTCCACCCAAAAACAAAAACAATTTGGTAGGTTACATGTAAACCTTATCTCCTTTTTTTATTAAAACGTTTTTTTTTTGGGTGTCGACCAACGTTTTTCTTTCTACTTTCAGTAATTCATTCGATAGAAGAAAACATCTTATAGGGTACATAAATTATTTTGATCTAATTGGAACATTGATTTTCCTTCAACTGTGTCTATTTTCTCATAATAGTTATTGATTTTACATTTTTGTTAAAAGAAGATTTTCGAAATATATTTTTTCAAACCTTGTAAGAGAATTATATAATAGGGACTCGAATCTTCTTTGTGTGGGGAAAAAAAAAACGAAACATTTTTTTGAAATAAAAATAATAATTAAAAATACTGTAATTTTTTTTTACACATAATCTAAACTAAATCGAAATATTGCATTGAACAACGTTATTCATTTTTAGGTCCAAATACTTATCATGTCAAAAAATTACAAACATACAAATAGAAACTTAAATGTCATACGACAATACGGCATTTTATTTGGCAGATCATAACGGGATGTCTTTCGGTTGCGGCGAATCTAAGGACGAGAATGATCAATGCGATGCATAATGTGCACGGTGCGGAGCGGATGAATAAACTATTACTCACACACTTTTTGAATGTCCTCCGTCATTACAAGTTTGGGCATTATCCTAGGTTCTAACTCCCTCGAGAGACTTTTCAGTATCATGGATTTTCTCTAATTTTGATTATCTATTTTGGAATCAACTACAATAATATCAAAATAGAACATTTTCATGGATTCTTTGGTATATTTGAAAAGCTCGAAATGACAAAATTTTCTCAAATGTAGATAGAGATCCATATGAGATATTAACGACTGCGGAGACCAAGGCTATGGCATGGGAACTAGCACAAACTAGTGATCAACAAATGGTATTTCAGAATTTTTGTGTTCACCAATAACTTTGGATAATGAAGGGTGTTGGTGCTATGTAGACGGCTCTTGGAAGGAGATTCATAAGCATTCTGGATTAGGTTGGTATCTAATCTATTAAAACAGAGTGCTATTTGTGACCAAATAGGAAAAAATGTATTTAAAACTATTCATATCTTGAATAACTTCTAAACTTTCAATTTTTGTGGATAACTATCTCTGTTTCCAAACAGAATAATTTTGTTCAATTAAAAAAAAAAATTTTGGAGATAAAATTTCAAATACAAACCATAATCTTTTAAACCATTGATATCATAATTTTTTTAATTTTGGTTATATTTTAATTTAATTCCGAAAATAAAAATATTATTTTAGATTATTTTAGATTTTCTTAAATATAGGTTATATTATTTACCAAAAATCATAAAATTAGTTATTATCTTCAAAAATAATAAATCATATATTAATTTAGAGTTAATCTAAATATTCGAATTTAAATAATATTCTCATAATAACACAGATGATAAAAAAATATGTTATTGTATTTTTTATCATAATCAATTATTTTAAAATTTTAAATATTCGAAATTAGTAAATATCTAATCTATTAAAATAGAGTGAATTTTTGTGTCCAAATAGGAAAAAATGCATATAAATCTATTCTTTTCTGTATAATTTTTAAACTTTAGATTTTTGTGGATAACTATCCCTGTTTCCAAACAGAATAATTTTGTTCAATTAAAATTTCATTTTTCAAGAAAAATTTTAAATTAAAGGTTACATAAATCAAAATTTCTTAGTTTGAACCGTATAATTTTGTTAAATTAAATTAAAAGTTACTAAATTATACATATTAAATTCAAATGATTATTATACAGATTAAAATAATTCTCTAAGAAGATTACAATCCTCAGATTATCGATTACATGAGAAATTAATTTTTTTGTCAAACTGTGAAATCTTCCCGAGCATATGCTAAGAAGACCCACAAGCATCATTAAACCAAAACGATCAATGTCTAAATAAACCAAAAAAAATTACTTTGGACCAATTACAATTTACGGTTTCTTTTAAGCATCTACAATACGATTACAAAATCTTATTAAATTGTTATACAATTACAAAGAAATCTTACCAAATCTCTATGAAAATATTTGAGATTAATATGTTTCAGAATATTCATGCAACTGTTGCATGCGTACAAAGTTAAAATCTTGAACGATTCCATTTTGTTTATCAAATTTTGTTTTTTTTGTTTTCTTCTCATTTAGTTTTTTTTTAATTATTATTATTATAATAAAGAAATAAATAAAATAATATTATTTGGAGGAATTAGGTTTTTGGATGGATATACGGGTCATGTTTTAGGAAATCAGATTTTTTGTTCAGTTTAGTTTTGTGGTTTGGTGGTTTGATATCTGGTTTAGATCAAACGCCATTAAAACCGACATTTGTGGGTACATACGTTTAGAACTTTTTCTGGGGATATAGGTATTTAACTTTGTTTTTGTGGGGATTTGAAACGGGGTCATAGTTTGGGAGACATCTAGAAAGATGTGATACTTCTCGTGGGGAAATAGATCGTTTTTCCATACTATTTTTTTTTTTTAAAGATAATTCACATATTGGAAATAATGGTCATGTTTTAAATATAAAATATGTATAATGAATGGTAGGTGTAAATGATATGATATTTATGTTGATTATATAAAATATTTATGATTATGTTTTATTCGTAAATTAATAACAAAACAATGGATAAGAGTCCGAATGGATAATTTAGTCATTAAATAAAATATAGAACTAAAAATATATATAATAAAACGGGTCGGAACATTTGGATAACTAAAATCACTAATTTTGAATCATACATATCATACCAAAATTATTTTTTTCCATACAAAATAGAGAACATAAAAACAAAAACAAATAAAAAGTTGTCACATGCACTCATTGTGGAATAAAATTTTAGAAAACTATATAATATATTTTATACCAAAAATAAAACTGCTAATATATACATCTCAAACTTATATATCCACAAAATACATTTTGTCCAAAAAATAGAACTAAACGTCAGAAAACAAAAATTAAAACTTACCCCCGTTCTAGGGTGGATTAGAAAAAGATTATGTCAAAATAATGAACTCCCGTTACTTTTCATATTGAACTCTCGTTTTAGGGCGGATTAGAAAAAACAAATTATATCTAAACACCAAAATAATTTTGTGTCTCATATGACAAAAAAATAAATATACAAAAAATTATATCTAAACACAAATTATATAACAAAATTTGATAAATAAAAAAAAAATATTCTCATGCGGACGCACGGGTTTAGAATCTAGTTACTTTGAAAACAGAGTTGAAGGGTCCCTAATGGAGGCCAGAATCTAAGAAGAAGCATTTCTGCATTACATGATTGCAAATCACAAGACCGCGATTTATTTCGCAACAGGCTGTTCCGAGTTTGTGAATATGGTGTCTATATCGACCGAGTTTGTGAAGATGGTGTCTATACCGGAGGAGTGGTATGCTTTCGCATTACATTTGGAGGAGTTCGCGAAAAGTAAATAGATTTTCACTTTTTATCGCTCTCGCTCACCTCACGCGCAAGCAACACAAAGTGCTCATGTCAAAAAGTGCTCATGTCAATGCTGATAATATTGTATATATATAAATTCGATACCACTAGTTTGGATATCTAAACCGTATTAGATATTTAAGTTATCGCCAAAACAAAAAAAAAATCTAAACTAAATCGACATATATTCAATTTTAATTTTGCATTGTATATTACTGTACAGAGAGAGGAATTAATTATAAAGTCTTACAGAGCATGTTCAAGGAGCAAGAGTGATAAATAGAATTTTATCCTATTTAAGAATAAATCCTAAATACACATGTCATTGTAGTGTTTTAGGTGTCAATCCAATCTAGGGTCTAGTTCAATGCAACAAGAATACAAGACACTCTTTAATTCAAGCAAACAAAGTGGTTTTGGTTATTAAGCTAGTGAACTATTAATTAAAAGACAAGTGACAAGAGCTAAAGACACTAAACGGTGAATAAAACAATGATAAAAGACGAATTCAAGGATAAGGTAATTGAGATAAGGCAATCCAATGGCTAATTAATGATGTCCAATGCTTAATGAAGACTAATCCCTAGGCAAAAATCACTAATCTTAACTAATCCTTTCTCAAGGCATTAATTACTTTGCTAATTACTAATTCAAGATCAAATTCTCATTTGTGAATCACTAATTAGCAAGCTTTAAGTCTAAACATTCAAGATCAACCAAATAATCACTCTAGACAACTAATCTCTTAGGCTAGAAATGAATATCTCTTGATTAGTTCATCAAGGCATTTCATCGAACACATTGTGTGCATGAAATGCCTTATGATCTAGATCCACTTTCTCAAGCTAGATCTAGCTTTAAAACCACTAATCAAGAAGGGAAATCATATAATCTAATCCTAGACATCATTAATCATCCATCAAATCACCTTAAATCTACCAAATCCTCAAATCCTAAAAAACTACTCACTAATCATGAAGAACACACCAAATCTTGTGAAAGAAGTGATGTTAATCATGATTAGAGATTAGGAAGATGAAGGATTATAGAAAGAACACAAGAACTAAACTCAAACTTTCATAAATCAAAAGATCATTGGGAAAAATCCTAAAAACCCTAAAAATAGAGGTTTTTGTTCTTGAGAGGAAAAGAGAGAAAAAACATAAAAAAAGAGATAGATCTAAAAATCAGATCTCTAAAATATAAAAAGGTGTTTGCTGAGTTGGGTCGGACCCGGGTCAACCCGGGACAAACCGGGTATTGATCCGGCCGAAACTTGGATACGTCTTCAGTGAATCAGTCATAACTTCTGAACCTGACATCCGAATGACTTGAATCCAACTCTTGTAGACAGCTATCTCGTCCCTCTAAAACTCTTATGAAGACCGTTTGAGTTTATTCATAACGAAAGGCCTTTGTTTTGCCGGTTCTTTGGACGGTGTCATCTTCTCTCGGCCAGACGGACATACCTTCAGTAAATCCATCTTATCTCCCTATCCATACGTCAAAATAACCCGATTCAAACTCCTGTGTAAACCTGATTCACTCCTCTACAACTTTCAGGAAGGTTGTCAAGGATGATTCGGATCGGAGCGCCTTCGTATAGATACATCTTTCCGGCATCTTGGATGGACTTTGTACTCCATTTAGGTCCAACTCTCCAAATACGCCCAATTGCCTCCAATTACCTAGGAAATACTCCAAAACATGCAATAACACACTAGACCTAGTGAAAAATGCCCTAATCTCTAAATGAGACCTAAATGCAAGACAATACCATGATTATGCATGTAATCTACACAAAACTATAAATGAAATGCATGCTAAAACATGCAATATATGAGTATATCAAAGAGCAAAAGTAAAATCGAGAGAGCTAGACAATATTCTCTAACTGGATCGATTTACTTTTGTTCTTGAAATGTGTTTTGTAAGTTAGACAAAAATTTAACATTGTGTCGAATTTAGAGATGCCAATAAAAATTTTCTTACAACATTAAGAATTATAGTAGTTTGGTTGAAATCAATACTTTTATTGAATATTCCTCTTGAAATTCTGAAATTTATTATTCAACCCAATTATTCAACTCTTTCCTATCTGTGTATTTTAACAATTTAAGCTAACGAAAAGTAAGGAAATTGTTACATAGACTTTAATTACAGTAGCATAAAGTTTGACTGGCAGTTATATATGTATGCAGATCCGGCCCAGAGACTAGGCAGGCTAGGTCATAGCCTTGGACCATCCTTTTTATTAGTTTTTGATGGGCCACAAAATTGATGTTTCCATTTTTTATAAGGCCACCAATTTTTTTTTTATATTTATCCTTTTTTATATCAAGTTATTTTATTTCTTTTTTTTCCAATGATTTTCAAATTAAATTAGAATTATGTATTAAAACTTTTATTTTATACATTTTACAAATGGCCACATTTTTTTCTTGGTCTCGGACCACCATTTTTGTTGGACCGGGCCTGTATGTATGTCCATTAGCTTTTCTTACTTATTTACTTCTTGCAACATTAAGACTTTTAAAACTATATTACATTTTTTCCATCATACATCATGATGGAAAATACAAGTGACAAAACAATTATCCACCATTATATTATTTTCTCCATGATAATATAAAATCTTGTAATCCGGCATAAACCTATGACAATACAAGTGTGACCATACTTCATCTATCACGATAAATCTACGATTCCCACAACTTGTAGGCAATAGATTTTACCGGTTTTTTTTTTGCTTTCTTTTGCATACCCGCAAATGCCATGAATTCCTGCATACCTTCTTTGAATTCCTCCGTAACTAGGCCCACGTCCGGAATCTGATAAAGCTTGTCTATCCATGATCGAAAATAATTATAAGGATTTGAAGAAAACATTTTCGTAAGGAATTAGATCAGAGAGATTTTGTTTTTGTGATTATAAATGAAGGGTGGATACGTTTTATAAGGAAAATTTTATGTATTTTCTGACGAATTTTCGACGGATTAAAAGTAGATATTATCGATGTCGGCAAAGTTATCATCTGTCGGACATCCGTCGAAAATTTCTGACGGATGGCCGTCGTCGGAAATTCGTCGGCAGTATGTCGGCAACATTATCATTTTTCGGAAAATCGTTGGAAATCTGTTGGAAAGTGTCCGATGGATTATTGTCGTCGGAAATCCGTCGTAAATGGATACGGATTTCCGACGGATGACACGTTCGTCGGAAATTCGTCGATAATCAATCAGAAATTTCTGACGAAATTATGGCCGTCATAAATGACCATGTTTTCTTGTAATGTCATAGTAATATCCTAGAAAGAACAAAACACAAATGACCTTTCACTCGATTTATATATTTGGCCTACGTATTGATTATTTATTGACCAAACGGTTTGTTATTATATTCAATTTCTTTCATATATAAGTTAAGCGTAAGAATGATGACGATCTACTCCACCACCTCTTCTGTAAGAATCATTCGATTTAGACTGTTCTCTCGAACATCAAAATGCTCCACCACCTCTTGGTCCTCTTCTATAAGAATCATTCGATTTAAAATGTTCTCTCGAACATCAAAAATTGGGATATAAATATAATCACAGCATGCAGGAATGCGATTTCTAACCATACAAAGAATGGGAAATAGAGAATTAATTACACGTTCAAATTCATATTTCAAAAATCAAGAACAGGAACTTTTAAACATCAAAACTTTCCCTTATACGTAATTTAGATTATTTCTTTAAAATTGTAGATATTTATCTAGTGGTAATGACAAATTCGGCCAATCATATCATATCCTCTTGAATCTATCTTTACATCTTTCTCTTTTTATATAGGGGCCTCTAGATAAAGCCGACGTGCTCGTTATCTACATGCATGTTTCCTTTAAATTTTGTTTTCTGGTATTCTTATAAATATTTAATAACTGCATGAAACATAATCCCACGTCACGATTCACGATGGACATGGTTTTTTTTTTTTTTTTTTAACATTCACGATGGACATGGTTAGCCATGATTTGCCAAAAAGGTTGGAATATAAAGGATTCAATTACGTCATCATATATATCAATCGATGGGTATCTCTCTCCTGGGCCTCCTTTCTCTTTTGCATTCATGATTCATTGATCAGATAAAAACTTTATATTAAAAAAGGGAAAGATATGGTTTTATAAAAAAAAACTCTTGTCGAGGCAACTAATTTTGATGTGTATGCTGTGTTATATTAAAAACTGAAAAATGAATATTAAAAACATGTCACATATTGTCTTTGGCCAATCAATTTTAGAGTTTTGGTAATATCACTTATTTCAATTTTCATTAGTAAATTAATATTTATTAAAATTTTAGTAAAATATAGTATTTATTTTATTGTTCAATTCAATTTTGCTCATGTGCAATACGACGTGTACAGTACATGATGTAGATGTACGGTACACGATACAATAATAACATGGATAAAATTATATTTTCACACAAAAAAGTAACAATTATTTTTAACACTTTAACTTGCTAATGAAAGTTGAAATAAGTGATATCCTATACAAATATCTCATTAATTTTAAGGTTTTTTTTTCCAAAAGAATTTTAAATTCGTTTTATGGACTGATTATTCGAATTGAATGGTCTTCTAGTCAAAATTAAGACGGATTTAGAGGAAAGAGTGATGAGAGTTACAAAACATGTCTGTAAGAAATTATAAAGATTTGATTTGCGCTGTGTATGGGACTTGATTGTGATTAAAATTTTAGGCTAAATAAAGACACGTAGTAGTTTGGCTTATTAATATTTTCCAATATTAACATTATATTTATAATACTAGAGAGGGCAACTGACTTCTTACAAATATAAATGGTTCAATTTATTTATTTATTTACGTTTTGTTTTTGGTTCAATTAAATTTACAATTCTATGATTTTTTATTTTTTGGGTTGAATCACTCTCATAACAATAATTAACAAACGCCTACATAGGCGTGGTCGAATGGTAGTGGAGAGGTGAGAATGTTCTACCAACGAGGAATCCGGGTTTGATTCCCCCTCGGCGCTGGTGCTCGAAACATTAATCACGACCATGTGTGGAAGCTGGCACTGGGCTTTGGCCCAGTTAAAAACCCGTGAGGAGACTTTGTCAGTTGAGCCAACTCATTCTAGGCAATAGTCGGAAGGCACGAAATCTTACTGGTTTGGCATGTGGTAGCCAGTCTCCATCTCTCCGATAGAATATCGACCGGACAACCTAGGTTATCAAAAAAAAAAAACCAATAATTAACAAACACGTAAGGCGATAAATTATCGCAGGGACATTGAGACTAGAGTCGCTTCACCTACGTGAATCAGACAGCGAATAAACTCGTGCTAGATCAAATTTTGTAATCGTTTTAATAAAATTAACAAAAAAAATAAACAATATCAACATGTATAGGATAACTTCTTTTTTTGTTAATCACTCTATTGACACGTATAAAATTTTCTCTTAGTGTTAGATCTTTAATAATATTTAGAAAAAGATCTTTGCATTATACCTAGGTGCACCGGAGTATAGATTCAGTATGATATGTAAGATGAGTATTGCAATTTGCAAACGCAGAAACCAACGTCAACGGCTTTGGTTTTATTTTTTGCATCTATATGTTAACTAGTACTTGACGGAATTTTGTGTTTATTGACATAGTTAAAAGAAAATTCGATGATATTAAAATTTTTTATTAGATTTTGTATTTTATTAAGTAAAAATCAAATCAAATTTTAATATTTACATTGTTTATTGGTTTTTATATCTATAATATTTAGAAAACAATTACATAATATATTAATCAAAACTTTAAAATCAAATTTAGTTTGTAAATATATATGAATATTTATGTAGGATTATGATTTTTAAATATTCATAATCACATACTCAATTTTGGATAATTATATTAGCGTCAAGTCATTTGCACAAAACATCATGTTTCTAATGTGCACTCATTCTCTCTCTCTCTCATCTCTCTCTCTCTCTGTTCTAATCATTCTCAATGTCGCATCTTTAACTTGAGCTATGTATATTTGTGGGAGGATTTCACCATTCTCTGTTTTGAAAATTATGTTGAACATACTAACATTTTGGATACCACAATTTACTTCGCATATCCATTAAAAATCAAAAGTTGTCATTTTAGCTTCCAAAAACTCCCGCAAGTATTATTTATCATTTATTTAGGAGTGTTAAAATGGATCATCTATGACTCTAATGGATTGAATAAAAGTGACCCATAACCCATCTAATTATATGGGTAAATGGATTAAATGGATGACTCTGAACCACAAAAATTTAAATAACAATATTAAACTCTAAATATTTTATAAATTTTAATATTAATGTATGATGAAATATATTTGCACCCCCTCAAAAATAGTCTTAGAGCATCACCATCTGTGATATACCCAAATGGGTGTCTTCCCAATTTTTTTTTTTTTTTTAGTTTAAATAATATTATATTTATTAATATTTTATTGTCTCGACGAATCACGCTGCGACACGTGGCGATTTCGGGAAGAATCAGTGTCTTCCCAGAGACACAAAGAAAAGATGTCTTGACTATTCATTCTGTTTTTTATTATAAAATATGGGGAAGACACCCACATAATTGTGGGATGGAGATGGTCTTAGTTCCGCCATTGGGTACGGTCCTTTACCTTTTCTACTGTAGATTTAGTCTTGATTACTCTCTTATTCAATTCCCCATGTCTTTCGTCCTATCACCGGAATTGTAATCCGGTCAACGCCCATTTTTGGTCGAGTTTAATAAAATATTAATTATTATAAAAAAAAAATTAGTCTAGTGAATAAACTTACACTTCCTAATGGATTCCGAATTGAAGATTAAAGACCAATTGCCGCCGGACGAGCTTAGAGAAATATGAAGTTTTTATAACGTACTAACTTTATATTTTCATGAATTTTTCGTAAAACTAAACGATTTGGTTCAGCTCGGAATAAAAAATAAACTCATTCGAATTCATGTATATTTTTGTTTTTTAATCATGACAATAATTCAGTGTTGCTCGTAATAATGTATGTGATTAAATACGAGGGGCGTGTAAACATATAATATATTCGAAAGTTCATATCTAATTGTATTGTAATACAAAAAATCATCAACTAATTTTTAATAGCAACATACTAATAAATTTATGATGTTCTTTATTATTTACTCGTGTTAAATTATATATGAGAAATCCTATGACTAAACTTCAATACGATGATATAATAATTTCTTACCTACCTATCTACTTATCATTTTATTGTAATGTTACTTCTCATAATTCTATATCTAAACATCACTCAAAGTACTATCCAAGAAAATTGTTAGTCAATTGTTCAGATATGTGTGGATTGTTTTCTAAAAAATAATGAACAGTCTCTTCATTATGTACCTGAAATAATATATTTGAACTATATGTCTTTTTCATTTATAACTTTTACTATAAAAAGAAACCACCCTAAAAGAATGAACTCTTTGAAAAATGAAAACCATGTGAATCAGCATAATAAGTTACTAATTAACCTAAATTGATACGTTCAAATAACCATAAAAGTCTGATCTATATTAAAGTTTCACAAATGAAGTTTATGCTATTGTTCTTTTGTCTTATTAGTTATGAATTATTGGAGTTTGGTTCTTCCCAGATCAATCCACCAATATTATTGTTTAATTTTTTATTTACTTTCACCTACTACATTATCATTTTTTTTTTTATAAACGATGATCTACGTCATGATAACGAATAGATATAACTATTTTTGGATAGATGTTCTAATACGTAACGCGTGGAATTATGAAAGACGGTTCAACCTACTGTCAAAACCGTATTTTGAAAATTTAATGGCCTCAAACAAAGTAAATTTAGCCATTGATTATAATTGTAAATCTCCAGTAGAAAAAAAAACTTATGGGTGAGTTTCAAAAACCCCTAATCATTTTACATTTTATAGCATACTTACCTACTGAACGGAAGTTTTTGAAAAGATATTTGTGGCCCCTAATAAGCATATTTGAGGTCCTAACTTTCACTTACTTGTGTTCATGACTAATTTTTTTCTATTTTATGTTAGCGTCTATATTAAAAAAAAAAAAACTCGCATCCATAGTACGTATACCAAAATCATATATTTTGAAGTTAAACTTCATCTAATGTAACCAAGATATGTAGTTTAGTAATTCGTATTGTTATTATGTCATTATCTAAGTTCAAAATCCGCATAATACATGTTGATAAAAAAATCTTCATCCGATGTAAAAAAATAATTTTTTTTGTCCAACTGTTAAATAAGAGGAGTTTATATGCCTCTTCTTTTTTTATGACTAGAAAATTTTAAACCGAAACTTGCACATTCTCCTCTAAATCGTACACCAAAGCATGTAAACTATATATGTCTTTTGGTTTTTTTCAACCACACAGTTAGGATTTATGAATTATTGTATATTAATTTAACCAAGTCTCAAATTTTAGTTAAGCCGTCTATCTCTCATTCTTGTTTCTTTTTCTTTAATGGTTTATCTCTCTTTCGTTCTGTTTATTTTCTTTTTAAAAAAGTAAGACAGAAGGTGAATATGATAAATGAAACAAATGTGAATTCAAGTAAAATTGGAATAACATACATAATTTTTTTTTTTTAATGGTTGGTTTGTTGAACTATTAAACTGGTGGTACGTACAGACAAAATGTTAATGATTGAGAAACGGCAAAATAGTAAGAAAAAAAATTTCTTAAAATTGGGAAACGGAAATTTAGAATGAAAAGTGGCTAAAAGTGAAAACGGCAAATATATTTACGTACAATGTCACGTGAACTAATTTTCTTGAAAACGTAATTTAAGCAAAAGCCTCGCAATTTTATCCTAATAAATGAGGATATAAACCATAGAAAATACTCGTAATATGATAATGTCGAACAATTATGATGATGACTCACACAAAACATTTTTCTTTATTTTCTTTTCCATACACAATTACACATTCCCATTTTTTCTGAAGACCCCTCTCCCTCTATATATACTTGAAGTCCCCAATATGCTAAGGTCGTGCCATTAGCTTTTGATTTAAGAGAAACACTTGCAAAGCTAAGATCTTTCTTACTTTGAAGAATTATTCTTCTCCCTCCTAAACAAAAACCTAAATTAGGTTTCTTACCCAAAGAAAAATAAAACCGAAACCAAGTTATAATCAGAGAAGATTGACATTCATGGCTATCCTCAACACTCAAAACACATGGGCTTTTGCCTTCGGCTTGCTCGGTCTGAATTTATCTCCTTGTTATATCAAATTTGATATCATATCATAAGTTTATAACCTATATCCAGAGTTTTATCAAAACCAGTATATATATCAGTATTAACGCTACTTGCATTTTAATCGTGAATTTTCAGGAAATCTCATTTCCTTTGCTGTTTTCCTCTCTCCCGTGTAAGTTTTTACATCTCTCCCTATGTTCTTGTTTTTTCATCAGTCGAAAACATGAGTATATAAATATGTGCTCTGCTATATCTAGCTAGCTAGAACAAATAATGATCATCATATGATACAAACCAATTGAGAAATTAAATTTAAGAGTTATATTTGATTCGATATCGATATGGACGCAGGCCAACGTTCTATAGGATTTGGAAGAAGAAAACCACAGAAGGATTTCAATCTATTCCCTACGTGGTGGCGCTCTTCAGCGCAATGCTGTGGCTCTACTACGCTACTCAGAAGAAAGACGTCTTCCTTCTCGTCACCATCAACTCCTTTGGCTGCTTCATCGAAACCATCTACATCGCCATATTTGTTGCCTTCGCCCCCAAGAAAGCTCGAGTATGTTCGTTCGTTACCAACATATTTATAATATTTACGTGGTTATTCAATAATGATCAAGTATTGGTTGGTGCAGATGCTCACGGTGAAGCTCCTGTTGCTAATGAACTTTGGAGTATTCTGTTTGATTCTCCTCCTCTGCCAATTGTTGGCAAAAGGAACCACACGTGCGAAGATCATCGGAGGAATTTGTGTCGGATTATCTGTCTGCGTTTTCGCTGCGCCGCTTAGCATTATCGTAAGTAGTCTAGTACTATCACACATTAAATGAAAATATGATGATATGATTAATTAATTTTGTATTAAAAAAAACAGAGAACGGTGATAAAGACAAAAAGTGTGGAGTACATGCCGTTTAGCTTATCCTTGTCACTTACCCTCAGTGCGGTCGTCTGGCTCCTTTATGGTCTTGCTATTAAGGATATCTATGTTGCTGTAAGTCATCATTATCTGCATGAACGTGGTTGCTTTTGTTTCATTGTACCTGAGCCTGTGAAGCTATATATATAATCATAGATAAAAAGCGATATGGATCCACAAAAGCATAACCCTTTTGTTGTCGTTTTACATTTCTATATATCCCACAAAACGCTAAAGATATACTCATCCCTTTTTTTGTATTTTAAAAGAAAAACCTTAAAGATTTTATCTTTTACAAAAAAGAGTTTTATCTCTATATCCTTTTTAATACAATACATAGAATCAAAGGGCCTATTATATAATGCACGTAACCATACTATAAATTGATATGGATCTATAAAGCGTAAAGTTCATATATATATATATAAAAATAAAGTAGTTATATTGCTTTGAGCACTAAATAAATCTATCTTTTCATCTTTTAAATTTCTGTCGATTTATGCGCAGTTTCCGAACGTGATTGGGTTTGTTCTCGGTGCACTTCAAATGATACTTTACGTGGTTTTCAAATACTGCAAAACGCCGTCGGATTTGGTGGAGCAAGAAATCGAGGCCGCTAAATTGCCAGAGGTGAGCATCGATATGCTGAAGCTAGGCACACTGGCGTCTCCTGAACCAGCAGTAATCACAATCGTACGATCGGTAAACACGTGTATCTGTAACGATCGAAAGGCTGAAATTGAAAATGGTCAGGGAGTTACAAACGGCACGCACTCCACTGCAGCAGCTTGATAAAAGAAAACAAAAATCTATTTGACTATCATTTGCACTGTTGACTTTGTACTCTATCTTGATATTACCTACCCATCATCATCCACGTGTACCCGTTACATCGTCGTATTTTTCTGAGTTTATCAAGTGTGCGAAGTCGAGGATTATTTCTCGGGAATTACATTTTCCTGAGTTAAGTTTTCTCTTCTTCTTTTAAATTACTAGTGTAATTAAATTCTCTGTTGGATATAAATATTTCTTATTTTCCCGTTGAAAGTTACTCCTATAAAATTGCTCACCCTACTGTTTTGTGTTAGTAGTATATATGAATACTAAGCCTTTTAACCAAAAAAACAAAAAATCAAATCTGTCAAAAAAGAGAGAGTTGAATTGATTAATTTGTTCGTACTTCCGATCATTTGGATAGTTAAAAAAAAAACAGTTATTTGATCCAAACGTTCATAACTAATTAATTGGTTTTTACATTTATTATATAGTTTAATGGTTATTTTACCATATGTACATTTTTTTAGTTTTTTTGTTGAAATTCAATTATATTTAAGGAAGAAAACTAATAATTATAAATTTGTGAACGTGGTGATTTGTACATTCATAAATAGTAGAATACCATTAAAATATTTAACTATACAATAAATATTTAAAAAACTAACTAATTAGTCATTATATAATTAAATGCTTGGAGAAAAAAAACAATAATTACAGAAAATATAATATATATATATATATATTTTTTTTTGGATTAATATGGGGTAATCCGGGGCTTGCTACACACCCGACTAATCCCCATAGGCCATATGAAGCCATGTTAAATCCACTGTGGCCAAGGTGACTCGAACCCAGGTGGGGGAAGCCCACATAGACATTTCTTACCATTGGACCAAAGCAACTTGGTTATATATAGTAGTTTTATTTTATTTTCATTTATATAGTAATAAATAAATTTCTTTCTAGACCCTCTTATGTTCATTGAGGTGTCAAGTACAATTGTACAAGTCTTACAGTTTTTATATATGCTGATATCATGCGTTTCTTAGCTAATATTATATTATTTGCTAAGAAACGCATGATATCAGCATATATAAAAACTGTAAGACTTGTACAATTGTACTTGACACCTCAATGAACATAAGAGGGTCTAGACACAAATTTATTTATTACTATATAAATGAAAATAAAATTTGAAATATAGATTTATTTCCTATATACTATTGCAAAAAAAAAAAAAAATTGAAGTCAAGATGATTTTGTTTACCAGCTGTAACATGATAGTATAATACAGTGTATTATGCACCACATATGGTTAGGAATAGAAAATAGGAAACAAGAGAAAAAGGGAAAGAACAAAAAAAACAAATAGTGAGTTTTATCTATAAAAACTATAGCTATCTATGTATATGCACTCATGATTATCTGTTTATATCACTCTCCGTGTAGGTTCAATAGTTCTTGAAACAGCTCAATTTTGGGGTTCTTTAGAATAAACAAAGTTTGGGTTTTATCAATGCTAGTTCGTGGGGTTGTAAACAAAAAAATTACAACTTCAAGTCAATAGTATATTATTCTAGAGTATTTGATCTGAAGTATTTTAGATTTGTAAGATTTGCTTGGAAAATGATCTTAGGAGAGAAAATTAGTGGTGGTTCATCGTGGAGCAGGGATGATGATATTGCTTTTGAGAGAGGTCTTGCAATTTATACCGACAAAACTGAGAATCGTTGGGAAAAGATTGCTGCAGTTGTTCCAGGAAAAACTTTAGAACAGATTATAGAACACTACGAGATTTTACTTCACGATGTTAAGTTGATTGAATCTGGGCGTGTACCTCTTCCTGATTATGATTTTTCAGAAGGAAGCATTGGTGAACGTGGCATCAATCGCAAATGTGAGTCTAAGCAAGAAGGAAAACCAAAACTAAAGCAAAAACGACGAAAGGGAATTGCTTGGACAGCGAATGAACACAGGTTACTACTATTCACTTATTTGTTAAATTATATTTCGTTTATGGTTTTTGTGGTTATGATAGTAAAATTATGCATGTTTTCTTCTATGGTTGTTTTACATTGTTAATATTTTTCTATGATGTCGAATCTTCTGTGTGTGTGTGTTTATTTTCCCGGAGGCAAATGAGTTGGATTTTCACACTAGTTTTTTTTTGTTTTGTTTGTTTTTTCTGAGGAGCAGACAATTTCTTCTTGGTTTGGAAAAATATGGGAAAGGTGATTGGCGAAGCATTTCTCGTAGCTTTGTAGTGACAAGAACACCGACTCAAGTTGCAAGTCATGCTCAGAAATACTTCGAACGTCTTAACTCTAAGAACAAAAACAAAAAGAGACCAAGCATTCATGACGTCAGCGTTGCAGAAACCACAAATGTCTCAACAAAACAAAGACCAATCACATGGCAAAACACTCGAGCCACTTCGCAACCATCACTAGATCACCATACATATGGCACACCAACCATATGGAACATACCTGCTACTTCACAACCATATCATCACCTTCCTATATATGGGACACCAACCATGTGGAACACGCAAGCCGCTTCGCAACCATCGATAAATATTCCTATGCATGGCACGCCCACCATAGGCCAATCAATGGTTGGACTTGGACCAATGGTCTTACCTTTTGGAAGTGACATGAACCGCTTGGCTGCACCTCACATGGCTTACGGAGTTCAACGTCATTCAGTACCTTACTCCACGGTTCCTAGTGCACCGATGAACATTCCGTACAACATGACTTATATACCTAATTCCTTTAGTTAGGGATGGTCTTAGCCTTTGTGTTTAATTTGTGCTTGTTTTAAGGTGTCAAAAGTGTAAGGGATACATAATATTCAATTTGACTTGTTAATTCACGTCAAAATTTTTTTCTTTCATATGGTTAATTAACAAATCCTTTTTTGAATATTTCATATATATATATATATAAGCTTTTTATTATATAAAACCGAGCGCGTTTAACGTGAACATGACAAATGACACATGACATATATATATATATATATATATTTTTTTTTAAATTGTCTTGGTTAATTAAATTATTTACTCCAACAATGTTGCATTGAAACAACGAGTGTTTGAAATTCACATTCCAAGGCTTTCAAATAAATTTATTTCTCATCTTTCAACATCGCACTATTAACAAAAGATCCATCATATTTACATTATGTCTATTCTGCTTCGAACCATACATATGTTCCTCTATATTCATTTGCATAATTCTTAAAAAAATTTAAGCTTTGGTGCCATGAGATATGGGGTCTGTTCGTTTGCATGCTGTAAGAGATTGCGGTTACGGTCAAATGATATTTATTTACTAGACGCATCTTCCTGCGACTGCGGTTGCGGCTGAACAATGTGATATGCGTTTGAAATTTATAGATATTAAAAATATTCAACGTTGCGATCAATCATACCGCCAACCGTATAAGTGCCAAACGAATAACAACTGGCCGCAGGTTGCAGTGACAAACCAACATAACCATGGTTTAAACAAAAACAATTAAAAACGAAACACTAAATTATCTTTATTCATTTTAAATGAAAAAAGCTATAAGTTATAAAAAAAATTAAATTTACAGACGATAAAATATAGAAGTAAATAAATATTGAGCGGAAACCGGAGCGTCTACAATAAAAAAAAAAACGATTCATCGTCAATCGGGCATCTTTGGAGGAAAAATCCTCAATCGTGAGTCGTGAAGGTGGGGGAGACGAACGAGAGAGAGAGATTCCTTTTGGTTACGCTGTGATTCGATCTTAGTGATTGGAAAACCCTAGATTAGATCTCCATTTTTCTAGCTTAATCCATTTTCAAGGTTCGTCTCTTTCCCCTTCTTCTTAGATCTGCTTCAGAATCGTCTTTCTCGATTGGAAACGTTATTGTTCAAATGCTCGATTTCGGATGTTTGAATTCTTGAAACCAGGGAAAATTCTTGTAGCTTTTTGTTTCATTGTACCGTTTCTCAATACCAATTGAGTTTACAACTGTAACGTTATGCAGAAGCAGAACCCAAGGAACTTGAAACGATTGACGGCAAATTAGGTTTTGGTTTGAGATGTCGAGCTTCCGCGTGGGAGGAAAGGTAGTGGACAAGGTCGATTTATGTAGGAAGAAACACTGGGCATGGCGCTTGGATGTTTGCCCATTTGCGATTCTGTATGCTACTTGGTTGACTACAATCGTGCCCAGCATAGACTTCACCGATGCCACCATCGCGTTTGGTGCTCTTCTTGCTTCTCACATCTTAGTCTTGCTTTTCACTGCGTGGTCGGTGGATTTCAAGTGTTTTGTCCATTTTAGCAAGGTTACCGGCTCTTATTACCGTTTTTTTTGTTGTTGTTCCTTCTAAATCCTGCTAGTTGTAATTGTTACTTGAGTTAAAAGTCTAAATCCTGCTAGTTGTAATTGTTACTTGAGTTAAAAGTCTAAATCCTTCAAGTGTCTGTGTATTGATTCACAGGTTAAAAGTATCAACCAGGCAGATGCATGTAAAGTTACCCCAGCCAAATTTTCTGGTTCTAAAGAAGTTGTGCCTCTTCATTTTCGTAGCCAAGTAAGTTCATTCATTTTAGATTCCATACTTAAGTTGTCACTAAAACGGTCTCCATGAATGGTTTGGCTTTCAAAGTTGATTTAGACTGCTTTCTATTTTCTGTGTTCTTGTTGGTTCTCGTGATGTATGTAAAGTTCAGTGTTTTTTCCCCCAACAAATCAATACTATATGTCTCTGCCGTTCCTCTCTGCTTAACACTTAATGAATTTTAAGCCCTATATTATTTGCATCCTCTTTGGCCTGGAAATGCTTTTTTTTTCAGTACTCTTATTTCTCATGTTTCTAACAGTTTAAGCCTTTTTCTGTTTGCAGATGACAGGTTCGACATCTTTGGGAGACACGGAAGAAATTTTCTTTGACTTCAGAAAGCAGCGTTTTATGTACTCAAAAGAGTTAGGAGCCTTTTCCAAGCTTCCGTACCCCACAAAGGAAACATTTGGTCATTATCTAAAATATACTGGTCATGGTACAGAAGCTAAAGTTGCAACTGCCACTGAGAAGTGGGGAAGGAATGTGTAAGTCGACTTGTAAATTTTCTATACATGTATCTATTAAAAGTTCACTGTAAGGTTGATAATTGATGTTTTTGATGGGCAATTCTTTTTCGTTTGTCTCTTAATTTGTGCGATCAGTTTTTCTTTTAATGTGTCTAACCAACCTCTTTTTTGAAAATATTTCTCCTTCTGAATACATCCAAAGTGTGGTTGTTTCTATATCCGGTTTGATGCTTTGTTACTGCGTCTTGCAGATTTGATTATCCGCAACCTACATTCCAGAAGCTTATGAAAGAAAACTGCACGGAACCATTTTTTGTATTTCAGGTGTTGTTTCTTGTTAATGCATGTATCTTAGAGCCCTTTATTTTTTTGACGGCTATTGTTGTTCTAAGTACTGTGTTTCTTCCTCTTTTTTCAGGTTTTCTGTGTGGGTCTTTGGTGCTTGGATGAATTCTGGTATTACAGTGTATTCACACTATTCATGCTTTTGATGTTCGAGTCAACAATGGCAAAAAGCCGCTTGAAGACGTTAACCGAACTAAGACGAGTTAGGGTGGACAGTCAGACTGTGATGGTGTATCGATGTGGGAAGTATGTAATTATTTAACCCCCAAGTTTGCCTTAAAGATCGTTTCGGTATTACTGCGGTGTCTGAATAAGTCAAATTTTAGGTGGTCGAAGCTCTTAGGTACAGATCTGCTGCCAGGAGATGTTGTGTCCATTGGGAGACCTTCAACTCAGACTGGAGGAGAGGATAAGACAGTACCAGCGGACATGCTTTTACTGGTAGGAAGTGCTATTGTAAATGAAGCCATTTTGACAGGCGAGTCAACTCCCCAATGGAAGGTACTTCTCTCTCCTCAGCTTCATACTTGTTTGTTGGCTTCTTTTCCAAATACTTTGGATTTGAAGAGTTCAGAATTGTAACATTGCATATTTAGTAAATTTGGTTCATTTTACTTGTCCTTCTGTTTATTGGATCAGCACCTTCTCTAACAATATGTGTAATAGGTTCTAGTGTCTTTGTTTGAAACTATGAATTGTCATTATTAAATAGTGAGCAATAATTACTTCACTGTAGATATATTGCTTAAACCCTTTTATTATAATGTGTTGTGTGACCTATATTTCACTGAGATTGTATGATGGCTATTAAAGGTTCCAGTTGCTGGCGAAGGATCTGATAAAAAACTATCAATCAAAAGAGATAAAAACCATGTTTTATTTGGCGGGACCAAGATCTTGCAACATTCACCTGACAGGGTATTTCAGTCTCAACAATATCAACCATTTCTGCTTCCGTGCTTTCTCCCAACCTGTGTTTCATACTAACTAATGTTTGGGGTCAGTCATTCCCTCTGAAAACCCCTGATGGTGGCTGTCTAGCTGTTGTTCTCCGAACTGGATTTGAGACAAGCCAAGGAAAACTAATGAGGACAATTTTATTTTCTACGGAGAGGGTTAGTTATCTTTCTTTTATTTGTGTTTCATTTTCAGCATGCTAGAAGATTTTGTTTGTTCTAATCCTTTTGGTAAAAAAAATAGGTTACTGCAAACAGCTGGGAGAGTGGTCTGTTCATATTATTTCTAGTTATATTTGCCGTGATAGCTGCAGGTTATGTTCTTGTAAAGGTACGGTAATATTTGTCACAGGTTCTTATTTAAATAATATGTTTATTTATACTAGTTATGAGAAAACTTCTTTTCAGGGTCTCGAGGATCCTACAAGGAGCAAATATAAGCTCTTGCTTGGCTGTTCAATCATCATCACCTCAGTGATCCCGCCCGAATTGCCTATGGAATTATCCATTGCTGTCAATACGTCATTACTTGCTCTTTCACTTCGTGGGATATTTTGCACAGAGCCATTTAGGATCCCTTTTGCTGGGAAGGTAGTATCTGTTGTGCCTCATTTGGCTAGTTGTTGGTCTTAAGAACTCTTTATGCTGAGCCTTTAGCACTCTGCAAGGAATTAGTATTCGTTCTTGATTGTACTGTTGTCTTATAAGTGTCACACTTTCACTTTGTTGACAGGTTGATTTGTGCTGTTTTGATAAGACTGGTACACTCACGTCAGATGATATGGTAAGGTCAAGTAAAGTTATGGGATATGCTTGCTTGATTTTGTTACTATGGTAAATTTATTTTCGTTGCTGCTACATAGGAGTTTCGAGGAGTTGGGGGCTTGTCGGATGGTGAAGAAGCAGAGACTGATATGAGCAAGGTTCCTGTACGAACATTGGAGATTTTGGCTTCTTGTCATGCGTTGGTCTTTGTAGACAACAAGCTGGTATGAGCAACTCAATTTCTTTTCATTTTTGGCCTAGAGAAACTCAATTTCCTGGTATCAGTTTTGCTACTTTTCCTGTTTTTGGCTGTGAGAATTTTATTTTTTGTGGATTTTCTATTATCCAGACTCTTTTGAATTTGATCCATGCACACAGATTTTTTTTAAATTCGAGATTTGGATTCCATGTGGTATACCTCTTACTTTAGAAAGTTTGAAATGAATGTTAGTGTAGAAGTACGCATGTGATACATGATATTATACTTATGGTCATCTTTCTGAAACCGCTTGTGCAACATTAAGTATCATTACAAAAATGTGTCATGTTTTACTCTGTTTTTCAATATTTACAGGTTGGTGATCCTCTTGAGAAGGCTGCACTTAAAGGAGTTGACTGGAGTTACAAATCTGATGAAAAGGCCTTACCTAGAAGGTAATTATTGACATTTTTATTAATCTCTCATCTTATTGTTCTGATTCTTTGTCTATGGTGGCTATTTAATCTTGTGAATACTATGCGTAAGATTTTGAGAATAAGGACTAATATAAGGATGCGTACTGCATTAAAAATTATAGGTTCTTCTTAGAAGTTGATGTTGCGAGTTTATGGTTTCGTGTTCCTATAGAGGCATATTCCGGCATTCTGACTGGACAGCGTAGATGAAACAAATGATGTCTACTTGTGAAGCAGTTCATTGGGGATTGGGGATTATGGGAAGTGAAGTTTACATAGAAAATGTTAGCTGATAGTACTTTACTTGGTATAATGCTTTAGGCTCTGCTTCACTATTTTTCGACTCCTCATACTGCATCTTGGCATCTTGCGTACCCATCACTTTCTTTGAAGCTGATAACATATACACCTTAATGGTTTCTCTCTAAATATAGTTCTACTAAATCTTGAAAAAATATGCTTGCACGAGCCAAGCCTTGAACGTTGGTTTTATATTATCTATTTAAAGAGCCTTCTGCCCACTATGAAGAAGTTTTTTCACATTGTAATATGTTATCTGCTGCAGAGGAAATGGCAACGCAGTGCAGATTATGCAGAGATACCATTTTGCTTCGCATCTGAAGAGAATGTCAGTTATCGTTTGTATTCAACAGGAATATTTTGTGTTTGCGAAGGTCTGCTTAATACATTATTCTCGTAGACTAAATTTTATCAGTAAATCCAGATCCAAATGTTGGATGCTTATATTTAACGTCTTTGTCAGGGTGCACCAGAGACCATACAAGATAGGCTTGTGGATGTGCCAGCATCATATATCGAAACATATAAGAGATACACACGCCAAGGATCTCGAGTTCTAGCCCTTGCATATAAACGACTTCCTGAGATGATGGTAGTTACACATGGTCTCACTCATGAACCTGTTGGCTTCTTGAAAAAAATTGATGCATTTTACGTAGCAAGTATTGCCAGTAATATGTGTTACAGACGTAGACAACATAATTTCACTGCTCATCTATTGATGTTTGTGTGTGAATCTCTGACGTACAACCTAAATTTATGTCAGAAGTTTGGCCTCCTTAGATCTGTTGGTGGAATAGTTAGTTATTTGGGGTTATGCACTTGTCATGCCTCTTGATTTGTTCTTTTCGTAGTTAACAATATAATAAACCGCCAGAATCGTTTTGTTCAGGATTATGCAAGCTTCTGCTCACATGCTTTTAAGCTTTACCTTACATGTATTATTATGATATCCAGGCCAGTGAAGCTAGAGACATGGAAAGAGATGCTGTTGAGAGTGACCTTACTTTTGCTGGGTTTGCGGTAATGGCATCATGCTTTATGCTCTTATGCAGCTTTACTTTCTTCATATGTTTGGACTGTAATCGATGGTCTGGTATCAATTTGTTCATAATGGCTTAGTCATGCATCACAGGTCTTCAACTGCCCCATTAGATCAGATTCAGCCACCGTTCTCTTGGAGTTGAAGAATTCATCTCATGATTTGGTAATTTATACTGCATATCTTTATTGCACACACTCATATTAGCGGACCTCTTATCACTGCAGTGGTTCATGCAGTTCCTTTTCCACTCAGTACACAATTACCTGCAAAGCAGCTATCTCATTATTCAATCAAGAAAATATAATTGAGTATAGATTATAGATTTTGATTCTTTGATTTCCGTTTTTCAGCCGCCATGTTTTTTTTGCAGGGTGCTCATTCTTTCTTATTTAATTAGATACACGGGATTTCTTATTTTGCTTCCTTCATGATTCCAGGTGATGATTACAGGTGATCAAGCTTTGACAGCCTGTCATGTTGCAAGCCAAGTGCATATTGTATCAAACCCAGTTTTAATTCTTGGTCAATCAAGGACTGGTGACGAATACAAGTGGGTGTCACCTGATGAGAAGGATATCATACCCTACAGGTGCACTCAATTTTAATCACAGTTACTGTAGAATCAAAGCAAATTCGTATTCTCATCTTGTACAACCTTAGGTAGTCACATGACACCAGAACTACATGTTGTCACAATAGTCACTCTTTCTCCATGCTGCCTTTGTGTTTTTCCTTTGAAGTATTTTGCTCTGCTGTGATGATTGCTCAAGTAGAAAAGATCTTACACTTGGTTGGTTTCTTTCAATATCGTTCTCCTGCTTCTGACTGACAATGGTTGACCTGTTTTTGTTTTCAGTGAGAAAGAGATCGAAACCCTTGCAGAGACGCATGATTTATGCATTGGAGGTGACAGCATTGAAATGCTACAGGCTACATCTGCTGTTTTGCTAGTCATTCCGTTTGTTAAGGTAATTACACCTTTTAATCTTTCACTTGGTTCAGTATTTCTTAGTAACTATACATAATAGGGTCTGAAGCTGTTACCACTTTTCTTTTTAGGTTTTTGCGAGAGTTGCTCCACAGCAGAAGGAGCTAATATTAACCACCTTTAAAGCTGTAGGAAGGGGGACTCTGATGTGTGGAGACGGGACAAATGATGTCGGAGCATTGAAGCAGGTAACACATATAGTAATTTCATTGGGAAGATCGAGCTTTAACATTTCAGATTCCAAGCAAATGATGCATATGCTTTATTTTCTTTATTTTGATTCGATTTTCGTTCACATTTCTAGGCCCATGTTGGAGTGGCCTTACTGAATACTATACCTCCCTCATCAAGTGGATCAGACTCGTCTAAAGATGATTCAAAGTCAAAGTCAAAAAAGTCGAAAGTGCCAATAGAACCAGCAACCAAAACCGCAATTCAGAATGGGGAAGGATCATCAAAGGGAAAGATCCCACCCCAAAACCGCCACTTAACTGCTGCGGAATTGCAGAGACAAAAATTAAAGAAGATGATGGATGAACTAAACAATGATGATGGTGATGGCCGGTCAGCTCCCTTAGTCAAACTTGGGGATGCATCAATGGCATCTCCCTTCACAGCTAAACATGCGTCGGTTGCCCCAGTGACAGACATAATCCGACAGGGTCGTAGTACACTTGTGACGACTCTTCAGATGTTCAAAATTCTGGGTCTTAACTGTCTCGCCACAGCTTATGTCCTAAGTGTTATGTACTTAGACGGTGTGAAGCTCGGGGATGTCCAGGCTACAATCAGCGGAGTATTAACAGCTGCGTTTTTCCTCTTCATTTCTCATGCTCGACCGCTTCAAACCCTGTCTGCAGAGCGACCCCACCCGAGTGTCTTCTCCTTGTACCTCTTCCTCTCTCTGCTTGGGCAGTTTGCTGTTCACATAACCTTCTTGATCTACTCCGTGAAGGAAGCTGAGAAACACATGCCCGAGGAATGCATCGAACCAGATGCATCATTCCATCCTAATCTGGTGAACACTGTGTCGTACATGGTGAGCATGATGCTTCAGGTTGCAACTTTTGCTGTGAACTATATGGGACATCCGTTTAACCAGAGTATCAGGGAAAACAAACCGTTCTTCTACGCGATTATTGCTGGAGCAGGGTTCTTCACGGTCATCGCCTCTGATGTGTTCAGGGACCTGAACGATTCGCTAAAGCTTGTTCCTTTACCTGAAGGTATGAGGGATAAGCTTCTCCTGTGGGCTTTGCTTATGTTCATCATCTGCTACTCGTGGGAGCGGTTGCTCAGGTGGTTTTTTCCGGGTAAGATTCCTTCTTGGAAGCATAAGCAAAGAAGTGTCGCTGCAAATCTGGATAAGAAGAAGGTATAAGAAGAGCCAAACAGATTAGGTTCAGGCAATCAATCTATTATACATTTTTAACTCGAAAGAAGGATGTTCTGTTTTGGGATCTTGTTTTGCGGAAGACACGAGCATTTTTCATAGGGTCTGTCTGGTTAGACATTTTGTTTCAGTTTCACAGTTCACTTTATAATGTTGTTCTCATTTTTTCTTTTTGTTTAGTTACTCTGAAGAAGCACACATTCGCATATCCTTGAACTAAATCTAAGGGTTTACATTACTCTCTACATTTGTTTCCGCATTCTTTCTTTCCAGTTCAGTTTAGATATCTGAAAACTCGTTTATTTGTTTGCAAACGCTATTATGCTTTTAAAGTTTTTGATATTAATAGACGACAAAAAAAAAAAAAAGTGGAAAGACTGTGTGATCTTAATACAATGTATTCGTGCACATAATATAGGGTTTCCCCCCCCCCCCCCCCCCCCCCCCCGGAAAAACATATCCACACGAATTTTCACCATCATCTTATTTTTTCCAATCCAAAAGTTAAAAACATATTTCCCCCAATCCAAAAGTTCGAAACATATTTACCCATATTCGTCGGTTTGAATGGTTTGCGAGCTAAACCACTTATACCGATACCAGACCGAATTTAAAATCCGACCCGACTCGTTCTTATTCTTCTTCTTCTCCACATGTAATCATCAATCGAAAATCCCAAAAAAAAAAAAAAAAAAAAGATTCACACTATGAAACAATCAATTATGAGTATCGATTTGGGTCTCAACTATGAGTATCAATTAGAATGTGAATCAATCAATTATGAGATTGCTCCACCAACCTCGTATCTTTATTATGAGTAGGAACTAAGGTTCTATCTTTTCTATTTAAGCAATGAAAAAAACCAAAAAGAGGTAGTTCAAACTACCCAAAGAAAATCGTATTGTGTTCTTGTGTTCTTATTTCGTATTGCTTTGATTGGGACCGTAACAATTGGTATCAGAGCACGTTTTTGATCCGGACCACTTTGTGGTATCAAAAACATCATATTTTTCATCTTCATTGTTATCGTATTCTTCGTGAATCAACAATCATCAAGAATCCTCGACGAACGGCGATTCTTCGGAATCAACGGTCATCAAGATCTATCAAATTATCACCATCATTAGTTTTTCCATCGTTTTTTTTATCCTTCTTAAAAAAAAAAAGTTTTCTTCTTCTTCTTCATTTTCTACGCATTTTTTCCATCGTTTCCACTATCATTAGTCTTTTTTTTATTCTTGTTATTAAAAAAAAAACAAAAAAAAAATAAATCAAATCAATTTTTTTGCCCATTCGTTTTTCTTCCATCATTTTCATTATATTTAGTCCCAAAAAAAAAAAAAGAGTTTTAATCATCTTCCATCATTTTTGTTTTGCATTAAAAAAAAAAAAACAGCAAATCAATTTCTATCATCTAAATTTTTTTCTTCTTCATTCGTTTTTCATCCGTCATTTTGACTATCAAAAAAAAAAAAAAAATCTGTTTGTGGACAAGTTTTCTGCAATCTCTTATGTTTTGTTAAACAAGCTTTCCAGAGTCCGACGTGAACCTTGAGGACAAGGTTCTGTTTGAGGGTGGGAGTATTGATGAGAGTATGCCAGAGCAAACCAGAGTAAGGATGATGAACCAAAAAATGTATGGATCAGTTGGTGGGCCAACGACAAACGGCCCAATAAGGCAATCAACAAGAGTACGAAAGCCCACTCAAAGGTTCATCAATTAAGAAGACTTGTTCTTACTTTGTTTATGTTTAATCGTTTCCTTACTTAGAAAATAAGTTGATTGGGTCTTCATATTTGTAAGGAACCGATTAGCCACTTTTCCATTTCCCTAAATGTAGGATCGTGTGATGAGTCCACGACAATTTGCTTCTTTGTATTTTTCCTATTTAAATCAATGAAAAACCAAAAAGAGGTAGTATGAACTACCCCAAAAAAAAGTGTTGTAATCTTAGTTTGTTTTTTGAGTAAATTTTTTTAGTTTTGAGGAGGGACCGATATTAGCAATTCATTGCTAACAATTGGTATCAGAGCACGTTTTTGATCCGATATTGATGCAATAGCACAAGGAAGAGCAAAAGTACAAGGACGAGTTGACTCGTCGGTCGGACCGTGCACATGAAGACACCAAATTGGGAGTTCAACGATTAAGTCCGATGACTTGGTCTTTTCTTTTTATTTATGTTTTATGCAAATAATCTGAGCACTACTTCACTTCCTATTATGTTGGAGGAGATGATTCCACAAATAATCTCCATGACAAACAAGTGCGACTGTTTGCATTTGTGGCCCGGTAGGTATCGCACGTCACAGCTAAAGCATAATCCCAAGGTTCCATGTATAGGTACCATGTATAGGATTATCAAATGTTGATCAGAAAATAAGAACACAATACGATTTTTCTTTTGGGTAGTTTGAACTACCTCTTTTTGGTTTTTCTCATTGACTTAAATAGAAGAAAAATACAACTTGTGGAATCAACGATTCCTACAATTAGGAAAATGGGAAAGTGGCCAAGTGATCCTACAAACAAGGAAACCACTTCACCTTATTTACCGAAGCAAATAAACAATTAAAACAATTAAATTATTAGAAAATAATAATTCAAAAACCATTTCTTCTCTTGGTATAATCGTTGTTGAACCCTTGACCAATTGTTGACTCATCAGTTCCATTTTTCAGACACACATCACACCCTTACATAAAATGATAACTTCATTCTTGAGCAAATATTTGTTATACACAAACCCAAATCAAAAAACACACACATAAGAAGAAGAAGAAGAAAAAGAAGAAGAAGAAGAAGAATCCTAAAGACAAAACCTTTCAAGTTTTTACAAACATACCAAAACAAAGACTGCAACTACAGCGAGAACGATAACAAACAAATAATCTTCATTTCCTGAAATTTCGCTTCTAAGCTCCAATATTACATATTGTTTTGTTTCTATAGCCACCAGATTGTATTGGATTCTCAGACCATGAATTTGCAATCAAGAAACAGCTTCTTCTCTCTTCGTTCTCTCTCTCTCTAGCTCCGACTCTGGCACCACCGGAATCAACGACGGCAACACGAATTCCCTGACATTCTACTCTGCATCTTCCGTCAAAGGCTCCATCTTTCCCCGGATTTGGAGGTTTCGATTTATCGGTTTTCGATTTTGGGTTCTGGGTCTTCGTGGTTTCAAGGGATCGAGATGATTGGATTTTGGATTTTAATGTTCGAACCACTGTCCCGCCGCCTCCAGTCGAAACTCGATTGAATTCGGTGACATTGAGACCGCCATCGTACTTGCGAAGGCCTCCAACGGAGTCAAAATCCCAGATGCGGCGAGGTTAGCTCCGTGAGAGAAATCCGCCGGCGTCGTAAGGACCATCTCCGAAGACGAAGAGAGTCTGAGCGAGGAGACGGTGGGGAAGTGAAGAAGAAGGGGAGAGAGAAAAGGTGATATTTGGGATTCGCCAAAAAAAAACATTGGAGACGATGAAGCTTGATCGTAAACGGGTCAAATCTTATAAACGGGTCAAATCTGGTTTATTTTTTTATTCGGGTTATAATCCGGTTTATTTTTGATTTTACATGGTTAAACTTTCATTGGTAAACAGTAAATCGATTTAAATTGTGGTATGGTTGGTTATTAGTTTCGATCTTTGATTCTATGTGTAAATATGTTTCGATTTTTCACATTGGAGGAAAATAAGTTTGTAACTTTTAAAATAAGGAAACTGAAGACGATGATGAAACTTCGTGCGGATCTGTTACTAGATAATACTTTTTAGGTAGTTTACCCCATAATATATGATAATACTGTGCGTGAAGGTCCACGGTAGATTCAATAAGTTTGACCAGGCGTTCACTATATCATTGGTTGCTATACTGTCTTGTCTCTCTCTAATTTTTGTTTTTAACAATTAAAAAAAGAAAAGAAAAGAAAAGAAAAACCAATAACGGCAAAAATATTGAAAAGGGGGAAGAAGAAGCGAAGGTTTTTAGGGATTTTGGCGGTTTTAGGGCACTTTGACGGCTTTTAATTTTCCTCTGCTTTGTCTTCTTCGTCTCGACCTCGATCCTACGGTGCCACTCTGATCCTTTTAGCTTTCTCTATGGATGTTATCAATTTCATTTCGATTGTGATTTTTCTATGGCGTTGATTTTCATGCGCTTTGAGATTGTCTCGCTGTTTTGGCTGTAAAAATGCCGCCTCGCCTTCTCTGGAAAAACCCTAGCTTCGACTTTATCTCTGTTGTTTCTCTTTCTGGGTTTAGGGTTTCCTCTGCATCATTTAGGTGTCTGGTGACTTAAAAACTTGATTCTCTTTCTCTTTTGGTTGTCGCGTTATAGGCTATATGAGATGTCTGACAGCTCCGGAAAAACCATGGTCAAAGTCAAGTTAGAGAAGGAAGAAGCTGGGCTTCTTGTAACTTGTGGAATCCAGAAAAGAAAACGACTCCCTCGAAGTCGGCATTTTGGAGACGAGAGAGAAAGTAGCTTCGAGGTTCAGGAAAACAAGCAGCCAAGGATAGCCACTCGATGGAATACTGAAAAGTAAAGCCTTTAATGTCATGCTTACCCTTTTCCATCTCATCTTTCTATCAACTGCATTGCTTTATGCAGGATTAAGTTTGAGGAGCAGACATTAGCTGATATGATGAAGGAGAAACGTGTTTCTTTTGGAGATAAATCTAGAAGATTTGCAGACCAGAAAGAAAGTTGCTTAGAGGTTCAGAAACACAAGCAGCCAAGGATAACAAATCGATGGAATACTGAAAGGTAATAAGGACCAAGCCGTTAACATCATGCTTACCCTTTTGTTTTCATCTTTGTATGATGTGCATTGCTTTATGCAGGATTATGTTTGGGGAGCAAACATTAGCAGATATATTGAAGGAGAAAGGTGCTTCTTTTGAGACACCTATTTCACGGCGCGAGTTAAGAAATTCAGCTCGAAAGACAATTGGTGATACTGGGCTCTTGGACCATTTGTTGAAGCACAGTGACGGAAATGTAACACCAGGTGGTGCTGATCGGTTTAGGAGGTGTCACAATACTGAAGGAACCATGCAGTATTGGCTAGAGAGTGCTGATTTGATCAAAATTAAACTTGAATCTGGAATTCCTGATCCTAATTGGATTCCCCCAGCTTGGTGGAAGTTTCAGAGTGCATCACATGAACCATCTGCGGTCTCCTCAAAGCTTAGCGAAGAAATTGAGAAAATGAAGAGGTAAATATGCTTGTAATATTCTGAGCTTCGATATATTTGTTTTCTTTGAAGTTGAGATGCGCTTGAAATCTCAATTTCTTTGCGGTATGCAGTGATATCAAAGAACTAGTATCTGATTTGGTCAAAATTAAACGTGAATCTGGAATTCCTGATCCTAACTGGAGTCCACCATCTCGGCTGAATATTCAGAGTGCATCACATGAATCATCTGCGGTCTCCTCAAAGCTTAGGGAAGAAATTGATACAATGAAGAGGTAATATGCTTGCAATTTTGTGAGCTTCAATATTTGCTTTATTTGAAGTCGAGGTGCACTTGAAATCTCATTTTCTTTGCGGTATGCAGTGAAATAAAAAATCTGGCATCCAAGCAAAAGTTACCAGATCATGCTGATGCAACTGAGGTGACTTTGAGATCAATTTTTGTTTGTTCAAGGAATGTGTTAAGATAAGCATAATTAGAGACTCCAAACTTTTCTGTTTTGCATTTCTCTCCAGAAACTATTCAATGATTTTATGAGTTGGAGGGTAAAGACTGATAAGCAAATTGCGGAGATCTCAAATTCCTTGTCTTCAACACAGGTCTAGACTTTAAAACAAGTAAAAAATATTTGTTTGAAGCTTCTTGCCCAGGGATGATTTTAACCTAAGAAAGCTCACTTTATTTTTGCAGTGCATGGTTAAGGAATTAATTTCGTGGAAAAACAAAGTAGAACAGCAGCTGGTGGGCATTTCAAACTCGCAGAACAATCTGCAGGCAAATGGGAGCACTTCCTTCAGCTCAGCTCCTGAAAGTTGGGAACATATATTGCAAACTGCCAACTTGGATGATTTTACAGGGAATGGTTTCGAACCATGGGATGTTGATGTTGACCTTATTGATGTCCTACCAGAGGCTGTCAGGCCTGATACCTACTCGCTTCCACCAAATGCTTGCAAAAGCTCTTTCCAAGACCATATGTGGTTTGAGGAACAGTCATTGCTCAACTCCGAAATGCAAAGGACAGAAAGGTTAGAGTGGTTTCTTGGTCCAAGAGTAGGCTTTATGGATTATTATTGTCTAATATTTTGCTTCTCTATTTAGCTGCATGACCAGAGCTGAATCCAGAAGCCCCAACCAGGAGAAAGCTGAGGTGACTCCAGGTTCTTCAGTGACTGCAGGTCCAAGATCAGATATTGAGGACCCAAATATTCTTTCTCAGGTGAGGTAGTCAAGCATATTAGAAGCATTGGTCAGGTGTTTCAGTTGAAATGGATGATCAATTTTGGAAAATATTCTAGCCTATAAACCCTTTGCATGGTCTTTGAGTAGATGTCACTTTACCACCCTCCCATCTTCTTACAGCCTTTGCTTCATTCACTACCACACATTGCATCTTGTGATATGCATTGAGGAGGTTAACGGGACAATTTTGCCAATGCTTCACATTACCTTAACATGATTTTAAGGAGTCACATTATGTTTTCAGGAAACATTGAACGAGTTGGTGAGTTGGAAAGCCAAAGCGGAGCAGCAGCTAAAAGAGATGTCAGACGCTGTCCGTGCTCTGCAGGGATAGAGTCAACCAAACAGGCTTTACCCGTGACGATAGAAACACAATAGGCACAGATTCATCAGTGATATCGATTCACCTACATAGAATCCCTTAGAGACTTTGTACAGAGTTTCTGGTAAAACTGAACAAAAAAAAAGAGACTAGAGATCAGTAAGGCATCTATCTGGAAAGATTAGGAACATGTAGAAGTGAAGGTAGAGCTCTTATTTAATAGTAGTGAGTGGTTGCTGTATATTCTCTCTGATTACTCTTATTCAACAACGAAGCTTTTTTTTGGAGTAATCTTCCATTCAAATATTTTCTTTCTCATCATCTCTGCTATCTCATTCATTTAACTTGGATTATTATTTGATTAGATTTTTGGGTATGTCAATTTTGTTTGTCCCAAAAAAAAAAGAAGGGTATGCCAATATTAATATATTTGTTTTCTTGTAAGAAATAATAGATGTTTTTAAGATTATAACAGCTATATGATGAAACAAATAAAACTAATCAAATCAAATTTTCATGTCTGAGAATATATCGAAATATTAAACTATGTGAGATCAGTTTATCCTGTCGAAATAATAGTGGGCCTGTTTGGGCCTGAGGCCCACTTGAAACCTAAAAAAGCATCGTCGTGTTGACGTTGTGAAAGAGATGTCATTGTGGCTTGCCTACGATCTTGAAACAAACTTAACCGAATCACAGGAATCAATTGATTCTTCTTCTTCCTCCTCCTCTTTGATACCAATTCCCTCACAGGTAACGCGATTTCTCTCTTTCTCTGATTGTTCTTGCTCCATGAAACTTCTACTTCTAGGGTTCCGCTTTGGTTCGTAGGGATTTCACGAGACAGTTGTTATCGGATTTGTAGAATTTGAGGCTTTCAAGAGTTTAGCGGGTAGGATTCGAAAGCTACGAATTTCGAACTAAAGATTTATATTTGTGATTGTTGTGACTCATATTTGATCCTGAAGTAAACAACAGTCCAAGATTTTATATTATATCCATTTAGGTTTTAGGGTTAAGAACTTGGACTGATGTCTTTGATGCTTGACGGGTTTTTGAAACTAAAAGAAGACACTATTTTTTTTTGAACAAATTTCTCTGACATTGAAAAGCTTCACCAAAATATCATAGGGTTTAGGTTCACTATGTCCAATGTGCTCTCTTTCTGAATTGCGTTTTACAGATAATTCTGACACATGGTATAGTATCTGCTTTTTCCTCCTGCATTGGCTGTTAATTTCTTGTAAGCTTATTCAAGTTTATATGTTTGTTAGCTAGGGCAAGAGCAAGAAAGACCCTGAATTGCGTTATTGTTTGATGTATTTTACTTGTACTTTCTATAGTGTTCTGAAGCCTTAAATATTTTGCAGAGTTTGCGTGTCACTTGCACTAACTCCTTTGTGGTTCTGTGCAGTAGGGTGGTCTGGCATAGAAGAACAAGAAAGAAAGAAAGAAATGGAGGGTTTTGTGGATCACTATATAGTTCTAGGGTTACCCTCTGGAGAGGAAGCTCTGAAGCTTAGCGAGAAGGAGATTGCAAAAGCATACAAGTTGAAAGCTTTGGACTTGCATCCGGATAAACGCCCAGATGATCCCAATGCTCATGAGAAATTTCAGAGGCTCAAGACATCTTACGAGCTTCTCAAAGACGAAAAAGCCCGAAAGCTGTTTGACGATCTTCTTAAAATCCAGCGTGAAAAACAACAGAAGAAATCGCAAGTAGATTCCAAGAGGCGTAAGATGATGTCAGATCTGGAGGAAAGGGAGCGTTCTGCTTTTGCTCCTAATCATGCAGCTAGACCTTATGATGAAGAGGAGAGAATCGCAAGGAAGCTTAAGGAGGAGGTAGATAGGATACGTGCAAAACATGCGAAGAAGAGAAGTGGTTTTGAAACTCCAGAGAGTGGTGTAGATGGAAAGAAAGAAGAAGATAGATGTGGAGCTGGAGCTAGTGTTCAGCTTGATAAAGAGAGAATGTTGAAGGTTTCTTGGGAAACAGTTGGTGAAGGGTATACAGCGGGAAGGCTCAGGGAAGTATTTTCAGAGTTTGGTGAGGTTGAAGATGTTGTTATTAGGAGTACCAAGAAGAAATGCTCTGCTCTTATTGTAATGGCTACAAAAGATGGAGCTGTGAGTATTATTATTATCTTGGTTTCTTTCTTTTTCGTTACATGTCAAGAATCTAATCATGGATTGTTTCGATTTGTTTTTCATCTTATAGGTAGCAGCGACGAGAACACTGTGTGGTGATCTCTCTAACCCATTGCTAGTTGTACCTCTTCAGAGAGCAGCCCAAACCGACTTTCTTACCGCTAAGAAATCTGCAGAAACAGAACCACAGAGCAACATAGTAGGTGCTGGTTATCAAGCTTATGAAGACGCGGTCATGCAAAGACTGCGAAAGGCGGCTATGAACCAGAAATGATAATGGAGTAAGGCACATGATCAAGAATTAAGCTTCTTCAAGACCAAAGTGGTCGTCCCTATTCATAGCAGAGCCTCGTCGTCCTTGTATTCTAATTAATGTTTTGATATAATATTCAACAAGTTTTTGTCTACACCCAATGTCATATCAATTATTGTTGTAGAAAAATCTAAAATTCTACAAACTCTAGTCTGAAAAAAAGCTCTACAAAAAATTGCATATAAAGCCTATAGTTGTAAATACTATGTATATTGACAAAAACTCAAAGTAGAGAAAAAGGCACAGAAACAGACAAGAATGTGTCTACTGTCCATTTATCAATCAATCTTTCTTTTCTTTCTCTTTTGTCCTCCATTCTTTTTGGGGTTTATAAAACTGTTCTATTATTTGTTATTTTTTGCAACAACTGATTGGAACCCTTGATATTTTGCATAAAATACACAGCGTATTTTTTTTTTTATCAGATCAAAATTCAGGTTTGGGAAAACAATGAATGGTATTTAGTGAAATCATTTGAAGACGTTTTTGCCATTATTCAATCACCTAAGCACGTAGATACCTATCTTGACTAAGTGAAAACTTTATACATAATAAATATTAAACTAATTCATAAATATTTGTACAGCTAATAGTTCTTTACTCAATCTATACTTTTAGTATATATCATATGATTTTTAGCTCTTAAAAGTTCAAACAACAATACTCATATCTTTGTACCGTCCAGATGCATATACACCATAATATACATGGATTAAATTATCATAAATAGTAAAATAAATCTTATTTTTTTAAATAAGTTCAAAAATTACTAAAAAATTTAGAAACTTCAAATAACTGACAATCTAAGCCAAGAAAAATATAAAACTCGCAGTTTGGTAATATCTTGTGGGATAATTGTTTTTAAATTTACCCAAATTGATATTTTTTACGATTACTAATAGCTGTAAAAAAAATACTCTTAATTGATATGATCAACCATATTCTTAATTGAATATAGTTATAATAAAATACATTCTCATTTAAGAAGGAATAACTTTTTCGTTCAGACGATACAACTCAAATCTTACTTCCCATTTTGCATTTGATGTGAAAAAATAAATAAATGGAAAGCTAATTAATGGTAATCAATCATTCTCCAAAACGTGGTAAAAAAAAGGTTTATCTCTCCTACCTCTTGACTTCCCTCTCTTCAATGCCTTCAAGTCAGTTTCTTTCCTCATTCAAGTCAGTTTCTTTTCTTCTTCTTCTTCTTCCCCTGCTTAAACGAAACCACAAAGGAATCAGATTCTCAAACTATGGCCAACAAATCAAGAACCAGATGGGTTCTACCTTACGAGACCAAAAACGTGGAAGACAATTACTTTCTTGGTCAAGTGCTCGGACAAGGACAATTCGGAACCACTTTCCTCTGTACCCATAAACAGACGGGTCAAAAGCTTGCCTGCAAATCCATACCCAAAAGGAAGCTCCTTTGCCAGGAAGATTACGACGACGTTTTGAGGGAGATCCAGATAATGCATCATTTGTCGGAACATCCCAACGTTGTCCGGATACAAGGCACGTACGAGGACGCCAAGAGCGTGCACCTTGTGATGGAGCTCTGCGAAGGCGGTGAATTGTTCGATAGAATCGTGAAGAAAGGTCATTACAGCGAGAGAGAAGCTGCTAAGCTCACCAAGACAATTGTTGGGGTCGTTGAGGCTTGTCACTCTCTTGGGGTTGTGCATAGAGATCTTAAGCCTGAGAATTTCTTGTTCACATCTTCTGATGAAGATGCTTCTCTTAAATCTACCGACTTTGGCCTCTCTGTTTTCTGCAAACCAGGTCTGATTTCGATTTTTGCCCCCTTTTCATATTCCTGTCTAATTTCAACCATGCTTGTGTTGTCAAAGAAACTCTGGTTTGGTTAGTGATGATGTCATGAGTATCTATTACGTTAGTTGATGATTTGGATTGTTGGTGTATAATCTGCAGCTTGTTTACTAATGATTTGATTCAATTACTGCATTTGTTAAGTGACTCTCTCTCTCTCTCTCTCATGAATTTTTTCTGGTTTTCAGCTTGATGTTCTCTAAAATGATCAAACGAGATGGTTTTCGGAATGTTATAAACCGAGTTTCTCTCTTCTTTTTTCAGGCGAAACGTTTTCAGAACTTGTTGGTAGCGCCTACTATGTGGCTCCTGAGGTTTTACATAAGCATTACGGCCGTGAATGTGACGTATGGAGCGCTGGAGTTATCCTCTACATCCTATTGTGTGGTTTTCCTCCTTTCTGGGCTGGTTAGATTTCCCAATGCCTTTCTTTCTCTTCAAAGCTAATATTATCGCTGCGTGCTTACTTTCTCTTTTGTCCTATTTTGTAACCAGAAAGTGAAATTGGCATCTTCAGAAAGATTTTAAAGGGAAAGCTGGACTTTGAGACCAATCCCTGGCCTAGCATTTCAGAGAGTGCCAAGGATCTTATAAAGAAAATGCTCGAGAGCAATCCAAAGAAAAGGCTAACTGCTCATCAAGTGTTGTGTAAGCTCTCCTACTTTTAGATGAATTTCCTTGCAAGTGGATTCGTTCAAGCTTTCTTTCTTCTTTTCCAGGTCACCCGTGGATTGTGGATGATAAAGTTGTTCCTGATAAACCTTTGGACTGCGCAGTAGTATCCCGCCTGAAAATGTTCTCTGCAATGAACAAACTTAAGAAGATGGCTTTACGCGTAATTGCAGAGAGACTATCTGAGGAAGAAATCGGTGGGCTCAAAGAACTTTTCAAAATGATAGACACAGATAACAGTGGGACCATCACATTTGAAGAGTTAAAGGACATTATGAGGCGCGTTGGGTCAGAGCTTATGGAATCAGAGATCCAAGAACTCTTGCGCGCAGTAACAAACAACTCGTTTCATTCATATTAACCTTTACCGTAGCTCAAGTATAATATCATCTTCTCATTGTGTGTCAGGCTGATGTTGATGAAAGTGGAGCAATTGACTATGGAGAGTTCTTAGCTGCAACAATCCACTTGAACAAGCTGGAGAGAGAGGAGAATCTAGTAGCTGCCTTCTCCTTCTTTGACAAAGATGCAAGTGGTTACATCACTATCGACGAGCTTCAACAGGCTTGGAAGGAGTTTGGTATAAACGATTCACACCTTGATGAAATGATCAAAGACATTGATCAAGACAATGTGAGTAGTTGTAAAACAAAGATCTTTACTGTTTCTTGATCAAAGGAGCATGTTTATGGTGCGTCTTACTTTTGTAGGATGGACAAATAGACTATGGAGAATTTGTGGCAATGATGAGGAAAGGAAACGGCAATGGAGGGATTAGCAGGAGATCAATGAGGAACACTCTCAACTTTGGAACTCCTCTTCCTCCTGATGAGTCAAATGAATGACTCAACTTTTCATTTTAGTGGCAAACTTTCATATGATAGACATAGACCTTGCTGTTTCGGTTTAATCTAATTATGCTTTTAAAAAGTACGTCTATTTTTGGGATATAAAATAAATGTAGCAGCATAAATGTTGGACAGTAATAACTTTAACAGTTTCCAAGTGAAAACGAAAACAAACAAAAAATTAAGAAACTATAACTCAAGTGTTACAAAATCGGTTTAGAGAGAAAAATAAAAGGACGAAGAGAAAAGATTAGTTTGTTTTCTTCTTGTCTTCTTCTTCTTTCTCAGTTATCAACTTCTTCTCTGCTGTTTCATCCTCACCTCCAAAACCAAACTCGTTAACACGTGTCTTGTCCACAGGGTACACCCACCTTTGGTATATGTATATCAAGAATATCAAATCTGAAACACAGAGAGAGAGAGAGAGAGAAATTATATAAGCCATATAGTTTCTGGAATCTGAAATAAAAGTATAGAGAGGATTGTTGATAGATTTTACTCACCATCTCGAAATACAGAAAGTCGATGCAGAATCGGCATTTTGATGACAAAGGCAAACAGATCGTCGATAATGGTGTTGAGGAACTTGTAAGTCATCTGTCTCCATGGTAAATGTGCCACTGACTTTAGCTTATAGTTGATGAACAGCTGAGGACACATCATGATGAAACCTGCAAACACAAACAGCCCATATTGATTTCAATTCTAAACACTTTCACAATGACAGATTCTCAACAGTTTTCTTGAGGATGGTCAAGGCTTTTACCGAACATGTAGACACAGCTTGTTAGTGAAGACAGGATCCAAGAATACCAGCTCTTGTGGCGTTCGTAAGCCAGAGAATATATGGATAAGCCGATGACAAGGAGGAGGAGCACATAGGATAAGAATTTGATGGCCATGTCATCATACTCCTTGGTTTTATTGCTTGCATAGGATTCACGATCGTGGAACCTCAACCTTGGAATCATTCCACTTCGATCAACCTGTTAAGTTTAAATGTTTGACAAGGTTTATATGTATAGCAACAACATCAGAGATGCTCATAGTAAATTCTTGCTGGTTCTCGAATGTCAGATTCAATTATGTAAACATTATAAGTACCTCTATTCGCATGGCTTTCCCTATTTTCCAGAATTCAATGCAGACACCAACTCCGGAACTAGCCAGTATCATCCATGAAGTGTCGTTGTCAAGCAGGTAGAGGAAGATGACAAACTGACAGATGAAGTTCAGTACAACAGACTTTGCAGACAGTCCTTCCATAGATTTGTTTTTGTTCCAGAATTGGATATCTAAAAGGGTAAGCAAAAGATAAGTCAATCTCCACAAACGTTAGGAAAGCTGCTGTTATCTTTTGGGTCTCAAATTACCATTTTTGAATGCCAAGAAGTCGAACACAGAATGAAGCATCGAAACAAACATTGTGATGCCCAACAGATAGGGATTTCCTTCCAAAAACACCCTCTGCAAAACAAAATACATATTTACAATCAGCTCCAAGAATGTGTAAAGAAAATAATCAACAGTACCTATTCAATAGTTAATACCACATCATCAGTTCATGTGATAGAAGATGCTAATTAAATATACAGGAGCAGAATTACCTTTAGTTCGTCAGATTCACCATCAAGCATGCTTCCATAGCTACGCTGCATCTGGAAAGACTGATCAACTTGCTGAAACAGTTGCCACTTCATCATGCTTATGGGGCTTATTTCCAGATTAAGTGGTACTTCTGAGACTGTCTCATTGATTGGAATCATCTTGTCCCTTAGCAGCCAAAACTCATTGAAGTAAATTGTAGGATAGTAATTTCCCGTGCTAGGTTCTACCAGCAAGTCTGCAAATCTAAAGTTAAGTACAGCATATAACAATTTGGGCAAGTAGACAATCACACATGTTGCATGAAAAAATGGAAACAAAGAAGATACTGTTGTACACCTTATGCACAGAAATAAATCAAGAGACGTGGCACTATTTTTCACCATCCAAGGACCCAAGAACCTATCAATACTTGAACCTTTCTTTTGAAAGTAGTTTGATTCAGTTATTGCTTAAAAAGGCATGGAAGATAAAACATACAGCAGTCACATGGATAGTCCCTTCAAATGTTACAGAAAACTTCTGAAAAGAGATTTTTGTAATACCCAAATAATAATACGCATTTCATCCTTTTCCCAAAAAAATTGAAGGATACGAGGAGCAATGTTTGGTGGTAGACCACTCTGTGAATAGCTGTCACAAAATTGAAAAAGCAGATATTAGCCTACCAGTATGGAGTCATACAACAATAAGAAAATCAAGCATGCACTCAACTGCAAATTGTTTTGGTTAATTATATATTTTTATGCAGGAGCCTCTCCCTTGCCATTGCTTAAGGTTATAGCCATAGTTGATAAGTTTAATTACTCTGGAAATTGTTTTGGACGATAAGCAGAATCATATGTACATCAAGATAGAAAGTGAATCCATCATTGAAAAGACATCTTTATTGTTTCATTTTAGTCTGCGTTGTACGTTTCTAGAGTCCCAATTTTTTATACAACACAAAATACCAGAACCGACTTACTGAGTAAAATCATCGACCAGGTTAATCGTGACATTCGGTTTCCAGAGGGATACCCATTCCACAGGGACCTCTTCCTTGAGTTCCGAGTTCTTATCACCAATTTTCTGCAAAGTACACTTTCTTTGCGTTAGTTCATTACACATCTATTGAATTCATCAGAGTACAAGACAATAACATAAAACTATGTGCAATATTTCCTCAAAGAAACCTTCCACACAGGCATACCTCAACTTCTGGTTGGGATTCGGCAGAGTCTTTGGGATTACCCAAGAGACTCTTCTTCTTACCTATTTTTCGCTTTGGAAAGTAAGTCGCAACAGCTGAAATAGTGAAAAGACCAGTCCAATTCAGCTAATAGAGAAACCTAATTACTAATTGTTGTCATAAATAAGAGTTTTTTTAGAGAGGTGGTCTTACGGTGCGTCCTGCCAAAACTATTATGAGGTTGGTATTCAGGATCACTGGGGTCTATGGGGAATCCAGACCGAGCAAAGAAGACATGAGCATAGAGACTTCCATTATTCTGTAGTGTCTGGAATAAAATAACATAGCAAATTAGTAAATCATTGCAGCTTATTAGAACAGTGATATTGAAGGAAGAATATAAAGAAACCCAAACATTTGTTTACCTCAGATGGATGATACGTGAGTGACATGGTCCTAATGCTCTCTGGTGTCCATAGAGCATAAGGGATATTCGTCTCATGCCAAAAAAGCGCACCTTCGTTGCCAAAGTCATTGAACTTGTCTTGCTCTGAAAGATAAAACCACATATCCTGCAGAAAAACATTGGTTGCATTTAGAATAAAAAAAGAAATAGCATTCATGAACCAGAACAAATCTTAAAACCCTAATCCTCTAATCAAACAGTGGTCAGTAGAGCAGGTAGCAAAAAGATGATTAGAAAACAAATTCAGAGAGTTTACACACGATTTGAAACTGAGCATGTGAGAAAAGAAAAGGCAATCCAATAGAAGAAGAATCGGAGTTAGGTACCAATGATTCGCCCTTGTGAAAGAGATTGGTCATGAGGTGAGGAGACTGAGAGGGATCCATGGGTTTCTGTTTAGGGGAAAAGAACTTGGAAGCAAAATACCAGAAGACGGCGATCCTAACGATCCCGGAGATCGTGGAACCAAACCCACCGGCTTGTCGCTGCTGCTGCTGAGGTTGAGCACCGCCGCCGCCAGCCGCCGCTACCACCGCCGCCGTTTGTCCTACCGGCGGGGCCATATTAGCGAATCGAGAAGGGGGATCGTTTCGTTTCGTTTCGTTTCGTATCGTATACGGCGGATTCAAAGCAGCTGAGATGTGAATTCGCCGTGGAGATTGTAATTGATTCGATAGAGAGATATTTAAGGGGGATTTTATATTTTTGATGTAAATCAGAAAGAATAAAATAGATTTTTTGTTGTGAGAGTCGTGTGACGAAGCTCTTCCAATGTAATGCAACTAAGAGTATGACACACCATGTCTTGTCAAGATTCAAAAAGTGTATAATTGCACGTAAAGACCTCTATATTTTACTATTTTTGCCCCAAGACATGGTGTGTAATTCTTTTTTAATTTTTCCCTTATATTTCGAGACTTGCAATAGAAAACCCCTTTGGTTTTATTCACCACCACGAACCTTCTTCAATCGCGCACATGGGTTTGGTTCGCCAGTTTGTGATTCGGATGATTTAGTTTGGTTATATGTCTAACTTTCATAGGAGATTTATCAAAAACAAAATACATCAAACTTAGGTCACATGAAATAGAGTAGTAATGCTTCCTTAGATGCGTCTTACTAAATTGTCTCAAGTCTTATTCTCTCAAACAAAAACTAGACTGGTCTCAGTCATCTGCATCGTCAAGGCCGTGCTTGTTCATGAGCTGCTCCAAAGACTTATCAAACTCTCTCTCCAGATCAAGCATCTCCTCAAAATGCCTCTCCTTCATCTCTGCCATCTTCTTCTCTTGCTCTTCTATGAGCTTCTCCCTCTCCTCCACAAACTCCTCCATCTCTTTCTCTTGAAACTCTATGAAGCTAGAAACCTCCTCAGCTCTGCAGAAGAATCAAACCACAAGAATTTAGTTACTCTTGTGTCTGACAACAACCAAACCAAAAAAAAAAACACCAGGATTATGTAAGTATGTATACCTCTTTCGTAATTCATCTTTGCTAGAGGGATTAGTGTTCTTTTGCTGCTGCTCAACAACCTTAGCACGTTCCTGCTGCTGCAACATCTCGAAATTCTCCTCCTTTGCGTCTCTATTCTCATGTATCTGTTGGATTGATTCTTTGAAAAACCTGTCTTGTGAATCCATCTTCAAACCACCGGTTTGTATGTATTTCAAAAAAGTGTATCAGTAGGTAATTCAAAACATCAAGTTTGTGTTTTTCAAGAGAAAAACATACCTCCTCTCTGTTCTGCTCATGCTGCATCTTTGTTCTCTGTCTCACGATACGATTATCCTCTGCTGTTTTACGCAGCTTCTCGCTCAAAATTCCCAGAGACTCCTCAAGCACCTTGGCGTGCTTGTTCTGTTTCGTGACCTTGTTCTTAAACCAGTTTAGCTGCTGATTGTCCTCAGCGATCTGCCTCAGCTCCTTCACAACATTCTCCTGGTATGATTTCATCTCGAATTTCAGCTTCGTTTTCCCTAATGAATCATACAAAAATACATAAGATGCATTCACAAGGACCAGCAAAACTCTAAATCCCAATGACAATTTAAAAACATATTTTCTAATTTGTGAGGGAGAGAACCTTGACAGTGCTGATTGAATACGTCCAGATCTTGCTTGGTTGCAAGGAAGCCATATAGTTGGCGAACACCTCCAGTAAACCAACTGCGCCGACGGTCCCAGGCGTTTCTATCTAACCCTTGATCAGCTAAGTCCTTGTGGAGGCGTTCAGCCTCAAAATAGCCAGTGGCACTGCTCTCAAACATTAGAGCACTCATCCCACGGTGGCCCTGTGGACCATAAGAATGACGTGCTCTAATAGCAGGATACTCGTTGAAGTATTCCAGTAGCTCTGGGTTGCCCATACCTAGCCACTGAAATGTAACATAGTGAATTTTTCAACCCTAAGATCATCAGAATGCAAGAGAAGATTACAAAGGTAAAAGACATAAGAAGCTCACCTTGTCATTCTCGTCCTTGTCCAGTCTGGTATTCATAATGATGACCATCGGCGGCCAGACAATTTCATGATCTTTTTCCTCCTCACCCAAACCCTTCCACTGCCTGTAAATTTCACCGCACGGAATGACAGATGCTCCTCTCATCTGCAGATCCTTGTCTAGAACTTCAGCCAGTTCCCTATGGAGCTTAACTCTTCTAGCTCCCTTTGTCCTCGCATGAGCTAGAAGTGGCTGCAGGTTGTACCAGTCAATAGCACCAGGCCCGCCCTGACAAGCTGGACAATGCCACTGCCTCTGTGGTTCATTTATCTCCTCGATAGACAAGCTATCCAGGCTGTCGAAAAACTTTTTGAACCATGTGTTTTGCTTCCGCATCCCATGGCTCTGTTGACTCACATCCGAGTCATAATCATCACTCGCAAGGTCTTCATCAGAATCATCCAAACCATCGCAATCATCCTCTTCCTCAGAAACATTCTCCACATCATCATCCACGTCAGGGATCTCCTGCGCAACTGTGTGCTGAGCAGAACCAGCTCTAGACTGCCAATTCCATCCTCCTTCTAAAGGAGGGCGAGTTACAGGTGGCGGAGCGACATAGTTGTTACCATACCCTCTGTTCAGTGCTTGTCCCCAGCCAGTACCCCGACCAGTAGAGACCCTCGAATCAGTAGCTTGTGTTCCCCAACCATTGGCGTTACCTCTCCCAGATACATTATTGCCCCTCCCTTGTTGCTGACCGCCCCAAGCCCTAGGAGGGTTCTGGTTATGAGAAGCCCAAGATTTTCCAGGTTTGTTCTTGTTCTTTTTGGAAATGACCTCCCATTCTCCTCCATCATTTTGTGAAGGAGCCAGTTTCGTCCCTGCAAAACCTTGCACCAACTGTTCGACCTCTGGGTTAGAGCCACCCTGAGAGACGTTCTTTCCCTTAGACTTTGGACCAGCCGTAGCACTCATTTTGAACCTACATAGAGGCAATATCTTCAAATCTACACATAAACGTGATCTTACAACAAGGCATAGTCTAAACAAGAAAACGTCAAAGCACAAACGGTTAATCAAGCCCATATATGAAACGAAACTCAAAAACTAAAGATTTTTGGCTGTCAAAGACTCCGATCAACGACTACGCACAGAGCGAAAACGAGGAAAACACAACAAACCAAACAACACAAACAATATGAAGCCGACCTAGTTACAGACTTTCTAGACTCAAATCTGAAAACAGGAAGAAAAATATGCAAAAAGATTAAACCCAAACCACAAAAAGCTTCGAAATCGAGAACATTAGGGCATTTTTTGGACGAATAAAAAACGAAATCGAGCACAGAATGTATAGGGAGGGAGCGATCAACACCTCCAAGTAAAAACTTACAGCGAAAACGACGGAAAACGATGGAGATTGCAAGACTAAACGCCGGATACTGAGAGGACTGAGAAGGTGAGTGTGTGGAGAAAGAAGAGAGTGAAGACGGAAGACGGAAGACGGAAGACAAATGAGAAAGCTTTCTCAAAAAGGCCTTTTATTTTCCGCCGGACTCCAAATTTCATTCAATTTGAATTTTTTTTTTTTTTTGGTCAACGTAGTAAAATGCTAATTCTGTTTTGTATTTAGTTATCTCATATTCTATTTTTAATTTATTTAAAAACATTTTTCTTATATTTTAAATAGATAAAATGGATACATAATACTACAAAATATATTTAAAACAAAGATATATTACGAAATTACGTTAATTAAAATATATTATTACACATTTAGTATATTATTATTTTTTAGCACATGTAAAAAATTCAAATATATTTACAATAAAACATAATAAATATTTTGTAGCAAATTATATAGAAAAAACAAAAATGAAACTTTACATATCATTTACGCAAACAATTGTCATTTTACAGCTATAGTTTATAAATTATTTTAGAAAATATAGAAAAAAACAAAATTGAAACGTTACATATCATTTACACAAACAATTGTCATTTTACATCTATGGTTTATAAATTATTTTAGAAAAAAAATCACAATCACATTTATATATAGAAAAAAACAAAAATGAAACGTTACATATCATTTACGCAAACAATTTTTATTTTACATCTATAGTTTATAAATTATTTTATAAAAAATCACAATCACATTTATACATAGAAAAAAAAAACAAAAATGAAACGTTACATATCATTTACGCAAACAATTTTCATTTTACATCTATAGTTTATAAATTATTTTAGAAAAAATCACAATGTGATTTAAGAAAAATATCACATAGTATACTAATTAGTTTTTTTCTCTACTAGATACAAATTTGTCAATATGGAAATTAGAAAGCATGTGTATGTAGAAAAATGATTTTTAATGTATCACCAATCCAATTTCAACCCGACTATGTTGTTGGAAGGAATTTTTGTTTTATAGAAATTGGATTTGTAAGAAGAGTATAATAAAAGACAAAGACAAAACTGGGCCGGTAAAAATAAGTGAAATAAGAAAATAAAATCTAAGTAGACCCAAGAGTTAGCCCATATTTTGAAGCCCAATGATAAAGCCTTTCTTCTTCTCCTCCAAGGAAGAAAAGCGTCCTTTTCATTTTGCACTCCAAACATGGCGTAATTGTGCAGAGATCCAACCATACTTCAGTCACAATTTGAGAGGAAGAAGCGCGAGATCCCTTATACCTCAACTGGTAAAGAAGAGCTTAGACTACACAGAGAGGGCTACAGACATGGATAAGATGAATCAGGCCTTTGAGAAGATGAAGATGTTGGTGGGTATGGAGGTTGAAGACGAGCAACGAGATGCCGAGGAAGAAAGCTCGCTCTCATTCATGGAAGATCTTAATCGCAATTGCGCTTTAACTACCAAACAGGTTCCTAAATGGCCCAGATATTTTTGTTTAGTTTGGTTCTCTTTGATCAGGTCATCGCAACGATTGATCTCAATGCGTAATGTGTATTCGTACAATTAATGAAGCTGAGCTCTATGTGTATCTGAGGATAAGTGAGTTTCTATAACATGTAGATGAATAACATCCAGACAAGTATTTGTTCCCTTTAAGATAAATGTTCAGCATTTCGATTTAATCCCACATTCATGCACAGAAAAACTGATGTACTAGTGGAGAAGGATGATCAAATTTCCTGGAATGTGACTGAAGTGGTTTGATTAATAGGACAGCTAAATACTTTGGTTTATTTACCGGATATCTAGTTTACACGAATTTGTTGAGTTTCTTGAATTGGTATATCTTCAGCTAATATGCTGCTTTTCTGTCTGTTTCCATGAGAACAGAGATTCTATGGCTTTGCGATTTGCTTGTCAGCAGGCTTGGCATGTACTCTTTTGGTAAGTGCAACTCTTATCCATGTGAGAAGTAACGCACTAGTCTTCACTGAAAGGAATCATTTTACTTTAATCATATGTAGCTCTGTGGAAAGTTTCGTTCTTTGGGTAGTCTTGTCTCCTTTCCTGGTGCTATAACTCTTTTATCTTTTACCTCTTTGACAATGCAGTCAATGCTTGTTTTCTTCAATCCAGTCAAGTTTGGCATCACATTCACTCTGGGAAACTTGATGGCACTTGGGAGGTCCGTATTGGATTTTTAGTTTAGCTTAGTTTAGCTTGTAATATTGCATTGGGATACGCAAGTCTGTGTGGACAAGTGTCTCTCTCTCTCTCTCTGCTCCTACATCATGTCCTTTTTGTATGGCAGCACAGCATTCCTTATAGGCCCACAGCGGCAGGTGACGATGATGCTTGACCCAGCTCGTATCTACGCCACTGCTTTGTATCTAGCAAGCATTATCATTGCCTTATTTTGCGCTCTCTATGTAAGTGGGGATTCTCAATTCAATCTACTGGATAGAAAATATACTGAGCATAGTAAAAGTTTGGTTAAAACTAGGTTGTGAAAATGCCTTGTTATACACATCTGTCGTTTTCTTTCTGCACAGGTTCGTAACAAGCTGCTGACTCTGCTGGCTATCATTCTTGAGTTCTCTGGTTTAATTTGGTATGCTAAAACTTGGTTTCAAGCTCTTACGTTTATAACTTTCTCGCTATTTTTACATCGTCTCTGCATGCAGTCATAATGCAATTACATGATTCACTCATATGGTTTCTGAGTTTGTCACAAAAGCTGTCATTCATCTTGGAGAATCCCTTGTGTTCTTTAAAACCGCAGGTATAGCTTGAGCTACATCCCTTTTGCAAGGACCATGGTCTCAAAGGTCTTCATGACTTGTTTCGACACTGAGTTTTAAGCAGCCCTATACACATCGACTCAACGATTTTTCGTCCCTAAACCATTGTGCTCTGTTTGAACGATTGGTCGGTCTCCTCCATATGTGTTGAAAGCTTGACTTGTTGGATGCACGAAGAACGTTAAAAGCGCTAGTAGTCCATCACCTATGGCTCATCTTTGGAGCTCGTTTTGGTTTCTACTTGCTTTCTGAACATGAAGTTCACAAATCCTAAGTACAGTTTTTTTTGTATATTATGCTGTGGAATTTAACGTAGATTTGGTTGCGGTTACTTCCTCCCTTTTTCCTTCTTGTTTGAGTTTCTTCCCGGACTACAGTAAACCAGCTAGATATTTTGAATATTGCAGACATTTTGATTCCTATTGCTGCAGCATTTAGAAATTTAGCTTTGAAATCTAACATTGTTAAACTTAAATTAAAGAGTTTATTTAAGTGTATATACAAAACACTCAAACTTAGCCCCTTCAATTCTAATCTGCAACCACTGCAAGAAATAGAAATCAATCCATTGCCTTAATGAAAAATCACATAGTACAATACAACCTTGTCAAATGCTAGGATATAAGACATAAAGAGAAGATTCAACAGAAAATAAAGAGATGCAGAAGAAGAACAAAGCTCAACTTTCGAGTCAAATGAGTACTACTGGCTGGAAAAGTGAGAAGCTCTCTAGAAGACAACAGTGTCAAGCATGGTGCCAAGTGTCTGAACAATGTTGGATGACATCAAGTTAGAAACATGTTCTTCCAGATGCTTCTTTGCGTCTTGTCTTCCCACATTCACGATCGCCAGTTTCTCTGGTGACAACTCATCCTCCTCTTGTACCGCCTTGTTATATTTAGCAGCCAAGTTCAACATTTCCTGTTAAACACCAGAGAGTTAATGTCAATGAACATGAGTGTGACATGTTTGAACAAATTAAAACATTGCAAAATGTCCCATTTTTCTTACCTGCACCGTCTGTTCGTTTGTCTTGGAGTGGGTGTCAAAGCGTCTTAGCGTCAGGCCATCTGTCCATTTCTTCTTGTGGAGGTTTAGTAACATCTTCTCCTCGAGCTCGTTCTTCCTATAGTTGATGGCTATTGAATAATAGTGTCTGTTCAATCCATGAATCAAGGCCTGCATAGTATGTAAGTATCAGAGGCATCCTTTGATTGTGTTCCAACTTTTTAAAAAAAAAAAAAAAACAGGCAAACCACGCTTCACTAACTATGTGATACATTACCTGGATCGATGGTTTGTTCAAGTGCCCAAGGTTTGATGTTGTTTGACGAGGTTCTTGCCCAAGCATAATGGTCTGCGGATTTATGGAGCGGAACGCATCAATCACCACTTTGCCCTTGACACTTTGAATCGGATCTACCACCACTGCTACAGCTCGCTGGTTCAAAGCTTCAAAACTCTACAAAAGCACACAGATGTTGACAATGAATATGAATATTCCAATATTAAAAAAATATAGATACTTAGGGTCTAATATACAAACTCTAGAAATGCAAAGGCAATCACAGCAGGGTATAGGACACGATGACTAACACTCTATAGCGCTTGGGCCATGAAGAAAAGAAAAACAACAGATTCCAATTTTCACACAAAGAGATGAAGAGACAACCTACCTGTTGAGTATTAATGTCAACACCGGAAAGCCAGCAGCCAAATCCAGGATGTGAATGATACCAACCAACGACCATTTCAGGTCTGAAGATAAAAGAAGATCAAAAACAGAATTTTAGAATAGGAAGACCCAAGTAAGTATCATCATTATTCTGTAAAATAAAGTCTAAAAGTGTAGAGAAAAATCAATTTGCCTTCCAGTTTGTTTAAGCATGTCGAGCATATTAGTCTGGAAAACATGATCAACAGCTTCCACACTAACACCAGTACCACTCTGAGGCATCGCAAAGACATCCACAACTCGAACAGTGTACTCATCCACGAACTCTCCAAGCATCAATCCCATGACTTCCATAGGAACCCCAGCTCTTCCTGCGACACCATCACAAAATCAGCAGCAGAAATTTCCAATAACATTCTTCGAATCTCTACTTAATCCCTATGGGAATAGCACTCTTAACTAGGAGGAGAAGTACAACCAGATCGATAATCTTAGAAACCCTAGAGTTCCAGAGAAAAGGGGACAAGAGGAAATCACAGAGTGCGAAAACAAATCAGAAACCCTAAAGCACGAGGAAAGTAATAGGAGCTCAGGATGGTTGATTACCGTGCTTGAGCATCTTGAGGAGGGCGAGAGAAGAGATATAAACCTGCTCCGACGTATCGAGGGTCGGAGAGTCAGGCGATGCGTGACCCAAACCGCCACCGGCGCCGAAGATTCGCTGTAATCTCTCCATGATCAGATAAATGAGTCGTCTTCTTCTGGGTTGCTGGGATCTTATAAAACCTCCAGAGTTTTCTTTATTAACAAGACAAGACGGAGATGGATCTTGTTGGCCGAAACTATTTACATATAAGTCCTCCAATATTTCCTTTTTTCTATTGTAGACCTTTTATTTTTCTCAAACCGGGGGCTAAAATAAGGGAGGTTATTTTGTTTACGGTTTAGTAGTATTAGATGATTTGTAGAGTTTTTGTTGGATAAATTTGTTTTAGTCAATATAGAAGTATAGAACAACATGATTTTGTATGTTATGCTTAGGATTTTGTGTAGTTGTAAATACAATAATTTAAAAAATGTAATTTTCCCAATGATGGAATTCGTGTACTCTGCGAAATTTCCCCAATGGTTTTATTTGGCACCTTCAAACGTTAACAAGTTCAACGAAAAAAGTTTAAAACGACACCGTCTCGTCAGGATCAAAGCTTCTTCAACAAAACCTTCATCGACACCGTCTCGTCAAAGATCAGGCATGCCCTTTCCTGTTTTAGCATCATATGTCTGCTCCCATACAAGATCCATTGGTGTGTCCTTAAGCCCAGCTGCAAACAAAATAAATGAGAAATATGGCCAAGTATCAATCTCTCTGTAATCAACCCCTTCACAATTTTATAGAGAGATGACATATGCGTAGTGAGCTGTTATATATATTGTTAAAATCAAGAATCTCAGTTGTTGTAGTAATCATGACAAGGACAAGCCAAGAAAGCATTTTTCTTATTCGATATCACAAGGGAATCAATGTGTCTATCCCTTTACCTCCGATTTCGAACATGCAACACCGATGTTTCCAATGCATAGCAAACGAACTGTGTTGACTCCATCTTAATCTTATGGCCGAATTATGATTATGTTTTCCCAATAGCTGAGAGATGTCTACTATATGCAATTCCAAAATTCTAAGGGTAAAGCCATGTTTAGAGATGCTGAGTATCTACGTACCGGTGGTGGGTCTTGGTGTTGCCCTTATCTTTAGAATCTCTGGGCGAGGAATTATCGAACCAGATGTGCCTGTGCCTCTGGCTACTCTTACTTTTGTTCCATCCTCTAGGTACTTTACACCAACCTTACAAGGTCTCCTGAGGTAGAAAAGATAGTAGACAAATAAGAAATCCCTCGCTTGAACAAAATAGTTTTTGGTGATAGCATTGCAAAGTGAGATCATACCCAGTGACTGGATCAACAACTTGGACATTTGAGGCGTGAAGAGGAGCCTCTACCGTGAAAATTCCACCTTCATGATCAGGGCCTCCCTTTATATGCTTCTTGATCTGTGAAAACAGATAAAACATCAGAAAAAAAATAATAATACACAAGCTGCAGAAAACAGGGTGTCAGTGAGTAAGCCAAAGACTATTCCAGCAGCAAACTAGGACATCCAAAACGAAAAGAGTTCAACTTGAACAATTCAAAACACTAGGTAGGCTAAATCCATGGAATTAGACCCGCTTTGTGATTTTGTAACCAACCAATTGATGCTTCAAGTCAAAGAAGAATCAATTGAAGATCGATAACTCTATGATTGGTGTTAAGCTAGTGATATATTCCTGACTCGGTACTAGTTCATACGCCAGAAACGCAATCGAGGAAAACAAAAATGAACTTATACGATTGAGCCAGAAAAAAATATCCAGGACAGGATGATTTCAAGACAATCTCACCAGATTCTTCCCTTCAACAATGACACGATTTTGGGATCGGATGACACGCTTAATGGTTCCAGTCTCACCCTTATCTTTCCCGCGAATTATCATTACCTAAATAAAAGATTAAACCCCAGAAACACCACATTAACAGAAATCAAACTATAGAACCAACCAGGAGAAGAGGAGTGTCCTCACATTATCCCCTCGAAGTATCTTCCAGTGTCTGATGAGTTTCTCAGCAGCTTTCCAACCCATGGCTTCTACTCTCTCTCAGATGAGAATCCTAATATTACATCACAAACAACAACAAAAAAGCCTTTCAATCACATTCCTATTACAGAAATCAATGGAAATCATGAAGACAGTCCCGGCTCTTACCCATGGCTAGAGGAGCGACCGCCCTAGATCCAAAGCCCAGTTTTTTTTTTATGTTTAAAACTTTATTAAAAAAAGGACCATGATATTATTTTTTTACAGCAAGCTTTTGATCTATTAGTATATACATCAAGCCTTTGATCATGAGAATCGGGTTCAGACTCTCAAGTAAAACTAAAATCTGAAATTGGTTTAGCCAAGGCAACAGAAATCGGCTAAAGAGGATTCACCTGAGGATTTTATTTTTTGGAGGTTGGTCGAGACAAGTTACGATCGCCGGAATTTGTCGAAGCAGAGTGGAGTTCGCCGGAGTTTCAGAGGAAGTCACCGGAGGGTGATGAAGCTGATCACCTGAGAAGCATCGAAACAGGAATCAGGTTTCGATCCTTCTGGAAAATCAGGTACACCTAATCTAAAACCGTGACAGTCAGAGGAATGAGGGAGATTATAGATACCTGATCTATTGGAGGTGGCGGCGGCGGTTCCGGTTTGCCGAAGAAGACAGAAAAGGTCCGATCTGGTGGAGATGGCCAAGGATCTGCAACTCTCACACCAAACGAGTAGATGGAGAGGTGTTTTCGATTTGAAAATTCGGAGCCCTTGAAAGAAGGCGTTGACCGCCAGAGAAGTGAGAGCTCTAGGAGGGAGAGGCGGCTCGCCGGAGAAGATGGGTGACCCGTCGGAGTAACCTGCCGATGGAGTTTTGGACTCGGCGACTGCTAGTTTCACGAGCAGAGTAAGAGGAGAGGTTGATGTCTAGGTTTCGACATCACAGGTCCGTGTTTTGTCAAAAGGTGGAGTTTGTTGTTGGGCTGCGTATTGTTTGACAATTCACAGTGAAGATGGGCCTTCATGGGCCAGACGAAAGTTGACAGAAAAACAACTGGGCCCAAACAGAGACATTATTTGCTAAGTTACAGAAGATCGTATTTGGACAATAAAGTATGGGAGAAGTCTAAAGAATACAAGTCTAGAAAGAAGAGAAAACATAATGTATTTACACAATGTTTTCTCTTGTCTTTTGACGTTGTATTTCATTCCTCATTTTTCTCTGCTTAGTTGTTGTAAGCACATGTAACTCTCTTTGTAACTCCTTTGAGATAGTGAAGCTTTGGCAGCAAGAGTACTCTTCGAGATGTATCGGTTAGAGGTCGAGAACTTGGTGATCAAACTTTGTGTTGTCTCTTTAGCTAATAATCCACAAACGATTTTCTCAACAGTATGAATCACCGGTCTTTCAATCGACTGGAAATTCACAGTGGAATTGGAGTTTCGTTCTGGCACGATCATTGGTCTTCTTACGAGAGATTGCTGGATCTTTTAGGACCCCGCGGATGCATTGATTTGGGAATCAATATCAACGCAATTGTGGAAGAAGTTCTTCACCGTCACAGACGTAGAAGGCATCGAGTGGTCTTGCTAAACAAAGTGGAAGGTGAGATAGAAAAAATCAGAGCAAAGGTAACTGCAAATTCTCGGGAAGAAGTCAAGTGGAAGTGAAAGGCCGACACATTTAAATCGAGATTCAGGTCCAAAGAAACTTGGTCTCTAATAAGTAAGGTTCGTATCTATATCTATGTGAATAACAAAAGCAACTCATAATCTAAACTTATTTTGCATTATAAAATATCACATATTTACGGTTTATTAGATTTTTGTGTTTTTAAAAGATAACACATCATAAAAAAAAATTAAATGAAAAACCAGTAAAAACAAAAGATTAATACACATTAACTTATTTTTTACTATGTCATTACTTTCCACACAATATTTTGACAAGCTAATATTTATCAGTCCACAAAAACTTTTTATGTCTTTCATCCGTATTAATTTTTTTGTTCACACTCTATTAGCGCCAATAATGTATACAGTTCGCATTTTTCTTTCTCTAAAACTATAGGGTTGACTATGGTACACTACCCCTAATATACAACTTTTTCGATATACATCCTAAAATTTTAGCCTCTTTTCTACACACCAAAAAAAAAAATTTATTTACTAAACATCGTGAACTTTGTATTCTCTTATAATTATAACACAGCGATTAGAAATTGTGATTGAGTTTAATAAACAGGTAATCGCGTTTAAAAACCACGTTTAAGATAATCCAACCCTTTTAACCCCTAACCCGACTCCCTAACCCAAACTTATTGAAAAAAACAAAATCAATTTGGGGGACAGAATTAGTGTTGTAAAGACGAGAGAAAAAAAGAAGAGAAAAAAGAGATTTCATCAATATTTTCTCCTAGCAAAATCTCAAAGTTTATATGAGAAAACAAAATAAATCCAAGAATCGAATTGTGTCATGCTATGTGGATTAAAAGAAAATATTGATTCCAAAACACAATTAAATTTGAAAACACAATTAAAAGAAAATATTGATTCGATTTAGTTTTTTCATTACGTTTGGATTAGGGAGTCGGGTCAGGTTAGAGGTTAACGGGTCGGATTATCTTAATCATGGTTTTTTAAACACGATTACTGGTTTATTAAACAGAACCATAATTTTTAGTCGTTATGTTGTAATTATAAGAGAATACAAAGTTCATGATGTTTAGTAAAGAATAAATTTGTTTGGGGTGTATAGAAAAGAGACGAACAGTATAGGATGTATATCGAAGAAGTTGTATATTAGGGGTAGTGTACCAGAGTCAACCCAAAACTATATTGCCTCCTAGAGTCCCAACTACCGCTTTTGACTACATAAACTTATCTTGCAAATTTAAGAAAGAGACATAACACATACTTTCGAAAAGATTTCCAATTTAGTATCTCTTTTGTTACGTTTTGCTTCTCTTATCTGGTAGCTTCATTTTGTTTTTGCTCAAGTATTGTTCTCTCATCCTAAATAGATCGTTCTAAAATTAGAAAACTTGGGCATTTGAATTTCTTACAAATGCAAAGTGTTTTGCATAACCAATTATATCCAATTCGTCTCTAATTTTACTATGGAATCAGTGGTTTTGATCAAACGTATGAGTTTTTATAGAAACAAAAAATGATCACTTCGTCTTTAGCTTTGTTGTAGACTATGTTCTCGAAGTTTTTTAGATTTTAACTTTTTAAGAGAAAGATTGAGATTTTGTAAAATGAGTTATGGGTAAAATACAATATTATATTATGTGTAATTGACTATAAATAAAATAACGTATAATCAATCTTTCTCTTCTAGGCTTAAATATGTTAATTGACTCTTTAATTGCAGTTTTGCAGAAAAGAAAGGGCACACAAGTTCTTCTCCAAATGCCTCATGAGTTGGTTCTCCATAATGAATATATCAAACATGAGAAAAAATTATCTCCCAATGTAAAATTCCAAAGCATGTATCAATATTTTGGTTGTATTATGAACTTGTAGTTAATATTCATGGCGAAAAAGTGTTTGTCATTGAGATTTTTTGGTTTGTGTAAAGAGTTATTAATTATGAGAGGTTTGAAGTTTCTAACTTGGGTAATAAAATGTAGAAATGTAAATCACATGCTTGAAATTGATGTTGAAATTAAAACATGTCCAAAACTTGCACGAATGAATAGTGATAGTAAAAACGTATACGAGTACGATCCGCGCATAATCATTAATATTTAAAATTTTGTTATATTTTTATGATATAAATAAAAGGTCTATATTTCATATTTTGCCTAAGGTCGTCAATATTATTAAGACGAGTCTGCATGAAGAACCCAATCAAAGATATTGAAAAAGGCAGGGCCAATTTCGAGGGTGTTCAAGCCGAGGGTTTTCTACATCACAGAAACGCAACCGATCTACTTCGAAGCAAGGAGAAAACCGATGCTTAGAAACGAAATCGCCGGAGAGGAAATTCGAAGGAGCTTGCCTGTGAGGAATTAATCGAGTGATGAAGAGCAACCAACGGCGTTGAAGCTTTAAGTGATGCCGATGGTACAGGCGGCGTTGACGAGGGTGCTCAAGAAGTCGGGAGTATTTTGATTGTGTATAAACCTAAAACCTTAAAATCCACTGATGAGTGATGTCATGTAATATGAAAATGACAACGCATTTAGGTTGTTTAAAATGTTTTTTTTTTGAATTATCATCTATTGTGGAGGTTAAAATTTGTAAACATATTGTAAAAAAGTTCAGAAGTCAAACAAGCCAAACGAAGTCAAATGAGTAACGACGTGACGGGCTGAACTAAAAAGCTTATAGGAATGAACATATATGGTTAAAAAAAAAATGCAGAATCATTAGTCAACTCCGCCGAAACCAAAGACTCATTCAAATCGATGAGTTAAACCGCCTAAATATAACGGTCAGAGCCTCAGACTTAAATATTATTCATGGTGAATCAGGCGGAGTAAACGGAGACGTTAAACACGATCCTAAAGTATAAAACATGGACAAAAGTAAGGAGCCATAGACCAGATTTCAACTCTCTACACCACTCTCAACTACGATTTAGTTTTAGACTCATACACTTATTTTTTGTTTTTGTTCTTGTAATCCAGTTTATTTTCAAAAAACCTTGTCCAAAACGTTCTCTCTGTTTATTTTTCAATAATCCTTTAATTCTTATTTTTTTAAAGATAAACAAAAAATCTCTATATTTTTATTATTTACAAATTTTGACCGTTGTATTTCTAACTACGACGTTTATCAAACCTCTAAAAACAAAATTAATTATATTAATTGCATTAGAGAAAATATCATTTATCAATTGGTTTGACTACTATGTTTTGTATTTCTTAATAAACTCATCCAAAAATTAAGAAAAACAAAAAATCGAGTAAATGGCATCATCGCTTTCAAACTTCATTTGGAAGACGGCCTTTTGATACTGAAATGCGCCATCATTCTTGAAATGCTTTGGGCACAAGACCAAACAAACACCGCTTTGTTTGGATGATTCCCCTTCTGTTATTCTCATGTTGATTTGTCATGCTGCAAACTCAGTAAGTCAGTAGGTTTACTGATGAACTTACGTTTTCATTTATATATGGTTGGAATCTTTTTTTTGTTTCTAATTGAATACTATAGACTTGAAGCATGTCTACTATATAAGTAATGCTGGTGCACCAGTTCCTTATTTGAATGACAAACCTTCCTTTGCGAACAACACAATTTAGTTTTGTACAAGGCGAGAAAGAATGGCGTTGCAAGACTAGTGTTGATGTGTTATCGAAAGTCATGCTTGGCTTTGTTTGAGAACAAGAAACGGATTATTTAGGAGGGAAGTGCTGCATGATTGATTTCTTGTATGTTCTATGTATTCCCGGTAAATGTTAGCTTATTGAGTTGAAACTTTGATTAATTGTGGCATTATGGTATAATCCGTTGTTGATTTGTTTTACTTTTTACAGATTTGTCCATTACAGTTGTTGATTTTGACATAGAATTGAATGTGATTGAATTACTTCTGACATAAAATTGCTGGTCTCGTGCAAGATGTACATTGATTATGTCATATGGTTCAATGCCAATAAACCATGTTGAATGCTCTCCATTACGTTGGCCATGTGGAGATGAGACTGTAGAAGAAAATCTAACAGCACTTAAAAGCCATTTCCAAAATATTATTTATGATTTTTGTTCTTTTTAGTTTACGTGTTTCCTTGAATTGATGATATCGTTCACACGCAACCATAATTTTCATTGGTTGCTCTTCTAACCATTTCCTAAATTATCAATAAAAAAACGCAAATTAACAGCTGGCATTTATTTGGAGGATATATAATACCACAAGTAGTCAAGGTCGAATCACTGTACATTGAAAAATGGCGACAGATTCGCGACCTAACCAGAAGCTAACGCTTCCATTAAAAACCAGAATCGCTCTCTCAGTCATCTCCACCTTCACCGATAACGCTCAACGTCCCGACGGCTCTATCAACCGCCGTTTCCTCCGCCTCTTCGATTTTCGTGCTCCTCCCAATCCCAAGCCAATCAGCTCCGTCTCCTCCTCCGACTTCGTCGTAGATCCTTCCCGTGATCTCTGGTTCCGATTATTCACCCCTCACGTCTCCGGCGACCGTATTCCCGTCGTGGTTTTCTTCCACGGCGGTGGTTTCGCTTTCCTCAGCCCCAATGCGTATCCATACGATAACGTATGCCGGAGATTCGCTAGGAAATTACCGGCTTACGTGATCTCCGTCAATTACCGTCTGGCTCCTGAGCACCGTTACCCTGCTCAATACGACGACGGGTTCGACGTCCTGAAGTTCCTCGAGGAGAATCGCGGCACGGTTCTCCCGGCCAACGCCGATCTGTCGAGATGCTTCTTCGCCGGAGACAGCGCCGGTGGAAACATAGCGCACAACGTGGCGATCAGAGTCTGCCGTGCGCGATGTTTCAGCGCCGTGAAACTCGTGGGACTCATCTCAATCCAACCTTTCTTCGGAGGAGAAGAGAGGACGGAGGCGGAGAAACGCCTGGTGGGAATGCCTCTGGTTTCGCCGGATCGGACTGACTGGTGCTGGAGGGCGTTGCTGCCGGAAGGGTCAAACCGGGACCACGAGGCGGTGAGACCAAACGTTGTCAACATATCGGATCTGGATTACCCGGAGACGATGGTGGTCGTGGCCGGGTTCGACCCGTTGAACGATTGGCAGAGAAGTTACTGCGAGTGGATAAAGTTATCCGGGAAGAGAGCAACACTAGTCGAGTATCCAAACATGTTCCATGCGTTCTATATCTTCCCTGAGTTGCCGGAGTCAGGAGAGTTAATCCTGCGGATTAAGGATTTTGTTGCGGAGCGCGTGGCTTCACTCTCCGCTTAACCGGATCAAATCCTTTATCTATCTATGAATTATTAAGTTAACTCGAATGTATTAGTCCCTTCTCATTATCCCCCAGTGTTCAACTTCAAGATTGTTTTGCTCTAAACTTGTTTTATAGCTTGAAACGTAGAATAACTTGTGGCCAAAGACAAACATAACATTTCAAGCGTTACTTATAAATTTTGTAAACTCAAGCTTAATGTGACACACCAATATTTCTTTCATTCTATTTATGAGTCGAATACAACAATAAAATTGAATACTTGTACGATGAGTTCCAGGTATTCCGTCAGGTATGGAATTATAAGTTGTTGGGTAGTTAGGTCAAAAGTGAACCACCACACATTAATGCATTTCTACCAAATATTCAACTAAAAAGACGCAAAACAAAACTCCATTTTTTCAAAAACTTCAATACGCTTGTGAGATATTGGACTTCAGTTGTATTACTCAAGGAATACATAATCATGAATCTTGAGGATTCTGAACGTCTTAGAGGCGACTCGTAAAACATGAGCGATCTTCTTGTAAACCATATCGGAAGTGTTTTCCGATTCTTCATAGTGGATGTTGTGGATCCCGTATCCACCTCAGACGTAGCGGATAGAGGCCGTGAACTGGGTGAACAATTCTCGTGTTCGTTAATGTGTGTATCAAAGATATATTGGGACAAGATGATTAAAGTTTAAATCCTAACAAAGTTTTCGAAAATCATTTGGTATTTGATTATGGGATAATTTTTAATTTCTCAAACAGATTATCAGCGACTATGTCTTAATACATACCAAAATAAAACTATAAAAAAATATTATACAAAATTGAAAATCGATCCATTATATCTATCAAATGGTTTGTCACCGCTGGCGATTCAAATGATTCCTTTTAATATACACTGATTGAGCATGATATTTGTAACATATTAAAATAATTAATTTTTAATCAAAATTATTGAGCGTTGGAAATCTAGTTCATGTGTTTCTCACCGTCTTTGTTAATTACTTGTTTAGACAGTATTAAAATGATTTCTTAGCCCAAAAGAAATGGTTAACTGATTGTCGACCATGTGGGACGACTTTTGTTAGTCCATAACTTTCACTTAATTAGGTGAACTGTCCGTCTCTTAGAGATTCTGAGAATTACTTCCAAAAGTAGTGATGAATAAATACAAATATAAACGCAATTATAGTCACATGTTTTATATTACAGCTCATATATATGGAAACGTTGTTGGAGTTAGGTATGGGCGCTTCGTTTCGGAATTTTGGAAATTCGGTTTATTCTTTGAGAAGTTTTTTGCTTCCACCTACGAAAAACATTCATGTGGTCATATGAATCAAATTAAAGAACAATTCAAGAAAAGCAACAAATGTCAAAATAAATAAATTGATGATAAAGAAGAAAAAAACAAGTTTCGGAAAGTGCATTTATCGGTTAAATTCACATCGGTTTGAGTTCTGATTAATATGGGCCGTAAAAGCCCACTAAAAGTACACCTTTTTGTCACTTCAATAAGGTTGACCTAAAAAGTGGGCTTTCTGATAACAAGAACAATAATGAAATGGAAAAAAAAAAGGAAGGATGAATGATGATGAATCCATGGATCGTTGACCAGTCATACAAATTCAGACAATCATTTTTTTTTGTTTTTGATCAAAATTCAGACAATCATTAAGAAGGTAAAAAGAAGAAACCATTCTCTTTCTCTCTCTCTCGGCCGGGCAAATTTCTATTGCATCCTGATCCGTCACCGGCCGTTGTTACCCTCCGATCACTTTCGAACCACGACTGCTCGATACCAGTGGCCGTACGTTAGTTCCTTCTAAAGGTCAATTCCTTTTGCCGTCAAAATTTCCTCTTTTTTTTGGGGTCTTAGATTTGTTTATTTCTGTAGGACAATAACGGCGGTTTAAAGGATTTGGAAACTCTTTTAACTGGATATTGCTTTTGTCTGTCTTATGTTGAATTGCTGGGTTTTGTTTTGTCTATTGAATGTAGATTCAAACTCCATCGAAACTGGTTGTTATATGTTTTTGTTCATTATCAAATTGTTTTTTTTTGTATGTACATCAGACTGAAACTTTGAAGTATCACTGTGATGGAAATTGAGTGATAATCAAATGCTAGTGTCATACAAAGATGTCATGGATGAAAGGTAAATCATCTGGTTGGACTGCGTTTGATCTCAAGCAGAGACAGAAACAAAGCGAGATCGAGGATGATCCATTCCCGCCTGTGTCAAGCACTGTTAATACACCCCTCGATGTAAGAGGAAAGTTGAGAAGAAATCATGACCCTTCTGAAAAGTCTTTCTCGTCCGTGCTCTTACCTCCTTCGAAATTTCCGGCATTGACAGATAATAAGGATTGCGGAAACCACGAAAGTCGTAGAGGTTGCAGAAGCAAACCGGAAAATTTGATTCCGCCGGTAAACAGTCATGATTCAGCCTTCACGAAGCTGAAGGAAACGAACAGCTGGGCAGATGATAACTTGATAAGGGATATATTGTTATCCACAGAAGATAATTTTGAGATGGCCTTAGAATTTTTGGAAGGAATGGTATCTGCTGGTAGTTCAGCAGACAAAGGTACTACCAATAAGAAAGCTGAGGATCCAACTTCAAAGATTGATTGTTATTCATCCCATAATAGAAGATCCGAATATAAAACATTTGGGAGAACTGTTACAAGTTCGGCGAAGATGGCTGCAAGGTCCACATGTGAGGACGCTGGCAAGTATGAGAGTGGTGGAAGTTCGTTTCTGGTGAATGCATCTGACACTGCAAAGTTCTCTGATGATATTTCTGAACTAGATAGCATCATTCAGCGGCTTCAGTCCATTCCTATAGAACCTGAATGGGAAGAAGATGATCTCTACTTGAGTCATCGAAAGGATGCACTGAAAATGATGAGGTACACAAAGGCGTGTATCCTTTTTATGCTTAGTTGTTTATATAATTCATGTGGACAGTCAATTAATTGCTTTTGTATACCCAATTCAGAGTTCATGTTTTGAATTTAAATTCCAAACTTTATGCTTATATTTCAAGCTACGGCTAGTCAGTTTCTCACTTCACACCTGGCTTAATCTTAAAGATGAGCATGTATTGAGAAACTCTCCTTTTCTCTTAAACAGATCAGCCTCAAACCATTCAAGAGCTGCCCAAAATGCTTTTCTGAGATATGATCACGCTTCTGCTAAGCAGCATTCAGAGAAAGCAAGAGAGGATTGGTTAACAGCTGAGAAGCTGAATGCTGAGGCAGCCAAGAAGATATTAGGTATAACAAATAGGAATAACGACATATGGAAATTGGACCTGCATGGTCTCCACGCAGCAGAAGCTGTTCAAGTGTTACAAGAACGTTTGCAAAAGATCGAAGCTCAACTCACAGTGAACCGTTCAGTATCACCAAATAGAGGTAGGCCAAAGAATGCAGCTCTGCGATCTGCATCACAAGAGCCTTGTGGTAGATTAGATGTGGAAGGCCTGGACCGTCAAAGAACTTCTTCTAGAGAACTACGAAACTCATTGCAGGTTGTTACAGGTATGTCGATTTTCTTTCTATGAAGCATCAAGTGAAACTGATATTTCCTTTGTTTTAAGTATAGTAGAGAAGGTTCATGCATAAATCTGTGACAGTGAAGTTCTTTATGTCCTTTGTAGGTATTGGTAAACACAGTCGCGAACATGCTTCACTTCCTCTAGCTGTGAAGACATTCTTTGAAGATAACATGTGAAAAAAAAAACTCTCTTTTATCTTCTTCAGATCTTTATTAATCATCAGTATGAATAATGAGCTGAGGAATTGAATGTTGCTTTGCAGGTACAGATTTGATGAGACAAGACCAGGAGTTATCACAGTGCGGCCTAAATTCCGACACAGCTGATTATATGATTGATTTCAAAATTACCAATACCTCTGTGTTACTTCATTGTTGTTGTATCATATCTCCTTAAAACTTACTATTTTTTTTTTTTTTGGTAACAGTCCCTGTGGCTAACTGTTTAGTGTACAAACAGGTCAACAAGATAGAATGTAATGTGATTTGGAGTGATCAAAATGAAACTCGAGCAATTTTTCTTTATATAAACAAAGATCGATTTTTCTCATACATGAATTGTTTCACAGGGCCCTTATAACTACAAAACATGGGGGTAATCTTTTGCAGCTCACAAAAGCCAGAGAGCCAAAAAATATTATATACGAAAGTCTCATTTGCTAAACAAAAATACTCTCTTCTTTCCCTTCTTTCTCTGCAGAGCCTGCGATGAATTAGCAAACCAAGATAATTAACCATTGCTTCTCAAAAAAAATGAAGCTTGAAGTCTTTGTACGTATTTAATTGTCTATGATTTTATGACAGCTACATTTTTTTTTCCCTAGATATTGTAATGACAGAGATAAAATGAATTTACTGCTTGAAGAACATTACCCTCATGATAAATAATCTCAGGGTGAGTACTATTTCATCTCTTGAGCTGCCAAAGACATCAGAAGAATAACAGTTTACATTAGGGTATGAAACAGAGATATAATGACAATAGGAACCCACAAGACCATAACATTTATTGGATCACAGTAGGATTCTAACCCCTACACTTGTGTGTCTAATCATACTATGATTCAACGATTTAGTGTATCTGATAGGATCATAGGCCTAAGCATAACCTGATTGATCCTGATCAAGTTTCCTACAAGCTCACAAGACCAAGCTGAGATGCATATGTTGATTCATAAAAATCGGCCTTTAAACTCACTAACTACTTAGAACCTAAATAACTTTCGTCAAACTCAAAGCATTCTTATGGTCTACTTTCCTCTTTATAAGAAAGTTAAGTTCTACTTACCAGCTATAGTCTGCTGATCCGCTGTCTGCTCGTAAGGAAAGCTCACTACCATCAGAACCAATCATAACAAATTCTGCAGGTTGCCCAAACGGAATTGTTACCTAGAGAGATATCAGAACGATTTTTATATTAGTTCAATGCTCGTTGCGTTCCCTATTTATATAAAACCAATCAAAGAAAAAGTCATTAACATAACTACATTGAACATTTACTAACAACAGTCTGAACAATCAACTGAAAAAAAAAATATATATGGTTTCACAACGTGCCCTTGTAGAAAAGAAATTTAGGTCAGTAAATTACAATATGCTAAATCAACATGCATGTAAGAAGCAAAGCTGCGTAGGAAGTAACAAAATACTGACAAATATTTGATTCAGCGCTCTAAAACTCAACTTATAAAATGGGACAAGCCATATTGCTTTCAGAAGAACTCCGAATGCTTAGCATTGAAATAAAAATGCATGCATCATAATTTCATGACCCGCCTAACAACTCTTTCAACATGCAAACCTGCACAATCCTCTCTACCCGCACCGCCATATGTTTCACAGAGAGGGGCGATTTATTTTATTAGAAAAAATGACAGAAACAAATACGGCATAAGTCTTACAGCAGTAGAAGCTGAGAACTTTTCTGCAACCATGAGATCGTTATTACACTTGATGCTGTAACCTTCTCTCTTAATAGACAACGTAGCTTCTTCCCATATATCCAGGAAACCAGTCTGTTCAAAGCCACATGCATGTGAAGGATTAATCCAAGAAAAGCCGGAGAATACATAGCCAAAACATAAGAGTTGAAATGGAAAATATCATACCGCAACAGAAACTTTGTATGAAGCATGACCACTATGAAGAGTCTTCTCTATATGGCTCTGCATCTCTGGATCTGTGAAAATAAAAGAGGATTACTGCTACCTATAGGTATGACAATAAATTTTATAAAGTTCTCTAAGAATGCTTCAGAGTTAACGGAACCACTGTGTGTCAAATGGATAAACTTACGGCAAGCGATCTTCCGATTCTCATTGGCAAAGACCTTCACAAGTTCCCCCTGAAATCAGAAAGTAAAGCAAATGACTACTGCAAACCACATGAAAAACTAAAAATTAGTCAGGAGGAAACAATACTGTAAGCACATCTAACGCAGCTCTCATACTGTTAATTGTATTCAAGGAAAAGGCTAATCCTTTCCCCACAAGCTTTTAGCATGAAGTCTATTCAACAAAACAAAATGCAGAGGAAATAATGGAAACTACAGTCCAGATCAAGATTCCAGAAATGCCACAATCCAAGTCCTCACTTTTCACAAAAAGAGTTACTCAAAAGTCAAAAATATAATCTCATTCATAGACAAAGATATTAACCTTGCGGTTCCTGTCATCCAAAGGCTGAACTTCAATAGCAAGATATAAATCAACATCATCAGCAGTGACAAGATAATTTGGCTGCTTTGCTCCTGCATTAAAAGTTTATCAGCGACTAAGTAATTATTTCCATATCAAATTAAAAGAAACAAAAAGGAAAGGGAAACTTCGAGAATAAAGATATGGTCAGCACGAGGGAATTGTACCATCAATATAATTCACAGATCCATCTTCTAGATGACATACCCACTGCAAATCGATGAAGAAGAAGATAGATTTAGATGCAACTCATCATAAATAAGAAAGGAAATCCGTTTTCTATTTAGTACGCGCCTCAAAATTACAACTTGTTGTTCCATTAATGGAGTAACCACAAGCCTGAAGCTCATGTCCAGGATAAGGTTCTCCTGAAATTTGAAGGTCCTCTATTGCTGGTAACGGGTCATCATCCCCAACTGTCGACAGAGGTTCAAAATATTGAGATAAGTGAAAGACCGTTATGGAATTGATAATATGCCATTATGATTAATCATTACCCTCAGAAAAGGAGGAAGAAGGTTCTTCAAGAACAGGGGACAAAAGAGGAGAATTTGAGGAGCTAGGATCATCAAACGCAGGCACATATGGTGGATTTTTGATATCTGACTGTCCTTCTCCATCGTCCATCACTGGCTTGCTGAGAGGCTCACGAAATTGAACGTGCTTAGATGGAGTTTCGTCTACTTGCTTCCTACCACGAGATTCGCCTTCACTAGTACCTGGTTGCCGAGGCATCTCAAAGGCTGTCGACTGACTGGTAAACATGAAACACATTTAATCATCTAACTATTCAAAATCATCCACCACTAACTACAGCCCATACAACCAGGAGAGCACTAAGAAAACGTCATGAAGCTACAAATTGATCATAATTATAGCCATACTCAAAAAAGTAAAAATAACAAAATATAAAGGATGAAATTAACTAATCATTAAACCGGCACCTCATGACAGATCAAAACATAAAACGACGCAGAGAGAAGAACAACACCTTATTTGGCCTATGAAAAATCTGATTCTTTTGAGAATTGAGATTATCATATCGCCCAGAGGGATCAGGAAGTTAGAAAAACTAAGCATAGGTAAAATCCCTTGAACACTCAACGTGCAGGAGAAAGGATATCAAGAATTAGCTTAAAACAAGGAATTTTCAGGGTCAACAGGAAAGACTCAAGCGTCAACAGTCATTGCCATATTAAATCAAATCACTTGTCAGCGTGTTTTATGAGTCAAGAGCCAGCAATTAGAGTCAAAAAAGTCATCGCTAAATTAAATCAAATAACTTGTAAGACAATTTTAAGAGCCAAGATTCAATAATAACAAACAAAGAGGCAAGATGTCACGGACTTGTTCCTTCCTAACGATACATGTGGTCGTAACTCCTTTTCGCTTTTCGCGGGTAGCTAAGTCAGCGCTATGGATTAGACGCGACCCTAAGAAAGAGAAAGAAGCTAAATGTTTTGCTTGTAGTTCATTGGATGATTTACAAGTGAAGGATCCCAACCCTGTTATCTCAATTAGGCTATAGATATATTCAATGCTCTACCAACTACATGTATAGACTTCATGAAATATTGAGTAGGTGCTCATAGTTTGCATACAGTTTGGAATAGCAATCTTTGCAGTGACAAACTCACCCGTTCACCAGAGGTGAAACCCTTCTAGGACCATCAAGATGGTAATTCCCCATAGTTGAGCTACCTGGCTCATCTTGATGCCAGCGCTTCGAATCATAGTCTATGGCTGTTTGATCATGGGAATATAGGGAATCCTTGGTCTGGTGGAAACACAAGAAGTAATTTAAGATTCAATTCACTCAAGCTATATAACACTGAGGAATATGAACGTACTGAGTGGGTTAACGCTACACCAACTGCGTGCGATGGGGCCAAAGGGGAATCATTTGAGTGGTTCACATCTGGCTGCCAAGGTGCTAATTGATATTCTGACTCCTTTAACTTTGTCTAGTACATAAAAACAAATCAGAAAGAATCATCTATCAAAGGTCAGTAGGAACTACAGCATATTCCACGGTAGCAATAAACTGCAGCTCCAAATGAAACACGGAGATTTAAAATCAGATATGCCCAACCCGCATAACATACCTCAGTAAGAAGGAGCTTTTCTTGTAGATGCTTAAATAGAACCTGAACACAAATGACCATAGCTGTAAATATCATTCACTACTATTAACAGGATACAAAATGCAAGAAAAACTTATATTGAAGCAGGGAATATTATCAGTCATCTAACTTCCTATCCAAATTTTTTTTCTCTGGCTCTCAACGACTCCACATATATCTACGAGACAGCAAGTGCTTATGCTTCTTTATACATGAAGCTCAAAACTATGTCAACCGCTCTGTTAATCATTGATAGGATACCCCATATATGCACTCAAAGAGACTTTGTGTAATAGCCATTTGCATGTAGAACTAAAAATGATGCATTGTTTCTAAATAAGCCACTGAGAGGCAAACCAAAGGCCGTTTTACATGAAATTTTCTTCATTTATTTCTATTCTATGAATTTCAAGGGATGTGAATTTGAAGCATGTCCAGTGAAGGATGTTGTATCACTCCTTTGAAGTCAAGTATAATGTAGCGAAACCCCTCAAACTAATAAGTTACAGTATACAGTTTAAAAGTCAAAGATAAAAGTTAAAGATGGTCCAAACTTAAAACTAAATAACAACACACAAAATTAATAAGATTCCGACACAAGTTATGAAAAAACAATAAAAGATAACAAGAAACAGCACTTTAGATATTGGAACTGACCTTCACATTGCTAATGATAGACTGTGCATCAGCAACCTGTGGTTGTAGAGAATATTCCGATAGAAGAGGCAACAAGTATGATACAAATGTAGATCGCTCTTGCTGTGTAGCCTGAAAAATGCAGAAAGGCATATTTCGCTTCAATGTAAAATTAACCGGACTTAGCATAATTATATATACCTATTAAACTATGTAGTGGTCCAAAAATTTGATGAAACTGAGGTGCCAGAGGCAAATCCTATTTTGAAACTTCAATCATTTTGACATCTGGTAACAACTTGATGGAAATTGAGGGTAATTCATGGTGTCCACCCAAAATGGGAAATGAGGATTAAATGGGTACGCCAGAAGACAGAAAACTATTGTCGTTCGCCCAAAGATACAAGACGGTAGTACCTGTAAGGCATATGTTAAGCGTATATTTTCCTCAATTATCTCTTGTCTGTAAGAGAGAGCTTTTGATGCAGCGTCAACAAGATCTTCTTGCTGTTGATCAAATGCCTGGTTACAACAGCAAAAATATTTGAGCACCCAAACAACTTCCAAATTGAAAAGATTCAGTACGACATGAATTAAACAGGTAAGTCAATAAAAAGAAGGAAAGGCCAACCAGACGCATGTAGGCAATTCGCTTTTCCAGAACATATTTTTCATTGCGAATTTGAGCTTCCTAACAAAAAAACTAAAATGTTAGTCAGATGATTTAGCATAAAGTCAACAAAGAATGCAAGGGATGAACCAAAGGCAAGCATAAAAGGCTATAGATTTGATTATGTCATTTACTCTTATGGTTGCTTACTGTCTTTGTGGTCAAGTCGGTTGTTTAGGGTTTTGCTCTTGGTTTTGGATGAATAGGAGTTTGCCATTTCTCCAATGAAACGGAGTAAAATATCTGCAGGTCTCTCTAAGGAGCAGAAGCCCTATCTTTTCCCGTGAATATCCTACTCTGTTTATTGCAAACTCCTATTGATCCAAACCATAGGTGATTTTCATGTACTGTTCTGTTTACTTATAGAGGGAAAAAACGAGAGAGAAACCAGAAGCATCAAAAGAAACCCGACTCAACCACAAATAAATCCCAAGGAACCATAAAATTAAGTAACATAAAGATCCAATAGTGACATAAGATTTCCCGTGTGTAGGAGGACTCACCTTAACAGAACAGTCTGTAAGATATCTCCTTAACTGCAAAATTTCTTGCTCGTGTTCCTGGACCTTTTGAATGAGGTCCTGAATAGAATAGGTACATAGTCAGGTAAATAATATTTCATTTACACCAAGAAAACCAAGACGAAGTAAGTGTAATGGAGACCTGCTTCCATGCATTGCCCGAATTATTTACTTCACCAACCGGCATAAATCGATGTGTAGATGAATTGATATGTGCGAAATGCTCTCCTTCCAACTGCGTTCTATCAGGAATCGGATCTTGATAATTACACTTTGTGTTCATGGAAATTCGGCTAACCATAAGATTTACAAGTAAATTTAGCACATGCCAGAGTGGTAGTTTGAGTTTCAGTACCTCATAGGAGATGATGATACTGTAGATGAAAAATGAAATTGAGAGGGAGCAGCACCGCATATAGCTCCTCTGTCAATGCCATTAAGCATATTTTCCTCAGAGTGGCTTTCAAAACGATTACTCACAGTAGCTTCTTCGCCATTAGCGTTCACATGGGGATGAACAACCAGCATGCCTGGCGAATCAGTATCTGAATCTTTGACCACACTCTGCTTACAGTCAACTGGCTGGTGAACCAGGCGAGACACAGTGGTAGTATTTGTGTGATCTCCAAGATTAGATGTTTGGGGTAAGGATTCATCTGATTTCTAGGCAAGATGGAGAAGAAAAGCAAGACTACCATGTAAATCACAAAGGGAAAAGATCCTCAAGAATTTTTGAAAAACTTGTCCTTTAACCAGAAAAATGCATAAGCAAGACACTTACATATCTAGCAAGTTCCAAAATACTTCTCTGAAGTTCAGCCTTTAAACGGCTGTTCTCCTCCACCTGCTCAGAGAGAAAAAGAACACTGAGATGACAAACGAAAACTAGCCGTGCAGGTAAATCATTGCAAAGGATTCCCCAGTAAATTGATCAATCAGACTGGGATTAAACCATAATCGTGCAGTGGCAAATGCTAAGAGACGAGAGACAGACTAATTTATCCCCTATTAACCTTGCAATTCACATCTATTTCTCTCCCCAATCAGATATGTCAATACAAATTCACAAAAACGAAACAATTCCAAAGAGAGAGAAAGAGAGAGACCAGACCTGTTGCTTGATGGTGGTTTCAGCTGCTTCAACAGCTTTGATGACCTGCAACAAGTTGTGGTTTTTAAAGTCGTTTTCGGCGAGTCCGACTCCGGAAAATCTGTCGGGCAGTCTCTCCTCATCGCCGTTCTCCATCCTCAGCAGCCGCTCACTCGAGGCTGACTAAATAAATCCCAATCGAATCTCCTAAAACTTGATCAAAGGACTCTAATTTCTGCTTCTTCTTAATTCTCATGATCTCATCTCATCTGGGCATTTAAAGTAAACTAATCTCACACGAATGAAACAGTAAATTCTCCCAGTAGCGGGGAAATTTCTACGAAAACAACAAAAGGAAATTGATTTAGAAGAAAGTGTATGATAAGGACGAATTTCGCAATCACAATACGATAACGAAAAAACAAAAAAAATGGATTGGAAAGAGGAGAAAATGTCCTCCCTGTCGTCTTCTTCAAGCTCTCTCTCTCTCTCTCTGTCTCTATCAGTTTTTAATTCTGGAACCGGTGGAGTTTAATTATGTCTTAAAACTCTTTTTTAATTTAAATTATTTCACTAAACGTTATTGTTATTTGCAAAAGAATTGAGATTTCAAATAATCTAACGGAATCTAACAAATATGCTTTCATTAGATTTTTATAACAAAAATCATAATCTTTTTTGCATAATTTATGTACATAATAATATCTGCAACAACGGCTTTGCTTGATGTTTACTTTCCAACTGCAACTTAGAGAAATAACAAATGTTTGTCAGTTTAAGAAACTCCACACTCTTCTAACTGTATTCTGATTAGGTTTTGATACGAGGTAGAAGTTTGGTCAGTGACACTGCAGATTCTCTTCTCTCTCCTCTCATCCATACTTTGAAATCTGGAATTTCAACAAAGTATTCATCGTCGCTCCACTTTTTGAGATCTGTCATAGAGAATGGTCCTTGTGTTTGTCCTTTAGGGAATTCATACAACCACACCACCTTCTTTGGATCATAATGCTGGTCATCTCCATTGTTGTTGTCCTCATCATCATCGCTCAGTTCGATCATCTCTACCGCATTTGGTTGAGCTTGAGGTTCATCATTGACACCAATCATCTCTACTTCTTCACTGATGGAGTCCTTGTTCTGTGCGATGATGCCATTTGCTCGTTGCTCCTCCACATCTTCGTGGAGATCTTTGTCACCTGCAATACACACAAACCAAAGTACGGGTCATGTGATCAATTCCAGAATATATATCTCATTGATTCAATGAATTGAAGTTACAAAGGATGGGGACGCACCTGCAGAAGCAGTCCATGTTGGCTGTTCTTCTCCATCACATAGCTTGAAAATTTCTCGAGTTTCCTGGACACTAGAAACTGGTGAATCACTTGGTTGTTGTTCCTCATCACTTTGACGAGCCTCAATGGAGGCCTCGGGGTTTGGTTCCATCAAGTCATTTTCTATATTCCCATCATCATCTACACATTCAGGTTCAAGCTCCTCTGCAACAACTTCTGGAACTTCACGCAATAGCCTCAACTGTTCTTCCGGATTATTAAGAAGCTCCCTTTTTTCCAGATACTGGGATAGTGTAATAGCTAAGAGGTCAAGAAAAATAATAATGGAAAGATTCTCACTATGCAAGTAAATACATATTTAAAAATGCTTTACAAAAGGATATTCTCTTCGCCATCCTTTTTCATTGGCACGATCGATAAGCCTTTGTAACAATACAAGTTCCCTTGCAATCCACTAAAAGACACCCACCAAAAGTTGAGAGTTAGATAAGGAAACAGAAATCACATTTTCTGGATAAACAAAATGTTTGCAGCTTCATACACAACCAGACAGGATTTGATTGATCAGCTTAAGAGTACTATGCTGCATAAGTTATCATGATAGTCAATCTCATATGTGAGATAAATAGGAGATGCGGTAATGAATATTTGATATCATGTCAAATCGAGAGAAAGTTAGCAACATACATGTTTTGTCACATCTTCATGCAAACTTCGAATCTTTTCTTCCACATCCACCTGTCCAAGGTCAGAGTGGATTTTGATTAGAGAACTAAAATAAACCAGAAGAACTAGAATAAGCAGCACGGTGAGCAAGTTGCACGAGTAAATGTTGATTGATACAAACATCTACTAGAGAGATAAAAAAAAAAAAACTTACAACTGTAAGCCTCTTTACAAAGCCATTCTTGATTATTCTCTGATGCAATTCTTCACATTCCTCCTGCCAAAAGTTAAACAAAAAGCTATGAGAAATGATAAACAGGAAGCACTAAATGTCAAGTAAAACCTATACTTGCTGGAATGAAGATAAATGGCATAAGATAGTACATCTTCAGAAAGCTAAAAAAAATAAAAATAGAACAAGCATAGTCCTGAGAAAATTACCTGAGAGAAATCATCATCTGAGAGGACAGAGAAAAGAGCATCTTTTAGATGATACGTATAATTAGTAACCTGAAGAAGATAACCATGAATCGGATTTCTCTCCTTCACACCTAGATAACAGGAAGACAAAACACATCTTTTAGATCTTAACCTGAAGATGATATATTTGATGAAGCCGATTATCTAAGAGATGTGATTTGTGATTACATAGTTAAAGGAAGTCACAAATGAATCAGACTCGGTCTCAAATAATAGAAGGAGTTACAGATATTTTAGTCCTTGGAATGAAACACCGCATAGTTTGACTTGTCCAGGTACCAGGATTCAGCTGAAAATTACCTGTCACTTGAACAAGCTGACAGGGATTCTTGATCCTCACAAAAGTTCCCATCACTCTACTCTCAAAGGTTTCAGGAGTCTTTGCTAGTTCCTGGACGAAACTCTTCCTCAGATACAGAAGCTTGATGTTGTCGCTGACTATTGCAGCAAAAGTCCCTTTAGGCTTTTGCAAAACCTGTTTCGTCTGTTTAGCCGCCTTATCTGATGGAGACAACCTCTGTTGTTGATCACCCTCTGGAAGGCAGTAGTATGAGTCGATGTCGTCCTGATTCTCAGCATAATGCTTGGCTACCAGATCAGGGACTTTGATTATGTTTATCCTCTGACTCTCGAAAAGCAAACGCAACCTATTATCGCAAGCTATTGTCTTTGTTTTCTTCTTCTTCATAGACGGAGGATGTGCTGAAAGGTTTTGCTCCCGAATATATTTCCTTACAATCTCTGTAACATCGTACTCAGAGATTTTGTTGGTGGTATCTCTACCAAGTGATTCGAGAAACTCAATGAGATTTTTCGAACCCCATCCTACAAATTCCAGACTTTTGGATTTTTTCAACCTCTTAACAATCGAACCTCTCACCTTCCCTTTGTAATCCTCCATTGAAGTTATACCCTGTGAAGTCGAACCAAACAAAAAGAAAAAGGTAAGAGCTTTTTGATGATGAAAAAGGTCAAAACTTTCAAACCCCATCTCCAGAAATCAATCTAGAAACCGTCCATGTTACCACTTACGAAGAAATTTCCATCAAACAAGACTAATAGTTTCATAAAAAATTAAGAGAGAAAGTGAGAACACACTTTACAGTGATGAAATGCAACCCTGACGTACCGGTATCTGAAACGGGACGAGGAAACCCGCCGAATGTAGCAGTAAGAATCTTCGATCGGCGACGTCTCTCGAGAAGGATTTGAAGGAAAGCTGAAGCTCCGGCAGAAGATATGATCCGGAAGAGCCGGAGGAGGCGGGAGAGAGAGAGAGAACGCACTCTCGATAGTCGACAGCGACGACTAGCAAATGAAACGGTTTTTCGGTCATTTCGTTTTTTTATAATTCGAATTATTGTTTTTTACTTTGTGTTCTTGGGCTTGGGCTTGGGCTTGGGCTTGGGCTTGGGCTTGGGCTTGGGCCTTATTCTTCTTGAAATGAGGAGGAAGCTGCAAGCGAAAGTTGCCTATTCATTTCAGTTTCTTCTTCTTGTATCTTACATAAATTAAGTTTTCGTCTTTTGCCTTGCTTAGTTCTAAATATACGTTTTACCTTAATTTTGTATTCGTCCAAAATCTGAATTGCATGTAAGTGAACAAATCAATGAACTTGGCAACATCAGTTTGCTTAACTTACAATCTTGTTTCCTAGCCTAAATCCACATGACGAGTCCTCTTCTCTACTCGAAATAGTCAAATCATGTAAACATTTTTTAAGTCCGGAAACAATGTTAAAGGTGAGTTATGAACCATATTGGTTGATTAGTTGTAGCCAATATCTTCGTTTAATCAATAAGCTCTCTTGGCCAAGAGATATGAGTTTCGAATATCTCAGAGAATGCGATTTATGGGTTTATTAATGTTTTTACACCAGAAGATCTGAGTTTTGAATATCTTAGAGAGTCCGATTTATTATCATTTATGCAGATTAATGGAAACAATCTTATATGAGATCTTCAACGTGATGCATGTGGAACCGTTTGGCGTTGATGCTCATAAGGCGCGGTAGAATTATCCGTGGTAGAATCGTCAATGTAACAGTTATCGCAATTTGTAATAGAATAATAAATCAGTGTTAAAAAAAAAAAATCTCATTTAGATTTGATTGGTACCACCAATCTTCACAGAAACATAAGAGCATCCTCAATGGTAGAACTTTTAATGGGGTTCTTAATGAATATTTAATTATAAATTTAAAGTTTAGAACCTTTCTTAAGAAACTTTGATTTTGTATGTTCCAATGGTAGAACCCCATTAGAGGTTCTTAAAAAAAAAATTATAATTTTGTTTTATTGAAGTTAAGTTTATTGTAATTTTGTTTTATTGTAAGTACAAACATGAATTGGTAAATTTAAAATAAACCAATTGCTTGCCAAGGGAGAAGTACAAACATGTTTTGTAGTATTTCACGCCTGCTTCTGCTTTCCCTTTGATTCGCTCTTCTCCTGCCTTTCCAAGTGCTTCTACTTCCTTTCTTTCTTTCTTTATAGCACAAGCCCGAGCAGTGAGCTTCCCTTTGGCTGTCTTTTCTTGTTTCAAAGTAGCCTGCAGTGGAATTTTCGTTAGTTATCTTCATCAACTCCGGCAACTCAAATCAATTGCAATCGACTAAAGCTACTTTGAATCAGAAGGATGCAGTAGAATAAAGCATCAAACAATTGATGCAAACATTTTTTTTTCTCCCTTGAATCTCTCTCTCTCGCATTCCTTAGACATAGCAATGTAAGAGGCGATATATATGTAGCCAAAAGAATGATAACGTGACCTGAAATAACTACGTGAAGGAAGGGATATAACTTTTCAGATGATAAATATATTGCAGCACTGTCACCTTGTCTCTTTGACTCTTGAGCTCTTCCAGCAACATAATCTTTTGCCCTCTCTCTTTTGCTTCTCTACAACTCTCAGCAGACTCAGCAGCTCTTATCTTAGCAGCTTCCATCTCTTTCTTCAGTAAAGATTGTTCTACCTCGAGCCTGCGAGCAGTATTGTTGTCGTATTTTTCACCTTGAACTCCAACTCAGACAGCCTCTTCATAGTGGTTTCTTCCAATAACTGCTTATCTTTTTTATGCTGTTGTGCCTCTTCTCGCTCTTTCCTTAGTGCCTTAAGCTCTGGTTGATCCTTAAGAAGTCTACAAGTTGCTTCTTTTACTTTCTGATTAGCCCAGTCCGTCCATACCGGCAGTTCATTCACTCTAGGAACTAACTTTAAAACCAGTTCATCCTTTTTTCCCGGGGAACATATATACCCAGAGATGCATCATACGGGATCCCAGCGTAGTAATCTGGTGCTAGCTTTTCAGACACAGAAGCCTTTTCTTCAGATTCAGAACCAGACTTCTTTTCTGAGGCTATTGGTACAGAAGAAACAGACTTCTTTTCTGAAGCTGAAGGTACCAGAGTTGCAGAACCAGAGTTTCAGACGCATAAACAATGATGATTTCAATTCAATCAAAGGATTTGGATAAATCATAAAGAAGGGAGATTGAGAGATTACATACCGCGCACAAAAGCTTTCGTTGTTTTTGCATTCGTCAATTAACTCTTAGTAAATGAAGTAGAGAGGAATATATATGAAACATCCGTGAGTATCCCTGGGTTTATACAGCTATTGCTTCTCTTCCTATTGATCTGTCAAACGATAATTTCAATTTTCGAATCGGGAAGATATGAGATTTAAGAAACGGAATCAGGAGATTACTTGCCGGAAATTACAGTACCAGAGAGAGATCAGAGATGGCTGGATCTGGAGAATTCAAAATTCTGAGGAGATTGAGAACAGAAACTTCGATTCTAGCACGAGCCTGTAAATTCGATCTTCAATTTCAAATCGGAACCACGAGATTCGACAAAAGAGAGAAACATGAATCAGAATGTGGAGGTTGGCGATGGAGAGAGGGAGGAGAAGCGTAGAGAGAGAGAGAGAGGAAAGAGAGAAATTTTTCCTGCTCAACACGTGGTACTTAAGAACCGTTTCTTAAAGTTCCTGATTAAGAAACGGTTCTTAGTTATTTTATTTGTTTTGATTTAATTTTATTCTAAAATAAGCTAAGATACCCACTTAAGAAACTGCAATGAAGATGCTCTAATATCACGATCGACTTCAGTAATGAAAACAATCACCCAGAATTATTTACAAACATGATTTAACGAAGGAAGAAGGGTCATACAACTTTTTGTTGTCAAAGGATCTGCACAAGACGTGATACAATCTACTATGACACACTCTCTAATGAATATTACACCCAGAAATTGTATCATTATCTATATAATATCCAGAAATTATTACAAACAAGATAAAAAAAATCATTGTCTATATAATTCGAGACTTTATTTAAGTAATACAAAAATAATCATAATGAAGCAATAATGGCTTTTGATGTCCCAGCTTTTATAATGAGAAGTATCTCTTTTTAACAACTATGGATTGATCCCCGCGCTTCGCGCGGGCTTATTTTATATTCATATATGATAAATTTGTTTATATGCTATTTTTTAGGAAATAATTTTTTTTTTAATTTTGAATTTTAGTTTAATAGTCGGATTATGTTTATTGCATTGTGTGTACGTGCATGTGTTTTATTTTTTTCTCTTCATTAGTGTTTGTATATAACAACGGTTTTCTCTTAATTATGTTGTTAACTTATGTTGATATATTGTTTTTTTATGTGTTTATATATTGTATGTGACTACTGTGTGATTCCAATTACAGTTTTATATTTATTTTCATTTAATACTATTTCAAATCTCTCATAAGTTACATATTTAGTTGAACGTATAATATTACATTGTTGTTCCGGAATCTATAGTTCATACTGAGGCCAATTATAACTTCATCAACACGTCTACACATTAACTAAACAAACCACTTACATTTGATGATAAATGATTTAAGTACATGTACATATTTGAGTATTTAAAATTATATCTTTATGTATGTATAGTTGTAGGTTGTTTAGAATTACACCCTCTAATAAGAAATCTTTTCTAATGTTTGAGCCTTTATACTTATATATATTTTGGCCCAAATATTTATTTCTTCGTGAAAGATCGCTGACAAAAGATCTGTGATTTTTTCCTTGTTCCCATCTCCGAAAAACATATCCTCTCTAGCATCTAAAAATCCAACCAATCCCACTCCCTTAAATGTATGCATGGAGCATGTCTATGTATGTATCTTTTATCCAAATATATATACTTTAGCAATTATTGGTGACATATATAATTAGCTTGCTGGCTTTATGCTATAAAAAATGTTTGTTACACTTTAGCTAAATCGTGGAATTAGACTATATATTTTGTTAATCTGATTTAATGATATTGTGCATTTTATTATCTTTACTATAGAGAATATTGTAGTGATGACGTGGATAGCTAAAATTGAAATAAAATTCTCTCATTATATAATAGAGTAATTCTATGCATCGCGCGTTGCGCGAGATAACATTTTTAAACAGCTATCAATACGAATCGTTGAATATAAATATAATCATTTGAAGTTTTTAAAATCATTTATGTTAACATTTGTAGAAACAGTAAACTTATTTTACCAAATGATATAAAACATAGATATTGCCAAATATAATTTTTTATTTGAAAAAAGAATAAATCATTCAGGTGAAAACTTCCTAAGAGGAAGAAACGGCATCGACGACCATTTTATGACATTTTATCCTAGAGAAAATTTCTTCCAGATTCAGGTCCCGTGAAGATATCTTCTTAGAAGCTTTAATGTTCACTATTAACCTAATCATACATATGATTAAATACCAATGGGAACTTACCGCCACCCCAAAATTAATGTAAATAGGCCAAGTTTAAATATCAGTAAATGCAAATGTGTAAACATAACACTCATGACGTTACAATAGGTTTGGTAAGCATGTTTTACCCACCGAAACAAGTGCATTGTGCCATATATATAGAAATTGTCGACCAAGTCATAAACGTTCCCATCTAATATCACTAATTACGTTGCATGGTTAAACAATTTAATATTTTTATATAAAAAGCTCATTAATTTCACAATAGTGAAGATATCTTCTTAAAAGCTTTAATGTTCACTATTAACCTAATCATACATATGATTAAATACCAATGAGAACTTACCACCACCCCAAAATTAATGTAAATAGGCCAAGTTTAAATATCAGTAAATGCAAATGTGTAAACATAACACTCATGACCTTAAAATAGGTTTGGTAAGCATGTTTTACCCACCGAATCAAGTGCATTGTGCCATATATATAGAAATTGTCGACCAAGTCATAAACGTTCCTATCTAATATCACTAATTACGTTGCATGGTCAAACAATTTAATATTTTTATATAAAAAGCTCATTAATTTCACTTGCTAAAAAAGATTAAAAAAGATTTTTTATTTTAGTTTTGTGAATACATATTTGATATTTCTGAAGTTTAGTCAATTTTTAACATTTTTTACTGCCAATTCTTTTGTTATCTTGCACTCGTTCCCTTTCTGACAGTTATTTTTTTTCACTTTCTCTTCACTCACATATAGAAGATTGGAAAGTGATTTGATTTTCAACTCATTGTAGAACTATTTTCTCATTTTCATCTTCATACACTATGCTTTCTCTTATCAGTTGTATGAACTTTTTGCTGATTTGAGCGTCAAAAAATCTTACTGGTGATACACATTTGTCGTGGCGAGGATGTTCCCACCTATTGTGATGCATGTCAAATCTGCTTATTAAATATCGATTCTTATCTTTGAACCCATTTCTATCTACCATACATCATATATTATTGACACACCTTGCACTCTAACCTTACTATTTTTTTAAAAAAAAAATAAAAATTCTCTCATGATATATTTTTTCATCTATATTATATTATGATTTTAGCTACACATAATTTTTTATTTTCTTAAAATGTGTAACAGGTTGTAAAAAAATATAACTTAAAAACTCATTAAAAAGTCTAAATTTTTCTTGAAAAATATTTCTTAAAAATTAATAACTGCTCCATTAACTATATGTTAATATATAATTTTATATTCATCAAATCTCTATTCATTTTTTTTATTGTGTTGTATTTTTCTCGTTTTTTTTTGTAAATATATTTTGATGAAAATGATAATTATAAAAAGTGTGTTAATTAATTGAGTCATCAACTTTAGTGTAAGTGTCCTTCTTTTTTTTTTAATAAAAAATAATAATTATTACAAAGTGAATTAATTGATTCATTAACTTTAGTTTTAATTTTTTTTTCTTTTTTTGATGTTGATGTGGACACTCCTATTATATAATAGATTCTTATTCACGAAGCATCACTTGTCTGTTGGTCGAATTCTAAATTGAATGAACCAAACCAACATATAATTTTCCACTTTAATTAGTTTTTTATGACTTCTTTATGGTAATGGTCCTTTCGACAATGGACCATCTTCCGTCTACCACTTCTTCCACTAATTCTTCTCTAATCACCCTTTTAATTATAAGGTTATTACTATGTAAACTAAATCATCAACTAACATACTTTCTCCGTTTCACAAAGAAAGTTGTTTTATATTTAATTGTTTTTTTCAAAAAGATTGTCGTTTTACATTTTCAATACAATTTTTTTAATTAATTCTCTAAATTACTCTTTACCAAAACCTAATAATTTTTGTATTTAAATTATTTTGAATCAATTATGGATATATTAAATATGAGTATATTAATAAAAAATTTAAATTTTTTTAATATGTATGAAATATGTCAAAGTAACATTTTTTATTTATGAAACAAAGGAAGTAACATCTAAAAGCTAATTATCTATTCAAGCAATTCAAGCAAGGAAAATATTGGCAGCTAAAGCTAAACCATGTAAGATTTTTGTTTGTTTGTTATATTCAGCATATTCGGGGGCATCTAATAGTGAGAAATCATGGTAAACTACAAACCGTAGTAGTTCATCATCACCAATCACTTAGAATTATAATATCATTTTCTAAATTTGGTATAACGGTGGTTGACTTTCTCTATTAGTTTTTATACTTTTTCTTTAAAAATCATAGGTGTTTGTTTCTCGTTTTCTCATTGGTAAATAAAATAAGGATATCAAAAATTGATTTATCAATATGTGAAAGTCGGTGATTTAGGTGTTAATTTTTCTTTTTAATATTCTAGTTGATTTTTTTATAATATATAATATGTGATAAAATGAATAATAACTAATTTAAGAGTTATTGATTCAAATATGTTTAATTTGTAATTTTTAAGTTCATAGTAGATTTTTTTTAACACTTACAAAGAAATTATGAAAACTATTACAGGACAATTCTCTCTGTTCCCACAAGGATCCATGACCACGATGAATGGTTATACTTGCACCAAGCAAGAGATTTATTGTAAGTTTGCCTCCATTAATCTATAGAAATTGTATTATATAGGAATCGAAACTCAGACCTCCTGATATAGAATCATTAATGAACCATATGGTAAACCACTAAACTAAAAGAGCTTTCACAACCTTTAGCTAAATGTTTGATAATATGTTCGACTTATTTTAAAAATAAGAAGTGTTTGGAAACAGATTTCAAAAGTATTTCTGTTTTAATAATATATATATATAATTAATTTATTTTGATGAATTTCTTAAACTTTGGATGATAATTTGGATTTTTTTTCCTTGCACTCTGTAATGTACCCATTATAATTTATTTTAATATATGAATTTCAACATAGTAAGATTTTTTAAATTATATGATCTTGCATATAAAGCAATCGCGAGGATAAAATATAGGAAACATAAAGTAAAGTTAATTAAAGATATAGCGGACGAAAGAAAGAAATAAAATACAATTAAAATTGGGAAATAGAAGTCCAAAAAAAGGTTCTGTAGTGGAAATAAATCCGAAAGGAGGGGCCATAGGTTTCTGCTGTCGAGTCGAATCGAATAGAGTCGAGTCATCTCCGCCATTATCGTCTTCTTCTCTCTCTCCCCGCCATCTCCTCTTCAGTTCTGACGGTTCTCAGATCCTCTGATCCGGCGGCGTTACTTTGCTACACTTCTCTCTTTTTTTTGTTTTCTTCTTTTCTTCGCCGAGAGACTAAGGTAAGACCATATAGCTAAGCTGATTCTCTCAATCTTGTCTTTTAATTAAGCGACGACGATTCCGTTTTCAGATTCGTTTATCCCTTTTTTTTTCTTTCCATTTCTTGCGATTCCGCATGATCTGTCGAGTATTTTGATAGAAATTCGATCAAATGCTGCTGTATATGAGTCGATCCGTGGCACGAATTTTCTTGCAGGAAGTTCTGAACAAGGAAAATTCCCGAGAACGCGTAGACGGATCTGATACGGTTTTTTCGCGGTTGGATTAGGAATGGTTTCGCTGCCTTAAACATCTCCGAAATCTGACAGAGAAACAGTTTCAAGAAGGGTTGTTTGGTTTCTCTGTTTGTGCTCATCAAGGAGTTTAGGGTTTTTGTTTGTGTATGCCTCCCGATCGCTGTGTGTTTGTTTCGTCGGCGGGCAGCTTACGGATATGCAGAAGAGTGGCGTAAACCGGAATCCTTCTTTAAGAGTAGCGATCCCTCAGGCACAACAGTCGCTTAGGCGATTAGGTATTTGCTCTCAGATTGCCACCGGCGGATCCCAGCAGTCATCCCCTGTGGTGTTCCCTGAAAAGCGAAGCAAGAAGGTCAAGGCATCTTCGAGACGTGCTGAGATTACTAATGATCCACAGCTGAAACCAAAAGCTGATGAGCATCGGATTGATATTGGTGGAGGGGATGAGAAATCAGATTTGTTAGGTAGTCTTGTTTACTCTGGGAAGCTTTTATTGGATAAGACAAAATCTGCCACTGGGAAAGATGCAACAGAGATACAGCAACCTTCTGCCACGGACTTCTTTAACAAAAAATCAGTTGATGCAAAGCTTACAAGCAGGGCTCTGGTTTGGGGCTCTGACATGCTACAGCTTGACGATGTTGTCTCGGTAAATTTTCTGTCTCTTGGTGTGATTGGCCATGCAATGGACTCTGTGTATTGTAAGAACAGGGTCAACAAACTTATCCATGTTTTTTTGTTTTTGACAGTTGACATACAATGTCGATCTCAGGCATTTCACCGTGCATGCGTATCCAATTGGAAAGGGCTCTTGTGGCCTTTCTTGCTTCACGAAACCAAAGAGAAGCCGCAAGGATTTCCGTTTCATCGCACCTACAATAGAAGAAGCAGTTCAATGGGTAGCCAGTTTTGGAGATCAACAATGTTTTATCAACTGTTTGCCACATCCTTTAGTCTCAAAGAAACAGGCTTCGTCTGAGTTATTTTCGGTCCCCATCGATACTCCTCCTGAGTTGGTCTTCAGGTGTAAGAGTGCACCGAAAATGCTTGTCATATTGAACCCTAGGTCAGGGCATGGGCGATCTACCAAAGTTTTCCACGATATAGTGGAACCAATTTTCAAGGTACATTTTCCATCCTTTTGTTTTATTTGGATGTCGTAGTCTACATCATCACATTGTTATCCACTTTTAGGTACTAATAGAAATTGGGTTTTGAATTAAGTTGTCTAGATCTTCACTACCGTAAAGAACATTTCCATTTCCCCAATCCCATTATGCAACTTTTAGAAATAATTATGCTTTTTGTATTGTGTGTCATTTTGTAAACTCTCACAGCTGGCCGGGATTATGTTGGAGGTTGTCAAAACAAATAAAGCGGGTCATGCGAGAGAGTTGGCTTCCACAGTCGACATTAGCTTATGCTCAGACGGTACCAATGCTTGGTCCATTACTGAATGATATGTTTTACACATATCAGCTTTTAATATGCGTATCTTCATCTTACTTATGAGATCTTAATAATTCTTCCAGGTATAATTTGTGTTGGAGGTGACGGAATCATCAATGAGGTGTGATACTTAGCCTACCTAAACTTTGTTTTCTATTTTCTTTAGGAGTGAAGTTCGAGAAGTGCTTTTCCTGTTAAACCATACTTCTTTTTTCTTATCTGTTCTATTACATGCCCTAGTGCCTTAATGTGCTTCTGAACCAATTTTTGTATTGAAACTGAACTTTATTGGCTTATTTCAGCGTGCTCACGCCACTTTGCAAGCATGCTGAATCATTTTAGAAGTTTAGTAACTCATATCCTCCGGAGCGAGGACTTTGGGATGCATCTTATAGGGAAATACTTTCTCGAGTTGAAACACATGACTTTCACTCTTGATTTTTTCATTTGATGTAGAACTCTTAAGGTAGATTAAGATGCATGGAAAATACAGCTTTTGATGTTAACCTCTCCTACATTCTATTTACTTGTAATGAACTCTCATCTCACGCCCTGCCCCTTTCCAATGTTGCAGGTTCTTAATGGTTTACTTTCTCGAAGCAATCAGAAAGAAGGCGTTTCTATCCCAATTGGAATAGTGCCTGCTGGCTCTGATAACTCGTTAGTTTGGACTGTTCTTGGTGTTAGAGATCCTATATCTGCAGCACTCTCTATCGTGAAGGTACTCCTGGCTAATATCCTATTGGTCCCTGCTTTGGTTTATACGGCCACCAACAATATTTAGCTTCTGCTCAATTTATGTTTCCTCAGCTCAAAGGATTTTTTTTTTGGTTTAGGGTGGCCTAACAGCTACTGATGTCTTTGCTGTTGAATGGATTCATACGGGTGTAATGCACTTTGGAATGACTGTCTCCTACTATGGTTTTGTTAGCGATGGTAAGTAAGAATACATGTGTGCTTTGTCTTGTAAGAGCTTCCATTGATAAACACTTTCTCAAGTGTGGTCAGTTTTGATTATGTATTCCTAGCTTCTTTGCTCATTCGCTGTGTCTGCAACTGTTTGCACGGTGCATTTTGTAGGTTATCTTTTAAATATTTTCACTGTCAGTGTGAAGACTTTGTTGACTCCCAAGACGCTTGCTTGTCATAGCTCTCTGCAATATTGTCAGAATATGCACTACTCTCTTCTATTGATGAATTTTGTGTTTGACAATCAGGATTATTGCCGTGAAGTATTTCCTTAGCACAAATCAGTACTTTCACGCATATGGTGTTCATCACATTCACTTGCTATATCTAAATTCATGGTTGTGAAACTGTGCTGTCATTATCTATTTGCAGTTTTGGAGCTCTCTGAGAAATACCAAAAACGCTTTGGTCCGATGCGTTACTTAGTTGCTGGATTCCTCAAGTTCATGTGTTTGCCAAAGTATAGCTATGAAGTGGAATATCTTCCGGCGCAAAAAGAGGATGCAGAAGGCAAAACTAGGCTTGAAAAGGAAGTTGTTGATGTGCAAGATCTGTACACGGATGTAATGAGGAGATCAAGCAAAGAAGGAATGCCTAGGGCTTCCAGTTTATCAAGTATTGACTCGATAATGACCCCAAGCGTAGGCGAGCTAGACACATGTAGCAGCACACATGCCAGCACCGAGCCATCTGAATATGTTCGTGGAATAGATCCTAAAATGAAACGCATGTCCTCTGGCAGAAGAGGTGTTACAGCTGAGCCAGAGGTTGTTCATCCTCAAGGACAGTCAACCACCCCTAATTGGCCAAGGACAAGGTCAAAGTCAAGAACAGATAAAGGATGGATGGGGTTAACATCAGTGCAGGATCCTCCAACCCGATGTTCATGGGGGAATGCCGGTGCTCATGACAGAGAAGACATCTCATCTACTGTATCCGACCCGGGTCCAATCTGGGATGCGGGACCCAAATGGGACACTGAACCGTCTGCGTGGGATCTAGAAAACTCGATCGAGCTGCCAGGTCCTCCTGAGGATATAGAGACAGGACTGAGGAAGCAAACCATCACACCAAGATTTGAAGATAAATGGGTTGCTAGAAAGGGACATTTCCTTGGCATCATGGTCTGTAACCATGCTTGTCGGACTGTGCAGAGCTCTCAAGTGGTGGCTCCCAATTGTGAACATGACGATGGTACGATGGACATGCTCTTGGTTCATGGGTGTGGAAGACTGAGGTTGATGAGGTTTTTTATTCTTATGCAAACCGGTAGACACCTTTCGCTTCCGTATGTGGAGTGTGTAAAGGTAATTGTTTTTCTCTAAAGGCTCTCCTTTTCTATCCTATATTCTTGATCTACGGTTTCTGAAACCCGATGCTATTATAGACGGTGTAGTTGATGAAATGCATGAGAATTGCAGGTGAAGTCGGTGAAGATAAAGGCGGGAAAACAGACGCATGACAGTTGTGGTATAGACGGAGAGCTGTTTGCATTGAATGGAGAAGTGATATCGACTATGCTACCGGAACAATGCAGATTGATCGGTAATGCTCCTGAACGACATTTATAGTTATTAATCTCATGAAATTATATGTGGATGGAGGGAGAGAAGAGAAAGAGAGAAAGAGTTTGGGTGTTTATATATCTGGAATTATTTTTGTTTGTTGTTGGTTGGTTTTGTTCTGGTCGGCGTCATAATATAAGAGAAATAACATGAGAGTAAAAGACTGTGATCACCATCCTGCCTTTTGTGTCATAAGTTCCCTAAAACCCTAAACCCTTTGTATATTCTTTGGCCCTTTTTTTTTCCTATGTGTGTTTTGAATCATATATATATGTACTATATGTGTTTTCCGACAATGATTCCCTTTCTTTTCCGCTGGATTCGTCAATTCACGCAGGTTATATTTTTTTTTTTTTTTTTTAGTCAAACCTGAGAAATCCAAGGATCAATAATTCAAACTCTGAACAACAACAGGAAATAAAGTTATCAAAAGATTTGGACTACCAAAAGCACTTGTCTATAATGCCTTAGAATCAGGATTTCTTGTATGATGATGCATGGATGTTATAAAAGTATTCGAAACTCTATACTATATTTCAAAATTGTCACATTCGTTTTCTTCTCTTGCTGGTTGGTCTTTTCCTCCTTTCCTTTTCACTTCTTCTAATTCGCTCTTATCCTTAATTTCCTAAAAAATTTAGTGTCGCAAACAATCTTTTTCTTTCACGTTTATTGATGCACCTGCAATTGGACAAGCGCTAAACCAACGGCCAAACCGAATGAAGAGTATTAGCTTGTAAGCGGGTAAATCATCATCTCTATAAAATAAAATCTTTACAAAAATATCGGTTATCAATCACGGTAACAATATCTTTTACCGTTTTTTTTTTATAAATCTTTTGTATAGAATTTAATAACAGTAGTTTGTTTTCTACTTCCCCAATCTTGAAACATATTTTCTCCTCTCGGACTCAGATGAGTAGCCCATTCGCTTTATCACCGGCGTTCGCAGCCGCCGTTCGCCCTCCGACCTCTCACGACTGTCTCTCCGCTTCTGCCTCTGCTTCTACTGGGCCCATAGCGCTCAAATCTTGCATCGTCGTACCTCTCTCGCTTTTCTCCTCTCAATCTGGAATCAAACGCGCGAGCTCAAAAATAACTTGGAGGATGACGATTCGATGCGATGTAGCTGTAAAATCCGCGGATTCGGTGAACGCAGAGGCCGATCCTTCTTCGTCGTCGGCGAAGGTAGGATCTAGGGTTAGGGTAATTGCGCCGTTGAAGGTTTATCATGTAAATCGCGTGCCGGAGGTTGATTTGGAAGGGATGGAAGGTAAACTCAAAGATTACGTCGCCGTCTGGAAAGGGAAACGAATATCAGCTAATCTTCCGTACAAGGTTGAGTTCTTCAAAGAGATAGAAGGTCGTGGTCCTGTCAAATTTGTCGCGCATCTCAAGGAAGACGAGCTCGAGTTCATCGATCCGTGATTCAACACAAAAAGGCAAATTCTTTTTCTCTCAGTCTCTTTTCACTGAAACCTGGGAGTGGAGAATACATTGTGAATGATTTGTATGTATACCCCTTTAGCAATCATATACACATAAGGCTTCACCCCCTCCATTTGTTATTACTGTTAGATAGATTTATTATACTTCATCATCATTTTATAAACGAAAAGTTGGATCTTGGTATGGATTCTTGATTCAATCTTGTTGCGTTTAAGACTAGCATCATTTATAAACGAGAAGGTTGGATCTTGATCATGATGGCAAGTGTGATTCGGGATTGTAGATCACACTAGATCTGGTTATAGCACTTGAGACTAACATAATTGAAAGTAGTATCCTCTTCTTAAATCTTTGGTTTGGAATTCGTATTCCTCTCTTTGTACCTTTCCTCTTGTCTAGTGTTTGTAGAAGAGAGATTTGTGTATAGGTCAACCTGCCTCGTCGTTGAGGTATTGGCAATGATCTTTTTTTTTCTAGAGGAGAAATAAATTCATTGTTCTTGAGCAAGTCGTCATCAATCACGTTTGATCTAAGAGATGATCGAGCTGCTGTGATGGTGAGTCGTCACAAAATAGTTGATATTAGTATAATCAAATTTAGATGTCGTAAGGTAAACCACTTCATCATGCGGAGCGGAGAATAAAATATTATTGTCGCGCGACCCTAACGTACTAACACGTCCATGTATCACGTCTTCCAACGCCTTAACACATTTCAACGTTTATTATAAAAATTGGAGTGGATGGAGATTCTTGATTCAAAACAATAAGCAAATTAAAATATGAATAAAATTAATTGGATTACAAAACTCAGATTTAAAGACAGCACATCTAGGCCACGCCCATGGTGGCAATGATTGATTTAACATTTTTAATTAGCAGAGTGCGCTTTGAAAAGCAAGCAGCCAGTTAATACTATACAAGAGGGACAAGTGATTTAAAGTCAAAACGCTTATACCCACCGTAATTGTAGGTTTCGGTTTCAAATTTTGGCTGTCATGATTTAATGAGTTGTGTAGTTGTGTGTGAGTGTGATGATGGGATCTCTCATGGCCCCGTGCAGTTAGGTCGTCCGTTATTTTCAAGCCAAACCTTCTATCCAACGTTGGTCTATCTAATGTCACTTTTATTTCAATAATAATGCTATACTATTCTCCTATTTGTGGTTCGCTTATTTATCCTCACACTACGTTACCAAATAGTAGATGGAGGATTACTCACAAGTCGATAAATGATAATGACAATTTTATCTTTGCTTTTGACAAATTTTCCGATTGTTTAGACATGCGATCGACAACAAAAATCATATTACTGAAACATTTATTTTCATTTACATATAAATCTTAAAACTTGTCGACATGGGTCCATTATAATTAAATATTTATCATCTAAGCAATAATCACGTATTAATGATTACATGTCCATTTCCATTATAGCACCGACAGTAGTTTCATGAATAAATTCGAAAAACAAAATTCTTAAGAATGAATTTGCAAACCGGGATTTCAATTGTGCAAGAACATAAATTTGTTCCTACAATCAGAATACACTCTATTTTTTTTTCACTGAATAAAAAATACCAAATGATTCAAATGTTTTCTTTTATCGTATATATCCCACATAATGACGTACATTACAAAGTTTAAATATGCCTTTTTTTTCTTTTGTTAAAGGGTCTTGTTTAAATATGGGTTATGATATAGCGACGATAATAGAACAAAATATAAATTACTATAATACAAACTTCGAGCGATTTAAAATGCCTAATTCACGAAAGCTCTGAGATCATGAATTGCCAAACTATGTTAGGTACATTGAAGAAGATATACAAGAATTGATTTGATGATTTTATTGGAATCTCTTAGGAAACAGCTCTATATAGTGAGCATGCTTAGAGCATCATTATCGCTAAAACCCATTTGGGTTTCTAAACTATTTGTTTAGTATTAAAATGGAATAAAAAACTTACTGAAGATACCTCATTTTTTGTATCATTATCGCTAAAATTAAACAGACAATAGGGTTCTTAAAAAAAATACCCCAAATCATCTCTTCTCCGCTTCACCACCTGCTCCGATGATAACCGCAACGACTCCCAACGGCGTACGACGACGGTATGGAGGTGCTGGAATGGATTAAATTTGTATCACCTTCCAAGATAAAAACAAGGGAGTACAAACAAATCAAACCAAAACCAGAACCAGAAGCAAAAGAACAAAAAGATTATGCTGGAAATATAGAGTGGACCATCAAGTGACATTGCCAAATTAAACTCAAAGTGAAGGACATTCGATTCAAATCAACGCAGAAGAAAGTTAAATTGCTTTTCAATTTTGAAACCCAATCATCAATTCTGAAATCAGAAGCTATAAAATCAACTTCAGAATACACTCTCCAGCTAAATCGCGATTGAGACACATAAATCTCCAGAAATTACCTGGATCAAAGGATAAGAAACGAGTTGCAACGGGCCAACGACGAGAAGGAACATCTTCATGACGTCTCTGTAACAACGGAACATATCAGAGAACGAGTTCTTCACCTTGGGCTGAATCTTATACTGATCGAACAAGCAGGAGGCAGATCGCGCCGATTCGACGAGGACGAGAGGGAGTGGAACGAGGGAGAAGATGAGAAGTCTCCGTCGAAGGAGAAAGAAATTTTGGTCGAGAAATAAAAGATTTTTTCTCAACCAGTCACAATTGGCCACGTGGCCATCAAGAAACGTATGTTAAGTCTCCCAAATAAGATACGTCTCTTGCCTATTTTGTTGCAGACTGATTAAATAAATTAATAAATAATAGAAGATACTTACCTAAGAGACCGCGGTAATGATGCTCTTATCCCATAGTGATAGTAATTAGATGATTGTGACATATTCTTAAATAATTTATAATTTTTTTATTTTTATAAAAACAAACAAAAAAGTTTTGTTTATAAATATCACGTAGATTATATAGACGATTATACCACCTGTTTTATTTTGAACCGTTTGTTTTAGTCATTCTTTTCATTCGTCCGTCCGATTGGTAACTAAAAGAAAAAACGATTCATGCCCAATCGTCTGTTTTAACTTTTAATTAAAGATTAAAGCTCTGTTCGTTTGTGTATATGGATGCCGCGTTTATAAATTGTATCTAGACACAGTATATGAACACATCATTCAAATGTAATTTGTTTTTATATTTGGTTTTTGTATCTAAAAATTGCGTCCGGATACCGTTATGTTTGTATACATTATCTATATGCACTTTAAAACTAAATGACTTTATATGACATATTTTATGTTAATAACATTTTTATAGTTAAATTATATTTACAACTAAATACTTATCAAATTAGTTTTTAAATAATTTATAAAATAGCTAAATTAGATTATAACTTTTTGTATAATAGCTATTTTGTGGTTTTGAGGCAAAAGTGACCAATCCAAGTTTTGGGTTGGATTTTTCAAGTTTTGGGTTAGATTTGTGTTATTTGGTTTGATAATTATTTGACCAAATTCGATCTACGTAAAATTTGGATCAGATTTTTTAGGTTTTGGATTATTTGGTTTGAAAATTATTTGACCAAATTCGATCTACATAAAATTTGGATCAGGTTTTATAGGTTTTAGATCAGGTTTAGTTTGTTTGGATCGTAAATAATTTGACCAAAATATATTGTATTAGGTTTGGTTATTGAATATTTATATATAAAAAAAATTACAATAACATCTAAAATAAATTCTTAACGCCAATTGTAATAAATAAAATCTAGAAACAAATTATTATCCTTGATATTATAAAACATAAAATCCAGAAATAAAATAAAAACATTATTCTTGATATTGTAAAATACTTAAGTCCAACAAAAAAAAACCAATAATAAACTAGAACTCTAAAATCGTTGGAAGAAAATCCTTAGAAACTCATAGCAAAATCTGCAAAATAAACTCAACATGTACATACAATAAATATTAAATTATCAATACCACATAACGAATAATTTTATAGAAAATTACTAGTTTTAGTTTTGTTAATTTTACATTTATCTTTAAATTTTAGTTAAACTTAAACCGTTGAAGACTTTTAAAGTCATGATGTCTATTATTAATTTTTTATTAGTCAAATTAGTTAATTTTACATATATCTTTAAATTTTATAATAAATTACTAGTTTTAGTTTTGTTAATTTTAAATTTATGTTTATTAATGTACATACTATATAAATAATATATATAAAAACAAGATTGGATTTTATTTGAGTTTTTAGTTATCTAAAGACAAATCCAAACAACCCAAACCTAAATTAGTAAAAATTATTAGATCCAAATAGGTATTTATAGAAACCCATATCCAAACTAAATGAAGTTTTTTTTATTGGATTGGATTGGGTTGCTTGAATTGGTCACCCCTACGCGAAACCACTATTTTACACTTTTGACGGCAAAACTATTTTTTTATGTTTACATGGACCATCGTCATTTTGCGGTTTATAAGGGAAGCCACTATTTTGCGATTTCAATGGGAGATTGTTGTTTTGCGGGTTTTGGTAGAAAACCGCTATTTCGTAGTTTTGGAGAAAACCGATGTTTCGTAATTTTTACGGAAAACCGCTATTTTACGGTTTTGGTGGGAAACAACTATTTTGTAATTTAGGCAGGAAACCGTTTTTTACGATTTTGACGAAAAATCGTTATTTCAAATTTTTTACGGAAAAATTCTATTTTGCGATTCTGTTATAATGACATAATTTTTTTTTGAAAATAATAAAATTTAAATAATTTAAATTTAAATAATTTTGGATGCACTTTGGTGTATCCAAACTCTAGTTTTAAATGCATCCAAAATATTCAATTATTTTGGATGCATTTTATTTTGCATCCAATTTTTACATCAAGATATAGTTTTTAATTTGATAAAAACGAACTGTATCTAATATCTGCATCTAGACACAGTTGTTGGAGTAACAAAAAGAAGAAGAAGATGCATGGTGTATGAGAATCGATATTCAGGGTTGGTCATTAGATACCAAAAAGAAGAAGAAGATGCATGGTGTGTAAACATATTCAAAGGTAAATGGAATTATTTATTTTCCATTTAGAGGCTGTTTTTTGTTAATTCAACAACTATGTCTAGATGCAGATACGAGATACAATTTGTTTTTATCAAACTAAAAGAATGAAATTATTTATTGTCTTTCTAGTAAATGTAAATGTGAATGTAAAAATACGAGTATGATACTAGCGAGAGGCATGAAAAACGAGGAGCACTCAAACCATGATCGGAGCTCACTGTTTTTGCTGAGATATACTTTCCAAAATAGAGTTTACCATATTTGGAGAGAAACAAATGGAAGAAATCATAGAGAACACCGGTTTGGCGAATTACAAAGATCATTGATAAAAATGTGATGAATTGTATTAACTCCATGTGGAATACATGCAATTACTCATATGATGAAGTAATGATCTACTGGCTCGCCGCAAGACCATCGTAACATAAATCAGCACATTCTCAAAAGAAAGCCCGAAGATCAGTTACTTGATTTTAATGATGTTTCTTAAAAATCTTTCAAATAAAATGTAATATATATTGTATTGCATCTGTTTCACAAAAATGTCATTTTGATATATTTCATACATATTAAAAAAATTTATTAAAAATTCAATATTATTCTTTATTAATATATTAAATAATTTTATCACTCTCGTTAATATACTAAAACAATAATGGTAAAATTTGATTTTTGTTCAAAATTATGCATTGAAAACATAAATCATACTTTTTTGAAACAAAAATAAAACATTAAAGTAATATTTTTTTTGTGAAACTAAGAGAGTAAAACAGTTTTTTGATGAATAATTTTTATATTCAATTAAGAAAAAATGAGTGAACCCAAAAATTGATTGAATAAATTTGTCATTCAATTAAGAAAAAATGAGTGAGCCCAAAAATTAAATGAAAAGTTGTTTTGGAATTTGAAATAGAGAGAGGGAGAAAGAAAAGAAAGAAGACGTAGCCAAAGGTTAAAAAGCTCTGCGCCTCCTTTTTGCCTCTCTCTCTCTCTCTCTCTCTCTCTCTCCTCCCTTGTGCTCTCTGTCATTCTCTCTCTCCTCTCTTCCTCCCTTTTTTACTTCGCCATTGGAGAAAGAGAAATCGTTTTGAAATACTCATTCAACTACTACTACTCCCTTCTCCTTAAGATTTTCTTCTTTTCTGAGGAAGCAACAACGACGCTTCGATTTAGATATTTTACTGATTCCTTAAAAACTTCTCCTTTCAGTTTCCAAATCCATTTCATCTCGAATTTGAATTCTTCGGAAGCAGGCGGAGTAATACTGGCGTTTTGGGTCTTTTTATTGGAATAAAAAGTTAAGCCCTTTGCTCGGGTACGGCGTCATTTCCTCGTGGCTTCTCTTTTTCTTTTTTTCTTTTTACTTCCCAGATGATTTCTGGGGTTTTGATCTATTTCCCGTTCGAGATTTCAGATTGGGTCAGCGGTTGAGAAGCGGAGATCTTGAGAAAGCTTTGTGCTTTCTTGGATTTTTGTTTTGGTCTGGTTGAGAGTTGGAATTTGAATGTCCTCCATTGCAAGGGTTTCGTTTCCGCCATGAATACCAAGCGAGCCTACAAGCTGCGTATCCTTTTTCACCAATTTTCATCCTTTTTCATGTTTTCTCGGGATTCTATTTTTAGGGTTTGTTCTAGGAGTCGTTGAATAAAAACACTAGTGCCGTGCTTGATCTGCTGCTTTTATTCTGAGGTGCACGAGATCTGTTTTCATCTTTTGATTTTTGCTTTTTTTCCCGTGGAGTAATTTAAGACGACCTCCTCTTGAGAGACTTGCGTGTTTGAATTTAAGACTTATCAAGTCAAGTTGAGTTTTGACTAGAGTCTCTCACCTGGTAGCATTGCTTAGCCTTGACTTGTGTGTGATACAAAGAGGAATTTGTGGCACATTCCGCTGCTGTCAACTGTCTCAAGATCGGAAGGAAATCATCTAGGGTTCTGGTAACTGGTGGGGAAGATCACAAGGTCAATCTCTGGGCTATCGGTAAGCCCAACGCCATTCTGGTCAGTTCTCCATCTACTGCTTCTATCCTGGCTTGCCTTGGTGCATTATGTGTTGGTTTTAGGAGATATTTTATATTCTTGCATATAATGTAGTATAATTGTCTCTCTTTCGGAGTGATTTTCAGCATCTCACCTATTTCGGATGTTTGTGTTCAGAGCCTGTATGGGCACTCTAGCGGAATTGATTCAGTGACGTTTGATGCTTCAGAGGTCTTAGTTGCAGCAGGAGCTGCTAGTGGTACGATCAAACTTTGGGATTTGGAGGAGGCAAAGAGTAAGTTTAGCAGTTTAAAAATACCCTTCTTATTTGGCTCAATTTGACTCCTATGATTACTTATGCCTTCTTTCACTTGCTTCAATGAGTAGTTGTCAGGACTCTCACTGGTCACAGGTCGAATTGCATATCGGTGGATTTTCATCCTTTTGGTGAGTTTTTTGCGTCTGGTTCACTAGACACAAACCTTAAGATATGGGATTTAAGAAAAAAAGGTCCCATCCATACTTACAAGGGTCACACTCGAGGAGTCAATGTACTCAGATTCACCCCAGATGGTCGCTGGGTTGTATCTGGAGGAGAGGACAACATTGTGAAGGTTGGTAGCTGCTTTCATGTTGGTGGTTATTTTTCATTTCTGAATATGAGATCTTGTCTACTGAGGAGGGAAACACAGCTGTTGACATGATTAGTTAGGGTTTCTCTTTGAGAGAATTTAGAGCAATCAAACTGCATTTTTGGATATAAACTGGCTCTCAAGAGTTGCTAGTCCTCTCTGAAAGGAATTAGCTTTTCTACTAATTTTTGTTTGTATGTATCTTCTGTAGCAGGCGTTGTCTCTATAAGTGTTGAGGAGAATTTGCGAGTACCTAGTGTTACCTCTCTGCACCTGAGCTGAATATGTTATAGGAGAGTGTTTAGGGCCACCTGGCCAATTATTTCGGATGCTTAATCTCTCTTGGCTATTGCTTATTTTCCTCTCTGTGTACACTGTACTGTTGTTTTGAAAAGCAATTTACCTGGAACAGTTTTTTGATCTTTTAATGGATCTGATATGCAGTTTGTCTTTACCAGGTGTGGGATTTAACAGCTGGAAAACTGTTGACCGAGTTTAAGTGTCATGAAGGGCAAATTCAAAGCCTCGATTTTCATCCTCATGAATTTCTTCTGGCAACAGGTTTGTATTACTCTTGAAATTCTCTAACACCTACGCTTTCTGCTTTTGGAATGATATAAAACTTCTAGGCTAAGAGTGAATGATCACAAATGTAACGTTGTGGTAACCACCGCAGCCCAACCCGAGTATTCAGATTCCTGTGTCATGGGTGTCATTATTTTTTCGTAATTGAAACCCTTGTGGCCATCTTATCTCTTTAGCTTTTTGATTTAAGATATGGGAGAACCTATGCATGCAAAGTATTTTTCATTTCTTTAGACATATTATAGAGTGTGTGGTATCAAAGAGATTTTCGGAATGGTGGTATATGTTGAGTAGGTAACAATAGAATTCCAATTTTTCGACTTGTTGCCTTCTGTCCCCCCTACATGATTTTAATATTGACTACTTCTCTCTCTGGCAACGTTCACCTAAAGTTTACATGTAATGTATAGATTAGTATTATTACAATTATTGAGAGCATTCTGTTTTTGCCTGTGGTAACAGGTTCAGCTGATAGGACTGTAAAATTCTGGGATCTTGAAACATTTGAGCTAATTGGTTCTGGTGGACCTGAGGTAAGACTTCTTTTACGCTAAGCCAAATTGGTGGCAATTCAATTTCACTTTACCTTTTAATATTCCCATTTTGCTAGACTTCTGGGGTCCGTTGCCTGAGCTTTAATCCAGATGGAAAGACGGTGCTTTGTGGATTGCAAGAAAGCCTCAAGGTAAATTCTTATACACAGTACATAGTTTTTAAATTGCATAAATGTTAATTGAAATCATATTTGGAGGATTCGTTCTTATGTTTGTTTGTTTGCCTTTAAAATAGACACGCCTACTCTCCTTACATTACTCCTATAGTTTAATCCTCTCCAAATTGTAGATTTTCTCGTGGGAGCCTATTCGATGTCATGATGGAGTGGATGTTGGATGGTCAAGATTGTCAGATATGAATGTTCACGAGGGAAAGCTTCTTGGTTGCTCATACAATCAAAGTTGTGTAGGCGTGTGGGTTGTAGATCTCTCGGTATTCCTCTCTCCCTGCATTTTTTTTTTGTTAAACTGTAGCTGTTATTGTAATCTTTATGCCCCCACTCATTTTCGGATGCATGGTCAGCGTACTGAGCCTTGCATGGCTAGAGGCGCTTCTCAGTCAAATGGTCATTCAGAGAAAAGATCTGGCTCAGGAAGAGATCCAGTAGTTCTCAATGATAATAACTCAAAGAGTATTCTTGGGAAGCTGTCCGTATCCCATAACATAGATCCTTTATTGAAGGAAACAAAGTCACTCGGACGATTATCTGTTTCTCAGAATTCTGATCCTTCAACAAAAGAAACAAAGTCCATTGGATGGTCATCAACATCCCAAAATTCAGATCCTTTGATGAAGGAATCAAAGCCTCTCGGAAGGTTGTCAGTTTCTCAAAATACAGATGTTGCTAAAGAGTCAAGGACGTTGTCATGTATGCTTGCTTCTATTATTTTTCTCGTCTCTTCTGACCTTTATCTCAGCGCTGATTAATGATATGTCATTTCTTGTTTTGTCTGCTGTTTGAAGCCACAGGAAGTGTACCAGGCACTCCTCATAGGGTCAGTTTAACCAGTGTTTCAAAAGCCGCCTCGGGTGTTTCGACCTCTGTCTCTAATGCTGCAACATCAAGGAGGAATTTTACAAAAGCTAACCCAAAGGGGAATCCTGTCAATAAGGCAGCAGATTTTGTTCCGGTGATTGTCCCCAGAGAAGACCCTAGAATAGAGCAGGCAACTGAATCCAGAGCAGAACTTGACATAATTGCAAGAACCATGCCTTATTCGTTGCAGGCGGCTGATTCTCGAAGGTCGCCTAGTAGCAGAAATAACCCAGATCTGCCAAACGCTTCGGTACTCGAAATCTCCGAGTCTCAGCCAGTTGAACCAAGTAATATCCCAGATGGGAATACAATTCCTGGTGGCAAGGGTGGCATGCGAGGTGCAGCTGAGCGAAGCATTAATGATTATAGATACAAGAGATATGGCAGGAGTAATTCAAGGTCACGGATGGGATCACCTCGAAGAAACCACGATGAAAACTGTATGTTGTGCTTTCAAATCTTTTCCTATATTAGTGCAAATATGAATGTCAGCGGATAGTCTTATACTACCTTGGCCCCTTGAAAGTGGCCTATAGGGTTAATTAATGAGGCCACTTTCAAGGGGCCAAGGTATTAATGAGGCTCTTACTCCAGGGAGAAACCTGCAAATTGTGTTCAGTGTTTAAGAAAATATGGTGTTTTTAGGTGCGGCGTACTCAGATAACAACTCACTTGTATAGTTTTCCCCTGTAAATTTTCCGTAGCTATGTTGAGCTTGATAGATGAGGTTCTTAGTTCTAAGCTTTAGTCTTTGTTTCAGATGACTTGGTAAGCCACAAATCAAATAGAGATCCAAGTCCCACTGGAAGTCAGAAAGGAGGTAAATCTTTCGACCCAGCTTTCACCTTTTCATTGAAAATGAGTTGGTCCTCGCTCATGTGTCTTACCATATCAGGAAGATTCCAGTCACTCATCATAAATAGGGAGAGAAGAGGAAGATTTTCAAACTTCGAGGGTCCTGTTTCAAATTTTTTGGCTGGAAATGTGCCTGCTTCTAACATCCGCCCTTCAAATATGGTAATAGCCTTAAATCTTCTGTTTTGGGGTTGAGATCTTATTGACATTGGCTATAAAGTGCAACAAAAGAGGGAGACAGGAATAAGAGTAATGGACAAAGAGGAAACTATTGTTTCTGATTTATTTAATCTCTAATCTTGATAGACATGACTTTCCGTGATTACTAATTCCAACAACACATCTAGTCATGCTTTTGCTCCTATTCCTCTGAGACCCAGAGATAATGCATACTGTATTTCCTTCCGTGTAGCTCAAGCAGAGAGGAAACCATATGGCAGTTGAACAAGGGGTCGATTCTCCTTCTGAAGATAATATTGTTGAAGACATAATGGGGAAGCACGATCAATTTGTCAGCTCTATGCAGTCTCGTTTGGCTAAGTTACAGGCATGTCGAAAATCTTTTAGTGTTTTTTTTTTTTTTTTTTTTTAAATTTAGCTGGGAGCAGAAAGCTGGGTATGATGTTCTCCTGTTTTTTGACAAAGCACGGAACTTTACTGAAAATGTTGGTTATGGTTTCCATGTGTTTACATATTATACCTACCAAGTGTTGGTTGATTTTATAGGTGGTTGAGATGCGTAGGACTTCTGATTTAGGGATTCAAAAGACATCTAGTTTATTTTTTCCTAAATCGTTTCACCAAATTTGCAGGTAGTTCGTAGATATTGGGAAAGGAATGATGTAAAAAACTCAATAAGTTCGATGGAGAAGATGGCTGATAATGCTGTAAGTATCTTCTATCTCTATAAGTAACGGGATATCTGAAAAAGATTATCAGCTCAAGCAACTCTTGTTATTCCTTGGTTCCAGGTTATTGCAGATGTACTGGGTATAATAACCCAGAGAAATGAGATTCTGACGCTGGATACTTGTACATCCCTTCTTCCCATTCTAACAGCTCTTCTAGGGAGTGACATGGATCAGTAAGCATTCACTTTTCTCAAGGAATAATGGCAGAGTCTTCCTGCTTAGTTATTCATGTCTGATGGACTATAATACATTGAACAGGATTGAATCTTTACGATCATAGCTGCAATACATCTGTGATTTGTGTTCATAATGTTTATAACACGGTTATATTATATTTAGGCATTTGAGCGTTTCCCTGGATTTGCTGCTTAAGCTGGTTAGAATGTACGGGTCACCAATTTACTCATCACTGTCAGCTCCAGCATCTGTTGGTGTAGATATCGAAGCTGAGCAAAGGTTGGCTTGGTTTCAACCTTATCTGCATATCTAAGCCATCGTGTATCATAATTCAGATAGCATACTCTCTTGGAACTCAACAACACATGTTTAACTGCTATGCAGGATCGAGCGCTACAGTCGTTGCTTTGTGAAACTAGAGAAAGTCAAAGCCTGCCTTCCCGCTGTATCAAGGTAAGCACGGTGACTTAGTGAACAATGAAGATTTCATAGTTCTCATTAACGTATTAAGAAGCTATATGGCTCACATGTATCTGTGTTGGGCTGTTTGTAGAAGAGGAGGTTTGGTGGCCAAGTCTGTGCTTGAACTCAACCTAGCATTGCAGGAAGTTTCATCATAGTCACTCTGAATCTTACGACCCAAAAAAAAAAGCGCAGAGCAAAAGCCCATCTTCTTTCTGGAAGAACCTGCATCGTCCCAAGTCCCAACCCTCTGCTTTTTTAAAATGTGGATTTGGTTCCAAAGGGAGTCTAACAAAAAACTAAAGCTGATACTTACTAAGTTAACCAAAAGCGTGTGGAAGGCTAAAAATCCCCCAAGTTAGCTGCTTCTACAGTCACTCCATGACTTTTATCAGCCACTAATCTTTGTCCTTGCTTTGGGGAAGCAGAAATCTCTGCATTGCTCTAACTTTGCTGTGTAGAGAGAGAGAGAGAGAGACATATGAGTGTTCTTCAGAAAGAGACATGTTCAGTGTTGTTCTCTCAACTCAGCAATAGATTTATTAACGGGTTTATTGGATTTCACCTCCGATCTTGAATCTTATGTTGTACTACTAACTTAATTTATGAGCTAACAAGCCGGTTGTGTGACCGAGCAAAAGGGAAACATTTCAGATCCTATATATATATATATATGAGTAAAGCTGTTTCAACTTTAAAGAAAGAGTTCTTGAATCAGATGATATTCAAGTTTGATTTTGTGTACCAAAAATTACCATAAACGTAATTCGCATAAGAGTGAAACCGATTCGGTAGAAGAAAAGTATTAGGTAGCGAGTAAAATTTTACCATTATATAATTATTTTGTTTTGTTTTATCGTATTCAATATATGGCAGGTATTTATGTTTATGTGATAATTTGCAATTCGAAAGTATTACTGATCTAAAAGAAAAAAAACAAAATCTATTGAGATATATATTAGAAACATATTTCAATTTAATAATTAATTTAAGGTAGGTGGTAGTGGCCAAATCAAGTCAATGGCTATGATTAAAAAAATGTATAACAACTAAAGAAGAGGAAGAAGAAAGGAAAACTTCTGAAAATTAAAGACATAATAAAACAAAACTTGAAAAAAGGATAATATCTCAAAACTAGACTAGAGTTTTCTTGAGAAGACGAAATTGCTAAAACGATGTAACGGAAATGTCACCAACTACCTAATAAAAACATAAATTTATATTTTTCTTTTCTGAAATAATTGAAAAATAATTAATAAATAAATTAAAAAGGTGAAATTAATTGATTGTGAATAGTAGCAATCCCATATAGGCTTACGTTGAGAGACAACGACCATACAGGCTTTTTTGTTCTGTACAACTTACTCTTCTTCACCTTCTACGATCTTCCCTCTTTTTTCCCCAGACCAAACTGGTCACTTTCGTTTGTCTCTTTTGTAGATTTTTAGATTCTCTATTTTTTTTTGTTTTTCTTTCAATTATCACATTATTGACCAGAATCTAGCTTGATTGATTCGTATGTACTTAATTCTATTGTTTTACACGTTGAAACCATGAATTACACAGTTACAAACAACAACAAAAAGCATGAATTACATCCATTGATTCCATTTTTTTTTTGTGAAACCAACTTTCACAGGGACTCAAGATGCATGTAAATATGTAATTTATTTCTTGTTATTTTTTTATATTAAATGCTTTGACACATTTACGTTTGGTGAACAGTCTCATATGTCAAATATTATCTCCCACCTGTAATTCCACGTCTGATGAGACTTTATAGTCTTAAACTTGCATGTGATTCTCTGAAGAACAATTCGATCACATCATGATGCGATTCAATAATGAACGAAACAATTTTGCAAAAAGATGTCACAAAACTAAACAGTCTAGTCTGAAAACTTCACTTTTTAAAGCAAAACAAAAAAAATTACTTTCAAAACATGCTATTGGTAATTTCGTTCAACACAAAGCAACCAAATGTTATAAAAAGTGTATAACTACGTATAATCAAACTTTAGAGAGTAAGAAAATACGGTTGTTTTTAGATATTAGGAGATAATATTTGCAGCAGTATAATACGAGATGACCGTTCAAGAATTACAATGATTTTGTAATACTTTTAACTCTTTAAATCGATTAGAAAAAATTAATTAGAACAAAAAATTATAACTACAAACTACAAGCAAGAAAAGCTCGTTAGCAAAACAACAAACTACAAGCAAGAAAACTTTACCCATTTTTGTTCGAACTGCCTTCTATTTTTATCGCCGATTCTTACTGTTTTGTGGATTAGTAAAATGGTAAGAAAATAGTCACCAAACAGCAGAAGAAGATTATGTAGAGATAAAAGGTGTACACGTGTAAATGGATAATCATAAAATATATAAAATTTTTAAAAGTGAGAGGTCAACATCAATTCTCCTCTTGGTGCAGCTCTACAAACAAAGACAGAGATACTGCTTTTATAAGTAGTCTTCCTTCTCCACAATTGACTTTATTCACTCTCTCACTTTGCAGCTCTCTCTCTCTCTCTCTCTCTCTCTCTCTCTCTCTCTTTATCTAACTTTCGACTAAAAAAGGGAAGAAGAAGAAGAAGAAGAAACAATGGGATGCATAATGGTAATTGATCTTGGGAAGACGAAGAAGAAGCTAATAAGAAGCATTTTATGGAGAATCAGAGCAGAGATTAAGAAGATGAAGAAGAAGATGAGATCACCAAGACACAAGAATAAGAAACATACCAGCTTCAACTACGATCCTCTTAGCTATTCTCTTAACTTCGACTCTCTTTAATTAAAAAAATAATAAATAAAGAAGACAATGTTGTATGTTTATACAAATATGCATGTCTTCATGCTGGTTTCTTCTCTATATCAACTTGTGTAAGTTTTTTCTGATTCTAGGTTTGTTGTTAACTAGTTATTCTGTTTTTAATGAGGTTATTATCAAAATTCTATGATGGAGAGTGAGAAAAGGATAACAATTTTATAGTCTGCTTCTCTGTGGTATAATTAAATTGTAAAAGTGTTTTTCTACTGTTGGAGGTAAAAAAGGTTATTCTATAATCTCCCAATTATGAGAGAAAGAGTGAGAGAGTTTCATAATTATCCCTTCATTTAACCAATAGAAGAATAAAAGTTTTAAAAGAAGAGAGAGTTAAGACAAATGAATGAAATATTCCGCAAATCCTAACTTGGATCATAGACATATACAAGAGTTCTCCCTCTACAAATACTCTGAAACAATTAAAAAGAAAAAAAATGGAGACTTGAAAGAGAGAGAGAAGAGAAGAGAAGAGGGTTAGGGTCTGAGATTCTCTGAGGAGGGCACAGTAAGCGAGAAGTGGTAAACTCACCTTCCCATCACCCTAAAACCCTAAAAGTCTTCTCAGCTCTGCAACACTCCCCACATGCCTATCTTCCTTAGCCTTTTTCACATCTCCATTTTACTTTTACCGTTATCCACCCACTTTCCCACTTTTTACTTCTTCTTTTCCCCTTATTTAATCACCTTTTTTTTTTTATTAAAACTTATAATCAAACCTTCTCGACAAGAAGAAGAAGAAAAAAAAACCTATGTCGTGTTCCACCTGAATGTTCTAAACAAAATTATTTGAGAAGTCACTTTCTGATTTTTCTATTACATGATAAAACACTTTTAACTTTTGAGACACTTTTTGTTGATAAAACACTATTACATCATACGTTTTTTTTTTTTTTTTTTTTTTTCTCTCTCTATCTTTTTTAATCGCTTTAAACCATTTATTTATTTTATATATTTTTTTTACCCATCTTTCTCTTTTACACCATCTGATTTATTTTTTATTTTATTTTATATTGTAAAAGACATAAAACAATTTATTTGATAACAATGAATGATAATTTTTTTTTCTCTACATTTTAATATATATTTTGCTATAGTTTTGATTCGAAAAAAACAAGAAATCTAAACATATGAAATCGAGATCGACGTAGATATGAAACCGTGGACAATTGTGTGTAGACAGATAAGAATCTCGTATTGTTAGTGTGGATGGTCATGTGTGGATAATACTTTACTAATGGTCATGTGTGGATGGTCATGTGTGGACGATCATATGTAGATATAGTTTTTGATATTTACAAGTAGATTTCTTGTTTCACATCAAAACTATAGTAAATTGATCTTAAAATGTTGGTAAAATAGAATTATCATATATTGTTTCCAAAAAATTGTTTTATGTCTTTCACATTAAAAAAAAATAGCAAACAAATCAAGTGGGGTAATATTTATTTTACTCTAATTTTTGATTTTCTAGTATGGATGGTCATGTGTGGATGATCATGTGTAGATATAGTTCTTGATATTTACAAGTAAATTTCTTGTTTCACATCAAAACTATAGCAAAATAGATCTTATAATGTTGGAAAAATAGAATTATCATATATTGTTTCCAGAAAATTGTTTTATGTCTTTCACATTATAAAAAAAAAATAGAAAACAAATCAAGTGGGGTAATAATTATTGTACTCTAATTTTTGATTTTCTAGTGTGGATGGTCATGTGTGGATAATAACTCACTGATGGTCATGTGTGGATGGTCATGTGTAGATGTAGTTCTTGATATTTACAAATAGATTTATTGTTTCACATCAAAACTATAGCAAAATGGATCTTAAAATGTTAGGAAAATATAATTATCATATATTGTTTTCAGAAAATTGTTTTATGTCTTTCACATTATAAAAAAAATAGAAAACAAATCAAGTGGGATAATAATTATTGTACTCTAATTTTTGATTTTCTAGTGTGGATGGTCATGTGTGGATAATACTTTACTGATGGCCATGTGTGGATGGTCACGTGTGGATGTCATGTGTAGATGTAGTTCTTGATATTTACAAGTAGATTTCTTGTTTCACATCAAAACTATAGCAAAATGAATCTTAAAATGTTGGAAAAATAGAATTATCATATATTGTTTCAAGAAAATTATTTTATATCTTTCACATTATAAAAAAAAATAGAAAACAAATCAAGTGGGGTAAAAGAGAGAGATGTGAGAGAGATGATTTATTGGTTTAAGGTGAGATGTAAAAGAGAGAGATGTGAGAGAAAAAGAGAGAGGAAGAAAAAAGAAGGACAAAATTGAGTTTTCATACCTATGAACAGTACAAAAAGGACCTCAAAAGTTGAAAGTGCCTTTTTTGTAATAAAAAGTGGCAAAAGTGCATTTTAATATAATTCACCCAATGTTCTAAACATCATCCAAATGAAGCTTTTGCTCACTCGCGTGTGCAATCTCACTCGTATATGTTGGGCCGGACCATTATTTTTTTTTTCGTTAATTGGGCATACTTGAATATCAAGATAGAAAATGGGCCTTCTGGCCCATGTATTTAACCGCAAAAGCCCACCATAACAAAGAAAAAGAGACCGCCAAGAAATATCACCCAGAAGCGAATCTAGACCGTTTATGGGCATCGCTATACGAAACCAACGGTGGATTAGATGGCCAGCTCAATGATCCGCGCCAAAAGCTCAAAACAATCAGGTCGGCGGGATTATATTGGCGCCCTAACTCAGCGAAAACGAGTTTCGTTTCCCTCTCAAATCACTCCCATTTCTTCTCTCCGCTTCTCTGAAGCTGTCATCGAATCGAGCAAGAAAAACTTCTCTCCTTCCGATCTTTGGATAACGAGTAAAGATACCAATGGCTGGTGGTGGATCCTCGACATCAAATGCACCTAAACCGAGGAAAAGGGTGGATGCCGAAACCAAACCTGAAACCAGCAACACCAATACCTTACTTCGCGCCAAAGATGGCAGCGCTTTCGCTCGATGGTTCTTATTCTTCTCTCTATTTGATTCGGAATTACTAAGATATGACTCGTTAGTTGTCGATTTAGGGTTTCGAGATCTACTGATTTTTAGGGTTTTGGCCCTTGGTTTTCTCTCACATGTGTTGTAAATGTAAACGGTTTCAGTGAAGGATGCAACAAGAATGTAGCTGTAGCGCTTATAAGCATGCACAATTGCAGTCTCGACGCTAAGATCAGAGTGAATCTGGGTAACTAAAATTTTCGGTTTTCCACTTCTTCCTGTGTTTTGCTCCACCGTCGTAGCACCACTTAGTTATGAGTTATGTTGTCTCTTTCAGAAGCCCAAGTTGTTGAGACGCAAACAGAGGCCAAGAAAAAACCTGTTGTTGAGAGGTAAACTCGTTAGCCTTATTTCTGACTGTATGTATTGTTCTCTATATGTGATCTTCAATTCCTGATACTGTTGTGGATTTTTCAGGAAGAAGTCAACAACTGATGAACCTAAGCCAAAGAGACTCAGAAAGGCCAAGGATGGCAAGAAGAGCTCTACCTCAAACAAGCCCAAGCGACCCCTGACTGCCTTCTTTATATTCATGTAGTCGTCCCACACTTACTATTGTTGATGGTTTTATACTCTTTAGGGAAGGTGCTGATGTTGCCTTCACTTTGCGCAGGAATGATTTCCGTAAAACTTACCAAGAAGAGAACCTTTCTAAGAACGTTAAGGATGTAAGGCTATGGCTGGGCTTACTACTCTTCTTGATTACCATCTTTATTGTTCAGATATTTACTAGACCGTGCTATGTATATGATTGTAGGTTGCAAAGCATGGTGGTGAAAAGTGGAAGTCTTTGACTGAGGAAGTGAGTTGCTCTATTCTTTGTTTCTTCCCTGTGTTTCATTGGGATTTGCTTATTGTGTTCTTACTCTGGCTGTGCTCTTTTATCATTTAGGAGAAGAAAGTTTATTTGGATAAAGCTGCTGAACTAAAGGCAGAATATAACAAGTCACTGGAGAATGATGCTAATGAGGAAGTATGTATTTCATTATCAATGGTTTGTCTTTCCTTTTTCTCTTTATTACATGGGCTCTTGAGTCCTAAGATGATATGGTGACTCTTTCAGGAGGAGGATGAGGAGAAGCAATCTGATGCTGATGCTGAGGAGAAAGAAGTTGATGAGGCTGAGGAGAAAGAAGTTGATGAGGCTGATGAGAATGAAGTTGAGAAGAAAGAAGCTGGAGGTAAAGAAGAAGAGGAAGAAGAGATTTTGGATGACTACTAGAAGTGCTAAGCTCTCTTTGGGTCTAATCTCGTTGAAATGGATTTAACTCTTTATCGTTATGGTGCATTGTAAATTTTTTAAACCTTTATTATCGTGGAATTAGTTATCTGAAGGTAGTTGTGAACAAGGGATGTTTTTGTAGTTCACGGAATGGTATTTCCTTTATTTAGACAAGTAATGAACTTATGTTTTTTGTTTTACCACTGATGTAGAATTGAAAGTTATCGTTTGGTTTGAAGCCGTGCTTTAATCAGTTATGTGTTCTGCTGGTTGAATCAAAGTGAAAATAATTTATTTAGATGAAGACAGAATCACAGAAGTATAAAAGTAGAGTTGGAAACAATAGAATTGTAAGGAAAAAAAAGAGTAAAAAATACAAATAGAAGATATCATCTATTTTTGCAGAAATGCGTAATAGGATCAAGATCAAGTCAGCTTTGGACTGGCCACTTTAAAATGTGTGTTACTTTCACTTCATTGTTTTCCTGCAAGGTGGTAATGGCTTGCCACACAAGCAAAGGTTATGCAGATAAGCAGCTGCAGGAAAGATGTTGAATGGTCTTCCTTGTGGAATCAGTCCGCACAATCTGTTGGCTCTGAAACTCACATGCTTCATTGTCTTTATGTTCAACAGGCTATCCGGGATTCTTCCTGAAAGTGCATTGATGGAGAGGTCGAGCCAACTGAGCTGGGCGAGCTGTCCTAAAGCTTGAGGTATGACCCCTGTAATGTGATTCCTTGAGATGTCTAGTCTCACAAGTTCAACAAGGTTTGATATTGAACTTGGGATTTGTCCACCGATTTTGTTGCTCCCTATGTTGAGTACTTTCAGGTTCAAGCTCTCTGCAAAATCAGGGATCCTCCCTGAGATTTGGTTGTTGGTGAGATGGATCTCTTCCAAGAAGGGGCTTGTCTTGTTGTTTAACAGGCTTGAAAGCGACCCAGTCACTAGATTTGAACTTAGATCAATGGAAGACACCCCTTCTGGTAACTTGAGCTTTGAGAGATCGAACCTGAGCTGGTTCTTTGAGAGTTTCACTTTCTGAAGACTGGTCAAGTTTGTGAGGAAAGCTGAAACATCACCTGTTAAAAAGTTGTCAGACAAATCTAGCGAGCTCAAGTCTTGTGGTTTTGTTAACTTTGGAAGGGCTCCTCTCAGTTTGCAACCAGCCAAGTTGATCTCTGTGAGTTTCTTATCTCTAATCCAGCTTGGAATTGCTCCAAGATTAAGGTTGTTGTAGGAAAGATCCACGGACAGTAGAGAAGGAAATCCTCTGCCTAGAACAACAGGCAGTGGATCGGAGAACTGGTTTCTCGAGAGATTGAGAGACCAGAGATTCTGCAGTCTTGTAATGGATGCTGGTATGTGACCAACGAGCTTGTTGCCGCTCAAGTCAAGGCTGGTGAGCGACTTCAAATTGCTGACACGCTCTGAGAGTGGTCCAGTCAGATCATTTCGCTCCAACGACATGCCCTGAAGCTTCCCCAAGTTGTAAACAGAAACTGGTAATCCCCCTGACAATCTGTTGCTGGAGAGATAAAGATTGGTTAGATTTCGAAACTGACCTATGAAATCTGGGATCGGTCCAGATAACAAATTGGAGCTGAGATCAAGACTCTGAAGCTTGAGAAGGTTCTTGAAAGTCAGTGGGATTGGACCGGAGAGAGAGTTTCGAGCCAAACTCATCACCGAAAGGCTTCTCAAGTTCCCCAAAGTCGATGGGACAAGACCTGAGAAGCGATTCCCAGCTAAAGAAAGAGATTCCAACAATGGAAGATGGCCTAAAGCAGAAGGAAGATTGCCTTGGAGAGAATTATCATCGAGCACGAGTTGGGTAAGATGAGTTAGGTTAGAGAAGCTGTTAGGGATCGAACCAGTGATGAATTTGTTTCCAGTAATGATCAAAACCTCGAGAGATCCGAGATTCCCCAGTGAAGGTGATAATGTGCCTTTCATGTAAAGAGTAGGTTCCTTGTCGGAGCTTTGCAACACCAAGTTTGTGACTTTTCCGGTGGCCGGATTGCATAGAACACCTTCCCAATCTCCATTGCAACAGTCTTTGCCGACCCATGAAGACAGAACTCCTGTTGTGTCCTTGATGATGCTTGATTTGAAACCCAGAAGTGCTGCTCTGTCTTGGCTTGAGCAGATTGCTTGAGATGAGGAGGAGTGAACAAGATTACGATGAAGAAGAGCAGAAACAAACAAGAGATTCAAAACCCATCTCTGGTTTTGCATTTTGGGAAAATGGGTTTTGATCAGTTTAACGCAAAAATGGTTAAAAATAAGATTTGTTTTTCTCAGACAGGAGTTAACTTTGGGTGGTCGAATTGGGAATTAAACAAAAACTGTTTTATTATAGTTCCTTCACTTAGACAGGAAGGTATAATGATCCATCCATAAAAAAAAAAAAAAAAAAAGAAAAGAAAGAGTTGCAAAAAGTATATTTTCTTTTCACTTTAGTCAAAAACAAAATTCTGAGAATTGGTGGATTAAGTCTGGTGGGATCTGGAAAAATTATCCACCTTTACTTATAGCAGTGGTGAAAAAGAGTTTTTTTGGTTGAAATTTTACACAAAAGGTCTTGAAGAGATTCACATGGAGAATTGTGACCGTTGGATGAACACGAGGATCCCAATTGCATTTTCGAACGTTGGAGCGCAAATCAGTTTGAAAATTGTTTACACTATAAGCAACTTCTTCTGTTTGTTCAAGCTCTCAAGAGGACATCATTAAATAATTTCATGAGAATTCGTGATATAGGCCACTATTTGTCTCATATAAATACAGTAGAAATTTTCAAATAAGGTTGTTAAATCTTGATTAAATATGTTTGTGATTGTGAGGCTTTTTACTGTGTAAGGTCTTTGTCTGCAAACACATGATTCAAATACCATTCATTACCAATGTTGAGTTGGCCTAGTGGTTAAGGAGAAGTGGGTATGTGCCTCTCCTACCGGCCATGAGTTCGATTCCCGTTGGAAATTGTCTCCTCCGAATGAGTGACTTTAACATAGTTTGGACCCGTTCCGGGGATGTACGGGCCCAGAACCTCGGCAATTCAAAAAAAAAAAAAAAATACCATTCATTGATAACTAGATGATTATCGTTTTAATATTTTGTTATGTTGGTTGAACAATCGATTTCTATTAAATACACCAAACTTTTTTTTGAACAATCGATTTCTTAGTAAATGTAAAAAACACCAAAGTTTTTAGCATTTGAGGATTGCTTGCTATATGATTTATACTATTTGATCGTTGAATATATAAAGCGATGTTAATTCTGCCAACCTGTTGATTTGAAACAAATCTACTTTCGTATTATAAGACTAATTAAAATATTAGATATGTGTCATTGAATTATAATTATTTGGTCGTTACATTTTTTTGGGCTGCAACTTAAAAATCAAAATCATTTGACTATAGCGATGCTAATTTTGGCAACTTGTTGATTTGAGAAAAAAATATACTTTTATAAGACAGATCAAGATGAGAATTAAAACATTATATTATGGGTCGTCGAAATATCAAAACCATCATTCTCGAGTTTTTGACCATTTCCCCCTAAAGTAAACAAATATTCATTAATATAACATTTTGGTTAAAGAACTGCAAAGTTTATTTTTGTAATCGACAATAACACAACTCCCAATCCCATCCCATCCCATCCCATCCATTATTTATGTGGTCACCAAAGACAACTTTTCATACACCAATAAGAATGCTAGAAATAATTATTCAACTGTTAATAATCCACTAACAACTTGATTCATTATTGATTACTATCTTTTATTTATTATCCGATATATCTTTTTTTTGGGTTTTTCGTGCAACCATCCGATATATCGTTTTTACTACGTTTTGCTGACTAAATACAATACCTTTCAAAGTTATTCTATTTTAATCATTAAGAATTTCAAATTTAACATATGTATATTATCTCTTGATTTCATTTGTTCTTCCATCGCATATTTTATAACTTAGAATAAGCTTTCACATTTGTTTCTTACATTTTATAAGCTTTCACATTTGTTTCTTATATTTGAAGTCTACAATATAAAAAAACTTGTGGAATATTTACTAGGTACAATTAATGTTTTTACAACAATAGATATGAAATTTGATTTATAGAGATTACAGATTAATGAAAACAAAATATACAAAAGATTTACAGTGTGGTGCAAGTAGAGTTGTTAGTCGTGATTCCATTTGTTAAGAGTAAAATTATCCATCGTGAGCGTGGTGCATATAACCGTCTGTTTGTGGATTCTTATAAGCAAATAAAAGTGGCTGTTATAGAATCGTCTATGTAATTGCTCTTAACACTCGTAATAAATAACAATTGAGACGATAAAAAAATAAAAAATATATAAAAAACTTTATTTAAATATTTTTTTTTTTAAAAAAAATATTTAAAAGTTCATATTTCACTATGTGGGATCAACAACAGTCCACGAATTTTAACTTTTAACCAAAATATGAATTCTTAAAGATCAGCCTCTAATCATTAGGAATATATATATATATAGTGTTTTTTCTTCTTTTTATTTTTCTGAAGAAATATTATAATAAGCATCGTCAATTCGATTCTGTCGATCGCAAATCTAGAAAACATAAGCTAAATTGAAAATATAAATTTAATATTGAGAGTATGGTTTTGAACTTTAATTGCTGTTCTTACCTGTAAGGCCTTGGTTTCGATTTGTTTTAATTTTCTTTCTCTCAAGTGTATTTTAAAAGCGTCAATTGCGGCTTGATGTAAGAATGGTCCATGTAGGACATAACCAAACCTTATATTTACATATATATATATATATATATATATATATTATTGGGGTAATTTTGCTTATCAAAGTAAAAGACGAAACATAAACATGCTTATACAATAGTGTTTAAAAAGGATCGTTGAGTTAAGTTACATGGGTTTCTAACTCAAAAATAATTGGTAATGAGTGGGTTGGTCCATGTTCTTTATATTAGTTAGGATCCCTTCCAACTTCCAATGTGGGATAATATTTCCTAATACGCCCCCTTGAGATGATGGCTCTTTGCCTATCAATCTCGGTATGTTCGGGTATGGATCGATGGACCAAGTTTGGGTCGGGTCGATAATGGATCGGGTTGGACAGTAAAGACCGGGCTCTGATACCATGTTAAATTACATGAGCTTTCAATTCAAAACCAATTGGCAATGAGTGGATTGATCCATATCCCTTATATATTAGTTAGGATCCCTTCCAACTTCCGATGTAGGATAATATTCCATGATAGCAAACACCTAATATATCCGTGTCTCGGAAGAACTTAAAACATCTTCCAGAAATACAATATAGATCCAAACACATTTATGGTTTAATAACTTAAAATTAAAATTTATCAATCTCTTATACAAATTTCTAAATATCTTATTTTTTAAATCGATAGTAAATTACATAAAAACAAAAATTCATTAGTTTTCTAATAACCCGTAAAAATTGGATTTTAATAATTCGTAAAAATATCAAAACAAAACAAAAACAATTCGTAGAAAGGTCTTCAAAATTTGAATGCGAGTAAAGTGTTTGGAATTTGACAGGTAAGAAACGACGATAATGGGAGTCGTTAATCGAAAGGGTTTACAAAATCATTAATTTTGGTTTTGTATTAAAAAGTTTTGACCCTACATTCCCTTGACAACCTAAGATTCAAATCATTCTCCTTCTCTTTCGCTGTTTTTTATCGTTGGAACTTTTCTTTCTTTTGGGGGGTCCTTTTGAAGAAGAGTACTTGAATCTTTTTGCCAATAAAAATAAAATAAAACCACAATTATCGAATTCAAGCCCAATAAACCCAAACAAAAGTTAAAGCCCTCTGTTTTTATTGACAATTTGGGCCATGTTTTGATTTCGATTTTGGAATTCAGATTCTCCCGTAAAGTCGAATCCTTTTTGTTTGAGGGATCTGCTTCTCGTCGGCGGCTAACCAAATTCTTTTGGGAGGTTTTGCTCGAACGGAAAAAAATAGGAAGAGATGGGTCAAGCTCAGAGTAACGACAACTCTGCCTCATCCGAAACTCCAACGACGACGAAGCCTCCTCCTCCTTCTACGATTTCGCCGCGGGATTCTGATGGCGATGATACTTCGTCGTCTCCGATGGGTTCTCTCCTTGCAGGTTCGGTGTTCTGTATCTAGTTGCATAAGCAAGTTTTTTTGAATCGGGATTCGTTTTGGTCTATGCTTGATTGGTGATGATTATGATTTTGCTTAGCATTGAAATTTGCCTTTCCCCATAGTATTCATCGAAAAGACTTGTACACAAGCCATTCAAGTCTCCTTTATAGAGTATCAAACCCAAAAAGGTTCTTGCTTGTTGGAAGATTCTCAAGTCTTTGTGTCTAGTTTTAGCCTCGATTACCAGTTATAAGCTCTATCGTTTACATCTTCTGGTCCAGTTTTTAGTTCGAAAGTTTGTATGCTCTTTTCTGTTGTTGGTCTCTGCGATATTTGACATCCTTGTACTCTATTCAATATCACAGAAGCTGCAGCATATGGTGAGGATGACAATGAGAATGAGGCTATTCCTCCAACTTTCTCTTATTCAGTAATCTGCAAGCTTTTTGAATGACCGAGTTATCTGACAAGCACCAATTCTCCATCAGTCGCTCGAAGCAAAGGCACAGAAAGCACTCGATTGTCCTTGCGTAGCAGATCTGCGTAATGGAGCTTGCGGGTCTCAGTTCTCCGAGGCATTCCTTTGCTTTCTCAAGAGCACTGCAGAAGAAAAGGTAACCGTAACTGAACATACTATACTTAATTGTTAAGGATGTTGTAATCTCAAAACCGAAGTGCTCATAAACATTGAATGATATAGTTGTGCTTTAGAAGAGAGCTTAACAAGGATAATGGATGTGGTGTTGTTGCAGGGATCAGACTGTGTGCATCCATTTTTGGCACTGCAAAGCTGTATCAAAGCCAACCCAGGTGCATTCTCTAAAGAAGTTCTAGAGGACAAAGAAGAGATTGAGAAAAAGGAAGAGCAGCAGCCTGTGAAAGACCATAGAATCATCCCTCCTCTCTGGGCAAAGGACCCGCCTCGCAGTGGCGAATCCAAGCTTTAGAAGATCAACAGCATAAGAAGCTATTCTTTTCTCTTTTGATTCTTCTCTTCCGACAACGAAAGTAAAAGAAGCCATGGTGTTGTGACCGTTTGGTTTTTTGGATTCCGTGATCGTTGTAAAATGATCTCTTTTTTTATAGAATGAAAGTTGAGATTTTTTAGTTCGTTAACTGTTAGTTTACAATACATTGTGATGATCTTTGCTTTTTTGCCCGGAACGAGTCGCTTATTCGGACGGACGCTTAACCGTTTGGTTTAATATACAGAGCAAGGTTTATCTCGGTTCCATACTAATAAAACCGACCGGTGTTAACTCGGTATGATTGAGACATTAGTTAGAAGTTAATAATTGCTTTTAGTTTTCGCTAATTAATATTTTTGTTTGTTTTCTGCAAAGCGTGGATAATGAAGGTCTCTCTCAATACTCAATAGATAGATAGTTGCGTAGAGCCACGAGTCTGCGAAGCTTGAACGGGAAGAAAGGAGAATAGAGGAATCTCATTGGAACGGGAATCTGAGAGGCATTCTAGGGTACGATACCATTTCTGATCTGATTATTTGTGGTCATTGTCGATGGAAGAAGAAGGTGGCGGTTCGAAAGTGGGATTGCTGGAGAATTTCATGAAAAACCAGCAGAACTCTTTGAAATCCCTATTCCACCGGAAGAAATCGTCCGTCGGTCGTGATGGAGATGCTTCTCCGTCGCCTATCGCTTCCCCGAAACCCATCCCTCAGCTCTCCCTTCTCGCCAATTCCGTCGTCTCCCGCTGTTCAAAGTACTTTCTCTCTCTCCCTCATTTTCTCGACATGCGTTTCAGATCCTAGGTTACACTGGTGATTGCATAGGTCCATCTAGGATTATACGCGATGTGATTATTCCTAACTGTTCTGAAGCAATCTGGGTATTTCAGCGATTTACATTGTGTATTAAGAGCTTGGACTTGCTGTTATGTTAATTGATTGAAGAAAATTTTCATGGGTTTATTTTCTTGCCAATTTGTTCAGTATCCTTAAAGTACCTACAGAAGACCTGCAACATCGATTTGATGTAGAGTTGCCTGAGAGTGTTAAGCAACTCTTGACATATGCAAGGAACTTTCTAGAGTTCTGCTCATTTCAGGCACTCCATCAAGTAATGAAACAACCTAATTACCTAAGTGATCAAGACTTCCGTCAGCTGATGTTTGACATGATGCTTGCTTGGGAGACTCCCAGTGTCACAAGTGAGCATGAAAACAAAGTGAGAAATCTATCTGCTTGCCATGTTGATGTTTCTTAAAACAGAGATACTTGGATTGATGCTTTAGATCTTCTTGTCTTTGTATCATGTTTTCCAAGTTTAGGATGCAGCGTCTCCCTCCAAGCAGGACTCAGAGGATGAGGACGGGTGGTCTCTATTCTATTCAAGTCCCACAAATATGGCAATGCAGGTTATTTCCATCTTAGACTTCTTTTGCTTCTGCGTAAGTCAAATTTAGATGGGACCTAACAGACGTTTTCCTTAAAAATATGCTTAACAGGTTAATGAAAAAAAGTCTGTCGGACAGGAGGCTTTTGCAAGAATTGCTCCGGTTTGTCCTGCCATTGCAGATGCAATAACTGTACATAATCTTTTTTATGCACTGACTAGCTCGTCAGGCCACAGGCTTCATTTTCTCGTATATGACAAATACATCCGCACACTTGATAAGTATGAACTACCACTCTTCCCTCAATTTGTTTTTTTTTTTTGCATTCGGTGACTTGTTGCACCATTTGAGTGTTATCATACGCAGGTGATTATGTATTTTTCGTGTCTTTTTTTGGTACTTTAAATACTTCAATTTACTTCACTAGTATCCATTTTGCTTATTCTTACCTCAAGCACACCTATGATCCCTTAGCTGGCAATATATGGTCAATACCATATTGCTTGCTAACTAATATTAAAGTCTAAAGTTGAAAATGATTTTAATTTTTTCTGTGGTTCAGTCAGTGGTATCAAAAGAAGGAATGAATCTTTTTGTATATCACGGCTCTGATTTAGAATGAGATAAATCCACAGAGTAACCATGTTTTGCTCGGATGTTTATTTACTCAAAATATCTGGTTTCTCTCTTATTTTTCCTCACCCATTTTTCATTTGTAGAATTTTCAAGGCTTCTAAAAGCTCTCTAGGACCTTCAGCTGCCAGTCTTCAGCTTGCCAAGGGAGAAATTGTTCTTGATATGGATGGTGCAAATCCTGTTCTACCAGTTCTTAAGCATGTGGGCATCTCAGCATGGCCTGGTAAACTTCTGGACAGATCTCTGCATATAATCATTTTATTTATGCTGACCTTCTGCACTGGCATATTATACCTTAAGCAAAAGGAGAAACATGAAAATCGTGGTTTAAGTTGGTTGATTTTGTTTCTATCTTAATATTTCTTAATAATTATTAAGCATTTCCTTTTGTAGGGAAACTGACACTTACCAACTGTGCGCTGTATTTTGATTCAATGGGTGGTGGTGATAAGCCCATGCGATATGATCTCACTGAAGACACAAAACAGGTCATCAAACCTGAGTTGACTGGGCCATTGGGTGCTCGTATCTTTGATAAAGCCATCATGTACAAATCAATTATAGTGTACGTGTGCTAGTGGAATGCAATGTTATTTCTGTCTCATTTATGACCATTCACAAAATCTGACTCATGGATATATGTCTTTTACTTTATATATATATTTTTTTTTGTATATACAGGCCAGAGCCAGTATATTTTGAATTTACAGAGTTCAAAGGCAATGCACGTCGAGACTACTGGTTGGGTATATGCCTCGAGATCCTTCGTGTACAGTGGTTCATTCGAAAATACAACTTTAAAGGGATTCAACGATCAGAAATACTTGCAAGGGCAATCCTTGGCATATTCCGTTACCGTGCAATAAAGGAAGCTTTCCAAGTCTTCTCTTCCCAATACAAAACATTGCTTATATTTAACCTAGCAGAAAGTCTCCCTGGTGGAGATATGGTCTTAGAAGCTCTATACAGCCGAGTTTCTCGCATAACCACCGATGTTCTTTCTGATGTCAGTTCTGTTCATTATATGAAATGGCCCTCAAACTTATCTCCAGTCTCACTCATATTGCTTGAACAATTTGGATTGAATCTAGAAACTGGGACGAATATGGGTGAAGAAATGACAATCGTAGGAGATTTTTGTGTTGGGGAGACGAGTCCATTGGAGATAGCTCTGAAACAGTCAATCCTAGACACAGACAGGGCTGAAGCTGCTCAGGCGACTGTGGAACAAGTGAAAGTAGAAGGAATTGACACTAATGTTGCAGTAATGAAGGTATCATGAGATACTTCCCTTTTTCCCTTTTTTTGCTTCATAGTTACTGTTAACCGATAGTCTCATTGCAGGAGCTATTGTTCCCTTTCATCAAAGTAGGCTTGCGTATAAAACTCTTAGCATCTTGGGAAGATCCTTACAAATCAACAGTGTTCATGACCTTGGTCAGCTATTTGATTATCAGGTAAGATTTCAGCTTCAAAGATATGATGACATAGGATGATAGAGTTCCATCACAGGATAACTCATGAAGGCTATGAAGCGCGAAGAAATGCGATAAATGTAATGACACCAACAATCTTGTTATGTTGTGCAGTGGGTGGATAGGTTTCATACTACCGTCAATATTACTCCTCGTGGCTATAGTAATGCTGTGGCGTAAGCAGTTCAACAAAGGGAAAGAACCGAAAGCCGTTAGAGTCAAAGCTCCACCAAGTAAAAACGCAGTTGAGCAGCTACTCGTACTACAAGACGCAATTAGCCAATTCGAGTCGCTAATCCAAGCTGTAAACGTTGGCCTCCTCAAGATAAGAGCCATTACTCTTGCAATTCTTCCTCAGGTATATATATAAAAAAAATGATGATGGCTAAGATGAAATAGTGTGTGCGGTTAGTATAACGCCCTTTCTTGCATGTTTTTCAGGCGACAGATACATCGGCTATATCGCTTGTGATAGTGGCAGTTATATTAGCGGTTGTTCCGGTAAAGTACTTAATAACGATTGCGTTTGTAGAGTGGTTCACGAGGGAAGTTGGGTGGAGGAAAGCGAGTAGTGACCGGTTAGAGAGGCGGGTAAGAGAATGGTGGTTTAGGGTACCAGCAGCTCCGGTTCAGCTCATTAGAGGCGATGAGAGCAAGAAGAAGAAATGACATATTTCTCTCTCACACGCATATTCTCTGTTTTTAGACTTATGCTTTTGAATAAAATACAGATAGATTTTGTTTTTCCTTTCAAGTAATGTTCAGCTTTATTCGAAATATATGAGACGCATCAATGGGACCATTGCAATATGGGTATAATATAGTCAACTCGAGAGAATGATGATTTACGTCTTGTAGAGTTATACTACATGAAACTAGCTGATTCCTCAGTGAGAAATCGAAAATAAAAAAATCACCAGCCAAGGGTTTGACGGTGAAGATCTGTGTTTGTTATAGATTGAATCTAAAAATCCATTTTTTTAATCTAAATTACCTAATGTTTGTTAGTTTTTCTTTTATATATGTTTTACGATTCAACTTTTGAATAAGTAATATTCCGTAGGTGAATTTTCATTCGGATTATATATATTTTAACTATCTGTTTACCTTAATGAATGATTTAAAATTAGCTTTGACTAATATTTTAATATATTTACAAATGATTAGAGAAAAAAGTGAATCCGATGGATGATATGCTGTCTTCTGATATTATTTTATTGGAGCCTGGAACCTTAATTAATAGTTTAATATAATGAGTCTTAATTACCACTATGGCACTATATATCTTTTCGACTTTGACCAATCTATTCTATTTTCGTTTATCCAATCTATTCTACAGAATTGAGACGAGGTAAAATATAGTAGATCGATTTTTAATCAGAGTATATCCAAGAACATTATTTTAAAAGGTGATATAGTATATTTTGTCGAATGTGGGTGCAAGAGTAGAGGACTTCATATTATATATGATTCTGTTTGCAGTTTTAAATGTAAACCAAATAAGAAATTTGGTTATTATAAATATCTTCTTGTAAAGCTTAGCATTACAACCAAGAGGTTGTAGTGGGGTAGTTCCCATTCGAGATAAGTTTTGGCTTTGTTGGTCCATGTCGGGGATCGAATCCCTTCGGATGCGGAATTATCACACTAATTCTTGGCCAAGTGAGACATCATAAGTGGGCTGTGTCACTCCCACTCAGGAGATTAGTCTGGGCCCGTTAAGAGCATTAGATTACTTCCAAATTTAAAAAAAAAAAAAAAAGAAAAAAAAAAGCTTCGCATTACATTGGAAAATATTCATTCACGCCGAACTTTTGATGAAAAGGATATAATTGGATAAAAACGTTACCTGGGTATATAATGAACAGAGACACGAGGAGAATTAAGTCCATCCAAGAAATCTCTCGAAATTAGATTTACCTCTAGTGAACATTTTCTGCCCACCAAATTAGTAATAGTAATGACAGAACCTTTTTTTTACTTTAATGATAGAACCTTTATAATAAAAATGAAAAAAAGATCTTACAAATATTATTGGGAAAAAAAATCATACAAATATTCTCTTAGACACCCGGATATGGACCTATTGTTTACGGTCTATTTGAAAACCCAGAAAGAGGCCTATCCGTGGGTTATCTTTCTCCTAGGGATTAGTCTGAACCTTTCCATAGATCTGGGATTTACTCTGAGTTACCAAAAAAAAAAAATATATTATTGGGAATTGCAAGACGGAAACTGAGCATTCAAGGTTTTTTTTGTTTTTTCATGACTCTTAAAGAGGTATAGATGAAAAATGGGGTATGAGAAATATGAAAACTAAATATATATGAAACTAAGAAGAAAGAAAAAAAAATCAAGGGAAATAAAATAAATTAGTCTTTTTCATTTAATATATTTCTAAGTATGCCATTCTATTAAATATTCGTCTCTCGAGTATTTATTAATTATTGCTACCAATGTGCCCCCTATATTATATTTTCTTACTTTTTAAAAAATTGTTTCTTTGTTTCCTATTTATTATTATATATCTACATAATGGTAAAAGAAATTAGGTTAATATTCAATCTCAACTTTGGAACTGAATTTTAGGAATAAGGAGATTACACTTTAATTAGTGTATTTCTGTTAAAAAGAAAATTAATTCAAGACCATACGATTTGGTATCGACTAAGAGGAATTTTAGTGCCGAATCAATACGTTAATTAAAAAAGGAGTGTATAAAGTTTTTTTTGTTTTTTTTTTGGTTCTAGTATTTTCTTTAACAGCGTTTTTTTAAAAAAAATCCTTACAAGAATTTAAGGCAACGCAATATATATAGTTCCATATACTGTATATGTCATTTTTCGTTGTGCATTTATAACGTCGTCTATATATAAGAAGTTTAGACAATAATAATGTAGATCAGTCTAGGCATAAACTTTTTCTCGGATACATTTGCCATATTTTCATTGGGTCACTACAAGAAATTGGCGTATATATAGCAGTATATTATAGCGTTTTGTGTTATTCCGCTATGGTAAATATCACTCTTTTTTTACATAGTGTTTTCAAATGTGTAAACGCTATGTTTTGGTAGTGGAATATTTTATTTGGGTAACGCTTTTAGCTTAGCGTAGTATAGATAGCACTAATCACCTTGTAAACGTTGTTTAATGTTTAGGCGGAAAAACTAATTATTTGTCCGCCTGTACTTAACAAAAATTTTGACTAAGAGCTAAGTGTTTCACCACTTTGGCGGAAAAAATTTTGGCCCAAAATTCTCGACACAGCTCCCTCCATTGATTCACGCTCAACAGTGTCTCATTCCATTGTTTCTGTTTTCATTCTTCACAGATAACTTTTCATCATCTCTTTCCTCTTAATCTCACAGTGAAGCCGAGTGAGCTAGGTTAGTCAGATCTGGGTTACTCAAATCGATTCTGGGTTTTTGGCATTGTCTATATCTGGTACTAATTTGTTTCGACTATTTTGGGGTTTTCACAGGAAGCTTTTGTGTTCGTTTGAAGCAAAGGTATATCAAATTTTTCAGGATTTCGTTTGGCTCTGCGGTTTCGATTTAGGGTTACAGTTTCCCCAATTGATCTCTTTCAATTTGTTTTGGGTTTCGCAGGTGAAGATTTCGGTCGGTGTAAGATTGAAGCAAAGGTACGAGATACTTTAGGGTTTTTGTTTTCAGATTGAGCTTTCGATTAATTGTCTCTGTAACCCGTATTGATTTGCTTTCTATTGATTTAGGTTTTACGGAAGAAGATTTCGGTCTTCGATTCAAGCACAAGTATCTCAAACTCATAAGGATTTTGTTTCATTTTGCTCTTTCGATTTGTTTTCAGAATTGATGTTCGATTTAAAGTCTCTGACTATTTCATCTAGTTTTTGTGTTTATGATTAGCGCTTGAGTGTGTTGATTCTTTTAATACTTTTCTTCTTCTCTTCTTTCATCCACAAGTAGAGTTTGATTGTTTTATGTTAAAAAAGACAAGGTTTTCTTCTTCTCTTCTTTCATCCACAAGTACAGCTGTGGTGACATGGACAAATTTTGGGTTTGGCTTCCAAGAAATAGCCGTGAGTATGAGCAAGGAGCAACTGATTTTGTGAATGCATCAGCAAGGAAGCTGGGTAATCCTCCCAACATGATATGTCCATGTGTTGATTGCCGCAATGTGAGTCATCAACCAGTAGCCACAGTACTTGATCACCTGGTAATTAGGGGTATGGATCAGAAGTATAAGCGTAATTCATGCTGGAGTATTCATGGGGATATAAGGAATGAGACAGATGATGTTCCGAGTTCTTCGTTTGAAGCTTATGAGTTGTTAAGAACGGTTTTTTCTGATGATGGGGAAAATACTCAGTCTCTCAACGACAAAGGAGATCAACATGAGGATTTTGAAAGTCAAGAAGATGCTAGTACTGATGGAACAATGCGCCACCCTGTGGATTCACTAACTTGGGCGCAAATTAATGATCAATGGCCACAGTTCGCTGGTGAACCGAGAAACCTTCGACTCGGTCTATCTACATTGACAAATGGGGGAACAAGGTTTGAAACCAATATCTTAATTTCTCTGTAATTGATTCATAACATTGACAAATGGGGGAACAAGGTTTTGAGTCTAATGTGTGAGCGCCTCTTGCTTTATTTTCAACATCAGCTGCATGTTCAAGTTGTGCTTCACAATATATGTATTAGTCATTCAAAATCTTATTTAAGGTGGTTTATGAAAATGGTTACTCCTTAGATTTATTTTCATTTTTTTCAGTCACTAACACTACTAGAAACTCACATGTGCAGAAGCTTGAAGCTACACAAGCTGAATTGCAAAGGAGGAGTTAGGTGTCAGCTTCTAGATTGGTTTGTGAGGGAAGATGTTATTGTCGGCGAAGGAGAATTTTGCTCTGCTGAACCAATAATGTTGTTGTGATTGCATGTGTGCACTTATCTTATTCGCTAATATCACAAAATAATTTTAAAGATCCGAAATAATTTTTAATACACAAAACGTTCCAGCTTTTTCTATTTTATATTTATGGTTATAGCCTAAAATTTGACTTGTTATTATAAAGGCAATCTAAAATTGAGTTATCCAAATATAGAGGGTTTGATAAATAGAACATTATTATCATTACACGACCAAAAAATAAAATTTACAAAATAAAAAGAAAAGTTATGATATTTAATTTAGAATTTAGGGCATAGGGTTTAGGGTATAAAGTATACGTTATTGCTATCCATAATCAATTAAGAGAACATTATCAATACAACTAAAAATTAAAATTTACAAAATAAAAAGAGAATTATGATCATTGATTTAGAGTTTAGGGCATATAAGGTTTAGGGTATAAGGTATAAGATTTGAAATATAGAGTTTATTGTGTGAAATATAATTTCTTTGTAATTTCCCAATTAACAATAGAATATACAATAAATTTTTTTTATCTCATATGTATAACATAATATATATATATATATATAATAATTTTTTAAGATAAAACTAAAAAGAATTAAGTGTTGAATATTTGATTTAGGGTTTAGGGTATTGGTGTTTAGGGTTTAGGTTATGTTGATTTAGGGTTGATGTTATATTGATTTATGGTTTAGGTTATGTTGTCAATTAACAAATGAAAATGATTGCCAATTATTGGAAAAGATTGCAAAATCATTGCAAAAATGATTACAAACATATATACAAACCCTATAAGCTATTGTTTCATACTAAGAACATAAAATAGAATAGAAAAAAAACTATTACAAAATTAAAAATAAGAAGGAAAAGTTAGTGAGTCTTTGATATAAAAGTATAAGGTATAGAGTATAAGATTTGAAGTTTTAGCTTATAATTAAGGATATAAGACATAGGGTTTGAGGTTTGATTTAGGGTTTAGGGTTTAAATTTTTTGGTGAATTTATAATTTATGAGTTTTTTACTCCGAATATATAGATTCACAATTACAATATATTTTATTCTTACATTTAGAAAATAATTTAAATTACATTTTGAAAAATAAATAACTTATATAGATTCCTTATAAGATAGATATCATTGATGTAAAAAAAAAACATTAATCATTAAAAACTAAATAAAAATAGCGAGCCAATAGAAATATATCACTGGGATTGATAACGTGGCCAAATCTTATTTCTTCCTTCCTCTACTTTTCTTTCTCTCCGTTAGATTTGTCTTCCTCGTCTCAAACCCTTCTCTTCGTCGTTTCCTCTTCCTCGTCTCACTTCTCTTCTCTCCGAGCCTCCTTGAACGATTGAACGAAGAAGACGCCTCCTTTAACGGCGAAGAAAAATTTCATCGGAAACACCAACCGCCTCTCAGAACTAACTTCGATTCGCTCTCGCCGCTCCGATTAGCTCTCTCTTTCTCTCGTTTGGATCCGCTTCTATACGCTTGACAGATTCTTGTTGTTGCAGGCTCGACAAGATTCGGATTTTCGCCTCAGATACTTACCGTGAGGGCTGGACAGGTCTCTATCTTATTCTAGCTTCGCGACCCAGATTCTCCCCGAAGAACAAACTCAGGTAATATTTTTTCGATTTGAAAGATATTGTTCAGTCTCCTATACTCACCTCGTTTCTTCTTCCTCTTTACTTCAGGTAATTTCTTTGTCATTTAAGCATTCAGATCTGATACTGTTAATTAGCTAGATTTCTGTTGTTCTCTCTGTTTTTAGTGCCAGCTTTCGCCATTGGTTAAATTGAGATGCATTGGTTCCATATACCGAAGAATTTGGCTCCCCGTTGTAGACAAATCTGGGAGAGTTAGAGGATTTGGCAGAGGGATAATAGCTTCCAAGCTAGCATTCATAGATGCTAGAGACACACATGTGAAGAAGCTTGAAGCTACACAAGCTGAATTGGTCAGCAAGGTTGAATCACTACAAACTGTGGTTCGTGACTTAGCTGCAGGGAAGAAGGTAACTTAATATGCAGAATGTTTTTGGGTAGAAGTTCCAAAGGTAAGAGATGCACCTGTTTGGAGACCAAGTTCAGAAATTGAAATCATTGCTGATGCAGTAGGTACTAGAATTGCTTGGCCGAATGACAAGCTTGTTTTTATCTAAACATTGTCTTACCAACTCTGAGTTGCATGTGTGGTTTAGTTGAGTATGAACTTGTTGTAAGATGTTATAACAATTGGTTTGAAGTTGTTGTAAGATGTGTCTTGGTTGTAAGATGTTGTTTTGCCTAATGTTATAACTATGTTCTCTTTTCTATCATGGTATTTCTGGAAAATTCAGTATTCAAAGCAGGTTCAACGATTTAGCAATTAGATCGAATAGAAAAATTCACAGAAATCACAACAGTACAAAATGAAAATGCTATAATAAAAACTGATATGTACAAAATAAATAATAACAGAAAATAAACGCTATTAAATACTGTATAATTGATGTGTAGAAACTATATAATAACAGAAAATAAACGCTATTAAAAACTTTATAATTGCACTAAATTAATCGCTATTGTAAATAACTCTATTATAGCATTACAAAAAACCGCTATGTAAAGTGTCTTATCTATTATAACGGGCGTAGATAGAGCGTTTTCTAAACCGCTATGATAGTAATATATAGCGTTTATCGGGTGCTATATATACTCAAATTTCTTGTAGTGGGTGTTTTATCGGGTTTCTGAGTCTAACGTATGAACCGATTCGAATTTATTCTAATTCTGATTTTTCAAAATTTTCTTAGACACGACAGCTAGATGGTATTTTTATTTCTTTGTATGAGAATGTGTTAAACCTTTACAGCCTTTTCATTAAAAAAAATATTGTGTGATTATCTTATCTGGAAAAACCTAGAACTATCAATTTTTATTCTCCAACAATTATCAAACAGAGCAAGAAGAAATAACATTTATTAAAAAACACTTATATATACACTTTAAGTAAGTATATATATATATTATATTTCTGTATATGTTTTATTTTTGGTTTTGTAATTTTTTTATGTAACTAAGAAAATGTACGTGGAAATGACAATGCACAAAAGAAAGTGCATGGCAAGGCCAACCCATTTTACATGCAGGAAAGTCTGGAATCCTCCAATGACCAAATATTTCTTTTAGGCTAAGGCACATTTTCTCTCACGTCACATTTTCTTACCTTTTTATTTTTATAATAATTTATATAACTTTTGTTAATGTCAAATACCATCACACACGTCAGAAAATATTAACGATTACAGGATAAACTATTTAATTACATATTTGAATGTGACCCGTCATGTCCTGTTATGGATTTTTTTTTCCCCTTTATTTGTAACTTTTCTTTGACCAATCAACCATTTCCCCAATCCCCACCATGTATCTTTTTACTCATAATTACGTGTCGACATACATATTCTATTGCTCGTATATTATAGTCAAAATATCTTATCCGACTAAGGACATGGACCCCGAAAATGATGAACACTACTATAAAGTCTGAATGGTTGTGAGTTGTGTGAGGGTAGAAATAATATGGTTTATATATAGTTGAAAGTAGTATACATGAGTGATACTTAAGGTAATGAAAAAAAAATTGACCGATAAATTAAAATCATATAAAATTATTTGTAAAACAGTTAGAGTGATGTTACCACATTTTTTTACAAATAATATTATTTAAACCAATCATAGCTACATTACATATCCTAACCCCCTTTTTCTCTCAAGCTTTTACATATCATTTTTACCAAAAAATATACTTACATATACATTTTTTCGAAAATTAGCTGATCCAATCTCAATGCAGAATCACCACACTAAATAAATGTACTCTTATGAAATTGTGATGAGATGAATAATTGTGATGAATTGTAATAGACATTAATATGTTAAGATTTATGGATTTTCAACTCAAAACTATTTATTATTGAGTGGATTGACTCATGTTTTTATATAGCATTACTCTAAATCTCATCAAAATTTTGATGTGGGTTTCTAAGACGTTCTCTTGAGATGATGGTTGTTCTGGTTCATCTCATACCAAATCTCGTATTAAGATCGGTAACATATGATATTGGGTCAATAAAACTGTTTTATGTTTTATTTTGGTTATTCTGGTTATTCTATTTGGGTCAATAAAACTGTTTTTAATACTATATTAATTTTTATAAATTTTTATTTCAAAATTAATTGACAATAAATTGATGAAATGTATATCTTTTATATATTACACCAAGTCCCATCAAACTATTAAATTTTTTAATAACTAACTCTCCTTCATAAACTAACAATATAGCATAATGTAAAGCTACATTAGGCTAAGACATTAGCTTTTATAGGGATAGGTCAAACTATATATTATATATCAAAATTTACTGCCTTATGACGATATTTGTATGATCTCTCACGTGGCCATTTACGGAGCATGAGAAATATCGTATGTGATTCGGATATAGAATATCACCGTCGATCATTTGATTTACGTATATATACAACGACTCGATAATGGGATAAAAAATAAAACTTAGCAAGTTTAATAATTTTACTTAAGTTTATCATACATAATACATTCACTACAAGAAAACAGGGGTATTTCCGACGGCCAAAGCCGTCGGAAATCCGTCGGAAAAGGCCTTTTCCGACGGATTTCCGACGGATTTAAGCTGTCGGTTACAGTTCGTCGGAAATATGGTATCCGTCGGAATCCGTCGGAAATTTCCGACGGATTGTTGCCGTCGGAAAGCCGTCAGACATTTCCGACGGATTTCCGACCGCGTCCGTTCCGACGGATATTCGACGGACTTCCGACGGATACTCCGACGGATATTCAGTCGTAAATGCCGTCGGAAATCCGTCGGAAATTTCCGACGGATTTCCGACGGATATATTTCCGACGGATACTCCGACGGGTTTTCAGTCGTAAATGCCGTCGGAAATCCGTCGGAAATTTCCGACGGATTTACGACGGATATATTACCGACAGAATTTCCGACGGATGATTATCGAATGAATTTGTCGGAAGTCCGTCGTAAACCCGTCGGAAGATATTTCTGACGGATTTCCGACGGTAACTATTTTCGACGGAGTTACGACGGATAATTTGATCGGAAGTTGTCTCGGAAGTCCGTCGGTTCTTCGTCGGAAATAGGTTCCGAAGGATTTACGACGGTAACTATAACGCCCGACCACCCATGCCTGTGGGCCCCATGCCTTCTCTCGGCCCGTGGGCCCCATGCCTTCTCTCGGCCCGTGGGACCCATGCCTTCTCTCGGCCCGTGGGCCCCATGCCTTATCTCGGCCCGTGGGCCCCACCCTTGTCCGACAGCCGGTGCGTTAATCCGTGAGGCTTGTAATACTTGTTTACTGACCCTGCAATCACCACGTGATCTTTCCCCGTGTTTTGTCCTCACTCACACGATACCGCGAATAACTTCCCGGAATGTCACCCATCCTTAAACTACTCCAGCTCAAGCACGCTTAACTCTGGAGTTCTTTCGGGCAAGTGATCGGAAAAGCTAAGTGCACTTTGGTGTCATAGGTAGCCAAATCAATTCTTATAAGCCTCTCCGCATATACAAGAAATCGGGATGTTACAGGAACTTATTCCGACGGTTTTCCGACGGAATTGGTATTTTCAATTTTATTTAATTATTTATTTTTTGGAAATTTATATATTAAAATTATAGAAATTTGAAATATAAATTAAAAATAGAAATAATAAATATATAAATTCATTAAACAAAATTAAAAAAAGTCATTACACATTAAAATAAATTGTTCAAAAAAAAAGCATTAAAAGCAAATATTTAGACGGTTGGAGAATCTCCGTCGTCGGGATTATTATCCCGAAACATATGCGGGAAGCATTTTTCCATCATCTTCTCCAAGCAGGAGAGCTTCTTGGTGGTAGTCTGTTGCTCCGTCCGTAGCTCTTCAACCTGCTGGTCACGGTCTTTCACCGTTTGGGTGAGCCTCTCGATTTCTACCCGGTACTCCGAAGGATAACGAGGAAACGAGGAAGAAGATTCCTGGGTCGGAAGGGTGCCTAACCCAGCGAATCGACCTTTCACTTGCCGGGTTTGCTGCGTATAATTAAAACCGATAATAAATAAATAACGAAAAAAAAAAACGAAATGAAATTAAAACTTACCTCAAGTACAATCTGGTTTATCTCTTCCCGGGACAAAGAGTTCGAGGACGACGATCCTTCGATAGTGAGCTGCGATGATAGTTCACGGTCCAGCTTCGTCTTCTTGCTCTTCTCGACAACATCCCGCATCCCCAAGTCCTGTATCTGACCGGTTTTCTTGTTGGTGTGTCTATTCTCGATGAGTTGAAGATAATCGGGTTCGGAACCAGATGCTCTCGCCTGCGAAAATTTGTTAAGTTAAATAAATATAAAAAACAGAATTAACAATAAAAAAATTAAATTAAACTTACCATTTCCATCGCTTCCCGTTCGATGGTCTTTGCGCCCGCGTTGTGGATGTAGACCCCTTTCCCGCCTCGTTGGCTATTTCGGTTCTTCGACTGTTGCTCGGAGGTCTTTTTTGTCGCAGGCCTACTCCAGTACTCACAGAAGCCTTTCCAGACGTCGTCGTCAAGGTCCTTCGGCTTGTCTTTGTTCTGCTTCCACTTCTGTTTCCACTCGTACATGTGCTTCGAGTACGAGTTTGCGGCATACTTGTCGAATGTGTCAATGACTTCGCGCGTATGATGAGAGTCCCACGTGAACTCTTGCTACAATTTTTAAAAAAAATTTGTTACATATCAAAAAGAAAAATTGACAAAATGAAATTCAAAATAAATAATATATCAATAAAGAACGTACCGCGAAAGTCCGGTGCCACACGTCTTTCTCCTCGGCAGGCATGTCCGAATACTTCTTGTACGGTTTGTCCAACATGTTGTGGAGCATCCGTAATATCGACTTGGTGATCTGAGTCGACAGCTTAAACCTGAAAACATTATGAAAATATATAAATATGTTAAGTTTAAAAATCTAAATAAATTGAAATAATGTACACAAATTTTCTTACCAAGTGCCGTCCTCAAACTTCGGGTCGAGTCGAATGCAATGGCCCCGATTAGGCTACCGGACTAGCTCCTCGATCTCAAGGTGGCTCCGAGCAGCGGATTGCTGGGAATCAGGGATGTGAGTTCCCGAGCTCGTTGGTCCCGGAGGAGGCGTACACCGAGAACTCCGAGAACGGCGTCCTTGGTTGCCGCCTCCCAACTGAAGAACATCGTCGTGATCCCTGCGGAAAACGGTAAAATTGTTAGTAAATTAACGAAAAATTCAAAAGTTACCAACATTTTTGAAATTTCCGGAAAAAAATTTAGGAAAAATTCAAATTTTCTGGAAATTCAAATTTTCCGAAAAATTCAAAGTTTACTAAAAATTCAAATATTTCAAAAATTTTCAAAATTTGCTAAAATATTTTAAAATCAGTTTTAATATATAAAAATATTTAGAAAACGTTTTATTACTATAAAAAATATTTAAAACAATTTTATTTCTAAAATAATATTTGAAAAAGGTTTTTATTATTAAAAAAATATTTTAACATCAACTTAAATATATAGAAATATTTTAAAAACGTTTTTATTAGTTATAAAATATTATAAAAGATTTTAATATATACACATATTATAAAAACGTTTTTCAAATTAAAAAAATATTTTAACATCAACTTAAATATTATAAATGATTTTAATATATACACATATTATAAAAACGTTTTTATTACTAAAAAAAATTTTATAAACAATTTTAATATATACGAATATTATGAAAACGTTTTTATTACTTAACAAATATATTAAAAACGTTTTTAATATATAAAAATATTTTAAAAACGATTTTTATTACTTAAACAATATTCTAAACGTTTTTATTACTTAAACAATATTTTAAAAACGATTTTAATATATACAAATATTTTTAAAAATTCAAACAATATCTAGATCTAACAATTCTAAATCAACAATCTAAACACATAAACCATAACACTAATATTATTCTAAATAACAAATTCTATTATAACCACTTAACAATTCACATAAACAAAATTCTAACAACCTAACTAATATATTCCCTAAAACTAAAATGATATAAAACAAAATTAAAGGAATTAATTAAACTTACATGGTTTTGTTGGAGAAGAATTGAGGAATTGAAGATGAGGAGTTGATGAATTGAAGATAAAAACTGAAATTGTGAAGAAGAAGAAGAAAAGAGGGAGAAGAAGAGATTTTCGTTTAGGGAAATTTTGAGAGAAGAGGAAGAAGAAGCGACGGAAGAGAGAGAGGAAGATGAGAGAAATAAGGGAAAAAACTTACGTTTCGTCGATATAATTCGATGGCCGTCGGAAATCCGTCGGATTTTGAAAAATAATTTCATTTACGCGGTTGATATTCCCGCGGTCTCCTCGAAAATATCAATGTCCGTCGGAAATCCGTCGGAAATTTCCGACGGATTTCCGACGGATTGGAGAAGATAAGGATTCTCGATTAGTCAGTCAACAAGCACGTGTCTAATTTTTCATATCCGTCGGAAATCCGTCGGATTTCCGACGGATTGAGTTGAATCTGGGTTATATCCGAGGCAGCTTAATCCGTCGGAAATTTCCGACGGATTTCCGACGGATATTTAAAAATCTTGTTTGGGTATAGGGTATATGTTTTTTTTTGTGGCAAAAGTTTTCAAACACTTGTATGATGTATATAAAATAGGTTATATAGAATTTATATAGAAGTTATAATATTTTTTTTGTTGCAAAATTCCGATTTTGTTACACTTAATCAAATGTCTAACTTTATAAAACTTCGACATAACTGATATATTACACATTACAATTCTAGTTCAAATATATGTACATATTTTACGGTGCAAATTTTATAATTAAAACTACTGTCAATCCGATGATGAGTAATCTGATTCTCCTGAATCGGAAGGTTCCCCAAATTCGTCAAATTCTTCTTCTGAATCCTCAAATACTCGATCGTCTGACTGTATGGTGAAATCAACGACAAGGTCGACCTCAAGGGAATGCTCGATTGAACCCAAACCTACGGAGCTTTGTTGGAGGGGTTCATGATCAAACATCCCATGAACTCTACCTCTCGGGTTTATCGATGTGACTGTAACCCACGGGTCTTGCTTGTTTGTCACCCGCGGATAGGGAATGTAGCATACCTACACCATGTACAAATTTAACCACGGGAATGCAACAAAACTTAATTAAAAATTAACGTAAAAGAAATACAAACCTGGTCTGCTTGTGATGCAAGTACAAATGGCTCGTATCTCTGGAGTTTTCTTCTGCTATGTAATGATGTAACACCAAATTGGTCGTGTCGCACACCGCTTCCTACTAATGGGTCGTTCCAGTCGCATAAAAATGCAACACATCTTAGACCGAGCATTCCCGGGTACTGAACATCGAAAATCTCACGTACGACACCATAGTATACAAGATCACCTGACTGAGTTGATACACCGTAATCTGAAGTTGTCGCACTCCTATCATCCCGAAGAATCTTAAAAGCGTACCCCCGTGTGCTATACATCACATGTGACTGCACGGTTGCTAGTGGAAATCTCACAATTTCTTCTAACCACGTGGGAAATGTTTGTCCGTTAGCCTTCTCTGTCGTCACCTGCACAATTAAAATAAAAATACTTCAAATAATTAAATCTTTCATTACATATGATGATTGCTAAAAACAAGGCAATTAAAAGACTTACATAATCTCTTAACCAACGTCCGAACTCTTCCTGTTTGAGCTCGATTAGCTCGTCCTCTGTTTTGTCAGGAAATGCAAAACGTTGATAAGCCATATACATCCTGTGAGATTGAAACAATTATCACGTTAGTACATATATATATATATAATCAAAAACCCAATATGTAATTAATAATTATGTTCAATATATAATACCTCTCATATTCATCAACTCCGTCGCAGTTTGTGAGAATATACATATGCAAATGCTCTCGCTCTTGTGGTGAAAGTCTCCTCTTCTTGCCTTTTCCACTAAGTCGTCCAATCTGTAAAAATATATGAGGTACATCGACCGGATAGAAAGGTAGGACGCCTCCGTCATCATGTCGAGCTGCTCTACGACTCTTTGTTTTGACTTGTGATGGAAAGTAGGACTCGGCAAAATGTGAGGTTTCTTCATTGATGGTCTGTGCGACGATAGAACCCTCCACTCTACTCAAATTTTTCACCTTCTTCTTTAGATGTAACATATACCGTTCGAAAGGATACATCCAACGGTACTGAACCGGGCCCCCAAGCTCTGCTTCTCGAGGGAGATGAATTGTTAAATGTTCCATAACATCAAAGAATGAAGGAGGAAATATCTTCTCCAAATTGCAAAGGATTACAGGTATATTAGCCCCAAGATTTCGGATACCGTCTGATGTAAGAGAGCGAGAACATATATCTCGGAAAAAGGCACCAATCCCTGCAATATATGGATAACAAATGAATAATTAAATAATGAAGTATATATTGTATAAAGTAGTAAATAAATAATTTCATGATTGTACCTGCAATTGCTTCGTGGACATTACGTGGTAGAAGACATGCAAAGGCAAATGGAAGGAGGCGCTGCATCACCACATGACAATCATGACTCTTCATCCCAGTAAACTTCCCTTCTCCATGATCAACGCAGTTCCGAAGGTTAGATGCGTATCCGTCCGGGAATCTAACACTTTCGGTAATCCAGTAAAAAAACTCGGCCTTTGAAGGTTCATCGAAACGAAAAGCCGGGACCGGAGGCTTCCCGTTCTCTGTCACATGTAGTGCTATACGAGAACAAATGTCTGGCAAGTCCAATCTAGACTTCAGATTGTCCTTCGTCTTCCCTTTGACATTGAGAACGGTGTTCATAATGTTGTCGAAAAAATTCTTCTCAATGTGCATGACATCCAGATTATGCCTCAAAAGATGGTTCTTCCAATAAGGAAAATCACAGAAAATGCTCCTCTTGTGCCAATTATGAACGTTTCCACAACCATCAACAGGATGATGTCCGTTACCACCACAATCAACGGTCCTCTCTGCACCAAAATCTCTAAACTGAGTCAACAAATACTCACCATCTAACTCAGGAGGAGGACCGTCAAATACTTTCCGGTTCTTCCTAAACAATGTGGTGCTCCGACGATAAGGATGATCGCTAGGTAGGTATCGCCTATGACAATCAAACCAAGACGTTTTCCGTCCGTGCTTCAATTGGAACGCATCAGTGTTATCTTGACAGTACGGGCACGATAACCTTCCGTGCGTTGTCCATCCTGATAACATGCCATATGCTGGAAAATCGCTAATAGTCCACAAAAGTACCGACCGCATGATGAAATTTTGGTGACAAGAAACATCAAACGCTTCAATACCTTGGTCCCATAACATTCGCAGCTCATAAATCAATGGTTGCAAAAACACATCAAGTGATCTCTTCGGATGCTCTGGTCCAGGAACGAGAATGCTAAGGAACAAGAACTCCCTTCGCATGCACAAAGATGGCGGCAAATTGTAAGGTGTTACAATTACTGGCCACAAAGAATATTTTCTGCCGTGCTTCCCAAAAGGGCTGAAACCATCGGTACATAATCCAAGGTATACGTTCCTTGCCTCAAACGCAAAGCTGGGATAAATGGATTGAAAATGTTTCCATGCTCATGCATCTGACGGATGGGCGATTTGTCCATCTGTTGTATGCTCTGCATGCCATCTCATTGCTCCTACTGTGCGCTCTAACTGATATAACCTCTTCAATCTCTCTATTAACGGTAAATACCACATCCGTTTATATGGCACTGGCACTCTTCCACCTGTTTCCTTATACCGAGGTTTGCAACAAAAACGACATGTCGTACGATCTGCGTCCTCTCTCCAGTAGAGCATACAGTTGTCTATGCATACATCTATCATCTGATACGACAATCCTAGACCTTGAACAAGTTTCTGTATCTCATAGTATGATGCCGGTGCAAGATTATCTTCTGGCAAAATTTCTTTCACAAAATCAGCGATTGCATCCACGCACTCCTCACTCAAATTGAAATCCGTCTTTATACCCATCATCCTTGTTGCAGTTGATAAAGGGGAATGTTCACCTCTACACCCATCATATAACGGATGTTTAGCAGCGTCTAACATATCAAAGAATCTCCGAGCTTCTAAATTAGGTTCTTCTCCCCTATCTCCATACTCAGCAACCGATGGTATATTTTCACGAAATGCATCGTTCACCATCTGAACATGACCTACAGTACTTTGTTCTTCCATTGCGGGTTCTTCTAAGCTAGTGTTATCCCCAATATAATGTTCACTAGTACTAGCATAATTATCCACCATTGTATCATTTTCTCCATGATAATACCAAATCTTGTAACCCGACATAAACCCATGACAATACAAATGTGACCATACTTCATCTATCACGATAAATCTACGATTCCCACAATTGGTACAAGGGCAATAGATTTTACCGGTTTTTTTTGCTTTCTTCTGCATACCCGCAAATGCCATGAATTCCTTTAGACCTTTTTTGAATTCCTCCGTAACTAGGCCCGTGTCCGGAATTTGATGAGGCTTGTCCATCCATGATCGAAAATAATTATAAGGATTTGAAGAAGACATTTTCGTAAGGAATTAGATAACATAGATTTTTTTTTGTTGTGATTATAAATGAAGGGTGGAAACGTTTTTATAAGGAAAATTTTGTCCATTTTACGACGGATTTCCGACGGATATAAAGTAGATATTATCGATGTCGGCAACCATGTCGGCAACCATGTCGGCATCTGTCGGCATCTGTCGGATATCCGTCGGAAATCCGTCGGCAATCCGTCGGAAATCCGTCGGAAATTGCCGACGGATGAACGTCGTCGGAAATCCGTCGGCAGTATGTCGGCAACATCAGAATGCGTCAAAAAGTCGTCGGAAATCTGTCGAAAAGTGTCCGACGGATTATTGTCGTCGGAAATCCGTCGGAATTTCCGACGGATTTCCGACGGGTTAATATTTCCGACGGAATTCCGACGGATTTCCGACGGATGAGAAGTTAGTCGGAAATCCGTCGGAAAGTCGTCGAAAATTTCCGATGGAATTATTGCCGTCGGAATTTCCGTCGGATTTCCACCTGTTTTCTTGTAGTGATTGAATATTATTCAGGGTTTTTGGTAGAATCGACACTTTCAAATAAAAATATTTGAATGCATCTTAGATGTTGTTGTGACATAAGTATATTCTTTCTTTGAATATAATGTCTTATTAACAAGGGAGAATTGGGAATTTAGAGTAAAAAATGGAAACTATTGTCCCTTTAATACTTATTTGAGATATGCCACTTTTAGACTAAAGTATTTTTTATTAAATATAAAAATACAAATAAATATTTATACTTACTTTAAAAATTCGGAAAATTCATATTAAGTAAGTAATATATATTGTGTAATTTATCTTAGGAAAATCAAATTTTTTTTAAAATATTTATTTTCATGTTCTACTAATTGTAGAATTTAGTTTCTAGTATTTGCTCTAAAATCTACCAAGTATAGAATATGTATTCTACTATTTGTATAGCATTCTATTATCCCTATAGAATATGTTATCTACAATGTTGTATGTATTCTACTAATTGTAGAATTCGCATTCTATCATGTTCTCTATATTCTACTTTTTGTAGAAATGAAATTCTACCATTTTTTCTATATTCTACTTTGTTGTAAAATATAAGTTCTACTATTTTGTCTTGATTTTACTGAATGTAGAATACATATTATACCAAGCGGTTAACAAAATCTGAGAGAAAATCTCGGAACAACTGAAAATCTTCAAAAAATATTTTTTTTTTCCTTTTTTAAATCGTTTTGAAAACGTTTTTTCCTTAAAAAATATACAAAAATATTTTCTTTGTCGTGTGATCTTTTTTTTTTCCTTTTTTTAAAACTTTTTTTCCTTTTTCGTATCCTTTTGTTTATTTTTTAGAATTTTTTTTTTCTTATCAATTATTTTAAAATTTTGATTTTATAAAATATTGATTAATATTATTTTAAGGGGTAAAATTGAATTAGCCTTAATATAAATACTAAAGGGACAATAATCTTCCAATAAGTATTAAGGAGACAATAGTTCCCATTTTTTACTCTAAATTTCCAATTCTCCCTATTAACAACTACCGAATCATTCATGTCTTAACAACTAACTAATCATTAACCTTTTTTGCTTTTCGAAATACATGTACCTATTTATAAGCATCTAAATACAATGTCCACTAAATGTTATCATGCACATAATTAAATGACCTATATATTTGTATATACACAACAACGAAAAAGAATACACATTAAAACATCTATAAATTAATGTCGGAATTTTAAAAATCTATTAGTTTATATAAATATTAATTAATCGATAAATTAATATATTAAGTTATAGAGAGAAATTGTTTTCCGTCCATAATCTTCTAAAATTTTCTTTCAAATGATGTTATATTTATGAATCAAAACGAATCTATTTATAAAATGACATGCACAAATTTAAAATTATGATTAATAATCTTAGCAATGGTAATAGAATTGTTGTTAATAGTATATTGGATTATCCATATAAAAATATACATGTTCATCAATACAAAATTTATAAGAAATTATGGTTACTATCCTTACTGTTGATGATGTAATTGAAGACAATATATTACGATACATTTGGAAACAATTACGCGTAAGAAAATCAATTATCATATCTAGAAATATTCACAATTTTTTTTAATGCAGATAAAAAAACAACATTAAAAGCTATTGATATAAATAATCTTCAATGAGATTTTCAACAGACGTCAAAAAAAAAATGACATTTTAACTTAAAATAAAAACAAACAAACACATTAGTCATATTTTAGTATGTTATATTGGAAAATTGTTCGTTAGCTACACGAACTATACGAGAATACATGACTACACCTCCGAACTAAAACAATGTGTTGATAACTACATCATTTATTGATATAGCATAGAAACACATCCGAACTAACATAAGTCATGCGCCCAACACCATGACCATCACTTTCTTTAATTTTCCGGTGTACTGGTCGACTGACTCCGTCGTTGACTCGCGTTGACTCATTAAATTCATCTTCTCCGGCGAAGAAGACCACCATCGATTTCAAGAGGGACAAGCAAAATGTTTCGCTTTCAATGAGGGTCCAAAACGAAAGTTTTGAGAAAGCTCCGATCAATTCTTACCAAAAATTTCACCAAGCTCCGTTCAATTCTCACTGGAAACAACTACTGCATCAGCACCACAACCACCAGTTCCACAATACATCTCAAACGGTTTCCCAAATATCAGATCATTACTTTTTGCTTCATATACGTAAAAAAAAAAGTTCAGTGGTTTGCTCTCTAGACCCAAGCTCCGACTCTGTCGTCTAAAACGAGTACGCTTCATGTGAAACACACCAACGCTGTAGGAGCTACGACGAAGCATGAATGTAGATGCGGTGGGTATGGTGGTGGTTAAGAGATGTCTCGCCGATGGAAATCAAAGAAAATTGGAAGAAGAGGAGGACGAGTACACCTTTAGTTAAGAGATTTCAGAACGATTCGTCCAAGAAATTCGTATAGATTTTAGGAAAATTTAAACCAGAAAGTTTCTGGGACGGAGAGAAAGAGAATAAGAGAGTTCAAGAGATGATTGTGAGTGACGGAAAGGGCTCATGGCGGTTCGCTTGTATTGGATTTTCTTAATTCGCCTATCACCCAAATTAACAAACGATTTTGGAAATTTCGTAAACTCTAACCACCCACTATTTTGATGTTCATCAATACTCAGAAATTAAATGAACGGAAGAATCGAATTCTATGAAATTGAGAGAACATATACTGAATCAAAATCCTATCTGTATATCAGAATTGACGAGGAAGAAGAAGCTACGTAGGACATTTTTAATGTTTTTTATTTTTAAGTTTTTATTTAATTTGAGTCGGATTTAATGAGTTAATGCGGATCAGCGTCGGAGTCCGTCGACCAGTACACCAGAAAAGCAAAGAAAGTGATGGTCATGGTGTTGGGCACATGACTCATGTTAGTTCGGATGTGTGTCGATGCTATATCAATAGATGATGTAGTTATCAACACATTATTTTAGTTCGGATGTGTAATCATGCATTCTCGTATAGTTCGTGTAGCTAACGAACAATTTTCCTATTATATTACCTATATATACATAATTTTATATAATTATTAATTTATTTTTTTGTTGCGACATATATTTACATATAGATTTCAAAAATATTATTATCTTATTATCTTATCGAATTTTATAGTTTTTTAGATTGGTCCGAATCAGAACCGAATAAATTAACTATTTTATAATGATTATTTATTTATCGAGTTTTAATTTACATAGATTTTAAGTATATGTGTTGTGTATATACACCATGTGAATATCACATGGGTGACGAATTGATGAAACAACAGGTATGTTATTGGTGGGATCCATTTCAAATGGATCTCCTTTTTGTGTTTTCATTTAAGTATTTTCTTGCTTCTTTATTAATGCTCTTTTATATATTCAATTATAACCGATCTTTTTTTTTCTTATCTTAGCATGAAATTAAAGAAATAAAGGCACCAGAAAGTCGCAGTGCCAGCGCAGAAAGCTCCAAAGCCACGACGTCCCCTTCTGCATGACTCAATTCGCTCTCACACATTCAAAAAGCGTTACGTAATATTTGATTTTTATTTTTTACATGTTCCAATTAATTAGGAAACATATCTTATATATAGATATATGTGAAAAATAAAATTAGGCTTAAAAAGCGAAGTAAATAAAAGTAAAAAAGCTTGCTATTTTGCCAACTTGTAGGTAAAAACTTGTAGGTAAAAATTACACCAAAAAAAAACTTGTAGGTAAAAAAAGCTAATTGGAGACTAACGTCATTCCGCGCGTGTGATCATCTTTCTTTCTTTTTTTAACTTTTTTGGGGCATATTTAATATCAAAACTGTAAATTTTGATTTGTAAATGGCATCTTCCAATTCAAATCTTAAATATAAATGAAATGTTTCGAGTAGGCGTGGGCATTCGGGTACCCGTTCGGGTTCGGATCGGTTCTTTCGGGTATCGGGTCTTTCATGTATAGGGTTAAAGGACCCATTCGGGTATTTATAAAATTCGGTTCGGGTTCGGATTCGGTTCGGATATTTTCGGGTCGGTTCCGGGTACCCGAAATATAGAAAAAAACTAAAAAATGCTAAATTTGAATAAAATTTAGTTAAATTTTGACAAATATAACTAAGAATTTTCAAATTTTTTTTTTATTTTAGATATTTCGGTTATTTCGGTCTAACAATAATTGATGTTTTCGGGTTTTATAATTATAATTTTGGGTAATTGGATTATATCAAGTCTAAATATAATTAATATTTTGGGTATATAATTATATTTCGGGTATTTCGGGTACCCATTCGGCTTTCGGTTCGGTTCGGGTTCGGTTTCGGTTCTTCGGATATAGGAGTCTAGGATCCGTTCGGGTATTTTGTCAGTTCCGGGTTCGGTTCGGTTCCCTTTTTTTGGATCGGGTTCGGTTCGGTTCTTCGGTTCCGGGTATTTTGCCCACCCCTAGTTTCGAGACATTAATTTGAAGAAGATCCATAAAGCCCTTGGACTCCTAAGTTATGTTAGAGCATCATTACCGCATGCTTTAAAGAGTTTCTTAATAGGTTTCTTAGAATAAAATATTGTTTAAATAAAAAAAAGCAGGTTTCTACCTAAGAACCGATTCTTAATTAAACAACTTAAGAATCGGTTCGTAAGTTATATGTGGCATCATGTCATTGGTCCTACGTTTTGAGTAGAGGAAACGATATTCTTTCGTCTCGATGAAAATCATTTTTCTCTTCTTCTCCTCGCGATCTCCGTCTCCTTCGTCTCCGGCCGAATCGTTTGACTTCTCCGGCGGATTCCACCGGCTGACTCATCACCGTCGCCTCCTCCTCCCGATTCAATGCTTCCTCCGCGGCCTTCGATTCTGGCTCCATTACTCGGCACTCCGCCTTCACCTGCCGCCGATTCTCCACTTCCACCAACATCAACTAAAACCCCTTCTCCTCCTCCACCGGCGGATTAAGAAACACCACCGGCTCCACCGATTGAATCCGATAACCCGTCTCCCCCGGCTAATCCAAACGCGCCACCTAGCCCATTCCTTGCACCACCTAGACCAAGCGGTGAGTCCGGTGGACCCGTCGTGTCTCCATCTCTCACCATACCAAGCAAAGAAACCCTCCCACAAACAGCAGCAATGGAAATGACTATCAAGGGAAGACTATGGTCGGTATGGCTGTGGCCGGTTTCGCGATCATGGCACTCAAATTTCTCTGTAAAATCAGGTTAAAAATCTTTGCTTTTATCTCTCTGATCATCTATATGCTTAGCTCGATTCATTTAATTCACCAGCATTGTTTACTTTGTTTGAGATGTAGATGGATTCGTGTACGGTCAAGATCCTGGTAAAGGATACTCTGGTCCTGGTGGTTCAATGTACAATTCACAGCAACATTCCGCTATGGGAATCAGGTTCCTTCTGCTTTGTTTGTGTTAGAGTTAGGTTGTTAGTGTTAATAATTGGTAATAAATACATGTTAGTGTTACATTATGGTTGTGTTAGGTGTGTTAAATGGTTGTGATGAATGGTTTAGGCTGGTAGATATATGTGGACTTCACGAAACTCCGTCACACATTCGGTGCCGGAGCTGCGGATCTCAACAGCAGTACCCTGGTTGCAGAGCCTGATACCAACAGAGCTTTGCTCAACAGGTTGTCCGAGATGGCTATCTCGTACTACAAAGAAAAGACAGTGATTCGTTACTTGCCCGGAGATACTGAAGTTTGCTCCTGCAGGCCTAAACCCTGTTGAATTTAGAGAGGTCAGGTTTACATATATATATTTAGTTTAGTTTATCATCTATGGTATTAGTTAGTTCAGTTACTCCCATGATTTGAATATTAAACAACAGTTTGTTATGATTTCTGCAGTTTTCCACCGGGCGTGTTCATGCATCTGATCTATCTATGAATAGAAAGCGAAAGTGTTGACTTGTTCCTTGAACTTTTATGTTGGACTTTAAATTGTATCGTTATGGCCTGTGGCAAATTATACTTTGTTGGTTTCCCTTGAATCTGGTCGAAGTATTTATCCAGCTACACAACAGAGTTCAAATTTTTAATTGGTACACATCTTAAACATTTATCATTTGAATGATATCTTTTGAGGCTTGTTCTCGTGATCCAACTCAAGCTCTGCTTTGTTTGGCTGTTGTTCTTAAAGTTGTCAAGTACGTGATCAAGATAATAATTGAATGTTGTTTTGCTTTTTTTAAAAAAATTTATGTTTAAAATGTAATATTTACTCGTTACCCGCTCGACCCGTCTGAACCCTACTAGGAGTTCTTAAATAGAGTTTATTTTAAAACGAGTATTAATTTTTTTTTTTAAAAACCCATAATAGGGTTCTACCAATAAAGCAGCAAAAACAGAAGTTTCTTAACAGAGTTTCTTTACTTCAAATTTATAATTAAATGGGTTTCTCCCAATAATGATGTTCTTATTTGGAAATCAAAAATAAAAACCTAAATTACATTTCATCAGTTCTTGAAATTACTTTACCAATTGTGGATTTGGTCGTTGCAAAAACTTTATTTATCTATTTATTAACTACATGTTCATTTATTTTTCTCAAAAAAGCAAAACAGAGCATATGCTTGATCTTCTCATTGCTTTTAACCCCAAAGAAAGTGGCTTTATGTGTGTCGCGCGTCTTTGATGACCCCATCCATGACTCATACTTTACCACAAAGGTCTAAAGTCTCAACGATTCAGAGCTTTGTTTCAACTGCATCTTGTCTCTTTGTCTTTCCCTTTAAATAACCTTCACACCACACGGAATCATCATCACCATCACTCACAATCTCTATCTCTCTCTCGATCAAGATCAAGAATCAAGAATCAAGAATCAATCCTCCAAGATGACACTGAGCAGAGTTCACCAACAAGGTCTTGCATTTCCTGCAGTCAAGACTGCTCCTATGGGTTATTACTTGCCTGATCCAGCTTCCATTAACAAGCTCAAAATCCCAACTTCTTCCAAGAAATCTGAACAAAGTAAGTATCTTTACCTTTCTCTCCATTGCTGTCCTTCTTTTTCCTGGAATTTTTTTTTGAGGCTAACAGTTCTTTTTTTAACAGGGAAAGGAAAATCGATTCTGCGAAAGAAGAAAAGCGACAGCTTCACGAACGGAGCAAGAGATCAGGGCAAGTTAAGACCCAAGCTGACCGAAACAGTGAAGAGAAAGCTATCCTTGGGAGCTAAGATCCTTCAAATGGGAGGCTTAGAGAAGATTTATAAACGGCTCTTTACAGTCCATGATGAAGAGAAACTCTACAAGGCGTACCAATGTTACATTTCAACAACCGCAGGTCCCATCGCAGGCTTACTCTTCATCTCATCGAAGAAGATTTCTTTCTGCAGCGAGAGATCGATCAAGGTGGCTTCTCCTCAGGGAGATCTCATCAGGGTTCACTACAAAGTGTCAATCCCATTGTGCAAGATCAAGGGAGTGAACCAGAGTGTGAACACGAAGAAGCCATCTCAGAAGTACCTTGAAGTAGTCACGGTCGATGACTTCGACTTCTGGTTCATGGGATTCTTGAGCTACCAGAAAGCTTTCAACTGTCTCGAGCAAGCGCTTTCTCTGAGCTTCGAGCAATAAAAAGCCCAAGGTTGAAGAGGAAATATTTCATTTCCACTTTAGCCTATTTTTCAATAGAATGTTTAGGAAAGAGACAATATTGTACAAACTTTTTTTTTTGTGTGGCTTTATATTAGGCAATAAGCTATTTTAGGATATACGATATTGTACTCTTGATATGATTTGAGAGATTGCCTTAACTCTCACACTTATGTATATTCTCTAGGTCTAGAGGTGTCTCCTGTACGACATGTATATATAGTCATATTATGACTTCATGAACGACACACAGATTTCACCTATCCTGGCATGGTATCAGAGCAAGATCCGAAAATTTGATATAAATTTTTTTTTTCTCTCTTGTTTCTTTCTTCTAAATGGCTCAAGTTGAATCTGGTGCGATGAGTGGTGCTGCTCCTGCAGTTACAAATCAGGATACTCTGGTGTCTCCGTACTATCTCCATCCGTCGGATAGCACGGGACAAGTTCAAACTCCAATTCTTTTAAATGGAGGTAACTATGAAAGGTGGTCGAAGTTGATGTTGAATTCACTTCGGACCAAGCGGAAGTTGGGTTTCGTTGATGGAACTCTCAGACGACCGGTGAATAAACCGGATGAAGAAGAAAAGTGGGATATGGTGAATGCTATGATCATTGGTTGGATCTATAGCAGTGTTGAACAGAAGCTAAGGCCGTCGATTTCGTTGGTTGACAGTGCAAAAGCGATGTGGGCGAGCCTTCAAAGGCGTTTCTCTGTGAGTGATGATACGCGTATCCACCAGCTTCATGCAGACATTACGGCCTGCAAACAAAACGGTGAGCCGGTGGAGGTTTATTTCAGCAAGCTTAAGGTGATGTGGGACGATCTTTCGGATTTCGAAAAGGGTTTCACATGTTGCTGCGGTGGAGGAGATTGCGCCTCCATGGTGAAATATGAGAAGATGCAGGAGAAGATTCGAGTGCATCAATTCCTTATGGGGCTTGACAATTCTCGATTTGGCACAACAAGATCAAATCTTCTGAGTCGTCAAACTGATTTGAATCTCGAGATGGTGTACTCGCAAATCATTCAGGAAGAACGCCATCTCAGTGCAATGAGAAGTTCGGAGGATCGAACTCCGATGGTGGGATTCTCGGCGTCCTCTCCAACATCACTTCCGTATGGACAACAAACTCAACAAAATCAAGCAGCAATATCTGGGCAAGCGGCTGGTGCTCGGTTTGTGCGACCAACAACCGTCTGTTCGCACTGTGGCAAACAAGGACACGACATCAGCAACTGCTTCCAGGTCATTGGGTTTCCGGATTGGTATGACAAAAATAAACCATCTGGAGGACGCGGCGGCGGAGCAGACAGAGGCAGCCGAAGTAGAGGATCAGAAAATCAGGGACGTGGTCGTGCTGGTCGGGGTTCCGGATTTCGTGCATACAATATGCAGGTTGGGGAATCTTCGAACTCAACAGAAACTTCTCCAGCAGGCATCCCGAATTTCACTTCGGAACAGTGGGCTACCTTAGCTCAATTCATGAACCACCAAAAGCCGAATCCCTCTGACAAAATCTCGGGTAAGAAAGACAAACTTTTTTTGTTTGGAAACGATCGAAGGCACGACATTATTATCGACTCAGGAGCCTCCCATCATATGACGGGTGATCGAAAATTACTTACTGATGTTGAAAATATTTCCCCGTGCCCGATTAAGTTGCCTAATGGACAGATTGCGTGGGCAACGAGTCATGGAAATTTGAATCTTGGTGGAAAACTCACCTTAACTAGAGTGTTTTTTGCGTCATGCTTATCCATCACATTGATTTCGGTAGCTCAGTTACTCCGTGATGTCGCGAGCTTTGTGTTGTTTACTAAAGAGTTTTGTGTGATACAGGACCTCGTTTCGAAGACTTTGATTGGAGCGGGTAGAGAACGTGATGGGGTTTACCACTACGACGGTGCGGTTGCGGTTCAGGCTGCGCATATGGGGAAATTGAAGAGCAGAGATCTGTGGCATCATCGTATGGGACACCCGTCTTCCAAAGTCCTTTCAGTTTTAGCATCAATTGGTGGTTTTTCTAATAGCGTAGGGAATTTTGAACAATCGTGTGGGATTTGTCTTCGAGCTAAACAAACACGGGATGTGTTTACTACCAGTTTTAATAAAGCAATTGATTCTTTTTCACTCATTCATTGCGATTTATGGGGACCCTATCGGGAACCTTCTACGTCCGGAGCTCGTTATTTCCTCACTATCGTTGACGATTTCTCTCGAGCTGTATGGACTATTCTGTTGCTAGAAAAGAAGGAGGCACCAAATGCTTTGAAAAAATTTTGCTCGTTCGTGGAACGTCAATTTACGAAACAAGTAAAAATTGTTAGAAGCGACAACGGGTCGGAATTTATCTGCCTTCGCAGTTTCTTTGCCGAGAAAGGCATTATACATCAGACATCATGTGTAGACACACCTCAACAAAATGGGCGCGTCGAAAGGAAACACCGACATATATTAAATGTGGCGCGTGCTTTGCTATTTCAAGGAAATCTACCGAAGAAATTTTGGGGAGAGAGCGTGTTGACTGCTACTTATTTGATTAATCGGACTCCGACAATTGTCTTGCAAAATAAGACACCATACGAGCTGCTGTACGGATCAACTCCTCTCTACGATCATCTTCGAGTATTTGGCACTCTATGTTATGCTCGGCGTATCAATCGTGGCAAAGATAAGTTTGACGATCGCAGCACACGCTGTGTTTTTCTGGGTTATCCAAATGGACAAAAAGGCTGGCTAGTTTGCGATCTCGACACAGAACACACATTTGTCTCTCGGGATGTTGTGTTTCATGAGGATATTTTTCCATATCGAGATCGTTTGGCTAATTCCGATTTGAACGATCCTGTCTTGCGATTTGAGGATCGACACCCTGCAATCTTCGATGATGCTACGCCATCACCAGTTCACAGGGGAGGAAACTCCGAGCAAGATGACACACCTGCATTTTTCGATGATCCTCCACCATCACCAGATCAAGGGGGAGCAAATTCAGAGCAAGAAGGAATACCTGCTGAAATATCAGATTTAATACCTGCAGCGGATGATGTTCATACCGAACCTGCAGTCTCTATGGAAACCGCTGATGCTGATCCTGAATCTGCATCTACAGAACTTGGCCGAGGTTTGAGAATTAAGAAAAAGTCGGTTCTCCTTTCCCCATATGTCGGATATGGCGCACAAGCAAACTTTGTTGAAGAACCCCCTCACGTCTCTCCTCCTTCCACTTCAAAGTCCTCTGGTACGTCTCTGTATCCCTTGACTAATTATTTGTCTTGCCATCGTCTATCGCCGTTGTTACAGCTGTTCAATGTGGCCATCACAACACAAACTGAACCCACTTCGTACAAAGAAGCGGTTCAACATAAAGTCTGGAGGGGGGCTATACAACATGAAACGATTGCTCTTGAAGATCAACATACGTGGGATGTTACAGAACTTCCCCATGGGAAACAAGCCATCGGATGTAAGTGGGTGTTTAAGATCAAATTCCACTCAGATGGGACTATTGAACGCCACAAAGCTCGCCTTGTAGCTCTCGGAAATCGACAAGAAGAAGGGGTCGATTATAATGAAACCTTTGCACCGGTTGTTAAAATGACTACAATACGTATTGTTCTTGGGGTTGCTGCATCGAAAGATTGGGAGCTCTATCAAATGGACGTTCACAATGCGTTCCTTCACGGGGACTTAGAAGAAGAAGTTTATATGAAATTACCGCCGGGATTCTCAGCTTCCGATGATAACAGAGTGTGTCGATTAAGAAAATCAATTTATGGTCTTCGTCAAGCTCCGAGATGCTGGTTTTCCAAGTTATCAAAAGCGCTCCTTCAGTTCGGTTTCAAACAAAATCACAAGGATTACTCCTTATTCACGCTGTTTCGTGGGAAGTCGACATTGTTTGTTTTGGTGTACGTGGATGATTTGATAGTTGGTGGAGATAATCCTGGGCTCATCTCGTGCTTCAAGTCATATCTCAGCCGGTGTTTTCATATGAAAGACTTGGGCGTCCTACGCTATTTTTTGGGCATCGAGGTGGTTCGCGGCAACGACGGTATCTATTTGTCGCAAAAGAAATACGCGTTGGATATTGTAGCAGAGTGCGGTCTCCTTGGGACAAAACCGGCTCCTACACCGATGGAGTTGAATCATAACTTAGCTCGTGGAGACGGGCCTTTCCATACGGAGCCAACGAAATACAGGAGATTGGTGGGACGTCTGGTTTACTTGGCCGTCACTAAGCCGGAAATTAGTTACGCAGTTCATACTCTCGCCCAATTCTTACAACAACCTCGCCAAAAACATTGGGAAGCAGCATTACGACTGGTTCGGTATTTAAAAGGAGTTCCTGGCCAAGGGATACTCCTAAGTTCGCAGAATGACTTGCGCATCTCAGCATACTGTGACTCCGATTGGGCGGCCTGTCCGTTGACAAGGCGATCGCTTACAGGTTATCTCATTATGCTTGGTGACTCTATTGTGGCGTGGACGACGAAGAAACAAAAGGTTGTCTCTCGGTCTTCTGCCGAAGCAGAATATCGTGCGATGGCTATGACGCTGGAAGAATTGAAATGGACAAAGGAGGTGCTGGAAGCCTTCGATGTGAAACAGAATGATCCCATGTATTTGTTTTGTGATAGCAAATCTGCGATCCATATTGCAGCAAATCCAGTTTTCCATGAACGGACGAAGCACGTGGAGGCCGATTGTCATTTCGTACGGGATGCAGTTCAAGATGGTTCTTTGGTCACTCCGCACGTTCGGACGACGGATCAACTTGCGGATATATTAACTAAGCCGTTAGCGACACGACAATTTAGTTATTTACTGGGCAAGATGGGCGTTAGAGACTTACACGCTCCATCTTGAGGGGGAGTATTAGGCAATAAGCTATTTTAGGATATACGATATTGTACTCTTGATATGATTTGAGAGATTGCCTTAACTCTCACACTTATGTATATTCTCTAGGTCTAGAAGTGTCTCCTGTACGACATGTATATATAGTCATATTATGACTTCATGAACGACACACAGATTTCACCTATCCTGGCACTTTAAGTCTTTTGTTATTCATTATTGTTGACAAGAGCAAGAGATTGAATACATTAATTAGCTGATCTCATCTGTTTTCCCAATTCACAGTCCCCTCGTGCACCAGAACATGTCAAACGAAGAAATAATCGAGAGAGCATAAACATGTCATCTAAATTTAAACTTGGTTCGGTCCATGGAGAAGGGACCGAACCGGTGGCGGAAAAACCAAAAAATTGGTCATTTTTTTTTGTCACAAATCGGAAAAAAGATCCAAATTTAGTCGTTGTTAACAGTCATTTGACAGTCAATCATTTGTTACAAAACTTTAAAACCATCTAGGAGATGCAAATAATACAGTAATATATAAAAAAATTGGAAAAACTTTCCCAAAACATAACAAATCTCCATAATAAAGACATTTATTCCATTAATTAGTGAGCTACCATACAGCTTAAAACCAAATCCGAAAATAAAACTATATGGTCTTGTTCATTTCACTATCTCTAATGCCAACAACATGCAACATCGATGAATGAGATATAGTGATGAGCGACAACGACATATATCACACGTAATTAATGTTTGTTTGTTTATTTTGCTGTTCTAGAGATATGTTTACGAGACAGCAAAACGAACAACTCACAAACATGACTTTGAGATAACAAAAAAATTATGAAGTCTGGATTTTGTGTTTTTTTTTTTATTATAATAGTTTGAATTTATAAGCTTGCGAATTTAGATATTTAATAACCTAATGATCGAATCAAAATCGAAGTAAGTTCTTGAGGTATCGATATATTTAACATTCCAAGAGTCTACGAACAAGTGTTCCATCGGAAACGAGCTTCTATTACACTTTTCATGGCAATAAAAGAATGAAGTTTCTATTGAAAAAAAAAAAATCAGAGTAAACGAGCAAAAAAAGATACAACAAAGTTACACTAGTTACTTAGTCGGAATAAAAACGATGTTTACTGGCGACTAAAAATGGTAACAAATCTTTATTATCTTAGCATGAAATCAAAGAGATAAAGGCATCAGAAAGTCACAATATGCCGACGCAGAAAGCTTCCAAAGCCACGACGTCTCCTTCTGCATGACTCGATTTGCTCTCACAGATTAAAAAAGCGTTACGTTATATATCTGATTTGATTTTTTCTTGTTCCATGCATGTTCCAATCAATTAGGAAACATATCGTATCTTGTATGCATATATAGATATATCTGTAAAATTTCAAAATCAGGCTAAAATAAAGAGAAAAATAAATAAAAAAAGCTTTGCTGTTTGGCCAACTTGTAGGTTAAAAAGCTTGTCGGAGTCTAACGTCATACCACCGTATGATCATCTTTCTTTTTTTCTTTTTACTTTTTTTTTGGCATCTCTAAATTTATTATTATAAGTTTAAAATTGTTAAGTCCCATGTCCCTTATATATTAGTTAGGATCCCTTCCAACTTCCGATGTGAGATAATATTCTTTAATACGCCCCCTCGAGATGATGGCTCTTTATCTATCAATCTCGGTATGTTCGGGCATAGATCGATGGACCAACTTTGGGTCGGGTCGATAATGGATCGGGTTGGACAGTAAGGACCGGGCTCTGATACCATGTTAAGTTACATGAGCTTCCAACTCAAAACCAATTGGCAATGAGTGGATTAGCCCATGTCCCTTATATATTAGTTAGGATCCCTTCCAACTTCCGATGTGGGATAATATTCCTTAATAAAAATGTGATTTGGTATTTTAGACGATCAACGGATCATCATTTTGTTATTGTCATCTTTTAAATTTTCAAGAGAAATTATTGAAGTTACTTTACAAATTGTGTGAAGAAGATCCATAGAGAGCCCTTTTGGCACTACTGAGTTAGTTTTTTTATTTGAAAAGCCAAAACACTAAACTAAAACATTTCATCAGTTACTGAAATTACTTTACAAATTGTTTCCTAACACTGATTATGTAGTTGCAAAACCTTTATTTATGTATTTTTTTGCAAAAAGCAAAACAGAGCATATGCCTGATCTTTAACCCCAAGAAAGTGGCTTTATGTGTGTCTTGATGACCCATCCATGACTCATCCATTACCACAAAGGTCCTCAAGTCTCAACGATTCAGAGCTTTGCTTCAACTGCCTCTTGTGTTTTTGTCTTTCCCTTTAAATACCTTCTCACCAACACGGTTAATTTCATCATCACCTTCACTCACAATCTCTCTCTCTCTCTCTTTCTCTCAAAATCAAGATCAAGATCAAGATCACTACTCAATCCTCCAAGATGACATTGAGCAGAGTTCACCAACAAGTTACTGCATTTCCTGCAGTCAAGACTGCTCCAATGGGTTACTTGCCTGATCCAGCTTCCATCAACAAGCTCCAAATCCCAACTTCTTCCAAGAAATCTGAACAACAAAGTTAGTACATTTACCTTTCTCTCCATTTTGTTTGTCTTCTTTTTCCTGGAAATATATATGGAGGCTAACAGGAATGGTTTTCTTTTCATAACAGGCAAAGGAAAATCGATTCTGCGAATGAAGAGAAGCCATAGCTTCACGAATGGCGCTAGAGATCAGAGCAAGTTAGGACCAAAGCTAACCGAAACAGTCAAAAGAAAGCTATCATTGGGAGCTAGGATCGTTCAAATGGGAGGCTTAGAGAAGATCTATCAAAATCTCTTCAAGGTTTGCGATGAAGAGAAATTGTTCAAGGCGTACCAATGTTACCTATCGACAACCGCAGGTCCCATCGCGGGCCTACTCTTCATCTCATCAAAGAAGATTGCTTTCTGCAGCGAGAGATCGATCAAGGTGGCTTCTCCTCAGGGAGATCTCATCAGGGTTCACTACAAAGTGTCAATCCCATTGTGCAAGATCAAGGGAGTGAACCAGAGTCTGAACACGAAGAAGCCATCTCAGAAGTACCTTGAGGTAGTCACGGTCGATGACTTTGACTTCTGGTTCATGGGCTTCTTGAGCTACCAGAAAGCGTTCAACTGTCTCAAGCAAGCGCTAGACGATGAAGAGCAATAAACCGCAGCGGTTTTTTCTCTAGAGGAGCTAACTAGGGAGGGTTGAAGAGGAAATATTTCATTTCTACTCTTCACCTCTTTCAAAAGAGACAATATTGTACAAACTCATATTTTCTTTTGCTTTACCCATTTTTTTCTCCATTGTAGACACGAGCAAGAGATGAATATATTTAGCTGATCCCATATTCCTCTTTCACACCAAAAATATAAGGAAATGAGTAGTACATAAGACCATTTCATAATCTTGATCTCAATGCATTTAGTAGCTTTGAGATACACAGGATCGATATTCCCCATAAGTGAAATAAAACCAACAATGAGGCTCCAGAAGAACCTTTCGAAAGCTTCATTGATCACAACAAAAGCTTATAGCAAACATTGCTCCATTGTATTACATAGAGAATCAAGAGTCTTCAAATATCAAGTACTTAATCTTTTTTACTCTTTAAGGAGAAGCAGATCCAGAGAAAACTACACACACTTTGCAAAGCAACTGAAGAATATTACAGGAGCCGCCACAACCAAATATTTAATGCACAAAAATGTACAAGAGCTTGAGAGGGGACTCGCTGATGGACCATACACCATGAGTAGGCCCATACACGAGACACAGAGAGAGAGAGATACAGAGATATCACAGCGGGTTTAGGGCAGACCAGAATGTCCTGACAGACAATCTTTCCTCCAAGTAACGAAATCCCAACAGCAACGATCAAAGCAGAACATCTGGCTCGGTTAAACTTCCAGAAAAGTTAACTTTACAACATTTGGGGAACTCGAGGCCAGCTTCACTGCATCTTACTTTTGTCACATGTGGAAGAGACCTTACATCTAGGTACTCCAGGGAACTGCATTTCTCCAAAAGCTTGCCTATCCCTGTTACTGTGATCTTTGGGCAGTTGCTCACTTTTAAAACCTTCAATCCCAAAAAATCGTCGCTCCCCAAACCCTGGAAAGCGGTGTCTGTAACCTCCTCGCAGCAACCGATATCAAGAGCCTCCAAGTTCTTGCACTGCTTGAGAATGCATGTAAGGGCAGAGTCGGATATATTTAAGCACCAATCCATCCTCACGTTCCTGAGACTGTCTTTGCAGGAATCTGCCAGTAATATGATAGATTCGTCAGAGATGTCTCTGCATCCACCGATTATCAGAGTTTCCAAATTTTTGCAAAACTGAGCCAGGGACGATATAGATTCGTTCCCAACTTTGTAACAGTCCAGCAATTTGAGCGTCTTGAGGGAAGATGCACAAGCTTTCGCCACACTGGAAACTCCAGCATCTCCTACATTGTTGCATTTATTGATATCTAAAGTTTTCATCCTACTGCATCCCTTCACGAGATCAGCAAGGCCTGAATCAGTGATATTGGTGCAGCCTTGAAGCCCAAGAGCTTCCAGGTCACGGCATTTCTCAGAGAGTGATTTCAGCGATTCGTCAGTGATGAAACGACAACCCGCTAGATGCAATGCCCTTAGATCATGGCAGCCTTCTGCAACAGCTGACAATCCTTTATCTGAGAGCTTTCTGCAGTATGATACATCAAGAAACTGCAGTAACGAAAGACACCGTCCAATTGAGGCCAACCCAGTATCTGTAATACCTGTTCCCAGAAGTCAAAATCATTACCAAAATTAACAACATCCAAGGATACTAACAGAAACCTATCTTCCACAGGATTGTTCCACCATCATGACAACACATAAACCATCTATCTGGGAAACAAAGAGGCTCATACAGAGACACTCGGAAGTTCAGCCAGAACATCCATACCAATGCAATGAGCCAAGGAATCATAGAGATGTTATTATATGAGGGTCTCAAACTAATAGAGTAATCATGCGGAGACAAAGCTTAGCAAACAGATAGAAACACACAGCTGAAATACTATTTCTTCTTTATCCCATAAGGGAAACACCCACAAAGGGACGAAGGCAAACAACACTGAAGAACCTAATAAATCACCAGAGAGCAAATATAATACCTATACTGTCTTAAAAATTATTCCTTTCAAGTTCAATTAGATATGGAACCCGAAGAAGTCTTTGTTGTAAAAATCCAAAAGAGTACCTTTACAGTTGTGCAGATTGAGAACTCTGAGGCACTTGAATCCCTCGGAGATGACAGCGAGGTCGGAATCAGTGACACCTGGATAAAAGGACCTTGAGATTGACTGAGACAAGTCCAATTCCACGATTCGAGTGAACCTGGAGGCGAGACGGCCAAGCATGTGTGGACCAGCACGCGCCGCCAGCTTCTTCCGGTCGGTGCTCTGCAGATGTAGCCACCGCTTGCAGACAAGACCGTACACTTCCTTGTCCTTGTCGCTGTCTAGCCTCGACAATACCCATCTCAGCTCGTCGTCGGTTAAAGCATCGTTAACGCAGACCGACGCCATGATCAGAGAGACAAAATCAGAACAAAAAAACAAAAATTCGAATTAGGAATACTATGAAATTAAAAACCCTAATCCAATCCCTCTCTCCCCTCAGCTGCCATCTTCTTCTTCTCTCTTGTTGTTAAAGGGATATTATTAATTAGATGAGCCTTACGGATCGTGTGGTACAAGGAAAGCAACACAGATTTTGGGAAAATGACGCAAAGATCCTCATCTCTGAAACCATTCCATGTTCGGTGGATGGACAGTTCAGGGATTTTAGCATTTGGTACAAGGCGGATGCGTCTTATCATTGGATCCCATGGCGGTTTGTTATGTTTGGTCAGTAAAAGACACTCTCAACAAACCAAAGTCAACGACTTTGAGATGGAGAGAGAGATATTTTATTATCTTCCCACTTTTGCTGCTTGTCTTCTTCCATCACGGTGGCTTCCAAATACACTCAGATCAACACTATTTTTTTCTTATTAATAAACCAAAAGTTTCATACTCGTAAACGCAACGTCGTGCTATATTATAGTGTCAGTATTTGGCGTTAAGAGTTAAATCCCTGTCTAATGAACACCAATTTTGCTACCGTTATTAATTCTGTTACCCGATCTTAAAATGGGAAATGTGATTCTTTTCGATTAACAATTGTGTGAATCAACTGAACTCAATCCCCAAGAGCAGAAACTCGTGAGACCCATCTCAGTTACGGAAACGTACTTCTTCTACTTCCTCTGTTTCTATATGGAGACTCCATGTATCCACAACAACCTTACACGAAATTGGATGCGCGTCACCAACTATAAGGGAACATGCTTTGTAAACTCCATTCCCAGGTGGTAAATTCAGCAGCGACGATGTCTGAAGCGAGATCATCCCTCCTTTGCTCGTTATATCTTGTGTTCTCACCTTTGAGATAAGCCTGTGTGGTCTGCCCAGCAGCTCTGTTACATACCTCACATCCCCTGCAGCAAGAGCATGACAGACTCGTGTGGACGAGACTTGTCCTCTTTCTTTTGACTTTGAGTCCTCCTCTGTCTCTGCGATTCCACAGACTTGATTCTTGTCCATCACGGAGTTAATGATGTAAGCGCTGATACCGTACTCCTCGCATAACCTCACAAGCTCAGAGGCGTTACCAGAAGCTCTATATCCAAACCGGTAATTTTCGCCTGTGGAAAAAAACAAGGGTTTTCAGAATGAGAATATTCAGAGTTTTGAGAAAGGAGCGGGTTTTTGAAAAAAAAATCATGAAATTCACCTGCCACAACTCCGCAAACTCTGAGCTCTCTTGACAATTTCTCCACAAACTGTTGTGGATTAAGATGTCGAACGCTCGCAAATTCTATCTCGAACTCTACTGGTGCTACGTTCCCACAACACGATGCCCAAGAGGAAAGCACACGTTGTCGATCACATTTGGCTACTATTGGTGCCCTGCTCATTAGTTACAATAGAAGAGGGCACCATACACCAGCAGAAATTAATGATTTAACTAACTTAGATCGATGGGATGTTAAATTAACTGGGAGAGTGGAAGGAGGACGGTACCTAGGTTTCCAACCGAGTACTTCAGCCATTCCAACAAAAGACAATAGATATGGAGTACCAACTCTTGCAGCTTGAATTGCAAGCTGTCGATGACCGATATGCAGGGCATCAAACTTCCCTAAAGCAACAATGCCTCCTGCAAATTCAAAACAAAATGCATAAAGAAGACCATACTATTAATTATAATCTTCAACAAATTCTTACAACACTCTCTCTCTCATAGTGCTGGAGAAACCTCTCCGCAAACGACAATGAAACACAATACCCTATCAACAATAGAAACTTGAATGAAAATGAAGAAGAAAAAGCAAACAGATACCTGCAACTGGCGAAAGCTGTTCAACTGGAAGCTCAGGATCATCTTCTCCCTGGCTTTGGAAGAAGAAATAGACAGAGACTTTAGCAAAGCCTCCAATTTTGTAAATTTGAGTAGAACATAGCAAAGAACATTTTAGCACAAATCTATCTCTTGTTTCGTCCATAGGGTGCTCCAAGAACCCAGCTATACACATAATTCCCAGTAAAGTTAAGTGAAAGCTCATCAAAAAAATTCACTATCAAACCGTCAGATTTCAACTTCGATTTGGGGAAAACACATAAACAAGCAAAACAACAGCGAGATTCAAACTAGGAGAACAAAAGAAAAGCCTGAAACAATCGTGAGGAACTGGAATTTGGCCTGGACTTTTGCAGTGAGACCTAGACGAAGACTTCATCCGCTGCAGCAATTTAGCCGCAGAAGATCTGGGCAAGAATGAAGATTGCTGAAAAACCTCAGCACCGCAAAACCCTAATCCTAATCCAAGCTTAGGAGGATGACGGTGGTCCCACAAATGAACGGAAGCACGGGAGCCTCCGCACAACATGGTCTCCGACTCAAGTTCCCCAACCTAAAAAAAAAAAACGAACTTGCTCTCCGAAACTCTTCGCCGGAGCTAAGCTTCACTCACCGGTGACAGGTGTCGCTTAAACAGTTAAACCTTGTGGTAGATTTCATGTCCACGTCAAATCCTTCTCTTTCAGTTAGAGGGTTTCGTATATTCCCAAATCTTTTATCTACTACATTGTGTTTGTGACTTTAAGCAATCAACCAAACTCATATGTTGAAAATAGTTGTCAATTCACAAATGGAACACCAGAAGCAACACTCTCTGCATACTCTACATACTTTACTCCAAAAAACTGCTTCAGAAAATACTCCTCGAACTGTATTCTCTGAGCAAAAAACCGCCACACGACAACCGTGAACACAACCGTTGAAACGGGATTACAGAGCATAACCTGTGTCCCAACAGACCAGATGAGAAACCCGGAGTAACTAGGATGCCTCATTAGTCTATACACACCGTGAGTCATAAGCCTGTGATGCTCCTCGTAGTTGATCTTTATGAGGTGTGTGAACGATCTTCCTGCTGTTATTATTGCTGTTTTCCTGATGGTTTCCCCGACGATGATCATTATAAGTCCAAAGTTGCTGATCCACATGTGTTGTTTCAGCCCCGGGAAGAGGATAATCTCGGTTAGATATTCGAGTACTGCCATGAGCATTGCTAAAGCGTAGTGCTTGGTGATCAAAAGTGAGCTTAGAGTTACGTTTGATGATCCGTGAATGGCGATGGCTAGAATGTATTCCGATGTGTGGAAGAAGATTATTGACAGGAGCATCTGGGATAACTGTCTGAAACCAGTGTCACTGAAGATCTCTGTCATTTTATTATTAATCAAGAACAAAAAAATTGTGAGTTTTTCTCTCCTCTTTGATCAGAGCTTATGATGATTCATTTCTAGAACTACCGCAAACCTGAGAACGAGGCGGAAGCATAGTGCATCAGTAATGGAAGCCGGTTTTCGAAAACAAACCCGAGGGGCTCCAACTCCAAGAGCATCATAATCGTCTACGAAGAAAATAATCGAAAAGATGAAATTTTAATTAAACATGAGCTCCTCAAACACTCGGTTTTATGTAACAGCATGAACTAGTTTTAGCATCAGGAAACATATGATCTTAATCCAAAAGTTAAACTTTCCCAAAAAAGATATATGATTTTGATCCAAATCAATCTCGTAGTCCAGATCTTCTAATATCAGCTTCAAGGTTAGACCAGATTTAGCAAAAGTGAAGACAAACTACATTCCTAATGGGTTAATCAGACAAGCTTTAACAATGGCACTGAAGCTGTCAAAATCCAGGTCCTACTTCCTACATCAACATTGAGATTTTACACAAAACAACCAACCAACAAAACAATGGAATTTACGGTAGAAATTCTAAACACTTGGGTTGAAATTGTTTCGTTTTGATAAAAACGTAGCATGAAATTGTTTATTTTAAAGAAAAGGGTTCCACGCATTTAATAATCCTAGCCAACGAATCAATTGTTAGACAAACCAGAGACGAGGGAATGAACAGAACCTTGGGAGCCGACGATTAGAGAAGTAACTAGTCGAAATCGAAACAATTTTGGGTAAAATCAGGGAATTACCCGAGGCTAAGGGGGAGCCAGAGAGATGATCGCGTCGAAATTTGAAGGTGATGAAGAAGAAAGTTTATAGAGAACGATTGTGCCAATCGTATTCTGAGGAGACGAAGAAAAAAGAAGACGAAGAAGAAGAGAGAAATACTCTCAGTCACGTGCGAGCCAGCCTTAGCTTAATAATTTTCTAATTTTTTTGTTCATATTTCTCTAAAATAAAGGGTAACTGTAATGTATATCATCACTAGCAAAATATCTTTATTAAGTAAATAAACAAAACAGTCTATGGCATATATTAGATTCTCTCTGAGTAACACAGAACAAAAAGATCGGCCACATGAGAAAGCTCTTGTTTGTTGGTTAGGGGCCTCTGTTGCAAAAATGAGACTGCCCAAGTTTTTTAAGGAGTTGTGTTCCTGCTTTAACATGGACTCTCTCGACAAGAGTTTTTAGCTTATGCAATTGGGATGTTGGGTTCACCAAGATTCACAAACGCCTCTGCACGAGCCATCCGACTCATGGCACCATTCCACGACACCAAGTGGTTCAGAAATGTGTTTATATACTTGGCCCTCTCGTTCTACCAACCGGAAAAACAACTCATTTAGCCTTTTGAAGGAACAAAAAAGAACATGGAATGGTCGACATTGAAGCTAGTTTTTACCTTGTAGTCCAGATAATAAGAGTGCTGCAAAGTTTAAGATAAGAAAACCAAAGAAATTAGCAGATTCATTTTTTTTCTTTCTAAGTGTTTCTTGGGAGTATGAGGGAAGAGATGGATAGTTTACCTCCCACACATCCAAGCTGATGATTGGCTGTAACAACAAAAGAGATGTGATCAAAGAGGTAGCTTCAAGTTTAACAAGAAAACTAATGGTACTCTTAACATACAATATCGTCCCACACGAGCGGGTTTATGGCGTTTGAGGTTTTGACCACCTCAAGTCTTCTCTCTTCCCTCTTCACTGAAATTGCAGATAACAAAAAGAGAATCAAGATTTTACATTTTCAGAGTCGTTAAAATACCTTCCAGTTTATAAATTCTCAAGTGAAAAGCGTGGAGAGTTTCTCACAGACGAGCCAGACCCAGCCAGAACCAAACTGTGTAAGAGCTGAATTAGTGAATTTTTCTCTGAAATTTGTGAAAGAACCAAAATCTTTCTCAATCTGCTCAAGAACACCCTTTTGAGGCATGTCTCCACCGCCAGGTTGCATCGACTCCCAGAAGAAATCATGGTTATAGACCTACACAAACAATCTTCCCAACATTAACTTATGCCTCGGGTGATGTACAAACAACTTAGAAAGTAAGTACCTGCGCGGCGTTATTGAACTCGGGCAAAGGATTCCCGTTGTTGTATGTCGCCTTGATAAGCTCTTCCAGGGTGTATCCATAGAGTCTATCATCTTTCCCTAACTGTTTATTTAGATTGTCCACATAACCTCGATGGTGTTTACCCCAATGCACTTCTAGTGTTCTTCGACTCATATACGGTTCCAAAGCATCCTGTTCACATTGTGTTCAGACTATCAACAGAAGCATGTTCTTTGGCATATCACCAAAGGCCCTAAGATCAACTATCACAAGTAATTTCAAGAGAGAAGATACACAGGTCAAGATGCAATTTCGCCCTAGAATCACTAGACATTTCACCCAAATTAACCAACTTTCCACAATGATAGAGAACATCAAATGGCTTTACAGAAGCAAGACAAAGATACTACACTGAGAATCCGTATGCAACAAGAAAGATAAACTAAGCGTCTCTGGCTCATTTAGACTTACAAGTGGATAAGGAGGTGTCTTTAGACCGTAGTACGCTTCAACCTTTAAACCACCTCGAGACCCAAGAGAGCGTCTTTTCTGCTGATTACTCTAAACAGAAACCAAAAACAACGAAATCTGAAAGCTTTAGTGATTGAAAGGGACAGATTCACGAGAAGCAAAACCACAGGGGATTTCAATGTCGAGTAAGGAAAACCAAAGAGGAATCGAACCAGATGGACAAGCTTGGAGGATTTCAAACGTATTCTAGAATCTGAAATAGTACAGAAACTGCTTGTCATCATAACACAAGAAGCCATTGTTACTTCCTCCTCCCACTGTCGTCGCCAAAATCTCGCTTCCTTCGTGCTTCACTCTTGGGCTCGCTTTCTCAGAGAAAAGGCCTTATCAATCTGTTGGTTCGACCCGGTTGCTGTTATAAACTAAAAACCTAGACGATTCCCCTCCGGTTAATCAAGTTAAACCGGTAAATCGAACCGGAGATATCAACCTGAAGGAGGCAACAGCCAACAAAGCAAGGGTTTTAGCAAATACTGACGATCCTTTGAAACCGACCAACAAAGCAAGCCGTGAGCTAAAAGCCTAAAACCCTCTTCAGAAAGCAAAGAAACCCTTTTCGATTTCGATTTGCTTCCACTGTCGATTTAATCATTTTAATGGCCGCAAGGGCTGCGACATCGTCGGCTAAATGGGCGAGAGACTTTTTGTTCAGGAGGGTCTCGTCGAATCCTCTTGGAGCGATTCGAAACTGTTCTTCGGCTCCTACTGCTTCCTCTGCACCTAAAGTCCCTCATTTTTCCAAGAAAGTAAGCAGCTTTGATGAGTTTCTTGATAAATTAAGAGAAATGAATTTCTTTCATATTGGAATCTTATTCGCTTCGGGCATTTCGTTAAGATGAAGCTATGCAGAAGAGTTCCAATTACACTACATCGGTTTTTCTTTTATGATCAAATGCTTATATCTGGTGTAGTAGAGTTAGATCATTTTTGCTCTTATAAGAGCAATTAATTTCTCATGTCTCAAGTATTTATCTTTGCCTGTCTTGAAATTTTTAGGGAAGGATATTGACAGGAGCTACCATTGGGCTGGCCATAGCTGGAGGAGCTTATGTGAGTACTGCAGATGAAGCAACCTTCTGGTACTTAATAAGTGATTGAGACATTACATGTCTTTGTCTTTTTATTCTCTTTGTTAGTTAACATTGCTAAGGCTACCTTGTCGTCACTTTGAGGGAATCACTTTGTTTTTATCGTTTGCTCATCTGTTGTGTTGGACAGTGGATGGCTGTTCTCAGCAACAAAGGTTGTTAATCCTTTATTTGCTCTTCTGGATGCTGAGTTTGCGCATAAGCTGGCTGTTTCGGCTGCTGCTCGCGGGTGGGTACCTAGAGAAAAGAGGCCTGATCCACAAATCTTGGGACTTGAAGTTTGGGGAAGGAAATTCTCAAACCCAATTGGGCTTGCTGCTGGGTTTGACAAAAACGCTGAGGCTACCGAGGGCTTGCTAGGACTTGGATTTGGCTTTGTTGAGGTAGGCTCTGTAACTCCAGTTCCACAAGAAGGCAATCCCAAACCACGCATCTTCAGACTAAGCCAAGATGGGTGAGAATCTCAAAACCACTCTTCTTGTAAATCGGTAATAAATTACCTTTAATGATCGAATAATCGAAAGTTTCAAATAAAAGACTCATAATCTTTGTTTTTCGGATGTGTTCTTGTCCATCCAGAGCCATTATCAATAGGTGTGGATTTAACAGTGAAGGGATTGTTGTCGTTGCAAAGCGGTTGGGTGCTCAACATGGTAAAAGGATGTTGGCGGAAACATCAGGCACTTCGTCATCTCCAAGCGATGAAGTAAAACCAGGGGGCAAATCTGGACCTGGTATCCTTGGGGTCAACCTTGGAAAGAACAAGACAAGTGAAGATGCTGCTGCTGATTATGTCCAAGGAGTTCATAACTTATCCCAATATGCTGATTACTTGGTACAAACTTCTTGTCCTTATTTATTGAGCATTCATTTGATCTAATCGACTCTATAATGCTCTGTTCCTGATTTAATTTTTCTCTACAGGTAATCAATGTTTCATCACCCAATACAGCAGGGCTGCGTATGCTTCAGGGAAGGAAACAGTTGAAGGACCTTGTAAAGAAGGTTCAAGCTGCTCGGGATGAGATGCAATGGGGTGATGATGGTCCTCCTCCTCTTCTTGTGAAGATTGCTCCTGATCTGTCCAGAGGAGAGCTCGAAGATATTGCAGCGGTGCGTTGTACCAAAAAAACAAAACAAATTCTATACTATCCAAGTAAATGGCTCTTACATCATTGTATTGTTTTGTGTAGGTTGCTCTTGCTCTCCACTTGGATGGGCTGGTAAGTTATCTTTATACACGAACTAACTTCTGTTTCATCAGTGTCAATTAATTCCTGCAATCTACTTAACGTAGTGTTGAAAAAGCGACCAACGGTTTAGAGTAGTTTTTGATTTCTGTTGTAAGTATCGGTATGTTGCAGGCCATAAAGCTTCCTATGATGTTGATACTGTCTTTGTTTCTCCCATAGATCATATCAAATACCACAGTCTCGAGGCCAGATCCTGTAACCAACAACCCCGTGGCAACAGAAACAGGTGGTTTGAGCGGGAAACCGCTCTTTCCTCTCTCCACCAACATGTTGAGAGAGATGTACACTTTGACACGAGTAAGTTTATATCTAAAAAGAGATGACTCGCTATTCTACCAAGGAACTAAAACATTTCTGATTCGGGTTTTTGGCTATGTTCATGACCTCTTTTACTCAGGGAAAGATTCCACTGATAGGCTGCGGTGGTGTAAGCAGGTAAACGTTTCAAAATGTTTTAGATTGCGAGGAAAACAAAACACACAAAAATTTGATTCAGATGAATCTTTGTGTGTTTTCAGTGGTGAGGATGCTTACAAGAAAATAAGAGCCGGAGCAACTCTTGTTCAGCTGTACACAGGGTTTGCGTATGGAGGACCCGCTTTCATCCCAGAAATAAAGGTCTGGTCTTTTCTTCCATAAGGGGAGTTTAATAAGCATAGAGAGAAAGTCTAAAAACTACCTTCACCTTAAAACTCTTATAAGACCAAATCCACGAAGCACTTGGTGTCAAAAACTGAAAAACATCTCTTTGTTGTCAACTCTGCATATTATCTTCATTGATACTAATATCCGTGTGCAATAGGAGGAACTGGTGAGTTGCTTAGAAAGGGATGGCTTCAAGTCGATTCAAGAAGCAATTGGTGCAGATCACAGATGATGAATCATGAAAGAACAAAATACGCAGAGGAGAGTGTCCTCCTTTTCTTACAACAAAAACAAAAACGTTGTATTTAATTTCATTGATTCAGTTGTTTCTTTCTCCCTAACAATATAACGTTTCGTCTCTTTTCCCTCGTTTTATGAGAAATAACTAGCAACATTTTTGTCCTCAAGGTCACTAGTTTGTTTTATGATAACAGCACAAGTTCTTCTAGCACACAGAAAACAGCCCGGTTGAGATCATAAGAGTCATAACAAAACTGATCAGATAAAACAATTTGCAACCTCAAAACAGGTGTCAATAGTAAAAGCACTAGAGAAGAAGAATTTTCACGACGTGGTTGCAGGTTGTAACTGTTTAAATTTGGCCTGCAAGACCATCCCGGCTTCATCTGCCACGCTTTTCTTTCTTGCCAACACCTGCATTGAATGGAACATTCTTGAAGTTTATATAACTAAATATCTCCAGGTAAGCTATAGCAGTAAAATATAGCACTGATGCAAGATTGATGTCAATAAATATGCATTGAAGCTGTGAAGGGCAAAGCAAATGGAAGGAGAGATGATAGCATTGGATTCTGCTTTATACGGAAACAATAATCAGAACTAGTAACAAATACTGGAACAGCGGTTCAAATGCACAAGAGTCGAGTGTGGACTCTAATTAGTTTTTCATGTACGGCTCTAGGGAGTGTCTGATAATGTGATGGAAAGGAGCGACCAAAGGACCTTTCCGATTATTATGTCCTTAAACTTTAAGACCTCAACCATTTTTTACATTGGATCAGTCACTGAAAGTACACCAAAATCACAGGCATTTGAAAGTTGATAAGAGTGAAAAAAATCTAATTTGGATATAATTCCACCAAAAACGTACCTCAAAAAGTTGGTCAAAGTTTGATTTCAACAAGTTGGTCTTCCTCTGACAATAATCTTTTCCGTCCTCCATTGTTTTCTGCAAAAATGCATAAACTTTAGACCCCCCCCACAAAAAAAAAAACTTTAGCTACACAGGAACGATACTGAAGGGAATCATAAACCCATTGTGATTGATTGTGTATACCTCGATGAAGTAGCCAGTGCCAATATCAACTAGAACCTTATCAGCTTCATCAAGTGTCCCAGGCACGTAGAGAGAGGCTGTGAGTGGTACAAGCATCTTCTTACCTATAATTCAAAAAAAAACAATCACTCGCTGAAGATCATTTGAAGAACAAGAGGCGATAAGATGATTAAGCGGGAGAAGATGGTGATGCGAGCGGACCTTGAGGTCGAAGAGAGAGATCGTTGAGAGCTGCGGCGGCGGAATCGAGGCGGCCGGTGGCTGTGCGGATGTTGTTAAGACTGTCCTGGAGGAGATTTACTTCCAGATCCGCTTGCTCCTTCAACGCTTTCAGTTGATCGATTCCCATCTTCTCCATCTCTCCTCTCGACGATGATGACGCCATTCTCTCTCTCTCTCTCTCTCTCTCACAGCCGAGTTTGCGAATCGCTTAACTCTGCGCAAAAGCACTTCTTCTCGGCATCAAGACGAACTGTGGCCCATTAAGTTGAAGTCTGGCCCATTAATCCCAATACCAAGGCCCATGTAGGTCCATTTGGTATATGCATCTAAGGAATTTTTTGTTATTTTTCGTTACTTATGACATCTCCAACTCATCACTATTTTTGGCTCCAAACTTTATTTTAGAGTTAATTTTTCTCCAACCCAACTCTATTTTAGAGCCAAAAATAAAGTTTTTAATATTTGGCTCTATATTTAGAGTCAACTCTATTTTTTTGTTCATTACTCTATTTTTAACTCTAAAATAGAGTAATGGTCTTAGAGCATCTCCAACCATGGTTTTTAAAAAGGTTTTAAATAATAAAATAATCAAAAATAATAATAAATATGAGAAAGAAATTAAGATGAGGTTCTTATTTAAGAGATTTAAGAATTAGTTTTTAGGTAAAGTTTAGAACTTCATGTCACTTGTCACTTGTCACTTTTTCATTCATTTATTTTTAATTTTTAAATTAAAATTTAATTATATAATTATATTATATTAAAATATTAATATTTAATTGTTTAGATACCCAAAAAAATTCAAAACCAATGGAGATGGTTTTATATCATTACCGTGACGGAAACTGTTACTGAAAAACAAAAAACATATTCGAGCCAAATCGATACGTGTCGGATGATGTTTTACACATTCGTCGTCATCTGTTTTTCCTCATAGGATAAGTGTCGATATTCTTTTGGGGATATATCTCTTTAAATGTGCGATTACATTGTGTCCGTAGAGTTTTAAAAAAAAAATCTGAGTATCTCTATAAAGAAATGATTTTTGGTAATCAATTCATTCTGAAAAGTAAGATTAGAGGGAAACTATTTGACAGTACATTTAATAAGGGCATAGAGCAGGTAGAGTGAGATGAATGAGAGGCTATTTACTTTACGTGTGTCGGTCCAAAATGCAATATATTATATGTATTTATGCCAAGCTATAGACATTATTTAGGGTAGAAAAGAATGGGACCATATCAATTATTGGGGTTGGGATCATCATTTAGATGATTCGACTATAAAAAGTACGGGACGTATGTTTTCGATAAGAATTGATTACTAAGATCCCCACCTATAATTATTTTGCATTATATTATACAGCACAAGTGTTAATTACTAGTACTACTTAAGAAATGATAACACTAATTTTTAGTTAAGATCTTTCTATTAATGGATTTTTGTTTTATGGCAAAATTTGTTTGATTGTTTGATTAGTTTAGTGCGACCTAAACAATCTAAAAATCTATCTAAACTTTTTTTTCTTTTTTTGTCAACTAAAACCTACCTAATCACGTTGATAGTATTCATCAAATATAATTATGATAAATAAATTACATTCGTTCAACATATATAATTAGTTAGGATCAAAATATGAAACCACAACCAATTGTCTACGCATTAGTCATTAACTGTGTATATATCATAAGTAATTTTCAGAAGAAATTTTACTATTTCAGGCTTAGAATATAATATATCAGGGATTATTAAAATAAACATATTTTTTCGTATTCCCCTTTATTATTATTATTTTTTTTTTTCATTTAATTTTCTCGTATCTGTCATTCACCACCAAGATTTACATAGTGGTTTTTTTTTTTAATTTGGTTTTTGGCCAAAATCAAGACATGCATTGAATACATTCATATTCAAGTGTAGTTAGTTTAAGCTCATATAAACACGACGTTATAATTAGAAATGTTGATTATGGATCCGCCACATGTTTGAATAGTCGTAGACAAGAGACATTCTAGCTCTCTTTTCTTTGAATTCTGTTATAAAGTTTCCAAAACAAATAAGTATATAGAGAAATTAATTGAAAGATGTCCTTATAAGGTTTCAACTTTTAACAGTAAAAAAACAAATATTTCTCTGACTAACCAAACTTCCAAACACAGGACATAAATTCTTATAAAAACAAGAAGGCAATAAAAAGTAGAAGATTTCATACAGACGACACAGCTGGTTTGTCTTTTTTTTACTTAATGCTCTGTTCTCGCATTCAAATCCCACAAAATAAAGCATCTTAAGAGTTATGTTCATCCTCCAGTTCGATTTCAGCGAAACAATAACACTCACATAAAGCTTTTGTCTATCAATAAAATGCAGAGGAGGAGGAAACCCAAAAACAAATATGAAGTCGGGAACATTTATTAAAAATAAACGTGGTTAACAGCTTGCGCAATTTGCTCACCACAATTGTAACACATTACACAATTAGCAACAAAAACAAACAATATAAATATATATTATCTGGAATTCTGACGACGGCTCTGTTTCGCCGGAAATACCAGACAAAAAGGGCGAAGCCTCCGCGGTTTCTTAATTACCCTTCTTCTAAAGAAAGAAAAACATGAGCTTACTAAGTAATCTTGGATCCGATGAGAAATCGATCTCCCACAAAAAACAAAACAAAAACCCTATCTGAAACAAATCTTAAGAACCAGATTCTTAAACCCTAACCCTAATCTTAGCTTAAACACTAACGACACTCTCTCAAATCACTTCTGGAATCAATCAATCTCTAAAAACTAGAACACACACACACACAGAGAAGCCACTCGAGTAAAAAAAAAAAAAAAGCAGGAGATTGATCAATGACAATAGAGAGAAACAGAGATATATACCAAACTCAAAAGGTTTTGATATTCACCATTAACGTGGGTCATCCACTCTCCGGCCCGACCCGGGAGCTCCACCGGATAAAGAAGCAAGCAAATTAAGATGACCCGGAAGATAATTCCCGACTCTAGCTGCAGAAGCTTCACCCATTGCAGCTTGTTGCTGTTGCTGCTGGTGGACGAAAAGTGCAGCTGCTGGTTGTTGTTGTTGTTGTTGTTGTAAGAACATCTCTTGTGGAGCTCCAGCGGCAAAGCTCCAAATTTGTCCGAAATCTGTCCTCGCCGGAACCGCCCAGAACCCAGCTGGTGTAGCAAAAGATCCCATTGTCTCGTCTTTACCTCCTCCGGTATCCTCGTCGGCTCTCACGCGTTTTCCGAGTATAAACGGTGAGGAACCAAGTAAAGGTTTATGATCCAGAAGAGACGAGGACAAAGTGCAGGTTGAGGAAGTCGAATTGGTGGGGGAGTTGCCGCGGATTGATACTGAAGCGGTGGAGAAACTCGCCGGCGTTGTACCGGTTCCTGTGGCGGCTATGATTGAAGGCTCGGCTTGACGGAGTAGCCATTCGATTGTTTGGCCGTCGGATTTGTGGCCAAGCTCTCTAGTCAGCTGGAAAACACGAGCTGCGCATATAATTGGCATACGGATCCTCCTCCCTCTTCCGTCGACTTTGCTGTGTCGATCCTTCGCCGGAGGTTTCTTCACGACAAGAGCTCCGTCGGACGACTGCTGATGTTGTCTCTGGCGTTCGATTATAGCTCCGTTCGAGATCATAACTCCTTCGGTGTTATTCGACATGGGACGATCTGGCTTTGTGTTAGATTCTTGTAAGAGGAAGAAGAGATGATAGTTGTTTAGTTTCTCAGTCTCTGAAACACATTCAGAGAAGAGGAGAGGAGAAGAAGGGAAGCTAATGATTGAGAGGCAGGAGCTGGTGGAGACAGGAAGGAGGGCACATGGGTGGTGGGTCCCTCTCACAGCTCACCCTCTCTAGTTTTTTTTTTCTTTCCCCTTTGCTTTTTTGAGGGGACATTTTTTTTTGTCACGACGCGGTGGACTTCACGCTCTCGACCTCCGGTGAATCAGTCGCGTGGGAACCACGCTCCGGCAGGAGAATTTAAGCTAGGTGGGACCCGGTCCTTTCTGCAGGTTTGCTACGTGCATTTAAGAGACGTTTATCCATGCTTTTTCTACCTGCAGGTAACTCACATCTTGGGGGTTGTTGTTTTGTTAATCCAATAAATCCGGTCTAGATATCAGATATGAGATACAATTTATTTTTGTCAAATTTACATTTGGATATAAAAACTGAATGTAAAATGAAATACATCTAAAATATCTAATTACTATCATTTACAATAAAAACTTGAAATATTTATCTCACAAAAAATATAACTTAAAATATTTATTCCACTAAAAAATAAAATTTAAATTATTTATATTTTATTATTTGCAAAAAAAAAATTATGTCATTATAACGGAATCGCAAAATTTTACTAAAACTACAAATTACCGTTTCCCGTCAAAACCGCAAAATAGAGTTTTTCAATAAAAGTTTCAAAATAATGGTTTCTCGCAAAATAACATTTTTCCGCCAAAATCGCAAAATAACGGTTTCTCACCAAAAACGTAAAATAGCAGTTTTCCGCTAAAACTGAAAATAATAGTTTTCCTCCAAAACTGCAAAATAGAGTTTTTTCCGTAAAAATTTCAAAATAGCGATTTTCTGTAAAAATTATAGAATAGCGGGTTTTTCCAAATCACAAAATAACGGTTTTCTACCAAAACCGTTAAATTTTTAAATTTTTTGAGTAATGTAATTATTTTGCTTTGAGATTAATCAATACTTTTATAATGACGTCGTTTTTTGTAAAGAGTACAAATATATCGAGTTTGAATCTGGATACTAGCAAACCAACAAATCCGCTGGATAGAAGATTTCCTCAATCTAATAAAACCCTCAAAAACTTTTAATTTTGGGCCGACTCATATGGGAAGTAATTTTTAGCTTAATGTGAACAAATTATGTGGAAACTGATCTTTTAGAAGAAAAAGCTATTCCATTTAACAATTGAAAATATTGAAAAGGAGACAATCAGTGAGGTAAGCAGACTTTGACATCAAAAGTTTTTGTCCTTTATATTTTATTCATATATTTGGCTATATTTTATGCCATCAACTTAAATATCTGCACTATCACGTGTTTTACGTGAGATGGCAAAAATCGAAAGAATTCAAAATTCCTTTGTCCACACCAAACACAAATGCCAATTAGTTGAGTTTTTTTTTTTTTTTTAAATTCAAGAAAGAATCTCATATTCATGGTGAGATTCAGATTAATATTCTGAAAAATTACAATCCACGGATAGATCCCTTTCCAAATATTTAAATGTGTCGAAAGTAAAAACTTATATCTGTGTGAGTGTCCAAAATAAATATTCTTTCCATTTTTTGTTAAGTGTCGTTTAAGGTTTTTTCACACATATTAATAAAACAATACAATTCTTTGTTTTGCTCCTTATTAATACATTATATAATGTGTTCACACTCATTAATGAGTTGGAAAATAGTGATAAAAGTGGAAAATTTATTAAAAATCTGTATTAAAAATGTAAAACGACACTTAAAATGAAACAAAATTAAAATTCTAAAATGACAATTAAAAAGAAACAGAGGGAGTATGTGTTAAGTTCGCATAGCAAAAAAATCGAATCCGAAACATATTTGCGTCCAACATCCGTTTCCTACTACTTGACCGCAAGCGTCAGGACAGTTGAGTTTGCTCGTTACGTGAATGCATCTCTTCTTTACATATAAAAATTATTAGAAAAACTGGCGTAAGTTGGAGAAGCTTCGTATATTACAATAACAGCACATATCATGTTGAAAACGTATAAATATTATATTTAAAAATGTTATATATGTTTCAGGAAACTTTGCAGTAAGTTATATCTTCTATACTCAATTTGTGTGTGTATGTCAAAAAAAAAAAAAAATAATTTAATTTAATTGTTTATCAATACGGATTTGTGTGTATAGCGAACATTAACTTAATAATTCCCCTCGAGTCTGACCTTGGGAAGAAAGTGATTTAGTCGCCGTCAACAACAAAAAGAGTGATTAGTCCACTTGGCAGATACGCAAGATTTGGTTATGTCGTTTGTCTCATCGACATATTTTTTTTCTTATGTCGTGATTCGTGACAATAATTTATATATGACCTATGCACCCAGCATTTGCTAATTAATAATAGTATTTGTTTAAACAAATATTTCATTAAACGGATTTTCTTATTGTTTAATTGTCAATGTACCGTTCTTGTGAGCCATTGCATACCATGAGCGATGTGTCCTCATGTCTGCCCTTTGTAAAGACTGTACTGTAAACTTGAAACCCAATCTAACACAAATGTTTTGGAGTGAATAAGGCAGATAATAAATAGACAATTGAGAAATCATGTGAATGGCATTTATTGTATTTTTATTAAACAAGTAACTAATACAGGATAATGGATGATACATACTGTATTACATAGTTTGTTAGGAGTAGTACTGTCAATTGGGCGGGTAACCATGGGCGTGGGCCAATAAAAAATTTATTGGGCGGTCATAATTTAGGCCCAACATGAATTGGTCATTTATGGTCTTCGCCCAACCTAACCCGCGAACAAAAGCGGGTTGAGCCGCGGTCAAGTTGGTCTACGCCCAAAGTACGATCATCATCTCTCTCGCGGCCGTCTCCTTGAAGCCAGAGAAGGAGATGCTGATCCTCTTTACAAGTAAGACTCTGCCTCTTCTTCTTCTTCTTCTTCTTTGTTTGGTCTTCTTAGATCGATTTCTAATTCAGGATTGTTCTCTAGTTTCATCATTTGACTAGTCGAAAAAAACTTTTATATCTAAAATTAGCTTTTTGAAGCTACAAAATTTAGAAATGCGGCGCTAGGTTTTGGATAACTGTGAGAGTCGACCGATGATTGCAGAACTCGGTAGTGATTTCGACTATTGTCAAATTCTGGGTTTATTCAACAACTTACAGGTGTTCTGTTTTGTGGAATTTTATCCCTTTTAGGAACAAAAAAGGTTTTCGGATTTACCTTGTTAGGTATGGATGAGTTTCAAAAGGGTTTGGTGAAGGCTTAGAACTATGTGGTTGTATAAACTTGCAAGTCTTGTGGTCAGAGTTGGGACACGTTACAGGCATTAATCTAATCTTTGTGTGTTTGCACAAGCTTTGTTATATTCTTGATGGAGATATGATAGTTGCATAATTTAGCCCATTTTAGTATACATTTTAGTTAGCATTTTGTGACTTTTTGCATTCATTTCATTGTTTTTGGTATAGTTTGCATCCATTTTAGAGTTAGTGAGTCTTAGGTTAGTTTTTGCATATGTTTGTGTGCTATGGAGTCTTTTAGGTGCTTTTTGGAGCTTGGGGAAGATCATGGACTAGGAGGAACGTACCCGCAGCGAACAGAGATGATCAAGTGATGAAGGAGAAAACCGGACGTTTGCAGCGGTCAGCATGCAGCGGTCTAGGGAGACCGCTGCACTTTCAAGTCTCGCAGCGGTCAGGTGCAGCGGTTAGAGCAGACCGCTGCGGATCCATCCGGAGCAAAAACCAGGCGTTTCACAGCGGTCATGCAGCGGTATAGGGAGACCGCTGCACTTTCAAGTCTCGCAGCGGCCGGAGCACAGCGGTATAGGGAGACCGCTGCACTTTCAAGTCTCGCAGCGGCCGGAGCACAGCGGTATAGGGAGACCGCTGCGGATCCATCCGGAGCAAAAAACCAGACATTTCACAGCGGTCATGCAGCGGTATGAGCTGACCGCTGTGAACCTTCTCGGACACAAAAATTGTCGGGTCAAACCCGGTTTGTCCCGGGTTGACCCGACCCGATCTGTATCTACTTAAGCAAATTAAGCCTAATTAGACAGGGAGTTTTTTTTTGGGCTGCTTCTTTTTAGGGTTCTAGGCCACTTATTTCTTTCTTCTTCTTTTCTTGTTTTTGTTTTGTATGAAGGATTCAAGATCCAAACCATTTTAGTGAAGATTATCTTAAACTCTTTTTACCAATCTTTTTATTTTGCTTATGGCTTTCATTTGTATGGTTTATATTTGTGATTTAGCTATGTGTGAGTAGTTCTTTTAGGATTCTTGGGTGAAGTAGATTAGGGTGATTCCAGGTTTGTTCTTGATGTTTAAGAGTTAGATTACTTAAAACCCTTTCTCATTGAGTGTTATTAATGCTGGATTAGCCTTGACAAAGTTGATTTAGATCATAGGGAATTTCTCGCCCGGAAGGTGTTCGATGAAATTCCCCAACCAATTCAATGAGTGCTTTTCATATCTTAGCCAACGGGAGTTGATGTCTAAGGTGAATTGTGGCTAAGTGGACTTGTTATTAATGCTTGTTAGTCATAGAATCGCGAACGGAAGTTTATGACGATTGATGACTAAGAAATGGGTTAATACCATGGAAGTGGATTAATCTTTAGTAGTGTTCTAAGGCCTAAGGAGATATTTAGTCGAATGTTTGAGCATCTTGAGTAGATTAAAGAATCACCCGAGTCGATTGCTTTACCCGAGAATTCGTTTGTTTAAATTTGATATTAATCGTTTTCTTGTTTGCTTTGCTACTCGTTTATTTCTCTATTTTGCACGTTTCAAATTGTTCGATAAATAAACCAAAACCCGATATTTGCTTAGATTAGATAGCGTCCTGTATTCTTAGTGCGTCGTTCTTATTTCCCTGTGGATTCGATCCCAAAGTGCTACAATGACATGCCATTAGATTGAGGCATTGTGCACAGTGGGTAATTGTGCGAACCGTAAAAAGTTCACTATCAATTTGGCGCCGTTGCCGGGGAAATTAGCAATAGCCATTAGGATTTGGATACTATTTGAGACTAAGTTCTTGACTTCTACTAACATTTTATTTTCTTCTTTTTTGCTTCTTAGAGTCGATGGCCATGGATTACAATGATTGGCCACAAGAAGAGGATGCCACATTTGATGAAAGCATTGATGATGAGCCATATGTGGAGCCACCATTTGATGAAAGTGTAGTCACATCAGAACAAAAAGTAGAGTTGGATGAGCTTTGCAAAGAAAACCCAGCATTGACAAGGAGTAATCTCGCGATTATGATCCGTTTGAACCTCATGTCACGTCGGGCAGCGCTTGAGGGAAGGGAGCTCACATATATTGAGATAAAGATAGCTCATGCACTCGAAGAGGTAATTTATTGGGTTCCACCATGCCAACTAGAAGGTATTTTTGACACAACCTTTGAAATCGTTGATTATGAGGATAGTCACTTGCCTTGCATTGAAGATGTAGCTTCTAGTTCACATGCTCTCAAGCTCATTAATGATTGCTGTGATTTAATATGTGAGTCTCAAATACTAGAAACCTTAAGAGTAGAAAAGCTTGCTAGTGATTATCATGAAGTATGTTTTGATATTAATTATCTATGTGCTTTGAATGATCATGATATCGAGTTTAAGCTTTCAATGCCTGAGGAATCTAGTTCTCTTCTTGAAAAATCTTACCTAGGGGGTGTGCTTGATGTAGATAAGATCTTGAATGAGATAGATGACCCTAAGGTTGAGATGAAATCTAGGAAAGAGGATGTGTTTTACATGATTGATGGAGATGAAGTTGACTATTTTGTGATTAACTCGTTTAAACATGAAATCGACTTTATTTTTCCATCAAATGCATTTGGTCCTCGTGAACATCTCATCATCAAGGAAAATTCCAAGATGTATGCTATATTTTTAGTAACTTTTCTTGATGTGATTTATGCCTCTTTGCCATGGATAGTCGTGTGCCATGTTGCATATTTTGTTTCTTGTCCTGACAAGAGAAGGACCAAAGGTGCATTGGCTCAACCTTTTGATTCTCATGATTAACAGTTGAAACGTCAAGCTTAGCGACGTAAAACAAGCGCTCTTGGGAGGCATTCCCATGACTATCTTTGTATATATTTTCGTTTTTTCTTGTTCTTTTTAATGTTTTTGTTTGATGTTTATAGTTTTCTTGGGTCCAAGGTCGTGGTGCTTAATGCATGAATGGGTAGAGCTACAGCACGTCACACTCCTCTCCAATCCAAAGATATGATCCAAACTCCATTTCATTGTACATACTTTTGCATATTTTTACCTTCTCTTTGATTTGTGTTGCACCGAGACGTTGCAATTCAAGTTCGAGGGAAGGATTTGTGTCTTTTGATCTTGTGTTTTGTGATCTTATTTTTATTTTTCCATCTTTGAGTCTCATTCATTCATATAAGTGCATATAAAAACCATAAAAAAAAAAATATTTAGTTGCATTTTGCATGTTTAAGATTGAGTCTAGATGCATATAGGTTTGCATTCACTTGCATTGGGAGAATTATCCATGTAGAATATAAACTTAAGAGCTTGAATTAATGCCCTCGTTAGGAGTTCTTTGATGCATTTGAGCGATCACGAAGTTAAGGATGATCCATGCTTTGATCTTGCGGTTTGAATGTTTTTGTCTTGGTTGAAGCATGCTTTGAATTGAATCTAACTCTATCTACATGAACTTTAATCTTGACTTGAAATTATCATGCTTGTACATTGAAAAGTTGAACTCATGGATGTCATATACATATTTGAGCTATCTTACCCCTTTTTACCACTCTCTTGTTAGCTCAAATAGCTGATTCCCATATTTGGAACGGTTAACCACACCCTTAACTAAGCCTTTCCTTCAAGCCTTCATCTCTTGTGTGTGTCGTGAGGTCTAATTTTGAATGAACTTAGCAAAAAGTGTTGAGTTTGGAACGACAAGGAGTTGATAGATAGGTTGGTGATTTGGGTGTTGATGTAAAGAAAAGAAAGTGTGGAGAAAATAAAAGATTGGGAAAAAGGATAGGGGAAAGTAAAAAGTTTGGATTGGTTGGCATGAAAGTGTGGAATAGCTCTAGGTGTTGAAAGTATAAGTCTCTATGTGTGTAAAAAAAAAAAAAAAAAAAAAAAAAAATATATATATATATATATATATATATATATATATATATATATGGCTAAGGCATCTAAATGATGATTGAGAGACTAGTTATGAAAGTGAAAAAGAGCTAAAAGAAAAAGATGAAGAGCCAATCCATTTGTTGAAAAATAAGAAGAAAAGAATCCCCTAAGTTAGAAAAGAAATGTGGTCTAAGAAGGCAAAATGCCTTGTGATATGGGTAGTTTAGAATGGATCTTGATGGGTTTAGAAATAGGAGTGGAGTTCATATTGGGGCATTGGGTAGACGGAAGTCATCCTTGTATGAATCAATTGTTCTTTACTCTTAGCATTTTGCCAAAGTTCATTCTTTCGTGAGAGATCCCATTGCATTGGAATACCCACATGATTGAGATCAATTTTATCTCAAAACCTTTTCCCTAAGCCAAATGAGTTCACTTGATTTTTATTAAGCATGATTCACCATTGTACTTAATGAATGTTAAAGAGTTAGAGGATATGATTACTTGTAGATGCTAAGGCTTAGACCAAATTCGTGTAGCGACGAGTATGGCTAAATCTTTTGAAGTAGAGGTTGTTAGTGCATCACATAACCACTACCAAGGGCATTGAATTGAATTCTTTTGTTAATATTCTTGGATATGATATCCCGCATTCCAACCTCTTCTTCGATTTGTTCTTGTTTGTTTGCTTGCGGACAAGCAAAAGGCAAGTTCGGGGGAGTTGATAGTTGCATAATTTAGCCCATTTTAGTATACATTTTAGTTAGCATTTTGTGACTTTTTGCATTCATTTCATTCTTTTTGGTATAGTTTGCATCCATTTTAGAGTTAGTGAGTCTTAGGTTAGTTTTTGCATATGTTTGTGTGCTATGGAGTCTTTTAGGTGCTTTTTGGAGCTTGGGGAAGATCATGGACTAGGAGGAACGTACCCGCAGCGAACAGAGATGATCAAGTGATGAAGGAGAAAACCGGACGTTTGCAGCGGTCAGCATGCAGCGGTCTAGGGAGACCGCTGCACTTTCAAGTCTCGCAGCGGTCAGGTGCAGCGGTTAGAGCAGACCGCTGCGGATCCATCCGGAGCAAAAACCAGGCGTTTCACAGCGGTCATGCAGCGGTATAGGGAGACCGCTGCACTTTCAAGTCTCGCAGCGGCCGGAGCACAGCGGTATAGGGAGACCGCTGCACTTTCAAGTCTCGCAGCGGCCGGAGCACAGCGGTATAGGGAGACCGCTGCGGATCCATCCGGAGCAAAAAACCAGACATTTCACAGCGGTCATGCAGCGGTATGAGCTGACCGCTGTGAACCTTCTCGGACACAAAAATTGTCGGGTCAAACCCGGTTTGTCCCGGGTTGACCCGACCCGATCTGTATCTACTTAAGCAAATTAAGCCTAATTAGACAGGGAGTTTTTTTTTGGGCTGCTTCTTTTTAGGGTTCTAGGCCACTTATTTCTTTCTTCTTCTTTTCTTGTTTTTGTTTTGTATGAAGGATTCAAGATCCAAACCATTTTAGTGAAGATTATCTTAAACTCTTTTTACCAATCTTTTTATTTTGCTTATGGCTTTCATTTGTATGGTTTATATTTGTGATTTAGCTATGTGTGAGTAGTTCTTTTAGGATTCTTGGGTGAAGTAGATTAGGGTGATTCCAGGTTTGTTCTTGATGTTTAAGAGTTAGATTACTTAAAACCCTTTCTCATTGAGTGTTATTAATGCTGGATTAGCCTTGACAAAGTTGATTTAGATCATAGGGAATTTCTCGCCCGGAAGGTGTTCGATGAAATTCCCCAACCAATTCAATGAGTGCTTTTCATATCTTAGCCAACGGGAGTTGATGTCTAAGGTGAATTGTGGCTAAGTGGACTTGTTATTAATGCTTGTTAGTCATAGAATCGCGAACGGAAGTTTATGACGATTGATGACTAAGAAATGGGTTAATACCATGGAAGTGGATTAATCTTTAGTAGTGTTCTAAGGCCTAAGGAGATATTTAGTCGAATGTTTGAGCATCTTGAGTAGATTAAAGAATCACCCGAGTCGATTGCTTTACCCGAGAATTCGTTTGTTTAAATTTGATATTAATCGTTTTCTTGTTTGCTTTGCTACTCGTTTATTTCTCTATTTTGCACGTTTCAAATTGTTCGATAAATAAACCAAAACCCGATATTTGCTTAGATTAGATAGCGTCCTGTATTCTTAGTGCGTCGTTCTTATTTCCCTGTGGATTCGATCCCAAAGTGCTACAATGACATGCCATTAGATTGAGGCATTGTGCACAGTGGGTAATTGTGCGAACCGTAAAAAGTTCACTATCAAGATAATGTAAGGCATGGCTTAAACCGTGATCTCAGCTTTAAAGCGGAGGATCGTGCAGAGAACATTCATAGGGTCGGTGAGCATAACTAAACAACCAATGTTTCCTATTGTTGTTTGGCATTGTATTTTGACATACTGTTGTTATTTGCTTTGTTTAGGAGAAGTTGCCAAGCTTTTTGCAGATGTTGGAATCATCTGCATTGCAAGTTTAATATCTCCTTACAGAAGAGACAGGGACACTTGTAGATTTTGTTGAGGTAATTTGAGAACAAGGGTGGGTTTTGTAGCCTCTATGTGAAAGTTTCAAGCTTTGAGTAGAATTGGTTTTGATCAAATAGGTGTTCATGGATGTACCGCTTAAAGTTTGTGAGGCTAGGGATCCAAAGGGTCTGTACAAGCTTGCTCGTGCAGGAAAGATCAAAGGTATCTCTTGAAGTGCAGTTGGTATTTTAGTAGCCTGGTTTTATCTCTATGAGATCTCCAAATGATATTATCGTAGCTTTGTAATTTTTTCTTACAATAATCATCCTTAACTTTGCAATATCAGACAAATAATGAAACAAGAATAAGTGACATGGACATCTTCTCTTATCTAGATATTACAACCAAAAAAAAAAAATAAGCCCATGGTCTTGACCAGTTAGACATGGTTGTTTTTGGGCTTGGTCATTTTTGGGCTTGGTTATTTATGGTCTTGGTCATTTTTGTCCATAAAAAAAATTGTCCAATTGGACAAGCCCATTTGGTTGTAGTTAAGCCCAATTGACAGAGGTTGACTCGTGAGAAGGCTATTATACACATGCATATAAAACAAATAAACACTATAATTCTCATTTGTAAGCATGAATATGAACAAAACCCTTTTCTGTTTTCTCTTTGTTCTGGTGGAGACAAGCAATCGAGATGGGTATCAGAACGATGAGAACTTCTTTCCGCGTTTGATTTTTGATGAACATAATGAGCGTACGTCTCCATTTCTTTGTCGATTTTTGTATCAGATTGATTCACACGATTGTAGAATCAATTTTTATGCTTTATTTGTCTTTAAGCTAATCCGATTCATCTAGCGTTTCACACATCACTTGATCGGTTCTTCTTGCTCTAACTTCCATCAATTTCATGGATCCTTCCTCTCTGAAATTCATCAAATTCTTTTTGCAATACGTATATTTTTCACAACAATTCGATCATGTTGTTAGTCACCGATCGCTTATCAAAGAGATTTCCATTTTTGGCGAAAATATGTACTTATGGCTCTGAATGTTCGTAATTAAGAAGCTTTCATTTATAGATTGTACGATTCCTAAACCTGCAAATACTCATCAAAATCCGAGTTTTGTTATATTGTACACCCGTTTATTGATTTTTGCCGTGCAAGCGTTTTCTCAACAAAATTGATCAAATCCTAACAAACCATTAATCTTAAATATCTCAATCAAGCTTTTACTTTAAAAACATAATCATCATTATCATCAGCATCAGCATCACCATTAACATCATGAGCATACTTCCCCCAGAATCTATGCTCTTTCCACACTCTCCCCATCTCCTCAATCGGAACTCCTTTCGTCTCTGGCAACAAGAAGTAAACGAAAATCGTCATGATCAAGACCACGACGGCGAAGAAGTAGAACAGACCAAACTTCATGTGGCAAAGCATTGGCAAGAAGAACTGTCCAATGCTGAACGTGAAGAACATGTTCACCGAAACGTTCAACGATTGTCCCGCCGATCTGATTTCCAAAGGACATATCTCACTCGGCACTAACCATCCCAACGGTCCCCACGACCACCCAAAACCCGCCACATAGACACAGATTAACGCCAAGAGTATATATGCATCATTATGTGACAATGACCCTTCCCCATTCAATCCGAATTTCCATCCGATCAACGAACCAATTGCGATCTGAAACCGAAGCAAAACAAAATCAATGTTAAATACTCTGTTTTTTTTTTGTTAAAGCAGAGCAGAGTAGGATTCTCTGTTTCATTGTTTGTACGCACCTGGGTCAGCATTATCTGGATACCGCCTACAAGAAACAGAGCTCTGCGTCCGAACTTGTCAACAGAGTAGATGGAGATGATTGTTGAGGCGACAAAGACAAGACCAGTAATGACTGCCGATATGAGAGAGGCTTCGTTTCCAAAACCCATGGTCTTAAACAAGACAGGTGCATAGAACATGATGACATTGATCCCGGTTAGCTGCTGGAAGAATGGGATGAAGATGCAGAATATGAGCTGCGGTCTATACCGATATTGCATTATGTTCATCCATGGATGCTTAACTCTCTCCGAGATTTCACTCGCGTTGCAAAGATCCTTAAACTCACGCTCAACCTCCATGGTTCCTCTGATCTTTTGTAGCAAGTTCTTAGCCTCTTGTTTGTTTCCACGTTCGAGGATTGAGTTTGGCGTATCTGGCAAGAGAAAGGATCCGACGAGCATCAAAGCAGCCGGAATTCCAGCTAAACCGAGAGATAATCTCCAACCGATCCCGTTCGTGAGCTTCTGGGTTGCGTAGTTGACAATGTTCGCCGCTAAGATCCCGATCGTGGTTGCTAATTGGAAACCAAAGTTAAGAGCTCCTCTGATCTTAGCAGGAGCCATCTCAGAGAGGTAAAGAGGAACAGATTGGTTAGTGAATCCGACGCCTACACCGAGAAGTAACCTCCCGATGATCAACATCTCGAGGTTGATAGCAAAACCGTTGAGAAGAGCTCCGGAGAGAAAAGCGAGGGATCCGATCGTCATCGAGCTTTTCCGGCCGAAAAGCCTTGTGACGGATGAAGCGAGGAAAGAGGAGAATAGAGCTGCGAGGTAGAGAGAGGAGGTGAAGAGAGTGAGAAGCTCATTGTCGAATTTGCAATACTCTGTTTCATGCCTTGTTTCGTTTTGCATTTGACGAAGCACGTCGGGGAAGAATCTCGTTAGAAACTCCTCCATTGATGTCACTCCTCCTGGAAACATGAACATGTATGTATCCACCATGAGAACAGAAGGAGAAATCTGGTTTCGTGGTGGAGAAGAAACAAACCTGAGATGCCGATATCGTAACCGAAGAGTAGACCGCCCATTGCAGCCACAATGCAGGCAATCACCACAAAAGCGGTAACACGGCCTTCTTCGTAGTCTCCTCCATCGCCAGTCTCGGCTACAAAAGATCCTCGTGCCATGGTTTTAAACGATTCAGCCATAAACGCAGCGTTTTGGGGGATCTAGATGATATTGGATGCTCGTGCGGTCAAGAAGTTAAGAACGTTACTCAAGTTTTCTCGTGAAAACAGATTGAAGAGGAAAAGAGGAAAGGAAGATTGTTCTTCCCAAACTCCTTTCTTGCTTCTTGATCGTCCTTCGCATTCCTCTGCAAACAAAAAAGTTGATTGAATTTTTTTTTTTTTTTTTCAATCTCGGCTGAGTTTATAAGAGCTATGTTCGGGATTGTGATCCATCCTCCGTCTGAAATCTATAAAATCTATTTTCAGTGAAAATCCTTAATAAGCTTGTGGATCAGAAATTACAAAGATTCTGAGCTGGATTCTTCCTTTTGTGCGGCCAATAATCTAAGAATAGCTCAGCCTAACCTGGCTATCTCAAGATCGCGTTTTGGGAAAATTCGCATTCTGAATCTTATGGGGACACTTTTCGGAAAATTGATGTTCTTCGCCAATGTTACTCCAAGCAACGTCAATTTTGACAGAATCCAAACAATTTCAACTCAAAACCAATTGACAATGAGTGGATTGTCTCATATTCCCTTGTATATCCCTTCCAACTTCCGATGTGAGGATAATATTCCTAATATATAACTCCTCACTATATAAGAGTTTTTTTGCAACAGATTTTCTGAATTCTCTCGCCAATTGGAGCCTAAAAAGGCTTTTGTTTCTAATAATCCAGATCCTCAATTATATAATCAAAGACCATTATGCTTCTCAAGTGAATTGTATTTCCAAACAAGGTCCCATGGCCACACAAACACAGACACAAAAGAAGGCATTGTGGCTAATAAAAAAAAAAGGTAATCAGAAGACGGACATGATACTTCTTCATTCACTTTTAAGATCTGTTGAGGATTAATCAATCTTGGCCGTTGGATCGTTTTGAAGATTAGGCTGAGCAAGCTGGAGATGGTAATTAGGATCAATCTCAGAAGCTGAAGAACACTGTTGCTGATGATCATTATAGTACTGAAGCTGCTCTAGAAACTGTTGATACTCCCCTGGTTTGGTCTCTATCCCAGCTTGCTGGAACTCAATCGCGGTACGATGCTCATGAAGCTGCAATAACCACACACCGGTATACATAGAAAAAAATATGTCATCTAACCGAAAATGTGCAAACAAATTAACATTCTCTAGTAACCAAACTTACCCAACGGTACATATTGTTGTTATCTTCTTCCAGCATCCGCCTCTGATCATATATATAGACACGGTATAAAAGATCATCATGCATTAATTAGAGGAAATTAAGAGTACCTATATAATTAAAAGAGTGATTAGAGAATAATGACCTTTCTGCTTAGGTTATCCAATTGTTGCTGCATCAACTCATTCTTCAATATATTAACAGTAGAGATAGAAAAGAGAGATCAAACAAAACTGCAATCAATATAGTTTTAAGAATATATTGATCGATATGAACAGTTATTACATTACCTTACGCTCGCGGACTTTAAGAACAGAATGTTCGAGCTGTTGCTCGAGTCCGTCGAGCTCGTGTGGAGGAATGGAGGCTAAGTCATGTCCATGGTATGGACGCAGACGGAGCTCAAGCTTACGTGTCTCTCTTCTTAGTACTTCCATCTCATGGTACAATTCCTCCTATATTTACAGCACACAAAAAACTCCAAATGATTATTGGTTTTTGTGAAAACATTGTTTTCCTTGTTTTGAATTGGTAAGACAAAGGAATATATATATATATTACCCGGTCGTCATTAGGATCAGGAAGTCGCAATCCATTGGTCTGCAAGTATCGGTCAATGAGCTGAGGCATCCTATTCAAAATTTGGTAATAATAAATTGTGATTAAATTAGGATCTTTAATCTTACCAACGTCAAGACTTCAATAATCATTGGAGGAACACACAACTCAAAGAACGAATATAGTTCTCAAGATTAGGATCTATATTGTGGCCTAAAATATTGGTTACAAAAAAACAAAACTAAAAGGTGGTTTCCCCATCATTGTTTTGTGAAAGCTAGCAAACTTCAAACTATTAGCATATCTTTCGTCTCATCATATATATTATAAGACTACAATATAATTCGTCTTCTGGTTCATGACTTAGATCTAAAACTTTTAGTTAACAACCCTTTATAATTAAATGTACTTGTATGGAACATAAAAATAAGACTTATATATAGGTATGTATGTATATGTTGTAAATATTACACACAATATACTACACAAATTGAGATCTTTTTATGAAAAAGGTTGATCAAGAAATGTCAAATATTTGCAGAAATATCTCTTTGTTTGGGATGTGTAGAAAATATATAATTTGACCCATATCTATAAACGATGATTATATACATGCATGTACACATATATACAAATTAAATACTGCAAGAATAAATATAAAGCATCAGAGAGAACCTTAACTTCTGGGCCAAATTAAAATTCTTAAGACATAGTATTCATGATACCTGCTCTATACTTCAGAAACTAATGATGAAAACTGTCTGTTCACAAGCACGAGCTATATATCTCTCATTTCTTCATTTAATTAGATCAATATACATATATACACATGTATGTATAGATCTCTGAAACCCTAATTTGAGAGAGAGAGAGAGAGAGAGAGAGAAGAAGAAGGTAACCTGGGTGGGTCGGAGCAGTACTCGGAGAGCTTTCCGGTGGCAGAGAAGACGATGAGACCGATGTGAGCATCGCAAAGAACAGAGAGCTCATGAGTCTTCTTGATAAGACCACTTCTTCTCTTGGAGAAGGTCACTTGCCTCGCTGTCTGATTCTCTATCTTCTTTATCTCTATCTTCCCTCTTCCCATCTCTCTCCTCTTCCTCTTATTCGTCCCTTCCTCTTCCTCCTGATTCAGTGTCATGTATGTCTATGTCATACAGATATATGCAAGGTGGATCAACTAAAAAGAAACCCTAATTAACTATTATAAAACCAAATTAAAACAAAAAGAATCTGAAACCCTAGAATTAATTACAGGATTCATTTCAAGGATGGTTTGATTATTCTTGAATCTTGATGTGTGAATTAGAGAGAAGCGAGAGAGAGTATGTTTGTGTTTGTGTGTGTAGAGAGAGAGAAGGAGAGAGAGGGAGAGAGAGAGAGAGAGATGGTATTTAAAGTACTTATTGTTGAGTTGTGTTCTTGGGGATCTGGAAATGGAGATCAGAAGTATGTGAGGTTGGATGACACAAAGAGGAGAGAGATTAATGGAAGAATATGCTTAATTACACTTTCTCTTTTCTCTATATAATTCTGTGTGTGGCGTGTGGCGTGTGGTTTCAGCTCACCATTTTTTGTTTGTTACATTTTCAGCTCACCATTGTCTAATTTCGGTTTCTCTTTTTTTCTACTTAATTTCTTACATATTATATATGTTTTTTCGGTAAATTAGGCAATGCAAAAGGCTTACCTATTTTTTTGTTATCAGAATTTTATAATTAACCAAAAATTTACACGGGTGAAATACGATTTTTATATACATAACTGGCATGACCTCATCCTGCAGAAACAAAATCCAAAGAAAACTATACATATATATAATACATGAGCGAACATAAACCAAATTTACTGAACAAACAACATAAACTCGACCATAAAAGCATCATTATTGGGGGTTTTTTGATGGGGTTCGTAACCAAAAAAAACAAAAAAAAAGTTTGAACACTGTAAGAATCGGTTCTTAAATAAGACTTTTAAGAACCGGTTCTTAAGGAGGTTCTTACACTGTTTTAGCCACGTGTTAACCCCTAATTCGCCGAATTTTTTTTTTGTCACATTTTTTTTTAAAACTTTTTCTTAACTTTAAGTTAAACAAATAATTCTTACCTTTTTTTAAAAAAAACTTTTTCTTAACTTCAACTTTAAAATTCTAAACTTTTTTTTAGATATTAATGAATTAGAATCTTTACATATTAATTTTTTTTTTTAAGATTCTAAAATTCTAAACTTCTTCTTCATGAAGTTTTGGCAATATTTTGTATGTTTTAAAATTCATGAAATGCAATATAATTTTAGTTTTATAAAATATAGTATGTTTATAATTTTGGAAACGGAAGTGCACATGTGGATCTCATTTCAAAATCTATGTTTAAAATGTTATGTTTTTATGTCAACTATGTTTTTTTTTATAATTTAAAATTTTTTTTTGTTAAGAATCCCTAATAGGGTTCTACCAATAAAGCAACAAAAACATAAGTTTTTTAACAGAGATTCTTAACTTTAAATTTATAATTAAATATTACTTAAGAAACCCAAATGAGTTTTTCCCAATAATAATGCTCTAACTATCCAAAATAGATCCAACATAACGAAACTGAGGATCGATGAAAGAAAGCAAATGAACTATAAGCACTACAATTGAACTGCTGAATCAAGACGTTCCTACAACTAAACCCATAAAAACTGATGACGAAGCTGAACTGAAAGCTATGAACCTCGAAGAACCAAACTATTGAAAACCAACAAAGTGGTGGTAGTGGGGTGGTTCCTTTCGGTGGTGAGAGTAGGCCCTGTTGGTCAAGGCCATGGATCGATTCCCCACAGAAGCGGAGTTGCAACATTTAATCCATTTGGCCACATGGGCTTTCACATAGTCTTTCCGGGTCCCATGATTAGTCGGTGTTGGGGGATGATGCGCGGACCCTCGGTGCAATAAGACTTACCATCCTGTATCGGTCGGAGTCAGCAGTCTCCTAATTCAGCCGGATCACCTGAATTATCAAAAAAAAAAAACAACTATTAAAAACCTCTAAAAGACCTGAAAACCCGATGAAAACACTAAATTGAGCACAAACCGGTATCAGTACGGACAGTAAAGAAGGTGGAACGGAAAAAGAACAGAGAGCACAATAACAACAAATGGCTTGCCTATTTAATATCAACAATTTTCTTAGGGTTTGAAATGTTACTGCGTTGTGGAATAAACGTATAGCACGGTCACAATTTTAAGTTCAGTATTATACGACTAGCGTCGTGCTATGCCTTATTTTGTACATTTAACCTATATGCTAAAATTGTATCAAAAATCCTATATATTTTCCCTTTTTTTATATAGACTGGATTTTTAAGGGGGTTTTAACACTAAATTTTCTCAAAATAATTTTGAAGTCTCTATATCTATATATCAAAAATTAAAATAATGTCAAATTGTAACTAGACATGGGATGGGCCTAATGGCAGGGTCAGATCTCGAACCACAAATTTCTTTAGCAGAAAAGACCCTTTTAGTCAAATATCGAACCACTAATTTATTTGATCTGCCATGCATGACGCAACTAGAAAAGAATCCATAAATGGAAACTTAATGAAAAAATGTTATAAGGAAAACAAAGTTACCACAAAAGGAAAAAGGCAAAAGAGAGACACTAGCCAAATGGGAAACGACAAAGTGTAACAATGCTTGAAAATGACTTTTTTTTAATAATTTTTTTCTTACCCACCTCTTCTACCTATATATGTGTATGTATATAAGCGCACTTTGGTTTGATTTCTATAGTAACATCAGCTTATGTGTGCAGTTTTGCTAAAACACTTTTTTTAACGTATGGATCGGGGTTTAATTTGAACCTTGAAATTTCTAAAAATGCGAGCACTTCTAAACAATAAGCCATTATAGTATTGTTGAATTATTTGTCATAATTATAAATCAATTTCTGTCAATTCGATCGAGTTATATATATTGCCTGAATTCAACTTCAATGTAACGAGAAATCGAATTAAAACCCGTGATGGCTAAAGCACAATCCATGGCACGCTCTTTTACACTTAAAGTAAAACTAATTATTATTATTTTGTATAGTTCGAATTTCATAAAAAAACTGGTTAGGGGGAAACAAGAAGGGAGTTGGTGCATTTATACTGCAGCATTAACACACATGAGCAAGGCAAAAAATAAGTGTGGTGTGAGTTGTTGGGGTTTCTAGTATATATATAGTATAAATTTTATAGGACAACCTCTGAATCTTTTTCTTTTGAAAATTTGAAAAAGAAATTGGCATTTAGATCCTTGTGTTATATATTACTAGTATTATCACTCATGCTACGCACGGGTCAATTTTTTATTTGAATTAAATAACACTCACAACCAATGATCTAAAGTGAATATATTAGTATCAATTTACTTACAATGAAACCCAAAAGAAGAATTTGAGATTTGTTGACCATAAACGAAAAATGAATGTCGATTTTTTTTAATTGCCACATTATCTTTTACTCTTTCAAATCTTTATATATATTACCTTTTGTAATTTATCTTCAAATTTGTCCCTCATTTTGCTTCTCTCCATCTCAAGCTTGTTAGAAATAGAGCTGGCAACATGGCTGATTGATCAAAGCACTGACGCTCGTTCTCGCTGCTGTCTTAACTCATCCAATTTCGGTAGATGCATTTGTGCCTTTGAAAGAATCTCCTACCTGCAATTCGAGAGGAAAAATCAGAGAGAGAGGAATCAATGAAAGCTGGTAGAGTGGGTGTTATAAACATACATATGAAAGCTTTGTTTTTTTTTGCTTGTAAGGACACACTGTTGTTAATAACACATGTTACGTGAATTGCTTGTTCCTCTTATTGCACAAGAATTGGCTTCAAATTGTAAATGACTTGGTCGTTCGTATTCGAGAAAAAAATCAGAGAGAGAGGGATCACTAAAATACTCCTGACTTTAATTTACCTTTTCTGTTCAGCGGCATAGACTTGCCTCGATTCGTTGGCCAACCTCTTCATCGGACGACCGTGATGGGCTTCTGGTTTCGCACGAACCTTTGGCCCTTTCTCGTTGTCATAAAATAACTGATTTTCAAGGGAAAAAAACAAAAGCTTTCGCAATTAAATATGGGAAATTAGAGAATCAAAGACTTGGTCATTTAAGTGTAAAGTGCTAAATCGGATAAGTAAAGTGAAGAACATGTCTTCGAAGATGCTTATGGAGAAGCTTCTTTTCAATATCTTGAACAGAAAGTACTATCTTCTTCTTCCTACAGTCAGGCAAAAGCCTCTCACGAATCCTCCAAGGAACTCTCGTCACGGCCGGAGGAATCTCCGTCTCGATTTCTAGAGCGATAGCTTTCTTTCAACCTTTCTCCATAGTTTCGATCATCAGTGAGCGATCTCGGAGAAATCTTAATTATAAATTCAACAAATAAATAAACTGATTTTGAGAGATAAAATTCGACGAAGAAGAAGATGTAGGGAAATACCTGAAACAATTTGAAAATCTGATATGATTGATAATGGTGGCTCATCGTGAGTATGTGATAGAAGTTGGAACCGTTTCAGTTTAGAGATCGTGAAGTAAATGCTGAGAAAATTTAGGGATTTTTAAATCTATTTTTATGTTTATGTTTTCCTTTTTTGTTTTGTTTTACGTTTTATGTTAAATTGTTTTAATTTTGATGATTTGCCATTTGTCAACACTTAATTGGTGAAGTGACTTGTGTTTTAGTAGATAAAGATTCCGAAATTCTAACAATGTGATATATATAGTATATACACACACATGACACACCATAAGGTAATCAGCCGCTACATCATCAGGTTGTGAACAAAATTTTCTGATGATATATGAATATATACACTTGAATCATTTTAGTGGCATGTTTGTACCAAATATTATACCAAATAGAATTTTATGAATATCATGTTGTCGATTAAGTAACGAACGGATTGACGCAGTGACGAAGATAATGTACCTGTGTGACGTGGAAATTGCCTTGGTCACTGAAAAACGTGATGAGCGCAATGCTCTAAGCAATATATATATACATGTTATATTAATCCGTTTGAATTGTAAAGTAAAGTCTTTTCCTTTGAATTTTGGGTCATATAGGATTTTTAAGGAAGTAGAGAGATCGAGAACTCGTGAGTCGTCTCGCCTGTCTTGTCAGAGACGCACAGGAATCATGTTATGGTTTCTAAATTAGGAAACTAATGATTAGAGAGGAAGAGTTGGGTCCAAGGCTATTTTTGTCATTCCAACTATCCCACTCTTCTGTATATAGCAGATATGTAATTATTGAGTTTTTTTTATATAAAAAAGTTTTTAGTAATATGCCTAATTAACTGATAAAAGTTTTTTATTTTTGTTTTTGAGGCTTACGCAAACTTTAGACAGAGAAAGAAAGACTAACGTATGACATATAATTACATGTTACAATGAGTAGGTTCATCTGACGTCAGCGTCTTTAAAAGTCACAATGAGAACCTCTGATCATGGATTAACTAGGACCCAATAGACCATTGATTATATTTTGTTTTGTCTTCTTTCATACATGTCAATTATTTTCCTATATACAACAGCTTTATCAATCATCTCCTATATAAGATTTACGAAGCTAACAATTTTTTTTGGCTCAAGTGTCATTTTTAAAAGTAATTGTTTCTGTTTTTTTTGGGGGAGTTGGAATACAACTACATGAACATTTTTAGTTTTGTAAACATGATATGTCATTCATTTATTTTCTAATAAATATTTGTCTATATATTCTTAGTTTTGTTATCCTTTTTTGTTGGTCAACATTCGTAGGTTTTTTAATAACATTTACAAGACATACCATATCCTTTAATTGATTGTAAAAGTTATTTACATTTAGATTGAATTTTTTTTGAATATAATTAACATGTTCAAAATCTAGAATAAAACAAAAACTAACAAGTGATTAAGTGAATGATACGAAACACAACTAGACTATAGATCAGAAGTTTAAACTACCCCCAAAATGTAATGACTTTGATGCTCAAAAGAAGAAGAAATTCGTGAAATTGATTCATTCTCATTTCTCGTAATATAAAGAAAATAAAACAGGTCTTTCCAAGTAGAAGTTCAATAAACTTCAAAATAGAATGGCATAGAAAAGAGACTCTCTATCTCTCTGCAATAATCTTTTAGTGAGAGAAACAACCCCAAAAATGCTGATCCATGGTAAAGAGATTTAGGGTTTCCCTTTCTCTCATCTTCGCAAACTCTTGTTATTAGAGAGGTTCACTGATTGATCATAATATGGATATTATTAATTCACTTCTACTTCAAAAGACCTCTTTCTTGGAAAAGCTCAAACATTGCCGCACCAATCTTAGCCGGTGACTCAACCACCTTAACTCCAGCGTCTCTTAGGCTCTTAATCTTGTCTTGAGCCGTGCCCTTACCGCCAGAGACAATGGCTTCATCGATCGAAAACAAAACAAGATTTAATCTCGGGTTGAGCGAGAAACAGTGAAAGAATGAACGAGCTGAGTAAGGCTTGTTTACCTCCCGCATGACCCATTCGACGCCCGGGTGGTGCAGTAAGTCCAGCAATGAAGGCAACTACAGGCTTGTCTGTCCCACTTTCCTGTTTGATTAAAAACATGTCAGACATGTTTTTACTTTCCATCATCTAAAAATGGTAACTCTTAATTCTTAAGAAATATGCATTGCTGTGTTACCTTTATCAAAGCAGCGGCATCTTCTTCCGCAGTACCACCGATTTCTCCAATGAGAACGATACCTGAAAATAAGTCAACAACGCTGGAGACTTTCAGTAATCTATAAAACAGAGCGAGATTGGTGAATCACCAAGTGAAATATCGATAAACAGAAATGAAAGGCTGCAATATTCACAAAAACTTGAGTCTATTACTACATATTAAAGGTATAAGTGACTCAAAGGGAAGAGATAATAAGTTAGTCAAATGAAAAAAGAAAAAAAATTTGGTGTCTAGAAAGCGAGACCTTCTGTTTGAGGGTCAACAAAGAACTTCTCCAAGCAGTCAACAAAATTAGTGCCGTTAAAAGGATCCCCACCAATCCCTACACACGTAGATTGCCCCAGACCTACTGCAGTAGTTTGGAAAACCTGCATGAAAGATAAACCAAAATAGCAACCATTAGAAATCCTTAACAAGCAGGGCTTCTAGTAATCCAAAATCATCACATGAATTAAGAAAACTATCATCGGCGAAAGCTTAATCTAACAATGGGAAGGAGTATCGGTTCTTAGGTGGAAAAAAACCAATGATATTAATTCTATAATTTCTCACTAAGGCATAGAGGAAAGACAGAGACAAAGAGAGCCAAACATAAAGGCAACAAAGAACCTTACAGCTTCATATGTCAATGTTCCAGATCGCGAAACAATCCCTATCTTCCCCGGCTTGTGGATGTATCCAGGCATGATACCAATCTTGCATTCACCAGGTTTGATAATACCAGGGCAATTAGGGCCAATCAGCCTAGTTTTTGATTGACTGTTAAGAGCAGCCTTAACACGAACCTACATTGCAAAAGTCAGAGAAATCAGTAGAGCCACTTGTGCAAACCTATAGAATAAGCATTGAAGAAGATATCACAAAAAGAAAAGGAAACCGTAACAACTATTACCATGTCATGTTGAGGAATTCCTTCAGTAATGCAGACAACAAGATCTAACTCAGCAGCCAGACCTTCCATGATAGCAGCAGCAGCGAAAGGCGCAGGAACGTAAATCACAGAGGCATTGGCTTTTGTCTCGGCCTTAGCTTCAGCAACGGTGTTAAAAACAGGGAGACCCAAATGTTCTGTCCCACCCTTCTTTGGTGTCACTCCTGCTACCTATTAACAAACAACACAGACTAAAATTAGCTTATCACAAGCTTTGAACACACACCCTCAACAAACACACAAAGAAAACGCCCTTTCATCTGCAGAACGAGTGCACAAAATGATGCAATCAATCAGATTCCAAGTTAATTTGGGAGATGAAATAGTAAAGAATCGTGTCCTATGTATCCAGTAGAAACGAGAACAGCTCCGATCAAAGCAAGCTCGTTATGAAATTGAAATTGGCACAACAACCAAACCTTGAATCGAAATTGCAAAAGCCAAGAAAAGGGATCACCGGTTAGTAGTACAATGAATCTATGTAATTTCGCAAAGACAATACCATTTTGGTGCCGTATTCGATGGCTTGTTCAGTGTGGAAGGTCCCGTTCTTTCCGGTAATACCCTGGCAGATGACGCGGGTATTTTTGTCGACAAAAACGGCCGCAGGAGGTGGAGGAGTCGTCCCGAAGGAGCGAGACTGTGTCAACGAAGTGAGAGAGCAGCATGACGGGTACACCTCTGAGCTGCAGCCGGAAGAGCGAACTTTGGACGAAAGAGATCCGAGAAGTCTCGTGACCTGCCTAGACATGGCTTTCGATGATCCGAATCTCGTACTGAAGAACCCTATCAAGCAAAATGGGAAAAGGAATTTTCAGAGAGATCTTCGTCCAAGAATCAGAATCGGCCGTCCAAAGTGACGAAAGCTTGTGGGCCTACTTTAATGGATATAAAAGCCCATTCATATTTGAAAATTTCTTTTTAAAAGCCCATAACAATTAAAGGAAAGTATTTGTTATCCTAATCTTATGCAAACAAAAAAAAAATCTTTTCATTTTATCTATTTTTACTAGTGTTTTAATTTTGGGTATTTCTCTCTAATTTTTCTTAATTTTGTAAATTGATATCATAATGTATTTTTTTTTTAAATAGAAAGTTTTAGTGTGGGAAGATTATCAGTAAATTACAAGGAATTTAAGAAGAAGATTGTAAATTACTGGATCTTCTGAAGTCTAAACCAAAAATTAGGTATCCATAATATGTAATCGTCACAATGGCCATGAAGCGTCGACAATTTTTCATGGATTAAAACAACATTTCGATAATTCATTATGACATTTTTTTACGCCATGATTGATGATGATTCTCAGCCTTAAACTTTTATTCCTCTGAATGGATAACATCACAAAAAGTTCAACTCTTTTTATTGCCACCAAACAACTTTTTTTTGTCGGCTTTTATTCAATTTCCCATTTTCTTGCCCAACTTTTTTTTTCTTTCAAATTTGAAGAGAGAGAAAAAAATATACTCATTTGGAACTTTCTTTTTGCGTCTCAAATTAAACATCTTCCAAGAGAGATGGAAAAATAGCTTACCAATAAGATATTTCCAACTTTCACCATATATCCACCGTCCGGAGCAGAAGAGCCAGAGAGAATAAAATGTCGCCGACTATGCTTACTCCGACGACTCTTCCTCCGTCGACTACTATATGGCCATGTACCACATCTCAAAAGCTTACCTCCATTAGATCACCACTCAAGCTCAAGTGTAGAGCTACTTCATCATCATCATCGTCTATCACAGACTTTGATCTTTACGACCTCTTGGGTATTGACCGGAGCTCCGACCAGTCTCAGATCAAAGCAGCCTATCGTACGCTGCAGAAGCGATGTCATCCTGATATCGCAGGAGTCCCAGGCCACGACATGGCCATAATCCTTAACGAGACTTACAAGCTTCTATCTGATCCGATCTCTCGCCAAGCCTATGATAAGGTTATAATTCTCATAGTGCTTCTTTGAATTTTGTAAAAGGACAGACCAAGTAAATTGTTGCTTGTTGCAGGAGCAAGCAAAATTGGAAGAACTCAGAGGCTACACAGGGAAACCGATCTACTCGGTTTGGTGTGGATCAGAGACTGAGCAACGAGCTGTGTTTGTGGACGAGGTCAAGTGCGTTGGTTGCTTGAAGTGTGCCTTGTGTGCAGACAGAACATTTGCTATCGAAACCGCTCACGGGAGAGCGAGGGTTGTCGCTCAATGGGCTGATCCTGAATCCAAAATCAAAGAGGCCATTGAAGCTTGCCCAATAGACTGCATTTCGTAAGCACATATAACCATTACCCTCAACTAGTAGATGTAGTAATGGTTTCGATTCCCATCTCTCTACATGCACAAGTATGATTCTTTATGAGATGTGCAGAATGGTTGAGAGATCTGACCTTGCGCCATTGGAGTTCCTTATGTCAAAGCAACCTCGAGGAAATGTGAGGATCGGGGTTGGAAACACGGTTGGCGAGCGTGTCTCCAATGTATTTGTTGATGTCAAGAAGTTCCAGGAAAGATACACCGAAGCCATGAGCAGAACCACAAGAGAGAGTTCCCAGGTGAGTTTTCCATTGTCCTAAGCAGCAATGAAAGCCAATGTATAGACCTTGAAGTAGCTGTGTTTTGCGCAGGAAACGGACTTGCAGAGAGATATAAGAATAAGTGCAGTAGAGGCAATTAGGTCTATTTCCAATTGGCTATACTGGAGATCATCACCGTACTCAAAACCATTGAGTTCAGATTCGAATATGAGTCTAACTTTTACCAAACGAAAAAACACGGTTGATCCAGATATCAGAAAGCTTCAAGATGCTGTGGCAGCAATGAAACAAGCAGAAGAGAGCGGGAAAACCAAAGAAGAAAACCGATCGGCATCCATGGTAAGAGAAGATTATTGGATTCCATCAAACCCAGCTCTTCCCTCATCCGGAAGCAATAGCAGTTCCACGGCTACCTCGATGATTCCGCAAGTGACTCCTACGAAATCTCCATCTCCATTAGAAGAAAATTCTTCTAGTAGAAGAGAACTTAGAAGACAGAAGTTCCGGATACAGAAATTCCCAATTGGGACAGCCACAGTAGCAGTATTTCTGGTTCAGTACCAAGCCAGCTACAGAGCCTCTGAGCTCAAAGACCATATCGGTGGCTCGCTGGCTCTATCCATAGTTAACAGCCCATGGCAGCAGATTTTGTTAGCCGGGGTTACCTGGTACTTCATTGGTGCAATGCTACTCCAACTTGTGGAAGCTACCCAATCCAAGCACGAAGATAAAGAAGAATAGGCTTCATATGTACAGCAAATCCTTTTTAGACCAGGTGCTTGTTTACCTGCAAGTTTATGTAACAACGAAGATATATATATATACAACAAACAAATGCTTATAGAATCCTGCCTGAAGAAGCAATAAGACCCATCTCCAAAGGTAGAACCCCAAATGGGGTTCTTACCATTATTTTTAATAATAATTTTGAAAATATTTAAATTAAAAACCTCATTTCATGTTTTTAATTTTATGCTCTTCCAATGGAAGAACCCCAAGTGGGATTCTTAAAATTAAATAAAGTTTTTTTTTTAAATAGCCAAATGGTCACAAATATTAGCAGATAAAAATGATAGAGAATGCACAAAGTGAATTTTGTTGAAGCAAGTAACGTAGAAGGTTCCATGTTCTTCAACAAAATATTATATAACATCTAGTACCTGACCCAGGAAACAGCCAACAGAGGCAAGAAAAAATGATGCTAAAAGCCCAGCCAATGTTCTTTCAACACTCATAGCTCCCTCGGTTTCTCTTGGTACAATATTAAATGTTGTGGCTAAATACCTGCAAATTTTCACCAATTAGTAATAGGACAAAATGCATGCAGATCATATCACCAGTCAACTGGATTCATGCTATGACATCGCAAGTCCATTGACACACTTTCGACAGAAAACAGACCCAAATCTTAGCTACTCGTTCCAAATAACGCAAACCATTACAAAAGAGGCCATAGCTGAATAACAGTAGCATACTCAGGTAGTTTTTCCGTAAGCTTTCCCAATCTCGCTCGAGACAGTGTCAGACACTTTAGTGCAGAAGCTGGAAACAAAACCAAACCGGAAAAGCTGCTCCCCCCCACTTGATATATCGAAAGAAAAGCACAGACACAACCAGCAGCACTTGAACCAATCACACTGTGTGGTTCTCTTCTACCTTTTTACTTCTCGGCAACGCCTTGTGCTTCCTTTTCGGACATTTTAATCTTTGTTGCCGCTGTTCCCTGTGATATTGTAAATCATCTAAACCAACTTCAACGCCAGAATCAATTGCAAATTTACTGTTACTCTTTCCAGCGCTCGGTACGCGATATTGAAATCTAAAATATAAGGAAAACTTGCAAAGTAGAGACAAATTATCACAATCTTAAGCGTGATCAGACGAACTAGCTCCTTAATCTCAAATTTCAATCTACAGAGACAAGAAACTGTATAATTACAAAGCTCTCCCTACAGGAATAACAAATTATTGTCCAACGTCTCCCAAAACCTTAATACATTTTCAAAACAAAGAATCAAGTCTAAGATCAGAGAAAATGTTTTTATTATATCTTGAAATCCTATAAAACCCCTTCAAGCGTGATTCGGGATCTCTAACACATCCACAATTCATACGATAACACAACTAGTAAACTCATTTAAAATCTACGGACATTATTCATTCATCTGCTAGAAATCAAAATCAAAATAGCGAATTTCTATGTTTTAAGAGTCAGCGACCAAATTACGGTCAAGTTCATTACAAGTGCACTTACTATGATGAAGTAAGCGGCGACTAAGAGGAAACCAGCAGAGCCGTAAGCCCGCCAAGTTAAAGTACCGAGCAAGAATACGGCACCGTCGAGAGCATAGCACCGATGTAGCCGCCATAGCACCGTTGGCTCTTCTTCCCGGCGAATGAATTTCGTTGGAAAGGGATTCCAGATTACGATGACCAAATCGGCAGGATCTAGCCAATGGAGAGGGAGAAGAAAATCCCAAAGATCTCAGAGGTAACCAATGGCCTCAAATCTCGATCTTTCCTTCTCCTTCTCCCTCGTCCTCCTTCCTCTCTCAATTTGTTGAAACCTCTCCGATCTACCGATTCCCGCATGCAAGGCTCCCAAATCGCTTTGATTTCGCCTTCGGCTAGACAAACGAAGAAGCAGAGAGGAAGTCTGAGGAGAGAAAACGTCACGAGCCGAAAATAAAATTACCATTAATTATTTTTTTCTTTCGCCAATCAGAAGGAGACATGTGGCACTAAGAACCGCTCCTTAAAATCCTTAAATCGGTTCTAAACATTTTAACCATTTTTTATTTATTTTTATTTCTAAAAAAGTTAAGAACTTCTTTCTAAATCCTCCGTTGGAGATGCTCTAACCTATAAAAAAACAATATTTGTATTTACAGTCAACAAGCATATGTTAGCTTTCTTGGACTAGGCCCACTTTATATTACAGTGGGCCCAATAATAATTGACCCAATAATCGTAGAAACTTGTAGTTCTAGTGATTGATTAGTCCAAGCTCTGTTTTTCGTTCCCTCCACCGATCAAGAGTTTCTTCATCTTGAGCGCCAAAAATGGCTTCCTCGTGGAGAAAGTACGAGACCCGAAAGCGAGACCCAAATCCCCAAAACGCCGCTCTTCTCGTCATCGATATGCAGAACTACTTCTCTTCCATGGCCAAGCCCATCCTCCTCAACGCTCTCACCACCATCGACCTCTGCCGACGCGCCTCCATCCCCGTCTTCTTCACGCGCCACATCCACAAATCCTCTACCACTGACCTCGGCATGGTCGGCGAGTGGTGGAACGGCGATCTGATCCTCGACGGAACTACCGATTCCGAGATTATCCCGGAGATCGATCGCCAGATAACCGGACCAGACGAGGTCGTGGAGAAGAGCACGTACAGCGCGTTCCAAAACACGCGCCTCCAGGAAAAGCTGGTCGAGATCGGGGTGGAGGAGGTGATCGTGATTGGGGTGATGACGAATCTGTGCTGTGAGACGACGGCGCGTGAGGCGTTCGTCAGGGGTTTTAGAGTTTTCTTCTCGACGGACGCAACTGCGACGGTTAATCAGGAGCTTCACGACGCAACTCTCATGAATCTAGCTTATGGCTTCGCGTATCTCGTCGATTGCGAAAGACTCCGGCGAGGGCTTTTACGTAATTAACCAACAATAATTACCCTTTACGCTCGTTCTTGTTAATATATATGTATTGTCGTCTTGTATCAAAATACTCTTCCGTTACATAAAATAAAAGGATTGACATCAGATATCACTTTTCTAATATTTTACTTCACCCTAATATAAATTTCAAAGTAGAAAGATTTTCTTGTCTTATTTGTAAAATCTCCTTTTATGCGTTGACAAACAAAAAATAAAAATGTGTAGATGGCTGAATGCTGATGATGCTGTAGTCAAGTGACTTTGCCATTGTGAATCTCTGGTGCACCACAAGCCACAAGGGTTCGTTGTGAAAGAATCATTCAAAAAAGGAGAGTTTCTGAGGTCAATCGTAACACATGCAAGAAACAAGTAAAACGCGAAGAGCTATATATACAATTCTAATGGCCCGGTTTTTGCTCAAATCTGTTTATTAATTTTCTTAAGAATCATATGATGATCAATATAATCTGGGGGTAGAGTCAGAGAAAGGATCAGAAGGGAATAGAAGGAAGTTTCTTGTTAGCAAGAAAATGGTTAACAAGCTGAAGAGCCTCTCTAGGTTTGAATGTCGGAACTTGGTGTCCCGCTCCTCTCACCGTCACAAACATTAGCCCGTCGTACTCCACCGTCCACCCTCCGACCTTTTTTTAACGGCAGGTACAAAATTTTATTTTTAGAGTCAATCACACACTTTTACTCATAATCATATAAATTAAGAGTTTATATATATAACTTAATATGAACCAAACCTGTTGTTTGTTGGTGTACCAAGGTGTCCAGTCTTGGACTGTCTTAAGACCAAGCTTCTTTAATGAGTATCTGGTTGCGGTCACCGGGATTCTTCCGTCTGTATCCCCACTTTTCACCAGAAATTTTTTAAACCGGTTATCGCTTATTTTCAGTCAAATTCTTAGGTAAAAAACTCATAAAGGAGTAAGTGTTATATACCTGAAAACCCATACACGTAATCCGGCTGAAACAAGTGTTCTTAAGGTAGGAAGCATGGAAGCGGGAGCGTCAGACCAAAACGAGATACGATCGCTGCACATATATATATAGTTAACCATGTTGGTTTAATTAATTAAGATCGAACACAAAGTGTCCGATTTATCAACCATTTTATCACCCTTTTGGTTAAACTATGATACTGAGAGCTAGTAGTAATAAATATAGGTGTGACAGGCACCGCGTTGATCAATTAATAAATCGAGTCCGAAGAAGAAGAATAAATAAACCGATTCAATTTCCTTTTTCTATATCCGAACAAACCATAACCAAATAACGGAAAAAAAATCAATGATGTCCTTAAAATCAAACATTTTTTTTTTGAAAACCGAATTATAAAAAAAAAACTATATGGATATATATATATATATATATATATTTCATTGAAAAATGAAAACTGATAACTGAACATAAGACCAGACCTAACCGAAAACCAGATTGAACATCATGATAATACCTGCAATGAGTCCAAGGGTAAGAGATGTTGGTGACATTTGCATGGAGTGCCTTTTGAACATCTCTCCTGTTCATATACTTTTCTGTATACTCCGATGCACATGGATCGTACCCGGCCGCCATCTTCCGCCATCCCTCCTGTATATATATCATCAATTATATGTAACCCGGTCCCGTCAAATCCGGTACAAAAGAAAAAAAATATAAGTGAACAAAAAAGAAATTACATTGTGGGAGATGAGACGGGGCCGAAAGAGGCCTCGGGCAGCAGGAAGGTGGCGGTTTCCGGCGACAGATTGAGAAATGGAGGAGTTATCGGTGGTAGGGACACACCTTGGAGAGTAGAGACTGTACATGTCAAGGATCTTGTATACATCAAAATACTCATCTAAAGCTCCATCGCATTCGTTGGACACATGCTTTAGTCTGAAATCGCAGTGTTGATTCACTCTCTTGTACAATCCGTCTGATATCACCGCGTGATCGTACGCGTAATCTATCATCCCCTTTTGATCCGTTTCGTCGTCCAACAACGCGTTTCCTATCTGTATATATACATGTCAAATATTCATCATGATCCTTAACCAACATTAGATTGCAGCTATTAGTTATTGATTGATTTAAGAAAAATCTCTGACCATTAAACCCTTGAGGTTAATGAAATCGTTCTTGGATGCAATCTTGTTTTGGTTGTAAATGAACTCCGAAAGTTGAGGAACGTAATGTCCTAATCCCATGCAAACATACATTTAACTTATATTTTTCACTTGTATAGAAACGACGTCGAACTTGGGAAACTTTTTTTTTTTTAGTAGTTAACATTACCGGCATAGCTTTCTCCTGCGATGTAAAAGTCGTGCGACTTGTACTGAGGGAATCTCTTGAACCAGTTGACGAGGAAGTTGTACGAGTCTTTCGCTGGTTAAATGTACACAATCTTATTTTACTTATAAAAAAAAAAACTATATCACTTCATTAATAAACTAATAATATATATAATTGAACCTGTGACGGTGTCGCCGAGTTCACTTATATCATGGCTTGTGTTAGAGTAGGAGAATCCAACTCCCACCGGCGATTCCAAGAATAACAAATTCGCCGCTTCATATTATATTTCAAAAGGAATATTACTTTCATCAGTTGTAAATTTGTAATGATGAAAAATAGATTATTGAGTATATATTTTGTTTTTTTATAATATATATTGAAGAAGTTATGGATATTTATATATACCTTTGTTCCAGCTGTATGGATTTAGCTTGAGATTAGGCTGAGTCGAGTTTTGAGGAAAGAATGGTCCGAGTTCTTCTGATGCTCCAAATCCGACCGATGAACATCCCGGTCCTATTTACATTTTTACCATGGAGTCCGATCATGAGTTTTACTATTAACTAACTGATCATATTTTACTATATATATTATATATTGTATATTTCGAACTACCAAAACTTAAGTGATCCAGGCCTACTCTTCCACTTTCTATATTACTTTCTATTCACTATTATTGCATATCGGGTCCATTTAATTTAAGGGATTTGTTTCTTATGATGATAAACTTGCTTTTATCAACAAACACACAAATAGAAAAAAGGTTGAGAAACTTTTAGGGCGTGCATACGTGCATGGACCATGTGTGATGTTTCCAATAATTATGAAATGGACCGTATAAGTTTCATGTAATTGAATTTTCTTGATAAATGATAATAATATATAGATGCATAACTTTTTTGTCAATAATTACTGTGCCATAATATTAAAGTAAAGCTAAGGCGCATGAGCCCACGGGAGCCTATAAAAGCTTGAATATGTGGAGGGGGTATATATAACGTCGACATAAATTTGGTATCCATCACATGCATATGAATCCGATTAATATATATCATATATACACATATGTAATTTACTAATAACCTTACATCAAACCATGTTACGCTAAACAAAGGCTAACAATATTGTATTAAATTAAACAGTTTCTTATTCCATATCAAATGATTTAACGACACTTTTCTAACAAATTTAGATTTTATACCTTGTTTATCTATATATTATATGAATAAAATTACTCAAATCAAGCATTTCAAGCATCTTTGAATATGTGTAAGAAAACATAAAAACATATAAAAACAGAGCGTGATGTGTGTTATATATCGTATTGATGGATGCATGTTAAATAACCAGGGCCGTGCCTACCGTTTTAAAAAAGAAACTTCGGCCTACGGCATCACTTTTCGAAAAAATATTAAAACCAAGTAATGTATTTTTTCTACGAGTCCACTAAACTAATTTGCCACGTTTATTTTTCTTACTTTTGAACTTTAGATTGACAGTTGTTTTAAACCAAGTTGATTTATGTGAGACAAATAATAAATAAGTAAAAAAAGAATAAAGCCTTTACTAGTTGTAAACAGTTTTTATTGCCATTTAATTTTTGGCAAATTTTTTCTCCAAACGCACTAAATCTACAAGTGGCCGACATCATTTATCAGAGTAATTTTGCTCTCTTGTACATTTTTCTTCTCGTATTTTAAGCATTATTACTTCTTAGTAGAATACACTTCTATTCAAAATTTGTTTCAAATTGTAATTATAATTTTTGTAACATTATTTTAATCATTTTAGTAAAATACTATTTTTTCTTTTGAATATATTATATGATAGATTGAGCCATTTAACTACTTTACCTATCGTAAAAAAACTAGCTAGTTAGAAATTTTGATTTTGAAAAACTTGGTAATTGATTTAATTTGAAAATATGAAAATAATATATGTTATAGAATTAATATTTTATTTGATAGTTTAGTTCTTTATAGGTTTTTGTTATTTGACAATGTTGTTTATTATTGTATACGTTTTTTATGAATTCATGTTTTTTAATTCGCTTCCGGCATCATTTAACGTTGGCACGGCTCTGTAAATAACATGCAGTGTCGAAATAAAAAAAATAACGTTTTAAAGTAAGCGATTATATCTCTTAAATTATAAAGGGAAATGTTATTAATATCTATATATCTTTATAGCCAATTTTTTTTAGATTATATAGCAAATGAGTCGAAAAGATATTAAAGAGTTGCACCCAAAACAAGAAGAAGAAAAAGAATAAAGAGCATATATAATAATATAGGATCATGCAACAACTAACAAGTAACAAGCATGTTGAATCATTGCAAGCTTCCAAAATTAAAGTTCAACCAAAACTCATCATATATAATTAATGGTGATGATGGTAATTAATTAACCACATACGTTTCATTGATTTTGATATCGTGCCAAATGAGACAGATCTTACTATTAGGATGCTTCACCTAATATTCTCTCTCTAGTAACCTTTTGTCTCCGTGCATACAAAGGACTACATACATTCCTATTTACTTATCATCATCATATTTTAATCCACATTAAATTTAGTTAAGCCATATTATTATTCTATTTGTAATACACATCACACGTAACAACCAATTTGTATTAGTCTAATTATCTCACTGTCATGCATAAATCAACTTTAATGAAATCACAATGTAGTGATTAGCGTTAGCATATTTACTTTGGAGGGTTTTAGTCTGGTCCAGAAATCGTTGCCCCAACAAAAAAAAAGGTATATGATATTTTCCATATTAAAAATCAGAAAATAAAAAGGGTACATCAAATGTTTATTACTGTCATGCATGCATTAACAAGTAGATGAAATGCACAAGAAGCATGATACACAGTTTTTTTTTTTTTAATTTTTAATTTTTTGGGTTTTTAATAATTAAACTATCCTTTCACCATGAGTCAATACACCAAGAATTTACGAATATAACCGTGAGACCGAGCCGTGTACAGAAGAAAAAAAATGAGTGGATGTGATCAGTTAGTAGTTTACCTCCATTGAGCCAAAGAAGAAGAGGTTTTTTGTTTGGATTATGAGTGGCTTCAAAGAACCAATAGAACAATGCTCTTCCATGTGTCTCATTCACCGTCACGTAACCGGCGTATTGCCGGAATTTCACCGGCGGCTGTCCCGGAAGCTCCTTCACTCGATCAGCTCGCTGCGCAGCCAAAACCCTAGACCGGAAACAACCACTGTCGCCGTCGTTGCTGCAGAGCTTTGCGGCTAATGATGAGCCAAGAAGAGAGGACAAAAGAAATAGGACAAGAACAGAGAACACAGCATGATGAGAAATTCTCATTTTTTTTCTTTGTTTAATTATAATTGAACTCTCAATTCATATAAAATCGAAATTAAGTTTTGCTGTGGAAATTGTGAAGTGGCTGTGTAAGCTTATATAATGTGGTGTGGGTGAGAGAGAGAAAGAGAATGATTTCAAAGACAGATAAGAACACTCTGTATACTCACTGGGTGGTAACCATTTTCATAAGATAAGACACATGAGAAAAAAAAATCAAAATCTGGAAAAGTAAGCCAATTTTCTTTCTTTCTTTCTTGAGACGATTTCTTTCTTTGTTTTCAACTGTTAAGTTTCACTCTCTGTTTTATAAATAGAAAGTTTTGTTATAGATTTAGTTTCTTCTTTTAACAGGCATTTATCTTTTTGTTTACAGTAGGTAAAATATATACATACGCAACTTGTGCGATCTGTCTTTACTATCGTTTCCATTTGGAAATTTATGATGATTATTGGTGTGTTTTACTTTTTTACCATTTTTCATAAGATACGGACACATGAAATCAAATGTGAAAAAGCAAGATATTTATCTATTATTAATGAAAACGTCAGTTTATGTTATATAAATAGAAAGTTTGTTATATAAATCGAGTTTCCCTTTTTTATGGGCAATTTGTTTTTTTTTTCCCTTTTTTATTTCTCAGAGGTTCTGTTTGGGGTTTTTATGGGGAAATTCTCTTTTTGTTTATACTTAGATAATACGTTCAGACGCAAGTTGTGCGATGTCTGCAATATCGTTTCTGTATGGAATTTTACGATTGAGATAATATTAAAAATGGGAGAAAATTAAAGATAATGATGTGATTGGTCAATGGATTGGAATAGAAGGATCCAAATAAAAAGCAGAGGAGAGCGAAGAAAGTGACGGTTCATAAGATTATTTTTTGTAGAGAGATTTGACCAAACACTACTTCTATATATCTCCCTCACTCATGTTCTTCCCCCTTGAAATTAGCAACGACCGATCTACATGTAATATTTATAGTATATAATAATATGTGGAATTGTGATATATGTGCAAGTAAAACAGAGTAAAATATCTGTGATATATAACAAAACAGAATGTTACGGTTTTGATTACGTAATAAAGATTCATAACAAAACAGAACCTTACGGCTTTGACTGCGTAATAAAGAGAGATTCAGTTTCTGTACATGTATATACGTCATAGAGATGTATGTACTCATATCATACCTATATACACTAAGAAGTCATTTATGTTACAATGTGGTTGTGGATGTTAATGTTTACATTTTATGCTATCAGAAAAGAAAAAACACAAATATATATTATTACCTTCTCTCAGACCTTGAAGACATAGATGCAATGTTCTCTGGACACTATCTGGAACCAGTTTGAGTTTGCCTTGAGTCAAATCTCCTGCAGCAGAACCGTTGACTTCTACTGTACGACTCACTCTCTGTTTAAATTTCTCCCAATCGTCAACACGTTGCCAACAAGCTCGACCTCCATGGCTTCCTTCCATTCCAAGAAACGTCACGCTAGGGTTTTCCCCAAACGTATACCTTAACCTAACCGATACACAGTAAGGCAACTATGCCTTTTTTGTTAATATGAATCGAAACTTCCCCTTCTCTCGAATCTATCACCACTGACGTTGCTAGAAACAAATCTCCGGGGCTCCGATGGCTTGCTAGAGACCCAGCTATCGGCTTCATCAGTCTTGGACTGAGACTGAGATTCGAAGAATCCGCCGCCTCTCTCTCTCCTCTCGAATCCGTTTCCTCCAATGGGTTTCTTCGCGGCCGCCCAATTATCATTCTCATCCGCACGCGATGGCCCGATTCCCTGTCCCTGTTAAACCCACCGCCTTTCCTTTCCCCATCTTCCGAAACCCTAGACGAACCCCACCTCGAGTTTGACGAGTCATCCCCGTAACGATTTCCAGATCCATAGCTCCGGAAACCGCCTCCAAGCTTAGATATATCGAGCTTATCGGAAATCCCCATAACTTTAATTCCCTAAGAGTCAAAGACTCTATCTGAAGTAGTGTGTTTCCCTCGGGTATCAGGTACCCGACCCGACCGATACCCACGAGTCCCTGACTAAAATACCCAATAGGGATTTACCCGAACTGGTTTTTTCGGGTCCGTTCCGGTTCGGGTTCTCGGGTCCGGGATTTATGCCCAAATTAATTCACCTAGCAATCTAAATTCTTCTTGTAAAATCTCATCCATGTTTGGTTAATTCACCTAACAATCTAAAATATCCTCCTAAATTTCATCCATATTTGATTAATTCACCTAACAATCTAAGACATCGTAAAATCACATTCATGTTTAGTTAATTCAACTAGCAATCTAAAATATCCTCCTAAAATCACATCCATGTTTGGTTAATTCACCTAGCAATCTAAAACCTCATCCTCGTAAAATCACATCCATGTTTGGTTAATTCACCTAACAATCTAAAATATCCTCATAAAATCACAACCATGTTTGGTTAATTCACCTATCAATCTAAAATATCCTCCTCGTAAAATCACATCCATGTTTGGTTAATTCACCTAGCAATCTAAAATCTCCTCCTAAAATAACATCTATGTTTGGTTAATTCATCTAGCAATCTAAAATCTCCTCCTAAAATAATATCTATGTTTGGTTAATTCACCTAACAATCTAAAATCTCCTCCTAAAATAACATCTATGTTTGGTTAATTCACCTAACAATCTAAAATCTCCTCCTATGGTTGTGAAAATTTTAGGCAGAAAATTTAATTACCAAATTAATTGGAAGATGAGTGAGAATTACAGTGTGAAAACACACCAAACAAGTGGAATCACTCACGATCAAAAGACAGGATCCATGCTCGATTTGTGTTCACATATATGCAACTTAGCACTCATGCTTCTTTTTAATCTGGCAATCAAAAATCTCGTCCTAAGTTTGGGTGGTGAGTTACCGAGTCCTAACCACAATATGTACCGAGTCCTAACCAAACTAAATCGGTTTTCTAGGTAAGAAGAAGACCAAAATACCAAATGGGTCATCATGTTGTATCAGAGTGCCCTAGTTCCTGCGTAACTCTAGTTAATAAGTTATCTTACTTGAGTTTCTTCTCCTTTTTCTAATGTCCGATTTATTTTTGTAAGTCTAGTAGAAACTAAATCAGAATTCAAAGACCAAGCAGAAGATTAAGAAATGGAAGACATACCTGGAGAACTCAAGAGTGCATATCGACGCTTCTATGAAGTTTGAATTTTTCATAACCCTAACAACAAATTTGCAGGAAAATATGTCGATCAGAAACATTGGAAATAAAGCAGAAGATCAGAACATGACGAAGACAAAAAAAAAAGACAGAGAGGGATCGAGAGAAGTCTGGTTGCTTAACACCACAAATTTAAAAATCCTTATATAAAAATTGAGATCGGGACCAAAAGCACAATAAGAAAGAGAGAAGCAAACAAAAATTACAGTCGAGACAAATGCATTAGAAGAGAAACCTAACAAGTAGCAAACGTTAAATAAGAGTTTCAGAAACAAAAATCTCAATCGAAACCCAAAGCGCATTAGAATTTACGAAGACGAGACTAGAAAACCAAATTGAACTCTAGACGACATTACTATCAATCTCTCAAAAATTTAGAATCGAAATCGAGAAAAAAGTTCACAACAGAGTCCAGTCGTTATGCATAAGAGAATCTAAGAACTAAGGAAACGGATAAACAACGTCGAGACTAATTTAGGGTTTACGAAAGCAAAACTGAATTCAAGATCAATGCATAAGAGAGACGGAAACAAAATCGAAATCGAGTTTACCTGTAAAGATATCGGGACTAGTTTTTCTTCAAAGTGACATCGTTTTGTAATTATAAGAGACTATGCTTCTTCAAAGTGACATCGTTTTAATTTGTTATTATTTTTTGACCGTTGTGGGAGAGTAGCGTCAAGAGTTTCTTTTATGATTTTTCGACCGTTGCGAAGAAACGCCAATTTCTTTACTTTTCTGATTGCATCGTTTTTTTTCTTTTTTTCCAACCGTTAGATTTTTTTTTCATAAAAGGATTTATTTGTGTTTTTTTGACCCTATAACTTATAAGCCCTAAAATTTCGGTCCATTTACATTATGTGGATGTTAATGTTTACATTTTTTTGTTGTTGTTCACAATTCAGATATTTACAATGTGCATGTATTTTTATTCTACGTACAAATAATATAATTTTGAGCTTTACAATGTCTTACAAAAATTTTCACCAAAAAAAAAAAAAACTTACAAAATACACATTTAGAAGATACGAAATTTGGAATCAGGAAATTGGGCTATATAATCATAAAGTTAAGAATAATCAAGTGAAAACGTGTAACTTTTTTTTTTTTTTTTTGAAAATGTTAAAACGTGGAACTTTTCAAATTAAGTCAATAATCACTTTGATCAAATAAAATAACAAATCTACCCAGTATGAAATTTTAATGTTCAGACATGAAAACATTGTCGTTTTGTCGTCTATAACTCATTCACACAAATTTCTGAATTTAAACCTGTATTATACATGACAATAATACAAACCATTAAGTTACAGATGGTGCCATTATATAAAAAAATAGAATTTTACATTGAAGCCAAAATTTTCTTAAGAATTTTGTTTTGTTTGAAAAGTTATATTTAAATAAGGAATTTTTGATAATCATATTGTTAGTTTTCAGACCATTTACATATGCTCAAAGAAATGGCAAAGATTTTTCTTACGTAACCACCGAAAACAAATAAAAGATAGAGAGAGAGAGGTCTTTTATAAATAATAGAAAACCCAAATACTCAGCCAAACGATGTCGCACTGCTAGTCCAAAGAAAAATATGGTCAAGTTTAGAAACAGAGCCTTTCATGTAAGAGAACTGGATAAGTTTAGCTCCATCTTCTCCGATCCTCCTCTTCGTTAACCGGAGTATACCAATCCGGTCGTCTCTTAGAGTTGCTCAGCCTGTAATTCAGCAGAAGTTCCTCATCACGCAACGCCCTCGTTGCCACCAAAACCAGTGTCTTTAGAACCGGAGCATCCAAACCGTTCTTACCCCCTGTCCTAAACCAAAAGCTTCCAAACCTCTTCATCTTTACTTCTCCAGAATCCCCAAAAGATACATTCGGAATGTAAGGCCTCAAATCTTTCTCCATCAAGGGGAAGTCATAGGGACATATCATAACGTTTGGAGTCGTTTCTTTCGCCGGGTGATTAGCTAAGTGACCAAAAGCCAACGGATTTCTCCTTTCAAGAACCTCTTTTGCTTTACCCGAACCTTCGAGTGGCTTGCTCAACGCTTTCCATAACCTGTCTGAACCATTTTCTGCGGTTTTGGTGTCTGTTTTGACCGCAGGTGTGTAGGAACCAGTCCATACTTCCCTAGATTCTCCCCCGAGACCCCAAGGCTGAGCATTTATCACAGTCCCATCATACCTCGTGATGAGGTACGAGTTCTGTGAATCAACCTTCGGGTACCCGGGAATGTACCTGTAGAAAGCAGGGGAGTAAATAACTCCAGGGTAAAAGGCTAGGAAGGTTCCAACATCTGCTTCGCCTTTGATGAAACAACCTTGACCAGCGTCTTTGTGAGGTATTACAGACGGTTTGATCTCGAGGGTATAGCCAATTTGATCCATTAATCTTTGTGAGACCTCAGAGAGTTTCAAAGGCTTTGTCTCAGGAACAACTGTGCTGAAGAAGAATCAGTGAGAATAATGATTAAGATGAAAGAAAGTGTTAAGAGTACAAAGTTCACTAATTGACTCATGTAAACTAAAACACTTACGGGGCTTATCTGCAGTTGGGAAAGCATTATTCCCACCAATGGCGAAAGTAAGACCACTTTGACGACGAGGAGGGGTTGTTAATTGTGACCCCGACTCTTTCTTGCTAACATCAGGAAGAAGAATTCCATCCATCAAAGAGCAGAAGTTTTCAACTTGGTAGTGAATGTTCTCTTGAACTTGCTTCTGCTGCTCAGATAAAGAGGCTTTACCAGCCATCTCAATTATCTCTTCTGCATCCGTCTCCACAGCTTCTCGTCCCAACCGATTATAGCTAAACACAATTGGTCTTCATGAGCGCAAAAAGTGGACGTGTATACAAGAATTGATAACTTACAAGGAATAGCTAGAGCTAAATAAACTAAAGTAAGGATTATTGAATCATTGCGTGATGAAAGCTGTAGCGCAATTAATTATAAGCAATCTAGTACACAAACCGATACAGAAAACCAGACTTCTTTTCTCTTATATGATAAATAACCAACCTTGTATACATAAAAAGTTTGTTAATATCTGCTTCAAATTGCAGTTGCCTTGGGTTCTTAGCAAATGTGGTACTCTTGGCAAGAACTCCAACAGCCTGAAAAAAAGCAAAGTAATGAAACAAATTATACGAGCGGTAACAATAGCAACAAGGAAGATAATTCGAAATCTCAATTAGCAGCACTGCCTAAACTCCTACTAAAACCCTGTAAATCCCCAAGTCCTGAAATGATCCCATGAATGCCTCAGGGCGAGTCAATTGATTACACGAGCAGATGCATAAGACATTTAACAACGGAAAAAAAAAAACACTTTATGATTCCTCTACAACCTAATTTCATCTGTTCTAACCTATTTCTTGCATTGCAATGCCGCAGACTGAAAACAGCATGAGGAGGACACTTCAAACAAATTGGTTCAGATCGAAAGACTAAAATCCGAACAAAAACTCCAAATTTCTTCTTACCCAGTATTATAAATCGTACCAGAGAGAGAAAATTCATTCAGAAAATTCGACAGGATCAAACACAGAAGCAAGAGATTCATTAACCTGCTGAAACTTGTTGAAAAGAGACGCCATTTTCTCCTTTTCTTTTTCAGAAACGATTCTCCTACCTCTTTGTTATAAGGACTGTTAGAAAGGACTGAAGAACATCAGAAATCGCAAGAGTTTGGGTCAAAAACCTCCATTGATGAAGATGGCTGCATCTACTAGTTACTCGGCAGCACACCTCCATGGCTGCATCACCATGTCTGGGCCTAATTCTTAATAATGGGCCGAAGACCTCCATGGCTTTTAGAGCCTTTCTATATCTTTCTCTCCCATTTTTTCGTCCAAAAAATCGCTCTTTTTTTTTCGTTGTTGATTCCAAAAGAAAGAAATTTAACAAAAAACAATAAAAACTTTATATATTTGTGCTCTGTGTGTTTTATACTCAGTATACTAGTATTTTTTTTAGTTTCATTACATGTGGAGTTTTATCTTTTCAATGCAAACAATTAGTTAACAAAAAAATACTCAGTATAATAAAGAAAGTAATAGCAGTATACTAGTATTTTTTTTAGTTTCATTACATGTGGAGTTTTATCTTTTCAATGCAAATAATTACTTTCTCCGTTTCAAAAATAATGTCATTCTAGCATTTTTTTTTTGGTTACATAAAGAGTGTCACTTTAGATTTTTAATGCAAATTTTTGCACAAAATACCTAATTTAACCTCAGTTTTAATGAAGAATTCAAAGAGTTATTATATATTTGAAGGATATAATTTAAGTTTCAATATGTTTTATTAATTTGTGTGCAAAGTGTCAAAATGACACTTATTATGAAACAGAGGAAGTAATTGATTTTTTTTCATTCTATAGATGTAGCTAGGAGGTAAAAACCGTTTTTAAAAACTACAAATATTCATGGTCACTTACTCACTCTTAAATCAAACAAAATCTTTTACTCATTCCGTTTCATAAAGAGTGTCGTTTTAAGGTTTTATTTTTGTTTCACAAAAAGTGTTGTTTTATACTTTCAATGCAGAATTTTGAATAAATTTATAGTTTTAACCCTATTGATTTAAAATATTAATTAGAGAGAGAAATTTATTTAGTGTATTAATAAAGGGTAAAATAGTATTTTTAATAGTTTTCTTAATATGTGTGAAAAAAATTTAAAATAACATTTTTTTATGAAACAAATGGAGTAATAGATTTCGAGCAGCATGTTATGAGCCAAAACAAAATATAGATTCCTTATTGTCTTGTAAAATTTGGGTTCCAGTACTAAGCAACTGGGTTAATCAATCTCTTTAATATGTTCCAATATATTTTGAGATTGACACAAACACAAACCTTCCAAAAGGAATAAAGAAAGCCACCAAGTGGAAGATCAAAGCAATTTATTTGTGAGAAAGCCACCAACTAGGCACTATATACTGTTGGCGATTTCAGAACATAGATAGATATTGTTCAAAAAAGCTTATTTTAGATAGAAAACCTAAAATTGAAAAATAAATGAGCTTTATTGTGTAATGATATTAAAGGAGAAGAAAACTTAAACAAAGAAATGAAAAACACCAAGATCAAGTAAGATTTAGATTTATCTCGTAAATTGAAAAGATGAGAGTTGCTTGAAACAACTTTCAAAGGTTACAAACAAAGTTTTTATCATAACATTCCTATTTATACACCGATCTTTTGCAATGAAACCCTAAACATATGAGTTTATTTTGACACTTTAATAGGTTTGTATAATGCATTGGACTTGTGTCTCTAATATATACATCTGGGTGTTGATGACTATATAAATAAAATAGTCATACAATGTAAATAAATTGCAAGTTACAAAATCTTAGAATTTTGTTTAGTATATTTTCGTCAATTTCAAACAACCTTTTGATCATTTTGCAAATAGATCTTCCAATTCTTCCAAAATTTAGTCATCTATCTAAATTAACCCATTTATAAAAAAAATTAATGATAAGATGGCCCAATGAAAAATTATAATTTTCTATATAGTTGATGCCCTATTTAATTTGGTTTATTGGAAATATAAAATTCATTAACTTTCTCATTAAAAAAAAAAAAAAAGCAAACGTGGACGGAAGCAAGTAGCTAAAAACTAATGGAGATAAATATTGTGTATTTAACTTAGGTTACCCATCGCCAACCACCTATCATCTGATCTTTTCCCAAACTAGTTCACAATTCTGGTTTGGTCTAAAACCCTACTTTTCTATTTAAACCCCCAAAAAGATTCGACCTTTGAAGTTCCCAAAAACAGAGCCAAAAACCCAAAAGAACCCTACTTAAAGTGTAAGAAAAGTAATACCCACACGAGAATCAAGAGCCGCAGGAATATATAAAGACACGACATTTTTCTGCTCACCAAATCAAACCCAATTCCTCCTGAGAGCACAAAGTTTTTGTCACCCACAAGAAATTCATGCAATATTCTTCACCCACTAGCTAACTAACGACCTCCATTGTTATTAATTTCTCTCAATTCCTCTCTCCACTCTTCATTTCTGAGGTTAACACTCTCTTCTCGTTGTCACAATGAGTACTAATTCTTCTTACAATCTCACCTTCAATGACGTTTTCTTCTCTTCTTTTTCTTCTTCCTCCCGTGAGCCTCTGGTTTCACGGAGGCTGTTTCTCTTGAGAAATGTTCAAATTCTTGAGCTCTTTATCGCCCTTTCCACCTTTGTCGCCATACATTCCTTGCGTCAGAAGAAACACTATGGCCTCCCCGTGTGGCCGTTTCTTGGGATGCTTCCTTCTCTAGCTTTTGGCCTCAGAGGAAACATATACGAGTGGCTATCCGAAGTTCTCTGTCTTCAGAACGGGACTTTCCGCTTTAGAGGCCCCTGGTTTAGCAGCCTCAACAGCACTATTACTTGCGATCCAAGAAACGTTGAGCATCTCCTCAAGAACCGTTTCTCTGTCTTCCCTAAAGGTTCTTACTTCCGGGACAACCTCCGAGACCTACTAGGAGACGGAATATTCAACGCAGATGACGAGACTTGGCAGAGGCAAAGGAAAACCGCGAGCATCGAGTTTCATTCAGCTAAATTCAGACAGTTAACCACTCATTCGTTGTATGAGCTCGTGCACAAAAGGCTCTTACCGGTTCTTGAAACTTCAGTTAAGAGCTCTTCTCCTATCGATCTACAAGACGTGTTGTTGAGGCTGACGTTCGATAACGTATGTATGATTGCTTTCGGCGTCGATCCAGGCTGCCTCGGTCCTGATCAACCTGTAATACCCTTTGCGAAAGCCTTTGAGGACGCGACAGAATCCGCGGTTATGAGATTCGTCATGCCTACTTGCGTGTGGAAGCTCATGAGGTATCTTAATTTAGGAACAGAGAAGATGCTAAAGGAGTCAATAAAGGGTGTGGATGATTTCGCTGAAGAAGTTATCAGGACGAGGAAGAAAGAACTGTCTCTTGAGGGCGAAACCACAAAGAGATCAGATCTCTTAACGGTGTTTATGGGTCTGAGAGATGAGAAGGGAGAGAGTTTCTCAGACAAGTTTCTTCGTGATATCTGTGTAAACTTCATACTTGCTGGGAGGGATACTTCTTCGGTGGCTCTGAGCTGGTTCTTCTGGTTGCTAGAGAAGAATCCGGAGGTGGAAGAGAAGATCATGGTGGAGATATGTAAGATTCTGAGGCAGAGAGATGACCATAAATATGCAGAGAAGATAGATTATGAACCTGTCTTCGGACCAGAAGAGATCAAGAAGATGGACTATCTACAAGCTGCTTTGTCTGAAGCTCTCAGATTGTATCCTTCAGTTCCTGTGGATCACAAAGAGGTAAATTAATTTTAACTAAACCTGCTCTGTTTCTTTCCAAATTTCTATTAATTACTTCCCAAGAAAGCCAATTTGACTAAATAAAATTTAGAAGCAACTAATTGCTTGTTATAGTCCCTGTTAAGACTGTCGAAGATAGAGGAAAAACCCTTGATAATATTGGATCGTATAAACTAACAAACCCATTAGATGACAAAAAAAGAAAAACTTAAAAATCCCAGTTCTGTTTGGTTTCTTATAGGTGACCTAATCAGTAACCAGATAAAGTTAATATGAAAATTCTTGGGAAGACACCTAATTAATACACATGTATCTTATTTTTGTCAGAAATACACATGTATCTTAAAAAAAAATTTCGTCAGGGAAGAATTGAAATAAATAACTACATGTTTGACTTCTTGGTAACTCATAAGAATGTTATGTTTTGCTGTTTCCCCATGAAACTGAACCACCAACTCATTCATATTAAATTTTCTGTTAAACCAATCACCTCGCGCGTGAGGTTACTGTAGAGTTGCTGATTATTTGTTATTATAATTCAGGTTCAAGAAGACGATGTATTTCCTGATGGAACAATATTGAAGAAAGGAGAAAAAGTTATATACGCGATTTACGCAATGGGTCGCATGGAAGCTATTTGGGGAAAAGACTGTCGTGAGTTTAGGCCAGAGAGGTGGCTAAGAGACGGACGGTTCATGAGTGAGTCGGCCTATAAATTCACGGCCTTTAACGGCGGTCCACGCCTTTGTCTAGGCAAAGATTTTGCCTATTATCAGATGAAATCTGCGGCGGCTGCAATAGTTCACCGGTACAAGGTGAAGGTGGTGGAGGGTCACAAAGTGGAACCAAAGCTGGCTCTTACAATGTACATGAAACATGGCTTGATGGTGACTTTAATCAATAGGAGTGTCTCCGACATAGATCAATACTATGCCAAGTCTATTGATGAGGGTAATATTATTAGTGTTTAATGTTTGAGATTTGTTAAATTATTAAGATGGTGATCATAAGAATATTGTTTACTTATTTTTGGGTCATTTGAATTTTAATTAATGTTTTTTCTCGTTAATTTGGTTAGTCGATGATGATGTGAATTTTAATTCCTAACATATATATGGGTTTATTAGTTTATGGATTTGAGGAGGAGGTTGATTGGTTATATCAAATATGTAGAACTTATATATATACTTTAAGGGTTATTGTTAGGAATATAGTTGGTCGGGTTTGTAATAGCATAATAAATATTGGAATTTGTAGTTTGTTTCCTATGCGTGAATAATATTTTTATAGTGACATTATTTAATATTACAATCTATTTGGTAAATGAATACATTTGGGAAACTTAAGTTGGAAACTAACATGTTTTTTTTTTTTTTTAAAAGTCCTAGAGAAACTAACACTTTTTGGTGAAAATTATCCATACTTTATTAAGGAAATCAAAATGATAGATGAGTATTATTCTGCTTACAGGTAGAGGTACACACATATTTTACGTATATTGGTGGAAGTTAATATCAAGTCAAATGTACCAAATCACTAAAAAAAAAAACATTACGTCACAACAACTTTTGCATGTAACTCTTATATCTCCACGATTTTCAGAAGAACCAGAGAGCCATGAACATTTAACAAGTGCTATTTCACGAAATAAATCAACAAATGCTTGGGATCAAAGAAAACTTTAAAACGTGTTATAGAATGCAAACAAATTCTAAAATAAAGTTAGTTTTTGAGTCGAAACTCGAACTTTAACTTCTTCGAACTATTATTATGAGACCATGTGTCCAAAAATCTACTATATGGAAAGTGAAAACAGAAAGACTCTTTCCAGAGCCGGTAATGTGCAACACGTGAGAAGAGAATATGTGGCAATGTTTCATTTTGTAAAGAACATATCCCATTTTTTTTTTTAATTGAATATAAAATTAATTCAAGAAAACGGTTTTACAACAAGTGCATCTTTGGAAAGTATGAGTTTTTTTTTTTTTCGAAGCTGGTTTACAATTTGATAACCGAAGTAAATAACCGAATCAAACCAGAAAACAAAGTGAAGGTGATCGGAGTTAACAACCGTCGAAGGAGAGATAAAAATTGAAGTTGAAACGTTTCCCTTTGTCGGTCGACGTCCCCACCGGAGAGAAGAGCTTTGCGGCACACTGCTAGCCCGTCATCGGCAGTCTGAGAGCCCAACCCAGCCGCCAGATCTGAGCCTGCGAGTTTGGCCTGATCCCCACTTCATCTCTTCCGGCGAGTTTGAAGCCCGACAAAGAAAAACCATATCTGAACCGGAGTCACCACGAAACATTGAGCACGAATCCGCCGTCACCAACGACCAAAAAACCCTCATCCGTCCACCGAAATCCGATTATACCCAACGCACCTTCTATCCGAGTTACCTAGATCCGAGTTACACGTCTCCGGATGAATTGAGCACGAAGACTGATATTTATAGTTACGGCGTCGTGTTGTTGGAGATCGTCAGCTGCAGATCGGGCGTTTTCATGGGAACGAATCTTCGATTGCTGCGGATGGCAGCGCGGTGCGTGTCCTCCGACGCGGAATCACGTCCGTCTACAGGAGAAATCACGGCGGAGATGGTGTCGTGTTTGGCCGAGCCTCTCAAGAGTTTCCCGTTATGGATCAGCTTCTTTCGCGGGGTTGTTAAGCTGAAACGGCGGAAAAACGGTTGAGAGAGACGCTGACGTGGCCGGGTCAAACCTGCGGCGTTAGGTGAGCTGTGAAAAGACAAGCCGGGTCAAATGTCGGATATCGGGTCTGGGCCTAAAGGATGATTACAAAAACAACCATCCAAGCACAAGATTCCTCGTGAGAATATTAAAAAGCCTCTGGGCCTTTTGTTGAAAGCCTAAGATGGCGATCAGAACCAAACCATTGTATGTTTTTTCATGTTTTCAGCTGTTCATTTCACGCCAAATATGGAACATCATTGATTGGAAAATTAAGACAAAATTTGTTGTTATGTTTAGAAATATTGTGATGGACCAAGAAAATGTACACCAAATCGATTTTATCCTATATATCAAGATTGGATAGATCCAGATTTTGAAGTTTTTTTTTTTTTGGTCTAAATGTGAAATTTTATACCAATTTAAGATTTGTGACAGCGGTTACAGAGATAACTTAGAAAGCAGAAAAACCGAAAACTACAAACAAAGGCAAAGAACAACAGGTAACAAAGAAATGGGCATCGAAACGAGCTAGTTGGCACTCGTCACCGGAAACCAAGAGAATCCTCGACGAAGAAACACCAATTCCGAACACGAAGCTCGGACATTTGCATTTGCAGTTCTAAAGAACTCGAGTCCTCATCGTCGTTGCCACGAGCAGCTCCCACCTGAGGCCAGCCCTCAAACCCCGTTAGAAGGAACACCTACAGCTTCTCCGAGGACAAACACAAAAACGTAACTGCTTCAACGAACCACTCCACAACCGGCGGCACGGGAGCCTCTACGGGCAGCCAGAGAAGCCGCCTCCGGCCGCCATTCCCGAGCTTCAGAAACTATAGGAATCATCTCCCACGGAAATGAAGATAGTCGCCAAAACAGATCTGCCGCCTCTATTCATCACCGAGTCACCACCGGAGCCGATAACGAAGCACTCCCTAACCGCAACTTCGAACCACTCCTAGAACCGTCGAACGCAGCCGAAGAAAAGAAAACAAACATCGGAGGAGGAAGAGTGGAGCCACAACGGAAGTCAAGATGACCCATGAAATGAACCGGACCGGATGAAACTCTGAACAACACCCAATCGCGGGAAGCTTCGCCACCGACGGTCTAAGAAGACCTAGCCGAGCCACCCAGCGAAACCCACCTCAGCCCAAGTCACCAGGATGAGACAACCGACCACAAGCCACCACCGACGGATCTAACCGAGAGCCACGACGGAGCCCGCCACATCTCCTAGCACACACAAGAGGAAAACGGACCACTGCTCTTCGTCGCCGGAGCCGAGATCCTGTCCTCAAGGATCCCTGAACCTCACCGGCGACCAGATCCAGCAACATCCAAAGTTTCACTCGAGCCGCCGCCGATAAATCCCGTCGAAGTCGACGAAACCCACAGCCCCAACCAAATCTTAGATTCTAACTGAGCGGGTCGTCGAAGCGCCACACTCCTCGCCCAGATCGAACCACCGCGAAGGTTAACCGGAGACCACACCGTGCAAATCACCGACGAGACCTTAAACCGAGGAGATCCCCGTCGCCGGAAAAAAGAACAAGGGCGAGAAGGGAACCACAAACTACACAAAAAACAAGAGGAGAGAGCCTCCCCCAGTGACGGCGATGAGCGCCGGTCACCGGGGAGGCAGCGACGAAGGTTGAAGAAGAAGCTCTTGCGGCGGTAGATGAGAGAGAAAAGTTATTAGGGCGACTTTGTGTTCCTAAACCAGTCTATACAATATGAATGCAGTTTAGGGCGATTTTGAAGTTTCTAAAATATAAATGCAGTTTATAAACCAGTCTATACAAAGATGAACGTTGTAAGACCCGTGTTCGATCAGATTGATCTATTAAACATATCAACTTTGTTTGGCATTTTGTCGGTTAACCGTGGATTATCTGTAAAGCTATTAGATCGGACATAATCTAAAACGTCAAATTTAGGATTTATATTCAATTGTTTTTTGTACATGATCGACCATACGAAACTCTTAAGAAAATGATCGACCTGAAGTATTATCAATGAACTTTTGTAATTACTTTGATCATATTCATATAATACTCCTGTTTTGTTAAGTTAGATTGATTATTTAATAATATTATAATAACTAAGAAAATAAATACTCCATCTGTTTCACAAAGAGTGTCATTTTGACACATTATTAAGAAAATTAATAAAAAATTTATTTTACTTCATCTATAATTTTATTTTTTTTTTAAAACAATTATATCATTTTTTATTTCAATTTTTTTTTTAATAATGACATAATATGTACTATCTTACAAAATAAAATTTATTTTACTAAATGACTCCTTAGATAATAATATAGAGATACTTGCAAATCCAAACTTGCATAATATTTGATACAGCCTGACAAAATTTGCACAAGGGTCCCCGCGCATTATGCCTGCTTAATGAATCTCTTAGCCACGTTTCCAATTTTAGTCAGGATTGCTAAGGAATTAAAGGAACTGTGAATAATGAGGCTGTATTATTCGTAGAATTAGGGTTGATCTATGTCAAATAAACATATATTTTGGCGCTAAGATGGCCTCAGATGCCAACATTCACACCGAAACTTATGTATTCCAAAGCTAAATGATTTGGCCTTATCTTTTACTTTACTCTATTCTAAAAGAGTCTCAATAATAGTGGCGAATAAACTACCTTCCGAACTTGAGAAACTCGATTGCCAAGAGGAGATCACAATCTTCTGAAGCCTGCAACTCTCAGCTCTCGAACCAATCTCACAACTTCAACACCTGAAAAACCACCACGCAATAAACCAGGGTTTTCTTGTAGCCATTTCCAAGTAGACGATCCACCTATCTTACAGATTCACATTGTCTATGTAGTTCACTGTACACTACAAAGAAGACAAAGAGTGTAAGAACAAGAGAAGTTTCTTACATCAAGCTTTTGCATAATCCGACCAGGAGTATAATCCACACAGATTTCCCACCACGACGATTGCCATCGCTCCAGGTGGTTCAGCTTTGTATCAAAAGCCTGTTGCACGACACAAGTCACTCAACAACTTTAAGAAGATATGTTCTCGCAACTGAAGTCAACACAAACACAAGTATATAGAAAACTATCCCCCAAGGCATTTAATGACACAACACAAACAGCAGGCGACTTAATGCATATACCAAGAAGCTAACCGTACATGGCAGTTTGATCTGACAAAACCCACACACAAAAAAGAGTGAACTGGACCATCTTCTGCTGCAAATATGTAATTTCTCTGGTGAATGCTCTTAGAAAATAAAATTTCCATATACATACCCTCAAAATAGTCGACTCTGTCGAGAACCAAAGATTAAACATGAAATACTGAATCCCTCTCAATCACTGATACTTCTTTGCCCACATCAATCTGTTATGTTCTAAAGCATAATTCTTGCTGTTCATCGTGAAACATGTGATGAGATTAAATCCCTGATTCTCAATCTACTACTTAATTTAAGTATGTTCCCCAACATGAATGTACTTCACAGAACAAGCAAGCAGTAGTTTGACAAATTAATTTAGGAAGGGTCGAGAGAGAGCTTATACATTGAGCAAAATAAGCACTGAATCATAATCCTTAGACCGTAACTGGAGAAAGTTAAGTGCTTCGACTTGTTGAATAAAAGCAATACATACACATACACAAACACAAACACAAACACAAACACAAACACAAACACAAACACAAACACAAACACAAACACAAACACAAACACAAACACAAACACAAACACAAACACACAAACACATAAGGTGTGCAAAAGAATAGACTTGTTTATAAATAAAAATGGGAAATTAAAATTTATAAAAAGAAAGAAAGAAAGGGGATTGGCGTAAATGGAGTGCTAAAGAAGAGGCTTGTTTATGTTGACCATATCTAGTGATTAGGACAAAGTGCCAAATATAAAAATGTGGAAAATAGGGATCGAAACCCAGAGACATTTGTCAAAGAACAAGCAAGACGCATCAACGCCACAAACCCATATTTGAAAGAAAGGCTACACCACTTTGAAGATATATATATGAGAAAGGCTTTCTCAAAACCAAAGAGTATAAATCTATTGAGCAAAGCCTAAAAAATAGCACACATATTTACATGTGCAACCCCCATGGCCATGACCACATAAACAGGCATGTTCATGACAATTAAACACGACAGGCAGCTGCAAACACATGCTTAGTAACACAAGTTAAGAAGGCTGTTGTTTTGAACACACTGACATAAGATTAGCTGGCTGTCCCAAGCCTAGCAAGGAATACCATAAGCTCACAGCCAGGTAACTCAAATCCTTGCCCAAGTTTCCAACATAATTTGAAACTATGTAAAGGTCAAAAGATAACCCTCTTTCTTTCTATCTTCTAACATCTCGAATATGTACTTGCATAAAAATGAAAAACAAATGGCTCTTTTGAGAAATCAAATGGTCAAAACACTTCTTCAAGTGCTCACCATAATTATGAAGCAAAACCTCGTTATGTCACTCACACACATGGCTTGAGTGGAGAACATATATTTTCAGACAAACAAATAAGAACCAGTACCTCACAAGTCTTCGACATACTTCTTCAGATCAGCAGTGCACAAGATAGCAATATGGAGATTCTTGTAAAATGGACTGACTGGACTCGCAATTGTTTAGAAATGCATGCTTCTTGTTCCTGCTAAATATACGAGGCAGCGAGACATGGCTTATCTCCAGAAGAGAAAGACATGAGAACACAAATTTACAAGAAAGAATAAAGAAATTTTGAAGGAAATCCCTCCGTGGTGGAGAAAGTTAAGAAGGCTGTTGTTAGGGAGGTCTACAATAGGAGTTGTAATAGGAGCTACCAGACACATGGACCTAAGGGACGTTACTCATTCAAACAACAAGATACAGACTGAGCAATAGGTCTCTAATCTAGCAAACACAGGCTTGCACTGAATATTCTTGCCACCTAGTTCTGCTTCACTAGTCAAATACACTCTTAGCAGTGTATTCTTTAATGTGATTTCTCAGAGGCCAGCAAAGATTATTTATGAAAGACTAACTACCAGAACTTAGAAAATTCATATAAACAAAAACCTGTACTGTGAAGTTCAAAATTCATTTAACCAGTAAAAGCTTTGTGCACATTGTGATTGGCATAATTACAGGAATTGAGGAACGGAAGTACTAACCAATTAAAAAACAAAAACCTGTACTGTGAAGAATTTGTTCCCCAGATACATTTGTCAGGAAAAAATACAATATACAGAATCCTGGCAAAAGTCTGCAGTAGTTTTGATGCCTCTGGAAGTGGATATATCCGAAAAATTCCTCCATGGAAGAGAAAGGGGTATGTATAATTGTAACTGTTTGATGACAACACTGACTTAACTTTAGAATTTAGAAACTAAACCTAGAGGATTAACCTTGTTAATGAGAGACTAGCAGCTTCTTTTCCATTGATACTAACAGGAGCAGGCCAACGAAATTCTACCTTTACTTCAAGCTGGCCTCCAACAATTCGCGGTAGGTATGTCTGGCCGAGATGGTAGCTTCTGGGAAGCAGCATGACCTTAAATGCGTAATTTAAAATGGTAAGGCAAGAACAAAGTTTTCTGACTATGTCTTTGAGAGTCTACAATCTAATGCATTGGCTGAGATAGTCTCACCTGGAATTGCAGGGACAGGTTGTAAGTTGCTAGTAGCAGAAGGCTGATAGCTCATTGTCACTGAAGGTGGACGTTCTGGAGGTGGCCGAAAGAAACCTGGTTAATTTTAAATAAGACCATCAATCACAAGGATAGCCATGACACAAACATAGAAGCTGGACAATCATATCAACAGATGTATTACAATGCTCACAAGCAATCATGTAAATTAATAAACCTCAACAGTTAAAAGTCTATAAGGATTCAAGCATCTACATACTGTCTGTCACTCTGGGAAGGCCTGGATGTGAATTTCTTCCACGCATCCAAGCACTCTGGTTTTCTGCACTATGTCCACTTGAAGACATCCGCCATGGTTCCTCATTTCTATATCGCCGTCCATCATCGCGTTGAGGTGGGAAAGAGTAAGGATGAGTGTAGGAATGCTGGGATTGTGATTGAACATGGCTTGGATACGGAAAATGACTGGACGGTGCTGAAGGCAGCTTCCTAACCATAGGCCTTTGGGACAGAGGGGTGTTCGGCTGAAATCGTTGGTTCTGCGAAGAAGCTTCTGGGTTAAAAAGTACATCGCTGTTCCCAAATTCTAGTTGTCTGGAGGAAGTAAATGCTGAAGGCTCCCTGGAGCTGCACACTCCTGCTGGAGAAAAACTAGATGACTGCTGCATGAAAATTTCAGCTTTTCCAATGCCCTCAACATGACTTCCACGTGAAGAACTTCCAGGCCCTTGGACAATTTGATCACCCTGCACATGATGCCCAGGCGTTTAAACATAAATGATAAAAGAGGCAAATGTACATGAGGAACTATGAGTAACATCAAACAGAATAAATCAAAGAACTTACAGTGAAAATGCTACAGCGGTCTTGCTGCATAGACCCTGGGTATGTTTGATGCGATAATGGATATGCTGGAGGAACAAATCCTAGTTGAAGTGGTAACTGATGATGGCTAGCTATGGATGGTTGACTTGTTAATGATGGTGGTAAAGCTATAGATTGAGCAGGCGGTGGCGGTGGAGGTGGAGGTGGAGGTGGAGGCGAAGGTGGAGGTGAAAGGGGCGGTGGTGGTGGAGGCTGAGACGGAGGTGGAGGAAGAGGTGGGAATTGCGCTGTGGGAGGTGGTGGTGGCAGCAATGGAGGTGGAGATGAAGGCGGAGGAGGTGGGGATGGAGGTGGGGGAGAAGGAGGCAGGGGAGGAGGGGATGGAGGTGATTCGCGAGGTAGCGGAGGAGAACCCTCTGGAAGAGGAGGCACCTCAATTGACTTTTCTGTAATTGGTTCCCCAGCATCCAGTGACTGCTCCTTTGTCTCATTCTCGCAGAAAGATGAAGGTGCTACATCTTTCCGCTGACCCGATACATCTTCCATTTCAAGTTCACGATCTACATCCTCCAAAACTCGATGGCGTCTATCACTCAAGGTATCACGTATTTCCAAGTCATCTAAAGCATTGAAAGATTCCCCAGCAAATGTAATTTTTTCTTTTTGTGATGCTGGAAGATCGTCATCTTCGTCATCATCTTTGAAAGTATGAGAAGAAAAAAACCCAGACAGCTGAATACTTGCATTGCTGCAGAAAAAATGGCAAATACGTTCATAAACACTCGACAAAATGACAATAAACTCATTTTTATCAACTTTTCAGTGATATAAATTTCCCGACTTTGCAAGTTCTTTTGTCATCAGCGATATAATAAAGCCCAGAGAGTAAACTACCAAGCAAGACAAGCGTTTAGCATACCTGCCATACTCATCAACAAGCATCCCTTCCATTTCCCTAATAGGATCATCTACAGCACGCTCAGATCTAGAAGGACGTCGCAGGGAGAACCCAATGGTTGTATCATCACCAGAAGCTCCAATATCATCAATATAACGACGAAGAAGAGATTCAGGGAAAATTTTCCTATCAAGCCACAACTTCAGAACCTAAACAAAGTGAGGAGGTCACTGACTCCAACCAACAAAAATGCAATGATAACCTTAAAACGAGCAAATAGTAAAAGTACCTTCAGACATTTACGACGGTTATCACGAGCATCGGTCCCTGGAGGAGCAGCAGCACCTAAAAGACGTGGCAAAGCAGCTTGCACTGTGGGAACGTATGAAGCTCCAGCAATTCCTACAAAAAAAAATTTTACAAGCATCAGAAGTGATTTTAATCTTTTCAGGTAAAGATAATTTCTCACAATATAAAATAATAAAATCCAAATACTATTAATATTTCAGGGAATTGAAAAATTGAGAACAGGTATTGCATCCATTCAAGAGAAAAGTTCACCTTTTTGGTTGTGCGAACACTGGGTGATCGAGTCAACGAGAAAGAATAAGTCCACTTTACGATGGAAGTGAGGTTCACTTTCCAACTTTCGTATGAGAAGTTCCACCACCTAAATATAAACACAAACAAATTTCCCAATTAAAACAACTATAGCCTGAATAAATGTTACAGCAGTTTACGTAGCAAGCTAAGATCAATAAGTTAAGCTGGAAAAAGTGCAACTCTATATTGATTTTATATGTGCAGCCTCACACTAAGTTTGTTGACGGCCTTAGGACAAAACTTAATGAAAACAAACCGACCATCTTACCTCACTAGCGATCCCATACTTGGCACAATCAATTGCTAGCCGTGTTGCACGTCCGATACTTTCCTTAGTTCTTGATAAGGTCTCTATCATGCCCTCAAAAGCATCCCGAGAAACAGCAGCCTCAGTGCCACCACTAAGTGAACTTCCAACTGACTTATGCCCTGAACTAAGTCTTCTCTCTTCATTATCATCAGTCTCATTTTGATTTCTTGATGAGGACTGATGCCCATGATTTGACGGAGAAGAATCTTGTTGATGTCCTTGAACAACTAAAGGCATTGTGATGGCAGCAGAGGCTGAAGCATTCTGAACCATAAATGGGCTATGGCTCCTCATCTGCGTATCACTGATGCTTAAGAAACTAGTGTTCAAATTCCCAAAAATTGAATCTTGTGAATGTGCTAGTTTTCTTTTGGCCTGCGCAGCTGCAATTAGATCCTTCATAGATGCAGCAGAATCTGGGGTCCTCGAACTGATAAATGGAGCACTCCAATTTTCTCGATTGAGATCAAGCCTGCAAAAGGAAAAAATTATAAGCAACAGACGACATTAACAAAAAATGATGACAGATAGAATGTGACATACATGCCAGCAGACAAGTCCTCAGAAGTGTCTCTTGAAACACCAGCATCATTCAAACGTAACGCAGCTTTTGGAACCACTGTTAGCCTATCTGCAATTGAAGCTGGTTTGTGTCTCTGATTTGCTGGCTGAGATTGAGAAGAGCTTACTTTATCAGATCCCGCAACTGCCTCCTTACAAGAATCACTCTGAGGCTTCTTTGCCATCACAACACCAGAAACTTTGACAGATGATTTTGCAGCTTTCTGCTGTCCTGCAACGTGCTTGTTAGTTGAAACCAGCTGAGGAGACATCTTAGGAGATCGCAAGATCTGCTTGACATCTTTTGGAGATCGCAAGATCTGCTTGACATCTTTTGGCGGCAATTCACTGATGGGTTTTACCATGGGTAAGCTGTTAGCAGAATTCTCCACATTATCTGATAATACGCGTGAAGCATCCTCACGATGTTTACGCAGAGGTACTTTCCTTAGTCCAGTACTCTCTGTAGATCCAGCAGATATCTTAGCTTTAGAATAAGCATCTTGAAAAACATTAGCACTTTTAGGACCATCAGTCAAAACTGATGTTGCTTTGGGAACAACGGCTTGTGTTCCGTGTAATGGGGTTTTTGGATCTTCATCTTCGTCATAGATACAAACAGCCCTCCGTTTTTTCAGCGACTGTGCAGCTGGAACCTTAACATTATTAACAAAAGAGGAAATGTCTTTCTGTTCCAGATGACCTTTCCCGGATTTATTACTAACAGAAGAGGAATGGTCTTCCTGTTCCAGTTGACCTTTCCCGGATTTATCATGATACCCAGGAGGAGAGGTAGCATGCGCCACTATTTGTCTGCGGCGCTTTGTATATGCAACTACTTCTTTATCATATTGTATATTTCCTCCACGAGCACTTAATCCTAAAACAATATCACGCTTAATATATGATACAATTCCAGCAGAATCAGATTCATCATCAATTTCAAACTTTTCTTTGTCATTCGTACCTTCACATCGCGGCTTTTTAGCAGCACGTGAGCTTTCATCTACTCTTGGTGCAGGCTGTTCACTTTCAAGCCTCCTTTTCTTGCCGGAAACCCCACCCTTGAAGCCAGGTGAATTTTCATGCTTACCTCCAGGCACTTTGGAGCTAGATTTCTCTGTCAACAGACCTTTTGACTTTTTGGAATCAGATTTACCACTAACAATTCGACCATCAGGCACATGTGAGCTATTGCTTTTGTCCCTATGAACTGTATCTTGACCTTTTCTGTCCGAGCCACCTGCTACCTTCTTTATTCTCTTACTGTTGGCCAGATTCTTTTGGCCATTACCAAAATGTTCAGTGCAACCATCACCGTCAGTTCCTTTATCACAATCCTCTTCCTTTATTTTAGGGTCACATGAACCACGCTCCAGTGACTCCCTACCCGAGGATGTGATTGTGATCTTTGATTCCAGAAATGGAGATGAATCTCGCTCCCCTATCTCAGCCTTTGTCTCTTCACCATTATTCTTATCTAAGTTAAGGAAGCATGGATCCGTCCTAGAATCAAAGTTATCAGTTCCATCAGACTCAGTGAATATATGATCTGTTCCATCTACTATCTCAGCCTTGGTCAAATCAGGCTCAGCAGCATCCATGGGATCCTCACTCCCCAAAACATTTGACTTGTGATTTTGCAACTCTTCAAATGCGGTGCAGATTTCCGTCACAGCTTGGGAAAAGTACTTGACTGTTTTACCTTGACATCTTGCTAATAGTTTGCTCTTTGCCTCACTAGTGAAGGCTTGGATATCAGGCGGTGCAACAAAAGCTCTGCAGTAGAGGAAGAAAACTTGGTCAATGGACAAAATCAACTCCAAAGATATAGAAAGCCAAAAAAGATCAACCAAAGAAATTTGAAATAACAGGGATCAACTAACCAAAAAGTCTGTATACATAAAAGGGACTTGCTTACATTTCCTGTGTTCCAAAGAACTGAACAAAGTACTTCTTTGGGTCTGGCGCACGATCCCAGTCTTCAGGCCGGCTGATCTGAAACTCAAAATCAAATTTCTTCACGAGAGACACCAGCTAAAGAAAAAAGAAATCAAAAGATCCTCACGCTCAGTAGTTACCGAGATGAAACCTACATATACAACTGACAGAGTAACTAGAAAGATAATTGAACTGACTTTAAATAACAATAACTCTGGTGGTAAATCTTAAACCTAATAATTATGAAACCTAGTACGGTAAGACGCTCAACCAAGAAAGAGCTCATCAAACATTGGCTAATTTTTACAAAGTCAAATGTGTCTAATCATCAGATGCCAGAGGGAATGAATTAGAGAAGAAAACAAAACAAACAAACAAAAAAGGTCTGAAAAAAAAAAAAAAAAAAAAAAAAAAAGAGGGCACCTTAGCAGGCCAAGCAGGGAAGCCTTTGACTTTGGCAAGAACAAGATCACCGAGAACCAACTGCCCCTTGGCCTTGGCCTTGCTCGCTCCTCTTTTACGCCCAGGAGCCATAGGCGAGACCGCTATAAACCCTAATTTTGAGCGCAAAGAAAGCAACACCGAACAGAATTGCGGATATCAATCCAACCCAGGGAACCAATAAGAGACTCCGATTCCAATCCGGAGATTAATTCCACCGGAGGAAGGAAGCTTCGCTGATAAATCCGGCAGCGGAGACAGCTAGGGATCACGTACGGCGACGGAGCGGGAGAGAGAGAGAGAGGTTGAGGCGGTCGCGAGAGAGACGATGAGAGATGGTGGTTAGGGCTCAAAGGTGAAACAAAACTTTGGAAGGAATTTGTCTGAGAAGTTGAGTTACTGTTGTCGGCGTTTTTTTCCTTTTTTTTTTTTTTTTTACAAATGGAGTGATCCAATCCAACACAATTTCTTCTTATTTTCCATTTTGTTTGTTTAATTTTAATGTTTAATCTCACTACTCCTAATTCCTAAACAAATATCATATATTTCCTTTTTTTGTTCTATTTATTGTTAACTAGTATTCCTTTCCTTCATGCTTCTATTTACAAATCATAGATTTTCCATAGGATAACCAAACCATATATATATATATTAAAAAAAAATTATTAATAATTCTGCTTGAAATTTTAAAACCTTTTTATGGGAGTTATATTGTCCAAAAAACAACACAAGCAAACACTGCTTAAAGATGACATGACTCTTGTCATAGAGATCTTAAGAGCCTCTCTCTAATCAAAGTCCAAATGGCTACCATAAGAATCTGATGGTGTTCTAACACAAAAAATTAATATTGATCAAAAGAATAAACAACAGCATTAACCTCAGTATCTCACCATTCTAGACTTTCTAGTTAGTTCAAAAGAACGTGCATTACCCAAAAGAGTGTTTTGGATCAGACTGGACAAGGAATTTAAGACCCAAAGCCACTCTTTATCCAATCAGATTTGAGTCTGTGTAAAACATGCAAGGAAAAGAGTTCTGAAATATAGTCATGATCCATATATGAAAGAATAGTAATAAAAAAAAAACAGTTTTAAGCGAGTGTGCCCTGCAGAGCATAATTTTCATCCATAGAAAAAAGTAATCTAACTGAAGCAAAGCAAAACTGGTAAAAGGAAAAGAAGAGAATTTATTACTTTGATTACCAGTTACTTCCTAACTTGAACTCTTATCTTTGCTTTCATTTCCAACTGCATCTTTCACCAACTCCAACGGCCTTTCATCAATTACTTCGTCGATTATTCCAAACGCCTTAGCCTCTTCAGGAGTCATGAAATGATCCCTATCCATGTTCTTTGCAATCACGTCAATAGGTTGACCCGTGTGTTTGGAATACAGTTCATTTAACGCATCCCATACACGAACAATCTGTTTTGTATGAATCGTTATATCCTTAGCCTGCCCACTATATCCTCCTGAAGGCTGATGAATCATAACGGTTGCATTTGGCAGCGACCGCCTTTGCCCCTTGGCACCCGCTGCCAAGAGGAGAGAAGCCATTGATGCAGCCTGGCCTAAACAGATTGTGCTTATCGGAGAACGAATGTACTGCATAGTATCATAAATTGCAAGACCTGCATCAAAGATAATGATAAAAGATGGATCACAAAACACATGGGAAACGATATTTGAGCAGTCTAAAGTTTCCTCAAGCAAGTAGCTGTCATACATTTCAGCAGTCTCATTGCATGAATCAAGTGACTACTTTACGAATCACTAATAACAAAATCTCCTCTCTAAAAGATAAGAGGCTTTTGGTCGGTGAACAGAATCCACAGAGGAACCAATATCGACGAACAACATACTCTACTATACCAAATACTAACTAAGCAATAATATAGATAGCAATGACAAAGTCGCGCCATTTTGCAATTCGATTCTTAATCCAGAATTTGGACGAAGCTAAACATGAGAAGAAAAAAAAAGGAAAGCAAAGCGTACCGGCGGTGACATGGCCTCCTGGTGAATTGAGATACATATGGATCGGCTTCGAAGGATTCTCAGACTCGAGGAAGAGAAGCTGGGCGACGACGACGTGAGAGGTGTCGTCATTGATGGGACCGTTGATGCAGATTATACGCTCCTTGAGCAATCGAGAGAAGATGTCGTAAGCTCTCTCTCCTCGCGATGAGTGCTCAATAACCATCGGAATCAGACTGTAGCTTCTTCTCGCAGTGGCGGTGGTTGTCGCCAACAACGATGGATTTGATAGCCTCTTGCCGCCGGAAACAAGACCCCTCATCATCAGAACTCTAGGGTTTGAGTGAATGCTCGAGCAAATGGAACTCGATTCTCTCGAGGTTAGGGATTTCAGATTTCTTTTTTTTTTTGGACAACACTAGCTCTTTTTCTATTTTCCTCGATTTGTTTCTTTTGTTTATTGGAAAATATAATTACAGAGCAAATAAAAATTAAAATTTCAGCAGATGAACTATACAATATGTAACAACTGTTAGTTGATCCTGAAAAAAAAAGAAATTATACCATTTTTTTCTGTTTTCAAAATATGATTTTACAATCTAGTATCTTCTATAGCAATCAAAAACTAATTGTAATTTTTATTACTTGTGAATTCACAAAGAAAAAAATCGTTAATGCCTGATCTGACTCTCACTCACAAGTCACAACCAATTGCATTCTTGTTTTTAAATTAATGGGCAATGCAATGCAATGCAATGCAACAATACACTATTTACTCCCACCATCTACAGCTATCATCTTCTTGCTTTTGGATTACACAACACGGACCTAGTCCACAGCCTTTTTGTTTCTCCGACCAGTTAAAGGCTTAGGCAATCCGTCAAAGATAGAGCTCGTCATGGCTGCTTGTGTGAGCAAATCAGGTTTCAGGGTCCCCTTCGAGGTTCGCCATAGCGATGGACCGTTGCTGTTACAGTCCGGTTCTTGCAGACTAGATGCGCTAAATGATTTCCTCACGCTTGAGAAGCTGTCTCCCACAGCAGCATCCATCAAATTGACTGCTACAGGATTGGAATTACCGGTCTCCGTATCTGCTGACAAGTTAGTTCTGCTTGCTGCTTTGGATCTCAGAGCTAAACGTTTCCCGGCTATTGCAGAAAACGCGCCATTGCTGCTTCTGTTCTCCTCCTTCAAAAGCAATTCTGGGGCTCGCGATGTGAAATCGGCTTCGGATTTTTGGCGTCTTCTGATCGGCTTATCAGAATTCACTTCTCCTCCTGGCTTTGACAGGTTGAACGATTGGTTCACCTCGGCGATAACTGCATCTACCAAGCTTCTGGATTTTCTGTGGTGATTTAAGGGAGTATTGGTGGCTGGGAAGGGCGTGAGGTACTGATCATCGTCTTGGAGATGAGAAGCTTCTTTATTGTAAGCTGCCATCTCTAAACCTTGAGAAGCCCTTATGTTTCTTGGTTTCAGTCCATAGTAACCTTGCAAGGAGTTCATGGGTGGAGAAATCTCCGTTTCTGAAGGCTTCAGCCTCAAAGACTGGAAGGAGTCAAATACGTCTTGGAGGTTGCCATTGTTTGCTGATGATGAATCTTGCTCAGAACAATCCTCTCTGCAAGAAGATTTCATATATCAATCATGCCACCCTTAAATACGTTGTTTTGGTTTGCTATCATCTTCCTTAAGAAGTATCCAACGGAAACAAATCTTAGTTAGCATGTCCTATGAGGCTAAAAGTACCCATGATTGAAGGAGGCGTTAGATAAGCATGGAGAAGGGGGATGTCTCCCAGGTAATGGTATCCGGAGAGACTTGAGAGCAAACATCTGAAGATCAGTTACAAGCCCATTCAGCTTTGTGATATCTGCAACCTGAAAAAAGCAATTTACAAGTAATCCAGCACCAAAAGCATAAAGTGAGGGTTACGAGATGAATTGTTTCGTCGAATCAAAATTTCTGGTGGAAACGTAATAGTCAGAGCAAAAGCATTTACAATCATGGCAAGCTTTAATCTCGTCGTCAATTTAGAGCAAAAAACACAGAAAGTATACCTCAACACCATACTTGATAGCAATGCCGGCGAGAGTATCGAACTTGGAGAGGCGGTGTTCGATATAGCCAGCGCCGGTAGAGTAGGAGAAAGTCGACGGCGGTGAAAACTCGTGACGATTTTTCTATCTAACTTTTTCTTGCCGGATTTTCCGGGAAAAACGAACGAAACGAGAGGGAGTCTTCCCTTTTTTTTCTTTCTTTCTTTTACAAAAAACGAAGAACAAGTTTCCCATTATTTAATATAAATATATATGAAAAATAAAACCGCGTTACAACATGGGTAAACCATAATAACCAGATAAACAATGAACTGAAGCTACAAATTTACACAAAACAAAGTTGATATAACATTTACAATTTAGTTTATGTTTCTCTTATGATATTAAATTATGGAATCAAATGTTGACAAGAAAGTTATATCGACCGTTTTTCAAGTGTAATGCAGTATCAAAACGCAGCAAACGCTTTACAGAGACGACTGAAACAAAACGATATCCATTCACCCTAAAATTGCAGCCTTCTTCATCCAACATATCGGAGCAAGACTCCATCGTTGCCAAGCACAAACCCTTTCTTATCATCAACAAATCTGCCAAAACAGATACAAATTCGAAGGAACCTGATTATTAGTTTTGAGCAAGGGATTGTCATTTCAGATGAACACTGAGCTTATCAAAAGACTTACTTGACTGCGTACAGATTAGCTGCGATATTATCAGCAGCTTTGTCACGGTTCCATGACTTGCCTCCATTTCTTGTTCTCAGTAGAATGCCACTGCCTCCTGCTGCCCATGCCTCTTCCTGCAATACACAACAAACAACAAAAAAACTGGTGTAAATATCTGACCGCAAGATTTTTATGATCATTGCGTAAACTCATCTACCTCTGACCGATAACCAACATCTAGAATGCCAAAGCCACGGCTTTGTACTGGAACTTCTTCAAACTCCTCTGTGATCTACAGCAATTAACACAGTGGAGAACAAAGTCAGATGTAGAATTGATTGGAACATTGGAAGAGGATTTGAATCACAAGGAAACTGTGTTTTTTTTTTCCTTGCTTTTCGGTCCAGGGAATAGCAGATAAGAAAAGAAAACTGTGTTTCTTAGTGGCCCAAAACCGAGACACTCACAAGTAAATCTCAAAACGAGCTTTGTTGGGTATGAGAAGAAGAGAAAATGTTGAGGGAATAAAACTGCAAAAGGTGAGGAGAGTCTTGTTACCCCAGTGCCTTTGCTAAGATAAAGTCCTCCACCACGAACAAGAAGCCAAAGACCACCATCAGCTCTCCATCCCATGTTCTGAATTCTTCGGGCAACAGCTCTATTGTGTGGTTGCCAGTAAGGCTGCAATGTACCAATATTAGGGTGAATGACGGTTTTAAGAGCAACCAAACCACACACACCAAAAAAAAAGAAGAGGAGGGATTAGCCATCCCTTGTTGTCTGCCTGATAGACACCGTACTTGACTCTTCTTACCACTAATTACTTAGATCATAAATCGGATGGATTGATTGTTATACATGCGATACTCTACTTTACATTTTATCCAATTGGTGCTAAATATTCAGCTGAAATGAAATCAGCCATGAGAAAACTGACTGAGCTTGCCCAAGTGCACCTAGCTATGTCGTAAAAGGACTATAAGTTTAACAGCAGAAGAGATGAGTACATGCTGACATTGCGTTAACTGAGGCTCACCTGCCCAGGCTCCCATGTCAGAAAGAAGTTACCACGGCTCGAAACAGCGACATATTTTCCATCTGGTGAACGATTAACGGCACTGAAGGTTCCCGTGTAGTAACTAGCACCACTGATTCCACTGGAGACTGTTCTGCAAGACCATTGGAAAATACAGAATTACTTTGGTCTCTATGGAACATGGTCGAGAAGCACAATTCCCAAAAAACACAACGCCAATTCCCAAACATATACATTTAACTTCCATGACTACTGACAAATACGTTTTGACTTCCATGAGTACTGAATCATTTAAAGACTTGCTCAAAAGTTGACCTTGGAAGATTTTGCTATCAATAATAAACCAAAGGCAGGGTAACGAACCTGTTCAATGTAGCTGACACAGTTTCCTGAATAGCAGCTTTCCAGTTATATCCTTTGTTTGAAGTAACATATATAGCACCTTCATCAGTAACCATCTCTGCACTCTTTTCTCCAGTGGCCTCTATAAACACCTACAACATTGTAACAAAAAGTTTGACATTCTCATAGACAAAAACAGTAGTAGAAACCCATAAGCTCTGAAGGCACCGGAGGAAAAAGGCTATATACCATATCTCCGGGAAGCTGAGAGCTTAGGGGAATTCTATCCCAATTCTCTCCAGCATCAGCAGTGTACAGTAAGATTGCAGGCTTGCCAATGATCCACCCTTCTTTGCCTTTGAAGCTGATTGAGTTGAATCTGTAATTGAAATCCTCCTCTTCAGCTGAAGGGATTGAGCGTGGAGCCCAAGTGTTTCCACCGTCTTTGGTCTCTAAGAGAGTCTGCCTCGTTCCCAGTAAAAACCCTAATTGTTCTCTTAAGCTTTAGCTTCGCTCAGATTTTTCCACGGAGGAAAACGGGAAATGAAAAAAAAAAAATGAGAGTTACCGCGGCTGGGATCGTCCGGGACGAAAGCAATGTCGAGAAGAACGACGCCGGGATCGATGGGGAGGAAGACTCTTTCCCATTCCGATAACTGTTCATCAGCTTTAGCTTCTTTTACCGGCCCGGCAAAGGAAGAAAGCGAGAGTGATACTGCCGCAGATTGGTAGAGAAGCTGCCTCCGATTTAGAGACAAGGAGGAAGACGAAGACGGTGATGATGGAGAAGCGGAGGCCTTAGGGATGAAGCGGTGAGAGATGCGGTGAGGGAGGAATCGAGGAGATACAGAGGGCTTGAAGAGGAGATAACCGTCGCAGAGTTGCAGAGACGCCATTGAAGCCTGTTCTTATTCTTCTCTTCTCTTCTTCTCTCCCGCCTCTGGAGGAACACACATCCTTTTGGTGTGTAAGCTCTCTCTCTCTCTCTCCTTCTTATCTGAGTGGTGGTTATCTAACGTCCACCATTTGTACACATGTCGCCGTATGATTGATTTAAACACTTTCTTACAATCTTTTTTTTCTTCTTTTTGTACTCTTACCTTACTTCGAATGGAGTATTAGATTTTCAAATATATATATATATACTTAACGTTTTTGAAAGGTAATGCCGGCTAAATCCCTCCATAATTATTTTACTAGTATTACTTATTAATGGTTTGATATGCACGTAATTACTTTTAGTCTCCTTAATTTTGTTTTCAGATTTTTTTTTTTTTTTGTCAACAGCCTAAATACCTACAACGATTCGGAAATCCAAACCGAGGGTATTGAGTTTACAAAAGTAATATCCACTTGGTAGACACGAGCACTTCTTGCTAACTTGTCTGCTTTTGTGTTGTTTGCGCGTGGAATGAGTGAGATTGAAAAAAAAGAAAACGTCTCCTTACTCTTCACGAATTCCTCCAAATGTAATGCAAAAGACGGCCAATCCTCGGGTGTAGACACCACCTTCACCAGCTCGGAGCAGTCTGTTGCAAAAGTTATTGCCGTCTTCTGGTTTGCAATCAAATAATACATGGCCCAAATGAGAGCTTCCAATTCTGCATGTAGGGGGAAATACTTCTTCGTAGATTTTTTGCTCCCATTATAGTCCCTTCGATGCCTTCCTGAAAACAATACCAACCTAACCTGGAGGAACTATCGGTCTCCTTCCAAGATCCATCAATATTACATCGCCATCCTTCATAAGTTGGAGTCACCAGAGTAGGGACAAAATTTTGGATTATCGCATCCGGGTCACTACTCTGTGCCGTTTTCCAGGTTATTGCCTCAGTTTCTGCCTGCTTCAGTATTTCTTGTGGATCTCTGTCCACATTTGAAAAAACCTTATCATTTATCCCTTTCCAAATATACCACGCAATCCAAAGAAAACTAGTATCCGGATTATCTGGGAGAAGTCTCAAAAAAAGATGATCAAAATTAGCAAAAACCGATGACATTGGAAAAACACCTAGAGGCGTTGGTATCTTAGAAAGTGCCCATGTTTGTAATGCCGGAGGACATTCAAAAAGGACATGATTGATAGTTTCATTTTCCGATCCACACCTTGCACATTGTGTTTCACAGTCAATTCCTCTACTTCGCAAATTGGTTGAGACCGCGAGACAGCCCGATATAGCTTGCCAAATAAAATGTCGTAATTTCGGAGAACATTGCAGCTTCCATATGTGAGCCTGTAAATTCGGCACATCCGGACCATATGAAGTAGTGGAACCAGTATTTGGGCCTGATTGTTCAATTTGATAACCCGACTTCACCGTATACCTTCTCGATTTTGTGTAGTGCCATCCAATAATGTCTGGTTTGTAGGTGCTACTTATAGGCAGACCCCGAATAATCGTCACATCTGCCGGATCGATAATTGCGTTCAACAACGCCATATTTCACGTATGTGTCACTGGATCAATCAGATGATTGACCATTATATTCAGGTAATAATTATACCCCTTACATGTTGATGACCTCGGCTGAGAAGATGATATCCACGGGTCGTTCCATACTGAGATAGAACAGCCTTATCCAACTCTTTTAATTAGTCATTTGTTGACCAGAGGTCTAGCTGAAGTAATACTCCTCCATTCGTATGATGGGGAGTAAGATCGAATATGGTCTAAAGGGTCTGTGTTCCGAAAATATCGACCTTTGAAAACCCGCGCAAACAAAGAATCTGGTTTATCCATTAATCTCCATAATTGTTTGGCCAATAATGATGTGTTAAAATCCTCGACTGCCCGAAAACCCATGCCCCCCTCCGATTTACTTCTACATAATTTCTTCCATGCTATCCAATGCATTCCTTTATGTTCTCCATTTGAACTCCACCAGAACCATGACGCCGCACTAGTTAGTTTTACGGTTATGGATTTGGGTAATCGAAAGCACGACATAACAAATTTTGGCATTGCTGATACCACAGATTTAATTAAAACCTCCTTACCCCCTTTGGATAAAAACCTTGAAGTCCATCCATTAATTCGATTGTATTGTCTCTCTGCGACAAAATTAAAAATCTTACTTTTGGCTCCTCCGAGACTTTCCGGGAGGCCTAGATATGAACCCATGCCGCCGATGCTAGAAATTCCTAGTATATGTTTAACCTCACTTTGTACCGTCTCATTTACCGTGTGACCGAATTGTAAGGAAGATTTACCGAAATTAATTTGCTGCCCTGACACTGACTCATACTGTTCAAGTATATGCAAAATAGTTTCATATTCCTGTTTAGTAGCTTTGCAGAAGAATAGACTCTCATCAGCGAATAGTAGATGTGATACTGGTGGGCTTGCTCTCGCAACTTTTAACCCCGTAAGTAATTTCTCTCTTTCTGCCTTCCGGATATTTGCTATTAATACCTCCGTACAGAGTATGAATAGAAAAGGTGACAAAGGGTCCCCTTGACGAAGCCCTCTCTTTGGAATAATATGTCCTTTGGGTTGACCATTTATAAGAACTTTGTACTCTACTGATGTAATACACCACATCATTCATGTAATCTATTTTTCTGAAAAACCAAACTTCTTCAAAAGATGTTCAATAAAAGACCATTCCACCCGATCATACGCTTTGCTCATATCCGTTTTTATCGCCATAAATTTACCTTTACATGACTTATTAGTACGTAGACCATGAAACATCTCTTGAGCAATTAGAATATTATCTGAAATTAATCTACCTGGCACAAAGGTTGATTGAGTCTCTGAAATAAGGCTCGGTAGCAGTCGCTTTAACCTTTGACATAAAACCTTTGAAATGATTTTATATCCCACATTACAAAGACTTATGGGCATTAAATCCGTCATCCGACTTGGTCTTTCCGTCTTCGGAATTAGACAAATATTTGTCGTATTCAGTTGTTGGTCAAAGACACCAGTCTCTAGGAAACCGTTTACCAGTCCTACTATATATGCCTTCACTATTTGCCAAGATCGTTGGAAAAAAGTACTGTCATTCCGTCAGGACCCGGAGCTTTTTCCGGGTGCATCATAAAAAGTGCCGAACGTACTTCCTCTTCGGTAGCCCTTGCCGTAAGGGTGTCATTGTTCTGCTCTGAAACTATAGACTGAATTTCTCCCAGAGCCTTCTCAAATTCCGTCGGGGACGTAGAGGTAAATAGATCGTCAAAATAAGTTACCACTACTTGTTCCACCTCTTTTCTGATGTGACTCACACTCCTGATGCATTATGCAACCCAACAATCCGATTCCTTGCCCTCCTTTGCATTACTTGCGCATGGTAAAATTTTGAATTTTTATCCCCTACCGCTAGCAATAGAGTGCGACTTTTCTGTTGCCTAGTTAAGATTATTACCTAGTTAAGTACTGATTTGAGTACTAAAATAAAGAATTATGTTTTCATTAATAAATAATTAATTACTATCGGCTGGGAATAAAGAATTATGTTTTCTTTAATAAATAATTTTGTTCAAGTCTGCTTAATAAAGAATTAATTACTAGCGGCTTGGAATAAAGAATTATGTTTTCTTTACTTAAAGTTACGAAGTGAAAATAGTTCAAAAAAAAAGTAGTTACAAAGTGAAAACATACCAATACGTATATACAAGAAACTGTTGTATAGAGGACAAAACCTTTGATAAATAAATGGTGATTAGTTACGGTCGGAAGATTCGGATGGTTCTAGAGACTTGAAGGCGACAAAAGGGACATCTAGAGACTGAAGCTGAGCATTCGCGACACAAGACGTGTCCGCATGGTACAATGGTCATGTCCACTTCTTTGATCAGACATATCTTACAAACCCATTGTGATTTCGCCGTCTCTGCTTCCTTCAGGGAAGCCTCTGCTCTCTCCTGCAAGAAAATTAGAGGCAATCACATGTTTTTTGCTATATCATCATTATGATCAATAATGTGTGTTTTAAGTATGTAGGATTTCGTTTGTAACCGAACCTGCTCAAGTATGAATCCTGCTTGAGAGTCCTTGAGTTCTTCTTGAAGTGTTATGGTTCTCTGTAGTAGAGATTGATTCTCCAATTCCATGTTGATTCCAGCTGCAGAGAGCATCTCGTGGACTGCCTCAACTAGTTCTTTAGCTGTGACTCGACCATATTGCATTTCATTCACGGGCTGCAGATGACACATAACAAATCCAAATCAATCTCCCTCAGAACAGGATACAAGATCAAACTATCACAAGAAAATAAACATTTTGGAGAAAAACAGTATGCATTCGTCTCTCAGTATCACATAGATTATAGATAATATACAAATATGGGGCACGAAGCAAAGGTAAAAATGATTGAATCCAACAACAATTCACGAGAAATGTAACAAACCTGACTAGAACTTGCTTTGTTAGTTCTGGAACTTTCTGATGTTTCTTGAGATCTGTTATCAGATACTGTGGGGAGCACCTCGGGCAAAGTCATGGGAGCTTCATTTTCGATTGACGTGCCACGGAAGGAGAAAACTTGAGATGAAAGTAATAAACCAGTCTCTCCAGGTGTCATTTCAACCTTAAATCTGTAAAGGGCTTGGCCTGCAGAAGGTCGAACATCCTCTGGGACTCTTCCATATCTCAGCTTGTCTCCTTGTTGGATTTTCCAAGCAACAATCTCCCCTTTGTAGAATGGTCTCAAAGGGTGAAGCTGTACTTGTACAGCATCCTGGGGCATTATCTCTTGGCCAATAGAACTATCAGCTACGCCGGTGTTTGTAAGAGCATAAGAGCATAGTCTCAGGCAAGTGGTAATTTCAGTTTCAGATCCCTCAGGACATGAAAATAAAGATCCTATAGGCAGGGAAGTTGGAAAGCCTAAAACCTCGCTCACCACTGTTGCCATGACATCCAGGAAAGAAATGTATCCAGGCGGTTCAGAAACTAGGATAGATGTTCTGTGACGGTTGATATAATACATTGTTCGATGATGCGAGTCATTCTCCCATTCAGGAATCATGGACTTCTTAGACACGAGGGTAACGTCTACAGAGTTTGGCAGGAGAAGAAATCGAGTGTATATATTTCTGACGAATTCAATTTTCTCTGCAGCAGATTGAAGAGAATGTTGCAAATCTTCAAAAGATAAGTCATCCGCGGTTGTTGTCTGACGGCTCACAGTCCATAGAGCAGCTTGAAACGATTCGCTCTGCAACTTCCTTCTAATAGCCTTGAGTGATATGGACCCTATGTTGTCTAAGGTTTGAATATGTTCAGCGCTTTCAAGTTCCTACGTAAAGAAGCAAGATCGTGTCACATCCAGAAAATATAATAAACAGAAAGGCATGAGAAAATGCAACTGATGCCATGCATACCTCAATAACCACATCAGAAAGCTTTCTGACACCCAAATCTAGACAGATCCTCTCCGGAAGACGTGGATGAACAAGTATTAACCTTGCAGTATCTATGTATTTCACATAGCGTGACCCAAAGGAGTCGACATAAACACAAGATCGTGCATGGACAAGCCTGCAGCCATCATCTGGGACTATCACATCTGATTTAACGGTGGAATCTTCGGGTGCCTTTGTTGTATTTATTTCATCGCAGAGAAAATGAAGAATTTCCATCACAGCTCGAAGCTCATTCGGGTTCAAACGCCGATAACCACATACTTTTTGTAATTTGGAGAGGATTTCCTTTGCTGCACCAACTGAAAGCACATCGTTAAGTCCCAAATCTTTAAGGATCTTCAGAAAAGGTAGATAGAGACTAGGAAGTTCAAAAGCAAAAGGTGATAGGTTGATTGGTAGGCGAACAAAAAGGGAGCTTCCGCCCACCAAGCGTGTTCCATTTGCAGCTGGTAAAAAGGCCACTTTTTGCAACTCCAAAATATCTGGATGATAGAAATTGCAAAGCCGGGAAAAAATATCATCAGAGATTTCAACATACTAATAGAAAATATCCTATGATCATAAATATCAAAGTATTTGTATGCATCAGCAAACACAATAACAATTTTCCTGTTTTGGTATTTCACAGTGAAATACCAAATTGTCCAGAGCATAATCCATTATTGCAGCTTGCAAGGCTGGACACAAACAATGGACAACTACTTTTGTACTGTGACTACTGCATCACACCACCTATTGATTAAAATGTTCTTTCCAGAAATATCATATATCTCTTTATTTTACTATTAAAACGAAGTTATTCTGCCAGATTGAGAATTCACAGCTGCAATAGCTTGAATGTCGATTAAATGTTTCTATCCAATATTGTATTGAATTGAGTAGTATACGTACCTGAAGAAGTGAGGGAGCCCCAAATCTTTTCCAGGTATTTCAAAACTTCACAAGAAGCAACATCAATGGTCATCACGTTTGGATCATTGGGCCAGTGAGCAAGAGTGTCTTCACCACCATTCCGTCCGATTACCTGGTCATATTTGATCAGGCCTCTTTCTTCCCATGTCCGTGATAAGAGTACACAAATAAATCAAAGAGAGAAGAAGAGTGTTCTAACCTGTAAGTGTTTAAGAACAGTCGAGAAAATCGGAGGACTTCTTAGGCGAAATGCTGTCCATGAATAGTCAGGTGGAATGAATCGCTGACTTGAAAGAATAGGAACAGAGCTCCAAGCTAGTGGCCAGTCCCGTAAAAGAACAGCTTCGCTGTAACTTGTAAGGACTCTTTTGCCACCTTTTCTGCCACCAATACTTGGGAACCCTGATTCAGCAGGTACGCAAGCAATCTGACCAAGACTGTTGCAGAATGCGGTGCTATAAAAACCAGCAAAGTTTGAAAATATAGCTTCAAGTACAGATCCTGCTAATGTTGATAACTCAACTGAAATATCCTTCTCAGAATGCACAAGATCCGTTTCAAAATAATCTTCTTCAGAGGATCTATTACGCTCGATACCCAGAAATTCCACCCTCTTGGCACATTCAAGTATGACATCGGCTTCCGATGCAGTTCGAAGGCCAGCTTTCCGTAGAATGCGAAGCCAGCCTTCTGACGAGAATCTTTCTCCAGGAAAGCGTTTTCTTTCACCAAAAAAGACTGACACTAGTAATGTATCAGAAGGATCAAACAGGTCCTTCGGTTTTGACAGCTCAGAGGAGAATTCATCAGAATTTCTGACAAATTTAGCCTCCCTAAGAGCTTCGATCACAGTAGAATCGGCCTCTAAATCTCGCCAATTTCCATATAGATATATTAGTATATCTTCTTGTTGAGATTGAGATCTGCTTTCAAACCCAGCTAACCCAAACCTTACTAAAGTCTGATGATTATGCAACACAGCGACCCCAAGGGCATGGAGAAAGTGACATTCAACTGAATCTGAAAAATAGCAAAAGCAACATTCATCATATGGTTTGAGGAAGGAATTTCCAGCGATTATACACAAAGTCTGCCTTTGCAAATGCGTATAAGACCCAGTGACAGTCTTAAATATAGGAAGTGAACTTAGTACTTCAAGTTCATAAGCTTGATATCTTGAGCCACTGGAAGAGAAATCATTAGCCAAAAGGGTAAAAAGCTCATCACGGCCAGACATGGGGAAGGAAGCGATATCAGCAATGTAGCCAGCTCGTTTTCCTTCAGCAAGCTTGGAGGCAATCGCTTGGCCAAGTGACACGCTTGGCGAAGGCAGACACTTGCTTCTCTCAGCACAATCAATATATGCAGCATCAAAAACAGGTATATTGCACTGGTTCAGCAATAAAATCAGCCAAGGATGCTTTCTCTGTACTAGGTCGAAGCCTGAAACATAGTTCTGTATTAACTCAGATAAAGAGCCATCACTTACTGATGTTGATGTTGTGGGCATATCACTATCTCTCTGATGCATATCAGTGCCACTTCTAGAGATTGGCTGCAAAGGCGGTGGTGGAAAGAAGATCAAGTGTCTCTCCCTTACACGGCATAAAATCGGTCTGCCAAGGAAGGCAGGAATCAGAGGCCAGTCCGAAAAGAGAGAGAGCTCATCTGCTGATCCATTAAAATTCTTCCAAAAGAGCCTTATCCATTCGGGCGAGGGACCACTATCATCACTAGAACTGGATGTACATTCCCATGAAAACCATGGCACAGCATTTGATTCCGAGATATAATTAACCCAATGGTCATGAAAAAGATATTTCATGTTACTAGCCAGTAAAGGAAGAGACCAGCTCCTTAACTTTAAAAATGCTTGAACTGAAGACTTCAAAAATATATCAGCCAAGCTCGATCTGTCAAACACTCTTGGATGGATAAACCGTGCAGACACAGGCAACATTAATGCCTGCTGCTCCTTGTTGCCCAACCACAGCTCAGAAATACCCAAACGTGTTAAATGATTTGTTGCAGTCGGGCATGGTAATCCTTTAAGTTCATTAACTGCAGATAGAAACCTCGGGTCAACATTACTATATCTGCTATTACTATTTCCAGTACGACCAATATCTTCAACAACAACTCTACCAAAATCAAACAAAGCCTTCCCTAGGCTTGTCATCATTTCAAAAGCATCACTTGAGCCAGCCTGAGCTTGAGTAGACATCGACATTGAAGCAGAATTACTGTTTCCGTCTTCTATGTTAGCCCCTTCGGGGTTAAGTGCTCCACTGAATTGAATATCTGAGAGACAATATTCAAGTACATCAATATAAGTATCAACAGATCGGAGATCGATAGATGCAGATGACTTCCTAAGAAGATCGCGAACCATCTTTGGTTTAACTTCTCGAACTGGAATCCCTACTGCCTGGACTTCAGCCAACAATTCCCAAGGCACGGAAAACACAGGGTAATGCTCCTTCACAAAGCTGCAAACTGTAACAGGAAGCAAATTAACAGCAACCTCACTACCAGGTTGTGTTAGAAACATACCCTCTTCAGCCTTGACCAAATTTCCTGAGTAAAGCTGCCACAGAGGAAGCTCAGCAACCCGAGCATAAAACGGCCTTATAACTTGTTCAACCAAACATTCCCACTCCGGCTTGAGCACTTCTGTTGCTAGAGCACCGTCATGTTGAGTAAGCAAAGTATGTTGATTAGATCGTGGCCAGAAGGAATACAACTGATGACCATAGGATTTAAGAGAAAGGGACAGCTGACGTGCTGTACTTGACTCAATTGAAGAGCTTGAATGCTCTCGCCTTAGCCTTTCCATCTCCACCACTATTTCTATGTAAGAATCACGAACACATGACATTAACTCTTTGTTCCATGCATCAATCAATTTATCTCCAGCATCAAACCGTGGCTCTGACATAGCTCTCTCATTTAGATTTTTGAAGAGAAAACGACCACAATTATTCAGAATGAGGAAGCATCCAAGGATGGTGACAGGTAGATTCACACTACCAGACAAAGGCAAAGGAGACATTATGGGGCTGGCTGGATGAACATCAACAGGACGGCCATTTCGAGATACATGTGCAGCAACTCCAGCAACAGGTGTCAAATTGTACGCTAGATACCTCCTGCAGAAAAGTAATATTTAAACAACATATAGAGACGTGATAACCTCTAGTACACTCATCACATCAGCTAGGGTTTGAAAAAACACATGAGTAAATGGAATTCTTTTCTTTCTTTTTTTTCATCAATAAAACAAAAGAATTTAGTTTCCATTTACTTGTGCCATACTAATTATTTTGTTATTAAGTATGAAAAGTGACTTGCACAGTGAACTGAATGTGTTTGCTGCCCATTATTTTGATCAAAATTTGTAACATTTTAAATTTAAAAAGATGGATTAAACATCTGAAAGAGATCATTGATATCACTTTATTCTCTAAAATGGCTTTCTAAGGTGACATGAACGTCAAATCATATAGGTTACTGCCAGAAGATTTTAGGTTGAGTAATAGTTAGTGACTTCATACCTGTCAAGAGCCATGTTTCGTGATTGTCCAGAACCCATGCTGAGAACAACAAGCCATCGATCCAGAAGTTTGTTTTCCCCTATATGTAGGTTAACCTCTATTATGTGTGATTTAACAGCAGAGCTTGAGCTACTAAACAACCTCGAAAGTTGAAACTTTCTCCATTTTTTCTCCGAGAAAGGATTCCTCATGATAGCTGATGCTGAATCAATATGCAGCGCGTAATCTTGATGTGGTTCAGCATTTCCTTGCTCCCATGTGGAATATGAAACCTGAAATTAGCAAATATTTTCCAAGTTTTTAGGTTTGATACATATCCATCTGCTGCCTAGAATAGACATCAAATGACTAAAACGAAATGCAAGATGATAAAACAAGAATCATTTCACAACATACATGAAGTGATTTAACATCACATAGAGAGTTCCATACAAACCAAGGAAAAAAAATCAAACCTCGCTCATTCCTCATATTTGAACTTCAACTGTCTTATATCTATCCAACAGTTAAAATGAAAAATCCAACATATGGAAGAATGCCGAACACATTTTATTTTGAGCTTCTGCAAATTCCAAAGGTCCAGACAGTCATGTTTTCTATACGATACCTAAACAAAAATTCTCAACAACAAAAACGGCCTCAGAACAATCTAACTAGATAAGAAATTCCTTACTTCGTAACTACCTGTTAAATAACGAATTCATGGTAGCCTGTGTTCAAGCCCAAATTCTACCAGTTTCTAGGTAATATTTTGTATTAAAGTTTTGAATTTAATAGCATTCTACTGCCATAAGAAAAGAATTCAATGACGTCCAGGGTGGTGTAGATATACATAATATAATACCTGTGAAACTGACTTCAAGAAAATGAGGATTCTGGAGGCATTCTCCAAAAACTGGTCAGATATTTCCTTCACTCTATATAACCCCGCCTCAAGCCCATCTTTCAAGATTTCAGATGATAAAGGCATCCGAATAATGGTAGAATCTGTCAATGACCATGCCTTATCTTGGCCAATTAGCATGGGATTAAATTGATCACTGAATCGCTCAACCAAATTTGTACCTAAAAGAACAGTAGAAATTATTAAAAGGTAAATTTAAAGAAAGACAACTGAATAGTATTCAATAACTCCTTTATCAAAACAGGGTCACTAAGGAGCTTTGAGTAAATAATAAGTAAAGTTACAAATCACGATAAGACAAATGTGAATAAAGCTAAAATATGATCCCTCCCGGATACGACCAAGGAACAGGAAACTATCAATTTAGGGATGAGGTGGTCTATCCCCACCAGGACCAGTTACTAAATAATTACAAGTCATTTAAGATATTGCCTACCATGATAGTGATTATTGTCATGCGACTTTAGCATGGGGAAGACAGAAGTAGGAAAGCAACACCAGAAATTCATACCTATCAAGGAGAACATCTTTGCAGTGGGAGCCTGAGTCGTGGATGCAGAAAGGGTCGCTCCTTGGGGATCAAACATGTAAAAGTAGCCACCAGAAACAATAGACAGAAGATCACACATGAAGTAACAGCTAAGAAGGCCCAACCCATAGTTGAGAGTTTCGCCCTTAACTCTCCACTGTGAAAGAAGCTGAAGACTACAAACCTCCTCTCTGGTCAATGTAGCCCCTTCTAAAATGGCAACTAGAGCAGGTCCTTGAAATTCACCTGAAAAAGGAGAGCGCATTAATAAGAGGAACAAGGTAGATAACCCTACAAATGTTCAAAACAGATACTCAACACGTATTTAAAACCAAACAACAAAAAAGCTTGTATCCCGTAGAAGCTCAAAAGATCTTTTCTGGTATTGCCGTATTGGAAATGTTATCCACCTTAGATAAATCCGCCATTCCCCAAAATCGAAAGAGAAAGCTTATAGAAAAACGACAAATAATACAAGATCTAAAGGACATAATAGAATCAACAGAAAGGCTAGTAATAAGCTCAAAGCATTGATTACCTAAGTTATGCTGCAGCAAGGACTTGCGAGAGTGCTCTCTCTTGTCAAAGATTATGTGCAGCTTTTTAACCCTGCAGCAATCAGCTAACTCAAGAAGATCGAACAACAAGAAATCTTTGCTGCCATATAAAGATAGAAGCTCGTTCAATTTTGTGAACTCCATACAAGGAAGATCTTGGGTAATATCATTATCCACTAAGGAGATACAACGAAGAGATTGTATCCCCAATCTATTAGCCATATCATTGTTGATGCTAGGATGCACAAACCGCTTCCCAGAAAGAGAACTGCTGTCTACCCATGGTGCATCATTATAAACAAGATCCTCCAACGGGACCAAAATTCCAGCGGAATCGGGAACTAGCACTAAATTTTTATCACAATCTTGTGATGCCTCAGAGAAACAGTCTGCAATGGCTTCAAGAACACAAAGAACAAAATATATCTGTTCGTCTGTTAACGGTGATCCTTTTATATCATTCTGCAAGTGTTGCAAAGTGTTCATATAATCTGCCGCATCAAAACTAAGCCTCACACCCAATTCTAGAAGCAGTTCCTTAAAGTCTGATAATTCTGAAGGGACAACATATAGATAAGGGGTAAACTTCACTGGTGAATCAAAAGCAAGAACATCTGCAGAGACAAAATCATCCCCAAGCCACACCCAAGGAACACCATTTAGTGCTGATGTAAGTGCAAGAAAGTCATTTTCCCTAGCATGTTCTTGCAGTTTCGTATAGAGTAGAGGAATTTGACTTTGTAACATGCTCTCAAAATCAGGATTTACTGATAAACGAGACTTCTGTTCTTTATAAGACTTTGATATCTCAATTAGTTGTCTGCAGAAGACATCAATATTTAAACAGTCCATCCACCCAAGTTTCTGAAGTAGATATGATGAATGGCACTCGCCATCCAGCAAGTGCATTGTGGCAGACACCAAAAACATCTGAGACTTGGGTCTTACTCTATCTGGAGATGCCACCAAGTTACTAGATTCAAGCCATGGAATTCCTTCTATTGGTGGATCAAGAGAAATAGGACACCATGGGATAGACCTCAGTTGACACCAAAACTCATCCTCCGATTGTTCAGTGAGCAAGCTCCCAAGATAGCTAGTCTCGGCTTCATATTCAGGATAAGTTTCTCCATCAGGCGAGTCTTCACTTGTCATGGACAATAGATTTTGTGATTCATCATGGTTCGCTTCAACTGTCTTGGATGATAGTTTGACAGACAGAGTTTTGATATGGAAAAATAGTCTTCTTCCATATCTCGATGCTTCTAGATCTCCTGAGTCATGTAGAATTGACACACTTCTAGCAGCATCCAGATAGGCAGAACAGTCCAAAGTTGTCCTAAGTCCAAGACCAACCAATGCATCCAGGATCTTAGAATCTAAGAATTTCTCAGAAGGAAAGTAGACTTCTTTGTTAAGAAGCTCCTGTAGCCCAGGAACACGAGGATCATAAAGCCTGAAAAGAGGACAAAAGTATGAAGACAACTATAGAAATATCCATTTTCTGTATAAAGTGTGTAAATGCCATCAAAGATAGCTAATCTCAAGTTGCTGATGTATTCTGTGATTAACATATTCAACGTATTAGAATAGGAAAAAGGTAATAAGATAGATAAACCTGGAAGGTTGTTGCCATAATCCATTCGCTGCGAGAACAAAAGGGGTTGTAGATAGTGCACACTGAAGGGAAACATCATCAGCGACCAGCTCATTTAGATCATGCAAAATGGCCAACAAAGCTTCTTGCTGAGAAAGGAATTCAGACATACGATTAAGTACACAAGCTTTGTAAAATTCAATTCTCGAGGGCTCTTCTATTTGCAAGTATCTTTTGAAGATAGCTCTCTCCCTCTCTGAGTCTAAGCGTACAAAATCATCATCCAACAGATCCTCCCTGATACCATCAGGTTTTAGCCACTTAACTGGACAGTTCAAACTTACAAGTTTTCTGTTTTTGTATGACTCAAATATGGGGAGATGTTTGATGGTCTCAAAGTGGACCTCATTCATTTGTCCACCAGAAAACCACTTTGACTGAAGAATAAAATTCCGTAGCTCATGCAATTCTCCTTCTGAAACATTAAGGAAAATCCCTTTTATGTTTTCTTGCCCACCAGAAACCGCAAGAAGTGCATTCAATATGCCTGTTGCTGTTGGTGGCTGAACAAATGTTTCCAAGTGAGGGTGCTCTACTGGAAGCTCACGATTTAAGAACCGGCATCCACATTTCAGCAATAATGAAGACATGTTCTCGCTCCAGCCATCATCTCGAATAACATTTGAATTTACAGTTAGTTGCATGAGACAGCGATCTTCAACTGGCAATATGGGCCACTTAGAAAATATTGAGAGGTCATCACAAGATAACTTAAGATAGCTCCACAGTACCCTTATCCACTCTACTGTCGGATGTCCTTGTTGGCCAGGTGTCCAAAGTATCTTTTCTGAGAGATGCCAGTCTTCTGGCAGTAGCTTAAAAAAGAGCTTCTCAAGCAAACTGCAAGAGAGAAGACATATGCATGATTCTTCGCTTTGTGCTACAGCCAACAGCTTACTATAAACTCCTTCCGGCACTTCACGGTCCACGAGCTGGTGAGGAAGTGAATCTTTCAAAAGTTCATATCCATTCTCTTCTGCGTAAAATATTCTCTCGGTAGTCCCTTTCTTGTTAAAAGTTGTAAATGAACCATCAGCAAGAGGTAGCAGGGGTAGACCATAAAGAAGATCAGCCATAAAAGGAACTTCTAAATCAAGAAGACAGTATTCTAGTGCCAAGACCAAGCCATTTCTATCCCTAAACTCACGTTTTCGCCGGGTCAAAAGGGTCCTTAACAACTGGGGTGTCATAAAATGCAAAGATGAACAGGCCTCTCCAAATCTTTCCGCAACTGACTTTGAGATATTAATGACAGGGAGACCAGCGTCTGCAAGGACATCAACTAGCTCCTCTGCCTTAGGAAACTTGAAATCAGGGTATATTGCTTGCTTAGTTGAAATCCATTGGCCCCCTCTTGCTTTGGTATATAATACATGAAGTCCGTTATTCGCAACAAAACTGTAGAGCTTCCGAACCAAGGATGCCCAAGGTTCTGCTCCTAGAGTTACTGGCCAGACAGAGAAGAACAAATCACACGGACCAAGTTCAGATGCAATTTTTTCAAGCAAATGACCATAGGCAGGTACAACAATTTCCTCAATCAAGTAAAGATTCCAATCCGACCGTACTTTTCCATCCCCTGCCATGTCATTACCAAACCAAAGATCCCTCCTGTTGGATGACAACTCAAAGTATGCATTGATATGTGCAGGGAGGCCAGTAGTAATAGGTAGAGGCAGAAAGCAAAAAGCACGCCCCCCAAAAGTTTTTCTATTCTGAACTGAAATTGCGGATGGCCCAAATATATCAGAATTGCTAGCAGCCACGTTCTCTACATTATCACTCTTGACAGAATTTATAAGCACGGCAACACTAGCCCATGGTATTAACTTATGGGACATTTCTGGAAGGTTCAAGTGCTTTTTACTTACCCCAGCATTCAGGCATTCACCTGTTATCCATCCATGTGAAGTACAGCCCGAAGAATCTTGCTCGGTCACCACAATCTTTTGGCATTTATACGGGAGATCTTTAACTACAGTGCTGCTTAGTTTTTTTAGTAACTGATCTTTATTCATTCCAGCAGAAAGATTTTCATCAAGAAGACTAAACACTTGACTAGCTGGCTTTGGTTCAGTATCTTTCCCAACATTGTAATCTTTGCAAACACGATGAAGTAACTGCATTTCATGACCAGCTCCTTCCTTAATAAAAATGGATACTGATTTTACATTCCGCAGGAAAACTAAGGCCTCCGAAACTACACCAGAAAAGGAAGTGAAGAGGGATAACACATCTTCAGGAGCATAGATTTCTTTCTTTATTTGGCTTCTGGGAGCAACACTTGCGTTTCTAAGAGGAAACCGAAAGAGTGTTCCAGGAAATGTATGCTCTAAGTCACAACCAAAATGCAAGAATGGTGCAAATTGATCAGGAAACTGATCCAATATATTTCTTCCAGCAAATTTAATCCGCAAGCCTGGGTGAGTTGGAGAGATGCCAGGCAAATGATTGGCATGAGGATCAAACATAACAATGTTTTCTCCAGAAACAAATGCCGGGATATCTGTGAAATGATAAACACAGTTAAAGCCCAGCCCAAATCTTCCAATCGCAAAAGGTTTTTCAAGTTTGCTTGCTTGACCAATGCGTGAGATTGCATACATATCTTTCTGTGTAAAAACCGAGTTGTTGAAACAATACAGAGCAGGGCCTTGCCAATCTGCCATTTCAGGAGAGAGGAGTGAAGAAGTCCCATAATGAGTCCTATCCAAAAGGAATGTCACCTCAGAAGCTCCTGCATCTTCCGCGTTTTGAACCAGCTCAAAAAGAATCCCAGGCCCATCAGCATACATTTCTAGTATGTGTTTAAGTCTGGTGGTCAATGCCTCATGCTGTCCAAAGGCCTCAGCAGCTCCAGATAAACTAAAATTCATTGAATCAGCACTTTCCGCCAGCAAGACTCTACGAAGTGAGCGAACACCAAGTTTTTCTGCTACCTCATTTGATATGTTACCGTGGACAAATTTTTGCATTGTTCTTTTCGCATTCAATAGCATTGTAGACTCGGCACTAAATGAGCTATTATGATTGTCTGATGCAGTCAACCATGGAGCGTCATTATAGACCAAGTCACTTGAAGGGAAGAGTCGACCAGAAACATCAGGTAGATAGATTGTGACTTTGTCAAGAAATTGCGCTTCAGCCAACTGCTGCGCAATTAGCACAGCTGCCCTGGTTTCTTGTGGATTAAGAGGTGAAGTACCTTTCCTTACAGCTATTCTACATAAAACATCAGCATAATCAGATGGAGTTAAAAATTCTCGAACACCAAGTTCCACGAACAGTCCTTTAAAAACAGCTAAGTCGGTAGGTATGACACGAACGTAGGGAACAAGATGAAGAGGGCCATCAAGAACAACCTCACTCAAAGTTGCAAATCCATCACCTACCCAGATCCAGCGACTACCTTCAAGTACAGCCTTAACTATGTCCATCTCATCTGAACCAAGTAAGCTTGCAAGAATTGAGTATATCTTTGGCATCGCCAAAGCTAGTTCCTGCCGAAGAACCTGATCAATCAGAATTTCATTGTTCTTTCCAAGTTCAAGCAACTGAGCCGCAATTGCACTTCCTCCTGGATGTGATAACCACCCCAAATTATATGCAAGAGCTGTAGAAGAACATTCACCATCCAGTATCCGCATGGATGCAGACACAAGCCACATATCTGTTTTCGGACGTACAAGCTTCGGAGGAGCAACAGTAGATGTCACAACTGGCCATGGTAAAGTATTAAATGGAGCACACACTAAAACGGGGCACCAGCAAATCATTTTAAGTTCACTCCAGAACTTAACAAGGTTACATGTCAGATTTCTTGGTCTGAAAGCCGTCGCAGCTCTTGAAAATATCCTGTTTATAGCTCCATCATCTTCACTCGACTGATCAGGCAGCCACTTCACAGCATTGACTTCTAAAAATGAAAAAAGCACTTTACCTCGTGAATGAGCCTTTTCCAGATCCATGTGCATCAGTCGCTCCACCAATCGTGCACTCTCTAAAATTGTCTCAGGAGAAACAGTTGTTCTAAGGCCCAAACCTTGAAGCATGTCCAAGATCGCAGATCCCTGGAATTCACTACCAGGAAAACAATCTGAATCTTCCAACAAAGCATATAACTCTTCATTACGAGGATCGTATAAAACAGATGGGCGTTTAAGAGGACCATTTACAGTTGGAACAAACGCTAGGTTCTGCAATTCTTCCCTAAAGAATTTATCTTCCATACACAGTTGTGGAAGATTCTGCAAAATAGAAACCATCACCTGACCACGAATCTCAGGTTGCAAAACTTCAATTCTGCTGAAAACATTCTGTCTGTAGAAAATACTTTTCCTCATTCTCTCAATGCCATAGTACCTCAGCAAAACATCTTCTTCGCTGCCTTGGCAGCTTAGAATAAACTCACACCCAAGAAGACAAGAAGGCACATCTGATGGAGGTAAGTACTTAGGAGGATTAACAAGATCAGAATAATCGGATTCTTGAGCACATGTTTCTCCATACACACGATAAATGGGCAAATGCTTGCAGATTCTGAGGTATAGATCGCCAATCGAATGTCCTATGTGCCATTTTGGATCCAAAAGAAAATTACGAAGTTCATCCTTCTCTTCAACATTCAAATTATAAATTAAATTTTGTACCCCATCCATATCTGAAGAGGCAGCATCAAAAATGGATTCTAAGACGCCAGTGTAAGTAGCAACCGAAACAAAGGAGGACAAGTCTGAATGTTCGACTTTAAAATTGTTGTTTAATATTTTGCTACCAATCTTCTCTAAGACATTTCTGACTGCATCAGGAAGCTTCTCCGCGTTGATCAATTTTGATTGCGGAGAGGCTATATACAAATAGCCAGATGTAGATGGCAAGATTGGCCAATCACAGAATAATGAAAGGCTCTGACACTGTTTCTCAAGATACTGCCAGAAGAGAACAAACCATGATGACGAAGGATGATCTGGGTTGGAGTCTGGATGCCAGGACATCTTGGTTCTGTATTTCCATTCTGCAGGTACAAGCCTAGGAAATAACTGAAGCAAATTTTGGATACTGAAAATTGTAAGATTTGCTATTTGTGACTCTGCAATAGCATAAAGTCTGCTATATAAACCTGGAGGAATGTTCCTATCAATTACTCTGTCATAAACTTTCTGTAAGAGCATATGCTCCAATTCGTCACAAATAAAATACGAGGCACCTTCTGCACTTTCAGAAAAGAAGCCAAAGTCATCATTTGCTAATGGAAGCAGCTTCAGGTTGCTGGTTTGTGTGCAAACACTATCATCAGTCAGATCATCCAGGCAATACTCCAATAATACTAGCTTCAAAGATTTTTTCAAAGCGGAAAGCGTTTTGCATGCTTTGAGAAAGTTGCGCACTCTATCTGGAGTAACCACTTTTGGAAGAAAAAAGGAAGGGTGTTTCAAAAGCATATCAAAAACTGGTCTTGGGAGGCACACGACAGGCATTTCAAGCTGCAGCAAGGCATCACCAAGTTCTTTGCTCCTTGAGAATTCTTCATCATGAAGGTAAGCGTCGGCAGGGGACACCCATTTCCCCCCTTCAAGATCCGAAAACAGCACAGGATCATTGCAGACGTTTTTGTAAATTTGCTCAACTAAAATGCTCCATGGTGCTTCAAAAGATCCACTTGGCCATAAGGAGAAGTAAGAATCCCTGGGATCAAGCACTTCTCTCAAACAAAGAAGCAATCGTGCAAAAGTGGGTGCTACCACATCTTCCAAGAGAAGCCTATTCCAGGCTGAACGAACTTTCCCACTCCTGTCCATATCTTCGCCATACCAAATTCCGCGACGATTTGATGACACCTCAAAGTATCCGTTGACTTGTACCGTCAATCCAGTTCGTACAGGCAATGGAAGAAAGCAGAAAGCCTGCCCAGGCTTTAGGAAATTATTCTGTCAAAACCATACGAAGACAGAGTGAACACAAGGTCTCCAAAAGAAATATGAGAAAATCCAATCCAAAAGCAGTTACAGATAATTGAAAAGCATGCAGCAGAAATATATGGAATACCCGCAAGCGTTAGGATGAAGGAATATTACAATAAAACAGATAAATAAGCGCAATTGTATATTCAGTACTGCCAGAGTGTACACGAAGTTGCAACATGGGCAAAAATTACTACAGATAGCAAAAAGGCACAATTAAAATCGCACATTACCTCTGATGAATCATCTGATATGCAAGCTGCAACTGAAGCCCATGGTAGCAAATGAATATCATATTCTTTGGACGCAGTGGCAGCAAACGAACCAATTCTGCTAGACGCTGATGCCATTGTCTGAACTATGTAAAACCTGTCTGTTATTCGTTTACTTTGGCTTCCATTTACAGACTCGCTCAAGAATTCCAGAGTAAATGCATCCATCTCCCTGTCTCCAGAAATAGATGTCTTCGACAGTCTAAGAACTGCCTGGCGATGCCACACAGTATCATTATTTGGTGAGCTGACAGAACATGAATAAAGTTTTTTGGGCTCTGGATCTCCAGCATCCCATGTGTACATCTCAATAGATAATACACATTTAAGAAAGAGCAAAGAGAAAACGCCTTCCTCGAAAAGTTGATCAAACATCAAAGAAATGTCATCTTCAAAGTAGGCTTGCCTTGAAAGCCTACTAGAAGCTGCCTGCTCTGGGTTCCTCAAAGGGAAACGGAATAAAGTACCATGAAAAGGAGTTTTCATGTCACATCCAAAGGTACAGTAAGGAGTAAACTGATCCTCATACTGAGACAGAGCTGAGGAACCAACAAAATCAATTCTCTTCCCTGGGTTTGCTGCAGAAATATTTGGAAGATAAGCACCCTGAGGATCAAAAAATACCACGTATTTTCCACTCACAAAAGAAGGTATATCAGTCAAATGGTATACCGAATTGAAGCCAACCCTATAATATCAAAGTCAGAACACTTATCAGCAAACGAGGGAGAGAATATTCAAAATAAATACATGGCTAGAGAAATAGCCAGACATCAAATCTTTGACACAATGAGATTGACTGAAACACATACTTAAGAAGGTCCGATGATATTAAGACTTACATCTTAGACAGTTAATTACTGTATTGGATCATCATTTCAGTACTTAATTAAAAGAAGTCAATCGCTGTCTTCATAAGCAAGAAACGAAGAAAACAGTGAGTAATTCAGAGAGAAGGAATCCAACTTTACCCAAATCGACCAGTCTTCCAAGCCTGGCCGTGCTTGCCACTCCCACCAATTCTGGAGATGCTAACGAAATCCTCATCGGTGAAAACAGCATCGTTGTAGGCCAAGAGAGAAGGACCCTGCCACTGGGCCAAAGAGTCTGATAGCAGAGAACCCGACCCGTGAACCCGGCGATCAAGGCAGAGGCGGACCCGGGTAGCTCCGGCGTCATCAGCGTTCTGTATGAGCTCCTTGAGCACGGTGGTTCCCTCCGGGTAGTTCAACAAAACCTCCCGAATTCGTCGGGTCAAATCCACCTTCTGCCCAAAATCTTCGAGAAGAAGTGAATCCATCTTCGATTAAAATGTTATCTTGTTGCAGAAAGGTCATAGCCCCATGGATAAACAAAGAAGATGAGATTACGAAGGCGGTTTTTGATCTCCAAGAATTTGGATGCACCGACTCAGGAGTCAAGATTGAAAGATCAAAATTGAGAAAACATCACAAACCGAAGGAAAAGCTTTTTACTTAGAAAGGAAATTCCAGAATTATTCATTTGATGTCGATTTTCATTGAATTGACAGAAACGGTGCCTTTTTACTGGGCCTCTGGCATATAAATTTAAGGCCTCTTATAAGAATATGAAAAATCTGGAGCTCTTGTTTTGAATGTTTGATACTTTGGGCTTGTTTGGTTGTCGTGAAGATGACAAATGATGTTTGTTTAGGGCATAAAATGATCATCATCCAGATGATCTATCTTACTGAGCTTTAAAAATAATGAACAAAATTTCTGGTTCATCTGACTGCTCCAACTTCTCGACTCTTTTCTTCTCTGACGCTGGCGACACATCTCTCTCCGTTGGTTTCTCTCAGACGACTTCCCTCCAGCGGCTTCTCACTCTGGTGAGCTTCCCCTCTCTCTCTCTCTCTCTCTCTCTCTCTCTCTCTCTCTCTCTCTCTCTCTCTCTCTTAGCTTTTTCTTCAAATTTTCACTCCGAGAGCTTCTTCTGGTGATTCTGGGTTTAAGTTTGAAATTAGGTGGGTAATCTAGCTTGAAGCTTCTCTTTGTTCAATGCCATAGCCATAAATACTATTTCGAGATACCACATAGTTTTAAAAGAGCCATTTTTTTAAGAGCTTGATTTTTTTCTGGGGCCATCGTGGAAAAGAGCCTGATTTTTTTTTTTTTTCTGGGGTTTTGATTCGATCAATTTTTTAAAAGAGAAATGGGTTATTTTGGAATAGATCTTTCTCATGCTTGTTGGGTTTTGCGATTTTACTTTGGATCATTGTCGAATTCCATGAAATGTTTATAGCAATCGATTTGATTCAAGCTTTTTTCCAGTAATCTGTTCAAATTATCTGTATAATTTTGCTGATATATGGTTTTGAGGAAACACTCTTTTTAGTTTTGCAGAGTAAGTTTGAATCAAAGTATAGTATTCTTGAGGTCGATAGATATAAATGTTAATTTCTTTAGTGATGGTTCATCAATGAACGTCCAATTATACCTTTAGTGATGGTTCATCCATGAACGTCCAATTATAATCTCTCTGTTTTACATCTTGAAATGGATTTTCTTGAATCGAAAGTTAGTTATATGATCTCATCAACTTCCTGGTTCAGTATGTGATTGAATTTGGACATCTAGTAGGATATTACAATCATAGTTCAAAGAAATTAACATTGCGTTATAGTGATTTTCCCGTAGTTTGCATCTAAATTGTGTGAAAAATAAGTTTGAATTTTAGAGGTATGTGATACTCCTTTGAAGTAGTGTAAGACCGTAACTTGTGTTTTAGAGGAATCTGATCTGTCTTGATTGGTTTCCTATTTTCTAAAGATGTTTTGTCTTGAAAATGGAGTTCTTTATTCTGTTTCCAAGTTCTAGACTGTAACTTGTGTTTTTTTTAAATATATGTCTTGTGTGTGTCTTGTGTGTCTCAGGACACTGTCTTGTGTGTCTTCAAACAATTTGGGTTGATACTTCAATCACATTTGATCTTAATAGTTCTCTTCTGGGTTTACTTGTTTACGTATTTATGCATCCATTGTTGTTTCGGTTTTGAAGTATGAACAAGTATGACTCTTGTTTGATTATCGTAGCACTTGTTTGATTGTTCAGGTCATAGTTGCTTGCACTTCAGCAGAGAAAAAATGCGTGATTCAATTACTGAAGATTTGGCGAGAGGAACTAGACTCTCATATTAACAGGTTATGATTGTATTTTTCTATCTTGAGAGATTTGAGGGTGTTGAAATTGATTCCGAAGAGCATGTTTTGTTTTGTGTTCTATCTTATGTCCCTTGGTTCTTGCTTGAGAATGTTTCGTTTTTATGAATTTATATGTATTTATGATGATTTCAAATTTTATGAATTTATATTTTTTATCAATTATATGATAAAATTTCTTATAAAAATGTTATATTTCATGAATTTAGAAACTTATATGATTAAGATCATGTTGTAAAACTAATATAATTAAGATCATGATTAAATAAGAAGATGTACATTTACATTAATGTGAACAAACAAACATAGTGAATCATCCAAATGAATAACAAAAATAGAAACAAACATCATCTAGATGATCCATCTAGATAAATCATTTAAATGCATCATTTGGATTCTTATGTCAAATGGACTACCAAACAGGGCTTTTATTTATACTGAAAATCTATTATATAATGGGAGAGTTTTCTTTCATTCTAGTATGTCCACATCAGCATAAAAAACAAAAATTATTTTAAATGTTCATTGATTTCATACATATATAATAGATGATCGTCACAGATCTTGAAATGCTTATTACCCAGTTTTTGTTAATGGAAGAGACTAAGTACCATTGAAGCCAATATAATAGACTCTGAGAATCGTTCACATATTCTCGAAATAAGAAAGATGGAGAAATTTAACCAACTCTTGCAATAACTTAACTCCAAGTTCCGGTTCCTTAGGAGTTGTCTTTGAAACCACTCAGGTGCCTATTAATCTACTTTTCCCCTCATTATTCACATATGAAATGCACTAAAGATCATGAAAAAATATCGCTATTCTAACTTCACAAAATTGCTACAAATCTAAGCTTTTGTGAAAATTTGATTGATTTTTACTTCATTACCCAGAAGAAACGTTGTGTTTCTTTTGAAATGAGGTTCTCGTTGATCGCAGCAGCTTCATCTGCAATCACAACGCCGCATATATCTCAATATTTCCTCTTCTATAAATCCAAAACAACACGCAAGATTTCAAATTTTGAACACCCGAATCCGGTAATGATAAGATCCATAAAGTTTTGAATTCTGAAATCAGACCTTGAGATAAGTGCGAACATCGATGAGGGAGTGAAAATGGCATAAACGGATGTGAGAAGCAAAACCATGGCTGCCGAAGGCGATATAGCTTTTAATCTGCGCAAAAAAATAAGTTAAAAATTAATAACAAAGAATATTGAATCTATTATATAATATGAGAGTTTTCTCTTAATCTAAAATGAGATTATTATCATAATTAACAGTATAACTCAACGGAAAATACATATAAAATAAGATTATTATCATAATTAACAGTATAACAGACCTCTATAAATTAATTGATACTCGATAAATTAATATCTCGACAAATCAATACATTTTTTTGGACCCGAATTAGTTTCTCGGACAAATAAATATATCGGTACTTTGATAAATTACCAAGTTAATGAAAACAAATTTATAAACAAATTAATTTCTTGAAAACTATAAACCAATCAAAATTAGATTAGGTACTTAGAGATCAAATGGGATATGTACTATATTAGCTGTTTAATTTAGAGAAACTTTTTGTTAAAACAGTTAATGTTTATAGATTTTATCGAAACTAAATAACACTAACGTGAACATTGCCAAAATACATTTATTTAATATTAATTTTTTAATGTGTTTGCTTATATTTTTTCTTATTTTTAATGTTTTTTGTTTTTGCTTATTTGTGTCTCGTTATTTTTTTAAAACTTCACAATAACTATGGGCATGTTTGGTAAAAACTATTACTTTTGGTTTTGACGGTAGACTTTTGGCTTTAAAAACTTTTAGCTGTTAAAGCTGTAGCTGTTACTTAAAAAAAATGATAAAGTCTATTTGGTAATAAAAATTGTAAAAACTGACTGTTACTTTAAAAATTGCAGATAATTTTTTTTGTAAAGGATAAAAGCTGTAGATGTTCCTTCTTTTGTTAAATATGTCTCCTTCCAATTCTCTTTTTCTTGTTCAGCGATGAAAATTTCAAGAAATGTACGGTTATTATTATTCTCGGTCCAACTGATTTTTTTCTATAAATGTTTGACAAAAAAGCACACGTATATTGGTATAGCATGATAGATATAAGAGAATAAACACTTAAATTTTGAAATAAATATTTTTAAAAATGGTAAACATTACCCTACGGGAAGATGATGATGATGATGCCATTTCTATAAAATCAAAAAAAAAGTTAATACAACTTGATTTTACATATGAACATGCATAGAATACACGTAAAAAAAAGCATGAAAATTTACAAATAACAAATATAAATTATAGTATGATACATGTTGGATTTGCAAGTGTAAAATAAAATTCACTTTGTCATTCTATTTATAACATATTGATAGACTTCCGACGGCATTTGAGCAATGGAGTTGCTTGTTTTCGGAAGTTTTATGGTATATTTACAACTTTCAAAGGCAAATAAGCAGGGCCGGCTCAAACCTCTGGCAACATGAGCATTTGCCATGGGTATAAACAATTTTTTTTTAAAAAATCAAGAAAAAAGTCACAAAAACTATTAAAAACAAAATTATTTGAAAAAAGCCCAAATTTTTTTTTTGCCCTAAGGCTAATATATAAGTAAAAGCGGGCCTGCAAATAAGCAACACAATCGACGCTCATCATCAGGTACACGAACAAGCAAAGATTCAAATATGCTCTAGCTTCGATGATTAAGGAACAACACTGTCGTGAGGTGTCTAGCGTAGCAAGCACTTTCTTTGCGATGATGTTTTCGTTTAACAAGAGTACGTACTTGTATTATGAAGCGAGAGATGTGCATATGAGACTGTATGATGAAACGAACATTCCTTGGGTTCTAGCTTCCATATTATATATGTTTCAGTGTCCATCTCTTTGGTTATTTTATGCTCACTTACTTTCTTGCATGTTGGGTAAATTGTTTCATCGACATGCAATATGTAAACCTGCTCACGGAAAGGATGTGGCCAAATATGGACACTACAAGAAAACATGTGTATTACCGACGGCAATTCCGACGGCAATAATTCCGTCGGAAATTTCTGACGACTTTCCGACGGATTTCCGACGAAATATTAACCCGTCGGAAATCCGTCGGAAATATTAACCCGTCGGACACTTTTCGACAGATTTCCAACGACTTTTTGACGAATTCTGATGTTGCCGACATACTGTCGACGGATTTCCGACGACGTACTGCCGTCGGAATTTTCCGACGGATTTCCGACGGATTACCGACAGATGCCGACATGGTTGCCGACATCGATAATATCTACTTTATATCCGTCGGAAATCCGTCGGAAAATGCACAAAATTTTCCTTATAAAAACGTTTCCACGCTTCATTTATAATCACAAAAAAAAAATCTTTGTTATCTAATTCCTTACGAAAATGTCTTCTTCAAATCCTTATAATTATTTTCGATCATGGATGGACAAGCCTCATCAAATTCCGGACACGGGCCTAGTTACGGAAGAATACAAAAAAGGTCTACAGGAATTCATGGCATTTGCGGGTATGCAGAAAAAGCAAAAAAAACCGGTAAAATCTATTGCCCTTGTACCAATTGTGGGAATCGTAGATTTATCGTGATAGATGAAGTATGGTCACACTAGTATTGTCATGGGTTTATGCCGGGTTACAAGATTTGGTATTATCATGGAGAAAATGATACAAGTGGATAATTATGCTAGTACTAGTGAACATTATATTGGGGATAACACTAGCTTAGAAGAACCCGCAATGGAAGAACAAAGTACTGTAGGTCATGTTCAGATGGTGAACGATGCATTTCGTGAAAGTATACCATCGGTTGCTGAGTTTGGAGATAGGGGAGAAGAACCTAATTTAGAAGCTCGGAGATTCTTTGATATGTTAGACGCTGCTAAACATCCGTTATATGATGGGTGTAGAGGTGAACATTCCCCTTTATCAACTACAACAAGGATGATGGGTATAAAGACGGATTTCAATTTGAGTGAGGAGTGCGTGGATGCAATCGCTGATTTTGTGAAAGAAATTTTGCCAGAAGATAATATTGCACCGGCATCATACTATGAGATACAGAAACTTGTTCAAGGTCTAGGATTGCCGTATCAGATGATAGATGTATGCATAGACAACTGTATGCTCTACTGGAGAGAGGACGCAGATCGTACGACATGTCGTTTTTGTCGCAAACCTCGGTATAAGGAAACAGGTGGAAGAGTGCCAGTGCCATATAAACGGATGTGGTATTTACCGTTAATAGAGAGATTGAAGAGGTTATATCAGTCAGAGCGCACAACATGAGCAATGAGATGGCATGCAGAGCATACAACAGATGGACAAATCGCCCATCCTTCAGATGCAGGAGCATGGAAACATTTTCAATCCATTTATCCCAGCTTTGCGTTTGAGGCAAGGAACGTATACCTTGGATTATGTACCGATGGTTTCAGCCCTTTTGGGAAGCACGGCAAAAAATATTCTTTGTGGCCAGTAATTGTAACACCTTACAATTTGCCGCCATCTTTGTGCATGCGAAGGGAGTTCTTGTTCCTTAGCATTCTCGTTCCTGGACCAGAGCATCCGAAGAGATCACTTGAGGTATTTTTGCAACCATTGATTTATGAGCTGCGAATGTTATGGGACCAAGGTATTGAAGCGTTTGATGTTTCTTGTCACCAAAATTTCATCATGCGGTCGGTACTTTTGTGGACTATTAGCGATTTTCCAGCATATGGCATGTTATCAGGATGGACAACGCACAGAAGGTAATCGTGCCCGTACTGTCAAGATAACACTGATGCGTTCCAATTGAAGCACGGACGGAAAACGTCTTGGTTTGATTGTCATAGGCGATACCTACCTAGCGATCATCCTTATCGTCGGAGCACCACATTGTTTAGGAAGAACCGGAAAGTATTTGACAGTCCTCCTCCTGAGTTAGATGGTGAGTATTTGTTGACTCAGTTTAGAGATTTTGGTGCAGAGAGGACCGTTGATTGTGGTGGTAACGGACATCATCCTGTTGATGGTTGTGGCAACGTTCATAATTGGCACAAGAGGAGCACTTTCTGGGATTTGCCTTATTGGAAGAACCATCTTTTGAGGCATAATCTGGATGTCATGCACATTGAGAAGAATTTTTTCGACAACATTATGAACACCGTTCTCAATGTCAAAGGGAAGACGAAGGACAATCTGAAGTCTAGATTGGACTTGCCAGACATTTGTTCTCGTAGAGCACTACATGTGACAGGGAACGGGAAGCCTCCGGTCCCGGCTTTTCGTTTCGATGAACCTTCAAAGGCCGAGTTTTTTTACTGGATTACCGAAAGTGTTAGATTCCCGGACGGATACGCATCTAACCTTCGGAACTGCGTTGATCATGGAGAAGAGAAGTTTACTGGGATGAAGAGTCATGATTGTCATGTGGTGATGCAGCGCCTCCTTCCATTTGCCTTTGCATGTCTTCTACCACGTAATGTCCACGAAGCAATTGCAGGTACAATCATGAAATTATTTATTTACTACTTTATACAATATATACTTCATTATTTAATTATTCATTTGTTATCCATATATTGCAGGGATTGGTGCCTTTTTCCGAGATATATGTTCTCGCTCTCTTACATCAGACGGTATCCGCAATCTTGGGGCTAATATACATGTAATCCTTTGCAATTTGGAGAAGATATTTCCTCCTTCATTCTTTGATGTTATGGAACATTTAACAATTCATCTCCCTCGAGAAGCAGAGCTTGGGGCCCCGGTTCAGTACCGTTGGATGTATCCTTTCGAACGGTATATGTTACATCTAAAGAAGAAGGTGAAAAATTTGAGTAGAGTGGAGGGTTCTATCGTCGCACAGACCATCAATGAAGAAACCTCACATTTTGCCGAGTCCTAATTTCCATCACAAGTCAAAACAAAGAGTCGTAGAGCAGCTCGACATGATGACGGAGGCGTCCTACCTTTCTATCCGATCGATGTACCTCATATATTTTTACAGATTGGACGACTTAGTGGAAAAGGCAAGAAGAGGAGACTTTCACCGCAAGAGCGAGAGCATTTGCATATGTATATTCTCACAAACTGCGACGGAGTTGATGAATATGAGAGGTATTATATATTGAACTTAATTTTTAATTACTTATTGGGTTCTTGATTATAGATATATGTACTAACGTGATAATTGTTTCAATCTCACATGATGTATATGGCTTATCAACGTTTTGCATTTCCTGACAAAACAGAGGACGAGCTAATCGAGCTCAAACAGGAAGAGTTCGGACGTTGGTTAAGAGATTATGTAAGTCTTTTAATTGCCTTGTTTTTAGCAATCATCATATGTAATGAAAGATTTAATTATTTGAAGTATTTTTATTTTAATTGTGCAGGTGACGACAGAGAAGGCTAACGGACAAACATTTCCCAAGGGGTTATAAGAAATTGTGAGATTTCCACTAGCAACCGTGCAGTCACATGTGATGTATAGCACACGGGGGTACGCTTTTAAGATTCTTCGGGATGATAGGAGTGCGACAACTTCAGATTACGGTGTATCAACTCAGTCAGGTGATCTTGTAAACTATGGTGTCGTACGTGAGATTTTCGATGTTCAGTACCCGGGAATGCTCGGTCTAAGATGTGTTGCATTTTTATGCGACTGGAACGACCCATTAGTAGGAAGCGGTGTGCGACACGACCAATTTGGTGTTACATCATTACATAGCAGAAGAAAACTCCAGAGATACAAGCCATTTGTACTTGCATCACAAGCAGACCAGGTTTGTATTTCTTTTACGTTAATTTTTAATTTTAGTTTTGTTGCATTCCCATGGTTAAATTTGTACATGGTGTAGGTATGCTACATTCCCTATCTGCGGGTGACAAACAGGCAAGACCCGTGTGTTACAGTCACATCGATAAACCCGAGAGTTAGAGTTCATGGGATGTCTGATCATGAACCCCTCCAACAAAGTTCCGTAGGTTTGGGTTCAATCGAGCATTCCCTTGAGGTCGACCTTGTCGTTGATTTCACCATACAGTCAGATGATCGAGTATTTGAGGATTCAGAAGAAGAATTTGACGAATTTGGGGAACCTTCCGATTCAGGAGAATCAGATTACTCATCATCGGATTGACAGTAGTTTTAATTATAAAATTTGCACCGTAAAATATGTACATATATTAATACCTTCATTGTAATGTGTAATATATCAGTTATGTCGAAGTTTTATAAAGTTAGACATTTGATTAAGTATAACAAAATCGGAATTTTGCCACAAAAAAAATTTTGGTTACAAGGTTAACATATATTATAACTTCTATATAAATTCTATATAACACATTTTCTTGATGTATATACAAGGTTAACCTATTTTATATACATCATACAAGTGTTTGTAAACTTTTGCCACAAAAAAAACCTATACCCTATACCCTAAACAAGATTTTTGAATATCCGTCGGAAATCTGTCGAAAATTTCCGACGGATTTCCGACGGTTTGAGTTGAATCCGTCGGAAAATTCCGACGGATTTCCGACGGATTCAGCTGCCTCGGATAAAACATGGGTTATATCCGAGAGATTGATTTTTTAGCCGAGGCAGCTGAATCCGTCGGAAATTTCCGACGGATTTCCGACGGATTTCCGACGGATATTTAAAAATCTTGTTTAGGGTATAGGGTATAGGTTTTATTTGTGGCAAAAGTTTACAAACACTTGTATGATGTATATAAAATAGGTTAACCTTGTATATACATCAAGAAAATGTGTTATATATAATTTATAAATTTTGATGGAAGTGTTTGTATAAGTTATAGTATAAGATATAGTTGATTTATGTGAAATGATATGTTTTGATGTTGTATAATTTTTAAACTAATGCAAAGCCTTTAATATTGATGAACTTAATATATATTGAATGAAACATGTAAATAACATGTCCCTAAATCATATAAAGAAACCCTAAACCCTAAACCCCAAATATACCCTAATTCCGTCGGAAATCCGTTGGAAATTTCTGACGGATTTCCGACGGATCTGAAAAATTAGACACGTGCTTGTTGACTGACCAATCGACAAACATGCAAGGAATATACCTTATCCGTCGGAAATCCGTCGGAAATTTCCGACGGATTTCCGACGGATATGAAAAATTAGACACGTGCTTGTTGACTGACTAATCGACAAACATGCAAGGAATAAACCTTATCTTCTCCAATCCGTCGGAAATCCGTCGGAAATTTCCGACGGACTTTGATATTTTCGAGACCGCGGGAATATCAACCGCGTAAATGAAATTATTTTTCGAAATCCGAAGGATTTCCGACGGACATCGAATTATATCGACGAAGCGTAAGTTTTTTTCCTTATTTCTCTCTTCTTCCTCTCTCTCTCTTCCGTCGCTTCTTCTCCCTCTTCTCTCTTCTTCTTCCTTACCGAAAATCTCTTCTTCTCCCTCTTCTCTTCTTCTTCTTCACAATTTCAGTTTTAATCTTCAATTCATCAACTCCTCTTCATCAATTCCTCAATTCTTCTCCAACAAAACCATGTAAGTTTAATCAATTCCTTTAATTTTTTTTTTATCATGTTAGTTTTAGGGAATATATTAGTTAGGTTGTTAGAATTCTATTTATGTGAATTGTTAAGTGGTTATAATAGAATTTGTTATTTAGAATAATATTAGTGTTAGGGTTTATGTGTTTAGATTGTTGATTTAGAATTGTTAGATCTAGAAAACAAATTTTTGATCTTGTTTTATTTTCTAAAAATATTAAAATCGTTTTTAGATCTTGTTTTATTTTCTAAAAATATTTTAAAAACGTTTCTAGATATTGTTTGAATTTTTAAAAATATTTGTATATATTAAAATTATTTTTAAAATATTGTTTAAGTAATAAAAACGTTTAGACAATATTTGTATATATTAAAAACGTTTTTAATATATTTGTTAAGTAATAAAAACGTTTTCATAATATTTGTATATATTAAAATTGTTTTTAAAATTTTTTATAGTAATAAAAACGTTTTTATAATATGTATATATATTAAAATCGTTTATAATATTTTTTAACTAATAAAAACGTTTTTAAAATATTTCTATATATTTAAGTTGATGTTAAAATATTTTTTTAATAATAAAAACGTTTTTATAATGTGTATATATTAAAATCGTTTATAATATTTTTTAACTAATAAAAATGTTTTTAAAATATTTCTATATATTTAAGTTGATGTTAAAATATTTTTTTAATAATAAAAACCTTTTTAAAATATTATTTTAGAAATAAAATCGTTTTAAATATTTTTTATAGTAATAAAACGTTTTCTAAATATTTTTATACATTAAAACTGATTTAAAAATATTTTAGCAAATTTTGAAAAATTTGAATTTTTAGTAAACTGTGAATTTTTCCTAAATTTTTTTCCGGAAATTTCAAAAAATTTGGTAACTTTTGAATTTTTTGTTAATTTACTAACAATTTTACCGTTTTCCGCAGAGATCACGACGAAGTTCTTCAGTTGGGAGGCGGCAACCAAGGACGCCGTTCTCGGGGTTCTCGGTGTACGCCTCCTCCGGGACCAACGAGCTCGGGAACTCACATCCCATATTCCCAGCAATCCGCTGCTCGGAGCCACATTGAGATCGAGGAGCTAGTCCGGCAGCCTAACCGGGGCCATTGCATTCGACTCGACCCGAAGTTTGAGGACGGCACTTGGTAATAAAAATTTTGTACATTATTTCAATTTATTTAGATTTTTAAACTTAACATATTTATATCTTTTCATAATGTTTTCAGGTTTAAGCTGTCGACTCAGATCACCAAGGCGATATTACGGATGCTCCACAACATGTTGGACAAACCGTACGAGAAGTATTCGGACATGCCTACCGAGGAGAAAGACGTGTGGCACCGGACTTTCGCGGTAAGTTATTTATTGATATATTATTTATTTTGAATTTCATTTTGTCAATTTTTCTTTTTGATATGTAACATATTTTTAAAAAAAAAATTGTAGCAAGAGTTCACGTGGGACTCTCATCATACGCGCAAAGTCATTGACACATTCGATAAGTATGCCGCAAACTCGTACTCGAAGCACATGTACGAGTGGAAGCAGAAGTGGAAGCACAACAAAGACAAGCCGAAGGACCTTGACGACGACGTCTGGAAGGGCTTCTGTGAGTACTGGAGTAGGCCTGCGACGAAAAAGACCTCCGAGCAACAGTCGAAGAACCGAAATAGCCAACGAGGCGGGAAAGGGGTCTACATCCACAACGCGGGCGCAAAGACCATCGAACGGGAAGCGATGGAAATGGTAAGTTTAATTTAAATTTTTTATTGTTAATTCTGTTTTTTATATTTATTTAACTTAACAAATTTTCGCAGGCGAGAGAATCTGGTTCTGAACCCGATTATCTTCAACTCATCGAGCATAGACACACCAACAAGAAAACCGGTCAGATACAGGACTTGGGGATGCGGGATGTTGTCGAGAAGAGCAAGAAGACGAAGCTGGACCGTGAACTATCAATATCGCAGCAGCTCACTATCGAAGGATCGACGTCCTCGAACTCTTTGTCCCGGGAAGAGATAAATCAAATTGTACTTGAGGTAAGTTTTAATTTCATTTCGTTTTTTTATTTTCGTTATTTAATTATTATCGGTTATAATTATTCGCAGCAAACCCGGCAAGTGAAAGGTCGATTCGCTGGGTTAGGCACTCTTCCGACCCAGGAATCTTCTTACTCGCTTCCTCGTTATCCTTCGGAGTACCGGATAGAAATCGAGAGGCTCACCCAAACGGTGAAAGACCGTGACCAGCAGGTTGAAGAGCTACGGACGGAGCAACAGACTACCAACAAGAAGCTCTCCTGCTTGGAGAAGATGATGGAGAAATGCTTCCCGCATATGTTTCGGGATAATAATTCCGACGACGGAGATTCTCCAACCGTTTAAATATTTTCTTTTAATGCTTTTTTTTTGAACAATTTATTTTAATGTGTAATGAATTTTTTAATTTTGTTTAATGAATTTATATATTTATTATTTCTATTTTTAATTTATATTTCAAATTTATATAATTTTAATATATAAATTTCAAAAAAATAAATAATTAAATAAAATTCAAAATACCAATTCCGTCGGAAAACCGTCGAAATAAGTTACCGTCGTAAATCCGTCGGAACCTATTTCCGACGAAGAACCGACGGACTTCCGAGACAACTTCCTATCAAATTATCCGTCGTAACTCCGTCGAAAATAGTTACCGTCGGAAATCCGTCGGAAATATCTTCCGACGGATTTACGACGGACTTCCGACAAATTCATCCGATCACCATCCGTCGGAAATTCTGTCGGTAATATATCCGTCGGTTATCCGTCGGTAATTTCTGACGGATAACCGACGGATTTCCGACGGCATTTCTGACTGAATATCCGTCGGAGTATCCGTCGGAACGTACGCGGTCGGAAATCCGTCGGAAATGTCTGACGGCTTTCCGACGGATTCCGACGGAAACCATATTTCCAACGAACTGTAACCGACAGTTTAAATCCGTCGGAAATCCGTCGGAAAAGGCCCTTTCCGACGGATTTGCCCGTCGAAAATACCTCTGTTTTCTTGTAGTGGGATATGGTGGAAACGATGTGTCCCAGTATACCTCTTTCAGTTTATAGTAGTAAGTTATTTCCCTTCCTCATCTTGTAATTAAGAGATCGTATAATCATTGAATTATACATAATTTTTATGTTTCAACTTCTATGTATGTAGAATAATCAGTGTTTCGATAGTGATATCATTTCTTAAGACATATTATTGTCATTACGAACAAAAAGAAAATGTGAACTAATCGAAATGAAGAATTGAAGATAGTTAGGGACTCGTAAATCCGACCATTAAAAAAAAAAGTGGATAAACCCTAATTAATCACCACTCCCAAATTATATAAACTAGGAGAGCACCCGCGTTATGCGCGGATTATTCTTTTAAGAACATCACGGTAAAGATTAGCTATCAAAATTTTTGGAGCGTCAGGTCCATTGAAAATGTCATAGATCCCAGCGAGAAGCCATCATTGCTTCTCTTGAACCGCTAATTGCACTATGTCCTCTCATGCTTTCTCCCAATGTCCACTGTAAATTGTTCTTGCTTCCGTCACTTGCCTTCACTCCGGCAGCCGCTAACCCAGCTTCAACGATAACGCCGCTGCCGCCGTCGGGTCTCACAGTGTTTTTCCTCTTAGAACCACGACGAAATTCGACACCGGAATAACTCAGGGCCGTTGTTTCCTCTCCCTGAAAATCGGGTGCCAGAAAATGTGGTTCTTTATTTTCTGGCTCTTCTTCAAGTATACGCTACCGAGCGGCGCCGAGAAATGCACGCCGGCGAAGTTAAATCTCGAAATCTCTCCGGTCGGATCCAACGGGCCTGAAGTCGCGCCTCTCTCGGATCCGACATGATTGCCTCTCTCTCTCTTTGTCTTGAAATAAAAATTAAAAAAAAACTGGAAAAAATCCAGAAATGATGCCTCTTTACGCGTCATGGTCACCTCCCCACACACGCGCTTCTCTCTTACCTCAAACACTCTCTCTCTTTGTCACCCTCTCTCACTTCCCTCCTCTCGCCTGCTCTGCAATGATGCCGGCGTGAATTTATTTTTCGCCGACGCAAAATCCGACCACGTCTGCGACCAATCATTGCCGTTCAAGTCACGGAATTGATCGACAGCGTTTTCATCGGCCGCTCCGTTAACCACGTCGTGACTGACAAAACGTTGTTGTGGAATTTTATTTTGATTCCATATCTTTCAATTATGGTTGTAGTTGATAGGAATCTCATGATTTTCTTCGGTTTCATGATCTTCTGCATTATCATTGATTTTATCGATCCAACTTGAAATTGATGATTCAATAATATGACGAGCCAACATATTGAAAATGCATGTTATGAATAATATCTTATAACGTTAAATAATATATATATATGAGGCATGTATCAATTTATTAATTGGCAATTAATTTTTAGTATGCAATTAATTTAAAGAAAAATAAAAAATTGATTAATATGGGATGCTGAGATGTTAACCATGGAGAGCATTCATTCTCTCTTTATAAGATAGACGTGGGCATCATCAATGGACGAATCATTTACATTGAAAAATAATAAAGTTATATATAGTTGATCACTATTCTTTTTGAGAAAAATATAGTTGATCACTATTCCTTAACCATTGTCCCACAAACAAAACTATTTGTATAAAACCAAAAAAAAAAAAACCATTTGTATTCATATTTCGTTATTTCTGGTTTATGTTCTATTACTTTCCAGTTAAATCTCATCTTAATATAGGATTTTAATAATGTTAAAAATATATATATATATATATATATATTTTTCAATAAGGAAAAAAATAGATGTTGCACAAAAAAAGAGAGGAAAAAATTAGGCTGTGAATGGTTCATGTTTCATGTTTCATGTTTCATGTTTGTTGATCCGCCTTAAATAGTAATTACGCTTCATGTTTGAAGTGTTTCTCCCTTGTTTTATACAGTTTTAATATTTTATTATTATTATTAATTTTCTAATTTTTAGTATATTACTTATATACTATTTATTTATACATTTCATCATAACCAATAATCATATTTGTTATGTCGGATTCCATATATTTTGCTCAGGCATAGGTTAAACACATTAAAATAATAAAGTATTTCATCTACTAGCACACTTCCAAAAACAATTATTGACTATAAATTTTTGTTTATTAGTTTTTGAAATTAATTAATTATTAATTATCTTTTCTCTTATTTTATGATTCTCGTTTTATTTTTTTATACCACTTGTAGAAAGTTTATATCCTCTCATTTTATATAATTTATAATTTTAAAGTAAATATTTTTATATTTTATTTCTAAAATTAGAAACAATTTTGTTTACATTGTTCATAAACTATATTCTATATATAATAGCAATTTTAATTTAATTTAAATTATTATAAATATATACATTATTTTGGACCGTTTGTTATATGCTTTCACCATTCAACATTAAATTTTGAACCGCTAGATCCACTTGATCCGCACTTGTTCCGCCTGATCTGTCCGATCTGCACTTGTTCTGTCTGATTTGCTTAAACCGTTTGATCCGCACCGCCTGATCCGCTTTCTCCATTCGAAGCCTTAGATAATGAACAGAAAAAGGTTAAAAACGGCTAAGCCGGCTCTTTATCTAAAGCAAAAGTAGAATTACTCATTACTTCATTAGGTGTCTCTCTTTTGTATTTCAAAGCCGTCAATGGTAGGGTGGGATAATATAAAAAATAGACAGAAAATTAGATAACAGTGTTTGCTTATTTGTGGAGTATTTGGATTATGTAACAAAAATTATGTTTTTGTGGTTGTCTATTTAACTTCCGGTTTAAAACCATTGGACTCATTGTTTTCGGCCACCGCTTTGCTCTTGAGTCTTGACTAGAGAATAACTTTGCAGATTTCAAAAAAAAAAAAATTCCTCGATTCCAGCTTATAAATGATTAATTTTGATCATAAATCAGGATTTAACTTTGAATTGATGGACATGGACTATGGATTATAATATATTATTTACTCCAACACAATTCCAAAACTTCATGAAATTAGTTATAAAAACGATAAGAGAATGCTAGAAAATAACAACATTTCCTAAAATCTTCCTTCAGAATTTTGTTTATATATATATATATATATATATATATCCAAAAATCAATGTGATGTATGTGATAATGTGAAATGAGGTTTGCATCTAATATCATGTTTCAAACCATGCCCTTCTATAGTGAGGCAACGGCAGCCGAAGCTTAAGTTATTCAAACATGTGTCAAAAGTCATAACTAATACTTGGGAATATCAGTCAAGATGTAAACTAATTGAAAAGAATTTAAATCCTAACCAAGTATAATTGTAATGACTAATGAGGATCAAATCTTAAGACACTCGAATATACGTTATAACCAACACTGCTAAACACTAACTTTTCTTAAAGATCACAGTAAAAAAAAAGAAATAGCTTTTTAAATGTGGTCAAAAATCGTATATCAGCACAAGGATATAAAGTACAATCAATGACTCAACAAGGTTTTTTTTGTTCCTTCATCTTTTTCTTATAATCTTAATTGTTGTAGGCACCAGCTTTTGTCTCTTTAGCAAATTCTCATGAAGAAATTTTATTATTCTTACTCCTCTGTTTTTTTTTTATTGTCGTTTTAGGATTTTAATTTTGTTTCATTTTAAATGTTATTTTATACTTTCAATGCAGATTTTTAATAAATTTTCTGTTTTTATCCTTATTTTCCAGTTTATTAATGAGTGTGAACACATTATATAATGCATTAATAAGGGACAAAACAAAAAATTATATTGTTTTATTAATATATGTAAAAAAATCTTAAATGACACTTAAAAAGATACGGAGAGAGTATTACTTACTAAACATGTTCTTTAACGTTAATAAAAGAAAAAAGAAAAAGAAGAAGACACGTTCCTTGAGTATCGTGCAGTGTGATCTTAAATCGGATTTATTATTGTGAATGTACAAGCGCCTGCTTTTTCTGGGAAAGAGACAAAGTTTATTATGGAAACAATTACTTCTAGTAGAAGTATTTTTTATTTTTTTTTTTATTTTTTTGGTCAAAATATTATTATTCTTTATCGGTTCTATCTGACTTATATGAGAAAATAAAAAACATTATACTCGAGCTCTTTTTGTAAGAGAATCGGCACGGACATTTGATACTCGTGAAATAGAAAATAAGCTGAAGTTAATAAATGACATTCTAAGGACATAAAAGGAGTCTAGTTCCGAAATAAACGCCGGCCAGTCTATCGGGTTCTCAATCATCTTCACCAAATCTGAACAGTCCGTCTCAAAATGCATCGATGATATATGTTTTTCCTTTAGACATAGCATAGCCCAAGGGAGTCCATCCATCTCAACATGTAATGCCGAGAGACTTATGCGGCATCCTTGCAATCCGAATATCTTGCAATCCGAATATCTTGCAATCCGAATATCTCTCGTCCTATGTGATCATTATGACTCCACCCTAGACCACTAACAAAGCCATGATCAATCCAGGAAGCATCGATCTGACATGTTGGGTTTCGAGGGGCCAAAGAGGAGACTCTCGATTCATCTTGTCCTGGTAGGCCTTCTATCTCTTCTTCGCATTGGTTCGCGATCCTCCAACTTTCCGCTTCCACAATAGCGAGCTTAAAAGTATCCTCCGGAGAAATTTCTTTCCTGTTGAACATTTTGTCGTTCCTTGCTTTCCATATGTACCATATGATACATATGATCCAAGGATATATGTCTTTTTGAGGGCCAGAAAGACCTACTTCTTTAGTTCGCCAAAATAGGAAATCCATATTTCGGAAAATAGATGTACTCGGGAAGAAACCCTGAAAAGACGGATAGCCCGAAATAGACCATACTTGTAAAGCTGGAGGGCATTCAAAAAGAAGATGGTTGATCGTTTCCTCATGAGCTCCACACCTAGGACAACTTTTATCGGTGTCTATGTACCTGTAGGTATGACGCTTTTTATTTCCGAATTATGAATTACTACAGTTTTACTTCTCTAATTATAACTTTACAAACCGACAAAAAAATTATAACTTGACCAAAGGTTTTGAATATATCATGAAATAAAAATAAACAGAGGCTTCCCGACCTTTAAATATTTATTTAGAGTTTGGTATAGCCAAAAAAAAATAAAGCCTTGAAACTAAGGAAAAGACATACGATACTATGTTAAATGACGATAATAAGCTTTAAAGTTTTTTTTAAAAACAGTTATACAAATTATGAAAACTATTACCTGAATAATTCTACAACAGATAACGTTATATGTTCTATTAGAAACTATGACCACAATGAACGAATTCACTTGCACTATATTAAAAAATTATTTATAAACTTATTTCTATTAATCTGTAGAAATTTTATTCTCCGAAAATTGAACTCCGTATCTTTTGATGTAAAAGTATTAATGCCCTAAAAAAAATACTTGTAATTAGTTGTAAATACTAAATAGTAAAAGTATTAATGCCCTTAAAGATTTTTTTTATGTTTCATAATAAGTGTCACTTTAAATTTTTAATGCAAATTTTGGTACAAAATACCTAATTTAACCTCAGTTTTAATGAAGAATTTCAAGAGTTATTATATATTTGAAAGGTATAATTGAATTTTCAATATGTTTTATTAATTTGTGTACAAAGTGTCAAAATGACATTTATTATGAAACAGATGAAGTAATTACCTAATTGCATAATAGCATGGATCACTATCTTAACACCCAAACTAATTAATGAATCTTATTATTATTCATTTTATATCAAGTTTTATATATATTTTTTTAGTTTTAAGGAAAAATTGTTATTTAATAACTAATAATTTTATCGTCGGATTATGATTCCTCTTATGTCTTTTGCCTCGGAGTATTTTTGTGTATTTCGATTTGTCTCCCTTGTTTGGACTCTGGATGAGTTTCGATCTTTGACGGTTTTGTGTATTTGTATTTTTATTTTATTATAATCTAATATATAAAGATCAGATGACCAAAAAGAAAAAACAATTCTAACAGTGGGTGTAAGCTAGTAATTCTCGAATTAGGTTTAATTTTGGGAATTTAATAGAGTGCCCACATACCGGAATATCAAAATAAATGTAATGCGTCGTTATAGTCCAAATGGTCCACACAATTCAGACTGAATTATTCAGTCTATTATTATTATTATTATTCTTGGATCAGAGAAAATCAATGATGATTTTACACTTTAAAGCATGATTTAGTGACCAGAATACTAATGGAATGTGAAACAAATCGACACTTTAATCATCATGATTCTACAGGCTCGGTGCCCCCATTATAGCATAAACATTTGAAACAACAACAACAAAAAAGATTACACATTAAAAAACGAAATTTATTTATTTACATGTCCTCCGGTACAAATCCATATACCAAGTTTTAAAACCTCTAAACCCACCCCAAAAACAAAAGCCTTTTCTAACACATTATCGATCACTAATCCGACTTGCAATAACAGATATGTCGTTTTCGATTCAAATACGAATTCTGAGTATTAGACATTGCTACTTTAATTCCCCAAAGAACCACTGAACCGACTATTTAATTAATTAAACCGGAAAATATTCCTTAACCATTAAACCTTCTTTTTGAAGTAGAGGCTTTGGTAGGATCATCTTCTTCAATCGTCGTCTTCATCAGATTCTGAGTAGATAGATACTGAGCTCAGGAGCTCCATTGCTATCAGGATTCATCATATAGAAAGCCTCGGAATCACGCGACCCAACGATTCGTTCGAATTTTGCCCTCATATACATTATGTCTCCACCACCGCCGCCGCCGACAGATGTCTCCTCCGTCTCCGGTAAAACTCCAGCGCCCATGGAAACCATCTCGAGCGCCTTCAAGACCCTTTTCTCCTTCTCACCACAGTCCCTCCTCGTCGCGAACCCACACTTTTTCCCGTTGCAATAAGTCCTCCACATCGGCTCCTCCACCAATCGCCGTGGAATCGCCGTCTTCGTCTTATCTCCTCCGTCGTGACGGCGATTTCCGTTTTCTCCTTCTTCTTTTTCTTCCTCCTTGGCCTTGTCGCATTCCAGAGCGATTCTGACGAGTCCCGAAGCCATCTCCTTGACTAATCCACTGATCGGGGTAGCGAGTTCGATTAGAAACGCCGGAGGGGAAGTTGGATCTTTCTGGATAGAGAAATGCACGTGTCCGCGACGGGATCCGAAAAGTGTACCCACGACCCGTGACCCGAGCCCGGAATGGTTACCGGGCCGGGCTCTGCTGAGAGAAGCGATGACTGACCGGAGACGAGAAACGGCGAAGGAATGGAGTTTCCTTTTGGGAGTGATTACAGTAGAGGAAGAGGAAGATGAAGGATTGTGTTTGGGAACGGGTTTAGTGTTGTCAGGAAGAGGGTTATTGGAAGAAACGTCGTCGTTTTCGTCTGATCCGACTTTTCGTGTCCAGTGGAAACTATTGTGTCTCTTGGAGGTAAAGTCATGTGAATTTCCTTTCGCCATTGAAAGAAGTTGAAGCTTTGAGAGAGAGAGAGAAAGAAGATTGTGTGTTTATGGAAATGATCAAAGTAGCTGGTGTGAATTTAACTTCAGGGTTTGGTCTATTTGGTGACTATTCTCTCTCTCTCTCTTGTCGTTGTGAGTGTGAGAGAGAAGATAATACATTGACAGAGAATCGACTGTGACTGGACCCACCACCTCATCTTTGTAGAGGGTTTTTGGAAAACAAAGGAGTATAATAGTTTCATTGTGTGTAGATTTGTCTTTTGCTTTTTAGTTCAATATAGGTGTCAGGTGATTCGACTTGAGGTTAATTTTAGCTCCAAATAGAAAATACATGGAAAAAAAAGCTCATCCACCAGAGAGGAAAATAATAAACTGAGTTTCGTTTCTCTAATTATCTCTTTCAGCTCTACTTAATGATGTTCGTGATCTCTCTTTATATCTACAGTTCTTCACCATTCATCTTAGGCTATTTGTTTCTCTGATGAACGTGGATTATATGAGAGCGTAGGCGTAGCCCATTTATTAAAAATATATAAAGAGTAGAAATATAATGCATTCACGCTTAAAATGTGCTGCCGTGAATGTGGATCTTTGTTACTACTCCTTTGTTGTATTATTGGGCTTTTGAGATATTAAAGAGAATAACTAGGATTGTGTTTTGTTGAATACTTTGGGAGAAACACGAGAAATGACAAAATAAAGGAATCTGGAGACAAAGTGTGTGTGTTGTTTCATTTTCGATGTGGGGCATAACCACAAAGAGCCTCATTTTGTTTGACTCCTCCCTTTTTTGACTTCAACCTTTATACAGTAAAAAGTGTTTTCTTCTTTATATCAAATCTTTATTCTACATACAACCTCTCTAATCATATTAAATATTTGAAAGATGTTTTCAAACAGATTTTCAAATTAATGGATTAGAAAGAAAACAAACATGAAAAAAAGCAAATGACAAATATAATTCTATAATTAAGATAAAATAAAAACACTCTTAATCAATATAAATGCATGTGAATTCTCTCTTTAGTCTGTCAGATATATGTCATTATTGAAGATATGCTTTTGTATTTTCTTTTTGTTCTTTTCCGTTTTTTAACTTAAATAGCAAACAATTTTGAGAACTACTATTTTAAAAGTTGTTGACACTAGAATAAGTTTTTTCTAGATTTATTAGTAAGAAAAGTAAAAAAAAAAAAAAACAGTATTTGACACACACAAAAAGCAGGAGTAAAAAAAACACTATACAACTCAAACAATTTGACAAAGACGGATTGAAGTCTTATTGTTGTTAATTTCTCTGTGAGATTTGAAGATTTTTGTAAAAAATATCAACACCATTCGGAACTTACACCATACATGTTGTTTAGGTAAACATAAACATCATTAACTAACTAAAAGCGTTATGAATGTATTTTCATGCACAACAATTCAAGTGTACATTTTTTTTCAAAAAACAAAAAATTAATCACAGTAGTGTCTACAATTACAGCATAAAAAAACTGTAGTGAAATCTGTCAACATACTACAACCAGTATAGCCTTATAGGTTCCCATCAATCCGTTGTTTTTCACTTTATTAACATAAATAACAAGACTCGAGATTAATTGGAAGATGGCTGCTTTGGTTGTTTCTTAAGCTCATAAGAACGAATTATCATCGCAATCTTTTTGTTTTTTGTTTCTTCAAGAAGTTGGAGTCTTGTTTGTCACATAATTTTCTGGGACTGAAAACCAAAGCAGATGGATTTCATCAATTATTGTGGTTCAAGTCTTTATGTCTAATATTATACTGGAAAGTTTTTAATGTATTCAACTATTCGTGAATGATGGATGAGTTTGTACTATTGATTTATAGTCACTATTAAAATAAAGATTGGTGTGACGTGCCATACAACATTCGACAGGCTTTGTCTTGTATCGCTGTATAAAAAACGATCCTATCATACAAATTGTATAATAACGTTACAAAAGAAGAGTAAGAAGTTTGAATTATTGACGTCATAAATGGATATATGAAATAGGCCTGTTTTGATTCTCGTTGTTGTCGGGTGCAGAGTAAACAGAGACCTGCGAACTGACACGTCACTCCGGTGATGGTCCTAGTAACCAAGTACCTTGCCCTTCTTCGACTTTCCCTCACCCGAATCACCCCTACGCTTTTATATGCTTCAATTGAAGATGTCATCATTCATCAGTTTTTATTATTTCTAGTAAGAAAGTCGTAACACATGTTTTATTCGTAAATGTAAAAAAGAAAAAACATACGAACAATACATAATTGAGCAAGACTGTATGACGTTAAATACAATAGTCACTAGATTAATTATTTAATATTGTTTACATTCTCATTATCCAATTGACGTCACCGATTAAACCATTATTACATGACATTTTTCTTAATATTTCTTTTACGATAATGTTTGTATGCATAACCGCCGTCTTCATCAAGAAAATGAACTATATGTGTAACTGGCAAAAAGTAACCTCTAGACCTCGTATGTAAACAATAATCGACCATATTTATGTTAATGTTTTCAAAAAGACGTCGTCTGTTAAAAAAACAAATGACGTCGTCGATAATTATTATGTAAACTGTTATGAACTAAAAAGGTCAAAGATTTTGACCGTACTCAGAAATAATAGTCAACCAATCCACATTCACATCCGATCAGCTGAGCCACATTGAGTCACTTGTTGGATAATAATTAGCAACCCCGTTAGCTAGACCACTGAACACAACGATCTATGCAACGTATACAAATCTTGGTTTATATTAATGGTACAGTTACACTAATCACTATAACCATCCAATCTACAAACATTAGGAATTTAAATCAAACTCCATCAGTAAACTCATTGAATCCGGAGGCTTTGCTGTAGACCTGACCCACCATGTTTTCTCAAGACACAAGTAACACAAAACAAGAAATGCTTACTAATTACATCTGAATCACAAGTGTTTTTAGATCATAAAACACTAGCTTATATTATACTAAGAGCATATAAACAGAGGACATACGCATTTGCACTTACAAGGGAATGTTAAAAGGATGCCTTTTTCGCCTATCGATTCGAAGAAAGCTTACCCTTACAGTCTCAATTAGCTTTGTAGACTTCTCTGATCGGTTTCTGGATGTTCAGGTTGAGGAGCCGGAACACCTCCATTCATTCTTGCACGTGCTTCTGCAAACATACGTTGTTGCTCAGCTGCTGCTTCCTCCTCAGTCATTTGAGCTCCACTGTTCCATTTCACGCTCCTCTGTGTGTCCTGCTATAGAGTTGCAAATGTAGGAGACAATTAGTGTCAAGGGTTTCATCTTCTTCTTCTCGGTCTTAAAGAGTAGGAGAAGAAGTAGAGGATTATTAATTACCATGGTTTCGTACTTATGTTGCTCATACGCAGCATAGACTTCCTCAATGTATTCTCCAAAACCCAGAACCTGTTCATAGCAAAATCACGAGTTTTGAAAACATATCCTTAGGATAAGGTTATGTATTTTTTTTAGAAAGGGCGTCTTTTTTTGGTAACGGTCACATGGATAAGAATCACAATGCCTGTAGTGCCTTGAGAACATGTTCAGGGGCAATCGTCCGTTTGTCCTCTTTGTTACAAACGTCATTTGATTCCGAAGAAACAAGATTTATAAACTCTGCAAAGCAAATGTCTAAAATTAAAACACAGTAAGAAAACCAAGAAGGCAAGAACTCGAGTGGATTCCAAATGTGGAGCAAGTGTCAGATATCGGTTAACTAGGAGAAGTAGAGAAACAGATGGAATCTATGATCTTACCTACACAACACTCGATCAGAAGATCTTGAGCATCTCTAGCAACGCGGACATCTGGGGGTAACATCTCCTTTATGATTTTAGTCATCGTAGCTGAAAAATAACAAAACAATCATATTCTTAGCAAGAAAACAAATTGGGATTAACATGATGCTCATAAATTCTGCAACCCTCGAAGCAGTTTTTAATGTAACCTGCACGTATGTATCGAGCTAGATTCACAAATCCAATTCAATATCCTTCAATGATCGATGATCCATTACAGTGGATTCAAAAACATCGACTACGACCAATTAAAGAACAAATGGGTAGCGATTAATGGTCAGTGGATCGAAAAAGAAGGGTTTAATAACTAACCTTTCGGAAGCGAAGCGTCTTCCTTGGATTTGCCGACTATATCCATTGGATCCATCGTTTAATCTACAAGATTGATCAGATTACGGGTAGGGTAATCGTACACGAAGATTCACATATGGTTCAATCACGTAACGAATATGGAGGGGCGATGAAAAATGAGAAAAATCGAGATATATGAATGATCAACTCACCGTAACTGAGTCAACACGTAGCGCGAATAAACAAGATCCAAGCCGGAGAGCAGACGAGTCAACCGATCAGGAGGCGGGAAGTCGATCGGAGGAATTTCTCTCTCCTTCGCCTTCTCTAACAGAGTCGATTAGGGCAAACGGAAGACGCAAAAGCGCGTGAAACCCACTTTTTCCCAACGGTACCGACGGCGCGTGAAGATAATTTTCTCGGTGGGAAATTAAATATAAAGGTGAATAAATCAAAACGTAAATGGGCTGAAAGTTGACCCGAACCAAGCCCATATCACCTTCATAATTCTCGACTCTGATTCCGCTCCGGGACTCTTAGGAATCTCGGATTGGTGGTTTTCTCGGTGGTGGGGAGAATGGGGTCCGACGAGGAGGATTTCGTCTTTCACGGGACACCAATAGAGCGCGAGGAAGAAATCGGGAGCCGGAAGAAGAAAGCAGTCGCTGGGGCTTCAGGCAACCTTAGAACTCTACCTGCTTGGAAGCAAGAGGTGAGTCTTTGATTCTTCTACTCGCCTGTTTTGTTGCGGATGCATAGGGAAATCAAACATCGCGAGAACCGCTTTGGCTATGAACTCTTTTTCCGGTGTGTTTACTTGTGTGATTTTCAATTTACTGTAGAGAGCTTAATTAGTTTTATGCCGAGTGGGTAAGAGAGATAACTTTGAGCTTAGTTTGTTCTCGCTCATTAACGCGTCTATGGATAGTTATTTGATTGATCATCTGCATATAGGCGTTGCCTTTAAGGTATTCTGATATATGTATCTATAAATGTTGGCATCTTCCTTGGTGTCTAGACTGTAGATGCAAATTTATCGAAGCAATCTATGTTCACAATTTTCTCCTTCAAAATGGATGCATGGTACTGCTTACAATTCCTTGTCCAGGTTCCTAGTGCGGATGCTTTCCACCATGATTTATCCGTATGTAGTTATATTCTATGGAAAGCTGCTATCATCTAAAGTTTTACATACTCAGGTGACTGATGAAGAAGGCCGGAGAAGGTTCCATGGAGCATTTACTGGTGGATATTCTGCTGGGTATTACAATACAGTGGGGTCAAAAGAGGGTAAAGTTTAAATTACTTTGATGTTTTTAGATTTTCATCTGTGCTTTGCTGTTTACAATCTAAGTTGAATTTCAGGCTGGGCTCCACAGTCATTTACGTCATCAAGGAAGAACAGAGCTGGAGCGAGAAAGCAAAGTATTTCAGACTTTCTAGATGAAGATGAAAGGGCGGTACGTTTCATATTCTTCTACTTGTTAGATTCTTTAAAGCTTTATTTCAACTCATTAGTGTTTAAGCTCGTCAAAGTTTGATTACCGCATACTGCATAATCTTTCCGTAACACTTCTCATTGGTAACATGGCAAGTGGGTACTTTCATATTTCTCTGTGGAAGACGTCCAATATTTGGAACGATGTTGAGCCACTCTAAATGCTTTTGCATTTCAGGATTTGGAGGGCCAATCACTGTCTGCGAGCTCACAATTTGACACATTTGGTTTTACAGCAGCCGAACATTCTCGCAAGAAAGCTGAGAAAGAACAGCATGAAAGGTCTCTGTATACTTCTGTGTCGCATTCCTCAATGCTTTTCATGCATTGTTGTAGCCTGATCAGAATTCAAATGTGGATCGGATTTCCCACTCTTTCTTATTAATCTATCTACTACACGTTGCAATCATTTGGAAGTTTCTTAGGAGCTATGTTTAGGCTGTTCTTTCCAGGGTTGCTTCGTTTTGCTTTGGCATGAGTAATAATGTTTTCACTCAACTCTCTTTTTCTTCATTTGAGTTGGCTATGAAGTTTGTACATTGTATATTTTAATCTTTGTTTGTAACAATATTTTTACTGTCTCACAGGCCATCAGCCATTCCTGGCCCAGTGCATGACGAACTTGTTGCTCCAGTTTCAGAGTCAATTGGTTAGTTTCGAAAAGCTTCTTTAATATTTTGCAAAACCTCCATTTTGTTGTTCTCTTTATTTTCTCCAAGTCATTAAGTAAAGAAATCCTGATCTCACACATATGCTTTTTTTTTTTTTTTTCAGGGGTAAAACTTTTGCTAAAGATGGGATGGCGCCGTGGTCATTCAATAAAGGATGTGCGTGCTAGTTCAGGTTTGAAACTTGTTTAACATGCACTGATCCATAATTTTCGTTTGTGCAGCAATGGGCACTGGGAACTGCTTTTTATTTTGGAAATTCACTACAAGCTACTCTGTTTTTTTTTTCCTTTTGATTTACTCCTAAACCTGTATTTTGGGTTTATTAATCCATGTTTTTAACATGTGTCTCTCTTTGATACTCTTGTCGATGCAGATGCTCGTAGGGAAGCTAGAAAAGCATTCTTAGCTTTCTCTGCTGATGAGAACATGAAGGAAACTTCGGACTCACTGGTTTTGGAGACTGAAATGGAAACTTCTCTGGATCCACAGTTTAATGAAGATATTAAATTTTCTGAAACCACTCCTGTGAGTTAACTTTCTAGTTTCTCTTTGCAAACGAGCTTTATGTTGTTGATTGTAATTGCTACTGGTGTCATACATCTATTATTCATATCTTTCTTGAACTTTTCTGTCTAAATTTTGGTATCAGAATAGAAATAGGACTGTGAATATAGCTTCTAGTGTGATGATAATCTTTTTTCCTTCATTATCTGTTGCAGGTATATGTTCTCAATCCAAAGCAGGACCTACATGGTTTAGGATATGATCCTTTTAAGCATGCTCCTGAATTTAGAGGTATCTAGTTTGGACTTTTGTGATGTTCCTGCTGTCAGAACATTCTTGGTCACTAACTTGCATTTCCTTTTTCTGAATTGTAGAACAGAAAAGATCGCGCTTGTCTGCCAGTAAGGAGGCTGGCTTTATAAAACCTTTGTCAATGAAGGAAAGTCTTTTCGGACCCAAATGTAAGATCTTGACTCACCATTTGTCTTTTTTCCTCTTCTTTGCTTAAATACACGTACATGCTCTATCGCATGTCTCTATGCCAGCTTTTGCTTGGCATTATTGTTGCGTGCAAACTACTCATGGGGTGTGTTAGTTGCTAATATGAGTTGAACAATCAGCAGGAAAGATTGCTCCTGGTTTTGGCATTGGGGCACTTGAGGAGCTTGATGTCGAGGATGAAGATGTCTATGCTGGTAAGGACAGGATGGCTATTTCCCTAATCATAATTGTTCTTCGTTAGTATAAGCATACATATCTTTGTTGAATTTGAACTGTTTCTGTGATTCTCGAGGAAGTAACTCATTGTCTGTCAAAGTAATTTACTTTTTGAAAAGAATAATATTGGTAAAAGGTGCAAAAATCTGCTTGATACGTTGAAGTGTTAGTTTTGGATTCATCAATCGCCTGTTTCCCATTATATGCTGCAATACCAAGCGTTTTTCATTTCTTTCAGGTTATGACTTTGATCAGACTTATGTCATAGAAGATGAACAGCCAGCAAGACCGAGCAATGACAATGGACTGAGGCTTACCTCAAAAGAGCCTAACGTTCTGCCAGGTTTTGGAGCTGCTTCGAATTCTGACTACAATGTAGAGAGGTATAAGAAACTAATTTTTAGCTCAAAGTCATCAGACTCATCACACAATTGCACGTCCAGTGGAGCTTGCTCTTAGACTTTTCTGATTACGACTATTTACTTTTATCTGCATAATACTCTAATTCATATCATTGTGTTTTTCTATATTGTACTAGATTTGATCCTCCAAAAATCCCAAAGGACTTTGTGGCCCGGCATAAGTTTCGTGGTCCTCGGGAGGCTGAAAGTAAGCCAACTGCTTCTGCTCCTCCAGATGTTCCTTCCCCTGAAGATAATAATCTGAAACTTTTGATCGATGGATTTGCAACTTTTGTTTCCCGTTGTGGGAAACTATACGAGGATCTTTCTAGAGAGAAGAACGAATCTAATCAGTTATTTGATTTTCTTCGGGGAGGTAACGGTCATGACTACTATGTAAGAAGGCTGTGGGAGGAGCAACAAAAGCGCAGTGATCAAAGTAAGCTGCAATTAGATGTTAAGGTGTCTGCAAGTGTGCAGAAAATGACTGCAGAAACGCGTGGCAGCTTATTAGGGGAAAGGCCATTGCCAAAAAGTTTGAAAGAAACTGAAACTTCTGCTTCTTCTGGAGGATCCTTCCAATTCCCGACCAATCTCTCTGACACATTCACCAAATCAGCTTCATCTGTAAGTAAACAACTTTACACCTTATAAGAATTTTAGCCTGATTACACTTGGTAGATTTGTTTCAAGGAAGTGATCTGCCTTAATTTCTCTTGCACGAACATTCTAGACTTGTCTTTCTCTTTCTCTCCTTGAAATAGCAAGAGGCAGCAGATGCTGTCAAGCCCTTCAAAGATGACCTGGCAAAACAAGAAAGATTTGAGCAGTTTCTCAAGGAGAAATACAAAGGAGGGTTACGTACATCAGACTCCAACAGAGTTAACAGCATGTCGGAATCAGCTCGTGCTCAAGAGAGGCTGGACTTTGAGGCTGCAGCTGAGGCAATTGAGAAAGGGAAAGCTTACAAGGAGGTCAGACGGGCTACTGAACAGCCTATCGACTTCCTTGCAGGAGGGCTGCAGTTTACTTCTGGTGGAACAGAGGTATGTCTACAGAATCCTCATTGCAGTTATTCTGTTCACTGGAGGTTCTATGCTCATATGTAAAACTTTTTTTTACAGCAAATTAAAGACACTGGAGTGGTAGACATGAAAACGAGTAAGACATACCCTAAAAGAGAAGAGTTCCAATGGCGTCCTGCACCTCTTTTGTGCAAACGTTTTGATCTCCCTGATCCTTTTATGGGAAAGGTAAATAAGTGGTTCCTTGCTTCTCCTTCCTGATTGTCAATTAAAGCGTGCATTCGTTGTATTGTCCTATGATGTCTTGTTCTGGAACGCACTTGTTGGTGAAAGCTTGCATAATCATGACCTTAATCACATTAGATGCAATTTTGCTCAGATGTGATAAGATATGTAAACAATGAATGATGTGCATGTTGAGAGAAAAAAAAAGACGAAAAGACACTGCTTACTACTTGATATCTTCTGGTTATTTTTGTCATAATACACGGGCTCATTGTATTCAGTTCCATGTTCTTGCTTTTGCGTAAAATGTAATGCTTGATATAACAATATATTATTCATTTTCCCTTCAATTTTACAGCCGGCAACTGCTCCGCGAGCGAGAAACAAAATGGATTCTCTCATATTCTTGCCGGATACAGTGAAAGCTGCATCTGGGTCGGGAGCAAGCCTTTCCGCACGTCAAGTCTCTGATTTACAAGAACCTAAGAAAGAGACATCAGTAGAAGAGCCTGAAGTCGAGAATGTGGAGCGACCTGTTGATCTTTACAAGGTAAAAACGGTGTCTTTGTCTGAGAAAGTTCATGCTAACTCAATTTGATATTTTCAATCGATTAATATTCGGTCATGTTCACTGGTAGGCCATTTTCTCTGATGATTCTGAAGATGATGAAGAACAACCTATGAATGGAAAGAGACAAGAGGGTCAAGAAAAGAAGAATGAAGCGGCTGCAACAACATTAAACCGACTGATAGCTGGTGATTTTCTAGAATCATTAGGGAAAGAACTAGGGTTCGAAGTACCTTCTGATGTCAAGTACCCGGAAGGAACCAAGCCAATGGAAGAAGATAACAAGTCCAAAGGCAAATCCGATGTATCTTCTGAGAGAAGACCTGGATTGAAAGAGAAATCGGAGGAGAAGACGAGCAGCCTCACCCTCGGGTCTGAAGAAGAAAAGAGTAAAAAAAAGAGAGAGAAGTCGCCAAGAAAGTGGAGTGGCGGAAACTATCTATCTTCGAGTGACTCCTCAGGAGATGAACGGAGGAGAAAACCTTCCAAGAAGGATAGGCATAGAAACAATGATTCAGAGAGCGATTCGTCCAGCGACTACCACAACCGGGATAAGCAAAGCTCAAGATCAAGAAGAAAGCGGAGAGAATCTTCTAGAGAGAAGAGAAGTAGCCACAAGAAGCATTACAAGAATTCCTCTTCTTCGCGATACAGCGCTGACGAAGAACGGAGAGAGTCAAGGAGGGAGAAGCGGAGGCGACGAGACTGAAATCATGTCGGAGTTATTGGCTGACTTAACTCGGGAAAAATAAGAGCACTTGCATACATATTATTATGAACATTGAAACACCATAGAATCGAGTTATGCAATGAATGATTCTCTGTATTGTTGATCAATCTTCAATTACATATAAAATATATCCGAAAGGATGGAATTTTTACGCACTTTCAAGATACTAAGGAGTTCTGGTTTCGGGAGTCTTCAGACTCTTCGCAACAAAACCGCAATAGCTAGCTAGGTCACTAATAAAAAATTTCAGCGATCTGATAACTTGGAAGTCAAACTCCAATCTCCACCAGCTTGAGTCTACGTCGCTGCTACAGCTTGCTTTTAGTAGTGCAGTAAAGAATTCCCCAAGTGCACCGTTACATGGTCCATTGGGAACCAATAACCAGTGTGGAATGGCCTGAAGCGAGTGCGCAGAATTTCTTGAATCACGGTGTGTCCTTGCTTCCATATGATATATGTTGATTAAATTCAAAAACGATTCTGAATAGTTTGTAGAATACTGAAAGCACTTTAGCAGACACCAACAATATGCATAATCTGAAGGAAGAAATCAATCTCTACACATGTATTTATAAATACAAAAAAAGTTCCGAAACTTATAGCTGACCAAGAGAAAAATTCAATTAAAAGATTTGTAAACAAGGTTATTTTGCAACAAAGATGTTCAATAGAAAAAACTAGTTTTACCTCGGAAATATATCGTGTGGGAGTGTGACGACCGAAACATCTAACCAGAGGCTATGGATCAGTCAAGAAATACCAGACATCAATAAGAGAACAAGGACGAAGCGAGTTCAGAGAGTGACAGAAACTGAAAGCAAAACCTTGTAGTGATGGAAGAAAGGTTCAACGGTCATGACAGGATGATGAGACCACTCAATCTAAAACGGATGGGAGAGAGTTGTTGCTACATCGTGCGTTGCGTTGCGTTTTGTTGGGATGAATCTAAAACGGCACGAGCGGTCTCCAAAACGCCTTGACCGCTCACATAGTGACTCCGACACACCGGCATATACACTTCGGCTCCTCCGATCAACTCCGTCTCTCTCTCCTCCGTCTTCCTCAGCGTAAACGAAGCTCTCTTCCCGCAGAGCTCACACCGTGACGTCAGCTTCGTCACCGTATCAGCAATCGGAATTATATCCAGCACCGACCCGAACCTCCTCCTCAGATAATCTCCGTCCAATCCAGCTACGATGACCGTTTTGCCCTCCTTATCAGCAGCTTCACGGCAAAACTCGTACAGGTCTCCGAAGAACTGAGCTTCGTCGATCCCAATCACATCCAACTGATTCTCATAGGCATCCAATCCGAATTTCTCTCTGAAAGACGATAAATCCGGAAGAGCCCAGCAAGGGAACTTCTCTCCGTCGTGACTCACTATCGATTCAACACAGTACCTTGTGTCTTTATCCGATTTGATAATCGCTATCTTTTTCCCCATTTCCCTCTCCGCGAGCATTCGGCGGAGAAGCGTCGTGGTTTTTCCGGAGAACATAGGACCGACGACGACGTGTATCTCGCCGGGAGCGGAGAAGGACGTAGATGCCGCATCCGTCTGTAATTCCCTGCTGGAAACCGAAGGACGGTGCGAATCGATGGGGAATATGCTGAGCGCGAAGAACCCTAGAGAAGGATGACGGGAGACGCGAAGAACCCTAGAGAAGGGAGCAGGTTTAGGGAGATGAAGAGCAAGAGATGGCGAGATTAATGTTCTCATCGAAGCAGCAAACATTGAGATCCGTTTGGTTGCAGAGGAGGAGGAGGAGATGGTGAAAGGAAGGATCAATCACCACGATGACCTTCAAGTTCCAAAAGAATGACAGAATAAGCTCGTTATAAAACTGAATTTGATTTGGTTTTTTTTTTTTAACCAAAAGGGTTAAATAACAAAATTAACCCTGAAAGTATTACGTATTTACGACCCAAATCCATTCTAAATTCGACCCAAACCCGAAAACAGAAAAAAAAACCTAGCCGATTTACCTTCTTCTTCTTCTTCGCGATTTACCGAAAATTACCTTCTTCTTTTTGACCATATTTTTCGCGATTTGCAGCCATATTTCCCACTAAAAAAATCAAATCCTTCCTTTCCTAGATCAAATCGACTAATTTCATCCCTAAGTTCTGTAATACTTGGTAACACTATGGCAAGAACAAAGAATGCAAACTACGGTTTAGGAGAAGAGGTTCCAGATACGGTTCCAGAGAAGGAGAAGAGACCATATAGGAGGATCGTTTATGAAGACGAGACCCCGACGGTTTCAGAGAATGAAAAATCAGATTCCAGTGACGAAGAAACGGTATCCGAGCGTATAGTTGCAATTGAAAAACATGCAACGGCGGTATGTAGGATCCCGATATGTAACTCATCCTTTTGTTAGTGCATAATCAATTATCGAATTTGGGTTCAAATTGATTAGGAACAGACTCTGTTGATGCACACAAGTAAATCTAATCGTTTTAGTTAGTACCGGAAGTTGAAATTTATGGGATTATGCACTTGTAAGTTTATGGGTTTCTAGTAACACTGGACTAGTAATACTGGACTAGTAATACTGGACCAGTAATACTAGACCAGTAATACTGGTCCAGTATTACTAGTCCAGTAATACTAGAGCAGTAATACGGGAACCAAAATTTCTAAAACAAAAAGTAACATACATGTCTTGCAGGATTCCGAAGATGAAACCGAACCACTGCAACCTTTGGATATGTGGTTCCAGCCGACAGAGTATATGAAAAAAATCAAGGTCAGGACGAGGTGTTATGTTAGCCAAGCGGTGGAGACACTTATGAGCGGGTTAAAGCATCCGCTTAAAGCAGAGGAGAAAAGTTGGTTTTTGAATCACTCTCAATTCAAACACTTCTTCCACATTCAACAGGAATCCCACCACAAGGTTCAGGGCATGTGGATGCTTCTTGTGCGAACAGCGCACACGGATAAAAAGAAGGAAGCTTGGTTCGTTGTGAATGGCGTGCCCATCCGTTACAGTCTAAGGGAGCATGCCCTTATCTCGGGATTAAACTGCCGGAACTATCCACTCAACTACTCTGAACTGGGTAGTATGGCTTTCGTGGAGAAGTATTTTGGGGCGGAAGCTAAAATTAGATATTCAGATGTGAAAGAACAGCTTCTGAAAATGAGAGCTTCTGAAGATAGGTTGAAGATGGCGGTCCTCTACTTTTTATCAAGCATAATTAGAGGGCAGACCAAGACAGGAGTAGAAGCACCTTCTATGGAGCCTTTCTTTCTAAGAGCCGTGCAGGATCTTCAGCTGTGTAAGAGATTTCCATGGGGAAGACTTTCATTTGATTACATCATGAAAGATATCTCGCACACTCTGAATCACTTTGGAGGGGTCGTCCAGGGTACACAATGGGTGATTCCAAGTTTCGTGATTCCTTTGGAGGTAAATATGATATGAGGTATTACTGAGTATTACTAGTTTATGATTGAAGCTAACCCTATGTGTTTTGTGTAGCTTCTAGCGTTTGAGGCAATTCCGGAGTTGAAAAAGAAATTCCGAGAAGATATTCTAGAGGCAGACCAGAGGTGTCCTAGGATTTGCAAAACCAAGTTTCAAAAAAGTTCTATGAAAGGATTTACTCTAGACGAAATATATGAAACCCTTGGTAACACTAAGGTTAGTTATCCTTAGTAATCCTTTGCCTAATAATTATTTGGAGTCCGAAATGTTTATAAACTGCATTCCTTGTTTATGTTCACAGGACATTCAGAGTATCTTGGTCCCATCCTCTGCCGAAAAATCTCTTTTGCGGCGAATCATCGAGGAAGAAGATGTCGATGATGTCGATGATGTCGTTGTGAATAGGTGGACGAAGTGTGTCAATCAAGAGAAGCCTATATGTTTTGAAGAGATGTTCAAGCAGGATATGGCTATTCGTCTAAGAGAGGAAGCCGAGAATGAGGTAAACCAGGAGACTTTGGCCATTGAAGGGGTGGTCAATGCGCCTGCAACTGGATTGGTGGAGCTCGTACAGAGCATAAAGAAGAATGTGGAAGAAGGTTTGAAGAAGATGAATGACAAGTTTGATGGGTTAGAATCAAGACTCGTAGAGGTTGAATCTTATGTTAAGGAGCAACTGGATGCTAGGAGGATGTATGAGGATCCGGAATATAATTTGAATGACAATCATGCTTATGAGGCTCAAGACGTTAGAGGTGGTGATAATGATGGTGGCATAATAGATAAGGTAATACTTAGTATTTATGTTTCGGTAATACTAAGTATTTCTGTTTTGGAATGCTTAGTAATTCGTAATAATACTTAGTATTTCTGTTTTGGAATGCAGGGTTCGAAAGACCAAACAACGGAGCCCGTTGTGGATTCAAGAGAAGAAGCTGCGGCTGCCGGAGGAGACCAACAACCTGAGCAGGTATCAGATGAGGAGGCTCACCAGGATGAGGTAAAAACACTTTTTCTTTGAAAAACAAGAAAGTCACATTTTGGTAATACTTAGTATTTCTGTTTCGGTAATACTTAGGATTTCTTAGTAATACTTAGTATTTTGGTTTTGGAATGCAGGGTTCGAAAGAGGCTCATGCCGATGAACAAGATGCGACTAGCGAAGTAATACTTAGTATTTCTGTTGAATCAAATGCTTAGTATTTCTTAGTAATACGTAGTATTTCTATTTTGGAATGCAGACTACGAAGGAGGCTAATGAAAATGAGGAGCGTGAAGACCAACAACCTCAGCAACCAGAGCCCATGGAGAAGGTATCAGAGGACCATGATGAGGTAAAAAAACTTTTTCTTTGAAAAACAAGAAAGTCACATATTCTTAGTAATACTTAGTATTTCTTAGTAATACTTTGTATTTCTGTTTTGGAATGGAGACTATGAAGGAGGCTGATGAAAATGAGGAGCGTGAAGACCAACAACCTCAGCAACCAGAGCTCATGGAGAAGGTATCAGAGGACCATGATGAGGTAAAAACACTTTTTCTTTGAAAAACAAGAAAGTCACATATTCTTAGTAATACTTAGTATTTTTTAGTAATACTTTGTATTTATATTTTGGAATGGAGACTATGAAGGAGGCTGATGAAAATGAGGAGCGTGAAGACCAACAACCTCAGCCCATGGAGAAAGAATCAGAGGCTATCGAAGGAGATCAGCAACCAGAGCCCATGGAGATCAGCAACCAGAGCCCACGTGAAGAGCCTATTGTGAGTTCCCTAGAAGAAGCCGCCGCTACTGAACAACCTCAGCAGACGCCTTCCCTCAAGCTCTATGTGAGAAAAAGACTAAGAAAACCTTCCTCTCATGTCTCAACCCCTTTCAGAAGGTGGCCAGACAAAAAGCCAAAGAATTAGCATATTAGGGTTCCGTTTATCGTCACTATAACTCGGGTCCATATCTGTAATATGGAAACAAACTTGGTATTACTATGTTCAATGTTCAATATTCAATATATTACTATGTATTACTATGTTCGATTCTTAGTAATACTTAGTATTTCGGTTTTGGAATGCAAGGTTTGAAAGTCAAAGATATAGATAAGTTAAACAAATAAGTCTTACAAAACAAAAGTTTAACATTTGCTAAATCCACAACAAGCGCCCTAAGATGCTAAATCCACAACAACCTCTTCTTCAAGGGTCACCTCAATGATTGGTGCACCACATGGACATCTTGCCGGAATGTCCATGTCTCTCGCCGGAATGTCCATGTCCGCGTCGGCTAGGAAGTAAAGCATGTCGATTTCCTTCTTCCTCCACTTCTCGTCACTATAACCCGGGTCCATATCTTTAACATGGAAACAAACTTGGTTCAGTATTACTACGTATTACTATGTTCAGTATTACCCAGGAAATCGAAATTCAGAAAATGGAAACCCTATATCGATTATAACATGAATCTAGAATCTACAAACCCTAAACAAACCCAAGAAAATCAAACATAAATCTCTTTTTTAACCAAACATAAACCCTAAACAAATCCAGAATCTACAAACCCTAAAAAAATACAGAATCTACAAACCCAAGAAAATCTAACATGAATCCAGAATCTACAAACCCAAGAAAATCTAACATTAATCCAGAATATACAAACCCTAAACAAGATGTTACCTGAATCCATAATCTACAAACCCTAAACAGAGAAAGGGGAGAAAGCGATGGAGTCGCCGTCGAGAGGGGGAAGGGGAAGAGAGAGAAAGTGAAAAAATGAGAAAAATAGTTTTAGTAATCTAGTATTACTAATTGGGCCCGGGAAAATCCAAAAAATTCTAAAACCCGCGAAAACGAAATATTGGGCCCGGGAAAAAAAAATTGGGCTTGCGAAAATTAACACATAGTTATCCCCTAGTAATCTAGTATTACTAATTTGTAAATAGTTGTACTTTTGGGTGTTTTCAAATTAATTTAGTATTACCTACCCCTTAAAATGTGTTTTCTAGTTTTACAGTTTATTTTAGTCAATTAAAGTATGTTTCCAATGATTTTGTGCATTAATATTACATAAAACTCTTTTTAATTTCATTTCACATCATAAGGTGGTTCATATTAACAAAGTGATCCTAATAGTATAAGGTGGTTCTTGTGTAAATTTTCTAATAACAAATCATTATAGTATAAATGTATTTTATAAACCTAATACACATTTTTTTAACATTTAATAGTTACTTCTGTATCGTAAATTTTACTATTTTGTATTTGTTGTTCTTTTTTTTTGTGAATTTTTCAATTCAAATTAAAATTCCAAAATAACACTAAACCAGAAATACCAGTGTTACCCAGTGTTACTGAGACATAAATTAACATTAAACCAGAAATACCAGTGTTAAATACCAGTGTTACCCAGTGTTACCGAGAACGAAATTAACATTAAACCAGAAATACCAGAAATATCAGTGTTAAATACCAGTGTTCCCCAGTGTTACCAGTGTTACCGAGACAGAAATTAACATCCAACAACTCAAACAAGTTACACAAAGGAATTACACAAACGAGTTAGGTACTGGTTCCAGGATTATCACCAAATAAGCCATGAATTACCCCACCACGCTTTCTTCTTCTTCGAGGTTCTCCAACTGATGGGTACCGATTTACTCTATTTCTTCCTTTTTTTTGGTATAAGGAGGAGGTATGACGCAAGATGTTTTAACTTCCTCGGGAACATTACATTCAGACATATGAGGCACTGGATATATTGTCCTATGATATGCCAATGACCACTGCTCCATCAAATAATAGACGGAGCATAACTCATGCAACTCGAGTGGCTTCCCTGACTTCGCGTACGTGGTGGCAGCCGCTATAGCATGTACACACGGGTACCTGTCAATATCAAAATGATTGCAGCTGCATGTTTTATTTGTCAAATCCACCAAATAATTTATGCCATCACGTCCAAGCACAGTGTAAACAAGAGTAAACGAGTTCAGCTCGGTCACCGGTAACAACTTTGCATCCTGACATCTTTGGTGCAGTTCCTTGGCAACACGAGGCACCAGCATCTCTGTCACCGGAACTTCAGACGAAAGTTTTCTATATTTATTAAACCATTCCGCAATTTTCCCAACAATAGCATCAAGCATCGGTAATAACGCATATTGTCTTGCTTCTCTTAAAACATTATTCATAGATTCAACACAATTCGTGGAATCTATGTTGTACCTTTCTCCTGGGAAATAACATCTTGCCCATTTGTTCTCACTTGTACTTTCCTCTAGATACTCGACTTCTTTAGGGTACCTCTTCCTAAAAGAATCATAGAGCGGTGTGAACTCACCAACTGTATAAACCTGAGCCATCTCTCTGAACTTCGCTGTAACTTCTTCTTTGTTAACACCGTAAACGTGTGATTGGACATTCTGGGACAAATGTTGTATGCAATACCCGTGCTTACACTGCGCGTAAACTTCGCCTATCATCCTGATGATGCTCTGATTTCTATCAGAAACAAACACAATTTCAGGATCCTCCGGCACCACTGTTTTTAACTTATTCAGAAACCAACTCCAACTTGCATTATTCTCACTATCAACTACCCCAAAAGCAAGGGGATAATGATGACGGTCTGGATCCTGAGCCATTACAACAATAAGCACTCCACGATGCTTTGAACTAAGATGCGTTCCATCCAGAATGATAACTTTCCTCATACCTCTAAACCCTTCTATGCACGCCCCAAACGCGATAAATAGGTATTTAAACCTTTGTTCCTAATCGCATTCCACATATGTTACAGTACCAGGATTTTTCTCCTCCAACATGTGTAAATAAGAAGGCAACCTCGTAAAACTTTCATCCGGACTTCCGCGCAAATCATTAATAGCTTTGTGTCTCCCTCTCCATGCAGTAGTTACAGAAACATTAACACCAAGTTCTCTTTGAACCAAACCTAAAAGACTTTTAGGTTTCGGAGTGTTGAATTGGCCTGGATAGAACTGATGCACAACAGATGCAACCAACCCCGGTGTGCCTTTTCTTGAAAACTGGGTGCTTGTACTTGTAGCTATCCGAGAACATGTATGCTTCTTCTTGTAAGTTCTAACCGACCAACGATCTGAATTCTTATACTTAGCAACTCGTAGAGACCATTTACAAGCACCATCACGACATTTTAACACGTATAATACGGTTGTCGACTTCACTGTAGCAACCTCAAAACAATTCAGATGTACAACTCTCTCAACTAAATCTTGCACTGCTCGTTTACTCTCAAAATCCTGACCTAAAGTCATGTCAATACCATCATCCCATTCATGATGGACAACCTCATTTGCTTGTGCATTAGGTGTAACTTCAACATCGTAAACAACTTCTTCATGTTGATCATTTTCACAATCTGCATCATGAGGAGCATTGTCCAATAGCAACTGTTCTGTTGGTTCAAATTATGTGTTACGAGAAATCATCATACAATCATTAGCTCTACCATCACTCACAATCTCCTCATTCCATACATCAACTCCACTTCCTCGATCCTCTCTTGAACGTTTCTCAAAATTCTTGTTTTGCGAGACTCCTTCCAAGAGTTCCACATGCAAAACACTAGCACAATCATCTTTGTATCTCATTACATATGCTATAACATCTTCGTCATCCAAGATTATACTAGCCTTATTCTGATCCGCTCTAAATGGAATGTAAGTTAGCTTCAGCTTCGTCGTATCTTCATCAACATTAATCTTCTTGCATATTCTACTAACCAACCCACAAAAAGTTAACTCCTCCAACGATTCTTTCATCAATAAAGTATAGTTGGGATCTTCTCCTACAATCCATTGTCTGCCTGAATAATATCCCCCATAATCAAAATCTATGACTGTGAACTTACTCCTATTCATTGTGCCCTGAAAAAAGAAAAATTTAACAACATTAGTATATATTACCAAATTAAATAGTCATACTAGTGACTAGTCTTACCAGTTATACCAAATTAACTATTCATACCAGTGACTAGTAATACCAGTTGTACGAAATTAAAAATATTAGCTAGTAATACCAGTGACTAGTCATACCAGATGTACGAAATTAAAAACATTAGCTAGTAATACCAGTGACTAGTCATACCAGATGTACGAAATTAAAAACATTAGCTAGTAATACCAGTGACTAGTCATACCAGATGTACGAAATTAAAAACATTAGCTAGTAATACCAGTGACTAGTCATACCAGATGTACGAAATTAAAAACATTAGCTAGTAATACCAGTGACTAGTCATACCAGATGTACGAAATTAAAAACATTAGCTAGTAATACCAGTAAACTAGTAATACCATTATACTATCCATACCAGACACATTACCAGCTCCAATTCAGATTCAGAGCTTCTAAATATCTACAAATTCATACATTATCCACATAAGCTTCTCTTAGACTACGAAAACAAGTTTACTCGTATGTATACTATTGGGTTATTCAGTATTACTTGGAAATCCCCTATGAATACCCAATTTGAATGTGCGGACGTCGGACAGGAGCAGAACGTCGGACAGGAGCAGAACGTCGGACAGGAGCAGGACAGGTTTGTTGAGGAAGGCGACGGAGCGGACGTCGGACAGGAGCAGGACAGGTTTGTTGAGGAAGACGACGGAGCGGACGTCGGACAGGAGCAGAAGATCGCGAAGAAGAAGAAGAGAGCTGATTGGTTGATTTTGTTTTTTTTTTGGATTTCATTTTTTTTTTGCTTTTTATTTAATTTGTTTAATATTTTATTGTAAGGGTAAAATGGGATTAACACATGTTAGTAAGGTTATAAGGTTATAGAGAAAAAAAGGATTAGAGGTGAATTTGGTTTAGACCATTAAGGTCATTGTAGTGATTTGTCCAGAAAGGAAGCCGCAGGTATTCTCGCAATTCCAAGAATTTTCTTTTAGGGTTTAAGCATATTAGTTCAAATAGGGGGAAGAGGATTTATTGGAGCGAGTAATTTAGAAATTCAAGTGAAAGATTTGTATTAATTCAATCACAAATGTTACATTCGATCCATAATAATGTTAAGGATTAGAACAAGATTCGAACCCAAAACCTAGTCATACTCCCAATTTCATAATTTTTTTAAACATCAGGTGGATTCAAAAATATTTTAAAATACATATTAGGATGTATTGAACTGAATATTTAGAGTAATTTGAGTTTTAATAAGATTTCAGATGATTTTGATGGTTTTGACTGATTTTAAAAAAGTTGTTATGATTTTGTATTAAAATCTCGTACAATCCCACCTAAAACCATGAGATTTGGATCTTTGTATTTTTAACTAAGAAAGTCTCATAAAATCATCTAATTAAAATCCCAATACTTAAAACATTTTCAATAACAGTGGATTTAATATGATTTTAACAAATTCGTGTTTGAATAACAGAGGATTGTAGATGATTTTGAATGATTTTACATAAATCTCATGTTCAATAACACTAGATTTGAGAAGATATTTTAAAATCCTTAGTTGAATAACAAATGATTTTAAGAAACTCAAAATCTACAGTTCAATACACCCCATAGATTTTCAAATGATGATCACAACATTTGCAATCGAATTTACAACACAGAGAATACCTTAGATTTTTGTAATAATTTGCATTCATAATCTGGCAATAAATCACATTCACGGGTAGAAAATATTAAATCTTGAATAATCAAAGGATATAAAAAGAGCCAAACTTTTACACCTCTTGAGATTTCCCATATAGATTCCATCCCCAAGAACACAGACACCTGACCTTCTTTATTATACTGTTCATACCATACGATAGTGCAGCAGCTCTAGGTTCATTGATGATCCTCTGGACATCCAATGTTCCCAGCATCCTTCTGTGCAATGTTGAACAGTAACAACAGCTTTGGCGATGGTTTTCCGAGGTAAGCTTCCGCGGTTTCCTCCTAATCTGGCTGACAGGAATACCAAAATCAAGGGATCACAGGTATTCGCTTCAACACCTAAGATACATTTCTCAATATTCATGTCTTATTAAATATATTGATTCAAGGAAACAGGCTTTGGAAACACAACAGTCACGCATTATTCCTCAACCACACTCCCAGCACAAAAGTTTACAGATAGTTGAAAGTGTTCTTCATGAGCAAAACGGATTTGATAATGTTGCCGTACTAGTCCTCTTGCATACATTATACACAGCATTTAGTTATTTGATAATTCCCTCATATTCACCTGTATTTTATTCTATGCCTCTTATCATTCTACGTTTATAAGAACTCCTTGGAAAGGAAAACAACTATTTAAAACTTAATTCATACCTGAAGAGCCTCATTGCATCATGTTGATGCATCAGAAAATTGGTCAGGGTAGGACAAACATCACAATGCAAGAGAAGTGGAGGTTTTTCATTAGAGGAGGCCAGGGTAGAGAAAGTAGCTGTCATGCAACCTACACAAATACAGAGCATACTATAGGCACGGCATTGACAGGACCAACTTTTAAAGAGAAGTGGCTTGGTTTTAAAGAAAGTTATTCAGCAAGTCAAGTGCAGAAACAAAATCAAAAGCCTCAGCATAATTAACCACTTAAGATCTAGTTATAAGGGAGTTTAACCACAGTTAGATGATGTTAGAAGTGTAGATAGAAGACGCATAATAACAATTAAACAAGGACGATGCGAGTTCAGAGAGTGACAGAAACTGAATGCAAAACCTTGTAGTGGTGTAAGAAAGGTTCCACGGTCATGACAGGATGAGACCACTCAATGTTGCCCCAAATCTCGGCTCCTTGGCGTCTCTCCAAGGAAATCTCTGCACACCAAATCTCAAGATGATCCCCCTCGATGACATCCCAGAAGAGCACAAGGTTAGGACCTGAGTCTGGCTCCAGGTAGCACATCTATCATCTTGTAGTCGACACCAAACTCGATCTTACGGGACTCCCACAGACCCTCAATCCTCCCATCAAAGTGGACCAGTCTGGAGCTAGAGAGACTCACCTTGAGATATCCCAAACCCTGTACCTCCTTCCAATACATCCCCTCTGGTTCAGAGCACTCCAACTGAACTTGCTCACACCAACACAACTCCCCAAACCGATCACAAGAGTAGATAATATTATCAATCACACACCAATCCCATTTGTTTCCTCGCAGTTCACTATGATCCCCTTTTCCCATTTACTTTCACTCGGCGAGTAGTAAAAGGTTCTTTCCAGAAGATCCACTGCATAAACCTTTTCCTCCTTCACGACCACACTGGCGTGGATTAACTGACAGCGTGTCTTGCGATCCGGCATTGCTGGGAAAGCATCCCAAGTTTGGGTCTTTGGGTCATATACCTCTGCCCAATTTGAGGAATCCGGGTCACAGCAGCCTCCGAACACGTAAATCTTCCCGCCTACGACTCCAGCAGCCGCGGAAACCCGGCCCACTCCCATGGAAGGGACTCGGCGCCACGTGTGAGTCCTACAATCCAAAAGCAAGACATCCGAAGTGGGCTTCCCCTTTCTCAATCCACCAATTACATAGATCCCCCAATCCAGCGCCACCACGGAGGATCCTTCCGGAGCCTGAGACGGGAATGACGGGATCGGGCTCAGAAGCCGATTCGCACGGCGGAGGTTGAACCAGCGTGGGGTTGGCTCAGGAGGGCTGAGTAAGCATACATAGACGCAATTCTCGGTGCAACCAAGTTGCGATCGCATCTTGTAGAGCTCTGGTGAAGCCTTTAGAGATCGATAGCTCCTCGAGACGAGAGATAAGGCCGCCTGGTCCGATCTCGACACGCGAGACATGCAGCTTAGAACCATCTCATCTGGCAGCAACGATAAAGGAGACGGAGGCGGACAAGTCTTCATATTTTTATGCGGTGACTCTTCGGCGGCTGAATTCGACATCGAACTCAAAGCTTGTCTTTTTCTCTTCCGGTCGTTCCTCCAAGTTTCTGAGAGACACCATATATAGGGTCTTTTAGAGCATCATCAATGGGATTTGGGTTTCTTAACTAATATTTTATTATAAATTTTAAGTTAAGAACACAGTTAAGAAACTTCTGTTTTTTTTGCTTCGATGGTAGAACCGCATCAAGGGTTCTTAAAAAAAACCCTCTTCTCTTTGCTTTTTTGTCTTTGTAAACTAAAACCCTCTTCTCTTTGTTTTTTTTTTGTCTCCTGTGATTTCTTGGTATTGTTTCCAATCTCATAAAGTATAAAGCTTTGCTTTTCCGATTTCGAGTAATCAAATTTTCCGATTTCGAGTAATCCAATTTCAAAATTTAGAAGGTGCTGGTGTTATGATCTAAGATGTAATCTGAAGAATAAGATGCACTTTATTGATATTGTAACATGTAACCAGTTTTACCAAATGAGAATTTTCATGGAAGCTGAGAGGATTTGTGATGAAAAAGAAGAGAAATATCAAACTGATTTTCTATTTCTCTGTAACTCTCAACTTACGTTTACAATGTGAAGATAGAGCTTTAAATACTAAAGCTAAACCAGAACTATACAATTGACTAAACCAAATCAACTAAACCAAATATACATTCTCCAATACTCCCCCTCAAGATGTAAGGAACTTGCATCTTGGACTTGAAAAACTCCATGTGAATTGGGGAATGTTGAAATCAGAAGATCAACAGAAAGCACAAAGAACCTCTGGTGGTCTTGGTAAAGAACAATAAAAGAATTCAAGTATAGACATGAACCAACCAGAACGAGCCACAATCATATGGTCAATGAAATCACATCGTGCTGCTAAGTCACACACAGCATTAGCCATTGAAATATATTCATCTTCTCTTGATCTTCTACGAACCACATCGTGCTGCTTAGATATCCAATAGGCTGAGACAAACCTTGGATCAGTCTTGAAATAGTGCAGAACGCTTGAAGCAGTTAATAGATGTGGAGTATGAGATCCAAAAATATAAAGATTGACTGCAAAACCAATGGAAGATCTTGTCACTGTCAAGGAAATGAATTTCTCAATAGACTGACGATAGTGAGAAGCATCAAGCAGAAGACCTCCAGTGTCTTGACTCAGCTTGAGATTCAACTCCATTAGAGTACAAACATGCTTGCATCCAGCTAAACCAAACTCCTCCAACAACTCCAATGTAAACTTTCTCAAATTAGTAGCCTCATGTACATATTGCAGAAGTTTACAACCTGGATGTGAAGGTGAAAACTCCCCCTGACTTGCAGGTGGTTGGAGCACAGTCTTGTGCATAGCCAGAAAATGAACAATTTTTATGGAGAAGCATGTTTTTCAAAGAGATCAGTAATCAAAGAGCTTACCTTGTTCGATTGGGCTTTCACCACAGGGTAGCTACAGCGACTAGGAGAAACTTGTTAGGGCAGATAAGAATTAAGCTCAGATAAGAGAAACAGCTGTCTCATAATACTCGATATATATCATGCTTAAGGCCTTGCAGATCAACTGCTATGATTAAACTAGAGAAATATTCCCCAAACAAGTTCCTTAGAATTAAGTAGAAACTACCATAAAACTACAGAATCACGAGGGACAAGATCAAATACAATTGATAATCAACCCCCCAAAAAAAATTGATTTCTATCAAATTTAAAAGAAGGCCGCCAAATGGAGAAATTACCAAATCACGAGTGCCCATAAATCTAAGAATCGAATAATAATCTTCCCGGAAAATGATTCCTTGTATTTTAAATTAGGCAGAACATACACAGTAGAGCCGAATCGGAAAATGCACACAACAATTTTTTGAGGATAAAAATCGACGAAGATTAGACAACAAAATTGAGCAAACAGAAATGATCCAAAACCCACGAAAACTAAAAAGTTACATTGCGCGAATCGGGAAGAAATTGGGAAGGAAACGCGTGTACCTTGGAGAGAGAGCGAAGCTTAGGCTTGACGGAGAGACGGAAAGAAACTCTGCGAGGGAGACGAGAGCGGGTTGGGAGAAGTAACTGCGACGAGGTTTGGGTGACTGCATAGACGGACGTTGCGGCGTCATCGACAACGCTTTGTATCCGATTCTCTTCCTCGACTATCTCAAATGGCTGAGCTGCGCTTCAATCAACAGCTCCGACGAATAAAACCTTGACACCTATCACTTAAGAACCGTTTCTTACGGGTCCTAATTAAGAAACGGTTCTTACTTATTCTTTTAATTTTTATTTATTTTTTGGTTAAAAAAACTTAAGAACTCCCCTTAAGATACGGCGATAAAGATGCTCTTAGAGCATCATTATCCTTAAATTGCTTAATAGATTGCTTAATAATATTTTAATAATTAAAACCTTTGTTTCTAGGAGAATCTTCAAGCACTTGCTTATCCGTACAGAAAGAAGCAACGCTTCTTCAGTTTTTTTTTGTTTTCATTTAATTAAATCAATTTAATCCCTAAGCAACCCTTAAGCAACCCTTAGATAATGATGCTCTTATGTTCTTCTTCAAATAGATAAAGGTTTTTACTTAAAAGGAAATATGTCGAACAAATAAAAGGAAATCAAATAAGATAATATATATGATGAAAAAAAAAAACAAAAAAATAGCGAATTTAAATTGATTAAGGAAATTGAAACAATACTTCGACCCAAAAAAAAAAAAGAAACAATAAAATTTAATAAAGTAATATTTATGTTGAAAAGAAAAAAAATAGCGAATTTAAATTGCATTCATAATCTGACAATAATTAATTAATCAGAGGATATAAAAGGGGAGCCAAACTTTAAGTCAAGTTTGATGCCAAGAATACATGATCAAAAACATCTCTTTTTTTTGGGGTAAAATAAAAACATCTCTTCCACATCCACTTTTATTGACTAGAAGATTAGAAGGTAGAAAGTGAAAAAGAGTTTAGGAAAATTTTATTTTAGAATCATTTGAAATTTATTCATTTTTTAACAAAGCCTATATTTATTTTGTTAACAAAAGAATCTTTCTTTTAATTTCTAGACTAGAAAAAGAGGTAAAAAAGAAAGTATGAGAATAATTTGTTGACCAAAAGGACAAAAGATGAGGAAAAACATATGTACGGCAAAGAGGAGAAAACGGTGAGTCATCAGATTCCTCCTCCTTTTAAATTTCGTTTCACAATTGAAAATATCAGATTCCCCCGCCAGTTAATTCGTAGCCACGCCTCTCTATAAATATATACAAAGCTCGTAGATATTACTCTGCATCTACCTCTCTGTAAATTTATCTACTTTTGATTGATTTCTCAGATCTGTGAATTATTATTATTCTATTTTGCTTGATTACAATTTGGGATATTTTGTTTGACAAATTTACATCGAAAGCATGAATCGATCGATAAACCTCTGCATCCAGCGCTTTTCCTTCCTGATTTGCCGCCTTTTTTTTGTTTTTAGTCTATTTGGCATTGACCTCTTCTTGTTCTTGGGCTGGTAATTTGACCTCTTCTTGTCTCATAGTTGACAGCTATGTTAAATCCTACCATGTGGCTCTGTTTGATGAAAACTTCGGTTACAACTTCACTTTCTTTGTTTCCTTTACTGACAGTTTCAGTAGCTTATTTTCTTGAACAATATTCCTGAATCTGATGATGATGCAGTTTGTCTTTTTGTTTCATGTAATCAAGGTTTGAGTTCCATGTAGACTTTCTTTCTTCATCTAGAGCCATGGAAACTTCCTCGTTCCTGCTTTTTTGCCTGACCATGGCTATGTCGGTATGCTTTTTTGCTGTGATCTTTGGTTTTCTTGATGCAATGTGTGCTTTTGCTTCCTTCTCCGGCTCTTTAAACTTGCTAGTTTACCCGGACATTGCATTACTGGATAACTCTTGTGTTTTTACATCCATGTGTTTCTCCCTTTTGTTGATTCTTGTCTAGTGATCAGATATCCACATAGAATACCACTCTCTTTGTACGTATATGGAATAATTACTAAAAAAATTGGCTACATTGCACACTTCAGAGCGCGTTAAGAACACTATAACCAGGATCCAAGTGGTGATATTCAATGATTAATAACTGTCTAGAGAGCCATACTACTTCTTGTTCCTTTCGTATGAGAGTGGATGTTCATAAGAAGAATCATATTCACTCCTGAAACTTTCGTGTCTCTATCTAATGACGCCATCTGTTGAAAAAGACACTTTTGTTGTTAGTCATTGGTGTTCTTTAGTTTTCCAAAAAAGTGAAGGAATCTGGTTAAGTTAATGGATTCCTGAGCTCGTCCTTAGAGCAAACTTTAAATGGTAACAAGGTTCCGTTCTCAACTTAGGTAAGAAAAGGAGAATCTTGTTCTTCAGGATCAAGACTTGTGCTCTTTCTTAGATTCCACACACTGGAGGGTTGTAAAACATGAGAAAATAGTGTTATTCTCTTATGTTCTTATATGAGAATATGTGATGATGGTGGTGGCACTACTAATGTCTAATGATATGATATTACATCCTATGCTGGTGCTTTAACAAACATGAACTTATTAGCGTATTGGATGAACCGGCGTCATAGAAATCTGGGTCTGAGTTTCTTTACATGGGATTTGGTAGACCTTAAGTGTTTAAATGGTTAATTAAGAAACTACTATAGCTAATATGTGAACTAGTTTGTTTTAAGGTCTAGTTATGGTGCTACAGCTATACATTATGGGGAAATAGATTTGTAAATGCTATGGAGCTAATGATCTGGTGTGTTTTTGCTCATGTTCATTCAATAATGGGCAAGGTATTATGAATAGAAGGTTGAAAAAGTGTGGTTCTGGTTAATTCACTTGTAGAAGTTATGAACCTAAACCAAAATCAGTCAATCTTTGAGATACTTGGTTCTGTGTGGGATGAAGTTTAATTGTTGTTTTCGGTTTTGGTTCATAACTTCATATATAAGATGATGTTTATTCTACTATGGCTTTGATTGGTAACACAATTTGACGGTTGGAGACTGAACCGCTTCCTCGGTTAACGATCGATGATAAGGTTTTCGGCAATTGGCTTATAGAACAGCTTTCTCTTTTACGGCTCTTACCGCTTTAACATATATAATGCTGCGTATGACATAATATCACAACGATTATGTTTTGGATCGGCAATGAGTGGCTCTCACCTTGCACAACAAACCGCCACGTTGGATTTTTCTGACCATTCAAATCCTCCTTTCAAGAGACGCTCCTAACCATAAACTCAATCTACAGTGTTTTTTTTCTTACTGTATTTATTATAATCTTCAGCAGAACACGTAAAGCTGAAGAATCAGTTTGCAGACAAAGAATCACCATAGATTCTTTGTCTTTTACTCTGTCACATTAATTTGTGAAGGGTGGCGGAGAAACCATGGCTATGGCGGAGATGGCAATGAAGTCTTTAGTAACTGCAAAACTCACTATTCTTTCTTCTTCGTCTTGTAAGAAGAGAGAGAGACAAATCTCTGTCGCACTTCCAACATCAACCTCAATCTCTCTGTTATCTCTCTTCGCGTCTCCTCCTCATGAAGCCAAAGCTGCTGTTTCCATTTCCAAGGACCAAATCGTCTCCTCTCTCACTGAAGTAATTATCTCACTCTTCTCTCTTTTTGTAACCTTTTGTTGACGAATTCTTTGTCTTAACAGGTGGAGAAAACAATCAACCAAGTTCAGGAAACTGGTTCGAGTGTTTTCGATGCAACGCAGCGTGTTTTTCAAGTAGTAGGAGATGCTCTTAAACCAGCCTTGGACACTGCTTTGCCCATCGCAAAGCAAGCCGGTGAAGAGGCTTTGAAGCTTGCTTCTCCTGCTTTCTCAGAGGCTTCAAAGAAAGCACAAGAAGCAATGCAAAGCTCTGGTATTGATGCAGAGCCTGTCTTTAAAGCTGCAAAGGTCAGAGGTTTTTTACATTAGAACTCGCAAATTTTATGTTTTGGGGGCATGACATATAAGTTGTTGTTGGTTTGTAGACAGTAACAGATGTGGCGCAACAGACAACAAGGGCGATTGAAGATGCTAAGCCGATTGCCTCATCGACCATGGAGACGATTTCTTCAGCTGATCCTAATGTCATTGTTGTTGCTGCTGGAGCGGCGTTTATTGCTTACCTTCTCCTTCCTCCTGTTTGGTCTGTCATATCTTTCAACCTTCGTGGTTACAAAGGTACCTCAATTTCTTAGCCTGAAACTCAAACAGATCATCTTGAGAACAACATAGAAAGTTCTTGTTGATAGACTTCGTTTGTGATTGAAACTCATTTTGGAGTTCATAATAAAGTTGATGACTTTTTTGTTAGTTGGTTATCTATTTTGTATCTAGACTCTAATTCAAGTTAGCAAAAAGTTGGGAAATGATTGAGAATTACTCTGTGTTTTTAAGGTGATCTCACGCCGGCTCAAACGCTTGATCTTCTCTGCACCAAGAACTACTTAATGGTGGATATAAGATCAGAGAAAGACAAGGAAAAAGCTGGGATTCCTCGTCTCCCTTCAAATGCTAAGAACCGTATGATCGCCATTCCGTAAGTGTTTTGTTTAACTTTTGATCTTATTTGTGTGTTTCTTTGCCCGAAAAAAACAGAGACACTTGTTCTTCTCATTATCAGAATAGAAGAACTACCGAACAAAGTAAAAGGAATCGTGAGGAACTCGAAACGAGTTGAAGCAGAGATTGCAGCATTAAAGATTTCTTACCTCAAGAGAGTCAACAAAGGCTCTAATATCATCATCATGGACTCGTGAGTAATTTGATTGCTCTTTACAAGACTTCATGAATCTTTTTAAAACCAGAAAGACATCATTATCGGTCTCTTTTTCTGGCTCATAGGTACTCGGATTCAGCTAAAATAGTGGCGAAAACGTTAAAGGTTCTCGGGTTTAAGAGTTGTTGGATTGTGACGGATGGATTCTCCGGTGGCAGAGGATGGTTGCAGAGCCGGTTAGGCACTGATTCTTACAACTTCTCGTTCGCTCAGGTCTTGTCTCCATCGCGGATTATCCCGGCTGCTTCTAGAAGCTTCGGTACTAGATCCGGGACCAAGTTCCTTCCTAGCTCCGACTGAAGCAAGAGGATATATAAAAAAAGTGTTGTTTTTCTATTCCTTTATCTCTCGACTTTGAGAGATCTTTTGATAAGATTTTCATTTTATCATTTGTCTTTTACATTGATGATCAGAAGTGGAACCAACGAAGATTAAATCGAACTCAAGTAATACCTAGAGCCTTTGAAACCTGAAGATAATTTTTTGAAGAAACAAAAAGAAATAATTGCACCACGGTCACTTTTTCAAATTTTATTTACATTTTTGTCACTTTTTATTGTGTGTTTTTCTGTGTCAAATGGTAATTTTATCCATGTTTTATATTGGTCTGTGTATTGTTCACAGTTGATTCGCGCAGTATTGTACATGAATACGACTGAAAAATCAACCAATTAAGTTAAGAATATGGTAATAACATTATAATTTTTTTTAAAAGTGACTAAATAGTCGGGAATCCAAAAAAAAAATCAAATAAACCGGGATGAAGTAGGAATAATTTGGGATAAAGCTGTAAATTCAGGATAGTTCTAGACTACAGTTGTAATTTCACATAGATGCAATCATGCAACTGATCATCATTTTTGTGGAACCAGCTTTATCTAAAAGTGGGTTTGCCACTTGCCAATATCTTTTTGCCGAATCTTTTTTTAAAAAGTGATTACTTTTTATAATCACAATTCACAAATTTTGGAAGACGGCAGTTTGGGTAAATTGTTAGCAGCAAATGGTTTTACATAAGATAAAAATTTGTATACAGTAAATTGGGTTGACCAACCCAAAAATAGAACATGTTTGATCAAATCCAACTGTACATATCATTCAAAATCTTTAAACAGCTAAACTCTACTGATTCATAAAGGATACAAGTTTGATAGACGGAGATCATTGGATTGATACATACCATCATGATAAAACGTAAGATCTAATACCTTGATAAAGATGATCAAAAGTGGAAAGGGATTAAAAAACAAAAAAAAGTGTCATATAATCCAACTACATAATGTACATAGACTGAAACCATCACCAAGATACATAAGTATATAACAAAATATCATTATAATAAAGTAACTTCCAACGAAGAAGATGATCATCAGACAGACGTGGAAAAAAGAATCAGAGATCAGGGCTAGATTGACACGTGGCACTCACGAGCTTTCTTTATATTACGTGGAGAAGTTTCCCACTCCACTGCCACTCACTCTCTTCAAATTCATTTCAATCAATCTTCTCTCTGTCTATAGCTTTCTCCTCCAAGAGGGAAGCAACAATGGCGTACAAATCCCTAGATTCCATCACGATGTCTGATATCGAAGCTCTAGGGATCTCCGCTGATGTCGCGGAGAGGCTTCTCAGAGATCTCCAAGAGATTATTCGTAATTTCGGCTCTGCCAAGCCTCCGGAGACGTGGATTCAGATTTCTCGGCGGATCCTTCACCCTAACCTCCCTTTCTCTTTTCACCAGATGATGTATTATGGTTGCTACAAGGATTTCGGACCCGACCCGCCCGCTTGGATACCCGACCCGTGTGTGATCTCCGTTTTTTTTTTTTGAATGATTCTTTTTGGAATGTTTTTTTTTTGTTAATTGTTTCTGTGCTTTGTATGTACGTAGGAAGGTTGCTTCTTTAACTAACGTTGGCGAGTTGCTTGAAAGGCGTGGCAAAGAGTTCTTAGGTGAAAATTACAAGAGTCCGATTTCGAGTTTCTCGAGTTTTCAGGAATTCTCCGTATCAAATCCTGAGGTAACATTGGAATTATTATGCCATAAGCGTCATTGATTCAACTGCTGATTTACATTTTTGTTTGAGTTTTTGTGATTCTATTTTCCTATTGTTTCTTTTGTTAGGTGTATTGGAGAACTGTTCTGGATGAGTTAAACATATTGTTTTCGATACCTCCTAAGTGCATTATAGAAAATGATACATCTGGAGATAATCCTGGAGGTAATTGGCTTCCTGGAGCATACCTGAATCCTGCAAGAAATTGTTTGACCAATGGTTTCAAGAGAAAATCGGACGACATTGTGATCCGATGGCGTGACGAAGGAAGCGATGATCTTCCTGTGAACACCATGACACTTCTGGAGTTACGAGCACAGGTCTGGTATGAATTCTCATCCTTGTGGCCTTTGTTAGAAAAAATCAAAATTTTTTTATGAGATATTTCTTTTTGGTGAAGAACGCTAATGAGGTTGTTCCTTTGCTGATATCATTTTCCAAGTGTTGTTGTGTTTCATCTTAAAATCAAGCAAACTATTTCTATCTGATGTGTAGGTTAGCTGCACATGCTCTTAACGACTTGGATTTGGAGGAAGAGTCAGCAATCGCGATTGATATGCCAATGAACGTTGAGTCTGTGGTCATATACCTTGCCATTGTCTTAGCAGGCCACATAGTTGTTTCGATAGCCGATAGTTTCTCTCCCCGTGAAATATCAACTCGGCTTAAAATTTCAAAAGCAAAAGCCATATTTACTCAGGTAAATTTCTCATGATTCTTTGGTGGATGGAAAGTGAAGGTGTAAAATTTGCTGTTAAGTTATTTTAGAGTGTGATATGACGGTTTTAGTGGTGAACTGATGGCTTTTGCCTTTAGAATATAGTTCAGGTTGTGGCCAAATTCTGAACGGTTGTGAGCTGGTTCAAAGCCACTTTGGTTGAATTTATTGTAATGGTTATTGTATAAAAAACCAGCATAAAATGACTTATATGCCTTTTTTTCCCTTCAGTTGCCTAATTTCATTTCGTTTTCCTTGTTTCCAGGATGTGATCTTTCGTGGTGATAAAAGTATTCCCCTCTATAGGTGAAATTTCTTGTAATTCATCAAGGTTGATTTTTTTCATGGCAGCTGTAGCATTGGTTTCACATTATCTATTCCATTCTGCAGAAGAGTCGTTGATGCTGAAGCACCAATGGCAATTGTTGTCCCAGCGAGAGGCTCTAGCATCGGAATGAACCTGCGTGAGAATGATTTGTCTTGGAATGACTTTCTGGGAAAGGCAAGAAATTTGAGGTACAGTCAGTGTATACAGTACTCCAATTAGAAATTGAAAACAACTGCATAACATTATTGCAATGGTTAAAAATATAAATAGTGTTTGGAAGCCTGAAATAACAGCGAATCCATAAATTATGATGGTCTAATGTGACAACTGAAGTTTTTGGATCAAACGTCTATCCTGAATTTTCAGTTGTGTCAAACAGAGTCTTGAAATGTAGTTACATCGATTTTGTTTGACAAACACGTAGCGCTTGCTATTCCAAATCTCCGGGCATTTGAATGATATATGGCTATGCTACATATGAACACACACACATACATATGGTAACTGTTCTTTCAGAGGCGTGGAATATATTGCTGTGGAGAAACCAGCGGGAGCTTACACGAACATCCTTTTTTCATCAGGAACCACCGGTAACCAATGAAAACAAACGGCATCATGGCTTGTAGATGAGGATGTGATGGGTGTTGAAACACTTAGTTTTGGTTTTCTGGTGTAGGTGAGCCAAAGGCTATTCCATGGACCAACATTTCTCCTCTGAAATCAGCTGCTGATGCTTGGTGCCACTTGGATGTTCATCGGGAGGATGTTATTGCTTGGCCGACCAACCTTGGGTGGATGATGGGTCCGTGGCTCGTTTATGCTTCCTTGATAAATGGGGCTTGCATGGCATTATACAATGGATCACCTCTTGGTCCTACCTTTGCCAAGTTTGTGCAGGTAAGCCTTATAATTATGCATCCTTGTCTCATGGGTTTAACAGAGAAAATCTTAGAAGATATGAAAGAAATATTTAGTTTGTGCAAATATTTCGACAATAAAATTGGACCTATGAATGACTATAGATTTCATTGCATGGTTGAGTTTGGGATTTGGGCAGCCTTGAATTTACTACATCTTTATATTCTGGAGTTAGGATGCCAAGGTAACAGTGCTAGGCGTGATACCAAGCATTGTTCGGACATGGCAAAACTCGAACTCTACTTCTGGCTATGATTGGTCACAAATCCGGTAATACCCAAAGTTCATCCTCAGAATTTTGTTAAGCCTGTGTTTTTGGTGGAGTGGAACTTGGATGTTTTGAGAAACAGAATGTAAATTTAGTTATAATGTATTCATGCCACCACCTATTTTTTTTCAGAAATTAATCTATTTATTTTGGTTAGACAAATTTCGCTACTTGTGAAAAATGTGTTTCATGAACACCTTTATATCGTTTAAACTAAAGATGATTTGTATATACAGTAATGTGTTTTTTTGCTACTTCTTCATAGTTGTTTTGGTTCCACTGGCGAAGCTTCGAATGTAGACGAGTATCTATGGCTGATGGGAAGAGCTCATTACAAACCCGTAATCGAGTATTGTGGCGGAACTGAGATTGCAGGCAGTTTTATCACAGGTTCTTTGCTTCAGCCTCAGTCTCTGGCTGCTTTTAGCACCGCTGCCATGGGTTGCAAGCTTTTCATTCTCGGTGAAGATGGCAATCCTCTTGTAAGCAACTATATGGTATCATAGATGATGCAGTGTTTCTTCTGAAAAGTTTTACGGTATCAAGGATTGAATTATAGTGTGGTCGTTTGTTTTTCCTTCCTCATTTCAGACTCCAAGCGCACCAGGAGTAGGCGAATTGGCTCTTTGTCCTCACATGTTTGGAGCTTCTAGCACTCTTCTGAACGAAAATCACTACAAAGTTTACTTCAAAGGAATGCCCACCTTCGAAGGACAGGTAATCCAACTCTTGCCACGTCTATACAGAGGTTTTCATTGGTTTTGAGTCTGTGGCTTGGCTGCCTTTTGATAGATTTTACGAAGACACGGGGATTTATTTGAACGGGCTTCAAAAGGATACTACCGTGCTCATGGACGTGCTGATGACACAATGAATCTTGGTGGCATAAAGGTAGCCTTAACTAGTGTACAGATTCCTTTTTTTTTTTTTTGGTTGTATAATGTATAGATTCTTATGTAATATTGAAACATCATCTCCATTAATAACAAAAATGCACAAGCCCAACAAGCTGCATCATAACCATAATCGTCATATTCTGTTGATTGTTCTTGTGCAGGTCGGTTCTATTGAGATCGAACGAGTCTGTAACTCCGTTGATGACAGTGTCCTGGAGACAGCAGCCATCGGTGTTCCAGCTCCCAGTGGCGGTCCTGAGCAGCTAGTAATTGCTGTTGTGTTCAAGAGCCCAGAGTTACCGAATCACGACTTGAGTCTCTTGAAAAAGTCCTTCAACTCTGAGATACAAAAGAAACTTAATCCATTGTTCAAGGTTTAACCAAAACACAACACAGCACAGCACAAGAAAGCTCATAAGAACTGGTGTGTTTCATAAGCAAAATCCAACCGTTACCAATGTTATTTGTTTTTCCTCTGCAGGTATCATCTGTTGTAACTCTGCCTTCTTTACCGAGGACGGCCACAAATAAGGTTATGAGAAGAGTTCTAAGGCAACGGCTTACTCTGACCGGTCTAAACTCGAAGCTATGAGACAATTGCCCTCCAACACCAAAATGTTGTTTGCCATTCATACAAAACATTTGGTCTTTTGTTGTACAATCCACATCCATGTCTATATCAATAAATAATTCTCAGTTCAAGTAAATAAATAAATAAGGATCTCTCTAATATATAAAATATTTATTTATCATTAAAGAAATTATTTATTACTTAGTTTTTTAATTATTAATATTATTATATATTTTAAAATAACAATTAATCCATATATATTCAAAAAAAAAACATATTCGAAATTTTGATATATTTTTTACTATAATTTATTATATTTTATTTGAATATATATCAAAATAAAAATTGAAAAATATTTTACTAATTTTATAAAAAGTTAGACACAAGAAAATTGATTTTTTTAAAGAGTTCGCGAACCATTAAACTAGAGTTATTAAACATTGCATATTAAAGTTATTTTTCAAGATTATAGGTTTTACGGGTTAGTCCGAATGATATTTTAGTCCACAATAAAACATGTTAAACAGACAAAGTATTCCGTTTGACATATTATAAAATTAAAAAAAAAACAATTTTTCTTAAATTTCAAAATAATTTTTTTAAAAAAAATTACCTACGGTATAATTACCGTGGTTAAATCTGCGTTAGTGTTGTGTTACTTGTGTAGCCTGTGGAATCGAACCTGTGTTACGTATTTGGGAATCAGGGGTGATATTCGAAGATATTACTAAATACATGGACATGAACGTGAAATGTGAAAGACGATGGGGGTAATTCTTCAATGTAAGCCAAGCGGCGCAAGATAGCACCACAGGCTTTGGTGACCAACCACGAGATGTCAAGTTACTTTTTTGGGAATTAGGAGTGATATTCGAAGATATTATTAAATACATGGATTTGAGCGTAAAGTATGAAAAAGGAGGGGGGTAATTCTTTAATTTAGGCGAACAGCGCAAGATAGCAAGCACTCTACGCTTAGTTCGGGTATATAGCGCAAAAAACGTAGCCAGAGTTTCATCTTCAGCGGAGAGTAAGCTAAACTGAACCAAACGGCGTCGGTTAGTCCGACGGAGCAACCATGTCGTCGTCTCTTCTTCTCTCTGGTTCTATAGTATCTTCTTCGTTTATCGCTCCATCGAAGCTGTAATATCTGTTTCCCTTCGTCTTCCTTCATTTCACCTTCTTTCTTAGTCGGAGGCGGAATCCGGATTTAACCCGTAAACTGATTTGGAATTTTAGGGCTTGTTTGTATGTTCAAGAATTGAATCTCAAGAGCTTTTGTATCGCGTTGTTGTTTTTGATTGCAGTTCTCTCGTACGGAATCCCGATAAGTCACGGTTATCATTTCGGAATGTTCCGAGAAGCTTCAAAAGCCCTAGGTGCGCCGTTGATTCTCCTTATGGAGGTATTATCTTCTTCTCGCTCAATTTGTAATACCCATTCTCAATTTAGTCACTTTCGATTAGGAAACAGGACCTACTTATCCAAATTTCCATCTCATCTCATGTTGAACAATTCGAATGAATTTTTGGAGTATGTAAGGATTCTTTAAGAACATTTTCTCTCAGAGAAGAAGCACAGGGAGATGTTAGAAAGCCACGTTAGTGTTTTCCTTTGTTTCCATCCTCTTTGTGAATGTGTGTTTCACTTTTCTGTTAATATCACTGGCTCGCATAAATAAGGATTTTCTTTGTTTTTGGCTGAGATGGATGGTAAGAGTCTAAGAGCTTAGAAAGATTACTGTTATATGTATATTCTCTTTCTCAATTTTTGAGTTTTTCGTTGTTTGCTCATGTCTATCTACTATCTGTATGACAAGTGAATTATGACATGTTTCTATTTCTCTCATTATCCAATGACTTTGTATAGGAAACGTCCCCACGTTTCCCCGGACCAGAGTTTGGGACCCATACAAACGTCTAGGAATTAGTCCATATGCTTCTGAGGAAGAAATCTGGGCCTCTCGTAACTTTCTCTTAGAGCAGTACGCTGGACATGAGAGAAGCGAAGAATCTATAGAAGCCGCCTTTGAGAAGCTTCTAATGTCTAGTTTTATCAGAAGGAAGAAGACTAAAATCAATCTAAAAACAAGGTTGAAGAAGAAAGTTGAGGAATCTCCTCCGTGGGTCCAAACCCTTCTTGATTTTGTTGAAATGCCTCCTATGGACACTATATTCAGAAGACTGTTCCTCTTTGCCTTCATGGGTGGTTGGAGTATCATGAACTCAGCAGAAGGCGGTCCTGCGTTTCAGGTTTGCTGCTTATACAATGACCTTATAATCTTTTAGAGACAATCTATTATAGGATAGCTAATATATACTGGACATCTTAGCATAGGATTAACTACTCGATCCATAGATAAAATCGACGAGCTTCTCTTCTTATTCTGTTCACATATATGGTTTCTGAAATCTTTGGCTGTTACTTGTAGGTGGCGGTATCATTGGCAGCTTGCATATATTTCCTGAATGAGAAGACAAAGAGCTTGGGGAGAGCTTGCTTAATCGGGTAAAATCTTGGTGCTATTGAATTATCGGAAACGAAAAACTTAAAGAAAAGGTTTTTTTTTTTAATGATTGGTTTGGTAATTATGATTGCAGAATTGGTGCTTTAACGGCCGGGTGGTTCTGTGGTTCACTAATCATTCCCATGATTCCGACATTTCTCATTCACCCGACATGGACACTCGAGCTCCTAACATCACTGGTTGCTTATGCTTTTTTGTTTCTTTCTTGTACTTTCCTCAAGTAAGTCCGGTTTTTTCCCGACACTTTTTTTGTTGTTGTTATTCTTCCCAAAGACTTTAACAGAATCTTTCGGCTTCGGAAAAAAATAGTGAAAATTTGTCAGTGTTTGATTGGTTCCACTGTTCCATTTTTTTTAATAACCGGGTTTCAAATTACCAAAAGAGAGCATAATTCCAATTTTCCTCTTGAGGAACTCTGAATATCTTTTTATGTCAAAACAACACTAATAAAATGAGTTGATGAATTCTTCATACTCATATATAACGAGTTGTCAATAGTCATTTGAGACAAGGGAAAAGAAATAAAATGCGTCGATTATTGAATTTTTGAGACCAAAGAATGAACTATACAGAACAAAGCAACTCACATTCATCACATATCATCCTAAAAAAACTTACTTATGCAAGCAAGTGAATTAAATGCTTAGACGTTCACTAGTGAAACCAAGACATTATGTAAACAGAGCCTTCACTAGTGAAACCAATAAATTTCTTGGTCCTCACCAACTAGATTCGATATGTAAACAGAGCCTTCACTAGTGAAACCAAGACATTATGAGAATTAAATGCTTAGACGTTCAAAAGATCATATATTTTTTAAGGTAACTTTTAGGTTTTCTCTTACTATTTTGTTTTCCATCAATGCATTCATATATCAATATAACCAAACCGATTTGCAAACCAACATTCATGTTCAAGAAACATCAAACATGAAGTAAGTATTTCAAAAAAATAAAAGAATAAAGGAAGTGTTTAGAGGAACCGGCGCTTCCATGGAACCCGATTGTTGTTTCTGACACAGCAGCCACATGAGTAAAGAAGAACGACGAGAAGGATAAGAAGGAGATTGAAGACGAGGAGAATCCTCCATCTTTTTCTTATCCCTTTGAAAACTCCAATCTTGCACGACTCGCACGCATAACATAATTGGCTCTGCGTGTTACTCCACGTTTTGCAGTCCCCTGTGATCGTTGCCGTCGACGTTGCCGGAACTGTCCACCACGTGGCATTCTTTGATTCGAAGCCACATTCTACCGGAGGTTGACAACATCCGAACTGAATACAAGAAAAAAAAATAAGAACTATCTTTTTATACAAATATATATGTACATAATAGCATAAACATGTTTAGATTTTTTTTATATCCATAAACATAAACGTTGGACCGGCCCTGAATAATTCTTCAAGTCTCTTAACTTAAATCACGTATTGTTAGAATTCCACCAATTCCATTAACTAAGAGTTTAAATAATGCGATGAAGAAGAAATACAGATTTCTGGCAACAATCTTAGTATATAGACAATTTTTAACACATTTTTTTGTCGGTAAAAAGGCTGCAATGTATCAACACATACCTTTACATTCGAGAGATGTTTGGCGCCAAAGTCAACGTCACGTGGACCAAACCTACAAATCCTAGAATCAGACATGCATCTTTTGATCCCTTCCCAATTCTTCCCTTGGAGGAAATGGTTACCGATCCAGTTCTGGAGATCACCGGTCTTGACATTGCCTATTCCCTTGCCGGAAAACGCTTTTCCGGCGGAAGGATTGGTGACGAGGAAGATGAAGATGGAGAGGACGAGGAGGAGAAGAATGGAGAGGAAGAGGAAGAAGAGGTAGAGCGTGATTATGACGTGGCTACCGTAGAGAGCGGCGATGAGGCCTAAGGAAGAGATGAAGAAGAGGAGAGTCGCTGTTACGATGAGAGGGTTTTGAATGAAGCGTTGACACTGTGATGGCCCTTCAATGAAAACGTAGACAGAGAGGCATAAGGTGGCGAGGCCGATCAATGCCAGTATTGCGTTCGTTGTTATTACGGCGGCGTTGCTTAGCCGGAGCATTGTTTAAGCGGCGGTTATTTTGGCCGGAGAAAGGGAACAGAAAAGTGGGTTTGTGGAGAAAGCGATTGTCTCGAGTGTGATACTCTATTTTAAATACATGTCCATATGTATTTCTATACGAGGAAGAAAAGGAAATATTGAACTTGTTTACCAAAAATATTATAAATGTGAGCATTATTAAACTTGTGATAGTTAGGTTTTCCTTGGTTGGCGACTTCTGATTTTTTTTTTTTTTTGGGGTTTGTTTTCAACTTACGACAATCTAGTTATTATTAATTTAACATATAGGTATGAAAATGTGTAAACATTCATACAGTAAAATTATCCATAAATCAACAATGTATATTTTTAATAATTAAAAAGAAGCCCCTTTAACAGAGAAAGACTCATTCTTGTGTAAAAGTATAATTAGAAAATTAAAGTTTTTATCTATATATATTTTGTTGTCTGTTGCTCGTAATGGATTTGAGTTTATATAATTGACATCCCAAATTAAATGGATGTAAGAAATTCTAATAGATGAAAGAAATTCTAATAGAGACCTAAAACGCCGTAAAAATTTCTACAAAAAACGGGATACGTGGCAAATGTTTAACTTTAACCCTTAACTTTGAAAAATTCTTGGGTTAATCCTCTTTATTCACCTTTTTTTTTCTAACCAATCAAAATATACCATTTAATATATTTAAACAAAATAAAAATTAATATTATCTTAATAAAAATTATGATGATAATTATGTTTACTATTTATATTATTTGAGTTTAGGATTTATGGTTTAAAGTTTAGGATTTAGGATTTAGGGTTTATAATTTAGGGTTTAGATTTAGGATTTAGGATTTAGGATTTAGGATTTAAGCTTTAGGGTTTAGGGTTTATGGTCTAGGATTTATAGTTTATGGTTTAGAGTTTAGAATTTATGGTTTAGGGTTTAGATTTAAAGTTTAGGGTTTATAGTTTATGGTCTAGGATAAAAAACTATGATGGTAATTATGTTTACTATTTATATTATTTGAGTTTAGGATTTATGGTTTAAAATTTAGGATTTAGGGTTGAGGTTTTAAATTTAGGATTTAAGGTCTAAACTTTAGGGTTTAGGGTCTAGGATTTAGAGTTTATAGTTTAGAGTTTATGATTTATGGTTTAGGGTTTAGATTTAGAGTTTAGGATTTCTAGTTTATGGTCTAGGATAAAAATTATGATGGTAATTATGTTTACTATTTATATTATTTGAGTTTAGGATTTATGGTTTAAAGTTTAGGATTTAGGGTTTATGTTTTAGGGTTTAGATTTAGGATTTAGGGTTTAAGATTTAGGATTTAGGGTTTAGATTTAGGATTTATGGTTTAAACTTTAGGGTTTAGGGTCTAGGCTTTAGAGTTTATGGTTTAGAGTTTAGGATTTATGGTTTAGATTTAGGGTTTATGATTTAGAGTTTATGTATAGGGTTTAGGGTTTAGATTTAGGGTTTAGAGTTTATGATTTATATTTAGGGTTTAGGGTTTAATCTTCAGGGTTTAGGGTTTAGAGTTTAGTGTTTAAAGTTTAAGGTTTATTAGGGTTTAAGTGTTAGAGAATTAATTGAAGTATAATATATTATTTTAATTTGTTTTATTTTTTGAATTTTAATTTTGAATTTTATTTAAATATGACATATCATATTTTTATTGGCTAAAAAAAATAAAGAAGTTCTAAGAGTGAACCCAAGAATTACGTGATTAGCACTACGTTCGGACTTGGTTTCCACTAACTAATTTGTTTATTTATGATTATGTGAGGCTTTGGACGGTGTTGAATTGACTTTTCCTCCATGTCCATAACCATTAACCACGCACTTTAGTTTTGTGGGATGTATTACTAGCTTTTTAATTCCTAATTTATCCTAAAATAAATAATTTACATTATTATGTATTTAAAAGTTTGTAACGTTATTCACAGTTTTATTATTATAAATAATTGATCCGTCGGCTAAATTTCCCCAAATTTATGCCTATATATCACTAGAATGTTATCCGTTCTACGCGCAGGCGTGTTAACTTTTTTTATTTATATTTTTTGTTTTTGATAGTTTAATACTTTACATATATTATTTTCAGTATTGTTTTTTCTTATAAAAATAGAAGGGGTTTGTACATTTTTTATCTTTGACGTTTGTTGTCAATTTATGCAATTAATTTTTTTTTTAAAGTTTGTTATTTTGCGTTTTTCTAGTAGAAAACATTAGGAATCTCTAATAATGCATTTTCTATTTTAATTTATATCAATTAGAGTGTATTAATTATATGTTAATTGCTGTCGCAAAGTTCATCTTTGAAGTAGTTACATTAAAGCGTAATGAATGCAACAAAGAGATAAAAATACACTAAATGAGTTGTTTTGTTTTATTGTTATTGCTGAAGGAGGTTGATAGTTCGGTTCTAAAGCATATGTGGCGGATGTTGGGTTTATCCTTACTTAGAATTAGATATTGTGCTTTGGGATGGAGCTAGTTGCACCGAATTTTAGGTTCGTGGCTCTTGTCTTCCTCGAGTAATATTGTGTTTTTCGTTTTATATTTTTAGTTTTATTTTTAGTATTATTTTCAATATTGTTGATGTACGATTATAATCCTCATTATTGTGTAAAATATGTTTCTAATTCTTAAGTCTTTTTGTTTCTAATTTTTAAGTAATAAGTCTTCAAGTGTAGATAAATATGATGATCTAACATACATATTCAAGTCTTGATTTATTATGATTTTTCACATATTTTTCATTTGTATCTTGTGTCCAGGCTCGGCTCTAGGCAAGTGCTGAAGGTGCAAATGCACAATGACCACCTGATTTTTGCAAAATTTTGTCATGTTTGAAGGTTTTATTTGTAAATATTTAAGGGTTCTTTATAAAAAAAATTGTTTATATGCCTCAAATTAGAATTTTTTTATAACAGTGTCGGATGGATGAACAGTGTCGACATGATGGTGGATGAATAGTGTTGCCGGCTTTATTAGTTGCTAACACAGTTTTCAGCAATTTTCAAGTCAAATAGAATTGTTGTAATTATTTGAAATAGAGAAGAATATTTATGGTGTAATTTTTTTTCTTTCTATTTACCTAACTTTATAATTAAGTTTTTCCAAAAACTAATTTTTCAATAACCTATAATTTTTGAACAAAATCACCCTGTATAATATTCTTTTATTGATATCTCGTATTACACTGATTTGTTTTGTTTTTGAACATTTTATGATATAAAAAGTAAATCAGTGTAAACTGACTTTTTTTTTGTCGTAATCAATGTAAACTGATTAAGGCCTTGAATGTTTGGTGTGTTTCTTCTAAACGCCGTGTGTTTTACAAAACATGTCACCATTCAACGTTCAAACGCAGGTGTGGTTAGGTGCGGTTGCGTTTCTGAAAAAAAGCTGGGTGCGTTTCAGAAACAGAAAGAAAACATGAAACGCACGTGCTATTGAAAAAGAATCAAAATAGGTGCGGTTAGGTGTGGTTTTTTTTTTTTTTTTCTGTCAACGGTTAGGTGTGGTTTACAGTTGATTTATGTATATATGTATCATATAATATTTCATTTTATATAGTTATTTTAATTCAAAAAAAAATTAAGAATATTTGGATTATAGCTTTGAGAATTATTATTGTCTATGTCTAGCTGATGTTATTAGCTTTACGATACACGCTAATAATCTTTTAGTTTTATAATTTTACATATATATATATATATATATATGTTTTAAAACACAAAAAAAATTTGAAATAAATCATATATGTTAACTTTATCAAATAACAAAATTTTATTTGAAAAAAAATAAAAAAATGTCATTACCAACGTGAGGTTGGACTAGTGTTTGAACCCATATAAATAAAAAATGTAGACACCTAAAGGAACATGGGAAAATCAACGTACTCGATAATATTATATGTTTTTATTTGGTTTTTGTGGATGTATTTTTTTTTGAGCAATAAATATATTATTGTAAAATGTCAAACAAATTTATTAAATTTTAATAATTATTTAGTTATTGTTCGTAATTAATTTATGAAAAATACTTGATCATTAACAAATTAATAATTTTAATTAATAATTATATTAATATCATTAATCCATTTTATTTATAAATTATTTTTCTAAAATATATATCTCGCACCCCTTTTTACAATTTCACCATTCACACATTTGAACCGCACCGCATGTTGTTTTTTTCACCATTCATATATTGTCCGCACCGCTTGTTCCGCAGTAACCGCACTTGTTCCGCATGATGCGTTTCTTCCAACCGCACCGCACTAAAACCGCACCGCACCTTCTAAACCGCTTGTTCCGCACCGCTCAAACCGCTGTCACCATTCGAAACCTAAGTCAGGAAAAAAAAACGTAAGCTGATTAAGATCTGATTTATAATATTTTAAAATTTTAGATAATATTATTGTTGGCATTGTGCCGCGTGTACATATATGTCTGGCCGACTAGATTATCATGTATGTTATGGTTTAATTTAATGGCAAAATTGTAAAAAAAAACATGAACTTACAAATTTTGGCCATTAAAAGTATTAACTATCGAATTGATAGTTTAAATCATCGTATTTTGTTGACTTCAATTTTAAATCCTGAATCTTTGTTGACCGAACCATAAAACGCACGCTGTTAAATCCGTTAACGGAGCTCATAAACGGAGTTACAATCCTGTTTAAACCCATAGTTAAATGAAACTACGTCGTTTTGATATTAGATCTAAAACAAAATTTTTTTTTTTTTTGATTGAACAATGATTAAATCCAAAATCGATTCCTTCACCCCTAAATTCCGATTTCTTTTTCTTCTTCTCCATCGATTTCTTCTTATGAGCTTGGGATTCCTCCACTCGATCCATCATCTATCCCCACAAATTCCCCTCTCGTAATATTTTCATTCATGTTTTTTTCTTTATTAGAGGGCTTGTAGATGAAACAGATAATCTTTTGTACTAAATCGAATTTTTTATTATTTTTTTAGGATTCTAGGTTAATAAAGGAGAAGAATCTCAGTGTTTTGATTGTTCTGTGATTTTCCTCATTGGTTTGGCTGTTTTTTCATACTAGAAAATTTGTCTCAAAAACAGAAATATCTGTCGGATTCATTGATAAATCTTCAATTGTTTTGTCCATTTATCAGAGACCAAGAACAATGACGGAGCCAGTTAATGCTGCAAAGCAGAGATTTAAAGAGAAGAGTGAGTGGAAGCTTAAAAAGGTGAATGAGGTTGAAGAAGACAATGTCAGATCGTCGTCCTTCTCTAACATTAAGATTGAACCGATTTCTCCATCGATTTCTTCTTCAGAAAATTGGTGGAATCGGAGAAAAAGAAATCAGGATTTAGGGTGAAGGAATCGATTTTGGATTTAATCGGTTCAATCAAAAAAAAAATTGTTTTAGATCTAATATCTAAACGACGTAGTTTCATTTAACTATGGGTTTAAACGGGATTGTAACTCCGTTTATGAGCTCCGTTAATGGATTTAACGTCGTGTCTTTTATGGCTCGGTCAACAAAAGTTCAGGGTTTAAAATTGAAGTCAACAAAATACGATGATTTAAACTACCAATTCGATAGTTGATGCTTTCAAGACCATCTCCAACGGTGAACCCCATCATGGGGTTCTTATCAATTTTTTAATCATAAATTTTGATTATTTAAAAATTTAAAACTCCTTAAGTTTTTCCACCTTCAAAGGTGAACCTCATTAGAGGTTCTTAAAAAAAATTAATTTTTTATTATTCATTTTCTTAACTTTAATTTCTTTTGTAAAAAATTATAAACATACTATATTTTATAAAACCAAAAATATATTGCATTTCATGAATTTTAAAACATACAAAATATTGCCGAAGGTTCAGGAAGAAAATTTTTAGAATTTTAGAATCTTAAAAAAAAATTTAATATGTAAAAATTCCAATTTATTAATATGTAAAAAAAAGTTTAGAATTTTAAAGTTGAAGTTATGAAAAAGTTTTTTTTTTTAAAAAGTTAAGAATCTTATTTTTTAAACTAAAGTTAAGAAAAAGTAAAAAAAAAATCTGGCAAAAAAAAATCTGTCGAATTAGGGGTTGACACGTGGCTAAGAACAGTGTAAGATCCTCTTTAAAAACCGGTTCTTAAAACTCTTTTTTAAGAACCGGTTTTTACATTGTTCATATTTTTTATTTTTTATTTTTATTAAGAACCCCATCAAAAAGTTAAGAATCTCCCGCTAAAAATGCTCTAATGGCCATAATCTGTAAGTTCATACTTTTTTTGATAATTTTTCCTTAATTTAATTAATGGAAAAGTAAATATTCTAAATAGTCGACAGGCAATAAATAACTTATACGACTGAAATTATGCACAACTCACCTACTTATGCAAACATACACGTGCTGCTACTCTCTTCTTCTTATACTAATTAAGTGGCAATGCCACAAAACAACAAAACTCATGACACACAAAATTAAGTTTTGAGATCCAAAAGGTTTCATTCTTGTTTTGAATTGGAAACCCATGAATCTTAATATGGTATCGCAGCCTGATCCACACTATTCAACTTGATATGACCGAAATTGGTCCATCAAAATCGGCCCGACCCAAAATTGGTCTCGTTGATCCATGTCTGAATATACCAAGATCAATAGCAAAAACATCCATCATCTCGAGGATGCGTATTAGAGAATAATATCTTACATCAGAAGTTGGAAGATATATTAAATAGTATATAAGAGACATAGGTCAATCCAATCATTGCCAATTGGTTTTAAGTTGGAAGCTAATGAATTTTAACATGGTATCAGAGCCCGATCCACACTATCCAACCCGTTCTGACCGAAATTGGTCCATCAAAATCGTCCTAGCCAAAAATTGATACGTCAATCCATGCCCGAATATACCGAGATCAATGGCCAAAATAGCCATCATCTCAAGAAAACAGATAAAAAAATAATATAATATTCTACATCAAAAATTGGAAAGGATATTTATATAAAAGACATGGGCATTATAGGGGTGGGCCGGATCCGGATATCCGGGAATTTCAGGATATCCGGATCCGGATCCGTTGTTCTCGGATATCTGGACTTCGGATATCTGCCCAGAAATTAATATATATGTCGGATATCCGGATCCCGATCCGAAAAAAGAAAAAAATTAAATTAGAATAAAATATTAAAATAAAGATAAATTCAAAAAAATTATATATACTTTTTAAAGAAAATAAATAAATTTTGATATTTTTTTAATTTTTAATATATAAAATCTCAATATATTTAATATTTTATTAATAAAATATTATTTTAATATATTTAAAGGAACCGGATCCGGATCTGGATATCCGGACCTTAAAATCAGGATATCCGGATCCGAGATTTTATTATCCGGATCCTGATTTGGCCCCTCCGGATATCCGTTTTTCGGATCAGATCTCAACAGATCACGGATCAGATCTCGGATCCCAGATAATATGTCCCATCCCTAATGGGCAATCAATTTATTTCAATTGGTTTTGAGGTTGTTTACTAATTTGATTTAGTAAATGATCGATACGTAATTAGAAGTAATCAGTAAAAGGGGACATAAATCACGTGGTATGCACCTCCAGGTAGGTGACATGGTCACATATGCTCATTTCTGTGAAAAAGCTAGCGCTTAATTAATTCGAGTAAACACAGACCATTGGGATATTTGTAATTAATTAGTCTAGTAGAATATGTATAAGTGATGGAGAATTGGAAGAAAAACTCCATGCCAAGATTTCATAAGTAATTACACATTGTAATATTGTATATAATAACAAAAAGATAAAGATTCGGACCTTTTAAAAGGACGAACACAGAATTTTGCCATAATTCTGACCTTTTAAAAGTATAATATTTAAGTTGCCATATGAGGAAATTTGAGGGACTGGTAGCGCCATTTGATTTCTCTGAAGAGATTTCATCGCCACATGTTGTTATACTAAAGCCTTGAGATCAGCATCCGTAATTCTCTGAACAAATTGACACTTATTCAATGCGAGATTTTATAATCAATTAATTCCTATTTTACATTCTTCTATCATATATAATAATTAAATACTATATATATTCTCCTAGTATATATATATATATAATAATTAAATACTATATATATAATATTTTATAATCAATTAATTCCTATTTTACATTCTTCTATCATATATAATAACTAAATCATATATATATAGCACGAGAATATACATAATAGAAAATGGAAAAACCTTTTTCTGCTTGGTTAAATCCCTGAACCGTGAGAAGATGTCGTTCAGTTTTTCATCATCGATTTCATATCCCAACTGAGAATAGAAAATAAACACGCAAGTATATTAAATAATATTGATCTCTTATTTGATAATATATGATCATTAATTGTATAACCAAACCTATAAATAAATTACTAAATCACAAGGGATACCTCTTTTAGCCGATCTTTCACCGCATGACGTCCACTACATTTTTTCATAGTTTTTCAATTAAATTTAGCAATGGTATACGTTCGTGCGTAAATTTAATTAAAATTAAACCAAGAAAATCATCACTTAATGGAAAAGTTACCTAAGCTTTCCAAGAAGAATGCCGGAATTTGGAGATTTTACAACCCCAACATCTTCCGGTGATAAGATCTCATATGTACTCCGGTTTTTCAATATTCCATCCTGCAAAATGTTTGAACAATCATCATTATATAAATACAAATCATTCTCATATTTAGATCATTTAAATATATGGAATTAACCTGGTGAATGCCGCTCTCATGAACAAAACAGTTGGCTCCAACTATAGGCTTATGTGGTTGAACATACATGCCAGTATATTCTTGGACCTGCCCAAGAATTTACATCTATTAGTCAATTATTATAAAAGCCACACAAAAAAAAACAAAACTAGCATGATTTTTTTTGCCATGTATATATAACTTTTTTTTACCATCTTGCTAGTAGCCATAATTTGGCGCGTGTCAATTCTTGTGTAAACACCATCCATCACGTATGCTCCTCGACATTTCAATGCCATCACGACCTACATACCAAATAAAATTCATATCAGTGATATATTATTTTATGTTCCATCTCACTTTTAATGTGGAATTCCTATCAGATATTACCTCTTCAAGTGGTGCATTCCCACTTCTTTCACCTATTCCATTGACCGTTACTTCGACTTGTCGTGCTCCCGCACATACGCCCTATGTGTATATACTCATTGTTCTATAGGTATTTTGAATAGATAGACATATGTAAATAAATGAAAAAAGGGAGTTAAAAAAAGTACGGCGATTGTGTTGGCGGTAGCAACACCAAGGTCGTTGTGACAATGAACGCTGAAGACAACATCATCAATTCCAGGAGTGTTTGCTTTGATGTAGCTCACAAGTTTTCCGCATTCTTCCGGCATGGTGATCCCTACTGTGTCCGGGAAGGCCACCGTGGTTGCACCCGCTTTGATCGCTTCTTCAAAAACCTTGCATAGAAACTCCTTCTCCGACCTGCTTAATTTTAATCACAAATTAACTAGCTAGTATTTTATATATATGTATGAAATTTTTTAAAATTTTTTTTTTGTAAAGGTCATTATATAGTCACGCAAAATCTATAACGTTATCTAACAATAGAAAATAACGCTTTAGAAATTATATGACATGATTGTTTGAAATGTTCAAGTTTACAGTGACGGATCCAAAATTGTATTTTTACCAGAATAGAACAGAACAATTTTTCAAAGAATACCAAAAGATAAGAAGTGTTTTAAAAAATTTCCGAAACTGGTTCTAAATCCTAAATCAATTGTAGGATGGTATTTTTTTCAAAACTCTTCCTAAAAATATTGTTTTTGGTATTTAAAAAAAAAAATTAATTACAGTTGTTAAAAAAAGCAGAAATGGTATTTTAGAGCATTATATAAAATATAGTGACATAAAAAAAAATAGAATGAAAGAAATCCATTAAAAAAAAAATCACCAATTTTCACGTAAGAAGACTATTGAAGATCTTCGAGTTTTTGTAATATTATAAGGAATATTTTTCTCAATACGATTTTTAATTCTAATTTAGGACGTATAACACCTTTTTAAAAATATTTTGACCGAAGGAAAAATGTCGGGGCAAAAAAAAAAAAAATGAATGGGGCCAATTTATATGAAGCATTTAGACAAATCTTCGGAGCCGGTGAAAAATAATCGAAATATATAGAGGTTTTAAGATATGAACCTGCCGGCATCTTCGCATCCAAATTGTATGTCTTTGCAGCCTAAGCTCTTAGCAAATCTAACACTACTCGCGACCATCTCGATGACTTCTTCTCTAGTCTTTTGCAACTTATATTTCATGTGAATGTCACTAGTTGGGGTGAATATGCCTACCCTCGGCCTCTTCGCGTATTTCACCGACTCCCAAGCCGCCTCAATATCTCTTTGTATGCTTCGTGCGAGGGCGCTTATCACTGGGACGTAACCTGTTTCCTCATCCACCTTAGCAAAAATACAAAACAGTCTTTTTTTTTAATGGTAATTCTTTTTTTTTTTAAGTGGTAATTAATTCTAACTGTAGTGCTAATCTGCGTTCCAATTTTATCGATTTCCTCGAAACGACAAGGTTAACTATATAGTTTGGCACCAAAGTTCAATAGTTTCTTTTACTTTGCCTTTCAACGTAATGGTTATCTCTAATTTGAGCCTCGTTATAACAAACCGCTGTAATGTTTTTTTGGTTAACTTAATACTTAAAACCGTTAGAAAAAAATACTATATAGTTTGAAGAAGGTAATAAAGAAACAACCTCGTTCCCCACGGTCTTGGCGATGGTTTTGATGGTTTCGAACTCTTCCTCAGACGATACCGGAAAACCAACTTCCATGACGTCTACTCGGAGTTTAGCGAGCTGCAGGGCAATCTCTATTTTCTGCGGTGGAGTAAGGGCTGCACCGGGAGCTTGTTCGCCGTCACGGAGGGTCGTGTCATATACACGCACATAATTCTTGTCGGAAAGCTTGTTCGGAATGTACTCCGGCCACCGTTCCACGACGGGTTTGAGGTCAGTAGCACTGGTCTTAGCCTTTTTGGACACAGAGGAGCAATATGAGATGAACAAGGACGTCTTTTTGTACGGACGGGTCAGGCGGAGAGATCCAAAGGGTAAGATTGACCGGAACCCCACGGTGGAACCGGTGGTGGGGATCATTTGGGAAGATGTCAGAAGTGGCGAAGCCATAACGATGGAGTACGTAGGAGAGAAAGACATAAATATTTTGATTTTGATTTTGGTGGATAGATAGCGAGGGAATGGTTTTGCGATGAGATGGAGAACATATGTACGATAACATTACCCTATATTTATAGGTAGAAAATCTTTGTATGGAATTTAAACTCTTTTATGATCAGAGCTATTTTTTTTTTTTTTTTTGTCAACGATTAGAGCTATTTCATTTAATAGAAAGAGGACTCAAGCTTGTCATTAGCTACCGTATAATTTTATAATTATTATTATTATTATAGTTTGCAACGTTTTTGTTAAATACATTTTTACTATCATAAGTTTTTTTTGAAAAAGGCTAGTTGATCTTGATGTTAAAGAAAAATCTAATATTATAAGGTGTTATAACTTATAAATATATCGTTTCTGCGCTTGATAATCAGATAAAAAAATTAACATTTCTGTTGTAATGGGAATACGATGAACGCAAAATTGCAATTCTTCTGTTTATTTTGTGTTTAATATCTTCTCAAAAAATAATTATACCTTCTTTAAAATAGTGTCATATGCATACATTTATAAATAAATATACAAGTGTATGCATATTAATATAAATTATAATATATACTGTAAGTATAATTACAATAATTTTCAATCCATCATATATAGTAAACGACCGACGACATTATTCATCACCGGTAAGTATGTTAACATAATTGATATGTTTGGTTTTTACCATTTTCTAACACATGTTTTAGTATTTTTTTGAATATTTTATCGAGTCAAAGTTAGTTTTTAGAGTCTTTTAGTTATTTATTTAGTTATCTCAGGTAAAAATGCGCTTACGGAAAAAATTAGAGTTACGTGGGTAAAAACGCATGAAACGATACATAAAGAGCAAGAATCGATCGATGCAACACCATTAGAGAAACCATAATCAATCGATGCATCACCCTCCGAAGAATCATAATCGATCGATGCAAGTGAACCTTTTTTTGATAATTTTTCCTTAATTTAATTAATGGAAAAGTAAATATTCTAAATAGTCGACAGGCAATAAATAACTTATACGACTGAAATTATGCACAACTCACCTACTTATGCAAACATACACGTGCTGCTAATCTCTTCTTCTTATAATAATTAAGTAGCAATGCCACAAAACAACAAAACTCATGACACACAAAATTAAGTTTTGAGATCCAAAAATGTGTCATTCTTGTTTTGAATTGGAAACCCATGAATCTTAATATGGTATCGCAGCTTGATCCATACTATTCAACTCGATATGACCGAAATTGGTCCATCAAAATCGGCCCGACCCAAAATTGATCCGGTTGATCCATGTCTGAATATACCAAGATCAATGGCAAAAACATCCATCATCATGAGGATGCGTATTAGAGAATAATATCTTACATCAGAAGTTGGAAGAGATATTAAATAGTATATAAGAAACATATGTCAATCCAATCATTGCCAGTTGGTTTTAAGTTGGAAGCTAATGAATTTTAACATGGTATCAGAGTCCGATCCACACTATCCAACCCGATCTGACCGAAATTGGTCCATCAAAATCGTCCTGGCCAAAAATTGATACGTCAATCCATGCCCGAATATACCGAGATCAATGGCCAAAATAGCCATCATCTCAAGAAAGCAGATTAAAAAATAATATAATATTCTACATCAAAAATTGGAAAGGATATTTATATAAAAGACATGGGCATTATAGGGGTGGGCCGGATCCGGATATCCGGGAATTTCAGGATATCCGGATCCGGATCCGTTGTTCCCGGATATCTGGACTTCGGATATCTGCCCAGAAATTAATATATCCGTCGGATATCCGGATCCGGATCCGAAAAAAAAGAAAAAATTTAAATTAGAATAAAATATTAAAATAAAGATAAATTTAAAAAAATTATATATAATTTTTAAGAAAATGAATAAATTTTGATATTTTTTTAAATATAATAATTTTTTAATTTTTAATATATAAAATCTCAATATACTTAATATTTATTTTAATATATTTAAAGGAATCGGATCCGGATATCCGGACCTTAAAATCAGGATATCCGGATCCGGATCCACCGTATCCAAGATTTTACTATCCGGATCCTGATATGGCCTCTCCGGATATCCGTTTTTCGGATCAGATCTGAACGAATCCCGGATCAGATCTTGGATCCCAGATAATATGTCCCATCCCTAATGGACAATCCATTTATTTCAATTGGTTTTGAGGTTGTTTACTAATTTGCTTTAGTAAATGATCGATACGTAATTAGAAGTAATCAGTAAAAGGGGACATAAATCACGTGGTATGCACCTCCAGGTAGGTGACATGGTCACATATGCTCATTTCTGTGAAAAAGCTAGCTCTTAATTAATTCGAGTAAAACACAGACCATTGGGATATTTGTAATTAATTAGTCTAGTAGAATATGTATTATTTTTGTTTAATACATGAAAAATGAAAAAATGGAACTGTGGAAGTAACTAACTAGTTTTTTTTTCTCAAATGTTACTATATCTTGTAGTGGTAGAAAGACATTCGTTTAAAATGCATGCTAATTAAGGCTCCGAAAGAAAAAAGCAGATCATGCGGTGCGGTTCAACCAGATCATGTAGATCAAATGCGGATTAGGCGAATCTGACGGAACAAATGCGGATCAGGCGGTTCAAAACATATGGTTAAATAGTAAAAACGGATAATAAGCGGCCCAAAATATTATTTATATTTAATTCATTTTTATTATTATTATTATTATAGAAACAATATTACATGTTTAGTATATTAAAAAATATTAAATATTTAATCTAAATTTTATTTTTGTAATTTAACATTAAAATATATCTAATTTTATTATTATTATAACAACATTATATAGTATTTTTGATACAAGTACTTCCAAAGTTGGGAAATGACCATATTAAATATTATCATCTCGAGTTTAAAGATGTACAGATTTCGATATAAAATTTCTAATTATTAAAAAATTACTTTATAAATATACTAGAAAATTAAATTATATAGATCACATATATAATGTAAAAATTATTTAAAATTTTATAGTTGATTTCATTAAAAAAATATTAAACACATAGCTGTTTAAAACATGTAATATTTAACTAATAAATATTTTATCTTAAAAAATAATGATGTCAAATTATACATAATAATATTATTTAATTAAAAATATATAAAATCTTGACAGATCCGCAAGTATTGCGGATGTAACACACCTATTAGAATGTTTTTCATTTTAATTGGACGGTTCAAAAAAATTTCAAAGAAATTAGAACCACTTGCGGACCATTATATTGTTTTTTTTTTTTTTTACTTTTGATTATAACACATAAATTTTGCTGAATGGGGAGTAAAAAACGTTTCCTCCTATTCGGTGTTCCCTCCGCTCTCCGCACACCCTCCATTCAAGCCCTAAGTGCTAACATAATCGATTTCCTTCGATGGAGCCTTTAAACTCAACGACGGATTAAACATAACTAAAAATGAATACATAATTAAATAAAAAGCAAAAGATAGAAGAAGAAGTCTCTCGATTTTAAAAACTAAGTCCGGAGAAAATTAAATGTAAAAGAAAATTAAATGTAAAATAATTTTACCAATCTCGAAAAGAAATTAAATGTAAAATAATTGCAAAGACATAAACTAAGATTACATAATATAAAGAACATAATAGAAAAGAGGGTTCAAGAGAAATCTCTATCTCACTAAACAAAGAACGAAGAACGAAGAACAAAGAAAATAAAAACTCTAGAAATCGTGATGGTGGCTCCCAAAGGAACACCCAAGTGGGGCACACGAAATAAGGTCTGTAAAACAAGTATTTATAGGTTTTCAATTATTTCTTTGGTCGTCCTTAGGGTTTATTTGAAGAGAAAACGAAATGCGCTTGTAAATGGGCTTCGATCGAGCTGTTTTTGGGCCGAAATTGGTCGACCACGGGTGCGTGAGCTCGACCCGCGGCCAAAGTGGTTTCGCCGCAGTTGGAGAGCCTCGACCCGCGGCCAGGAGTGTCTTCGCCGCGGCCAGGAGGGTTGGACCCGCGGTGGATGGCATATAAGGTTCAATCTTCATTTCTTCTCTTGCTTCTTTCGTGAGACTGCAAAACACGTTTTCAGTCAATTGGATATATCTTGAGATATAACCATTGGATAGTCTTGAAACCAAATGGGTATGAAAGGTGGTTCTCCCTTCTATCTTGTGTCCACATTTAGGTGTGATCAGGCGGTGAGAAGGTCTCCATCGGATGTCAAACTTTGACGGTCCAAAATTATCCAAAATTTGGTATTTCTATAATTTGCGTCTTTTTGCCTAAATAACCTGAAAAGAGTTTTAAAACTACAAATATACAAAAAATCATAATAAAATCATGTAAAACCAAGTGAAATACCTATTAAAATGATCTAAAATAGATAATAAAACAGGTAAAAATACGATATTATCAGTTTTATATAGAATGTTAACGTATTAATAATAATATGATGTTATATAGTAGGGTAATATGAGTAAGTATAGTATTAATTATTAACAAAATTAGTTTTTGGAAAAAAGTTAATTGTAAAATTAGGTAAGTAGAAAGAGAAATAAAATTACACCATAAATATCATTCTCTATTTCAAATAATTACAACAATGCCATTTGACTTGAAAACTGCTGAAAACTGTGTTAGCAACTAATAAAGTTGGCGACACTATTCATCCACCATCCCGGTGACACTGTTCATCCACCATCCCTGCGACAATGTTCATCACGCGAGACACTGCTCATTCCGCGAGACATTGTTCATCCAAAGTCGACGATACTAATAATCATAACGTCCCGTCGACACTGTTCATCCCCCAATCATGTCGACACTGTTCATCTCGCGCGATACTGTTCATCCCAAGTAGACGATACTAATAATCCCGACATTGTTCATTCTGTCGACAATGTTCATCCAACATTCCGTCGACACTATTTAGCAACTAATAATCCGTCGACACTGTTCATCCAAAGTCGATGATACTATTCATCACTGGAATAGCAATAATATATGAAACTTGTAACCCGCTAACATAGTATGTTAACGTACTGACAATAATATATGATACATGTAACAAGTATCAGATATTTGTGTTAACACGTTAACAACTCTCATATATTATCGTTCGCACGCTATCATATTGTGTTAACACGTTACATGTTATATGTTAATTGGGTTAACACGTTATAAATTATCGAATATTATTGTTAACACGTTACAAGTTTCGGATATTATTGTTAGCACGTTAACATATTATATGTTAATTGGGTTAACACGATAACATATTTAATTAGCAAGTTAACCAAATAGTTATCTACTAAATATCTGGTGATGAATAGTATCTTCGATTGTACAGTGATGAACAGTGTCGGGATTATTAGCATCGTCGACTTAGGATGAACAATGGCGCACGGATAAACAGTGTCGCATGGATGAACAGTGTCGACATGATGGTGGATGAATAGTGTTGCCGGCTTTATTAATTGCTAACACAGTTTTCAGCAGTTTTCAAGTCAAATAAAATTGTTGTAATTATTTAAAATAGAGAAGAATATTTATGGTGTAATTTTATTTTTCTTTCTATTTACCTAATTTTATAATTAAGTTTTTCCAAAAACTAATTTTTCAATAACCTATACTTTTTGAACAAAATCACCCTATATAATATTCTTTTATTGATATCTCGTATTACACTGATTTGTTTTGTTTTTGAACATTTTATGATATAAAAAAGTAAATCATCTAATCTGGGCTCTTTCCCGAATGAGTCTCTATACATGAATTTTGATTATCTCATTTGGCGTGCAAAGGATGAAGGGGCAATGAAGACTTCCTTACATGTTTTCCCGTGGATAATATGGTATATTTGGAAGGCCAGGAACGATAAAGCCTTCAATGGTAAGGAGATCTCCCCTATCGATACCATGCAACTCGCCATCCACGAAGCATAAAATTGGAAAGTAGCTCAAATGGTTTCGCATTTTGGTGAAGAGAACGAGCATCATACGGGATCTCCACAAAGGATATAAAGCAGCGGACTACGACCCCGTTGTCAAATAGACGCCTCCTGAGTTGGAGATGATGTTAATTTTGGCGGTGGTTGTGTTATAGAGCTAACAAATGGAAGACGAAATCTTGGCTCGTTTGCGAGGGAAAGAAATTTATCACCCCTTATACTGAATTTTACACGCTCTTATGGGCCATGAAGACCGTTCTTTCGCTGGGAGAACCATCGATGTCCTTCGAATCAGACTGTCTACATCTAGTTAAGCTGACTGATGAAGAAGAAGAATGGTCTGCTTTGGCTTCAGAAATTGATGAATTCCACCATCTTCGTTCCAGTTTTATTCATTTTAATATTTATTATATCTCTCGTCTACTAAATGTTTGTGCCGATTCTTTTGCAAAAAGGGTGCGAGCACGTGGTTTTGCCTTTTCCTATGTATATTATGTGATTCTCGACTGGATGGTCTCCGAGGCCAACCTATTTGAATCATTGTGATAAAATATGGAGTTTTTGATGTCAAAAAAAAAAAGGAAACATGTGGTCCAAAGATTCTTCAAAGTTGTACCAAGAATATGAATCACTTACACACCTTCGTTGATATTACTTGAAATTTGTGGGGAAAATAAAAAATAGAAAAGAGAAAGTCGGAGAAGAACCTAAACAGCAACGGAATTCCTAGAGATGATCGTTTACGCATTCTGTATCATTATCTTCCTCCCATTGTGCAACCGAAAATTCAACTAAACAATCTTTGCATCAGGTCAATATGGACTATTATACGGATCATCAACTCTAAGCAAATCACACAAAAATAATATACAATATGAGACAATAGTTGCCATAAAGAGTACTGAAAACCAAAAAAAATTTACATGCTTAAGTTCATATAGAAAGAAATCTGAGGGAGAGAACATTAATGGGGGCTTATCAAGTAAAAGAGAAGTCTTACATATGAGTTTTTTGAAGATATGGATGTAAAGCAGCATGAACAACAATAGGAGGCAATGAATCATTGATCGGAATACAAAACACACATATTAATAACAGAGAAGTACAAGAAAGTAACTTCCCATACAAATAATCCAACACCGTTCAGTAACAACAAATATCTACAGAGCTAATTGAGTGATTTGGATTGATGCTGTTTAAAGGTTACTGCTTCTTCCACTTGTGAGACCTAAAAGATGATGCGGTTTTGAATTCTGAAATCAAATATTCAAACTAAATCCATCCAACTCAACAATCTTTGAAAAATCAAAAACGAAATAAATAGTTCAATGCTAAAATCACAAGACTTCGTTTACATAGTCATACCACGCCTAAATTTTGCAAAGGTCAAGGTTAGGAGCTGCTAGATTTCAACTAATTTAGGGGTCATTTTCGAAACCTTGAGCTTCTCCGGAGTTTGACTGCGATATCAAAATTCGAAACCAGAAATCATACGGAGGCCCTTTGGTTTGTAGAAGAGAAAACAAATAGCGCCTCCAAGCGGCTGGATAATACGGAGGCCTTTTGGTTTCTTTAACTAAACAGAAAAGAAAGAAAGAAAACAAAAACTGGAAAAGAAAAGGGAACGATGTAAGAGGGAGGAAAAGGGGTTTATGACCTATCTAAATTTGTAACATAACTTACCTCCATCGTTACGGCTACAGAAATCGGGAACAAGAGGAGAATGATGTGGCATCACTGAGAAATGAGATGACGATTTTGACTTTGTTGTAGTGCTGGCACGATTTTAGAGTGGTTTTTCTCTAGCTGGCGTGGATAGATTTAGATTTAAATATGGCAATCTATTAATGGTTTCAAACAAATTTACAGTATTATGTTGCAATTCTACGGGCTATTAAGAGATATAGGCTTATTGGGTATATATGTATTGGGCCTTATATAGTTATGATTATTTTACCTCTGTATATATAGAGAATTGTCTCCTTTGTAAAACCCTAATCAGAAAATATACAGAATTTCAGAGAGTTCTTCTGATTCTTACATGGTATCAGAGACAGGTTATTCTGCACGGATTTTGCACGGGATCGATTTTTGTACGGGATCGATTTCTGCACAGTTTTTGCACAAGATTGATTTTTGAACGGTTTTTGCACGGGATCGATTTCTGCACAGTTTTTGCACGGGATCGATTTGTTCACAGTTTTTGCACGAGATCAATTTTCTGCACGGTTTTTGCACGAAAATCAGACACGCGATTTTGCACGAATTTTGCACGGTCGTCGTCGAGGTTAGGGTTTGGTGACAAATTAATATTCAATTGAGTTGTTTATTTGTGATAATGGAGAAGATGGGAGTTGAGAAAACAGGATCTGCGGAATGCGTTTCTTTGAAAAAGTTTGGTTTTGAGCAGAATGTAGGTGCGGAAGGCCCTTTGGATATGATGAAAGACGAGGCTGCGGAAGGCGCTTCATGTAGACACAATACTAGGGTTGCACACACACATGTTGTGTCGACTCATGCTATGACAGGACTGAAGAAAGAACAGTGGGATCGGCTATTGAGTATGATAGAGCCAAATACAGAATCTTCAAACAGTGTTATTGGTACGAGATATATAGATGAGTGGATTATTGATAGTGGTGCATCGCACCATATGACAGGTACATTGAGGGACATGTTCGATGTGCATCCGATCTCACCATGTTGGGTGGGTCTGCCTAATGGAAATGTGGTTGCTGCTGATAGAGTAGGAAGTGTGGTATTGACAGAGAAGTGTACTTTGACACATGTGCTCTTCGTCAAGGAACTTAAGTGCAATCTCATCTCTGTGTCACAAGTTATTGATGAGATGAATTGCATTGTGTGGTTCTCGAAGCAGTTGTGTGTGTTGAAAGATATTGCTTTGCAGATTCCGATCGCAATGGGTGAAAGGAAAGATGGGTTGTATTTTCTTCAAGGTACTCATAAAAGTGTGAATGTGGCGAAGGTTAGTAAGGTGGGGTCTCTGGAACTTTGGCATCGAAGAATGGGACATGCTTCTGAAAAGGTGATTAAGAAATTGCCAGAAGTGGATCAAAAGAGTGGTGGTGTCTCTGATTGCGATGTTTGCTTCCGAGCAAAGCAATGTCGTAATGTCTTTCCTGAGAGTACGGAGAAGAGTAAGGAGTGTTTCGAGATGGTTCATTGCGATCTCTGGGGGCCATATCGAACACAGAGTTTGTGTGGATCTTCGTATTTCTTAACTATTGTGGATGATTATTCCAGAGCTGTGTGGGTCTTTCTTCTTCGTGATAAAACACAAGTTCAGAAAACAATGATCGATTTCTTTGCTCTTATCCAGCGACAGTTTGAGAAGCAGGTGAAAATCGTGCGAAGCGATAATGGGAGTGAATTCATAGTGATGAAGGAGTATTTTCGCGCATCTGGGATAATTCATCAAACTTCATGTGTAGGAACTCCTCAACAAAATGGGCGAGTGGAGCGAAAACACCGTCATATATTGAATGTGGCAAGAGCGTTGAGATTTCAGGCAAATCTACCAATAGAACTTTGGGTTATTGTGCTTCGAGTGCTGCATATCTAATCAATCGTACGCCGTCTATGTTACACAATGGTAAGAGCCCGTACGAGATTATATTTGGAAAAGTCCCTGCTTATAGTGAGATACGAGTGTTTGGATGTTTAGCATATGCTCATAATCAGAAACGGCATGGAGATAAGTTTGCGAGTAGAAGCAGGAAATGTGTATTCCTGGGGTACCCTTATGCGAAGAAGGGGTGGAATCTTTTTGATTTGGAGACACGTGAAGTCTTTGTCTCACGGGATGTCACCTTCATTGAGGAACGATTCCCATATTTGGAGCAAAAAGATCAGGTGGATGAGCCACCTAATTCTGATCTAAGGACGTTATTTGTGGATGATAGTGTTGGATTTGATGATATAAGTCATGTTTTGACAAGAGATACAGTGACACAGACTCCAGTTGTGTCAGACAAGGTTGGAGAAGAAGATATGCAAGCTATATCAGCAGGAATACGTGATATGTTGGGAATTACAGGGCCACAGACTGACCCTGAATCAGTTACACAGTCTGAGAATGTCGATGAGTGTCGACCGATACCAGCCAGTATCGATCGACACCTGGTGGATCAACCTGCAGCAACAGAAATTTTGGGACGCGGAATGCGACAGAAACAAGCTCCAGCCAAGTTACAAGATTTTGTGTGCAATATGACATTTGCAATGAATGCGTCTGCTGTGAGTCAGGAATTGATTAATGATTATGGGATTGAGAATTTTGTGAGCTGTGAGAGGTTCTCTATGTCACACAGAGCGTTCATGTGTAGTATAACAGAAGGAGTTGTGCCGAAAACATTTGCTGAGGCTATGGAAGATCCGCGATGGAGAAAAGCTATGAGACTGGAGATTGAGGCTCAGGAACGAAATCAAACCTGGTTGATTGAACAATTACCACCAGGTAAGCATGTCATTGAGTGTAAATGGGTTTACACGATCAAGTATAATGCTGATGGCTCGATTGAAAGGTATAAAGCGAGGCTTGTAGCTTGTGGAAATCGTCAGAAAGAAGGGATTGATTATTCTGATACATTTGCTCCTGTGGCAAAGATGAGCACAGTTCGATTGGTTCTGCAAGTTGCAGCTGGGAAAAATTGGGAGTTGCATCAGATGGATGTGCACAATGCGTTTCTTCATGGAGATTTGGAAGAAGAGGTGTTTATGAGAGTACCTCAGGGTTTTGGTAGCTCGAAGAAGGGAATGGTATGTCGATTGCGCAAGTCATTGTATGGTTTGAAACAAGCTCCGAGATGCTGGTTCGCGAAACTTTCGACGGCACTGTTGAGCTATGGTTTTACACAGAGTAAGGCAGATTACTCTCTTTTCTCGTTAGTTCGTGGTAAAGTTCACTTGCATGTTCTCGTATATGTGGATGATCTTGTGATAACAGGGAGCTCTCCAGGGGTGATACAGAAGTTCAAAACATATCTGAGTAATTGCTTTCATATGAAGGATTTGGGAAAATTGAAGTATTTTCTTGGATTGGAAGTTGCGCGAAACGCAGAGGGGATATATTTATCACAGAGGAAGTACGCTCTGGATATTATTGCTGATGTTGGTTTGCTTGGTGGTAGGCCGGTAGAGTTTCTGATGGAGCAGAATCATCAGTTGGGAAGGTCGACGTCAGAGATACTCACTGACCCGGAGAAGTATCGCAAAATCGTTGGAAGGTTGATTTATTTGGCTGCGACAAGACCAGATCTTGCGTATTCTGTTCACATCTTGTCTCAGTTTATGCGTGAGCCAAGAGAGGATCATTGGCGGGCTGCTTTACGAGTAGTTCGTTACTTGAAGGGGTGTCCTGGAATGGGAATTTTGTTGAAAGCGGACTGTAATTTTCATCTTACAGCTTGGTGTGATTCGGATTGGGCGGGATGTCCAATCACGAGGAGATCTTTAAGTGGATGGTTGATACAGTTGGGGAATTCACCTGTATCGTGGAAGTCAAAGAAGCAGGATGTAGTATCTCTCTCTTCGGCAGAAGCAGAGTACCGAGCTATGGTTGTGGCGGTGAAAGAATTGAAGTGGATCAAGAGTGTATTGACCACGATGGGTATTGCACATTCTGGTCCAATGGATTTGTATTGTGATAGTCAGTCTGCGCTTCATATTGCAGCGAATCCTGTGTTTCATGAGAGGACGAAACATGTGGAGCTTGATTGCCACTTCATTAGAGATGATATCGTAGCTGGAATCATTCAGACACAGCATGTTTCTACTACTCAACAATTGGCGGATGTCTTCACTAAAGCACTTGGAGGTCGTCATTTTCAAGATATTTTGTGCAAGTTGGGCATTCGAGATCTCCATGCTCCAACTTGAGGAGGGGTATTAAGAGATATAGGCTTATTGGGTATATATATATTGGGCCTTATATAGTTAGGATTATTTTACCTCTGTATATATAGAGAATTGTCTCCTTTGTAAAACCCTAATCAGAAAATATACAGAATTTCAGAGAGTTCTTCTGATTCTTACACGGGCTACTATAAAAATATATTTTCCAAATTCATGTATTTCATATACTACATATGTAAAACACTAGAAAATCACCGATCAGACTTAGTTATGTCAAAGTATCATATTTTTGTATTTATATATATATATATAGATATATATAGAGAGGGAGAGAGAGAGAAAAAAACCAACTCATCTTAATAGTATTTTGATTCATTACAACAAATGTATATAAAATGGTACCTGGTATTACATTGGTGCACAAACGTCATAAAACTTGTTCACACATTTATACCATAGCTAGAGAAAATCTAAGGGACTGGTACATAGCCGGTAGTCTCGTTACCCTTGCCGCCGTTTAATTTCTCTGACGAGATTTCATCACCACACGTTACTAATGCCTTGAGATCAGCATCCGTGATTCTCTGAAACAATTGATATTTGTAGATTTTAGGTGTTGTTAACTCTTGTTTTAATTGGTTTTTACTCCATTTCATGTCACTTAAAATTCTTATTCTTGCATTTGAGTCTCATTTGCATATTTTAGTATCATCTTAGAATTCTATTATAAGCTACTTTATTGCAATTTCATCGTTGTTTTGGTCATTTTTAGATTCTTTGGAGCTACGATGAGCATGGACACTTGGAATGAGGATGGAACTTGGAGGAAAGTGGAAGAAAACCAAGTTACGGGTTGAAGAGGGAGCTGGGATCGGTCACTACCGATTGCACAAACTGGTCGTGACAACAAAAGTAGGCAAAGTTTCAGTGTCTCTGGGATCGGCCTTTACCCCAATTGTCTTGACAGATCCAGACTGCATTTTTTGAATATTTTGGATCCGACCCAGTTTGTTCCGGGTCGACCCACTTCGTTTTACCTTCTTATATTTACAACTTTAGACATGTAAAAAACTAAATTTTGTTCTCTCTAAAGTTGGATATAGATCCAAACTCTTCTCTTGATATTTTTGGATGATATTTATCTTCTCATGCCACTCTAGTAAATGATTCTTCAACCTATATCGTTTATCTTTATGTTTATGTCTTTTTTTTTGCTTTTCTTTATGTTTGGTTGCTAGCTTTTAGTTGGATCAAGGGTAATGCTAGATTAGGATGAGTTGATGGTTAATCATTTAGATTAGGGGTGTCAATTAGGGCCAAAGTCCGAGGGCCGGCCCGGCCCTGAAAAACAGCGGGTTCGGGCTTAGAAATAAAAACCCAAAAAAAATCGGGCCTTTCGGGCTAATGTGTTTTTCGGGCTTAGCCCAAAAATCCCGGAACTATTTGATTACGTATGTCTTATTAAATTTGGGTTCGCTTATCATATGATTTCAAAACGTATGAAAACGTACCGTTATAGAAGAAGAAAAATCTAAATTGACTCTATACTTAGAAGAAGATACTTAGAAGAAGATATGTTGAAACTGACTTTTTATGAAAACATGGATGTTTTATAATGGTGCAAGTGTCAGTCACAACATTATGGTGAGTTAGCTCGTATGGCATGTGATGTTCTAAGCATTCCGATAACTACAGTAGCATCACTGATGTTGGTGCGCATGTCTTGGATAAATATAGAAATCGTCTTTTACCAAGAAACGTTGAAGCACTAATTTGTACATACACTTGGTTGGATGGGTTTACATTTCATGATCCATGTACAATTATCATTCATCCATATTTACTTCATATTTTAAAAATCTTTATCTATAAACTTTCAATGATATTTCTATATGATTTATACCTATAAAAACTTAATATTATTTATTTTATTTTTTTATCTGTAGCTCTTGATGGTGATGAGGATTTAGAAGACGATGAAAGAGATTCTAATCTGAAATTTACTACCTAGACTTGAAGTGTTTTGATTTTATGTTTTATTTGGTAATACAATTTATTTGAATTTTATTTGTTTTTGGGTCAAACTTTTGTTTTTAAATTTAATTGGATTTGATATAATACATTTAAATTTAGATTTATTTTGATAAATATTTTGTTTTAATTATTTTTCATTTAAGAATTGTGAATTTTTGTGTTTGTAAAAAAAAGCCCTTGAGCCATGTCCGGGCCGGACCGGGCTTTAGAATATAGGCCCGATTATTTTTGGGCCAGACTCAAATATATGCGGGCTTTACGGATTTCGGGCCAGGCAGAGCCGGGCCAGCCCGATTGACATCCCTAATTTAGGTTGACTCTTGTTAGATCCTTCATTTAGATTGTTCTTAATGCTAGTTTTGATTTGATCACTCACAATCTAGATCATAGGGATTTAACGCCCGAAAAGTGTTTGATGAAATACTTGAACCAAAACCAGCTTTTCTTCCCTAACCAATGAAAATTGATGTTAGGGTGATTAATGAACGTAATAGACTTGATTGTAATGTTCATTGATTATTTAATTAACAAATTAAAGTTTAGCTTAATTTGATAATTAGTGAAGTGATTAATGCCACGAAAGTAGGCTAGTCTTGTTATTGTGATCCATGTTCTAGGACGCTGCTTAACTAAATCTTTTGCATCATTGTTTGATTGTCAATCCATTCTTTTAATGGTTAAACTCATGGTCCAATGTTTTTTCTTCTTGCATATTTCTTTCTAGCATTTTATCTTATTATATAAAGCTGAATGTTTCAAAGTTAGTAACTTGCATAATCGTGACAAGTGTTAAGTTAATCGATTAGATATTGACATGTGTTTAATAAATTTCCAATTATATTTGACACATGTTTAATAAATTTTCAATTATATTTGACCACATAATATATATATATATATATATATATATATATATATATATATTATATAAAGCTGAATCTTTCAATGTGGGCGTGACACGTAGGCAAAATTATAACTCACGAGATCGTGACATGTGTTGTGGCTAATTAAGATCACGACATGTGTCAATTTAATAAAAATAAATTATATTCTTAATTATTTACTTCAAAAAAAAGAAAAAAGAAAATATGTTTTATCTAAATAGAAATTACTAAATTGAAGAAGTAAAATAAGTGAAAAAAACAGAAACAACGGGAGCATGATACGTAGGCAAAATTTTAACTCATGAGATCGTGACATGTGGCGTAGTTAATTAAAATCGCGACATGTGTCAATTTAATAAAACAAAATTATTCTTAATTATTTACTTCAAAAAAGGAAAAAAATGAAATATGTTTTTTCTAAATGGAAATTACTAAATTGAAAAAGTAAAATAAGTGAAAAAAACAGAAACTACCATATAATGGAAAGTATGTTTTTGGAACTTCAACATTTATTTAGCAAGATTGTTTATCAGATTTATTGATAATTTGGATCAATTTATATTCCTTAATTGCGAGTTATAAAATGTAATTTGTGAATAACTTAACATAATCTTAATTTAGAATCTAATTATACGGATCAAACTTACCCGGGTTATAAATTTTAAAATCTAATTATGTTTATTAAAACAGAAATTACTAAATTGAAAAAATAAGAGAAAAAACATAAAGTAAAATAAAATGAAACTTATGTTTTTTGAACTGTATTATTTATTTAGAATGATTGTTTACCAAATTTAAGGATAATATGGACCATTTCTAATTTTTAAATTATGAATCATAAAACATAAATTGTAAATAACCTAACATAATCTTAATATATAATATAATTATACGGATCATAATTACGCGGATAATCAATTTTAAATCTAAATATTTTTTTATATTCCCGCGTATTAAGCAGGGCCTAATCTAGTTAATAATAAAAGTAAAATTTATAATCGATTACTAATCCTAAAAGGGAAAATAAACAAAAATAGTAGTTGTGTTTAGATTAAAGAAATTAAACAAAAACTATAAATAAAAACAAAAGTTTAAAAAAAAAAAAATCATATTTCATATTAGAATAAGGAAATTAAACAATAGATAACAATCATAAAAAAAATGAATAAAAATTAAAAAAAAAATTAAAAAGGAAAAACCATATTTTAGTTTAGAATAAGTAAATCTTATTATATAAAACTGAATATTTCAAAGTTGCTAATTCACCTGATCGCGACATATGTCAAGTCAAAGTTGGAAAAAACTAAAATCGATTAATAAAAAAAAACTTAAAAAATTGATTCATAATCTTAAAAAATAAAGTTACTAAAAAATAAAATAAAAAGGTTAACAAATAAAATTTATCCTAAAAGAAAAAAAAATATTAAAAAAAAATATTCCTTAGTTTTTTCATTTAGATTAAGGAAATTAATCATAAAATGAGAAGAATTTTAATTTCTCACCTCTATATAAACTATGATTTGGTACTTGGTAGTATGTCAATAACACATCAAAAAAATAAATGTCTAATAATCGTATCCAAAGTTATTTATTGCATCTATTCACCAAATTTTTCTTTCAATGTATATATTTCATCGTAAATTTTGTCTCTAAATTTATGTATTATATATTTTCATGTGTGATCTAATTTTGTTTTCCATTTTTTCGTCTTTATTTTTTTTACAGGTTATAAAATATTAAATTACAAACCCGCATATATTCGGGGTACTTATCTACTAGTTTATAAACTTCAAAAACCCAAAAACAATTGTTCTAAATTAGTTTTGTCTTGCATCTTTAGTGTTGCAATATTTAATCCTCGTGGGATCGACCCCTAAGTATTACATTGGCATAACCGCGCACTTGCAGTCACTTATGGTTTTATAAATTTAATTAAAGCTTTGGAACCGGATTAGGAATTCTCTCATTAAGAACTGAATTCGGGCTTATCAACAATTAACTAACTAAATTGAAACCAATTAAGTGTGAGATTTTATAATCAATTAGTATTTTACATTCTTCTATCATATATAATAATTAAATATATATATATATAAGTTAAATCATAACGCATATGTGCACGAGAAGATACAAAATAGAAAATGGAAAAACCTTTTTCTGCTTGGTTAAATCCCTGAACCGTGAGAAGATGTCGTTAAGTTTCTCATCATCGAGCTCATATCCCAACTGAGAATAGAAAATAAACATATGCCAAATAATTATATCTAAAAAGTGTAATCTGCTAGTGTATATATATGATCATTGTATAACTAGCGATTAAAGAAATTACGAAACCATGAAGGAATACCTCTTTCAACCGATCTTTCACAGCATGGCGTCCGCTGCATATTCCATTGTTATTCAAATAAAAAAATAAGACAAAATAAAACAATAGTCCGTAGATTCAATTATGTAAAATCATCACTTAATGGAAAAGTTACCTAAGTTTTCCAAGAACAATGCCGGAATTTTGAGATTTCACAACCCCAACATCTTCTGGTGATAAGATCTCATATGTACTCCGGTTTTTCAATATTCCATCCTGCAAAATGTTTCAACAATCAGCATTAAATACAAATCATTCCCATATTTATTTTCTTATGTCATATTTAGATAATTTAAATATATGGAACCTGGTGAACGCCGCTCTCATGAACAAAACAGTTGGCTCCGGATTATCACCTCAAATACCACTATGTGTAAATTTTTAACCATGAGTACCCTAACTTAATCACAATACCCCTCTATTTAAGTGAAACGACGAAAATACCCTTGAGCTGTTTTAAATGAAATATCACCGCCAGTATTACTCAGTATTACTCAGTATTACCCCTAGTATTACTATACTCTAGTATTACTATACTCTAGTATTACCCAGTATTACTCAGTATTACCCCCAGTATTACTCAGTATTACTATTAGTATTACTCAGTATTACTACTAGTATTACTCAGTATTACTCAGTATTACTCAATATTACTCAGTATTACCTAGTTATACCACGTAGAGGGGATTCGAACCACGATCGCGCGCGCGCAGGTGACGCGCGTGGAGCTCGCAACCACTGCGCTCCCGTGTTTTTCGTTGTCCTCTTACCAATTTAATTCTATTTAATCTTTAAAACCATTCATTAAGGGTAAAATCGACATTTCACTACAGAGGGAGATTTGTGATTAAACTGTCACGATAGTGGTATATGAGACGATGATCCGTTGGCTCCAACTATAGTCTTATGTGGTTGAACATACAAGCCAGTATATTCTTGAACCTGCTCAAGAATTTACATCTATTAGTCAATTATTATAAAGGCCAAACAAAAAAAGCCTAGCATGATGATCGTTTTTCCATAAGTATACATATAAAAAGTTACCATCTTGCTAGTAGCCATAATTTGGCGTGTGTCTATTCTTGTGTAAACACCATCCATCACGTATTCTCCTCGACATTTCAAAGCCATCACGACCTATACATAATTACAAATAAATACTCATGTTGATGATGAATTGATGATGATCAGGCCCGTCTTAAGAAATTTGCACATGTCGTCTTACAAATAGTTTAAGACGGTCTTGGTGATGATCATGATCTTACCTCTTCAAGTGGCGCATTACCACTTCTTTCACCTATTCCGTTGACCGTTACGTCAACTTGTCTTGCTCCCGCACACACACCCTATACATAGATAATGTAAATTCATTGTTCTATATGCCTATTGAATAGATATTTGTAAATAAATGAATTGTAAATGAGAGTTAAAAACAAAAAACAAAAAAAGTACGGCGATTGCGTTGGCGGTCGCAACACCAAGGTCGTTGTGACAATGAACGCTGAAGACAGCATCATCAATTCCAGGAGTGTTTGCTTTGAGGTATCTCACAAGTTCTCCGTATTCTTCCGGCATGTTGATCCCTACCGTGTCCGCAATGTTCACCGTGGTTGCACCCGCTTTTATCGCTTCTCCTAGAATCTTGCATAGAAACTCCTTCTCCGACCTGCTTATAGTTTTAATCAAACACTAGTATTTTAAAAATCTATATATATGACATGATGAATATGGAGAGGTCATTAGTCACAATAATCCATAACGTTATCCAACAACAGCTAAAAACGGTATAGATTATGACATGATTGTTTGATAAATTTATGTGTTTTTGTTTACATGTATATATAATCTTATATATATATATATATATATATATATATATATATATATATATATTTTCCTTTTTTTGCTAAGTCAAAAAAAAAGAGCCAAAATCTATTTATTCATTAAAGATACACTTGTAATTGACCTCATAAGAATTAACATGAGCGCGATGATACGAGATATTTTTGTGTCAATTTTCCCAAGTGTACTCATGTCATTGTAGTACTTGAGATGTCAATCCATAAGGGGTTAAGATTGAGGCACTAAGAATGCAAGAAACTTCTTAAGCTAGAGCAAACATTGTTTTTGGTTTTTAAATTTATAAGAAAGGAAACAAATGCAAGAAGGAAAACAAAACACAAGACTAAAATGTTGGATTATGAACTAAGCTATCAATGAGATGGGTAACAATCAAACAATGAATCATTTAGAAGCATTAATCACTATCTTAGAACATGGAATTCTCAAATATGACTAATCCATTTCCATGGCACTAATCACCTTGTTAATTATCTAATCAAGAACAAATTTCCATTTGTGATTAAATAATTAACAAGCATTAAGAAACAATTCCAATTAGTTCACTAAACACCCTAAACATCAACTTCCGTTGGCTAGGATATGCATAGCTCACAAAAGGTTCGGATCAGGCAATTCATTTAAACTCGGGTCATGAGTGAAATGCCTAAGATCTAGAAACGAATGAACATACCTAATCTAGTACTAACACCGCTTACTCGAATCTATCCCTAATGCATGGGATGAGACCAAAAATCTAACTAATCTAAGGTGTAGTACTAGGTTTCGGTTTATCATGACAAATCTAGCGTTACGAACCAACCTAAGTGAAAGACTCATCCAAGATCATCTTAAATAACCATTATCTAACCATCAAGACAATTGACTAATGATGCCTAAACATTCAATGCACATTCATTCTTATGACATGGATCACACAAGTAGATTAGTTCACTTCCATGATACTAATCCATTTACAAAATCATCTAGTTATCAAGAACTTCCGTTCGAAACTAAATGATCCATAATCATTAAGCATTAGTCCATACAAGTCAACAATTCACCTTAATCATCAATTTCCATTGGCTAAGAATTGAATTGCATGCTTAGAAGTTTTCTAGACATTTCATCGAACACCTTCCGGGCGAGAAATGTCTTAAGTTCTAGAAATGAGTTGTCAATTCGATTCTAGCATTAAGATCCCTCCTAACATGAGAACAAATGATTATCTAAGCCTAAACATCAACAATCAACCATCAACCATCCAAATCAAACATTATCTAAAATCCAACAAAAAGTCAACTCACAAGAACATGAAGAACACAAGAGAAAAAGACATAGAAATGAAGAACAAGAATCAAATAAGCATAATTATAAAGATAGAGTGAAGAAATCTTCTCTAGAATGGCATTTGTATGAAGAACAATCCCAAAACATCAAGAAGAGAGAGTTGGGGACGAGCCCCACTCTTCGAAGAAGAAAACTTTACAATAAAATTAGGTTTTTTGGCTTTTAATAGAGTTTGGGTCGAATTTTTGAGTTTCAGATGATCCACAGCGGTCAGCTCATACCGCTGCATGACCGCTGTGATTCTCTGTTTTTTTTCGACGGATGAACCCGCAGCGGTCACTGTAGACCGCTGCATGACCGCTGCGAGCTCCACTGAGTTCCTTCGCGCGCCAGACTGGACCGTCGTCACGGAAATTGGCATAACTTCTGATCGCACCGTTGGAATTGCCTCAAACCACTTCCAAATGAAAGCTAATCCATTGATATATCTCGTGTTAAAATTTGAGCTCAATCCATCGGTGGAAAGTCCTTCATCCAATGCCAAACTTATGACGTCTCAACCTGATCCTGCATCTTTGTATTCCGAAATGAACTTTTTGATGGCTATCTTCACTCCTCCAACTCCTATGACTCCAAGAACACCTGAAAATGGCTCAAGCAAGCCAAAAAGAATGCAAAGACAACCTAGGACATCTAAAATGCAATGAGACTCAAGTTGGACCTAAATGCATGAAAATATCCAAAAACTATACAAATTGGAACTAAAAACCTATGAAACTAAACCTTAAAAACATGTAAAATATGGTGTTATCAACTCCCCCGGACTTGCCTTTTGCTTGTCCGCAAGCAAACAAGAGAAGACAAACCGGAAGAGAGGTTTTAAAGAGTGGAAATTCACAACTAAAATACATGTCAAAGCATTCAAAATAATAGCCCAACATAATACCAAGACATTGCAAAAACGTATCTCAATATGACTCTAACTTCTCTAGACTTATCGCAACTCCAATTATTTTACTCTAGATCCAAAACAAGTATCCGCATGCTTTCTTATCAACCAACTCCCTACATTCATTTAAGTTCAAGCGTGACTCTCACATATGGGCAATTGATCTATTCCATTTGGCTCGGTAGAAAAAGGTCTTTACGTATAAGAGGCGGTTCATGTATTTGTGGCTACTCTCAAAATCAAACGCAAGTCATTATACAAAAGCAATAGAGAATAGGAAACAATTTATGCATACAAGATGTTCTTCCATTGTTCTACCCTTCCTAAAGCTTTTCATCTAAATTCCCGAACTTGACAAGCAATTTTCTTTTTCTTTCAAAACTCTTCTTAACCACAAACGTATAAACTCAACCCGCCAATCACATCAAACGACAACTCTTTCTACACCTTAGTTACTAGGGAATTTATATCATTATGCCTTTTCTTTTTTCTTATTTTCGATTAACTCTTTTTTTTTTTTTTTTTTTTTTTTTTTTTTTTTTTTTTCATCCCCTATAACTTTTTTTACAACATGGTTTTCATTTTTCTTTTCTCATTCCACTTCCCATTTTTTCATTTTCAAACCAATCCCACAAATCCCAACCAATAACCTTTGTAAACCCCTATCAATTGGAAGAAAGAGCTTGTCGTTTCTATCTCGAAAGATTTTGTACATGAAAGCGCATAGAAAAAGACCTCACTCAACGATTTAGCACAATGGTTCAAAATAAAAGGTTTCGGGTTTGGGTGCGGAACCATCTTAAAAAGGAAGATGGCCATTCGAGTTAACAAGTGTGGCATAAAAGGATAAGATAACTCGAATGTTCATGTAAAACCACGGTTAAGATCTAAAGCCCATAAGCGAGATAATTAAAGTTCATTTTCGCCTAATAAAGATGGAGTTGATATCAAATTTAGCAAGCATCAAAAAGACAATGGATTTCAAGCGGAGAGATCAAAGTACGAAGTTTACAAGCTTTTTGAAATCGTTTAAGCAATATAAAACCATTATCGAGAGCATCACAATGAAAGCTTATCATACATGTTTCATGAACTCCCATGCACATGAATGCAACCAATATGATCTAGAAATGAGTGATCAAGTCAAGTCTAGAATGCACATGGACTAATGCAAACTACATGATGATTTTTTTTGTTTTTCGTTTTTTTATGCAATTGAAAATATACAATGCAATGACTCAAGAAAATAAAAATAAGACAAAATACACAATGTCAGAACACAAGAACCTCTCCCCCGGACTTAAATCACACCGTCTCGGTGTGAATTAAGCCAAAGAGAGAGTAAAACAAACATAAACAAAAACAAAAACGAAATGGTATATACAAAGGGATAAGTTAGTGGTACCTTGGAGTGGAGTGGATTCACGAGGAGGAAGCATTGTGCGTTGAAGCTCACGGACTTTGACCATTCCATCCGTCCCATTTATTCACCCTTATTGCTCCTACAAAAAACATGAAAACAAAATTTATCAAACAATAAAAGGCAGAAAACAAGAAGTAAAGGATAGGATTGCTTGTTTTATGTCTCTAGCATTGACGAGGGATAGGATTGGGGAGGTCCCCAATGGCGCGTTTAACGTCGCTAGCTTGACGGTTGCGTCCTCTTATTCACTCTCTCCTTGAATGTTTCCTTTACTCCTAATTTCGAACCTAAGAGATCAAGATCACAAGAAAAGAGAAAAAAGATTAACAACAAAAGAAAATAAAAAGCTCTAGTCTCAAGAAGAATCCAAATCCTAATGATCAATGCTAAACCCCAATGGCAACGGCGCCAAATTGATACGAGATATTTTTGTGTCAATTTTCCCAAGTGTACTCATGTCATTGTAGTACTTGAGATGTCAATCCATAAGGGGTTAAGATTGAGGCACTAAGAATGCAAGAAACTTCTTAAGCTAGAGCAAACATTGTTTTTGGTTTTTAAATTTATAAGAAAGGAAACAAATGCAAGAAGGAAAACAAAACACAAGACTAAAATGTTGGATTATGAACTAAGCTATCAATGAGATGGGTAACAATCAAACAATGAATCATTTAGAAGCATTAATCACTATCTTAGAACATGGAATTCTCAAATATGACTAATCCATTTCCATGGCACTAATCACCTTGTTAATTATCTAATCAAGAACAAATTTCCATTTGTGATTAAATAATTAACAAGCATTAAGAAACAATTCCAATTAGTTCACTAAACACCCTAAACATCAACTTCCGTTGGCTAGGATATGCATAGCTCACAAAAGGTTCGGATCAGGCAATTCATTTAAACTCGGGTCATGAGTGAAATGCCTAAGATCTAGAAACGAATGAACATACCTAATCTAGTACTAACACCGCTTACTCGAATCTATCCCTAATGCATGGGATGAGACCAAAAATCTAACTAATCTAAGGTGTAGTACTAGGTTTCGGTTTATCATGACAAATCTAGCGTTACGAACCAACCTAAGTGAAAGACTCATCCAAGATCATCTTAAATAACCATTATCTAACCATCAAGACAATTGACTAATGATGCCTAAACATTCAATGCACATTCATTCTTATGACATGGATCACACAAGTAGATTAGTTCACTTCCATGATACTAATCCATTTACAAAATCATCTAGTTATCAAGAACTTCCGTTCGAAACTAAATGATCCATAATCATTAAGCATTAGTCCATACAAGTCAACAATTCACCTTAATCATCAATTTCCATTGGCTAAGAATTGAATTGCATGCTTAGAAGTTTTCTAGACATTTCATCGAACACCTTCCGGGCGAGAAATGTCTTAAGTTCTAGAAATGAGTTGTCAATTCGATTCTAGCATTAAGATCCCTCCTAACATGAGAACAAATGATTATCTAAGCCTAAACATCAACAATCAACCATCAACCATCCAAATCAAACATTATCTAAAATCCAACAAAAAGTCAACTCACAAGAACATGAAGAACACAAGAGAAAAAGACATAGAAATGAAGAACAAGAATCAAATAAGCATAATTATAAAGATAGAGTGAAGAAATCTTCTCTAGAATGGCATTTGTATGAAGAACAATCCCAAAACATCAAGAAGAGAGAGTTGGGGACGAGCCCCACTCTTCGAAGAAGAAAACTTTACAATAAAATTAGGTTTTTTGGCTTTTAATAGAGTTTGGGTCGAATTTTTGAGTTTCAGATGATCCACAGCGGTCAGCTCATACCGCTGCATGACCGCTGTGATTCTCTGTTTTTTTTCGACGGATGAACCCGCAGCGGTCACTGTAGACCGCTGCATGACCGCTGCGAGCTCCACTGAGTTCCTTCGCGCGCCAGACTGGACCGTCGTCACGGAAATTGGCATAACTTCTGATCGCACCGTTGGAATTGCCTCAAACCACTTCCAAATGAAAGCTAATCCATTGATATATCTCGTGTTAAAATTTGAGCTCAATCCATCGGTGGAAAGTCCTTCATCCAATGCCAAACTTATGACGTCTCAACCTGATCCTGCATCTTTGTATTCCGAAATGAACTTTTTGATGGCTATCTTCACTCCTCCAACTCCTATGACTCCAAGAACACCTGAAAATGGCTCAAGCAAGCCAAAAAGAATGCAAAGACAACCTAGGACATCTAAAATGCAATGAGACTCAAGTTGGACCTAAATGCATGAAAATATCCAAAAACTATACAAATTGGAACTAAAAACCTATGAAACTAAACCTTAAAAACATGTAAAATATGGTGTTATCACGCGACAAGTATAAATTTAACTTTTTAAATAATTTTATATAAATATATTCTTGCCAAATTAATTAAAAGCAAACGTAAAGGCAAACATAACATTACTAATAAAAATATTTTGTAACGTGACCAAACGGATATATAAAGGTTTTAAAATATGGACCTGCCGGCATCTTCGCAACCAATTTGGACGTCATTGAAGTCTAAGCTCCTAGCAAACCTAACACTACTCGCTGCCATCTGAATGACTTCTTCTTTCCTCTTTTTCAATTTATATTTCATGTGAATGTCACTAGTAGATATGAATATGAGTATCGTAGGCCTCTTCGCGTACTTCACCGCCTCCCAGACCGCCTCTATGTCTCTATGTTTGCATCGTGCGAAGGCGCATATCACTGGAACGTAACCTGTTTCCTCATCCACCTAAGCAAAAAACAACAATACATACTTAACTATAATTATGGTAAAATTTGGAGAACTACTCCATTTATTTTTATTTTTTTGCTAACCATAAATACTCTATATATATATATATATTTATTATTATTTTTTGAAACAAGGGTTATGTGCTTGTATTATTTGCATCAAACTATGTTAATAATTTTATCAGATGTCCCTAAAACGGCAAGGTTACCGATATACAGTTTGAACATAAAAAAAATATACTATAAAATGAAGGAAATAGAGAAACAACCTCGTTTCCTGCGGTCTTGGCGATGGTCTTGACGGTTTCGAACTCTTCCTGAGAGGACCCAGGGAAACCAACTTCCATGATGTCTACTCGGAGTTTAGCGAGCTGCCGGGCAATCTCTAGCTTCTGCGGTGGAGTAAGGGCTGCACCGGGAGCTTGTTAGCCGTCACGTAGCGTCGTGTCTAATATACGCACATAGTTCTTGTCGGGGAGTTTGTTCGGAATGTACTTCGGCCACCGGTCCACGACGGGTTTGGGGTCAATAGCACTAGCCCCAACGTTTTTGGACACAGAGGAGCAACATAAGGAGAACAAGGACGGCTTTTTGTACAGACGGGTCAGGAGGAGAGGGGGCAAGGAAGATCCGAAGGGTAAGACTGACTGGACGACCACAGTGGAACCGGTGGTGGGGATCATACCGGAATATGTCAGAAGGAGAGTGATTTTTTATTTTGATTTGGAGGATAGATAAGTGATGTAATTGTTATGCAATGAGATACCGAATGCCTATAGTTGTAAGTTTAAGCTGAAAAACAAAAACATAAGTTTAATCACAAGAGATTTATATTCATTCATTCATTCACAATAACTCGTTAAAATATTGTTCAAAACTGGGAGTACAATGTACAAACAAGATATTTTTATTAAAATAATAATAATCGATATTTAAATTGTTAGTAATGATCAGTAAGAATTGGACATACATACCACGTGGTATGCACCTCCAGGTTGGTAGCCTACATAATCACATATGCTAATCTCTGTGACGAAGCTAGCTCTTAATTAATTAATTAAACACAAACTTAACCGGGATCATTTGTAATTAGTCTTATATTTATATAGTAGCTAAGCTAGCTCTTAATTAATTAAACACAAACTTAATCGGGATAATTTGTAATTGGTCTTATATATATATATATATAGTAGCTAGCTCTTAATTAATTAATTAAACACAGACTTAATTGGGATATTTGGAATTAGTCTTATCTATATAGTAGCTATCTCTTAATTAATTAAACACATAGTTAATTGGGATATTTGTTGTAATTAGTCTTTCTTATATATATATATATAGTTAATTGGAATATTGAGGTCTGGTCTGACACACTCACCAGCCTCGCTGTCCACTCCTATGATCGGATAAGTTCATTTCGCCTTGACGGCTCTCCTCACCACCAAGAGCACGTGGATATTTGCAACTCCAATTGGGTGACTTAAGCTTAATTTTACTAGTGGCATAACTCTGTTTTCTTTTTCAAATTAATCCATTATTTTTATTTTTACATGAGAACTGAAAAGGGGCAAGTAACTAAATAGTTTTTTTCCCTAAAATGTTACTATATCTTGTAGTGGTAGAAAGACAATCGTTTAAATTGTTAGCATTCGTTTGGCGACAGCAATTGATAGTAGAAACGAAGCTGTTGATAACAATAATTGGTAAAAATGATTTCAGCTTCAATTGGTGACCATTTAAAATAAAATAAAATTATTAAGGAGTAATACTTTGTTTATCAATTTTTTTTACCATTGATAAGGATTTTTTTCCCCCATCATTATTCATTATTCCCTTATATTCCTCCTTTGGTGAGGACTGAGGAAGTATAGAATAAAAATGTTCCTCTCCAAAATTGAAAAGGAACAATGATGAACATAAACTAAAATTTGTTGTTTATCATTAAATAGTTTTTAAAAAGTGTTTATGATGATGATTTACATTTATATTTATAATATTTTGTATTTTTATTATATAACTAAAGAAAAAATATTTTGGATGACAAAATTCATGTTAAATTAATGTTATGAATCAGTATATTGGTAGTTACAAAATTCATGTTAAATATTTTGGATGACAAAATTCATGTTAAATCTTTTAAATTAGTATTGGTAGTTAAACAATTTAAGAGATGTTTTAAAGTGAAATTCCTATAAAAAAAAATATGATGAATATTATTTTTAATACATGTTCAACTTTTTGGTTACAATTTACTATGACGTTTTGTTCATAATTCTTCTTTTTCGGTTATATTTTATTTCCTTTTTTGTTCCTTTACATATTTACTTTTCATTCTTTTTGTTTATATGGTGGTCACCAATTGAAACCTAAAATATTTATATTGCTTATCTAGTATATTAAAATGTGGCAATCTATTAATTGTTTAAAAAAAATCATTTTACAGTATTATGTTGCAATTCTATGGGCTAGTATAACAATATATTTTCCAAATTTATGTATTTCATATACTATATATTAAAAACACTAAGAAAATCACCAGACTTATGTCAATTATCAAACACTTTTTATACTTGTTTATATATACAAAAAACACTTCATCTTAATTAATAGTATTTTATTCATTACAACAACAAATGTATATCAAATGGTACTTGATATTACATTGGTGCAGAAACATAAAACGTGTTCACACATTTATACCATAGAGGAAATTTGAGGGACTGGTACATAGCCGTTACTCTCTTTACCGTTGGCGCCGTTTAATTTCTCATCACCACAAGTTGTTACTAATGCCTTGAGATCAGCATCCGTGATTCTCTGAACAAATTAATAAATTGACACTTATTAAGTGTGAGATTTTATAATCAATTCGTATTTTATATTCTTCTATCATATATAATTATTAAATATATCTAAGTTAAATCACAACGCATACGTGCACTAGAAGATACAAAATGGAAAATGAAAAAGAAAAAAAAAAACCTTTTTCTGCTTGGTTAAATCCCTGAACCGTGAGAAGATGTCGTTAAATTTCTCATCATCGAGCTCATATCCCAACTGAGAACAATAAACACATAAGTATATCTATAATGCCAAATAATTCTATAAAAAGAGTAATCTGCTATATATATATATATATATATATATATATTTGATCAATGTATAACTAGCGATTAAAGAAATTACGAAACCATAAGGAATACCTCTTTCAACCGATCTTTCACAGCATGACGTCCGCTGCATATTCCAATGTTGTTCAAGTAAATAAATAAGACGATGCCAAACAAATAGTAATAATAAATAAGACAAAATAAAACAATGGTCTGTAGTTTCAATTATGTAAAATATCACTTAATGGAAAAGTTACCTAAGTTTTCCAAGAACAATGCCGGAATTTTGAGATTTCACAACCCCAACATCTTCCGGTGATAAGATCTCATATGTACTCCGGTTTTTCAATATTCCATCCTGCAAAATGTTTGAACAATCATCATTAGTTACAAATCATTCTCATATTTATTTTCTTATGTCATATTTAGATCATTTAAATATATGGAACCTGGTGAACGCCACTCTCATGAACAAAACAGTTGGCTCCAACTATAGGCTTATGTGGTTGAACATACAAGCCAGTATATTCTTGGACCTGCTCAAGAATTTACATCTATTAGTCATTTATTATAAAAGCCAAGAAAAAAACAAAACTAGCATGATTTTTTTTGCCATGTATATATAATTTTTTTTACCATCTTGCTAGTAGCCATAATTTGGCGTGTGTCTATTCTTGTGTAAACACCATCCATCACGTATGCCCCTCGACATTTCAATGCCATCACGACCTACATACCAAATAAAATTCATGTCATGGTGATGATGACGACAACTACAATTATGTTAAATATCATGAATTTTTACAACTCAAAACGAATCGGCAGTTAAAAAAACACTAAAATATTAATTTATATCGATCAGTTATAAATTATTTTATGTTCCATCTCACTTTTAATGTGGAATGCCTATCAGATATTACCTCTTCAAGCGGTGCATTCCCACTTCTTTCACCAATTCCATTGACCGTTACTTCGACTTGTCGTGCTCCCGCACATACGCCCTATATATATACTCATTGTTCTATAGGTATTTTGAATAGACATATGTAAATAAATGAAAAAAGGGAGTTATAAAAAGTACGGCGATTGTGTTGGCGGTAGCAACACCAAGGTCGTTGTGACAATGAACGCTGAAGACAATATCATCAATTCCAGGAGTGTTTGCTTTGAGGTATCTCACAAGTTCTCCGTATTCTTCCGGCATGTTGATCCCTACCGTGTCCGCGACGTTCACCGCGGTTGCTCCCGCTTTGATTGCTTCTCCTAGAATCTTGCATAGAAACTCCTTCTCCGACCTGCTTATATTTAATCAAACACTAGTATTTTAAAAATCTGTATGACATGATCGAAAAAATGTCACAAAGTCCATAAGACCATCCTTATTGCAGACACAATCTATGTGTCTTCCGCTTTTTTTTTTTTTTTTTTTAAATTGAATTTTTTATGTCGCGACACGTCATCAACCTTTTGGAAAGATTTGTGTCTTCCGGAAGACCCATGTCTCGGATGCTGATGCTCTAAATTGTTTGAAAAAATTACATTAAAATAACATACGTTTTTCAGTTTTTCTTATATAAAATATTCTTGCCAAATATATATAAACTTGAACGTCAAATGCAAAATGTAAACTAAAGATTACTAGCAAAAATATGTTGTAACGTAAAACCCAACAGGCGCGCAATCAAACAATCGAGATATATTAGGGTTTTAAGATATGGACCTGCCGCCATCTTCGCAACCAAGTTGGACGTCAATGAAGCCTAAGCTCTTAGCAAATCTAATGCTACTCGTGGCCATCTCGATGACTTCTTCTTTAGTCTTTTTCAACTTATATTTCATGTGAATGTCACTAGTAGATGTGAATATGAGTATCTTCGGCCTCTTCGCGTACTTCACCGCCTCCCAAGCCGCCTCAATGTCTCTTTGTTTGCTTCGTGCGATGGCACATATCACTGGTATGTAACCTGTTTCCTCATCAACCTTATACCAAAACACAAGATAGTTGTTTACATCGTTAACTATATAGTCTTTTTAATGGTATTGTTTTGACAAATTCTCCATTTGTGTGTGTATTATTCGCGCAAAAACCATATTAATATTCGTTCCATTTTTATCGAATGTCCCCAAACTAAACTGAAAGGCCTGACTATATATAGGTTGCACATAAAAACTTTATACTATAAAATGAAGGAAATAGAGAAACAACCTCGTTCCCCACGGTCTTGGCGATGGTTTTGACAGTTTCAAACTCTTCCTCAGAGGACCCAGGGAAACCAACTTCCATGACGTCTACTCGGAGTTTAGCAAGCTTCCGGGCAATCTCTAGCTTCTGCGGTGGAGTAAGGGCACCACCGGGAGCTTGTTCGCCGTCACGGAGCGTCGTGTCGAATACACGCACATAATTCTTGTCCGGAAGCCTGTGCGGTATGTACTCCGGCCACCGTTCCACGACGGGTTTGAGGTCAATAGCTTTAGTCGCCTCCTTTTCGGACACAGGGGAGCAACATGAGATAAACAAGGATGACTTGTTGTACGGACGGGTCAGGCGGAGAGACGGCAAGGAAAATCCAAAGGGTAACACTGACCGGACAACGACGGCGGAACCGGTGGTAGGGATCATTCCGGGAGATGTCAAAAGTGACGAAGCCATAATGATAAGGTACGTAGGAAAGAAAGACAGAAATATTTTGGTTTTGATTTTGGAGGATAGATAGTGAGGGAATTGTTTTGCGATGAGATGGAGAACATGTACAATAAAATATATAAATATTTATAGGTAGAAAATCTTGGTATGGAATTTTAAACTCTTTCATTTAGTGGAAAGATGGCTTAAGCTTGTCATTAGCTATCGTATAATTTTTTTATTATTATTATGGTTTGCGACGTTTTTGTTATCATTTTTTTTTGTTAAATACATTTTTACTATCATGAGTTTTTTTTTAAGAAAAAGGCTAGTATTATAAGATGTTATAAATATAAATATATCGTTTCTGCACTTGATAATCAAATAGTTTTTTTTTACATTCTGTTGTACAGGATTCCGATGAACGCAAAATTGCAATTCTTCTGTTTATTTTGGTTTTAATATCTTCTCAAAAAATAATTATATCTTCTTTAATATAGTTTCATATGTATACTATTCTACATAAATTATACAACTGTATACATATTTATATAAATTAAATTATAATATAGATATATAAATATTTATACATAATATTGTTTAAAAGTGGGAGTAAGAACGTGATATTTTTATTAAAATAAATGATCGCTGTCAGAATTAGTAAAAGAGGACATACAAATCACGTGGTATGCACATCCAGGTAGGTGAATCACAAAGCTCTGTGAAGAAGCTCTAAAGAGTAAACAGACATGGGCTATTTGTAATTAGTCTAGTAGAATGAGATTTTTTAGTAAAACTTTTTATTTATCAATTAAAATGGTTTAGAAATCCATATCAAAAATATAAAGTTTACATAAATTATATCATACATGTATAGATGAACACTTCGTACTAGTCTGTCTACTTTTGTGTTAGAGCACTTTTATTAGAAGTTTTTTAATAAGTCTCTCATAAAATTAGAAAAATGGAAGAGATAGAATGACAAGTGTTTCTCTTGATAAATTTTGAGAATCTCATCATAGACTCTAGTAACACAGGCTTTTCTATGAATGGTTCATTTTTAATAATTTAAAATTTAATAATCAATTAAATTGTATTGTAAATATTAATATTATATGGGGCTTTTGCATGAGGTGTCACTTTATTTAAGATTTATTTATATTCTACCATTTTTGAAAAATATTTCAAAATATAACACTTTCATTACTGTTTGGCCCGAATTTGAACTGTTTTGTCTTTGATGTACGAGACATGTGTATCAGTTTCGAAGAGATGTTTTACGCCGAACGAGCGGGTGAATGTGATATTAGAGTCGTTATGATATGACTACTAAAAGAAATTTTTTTTTATCATATATATATTATTACGTAAATACAAATTTTAAAAAATATTAATTAAACTTACAATCTCACATATATAAAAGATGATAACACAAACAGATCCAGTATACTTGTAACGCAGAAGGTTGGAGATAAGGAGAGAGAATAAAACAAGTTAAAATCAGAAAGAAACTTATAAATAATTATGAAAATATAACATATATTTTTGTAAAAATATTAGATGTGTACACCATAACCGTTATCAAAACTAACGTGGATATCCACACAATTATGAAAAAATTCAGCAGAATAAATCTTAAACTTTAAACACTGAAAAGATGATAAATGATAAATATTACACCCTAAATACAAAAAAGAAAGACGTCAAAAAAGGGAAATACTAAGCCTTCCACGGATACTAAATAATAAAATGTACTATATATTAAGGGAATACTAAACCGAAAAAGGGATACTAAATCCTAAATGGCAAATAGCGAATCCAAATTGAATAACGTAAAGTATGACAACCATAAATTAAGAACATAATAACAGAAAAAAACTAAATCCTAAATAAGAAATAGTGAACCCAAATTGAATAACGTAAAGTATAACAACCATAAATTAAGAACATATGACGGAAAAAATCTAAACCCTAAATGAAAAATAGCGAACCCGAATTGAAAAATGTAAAGTATGACAACTATAAAGAATATCTAACGGAAAAAACTAAACCCTAAATGAGAAATAGCGAACCTAAATTGAATAACGTAAAGTATGACAACCATAAATTAAGAGCATATAACAGAAAATCTATATCTTAAATGGAAAATAGTGAATATGAAAAACGAATTCAGATTGAACAACGTAAAATTTTACAAAATTATATAAACATATGAGAGAAAATATTAACTCATGCTTTAGGCAAGTTTAGAATTTAACATGGCAAAACCAAAAATCACTTAGATACAAAAAAATTACAATTATGAAAATAAAGCAATAAGAAATTTCATGTAAAACTTTTTTTTTAATTTATGGGTCTCTAAGAAAACCCTCCTGCGCTTTTTTATTTTATTTTAAAAATTATTATATAAGTTTAATTACAAATTCCAAAAATAATCACATCAACTCTGACACAAGAGATTTTAACAACTGACAAAACATGTCATGTACAGTACAAGAGCAAATTCAAAATTTATATAAAAGAAATCGGGTATATTGATTTAAATTTCAAAATATCACTCGAGCAAATAAATGAAAATTAAAAAAAAAATTAAACATATCAACTGCTTTTGTCTGACATAACATCTTTAAATGTTGAAAAACCTGACATGTATAGCACACGAGAAAATCCACATAAGGGCTATAACCATCTATTTACAAAGGAAAATGTTAAATATTTTTTGTTAAATTTAAAAATGCTAGAATACAAATGAAAATTAGATAAAGTGACATTTTTTACAAATTTTTTATATTATATTGATAAAAGATTTGAAAAATATCTCATCAATGGAGATGCTTTTAGGAATACTTATTCTTATTCTTCTCGAATTCTTCCACGTCCACATGTATTAAAAATGCATATTATTTCGTGTTTATATTCTTCTCGAATTCTTCTAAATATATTAAGAATGCATGTTATTTTGTTTATATGTCACCAGTTTAAAACAGACTGTTGCAGTAATTATTTTTTTCGAAATAGTAACATTTTTACGTTTTTATATATTGTTGACACGATGATGCTCTGAAGGCTGAACAAATAGGTATTACTTTCTCTTTTATCAACAGATGCAATTCTTATCATAACAAATGTAGTAAACAATATACCAGTCCAGCCACCAAAAAAAATTGAACGAAAATTGTATATCCTTTCAAACAATTACCAATGGATCTACAAGAAAATATCTAGACTGTCTGGATCTAAAACTTAATTTTGTGTGTCATGAGTTTTATTGTTTTGTGGCATTGTTACTTAATTTGTATAAGAAGGAGAGATTAGCAGCACGTGTATGTTTGCATAGGTAGGTGAGTTGTGCATAATTTCAGTCGTATAAGTTATCCAGTGTTGTCGAGTGGGGTAGCATAACGTTGTTGTTTTTTGTTCCACGCATGAGTGCATTTACATTTCGATTAATTAAATTAAACCATAACATACAACTTACAGGATAATCTAGTCGGCCAGACATATATGTACACGCGGCACAAGGCCGAAAATTATATTATCTAAAAGTCCAAAATCTAAATCAGATTTTAATCAGTTTACACTGATTCAAACAAAAAAATCCTAATCAGTTGACACTGATTCAAAAAAAAAAATGTATATATATATGTATATCATAAAATGTTCAAATTAAGATTTGTCTTGTAACATCTTCACTTGTCGTAAGATCATGAGCTTGTATTGATGCTTTCTTTGTCGTCCGATTAATATCTATAGACTTTTAGAGCATTGCTTAAAAGCCTTGCTTAAAAACCTCATACGGCCAAATTCAAAGCAATAGTGCATACTTCTTCTGCACTAAATGCATTTTCCCTATGTTTCCCAACTATTATTACTCAAAATCATCAGTACTTTTCTATTAACGAATATTGAAAATTGAAATTGAAAACTGAAACTATTAGACTACATGTAGGAGGTAAATCGTCGCAAGTAGATTAGAGAAGCGATGCGGCTCTCTCTCTCTCTTCTCTTAAGTTGCTCATAATCCCGAAAAAAAAATCCAAAAATTCAAAATCCGAGACAAAAGGCAAAAACATAAATATTCAATAAAATTAATATATTTTCAAACTAAAAATATCTAAAATATTCGAAAAATTCAGAAAACAAAATAGATGTAAATACCTATAATATCGAAAATATATTTAAAATATCCAAAATATTCAAAAATAATTAATATATTTATGTTTATAGTTGTAATTTTGGGTATTTGAGTTATATCAAATCTAAATATAATTAATATATTTGGATATATAATTACACTTCAGATATTTCGAGTACCTATTCGGGTTCGATTCTTCAGATATAGAAATTTAGAATCCGATCGAGTATTTTAAAATTTTGGATCAGAATCGGTTTGAATATTTTTGGTTCGGTATTAGTTTAGATTTTCGGATCCGGATTTTTTGTCCAGGCTTAGGAAAGAGCATGCAAGGAGCATGCAAGCGGAGCTTTTGGCCGGCGGCTGTAATTGGCGCCGCACCAACATCTGTAATCCCGTCGAGTGACACGTGTTTGACATTTAGTTTATCCTTATCTTGTTTTCTACAGGGCTTCTACATGGGCTTCATCTATATGGTATTTGGGTTATAGACTTCAGCAAACCACTTGTAATCAGCTTGGCCCATGAGGCCTTAATAGAATATGGTTGACAAAAAAAAGACTACATGTATTATTTTACAACCAATACATGTAGTCTAATAATTTAGAATAATGTTTGCAGTCTGTTTTTTTTTGAGAAAAAATAAAGAATATTGTCACTTTACTTATAACCTTAAACTAGAGAACTTTAATCTATAGTCTGTTTTTTTTAATGATTAAGAGTAATCAGATTACAACATATTCTATTACTCAATCCGTTTCACGAAGAGTATCATTTTAAGGTTTTATTTTTTTTTACAAAGAATATCGTTTTATGTTTTCAATACATAATTTTGAATAAAAATTTAGTTTTAAATTTATTGTTTTAGTGTATTAATTAGAAAGAGAAAAATTGTTTAGTGTATTCATAAGGGGTAATATATAATTTTTAATAGTTTTTTTAATATGTGTGAAATATATTAAAATGATATTTTTTATAAAACTTAAAGAGTGTGTAAAATAGAATATGATTTTTTTTTTTAAGTTCGAGCATTGGCTGCGAGAAAGGGACTGAAATATCCACTTGACCTATTATGCTCTCGTTCAAGGAAATTAGGAATTTCGGTCTGAAACTCCTTGGATATTTTTTTTTCATTTTTCGATAAACGATAAAGGAACATCATGTAAATTGTGACATTAATAATCAAAAACATCTCTGTTGAATACATACAAAAGCACTACCTGAAAAAATCATGTTACGCCTACCATGATCAGTATAGTAGATACATGTATATATATATACTAGTGTGTGATCCGCGCGTACGTGAACACAATTTTGTTTTTAAAAAATTTGGTATAATATTATTTTAGTTTTATTACTATAATTGTTAATGGATTTGTCTCTAATAGCTTAAGAAATGTAGATTGTTTATTCTTAAGTTTTTTTTCATTTCTTAATTTTATGTTTATTTATGTATTTGTTTAGTGAGTGATCCACAATTTGAATTTTTTTCTTCTTTGGTTGACTATTTATTCAATTAGTTGGTTTTTAAAAGTTAAGTTTTGTCATTTTAAAATTTATGAAATTGTATATTATTTAACCCAACTGAATACTAATAAAATAAATACTTCGAAATAGGGTTAATTTTGTATACTCCGAAAATTACTTCGAATACTAATAAAAGGAAAGTTAGTTTTGTGAATTTAGAATTCTCCGAACTTTAAAAAAAACAAAATACTTCGAAATAAGTCACTGTATTTTTATCTATGTTTACCTAAAATCGAATAGTAATAAAATGTTCAGAATTTACTATTATTCGTCTTCGATGATCCAGTGTTGGTGACTACAAAATGAATCTAACTTTATTTGAAAAATGATTTAATTTCTATCACTAATTTACTATCAAAATCATCGTAGATGTATAGATTAATGAGAACATTTGAGATAATATGGGCCGATTTGGAAAAATATAAGAAATATGGGGTCGAGCGTCGATTCAAACATTTAGAGAGAGAGAGAGCTCTTGTGAATAGGATTATCATGTAAAAAACATTACCCACTACTCTAAAACACTCGTCTTCTCCGATATATTTCCCCATCGCCGGTGAGATTTCACTTTCAATTTCAATCACAAAGGGTGTGATCCGCGCCGACGTGGTAAACAATTTTTTTAATCTAATGGTATTTTATTTTATTTGGTCTCGTAGTTAATTTAAATATCTCTATCAGCTTAAGATATGTGTATATTTTTTTTAATTTATGATCATCTATATGTTTATTTATTCGATGGTACATATTTTTACCTTTTTTTTCTTTGGTGATCAATTTTATGCAATTAGTTGAGTTTTTTAAAAGGAAGATATTTACATTTTAAAGTTGCATAATAATTTTTTTATTTTGTTTCATGTGAAGTTATTATTTTTCGAGTGTTTCATGTATGATTTTAACCATATTTATGTGTGCAATGTTTGTGATTCCTAAATATATTTTTCTTTTATTTTTGTTGAAAAAGATTTCCATATATAACTGATTGTTTGAAGTCACAACATTTGTTTGATTTTATTTAGAAAAAATATAATCCATAATTTATAAACACTAAATTCTATAGTTTTTCTAAACTATATAAATAAACAGATAAAAGTAAATTATTAAATTGAAATTTCTTTAGATTAATTCAATATAATCTATCTTCTATTAAGTAAATGTCTTTTCAAATTCTAGGGAAAACTATTGTATTAATGGATGATAATTATTATGAGAATTGAAATATATTTACATCACATGGTATATATTTTGCATATACAAAGCTTTTATTCATTTTTATTTTATTTTTTTGTTAAAAATAATATCACCAAACACAACGATCTTAAATTTTCAAACTTAATTTATATTTTCGTGTAAATACTTTTAATATGTTTCTTAATTTTTTGGCTCTTACTCTCTTTTTCATATTTTATGTATAATTGCAATTGTTATGTTAAGTATACCTTAATTTTATTTATTTCTCTCTTTATTAGATGTAAAACTTGCCAACTTATATTTTGCTTTATGAATTTAGTTACATATTTAACTTATTTGTTTAATTGTTAGGACTTGTTTGATATTTTACTTTTAATATGTTTCTTAATTTTGGTGGCTCTTATTCTCTTTTTCATAGTTATGTATAATTGAAATTATTATGTGAAGTATACCTTAATTTTATTTATTTGTCTCTTTATTAGATGTAAAACTTGCCAACTTATATTTTGCTTTATGAATTTAGTTACATATTTAACTTATTTGTTTAATTGTTAGGATTTGTTTGATATTTTAGTTTTTTTTATAATATTTGCGATACAACTTAACATAATTAAATATTTATAAAAGTTGAAATATATTATGATAACCAAATTTATTAAACCTGTTATTATTTCAAAGAACTATATTCATATAAGTTTATTATTTTCTGGTTTTATTTAGAATATGAATAATACATTTTCAAATTCTTTTCATAATTTTAAAACCAAATTTATAATTAATATATGTATTTAGTATGTGTATTGAATTTTTAGGATGTTGAGGTGGCAGAATGAGAAGAGAGAAAAGCTTTTTTATATATATAGATATATTAAAGTCTGAGTAGTGATGCACCAAAATGTAAGCCTCTTTGCGAAAGAGAGGCTCGTGTTTCATGTAACAGAAAAAATGTATAAAAAGTATCCCTTCCAATTAATTATGCCTAGGAGGATGATGACCAGGGTCGCTGTAATCGGCCGTTAAACTCACCGTTTTGGTGAGTCTCTTCATGTTCTTTCTTTTCCTCACTGTTTCTTTACTCTCTATCTCTAAACCATTCTTTTCATTTGCCTCGACGTTCACATTTCCATGCTTCAACGTCTTTCGGTTTTCGATTACATCTCCAATAGCCTAATAATAATAGATATTTCAAGTTAGTATTAATTTATTGGAGCTAATATGTTAGAGGTTGATTTCTAATTTCTATTTCTTCATTTATTAAATAACAAAAAACATGGATTGAGAATTAGTTACTATACTACGTACCTTGTTGGCAATTGGAGTACTAGAGCTTGCTCCAAGACCACCATTATTTGCCGCTAGTGGTGGAGCTATAGAGAAATTTAATTTGATGAGCGTAATTATAAACCTTAATTCATATTTTCAAATAATAAAGGTAATCATACACAAACGCCGAAACATACATATATACCTTGTCTATTAAAGTTTGCATTGGAGACTTTAGCATATAATTGCAAGATGAAAAATATTAGAAGATAGCAAAAAGACCTCATGGACACCATTTTCTTGTTCCTTCTTTTTTTAATCTCTTTCCTTTGTATAACTGCTCGTGTGTGTGTGTGTGTGTGTGTATGAACAAGATAAAGAGGAGAAATGTGTATATGAGGGAGAAGAGAGGGGAGGTTATAAGGAGAGACAAAAAAGTCCAAGAAGAAGAAAAAGAGCTCAAGGTCAAAGCTAGTATTCCAATAACTTTTACTATCTTAATTTCTTTTTCTTTTAAAAATTTACATGATAGTTTATAGTTAGTACTCTCTCTGTTTCAACCGTTTTGAATGTTGATTTTGCTTGGGGATTGTCTAAATAAAGACACAAAAAAAACGAAAGGTGCCAAGTCCAATGTTGTTCAAAGCTTTGGTTTTGGGAATTCATGTGTTTCAAATTATATATATTGTCATTAAATTTTCCATGTGATAGTAATATTTAGTTATTTATTTTCTATTAATATACAATGTTGAAATTTTATTTTCATAATAGTAAACATATATTTATTCTATAATTTATTGAGTTGCGCAAGTAGTATAATTTCTTATACACACCCAAAATTTTGTGTTTTATTTTGAGTTTGTGACTGAACATGTTCAGAAATTTCGACCAACGAAATAATAAAACATGAAAAACCATATGATTAAAAACCATATGACTGAACATGTTCATGAAAAACCTACGTGATTAGTCAAAGACTCGAAGTAGTTTTCAACTTGCAAGCAGACCGGATTGGTTTTTGTACCAAACCGAAAACATCAGAGGTTTTGGTTTGGATTATTAATCCTAAACCAAATTCGAGCATTGAATTATTTAAACGATTATTGGTAGAAATAGGTTGAGATCGTGGAATATATAAAGAAATTACATCCCTTTCTTTTATTATTATCCAATAGCAATATGGAATTTCTTGTATGAGTGACAGTAGTAGTATCGGAAAAAAGGATTAAACCAGCACCGGCCAACTAATGTAGAAGACCGACCATAGGCTCTTGGTTTTTACGCCGTCGTTTTGGGGATACTAAATGCCTCATGTGGATGTGAAAAATGAGACTTCTTTAAAAAAAACATCCAAATGAGACTTTTTATTTATTTATATATAGAAACATGTAAAATTCAAATTTGGGCTTTGCTTTCCAAGGACATCTTCACGTGATGCTTCTTGTACTTTAAAATTTATGCACTCTGAAAAATATATTTTTAATATATATATAAATTATTCCAACATTTATTCCACTTTATATAGAGAAAATTTGTAAAGATATTCTAGATATTTTATGTATTTTGAAAAACTAACTCATATTTTTAACAGTTTGACAGTTTGAAAACTATTTTTGCATTTAAATTACTAAAAGACTCTAAATAAGTCAAACATACAAACTATTTTTCATTCAGTAATTATATCTACTATTAAAATGATATAAAATCTCAGCGTAATTAGTTAAAATAAGAAATAAAAAAATATGAACGTTAAAAACAAAATCATAAAACATTACATGTGTAAAGATTTAGAATGGTGAACTACCAAAAATTTATGGTCTATGTTAAAGTTGTGTAATGCTTGCTTGATTCACTAGATTCAATCTTCGAGGAGTACCATATTATAAGAAAATTAAGTTGAGAATTTTTGTGCAACACTAAATTTAATATGCCACGTATATACAAATAAATAAATAAAAATATATTTGTACAATGATATTATGGTACTCCAATCTTGGGTTGCTAAAGATGAGGAAGAGTGTAAGAAAATTGTAAAAACTCAACTAATATATATTTAAAGTGATAGTAAATTAATGTGCAACATGTTTGAGTCACCGGTGAGTATGGCAAGTATATCAAATTTTCTTATACGGACAACTGATGGAGAATGTTGTACGTTATCTCAACTTGAAGTACTATTATAGATTGTTTTACAATGTTTTTTCAGCTGGATTAAAAATCAATTTTCTTATTCCATTCTATTTCAATCTTTTACACCCATTTGAAGCAACACAAAAATAATACTATCGATGCTAGTTTGGAAGGCTATCTAGATTAGTGGTATTCAATGGTTCTCCAATCTATTTTATGAAATTAGTATTCTCTTATTACTTATTAAATTTTGAAAATATAAAATAGTTTTTTTTTTAATCGTCTGAAATATTATCTATTACAAATTATGAGAACAATTACATAAACGATTCCACAACGGACAATTCTATCTGCCTATAAAGATCCACGATCAACGTAACTATCTATACCATGCTCATGATGGAACACTTTACCCTTGACACGATGGACCACGACGAATGGTTATGTTTGCACCGCACTTGAAATCTCCTGACAATTTGCCTCCTCTAATTTGCATTCTCCGGGAATCGAACTCAGTACCTCCTGGTGTAGAAGCATTAATGAACCTTTGGTGAACCACTGGACTGAGGGGGCTTCCACTATAAAATAGTTTTTAACATACAGAATTTTTGTTAGATTATTAAACCAAATTTCCCATAACTTTCATTCTAATTTCCAAGAAGGAAAAACAATAATTATATATACATGAAAAATAAAACACAAAAAGGTTTTTTTGACGCAAATTTTGAACACAAATAGAGAGAAAATTTGCATATGTTTTATTCTCAGAAAGCGAGAGGAGAAAGAAAGAGAAAGAGAGAAAAGTTCCAAGGCGGAAAAAATGGCGGAGATGTCTTGCCTTCAGATCCACGACGCAGACGAAGCCGTTTTGAACCATTGTAACCGTAACCACCACCAACGGCGGCGACATCACCAATCGCTTTCTCAGATCCTCAATTCGCTTCCTCATTGGGTCCAATCGGACGACGTCGATCTCTACGTCTCTGAAAACGATTTTCCTTCTGACGCCGGCGACGTTTCGGTGTCCGATTCAGTCTTCACGGCCGCCGAAGGTCTTGAACTACTCGATAGGCGTATCTTTGTCATGGATCTGTTCCACCAGCAATCTCAGGTGAGTCCGCTTGATGACGGCATCGATGATTACGAGTGTGCGGAATCACGGTCAGACGTGGGATTTGGTGTGGTAGAGGGAAATTGCGACATGCGCGGGGATAATTGGGAACTTGATTTTGGGTTGGAGTTAGGATCTGGTAGCGTTTTCGTTCAGAGTATAATAGGTAATGGTGATCTTGTTGCTTACCCTACTGACTGCAATGAAGACGATTTCGTTGATGGGATGAGGTATTTAGGAATGGAGTCTGGTGATGTTATAGTTACAGTGGAATCGGGTTCTGATTCTGATGATGAAGATGACCCAGAGAGGGAGAGGGAGATTTGGGGAATAGATTTGAATGAAGAAGATGTGTATGTGAACGATGATGGTGAGGATGATGAAGAAGATGCTAGTGTGACAATCCCTATTTGTTGGGATTCACTTCAACTGGAAGATTTAGGAATAAACAATGAGGAATTCGAGTGGGAAGAAGTTGATGGTGGTGATGAGAGGGAGGCTTTAAGCAGCGTTTCAGCGGAAGCTGATGATAACAATTCGGTATCTGTCTCTGCTACAATCTCTCCAGAAGATTTAGCTGTAGGTGAGAGAAGGGGATATCTAGGGTGGGAAGTTTTGTTGAATTCTCATAGTCTCGAGGTTGTCCTGGATGATGCAGGAAGCAGCATGGAATTTTACATTGGCCATGTTGATCAACAACAAGAAGATGAAGACTATCTTCATACAACAGACTATGAGATGTTGTTTGAGGCTGAGATCTCATCGGGTCTTGGTAAGCCTCCAGCATCCAAATCATTCATAAGGAATCTAAAAGTGTTTCCTTTGACCAAAGAGGATGTTATGGAGAACGATGACGCCATTTGTTGTGCGGTTTGCAAGGAAGAGATGAATGTAGGAAAAGAGGTTGCGGAGTTGCCTTGTAGACACAAGTACCACAGTGAATGTATTGTTCCGTGGCTTGGAATTAGGAACACGTGTCCGGTTTGTCGTTTTGAGTTGCCATCAGATAAGACCGGTTTTGAAGATCCTGAAGATTAGGGTTTACAATAGTTGAAGATGATAACTTGACTTGTGTAATTAATAAGATAACTTGACTTGTGTTGAGGGTCTTAGAAAATTCTTTAGTTCTCTTCTATTTTCAAATTCTAAAAATAATTTGAATCGCTTACAAAACTTGCACCTTTTTCATGTAATGGAGAAAACACTAGAAAAATGACATAGCTATATATGTCATAAAACTATTATAACTAGCATAATTGGTGAAGTTTAATAAATAAATTTAAAAAAATCAGCATCTCTTAGTTTATCTATGTAGGTCCGATTATTTAACATATGTACTTGTTAATTGTAATTATTTGATTAACAAATAATAACAAACAAAAAATAGACGTCACACTTTTTCCTCTATTACCAAATCAATGTCTTGGCTTGGCACCTATTCCGCTGTCAAAACACTTTGGTCGTCCAAGACCATCCGTTGCTATATTGTCGTCAAACCTTTTCTGAAATGATAAATAATCACTATTTAATGTTCCAGAAATAATTCATTTTCTGATTTTGACGACATTTAAGCATATAGATATTTGTGTTTAGTGTTAGATTGAATCGGAAAACGTTTCAAGTGAAGTACCGCCACACGTTCGTTGAGACACAGTTATTTTTTCTATTTCGATTTTCGACTCATGCGAGTCTTTAGTCGTCCAATAATTGCCATTAGTTGTAACTCTCACAAAGCCAGCTTTACATATAAGAACATAATATGCAAATTTTCAGTAGATCATAATCTTTTTTAGAATATTCTGTGCTCGGTCATTTGATCATCTAGAGATTCTTTTGCTAGAAATCATTCGAGTGTGATATGAGTATTGAAGATTGTACCTAAACATGAGCTGGATATAAGCTTCAATGGGTTCAGGTTGGTTCAGACGAAACTTGCAGAAAAGAGGCTCATTGTCCGTTTCTGGAAACTAGACATTGCCTCTCCGTAACGCTAATTACATTTTGATATACACTTTTCAAAGCTGTTAAGCATCATTATCTGTTTTTTAATGTGTTTGGTTTCTGCTTTAGTTAGCCTTGAAATTCAAGTTTATTCCTTAATCTCGGTCTGGAAACAATGCATTAATTAATGTCTTTTGACTTTATAGTAGTAGTTTAATGCATTCTTTTCTTCTTATATGATTCACAGTTTTACATCGAATTACAGAAATGGAAAGAAAATAATTACTTTACAGAATTCGCATTATCTTTGTTCAAGTAGGTAGGCCACTTTGATTAATTTACGCTAATGGTACATCAATTTGAGTCGTTTGGCATTTTCTTTTTCTATACTTTTTAAGAAATTATACTAGTCCTAGGATTTTCTAAATTGATGAATAGGCCTGAAAAAAAGAGAGGTAAAATTGTGAGTGAAAATAGCTAAATACGTGCAAGTTAGCATCCACCGACCCATTTCACCGTGAAGTCTTAATGGTAAAATACTGATGACACAAACATTTTAAAAAGTTTCTTGGATCTCAGATATTTGTAAAAAAACAAAAAAAAAACGAAACAAAACAAATAAAATGAATTGAAACAAGAAAACAAACAGGGAAAAAAAATTCGAAAAAAATAAAGTTGTTTTGAAATTTGAATGATCAAAATGATACTTTTTCTATAGATTATTATATTCAACTTTTTGGAAAAGTTGTATAGATAAATTGTTTAAAAAAGATATGATTGCATGGGTGATTAAACGACTCATCATAAACGTAACAAAGGCATTCGCATTCAAACATATGACATTTTTAGAAGAAAACGGTGAACCGCGTCACCATTCGAAAATTACGCCTCTTTATTTATGGTAAACCCATGGCAAATAAAGATAAAAGGACATGAAAAATAAACTTATCTTAAGAAACAAGAACCCCAAGAAGATACTAAACCTTGACAAAGATGTTGAAATAAGTGAATTTTGTCAAAAAGTATCACTAGAGAGTTAGTTAGTGGAGAGTTTCAAATGTTAAAGAGAAACCCCCAAAAATGTAAATACAGTTGTCTTCATGCAAGTAAATTTGTGTGTCATTAAATAGCATCCGACATCTGAAGTTTAAGCCTACACAAATCTTATATCTCTTCTTTCTCTAACTCTCTCTTTTTCCTGCATCAAAGAGAAACCCATTTTGATGATTAGACGTCTCAAACCTTACATGGAGTCCAGTGTCCATCGCTCTCATTGTTTCGATATTCTTGAAGGAATGCCGCCACAAGACGATCATTTCAACTCGGCATTCCTACCAAACACTGACTTCCATGTCCAATTGCAGTCCGTATCACCAAACTTGTCGTCCCGCAGCAACAACAATCGCTCTCACTTAGACCCAAATGGAGAAAACATTTACCATAACGAGGGTCTCGATCCAGACGCTAGAAGGGCAAGAAGAATGGTCTCTAACCGGGAATCTGCAAGGAGGTCACGTATGCGCAAGAAGAAGCAGATCGAAGAGCTGCAGCAACAAGTGGAACAGCTCATGATATTGAATCATCACTTGTCTGAGAAAGTCATCAATTTGTTGGAAAGCAACCACCAGATCATGCAAGAGAACTCACAGCTGAAGGAGAAAGTCTCTTACTTTCAATTACTAATGGCAGAAATGCTAATACCCACGAGAAATGCGGATGGCAGCATCAATGTGAATCATCTCAGAGGAGAAACATCGAACCGGACCAGCGCTTTCTTTGGTAAGTAAAAAAAAAGATTTATGTTCCAGTCTTCCAGTTCTTGGTGTGCTAAAGCCAGTAGTATTATGATTGACACACAAATGTAATGTGACTACTGCACTAGCAATTGCTTGCATATATGTATATAATAGATAACAACAATGCAGTAGCTATTATTTAAATCTACTGGTTTCACAATTAGCTCCATCAAAATTGTGTATCACATTCTTGGTCTATGAAGCAAATCAACTTAAGCTAAAGATTCAATCAAACATTGTAAACACCTAAAACCAAAAAAAAAAACTAAACGGGCATTTTTTGGGTTTCTTGCCTGCCTACATCAACAAACTATTCTTCTTCTCTGAGACAATACATCCATTGGAGATTTCACCAGGGCTTGTCTCTGCCGTAGCTGAATCTACAATCTCTTCTTCTTCTTCTTCTTCTTCGAGGCATTGTACCGGATCTGGAAATGAAATATCCGGGTCTGCATAGAAACGCGTGCAAGGCCACCTGAAAGTTTTAGCCAATTAAACCCAAAACAAGAGTATTATCCAACCAAAATTACAACACACTCTGAAGCTTATGACAAAATCCAAAAAATCAAAAACATCTATTTGATGCTTACTTGCTTGACATAATGGTTTCACCATCTATTGTTGTTCTCTCCTCAAATATATTCGCTGGAAAAGAAAGAAAAAAAAACACCCAATAGATCAAATTTTAATGAAATTCAACCAAAGAGAAATGTGAAGCAATTGAACTAACCTCCATTGGGATCTTTCCCAGAGAAATACTTTGCGAGGAGCATCTGCTTAAAGTCAGAATCGTACTTTCGGTACTTATCAGCATACTCTTTGCTATCGAGATATCTAAAACGAAAACGATCGAATTTAGGTTTTTCAGGACATTCAATTAAAGGTTCAGTGAAGAAGAAACAATGCACCAAACAAAGCCCAAAAGACAGAAATCAAATCATGAAAGCAAAATTACTTGAAATAGGATGGTTCTTCGATTTCACCGATCACTTGGTCTGGTGATACTACACCGTTGCTATTCGCAACAACCTCCGTCTGCAAAATTACTCAGTGAGAGAGAGAGAGAGAGAGAGAGAGAGAGAGAGAGAGAGGGAGAGAGATTGAGAGTACTGACCGTAGTTTGTGGCGGGGAGGGAGGTACGGCGGAAATGGGAGCAGAGTTTAGTGGCTGATGCTCATGCGGAGGCGGAATCACCGGAGATGTCGCAATCTCGCTCGTCATACGTCTTCACGTTTTTGGAAATTTTGAAAAGCTCAAATCTATAATTGTGTGCTGCTGTCTCGATTTTTTTTCAACTTTTCAATGTTTTAAATCAATTGAGTTAAAAAAATTGTAAGTGTTTTTGACCTACGTAACTAAATAATTTTATGTCGGATCAATTATTTTTTTGCCGAACTGTTAATTGTAGAGGATACAAAAATATGAGATTGCAAATGATTAGTGGAGTAATATAGCAACATTTACAAGAAACAAAAAAAAGTAAACGATTCTTTTGAATTTTGTAATCTGTTCACAGTTATTTATTTGTCACTGCATATACATCGTGTATTCAATCTAGCATTTGGAGTACTTTATATTAAAATCACAAATCATATGTTATTCAAAAAATGAATTTTTAAAAGTGTTTTAAAATCTCATGTTATTGAACTAGTGATTTTTCATCTAAACAAAAAAAAGAACTAGTGATTTTTAAATAAACTTTCAAATCCACTCTTATTTAAAATATTTTAAGTTGTGGGTTTTAGGGAACTTTTAGTGATTTATAAATTTTTGTGTGAAGTTTGTTAGTTAAAATAAAAATAAAAATTCAAATCTCATAGTTTAAAATAAGATTTCATAGTTATTTAAAAACAAATCATAACAACTTTTCTAATTCATTCAAATCATCTAAAAACTCACTAAAACTCAAATCTTAGCTGTGATTAAGATTCTTCACATTTTTTTCATTGGTAACTTTATATGTCTGATGAAATTCACATTTTAAACAAAAATGTAAGAATTTGTTCTCAATTTGTTTCATATTGGGGTAAAATGTTGTCACTCGAGTTGGGCGTTAAGAGGCTTTTAAGTAAGGCCCTTGTAATTTGACCTAAACAAAAAAAGAAGCTCTCATCTCATTCATCATCATCATCGTCAAAGAAAGAAATAAAATACGGTTCTCTAATCCTACAAAGGCATTAATATGCAGGGATTAGCCGATATTATGCATGATAATTAGTTTTTGTAAATGTTGCACAAGAGTTTAGGACATATGAGTTAAAAGATATACAAATCTTAGTAAGCTTTTTCTAATAACAAAAGTAAATTTATTATTTGAAATAAAAGGTGATTTAATAAAGTGAAGTACGAGACTAGAAAACGAGGATCTGATAATTTTCATTATTCATGATGATTAGAGAAAGGAAAAAAAAACTAGTTTAGTTTACAACAAACTATATACAAGATGTTTAATTCATCGAAGATATAACATAACTGTGAGATATCGGACTTCAGTCAACTCACGACTTGGGCCAGCAGTTGGGCTTAGTACAAGCCTTAGTGTCAAGTTGGGCCCAAGTAAGTTTATAGGGTTTCCTTGTTATAAATACAAGTGTTTAACAATAGGAATACCTAATCCAGACTCCAAGGATTCCGAGCGCCTTAGAGGCGGCTCGTAAAGCTAGAGAGAGAATAGGAGTTTCTCTGGGGAATCTAGTTATGTTCTTTGTTCTTTCTTGTTTGTTGGGTGTGAGAGAGATCTATATTGTGAACCACATCGGAGGTGTTTTCCGATTGATTCTTTATAGTGGATGTTGTGGATCCAGGATCAACCCCAGACGTAGCGGTTAGAGGCCGTGAACTGGGTGAACAATTCTCGTGTTCGTTAATTTGTGTATTGAAGATAGATTGGGACAAAGAGGATTCAACATCCACAACAAACTATATACAAGATGTTTAATTCATCGAAGATATAACATAACTTCCAAAAGAACTAAATACAGTCATCATTGCGTGTAAATCACATTTCTATATTAACAACCAAAATGTCGCCTTTAAAATTGAAAACTATTCCATAAATCTATCTTAATCAAACATATCAGAATCTGTTATTCAGCCATGTATATATGGACGCACACACACACACACAAATATATATATATATATATATATACATTTTGCGGTATGTATTTGTATGTATGTCAGTATCTGTGTGTGTTATTATGTATAATAAATGGAAGTATGAAAGATGAGAGCTGTGAGATGTCGACGGGAGATGGGCCTTGTGGGCCCGATAATCACGTGACAGGTGATGATGGTGTAACGAGCTGGGGCCCATGGGCCTTTAGAAGACGTTTCAATCTCAACCGACCACCGACGACTGGACCTTGAGAATTGAGATCTCGATGGTGACTTTCCCACTCAACTCACTGACACGCCCCGTCGTTTTAGCAAACACTTCATATGTATTGGAGTGTAGTGTCTCTACCCAAAAATAGTATTTTGTTGATATTTCCTTTTTTACATATTTTAATAGAATTTTTTTATAGCTTTCAATGCTTAACAAAAAATACCCATAAATTTTCTAGATGCTCGTATAATTTTAAAAAGCAGCTCTCTATCTATATATGTATATGTATGTCAGTATATATATACACACATATATATGTATACATATATATATATATATATATATATTTGTAGGCATATCTATGGATTGTGAAATTACTAGCTATTAGCGAAGGACACATGTGTACCAATAATATGCACCTATGGGATAATGTCTCTATGGATCACTCAATTCTTTTTATTTTCTAACAGTTATAACCTTTCCGTTTTGGTGAGATTTAATATTCTAGTTTTTATATACAAATTAATTTCCTATTTTTTGTATATTATCTAAATTAATTACGATCAATGAATTATTTTTTTCTAAATTATTGTATATTATAAATTATGAAAATAATTATAAGGAAGATTTTACAATAGATAATTCAACATGTTTACAAAAATTTACGAAAAACGGTTTTATTTATAATACATTCAACATAAACAACTTTATTTTAGTTTACGCAAAACCAAGAACAATTCTGATAAATTTGTATTAATTAATATGCATTAAATCATATTTTTAAGGAAGTGAACTTCATATTTTCTATTGTAGAAATCTTAATAAATTTTTGTCAACCGTACATCATAAAACTATAAACTCACAAATAAATAATTGAGGATATATTTAATAAACTGAATGATTATTGATTGTTTAGTATGAAAAAATTATGTATGGTATAACTATTAGAAAAATAATAAAATATAAGAAAATAAGCATTGAGTGTCCATTTTAGAAAATAAATAAAACAAAGAGATTTCAAGTCGAAACTATATCGATTCCAAAAGCATGTGAAATATTGGTTATTTTTGTTGTTTTAAAAATATTTATAGTCGCCAACCATTGTTAAAATAGCAATAAAAGACTCGCATTCTAGTCTCACAATCCAGAGATGAAACTTTTCAACAAAACATTAATTAGAGCGGACTATAAATAGGTTAAATCCTTAAACTAATTAGAGCGGACTATAAATAGGTTACGCCCTTAAACTAATTAGATCGGACTAATGAATGTAAATCAATCTCAAGAGATTTTTCAAACATCCGTCATTGAAAATACTTAGATGCGTACAGGTCCGGCCCAGAGGCTAGGCAGGCTAGGTCATGGTTTTGGATCACCTTTTTTTTAGTTTTTAATGGGCCATAAAATTGATGTTTCCATTTTTTATAAGGCCACCAAATTTTTTTTATACTTATCTTTTTTTTTATTAAATTATCAAGTTATTTTATTTCTTTTTTTTCCAATGATTTTCAAATTAAATTAGAATTATGCCTTAAAACTTTTATTTTATACATTTTACAAAAAGCCACATTTTTTTTCATTGTCTCGGATCACTATTTTTGTTGGATCGGTCCTTGATGCGTGTATGTGTGTGCATTGTGCACATGCACATTCACGCATAGCATAGTATAATATCCGAAGTTCGTGTCACTATTGTGAATTCAACAATAATGTTTGTGATAGCCACACCGGATCAAAACGCATGTGTGATGAACAAGGTTCATGCATGGACACTAAAGAAGGATATACAACGATTTTATTATGAAAAATTCTGTGATCTAATATAATTGAACATTACAGGGGATGTATTCAATCTAGCATTTGGAGTGATTTGTATTAAAATCACAAATTTTATGTTATTCAAACAAGAATTTTTTTTAAAAAAATAAATAAATTTCATGTTATTGAACTAGTGATTTCTAAATAAACGTTCAAATTTACTGTTATTAAAAATATTTGAAGTCGTAGGTTTTAAAAGATTTTTAGTGATTTTGGCATGTTTTGGTTGAGTTTTTTAGTTAAAAAAATAAAAATAAGAATCTCATGATTTTAGGTGAGATTTCATAGTTATTTAAAAACAAATCATAACAATTTTCTCAATTCATTCAAATCATCTAAAAACTCACTAAAACTCAAAAAAAAAAAATATCCTCCTGAATATTATATTGAATACACCCAATTACATTTTTTTTGGTTGGTTATCGATCGCCGAAATAACGATTAAAGACAAAAAAAAAATTGATCTAGTTATTACCGCGATTTGATGTTATTTATCGCTCACAAGTCATAACAAAACAAACATACAGTTAATTGCTAATATTTTGCTCATCACTTGTGACATATGAGCGATGAGCACTGAATTACATGTCACTGTTGTTGTGTTTGCAGTTTGCATTTTGCACCCGACATATCCTTACCCACTTTAGTGGTCCTAATTGCTCTTTCCACTAGAATACGGGTTTAGAATACGGGTCAATTTCATAATTTCTGAAAATATTCGTACATCATCAATATGAAATCATGAGATATTTCAACTGAAGGTACGTTTAAATTCAGTCATAATGTGAACGCTGAATATGGATTTTAATTCACAATTTCTCCAAAACTAAATATGTAAGAAATAATTTACCTTAAATAGTTTATCCTCCAAATTAGTTGAATAAGTTACGCATATATGGCTAAAAGCCTAAAACCAGTTAGATATTTGTTTATTATTATTATTTTGCATTCACGATTTGATGTTAAATATTTGTGGTTAATTTAAAAACATATAATATTTTAGTGTTCTTACTAAACATTCTTTGAAATTTTTAAACATACAGAATAAGATATATACGAGTATATTTTTTTTTCATATTGTGGTTGCGTTTGCGTTTGCGTTTGTAATATACGAATGTTTGATCATATAATACGATACGGCATTTGGGTTGCATATGCTCTTAGAATGTAAGAAAATCTGCAATGTTATTAACCGCAATCAAACCGTGGACTGTAGATATAAAAATTTAGAATATACAAAAGTAGTTGCGATTACTTAATTTGACAACCCGACGATTACAAGTACCAGATTTGTACACATAAATTACATTCTCATACCCAAATAGTTTACTATTCTTAGAGAAATACGGTAACGTGGCAGAATGGGAACCACTCGAGCAGGCCACAGAGCTCTTGAATCAGCAGATAAAGCGGGGTGGTCGACAAGTCGACAGTCCAATTTATGTGGACATCAAACTCTTCCCTTTCTCGACTCTCCACGTGTCCTCTTATCTTTATCAATCGCCTAGGTTATTCCCACTATTATTAGGGTAAATTTGTTATGCAACGAAAAAATCCGTATTTCAAAATTTATTTTTTCAGTTGACATGGGTATTAATTGTATGAACAAAATTTCGCACAATAGACAAGATAAAATTTAATTACGATTGTATAAATAAACAATAAAGAACAGACGATTCATAAAACGATAAAGTAATAAATAAATCTAAGCAGGCGAGATGAATCTCTTTCCTTAACTCAAAGAATATTCCGTAGTGCGACGGATTATAATATATCTATGAGTCCCAGGATACAACTAAATGAATTTGTATCATCTACACTTGATATCAGATCTGTCGAACAATATAACTACGATACTCTCGAATAGAAACTTACTCTAAGCAGTAGGGAATTGAATAAACTTTTGCTAGAACTTTTAGAATGTGTTTTTAGTGTATCAGAGGATAATTTTTAAGGTGAAAATCGGCAAGTATATATAGGAGAGAGGCTAGGGTTTTTCCCAGACAGAAACAGAATATTCCTCAGAATATTCTAGGCGGCTGCGATTTTTAAGTCGGCCCGTTGAGTGTCGATCGATACCAAGGAGTATCGATCGATACCTCTAAAAGTCCACGAGCCCATCAGGCACAAGATACGATCGACACGCGTGTGGTCTTTTCTTCTCTCTTGTTATACGTGAGAAAACATTTCTCAGCCAATGAAAACATTTAATTCGAATGAGCTTGACTCATTTCTTTTCACACTAACACAATTTTATCAAGCCCTCAAGCTTTGACAAAAAATTAGTTCAAACAATCCCTCACATGAATAGAAATGACTCTAAACATATGAAAATTGAACAGACTAGACTTTACTAGATATACTTGACTAGATTCATCTAGACGTAGACAGACTTTCGAGAGTATACGAAAATGTATCTGAGAGGTAGCGTTTTCCAGCTTTGAACCAAACATTTTTAATATCTGTCGAGTTTACTCGGCCAGGAGGTGAACATGATGTCTTGAACCACCCGGATTTTGATGTAAACTTAGACAACAAGTATCGCACAGAGACATTTTCTCGTAGAACTTTGTTATCTATTGTTTTCATTTTGGCCTTGAACATTCCTGGTATTTGTGAGTGAATTTGGAGAATATAGCCTTCTCTTTCATTCTCCTAGAAACGGTCCTCATTTCACACTTCACTAGGTGATATTTTATTAGCTTGTTTTCAGAAGTGTCCTGTCACACTCCACTATCTACATAGCTATGCAATCATTAAAAGCCAACGCTTATCCCTACTTTCCACAGGTAGCACTGTTTTATCATCCTAGAAACTGGGCAGAGACATAGTCTCACAGTGCTCAAATTCGAATCAGTTCAATTTTGTTTCCCTTTGAACCTAGATCTTGGGATCTCCAGTCACATAGGTGAGGTATCTGTCAAACGTCATCTTTTTCTATAGGCTTTAAACCCATTCCTTTTGATGATTTTACAATTTGATCTCGCGGCAAACCTTTGGTAAACGGATCCGCTAGGTTATCAGCCGACTTGATGTAATCTATCGTTATTACACCAGATGAGATCAATTGTCTAATGGTCTTATGTCGTCTTCTTATGTGATAAGACTTGCCATTATATAGATTACTCAGTGCCCGAGAGATAGCCGACTGACTATCACAGTGTACTCGTAGAGCTGGCACTGGTTTTTCCCACATCGGGATATCTTCCAGAAAGTTTCGAAGCCATTTTGCTTCCTCTGCAGCTTTGTCTAAAGCTATAAACTCTGACTCCATGGTTGAACTGGCCATGAGTGTTTGTTTGGAAGATTTCCAGGATATTGCTGCACCAGCAAGAGTAAAGACATATACACTCGTGGATTTGGAGTTTCTTAAATCTGAAATCCAATTGGCATCACTGTACCCTTCCAGCACAGCTGGTTCTTTACCGAAGTGCAGCCCATAACTTTGGGTGTATCTTAGATAATTTAATACCTAGTTATGGCTCTCCAATGGGTATGACCTGGATTACTCGTGTAACGACTTAGTACGTTTACCGAGTGTGCTAAATCGGGTCTAGTACAATTCGTTAAGTACATTAGACTCCCGATGACTCTTGCATACTCCACTTGTAACACTGCTTCACCTGAATTCTTTGTCAAGTGAAGTTGAGGATCAAGCGGAGTTTTTGCAGTCCCATTGGAGTAGGTCTTATTCCTTTTGAATTTCGAATAATCTTAATCCCTAGAATTACATCCGCTAATCCCATGTCTTTCATATCAAACTTTCCACTCAGCATGTTCTTTGTTTGAATGATTATATCTTTGTTGCTTCCCATGATTAGCATGTCATCTACGTACAAACACAACAACACATAACCTTGTGAAGTACTTTTGATATAGATGCACTTATCACATTCATTGATGTGAAAGCCATTTGACATTATTACACTGTCAAACTTTTTATCCCATTGCTTCGGAGCTTGCTTGAGTCGATATAGCGATTTGACAAGTTTAAAGACCTTCTTCTCTTGTCCGGGAGCAACATAACCCTCAGGTTTATTCATATATATCTCTTCCTCTAAATCTACGTTTAGGAAAGCAGTCTTAACATCCATCTGATGTATTTCAAGGTTTCTTAAAGTTGTGATTCCAATCAACATGCGAATCGAAATTATTCTCGTCACTGGAGAATAAGTGTCCAAAAAGTATAATCCTTCCTTTTGAAGAAATCCTTGTACCACAAGCCTGACCTTATATTTATCTATAGAGCCATCAATTTTTAGCTTTGTGGTGAAGACCTATTTACAACCAAGAGGTTTGCAACCTTGAGGTAGGTCTACCAACTCATAAGTATGATTTTGCATAATTGAGTTGATTTCACTGTTAGATGCCTCCCTCCAGAAAGGTGCATCAGGTGTAGACATTGCTTCCATGAAAGTTCTTGGGCCAATTTCCGCTAGGAATGCCATTATGAACTCAGAGCCAAATGTCTTTTCCTTACGAGCTCTCTTGCTTCGTCTAGGTTCAACTTCTTCTTTTTCTGCATCTTCGTTTGTAAAAGTGCCAGAAGTGCTTGCCTCATTGCTAGCATCTCGTTCGTCACGACTTCGTTTAGGATTTCCTCTATCCTTATATGGAAACACATTTTCGAAGAAGGATGCATTCCTTGACTCCATTATTGTGTTTACATGAATGCCTGGTATATCTGATTTATGTACCAGAAATCGATAGGCACTACTATTGTGCGCATATCCGATGAAAATGCAATCTACCGTTTTTCGGAAGTGGTACTGCAACTTTTGCCAGACACCCCAACACTTTCAGGTATATATACGAAGGTAAATTACCTTTCCAAAGTTCATAAGGAGTTTTTCCTGTGACTTTCTGTGGAATTTTGTTAAGGATATAATTTGAGGTAAGCAGAGCTTCCCTCCACATGTTATGGGCTAACCCAGATTCCTGCAACATTGCATTCATCATTTCCTTGAGAGTTCTGTTTTTTCTTTCAGCAACTCCATTGAATTCAGGTGAGTAGGGAGCAGTTGATTGATGAATAATGTCATGTGCTCTACAGAACGCATCAAATGGTTCACTATATTCACCACCCCTATCATTTCTGACCTTTTTTATGGTCTTGCCGAGTTGGTTTTCAACTTCCAGCTTGTATTCTTTAAATTTGTCAAAAGCTTCATCTATACTCCGCAGTAGAAAGATGTAACAATATCTCGTGCAATAGTCTATGAAGGTCACGAAATATTTCTTGCCTCCTCTGGTTTGAATGTATTTCAAATCACATAAATCTGTATGAATTAATCCTAGAGGTTCTGTTGTTCTTTGAACGCTGGGTGATGGCGTTTTAGTGAGTTTGGCTTGGACACAAACTTCACATCTGTCTTTGCTTAATTTGCATTTAGGAATCAAATTCATGTTCATTAATCTACTCATAGATTTGAAATTAACATGTCATAATCGTTCATGCCAAATATTAAAAGACTCAGCGAGATAAGCAAATGGTTTCTTATCATTAATCTTAGGGTTCTTCGAGGTGGATGCCTCGGTTACAATATCCTTTCCGATTACTGTCTCAAAAGATATCTTAAACAGATTATCACATACAAAACCCTTACCCAAATACATCACATTCTTCGTTAGGATCAGCTTATCACCTTCCAGGTTCACAGAGAATCCATGCTTACTTATGAGCGATCCAGAGATCAGATTCTTGCGCATGTTTTGTACATGGACGACGTTCGTGAGAACCAGTTCTTGTCCAGAGTTGAGCTTCAGAACAACCTTCCCGTGACCATCAATTGTCGACGAGGCAGAATTACCCATCAAGAGTTTTTCACCATTATTGTTCTTCGTGTATGTCGAGAACATCTCGCGATCCATACAGATGTGTCTGGTTGCACCAGTATCGAACCACCAAGTCTTTGGATGGGTTTCAGCAACGTTGGCCTCAGTGACCACAACACACATGTCAGCTTCAGTCAAGTTCGCTTGAGCCTTCTTGCTGCGACACTCGAAGGATTTGTGTCTTTGCTTTCCACATAAGTTACACACTCCTGAGAACCTTTGAGAAGTCTGACCATTCTGACCACTCTTGTTCTTGAACTTCTGGAAGTTCTTTGGTGGCATCTTCCCTTTGCCTTTGTTTAGGCGTCCTTTGTTCTGCCACTTGCCTTGATTGGGGTTTTGATGTTCAACCATGTTCGCATTGTTTTCGCGAATTTTCACACCTACATTGATTTGTTGTTCCCGATTCGTAGACTCTACGTGGAGCTTAACAATCAGATCTTCAAGGCTCATCTTCTTTTTCTTCAGCCTGAGATAGTTTTTAAAGTCCGTCCAACCAGGAGGTAGCTTCTGATTGATGCAGCAACCTTGATAGGTATCACACAGTCGCATACCCTCAGCATGAATGTCCTGTAGGAGCCTCTGCACCTCATCGACTTGTTCCATCAGTGGTCTTGAATCCACCATCTTGTACTGCTCGAATTTCGCCACAGTGAATTTCTGAGTACCAGAATCTTCAATGCGGTACTTCTTGTCCAAGGAATCCCACAGATCCTTAGAAGTCTCAGCGTTTTCGTACACCCCAAACAGAGAGTCCGAAAGGCTATTCTGAATATATCCCTTGCACAAGAAGTCAGCATGTTTCCAAGATTGGACACTTGCAAGCGCACGTGGATCAGTGTTATCTTCTGGGAGAACAGGTTTCACCTCGCTGGTATATTTCTGCAGATTCAATGTTGTCATATACAAGAACATCTTCCTTTTCCACATCTTGAATGCTGTCCCATCAAATTTGGTCGGAGGAGCGACATGGTTCCCAAATGGAACTTTGACCGTCTCGATCTTACTCGCAGTCGTTTCAACCTTGTCACTGGTTTTCTCCAACACTCCAGAGTTGTTGTCAACATCGATTGTCATTCTGTTAAGACAAAAGAAAACACAACTTCCAATTAATACCGATATATGAACTTAAGAATCACAATTCTAATACTGATATCGAACTAAATCGCATTGGTGTCGATCGATACTCCTTGGTATTGATCGATACACACACACAATGTGAATCGATACACTCATATGGTGTCGATCGATGCTTGATGCACATACAATGTCAATCGATGCATCACTGGTGTCGATCGATGCACACTTAGTGTCGATCGATACACCCTAGGTATTGATCGATACAAGTGAATTTCACATGATCGATCGATGTACCATAGTGTCGATCGATACCTGTGAATTTTACACAGTATCGATCGACATATACCCAACTTGGTCGATGCACAATATCGATCGATACACGTCAGTGTCGATCGATGCGACTGTTTGCATAGTATCGATCGATGCACCTCAGTGTCGACCGATACAAAATTTTGTCTAGTATCGATCGATACCATGGGGTGTCGATCGATACTCACAAGGTTTCGATAGCAATCGAACCTATCAAGAACCATGAGTTGTGTTCGTTGATTATACCGTTCTTTAATCGCAATTAAAGACGGTTGTAGAAGATGTTTAAAACAGTACTGCCTCTACTACAAGTTTCAAGTTGCTAAATAGCTTTTTGATAACGTTTGAGTATCACTAGTAGTTGAAAATCTTCTTAAAAAAAAGAATAGACAGAGATTACCTCTACTACACGTTTCAGGTTGCTAAAGAGTTTTCTGATAACGTTTGAGTATCATCAGCAGTAGAAGAATCGTTTTAAAAACCGTTTGAAAAAACGTTTATTTACTCGTGATTAAAGATCCAATTGAAGTAATAAACAAAATTGGATCTTCTTTGAGTTAATATTGTAGGACCAAAATTTCGCACAATAGACAGGATAAGATTTAATCACGATTGTATAAATAAACAGTAAGGAACAGACGATTCATAAAACGATAAAGCAATAAATAAATCTAAGGAGGCGAGATGAATCTCTTTCCTTAACTCAAAGAATCTTCCGTAGTGCAACGGATTATAATAGATCCATGAGTCTCAGGATACAACCAAAGGAATCTGTATCATCTACACTTGATATCAGATCTGTCGAACATTATAACTACGATACTCTCGAATAGAAACTTACTCGAAGCAGTAGGGAATTGAAAAAAAGTTTGCTAGAACTTTAGGATGTGTTTTTAGTGTATCAGAGGATGATTTTTAAGGTAAAAATCGGCCAGTATATATAGGAGAGAGGCTAGGGTTTTTCCCAGACAGAAACAGAATATTCCTCAGAATATTCTAGGCGGCTGCGATTTTTAAGTCGGCCCGTTGAGTGTCGATCGATACCAAGGGGTATCGATCGATGCCTCTAAAAGTCCACGAGCCCATCAGGCCCAAGATACGATCGACACGCGTGTAGTCTTTTCTTCTCTCTTGTTATACGTGAGAAAACATTTCTCAGTCAATAAAAACATTTCATTCGCTTGACTCATTTCTTTTCAAATTAACACAATTTCATCAAACCCTCAATCTTTGACAAAAATTTAGTTCCAACATTAATTACGACTAGACTTCGATGAGTTAATTATATAAACTTAGCGGAAGATATTTATTTTGGAAATAAAAAATATTGATCATAGTAAGGTTTTGAACTAAAAAAAGTTTGATGAAACGATTAGCTGTCGGACTGTTATACTACTATGACAATTGTTAGAACCACTATTCAACATTGAAATATTTGTACGTCTGAAAGCGATAATTATTCAAAGATCGTTTTAGTTGTATTGTGGCAATGTTCAAACTTCAAACTTCAAACAAACCATAAACATACAACAAATGTCGGACGATATAAATTAGATGTCGTTTTTTCTTGTAGATGAAGCAACGGATTTCACCTTTTTGCATTGCCTCCATTAAATTTCCAATACAAAAGTCACTGAAAAAAATGTAAGTGATTCATCAAAGGCTATACCGTAACTTTAAATTACAAAAGAAGCTTCTCGCGAAAACAAATATTTATGTTATGTTTCAATTTTCACACGCAAAGTAAAATTCCATACGTATCTGGTTAATTACAACTTATCTTGGATTGTGTATACATCAGAAATGATTCTAGCATGTTCAGGCAACGTAGTTCAGTGGACTATCTCTCGATCGGACTCATGAGTACGAGGATAATGATCTAGAGATTAAATACAATTTGTATAACATATACGTAGTCAAATAGGTTTCCTATTTCAAATTAACATTTCATATAAGATCAGAAATTAGTAAGTAATTTAGATCTGAAGGATTTAGTATTCTTTACGTTTACAAACATACTCTTATTTAATACTATAACATTAGTTAGATAATAATGATTTAAAACAGAAAAACTTTTGATAGATAAGAATTTCGTCTAAATAATTACATTAAAAAAATAAAAATAAAACAACACCTTTTTGATACGAATAGAGTGATTGTTGATTTTTTTTTTTGTTATGTATTTTAAAAGTTTTCTGAAAAAAAACGTTGATATTAAATTATTTATTTCATTTACATTATCTCATTATATTCGTGAGAAGATATTATAGCCGCCTCTTATTAAAAGTAATAATATATGTTCTCGAAATAACCAAAAAAATATATATCTAAAATTGTCTAAGAAACAATATAATATGTATCATACGAAATCATAGTTGGATACATAATTAATAATTTGTAAAACTAATTAACATTTCAAGAATATATAATATATATGTAGTTCCAACAAAAATTGCATCAACATCTTCAAAAGTCTTTTTTTTTGGATTTATATTAAATTTGATGTGAAAATAAGAGATGTAGAGGCACTAATTTATTAATCATTGGACCTTTGATGCGACTCTTTTGTATGTATAAATAAAAATTCAATACCGAAATACAACTGGTCATTTTAGTGCGAAAGATATTATTATACATGTAATTGATTGGGCCAATTTTTTGGACTCGAAGCTAACTTTTGAATACAGCCACGCTAAGGGATTGTAAAATACAAAATATCATAGGGGTAGAATCGTAGTTTAAACAGAAACTGCCTGTTCAGACATATGAAAGATATGCTGTGTCAGAGTTTCAGAAGCCTTTCCCATGCTTACCATTTCCTCTCTCTCCCTCTTTCCTTCTCCATCTCCACTGTAACCTCCCAATTTATAATTCTTCCTTCTACAAAAAATAGAAAGAAAAAAAACCAAACCTGATTTTAGAATTTTCCTTATCCTCTCGTGGAAATGCAAGATATTCATGATTACGCGATGACCGGAGGCGTCGGAGGAGGAGGAAGTACAGGGAGGTTTTATGGTGGAGGAATCGGCGGCGGAGGAGGTGGAGATCGGAGGATGAGAGCGCATCAGAACAGCATCCTTAACCATCACCAATCTCTCAAGTGTCCTCGTTGCAATTCACTTAACACAAAGTTCTGTTACTACAACAATTACAATCTCTCTCAGCCTCGACACTTTTGCAAGAACTGTCGTCGTTACTGGACCAAAGGCGGCGTCCTCCGTAACGTCCCCGTCGGAGGCGGCTGCCGGAAAGCCAAACGATCGAAGTCTAAGCAGCCTCCGTCGCCGTCCTCTGCCGACAAACCAACGACGCAAGACGTCGAGGAGAAATCCAGTAGCAGCGAGAGCTCTTCTTTAACCGCTTCTAACTCCAACGTCGCCGCCGCCACCGCCGTGAAGACTGCGTCTTCGGGCTTTATTGGTACTGATATGCCCAATCTGAAACTGTACGAAAGCGGGATCGAATGGTCGACGTTGATCGGACAGGGTTCGTCGGACGGTGGAGTTTTCTCGGAGATTGGCGGTTTTACGGCGGCGACGTCGATTGAAACGACCCCGTTTGGATTCGGGGGCAATTCCGTAAATCAACAGTGTATAGCTGATCATCTGAAGTTGGAAGGTGATACTGTACAGCAGCAGTTTGGGGATCGAACGGATCAGGTTGATCCGAATATGGGATTTGAACCGTTGGATTGGGGAAGTGGCGGAGGAGATCAAACACTCTTTGATCTAACCAGTACCGTTGATCATGCATACTGGAGTCAAAGTCAATGGACGTCGTCTGACCAAGATCAGAATGGTCTCTACCTTCCTTAGTTCTCACAGCTTCTTCTTCTTAACCCCAAAAATATTTTATACACATAAGGTAAAGTTTGATGAAGTGGTTTTTTTATTTTGTTTTATGGATTGAAAACGGATTTATTATAATATATGACTGCTTGTAAATTTGTCCCCAGTATAAAATTTACCTCTTGTTTCTGAGTTTTTGGAATATCCCAAGAGTGAAAATATATGTGGCATGGTTTTAATGTGGCTTCGGTTTACTTTTTTTTGTTTTTTAACATGGCTTCAGTTTACTTATCGTTGTATATTTGGTAGGATTTTAAATTTCTGGGATGTTTTTTCATTGATGTGTCTAATAAATTTATATATTGATTGGGCATCCAAAATCTTGTCTTCTGCTTCTTCGATTATGTGTTTTTTTGTTTAATTATAATTAGTCGTGAAGAGTGTGTGATCAGGCTCTGTGTAGCTCCTCATTAAGCCGTGTTAGCTCTTGAATAAACTGTTGGATATATGGAAACTCCATGTCTTGTAATTATACCAAATCTTCGGAAACTTATGATCGAATTTTATTATCGAATAAAAACAACTATATATTCCACATCACGGCTTACACTAGGTAAATGAAAAATGAAAATTACATGATTTACTATTATAGCATTAGTTCATTTCTATTAAACTCAAATCGAAAGAGTAATCTTAGGTTTGTTGATGATGCAAGAAAAATAAAAAACAAAGAATAATTTTTTTGAATGAGATATATATATATTTTTCTCAATGGCGAATAAAAAAGTTTAGGGGAATTGTACGGAAACCCCGAGAGAACCGTGCCGTCGCGTAAAAACAGTGCTTAGCAAATTAATAGACTACGGGGGATTTGCGCATGGGACCCACGTGTTAGTGACGAGTCTCATGCGCGACATGCATTCCACGTGGCTAAAGCAGGTCCCATTTCACGTGTCGTAACGTGAATGGCTGACGTACGTATGTCATTGGTCGGTTCGTCGTTTTCTCCAACTCCAATCGCTCGCTCGTAGAAGACGTCAAAGATCTTAGCGCAGAGAGAGAGAGAGAGAGAGAGAGAGTACGGATCCTCTGTGTTACATAAATCAAACCGATTGTGGGAGAGCAGTGAAACTTCTTAAACGCGTATGCGCCGTGGGATCGGAATGGTGACACGGCGAATCAATGGTGATGATGATGAGGGGTCCATATTAGGTAGGTGGTAGTCATTGTAGGGAAAACACTTGAGGGAGAGTAGGTCCAATAAGGCATGTGCATAAGTTATAAAATCTCATACAAATCACACACAAGGGAAAGTTTGGTTGGGCGGTTCGGAGAGTTTGGGATTGTCTGCGGGTTGGTGTATGACTCAACCATGTTCCCTAATCATTTCGTTTCTCTAATCTATTCTACTATTTTTTTCATCGATCGACTCGTTTGACAAAACTAGAGGAAACTACATCCTTCTCTCACTATGTGAAGTTCCAACCCATTACTCAAGTCTTGGTGACATAGAAGATTTGAGCCTATATAGTTATACCCAGCCCCGACTCAATATAGTTATATCCAGCCCCGACTTAATATTATTCGGGGCCCTAAGACAAAAAAAAATTTCTGAACCCTTTAAATTTATTTATTAAATTTTGTTACTATTTATTTTTAATAAAATTTGTTTGTGTAATGTTTTTGTAGAATTTGTTATTAAAAAATAGTTATAAAATATTTATGGATCTTTTTTACTCTAATATTTATTACTATTATTATTTTTTAGTAAAAATATATATCAAAAAGGGCTTTTAATTATTAAGGCACGGATCGGAGCCCCGGGGCCGTCGCACCCAAGGTTTTAAATTGCGCTAGGCGGTAAGCAGGCGATCGAGCACTGACTAGCGCCTAGACCGAAAAACGGTGATTAATCACCGATTAATCAGTGATTTATTTTGAAACATTTTTTAATTTATTTTAAATATTTATATAGATAACTAAGTTATATTTACTCTTTTAGTCATGTTTTAGAGTGTGGAATCATACATAACTTGATCATATTTTAGAACTTATGAATATATTTTTCAAGAATTTGATTTTTAAAGTAGGAAAACAAAAATAAATCAAGTTCAAACTTACTTCTAAATCCAAAAAAACAAAATAAAAGTCCAATCACATGATTACAAAAGATATATTGTCTTGATCATGAGAAACAAAAAAAAATTCAAGGAGAGCAAAATCTTCATCATTTTCTTCTTCAATGATCGAATTATCATGTGTGTTGGACTTTTTGATGTGTTTGAGCTTGTCAAAATACGAAAGAAACCTGCAAAAAAAAAAACACATGATCAAATCAGTTTTCAAGAAAACACAAATCCAAAAATTGTTGGAGACAACTACAAAACCGTGTGATCTCTTTAAAACTACCAAAACAAGTGAATTGTAGTTTATCATGTGTAATGACTACTAATCAATTCAGTCCAAAAGGTAATCACATAACTCGACATAACTACTAGTATACTACAATCAATTCACTAACCAATTCACTACAGTTCATATATATGTTTATCTCTTAATCCATATGTTCCTTTTAAACTATCAAAACCACTAAAGTCATTCCCGTAAATGCAACAATAAAAAAAACAGAGCACAAAGACATGAAAACTACTTTAGTTAGTCACGTAAATGCATCAGCAAAAAAACAGAGCATATCACGTAAACTACCAAGAACAGCCATGACATCTCTTGGGATATTAAGAGACATCAAAGACACCATACAACAATGTTCAACATAGTTTCATTTCGATTCAGTTTTTTTTTTAACCATAAGCTTCAATTATTGCTTGATCCTAAAAGGAAAGAAAAAAACGAAGAAGTCACACTCAAATTAGAACTTACATGCTTGATTTGTTGTCGATTTGTGTACAATCTCCAAGATGTTGGTGGTTTCGTCTCGATTTCAACCAGAATTTGTTACTGAGATTAGTTCTCAGGTTCACAAAATCGTTTCGACTCAAAAAAATTTTTTTGACATCAATTTAGGGTTCGAACAAAATCAATTTAGGCGTAAGGTAAATTTAATTGGGCTACATTTTGGGCCTCAATTTAGGTTCACAAAGTTTTTTTTTTTCAAGCCCAAAAAATTCTACCGATTTTTGGAAATCTCGACACCGATTAATATATTAAGCGTTGACTTTTGTAAAAAATCGGTTGACCGCCTAATTCATCGCCTAGACACTAATCGCGGCGGTGAGTATCTAATTAGCGTCTAGACGACCGCTTAGGCGGCCGCTTTTTAGAACCTGGGTCGCACCCCTCGCCCTTGCTACTGAGCCGAGGCTGATTATACCAATCAACTCTTGTCCATCTTCACACTATTTTTAGTTATCAAAGTAACCACAAAACAACAAACATTTATTTGACTTCGGTAATTCAACTGGTGTATCGCCTATAACCTAACCACAAAAAAAAAAAAAAAAAAAGAGAGTGCCTCGAGGAAATTCTAAGCCTATACCTGAAATTTTTTTGTGTAACTTTAAAAAAAGTTATACCCACAATTGTCAAACACAAACATTGTCGAGTAACTCAATTTTCTGAATCACAATTATTTTGTTTCTGATCAAAATAGCATTTTTGAAAAGATAAAGCGTGGAATCGCAGTAACATAAAGATTACGAGAATAGTGTTTTAACGGTAAAAGTTGTGGATTATAAATTAAACTGGATACTAAAACATTGCACCACAGTCATATATTGGAGGCATGGGAGAGGAAAAGAAGAAAATAAATAAATAAAGATAATTGGTGTAGATTCGGTAAAAGCAGAGGATACAAGTGTTAAACATCCATTGTAATTCAAATGTTGTAACTCAAATATGGGTATTCTATAAATCCACTCCTATGTCTATGATGGTAACACAAGTCACAAGTTTTGGTGGATGGTTACTTAATTAACAATAATGGTGGAACAAATAGTAATAGGCTCGCTCAGAAGCGGGGGAGTCTAGTGGTGTTTCTTAGGGATAAAGATAAGCTGCTGCTCACTCTAAGCTTAGCTCGTCTTGTCGAATTATGCAAGTGATAATCAACAGTGTTTTGTTTTCCGTTTAAATTTTAAACTTTAACGTCTTGAGTAGTTTCTTTTTTTCCTCTTTGTAACATATTTCTGTATTAATTTAAGAGAGGGTTTATTTTTGAGAAAGAAGTATATTTTACATACTCATTATGCAGAAACATAGAAATATATTAAAAAAAAGGATCAACAACACAATAACAAAGTAACTTACTAACTTGACAAATATTAGAACACTAGTTTATAGAACTTTGTTTTCATTTTTAAGTATGTTTAATTTTATATGACACTTCAATTTCTTTTTATGTTTAACTAAATGTGAATATTATGCCACTTTCTCAAAAGAGTTCTGATACATATACCATCTCCCTCTTAAAGCAGAAACTCATTTATAATTTCCACATAGAGCTTTAAAGATATTATTTACGATCTAACGCAAGGAAAAGATAAATAATTTTCCAAAAAAAAATCAGCTAACTAATTTTCAAAACCAGAAACCTATTTCAAATAATAAAGGGAGAATAAATCCATTTCCCGGACCCGATACGGATCCGGATCCGGATCTCCGCGAATTTCTTTCATTAATTTGTTTCCCATGGAAATTTGAATCTCTTTCTTGTGCGTCTCCTCCTCTTCCCCTTGCTTAATTTCCAGAAATCTCCGATCCAATAGTTTCCAAGGAGAGCCTCTCTAATCGGAGAATCCTCACAATGGCGGCGTACAGAGCCGACGACGACTACGATTACCTCTGGTGTTGATAGGAGACTCCGGTGTCGGGAAATCCAACCTCCTTTCTCGATTCACGCGCAATGAGTTCAGCCTCGAATCTAAATCCACGATCGGTGTCTAATTCGCCACCCGTAGCATCCATGTCGATGATAAGATCGTCAAAGCCCAGATTTGGGATACCGCCGGCCAAGAGAGGTATATAATACATCTATCTCCCTTCTGAAACCTTGAATTGGGGATCGATTTGAGATTTTTCTCTTCCGTAAGATTCTCTTATGATATTGCCACGTGAGATTTTGATGGTGGATGGTGAAAATAGGTGATAAAGTCTACTTAGTTTGTCGTTGAATCTGAGGAATTCCATTGATTCCTGATGCACATTAGCTCCTTTATTTTGTTGGTTGATTTTTGTGTGTTTGTAGATATCGAGCAATCACAAGTGCTTATTACCGAGGAGCTGTAGGAGCGTTGCTTGTCTATGATGTCACAAGACATGTGACCTTTGAGAATGTCGAAAGATGGTTAAAGGAGCTTAGAGATCACACAGATTCCAATATCGTCATCATGTTCGTTGGGAACAAAGCAGATCTCCGTCACCTACGAGCTGTTTCAACCGAAGACGCCAAGGCTTTTGCGGAGAGAGAGAACACTTTCTTCATGGAGACATCAGCTCTTGAATCCATGAATGTCGAGAATGCTTTCACCCAAGTGCTTTCTCAGATTTACCGTGTGGTTAGCCGGAAAGCTTTGGATCTAGGAGATGATCCGAGCGCTCTTCCCAAAGGACAGACCATCAATGTTGGGTCCAAAGACGACGTCTCTGCGGTTAAAAAGGTAGGTTGTTGCTCAAATTGATGGTTCCACGTTCAAGAAGCTGTTTATTCCATTTCAGATAACTGTTGTGTCGATTTTGTTTGTTCAATGTGAAGATCTTGTTCGTTTATATGTATAATCATACCCCTATGCATTTCCATTTCAAATGCATATGCTAAAACAACATTGGAGTTGAACCTCAATGTACAACGTTTCTAAACGCCGGTGACTGTTTTTCTTATCGCCTATCAAAGTGTTTGTTAGTGTGATCTTGAGACCAAACACAGAGCATGAGAAGCACCAATGGAGACTGAGACAACCTTGTGCGATTCAAGCTCATCTCCTTCGGTTAAAAAGTTTACTTCGACTGGAGAAGTTTGGATCTCCGGCAGTCCTGGAACTCCTAACTGGAAGTCTTTAGCGTTTCCCCACATCCAGAGTTTACCTCCATCTGTCAAAAAGCAATCCCATGTTTATAGTTTTTGAGTTATGTATGATGTCAAATAAACATAACAAAAATCTATATTTACCTGTTATCGCTGCAGAAGAGGAACCTCCACAAACGATGAAGACAATCTTTTTGTCTGCTAATGCTTGGATTTCTGTAGGAATTTTCTGGTTTCGTAGCGAAGAATTACCTAATTGTCCATGGCCACCATGGCCCCACGAGAGTACTTTACCTTCCTCTGTTGTCACACCAAGTAACTTTCAAGTCAAAACTGTAGGTAAAAACCAACATTGTTCCGTTTGCAGAAGATTGTTTACCGGTTAATGCAAGAGAGTGATATCCACCACACGCAATCTGGGTAATACGAACGCCTTCTAAAGTGGGAACTGGCATTGGTTCCCAACCTCCCAAGTTATCACCGCGGCCGAGCTCATAATTGGAATTTGCTGAAACATAAAGATCCAATGAATTCTTTTTACACTAACTAACAATCGTAGAAGAAGGTAAGGCTAGAATGATTTTTTTACCTCCCCAGTTCCATAGTTGTCCCTCTTGTGTAAGAGCCATTGTGAAGAAACCACCACATGAGACAGAGGCTAGGGGAACTGTTAAAGCTTTGACCTTTGAAGGAACACTAAGCCCACCACCTTCGTTTGGTCCTCGGCCTGGCCCGAGCCCTAGCCTACCGTCTCCTTCCTCTCTACCCCACATATATAGGTCTCCTGAAACCAAGAACAAATCTTTGCTCGATCAAGAGTTAAACAGAGCAAATACTAGTATATAAAAAAAAGTTGAAACCACGAAGAAGAACAATGGTTACGGCTATCACAATATCAGCTTGTTCAAAACTTCAACTAAGTTCTTCAAGTTGCATATACATATGACTGCAGACATGTAGCAAGAAGAGAAAGCATGTGGAACCTGATTCAGTAATAGCAGCAGTGTGTGTTCCACTGGTTGCAATGGCAGAGATTTTACAATCCCAAGAGCCGTCAACACGTCGAGGGACGAGTTCTCTGGTGTAAACCGAGTGCCCAAGCGCACCAAAACCGCCATAACCCCTGGCAACTTCATTTTTAATTTATGGAACCATCACATTATGCAGAAAAGCAAAAATCAAAGATCAAACAGAAAAAGGTATTCTAGTTGACATTGCTTCAATTCCAAAGTTTCTGTCATCAACTGTGATTCTGAGCTCAAATTGAGATTAACAGTTTTGGAGGAATGGAGAAACATTATTGAAAATGATTCGAATTTGATGTAAGCGAATTCGAAGCTAGCTTACCAAGTGAAGACATCTCCTTTATGGGTTAAAGCCACCGAATGCAAACCACCGAGAGCGACACAAAGAATCGAATGCTCCTCGAAAAGCGGGTTTAAGTTGGGCACGAAGACCGAATTCTCTTGGCCAAAACCTAGCCTCCCTCCGTCTCCTTTCCCCCAAATCCACAGATCTCCGTTGATTGTCAAACCCGAATGGAACAACCCGCAGGAGATTCCAACCCGAAAACTCGACCCGTTTTTCGGTGGATCGGCATCGATTCTTCCAGGCGTTTGGGCCAGAGAGAGGGATTGATCGGAGCGAAGGAGAAGGTTAGCGACCGGAGACGGATACATTCGAATCTCCTCGATTCCACCGCCGAGCTGACCCGACGCGCCTCGTCCCCACGAGAAAAGCTGGAGGGTCGTGGAATCCGATTCTATCTCTGGGCTTCCGTAGAGTGTGGGTACCTTGGTGGCTCCGCCGCTTCTTTGAGTGTTCCGGGTGGAGGAGAAGCGGCGCGTGAAGCTACGTATGCGGTGGCTTAACGCTGCCATTGTTTCGTCGGGGTTTCTTCACTTCCGAACCGTTACCGGTGGGTTTTAACTTTTAAGGCATTGCATTGCTTATTGAAACGACGGCGTTTCAGTGTAAGATTGGAATAATAGCTCGTTAGGACCCTATATTATGATTGTTTTTTGTCAATTAGACCCTTTATTAATTCAATAGGACTCCTTGTGTTTAATTTATTTTCATCTCTTATGGTGCCATAAAATGCAAGACTTTAATTAGATTTCCGTTTTGGGTAGAGTGTTGACTAGCCTGAGCTTTTTAAAGTTTGATAAATCTGTATATCCACAAGAAAATATAGTCTATCTTCAACATTTTTTTCATGTTTTGATGATAAATTTTATGTTTTTAAAAGGACTGATATTTCGAGACTTGGTTGATTCCCTTGATGCCTTGAAAGGATATTTTATTTGCACGGTTATCTGAAGGAATGGCGAAAACTTATTCTCAAAAATTCGATTAGGATTGTAATGCCACCGCATATGAATTTGATCATCATCCATAAAGGTTCCATTGTATTTCCCTTTTGGGTCCTATCAACATTAGGAAGACGTATATGAAACCGAAATGAGAGAAATAGTTGAAGCAAGAGTGTATGTTGCAGCTGTGACAAGGAAACACAAGACGAATAATATTTGCTCTTTAGCCAGGGCGGATACCTTATATATGTGTAGGGATATATTTGTAGCCATCAAGACATCGTTTCGTCCTTTCAGTTCTTGTTTAAATCGAGATTGTAGATTATCTGTCCTTTCAGAATGTTTCTTTAATAAGAAACAGAGTGTTCTCTTTTTCAGAATCTACAGCATTGGAACCCTAAAGCAATCTGCTTTTGTTTCTTGGGAGACAAGTCATCTGATTTAGGCATCTGAACAGGGCTCCCCATCCACTCAACTCCCAATCTGCATCATTTTAAATCCCAAATTATCAATTCAGAGACCCTAATTTCCAAACAAGACAAACAATCAACGATAACCCTTTCGTTGCTATTGACACTCACATGGGAAATGCAAAAGACCCCCTTCCTTCATCTGAGTGATTAGACCCGCTAGATTGATCAGAGGCGACAATCTCTTCTTCTTCTTCTTCCTCGTTCTTCTGCAACAGCCGAAAGTATATAAATAAATAAAATAGCAAATTCTCAAGTTTGAAAAACTGAAACAACAATATACCTCATGAACATCACAAGAGACATCTTCAGTTTCTTGGCATGTAGTCTTCTCGTCATGATCTTGTTCTGGCCGTTTAATCTCCGGCGAGTTATTCTTCTCTGTTTTTCCTACCACTTGATCTCCATAAATAAGCTGTTTTTAAAGAAAAATCAATAAAAAGTCAAAAACTTTTAAGGCAAAGTTTTTCAGAACCGTCTCAAAACTATTTATAGGCGCTGTATAAATTTTGTCTATGTTAGACATATATTTGATGCGTTAAAATATTTTAAATATAAGGACCTCAATTCATATAAGGGTATACATATTTGAAATTTCTTCTATACAAAATAAAAAGTTTTAAATCGGAACATTGTTCGAATGCACCATTTGCACGGTGAAGTTTTTTTAAAAAAATTAAAGGGATTTGGATTTTACGAAAACGAACCTTACGATTCACCGTCCTCGGTGACTTTTCCGGCGACAATTCCACCTCTTTCTTCTCCTCTTTCACAACGTCGAAGCCTCCGTCTTCGCGGTCGAAGCAGAAGACAATGAAGCCAGCTTCGTCTAAAACCGGTGGCTGCGGCCGGCTCAACCGCCGGTGCTGAGACACCGACGTCGGAGAAACGCTGCTGCTTCTTAGATGAAGATGATGATGATGACGTGTCCCTGGTGGGCTTAGACTGAGTTTCCTCTCTGATATCTTCTTCTTACTCTTCATCTTCCTCTTTGTCCTCTTGAACATTAGATTATTGTTGTTCGTAGAGTTTCCGTTATTATTAACTCCATCTTCATCTACGTCTGATATATATATATATATATATATACAGTCAGTAAAATAATTTAAGCAATAGTTTAAAGAAATTAGAAATAAAAGAATTGAGGAAGACCTAGAGGAATCTTGCAAGCCAAGAAACAGGAAGCCCAATCTTTGACTCTCCAAGTGACAAGCTTTGGTATTGTCCATTGTGAAGCCATGGCTGTTATAATTTTGCTTGGATCTTTTTCCCGAGAAAATAGTCTGATGTTTTGTGTTTGTGTTGTGGCTTTTGCAAGAAAAAATTTGAAGAAGGGAGAGAAGGAATAAAGAGGGATTTATTATGAGGGAGAAGAATGATTTGAAATTTGAAAAAAAAAAATATATATATAGGGAGACAAGACATAGATTGCCATGAATTAGGGAAGGGGGGGGGGGGTTAGGGCACCTCCATCGGAGGTTCTTAAGTGAAGTTCTAAACAATAAAAAAAAGAAAAAAAAGAAAAAGCAGGAAATAGAACTAAGGATCGGTTCTAAATATACAACTTTTAGATACCTCTTAAGAACCTCTCTTACTACATGTCTACTTTTTATTGGTTTAACTTTTTAACAAAAACAAAAAATAAATCAAATAATTAAATTATATTAAAATAATAATATTTTAATTTTGAGAACCTCTTTTTGAGGTTCTAAACGATGGAGATGGTCTTACAATGTGTAACACATGAATGCATTTAATATTATTGGAATAAAAGGAAATAATGTTTTTTTGGAATTGTAATAATTGGGCAGTAAATGCTATCATAGTTAATAAACACTGCTAGTATAAGAAATTCAAATTGTTTTTTTTCATTTTCTTCTGTAAATTTATTAATTCAATTTTCGTGTGTCAAGAAGACGGCTTAACGGTGACTAGAGATTTGGATGCCATTTATGGTGGGAAATGAGTTTTTCACCTAGAAATGATTCTTGAATTCGTGGGTATATGGGCCTGTATGTTAAGCCCATTTATCTGATTAAGAGAGTACTAAGCCCATTGGACAAACAACCTTTACGATAATTCAATCTAAAAAGGATGCGAAGCCTTAACGCCTAAAACCCAAAATTACTTTTCTAACATAATCTAAATTACAGATATTTTTGTTTGTTTGTCCCAGATTATAAATCAGTTCCTCATCTTCTAATTTCCACCACCAGCAATTTTTTGTTTTTCTTCCAAATTTGATTACTTTATTTCATGTTTCTTGGTGTGGAAATGTTCAATCTTTTAACATCTAGACCCATTAAACCATTGCTTTTTACAAGTATTAAAATTGTAAATTAGGGTTCACGGAAGAGTGCATAGGGTTCTCCTCTTTCACTAAATGGCAAGGGCCAAGGATCTTTGATCGCTGATGTTGATTTTCATTACGGGTAGGGTTCTCTCACAAGCATAAATTCGTTATTTTTCAAGGATTAACAACGAGGAGATGCAACAGTCCATTTGTGTCCATTCTATTTGTTAGAGAACATTTTTAGGATTTTGGGTTTTAGGACTCTATAAAAAAGAAACCGTTATTTGTTTGAGAATTCAACTATGCTGATTTGGGTGCATATATACTTTTAAAGCATTCATACATGTGTTTGATTAATGTGAATTATCTTCACCTTTTTTACGTTCACCAAATTGAGACGATGTACCTTTTTAAACAACCTTTTTAAAAGTAAACAGAAACTTTGATCCCACTAATTTGAAAATCGATTATTTTGATTTGTGATATACAGTATCATAAATCATGAATTCATGATGATTAGTCTATAATTAATTAGTTTGATATTTATTTTTTTAGCGGTTAAATTTATGTTATAACCCAGGCAAAAACATCACTTAACCCAGCACGACGTGCTTTATATATAGTGTTTTGTTGTGAATAAGGGAGAAAGTAATTTGTTGTGTATCTTAATATTCCATGAATAAAGAGAGAGATATATAGGTTTACATAGATTTGGAGAGAAAGCTGAATAAAGAGAATAAATAAACCAAGAATATTTTAAGGGCCTGATTGGTAACAGCTGTAGATTTCGGTTTTATGCTGTGGTTTTTTAGCTGTAGATTTTTTAGCTGTAGGATTTTGGCTATAGGATTTTGGCTGTGGTTTTTTTAAAAGTGAAAGACAGGAAATATGGGTTGTGGAAATATAGCTCTCTACAGCAAAAAAAAGGATACAAAGGACGGTAGGTTTAAAAATTTGTAGAAATCATGATTGGAAAAAAAATTAGTTGTAGAAATAAATATGGTTGTGTGCAGCCTCTAAACCTCATTCCAATCAAGCCCTAAACCTCTTAGAATATGAGTCTTATAATGAGAATCCATATATTTAATTCATAACATGTTTGTTATTTTGTTTTATTAAATTAATTATTTGCAGAATTGCTAAAGAAATTTGGGAGCTTTCTCTTCGACATTATAATCTAGGTGCACAACTAAAACTTAATAATGTGATTGATAATGTTGCTTCCACATTGCACTTTAACTAGTTAAAATCCTTTGTTTCTTTTTATTGGCCGAAGAATATGGAAAATGAGGAATGATCTATTATTTTACAACAGAAGATGTTCTATTCCGGATGTGATTGACAAAGTACTAATAGATCATCGTTTATGCTCTGAAGCTGCTTTGTCAAGTGACCTTGACAACCAAGGGACATAGTAATAACTCTCTATGATATAAGCAGAAAATGACAAACCAAACTCCAGTAACAGTTCAAGCTGTCTCAGAAATTCTAAAAAACAAAAAAAAACAGTTCAAGCTGTCTTAATTAAAGTTAATAATTATTGTTGCTTTGTAGATGGATCGGATCTGTTTCAGAGGAGCACATATATAGATGGATTTGGTTGGATTCTTCAGAACAGGCATGACAAGCAAATGGTTAAGGGCTCAACTTCAATAGACCCGGTTGCAAGCCCTCTGAAAACGGAAATTGTAGCTCTCCGAGAAGCAGTTCAACAAGTTAGGAGATTGAGTTTTAGAAATGTCATTTTCTGTGGAGATGCACATATTTTTATATAATATGTTTAATCAACAAAGGGAAGTGCTAAGCCATCAAGACTGGATGTACCATACACTTGTGAAATATATTGAAGACATCTAATGTATGAATGTCTCTAGCTGCCATCACAGGTTTATGGAAATCAAAAGACAAGCCAATCAAATAGCTGATCAATTAGCCAAATTTGCAAGAATTATGTCGTCTTCTTGGATTAATAATGTATGAAAGTAAACGTTATAATGTTTTAATTAATTAATTAAATGAATTGTCGGACACAAATAAATTATTTGTGTGTTAGCCTTGTTTGAGTAATACAAATTTTAGATACTTTTTATATGTTTAATATTGTGTTGGGAATGGATCACATGCTCAATAATATGAAGTGCACGGGTTTGTCCAGGTCCACAGTAAAGCACATGATTCAGGACCAAATGTGATTTGCGCAATCATGTTTGTAAAGTATGTTTTACATATTCGAATATTATACCAAACAACTTGATAAAAAATATGTTGTAAAATGTTTCGCCTCCTTTGTTTGGCATTTCATGCCACCTGCCGAATATCATGTTCTACCTCCATTTCGGTTTTCATATTTGTTTGAAAAATTAACATTTGCAGAGGTCTACAACATGTTTGACCAAGATGAGAACCAAAAAGGATTCTCTAAGTTGTCACTCCTCCAGCTGCCTTTCAAGTGTATAAAGATTATTACTTCTTCTGATGCTATCTGCTATCCAAACAAGCCCACTCTTTTGATCACTAACCTATTTAACTTAAGAAATTAGCTTCTATAACTAATTATAAATAATATATTTAACATATGATAGGACCTTACGTAATATATATGGAACGTACTGTAAAAAAATTATAAATTAATAATATCGAAATATAGTATTTTATTAATTTTTAAATTTATTAATTTAAAGAAGATTTTTGTTTAAATTTATAGTTTTTCTAATTTATTATTTTATTTAAAATAAGAAGAACATTTGCTTTCACATTCTTATGATCTTATCTATTGATTAAAAAAAAAAATTGCTTTCCTCTCCTTTTTATGTTTACTAAAATATTGAATTTTTGTTTTCTTCTTTTTCGTTCGCACATACGTGTTCTAAAGCGTGGATGCATTTTTAGATGCAATTTGATAATACAACACCATAAATTTTTGAAGAAATAATAAAAAAAGAGATGAGTTTCATTTTAAATTAAAAAAATAACACTAAAATAATATTTTAGTTATGTTTATATAAATTTTACATTATTATTATTATATATTTATGATATTAGTGAGACCATATGTTTACATAATAATTTTCTATGTTTTATTATCTTATCGAATTGTGTTAAATTTTGAGCCAACCAAACTCGAAACTAGAGAAATTTATTATCTTCTCGAATGTTAATTAATAGAGTTTATATTGTAGGTTAATTTATTCACTACCAATTATTTTGGACTGAAAATCCATTATACTTAACATAATATCAGATTCCATGTTTGGTGACCTAAATAGAATGACTTAAGTATAAATTACTGCCAGTTTTAGAGTGGATTTAGTTCAAAATGAGATGAAAGAGTAAATTAGCGACACAAATCTATTCATTAATTGCCAATTAATTTTAGGCAAACCTATAAAATTCTACACATAGAGCTTGTTTATTATTAATTTAAATAAAATCATGTGACCAAAGTACCCAAGTGACTTTTGAGAGTACATTTCTCTTTTTTTTTTTCCAACATTTGTTGCTCTCATCTTTGTTTGGATCTCTCTTATTGAACTTTAAATCATCTCATCATTTATGTAAGATAATCTAGAATTCATGTAAGATAATATAGATTCACATATATTATGATTTGAATGTTCATAATGTTATTGGTTCTTGCATTTTAATGGATTTCTCATATTTAGAAATCTTAATGAATCCATTGATTTTAAAATCAGATAAGTGGATTTCAAAGTTAAATAATTAGATTTCAAAATTAAATAAATGGATTATTGTAAATCAACCAAATAGATTTACAAGAATTTTAGTATTATAAGAAAATAAAAAAACAAACCAAAAAAAAATTTCCAGATGGTTTACAGTTCCAGATGATGTGTGGGCTGGCTACATAAAGGTAAATTTTCCTTTTTAAATTATTTATGGCTACTTTGATATATGCATAGATTTTTCATTATGTTGGGGTTTTTATCGTATTTTAGGCACATCCGAACTGTAAAAAAATTCGTGACGAAACTTTTGAAGAGTTTGATGATCTCAAAGTGATATTTGAAAAGAATGTAGCGTCGGGTAGGAGTGCGATTGGATTGGGCGATACTACTGATGCTCGAACATGTGGATTTATGAAAACGGAAAAGGAGCAAACAAATTCGGGTGAAGAGTTTTCCATGAATGTCGAAGAAAATTATGAAACACAATCATCTTTTTTTTTGCAGCGGTTCAAATAATACTTTGGAAAAACTCCCTTTAAGAAAAATACGGAGAACTAATCTTCTTAACAATGTTGATAATACAATCATTCAAAAAGAAGGTGCAGAAGAAGCTTGTACCGAAATAAACTCCTTGACAATAATCACTGAAAAAACTTTTTACTTTGATACAAGATAGAGAAGCAAGGCAACAACAAGAAGCTAATCAAAGAGAAGCTGAGAAAAAGAAGAATAACTTATGGGAAGGTATCAAAGAAGTTTCTACTTTGGAGGAACATGTTCGTTACAATGCGGTTAAAGTGTTTCACCAATTAGGGATGGAAGATGTGTTCCTTAGCATGTCCATTGATGAGTGTTATGATTGGATAAAACGTAACGTCATTGGGTGATGAAATTATTATTATCTATTTTTGGCTTTTTCTATATATCTTTTTTACCATTTCAAAAATCTATTTTAAGTTTAGCGATCGTGCAGAACAATCACAATCTTTGTTTGTACATTAGCATACAATGATTACATGAAACATGAGAGGTCTCACGGGCAGTGTTTTGAACCTCCACTTAGAAACTAGCTAGCATCGTCTCCAACATGTAGTAGATGTTACGTATCCACTTAGAAATTAGCCTTAACATGTAGTAGCTTAATGTTACGTGTAGTTATTTTTTGTCTCTTCTTCTACCCATTATAATTGATAGGTATCTTTCTATTTTTAATTCTACATAGTAGTTTCATCTTGAAAAAAAAAACACTTGTAAATCCAAATCTAACCAAATAACAAGGTTTCACTCGATATTTGCTCATTTGTATTTTACTCTTAAAAATACTTGTAAATCTATTCAAATCAAAATTAAAATCAAATCCTTATGAAAATATTTACTATTGAATAACACTTGATTTTAACAATGAATTTTAAAATCATAGAACCAATAACACAATATTTGAATATGAATTTCAAAATTATAGAACCAATAACACTTAATTTGGTTTGGATTTCCAAATCCATTAAAATGCAAGAACCAATAACCCCCTCACAAACTGCTCGAAACTTGTATGAATATCACAATAATATAGTAAACCTGTATGAATATCACAAATTAACAATAATATATTATAGAGAAAATTCCATAAGACACTAATAAATATTTAACTATTTCCATGAATATATGATTTTTCGGTTTTTATATAAATAACCTACTTAGGTTTAGAATTTAATTTATTCAATTTTAAAATTTTGAGTTTTTGATTTATTAATTTTTACAATTCTTTTCTTGTTTTCGGTAATTTTAACGAATATAAAAAAACTTGATTATTTGAAGATTTTCAAAATAAACGTAAAATCTTTAAATATATTATAGTTTTTCAATATTCACAAAATTAACGAATCACTAGATTATCTCTAAAAATTTCCAATACATGATGAGTTTAAACACCAACATATTTAGTTCGCCACCTCTAAATATCTAAAAGACACAAAATCTTAACACTGATACAATAATCTTTTACATCCAAATTTTGTAGAAGAATAGTTTATATGCCCGTATCCATTAAACAACCGGAAACTTTATATTTTCTGTTTATAATTTGAATACCCAAGTTGTTCAACTTTGATATTACACATGTCATAGATCAAGTATATATATTATACAACCCAAAGAACTCTAAATAAGTGGATGAAGTTGTAAATCAGAGCTGTTGAATATGTTTCTCAACTAGGTTAATTAAAATAAAAGAGGATCCAAAAATCTCGTGTTATTAGTAAATTTTGGCGAATTACAAGATTTAGGTCGTCGGACTGTTGTCGGAAAAAGAATAGCAAAACTAAGAATTTTAGCCGGAAAACTCGGATCTAAATCTCTTAGATCTAAGATAAATTTTGGATATTATTTGAATGAGATGAGCTCCCTATTTATAAGATCTTGAACCGATCTTGTTTCCTCATTTTTTGCATGTGTCGATGAGGAAATCTTCAATTCTTCTTGGAAATCTTCTTTCTTTTTTGGAGATCAACGCCGACACGGTTCGATTGGGTTTAATGTATCTGGAGGCCAGTAAATGGGTCGAGGTTGATCGAACGGATATTAAGCCGTGTTGGACCGAATCTGGGCGTAATTGGTCGGATAGTAACGGGCCGATGTAGGCCGAATTAGGACAATCTAAACCAGGTTAACGAGTCAATATACCGGAATGAACCGAGTTAAATATGATTTGGAAAATATTTTTAAAATGGTGCGTAGCTTACCTCCACCAGCTTATCTTCAACAGTAATGTGAACTGATCAAATTTAGATTCTTGTGCTTTGCAATGTTCATCCTATTGCATCGGGAATGAGAAGCGGGCCAACTCATACCACATGAAATCTTCACGTCAGGTCCTCAGAGTTTAAAAATCTCATGTATAAATTAATACTATATCTGTTTATATTTGTTTCATAAAAAATGTCAATTTAACATATTTCACATATATTAAGAAAATCAATAAAAATTCTATTTTATTCTTTATTAGTATATGAAATCAAATTTTTCTTTCTAATTAATACATTTTTTAATTAATACATTATACAATACGGTTAAAATTGGATTTTTAATAAAAATTTTGCATTAAAAATACAAAATGACACTATTTGTAAAACAAAAATAAAACCTTAAAATGACACTATTTGTAAAACGGAGGAAATATCTTCGATTATTTACATATATGCGCGATTACTGCTAATATCTTAAATTCAAAATATGATATTCTGTATAATCGAAGATATTAACTCATACATTAATTTTTAAAAAATCTCTTATTTTTTGAACCAACTATCAGACCCATTCAAATAAAATAAAAATCAATACCAATACTTCTGTTTAGAGATATAAATTCTAGCATCAAACAATTTAAAAATATATATTCGATTTCTACATGATAAAAACCTACAACCTAAATTTTACGAGCTAGAGCCTTAATCAAAATCACGTCCTTTGTCTCCTTAAAAAAAATTCGAGCTCAGAATACGTGTGGGCTTAGTCCAAAGGTGAAATTATATACAAAAAGGAATGTAATTTATAATTAAAATTGGGAAAAGCCTTGTATGTTTCATAGTCATTTTTTTTTATAATTTTTTTTTTTTTTTTTTGATATATCCTATCGGTTGATCCGGTCAGCCCCAGTAGGAACGCACCGAAGTGCTACGAAGTGGACTACTCCCACAATGGTTCAACGGACACCATGAGCTTCACAGCTATGCTGGGTTGTCAACGGGCCATGAGATCCATGAGATCCGTGGGCCACCACACCGCCTGTCCCGAGTTTGGATACTTTCCGACTAATGCCAGGGGTAGCCTGGCTGCCTGCATTTTGGATTACCAGGTAAACCAATTGAACCAAGGCCCTACTGACAGACTTCCCAACAAATAGTATTTAATGCTATGGAGATCGAACCCAGGTTTAAAAGTTGCACCTTTTACTGGACCCATCCTACCACTAGCTCACTACCTCTTGGGCTTTTTATCCTATGCCTGTTTTACCTCGAGTTAGAATTCAGTGGGAGAAATTCCAACAAAATTAAGTGGTAGAAATTCTCCAGAAAACGAAAACGGCGCCTTCTGTCTAGATAGTTGGAGAAAAATCTCTGAGATGTCCAAGCCTGCTCCATTCTTATTCGATCACAGCGAGGGAGCAAGTCAAAATAGAACTCTTCAAAAGAGACTTCCTTACGTGCCAAAATGCCACGTCTTTTTGTACTTTACTTGCCACGTCTGCAACAGTTTCATTCTTGTTTCAGCAAGCTTCAACCTCACATTCATGAAAGAGATTGCCGAAAAGGGCTTTACTTCTAAATCGAAACAAGAAAGAGCTCATAACCACTGCTTGTGAAGAGCTCTCCTCAACTGAAAGCGAGACGGGATGCTAGCGCCCTAACAATAACAAGAGGGATGTTAATCCCGGGGATCACTAAGTGTGTTTAAAGAATGATTAGGAGATGGGAGGTGAGATTTTCGTTAATAGAGCAATTTAACCACATTTAAGACAGGTCGGGAGAAATATGAGTAGGCCGGGGGCCGTGTTTCGTTTTATTGATGAGAGAGAAGTAAACGCTTTAGAATTACGAACTGGTTCCGAAGGACGTCCAGTTCGGCGTTCTAAAGTGTTGTCTTGTTACAAAGAGAGAGAGGTCGGGTAACTTGTGGTAGGTGAGAGAGTAAAAATCAGAGTCTTCTATCTAGTGAGAGAGTAATAAATGCGAGATCCTTCCGCGGTCGGGGGTCCCAGTCCAGATATCTCCAAGTGAAGGTGCGTGAGGGGGTATATATAGCAAGAACCGCGTAGACGGCTCTCCGCGATTCGGGGATGTCGTGATGTTGACAAGACAGGTCGTGAACAGTGCAAGGTATGTCGTGAACAGCGCCGGTGAACAGTGTCGATGAACAGTGTCGATGAACAGTGCAAAGCATGTCGTGAACAGTGCTCATGAACAGTGCGAGGCATGTCGTGAACAGTCCCCGTGAACAGTGTCGATGAACAGTGCAAGGTATGTCGTGAACAATGCATCTTCGTGCGGCATCAATGTCAGCTCGGGGTGCGAGCTCGGGATGGGAGCTCGGGGGGCGAGCTCGGGATGGAAGCTCGGGGAGCGGGCTCAGGATGGAAGCTCGGGGTGCGGGCTCGGGATAGAAGCTCGGGGTGCGAGCTCGGGATAGAAGCTCGGGGTGCGAGCTCGGGATAGAAGCTCGGGGTGCAAGCTCGGTGCCGTCCTTGGTCGAACGCCGACTTCTGGCTGATTTCGACCAGGCGGGCCTTATTTGCTGAGATGAGCCTAGCTAATTGGGGGTGCTAAACCCACCTCCAACAATAGGCCCTCCCCCAGTTCGGTGTCATGAGGTGTAGCGAATGCATCGAAGTTGATCTTTGTTAGCTCGGCGCATCTCAGGTCGGTCTCCAAGATCTTAGGATTGACTGCTGGGTCTCGTTAGGCGGGAGCAATAGACGGACGTGTGTGAATTCCTAGACCGCGAAGTTAGCGAGCTGCGTGGTCGGTGGGCCGCGGGTTGTGCAGTCAGAGGACTGACCGTGAGCTCGGCGAGTAGGAGGTCGGCGAGCTGTGGTCGTTAGTTAGGCGGAGATGTTGAGGTCGGCGAACTGCGACTGCGCGATGAGCGAGCTGCGACCGAGCTACCTAACTGTTAGACCGAGCTGCGACTCCGAACTGCCTCACTGTCAGATCGACGAGCTACGATCTGCAAAAAAATGGCTAAAGATACGAGATTGCGCTTGAGGCTGAGCTCGGCGTTTGTTAGTTAGGCGCGAGGCCGGCGAGCTATGATTCCGAGTCGTTTAATTTCTAAAATCGGTTAGTTACTTAGCGTACCCCAAGGTCAGCGAGTCGCACGGTCGGAGAACTGCGATCATGAGCTTGGCGAGTAGGAGGTCGGCGAACTGTTGAGGTCGTTAGTTAGGCGGAGCTGTTGAGGTCGGCGAACTGCGACTGCGCGATGAGCGAGCTGCGACCGAGCTACCTAACTGTTAGACCGACGAGCTGCGACCCCGAACTGCCTCACTGTCAGATCGACGAACTACGACCACGCACTGCTTTTCTTGGAGTTCGGCTTAGAGAAACGGATCTTGTGATTAAATCTAACTAGAAAAAGAAGTTGGAAACTAACTTCCTCTTTCGCGTCGCGTAAGTCGGTGATGGCGGAGAAAAGCGGCGGCGGCCATGGCAGATCTCCGGGAAGCTTGAGCGACGGCGGATATCCGACGTGTGATGATGAGTGATGTCGAGATCAGAGCAAGGGAATAGATCCGAGATGGTGGTCGGCGAAGGATGTCGCGGACGGAGGTGGCTTGACGGCGGCGAAGGCTGAGCTTGACGAGCTCGTATTAAATCCGCGAGCTGATTGGTTGTCGAGGCTGGTGACGGTGAGTCGGCGGATTCGTGATTTGAGTCTCGATTGAACGGTCCTTGTGACGGAGAAGTTGAGCAGCGAACGTGGGCTGCGAAGTCGGAGAGTGGACAGAGAGGAGAAGGTGTGGGCTTCGGCGCCGAAGGTGGAGACGACTCTGGTCGGAGATGCGGTTTTGCAGCGGAAGATGCAGGTCTTCGCCAGTGGTTCGCTGGATTTGAGTAGATCGGATTCGCTCGGATTTACCGCCAAGAGATGGTCGTGAGGAAGGAGGAGATTGGGCTTCGATTTGTGCATCGCGTTGGGTCTGAATCTGGACCATCGTCGGCTTGATTTGTTGCAGGTGCGGCGATGGTGACGGAGCTCCGGAAATTTCGAACGGTGAGAGGTGGCGTCGAGCCAATTTTTTTTTTTTTTTTTTTTTAGGGTCGGGGATTCCCGGTCCAGATATCTCCAAGTGAAGGTGCGTGAGGGGGTATATATAGCAAGAACCGCGTAGACGGCTCTCCGCGATTCGGGGATGTCGTGATGTTGACAAGACAGGTCGTGAACAGTGCAAGGTATGTCGTGAACAGCGCCGGTGAACAGTGTCGATGAACAGTGTCGATGAACAGTGCTAAGCATGTCGTGAACAGTGCTCATGAACAGTGCGAGGCATGTCGTGAACAGTGCCCGTGAACAGTGTCGATGAACAGTGCAAGGTATGTCGTGAACAATGCATCTTCGTGCGGCATCAATGTCAGCTCGGGGAGCGGGCTCAGGATGGAAGCTCGGGGTGCGGGCTCGGGATAGAAGCTCGGGGTGCGAGCTCGGGATAGAAGCTCGGGGTGCAAGCTCGGTGCCGTCCTTGGTCGAATGCCGACTTCTGGCTGATTTCGACCAGGCGGGCCTTATTTGCTGAGATGAACCTAGCTAATTGGGGGTGCTAAACCCACCTCCAACAAGGGAGTGCTAAGTTAGGGTTCAAATCCAATATTAGCTAGAACCAGTGAAAGGGTAGTTCACCAGACTTTTCTTGCTTGCCCCGCTCTCCTTAGAAGCGTTGGTTGAACCGCTGGACTCTATTATCTCCGTTGATTACTATTGGATGGAGCTATAGAAGTGGGAGATTACCGGTAAGCAAGATGCTTAAGCCTATTCTTTTTGTTTTGGGATTTGAGTAGGTAAGGGCAGCGGGCAGAGGTCGATCTGCAGCTCTCGACTTCGTAGTGCCAACTGTAGGGCTAGGTCACCTAAAATATGTAAGTGTGGGCCCTGTTCCACAATCTAAAAACTCAAACAACCGAGACAGCTGTAAAAAATGACGAAAATTCTTCAAAGAAAGCCATAGAAGTTGTATCATCTATTATATTCCAGCGTGACTGCTCACGTCGGGATAATCTTTATTTTAGAATACCTTTAATATACTTTGAAATATAAGCTCCACTCCCTTCTTCACTGCGTATATTTTCTGTTTTTTTTTTTTTTCAAATTATCATCCCATAATGAAATAATATCCCGATACGTGATATTGTTATGTAATGTCTCGTGTATGATACGCTCTTTTGGTTTTTACTAATGAAATTTATAAATTAAAAAACAGTAATAATAAATAAAAATTAAGATATTTATACCTTATTTCTAATTAGTACGTGACTCGATTTTTGTCATGTTCCTATTTCCACCCAAAAAAATTAGGACAAAAACGTGTTGTCCCTAATGAATATCAAATGAAGATAAAGTACATATATTTCGTCACTAATTAAACTTTTGTTTTCACCTAATTTTGTTTTTCAAATTTTCTTCCTTATTTAATATGGATGTGTCCATTTCGGATATTAGGAGGGTAACAAATCAACTTCGTACAGTTTTGATAACTAAAATTATTACCTAGTCTCTCATCAATAGTTTATATAATTTCATAATTTTCAAAATTCAAATTATCCGTACCTTGTCTCATACTCAAACCATTTTGTATCCGTTAAAAAAAATTGGAATAATAATTATTTTTAACTGAGCGGAAAATTCATAATCAGTGTAAGTTCATGATTTTTGTCAAGTTCCTAACTTAATCATATAAATGCGCTTCTATATACAAGTAAAGTTAAAAAGATGAAAAAACTGGTGCGCTCTTAAAATCAAATCATCCAAATTTAGGCATATACTATATATATTATTGTAATGATAATAATTGCCTTATTGATTGAATGAATCAACTAATATTATAGTAGTTGCACACCTTTTTTTTTTTTTTTTTTGGGTTTAATTGCACACCTTTCTTGACCTTTGTATCTCCTAGAAATCAAAACTTTTACCCAAATCTCAAAGTTCCTTTTTTTTAGAAGATACAAACTAATACGGACAGGATAATCAGAACAGTGTCAGCAGTATTTGCGAATTCTGACAGATGCTCGACTGATCCAGTGATAATATTACACCTGGCATTGCACTACGATGACTCAGTGGCCTATGTAAAGATACTAATTAAGTATACGTGTAATCTCAACCATTCCTCTTTCAAAGATAATTATTTCTTTTTACATTTCATTTTTAATCATCTATGTCTCTTTTTATCTCTCTCTTGTAATTTTTCTCTATATAAGAGCATCTCTATATACTATAATCTGTGCGAGAGAGAGAGAGTAAAAAAAAAAACGATTGTTCTTGTTTGAAAAACTCCATATATAATGATAACACGCTCACGTGTTCCTCGTCAAAAGAGTGTCTCAGTGCGTACAATCTTCAAGTGTCTTATGGTTTTGATCAGACGCTCTATTAAATTCTCTTAGTCATCTTTTTCCATCTCTTTTCTTGTTAATTTCACTTAAGAAAACAATGGATTAAAGAGTCTGGCTAGGGTTTTTCAATTAGGTTTTATATAAATAAATTTTTAAAAAATCAAGAATCAAGAAGAAGAACCAGAGATGGTGAGAACACCATGTTGCAAAGAAGAAGGAGTAAAGAAAGGAGCTTGGACTCCTGAAGAAGATCAAAAGCTTATTGCTTATCTTCAACTACATGGTGAAGGTGGATGGCGTACTCTCCCGGAAAAAGCTGGTAATTTTTTTTTTCTTTTGGTTTAATTAGTAGGAATTTATATAATAATTAATTAAGAGGTGTTTTCTCTTAATTATATATGTATTTACTACAATGTGTGTACAATATGTATATATATAGGATTGAAGAGATGCGGGAAGAGTTGTCGATTGAGATGGGCTAATTATTTAAGACCTGATATTAAGAGAGGAGAGTTTAGTCCTGAAGAAGACGACACAATTATCAAGCTTCATGCTCTTAAGGGCAACAAGTAAGCATCTTTTCTTTATTGATTACTTTTCTATTAGATAATTAGTAGTTTAGGAGTAATATATATGCCAATATTTCATGAAGAAATTTAATGTATTTTTAGTACTATATGTACTTCTCATTTTGGGAAGAAAAAAACCATCAACATTGACTTATCAGAATTTCAAAATGGACTTGAAAATGAGTCATGTCTTCACATCAACTAATTTTTTCAATTGGCAAATAATCGGCTGATAAAGAAAAATAATTGGCAATAATCATCTTTTCACTGATGTCTTTTTATATACTACTAATTGAGACTGTAGTTTATTATAGATGTAGACTTTTTGTTGTTGACCAAAATAGATGTAGAATTCCAACACAATCTTCATAATTCAAATATTTGGCCTCCAAAACTGATTTGGATTGAGATTAACTAATAGATTACGAGCAAGCTAACAACACATGAACAACATACATAATCTCTTAAACAAAAAAAAATTGAAAACAAAAAAAACATACTTAATTCCCATATAAAATAAATTTGGACCTTTATGCAAAATCATCTAAAACATATAAAAATAAAATACAAAGAATCTAATTTAAGTATTCATTATTTAAGACTTAAAAACCAATAGTAATGTAGCTATCCATGATTTAGCTAATATATAATATACTGAAAATTTTAAATTTTACAAAACACATGTATAGGTTTTTTTAAAGCCTTCAACAACAATACATGTGTTGACCAAAATAGATGTAGAATTCAAACACAATCTTCATAATTTTTTGTTACGTACCATGCGAACTTCATATATATATATATTTTTTTTTGTCAACGGAAATTTAGTATAAAAACAAGATATTTTAAGTTTTGTGTTCCCGCATTATCTTGTAAAGATTTTTTTTTGTTATTGTTTGTTTCTGTGATGCCAGATATATAACTTATTCAACTTTTTTTTTTTTGGAACAATAAAGTACTCAATTTATTTCTCAATAGGAAGATATAGTCCAAAATTATATATTATAATATGGTGTTGATTGTTGAAGGTGGGCCGCAATAGCCACTAATTTGGCGGGACGAACCGACAACGAGATTAAAAATTATTGGAACACAAATCTCAAGAAGCGCTTAAAACAGAAAGGCCTCGATCCAATCACTCACAAACCGATCAATTCAACCGGTCTCAAACCAGAAAATCATAAACCGATCCGTTCGTCCGGTTCCGCTAGGCTTCTTAACCGTGTCGCGAGCAAATACGCGGTCGATTTAAACCGGGATCTACTAACCGGAATCATCATCGGAGACACCACAATCATCGCCGTTGATTCACAAAACTCCGGCGAGGTCGATTCTCCAACCGAGAATTCGACTTCCACATTGCTCAACAAAATGGCGGTAAAATCAACCGCTCTCACATCGATTCCGATCAGCAATACGTCGACATCTTCCGGTTTATCCGACAATTGTTCTTTCTCTGATGATTTCACCGATTTCTTTAGCAACGAAGAGATCTCCGATATGTATACGAATGTCGATAATGTTGGGCTTATGGAGGAGTTAAAGGATATTTTAAGCTACGGAGGTGCCGGCGCCGGAGATATTAAAGATTCGCCGGAGATTAATGTCACTGATGAAATGGAGTTTCTTGATTCTTGGAACGAAGAAGAGGACTTGGATCTGGAGAACTTTGTGAGTTCGTTAGATTCCAAGGTTGGTGTCTTTGTCTGACGAGTCAAAGTAAAATCAATTACACGTTGGTTTTTCTCATTTTATCCATGGATTGGTGTATCGACACGTGGTGGGAATAATAAGCTGTCGTAATAAATTTTATTATATAAAACATAATGTTTGACGACATAATCGATTAAATTTTAATATGTGTTTAATAAATTTTCAATTATATTTTGATATATGCTTAATAAATTTTCAAACATATAAAAATATGATTGATTGATACGTCATGTGTTACGATCTTGTAAGTTACTAATTTTAAAATATTATGCTTTATATAATAAGATGACATGTGACTAATAGAATTAAGGGTGATTTACATAATAAGCCACTTATATGACTTTTTCTTACAAAAAAAATCATTTTTAACTACTGGTGTATTTATTCTACTGTGCATTTTTTTGTAAATCCGAAATTATTCCACCTGATTTGTTTTTTATTTTTATATAATGTGAAAGACATAAAACAATTTTTGTTTGTAACAATAAATGATAATTCGATTTTTTTAACAATTTAAGATCAATTTTGCTATAGTTTTGATGTGAAACAAAAAAATCTAAACATATGAAATCCAAATCGACGTAGATAATTGTGTATGAACAAATGAGAATCTCGTATTATTAGTGTGAATGGTCATGTGTGTATAGTAATTTACTTGCAAATATTAAGAACTACATCCACACATGACCATCTACACATGACCATTAGTAAATTACTATCCACATATGACCATCTACAGTAATAATACGAGATTCCCAACTGTCCACGTTTTTATGTCCACGTCGATATGGATTTCATATGTTTAGATTTCTTGTTTTTTTTAGATTTCTTGTTTTACATCAAAACTATAAGAAAATAAATCTTAAAATGTAGGAAAAATAAAATTATCGTCGGTTTCTTCCTCCCTTTGAGCTATCGCAGAGATTTGTGCAGATTTTCGCATTTTCTTCTTTATCAAAAATCTGTTTTTGACTAATTTGAATTTTGTTTGTGACTTTTTCTTTTTCTGGTGTGGCGAAAATTTTTTTCTTCTCGTTGTAACAACCAAAAAGAATAAAAGAATACAAAAAAGGAGGTGTTGTTGAACAAAGGGAAGCATGTGGATAGTTTAGTTTTTTAGTCTCACAAAAGTACATCAATAGTCACTAGTCACAAGTGATTTATTGGGTAATTTATAACTCAAAAAGTGGGTTTCTCTGTAATTGTTTCTAGAATTAAGAACAATTCTTGGGGTGGACCTCTTTAATAATTTTTTCTTTTAGCCAATGAAAATATGACATGTTATATTTAAAGAGAATTAAAAAAAATTAACAAATTTAACAAATTAAAATAACATATTATACTTATATTTATTCCCTAACCCTTAAACCCTAAATACTCTAAACCCTAGATAAACTCTAAACCCTAAACAAAACTCTAAAGCTTAAACTCTAAATCATAAAGCTTAAAGTTTAAATCCTATATCTAAATCATAAACTCAAATATAAATAATAGACATAATTACCACCATAACTTTTATTAAAATAATATTAATTTTTATAGAATTAATCAAGTCGCTTTTTTTTGGACAACAAATTAATCAAACCGTTACTCAAAATGTTTTATAATCTTATTATAAAACTATACGAAATTGTTTATAAACTCCATATAAAAACATGAAAAACAATTCTTTTATAAAAAAGCACGAAAACAAAATTCTCATAAAATAGATGAACTTTTGAATTGTTATATAAAAAGATATATGTTTTGGTCAAATAGGCATAATTTAGAAATATAAATATTTGGCCTCCAAAACTGATTTGGATTGAGATTAACTAATAGATTACGACCAAGCTAACAACACATGAACAACATACATAATCTCTTAAACCAAAAAAATTGAAAACAAAAAAACATACATAATTCCTATATAAAATAAATTTGGACCTTTATGCAAAATCATATAAAACATATAAAAATAAAATACAAAGAATCTAATTTAAGTATTCATTATTTAAGACTTAAAAACCAATAGTAATGTAGCTATCCATGATTTAGCTAATATATAATATACTGAAAATTTTAAATTTTACAAAACACATGTATAGGTTTTTTTTAAAGCCTTCAACAACAATCCAGAAGAACTAAAACATCTGGATGAATTTAAAATTTCAGTTCAGATAAAAATATTTATTTTCTTCAGTATATACACATATCTATTTCCGATTTTTTATTTTATTTTTAATATTGAATACATCATTTTGTGTCGTGGAATGTAAAGTGTCGATTATATTTATTAAGATAAAAATGTATTTTCAGTGCACTTTATTTATATATATATATATATATATATAAAGTTAGCTTTGCTATTTTTTCACGACGCAACTCACCCTTCACTTAAGCAACAAACATTATAAAAACAAAAAACACACATACATAAAACAAAAGATCTAAATAAAAAAACCCAAATATAAAAAAATATTCCAAAATATACATAAATCGGTGCTGTCATTTTCAGTCATTATCAGCGGGTTCCGCCCCGTTTAACCCGCCGCCGGTCGGGTGCGAATCGAGAAATTTTAAGTTTTTATTATTTATTATTTAAATATTTGAAGGTTACCCGCGGGTATCAACGAATTCAAGCGGAGCGGGTGCAGGTCAAACAAAAATATTAACCCGCGCGGGGCAGATCTAGTGGGGCAAGTTTGATCCGCTTGATATGCCTAATTAAAATCCAAAATAAAACACGATTAAAAAGAATGATGTTAAAAAAACACGATTAAAAATAATATAAAAATGGAAAATAAAATAAAATAAGGAACCATCCAATATTAAACAGTTAGAAACAGTTCCATTTACTCTAAAATCAAGAAAATAAAATACTATTACACAATCAAAAATAAAATAAAATAAAACTGTGGACCACGTCTGCGCATAGTATCTATACATCCAACATATTAAAAAAACAGAAAATTATCTTAAAACTAAAACTTCAAAAGTAGCCCAAATTCCTTCATTCCTTAATATTAAAGGAAAACGTATTCTATAAGGGTTTCAACAAATAGGTTTTAGTTGAAACAAAATAAATAAAAAATTATGCAAAGAAACTTTAAATTGTTAAGATCTTCCCTAAAAAAACTAACTAATTGCATGAAATTGAACAACAAAGGAAAAATATAAGTAAAAAATGTGTACTATCCACTAAGCAAATACACATAAAATCATAAATTTAAGAAATTAAGAAAATAAACCAAAAAATAAAAAATACACATATTTTAAGCTGATAGAGACAATTTAATTAACTACCAGATTCAAAAAATAAAATAAAAGACAATAAAAACTGTTTAGAAAAATTATTTACAACGTCCGCGCGTAGCGCGGATCACACCCTAGTATATATATAAAGTTATATTTGCTCTCTTTTCATGATGCCATCTCACCCTCCATCTAAGCAACAAACATTAAAAAAAAAAAACACACACACACATAAAACAAAAGGATTACTACAAAAAAAATCCTCAACCTTTATTGTTTTTGCAAGAATACCCATCAGCTAAAAAAAAACAAGTCAATCCCCCTACCTGCAAAGTCACCCGCAAAACAGCTCTTGGTCGTGTATAGGTTTTTCAAACCCTATATACCCATGTATCAATAAGCAAAACGACGTCGTTTTGACTTGCAAAATCAGAATTCGAACTCATGACCTCTAATACAACTAGCACATCTACATTACAATTGTGCCAAGATCATTTTTGTTGTACAAACCAATATAATTATATTTATATATATTAAAATGATGTGTTTTGTCCATTGAATATTTTTGCCGGTTGTCCTCGGTTTTCGCGATTTTGAAACCAAAATCACGTTTTCCCGCCAAAACCTCAAAATCGCGTTTTCCCGCCAAAACCGTAAAATCACGTTTTCCCGTCAAAATCGCAAAATCACGTTTTCCCGTCAAAACCGCAAAATCACGTCCCCCCCCCAAAACCGCAAAATCACGTTTCCCTGTCAAATCCGCAAAATCACGTTTTCCCGTGAAAACCACAAAATCACTTTTTCTCGGCAAACCCGTAAAATCACGTTTTCCCGCCAAAACCGCAAAATATTTTTTTCTCAGCAAACCCGTAAAATCACGTTTTCCCGCCAAAACCGCAAAATACGGAAAACCCAAAAAATCACGGTTTCCGCCAAAACCGCAAAATCACGTTATGGCGGGAAAACGTGATTTTACGATTTTGACGGGGAAAACTTGATTTTGCGGTTTTGGAGTGAAAATGTGATTTTTCAGTTTTGGTGGGAAAACGCAATTTTGCGGTTTTGGCGGGAAAACATGGATTTGCGATTTTGACGGGAAAACGTGATTTTACGGTTTTGGCGGGAAAACATGATTTTGCTGTTTTGGCGGGAAAACGTGATTTTGATGTTTTGGTGGAAAATCGTGATTTTTTGGTTTTAACGGGAAAACGTGATTTTGCGGTTTTGACGGGAAAAAATGATTTTACGGTTTTGGCAGGAAAACGTGATTTTGCGGGAAAACATGACATTGTGGTTTTGACGGAAAAACGTGATTTTGCTGTTTTGACAGGAAAACGTGATTTTGCGGTTTTGGCGGAAAAACGTGATTTTGTGGTTTTAAAGGGAAAACACGATTTTGCGGTTTTGGCGGAAAAGCTTGATTTTGGTTCCAAAACCGATAAATCAAGTTTTTCCGTCAAAACCGCGAAAACCGAGGGCAACTGGCAAAAATATTCGAATGACAAAACACATCATTTTAATATATATAAATATAATTATATTGGTTTGTACAACAAAAAATATCTTGGTACAATGGTAATGCAAATGTGCTAATTGTATTAGAGTTCATGAGTTAGAATCCTTATTTTTCATTTTCTGACTTAAAAAAAAAATTCAAAACGACGTCGTTTTGCTCATTGATACACGGATATATACGGTTTGAAAAACCTATACCATCCAGGGGCTGTTTTGCGGGTGATTTTGCAGGTGGGGGGATGGAATTGCATTTTTTTAAGTGAGGGGTATTCTTGCAAAAACAATAAAGGTTAAAGTTTTTTTTGGAGTAATCCAAAAAACAAAAGATCCAAAAAAGAAAATCCAAACATAAAACAAAAATTCAAAAATATACATAAATCGGTGCTGTCAATTTGAGTCATTATCTGCGGATCCCACCCCGTTTAACCCACCGCCGGTCAGGTGTCGGTCAGATGCGGGTCGAAAATATTTGCCGGTTACCCACGGGTACCCGCAAATTCAAGCGAGGCGGATGCATGTCGAACAAAAAATTTAACCCGCGCGGAGTGGATCTAGCGGGGCAAGTTTGACCCGCTTGACATGCCTAATTCAAATCTAACATGAAACATGATTAAAAAGAATGATGTTAAAAAAACACGATTAAAAATAATATAAAAATAGAAAATAAAATAAAATAAGAAACCACACAATATTAAACTCTTAGAAACAATTGCATTAACTCCAAAACCATGAAAATCAAATACTATTACACAATTAAAACAAAATTAAAACAAAAATGTGGACCACGTCCGCGCATAGTATCTATACATCCAACATATTTTAAAAAAAAACCGAAAATTATCTTAAAACTAAAATTTTCAAAGTAGCTCAAATTTCTTCATTTTTTAATATTAAAGGGAAACGTATTCTACAAGGATTCCAACAAATAGGTTTTAGATGAAACAAAAGAAAAAACAAAAATTATGCAAAGAAAACTTTAAATTGTTAAGATCTTCCTTAACAAAAAAACAACTAATTGCATGAAATTAACCAACAAAGTAGAAAAATAAGTAAAATTATGTACTATCCACTTAATAAATACATATAAAATCATAAATTTAAGAAATTAAGAAAATAAACCAAAAAATAAAAAATACACATATTTTAAACTGATAGAGACACTTTAATTAACTACGAGATTCAAAAAATAAAATAATATACAATAAAAACTGTTTAGAAAAATTATTTACAACGTTCACATCCTAGTCTCTTATATAAAATAATTTATTTTATTTTCGGTATCAAAATTCTCTACTTCGCCACTGTTTGGACACACTATGATCAGTTTTTTTTTGGGCAACTACTCACTAAGATCATTTAACTTTTGATAATATTGGGAATATATATATATTCGAAACGCAATTTTTTTTAAAAGTAGGGTTGGTTTGGTCTCGGGTTCGAGTGCGAGAATATTGGGAATATATTGATATTCGAAACGCAAATTTAATTCGAGAATAGATTGGTTTGATATCGGGTTCGAATGCGGGAAGCGACTTCTCTCGCCTCTTGTCTGAGGTCGCATCTTGCGGCTCGTTTGCCTCTCCCATGTTGATCCCGTGGATCACTAAGTGTGTTTAAAGAATGATTAGGGGATGGGAGGTGAGATTTTCGTTAATAGAGCAATTTAACCACATTTAAGACAGGTCGGGAGAAATATGAGTAGGCCGGGGCCGTGTTTCGTTTTATTGATGAGAGAGAAGTAAACGCTTTAGAATTACGAACTGGTTCCGAAGGACGTCCAGTTCGGCGTTCTAAAGTGTTGTCTTGTTACAAAGAGAGAGGTCGGGTAGCTTATGGTAGGTTCTAGAGTCAAAATCAGAGTCCCCCTCATTAATGACATATGAGGGGTATATATAGTCGGGGTCGGCTTCCTGCTCCCCGGGATCTCGGGCCACGTGTCGCCTGCGGCCTCTTTCGCGGGTAAGGTGGCCTAGGAGGCGTGTCCCGGCTTTCGAGGAGAGAGGTCATGATGAGCTCGGCGTGGCGTGTTGCAGAGCATTGCACTGTTTTACCAACTCTGCTCCACCTGCTCCTTCCTTCCCTTGTCAGCTCTGTAGAGTTGGTGGGACGTCGGGTCGAAGGCACATCCCTACGCGGGTAGGGTACTGCCTTACCAACTCCCACTCGCCTATCCTTCTGACACTCCCTGTTCTGGCGGGGCATCAGCGCGGGCCCGGGGTACGTTGCTTTCAGGTCGGCTACCGAGCTGAAGAGCGGTCTTGCAGGTCGGTGACATTAAGTCCGGTGACCGTGCTGAAGAGCGGCCTTTCCTAAGATGGGCCTAACTAATTGGGGGTGCTAGGCCCACCTCCAACAATAGGCCCTCCCCCAGTTCGGTATCGCGAGACGAAGTGAGGGTGCCGAAGTTGATCTAATGTTAGTTCGGCGCATCTTAGGACGGTCCTTCCGGGCTCAACTGTGTTTGCCTTTTCCGAAAAACCCGTAGGTTGGCGCGTGCTCACCACGTGGGACGACAAAGGACGCTTCGTTTTTCGCGTGGACTGCCCACGCGCGGCGTGTAAAAGACGCTTCGCGTTTATCGAGGCGTCCTTTGCTTTTTGGCGTGGGGAAACGAAGAGACGTCATCATTAGGTTTTTGGGCAGCCGTGCTTCTTTTGACACGTGTCCAGGCGTCGCTTCACTGTCCCCCTTCCTCTATTTAAACCTTCTTCCTCCTACTGTTAAAACCTTCTGCGCATACTCTTAAGGTAACCTCCTTTCTCCGATTTCCTCCTTCTCTTCCTACTTTCTTCCTGTCTTTTCGATTTCCTCCTCTCCGTGCAATGGCTCCGATGTTAGACGGTATCAGAGTTGAGTCGAGCGAAGAATCGGCGTCCCGTGGTGGAGGTAACGATTCTCCGAGTTCCTCCTCCGGTGATTCCGAACATGCCTCTTCTCCGCGACGAGGGGCAGACAGTGGGGAACAGTTGGCCCCCTCGACTTCGGGGGCCGCCCCGTTGCTCCCGGGGACCCATCTCCGGCCGAAGACGGTGGTTAGATCCTCTGGCGGTCGCGGTGTTGGCCAAGCTGAGGGTGGAACCGGGCGTCTGGGCGACCGTGGTGGCCGTCAGGGCGGCCGTGGAGGCGGAGCTCGAGTGGCCAGGGTGAGGTCCCCCCTGGTCCTCTACGAGCAGGGAGGGTCGCCGACCTGGAGCACAGCGGAGTCGGTGACCCTCTTGGGGAATCTGTGTGGTTTTTCCGCCGGCGTTGAGCTCAGGGTACCCAGGGCGGAGGAGCGCCCGTGGACTCCTCGGCCGGGCTTCGTCTGCTTGTACGAGTCGTTCTTCCAGAAGTGCGGCTTGCGCCTTCCTCTCCCCGAGCTGTTCGTCCAGTATTGCCGGGCGCGGGGCTTGGCCTTCTCGCAGGTCTGCCCGTCCACGGTCCAGGGGATGATCGTGCTGCTGACCCTAGGGCACGAATGCGACGTGGAGGTGACGTTGCCTATGTTCGAGGCGTTCACCCAGCAGAAGGCAAACCCCGGGATTCCTGGGACCTTCTATGCCGCTTTCAAGCCCGCGGCGAACGTTCTGGAGGCACCCAGCTCGGGGTCTAGGGCGAGCAAGCTGTCGAAGGTCGAGGACTGGTCTCGCAGCTACTTCTACGTCCGGACTACCGCCGTGGCTGGGCTCGATCCGTTGGCGAGATACACCCGGGATTGGAATTTTTCCCCGGGTAGGGATTTGCAGGTCGAGCTGACTTCTACTTCAAATTTTTTGCCGAATTAACGGTTCTTCCTTCGCAGGTAGAGCGAGGTTTGCCAATCCGCAGTACGCGGACTCGTTTGTTGCACCGCCGCCGCCGATACCCGAGGTGCCGGTCAGCCGAGACCCGGCACCACGGGTTGCGGGGGATTCCTCCGCGGCGACTCCCTCGAAGAGGAGGGAAGACCGGGCTGCCGGTGGGGAGACCGGCAGAAAGAAGAGGAGGACGGGAGAGTCCTCTTCCGGGGGTCGGGAGGTCATCCGGCCTACACTGCCCGGGCTGGAGCCCGAGGTGTCTTTGGCCGTCGTGCCGGCAGGGGGGGTCGATGAGACCCGGGCTCGAGGGGGCGATGGGGTCGGCGAGACGACCGTCGTCGCGGAGGATCCTGCTGCTGTGCAGGAGGCCGAGGGTCGCAGCGCCGAAGTGGGCGGCGCCTCGGGAGGTTCCGACGATGGGCCTCGGGACTACAGCTTCTCCTTTACCCACGAGGATGGAAGCAACCAGGTAATCGTCGATCCGGACGAGTGCGCCGAGCTGGCGCAGGCCATGATGTTCGGGCGGAGGTACCCGCACTTCGTCCCGCTGGAGATGGCGGAGTCCGACACCTTCCGTCAGGTGGCGCGATCCGCAGCTCGGGTAAGCTTCTGCTCTGGTCTAACTGCTTTTAGCTAGACTTGTTGCGCGTCTTTGTTAACAATTTGTTTAATGCAGACGATGGCCCTTAGTGCCTTTCTGGCGGAGGCCTACGAGAAGAGGCTCGCCGAGCAGGCCGCCTCGATTAACTTCCTCCGGGAGTGCCGGGAATCCAGCTCGCAGATCCAGTCTACCCGTCTCCACGGGCTCGAGAAGGAGCTGAGAGATGAGAAGGCCCGATCTGCGGCGCTGGAAGAGGAGGCGGTGCGGTTAAGAGCCCGGGCGGTCGAGGTGGCCAGTCTGCAGTCTGCACTAGAGGCCGAGAGGGACCGTGCTGCAGCTGGGTGGGATCGGGCGTCGGGGCTCGAGGAGGAGAACGGGCTCCTGAAGGGGGAGCGGGAGACACTCCGCTCCAGGGTGAAGGGGCTGGAATCCGCCATAGGCCGGGCCAAGGTGGCCGTGGCTGCGGAGAGCGATCGGGTGTCAGCCCGGTGGGAAGCGCGGAACCGGAAGTGGTCCGCGAAGATGGAGAAGATCCGCGCCCACCTGGACGGGCGCCGCCGGGCCTTAGAGCCTCACCTTCTGTACAGCCAGGTGACCGGCGTAAAGGCCTGCCTCAAGAGAATGGAAGCAGAGGACGGGGTGTCGGTACCGTTCTACCGGTATCAGAAGCTGGACGAGGACGAGGCGGCATTCGGTGCCGTACTGGACGGGATGGACTTTCCGGATTTGACCCCGGAGGATCTGGAAATCCCTCTGGACCGTGCTCACGGCGTTCTGCTTGAGCACATTATACCTGTCGCTCCCTCTAGCACCCCCGTGGTGGATCTGACCTTGGAGGCTCCGCTGGCTGCTGAGGACGTTCTTGCGGTCGCTGAGACCGTCCAAGCAGATCCCTCGATCCCGTCTGCTGACGAGGGAGTCCCCGAAGCTGCTGGGATTGTGCAAGCAGATCCCTCGGTCCTGTCTGCCGCTGAGGCCGATACGGACGCGCCGTCCGGTGAGACCGGAACCGACGTGCCATCCGGTGGAGTCGTGGTTGAGGAAGAGGGGTCTGGGCAGCCCTTCCTTGGTGAGTACGGGACCAACGCGAGGATGGTGGCCCCGGCTGATTTAGATGGTACCCGTGCTGACGGGAGGGAAGACCGACCGGCCGATGCGGCCTTGTAAAAACTTTTTTCCTTTTGGTTTTCTTTTTGTAGACTGGGTCGTAGGCCGTTTATGCAAAGAGCAGGCCGTTGGCCCCTCTCTTTTTTGTAAGTGCCGTTTCGAGGCTTTTGTAATCATTAGGCCGTGGGCCCTTTTTGTAATAAACGAGGCCGTTGGCCCTTTTGTATAATGAAAGAGGCCGTTGGCCCCCTTTTTTGTGTAAATGCCATTTCGAGGCTTTTTTGATCGGTAGAGTAGGTCGTAAACCGTACTCTGTCAAGTAAGCAGGTCGTGGACCGTGCTCTTGTATTGGGTGCGAGGTAATCTCGGCTTAAGGCACTTATTGCTTGTGTACCTTGTTTTTTTGGTGCGGGTAGCGAGCCCGGCTTAGAGACACTTAATGCTTGTGTGTCTAGTAGAGGTGCGAGCCCTGGGGCCCGGCTTTGGCACTTATAACTTGTGTGCCGGGGAGAGCGAGCACCGGAGCTCGGTCCCCTTTTTTTTTTGTAGTGCGAGCGTTTGGAGCTCGGCTTTTTTTTTTTTTTTTTTTTTTTTTTTTTTTTTTTTGTAGTGCGGGCGTTTGGGGCTCGGCTTTTTTTTTTTTTTTTGTAGTGCGAGCGTTTGGAGCTCGGCTTTTTATATTTTTTGTAGTGCGAGCGTTTGGAGATCGGCTTTTTTTTTTTTTTTTTTTTTTTTTTTTTTTTTTTTTTTTTTTTTTGGTAGTGCGAGCGTTTGGAGCTCGGGAGCGTTTGAGCGTTTGGAGCTCGGCTCTTGTGCGCAGGTCGGAGACCGTTTTCCTTTGTCTAAAAGGTTTTATTAGATTAATAGCTGAGCCCTGGTTAGGGGTTGCCTACGTACCCTTTAGTAGAAGGGATCAAGCCAATCGTAGTTCGTTTGTTTACAAAAGCGGAGAGCGGATTGGAGCCCGGGGGCTTAATAGTAGAACCGTTTGAGGTTGATCGAGTTCCATGAGCGCGGGATGACGTCGCCGTTCATCGTGACTAGCTCGTAGACGCCTGGTTTTACGGCCTTGGAGATAAGGTAGGGGCCCTCCCAATTGGCACCCAGCTTGCCTGCGTTTAGCTCGGCGGTGTTTTCGAAGACCTTGCGGAGGACCAGGTCGCCCTCGGCGAAGAACCGGCCCCGAACCTTCTTGTTGTAATATTTGGAAGCGAGCTGCTGGTAGTTCTGGATTCGGAGTAGGGAATGGTCCCGTTGCTCTTCAAGGAAATCCAGCTCGCTGAGTAGGACGGCGTTGTTCAGTGCGGGTTGCTGGGTGAGCATAGCGCGGCGAGGAGTGGGGAGCCCGACTTCGGATGGGGCCATTGCTTCCATGCCGTGGGAGAGGTTGAACGGTGTTCGGCCAGTCGATGTCTTTGGTGTTGTGCGGTGGGACCAGAGGACTCCATCGAGCTCGTCGGCCCAGGACCCTTTCTTGTCGTCTAGTCGCTTTTTGAGGCCGTCGAGGATGGTCTTGTTGGTGGCCTCGGCTTGTCCGTTCCCCTGGGGGTACCTCGGAGTGGACTTACTTAGTCTGATTTTCCACTTCGCGCAGAAATCTTCGAAGAGGGCCGATGTGAACTGGGCACCGTTGTCGGTGACGATCTCGTACGGGAGCCCGTGTCGGCAGATGATGAACTTCCAGACGAACTTTCGGACGTCCTCTGCCTTGATCTTGGCGTATGATTCGGCCTCGACCCATTTGGTGAAGTAATCGGTCATGACTAAGAGGAAGCGCTTTTGGCGAGATCGGGGAAGGGGCCCGACTATGTCCATGGCCCATCGCATGAAGGGGTAGGGTGCCACCGCAGTGGTGAGGAGCTCGGTTGGACTATGAATGAGGGGACCGTGGCGCTGGCACTACTCGCACCGGGCTGCGAATTTGTCGCAGTCTTGGAGCATTGTCGGCCAGTAGTGGCCTTGGTTTCGTATTCTCAGGGCGAGAGCCCGGCCACCGGAATGGTTGCCGTCGGCGCCCTCGTGCATTTCCTTCATCACGTCGATGGTTTCCTGCCCGTGGAGGCAGGCGAGCAGGGTTCCCGAGGCGCTCCATCGGAACAGATTGCCGTCCAGCATCGTATATTGGGCGCACTTCTTCCTTAGCCGTCGGGCGGCCCATCGGTCTGGGGGGCGAATGCCGTCTGCGATGTATAGCAGTAGGTCGACTCGCCAGTCTGGCAGTTCGGGCTCGACCGGGGGTAGTGGTAGAACTTCGGGAGGTGGTGCTTCTTCGTCCGCGGCCTGGGGGTTGATCAAGTAGGCCCCCTTTGGCAGCTCGATGCTGGGGAAATCGATGCTATCGACCGGGATCACTCGTCGTTGGGCCGGGGCCGAGGTGGATGCTAGCGCGGCGAGGGCATCTGCGGAAGTGTTATCGCCTCGGGGGATCTTTGTCAGGGTGAACTCGGCAAAGTCTGCGGCCAAGCCTTGGGTCACCGTGAGGTAGGCATCCATGCGATCGTTCTTGGTCTCGTACTCCCCGCTGAACTGATTGGCGACGAGCTGGGAGTCGCAGTAAGCCCGGATTTTCTTCGCACCGACCTCCTTTGCTAGGCGCAGACCGGCGATCAGAGCTTCGTACTCGGCCTCGTTGTTTGATGCCGGGAAGGCCAGGCGGAAAGACTGCTCGAGGATCTCCTTGGTCGGGGATTCGAGGCGTATGCCGACGCCGGACCCGTGTTTGGAGGCCGATCCGTCGACATGCAGAGTCCATACTTCGGGCACCTCGCTGACTGTCAGCTCGGGTGTCAACTCGACTAGGAAATCGGCCAGGGCCTGAGATTTGATCGCGGTCCGACCTCGGTACTCGATTTCATATTCGCTCAGCTCAACGGCCCACTTCATTATCCGGCCTGATCGGCTCGGGCTGTGGAGGATGTTTCTGAGGGGGTAGGTGCTTAGGACGGCAATCGCGTGGGATTGAAAATAAGGCCGGAGCTTCCTAGCTGCGACGACCACTGCCAGGGCGAGCTTCTCCAGAGTCGGGTACCTGCTCTCCGCGTCGTCGAGCGACTTGCTGATGTAGGAGATGGGTTTTTGGTCACCCCGGTCTTCCCGCACTAGCACGCCGCTGACTGCTGACGTGGAGATGGCGACGTAGAGGTAGAGGATTTCGCCTTCTTCTGGCTTGGACAGGACGGGGGGAGTGGATATGTACTCCTTCAGCTGTCGGAGGGCGTCCTCGCATTTGTCGTCCCACTCAAACCGCTTGTTAGCCCGGAGTAGTTGGTAGAACGGGAGACACTTGTCGGTAGAGCGGGAGATGAATCGATTTAGTGCGGCGATTCTCCCGGTGAGTCGTTGTACTTGACGCGTGCTCTCCGGGGATTTGAGCTCAATGATAGCTCGGATCTGCTTGGGGTCGGCCTCGATCCCGCGCTGGGTGATGATGTACCCGAGGAATTCGCCTGATGTGACGCCGAAGGAACACTTGGCCGGGTTCAGCTTCATGTTGTATTCGTTCAGCGTGCGGAAGCAGGACCGGAGGTGTGTGACGTGGTCGGTTGCCACCAGAGACTTTACCAGCATGTCATCTATGTATACCTCCATAGTGCGGCCGATTTGGTCGGCGAACATCCGGTTGACGAGCCGTTGGTAGGTGGCCCCGGCGTTTTTTAGTCCGAAGGGCATTACTTTGTAGCAGTAAATGCCTCGGTCCGTGATGAACGCGGTCTTCTCCTGATCATCAGGGTGCATGGGGATTTGGTTATACCCCGAGAAGGCATCCATGAAGGAGAGTAGCTCGTTTCCCGCGGTGGCTTCGACGACCTGGTCGATTCGGGGGAGGGGGAAGCTGTCCTTAGGGCATGCCTTATTGAGGTCGGTGAAATCCACGCAGACCCTCCATTTTCCGCTCTTCTTCTTGACTACCACTGGGTTGGCTAACCAGTCCGGGTATTTCACCTCGGTGATCGAGCCGGCCGCGGTGAGCCTCTCTACCTCATCATTGACCGCTTGGGCGCGCTCCGGGCCAAGCTTCCGCCGCTTCTGCTTGACCGGCCTGCAGGTTGGATCCACGTTGAGCTCGTGGCTGCACGTGTTCGGGTCAATGCCGGGCAGGTCGCCAGTTGACCAGGCGAAGGTGGAGACGTTCTGCCCTAGGAACTCGACCAGCTCTTGCTTGATGCTTTCGTCGAGGTCGGTGCCGATGCCGACGCAGCGGGCGGGGTCGCGTGGGTCGATGTTGACCTGGGTGACAAGGTCCTGCCCGGGAAGATCCTGGGCGCCGAGCTCGCCGGGCTGAAGCGCATTGATGGCCAAGCAGGCCGGCGCGGCGCGGCGCAGCTTGTGCTCGATGGCGAAGCAGGCGCGGGAGACCCTCTGGTTACTCCTAAGAGTGTATGTGCCGGCCTGGTTGGGGAACTTGAGGCACTGATGGTACGTCGACGTGACCGCCTTCATCGAGTGCAGCCAGGGGGTTCCGAGGATGATGTTGTAGATCGGGGTGGTGTCGAAGACCACGAACTTGACGATTTTCGTGACCCGACCTACGTAGACCGGTAATTCGATGGTGCCGATTCCGTTGACGGTGTCCCCGGCGAAGCCGGTTAGCGGGATGGAGTGCGGCTTGATCTCGACCCCGTTCAGGTTCATCCTGGCGAGGGTATCCTTGAAGATGAGGTCGACCGAGCTGCCCGTATCGACGAGGACTCGGTTAACGTCGCAGTCGGCTACGCGGACTTGTACGACGAGGGGGTCGTTGTGGGGCTGGTGGACCCCGGCCGCATCGGCCTCAGTGAAACATATCCCCCTCTTACTCGTGTCCTGGGCGTCGATCTCCGGCCCGGAGTGCCACTTCAGGGATGCGTCGGTCCTCCTCTCGTGACGCTTGATGGACCGCACTGAGTCGTTGCACGAGAGGAGACCTCCCATGATCATCCCTATCAGAGTGCGGGCCGGGGGAGGCGATCTACCTGTTTCCCGGTCTCGCGAGGGAGATCGTCGCCGCCGGTCGTCGTTCTGGGCGCGGTGGTAGGGCCTAGTCCGGTTATCCGCGCGACCTTGGTTGTCGCGGGGTTGATCGTGATCGCCGTCCCGAGCATGCGGTCGCAGCCGCTCTGGGACGCTGATTTCTCCCCGCTGAAATTATCTCAGCAGGACCTCTTGAAGGGCGCGGCAGTGAGAGGTCGGATGCCCCTTTCGCCGGTGGAAGTCGCAGAAGGCCGTCCTGTCGTATGGCTCATCTGGTCGGAACTCCCTATCGCTCGGCTCGTCGGGACGCCGATCCTGCTGGCGGGGATCCCGTACGTATTTGTTCCAAGGCAACCCTGGGGCGGGGGTGGGGGGAAGTACGGGATCGTGTAGGCGGAGGCCGGAGGGCGGTCCGTTGACAAGGAATGCAGCGGCCTGCTTTCCCTTGCTGCGATGGTACTCGTCGTCGTAATGTTGACGGGGCTCCTGATACCTTTCCTGGGGCCGCTCCTTTGGGGCCGGGGCCTTGTGAGAGGCACTGTTTCTTGATTCAGCCGCCTTCTCTTCCTCGAGCTCAACGAAGAGTCCAGCGCGGTGCAAGGCGTCTTCCAGCGAGCGCGGCCTGTTGAGCTTCATATCGTCCTTGAAGGCCGAATCGGCCCGCAGTCCTTTTCTCAGAGCGGGGAGCGCTGAATCGTCAGTCACATTGCTCTGGGAGGCCGTGGCCTTGAAGCGCTCGATGAAGGACCTGAGCGACTCCTTTGCTCCCTGATTCATTGCCCAGAGGTCCGCGCTGGATGCGGACTGGCGGATGTAGATGGAGTAATGCTCGAGGAAGGTGGTCGACAGGTCCCTGAAGCTGTCGATGGAGTGCGTTTTTAGCCGAGAGAACCACGTGAGGGCCGGGCCGGTGAGGTTTTCCACGAAAAGCTGGCAGTGAGCGGCTTCGCGCTCGTCTGGTGAGAAGTGGGCGCGACCCATGGCGATGGTGAACGCCGTGAGATACTGGGCCGGGTCGGTGGTGCCCGCGTAGGGCTGTAGCTTGAGCTTTCCGAGGTGCTGGAGTGGGACGGAGGCGATCCGGCGGGTGAACGGCGTGTTCTGCGTCTCTCTGAGGACGCGATCGATTTCTGGGGCCGCGCTGGTGGCTTGGTGGATTTTGGAGGACATCGCACGGATGGTCTCCTTCATAGCCTCGAACTCCGCGTCTCTTGAGCGCTCCGCGCTGGATCGGAGATGGTGGGCTTCGTCGCCCGGGTGGCTTCCTATGGCCGGGACGAAACGTCCGTCCGGCCTTTCGGATCCAGACGGCGAGTCGCTCGGTCGGCTTGTCCGGAAGCGGGGGGTTTCTTCCCGAGAGATCGGTTCTCTGGGATGGACGTCGGGGGACCCGACATTGTCCGACCGGTCACGGGAGGCCCCTAACGTGGCGAACCGCTGGTCGGTGGCTCGCGTTAGCTCATCGATCCGGGCGAGCAGGGTCTGCATCATGACGGACGGCGTGGGCTGGTCTTCAGGTGCTCGTGGCGCGTTGTGGGCGGCGGAGCCGTCGGAATGGGCGGGTGCTGACGCCGGGGGCGGGGCCCTGGAGAATTGCTCTCGAGGAGTCGCCTGATCGGCAGCTGCTTGGGCTGATGACGGAATGGTCGCCGTCGTTCGAGTCGTTGGCGGGGCCGTTGTCGGGGCCTGGGCCGTTGTTTGGGCCGGAGTGTCCTGGTCTGACAACACTCTTGGGGTCGGGATTACCATCGTTGCTTCGGTCGTGTCGGTGGTTGAACTGCTCCTTGCGTGTAGAAGAATCTCTGCCCTCCTTCTAGCGCCAATTGTTGATCCCGTGGATCACTAAGTGTGTTTAAAGAATGATTAGGGGATGGGAGGTGAGATTTTCGTTAATAGAGCAATTTAACCACATTTAAGACAGGTCGGGAGAAATATGAGTAGGCCGGGGCCGTGTTTCGTTTTATTGATGAGAGAGAAGTAAACGCTTTAGAATTACGAACTGGTTCCGAAGGACGTCCAGTTCGGCGTTCTAAAGTGTTGTCTTGTTACAAAGAGAGAGGTCGGGTAGCTTATGGTAGGTTCTAGAGTCAAAATCAGAGTCCCCCTCATTAATGACATATGAGGGGTATATATAGTCGGGGTCGGCTTCCTGCTCCCCGGGATCTCGGGCCACGTGTCGCCTGCGGCCTCTTTCGCGGGTAAGGTGGCCTAGGAGGCGTGTCCCGGCTTTCGAGGAGAGAGGTCATGATGAGCTCGGCGTGGCGTGTTGCAGAGCATTGCACTGTTTTACCAACTCTGCTCCACCTGCTCCTTCCTTCCCTTGTCAGCTCTGTAGAGTTGGTGGGACGTCGGGTCGAAGGCACATCCCTACGCGGGTAGGGTACTGCCTTACCAACTCCCACTCGCCTATCCTTCTGACACTCCCTGTTCTGGCGGGGCATCAGCGCGGGCCCGGGGTACGTTGCTTTCAGGTCGGCTACCGAGCTGAAGAGCGGTCTTGCAGGTCGGTGACATTAAGTCCGGTGACCGTGCTGAAGAGCGGCCTTTCCTAAGATGGGCCTAACTAATTGGGGGTGCTAGGCCCACCTCCAACATCCCATGCCACCGGTATTAGCTTAATGTGTTCTAAATTAGTTTATTGAGTTAATTGTCACTGCAATTTCGACATCTGATCATGCATGGTTTCCATCATTGTGATTACGCTGGTTTCTAGTTCAATCTTTCAGTTATTTGCTCTTAGTTATAAGTTGTTTGTATTTTATTAGAGTTCGGTCTTTCTGTTTTCTAGCTATCTCGGTAATATCTATTAAAAATAAAAAATTGATATAAAATTTAATATTTAATAAAAAAAATATACTTTAAATAATGTTGAAAAAAAAAAAAAAAATCCTCTGCTAGGCTGCTATATTCATTGAAAAGCGAATCCCCCATTCCCTATATAATAATAATATATATTCCTATATGACAAAGATAGCGTGGTCGTCTACTACGACTACTTTATCCGGGCAGATTCACGTGAATGCGTAATCTTTATGGATTTGTTTTCGTATATATTACTACGGCACTAAGTTACAATCATACGAGTATATATATTGTTTTCGTATATATTACTACGGCACTAAGTTACAATCATACGAGTATATATATGCATAACACAGCATTCGAGAATAATTATGTTATGCAAAGTGGCATTTAGATTTACATACATGACTAGAATTTAATCGCGCTATAATTATTACCGAATAATTTTTTTTAAATTGTTTTTATTTTAATTTTATAATATGCATAACTCATGATTATAGATAGAATTGTTAACCAGAATAATTTGTCTATTTAACCTGTTTTGTAGTGAACTAAAATATTATTCGGAATAATTCATAAAACATATAATCTTAAAAAAATAAATCTAGTTTTGTGACTATAGTCTAGTTTTGTGATTATAGTTTAATGAGTCTAGTTTTGTAGTTAGTTCATGAACTCTTTTAAAAAAAAAAATCTTGTATCTTATTTTTTATAAAATTAGTAAAATATTTTTAAAATTTTATTCTGATTTAAATTCAAATAAAATATAATAAATTATACTGAAAAATATATCAAAATTTTGAATAGATTTTTTTTTTTTTATATATATATATAGATTAATTATTATTCAAAAATATATAGTAAATAATATATTTAATACAAAATAAATATTTTTTATATTCTTGTCATTAATTGTAAAAGACAATTTTATTTATTATTTGTAATGACATTTCATGTAATAACTTCCAAAACAAATTTATTTTCAAAATTATATTCTTAAATAATATTATAGAGATACACCTTAAGCTGTCCATATAGAAAACTTCAATATCTATAACATGGCAGACATGCACATCTCTCTAGGCCTACACGTAGATTTGAATCAACCGGTATTCAATAACAAGTAATTTCTGAATTATTAAATTCGTATAAAATAAACCTTTAACAAAAAAAAAAAAATCCTATAAAATCAGATATCTAGCTAATTATATGGATACTTTACAGGGATGTCAAAATGGGTTATGGATCATAGCCCTGGGCATCAGTACTCGTTACCCGCCCGACCCGCTCGACCCGTCCCGTACTTGGCCCGTAAAACCGGGTACCCGACTCGTCCAAGCCAAGTATCAAGACGAGTTAACCAACTACTTGCAAGTAACGGGACAAGTCCAAGGCAAAAAAATTTTTTGACTACTTGTCCCGTTACCCGGCTTGTTCCCGTTACCCGGCTTGTTCCCGTTACCCGGTTTCATCATTTTTCATCATTTAGGAAAGCTTTCCTAAATACGTTATATATGTTCCTAAATACGATTCATTTTCAAGAAAGGATCAGTTTTCATCATTTGTTCATTTAGGAAGTCTTTCCGAAATATGTTATATATGTTCCTAAATACGTTTCATTTTCAAGAAAGGATCAGTTTTCATCATTTTTCATCATTTAGGAAAGCTTTCCTAAATACGTTATATATGTTCCTAAATACGATTCATTTTCAAGAAAGGATCAGTTTTCATCATTTAGGAAAGCTTTCCTAAATACGTTATATATGTTCCTAAATACGATTCATTTTCAAGAAAGGATCAGTTTTCATCATTTGTTCATTTAGGAAGTCTTTTCGAAATATGTTATATATGTTCCTAAATACGTTTCATTTTCAAGAAAGGATCAGTTTTCATCATTTTTCATCATTTAGGAAAGCTTTCCTAAATACGTTATATATGTTCCTAAATACGATTCATTTTCAAGAAATGATCAGTTTTCATCATTTGTTCATTTAGGAAGTCTTTCCGAAATATGTTATATATGTTCCTAAATACGTTTCATTTTCAAGAAAGGATCAGTTTTCATCATTTTTCATCATTTAGGAAAGCTTTCCTAAATACGTTATATATGTTCCTAAATACGATTCATTTTCAAGAAAGGATCAGTTTTCATCATTTGTTCATTTAGGAAGTCTTTTCGAAATATGTTATATATGTTCCTAAATACGTTTCATTTTCAAGAAAGGATCAGTTTTCATCATTTTTCATCATTTAGGAAAGCTTTCCTAAATACGTTATATATGTTCCTAAATACGATTCATTTTCAAGAAATGATCAGTTTTCATCATTTGTTCATTTAGGAAGTCTTTCCGAAATATGTTATATATGTTCCTAAATACGTTTCATTTTCAAGAAAGGATCAGTTTTTATCATTTTTCATCATTTAGGAAAGCTTTCCTAAATACGTTATATATGTTCCTAAATACGATTCATTTTCAAGAAATGATCAGTTTTCATCATTTGTTCATTTAGGAAGTCTTTTCGAAATATGTTATATATGTTCCTAAATACGTTTCATTTTCAAGAAAGGATCAGTTTTCATCATTTTTCATCATTTAGGAAAGCTTTCCTAAATACGTTATATATGTTCCTAAATACGATTCATTTTCAAGAAATGATCAGTTTTCATCATTTGTTCATTTAGGAAGTCTTTCCGAAATATGTTATATATGTTCCTAAATACGTTTCATTTTCAAGAAAGGATCAGTTTTCATCATTTTTCATCATTTAGGAAAGCTTTCCTAAATACGTTATATATGTTCCTAAATACGATTCATTTTCAAGAAAGGATCAGTTTTCATCATTTGTTCATTTAGGAAGTCTTTCCGAAATATGTTATATATGTTCCTAAATACGTTTCATTTTCAAGAAAGGATCAGTTTTCATCATTTAGGAAAGCTTTCCTAAATACGTTATATATGTTCCTAAATACGATTCATTTTCAAGAAATGATCAGTTTTCATCATTTGTTCATTTAGGAAGTCTTTTCGAAATATGTTATATATGTTCCTAAATACGTTTCATTTTCAAGAAATGATCAGTTTTCATCATTTTTCATCATTTAGGAATCATTTAGGAAAGATTCCCTAAAAGACTCGTTCACGGCCGTCGCCGGGAGACTTCTTAAAAGATAATCACTAAACACTAAACTATGAAAAGTAAATGTCAGATATTACACTTAGTTGTTGTAATTACTTGTTGAGCGGGGACCCGTACTTGCAAGTACGGGTACGGGTCAAGGTACCCGCAAGTATCAAAAATCTGGGCAGGTACCTTGATTCAGCGGGTACCCGTTTTAGCGGGTCCAAGTACGGGTCAATATTTTCATTACCCGTACGGGGCGGGTCAAGTAGCAAGTCGGCCAAAATAAGCGGGTACCCGCCCCGTGCCCAGGCCTAATGGATCATGATAGATCAATTTTTTTGATTTTAATGGGTTAAATAGATCAATTTATAATAAATCATATATCAAATGAGTGATATTATTATGATATCATAATTACAATATTATTTATTTTTTTTTTATTTTTTTTGCCACCATACAATCATTTTTTTTTTCAAAAAGTAACAATCTATCATTTTCTGCCAAAAAGTAATTTCGAGTTTTCCGGCCAAAAATGCGATTTCATATTTTCCAGCCAAAACTGTAATTCTGCATTTTCTCGCCAAAAACGCGATTCTGTATTTTTCCACCAAAAAACATGATTTCATATTTTCCGCCAAAAACGTGATTCCGCATTTTCTCGCCAAAAACGCGGTTTCACATTTTTTTCGTCAAAAACAGAATTCTGGGTTTTCCCGCCAAAAACGTGATTCCGCATTTTCATGCCAAAAACGCGATTTCATGTTTTCTCGTCAAAAATAGAATTCTGAGTTTTTCCGCCAAAAAATGTGATTCTGCGTTTTCCCGCCAAAAATGCGATTTCACATTTTCTCGTCAAAAACAGAATTTCGCGTTTTCCCGCCAAAAATAAAATTATGCGTTTTACGGCCAAAACGCGATTCCACATTTTCCCATCTAAACGTGATTCCATGCTGTCCCGTAGGGCTGGGAACGGAGCGGATATCCGGTTTTTTTAAGGTATCCGTATCCGTATCCGTATCCGCCGGATAATCAATTTCATTATCCGAATCCGGATCCGAAAGCTCCGGATATCCGGGTTCCGAATATTCGCTGAAAAACTCGGATATTCGCGGATATCCGGATCCGATCCGGTTTTTTTTTTTTTTTTTTTGCTCACGGTTTGAGACTCTCGCTCGCCGGCGAGAAAGTTCCAACCTTCCTCCTTAGCTCTGGTTCAATGGCTGCTGCTCCGCATCCACCTCCAATTCCTCCAGATCCGCTTTCCTCTCCGCAAATCCCTTCTCCCGCTTCAGCCCCTAAGCAAATCGGTGATGTCCTCATCCGATCTCAATCGGTGATGTCCAAATCGGCGACAAAACCGCCATCTGACAACACCAAGGAATCACGATCCCACGATCTCCAGCCTCCGATTCGAAACCCTCCTCCTCCGACAATAGATTGCTCTCGTCGGAGGTAACGATAACGGGACGAATCCCGTGAGAGAGAGAAAAAAAAATTGTACAGGTATTAAAACGGATATCGGATATCCGATCCGAAATTTTTTTATTATCCGTATCCGTATCCGTATCCGGCGGATATGTTATTTCATTATCCGTATCCGTATCCGGACTACCCGGATATCCGTTTTTTGGATCGGATCGGAGCGGATACCGGATCGGATACCGGATACCGGATAATAATCCCAGCCCTACTGTCCCGTAAGAAAACGTGATTCTGCGTTGTCCCATCAAAAACGTGATTCTGCGTTTTCTCCTCAAAAACATAATTCCGCGTTTTTCCGCCAAAAACATAATTCCGCGTTTTTCCGCCAAAAACGTGATTCCACGTTTTCTCGCCAAAAACATGATTCCGCGGTTTTCTGCCAAAAACGCGATTCCGCGTTTTTTTCTTCAAAACGCGATTTCGCGCTTACCCGCCAAAAACTTTATTCTGCGTTTTTTCATCAAAAAATGTTATTTCGTGTTTTCTTGCCAAAAACACAATTATATATTTTTCTGTCAAAAACGTCATTTGTTTCCCGCCAAAACGTTATTTCGTATTTCCCCGCTAAAACCGTAATTTCGCATTTCCTGTCAAAGACATGGTTCTACGATTTCATTAATAATTCACGATAATTAAAAAAAATTTCTCGATTAATAATATAAATATATTATAATATTATTCAGCATTTTTAATTTTCTCATTTTCCAAAATTATTATCAAAGCATATATGATCCATTAATCATGTCTCACCAATTAATCAAACGTTTAAATGATTCTAGCAAATTATAACGTTTTTCTAAATGTTTAAAAAAATTCAAAACGTTTTATTTTATCACTCACCAAACTTAATAACATACATAGCTATTAAACTATCGACCCAATTCATTATGTTATTTTGCAATCTATAAAGACTAAATAATAGTTAGTATAAATATTATTCCACATGCTTAATTTCTAATATGCGTTATATGTCGAGAAACTCCTATTAAAACAACGTTTTGAAAATTTATTATAATTAAAAAACGATCGATTGTTAAAGTAACATGATTCTAACTTAGAGTTATAGGTAGATAGAAGTCTGATTTAGTCCAATATATATATTACAGTACTCGAATTTGTAGAATATTAATTATTTTTTATATATCAACCCAAATAATTGAAAATATATGATGTGTTTTGTAATGTTTATAAATTTAAAATATGATATCATAAACCAAATGTTCTCTGAAAATAATCCAATGATATCTATTATGATTACAATGTAAAAGTATGGAACAAATTTATTTTTATCTTTTTAAATACCGGTTTAAATTTTTATGGGGATAAAAATGAATTTCTTTTTTTTTGTACAAGTGAATTTTTATTTTATTTAAATATACTTATAAGATACTTGTCTCTTTATTAGTAGATTACTTTTTTTATAAAAAATAAATTTTAATTCTATAATTAAATTTTATTAAAATAATAATATTAAAGTTTTTAAAATCTTTTTTTGAGTATCTAACCGATGGGATTGCTCTAAGGATACCCTTCAAAAATCATGAATTTTGTTTGGTTGTAAGGATATCTTCAAACCGACGTATAAAATAGAGAAAGAAAAAAATTTACCGAAATAATGGCGAAAGTATTTCTTTCAAACATAATAATTGATGTTCGCTACTAAAAGTACATCACATGAATATATATGCATCGATATCGATCATCATTTGACTGAATAAACTATGCTCAAAGCCTCAAACTTATTATGATGATGTTTTTGTTCATTAAATTTTATGGGCTTTTAATTCAAAATAATTATTAAAATAATTTGGAAATGAATGGATTGATTCAAGTCTCTTATATATTATTTAAAGTTTTTAATAATTTCTGATGTGACATATTTCTCACATATTTTTTAAAAATTAAGATTCATGGTCTAATAATCTCTGCTTAATCCTTAATATACCCTTCGAGATAAAGGTTAGCTATTAATCTCAACAGACTATCAATCTCGGATCCAAGCGATCGAGCCATTTTTTGGGGCTGGATTACAGAATTGTGTGTTCGAGTTCTGACACCATGTTAAGTTTCATAAGCTTTCAACTCAAAATCAATTGATAATGAATGGATTGATTCATATTCTTTACATACTAATGTTGGTCCTTTTATATTTTTGATGTGGGATTCTAATACACCATCTCGAAATAATAGTTTTTAGTTGGTGTTTGGACTTACTTTGAACTTGGTGGATTTTTCAAATTTAGAAATAACAACAATACCTACATGTGCTGAAATAAATATTTAATCAATCAAACGGAAATTAAATAGATGTTCTTCTAATCGTATTAATTTAACCAATAAAACTGCAAAATTATATTGACAAATTCTGATTCAACTTCTCTACTGTGATATATTGTTAAAAACTTAAAATAACATTAAAACATCGACATTATGATTAGTTGTATTTTTTTTTTTTTAAATAGCAAAAATATTCAAAACAAAATAAGAAAATATAAAATTAAATTAAATATAAATTTAATGTGATAAATAGAACGTATACATTAAAATTTGAAACAAAAGGAAATGAGATGATTATTAATTACCAATTACACCAAATAATGTTACAATACGAGAAACTCCAAGAAAATCCAATTTATAATTATGATTTTAAGCAGAGCTGTCTCAAACTTTATAAAGACCTAGTTCGAAAACAAAAATGAAGTCCGTAATCTATTTTTTTTTTTTGATAGTTAATATAAATATAATTCTACTATAAATTTCTAAATACTTGTGCATGATTTTCTTTGATAAAACTTTTTATAAAGTTCAAAATAAATACATCAAAATAATTTAATAATTTATATTTAAATAACGCAATTTTCTAGTTTTTTTTAAAGTGATACTCCCTGCGTTTCTTTTTATAAGTAGTTTTAGAGATTTTGTTTTGTTTCACAATATAAGTTGTTTTCATGTTTCTATGCAACTTTTACCTTTATCGAATACTGTGTGTCCAATAATATTATGCAGTTTTTTTATGATTAGCTGGATTATTTTTAATTTATATATTAAATGATATTTTTTGGTAAAAGATGAGTTTCTTAATTATTCGTGCTTTTAGCCAAAACTACTTATAAAAAAAACGGAGGGAGTAGTTTCAAACAAAATATATTGAGACAAGAAAACGTGTTTCTAATGATTGTTTAGAAAAATGGTGAAGAAAATATTTGTTTCTTTCAATATTTATAACAAAACTAAATAAAAAATCCATAAATATAACTAAGTAAGAATTTCAATCTTTCCAAGTTGATAATAAATAATAAATAAATAAAAAAACAATCAAAGGTTTATGGGTCAGTGGTAGCAGCGAATTTTTTGGTGTGGGTATGTGCCCCGACCTCTGGTTTCGAATCCCTTCGGCCATCCATCTACGTTTAAATCAGCATATTAATGTCGTGAACCCCGGAGTTGGACCGCCAGAGATTAGTCTGAGCATAAAAAACCTAGAATCACTCTGGTTTATCAAAAAAGAAGAAGCTAATAATAAATATTAAATCCCCCAACGGTCCACTTTCCAAAATTTATATTTAATATCAATTAGCTTACTACTCCTTAATTTATTTCTTTCTTATTTGGTTATGAAAAAAAATCTAAACTATTTTATAAATACTTGTTAATAGATACGAAAAAACAAAATATAGATGAAATTTGTTTTATTTTTTATCAGAAATTATTATGATTTTAAATGAAAACCTATTACTAAAAAAAAAAAAAGGTCAATAATCCTTCAAAATTTTGGATCCTGGGCAACCGCTCCACTTGGTCATGAAAAAAGCGATTCTTTATGTGAGTTGTGCCGTGACTATGGTTCAGCTTGGCCTTACACTTTTGGAATTTTTAAAGTATTTAACAGTTTTCAGAATTATTTTTTAGTCAAATATATATTATTTTTTAATTCTAAAGTTTTTAAAGCCAAACTTTACCCATTTTTGTTTTGTTTTAAAAAAGTTATGTGAAAGAGAAATTTCTCTTAAAAATTTCTCTTTAAAACTAAAAGAAATTAATAAATTTAATTTTTTTTTTCTTCCCCAAAATTATTCAAAACTCTTTATAGATTTATATATAATTTATAACTAATAAATTTTAATTGATTAAGAATTATCATTTTTATTGTTATTTTGAGATCCATTTTTTTATGTTTTTCAAAGTTTCACTTAATATTTCTAAATTGAATAAATATTATATTTCAATAAAAAAAAATCTACAGGTTTAAAAGTAACAACCAAATTTTAACAGCATAAGTTTTTAAAACCAAAAGTTTACAGTCAAAGCCAAAAGTAACCACTCTTACCAAGCATGCTCTATATATATATATATATATATATATATATGTAGGGGCTGCTAGCGTTAGGCTTTGATGATTTTTAAGATATTTAACAGTTCTCAAAGCTATTTTTTAGCCAAACATACTTTTTTTTTAGTCTAAAATTTCTAAAGTCAAACTTTATCATTTTTGTATTGTTTAAAAAAGCTATTTGATTTACTTTTTCTAAAGACTTTTTTCTAAAAACCAAAAGAAATAAATAAATTTACTTTTTCTTTCTTTTTCTTCTTCCCCAAAATTATTCAAAACTCTTTATAGATTTATATATAATTTATCACTAACAAATTTTAATTGATTAAGAATTATCCATTTTTCCTTCTTATTTTGAGATCCATTTTTTTTTTCAAACTTTCACTTAATATTTCTAAATTGAACAAATATTATATTTCAATAAAAAAAAATTCTACAGGTTTAAAAATAACAATCACATTTTAACAACATAAATTTCTACAGCTAAAATCATACAGTAAAAGTTCACAGTCAAAGTCCTTACCAATCGAAGCCGTAGACATCTACTTTAGAAATCAGATTGGTTGTTACTATAACCCATTGGAGTTTAATATATATATATATATATATATGTTGTAGGATTTTGACCTATAATCCCGTGTGATAGTTGTTATGATCTAGCAATCTAAGAACTTATGAACACAAGAGAAATTGTTTTCCCGGTTCACCCGTAGGCTACGTCCGGAGGATTTTAACGCAATTCCTGCGAATTCACTACCGATCAGAACCTCCCTGATCTTGGATTTCAAGCACTGTTACAAGTTCTAATCTCTATCTTCGATCTTTTCAGGTACAACAAGAGACATATACTTAGAACCTTAACAATGAGCAATTAAAGTCTTCGGAATCACACCAGAGAAGAAACCCTGAGCTCGCGGGACTCGCCGGAGAAGAAAGCTTCAACAGATTATCTCTTTCTCTCTCTTGCTCTTATGTTTCTCTCTCTTTGTGAAGAAGATGATACGCGTCTTCTAAACTCAGCCGTTTTTGGCTTAATGAAGATTTAGCGTTTAACATAATTGGGCCTTACCAATTTCATCTAGGCCCAAAGACTGTTTCGACCCAATTGCCACAAACTCACAAACTCCACCTTGGCAACTTGTCGGAAACCCTAGTCCAATTCACTTCTTCTTTCAGACAAACTCCCGAATGTTACGATTCCGAAGCTCTGCGGCGACTTTACCACGCCGTCGCTTCTGTTCACCGGACCGATGATCTGAGCCGATCAGACTTACTGTCGTCTCCTCCTCTATCTTCGACAGAACCCTCAAGGTAAACTGTTCACTCTCTCAGCTCCTTTTAGCTTGGTGACTGTTCAACCTTACTGTTCCCTTTTGTCGATCTGTAGGCTTCTGACTTTGAATCCCTTTTAGAGACCCATTACTGACCTTTTGTCTCTTCTTTTGCATGTGAGACGGTGACCATCCGAACTCGTCAACCCGTCGACTTCACACCAGAACCGAAATGTTTTTGAAGAACTCCACCTTCAGGTAAACCCCTTGATTTCTGATACTGGTTTCTTCCTTTTGATTTTCTGTTTGAAGACTCTTGACACTTGCTTCACCGTTTCACAGGTGACTTATTATCTCATCCTCAAACTCAGCTTACCCAAACAACCAACAATACAGGTAACTCATCTGTTCTGAACCCCTCTGACTCTTTGAACTGATTTCCCTGTAGTCTGATTTAAAAAAAAACTTGGTTTATGTTGCTTTTAACCTTTCTTTCAGAAGACTAACTTTGTCTTCCTTTTCTTGTGTATGCGAGATGATGAGCCACAGGAACACCTCGCAACACTTTGCGTCTGCTGATTACTCAAGGACTTTGAGCAGTACACGCCCCTGCTCAAACTTGTTTCCAGGTAACCCTTTAGTTAGAAGATCCGCAGGATTCACCGATGTGTGAATCTTGTTAATTGAAACTTCACCATCTTCAACTGTTTCTTTCATAAAATTGTACCTCGTGTGTATATGCTTGGTTCTCTCATGGAAACCTCCATTTTTGATCAAGTGTATAGCACTCTGAGAATCTGAAAACACTTTAACATCATCCTGTTTAATCCCCAACTCAGTAACAAACCTTCTAAGCCATAACGCTTCTTTGAATGCTTCTGCTAAAGCCATGTATTCTGATTCTGTGGTTGAGAGAGCAACTACATGTTGGAGACCTGATCTACAGCTTACTGTATTTCCTCCAACTTTAAACACATAACCTGTAATTGATCTTCTACGATCTAAATCTGTAGCATAATCAGCATCTGAAAACCCAACCACTTTGAAATATTCATTTTGAGTAAAAGTCAAGCTTAAAACTGATGCACCCTTAAGATACCTCAAAATCCACTTAACTGCTTCCCAATGCTCACGGCCTGGATTACCCATGAATCTGCTTACCACCCCTACAACATGAGCCAAATCAGGCCTTGAACCCACCATTGCATACATGAGACTCCCAACTGCACTTGCATATGGGATCTCCCTCATTATTGTAGCTTCTGATTCCTGTTCTTCCTGACTTAAACTCTTTAGCTTAAACTGAGAACCAGTAGGTGTGGCTACTGCTTTAGCGTCAGCCATATTGAAGGTTCTCACCACTTGCTCAATGTATCTGCTTTGAGAAAGTTTAAGAGTTCCTTTCTTCATGTCTCTGATTATGTCCATTCCCAAAATCTTTGTTGCTGCACCCAAATCTTTCATTTCAAACTCAGTGCTTAAAACCTCTTTTAACTTCTGAATCTTACCCATGTCTCTTAATGCAACCAACATATCATCCACATATAGGAGAAGATATATCCTCTCTGAAATTTTCTCACCCTTAATGTAGACACACGGATCATGTTCACTTTGACTGAACTTCTTAGATTTCATAAAACTGTCAAACCTTTTATTCCACTGCCTTGGTGACTGCTTAAGCCCGTACAGTGACTTCTTCAGAAGACACACCTTTTCTTCCTAACCCTTCACAACATACCCTTCTGGTTGACTCATAAAAATTTCCTCATCTAGAGTCCCATGTAGAAAAGTTGTATTAACATCCAGTTGTTCCAGCTCAAAATCTTGATTCACCACCAGAGATAACATGATTTTTATTGAAACATGCTTCACAACAGGAGAGAACACTTCATTGTAGTCTATTCCCTCCACCTGAGAATAACCTTTTGCCACCAACCTAGCTTTGTATCTAGGTTCTTCTACTCCTGGAATTCCTGGTTTCAGCTTGAATACCCACTTGCATCCAATTACCTTCTTCCCTTCTGGCTTATCCACCAAGTTCCAAGTCTCATTTTTGTGTAGAGAATCAATTTCCTCATCCCCTGCAAGATTCCAAAACTTCCAATCTCTGTGCCTTTTAGCTTCTGAAAATGATCTGGGTTCATCTATTTCAATCTCTGAAGCTGCTACTAAAGCATATGCTACCATATCATAATCATCAAACTTAGATGGACACTTAGTACTTTTTCTTGCTCTGTCTCTTGCCAACACATAGTCCTGTAAATTTTCAGCCTCTGACTCTGCTTATTCTCCTTCACTATCAGAAACAACCACTGTCTCTTTTCTGATACTTTCTGGTTCTTCATCTGTTTTTGAAGTAGCTCCACCTGAATCAGATGAACTCGCAATTCTGGAACTTTGTGTAGGACCTTGAACCATATTTGGACTGAATGACACTCTTTTTGATCTTTTTCGATCATGCTCTTGTTCAGTTATGTCTTCCTTCTGAGTAGTACCTTATGTCACATGTGAATCTTTAAATACTTCTTCCTCATGAAACACAACATTTCTACTGATGGTACACTTTCCCTCTTCTGGTAACCAGACTCTGAACCCATTAGTCCCTTGTGGATAGCGTACGAAGAAACCTTTAACTGCTCTAGGACTGGTCTTTGACTTAACAACATGAACATAGGCAGCACACCCAAACCTCCTGAGATGACTAATACTTGGCTTGAACCCTGACCACAACTCTTCTGGTAACTTGTAACCAACTGCTGAACTTGGTGATCTGTTAATTAGATACACTGCTGTTGAAGCAACTTCTGCCCAAAAACTTTCACCCAATCCACTCTCAACTAGCATACACCTTACACGTTCCATGATGGTTCTGTTCATTCTCTCAGAGACCCCATTTTGTTGTTGAGTATAGGTGCACGTTCTGTGTCTGTTTGACTCCTTCACTTTTACAGAAATTATCAAACTGATTATTGCAGAATTCCAAGCCATTATCTGTCCTTAAGCATTTCAACTTCTTGCCAGTCTGATTTTCAACAAACAATTTCCATTCCTTGAACTTCTGGAAAGCTTCATCCTTAGTCCTTAAGAAAAATATCCAGACTTTTCTTGAATAGTCATCTATAAATGAGATGAAGTACTGATTCTCTGCTAAACTTGGTGTCACATTTGGTGAACCCCAGAGATCAGAATGCACATATTCAAGAATCTCCTTAGATGTATGCTTCCCTTTCTTGAAATTTTGTTTGTGGGACTTTCCCAATACGCAGTCTTCACAGAATCCAAGATCTTTTACATCTTGTTTCTTCAGATATCCCTCTGTCACTAGTCTTTCCATATTTTTGTGACTCATGTGTCCCAATCTAGAGTGCCACTTCCTTGTTGAATCCACAACTGCCTTAGCTGAACAAGATTCTCCTTGTGACACTGTTCCTTCTAGAAAGTATAGTCAATTTCTGAACTTTCCTGAGATCACTTCTTTTCCATCCTTCTTAAACTTCACAACAAAATCTTCACCCTCATACTTACAGCCTGCTTTTTCAAGACATCCGTAGGAAATCAGATTTCTGCCCATTGTTGGCATGTACTTCACATCTGATAAAATCATAACTGACCCATCTTGTCTAGTGATTATTATCTTGCATTTTCCTTTAATGTCACTGTAAGTATTGTTTCCCATTAGAACCCTTCCGCCATTGAACTCCTCTAGATCATATAGTAGACATTTATTTGGGGTAATGTGATAACAACGTCCTGAGTCCAGAACCCATTCATCATCAATGTAGTCCTCACTATCTGTTAGGATGGTTGGCTCTATTACTTTAACCACCACATTTGAAGAACTTCCTAGTTGCTTCTGTTTTCCTCTTTCAGGACAATCTTTCTTCCAATGTCATTCTTTTCCACATATGAAGCAACATTTGTTGTTTTTGCCGTTTTTACCTTTGGACTTAGACCTATTTCTTTTGCCCTTTCCTTGATAATCATTCCTCTTTTCTGACCTGCCACGATCCCCAGCATACAACCCTTCTGCTTCAACCTTCTGTTTACTTAGTAAGCCTTTCTGCTTAAGCTCAACCTCTTTAGCATAAGCACCAGTCACCACATCATCCAATGTCAATGTGTCCTTCCCACTGCCATACTTCAGAGTATGGACTAGTTGTTCAAACTTTGGTGGGAGACTGGTTAGGACCTGGATTGCTTGGTCTTCTTCTGAAACAGTTATGTTCAGACTGCCAAGATCATCTATTAGTTTGAGAAAATCATTTAAATTTTCCTCAAGGCTCTTTGACTCCACCATTCTGTAGCTTGCAAACTGCTGCTTTAGGTATATTCTGTTTGGGAGAGACTGTGTTTGGTAATCTTTTTCGAGTGCTTTCCAAACTGCTAAAGCTATTGGCTCCTTCATGACTTTTCTCAAGATCGAGTTTGATAAGCACATACAAATCAGATTCTTACATCTTTTGATCTTTTCCCCTTTTGATTGATCAGGCTTTGCCTCTACGCCCTCAATGCCTTTACCTTTTTCTTCTTCTACAGATGTTTCTGCTACAGATGTTTTTTCTTTAAGAGCAAAATCTAATCCCAGCAATTCCAATTGACTTAGAACCTTAAACTTCCACAAGCCAAAATCCATCTTTCCATCAAACTTCTCTACGTCCAGTCGTTGCACCATTTCCATTTATGTGCCTTCTTCTGCTTTAGCTTTTGCAGAACTCACAGACTGAAGATGGTGTGTGATAACACCATATTTTACATGTTTTTAAGGTTTAATTTCATAGGTTTTTAATCTCACTTTGTATAGTTTTTGGATATTTTCATGCATTTAGGTCCAACTTGAGTCTCATTGCATTTTAGATGTCCTAGGTTGTCTTTGCATTATTTTTGGCTTGCTTGAGCCATTTTCAGGTGTTCTTGGAGTCATAGGAGTCGGAGGAGTGAAGATAGCCACAAAAAGTTCATTTCAGAATACATAGATGCAGGATCAGGTTGATACGTCATAAGTTTGGCAATGGATGAAGGAGTTTTCACCGATGGATTGAGCTCATATTTTAACACACGATATAGCAATGGATTAGCTTTCATTTGGATGTGGTTTGAGACAATTCCAACGGTGCGATCAGAAGTTATGCCAATTTCCGTGACGACGGTCCAGCCTGGCGCGCGAATGAGCTACCTGAAGAAGTCCATCGGTCGACCTCTGCCCGATACCTCTGACCGATGGAACTTCTGAAAAACAGAAATCCGCATCGATGCGATGTATCGGGAGCAGGAGACCGATGCGACCTGCGCGACCCCTTTTGCCCATAAATACAATTAGACCCATTTGTTGTTTTCTAAGTTTTCTTCTTCATTTTTTTGTGTGTGCTCAACCCAGGAACTCTCTCTAGAGTTCCGATGGTGTGTTACTCACAAATCAACCTTCAGCAACCAAAAAACAAAGACTTGCGGAACAAGCAGCCCCTGCAACAACACACAGATATTCAGATAAGTTTGCAACCTTACCCTTACTCCTTTTGCTGGTACGGACTGTAACTTTCTTGATTGCGGATCTTGGTGACTGTAGTGACTGATCTTTGACGAGATCTTGTGTTCCCTTAGAAAGCGACTTATCACACAGATTATGCTCAACCTTGAGCTCTGATACCACTTGTAGGATTTTGACCTATAATCCTGTGTGATAGTTGTTATGATCTAGCAATCTAAGAACTTATGAACACAAGAGAAATTGTTTTCCCGGTTCACCCGTAGGCTACGTCCGGAGGATTTTAACGCAATTCCTACGAATTCACTACCGATCAGAACCTCCCTGATCTTGGATTTCAAGCACTGTTACAAGTTCTAATCTCTATCTTCGATCTTTTCAGGTACAACAAGAGACAGGGACTTAGAACCTTAACAATGAGCAATTAAAGTCTTCGGAATCACACCAGAGAAGAAACCCTGAGCTCGCGGGACTCGCCGGAGAAGAAAGCTTCAACAGATTATCTCTTTCTCTCTCTCTTGCTCTTCTGTTTCTCTCTCTTTGTGAAGAAGATGATACGCGTCTTCTAAACTCAGCCGTTTTTGGCTTAATGAAGATTTAGCGTTTAACATAATTGGGCCTTACCAATTTCTTCTAGGCCCAAAGACTGTTTCGACCCAATTGCCACAAACTCACATATGTGTGTGTATTTAACTATTAATCACAAGATTCACAACTGTAATTAGAGAAAAACAAAGACTTTTAAAACCTTAGAATTAGAGATGGACACATATCGGATATACTGAAGTTGTAGAATATTAGGATCGGGATCCAAATTTACCGGTAACTGGTACCCGTTTAAGAACCTTGATGAATGTATCGCTGTCACTATTCGGATCTCTAATGCCGTAAGACAATGGAAACTTATTTTTCCAACATAACCGATCTCTTCCCAGCACCACTGCTCCACAAAATCAGTCATTGAGACAAGAAGCTTTACAGCTTTCATCATTATAGTTTGAGTACCTCTTGTAATCCCCTGATGGCCAATTTGTCCTCTCTAAAGTTATAAACTCGTAAAGATTTGCATCCGTGTCTGCGGTTGCGGTTTGGTTATTCTCTGGTCCACAAGTTTGCATTGAAAAGTCCGGTTTACAGTCACCATACTTGTCGTTCGGATCCACCAACAAAAACCTTTCCGGGCATTCACATTTTGGCCTCTGGTTGTCTCCTAAAATGCAGATACTGTTAAACCCACAAGCTAGATTCCCAAGCTCATTAGCATCAAGATACGGTCCAAATCTCTTTGCACATATATTCTCCGGCAAAGCCCAACCCAGTGACCATCCACTATTACTATTATTTCCTTGCCTCTTGGTATGATAATACTGAGCAAAAACCCCGTCGAAATGTAGAACGGCACGGTGATAAAAGTCTCTGGACGATACCGGATCTTTAGTATTGACATAGAATCTCGTTGAATTGTCTTTCATAACTACATACAGGTATCCTGGCTCGTTGAAAACCAATCGATTCCCAGGATTCTGAGGATCGTTGGTGTTACTTGAGTAGTACGAAAAGTATACATCTGTTTCTGCGAACGTCTCGCTGTTGAGGGTGAGAAGCTGCAGATCTCCGTCATTACCTAACCGTAGCCTAAATCTTCCTTTCTGGACGCTTGTCGCTGTCCGGCGAGATGAGAGATTTCCTCTAACTTCAATACTCTGCATCATCATCAACATAAGATTATTAGGCGAACTCTGAGATTACGTTTGCGATTACATAGTAGAATATAGTTTTTATATTTTCTTAAGCAATGAAACATTATCATACTTTCATTTAAAACACTAATCAATGATGGAAAAATGGATAGGAAAACCTTATGTAACCAAGTAAAAAATTTATTGATGGGTAACGGTTATAGGTTCGTTTGAAAAGCATACACAATAAGTGTAAAAGGAAACCCAAGCCTAAACAAACAATAGTTGAGGTCTACGAGATCTTATATACTATCTTGATTTATATCTGTATGAAGACTTGTAACTTGAGTAGGTAACAGAGTGTCGGTGGGATTAGCGAAGCTAGACCATAAAACCACGCCGGAATCTTCGCTCAACAGACCAAAGTTTCCGGCGTCGGTTATGAGCCCTCGAGAAACAAAGCCCCTCCTCTGAGGAAGTGAAGAAGTCCAGAGTTGCTGACCTCCAGGGTTGGTGAGGACCAGACCGCGATCTGCGGTTAATGTAACCTTCGAACCATCAGGGACAAGACCGGTGTTTGTGTTGACGGCTTGTGCGTGCCACACGATGGTCTTGTCAGGAATTTTGTCGAACCATATGGAGAGAGTGAAACCATCGTTTGGTTGGATTTTGCGGAATCCAAAAGCAAAGTCACGGGAAGGGGAAAGCCATGAACTGGAGAATTGTTGGGAATCTGAAGCGGTGAGGGATTCCCGACAGGCACAGATCCGTTTATGATGTTCTGAGACAAAACGACAAGTGCTTGTAGTTGCAGAACAAGAACAAGTTGGAGTATTGAACAAGAGAGAAATCCCATGTTGCTTTATCAGATATGATAAGAGTGTGTATGTGTATGGAGAAGAAAGGATAAGATGACGTTTAGAGTTTTTTTTTTAATTTCTTAAGAATATGCTTTATCATCACCTTATGATTTTCATTTTCTATTCAATTATTTATATTTGATTTAGGACTGAATTTTCAAATTCCAAATTTGTCATAAAATGTTACTACAATTCCGTTATAGATTTACTACCAAAAAAATGATTCACAAATCTGTTAGAAATAAATTGACTAAATTTGTTTAGCCGTTTATTTATACTGATTTATAATTTGATAAAATTCTCAGATTTGCAGCAAATACAAATTTGTTATCGTTTTTTGTCTGTAGCTATTGTTGAATATTCTGTAGTGTCAACATAATAACAAAATATTGATCGTTTGAAACATAATATCAACTTATTAAATTCTTTTCGTTTGTGATTCACATTTTTCCTTTACGATATAAGAAGAAAACATGAAAATTATTCCATACACTGATGTCTTTAAGGGAAGAAAAAAAAATCAAACACATGACACCGGAGACATATACTCATCACAAGAGAATGTAATGTACTATATTTTCCACTCTAAACTCTATTTTAGAGTAAAATCTTCTCCAACCTCACTCTATTTCCCACTCTAAAATAAAATAACTCTATTTTTTTATCTATTTTTAGAGTAACTCTATTTCTCACTCTATTTTAGAGTTAAATTTTTTTATTTATAAAATGGTCCTTTAATTTTTATATCTTTGTAATTATAACTGAAACAAATAATAATAATAATAATATTTAAATACAAGAAAATCAATTTTACATTTAAATTACTTTATTATAATATTTTTTAAAAAGGACCAGTACGTTTTTGGAAAAAAATATGCTACATGATATAATGACTACATGTATAATTTTACATAATATGATAATCGAGGATGAGCGTGATCTCGATGCACCAATTGAAGTTGGAATAGAAGTTCCACCTCCAGAGGTCCAAATAGTAGAGGATGATGATATTCGGTTCGAATAAATTCTTGGTCGATTTAGAAAAATCAAAGATAGAGAAGCTCATTTTTTTTTGAAATGCATTAATTGATTATTTATGGGAAAAATACAGTAATGGCAATGTTTAAACCAAAGTCCTATATGCTTTATTATTTTTATATGATGTAATGTAATTTTTCTTATATAATAAATGTTTAATTTAAATAAAATCATAATTTATGGAAGTTTTTGAAAAAAAAAAATAAGTGAGGTTAAATTGTAATTTCTTACAAATAAATGATATTTATAATAAAATAGAAATAAAATATACTATAAAATATTATTTTTTAGAGTGAAAAATAGAGTAATACATTGGAGCAAAACCCAATTCTATTTTAGAGTAAAAAATAGAATAATACATTGGAAATTGTCTAAGGAGAAGGGTTTGGAGAATCATGAACTTGAACCGCACCTTCAAGCATCTGCGTAACATTTCGCATGTTAGGTCTCATTCCTGGTTCTTCTTGTATACACCAAATCGCTATTTTCACATATCTCTCCACCGTCTCCATGTCGTCTATCGCCTCTAAATCGTCTTCGATCAGGTCGTCCAACCTCCTTTGTCGGAAACAATCGTATGCCCAATCGATGAGAATCACGTTATCTTTAAGATCAACGGCTTTCTTGCAGCACACGATTTCCAATAGCATTACTCCGTAGCTATAGACATCTACTTTGGATGTAATAGGACTGTTCCTGAACCACTCAGCTGCGACATACCCTTTCGTTCCACGGATATTCGTGAGCGTATGCGTTTGGTTCATCATCAGAAGCTTGGCTAGACCAAAATCCGAAATCCTAGGACTGTAAGACTCATCTAAAAGTATGTTCTGCGGTTTTATGTCGCAGTGTATGATTTGCTCGCTGCACTCTTCGTGTAGATACAAGATTCCACGGGCAATTCCCACCGCAATTCTCCTTCTATCTTCCCAGCTCGGTCTCGGACGCCTGAACAGAAACTCAGCTAGTGTCCCGTGCGGTAAGAACTCGTAGACTATCAACCGGCTCTGCCCTTCGTTGCAGAAGCCAATTAGCCTCACTAGGTTCTTGTGGTGGATTTGACCAATTACTTTAACCTCATTCTTGAACTCTTTCTCGTTTTCTTGAGCGACACGGTCTAGTTTCTTGACAGCCACGGTAACTTCAGAATCACCTGCAACTTTTAAAACTCCTTTGTAAACGATCCCGAACGCTCCTCTACCAAGCTCTTCCATGAAATCTCCTGTAGCCGCCACAAGCTCTCTGTATGTAAAGACCCTCAGATTCAACTCAATTGCAGTAGCTGTTGCAGCACTGCTAAGTTTCATTTGATTTGGTTTCTTCTTCAGATTCTTCTTCTTTCTGTACAGAGCACGTAATATGAAGCTCACAAAAGCTGAAGTTCCAAGCAGAACGGAACAATTGATGATTAACCAGTCACGGTTTTTGCCTCTTTTTCCGGTAATTGGAACATCCGCTGTGCGTTTTCGAACCTTAATGAAAGTATAGTCTCTAGTACCGTTCGGAGTTCTGTGACCATAAGACAACGGAAACTTCTTCTTCCAACAAATCGTTCCGAAAACAACAGCAGCACAGAAACAGTCGTTAAGACAAGAAGATTTACATCTTTCTTCATCATAGTTTGAGTACTTCTTGTAATTCCCAGACGGCCAATTCGTCTTCTCTAAAGTAACAAACTCGTAAAGATTTACATCTCCGTTACTAGAGTTTGTGGTTGCGATATCAGTTTGGTTATTCTTTTGTCCACAAGTCTGAAACTCAAAATCTGGCTCGCAATCACCATACTTATCACTCGGATCCTTCAACACAAACCTCTCAGGGCATTCACATCTTGGCCTTTGTTTATCATCTAAAACGCAGATATTATTAAACCCACAAGCCATATTCCCAACCTCATTAGCAGCAAGATCGGCACAGACCAAGCCCATCGCCACCCACCATTTCCCACCTTGGGATGATAGTACTGAGCGAAAACCCCGTCAAAATGCAGAACAGCACGGTGATAAAAGTCTCTAGAAGATACTGGAACTTCGTCTTTGATGTAGGATGTGGAATTGTCGCTTCGAAGAACAAACATGTAGCCTGACTGGTTGAAAATTAACTGAATCCCGGGGTTCGGACCCTTCGTATTACTTGCGTAGTACGAAAAGTCTATGTCTGATTCTGCGAGCGTCTCGGGGTTGAGAGTGAGCAGCTGAAGATCTCCATCATTACCTAGACGTAGCCTGAATCTTCCTTTTCTGAAGCTTGTCTCCGTCAGGCGAGATGAGAGAATCCATCCAACTTCTATACCCTGCATCATCATCAACATCGATCCGTAATATTGAGCTTTTGACGAGAAGATTATTAGGAGATCTACGATATTACGGGATATAATTGTTTCAAACTTAATTTCTTGTCTTTATATATAGGCTCATTTTTTTCCCTTTAGTATATTTTTTTTATATAAAATAGTTTTGTAAATTGTAAACTAAACATCTTTTAAAATCAGAACCAATTGACAATCATTTATATACTACTCTAGCTCTCATCTCATTTAGAGATGTGAATGAACCCTAATAAGTCTTCGATATTTTTTTTTTTAAATACACTATATGTTCTAGTTTCATCTAAAGGAAAAATAACTCCATTAGAATCCGCAAACAGAAGGACAAAAGCAAAATGCTATCTTGATTCAGGAGCCGTAGAGGTAATATCTGTAATCTCATAATAAAGACTTAAATTACCTGAGTAGGCAATAGAGTGTCGGTGGGATTTGTGAAGCTAGACCACAAAAACTCGCCGGAATCTTCTGCCACTTCGCTAAACAGACCGAAATACTACTCGGAGAAGGTGAAGAGCTCCAGAGCTGTTGACCTCGAGGGTCAGTGAGAACCAAACCGCGATCTGCGGTTAGTGCAACCTTCGACCCAGCAGGGATTGTGTTGACCCCTTGTGCGTGCCACACGATGGTTTTGTCGGGAATCTTGTCGAACCATATGGAGAGAGTGAAACCGTCGTTTGGTTGGATTTTGCGGAACCCGAAAGCAAAGTCACCGGAAGGGGAACGCCATGAACTAGAGAATTGCTGGGACTCTGAAGCTGTGAGAGATTCTCCGACAGGAACAGAGCCGTTTATGATGTTCTGAGACGAAACGAAAAGTGTTAGTAGTTGCAGAAGAAGAAAAAGTTGGATTATCGAACAAGAGAGGAATCTCATTTTGCTGAAACGAAGATCTTGAGATTATATGTGTTTTTAATATATAGTCATCTAATATATTATATATATACAAAAGGTTTAAGTTGATTTGTTCGTTACTACTGAACGTACTGAGCGTAGAAAAGGGGTTAAGAAGAGTGATTGAATGTTTTTGTGGTTCTGAGTCAATGGAGCAGATTTTGAAGAGTCAACAGAGTCTTTTCCTCCATACAACTCTGAATATGTGTTCTATAGACTTTTAACGTGTGGAATAAATAGAGTACAAGTGCGGTTGTATGTTTATTGTGATAGGACATTTCTGAATTGTAATGGTAAAAAGACTTTTGGCTCCTTTGCGTTTGGCTTTTGATTGAAGGCCAAAAATGACAATTTTTTTTTAAAAATAGAGACATTGAATCGAAGCTCAGAGTCTCAAACTAATGTTCATGCTCTCTGGACAAATCAGATGTTTATGTTATTCTAATGCATCGACATTTGAAAACCCATTATTGATTTCAACTTTAATGTGAACATTTTTAATTAGTTTATCATTCCTAGTTTACCGGAGATTGATTCAGTCACCTTTAATATACCACACAACAGGCCCAAATAACTTGAAAGCTCATAACAAGATGTCGATGGAAGCAAACAAGTCCACAAATGCTCCACTTTGAGAAACGCCTCTTCTGACGTGAGTCTTCATCGCAACCCTATTCCATGTCGGTATCAAAACGAACGTAGCAGACTTCTCTCTGTCACGTTCCCAATTAGATTCGCTTTCTATGCATTCATCAACTCCTCTTTGTCCCATCTACTTTAATTTTTATGCTTCTAACCTTCGAGGACCGACTCAATATTATTTTAGGCCCTAGGACAAAACAAAAATTTGGACCATTTGAAATTTTTTTTTTTTTACTATTTAAAAAGAAAAAATTATGTAATGTTTTTGTAGATTTTGTTATTAAAAATACATAAAAATATTTTTATGGATCCTTTCCAATATAATTTTTAAATTTTTTTAATCAAAAATATATAAACAAAAAATCGGAACCCTTAATTATGATGATACGTGATCAAATTTCGGGACTCTCGCACATCTTGTCCTCCAAGTGAGCCGGCCTTACTAACCACAAAACGATCATCATACTCGAAATTAAGTTGTCTTCTCATCTCATAACTTTTTGCACGATCTCATTTGTACGTTGCAAGCGCCCGCTATGATACCAATTGAAAGTTTGGATTATGACTATATATACGTTTGTTTGATAAGAAAAGATAACAACGAAGCAAGTTCACAAAATAAAAAAGACGCACAACGTGTTTTTTACGTGGTTCAGTTATCTTATATTTCGGAACCTAATCCATAACAAATCTACGAAAACAATATTGCAATTACAATTACGTATGGTATCCAATATTATATTGCCTACCATTTTTTCTAGTTAGATAATCTATTAACACGATATCAAGTCCAAATGTTTAACTACCACTCGAAAGCACGGGTACAATATTACTGTCTTCTAAACATGAGCAGTATACATATTACATACACAAAACTACTAATAGATTTATAAATCTCATATGGTGGGACGAGGACGACGCCGTACATGTATGCATCTCTTGACAATACCGTAAGCGTATGAATCTTTGAATCTTTATAACACCACTTCTTGATATTTATATTTAAACTTTAAAGGCATGACACCTTAAACCTAACCACACTAGACTAACTCACGATGTACTTATTTCCTAAAGCAAAAGAGACTCCACCAATTAAAAAAAACTTGAATATTCCTATTTTTTTTATTTCTCTTATCAATCAATGTTTTCCATAAGATGTTAAGAGCGCTTCTTCTCACAAATCAACATACATCAACATGTCATAAAACAAAAATAATTCATCTTAATTACCATATCATCACATCACACTTTGACCTGTGTCAATTACGGTATCATGTGCTATATATGTCTAACCTTTATTTTATTTGTGATAATTACATAAATGCTTTGAATAAGATAAGTTGATAAAAAGAAGAAGAAGAGATATATATATATGTGTGTATATACAATTTACTACCCATTTTATGTATACATGTTAGCTAAAATTTGGTTGCTTTATATTTATTTGTACAAACCTTTTCCTCTTTTTTTTTCAAAAATCATAATAATCATTTGTACCATGCGATACCTTGCTGTGACAACTTTAAAGCGCAGCATAATGAGCAGGTTTACATCAAGGGCAAATTTGAATACCAAAATTTTAACAAATTCATAAGTTAGCACATTTAAAAACAATAGAATATTGAGATACTGCTTTCACGCATTTATTCCACAGTAAAAGAAAAAAAAGTATCAATACATCATTCATCACAAAGATATATATGAATCTTTGTTCTTAAGACGCAGTGAATCTAGTGATAGCGCACGCACGTCTTGACATTGAAATTCCATCATTACATATAAAATATCATTAGCTAAAACATATTTCAGTATTAATAACGAGTATAAATCACCAAAAAAATGCTGATATATATTAGGAAAATATTAAACATTAACTATATTATAATATATATCTATATTAGATATATATTATAATATATATGTATATATATAGATAATTCTATTCATTCGTCGTAGGACGTAACATCCAAGCCGGAAGAAGAGAGTTTGGTTCCGTCAACGACGATGCACCGCCGTTCTCTCCCCCAACTCTCCCCTCAAAGCCATCTCTGCCCATTTAATAATCAATCAATCAGAATCATTCATATATATCTAGATATATATTACACAATTAATCAAACTCCAATATAGTCTGAAATACTACTGAAAGAGAGAAGAGACCTGGAGGATATTACGCAGTATTGGGGCTGAAGAATTGAAGAATTGTTGGAGCATTGGATTGATTGTCCTTCTTGCTGGCCCGTTTTCTTCTCCCTCTCCTTAATCTAACATATCATAATTCTTATGCGTTAACACACAAAAAAAAAAACAAAAAAATATCACTTTGAAGTTTATAAATAAATCTATACATCTAGTCAAATATATATACCCAAAAGTACTAAAGCATATATTAGATCTTTCATATTTGTATGCTTTATATCAAGGTTCTAAAAATTAGGTCAATTAATCGATCTAACTATATAAATAGTTTTACAACTAATCAGCGTCTAGTTAGCTGCATAACAAATTACAACGGATTTGTCCTATTAACGCCTATATAGCTATATTTTCAACAATATTTGTTTTTATTATAAACTAGATAAGTACCCGCATATATGCGGGTTTGTAATTTAATAGTTTATAACCTGTGATAAAAAAAATTAAAGTAAAAAATGGAAAACAATATTAGACCACCCGTTAAAATATATAATACTTAAACTTAGAAACAAATTTTACGATAAAATAAATATATAACTTAAAAAAAAAAACTGGTGAAAAATGAAGTAAATAGAGTTGAATACGATTATTGGACTTTTAATTTTTTGGTGTCTAATTGACATACTTCCAAATTGTGGTTTGTATAGAGGTGAAAATTTAGAATTATTTTATTTTTATGATTAATTTCCTTAATCTAAATGGAAAAACTAAATAATATTTTTTCTTTTTTTATATTAGTCTCGCCTTTTATATTAATTTTTTAACTTTAACTTTTATTTTTATTTTTAATACTTTTATCTTTTAAGATTAGGAATCGGTTATTAAATTTCCAGAATTTTTACATTTTTTTATTAATCGATTTATTTTTTTTCCAACTTTGACTTGACACGTGTCGCGATAATGTTAATTAACAACTTTGAAACATTCAATTTTATATAATTTGATTTTCAAAATCTAATTGTAAGTTTTTTATATATATCAAAATCTAATCGATTAACTTGACACGTGTCGCGATTTTGCGAGTTAGCGACTTTGAAATATTATCTTAACCAAAATAGAAAATTTTGTATTTTTTTTAAGATTTAATTTTATCCTTTTTTTTTTAACTTAGCTTTTAGAATATTTTTTGGTTTAGTTTTTCTTTGTTTAGTTTTTTTTTTATGATGTCAATCTATTGTTTAATTGTTTTATTATAAATATGAATATATTTTCATTTTTTAATAAAACTTTAAGATAAATTTCTTTAATCTAAAAGCAATTTTTATTTTTCTTTCTTTGCTAATTTTTACTTTTAGGATTAAGTTTAGATTATATTTTTTTTCTTTTTTTGTTAAATAAAAAAAAACTCTAAGATAAATTTCTTTAATCTAAAAGCAAAATTTATTTCTTTTTTTGTTAACTTTACTTTTAAGATTAAGTTTAGATTATATTTTTTCTTTTATTGTTAATACTATGTGTCAAAATCTTATTGATAAATTTTTTTACACGTATCAAAATCTAATGGATTGACTCGACACGTGTCGCGATCTTGCGAGTTACTAACTTTGAATCATTCTATTTTATATATATAGATTGCTTTTAAGATTAAGTTTAGATTATATTTTTTCTTTTATTGTTAATACTATGTGTCAAAATCTAATTGGTAAATTTTTTTACACGTGTCAAAATTTAATGGATTGATTCGACACGTGTCGCGATCTTGCGAGTTACTAATTTTGAATCATTCTCTTTTATATATATAGATATTAATAATAATAACTTTGAATCATTCTCTTTTATATATATAGATATTAATAATAATAACCATTTCTAATGCTAAACGAATATATAAACACTACTAATATATAAATACATAAATAATTACCATTTCCAAGGCTAAAAGAAAATGACCGTTTCTCAAGTTAAAAGATTAGTAACCAAATGTATTGCAAGTAAACACTACTAACATATAACGCATGGTAATTTTTGTTTTAAAAATTATTTTAAAATTTCAGAAAAATTATTTTTATCTGAATTTTAAAATATGTTTAACTAATGATTATAGATAGAAATTAATGTCAACCCGGATTAACATGTCTACTTAACCCGTTTTGCAATAAACTAAAATATTATTCGGGTTAACTCGCAAACACCTATAATCTTGAAAACATAAATCTAATATGCACCGTTTAATGACTATGTGGTGATCAGTTCACAAACATTTAAAAAATTATTTTTCTCGTGTTTAACTATTTATAAAATTAGTAAAATATTTTATAATAATTATAGTGAAAAATATTACAAGATTTTGAATATATATTCTCTTTTAATAAGTATGAATTTATTATTTTAATTACATCATAATAATTCGCGTCAAAAGAAATTTTTTATCATAATAACTAAGAAAGTAAATAATAAATAACATCTTTAAAGGAAAGTATATACTTTCCATATTTTTATCAATAATTTAAAAAAACAATTATATCATTTTTTATTTCATTTATTTTTTCTTATTTTCAATGGCATAATATGTAATAACTTACAAAACAAAGTTCATTTTCAAAAATGTCTTCTTAAATAATATTATAGAGATACATTGCTCTACACTTATATATATATATAATATCAGGTTTTGCTATTATTTATTTTTATATTAATAATAGTATTAAAAAAATCGTAGAAAATTCTATAGTAAATTAAAATAATTACAACATATTTTTATATATCCTTATGTTATAATGTTGTCAAAAAAATATATATGTACTGCGCAACTAGCTTTCAATCCCATTTTAATTCAAAAATAAATTTTTACTAACCTTTTTGAGAAGCGTATTATTGTGATCTTGCAAGGCCTTATCCTGATGAATTTAAACAAAACAAGTAAAGTTATCCTAAAAAAAATGAATTGGTTTTTTTAAAACATTGGTACCAATATATATGGAATCGAACCCTGGTGGGAGTTGAAACTTAAGTGAGACTGAACCAATTTGAACGGGTTCGAACTGGTAAGAACTGTTTTTATGATGTAATTAATTGCGACACTTTACCTTCTTCTGTAGCGCTGATATGGACTCGAACATAGCTTGGTTCTGCAAATATTACAATTCATTAAATAACACCATCACAAATTTCAACTCCAAGTCATTGCTTAACTCAACTTTTCGATCTTCAGCTTTATATGTAGACGTATGTATCAATGATCTTATATTACCTTTCTTGACCTAATGCTCTTGATAGCAGCATCGAGCTGATGCTCCAAGCTTTGAAGCTCCTTTAAGCTCAACGAATCAAGATCTTCCCCCATAAAATTCCTGCACATATTCATTATCGTGACTACTGATTATATAAGCATTGTGCTTTATGTTACCTCGCTAGTCGCTACCTGTGTGATATTACGCCTAAGTTTTATGATCAATTTTCCTTACAGAAAATGAACTTTGTGAGGATCCAAGACACAAATAGCAAGTTCCTCGATTAATGTATATATAGTTTATATTATTAATTAGTGATATTGTAATCTATCGACTTGAATCAAAGATAGTCTTTGTTAATATAAGTTATGAGAAATAACGAAGTCCATGAATCACATGATGCATCCCTCTTAAGTTTTTTTTTTTTTTTGTAACTGCATCCTATGTGTTGTATATTAGAATTTTTTTCACGATAAGGACTAGGAAGCGAGTTGAATACATTAGAAGTTTATGTTCAACCCAAAAAGGCCAGAAAATTGAACACAATGATTCCGCTCGTTCCCGTCCTCTAGTTGACTTGGGACAACTCTTGTATAAATACATTAATTTAAGTGAATTGCGATTTGTTCACACAGATTGCTTAGCAATCTTAATTTGACATTATATGCACTAGCTAGAAGATTATATGGTACTACATATGTATGTAAAATATATATACCTTTTGTTCTTCTCAAGTACCTCAACTCTTGCCTTGAGCTTAGCATGTTCTAGAACCCAATTTTCCTGGTATATGATAGACACAAGTTACTACAACAAAGATACATAATTGAGTAAGACTTATGGACATAAATAGCTAGAAGAAAAACCAAATCTTAAACTTACACTCTGTGAAATGTCTCGGCCAACAAGTTGTTTGTCTGAATATAAATAGCGATCATAGCGTTCAAGTATCCTTTCCATGCTATATTTCAGAGGAAACAAAAAGCAACATTTACTTAATTGATTTGATTCATATATATCAGATTTGCTACACGTTGTAATGTGTAAAATTAATTTGTTACAAAGTGTTAGCCAAAAGTTTACCTTGTTTGGTATACTGACAAAGTATCGATAAAAGTAAGCATATAACACAAAAATGTATATAAAACCTGGTTTTGGTGAGACCACAAAACATCATACAAAACATACGTACAAATTCAATGTCAAGATTCGAGTTTCCCTCCTGGCTCGGTTATCTAAGCAAACGGTATATATGATCATTATATATGTATATGATCGTACAAACAAACATATATACAAACACAAAACGCATTTATATCAGTACGAACTTGCATATATGTCGAACGTTATGTTATTGTCCATTGGATTATAGCACATCCTTGTAAATGCTTTATATCATCGTTTCAAATCAACCTTTCTTTCAAATCAAATATATGTTATTAATGAAGTATAATACATGTTATATACATACATAAGCGTACGTGTCTGTGAGCACGTGCTTCCATACATCAGAAGAGGCAATCAAATCGTGAGTCTGTGTACTAAGTATCATAATTTTATGCTATTTTCATTTAGGTAAAGCAAGGAAAAATAAACATAAACAGCTTTTTCATGCGTCCGTACGTAAAATCCCAAAAAACAACCCTAATTTCTCGAGCCACTTCTTAGGGAACAAACAAATCTACAGTAGATATGCAACACACAAGGACAAGATTTGGATTTATTTTCAAGGATGACGACGATCGAGATCGAGATCGAGACGTACGAATAAAAAAAACAAAATCTAATTGAAAATCAAGAAAACAGATGGATATGATCGATGTGAATATATAATATAATATATGGTTTATGAATAAAATTAAAAGATAATAGTTACCAAGAGTCGGTGGAATATTCGAAGAGTTTTCCTTTGGAAGAGAAGACGATGAGAGCAACCTCAGCATCGCAGAGAACCGAGATCTCATGAGCTTTCTTGAGCAAACCAGACCTTCTCTTTGAGAAAGTAACTTGCCTATTGATCTTGTTCTCAATCCTCTTCAGCTGAACCCTACCCCTTCCCATCTCTCTCTCTCCTCAAAACGTCAAGAACAAGAGAGAGAAACGACAACCCCTGAAATGACCAAAAGTATCTCTCTCTCTTTCTTTCTTATGTCTCTCTGGGTATCTTTTGTGTTGAATGTGATGATAATATAGAAATTTTATTATTTATTTCCTTTTTATGTAGACTTTTGTTGGGTTTCGCGTGAGTCTACAGTGACGTAAGTGATGTGGTATAGATACGGTATGTTGATGTGAAATACATAGACGATGATATTTGTGGAAACAGAGAGAAAAAGCCACATAGAGACTGGAAGAGAGATCAGAGTGGGGATAAAGCCGAGGGCTGTTTGGGAAATAAACCATATGATGTGTTGTCTAGTTCTCATTGGCTCTTTTTTCTGTAATAATAACTTGTTCGTTAGTTTTGTGCCTCCCCATTTGCTTACGTTGTTCCGTACCGTACGGTCTTTAAGGTTAAGAATTAAGAAAAGAGATCAAGAATTCAAATCTTAATGGTATTAAATGGAAAAAAAAACTCCCTCTCTTTTTTTTGTTTGCACAATATATATAATAACCTTTCATCAGACATCATTTGCAAATTGTTACCCCAAATGCAATATCAAACCGAGCTATTTTTCTGTTTGCAATTACAATTTCTTAATAAATTTAAAATGTAAAGTTTGTTTCCTTATATATACACGATAATTTGAGAGCCTTATACACAATAATTTAACACGTACGTACAAGTAAAAAACACAAACGTAAAGAAAACAAACATTCGAACCTCAAGGAAAATAACATTTTGATATAATTTTTATCAAACACCATTTTGACATTGTACAAGCGCAAAATGTTTTTTTTTTTGTATTTCGTTTTGTTTTAATATAATGTAGTGTTTTATTTTAAATGAATACTATAACTAAAAAATAAACATAAGAAAACGCAAGAAAAAACCAATAAAGACCACAATAACCTAGTGATTTGTTATAAACAAAATACACATTCCGGTGAGAGGCGTGTTTCCTCTTATATATTAAGCCTTTGAGAGGCGTGTTTTCTCTCTCACAAAACTCTAGCGCCGCCAAGTCAAAATTTCCCGATTTCCCTTTCCGGTGAGCGGTGTCTCTCACCGCCGCCAGAAAAGGGACCCCTTTGTCGCTTTACCTCCCTCGGTTACTAGTTCTTGGAGGTTGTTAGGTGTTGGACTTAGATCTGGTTTTAGATTTGCTTTGCGGTGGTGTTTGGGTCGCCGGTGGTTCTGGCTCTTCGTCTTGGTGCTCTGGGTTCACAGCTAGTCTCTCTGGCTCTCCCTTCGTTAGATGCTCGAGGACAGTGTCTATGGGTTCAGTTAGGGGGCTCGAGCTTCTCCTAAAGCTCTGTGGTGGCCTCTCCGCCGGCGGTCTGTTCTCCGATTAGTACCTGCGTTGGTTGGTTTCTGGGTTGGATGGAGGTGGGCCATTTTGGTCTTGTTCTGCTCTGCTCGTGGACGGTGGTCAGTTCTTCGCCTTTGCTGCTCCTCCTCCTATCTGCCTCGTCGAAGTCATCTGTAGCGAGCCTGAGCCTCGTCGCTGCTAAGTTTTTCGCTTTGTCTTTGTCTCTCGCCTCTCCGGTCCTGGTTAGTGTGTATCTCTGTTATGCTTCCCTGGTTTTGGCTCGGTTGCTCTGGTTTCTGGTCTTGGTTGTGGTTTGCTTGTGGTCAAGGTTCCATGTCCTATTCTCCCCGTCTAGATGCTTCTTCCTTCTCCTCTCTGCATCTCATGGGGTTTAGTTGTTGCGGTTTGTGGCTTTCGGGTCCTGGTTTTGTGGCGGTTGAGGCTCCTCTTTCTCTTCTCCTGCCTTGCTGCTCTAAAGCTTCATGTTTGTTGCTTCCTCGGGAACAGCTCCCTGCTTTGTTCCGGTTAATTACTCTGGTGGAGCTTTCCAGTTTCAGCCTGGTGTGTGAGCTGGTGGAGTCGGGCTTTTGGTTCGTGCTCCTTGGGTAGTGCCTCCTACCTCCTCTCTACTTCTTGAGGGGTACTTGTCGAGTGCTTTCTCTCCTTCCTCCCCACACTTGTTGACAGGTTTGTGCTGGTTAACGACATTTTGGTTTGCTCATTGCAATCTGAGCCAAGTCATTGTTGCGTTTGTGTTGCTGGTGTGTTGCGAGAGTTGATTTTGTGTTGCGAGAGTTGGTTCTTTGGCTAGATTTGGTGCTGTTTGGTTGTTTGTGTTTCGTTTCTGTGGCTAGTGAGGTATGGCATTGCCTTGGTTCTGTGTTGTGGTCTCAGGGAGCTCTAGTTGGTTTCGAAGGATTGCGTGGAGTTCTGGATTTGCTCTCTTGTCTCGGGCTGGTGGTTGTCTCGGCATTGTCAGCTACATGTCTGATCTCGGGTGTTGATTCGCCATTGTTAATCCTATTGCCGCCGTTCCTGCTCAGAGTTTCGCGAGGCTTCCCACTATTTTCTTGAGGCTCGTCAAGGCTTCTTGTTTTCAAGACTCATCTTTTTCAATATGCCTTTTAGTATCCTTACTGCGGTCTTTAATATTCTTTTGCTCATTATAGTATTCTCGTTGTTGTTCTTATTTCGTATTTTCATCATCTTGTAATATTTCCATATGCAATTTAAATTGAATACCCTTACCAAAAAAAAAAATTAACCTAGTGATTTGTTGTATCTTGCCTTACTAACGATTTTCAGGGTTTTATATTATGAAGTGATTATTTAAACAACATTAAAAACTACCCTGAACTTTTTGAAAATACCTAAAGATAGTAATCAGATTTCTTAAATCCAATTTAATTATTACCAAAATTTCATTAGAAAAATTAATTTTGAGTGTTGTCCATTAAAGGCAAACCGTCGCTAACAAAATTTGTTTTATATCTTCTCACATATAACATATTATTAGGAAATTTTAGAATATGGGTTTATATATCCTTTGTTCAATGTCGATTTTCTCTTTGTATGAAAAATGATGAACTTACAAAAGTGGAAGGTAGGCTGAAACAACAAAAATCAAAACACAAATGAAAAAAAATTCTATAGATCAGCTCGCGTTGATCTTTTGGACCAATAAATATGCATATATATATATTCTAAATTCAATTGATATGTTTACAATTTTTCTTTTTCTCTTTTGACCGAAAAAATTGGCCTATATATGGGAAGAGAATCTCAAACGTATGATACTCTCAATGTAGGAAAAGTCTCCACTCTCCAGACTATTTACCATTTCTTATACTCCTTTATATAATTAGGTCTAAAATCGATAGTTGGACCCATTAAATATTGATAGAAAATATTATTGTACTAAATGTAAGAAAATATCTTAAGAAAATTTACATTTTTCTAACACTTAATTAACTCACTCTAATTTATATGGTATTAACGTTTTTTTTTGTTAAAGTTTGTGGGATTAGCATATACTCCATCCGTTCCACAAAGATGTATTTTTTAGAAGAAAAAAATTGTTTCACAAATATATATTTTTTAGCTTTTTTATGTAAATTTTATCTATTAATAATGATATTTTGAAAAGTTTAAGAAGATTAATTAAATTTATTGAACTACTATTGGTTTAGAGATATGAGAAATTGTTCAGTAACAAAAATTGATACATTTATAATTAAGTATTAATTATTTTTTTAATATGTGTGAAAATTTTAAACAATCTATCTTTGTGAAGCTTTTTTTAACCCTTAACAAAAACAAACACTAAAGCTATTTTTATTACCAAGTAATTTCGTCTGAAGGTTCAACTTTTTTTGTGGTTATTAAATAGGGAACGTGTTCCGATAAGAAGTTAACAAAACAACATTCACGTCGGTCCCATGACTACTAATATATGTCTGACTCTGTGTGATATATAGACAGTACATAAATTGATCTGAAAAGTTAAAAATATTTTTAAGATCTGATAACTGATCCTATGAATTGGTAACTGATACACAACATAAACTAGTCTTGTACATATAAGGCCCTGTTTGTTTGTGAATTTGGGTGCCACGTTTAGAAACTGCATCTAGACGCAATATTTGGATGCAGCAGCCAGACGCAGTTCGTTTATGTATTTTGCTTTTGCATCTAGAAATTACATCTAGATGCAGTTTTGTTTGTTTGTGTGTTTGCATATTTTATTTGGATGCATTTTTAAATCAAATGACCAAAAAAAACATGTTCTATCTTTATAACAAATTGTTTAATCTAAAGTATATTTACAACTAAATAATTATCAAATTAATATTTAAATAACTTATAAAAGTCACTTTAATGAAACAATTATATTTAAAAAAATAAAATAAATTTTAAATAACAATAAATAAATAATTATTTTTTCAAAAAAAATCGTTTTTGCGGTTTTTGGAGGAAACCTCTATTTAACGGTTTTGGAAGGAAACCGCTATTTTACGTTTTTGGCGGGAGACCGCTATTTTGCAGTTTTTGGGGGAAACCGTTATTTTACGGTTTTGGCCAAAAACCGTTATTTTGTGGTTTCGGGGAGAAACATTTTTTTGCGGTTTTGGCGGAAAACCACTATTTTACGGTTTTGGAGGAAACAGCTATTTTGCGGTTTTGGCGGGAAACCGTTATTTTACGGTTTTGGCGGAAAACCGCTTTTTACGGTTTTGGCGGGAAACCGATATTTTACGGTTTTGGCGGGAAACCGCTATTTTGCGGTTTTAGCGGAAAACTGCAAAGTATTGGCGGAAAAGCGAAATTTTACGGTTTTGGCGGAAAACCGTTTTTTGCAGTTTTGGCGGGAAACCGTTTTTTTGCGGTTTTGGCGGGAAACCGCTATTTTGCGGTTTTGGAGAGAAACCACTTTTTACGATTTTGGCGGTAAACCGCTTTTTTGCGGTTTTGGCGGGAAACCGCTTTTTTGCGGTTTTGGCAAAAAACCGCTTTTTGCGGTTTTGGCGGAAAACCGTTATTTTACAGTTTTGGCATGAAACCGCTTTTGCGGTTTTGGCGGAAAACTGCTTTTGCGGTTTTGGCGGGAAACCAATTTTTTGCGGTTTTGGCGGGGAAACCGCTTTTTACGGTTTTGGCGGGAAACCGCTATTTTGCGTTTTTGGCGGGAAACCCCTATTTTGCATTTATCACATGTTTTGGCGGAAAACCGCTTTTTGCGGTTTTGGCGGAAAACCGCTTTTTGCGGTTTTGGCGGAAAACCGTTTTTTGCGGTTTTGGCGGAAAACCGTTATTTTACAGTTTTGGCATGAAACCGCTTTTGCGGTTTTGGCGGGAAACTGCTTTTGCGGTTTTGGCGGGGAACCAATTTTTTACGGTTTTGGCGGGAAACCGCTTTTTACGATTTTGGCGGAAACCGCTATTTTGCGGTTTTGGCGGAAACCACTATTTTGCGGTTTTGACGGAAAACTGCTTTTTGCGGTTTTGGCGGGAAACCGCTTTTTTACGATTTTGGCGGGAAACCGCTTTTGCGGTTTTGGCGGGAAACTGCTTTTTGCGGTTTTGGCGGGAAATCGCTATTTTGCGGTATTATCAGGAAGCCGCTATTTTGCGGTATTGGCGGGAAACCGCTATTTTACTGTTTTGGCGGGAAACCGCTATTTTTCAGTTTTGACACGAAACCGCTATTTTGCGGTTTTAGCAGGAAAACCGTTATTTTGCGGTTTTGGCTTGAAACTACTATTTTGTCATTTTTGTGGGAAAATGATTTTTGCGGTTTTGATGTAATTTTTTTTTCTTAAAAAATAAAAAAATAGAAATATTTTAAGTTTTGATTATAAATGAAGGTATTTTAGACTTTTGTAATTTTGGATGCACTTTGGTGCATCTAAACTCTAGTTTCAAGTGCATCCAAAATATCCAATTATTTTGGATGTATTTCATTTTGCATCCAATTTTTACATCCAGATACACTTCTTATTTTGATAAAAACGAATTGCATCTCATATCTGCATCTAGATGCAGTTGATGGATGAACAAAAGAACATACCCTAAATATAACTGAAAGAATATCAAATTATGAAAGATTTGATAACTGACCTAATGATCTGAAACCGCAATACATGTTTTGATATTGAAGACTAAAATAATCCATAATTTAATTAAGAAAATTGGGTTAAGACTCATTTTCTTTTATAGACAAAAAGTGCAAACTTAAACCCTTTTTTTTAACAACAGTGCAAACTAAAACCAAATTCCAAATATAATATATAAACGAATAAATAGAATGCAAACTCTTAAAACAATATTAAGAAATAATATAATTATATACTATATATATATAGACATTAGGGAACTGTTCGGTAAGCAATCTTTTGGCATAGACAAATACTCCCCAAATCAAATGTATGTAAAGGTATTATAGACTATATAGTATATACCAAAATTGGACCACAATAACAAAAAGAAATGGACCACATTTGGGTGTTAATTCTCTGAATCGTTATTTACATAAATATGGTTCTCTCCCTAGTACGATAAATGTTTGCCCTCTTAGATCAAAACTTTGGATCTTTTTCTCTTCTCATGCCGTTTATGTTTAGTCCACATCTCAAGACCGCATATATTATCTCGCACGTTGTCTTGTCAAACTTATATACCAATATATAGTGGACATAAACCCCATATTTTCCGTTATTAATATATATCGAATCATCCTTTTGTGAAATTTGAATTTTTAGACATCGATGATCGTTAAAAGCTTTTAATAGCACGAACATATATACATGTCATGAACTTAGGACCATTTTAACATCACGCCTTGTCTTTTTTTTTTCGTGTGACCACACTCGTACATGATATTTCGTACGCATATGGTATGGTGAAAAGAAAATTTCACGCATATATATTGACGTTAAAACAAATATTAAGAGAAGTTTATTTCATATCATGATGTAAGGTAATAAATTAGCCAAAAAATATATAAACTTCTTTAATATACTTACTCCCTCTGTTTTTAGTTGATATATATTTTAGCGAAAAACAGTATGAAACTGAATATAATCAATTATTTCTTTCTATTTTTTCCTCTGTTCATAAGCTTTTTTTATTTATTTTTTTCAATTTTAAATTCCTTTATTTTTGGAATATTATGGAGGGAAATTAGGCTTTAAATGCATAATTTTCTAAATATCGATGCGAGACATGACGTAAATAAACATGTGTATTAAAATGGAATAATGTTTTTATAGATGTACTGATTTGAGAAACCTAAGAATTTTGTGTATTTTTTATTAGAAAAACAGTCAATACTTGGTAAATTACAATGTAATTTTTCATAAGTATGTCGGATAATCATATATATAAATTAAAGGCTTTTGGTGATTAAGAAAATAAAGAATAACATTGACATTTTTAAGGTTTGGCCTTCTCACTCACTTTTGATCTCCCTTTTTCAGAGAACAAAAAAAAGACGAATCTCATTTTTTCCGCTTCGTTAATTAGGGATGCTTAGACTAGACGAATCCCATATAACACACATGGTCTTTTTACAAACACCTAGAAATTTATTTATAATAAGAGGCTAACAATTAGACTAACATCAAACCTAATGTAAATATAAAATATTACTTTTAAGAGAAAATTAAAACAATAAAAAGGAAAAACCCAAAAAAAAAATAGAAAACCGAATCCTTCTCTAACACAAAAGCCTAGACGTATAAGACAAGTTAATGATGCACTGCTGCAGCCTGCATCAGTTTCTTCTTCCGGAGATTGCACCATTTTCACTAGCCTCTGTTTTTAAACATGTTCATGCTACCGTCCAAAAAGAAAATAAATAAATCGAGCATAATATCGTCCAACAGAGATTTTGGGTTGAAACCATTTTGCCGTTTTTTGATTCTTCATATGATGAAGATGAAACTCATGTTTGAATCGAGGATTCTGGCCCGATGGATCTCATGACATCAACAAAAAAGAATCCTTAAAGAAAAACCGGTTAAATCTTCAACGAAAGAACATTGGCAATTCGTAGCGATTGGACGTAGGAACCGTGACCGCAGAAATAGAGATGGATGTGGCTAGATCCATTCCCCAAACTAATCTTTCTACTAAATCGAAGCGGAAAACTCGGTTATTTTTTTGTCCATGATCTAAATTTACATTTGGTATTTTAAAAAACAATATGATTTTGGTCGTTAAAGAGGCACAGAGTATTGCTTTGTTAGATTATCAAAATTTTGATAATCTAACAACTTTACATGCTTGAATATATCTTGCTTTGTTCGTTTTTATGGAGGGTTGGTAATTTTAGGGTTTAGATGCAAATATGGAATCGACAGCGCACACAAACTTTTCTAAAGCAACTTATTACTTTGTCTCATATTGGATGAGATTCTCTGTCACACAACTAATCAAAGCCCCATTTTACGAGTCCATTATCTCTTCCTATTTTTTTATTTAATGACATTGATATCCAATAGATTCCCAATCCAATAATTATCTTTTGGAAGTTACAGCTAAGAAAAGAAAAAAAAAATTGTTCGTTTCCCCAAAATTGGAATGAATTTTTATTTCATTTAAAATACTAGGAGTATATTTTTATAAAAGGAAGAATAAGTCAAGAGGGATGTTAAGAGCATCATTAACGCTGAGAAACTGTTTTGAGTCTCTTAAAATTATAATACTAATATTTTAATTTAAAAAAAAAGAATTAACCACTAAGAAAGAGACAAGTGGTAGAAGAGTTTTTTATTAGATATACCAGCGTTAATGATGCTTTAATACTATGTTATAGTCTAACCCGTCCTGCATCGGGCAATGTTATTTTGTGGAACAATAAGCACAATTCTAACATCAAGGTTTGCGAGGCCGTTCCGTAGATTTTTCAAATTTTTAATTTTAATAGTTTGTCTCTAGTTCTTTAAAGAGGCACAAAGTATTTTTTATTTTTCTTTCAAATTTATCATTTTATATAGAATAAAATATCGAGAAATATGTTAGATTTTCTTTTGGGTCAGCATAAATATGATAGATTATGAGTAATTTATGAAAGATAAGTTACTATTAATTAGTAAGTTTTTTTTTTAACCTCTGAACTTTATTAATGAAGAAGGAAGTTTAACAAACAAAACAAACCAGAGAGCAAGGTCATAAAGCAGAGTATCATTATCATAAGGGAATGAATACTTAAATACTCCTCAAGGACTCTCGATGAATGCGATCCTGAAGCCAGGAGGGACCATCCAAGGCTAGATAAGATTGAAATCTTCCATCTCTTGTAACACTCTTCGCAAACGAAGGTGGTTAATGTGTTCCAGAAGATGCCTGTATCGTGGCCATTGGTTAGGCCTGACAATTGCTTCAATCGCCAGTTGACAATCTGAACTTAGGATGACATCCGGGATTTGTAAATCTCGTAGACTCTGCATCACCCAGATTACTATTCTTAGTTATCCGGTTTGGAGAGTTCGTAAAAGCCTCTCGAGCATGATGCTTGACCGATCCTGTATGATCCCTGGAAATCCAAGCCCCTCCACTGTGAAGTACTGCATTCCTCCAATTGGCATGAACATTGCATTTAACTGTTCCTTCAGGTGGAGGTGTCCATTTATTCTCGAAAGCTTGTACCTCTATTCCTCGCTGCATTGTGACCTCGGCCAAGTTTATTACACACCAGTCTCTAGCTTCATCAATCGCTCTTTGTGCAATAATAGTTACTGGTTCCTGTATTCCTGCGTATAAGATCGAATTGCGATTCTTCCAAATATTCCATGTAACCCAGGGTATTGACATCCGCGTCTCAACAGGAATCGATTGTTCCTCCATCAAGTCCAAGAGTTTAGCTAAATTCACCTCCAGCGTGCTGTTCTGTGATTGCAGAGTAAAATGACCTCAATTAGTAAGTTGAATACCTATAATTTTTTTTAACTAAAAACTAATATTTTTAATCAAAATCTCATATCTTCAAATCGATATGATACCCACGCAGATTTAGCCTGCTTGAAACCGTTTTGTTTTTGCAATATGCTGCTAACTCGCAAAACTCGCTTTTTCGAACCTTAACCCTTACAAAATGGTTTATGTCCAATCCATTACAGACTCACTCTCTCGGCTGTAATTGACACCAAACTAACCAAAACTAGATAATAAAATAATGGTTTCCAAGTGCGTTAGAAACCACTCTTTTGAGGGTCTGACATTACCATCTTTTTTTTCTTCTTTTTCTCCCGACGTTCTACAGAAGACGGAACCAACAATATTACGAATATAAGGAAATAAAAACAAAAACAAAAACAAAACGAAGTTGAAAACTATATATATATATATATATTATAAAATAAAATGTATCTTATATAATATTTGGGAGACGAAAGAATCATCAATAGCGTTTAGACCACTCCACCGTACAATCAAACCAGCCGCCGCCTAACCCTAACCGAACCGGAACACAGGATCGTCGTCAGTGGCAAAATCGTAAATCTCAGGAGAAGAAGAAGAAGACGAGAACAGGGAGGAACACGGCGGCGAAGACTGAGAATACTGGCCGGAAACCACCGTTAGGAAGAAAAGGGTACGTGTCAGGAGGAGGCATGACGCAATTGTCTCCATTAAAGTAGATCCGGCGAGGAAAAGCCCATCCTTTCTCAAATGTGAAGGTTGATTGATCTTTACGGAACAAAATCTCCGACTGCACATTCCCAAGAGGCCCTGCTTCTGATAGGAAATCGTTGTAGAACTTCACTCCCCATAACATCGCCGTATCGTCTGCAAAACCCAAAATCAAGATTTTTTAATATTTGAGATAAACGGAGAGTGAGAGAAGAGAGGGGATTTGAGTGAGTGTGTGTGTGTGTGTTTACTTAATCCGGCGTAAGGAGTGAGAGATTTGTAATTGAAGCTGAAGATCTGAGTGATGTTGTCGAGATTTGGATGTTGAGCGACCATGTTCCACTGTGAGTAGTTTAAGCGATAGTTGAAGTTTGTGATTGTGATCTTCACTCGCCAATACTCTTTGTAGTTCTGCTTCACGTGCCAATGCACTCGGATCGGGCACATGTGTCTCGTGCACTGCACCAATGGCGGTAAAATCGTTCCTTTCTTCGTCGGTGGTGACACAACAGATGCCAGATGCGGTGTATCCGGGCTGCCATTACCAAAAAGTTTGACTTTGCGATTGAAATTTGAACCACAAGAAACAGAGTTTGAGGCTTTATGATTGAATATGAACAGAAAACAGAACTCATTAGACTTGAACAACTCACTCGAGACAGGCACCGGCTTCCGTTTTGTTGTTTTGGCATCCGCAAGCACAAGTTGGACATCCGACAATGGTTTCATTGTAAAAAGAAGATAATGAAACGCAGCAAGTCGGAGTTCTTTGAGCAAGGAACTGCGAGTATGTGCACGTAATGTTCCATGTCACTGCGGTAATTAAAAGAGGAACAGTCTGTTAGATTATAAACAACGTCAACATTTCCGTTCTAAAAAGTCCCAACGCATTCTTGGTTCTTACTCATAGCTTGAGTGGTTCTGCGTGTGTCGGTCGTGACAAACTTAGTTGGTTTCACAATCTTAGCTGGACCACAAGTGTAGCCTGGACCGGGGCCCATGAGAGTGAAGTTTCTTGGCACCCGAACGGTTTTGTTTGTGGTTCCAGCCGCGCCAACACTGATCTGGAAGGAGCTAGCCGCATTGCCAGGGTCTTGAACCCATGAGTTCAGGACACCGCCTTTGCAGCAATTGGCAATCTGCTGGTTATAAGGAGTCCCGGGGAGCAAATCTACAACCGTTGGATCTTTCTTACAACAATGCGGTATGTTTCCTTTGTACTTTGAACAATCACCTGTTAAACATTAACACATATCGTCACAAATATAACTCGCAATCAGGAGTAACATAGATTAATGGTACCAAAACATCTGGTTACCTTGTTCGGTTGTTTGTGCTCCAACCATACTCCATATAACTTCCTTCTTTGCCCATTTCCAACCTAATGTCCATCCCGGAGATTGAATGTGTCTGTATTTCTGGAAGTTGAACATTGTAACCACGGCCTAGATCGAACAATTAAACAGTTTAGTAAACTTGAATCGAAACCGGTAAATAAGGCCAATTTTTGTTCTCTGGTTCTTAAACTTACAAGATAGCCATCAGGAGTCCAGCCCATGACATCCCATTTCATCGTAATATTGCCTTCTGGATCGAGCGCATCATATGCTTCTGCAAAAAGATTTTACAAATTATATATAAAAAAAAAGTCAGAACTTTGTTTCTACTGATCCAGCTTTACTCACATACATTGTGATTGTTTAAATCTCATAACTAATGGTTTGTAAGTAGAAACCATAAATAGACCCAACTGTCTGCATAACTAACAAAAGTGTGCATTAAACTTTTCAGAAAGTTCCTATTTTTGGGATCAGAAACTTGAAGCTTTGTTTTTTCCCTGATATAAGCAGAATCGACTGATTTACTCAAACATAGGAAGCACTGATATGGAAATTGAAGTCTTAAAAAAAGCAGATCATCAATTGCCACGCCAGATCGCATAATCTCAATCCAGTTTAAGAGTAGAGGATTCATCAGATCTCTCTATCGACCCCAACAAATAAATAAATCAGTCAAACATTGAAGATACCCAGATGCCAAAATCATAGTCTTAATTAAAGAATTTGAATAATTTTACGATCTTAACCCCTGAAAAGTGAAAACCCAATCAAGAAGCAAGATGGGAAGTTGAAGAAGCTTAGAGATAAAGAAACAGAGCAAAGAAGCAGATTAATGTGATAAAGAGAACAAGAAGTCACCTGTCGAAGTGAAAGAAGAGGACGAAATCAAGAATACGATACATACGACCAAGAAACTCAATTTGGAGACAATGGAGGTGGATCTGGAGAAGAAAGACTCCATTTTTGTTATTCTCTGTTGATCGGAAAAGAACCAGAGACGAAGCTTGTTCCAGATCCCTTAGATGAGTCTGGTTAAATCTAAAACCAATCAGTCGCAGAGGAAGATGCTTTGCTTGAAGGAGGAGTGGACTTATAGAGAGAGAGCAGCAAGTTTTTCAGCTTTGCGAATACGAAGGAGAAGCCATGTCAAATTTGGGATCTGGCTGGCTAGTGGCTGTTTTAGTAAATTTTTAACCGGGAATACTGATTTGACCATTTTACCCTTTTTATCATTTGGAGTAAAATGACCTCAAATGATTTCCAATTAAAGAAACAAAATAAAACCAACCATAGTTGGTTTTTCTCCTACGTTTACGTACATAGCTTTCTTCAAATAAACCCACAATCTTGCATATTTTAAGTCAATTTTCTTTTGTTGATTGTAAAAAGTAACTAATAGAAAAAATAAATCTTTTGTTTGTTTTTAAAATCAAAAGTTATGAAACAGAACCATTTAAAATATTTTGGTTCTGGATTTCAGCCCAGAATTTTCTGATAGAAAAAATAAATCTTTTGTTTGTTTTTAAAATCAAAAGTTATGGAACAGAACCATTTAAAATATTTTGGTTCTGGATTTCAGCCCAGAACTTTCTGGTAATAAAAAAAAAGGTAGAATAAATTTTTATAAGTTAGTATAAGTAAAGATTTTTATTTATTTATGAATATAATAAAAATCAACTAAGCTGTATTTAATTTCTTGAATTATTTTTGTTCAATATATATATGTAAGTTTGTATTGATAAATGAGAAAGGGGCTTTTGTGTAATTGTCATGGGAAGTTAGTTTAATAACCAGAAGATGATATTACCGAAGACGACAGCTTTAAGAGGGAACGTGGGGCCCATTCACAGTGTTTTAGGCTGTCGGTGGAGAGAAAATGATATGTGGCACATATTTTTGATGGGAAAATCGCATAAATTTTTTTAAAAGTTTTTAAATTTTCAGAATTTTATACTAATATTATAAATCCTTAATTTATATCTTTTAATATATAAAAAAAATTTCAATATGGCAACTTTGTTCGCGCCGCCAAAAATGTGATTGGAACTGTTTAGTTTCCGGTTAAAATAGTGACGTATCAATTTTTTTTTTTTTTTGTCAACAGTTTAAATACCTAGAACGGTTCAGAAATCCAAACCGGAGATACCGAATTTACAAAATTAGTATCCACTGGGTAGACCGAATCGAGAACCGAATGGGTACTCGAGTAACTATTCATCCCGAGACTACTATTCACTCCGAGTCTTCTCCTTTAGCTTAGACGAAGTTGGTTCTTTTCCGTGGTTACTATTCATCTCAGGATTACTATTCATCTAGAGACTACATAATCTCTGGATTACTATTCATCCTGGGATTACTATGTGCTATCAAATATTCATCCCATAATTACTATTCATCCCATAATTACTATTCATCCCGATATTACTATGTACTATTTATTCCGAGACTCCGTAATTCCAAGATAACTATTCAGATGAATAATTTTAAATATTTATTTATTTTAATTAAAAAACTAAAAAATACAAAAAAACAAAAAAGGATTTAAAAAAAAAAAGATTCGAAAATTCGAAAGAAAGAACGTGATAAAAAAAAATTCTTTCGAATTTCGAATTTTCGAATCCTTTCGATTTTCAAAGAAAGGAGAAGACTCGGAGTGAATAGTAGTCTCGTGATGAATAGGGTCCCAGGATGAATAGTTATTTGGGTATCCATTCTGTTCTCGATTCGGTCTACCCAGTGGATATTGCTTTTGTAAACTCGGTATCTCCGGTTTGGATTTCTGAACCGTTTTAGGTATTTAAGATGTTGACAAAAAACTTTTTTTGACACGTCACTATTTTAACGGGAAAATGAACAGTTCCAGTCATATTTTTGGCGACGCGAACAAAGTTGCCACGTTGAAGATTTTTTATGTTAAAATATATGGATTTGGCGGCGCGAACAAACTTTGAAGGTTTAAAGTATTAGTAACTGCCAATTTGAAGGTTTTTTATACGATTTTCCCTATTTTCGATTATATTCATTGGAGTGTTTTTTTGGACGATGTGTTTACTTCTGTTTTCCGAAACTTTAAAGCTAATAATCGTATGATAAATTCTCTAGAATATACCATTAAAAATACCTGATGGATGATATATTTACTTGTGTTGTGTTGCCCACATGGGCGTGGTCGAATGGTAGTGGGAATGTGGGATTGTTCCACCAACGGGGAACCCGGGTTCGATTCCCCCTCTGCGCTGGTGCTCGAAACATTAATCACGACCATGTGTGGAAGCTGGCACTGGTTTTCGGCCCAGTTGAAAACCCGTGAGAAGGCTTTGTCAGTTGGGCCAACTCACTCTAGGCAATAGTCGGAAGGCGCGAATTCTTACTGGTTTGGCAAGTGGTAGCCAGTCCCTATCTCTCCGGTACGATGTCGACCGGACAATCTAGGTTATAAAAAAAAAAAAAACAAACTAGTTGTGTTTGCAAAATAAATTATGTATTATTGAAATATTCAATGTCGATATCGAAATGAACTGTGTGTGTCGGCGTTTTTTCTTTTCCTTTTTGCAATATTAAAATTTTGATATTAAAATGTGTCAGGAGTATTATTTAGAGATATAGTATCATTTTTACATATTGTCCTAACAACAAGAGAGCAATTTACAAATCATTTTTCGGGGCTCGATTATTGACTGAAAATACACAATTGACCATTACAAAAATAAATTGGTGTCATCCAAAATAGCTCAAAATCATTGTGGATTTCGATGAGGATTTGTTTTCGGGAGATTGCGGAGGTGAAGCCCCCATAGTACGTTTATATAAGAAAAAAAAAACAAATTCACAAATTTAATTAAAATTTTCTAAACAATATGTATTTACTTCAATTCTATTTTTTTTAGTTCATCGTGGTATTCAGTAAATTCGATATTTTCTTGTATTTTTGCCTTATTTCATCGTGGTATTCACTGCGAATTTACAACATTTTCCAACATGATTTTCTAGTTTAAGTTATTGAAGTTAAAACCAAATAATAAAATACAAAATTATTCTAAAAAAATAAACAATAGGTATTTACCCTGATTCGATCTTTTTCTTGTATTTTTGCTTTAGTTCATCGAGATTTTTACCACGAATTCACAATATTTTCTAAATTATATTTCGAAATTAGTCCTCGGATGTATAAAATATAGAGGGTTAGTAAACAATCTTTGTCAATATGTGAAAACGATAAGACTACCACTCCAAATTATTAAATTCATATCATTACGTACATTGCTACCAACCGGAAAAAGATGGGTCTTTATTACTATAATCTTGGCTTATTTTGTACTAGTATGATTCATTTGTTCTCGTTAATTTATTTGTTTATTATCGAATGACACCTTATTAGTATTGCGCCGAAAAGTAAAAGTTCTTATATTGCCGACACTATCAAGAACTAATCATTTTACTACGAGAATATATGCCAACATTCCGTTTGGTTTTTTTTTTTCTTTTTATATAAGAAGATGAATAGAATGGGATGCTAAAAATAAAATAAAAAAATAGAATGTTAGAGATAAGTAAATATCAGAAATAACGATAATAAACCAAACTTAATCGACCAACAGTTGATGAAGATATGTATCTTGATAATTTTATGCGAATACTATTATTAGTGTCATCATCTGAATTTAAATCTGTATAATGCATATTATTAAGGGTTATTTAGGTGAATATTAAAGGTTGACCAAAAAAATTAGAAGTTGATTTGAAAATTAGGTGAGAAAAAAGAGAAAACCCAAAATATCATTTGTTTTTTTAACAATCACAAAAATGTCATCCGGCGACACTGTTCATTTGACGGCCGCACTGTTCATTTAACGACCGCACTGTTCATTTAACGACCACTATTCATACCCAGAAAACATATTGTTATCATCGTTAACATTGTCATGTTAATCCAGTTATCATTGTTAATATCGTTAACATTGTCATGTTAACACAGTTTTCATTGTTAACATCGTTAACATTATCATGTTAACTTAGTTATCATCGTTAACATTGTCATGTTACCCCAGTTATCATTGTTAACATCGTTAACACATAATTAGTATCCTTAATATTGTCATGTTAACCCCAATTATCATGTTCATTTTTATGAAATTGTCATGTTAAATCAGTTATCATATCATAGATTATTGTGTTAATTCAGTTATCATATGATAATCCGGCGACACTGTTCATATCACCGGCGTCACCAGCATCTTCTTCTTCTTCTTCGCGTCGTTCCCGTCGAAACCTTTTCCACTGCCGCCGCCATCCTCGCTTCCGTCGCCGCCGTCGGTCTCTTCTTCCTCTTTCTTTCTTTCTTTCTTTCTTTCTTTCTTTCTTCTTTTTTCTTCTTTGCCGTGGATCAATGGAGAAAAGAGAAAAAAAAAACAAAAGTAATTAGTTGGAAGAGATGAGAGTGAGAAAATCTTTTTTAATGTGAACAGTAATGGATAAAAAGAAAACTTAATTTTGCTTTTATTTAATAGCATTTGTTGCAAATAATAGATAAAACAAATTAAAGCCATTAGGATATTAATCTTTGTAACCGGTTTGGTGCCTTCTCAGGTGGGTTTATATTAAATCGAACCAAAACGATTCACGATAACCGGAAAATCTAAAACCAAATTTACTGTTTCACAGAACTTTGATCAAACTTCAGAAATCTTAAGTTCCTGGATTTTGGGAAACTGTACTAGTCTGAGAGGACTCGAACAGAATCTGAAAATTCACAACCCTAACCATAATATATATATATATATATTTAAATGATTCTCATAACAAACAACAAAAGACAAACCCTCTATCGGTCTGGGTCTTGAGGATTCTAAAAAGTTCACATATTCTGTGTTTCGAACCTGTTCCTGAAAAGATTAACACGAAAACGTAATAAAACACCAAAAGCTCCAAAGATCATCGGATAATGAGGAAAAGATCCAAATCCATCTTTCCTTACTCCTCAAGCAACGTCTCCGTTTCCTGGTTAGATCCGACGAGTGTTGTTCTCCTTTTCATCTGAAGTTCTGCTTCCACTTGCCCTACCCGAATTGCTCTGCACAAAACCACCATTACCGACTGATTCACTACCGCTTTGATCAGCGTTTCTTTCTCTCAGCAAGTTGCTGCCATTAGAAGACGCTGACCTCATCATCGCCCTCGGTAGCTTCAGTTTAATGCTATTTGCCTCTCCTGAGTCGCTATTTTCCGGTTTTCTCTCTGCTTCCAAGTCCAAATTCACTGAATTAGCTTCTTCCAGAGATGAAGCTGGCGGTGTTGGTGTTGGTGTTGGACCTACAACAATCTGAAGCACAGGCTTCTTCCATTTCTTTCTTTGGCTTGGCTTTGGCACATTCGATTTAACCTGAAACCAATTTGATCAAATAAGGATGCTGCTGTTTCCTAGCTACATGTAGAAATGATCAATACAAATAGAAACTCTAATAGCCTTTACCGTTGTATTTCCTATGTCTGATAGAGGTTTTCTTTTCTTTCTGGTTCCTTCATCATCATTAGTTTCCTCCACTGGCTTGTCAGCAAGGGCGTTTTGCAGCAGCATTGCTCCACGTGAAGCAAGTACTTGTTGGTCTTTGTCCTTCTCATTGTTCTCAAACGCCTCTAATTCTGAGGTGGAGTTGTTCTCCTTTACGTCTGCGTTTCTGTTGGAGCATTTGACTGAAGAACATCCGCATGATGGACCACAAGATCCCTTCGTAGCTCGACATTGACACTTCATCGTCTTGCAAGAAGAGCTCCTACTGCAACTGCAACACACATCAGATGATGATGTGGATTTCACTACATCATCTGAAGGAGATTCCGAGTTCTCTTCATATGAACGCCTTGGCACCACGCTAGAGCGCCGTCTTCCCACTTTAAAGTTCCGTTTCCTATTCAGCTTTCTAACCGATTCCTGTTCCGAGTCACGCTCTGATTCTTGTTCAGGTTTCCATTCATCATCAAGATCTGGATCTTCCCGTTCATGGTCCGACTCTTCTTCAGAATCAGAGGTATCCATGTCCTCAAGAACTATAACCGAGTTCCGGGTTTCCTGCCTATCACTGTCCTCAAGAACTATAATCGAGTTCCGGGCTTCATGCTTTTTCAACCCATGCACATTGTTTTCCAACCCGTGCTCATTGTCTGCAGACCATTTCTCCAATGCAAATGCCTGAAAAATAGAATACCAATGGATTGATATGCTAAATTTCAGGACGAAAGAAGAATAAGACATTAACTGTCTAACAAAACAAGAGCATTAGAAGATGTTTTCTACTAACCTGTGCCTTCACCTGGTGCACGAGGTCTGCTTTTTGGATCTCCAAGTATCTAACAAAACTACTAAACTTTACTATTTTTTCTTTCAGGTCTCTTATAAGGACATCCTTTTCTCTGCAGTCGGCATCTTTATCTCGAGCTAGACATCTTTAAAATTAAACAATGGTCAGAAAGAAGAATATAGAATGAGTTAGGAATCATATTTTGAAGATGATCTCTTAAAAAGCAACATATTAGCAAAAAGCTTCAGTCACTAAGTGAAATTTTACCTCGCAGTTGATGCCAGATTGAACAGATAGTTCATGATACTCTTTGCGTCACCTAATGTTCGAACTTGGTTCCACCTTCCTCTTCCACCAAACACACGCTCACGTTCCTCTGCTTCAGATAACTGTGATGCCATGGAAACGAGAGTGTTTGAAGAGGTCGCAAGCATATTCTCCAGAGCAAAAATCCTTGAGTTTCTTGCACCCGGAGACATGGTATCACTATCAACGCTGCTTTGGTCACAGAATACATAGACTGTTTACTATTTTTTTTTATTATGAACTGGTTTATGCAAAAACTTTGTCTAGTCCAGATCACTCACCTTATCTTGGCATTCTTGAGTAACTCGTTTTCTTCCCTTAGCCTTGCAACTTCCTTAGCCATTCTTGCTCTCCTGAATTATAGACAGGGGAATTTGAAACAGTTTAGTAGGAAATTCATTGTTATAGAATCACAAAACGTTTCTTGTCAGCCCATGAAGCTATGAAACAAACATAAATAAATTACATACTCTTCAATTTGCCTCTCGTATTCAGAACGCACTTCGTGAACCCGAACAGTGACTTCAATCTCATGCTCAATTGCTTGCATCAATGCCTGCAAATAAATCACCAAAGTTAAGAAAGAAAGTTGCATTTACAAACCAACTAACACATCACCCAAATCTAGCCAGTAACTGGAAAAACAAAGCATCGGTTTCATATTATTTGGTGGGTGTTACCTGAGTTCCTGGACCACTAACACTTGCTCCACCTGCATATATAGTAGGATACCCAATTAGTAATTAATACCAACAAAAAAGGTGATCATACCAAATCGTGTTATACAAAAATCCTCACTCAATGTCTCGCGTGAAGACGCTTTTCGAGTTTCTAAAAGCTCTTTGAGTCTTTTTGTCGCCTGAGATGCCTCTTCTGTCTTTCTTTGCAAAACCTGTTAAAACCACAGACTTTTGAGCAGCCATGATAATAAAAAGGTTGAGACCATTTGTATGGAAGTTTATAGAAAAATGCTCACCAGCTTCTGTTTTTGATTCAAAGCCATGAGTTTGTGCATCTCATACTCATTTCTCCTTCCCTCTTTTTTGAGCTGGTCAAAATTTAAAATACAATATAATGAGTGGTTCAGTACACCAGGGCTTTCTGAATAACTAAGTCAAAATGTCTTCCGATCTACTACAAGCACTGGTCATCATATTTAAATAGAGGTCATATAATGATTGAGAACATGACACTTGTTTTACTTGTTCACTAGTGGAGCAAGACACAGACACTCTTATAAATCACTAGAATCAAGTAAGCCTCAAGTCACCAAAAATAATCTTAATTGGCTACGGATTGAAGAATCAAATATACCTGCATGACTTCCTTCTCTCTTGAAGCCTTCCAAGCCCTGAACTGCTCTGACTCTTGCTTTATCTTTTGCTGCAATTGCACCTGAAAAGTTCAATTAAAGCAGATTAGCATAGTTAAGATATACAAGCATGAACATAAACGTATAGAGTATTAAAATTGAGAACACTGGAAAAAAGAACACCTTCTGGGACTTAATTCTGTGTATTTCATCTTGCAGTTTTCTTGCTGCGTCGTCACTTTTCTGCTTTTGCCTCAAGAGTTGAGCTTGTGCATCTTGTTTCTTCTTCAACTCAGAAACCTAAAGAAACAATGCATCATGAAAAACCATATGTAAATCGCAAGTATAGCTGATAAATCAAACTAGGCGTTACCTGGGTTTCAAGCGTGTTCAGTTTCTGAAGATACTCTTCCTTCAGTTTCTGGGCACCATCGCCTGGGGCAGATGGTATGCTAGCAAGGTTCTGTCTCAAACCTTCAATTTCTCTCTGCCAATGCATATTTCATTTCATCATAATTTGAGTCCATAAATTCCATTAAAATACAATATAAACCACAGAACACTGACCTGCAATGCTCTTTTTTCCTGTTCTAGTTCATGAACCTTTTTCTCATAATGTTGTTTGAGAACAGATGTACCACCACTTGAATAACGCTTCATTTCAGCCTACATGAATAAAATTGAATTATTATTGGAGTTTATACGGATACTAAAAGGAGCACACTCCAAATATGAGAATAGTACCTCCTTTTCTTCAAGTCTCTTATCTAATTCCTTTAGCTCCATGTCCAACTTTTCTTGAAGTGAGCAATGTTCAATCTCCTTTTCTTGGAATTCAATCTCATCTGCATACATGGAAAAGCTACTCAGACAGAATACTTATAGAGATAATCATCTATTTAAACCAGTGAAAACAGTTCAGCATAACATCTGCAATTAAACAAATAAATTGCGTTTTAAAATCTCAGAATTAGCATCTTAAAAGTTGAGGCTTCTGCTTCTTTCTGCCAGGCAAGCAAAAATGCAAAAGCTATAGTTAAAGTACCAACCTGTGACATCCATCACTTTGTCTTCACAATCTGACGATTCATTAGATGAGGGGAACAAAACATTACTCGAACGGGGCCCATCGTCATAGGAATCAGTAGACTCAGAATATTGGCAATTACTGGATTTCTTCAAGCTTTTGATATGCAACAGCTCTCCTTCTAGCTCTTGAATTTTTGAAACGTACTTGTTGATCAAACCAACATCCTGGAAGAATAAGCACTTTAGCCAAAAAAAAAAGATCAAATGGTCATAGGCTTCAATTACGGAATCATAAGGACATCCCACCTCATTTTGGCAGGATTCAATCTCATCCAAAGATTTACCATTGCGAACAGATTCGATTGTCATTATAAGTTTGTCCTTTTCAACCTAAATGGACAAAAACAAAGTGTTAAGTGCTAGATCTCATATGAGTTGATGCATCAAAAACAGTGAGAATAGAAGAAAAACCTGAGCATCATAAGCACGCTTTGAGAAATGCTCACAGGCAACTCTCCGTTCTTGAAGTTCATTTTGTAGCTCACGATTGCTTGCCTCAAGCAGTGATATTTTATGCTTGAGAATCTAACAGAGGTAATATTAGTTAAAGTATTAAAATCATGTGACTAGCATCAAATGTAAATGTTTGACTTAGTTAAGATTGAATACCTGGAGCTCATCAAAAGCACCACTGTCACCCCGATAGAACATGAGTTCTGTCTGCAGCTGCTCAATTTGACTCCGCATTCTTTGCATTTGTGCGGCTGCTGGGTCTCGATTGATCTAAACATTGCAAGAAATGATAAGTTGGTAATGTCATAAAGAGTTAAATATCATATAAACATCATAGTTAAAGAACAAGAACTAAATTATACATACCACTGCTTTGTTTTGAATATTGCGTGCACGATTTGCATACTTCAGTGTATTTAATGTCTCCTCAGCATTTGTATCAGCTGGACTTACGCAAGCTGCATCATAAATTGCGTGATTAAAAATTAATGCATGAATAAAAAAAAGATTGTTCAAAAAGCTAATAGATAAAACCATACCAATCATCACGGTTTTGCTATTGCCACCAAGGGAATCCTAAGTTACAGGTAAGTACGGTTAATATAGTAGGACGTATAATTCGATTGACAAAGTGTAGTAAAACAGATACAAACAAACCTTAATACCTGAAGCAAACGAGTTAACTTGCTGTCACGGTAAGGAACGTGGCCTCCTTCCTTTCTCTTTCTCTCATCTCCTAGTGCACTGATTACATTTCCCAGCGCTAGTAGACCTTTGTTGATGTGGACTCCTGTGAAAATGAATAGTAAACAAATCTCCCAGTTAGTCATTCGTCTCTCTTAACAAAAACCAAAGAAGAGTAATATAGAACACGAAGATAGGTGTGAGATAACCTTCTTTGAAGCGCATCCCATCGCCTCCTGTTCGTTTTGCACGTTCTGACCCTGCTAGGTCAACCAAATGAAGCTTTGCACATAGTATATCTTCACTAGCATCTTCAGTCGTTGTGGAAGAACAGCTGGAAATTTTCTTTTGTTCCAGAGTGATTGTGAAGATTGCATGAGACCGACTATAAAAAAAACCTTACACGTTAGCAAATTCGTAGAAAATATACTTTCTTGATATTGGTTTTATAGATCTGATCTAGTACTGAAATTTCATCTTTATTCACAAGTATACTTAATCCTGCAAGTACTTAAGTATGAAGAAAACGGAAAGAACTCTAGTGAAACCATTTCAAATTATAGAATCACCTTGATTGGCTATTCATGCTTGTGCTGGCAGTAGCACGAGACAAAGAGCCTCGTGCTAGATACGAGCACATCTCCTCTTTCGTCTTCACTTCTGCCTCAGTAACACCAGCCAAAGTTATTCCTCCACTGGAAGTTTCTCTGATTTGAATTGGAGCTCTTGAGAGGGCAATGTGCTTTGCCTGAACCCCACCATCATTTTTTAGGAGGGCCGACGAATTTGAGTCAAGCAAATCGAAAACTTCTTCCTTAAATATCTGCATATTAGATGCAAGTATTTAGAATTGAAATATACAAATCAGACCTCAGATAAGAAGCCCAATAGATGCACTTACCTCAATAAAAGATACCCGTATCAATAGTTCGGTTGAATCTTTGGTTGTCTCCACTCTTCTAAATATATCTTCCATCACTTTTGGTATAATGCCACCATTTGTTCCATCTCCACTATAATTAGTACCCATAGTGTATGTTTTACCTGAACCAGTCTTCAATAACAGCAAACAAAATAAAAACAATGAATTTGATAGATCAAACATAAAAAACATCATGTAGCTCTTAAGAATTGCAGAGTTGAGAGAAATCTCAGATCAAACCTGGCCGTAGGCTAGAACTGTAGCATTATATCCCTTAAATAGTGCGTCCACAAGTGGAGCAACACAATGATCGTAGATCTCGAAACACGGGTAGCCAGCATTTCCAAATACGTAATCGTATGTAAAACTATGCGAACCTATGTGAACCTGTTCAATTCAGAAGAAAAAAAATGCCAACAAAAATGAGTTCTCGTACATACAGTTATCAATTTATAAGAAGATCCATGAATAAACTTTGAAAATTTAGGCCTCTTTGAAAGTTCGAATCCTTGCCTCGAAACACAAACTATTTTTGACAACCCCTTTCGGCAAAACCTTATAAGTTATAATTCCCAATATATGCATATATTGATTCCCGAATGGAACCAATTTACTCTAAATCCCAAACATTACAGCCTTTTCAACATCGGAATCGAATCACCCATGACGAACTCCCCAAAAAGGGAGAAATTATATGCTAAAAAGGAAAAAAAAAAGAAAAAAACCCTTCCGATTGAATACCTGTGGCTCCTTGGGAGCAGCGGTGATGCAATCGGTGCATCCGTTAAGAAGCTCCGGCGTAATCAACGGACGGATGTTGACGGCAACTCGGACGCACTCTGTGCTCTCCATCTCCACCGGTTCCAACGCAGAAACCCAGAAACCCTGGTTACGGATCCAATCCAGAAACAGAACCACGAGAAAAACCCAATCAACAGCACGAAAGGTAGATCGAATCCAGGTACGGAGAGCTGTGTAATTTTCAAGCTGAAAATTCTCGCGAAATGGGAAACATGGGGAGGAGAGAATTCAAAACTTGAAGAGAGATAGACAGAAAAGAAGAGAGAGAGCGAGAACGCTAATGAGAGGCTGATAATTAAATTAAAGGAAGGTAAGATTAAAATATTCTGTTTCCGCCCCTAAGGTCCGAATTCAAATTTTGTTGTGACCGTTACGCACGTGATTATCACACGTGAGCACTAGAAATTAAAGCCCCATTAGTTTATATTTGGTCCATGTAAAGCCCATTGGGCCCATATTGATCTTTTGTGACTGCTGAAGTGAGGGCGAGGCGAGGAAGACGATGGTTTACAAGAAGCTCCGAAATGGAGACACTGGAGCAAGCTCTGCAAGACGGAAATATCTTCAGACAGCTCAATGCCCTCATCGTCGCTCATCTCCGTCACCACAATCTCTCACAGGCATGTCTTTGCTCTGTTTCCGTTCCAATTTTGTGTCTCAGCCATTTTTGATTGGAGTAGTAACTACATACAGCTTCTCAAATTGGGATTTCTGGGCATAGCTACTTTTGGTTTTGTGTGTGTGTGTGTGTGTGTGTGTGTGTTAATGTTGTTTAGAAGACTAGGGAAGTGCTCAAGCTTGTTTTTTTTCATTACTGTTAAATGGTGGAAGTCTTGATTTTGAGGTCGAACTTTTCTAGGCTGCAAGTGCGGTTGCTGCAGCCACTATGACACCATTGAATGTTGAGGCTCCTCCAAACCGTCTTCTGGAGCTTGTTGCAAAGGTTTTTTTTTTTCCACATTTATCTCTATGTTTATGTTTTTGGAGTGTAGGAGAGAGATTCTCTTGTCCTCGTGCCCAAAATCAGAAGAAATGTTTGGGGTTCTGAGATGAGAACAGGGTCTTGCAGCGGAGAACAACGGGACATTGAGAGGTGTTTCTTCATCAGTCTTGTTACCCACTTCTTATGGATCAATCGCTACTCCTCGGACAGCTTCTATTGACTTTAGGTGATGTCCCTTTCTTTATCCAATGAGTAACACAGTTTTATGTTTCTTAAGAGATGATATCAAAACTGCTTATCATCTAATCAACTATTTGGACTTTGTCGAACTAGTGTTACTCATGTCAAAGGATCATCAAAGAGTCTCCCAAAGCATGAATCGAAGCAGCTATCGGAGCACAAGGTATATATATATTCAATTATTCATTATACATGTCTCAGTAGACACAACTTGGTCTATCCTTAATAATGTTTTTCTCTGAGCAATTTGATTCTTGGCTGATAAGCTTTTGAATTTTTATAGAGCGTGGTTAGGTGTGCAAGATTTAGTCCCGATGGAATGTTTTTCGCAACTGGTGGTGCAGACACGTCAATTAAGCTCTTTGAGGTAATGATAAACTTTGTTCATTTTCATTGTACCCAAGCCACCTTTTTTCCTTAAGTATCATCAAGAATTGATAGTTCTTTGGATATTCTGTGTTGTTTCTTTGAGGTGCCGAAAGTAAAACAGATGCTTTCAGGAGATACTCAAGCACGACCATTAATACGGAGTTTTTATGATCATGCTGAAGTAAGCCTTCCCGTTATCATTATTTTTTCCACAAACTTCTTGATTTTTTTTTTGTATCTCTTATTCTTATAAAAATCATTTGCAGCCAATAAACGATCTTGATTTCCACCCTCGGAACACAATCCTAATATCCAGTGCCAAAGACAACTGTATAAAGTATTTATTTATCATTTCTGTTCTCTACCTAAATGGATTCTCGCAGTGATCACAAGAAATATCTGTGTTCACCTCTTTTTTGTGCCTTTTCTTATGACTTTGACAGATTCTTCGACTTCTCCAAAACCACAGCTAAACGAGCATTCAAAGTTTTTCAGGTAGAGCTCATGGTTGTTATCAGTTTTTGCGTAGCTACATGGTGAAAAACACGGCATGTCATTGAATCGATAACTCTGAATTCTGCAGGATACCCATAACGTGCGCTCTGTATCTTTTCATCCTTCTGGAGAGTTTCTTCTTGCAGGTGAAATCGTTCACAAGACTGATACAATAAGCTGTTAGATTATTGTCTATGTTGAGACCCATCTTGGGAACCTTTTCTCTTTGAACCCAAACAATGGTTTTGATTGAAAACTTCGCTTTTGCAGGAACCGACCATCCGATTCCACATCTGTATGATGTGAACACTTATCAGTGCTTTCTTCCTTCAAATTTCCCAGACAGTGGAGTAAATAGCGCCATTAATCAGGTACGTCACATGTTATCTCGTCGATCTTAATTAAGGTGTTATCTATAATCCTATCTTGTGATGATCATGGCTGTGAGTCTCTTGGTTTTCTCAGGTGCGGTATTCTTCGACTGGATCTGTCTATGTTACAGCCTCAAAGGATGGAGCTATTCGACTCTTTGACGGGGTTAGCGCAAAGTGTGTACGCTCCATTAGCGGTGCACACGGAAAATCAGAGGTCACAAGCGCAATGTTCACCAGAGATCAAAGGTAGAAAGAACACTCAATCCATTTTTCTCTGAGAACTCACTAGTTTTCTCAATAGTTCTTTACACAGAACAATTGATTGATCCTATGGCTTTTGTTAGGTTTATTCTCTCGTCCGGTAAGGATTCTACGGTTAAATTATGGGAAATAGCTTCGGGTCGAATGGTAAAGGAATACCTCGGAGCAAAGCGGGTAAAATTGCGGTCTCAGGTAATGATTTTCTCAACCTTGAAACAGTAATATTTACTCAGTCCTACATATCTTGAACGGTCTACATTGTTGTGTTAACGCAGGCAATCTTTAATGACACACAAGAGTTTGTAATCTCCATAGATGAAGCAAACAATGAGGTAGTTACGTGGGATGCGAGAACTGCAGAAAAAGTGGCAAAGTGGCCTTCGAACCATAACGGTGCACCGCGGTGGATCGAGCACTCGCCGGTTGAATCAGTCTTTGTTACTTGTGGAACGGACAGATCAGTTCGGTTCTGGAAAGAATCCGTATAGGATGATAGTCCAATGAATCAAAGTAGTGATTTTTATTTCTTAAAACATAAACCATACATGAAAATACAAATTAAAGAAGCTCTCTGGAGATAGATTTGCTGATGAAATTTTAAGGTAGAACACTTCGAGACTTGCGTTGTTCATGTTGCTTTGTGGAAGACGCAAGTAATGTTCCAGGTCACTGCATAAGAACAAAAACAGAGGAGGTAAGTTTCAGAATGAGAATTATAGATTTGGAGAGGTTAGTTTCTGTTGAGAAACTTACTCATGGCTGAAGTCGTTCTTCTTTTATCGGCGGTTATAAACTTCGTCGGTGGTCTAACATTCTTAGCCGGCCCACAGATGTACTGTTGTTTAGGTGCCGTGAACATGAAGTTTGCAGGCATCCGAGCAGTCCTATTCGAGGTACCAGCATTACCAACGGAGATCTGGAATGCACTTTCTAAACCCGGTTTCAAGACACCGCCTTTGCAGCAATTAGCGATTTGCTGATTGTAAGGAGTTCCAGGAAACAAATCGACGACTGTTGGTTTACGAAGACAGGAATGAGGGATGTCTCCTTTGAACATGGAGCAATCTCCTTGCTCTGTGGTTTGTGAACCAACCATGCTCCTGATAATCTCTTTTTTGGTCCATCTCCAGCTCATTTTCCAACCCGGTGAAGGAATTGAGCGTTGTTTCTGGTAATTGTAAGCTGTAACCACAGCCTGGGGAAAACAAAGATTGTTTCAAAGGTTCATTTTTTAAGAAAGCATATCTCTGAGATTTGGTAAGACAAGAAGTAGTCATGATGGTTGAACTCACAACGTAGCCATCAGGCGTCCAGTTCATGAGATCCCATTTGATAGTGATGTTTCCGTTGTTGCTGGTGACAGCTTCATCAGAGAACACAAAACACTATATAAGTTTATAAAAGAGTCAAACAGAGAAATGAAGGTAGGAGAGAGATCTTCTTTTTCACATTCAGAGATTTACCTGAAGAAGTGAAACAAGAAAAGGAAAACAAGAGCAGGGCGATCATGGCGGAGAGGAGAGACTCCATTCTTGTGGTTAATGGAGAGAGAGAGAGAGAGAGAGTGAGAGAGTTTTGTAAGAAGAAAGAGTGAGAGTTTTGTAAGAAGAAAGATCAAGGCGTAGACTTTGACTTCATCAAGTGGGTACACAAGTTTTGTAAGAAGAAAGATCAAGGCGTAGACTTAGGCTTCATCAAATGGGTACACAAGTTTTGTAAGAAGAAAGATCAAGGCGTAGACTTAGGCTTCATAAAATGGGTACACATTTGCACAGCTGTATACTTGTATCACATTGAATGCCATTATCTCCGGGATTTTTGTTTTTATTTTCACCAAACATTATTTAACGAAGATTAGTTCAACCATTGCAAATCAACTTAACTTGAATGTACAAGAGAAGCATTTTCAAATAACCAAGCAAAAGCAAGGAACTTAATTTTATCTCCGATTCTTGAGCGAGCCATGAAAACTGAAAAGTGTGTAAACGTTACATTGAGCTGAACCAAAAGATTATTGGGCTGATGATCAAAGATCACTATTTCCTGACAAAATCATAAAAAGGAAAGAACAAAAACTGTTTTTTTTTCCCAATGGATTGAACCATAAACCTTTAGCAAATTCTATCAGAATGTTGGAGATCATCAGCATCACATTCTCCGTCTCATCTTATTGCGTGGTTTCTTAACAAAGCTCATATTGATCTGCTTGAGCCGTCTCCTTTTCCTTGCGGTTTTCTCAGGCAAAGTCTCCCTCTTCTTCACATTGCTATCCACTTCCTTGGTCTTCTTTTTCAAAAACCTCGGATCAACTCTGTATTCCTTGGGACTAACATCAATTCCTTTCCTTGCTGCTTCTTTGTACAAACCATTAGCTCTAGTTAGCTGGTTATTCGCACACAATTTCCCCATTAACAAATCATAAGTCTTGATCCCAGGTGTGCATCCATCAGCTTTCATGTTCTTGAACACACACATCGCATGCTCAAGCCTCTCAATCCCACACAATATCTTTAGAAACCCGTAATACTCCTTCTTATCCAAAGACTTACTGTAACCTGCTGATTTCATCTTATCGATCATTTCGTCCCCTTCACCGATCCTAGCTGCTTGATATAAACTCCTGATCAGAACAAGGTAGGTTTCAGCATCTGGTTGACAACCCCATTCACCCATCCTACCAAACACCTTCATCGCCTCTTCGTTTCTCCTGATTTTACACAGATTGTTAATCAACACATTGAAAGTCTTTGTGTTTCTTGGCACACCACGGTACTCCATTTCGAGCAAAACTTTCTCCACTTCGGGCTGGAGCCTAAACGGATCTTTCTTCCTACAAAGCTTACAAACACAATCAAGAATCACGTTATATGCTTTCGTTCCTATCTCGAATCCTCCTCTAGACATCTCACCAGCTAACCTAGTTGCTTGATCGAGTTTCTCAGCAGCACACCAACCACTAATCAACAAATCACAAATATTTTCGTCAGGAAATATCTCGTTAGCAGTGTTCTTCACCATCTTCTCTGCGAAACTCGCGTGCCCTTTCTCGCAGAGCTTCTTCACGACCAAGGTAAGTGATTCTCTATCTCGTTTTAATCCGTAGTCATTCTCCATTTTCTCGAAAAACTCAACGACCTGCTTAGATCGACCCGCTCGGACGAGCCTGTCGATCGCCGACTCTAGCGTTTTGACTCCGGCGACACCTTTGTATTTCGAGATGATCTCTTGCATCCCTTTGAAATCCTTCCGACGGCCGAAGTAATCGACGAAAAACGAAACTGTTTCATCGGAGTGAGAGAAGCCAGTGTTCGAATCCAGCCACTCGTTAAACCCAAGAGCTGCGCGACCAGCTTCCGGCGAGAGATTGAGGGTTTGGAGAATCAAATCGGGATTCGGAGTGATGTGGGAGAAGCTGAGCTGGAAGCTCTGCGAGATGGATTGAGGCTCAGCTTCAGGATTTCCAGTGAGCTCCTTCGAGAAAGAAAGAGCGTTCTGATTCGAATCTAGAGTTTCAGACTCCGCCGCATTGGTTTCGGATGAGAAGAATCTATAAGGAAATAACGAGAATCTGGGGGGTGGCGGAGGAGAAAACGACGGGTTATGAAAAATGATACGGGACTGAGATTGAAGACTATTGACGGAGGGGGATGAGACGAAGCCATGGAGGAGCAGCCGCCGGAGTTGCAGAGACGGTAACGGCGGCGGCATTTCTGATTTAGGGAGAGGAAATGATAAGTAGAGAGTGGTGGGAAAGGAGAGAGAAGAGAAGAGAAGAGAAGCAATGGAAGTAGAATCAGAACCCTAGTTCAAGATTTTGGAACATCAAGAATAATTGGGCTTCATTTTTGGGCCTTCAAATTGCTTGAGCCCCTTGGTGTTTTATTGTAATATAATAACTTAAAGTTTATGTGCTTAGGTATCATTCGGGGATGTAGCTCATATGGTAGAGCGCTCGCTTCGCATGCGAGAGGCACGGGGTTCGATTCCCCGCATCTCCACATCTGTTTTTTTCTTTTTAGCGATAGAGCGCAAAAAGTTTTATTACATCACGAAATATATAAAAAGAAACCACGTATTTTTTATTGAAAATCTTTGAAAGTATGATGTAGAGAAGTGAGAATTTTAAGAACGATCCTAAATCTTTGAATCGTAAAAATAACGCCCCGGTAAATCTATAGCTTCCTTGAATCCCCCAGTAAACAACACACTGCAATAAAATCCCTGAAAAATTCTCAGACTTTGACAAATTTTAGGGTTCTTCTTGTCCCTTTCCAGTCAAACTCGTAGATTTCTTCCTTCTCTTTCCAGTCCTCATCTCGTCGGAGCGCATTCTGATGCGTCTCAAGTCTTTGATTTCGTAATTTGGTGAGTCTCTCTGTCTTCGATGAGACGTCAACTTTCGCGATTGAAAATCTGCTTTTAGCTGTTTGGTTTCTGCCGAGAGTTGGGTTTAAACGAGGGGAGCGATGCTGCCTTGAGTATTTAGATTTTCGCTTAGGTCAGAGAACAGTGATGAGAAGTTTGGGTTTCTTCGATTTCTGTATCAGAGTGCCTCGTTAGGGTTTAAGGCGATCAACATCTTGGTCCTTAAATGTCCTTATCGTTCGCAGTTAGGTTTCTGATCCTCTGGTGGAACGCAGGGTTAATAATATTAAGTCGATTTCTAAAAAAATTGTACATTTTCATCCTCTTTGTGTCTATTTTGTTTATTATTCGTGTTTGAGTTGACATGTAACTCATGGTTTCTTGCAGTGGCGCTTAGCCTGAGAGCAGAATCATCCTAACTTGGTTCCCAACTTCTCGCATTGTACCAAAGAATGCAATTTCCGATGTACAACAATGGAAGCTTCAATCCTTCACCAGGAAATGGCCCTCCTAATCAGATGCATCTGCCGCATTTGCAACAGAATCATGCCGCCCCTCCTCCTCCTCCTCCTCCGGTTCAACAAGCATATATGTATCCGCCTCCTCCACATCCTGCTTCCCAGGCCCCTCAAGCTCAGCTAAACACAACGCCAGGAACAACTCAATCATACACAAATTTATCATATTTATATCCGTCTTCACAGGGCGAGACCCAAACTCCTCGTGGGAGCTCACAGCAGTTTCATTGTCATCTTCCACCTGTTTCAATGTTACCTCCCCCGCCTCCTTTACCTCCTGGTACTCTTCCTCTACCGCAAGCATTGCCTAATCCATTTCATCCTCTACCAAGTTTCCCACTTTCTGTCCCTGCAAGAAGTTTGGAACCTCCTGGGATTCCTCTTCCTCCACCACCTCCTCGATCTTCATCTCCACTTGTTGCAGACACTGCTTGTGATAAACCTGAAGCTGCAAAGCATGTTTGTGAAAGCGTGTCTTTAAATGGCATTGCTCTTGACCATGAAGGACCTGTTGAATCTAAATTTTTAAATGAGAATTCTGTCCATTGTGATGAATCTTCTCCACCACTTGAGAGGGCAGAGTATGGTTCTCCTTTATGTACTGATCCTGACATTGAAATGGAAGGTTCGTGTGAGAAATTTTTTTACTTTTACTATGGCCAATTCCAATTTTGGTGCTTCTTGTTTACCCGGTTGTTACATTTGGCTTCTTTTTTTTCAGATGATATCACGCTACCTGAGAATGAGAATTACCCAAGCCAACCTCTCAACTGTGGTTCTGATCAAGTTCCTGCGGCATACTTAAACACAGAACAGCCTCCTCCACAACATATTTCAGCTGAAACCAATTCTATCACAGGCATCGCCGTGAATTTTCAGACAGAGCTTCCTGGTTCAAAATCATGTGCTCAAATACACCAAGATACAGATGATGGTTCCAGACAAGCATCTTCCTCGCCTTACTCCGGAAGAGCCAAGATTGTTCCGGAATGCGGTCTCGGTGACATGTATGATCCCTTCGTAGACAGCTTTGAACCAGCATCTGTGAAAGTAGATTGTGTTCAGGAGCATGAACCAGTTAATGACTCCTACTCTGTACCGAAGGCGAGCATTTCCTCAAACAGACCACTGAATATGGAAGAGAACAACCAAGGTGTTGATAAACAAGCTCTAAGTGAGTCAGACATGACAGCTCGGGTCAGTGTTTCCTCCAACATACCACCTGACGTTGAAGAAAACACCACAGTAAACGATATTGGAGCAGTTGTTTCTGGAGATAACGATGAGTTTGGTGAGAACGTTGAAAACGGAAGAGAAGGTAACAGCCATGAGACCGCAACTCCAGACTCCCATAATGAGAATCCGAAAGCAAATAATAATGTACGTGAAGATGATAGTTCGGGGAAAAAGTCTCGAGGGGATCTAAAGGAGAGAGATTCATCAAGATCCATGACGCTTTTCAAGGTCGTGCTAACGAAATTTGTTAAGGATCTCCTGAAACCATCGTGGAGGCAAGGGAATATGAGCAAAGAGGCGTTTAAGACGATTGTGAAGAGAGCAGTGGAGAAAGTTTCAAATTCAATGGAGGGTCGTCGTGTACCCAAATCAAGAGCTAAGATCGATAGGTACATTAATACATCGCAGCACAAGCTGACCAAACTCGTCATGGTAAGAAACATTGAAGCTTTGGCACAATCTCTTCAAAGTCAATCATTACCGAACCAGACTCATCATGGTTCTTCATTTTTTTTGTTTTGACAGGGTTATGTAGACAAGTATGTCAAAGCATAGAAGATAAGAGAATCACGTAACACGGCTTTGCTGCTGCTGGAGAAGAACTAATATTTTTGTCTTGTCTGAAAACGATGAATGTTTAGCCAGAATCGTTCTTCTTCGGTTGTGAGTTTTACAATGATGAAGTCACTGTGGTTCTTCTCGTAATCTTCTTCATAACATTTTGCGTACATCAAGAATCTATTAGTGAAAGCTCATTTAGTTCGTGGTTAATCACTTTAATCAGTAATTGAAAACGGCTGCTTAGTAGAGGAGAATACTTTAAATAATTTTTGTTTATATTGTTCTAATAGCTAACAGAGGTTGTGATGCCTCCGTAGCATAGTGGTATTGCGTTCGCTTCGTAAGCGAAAGGCCGCGAGTTCGATCCTCGCCGGGGGCTTTTGATACTGAGTTTTTTTTGTTTTTGTTTTTGTTTTAAGGCCCAACAGTGTGTACCTCTGGTCCTCCATATTTACTAAGGAATTATTATGTCATCGCGTAGGTAGACAACAATGATGCATACAGCCCAGATTATCTTTTTAAGTTTGCGGTCCGATCAGTTTGTATCGTAAACATCTATCTTTTTAATTCAAACTTCAGCTTTTGTTATTTTTAAAGAAAAATGTAAACGGTTTGTGCAAGCAAAGATTGTCTATGATTACAATATGTGAGACCTGTTTAATCCTCAACATTGAAGTTTCTAATCTTTGGCGGTGCATTTGAAAGCAACCCACAGCTTTTGTTTTCATATATATATGACTCAAATTTCTTAACAACAAAAATCTAATTTTGTTTTGATTTTTATGAACGAAGTACTAGTACCCTCGAAATCAGACCATGCAAATACATAGTATTAATTAGCCTAACTTGGTTTAGCCAACATACATATAAGTTAAAAAAACAATTGTCAAGCTCGAAAATGTCCAGCATATGTATTGTCAGTGGATAAGTAGGACGTGCGTTTCAAACCTGTACAGGCTGTACTTGCATCTTATTCAAAGATCTAATACTTGTTTGGAGTTAGTAGAATAGTATATATATGTGTTTTTATAACCCAGACTTATAAGATGATACACGAAAAATTAATATTTATATTCTTCGAAAAGCTGATGTCATTAGTAGACTTCATATACATGTAGACTATATGAAAACCACAGAACTCCAATTAATGAGTTCTATAAGGTTTGAAAACAAATTTTTATAGAAAAAAATATACTAGCTCGTGAGGAGGTTCCGAAGATCTCCATCTAGAGTTTTATGTTCCTTTTGAGGAGAAAACTACTTAAATACAAATGAAAATATTGGTATAAGATTTCTTTGAAAATATATACTAGTAGATATATAGTTTCTTTAGTGGCGTACAAGAAATAGAAAACAAAAATGTACCGTAAAAATAGTCTCCGCAAAAAACAAATAAAAAAAAAAGAAAAATTGATAAAGAAAAAGGAGAAAACAAAAAGAATTGCATGCCTAAGTGAGTGAATTATGTGAAAATGAAATAAAGTGGACCTGTTTTTTTTTTCTTCCTCTCTTAACTTTGAAGCATGCTGGTGATGAAAAAGAAGTTTATAATCATATGGACCATATATGTATATCCTATTTAAGATAAATTATCTCTTTCCACTAAAAGATTCTAAAAACGTAAATAAATATACTCTCTTGAGCAACGTATCTATCTCTTACTATTATATTATCTAATGCCGATCTTGATATATACATACATCTATATATATATATATATATATATATATATATATGATCACTTTGATAGTGGAAATGTAAATAATATTTATTTTAAATTACATTAGAGAACTAAAAGGAAACATAAATGTAGGTTGATGCATGAATTAATTATATCTAAGAAAGGTGCAATGTATAACCTTTTTAAATACTCCATAAGAATAGATTTTCAACCGATCTGTAAGAAGAGCTGTGGTGTAGGTAATTAATCGAACTTGGTTGAAATTAAAGAAAGAACAAAAAAAATCTAATGGCAAATCTTTGAATTTTCTCTTGACAAGTGTGTGTCCATCTATATCTAGATTCTAAACACATGATTTATAAAAGATCAAAAGGACCACATAAAAGGAAAATAAGTTATGTTTTCAAAACCAATAATTTACCAATGGGGATTATAATGGCCCTACAACTTGGAGAAGAGGAGAGAGAGAGTTATTGAAAAAGAAAGAGAGTGAGTGAGAGAGAGAGAGAGGACTAAAATTGGAAGATAGGGATCAGTGCTTGACTGCAATTCAGTTGCTGTCTTAACTGCTTCTCTTCTTTCCCTTTCCTTCTCTGACCCCTCCAATCCCAATACTCACTTCTCCTTTTTCTTTACATACTCCTTATCTATTTATTTGATTTGGTGGTATTATATATGACCAAGAACTTTGAGGTTATAAATGAGGGGGTTCGACACATATATATCATATGTCAAGATTATAAATCACAGATTGTTTAGTGAAATAAGACCTTTACATAGAGAAACTAAATGTTCTTGTAGTGTAAACAGTTGTGTAAGGAAAATTATATGGGAATGTATGTTTCTGAAGCCTTAATTAATTAAGCTTCATCACGTTACAGGTATATTGAATATGTATATGTGATTTGATCCAATACTTTGATAAGTAGAAGGATTTTTACTGGTGTGCGAGATCATCCCGCCAAAACTCCCGATATCGGATTTAAGACTATTTTTCTATTGTATGCTTCTTGAATTTTGCAAGTAAGAACTCAGCAAATTTTAATAATCTAAATGAATATTTTAGAATATAGCGTTATGAAAATCGTAAATGTAGATATACATAGTAAACTTAGAATAAGGAAAATAAAATAAATGTGCTTTTATGATTTTGTTTTATGTTTTATAAAAAGTGTCGTTTATAGTTTTGAATTTTTTAAATTTTATTTTATCCTTCTAAATGAATTTTATTACGTGAAATTAAAATTGCAGAGTTTTACTTAGAAAACCATAAATGATATAATAGATATTTTAATTTAAAGCATATGTGTATGTAAAAGTTTTTTGCATGAATTATCACTTATTCCTCCACATATTAGTTTTTTTACCATTTTTTCAAAATGCTATTAGGATTTAGCACTTATTTCATTGTTCATGATCATTATATCCCTATAAAACAAGACGAGTACCGTATACAGAGTAAGGGGTAGAGTAAAACGATAATTTAACCGTTAAAAACAAACAAACAAAATCCAAAAGGTTCGAAAGTGAGAAAAAAAAAACTAAAGACCTCAAGATTAAGCGTTAACCAGTGCAAATTAGTCTGTATGTAATTACTAATTAGGAAGTATAGATATAAAGTAAAGAAACTTTAAAAAGTTTAGTTTTTAATAGGCATATATATTACGCATAAATTTTACAGTTCTTTTTATATGCTCTCTGCATTTCTTCGACCTAGATATAACCGCTCTCCCTCACACACACAGTCAGGAACACGTTAATGTGAATGTAGTTATGAGTATAATTCCATCACATTTATTAGCTCTCTTATTGAAATCAGTGGAGTGTCGACTAATTAAAGACCACCATGCGGTTTTTGGAACTTTGAATTTGAGGAACAAATCAAAAGTCAGCAATTACGGAGATGAGGAAAACGCTAGCTAGATAACTATCTCAACTAGTATAGTGACCACACACACACACACACAAAAACTATCTCAACTAGTTTGCCTTACATACACACACACATATATATATATATATATATGTATATATACATGCTCACTTATGTATATATGCGGGAATGTACATTGTGGGTGTGACGCATATTTACAAACGAGACTAGGGTTTGGCATGCATTATATATTGCCGTACGTCTAGCGGTCTAGGCATTGTAAACAGCAACCTACCTATTACTTCTGATTCTGTATCTAAATATAGAACATATGCATGTACAAATATACGTATTTGTTATAAGAAAATGAATAATGGTTGACGTAAAATTATTGGAAACTTATTTGTGTTTTTTTTTCTGACGCATGACAATGACAATGACAAGCAACGACCTCTTCTAATTCTTCTATTTGGATTGTGCAAAAAATGAATTTCCTAAATATATATACCATTACAAGAATATTTAGCAATAGCGCACGTAGAAATTGGTAGTTAAAGATCAATACCAATTTTGTATATATACGATTATATTCAAATCGTGATTATGTAATATAAATCTGTGGCGATTTGTTCTGACAATATTTTGTTGAAGTAACATTGCGATATCAAATTTGTAAGAGAATATCTCTATCCGTACGTGCTAATAAAATTGAATCTCAATTTTAATATTTTTGTTCAACCGAAATTTACGGGGATATAGGTCGAACACCAGCAGATTTCAGCGATGCCAACAAATAATAGAGTTGGGGAGTCTAATATCTTGGATTTGATGCTGATTGACTGGGTTCTTAAGATGTATGATCGTATAGTACTGCATTTATATTACTTATTTAAAATTAAAATTTAATTATTATGAGTGATAGAGCGAAACATAGAGAAAAACTTGTACGAAGTCCGAATTAGATATATAATAACAGTGAAAGTATACTGTAGATGTAACTTTCATACTAACAACTAATATCATATAAATTACGTGTGCCTTTATTTTTGGAATCCAAATCCTAACAACTAGTATCATATTTCTAAAACCCAAACCCTAATTAATGACATATACTTATCCAAGGTGATCACTAATCGAAATTATACATGATGAAGATGCAAGCCTATATATAGATTATGTTTAAAAAAATTAAAATCTCTACATCCATCCTTGTTTTTTTTTTCCTTGTTAATTTAGATATTTATGACAAACCTATATTGTACTATCCCTTTTATTTGATTAACTATATCGTGTATATAATTATATTCATCAATGAATACAGAAGACAATCTGCGAGGAATTTCAAGAGCAAGCAAAAGCCAATGAGACATATCAAAACTTAAAATATATAGATATAACCACCAACCTCGCGTTACGAAAATATCACTGTTCGAATCCAAATCCGAGTTCGATCAAGATTATTAAAACTCTATATATACATACAAGAGAGGAAATATATAAATCAATCCAACAATACGCAAATATATAGAAGAATACGTATACATATAACATATGTATGTATAGTATAGATATATTAATCTTTCACGAATCTGAATCATTGTCACTACTATGACGATCCGTATCATGATTCGAGCTCATCAAATGATGAAACGGTCTAATCAAACTTGAATTACCCGTCATCATCTGTTGCTGCGACGCCGTATTGGCATTGGAGCTAAAGAGCTGCAGATTCCCAGCTCCATCAACGACATGGTGATGATGGGAAGCTCCGAGGAAGGAAGGATATGTCGGAAATAGAGAGCTCATTGCCGGAGGAGGAGGAGGACCGAAAAATAGCTGAGATCCGTCTCCAGCAGACGACGAAGTAGGAGGCAAACTGAGATTATTGTTGTTATTATTAGGAACATTGGATATTGCGACAGTAACGTTATTACCGGATTGGTCTAACGAGTGTTGAAGATGTCCGAGGTTGTAATAAGAGCTGGAAGTGTTGTTGTTGTTGTTGTAAGGATTGGTCAGAGAGAAATGTTGATGATTGGTGTCGAACCCATGATCTTGATTGCTGTTGTCATCGTGTTTGATCCATTTTCCTTTATCAAGATCGAAACTTTCTCTTTGTGTATTTGTGGTATCGGCTATTCTTGGTCTTGTTCTTGAAGAAGAGCCACCAAGATCCCAGCTTTCCAAGAACCCAAGATTGGTACCTGGAAATGCTGTTGATGATGATTCTCCGATTCCGGAGTTTCCCAAGATGAGATTTGGATACATTTGGTTAAACCCATGTGGGAATTGTAAAGGAGGGAGCTTGTCGACGTCATCTTTTGCTGCTTCGAGTAACCAATCAATGACTTTGCTTGGCTGACTCAGCCCTAATCGATCTTGAAGGTCGTAAAGCTGAATCGCTGTTGGTACGGACAACCTTATCCTCCTGTCTCTAAGGCCACGGACTGTGCAGACTTTGCTGTGTCTGTCTTTGCCACCGAATGTTCTCGACACTCGAACGATTCTTGGGTTCCTGAAAGCCGAGGTCCATTGCCTAGAAGATGATATAGAACTCGGCTGATTCTGCTGCTGCTGCAACATGTTGTTTAAGTTTACTTGATGATTATGATTGTGATTGTTATCTTCTTCTTGCTTTGCTTGAATGTCTTCTTCATCGCATTCTCTTGATCTCATCTCTATTAATTCACTCAATTAATTGGATCTTTAATTCCGTATGATGACGAACAGATCTGAAACAAGAAGAGAAGAAAATTAACCAATTTGACAACATAAAAGAGAGGAAATAGCTTCTAATTATGGAATGAAATTGAGGTGAATAAGTGATGGAATTGTTGCTTTTTCAAATGTTAATTGGGAGTAAAATTCACATGAAAGCAAAGCAACATATATGTGATTGATGTCTTTAATTAATTATTGGATTCTGCATCTAAGAAAAGAAAGCTCGGAAGAATTTGAAATTCAAACTAATGCATGTATGTTCTTACACGGATAGAAGATTGGTAAGCTTGAGCTCCTATAGTTCAAGATCTAGCTTGATACAGAAGAAGAAAGAAGAAGAAGGAATGAAGAGATAAGAAGGCAGAGGAGGAACATTAATGTGAAGTATTTCTTTTTTTAGTAACTCAAATTATATATATCTAGATTATAATGATTGGGGAAGTTAAATAATAAATGAATTAACTATACTTTTATATTATATTCCAATTCCTAGGGTTTTATTTTGGTATGAAAGGAATTTATGCACTAGGACAAAAGAGGAGCAACTTATGTAGTGTATTGATACTCTGATGGGAATGCGTATCTTTCGTCTAACACTCACAGTCACATAATATTTTTTATAAAAACTTTACAATAAATTTCAAATTTTTTTTGTATTAGTTTCGGCTCCCTTTCCTGGGTTTCACTTTGAATTATAAATTATACTTCTTATCCATGTTTGTAAACACTGTCGTCTTTATTTTATCTCCACTTTGATTTTGTTGGCGGACGGTTAAAGTCATTAATTCAATAGAAAACGTGCGGTTAAAAACCGTTAAAAATCTTTAAAAATTAACATTTAATGGTGTATATTACAAGGATCAATCTTGTGACAAAAATATATCAATTAAAAGAAGAAATGCAAAAGCTTTCAAAGATCTTATTATTAATAAAAGCTGATTTTAGTATACTAAAATATAAGTGTTCGACTAAATAATATGTTTTTAAAATGAAACATATATAAATTCAAAATAAAATCGTTAATCTCACAAACAAATTATAAGATTAAAATTGCAATCACGCTTTTTATATATTAAATATATATCACTATAATTATACCAAAATAATATTAAAAAGATAGTACCCACGCATAGTGGATGCTACTAATTAGTATTCCAAAACATTCGTTTGTAACGACGGTTTTAATGAAGTGTAGAGAAATGGAAAATTTAGTTAATACAGGAATTGTTGAATTACAACATTATCAATGAAGCCGACTTGTTTTTTTTTTTTTTTTTTAATAAAAAAGCCGACTTGTTGAAACCCTAAATTTAGTGATTATGAAGTGTAGACTTGTTAAAATCAAATTGCGGGGAATGCTTTCATTAATTTCTAATAAATTAAATAACTTGTGGGTTATATATATTAATTTTAAACATATAAATATGTAACTAATTAAATACATTATAGATTGACAGCTAGAGGAGGTAAGGGTCTCTCTCTGAGATATAGAGAATGGACCAAAGAGTATAGGTTTTTCTTTTAAAGCATCTAATGCTTAAATACTCACAAAGAGATTTGTGGACCACTTCTCTTGTATGCGTCTTTGCCACTGAGATTTTTGCCCACAATCACACCATTTTCTTTCCTCTAATTTGTATCCAACTTGATCACTAGCTACTATAAAGTCTCCTATATTTGACCCAATGGTTGTTATGAATGAAAAATATTAATTGTGTTCTTTGATATATGGTTTCCAATTCAGAATTGCAGCAATAATATTTGTGTAGTATATTCATAATCTTGTGATCAAATTCATTGCAACAAAATCTGCCATATATATTATATATTATGACGGAGTTTTATGAGAAAATGAATCTTAAATTAATTAGTAGAAAAATCGTTGAAGCTTTCTCCTCTAACATAGTTCTATAGCTAAATTTCAAAAATAAAATCATTATAAATTTGTTTAGTTCTTACTTAACTTTACAAACATATGAATTATAATATCACTTTTGATCTGCAAAACATTTGCTAGTATCAAAATTTTGAAATTTAAAATTTCATGGAAATTCCACAAAGAAAAAACTGTATTTAATTTCTGAAATCTTGACAAAAAAAAAATCTGAAAGCATTTTCAATAAAAAAAATTAGTAGCATATTTTTATTATATTATTTATTTAATAAAAATAAAATAAAATACATTAATTATCGTATATAATGGGCCGGTTAAAGTTTTATAAGTTGTTAATTTCACATCAGAGGTTGCATGGATTTTTCGAAACACAATATAAATAGGAAAAAGTCTGATAAAGTACTACACTTATTAGTATTGTTTTTGTTCTAAAATACCACAAATTATTTTTAGGGGTTTTTGTAGTAATTTTTATTATGTATGCACATATAGGATTTTGCATCGGATTAATGTGTATGTATATGTTAAACTAAATCTACGTATAATTAATTAATTGTAATAGTTCGTACTATGCATTTTTATAAAAGTTGGTCCTGCATTTTAAATATACACAGAGTTCCTAAGATTAATTTGTTAGGAATTTCCTTAACATTAATTTAACCATCATGTTGACGAAAAGTAACTTAATCCATAGGTCAGTATTTATATATATACGTATGGGTATCAAAAGTTTCTATGGACTTGCACAAACGAATTGAAGTAGAGAATCAAGAGATGAATGATGATGATGGGACTTGAGCTTCTGTGCTTAAATTACTCCGACTTTTCGAGCATAGGATCTTGTGAACATTATACAGGCCATACCATATATACTGATGTACGATTTACATATATATTTGTATATATACATGTATATATATATATATGTTTGATACTTCTGACTTTTGGCTGAATTATGTCAAACCTCTGCAAAATTTAAATTTCAGTCTGCTCAAATAAGTTCTCCATGTGCATTTTTTAATAACCAGGTTGTAATTTTTCCTTGCCATACTTTCTCAAAATAAATAGTTGACCAAAAAAAAAGAAAAAAAATTCTCAAAATAAATATAGCTAAACACTAGAAACCCTAATTCACTCTATATTTATTAATTATGCCCTTTAAAGAATGCTTATATGCACCATGATCGAGAATTCCGCGGATTGGCCAATGTTTATGTCAGAACTAGACTCATTCCATCTTCTTAGAGAGTCATTCGAAAACTTTGGTTTATCTCTTATCCCTCGAGTTTTAAACGTCCGCGCCGATATTCTTGCAAAATGGGCTCGAGCATGAGGTTTTTTATTTTTCCATGTATGTCATATCGAGCCAGTTGTGGATGCTCCACGGAACATTCCTCCTAACCACATATGATGTAATATATGGGTAGTTAACAAAAAAAAAAAAGCTTACATACCTGCCTGTACTTTTCTTCAACATAATTGCCTTTTTGGGATTTCTCTTACAGCAGAATTTAAATAAAATATGTATATTAAGGAGTTGTAAGAGAAAAGTAAGAGATGTCGGAGAAGAAAAGCCTAATATGGAGTCGCATGCCTAGAATGTGAAAATGATGGTGGCTGAGATATAACACTACGTACAAAAATGGCACTAATTTACCGTATTTTCCACCAATAAAAATGAATTTCTCGCAGTTGATTAATTATCCGTAAAACATACAAATAGTAATTTGTTTTGTTCTTACATAATTTTAAATGCGCAACAAAAATTGTATTATATATATATATATATGATTGCTCTAAATTATATATGAAAAAGTATTGTAGTCATTATATCTTTAATAAGAAAATCTACTATTTCATCAGTTCATCATTTCACATTTTAAGATCACTATTTCAAACTCACTAATCATATTAACCAACGGAATGACAATGACAGAAGAAATTATAGTGTTTCGATTATCCAACCATTTGGAACAATATATAATGTTGGAAAATAACTTAGTATATTCTATCTTAAGACAACATTTAGGGTTTAATTAGATGATGTGAATGTGGTAATATCACTAATTTATACTTGACTTAGTGATAACCACATATACAGTGGTTATAAGTATAATTTCATTTTTGTTAGCTACGGATTTGGACAGTTTTGTCTTTTAATGTGGGAACACAGATTCTTGCATCCAAAAATCATAACCTGTTTCATCAAGACATTTTAAGGCAATCAAAGCATCTTTATTTTCTCTCCTCCCTCTATTGTTTTCTATCAAGGAAAACTCAGTGATTCACAATACTTTATCTCATAAACGTTTTTTTCTTTTCTTTTTCCTTACCGATTTACTGAATGTGATCTAATATGAAGCACTGTAATAACAGAATCTCAACATATAAAAGTATTAGCATAACGAACATGATGGAACGGTTAAAAAAACAGAAAAATACTGTAGTATTAACCAAAAACAAAAATACTGAAGAACAGTAAAAATTAACCATTTTGGTTAACGACAGAAATTAACCTTTAATGTGAACAGTTAACCATTTTGGTTAAGACAATTCCAAATTTTGTAATTTTCCACACAAAAAAAAGGAGAAAATTTTGTTTTCGACAAGTTGGTCTTAAAAGCTATCGCCATCACACCGTGTACAGTCACAACTCGGATTCTTACAAATGATAAAATCATAAAAATATCCAAATTTGTATACTCCTTATGTGATATCAACGAATCATATAATTCATAACATACACATCTCTTTGATTTATTCCGACTACAAGAGAATCAAAAACAAAGGAATGAAAGCGCAACCTAAGTGCTAAAAACGGTGTCGTTCATTATCTACAGTACACGATGGCCTAAGAACGTCTTTTTTTTTTTTTTTTTTGGTCCTGAGCCGTCGTTTTCGGGTCTGAACGTCAGTAAATGCAGAAGGCTCATGCTGAGACAGACAACGACATGTCCTTGTAAGAGACAACACCAAAAGGAGTAAAACCACCAAAAAGTAGATTGGTCTAACTACAATGTTAATAATAGACATACCAATAATATAATATGTATGTGTATATACATGCTGATGCTGACATAATGACATACATACATAACTGCTCTTCCTTTTTGTATTATTGATGCAGTAAAGGTGTCTCCAGAGTTTGCTCCACATAAGAACACTGAAACTACCCGTTTCTCTCTGTGTTTTACTGTTACATTACGAAAAAAGAAAAATAAATAAATAAATAATCACGGGTTTCAAGTAAGACAAAACATATATAATAATAGTATATATAAGGTTTTATATGCCGAGACAAGGATTGGCTTTTATGGATATGGAAGTGAAGGACGTACCCATATGGTAGACAAATATTGATTAACATGCTTCTGTTTGTTGAATTTTCGTTTGTAAAATTCATTTGGATTCCTCTCTTTGTCAGGAAGCGAAATAGCCTCGAGGGATTGAGAGGAGACAGACGGGAAGATTATATGAGTCTGCAAAGGAAGAGAAGAAAAGTTACTGTATGGAATAGTGAAGTGCCTTTAATGTCTGGGGGAGCAATAAGCAAGGGGACAATACATTGAGTAAGAAATTATTGCAGATCATGTTTTTCGAGCTTGGACTCTTGAAAATAAATAGAAAAACAATGCTGTGAAAACATCTATGCAGTGGAGTGGCTGAGTCTGGCTTCTAGTATCAGATAACATTTATACAGAACATGTGAGTTCATAAAGTCCAGGCACTTATATATATCTGCTCCTCGAATATTCCTAATAGCATCTTTGATTGAGCTTATATAGTGTGCCAAGAACTCAGAGAAGGAGATGAGTGTAAAACAACAAGTACTCAGAGTCAGCTATATATATATATCCAAATTGCTCACAAGCTAGCTAGTTGTCAAACTTATCATTTATTCCATAATACGTAATCTCTTAATTGAAAACTTTCTGCAAACTAAAGGGACAATAACATCTTTAGGTTTTTATATGGATCAAACAGAAGAATGATGATTGTCCTGAGATGATAATTCAGCAACCCATTGGATAAAATTAAAACCCAATCCAGCTTTCTCACATAGAAACAAGTTATATACACATAGCTATTGTTGTTCATCAATCAAAAACAAAATCTAGCATTAAACACATAGCTATATATATCCTACGGCTCTTCTTTCGTATGTTTTACAGTTGCCACATGCTCCGTTTCCTTCTCTATTTTCACTCCAATCGAGTCCTGAATTACATGACATAACAAAATGCTAGTGATCGGTGCTGAATATCCCAAAATGCATTATGGGATTTCACAATCCATATTCACCGAACAATTCGGTACTAACATAGGTATCGTTTGTTGCAAAGGATTTATAGAAGCTGAAGCCAATTGTATGCCGAAGGTTCTATTCAATCTATATTTTCCTCATATGACAAATGAATTATTGGTGTAGTCCCGCCTAATATTACAAAATAGAGTTTAAACAAATCATTAGCCGTTTAATATTTGTTTTCTTATCTTAAAAGATAGGGTAATTCTACAATGTTGTTTTCAAAACTTACAATGACACAATAATAGCACCACAACATTCATTAATTCCCAAAATTTATTCATTTTTAGTTTCTGTACGTGTCTAAAAAAAGAGAGAGACGTTTTCTTAGTTTTACAATATAAATAATATTTTACTAGAAGTATCTCGAGTTATACGTAGACATCAGTCACATCAACGTAAATATAAATAATTATGTGATAGAATTTTAAAACAAAATTATGAATCTTCAATTATGGATGTATGAAATTTTAATCAACAAACATGGTGAATGAAATATATCGTATACTATTTTATATTTTTTATATTATTAACCATTTATTTACCTACTAGTCAAAAGATTAGTTTTTTTAAAATGGTTGCTAATTTGAAAAATGTGCATGAAACAAATAAATACTCAAAGCAAAAAATATAGAAACAGGAAAAATACTGCAGCAAGAAGAACTGATCATAAGATTCATAACCAATAAGGACAGGGTAAAAAACTCCAACAAATTACTCATCATCATCATGTTCGTTCGACACCTTACAGGTTCCTTTCTTTGGCAATAGTTTGGACCCTAACCATGGAGAATCAGAAATACTCTAAAAATTGGTAATTTTATCTGGATTCGAGAGAGGGAGAGGAACAAAATCAAAGTCGAATCAAAACAAAACCGAAGGACTATAATGATTCCCATTATGCACTAGCTTTTATCCAAAAAAATTTTATGCACTAAGCTATACCAGTCTGATAAAGAGGCAACCGGTTATATTTAATTAATGTCGCTTGTCTCATCTTTAATTACTGGAGGCTATTTTATTTTTTAGAACGACTAAGTAAATTGCTAATTAAACTCGAAAGACTTTTCCTCAATGTAATTAATACTGTACCATAATTTTTTCCATATAAATAAACGACGATTGCTCTATCAGTCAGTAAACAAACTCGAGAAAGATTCATATTTGAAGTTTTTTTTTGTTTTCTTGTGGAATATCTCATCATGTCTACAAGCTAAAATTGTCTCTCTTTTTTGTTTTGCGGTCATATGCGTTGTAATCTCCGTAAATGCTTAACTACCACATTTTTTTTGGTTCTGTTTCCTTTTGTTCGTTCTATGACATAACAAAATACTGATCATCAGTTATGTATATCAGCATGCATAACTGAAATTTTTCAATCCATACACTACAAGAAAACAGGTCAAATTTTGACCACGAATACAGTCAAAAAATGGTCGAAAACATCTGATTTTGATCATTTTTCGACCAAAAAGAGTTGTCTATAATCGATGGTCGAAAATGATTTTTGGTAAAAAAATGGTCGAAAATTTTTGACCAAATAAAGTCGTCGAAAACTTTTTGATCAAATAAAATCGTCGAAAATTTATGACCATTTATATGGTCAAACATTTTTGACCAAATAAGTCGTCGAAAATTTATGACCAATTAATGTGGTCGAAAATGTTTGACCAGATAAATGGTCAAAAACTTTTGACCAATTATTGACCATGTATTTCAAAATTTTGACCAACAAAATATTGAAAATAAATTCCGAAAAATATTAAATTATAATAAAATGTGTACTATTAATTATGTAAATTCGATTTAAAATTAAAATTATTGAAATAAAACAAATATTCAAATCTGTTTAAAAAAATACATATCCAAAAACATCTCTAAATAAATGCTGTTGAGTATCAAGTTTTTGTTTCCTTTTAGTAATCGCAGAGTAGTGTAGAAAGGATTTTACCAACAAGTAAACGAAAAAAAAGTAAAAGAAATCACACTCCTTAGCTTCATGACATCTACGCCTACAATCTCTGCTTTCTTCACGCCGCCTTTGAAGAATTGCTGTGTTGGCTGCATTCATCAATCATCGTAACGCACATCTCAAAAAGTGGATAACATTATAGAGCTGATATAGACTCAAAACTAATTCATGCTTGATCCTAGAATGTAGAGTAATCTTTGAAAGGAAACAGAGGATGTTACCACAGCAGAGACATTTAACTTCCCAAGAGCATTTGAAAGACCGCCCTACAAATATGCAAGAAGAGATAATTTAATCAATGAAACTTACAGTGATACTTATAAGAAGATGGGATACAAAGAAAGAGCTTATACATGTGTGAAATGATTTCTCTACTCAGTGACTTATGTTACTTTTATTAAGGATGTAATATCAGTAACCAGTTACAGCAAGTAGAGTGTAGCAATCTTTGTTTATACCTCAAGACTTTCTATCAGTTAAGATATTCATTTGGTTCTATACACCCAATGAAAAAGGCTTTGGATAGCAGATACTTCAAAAGCTTCTAATCACAAAACAAAAACCATAGAAAATGGTGGCTTAGGTCTTACGATGGCCTTGTAGAGACATACCTCGTCAATGTCGACCTTATATGTTGTTACATCGGGATATTTCTTACTGAGCTCCAATATCACATCAATGCAGAGGCAGCAAGCGGGAAGTTCCATTGGTACCGAATCAAACGCCGCTTTGAAGAGTTGCGAAGCTCTGCGCTTCTCGGGTTTGTCAGGAAAAACCTGAATCATGTTCGATGTACATAGGTCAGAAGAAACAAATACGAAGGATGACTAATAAATAGAGTAATGAAGGAGATAGATTACAATGCAAGCTCTGGTCTTGATTTTGCAGGAGATAGATTACAATGCAAGCTCTGGTCTTAATGAAGGAGATAGATTACAATTCGATTTACCCAGACAAAACAATACTCATTTACCCAGATAAAAGGAACAACGACAGATCTAAACAAGGAGACATATTCTGATTCGATTCCAGGAAAAATCAGAGAAGATAAAAGGAACAACGACAGATCTAACGAGAAAACGAAAATCAGAGAAGAAAAATCAGAGAATCGAAATTCCAGGAAAAACCCAGAAACTGGGCAAGATAATCTATGCAAGGGACAAAAAAAAAACTTACTACTCGAGCTAATCGAATATCAGAGCAATTACGGAAGAGATCGAAGAAGAGAGAAGAAGAGGAGAAGATGAGATTACGGAAGGGAAGAAGAAGAGGAGAAGAAGAGATTACAGAAGAGAGAGAGAGAGAGAGAGAGAGAGAGAGAGAGAGAGAGAGAGATCGAAGAAGAGAGATAGAGAGATCGAAGAAGAAGAGAGAGAGAGAGAGATCGAAGAAGAAGAAGAAGAGGAGAAGATCGCGAAAAAAAAAAAACGCCTGCTATGAGTAAAGAGATGCGATGAGTTTTTTTTTAGTTATCTTAGGGTTAATGATAATGGTCAGAAATTGGTCACAAATATTTGATCGATTTTGGTCGATAATTCGTCAGTAATTTTGACCGTTTTTCTTTAGAAATAAATGGTCAAAAACTTTCGACCATGTTTTGACCAAAATTTGAATCAGTCGAAATTTGGTCGAAAATAACTGACAAATTTTCGACCAATATGAAACGGCTAGAGACAGTTATAAACGGCTATATAATTGGTCGATAATTGGTCAGACAATTTCGACCAATTTTCCTCAGATAACAGTCGTCAAAACTTTTCGACCAAAATTTGACTGTTTCAGGTAACGGTCGTAAAATGGTCAAAAATATTTGACTAAATCTAAACCATAAATATTGGTCAAAAAGTTTCGACTAAATATCGACCGATTGAATTTCAGTCGTTTATTGGTCTAAAATCAATCGATAAATTTTCGACCAAATAAAAAATGGTCAAAAATTGACTTGTTTTCTTGTAGTGATACTCACCGGACAGTATGGTAACATATACCTTTTTTGGCCGCAAAATAATTTTGAAGCCGAAGATAATTGCATGCCAAAATTCCAATTTATCCGTTTTTTCCATCTTATATTGAAAGAACAATGTTCAAGAGTTGCTAGCTGGAGCTAAAGTAAGGAAAATAGTTATATCGTTTTTTTATTCTTAAAATTATGATGTTATATCCAAAATTTACAATGATATATATAATAATAATAGCATTTTAGCACTCATAAATTTTCAATGTCTTATTTGTTCTTATGTTGTAAAAGAATAATATGTACTTTCTAACTCAATTTCACAACAAACGCAACGTTTTTATTGATTGAGAATATATAAAATATTTATACTAACTCCGTTAAGTATCTGTAATTATAATTTCCAACTTAAACATGCCTTATTCAACATCAAGTCCATGATTAATTTTAATCTTTTAATGTTTCAGACTTTGGGAGTTGTTTCATAATTGTTAATTCATATTTTTCGTTTGTTTAAATCCTGATACGGATTGAGGCATTAAGACCGACATTTTCTGAAAATAGAAAACGAGACGGAACTTTTCGACCAAAATTTTTTTTTTAAAAAGAAGACAGAACTAGAAGAAAAGCCCAACTTTGAGTCTTCGTGGGCCGAACCGAACTGAACTGAACTAAACTAAACTGAACTAAACTAAACTAAACTGAACACTAGTTTTGTTCCTTCTCTCTCTCTCTTTTCTCCGTCTGTCGCTGTCTCTCTCGTCCTCCTCTGTTTCGTAGCTTCTGCAGCAGATCTCTCTTTGTCCTTCTCTCACTCAGATCACTGTAAGTACAACGACACTTCCTTCCTCTTTCGATCTGTTCCCTTTACCCTATATCGATTTGGTCGAATTCTTAATCTCTCTCTCTTTCTTTATTGACCTTGATCTGACTCATTCTTTCATTTACTTTTCTTCTCGATTCATTTCTGACAAACATTTCCGATTTTCTATCATTTGTGTTATAGTTATGGTTGCTTCGCCTCTGAATTAGTCTTGTTCTTGTAAAAGTGTTGTGATCTTTTTATTCCTTTTTAGGGTTTTTGTGTTTTGTGTGTGTAAGCTTAATTTAGTCTAGAACAGTGAAATCTTAGACTTTGTATTAGATCGTTGACTTTTATATGAGTTTTAAGAAATCGAATCATCCTTTAGGTTATTGATCGGAAGTAATTAAATGTTAAAACGAGATTATAGAAGGTTTTGTTTTTCTCCCTGAATCAGTCTCAACAATTTCTTCTCAAAATTTAGGATCAAATGATACATTACACAGCTTATTTATTGCTTGTGTTAAACTTAAGCTATGCTCTTGTATGAAGAACATAAATTTTACTACTTGAGTTGATGTAGTAAGTCTTTTGGCTTTTTTTCCTTATTTTTGTTTTTCATCCTTCAATCTTTCTTTGGGTACTTTCTTGATAAACATTCAATTATATAAGAAATCCATTATAATGTGGTGTTCTCTATGCAAAGATGCTCTTAGTTTCGTAGTCGGATTGGTTCTTTCTATTTCCTTAATTGTATTAGCGAACCGGAAATTCTAAAACCGTCAGAAATCATATTTCTGCAAATTAGACAGGAACCCAAAGCAGCAAAAGCCCATCTTTGAGTATCACAACTACTTATAATTTAGAATCAGATGATGCAATACATAGCCTGATTATTGTTATTGCTAAACTTAAGCTATGTTTATTTGTATAAAGAAGGTAAATTTTGCTAATAATATACTCTCTCTGTGTATATATCGAGTGTAGATGGCACAGCAGGAAGCTAGCCCTTCCCCTGGTGCTGAGGTTGTTGGTCGTGCCTTTGTGGAGCAATATTATCATATTCTTCACCAATCTCCCGGTTTAGTTCATCGGTTTTATCAGGATTCGAGCTTGTTAACCCGACCTGATGTTACCGGTGCCGTGACCACTGTCACAACTATGCAAGTGAGATTACGCTCTTAACTTTAGAAAGTCGATTACTTCAACATTACTAATTGATCTCTTCTGAGTTATATTAACTTGGTTCCACTTTTGATTTTTCAGGCGATCAACGATAAGATTCTGTCATTGAGATATGAAGACTACACAGCCGAGATAGAAACTGCAGATGCGCAGGAGTCTCATGAGAGAGGCGTTATCGTGCTGGTGACTGGACGCTTAACCGGCAACGATAAAGTGAGGAAGAAGTTCAGTCAAACTTTTTTCTTGGCACCACAAGACAAGGGATACTTTGTCTTAAACGATGTGTTTCGATTCCTCGAGGAAAAAGAGGTGACAACACAAGCCCAGTCTGTCACCATCAATGGAACCACCAGGGATGTTCAGGCTCCCATGGAACCAGGTACGATGAAAGATCCACTGTTTTTTCCCCTTACCATATAGCACTCGTTTTTTCCGATAAGGATATTAACATTCCCTTACTTCTTGTCAGAGCGTGTTATAGTTAGTCACGAGGCCGAGGTAGAACCCAAGCCAGTTGCTTCTATTGAGGAAGATCTTGACAATGTGGCAGAGGTGTATGATCCTTCTGATAAAGACGAAGGAGTTGTTGTTGACATTGAGCCTATCGAACCTCCAACTCAATTAAGTCACACTGAAATTCTACCAGTGTCTCAAGGAGATGCTCCTAAGCATTCCTATGCTTCAATCGTAAGTCTAATTGCTTAAGAACTGATTTTATTTGTTTTCTCTCTTTTTTGTTTTGTTTGTTTGTAGTAAGCGTTTTAAGTCTTTGTGTGATTCAACAGCTCAAACTGAAGAACAGCGGTCCAGCACCAACACACGTTGCTCGGAACAAGCCAAGAGCAGCTCCGGTCAGTACCAACCAGAAGCCAACTGCTCCTCCTGCTGAGCCTGCAGCAGCGCCCGATGCCTCAGGTCTCGAGAATGTTCCAAACAGTATCAATGTTGATGTGGAAGGTCCGTAAATTCTTTTCATTTTTATGCTGTTGAAATATACGCAATCCCATGGTTATTGATTTCTGATTTTTTTTTTCCTTCTCGTTATAACAGATGATGGTCATTCGATTTATGTTCGAAATTTACCTTTTGACTCCACACCAACACAACTTGAAGAGGTGTTCAAGAACTTTGGTGCCATCAAGCATGAGGGGATTCAAGTCAGAAGCAATAAGGTTTGATATATTAATGTACAATTTCCTCCAAAACCCCTTGCTTATTGGTTCCTTACACGTTGTTTGTGACTCTCAGCAGCAAGGTTTCTGTTTTGGTTTTGTGGAATTCGAAACATCTAGCGGAAAGCAGAGTGCGCTCGAGGTAAAAACCATAGCCTTCAAAATCTTCTTATATCCTTCTTTGAGGTTAAAGTCTGACTCTTTTGGTTGGTACCTGCGTAGGCCTCACCGATTACAATTGGGGACAGTCAAGCTGTTGTAGAGGAGAAGAAAACAAATAGTCGAGGTAACAAACGAGAGAGACCTCATCAAGAAAAAGCTGGTTTAGTGAAAGAGTTGTGTGTATATGAAAGATGGCTTCAATTTTTTATTTTTTTGTACAGGCAACCATGGAGGTAGTAGGGGTAGGTACTTTCCCGGAAGAGGTAGCTTCCGAAATGAAAGTTTCAAAGGAGGACGTGGTGGAGGAGGAAGAGGAGGCTATGGAAGAGGAGGAGGAGGTGGTGAGTTTTCCGGTAGACCTAAGAGCTCAAACCCACGGAACGGAGGAGAAGGTTACCAAAGGGTTCCTCAAAACGGAGGAAGTGGAAGAGGAGGTGGAGGAGGACGTGGTGGGCCTCGCGGTGGTGGTTCATCTTGACTTTGCATTTAACGGTGCCTCCATAAGAGAGTAGTTTACATTTTTTGTTTTGCTTCGATTTTTTTTGCTAATACTTCTGAGTTGATGTGGCAAGTCTTTTTGGTCGGTTTAGTTTTTTTAAATTTTCTTGCTTTTCTTTGTATTTTTTCCTCGTTTTTGTTTTTCATCATTCAATCCTTCTCTGTGTACTTTCTTCATAAACATTCAATTTCATAAGAAACCCATTATAAAGTTGTGTTCTTTTATGCAAAAATGTTCTTGGTTGTTTAGTTAAAGTGAGAGCAGAGGTAGTGAACTGGACCGGCTCGCCAGATTCGTTGATTGCATCAGGGAACCGGAAAGAACAAAACCGGTTAACCAGATTTCTGCAAATAAAGAAAACCAAATGCAGCAGAGCCACCAAGAACAGAGACCAGAGCTTCTAAACCACTTTTGATAGCATAATTTGAGTCTTTAAGAAACAAGCAAAAAGAAAACAAAATACAAATTGCGAGTACCAAAATTGAACAAGTCTTCCAAGTTTACACGGAAAACTTCTCTCGAAAAGGAAAATGGAGAACTTTGGTGAGTTATCAGACAACACAAAGAGAGCATTTTATCGTTTGAACTTCTTAGAAGATTTCTTGTCTTTGTTACCTCCCTTGTTACCTCCCAAGAACCTCTCACTCTCGTCATCATCTTCTCCCCTTCTCTTCCTCCTACCTCCTGATTCTTTCATATTCTACAACAAAAATAAAAAAACACATAATTCAATTCTCTATATATCCAAGTAATAAGCAAACAATATTAACCTTTGACATGTAGTAGTATGCAAAGTAAAAAAATACCATTGCGGATAATTTTTTGGCTTCTGCAACTCTCTCCAACAATGACAAGACTTCGTCTTCCTCAGCTGGATATTCTGGTAGTTTCTTGCCTGAATGTAGAAACATAGTTAAATGTCTTTATCCTATGAGAAAAAAATGCAGTGTATCTCCCAGATTTTTTACTTACCTATGAGTTTTTCAATTTGTAAGTACCATTCGAGCTCATACTGGTTTACAAGTGATATCCCAACACCAGAACGTCCAGCACGAGCAGTTCTTCCAACTCTGTGGATGTAATCCTATGACCAAAATTTGGAAGATGAATGTGTGTTCTCAAGATCATTGAGTCATGAGAAACAAGAAAAAAGGGCTAACCTTTGAATTCGTGGGAATGTCGTAATTGATAACAACATCAACCGATGGGATATCGAGCCCTCTACTAGCCACATCCGTGCAAACCAAGATGTTACATTCCCCTGCTTTGAACTTATTCAATGCTCCAAGTCTCTTTGACTGTGAATATTTCGAAAAGAATGAGAAAATTTTAAGAGAATTTCAGTCATGAAATGTTTGGAAATTGGAGTGCATCATTAACCTGAGTCATTTGACCACTGATAGGAATGGCTCTAAAGCCAAGGCTCCGAAGCATCAAAGCCATAAAACGAGTACCATCACAAGTTCGGGTGAAAATCATTGATGTTGATTCAGGCATTTCACTCAGAATGTATACAAGGTAGCAATCCTGTTAAAATCATATCATTGAAAGCTCATTATATTCAAAGGAAAAAAAAAAGAGTCTCTTATGTGTTTGATACTATCTATCTATCTATCTATCTATCTATCTATCTATCAGGCTGTTGTCATAAAAATAAGGTACCTTGTATTTAGCAGCAACAAACCGATACTGCTGTTTTAGAGTATCAACTGTGGAATATTTGGAGGCAGCCTCAATCTGGAGGAAAGCAATAAACATAAAACTGTTATACCTTTCAACTATGATTGCCGCATTGAGAAAAATAACTGAAATCAATTTAGTGTTTCCGTACCTTCACAGGATTCCTTAAGCACGCTCTTTGGAGTTTTCGAACCTACAAGGCCAAAGCAAATTCAGTGACTTTAATCAGTTGATCGTTCTTAAGACTTCCACTCCACCAAAATATTACAGAGAGACAGTTAGATCGATCAAAACCACAACAATGTCAAGCAAGGTTCCTACCTTTTTAGTCATAGTTGCTGAAAAAAGAAATGTTTTACGGTCACGAGGGATCTCTTCCAAAATCTGGTTAAGAGATTTCTCAAAATCTTCATTCAGCAGTCTATCTGCTTCATCAAGAACCTGATGAACAACGTGAAGCAAATATAAAAATTATAAATTCATACCAAAACGAAAAAGATCAACAAAGACAAGCTTAAATTTACCAGATATTTTAGCGTCTTCAGAGAAAAGCCTTTTGTGTCAGACATGTGATCCCAAAGACGACCAGGTGTTGCAACCTATGAAACAACATAGCAAACTTAGCTACTAGATTCGCTCGCGTTAAGTAGAGAATAGTTAACAAATTAAGAAATAAACATACAATAACATGAGGCCGTTTCCCAAGAGCAATAGTTTGTTGCATCCTGTCTATACCTCCAACAAGCTGGAAAAAACCAGGAAACATGTTCGGTTTAAATCCATTTGTAGCAGGAAGATTTCAATTATGGTAGCATGGTTAAAGCATCAGCTTACCACAGCACACCTAAGACTTATATCAGATCCTAGAGACTCAAACTGCTCAGCAATCTGGATTGCAAGCTCTCTGGAGAGAAGAAAACAGAACAATCAAATCCAATTAAGATATCATCAAAGTAAACGCTAGAAGAAACTGAGGTGAGCGAATCATACCGAGTAGGAGATAAAACACAGGCGAAGAATGCAGGATCAGGTCTACGCCCTTTCTTAGGCTCAGAATCATAAACATACTCAAGAAGTGCTTGCAAAATAGGCAACGCGAAGGCTCCGGTTTTCCCAGAACCGGTTTGCGCAAGTCCAATTACATCTTTCCCTGAACGAGACACCAACACGTTAGATTCAATTGAATCCCATGATTAAGCCCTAATAATACAAAGTTCCAAGCTTTTCAATCTCGCAAAAACCTAAACACAGAAATAGGAGCGTCAAAATCAAAATAAACTCACAAAGAAAAAGATTCAATCCTAAACATCATTGCATTGGAGAATCCCCTAAAAACAAAAAAAAACCCTACCTTCAAGAGCATAAGGAAGGGCTTCGGCTTGAATTTTCGAAGGGTACTTCCATCCCAATCTATCGCAAGCTTTCACAAGCTCCTCACGCAAACCAAGTTCTGCAAACGTCTTCACCACTTCGTTCTCTTCCTCCATTTCAATACCCACCAGGAAATTCGCAACCCTTTTCCTCTCTGGACCTCCAATATCGGGTGTGAATCAAATAGCCTTAAGAACGATCGCGTTTATAAGATTTCCGGGGACAAATCGCCGTGCGAGGTTTAGGGCTTTAGATAAATCGAGCAGCGGAAAGCAAGCTGGACGAATAAACAACAGACGACTGTTGGCCGCGAAAGAGCAGAGAGAGACAGAGAGCGAGCGAAAGGGTTTTGGTTATGTTGTTATTTAATAGCTTAATTGGGCCTACTATGGGCCTGTTATCTCAAACATTGGTCTCAATCATGATTTTTCAAAAGGCCAATACAAAAATGTTCGTATCAAAAACCTTTCTGATTTGCTCCTTTCTAGATTCCAAACACAATATAAATCACTTGCAAATCTTAAGCAGGTAAAAATTACTAAGGAATAAGCTTTAATCCAGTTAATTATGTTTACTGCAGAAAAGCTTATATTACAAGCAAAATTTTGAGACTTTTTAGGCAAAAAGATTCCTAACATGTGAAGCTTGAGATCTAATGAGATGCTTTGTTCTTCTTGGAGATGTCTTGGAGCAATAATCTTGATTCAGCAGCAAAATCAACAGGAGCTACTGCTTTCACAGTTACCCTCTGTCTCTTCTCACCATTATACTCATTCTGAGTGACACTAATCCTGAAGAGATGAGAGGACCAGGTTGCTTCTTTCAGCTTCGCCTGAAATTCATTTACCTCACCTTCCTGGAAAAAGTTTAAACATTAAACATCGAATTGTTCAACAGAGTTCTAAGTTAACAGATAGCTCTTTTAGGGTTTTGTCTCCTTACCTCTGATCTTAGTTTGTTGAGCTCATCAGCTGAACATCCAATAATCTTCTCTGCTTCATCGTTGAATGAGGAAAACCAAGCTTCTCCTGTTGAGTCAGAGACTTTCACCACCATTATGTACCTGGCAACACACAAAGTAGACAGAAGTAAGTTTGCTGAAGACAGGAAAAAAATTCTACCAAGTTTTGATCTATGAATCTGAGTTTCTAACCTTAAGCTGCACTCTTCATCTTTTTTCTGGCAACCTTCACACCAGTAACCAGAGTCAATTGCTGCAGTCACTTTCTTGTTACAAGTCTTACAAGCTTGGTACCACATTGTCTGGTCTGGTTTGATGAAGCTTATGTAACCCCTAGTGCTGAAAAATACAGGCTGCAATAGAAACCCAATTCCATAATAAGTTTGTAACTCTATTGTTGAACAATTTTGGTCCAGGACTGGAATTCAATGTTTAAGTACCTTGTCCTCGCCAAGAGATGGGTTGCTTGTGATGTGAGAGAGAAGGACTCGGTCAGTATACATAGACCAAGATCCATTCTTGGCAGATGGGCTCATCCCTGAGCCAATGGAAGACATGGATGTTTCCTTGCCTTCAGAATCATACCTGCAAAAGTCGAAGACAAAGCTAATTAAATTAGCACAGACAAGTTTCATCCTTTTACTTTATCAGCTGACTCGATCCAAAAGACATACCAAGATTTCAACTTTTTAGCTTCTGGTGATTCAGGATTTATCACCACATTGCTTCTGCTGATGGTGGACAACGAAACACCTGGAGAGATTGGATGGAATCAGCAAACAGGTTTAAAGATGTATGATTTCGACATATTATTCAATCATAGCAAACCCAAGATTACCTTGAAAGTCTCCAACTTTGAGAGACTTGATTGCAATCACAGGAGACTTATCAGCCATGTCTAGCAGTTCTTGACCTATGCCGGTTGCCAGGTTGTTCCAAAGGGACACCACAACAGTTTTCTTTGCCTCATCAACCAAAGTTATATCCCTCTTGGGGATCATCTCATTGTCAGTTCTCCTTCTAATACTCATGGTAGGAGACACACTTTGAACAACTCCGATAAGATCTGGAAATAGCATAATATTCAAGTTGTTATCATCCTAAACTAATATATGCAAGATGAATGTTCAATGAAAAAAAAAAACAGCTCTTACCAATAAGCTCCTTCTGATTGACATACAAACCCAACTCTTCAATGGGTACAAAGTTGAATTTTGTCTCAGTAACAAACATTTCCTCGTTACTAGCTTCCTCCACCTCCGAATTTTCATTCAGAGTCATCTCATAGTCATTCTGAACTGTCTGGAACAGCTTGTTAGCAAGTTTGAGAGACCCCCTTGAGATATAATAGACCTTTCCCAATTGGAATATATCATAAAACTTCCTTGCAGCATCATTAAACATGGTGGCTTGAATTTGTGTTCCCTGAATTACACCAAAATTAACAAAAATGAGTAACCAAACCACATGTAAAGAAAGTCTATATACAAAGTTCGAGATTTCATGAAAGTGGGAGCTTTCTTACTTCTTCATCTGTCAGTTCCACATTGAAGACACATCCTTCTCCTCTAGCGTTTCTGTAATTTCTCATAAGTCCCTTGTTAGTGACTCGGACTTTGATGGTCCAGCTTCCTTGATAGGGATTCAAGGACACAAGTGGATGAACCCTTCTAGTCATGGCCATTCTTGCAGCTGGTGCAGCACTGCAAAAACCCAAAGTGATTAAGCAAAGACTCAAATTGTTTGACAGAGAAGATGAAACATTGAAGACGTAAGAGATTGCGCTTACTTTCCCCTCTGTTCACTGATTATCTGAGAAGCCGATTTGGCAACAAATTCCTGCTTCGGCTTCAACGTGATACCAGTTGAAACATCAGTTTTAACATCATTGGCAGTAGGAGAGTGCTCTAGTTTCTGTTTCTTGAGCACACCAGCCTCCTCTTGGCTCGTACACTCCAAGTTAATCTCAGAATCAAGCGCAGAAGCAACAGCCTCACATTTGGTCACAAGGAAATATCTGCAGGGAGTTTAAAACTATATGTTAGTAGCTGTTTGATTTCAATAATATGATTATTCATGTAAAGAAGCAAAAGAGATTCTTACTTTGTTGAATTGCTTGAAATGTCGTTAACAGTGAAATCGAGGAGACGGATTAGACCCAGATTCTGAATCTTTCCAGAAATAATATCAGGTGTCAATGACGCTGTAAATATTGCTTTGACTTTTGTCTTTCCATCATTTGCACTAAATCTGTAAACCAAAACCAGATTCCAATCAGACCAATTTCGAAGCACACAAACCTGAACTAGATCCATCAGAACAAAGCCAGTACTATATCAGATCGGTAAGTAAAACCCAAAACTGGGGATTAAGAAGAAAAAAAACACAGATCTCTATCATGGAGTCATACACAGTTGTAAAGCTGTATTCACGGATTTCAATTCAAACATCGTATAATCTAGAGTCGGAAAAAAGGAGAATAAGAAATCAAAAACAAACCAGATGATGAAGAGAAAACGAAGCTTACTTATATCCATTGCCGATAGGCTTAAGATCGAGGACTTGAACGACGATATCAGGTCGATCGGAGGACGACGAATCAAAGGATGGGTTGGACAATACGGCGGAAATAGCATCTGGGGTCACCGAAGTCGACATTTTTTTCTCTCTCGATTGGAAAGTTTTCTGATTTCTGCTTAAAACGAAGAAGGGAATGTAAAAGGTGTGTGTTTGTGAGTGATATAGCTGTGAAGAAGAAGGGTTTTGTAAAGGGAGACATGAGCGGGATCTAATTAAATTCGATTTATTACTCCCGCGGGTTTATTTTTTTCATTTTTTGGAGAAAAACTGTATCGCTTCTTTCCTTCTTTTGGCGCCTGGCTGGAACCTTTGGGTGGAAACAGAGGTTTACACATATTTGTTTATTTTAAATTAGAAAGATGATTATTGACTCGGGAAAAAAACTTGCTGAGGTCCTACGATGAGCTGTCAACTACTCGTTTGAGCCGTGGAATATAATCGGACGGTTCAGATCAATACACGTAACAGCCTTCGTGAGCCAGTCCAACTTCAAGTATTGACTAATCAACCTTGTTATAGCGCGCAAACAAAAGCCCGAGAAAAAAGGACCTATTTTTTGTTGTACCCTTGTTTTCCCTAATACTTATAACATTATCACTTAAATATATTCAATTGATCTTTAAAAACCCAATTATAAAATGTACAAATTAGCACCATGTAATAATTAAAATGTCCAAAAACAATACAAAAAACACAGTTTTTTTTTTTTTTAAATTACGGGATAAATTTTGTTAGATACTCCAAACTGAATAAGAATTACATGGACTTATACAAAATTAAAATTCTCTAGTATTCGATTATATTTTTTTGTTTATCAACAATATATATATATATATGGTTTATTTGATTTTATATTCTATTAGCAAAAAAAAAAAATGAAAGCAAAAACCTTGAACGGAACAACGAAATGGGGGACAAGTGTAACTAAACGAAATATGGGTGATATTAGTAAATGATAAGAATAAGTAGGGTTATTTCAAAAGTTTCTTACTTTCTATTTCTATCCCCAAATTTCAGTTAATTTGCTCATGTGTGCAAGTCAATGGCGGAATCGATCTGAGTTAGATTATGGGGCGGCCATAAATCTCTGTGTAATTTATCATTTTTTCCTCAACCTTTCGCCATCTACGAAATTACGGGTTCCCCTTCGCTCTAATAAAAATTCCATTTTTCAACTTTCTTATATGGAATTGCTTACACAAACAACTCTTCCTTTTGCTTCCTCTTCCGCATAATTCTCTTGCTCTTGCTTCCATAATTTGTTCTTTGCTTTATATAGAAACCGATATCAAACCAGAAAGTGTTGGATTAAGCTCGTTTCACGGTACGTCACCCTGTTCGATCATCAAGTGTATGATAAAATCTTCCTGCGAAATCAAACAACAGAAAATTATCAAACTTGTTTCTGAATTTCCTCAAAAATCTCTCCTTTTTACAGAAGCAAGAAAGGGTTTTCGGGAAAGCTGTTGACTTTTGACTTTTTCTTTGGGGGGGGGGGAGGGCTTTATAGCTCTGTTTCTTCAGAGAGATAGAATGGTCTTGTGAGGAGGTCAACAAAATTGGTGGATATGAAGAGGGCTTCATCGATCTATTATCATAAAGTATGTCAGATGGATTAAGCCTATCTAGTAATGGTTTTTACCATGTTCATGTGGGGATTCCTCTTCCTCTCTGTTTACTTCATTCCGGGTGTTGTTAATGGATTCATCAAACAGTTTCCATTAGCCTAGTCTTTACTGCTCCCCTCCCTATTTGTCCTTTCACCTGGAAACACTTTTGACTTTTCTCTCTTCTGCTGTGTCTTCTTAAAGTTTTCTCGTAGAGTTCAAGTTGGGTTTAGGCTCTAGTCTTTGGTTTTGGATATGGCAGAGTTTGAATCCAGGCTTCCTGTTTCTGGAGTGAAAAATCATGTCTTTGAGGCATGTCACCATGTTGTTAAGGCACTGAGGGCATCTGATAACAACCTCGATGCCAACTTGAGAAAGCTCCTAAGTGACCTAGAGTCGCATTTGTCAACATTTGGGATGGCTGATACTAAAGTTGAAGAAGATACAGGTTTCTGTGAGATGGAGGAGAGATTCAAAGAAGCTGTGAAGAGAATCCTCGGTTGGGAGACCAACCAGTCCACGATATTGGGAGCTGGTCCGTCTGAAGCTAATCTGTTCTTTCAAGCCCTCTATGAAGTTCAAACAGTTATAACTAACCAGAAGGAGAAAGATGTTTACAACCAAGCTACGGTTGCTCTTGACATCGCGATGGTGAGGCTCGAGAAAGAGCTCTGTGATGTTCTGTATCAGCACAAACTGCATATAAAGCCTGAATACTTGGCTGTTAGTTCCCGTGGAAAGGATCTTGTCTACGACGAGTCCTTTGTCTCCCTAGATGATGAAGTTGTTGTTGAAACTTCTTCACCCGAAAATGATGAACACACTTTGGGATTCCAAAGTGCTGATATGTTTGACCCTGTCATCGTTCCTCATATCAAGGCTATTGCAAACGCCATGTTTGCTTGCGACTATGGTCGAGCATTCCGTGAGGCTTTCATCAGCGTTCGAAGAGAAGCTCTGGATGAGTATATGGTCACACTCGAAGTGGAAAGACTCAGCTGTGTCGATGTCCTTCAAATGGACTGGGAGGATTTGAACGGTGCAATGAGAAAATGGACAAAGGTTTTAAAGATCATTACTCGGGTCTATCTCGCCAGTGAAAAACAGCTTTGTGAACAGATCTTGGGAGACTTTGAGTCTATTTCTACAGCTTGCTTTATTGAAATCGCAAAAGATACGATTCTTACTCTCCTCAACTTTGGTGAAGCTGTGGCGCTGAGATCTTGCCAGCCAGAAATGCTTGAGCGCTTCCTTAGCATGTATGAGGTTTCAGCAGAGATTCTCTTGGATGTCGATAACCTCCTCCTGGATGAAACAGGCTCGTTTCTAAGAATGGCTTTCCACGAGCTGTCAAAAAAGCTAGCTGATCTTACAACTGCAACATTCTTGAAGTTCAAAAACGCAATAGCCGCGGATGAATCCTCACGTGCCTTTCCTGGAGGCGGAATTCATCACCTGACCAGGTATGTAATGAACTACTTGAAGCTTCTCCCGGAGTACACTGATGCTCTAAACTCACTCCTTCAGAACCTAGAAGTTGATGACTCAATCCCCGAGAAAACCGGGCAAGACATCCTTCCTTCTACATTCTCTCCGATGGCTAGACATCTCCGGTCAATTGTCACAACTCTGGAGTCCAGCCTCGACCGAAAAGCTCAGCTTTACACAGACGAATCACTCGGATTCATTTTCCTGATGAACAACTTTCATTACATGGTCCAGAAGGTAAAAGGATCAGAGCTGCAACATTTCTTTGGAGACGAATGGATCAGGAAACACATCGCAAGGTACCAACACAATGTCACAAACTACGAGAGATCCACATGGAGCTCCATTCTCTCTTTGCTTAAAGACAACAAGGACTCTGGAAGTACCCTGAGAGAAAGATGCAGACTTTTCTGTCTTGCCTTCGATGATGTTTACAAGAATCAAACCCGTTGGTCGGTCCCTGATCCAGAGCTCCGCGACGATCTTCACATCTCGACCTCGGTCAAAGTTGTTCAGTCTTACAGGGGATTTCTCGGTAGAAATGCAGCTCGTATAGGCGAAAAACATATCCGATACACTTGTGAAGACATTGAGAATTTGCTCCTTGATCTCTTTGAGTGTTTGCCACCCAGATCATTACGTAGCTCTCGTAGGAGATGATGAAGAAAATCTCTCTCTCTCTCTCTCTCTCTCTCTCTCTCTCTCTCTCTCTCTCTCTCTCTCTCTCTCTCTCTCTCTCTCTCTCTCTCTCTCTCTCTCTCTCTCTCTCTCTCTCTCTCTCTCTCTCTCTCTCTCTCTCTCTCTCTCTCTCTCTCTCTCTCTCTCTCTCTCTCTCTCTCTCTCTCTCTCTCTCTCTCTCTCTCTCTCTCTCTCTCTCTCTCTCTCTCTCTCTCTCTCTCTCTCTCTCTCTCTCTCTCTCTCTCTCTCTCTCTCTCTCTCTCTCTCTCTCTCTCTCTCTCTCTCTCTCTCTCTCTCTCCCTCTCTCTCTCTCTCTCCCTCTCTCTCTCTCTCTCTCTCTCTCTCTCTCTCTCCCTCTCCCTCTCCCTCTCTCTCCCTCTCTCTCTCTCTCTCTCTCTCTCTCTCTCTCTCTCTCTCTCTCTCTCTCTCTCTTGTGTTTTACTTATGCAGTGATTTGTGATACATGTAACTTGTAAGTAATGTTGTAGAATTTTACACTCCATTGCGGGGATGTAATTTAATTTGCTATAAGTAAATTAATCGTTTTTTATTCGTTATAGCGACTGGGCTGTCACTAAATACAAATGACGACCCAATAAGAAAGCCTTACGTGTATGATATTTGTTTTTTCCAAATTTCTTTAGCTTCACATCACTGAATTTTCAACGGTCACGATTTACTTAGATCGTTTGCAAATTTGCTACATAAACCCTTCCACGAACAAGTAGGGTTTTAACAGAAGCGAAGAATCACAGAGGAAGCCAAGTGTAGAGAGGTACTTTTACTCTTCATGGTCATTTCTTTCTCATAAACCCTAAAAGTTGTCAGCTTCGATTCTCTTTAGCTGTTTTAGAGGTTCTCTCGTCTCGAATGTTGAGTGATCTTGGGCAATAATTTGTCATTTCTTTGCTTTTCATTTTCATGGGTTTTGCTTCCGATTTGTTTTTCCGACATAGCTGCTTTGTGTTTCGGTTTCCCATTCACTGTTTGGTTCCTGAAAAGTCAGGGAGGCAATTAAGAGTAAAAAATTTAAACCTTTGATTGTCGTTTTTAAGATACTGGGAAAGAGTATGACACTGACTTATTTCTTGATAGAAAAATCAAATGATATGAATATGATCATTACTTATATCTGATTTGACTAATTCGGCTTTCCATCTTAGATATCTAACGGCAATGGCTTTTCTGAGTAAATTCGGAAACATATTGAAGCAGACCACGAGCAAGCAACTCAATGCTCAGGTTTCTTCATCAAGCCCTTCGCTTTTTCAGGCGATAAGGTGCATGTCATCTTCTAAGCTCTTTATTGGAGGTGAGTCTAGCACTAGAAAATCTGTTGAAACGAGAAATTTTCTAGTTGTTTTGCTATGTTTTTACTAAATTTTTGAATTTTTGTTTTTGTTGTAAGGTATGGAATATAACATGAATGAGGATAGCTTAAGAGAAGCTTTCAACAAATACGGTGAAGTCGTCGAAAGTAAATAACTGACCTATTTAGTATTCTTGTAAATATGATTGCAGTAGTGTGTTAGTGAGCAAATAGGCACTTGTTTCTTGTGTATGGTTGTTTAGTTGCCTTTTGCTAATCCAGCCTCTATGTTTTTACACAGCTAGGGTTATTTTGGATCGTGAAACTGGTAGGTCGAGGGGATTTGGATTCGTTACATTCACCTCTGCAGAGGCGGCCTCTAGTGCTATCCAGGCTTTGGATGGCCAGGTAATTTCTATTGCTGATCTTTAAATCGTTGAAAGAGTAATAATGTCTGTGAGCTTCCAGGTGTCTCCTTGGGTTAGCTTTCATTGCATTAATTGTCTCCATAGTATTCACTATCTTCTTCTCTGAGAACGATGTTGGTTTGAACTAAGAACCCTTTCCCTTTCTGACCCGATGCCTTAATCCTCCCTCAGACTCTCCATGGCCGGATTGTTAAAGTGAATTATGCACATGATAGAACAAGTGGCGGTGATTTTGGTGGTGGAGGCTATGGAGGTGGTGGCTATGGAGGTGGTGCTGGCGGCTATGGTGGTGGTGGTGGAGGTTATGGTGGTACTGGCGGCTATGGAGGCGGTGCTGGTGGATATGGAGGTGGTGCTGGTGGATATGGAGGCGGTGGTACTGGTGGCTATGGAGGCGGTGGTGCTGGTGGCTATGGAGGCGGTGGTGCTGGTGGCTATGGTGGCGGTGATGCTGGTGGCTATGGAGGCAATGCGACTGGTAGTCACGGAGGTGGTGGATATGGTGCAAGCGGTGGTTATGGATCTAGCGTCAGCGGTTATGGTGAGGGTTCAAGTGCAAGTGCAGGTGAGGGTTTAAATGCAAGTGCAGGTGCTGTTGGTAGCTATAATGGAACTAGTGGTTATGGAAGTGGCAATACTTACGGTAGCAACAATGGTGGATTCGCTGGAGACAACCATTTTGAAGGAAACCCAGTTGGCAACAGCTCTCAGTTCGGTGGTGACAATACTCAGTCTGGTGTTGGTGGCCAATATGGCGGCGAGGCTCAGTTTGGACGCATGGAGAAAACTGAGATGAAAATGGAGAATGGACCAGTGGGAGATTTCGAGGATGACACTAATGTTGCTAAAAGAGCTTGAATCAATTAGCAAAAAATGTTGTCAAGACTTTGTTGTCTTATCATATTTATCGGATGACTAGTAGTAGCTACTCTATATTCATGAATGATACACTTTATTTAGAAACAATCTGCTTTTTCTATCTTTGAAAATAATTTGTTAGCTTGAGATTGTTTCTTAAGGTATACATTGATTTTTATTTTTTTTGATAAAAAGCGCTTTGTTTCAGCATTGATTGTCGTCTGATATACGAAAATTTAATCTGTTTCAGCATATTTACTACACTAACCAGACTTGAAAATTCATCCATCAGACAAATCTAATGTTACCTAATTTTATATATTCTGTTCTGTCTCTTCTCTGTGAAATAGCATTTTCTGAGCATTCAACACAACATGAGATCTTTGTTTTGTTTTCTCAACAATCTGTTTTATCAGCTGCTTCTCCATTTCATTCTCAAAGTCACTGCTTTCCTCTTCGTCTTCTTCTTCCAAACCAATAAAGTCTAGCAGTTCCTGCTCCTGCACCTTGGAATCAACCTTATGATGCCTCCAAGGTGAGCTCTTATTTGTTGAAGAGAAATCTTCTTGGTGAAGCCCGCTTTCTTGCATCTCCAGTGGTGAATCAACATCTTCAGAGTCATCGTTAATTTTCATCAATTCTTCGTAAGAGTCATTGAATGCATCAAGTGCTTCCACTGTTAAGTTCATAACCAGGGGTTGCATTTCAGCAAGATTAGTCTTGGTGTGCTCTATAGCAACTGGGATTTTCGAGTCACTCATATGTCACCACTTCACGGGTTTCCCATAACCTTGACCATGAATTCTTCTTGCTCTCTGATTCCATGACCAGCTGTTCCACCTTCCTTTGGCTCTCTTGGAGTGCAGCCTCGAGCTCTGTAATCCGTTTCTCAAGACGTGAATTGATAACATTATGCAACCGCAAGCTCAATTCGCGAGGTGAGACAGCATAGTTTCCTGACTCAGGTGTGGAGTTACCACTTGGATCTTGGTTGGACTCGGTTTCATCTAAACGGTTCCCTTTAACCGGATCAGCTCTCAGTTCACCCTGTGCAAATTCTACCTCGAAACCCGGCTCCATCTGCAAAAAAAAAATTCAAAGTAGAATTTACAAAATTGAACTTTGAACATCTTGTTTGAGTTTTAGTGATTTAATGCAAAGGAAAGAGCATAGTTAACATTGTGGACAACTCACCTCTATCAGCCCTGAAAAGAAAGAAAAAAAAAAACTCAAAATGTCATGTATAGTCTTTTCCTTTTCCCAGTAAAAATAAGTAGCACAATTTAAAGATTGTAAGAACTTTACCATGTTTTCTACTCTTGGTCTTCTCATTTCCCACTTTTCTCTCAACCGAAGACTCAAACCCTGAGATTCCGCAATTACGTGCAGCCTTATCTTCACTGAGAATAATTTGTTGGCTCAGCCACAAAGAATCTGCAGTGCTCTTGCTAATTACTCGAGCACCGTCAGTGACAAGCAATGGCCTTGAAATTGAAGCATGTGGCGATGGAAATGGGCTAGTCATGCAATCTTCCACGGCAATTTGCTCTCCATGAAACCGAGACATTAAGCAGCTTTCCAGAGAACTCAAAGGTTTAGTTAATCGTCTGTACTGCTGGTTTCTCCTAGCGAATCTTCTCTGCCTAAATGAAGAACTCAACTCTGTGTCACCTGCAAGAGTACCACTGGTTTTCCAATTCCCATGTTCAATCTCCGGGAACTCGGGCATTAAACAAAACAAAGAATCTGGATGAACATCTTCACAATTTCCCGAATTCTCCCCACTCGTTGATGGTACATCCACTCGATGTGCATCCGGACTTCCCCCGTCTGATTTCATTTTATCATCCCCAAACTTTCTTTCATTCCCCAATCTGCTAAGCAGGCATCTACGAGGAGATTCTGGCTTCACATTCTCTTCAGAAGAAGATTCTAGAAAGTTATCTTTACCTTTCGTTATATTCTGCAATTTCTTTGCTATATATCCCGTAGCAGCTGTAGCTGCCATTAACCATATATCCATTTCTTCCTCTCTTGTCCTCGAGAATCAAGAGAGCAACCCAAAATTCAACAGTAGAAGAATCTCCCCTTCTTCATTCCAATTCACAGTGCAATAAACCTCATCCATAAAACACCAATCCAATGAACAAACTCCAATTTCAAATCGAAAGCTCAGGCTTTTATCTGAAAATTCAGAAACGAATGGCCAAAAACCCCACTTTGTACCAACCTATATGGAAATCGAATTACCCATCTGAGAAAACCCAGAAAAAGCTTCGATTTTTCCGTCAGATATAAGCTGATGAGCAGTAACAACGTGTGCCCTTTTCGTTAAACCTACGCGGACATTGCAAGGACCGTAAACAAAGAAAGAAAGAAGAAGGGAAACCTTGCTTGTGTAGCTTCAAGATATGATCGATTAAACCAATGAATGTTGGAACCTGTATCAGCACATCTCCCACAAATCAATTTGTATAGGTTCGGAGATTTTCTGTTAAGATAGAATCCGTTGTGTTCCGATCGACAAATGAGGAAGAAGAAATGATTTATGGCTGTGTCCGGAGGGCTGTCTACGTACCCCGGGTTGGGGATCAAGCCGTTCGTAGTTCGTTGTTGAGGAGAGCTGGGGAGCTCGTTTGGTCGTCGTCAGGTCGTCGGGTCGGTTGGAACGTTGGAGAGCTGCGCCGAGCTGGGAGAGCTGCTGAGCTGAGAGAGATGCGCCGAGCTGGGAGAGCTGGGAGAGCTGCCAAACTGGGAGAGCTGCCGAGCTGGGAGAGCTGCGCCGAGCTGGGAGAGCTGCGCCGAGCTGGGAGAGCTACCGAGCTGGGAGAGCTGCCGAGCTGGGAGAGCTGCCGAGCTGGGAAAGCTGCCGAGCTGGGAAAGCTGCCGAGCTGGGAGAGCTGCGCCGAGCTGGGAGAGCTGCCGAGCTGGGAGAGCTGCGCCGAGCTGGGAGAGCTGCGCCGAGCTGGGAGAGTTGCCGTGCTGGGAGAGCTGCCGAGCTGGGAGAGCTGCCGAGCTAGGAGAGCTGCCGAGCTGGGAGAGCTGCCGAGCTGGGAGAGCTGAGAGAGCTCTTTTTAGAAAGGGAAAGTTATTTAGAGAGAGAGAATTAAAGTTTTTTTGTGTATGGGATGCTTTGACAATGAACTCCAAGGGGGTATTTATAGTGGGAGTTGAGCAGACAACTCTCCGGTTTTTGGGGATGACGTGACGGTTCGTGAACAGTGCCAGTCAGGTCGTGAACAGTACCCGACATTGCGTGAACAGTACATGGCAGGTCGGGAACAGTACCCGGCATGTTGTGAACAGTGCCGTGCAGGTTGTGAACAGTAAAAAGAAAAAGAAAAAGGGGTGTGCTCATCCCCACACCTACAATAGCCCTCCCCCAAGTTCGGCGAACGAGTGTCGAAGTCGGCAGACGAAACAAGTCTTAGCTTGGTATATGTTAACCTGCAAGAAAGGGTGAACTTGATTAGAGTTAAAAATTTTATGTGTAAGTGCGAGACTAGGCTCGGCACTTGTTGATCGTGATTATTGCGAGATTAGCTCAGCTTTGGATGACTCTTAAGCTTAAGTACGAGGCTCGGCTCGGCACTTATCTTGTCGAGTGTTTGCGAGATGAGCTCGGCTTTGGATGACTCTTAAGCTTAAGTACGAGGCTGGGCTCGGCACATATCTTGTGGAGTGTTTGCGAGATGAGCTCGGCTTTGGATGGCTCCTAAGCTTAATTACGAGGCTGGGCTCGGCACTTATCTTGTCGAGTGTTTGTGAGATGAGCTCGGCTTTGGATGACTCTTAAGCTTAAGTACGAGACTGGGCTCGACACTTATCTTGTCGAGTGTTTGCGAGATGAGCTCGGCTTTGGATGACTCTTAAGCTTAAGTACGAGGCTGGGCTCGGCACTTGTCTTGTGGAGTGTTTGCGAGATGAGCTCGGCTTTGGATGGCTCTTAAGCTTAAGTACGAGACTGGGCTCGGCACTTATCTTGTGGAGTGTTAGCGAGATGAGCTCGGCTAAAGGAGAATGAAAAAAGTAAAAAATAAAATAAGCTTGGAACTTATCTGTATGGAGCTGTTCGGAGATGAGGACGATGTTACAGACATTTGCCGAGCTACTCTTTGCGTGTAGAAAAATCCTCAAACCCCCTCCTTCTTGCGCCAATTGTTGGAACGTGTATGAGCACGTCTCCCACAAATCAATTTGTATCGGGGAGGTTCGGGGATTTTCTGTTAAGATAGAGCCGTTTGCGTTCCGGTCGGCAAATGAGGAGGAAGAAATGATTTATGGCTGTGCCCGGAGGGCTGTCTACGTACCCCGGGTTGGGGATCAAGCCGTTCGTAGTTCGTTGTTGAGGAGAGCTGGGGAGCTCGTTGGGTCGTCTTCAGGTCGTCGGGTCGGTTGGAACGTTGGAGAGCTGCGCCGAGCTGGGAGAGCTGCGCCGAGCTGGGAGAGCTGCTGAGCTGAGAGAGATGCGCCGAGCTGGGAGAGCTGGGAGAGCGGCCAAGCTGGGAGAGCTGCCGAGCTGGGAGAGCTTCGCCGAGCTGGGAGAGCTGCCGAGCTAGGAGAGCTGCCGAGCTGGGAGAGCTGCCGAGCTGGGAAAGCTGCCGAGCTGGGAGAACTGCCGAGCTGGGAAAGCTGCCGAGCTGGGAGAGCTGCCGAGCTGGGAGAGCTGCGCCGAGCTGGGAGAGCTGCGCCGAGCTGGGAGAGCTGCCGAGCTGGGAGAGCTACCGAGCTGGGAGAGCTTCCGAGCTGGGAAAGCTGCCGAGCTGGGAGAGCTGCCGAGCTGGGAGAGCTGCCGAGCTGGGAGAGCTGCGCCGAGCTGGGAGAGCTTCCGAGCTTGGAGAGCTTCCGAGCTGCCGAGCTGGGAGAGCTGGGAGAGCTCTTTTTAGAGAGGGAAAGTTATTTAGAGAGAGAGAATGAAAGTTTTTTTGTGTATGGGATGCTTTGACAATGAACTCCAAGGGGGTATTTATAGTGTGAGTTGAGCAGACAACTCTCCGGTTTTTGGGGATGACGTGACGGTTCATGAACAGTGCCAATCAGTTCGTGAATAGTACCTGGCAGGTCGGGAAGAGTACCGGGCATGTTGTGAACAGTACCCAGTAGGTCGTGAACAATGCCGTGCAGGTTATGAACAGTAAAAAGAAAAAGAAAAAGGGGTGTCCTCATCCCCACACCTACAATGAAGGTCTAAGAAATCGAAAGGATAAGAAAGACAATCAGAAAAGGTGGAGGATCTTTGTCGGAAGTTGGTGCAATCGAATCTGCCAAACACAGACGAACGAACGGCTCTGTCTTTTACATATTATCTTCTTCGTTTACAAAAAGACGATACGGCAAGTTAGTGAGAAAACTATAATGTTATTATTAAATTCATCAGATAAAATAAAATGATTAATTAATCTCTTAATTCATAAAAGGTTGCCGAAGAAGAAAAAAGTTCATTGGTTGAATAACCAAATAAGTATTATTTGAAACTGGGAAAAAAAGAATTATTTGAAACCAATGAACATATCAATACGTAAACCCGAATTTCAGAACCGGTACCTACAAAAACCATAAACTAGACCGAATGCAACTTCTCGGTTATAAAGCCTGGAACCGAAGATAACCAAAATACATACACACCAAAGACACAATCTTTCTTAACCTGTGGTTTTAATATTAAATGAATAACTCAGAAACCCGAAACTCCAAATCGCAATCAAAAGGGCGGTTTCTGGGTGAAAAAAAATAAACTAGAGAGGTTTATTAGATGCAACATTGTCTATGTAAGCCACAGCTTCCTCTTCAGAGAATCTTCCTCCTACAACAAGTTCCCTTACCAAATGTTGGAGGTGGGTCTAGCACCCGCAATTAGTCAAGCCCATCTTAAGAAAAACTTCTCTTCAGTTCGGTCACCGACCTGGAAGCCTCGCGCTCGCACCTGTCCGGAACTCCCGGGCTCCTGAGGACGCACCTCGGGTCCGTGCTGACACTTCGGCGAAACAGAAATGTCAAAAGAAAAGAGGACACGTGGGAGTTGGCCGAACAGTGTGCTATCTGAGTAGAAGTACGATCTGACTTCGACGTCTCACCAACCCTGCGGATTTGACAAAGGAGAATAAGACACGTGGAGGTGAGTTGGTCAAACAGTGTACTACCCTGCAGAGGTATGGCGTCGAGCTCATCACGACCTGTCTCACCAACCCTGCGGATTTGACAAAGGAGAGTAAGACACGTGGAGGAGAGTTGGTCAAACAGTGCACTACGCTGCAGAGGTATGGCGCCGAACTCATCATGACCCCTCTCCCCGAAGAACGGAACACGCCTCCTAGACCGCCTTACCCGCGAAACAGGCTGGAGACGCCACGTGGCCCCAGAATCCCGGGGAGCAGGAAGTCGACTCCCAGTATATATATCCCCTAATGTTCATTAATGAGGGGATCTTGGAATTTTGGCACTTCACCTACCACAAATAAGACCCGACCTCTCTCTCGTTTGTAACAAAGCAGTACGTTTAGAACACCGAACTGGACGTCCTTCGGAACCAGTTCGTAAATCTAAACTGCTCACTTTCTTCCATTATCAATAAAAGAATACGGTCCACGACCTGTTCACCAATATTCCCGACCTATCTTAACCCGTGGTTAAGTCGCTCTAATTAACGAAAATCTCACATCTCTCCTTAACCAATCTCTTAAACATAATTAGTGATCCCCGGGATCAACAATTGGCACTAGAAGGAGGGAGAGAGATTCTTCTATACGTAAGGAGCAGTTCAACCACAACCGCAACCGCAGCAACGATGGCAATTCCGCCCCCAAGAGTGTTGTCAGACCAGGAGACCCCGGCCCAAACAACGGCCCAGGCCCAGACAACCGCCCTGCCGGTGACTCATACAACAGCGACCGCCCCACCGTCAGCCCAGGCGGCTACCGAGCGTCGAGCGTCGGAAGACCAGCCCACGCTGTCCGCCGTAATGTAGACCCTGCTCGCCAGAATAGACGAGCTTACGCAAGCTACCGATCAACGGTTCGCCACGCTAGGAGACTCCCGTGACCGGTCGGACAACACCGGATCCCCCGACGTCCATCTCAGGGAGCCGGCCTCTCGGGAAGAAACCCCGCGCATCCGGATAAGCCAACCCGGCGACTCACCATCAGGATCCGAAGGCCCGGGCGGACGTTTCGCCCCGGCCGTAGGAAGCCACCCGGGCGACGAAGCCCACCATCTCCGATCCAGCTCGGAGCGCTCTAGGGACGCCGAGTTCGAAGCTATGAAGGAGACAATCCGCGCTATGTCCTCCAAAATCCATCAGGCCACCAGCGCGGCCCCCGAAATAGATCGCGACCTCAGAGAGACGCAAAACACGCCGTTCACCCGCCGGATCGCCTCCGTCCCGCTCCAGCACCTCGGGAAACTCAAACTCCAGCCCTACGCGGGCACCACCGATCCGGCCCAGTATCTTACGGCATTCACCATCGCCATGGGCCGCGCCCACTTCTCCCCAGATGAGCGCGAAGCCGCCCACTGCCAGCTCTTCGTAGAGAACCTCACCGGCCCGGCCGTCACATGGTTCTCTCGGCTGAAGACGCACTCCATAGACAGCTTCAGAGATCTGTCGACTACCTTCCTCGAGCACTACTCCATCTACATCAGGCAGTCCGCATCCAGCGCGGACCTCTGGGCGTTGAACCAAGGAGCGAAGGAGTCGCTCAGGTCCTTCATAGAACGATTCAAGGCCACGGCCTCACAAAGCAACGTGACGGACGAGTTAGCGCTCCCCGCTCTAAGAAAGGGCCTCCGGGCTGATTCGGCCTTCAAGGACGACATGAAGCTCAACAAGCCGCGCTCGTTGGAAGACGCCCTACACCGCGCTGGACTCTTCGTCGAGCTCGAGGAGGAAAAGGCGGCTGAGTCAAGGAACAGCGCCTCGCACAGGGCCCCGGTCCCGAAGGAGCGGCCCCAAGAAAGATGTCAGGAGCCTCGTCAACACTACGATGACGAGTATCAGCACAGCAAAGGAAAGCAGGCCGCCGCACTCAATCCCGCTAACCGGCTTCGCCGGAGACACCGTCAACTGAATCGGCACCATCAAACTACCGGTCTACGTAGGCCGGGTCACAAAAATCGTCAAGTTCGTGGTCTTCGATACCACCCCGATCTACAACATCATCCTCGGAACCCCCTGGCTGCATTCGATGAAGGCGGTCACTTCGACGTACCATCAATGCTTTAAGTTCCCCAACCAGGCCGGGACGTACACTCTCAGGAGCAACCAGAGGGTCTCTCGCGCCTGCTTCGCCATTGAACATAAACTGCGCCACGCGGCGCCGGCCTGCTTAACCGTGAGCGCGTATCAGCACGGTGAGATAATTGCCAGAGATCTCCCGGAAGGAGACCTCGTCACCCAGGTCAACATCGATCCGAGAGACCCCGCCCGTTGCGTCGGCATCGGAACCGACCTTGAAGAGGGCATTAAGAAAGAGCTGGTCGAATTCCTAGAGCAAAACGTCTCCAACTTCGCCTGGTCCACCGACGACATGCCCGGCATTGACCCGGCCACATGCAGCCACGAGCTCAACGTGGACCCGACCTGCAGACCAGTTAAGCAGAAGCGGCGAAAGATGGGCCCCGAGCGCGCGCAGGCAGTCAATAACGAGGTGGAAAGGCTCACCGCAGCCGGCTCGATCACCGAGGTCAGATATCCGGACTGGTTGGCCAACCCTTTAGTAGTCAAGAAAAAGAGTGGGAAATGGAGGGTCTGCGTGGATTTCACCAACCTCAACAAGGCGTGCCCAAAAGACAGCTTTCCTCTCCCCCGAATCGATCAAATCGTCGAAGCCACCGCCGGGAAGGAGCTGATCTCTTTCATGGATGCCTTCTCAGGGTACAACCAGATCCCCATGCACCCCGACAACCAGGAGAAGACCGCGTTCATCACGGACCGAGGCATCTACTGCTACAAGGTAATGCCCTTCGGACTCAAAAACGCCGGAGCCACCTACCAACGGCTCGTCAACCGGATGTTCGCCGACCAGATAGGCCGCACTATGGAAGTATACATAGATGACATGCTGGTGAAATCCCTGGTAGCAACTGACTACGTCACTCATCTCCGATCCTGCTTCCAAACGTTGAACGAGTACAACATGAAGCTGAACCCAGCCAAGTGTTCCTTCGGCGTCACGTCGGGCGAATTCCTTGGATATATCATCACCCAGCGCGGGATCGAAGCTAATCCCAAGCAAATCCGTGCTATCACCGACCTCAAATCCCCAGAAACCACGCGTCAAGTTCAGCGACTCACCGGGATAATCGCCGCGCTCAACCGGTTCATCTCCCGCTCTACCGACAGGTGCCTCCCGTTCTACCAACTGCTCCGAGCTAACAAGCGGTTCGAGTGGGACGACAAGTGCGAGGAAGCCCTCCAACAGCTGAAGGAGTACATATCCACTCCTCCCGTCTTGTCCAACCCAGAAGAAGGCGAAACCCTCTACCTCTACATCGCCATCTCTGCATCAGCGGTCAGTGGGGTACTAGTACGGGAAGACCGGGGGGACCAGAGGCCCATCTCCTACATCAGTAAATCCGTAGACGACGCGGAGAGCAGGTACCCGACCTTGGAGAAGCTCGCCTTGGCAGTAGTCGTCGCAGCCAGAAAGCTCCGGCTTTATTTTCAATCCCACACGATCGCCGTCCTAAGCACCTACCCCCTCAGAACCATCCTCCACAGCCCGAGCCGATCTGGCCGGATAATGAAGTGGGCTGTTGAGCTGAGCGAGTATGAAATCGAGTACCGAGGTCGGACCGCAATAAAATCTCAAGTTCTGGCCGATTTCCTGGTTGAGTTGGTACCCGAGCTATCAGTCGACGAAGTCCCCGAAGTGTGGAGCCTGCATGTCGACGGATCAGCCTCCAAACACGGGTCCGGCGTCGGCATACGCCTCGAGTCCCCGACCAAGGAGATCCTCGAGCAGTCTTTCCGTCTGGCCTTCCCGGCGTCAAATAACGAAGCCGAGTACGAAGCCCTGATTGCCGGCCTGCGCCTGGCCAAGGAGGTCTGCGCGAAGAAAATCCGAGCTTACTGCGACTCCCAGCTCGTCGCAAATCAATTTAGCGGGGAGTACGAGGCCAAGAATGATCGTATGGATGCTTACCTCAAGGTGACCCAAGGCTTGGCCGCAGACTTCTCCGAATTCACCCTGACAAAGATCCCCCGAGGCGATAAAACTTCCGCAGACGCCCTCGCAGCGCTGGCCTCCACCTCGGCCCCAGCCCAACGACGGGTGATCCCGGTCGAGAGTATCGACTTCCCTAGCATCGAACTGCCAAAAGGGGCCTACTTGATCAACCCCCAGGCCGCGGACCCTGACGAAGACGTCCCACCTCCCGAAGTTTTACCGCCACCCCCGGCCGAGCCCGAACTACCAGACTGGCGAGTCGATCTACTGCAGTACATCGCAGACGGCGTTCACCCCCAGACCGGTGGGCCGCTCGCCGGCTAAGGAAGAAGTGCGCCCGATACGCGATGCTGGACGGCAATCTGTTCCGGTGGAGCGCCTCGGGAACCCTGCTCGGCTGCCTCCACGGGCAAGAAACCATTGACGTAATGAAAGAAATCCACGAAGGCGCCGACGGAAACCACTCCAGCGGCCGGGCTCTCGCACTGAGAATACGGAACCAAAGACACTACTGGCCAACGATGCTTCAAGACTGCGAAAAATTCGCAGCCCGGTGCGAGAAGTGCCAGCGTCACGGTCCCCTCATTCATTGTCCTACCGAGGTCTTTACCATTGCGGTAGCACCCTACCCCTTCATGCGATGGGCTATGGACATAGTCGGGCCCCTTCCCCGATCTCGCCAAAAACGCTTCATCCTGGTCATGACCGACTTCTTCACCAAGTGGGTCGAAGCCGAAGCTTACGCCAAGATCACGGCAGAGGACGTCCGAAAGTTCGTCTGGAAGTTCATCATCTGCCGGCACGGGCTGCCTTACTAGATCGTCACCGACAACGGTGCCCAGTTCACATCGATACTCTTCGAAGACTTCTGCGCAAAGTGGAAAATCAGGCTGAGTAAGTCCACCCCGAGATATCCACAAGGAAATGGACAAGCCGACGCCACCAACAAGACCATCCTCGACGGTCTTAAAAAGCGACTAGATGACAAGAAAGGATCCTGGGCCGACGAGCTAGATGGAGTCCTCTGGTCCCATCGCACAACGCCGAAGACGTCGACAGGTCGCACACCATTCAGCCTCTCTCACGGCATGGAAGCAATGGCCCCATCCGAAGTCGGGCTCCCCACTCCTCGCCGCGCTATGCTCACCCAGCAGCCCGCACTGAACGACGCCGTCCTACTCAGCGAGCTGGATTTCCTTGAGGAGCAGCGGGACCATTCCCTCCTCCGAATCCAGAACTACCAACAGCTCGCTTCCAAGTACTAAAACAAGAGGGTTCGAGGCAGGTTCTTCACCGAAGGCGACCTGGTCCTCCGCTAGGTCTTCGAAAACACCGCCGACCTAAACGCAGGCAAGCTCGGTGCACATTGGGAGGGCCCTTACCTTATCTCCAAGGTCGTGAAGCCCGACGTCTACGAGCTAGTCACGATGACCGGCGAAGCAATCCCGCGCTCATGGAACTCGATCAACCTCAAACGCTTCTACTATTAAGCCTCCGGGCTCCATTCCGCTGTCCGCCTTTGTAAACAAACGAACTACGACTGGCTTGATCCCTTCTACTAAGGGGTACGTAGTCAACCCCTAACCAGGACTCAGCTATTAATCTAATAAAGCCTTTTCGACGAAAAGCAATACGGTTAACGACCCGCTTAAAAAAAAAAAAAAAAAAAAAAAACCGAACTCCAACCCTCGCACTCAAGCAAAAAAAATAAAAGCCGAGCTCCAACGCTCGCACTCAAGCAAAAAAAAAGGGGCGAGCTCCAACGCTCGCACTCAAGCAAAAAAAAAAAGGAAACCGAGCTCCAACGCTCGCATTCAAGCAAAAAAAAAGGGGACCGAGCTCCAATGCCCGCTCTCCCCGGCACATAAGTTATAAGTGCTAAAGCCGAGCTCCAATGCTCGCACTCACATAGTACACAAGCAATAAGTACTAAATCCGAGCCCAAGACTCGCACCTCTACTAGACACACAAGCATTAAGTGTCTCAAAGCCGAGCTCGCTACTCGCACCAAAAAAAAGGTACACAAGCTTTAAGTACCTTAAGCCGAGAACACCTCGCAACCACAAAAAATAAATAAAGATACACAAGCATTAAGTATCTCAAGCCGAGTAGTACCTCGCACCCAATACAAGAGCACGTTCCACGACCTGCATACATGACAGGGTACGGTCTATGACCTACTCTACCGTTCGCAAAAGAATTCGGAAAAACCATTTTTATTCCAAAAAAGCCTCGAAACGGCACTTACATAAACAGCCCACGGCCCGATCGTTACAAAAAAAAAAATAATAAAAAAAAAAAAAAGAGAAAAGTGCCACAACAACAAAATTTTTACAAGGCCACATCAGCCGCTAAGTTCTCACCCCCGTCAGCACGGGTACCATTCACATCTTCGGGGCCCCCCATCTCCACCTCCGTACCATGCTAACCAAGGACGGGCGGCTCGGTCCGCTCTTCCCCAACAGCGGCCTCAACAAGCGGCGCAGCAAGCCCGGCTTCTTCAGCACCCGGGGCCGGGTCTTCCACAGGCACATCCGCTTGAACGGCATCAGCTGCTGGCGGAACGTCCAAGGTCAAATCCACCACGGGAGTGTCGGATGGAGCCACCGGCATAAGCCGCTCGAGCTGGACGCCATGAGTGCGGTCCAGAAGGATGTCCAGATCTTCCGGAGTCAAGTCCGGAAAATCCATTCCGTCCAGCTGGGCACCGAATGCCGCTTCGTCCTCATCCAGCTTCTGATATCGGTACCACGGTACCGACACCCCGTCCTCGGCCTCCATCCTCTAGAGGCACGCCCTTACGCCGATCACCTGGTTGTACAGCAAGTGAGGCTCTAAGGCCTCGCTGCGACCGTCGAGATGGGCGCGGATCTTCTCCATCTTCGCGGACCACTTCCGGTTCCGCGCCTCCCACCTGGCCGTTACCCGGTCGCTCTCCGCAGCCACGGCCACCTTCGCCAGGCCTATAGCGGCCTCCAGCCCCTTCACCCTAGAGCGGAGCGTTTCCCTCTCCCCCTTCAGGAGCCCGACCTCCTCCTCCAAACCGGCCGACCGAGCCCTCTCAGCGGCAGATCGGGCCCTCTCGGCCTCCAGCTCGGCCCGAACAGTGTCAGCCTCCACAGCCCGGCCCCGTACCCGCGCCGCCTCCTCTTCCAGCACCGCTGATCGGACCTTCTCATCCCTTAGCTCCTTCTCAAGCCCGCGGAGGAGAAGGGTTTGGGTCTGCGTGCTGGCCTCCTGACGCGTCCTCAAGAAGCTGAGCGACGCGTCCTTCTCGGCGAGTCGCTTCTCATAGGCCTCCGCTAGAAAAGCGGTAAGGGGCATCGTCTGCATCCAACCAGCTGTTAGCAAAAAACATGCAACGAACCCCGATAAAAACAACTAGATCAGCAACTAAAGCTCACCTGATCTGCGGAACGCGCTGCCGCGCGAAAGGAATCGGACTCTATCATCTCCATCGGCAGGAAGTGCGGGTGCTTCTCCCCGAACATCATCGCCTGCGCCAGCCTGGCGCACTCGTCCTGATCGACGATGATCTGGCTGCTACCGTCCTCACGGCGGAAGGAGAAGCTGTAGTCCCGAGGCCCAGCGTCGGAACCCTCCGAAGCGCCGCCTCCATCAGCGCTTCGGTCCTCGGCCTCCTGCACAGCAGCAGGATCCTTCACAACGACGACCGCATCGCCGCCCTCTGTCGCGCGAACTGCCACCTCGTTCTCGGCCAGGGTCCGGGCCCCTTCTACCTCACCCCCCGCTGGCACCTCGGCAGCAGGTACCTCGGCCTCCCTGACAAGAGTACCTCGGGAGCCCTCGGGCTCGCAACCAGCCTCTTCAGGCTGGCCAGATTCCCGACCTGAAGTCGAAGACCCTCCCACCTCGGTCCTCTTCTTCTTCTTGCCAGCCCTAGCGCCGGCAGCATCGGCCGCCCTCTTCTTCGAAAGAGCCGCCTCGGACGACCCCCCCCCATCCCGCGGCGCCGGGTCTCGCCGGACCGGCACCTCAACAATTGGCGACGGCGGCGCCACAAAGGAATCCGCGTACAGCGGATTGGCAAACCTTGCTCGACCTGCATTAGTGGCACCTATCAGTTCGGTAAAAAAAAAAAAAAAAAAAAAAAAAACCCACCGCCAGCCATTGCTGCTGCTATCCTTCCCGAGGTGAATGACTTCCACTCTATGTCGCGCACCGTCCTGAACACAGCAAGGATACCCGCGTAGTCCGGCAGCTTGAACCTAGAAGAGTGAGGACCTGAAAGCAAAACAAACAGCATTAGTCAGACAAAACCAAAGAAGAGAAGTCAGCTCGACCTGCAAATCCCTACCCGAGGAAAAATTCCAATCCCGGGTGTATCCCGCCGACGGATCGAGTCCAACCACATCGGTAGCCCGGATGTAAAAGTAGCTGCGAGGCCAGTCCTCGAGCTTCGACAGCTTGCTAGCCTTAGACCCCGAGCTGGGGGCCTCCAGGATATTCGGCGCGGGCTTGAAGGCAGCATAGTAAGTTCCCGGGATCCCAGGATTCGCCTTCTGCTGGGTGAGAGCCTCAAACATGGGCACCGTCACCTCCACATCGCATTCGTGCCCCAAGGTCAGCAGCACGATCATCCCCTGGATCGTGGACGGGCAGACCTGCGAGAAGGCCAAACCCCGCGCCCGGCAATACTGGACGAACAGCTCAGGGAGAGGAAGGCGCAACCCGCACTTCTGGAAGAACCCTTCATACAGGCAGACGAAGCCCGCCCGAGGAGTCCACGGGCGCTCGTCCGCCCTGGGTAGCCTGAGCTCGACACCAGCAGGGAAATCGCACAAATCCCTCAGCAGAGTTACCGATTCCGCTGTGCTCCAGGTCGGTGACCCGCCCTGCTCGTACGGAACCAAGGGGGACCTCCTCGCCTTGGTCACTCGCTCTCCGCCACCGCGGCCGCCTTGACGACCACCGCGGTCGCCCAGACGCCCGGTTCCTCCCCCAACTTGGCCAACACCGCGGCCACCAGAGGAGGACCTTATCATCGCCTTCTTTCGGAGATGGGTCCCAGGTAGCAGCGGGGCGGCCCTTGAAGTCGAAGGAACAGGCTGTTCCCCACTGTCTGAGCCTCGACACGGAGAGGAGGCGCGCCCGGAACCATCGGAAGAAGAACTCTCTCTCGTTTGTAACAAAGCAGTACGTTTAGAACACCGAACTGGACGTCCTTCGGAACCAGTTCGTAAATCTAAACTGCTCACTTTCTTCCATTATCAATAAAAGAATACGGTCCACGATCTGTTCACCAATATTCCCGACCTATCTTAAACCGTAGTTAACTCGCTCTAATTAACGAAAATCTCACCTCTCTCTCCTTAACCAATTTCTTAAACATAATTAGTGATCCCGGGATCAACACCAAAGGTGTTGGCATAAGCTTTTGCAGGAGGTCTTAAAGGGATCTCACCGGATGTGAACTTCTCAACAGCAGAAAGTGTGCAACTGCAAGCAAAAAGTTATTGTCAAACCGAAGGAAACAATGAAGTTGGAAGAAAGCCTTTGCTAAGCGGTTAACTAGGTTTGAGCAGCAAGAAGGAAAAGGAAAACATACGTCATTGTAAGTATAGGGATGTCGCATTCTTTCCCCAAACAGACAACATTTCCATACCAACCATCCTGTAAAAATGTCCATACACGAATGTAAGTGTGACTATTACATGTTTCTCTAAGCGTGTTAATCAACATTTGTTGTCTGACTAACCGAAGCAGCTTCAAGTGGAATGGATCCTTTGCTCTCTACTAACTGCAGAGCAGCTAGATCAAAGAGCGGAGAATCAGAATCTACTTTCAAGCCATTTTCCTGAAACAGAACATCATTGAACTGCTCAAGCCTGTTCAAGAAAAAACAACGATAATGGAATAAGCAGATAAGATCACGAAATGATTCTAATACGGAAAGTGAAACAGAAACTGAGATTAAGAGTGGTACACTTAACGTGATTCTGTACAAACACATGTGAGTTTTATCTGTGAGATTACCAAGGGGATTGGTAAAAGCAACTCCTCCTACACCCCAAGTAACTGTAGATTCACGGCCAAAGAATAACCTGTGTGGAAATGTTTCCCACATTATTTCCTTTGGTGGACTTTTATCCATTGAACCAACACATGCCTTTTTCATTCCCTCGACCTGAAAATAAACATAAACAGCGATTGATGTGTCAATTAAGACCGAAGCTCAGACTTGACCCGGAAAAAAAAAACGAAACAGGGATCTTACTTGTCCCCCTTGAATATAGCAAAGGAACCTTGGTTTCCACATGTTGGATCCATAAGAGGCATACCAAACGTCAACCTTTGCGAGATCGGTTCTCCAAGATGTAGAAACAGTATCTATCTGGTGGTTTTCAATGTTGAGTTTCGACATTTGATCCAGGATTTCATGAGCGTAATCTTCAGTTTCAGAGTCGGAGCTTGAGGTAAGGATAATCTAGAATGACCAAACAAAAGCAATTTTGTGATAAGAGATTCAGAGACTGTCTAGAAAAAAGAAGATCAAGCAGAGGAAGTTAGCAAAGAGGCAAAAAAGTTAAGAAGTAGTTGTTGAGTGAAAAAGAAGTGAGGTTTTTCGAAAATCGATCTGGCAAGGAAATGCTCTCTGATGAACAATGAAACTGGAAATGGTAGATAAAAGGTGCTCAACTGGAGTAGGAGTTTTCTGATCAATCAGCTTCCATGATAGTTCATCTGCAAGTGAAGGCCAATATGCACATAACCTCTTTCGTACCTAAACCCACAAGAAACAGATGAGCTTTGTCAACTACTAACATAGTCACTAACTCACTATAGAATATTTATGACAGAAAACTGAGCTGGAAAAATAAACATTGCCAATTCATACATATTGTTTCAAATTGATGTTAAAAAATATATATATATATATATATATATTATTTCAGATTGTGAAATGGGAAAGTTAGAAGATAGGATGATACAGAGCCATACCGCTTGTATGACACGCCATGTAGACTCGAATGGGTATGCTTCAGAAGAACCTTGAATTGGTTTGTCTTCAAGCAAAACTTTAACACATGCGACTGAAGACTTTGCAATTGAGTCAAGATTGTACCCTCCCTCTAATGCCATCACAATTTTTCCTTGTGCAAACTCCATCAGCTGAGAGAACATTGGCGAAACGTAATAAACGAGGTAATATCCAAGTGTAGATTATGTAACTCAAAGCTAAACAACCAGTCAAACCAAGCAGCGTTATCTTAAGTAATAGAGACTTGTGGATCGTTAATACAAGCAGTGGACAAAAGAGACAATTCACTTCAACACCAACCTTCTTCAACAAAACTGAATATCCATATGGTGTAATTCGACAACCCCCAAGTGGATCACCAATTGCTGTTAAGAGGAAGTTGAAAAGGTTACGCACCGCTTAATGTGATACAGCCTTGAAAAAAATGCTTAAACCATTTATACCTGCATCAAATCCAGCTGAAAGCAAAATAATATCGGGATTAAATTCCCTCACCACAGGAATCAAGATATGGTCCCATGCGGCAAGATAATCTGCATCTCCACATCTTCCTTGCTCCCATGGAACGTTTATGTTAAACCCTTCACCTGGTCCTTCCCCAATCATGTTATAATATCCATCATCACCCGCTGGATAGAAGCTTCCATACTCATGCCTAATCACAAATGCATTTTCAGTCACTTTACAAGCAAAAAAAACTCATTAAAGCTATTGTGAAAAGGTAGTTTTGAGAGAAGAGTAAATAATTGGCTCCTTAAAACATGACAAGCAGCATCAAAACAGAGGTCGCAAATATATACCTATGGACAGAGAAAAATAGGACACGAGGATCTTTCCAGAACATCTTTTGCGTACCATTTCCGTGATGGACATCCCAATCAACTATCAGAATTTTCTTGACACCTAGATCCGGCTGCATTAAAGAAAAGCAAAAGAGCTTGGGAACAAACACACCAAAGGAATGTAAACAAAGAATTTTGAAAGTAAACGAAAAAATAGCATTACAAAAGTCAATAGAAGTCCATACTCTTTCATTTAGTAAATAACTAGCAGCGACTGCTACATTGTTGAACAAACAGAAACCCATGGCTTCATCTGCCTCAGCATGGTGCCCTGGTGGCCTGACAATAGCAAAGCCACAATCTAACTCTCCTTCTGCAACTTTTTCTGCCACCTGTTATGTTGCAAGTAAATATTTTAACCTATCGACAACCAAATCATTCTAACAGTTTTCTATCCTCCAATGTGAAAGAGACATATCAGTTACCTCCACAACAGATCCAGCCGCAAGATATGCAGCTTCAGATGAACCTCCATTCAGATATATCGAATTCAACTGTGAAGCAATCCTGTTTCTCCGATAATCTTTCTGTTTTGTGCTTAAACTCTTAACTAAATTAACATGGTCCTTTGTGTGAACCAATTGAAGATGCTTATCTTCTGCTTTGCTACCACCAAGAACCACACATCTTCAAAAGGAAAGACCAAAATTGTCCGTTCATAGAATGCCGTTTCAGCAGAATCCAAGAACAAATATTGATATATACACTTCCGAAAGACTAGATTCTACCTTCCTAACGATACACATTACTCTAATTGATAGTCTTATGAGTGAAGTCAAACAAAAATGGATGAAAGAAAAAAATCCAGAGAGGATTAGGAACTTTCTTCACACTAAACTTGAGAAACCGTCAATAACCAAAAGGTAGCCAAATTATGAAGAGTTGCAGGTAAAAGTAAATATCTTTCGGTTATGAATAAAAATCCTATATAGAATAAAATTCAGCAGCATACGAACCTTAGTAATACACAATTCAGAATCAGAAAATTAAATGTTTTACGCAAACAAGGAAAAGAAATTGGGACCCGTTTCTCAGCTAAGAGCAACAAAAATACCCAATTTTACTAAATCTCAGCAATCCATTTTTCTAGGGCTTTATCGACAAACGAGAAAGGCGCAGGAGATGAGGAAAGTAGGAACCTTTGAGCGAGTCCAGTGAGCTGAAGCTTCTCCCAGATAACTCTGATGCGATCGGGACACTCTGGATGATCCTCGCCGTCAGGTGTGTCGTGTTTGCACATCGTATCGTCGTATAAAAGACCCACCTTTCGCTGGCTGTTCCCGACGAATTCACCGTCACAGCCTCCGCAGTTGTTACCAGAAGATTCGCCGGCCATGGCCATCTCCAGGAGATGTGACAGTCTTATGATCTTCCGACGATCAGGGAGAGAAGAAGGGTCAACGACGACTCTGAAGGTGAAGAAACTTCAAAGTAGTTTTACTTTTTTTAATTTTAAAACTTTATTTACATTTTTGGTTTCTTTTTTTGATTTGACCATTTTGATTTTCAGAGCTTCTTTGGAGGGAAACTTAGCAACTCAACCAATCATAGTCTGATTGGCCGGTTGAATCGCGTTATCAACATCGAACCGCATAAACCAATTTAAAATTGGTGAACCGGCGAACCCAATTATCATCAAAAACCGAATTTATCATCTCGCTCGCTGAGCATTCTGCTACATCATTTCGTTTTACCAACTTTGTTCTTTTAAGTTTCCCTAATCTTGATCTTGAGTAAGCTTGAAGAGGTCGCGGTATAACTCGATCTCAATATTTTGTACTTCTTTTTGTCCTCCTCAATATATTTATCCACGTTGGCCACGAGATCATGAGCAGTGTAACGAGTCTTCATCTCTTCTTTCTTGGCCGCAACAGCCAACAGCTCTCTGAGACCAGTCGGAGAGTAGTAACATAGTCACTAAAGGATGAGTTTTGTCAACTAGTAATATAGGCACTAAAGGATATCAAGAACACAAAATTGAGTTAGAAAGAGAAATCATAGCCAATTCATGGAAGATTGTTTCAGATTGTGGAATGGGAAAGTTAGAAGATAGGATGATATAGAGCCATACCGCTTGTATGACATGCCATGTTGACTCCAATGTGTACTCTTCAGAAGAACCTTGAATTGGTTTGTCTTCAAGCAAAACTTGGACACACGCCAGTGAAGACTTTGCAACTGAGTCAAGATTGTACACGAATTCATCATACCTATGAACAGAGAAAACTAGAACACGAGGATCTTTCCAGAACATCTTCTGTGTACCATTTCCGTGATGGACATCCCAATCAACAATCAGAATTTTCCTGACACCTAGATCCGGCTGTATTTAAGAAAAGCAAAAGAACTTGGCAACACACACACACACCAAAGAAATGTGACAAAATTCAGTAGAAGTCCTTACTCTTTCGTTTAGTAAATAACTAGCAGCAACTGCGACATTGTTGAATAAACAAAAACCCATGGCTTCATCTGCCTCGGCATGGTGACCTGGTGGCCTGATATTGGGCTATATTGGGCCTTTATGTTGGGTTGTATATTCTGCCGTGAACGGCAAGTGTATTGTCTAAGGATTTAGGGTTTCTTAACCTTGCATATATATGTATGTATCGCCGTTTGATATAGGTATGACATTCTCTATTTCTACATGGTATCAGAGACAAAAATCCTGAAACCTAAATTCCATTGTTGATTTTTTTCAGATTCGTTTTTCGAATTGGTGGTGTTTTATTTTTTTAGCTTCGATTTGTGATAATCAAAGCAGTTTCGATTTCTGATAATCATGGCTGGGGATGATGATAACACTAGTTCTGGTGGTGTTCTTGCGCGAACTGGTACTTCTGGTGGTGATACCACAGTGGTGACTCCGTATTCGTTATTCTCTTCGGATAACCCAGGAGCGATGATAACATCTGTTATGTTAACGGGTGAAAATTACAATGAATGGGCATCAGAGATGCTTAATGCTTTGCAAGCAAAGAAGAAGACAGGTTTTATTGATGGTTCAATGAAACGACCAGGGGCGTTGGATGGAAATCTTGAGTCGTGGACCTCTGTGAATTCGATGGTGATAGGTTGGCTTCGAACTTCGATCACACCTCGAGTTCGTTCAACTGTTTCGTTTATCTCCGATGCACATGATCTGTGGGAGAATTTGAAGACACGTTTTTCTGTTGGAAATAAGGTAAGAGTTCATTACCTACGAGCACAAATCGCTTCGTGCCGGCAAGATGGACAACCTGTACTTGATTATTACGGGAGATTGGCAAAGATGTGGGATGAACTCTACATATACAAACCAATTCCGGTTTGTTCGTGCGGTGCTGGAACGAAGTTTGGAAAAGAGCGCGAAGAGGAGAAGGTACATCAATTTGTCATGGGACTTGATGAATCTCGATTCGCCAACGTCATTCATTCCGTCATTGATGCTGATCCTTCTCCTGATTTGGAACAAGTGTATTCGCGTGTTATTCGTGAAGAACAAAGACTTGTGACTCGCCGAGACCAGAATTCAGAGGCTGTTGGTTTCGTTACCCGACGCGAGTCGGATTCCTCTTCGACGATTCAATCTCGTGATTCTAGTGCTGATGCTGCCGGATTCAATACTCGTGTGGAGCCGCGTTTGGAGATTTCCTCAGGCGGTGGTAATCGGAACAGAGATCGTCTTCTCTGTTCTCATTGTGGCAAAACAGGGCATGAAAAAGCCTTCTGTTGGCAGTTGACGGGATTTCCAGAATGGGTGGTTGAGCGCAACAATCGCACCGGTGGCAGAGGAGCAAGCAGAGGTCGTGGTTCAAACATGACCTCTTCTGGTCGTGGTCGTGGTCATGCCGTAGCAGCTCATGCTACTGCTCCAAACGTATCACCGTTCTCTGATTTTACACCGGAACAGTGGCGCGCTATTGGGCTGATGGCACAAGAAAAATCTGGTGGGAATCCTGACAAGCTTTCCGGTAAGAAACATGGTGATGTTGTGATTGATACCGGAGCATCACATCACATGACTGGGAATTTTTCTCTTCTTGTTGATGTTACGGACACAACACCATGCTCTGTTAGTTTTGCTGACGGTAGTAGCACGCTTTCCACAAGCTCGGGCGTGTTACCACTCACCGAACATATATCTCTATATAATGTTTTATATGTTCCAAATTTAAATTGCTCGTTGATCTCGGTGTCGAAGCTTCTAAAGCAAATGAAAAATTGCTTCGCTTTGTTTACTGACACTCTATGTGTTTTACAGGACCGTTTTTCGAGGACCATGATTGGAGCCGGTGAAGAGCGTGACGGGGTTTATTATCTTACTGATGTCGCAACTGCAAGGGTCAACAAAGTCGATGCTTCTTCTGATCATATTCTGTGGCACAAGCGTTTGGGACATCCTGCTTTTTCTGCAATTTCTTCTTTACCCGTTTTTGCTGGTGTTTTGCATTATGCTAGTCCAAGTCCTTGTGACGTGTGTTTTCGGGCTAAGCAAACAAGAGAAATTTTTTATGATAGTATTAATAAAACAAAGGAATGTTTTGAATTAATACACGTTGATGTTTGGGGTCCATATCGAGTGTCTTCATCTTGTGGTGCTGTTTATTTCTTGACAATAGTGGACGATTTCTCCAGATCAGTTTGGACGTATCTTCTTCTTGAAAAATCTGAAGTGCGGTCTGTTTTGCAGAATTTTTGTGCTTACTCCGAAAAACAATATGGAAAAGCTGTGAAAATGGTGCGAAGCGACAATGGTACTGAATTTATGTGCCTAACATCGTATTTCAAGAGTAACGGAATCGTTCACCAAACATCATGCGTCGGGACACCTCAACAAAATGGTAGGGTAGAGAGAAAACACCGACACATATTAAACGTTGCTCGGTCTCTGCTTTTCCAATCGGGATTACCTGTCAAGTTTTGGGGAGAAGCAATTCTTACGGCGGCTTATGTTATTAATCGCACTCCAACAAAATTGCATCAAGGTCGCTCGCCCTTTGAAGTTTTAACTGGAGAACGACCAGATTATGATAAGCTCAAAGTCTTTGGCTCTTCTTGCTATACTCATTTCAAGGCTCGGGATAAGGATAAATTTGGACCACGTAGTAGACAGTGTGTGTTCGTTGGTTACCCATTTGGGAAGAAAGGGTGGCGTGTTTATGATATTGAGAACGATGAGTTTATAGTTTCTCGAGATGTGATCTTTCAAGAGGACGTGTTCCCATTTCTCTCTATAAAGGTTTCTCCTTCTCCGCTTTTTACGTCTGATGTCGTTCTAGATGAAGATTGGATTATGTATCCCGCGATTGCGGATAAGGGAAGCTTCATCGATTCCGTTGCAATGGTTGATGATGATAATCAGATTTCTGTGGATACTAATGATCAGATTTTTGTGGATGACGGTAATGATTCACATGTGCACGTCTCCTCTCCGATTGAGATTCCACAACCACAACCCGTGACGGATGAAGTGTCACTTGGCCGAGGACATAGGGAGCGTGTCCCCTCGGTCAAATTGAAGGATTTTCTGGTTTACAATGTCCACAGTAATGATAATAACCCTCACGCTCCCACCGTTTCCACTCATGCGTCTCCGTCTACGGTTCCAGGTAACACACCGTATCCTCTCACTCATTACATTTCGGATGATTTATTCTCACCAGGACATCGAGTTTTTCTAGCAGCCGTCACTGCAGGTGTTGAACCGCGTAATTTTCGAGAGGCTATGAAAGACAAAGTATGGCGAGATGCCACAAATAATGAGGTTGATGCCTTAGAAAAATTACATACTTGGAGTGTAGTCGATTTACCTCCAGGAAAAGAAGCTATCGGGAATCAATGGGTGTTCAAAATCAAATATAAAACTGATGGCACAATTGAGAGGTATAAGGCTCGTTTGGTTGCTCTTGGCAATCGACAAGTTGAGGGATCAGATTATACAGAAACATTTGCACCTGTTGTCAAAATGTCTACCGTTCGTAATCTGTTGGCTATTGTTTCGGCTAAAGATTGGGAGGTGCATCAAATGGACGTGCATAACGCATTTCTCCACGGTGATCTCGAGGAGGAGGTTTATATGAAGTTACCTGTTGGATTTCGCTCAGCTGAGCCAAATAAAGTATGTCGGCTACACAAATCTTTATACGGACTAAAACAGGCTCCTCGTTGTTGGTTTGCAAAGTTGTCCAAAGCTTTGTTGGATTTTGGCTTTGTGCAATCTTATGCAGATTATTCTCTTTTCACTCTCACTAAAGGCGATATGGAATTGCGAGTTCTAGTCTATGTTGATGACTTGGTTATTTGCGGAAATAACTTGCCGATTCTTACTAGCTTCAAGGAGTATTTAGGGCGTTGTTTTCACATGAAAGATCTCGGCAAGCTAAAGTATTTCTTGGGCTTGGAAGTGGCACGCAGTAACGAAGGTATTTTTCTCTCGCAAAGGAAATATGCGCTTGATGTGGTCACTGAAACAGGTCTTCTTGGATCCAAGCCTGCACCTATTCCAATGGATCAAACTCACCGTCTCGGTCTCGATACTAGTCCTTTTCTAGCGGAACCAGAGAAATATCGGCGTCTTGTTGGTCGCCTCATTTATCTTCTTGTCACTCGGCCAGAGCTTACATATTCTGTCCATGTTCTTTCACAATTCATGCAAACACCACGTGAAGGGCATTGGGATGCAGCCGTGAGAGTGGTTCGGTATCTTAAAGGCACGCTTGGCCAAGGTATTTTGATGAGATCAGATTCGGATCTACGTCTTACAGCCTATTGCGACTCTGATTGGGCTTCTTGTCCGGTGACACGACGCTCGGTAAGCTCATATTTCTTGTTTCTTGGTGGTTCCCCGGTTTCATGGAAAACAAAGAAGCAAGATACTGTCTCTCGTTCTTCCGCAGAATCTGAGTATCGGTCGATGAATGATGCATTATCCGAGATTCAATGGACGCGACAAATTCTCAAGGATCTTGGATTTCTACAAGACATGGCTACTCGGTTGTTTTGTGATAATCAGTCTGCACTACATATTGCGAAGAATCCCGTTTTTCATGAGCGAACGAAGCACATTGAAGTTGATTGTCATAAAGTTCGCGATGCTATACATGATGGTGTTATCTCTACGGCTCATGTTGGTACGGAAGATCAACTTGCCGATATATTAACCAAAGCACTTGGGCGTGCTCCGTTTGATCGTCTAGTGTCCAAGTTGGGCATTGTTAATCTCCATGCTCCAACTTGAGGGGGAGTATTGGGCTATATTGGGCATTTATGTTGGGTTGTATATTCTGCCGTGAACGGCAAGTGTATTGTCTAAGGATTTAGGGTTTCTTAACCTTGCATATATATGTATGTATCGCCGTTTGATATAGGTATGACATTCTCTATTTCTACACCTGACAATAGCAAAGCCACAATCTAACTCTCCTTCTGCAACTTTCTCTGCCACCTGTTAAGTTGCAAGAAAATCTTGTTACCTATCGCCAATCGAATCACTCTAACAGTTTTCTATCTTCATATCTGAAAGAGACAAGTCATTTATATGGATCTAGCATTACCTCCACAACAGATCCAGCTGCAAGATATGCGGCTTCGGATGAACCTCCATTCAGATATATTGAATTCAACTGTGGATCGAACTTGTTTCTTCGAGAATCTTTCTGTTTTGTGCTAATACGCTTAACCATCTTAACATGGTCCTTTTTGTCAAAGATAACTTTGATGCGATCGGGACACTCGGGATGATCCTCACCGTCAGGTGTGTCGTGTTTGCACATCCTCTCGTCGTATAAAAGACCCACCTTTCGCTTTCTTTTCCCGCCGGCTTCACCGTCACATTCTCGGCGATTGTTTCCGGAAGATACGCCGGCCATGGCCTTATCAAGAAGATGTGACAGTCTTTAACTTTCGAAGATCGGAGAGAGAAGAAGGTGAAGGGTCTACTCTGATGTCTGAAGACTGAAGCTTTAAACTTCAGACTATTTATGATTTATTTGTTTTTGTTTTTATTTTGTTTTTTGAGTTTTTCTCAATTTGGAGGGAAAGTGGGAAACATAGCATGCTAACCAATCAAAGTCTGACACGTCACATTGTACTAAAACCAGTCATAATCCAGACTAAATTAGCCGGTTGAACCGTATCATTAGAATCGAGAAACTGAACCGTCGAAAAAACTAAACCCAATTCAACTGTCTGCAAATGTCAAACTGTAGAGCACTGTTTCGATTCTTCACAAAAGGAGTGTGGTTACAATGATACTCCACTGTACTAAGACTACGCGCGATGTCACATTAATACTCAGTTATCTACTTATCTTCTAATATTCTCAAAATTCTCAAGAGGTCAAAATACTAAATCGAAATATGTACTCTCTATCTAAGCTGCTCACTGTGACTGTACTTCAAAGCTGAAGAGGCTTATCTAGCTGCAAGACGGTCTTTCTCCAGAAGATCCACAAGGCCTCGAGGAGGGTATTCGAAGAAAACCAATCCTTGAGGCTGTTCTTCTAATCTGCTTGCTAACCATTCTGCACACGAGTTCTGTTCTTTGGAGATATGGTAAATGTCACACTCCCAGTCCTTCAAGATCATGTCCTTGCATGATCCCAGAATCGATTTTCTTTTAAGAAACAGGCTCGACTTTGTTGTTAGAGCATCGATGATCTCTCGGCTTGTTGTCTCCAAGCGGATTCTTCGGCAACCGCTGTCCCAGAGAAGTTTAAGGCCATGATAAATAGCCAAAAGCCCAGCTGCGACTTCAGTGAGGCTCTTATGACACCTGATGTAGCCAAACACCCACTTCCCTGATTCGTTACGCACTAATCCAGCAGATCCAGTTAGATCGTCAGACAGATGGTTCGAAGTTCCATGTATATTAAGTGTCGCCAAGGGTGGTGTCCATATCTTCTCGAAACCAGGAGGTAAGCTGACTTCTTTGTTCACCTTCCCCGGTGATCTTGAAAGATTCTCGAAATCAGGATGTAAGCCAACTTCTCTGTTCACTTTCCCCGGTGAAATTGAGGGAGTGAGTTGTGATTCTGCAATTAGCTTGAGAGCCAGACTTGGGGTCGGGTATTCAGTGTCTAACTCCATGTCAACAACATTTCCATCATCAAGATCTTTATCAGTTTGATAGGAAGTTCCTGGAACAAGTGCTTGTGAGATTTTGTTCTGGAGAAAAAAACCCCAAAGATAGTTTTCTGTTTTGTTCTGCGTATTGATAAAAACTGCAAACACAAAACAGATGTTATCTTAATCCCATTGATTGAGAAATTATGGACAGACAAAAAAATCTGCAGAAATACAGTAGGCATACACTGGGAGGTCTTGTCCAATAGTTTCGAGGAGAATATCAACAACTCTGTGCCGTTTATATTAACTTTGATCATGGCATTGCGAGTCGCCATGGCCTCGAACAGATGAGCATGTTCCCCTTTAAACCTGAAAGAATGAGTGTACATACCCTGATTGGATCAGTTTGCTGATAACAGCGATAGAACAAGAATAAGAAGCTTGTCCATTGAAGAAAAGGGCTTTGGAGAACCTTTCTGTTTTCTTCTCATCTGGGAAAAGGTACAATTCCACATTCGATAGCCTTGGGCTTCTGTCAAACAGATCATTCAAAATATGGCCTGTAGGAAGCAGTTCTACCTTGAGTAACGTAGGCATCTCCTTTGAAAGTCTCAGTGCCTTCCCGCTGATCTTGGATGCCGGTTTAGCCCAAAACTCGCAGTCAAACTCAGGCAGCATGGCAGAATCCACAATGCGTCCCCTGGTACAGTGGTTGAAAGAAAAAAGTTCATCATATACAAGCGAGGAGGAACTGCATAGCTAGTAACTTGTGAAGGTCAAAAGATCCTAGTTTACGAAGGAATCGAATATGGTCACAAGAAAAACACAATATTTGGCATCATGAATCTTATTATGGTCTTGTTATCTTAAAACCATCAAGCTTCTTTATGTACATATCTTCAGTTTCAACAATGTAGCGTATGCCTAATGTGAAAAAGATTAAGGATTGTTTAACTATCTGGCAAGGAAGAGTCACTTGATTTCCATGAAAGAAAGCAAATAAGGCTACACAAAACGTGGAAAAAAGGGTAATTGTACAACATTTCCTGTGCATACTGTATAATTGGTAAGAGTAATGGCAACAATTTAGGAAAGCGATCTGATTGACGCTTTTAACAAAACGCATGTGAAGTTCAAAAGACAGTTTGAAATGTTAAGTAACTCACTTCCAAGTAGGATGCAGAGCTGGTCGATATAGAAGTAACTCTGAAAGTCTTTCATCAGAGGTTGATTGCCATGTCTCCTTGGAACCATGATCTTTACCTCTATCACCAACTTCCACAACTGTCCCTAGAGAATCCAAGAAAACGTAAAAACATGTTTTTTAGCCATCCAGTGAAAACAAGTTTAAGATATTTGGCTTTCAAAAAGAGAGGAGAAGAAGCAAAAGATATCACCTTCTAGAACTTGTGTCGCATTAGCAGCTTGTTGTTTGACTCTTGAACGAATCTGCAAAGCACGTGGACTAGGAGGAGGCTCAACCGTCCTAGATTGATGGAGACTTCTTGGATTGGTTCTCTGTCTCACTGTTGTAGTATTTGTACTCAAAGCTCGAAGACCGCAAACAATTTCTTTTCTGAAACCTGCTACTTCAGAAGTGGGACGAGCCGGGACAGGTCTTGGTGCTTCAGGAGTTTGACGAGGCGGGATAGGTCTTGGTGATCCAGAAGTTGCACGAGCAGGGTTAGGTCTTAGTGATTCAGAAATTGCACGAGCAGGCCTACGTCTTGGTGGTTCAGAAATTGGAGAAACATGCCTTAGATCGACTCCGGATGATAGTTGCATGGCTTCCTCTGGTGTGATCAACTTCACCTTTGAAGTTTTAGGTAATGGATTCCCTCTGGCAACTGGATTTGAAGATTCAACCCGCAGTTTACTCCTACCAGGGACTACTTTGATCGAATCTGAAGGTAATTTGCTTTGACCAGGACTCATTGATGAGAAATTGGCAAGCTGGAACAAAAATGAAACATTGGAAACCAAAAATCAGTCAAACCCAAGAATCTAATTTAAGTAAAGCGAATCTAAATCCGAGAGAAGATCATTGATCACGAGAGTAAAGCGAATATGACTGCAACTCATCAAAGACAAGACATAATATATACGCATGTAAAGTGAATCTAAATCCGAGAAATTTCAAACAAGAGAGGAAAGCTCACTCAGAACAAGAATCAATTCGCAGGGGAATCAAAAAGGATAATCATTGATTAAGACTGTAAAGCGAACATGGTTGAAACTCAAATCCAATAAAATTCCATGAGCGACTGCATCAAGCCAGAACGCATGTCAAAAAAAGAACATCTTATCTCCCGTTTACACTCCATGGCAGAAATTAGCAAACCCTCCCCAACAAAAACGAAATCGAAAACAAGTAATCAGCGAAAATTCCCAGTGAAATTGCATGTTAACTTGAAAATACCAAAAACAGAAACCCTAGATTAAAAACCAAACCATACACAACACCAAAAACCCATTCAGTACGGTACCAAACGCGTGATATCAAAATGCGGGTTCATCTAGAAGAAAGAGCCATACTTCCATAAAATCGACAGACAAAGACCTGAAACACCCTTACTTGCAAATTACGGAACCAAAGGAGCAAAATTGGTGTAAAATCACCAGAGAAAAATACTATGGAAGCAGAGTAGAAGATGTCAAAAACAGACACACGGTGGTTCTACATACCATATTACGGTTACGCGGCGTGACGAACGAAGCCCTAATATCAGAAAATCCGACGGAAAGTTTCGATTTTTAGAGGGAAGAAATGGGTTTGGAGAGAGAGAGAGAGTGTTGGAGGAGGAAGGTGGGGTGTGGAGAGTTGACTGTTGTCGAGGGACCAGCAAGAAAGAGAGAGAGAGGGGGAAGAAAAGGGAAAATTGCAATAACTGCGCAAACCTTAACTTAAATATGAAAAAGGGCCCTCAATTTCTGAAAACCAGTTAAGAATGAGATACTTTTCTTTAAACTAACAGAATTAACCCATATGCTAATGTGAGATGGAATCATGGTGATGTTTGACCAGGACTCATTGATGAGAAATTGGCAACCTCATCAAGTTGTTTAATTTTCTATGTCAATATTTTAACCACTCATACAATTAAAAAAATTCCTTATAAAAGATGTTTATATGGTATTTTAATGGGTTATACTTATATACATGTGAGCCATCCCATTTCCAAAATAAAATATTGTAATTGACTCATGTAACTCGGATTTGGGTATTTTAATGAAATTGATTAAATAAATCTGTAAAGTTTGAAATGGAGTTTAATATTGGGTTTACCAACTGGTTTGGTCAATCCAAAAAAAAAGGCAGACGTAGGTTACTATATTTGGTAACCTCGGTTAATGTGTCCAAGAGTTGTCATCAAAGCAGCTCTATCATTTTTCTGCGAAAGTTCTGGTTTTTGTTTTTTTTCAACAAAGCTTTGCTTAATTGCAATGGGTCCTTCTGTCCTTATGGATGGATATAGATGCGTCAGATTTTTGCGTAGCTGTAAATTCACTATAAACAAAATTTTAAATAGAATTGAAGAAAAAAAACAAGAATATGATATTACATATAGAACAAAACAACTTTAAATTAATAGTCTTTCTCATCGGTAATTAATTAATTGCTTCAGAGTAGATTAGCAAGGACACACATGTAAATAAAGAAGAATATATACGTTGAGTGTGGCTCAAAATGATAGATAATCTAAGAAGTGTAATCTCACTTTTTGTAAGTAGCTTGTGATCCAAGGAAAAAACACTGTTATCACAATCAAATGGATAAAATATATACACAAAATATGACCTCTTTACTGATCTTTTCTTCTGCGCCTGCAACAAGACCATATCCGTTACTTCTTCAGATATCACTTTTTGAAGGTTTAAATTTTCACTCAATGGAAACAATTGACAACACAAAAAAGGGGTTTCAATCAATTGAGTCACTTTAAGTCTTTAAGGAGTTTACCCATCAGCTCAAGCGTTCTTGGTTTACACTTTGGTGAGGCATATCTGTTAGAGATTGATCCAGAGAAGATATCAGAGTCTTATGTGTTTGTGAAAGGTGTTTGCCCATAAACCGAAACGTCCTAGGTTTTTTAGGAAAGGATGGTTGATGCTGCTCCTTGTTTTGAGATGTGTCATTGAATACTGAGGAAGTTTCTTTAGCTGCATGAGAAAAATTGGAACCTCGTAAAGACTCCTTCATGGCACTTAGATTAACGGGCTAATAAACATATATGGATAAATCAAAGGCAGTTTCTATATTTTGATCCAACAGAGAAGATAAAACTGAATTCATAGGGAGGTTTACTTTATAAATAGTTGGCAAAATTAAACCACTCAAAACCAAAGTATCAATTTCTTTATAGGCTCTTTTCAAAAAGGTGCGAGAGAGATCAGTTTCATCACCTATTGGACTTGTACGTGGCTGTGGAGTTAGATGGATCACTGTGCTGACATTTGCAGAGATTTCATATCTAGAGTCGCTTAACGATGCCTGAAGGATTAGTGGCAAGGAAATTCCTTCATCAACAGGTTCTTCCGTATCATTAGTTCTCAATGTAGCAGTTTCATGATCTTCTACTCTGGAATTGTTAGAGTTCTTTGGATCTGAGGAACAATCAGCAACAGTGGTTTCTGAGTCCATTAGATCCTCAGCAACATCAGATATAAGCAATATGCGAGATGAAAACCGGCACACTTCACATAGCCAAATGGGAGGGACAGATGGTAAAAACATCCTTGTGCAATAGCTGAAAGACACAAAAAGGAAGAGCCATGAAACGAATAGAAAGATCATTGAGTTGCAACAGTACAAGTAAAGATGACCAACGAGATTAGAGTGTAATAAACAGCATTGTTAGAGCATCATTTTCTTACGTATGCTCTCGTGTTTCTCTGCACTTGAAACATATCATCATCAAACCCGCAATGCCAGCACTTCCACATATCTCACAAGGCGCCTATGCATAGCAATAAGATAAGATTAAAAAATACATCCGTATATAGGAAAGAATTGCATCAAACTTTTCAATTTGACCCAGAAGCAAAGTGCGGAGAAAGAAAAGACGCAACAATTCTCATAATCAACAACCCAAAAATCTCCCAAAGATTCCGAATCTCAGGCGTTCTGCAGACTCATTCAAGCATTTCATCAAACAGTTGTAAGTCTTTCTTCGAATGAAACAAACACAGAACCAATCTCATAAGAAGAGGCGAGAATCAAGAAAACCCATAAGAAGTCACAAAACCAAGATTAATAATTGCAAGTAAATACAAGATTTAGCTTTACCGCCGGATTTGGGGCTTACTCTCGATTCTTGCGCGCATTTGTCTGAGGAAAGTGACGAACTTGCGGATTCATCTTCGTTCCCGTTTTTCCTTTTCATTGATTTTTATCAAAACTGAAACGAGGTTTCGATGTGGGACGACGGAAGATGCAGTTTCTCTAAAGAATACACAAACCCTAAAACTGAAATCTTGATTTCATCATATAAACGAAACGACGAAGTTATAATTAATTTTTTTCGTTTTTTAAAAAAAAAAATTGAAGATTTGATTCTTTTAATTAGTTACCACCTCCTGAATCTTTTCTTTAATTTCGGGGTAATTAAAGAGGTTTATAATAAAATCGAAGTTTCACGTTTTCAAATTTATTCATAACTTAAAATACTAAGTTTTAGCGGAATTAGTGTTAAACTGTTAATCACTAGTATGTCATTAATTCTCCCACGATTCAAATGATCCATAACCTGTCTCCAAAACATTTATATATCAATACTTCGTAACAAAACAAAAAAACTTAGGACTTACCTATAATAATAATTAACATATATACTATTATTTCAATGCTCCTCCTCGAATTGGAGATACAAGGAACGCTCAGTTTGAAAAACAAATCTTCGAAATGAGTTTGATCGATGTAACCACCGTAACCGTACCGTTTTCAAACCGTAACTAGACCGTAATCATGTCAGACGGTTAAAAATCGTAACCGTTAACCGTAAAAATATATTAGTTATGGTTAAAAAAATTATTAACCGTAACCGTTAATTAACAGTAACCGTATCAAAACCGTTGGTTAACTGCAAGGTTAAACTGTAAAATTTTAACTGTAACCGTTTTAAAAATAAAATTATATATACTAATAATTATAATTAGTTCTGTAAAATTAAAAATTCAAAGAAAATTATATATAATCAATTTATCAATAGTAAATGCAAATCTAACAAATAGAAATATTAATTAAAACTTAAATGTGCTAGACTAATTAATATTTTTCTAACAAATATAATTTTTTTTTTAACAAAACAGTTTTATGAAGAAATATACTCCCTCTGTTTCACAATGTTTGATTTTCTGAATATTGCACATAAAATAAGAAGCAATAAATGCTCAATTATTTGTTGTTTTATTTCTATAAAATAGTTTATTATCTTCTTCTCGATTACATTTTTCTCTCACGTTTTTAACAAAAAATCATCAATAACCATAAGAGATTTAAGCAAAACAAGAAAAATACATAGAAAAACAAAGGAAAAATATATACAAACCAACAAAAAAATTAGAAAAAGAATATTAATAAATTTTTTTATTTTTTATTATTCTAGTTTATCAAATTTATAATTATTTAATTATTAAATCATGACATTAACCATTTATTGTCATCAGGTAACCGTAACCGTATCTAACCGTAACCGTATCTAATCGTAACCGTATTAACCGAACTCGTATTTAACCATAACCGTTTTAACCGTATATTAAACGGTTAAAGTTAAAGTTAAAAATAAATATAACCGTAACCAATAGTTAAATAACCTTAACCGCATTAACCGTAACCGTGGTGATGCTTAGATCGATGGTCTTAATCGGTAAACACACACAAATCACGTATTTGATGATTATTTATTTTTCAATGTTAAAAAATGGGATTGAAGAAATCCTAACTCAGGCAAAAGCTATCTGAGACAATCTAGGATATAATATGTCCTTCTTTTTTTTATCTCTAACATTTATCTTAGATTATTCCAAATATTTTTCAAAGTTATTGCCTATTGGACTAAAATAAGGCAATTCATGACATATAACATCTCTAATGAAGTTAACTCCCCTAATCACATCTGGGTTAATAGCATCGCATGTCATTAATTTTTTGACAACTTATGAAGTTGTATCTATATATCTCCAAAGCATATAATTTTTGTAACAAAACAAGAAAGAAAAAAAAAGAGTTAGTCATAGCTTCAGTGTAGCAATGACATACAGAAGCAAATAAAGAAGAATGTACAAGAGTGCTGAATCAAATGACCATCAAAGAAGTCTAATCTCACTTAGCTTGCAAAATGACTTGTGACCCAAGAAACAAGCCCCCCTTTTTTTTATTAAATCGAGATGTCTCTCTTTCAACGGTTAAGCTCAGCTACGCAGATCGGAGGCTGGGAACTTTTTGATTATTGACTGGAGATGTAGACACCGGAGAAGAAGGCTTCTTCAAGCACTGGTATATAAAGAGAGAAACTAAACCATACTTGATCGAGCGAAAGATATTGGTTTCGTTACCCGCTGCCACTGGACTTGTATTGTATGTGCCTGTGATTCTGAAGGGATTTCATTGCAAGATTCGCTTATATCTCAAGAAAGGTGATTGTTTTTAATTTCTTGAAATGGAAGAAACAGATTTTCTCTTCTCAAGAGCGAAGACCAACTTCAACACTCCTTCGTTCAAATTATCTAGTGGATGTATTGATATTCAAGTATAGGGCAAATAAAACAACACTCAAACCGAAGCCATTTCCAACTTTGAATAAATATCAGCTTAAACAAAAAGTTGTTTTCATCCATTTTTCAACAAATACAATATATTTGTAAAATGGTGCACCTTTTGCTGAAACCAGCAAAATCTTATACAACACTGTGATTTATTATTCTATCCAGTCAACCATTTGCAACCAAAATCTAGAATTAACTATCAGGAGGTAAAAGTAACACAAGGGCTGAAAATCTCTACTTCTTACAACAAACTAGAACACAATCAGAGATTAGCAAATCAGCTATTACCAATTTCCTTGAGACTTGCATCAATCACTCCCTCTCCCTGTTATGTCTCTGCAATTGCTTACCAGAATTCCGGTGGTTGGTCTGTCTGAACTGAGACTGATTCCACCAGAGCCAATGACAAACAAGTAACAAATTACATCAGAGACATGAACATGCACTTGGAGACTCGTTAATATTATTAAAGCTATGATGATGATGCCTTCGAAGTTCTAATCAAATTGAATCTACTAATTTCTGATAATTGAAGAAGGGAATATCCTACCTTAGCGTCATTGTCAACCACATCTCCATCATCAAAATGTTGAGCAGCTTGATTGGAAGTTCCTGGAACAAGTGCTAATGACTTTTTCGTCAAGAGAAAAATTCCCCAAAGGAAGTTATTTGTTTTCTTCTGCATTTCGATGATATCTGCAAACACAACGGATGTTATTCATCCTTAAAACCAATGGAAAAGAAAAGAAAAGCTGCAAGAATGCATTAGGCTTACTCTGAGAGGACTTGTCCAGTAACTTTGAAGAGAATATCAACAAAGGTGTGTCCTTGATGTTAATTCTGATCATGGCTTTGCGACTCTTCATGGTCTCAAAGAGATGAGCATGTTCCTCCTTAAACCTGCAAGAATTATAAGTTTTGTGATAACAATGACTAAGAAGTTTCTCTTCTGTAGAAAAGGATGCTTGAGATACCTTTTTGTGTTCTTGTCATCTGGGAAAATGTACATCTCGACATCTGAAAGCGCTGGGTTTCTGTTCACATACAAATCATTCAAAAGATTGCCTATAGGGACCAATTCGACCTTGAGTAAGACAGGAATCGTCTTTGAAAGGTTGTATGCCTTCCGACATATTTCAGAGGCCGGTTGAGCCCAAAACTCGCCGTTAAACTCTGATGGTGCAGCAGAATCTACAATGCGTCCCCTGGTTTAGTGGCAGAAAGATATAGTTATAAAAAATATGCACATCTTCAGCAATGTAACAAAAGCCTAATGTAGACTAAGTACAACGAGAGAAAATAAAAGGGTAATCTGCACAGAGTAATGGCAACATTTTGGCAATATAGAGTGATCTGACTGAAGCTTCTAACAAAACAACATATTTGGGGAAAAGAAGATATAGTGTTTGAAATGATTTGTAACTCACTTCCAAGTGGGACGCAAAGCTGGTCGATATGGAAGTAATTGCAACAATTTTTCTGATAAGATTGATCGGCATATCTCTTTTGAACCAACATCTTTGGCTCCACCACCAACTTTCGATTTTGACCCTTGAAAAGCCAGAAAAAAATAAAAAGCAACAATAGATATTTTTTAATCATCCAGTGAAATAGTAAAAGATCTTAGGCCTTTAGAAAAGAAATGGCGGAAAAGAGAAGAAGCAAAAGATACCACCTTCTACTACTTGTGCTTTAGAAGCTTGTCGTATGACTCCTGAACGAATCTGCAGAGTATGCGGACTAGGAGGCTCAACCTTCTTAGGTGGAAGGAGAATTGGATTGGTTTTGCGAGCCACCACTGTAGAACTCAGACTCCTAGATCTTGGAAAACAAACAGTTTGTTTTGTTAAACCCATTGCCGAACGAGCTGGAACAGGTCTTGGTACTTTAAAAGTTGGTTTATTGCCCCCACATGAAAGTTTTCTGACTTCCTCTGGTGAAATTAGCTTCATTTTTGATGATTCAGGTATTTTTTTCCATCTGGGTACTGGATTTGAAGATTCAACCCGCGCTTTACTCCTTTGACTTCTAGGGGCTGTTTTGATCGACTCTGAAGCGAAGCTGTTTTGAACAGGTCTCATCGAACAATCAGCACATACAAAATCTATTGAGATCTCAAATGAATGTTTCTCCATGCAGTAACTGGAAAACAAAGAAAAAAAAATGAGTAAGGGTCAGATAAAGACAACCAAAAGATTCATTTGACCACAGAAGCCCTACCAATTAGATATGAGATAAGTGTTCCAGGGAAAACAATTGATAGGTCAACTCAAATTGATAAGATCCCAAATTTGGAAGAATTAGTGACAAACTATCACTAAAATAGCCCGTCGGAAAGGTGTTGCGAGGCTTTTAAGCTGACAATCGGTGCAGTGAGCGTGGATCAAACACCTTCATATACCATCGGTATATAAACTACCTTTCTAAAGCTAAATGTAGAATGTCATATAACTTAGTTGGAAAGTAATCCCTCATGTAACTTAGTTCATATAACTTAGTTGGAAAGTAATCCCTCATATAACTTAGTTCATATAACTTAGTTGGAAAGTAATCCCAAAAGCTTGTATATGTCAAAATCGACAGCAACACTCAGGGCAGATTAGGAAACAGGAAGACCATATGATATTACTTCTCACCGGTGTTCACAGGCTATACGGCATTTAGAGCAAGTGACAAGTAGTCCTTTCCATCCTTGGCTTCCACATGTTTCACAAATTGGCCTCTACAATAATTGCAGCAAAATAGAACCATCAGCAAACAAAAAAACCAACCTGGGAAGCAAACAAAGATGTATAATTACTCCATACATGTGATTTGTGTAAAGCAATAGAACAGACCGATGCAGAACACATCAATACAACCTAAAGACAATGATCAGGAGTCATACATAGGACATAACCAAATGGGTATGCAGGCATTTTTCCAACTCTATTGTTCTTAGTTAACTATCATTTAGGACTAAATATTGATTCCTCAACAATTCTTAAGTTGTTGCATTGTCCGTCCTTTTAAGGAACCATTGTAAAGACTCATGACCTCAGTTAGACTTAGAGTCAATTCAAGTTCCTCGGATCACTGACCAAATGTGATGTATAATAAACATTAACAAGGGACTTAAAAAGGAAAATCATTGATCACGAGAGTAAAACGAATATGACTGAAACTCATCAAAGAGAAGCCATTACGCATGTAAAGTGAATCTAAATCCGAGAAATTTCAAACAAGAGAGGAAAGCTCACTAAGGACAAAAAACATTTCGCAGGGGAATCAAAAAGGATAATCATTGATTAAAACTGTAAAGCGAACATGATTGAAACTCAAATCAAATAAAATTCCATGAGCGAGTGGATCAAGCCAGAACGCATGTAAAAAAAAAGAACATCTTAGAACACTAATCTCCCGTTTACACTCCATGGCAGAGATAAGCAACCCCAAACAAAAACGAAATCGAAAACAAGTATTCAGCGAAAATTCCCATTGAAATTGCATGTTAACTTGAAAATACCAAAAACAGAAACCCTAGATTAAAAATCATACACAACACCAAAAACCCATTTCAGTACGGTACCAAACGCGTGATATCAAAATGCAGGTAAACCAGGAAATCGGTTCGTCCATAAGAAAGAGCCATACTTCCATAAAACCGACAGACAAACCCTTGCTTGCAAATTACGGAACCAAAGGAGCAAAAATGGTTTAAAACCACCAGAGAAAAACACCACGGAAGCAGAGCAGACGATGTCAAAAACAGACACGGTGTTTCTACCTACCATATGACGGTTAGACGTCGTGACGAACGAAGCCCTCATATCAGAAAATCCGACGGAAAGTTTCGATTTTTAGAGGGAAGAAATTGTTTGAGAGAGAGAGAGTGTTGGAGGAGGAAGGTGGGGTGTGGAGAGTTGAGGGACCAGCAAGAGAGAGAGAGGGAGACGAAATAGTATTAGAATAGACAAAATTGCAATAACTGCCCAAACCTTAACTTAAATTAAAAAGGCCCCTCAATTTCTGAAAATCATTAAAGAAGGAGATACTTCTTTCGACTCGTATAATAACCCATATGCTAATGTGAGATGGAATCATGGAACTTTGGTGATGTTTGAGTATATATATATATATATTCTTCTGCTGCATTCCTGTCGACGAATGTACTCTTTTCTATCTCCATTTTTTCACTATTATAAGTTTATAATAACTAGCCGCATAAATTGCAATTTTTGTTTTTATTCCAAAATTGTCATTTCATCTTTCGTCTAGACAAAACGGGCCTGATGACGTCAAAAACAAAATGACTGATTGGAGTTGAGTCAGTACGGTATCGCTTTTAAGTCTTTTACTTTAAAAAAAAAAACAAAAACCCCCAAATTCATTATTTACCCATCAGATTTTAACGTATTTAGAGCATCTCCAGTTGTGAACTCTTCCTTGGGGTTATTAATATTATTTTAATAATTTTTTTGTTATTATTGAATAGTTAAGAATCTTTATATTTTTTACTCCTCCATTGATGAAGTTCTTAGGGGTTCTTAAAAAAACCAAAAATCTAAATCCTCAAAACTTACATTCATTTACCCTCTAAATCATTTGATTTCAGCACACTCTAAACGATCTCACAAGAGGATACACCAGCAGGTAGAGAGAGACACACACACAGACGTTTGTAACAAAAAAAAAACTAAAGACACCAACAATTCTTAATCAAACCACTTCAAAATGCCTAACGAAACTGTATTTTTTTACCTGACCCTTCCTGGATATAACACAACGTGAGTCACCAGCATTTGCAACAACTAGCTGTTTGTGTCTAATAACAGCAACACATTGCTGTGCTCCCAGAATTAGGTCCAGGAAAATCAGAATGAGTACCCTGTTTTGACAACGAAGCACAAGTCGTAACTTTACTATTCCTTAGCGATCCTGATTCGATCTTCTATATAATAGAGAAGAAGTGAGAGTGAAAAATAGCAGAGCATTATGCAGGTAGCAAAGATTTACTTCCTCAAAAGCCCAAGCATCGGGTTTATTAGCGATGTCCCCACTTCTTGGTGACCATAGAAACCCTTCAATCATTCCGCTGAACTTATTGATCTTGTCACCGAGTATTGCTAATTCCCGCCATCCTCTCTGTCCTTGCATCATCTCATCCATTCTGCAATAACCACAGCCAAGAGCAACCAGTTAAAGCAGATATTTAGACAAAAACAGACTCTTGTTGTTGTATGCACGAACAGTTGCCAGTAAAGTTACAGAGAGGCGAAAACGATAATGTTACCTGAAAAATGCTTTTTGAAGAGAAGTCCCTACGTCTCCAGCTGCAATTTTCTTGAGGTCATCAAGTGAAGGAGGAAGCAGAATAAGCTTCCCAGCTTCATTGCAATTTCGTTCTCTCCTCGTCCTGCATAATGACATCCTCTCTTGGTGGTATATACTCAGCCTTCATTTTCGAAACCTAATCACCAATACACATTTCAACATAAAAATCTATTTTTTAGAGAACTCAGCAAAACAATCTTGATTAATCTACAACTGATTGTGCTGTGGAGCAATCCAATTTACATAGACATCTCATATCAATTCCTCATAAGCTGAGACAGAACCGAATCTCAACAAACACAACACCAACACAATCTATTAACCTAAACAATCACATTAACACAAAAAGCAGCTGTGACCCCAATACAGAACCCACATAATCAATTCGAAGTGAGCCGAAATCTAAAAACCTGGACTTTGGGTTCGCTCGATTCCACCTTCGTCTCCGTCGTCTCGGCTTCTCCAGAAGCAAACTGTACGAAGTTTAGTAAACGGAGAGGATGACCACCAGAGATAGACCGGAGAGAAGCTCGGCGAGAGAGTGAGACGCTGGTGTTCCTTCCTCCGGCGAAGGAGACGCTTAAAAAAAAAAAATCGTCCAAACCCAAGCCGCCACGTCCCTTAAGAGACGGTCTCTTAAAACTCTTAGCTAAGGAGCGGTTCTTAAGTTATAAGCCCATTTTCATTTTTTTTAATTGGTTTTTGCATATGATACTGGGCCAAGAACCCCTTATAAACCTCTGTTGGAGATGGTCTTACATCTCTAAAAGTTTTCACAAAAATATCACGACAAATGGCTTTAATTAAAACAAAAAATAATGGTTTTAAGAAGTAAAAACTGTAAATATGTGATATATATTGTATTCTTTATATAATATTAAAAAAAATTAAAAAAACCCGTCCATATCTAGTTCTACTTCCGGTTCAAAAACGCGGTCTTCGCGGTCGTTTAGACGGCAGTTAAATGTTCGGCTGCTGGAAACAAACGCGATTATAGTATAATCGGAAGAAAAATTGGTGATAACTTAAAAACTCGCATTTCTGTAGGTATCATGGTCGAAATTGGCTGAAATATATTGGATCTACAAAAGTATTGTACAGCAAATAAAATGAGTAAAATCGAAAAAAATATGCAGAAAATCAATGGTGACTGCCGTTCCAGGATTACATAAATCGCATAAAGAAAATGATGACGAAATGACCTTTTTACCCTTCATTAAATTTTTTTAAAAATCACAAAACAAGCCTAGTGGCATCAAAAGTATATAGTTTAAAAAAAAAACAAAAATTAACCCCTAATTAATCTCGAATTTTCTCATTAACCCCTATACGCACCTTGAAGTCTACAATGATTTACAAAGTGTCATAGTTCTCTCAAAGAACTCAATTCACCATGAAAGAACTAAGCAGATTGATGTGTTTTTGCACTTCATCATCGGAAACATGATCAGTCAAACACAAAGTGAAAGTGACGAAGATATCAACTATCTATAATCTAACGAATATCCTTACTAAAGTGCTACCTCTGAATATCTGAGCAAGCTCGTAAATGCCTTAAGGAAGATGAGAAGAGGCTCATGGTCCGAGAAGGAAATCAAGTTCATGAGTCGACGACACTAAGGCAAGGTATATTTTAAAGGGTTTTGCCGGAATTGATTCCATCTATTTAAAACTTTTGAGGGCCACGTCAGCAGGAGGGGCGATTCGAAGTGCGATTACGAAGACCTAAGGTTTAAGAGGTTTCTCGCCCAAGCTAAGGGCGGCGGCCACTATGGCGGCACCGGAGCAAGAGGCTTCACCGTCGATAGAGGCTCTGAAGAAGGCGGAGAGGGGGCACGCATCGTTGGAGCAGAGTTTGGAGATTTCTACGGAAGATATGCCGATGAAACAGAGTTTGGAGGATTCAAAACAAGGTCTGGATCTTTCGCAGGATAAGGAACGCGAGGAGGTTGTTGGAGGGATACAAGCAATGGAGAAAAGTAAAACATGGTCCTCTGTAGTCTCGGCCAAGGCTGGTTTACAGAGATATGAAGTAGTGGTGGAGGAAGTAAATGGGATTGAAACGATCCAGGTCCCGGACTGTGTTTTCGAAAACGCTCCTCCACTCTGGGAGGATTGCATAGTGGGGAGATTCGTGTCCAAAGCTCCTCATATCGGGTTGATTCATATGACGGTGAATAAAATTTGGACTTTGGGAGATAAATCTGTCAAGGTTGATGTGTTTGTTGTTGATGAAACGACAATAAAGTTCAAAATCCCGGATGCTACGATGAGAGCAAGAGTGTTGCGTAGAGGAATGTGGAGTATAAAAAATATCCCCATGATTGTGTCGAAGTGGAGCCCCATTGCGGAGGAAGCTCAACCAGCGGTTACTTCTATCCCAATGTGGGTCACTTTGAGGAATGTTCCAAGATCGATGTTCACGTGGAAGGGATTGAGTTTCCTAACGAGCCCATTGGGTGAGCCAAAAAGACTCCATCCAGATACGTTGTGGGCAAAGAGTTTTGAGGAAGCTAAAGTTTTTGTTGAGGTAAATCTGGAAAAAGCTGCCGGAGAGTTTCAGTTTCAAATCAAAAACGGGAGTGGATACGATGGTTCAATACACGTTCCCGTGGTTGCCTCCGAGGTGCATGGCCTGTGCTAAATGGGGACATTCTGCTGCTGAGTGCAAAGCATCCCCTGGTGACATTAGCATTCTCCACAGAGAACAAAAATCGCCATTGAGGACAACAGTCGCGGGTTCTCTCAATTTGGGTGACTGTCAAAGTGCGTACAAGAGCATCTCGATCCCAACGGAAAAAACCAATGAAACAGTCAGGTCATCACCGGGAGAAAGAGTAGTTAATTCGACAGAGGATGAGTGTCGAACCCCTGTTCCAACTGCCCCTATCCCGGGTGAAAGCAGTAGGAGTGCATCGGTTAATACAGAGGTCTGGGAAAAGGTTAAACCCCCGCGAAATCAAGAAAAACTGACATAGGTATTGGGATAGATACCATAGTCTTTACTTCCTGTTATGCACCGCTATCGGACTCAGAGGACGGGTTAAAAGCAGACGCTGAAACATAGGAGCGAGAGGATAAGGAAGATGAAGATTTGGGTTTGAGTTCAAACAGGCTGGAGGAGCAGAATCCAGCGAAGGGGTCGAACTTGACAGGTGCAGGCAGAGTTTATCTCCCCCGAGAATCCAAATCCACCAATAAATTTATAAAGGCAGCTTCAAAGTCGACTTCTATGGAATCTCCCACGAAGAACTCGAGTAAGAAGAAAAAAAAGAGGTCCAAAAAAAATCAAAATTAATGTCTGGTTTTTTTTGGAATATCAGAGGTTTCAACAAGGAAAAAACATAATATTGTGAAACGTTGGTGTATGGAGAATGATTTTCTATTTGGTGGTCTAATAGAAACTCGAGTAAAAGAAAGTAAGGCGGAGGGTATTGTTGCTAAGGTGTTTCCAGGTTGGTCTTTTTTAAACAACTATGAACACCAACGGCTGGGAAAGATATGGGTGGTTTGGAGGGACTCTGTTCGTCTAACTCCTGTGTTTAAGAGTGCCCAAATGGTTACGGTATTGGTTAAGTTACACGGAACGGAGGAAGAATTCTTGTGTTCTTTTGTTTACGGTTCTAACTTTGAGGATGAGAGGAAGATTCTGTGGGAGGATCTTAGAAGTCATTTTGATTCACTGATCTTTAGCAGGATGCAATGGATGGTAATGGGTGATTTTACTGAAATTACTACGATGGAAGAGCACTCTCACGCGAGCCCATCGATCTCGTGGAATGGGATGCAGGATTTTCAGACTATAATTCGGGATGGTGCTCTCTGTGATATGGGCTACCAAGGTCCTCTTTTTACTTGGGGAAATAGGAGAACGGTGGGGCTGGTTTGCAAAAAATTGGACAGACTACTTATTAATGACCATTGGTTGGATCAAGTTTCAAATTCGTATTGTGTGTTTGAAGCGGGAGGCTGCTTGGATAACCTCAGATGCAGATTTTATGTTGACTCAGAGATTTCTAGACGGAAGAAGCCATTCAAATTCTCGAATGTGATTGCCTCGATGCCTCAATTTTAGAGCGCTTTACATGATTACTGGGAAGGGACGGTTCCTTTATTTCATTCGACTTCTGCTTTGTTTCGATTCTCAAAGAAGCTTAAGAACCTAAAACCCATTGTCAGGCAGATCTCAAGGGATGCTCTGAGTAATATATCTCAAAGAGTGAAATCTGATTATGAAACGTTGTGCGCTAAACAAGAACAGAATTTGCAAGCCCCATCGGAGATATCCCAGCAGGAGGAAAATTCGGCTTTTGAGCAATGGGAGAGAGTTTCAAATATAGAGGAGCGCTATCTACTGCAGAAATCTAAACTGAACTGGATGACCGTGGGAGATAAAAATACCAAGGTTTATCATCGTGCCGTAAAGATTCGGGAAGTACGAAATGGAATACGAGAATTGGAGAGGAATGGAGTTGTGACCATTGTCATCAGCGAGATAAAAGAGATAGCAGTAAGTCACTTCGATTCTTTTATGAATCACGTCCAAGCTGATTTTTGGGATACGAGTGCCGCAGAGATTGGTGAGCTGTTGGAGTTTCGATGTTCGTCAGAGGATCAGCAGGGGTTAATCAAGGAGGTAACTGAATTAGAAATAAAAGAGGTTCTCTTTGCAATGGCTGGGAATAAATCACCAGGACCAGATGGTTATACGGTTGAATTCTTCAAGGAAGGATGGTCGACTCTTGGAAAGGACCTAGTGGTTGGGATTCAATCCTTCTTCATGAAAGGATTTCTCCCAAAAGGTGTAAACTCTACCATTCTTGCATTAATCCCGAAAAAAGAAGGAGCTAAACAAATGAAAGATTACAGACCAATAGCATGCTGCAACGTGATTTACAAGTTGATTTCAAAAATCCTCGCAAACCGATTGAAACAAATTCTTCCGAAATTTATATGCCCGAATCAGTCGGTGTTTGTCCAAGACCGGCTCCTCATTGAAAATCTGCTCCTTGCCTCACAGCTGGTAGCGGGATATCACAAAGAAACAATCTCCTCTCGATGTGCCCTGAAAATATATATATCCAAAGCATTTGACTCCGTTCAGTGGAGCTTTATGATGAATATTCTAGAGTCTCTGAATCTACCCATGGAATTCATACATTGGATACGATTATGTATCTCCACAGCTTCCTTTTCGGTGCAGATTAACGGAGAATTGGAAGGAAACTTTGGGAGTTCAAGAGGACTGAGACAAGGATGCTCTCTCTCTCCGTATCTGTTCGTAATATGTATGAATGTGCTGTCAAAAATGTTGGATAAGGCTGCAACACAACGGAGATTTGGACTCCATCCTAAATGCTCTAATTTGAAGCTGACACATCTATGCTTCGCCGATGATCTCATTATTTTTTCGGATGGAACTTTGAGGTCTATAGAAGGTATAATCAGAGTTTTTGATGAGTTCTCGACAATGTCAGGGTTAAAAATCAGTCTGGAGAAATTTACTGCTTACCTCGCGGGTGTATCGGACTTGTCTAGAGAAGCTATGTCCCAACGATTCGCCTTTGAATTTGGCATGCTACCTGTGAGATACCTTGGTCTACCGCTACTAACGAAGAAGATGCGTTCACTTGACTACGCGCCACTCATTGATAAAATCTGAGGAAGAATAAACTCTTGGACAACTCGCTCCATCTCTTTTGCTGGGAGACTACAACTGTTATCTTCGGTAATTGCTAGTCTTACTAATTTCTGGATGTCGGCGTTTCGACTGCCCATCAAATGTATTGAGGACATCGAGAGTATCTGCTATGCTTTTCTCTGGTCGGGGCCGGATTTAAACCCAAAAAAAGCTAAGATTGCCTAGAAGGAAGTATGTAAACCCAAGGAAGAAGGAGGACTAGGGTTGAAGAGTCTTCGCGAAGCAAATGACGTATGTGTACTGAAGTTATTGTGGAGAATTATTACGGCAAAAAACTCTCTCTGGGTTCGTTGGTCTCAAGCTACTCTCATGAGGGGGAAATCTATTTGGTTAACTCCTTTGCACTCTTCGGGATCTTGGATGTGGAAAGCGATATTGAAAAGTAGGCAAAGCGCAGAATCTTTTCTTAAAGTCGGGATTGGTAATGGACGCTCATCGTCCTTCTGGTATGACAACTGGTCAGCTTTAGGTAATCTGTTCACACTCTTTGGAGCTCGGGGTTTTCTTGACTTAGGGATCCGACAAGAGGCTACGGTGGAAGATGCGATTTCTACGCATAGGAGGAGAAGGCATCGGAACCCAGATTTGAACAGGGTGGAAGATGAATTAGCGAAAGCTCAACAACAATATATTGAACATGAAGAGGATACAATTTATTGGAGATGGAAGGGGGACAAATTCAAGACCTGTTTCAATACAAAAACTACGAGGGATCAGCTGCGGGTATCTTCTTCGCAAACACCATGGTCATCGGGAATTTGGTTCACACACAACTGCCCGAAGTTTGCGTTTGTGGCGTGGTTAGCTCTTCGGAATCGTCTGTCAACGAGGGCTCGTATGCTAGTTTGGAATACGAATGCTCCCAACACATGTGTTCTTTGTCCGGACCCAAGAGAATCGAGAAATCACCTGTTTTTCTCATGTTCTTTCTCGAAACAGGTCTGGTTGAATCTGGCTGGGGGAATTTTGCAACAGGAAATTTCGTCAGATTGGAGCACAGCTATTAATCTCATCTCTCGTTCCCAGCAATGTCGTGTGAAGGGATTCATAATTCGATATTTGTTTCAGATGACAATACATGGGCTGTGGCGGGAGAGGAATGCACGTCGTCACGGAACCAACCCGTCCTCAGCGACACGACTGATCAAGTTTATTGATAAGGGAATTCGAAATCGATTCACCTCTATACGAATGCTGGGGGATACGCGTTACGAAAACGGAATGCAATTTTGGTTCGCATCCATGCCAGTAGATTGACATGGAGAGCTCGCTTTTCATAACATGTTCTAAATCCTAGTTTTTCAGAATAGTTATTTCTCCTATAAGCTCGCATCTCTGATGTAGAAACGTTTTTTTTCGGGTTTGAATATAATTTAACATTCATCCAAAAAAAAAAAAAGGGTTTTGCCTAAAAGTGTCGAGAAAACTCTAAGACGGAGAGAGGGTTCCAACAACCCACACGCACATATGAAGAAGAACACGTGAAGCTCACGAGCAAGACCTTTCAGTCGATAAAAAACTCGAGGGTAATATGGGGGTTTCTCACATTGTATTTTGCTTGTCCTCTGTGTTATCACCGCCAGTATCCCCTAGTATTACCAGGTGATACCACGCATAGGGGGTTCGAACCCTGGTCGCGCGAGCGCAGGTGACGCGCGTGGAGCTCGCAACCACTGAGCTCCCGTGTTTTTCGTTGTCCTCTTACCGATTTAATTCTATTTAACCTTTACAACCATTCATTAAGGGTAAAATCGACATTTTACCAGAGAGGGAGATTTGTGATTAAAATCTGGGAAAAGTGATATATGAGGTGAATACCCCGGAATCATTGTGTAAGCGAGAGAAAAGATTGACATAAGAATCATTTACGGAATTAGAGGCGGCTATCAAAAATACATTTATCTCTAGATTTTGTATTACCATTTACCAAGAACAAGTTTTCTAGTGGATTTTCAAGATTAATCTCTGCGAGACATAACGTTTCCGGTTTGAATCGTGTGAATTAACTTCTGTCTTTTACTTTTCATTGCTCAAGAACACACGAGCCGAACATTTCCTACAACTAAAAGAGTGTGAGAGAGAGATTTCGTATCAAAAGAGCTTAAAGATTCAAAACTTTTTTAACAATTTCAAACTAGTTTATAATTGATATGCGTTCTTTGAAAAAAAAACAAAAGATTAGACGTATGTTCGGTAATTAAAACCTCGCAAGACTGCTCCTAATCTAGTTAAAAGAAAGAAAAAAAAAAACTGGTGATAAGATCATTTATATATAACTTTTCCACTACCATCAAATCTACCAGTACAACATCAAGTAGTAAGAGTAAAAGCAAGAGCTGAAATCATCTTACAACAAAAACATAACATAGACCCATAACACAGACAAAGATTACCACTAAGCTAGACCAATGTCCTTGAGACAATAACTAAGTGCACCCACAAAACCAGAGAACATCAACATCCTTAGATCAGAAAGAACAAAATCCACTCGAAGCGATCAAGAGAAGGCAGATGAACAATTTGCTTGAGTTCTTGAGAGCAAACGCGCTGCTCTCTGTCGAGTAGTCCGGGTTAACCCCTGTTCCTGTGCTACTGTTTCCAAAAACTCCATTGGTTGGGGTTCCAGAATAAGGACTGTTGCCACCAGGAAGGGTGGTGGTGGTTGAGCTACCTTTTGGATTGGTTGTGCCAGGTATCACAGTGGTGCTGCCACTGAAAAAAATAATATGCGGCACATTACATTAAAGAGAATATCAGACAAGAAACAACCACTTAGGGGAGACTCATAGCTGAAGCTGGTCCTATGAAGTTTATAACCAGATGAAATAAGATTGATCTGACGGACGAACTTCAAAGCAAATTCATGCTATATACTCAAAACTCTAACAAAAGGAAGTGTCTCAGTTTCTAATAATTGAGAAGTGTCTTTGATGGGTCAAAAAGATTAAAGATTTACTATACCATTGCGTACATGGCCATATCAGTCAAGAACACTGATCATGCGTTCAAACTGTAATCCAATAAAGCATTTAAATTGATTATGGATATGATCTAAAGTTTGGTTAAAAATGAGGGAATTGAGCACTTTTAGGTTCATGCTGAACACTTACAGCCAGGTACAGGAAAAATGGTATTAAAAAAAGAAGTAATTGACTGTTCACAATAGAGTCAAAATTTCATTACTTATTTCAATTCCTTTTCTTCTATTTAAGTAGTATTAATGATGCTGTTTTCTATTTTAAAATTGATTTGAATGATGCTATCTCTTTCACAACAAAAGTAAAGAAAACAAAAAGTTGCAAACTTGGGACCCAAATCAAGCTTTAGTCCACTTTTCCTCTTTGCCACAAATATAGAAAACAAGTTGATAAAATTCTTGGTTTTGGTCCCATAAGAATGCAAACGTTTCTTTCAAATTCTATATAAAGCCATTTGAATCAGAAGCATACCTGGCACTAGTAGGGAAGGCACATCCCGAATAACCTGTAAAAAACAAAGTTCAACAAATATATAAACTGTTAAGACACTGATTATTATTATCCACAGACTTGAAGCTAGAAGAAATATAGTCGTCATCATGCATTTGGCTCTACATTGTCTCAGAATCTTGAATACCAAAATCATTCAATAGTTGCAAAAACAAAAAGCATTCAACTCTCTGTGACTATCAAACGATTGAGCACCTCAAGAATCCTAACAATCACTCCAAAAAAAAGGAACTAAAGTTTCTTTTTAGCATTGGATTCTTCAGTTCAAGTTCCTCAAATGTATAAAAGATGAAGGAAATCAAAGAGCAGTCAAATGGGGATGGTTGAGACTAACTGGGATCAGTGTTAGTTGGAGTGGCAGTGCCACTGAAATCACAAGTGCCAGGAGATTGACCCTTCTTTTGGAAGAAGCTATTGACTGCATAGCTGCAATGAGACCTAACATTGTCAGGGTTAAAGCAAGGTGCTTTTGGGTGAGTGGGATTACAGTCTGCTCCATGGCCACAGGCATAGTCTAGGGTACTCTGTAGCACTGAATCACTCAGCCCTGTTTTGCACACACACCATGACGCACCTACACAGACCAAAAGAAAAGCCAACATTTAGTGATTGATTCAACACACCATGAGGCTCCATCTTCTTTGTTCTACAATGTGAAGCCAGCAAGATTTGGGGAAAACTTGGAATTTTAGTTTGAGGGGTTTCATCTTTAAAAGGCAAGATTTGAAAACTATCATATTTTTTTTTTATCAACAATAGAGTCGAAAAACTAAGTAAGAAGTTGTGCGAATACAAGCAAATCGGAAAAACCAGCAAGATTTCTAGAAATTTGTGAACTTTTCCAAGACAAAAAAACACTTCAATACATTAAAGAGAATCTGAAAAAGGGCCTTCAAGAAAAGGAGAGGTAGATGCAATGAGACAAGAACAGAAGACAAATCTTGATTTTTATTTTTTTCGTTATTCAAAGGAAGAGCAACCAAAGAAACAGCAGTAGGCCAAGATATCAGTAATAAATAAAAAATGGTAAATTTTAATCTGTCTATCAATGGCTGAACACTCAGGAACAGTAAAGCCCTTCACTGCTACAAAAACCCTTTTTAAGACCTGAACCAAAACTTTAATAGCGATAGAGGTAAGACTAAGCTAAGAAATCTGAGGAAGAGTGGAAGTTGACAGATTATGAATTGCTGAAGAATATATCCCAATAGAAGTTCTTACTAGAATGGCCAGCCATGGCTAGAAGAAGAAGTGAAAGCAGCAGAGCAGCCATAGATGCGTTCAGACAGAATGTCACAGTTGTCTTCTAGAAAGAGAGAAGAGAACGAAGATAGAGATCTCTAGAGCAAGCAGAAGAAGAAGAAGAGAGAGAGAGAGAGTGGCCGGCTACTTGTTGTGTGTCCTCTCGTCTCTTCTCTAACCCTTTTGAGTGCTTTTTTGCATCATTAAAGAACTTAGATCGTGTAGACTTTTTTTGGACGTATATTTGAGTTTTAAATTAAAGAGACATATTATTGGTAAAATAACTTTTTCAAATAAATACTGAGAAGGCTAAATTTTGTGTTGCAGGCTGTGGTGTTTCCACATATAAATGTGATATATGAAAATGCAGATGCTGAATCAGAAAATCTTGTTCATGATGGGGATGTGAAATTGTTTTTTTATAAAAAAAAAGATCGTCTGTTTTGAAATTCAAAAATTAAAGAACCCTATTTCACCAACCTATAAGAGAAGAATAAATAAACTATTATGGTCCATCACATGTTATTATTTTCCTTATTTTTTGTGCAATGAATGTTAAAATATCCCAAAACATATTACTATCGAGAAACGCCGTCGTTTTCGTGAACCCGTGTTTTAACGGGTCGATGTACGGGTCTTACTTAGCAAAATAGTTCTTCAAGTATTGAAGCGACGCCGTTTAAGCGCCGAGCGATCGCCTTCATCATCGGAGGGATTTCGAGCGGACCAGAAGTGGAGAAGCAGCCTAAACGACGCAATTACAAGGTTTTGTGATGTTGGTTCAGCTTCCTCGCTTGACAAGCTCTCTAAGAGAGCCATTCGACATCGATCAGGCCTACCTTCGCCGCAAAACTATACTCCAAACTCTTAATAAGCCTCGCAGGTCGCCTTTTTTCTTTTCTGATAACTTCACTCTTCTTTCGAACCGATTTCACTCGTTTAGTAGGTTTTCAGTTGGGTCTCTAGGATCTGTTTGGTTTTATATAGAATTTGGTAGCTTTACTTACAGTGATCACGATGTTTCTTGTCAAATTTTGCAATTGAGAACGAGTATTTGGAAACTATTCCCTTTGAGTCTATTGTTTTTATTGGAAATGCTTTTAATTGAATTGGACCGGTGTCACTTCAGCTCCGGGAGTCGCCTTGATGAATCTGACCTTGCCAGGAGGATAGTTCATCAATGGGAAGGAGGTGCTTTTCTGATGATAATCTTCTTCTTTCTTTTTTTTTAATCCCACAATTATATTTGTTATTTCTCTAGATGAAATAGGAGCTGGTTTTCTGTGTATTTTGATGGGATTTTTTTGTGACAGCCTCTCCAGAAGTGCGTCAAGCATACAAGCAGTTTATTGGAGCTGTAGTGGAGTTGATTGATCGGGAAGTTCCGTCAGATGAGTTTCGTGAGGTTGCTTTTGCCGCATATCATCTGTTTGGCAAGCCAGCGGAGGAGGACTGTGATTTTAATGATAAAAGCATTGCCCAAAAGAAGTAAGTACTGTTTATCCGATTTAGGTATTAACTTATCTACAACCACGCTGAGGCAAGATACTTGAAGGTTACTGTATCCAAGTGGCTAAGGCTTTGTATTTCCTTAGGGTGTTCAGAGGTAGTTGAAGTTTTGCTTTTATTAAACAGGTTAGAGTTGCAAAATCTTGTTGGGCATGCTGCCCCAGATGCTAATGTAAAGAACGTGGCCTCCTTAGCTCGGGCACTCTACTCAATACAGCCTACTCATCAGTCTGAGACATATGTTAATGAGGTTGATGATGGGGCTGAGTTTGGTGCCGACCTTGCTTTCAATCTACCAGCTCGTTTTTTGGTGGAAGCATCTATTGGCGAAATAGGTTTTCAGGATGTGGAAAGCAATGACGCTCATGCATTATTTTCTGAAGGATGGAGTGATGTCAACGGCACGACAAAGAATCAAAGTGCAGGAAAGTTCGATTTAAGTTGGCTTAGAGATGCATGCGGGCAGATGGTTAGGGAGAGCAATTCACAACTGTCCCGTGATGAACTGGCTATGGCTATATGCAGGTTTCTGGATTCGGATAAGCCTGGTGAGGAGGTATGGTATTTTTTTGGTGAAATATTTCTGGACTTAATCCTGGAGCATTATATGTACAAGTGAAAGTAGAAGGAATGTTGACATTCTTTCTGCAGATAGCTGGAGATTTGTTGGACCTTGTTGGGGATAGCGCATTTGAGACTGTTCAAGACCTTATTATGGTAAGGCCTAACGTTTTGTATTGCTCTTTTATCTGAAGTCTGTGGTTCGACACATTGTACCTGATTTGTTTTAGATTCTACAGTATGGTATGCCTGTCTCATGGGGCTGCTGTTACGTTTGAGTGGCACTACTATGTTTTAAAGTTTCAGGGGAGAAATCATCATCTTGTAGCTCTTAGTTGAAGTGACTTACTAGTTTAACCGATATTCCTCTAAGCCGACTTTTATGGTGTTTAACTGAATCATATATTCACATTCTAATAGTATGGGCTGAATGTTTTGCTTGCTTGAATTAAAGTCATTCCATGTATATGTGTGGATCTGTGCGTATGTTTACTTCGGTGTATGCTGAAGCTACATTCTGCTTTCTAGTTTCTTAGAAATTTGAATGGTGTCTAACTTGTTGACTCCCTTTTCAGCATCGGAAGGAGATTGTTGATGCTATTCATCATGGTCAGATGATTCTCAAGTCTGACAAAACAGCTTCAAACACCCAATCTCGGATGCCTACCTATGGCACACAGGTAGTACCATTTGAGTGAGGCCTTCCCATATAATTCTGGGTACAATTATTTTTCTATAGCCACATTAACCCTCAGCCACCTTTCAGGTTACTGTTCAAACAGAGTCTGCAAAGCAAATTGAGAAGCTTCGACGTAAGGAGGAAAAGAAAAACAGACGAGGTGCCGAGCTGGGTTTAGAGAGTGAAATATCAGAGGCCAATTTTTCTTATTTACTAGAGGCAAGTGAAAAGAAAACTGGATTTGAGGATTTGATCGGGTCTGGAGAAGCCAACTCTCTTGCAGTTGCTCTTCCCCAAGGTACTGTTAGGAAGCACTTAAAAGGATATGAGGAAGTTTCTATCCCGCCAACCCCTACCGCACAAATGAAACCTGGCGAGAAGCTGGTATGTCTCATTCATATATAGAGGATAGATGACAATTCTTGCATGCCAGGAAGTTAACTTCAAGTGTTCTCCAAACATTCTAATGAATTTTCTTATGTAGATGCTATTGTAGCTTTTTCTGTGAGATTGTGTGCACTCTAACTCTAAATTCTCGCGTGTTGTCAGATTGAGATAAAAGAATTAGATGACTTCGCTCAAGCTGCTTTTCATGGTTACAAATCTTTAAACCGTATTCAGAGTCGAATATTTCAGACAGTTTACCACACCAATGAGAATATATTGGTGAGTCATATGTAAAACTTTTGTCCATACTGAGCGACAATGCCAGTACCTTGTCAAGCATAAGTATATTCTGTACTTTGCAGGTTTGTGCTCCAACAGGAGCTGGAAAAACAAATATCGCTATGATTTCTGTTTTACATGAGGTAAGTATTTTTTTACCTGGTTAGTATTTTTGTTTGTCCGAACCTGATTTTATCACAGACCATGTTGAAAAGAGTTGAGATTTTCTTTAATAAGAGCGTGGGTATATTTTTGAAATGTGTGGCTGCGCTGTAAAAGAAGTTGATATTTTTAATCACATTGAATTATATTTCATATTTTACTCGGATATTTATGAAATTGTCTTGCAGATTAAACAACACTTCAGAGATGGCTACTTGCACAAAAACGAGTTCAAGATTGTTTATGTAGCTCCTATGAAGGTAGAATCAGGTTACAATAATCTTATGATGAGTTTTGTCGTCATATTTTTATTTTACTTTTTTGTACTTTGTAGGCATTGGCGGCAGAGGTCACATCAGCTTTTAGTCGTCGTCTCGCTCCATTAAATATGGTTGTGAAGGAGCTTACAGGGGATATGCAACTCACCAAGAATGAACTTGAAGAAACTCAGGTTTTACTTTAAGCTTATAAGATATGCTTAAGTTTCTTGCGAAGACATGCAGGAACTGATATGTACCTGTTATTTATCGATTGTGAATCAGATGATAGTGACAACACCAGAGAAATGGGATGTCATTACTCGCAAAAGCAGTGACATGTCATTGTCAATGCTAGTAAAGCTCTTGATCATCGATGAAGTGCATCTTCTGAATGACGATAGAGGTGCAGTGATAGAAGCACTAGTTGCTCGGACCCTCCGTCAGGTAACATCTTGTTTGATCATATTTTTTTCATTGTTCAGTTAAATGCTATTATTAAAGCAATTCTTGAAGTAATCTGGCTGTTAAAGCAATTCTTGAAGTTGTATTAATTGTACTCCTGCTAATGGGGCTTAACATCTGGTTGACTTTTGTTTTCTGTATCAGGTGGAGTCTACACAGACAATGATAAGAATTGTAGGCCTGTCAGCCACTTTACCTAGCTACCTACAGGTCTATTCCAGCATGATATATATCTCTGTCACGATGTTATTATGCCACTACATTTTTTTACTTCACATATCCTCTATGGTCTCAGGAAATTAGAGTCGCTCAAGTTTTTTTTTTGTTTTGAACCTTTTTGTGGGGTGGATTTCAGGTTGCTCAGTTTCTACGAGTAAATCCAGACATTGGCCTTTTCTATTTTGATTCGAGCTATCGCCCAGTTCCCTTAGCTCAGCAGTATATAGGCATCACCGAGCATAACTTTGCTGCTAGAAACGAATTGTTGAATGAGATATGCTACAAAAAGGTCTCTATCTAGAGCAAAGCCTCTTCTGTATCTATTTTAATATGAACAGTCATTTATCTATCTGGTAATGCTTTCATGTTAGGTTGTTGATTCAATTAGACAAGGTCATCAAGCAATGATCTTTGTTCATTCCCGAAAAGACACTTCAAAAACAGCTGAGAAACTGGTACATGTTATTTTTTTATATTCTGCTTCTTCTCCTTTACCCGATGTCTTCCAAAATGCGTGCATTTGTGTGTTTCCTGAATCCTTAAATATTTGCTTGCACCTAAAAACACTTGAGGATGACCTCAGTGCAAATATGATTTCTCAATGAATTTCAGAATCCAGATCTAGACGTATATGACCTCAATTATTTTCACTTTGGCAGGTTGATCTTGCCCAGAAATATGAAACTCTTGATTTGTTCACGAATGAGACTCATCCTCAATTTCATCTGATGAAGGTGAATTAGAGGAGTATACATCATCTTTTTTAACTTCATTAATGTTATTGATTTCTCAGGATTGTTTTTACTGTATCTCAGAAAGATGTCTTGAAGTCCAGAAATAAGGATCTTGTCAAATTCTTCGAAGCTGGCTTCGGTATTCATCATGCTGGGATGTTGCGATCTGATAGAACACTTACGGAGAGGCTGTTTTCTGATGGACTCTTGAAGGTACATAATATTTTTGTCTGCTTGCTCTTTATTGTTTAGATACTTATTTTCTTCCAACTTGTTTTGGTCATTTAGGTGCTTGTTTGCACAGCAACTCTTGCTTGGGGTGTAAATCTGCCTGCACATACAGTCGTAATTAAGGTATGATTTTGTGTAGGCAAATTTAATTTTATATTTTTAGCTGCTTTCACAAAAGGATGGCTTTCGTATAGCCAAATTTCACTCTGTAATCTGTGCCAAGAGAAGATTCTCCTCTGGGAGATCAATAAGTGGTCTTTTCTACGAATTTATATAACCTTTCCTTATAGCTCAATGTGTTTGGTTGATTTCCAGGGAACACAATTGTATGATGCCAAGGCTGGTGGGTGGAAAGACTTGGGAATGCTTGATGTCATGCAGGTAAAGGAAAAATTCTTCTTCGGAAAAGGGCATGGCATTGCAATATCTTTGGTATTAATGTATCATACTATTTAGGGGTGGGCATTTTAACCGAACCGAACCAACCGAACCAAACCGAACTCAAACCGATCCAAACCAAACCATAGTTAATATCCAACCATTTGGTTGAAGTTTTTCTCAACCCGAACGGTTCGGTTTGGTTCGGTTTAAAACCGAACCGAACCGATAAACCAATGTGTTTTTATTAATTAGTTAATTAATAATATTAAAAATAATAACACATATGGTGATAGTTTTATATTAATGATATAAGCCTATAATAACTCATATAAGAGATAAATAAACATTAACTTGTATAAATAACTTATATTTAAGTTATTGACTTGTTTCATATTCATTTTAGTGGCAAGGAAAGACGAAACCATAAATTTTTTAATTTTTTTTTTAATTTTGATTAAGTGGAATACTTTCAGTTTGGTTTTAAAATTTTAGGGAATGGTTTTTTTTATGACTTCGTTTTGTTTACGTTTCGTTAGGATTCTTGTTTTTATAAGTTGATTTTTTAAAACCGAACTAAAACCAAACCAAAGTACAACCGAACCGAACTAAACCAAACCGAACTAAACCCAAACCGAACACAAACCGAACCAAACTTATTTCGGTTGAGTTCGGCTAGAGTTTTATTCAACCCGAATTAACCGAACCGAACCGAACCCGAACCGAACCCAAAATTAAACCGAAATGCCCACCCCTAATACTATTATATGCACTAGATCTTTGGGCGGGCTGGGAGACCGCAGTTTGACAAAAGTGGTGAGGGAATTATTATCACATCCCATGACAAGCTTGCATACTATCTTCGGCTGCTGACGAGTCAACTTCCCATTGAAAGTCAGGTATTGTGCAGAAACAGAAAAGGCCTTTGGTCTCTCATCTTTATGGGTAAACCAGTATTTGTAGCTTGCTCTGTCGATTTCTTTGGCCATACAACGAAGTTCCATTGTAATTCTTATTTGCAGTTCATAAGCTCCTTGAAAGACAATTTAAACGCAGAAGTGGTTTTGGGAACTGTGACTAATGTTAAGGAAGCCTGTGCTTGGCTTGGATATACATATTTGTCAATTCGGATGAAGTTAAATCCTTTGGCTTATGGTATTGGATGGGACGAGGTGCGTTATTCTTTGCATTTTGGTGTTTAATATTTGAAACTTTATGTTTTCGTATATCCCTTGGGAACACTTGTTTTAATGGGTAGTCTCCATAGCTAATTAGCTATCTACATTCTGGCTGATGAAGATCTTTGCCCGCCTCTCCATCTTTACAAAGTGATATTGGTTCTTCATCTGTGTTCTAAATTCTTGTGCTGGTTTTGTAAGCTCTAGAAGTGTACATGGAGATCTTAATTCTGGATTTTGTTTGTGTTCATAGGGTGTTTTCATACCATTTCATAGTTAAACACTTCCGATGTGTTTGTGCTACAATTAAATATGTGCCTAAAACCATTCTGATCGTGCTACTCGTCACAGATAATTGCCGATCCTTCTTTAACATTGAAGCAACGAGCCTTTGTGGCTGATGCTGCGCGTTCACTGGACAAAGCTAAGATGATGAGGTTTGATGAGAAAAGTGGAAACTTTTACTGTACCGAGCTTGGACGGGTTGCAAGTCACTTCTATATTCAATATTCTAGTGTTGAAACATACAATGAAATGTTGAAGCGGCACATGAATGAAAGCGAGGTTTGCTTTCCTATAATGATTGTCATCATATCGTTGCTATCTTAGCTTCTTGTTTTTAAGTTTAAATGGTTCCACCTTTAGAACCAAAAATAATAATAAAATTGTTCCACCGTGTTCTTTGCTTGGTACCTTGATAAAGTTTTTTCCATTACTTACTGAATTCAAATTATCTGGTGTAGATAATTGATATGGTTGCCCATTCTTCTGAATTTGAAAACATTGTGGTAAGAGAGGAAGAGCAGCATGAACTTGAGACTCTTGCACGCTCTTGCTGTCCCTTAGAAGTTAAGGGAGGCCCTTCTAACAAACATGGAAAAATTTCGATTCTCATTCAGGTCATTGACTTTCACAAGCACTGCAATATTATATCTAAGAGATGAAACAGATAGTTGATACTGACTTCTGATATATTGACTTTATGATCTGCAGTTGTACATATCTCGTGGGTCAATTGATTCATTTTCTCTGGTCTCTGATGCTTCATATATTAGTGCTAGTTTAGCACGTATTATGCGTGCCCTGTTTGAGATATGCTTGCGAAAAGGCTGGTGTGAGATGACTTTATTTATGTTGGAATACTGCAAGGCAGTTGATCGTCAACTGTGGCCTCATCAACATCCTCTTCGGCAATTTGATAGGGATCTACCTTTTGATGTAAACTTCTTATCTTTACATATGACTTGCAATATGTAATACTTTTTCTCTAATTATCTCAATTGATCAGACATTGAGAAAACTTGAAGAGCGAGGGGCTGACTTAGACCGTTTGTATGAGATGGAGGAAAAAGACATTGGAGCTCTGATTCGTTACAATCCTGGGGGAAGGGTATACATATATCCTAAGTTCACTAAGTTAATGCATGCTTATATGGAAAGAACAAAACATTAACATTTTTTGGCTTTTTGCTTTCATGGGAAATTCTAGTTGGTCAAGCAACATCTAGGATATTTTCCTTCAATTCAGCTGACAGCTACTGTTAGTCCAATCACCCGCACTGTATTGAAGGTAGCTTATGGAAGGCCTATTCAATAATTAATATTCCTACAGATGACAATCTATCTAACATCATTCATTTTGTCACCATTTTTAGGTGGATTTGCTTATAACTCCAGATTTCATATGGAAGGATCGATTTCATGGTGCTGCTCTTCGTTGGTGGATTCTCATTGAGGTTCTACCTTAGAACTCGCATTAAGACACATGTGTTGCATTGACAAAAAAAAATGAGCTGTTATTTACTATCTCATCCTATAGCGCTACTAATCAATAGGAAGAAAAATTACTCTGTGCTGGATAGCATTTGTAAACAAGCTTGCTAGTTAACTAATGAATTATCTTGAATAATTCTTACTCTTTTGTCAGTGTTGATATATTTTAATAGTAACACTCTTGTGATATTATCTTCGACAGGACACAGAGAATGATTATATTTACCACTCAGATCTTTTCACACTAACGAAGCGGATGGCTAGAGGGGAACCGCAGAAGCTTTCTTTCACCGTGCCTATATTTGAACCACATCCACCGCAATATTATGTTCATGCTGTTTCTGATTCTTGGTTGCATGCAGAATCTTTCTTCACAATCTCTTTCCACAATCTTGCACTACCAGAGGTATATTGCTTCTAGAGGATGCTATTTTCTAAACGGTCACAATTTCATTTGTTCCTTTAAGTTTTCTGTAAGGTAAGTCCTAACATCCTTCTTCATTCAGGCACGGACGTCTCACACAGAGCTTCTAGACTTGAAACCTCTTCCTGTGACTTCTCTTGGGAATAGGTTGTATGAATCGCTTTACAAATTCTCACATTTCAATCCGATACAGACTCAGGTTTGAGCATACTCTGGTCTATGCTTTCCTTATTTCTGTTCATACATGTTTTTCTTCATCACTCCTTTTAGTTAATTGAAAAGCGTATGCTCTGGTGTTGCAGATTTTTCATGTGTTATATCACACAGACAACAATGTTCTTGTAGGAGCTCCTACTGGAAGTGGGAAAACTATATCTGCTGAACTTGCAATGTTGCGTCTCTTCAGTACCCAGCCTGATATGAAGGTATGAATTCTTAGTCTCCTAACGCTGGCTTATTATTTAGTTCCAGTTTATTTTACATGATTATGGTTAAACTGAATTACCGGCCTGATACTAAATCTCCCTATATAAGTGAAGTCATGAATTTTTAAAACGATATCAAAGATTAGTTTAGTATCTAGTGTTCTATTATCTTACTTAGAATGCCCTAATTTTTGTGTGTGGCATGCAGGTTGTTTACATAGCACCACTAAAAGCTATTGTTCGAGAAAGAATGAACGATTGGAAAAAGCATCTTGTTGCTCCACTTGGAAAAGAAATGGTATACGGATATTGCATGTTATAATGAATATTGCCTTGGAGCATCTATACATGTTGCAGACTCATAATCCATGCTTGCTGTTTATTTTGGCAACCAGATATTATTCCTAACACCCGCATTTCCACAGGTTGAAATGACTGGAGATTATACTCCAGATTTAGTAGCTCTCTTGTCTGCAGATATCATCATATCCACCCCTGAAAAATGGGATGGCATTAGTCGTAATTGGCATACTCGAAGTTATGTCAAAAAGGTTTATTTCTTTGTCAATAGATTGCGTCGACTTGCCTTTTTCGTGGGTGGTAACTTATGATGTTTTGGGGATATAGGTCGGCCTTGTTATTTTGGATGAGATTCACTTGCTAGGAGCTGACAGAGGACCCATCCTTGAGGTAGAAACTTAAAAACCATTATATCACTTTTCTAACTACATATACTAAGCTCAACCAGTTGCTTAAAAGTATCCAGTTATATCATGACACCTGTAATATCTCTATGATCTAGGTGAAGAGCTGATATTCTGTAGGCAACAAGTTTTTTCAAAGTTCTGTGTTCCACCCGATTTATTTTCAATCTACATTTGGTTTTCAGGTTATTGTGTCTAGAATGAGATACATATCTTCACAGACAGAGCGCTCCGTTCGGTTTGTTGGTCTCTCTACTGCTCTGGCAAATGCAGGGTCCGTATTCTAACTTCTTGTCTCTTTGAAATTTGTAGGCTCTTTTCTGTGTGTATTTTCTTCTTGTCTTCTTGAATTAACCATGAAACATGCAACTGAATGTTCTAGCTGGTAGACTGTTATCCATGTCTTTACTATGCTAAGGATACCATGCTTATGATGTGATATATGAGTGAACGACTCTAATTAAGTCTTATCTACCAAAAATGTAATTGTTGAAGATGGCATAAGAAATACCTCACTCTCAATTTTTCTGGTAGGCATTTCCTGAATGTCACTTCTAAGATATGAAACTGTTAAGTCAACTTATTCTCTCAAATTTAGTGTGCTGAAAACTTCTGGTTGTAGCATTGGTTTCTTGGTTTAGTTTAAGATTTGACTTGATGGTCCATTTTTCATTCAGTGATTTGGCTGACTGGTTGGGTGTTGGGGAGATTGGACTTTTCAATTTTAAACCAAGTGTCAGACCTGTACCAATTGAAGTTCATATTCAGGTCAGTCGATATCTTTTCTCTAAACAAAACTTTATTTACGTCTCCTACACTGTACTTGACTATCAAAATTTCAGTCGCTTGAGCTGTTTTATTATCATTTTCCGTGGGTGGATTGAAGCTATGCGAGGAAACCATCCAAGCATGAGATTTCCAGACTTAACCTTGTTTTTGCTTTCAGGGTTATTCTGGAAAGTATTACTGCCCAAGGATGAATAGCATGAACAAGCCAGCATATGCAGCCATATGTACCCATTCACCTACAAAACCTGTTCTTATCTTTGTTTCATCTCGTAGACAGACAAGGCTTACCGCACTGGATCTTATTCAGGCATGATTTATCATCATATTCAGACACCAAATCATCTTCCAACTATATATAATTCTAATTTATATAATCTTTTGTTTCTTCTTTTCCAACGAAAAAAAGTTTGCGGCCTCAGACGAACACCCACGGCAATTTCTCAGTGTTTCAGAGGAAGACTTGCAGATGGTCCTCTCTCAGATCACTGACCAGAACCTCCGACATACGTTGCAATTTGGCATTGGATTGCATCATGCAGGTTTGAATGACCACGATAGATCTGCAGTAGAAGAGCTTTTCATGAACAATAAGATTCAGGCACTTCCCTTAGCTTATGCTCTCTCCGCCCATACCGTTAACATCCATGATTACGCTTTTACATCTTAGATTGATGATGAATTCCATGCTTCCATTTCAGGTTTTGGTCTCAACAAGTACCTTGGCATGGGGAGTGAACCTACCAGCTCACTTAGTTATTATAAAGGTAAAAGCAGATCCTCTGCTATGACATTGTATCTATTACACATGTGTTGCTTGGAGTCACTTTCTCAGATTTTATCTTCTAACGCATTGTATTTTCTCTTTAATACTGTTGTCGTTGGCAATGTTTTCGTATGCCTCAGGGAACAGAATATTTCGACGGAAAAACCAAAAGATATGTTGACTTTCCTCTTACAGAGATCTTGCAAATGATGGGGCGTGCAGGACGTCCACAGTTTGATCAGCATGGGAAAGCGGTTATTCTTGTACATGAACCTAAAAAAAGCTTCTACAAAAAGGTCAAGCTCACTTAAGATTCTCTGACCATCTTAATATCCTTTGCATGAATTTACCTCAATCATCATCTATCTTCTGAATGCAGTTCTTGTACGAACCATTCCCGGTAGAAAGTAGCCTGAAAGAGAAGTTACACGATCACTTCAATGCAGAAATAGTCTCTGGGACAATCGGCAACAAAGAAGACGCAGTGCATTATCTTACATGGACGTATTTGTTTCGTAGACTGGTAATTATTCTTCACATTCTATCAAAAAGTGAGACACAGCTAGAGAATCCGATATTGGTTCCTATGAGTAACTGTTCATAATTAGTTTTGAAGCACTGACTAGTAAACTCTTAACCAAGTTTGACACCAGCAGCCAGATTGTTTTTTTCCCTTTATGAGTTCTCTGTTGCTGCAAACTGTTCTGTCCGTGAATCAATGTCTTATGAGCTGAGTGTCTATGTAACAGATGGCTAATCCTGCTTACTATGGGCTAGAAGGTACTCAAGATGAAACAGTGTGTTCCTACTTATCAAGGTATATACTAAAATTATTTTATAAAGAAGGTTTCTCTTATAAAAAGTGAAGAACCATTATAAGTTAGGGGTATGTGGGTGGAATTTCTTGTAGATTGGTGCAAAACACGTTTGATGATCTTGAAGATAGTGGATGCCTAAAAGTTACAGAAGATAGTGTGGAGCCTATGATGCTGGGTACAATAGCATCACAGTATTACCTTTGCTACATGACCGTGTCTATGTTTGGGTCTAATATCGGCCCCGACACATCACTCGAAGTAAGAAGAAGCTGAGCGGATCAACTCTAATGTGTATCAAACTTGAGCATGAGTATATCCATGCACGGATATTGATGACTTTTTGTGTGTGTTTTTTACCACAACCCTTTTAGGCATTTTTGCATATTTTGGCGGGAGCGTCTGAGTATGATGAACTTCCTGTGCGGCACAATGAGGTATGTTTCTTTGTTCACACTTGTGTACTTGGAAAATATAACGTTTATCCTAGAAAAGTATTTTTAGGGATAAGCTGTCTACAATTTTCGCACTTCATGCCCTCTTCTTCCTTAGGAAAATTACAACAAAACATTGTCAGAGAAAGTTCGGTATCCCGTGGATAAGAACCATCTAGATGATCCTCATGTGAAGGCGAATCTGCTCTTCCAGGTATGTACTTTTCACATTACCATGCATTGAAGGATAAAAACAAATATCCAAACTGTATGAGTTCATGCTTGAATCACAAAGTTTATGATTGTTTATAATGTACGACTTCTGGTGCTCCAGGCACATTTTTCTCAGTTAGCACTTCCAATCAGTGATTATAACACGGATCTAAAGTCAGTCTTGGACCAAAGCATTCGAATCCTCCAGGCCATGATTGATATCTGCGCAAACAGTGGATGGCTCTCAAGCTCGCTGACGTGCATGCGTCTCTTGCAAATGGTCATGCAGGTACTCTCCTGAAGATCACTACCCTGATCTTGTTTCACTTCTTTGGAAGCAGAGCCAATACTAATCGCGAAGGATAACGCTTTTACTTAATCCAATTCTGTTTTTATTTCTAGGGCATGTGGTCTGATCAAGATTCGTCATTATGGATGATTCCATGCATGAATGACGATCTTCTAGGATCTCTAACCGCAAGAGGAATCCACACGCTGCATCAGCTATTAGATGTTCCAAGGGAAACTCTAAAAAGTGTAACAGGAAACTTCCCTGTATCCAGATTATCTCAGGTACCAATACCAAACCTCTCGCAAATTGGTCACAGCTTTTACTTTTACGCAACTAATACGTTCACTTCATGGACTTGTCTGACACTTGTCTATACTCTCCGGTCTTAATTAGGATCTCCAGCGATTTCCGCGGATCCAAATGAATGTGAGACTCCAAAAGAAGGATTCGGATGGCAAGAAGAAGCCTTCGACGCTGGAAATCAGATTGGAGAAGACATCAAAGAGGAATAGCTCGAGGGCGTTGGCCCCTCGATTCCCAAAGGTTTCACGAAAGACTTGCCACAGATTTTACTTCGAGCTCAAAAAAAAAAAAAAAAGCATAACGTTTACTTGGGTTATAATAGGTGAAAGACGAAGCGTGGTGGTTGGTTCTTGGTGATACGTCAACTTCCGAACTCTTTGCTGTGAAGAGAGTTTCGTTCACTGGTCGTCTAATTACACGCATGGAGTTACCTCCCAACATAACCTCTCTTCAGGTCCCTTGTTGCTTCTTGCTTTCTCTAAACTAAATCATTCTATCTTGCACTTCTGTAGAAGATAAATGGAGTGTTTTCTGTCGCTGAATCTGTCGTCTTTACTTTTGGTCAGGACACGAAACTAATCTTGGTTTCGGATTGTTATTTGGGGTTTGAGCAAGAACACTCCATTGAACAACTTGCACGACGCTGATGAGCCACCAGATGATATGAGGGAGTCACTTTTAAATAATATCGTTTTTTTTTCTTTTCAATGTAGTCGAAGTTTTCGTGAACTCAGCATTTTTCTTTCTTTTTCTTATGTAAAACCAAAATTTACGAAAGTCCAATTTATGTTATACAAGTGTTACAGATTTCCGGACTAAATAATAAAATTCAAGAGATTAAATGTGTGGTTAACCTGTTAATATTATTTTTGGATTAATTATCTTTCGCAGCAATGATTTTAAAACCGGACCGGACCGGCCGGTTGGATCGGTTGAACGGCAAACCTATAATCAGTCCAGTTTGGATTTCATGAAAAATATCTATTAAAATCCGGAAACCGGTTAGGTCGAGTCTCCTTTAAAAATCTGAATTTTGTTTTCCATTCATAAAACAATGATGTTTTTCATTTATAGAACCAGTATATTTTACATTCATAGAATTTTGTTGCATTTAGACGTTTTTATTTGAATTTTTGAACTTTTACAAATTTAGGTTCAGGTAAGTTTTTTTTTTTTTTTTTAATCGCAGATTCAGGTAAGTTATCTTATAGTGTATTTTATATATCTCTCTATTTAAATATATTTATTATTAAAAACTAAAAATCTGGTCCAACGGGTCAAACCAAGTTGAACCGTGATCCAAAGTACATCCGGTTCGAAGTCCGGTCCATTTTTTAAATCATTGTTTCGCGCCGTTACAGAAGTGTAAACATCAACTATTATTATCATCAACTAATATTACATGAATTTAAAGATGATCAATTCGATCCCATGAATTGATTTTTTGTTTTATTTGATTAAAACGAGTCTAATTCCAGACTACATTATAACAAATTTGACGAAACGAGAGTGTGAAAGATGTAAGAACAAAATTAATCTTCGTCACTGTCATAAACCATGGCCATACGACGATGAGTCGGAGCTTTTCTCGGCGGAGACTCCTCGTCGGACTCAATCCCTTTCCTTTTCCGGCCACTCCCACGGTCCTTGTCTGCCTTTACTCCCTGCAATTACCATACCATTACAATCTCAATCATCTTCCTCATTAACAACAGATAAAATATATATTTTTTGTTTTTTACTTTGCGTACCTCAGCTTCTTCTTCTTCTTCTTCTTCCTCTGAATATCTGTTAGCCTTCCCTCCTTCCTCATCCTCATCTTCTTCTGCATCTTCCTCATACTCATCTTCTGGTTCCTTGACCCTTTTACGAGGCAGTGGCTTTTCCTCCTCATCTTCTTCTTCAGTCTCATACTCTGATTCCTCTCTTTCACTCTCAGAATACTCCACTTGACGCCTTGATGGTCTCGCTGAAGTCATTGAAGACCTCCCCGCAAAGCCTTTGTGGCTCTGGTTTAACCACAGGGAGAAGCGGTTAAATAATTATTTGATTTTTAAAGTATTTGCATTCCAAGAGAATTTTTTTTGGTTTACCTTCTTGGCGTTCATAATTCGGTGCTCCCGTTGCGCTTCAGCTTCGAGATCCTCCTCAAAGCCACGGTTTGAGCGATGAGAACCATAGTGGTCTATCTCGTCATCCTATTTCCAAGAAAAAATCAGTCGTTGCTGGTGGAATTTTTGGCTTCAGAAAATGTCAAGGACACAAACTACAAAAACAGACCTCTTCAAGAGCACCTTCCAAGTACCCAGTGGAAAGTTGTTTCCTTTCAACAGGAAGTGAATACTTGCGCTTAATTTTCTCCCTCGCTTGACTCAGCTTTGTACTAGCCTTGAGGTTTTGGCTTTCCGCCTTGAGTATTTGAGATATCAAATGAGAAAAGTCTACAATGAAATTACATGTGGAATGTTGGAGCTCAATTAAGAGGTTACCTTTTCTCTCTTCTCCTTCTCCCTCTCGGGGTCAATGTCAGTGACACAGTTCTTAACTTTGTATTCCTTCTTATGCCTCGAGTCAACAAGGGCAGTCAAAAGCCTATGGGAGTTTGACGTTAGAGATGATGGAATAAATCTCAATTTCTTCAGAATTCTTCCTTGTGATTGAAGGATTCCCTACAACAACATCACAATAAGGCAAGAGTTGAGACGTTCATAGAGTTGGATTTATTTTCAGAACCAAGACCACTTTGGAATGTATGAGCCATTTGGTTTTCCCATGAGAAGCCTTTGTCATTTAGTAAAGAGAATCATATTGGTCCTCTGAAAGCAAGCAGTTAATCGTTGATTCAAGTCCTAGGAGGATGAAACAATTACAAATCAATCGATTAACTTAAGCAGAAGGAATGACGAAGTACCACCTTTTCATGTTTGATTAAAAGGTGATTCTGGTCTTGTTGTGCATCTTGTTCAGTTATATCAAGAACTTCGTTTCCTATCAATAGCTGTAAGCTTCCATCTGACCACCTTACAAACCGAGCATTACTTTCACTCTGAAAATGAACATAACGGAATATTAGTAGACTGCAGCAGAAGTAAGAAAAAAAATGTAGAAGAACATAAGTGCAATACACAACCGAACTAACAAAACCAAGAAATACCAAGACTCTTGTTTATGGGCAGGTTTCTAATGACGCCTAAAGGATTAGAAGAACTGCTAAACAGAGACATCGTAAAATCTCATTCCAACCATATGAACACATGTTCGTATTGAAAAGGCAAAGTAACCTAATCCGGAATACATAAATTGCATCAAAAGTATGGACCTGTATTAACATCATTAAACATTTGATATTTATCAGCAAATTATTTGAAACTTTACCAAGAAATGCCAGTTCATGAAATTGGCAGATCAGAATGTTAAGCAATAGGAAAATTACATAGCATCATCACAGCTTTGATGGAAAATTTAAAAGGGGAAAAGGTTTGAAGAAGTGTACACTTACATATGTTTTGCCATCTCGACTCTTAACAAACCTATGGCGAACAATATTATTTCCCAGACGAATACGCTTCTTTGCTCCAGATTCATCTGTCTCAAATGTGTCTTCTTCAACAAATGTCTTGGCATCAAATGGCTTTGGATCAATGCCCATGATATTGGAAACTTTTATCATGTTCATCTGAAAGAGATCAAAGAGATAAATGGTAAAGGGAAAAGTTAACCACATTCTTTCGGGCTAGAAAATGAGGTTTCAATATATAAGACTGAATAGCATTCTCCTGTACAAAAAATGACCCTTCATGCTAGGTAAATGCAGAAGCATGTTTCGAAGCAATGGTTCTCCACATAAAAGACATCAGATATTCACTCTTCGGAACCACAACGATATGAGACATTTTGATAACTTGGAAGTATCAGAAAGGAAAAATCCAATAGATAACAAACTATTGATTCGCATGTCAGCGGAGAACATTTTAGCAACATAAAGCACATATACCTTTAAGGGATCACCCGGAGGAGGGCGGAAAGGAACTTCAACTTCCAAAGGGGGGCCAACTGGCTTCTCCCTATGCCTAGCTTCAACATGCTCATCTTCTGACTCGTATTGAGGATCCTCTTCAGGGACCATATCATCAAGCACCATATCGTCAGGTCTCAGATCCTTCTCAGAGCCCTCTTCATCTTCGATTGGCGATCTCTGAAAAATTAGACATCTCAGCATACAGACGTGCAAAGTCATATGGTTTCTAAAAGTAGGCAGAAATTGGAAAATAAACAGCCATGTAAACTCACAGGTTCGTCTGGCTCAATGTCATTCCGAACATATTCTTCTGCATCTTCATCATCCGAAGATCCAAATACATTACGAATATTTACGTTTGACTGTGCAACTTGAGCCTCTTCCTTCTCCTCACTAGGTGATCTGCGCGCCATGACATTTTTCCATTCACAACAGAGAAAGTGAGCCATAAGCAAATTGGCAATCCAAGGGATATCAGATACGGTCAGATGAGTAGCAACTAGCAAGCATTACCAAACGCATCCAAAGCACAGTACCAAGTTGATAAGAAGCCACACAACAGATGGGAAAAAAGGGTACCTTGGACTCCTAGTCTGATCAACCACTTCATCTTCAGACCTCTCTGATCCACTCTCAACAACATCTCGTCTCCTGTTTGTGGCTACTCTCTCCTCGTCTCTTTCTTCTTCTTCTTCTTCTTCTTCTTCTTCCTCCTCTTCTTCATCTTCTTCTTCACTTTCCTCCTGGGGATCAGCAACATCACCCTCCTGTGAACTTTGCTCCCTCTCACCCTCACTTTCTCCATGATCAGGTTCTACATCGCCCTGCTCCCCGTCAGATTCAGCTTCAGCTTCAGCCTCTCCGTGAACCTCAACCTCAGCTTCACCTTCTTCTTCAGGCTCCACCCCGCCCTCGGCCTCATCCTAATGGTGTTTTGATTGGAAAGTTCAGCACTGGATAATTCCGTTTATAGAAAAGGCAAGAAATCATGGATTACATATCCACTGCACAAACATGCCATGGAATCAGACAATAAACATGTTGATCTCAGAATTCCAAAGCATTTTCTCTTGCAGTTTACTTACAACCCTAAATTCAGGCGACAAAGATTCCAGAGAAACCCATCGCAATTCCAAGAAAATAGTTGGCAAAACCGAAAAAATCATAAGGAAATGAACGAAACCATAGGGAAGTAGAAAGAAGGAGAGTTACAGAAGGACAGTTGGGCTGAGGGTTGGACTCATGTTCGGAATCGATCTCTTCTTCCTCGGAATTATCTCCGAAGAGATTCTGCATCATCTCAGACCTCTTTACTTCTCCTGCTACCATCTTCGCCTCTCTTTCTCACAGTCACTCCCTCTAGGCTCGTCACGGTGATCGTGATCTGAGCCCCGACGGAGGGTTAACTCTTTTCGTCCCTTAGGTTGAAGAAGCTTTTTTCCTTATTGCGAGCTTATAGAAAACATTTGTAAATTATCTCTATAATATTATTTAATAAGATTTAGTTTTGTAAATTATTACATTACAATTAACAAAAAATAATTAAAATAGAAAATAATATAATAATATTTTAAAATTATTGATTAGAATATAAAAAATATATATTTTATATTAAAAAAGTTATTTATTATTTAATTTCTTAATTATTTTTAATACTATATATTTTAAAATAATAATCAATTCATATATATTCAAAAAACAAAAATCTATTCAAAATCTTGCTATATTTTTCACTATAATTTATTATATTTTATTTGAATATATATCAAAACAAAATTTGAAAAATATTTTACTAATTTTATAAAAATTTAGACACAAAAAACTATTTTTTTTATAAAGAATTCGTTGACTAACCACAAAAACTAAAGTCATTTAATGGTGCATATTAGAATTATGTTTTCAAGATTATAAATTTTTACGGATTAATCCGAATAATATTTTAGTTCAATGCAAAACGGATTAAATAGACAAATTATTACAAATTGACGGTTTTATCTATTATCATTAGTTAATTATATTGTAAAATTCAGATAAAACTAATTTTCTTAAATTAAAAAAAAAATATTTAAAAAAAATTACTTCGTGCTATAATTAGCGCGGATTAAATTCTAGTCAAATACATGTGTAAATAAACGTTAAATGAGTCTATTCTAACACTAGAATAAATTTATATGAATTTTTAATGACGTTAAAACAAATTTATATGAATTTTTAATGGCAATTGACCAAAATAATACACTTTTAAATTTGTATTCCAAACTTAGCATCATTAGTTGAAAATGACAATAATAGCACAAATTTTTACAATAATAGCACAAATTTAATATTAAAATGACATAAAATCATTTTCTAATGGCAAAAAACTAAACCCTAAATTGGAAATAGTGAACTCAAACATAATGTTTAATTTTATTTCAAAATTATTTTGGGTAAACAAGTATTTTTACATAATTATTTGTGCTATTCTTAGAATTTTAAATTTAGGGTCCTAGTTTTGGAACAAAAAAATAAAATTTGTGCTATTTTAGGGTATTTCTTAAATTTTAATGAGATTAAAACAATTTGAACTAAAGTAACTTGGGTGAAAATTTATTTCTCTCGAGAACTATCACATACCATCAAATATCTTCTGAACTATGTGTTATTTATCCATAATCTCCCGGATAAAAAATTCGAAACATATATTCTGACGATATGAAAGTTCGAAACCCCATAACACATATACATCGGTTTTAGTTGGTTTACTGTTTTCTAATCAAACGTAAACCATGTAAACAATAACCTGTAAAATAGTTGGGTCACTTTTTCGGATTGGGTTTAGTTGGAATTGGGTTGTAGTTCGATTTAGGATCAGGTTTGGTCGGTTTATGTTTGGTTTGTAAACAATAACTGATAAAATCAGTTTTATGTGTTATGAGATTTGGAAGTTCAATTCGTGAGATTTTTAACTTCTTTTTTTTTTTTGGGTGTAAATGTTAAGATTTATATCATTTTCTGAGTTTTACATGTTACATAGTAACTTATTGCTAATCGCCTAACAAGTGGAGAGGATACAGTCAATGAATACTAGCTATATAGATTAATACAACCGAAATAAAATTCAAGGAGAGAGGGAGAGCTTGAATCAGGCGGAGGGTAAGAGAGAAGCCGGTCGCGAATCATACGGTCGACGCACGCCTTAACCGAGGTTGAAGGAGAGGTGACAGTTGTGAAGATCCGAGAGTTGCGCTCCTTCCAAATCAAATAGATGGCGGAATGAAAGATGAGCTTGATGATGACTGAAGCTGAGGAGTGAGGAGGTGGTCGCGGCTGGAGAATCCATGAGGCTGCAGCCGAGAGATCTAGAGGAGGATTTTGCCATATCCTAGAAGCTAGATCATGCCAAATCTGCGAAGAGAACTCGCATCCGAAGAAGAGATGATCATGGCTCTCAATTCCGTTAGAACAGAGAACACATGCCGCTGAAACAGTCAATCCCCAACTTCTGAGCCGATCTTTCGTTGGTAGTCTATTTTGCATTGTCAGCCATGTTACAAATGCACACCTTGGAACCAGTTCCTTGAGTTCCTTGAACCAGACCACTTTGTGCCAGGTAACCTGCGGAGAATGAGCACGAATTTGCTCCCAAGTTGCTTTGAAAGAGAATAAGTGAGAGAAAGTACCTGTCGCAATGCGCCATAGATAAGAATCACGTCCCCGAGACACCTCCGGAGGTGCTATGGTCGTTAGAGTCATTAAGAAATTTTGAATTTCCTCAGATCTTGCTGCGGGCATTCTCCACTGTCCATTTCGGGTTGCTTCATTAACCCGCGCATCTCTCCGAACTCGAATCTGCCTTGGTCATGATGTACCAATATAAGAGATTAAAGGACCCAGATCAGTCCAAGAATCGTACCAAAACGACGCACGTTCCCCGTTTCTAACATCGCACCGGATAAACTCAGCTAAAACAGGTTTCAATTGCAACATACTCCTAACAGTTTTGGAGTAGCGATTTGCGTCCTCTGTTATCCAATAGCTTTTCTGAGAAAACATTTCCTTCCAACCATGCCACCCACAAGGAACCTGCATTAGCAAAGAAGTTCCATAGCTGTTTCAAACGAAAGACCACCTCAAATTCTGCGAGCAGCCTTATCCCAAGTCCTCCCTCGGCCTTAGGTTTGCAAACATCTTCCCAAGCAACTCTTGCTCCCGAAGCAGATGTGGTTTTATTTTTCCACAGAAAAGCTGAGCAAAGCGAATCAATTTTAGCATAAAACCTCTTAGACAAAACAAACACAGCACTCCAAAAATTAACCATTCCATAGATCACTGCTGAGATTAGCCTCACTTTCCCAGCAAAAGAGAGGAGCTTCACGGTCCATGAATGTAGCTTGCTGGTGACTTTCTCTAAGAATGGCTGCAGAATGGCAAAAGTAATTCTGCTCGGGTTCAAAGGTAAGCCAAGATATCTTGTGGGAAATGCTCCAATTTTTATGCCTGCAAGACTACTCAATACTGCAGATTCTATATCCAAGTATCCGCCAAAGAAGAGTTCCGACTTTGCGGGATTCATGTCAAGACCACACATCTCCTTGAATATCCTCATGACCTCAGAGATACCAGTGAGAGAGTGTCGGGAACCATCACAGAAAACTAACAGGTCGTCAGCAAACAACAAGTGAGTAAGCCGGGGATTAAAACAACGTGGATGCAGTCTGAATTGGCCACTGTCCTCCCCTTGCTCCAACAATTTGCTGAGAACCTCCATTACCATGATGAATAGATAAGGAGAAATTGAGTCTCCCTGTCGGAGACCTTTTTTCCCTGCAAAAAAACCAGCTGGTTCACCATTTATTGCTACAGAGAATCGAGGCGAGGTTATGCACTCTTTAATCCAAATACAAAACAGGGGTGGGAAGTTTTGAGCCTCAAGAAGTTTCAACACAAAATCCCAACACACCGTGTCAAACGCTTTCCTTATGTCAACCTTTAGTAATGCACTCTTCGGACAAGATGTCTTAGGATAGTCTCGGATCAACTCTGAGGCAAGAAGGACATTTTCACCAAGGATCCTCCCTTTCAAAAAGGCTGCTTGGTTCGGGCTAATACACTCTTGCAACACGGGCTTCAAACGATTTGCAATAATCTTTGAAACCACCTTATAGACCAAATTACAGCAACTGATTGGTCTATAGTTTCCCAATTTGCAAGCTTCCGCCGTTTTTGGAAGAAGAACAATTGTTGTGGTGTTGAGAACTTTTAATAACCTGCCATTGCGGAAAAACTCTTGCACCGCAGATACAAAATCCCCACCCACTATGTTCCATGAAGCACGAAAGAATTCAACCGAGTACCAGTCAGGCCCTGGACTTTTGTTTAATGGATGCGCAAAAACCGTAGCTTTAACTTCCTCCTCTGAAACTGTTTTTTCCAACGCTGCAATCTGCGCCTCAGAACATCTAAACGGCAAGAGTTGTTGCAGCTGAGAGATAGAGCAGGGAGAGAAAGTTAGATTTGTACCTCCAAGCACCCCCTGGAAATAATCAGCAGCATGCTGTTTGATCTCAGACTTTGAAGCAATTTTCCTTCCATTATCATCTCGGAAGAAGTGAATATGATTCCACGAGGGTCTTTGGGTCACTGATTTGTGAAATAATGGTGTATTCCTGTCTCCCAAATGCTTCTATTGAACTCTCGATTTCTGACTGTAGAATTTTTCCTCGGCTGAAATAAGGGTCAACCATTTTGCTCTGGCTTGATGCTCTTCCCGAGCAATTTCTGCATTTGGGGCAGTTAGCAAACTCCTTTGTAATTCAGCTATCTTCTCAGCCTGAGCTTTAACTTTCTCAGAAATACCACTGTAATGACGTTTATTCAATCCCCTGAGAACCCGTTTCAAAAGCTTCATTGATCTCATGAGCTTAAACTGACATGTCCCTTGAATAGAGTCATAATTCCAAGCTGCGCGAACCAGCTCTGCATACTGAGGATGATCAATCACATGATGGAAGAATTTAAAAGGTTTACGGACTAACCGTTTGAGAGCAGGAACATGCATCAAACAAGGGGAATGATCTGATTGTTGCGGCTCCAGAAAGTTAGCGTAAGAATCCTGGAACTTTGACGCCCAATGCTGATTAATAAAAGCATGATCAATCTTCTTGGATATTGGATTGTCATCCTGATTGTTCCACCAAGAATAAGGAAGACCTTTAGCTTGAGCCTCAAACACCTCAGATTCTTGTAAGGCCAAGTTTAAATCATCAATCCCAGAAGTATCAATGTTCTCCCTTTGATGATTTGAATGATGAGAGAATCGAATAATCTGATTAAAGTCACCAACGATTGCCTAAGGATGCCTTGCTACAGGTGTAGTTTCTTTCAAAGAGACCAACTCCTCCCATAGACTCTGCCTTTCCTCCTCAACGTTATGACCGTAGACAAAAGTAACAGTTCTACTCACATTTTCTGCTTGAACAAACACTCCACAAGTGATAGATTGATGAGATACTTTATACACCATAACCGAAATGTTTGGGTCCCACACCAATACGATTCTGGCTGTATGATGATGGTCAAAATTTCCAAAAAATTTCCAGCCAATGGGAACAGCATTCAAAATTCTCCTTGAATTTGTAGGTTGTATATGCGTTTCCAAAAACGCTCCAAAAAGAGGTTTGTGAATATTAATCCACTCCTTCGTCATTGTCTGTCTTCTACTACTATTTAATCCTCTTATATTCCACGCAAAAAACATAATTAAGGCGATTAAGGGGTTTTTGTGACCTTGCGGCCACTCTTCTGGCGAGACACCAAGAAGAAAGGAGCGTCTGTCTCTTCAAATTGTTGAGCTTCACCTGAAGGTGAGGGTGTACCATCAACTGTTTGCGCTGCTTCTACTCCTTCAAAATTCGTTTCGCGAGAAACACTTGTCTCCGAGCTCTGCCCCGATACAACGTCTCCACTGTCCCTGGTCTGATCTGCCACCACCAAAGAGATTTTTCCGCTAACTGAAACTTCCGATACAGATAAATCTCGACTCTTCTTCTTCGGAACTATCGAGCGAGATGGCCGAGACCGAGATTTTCTGCTGCCCGAGGCTCGGCTACGAGATCTCTCAGTGGTTCTCGAGTTAGTTATTGCCGCAACCGGTCTGATGTTGCACTGGAGCTTATTATGACCATACTTCTTGCACACATCACATTTCCGAGGAAGCCAGGGGTAGGATATAGATATCTCCACCTCCCGACCATTACTAAAACCTGAAATTACCTTGGATGGTAAAGGCTTCATCAAATCAACTCTAACCAACACCTTCGCAACCTCAAACGTCTCTTTCCGCTCAGTTTCAGGTGCAAGAGCAATTGGTTTTCCCACCGCTGTTGCAATCCTTCCAAGACTTTCCTTATTAAATAGAAGGTAGGGTAACCCTCGAAACTCGACTGTTACCTCTGCGGAGGTTATCGGAGGGATATCCGGGTTGAAATCCGATGTCCAAGGAGCGACGAACATAGGAAATCCTGCTATGTGCCAAAAGTTACGGCTGAGGAGAATCTCACGAGTTCGAGGATTGAGGACTCTGAGGAGATATGTTCCAGGACCGATGTTGTGCACAAAGATTCGAGGACCAGACCGAGCCCATAGAGCATTTACAATGCCAATTATCCTGCCCATCTCCGGTTGATCGCCATGGAACTGGGCAAATATAAAGTCCTTAAATTCTTATTTTGCCGCATCAATATTCTCATCTGGGATTAGAACAAACGGTACACCCGAGATATGTTGTGTCGGGGTTCCCATTTCTTCCAATTTCGCCGGATTCTGGAGGAGAGACGACCACTTCCGTGAAGGAGGAGAAGCCCTTGCGGGCGATGAAACCTTAGATGAATCAGCCTGAAGAGATGAAGGATCACTTGGAGATGCAACACCAGAGGAGTTACCCTCGATAGTGACATGAGAAGTTCCAGGTGAAGCTCCCGGATGGGAGGTATCAGCTTGAGGAGAGTTCAGATCTGAGACGGACTCGATTCCCGAGGGATAAGAGATTCCCAGATTTGATGGTTCCGCTTCGAGAGGAAGCGTAGATTCAGCAGCTTTCGATTCAGCATCACATGAGGGGGGGAAGAAGACGCCGCGAGGGAGCCGGCGCGGAGACCGTCGGAGAAAGCAGCAATCTTCTTCTTCGATTCAGCGAGTTGCAGCGAAGCAGCGGAGACACGAGCAAACTTGGAGGACCCTGGGATAAGGTGGGGCGGTAGCTTTTTCTTTTTCTTACCCATCATAGAATTCTCGTCCTCCGGCGTGAGGCCGGCCGACGGTGGCGAAGAGGGTTACTTGAAAAAAAGAAAAAAAGTTTTTCAATCGACTTCTCTTCCCATAACATCGAGATTTTTAACTTGGTTTTTATAGGGTTATAAAAAGAAGGTATAGTACAAGAGACATATGATGGTTTTCATGGATAAATACATCGTCCATGCCCCAAGTAACTTTGATATCGATTCTTTTTGTTCTCGTTTTTCTTGCCTAAAAATTATATTTTCATGTAAAGAAATAAAAAAAAATCACGCAGATATAAAATTTTGATTGGGCCTGATTTAATCAGCAGAGGTTAACCAGGACATTATGTAGGCCCATTAGCCCGTTTCAAGAGTTTCTCAACTGTTAAATCCAACCGGTGGAGATGGCTTCGAGTTGGACCTGTCGGAGATTTAGGGAGTCAGTAGTCGACTCTCCGATCCCTTCTTCTCCCGGCCAAAATCCGTCGAAACTTCTCTTCCTTAGCATTGATTGCCTTGTCTCAGCTCAAAATTTTCCTTCTTCTTTCACGTTACAGCTTCGTTTAGGTCCGCAATCTCTCTCTCACTCTGTCGAGTTTTCTATATCTCTGATTTCGAATTCACTTCTTTTTCGTCTTCTCGGTAGATAATTTGTGTTGGGTGGTATCGAAATTTGATTAGGAATTGATCATCCGTTCTTGAGGAATTTTTGAAAATAGAGCCCCTCTTATTGCTATGTTTCACGTCGTTCAAGCTTGGTAATGATTTTTGCAACACAATGATCAGGATTAGTTCGTCTCTTACCAATTATAATGTCAGAAAGGTAGAAGAAATCTGTAATAGAGAATTAGTTTATAGGAAATCAAGACACTTAACCACGTAAATTGAACTGGAAATCTCCTGTAGTAGAACATTCTTGTAAACTTAAAATACAAGTTCTTGGGTTTTTGGTATTATTGTGTCATGACAATCTGTTTTTGGTTTCGTGTAATTTAGGGTTGATTCTAGTTTTAGACTAGAAATGTTGATTTCCCATATCAGCAAGTTCAGAGGATCTCTATTAATGTTTCTGGTTTTGAAAATCTTTTGTGTTGGCCACGACCTTCACTTCAGTACTCTGTTGGTGGGAGAGATGAATCACGGTCAACAAACTGGCGAGGCAAAGCATGAAGATGATGCTGCTCTTACGGAGTTCCTTGCTTCTCTGATGGACTATACTCCTACTGTAGACTTCTCTTTGTACTTTTAAGAACTTTTTCTGGCTCTCCAATGATTGAACCCTGTGTATTGATTGAGTTCTGGATTTGTTATTTTCCTTCAGATTCCTGATGATCTAGTGGAGCACTACTTGGCTAAGAGTGGGTTTCAATGCCCCGACGTACGATTGTAGGTATTTCCGTCCAGTTTTATGTGATACTTATAACGAAAGAGCCAGATTAGTTGCTATTATCATAATCATTGTTGGGTTTTAGAATGGTTGACTGGCAGTTAGATCAGATGTCCTGGTTAGAATCAGTTCAGATGTCCTAGCTTTGTCATTTGTTAATATTATACTTTTATAGTTCAGCACTCCTGTAGTTGAGGTTTACTTCTGGGATGGATTTAGGTTTGCCTTATTGACTTTCCTGTGAAATGGTATGATTAGAAGTTCCATGTTTGACTAGCACTGGAAAAGTTTGGCACTTCGATTATATGTGAACATCAAATTGTATGCACGGGGGAATGAGTTCATCTTTTTCTTTCAACTTGAGTGCTTAGAATTGGGATTTTTAGTTGTTGGGTTTTATCCTCTTTCATAATCTTTTTTCTGTACATATTCTTGCCAGTTTGTGCTGATGATTTGTCTACTGGTTTGACAGAATAAGGCTAGTTTCTGTGGCTACACAAAAGTTTGTTGCAGATATTGCCAGCGACGCCCTTCAGTAAGTTTTCATTCCCTTCTTCATAAACGTTTATTATACCCGTTTCCATAGTTGACCTGGACAAAGAGAAGCTGCCCACTCTGAGTAAATGAGATGAAAAGATGTATAAGCTAGATTTCCCCATAAACTTATTGACATAATCTCCCAAGTAATTCAAATTGTAAATTATATACAGGCACTGCAAGGCTAGACCAGCACCAGTTGTGAAAGACAAAAGACAGCAAAAGGTAACCTCTGGCGCACGTTTGTTTTTTTGGTTTTGTGCGGCAATTATGAAATGTCTTAATGTTTTGGATTATGTTATGAATATTAATTTTCTTGAAACAGGATAAGCGTTTGATATTGACAATGGAAATCCTCTCAAAAGCTATGCGTGAGGTAAATGCTTCTTCTTCTCTACGTTAATGCTTCTTCTTCTTGATTTTAGTTAAGCTGCAAATGATGTTTTGACCTTTACTCTACATAGAAACGGCATGAAACTAATTCAGCATCTCAGAATCAACGTAAAAAGTTTAGAAGCATGCCTAAAGTAGTTCTGATATTGTGGATTGCGGCAGATATGTAAAGTATTTCCATGTCATCTTAGCTAGTAGTGGAAATCTAACCAGTGAAAAAACTGGGTTTGGCAGTATGGTGTGAACGTGAAGCATCCAGAATATTTTGCTGATAGGCCTTCAACCGGAATGGATCCTGCAAAAAGGGATGAATAGAAACCACGAAGTCTTCATCATCTTTAATCTTTGCCTAGTAAGGATGATCGTGTGTGTCAGATCCCTGGTTTTCTGCTGTGTTTCAGTTAAAACAAAATGCAGTTGTCTTCTTGGTCACCAAGAATGTTGTTTGTTTCTTGATTTGTGTCTCTGGTGTTTGTTGGGTTCCTACAACACTCTTATCTTTCATTATTGTAAGTCTTCAAGTATGATTTCTGAGTTCTCATTAACTCGGCGGCATTGTAGGATTGAACCACCGTATACGGCGTTGCCAGAGCATGGTCAAATTGTTCCTTGTTTTTTTTCTTCTTCCATTTACGATATAATAAACCGAATTCTTTTTCATCTAACCTGAAACGTTTTGTAACGACAGGATCTTAAGTGGTCATTTAGTTGGAAATCAAAATAGATGACTTTGGAAATTAACACCGAAAATCTCTCTGTTTTATTGGTGAACTGAATTTTCTTGGTTTTGTCATTCCGTAGTAGAACTAGAACTGTGCACGTACGAATCACTTTAACATTTGTCTAAACAGAAACTATAATCTTACTATTTAATTAAAAAGAATTAGGGCCACTTTTAGTTTGATAGGCCCAGTAGTCCAAAACCCAAAACAATAAGGGTAGTTGTGTAAAGTCCTAAGCCTTCCCTCACAGGAGCTCCTCAAAAACCCTAATTTCGCCAATCATAATTCAGCCCGAATACTCCAAAAGCACGCCAAGCAGCGCCGACGCCGAAGCTTAAGGAGGAGAAGAAGAATCAGAGGCGCGACAACAATGGCGACAGGGAAAACGGTGAAGGATGTTTCTCCACACGAGTTCGTCAAGGCTTACGCTGCTCATCTCAAACGCTCCGGCAAGGTAAATCTGACGAATCGTGATTCTCAGCTTCTGGTCTAACTTAGTTTTTAGATTTGTTTTGTGTTTGAGAATAGGATCACCTCATGAGATCTCCGTTGAATCGTAACTGTGCCGAGAGATCAAAATCTCAGCAGTGTTGAACATTGTTTTGTGTCTCTTCAGTCTTCATCTTTGTCTTGTGGTTGAAATTTCAGTGAAACCCCTAGATTGGTCGTATTTGTTAGAATATAAGGAAATAGTCCTACAGATAGATATTCTAACAGTAATACAAAAATGTTTCAGCTTTTTGATTTCAATATTGTTCCTTTCATGTAGATTGAGCTGCCTTTGTGGACAGACATCGTCAAGACCGGTAAACTTAAGGAGCTTGCTCCATATGACCCCGACTGGTACTACATCAGAGCCGGTATATATTCTAAACATCTGGTCAAGTCTCCTTACTGTTTGCATTTGGTGACTAATCCCCACAATGATATATATATATATTCTGAGACAAATTTCTACTCTTTAGCTTCCATGGCAAGGAAAGTCTACCTAAGGGGTGGTCTTGGAGTTGGTGCCTTCCGTAGGATCTATGGAGGAAGCAAGAGGAATGGAAGCCGTCCACCTCATTTCTGCAAGAGCAGTGGTGGTGTTGCTCGTCATATTCTTCAGCAACTCCAGACTATGAACATTGTCGACCTTGACACTAAAGGGTGAGTTTATCCACTGACTAAATCGTCTTTAATTGTTTGGTCCATTGTAGGAGTAGAGAACTTATATGAGATGATATATGCGCAAAACTCTAATGGCAAGAACACGCTAATCTAGGAACTTAGATTCGATATCCGCTACTAGTACCGTTACGGATTGAATCTTCACTAGCTAACAGTTAGATATTCTGATGTAACCAGAGGGAGGAAGATCACATCAAGTGGTCAGAGGGATCTTGACCAAGTCGCAGGAAGGATCGCAGCTGCCATCTAAATCAAATCACAAGGACAGAGTGTCAACGTTTATGTTTGAGATTAGTCTTGGAATGAGTTGCATTTGAAACCCTGTAGTCGAATTCCTTGTCATTTTTGTTTTGATGAGTTTTTTTTTTATCTTTTGCTCCTCTTTTACTCTCAGCTACTTATATTTGATTTTATTATCTTTGACCTCGTGTTTTCTGTTCATTTCATGAAAATTAGTTATAAACTGTGACCAGTTTGCTTAAGTCTATGTTGTGATACGTTTTCAGTATTTGCAAATTGTTTTTGTTACACATGCAATTTGGAGTGAAAAGTGAGGACGTTGACCTCACAGCTGGGTTTCTCTAAAGACACGATTCCTATTTGCACTTTCTTGGTTCGAAAAATGATGTATGTAACTAATACTGCGACATTGAATTTCTGTTGCAGATAATTTTCGAGTTTGTGTTTTCCTGCTGATTACCGATAGAGAGATGCATCCTCCAAAGTACAACGGCTATTATAGCAGTAGTAAGTATCTATCTCATTGTCTGATTGGCGCCCTTTTAATTTGCTGACGTGGCTTAAATAATAAATGTAAACAAAAAAAGTAAAACGCGTCAACGTTTCTTATTTGTTCGTACAAAAAAAACATAAATGATTAAAGCGGACACTAAGAAATGCGAAAGGTTTCTTCGTCAAGAAGAAATAAATAAAAAACTTCGCTCTTAAGATGTGAAGACTGAAGAGAGAGAGAGAAAAAGACTCTTTTTATTTTTTGTTTTGTTCATTCACTCTTGCTTCATCTGAAAAACAACTGTCTTTCTTCTCTCTAGAATCTCCAGCGATGACAACGGCGGAATCGGAGTTCTCGAGGGCCAAAACGTCGGTGTGGTGGGACATAGAGAACTGCGAGGTCCCGAAAGGTTGGGATGCTCATTCGATTGCCCAGAATGTGAGCTCCGCTTTGTTGAAGATGAATTACTGTGGTCCTGTCTCCATCTCCGCCTACGGCGACACCAATCTCATCCCTCACGCTGTACAGCAAGCGCTCTCTTCTACTGGTGTTCGCCTTAATCACGTTCCTGCAGGTTGTTGATTTTCTTTCCTGGAAATTGGGATTTTGGGTTGTTGATTTTCTGTGATTTTGGTTAGATGATGATGATCCGTCGGTTTAAGGGTTTTATTTCTCAGTATATAGTGATTCCGTCCGATTGAACTTGTGCTGTTTTGGACAGGAGTGAAAGATGCGAGCGACAAGAAGATCCTTGTGGATATGTTATTGTGGGCTGTAGACAACCCCGCACCAGCCAATTTCATGCTCATCTCCGGTGATAGGGATTTCTCCAATGCTCTTCACCAGCTAAGTATGAGGAGGTACACCATTCTTCTTGCTAAGCCTCCACGGGCCTCCGTGCCGCTTGCTGCTGCTGCCAAAAATGTATGGCTCTGGACTAGCCTAGCATCTGGGGGTCCTCCTCTTACATCTGCTGAATCCTCTCCACTGGTCAACAATGTTCGCTATCATCAAGTGTCCAAAGATCCAGCTATTGAACAACCTCAGTCCAGCAAACCAACTGCCTCAACTTCTGACGTTGGAGATACTAAGGATCACAAAACCAGAGAAAACCAGAGAGGATTATCTCAAGAAATTAGAAGAAATAATCTTCAGAATCGCAGAGGAGCCACAGGTGAATCTGTTTCTTCTAGCTCTTGTGATAGCTTCGAAAAGTTCACTGCGCACCCCTCAGATAAAGGACATACATCTCAGGTATAATTAAAAGTTTATCTATCATTTTATATCAAAAGTTTCCGGTATCCGTTAGTATCTTTTATTGCCCATTTTGGGTTAGTTCTCGTTCCTGTTTAGGTAAATTTGGTATCTGCCTTTGTAAAAAGGGATACTTTTTAAGTTTGAAGTTGAGTTAATTTGTTTGAAGAAAAATGGATGACAACTTAATTGTTGGTGTATCTTTACTTGAAGATGGTTTTGTCTGTAAACAAAGAAATGAAAGACAAATTGTATGATATCTTTACACAGGGTGCGTCGGTAGCCAGTCGAAAAGCTCAGGCCAGCGTTTCAGCCAAACTTATTCAGGAAGCAGAGCTTGTGGGACCTGTATGGTGCAATGTTTGCCAGATCAGATGCATCAGCAAGGATACATACTCAATGCACACCTATGGTAAAAAACACCGAAACAACTTGGAGCTGCAATCAGGTAAGTCCGAAAACATGTCACGGGGACCAGTTGTCCTTCCTAAGGAGGTTCTGGAGAAACAGAAGAATAAGAAGCAGGCGAGTGATGGTAGGACTAAACCATATGCTGACTATGCTTGTCATTTGTGCAATGTGGTTTGCCAGAGAAAAATTGTCTTTGATTCTCATCTGAGGGGTCAAAAGCATGCTGCCATGCTGAGTCAATCAGAGGCAAGTTTCTAACTTTTGGCTTTTCAAGAACTTGGGAATTTACAAACATACAATATATTACAGTTTGGTAAGCGTATGCTTGATATATTACCGTTGGTTCAGGCCCTCATTGATTCTAAAAAGCTTCAAGAGAAAGGTGTCAGAGGAAAGGATCAACCAAGAGATTTAATTGCAGAGTCTAAACCAAATGCTAACTATGCTTGTCATTTGTGCAATGTGACATGCCAGAGTCAAATTGTCTTTGATTCTCATTTAAGGGGTCAGAAGCATGCTGCCATGCTGAATCCATCAGAGGCAAGTTTCAGATTTTATATTTGAACTTAGGATTAGGAATTTTCAAACACAAAATTTTACAGTTTGGTAAAACTTATGCTTAATATAATATCGTTGGATCAGGTACTTATTGGTTCTAAGAAGCTTCAAGAGAAATGTGTCGGAGAAATGGATAAACCAAAAGAAACAATTGCAGAGCCTAAACCTAATGCTGACCATGTTTGTCGTTTGTGCAATGTGACATGCCAGAGTCAGATTGTTTTTGATTCTCATCTAAGGGGTCAGAAGCATGCTGCCATACTGAATCAATCAGAGGCAAGTTTCTAACTTTTGGTTATCTAGAATTCATGAATTTACAAACATTGAAAATTTTACAGTTTGGTAAACATATGATTGATATAATACCTTTGGATCAGGCACTCATTGATTCTAAGAAGCTTCAAGAGATAGGTGTTGGAAATAAAGATCAACCAAGAGAAACAATTGTAGAGCCTCAGTTACAGTCTCAAGAAGCTCAAAAGAATACCAAGTGCTTTGAGAAGAATTTTGCCATGGTGAACCAATCAGAGGCATGTTTCTAACTTTGGTTATTCGAGAATTTGGGATTTTAATTAACATAACTTGACAGTTTAGTATATCATATGCCTGATATAATATCGTTGGATCAGGCACTCATTGATTCTAAGAAGCTTCAAGAGAAAAGTGTCCTTGAAAAGGATCAACCAAGAGAAGCATTTGCAGAGCCTCAGATGCAGTCTCAAAACACTCAAGAGAATCCTATGTTCTTTGAGAAGCAAAACAAAGAGTTCAGTGGCACCTCGGAAAGCAGTGTAAAAGAACCTTTTCCAAGTACTAAAAAGCGGGTAGAGACTGTTAACAAACAGCTTCCAAATGGAGAATTTTTCTTCGGTGACCTAAGATGTGATTTTGAAATACCCAGAGAAGCAAGGTAAGTTTTGCTAACTTGGACTTGCTTAGTTTGTCGAAAATGAACAAAACTTATCTTTAATAATATTCTGCAACTTGTGTTTCAGAGAATGTTTTGATGGCATTGTCAAGCCTGTAAACCTGTCCGAAGGAGCAACTGAGCATTCAGGGGAGGTGAAGAAGAAGCAAAAGGAGGTGATGGTACGCCGAGAAATAACAGCTGCTTCTAACGTTTGTTATCTGTGCGTAGTGATTTGTGATAACCTGGGTTTGTCAAGAGTGGTTTGTGATAACGAAGGTCATTGGACGAAGCAAAAGCATACTACGGTAGTGACAGCTTACTTCTTGTTGTACCTCTTTATTATTGATTAAAATCAAACCCATTTGACTTTAAATCTTGGTGTAGGCTGCCTTTGTGCCCAGTGATGATGCACAGTCCAGCGTTTCAACCAAACTTATAAAGGAACCAGAGGTTTTGCAGCCTGTGTGGTGCCAAGTCTGCCAGATCAGCTGCAACAGCAAGGTTGTATATGCAAATCATACCTATGGGAAAAAACACCGACAGAATTTGGAATTGCAATCACCCAAGAACGAAAACATGTGTAAGGGACCGGCCAAGGTTTCTAAGGAGAATGTAGAGAAAACGAAGAAGGTATTGTGCAAAAACCAAACAGCCTTTGATCCTCATCTGAAGAGTCAGAACCATGCTGCCATGGTCAAGGAGCAAACAAAGGCAAGTTTATAACTTCACTATTTGGTTTTCTTTCGTGAGCTTGGAAACTGCTTTTTTTTTTGTTTTTTTGTTGTTGTTAATATTACACATCCTAGTAAAAACATACACACGTCTCCTTAGGTTTGATTTACATCGAAAGTGATGGAGTATATATTATATCTGACTACAGAGCAGTATAGTGAAACAAAGAGAAAGATGCTAAACTAGATTATTGTTGTAGAAGGCACTTGCTGATTCAAAGAGAAGTCGACAAGAATATGACCGAAAAGCATTGGAACAGGCACTCATTGTGGACTCAAGGAAAACCGGAGAAGAAAAGGAAACAACAGAGGAGCACACACTTGTAAAGATCGATGATCATGGGTTTCAAGGGGCGCAAGAAGATAAAGAGGAAGTGAAGGAGATAAACCCTATATCTGACAACATAGCGGGTGCCTTCACTGAACTGAATCGAGAGTCTAGAATACCCAGAGAATCGAGGTACGAGCCAGTAAATTGTGTCTTGAATATTTATGAGTAAGAGTGAGGGTATATAATGTTTTCTTGGATCTTGGTTTACAGAGAATGTTTGGATGTGATTCCTGAGAGAGTACAAGTGCCAGCAGATGTGAATGTGACCGAGAAGTTGGAAGATGAGTCCAAGCATAAACCTGAACCAAAATCACGGGTACCGGAAAACAAGTCTGCAGGACTTAAGGAGCATCCTGGAGAGGCTGTCAAAAGGGAAGAGATTAAAGGCCAAGTTGATAACTTTTGGACCCGCCTTTGGGGGAAAAAGAGTTAAAAAAAACCCAAAAAATGTTAAATCTATGGCTGGAATTTGAATTGTTGGGAATTATAACAACTTGGTTGTAAATAGCATGTTTATTATATTTTGTCAACAATGCATGCTTGTGTGAAACCAATTGGCTAAAATGAATTATTGAGTTGGTTATCATTAGTTTTGGATAAGTAGTTTAGGTTGAGACAAACTTGGAGTTTGAAAGTTTCACTTCTGGAGGAAAATCTCTGGTTTCGTAGAAAAGTAGGGAGCCTGTTTCAGCCTCAAGTCTAGACTCTAGAGTCTCACTGTGAAATCAAAGGTTTATACATTAATATTGAAACAGGCACTGCTTGATGATGGGCAAATTCAAGAGGAAATCGTTCAAGATAATGGTCTCCCGAAAGAAATGATAGAGGAGCTCCGAATTCAGCCTGGAGAGGCACCTGAGAACATCTACTACTTAGAGAAGCAAAAAAAGGAGCAGCGAGAGAGATGTGCCACCTCTGAAAGGAGTGTCGAAGAGCTTTTTCAAACTTTTGAAGAAGTTCAGGAGAAAGAGAACAAATCTCTTCCAAATGCAGTATGTAACTAATACTGCGACATTGAATTTCTGTTGCAGATAATGAAAACCTGTTGCCCAATGCGGTTTTGTGCCACCTCTGAAAGGAGTGTCGAAGAGCTTTCAAGTTTTGTTTCTTTGTTGACCACATAAAGCACTAACTTTATATCCAACATCATTTTCATGCATTTCAATTGATTTCACATTCTTCAAAACAAATATCAGAATAAATTTCACATTTTTGGTTCACAATGTTCTATTGTTCTCTGCAGCTTTAACCAACTCAATATGGTGACACCAATACTATCTCTTAGGGCTGGGCAAATTATCCGTTAGATTCGCTTCGATCCGATATTAGTCTCGATTCGTTCCGAAAAATCCGGATATCCGTAAAGATTCGAAGCAAAGCAAATACTAAAATGTAGTATCCGTCTATAACAAAGCAAATCACAAATACTAAGTTTAGGAAGGTCGGATATCCGCTCCGATCCGTAGATCATATATATATACATAATATGTTATAAATTTATAATGTTTATTTACATTTTCTTTATTTTTTAATAAATAAAAAATCCAAAAATAAAATATGCACGATAAAATATATAAACTCTATAATAATTAATTGAATATTAATAAAAATGTTTATACTGAAGTTTAAGTGAAAATATTAATTTTTGTATGATTATTCTGTCTATCATTCTTTATATAAAAAAATAAAACTAGATGATTTCACTTGTTTTCTACTTGTTAGTTCATATTGGATAAAAAAATGCATTATAAACTTCTTTTTTTTAGTTTTTGTTTATATTGAATGAAGTACAATAGATATTTGCGGAAATTTTCTGGATATCCGGATTTCCGGATATCCGTATTTTTCCGGAGCAAAACAAATCAAAAAATTAGATATTCGGTAAAAACGGAGCAAATCACAAATAGTAAAATTTCACGGGATATCCGCTCCGTGCCCACCCCTACTAGTATCTCTTCCTCTATACAGAGGGCTCTCGTTTTCACCGGAGTATCGCTCAATCACGTCCCTCCCGGTTAATATCTCTCATCTCTTTATTAAATCTTGTATGGTTTTGAATCTCATCATCAGAGTCTCTAGTTTGTAGTCTTCTTAATGGTGTCTTTGATGGTGTGTGGTTTCAAACATGAGTAAAAGACGGGACCGACAAGAAGATCCTTGTAGACATGTTGTTGTGGGCAATGGAAAATCGAGTTCCTGCGAATATTATGCTCATCTCTGGTGATGGAGACTACTCCTATGTTCTTCATCGAATATAATCCTCCATTGTTGGGAAATTGCTCATTTTATTCCTCAACTATTTGTAATTGGCACAAATAATTCTCAACTATCGTGATTGCAAAACAATTCCCCAACTCATCGTTGACCACGCAAAATCGGGATTCAAAAAGTCAAACGCTAATTACTAAATAGATATATGTCCACTAAATCGGTTGTAACTCCTTCAATACAACTCCGAATGAGGTGAAATTAGTACCATTGGAAAGCTAACTCAATTTAATATAACTTTGATGTAAAGATCCAAAGCTAAATAAATAAAAAAAGACTTTCGTACGCGTAGATCTTTTAGACACATATTCTTGATGAAATATCTACTTGTATGGAAGCCTTCCCTTTGAATTTAGCTCTGGATCTCTTCATCAAAGTTATAATAAATCTAGTTATATTTCCAATGGTAGTGCTTCCAACTCATTCAGGGTTGTATTAAAGTAGATACAACCGATTTAGTAGACATATATCCATTTAATGATTGTAACTCCTTCAATACAATCCCGAATTAGTTGAAAACACTATTATTGGAAAGATAACTCAATTGTCTATAACTTTGATGAAGAGGCCCAAAGCTAAATTCAAAGGTAATGCTTCCATACAAGTAGATCTTGCATCAAGAATATATGTCTAGAAGATCTACGCATATGAAAGCCTTTCCTTTGGATTTAGTTTTGGATATCTTCATCAAAGTTATAGTAAATTGAGTTAGCTTTCCAATAGGAGTGGGTTCACCTCATTCGGATTTTTATTGAAGGAGTTACAACCGATTTAGTAGACATATATATATTTAGTAATTAGCGTTTGACTTTTTGAATCTCAATTTTGCGTGATCAACGATTAGTTGGAGAATTGTTTTGCAATCACGATAGTTGAGAATTATTTGTGTCAATTGTAAATAGTTGAGGAATAAAAACAGCAATTTCCCCTCCGGTCTCATTAGGGCCTTTTAATTTGCTGACGTGTCTTACAAAATAATTGTAAACAAAAAAAGTAAAACACATCATCGTTTCTTATTGGTTCGTACAAAAAACATAAAGCGGACACTAAGAAAAGCGAAAGGTCTTCGTCAACATGTTGAAGAAATAAATCGGTAACTTCACTCTTAAGATGTGAACTATTGTGGAGACTTGAGAGAGAGAGAGAGAGAGAGAGAGAGAGAGAGAGAGAGTCTTTTGTTTTGTTCATTTACTCTTGCTTCATCTGAAAAACAACTGTCACTCTTCTATCTAGAATCTCCAGCGATGACAACGGCGGAGTCGGAGTCTTCGAGGGCCAAAACGTCGGTGTGGTGGGACATAGAGAACTGCGAGGTCCCGAAAGGTTGGGATGCTCATTCGATTGCCCAGAATGTGAGCTCCGCTTTGTTGAAGATGAATTACTGTGGTCCTGTCTCCATCTCCGCCTACGGCGACACCAATCTCATCCCTCACGATGTACAGCAAGCGCTCTCTTCTACTGGTGTTGGCCTTAATCACGTTCCTGCAGGTTGTTGATTTTCTTTCCTGGAAATTGGGATTTTGGGTTGTTGATTTTCTGTGATTTTGGTTAGATGATGATGATCCGTCGGTTTAAGGGTTTTATTTCTCAGTATATAGTGATTCCGTCCGATTGAACTTGTGCTGTTTTGGACAGGAGTGAAAGATGCGAGCGACAAGAAGATCCTTGTGGATATGTTATTGTGGGCTGTAGACAACCCCGCACCAGCCAATTTCATGCTCATCTCCGGTGATAGGGATTTCTCCAATGCTCTTCACCAGCTAAGTATGAGGAGGTACACCATTCTTCTTGCTAAGCCTCCACGGGCCTCCGTGCCGCTTGCTGCTGCTGCCAAAAATGTATGGCTCTGGACTAGCCTAGCATCTGGGGGTCCTCCTCTTACATCTGCTGAATCCTCTCCACTGGTCAACAATGTTCGCTATCATCAAGTGTCCAAAGATCCAGCTATTGAACAACCTCAGTCCAGCAAACCAACTGCCTCAACTTCTGACGTTGGAGATACTAAGGATCACAAAACCAGAGAAAACCAGAGAGGATTATCTCAAGAAATTAGAAGAAATAATCTTCAGAATCGCAGAGGAGCCACAGGTGAATCTGTTTCTTCTAGCTCTTGTGATAGCTTCGAAAAGTTCACTGCGCACCTCTCAGATAAAGGGCATACATCTCAGGTATAATTAAAATTTTATCTACCATTTTATATCATAAGTTTCCGGGATCGGTTAATATCTTTTATTGCCCATTTTGGGTTAGTTCTCGTTCCTGTTTAGGTAAACTTGGTATCCTGCCTTTGTAAAAAGAGGTACTTTTTAAGTTTGAAGTTGAGTTAATTTGTTTGAAGAAAAATGGATGACAACTTAATTGTTGGTGTATCTTTACTTGAAGATGGTTTTGTCTGTAAACTAAGGAAAGAAAGACAAATTGTATGATATCTTTACACAGGGTGCGTCGGTAGCCAGTCAAAAAGCTCAGGCCAGTGTTTCAGCCAAACTTACACATGAAGCAGAGCTTGTGGAACCTGTATGGTGCAATGTTTGCCAGATCAGCTGCATCAGCAAGGATGCATATGCAAAGCACGCCTATGGTAAAAAACACGGAAACAACTTGGAGCTGCAATCAGGTAAGTCCGAAAACATGTCACGGGGACCAGTTGCGCTTCCTAAGGAGGTTCTGGAGAAACTGAAGAATAAGAAGAAGGCGAGTGAAGGTAGGACTAAACCATATGCTTGTCATCTAAGGGGTCAGAAGCATGCTGCCATGCTGAGTCAATCAGAGGCAAGTTTCTAACTTTTGGCTATTCGAGAACTTAGGAATTACAAACATTGAAAATTTTACATATGATTGATATAATACCGTTGGATCAGGCACTCATTGATTCTAAGAAGCTTCAAGAGAAAGGTGTTGGAAAAAAATACCAGCCAAGAGAAACAATTGTAGAGCCTCAGGTGCAGTCTCAAAAAGCTCAAAAGAATACCAAGTGCTTTGAGAAGAATGTTGCCATGGTGAATCAATCAGAGGCATGTTTCTAACTTTGGCTATTCGAGAATTTGGGATTTTAATTAACATAACTTGACAGTTTAGTATATCATATGGCTAATATAATATCGTTGGATCAGGCACTCATTCATTCTAAGAAGCTTCAAGAGAAAAGTGTCCTAGAAAAGGATCAACCAAGAGAAGCAGTTGCAGAGCCTCAGATGCAGTCTCGAAACACTCAAGAGAATCCTATGTTCTTTGAGAAGCAAAACAAAGAGTTCAGTGGCACCTCAGAAAGCAGTGTAAAAGAACCTTTTCCAAGGCAAGTTTTGCTGACTTGGACTTGCTTAGTATGTCGAAAATGAACAATACTTATCTTTAATAATATTCTGCAACTTGTGTCTCAGAGAATGTTTTGATGGCATTGTCAAGCCTGTAAACCTGTCCGAAGGGGCAACTGAGCATTGTCGACTCAAGGAAAAGCGGAGAAGAAAAAGAAACAACATAAGAGCACACACTATAAAGATCGATGATCATCGGTTTCAAGGGGCGCAAGAAGATGAGTCCAAGCATAAACCTGAACCAAAATCACGGGTACCGGAAAACAAGTCTGCAGGACTTAAGGAGAGGCTGTCAAAAGGGAGGAGATTGAAGGCCAAGTTGATAACTTTAGGACCCGCCTTTGGGGGGAAAGGAGTTAAAACCAAACCAAAAAAATGTTAAATCTAAGGCTGGAATTTGAATTGTTGGGAATTATAACAACTTGGTTGTAATAATGAATGCTTGTGTGAAACCAATTAGCAAAAATGAATTATTGAGTTGAATCATTAGTTCTCTTTTTTTAATTTTTGTAAAGTCAAGTCGTTGTTTGCTCTTTGTCGTCTTGCTTTGGAAAGCAAAAGCTTACTTGTACAAAAGCGATCGTCGTCTTCAATAGTTCGATGAGCATGTGAGAAGCTGAGAGATCACTACTGTGAACTCGGCGGCGGAGATGATGGACGACACGGCGGCGGAGGCTGAGTACGCGAGGGCTAAAACGTCTGTTTGGTGGGACATTGAGAACTGTCCGGTTCCCAAGGGTTGGGATGCTCGTGGGATCGCTCAGAAATTAAGCTCGGCGGTGACGAAGATGAATTACTCCGGCCCTCTCTCCATCTCTTCCTATGGCAACACCGATCTCATCCCTAATTCCGTTCAGCAAGCTCTCTCTTCCACTGGAATCTCTCTTAATCACGTCCCCGCCGGTTAAATCTCCTCATCTTTGATTTTGTTTTTTACTTGCAATGAATCGGATGTGTTTTTTTATTTTATTTGTTCTCAAGTCTTTAGCTGTGTTATTGAGTTCTTTAGTTTAAACAGGAAGGAAAGACGCTAGTGACAAGAAGATTCTAGTGGATATGTTTTTGTGGGTGGTGGAAAATCCTGCTCCGGCTAATTTAATGCTTATCTCCGGTGACGGTGACTTCTCTGATGCTCTTCACCGGCTGCGAATGAGGAGATACAATATTCTTCTGGCACACCCTCAACAAGTCTCAGCCTCGCTGCTCACTTCTGCAAAGACCACATGGCTATGGACAAGCTTATTGGCAAGTGGTTGTCCTCTCACACTGTGTGAATCGTCGGGGCTACTTGACAATGGACAAGATGTTTCTGAACATGTTTTGTCCAGACAACCCATGGATTCATGGTCTGGTTCGCGTAGCGCTAAACTCAAGGGAATCTATGTCCCCAAAGCATCAAATCAGCTCTTGAAACAGGAGACAAGAAGAAAGAAGCTTGAGAAGAACTGCAATGAAACGGGTAAATCTGCCTGGTTCTGCAAAGTATGCAATGTTGCTTGCAAAAGCTTTGAAATTTTCACCAACCATCTCTCCGGTAAAGAACATGCAGCTCAGGTAACCTAGTGTTGAGAGCCAAATAGACTTTCTGGTGCTTCCAAATATTGTATCAAAACATTTGTCATTGGCTAACTATAGGGTCCATTTGAGTCGACAGCATTTTACCTCTAGTTTTCATTTCTCAATTCTAGTTCTGTTTGCCTTTTAAAGAAAAAATCTCCATATCAAATTTGACCTTCTGTTATCTTTCTCCACTGGATGTGCATTTGGTTGTGAAGTGGGACCTGAAGCATAACTTGGAATTGTTGGGTGAGCCTGAACACATGGCTGCAGCACCATGTGAGTGTCATGAGAAGGACGCGGAGATGACGAATAAGGTGGTTGAAGCCGGAGTTGAGGCGAGTGCACACAGCGGTTCATGCAGTGTGGTGAAGAAGCAAGCAGAGGCAAGTTTTAATATTTGAAGTTGGGATTTCGAATTTTTAGAAGAAAAAAAATCTAAAATTCTCAGAAAAATTGTTTATCTCTCGTCCTTAAACACTAGCGTCCAAATGTGAAATCGAAAGCATGATTTTGATTGACTGACTGTGTGGCAGGCTCTCGTTGATGCTAAAAACATTGAAGAACGTGTTCAAGACAATGACCTGCAGTCTCAGGATGCCCAAGAGTCTATGAAATGCTTGGAGAAACAGAACAAGGAGCTGATGGAGACTTGTACAACATCAGAGAGGAGTGGAAGAGAATTCTGGCATGATTTTAAAGAAAGGCTGGAGAGGGATGGTGTAAGTCCTCTAAATGTAGATTGTGTATTCAGTGAACTTAGCCGCGACTTTCAGGTGCCCAAAGAAGTGAGGTAAATTCCAATTGTGCCTCTTCAATGTCAAATTTTAAGTGTACTCTGATCTAATAATAATTTGTGTAACAGAGAGTGTTTTGATGCGATCCTCAAGAAACTAGAACCTACACAAAATGAGATTGTGGTCGAGAAGTCGGAAGGCATGCTAAAACATGGCTTGGAAATGAAGTCAGGTGAGCCAAAAAATGCACCTGCAGGACCAACCGAGCATCTCGAGGAGGACATGAACAACGCGAAGAAGAAGAAGAGGAAAAAAAAGAAGAGTACAGTGATTGAAGATAAAGCTGAAGCATATGTTTGCAGTTTTTGCAGTGTCATTTGTGATAGTCCTGCCGTCTTCGAGTCTCATCTTAAGGGCCGGAAGCATGCTGCTACGATTAAGATGCTCACAGCGGTCAGTTTATGAGTTTGGATTTCGCTAACATAAGTAGTTTAGGTTGAGTATGGAGTTTGAAAGTCTCACTTCTGGATGAAAATCTCTGGTTCCGTAGAAAAGTAGGGAGTCTGTTTCAGCCTCAAGTCTAGACTCTAGAGTCTCACTGTGAAATCAAAGGTTGATACATTAATATTGAAACAGGCACTGCTTGATGATGGGCAAATTCAAGAGGAAATCGTTCAAGATAATGGTCTCCCGAAAGAAATGATAGAGGAGCTCCGAATTCAGCCTGGGGAGGCACCTGAGAGCATCTACTACTTAGAGAAGCAAAAAAAGGAAAAGCGAGAGAGATGTGCCACCTCTGAAAGGAGTGTCGAAGAGCTTTTTCAAACTTTTGAAGAAATTCAGGAGAAAGAGAACAAATCTCTTCCAAATGCAGAGTGTATTTTCACCGAATTAAACCCAGAGCTTTTGGCCCCTAGAGAAGCTAGGTAAACTTCCAGCGTGGATTTCTGTAAGTATGCCACATTGAAGTGTTCTCATTTCTAATGGTTCCAGATGCTATCCTACAGAGAATGGGTTGATCCCATTATCAAGCAACTAGAACTTTCACAAGATGCAAATCTAACCTGGGAGTTAGAGAATATACCAAACCAGAACCTGGAAATGAACTCAGGCGATCCTGAAAGTAACTTTGCAGGAGCGACTGAGCATCCCGAGGATTACATGGACAAGAAGAGGAATGGCAAGATGACCAAATATGGAGCTGAATCTGAAGCATATGTGTGTAGTATTTGCAGTGTGATTTGCGGTTGTCCAATTGTTTTTGAGTCTCATCTGATGGGCCGAAGGCACGCTGCCAGGGTAAAGAAACATGCAGCGGCGGTAAGTTGAGGACTTTTTGTTTACGCTTAAGTTAGATTTGAATGAATGTGAGTGTCAAAGCATGAAGCTTGATATATCTTAAAACACTGAAACAGGTTCTCTTTGATGATAAGAAAATTCTAGAAGAAAGCCTTAAAGAGAAAGATCATCCAAGAGACGCGTTGGAAGAGCTACGGTATCAGCCTAAGGAGGCACAAGAGAATACCAAAGAAGTTTTTCAAAGCATTAAAGGAGTAGATATTGAGAGTGAAGAGGTTCCAAGTGCTGAGTTTCCGGAACCCGAAGAAGCGAGGTGAGATACCGACTTGGTCTTGTTTAATTAATCAAAATACGAGCTTACTAGTTTTCTGATTGAATCGTTTACGCCAGCAGAGAGCGACTTGATTCAATCGTCAAAAGATTAGAGCTTTCACTGGATGAGACATCAAAGCAGAAGCCAGTTGAGGCATCTGAGCGAGCGGAGATGAAGAAGAAGAATGGAGCTTCAGCAACTCAAATTAGGGTTTGCGATTGGTGCAATGTGATGTGCCCTTCCCAAATGGATTTTGAGTCACATCTGAGAGGTAAGAAGCATGCTGCCACTGTGAAAAAGCATGTTCCCGTTATGAAGGAACAGATCTCCGTGGTGAAGAAGCAAGCTGGGACCAAATATATTTATGTTAAAAAGAATGGGTCGTAAATGGGCCTTAACTCTTAAGTGGGTTTTCCCGCCTTGATTATCCATGACAATCAAACACGGTGACTAATGGGCCGCTTAAAGTTCACTAAATGAGGCTTAGTTAATATGGCCCTCAACATTGATAATTTATAATCATTTGGAAATGTTTTCATCAATCTTTTTTTTTTTATCCCATATAAATCAAGTTGTTCCTTTTTATTATTTTACATATATTTCTGAATCAACCTGTTTTCTTTTTTCCTAACATCCGAATCAACTTGTTTAGAGGTTCGATTAATTTTGGAAGATATCTTGCAAAAATCGGTTCAGATTTTTTATATGAAAGAAGGAAACAAGCAGAAAATAACAGAGAGAATCCCATGTGTCGAGACTCCAGAGGTCTCTCTTTTTTTTAACGTTGAATCATAGTTTATTAAGAAAATCAAAATATCAAAAAATTTACAAAAATTAGAAATAGGGGATTCAGCAATAGGGATCCTTTGTAAATAACGACATATTTTTGTTTACGAATATAGCGGGACATGTCAAAAAAAAAAATTCAATATATGTAAGGCGGATTTAACCCGCTTGACAGGTCTATCTACAGTTCAGTTGGGCCATCCATAATGCAGTTTGATTGGAATATAAATCTAATCTCTACGATTGTGTGTATATATATAGACGATGTTGAGTCTTTTATGAGTGAAAATCCTTCTTGATGTGGCTGCTTTGTGTCTAATTACGTTTCCAGCAACATACGAAGATGTTGAGAAATTGAGATGAATCTCGAGAGAATGTTGAAACTATAGAAATTGAAAGCCAAAGCTACCTACTCTTCGGCGATATTTTATGGGCATGTGATCAGCCTAGTTCTTGATGGCCTATTTTTCATTTACAATATTCCCTTTTTAATTTCTCGTCAAATTTTTTGTTTGTTTTTGAATTGTATCATGTATGTGCAAAGTCTTGAAATATTCTTGATGACTCAAAGGGATAAATGAATGGGTCAAGGAAAACAACCGGTTATGTGTATTATTAATTAATCAAAAGACTTGTAAATTTGCTGTCTAACCTAACCCAACTTGGACTTGAAGAAAAACCAAATCCAACGTGTTCTTCAGTGAAAAAAATAGAAAATAATTTAACTTGGTATATATCTAACTCATCTCACGTTCGAATCTTGAATACAATATATTGAAGAAGAAGAAAAATTTGTAGTACAATTATTGTTAAGTTTGAAGCTTTCGGTTTTCCAGTATATAATTTTTGGCTTATGATCAATCAAAGCGTAAAAGCAATTCTAACATATTGATCAAAATAAAACAAATCGAAAGTTTAACACTGAAATGATATAATAATTGGCTTATGATCAAAACGTAAGAGCTATATTGAGTTGGATTCATGTTATAAACCAATGTATCTGATATATCAAAATATCATATCTACTAGAACGTTCGGGTTTTGTACTTGATATCGGTGTAACCGATACTAGATAAAATAATGTGATGAATTGGGCATCTATATCATATGTATATACGTATAAAAATATAAATTGTCAAACAATATATTTTGGTGTGCTAATTCATACTCACACTCTTAAAAATTAAAATATCCATCACATATTATTATTTTTTTACTGAAACATGCATTGATCCGAATCCCGTTAGTTAACTTGTATAACTATTCTTATGTTATATATTTACAATTTATTCTATATTTATCTCAATTTTTTTTTGGGTTAGATGTAAAAAAAAACACAATAATTATTTGTTTTAAAGATGACTATTTTTCACAATGTAATACTTTTGTTAAAAACTAACATTCTTTTATTTTTTATTTTTACAATTGAGGAACAAAAAAGAAAAAGAAAAAAGAAGAGGGTGAAATATATGACCGTTCAGATTTGAATTATTTAATAGTATATAGATATTATTTAATTGAATATATCAACGTTTATTGCTACCTGATTTTCTCCAAAATTTGTTTTCCCCTAATCTCTCCTTGATCAATTTCGTCAACACAAACTCTAAAAGACTTGAACTTTAATTCTTGGGTCGTTTCCGCGTTAAAGCCTTGCCCTTTTTTTGATCCCTTCTTCTACTTGGCATTGATTTGGTCCTCCTCTTCTACAATTCATTAAGAACCCAATCCTCATTTCTTCTTCTTCTTTTTCTCGACTCCACTTCTTCGCTCATACAGGTAACCGCGATCTGCTCAATTTCAGATCTTGTTTTTTTCTTCTATTGTTTGAGCGAATTTTTCATAGTCTTGTATGGATTTTTGCTTACTTTTGTCTCTTTAGCCACTTCATATGCCTCCCCAATTAGGTTTAAACTTGATATCTGAAAGGAATATGTTGATATACTAGTTGGAATAAGTCCAAGTTTTTCTGGTGCTGTGTTGTTTAAAGCTGTTCTTACAAGTGGAATCTATGAATCGATATTCCTCTTTATCGTAACTTATATGTTTTGTTTTGTCTTGGATTTGATCAACTTTAAAGCTTTAGTATCGTAAAACCGTTTTTTTAATCCTACTTTATTCTCTTAGATTAGAAGTTAGAATCACAGCATCAATCCTGATTACTGTTTGGTTTCTGCAGGAAGGTTTATTTGTTAGCAATCCAAGTGTTCGTTTTTTCTTAACCAACGTATTACTTTGAGAGACAATGTTTGGTTTGAGGAAATCACCGGCCAAGCATAACTCAGCTGATCCTGGATTTCACAAGTCTTCCAAGCCGAATCCGTTTGATTCAGATGATGAATTGAACAACAAACACACCCTTAACCCCTCCAACAGGACTTCCTCTGAACCTTCTTTGGCTGATATGACAAACCCTTTTGATGGTGACGAGGTTGAGAAAGGATATAGTTCATCGAAACAGTCGTTGACTTCAAACTCCAGATACCAGTACAAGAACAATTTCCGCGATTCAGGAGGTATTGAAAACCAGTCGGTTCAGGAGCTTGAGGGTTATGCTGTCTACAAGGCCGAAGAGACCACAAAATCTGTACAGGGTTGTCTGAAGGTAGCAGAAGATATAAGGTCAGATGCTACCAGAACTTTGGTCATGTTGCACGAGCAGGGCGAACAAATCACAAGGACGCACCATAAAGCTGTTGAAATAGATCATGATCTCAGTCGAGTAAGCTTTTTCTTCCTTGATTATTATAAATGGAAAATTCAATTTGTTTTTTTTTCTGCGCATTCGAGGATATCAGTTGGCGTGGAATAAGAATGACAGGAGACATATGGTTTATTGATTGAGATGCTTACTTTTGTGGCTTTGGTTTTCAGGGTGAGAAGCTTCTTGGAAGCCTTGGAGGTATGTTTTCAAAGACTTGGAAGCCGAAGAAGACTCGCCCTATAAATGGTCCAATCATAACTAGAGGTTTGCTTCTTGGTCATTGATTCCTCGATTATTCTCGCAGCTATTTTATTTTTTTCCTAATTGCATGATTCCCATTCTTTGTGTTCGGCGTAGATCACTCACCAACGAGAAGAGTTAACCACTTAGAGAAAAGGGAAAAACTGGGACTGAACCCAGCACCAAAAGCACAATCAAGAACCCGAGAACCGCTCCCTGAATCAGCTGATGCCTATCAGAAAGTGGAGGTTAGGACTTTTCTCCCCTCTTCTTTCTTTTTTTCCTTTCAGAGGGACATTACTATACTCCCGCATCTGAGATGAGTGTTGCATGAACATCATGCAAATGCACAAAGATCCAAACTTGAGACATTGATGAACATCCAAAGCTAGCTTCTTTAATAGTTGAGTAGAAAAAGTTTGTCTTTTGTCTGTAATCTTGCTAAATTCATTTTATACTCATTTACGACAGATGGAAAAAGCTAAGCAAGACGATGGGCTTTCGGATTTGAGTGATCTACTGGGCGAGCTAAAGAACATGGCAGTTGACATGGGAAGTGAAATCGAAAAGCAGAACAAAGGACTTGATCATCTTCATGATGATGTTGACGAACTCAACTTCAGAGTGCAACAATCTAACCAACGCGGCCGCCGTTTGCTCAGGAAGTAGATGAACAGGGTTACTATGTTACACTCCTTCCTCTTTTGTTTGATCTTCCGTGAACTTGTTGCTTAAAAACTCAAATGGTTTTTATCATGTTATATACGTTTTCAGTTTATGTTTGTATTTGGTCTTGTTACGAAAAACCAAAACCTGTTTGTGCAGAACACAAGCAATTTTGCTGTTGATATCATACAGATTTCTCCAGAAACTCTGACAATAGATAAATAATATGTGTTTGAATCCCAGATTTATAACCTAACAACATCAGTGCTAAAGATGGACTTAAGAGTACAGAAACAACAAAAAAATTGGGAACATTTCTATGCATTAAGTGCAGAATCGTGTGAGATTATTAAGAACAATAAAAAAGACAGGAACTCTTCATTCTCTCCACTCTATGTCTGCTCTAATACAAGAAATTTCTCTCATAGTGTCCTCTCTTCACTTGATAAGGTCTGAAAGCCATAAGATACAGAGATTAGATGACAAGTGCACAAAGCAATGTTGGCGAGAACTAATAAATAGGTGAATCAATAACCAGAGTCAAACACCACTAGCTCATCAATAATATTCTCAATCAAAACTCAAAAACCAATTAATATCCAACATGACCAATAATAAACAAATAACTTTTGAGGGTATTGAAATGACAAACATACATACATCTAGTGAAGCTTGAGTTCCATGATGTTCTTGGTCTTGGGAGGATATGCCAAGTAAACCTTGAGCACCCTCTCTACAACCTCCAGCTGTGCCTTACCTTCAGCATAAATCTCATTCAACTTTGATTGGTCAGTGAGACTCTTGTTCATGCGGAACCCATCCAAGGTCCTTCGCTTTGTGTACTCCCTGATGTTGTAGTCAGGGAATTGACGTCCAGCTCGAAGCAGGGAACGACAGAGGCTGCGGACATGAGATTTCGATGCCATTGCAAGATTGAAAACTAACCCTTTATTATACAAAGTGAAGCCTGCTTCGATGCAATCAGTGTAAGAATACATTAGGAAACTGATTAGCAATGCCAAAAAGAAGAGAAGGAGTCGAGATAAGGGCTAAAGACACAAACTTTGACACATGACAAGAATATTTATCAGACAGTGAAAAAGATTAAGAAGATCATCATAAAGCAGAAGAGCCCGAGAAAATCTAATCTAAGCAGTGAGGATGATATCCATTATCAGCATTCAATTCGCTCCAACATGAGCAACAAAAGATGTATTAAAAACTATGCAAAAGAACAAAAAAAATCAAACAAAATCGAAACCAAAGCTTTAAAGTTGATCAAATCAAATCCAAGACAAAACAAAACATATAAGTTGGATAAATAAAAACCGTAAGATCCATCGATTCCAACAGCTTACACGACAGTAGAACACAGCGCCCGAAAAGCTACCAACACAACAAAGAGAGACTAGAACATAAGAATCGCAAGAGGATCCGACCAAATTCACCGATGGTTATACCAAATAACATAGAATTTCTCCATATACATACATAAACCTAGGTTACCCGACATCGAACCGCGAAACTTCCGGTTTTATAATGGGCCGGATATTTAGGCCCGTTATATTGTGAAAGCCTTTTTCATTATAAAGCTGTATGAGCTGGCACAACAAACAAATATAGTAAACAAAACTCGTCCCTTTTTTATTATCCCTTGTGAGAGAATTCGATTCTATCTCCACCAAAAAAACCTTTGTCCAACAGCGAGAAGAAAATCCCGAGTTTGGTTTCACCATCTCAGTTTCTCTCGCTACGAGCTTCTCAGGTTTTTCGATCCCTTCTTTTCAGCTTGCGTGAAAATCCTTGCTTGTCGTTTGAAATTGATTCTTCTCGCTGTTGTTCGGATGAATCGTTGGATGATTCCTATGCTTATTGTTAGAATTTGTTCCGATTGTTGTGGAATTGGCTGCCCTTGATGTCTTTGGTGATGGACGTTTTCTTAGTTTCCTTGATTTGACTTGCGAGGGGAATTTTGTTCTGATTCGTATGCTTAAGCTCCGAGTTTTCTTTACTCAGAGTTATTTTTATTGCCTTGCTCAGAGTTTTCTTTACCTCGGATTTTACGGCCAATTCCAAAGACTACAAGAGTACTGTGATTGGTCTACACTAGCGTGGGTGGTTTTGTCTTATATCTCAAAGATCCGTGAGGCTTTGCTGTTTTTGTTTTGGTTTCACTAATTTGCTTTTATTGTTGTTGGCAGATCTGCTATAATCACATTTCCCATCAACTGATTTCTTGGCTGGCTGTGTTTTGGGGTAAACGCTTTGATCGGGTTTTCTCAGTCTCCATGTGGCCGAGCTTCTCTAGGATTCTCCACAATCATTAGGCTTCTAATCATTTCAAAGTGATGCTCATTTTCTCTTCCCTCTCTATGGCTGTCTCTCTGATCCTTCAAAATCTTTGTGTCTTTGGCCCTGGTTTGAATCCCTCTTTCCCTTACTGCATCGCTAATCACTCGGTTGCCTCCCGTTAATTTACCTGCTCCGTTTCAACTGGCCTCCTTCACTCTCTATTCTGGATATTTTCGCATTCTTCGTGCCTGCTTTTGACATTCTTGGGTGAGATTTACACCAAAAATCATGTAAATCTGTGCCCTATAGAATAAGGTATCCTGCTGACTGACTTCCTGTGAAAGTCTTCTTTGATTATTTCATATCCGAGTCTCCTAGTCCTACACAACCCCGCATCCTACTTTCAAAGCTTGGTCTACTTTAACTGAAGCTCAGACCCAAAATGCTCCAAGAACAGCCGGTTGCATTCTCGCTCAGGCGTAACTCTTTTAGACGCCGATCCCCCACATCAAATGTCGATGACAGAGGCTGGACTCCCCTCCACATCAAAGCCCGGAAAGGCGATCTGAAATCAGTCAAACAGCTTCTCGACCAAGGGTTCGACGTGAACGCTCTAGCATGGGGACCCAAATCAAAAGGAGTGAGCCCGCTTCACCTTGCAGCCGAGGGAGGCCACATAGAAGTGATGGATTTGCTCCTTGAACGTGGGGCCAACATCGATTCGAGAACCTGGGGCTCGTGCGGGTGGACCCCTCTCCACGCTGCAGCCAAAGAGCGGAAGAGAGAAGCCGTGAAGTTTCTAGTGGAGAATGGCGCGTTTCTGCCGGATGACATAAGCGATACCAGATTCAACCCGCCTGTGCATTACTGTCACGGACTGGAATGGGCGTACGAGGAGATGAAGAAGCTTAACGGCGAGTCTTCTTCATCTGGTGGAGATAAATCTTGCAGTTCTGAGAACTGATCTTGTTGTCTTATGCTCTGTTTTTCTCAAGTCTTGCCGTTGAGAAACTGTCAGAACTCAGAATATTATGGTTTGTCAGAACTCAGAATGTTATGGTTTGGTCTTAAAGTGCTGTATGTGAAATTACTGGTATGTGATATATATAACTTCTTTAGTTTGAGAACGTAGTCGACTTTGTTTTAGGCTTGGTTTCGTTTAACCGGTTATGCGTTAAAACAAATATGAGCAAACTGGTTTTGATCTCATCCGAGTTATATAATTCTTCCAACAGTTTGATTTATTAGTAGGACAAATCAATCTAATCATATTTTATTTTTCTATTTAAATTTGAATCAATATATATATATATATATGTTCGAGGAGTGTTCAACACAATCAACGTAGATTATAGATGAAATAGCTAAATTTAAATTGTTAGTCTTTACCTGTATTCTATCTCTCTTAGTCTGTAACTGTATAACTAAAAATTCATAGAAAACAACAGATTATAACTTTTCCCAACATTATTAATTTATTAGTGATTTTATTATCATTTTACAATTTACACAATACTAAACCGGATACGGTTGATCCAAAACCAATAATCTGTCCCGAGTGTGTTGTTACACAACCGGGTCGTTACCAGACCCGTCGGTGAGATGCGGGTTTGAATACACGTTTTCATTCGGTTTACGAATGTCAGGAGGTAGAAGAAAAAAATGGCTTTTTTAATTTCGCTCTCTTCTTAGATCCGTTTTTTCTCTTTCACTAATCAAAAGAAACCATGGCTTCTCGCTGTGAGCTACTTCTGATCTGCATCTTGTCTCTCTTGTTTGCTCTTGTTCACTCTAAGACGTTGAAGCGAGATGGTAATTCTGCTTTTTCCACCTTCTGGTTTTGTGTTAATGGATCCTCCATTGATTGATTTTTATAGCTTCTAACAGATTTTGATGATACCCATTATCGAGATTTGTTCTATCTCTTATCAATTTTCACTATTTAGCACACAATTTTCGATTTTTTTTGTTTTTGTTTCCTTTCTAATCTGAGCTGAGCTGAAATTTACAGAGAATTTTGTGTGAGCAGTGAATAGATCTGTACTGATCTCAGTCGAGCTCTATCCTTGTATCATTTAGATGGTTACTGTATATTATAAGCTCGTGCTCAGCTTTCCTCAAAGTTAAATCTGTGTTCATCGTCTGCACAGTGAAAGCTTTAAATGAAATCAAAGCTTCTTTGGGATGGAGAGTGGTTTATTCATGGGTCGGTGATGATCCTTGTGGAGATGGAGACCTTCCACCTTGGTCTGGTGTAACCTGTTCTACGCAAGGAGACTATAGGGTTGTCACAGAATTGTAAGTTCTAGTTTCTTCTTCCGACTTCCGTGTTTTCTTCTGTATCAACCTGATTTGCTTGACTCATCTATTTACTTGAGATATGTCTGATTTGCAGAGAAGTTTACGCGGTTTCGATTGTAGGACCATTCCCCATTGCAGTAACAAACCTTTTGGATCTCACTAGACTGTAAGTTAATTTCTAAAATCTTTTTTATGTGTGACATTAGTAGGTAGATTTATGTTTTGCAACCTAGTTTTGTGGAACGAGATCATTGTAGTACAATACGGAGATGCCTGAGAATTATTTAGAGCTTTGCTGTTTCGAGATGGTTAAAGGTTTGGTTTGTTTGGCTTTTCAGGGATCTACATAACAACAAGCTGACTGGGCCAATCCCTCCACAAATTGGGCGTCTGAAACGGCTGAAAGTACTGTATGTTCCTTGTGCTCTTACAATGATTTATTGTCTTTTTTTCATTTTCTCAATTTATTGTTCTTCTGAGACCAAACGTAGGATAGTATCCAATTTTCTTCGGAGATACAGATTTGAACGCCGAAATTATGTGACAGGAGTGTGTTAAATGTATCATCATATCATTCTAATGTTTCCAAGTTGTGACTTCACCTAATCATTTACTCTGTTGATACCATTAGAAACCTGAGGTGGAATAAGCTACAAGATGTGATTCCCCCCGAGATTGGGGAGCTGAAGAGACTAACCCATTTGTGAGTACCTTTGTGTTTTCTTTTAGCCTCTAATGATTGTCCATCTGTATCCAAATGAAATCATTTTTGTATCTTTAAGGTACTTGAGCTTCAATAGCTTCAAGGGAGAAATTCCAAAGGAACTGGCTGCTCTTCCCGAGCTTCGGTATCTATATCTTCAAGAAAATCGTCTCATTGGTAGAATTCCTGCAGAACTGGGGACGCTTCAAAATCTCCGCCACCTGTAAACACCAATTCCCATCTTCTACTTACAATTTGGTCCTTTTTGATCATAATTTTCCATTGATTTTACTGAGATCTGGTTTGGTTTGTGACCCATTATTTTTCAGAGATGTTGGTAACAATCATTTGGTGGGAACTATACGGGAGCTCATCCGTTTTGATGGAAGTTTCCCAGCTCTTCGCAACCTGTAAGCATCCCTTCAGAATCCGCCCTCTGCTTCTCTCTTCCATTTGATAGATTCTATTATATGCAATGCAATGCTTTCTCTTTTTTAAAATCTCGATTCTTCAGGTACTTGAATAATAACTATTTGAGTGGAGGAATCCCTGCTCAGCTATCGAATCTGACAAACTTAGAGATTGTGTAAGCATTCTACACTGCACGTTAAATCAGAGTTTGTTCTCTAAGTCATCTATTGGGATATCTCTGATCTCGGTTTAATTGGTTTTCTAGGTATCTGTCTTACAATAAATTCATCGGAAACATACCTTTTGCCATTGCTCATATTCCTAAACTGACATACCTGTAAGTCTTTGTGTTAGACTGCTGATCTTTATCTTTGTCTGAGATTTGCTTACTATCTCTTGGGATCATTTTAAAATCAGGTATCTTGATCACAACCAATTTACTGGGAGAATTCCAGACGCATTCTACAAGCATCCCTTCCTCAAAGAAATGTGAGTTCTCACCCAGTTTTCGAACCGTACAACAAAGCTTTTACTCAGACAAAACACTGTGGCCGAGTTTGAGAGCCTGTTTTTGGTGACAAGTTTTAGGTTTACTTTCAATAAGGAGACATGTTTCGATTTTGTAGGTACGTTGAAGGTAACATGTTCAAGCCTGGCGTGAACCCTATTGGTACCCACAAAGTTCTAGAAGTTTCTGATGCCGATTTTGTCGTGTGACGGGATAGAAGATTCTAGAAGGTTCTAGAGAAAACGTCTCAGAACTACCTAGAAAATGGTTCCACTTTAGAAGCTTTCTTCATTATTATTTTTTATATGGTTTTGATATTTGCAAATGGAGGAAAGCATAGACTACAAGTTTTTATTTCATATTGTATAGTCGGTCACATTCACTAATCTATATTTCTCCTTGATCAAATGATGAAACTGTTGAAAGTTGGATTGGAATAAACGACTTGATTGTTTCCTAGAAAGTAGAAACGATGAAGAGAAAATAATTTTCTTGATTACATACATACAATTGCCAAGAAAATTACACTTTCTGTTCAATTTTTCATTTTTACAGATAACCAAAAGATTATCGTCTTCATGAACAAGCAGGGGCATCAAAGGTAGGCAACACAATGAACGAGATCGACAATGGATTGATATAAACAGGAGATTTCACGCCGTGGTGAATCGGCTCAAGCTTTGGGATATCTCCGGTGATCGTCGGTTCCAAAGGGATACCGTTCAAGAGCATTATCTTGCTCCGCAAGTTACCGTCTTTTGGACTCAAGTGATACTCTTCTCTTTTTAAATATCCATCCAAAGCTTTGTTTCCCACCCAAGAAACCTTGCTCTTGATTGTTTCCAAGAAATATTTACTCTTCATCGGTTCTGCTTGCAAAACCACCTTTACGCCATTGCTGACTCCGACTGTAAACTTCGTTTGCTCACTCAGATTTATAAGAAGTATGGTTATTCCGGTCTGAGATGATAGATTCTGCGGTTACAAACCGAAACTAGAGGATGATTTAGAGACAGAGAGATAGAGAGATGTACACTCACTCTTCCTTTAGAGCAATGAACGTAAGTGCGTAGATACTCCGAGGCATTTGTCTGAACGCCGAGAACGACTTTACCCATCAAACGATGCCAAAGAAGCGCACTGTTGAGATTAAAAAACGAATCTTTCAGGGTTATGTTATGTTATGACTCCCCTATAGTAATCATTTTCATTTGTTATGAACTTGCCTGTAGTAATCTGGATTGGGAACAAACGTTTCCTTTTCAAGCAGACCGTAGAAACCTCCAACCAAAGCTTGTCTGCAGTATACTTTGGTGTTGTGCATAGACGACATACCGAACTGATCTAGATACCTAGGAAATATCAGGTTTTGTGAATCATCATAGAACCAAGCAAAGATCGAGAAATCTGAATATGGATTTTTGATTCTTTCTCACCAGAAGCTGTTAATGAATGTCTCAGAAACCTGACGGCCACCGCTATTAAAGGCTCCTCCAGCTTCTCCAACCCAAGCAGCAGCCCAAGGTCCATGTTCTTGAATCGTTCGGTCAACATTCTTGAATGTTCCCGAAATTTCGCTTAAGTACTTTGGATCTAGTATCCTATTCACAAGCTGCGGATCATTCCCTGCAAGATTCATTAAAATCAACAACACTCAATCATTTTTTAGGAATTCTACAAAGAGAATCGCTGATTGATTATGCAGACCTGGACCAAGATTGTATATATGATGAGTCATGACATCAAGAACACCAGGTCCAGAGAGCCGAAGAAGCTCTGAGTACCAATTTTCTTCGTAGAATCCTCCTGGAGCTAAAAGCAAAGGCTTGGTTTGAGAATTCCTGTAAACGTTCTTGATTACATCTTTCAGTACAATCAAGTCTTTCCCGTAAAGCTCTACACTCACGCTTGCACCGATACCGCTTCCACTAAGCTCATTACCTAGTCAAGAACAAGAAAGAAAGTTGAGACGAAGAAATATAAAACCGAGCAGGCAGAATTAAGGAGAAAGAGATATATAAGTTGTATATATACCAAACTCCCACGAGTCTATAGCATAACCCTTCGAGACTGTGTAGTTCATGAAATCTTGAGTGTTGATATGATCCCAATCCCCTCCCCACGCATTTCCGCTGAGTTGATCTCTCCCGTACAACGCATTCAAACCGAAAGTCACAATAGCTCTGCAGAATTATCAGAGTTAGATCATTGTGGATTATGCCAAAGGGGAAGCATAGAATTAGTACACAAAGGATGATATATATACTTACCCGGTTGAATTGAAGAAACGGTTAAGTTCGTCCCAGCGTTCCATATACAAACATCCTTCAGAGAACCCGAACAATCCGTCGTCAGTCTTCTTGAATTGACTGCAAGGAGTCTTCAAGTCTCCTACGTCGTAGATCACTTGATCTTGCAAGGAACCACCTATTCTTATCCTCAACGTCCTAAAAGCTAACAACAATCCAGATATTAATCTTTCAGCATAAAGTCTGTGGAAATGCGAATATCGGTTTGTGATAGAGGTCACAAACCTTGAATAGCTTTAGCAAGAAGAGGAGAAGACAAGTTCTGAAACCATTTGAAAAGATATTAAAAAGGAGCCTAGATGGAGTAATTGAGGGTGCAGGTCAAAGCTCAAAGTTGTTTATATACCAAATTGATGAGAGACGCGTAACCCCAAGGACACTGATCGTAGTTGCATTTGTCAGGTGGCCACCAATCAAGAGTTGCGCAGACAAAGTTCTCATCGATCTCAGCGATTCGACGTGCACCGTCAATAACAATGGTGGTTTGTTCCATGTTGCTAGCATAAGTAACCGGAAGTAAAAGCAGACGAATCAAGAACACAAGGAAACAAACGTTGAAGCCCATTTTTGGTTTGTTTGAGCCTCACGTCACGTCTCGTCTCGATGGGTTGATCTGTAAGAAAACAACAACAACAAAAAAGTGAATTATTCAGAGAAACCAAGAACAAAGATCAGTTGATAAAGGGTAAGAAGTAAGAACTATTAAAACAAATATCAAGAAAATGGAAAATAAGACCCAGAAAAGACAGAGGATGAAGAAGAAGAAGAGGAATAAAACTCAAACCTGCTTATCAGAACAAGCAAAAAAAAAATTAGTTGAAAAGTAAACAACCTTGTTATTAGTTTTTTGAGATTTGTATATATGTGGATATTTCATCTGCGATGTTTTGAGCGAAAAAAAATCTAATTTTGGGAATATTTAATCATGAATCTCCAACTACAAATAAATATAACTATACTTTAATTAGACAAGTTGGTCAAACATTGTTTCCAGAGAGACGCATGCCCAAAGAGCATTAGTTGACTTTTTGGGTGATTTTATTAAACTAATAATGAAATGGTCTGTGAAATTAATTTGAGAATTGTTCCTAGGACAGCGACAATCAATTTCTAATTTTTAATATCTTATCATCATGGTTGGTTCATAATTTAATCAGAATAGAGATATGAAGAAGATAAAAGCAAAACCAAAATGGAAAGCTCAGAAATAGAAACTGACCTAAGAAGAAGAATCCATTGTCTCAAGTTGGAGAAAAATATCGCAAGAAGAGCAGAGAGGTTGTTTGTTCTTGGCGTCGACAACACTTCATCTCGCCTCTTCTCTCTTTTATTGTTTTTCATTATAAAGCCTGCTCAATCTAGTTAAACCGATTATTACCGAACCGAAATAATTAATACCCACAACAAATCATTTCAAAATCGATTTCAAAATAGTTAACACACACTTTTGCTGGATAACGATTTGCCAAAATAATGTTTCTTAATATTTTTATATGGGCTTTGGGCCCATAAAGTCTTTATTAAATATAGTGCAAATTGCATTAGCTCTGGTGTTGCTCTAGCCTACCTTTTTCAGATGGTTGTTGGTTCAAAACTCCAAACTGAAATTTTATATTTTTCATTTTAATATGTTTTTCAGTTGCGACTCTGGAACTTAATGGATGGAGTTTCTCTGTTAAAAAAATCCGATTTCGCTGATTCCTCAAATATAATATTGTTGAATTGCCGGCCATTTTTTTAGATTTGGAATCTGAGTGTGTAAGCTCGACGACTATGAGTTATATACCATTGCCTCTCCAGACACGTATCACCCATGCCACCACTCACCACCAACCACCCAGTTTTTTTACCACCATGCATGAACCAATATTGCCTTTAAATCAGCCTTGTGATGGAGGCTACCACATAGCCATGAAATACACAAGAAATATGACATTTCGAAAAACATATAGTATGACAAATGTTTTTTTTGTGACTATCCATTTTATTAAATCAAGTTTGGTCGATAAGATTATCATCCCTTACCGGCTATTTCTGATTTACATGGGAAAATAAAAAAATTCGTACTCGAGTTTTTTTTGCAAGAGAATCACCACGAATATTCAATACTTGTAGAATAGAAAATAAGCTAAAGTTGATAAATGACGCTATGAGGACATGAAAAAAGTCTAGTTCCGAAATAAACGCCAGTCAGTCTGTCGGGTTCTCGATTATCTTCACCAAATCTAAACAATTTGTTTTAAAATGCATCGATAATATATATTTTTCCCATAGACATAACATAACCCAAAAAAATCCATCCATCTTATCAAGTAATGGCAAAAGGCTTATGCGGCATCATTGCAATCCAAAAATCTCTTGTCCCATGCGATCTCTATTTAAAAGCATACTTTCAGTTTAACCCTTACACACATTGAACATATCTATTAGAGGATAATTTTTTAGGTGAAAAATAGTATATATATCCAGGATCATTTATTTTAAGATTTAGCAGTGAGTTTTTAGATGAAATTTTCACTTTCCTGTGTGCCAAAAAATAATAACTAGGTTTCAACAAAAAGAGTAATCTACTTTATTGGAATTATTCATGCATTTTTTTCTCATTATTTGATGGGAATATATAGAGATTAGTGACATTTTAAACAACACGGATATTTCTTATTTCTTAATAGCATAAAATCCAAGCCTAAGTAACTTAAATAATAAAGGGATTATCAAAAACAAAACTTACAAAAGTCACTCTCCTCCAAAGGAAGATTTCTTCCCTATTCTGTGTTTTGTGCGTGTTTCTTAATTTTCCTAACAATCAAATCTACCTTTCTTCTTTCATCAATTTGTTTCCAACTAAAGGGACTCTAATCTCATTTCTTCTGGTATATATGTATATTTGTTTTTCTCATCTTCTGCCGATTTCTTTGTCTTCTTCTGTTGTAATTCTCTGAGAATTAGGTTATAATTTCTCTAGCAGCAATCTAAAGGTACCATTTTTCTGAATTCTCGTGTTTTGCGTTTTGGTTAAGTCTGTGTTCGTTTGAATTTGAAACTGTGTTGGTAGGGTTTTAAGCGTGTCCAATACTTCTTGCTGTACTGTAGAGTTAGGTCATTATTGTCCTCTAATTTTGGTCAGAACTCGATTTTTTTAATTCATGTTTTGGGGTATACAACTGACGAATTTTCGAAATGGGTCACGATCAAATTACAATTTTGTCTTTTAGGTATTCATGATTGACGAGGATCATACACATATATATAATTTTGATTGAGACTCTCGAAGTCAACATTTGTCCTTGTTTGAATGTATATTCCTTCATTTAATCTCATATGGAATGAAGAAGAACATCTTTGGTATAGATTCTCGCTTACAGATTTGTTCTTTATGATGTCAAATTCTACAATCTGATCAGAATAGGTATAATTAGTCAAAAGAAGAGTTCTTCTAATTTCGATGAGATTTTGTTCAGAATTAATTGGTTTTCTTGATGAACTTGCTTGGACTGGATCTATTTGGTAATGCACTCTGTATCCTCTACAGGTTTTGCAATGGCTGATGAGAATAGTTCAGAGGTCAAAGAGATTGGGAATTGTTTCGATACAAATCCTCCGGCGATGTCTGAGGTAGGTTCTGTGGAAACATTACTTGTAAAAGATGTGGGAAACGTGGAAGATGTTATATCTGTGGCATCCAAGGGTCAAGAAGAGTGTATACCAGAGATTAATGAAGTGCCTAAGCCACAAGGTGGGAATTTGAGGCGGCACTCGACTGGAGCAATAGGCACACGAGCAGGTAAACCGCAGGTTCAGTCCCGCTATCGTGGGAATCATCATGTGGGCTCGACTCATGATTTCTGTAAGCACGGGAAGAGGTGTGATCAAGATGACGCGGTGAAACCGTGGAAGATGGTGAGGAGAAAGAGTGTTGAAGGCTCAGAGACGGCAAAAGCTGAGACTTCAAATTTGAGAAGGAAGTCGTTGGCAAGTGTGAGTAGACAGATCCCGGGTACCAAACAGGAGAGTTCTGTGGCTGCAAAGACAGATGTGTTGGCTGCGAAGAAAAAACCATCTGCTTCTGTGAATTCAGAATCATCTAGCGTTAAAGAAGATAGTGAAATGGCAAGATTTATTGATGGTTCAAGCGTTAAAAGCAATGACAAAGAAACCGAGAGGAATCTGAGTGGTTCAGCTGTTGTTAAAAAGGTTTCTGGCTTGAGAAATGACAAGTCAAATACTGCTATGGAGAAGGTTTCAAGGATCAGAGATGGCGAAAGTTCCAAGGTTTCTGCTCCAAAGAATAAGGAGAAGGCAATGAGCAGTGAAGATGTAAAAGAGAAGACTGTGTGTGTTGTTGAATCTAGCGTCAAAGGTGTTCAGAGAGAGAAGCAACCATCATCTGATAAGAAGACCTTGAGAAGTGGACATAAAATCTTGACTACTCCTAAACGTGGTTCTGCATATAGTAGTCCTACTAAACAGAATCCTGCCAAAATCAGTACCGGCTTGACTAAGAAGAAAGAAAGTGGTTCTGCAGACCTTGAAGAAGCAAACCCAAAACCCGAGACGAAGATTAGGCCTAAGAGTACAGGGGTAAAGGTGACTCTAGCGAAGCAGCTGAGTTTCAAGAAAGGGAAGACTCTTGAACCGAAACCCGAGGATTCTTCTCCGAAATGGATAAAGTTCAGAAAGAGGGTTGTGCAGGAACTGAAAACACAAACCGAAGGGAGGAAGAAGACTCTGAGAGATAAACGATTGGGTGTTGAGACAAAAAGCGATTCTTGTGAAGGTATTAAACGTGAGAATGTTGTTCTGAGGCATCGAAAAGTAGAAGGGAAGAAGAAAATGATGACATTGTTCAACAATGTGATTGAAGAGACAATGAATAAGTTCGCAAAGGTGAGGAAGACCAAAGTGAAAGCTCTTATTGGTGCTTTTGAAACTGTAATTTCTCTTCAGGACACTAAGACACCTCAGAAAGTTCAGAGCAGGGCCACAACATCTGCGTCCAAGGTTAGTCCTTTGGGTTCCGAACAGTGAACAAAAATATTTCTGTGCATATGATCTATATAACATTCAAGAATTTAAACTTTGAGAACATATTTTAAGAGGAAGAGAGCGAGCGATAGATAATTGTCCTGTTATTTTCCTCGAGAGATTTATATATGTACTTTAACAATGACTGAATTTGATAAATGAAGATGAAGTTGTGAAGCTTTCAAGTTTTATATCTGCAAGTCTTTTTCCATAGTCAAAAAAACACTTTGTTTTTTACATATCACGATACAGCGATCTTTCAAGATCTATATATGGATCAATAATACCCAGCTAGACTAATCTCTTTTCTCGTGATTCGAAGAACTTGAGGGCATGCCGGTATTTACCTTTGTAGTCTGATCAGACTGTTGTCTATAAATCGCTGCAGCCATTTTGTTGTAGAGGTCCATGTTCATTGTCTGCAGCAGCATGAACAACAACAGTGAGCACAATATTTGTATATCTGAAATCACTTCTCGGAAACAGTTAAAGCGGTTTTAACCTGTGCGAGAAAAACACTGTACGGATCAGTTAAAGTGGCTGAAGAACCAGTGGTGCAGTCTCTGTTAGCCATAGGAGGGACCATCAATGGTGGAGGAGGAGGAGGAGGAGGAGGTACTAAACCTCCATAAGCATTGCCACCGCCCCCCATTCCCATTCGCGCCATTGTTGCAAGTAACGACATCTGAAACTGCTGTTGTTGTTGCTGCTGCTGCTGCTGTTGTTGGTGTTGGATGCTGAGAACTGATTGTGATGGAGGTAGTTGTGGCATCATCATCTGTTGTGGCAAGTTAGCTCTTAAGCTCATAAACTGAACTTGTGCTTGTAGCTGTTTCAAGTGTTCGATTACATCGTCCAAGATCGAGACTTTATCCGCCTGCAATATCAAGATAACTCGGATTTAGTAAACCGAGTTTCAATAAAGAAAAAGTCATAAACTTTAAAGTGGGGGCTCTTCTAGTATATAGCTTTACCTTACTTGCAGTAGGAAGCAGCTTCTGAAGTGTTCTCATCCTCTGGTTTATCCTATCACGCCGTCTCTGCATCAAAACTCAAACCCAATTGAAGGGTAAAAGAGTCGGCATCCATAGTCTGAAAAAAGTTTGGCTACTACTGCCTATAGAGAAAAAGATCGATTTTTGTTTTTTACCCTTTCAGACTCGTTGTGAATCGCTGCTGCTCGTCCCCGTCTTCCATTAGATCTCCCAGCTTCTCCTCTCGTCTCTTGTTCATCTCCTTCAGTATCTTGAGTTTCCTGTAAAAAAGTCATCTTTTGGTTATTTGTCCAGTCATCTTTCAGAAGAAGAAGAAAAAAAGCATTTTTGTTAGTTCTTACTGATCCAGAAAGGAAATAGTCTCTGTCTCCGGTTCTAGCCGTCTTCAAGCTACGACCAGATTCAAAAGACGCCCAAGACATATTGGTACCACTGGCACTTGCAGTCACGCTGTGGCCAACTCTATGGCTCTCCTCTTGAACAGCGAACAAACAGTCCATTTCTTGGGGATAACCGCGTTTTCTTGAGCAAGATCCGTCCTTTTTCTCAGAATTGTGGTTTGGACCATTCTGGCTCTGCAGCTGCAGCTTGTTTGGCTGCAGAGCCGCCTGGTGGACCACAGACTCCAAAGTGTCACACCCATTGAGATTTTGGGTCCAGATAGGGTTAGCCGAGGTGGTTGGTTCGACTCCTTTGCCTAGACCATGGACCGTTAATTGCCCATTTTCCCATGTGAGCTCTTTCACTCCGTAATTCGACCTGATTCACCATTGAAAAAAAAAATTGTTTTTGTGTTAAGAGAGAGATAGAGAGAGAGAGAGAGTAACAAACAAAGAAAGAAACGAGACAAACAAAAGCGTGAGGCTTTGTCTCTTTTTTTGGGCGTAAAACAGAGAAGAGTTCTTATCAGAAACAGAGAGGATTACATGTGTTGTTACTTAGGCCGCACGTTTGCAGAGAATAAACTGACAATTAAGCTTTTCTTTTTCTTTTTTTCTGTCTCTCTTCTATCTTTCTTCTTGCTTGAAAATGTTGTAATCTTCTTTCTCCTCTGTTTTCAAACTCTTCACAATCACAGCGACAACTCATGCAGTGTATCTGCCTTTGATCCATATTGAAGTTATAATAAAGAGCCTCTCTCTCTCTCTCTATCTCTATCTCTCTCTCTCTCTCTATCTCTCTCTCCTCTGTGCGTCTCTTCTCTCTCTAAAATGGTCCCTGCAAAACGTCAAATGGTTTTTATGTGGAGGAAGCACATGTGTGGCAAAGGATTGTTGTGTTCTGCCCCTCAGCTCCAGAATCCTCTCTCCTCCCAAATATTCAATAAACGAGGCCACTTTCGTCATTTCACACTCAACTTGGCTCCCTTTTGAAAGGCCATTAAACTAGTAAAGCGTGTTTTTTACCCGATTAAGAAAGAAACACATCTCTAATAATAGATTTTTTTCTTTTTAGAAGAAACAAAGAATGTGAATTTCATTCGTTACATAAAACCTAGTTGAAAATATATAGATTCATTAAATAATAGAAGACAATATATATTTATTGGAGTGAACACGTAAGAATCCGAAACTATATTATGGTATTCAAATGTCAAAAATGAGAGTGAGATTTGAGGTTGATGGCATCAACAACAAGTGGCCATTTGATGCAAGTTGCGAGGAATATATCCATATGTTGTCACCTTCTTATAGCCTCTTTTAAACTATTCTTTCTTTGTCCACATTCTCCTCTCTCATCTGATCTCACAATATCAATTCAGGATTCATTCATATGAAACATTAATTTTATGGAACTTCTACAATTTAGGAGTACCTTTTGTAAAAATAAAACAAAATAGTAGTTGTAGGATAGAAGGGAAGATATGCTGTGGGGAAAAGGCAAACAATTAAGAAGAATTTTTACAGATTGATTTCTGTGAAATGGTTTGCTTCATTCTTAAAATGAATATTTATCAAATACTGTCATATCACTTCTTCTTTTTCAAAAATTAAGAGAAAATCAATGGAGCTAAAAGAATATAGGAGCCAGTGCAGTCCCAAAATTGAAGGCGGACACTGAAACATAAGCCTAGGCCCTACACGGTTGTGTTGTGTATCCGAAATCTAAGGTTTAAGAGAGAGTTACTCCCTACTTATCTCCGAGAGACAAACAAAATTCAAAGGATGTCCGAGCAAAAACTGCCTGGCCGACACTTCAAGTAGTCAACCCGATCCAGCAAGACATTAATTAAGGTAGAATTTTCAAAGGACAAAATTCAAACTTCCTTCGAGTCTGCAAGAAAACTGAGGATTGCAAGACAATCGTATTTTTATTTTTAATCATTGGTTTAGTACTGTTTTGTATATTGGTTACAAGCATTAGTTCAGACTTGAGAGGCTATAATAAGCCTGAGCCTGACGGTGGAAGAACTTGACATGAATGATGATATTATATAATGTGATGTTGAGTCAGCAAAAAAAATATAGAGTTTATTGACGAGATTACCCTTAAGTTTATAGAGATTTCCCAATCATTTGGTGTCACATCAACATCTTAAAGTTACGGCCGACAGCTTAATATACTGATGTCGTCATTACGACACGTGTATATCTTTTATTGGATGATTATTTGGGACCCATTGTTGATCTGTGAAATTCAGCCAATCAACTTCTCGCATTAGATTCTTGACAGCGAATCCTAACGCTCCTCTGAGTTTATCTGTTCATATTAACGTTCACATCTCTTCTCTTCAGATCAATTATTTTCTTTGTTAATCATTTTGATTTATGATAATCGTTCTTATTCATCACTGGTTTTATATTAAAGTATTATAAGTTTAAAATAGAAAGGTCAATTTTGTTGTTTTTACCCCCAAAACCCAAAAAAAAAACAAGTCAAACGTTGTTTTTGGAAACATGCATGCATGTGTTTCTTTCAGTTGACATGTACAAATGTACTCTTGCACTTTACCATGATAATTTTGCGAATTTGGCTACGTACTACTCAACATAAATCCATCAAGTTGCTTTTTCTGAACAGACTTGTCTTATTTTTCTAGAAAAAAATGGGCTCGTGTAATTTTGAGAAAGTTATATAATATAATTGGAATGCATTTGAACCAGCCATTATTTTCCATGATTGATCATAGCATCGGATCAGTGAACAAACTCGTCACGTCATATTATATTGAGAGAACGCGGCAAAATCACATTAATAAATAAAAATAAAAATCTATTGATAGAGAATTGTACAAGGACGGTTATACAAATTTCCAAATAAGAAGAGAGAATAGTAAATGCTAATGGTCCTGGCCACCAATTTTCTTATGTCTTACCAATGGAGAAATAAATTAAGAGGGTAAAGAGAGAGATGCTTGGCTGGACCAAAGAATGCCTCATTTTCTTCTGATATAGCATATCGCTAAATTCTATCAAAATCCTTTTGGTCCCTTTTTATTTTGTGTGTTTACTCGTCTTAGTTTAATACATTTCATGTGTGAAATAGGGTAGAGAACGCATGTTAACATCGACTATCACATCATATATTTGATTTTTATCGAACAACATTATTATTTGTTTTTTTTTGTAACAAAATTATTATTTGTTATATATTATGATATCCGAAATATCAATTATGGCTCGTTATTTAATTTAGACATGGTCTTTTGAAATTTACTTCCTTTTCAATGTTTTAGTAATTCGTTTCAGAAAATAACAAAACTGTAATATTATGCATGGCAGCATGGTGATGATATATTCAAAAGATTTATTCATAATTATGGGTTTTTTTTTTAATGATCTTAGTTATCATGAGTTTCTCGATTTTTCTTTCATAGACACCCACAAATATAGTTTAATTGATAGAACTAATTAATCTTGATTTTAGTAACACCGAAAGCAGAAGTAATTGATGGGAACTTCGCGCGTTCGACGCATTTTCTTAACTTTTTCTTGAACTTGAGCTTCTCTGCTCTTCCTCTTCTCCTCAAGCTGTTTCTTGGCTCCATCAGCAATTAGTTGGATCCTTGCTAATTTTGACTTGTAATGCTGGTTATTTATTTCTTTTCTATTCTCCATTTCACTCTATATATGTTATATAAAATATTAATATACAAAATAAATAAAAAAATGTAGCCATTAGATAGAAAAATAACCTTTCTTTTCTCCATCCTGAGTTTAGCTGCTAGTTTTCTCTCATTTTCCCAGCCGACAATTTCAGCTTTCATTTTCGCATACCTTTAAGCAGAGTTTATTTCCACATAACTAATAAGAATTGTATACTTTTAATATTAAATTTTATTAATAACTAAGAATGAAATTTGACCTTAATCTAATCTTATTCATTTGAGTTTTTTCCCAAGAATATGCTTTACTTGGCGCTGTAGCAAGTCCTGATGATGCCCTGGAGGATGAGACAATCTCTTGTGCCCGACGGTTTTCTGGTGAATACTCCAACGGTTTTTTTCTGAAACTCTCCTCTACGGAGGGAAAAAAATAATCATATTACAACAATAAATGTTTGATTTTGAAAAAGATAGTAACCACTTGGCTGGTTTATTGTATTAATTACCTCCAATTTGCACCTCTTGAGTAAATGATTTGTTTAGTCTCTTCACTTCGGTTTTAGGTATTACCGGTTTGGTTTTCTTCGTCCGCGACCTCCTCATGATTTCCTCTCTTATCCTTTTCGCCTTTTCTTCATAGGCTTCCTCCATTGATCTAATGACAAATGCAGCAGCCGCAATGGAAGTAGCGAACTCGCTCTCTTTCTCGTTGTAGTAGTCATTTTTTTCGTACCAATATGATTGGTTTTTCAGCCAGTTTAGTGCTGGAATATTATCTTCATTTTGATATCACACAAAGCAAAATAGTATATATTATCAAACATCTTCCAATTCTTTATGTTGGAAAATGGAAAGAGATATTTGTTAAATAAGTGAATATTTACCGGTTATGGCCAATTCTGATAGCCTTGGAAAATCCGTTTGTTTGTTCTCAGAAATTGACACCCTACAAATATTAACATTTTTTTTTTGGATACGATACGATTAGTCCTATCAAATTTTTGTTACACAATTAATTTAATAAAAAGGGAGATTTTGTGACGTGTACCTTCCTCTTCTTGGCTTAACTAAATTGTCCATTTAATTTCCCCAAGAGACTCCAATATTGTCTGAGCTTCATATGTTTGTCTTATATCCTCTTGAATGACGATGAGGAAATGTGGTAATTTGTTGTTGAAGCAAAAAAAAAAGAAGAAGCTAAATTCTTATTCCACTGTACATGAACATGCCAAGTATCAAAACATGTGTGAGTTGTTGATATGCTATTCTTCATGTACATATTTAGTCACATAGTTAACTAAATAAAAGCCACACCGTTTCTTTATCAATTAAATAGATTGAAAACGTATTTAAAAATAATTATAATTATTAGAAGCCGTGTAGTGAACCGTATTAATTAATTATGTTTGAATTAAATACCCGTGGAGAATTGATTCGTTTGAATGGAAACTCGTCTAATCTGGTTTTTAATTATGTTTAATGATAGTATGATCTTACGATGGTTTAAGGGGTATCAGCACCAAGTCTTCGACTGTGACAAAGTCACAATATATGCTGGGTCGAGAAAATGATGTTGGGTCGAGACAAAGATGAAGGCAAAGATAAGATGGGCCACGACAATAACAACAAAGAAAAGCCCACTTGGGTCCAAAAGCAGAGAAAAGCAGAGAAAAGCAGAAGAAGAAGAAAAGCAGAGACCTGACAAAAGCAGAGAAAGCAGAGTAAAGCAGGAGAAGAATCGTACAATCAGAGGAGTTGTTGAAGAGTTTAATGTCAAGCTGACAAACAAATTTGAACCCTTGGATACAGTCATTGATATGTGATGATGTCACTTGTCCCATCTTATTAGGGTTTTAGAGTTCTCTCACAAGTTGTATAAGTAGAACTCTTATGCTATTGTAAAACCTTAAGAGGCAATGAAGCAGTAAAAGCATTCAGTCATCTTCTCCATTACACTAAAGTTTCGTTTTTACTTTCATGGTATCAGAGCCATGGAGCTCTACTCACATCTTTCTATAAATATTAGCAATTGTGTAACGGTTATTCTGACTGAGAGAACCTATCTCCTTTGGAAATCTCAGTTTGAGTCCTTTTTGTCTGGTCAAGGTCTCTTAGGCTTCGTTGATGGCTCTATCACAGCCCCTTCCACCACCATTAACGTCCCTGCAATCAACGGTATTGTCAACATTGCACCAAATCCTGACTATGCAGGCTGGACCAGAACAGATCAGGTGGTAAAATCATGGTTATTGGGGTCCTTTGCTGAAGATATTCTCAGTCTGGTCGTTCACTGCAACACATCTCAGGAGGTATGGTTTTTTCTGGGAAAACATTTCAGTCGTGTTTCATCTTCCCGCTTGTTTGAACTACAAAGGCGTTTGCAAACTGTCAGTAAGAAAGATAAGTCTATGGAAGAGTACCTGAAAGAGCTCAAAACCATCTGTGCTCAGCTGGCTACTGTTGGGAGTCCAGTTCCTGAACATATGAAAATCTTTGCTGCGTTAAATGGGCTTGGACGAGAGTATGAGCCAATAAAAACAACAGTTGAAAGCTCTATGGATTCTGAACCAAGTCCAAGTCTTGAAGATGTTATTCCTAAGCTCACTGGTTATGATGATCGTATACAGGCTTACCTTGCTGATACCTCAGTCTCACCCCATCTAGCCTTCTCTGTGAGTCACAATAATCAATCTTCAGGTTACTACAACAACACCTCTGACCGAGGCAGAGGAAACAACAATAACCGTGGCTACAGTAGAGGAAGATGTTCCTTCTCCACAAGAGGTCGCGGATTTTCTCAACAGATATCCTCCTCCTATGGTTCCTCCAGCTCATACAACAGCAGTAGAAGAACTCCATGTCAGATCTGTGGCAGAATGGGTCATCAAGCTTTGAAATGTTGGCATCGTTTCAACAACACTTACCAATCAGAAGATGCTAATGATGTTCCCTCTGCACTTGCTGCCCTGAAAATCACAGAAGTAACCGAGCATAATGGTCAAGAGTGGTTCCCAGACACGGGTGCTTCAGCACACATCACAAACAGTCCAAGGACTTTACATCAGTCACAAACATACCATGGAAATGACTCTGTGATGGTAGCAGATGGCAATTTTCTGCCCATCACTCACACATGCTCGACCAGTTTGGCTTCCCCCTCAGGTAACTTACCACTAAAAAATGTATTGATTTGTCCTGATATTACTAAATCTCTTCTATCTGTTTCAAAGCTCACTAAGGACTATCCTTGCTCATTTGAATTTGACTGTGATGGTGTACGTATCAATGATAAGGCAACAAAGAAGCTACTGGTCATGGGAAGCACCAATAATGGTCTTTACAGCTTGGAGAATCCGAGAGTGCAGGTCATCTATTCCACGCGACAAATCTCAGCCAGTGATGAAGTTTGGCATCGACGTCTTGGCCACCCTCATCATCAAATTCTCCAACTGCTAGCAAAGAACCAATCTATCTCCCTTAATAAGACTACTAAATCAGTATGTGAAGCTTGTCAGCTAGGGAAAAGCTCAAGACTTCCATTTTCTGCTTCAACTTTTTCAGCAACTAGAATATTAGAAAGGATTCATTGTGATTTGTGGGGTTCTTCTCCAATAATTTATGTACAAGGGTTCATATACTATGCGGTGTTTATTGATAATTATTCTCGCCTCAGCTGGTTTTATCCCTTACGAATGAAATCAGATTTCTTTTCAATATTCATCATGTTTCAAAAGTTGGTTGAAAATCAGTTTGGTTGCAAAATTGGTACATTCCAATGTGATGGGGGTGGAGAATTCATTAGCAAAAGGTTCTTACAACATCTTCAGGACAAGGGCATCCAACAGTTCATCTCGTGTCCTTATACACCGCAGCAGAACGGTTTGGCTGAGAGAAAACACCGCCATCTTACAGAGTTGGGACTCTCCATGCTCTTCCAAAGCAATATTCCTCTCAAGTTTTGGGTTGAATCATTCTTCACCGCCAATTTTTTAACCAATCTACTCCCTACATCGTCGTTAGAAGGCTCCATCTCGCCATATGAAAAAGCTCACAGGAAGCCACCAAACTACTCTGCCTTAAGATCCTTTGGCTGCTACTGTTTTCCTACTCTCAGAGACTATGCTGTCACAAAGTTTGATCCACGATCCTTACCTTGTGTTTTCCTTGGCTATAATGAGAAATACAAAGGTTATAGGTGTCTCTACCCACCAACTGGTCGTGTATACATCAGTCGACATGTAATATTTGATGAGACAAGGTTCCCTTACCTTCATGAATACAGGAGTCTTCTTCCCTCAGATGTAACACCTCTCCTAGCAGCCTGACAACAATGTTATGTTCCACCTGTACAAGCTGTTGTGGCTTCAACTTTGAATCCCTCTCTTTCTCACAACGAGAACATTGCAGAAGCAAACAGAGAGACACCTATGTCATCTCCAATCTCCTCAATGAATATACACAACATAACACCTCTACAAAACAACTCTGCACAAAGTCAAGAAATCACTCAAGATGTCTCTATAGGTCTGACTGAGGAGTGTTCTGAGCGTACGTCAGGCTTTGATCCTGTTACTATAGGCGACAGCTCTCCTCTACCTCAATCCTGTCCTGAGACATCGGTTCTTTCATCACCTGCAACAGCACCTTCGACGGCTTCTTCACCTGCTCCTACAATATCAACAGCTACAAATATTCATTCTATGGTAACAAGAACAAAATGTGGGATCTCTAAGCCAAACAGAAGATATGCCCTCCTTTCCCACAGAGTCTCTGTCCCAGAGCCTAAAACAGTAACATCTGCTCTGAAACATCAAGGATGGAATGATGCGATGAATGAGGAATATGGTAACTGTCAAGAAACCAACACTTGGACATTAGTTCCTTATACCTCTAATATGCATGTATTGGGAAGTAAGTGGGTCTTCCGAACCAAATTAAATGCAGACGGTTCACTAGACAAACTCAAGGCTCGTTTAGTGGCAAAAGGGTTTCATCCAGAGGAAGGCATAGACTATCTGGAAACTTATAGTCCAGTAGTTCGCACTGCCACCGTTAGAGCTGTCTTACATTTAGCAACCATCATGAATTGGGAACTGAAGCAAATGGACGTTAAAAACGCATTTATTCATGGAGATCTCACTGAAACAGTCTACATGACTCATCCTGCTGGTTTTGTAGACAAAGAAAATCCCAATCATGTGTGCCATCTACATAAATCCCTATATGGACTCAAACAATCCCCGAGAGCATGGTTTGACAAGTTTAGCTCTTTTCTCTTGGAATTTGGTTTCACTTGCAGTCACCCGGACCCCTCGTTGTTCATATATGCTCGAGACAGAGATATCATTATCCTTCTCCTCTATGTAGACGACATGGTCATCACAGGAAACAGCTCACAGACGTTGACTCATCTTCTTGCTGAGCTAAATAAGCATTTTTGCATGAAAGATATGGGCCTTCTTCACTATTTTCTGGGAATACAAGTCATCTCTCACTCTGATGGCCTCTTTCTCTCTCAGCAAAAATATGCTGAGGATCTCCTGGTAGTTGCAGCAATGGAAGACTGCTCTCCTATGCATACTCCTCTTCCTCTGCAGCTTGACAGAGTTCCAAATCAACAAGAACTCTTTCCGGATCCCACATATTTCAGAAGTCTTGCAGGTAAATTACAATATCTTACCTTAACAAGACCCGATATCCAATTTGCTGTGAATTTCGTTTGCCAGAAGATGCATCAGCCCACAGTGTCAGATTTTACTCTCCTGAAACGCATTCTGAGATACATTAAAGGCACAGTTTCAATGGGGATGTGCTTCATTAAACACTGCGATTCTGTTTTGAGAGCATATAGTGATAGCGACTGGGCAAACTGCAAAGAGACCAGGCGATCAGTCGGAGGTTTCTGCACTTACTTGGGTCAAAATCTTATCTCATGGTCCGCCAAGAAACAGTCAACAGTGTCAAAGAGCTCCACCGAGGCAGAGTATCGCTCACTGTCCGATACTGCCTCTGAGATAAAATGGTTGTGTTCTGTTCTTCGTGAGCTCGGTGTACCACTTCTCCAAACACCTGAGCTCTACTGTGACAATTTATCAGCTGTCCAACTGACCGCTAACCCTGTCTTCCATGCTCGGACTAAGCACTTTGATATTGATCATCACTATGTTCGGGAAAGAGTTGGCCTTGGCTCTCTCGTTGTCAAACATGTCTCTGGTTTTCAGCAAATAGCAGACATTTTCACTAAATCTCTCCCCTTTGCAGCTTTCACGAGGCTTAGATTCAAACTTGGTGTGGACTTCCCACCTACACCAAGTTCGAGGGGGTATATCAGCACCAAGTCTTCGATTGTGACAAAGTCACAATATATGCTGGGTCGAGAAAACGATGTCGGGTCGAGACAAAGATCAGAAGGCAAAGATAATATGGGCCACGACAACAACAACAAAGAAAAGCCCACTTGGGTCCAAAAGCAGAGAAAAGCAGAAGAAGAAGAAGAAAAGCAGAGACCTGACAAAAGCAGAGAAAGCAGAGTAAAGCAGGAGAAGAATTGTACAATCAGAAGAGTTGTTGAAGAGTTTAATGTCAAGCTGACAAACAAATTTGAACCCTTGGATACAGTCATTGATATGTGATGATGCCACTTGTCCCATCTTATTAGGGTTTTAGAGTTCTCTCACAAATTGTATAAGTAGAGCTCTTATGCTATTATAAAACCTTAAGAGACAATAAAGCAGTAAAAGCATTCAGTCATCTTCTCCATTACACTAAAGTTTCGTTTTTACTTTCAAGGGGGATTAGATTTTAAACAGACGATGGACTATATAGTTTGGATAGTTCAGAACAAGAGATTTTCTATTCAATGACAAAGCCCACCATAGGCCTAATAGTTTTTTTTTCGAGTGTATAGGCCCAATCGTTTTGTTATGCTTCCCCAATCGATTACCATATTTTCCATCAAGCTGCAGTACCTCGACTTCATTTCACAAGCTTCGGTTAGCCTTTCTATCTTGTTTAGATCCTGAGAGGCTTCCTTTCCTGTAAAAGTGCTTGGGCTCGGGAGAATCTCGTTGTGGTCATCTTCTTCATGCTTGCGCGGGGTCCTCTTGTGTTTAGCAGGAACAATGTTAGCAACGGAACTGTGTCTTCTTTTCATCTCTGTTAGCTGCAATGTCTTTGCCTCAATATAGTCCATTTCGTAATCAGTGTGGAATCCAACTTCACTTCTTGAGTCCTCAACAACCCAAGATGCAATCTTTGCGAACCAACGCAGACGAGTGATACAATCAGAGGTTTCCATGCTAGACTTTCCTGCTGACTTTGATAATGACATATCAACTAAAGCCTCTGCTGCTGCTTGTTCCTCTTCCTCGGTAACAAGAAAGCTCCCTCTGGTCTTGGATTTGGTTCTTGCAATAATAACCTTGCCTGATTCTATGTGTGGTATACGAGATCTTCTTTTTCCTGGATTGGTCCGATTTCTAGCAGGTTTAACCACAGGCAGAGAACTCCAACTCCCTTTCTCCAGACGCTCTTGATTATGGTCAGACTCAGGGATGTATGAGGTAGTACCCAGTGAGTGGTTATCATCCTCATTAACACCAAAGTTCGAGTCAAGATTTGAGCCCTTCCGGGCTCTCCTGCGAGGAAAAGATTCCGCAGTGGTGGATTTTGCTCCACGTTTTCCTTTCTTCCTAGGCCACGAGGAACCTTTGTGGAAGAGTGAAATGCTTTTTGAACATGGGAGCGCTTGAACTATCGATCGTGGTGGTACTGATCCTTGTTTTCCGTGCAATGAAGCTGAAACAAACTCCCGGGGTTGCTCAGATTCTAACTTCTTGAAAGTTGTTACTTGTTCAGATGAAAGGGGAGACATATTCAAGTCGATCCCATTCTCTGCACAAAAGTAGTGGCTGATCAATTCTCAAAGATCATTGATCAGACGAATATAGCTTTCATCATATCATGAAAATGTTACAAGAAAACATTAATATGTACCATCAAGATACATTTCTCACCAACTTGACTTTTTGCAGATATAGGCGGGTCTTGCACTTCAGATTCTGCTCTTTCACTCCTTGTTTGGGCTGGACTCAAGAACTGATTAAGCTCATAATCTGAATGTTCCTCGATCTTGGCAGGTTCGTTTAAGTCAAGTATACATTTGGACCTCGACAAACCAGTTGAATGCTGCACATTTTCCGGCTGGACAGCCGATTGGATGCTTCTTGGAGGTTGATCTTCAGCAAAGTTGAGAACTTCATGGACTTGTCCATTCTTTGAGCCTTCTTCTTCTTCCAATTTATCAAGATAACCGTAAGACGGTAATTCAAGATGCAATACCTTCTCTCCAGACTTATCACTCTCATCTCCAGAAAAACCAGCTTCATCAATCTTGGCAGATGCGTCATCTGGTGGCAAAACGCTAGTTTTGGAGGCGGAGATGGTTGAACTCATCCAGTGTATGCTTGCTCTAGGACTAGAGGCCTTGGCATTAAGGAACAAATGTCGAGATTGACTATATAAGTAGTTGGTTCCCTCCATTTCCATCATCAGTTACTTATGCCTTTGATAAAGACGATGAAGCTCGTGGATCTGAGCTGACAAGTATTATCAGAGAAACAGAAAACACTGAGATGAAACATCTGTTGAAGACACAATACTTAGAAGGTGTGATTCTAACGAAAATTGGGGAATGAAAAGCTTACCTGATCTTCAAAGACAGATTCTTGCTCAAGCATGGTCTTTTTAAATGATTCCTTGAACTGTGGATCACAATAGAGTAAAGAAAGCGTATTGTTGTCGCCGTATCTTAAGAAAGTATGAATATCCTGTACAGGGCACAATCTCCAGAAGCTATCCTCCTGCATTTGGCTTTGATTCATTCAACAAGTTTGTAATAGACCGGAGAGAGTAAACCTGGAGTAGCAAGAAAGAGTAGTAAAAACCACATAGATGGAAATCGTTTTGATTCAGATTATCTCCTAAAATGGAGGAAGAAGATCAGATTCATGAAATATATATGAAGAAGTGGGAAACATTGTCCGAAAAGGATGAATCAAAACATGTATAAGGCTAGAGTAGATAGAAGATTTTGTGAATCTTACTTGTAGAAGGAAAGGAAGAGTTAATACGAAGAATTTAAGCTCCAAAGACGCATACAAGGATTTTCTGAGATGCGAATCATCTTCACTGCTCAGTGGAAGAAAATGGAGAATTTTCCGAGAAAACTTAAGCGAGAAAAAAGAGTTAGAGGAAAAGGCTTCTCTTACTCTTACCGTACTTTCCGTCTTCTTTTTGTCTTCCATCACCAACTTTCCTCCTCGTCGTCTTCTTCTAGAAATATTACAAACAAAATTTCTAGGTAAGTGAAAACAAAACTATCTGGAATTTTTTTTTTTTATAAATTCGAAGAATGTTTAGAGGATTAAGATATATATATAGTTTTCCTCTGCTCGTTCCAGTGATGGATCTTCCATCCGCTAGACCGAGTGTGATGCTGTTCAATGTTGCGTGTGCGATCTTGTGCCCAGCCATCTCCTTCACTCTCTCCTGCAACCCTATATGCTCACTAACCCAATCAAAACATTCTTTACTATTATAAGGGATGCACATAAGATTCAGCAAGACAAAGTTGCTAGTAATAATCCTCACTAGTCAAATCGCCACCAATCAAGCAAACACTAAAAGAGTCATACTTTCCCTCCCCAGTTTTACCACAAAAAGAAGATAACATATTTCAGGAATACACACGCATACAACAATGAGAACATCAAAAAAAGAGAGCAATGAAATAAGTTTTGTCAAAAGCTTCAACAATCAAGAAAGCAAGACAGAGAACAAATGTGGATCAGACAAGGAGGTCTTTGATCAGTGCAGGAGTTATGAGGGCAGAGCAAGATTGATGGAAAAGAAGAAGCAAGAGGAGACAAATGTAGGGAGAATTCTAGATTGGCAATCAATAGTAGAAAGCAACCCCACGCCTTTATAATCGACCCATCAGATTTGCACACAAAGCAGATAGTGCAGTGGCGAATCAGTTTCGTTGTCGGAGAGTTTGCGGAGCCACAGATGCCATGGCTCAAGGCATGGACAAGGGCCCTCTCCTCTGATAGATTTTGTCTCCTCGAAACTAAATTAAACATCAATCAATAGCCACACACATTAACTCATATTGCATCCTGCTCAAACCTTTTACTTTTAACATTCCATCATCTCCACCACAATTCACAAACAGCAATGTTACATTACAAACCAAGCGCGCTTTAACACAAGTTTCAAGGCACAAACTTTCGAAACCTACCCAGTTTATCGATCCGCAACAAAAAAAAACACGGAAATTTTGAAAAGAAACAAGGAAATACGCCGGAAATCCAAGGAAATACTTATTTTATATCAGCAGTTTGATGAAAATCAGAGAGAAACCTCTTTAATGTGAAATCTAAAAGAGAGAGCTTTATAGGTGGTCTTAATTCGTTTCTAGGGCTTCAAGGGATTAGAACCAAAAAACGACAGCGTTTTCCAAAATGGAATTTTGTTTCTTCAGTGATTATTTAAGCAATGGTTAACTAGTGTTATTCAGAATTTTGTTATTTTAAAATACACTTCATTCTATTCGACATAGACCTTCAGATCCTGAATAAATATAAATAATTATATATCTCGGTGGCTTTCAATAAGAACTAAGAAACCCTGTTTGTTGATAGATAAAACGAGTTTCAATTTTCACTATCGAATCTTGTATTACAACAACACCACACCCAAACAAAAAATTCCATCTATTTCTTGCGTTTCAAAATTGCCATTTGTTCATATTATGATGCTTCAGACGGACCGTTTCTGGTCTTGAGACCGAACAGATTCTTCAGCAAATCCGCAGTGTTTGGAGGAATCTTCACAGGTCGTGCAGCCATGAAGTTGACAATCTTTTCATGAACATTATACCTGTTTCGTTTTTTCACACAAATTATTAGACTCAAATTGTGCTGATGAATCCAAACCACAGAGATGAAGTGTTTTATTAACCTGATCTTTCTGCTCTTAGAGGCACGCCGATCCACTACTTTCCTCTTCTTCGTCTGAAATTTCTTCATGGCGTAGAAAGCCGCCTCTGCCAATGGCAAAATCAAGATTTCAGAAAACGGACTACTCTCTACGGAAACCAGACTAGAGTCAAGTCTCAACACACGCAAAGACTTAGTTTGTTGGATACTCGCTCGCAATTTCATATCTAATGATTCCAAGATGTTTGTTCTACTATACCGGAGGAAGCTGGATCGATGGTTTCAAAGAACTCCTTTAGTAACTGCTGATAGAATTCAGCATCTTCCACAAGTTCAGGGTCTCCTTCAAGTTGTTTTTCCTGAACAAAGAGTGCACATGTTAAAGAATGGGCATAAAGGATAATCAATGATTTAATATTCTTGATTTGGTTAGAGAACACTGTGATGATACCTCTTGATTTGGTTCCATGGTTTCCCTAGGGACCTGTCAATGGAAACTTGAGAATCAGAACAAACTGAAAAGAAGCTGATGTATTGACCGACCCATCAAGGCCCAAGATTTGGCAGGTTTTATTTTTAAAGCCAAAACTTACAGTTCCAAAAACAGCAACAGTAGATCTTGATTGTTGCATTTGTTTAATCATTCTACTTGGATCCCTCATGTAAGAAGCAACCTGTTCACTAACGTTCTGGTTTTTGAAAAATAAATCAAGTTAGAATCCTGATCAATCCCCACATGTATAAGTGCGAAATCATTTTTGGGGTTTATTGTCTATACCTGGTTAAAGGCATGGAGCTTTCCTTTTATAGCAGCTGCACCAGTTGTGACTTGTGTTCTTCTCTGCCATCTGTCCACAGCCTGGTTTCGGAACACAGACATTCTACGTAGCAAAGACCAATTTTGTGTTAACAATAAAACATAAAAGCGTCACGAGATTGGTCTCCTAACAAAGACAATCATGTATTTAATAAACAGAATTACATTGCTTGGACAGAACAAGGAGAACTTTAAAGTTGTACAGTTAGACGGTTAGTCTCTAATACCTTTTTTGCATGTCAGATATTCGGTGCCATTCATCGCTATCTTCTGCATCTGATTGATTGGATTCTGAACGCTTTAAAGTAGCTGTTCCTGACAGGCAATAGAATGAAAAAAAAAAATATGATTATGCTGATAATAATTATGCTTTTTTGTTTAATATGTCGTACCATCTGCCTGTTGATCAACCGAGGGATTCTTCTCGAACAAAGCCTGCAAAAATCATTTTTTAGGATTAAAATACTAAAAATAGTGACAGAGAGACAACACACTCAGAGACACCAGGCGTACAGTTACTGGAGCAAGATATAATAACACCAAAGGAAAAAACAAGAACAATGAAGCATATCTTCGCATACATACCTCTTGCAACTCCAAAAGGGAATCTAATGTCTTTTTAGATGAAGTAATTAGCTCTGCATATGCTGTTGAGACCTTCTCATCTTCCGAACAAAAAGACGATTTGACAGGCTCCTGGATATCATTTCCTTCTGTCAAAAGCATGATGACACAAACAAGGATGAACAGAAGAAAGAAGAGAAGAAAAATAGCTTACCTGCGGCAATCTGTTTGAGCTACTAAATGCTTTCTGAAGTAAGAATCTGAACTCCAGAGTTTTATCCCAAAGAGCCTTTACATGGAGCACAAAAAAAGAATCGTCTTAAACAGAAATTCTCTCTAGATTAACTTCATTAACATAAGCGTAGGTATATACAACTGCAATTACATGCATGTAATTTCTAGTAGGACTACTTCACAAACAGTAGAGCAATGTCCTACCTTCTGGTTCTTCACTGCTTGACCTTTAGCAGCATCCTCACCCTTATCACGCTTCAGGTTTTTCAATATATCCCTACATCAGGAAGAAGCATTTTACGCTTAGAAAAAAACATATTCGAAATATTTTTATTAGCATTCTTTTTAGCTCTGGGTTGCTCATTTCAAAATTAGACAATAACACAGAGTTAAGACGAAGAATATCAGACAAACTTTTCAACAGAAGCCTGTTATTTGCCTTAAAATATGTTTACTTTCCACTGCTCATGGAAAAAAATCCAATAGCTTCAAATATGTTCAAAACTACTTCTAAATCCAGCCAACGCTCTTGTTTATGCTACTGAACTAAATTAAACAGCTGAAACTTTAATAAGTCTATCTACCGTTTCTAGAAACAAATACAAGATTGAAACAAAAGTGAAAAATCAATAGATAGTTCAGATAAATCTTACTGTTCTTGTGAACGAAGCTCCAGGTACTCTTTCTGAAGCTCCTCCATCTCGGCATCTTTATTGTTCTCGTTGCCTTCATTGCCACTCTCACTCTCTTGGTCATTTCCATCATCAAATTCATCGCTTTCTCCATCCACATCTTCCTTGTCATCTCCTTCATCATCTTCCTCGCTATCTCCTTGGTCGTCTTCTTCACTCCCTCCCTCATCATCTTCCATGCTATCTCCTTCACCATCCTCTATCCCATCAGATAATTCATTATCTTCATTCTCCCCTTCCACCTATAATAGAATTCTCAACCAATTAATTCACCTACACAGCAATCTAAATAGCTTAACCAGACAAAAATTACCGTGAGATTTTCCTGGTCGCTTATCTCTTCTGATTCACTGTCATAAAGTCTTGCTCTTTTAGACCTCTTTGATCCCCCAGCCATTTTAAAAACTCCTAAAAGCTACAATGAAAAGAAAATGCAGAATCTATTATACAGATGCAAATATTTTTTATTTTAAAAAACATAACTTAGGAATCAGAAAATTTTGAAACAAACAAAGAAGGAGCAAAGATAGAATACAATGACTGAGTCTGAAAAAAAAAAAAAAATGGAGCTTCACTAAACTCTCATCAAATTTCAGAATTATAATTACTATTATGTTTATGAAGCTAAAATTGATGGAACTGAACCTAAATCGTGAACTCAATGTAAACTCATCCGAAACATGAATCTTCAAATTAAACTAAGTTGAAGATTGATGCAATCTCATACGAAATAATCAGACGACGAAAAAAAAAAACATTTGAAACAGAGAAGTTTAAACAACCGTGACGAATTCGAAAACAAACCGAAGGAAACTAACCTGAAAACTGTCACGAATCTGGCTCGAAATCGTCGACCTCAAAGCTGTCTACTAGCAGAGGAGAAGTTGGAAAAGAAGAAACTTTGACTGAGCTATGAAAAAATTAGAAGCCCTAGAGTTTTCACGTAAATCCAATAACCGTCCGGTTCAATCAGAAAAACCCGGTTTGTAGGTTTTAGCTTGGTTTCTCTGGTTTGATAGTATATAAATCAGATCAGATTCTCCGGTTTGATTCCGCTGCTTTAAAATATACTAGATAAATATCCGTATGCAGGTTTGTAATTAAATATTTTATAACCCGTGAAAAAATTAAAAACGAAAAATAGAAAACAAACTTAGATCACTCATTAAAATATATAATATATAAATTTAGAAACAATGGAAAAACTAAATGGAAATTAGAAGTTTATATAGATGTGAGAAATTAGAATTTTTTTTCCTTTTAGGATTAATTTCTTTAATCTAAATGGAAAAACAAAGATTTTTGAGAAATTGATCAAAATAGCACTTTTTGAAAACTTTCTCACCAAACTAGCACCCTAATAAAAAAGCCTCATTTTTAGCATTCATTAAAGATTAAAGAGGCAAAAGACTATTTTAATTTGCCTATCTCCGGTTAACTGATTCGACCAGGCGAAGAACATCGTCAAGCTTGTTAATTTGCCTATCAACGGCGGAATCTCGCCGGAGATTTGGTTGTTGTCGATCTCTAAATGCGTCAGCTTCGTGCAATTCGCTAGTTCTTTAGGGATTGTACCCGAAAGCTGGTTAACGCTGAGCTGAAGCTCCTGGAGATTCGGAAGGTTCCCGAAGCTTCTCGGGATGTTTCCGGTGAGGAGATTTTCCGTCAAATCGACGAGGAAAAGCTCCGGACAGTTTCCGAGCTCGAACGGGATTTTACCGACGCGATTGTTCTGCCACAAGAGAAGACTTTGAAGCTTCCTGAGACGCCCCAATGTCACCGGAATCGATCCAGAGATTGAGTTTTGGTACATGTAGAGGTTTTGAAGCTCCGTGCAGTTTCCAATGTCATCAGGGATTGGACCAGACGATAATTATTATTGGAATAATTCAATAATTATTCCGGTGACATTGGGGCGTGAATATCCCTTTCTACTCTCTTTCAGTTAATTATTTGAAAGGCCTTGTTCAACAGCTGAAAGGTTTCTAGTTCTTTCTTTTGATGCAGTATGTGATCTTTTGGTTGGCTGATTTTGCAAATGGCATGAGAGTTGAGATTTAGATTTAGATTTCCTCTTAGAGAAACTTATACGGACATATGTTAGTACCATGAGATAATCAGTGTATTGGAATGGGAAAGCGGAACCCTGCATATAAGTGTAGTTAGATGCCTGTATTGCCTCTGGATCAGTTCTTAAACTTTTCACTTACCACCAAAAGGGAAGGAAGATAGTAAGAATAGATATGATCTGTAGTTGACGTAGTGGAAGCTGATAGGATTATCATCAACTTCTTTCTCTTTCATTATAACTTACTGTGATGACTATTTATGATAAAGAAGGACCTGTGTCTTCAACATTGTTGGCATTATCAATTAAAAAGCTTGACATATTCTACATTTCCCTCGGATTACTTAACATGATATTTACGTATTTTGATATAGATATTGCCTTGCACTGCTCTGTGATAAAAATCATGAAAATTAACATAAACTGAAATTCGTTTTGTTGGCAATGAGGAAGAAGCAGAATCTAGGGTTATGTGGCATCGGTGAAGAAGAAGAGAGGGAGAAGAAGAAGAAGCAGAAGTGTGAGAGAGAGAGTTAAGTGCGTTGGGATTGTGGAGCGAAGAACCCCATGGATTTGGTTTTTACATTCATTTATAGGAAACACAATATGTCAACACAATATGACAAATAATCGTTTTATGTTTACTTGAATGTTTAGTAAGTACAAATAATTCATCCTTAAACATGTAATATGAACTTTTGTGTCCATTCATACAATAACTTTTCATCATTTGAATATTTCTTTATTTATTTGTGTAGACAAAACAACAACACATTTGTTCTGATGCTTCATTTACGAATGAAAATCAACAGAAAATATTGTTTTCTGTTTTTGTTCATTTCAGAAGACTTTCCGAAATATGTTATATATGTTCCTAAATACGTTTCATTTTCAAGAAAGGATCAGTTTTCGTCATTTGAATCTTTCTTTATTTCTTTGTGTAGACAAAACAACAACACATTTGTTCTGATGCTTCATTTGCCAATGGAAATCAACAGGAAATATAGTTTTCTGTTTTTGTTCATTTCGGAAGACTTTCCGAAATACGTTATATATGTTCCTAAATACGTTTCATTTTCAAGAAAGGATCAGTTTCATCATTTGTTCATTTAGAAAGTCTTTCCGAAATACGTTATATATGTTCCTAAATACCATTCATTTTCAAGAAATTATCATTTTTCATCATTTGTTCATTTCAGAAAACTTTCCGAAATACGTTATATATGTTCATAAATACGATTCATTTTCAAGAAATGATCAGTTTTCATAATTTTTCATCATTTAGGAAGTCTTTCCGAAATACGTTATATATGTTCCTAAATACAATTCATTTTCAAGAAAGGATCAGTTTTCATCATTTGTTCATTTAGGAAGTCTTTCCGAAATATGTTATATATGTTCCTAAATACGTTTCATTTTCAAGAAAGGATCAGTTTTCATCATTTTTCATCATTTAGGAATCATTTAGGAAAGCTTTCCTAAATACGTTATATATGTTCCTAAATACGTTTCATTTCCATAAAGTATCATTTTTTATCATTTAGGAAGACTTTCCTAAATACGTTATACATGTTCCTAAATGGTTACTAAATACGTTTCATTTCCAGAAATGATCATTTTTCATCATTTAGGAAGTCTTTTCGAAATACGTTATATATGTTCCTAAATACGTTTCATTTTCAAGAAAGGATCAGTTTTCATCATTTTTCATCATTTAGGAAAGCTTTCCTAAATACGTTATATATGTTCCTAAATACGTTTCATTTTCAAGAAAGTATCAGTTTTCATCATTTTTCATCATTTAGGAAAGTTTTCCTAAATACGTTATATATGTTCCTAAATACGATTCATTTTCAAGAAAGGATCAGTTTTCATCATTTGTTCATTTAGGAAGTCTTTCCGAAATATGTTATATATGTTCCTAAATACGTTTCATTTTCAAGAAAGTATCAGTTTTCATCATTTTTCATCATTTAGGAAAGCTTTCCTAAATACGTTATATATGTTCCTAAATACGATTCATTTTCAAGAAAGGATCAGTTTTCATCATTTAGGAAAGCTTTCCTAAATATGTTATATATGTTCCTAAATACGATTCATTTTCAAGAAAGGATCAGTTTTCATCATTTGTTTATTTAGGAAGTCTTTCCGAAATATGTTATATATGTTCCTAAATACGTTTCATTTTCAAGAAAGTATCAGTTTTCATCATTTTTCATCATTTTGGAAAGCTTTCCTAAATACGTTATATATGTTCCTAAATACGATTCATTTTCAAGAAAGGATCAGTTTTCATCATTTGTTTATTTAGGAAGTCTTTCCGAAATATGTTATATATGTTCCTAAATACGTTTCATTTTCAAGAAAGTATCAGTTTTCATCATTTTTCATCATTTAGGAAAGCTTTCCTAAATACGTTATATATGTTCCTAAATACGATTCATTTTCAAGAAAGGATCAGTTTTCATCATTTGTTCATTTAGGAAGTCTTTCCGAAATATGTTATATATGTTCGTAAATACGTTTCATTTTCAAGAAAGGATCAGTTTTCATCATTTTTCATCATTTAGGAAAGCTTTCCTAAATACGTTATATATGTTCCTAAATACGATTCATTTTCAAGAAAGGATCAGTTTTCATCATTTGTTCATTTAGGAAGTCTTTCCGAAATATGTTATATATGTTCCTAAATACGATTCATTTTCAAGAAAGGATCAGTTTTCATCATTTTTCATCATTTAGGAAAGCTTTCCTAAATACGTTATATATGTTCCTAAATACGATTCATTTTCAAGAAAGGATCAGTTTTCATCATTTGTTCATTTAGGAAGTCTTTCCGAAATATGTTATATATGTTCATAAATACGATTCATTTTCAAGAAAGGATCAGTTTTCATCATTTGTTCATTTAGGAAGTCTTTCCGAAATATGTTATATATGTTCGTAAATACGTTTCATTTTCAAGAAAGTATCAGTTTTCATCATTTTTCATCATTTAGGAAAGCTTTCCTAAATACGTTATATATGTTCCTAAATACGATTCATTTTCAAGAAAGGATCAGTTTTCATCATTTGTTCATTTAGGAAGTCTTTCCGAAATATGTTATATATGTTCCTAAATACGTTTCATTTTCAAGAAAGGATCAGTTTTCATCATTTTTCATCATTTAGGAAAGCTTTCCTAAATACGTTATATATGTTCCTAAATACGATTCATTTTCAAGAAAGGATCAGTTTTCATCATTTGTTCATTTAGGAAGTCTTTTCAAAATATGTTATATATGTTCCTAAATACGTTTCATTTTCAAGAAAGTATCAGTTTTCATCATTTTTCATCATTTTTCATCATTTAGGAAAGCTTTCCTAAATACGTTATATATGTTCCTAAATACGATTCATTTTCAAGAAAGGATCAGTTTTCATCATTTGTTCATTTAGGAAGTCTTTCCGAAATATGTTATATATGTTCGTAAATACGTTTCATTTTCAAGAAAGGATCAGTTTTCATCATTTTTCATCATTTAGGAAAGCTTTCCTAAATACGTTATATATGTTCCTAAATACGATTCATTTTCAAGAAAGGATCAGTTTTCATCATTTTTCATCATTTAGGAAAGCTTTCCTAAATACGTTATATATGTTCCTAAATACGATTCATTTTCAAGAAAGGATCAGTTTTCATCATTTGTTCATTTAGGAAGTCTTTCCGAAATATGTTATATATGTTCCTAAATACGTTTCATTTTCAAGAAAGGATCAGTTTTCATCATTTAGGAAAGCTTTCCTAAATACGTTATATATGTTCCTAAATACGATTCATTTTCAAGAAATGATCAGTTTTCATCATTTGTTCATTTAGGAAGCCTTTTCGAAATATGTTATATATGTTCCTAAATACGTTTCATTTTCAAGAAAGGATCAGTTTTCATCATTTTCATCATTTAGGAATCATTTAGGAAAGATTCCCTAAAAGACTCGTTCACGGCCGTCGCCGGGAGACTTCCTAAAAGATAATCACTAAACACTAAACTATGAAAAGTAAATGTCAGATATTACACTGCAAGCTAAGATGGAAAATAAAACAAGTTTGCATGACCAGGGTAAGATGTTCTTAATTGCAAAGATGCACACTTCGTGAAAATACAGAGTGTTTGCATCTGGATCCATCATGTGCCACACCAATCTCTTCATTAGCAAAGGCAGCTCCTGCACCTTCTGAAACATTCGAAAGATGGAGGGGTTTGTCAAGTCATAAAAAAGAGAAATATGACTCATTTACTGTCTAAGAAATGCACACCAAAAACATTGAAGTGAAGAAAACAAAATCATGATTCAAAGACATTACCTGAACAAAGCCGGTTAGACCTCCAACAAAGAGACGGTTATACCTACGGACCTTAGCAAGAACCTCTTTCACCTCTTGCTCCTGGCGCTGTTGCAAGGATGCTTCTGGTGAGAGCTTGGTGATATGCCGAACACACATGGGACACTTGCAAGGCCTAGATACTGCAGCATAGCTCCAGTACTGCAAGATGCAACTTCCTGTATATAATGCGGCAGCAGTAATCAGCAAACTTAATGATCATAAAAACTATTGACTACTAAAAAACGCTTCTTCCAATAATCCCAACACTGGAACCCTAAATCAATTTTCAAACCCAACAAATGAGGTTCCTAATAGATATATCAGAAAAGCAATTTTAATAGAGAGCTACTAATCTTCCTCTAGCGAGCAGAAAGAAAAACGCAAGCGGGATACTTCAATGGCTCAGAGATTCATGAGAGGAAAAAAGAGAAGAAGAAATATCAAACACTAACCGCAATACCAATGGCCACAATTCCCTCGACACGGAACCGTAAAGGAACTGAAACAGATCGGGCAGCAATCATCATCTGGAGGCGTCTCGCTCTCTGTCTTCCTCTCTCCACGATTATCCGTTTCAATCTTCCTCTCCTCCGCCGTCAAGACTCCGTCAGCGAGCACGGCGGCGTTCGGCCCCTCCACCAGCTCGTTCGGATCAAGGTTTTCCGCCACCGCGGCGTTTACCTCCGGCAGTAAATCGTCGGTTGTTACCTCCATCTCCCTCAGGGGGTTTGCTTGCTGCTCCCTGTCTAGACTCTCTCCGTTTCGTCACTTTCTCGGAAGATTCCCATTTTACAAAATGAGTTAATTATATTTCCAAATGCTTAGTGATTATCTTTTAGGGAATCTTCCGGCGACGGCCGTGAACGAGTCTCGTCATCTTCCTCCATGGATTAGTGAATAAAGCTATGGCGAGGATTGTCGGAGGCTCTGAAAAGGAGTAGTGACCAATAAGCGACGACGACGGCGGAGTTCTCCTTCTCTCTCAACACTCTAACCGTAATCACCACCAAATTTTTGCTGAGATTCGGGTTCATTCGTCCGTAATTACAGGCGCATTATCTGGCTGAGATTCGGGTCCATTCGCAGTTACCGGCTCGAAGTCTGATTCTCAGGGCCGAGAAGATCGAATTTCAGAGAACTGGAGGCTTGGAACGATGACCAAATGAGAAATAGAGAGAGTATTGTTTAATTAAAAAACAAATGCTATGTTTGTGATTTTCTTTTAATGAATGCTATGTTTGTGATTTTCACCATTGGGTGCTAAATTATTGAACTTTAAGTTTTTTGGTGCTATTTTGTAGAATTGCCCAAGATTTTTTTTCCATTTTTATATTAATTTTGCCTCTTAAGATAATTTTTTAATTATTTTTTTGTAAAATTACCAATTATGGATCGGTTATTAAATTTTCTGAATTTTTAAGTTTTTTTTATTAATCGATTTTATTTTTTTACAACTTTGACTTGACATGTGTGGCGATCAGGTAAGTTAACAACATTGAAACATTCACCTTTATATAATAAGATTTCTTTATTCTAAAATGAAACATAGTTTTTCCTTTTTTAATTTTTTGGCTTTTATTCATTTTATTTTTAGGATTGTTATATACTGTTTAATTTCCTTATTCTAATCTGAAATATGGTTTTATCTTTATTTTAAAAAATTTGGCTTTTATTTATAATTTTTGTTTTATTTTCTTAATCTAAACATAAATACTAATTTTTCTTTTACCTTTTAAGATTATAAATTGATTATAAATTATTATTTTTATTGTTAATATTATGTGTTAAAAAATAATTAGAAAATTATTAAAAATCTATCAAAATATAATTGTAAATTTATTAAACATGTTTCAAAATCTGATCAATTCACTTGACATGTCTCTCTAACATAATATATATGAAGCATGTGTATATAAAGAAGATATTTCATAACATACATCATAATTTCGATTACATAGAAGATTATCTCTAGTTTAGATAACGAAGAGGATGTAGCTTATGTACAAAATATGTGAGTGAAAATTTTTTTGTTGTAAAATGGAAAGGCAAATATCAAATTGGTTATATAGAGGTGAGGAATTAGAATTCATTTTTCTTATAGGATTGTATTCCTTTTTTAAAATTTTCTTAATCAAAATAGACATTTTTTATCTCCTTTTTTAACTATAACTTCTTCTTTTTTTAAATTTAGCTTTTAGGATAATTTTTGGTTTAATTTTTCTTTGTTTATTTTCCTTTTTATGATGTCAATCTATTGTTTTATTGCTTTATTATAAACATAATTTTTTTTTTCATTTTTTAAAAAAACTTTAAGATAAAATTTTATTAATCTAAAAAAAACTTTTATTTTCATTTTTTTGCTAACTTTATTTTTAGGATTAATTCTAAATTATATTTTTTCCTTTATTATTAATATTATATGTGTCAAAACTTAAAGACAAATTTTTTTAATCTAAAAACAACTTTTATTTTTCTTTATTTGCTACATTTACTTTTATGATTATGTCTAGATTACATTTTTTCATTTATTGTTAATATTATGTATCAAAATCTAATTGGTAATTTTTTGTACACGTATCAAAATCTAATAGATTAACTCGACACGTGTCGCGATCTTGCGAATTACTAACTTTGAATCATTCTCCTTTCTAATGGATTAACTCGACACATGTCGTAATTTTGCGAGTTACTAACTTTGAATCATTATCTTTTATATATATAGATATTATGTGTCAAAATCTAATTGATAATTTTTTTTACACATGTCAGAATTTAATGGATTAACTCGACACGTGTCGCGATCTTGCAAGTTACTAACTTTGAATCATTCTCCTTTATATATATATAGATATTAATAATTTTTATTTTTTAAGTTTTATTTTGTCATAATGGAAAGGATTATAAACTTTTAAGTTTGGTCGTATATTAATAATTTTCATTTTAAGTTTACAGTATATTTATAATTTTCCCTTTTTAATTTTGGTTGTGGTTGTAGATTATAAATTTTTAAATTTTCTTTTGTCACTTTCCTTTATTATAAGTTTTCTTTAGTTATTCTTGCTTTTTCATTTTTTAAATAAATTTTCTTTACTTTTTCTTTTTTTCTCTTTTTGTAATATTGCATTTTTTTAGTTTAACTTTTTGGTTGTGGTTGTAGATTATAACTTTTTAAGTTTTCTTTTGTCACTTTCCTTTATTATAATTTTTCCATATTTATTCTTGTTTTTTTTTAAAATAAGTTTTCTTTACTTATTCGTGTTTTCTCTTTTTGTAATATTGCATTTTTTAGTTTAACCTTTTTAATATTTATTTTAATTCATTTTTACTTTTTTTAATTAAATTGACACATGTCAAGATCTAAATTAATAACCGTGACAAATGTCACAATCTCGTGTTTGATAATTATCATACGTGTCAAGCTCACGTCAAGGGATCCAGCTTTATATAATAAGATATCACGGTAACTACACAAAATAATGAATGTTGTATTAAAGGGCTTTTGCTTTCACATGTTCAAGTAGAGAGATTAGTGATAAAGACAACGCACTAGCCAATTTTGTCTTTTTAGTGTAAAATGTATCATTAACATAATATCAATGTATTATTAAGATTCAATTCAAAGAAAAACAAAAAGTTTGATTGCTCTGTCTGTTTCATGATAACTGTGACTTCTTCTTCTATCTTTGTAATGAAAGATTGTGCTTGAACTTATCTATGCTTTAAAACAAAGGCTTTTCTTGTTAATGTGAATACATCTTCATATTAGCTTAAAGAAGTAATTAAATCATTATTGCTTATGTCGGCAATGAAATTCTACTGTAGGATTATCCAAATGTGAATTCCAAGATTGGCTTTAATTATAGTTTCTGGTATGACTTTACATGATGGGAAAATAAGTAAAAGAGGAGGAATTTAAAAAAAAAATTAGGAAACTGTAATGACTAAAATAAAGAAAAGCAGAATGAGAGAAGTTTGCAGATCCTGTGATTGATTGTTCTCCACCGTTTACCTTTTACTTTCTTTGAAGTGAAAGCTACTTGAGATTATCCTTAAAGAATCAATAATCTCTTAAAAAGACTTTTTTTTTGCTTCTTTATCAATAATTACATCAAGAAATCACAAGATTTCCTTGAAACCCTTTGGCCCTTTGATGCATATCTTCGTGTTCTCTGTTTCGCAGATTTGGATCTTGATCGAGTATTCGTCTTCTCGGCCGATCTTTTGATCCTCGTCGTTCTTGACGCAGCTTTGGTAAAAAAGGAAGTTGACAATGGTGTCAAGAACCAAGAAGAGAGCGTATAAGTAAGCTATGAAGGTTCCTTCGAGAGCTATGGAGGCAATATCTCTATCTCCTTCGTAATAAGATTTCACGACTCTGTATCGAAACAAAGCTTCGACTCCTGATAAGCCGAGATTCGTAGGCAGAGCAAGAGCCAATGCTGTTGAAGTTCTTCCCTGAATCAGAAGACACGCCTTGAGAATCGTTGTGTATCCTCCTGAGGAAGAGGAAGTTGATGAAACCAATGCTAAATTGGAGATGACAAAGGCGTTTGCGAGGATAATCGAGTAGACAATCGCTGCGGATAGGGAGAACAAAGTGTAGAAGTTTCTAGAAGAAAATCCGAAGGACTCTAGGAAATTGAATGCTAAGAAGAACAGAGCAAAAGCAAAGGCGTTTGCAGAGATAAGGAAGAAAGAGTTGCAAATGTAAGTTCTGAGAAGACGAAGATAATAAACAGAGGAATCTTCAGAGTCATGTTTGTTTGAAAGAAGTCTTATGACGTAAGCTTTGGACAAGAGGAGGAAAGTGAGGGAGAAAGGGAGAGTGAATAAAGAGGAAGAAAGGGTCTCTGAGAGTTTAAGGCTTAAAATGTTGAAGAAATCAAGAGAAGAAGAGAAACCCGCACCGCGGAAGAGCGTGTTTAGCCTCGCGTGAAGGGAGGAAGAGGAAGAAGAGAGGAAGGGCTGAGAGAGGAGGAGAACAGCGGAGAAAGGGAGGACGACGGCGGCTGCGGTGGTGGCGCGGTGGTAGTTTTGGAGGAAAGTGTGGATTGATCTTCTCATAATCTTGCATGGATCTTCCATTGTCTTCTTCATTCTAATTTTGCTATTTTTCTTTGAAGAAGCTGAAGATGTGTGTTTCTTGAATGATCCACCAAATCGTGAAAGTGGTTTCTCAACGAAGGTCCTCTATATATACGTATATACGTATATAAATATGTCACGGTTTTATATTATATAAATGTTGTTTTTTTCTCTAAATTAATTGTGGGTTGGGTGTTAGAGGAGGGTATAGAGATAGGCCAACCGATTTTGCCTTGACGATGAGGAGTTGTTTAGACAAATTAGTAAAATTAAACTTTCTTTTTCTTGTAAAGCAAAAAAAAAAAAAGAGCAATGCTTTTTTGCATGGAATTGATCTTTCTTGTGAGTAGAATACAATTATAAAATATACATAACGTTTCCTTGTTAGGTTTAATTGGGTATAACGTAGAATTGTTTATTGGATAATGTTGTTAGGAGAAATAAATTTAATTTGTGGGTTTGATTTTGATACATAGTTCTTGAAAAGTCGTTTCCTTGTGTGATATGGTTAGTGTTTTAATTGGATTTGGATGCTTACAATACACTCCATTGCATAAAAACATATATGTATATAATATATACATATGTGTGTGTGTTGAATGTAGTATTAAGTTTGTGGGAGAGTGAGTCTATGTATTAGTATTCAATTAAAAGCTTAATAATTATAGGTTTGAGGAAACTGGAAGGCTTGAGGAAACAAGAAATTGAATAACGATAAGAGCTAAAAAGAGAAAAAAAAAATGGTGGTCGTTTTATGCTTTTCTCATAATGTAAACAGCTTAAAATGATTTTTGAGTGAGAAATTTCCAAACTTTTCGTACTTGGCTTGAGGCCACTTAATCATATGTATGTTACCAAACCTACTAAATTTAGCTTTAGTGAAAAGTAACCATGTTTACAGAAAGTCTAGCCTAGATCATTTGATCTATTATTATAAAGTTTAACTATAAATAACTTTCTTTTATCCATATATATTAATTAACAATTTTATTCTTGTTACAAAACAATAATACGAAACCCAACCTTTTTAATCAAGCTAATAATTTGATTTTAAAACAATCAAGAAAAAAAAAAAAAAATTCAATAGAAGTGAGAAATTATCAAACTTTGTCCAACCTGTGGCATGCATTTGGTGTGCGGTCCGGTCTGATTGACTTGGACTTGGTGGTTAGGGAGCTCTGCATTTGCTTAGTTGAATTTTATTATTATCTTTTATATAGTTATATATATATATATATCGTTCCGTATTGTTAATTATCCACTCTCAATAAATTTATTATTAATGGCATAATGTAATAATTTAGGCGTGAATCCATCATTTTAATTTAGTTCCATTAGAAGAACTAGTTTTTTTTTTTTTGATAAATCATTAGAAGAACTAGTTAAACGAGAAAATACACATGGAAATTCGCAAATTTATTTTCATATCTATATAGTAGAAGGGTTTAACGTGTAGCAAGTAACACATTTTATTGCTTTTATGTATAAAACTCTATAGTATACATGGAGAAAGAAAACTCAAAACATTTGCTAAGATCTTAAATGGAGTAATATTATACTTGTAGCCGTAGGTATAAGTCTACTTGTAATTAGAATTAAATCATTAAGAAAGTCAGCTATAATGTATGATTCTAAGCTACTCCAACAAGAACTGGACCACAAATTTGTGTAAAAAATAAGCAAGAATGTGACACTCAAAACGTTTTTTTATATGTTTTTTCTTCTGAGAATTTCATACGAAAAATCATACTAATTTTTTGTTGTCTATAACACAATATGAATTATGTAGTGGTCAGACAAAATCTATTTGGTTATTATTGAGATGTCTGTGTAATAATAAGATTCTACTGTGAGAGTTAAATTATTTTCTGATTAATTTTACCAGTTATTAACGTCAAATTTTTTTTTACGAAACGTGTAAGAAATTTTGGATTTATATATCTCAATAATCAATTGCTAATGGATTTACAATGATTCATGATTTTTATATGAGAAATTAAAACTTCTATTGTTTAATTCATAACAAAGCATGCATCCATTTATCCATTAGTAAGAACCTAGCTAGGTCTTAAAACACATGGGGGAGACAGATATTACAATTAACTAATTTTTGTATTAAGGTTCGATTTTTTTAAAATGATATAAATATGTAGATTAATATGGTAAAATCTCACAAAAAGGTTTGTGGTGTTGCTGAGTTTAGTACAACCGAACATCTAACAACACTATGGTTAGGTGAATTACCAATATGAACCCTTCTCGTTGACATGCATCTATCTTAACACTGCCGAATTAGAAATGATATTAATTACTATCTTATTATTTTTGAAGTAATGTATTATTATTTTGAAGTATTATGGTTTGTATTTATACTACTCCTTTTCAAAACTATATAAACAAAAATCCTAGAATTCAAAATTAAAAATTAAAAAATTATGTTCTACCTCATTCGTATAATTAAAATTGGTTTCCGGCCTATCTAAGCAATTGAACTAACAATAACATATGTTTTTTTTTGTTCAACAATAATATATGTTTGGTGTTTAATTGATCAATAAACACTGCGCTACGTTCACATATATATATGGAGGAGGAGGAGCTAGATATCACAATCAACTAATTTTTATATTAAGGTTCGATTTTTTTTAAATGATATAATTATTTACAGTAATTTTTCTATAACTTAGCAATCGATAAAATAATAAACACAAAGAATAATATATTTTTCGGTTCTAAATCGGAGCAATGTAAAAATTAACAAAATTTGAAAAATTAATAAAATAATATTTTCTTAAGAAACCCCTATGTAAATATATATGGTCTTAATCGTATCATAAATTAATAATTATATAAATTTGTGCAAATATGCATAAGATAATTTACTAGAATATGAATCTAGTGATGTTTGTTTTTTCTTACAGTTTATCTCTAGTTTTTATTATTATTCCATCCGTTTCAGTTTATAGGTCGTTTAAAGTTGTTTCACAATAATTAAAAAAACATATTAATTTTCTATAATACACATTATTAATATACTACATAATTTTCTCTCTATTATTAATATATTACAATAATAAGGTTAAAACTGGAATTTTGTCTAAAATTGTGCATTGAAAATTGAAAATGACACTTAATTTAAAACAAAAGAAATCAATCATAAAACGATCTATAAAATGAAACGAGGGTGTACATCGAAAACTCATAATGCTATTTTTTGTATGCATCCAAAAATTGTGAAAAGTCCTAGATGCGATAATTGCTTACTTATGCCTAAGTATTTTCAAAAGTATTGTTGTATTGTCTTCAACATCATCACCAACATTAGTAGCCATAATTTCTTCATCTGAAGCAATGGAGTGGGTACATGCTCAATTTCTGAAAAACAAAGCATGCACCTTATCGGCAAAAAGAGTCATTCGTCAAGCACACCGGGAATCCATATTTTGCTTCACTGATGCAGCATGGAGATAAGAATCGAAAACTGCAATCAGATGAACTCAGAATTGTGCAACGGAAGCGAGGCAAAACCGCTAGTAAGTTCTCTTTTCATGGCGGAAACGTTAGCAATCCGATCAGCGCTTAACCAGGTCTTGGAGAAAGGATTCACAAACCTTAATTTGCATATAGTCGGACGCTCATGATCTCATCCGAGTTATATCATCGCAAGAACAAATTAAGAAAATATATGGTCTATTTTTTTTATATTAACACTCTTGCATCTTTGTTTAACTCTATTTCATTTACGTTTATCCATCGCGCAGAGAATATAAAAGCTGATGCTCTCGCTAAGAAATCGTTTTGTGATTTCTCCTCTACTTTATTCTTTTTGTAAGACTGAGTTTTGGGTTTAATTAAGAAGATGTTTTAAAAAGGGTTTAAACTTATGAAAATATTTATTTTGCAACGAGAAACTTAAATTTTTTACTCTTTTTATAGTTTAAAATCTACATTCACAACCGAAACATTTAATGTACAATATATCGATTAAACTTAGAATCTTATAAAATATATTTGATTTTTCGTTTCGTACCATCACCATCATCATTATTACCACATATAATTTGAAGAACAAATCAATCATTGTTTAAACGCGATTTTGGATAGTGTTGTTTCATCAACCAATCCCGAATATTGTGACATTTAGTCTACCTAATCAATTATACATTTGTGTATGTATTGATAAATGAAATCACATATCGGAATTTATACATGTAACTCTAAGTAGTATAAATTAAAATACATTCTACAATAGAAAAATATAATCATTACTAATAAAACCGTTATTCGTCTCATTTCTTGACGTAGAATATAATTTTTTGATGTATAACGGTATAAAAGAATTCAAAATCGAATCGTAATAGAGATTAATTAGTTTTGTCAACACGAGTTCAAGTATTTGTTTATAACTCGAATGATAAAAAAAAAAGTAAAAAAAAGCCACGTGCAACTACGGCTGGATTAGTTACTTCTGATCTGTAAAGCTGTGGCCAAGTAATAAATCTATATACATATGTATAATTGAATCTTAGAGTTTATCCAAAGTTAAGTTGACTAATTAGTAATATACTATATAAGACGAACAACTCGTAGTTCAATAGAGCTATATTTGAAATAATTATCGAATTATAAGGGACAAAGAAACACTACTTAACAAAAATAATACTGCATGGCTGGCACATACATCATATTAGGCAAATTCAACCTTATATTATTTATTTAAGAGGCAAATTCTTCACTATATGAAACTAGAAAATTACTAATTCATCTGATCACGACAGATGTTAAATCAATCGATAAGATTTTGACAAATGTAAAAATAATTCAATTAAATTTGTCACATAATATTCATAATAAAAAGAAAAATTTATAATTGATTCATAATCCTAAAAGTTAAAGTTAAAGTTACTAAAAAAAATAAAAATAGAAACTGTTAATTTATGCTACAAAAGGCAAAGTTAATAAAAAAATTAAAAATTGGAAACATTTATAATCGATTCTTAATTTTAAAATATAAAGTTACTTAAAAAAGAGAAAATAGAAAAATTAAATTTATCCTAAAATACAAGTTAATTAAAAAAAAATCTTTAGTTTTGGAAAAGAGAGACTAATAGAGAGGAATAGAGGCTCTTGGTGGTGATGATTTTGCAACTTATCATCATATTTATCTATTATCTTGGTTTTAAAATTGAATTTGTCATAAAAATCTTTATACTCTATGAAAAATGTTAAGAATGAAAATTGTTAGAAGTGGTGGTAGGTTTTGAACCAAAACATGATTTGATGGTACTTTAGACCATCCGCATCTCAAGACACAATGTCTTGCGGAAGACACAGTCTTTTTCCAAAAGTGATGACGTGTCGTGACGTGATTTGTGACACCCTCTCTCCCTCTCCGCTGCAGATGCTCTTAGGGCATTTCTCATGCTATATAAATTAAAAGTAAACTTAAATAAATGCTTAAATAAAACTAATAAAATAGACGGTTAAACCAGCCACATAAACAATTAAAATACTTAAATAAAATATAAATTAGATTAAAAATATATTTATGAAAATGTTTGAGATTACCCAAATATATATACATTATTAAAAAAAATATATATAACTACTTAATATATATGTAACACAATGCCATTTATTTATTTATTATGATAAAAAGTATATTGGAGATAACTTGGGGAACAAGATGTGTATCTTGCGGACCAAGTATTGTGGGCCATCAAATCCCGACTACGAAGTGAAGCCCAAAAGAAGAATTCTATAGATTTCAATATATTCTTAGTATATCTACTTTATGTATTTAGGAAAGTTTACATATATATAATGGTAACATTATATTATATAATATTTGACATAGTATCAGAGCCTTCAATTCTCAAAACGTTTCCGCAATAAAATCTTTTGATCTCATACTCAAAAAAGATCATAGAAAAATTGATCAACGGTGTTGATGGTGTTGGGGAAGGTGTTGACGATGGAGGTGACGCAGACGATGATGAAGATGCCGTGAAACACCATCACATATTTCTTTTGTTTTAGTCTTCAAATTTAATAGGTTCTCTAGTTTGGATTTGGGTTACGTATATTTAGTCCAAGTCAATGTTTTTTTGGGTTTTTTCAAATTAAGTTCTTAGTTATAATTTGGGTTTACGTTTTTTTTTAAATTTAAGAATTTATCGAAAGGTTTCTTAAGAGATTTGTTTTTTCTTATAAAGTTTGGGTTTTTTCATGGGTTATTTTTCATTTTCTGAGATTTATTCTTTAGTTTAGAATTTCTTAGAGTTTTCTATATCTTTTGGTTTCTTCTATTACGGGGGAGTTGGTTATAGTTTTAGGGATTTCTATTTGGATTGCTCATGTTTTTAGGTTATTTTTTAGTCCGATTTATGGACTGTCCACGATTATGACAATTATTTGTGGAGTTGCATGATGCACCTACGGGATGTTATTATTCCCTTTTTCAAGACCAAAGACGAACTAAATTAAGTTTCATCCCTATTTCTTGAAGATTGAAGTTTATACCCGGAGGAGTCTGTTGACTTGTTTTGTCCGTCCTCGAGATGATATCCACGACATAGGTGTTCCGCTTTATGACTGCAGATTTTGCGTTTCGCGTACCACCTTTGTCGTGCGGAGGAGTATTGGAGATAACTTGGGGAACAAGATGTGTATCTTGCAGACCAAGTATTGTGGACCATCAAATCCCGACTACGAAGTGAAGCCCAAAAGAATAATTCTCTAGATTTCGATATATTCTTAGTATATCTACTTTCTGTATTTAGGAAAGTTTACATTAAGAGAGTGTTAGCATTATATTAATGTTACCACTATATATATGTAACTTATTCTCTCATATTGAACAACTCAATAATATATTCTATTCTATAATAATTGACAAAAAGCCATTTATTTTACACATTTGGTTGAAGATAAATAATTTTGTAAACAAATGTGACCCTTAAAATTAAAAAAAAAAACTGGTGGCCTAAGGCATTTACCTCTTTTGATACATACAACTATACAAGACACAACTATATATATCACGGTTAACTAAATGCCTTTATAGACTTACATAGATAAGAAGAGGTAGATGTCCCTCAGAGACATGACACCACAAATGTTCTTCCCTTGGCCTCCGAATTCCGATATGCCAAATCGATGCATCGTGAATCGACTATGGACCGCTCATCGGTTTAGGGTGGTGTCATACGGGTTACATGGGACAAGAAATCTTCGGACTAGTAGAAGTCTCTCGCCTTATAAGATGAGATGGATGGATTACTCTGGGCTATATCATGCCTAAGAGAAAAGTGGATATCTTCGATTCGTATCAAGACAAATTGGTTAGATTTAGTAGGAATGATCGAAAATTCAGTAAATTGGTCTGTTTTTATATCAAAACTAGATTTCTTTTATCTTCCTAAAGTTGTCTTTGAAAACTTTAGCATAGCTTTCATTCCTCGTTCCGCGAATGTTTGTGTCAATTTTCTTCCAAAAGAGATTTGAGTACGAAGTATTTTATTTTCACATGTAAGTTAGACAAAACTGATAGAAGTTGTTCCACAAAACCATAATCTTACCGTCTAAACTTGATTTAAATAAAATAGGAACAACCTCTATCGGCTTATTAAAATTATCACGGTTACAAATTTGCAGTATAAGTTTTGTGATACAAAAATATGCCGAATACTTAGGCCAGAGACTATGCAGAAATTGAAAAACTCTACTATATCCAATTTATCCATGTCTTTGTAACATTTTTGGAAATAAAGTAATAACTTGTATTTCGATTCTGCTGGATCTTAACGTCTGTGTACCGTGTACAGGCCTGACTCAAAAATATCATTTGAGCCCTCTGCCCAACTCAAAGAAAATTCGGACCTTCGCTAACTAGATGAAAATTGGGCTTCATTTTGCGAAATCAGTTTGATTTTAACATGAACAAGGTATTTTTAGGTTTCATAAGATTGTTCGATAAAAAAATCGCATAAAACTTACATGAATCATATCAATTTAATTGTTCTATATTGGAAATAAAAACATAGATGTACAAAATTTCTAAATTTACTGCACGTAGTAGTATATGTGAGTTAGATTTAGACGAAATTATATTTTGTAACAATTCACAGATCAATCTCAAGCCTGTGTGAGCAGTCCAATATATTCAATAGTTTATATTTCATACTTTTCCAATTTTTTTAACTTCTCTGGTAAACTACGATTGTGACCATGACAATTGGCTAATTAATTGTTACAAAAAAAGCTAATTAATAAAAAGAATCTGAGTTTACAAAAATGTCTCGAAACTGATATTTGACAAGAATAAACAATTTTGAGATTTAATGCTAATCAAATATATGAGTGTTTCCGTAATATTTCTCCAATCTTAATCCAAAAATAGCTAAATATGGCTTTCACTAATTTAGAGCAAACAAAAAAATTTGACCACTGTAAAAAACTATACTTATCATTTAGAGAGGATAAACTTTGTTTTAGTTTTTTAAACTGCCTAGTAATTTTGGTTCCTCATGTTTTGTTTGTAATAGTAAACTCAAAGAAACTTATCCCAAAAACAAAAATTAAGCTTTTGACTCGAAACTTTCTTCAATTTTTTTAAAAAATTACATACATCTTTGCACGTTACTTTCTTACGTGCTTCCAACAAAACAACAACATTAATTTCAAACAGATTTAAATTATAAAAATATAAGAAATCGTTAAAATAATCATATTGTCTATCCGGCGGCAAGAATTTCATAAACTGTTTTGTCGTTCAAATTGTTAAACCATTCGTTTATATTCTCTTTTATGCTAAACCTCTCATTCTACCATCCTCCTCCTCCTCCACCACCGTCAAATCCTCGCCGGAAATAATGGGAGGAGATTTTCGTCATTTCTCCTCCCACGTTTCCCTCTTCCTCCTCCTCCTCTTTGTTTCCCTCTTCGCCGTCCAAACAATTTCCTCTTTCTCTCCGGCCGATAATTACCTCATCGATTGCGGCTCCTCCCGGGAATCAAAACTCCCCGACGGCCGGAATTTCAAATCCGATCAACAATCCGTCTCTTTCCTCCAAACCGACGAAGACATCAAAACCTCCGTCGACTCAATCCCTGTCTCCGACTCCCTCCCCTTATACCTATCCGCCCGAATCTTCGCCGGGAAATCAACTTACTCCTTCTACATTTCCCGACCCGGCCGCCATTGGATCCGCCTCCATTTCTACCCTCTCCCTCATCCTCTCTACAATCTCACCGATTCCGTCTTCTCCGTCACCACCGACACCACCGTCCTCTTACACGATTTCTCCGCCAGAGATTCTTCCTCGATCGTCTTCAAGGAATATATAATCTACGCCTCCGAGAAACTCTCTCTCTATTTCAAACCACATAAAGGCTCAATCGCTTTCATCAGCGCCGTCGAGATCGTCTCCGTTCCCGACGAGCTCCTCCCCGATTCGGCTGCCTCTGTTCCTCAAGCTCCTGATTTCAAGGGATTAAGCAGCTTCTCTCTTCAAATCTCTCACCGGTTGAACATCGGAGGCGATTTGATTTCACCTAAAATCGATTCTCTCTCTCGGCTTTGGCTCTCCGATAAACCCTACAATTCGTTCCCGGAAGGTTCTCGAAATGTCACCGTGGATCCCAAAACGATTACTTACCCAGAAGGCGGAGCCACCACGCTGATCGCTCCTCATCCGGTCTACGCGACGGCGGCGGAAATGGCGGATGCACAAACCAGCGAACCTAATTTCAATCTCTCGTGGAGAATGAGCGTTGACTCGGGTCATGATTACTTCATCAGGCTTCATTTTTGTGACATTGTTAGCAAATCGCTTAACGATCTCGTCTTCAACGTTTTCATCAACAAGCTCACTGCAATCTCCGGACTCGATCTCTCTGCCAAAACCAACGCTCTAGGCACAGCTTATTACACGGATTTCGTGCTCAATGGGTCTGCTATCACCAACGGCTCGATACTGGTTCAGGTCGGTCCGACACCGAATCTTCAATCGGGTAAACCGAATGCGATTCTCAACGGTTTGGAGATCATGAAGCTGAACAATGCAGCCGGGAGCTTAGATGGACTTTTTGGGGTTGACGGGAAATACAAAGGGCCGGGTGGTGAGATGTCGTCTAAGAAGCTTGCGATTGCGGGTATCGGATTCGTGATGGGTCTAACCGCTTTCTTCGGGGTTGTCGTGTTGCTTGTTAGATGGCAGAGACGTCCTAAAGACTGGCAAAAACATAACAGTTTCTCGTCGTGGTTGCTTCCTCTGCACGCAAGTCACTCGAGTTACATTTCGAGTAAAAGTGGGTCATCGAGACGGATGAGTATTTTCGGGTCGAGGAAAAGCAAAAGCAACGGATTCTCTAGCTTCTTCTCGAACCAGGGATTAGGCCGTTATTTCCCCTTTACTGAATTGCAGACCGCGACCCAGAATTTCGACGAGAAATCTGTGATTGGTGTTGGAGGATTCGGAAAAGTGTATATTGGAGAAATCGACGGTGGGACGCAAGTCGCGATCAAAAGAGGGAATCAGAGTTCAGAGCAAGGAATCAACGAGTTTCAGACAGAGATTCAGATGCTGTCCAAACTCAGACACAGACATTTGGTGTCTCTCATCGGATTCTGCGACGAAAACAAAGAGATGATTCTCGTCTACGAGTACATGTCAAACGGTCCACTACGTGACCATCTATACGGCTCCAAAGAAAATGACCCTAACCCTATACCTACCTTGTCCTGGAAGCAACGTCTAGAGATCTGCATCGGATCAGCGCGGGGGCTCCACTATCTCCACACAGGTACGGCGCAGGGGATCATTCACCGTGACGTCAAAACCACCAACATTCTCTTGGACGAATACCTACTCGCTAAAGTTTCCGACTTTGGACTCTCCAAAGATGCCCCTATGGAACAAGGGCATGTAAGTACCGCGGTGAAGGGTAGTTTCGGGTATTTAGACCCCGAGTACTTCCGAAGACAGCAACTCACGGATAAGTCCGATGTTTACTCATTCGGTGTGGTGTTATTCGAGGTTCTATGCGCGAGGCCAGTGATAAACCCACAGTTACCTAGAGAACAAGTTAACTTAGCAGAGTATGCTATGAACTTGCATAGAAAAGGAAATTTGGAGAAAATCATTGACCCGAAAATTGTGGGAACGATCAGTAAAGGATCGTTGAGGAAATTCGTGGAGGCTGCGGAGAAATGTTTGGCCGAGTACGGTGTTGATCGGCCTGGAATGGGAGATGTGTTGTGGAATCTTGAGTATGCTTTGCAGCTTCAAGAAGCGTCGGCTCAAGTTGATTTGTCGGAAGATAAGACTACAATGAATATTCAAATGGAATTTACCGGCGAGGAGATGCAGACTCCGCCGCGTCTGTTGCCGTGACATCGGCGGTTTCCGATCTGAAACTTTCTTTGGTTTTCTTTAATTATGTTTAGTTTGGCTTTCAGAAAGATGTAGGATTCAAGAAAGCCTTTTGGTTTGTTTTTTTCTTCCTTAATTGCAGTTTCAGTTTATTTATTTCTTTTGATTCGAAGGGAATGAGTTTTTTTTTTTTTTTTTTTGTGATCGTTCTTTAAAAGACATTGGGTTGTCTTGTAGATTATGTTGTGTATACTTTCATTTCATTTTTTTTTATTTTAATTTTCTATATCTTTGTTTGATGATAATGCATTTGGCTCTTCTTTTTTTTCCCACCACATTTTTACACATATGAAATTGGGACTTATGTACAAAAGTATTGGCAATACAAGAAAATGGCATTAACATATCTATTCCAAGATATATTTTATGTGATTGAAATTCTTTTTTTAAATAATATAAAATTTATTAAACCAAAAAATCGTTTTTACAATGAAAGATTCGTTTTTTTGAATTGGAAATGAAACAATATAAATCACTTTTTAAACTTTTCCTATTGAGTTTTCAATTACCGAGGTTTTGATGTCGATGTGAGTTTTACTGTGTTTATTATGTGGATCTTGAGGCGAATCACATGGTGAAACTTTGTCATAAAGCAAAGTCTCCCATATTATGGATCGAGCTGACGTTTTTGTCTATAAGCTTGGATGTGTTTAAAATTTTGTTGGATCAAAACATATTTTGTGAAATTTTTTTGAATACATGCAAGTTAATTAAATTTAATTTTGGTAAGCAATTAATAAGGTGACAAATTATATATTTATTGAGGGCGGATTACTTAAGAAAATAGTAAAAGAAAGCAACGAGCGCAGACACAGGCTCGGATCGTGTGCCGATGGTTTGAAAGTTTCAGTTTCAGGCTCCATCGTTTCTTTGTGAGGAACAAACCCTAGCGACACAAATTGACCTTGAATCGACCAGAAATGGTGAAAAGCGAAGACCTATGCTGCGAAGAACAGATGATCAGACACTTGGATCTGAGGAAGGATGTTGAATTTTCAATGGTTTTCATTAGAGAATCGACAGATTTCGCTAACGACGATCTCGCTGTCTTCCCGCCGATTAACCACGAGAATCTCTACATCGATGGATTCGAGAGGGACCGAGATTCCCCGTCGGAATCCTCCTATCCGTCATCTTCGTCGGATTCGTCGTCGTCGTTGTCCCCGTCCGATTCAGACGGACAATTTGAATTTGACCGGAAATCGCAGTGTCAGCCGTTAGAAACCGACGGGAAATATCGGTGGACATCCTTGAGTTACTACTACTCCACACTTGAGATTAATATCATCCAAGGTTGGTGGAAGCTTCTTCTAGCGCGGGTTCAGTTAAAGTTCCAGAAATTTGTGACGTGCTTCTCCAGAAGTTCATTCTCAAGGACTCTCCGATCGTTTTTTCCGGTCATGTTCATCGGGATTTGGTGGTGGATGCGTAGTCGAGCTCGCCGGCGACTTCACCAAGGACATATCGCAGCTCATTTTAGAGATACTATCAAGGAGAAAGATGAGGTTTGTATCTCCTTCCTCGTCTGTTTGTGTTTCCCCCTACAAAGTGTTCGACGAAATGTCAACGAGACACGAATAGTTTACATATGACATCTCTCGTTTCTAACAGTTTTTTTCTTTTCTGCAGAGAATAGCTCAACTCTTGCATCAGATTGCTCATTTGAACGAGTTACTTGTAAAGAAAAAACATTCCAATTGATCACAAGATTCTTTTGCCTTGTCTTGTTTACGTTTTTTGTTAGGCTCTCTCTTTCTCAGTAGCTCAAAACTGTTAGAAAAGCCAGAGTTTTTTCAAGAATAAGAATCAACGAGACAAAGAGAACACATCAGTTCAAAAATTGATGAGATTGTTGTCGTATTGTGACAAGTGAACTACAACAAAATCCACAGTCTACTCATTGCTTCTGCATTGTTAATCTATAAAAAAGCTACCTGGGTTTGTTGTCGCTGCTACATCAGATGTTCTAAACATGGTTAAAGGAAATCAACCCTGCAGATTCTTCTTCGTCTTGCTCCTGCGTTTCGGTTTCGTTTTTGGTTTCAGTTTTGGCTTTGGTTTGTTCATCTTAGCATGGATCTTTAAGTTGAGTGCACGTCGATCTACCATTGCAGCCTCTTCTTTCTTCTTCATCGGCTTGAAAACCTCTGTGACAGAAGGATCAAGTAAATCGACGGAGCAACTAAGCGTAACATCAAGTGACATTGCCTCCTCCCACAGCTCTCTTCCTTTCTCAAAGTCTCCTCCTTTACATAGTTTGGGTATAATCAGATCATAAACCGGACCATAAGCACCCACAGAGATTCTCTTCATCTTGGCAAACAATTGAAGCGCAAAGTTTACCCGTTTGACCCCACAAAGAACTCCAATCAGATCATAATAGAATTTGTGTTCGGGTCTCAGTCCTCTCTCGATCATCTCATCCACCGTTTGGTTGCCTTTACCAAACCTTCCCGTCAAATACAGAACCCTCACAACGAAGTAATAGCTCGCTGTATCGGGATCACATCCCGATCTCTTCATCTGTTCTAGAATCTGGCAAGACTCTTTCACCCTCCTCGTCCTTCCCAAACAAGAAAGCAATATGTTGTAACTAATAGAACTAGGTTGGATTTTGTAAGACCTCATCTCCAACATAATGTTCAAAGCTTCAGGAACAAGCCCAGATGGGTTTCTATTAACGTTTCTTTCGCAGAGGCAGGTGAGCATTGTGTTGTAACAGAACAAATCTGGTGTAATCCTAGATGACTTCATATCCTGTATAACTCTTCTTGCTTCCTTCACATTTCTTTGGACCGACCAACCGAATAAAAGACTTCTGTAGACAGACAATTCATTCCCGGATATTAGATCCTTGTGATGATGCATAACTCCCAATGCTCTCTTCACATGTCCTCTGGAGCAGAGCGCACTTATAATAGCTGTCACAGTGAAACCATCTTGTTGGCACGAAAACTTGTCCAAGATCTTGAAGATACCTATCGCATCTTCTTCCCTACCAATCTTAACCAGAGTTTCAGCCAGGAGGCTAAACGTTTGCTTATCCATGGCCCGGTTCTCCTTCCTGAGATCTGATAAGAGTATCTGAATAGCTGTATGATCCTTCTTATGAGCCAAAACTCTTAGGACATGGTTGAATTCCTTGTCCTCTAAACAAGATCCCAGGATTTTACAAGACCAAGAGAAAAATCTCAACAGCCTTCTCGGAGAAGTCTCATCCTTACAGGAGTCAATCACTTGGTTAACAAGGTTGGATGATGGAGAAACCGAAACCTGGTTCAAGCTTTCTTCAAGGTCATCCAGACCACCAATGGGGGAAGAAACAATCCGAATAACTTCCTGCAACTCCGTCGATGCATGGTCCGATTGATCTAACAAGTGATGCGAGCATAGATAGCGTGTAAGTTTTGTAGTATTTGTTAAAAAAGCAAACCCGTTTGATCTGAATATGGAAACCATCTTCTGTGAGGAATTTCATCAAACAGTTGGTGTGCACCTGATTTTGCAGAACTCTACAGAAAATACACTTTGTTGCTTTGTAAATAGGGAAAAAGCGGGGGCATTTTAGTCTTCAAAATTTCAGCGTACATAATAGAACCGTAAATCGGACCGGATAAAACCAAGAACCGGGAGACGACGGTTCTAAGTCAAATTCTATTTCCCCGAAGCCCAGCGATACACGATAAATATATTTGTTCTTATGGAAAATCGAATTTCATTGCATATAACTGTCTCGAATAATTCAAATCATAATGCGAGTTGGTCGGGCACGAGACGTGTCTTGCAATGAATATAATACTATTATGCAATTTTTACGCCTCATTGGTCCACTTGGGCAAACCAGATATATTAGCTTGTTAAAAAATAGTATATGATATTTTATTATACATTGATAGATATGAGGGTTGTATTGGTAAATGAAGAGTTAATTTGATAAAGAAAAATCATCCTAAAGTTTGGTCATAGATTTTATTTTATTTTTTTGTCTTCAAACTTTCGGTCAATATGATTATTGTGATTTTGATATCGAGATGCATCTTATCTATTGGATCCACCATAAAAAAAATATCTTATGATATTTTTCCAAACATGACGTGGCCTTTTCTCTATCTCTACCAAACTATCCAAACCACTTTTTTCTTCCACGTCATCTTCTTCGCCTAAAATATCTCCCAAGTCCCACCATTAGCACAACGCGCACTCTCGAAGAAACTTTCAATCTCCACCGTCCATTTTCTCATCTTTCAACGTCTCAGATTACCATCGCCCATTTCCCCTTTCAAACTAAATGAGCCTTTCTCTCTCTCTCCTCTTGTCGGAAACTCCCTCATTTCACCGCCGGATCTCCGGTGATTCTTTTTGATTCTTGATTTCAATACTTTCCGGGAGAAGAGATATTCACTTTTTGTGTCTTTTCATCTCTTCCTTCTTTAGATTTAGCTCTTTTTTTTTAAAGTTTCCATGGGTAAACTATTAGGTTGGGGAACTAAGAGAGTAAAGTTTGTTTTGTTGTGAAATTAAGTGACTTTGAAGAGACAAATTAGGCGACTTTGTAGGGACACTGTACCGAAACCCTTGTCCTGATTTGGTCATGGAAGTGTCCTAGCACTTTCTATTGTCTGGTTTAGTTGTTGTAATTTTGTATAATCTTTTTTTTGGTTAGGGGAAGATTAGTTTCTGTGATTATAAATTTTGTGGGTTTATTTGTCAATCTGATCATGGATTTGAACGGCGAGTGTAAGGGGGGAGATGGGTTTATTGACAGAAGCAGAGTCAGGATTTTGCTTTGTGACAATGATTCCAAGAGCTTGGGAGAGGTTTTCACTCTCCTCTCCGAGTGTTCTTATCAGGGTATGATTTAGTAGAATTGATTGCTTCTTTATTTGTTGTTGTTGTTGTCGAAAGATCCTCTTTTTACTTTGTTATCAAGTTGGGACTACTACTGTAATCATGGAGCTCTCTATAATTGAGTTTCTGTCAATAGTTTTTGATGATATTTTGGATGAATGGTTTTTTTCTTTTTCTTATAATTCTTTTTGGAATGCAGTGACTTTGGTGAAATCAGCAAGGCAGGTGATTGATGCACTTAATGCAGAGGGACCTGATATCGATATAATACTGGCAGAAATTGATCTCCCAATGGCCAAGGGTATGAAGATGCTGAGGTACATCACACGAGACAAAGATCTTCGGAGAATCCCTGTGATCAGTAAGCTGTGTTCCTTTTCTTTTTATTATCCAGTCGTGGAGTTCTAAGAATTGTACTTTCTCTGCTTAACCAAGTTTGTTTTGACAGCACGATCATTTACTTTATGGTAACTGATCTTGTAATATTCTCAATTTAAGTGATGTCGAGGCAAGACGAGGTCCCTGTTGTGGTAAAGTGCTTGAAGCTAGGTGCAGCCGACTACCTTGTGAAACCTCTTCGGACCAACGAGCTTCTGAACTTGTGGACACACATGTGGAGAAGAAGACGCATGGTTTGTTTTGCTATCTTAAGTTCTCTCTATGCGGCTAACTCTTTTAGGAGCATTTCTTGATAGCCATATCTGTCATATTTCTTTGAGATTCCTTTCTAGTTTTTATGCTTCGTGTGTTTTGCTCCTTTCCTTTCATATTTCTTAATCTCTGTTAATATGCTCCAAGTTAACTGATGTGTAGTTTATTGCAAGTTTAGGTAAATTATTGATTGTCAGTCGTTTTCGTTAGAGGGAGATTCCCTGTTAATGTAGCATTGTCATCGTTATACTCACTTTCTGCCTTTGATCCAACAGTTTGTTGTCTTCTGGATATAAAAGATCTCAGATGCATGAAGTTTATGGGATTGATCGTGTGTGTTTGTATTGGCAGCTAGGACTTGCTGAGAAGAATATGTTGAGCTATGATTTTGATCTCGTGGGATCTGATCCGAGTGATCATAACACAAATAGTACCACCCTGTTTTCTGATGACACAGATGACAAAAGTATTAGGTCCACCAACCCGCAGAGAGGAACTTTAAGCCACCAGGAAAATGAGGTGAGAAAGTATATGAAAGTTTAAAGTCTTTTGAAAATGGAGAAGAACTGATTTTGTAGTTTGCGCTTATGCTTTTGCTGGTAGTGGTCTGTTGCGACTGCTCCTGTTCATGCTGGTGATGGTGGTCTTGGTGCTGATGGGACAGCCATTTCTACTCCTACTGTTGCTGCTATAGAGCCTCCATCGAATCATCTTACTGGGTCTCACCATGAACCAATCAAAAGAAATAGTAATCCAGGTGATTGCTTCTCTTTGATGTATCACTTTCTAATAGCTAGTCTCTAAAAACGTTTAGCTATGTTTCTGTGAATTCTAATTTAGCGAGGGCTTTTTTGCAGCGCAATTTTCTTCAGCGCCAAAGAAAAGTAGATTGAAGATTGGAGAGTCCTCCGCTTTCTTCACTTATGTCAAGTCTACTGTCCTTGGAACCAACTGTCAGGATCCTCCTCATGTCAATGGAAATGGCTCACTTCGTCTTCATCGGGGTATCGCGGAGAAGCTTGAAGGGGTGGGCCTGGTGGCCAGTGATGGGATCAACCACACCAAACAAGCACGCCCAGGTACAGAGACCGAGAAAAACTATTCTCAAGGAGAGAACTTACAGAATGGTGCCAGCTATGCAAATTCCCTTGAGCGGTCTCGCACGATTCCCACATCAATGGAACTTCATGGGAGGAGTTACCAGGAAGGAAGTATGAATCCTGCCCGGGTTGCTATGAACAGAAGTAAGGATTCATCTCAAGTTGATGCTTCGGGTTTCCCTGCACAAAATGCCTATCCTTACTATATGCATGGGGTCATGAACCAAGTTATGATGCAATCAGCAGCCATGATGCCGCAGTATGGTCATCAACTTCCTCCTTGCCCACCTAATCATCTAAATGGAATGACAGGATTTCCTTATTACCACCACCCAATGAACACATCGTTACAGCACAGTCACATGTCTTTACAGAATGGTCACATGTCTTTACAGAATGGTCAGATGTCTATGGTTCATCATTCTTGGTCACCAGTAGGAAATCCGTCTTCTAACGAGGTGAGGGTGAATAAACTTGACAGAAGAGAGGAAGCTTTGCTCAAATTTAGACGTAAAAGGAACCAAAGGTGTTTTGATAAGAAGATTAGGTATGTGAATAGGAAGCGCCTTGCTGAGAGGAGACCGCGTGTTAAGGGTCAGTTTGTTAGGAAAATGAACGGCGTAAATGTTGATTTAAACGGGCAGCCTGACTCTGCTGACTATGACGACGAGGAAGAAGAGGAAGAAGAAGAAGAAGAGAATCGGGACTCATCTCCTCAGGATGATGCTCTGGGAACATAAGAAACATCAAGAACTGAAAACCTGTGTTATATCGCTTTACAGATGATGATCGACTAACACGGAAAGAATGATGCTGCTACAGCCAAAAACATTGGATATCAAGTCCTCGCAAAGGAAATGATGGCTCTTGTGTCTCAACTTTGCAGAGCATTGAAAATTACTGTGGGTGTGGCTTAGTTCGTTGATAAATATAAGATGTGTTTTTGATCATGTTCAGTCACATTCAATGGAGTAAATGTAGAAACCTTTCTTCTCCTTCCAGCATCATTTCCTTGAATCTTGTTTTTCCTCTGTTACCACACCTCTTCTAAGAGATATAAACAGAGAGGCATGTGTTCCATAACTTAAATTTCTCTCTTTACTCGGATGAGCACAAGGTCGTAGATGCAATCCTGTTCCAGACAAGAAACCAAGTGCCAACGAAGAATCTAAATCTGAATTGCAATCAATTTGAAAATAAATACAGAGTCAGCTAATATTTCTACTGTCAGGAACAGCAGTTCTGTGTTGGTCTTTCATGAACTCATTAAAATAAAACTACAAGTTACTAAACTCTGATTTCTTTACTCTCACTGGTGCTATTGAGTAAGGTTTACTGATGTATAGCAAGCTTTCTAGCAACTAGACGGATTCCAGCTCTCTGCTGATAATCATATGCCTCCAGAGACAAAAAAGCGCCGAGAACAGTTCCTGGATTCACCAAAGACTCGAGCTCCTCAGCGCTTGGGTTGCTTGAGATGAGTTTCTGAGTAATAGTAGCTCCAGAGAACTCTCTTTGGTGTATCTCAGCTGCATACCGGTCTACATCTCCATTTACTTCTGTCGGTATACTGCACCAACAATCAGGAACAAATAAGCATACATGGTTTCTAAATGAAACCAGTAAAAGGAGATATAGGCAAACTTACTGTATCCTTGCGGTAGGAGAGTTCAGAAACCCCTTCATCGGAATGATCACTGGGTTCCAGTCAGAATCGCTGCCTGAATCAATAGATATTGTCTTTGCAGCACTGTCGCATTCTTGCAATACGTTGCAGAGACTTGGATTCAGATCAATTACAAAGTTCAACCTACGTCTCCCAGCATTATCCAGATATTTCCCATTGAATCCAAAACGTACTTTCAGACGAGGACAATGGAGCTGAAGAGGTCTATCCCCAAGGAAGAGCTGAAGCTTCATTCTTTGGCACCCGTGATAAAGCGGGACATGAATTGCTTTGATGCTTGGAATAGATATTTCGCCGGGCTCCAAGAATCCTTCCTGGTCACCGGTTCCTTCAGACGCAATAGCCTCGGATGGCTGATTTCGTTCTTCTTCCATGGGAATATCTGGTTGAAGAATATCGGGGGCAATCTCGTTCCTTAAAGTGCTCATATCAAATGGATCCGTTTGAGGTTCTACGGGTGAAACAAATGATAGAATAGGTATAGCTGTAGTGTTCTCCCGTGTCTGCTGATCAACCGGAGACTGCAGAGGAGATGTTTTGATATTCCTACGTCTTCTTGAACTTGTTTCTGGCGTAGTAACTGAGTTCTCTACAAGTTCATCTGGCAGACTGGACTCCTGTTGAAACATAGCATGCTTCTAAATTAGCTCCTCATTGTAACATTATTAATATCTAATCGATCTCGAAGAGATAAAGAGAGCATACCAAGAGCAAAACAGTGGCACAATACTTGAGAACCTCGAAATTCATCCTGACATCGTCAAGACTCCTAAAGAGATACAAAACATTAGAACTCAAGCGGCCTTTGAAAACACCGTAATAGCAAAGCTCACATATTTATATACCTATGCGTCTGCTTGCCAAGCCCAAAGTATGCAGCCAATGTCGCCATCTGTCAAAACAAAGCCCACAGGAAAACAGAATAAGCATCCAACAAATCCGAAATCAAGAGCTAACCTCCATCAATAAAATAAAAAATACACAGATCGATAGTATCTCGTCAAAACCAGAGAAACCTCTCTCTCTCTCTAGTATCATAGTTACCTTCATATCACCAGCTCTCCTCCCAAACTTTTGAGTAAGCAACACCAACGAATCAATGGTGCCCTTTGGCTCTGGCGGTTCTCGCCCAATCTTCGCAAATGCTTCTCTTATCCTTGGAATATCAAACCTCAATATGTTGTGACCTGCCCATATCCTTCCTAGAAACATAAACCGAAGAAACATCAAGACAGCTGAACAAAAGCAAACAGAGACAAACCATGAACCACAAAAGCTCAAGTTTCAAACTTTCAATTCAAGAACAAAAGCGAAGAATTTTTTTTCAAAAAAGGATGAAAGGAAGAAGAAAGACGAAAGTTGCAACCATGGAGAATATCGTAGACGTTATTGGCGATATCTGCAAACGTAGGTTTGGACTTGACGTCCTCTCGCTTGATGCCGTTGCAATCAACCGATCGAGGCGTGATGTGGCTGAGATTGGCGGGTCGCACCAGGGCTTCGAAGCTTCGAAGCTCCACTAGCTTCTTGGGGCAAACCAGGATCGATCCAAACTCCAGAATCTCAAACTTTTGGCCAGCTCGAAACGGAATTGTGGTCTCGACGTCGAAGAAGGCAATCTCTGAGCGATCCTCAGCCGGAGTTAGACCACCCATTGCTAAAGGGTCGGGTTGTAAATGAGCGGAAATCGTGAAAAGTATTGAAATTGAGCGGAGATTTATATGGAGGAAACTTGGTAAGGTGGGTTTGCTTTCTTTCTTTGCCCCAACGAATTGGGCAAAGACCGCTTGTGAAATAGGTTCTCTTTCTCGGTCGGTGTCCTACGAATATATATACATTATTTTTTGTTTAAATTGTTCGACTTGGAATTTTTTTTTTTTTTAAATCAAGGTTTATCAATTTATAAGTTCAGCGAATCAAGAATGACATAAAAAAATTAGGCTATTTTATATTTGAAAATATCTAAAATATTAGGAATATATTATAACTAGATTGGAAATCTATTTTATTGAGCAATATACAGAGTACAATAAGAAATATATATTGAGCAATATGTCTTTTGAAACGAATTAAAATAGGAAAAAGATAAAAATAAGCTTTTTTTGTCAGCATGCATGCATTGCTCGGCTTTCATTTGTATCATTGACTTTTATAAAAGGAGAGATATATATACTGGTCAAACAATCAAAATTAGAAGGAAATTTATAGGGATTTAAAAACAAAAATTGAAAATGGAAAACAAAAACGTATCATAGAAGGAGTGAAACTGATAAAATTTTAGGTCATTTTAATATTAAATTTATGTTATTATTGTCAAAATTTGTGTTATTATTGTCATTTTCACTAATGAAGTTTAATTTGGAACAAAAATTTTAAAATGTGCTATTTTGGTCAATTGTCTAAATAAATATTATAATGGTTTTTCTTTATCCCATAAGTCATTATTAACACATTATTAACACATCATCATCCTGCAATCAACTCTTCCAAACTTCCCTTTAGCCATTAAAATGAAGATTTTAAAACTCAATGGTCTGATAAACCAAAGTGAACCGGCCGACAAAAAAAACCCAAAGTAAACCGTAATAAACCAATGAGATTATTGTACCAATTACGAAGGCAGCTGGGAAAGTATGTTAAACCAGCAGCAACGAACCCGAGGACTCGTAGACGTACCATCTCCTCTCCAGATGTTGAAGCTTCTGCATAGAACATCAGCTTACATCTCCAAGTTCCAATTTTTCGCCTTTAGATTGTTATCTCAATCTTCTTCAAATTCAGCATCTTCGTTACCTTCTTCGACGTCTTCTTCTTCTTCTTCGAGCCTGGCCGAAGCAATACTTAAATGCAGATCCGCGGAAGAAGCGCTCAGGCTGTTCGAAACGTTTTCGAGACTCGAGATCTCGAAGACAAACGATCTCCGATCTTTCTCGGCATTGATTCACGTTTTAACCAGAGCCCAGAAGTATACGGCCGCCAGGTGTTTGATAAAAAGCCTCATTGAAGGTCTCAGGTGCCACAATAATAAGCCTACTTATAGAGTTTTCAATGCTCTAGAGGATATTCAAACTTCGGAATTTAGTATCGGGGTGTTTAGTCTACTGATTATGGAGCTCGTGGAGATGGGCTGGTTTGAAGAAGCTCTTTGGGTGAGTCGAGAGACGAGATGTTCGCCTGATTCGAAAGCTTGTCTTGCGATTTTGAATGGATTAGTTAGAAGGAGAAGGTTTGATTCAGTCTGGGTTGATTACCAACTTATGATCTCTCGTGGGTTGCTCCCTGATGTGCACATTTACTCAGTTTTGTTTCAATGCTGTTTCAAACAAGGTTCTTCCTCCAAGAAAGAGATACTTCTTGAAGAAATGACATCTACAGGGATCAAGCCGAATGTTTATATCTACACCATATTTATCCGAGATCTGTGTAGGGAAAACAAGATGGAAGAAGCGGAGAAAATGTTCGAGTTGATGAAGAAACATGGTGTTATGCCAAACTTGTATACGTACAGTGCAATCATTGGTGGATACTGCAAAACCGGTAACCTGAGACAAGCTTACACATTGTATAAGGAGATCCTGGTTGCTGAATTGCTGCCAAACGTTGTTATTTTTGGCACATTATCCGATGGATTTTGCAAAGCTCACGAATTGGTAGCTGCTAGGAGCCTTTTCGTGCATATGGTGAAGTTTGGGGTTGATCCTAATTTATATGTTTACAACTGTCTAATTCATGGACAGTGCAGATCAGGGAACACGTTGGAAGCAATGGGATTGTGTTCCGAGATGCAAAGTTTCAATCTTTTGCCTGATGTATTCACTTATACTATACTTATCAACGGGCTATGTACTGAAGATCGGCTAACAGAAGCAAACAGATTGTTTCAGAGGATGAAGAGTGAGAGAATTTTTCCGAGCTCTGCGACTTACAATTCGCTGATTCATGGCTATTGTAAAGAATACAATATGGAGAAAGCTCTGGATTTGTGCTCAGAGATGACAGCAAGTGGCATAGAACCCAACATCATAACCTTTTCTACTTTGATCGACGGTTACTGCAAAGTGAGAAACATAAAAGCTGCAATGGGCTTGTACTCCGAGATGACCATCAAAGGTATAGTTCCTGATGTTGTGACTTACACAGCTTTGATCGATGCACATTTCAAGGAGGCCAACATGAAAGAAGCAGTCAGGCTGTACAGTAACATGCTAGAGGCTGGAATCCACCCAAATGATCACACGTTCGCTTGCCTTGTAGATGGATTCTGGAAAGAAGGGCGAGTTTCTGATGCCATCGCTTTTTATCTGAAAAATGAACGAGCGGCGACCAGTAAATCCATTGGTCAGAGTAGCTGCTGGAATCATGTGGGTTTTACGTGTTTGATTCAAGGGTTATGTCAGAACGGCTACATTCTTAGAGCTAGCAGGTTCTTCTCGGACATGAGATCTGGCGGGATAACCCCGGACTTGTGGAGTTATGTTTCAATGTTAAAGGGCCATCGTCAAGAAAAGCGTATTACTGACACAATGATATTGCACTGTGACATGATCAAAACTGGAATCTTGCCAAACCTTGTGGTGGATCAATTCCTAGCCAGGCTTTACCAAGAGAATGGATATCTAAGATCAGCTTGTTTGTTGACCAATTCGAGTCGTTTAGGAACTATCAGCTAATTAGCAACAATTCCTGAGTCTCTCTTCTTTTCTCTATCTGCAAGTAAATCTCAGTCAATCGTGCTAGCTTTGCGATCATTTTGTTTAGTCTCAGGCTCTTTGTTGTATATAGAGAGTTCGAGTTTCTTGATCCTACTGACTTTTTGGGCAAGACGAATGAAAATGCTTTATTTTCCCATAGTCAAAAATACATATGTAACCGCTTATTACAGTGTTTCATTGCAAATGTATGGAATCTGCATATCCATAATCTACACAAGACAATGGTACAGAAGAGTATAATATATGAGCTACTTTGAAACTGTTGAGTTTGATTCTTAGGATTTTGTGGCGAATGGCAACATCTGGCTGATCGTCTTTGACATTTTTAGCTTTTCCTGAATTAACAGTTATTGCAACTCAAATATCAAAGGACTAGATAAAACCCTGTGAATTTTCGTCGTTAAGATTCAAATCTGTGTATTGCAAGCAGAGTATTTGAATACTAACATGGATATTCATATACGGCGAAATCACCAACCTAAGATTAACAGTCTTTTAGCTTGTTGCTTCACATTACACAGCCACAGCTTCTGGCTTCTTGCTGTTCTTAATTCCTTTTATAGCTGCAGATTTTACAAACAAACAAGCAGAACCAATGTTAGAATAGTGTCCCTTTGGCTAAACTCAGAAAGTATATATATATATATATATATATATATATAATGATTTTGTTGTGTCAATACCTTCTGCGTAGTCTTTAGCTCCAAACACAGCTGATCCAGCCACTAGAGCATTTGCTCCAGCCTCAATAACCTATTACAACTCACAAAAAGATTCATGATCCAGAGATCTCTATAGCACAGTGAGATGTGAGTTAAAGATGAATCTCGGAAGAGTCATCGAGCTTCACCTTGTATGCATTCTTTGGAGTGACACCACCATCAACTTCAATCCATGGGTTTACTCCCTAAACATACAAGACAATCCTTTGAGAAGAGAAGAAGCCTTCAACTCAGAGAGAAGTTACTGGATCGATACCTTTTCAGCACACATTTTTCTCAAATCCGAGATTTTCTTTACTTGGCTTTCGATAAAGCTCTGTCCACCAAACCCGGGGTTGACTGACATTATCAAGACCAGATCCACCACTGATTCGAGAAACAAATGAGACTCCAATGAGAAGAATCTAAATCATCTCTGGCCAAAGCAAGTGCAGACGTTGGGACAGAAAACTCACCATCCAAGACATATTCTATTGCACTCAGTGGGGTTCCAGGGTTTAGGACAACTCCAGCTTTAGCCCCTAAGCTTTTTATCTACACAACGTCGTCGCAGCAGCACACGGCAAGCTATTTTGTAAGAATACTCCACCAGAAGCAAATTTTAAAAAAGTGGAAGCCGGAAAATATCAGTACTTGATTGACGGTGCGATGCAAATGGATGGTCGATGACTGCTCACAATGTACACTGACTATATCTGCCCCTGCTTTGATAAAATCCGGTACTCTCTGATCCGGTTCCACTATCATCTGGTTTTAGAAAATCTTAAAATCAAAATGTGACTTGAAACATTAAGAAACCATATATATATAGAGAGAGAGAGAATAAAAAGGAGCGAGCTTTACAAGATGAACATCCAACGGAAGATCTGTTACAGGGCGCAAAGCATCAACCACGAGAGGTCCAATTGTGATGTTGGGAACAAAACGACCATCCATCACATCGACATGGATCCAGTCACAACCTGCCAGCTCTACTGCTTTGACCTGGAAGAAGCGAGAAAAGAGTGAAATGGAGAAACAAAAAAAACAAGAAGTCAGGAAACCTTGGAAGTAACTTTCGCAGAAGGAGAGTAACAAAAACCTGCTCGCCTAATTTGGCGAAATTAGCCGAGAGAATCGAGGGAGAAACAATGATATCACTTTTCGAAAACTTATCAACCCGAGCGGAGGCCTTGACAATACCATGAGTTTTCCTTCTGCAAAAAGTTTACACACCAAAGTGTGACTTGAGGAAAACAGTTAATGCAAGATTGATTCACAAATCACAAGCAGAAGCTCTCGAGATCATCAACATCTATAGTATTGCAGCAACCGACAATGTTTACTGAAGCATATCCGCAAACACATGAGAGACATTCGTTTAAATAACCAAATCCTCAGATTACCACTCCATAGAATCAGAGAAAAACAAATCAATTAATATTAAATTACCACTTGATTTCAACGACGCCAACCAAACCTATCTCTGAGCAATCCTAGTAACTACAACAAACTATACTTAGTGTAAGACCGATCGAAATCAATAATTATGTGGGAAATCTACAATACAGTCTAGCTGGGTTTTCGAGAGAGAGAGAGAGCAGAGAAATGAATCATTTCAAATGATGATATTACCTGGAGAAAGAAAACGAAATGAGTTGGTAAAGAAGCGACCTTTGAGGCCTAAGACCGAATCCATTGACCTGGGTTGATGAACAACACAACGAAGCGGCTGAGCTCGACATGTCCGAATCCTAGATTATATTCTTCTTTAAGAGAGATTCAAGTTTCTCTCACTAGGATACCGAAAGAGTTGGTGGGTTAGGTTAGTGAGAGAAACCACCCAAATCGTTCTATCTCTCTTCTTCTTCCTTCGTCTCTCCCTCTCAAACGGACCAACAAGAAATTCTCTTTTTTTTTCCGGTAAAAGGAAAAAAGGGAGAAAACCTGATAATCCGACACGTGTGATTACGCCTTCTTCTGATCCAATATAGCTTATCTCAAACGCTTGGCTCTGTATTGCTTACTTGTAAATTTGGAGTTTTTTTTTTTTTTATAACATTTATTTGGAGTATATATTTCAAAGCTAAATAAATGAGATGAACCTTTTTTTTTTAATATTAAACAAATTATAAGAACTAATACAAATATAATTTTATAACGGATAATGTTATCTGCTTCACAACGGTTAGCCTCCATTAATCTACAGAAATTACGTTATATGGGAATCGAAACCCATATCTCCTAGTGTAAAAGCATTGGTCAACCACTGGATTAAAGAAATTTTCATAATGAGATGAAATTTAATACTAAATAAATATTTTTTTTCTTTTACTATTTCCTCTGTTTCAATTTCAAATTATATATCCTTTTATGATTTCATTATAACTTTTGATGAATTTTTTGTCTCTAATTAAACTTAACGTTAGTGTAAAATGTAACAGAAATTAAAAAAACCAACTTTTTTTCCTTTGTCAGAAACCTAGCCGATCTATGTCATTTTTTTAATATCTATAGATGTTGTATTATGAATCTAATATATGATGTGTTTATATTTGTGGATCCATATTAATATTTTCTTTTGGATAACTGGAATCATCTTAAGGTAAGAGGATCCAAAACTAATCTTCGAAGTCCATAGCAATTGAAGTTTTGTTTGCTATTTATAACGGAATACGAATTACAAGAAGATGCGATTTCATGTCCTACTTTCTAAGTTGCAAGTCTCAACCACTAGACTAGAACAAGGATTAATTGGTTCATATTCATCATACCAAAGGCATAATGTCTTGTTGGCATATTTTCCCATTACACATATCATGACGACTGACGATATTAAAACAAGAAACGATTTACTAAGCAATAACACAAATTATAAAGATATCGATCTCATTTTTTATTTAATTTTTGTTGTTGTTCAACCTTAGATTATACTCCGGATTACAAAAGACGCAAGCAGAAGACTCTTTGCCAGGGAGTAGAAACCACTTGTTACAAAGTTGAAAAACAATACAATAATAAGATAGGTTATACGGTTTTATTGGAGAAGATGATTCATTTCTTGCTTTGTCCACTACCATGCAAATTACTAAAGTACCCTTGCGGGTTACTCTCAAATCCACCTCTTGAGATGTAAGCACCGCCGTTGGACCCCGGTGCTACCATATCACCTCTTCCTCCGCCTCCCCCCACAGGCCCCACCGCTGCTTTTTCCTCCTCCACCGTTACCGCCACCACCACTGCTCTTTCCTCCACCGCTGCTGCCGCTTTTTCCACTCATTTTTCAGCTGTGATTGTGTTCAAGAATTTGTTGGTTTGAGGCTTCGTAAGATAGAGATTGAACATTGGCTATTTATAGAGAGAGATTAGAGCCGATTCAAATCTTGGTCAAAAAATGAAGCTTCCCAAGGCTATTGTAATTACTGCATTATTTAATTAATTCGCATCACCTCGTAAAAGTGATTTTTTGTTTTCGTCAGACCACCTCGTCAAATTGATTAACTGGTTGAATAAATCTAAAATTTCATATAAACAATGGTTTTTTTTTTTTTTTAACAATTCATGTAAACAATGGTTTTGGCTTTAGTTTTTCAAAAGTTGGCTAAAATTTCATATAAACAATGTTTTCAAATACTATATAAGGCCTGCGTGCTCCTACATATTGCAAACGTGTTTACACTACAAAAAAATATATTACATCAATTAAATGGTGTCATAAAAATAAGCGATACTATTTCAAATTACTTATTGATAAATGATACAAAATATATGGTTTAACATCAATTATGATAATTGATATTATTAATGATTAGTTTGACATCAAATAAATAAAACTGATACAATTCTTTTATAGTTTACATCACTTAAATAAGATTGATATAAAGATATGAATTTACATCAATTATATAATCGATGTATTTAATATATATTTTTAGTATCAGTTAAAGGAAAATATCCAAAATTAATATCAATTACAAATTGATGTTAAATTTACATCATTAATTGATACAAATGATTCATTTAGCATTAGTTAAATACAATTGATGATGCTAAATATGTTATAATCTATATAAATATGAGAGAGAATAATTTTGAAGAGAAACACTTCTTTGTCCCACTTCGACTATAGAGAAAAAAGGGATAATGAATGATCTCTATATATTCTTCACTTAATTAGTTTAAGTAACTTTGTTTATGGGCTTACCAATTATTGTAACTAAGCTCTACACGACTTTAGGGATATCTTATTATATAGAGCTTTCGACCTGAGCGCGACATGTAGGATAATTATAACTCATGAGATTGTGACATTTGTCACGGTTGGTAGTTTAGATATTGATATGTGTCAATTTAATTAACAAAGTAAAAAAAGAAATAAAGTAAATATTAAAAAATGTTTAACTTAAAAAATGCAATCTTAGTAAAAATGAATTAAAGTAAATATTAAAAAATGTTAAACTAAAAAAAAACAATCTATATAAAAAAAGAAACTTAAAATAATAATAAAGGAAAAATAAAAAAGTAAATTGATCCTAAAAGTTAAAGTTAATAAAAATATGAAAAATCAAAAAATTATAATGGAAAATTTTAAAATCGATTAATAATCAATTAATTAAAAAACATAAAAATTTGGAAAGATTAATAATTGATCCATAATCCCAAATGGTAAAGTTACTTAGTAATAAGAAACATATAAAAAAGAAAAACATAAAATTTGAAAAAATTAATAATCGATTTATAATCTTAAAAGATAAAGTTACTTTAAAAAAAGAAAAAAAAAATACAAAATATACATTTATCCTAAAAGGAAAAGTTAATAAAAAAGCAAAAAAAAAAATCTTAGTTTTTTCTATTTAGATTAAGGAAATAAAACAATGTATTTATTAAAGAAAAAAAAACTTTAGCTTTTTCCAAATTATTTATGTAGATCCCGCACGTAAGCATGACCACGGTTACGGTTAATGCGGTTAAGGTTATTTAACCACCGGTTACGGTTATAATTTTTTTAAACCTTAACCTTAACCGTTTAATATACGGTTAAAACGGTTACGGTTAAATACGAATCCGGTTAATACGGTTACGGTTAGATACGGTTACGGTTACCTGATGACAATAAATGGTATATGTGAACTTTAAATTTGAAATTTTTTGTTTGCCTTCCAAATTTTGTTGTAGTCGACAAACATATATCTAATATCTTAAACCATTAGTTTAGCACGTTTAAGTTTTAATTAATATTTTTATTTGTTAGATTTGCATTTGCTATTGGTAAATTGATTATATATAATTTTCTTTGAATTATTAATTTTACAAAACTAATTATAATTATTAGTATATATAATTTTATTTTTAAAACGGTTACGGTTAAAATTTTACGGTTTAACTTTGCAGTTAACCAACGATTTTGATATGGTTACGGTTAATTAACGGTTAATAGTTTTTTTAACCATAACTAATATATTTTTACGGTTAACGGCTACGGTTTTTAACCGTCTGACACGATTACGGTATGGTTACGGTTTGAAAACGGTACGGTTACGGTCCGAAATACGGTTACGGTTCCATTTTGGTCATGCCTACCCGCACCTGTCAAGTCAAAGTTGGAAAAATTTAAAATTGATTAATAAAAAAAACTTATAAATTCTGAAAATTTAATAACCGATTCATAATCTTAAAAGATAAAGTTACTAAAAAAAATAATTTTTAAAAAAATTAATAGAAAAAGAAGAAAAAAACATTCCTTAGTTTTGCTATTTAGGTATTTAGGTTAAGGAAATTAATCATAAAAGGAATTTTTTTTTAATTTCTCACTTCTATATAAACCATAATTTGGTAGTATGTCAATTATACACCAAAAAATTAAAATTCCAATAACCTTATCCAAAACTTTTTATTGCAGTTTTTCATCAAATTTTTCTTTCGAAGTATATATTTATTTTATCTTAAACTTTGTTTCTAAATTTATGTATTATATATTTTCACGGGTGATCTAATTTTGTTTTATATTTTTCGTGTTTAATTTTTGTTTCACGAGTTATAAAATATTAATTTACAGACCCGCATATATGCGGATACTTATATAGTTTTATATAAACTAGGAAAATACCCACGTGCGGGTTTCTTTTTTGAACAATTTTTTTTAACAGCGGTTATTTAACATTTGTAAATTTATGTTTTAACTATTAGCATGTGATCGATGTTTGAAATAAATGATAATCTATAAGCATGGAAAGGCAAGCCAAAGAACCATGAGTCGCTTTTATAATCGTCTCTAACATTTTTACCCATGATAGCAAGGAAGAAAAGCGTCTTGATTTTCTTTTCTTCTCTCCATATACCCTAAAAATTATATAAAGAAAATTTGAAGATACTAATTATTACTAAAGAAAACTGATTCATATCACAGGAGAAAAACCACATTACATACTTAACATAAGTCAATATTCTCAACAAATCAAGTTCTCAGCATTTCATTGGCTTCATATCAAAAACAAATAATGGTAGATAGCTCAACTTAATAGTTTGCCTATCAATATGATCTTGTAATAAATGTTCATGTAAAGTCAAGAGAGCACTCGATCCATCAAAATTATAGAAGAAAATCCTTTGAGCAGTTTAAGTTAAGACAAAAATGAAAGAAATAAGAAATTAACCCCACTGCTCCTCCATACACATCAAATTCAGCAAACACCTACAAAGAAAGCCATACCATAAAAAGGATTTGTTCGAATCTTTTTTACATTCTCAAATTTTTAATATGCTTGGTCAATTATCAGGTGTCCAGCCATATCCATTCTTCCTTTTAGTTTTCGTAGATATGTTGGTTAATGATTCCAATATAGATAACACAAAATCCAGTGTATTACCACCCTGCACCAAAACATGTGTGATCAACAAAACACCTTACATTTGGGGAAAATAAGCATTCCAAAAAATCATGAGATTCACGACTCTCACAAATTTTTAATAAATCTATTAACTAATGGTCACATGAATATATATAAGTATTGTAGAGACATTCTTAATGATAAAATTTTATCAGAGATATCCAAACAAACATTAAATCGACTAAACCATTAACTACAATGACCGACGCATAATAAAAAAAAACTAACGACAAAGTCATGTTTAAAGGATAACATATAACCGCAAAAGGAGGCAAAGCAACGTTGTTGAATTTTTCACCTTAGGTCTCCTGCAATGACCTCCTCAGAGACGATCGCCCGAGTTCATACGCTCTCAAACCTCGTTGAATTTATCCTCATGCGACTCTTCAATTGAAATTTTTGATATCATTTGCAAAACCAAATATCTAAAAATATATGAATTCAAAATTTACCCCAAAAGGCCACCTGAAATAGAATCGATCAGTCAAATTCCCCTCCAATAAACACCATGAGGCTTGAAGCCACCTTTTCTTTCTCACAAAGTTAGATCAATGTCGAGTAGATAGAAGTTGCAGTGAGATGATAGTGTTCAATTATAGGTTTCAGCAATTAAATTTTTTGAACTATTATATATTTTTGTTGTTGAGATCGACATTTAATAAGGAAAATTAGGAATTGATCTGCGTATTGGAACTGTAGTTGTAAGTGTGGAATATTGACTGAATTCAATATTGAAGAGAGGAGACCAAGAGTTCCAGAGGAGCAATGTATCTAATTCATCTTCTCAATTACTTTTTGTTTATAGAAACACTTTCCAAGACTTTCGAGAAAAATGAGATGTTCAAGTGATTAACTTTTGTATTTTTCAAATCTGATGTGTCATGAAGGTGGGTGCTGATGTATCACATCTTTGTGAGACTTAGAACATCTCTAACGGGGAAAAAAGATGAGGTTCTTAACTCAAAAAAAAAAAAAAAAAAATTATGAACATTGTAGGAACCGGTTCTTAAACAAGAGTTTTAAGAACCGGTTCTTAAGGGGGTTCTTACACTGTTCTTAGCCACGTGTCAACCCCTAATTTGCCGGATTTTTTTTTGGCCATATTTGTTTTTTACTTTTTTTTAAAACCTTTTCTTAACTTTAACTTAAAAAAAAATTTCTTAAATTTTTTTTTAAAAAACTTTTTCATAACTTCAACTTTAAAATTATAAACTTTTTTTTTACATATTAATGAATTAGAATTTTTACATTTTAAATATTTGTTTAAGAACCCCTAATGAGGTTCACCATTGGAGGTTCAAAAACTTATGGGGTTCTAAATTTTTAAATAATCAAAATTTATGACTAAAAAATTGGTAAGAACCCATGATGGAGTTCACCATTAGAGATGGTCTTACTCACTCTTTATATAATAGATTGCTGAATAATGAAAACAAATATTTAAGGTTGTCGAGAAATTATAATATTCTGAAAAATATTATTCAAGGATTGAACGAATAATATTAATATAATAGTAATTGGTTTTATCACACTTTTAATTTTAGCATCAGTTATTGACAAATGATATAATTATAATATCAACTTAAAAAATGATATGAATAATTTACATCATTTGTTATAAACGTAACAAACGCTTAACATCATTTTTGTATTCAAATAGAAATTAACATCATTTATAGTAACTGATAAAAATATTTGCATTATTATTTAAATCGATGTGAAGTATTTGCATCACGACTTCCATAGTCATTTATTTAAATGATGAGAATTTTGTTTGATACAATTATAAATGATGTAAGCAAAGAAAATAAACTAATATATCACAGATTCACAATAATTTTTTCATACATTTCTCTCTAAAGTTTTAGATAAACAATGGCATGGCTTTAATTAGTTTTTCAAGATTTTTTTATTAAGAGTATGAATTAGATAGTAGGTCCATAGCAGATATCAATTTTTTTTCAAACGTGAAATTATCTAATCACTCTTATTTGACAAGTTGAAATAGTGACACACTTTAGACCTATTAAAAAATCCGATGAATTGATATTTATCTTGAGGAGATTAACCGAGAGATACAAAATCTGGATAACCTTATGGTTATATAAAAATGTTGTAAATAATTCTAATACAGTTACATCTTATTGAGAAAAAAATATTTGCATCGATTATTTAAATCGATGTGAAGTATTTGAATCACGACTTTCAGAATCATTTATTTAAATGATGCAAATTTTTTTTGAATCAATTATAAATGATGTAAGCAAAGAAAATAAACTAATATATAACAGATTCACAATAATTTTTTTTATACATTTTTCTCTAAAGTTTTAGATAAACAATAGCATGGCTTTAATTAGTTTTTCAAGATTTTTTTATTAAGAGTATGCATTAGATAGTAGGTCCATAGCAGATATCAATTTTTCTCAAACGTGAAATTATCTAATCACTCTTATTTGACGAGTTAAAATAGTGACACACTTTAAACCCATTAAAAAATCCGATGAATTGATATTTATCTTGAGGAGATTAACCGAGAGATACAAAATCTAGATAACCTTATGGTTATATAAAAATGTTGTAAATAATTCTAATACAGTTACATCTTATTGAGAAAAAAATTCAAATGGTAATAAAGAACAAAGCTATGAAGAATATGGGATTGGATTCAGGAACTCGTCTTCTCCGTATCTGGTCTACATGTTGATAGGGTTCCCCCCATCCCTTTCACGTCTCTCTCTTCTCTTTCTCATTCATTCTCTCTTGGTGTATTCATTTGTGTGTTGCAAATGTAATATTCCTCCTCTTTCTGGTTACTTTTAGTTTATGGTTGTTGATTCTTGTAAGTTTCTTTTATTTTAATGAAAGCCCTTTAACAAAAAAAAAAATTAATATTGGTTAATATTATTTATTTATAAATCATTTGCAAAATTAATTTGTTGCCTAATAATAGCTCCAAAGTATATATGCCACCATAGTATTTTTAAATGAAGTTGTATATAATCTATAAATAAATAATTTTAAGCAAAACAAAAAATCGTACAAATATAAAATAACTAACCATTCGTGGACGATGGTGTAATAACTCATATGAAGAGTGGGATAATAAAACGTATAGATCATGGAAAGAAGCGATCGACGATGCAAGAGACACATGGCACGAATGGGGTCGAGTGCGTGATGATGAATTGGTCTTGCAAAGTGCCATTGTTTTGTGCCTCTTTGTAAGATCATAGGGCCATTTTTACAATTGATTAAAAACAGAAATCATTGAGGGATGAGTGGGTCAAAAAGCCATTTACAAATAGTGAGTGGGGCTTTATTATTTGTCAAACAAAAAAACTCTTAAAAAATCTTATTGCCTTTTTCGTTATTTGGAATTAGTAAGCGAATTAAGATATCATATCGTGTTTCTAAGGGTTTAGGTATTTTCATGACCATTCAAATAAACTATAATCTAAAAAATGTAATATATTGAAATGAGGGGATGAAAAATCATATAAAAAAATGAAAATTATAAATCGAAGAATCATAACCAGTAGCAGTCTTCAATTTTTGGTACATAAATACTTTATAATAAAATAAAATTAGACGATTATTTTGTTTTAAAACAAAATTTATCAGGTCACAAATCTAATTATCTGCAGACCCGTTCCTTGTATAAAGCACAACAAGCTCATGTTTTAGGCCACGATAAAATAATTTATTTTAAAGGTCACATTACCTAAGTTTTACCTTAGTGCAGTTGTTTTCTAATTCAATGCCTCATCTCGATCAATTTCATTGGTGAATTTTTTTAATTATTATTTTTTCTGTTTTATCTAACTAAATATCTTTGTTTTGCCAAATATGTATTGTTTACTAAAATTTCTTTTTCACCAAATATATTTTCTTGGATTTATTTTCATGTTATATTTTATTTATTTATTCAGCCATATTATTAACTTTATTTTATTGTAACGCTTTTTATAACTTTATATAATTTTAAAATAATGAACTTTATAGTGCTGTAATTAAGAAAACCCATACTAAAGATCAAACAATTCGTCTATTATTCTTTTTTAAAATATTGGATCATCTATTTGAAAAATAATCCTAACTAATCAAATATATAGATATATTTCTGTAAAGTAAATCACTTATGTGTAAAAAAAAAATGATGTATAATCTTTAATTTTTTTAGTTAAAATATAGAGCCACATTTTTACTAATTTGATCACTGACTTCACGTACCTCTTGATCTTTAGCTTTCATCTAAATTGTTTCTGGGCCACAAAGATACAATTTTCTTGAGACGTCTTTTTCGTTTGCGCATTTAAAAAATAATAATATTATATCATTCATTATTTTGAAAATTTCTAATTTAATCTACAATTTATCGGAAAGAAAGAATGTTGCGGTCGGTTCAAATCCAACGAAAGATACCATCTCCTTCCTGCCATAGAAAGTTGGAAACACTAAATGATTTAATCATAAAGAAGAGCATGAGAACGAAAAAAGAGCATGATTGATGGACTTTAACTTTTAACGAAAACAAAAAAAGTTATTATAATGGGTGCTATTGTGAAATACCATAAAATAACACAAACTTTTATTATAACAAATAATATAAAACATCGTGTCCCGCGCAAATCAATTACTAATTGATCCGCGAGGTTAGTTACATGCATGGTTCTCAATGTCAGAGAAACCCTAATTCGAATCCTGATTTTCGTTCTTCTTGCGGAATCCTTATCAAGCATCGTACATAAACCCTAAACTTGGGATAAATAACCACGAGACCTTGGAAATATACTAAAAACTCTAAATAAGAAATGCATACATAACTTCTCGTTCAGGCAAGTGTCAAATATATAGTTTTGAAACCTTTCTGCTTGGATATGAAGACTCATATGAAATGCTTTTCGAGGGATTCTGAGTCGGTGTCATATATAAAATCAGCATGGTCAAGAAGATAATTTGACCAACCCTCGAAGTTTCCAAATATATTGTCTTGATCATCAACGCTAGTTGATGAGACTTCTTGGGAAACATCGGACATAAGAAGATCATGGCCATACTCGACATTCATATAGTTCTCCTCGTCCCCGAGTTTTTCGAGAAAATGTGAGAAATCGTAACCCTGGTCCATGCCGAGATCAGAAGTAGCATTGATCTCATGTTCGGGGTACAAAGATGATTGGGAGAAGGGATCAAATTCGGCGAGAGTATTTGTCAGGGATGCATTAGAAGTATCATCTTCATTGCGAATCGGCTCAGAGAAGCCATTGGAAAAGCTTGCATGTGATATTGTAGTAGCATTCAAGCTACCTTCCATGGAAGCCGACAATATATCTTTGATAGAAGTGGCCTTGGCCGCAACTTTGTTCAAAATCCTTGATGTAGAACTCGATTTCTTAAAGCGTTTCTTGCAACTCAAGGAACTGCCCTGAACTGGTGTCCCAACGTTGTTGGTAAACTCAGACACCTCAGAAACCGTGTTGAAACCAGATGAAGGAGGACGAGACAGGGAAGGCATTGAGCTCGACCGGGAGTATTGCTTGTCCGAACTAGATGCATCTAGGGAATGCAAATTCTCAGGCGGCGTTGTGGCAGTAGGGTTGGAGTTAGAATCTAGTGGCTTGTGAGTCACGGGATCAGTACCCTGTTCGATCAAACGTTTTTTGAGATGCGTGTTCCAGTAATTCTTGATCTCGTTGTCTGTTCTTCTCGGTAAATGTCTAGCTATGACCGACCACCTAACGGCAAAAATAGAGATTGAGAGATCAAAGGCGACATTAATATGGAAGAGACGATACTAAAATAATGATCGTATCTTTAAAGTAATATGAAACCTTTTCATGCATTTCAATATTCATTCAAGTATCCGTACACACACATATAATTAAACATATAAACGTACTTGTTACCACGAGAAGCATGAAGCATGATGATAATCTGTTCCTCCTCTGGACTAAACTCGCCTCTTTTGATCTCAGGTTTTAGGTAGTTAGTCCATCGCAGTCTACAACTCTTTCCACACCGTTTCAACCCTAATTAACACCATATATTCCTGATAACAATTTCATACAAAAAAAATACTAAATAATTAAGCATGTACAGATTTTAATAGAGATATTAACCAGCTTTTTGGGGAATGTCGCGCCAGCCTCCTTCACCGTGCTCGTGAATGTAAGAGATGAGTTTCTTGTCTTCCTCGGTGGTCCATGCCCCTTTCTTCATCCCTTCTCCGACACAACATGGCTTTCTTGACATCTTTTTCCGATATGAACACTAATGAGTACAATTTTATATAACCTCTCACGAACAACCAACAAAAATAAAAATATAGAGAAAACTATGCTTAAGGAAAGTAAAATTTGAAAGGAATTTTTCTAATAAGATAAGAAGGAAATAGATCTGTTGATGAGAACTCTGATGCATTTGAATATGAGACTAATCGAGAAACGCTCTTTGGTATCACCCACAGAGCTGCTAGGTGTTTTCATGTTTTTCACGTAGAGTCTAAATCTTTTTTTTTGTTCTTTCTATTCTTGAAATATTACGACACAAAATAAGATCAGAATAAAGAAGCTTATGAAGAAGAACCAAGAGGCATGAATTGTGTGATAGTGGTGAGCTTACGGGCTATACTCCTCTATATATACAAGTGCGTACATACTCAGAATGTTATAGATATTTTGGTAAGTAAATTATGAATTATTTAAATAGATTAATAAGAACAATGTTTGCAAAGCGATGTTGCCAATTACTATATTTTGGTATATATATTTATTTTGAAGTATTTTGTTTAGGAAATTGCGTTTTTGGTACTAGATGATACTCCATATATTACATTTATAACACCTAGATGTACTAGATTCTTACATAACATATTCAATTATCATAGGAAAGACAAATTGGAGTTGGTTCAATAAAAATTAAATTAAATTTTTATTATAAACATAGAATTGAATGAAAGATCCAATGTGGAGAGTCCGAGGTGAAGAGCTAAAAGTATCAGTAAAATTATAAGGTAAAAGGAAATCCATTTGAAGATGTAAAAAAAAGAAAGAAAAGGAAATCCATTTGAAAAAAAAAAAAAATTTGACATGTAAAAAAAAAAATTGACTTTTAAGGATATATTATGTGCAAATACATGTGTATGTTTAAATATTGGGTTATATAGTTTATATCAAATAGTATAATAATTAAATCTAACTTTATAAACGCAAATGCAAAATGGAAAAAAACAAAAAAATCGTGTCCTGGATACTATAGAGTAATAGTAAAGCGGGAAAGTAATAGGCATTATTGTTGATCATTGAGAATTGAAGAGATATTGTAACATCACGTAGGTCCTATTCGTTTGCCACTTTTTGTTTTTTGTTTTTTTGGGATAAATTTGCCACTTTTTGTGGTTGTCCAATTATTGTTCGTCTCTTACCACCTCTCACATATTCTCATTTTCCTTCTCTATAATTTTGTTATATTTTTTTGGTTAAAATCTATAATTTTATTATCTTAAACATAAACGAACTTCTTATTTACTTTGATTCTCTTTATGCTTCTTCGGGGCTCTCCACTTAAAATTTCACGAGTTTGGAACCCACCTTGATGATCGTTTTCTAAGGCTTAATTTTTGATCAGATTGTTACATGGATAGAGCCATAGAGGAGTCCTTGATTCTAGTCAACCAATTAATTTATCCCTAAGATCCGCTCGTTTTAGTCAATTCTATATGTCAACCAACTTAGATGGTCCCACAGTATTCTTCACTTATTCTTGGTTCTTAATAGTTTATTTTTAATATCTCTCGGCCAAAACCATTTGGTGCAAGCATCATCTTTCCAAATATGTGATATAAGATCGGATGACCACATCAATATGTTTTTCTAACCTTTTTAAAAAAATGATAGTTAGGAGGTATTCCAATCTCTTACTACCTGACTAATCCCCAAAATGAATGCAGCTGTCCAATAATCTATTCACCAAAGCTTTTAATAAGTCTAAAGTATGATATTATTTTGGTTGTACAAATGAGAGTGGTTAGATAATAACAACGTTTGAGGATAATCAATTTTTGGTGTAAGGATAATCAATTTTTGGTCTAAATCAACTTGGCAACTCTCCAGGGCCGGCTTAGACACATGGCAATATGGGCATTTGACATGGGTCCAATTTTTTTAATTAAAATTCTTCAAAAAAAGAAGTCCAAAATAAAAAAAATAAAAAAATTGAAAATTGCCCAAACTTTTTGTTCTTACCTAAAGCTCATATATAAGTAGAGATGGGTAAATAGGAACCACTAACAGACTACTACTTGGTTATGTTTCTCTAACTCTTGGTCACATATTTTTGGTTTCTTCTAGGTATTTGACTGATCTCTATGAACGTTGCAAACCTTAAGCCTCAAAACTCCGTTGAGAATATTCTCCATTGCCTTTTTCAAGCATTCATCTCTGTACTTACTTGCGAAGCAAAAGAAAAAAAAGAGAGTTTCAACATTCAATCTCCTCGGCCTTAAAATGTCCTCCACAATTTATTTGCTTAGTTTATCTCGCAAACTAAAACTCATCATAATCCTTTTATAAACCACAATTTTCGCAACGACTCTCATCCGAGGATTTAGATTGCTTTGATCATTCTAACTCTTCTTGATTTTGTAACTTTTTGCGGTTGTTTAATCATATTCTTAACTATCTTTTCGCAAAACAATTTGCTTCACATTGGTTTTTTTTTTTTTTTGGTGTGAACCAATTTTTAGTGATGTTATACTTATATATATATATACTTGGACGGATTGCTTTATGTGGTTACCACGTCTCCCACAAATCATTTTGTATCGGGGAGGTTCGGGGATTTTCTGTTAAGGTAGAGCCGGTTGCGTTCCGGTCGGCAAATGAGGAGGAATAGGTGATTTATAGCTGTGCCCGGAGGGCTGCCTAAGTACCCCGGATTGGGGATCAAGCCATTCGTAATTCGTTGCTGAGGCGGGTAGGAGAGAACTGGAGAGCGGAGAGCTGCGGAGAGCAGCACCGAGAGCTAGGAGAGCTGCAGAGAGCTGCAGAGAGCGGAGAGCTGGGAGAGCTGGGAAAGCTGGGAGAGCTGGGAGAGCTGGGAGAGCTGCGGAGAGCTAGGAGAGCTGCCTAGCTGGGAGATCTGCCGAGCTGGGAGAGCTGCCGAGCTGGGAGAGCTGCCGAGCTGGGAGAGCTGGGAGAGCTGCAGAGAGCTGGGAGAGCTGCCGAGCTGGGAGAGCTGCCGAGCTGGGAGAGCTGGGAGAGCTGCAGAGAGCTGGGAGAGCTGCCGAGCTGGGAGAGCTGCCGAGCTGGGAGAGCTGCCGAGCTGGGAGAGCTGCCGAGCTGGGAGAGCTGCCGAGCTGGGAGAGCTGGAAGAGCTGCATAGAGCTGGGAGAGCTGCCGGGAGCTGGGAGAGCTGCCGAGCTGGGAGAGCTGCCGAGCTGGGAAAGCTGCCGAGCTGGGAGAGCTGGGAGAGCTGCAGAGAGCTGGGAGAGCTGGGAAAGCTGGGAGAGCTGGGAGAGCTGGGAGAGCTGCGGAGAGCTGGGAGCGCTTGGAGAGAGCTCATTTTTTAGAGAGGGAAAGTTATTTAGAGAGAGAGAGAATGAGAGTTTTTCTTGTGTGTGGGATATTTATAGTGGGAGTTGAGCAGACAGCTCTCCGGTTTTTGGAGACAACGTGATGGTTCGTGAACAGTACCCGGCATGTCGTGAACAGTGCCGGGCAGGTCGTGAACAGTACCCGACACGTTGTGAACAGTGCCGAGCATGTCGTGAACAGTAACCGGCACGTCGTGAACAGTACCGTATCTGCATAGTGGATGTTGGGGTTTTGGTGTTGGGCCTTTTGCTTTGTAATGGGCTAAAAAATGGGGTGTGCTCATCACCACACCCACAATAGCCCTCCCCCAAGTTCGGCGAATGAGTGTCGAAGTCGGCGGACGAAACAAGTCTTAGCTCGGTATATGTTAACCTGCGAGTAAGGGTGAACTTGATTAGAGCTAAAGAAATTTATGTGCAAGTGCGAGACTAGGCTCGGCACTTGTTGATCGTGTTGTTTGCGAGATGAGCTCGGCTTTTGATGACTCTTAAGCTTAAGTATGAGGCTGGGCTCGGCACTTATCTTGTCGAGTATTTGCGAGATGAGATCGGCTTTTGGGTTCGACCCGAGGTGCGAGGCGAGAGCTCGGCTTATCCTTTGCGAGCTGGAGCTCGGCTTTTGGGTTCGATCCGAGGTGCGAGGCGAGAGCTCGGCTTATCCTTTGCGAGCCGGAGCTCGGCTTTTGGGTTCGACCCGAGGTGCGAGGCGAGAGCTCGGCTTATCCTTTGCGAGCCGGAGCTCGGCTTTTGGGTTCGATCCGAGGTGCGAGGCGAGAGCTCGGCTTATCCTTTGCGAGCCGGAGCTCGGCTTTTGGGTTCGACCCGAGGTGCGAGGCGAGAGCTCGGCTTATCCTTTGCGAGCCGGAGCTCGGCTTTTGGGTTCGACCCGAGGTGCGAGGCGAGAGCTCGGCTTATCCTTTGCGAGCCGGAGCTCGGCTTTTGGGTTCGACCCGAGGTGCGAGGCGAGAGCTCGGCTTATCCTTTGCGAGCCGGAGCTCGGCTTTTGAGGAGAAAGAAAAGAGTAAAAAATGAAATAAGCTTGGCACTTATCTGTATGCAGCTGTTCGGAGATGAGGGTGATGTTCCCGACATTTGCCGAGCTACTCTTTGCGTGTAGAAAAATCCTCAAATCCCCTCCTTCTAGCGCCAATTGTTGGAACGTGTTTGAGCACGTCTCCCACAAATCAATTTATATCGGGGAGGTTCGGGGATTTTCTGTTAAGGTAGAGCCGGTTGCGTTCCGGTCGGCAAATGAGGAGGAAGAGGTGATTTATACCTGTTCCCGGAGGGCTGCCTACGTACCCCGGATTGGGGATCAAGCCATTCGTAGTTCGTTGCTGAGGCGGGTAGGAGAGAACTGGAGAGCGGAGAGCTGCGGAGAGCTGCGAAGCTGCACCGAGAGCTGGGAGAGCTGCGGAGAGCTGCAGAGAGCGGAGAGCTGGGAGAGCTGGGAAAGCTGGGAGAGCTGCGGAGAGCTGGGAGAGCTGCCTAGCTGGGAGAGCTGCCGAGCTAGGAGAGCTGCCGAGCTGGGAGAGCTGCCGAGTTGGGAGAGCTGGGAGAGCTGCCGAGAGATGGGAGAGCTGCCGAGCTGGGAGAGCTGTCGAGCTGGGAGAGCTGCCGAGCTGGGAGAGCTGCCGAGCTGGGAGAGCTGCCGAGCTGGGAGATCTGGGAGAGCTGCAGAGAGCTGGGAGAGCTGTCGAGAGCTGGGAGAGCTGCCGAGCTGGGAGAGCTGCCGAGCTGGGAAAGCTGCCGAGCTGGGAGAGCTGGGAGAGCTGCAGAGAGCTGGGAGAGCTGGGAAAGCTGGGAGAGCTGGGAGAGCTGCGGAGAGCTGTGAGCGCTTGGAGAGAGCTTCTTTTTTAGAGAGGGAAAGTTATTTAGAGAGAGAGATAATGAGAGTTTTTTTGTGTGTGGGATAATGAATACCAAAGGGGGTATTTATAGTGGGAGTTGAGCAGACAGCTCTCCGGTTTTTGGGGACGACGTTATGGTTCGTGAACAGTACCCGGCATGTCGTGAACAGTGCCGGGCAGGTCGTGAACAGTGCCCGGCAGGTCGTGAACAGTGCCTAGCAGGTCGGGAACAGTAACCGGCAGGTCATGAACAGTACCCAGCACGTCGTGAACAGTACCGTATCTACATAGTGGATGTTAGGCTTTTGGTGTTGAGCCTTTTGTTTTGGAATGGGCTAAAAAATGGGGTGTGCTCATCACCACACCCACATAATTCATTTGCCTGTCATGCACTCAATACCCTCTATAGTCTATTCTATGTCTCAATCCTTTTCGACAATATATTTATTCTTTCATGCTGTCACTCTTGTTTTATTACGGACGTTGATAATTTTTATACCAATATACTTTTGTTATATTAATCACCACATCACACGAAGTTGATCTTCTTTTTATTTACCTTTATATCGTGATTAAACACTCTTTTTTTTTTTTTAAGAAAGGGTTGTGATTAAACAGGTCTTCACGCCAAATATTATAGTTTCGTTCTCAAAGCCACTACTGATTAATCTGAATCCGGACGTAGAATTAGGTATGTTAATAACGCTATTAGAATACAAAAACCGGTTTAGTTAGTCAAGTGGACTACTACATCGTATCATCATATGGTAACTGGTAAGTATATCTAATTGTAAATATTATTTATAATATGTTTAGCTCATGATTCATTGGTTATGGACTTAATTAGATTGAAATAAAACATAAGAATAAAATGATTTTGTATCCATAAGTTGAGGTAATAAAGAACTTCAGCCATTCTTTTGGGACCATGTAGCTAAAGCCCAAACGTGCGAAACAACTACTCACCACAAAAATAAAATTGAAGAAGCATGCATTTCTTTTAGATTTTACCTTTTTACATTAAACATTTTTAAAAACAATTACTTTCTTTATAAATAAGAAAGGAATATTTTTCTACTTTTATTTTGAAAGGGATTTAATGACTGATTTCGGTTGTGCTCTCAGGTGTGGTCTCAATTCTTTTATCTTTCAAATAATTGGTATCAGAAAATGTCTTGCGCCATGTGATGTTTAAGTATCATTTTTTAACTATCGAATAATAAAAACTTAATATTATAAATTATCGAATTAAAAGTATATTTCTGAAAATATGTTAAAATACATCAGTTTCGGTGGAAACTATGAAAGAAAATCCTTTTTACAAATAGTAATTTTCCTTACCCATTTTCTCTGAAACGAATGAATTACCACTGTTTTTCTCAAGTTAAAAATGTATCTTTCTTATGTAAGAATTACTTTAAACAATCCATCTCAAGCATGCCAGTTTCTGAATAATAAGAACAGAAGCGGAAGCATATCTTATAGATTCATTGCTTATGTTCTGAATATTAGGAATGATTCTTCCAAAGCAAACACTGAATAGCTTTTAGGTCTTTGTTGATGGGATGCAGAGAATTTTCTGTATTTCTGATTAGGGTTACTTTGGGGACCATAACATTCTATTTATATAGAAACAATTTCTAATTCGGCCCTTCATCAAATTAGAAATTACTGAATGTATCCTCACATTAAATTTCCATAACACTTATGCCTCATAGTCTTTTATTTTACACTTAAGTAACCACACAAGTTTTGACTACTTTAAATAATGACCATAACACATTGATTATACACAGCATGACCACGGTTACGGTTAATGCGGTTAAGGTTATTTAACCACCAGTTACGGTTAGAATTTTTTTTAACCTTAACCTTAACCGTTTAATATTATACGGTTAAAACGGTTACGGTTAAATACGAGTCCGGTTAATACGGTTACGGTTAGATACGGTTACGGTTACCTGATGACAATAAATGGTTAATGTCATGATTTATAATTAAATAATTATAAATTTTATGAACTAAAATAATAATAAATAAAAATTATCTATTTTGACGAATGATGATGACCACTATGTTTACAGTTTTTTTATTTAGTTCTATTATGAGATTTAGTTTTATTTGTTTTTCTTTTTTGTATATGTGAACATATATATGTTTGCCTCCCAAGTTGAAAATAAAAATTAGAAATTTTTTGTTTGTCTCCCAAATTTTGTTGTAGTCGACAAACATATATCTAATATCTTAAACCATTAGTCTAGCACGTTTAAGTTTTAATTAATATTTCTATTTGTTAGATTTACATTTGCTATTGGTAAATTGATTATATATAATTTTCTTTGAATTTTTAATTTTACATAACTAATTATAATTATTAGTATATATAATTTTGTTTTTAAAACGGTTATGGTTAAAATTTTACGGTTTAACCTTGCTGTTAACCAACGGTTTTGATACGGTTACGGTTAATAGTTTTTTTAACCATAACTAATATATTTTTACGGTTAACGGTTACAGTTTTTAACTGTCTGACACAGTTTCAGTCTGGTTATGGTTTGAAAACGATACGGTTACGGTCCGAAATATGGTTACGGTTCCATTTTGGTCATGACTATATACACATGTAACCCCAAATTAATTCTTACATCTTAAAGTTGTCATTTTCGTGATTATTACGACCTGAACTAACTATTTCGTAACTGATGTGGAGAAAGCAGGAAAAGCATTAGAAAGAAGGACCCGGCCGCATTTGATTTTGTACAGCTTCAATAGGTTACATACATATATATATATATATATATATATATATATATATATATAGTTGTAAATTTTTTTGACTTAATTAGATTTTAAACGGTTTGTATTTAATATAAATTAGTCCAAGTTTGATTTATGTTACATTTCTTCATTAACTTTCAACAACTTTAGTTAGGCATGCACAGACATGAAATATCATAATAATTATTTGTTTTTCTTATGAACACTATCCGTAACACAAGGACATATTCACCCCTGTTAGTTCATTCAAATTGCAGAAATATGAACTTCCAATAATATATCACTACAAGAAAATAAGGGTATTTCCGACGGCCAAATCCGTCCGAAATCTGTCGGAAAAAGCCTTTTCCGACGGATTTCCGACGGATTTAAGCTGTCGGTTACAGTTTGTCGGAAATATGGCTTCTGTCGGAATCCGTCGGAATTTTCCGACGGATATTCGGTCGGAAATGCCGTCGGAAGTCCGTCGGTTGGCCGTCGGAAGTCCGTCGGTTGGCCGTCGGGAATTTCCGACGAACTTCCGACGGATATATTACCGACAAAATTTCCGACGGATGGTGATCGGATGAATTTGTCGGAAATCCGTCGGAAATATCTTCCGACGGATTTCCGACGGAGTTACGACGGATAATTTGATCGGAAGTTGTCTTGGAAGTCAGTCGGTTCTTCGTCGGAAATAGGTTCCGACGGATTTACGACGATAACTTATTCCGACGGTTTTCCGACGGAATTGCAACGTATTTTGAATTTTATTTAATTATTTAGTTTTTTTGAAATTTATAAATTAAAATTATATAAATTAGAAATATAAATTAAAAATAGAAATAATAAATATATAAATTCATTAAACAAAATTAAAAAATTCATTACACATTAAAAAAAATTGTTCAAAAAAAAGTATTAAAAGAAAATATTTAAGCGGTTGGAGAATCCCCATCATCGTCGTCGGAATTATTATCCCGAAACATATGCGGTAAACATTTCTGCATCATCTTCTCCAACAATAAGAGCTTCTTGTTGGTAGTCAGTTGCTCCGTCAGTAGCACTTCGACCTGCTGGTCACGGTCTTTCACCGTTTGGGTGAGCTTCTCGATTTCTACCCGGTACTCCGAAGGATAACGAGGAAGCGAGGAAGAAGATTCCTGGTTCATCGAAATGAAAAGCCGGGACCGGAGGCTTCCCGTTCCCTGTCACATGTAGTGCTCTACGAGAACAAATGTCTGGCAAGTCCAATCTAGACTTCAGATTGTCCTTCGTCTTCCCTTTGACATTGAGAACGGTGTTCATAATGTTGTCGAAAAAATTCTTCTCAATGTGCATGACATCCAGATTATGCCTCAAAAGATGGTTCTTCCAATAAGGCAAATCCCAGAAAATGATCCTCTTGTGCCAATTATGAACGTTGCCACAACCATCAACAGGATGATGTCCGTTACCACCACAATCAACGGTCCTCTCTACACCAAAATCTCTGAACTGAGTCAACAAATACTCACCATCTAACTCAGGAGGTGGACCATCAAATACTTTCCGGTTCTTCCTAAACAATGTGGTGCTCCGACGATAAGGATGATCGCTAGGTAGGTATCGCCTATGACAATCAAACCAAGACGTTTTCCGTCCGTGCTTCAATTGGAACGCATCAGTGTTATCTTGACAGTACGGGCACGATAACCTTCCGTGCGTTGTCCATCCTGATAACATTCCATATGCTGGAAAATCGCTAATAGTCCACAAAAGTACCGACCGCATGATGAAATTTTGGTGACAAGAAACATCAAACGCTTCAATACCTTGGTCCCATAACATTCACAACTCATAAATCAATGGTTGCAAAAACACATCAAGTGATCTCTTCGGATGCTCTGGTCCAGGAACGAGAATGCTAAGGAACAAGAACTCCCTTCGCATGCACAAAGATGGCGGCAAATTGTAAGGTGTTACAATTACTGGCCACAAAGAATATTTTCTGCCGTGCTTCCCAAAAGGGTTGAAACCATCGGTACATAATCCAAGGTATACGTTCCTCGCCTCAAACGCCAAGCTGGGATAAATGGATTGAAAATGTTTTCATGCTCCTGCGTCTGACGGATGGGTGATTTGTCCATCTGTTGTATGCTCTGCATGCCATCTCATTGCTCCCGCTGTGCGCTCTGACTGATATAACCTCTTCAATCTCTCTATTAACGGTAAATACCACATCCGTTTATATGGCACTGGCACTCTTCCACCTGTTTCCTTATACCAAGGTTTGCGACAAAAACGGCATGTCGTACGGTCTGCGTCCTCTCTCCAGTAGAGCATACAGTTGTCTATGCATACATCTATCATCTGATACGGCAATCCTAGACCTTGAACAAGTTTTTGTATCTTATAGTATGATGCCGGTGCAAGATTATCTTCTGGCAAAATTCTTTCACAAAATCAGCGATTGCATCCACGCACTCCTCACTCAAATTGAAATCCGTCTTTATTCCCATCATCCTTGTTGCAGTTGATAAAGGGGAATTTTCACCTCTACACCCATCATATAACGGATGTTTAGCAGCGTCTAACATATCAAAGAATCTCCGAGCTTCTAAGTTAGGTTCTTCTCCTCTATCTCCATACTCAGCAACCGATGATATACTTTCACGAAATGCATCGTTCACCATCTGAACATGACCTACAGTACTTTGTACTTCCATTGCGGGTTCTTCTAAGCTAGTGTTATCCCCAATATAATGTTCACTAGTACTAGAATAATTATCCACCATTGTATCATTTTCTCCATGATAATATCAAATCTTGTAACCCGGCATAAACCCATGACAATACAAGTGTGACCATACTTCATCTATCACGATAAATCTACGATTCCCACAATTGGTACAAGGGCAATAGATTTTACCGGTTTTTTTTTCTTTCTTCTGCATACCCGCAAATGCCATGAATTCCTGTAGACATTCTTTGAATTCCTCCGTAACTAGGCCCGTGTCCGGAATTTGATGAGTCTTGTCCATCCATGATCGAAAATAATTATAAGGATTTGAAGAAGACATTTTCGTAAGGAATTAGATAAGAGAGATTTTTTTTTTGTGATTATAAATGAAGTGTGGATACGTTTTTATAAGGAAAATTTTGTGCATTTTCTGACGTATTTTCGACGGATCTAAAGTAGATATTATAGATGTCGGCAACCATGTCGGTAACCATGTCGGCAAAGTCACCATCTATCGGAAATCCGTCGGAAAATTCCGACGGATGGGCGTCGTCGGAAATCCGTCGGCAGTATGTCGGCAACATCATAATTGCTTAGAAAGTCGTCGAAAATCTGTCGAAAAGTGTCCGACAGATTATGGTCGTCGGAAATCCGTCAGAATTTCCGACGGATTTCCGACGGGTTCACTTTTCCGACGGCCTTCCGACGAATTTCTGACAGATAAAAAGTTCGTCGGAAATCTATCGGAAAACCGTCGGAATTATGGCCGTCGGAATTTCCGTCGGAAATACCTCTGTTTTCTTGTAGTGTATGCACAATTAGTGAATTTGTCTTGTTGACAACAATTTTTTTTGTAGTGAATTTGGATTGGCTAAAGACCACATCATCAAGAGCTCCTTTTGAGATAAAAACAAAAAATGAAAAGCAATGAAATGATGGAAGATGGGGATAATCTCTGGTAAGATTCATGTGGTTCTCTATTTTTTGCATTTTTTAATTCTTAATTAAATATAGGCTTATATTTTTTGTTAACTAAATATATAATGTTTATCTAACATCAATTTTAATTTTACCTTGTGCTATATAAAAAAGTTATGATTTCAATCTTTTATTTAACCTGCAGATTACGTTCACGAGATAACGAGATGATAGTGGTCTATATTGGATCTTCTCTCGAAGAAAAAAAATCCAAGTACAAAAGAAAGATATAAAGAAGTCAGATGATCGTTTCTTTAATATAGTATCCATATGGTTTTCCTCCCAGACGTACCTTTTTGTGCGTAATCCTCTGTTTGTAGCTAAATGTAATAAAACCATATAATAAAATTAGAAATAGTGTTTCTTATATGTTTTTTCTTAAATAAAAGAAATAAAACAGAACTTGATTGGTGTATATAGAACTGTTAGAACATGTTAATAATACTAGGACTGAATCTGCGCTATAGCACGGATAATTTTTAAAAAAAAAATGTTTTGAAATTTATGAATTTTTTTTTTTGAATTTTATAATAAATCTATCTAATTATTATAGATAGAATTGTCAAACCGGGCTAATCTGTTTACTTAACTCGTTTTGCAATGGATTAAAACTTAAAATTAATCTGTTTCAACTTTTGTTTTGATATATATTCAAATAATATAATACAAATTGTAGTGAAAAATATTACAAGATCTCGAATATGTTTTTTGAATATATGTGGATTTATTATTATTTTAAAATATATAATATTTTTAATATCATACTAATTAAAAACTAAATAATAAATATCTTATTTAATGAAAAACAAATAATTTCTATATAATTTTCAATAAATTTAAAAGACAATTATATACTTTCCTATTTCAATTTTCTTTTTTAATTTGTAATATCATAGTATGTAATTATTTACAAAATAAAGTTTATTTTCTAAAATGACTCTTTAAATAATACTATAGAGATTTAAAGGTTATCCACATGTTCTTAATTACTTCAACCGGATATAAGATTTTTTAGTTCAAGTCCAATATTAACAAATATGTGTTGGACTTCAGTGTTACATTTGGGGATTGTTTAATATTTTATAGATTTGCTACAACTATATATTATTTAGGGTTCTGAGTTTGGTTCAAACTTGTTGTTTAAAAAGAAAATTAAAAAAATGATGTGTTAACAATATCTGACGTAGCTGACTTTTTTTCTTTCATGTCTGGGATTTTTAAGTTTCCGTGTGGTTATCGATTTGTTTTTTTTTTTTGTTAAAGTGGTTATCAATTTATTTAAACCTTTTTAGGATGTATATATATAAAGTATTTGATATTTTGATATGTCTCAGCCTTCAGGTCTTACGCACTTAAGATGATGCATGCAGACTTGAATTAGACCAAACACTTGGAAAACTGTCGAGAAGGATGATCGAGAAACCATGTATCAGCTACTACTAATGCTTTTGGAGTGACTCTGATGCAACGAGATATTATTTAGATCATTTTTTTTATATTGTTTTAGTTTTTGTAAAGGTTTTGAAATTATTATAAATAAATCGTTTAGACCTAAAATTGTATTCCGTTTATGATTTGATTAATGAAATTGATAGTTTCTCTCTTTATCTCCCTTATTTTTGGTATATATTTTGACGATTCAATGATCTTAAGAAGACGATGGAAGATTTATCAAAGATAAAATAGAAATTGATGTTGGATATGTGCTCGTGCATGGTCTATGTGACTGTGTATGTTCATTAAAGTCAGATTTCACCAATCATATTTTAGCTACTGCACATTACTAAAAATACTCCTAAACATTCTCAAAATCCGAATATTATTATTTTTGTTATATATATATATTAACTCAATAATATAAGAGAATTTTGCGCAAGATGTCTCTTATTTTAAGTTTTATTTGTATGTTAACACTTTTGAGAACTTTGTTAAAATGTAGTAGTTTTTCTACTGTTTATGATAAATTTACCTTATGTACAATATAACGTGTACGTTCGTGTATAGTACACGCAGTACCGTGCCTAATGTACAAAAAATTAGGCAATGGCCTAAGGCCACATCAAAATTAACAAAATTATAGGGCCACATTTGTTTTCCAAAATTAGGCTTATGTATATAGTTTAATATATGTGTTTAGCTTTTTTGTTTGAACATTTTATTGTTATAAAAGAAATTAAATAGTTTGGTTATCATATCTATAGAGAGAGAGAATTAGTTAGAAATTTTGAATATGTAAATTTGATAAATAATTTTGTAGGAAAAGTAAGAAAATTTGTAATTTAAAATTTCTATATTATCATTATTTTTATATGTTTCATTTCAATATTATAACTTTTAAAAAATAGTTTAATTTTTATGATAAATGCCACATTTTTAAAATTCGCCTTAGGCCTCTATAAACCTAAGCAGGGCACTGAGTACACGATGTAGATTCAGGGGATATAATCGTCATTTCACGCGAAAACGTGATAATTTTTTTTAGCACTTTCAAAAAATGATAAAAAAAACTAATGAAACTTAAAATAAGTGACATCATGCGCAAATATCTCATAATATAATATAGCTTTGATTCTTTTTTTTTTATATACATGACCATTATCCTACCCTCAAAATTTATAAAGTAACAAGTTTGAAAACAAATACATACAAAGACAACCGATATCAATTTGACACCTAAAATATGTGATTGTATATATAATATATCTTTTTGTCTGTTACATAATCATCAAAAAATATTTGATCTTATTATATTATTAATAATGATGATCATAATGAACAGCTCGTGTAGACGCATTAAGAAGAAGATTGATATCCAGTTTTGCGTGTGTAGATTCAAGAGATGTATACGTGCGCCAGTTTCTGGGTTATATATTGGGCTGTTATTGGACCTATTCTTTACGTTAGAGTTATTGATTCTTGTTTAGGAAGATAGGATCCATTTTTATTTGTACAAAATAGGTCCACTTAATTAGATGTTTTACTTCTTTACAAGAGGCAAGAAGAAGAAACGAGGAGATGATTTACACTTTACATTGTTAGTATTTTGGTTTAATCACGGTTAACTCCAGTTCAAGATAGGGCCCATTGGTTTCCAAAACAAACAGTGGATATATCTAGACTATAATCATTAGTAATTTAAAAATCAAAAATTACTAAGACCATGAATTCATGCAGTTTTTTTTTTGTTGAGCTTTTAGCGTTTAGTTTTTGGTTTTAGTATTTCCTATATGATTTGAAGTTCTAAAACCTAAATTATAGATTTTTTTGTTTTTACTTTAAAATTTTCAAAAATAGGATGAAAATTTTAATCTAATAGCTAGTCATTCGAGACCTAAGAATTATCCGGAAGTTGGACCCCTAGACGCATAACATTATTTAGGCCCAAGTGAATTCCTTTCCTCAATCAATTTACTGTAATCATTAATGGAAATGGTTCATGTCATTTGTAGTAGACTTTTTCGGAGAAAAAAACAAAACAAAAGTTATACAAAAAACATCTCTAAGATCACTCCTTTTTTCCGAGCTCTAAATGATTATTAGTTTAGGAAGAAAGAAGAACAACCATTTGTTCAATTAACATATAATCATGACACGTGGGTATACGTTACTATGTAAAACCCGCAATAACTTTGAATGTAACATTTCTAGTTCATCTTAACTATATATATACGCAGCCAGAATTAGAAAAATACAAAATTTTAATCCAAGTCATATTGGGGTTTGGGAACTGGCTATAAAATGGTTTTGGTACATAGCATTTTTTTTTAAAGGTAAATAAATAAATAAATTTGGCTGGTTATAAAGGTGTTAGTAATTCTTTACATATTTACATGATAGGTCTGACCATATTCACATGATTATAAAATATAAATTTGAGACATAAGAAAATTGAAATATAAAATTATGTTTTAATATAGATTTTATTATTTTAGTTTACTGAATTTATTTTAAATTTACTAAATATTTTATATTTAAAAGTATAATGTGAATATATATACGGATACAGAAGTTAATAGGTTTTTCTTCATAATATTGTATAAGGATTTCAATGTTAATTTGTTATTAGTATATAGTAAACATTGATTACAAGTTAATATGCAAGAAAATGGCTATATTTTGCGGGTCAAATTGTTGGAATTTACTGCATATTGACTTTTTTGAGCGGGCAAATATTTTAACGATTTGCTATAACGTAGTTCCAATGAAATTTTTCTATGTGTCGCAGTATTTTCATATTTTTCTTTATTTTTACGGCAATAGAAATTACTTAGGTAGGTCATTTATTTTATAATGTTTATGAGTTAAACATGTTTAACTAGAAAAAACAAACTTCTGAAATCAATATGAGAAATTTGGAGTATAACAACAAGATGTAGCTTACAATATAACGAGAACAATAATATATATACCAAGAATTATATAATGGTATGTATGATTGTGTACAATACACGGGATGTAATAAGGATAAAATCGATTTTTCACTAAAAATGACAAATATTTTTTTTACCAAAAAAAAAAGAATTATATAAAAGGAGAAGAAAAAAAAAAAAAGAGAGAGCGAGGATAAAACAGTTGAGTGGGAAAAAGAAAGAAAAAAAAAGAAGAGAAATGTTAAAAAAGATGGGTTAAGGAAGATGTCGTGTGGGACTCAATCTATTTAATTTCTAGTTATGATCCCATCACGTGCCTCTCCCACCTCTCCTCTCCTCTCCTTTTGTTTGGTAATTCGAAGTGTCATAAAATAAAGGATAGAGATCATTATTTTCATCCGAGTTTAAATCATATATTTAGATATTCATATTGGTATATGATACCTTTCAATAAACATCAGTGAACCATTCTAGCCAGATAGAGCTTCGCAGTGTTAATACTCGATTCGGTGACTGTTGTGTTGACATTTAGGCGATATTTATGAGTATTCACCCCGTAAAATTTTGCCAAGTAAAACAAAAAAATGATCATCAAATTTTGAAAGTTAACTTAGAATACCACAAAAGAATTGTAGTTTTAAAAATACTACAACCTTTAGATTTAGAAAGGACTATTAATTAAACGTTAAGCAAGAGTTTATAAATCACTTATTTTTAAAACTTGTTTTTGGCCATTTTAAAACCTTAAACTTTGAATTTTTTTTTTTGTATGAGCTTAGAGTTTCTAGTATTTTTGGATGTTTCGTCGTATTTTTAGAAAACAAAGCATAAAATATGATATTTATAGAATTTATCTTATAAAATTATAACTTTAATTACACTTTGTTTATCGCGGTATGAATAAAGTCTTAGGTCTAGCGATATTTTATTTAGATAAACAGAAATTTTTAATACCGAATCCCAATTATATATATGACGCAGGAAAAAATAAAAAGAATATATTTTTGTAAACTTAAAAAAAAAAAATATATGAAATAAAAAGATGTGCTACGTAATATATATAGTCAATACACACAAATTTCTCTTTATCAATATACACACAAATTTCAAGCATCACGCATAACAACTTTATAACGGAATAGATCCGTCATGGGACGAATGCAAAAGGGATTGAGAGATTGAGAAAATGTGCTTAGTATAAACATTTCAAAGTTTAACTATTATAGTTATATATATATATATATATATATATAGAGAGAGAGAGAGAGAGTTATTCTTATCAGAATTATCTATGCATAGTCTTATTTCCTGTTTGGCAATATTGTTTTTAATAATTACTGAACTTCTTATTAAAACTGTAAGACTTATTTAATAATAAAACTATACCTAGAATATTAAATATGATATTTTAAACCTACTATATATATATTTATTTATTTATACATTCTATTTCTCCTCACATCTTTTTCCAGTAATATTAGAAATGAAATACTTTTAAAACTCTACTTATTGATACGTTACGTGAATTTAGGTTTTATGTTCATGGAAATTGTGTTTCACTTTACACATTCCCAAAATTCTAATAAACCACATGGGGGATGCATATATGTATATCAGTATATGATATACCTTATTCTCTATTTTATGCTTTTTACAATATTACTAGTAGAAAATTCGAATTTGAAGTGTCTTTTTAGTAAAACTTGAGATGTTCTACGTCTGTAAAGCGGCCGAAAATGAGACTGGTTAACAAGCAGCAAAAGTGAATATATAATTCTTTGTTGTCAACATGAATATATACTATTAAAATAAAGAACGTTGATTTTTTTTTCATCTTACTTATGAAATACAATCTATACTATTAAAATATGAACACTTTTTGAATCTGTTTTTAAATATCTTTTATTTTACTTTTAATAAATCAAACATATTACCAAATTATGTATTAAATCTGTTGTCAAACATATATTAAAGTTGTTACCAAATATTTATTAAATTTATTATAAACTTAAAAAATAAAAATTAAACATATTTAGAATGTAGTTAAAATCTAAAATTAAACATGTGTCATCTATTATGTAATTAATTAAAAAATTCTTAAATTCATTTTTTACATAGAATCTATCAAATTAAATTGAATAACAATTGAATTTAATAGATATTCGGACATAAAATATATTTAATCAATATCTATCTATATAATGAAAAAGTGAAAAAACGGGATCCCTCGCTGTAGTTTTATCTCTTGGCTTGTTATACACAACAGGCTCACAACGGGTGACCGTATGCGACGGTGGGGAGCTCACCAAGCATGTGTCCTTTGCGGAGAGCCGAAGGAAACTCGGGACCATCTATTTTTTGCGTGTCCCTACTCGTTCACGGTGTGGTCTGACATTGCTGGAAGACTTCTACAGAATCGACAAGATCCGGATTGGGATGAAACTCTCGGAGCACTTACTCAGCGTGCTGATTTCCAAAAACAAATCTTACTCCGACTATGCTTCCAAGTGACACTCTATTCCATTTGGAGAGAACGTAATGCGAGAATTCATCATAACCGTTATAATTCTGAGAATCAGCTGGTCCGTCACATCAACAAGTTCATTCGAAACAGGATCTCCTCTCTTGATTACACATCAAAACCACGAATCCAAAACCTTCTCCAAATATGGTTTGCTGTCTCCTCTCGCTAAAGCTATGGCTACCTCTTCCCTAACGCCTACCAGTGCTGAATTTTCGATCTCTTTTTTGTTGTTGCACGTCTAGCTATCTATTCATTTGTAAATATTTTTACTCAGATCAATAAATTTAACATTCAACCAAAAAAAAATTGAAAAAAAAATATAAAATTGTTTGAGTTTCGGTCTATTTAGTTGTTTTTCAACCAACTTTTATATTGTCTCAGTTTCAGTCTACATAATAAAATCTTATATTATTTTTCAACCAACTTTTTGAGTTTTTCTTTTTTAACTTGTACATTCAGTATATTTATCAAAAAGATGAAAGTACTAAAATATACATTGATTATAATAAAATCGTAGAAATACAAAATAGCTTCGAGAAACGAATTAAACCACTGCTCTAACTAGATATATATACTCCGGTCTATTTGGACTGTATCTACAAATTAAAATATAGGTAAGGTGCACATTCTTTTCATTCATATATAATCTTGTTCAAGAATTTAGTTATTGTACATGGTGCGGTTTGTACATACGGGTGTCAAAATGGGAAACCCAATCCAGCCCATAATTCAATGGTTTGATGGTTAAGTAGATAATGTGTTGATTCAAACCATTAATGAAATGGATTGAATTAACCCATGAGCCACTAAATTTAATGGTTTAATGAGTTAATCCATTAACCATTTAACTCATACAATAATTTTTTTAATAATAATAGTCATCTAAATTAAATTATATAATAATATTTATCTGATTTATTTAACTTTTGGATAAATCACATATATAATTGCATTTTTGGAGGGAAAATTGATGAGTTGCGTTTTTGGCGGAAAATCACGGAATTACATTTTATGCCAGAATTCACGAAGTTGCATTTTAGGCATAAAATCACATAATTGTGTTTTAGCCAGAATATCGCATAATTTTGTTTTTGCAGAAAATCACGGAATTACATTTTTGGCGGGATATCACGAAATTGCGTTTTTGGCGGAAATTGTAGAATCACATATTGGCAGGAAAATGCGTTTTTGGCAGAAAATCGCGAATTTGTGTTTTTTGGCGGCAGCAAAATTGTGTTGTTGATGGAATTCCTATAATCACTTTTTGGCGGGAAATTGCATTTTTGGCAGAAAATCGTAGATTTGCGTTTTTGGCGAGAAATTACGGAATCGTGTTTTGGCGGAAAAATGCGAAATAGCGTTTTTGGCGAGAAATTACGTTTTCGACCGTAAATTACGTTTTTAGCGGAAATTTACGAAGAGAACATTAGGCGAAAAATCATGGAATTTTTTTTAGGCGAAAAACCACTATTGTAAAATGATTTTTGTGTTGAAAAAAAAGATTTGGTTAGATTCAGTTTATACAATTGATTTTGGTTAAATATGTTAAATTTGGTTTACATATTTGATTTTAGTTTGGTTAAATTTGGTTTACATATTTGATTTTAGTTTGGTTAACCATTAGACCCCATTAACTCATTATAATTCAACCCATTTCAACCCAACCCATTTAATCTATCAATCCATTTAATCCATCAACCAATTTATCTCATTAATCCAATTGATCCATTAAAACTAATGTATTAGAGCAATCTCAATGAGATATCCACCACTAAAAAAAGAAAAAAATTCAAAAGAGAAAAGAAAGAGACATGAGTATCTCATTTGAGATAACAAAAAAAAACTTGAGATATCCCAAACATACGTGGTCATTTTTCATTGGTCCAATTCTTTTTTTTTATAAATTTAATTATTTAATTTTTAAAAAAATTAATATTGTATTAGTGAGATACAGTTACCATTGAGGTTGCTCTTAGATTGAATTGGCTCAACCCATAAATTTCAAGCTATTTTGACACCCTATTTATACCTATACTGTATGTTAGTTTTCTATTCACCAAGTAATATAAACATGTAAACCTTTTTAAGAATGACTTTCACCTTTTTAAGACTTTCAACTTCAAATGTCAAAAGTCAAAAGTCAAAACACCAAAAACAAACCAATGGCAAAGAGGTAAAATTCAATAGACTTTTAGGGTGTATATGTATATATTATATTATCATTAAGTATGATATATATACCCAATAGACATTTTTTTGTTTTGACATCACCCGATAGACTCTCCTCTCTAGCAAGTAGCAAGTAGCAAGTAGCAACTTATATTTTAAGTTTCTTTGAGTATGATATATAGTGGAAGTTGAGATGGTAATAACCTATACAAACTTTAACACACCACACTACAAGGTGAAAAAGTTTTCTTTCTTTATGATAGTAATTTAGTGGACATATATGCGACTCTTGAATCTTCTTCAGTAATTCCAGAAAGGTTCAAGATCAACCGGTCCAGCAGAGGAAGACGGATCTTCTTGAACATCGAATCGTCTCTTACCGAATTCAAAATCCGACGAAATATCGGTGTTCATGTCCGTAGAAACTGCGGTTTCTTGTGAGACACTCATCGTTTTGAGACTCTGCCTTCTGTTGTTATCAATCATAGCCTGTAGAACCGAATGTTCTTGAGCGAGAATCGGGCTTTGTAGATTACCAGAGACCTGGAGGGATTGAGTTTGGTAGAGTGGAACCCTGTGGAAAATGTCGGCTTGGATCGCGTTAAGAATAGGGCTGCTGAAGCAATTGAGTGTGGTTCCTTGGGTTTGATCAGTTTGGTTGGAGAAGCAGGGCACGTAGACCGGTTCTGTTTTGGTTTTATTGTTGTAAGGCGAAGCATCAGTCAAAGAGGGCAAAAGCGAAGGGCTAAAGTCGGTTCCGAGTGAACCGATTCGGATTAGACTCGAAATCTGGATCTTCTTCCCTCCAGCACTCTTCTGGAACACCCTGCATATCACCCATTCATTCTGAACAACCCAACACGAAGAAGGAAAATCATTAAACCAAAGGAAAAGAGAAAACAGGGGAAAACAAAGCAGAAACAGAGGATTTTAGATAGAGAAAACAGAGTAACTGTTGGGGCTTCGGGTTAACCTTTGCGGTTTTAGGCAAATTATGGGCAGAGAGTTTCCCTTCAAGCCTATACTCATGCATCACCCAATTTGTTTTCTGACCTTTAGGAGCTCTTCCTCTATAGAAAACAAGTGTCTTCTTCATCCCAACAAGCGATTTGCCTCGGTAAATCTCCTTATCCTTCCCGGTCGCCTTCCAATAACCGGCTTCAGTTGCCCGGTTAGTCCTCAAACCGGTCGGATACTTTCTGTCCCTCAAACAGAAAAAGTACCATTCTTTCTCACCCATTTTTGCCATCCCTGTATAAAGAAAAAAACCCCAATATCAATCCCCAGCAACATTAGATTTCAAGAAGAAGACAAAGAAAAGACCAGTTTAGACAAAGAATGTTAAAACTTGAGATCATGGTCATCTTAAGAACACATACATGGTAACTCCCATGGCTCGGATTTGTTCAAATCAACCTCCCCAATAGCTTTAGCTGAGAAGCTGACGTCAAGAACCTTCTTGTGGAGATAGTGAGTTATGAGTTCTTCATCTGTTGGATGAAACCTGAACCCAGGAGGTAAATCCATCTGCTCTTCTTCCTTCTGAAACCCACAAAAACTCTCCATTTTTCTTCCCTCCCCAAAGATTACCTTAAACCCTTCAAACTGAAAGAAAAACCTGAATTATTATTTTTTTCTATATCCAAAATCCAATATATGGGTTTCTTGATTTGATCTTGAACGGTTTTTTTTTGTTTTTTGTATAAATGGATTCAGATAATAATATGTGAATATATTTATAAATAGAGAGAGAAAACGATGAACAGCGAAGTTGGGGAGAAAGGTTGGAAAGAGAAAAGAGCCAAATGAAACTATAAAGGTTGGAACTTTGAAGGAGTGGAAAAATTCAAAATTGCAATATTTCATTTTCTTAATTATAAGAAAATTACGTTAAAACGAAAATTTTGTTTTTTTAGAATTTGGCAAAAAAAGAATATATTTCCCCATTTTTGTGTGTGAGGAGAAAGATACGTAGTGTGTAACGCAACTTGGGTAGGTTGTTTTAGCACTTTCCTCCCCTTTTAAAAAAAAAAACTTTCCTGAGCTTTTAAAATATTCGTAGAAATTAATTCAGCTGAAAAATTAATTAATTTGACTTTAACAAAAAATTAACTATTTTGCGAAATTTAAATATATTTGCGAAATTAACAAGAGAACGGATAATTACGATTCTTTGAATCTAACGCATTAAGTATTATAGTTACTATAATTGTAATGAAAAGTACAACGAATGATCTTACGTCAGTTAACAAATACAATGAATAATGACAAATGTTTTACCAAGAAATAACTATATGGAATTGAATATTTATGGTGAAAAGTGAAAACACTTTCGTTCAGTGATTAGTGAATGGTTTTAGAGTTATGTTTTAGATTTACATTTTATAGCAAATGAGTTAAGAAATGAGAGTTTTAGATGTATGTGTTTATATTATAAACTGTCACAAATTGTGTATTTTAATTAAAAAAAAAACCAAATGTGTTGCAGTATCGTCTGTTGATAGAATGTTTATACGAATTACTAATTATAAATTTATATGTTCGTATTTGAAATACATTAAATATACTCCATTTGTTTCATAATATAAAATGTTTTGGTCAAAAGCACAATTTTGTTTTTTTTTTACTTTTTACATCTGCTAAGAAATAAACATCATTTAATTAAAGTACTCTATATTTCTATGTTTGGGAGCCAATCAGAATAAATTAATTTTAATTTTTAGCTATTGAGTCTTTTCAATAAATATTTATTTACTTTTTGTATAGGAATGTGAAATTTTTTTATATTTTAAATTAAAACTAAATTCTTAAACATCTTATATTATGAAACAAAGGAAGTAATTGTTAACTATTTTCTCACAGAGACATTTTTGGACTTTTGATTTAATGTTTCTATATATATATCTTGTAAAATAATAACAAATCAACCTTTTTGTTAGAAACTTGTCAATTTTTTCATTTGTCAATAATGGATAAATCATTATTTCTAAAAATAAATAAAATATATTATATCACTTCCCTTATCATATAGGTTGAAGAAGATGGTGCTTCTTATATATTTCACAACTAGGATTTAACCCGCACTAATTATAGTGCGGAGTAATTTTTTTTTAAAAAGAAATTATTTTGAAATTTAATAAAATTGTTTTTATCTGAATTTTACAATATAGCTAACTAATAATTATAGTTAAAATTGTTAATTTGTAATAATTTATCTATTTAACCCGTTTTGCAGTGAACTAAAATATTATTCGGGCTAACCCGTAAAATCTTATAACCTTGAAAACATAACTCTAATATGCATATTTAAATGACTATAGTTTTTGTGGTTCGTTTACGAACTCTTAAAAACAAAAAAAAATCGTGTAACTTTTAATAAAATTAGTAAAATATTTTTCAACTTTTGTTTTGATATATATTCAAATAAAATATAATAAGTTATAGTGAAAAATATAGCAAAATTTTGAATAGATTTTTTTTTTTGAATATATATGAATTGATTATTATTTTAAAATATATAGTATTAAAAATAATTAAGAAATTAAATAATAAATAACCTTTTTAATGCAAAATATATACTTTCCATATTATAATCAATAATTTTAAAAGACTATTATATCATTTCTTATTTTAATTATTCTTTGTTATATGTAATGACATTTCATGTAATAATTTACAAAACAAAGTTCATTTTTAAGAAGTTTAAGAATGTTTTCTTAAATAATATTATAGAGATACACAACAAGCACCACTTTCTTCAATACACAATCTCCATTTTCTTCAACCTACTAGTGCCATAATCTGTACCACGATTATACATCCAATAACCACTAGAATCATCATCTTCTTCATACCAAATTTTGTTTCAACCAACATTTCTTCAACCCTATCAAAAATCTATTTCTCGAGCTTCATTTGAATCTTCTCAAACACCATATTCTCAAACAACATACTCTCTGTTGCAACCTCTTTCAGCTCTTGCTCAAGTTTCACATTTTTAAATTGCAATGTCTCAATCTCATTTAGTAGTGCCTCATTTAGTATGGTTATCATTCACAAGCTACAAAAATAATGATCCATCAAGTCACGATTCTAAGAAACATCAAAGAAATCATAAAAACATTCACATTATCTTCTTTAATCCAACATAAGCACACCGGAAGTATCGTCGGTAAGGATTGTTGTCAGATTTCGAAATCAATGCCACAATTTTTTCACCACACCAACACCTCTTATGAACACCGGCAATTTTTTCACTTCTTGGACAAACACTAGTTGTTCCACTCGAACATCCACACACATTACTCGAAGCTCCAAACATCATCAAAATCCACCTAAAGATCGATAATCATCACCAAAACAAAAAACCCCATTTTTAACCACGAAATCGAGCTCCTACAGTACAAAATAGAAGAATGAGACTACAAAAGTGAAACCCCAACAACATACTTACACTCGATTTTGGTAATTGTATAGATTAGAACAATCAATTTTGCAAATTCGATTTTAGGGTTCTTAGAATTTTTAAAAAATTGATTTGGGGATTTAGGCGGATGAAGTCGGGTTTAATAAGGTTCGAGTATTATGTTGGGTCGGGGTTTTTAGTTTATATCGGGTTTTTCCGGATTAGTTTCGGGGTTTGTTGGTTTGCTCACGAGTTTATAGCACAAACCATCGAAACCAACATTAATGGAGATATAAGTCTTTAACTTTCCTTTTGGGAGGATATAAGTATTTACATTTTCTTTCGTGGAGATATAAACATAAGACATAATTCGAGAGACATCTGATATTATATGATATTTCTCGTGGATAAATAGATCGTCTACCCTATTTTTTTTAGAAAAGTTTTCTGTTTTAAAGAGTGAAGTGCGTTCGGTTTATTGCCAACAAGTTTTGATTTGGTACCAAATATTCACATTTAGAAATATGTGTTCGAGAAGAGTAATCGATAATAGCTGTAAGAGGTAGGCGATTTGGCGAAAGGAAATTTAGAGTTTTCACTCTCTCTTTTTTTTTTGTCGGTGTAGTGAAAAATGTTCCTCTCTCTTTCATCTTCCTTTTTTCATGGTTTGATATGTTTGGTTGTTGTTGTAGCCAAAGTTCCCAGTAGAGATGTAGCCGTCAAATCTCCTGTTCTCAGCTTTTGTTGCGGTTCCTTCCTCAGTCGTTGGACCTTCCTGATCTGCCGAAGCCTTCTGATCCGCCAGTCCCTCTTGATCTACTATCTCCTCCCAAACTTTCTTAGATACATATCCGACATGCTCATCGTTCTCAGATCTGGTGAAGACTTCTCTTCCCTTCGCTAATATGGTTCTTGCTATCCCTTCCACTACTATAGAGAGATCTCATGCATCTTTTTCGTCCTATGGTTTGGAGATGTACTTGCTGTCACCTTCGTCTTTCTTGGAGTGATTGATTCTCCCAACTTTCTCCTTTATGGGGCGAGCTTTGTCTCGATGGCCATGGCGTTAGCTTTACGTACAACAGTTGATCATGCGGTGATCTTGGATTCAAGAATGTTGCATTCAAATCTGCCTCTCTTCAAAATTGAGCAGATCAAAATTTTGTGCATTTGGATTTGGTTGCTTTAGCCTTGGCGGTTGGAATGGTTTTGTCTTCAGACTCGGACAAAGGTTTCAGATCCCTAAACGTATTATCGGATTCTTGAGGACTTGCCTTCCTGATTACCACAAAGAATATTATAAATGAGCTCTATGATTTCTCTGATTTTATCTCGTTGTTTATCTCTTTTTTGCTTTCAAATATAGCCTTATTAACTTGGAACAATTTCTCCCCTATATGGAGTGTAATCTCGTTTAAGCTATAAATGCAATCGTTTGCAAAAAAAAAAAAATATAAAAAAATTGTGTTCAAGTGTTATTAGCCTAGTAGAATCGCATTAGTTTTAAATCTTTTACTTGTAGCTAGTTGTCTGTACATTTATTTGGAAAATATTTTTATTGTTTTGGCCATTTTATTTCCAAAAAGTATCGAAGTATATATACTATATATCTGAGATTTTATAAAAATATATCTATATTATTATTTAAGAACTCATTTAGGAAAATGAACTTTATTTTGTAATTTATTACATATTATGCCATTAAAAATAATTGAAATAGAAAATGATATAATTATTTTTTAAAATTATGGAAGTATTTGTTGCCATTAAAGAGGTTATTTTTTTTATTTTTTTTTTAATTATTTTTAATATTATATATTTTAAAATAATAATCGATTCATAATTACTCAAAATATATTCAAAATCTTGTTATATTTTTCACTATAATTTATTATATTTTATTTGAATATATATCAAAACAAAAGTTGAATTTGTTTTTATTAATTTTATAAAAAATTAGACACAAGATTTTTTTAAGAGTTCGTGGATTAACCACAAAACCATAGTTATTAAACGATACATATTAGAATCATGTTTTAATAACTATTTAAAAAGTTAATTATTTGTAATAAGTTTAACTATACATAAAATTGTTTTAATCACGTTTTCTTTATTTTTTCATATAAAACATTTAACTATTAGCTAGAATTATATCATTCTTAAGGTTATCACAATATTTAACTATTTTTAATTAAATATGTATTATCAGAAAAAGATATTAAATATGTATTACCAGAAAACAGATATTTAGAAATATACTATTTTTAATTTAACTAAATTACCAGAAACAAATCATCTTTTTTAACATTTAACTATTTTGAATTTCTGCATAAAATTTTATCACAATATTTTCGTAGGTTACATTTAAATATTATGTTGACATTTAAGGATTATCCACAAAAGGAAATTATGATCTTAATATAATATTCGGTTGCAATATTTATGAATTTGAAAAAATAAATATAATATTCGGTTTCAACATCTCAACAATATCTAATTTTCCCATTTTTTAGAAAGTTTAAAATTTATTTAGCATAATTTGTTATCTTTCCTCTAGTAATTGTGAAGATTGCAATCTTTATAATATATGCTTTAGGAATCTTTCTACAAAATTTATAAAAAATATCTAATTAAGCCAACTAACCAAATTTGATACGAAAAATATTTGATGCAATATTTTTTATTTAATATTTAACTTCCATGTATATAAACATGAAAAAACTTCTCCAACACTCTTCATTCATCTATATAAAGAGACTCTTTCGATCATTGATACACAATTCTTTAGGTTTCTGTAGATGCTTTCGTTTTATTCTTCTACCCTCATATTATGAAATTTTGGTTAATTATGATGCGTATTGACATGTTTTTTTTTCTTTGTTGCAGGACATCAATGGATTGCAAATCTTTCATATCAACTATCTTCAAAGGTGATTTACTTAATAATTACTGTTTTTTTTAAGTTTTCTTGCTAATCCTAATCTTTTTGTTTGAAGAAACAAATAGACTAACAAAATAGTGATAGAGGTTAACTATCTTTCCATTTTAATATACATAACAAAATATGTATTTTACTTATTGATATTCTTCTCTTGATAAACACAGGTTCGAGTCAAGTCATAGCTCAATCCTCAACACTACCAACTTAGACTATTGAGCCATGATGCGAGTGGGTCGATAATTATACGTAAAAGCTGATGACTTGGAGTGACAGTTGGATTCGATCTAATTGTTTTTATAGCTATTAGAGGATTGAGCTGGAGCATTGAAGATCTATCTCTATATTTTGATTTGGTTGATTTTTATGTTGAGACTCCTAAGTTGTTGTCTATAAGAGTTGTAACATTCACTGTTTTTTAGTTCGTTGTTGAATAAGTTTGTTTAGTCTTCAGTTTTTCCAATTGGTATTCAAACTTTGTAAAATGAATATCTTATAATATTTTCTTAACTGATTTGGATTATTAGAAATATCTCATTTTGCTTAATTGGTAAACGACTCATAAGATTTTTTTATAAATTCTTATGTATTTTCTTTAAAAAAATAATTGTTTTGATTTATTGTTTATATTTTGTACAAATAGTAGATTTTGGTTGATGTACTGGTTTAAAAACGAAGTGGAGTATTAATTACTATTAAGTAAATCTTTTCAGGAATTAAATACTTCTCTAATATATTTTAAAAGAAAACACAAAGAGAATCAGATATGAATTTTAAATATATACATTGAAAATTTAATTATTTACAAAAAAAAAAATTTAATTTTGTTAAGTATTTTTACAAATCTACGAACATAATAATCAGTTTTAATAAACTAAATTAAGTTATTTACTATAAATTAAATTAATTATTTTCAAAAATAATAATTTTATTCATAATATGGTAATACACATTATATTTCATTTGAAATATATTCAGCTAACTATTTCTTGATTTTAATCTTATAGAAAAACAAAAAATGTCAAAAGTATATAAATTTATTTCATAATTATTTATGTTCTTATTTATAAAAAGTATGAAAATTAAAATATGATATAAAATATAGTTTTTTTGTGAAAATATACAAAATATAGATTTAGTATATCACCACAATTTAAGTTGGAAAATATCATTCAAATCCATTAGCAATATCATTTCCATTTATTAATATTTTCTTTTTATTTTAAAATTTCGTTTTAGAAACTAACAACTCTAAATTTCATTTTAATTTATCTTTTCATTCGGTAGTTTAGTATTTCAAATCGTATTAATTATTTATGAGAATTTTTATTTTTAAGCAATCAAAAATCTTTTTTGGCATCTTTTAATTTAATATTATATTGTTTCCTAATTTTCAGCCTTAAACAACTCAACATTATATAAAAAGTAAGTACGTGACAGCAATTTTGATTATTAGCATTTATTTCAAAATTTATTCAAATTTGGTTAGTTATTATTACTACATTCAAAAAGGTATTCAAAAAGGTAGCATTTACTACCTTCATAATTTTCAGCCTTAAACAACTCAACATTATATAAAAGGAAGTACGTGATAGCAATTTTGATTATTAGCATTTATTTCAAAATTTATTCAAATTTGGTTAGTTATTATTACTACATTCAAAAAGGTATTCAAAAAGGTATGAAAATCCATAACAATAACTTGGATATTACGATCGACAAAATTACCTAAATAGTTGCAGAAGTGATGAACAAAATTGAGGTATGATATTACGATAACTAACAATCATATTTTCTGGATTTATTATTGATAAAACAAATATACGATTAATAAGTATATATGAGTAATCATTAGCACTCATTTTTCTAAATTTACAAAAGATTTGATGTTCGAACAGAAATTATTCTTTCAAAGTTTCGTAATTTCCAAGCATGTTAATTTGATTAACCTGCATAAATAATAATACATTACATTTATAAAACAATGTCATTAACTAAATATATTGTTCTCTACATTAGATTCAAAACATCTAAATCTACCTAATTAATTTTATTTGCATCAAATCTCTAAAATGGAAAAGATTTGTTAGAGTTCAATCGCATCCCGTGCACTAGATTTTCACTCAATCATAGTAAAATATTGTAGATAATTTGACTTTAAATTAAGTGAATAGGTAGAAACTTAATAGAAAAATAAGGTTTTATTTTGTTAATTTTTTAAAAATATACCATTGTATGAACAAAAAGACAGTTAAATTGTGTGAATTTTTAGTAGAACTTTACAGATTTTAGAAGTGTTAAACTTTAATTGGATAAATTAAAACTTTAATAATTTTAAAATAAATTTAAAATTTACAAGAATTGGCACTTAAAATAAAATAAATATTCAAAGTCTGAGACGGAAAAACAGTAAAAGATATGAGATGGGTAGATAGAACGATTTAGATATGAGAATAAATGAAAAACTGATAAGATTAGATTTAAGTAGAAAACCGAGTATAAGCAAAAGACAGATGCCAATAGTTGAGATTTTGAACGGTTCTAATGTATATTCACCATACATGTAAAAGTCTAAGCGATTAGTTTGAGCTTGATTGAAAAACTTTTTTTATGTGTCACTCCTACAATTAATTTCATATGTAAGTTCCCGGATATGATAAAGAGGTGATTAATAGGGACTTTAACCTTAGGTTATTAAAGTATTTCAAAAAATGTTGTAGAGAATTTGACTTTAAAATAATGGATAGCGATTTAAAAAAAATTATGTCTTATTTTGTTGGCATTTAAAAAATAAACCACCGCAAGAACTTAAAGACGAAGTTAGACTGTGTGAATTTTTACTTATTATTTTTAAGAGTTTTAACAGTGTTAAACTTTAGTTGGATAAATTAAAACTGTAAAGATTTTAAAATAAAATAAAAAATTTCAAAGTGTCACACGGAAAAACAATAAAGATAGCTGATATATCATGGTTTTTACCCTATTTAGGCCATGATATAAGTCCTTTTATAGAGTCTTTTCTTGTGTTTTGGAGTCTTTTAGAGTCTTTCACAGGTTATAGCACGTCTGGAGCTTAATTGGAATTATTGGAGCTTTTCTGGAGCATTCTGGAGCGAGACTGAAGTCTGATGACTAAGAGCCCGATCTGAGCACCGAGCATCGATCGATACCCCCTGGTATCGATCGACACTCATCGAGATTTCATGGGCCGCGACTAATTATGAAGTCTTGGAGAATTGCAAAAGCACCCAGAAGACTTTGATAATTACAAGAAGGTCCCAAATCGTGATTTAGGTTATAAATAGGATTTTACAGCCATTGTTTAGGCTATGCTTTATTTTGCTTTAGTTTAAGAGAGATTTTGGGGAGAGACAAGTCTGGTTTCCCTTCGTCCGAGATCAGATCTCAAAACCTTGTTTCTCTTTCTGATTTAATATAAGAGTATTTATTCAACATGTTTATTAATTTAATATCCATGTCTGAGTAGATCACCTGTTAGGTTTAGGGTTTTCTCATAGGGATTTCTTTGAATGCTAGGTTGATTATCTGTTAGGATTCACTATCTAAATTAGTTCTTCGCCTTAGGTTGTTCTCAAAGCTAATTCTAGGTTGACGAATCTGGAACTTAGATCTTAGGATAATTAATTAGGCACGAGAGTGCGATTAATTACCTGATAGAACCTTAGGTGAGCAAATTGATTATTCGCAAAGAGATTTGGTTTAATTGATTTGTGAACATATCAAACCTGATTTTAAAGCTGATTTAGATTTTAGGATTCGCAAAGAGATTTGGAATTTCTAGGATTTAGATTTAGATAGTTTTCGCAACGAGAGTTGGTTAACTATATTTTAGTGATTTGAGTTCTAGAACAGTGCTTAATCTGGATCCTGTTAGCTAACTTAGCTGCATTCATTGATTTCCTGAGAAATACCCTAAGCCTACATTCCCCCAATTGAATTTACAAACGTTTTACTTGCAACCCTGTTTTTCAATTACATCATCTGGTTTAGCTTGTTTCTGATCTATAGAATCTATTGAGTGATTCTTGAGTTCTTGTGTTCGACCCCTGATTTACTGCAGCAACTGCTTTAGTACTTTTTAGGGTATTAAATTGAGCATATCAATTTTGGCGCCGTTGCCGGGGACTCAATTCGCCGTTAGATTTTAGCTGGGAAATTCGTCTAAATCGCCCGAGTATCGATCGATACCCTTGAGTATCGGTCGATACCCGTCGTAAATTTCAGTTACTTACGCTCTTTACTTGTGATTTCAGGTGCATGCATAATCTTGAAACCAGAAGCAAAAAGAGCACTCCGCTAGTTGATCTATCACTGGAACAGCTAGCACAAGTGGAACGCACAAACAGGAAAGCAAAGAAGTCAGCTAAGATGAACAACAATCAAGTTGGGTTGGTTCGTGATGCTGCTGGAGCTTACAGGGACCAACAGGGTCGGTTGTGCAATGAGCAAGGACAACGTCTGGATGGAGAGGGGATTGTCATTCCACCTGCTCCTGTTGTCGCTGAGAATGCCGCTAGAGACGCAAGGGATGCTGTGGTTAATCGTGGTAGAACGATTGGTGAACACAATAGGCCAGAGCAATTTTTCGCCAATCGCTCTGCGATTCGTCCCCCTGCGTATGAGCGGAATGACTTTGAGCTGAAGCCTGCTTACTACACTCTAGTAGGACAGCATCTCTTCCATGGTTTGCCTCATGAGCATCCAATGGATCATGTAGAGAAATTCGAGGACTTAGTCACTAGCATCAAGAGCAATGGAGTGTCCTACGATTATCTCTTCTGCAAGCTCTTCCCCTACTCTCTAGGTGGAGAGGCTACTTACTGGCTGAGGCAGCTACCTCCTGGATCACTGACTAATTGGGAAGACACCAAGAGAGCCTTCCTAATTAACTTCTATGATGATGGACGATCTGAAGATCTGAGGAATAAGATCTCCACTTTTTCTCAAGGACCTACTGAGGCGTTCAAGGCTGCTTGGACAAGATTCAGATCGTACCAAAGAGACTGTCCACACCATGGATACTCTGATGTGCAGCTGCTAGGTATCTTCTTCAGAGGAGTAGATTGGAGGTATCAGATGGCTCTGGACTCTTCAAGCAATGGGAACTTCAACACCAACTATCCTGAGGACGCCTATGTGTTGATTGAGAATTTTGCATCTAGCAGCAGCACAAAGAGTGCAGATTTCGAGCGCAAGAAGCTGGCTGGTAATCAAGATGGATCGCAGATCGCTGAGTTTAAGGCTCAACTAGATTCTATGCACAGTCTTCTGCTGGGAAAGACAACAAAAGCTGTCCATTTTGCTGAGGATGTTGAGGTTTTCAATGAGAATGAAGCAGAAGACGTGAACTACATTGGTGGTTCTGGTTTTCAGGGTCAGCGATTCGGATACAACTCCAATCGAAACTTCACCAACAATGCTCAGCAAGGAGGGTACCAATCCCCACCACCCAAAACTCCTGAGAGTAAGATTGAGGCTATGCTTGAACACCTGGTTCAAGGGCAGGAGAAGATGACAGCCACCTTCAATGGTAAGATGGACACCATGTACACCGATTTGAGTGGAAGGATCGAGGCACTAAATACGAGTCACAGGATGCTGGAAACTCAAGTAGCTCAGACTGCAGCAAATTCCAAGGGAAAATCGGTTCATGCACACGTCAATGCGATCTCCTCAAGTGCAGAGAACTACGAAGAGGATTCTGAAATCGCCAGAGCATCGATCGATACCCCCAGGTGTCGATCGATGCCGGTTACAATTCTGAAACGGGACACTTCCAAAACCCGTGTATCGATCGATACCCCACTGGTATCGGTCGATACCAAGGCAATTTCTGAGGAGACACATGATATTTCGACCAAGGAGCCTCAAGTAGCAGCAGCACGGTTCAATATCGCCCAATTTTGGGAAGACTATGAAACGAAGTGTCAGGCAGCGATAGCTAAGGAACGAGCTGAGAAAAGAGCTCGCAAGCCCAAGAAGGAGAATCCTGTACCTAAACACCTCAGAGATCCCATCTCTCCAAAGCAGCTGCGTGGCTTTGAGAAGATGGTAAGAAGGATTTCCCCTGATTCAACCTTTGAAGAAGCCCTAGAGTGCCGTCCTCTGCTAAGTCACTTCAAGGATTGCAGAGAAACTGAGGAAGAGATTAAGGCACTCTTCATTAAGGCTAGAGGTCCACCTCCACTGAGACAGTTGACCCCAAGGGAGGATCCAGGGAAATTTGTAGTTCCATGCTCTATCTCTGGAGTTGAGTTCAAAGAATCTCTTGTCGACTCAGGGGCTAGTGTCAATGTCATCTCAAGGGCAATTGCAGAGCGGTTAGGAGCTGATATTCGATCACCAGAGGCATCTATCACATTCGCGAACAACTCCACCTCGCTTCCACACGGTATTATCCATGGTTTGCTGGTCAAAGTAGGAGACTGTCTAGTTCCTACTAATTTTCAGGTTGTAGAGATGGGTGCAATATCTCGTATGCCTATCCTTTTGGGACGACCGTTCATGGCTACTGCAGGCGCGATCATAGACACACCTAATAAGAGAATCTCTTTCTCTTACATTGACAGAGGGGTCTATTATGGTGTCATTCCCCCTAGGAGTGCTCCCACACATGTGTCTAGCATCGAAGTTGTCACAGGAGAGTCGCTAGCGATTGATATTTTGGAAGAGCCTCCTGATGAGCCTACTGTCGCAGATGTTCCAGGTGAACCGCCCAGCACCCCCAAAGAAGTTGCCAAGAAAACTAAGGCAACAAAGAAGAAGGCCAAGAGCAACAAAGTTGAGAATCCCCATGTCACTTTGATACCTCAGAAGTGTAATGGAGATTCGATTGAGTACAAGGTCAAATGCAAAGGAGCCTTGAAGCCATTCTCTAAGGCAAGAGTCCTTCTTACTTCTGAGCTGAAAGAGAAAGGGCAGGAGTTTGTGGACAGCATGCTAAGCAGAACTTTGAAGCTAGTAATGTCAAGTGATGGAGCCTGTTTTGGTGCAAGCTCTCACTCTTATCCAGCCTGAAGGGCGTTACAGTCAAGCTATTGACGTTAAACGAGCGCTTGGTGGGAGGCAACCCACTTGTGAGTCTGTTTTTGATTCGTTTTTATTTTTATTTTCGTTTGTTTTGAGTCTGTGTCAGGATGAACAAGGAGCAACTCGAAATCGCCTAAGCATCGATCGATACCCCTATGGTATCGATCGACACCAATCGCGGATGAAAATTCACAAAGTCGATCTAAGCATGGTATCGATCGATACCATGCCGTGTGTCGATCGACACCGACTGTTCCAGAACGGTAATTTCTTGTTTCTCTTCGTTCTATCCTTTTTCTTTGTTTCTTTCACTGACTCTAGGCTAGATAACACTGAGGACAGTGTTGTTCAAGTCTGGGGGAGGTGTCTGCTGACATTGTTTTCGTTTTTCTTAGAGTCAGTCGTTTTATCGAGTCAAAACTGTTTTATTGAGTCAAAATTTGTTGGAGATGATGATCCTGTGCTTGAACCTATTGATTTGATTTTGTTTTTGAGTGCACAGTGTTACAGGATCAGTTCTAGATCGACTAATGAAAAATCCAAAGGCTGACCAGTTGACTAGAAAACATCCATGTCTCCAGCAGAGTTCTTCTGAAGCCTGAGCCAAATTTTTGCACTTCATCAATGTGGTTAGTGTTCATAGAGCTTGATTCATCATTCATATCTGATAAAGGAACCCGTGTGTTTAGAATTATGGTATCTCTCTCCCCTGAAATAAGTTGATAGATTAAGAGCATAAAAGATTGAAATGATTTTCTTCTGAGTAGAGGGTTAGGAAAATTTCCAGCGATCCCATTATTCTACTTAAGAGGGGATGATCACACAAAGGATTGGAAGCGAGGCTAGGATTTTCCTATGATGCCATTATTCGCCTACATCCTTTGATACATAGAGAGGGAAGAACCGGTGATTTGGTGGCAAACACCATCAATACTCGCGTCTCCTACCTTGATATGTATATGCTAAGATGAAAATAAAAAAAATAATAAATAGAACATAATAAGAAATAAGTCTGGGGGAGAGAAATTGATACAAAAGAAGTGTGAAAAGGGTGGTTCCTTTGTCAAGATATTGTCTGGTAAAGAGTCTAGAAGGTTCTTAAAAATTAGCTGCAGAGATGAAACTGGCGATGAGGGCTTTACTTGAATAATGCTGTGGGATTTTGTGTGGAGTCTGGAAAAGCTGCAAATGTCTACGGAGAAGTACATGGTGGTTAGATCGAAAGCTGATCAGGTGACATTTGGGTACTTGGGAAAAGGGTCTTTTCGATGGTTCAGGAACAGGTGAGTCTCTACGTTTTCAAACCTCTTTTTCTGGTTTAGTCTTCTATTTGCTTGAGGGCAAGCAAAAGGCTAAGTCTGGGGGAGTTGATATATCATGGTTTTTACCCTATTTAGGCCATGATATAAGTCCTTTTATAGAGTCTTTTCTTGTGTTTTGGAGTCTTTTAGAGTCTTTCACAGGTTATAGCACGTCTGGAGCTTAATTGGAATTATTGGAGCTTTTCTGGAGCATTCTGGAGCGAGACTGAAGTCTGATGACTAAGAGCCCGATCTGAGCACCGAGCATCGATCGATACCCCCTGGTATCGATCGACACTCATCGAGATTTCATGGGCCGCGACTAATTATGAAGTCTTGGAGAATTGCAAAAGCACCCAGAAGACTTTGATAATTACAAGAAGGCCCCAAATCGTGATTTAGGTTATAAATAGGATTTTACAGCCATTGTTTAGGCTATGCTTTATTTTGCTTTAGTTTAAGAGAGATTTTGGGGAGAGACAAGTCTGGTTTCCCTTCGTCCGAGATCAGATCTCAAAACCTTGTTTCTCTTTCTGATTTAATATAAGAGTATTTATTCAACATGTTTATTAATTTAATATCCATGTCTGAGTAGATCACCTGTTAGGTTTAGGGTTTTCTCATAGGGATTTCTTTGAATGCTAGGTTGATTATCTGTTAGGATTCACTATCTAAATTAGTTCTTCGCCTTAGGTTGTTCTCAAAGCTAATTCTAGGTTGACGAATCTGGAACTTAGATCTTAGGATAATTAATTAGGCACGAGAGTGCGATTAATTACCTGATAGAACCTTAGGTGAGCAAATTGATTATTCGCAAAGAGATTTGGTTTAATTGATTTGTGAACATATCAAACCTGATTTTAAAGCTGATTTAGATTTTAGGATTCGCAAAGAGATTTGGAATTTCTAGGATTTAGATTTAGATAGTTTTCGCAACGAGAGTTGGTTAACTATATTTTAGTGATTTGAGTTCTAGAACAGTGCTTAATCTGGATCATGTTAGCTAACTTAGCTGCATTCATTGATTTCCTGAGAAATACCCTAAGCCTACATTCCCCCAATTGAATTTACAAACGTTTTACTTGCAACCCTGTTTTTCAATTACATCATCTGGTTTAGCTTGTTTCTGATCTATAGAATCTATTGAGTGATTCTTGAGTTCTTGTGTTCGACCCCTGATTTACTGCAGCAACTGCTTTAGTACTTTTTAGGGTATTAAATTGAGCATATCAATAGCGAGTTAGATATGAAATTACAAATAACAAAATCGATAAGATTGGGTTTGAATTTAAATTCAAATTCTCGCACGGAAAAACAGTAAAAATAGCGATAAAGAAGCGACTTAGATATGAGATTACAAATAACAAAATCAATAACATTGAGTTTGAATTTAAACTCGAGTATAAGAAGGAGACGGATGACGATAGTTGAGTTGAAATTTTGAACGGTTCTAATGTATCACAAAACGGGTAAAGGTCTAAGCGATTAGTTTGAGTTTCATTTTTTTTTTTTTGCTGATGTGTCTCTTCCACAATTATTCTCAGCTAGACGTTCCTCGATCTGATAAAGATGAGATTAGTAAGGAATATAACTTTAGATTGTTAACGTACTTTAAGAAATTGTTGTAGAGAATTTGACTTTAAAATAATGTTTAGCAATTTAAAAGAAAAAATTAAGGTTTAGGATTTTGTTGGTTTTAAAAAATTAACCATCGGAAGAACAAAAAAAGCTAAGTTAGGATATGTGAATTTTTAGAAGAATTTTACGGGTTTTAAAAGTGTTAAACATTGACTGGGTCAATTAGAACTTTAACGATAATTTAAAATAAAGTAATAGTTTATAAAGTTTCACAATTAAAGTAAAATAAGTATTCAAAGTCACAAGAAAACACAGTAAAGATAGCGAGAAATGAACGATTTAGATATAAGAGGGAGAGGGATGACAAAGTTGAGTTGAGATTTTGAACGATTCAAATGTATAATAACAATACGGATAAAAGCCTAAGCGAAAAGTTTGAGCTTGATTCAAAAATGTTTTGATGATGTGTCATTACCACAATTATTATCAGCTGGATGTTCCTCGATCTGATAGAGAGGTGATTAGTATGGACTTTAATTTTATATTATTAATGTATTTCAAAAAAAATATTGAAGATAATTTGACTTTAAATTAATAGGTAGTGATTTAAAAGAAAAAAAATAAGGTTGGATTTTGTTGGCTCTTTAAAAATTAACCATGATAGGAACAAAAAGACAAAGTTAAACTGTGTGAATTTTTAGAAAAATTTAACGGGTTTTAAATGTGTTAAACATTAACTGGATTAATTAGAACTTTAACGATAATTTAAAATAAAGTAAGAGTTTATAAAATCTCACAATTAAAGTAAAATAAAAGTATTCGAAGTCTCACATTGAAAAAGCAGTAAAGATCGCAAGAAATGAACGATTTAGATATGAGATTACGAATGAAAAACCAATAAGATTGAGTTTAAACCCGAGTATAAGAGGGGGAGGGATGACAAAAGTTGAGTTGAGATTTTGAACGATTCGAATGTATAATCAAAATACGGATAAAAGTTTAAGCGATAATTTTGAGTTTGATTCAAAAATATTTTGCTGATGTGTCATTCCCACAATTATTCTCAGCTGGGTGTTTTTCAATATGATAGAGAGGTGATTAGTATGAACTTTAATTTTAGGTTATTAATATATTTGAAACAAAATTAATAGGTAGCGATTTAAAAGAAAAAAATAAGGTTTATTTTGTTGATTTTTTAAAAATTAACCATGGTAGGAACAAAAAGACAAAGTTAAACTGTGTGAATTTTTAGTAGAACTTTAAAGATTTTATAAGTGTTAAACTTTGATTGGATAAATTAAATCTTTAAAAAATATAAAATAAATAAAAATTTCTAAAATCTCGCACTTAAAATAAAATAAAACTTGAAAGCCAGAGACAGCAAAACGGTAAAAGATATGATATGGTTAGAAAAGAACGATTTAGATATGAGATTATAAATGATAAACTGATAAGATGGAGTTTGAGTAGAAAACCGAGTATAAGCAAGAGACGGATGACAATAGTTGAGTTGATATTTGAACGGTTCTAATGTATAATCACAATACAGTTAAAATAAAATAAAAGTTTTCAATTGTTCACATAGAAAACAAAAAAAGGAACGATTTAGACAAGAAATTACAAATGAAAAAACCGATAAGATTGAGTTTGAGTAGAAAACTGAGTATAAGCAAGAGACGAATGACAATAGTTGAGTTGACATTTTGAACGGTTCTAATGTATAATCACAATACAGTTAAAATAAAGTAAAATTTTTTAAAGTCTCACATAGAAAAACAGTAAAGATAGCAAAATTGATCCCGCTTTAGACATGATATTACAAATGAAAAACTGATAAAATTGAGTTTGCGTAGAAAACCGAGTATAAGCAAGAGACAGATGAAAATAGTTGAGTTGAGAACATCTAATTTTATAACATAACATATTAAAAATGTTACCTACAAAAAAAATTAGATATCTAAACACCAATATTACCCGTAACCTCTAAACCCGTTACAATAAGTAAACAACTTATGAAAACTAAACCCACAAAAATTTTTTTTTTATGTCTAATCAGTAATTGTTGTGTTTCATATTACGAATATTATATATACAAAAACAAAGTATTGTTAAACCCAAAATAAAACTGTCTCATATTACAACTCGTTCGTTCGCAACACCAATTATGCTAAACACAATAAAGATAATATATATTACAAAATTTCATAAACCAAATAAATAAAAAAATTCCGTTCGGGCGCACGGGTTATAATCTAGTTTTTAATTTACAATTCAGTATTTTGATTTTACCATCGTGACAAATTTTGATTTTGCTATCAGTTTTTCTTACAGCGTTCGCAGTGTTTCAATCGTTGCAAACAATTTTGATATTATTTGAAAACAAACTCATTTTCTTATTGTAAAAAGGGGAAAAATATATATTTTATATTATTGTTTTTTTTTGTTTTGTCATCATTTTGGATCACTACAACAGGCCGGTCTAATAGTCAAATATCTCCACACATAAAAGACTAGTGGAGTCGAACTCTAGACCGATAAGATGGCAGCAGAGGTTTAGTAACCACTGACCCACTTGCTCCTTCTTATTTTATATTGTTGCTTTGATCCTTACATGATGTTTTTAGTTTTTGTGGATTAGTTTTTAAACTTTTGTGAGAACTAAGATTGTTTTTTTATTATAATTTTTTCTTTTTCTTTTTTATGGGCGTTTATCTTCAATATTGTATTTTTTTGCAGCCCAACTTATGTACTTTTTTATTAAAAACTTAATATAATTTCAGATGACAAAAAAAAAAGTATTTTCAGATCGATGTAAAATTAGTTGTTATCACAGATCGATGTAAAATTAGTTGTTATCACAAAAAAAAAGTATTTAGTTTGCATAACCAAAATAAACAATTTTTTTTCCGCCGATATGTATGTATGTTTCTTTTAAGTCGGTCATTTTGGCATTATAAGTCGGTCATTTAAACCATTTTAATCTCGGTACTGATTTAATACTATCTCCGTTTCATAATAAGTGTCGTTTTAGATTTATTTTTTTGTTTTAAAAAAAGTGTCATTCTACAATTTCAATGTGATTTTGTATATATAATTTATGTTTTATCTCTCATTAAAATATTATAACCTTTGTATTTAAAGCATTCACACTTAACTATTAGTATATTAGTTAGGAGTATATTTGTATATTTTATGATTTTCTTAATTTGTGTGAAAATTGTCAGAATGACATTTGTTTTAAAACAGAGGGAGTATCTAAATTAGTAGACAAATAAATCTATGAGTTGTCTCTTTTTCAGGGTTCTGATAGAGAATATATAAATGTATACATATATAATTGAAAAAAATCTAAATGCAAACTATTGACCAACAGTCCACGGTGGAAGAACATGCCAAATATAAAAGAAATAGAAAATTCCATAAAAATACTTTAATTTTATTTCGATAATTTTTTAATAATCAAATTATTTTTATATTTAGTAAAGTATTTAAACTATTTTTTTATCTATTTTAAATCTCCAACTGTGAATTATGTGTTCATTTTACAATATCTCGGTAACAATGTTGATATTTAATAATAAAATATTAATAAATAACTAAAATTACATTAATTTTTAAAAAAATACAAAAATCTCCAAAAATCGAAAATAAATTCTGAAAAAATCAAAACAAATTTCAAAAAAATCTAAAGTTAAGAAACAATAATTTTAAATTTTAAATAAAATATATTATATTTTAACTTTTGAATTTTTGAACTAAAATTTTCTAAAAACTCAAAAAATACAAAAATCTAAATAAATTCTCAAAAATTTATAAAAATTCAAAAATCCATGAATAACACATCACAGTTAAGAAGGAGTAAGTGGGCCAGTGGTTGCCACACATCTGGTGCCATCTTGTCTGTGTCGAGTTCGACTCCACATGCCCTCCATGTATGGGAGTATTTGGCTATTGGGCTGACATGTTGTGGCCCAAAATAATGACAAAAAACACATCACAATTAAAAAAACCTTAATAAATATTATTGGTCTTCGCTAGTTTCTACAAATAAATATTAATGGTTATTATTATTTTTGGTTGATCATATGTTTTACATTATTGTTATATTTGTGTTCGGATTATTATCGATAACAAATTTAATAGTCTAACTAATATGATTATTTGATGAAATCTCTTGTGCGGATTAAACACCTCGTATATATATAAAAGAAAAGGTTAGACTCTTCACTTTGGTGTTGTCTGAACTAAGAAAATGTTAGAGCCCAGAAAAAGTTAGACTTTCCACTTTGGTTTTTGGACTTTTCTGAGAACTAAGATTGTCTTTCAATCAAATTTATGGGGTACAATTTGAACATTTAGTTTGCATTTTTTTAAAATATATCCATTTAGTAATAAGCACTTCAAAAATTGTTGATTGAGTTGACAAAAATTTAAAGTGAGTTAGCTCATGTGAGTCGACAAATACTCAGATTTCAAAAATTTCTGAGTATTTTACGTGGAGGCTCCGGTGGTGGCGGAGTCGGAGTACACAACACCCGACGGTAAGAGGGACAAACGAGTAGCTTTGTCGGGGTCGGCGAGGGAGAGGTTGAGACCAGGAGAGCATACATTGGAACAACCTTAAAAACCATGGAGAGTAAACATAGAGATCTCGCCGGCGATACATGCCTACCGACGAAGTGAGAGAACGGTTCTTTGGGGAAGCCTTGACCGACCCCGATAAGGAGGAAACAACGTTGCTCAAGAACGGAGAAGAACGAAGGAACGTCAGCGGAGGAGATTCATCTTGGTGAAGGCGGTTGTGGATGCCTTGGGTGTCGTGCCTAGGAGAGAACTCTTTATGGTGAATTCCGTTTTGTCAGGAGATAAATGAAATCTGAGTATTTGTCAACTCAATCAACAACAATTTTTGAAAATTTTGTCGTTAATGTCTCGGGTTTTCTCGTGATAAAGTTGCCACAGTCACCAACTTCCTCCTCCCTTTGGGAGAAATTATTTCCACCTTTCTCCCTTATCAGGGGGAGAGAATCGTTCCACCATGTCTCCTTTCTATGAAAGGTGTTTTCTTCTCGGATTCAATGCCGGAAAGAATTTTCAACTTTGTCACCGTTTTGTTATCTTGCGTAGCGGTGTATACGGAGCCAGAAGATACAATCGAGTTTTTTTCGACAAATTTCGGAGGTGAGAATTGGTTTTTAAAGTCACAACATAAAGTGACTAAGTTTCAACATTTCGGCTCTGCCGTGAAGTTTCAACATTCCGACTTTGCCGTGAAGTTATCGACGCATTCGAGTTTTGTCTCTAATTAGCTATCAAGTTTTCATGAAGATTTTTCTGCTTTAATTTCTATCGCTTTTATGCTTTATACCCTCTTTTGTAGTATTGGAAGTTTAAGTTAATGAATTGAAAAGTTGCACACAAAAAAATATGAGTTAGCTCATTTTAACGGATGATAGAACGCAAAAAGTTTTGGTCGACAGCACCATACCATATATCATATTTGCTACTATTAGACATATAAAATCATTTATTGAATGAAACATAAGCACGAGAAATACCTCCACTTTTCATCTTTTGCATAGTTGGGTTTCACCAAACAATTAAGATTGGAACTCCACTCGGTTTACATTTAATTATCATACCGCATGATCTTTGTCTCTTAAAACCAAAACACAATTACAAAACTAAAATTATAAAAATAAATATCTACTATACTAGTAGTACGTATAATTAATTTGAAATTTTATTTATATTCTGATATCTATTACTACGAATAATTAATTTAAAATATCTGTTATCGTGGTAAAGTTATATTGAAAAATTTCTGTGAATTATCGTTTTAAGCATTTGCTAATTTATAATTATTTTTTTATTTTTATTTATTTCAAGTTCATTGTTGTGAGATAACATCACTAACCATCATATCTTTAAGTTGAAGATAATCCTATCAATGTTTGAAAACAAAATTATCATTTAGTAAAGAACGATTTTTGTTGTTAACTTAAAAACATAATAAGACCTTGTTTTATATTTTCAAATAGCATCCCTAAAAATTATAAAATGGTTATTCATATGTTTATATATACACTTGTGAAATATACACACACATATTTACATTGACACATACACACATATTTGACCCCAAAAAACATAATACATTGATACATAACATATAAGCTATCAATGTGCGTGCCTATATTGTTATATATACATTAAAAACTAACACCTTAAATTTCTTCATCTTCTTCTTTTTTTCCCCGGTAGAACCAACGCCTTTTCAGGCAATGAAATTACATAACCCATACCGCATCGGTTGTTTTTCTGGGTATCTCACAGGGTGTTTAACAAATAAAATAATGAAAACAATTGAAAAAGAATGAGAGAGAATGAAACAGAAGACATCGTCTCGTTTGAGACACTGAACAAAAAAATTTGAGACACCCCTTCTCTAACGTGTCCTTTTTTTATTTGTTGATTATAGAACATTGGATTATTTTATTAAGAGATCTAGAGAGAAATGAAACATATTTTTATTTTGAGAATGAAACATATTTTATTTTGAAGACAACCGATGTGGCTGCTCAAGGTGGCCGTCTCTTCTATTTAGTAAACACCAACTATAAGACCATCTCCAATGGGGGTTCTTAAATGAAAGGTTCTTAAAATTTTATAATGACAAATAATGATAAATATTAGAGAGGTTCTTAACTTTAAAAAAAAAGGTTCTTAAAGTTCTTATTTAAGAACTTTTTTAGGGGTTCTTAACTAGAAGTTCTTAAAATTTATAATTAAAATATTAGTAAGAACCCCATGAGGGGTTCTACCATTGGTGATGCTCTAAGTAATTAAAAAATGGACCTAAATCATAAAGAAACACCATCTACGCAGTCTATAACAATATTATAGGCACTAGCAGGGCTGGCTCAACCCTATGGCAATATGGGCATTTTTCAAAGGCTCAAATTTTTTTGCAAATAGAGGCAATTTTTTTTTTTGGGTCCAATTTTTTTTTTTTTTTTTGGAGCCCAAAAAAAAAAAAATTTCCCCTAATATATTTTGTTTTTTTGTCATGGGTCCCCAATTTCTTTGAACCGGGCCTGCGCACTATAAACTAATTCCACCCTACTCATATCTCTATAATATTATTTAAGAAAACATTTTTAAAAATGAACTTTATTTTGTAAGTTATTACATGAAATGTCATTACAAATAATAATAAAATAATTGAAATAGTAAAGGATATAATAGTCTTTTAAGATTATTGATTAGAGTATGGAAAGTATATATTTTGCATTAAAGAGGTTATTTATTATTTAATTTCTTAATTATTTTTAATACTATATATTTTAAAATAATAATCAATTTATATATATTCAAAGAAAAAAAATATATTCAAAATCTTGCTATATTTTTCACTATAATTTATTATATTTTTTTTAATATATATCAAAACAAAAGTTGAAAAATATTTTACTAATTTTATAAAAATTTATACACAAGAAAACTATTTTTTGTTTAAGAGTTCGTACACTAACCACAAAAACTAGAGTCATTTAACGGTGCATATTAGAGTTATGTTTTCAAGATTATAAGTTTGGCGGATTAGCCCGAATAATATTTTAGTTCACTGCTAAACGGGTTAAATAGACAAATTATTATAAATTGACAGCTTTATCTATAATCATTAGTTAGCTATATTGTAAAATTCAAATAAAATCAATTTTCTTAAATTTCAAAAACAATTTATTTAAAAAGAAATTACTCCACGCTATAATTAGCGCGGGTTAAATCCTAGTATATTTTATTTTTATCCCAAATAAACTTTCTTTTATATTGATCCTCTTTTAGTTTCTTTTCACAAAGAAACCATTTCTTAGTTTAAACAATTACATGATGATTATAAACGCATAAGGAAGAAGGATCGAAAGAGCGGTTACAAGGAAGTAGTAATGAACTGTGACAAGATATATATAACACAAACAAATTAGATGGAAATTCCGTGGTGGTTTGAATATAGCGAAACCAAGTCGCAAGAAACGATTAATCTCTTGAGTTTGAAGTTGCATGCGATGCGGATGGGGAGTGGGTTGGTCAAGACGCCCCAAGCTTACTTGGAATAATCTGTTTGATCTCTCGGATCAACTGAGATGGAGGCATGGGGTCCGCCATTGCTGTGGGTAGAGACAAAGAATTGAGGGAGAAGAGCAAACTTCCTTTACGTAGAGGCAATCAAAGAATATACGAGACTCATGACATTCTGGCACAACATTACACAACAAACAGCAGCTCGGAACTAACAATCCCCATCTACGAAACCTATCACGATTTACGAGTTATCAGCCTATCACTTAGAACAATCTATAAGACGAATTGTTTGGTGAAACCCTACAAGACAATCAGCAACATCCATTATACATATTTAAATTTAGATGGTACACAAACCAGTAAACTATGTCTCTATATCTGGTCATTGTTTTATCCAACAATTGTAATTGCGTATACATGTGTAATGTGTTAATAGTGAGTGCTAGGGCGCAACAGAGTGTGACTACTTGCCATAGAGATTTCGAGGAGCCAAACAGGCGTATGGCCTTGCCCATGACCGTCAAATTGAGGGACTATCTGATACGGTGTTACCCGTTTTCCAACATTGGGCTCCAAAATTGTGGGCTTCGATCGAAGGAAAGGTTCCCCAAATATGTAAACTTAGCCGAGCAACATTATTTCAAGATAAGAGATACCCTATCTTTTTACAGATGTCAAGAAAAGAAAAACTACTTCAAAGACAAAAAAGCTTTCATATGACTTACGGTAAGTTTTATATTCGCTAGTAGAAACAGGTGGTTTTTTATACATATATATTTGATTAGCTATCACATGTCAATTTTTAAATCTTAACTACTATTAGTTGGTGATGTGTTTGAATTTAGGCATATAAAAAATTGCATTACCATTGTTTTGGATCAAAATCCTGTGGGCCGCTTTTGTAGTCCTTGGACCATATTTTGCTGACAAATCCAAAATAGAAAGAAAAAAAAACTATGGGCTATATTATTATGTTTTTGGTCAACTTTTTTTATTATTATTAAATACTAAGAAGTTTTGAGTAAAAATCCAGACATCCCTAGACTTTCCAAAACATTTTAAATGGTCAGTTAAAGGATAATGCAAACAAATTCAAATTTAAGGAATTACATAAAAGCTGTAAAAAAAAAACTAAAGAAAAGGAAACTGAGCCTGGCATTGTACAAAAATATGTATTCTTAAAATAATAATAAGAAAATGAATAATAAGAAAATAAGAAATTAAGTATTTTAAAAAAAAAGAATTGCCCAATCTTATTATATGAAATTAATTACAGACCAAAAAAGGAATTTCCCAATCAAAATTTGGTCTATAATTAATTTCATATAATAAGTTTATCTTCCAATTGGACAGTTATGCATTAGCCCATTGTTGCATAAGCAAAGTGGGACCCTATCCAACGAGGAAAAGCCTCAAACACAGTCAGCTACACGTTTCATGCAACGACCCTGACACTGATCTTTATGACTCCTTCTCAGAATGTTTCATTTACTGGTAAATTCATAATTATCATCCAATCCTTATCTTTCAGATTAACCGGGAAAATGGATATGGATATAAAAAATACAAGGACCCACCTGCGAGTAAATTTCATTATTCTGTGGGAAAAACAAGTTTCTGCATAACTGATATCGAGAGGTCAATAAAGTAACCTACTTTCAATCCTGCACTTTTTTCATTTCAATTCCTTCTCTGCCAATTACAAATATCTGAGTTTTTCCCCCTCTGGTTTTGTTCAAAGATCTGAATCAGATTACAGAAACTGTGTCTTGTCTTGATTTTCTTTAAGACGGACATGGATACCATTTCATCTCTAAGAACTGAGGGTGGAGTTGGTGCTCAATTCTCTGCGATTTTGCCTAGAACCAATCATGGGTTTTCTCAGGATTTTAAATCAAAATCCAAACTTTTTCCGGTTATGAGCCTCGATTTGAAGGAACATCCCATGGCTTCAACAGATTTCACCAACCATGCCCTTACCGCGTTTTCTTCTTCCTATGTTGCTCCTGTAAGCAAAAGACATTTTTTTGTTTTACCTTTTTCTTCAATCCAAATCTTTTTGGCTTTTATAGATCCTTAATGCTTTAAACGGTTAATTTCAGGCAAAGACACCATCATCATCAATTGGTATGAGTAGAGGAATGAGATGGTGGGAAAAGTCAACGAAACACAACATGTTAGAAATTCACTCTGCAAATCATCTTGTTGACTCTTTATTATATGCTGGAGATAGATTAGTTGTTCTTGATTTCTACTCTCCCGGTTGTGGTGCCTGCAAATCTCTCCACCCAAAGGTTAGTTGTTCAACAACTAGTTTCAACTTTCTTTCAGATTTTTCAAATTTATTTGGTTTCAGTTTTTATATGTTTTTTTTTATTTTATATAACAGATCTGTCAATTGGCCGAATCAAACCCAAATGTGATGTTTCTCAAAGTGAATCAGGAAGAGCTTAGAGCAATGTGTCATGGCCTTAACGTTCATGTGCTTCCTTTCTTTAAGTTGTATGGAGGAGCAGAGGGTAAACTATGTAGTTTCAGCTGCACTATTGCCACTGTAAGCAAATCAGATGATCAAAAACATTTTGCAGGCAATTAGCAGTAGATATTTGAATCTCCTATTGACTGAAAACGCAGATCAACAAGTTCAAGAAAGCGTTGGATAAGCACGGGAGCGAAAGATGCAGCCTCGGGCCAGCAAAGGGTTTAGACAAGAATGAACTCATGGCGTTAGCATCGGTCGGGGAACTGAAAATGAATCTGGATCCCTTAACAATGCATCAAGATTTGTTGTCATCATCGTCAGCTAGCAACTTCTGCTATAAAACCGAGGAACAACATCAAAAGATGGTGATGTAAAGAGAGGATCTTTTCATTTGGGTTTCTTATTGATTTGTAGATATGATTATTGGTTAGTATCATTGTGCTTCGTTTGGGTTCTAGGGTTTGTTCTTCTTCTTGTTTCACCCCCATTATTCAAGGTGTTATGAAAACATTTTGATAACCTTGGATCTTCAAATTTTACAATATTATCTCAAACTTATTAGGAATATGGTTCTACAATCTGGATCTTGGATAAGATTTTAACAAATTTTCAAGCTCAAGATCCAATATTGTCAACTTATGATAGAAACTAGTAGATAAGTGTTTAGATTCATAAAAAAAGATTTGATTATCTCAAGAATATTGGAAAACATTAGGGATAATTTCAAGGCTTTACCTCAGCATCAAGATTGTAATCACATATGTTTACACATCAGATCTGATGATTATTTGAATTCCATCATTGGTAAAGCCCAACACTTTCAATCAGATAACAGCAGATTCGTTTTAACAAAAAATTCAAAACACAGCACAATAAAATTTAGATAACAAAAGGTTTTCGAAAAAAACTGAAAGTAGAGAGGGTTGTTTATGCATCAGAGAGATTCCCATTATAGACTATAGTCAACACAGATAATTTCTGATGTCCCTGTCTGTTTAATCGTCACTTGCAAAAGAACAACAAACCCAATTAACAAAAAAAAAAGAGTCAAAAACCAAAATCAGTTGGGAAAAAGACTTGAGATTTAGAATCAGATATCCCTCAAAGTATAGTTAAAAGAATCAAATATGTCAAGAGAACTTTCAGGAACCAAATCCTATAATACTCAACTAGATAATAAACAAGAGGCAGAACAAGAATCTGAAACCAAAAGAACAGAAATTAAGATTTCGATGAAGAAACAGATTTCAAGGCTTTCACCGTTTTAGAACGAGGAACAGAGACTGGATGTTAGGGTTCGGGATGTTCGCTCCGACTAATAAAGAGGTTTTTGGAGTATCTTGTAAAAGAGGTTAAATTACATTATAGTGATATGTACAGCAGCAATGCGGATGTAGCTCAGACGGTAGAGCGCTCGCTTAGCATGCGAGAGGTACGGGGATCGATACCTCGCATCTCCATTCTTTTTACCCTAATTATGTTTTTTAAAAATTCTTGGTATCGGAAGATATCAACATCGGCTCCGATAATTACTTGAACTACGCCAAGAAGATGATTATAAACACTTAACCGATGTCTAACTCATTGAGTTTTTCCCTCTAAACTCTGTTTTTTTTTTACTATATAATTAAATTCCTGTTTTCAGATTACAGTAACAAGCTTCATCCTGAAGAAGATGCCTTGATACTTCTTCTGCTTTCTGTCTCACTTTGGCATCTCATTTTCTGATGATCGAATCCCTTCTTCAATACGCTACAACACACACAACAATATGGTCACGGTTTTTGTTGAGGATTCAGACTTGTAGAGCTTCGGATTTTTCTCTAACTCCTTACCTGAAGAAGATAGTTGTGAAGCCAGTCCAGTGTCTGCGGGAATGTGGTGGCCGATATATTCACAACTGTCACTCCCTGGTTTACGCATAACACAAGCGTTAGAACCGTGAAACCCGAAAGGCAAATTTGAGCGATGAAGGACCCAACAAACCTGCGAATTGAAGGAACAAAGGTAGTCTTCAATGGTCTTTAGGTTTGTAATTAGCCTATCTTTCTCCTGCAAAAAAGAAGAGCAAAACCTGTGTTCATACAACCTTTAAAGATCAGTTTAGTGATCTTTTTAAGCTTGGGGTTGTTTATACCTTAGATGTATATTTATCTCCGGATGTACGGGACGAGATCCACTCCTCTAGCAAAGCCTGAGAAAACGAGATTAAGAAAATCAAGAACTGAGAAAGACTAGTTTCCGCGTCATATAGCCCGAAACGAACAAAAATTGATTCACCTTATGATCGAATTCAGCCATCTTTAAAACAATAGATATGACTATTGGTTCAGGGCCAGATTTCGCCTTTCCACTTCCGTCTGCAGATTTTCTTTTCTTTTTGGCTTCTTTTGCAGTTTCGGCTGCACACACACCTGAAACAAAATACAACTATACATTTATACAGAAGCGAATGCAAGCAACTTCACAGGAAGAAAGGGATATGCTGAAAATAGTTTTAACAATACCATCGATTTTACACTGTGTAACTTTTTCTGATAGTTCTTCCACAGATGTCATGGCTTCAGCCTGAGAATGGGGTTTCGTAGCACTATTGTCGGTTTCTTTAGTGTTTGAAGACCCTGCCTCGAGAGTTTTGTCCGAGGTTAGATCTTCTGAAGAGTTTGTTTCTTTGCTACTCTTCTCGGGATCATTTGATGGAGCTTTGTTCTCATCATTCATTAAGTATATGCTTGGATCTAAATGTCTTCCCTGTGGTTATTCGGCCAAGGTTAGAAAACAAGTGTAATTGCCGAAACATAATCCAGACGTATGGAGCCTTTCATAAAGAGTTTACCTCAATTATAATTGGTTTCCCATCTTTCATTGCTTTCTTTAAATCACCAGCAAGTCCTAAGCAACGACAAACCATTTGGGATTTCAAAACACAGAATGTAAAAAAACAAAAAAGGTAACAATCCACAAACACACAATGAAAACAAAAGCAAATAAATAATGCGGTTTCTAACACCAAAAGGAAGTACCTTTTCGAACAATTCTGCATTCTCTACAGAATTCGGTTATCAACTCCTCTGACGAGCCAAATTCTCGAGTCCATACAGGGGTCGATGTCAACGGAGCACTAAATTAAACAGAGATACACGTGTTTATGCGATAATCTAGTCACCGAGGCACCATAACTTTTAGACTAGAGGATAAGAATGGACAAAATCAGATAAAAGCAAAAACGTACTCAGTTGCTGTGCGAAGCAGCTCATATACCATGTCAGTCTGTGAAACAAAAGAGCACATAAGATTAGAAAGACAAAGGAAATGAGAACGAACAAACTGAGGAACGGGTATTGAGTTGAGTAGATACATGTAAAACGTTTGGCAAATTTAGTCTCTGAGCAAGTTGTGTGGCTATTGTAGACTTCCCGACACAGGCTGTTCCACAAACAAGTATGACAAGAGGTACTCTCTGATGATGAAACCTAACCCCAAAACAATAAAATATGAAACTTTGAAAAGAATAAAAAGGGATTTCCGAACCAGACAAAACATTTAGTGTATCTACTTTGTCATCATATTGTAGCGATTAATGTACTCCTCCCCATAACCACGTCGCTCCATAAGCTGCAAAGATTGCAATCATTATCAGAATAATCATAAGACATGTTGCATAAAAAGTAAAATGAAGTATGCACCTTAAACAAACTGGTTTCCAAATCGGACTGAGACCTGCAAAGAGAAACGAAGCGAATTATGTACAAACAACATCGAGATTTCATCGATGAAGACCAATTGAGGCAAAAGGGCATACACATCCAGAAGGCTGTTATCAATCAGAAGCTTCTTGAGTTCAAGAGAAATCTTTACGGCTACATGATTTGGGATCTGAAATCAAATCGGCAAAATGTTTTACCAGTGTTAAGGATGGAGAAATCAATTCAGTACCATATATCTTAGAATCTAAGAACAATGGTCAACAAAAGATAAGAGAAGATTGGTGTTTAAATTGAACAAACCTTAGTTACAGTTAACATTCTGCAGACTAAGAACCGAGACAGGACATAATAGTGATCGGCATCTCCAAGCCATACCTTCACCTGAAAATTTATAGACTTATTACAAAAAATTCAAAATATTGACGACTGAAAGCCAATTCATTATTATATAAATAAATAAAATCGGACCTTGACGAAATCGTATTTAGAAGAAGCGTTTCGAGGAGAAGAAGGAACAGAAGAGAATGGTCGGATATTGATTTCTCTAGGTTCGTGTTCATCGTTAGGGTTGTTTGTTGATCTTGAAGAGCCGGAAGATTCCTCTCTATCCTTCATCTTCAAATTTGCAACACAGACGTAACGGAGAAGAAGAAGTCTTTGAGTCTTCAAAATCTCGATCGCTCTGATTTATTAATAATAATAATACAGCTCTGTTGATATTTCCGACATCTTATCGAGTTTTCTAGTTTCCTTTTACGGACAGAGTTTTTTTTTGTATTTCATTTTATTAACGATAATTATGATTAGCCCATATTCAGATTTGAGTCCACGTTTAGTTGGGCCAGCCCATAAGAATACATACCTGTCGTTAGGGTTGTCAATTAGGGTCAAAGCCCGAAGGCCGGCCCGACCCGACCCTGAAAAATAGTGGACTCGGGCCTACAAATATAAGTCCGAAAAATCGGGCTTTTCGGGCTAAAGCCCATTCGGGCTAGTGTGTTTTCGGGTTTAGCCCAAAAAGCCTGAAACTTTATATTTTAATTAGTTAGAGATTTTATTTAAACATTTATCTTTCTAAAAATAATAATTTGACATATTTTCTATACATTTCGTGATCTATGTACCATTATCATTCATCCATATTTACTTCATATTTTTAAAATCATTATATATAGACTTTCAATGACATTTCTATATAATTTATACATGTTAAAACTTAATATTATTTTACTTTTTTTTATCTTTACCTTTTGATGGTGATGAGGATTTAGAAGACGATGAAGGAGATTCTAATCTAAACTCTACTACCTAGATTTGAAGTGTTTTGATTTTATGTTTTATTTGGTAATACAATTTATTTGAATTTTATTTGTTTTTTTGTCAAACTTTTGCTTTTAAATTTAATTGGATTTGATATAATACATTTCAATTTAGATTTATTTTGATAAATATTTTGTTTTAATTATTCATCTGAGAATTGTGAATTTTTGTGTTTGTAAATAAAAGAACGAAAAAGCCCGAAAAAGTACGAAAATCCATGTCCGGGCCGGGCCGGGCTTAGGAGTATAGATCCGATTTTTTTTCGGGTCGGGCTCAAATATATGCGGGCTTTACGAGTTTCGGGTCGGGCCGGGCCGGGCTAGCCCGATTGACATCCCTACATGTCGTAATTAAATTTACGAGGGTTTATTGTTTCATGGAGTTTAATGGATTTAATTTTTTTTTTGTAAGATTTATAAATCTTTGTAAAATTTACGTATTTTTAAATCTAATACGTAGATTTTAATTAGTATTTGTAAATGCGTAGATTTTTCATTGGATTTTAAGTGTTTGTATTTTTAACAATATGACTTTCTGTCCATGTTTTCATGTACATATCGATCTAAATTTCACATTACCAGATTTTTTGTTTTTTTTTAGATTTGTTGTTGCACACCTAAATATAATAAAATGAGTCTTAAAATAACGCAAAGTGTCTTATTTTGTAATTCTAAACTCAAAAAGTGACCATCAATGTAATTTATTCTTAATAATTTACAAAAACTTCTCTCTTTTTTGTTTTTTTTTACTTTCTTATGAATCCACCAAATAGCGGAATGATAATCATGAACTAATAGAAGAAACTAAGAAAAGAAGAGCCCGGATTATAATTAGAATTATGCAAGCAAAGTGTGACTAATAATAATATTTTACATAGAAGGAGAGGTTCTTTGGAGTTCAAGAGCGAGGAGCAGCCATTTGCTGCTTCTTTATCCTCTCGTGCGACTTCACCATGCTGTAACAGAGCACGACAGAGAGAATGAGTTTCATCCAAACATCTACTTCACAAACAGAGTTCCATGGTTTTGAAAATTTAATCTGTTACCTGATATCATGAGGAGTGATGAACATCCACTGCGACCCTTGTGCAATTGCAAAATCCACCAGCGCGTCCAAACTGATTTTCCGGCTGACTGCATCCTGAATTTCCAGAATCAGAGAAGTTACAAATGTTTGTTTCAACAGGTCTCATCCCAATGTTATGCTCGTAAAGAGAGGATTCTCGGAAGGACATAATACCATAAACACATCAAACTCATCCATTGCTCGAAATGGGGCTTCCGTCATCTCGTGAAGAGCTAATGCAAAGCACAAGGTTGAGAAAGAACGTTCTCCGCCTGAAAATTATATGACAAGACGGGATCTGTCTTAGACTTTACCAATGGCCAATATAGGAAATCTCAACATAGCAATGAGTGGAAATTTTTTTTTGGGTGGAGAAGGAAGCAGCACCTGAAAGACCTTTAGTGTCTCGAACAGCATTGCTTGTTGCATCTTGAGGCATCTTAACCTGTCGAAAAAGACAGCCATCGATCAGATAATGTAATAATATGGACACGTTAATCGCAAATACCATAGCATAGCAGTGTCAAGTACCTCTATGGACAAAGTTTTATTTTCATAACTGACTTTGATGTGTCCACTAATACCTTTCTTTCCCAAGTGGGAGTTGAATCTGCTTTGAAGATCAACATCAAAGAAAGCTCCATATGTAAAAAAATCATACTAGATCTCAAGAGACAACCGAACTACAGATTTATCTATGTGGTTGGCAATGGGGAAAGCAACACTTACTGCCATGTTAACTGGCGCCGAAGAAGAGATGCATTCCTTTGAAACTTTCCCCACCGCGAATCTAGAGCATTCTTGCAGGCCTGATCAATCAGTAATGAATACGTTAAGTGATGCAGCTATAAAAATATATACAGCTTTAACATACACAGATCTGCAAGGCTAAACCATGAGTTTTTCTCGATGGTCTTGATAGCTCTTGCGCTTCTTTGCAATCTTTCGTTCTAGTTTCTCATACATCATCCTAAGGTCATCGATTGATTCAGAAAACCTGCACCAACAAATTGAAGCATGTGGTTTACTGTCACAGGTCATTTCTGTGTGAAGGAAAGCTGAAAAGCAAAAAACTAAAATACACACTGCTGATTCTCTCGATGAAGTCTCTGATTCATCTTGTTAATCTGAGCACTGAGTTGCACAGGAGTACTCCCATCCCAGGGCCCCAAAGATTTGATCTCACTCTCAGGACAAATTTCAGAGGCCTTCTGGTCGCTCTCCTGAAATTCAAGCACATGTAATTCGTTACCACAGGATAAAATGGATAAAATAGGTCCCTGAGCAATAACCTACAAGAAGATTAAAATTCTATAGCCAAGACACGTAAATCTAGTAGCTAAGTTCCATAGACTAGACAACATGGCATCCCAGGTTTCAACCCGGCCATTCCCTCCTTAGAGAGGGTTTAAACAAGATAAAAATACAAATACAAATATATATATATATATATATATGTAATGTCATCCTAATGCAACGTCATAATTACTTATATGTACCTTCCGCTTATTTTTAAGCTCCTCGTAATTAGCCTCAGCCTCCTTAATATCAGGTAGGACCTTGTTTTTCATTATGTTCTCGTAATGGATTTTCTCCTGAAACAGAATCACGCTTACCTTCTGCATGCAAAGCAAGTAAAAAATCAAAATCTTTACGTAAAGGCAAGAAGGGGTACCGCTTCAGCAGACTGAAGGTCTTTCTCGATCTTCTTTAGCTCGTTCTCTGCTTCCTCAAAGGCATCAATTTCACCCTTGGCTGACTCTACATGCACGTTTTGGATAAAATGTAGGAATAAAGTCGGTCAGTCAATCAAGATGATATATTCATGTTTGATGAAGAAAAAGATACATGTGTTTCAGAAACAGTGGTCTATCACAGACATACCACGTAAGTTCTCAAATGAAGCATTAAGTTTATTAGCCTTTAGTTCAGCTTCTTTCAAGCAGTTTTGGAGTTTCTCAAGGAAAGCTTCTTTCTCCTCTATCTCTTCTCGGTCTTTCTGATATAGTAATTAGAAGAAAAAAAGTGTGTAACTTAACTCTTAAGGAATGATACTTAGGCGAAAACAATGACAATGAAATACTTTACCAACAAACTAACCATGATTTCAAGTTGAAGCTCATTAATACTTGAAGAAGCCGATGCTTCAGTCTCAGCAGCGACTGTATTCTTCAAATCTTGCATCTCGAGTTCCTTTGTCGTTAAACCTTTCTCTGCTTGGCTTCGGTGCCTCTGTATAAACCAAACAAAGAAAAACATTGAAAACAGTTATGAATAGGCAAACTAAAGCTTTGTGAAAACAAGCTTATCATTTCAGTTAAGATGCTTAAAGACTGGGAACTCTAGTTTCGACATGTCTACTGGATTAATCAATGAATTTACATTACCTTCAGTGTGCGCATTTTCAACTCAAGTTCCTCGAGGTTCTCCTCTGCTTCCCTCTTACGTCTCATGCATTGATTTATCTCGCTTTGTTCTTTTGAGGCCTCTATTCCAAGATCCTTGATCTGGTCATCAAAAGAAGCACAGAGTCGCGTAGGTTTACGAGAGAGAGAGGGAAGGGTTGTCTGAACTGACCCACGAAAAAACCTGAGGTAAGAGTAGATACATTAGTGTAATGATTGAGGAAGAACGTCCTATATACTCTAGATGGTCTCAAGTCAATCCCTTTTGGTTATAAAGTACTAGCTTATTTTACACGACTGAGAAATGGTAGATGCAAGACTGTCGGATATCTCATTGTCCTCATTTTCGGGTCCCTTCAAGATCATTTGAAGGGCTTTCCAAAATGAAAAAAAAAATGTCAAACAAAAGGCTTATAGTGGGTCACTCCTGTTTGTCATATGGTATAAAACTGATGTTGGAGAAATCCAGAGTCAGGACACAAAAAGAGGGGACTTATGTCATAGTTAAATTGTATTCCAAAAGAAAAAATGATCTCCGGCCCTGCAAACGATATGTTCTTGTTTGCAAGTGAAGATATAGCGGGACTGTCCATGCCAAATAAAAAAATTTACTTACATTCGGTATCCGTCTAAAGTGAAAACATCCTTCAGATTTGAGAGCCTTTTCCCAAAGGCAACTGCCTTTCCCACGTCATAGTTCTCTGCAAGAACTTGCCTCTCAACACTACTCTGAAATATCCAGAAAACAAGAGCAAATAATGAATATCGCTATACAGGGCTGTAACAATGAAGAAAATTAGTAAGTGGAGGAAAATTTTGAAAGTAAGATTACCACATCCACCAAGACGTTAAGAACGGTTGGATTATCAGAATGTAAGACAGAGAGAATAGTTGGGTGTTCTGTCTGAGGAATCATGTACCTTGGTATATTTAACCTGCATAAATGAATATATAGCAAATATTTGTGTTATAAAGCTACCCATTCATCAATACAAAAGGTTGAAAGGAAATATTAAATGCTTATTTAGATTTTGAACCTTGGTCTCGAAAAGTCATAGATGATAATCTTAAGATTTCTATAATTGGCTTCATTTGCACAGCCTCTTAGAGTGAGCGAATCTTTGTGGTCAGTCACAATGAACGCATTTAATATGTTTCCAAGAGCTTGTTCAACTGTAGAAGCCCATTTATTGCCATTAATCAACCTCTGTAGAACATCACACCGTTAAAATAGATTTTTGATCCCAAAAAATATTCACATTAGAAGATTGTTGCTACAACACTAGAAAATGTGAGTTTCTTCTTGAGCCATGCATGATCAAATATCAGACAACATGTGAACTAAATTTGTTTGGTGCACAGATATGCAAAAGAAACAAATAGAAACTCACCACATGGGAGCCAATAGGACCAATTGGTGGCTTTCTGAACCTACGATGATGTCTCTCAATAGCCTGCAGAAGATTAATGACTTTGTCCCCTCCAAATGCAGTAACCTAGTGAGCATGCATGTATTTGTATGCCTCTTAGATTTTACCGAAATTGCAAATATTCAGTTGAAACACCAAATCTTGTGATTGAACATGCAAGCCGCACCTTGTTTGTCTGATGTTTCTTCAGATCATTTATGTTAGAATTTATGAGTTTTTGTCTCTTTTGATGGTCTCTAATCTAGAAGCCAAAAGGCCAAAGAAATGAATAGGGTGTTAATTACAATACTAAAACAACCTGCATATGAAACTGATTAAATTCTAAGACTTAATATCATTTGGAATGTAAGTAACAAATATAAGCATCGTTGTACCATATCCTCAATGTGTTCCATCTCTTTCCTTCCAGCTGACGCTTTTTCCAATAAGGAGTTCTCTTCCTCTTTCAATCTAAAGTATCAAATAGTTAATAAATGTTTGAAGGCGAATGAGAAGACTACAGAAGACGGATAGGCACACGAATAGGATATAGAAAACTTAATATCATAACCTGGAAAGCAATGTTTCAGCCTTCTCAACCTCCTGCTCCAAATATTTTAGTTTCTCCTCGATTTCAGATTGTTCAGCCTGCATCACTATCAACCTATGAGAAATATACACAGATAAATCTGTCCATGTATTTAACTTCGCAACATCTTGATCGTTATGCCAAGACACTGAGCACAAAAGAAGAATGACATGGTTTTTGGTTTTATAGATAATTTCAGTGACCAATATAGAGGACCTGAGTGTTTCTCATTGTCTGTTCATTGATATCTCCAACTTGCCGTTCAAGCCTTCTAACACGATCCCTAATCTTGTGAACATTATTGCACTTATGATTAAAATCTTCTTCTAGAGCAATCTTTTCTCGTGCAGCCTACAATAAGAATTGATATCAAAAACACACAATATATGTCAAAAACACGCATACACAATGTGAAAATTAATACCCAAAGTAAATATCCAAATTAAATCACGTTGAAATATTGTTTTCATGCTGTCCAAGTTGAGAATAATAATGCATATTTGAGCCATGCAACGCATTTGGTAAATCCAGTATTTTCATTTGCCTTCCTCTCTTTTAAAAGCAATGAACCACAAAATATATGTTGTTAAATAAGGGAAGATTGTAAATTCTATATGAAATATCCCATCCACTAGACCCCTCATAAAACTAAATTTTACAAACCGTCTTGGCTGATTGGTGACAACTCTCTATCTCTCTCTTCATCGCAGTTGATTCATCCATCAGACATGCAACTTGAGCTTTCTTCTTGGTCAAGCGATCCCTTAATGATTCCACTTTACCCTACAGAAATGGTGAGTTATAATCAAACTGTTTGAGTTCTACAACATGAATTAAGCAATATATTCAGCCATGTGTAGATAGCTCCCTATAATAAGGCAGGTTACAAGGTTCACGCTCTAAGAAAATCAAACATTTTGAAGGCAAAACCTCACCTAAACTTATGGAACCAAGATATTATGCCTTAACCATGGCCCTATGAGAATAGGGTGGAAATACCTCAAGACTCCACAAACTATCTCCTTTTATACAGCTAACAAAATTCATTGTTATCTTATGACGCCTGGGTATGATATCAAGGAGAAGTTAAAACTTGTAATGCACCCCAGCATCTGTAACTTTCGATTTTTCATAGCCATCCAAATTTCAGATAATGGAAAGTATGTATGACTTACTAGTTCCCAATCTATTTTAGCTTGGCAAGTAGGTATACGTTCTTTAAGCTTCACAATCTTCTCAGTCTGTTCCTGGAGCTGCCTATCCACATCATACACCCATGACCATGCAAGTTTCTTTTTCAACTGCTGCAACTTTTGAGCTATTTCTTCAACTTGTTCCATATTCTTTATCTTTCCACGCAACTCACCGATCTCTTTTTCTATTGGTTTAATTGTGTCCTCCATTTCATCGACTATCGCAGTTGCAGATTTCAAGTGCTCGTAGATACTTTGGAGAAGATCATTAACTTGCTGAAGAAGGGTTGCCTTAAAAAAGAACTAAAGAACGGAAGCTTTCAGGCAAAACATCAACATGGTTGACTTTGACATATACCAATTCACAAGAGATACCTTGAATTTGTCTTTGTCATTTCCAGAGTGTAAGAACTCCCTGCTCTTGTCTTGACTCATTACCACGCATGGATTTTCAACATCAATCTACAAATGTAAAACATAAGACAGATCCAGCAATGGATATGCCAATATGGCTTATATAATTATAAACTTTAAGTGGGTATACAAGACCAGAAATAACAAGTATTTCTGATATTACAGTATTACTTAATACTTTTAAATTTGAATGAAAGAGAAAAACTCACATTATAATGTTCAACAAGTTCCCGTAGCTCCTCCTTTCGGTTGCATACTTTTTTTCCTGCAGAACACAGGTTGCATAAAATAAGTAAACAGAAAAACCTTTTGAATCAATAATTTTCTATACACGTAACACACAGAAAGAGTTGGTGGAGATGAGTATACGAACGGAGACAGTCATCACACAAGCACCACGCGGGCTATTAGACAAATTGTAAGTCGAACCAGAGAAAGAGAGAGAGGGTACGGCTACAGTGAGTTAACCTTCATGATCCTTGAGAATGGTAGAACTAGTAGACTCAGTTATCCTACGTTCGATAATTATGATGTCACCATATGTTTCAGGCTTAAAAGCATCCTCTCCTTGGTTTTTCATTTCTACATGAACAACAGCATAGCTGCAACAAAATCCCAACGAGATTGGAAATTTTCAGTCACTCTTACCATTAATCTCGACAAGAAGCAAAAGACAGTCATTTCCTAATCATGACAAGAGATAATAACGCGGCATTCAAAATGTGCTTTTGAGCTGTTTCCAACCTGCAAACATGATATTTTAGATAGAATAACAGCATAAGTGTGCAAACCTGCATCCAGTTTTTATAAAATCCTTCAGAGTGGAAGCGCGCTGAGTCCCTTTCGCTCGACACCCGAATGCAACACATAGAGCAGTCAATATTGCACTCTTACCACCTGAAAATTTTACCACCAAAAGAAATTAGCTTTCAACCTTTCGGGAAAGATCAAAGAGCGAGAAAAGCTTAACCGTAATATAGAGACTATCCGACGCAAGCAAATTCGGATTGTCGTTCAACATTCCATAGACTATCCGACGCAAACAAATTCTGACTGTCGTTTAGCATTCCATGAAGCTGACATCTTTCTAAAAATTTCGATCAAAAGTCCCGATTAAATTCTTAAGCATGACTCTGCTACCCTCCTAGATAAACCAATTCTAAATCAAAGGAAAGAGATATGCCAGCTAGCTTAGCTTCCAACGAGAACCAAAACATTAAACCTGAACTGTGTTAACACAATGAACAAATTTAAAAGATCAGAATTCAAAATTTGGGGAAACCCAATCCCCAATAAGGTATGCGTATGTAAATTCAGTCGATATTAGAGCTAAAGATCAAATTTTTAAAAAACGGAAGAAACACTTACTTCCGTTCTGGCCGGTGATGAAATTGACCCACTCGCCAAACTCGATCTGGAGATTACTATGGCACATGAAATTCTCAAGCTTAATCCTAAGGATCGTACCCGACCCAGAACGCTGTTTGATGAAGGAATCACTGGGTCGAGTCCCAGATTTTGGCATGGCTGTCGCGTTCTAGGGTTTCTCACTCCGGCTGATTTCGAGGAAACAAAATAGAAAGAGGAAAGAGAGAGAGAAGGCCATTCGTGGGGTTGCTTAGGGCGGGAAAGAGAGAAAGGCTATTGTACGTCGCGTGTATGCTAACCATGTCCGTGTTGACCGTCCGATCTTCTGGAGATCTTACCACGAACAAAAATGGGCCTTAACATGGGCCTATTAGCCACATTGTTTCCCAGCCCAATAGAAAATACGTTTAACAAAATCGATTGGTGAGATATTTGACAAATTGAGGGGGGGAAAATGACTTTCATAAATATGCACAAAATTGTGAACAAGAGAATGTTACGCGACTTATTCAATACGTGGTGTTGGTGATGACTTTTTCGTCATACCAGTTGAACTTTAGTATATACAGAATGTTACAAAATTGTGAACTAGAGAATGTTACAAAATTTCGACATTTTATGTGTATTAGTCATTTTTTATCAGTCAAATTAAAATCTATAGTATAAGAACGCCATCAATTTTGTAGACAAATATTTTAAAATAGCACAAAAACTATTTTTTGTTCCAAATCTAGCACATCAAATTTAAAATTCATAAAATATCACAAATAATTATGTGAAAATACATGCTTACCTAAAATAAATTCAAAATAAAATTAAAAATATTATGTTTGGATTCACTATTTCCTAGTTAAAGTTTAGTTTTTCCCCATTAGGACATTTTTTTGGATCATTTTAATATTAAATTTATGGTATTATTGTTAATTTTAACTAGTAGTGCTAATTTTGTAACATAACTTTGCTATTTTGGACAGTTGACCAATTTTTGTAAATAATTATCTATGTAAAACACGAAAAAGTTGGAGCTGGTTTCTTTAATATAAGAAAATAAAGATTAGTTTGTAAATAATTGTTAGAGCATATTGCACCAAACACTTATGTTAAGTAGTTAACTCCTTTTGAATAGAATTCTGTACGTACTCAAGTTTTCCTGACTATCTGCAGCTATATATATACCTCCCATTGACACAAAATCACATAGCAACATATTCAAACAAACCCCTCTCGCAGAAAAAAAAAAAACAATCAAAATCCATAACCCCAAAAAAAAAAAAAAAATCTCTAGCTTCCTTTTTTCTTTCATCATCGTAATGATGTATTCACTTCTCAAAAAAACAAAAACCTGTCAAGTATGCAAGAAATCATTTCGAAATGGGAGAGCTTTAGGAGGTCACATGAGATCTCACACTCGGAAACTTTCTGCATCAAACGCAGGATCAGCAACTGGCTCGACCATTCCGTCACTACAAACATCCACCAAACGTCCCCGAGCAAAATATAGACCTCTCGAAACAGTTTTGATGAGATCTGTCCACATTCGTGAAGTTGGTGTTTGTCCGAAACCAGATCTAAAGACAGAAGAAGGTGGACAACAAATAACTGGCAAGAGAAAGATCGTTGTGGATTTAGAAGATTCGACAGAGTCTCAAAGCTGTTCAACAGATGACGAAGAAGGTGCTTTATGTCTTGTAGCAATGTCTGAGGGAAAGAGGCCAGAAAGTTGTCAGAATCCAAAAGCGATTGATCAACGTTTGGTATCAACTCGAAAAGGAAAAGAAAAATGTACTGAAGAGTATATCGAAATAGATTCTGATTCTGATGATGACCGCGTAGAAAAATATAAGTATGTTTCTAATCTTCTCGCTTCATCAAATGTGGGAACCCTAACAGAAGACAACGATGAGGATGAGGATGATGATGATGATGATGAAACATATTTGGTTGAGAGAGAGAAAAAGTGTAAGAAAAAATTTAAGTGTGATATATGTGGAAAAGTTTTACGTTCGTATCAGGCATTAGGCGGTCATCGAACGAGCCACAGAGACAAACGGTTGAAGATTTGCGACAAGAATGGTCAAGCCGAGAAACCGGAAAATGGGCTAGTGGTTCGACGACAGTACAAGTGTGAAATTTGTGGCAGAGTGTTTGAGTCCGGTCAAGCACTTGGTGGTCACAAGAAGGTTCATTATGTGTTTCTACAACCAAGTAATTAAGTTCGGCTATGAAGGGTGGAATTTGGGTGATTTGGATGAACTATGCTCTCTATTTTTATATTGTTGTACCTTTTTTCTTTTCAGTTTATTTTCCTATATTAATAAAACTTTGGTTAAAGTTTATTTTTGTTTTCTATTTTTATGTTGTTCTACCCCCTTTTAAGTTTATTTCTCATATATTAATAAAAAACTTTGTTAAAGCTTATGTTCTTATTTTCATAAAATTGTTTATTGAGAAGTTTACTTTTTTTGCTTAAATCGAAAAATTCCGGAATAACAAATTTAAATATGGATGTAGTGATACAATATCATGTAGAGAAATTCACGACTATTCATAATATTGTGTTACTAAAAAACAAAACTAAACATTCATCGTAAATAAATTATGTTTTAATTTTGAAAACATATAGTTAAAAAATCTCCCATATTTTTAGTGTATGTGTGTTAATTTACAAAGTTCATCAAAGATTATGTTTTGTTTGACTAACCCAAGTCAAAGATATTCAATCCAAATATATCTATCGATTAAAATCCGAGTATTAGTGTAAATGGAAATAGCGTAATAAAAATAAATAGTAACACGACTAAAGATAAATAAGAATAATACGTTAAATGGAAACATCATTAAATGGAGTCGTAGTTTGAATTTTTTTGGTTACATTTATGTTAACATGTTAAAATATTTTCTTACATTCAAAAGAAACAAATTTATACAAATTAACGTATTATTCTTATTTATCTTTAGTCATACCACCATTTATTTCTATTACGATATTTTCATTTACCTTATTATTCATATTTTAATCGATAGATATATAAATAGCGATATACGACTAAAGACAAATAAGATTAATAGTTCGTTAAACGGCAATATCATTGAATGAATTTGTAGTTTGAATGTTTATTTGCATTTGTGTTTCTTATTTTTAAGAAACACGAATGGTTTTTTAAAATACAAAATAAATACAAATATATTTTCTAAAAAATATATGATTTGCAAAATATAATGTGAAACAAAACATGCTAATATAACAAATGAGATTTGATTTAAGAAAACTAAACTTTTGTGTTTTTTGGGACGTAAAACCTAAAATATTAACATGAAAACGTTAATGTAGACGCAAGGACAAAAATTATGTTTCAAACAATAAAAAATTACTCTCCAAAATAATCGAGTCTTGTCAGTTTGACGTTGCTACCATTCTGTATTTCCTTAAGTTAATGTTAATCTGCTCCAAAAATAGAACAATGATTTTGATACTTATGTTGCACCTGAAGTGTATTGTCGACACATGTTATTTTAGACTCTTAGTAGATCAGTAGATGAATTTTGTTTAGTGTTTTCAGATGGATTTGATATCATTTGAGATAAATATATTATATTTGAAAAGAAGATCGTATAAGTATAAATAATATTCATACTTTTGAAATGGTACATGCAAAAATTGATTTGAATCTTTATATATATAGCACTAACCTTTTTGAAAGAACTTTACATGTTAAACCTATAGTAATTTTAAAATGAGTAGCCTGAAATGATTTCTAATATCATGTAACTGAAAAATCCTTGTGATAGCAAACAAGATGCTGTATGAGAATGTGGTATGTGTGCTGATCATGATAGTAGATTAAAATATTTGGGGATTTACGAATGGAGTCCGAACGTTAAAAAAATTAAGTGATATCAAAATCGAAACCATATTAGATTAGAGCCTTACAAACTCGGATCGTTGGAAGTATAAATGATCTTTGATGTGCGATTAGAAAGGCGTATCAATCTGTTTTTGGGCGTCATTGTACTCCAAAATTTAGAAACTATGAGACATGTTTTAAAATTTGACTACTTTAAAGTGCATTACTATAAAAGTGCATTTATTTCTTTTGTTTTTAGAGTTAAGCGAGTTTAATCTAAAATAAGTTGAAGATAATTTACATTTTTTGTTGTTGTGGATTTGCCATGAATTGTTTGGATCTGGAGACAATTTTTAGTATATTCTGTGAAATCCACGGGCCGATAATGGGCCAAGAGCTGTGAGACCCATAGTCACGCCCATCTAATGAAAAGAACGCCGTCAAAAAAACAAAAACCAAAAAGGAAGCAAAAACACACTCATATACACCATAACAACCTTCGAAAAATTCTACAATTACATAAAAACAAAAGATATATTTAACAATCACGCCCCAATCTTTTGACATTTAACAACATCACCACCATCTTCAAAATTAACATCACTAACATTGCCGAGAACGATCACATTATCTCCTATTGTCTTCCTCTTCGGCTTTGCCTCTTGAAGAATCAACAACACATCTCTCATCGGTGGCCTATCTGTTGGATTTCGACTTGTACACAACAATGCGATTCTCAACATTTGTTTCATCTCTTCTCTTATGAGACTACACGACCTACCCATGCTTTTGTCTAGAACTTGCTCTACGTCTTCCTTTGTCTTCAGCTTTGATCTAACCCAATCCACAATACTGTTACCTTCTCCGAATTCCGGTTCCACCGATCTTTTTCCGGTTATTATTTCTAGTAATATCACTCCGTAACTGTAGATATCACTCTTTTTATCCACTTGCAGTGTGTATGCATATTCTGTAACCAAAACAAACAAAAGTAGAGAGATATATCAGAGGTTGTAAGGAATATATCCCAACAAAAAGAATGTTTAACAAACGGACAAAAGTGAACAATTTTAAAATTGGGGAAAAAGTAAGGAATAAAAAGAAAAGTTGAGGGTACCTGGTGCAATGTATCCGTACGATCCGGCAACGACGGACATGGATTCGTCGGTTTGAATCAACTTCGCGACGCCGAAATCCGCCACACGCGCCTCGAAATCGGCGTCGAGGAGTATATTGCTAGGTTTTAGGTCGCGGTGCACGATCACTGGATCACAGTCATGGTGGAGATAGCAGATTCCCTGAGCGACTCCGATTGCGATCTGGTATAACGCCGTCCATTCCGCCGCCGCGTTCGTCGTTTTTTCGCCACCGTGTAGGAGATCGTCAAGGCTTCCATTAGGCATGTATTCGTATAGAAGCATCGTACACTCTCGATTCGAGCAGCATCCGAGGAGGCGGACGATGTTCCGGTGCCGTACGTTCCCTAGGACATCGACCTCCGCCAATACGCCGCTCTTCCGCCGCCGGATCTTGCCGTTCTCTTTGTTTTTCCCCCAGAGCTTTTTCACAGCGATTATCTCTCCGTTAGGCATCTCCGCCTTATATACTGTTCCGGTCGATCCCATTCCGAGGATGTTATCCGTCTTCGAGAGACACTCCACAACGTCATCCGCCGTGAAATTCAGCCTCTGAAAGGCGGTAAGTTTCCACGGTCCTATCTCTCCGCCGCCTCGTCCACCGTCGACTCTGCTGCTTCCGTAGCTTTTCTGGAAGCATCGAGTGGCAGCTACGAGGACGAAGAATCCGACCCCAATCACCGCCGCCATTATCCAAACAATAGCACCGGCGGTTTTTTTCGGTCGCTGCTCGTTATGACGAGCGTTGAGTTCCGATTCTCTGGCCGTGTCGGAGTTGCAAGGTCTCGCGACGGCATCTCCGCAGAGCCCTTCGTTTGAAGAGAAAAACGACGGATTCAGATGCGCGAACGAACCGCTTGGAATTGGACCGATTAGCTGATTGTACGAGACATTGAAGGTCGTGATAGTCTTGGAGCTTCCGAAATCCGACGGGATTGTTCCCGTCAGGAGATTATGAGAAAGATCTACGTCGGCTATGGACGGAAGCGTCGAAATCTCCCATGGAATAATTCCGGAGAAATGATTTCGACTGAGATTCAAACAGAGGAGCTTCTCGCAGTGTCCGATGTCCCAAGGGATGGTTCCGTTGAGAGAGTTTCCCTGCAGCTCGATCCTGTAAAAGCTCTTGCATCCAACGTAATTAGGGATTTCACCGATCAAGTTGCTGAAACTCGCTGAGAAGATCTGTAGATTCGGCGCTCTCCATATACTCTCCGGCAATCGGCTGTGGAAGGAATTGCTAGAGAGATTCAAGTACTGAAGAACAGGAGCAGTGGCGAAATCCGCCGGGATTTGGTCGGTGAATTTGTTGTTGCTCAAATCGACGAAAGTGAGATTACGCAGAGAGCCAAATCCGAACGGAATTGACCCGTTTAATCGATTGTTCTGAGTCCGAAACCTCCACAGAGAATTGCAGCTTGTTAAGCTCTTTGGCAACTCACCTTCGAACATGTTGGAGAAGAGGATGAGCTTGTATAGTTTGTTTCCATGGCAGAGAGAAGGAGGGATCGTGCCGGTAAAGGAATTGTTAGAGACATCCATTGTCTCGAGCTTTCTGTTTGATCCAAGCCTCTCCGGTAAAACTCCGGTGAAGTTATTGTTCCATAGAAGCAATGCGGTTAGCTCCGGGAGCTCACCGATTCCTTCAGGGACTTCACCCGAGAGGTTATTGCTGATTAAGCTAAGCCATGTGAGGTTCTTCAAGCTCGAGAAGCCTGATGGGATACTACCAGAAAGCTGATTACTCGACAAATCCAGAGACTTTAGAGCTCTCAAGTTGCTATAACTCTCTGGAATTTCACCAGTGAAACCATTTTGGAAAAGAAACAAAGTCTCGAGCTTGGAGAGATTTCCGAGTTCTTGAGGCAGAGAGCCAGAGAGGCTGCAATTGGAAACGTCCAAGTACTGAAGATTTGTGAGTAAAGAAAACTCCGAGGGTATGTTTCCAGTAAACTGATTATAACCGATCTCGATGTGTTGGAGCTCCGGTAAGAGCCCCAATCTCGGAGGTAAATCACCTCCCAGAACATTTCCGGCCAAATGAATAAACTTCAATCTCTGTAAACCACCGTAAGCTGCAGGAATCTCTCCTTCGAAGTAACTCCCGCCAAAGTTGAGCTCTTCCAAGAAACGAAGACGAGCCACTTCCAAAGGCAAAAGACCTTCGAAGTTGTTGCTAAACGCATTGAGAACCTTTAAGAACTTGAGCTTGGAGATTCCGGGAGGGAAACTTGAGTCGAAGGAGTTGTGGCTAATGTCAAGAGTAGTGAGCTTGGTGAGATCAAAGAGAGAAGTCGGAAACGCACCCTCCAATGAATTCCCACTGAGATTCAAGTAGAGTAAGCTCGACAAGTAACGAATTTGCTGAGGAAGACGACCCGTGAGGTTCCGGTGAGAGAGGTCAAGGGAAATCACTTGAGCCGTTGCATTGTCACAGAGGACACCGGACCAAGAACACCAAACGGCGTCGTTTTGACCATCAGTGGTTGCGACAGAGAGTTTCCAGTCTTGAAAGGCAGAGGGAGAGGCAGAGAGAGATGTCTTGAGGGAAACGAGAGACAAGAGTTGAGGTGAAACCTTGAGAGCTAAGGAAGAAAAAGCGAAGAAATGAAGAAGAAAAAGAAGGAGAAAGAGATGAACAGGAGAAGGAGAAGTGTTCTTGTTCATGGCTTTTAGAGAGAAAGGGACGAAACTGAGAGATGAAGTGTGGTGAAGTTGAGAAAGGTTTTAGGGTTAAAAATGGTGGATTTAAGGGTTTGAAGAAGAAGATGATGAAGGAGAAGAGAAGAAGGCATGATGAAGGTGATGATTATGGAGTGCGTCTAATGGTCTGGCTTTTGTTGGTTGAGGCATTATGGTTTGTGTGGGGAAGAAAAGAAAAGAGGAACTCATCCATTTTCCTCTCTTCTTTTACTTTTCTTACTTTTTGGAAATTACTTACTTCGTATCTGTTGGTTGCTTTTTTTTTTATTATAACCCAAAGTAAAGGCCATTCTGTTATGTCGTATATAAACCATTAATATATACCCCTCCAGTTAGACCCGACTATAATTGTACATTATACTTGTAAAAAATTATATGTAATTGTTGAGCAAAAAAAATTTGTTATTATCAAAAGAATTCTCTTTTGAATTTTCTATTTTTTTTTATTAATGCGGTTTCGATTTTTCTATTTTGATATTATAAAAGATTTATGCATTTTTCATGATTCTTAACCCCAAAACAATGTTATCTAAATTAAAAAAGCTAAACATATTTAGTTTCGGACAAGTCTACATATAATTATCATTTTTAAAAACATGAAAATTTCAACCCACAAAAAAACATGAAAATTTGATGAATATTATGGACTTATTTACTGATATGTTAGTTAAATAGTGTAATAACAGAATAGTCGAGCAACATAAATTTTCGTAGAATAATCATAAAACTAAACATGAACAAATTAGTTTTAGTAAATTAATAACGTCTCATGTCTTCTGATTATATTTGTAACACTTATAATATAGGTTATATTATAACACTCGTTTGAATATGGTTAAATAACTATGAATGACTAAATAACACTCGTTTGAATATGGTTATATTATAGGTTTATAAGTTGACCGCGACTATAAAAAATAACATAGTTAGCCACACACAAAAAGGAATAAAAAAATGAAGATTTTTCATAGTTAATCAAAAGTGTATCGAATCTCTATAATATTATTTAAGAAGACATTTTTAAAAATGAACTTTGTTTTGTAAGTTATTATATGAAATGTCATTACAAATAACAAAGAATAATTGAAATAAGAAATGATATAATAATCTTTTAAAATTATTGATTAAAATACGGAAAATATATATTTTGCATTAAAAATGTTATTTATTATTTAATATTATATATTTTAAAATAATAATCAATTCATATTCAAAATCTTGCTATTATAAATGAATTCAAAGAAAAAAAAAATATTCAACATCTTGCTAAATGTTTCACTATAATTTATTATATTTTATTTGAATATATATCAAAACAAAAGCTCAAAAATATTTTACCAATTTTATAAAAAGTTAGACACAAGAAAACTATATTTTATTTAAAAGTTCATAGATTAATCACAAAAACTAGAGTCATTAACGGTGCATATTAGAGTTATGTTTTCAAGATTATAAGTTTTTTGCAGATTAACCCGAATAATATTTTAGTTCACTGCAAAACGGGTTAAATAGACAAATTATTATAAATTGACATATTTATCTATAATCATTAGTTAGCTATAATTTAAAATTCAGATCAAAGTAATTTTATTAAATTTCAAAACAACTTCTTTTAAAAAAATTACTCCGCGCTATAATTAGCGCGGATTAAATTCTAGTTTGTATTAAGGCCAAAACAAAATGATATTTGTATGATAAACAAAAATTGAACTAAACCGGCTATACAACTATACTGTATAGTCTATACAAAATGTTATGACAATTGAAAGGAAAACACTCAAACATTTTTTTAGGGGATTTTGTTTTGGATTAATCAGTCCAACATCATGTTTATAATTACAATATTTGATTTTCAGTGGAGGTTTTTGAATATCAGAAACCAAATCACCACGCCACTCATATTAAAATCCGATTTATTTAGATTGCTTGTATCTTTTCTTTTCTGTTTTCTCCTCTTTTAGTTTTTTTTTTCCCCCACTTTGGATTTCTGTTTAAAAACCTTTTGCAGACAAATTGAATGTTGATGGTATGTCTAAGCAAATACACAAGTACATATAATACATTACATAGATACACAATAAATAAATATATATATATATATGTAAGCGAAAGTGGGCTGTATTTATCTGAGTCGTTCACAGGATCCAATAAAGCTAAATTCCTCTGTTTCTCCACTGACTCTCAAAAGCCCACACTATACTGTATTAACTGCGAAATTCATGTATAATAAAAATACATATAACTATAGTTTTTTCGAACACCAATTCTGGCGCCCAAAAGATTCAAGATTCTATAACCAATTCATTACACCATTCATACTTGTAGATATATATATATACGCGTGCATCTCTTTATTACTTTTGATGAATTTAAAAGAATCGAGAGTCCAGACTTATTTTTTAATTAGTTATTTTATTATAATTGGATAATCTCTAACCGAAGTTCTGATTATATTTATTCCCCAAAAATAAAATAAAAGGTTCTGATTCATTTCAAGAAGGAAATTTTGTATTTTACCATTTAAAACATTCAAAAATTATGATAATCACAATGAAAAGACTCTAATATTGTTAATTTAGTTTACATGATATAAACCCTTCAACCATTTGATCACTGCAATTTTTTTTTTTTTTAATTAGTTCATTATTTGTTTTACAAGTTAATGTAATTGTAAATACATCATTATGAACATGAATTCTATTCATGTTTTTACATTCACTACTTGTAACATTTTTCATGTAATTCTTATATTATCTCAATCATATGGTCCTACTATACTAAAATATCTTGTCTCATTTAGATAGTTCTCATGCATTATTTAAATCATATTCATGTTCATAATGATTCATGTTTTTATATTCACTATTTCTAACATTTTTCATGTATTTCTGAAAATATCTAAATCACATGGTCCATTCTACTAAATTTTGTTTGTCTCATTTAACTATATAATACTGCTAGGAAATCCAAACTATGCCTTTTTCTCATATATTTATTTTTTGGTCACGATACCTTTTTCTTATTATATGTTTTATCTTTTCAATATTAAAAACACACAATCTCGAAAAAAGTCGCATTATTTTTATCGGTGCTATATATATAAAAGTCATAGCTGTATAAATTGACTTAAGGACGACATAAGGTTTGTATCATGATTGGTTGCTTGCCATTATAAATTCACTTTTCATCATCAAGGTTGGGTGAAATAAATATCTCATCACATTCATTTGATCATCCCTAAAGTTCCAAAATTATCATCATCATTCCTCAACTAATTACCTTAATTATATAATCTTCAAGATTCCGTACGTGAGCGGCGATCATAATGCTATAGCCTATAGTATATTTTGAAATCAATACCTGCAGTCCTGCGAACATACAATAATATACACTCATATCGCATGTAGTTTCATTTGATTATATACAATTTTGTTATATTTGATATAGTGATGATATGAAGTTATAGTGATGGTGAGGTTTGTATTTTTCCTTCAAATGATTTTTGTAGCCTAAAGTACAAATAGAGTGTAAGCTTGAAGTAGAATGATATTACAAACTCGTCCTATAGGACCAATGGTCCTAAATTTTGTGGATGATTAAAAAAAAAAAATAGTTAGCAATAATGAAAATAATTGTATAGAGGCATGCGTCGTTCGTTTGATTGCTCTTTTGTTAGTGTTCTTTTTTTTTTTTCTTTCACGCGTGTCTTTTTCGCAACAATAGTATGGTATGCTTTGCCTTTTACCAGATGACGGTTTTACCCCCAACTGAAGTGATCCTATGGATACATAACTGGTGGATTTTGCAATATAAATATTAGATATTAGATTTGTGCCGAAATATGTTCTTAGGTTTAAAGGTTGACAAAAATATTTAAAAGTCTTAAATTTTAAAATGCAGGGTTCTAACTTTAGAATACGTATAATCGTATGTAACATTTTTTATAAACTTGGTAGGTTTTTTGTTTGTTTGATTGTATGAAATATTGAGTTATACTTCACAGTCCTATACGTTGTAGATCTAATGTTTTCGTATGAATTGAGTTATCATTTAAAATCATACTAGGATTTAACCCGCGCTAATTATAGCGCGGCGTAATTTTTTTAAAATAAATTATTTTGAAATTTACAAAAATTATTTTTATATGAATTTTACAATATAGCTAATTAATGATTATTGATTATAGATAAAACTGTCAATTTGTAATAATTTGTCTATTTAACCCTTTTTGCAGTGAACTAAAATATTATTCGGGTTAACCAGCAAAAACTTATAATCTTAAAAACATAACTCTAATATGCATCATTAAAAGACTCTAGTTTTTGTGGTTAGTCTACGAACTCTTAAAAAAATATATAATTTCTCTTGTATCTAACTTTTTATAAAATTAGTAAAATATTTTTTAACTTTTATTTTGATATATATTCAAATAAAATATAATAAATTATAGTAAAAAATATAGCAAAATTTTGAATAGATTTTTTTTCTTTGAATATGTATGGATTGATTATTATTTTAAGATATATAGTATTAAGAATAATTAAGAAATGAAATAATAAATAACCTCTTTAATACAAAATATATACTTTCCATATTCTAATCAATAATTTTAAAAGACGATTATATCATTTCCTATTTCAATTATTCTTTGTTAGTTGTAATGGTATTTCATGTAATAACTTACAAAACAAAGTTCATTTTTAAAAATGTCTTCTTAAATAATATTATAGAGATATGTTGGGGATTAAATGAAAAAAACAGTGCTGTAATATCTTGTACGTGTTTTTTTTTTTTTTTTAGAATTCGTGGATATTATATTGTTTATTATAAATAGCTAGACACATTCCCGAACACTAAATGGATACATGTCCACTAAATTGACTATAACTCCTTCAATACAACCCTGAATGAGTTGAAACTACTCCCATTGGAAAGCTCACTCCATTTTCTATAACTTTGATGAAGAGATCTAAAGGTAAATCCAAAGAGAAGGCTTCTATTCGAGTCAATCTTGCATCAAGAATATGAGTCTATAAGATCGAATTGGATGTAAGTTATAGACAATTGAGTTAGCTTTCCAATGGAAGTGGTTTCAACTCATTTGGGGTTGTATTGAAGAAGTTACAGCCGATTTAGTGAACTTGTATCCATTTAGTAATTAGTGTTTGACTTTGTTAATCTTAATTTTGCGCAATCAACTACAACTTGGAGAATTATTTTGACCAAGCGATAGTTGAGAAATAAATTGAGCGTGCAAAAATAGTTCAAGAATTAAATGAGCAATTTCCCCTTCAAACTCCGCCTCCCTTTTCACAATTTTTAACTATCTCGCCTCCAATGATGATTGATCATAAAAGAACTTCGTTTGTTCGTTCTTTATGAGATCTATAGAGACATGTCCTAGTTTCTTTTTGTTTTTTGTTAAATATCGTCTCCGTACTTTTGTTTTTGCAAATCGAAGATCCATCATGCAGAAAATCAAGTTTTTTTTCTAATCATTATATGTTTTTCTTTCAATCCATCATCCATCCCAAGTATGCATCTTTACTGTTTTTTGATTATTTATTCGCATTTTTTAATAAAATATCAATCTGCATCGAATATGTGATTGGCCAGATCTAGATTTTAAATAACGTGAAAATCTTAAGAGTACACGTGGATTCTCTAAATTCAATTTTTTGGTTTGGAGGGAAACGTCTAAATTCAAAAAAATTCGCCTGTAAGTTTTGGGGAAGGGGGGGAAACGTCTAAAATTAAAATTGTTTTCGCTGAAACCACACATACACGCGCATTCTCCTATAAATAATGCTTCTCTCTCACAACATGAAATTCACAAATCAAAATGACTCTGAAAAGGAAAAGATTATGTTGCTTTTGAAATATCCTCTTTTCTAAAGATCCGATAAAGACTTCTTTGTTTTCTGATTTTCTTTCTTCTTTGTAGCTGCTCCGATCCCTGAGGTTCTCCCAAACGTTCTCCAACCTGCTGCTCGGGAAAATATTGCGCGTACAACAAACTTCATCCGCGTTATAAATATTAGATATTAGATTTGGGCGGAAATATGTTTTAAGGTTTAGAGGTTGACAAAAATATTTAAAAGTCTTAAACTTTAAAATGTAGGGTTCTAACTTTAGAATACGTATAATCGTATGTAACATTTTTTATAAACTTGGTAGGTGTTTTGTTTGTTTTATTGTATGAAATATTGAGTTATACTTCACAGTCCTATATGTTGTGGATCTAATGTTTTCGTATGAATTGAGTTATCATTTAAAGTCATATATGTTGTGGATTAAATGAAAAAAACAGTGCTGTAGTATCTTGTACGTTTTTTTTTTATATAGAATTCGTGGATATTATATTGTTTATTATAAATAGCTAGACACATTCGTAAACTATAATTAATTATATAAAAAATGTTTGGTAGTCGTAGATGAAAAAAGGGTTTTGAATTACCTTTTGATTATTAACATGAAGCATTTTAACACGAAGCTTTGAAAGAATTCACACAAACTGAATTTCCATATTTCTATTTTAAAGAAATTATAATAATAGATTGATCGTGTTATTTGAGAATTTTTTTGTTACATCTTGTAACGATTCGATTGTCACCGTATATATGTCTCTATATTCTCTCTCGATCCATAGATCCTCACCTCTGTTTGATGGTCGGTATTCTAAAAAGATCGAAAGACTTGTTTACTATTCATGTAAATCATCTCAATATATTTTCTATGTTTTATCTTCATTCACAAAATATCGAAAATCACTTTTAGTATGTCATTCATCTTTTACACATTTTATAATCATTTATTAGGAAAAAAATTGTGAGTTGTACATTAAAAATATACAACTTTTAATGATGGTAATTTTCATTAAAAAATGAGTTTGTTAAGAGATCAGTTTGGTTACATTTCATGTGTATTTATTTTGGCAATTTCTTACACAATAATGGCTTTTTTCCACTATTGGAAATGGTTAATTAGAATAAAAGTTTAGTACTTCGAGTTGAGTTAGACATAAAGATTTTGGTTGGATATCGGTATTTAAAATTTGTAACATACATCGTATTCAAGTTATTTTTTTGTTTGTATATGTAAATATATTAAATTGTTAAATTTGGAAGTACACAAGACACAAAAACAGAACAAAAAAGTAGAAAAGAAAGGAACAATAATAATAAAAGTTTCCACAAGAGAATGATGAAAGAATTGAACATTCTACAAAAGTAAACAAAGAGGATGAAATAAAGAGAGAAAGAAAACGATTGATGGGAATGAGGCCATTTCATTTATATTTATTTTTTTCAAATGGAATATTTTTATATTTATGTTTCTTTTGGAAATACCACCGTTAGTATTGTTTTTAGGTTCAAAATGAAATGATTTTTCGTCTAGTGTGAATATCAAGTATCATATTTTTTTAACCTCTTATTAGAAAATCTATTACTAAAGTATTAATACAATATATAAATGATAATCTACAATCCAAATGAGCTGATTGGTCTAAATGAACTAACTATTTTCAGATAAACAATTCAATTCGTACAATACATGACTACGACAAATACAACATGCAACATATATAATCATACAAACAAAAATTACACTCATAATCTAAAAAATTTATATATGTTTTTATTTAAATAAAAATAATTCGTAACCACTAGATGAAGAATTATTTTATTCGTAACTTTTCCTGAAAGGAATAAACACATTTGCTGGTTGAAAAGAATCAAATTTTGTCAACCTCATCAGTAATTAAATTAAAAAATGATTTGACACTAATTCCATATATTGCTCACATGAAGCGAAATTAGATGCCAGTTTTGTCTATAGTTTAAGTAGTCTGATCATCCCAATTAACCAAATCTCTTTTTGGATGTATGAAAAAGGTTTGTTAAATTAGTTTCTGTTATTGGTATAATTAAAAGCAATCAAATTAGTTTAGAAAACAAAAAGCACATATTTGAACAAATTTAATTAACATGGTCCATGGTTTTATTTTGTCATATGTGTTGTGAGCGCACAGAGATGCTTTAGCTTGAAGTTATGAGCACATTTAAAGTGACAATGCGTTATCATTAACCTATACAATTCCATAACATTTGTTTGGGCATCTCAAACCCATCTCTATTTTTGGCTCTAAACTCTATCTTAGAGTCAATTATTCTCCAACCCAACTCTATTTTAGAGCCAAAAATAGAATTTTTAATATTTGGCTCTATATTTAGAGCCAACTCTATTTTTTTTGTTCATGACTCTATTTTTAACTCTAAAATAGAGTGGCATTGGAGTAAAACTCAACTCCAAAATAGAGTTGCTCTATTTTAGAGTAAAAAATAGATCAATACATTGGAGATGGTCTTAATAGGTGTAACATCCCGATTTCTTGTATATGCGGAGAGGCTTATAAGAATTGATTTGGCTACCTATGTCACCAAAGTGCACTTACCTTTTCCGATCACTTGCCCGAAAGAACTCCAGAGTTAAGGGTGCTTGGGCTGGAGTAGTCTAAGGATGGGTGACCTTCCGGGAAGTGATTCGCGGTAGCGTGTGAGTGAGGACAAAACACGGGGAAAGGTCACGTGGTGATTGCAGGGTCAGTAAACAAGTCATACAAGCCTCCCGGACTAACGCACCGGCCGTCGGACCAGGGTGGGGCCCACGTGCCGAGAGAGGGCATGGGGCCCAGGTAGGGGCGGTCGGGGCGTTATATTTTGGTATCAGAGCCTTTACGGTTCTAGGACGGTTTTAAAAAAAAAAAAAAAAAATTTCCCGCTATTAGAACTGTCTATGGGAGTTAGTCAATTGTTGAGCTTGAAGTTCTAGATCATCCTCTTCGAGCCTTCAATGAGATTCCACGGTAAGACTCGTGTTTGTTTTACTATTGCTGTTGTCAATTAGTAACAAGTGGTATCAGAGCCGAACCCAAACACGTGTGTGGAGTCAGGTGGGCCCACACCGTCTAGGGTGACGATCCTGGTGCGCAACGAGGACGTTGCGCTCTATGAGTGGGGGTGATTGTAACATCCCGATTTCTTGTATATGCGGAGAGGCTTATAAGAATTGATTTGGCTACCTATGTCACCAAAGTGCACTTACCTTTTCCGATCACTTGCCCGAAAGAACTCCAGAGTTAAGGGTGCTTGGGCTGGAGTAGTCTAAGGATGGGTGACCTTCCGGGAAGTGATTCGCGGTAGCGTGTGAGTGAGGACAAAACACGGGGAAAGGTCACGTGGTGATTGCAGGGTCAGTAAACAAGTCATACAAGCCTCCCGGACTAACGCACCGGCCGTCGGACCAGGGTGGGGCCCACGTGCCGAGAGAGGGCATGGGGCCCAGGTAGGGGCGGTCGGGGCGTTATAATAGGAGTGTCAATTAGGGCCAAAGCTCGAGGGCCGACCCTGCCCGACCCAAAAAAACAACGGGCTCGGGCCTATAAATAAAAGTCCGAAAAAATCGGGCCTTTCGAGCTAGTGTGTTTTTGGTCTAGTCCGAAAAGCCCGAAACTATTTGATTACGTATGTCTTATTAAATTTGGGTTCGCTTATCATATGATTTCAAAACGTATGAAAAACGTACCAGAAGAAAGAAATTCTAAATTGACTCTATACTTAGAAAACGATATGTTGGAACTGACTTTTTATGAAGACATGAATGTTTTATAATGGTGGAAGTGTCAGTCACAACATTATGGTGAGTTAGCTCGTATGGCATGTGATGTTCTAAGCATTCCGATAACTACAGTGGCATCACTGATGTTGGTGCGTATGTCTTGGATAAATATAGAAATCGTCTTTTACTAAGAAACGTTGAAGCACTGATTTGTACATGCACTTGGTTGGATGAGTTTAGATTTCATGATCCATATACCATTATCATTCATCTATATTTACTTCATATTTTTAAAATATTTATCTATAGACTTTCAATGACATTTCTATATGATTTATACCTCTAAAAACTTAATATTATTTTACTCTTTTTTTATCTGTAGCTCTGGATGGTGATGAAGATTTAGAAGACAATGAAATATATTCTAATCTGAACTTTACTACCTAGATTTGAAGTGTTTTGATTTTATGTTTTATTTAGTAATACAATTTATATGAATTTTATTTGTTTTTTAGTCAAACTTTTGCTTTTAAATTTAATTGGATTTGATATAATACATTTAAATTTAGATTTATTTTGATAAATATTTTGTTTTAATTATTTTTCAATTGAGAATTTTGATTTTCTTGTGTTTGTAAAAAAAAGTCCGAAAAACTCTAGAGCCCTGTCCGGGCCGGGCCGGACTTTAGAATATAGGCCCAATTTTTTTTCGGACCGGATCGGACCGAGCTAAAATATATGCGGACTTTATGAGTTTCGGACCGGGCCGTGCCAGCCCGATTTACATTCCTAGTTGTTAATCAGATTATATATGGTAGAACACTAGAACCAATGAAACAAACAAACAAAATTATTTTATCAAAACATGTAATCATTTTGTTCATGGAAAATAGACGATCTACTTTTTTTTCTTAATTTTTTTTTTGAAATAGATGAGTATTCCCACGGGATCCTAAATCAACAATCCTAATCATCATTATTCATTTCAAAATCTTGTCTTTTCCTTTTCTATTTTCCCCCATTTTTAAAAATAAAATGTTATGATTGTTGGAAAAATTGGAGGACAGCCCATATGCCCATTAACCTTTTTTGTATATAACCACAGTCGATTTTTATTCGTAGTTACTTCAAGTCTTCAACCATGTATACCCGGTTTAATATATCAATCAACTCCCCAAAAACAACCAAGGCCATAAACCGGATTCTTGATTTTTCAGTCAGAATGATCCTGGAAACGGATTATTCTATCGACGAGTGTATCAACCAATCGAGGAAAAAAGAACAAGTATTGTTAGCATACATAAAATAACTCGATACAAATGCCAAAATACAAGACCTCTAGCTGGACAACACATTCAAGGCTTCAGTCAGCTAAATTCTAAGTTTCCTTTTGCTGATAATCGCATGCCAAGAAACACCATCTACACCTAAACTTCCTGGATTTACAATGAATTTTTTTTATGTAAGAAAGCTTATGACGGATTCATCAGCTAAATTTGATTTAGAACTAGATAGAGTTATGCATTTTCTCTGGCCTGCCATATGTTGACAATCAAAACTAAAAGGACTTCTTTTTCAACGATTCCATATACAGCTTGATCAAGAATAAGGTGTGTCTAACAAAACAAGGACCAGTTTTTCTCCTTTCTTGGAGTACCAACATTTGGAAGGCCTTGAATAGACAGAGATGGTAACTTCTGAAAACACCAAAGAAAAAAAGAAGATAAGGAACCTCCGGAGCCCTACAGATTCTTTAGATATCTTTTTGTATATAACCTAATTTGGTGGTTGCAAAAGGTGAAAAATTCGAACCAGAAGAAATGCATTTTACTTTCTAATTGGGGTCAAAGTTGAATTGCCAAGTGGAATCATTGGAGCTCGAGCTTGACACTTGTGAGCGTTGAAACACTCTCCACCAATAAATTGTAACCACATATCCCAAATGATAATTGCAATATTTTTTAACTGCAATCTGAGATAACTTCAACAATGGTGGTAACACTTAGTCCAACTTTTATCAATGAATCTTTGAGAAAGGTAACGAAGCAACTTCCCTGACAATTGAATTCTCTGTTGTGCAAGCTTTACTATAGGGCTCAAAGAAACTCTTTTATCATAATTACATGACAAGATCTCTTTCCAAGCAATCTAGCCCAAATCGGTTATTAAAAGTGCGATTTTAAAGGTAAATGGGTTTTATATATTCAGATTGTACAAATACACGGCTGATTTAGAATAGCGTAAAAGTATGAGGCCTTAAACAGAAATTATGTAAATAAGAAATAATAACTATTCCATTATTAAATAGCTAAGCAACGTTTCCGGCTTCCCGAGCAAGAAAAGTGACGGCCGCGAAATGGACATCAGAATCGCCGACGGCGGCGGAGAGCAGCTGAAGATTTTCGAAGAAGCTGATGCTGTTACAGCTATCAATCTCAGCAATCAGAAACCATTCATATCCTCTTCTCCTCCTCCCTCACCGTCAATTTCTTCCTCCTCGATCTCCTCCACATCGGCGAGAACACTCGCCGTTTCATCATCTGAGCCGGTGATTGATTCTCGATCCAACGGTGAGGAGGAGGAGGAGGAGTTTGACTGGGTGGCTGTAGAAAGAGAGGCTGATGTAATTACGGATAAAGCTCCGGAAATTGACGAAGTTGAGGATGCTTTCTCTGCGCTTCAACTGTGAGTTTTGTGAGAATTTGAAAGTAAAAGGAAACCTTTTGACGCTATTGTCTAAAATAACTCATCGTTATCTTTTAGGCTGTTTGATGATGATGAAGACCAAGTTTCAGAGTCGGAGTTTGTAGATTGGATTGAGCCTCCATTGCATCTCTGCAATACCAGACTTGTACAGCCTTATATGTTGGACAGATTCTACGACGCCTTTCATCTGTTTCAGACCGACCCATCAGTTCAGGTGCTCTGTGTTTATGGCTGTACTTCGGGTTTTATTGGAAGAAAAAAAAACCAAACTGACTGAGATAGGCATGGTCTGTCTACTGTTGCAGAGAATGGTTATGTCATTGGCTTCAGACACGGCTGTTTGGGAAGCGGTGATGTACAATGAGGTTGTCCGGGAGCTCATAACCAACGGTAAGAAAAATATTAAGATCACTGGACTCTGGTTGCTTCTAACAGATGATTATGTAAAAGAGCTTTCCTTCATTTTATAACGCAGCTGAGGGGTCAGAAGAAGACTCTGGTTCAGCCTCGAATTTTATGAGGAGGTTGTTTGAGAGAAGTGCCATCAAAATCATGGACGTAATGGAGAGAGTCACAAAGTACGTCACTGACCTCTTCAATGACGTTGTTCCTGGAGATCAGACGGTTGTTTTAGCCACAGGTGCTGCACCAATGATGGAGAAGCTACAATCGACACTTCTGCTCACTGTCCTTGTCCTGCTTATCGTGTTAGTAACTCGAGTCACAAGAGCTAGATAGGAAGCTTTCACAAAGGATTCATTCAGTACATGATACCAGCCAAACTATGATCTCACATTTCAGGGCCTGCGTTGCAATTGTAAGTGCGATCTCTGCGCTAAAACCGCAGCAGAATTATGGTGATACTTGTGCTACTCTAGTGTAATAAGAAAACAGTAATTTCAAGAACAATATATGTCATTTGAAACATAAAGTTTAACTTCTCCAAAGAAAGAGTGTATCAAACACACTAGATTAGATATGCGAACAGAGGTACGTTACCAAATTTCGTTTTTTGAACTACACCGAATCGGTTCTGATCAAATACTCTTTTCTGAGTATTGTCACAAATTACTATTCATCGGCGTAAACATCAGATGAACAGGTGATTAAAACACAACACCTTACAGTTTCTTTTGAAGACAAAAGAAAGAGGTGACTCTGTTTTATGTAAAGTGCAGAGCCACCAAGCCATCCATGAGAGACCAGTGAGATTGCTTCTTGGATTCACGAGCACATGTTTGTATAAAATCTAGTAAAACACCAAAAGCGAATGCGTATCCAAGTTTAAGATTGTGTACCAGATTTACCAAGTACGTAATTGTGTATATGAAGAAAATAAATAGACAGTGAGAAGGAGATCTCACTTGGTATTAGGTGCTTGAGCTACCGAGATCAAAGTCCATTGTGTAATCATACTCGATTGTTGGAATAACTGATGCCATGAACTTCAAGAACAGGAAGAGGTACCTGGGAAAATAACAATTGTGTAACCAGCAAGGCCCAATGAACTTTAAGAGTTATTTGCAATAAAACCACTCACTTGTCAACTTCAGGTTCTACTCCGCGCGACATTAATACATCAATGATTTTCTTCATAACAGCTCCATGTCGACATGGATGGACTGAAGCATGTTTCCCAGGCAAGTGTGGATGATCTTCAATTGTGACCTGTGTATTTTTTTTAACGGAGGATCGCACAATTAATCTACTACATTGGTCAGATTTAGAGGACAAAAGAGAAGAAAACTTTGGTGGATTTACAAAAAATCATTCAATGCAAGTTGAGATTCGTCATCTCTTTACCGTTTTACGAGCATGGTCTTGGCTTACATCCTCCATTACAAGTTCAGGTTGCAGCAGCATCCTTGACTACAAGATAGATACATCACAGCTTTTAATTAGATAACAGGAAACATAAACAAGCAACAAAAAACCAAGAGTTTTAAGATGAAAAAAAAACGAAACAAGTATGAACAAGATGCAGACCTCATCATAACCAGTCAGCCAAACACGAGGAGTTTGGTAATACTTATCATACCTGAACCGAAGCGAAGAATTATGAGTTTGCCAATTAGTGAGGATCTGAGCCAAAAGAATGAGAGTTGTAAGACATTATTTGGGTATGAAAGAAGCGCAGGGTGCTTACGTTATGCTGACATCATATGTCCGAGTGCGGAGAATGTTATCGTCATCAGGTTCATGAGCCACAAGATAAGTTGACTGAAGAGTTGCCTGACTCAAGGAAGATAATTTTTTTATTAATATAACTACTGGTAGACCAAGAAAAAGGGAAAACGGAAGTAAGCTTCGAAGGCAATATATACACAAGCCAGCCAGTGTTAAATCCAGTCAAATTATAAGCCATTCAAATTTGTTCCAATTTCCGAGAAACTCGCATATTCATTTATCCAAGAGAGCAATAACAAAGACACATGATATATAGTGAGAGTAAAGAAAAAAAACAACTCACCGGATCATTTTCTACCACATTGTCAGCCTCATCAAACTCTTCCATGTCTGGAATATCTTCATCCTCCTCACCTCCAAAATACGTAGGTATTGATTGTATAGCATTTTTCTCGTTTATATCCAAGGCATCCATGGATGGCAAGTTTTCATCTTCTTTGCCTTTATCTGTGGCAAAAATATTAAGACAACAAAGTTAAATGGGAGAAGAGTGAGTTCCAGGCGCACTAATCTCTCAATACAAAAACCTACCTTTTGGTTTCCCATGTGTCGCCAGCCAACCATCATTATCTTCATCATCAACCAACACTTCACCTCCAGCAGCTTCATATTCCTCTGCCACAGATGCAGCTCTCCGTAGACAAGGTACTGTGGAAAAGCCATAAACTTAACGGAGTGTGCATCCATAAACTACAAAGCTAACTAGCAGAAAGCAGCTCTAAAGTTACCATTTCTAGTAATCAAAAACTGTTTGTCGGAGGGCAAGTACGGCTTCCTTTTGCTTGGGTCACCAGATTCCCTAGTTTAAAGGAAAACCCATTGTGTCGATGTTTAAGAGAGAAGATGTATATCGTAAACGGATTGAACAACAAGTCATATAACAAAGCGCAAAACCCAATATGTAATAGACAATCAGAAAAAGTCATAATTTGATTGATCCCATCACCAATCTCACAAAATTGTATAAAAGCCAATAGATTTATCGCCAAATCCAGAGAGACCCATTTCCCCATATTCCTCGATCGCAAAAGTATTACATTCGCCACTTTGTCTTCATATTCTCCAATAAAAACTCAGAATTGGAACTAACCAGGACCAGGTAGGGCACTTGGAGACGAGATTATCGCCGGCGAGTACGAACTCGCTGACGCTGAGTACTCCCTTCTCCTTGAACGCCGAGATCGTACGAGGACCTGTGATCCTCTCCACCGTGCCTTTAAATGCTTCATGAAGCTTTTGCGAAAGCACCATCTTTTGATCTCGCGATGAATATCTAATCAATTGCTGTATCCCACAACGAATTTCTCGTATCTAAGGAAGAATTCTAATCCAAGATTCGATTTTACGTTTCCATTTTTACGAGATTCCAAGTAATCTTACGAGATTCCGTGTCCATTTTTGACAAAAAATCTCGATTTATCCTCCTACGTTTTTTTATATTTTTTCGTTTTTGCCCCTTCGTTTTATTTTTCACTCAAAGTTCCCTTTTCTTCTGTATTCTCAAACTGTCTTTCAAGTCCAGATAGTACATTTGATATATTTCCATTACAAAGGAATCTCATTGCCCTTATTGAAAGATGAATAACATTACTAAATGTTTTCACGGCAAGAGCACAACGGAGCCAGATGTTATCCTATTCTCAAGGTCTGCGTGAGCATCAGCAACCCGAGACAACGGGTACTTGTGGTTTACACGAGCCCTTATGACGCCGGAAGCAACATTGGCGAAAACCTCCCCTGCACACTCCAATAGCTCGTCTCGAGTTTCATTGTATTGCATCATGGAAGGTCTTGTCAAGAAGAGCGACTTTGGAGCAAGATCAGATAATGGAACCGGATCTGGAGATCCCGAGGATTGTCCAAAGCTCACCATGTATCCTCGGTTCTTTAAACATGCTAATGATCCCTGGAAACCCATAAAAATTTCACAATGAGAAATCCGAAACCCAACATAAAACATATGCGGTATGGACGGCTCTTCGTGACATTTACCTTAAAGGTGTCTTTTCCCACTGAGTCATAAACAACATCGACTCCTTTGCCTGATGTAATATCGTTGACCCGAGAAACAAAATCCTCGTTCTTGTACATAATAACATGGTGGCATCCATCTTCTTTGGCTTGAGACGCTTTCTCATTGGTCGAGACAGTTCCAATGAGAGTGGCTCCAAGCGCATGTGCCCATTGACACAAAAGAGATCCAACTCCACCAGCTGCAGCATGAACAAGGATCGTGTGCCCACGTTCGATCTTTCCAAATACAAATAGGACTTGAGTCATATACTGAAGAGATCTTACACTAAATGAAATTCCAACCTTCCAATGGAAAGGTAGAAATAGGTAAAATGAAAAACTAACCTTGACGCAACGGCGAAGGAGAAACTGTGCAGTCATACCCTTGAGCATGATAGATGCTGCAACGATAGGATCAATAGATGAAGGAACAGGAACCACTTTATCTGCTGGAAGGATTTGTTCCTCTGCATACGCTCCCATCGGATTTCCAGCATAAGCAACGAGATCACCGATCTTTCTGCCAGTCAATCCCGACCTAACAGCTACCACCTCTCCAACAGCCTCCATACCTATGAACAGAAATTGGCACATACTTCCTTTTCCTCAATTTCTTTTTTGGTTTGTTTGTAAAACTTAGGTTGTAGAGAGCAGAACCTGGTGTAAAGGGCATAGAAGCCGGCTTGTAAACACCCTTCCTGTAGTAAATATCAATGAAGTTGAGCCCGATTGCCTTGTTCTTGACTCGTATCTCCCCTTCATTTGGTTCCCCTACTTCCACATCTTCCCATTTCAGAACCTTCCAATTACAAACAAAACTGCAATGAAAAACTGAGAATACAGATCAAGTCGAGCGTGAGAAACGATCACAAGTTTCTAAATCAAAGAGGACATGATATTCAACATTGCCTACACAATCCAGAATCTTACAAATAACCAACCCTCTGTTTGAAATATACACATCAGTGATTCAGTACATAATGATCAATTTCGACTTAAGCTCGAATCCTTTCACCTGGAGAAACTACCCATTGCAGAAAAGCGAAAGCATTTTGACTAGTGTTTACTCAAAACCAAGAAATTACGATCCATCCGATGCAATTAAGCTTTATTTGGTCCAGCTTATCTGTTTTAAGAGACTATTATTAGTGTTGTGGAACTGAAGCTAATAGTGAACCCCTAATCATTTAAATTCCAATCATAGAGAACCATACAGAGACACAATCACAACCTAATCTGACCCGGAATTTCAAAATCGATTCTTTACTCACCTCAGTACCGCCATGCTCGTAAACCCTAATACCTTTCACCATCTTCTTTCCCGGCGAATCCTCCACCGGGACTGTACTCAGAGCTTTTACAGCAAACGCGTCGCCACGTGTAGACAACGAAAAACTCGAGGACTCGGCAGGACTTTGACGAAAGATGAGATTTTTTACGGGATTTCGTGGAAAATTCGAGAAGCTTGGGTGATATAGACGACGTGACAGACGTCCAGACGCTTGAAGACACGAGTGATGGAGAAGAGTCAATGATGCCATTTTCTCTTCTCTTCCTCCTAACTTAATTTACTTATCTTTGTCCTTTGACTTTTGATAATTACATTGTCACCACGTTAGTTTTCACATTTACAAAACACACCTTAAGCTCTTCAGGACATGTGTGAAATGTGCGCATTTCGCTATTGGGTTCTGTTAATACTATTTTAGGTTTTTAGTTTAATCGATTGGATAGTAAATTAATAAATTGTTATAAAAATTATACAGGTAAGTACTTAATTTATCTTTTTTATATATACAAGTCTGAATGCGCAATTTATTAAATTATGCAACCCACTTCACCATATCATAGAGAAGACTCGGTTTCTTGGATACTACGCTTCCTCGCCATTCTCCTCCAAAACCAATGCTTCTCCCAAAGTCCAGCCACCTTCTCGATCGGAACATTCTTAGTCTCCGGCAAAAAAAGCTGCACCGCGACCGTCATCACCACCACCCACCCTCCATAAAAGAAGAAAATCCCTGCTCGGAACTTGCATAGCATCGGCGGTACGCTTTGAGCCACCGCGAAGGTGAACACAAAACTCACAGCCACCGTCACACTCTGCGCCGCCGATCTTATCTCCAGCGGAAAGATCTCGCTCGGTACAAGCCACCCTAGTGGACCCCACGACCAACCAAACCCCGCCACGTAGACACATACCAAAACCAAAACGGCGAAACCGTACCCTTCCCCGATCACTCCGTCGTGAACCTCAGCCACCATGATGATCACACCGATGATAACTTGGGACACAAGCATCTGTAACCCTCCGATCAAAAACAGAGTCTTTCTTCCGATTCTGTCCACCACAAGCATCGATAAGAACGTGGAAGCTGTGCCCACGATTCCGGTCACGAGTGTCGACATCAGGGAACCGCTCTCTCCGAAACCGACGGTTCGAAACAAAACCGGTGCGTAGAAAGCGACGACATTAATACCCGTAACTTGCTGAAAGAAAGGTATCCCCAAAGCCATCACTAACTCAGGCCTGTAGTTTCTCTGTAGCAATTTCACAAACATTTGGTGTGCGTTTGAGTTTGAGTTTGAGTTTGATTCAGAACTCGCCTCGACGAGATCGGTAAGCTCGTCTTGAACGTCGTTTGTTCCACGGATACGGCGGAGCATGAGCTCGGCCTTGCGGACGTCTCCGGTGGTTTGTATGATACTGTTAGGCGTTTCCGGGAGAAAGACTGAGCCTAACGTGAGGATTGAAGCCGGAATGGCGGCTGTGGCCAGAGAGATTCTCCAACCGTAGTCGCCTTTGATCTTTTGGGTTTCGTAGTTGGTGAAATTTGCAGTTAGAAATCCAATTCCGATGCAGAGCTGGAAACCATTGCTGATTGCTCCTCTGTATTTCGCCGGCGCCATCTCGGAGAGATATAGAGGAACCGACTGTAAAAGGAGAAACCAGACAATCAAAAAAGGATCAAAGAGTTCAAATTTTTGAAATCTCTAACTGCCCTGAAAATATATTATATTACAATTTAACCCCAAAACTCTTTTCTTTGAGATTTTAACCCTATAAACCCAAACCAAAATCACCACGAGAAAAAATCAATCTCGACCAATCAACTCGTCTATTGTCACAAATTTGCCTTAAAACCGATTTTTGTAACAATTTAACCCCGAAAATCTCCTACTTTTCCTAATATTAACCTTGACCAAGTCAAACCGATCGATCAACTCTTCTTTTGTCACCTGATTTGCGAATCCAACTCCTACGCCGAGCAAGAGACGTGCAATGAGGAGCATAGCAACGTTCTGAGCAAAGCCGCCGAGAGCAGAGCCAGCAAGAAAGGCCACGCCCCCGATAAATATAGAGGGCTTGCGACCGAAGGAACGAGTCACCGACGAAGCAAACAGACAAGCGATGAAACCAGAAACGTAGAGAGAAGACGTGAAGGACGTAAGAAGTTGGCTATTGAAAAGGCAATAGTGGTTCTTGTTGTTATTGCTTCTTCTTATTCTATCTTCTTCTTCGAGTTTATACACTTTTGGGAAAAATATTTTCAGAAACGGCCCCATTGACATCACTCCACCTACTCGTACATCATTACATGATTTGCATATTAAATCTAACACACTTTTAAGAAATCCTTTTAAAATTTTGTTTTGTTTTTCTCTAAATGCGAATACAAGCACATAAAATTGGATTTGAAACAATCATAAACTCATAAGTATAGTATATGTAAACCTGAAACCCCGATGTCGTAGCCGAAGATGACACCTCCCATGGCGGCCATGACACATGAAGCCACCACAAAATAAGTTATCTTCCCGCCAGATTCTGATGCCGCCATGTCTCCTTTTCTTGCTTCTTCTTCTCTCATGTTCACATATAGAGACAATCGGACGCAACACAAGTGATATTTTTTTATCAGAAAAGAAAAATTCAAGTTGTAAATTTGAAGAAATGGCCTAAGAAATCTTTTTAAAGAAGGTAGATTTAAGTCTATCCTCTAAAGGTTGATGGGTTTCAAGGTAGACAAACATCTTGGACTATTGGAGTGTTTTTTTTGGACTTGAGTGTGGAATTTTTGGTGGTTGTTTGGCTAATCGATAGTGGACCCTATAGAAAGAAGAGACATGTGAGGAAAGATTTTTCAATCGCGTAGATAGAGGTGTCAAAATGGACGGGCAGCCCATTGTCCGTCCATGTCCAATAAATTATGGACGGTTTTGGACATGTCCATATGCAAAGCGGGTTAAATAGGTTTGGTCCAATTTTGTCCACGGACAAAACGGGCTTGGACATTATGAACATGGTCTGTCCAAAATACTTTCAAAATTAGATCAAAATCGATTTGAAAAAAAAAAGAAGGAAAAAACATAATAATAAATAATAAATAATAAATAATAAATAATAAATAATAAATAATAAATAATAAATAATAAATAATAAATAATAAATAATAATAAATAATAATTAATAATTAATAATAAATAATTAATAATAAATAATTAATAATAATTAATAATTAATAATAATTAATAATTAATAATTAATAAAAATTAAAAATTAAAAATTAAAAATTAAAAATTAAAAATTAAAAATTAAAAATTAAAAATTAAAAATTAAAAATTAAAAATTAAAAATTAAAAATTAAAAATTAAAAATTAAAAATTAAAAATTAAAAATTAAAAATTAAAAATTAAAAATTAAAAATTAAAAATTAAAAATTAAAAATTAAAAATTAAAAATTAAAAATTAAAAATTAATAACTTATCAATAATAAATAATAATAAATAATAAAAAGAAAACATATATAAAAAATATACAAAGCAAAAATACAAAATATACAAAGCAAACATACAAAATATACAAAGCCATATGTCATTTAAATATACAAAGCAAATATCAACATTTTAGATATTTTTTTTTTACTTTTTAAACAATTTGTTATATTCTGACCAATGGACACTAATGGACAGTCCATTTGGACATGGTCGTTAATGGGCATGGTCGTTAATGGACACGGACGTTAATGGATATGGATACAATTTGTCCACAATCAAAATGGACACTATTGAACGGGTTTAAATGGACGTGAATAGTCCGTTTTGACAGCTCTACGCGTAGACAAGTCAATAGTTTTTTTTCTTCTCTTTGCCTGCTTTCGTTATCTTTTTGTTATCTAACATTTTATTTGATGGACAAAAGGAGATAGTTATATTTTAAAAGTAACGATTAGATTTGTTGTTGTTGTCGTCGTCGTCTCATATATTATATAGATTTTTAAAAGCCGAAATTAAAATATAGTTGACAAAGATAAATAAGTCAAAAGCCCAATAAAAATGTTTTACTCTATTTTTAAGTAACTCCAAAATGGAGTTGAATTTTTCTCTTATGTATTTCTCAAATTTCTATTCCAAAAAAAATATTATAAATCTAATTTTCTTTTTATATTTTATTGTTAATTGTTAATAATATATTATATATTTTATTTATAAAATTTACAAATTGATCTATTATTTTTTTTCTTATAAAATTTATATAAATTATGATATTAAAAAGTAAAAGATTAGATTATAAGCTCTATGCGATGAGATCGGACCCACCAGTTGCAAGTTTTGATTGTTTAATTCCATAATACAAGAATTGTCTATTGGAAGTTTTTTTTATTTATAAAAAAGAGCTTATAATCAATCTATTGGAAGTTGATCATGTAGGAAAAGTGAAACTATCAATTTTATGGGGTATGCGGAGTTCTTTTGGCAGATTAATTACCATCAATCATACGATGTAAATCTATGGATGTGACACCTTTTTTGTTTCTTTCATTTTTATAATCAATTATAATAAATGATAAGTTTATGACATTTCTTTTAACTTTATTTATCCCGCAGATCTAGTATTCTATTTATTTCACCCTAAACCAAAACGTTAAACATCAAGGGGCTTAAGTTATAAAATTAGAAGTTTAGATCTCAGTTGCAATAATAAAAGAAGATGAAGGGCAAGTAAATAGTTTTAAAGTGTTTAACAAATTGTTAAGGGAAAACTGGAAAATTGTTAGATTTTGATTAATCTGAATGAGAACATTTGTTACCGTCACCAGCTTGTGACGGAGAGCAAAGAAAATCAAAATCTGGAAAGGAAGCCTCTCTTATTCAAAAATTCAAAGCCGTCTTTTTTATCTTTTCTTTTTCAAACAGCAATATTTTTCTTTTCTTTTTATGTCTCTGCTCCAGGGGAAAATAAAAAGGTGGAACCTTTTGTTCTCCTGGAGCGATCAATTTACTTTTTCATCAAATCGCTGACTCCGTGACTCTCGTCGTCGTCTTTGATCGTATCGAGGGATTGGGGTTAGTTCGATACGATCATCATCTATCTCAATTTTCTGGGGATTTTTTAAAGGTTTGATGACCGATTGCTTTGTGAATTTCTTCTTTTGATTTTTCCTTGATTGATTAGAGAATATAGGTTAGGGTTTGTGTTCCTAAAAAGCTATACCCTTTTGCTGGTAAAGACTTGTTTTTTTTTTCTTTCTCAAGGAATTCATTTCATCGTTGACGATGATAGTCAAGGTCGGGGAGGGTCCGAATTTGATATTAGTTGGGGTTTTAAGGTTTTGGTTTTCTGTAGTAGAAAGATGAAATGGAGTCTACGAATTGTTTCTTCTGTAGAAATTGTATATGATTGGATTGAAGCTGATGATTTTCGATGAATTATACTTTATGAAGTTGATTACAACGGATTATACGGCTTATAAGTTTGTGTCAGAATCGAAAGAATCATGCATAATTTGCTAAGAATTACGAGTATTGACTTTATGAAGCCATTTGTTTCTTGATTGAAACAGGTTTACAGTAATTTGTTTGAAGTAATTGGTATTGGAAAATGCCTTCTCTCATCTCACAACAATGGCAGGAGAGGACTAGTGGTTTCTTTTCTTCATCAGGTTAGATAATCTCTATACTAACGTCTTTATTCTCTGTGTGTGTGTGTGTTGTGGTGGAAGGCTTACTATGTTTTTTTACTGAATTAGGAACGAAGCTTAGGGAAGCCCGGCAATCAGCTGGTAGTTTTGTCGGGGAAGTCGCTAAGGATGCGAAAGTGAATGTTGCTGATGTTGCAGAACGAGTTGGGTCGATGTTCAAAAGCCGGTGGGCAATTCTTCAGCAGCCTGCAACTAGACACGCCGTGCAAGAACACCTCATAACTGCTGCTGCCACAACCGGGACATTGGTCAGGAAGGGTATAACTGAGACAAAGGAAAAGGTTTCCGTTGGAAAGATTAAAGTGGAAGAGGTATTTCGTCAAATAACTTCTCGAACTTACTCGACAAGAATGGATGTCTCTCCATTTTCTAACTTCTGACGGCTAAATTCTTTGATCTTTGTTTTCTCTGTAGGCAGCAAAAAAGACTGCGCAAAAGAGCAAGACCCTTTTGACGGATATCGAAAGATGGCAGAAGGTATTTGAGCTTTAGATTTGATTCTAGCCGTTGATTTGAGTTTGGTCTCTAATATTTGTTCTTTATAAAACTACAGGGAGTTGCCAGCTCAGATGGTAAGATAATCGCGATTTATGAAGAAGACTGGTTTATCAGAAATTCAATGGATTTTATGATAAGAGAGTTGTAGGAATACTTAAGATTCTGCTTGGCTTGTTGGAAAATGCAGTAACTTTCACTATATGAATTTTTGTTTGTTTGTGCTCAGTGTTTGGTGTTGCGATTGAGGTCACTGTCCAGCGGCAGGAGTCGAGCAGGCCTATTCCATTTATACTGATTAAATGCGCGGATTATCTCATATTAACAGGTAAGATTATTCCAACCAATCGTGCCCGTAATGCTTTTATAGCTCATACCTTCTCATACCATGCTATCAATGTGATATTTCTTCTTCTCAGGACTTAATTCACCGAGCTTGCTCAAAGCCGAAGGAGACAAAAAGTTGATCCAACAATTGGTTTCTGCTTACAATCAAGGTAACCAATATTCTAACAAGTTTTCTTCTCGACTCTTATGGCTCAGGGAGAATTTGTGTTAAATTAATCACTTGTTTGACAGATCCCAGCGCGTCAATACCTGAAGGCATGAATCCAGTTGATGTCGCTGCACTCATGAAATACTATCTTGCGAGCCTTCCGACACCACTAACTACTTTTGAGCTTTATAATGAAATCAAAGATTCAAGGTCGAGCGTAATCAGAATGAGAAAGTCACTCCAGAAACTTTCCTGTGTGAACTATAATACACTTGAGTTCATAACAGCGTTATTGCTTCGTGTGAGCCAGAAATCGCTACTTAACAAGGTAGGAATATATCTTATCTGTAATCACTTAACATAGTTAAAAGTTTACACTGATTTTTGATTCTAGATACTCAAAATGAAAAAAAAAAATTCAGGAATCAGATAGATATATGCATTGGTATGTAATCTGATGATTGAGAATCATTTTCTTGCATTTGGACAGATGGATTCACACAGCCTAGCTATGGAAATGGCCCCCGTGATCATGTGGCGAGAAGACAATAGGCCTGAATCTTATCGGGAATATTGGAGACGCCCATCGAGGAGTCCTAAGAAAAGCAACGACTTTGAAACTGCTTCTCCATGGGACTTGCTCTCAGGTAAACACTTGGCTATTATACTTTTATCATTGAAGCAGAGTTCCATTATGGTAATTTTTTTTATAATCTTGAATGGTTACAGATGAAGGAGAAGGTCTAGATGCATCTTCATCGATCCCTCTAGATGACATCGTTCAAGTTGATTTTGGTGCGGTCGAGGTTGTGCAGTGCCTGATTGAACATCATAATGCGATTTTCACGGATGCAGACGAGACTGTATGGAGGTGAAAACAACAACAGTTAACCAACCAATCTTTCTCTGATGATTCAAGTCAGAGAATACTCAAATTTCCGGACCAAACCAGAACCGTTTGAAGAACATATGCATTTTGATGTGGATGATGATTAACTAGTGGTTTCAGTAAATAAGCTTTGTTTCATATAGTTATTGTATAACATTGTTTAGACTTAAGTAACTGTTTAATAAAGTAAGTTTTTTGGCTCTATCAATATTCGGATTGTTTCCATATCTAAGAGCATGTCCAATGGTGAGGTTCTAAAAATGGGTATCTAAAATTTTTAGAACCTCACCTTTTAGAACCCCAACATTTTGTATGTTAATTTTTAGAATCTGTATCTAAAAGTTCTAACTTTAGAACCCTTCTCTCTTCTTTTTAGAACCTCTCCAATATTTATCAATTATATATCATTATAATTTTTTAGAACTCTTCTATTTAGAACCCCCATTGAACATGCTCTAATACTCCACTTGAGCGCCACGTGTCTAAATTTGTTTTTTTATTTTGTTTTTGTTTTGGTCTTTTGAATTTGCACAAATATTAGTTATTTATGTTTAATTTTTAGTAATGTTTATGCATAAAAACCCTCTAAATTTCTTCATCACTTTAATCTTAAAAACATCATTTAAATACTAATGTGTACATAAATATCATTGACTTGGTTCCAATGACAAATCCATAACTCTTAACATTAGAACATCTTAATATATATAATCAATTATTCAATAAAATAAGATACTCAATAATGTCTTCAAATAATATTATTTCCCTTTCAAATTTACAATTTGTCATGCAATAAACAATATTTTACAGTTTTGGCCATGTCATGGTTTCGAAAAACATCGAATATATACAACAAACTTTCATAGGCAAATGCAGTTGAATATATGTGTAATTTAGAAGTTTATTGTAGATGAAACTATAGTAATTTGATATAAAATATACAAACAAAGACAATGTGAAAAATGTTAAGAACAAAAACAATAGTATTAAATACTTCAAAGATATAAAGCTGCGCGTATGCGCGGGTAATCACCTAGTATATAATAAAGCAATCACCGGGCTGATTGGTTATTTTCTTACACATGCTTTGAAAATGCTGGTAGTAATCGAATCCTTAGCTGTTTGTTTGCATTCTTGGAGTTGGATATACTTATTGAAGAAACTTTTGGGTACTGATTAAAATGTTTCATTCTATGCCCAAATCATCAAAATCAGTACTAAACCTTGCTTAGGGACTTGACTTGGCAACTCTCATGGCTCTGAATGGTTGGGTTTCAGGTAGCTGTTGCAGAATTGGGGAAATCTGACAAGTTTCCGCTAGTGGTGAGTACTTGGCCTTTCCTTGAAGCGGTTAGAGCCGCTTGGAAGGCAGTTGATAACGCTGTGACGGTACATGTAGCTATCGAATCTCCTGTCTATCTCGAAACGTTTTATTTCTCTGGTTTTACTTTCTGCAAATGAAGTTTCTCTATGTTGGTATTGATAGTTGGGCCTGGAGGAAGTCCGGATGAGAACGATGAGACCACGATTGATGCTTTGGTCGTGGATAGGGTAATGATCATCGGTTTTCCGCTCTACAAGTCCCATTTTCATCAAGATTTCGAAGAATGACTCTGAAGTCGTTTCTTTTTATATGGTTATTTCCAAGGACATTCATAGGTGACTATGGAGGTTGGAGCTGTTGCTGCAATGCGATATGTCAAAGACGGTATAAGAGCTGCATGGCTGGTGATGAAGCACTCTCAACACACGTTGCTTGCAGGAGAAGGAGCGTCAGCGTTTGCCATCTATGTCTTCTCGGACCCATGAACCTAAGCTCCCCTGAATCCGTAAAGAGCTGGTCGGACTGGAAAGAGAATCGATGTCAACCCAATTTCAGGAAGAACATACCAGCCAAACAATGGTGGTATGGATGTTTCTGGAGACATACGCACTGAATCTTGTGAGTTGGAAACAATTGAGTATAAACTGCCTCTTTTTGGCCCTCACAACCACGATACCATATATCAATGGCTGTCATTGACAAAGTAAGATGAGTTTCAATTATATTCTCTATTCATTTTTTTTTGTTTTTGCCATGATGAGAGAAGCTGAGAATAGTCTTCCAATAGATGGGGCATATTGCTGTTGGGACATCGACCAATGGAGCAACATTCAAGATTCCTGGAAGGTAATGCTGTTAAAACCGAGCCCTGCCTCTGACTTATACTGAACCTATCTATCTATCTATCTATCTATCTATCTATCTATCTATCTATCTATCTATCTATCTATCTCACCTGCATCCTGATTGTTTGAAATGTGGGAGGTATATGTTTAAAGGGATTTCATTGATTATTAGTATAGCTTCCGTAATCCTCATTTCATGTAAGAATTTAAGAAAAAACTGTAAAACCTTGATTATGACACACATAGTGGGTGATGGGCCTATCTTCGGCTCATCAGCCTACGCTGATGATGAAGTAGGTGGATGTGGTGCAGCTGGAGATGGCGAAATCATGATGCGTTTCCTCCCTTGGTAATCTCCATGAACAAGGCAACATATTTTGTTTTGTTTTCTATCTTAAAGCAAATCTAAGGACCAATACATGTCTATTCTCGTGGGGCTAAAATTGAATCTATCTATGGCATGTTAAAGTGAGGTTATTATGATTCCTCTTCCTTTTATTGAGGTTTTAGTTACCAAGTTGTGGAAAGTATGAGACAAGGAATGAAACCAGAACAAGCTGCTAAGGACGCGATCTCGAGAATCGCAAGGAAATTTCTGGATTTTGTAGGAGCCGTTGTCGCTGTTGACAAGAACGGTTCTCACGCAGGAGCTTGCCATGGTTGGACGTTTCAGTACTCACTCCAGGACCCTGAAATGGACGATGTTAAAGTCTTCACAGTTCTTCCATGAAACCGGTAACCTCTACTTAGAGCATGATTATTGGGGTTTCTTAGGAGAGTTTCTTAGCAATAAGTGGATTTGAAATATATCAAAAATAGAGAAATAGGTAAGAACCGATCCTTAATTAAGAAATTTAAGGATCGGTTCTTAGGGGAGACGTGGCAAGTTTCGATTGGGTTGAGGGTTGTGGGAAAAAAAATATGTCGATCAAAAATTTCTTTCCTCGATTGATCAAAAATTTCTCTCCTTCTCCGACTCTCCTCGTTCTCTCCGTCACCAAATTCTCCGTAAACAAACCCTTCTCCGAGATGGTGGTGACGTCCTTCTCTTCACCGCCGCCTATCTTCTTCTCCATTGGAACTTTTATTCTTCCAATCTCCTCTCGTCTTCCAGTAACATGTATTTTGTCTCCTTCTCGAATTACTTTTCTCCGTTCTCGTATTTAGGTGGGAGTGAATTTTCAGACCGAGAAAAGTTAGCTAGGGTAAAACCAGAATCTGATTTGTGATGTGAATAGTTTGCTCTTGCGTTTAGGATAACATGATATGTTAGATGATTTGGTTTTGGGTTGGAATGTTTGTTTCATTCTATGTTTCGATGCTTGTCTGATATGATTTGATTGGGCTCGATGATGCCGCTGGGAAATTAGGTGATTCTTCCTCCCTAATTTTTGTTTGTTTTCGCTTTGTGAGATTGAATTTTTTAGTTAGATGGATGAGTGATCAATTCCAAGCAAATTTCATTCGATTCCAAAGCTAAGAGGAACAATTGGTTTCAAATGACAAAATTAATATGTGTTGTGTGACTGTTTTTTATTACGCTCATCGATTTCTCAGGCGTTGAACGTCGTCGTATATATGATGTGGTGAATATATTGGAGAGCATTGGGGTAACAATCTTTTCTGAGTTTGCTCATTTCACGCTGGCTTAAGCTCATTCGATTCTTGTGGGTGATACTCTCAGGTTGTGGCAAGAAAAGGGAAGAATGCTATCTTGGAACTGAGCTAAACCTATTAGATGAAACTAAGCTAATTAGTGATCTCATATGTTTTATTTGAATCTTTGAAGTTGTGTTTGTTTTAGTTTGTTGTTGTTTATTTTATGTTAATTGTTGTGTTTTAGATTTGTAGGTTTCATGTTATGTTTTAATTTAATGAAATGAGTTTGTTTAATGTTAATTGTTTGAGATTGACTTTGTTCTGTCTTTATTTTTTTTCCGGTATAAAACTGCTCTTTACTATGGATGCAACCATGATGAGTGTAGCTAGGTTGACTTTCTCTGTGATTACAGGTTTTCTTCTTCATGGTTCCATGATCCTTGTCTTTTTTAGGGCTTTGAATTTTTGTGAATGTAATCTTGGGATTGGAGGGCTATTTTGTCCATGGCTAGAGATATAATAAACTGCAGAGATATCTTATTTAGGACTGGAGATGAGAGATATCTATAGATGAAGTTTCTTAGTGTCATGGATTTTAGGAGTTTGATTTTTGTAATTTCTATACAAGGTTGAGATGTTCTTGTGTTGAAAACCTTGGTTTCCTCATGATCTTTCTAACGTAATTGAACCTCAAATTTTGTTTCAGACAAGGATTAAGAAGATTATGCAAACTGATGAGGATGTCGGGAAAATAGCAATGGCGGTCCCTCTTCTTGTTTGTAAGTGATGTTTTTTTCATACAACTTGTGTCACTTGTAGTTTACGATAATTGAGTTGTTCTTGTTTGAATGTAAATTTGCAGCTAAAGCTTTGGAGCTATTTTTACAAGACTTGTGTAATCACACATATGATGTTTATCTTTATTTTGACACCACAAATTTTATTCATTGTATCATGCCTCTTGTATCCTTCTCTCATTATCCTTCTTATATATTTTGTAAACCCCATTAGAGGATCAAGCTATGTTTATAAATTCTATTTAAGAACCCCAATAGGGGTTCTACCAATAAAGCAGGAAAAACAGAAATTTTTAAGTTTCTTAACTTCAAATTTATATTAAAATAACACTTAAGAAACCCATTTGGATTTCTACCAATAATGATGCTCGCCTGGTAGCCCGATGTATCATCGTAAGAAGTAAGCCTTAGTTCTTCTCAGCACACTCATCTACCTGTTGGATAAACCAGGGATTTGAATTAAGGGAAAGCAATCAATCAGTGGTATCCGGCCCACTCTCAAACCGGGGGAAGAAGCAAAGGGAGTGATCCTCTGTCGTCCCAGAAGAAGTCATTAGGGCAGGCAGGGTAGAATCTTATTGATTGATATGAGTTTCTTGAAACTTTTGGTATGGATCACAAGATCATAAAACTGACGGTTTCTAAAAGTGATTGTAGTTTGTAAATAAAAAGTTTAGTTTCTTAAATTCATTATTTTGAGAAACAATCTCTGAACTTTTATTTCGATGTAATTTAAAGGTTTAATAGGTCAAAAAAATAAAATAAAAAACTCAAACCTTTATTGTTTCTTAAAAAGTAAAACAATTGGATTTTTTTTATTTGTTTGACTTTGTTTATTAAAAAACAAAAACTGCAACCTGAGGGATATACCAACGTAGACCCTAATATAACGATACATTAAAAAGAAACAAGACAAAGAAAAGTCTGTATTATTGTTCCTAATACATCGGTGGTATTATTAGTTTTATTTATTACAAAGACGGTTTTCCAAATACAAATAAATTTAAACACAAGACAAAGAAAAGTCTATTATTCGTTTTATTTATTAGTCGGTATTCCTAATCATGTCTCAACGACGGCGACGGCGCCGACCACCTCTATGGCCAAACATGCGGCGTTGCCTCTCTGTAAGACTCATTCTACCCGGTTCTGAATCTGCAATTATTAGCATAGGTTAGGAAATGGGTTAAGGAAATTGTAATTATAAGTTGAATAATAATTACTTGGGTAAACGGGAGGGAGAGGGGCAGCACGGGCAGGGGCAGCGAGGACGATGGGAAAGCTGTTGGGAAAGGTGAAATAGGCACGAGTACATACGTTTAAGCCCACAGAAAAAAAATGGTGGCCATATGCGAAGAGGTGATGAATTGGCGAAATAGAGAGTCCAAGAAACAAACAATTCACAATTTACCACACAAACTCATAGAGTTGATTTTGAATACAAACTCATTAGACATGTGTTTAAGGTCTTTTAATTTATAAACTTTTAAAAGATTATTTTTTTGTTAATTTATTGGATTAAAAAAGTGTGAAAATTGATAAAAATCAAAATGCAAAATTTGTGCACAATTGTTTTTTGGGATGGCGAACTATTTTCCCATCAAAACTTTCATATAATATTATATATACACAAATTTTAGGTCTCGTTCTAAATCTCCATGAAACGAAAGTTATACATCTATTTATACACAAAATCAAACTTCGAAATCTATATACACACAGTCATATTTCGAAATCAAATTACACACAAACTACAATTTTTCGGCTTACTATTTACCAATCCAACTTTAACAATTTAAAGATTATACTAAACCAAAATTTAATCCAATTACAACCAAATCCAACACAACCCAGTTTCTTCCTCTCCTCCACCCGATCGGATTCATGGCCTCCTGAAAATAGAATAAAATAAATTACACATTAAGCGTGATTACCAAACGTAAGAAATCTCATTAACTTTATATGAATGAGAAGTAGAGAAGAAACTTTTTTAAGATCGGATTAAAATTAAAACACTATTGAAGGACGAGGAGGATTCTTTACTTTGTGATCAACTGATAAAGCCATGGATTCTTTGCCACGGAGTAAAACCGCTCTTGAATCACCACAGTTTGAGACTATTATATGTGATGAGCAAACCAAAGCAACCACAGCAGTTGATCCTACGGTTTCAGGGGAAACAACCTCAAGAACCATCCTATCAGAAGAACCAACAACATGTCTGCTGATTTTCCCTTTAACTTCATCAATGACCTTTAGGTAACAATCGACAAAGACTTCATCTTTAATCCGTTCGATTTCTTCAGCCAAAGCAAAATGGCTTCTATCATAACAATAGTCAGCAACATGCAATAATCCCATTTCCACCAAAGCCATCATATATTACATAACGACCTGCAAAGAATCCCATTTCGAGCAAAACCCATATCATATATATATATACAACCTACAGCAACAAAACATAACTTCAAAGTATTTACCGGGTTCCTAGTGGTGAAACTCACTATTGCTTGTTTAGGTGTGCATACCCTGGTTCTTCAAGACATAAAGCAACATCGCCGCCGCCGAATTTCTCCACAGCGCCGCCACCTCCATCTCTTCCCTCCCAAAGCGACGCCGTCTCGTTTATGCCTCCCACGGACTTAGATTCTCGGATGTCTTCCCGTTCGAATCGACGGTCAAGAACGCATATCTCAGCTCCGATGGGAAACGCGGTGGACCCGCTTTCGTCGGTCAGGTCTTCAGTATGTGTGACCTTACTGGGACTGGTCTCATGGCCGTTTCTACACACTTCGATATTCCAAGAGGTTATTTCTCACTCGAATTTCATTTTCGACTTTGGAGATTCTCCAAATTTCTTAGAGCCAATCAATATCTTGCTGCAGCCACTGATTGGATTTCAACAAGTGTGGTGATTTAGATAAAATGCATACGTTTTGTGGAACGAATCTGTAGAGAAATATATGATTTCCTATGTTCATGTTTGTTTCTCTGCTGATACACACAGGACACCTGAATGGCTAAAGAAAATGTTTTCAACTATCACTAAGAGCGAGAGGAATGGCCCTGTGTTCCGTTTTTTCATGGACCTAGGTGATGCAGGTGCAATCACACTTCTCTTTGTAAGCTTTTTTTAGCAATTCCTTAGAATCTAGACGCGCTTACTTGCTTGTATCTTCTTTAAAAGCTGCTGGATCGGAATTGGACTCTGGTATAACTTGAAATGAATGGGAGTGGAGACTTTCAAGCCATCTTTGCATTTCCTTTTCGTCCTCCTTGTCTCCTATAACTCACAATTGCAAACCATGTTTTTTTTTTTTACTTTTTGCATGATTGACCAATGTTTTCCCGGTTTGGATTTTCCTCTGACGTGATGTGTGTTTTCTCAGTTGCATATGTCAAAAAACTAAATATTCCTAGCGGAGTGATGTGTGTTTTCTCAGTTTCATATGTCAAAAAACTAAATATGGCCAAAATTGACGTGATCTAAATTTTTTTACTATTAATTTCCATAATGTCTCAGCTTATGAATGTCAATTGCTAAATATGCATGATCTTGAATCTATTTGATTTTGATACGAATAGCTTATATATATTATGTCTCATTTGTATTAATATGTTTTTATAGGTTTGATTCTCCTCATGATGATAACATATCAGCCATTGACAAATTTTGGCCTCTATTAGTCTTATTTAAACTAATTTTATCAAAGCCACTTACTAACTGTATCTCATTTTGTTGGACCAGTTTATGATATGACGTTTTTGATTGTCTCCTTAGTCATACATATGTTACAAAGTATTTATCCTTTGAAATTATTGATGGAAGCTACATTTTCGTTGTTGAAGGAAAGTTACAATCTCATTGATGTATTGCTTGCATATCCTTACAAGTCATTTCGGTGGTAGGAAATTTGGTCTTGATGACAACACAATTTGACTTTTTCGTCATGCAGTGGCATTTCACAGGGATAACCAACGTCTCCATCAACCCGTCGATGATACTGGTTTGAAATGCCACCAATTATGTTGGTCAAGTCATTAGGTTATTATTACTCTATTTCTCCACATTTGTAGCGTTTCAGATCTTTGACTCTAATGTGGTGTACTTTTTTTGCTTTTTAAGCATTTTCAATAAGTTCTCATGTCATGTCTTTGTTTTGTTTGTACACCTAGCCATTTACAAGGGAAATTTATCGGAAGATTTGTTTTCTTGAAGTTGGAATTAAGCTTTTCCAGCGTTTTGCTCCCACATTTTCTTGTCCCCCGTGTGGAAAGAAAAGCTCGAGTGACCTTTAGTCTTATTTTTTCCTAAAATTAAATATGAACTGGTCGAACCATATATTTAATATTTATTGATCTAAATGGTTCTAAAATTGATCATTAGCTTGAAAATGCCAAACATGGGTTCGTAGGTACGGAGAGAGAATTTTGCTGCATTATCTTAAACACTTCACTTAAATCATCGCCAAAAGTTTAATGTCATGAACAATGACCTTTATATCCATACCTAACTAATTCTAACAAGAGTTAGGTTATGGTTTTGCTAAAACCAAACTAAATGATATTTACAAGATAAACATGGTCCGTTTTTTACATTTCAGTTAGATCAAAAGAGCCTCGAGTCTTCCAATTAAGCGACTCAAAAATATAAACTATAAATGTTGTACAAATGTGTATATTACGTAAATATAGCCTATAAACTAAAAAAAAATGTCAAAAAGAAAATACAACCTATAATAAATTAATAATCTATAGTACTACATTCAACATATATAAAAAATGAACATATCAAAAAACAAAAACATTCAACATAAATTTTTTTTTAAAAGAAACGAAACAAAAACCCGCGCTTACTCACCTAGTATTAAAATAAAAGAAGAGCATGATTGTTTGTTTGCAAAATAAGTAAAGTTTAAAATTAAAAATTAAATAGTTGCATTGTATTTTTAATTAAAGGCAAAAACAATGCATGATGCTTGGAAGGGGAAGGAAAAAAAAACACAATAGGTAAAGGCATTCAAGTTTCCAAGTGCATGATGCTTTCATTCTTATCCATAAGCTTGAAATAAAAAAACAAGTAGGAGTCATCAAGCTTACCAAACCAGTGGTCCGGTATTCCTCTGATTATAACCTTTCTAATAGAGAATGTAATAAGGGGAAACCCAGTCAGTCGGTGCCAAGATAACCTCCCCGTTTTGAGTTGTACCTTGTACAAGCAATTCAATGTCGTTGTCGACTAAATGCATCTGACAAGGCTGCAAAACCAGAGATTTTTTCGACCATTTTCCACCATCTCCCAAGTCCCATAAGTCCACCAAACCCGTATTTCCGAGATTGGTATACTCAAAAATAGCTGGTTTTCCACCATACTCTATGAAACCCATACACTCGTCTATCACATGAGGTACTTGGATCATATTGAACTCTTCAGATCTGACATCAAAACTGACAACGATACTGCGAGAATAACAAGTGGAAGCGAAATAGTATATCACTCCATTGATGCACAGACCCCTCCTTGTAGGAATGTGAGGTTGATCAAACTCGATTCTTTTCCAGGAACCTCCGGCTTCTAGTACGAAGACCCAATGCTCCGAGGTTATCCTCTCAAAGAATTCTGCACTTTTCGCAACAGTGCAGACAACTTTGTATTGATCAAGAACAGGATCGTGTCCGAGAAAGTAGACGGCACTCTTAACATAATCCTCTTGAGCAAAGATGTTGGATTTGATGGCCGGTAAGGTTACGCTTTGTCTGGTGGCGGGATTATAGATACACGCCTTTCTGCAAACGGTGTTTAAAATCAAGCCGCGAAGAACCATCATGTTGTATCCTCCCATCCCTGGCAAGGTCAAATCTTGGACCAAAGACTCAGCACTATCACTAGACGATGACGATGATAATGATAGCAGTACGGATTCGCAGGGGTTGTGACAGACCTCCATTGCATCACACAATTGGTGGTCCATCAAACTCAGGTATAGATGAGGTTGTCGAGGTGGGGAGGCGAGAGTAAGATAACGGTTGCTAAAAAATCGGGAACGGATAAGACAACACCACAGCGTTGAGACGCACTTGAACCTCATAAGCGATTTAGCAGACAATCTAGTCACGATCTCGATCTGAAGATCCAAAGGAATCTCCGGCGCTACCGAAACGTCTCCTCTTCCTCTTTTTCTTCCTCTTTTTCTTCCTCTTACTCTTCCTCTTACTCTTACTCTTCCTCTTCCTCTTACTCTTACTCTTCCTCTTCCTCTTCTCATCGCCTTTAGCGATCTCTTCTTCCTTTGAAAAGCCGAAATCAGAGCTAGATACATAACCATATGTTGGTACCGGATTTGACACCAAATCCTACCCGTCTAAAAGCCGGTTAATTACCGGCGCTATCCGGTTCGACCCGACCCGATCCGTGCGGTTTCACGACGTAATGTCACGCGACTAGGCCCACGAAGCCCACTCATGTTTTGGTACCATTAACCAAGTCAACATAAAATCTTTGACTAGGATCAAACCAAAGGATTTGGTCCTTGATCTCCCTCATATCTCGGACACGTGAGGAGGAGAGAATAAGTCAAAGAGGAAAATGTGGACTTCGTGCAACAACTAAGCAACAAACCTACGTGGGGATTCTCCTATAAAAAGACAAGGTAGCTTTTTTCACGAGGGGATCCATCTTATGCTTAATACAAAAAAACACACCACACATAAATAACAAAAAGAATAAGAGAATAGCAATTCCCTTATCAGAATTCACTCGACAACCCTCTTGTCAAATACATCTTAGCATTCGATTACGAGAATCAGTCCTTAACGACGATAGTCCGATCTAAGAGATCACGCCGAGTTTAGTCATACGCTCTTCGAGCTCGTTATATACTCACGAACACATCTCGTTCGAGATCACTGTATAATTGAACTACGTATAGGTTTGATCCCGTAAACGGGTACGTAGGCAGCTCGATCACGAGTGCAACCACTATTCCCATTTCCTCTGAAATCCCTCTATTTTATTCGATATACGAATAAAATCCATTTCGTCGAATCTCGTCTTGTTTACATCGTTGTGCTCATACGAGATTCTTGCCCATCTTCCCTTTATTTACAAATTACCCCCAATTCTTGAGTGTGGATTTTAGGATCCACATTTTGGCGCCGTCTGTGGGGATAGTATAAAATAATCTCTTACTCCAGAGCCCGATCTAAGGCCTGTAAGAACGAAATGGATCCGAAAATCATTGGAATCCTTAAAATCAAAACCGGGTCAGAGAACACGTCAAATCTCGATTTTGTCAAATCATTTGACCTAGAGCCATACAATTGGATCGGTCGTAAATAACATGATCCAAACAAACCCAAGCAGCTCAAATCCGCTCACAGACGTAACGTTGAGCCCCGAGCTGTTTGAATGCGTCCGCCTGAAGCCGTTTGGCTTCACCTTTATTCGAGCCAACGTTAAAAGGTTTGCGCGTTCGGGAGATGAAATTGCATCGAGCTCGTCAACGGGCGATTACCATCTCCACCGCTGCTACCACGTAACGTTGAGCCCCATGCTCAGAACGAAATTGAATCCATGAGTTCGCATCTCTCGGTGCAACTACTCTTGGCTTTCAGCCAAAACTTCCCCCCCTTATTCGATGAGAAAGTTCGATGACTCCGACAAATCATGTATTGTCATCGTCTTCAAATCGGAGTGAATTCCGTCAAGCTCCGCCATCACCGCCGCGTATACGACGTGTATACAACGCCGACCTGCGACATGAAGAAGAAAACCGGATTTTCTTCCTTTGGGCCTGAGCGAATTCTCAGCCCACCTAATGTTCATTTGGCCCAAGTTCTGGTCCATTTAAAATTAAGCCATCTTATGGCCCAAAGCATTGAGTGTCGTAGTCAAACCCAAAAAGCTATGTCCTCGTAAAAAAAAAAGGGGAACGAGAAGACGATAAACCAAGATCCGGTTTAGTCAAAATCGAACCGAGTCGGATTAACCCCACAAAAACATCGAGCTATCGCAGCACGAGTATATCAAAACGAAAGAAATCTAGTCGCATTACGACATGAGCTCATGCGACATGTTGCACTAGTAGGATTTGAGAATCTGAACAAGAATAAAAAACAAAAGAGCACTCCTCCCTGAACACACTTGAATTTGAGAACGTTCTAGTTGATCCCAGCTAATCAGAGCGGATCGTCACGTACATACGTACTAATACTTGCCTAGTATTCAATTCGCAGACGAGCTCGCAACCTCGGATCCAATAGCTCGAATCAAACGACGAACGTACGAACAACTCAAATCATATGGAGAGTACAGCTCGCGATACCCTATTATTACCATCTCTACCGGATTTGCGCGTACCCAACGCCGAACTCCGTCATAATCCACCGCGCGGCGCGCCGAACTCAGCCATCGCCGCCCACCTGCATCAAAACCTAACTAACGTAAGAAGAAAATCAAATCTTCTTCTTCAGTTGGGCTTAAACAAATTTTGGCCCAGTTGATATCACGATGCTAAGTCCATCATCTGGCCCAAAAAAATAATACCAAGATGTGAGTCCATCTCTCATAGTCCATAATCATCATGATATGGTCACGATCCCGACGTGCACAAGCCCAAAAAGAATAAATAAATAAATAAATAAATATATATATATATATATATATATATATATATATATATACGTTTATTTATTTTTTAAAAAGGGGAGCAGCTCGTCACATTAAATCTGTTTTCCAATTTTGACTAAGACGCATTAACCGAGATCTGGTTTAATCAAAATCGAACCAAACCAAATTAATCCCACAACAGCACCGAGCTGGATTAATCCCAAAAAACCCCAATCGACAAATGACCTCCTCGCATAGAACCACCTAGTTCTCCGAGCGCGTCACTTCATACGAAAAACTTGGGGGTAATGACCATGGATGTTGGGTTTACAATCAAAATCCATCACGTATATACCCATAACGCCGCGAGCTCCGATTTCAAAATCAACTCGCGGAGCAAAAACACTTAGTAAAATTCATATTTTACTAAACTCGCAGTGTCGCGAATCCCGACCTCGGAACCAGTGTGCGGAACCAAACACTTAGGAAAATGCGAATTTCACTAAGTCCATAACGTTGTAATCCCGAACTCAGAGTCGGTTCGCAACACTTAGCAGAGTGTTGCCTAAAATAAGCGCGAGCTCCGAGCTCGAAAAATAACCTGCGGAAAACTCGGTGAAATTAACATTTTGCTAAATCAGAAACACCCCGACCTCGAACACAAAACTTCTCAAGATCAAGGACGCATATCCTATTAAACGACCTCGACGATTAACTCGATCAAAACGGGTCAAACGACAAAGTTCAGACTACACTACACCTCGAGAACGAGTTCCTAAACCCTGTCTCAGTGCGATTCCACGAGGGCGAATTACTTGGACCCCATTTTAGCCATAAAGCAATGTCTTAGGCTACGAGACAGCTCGTCACTTCGGGGACCAAGTGAACAAACTTCATGAAAGTTCGTCAACTCAGACTCCTTAAGCTCGCCAGCTCATCGGAAATGAGATGCAAAGAAGCGAACACGGATTTGATACTAAATCGGAGAACTCAAATCTAGCTTCACCTCGTCTTTTCACAAAGAAACTCTATTTTAGCTTTAAAACGATCCCATACAAATCGCAAAGGGGCTCACACGCCTCATTTCATCTTCGAAGCTTGAGATTCTAACTTATCTCAGGTTTTCAAAGAAAAATATTCCACAGATTCTGTTCGAATTCGTTAGCTCTCCTTGAAGTTCGTCAGCTCGTTAGCTTAAAAAAACCGTACCCAAGTTTATTAGCTCCGCTGAAGTTCGTCAGCTCGCTAGCCTAACATATCTCAGTCGATTTTATCAGCTCACTAAAGACGAGCACTATTTAATCTTAAGAGCTAGCTATCGAGACTTTAAGCTTTGTCTCCGCTCGAACTTGCTCGTAAACTGTGTCACTTTGACAGCCCGCAGTCTATGTTTCAGCTCGCAATCCGAACTCTACGAATAAAGCTCGCAGTTCCAGCTAAAAATTGCTAGCGTCAACCACCCCGAAGAGGGAAAAGAGACATGCTTTTGTCGTCTCTTCGCCGAAAACCTCGCCGAATCGGCCAAATAAGACTTCGCGTCGCTGGACAAAAAATCGATAGATAATATCAACCAGCTTTCTTCAGTCTTCCTAAAAAAATACCCAATATTTATTGAGGCGAAAGCATTCGAAGCTGACCTCCGGAACCTCATGCAGGGACCAAAGGAATCACTTCACTCTTACATAAACAGATTCAAATAAATCAAGGCCAAAATCGCCAATCTCAACGAAGCGGTGGCACTTACTACCTTGAAAAACAACGTCTGGTACAAATCAGACTTCTACAAAGAACTCAAAGTCACATCTATGGCATCCATAGACGACGCGCTACATCACGTCTAGCTTACGACGAACTCGAAGAGTAGATAGCATTCCGCGACGAGAAGTTTGAAGGAACACAGATCGCTAACGCGAACTCGACGTCGAAAAATACCTCTAAACGAGAACCCCCTAACACGGAAAAACACACATACACTGTCGAAAGTCCCTCTCAAATGAAGAAACAAGGACCACGACCCGACGAAGTATTGTGATCATCGCAAACGAAAAGGAAATTCCATAGAAGAATTCCGAACTCGAGCTCGCCTCTTGACAGCTCAAAACAACTCCGAACAAACCTTAGACGAGGTCACCGAGGTCAAACTACCGAGGTCAACAAGTAAATCAACCTTAAAGAACAATCAGAAAAAGTCGTCTCCCAAAAATAGGGAACGAGCCGTCGAGGTCAACGGACAAGGCACCCCGCCCCATCGCCAAAGAACCGCATTGACCTCATGTTCAAAGAACCAAGCCTATGCGGCAAATCGCTGAAATCGGCCATCTCGCCCCCACCAACTCCCAAAAATTAAATTGATCGAACTTTGCCCGCGCAAACCTCGTTTTTAAGGGGGGGGGGGAGTAGAGCCGCCCACCGCCAAAAGAATAAACTTCATATGTGGCGTCTCACAGTTTTGCCAAGACTCGGCGAACTCTACCAAGATATTCCGACAAAAAGTCGTGACAAGACCACAAGCACAAACTACCCTCGAAGAACTCGATCACGATATCACCTTTCGAGATAGCGAAACTTTTGTACGACCTCGAAATGGTCTAAACTTCCATACGACCTTGAAACGGTCTAAACTTTCATACGACCTCGAAATGGTCTAAACTTCCATACGACCTTGAAACAGTCTAAACTTCCATACGACCTCGAAACGGTCTAAACTTTCGTACGACCTCGAAACGGTCTAAACTTTCGTACGACCTCGAAACGGTCTAAACTTTCATACGACCTTGAAATGGTCTAAATATTCAGACGACCTTGAAATGGTCTAAACTTTCTTACGACCTTGAAACGGTCTAAACTTTCAGAACACGGCCTTTCAACGGTCTAGTCGTTCTTGTTAACAACCTCAAAACGGTCCAAATTCTGACCAAATTAATCTTTAAATGCGACCTCGAAACGGCCGAAATCTTCCATAAATTGCATCATCGCAATTATCGCAAGCTCGATACCTTTACGAGTCTGACTCAATGTGATTCGATCCTAAAAGATCGACATCATCAGCTTACAAGAAACTCACGAAGTCGAGTTAACCCCGCATGAGCGCGTGTAGAGTTAATCTCGCGCAATCACACGACTAGTGTAACCTCGCGCAAGAACGAGAAACATCTTATAAAAGCCGTCTGAATAATCTAGTTCACGACATACAAGCCGAGTAAACCTCGCATCGATATTAAGTTTGAATCAACGAGCTTTAAACTAACACGTGTATATAACGCGACTTTGGAATGCCTTTTCCACTTCGCACGCTAAGCTAAATCCGTGATCATAAGAGAAGTCTACATCACATGTGCTTCTCATCTAAATGATTCAGATTACGAAGTAAAAACTACTTCGGCTATCAATCAACTCGAAACAGAACAATGGGTGAATCTTTTTTAAAGGGTAATTCATCTATTAAAAGCTCGGGTTAATTATAACAACCGCTCCAAGAGCTAACGAAGCTCATGATTTATAAACAGAATTGATCTCACAAGACACGCTACGAGGAACAACCTTGCAAGCTTCTAAAGCAAATCGATCCGCGTCATACTCCAGCGAACTCGAATCACGACAAATCCATGCCCTAGTATTCGAAAAAATCTTATTGATGTGATGAACAGCTTTTCAGTTCTCCGACCTCGTCACCTCGCTCGAAGAACTGGGGGGCAAATGATGGTACGGGATTTGACACCAAATCCTACCCGCCTAAAATCCGGATAATTACCGGACCTATTTGGTTCGACCCGACCCGATCCGTGCGGTTTCACGACGTAATGTCACGCGACTATGCCCACGAAGCCCACTCATGTTTTGGTACCATTAACTAAGTCAACATAAAATCTTTGACTAGGATCAAACCAAAGGATTTGGTCCTTGATATCCCTCATATCTCGGACACGTGAGGAGGAGAGAATAAGTCAAAGAGGAAAATGTGGACTTCGTGCAACAACTAAGCAACAAACCTACGTGAGGATTCTCCTATAAAAAGACAAGGTAGCTTTTTTCACGAGGGGGATCCATCTTACGCTTAATACAAAAAAACACACCACACATAAATAATAAAAAGAATAAGAGAATAGCAATTCCCTTATCAGAATTCACTCGACAACCCTCTTGTCAAATACATCTTAGCATTCGATTACGAGAATCAGTCCTTAACGACGATAATCCGATCTAAGAGATCACGCCGAGTTTAGTCATACGCTCTTCGAGTTCGCTATATACTCACGAACACATCTTGTTCGAGATCAATGTATAATTGAACTACGTATAGGTTTGATCCCGTAAACGGGTACGTAGGCAGCTCGATCACGAGTGCAACCACTATTCCCATTTCCTCTGAGATCCCTCTATTTTATTCGATATACGAATAAAATCCATTTCGTCGAATCTCGTCTTGTTTACATCATTGTGCTCATACGAAATTCTTGCCCATCTACCCTTTATTTACAAATTACCCCAAATTCTTGAGTGCGGATTTTAGGATCCACACCATAGCTACTCCCTTAATCAATCAGGAAAGAAAAAAAAGAGCTCGACAAAACAAAGGAAGACGAGCGGAGGTAAAAACCCAATTTTTTTCAGTCCCGGCTTTTATGCATGGCTAGTCGGGCGATAGCCCTAGGTCAAAGCCCAATTTTGTTTTTTTTTTTAATTTTATCAATAAAACTCATGATCTATATTATGTTTTTTTTTTTTTTTACAGCAAAACCTTGATCTATATTATCTATATAAATAAGTAAGGTTCATATCTATATCTATGTGATTAACAAAAATGGCTTATAATCTAAACGTATTTTGCATTCTAAAATATCATATTTACGAGTTATTAGATTTTTATGTTTTTAAAAATAACATATCATCAGAAATATTAAATATGAAAAATCGGTAAAAACAAAACTTTAATACACATCAACTTCCTTTTTACAATGTCATTACTTTCCACACAATATTTTGACAAGTTAATATTTTTCTGTTCACAAAAACTATTTATGTCTTTCATTCGTATTAATTTTTTATCTACACTCTATTAGCGCCAGTAATGTATGCACTTTACATAAATATTTCTCTAAAACTATATTATCTCCTAGAGTCCCGACTAGCGCTTCTGACTACATAAAATTTATCTTGTAAAATTTAGAAAGAGATATAACGTATATTTTTGAAGAAACTTCCAATTTAGTATATATTTTGTTAATAGAGTGTAGATATCTCAATTTCCGGACCAAACCAGAACCGTTTGAAGAACATATGCATTTTGATCTGGATGATGATTAACTAGTGGTTTCAGTAAATAAGCTTTGTTTCATATAGTTCTTGTTCGGATTGTTTCCATATTAATAAAGCAAATCACCCCAAAAAAAAAAAAAAGCAATCACCGGGCTTGAACGCAGTTAATTGGAACTCTGATTGGTTATTTCCTTACCATATCGGTTTATCCAAACCGATTGAACCAAACCGTAAAACTGAGTCATGAGCAGACCAATTGACCTTAAAGTCAACAGAAGCAGACATATACTTTTTGCAACTCCTCGAGCTTCAGAGCTCATAGCCATGGCGAGAAGCGATCTTTCGATTTTACTTTCTACTCTCCTTCTGTTTCTGCCTCTACTGACGGTAAGTGCTCCAAATTGATTTTATTTGTTTCCTCTGCAAATGGAATTGGGAAAGAAATATCGGATCTTTGATCACTTCAAGAGGTGGGTGATCCGTTTGATAAAAGCGTTGTAGGGTTCTACTTCTAGTTCGAGATATCTCTCTGATTTACGAGATACGGACGCTAGATTGCCAATTTGAGTGCTTTTCTTATTTTGGATATACATACACATGCTTTGAGAATGGTGGTGGTAATAATCGAATCCTTAGGTGTTTGTTTGCATGCCTACTTTGAGTTGGATATACTTATTGAAGAAACTTTTGGGTACTGATTAAAATGTTTCATTCTATGCCCAAATCATCAAAATCCGTACTAAACCTTGCTTAGGGACTTGACTTGGCAACTCTCATGGCTCTGAATGGTTGGGTTTCAGGTAGCTGGAGCGGAATTGGGGAACTCTGAGAAGTTTCCGGTAGTGGTGAGTAGTTGGCCTTTCCTTGCAGCGGTTAGAGCCGCTTGGAAGGCAGTTGATAACGCGAGCTCTGCAGTAGAAGCTGTCGTGGAAGGTTGTTCTGCTTGTGAGGAACTCCGCTGTGACGGTACAGGTAGCTATCAAATCTCCTGTCTATCTCCAAACGTTTTATTTCTCTGGTTTTACTTTCTGCAAGTGAAGTTTCTCTATGTTGGTATTGATAGTTGGGCCTGGAGGAAGTCCGGATGAGAACGGTGAGACCATGATTAATGCTTTAGTCATGGATGTGGTAATGAACCCATAAAACTACTAATGATCATCGGTATTCCGCTCTAGAAGTCCCATTTGCATCAAGATTTCGAAGAATGACTCTGAAGTCGTTTCTTTTTATCTGGTTATTTCCAAGGACATTCATAGCTGACTATGGAGGTTGGAGCTGTTGCTGCAATGCGGTATGTCAAAGACGGTATAAGAGCTGCATGGCTGGTGATGAAGCACTCTCAACACACGTTGCTCGCATGAGAAGGAGCGTCAGCGTTTGCCATCTCCATGGGTCTTCTCGGACCCATGAACCTAAGCTCCCCTGAATCCGTAAAGAAGTGGTCGGACTGGAAAGAGAATCGATGTCAACCCAATTTCAGGAAAAACGTAGTCCCTGCAAACAACTGTGGACCTTACAAGCCAAACAATGGTGGTATGGATGTTTCTGGAGACATACGCACTGAATCTTGCGAGATAGAAACAATTGAGTATAAACTGCCTCTTGTTGGCCCTCACAACCACGATACCATATCGATGGCTGTCATTGACAAAGTAAGATGAGTTTCAATTATATTCTCTATTCATTTTTTTGCCATGATGAGAGAAGCTGAGCATAGTCTTCCAATAGATGGGGCATATTGCTGTTGGGACATCGACCAATGGAGCAACATTCAAGATTCCTGGAAGGTAATGCTGTTAAAACCGAGCCCTGTCTCTGACTTATACTGAACCTATCTATCTATCTATATATCTCACCTGCTTCCTGATTGTTTGAAATGTGGGAGGTATATGTTTAAAGGGATTTCATTGATTATCAATATAGCTTCCGTAATCCTCATTTCATGTAAGAATTGAAGAGAAAATTTAAACCTTGATTATGACATACAGAGTGGGTGATGGGCCTATCGGCTCATCAGCCTACGCTGATGATGAAGTAGGTGGATGTGGTGCAACTGGAGATGGCGACATCATGATGCGTTTCCTCCCTTGGTAATCTCCATGAACAAGGCAACATATTTTGTTTTTTTTTCTATCTTAAAGCAAATCTAAGGACCAATACATGTCTATTCTCGTGGGGCTAAAATTGAATCTATGTATGGCATGTTAAAGTGGGGTTATTATGATTCCTCTTCCTTTTATTGAGGTTTTAGTTACCAAGTTGTGGAAAGTATGAGACAAGGAATGAAACCAGAACAAGCTGCTAAGGACGCGATCTCGAGAATCGCAAGGAAGTTTCCGGATTTTGTAGGAGCCGTTGTCGCTGTTGACAAGAACGGTTCTCACGCAGGAGCTTGCCATGGCTGGACGTTTCAGTACTCAGTCCAGGACCCTGAAATGGACGATGTTCAAGTCTTCACAGTTCTTCCATGATCCGGTAAATTTTCTCTACTGATATGAGTTTCTTGAAACTTTTGGTACGGATCACAAGATCATAAAACTGACGGTTTCTAAAAGTAATTGTAGGTTGTAGATTAAGAAACGGCACGAAGTTCATATCTGGAAATACGGAATGGCAAGCTTGTTTGGAATATTATGAAATATTGTTTCATTAAAGAGAAATCGGTTCCCCATTGGCCGATTTAGTTGTTCGGATTTGTCTGAAGTAATCAGACAAAAGGACCAATGATTTTTTTTTTAAGTAAACAATAGTAAAACATATGAACATAGTTGACTTTGTGTAATTTAAGTGATTAAAATAGAGAAATTGATCAAAATGGCACTTTTTGAAAACTTTCTCACCAAACTAGCACCCTAATAAAAAAGCCCTATTATTAGCATTCATTAAAGAGGCAAAAGACAACTTTGCCCATAGGATTTGAGATATTTAACATTGTAAGTTTTAGAAATTTCTTTGACTGTATTCAATTTCCAGAAATTCATCGCCGGCGATTGATCTGGTTATCTGTGAAGATTGTGCCGTCGTCATCGCCGGAATTATCAGCCGTCGTCACAGCTCAATATCGCAGGTTCATTTTTAACTATTTCATCGTTTCGTATTTTATGGTTTCGATTCTCGGTTTCGATTTTATGGTTTCGATTCTCGGTTTCGATTTTATGGTTTCGATTCTCGGTTTCGTTTTGTATAATGCTTATGCGAAATCCAATTGAAATCAATCGATTTGGCGGAATTAGTGAATCGATTAAGTTAAGTGTGTGAATTCTCTGTGTTTTGATGGAGTTCAGGCGTGGACTTCATTGTTTGGTACGCTTAGGAAGGTGATATATTGCGCTTGTGAAATATGGTTGAGATTTATTGTGTCTGTGGAGAGTGGAGAACAAACGAAAATCTTCAGTGTGAATTTGTATTGGATACAAAACGAGGATCAACAATGTTTGAGTTTGATGAAAATCTCAATTACAATGATTTGTTTGAGATGGTTGTTGAAGACTTTGAGATTGACTGCTCAATTAGTAATGCTGCACTTAGCTATGGACTCCCATTGAAGATGAGGTTTATGGCAGAGAAATTTCCTCCTGTGTTTGTTAAAAACGACCGCCAACTAAGAAGTTTCATCAACAACATAAAAGGAAATCCAGAACTGATTCCTTTGTATGTAACGGTTAGTATATATTCTTAGCTTCGTTATTTCTTAGCTTCGTTATAAATATTCGCTTCATACATTATAGTTCAGTTACTTTTTAATCTAATGTTTTCTTCTAATCTAATGTTTTCTTCTCCAGGTGACTGATATATGCAACATTCTTCCTTACGGGAATTCTCATGTGAGTGCTTCATTATACTTTTTCTGTTTCTTGTTCATTTCGGAAGATTTCGGAAGACTTTCAGAAATACTTTATTTTTGTTCCTAAATGGTTCTTTTATGCGTTTCATTTCCAAGAAATGATCATTTTTTCATCATTTGTATCTTTCTTTGTGTAGCAAAACAACAACACATGTTCGAATGCTTCATTTACGCATGGAAATCAACAGGTAATATAGTACTTTCATAAATCCTCTCTGCATGATACCTTTTCCTGTTTCTTGTTCATTTAAATTCAGATTCCTCTCTGCATGATACCTTTTTCTGATACATTCAGATTCAGGTGACTGATATATGCAACATTCTTCCTTACGGGAATTCTCATGTGAGTGCTTCATTATACTTTTTCTGTTTCTTGTTCATTTCGGAAGATTTCGGAAGACTTTCAGAAATACTTTATTTTTGTTCCTAAATGGTTCTTTTATGCGTTTCATTTCCAAGAAATGATCATTTTTTCATCATTTGTATCTTTCTTTGTGTAGCAAAACAACAACACATGTTCGAATGCTTCATTTACGCATGGAAATCAACAGGTAATATAGTACTTTCATAAATCCTCTCTGCATGATACCTTTTCCTGTTTCTTGTTCATTTAAATTCAGATTCCTCTCTGCATGATACCTTTTTCTGATACATTCAGATTCAGGTGACTGATATATGCAACATTCTTCCTTACGGGAATTCTCATGTGAGTGCTTCATTATACTTTTTCTGTTTCTTGTTCATTTCGGAAGATTTCGGAAGACTTTCATAAATACTTTATTTTTGTTCCTAAATGGTTCTTTTATACGTTTGTATCTTTCTTTGTGTAGCAAAACAACAACACATGTTCGAATGCTTCATTTACGCATGGATACCAAGAGGTAATATAGTACTTTCATAATTCCTCTCTACACGAAACCTTTTATCTGTTTCTTGTTCATTTAAGAAGACTTTCCTAAATACGTTATATCAAATTTCTCTCTTTATTTGTGTAGGAACTTCATAGATCAAATGGAAGTGGCAATTCAACATCTGATGCAAACAAAAGCACATGTTCAACTGCTGATATTTTGCGTCCTGCTCCAGATATTTCTCCTCCTAGTATATGTATATCACATTCCACCCGAGGTTCTGATGATTTATACGTGAACAGACATTTTAAGAACAAAGATGAGCTAATGCTTCACATGAGAAAATGGGCATTAGAGTGGAAGTTTGAGTTCAGGTCTCTCTGGTCAAACAAGACAAGGGCGATATTAGGTTGTGTTGATGGCAATTGCAGCTGGAGGATGCGTGCATCAAAGCTTCCTTCTTCTGATTACTTTGTGGTGAAGAGGTATAATCATAAACATACATGTGATACGACACACAGACATGCCAACCATAGGCAAGCCTCTGCCAAAGTTCTTGGCACTTTACTCTGTAGCAACTATGGAGAAAAGAAATATGGACTCAAACCAAAACAAATTATGGAGCAAGTCAGAATTGACCATGGCGTACACATTGACTACAAACAAGCTTGGAAAGTGAAAGAGTACGCCCAGAATTTGATAAGAGGGACTCCTGAGGATAGCTATTACAACCTCTCAAAATGGTTGTTTCAGGTTAATGAGAAAAACCCTGGATCAAAGGTTTATGTTGAGTTGGATGATAATGGAAAATTCAAATACTCCTTTGTTGCATTTGGTCAATCGATAAGAGGTTTTGAGCTTATGAGAAGAGTGATTGCTGTAGATGGTACTTTCCTCAAGGGAAAGTTTAAGGGAACGTTGCTTGGAGCTAGTGCACAAGACGGTAACTTTTCGTTATACCCTCTAGCATTTGGGATAGTTGACTCAGAAAACGAACACGCGTGGATTTGGTTTTTTAGAGGGCTCAAAAGTGTGATCCCAGATGCGTCTGATTTGGTGTTTGTTTCAGATAGAGCTCCAGCCATTGCAAAAGCACTTTCAATGATTTATCCACTTGCACATCACGGTATTTGTCGAATTCATCTCTTGAGGAATATTAAACCAAAGTTTGGAAAAACTGGATTGTTGCCACTAGTAGAAGCTGCAGCTGATGCTTATACTCGTCATGAGTTTTGTGGAATCTTCAGTGACATAAGAAGAAGAAGCCCAAAATTAGCTGATTATTTAGAAGGTTCTGATTTTGCAAAGTGGGCTCGATCTTATGCACCTGCGAACCGGTACAATATTATGACAACCAACATTGCAGAGTCGCTGAATTCGATGTTGAACTTGCCTCGCGAGTTGCCTATAATTTCTCTCCTTGAGACCATTAGGTTAACTCTTACAACGTGGTTTCATGAACGTCGGGAAAAAGCTTCTAAACACAAAAATCTTGTCACACCACGTGTAGTGAAGGAGATGATAGCAAGGTATGATGCTGCAATGAAACTTGATGTTTTCCAAGTGGACCGATATGAGTTTGAGGTCAAGGACGAAACCCGGAAGTACATTGTTCACCTGGAAAACAAGCAGTGCACTTGCTACGTTTTTGACATTGACAGGATTCCTTGTATTCATGCTATTGCTGCTGCTAAGCGCACAAAAAAGGATGAGAACAAGTACGTTGATGATATGTACTTAACGGAAACATGGGCTAAAGCATATGCTGAGAGCATACATCCGTGTGGAGATTTAACGACCTGTGTTTTTCCAGATTCTGTATCTGAATATTCATGTGCACCACCTACTACTAAGCCAAGCAGCGGGAGACCTCCGAAAATGAGAAAGAGATCAGCGGGAGAGTTTGGTGTACCCGGTTCAAAGTCTCAAGGACACAAGTGCAGCAGATGTTGCAGAGGAGGGCACAACAAGAGTACCTGCAAAGTACCTATATGATAGACTTATTACATTCCAAAGTGATTTTATGAAACTTTCCAAAGCTTATCAAACTATTTAGTATACTTTACATACTTTTTTAGAAGACTTTACCCATGGAAGTCAACAGGAAATATCATTTTTTTTTAATATTGTTTTCTGTTTTTGTTCACTTCGGAAGACTTTCCGAAAAACGTTATTTATGTTCCTAAATACGTTTTATTTTAAAGAAAGGATCAGTTTTCATCATTTGAATCTTTCTTTATTTCAGTTGAAGCTTTGTTTGCAGCAACACACTTAAAACTCGAACCATCTCTGCACAAATAACAAAGTTATATATCATACTAAATACGTTTCATTCACACGAAAGAATCAGTTTTCATCATTTGTTCATTTCGGAAATATTTCCGAAATACGTTATATATCTTCCGAAATGGGCAGTTTTTAGCATTTGTTCATTTCAGAAGTATTTCTTAAATACGTTATATATCTTCCGAAATAAGTTATATATCTTCCGAAATGGGCTTTGTTTGCAGCAACACACTTAAAACTCGAACCATCTCTGCACAAATAACAAAGTTATATATCATACTAAATACGTTTCATTCACACGAAAGAATCAGTTTTCATCATTTGTTCATTTCGGAAATATTTCCGAAATACGTTATATATCTTCCGAAATGGGCAGTTTTTAGCATTTGTTCATTTCGGAAGTATTTCTGAAATACGTTATATATCTTCCGAAATGGGCAGTTTTTAGCATTTGTTCATTTCGGAAGTATTTCTGAAATACGTTATATATCTTCCGAAATAAGTTATATATCTTCCGAAATGGGCAGTTTTAGCATTTGTTCATTTCGGAAGTATTTCTGAAATACGTTATATATCTTCCGAAATGGGCAGTTTTTAGCATTTGTTCATTTCGGAAGTATTTCTGAAATACGTTATATATCTTCCGAAATACGTTATATATCTTCCGAAATGGGCAGTTGTTAGCATTTATTCATTTCGGAAGTATTTCTGAAATACGTTATATATCTTCCGAAATACGTTATATATCTTCCGAAATACGCTATATATTTCCAAGAAAGGATCAGTTTTCATCATTTATTCATTTCGGAAGTATTTCTGAAATATGTTATATATCTTCCGAAATACGTTATATATTTCCAAGAAAGGATCGGTTTTCATCATTTATTCATTTCGGAAGTATTTCTGAAATATGTTATATATCTTCCGAAATACGTTATATATCTTCCGAAATACTTTATTTCATTGTGTAGACAAAACAACAACACATTTGTTCTGATGCTTCATTTACGCACGGAAATCAACAGGAAATATCGTTATATTTGTTGCTAAATGCGTATCATTTTCAAGAAATGATCAGAATTCATCACTTGTTCATTTCAGAAGTCAAGATAATAAAGATGCAGATTGCATAAAACTACCATCTCTGAATTTGACAAGAAGATAATTACCAAAAATATCTCTCCCAAACTCAAGATCAACACAAATTTGACACATGTTTTCTGAATTTTTTGTTATAACAGCATACTTGTGAGTAGTGTCTTAGAAGACAAAATATTATTCACAATCTCTCTAATGACTTCTTTTACCAATCACCCCTTAATAAATAAAAAACCTTTGATAATAGATACTATGAAATTTAATAGAGAAACTATGCAAAAGGAATATTGTAATATTAGTCTTAAAATTAGCATAAACATAATTTAACATATTAATATGTTAGATATAAATATATGACAAACAAATAAAAATACAAATAGAAAGATGATAAAAACAAACAAATATAAAGATGGCGCAATGATAAAAACAAACAAATATAAAATCCATCATTCCTCCATCTCTTTTGAAAATGCTCTCGCTATTGATTCGTATGCCTCCTTATCTCCTCTGTAGAGTTTAGCGATTTCTTCCACAAAATGATCATCATCGCTTATCATCGGTTCCGCCAACATCTCGTGAATCTTCGTGAGAACCTGATTTCACAAAATTTAAAACACTAAACGATAGCATTCTCATTGTATTTCAAAATTAATCGAGATCACACGTCTATAACTTATGAATCACACATATGAGACGTGTGATCTCGCTTAAGTGTCGATTAAATGAGTCTATATCAACATCGACGAGATCACACGTCTATAACATTTAACAACAGATTGAATTGATTTTTAAATATACAAATATTTTGATGTGTAAACAAATATTTTAAATATACAAATATTCTTACGTGATAGAGGGTATAAGAGGGACTAAAGTGATCTCGCTTCAGAATCTTGTGAAAGATATTTCCTTGGTCGCTGATATTAGGGTGAAACATTTTGGTTTTGAAAAACATCTGTAAAACCATATATAAGTAAATCAAACGTTTTAGGATTCTTTGTTAAATATATAAAAATTACATACCCTTGGCGGACTGAAAGGATAATCTGGAGGGTAATGAATTGTCATCTTGAAGGCTCCTCCCTCATACGGAGTGTTTAGAGGTCCCATGAGAGTTGCTTCCCAGTGAAATTCGTTGTCACCCACCGGTCCTATATGAAGAGTTGAACAAAACAACATAAGCGACAGATGATACAGAGAAAGGACGAGTGTTTTAAATAGATACCCGCGCTGAAGAGTGTTGAACGTTTGTTCTGGATTTCGTTGTAATCCCTGGTAATCGCCTTTGACGCCATTGTTAAGAAAAGGAGTATTATTAAGAGGGGATTTTGGAACAAAAGAGAAAGATACAGATAAAGAGGAGTCTTCATGTTATATAGCCGAGTTAGATGTGTCATTTTCGTCAAGCAGTTAATTATGAGAATATTGAAAAGCCACAATCTTCTGAATCGTCACGTCATTAAGGAGGAATATTGACCACTTTTCGGTATGTGGGCAATTTTTAGATGACAAATTGACTCATTGCAGAGCTCCCACTATCCTTGAGATTTGTGTAATTTCCTTCAAAATAATATTTTTAACTTTTTCTTTTTAATTTTCTTCATTTCAATAGTTAGAAGAACGTACACAAGTAATTCAAAATAAAAATGTACACAACTTATTTCGGAAGTATTTCTGAAATAAGTTATATATCTTCCGAAAGGGCCAGTATCCATCATTTGTTCATTTCGGAAGTATTTCCGAAATACGTTATATATCTTCCGAAATAAGTTATATATCTTCCGAAATACGTTATATATTTCCAAGAAAGAATAAGTTTTCATCATTTATTCATTCCGAAAGTATTTCCGAAATACATTATATATGTTCTGAAAGGTTATATATGTTCTGAAATAAAAATAATATTTCGGGAGACAGGTTGCATTTGGTCAATGTCCTAGAAAATGTACACAACTTATTTCGGAAGTATTTCTGAAATAAGTTATATATCTTCCGAAAGGGCCAGTATCCATCATTTGTTCATTTCGGAAGTATTTCCGAAATACGTTATATATCTTCCGAAATAAGTTATATATCTTCCGAAATACGTTATATATTTCCAAGAAAGAATCAGTTTTCATCATTTATTCATTCCGAAAGTATTTCCGAAATACGTTATATATGTTCTGAAAGGTTATATATGTTCTGAAATAAAAATAATATTTCGGGAGACAGGTTGCATTTGGTCAATGTCCTAGAAAATGTACACAACTTATTTCGGAAGTATTTCTGAAATAAGTTATATATCTTCCGAAAGGGCCAGTATCCATCATTTGTTCATTTCGGAAGTATTTCCGAAATACGTTATATATCTTCCGAAATAAGTTATATATCTTCCGAAATACGTTATATATTTCCAAGAAAGAATCAGTTTTCATCATTTATTCATTCCGAAAGTATTTCCGAAATACGTTATATATGTTCTGAAAGGTTATATATGTTCTGAAATAAAAATAATATTTCGGAAGACAGGTTGCATTTGGTCAATGTCCTAGAAAATGTACACAACTTATTTCGGAAGTATTTCTGAAATAAGTTATATATCTTCCGAAAGGGCCAGTATCCATCATTTGTTCATTTCGGAAGTATTTCCGAAATACGTTATATATCTTCCGAAATAAGTTATATATCTTCCGAAATACGTTATATATTTCCAAGAAAGAATCAGTTTTCATCATTTATTCATTCCGAAAGTATTTCCGAAATACGTTATATATGTTCTGAAAGGGTCAGTATTCATCATTTGGAAATGAAAGAGGAAAATATACACTCAACAGTTTAGAACTGGAATTATCTCTGCACAAATAACAAAGTTATATATCTTCCTAAATACGTTTCATTTCCAAGAAAGAATCAGTTTTCATCATTTGTTCATTTCGGAAGTATTTCAGAAATAAGTTATTTATGTTCCGAAATAAGTTACAAGATGATCCTTTCATTACCAAGTTTTGTACTTTCATTTTCAAGAAAGGATCATTTCATTTCTTTCCTAGATACGTTATATAATATGCAGCCATAATTACAAAATGTATCGTAATTACAAAATGATAGCGTAAGAGAAGCTTTCATAACACTGACATTTCAGTAAACATTCTTAACATATTAACCACCAGCAATTTCTTCAAAGAGATCGCACGCCAACTTGCTTCTTATGTCGTGTGCATTTACATCAGCAATATTGGACATGTCTTTAATCCCCATTGAATGGCATTCAAGCATCTTCAACACGAAAATAGCACAGTTCCTCATCCATAAGGTCCTAGGGATATCTTTTCCTTTTAGTTCTTCAATCTCATAAGGAACTCGATCCTCATCCATAACAGCTTTGTTTGCAGCAGCACACATAAGAACTGGCAGCATCTCTGCACAAATAACAAAATTATATATCTTCCTAAATAAGTTTTATTTTATAGAAAGGGTCAGTTTTCATCATTTGTTCATTTCGGAAGTATTTCCGAAATAAGTTATTTATGTTCCGAAATAAGTTATATATGTTCTGAAAGGCTCAGTATTCATCATTTATTCATTTCGGAAGTATTTCCGAAATACGTTATATATGTTCCGAAATACGTTTCAATAAAGGACCATTTTGAATCATTTGTTAATTTAGGAAAATGAATTGATATAAAGTAGAGTTATACCTGCAAATTGTGTCACATGATCAAGAACAATATCCGTTTCCTCGGTCGGATGCCCACACCTTGCTATCGTGACTTTGCGCTTCTTCAGATTTATTGCCATCCCTATCCAATGGCTGCTCTTGAAAGTCATGCCATAGATAACATCAACATCGGTTCCCCATATTTTATTTGGATGCATCTTCCCACTCGGGACTAGAACAATATCGTCTGTAAAGCCATGATATTTTTGATCCTTTTTAGCTTTTTTGAAGCTTTCATAGCTTGATGACAGCATCTCAAAGAATTCTTGGTTGATGAATGTAGCTCTTGGGAGATGGTTGTTGTGGAAGTATGCAGCATAGTTATTATTTCTCTTCGCCAACATTGATAGTGTTGCTGAAATGTGCTGATACAGGCATTTTGATATTTTAGGAAAGAGTCAAACGCATTTACGAATGCCTTCGTAAAACCAGTTTTTAAAGTAATTACCTCATCTGTCATTGGAATTTCCGGATTCTCTAGTCTAGTAAACCACGATGCTGATACAGACTTTCCATCAATCATGATTCTGCATTTATTAGTTGAAACCAGTTAGTAACACCTAAGAATTTCTTATTATCGATGTATAAGTTTTAAAGATGTACCAACCTTTGTCCTTTCTTGTTCTTCCAATCAAACAATCTTGCAATCTTTTTCATATCAGGTGTGAGAAAAGGATCTAATACTGGATTTACCTCTGGAGTTATCTTTAACGCCGGGTTTTTTGGAGCACGGTACGGAGTCTTGCTAGCTTTAGATACTTTGACTTCGCGAGCTGTCCGTCTTAAGAAAACGTTCTCAGGCTGATTTGAAGTTTCTTTCTTCAACCTTTTCTTAGCATTTTCCACAGCGTCATCCTCTTTCTTGGATTCAGCTTGTTTTCTTTTTGTAACACCAGCATTCTTCTTTGATGCTTCCATCTCATGTGCCTTATCACATTTCTGGTAGATAAGAACCTGTGGTTGCCAGCGTCCTTTCTCACACTTAGAAATTACTTCATTCCAGCCATTGATCACCTGAAGATATTACATTAAATGAGTGGGAATAGTGTATATGACTTCAAAGTCAAGAGTGTATTTCAAATAGTCTTATTACCTTCACATTTTTGTCATCGTACATGACCCACTGATCGCGTAACCCGTGGCCATGTCTATATGCAAAGCATTGATAATGCTGTCCATAATAACAAACCTGGATTTGCAGAGAAATAGCAAAAAGATCAATGTCCAGACGGAAAACACAAATTAAGTTTGAAAACATGTAGTTAATTAAATTACAACACGTACCATGGAAGCTAAGCTATATGTGGTTTTAGACTCCAGACCCCGGTACATGATGCTGATGTCAATCTCTGGTTTCAATACTGCAAGATTAGCTGCTATGACTTCTACAGCCTCTTTGGTATCTTGCCAACCTAAAACTGGCAGCCACAATATAAATAGAGCGTTAAGACATATATTTAGCAGTGATCTAAAATAGGTTTCCTATCATCAGACTCCTAAAAAAAAGAGTTTTACCTATAGTAAAAACATGTGGGGGAGTACTGAGAAATTTGTGTACATGGTTGCGTTTCCCACAACCACCAGCTTCAGTATCACAGGACAGTGGATCGTCTGTATCCACAAGATCCAGAAGTTCTTCGAACGATTTCTTAGCGTGTTTAACCTATTAATAATAAAGTGGTGCAAAACCACAGTTAATTACCCAATAAAATAAGTGAAAAATCAAGTCTATTGAACACTCATATGACACCTTCATGGTCTGCAGGGCAATAGTGTTGATGTAATGGAAAAGGGAAGTGAACTTAAAACGCCTGGACTTCAGCTCACATCTGTCGCAAATCATTTGCTGTAAAATATCCATTCCAAATAGAGAATGGATAATACATGTGCGGGTGGCACAGTCCCATGAACCCGTACAGTTGCTCTCCAAAGATGTTGTTTCAGACACGCTTGAGCTCGGAGCAAATGAGTCATGAAAGCATTTGAAAATGAAATCCATTACTTCTGAAGCATCGTTCATCTGAGTTTGTCCACCAAATGACATATATCAAGTTTAGAAGCTTACTCTACTCTATATTAGGATAAACATTTAAAATCGGAAATTAATTCTTTTTACCTCATCCAAGAAAGTTGGCCTCAAACTACGCAAAGCAATCTTGAGAGATGAAGGATCCACTGGTTCTTTTTGTGTTTTGCTCGAACCAGCATCTAAAGCAGTGAAAATTCCATGCAATGAGCAGACAAGACAAGGATCTCCCACGTGGAGGTGGTCTATTGTTGAACTCCGCAAGAACTCAGCTTGAAACATCTCCAGATTCCATAGAGACTTATATACCAAAAAAAAAAAAAAATTAACATTCAACAAATAGAAATCTTTTAAACTGGATACTATATACATTGATACCCAATCGGGTTATGATATGAAGGCTACCTGTATGATAACATTCAAAAAGCAATTGTATTGACCAGCTTCATTCTGAAGACCTGTGCCTAATATGGTATTAACAGGCTCTGATGGATTCTGTATTGGAACCACATGCTCTTCTTCAATCTGCAAACACGTAACGGTTTTAGGAACCTTTCATACACGTTTACGAAGTCTTTACTAAATTGTTTTAAAATACATGTTTAAAATCCCATGAACAAATGCGCGAAACATGAGCAAGGTAAAAATAAAAAAATCATACGCATATTTGTGCAAGTCATACAATTTAAGGTCATTTGAACAATAAATTCGGTTTAAGTTTTTACCTGTTGTTGGTCATCATTCACTTCTTTGATGGCGTTGAAGATAATTCCATCAGCCATGTTCGTCTGTTCTGGCTGCCATGATGGAGTTTGTGTTTTTCCATCAGGACAAGAGAAAAAACAATCCTCTAACGAAGTTCGATCCTTTGATGGACTCAACAAAGAGGACTGTATCGGAGAAAACACAGGCTCTGAACCAGCCTACAGACACACAACCGTCTTAGGATACTTTCATACACCTTCATGTAGACTTTTCTAAATGTTCAAAATATATTTCAAAAACACAGAAATATTTCCGAAATAAGTTATATATGTTCCGAAATAAGTTATATATGTTCCAAAGGGTCAGTATTCATCATTTATTCATTTCGGAAATGTTTCCGAAATAAGTTATATATCTTCCGAAATAAGTTATATATGTTCTGAAAGGGTCAGTATTCATCATTTATTCATTTCGGAAGTATTTCCGAAAAAAGTTATATATCTTCCTAAATACGTTGCAATAAAGAAACCTTACCTCAACATGTAAATCCTCCTGTGTTCGGGTTAACTCAACTGTTTGGGTTACGCCATCGGCACGAATTTCATCTGTTGGTGTTTCCTAAATATTTTAAGAAAATAAACAAATTGTAACAAGATAGGTTTTTAGATGTTTTAAAATTCTATTTTTGCAAAACCAGAAATTGTACCTCAACAATCGAATCGTTTGTTTGATTTATATCCTGTGTTTGGTCATAAGGATTTAACTCAACAGGTGAATCACCATGTGTATGGCTCAATTCCTCCATTTCAGTATGTAGGATAGTTGGCGAATTTGTAGATGGATAGATATCACCATCTTTGTCTTGATGCTACAAAAAAAAAAAAACCAAAAAAACAAAAAAACTCTAAGTTTTAAGAAGTCTTTCCTAAATTCTAAGAATGAGAGTTTGAAAGGAAAAGAAATCCTGAGAAATTTACCTGCTCATTCGTATTGTGCCCAGGCTGGCTACAGATATTGATCTGATCCAAACCATCTGTTTGCGAGCTTACGTTTACTTTACGATTCAGATCCCCTTCATCATTTGTTTTTTCTTGATGTGAAGGAGCATTCTCTTTTATTCCCAGAATTTCCTCTATTTTAGTCAAGCGACTATTGATCTTATTGAAACCTTCTCCAACTGTCTTGCAGAGATTATTTAACTTTGACATGAGACACTCTCCAGAATCAGATGATGGTCCAGCTGTCTCTGTGTCTGGATATCGATAAGATGTCATGTTCACTTGATCCATCGCATCAACAAAATCCAGAGTTCCTCTCTTCCAATCTTTAGAGGACAGCCTGTAGCCCTTCTTGACAGCATTAACCAATGTATATAAATCCTCATCATCACTGTCTTCCAACGAGACATTGTCCTCTGGATCTTCTGGTATTGGAGGTAAAATGCAGTGGACCTTCAGCTGCACAACAGAGAATCAAATATGAATCCCAAATTGAGAAATGCAGTGAGAAATCCAGTGAGGTGAACAAGCTAAAATACGAAACTAAATCAAATAAAATAAAGAACTTACATCTCGAACGTTTTCAACGCTCGTAACTTGAACAATCTTTGGATTTGATGTATAAACGTATTTCTCACAGAGGAAAGGGGACATCAGCCCTTCACTTCTTACTGTGCTGAAGGCAGTCTGCAATGAAGGCACAGATTCCAGAATCCACATGTGGAAAGCATACGGGAATCCATGTATATCATACCAGTTCTTGTTCAAATATGAAGGTACACGCTTATTGATCTGTTCCAGTAGTATATAAAAAGCGTCTCGACCCCACGGATAATTCATCAGAACACTTCTATTCTGTGCTCTGTCGATTAATTGTTGGGGGAACTTGTACGCCTTGTATTGTTGAAGTAGGAGGCTCTCAATCAAAATCAACATAGCAAGAGAGAACCTCTCCTCAACTGAATCCACGTCAGTTCTACGCAGCACGTCAATGAGCTGTTTTGTTGTATGCCCCTTTTGAAAATTTCCCCAGTTATAGTCACACTGTTCTTCTTCTTCTTCTTCTGGATTCCACTCAACACACTTCAAGCCTGTCACCATATGAAACTCCCTTATCGAGAATCTCATAGGTTGTGCTCCGAAGTGGAACCACAACTCCTTCTTTTTCTTTGTGATTAAAGATCTTGTCAATATCACGTGGAGAAGTTTCCCCGACATGTGCTGTTTCCTTGAACAGAATCTCAGAATCGGTCCCAAGAATGTTTGCGTTATCCTCTGGAACAGTACATCCCCGATAATTTCTTTGACTATATTGATGTTCTTGATTTGTGCAAACTGGTTTATATCAGGCCCTTGAATCTGATTTGGCTCACTATTTATGGCAAATTGAAGCTTAGGCAGCGTGATATTCTGACTGTACGAACTCATTGTGCGTTCACCTGTTAAAACAAAAAAATAGACATTCCTCGTAAAACATTCCTATAACAATCAACAAACTTTTCAGATGAATTAACACAGGAAACTCCAGAAAGTCTTCCGAAATTGAAAAAGAAACGAAATTATAGGTTTAGCTGCGAAAAACCCAACGATATGATACAAATCTCCCACACCTCCAATGATATGATATGAAATCCCGAATGATATGATACGAAATACCCCCAATGATATGATACAAATATCTACCTTGATGTTTGGGCAATGAGAAAATTCGATTCCGTCAAAGTCCGACAAAAGATAATCCCAATGATATGAAACGAAATTCCAGGGTTTGATGCGAAAAACCTAACGATATGATACACTACCCCCCCCCCCAAATGACCCAATGATATGATATGAAAATCTACCTTGATGATGTTTGGGCTAAGAGAAACTTCGAGAAAAGAGATACTTCGATTCCGTCAAAGCTCCGGTAAATCGATTTTTGGGATACGAGAAGATTTGAGATAAGACGAAAGAATATCGAGCAATGATATCTCCGTTTATTAAACTTTCGGTGAGGATGAAGAATTTCGTCGGAGGAAGTGTTTTTTGTGATGAAGAATCGGGAGTTAGGGCTTTTGGGGTTTTTAAAGGCTTTTCAATACTCACGTTGTCATTCGCGCTTTAATTGATCATTTACGAAGGCTTTCATAAATTAGTTATATAGTTTCCGAAATGGTTCTTAAATACGTTTCATTTTAAGGGATTGACAATTTTTCTAGTCTTTTCTAGAGCTTTTCCTGTTTCTTGTTCATTTACGAAAGGTTTCGTAAATTAGTTATATAGTTTCCGAAATTGTTCCTATATATGTTTCATTTCCAAGGAAGTGATCATTTTTCATCATTTTTATCTTTCGTTTTTTGCGTAGCCTAACAAAAACACATGTTCTGACAATCTTATGCTCCATTTTACGGATGATAATCAACAGTTAATATAGTCTTTTTTAGAGCTTTTCTAGAGCTTCTTGTTAATTTACGAAACACATGAATAAAGAGTGAAATCATACTTTTCCTGTTTCTTGTTAATTTACGAAAGCTTTCATAAATTAGTTATATAGTTTCCGAAATTGTTCCTAAATACGTTTTCATCTCCAAGGAAGTGATCATTTTTCATCAGTTTGCGGAGCCAAATAAAAACACATTAATTCAGACTGAAATCATACTTTTCTGTTTCTTGTTCATTTTTCAACATTTGCGGATCATTTTATATTGTTTTCTGTTTTTGTTCACTTCGGAAGACTTTCCGAAAAACGTTATTTATGTTCCTAAATACGTTTTATTTTAAAGAAAGGATCAGTTTTCATCATTTGAATCTTTCTTTATTTCAGTTGAAGCTTTGTTTGCAGCAACACACTTAAAACTCGAACCATCTCTGCACAAATAACAAAGTTATATATCATACTAAATACGTTTCATTCACACGAAAGAATCAGTTTTCATCATCTGTTCATTTCGGAAATATTTCCGAAATACGTTATATATCTTCCGAAATGGGCAGTTTTTAGCATTTGTTCATTTCGGAAGTATTTCTGAAATACGTTATATATCTTCCGAAATAAGTTATATATCTTCCGAAATGGGCAGTTTTTAGCATTTGTTCATTTCGGAAGTATTTCTGAAATACGTTATATATCATTTTCTTGTTCATTTACGAAAGCTTTCGTAAATTAGTTATATAGTTTCCGAAATTGTTCCTATATACGTTTCATTTCCAAGGAAGTGATCATTTTTCATCATTTTTATCTTTCTTTCTTTGCGTAAAGGCTGATTTTCCGAAATGTTTCATAAATATGTTGTTTACAATCTTGTTCATTTTTAAGGAAACGTTCTGACAGGTGTAGAATCTGGGATTATATCACCACCCAACTCTTCAAAGAGATCACACGCCAGATTGCTTCTTATGTCATCAGAAGTATCATCAGTAAGCTTTGACATGTCTGTAATCCCCATTGAATGGCATTCAATCATCTTCAACACGAAAAGAGCACAATTCTCCGCACAATTGGTCTTAGGGATACTATTCCCTTCTAGTTTGTCAACTTTGTAAGCAGCTCGTTCATTGTCAGTAATTGCTTTGTTTGTAGCAATGCACATCAGAACGGGTATCATCTCTGCACCATTTAAAAACGTTTTTCAGGAACTTTTAAGATATTAAAATTTATCAACTAACAAATGATTAACAAGCCTAAATACACACCTGCAAAATGTTGCACATGAGTAAAGACTGAATCAGCTTGCTCTGTTGGATGTCCACAACTGATTCTAGTGATTGTTTGCTTCTTCACATTGATTACCATTCCAATCCAATGTCTGCTCTTCTTCTCAAAGGTAAGTCCGTAGATGACTTCAACATCTGTCCCCCAGGTTTTATTTGGATGTTTTTTCCCATTTACGACTTCAACTAAGCCTCCCAAAAATTTGCGACCCGTCTCACGTTCTAAGAATCTTTCGTAGCTGCATGACAGCGCGTTGAAGAACCATAATTCGATGAATGCAGCTCGAGGGAGATGGTGTTTATGGAAGTATGTTTCATAATTCTGCCTTCTCAAATCAAACAATGATAATGTCGCATCTATTTGCTGCATAAACGTTGAACATCACAATCATTTTAAGAACGCTTTCTTAAACACAAAACAAGCAAACAATTTTGTGTTTACTAACTAACATCACAATCACTAACTAATGATCACCTGTTCGCTCAGAGACACTTTTGGATTTTCTAAAAAAGTAAACCATGATGGAAGTACAGGACGGCCATCGATTTTGATTCTGCATAAACTAAATGAAACAAGTTAGGGGAGTAACAAGTTTTTAAGATTCGAAACAAATGGAAAGGTGAAATAAATACTAACCTTTCTCCCCTTTTTCTCAGCCAATCATCCATCCTTTTAAATTTATTGATGTCAGGAGTTAGAAATGGATCTATTACCGGATGTACTGGAGGCGTTACACATAACAACGGGTTGTTTGGTGATTGATACGGAGATCTTTTCTTTTTCCGAACATTTCGCAATAGAAACGCAAGGTTATCTATTGGCAAATCATCATACTTTTGTAAAAGATTAGGACTCGCTGCCGCCTTTCTTTTCTTAGCTCGAACCAAGAGGTCATCATCTTTTTTAGTTTCATCTACTTTTCTTTTCTGATGAGTTACAAGAACATTCTTGTTTGTTGTCCGAGTATTCTTCTGTTTTTTGGTTTCAGCTTTTTTCCTTTGTTTAGGAGCTACACTAGCCTTCTTCTTTGATGCTTCCACATTTTCTTCCTTCTCATTTGACCAACATAAAAAAAGTTAATTAATAGCATACCACAATTCATGGTTAATGACGATTCAAGAATGCCCCAAGCAACTTATTTTAAATGTTTTATGAAACGTTTTGAAGAAACAATACCTGTACTTCTACTTGAGAAACCCAGGCACCATTCACCCACTCCTTGTAAATCTGGATTTCTTGAAGCTGAAAATCTCTGACTTGTTCGTCAGAGAAAATTTTAATACCGTATCTTCTGTAGCTCATTATTTTAACCACTGTGGCTTTCCACCAGCCGCCTTTAAAAAAGACGTAGACGTAGTCCAATAGTTCTGGACCCTTCCAACTTCCTTCGATATCTGGCAATGGAGGACGAATCTGTTCCTTCCTGACACTCTCCATGATTTTTTTCAGTTTCGTTTTTTGATCCACAAAAAGTTTTGAGTACTCCACAGTATATATATCAACACCCTCGTTTGTTGATTTCTCTGTTACGGTTGCTGGAAACCATCCGCCATCTTTAGATTTTACCTCCACAGCAGCACCCACTTGTATGTGAGTCTCAGAATGTGTATTAAAAAAGGATTTGTTCTGAGCCAATGGATCTGCATCAGACTACAAAAACAAAACAGTTTTTATGAACATTACAATCATATGTGTTAAGGAAAATTCGACCATTTGCGTTTAATATACAACCTAGAAATCTTACATCAACAGTTGAATCTCCTTGTCGGGTTGAATCATGTGTCTGGCTCACCTTCTGTGTTTGTGTTTCCTAAAATTTGTAAAATCATAAATTGAGTTTCAGTGAGATCCATCTTTTGGGTAACAGAATTTTTTGAACACTATTCTGAATAATGGATCAGACAATTTTACCCATCCCCTATGAACCAATATATCCTCAATGTTGAATTGGAAGATTTCTAGTGTATGCTTAATGAGGACAGAGACTTTTCCATTCTTAATAATCGTATTTACAGATCCTCTACGCCAGCAGCCTCTGTGACACACAAGAACTTCTTGATTTATAGATAAATCTTCCAAACTTACATGATGACCCCGATAATCATTTGGATATGGTGGTGTATCCAAAGACGATCCGATCTGAGTCAGATCTTCTGCAATAGGCTGGATATACATTTCATACAGGGGTTAGGAAGACTTTTTTTACCTAAATGTTTAAAATTCAAGTAATAAAAACAAAGTTATATATCATACTAAATACGTTTCATTCACACGAAAGAATCAGTTTTCATCATTTGTTCATTTCGGAAATATTTCCGAAATACGTTATATATCTTCCGAAATGGGCAGTTTTTAGCATTTGTTCATTTCGGAAGTATTTCTGAAATACGTTATATATCTTCCGAAATACGTTTCATTCCCAAGAAAGGATCAGTTTTCATCATTTATTTATTTCAGAAGTATTTCCGAAATATGTTATATATCTTCCGAAATACGTTTCATTCCCAAGAAAGGATCAGTTTTCATCATTTATTTATTTCTGAAGTATTTCCGAAATATGTTATATATCTTCCGAAATACGTTTCATTCCCAAGAAAGGATCAGTTTTCATCATTTATTCATTTCGGAAGTATTTCAGAGAGTTTGAAACGAAACGAAAACTTCAGAACATTACCTGGTCATTCGTATTGTCCCCAGGCTGGCTACAGATATTTATCTGATCCAAACCATCTGTTTGTGAGAAATTGCCTTCATCATTTGTTTTTTCTTGACGTGTAGTAGGATTCTCGTTTATTCCCAGAACTTCCTCTATTGTTGTCAAGCGACTATTGATCATACTGAACCCATCTTCAAATGTCTGGAAGAGCTTGGCCAGCTTCGATACGAAAGACTCTTTTGAATCAGATAGTCCATCTCTATTCGCGTTCATTGTGTTCCAACAAGATAGAGTCTTCCAGTCAAAGCCAATTAGATGTTTGATGAACTAACAGGTTGTTGCTTGATTGTTCTTTAATGAAGGTTAACAATCCTGCAAGACATTTGGGTCTAATCAATAAAAACCAGTTTCGAAACCAATATTAGACTAAATCAAAACAAGTGATTTAAGAACACAAAACCATCCATGAGTTTCTTCTTACTCTTTTAAGATTCAAGACATACTGAAACATCACGAAACCCCAAATTGTTGACATCCCCAAACAATTGTTGACATCCCAAAACCCCAAATTTCTAATCGAATCTAATTTTGAATCGATTAGAAATCAGACACTTAACATGCGATTAGGAAACAAAATCGAAGCTAGACAAAGATGAACGAAATCTATAAATCGAGTTTGTGCTAGTTATCGTAATGCGAGTTACAGTAACTGGTCGAGTAAGGTCTCGAGGAAGAGGATTTTAGATTTTTGATCGAAGAAGATAAAATACCTCGATTTTGGGCTATGAGAAGCTTCGAGATCAGAGAATGGCGTCGGGAAAGCTTCGAGATCAGAGAATGGAGTCGGGAAAGCTTCGAGATCAGGGAATGATAGCTCCGGGAACAATTTGTCGTTTTACTTGCGAAATTGAGAAAGTTTTTCCGACGATATGAAGAATGGTGTCGCGAATAATCAAATCTGTGTTCAAGGTTAAATGAGTCTTTTTCCTTTAATGAATGCTAATTTTGTGACTTTCACCCTTGGGTGCTAAATTATTGAACATTAAGTTTTTTGGTGCTATTTTGTAGAATTGCCCAATAAAATATATAAACTCTTTTTTTTTATTTGTGCACATAAAATTAGGGGAATTCGTCGGTATACCCTCTACGATTTCTTATATCTATACTTGTTGCCATATCTTATATTGATAACGAATGATAAATACACATGTTATAATTTTTGTTTTATTTGAGTAAAAGTTATCATAAAGTTTAGTAAGAGAAAAAGAAAAGACGTGACAAAGCGGAATAGAATGTCATGTAGGCAACTAAATCCTTGGAATGATATCCTATAATTTCAAGCTTGATCTCAATCTCTAATCCATAAACTCAAACTAAAGTATTAAAAAAATTTAGTTATACGAAAAAATTTATTCATTATTCAATATTATACAAATCAGTAATCAAACCGGGAAACGGTGGTTCGTTTTATTTATTACAATTATTCATTATGACATATAAAGAGGTATACCGAATAAACTCTCAACGCCTCTGCATGTGCCACCCCTATGCCCAAACATGGTGTTGGCTATGTGTAAGAGTCATTCTACCAGGTTCAGCATCTGCAAATTAAAAAATCAATCAAATTAGAATGGGTTAAGGAAATGGTTTAAGGAAATTGTAATTATAAGTTGAATAATAATTACTTGGGTCAACGGGAGGGAGGGGGCAGCAGGGGCAGGGAGGACGATGGGAAAGCCTATGGGAAAGGTGAAGTAGGCACGGGTATCTACGTCTAAGCCCACAGTAAAAAAGAAAATTATAGGGATTAGAAAATAATCAAAATATTTCAGAATTAGAAATCATAAAATGTTATACAATACCAAAATTCGATATATATGTATCAATCAACGCCAATGTGGCTCTGTTTAAGGCTGATAAATTACTAATAGATATAACATTAACTAAGTCACATCGTGTTAATAGTCAAACAAGAGATGCTAAGAGCCGCCAAAAACAGCTGGTTCGCATATCTATGAATCCATATTTGCTAGAGGTGATAATCAATCAATCAGATCTCTGAGGTTCTCCCGAGCGTTCTCCAACCTGTTGCGCCGATCCCTGAGGTTCTCCCGAGCAACAAGTTGGAGAACGATTGGGAGAACTTCAGGGATCGGAGCAACAGGTTGAGCAGCTACAAAGAAGAAAGAAAATCAGAAAACAAAGAAGTGTTTATCGGATCTTTAGAAAAGAGGATATCTCAAAAGCAACCTAATCTTTTCCTTTTGAGAGTCTTTTTGATTTGTGAATTTCGTGTTGTGAGAGAGAAGCATTATTTATAGGAGAATGCGCGTGTATGTGTGGTTTCAGCGAAAACAATTTAAATTTTAGACATTCCCCCCCCTCCCCCAAACTAACAAGCGAATTTTTTTGAATTTAGACGTTTTCCTCCAAACCAAAAAATTTGAATTTAGAGAATCCACGTGTACTCTTAAGATTTTCACGTTAGTTAAAATCTAGATCTGGCCAATCACATATTCGATGTAGATTGATATTTTATTAAAAAATGCAAATAAATAATAAAAAACAGTAAAGATGCATACCCGAGGCTGGGATGGATGATGGATTGAAAGAAAACCAGATAATGATTATAAAAACAAAACTTGATTTTCTGCATGATGGATCTTCGATTTGCAAAAACAAAAGTATGGAGACGATATTTAACAAAAAAACAAAACGAAACTAGGACATGTCTCCATAGATCTCATAAAGAACGAACAAACGAAGTTCTTTTATGATCAATCATCATTGGAGGCGAGGCAGTTAAAAATTGTGAAAAGGGGGGCGGAGTTTGAAGGGGAAATTGCTCATTTAATTCATGAACTATTTTTGCACGCTCAATTTATTTCTCAACTATCGCTTGCTCAAAATAATTCTCCAAGTTGTAGTTGTCTGCGCAAAATTGAGATTAACAAAGTCAAACACTAATTATTAAATGGATACAAGTTCACTAAATCGGTTGTAACTTCTTCAATACAACCCCAAATGAGTTAAAACCACTTCCATTGGAAAGCTAACTCAATTGTCTATAACTTTCAAAGATCGCCATATCTAAATTCAAAGGGAAGACTTACATCCGAGTCGATCTTATAGACACATATTCTTGATGCAAAATAACTCTATTATTAATGTCCAGACCAGCCCATGATTTCCTTTGTAGAGTTATCTCGCAACTTGTTTATCGAGCTATTTAGGACCCATTGTTATTTTAAATATTTTTTTAAAAAAGAAGTGAAAACAATTCATAGTTAAAGTGTTTGTGATTAATCAAATTAATTAAAGTTGATGATGAAGACCACACAAAATGAAAGATCGAAGGAGAATACTGTAAAGAATGAAGCAACAACAAATTCGATTCAGTTTCCAATCAATTATCTTCTTTTTATCTCATAGCACTAATATCTCTTCTTCTTATTCATTAAAATTGTAGTTGTTGATTTTTTTTGAATTTTGTGATTGTCATAATTTTATTCAAAACAAAATTCTCATGGCGCAAGGGCATCTAATCTGAGCCCTGTTTCTGATTTATACTGAACCTATCTATCTATATATCTCACCTGCCTCCTAATTGTTTGAAATGTGCAAGGTATATGTTTGGAGGGATTTCATTGATTATCAATATAACTTCCTTAATCCTCATTTCATGTAAAAATTTAAGAAAAAACTTAAAACTTGATTATGACACACAGAGTGGGTGATGGGCCTATCGTCGATTTGTTTCTTTAAACAGCAATCTGTTCCCATTGGCCGATTTAGTTGTTCGGATTTGTCTGAAGTAATCAGACAAAAGGACCACGGATTTTTTTTTTTTTTAAGTAAACAACAAAACATATAAACATAGTTGACTTTCTGTAATTTATGTTATTAAAAATTAAAATATGTAAACTCTTTTTTTTTGTGAAAACACGAGCACATAAAATTAGGGGAATTCCTCTCTACGATTTTCTTTATCTACTTGTTGCCATATCTTTTATTGATAAAGAATGATAAATACATGGGACGATACATGTTATAAATTTAGTTTCATTTGAATAAGTAATCATAAAGTTTAGTAAGAGAAATGGTAGAAAAAGAAAAGACGTGACAAAACGGAAGAGAATGTCATGTAGGCAACTAAATCTTAAGAATGACTAGGATTTAACCCGCGCTAATTATAGCGCGGAGTAATTTTTTAAAAATAAATTGTTTTGAAATTTAAAAAAAATATTTTATCTGAATTTTACAATATAGCTAACTAATAATTATAGATAAAGCTGTCAATTTGTAATAATTTATCTATTTAACCCGTTTTGCAGTGAACTAAAAAATTATTCGGGCTAAACCGTTAAAACTTATAATCTTATAATCTTGAAAACATAACTCTAATATGCACCGTTAAATGACTCTAGTTTTTGTGGTTAGTGTACGAACTCTTAAAAAATAGTTTTCTTGTGTCTAACTTTTTATAAAATTAGTAAAATATTTTTCAAATTTTGTTTTGATATATATTCAAATAAAATATAATAAATTATAGTGAAAATATAGCAAGATTTTGAATAGATTTTTGTTTCTTTGAATATATATGAATTGATTATTATTTTAAAATATATAGTATTAAAAAATTAAATAATAAATGTCATTCTAGCATTTTTTTGTTACATAAAGAGTGTCACTTTAGATTTTCAATGCAAATTTTGACACAAAATACATAATTTAACCTCAGTTTTAATGAAGAATTCCAAGAGTTATTATATATTTGAAGGGTATAATTGAATTTTTAATATGTTTTATTAATTTGTGTGCAAAGTGTCAAAATGACACTTATTATGAAACAGAGGGAGTAACATTTTTAATGCAAAATACTCCCTCCGGTCCACAAAGATGGATTTTTAGAGTTTTCACACATATTAAGAAAATAATTAATACTTAATCATAAATGCATCAATTTTTGTTACTGAACAATTTTCCATATCTCTAAACCAATAGTAGTTCAATAAATTTAATTAATCTTCTTGGACTTTTCAAAGTATCATCATTAATTGATAAATTTTGCATAGAAAAGCTAAAAAATCTATCTTTGTGAAACAATTTTTTTTTCTAAAAAATTCATCTTTGTGGAACGGAGGGAGTATATATTTTCTATATTATAATCAATGAGTTTAAAAGACTATTATATCATTTCCTATTTCAATTATTCTTTGTTATTTGTAATGCCATTTCATGTAATAACTTACAAATCAAAGTTCATTTTTTAAAATATCTTCTTAAATCTTAAATCTTAAATAATATTAAGAGGCGGAGATTCATATCTGATGACTAATCGATCGATTAGGTGAGATAATCGATCGATTAGCCATCAACTAATCTTGATGATGGATTGCTTGTGTTTAGAGTTAATTTTCATGTCCCTGGTTCTTCTAGTTCTAGCCAAAACATGTTTCGACTCGACCATTAGAAAAACAATAGGAATAAGAGAAAAAAAATGAAGAGAAATATAATAATAGGAATGAAGATGGATAAAATGTAGAGAACTATGATTTAACCCGCGCTATAATTAGCGTGGAGTAATTTTTTAAAAAGATTTTTTTTTTAAATTTAAGAAAATTATTTTATCTGAATTTTACAATATAGCTAACTAATAATTATAGATAAATATGTCAATTTGTAATAATTTATCTATTTAACCCGTTTTGCAGTGAACTAAAATATTATTCCGGCTAACCCGTTAAAACTTAAAATTTTGAAAACATAACTTTAATATGCACCGTTAAATGACTCTAGTTTTTATGGTTAGTGTACGAACTCTTAAAAAAATAGTTTTCTTGTGTCTAACTTTTTATAAAATTAGTAAAATATTTTTCAAATTTTGTTTTGATATATATTCAAATAAAATACAATAAATTATAGTGAAAAATATAGCAAGATTTTGAATAGATTTTTGTTTTTTTGAATATATATGAATTGATTATTATTTTAAAATATAGTATTAAAATTATTAAAAAATTGAATAATAAATAATATTTTTAATGCAAAATATATAATTTCCATATTATAATCAATGATTTTAAAAGATTATTATATCATTTCCTATTTCAATTATTATTTGTTATTTGTAATGGCATTTCATGTAATAACTTAAAAATCAAAGTTCATTTTTTAAAATGTCTTCTTAAATAATATTATAGAGATATCCTATAATTTCAATCTTGATCTCAATCTCTAATCCATAAACTCAAACTATATATAGTTATACGTAAATCATGCTCACTGTCGTTAATGATATAATAATGGATTGGGTTCTAGATTTATTAAGCTAAATTTAACGGTAATAAAAGTTTAGTTTCTTAAATTCATTATTTTGAGAAACCATCTCTTAACTTTTATTTCGATGTAAGGTTTAATAGGTCGTTTCTCCTGATAATGTTTAAAAAAAAAAAAAAAAAAATCAAACCTTTATTATTTCTTAAATAGAAAAACAAATGGATTTTTTATTTGTTTGACTTTTTTTATTAAAAAACAAAAAACTGCAACCTGATGGATATACCAACGTCGATCCTTTTATGACAAATATAAAGATAAATTAAAAAGAAACAAGACAAAAGAAAAGTCTGTATTATTGTTCCAATGTATGAAGAAAAATAATTAATTAGTGAGCTGACTATAACTGTATAAATAGGATTGTAGCGGCGGCAACAACGTGCTTGCTTGTGTCAATTCGTTCGTCTTAAGAAAATGTCATAAAAATCACCGGTTCTTCTGCTTCCTCATTGTTCTCTGCTCGAACAGAACTACTGGGTAAGTTCTGTTTTGCCCAACAGCCCCCATTGCTCTGTTACATTTACATCTTCGTTGAAACCTATTTGCATTCTCAATTCGCCTGCAAATTCTTCCCTGCAAGTTATATTTCGTCTCCTTGCATGAGTTTGAAAGACATTGCATTTGACTGTGCTTTTAAGTTTCAGGTAAAGCAATGGAAGAGAAAAAAGTAGTAAGAGCATTAAGCGAGCACCTATCTCTACCTCCTCCACCATCTCCTGCTGTAGCTGTAGCCATTAATGGAAAGAAGAAGAGCAAATACGTCGCCTTTTGGGCTCTTGAGAAGTTAATTCCGGAAGGATTCTCTGATTTCAAATTGCTCTATGTTCGTCCTCCTGTCACTTACATCCCTACCCCAAGTAAGTTGTGACTCAAAATCTTGAAACTAATGCAAGAGATCTGTGTTTTGGGTACAAAGATCGAGTCTTTCTTATTTTGAGTACAATTCGATTTCAGTGGGGAATGCGATATCAATAACAGAGCTTAGAGACGACGTAGTATCAGCTTACAAACAAGAAGTGGATTGGAACACAAACGAGATGCTTCGTCCTTATAAGAAAATGTTCGAAAGGAGAAAGGTTTTGTCTCAAAAGAATTAAATTCTAAAACTCTGTTTTTTTGTTTGCTCTGTTTTCCCAAAAGCTGAAAATGCACCATAATGGAATAAAACAGGTGCGAGTAGAGATTCTGGTGCTAGAATCACACGAACCAGTAGCTGCGATAGCGGAAGAGATTGCTGGAACCGGAGTCACCAAACTTGTTATAGGAATGTCTCTTCGCGGATTCTTCTCAAGAAAGATCGATATGTCTTCCATGATCGCCACTGCTGTGCCGAGATTCTGCACAGTCTATGTGGTTTCAAAAGGGAAACTAGCTTCCGTGCGTCCTTGCGATTCAGACGCTAGCGGAAGCATAAGATTCGAGAGAAGCAGTTCCACGAGTGGCTCCACTGATAGTCCTAGAGTCCCTTCTGGTACATTTTTACATCAATTGAACCGAAATGCTTTTAAAATGTCAGTTATTTACACGTTCCTATGGAACAGAGTACCAAGACTTTCTCTCGTTTGTTTCGGAAGCGCAATCCCGAGTCTCTCCTTTTTCCGCCGCTACGAAACATTCGACATTCCCTGAGACGAGCAGAAGCGCGGTGGTTCAAATGGACACGAGTTCTAGCGAGACAGACCAATCGGAAGTATCTAGAGGGAGAGGGATGCAGATAGTACATAGCGGTAATGAAGGGAAGAAGAATAACAATAACAATGAGAGCTTTAGTGCATCGTTTCCAATGGGAGCGGAGGCGTATCACGCGATGAGCTGGGCTTCTAAATGGAGAGATCATGAGGACAGGAGAGAGATCATGAGCTCATCTTCGAGCAACAACCACGAGCTAGCGAATATGGATTGGGGCGCAGTGGTTCCTGAGAACTATTCTTGGGTTTCTCATCACGCTTCTAACATGTCTAATGGACTACTCAGTGTCCATTCCATGACAGATAATCAGGTAAATCATTCGTCTTGATTCCATTTTCTCGAGAGAGAACAAAACGTTTTTTTTTTGTTCCATTCTTTGTCTCTGGAGTCAGAGATGAGAGCCAGAGTCTAGAGTCACCAAATTGTATTGATCTTGATTCTGTTTCTCCGGAGAGACAGAACATGTTTTTGTTCGGAACTGAAGTTAGAACTAATTGTGTAGGTGAATCTGAGCTTTGAGATAGAGAAGCTGAGAGCCGAGCTGAAACATGTTCAGGAGATGTATGCCATGGCTCAAACCGAGACTGTCGATGCCTCAAAAAAGGTTTCATTTAAAAAATCTGAACCGCACAGACCGTGGCATTTTCGCATTATGTAACATTTTGTGTTTGGTTGCAGCTAACTGAGCTAAACCAGCGACGATTCGAGGAATCAGAGAAGCTTGTGGAGCTGAAAGAAAAGGAAGAAGTAGCGAAAGATACAGCTTCAAAGGAGAAGCAGAGGTACGAAGAGGCGATGAAGGAGGCGGAGAAGGTTAAAGAACTCATGATGAAAGAGGCTTTACATAGAAGAGAAGCTGAGACCAAAGCAGAGCGCGACGCTAAAGAGAAAGATAAGCTCCAGGCTTCTCTCGTCTCTCCAGGGATTCAATACCAACATTACTCCTGGGAGGAAATTGCAGCCGCGACTTCTGATTTCTCTGAAGATCTCAAGATCGGAATCGGAGCCTATGGAACCGTCTACAAATGCAATCTGCATCACACGACCGGCGCTGTCAAGGTCCTTCACGCAGGAGAAACTCAGCTCTCTAAACAGTTTGATCAAGAGGTTAGAAAATCCGTACCAAACTCCGCATACATTCTGCGAGGTTTTTAGCTACATCAAGTTATTTTTCGCTTATTTCTGTCCGCAAATTTTGTTGTTTCCGCCAAATTACCAATCAGAGTCTAAATGTTTTTGTATTTCTGTTTTGACAGCTTGAAATCTTGAGCAAAATCCGTCATCCTCACCTCGTCCTTCTCCTCGGGGCATGTCCCGAACGAGGCTGCCTCGTCTACGAGTACATGGACAACGGAAGCTTAGATGACCGGTTGATGCTTGTCAACGACACACCTCCAATCCCTTGGTTCGAGCGTTTCAGGATCGCTTTAGAAGTCGCTTCAGCGCTCGTCTTCCTCCACAAATCGAAGCCTAGACCAATCATTCACCGCGACCTCAAACCAGGAAACATATTGCTTGACCACAACTTCGTCAGCAAACTCGGCGATGTCGGTCTCTCCACAATGGTTAACCAAGACGACGCTTCTTCTAAACTAACCGTCTTCAAGAAAACCAGTCCCGTGGGAACGCTCTGTTACATCGACCCTGAGTATCAGCGAACCGGGATTATCTCTCCGAAATCCGATGTGTATTCTCTAGGAGTTGTGATTCTGCAGCTAATTACCGCGAAACCCGCGATAGCGATTACTCATATTGTGGAAGAAGCGATTGGGGACGATGCTGAGTTTATGGGACTGTTGGACGTGAAAGCTGGATATTGGCCAATAAGTGAGACTCGTGAGTTAGCTGCTTTGGGACTGTGTTGTACGGAACTGAGGCGCAGAGACAGACCAGATCTTAAAGATCAGATCATCCCGGCTTTGGAACGGCTCAGGAAAGTTGTCGACAAAGCTCAAAACTCGCTCTCGAGAACTCCGTCTGGTCCTCCATCTCACTTCATTTGCCCACTTCTCAAGGTTTATATAAACCCTAAACTCTGATTGATTACTTGGGAAACAAGAAAGCTTCTTTTTTTTTCGCTTTGACTTTAAATTTGTGGTTTTCATCACAGGGAGTGATGGACGAGCCGTGCGTGGCTGCGGATGGGTACACGTACGATCGAGAAGCTATAGAGGACTGGTTGAGAGAGAAGGATGTGTCTCCTGTGACGAACCTTCCATTGCCTAACAAGAACCTTCTTGCTAACTATACTCTTTACTCAGCAATCATGGAGTGGAAATCCAATAAACATTAGCGAAAAAAGAGACTCGACAATAAGTACGATCAGTTCTATCAATGTGTTTACTCTGATCTTTTTGTGTGTGTTTCTCTCAGTTCTTCCTTTGTCTCTGTTCCGAGGATTTATATTTTGTGTGATGAGATGTAAGATTACAACAATAGAGAGGGAGAAATGTCTTTTGATTTAATTTTCTCGTGTTTTGGAATTTGTCTCGCGTTTCTACTCTCTTTTGTTACTTTAGTTTGAACCTCCTTAACAAACAAAAACAAAACAAAAAAAACTATTGGCTTATCCAATTATTTAATCCAGTAATTGACTGGTCCAATCCAATCATATTAAAACTATTCTTTGTAAATTGAATTAAAATATAAATTAACTCAATCATCACGCACTCTACTCAATTTGCATTCGAGTTACAACATGACATCAACAAACGACTAAACTACAAATTAAAGTAAACAAAAATGAACATCGTTTCAGTCCAAAAAGGAATTAAGATAGACTGATATGTAGATTTTGGACCCTCGACAAGAAAGAACCCGCTCCTACACTAACATGTCAAACACAGTCATGTTGTCCACTAGTTAAGGCCAATAAATGCACATGATCAATGACAATTTAAAACTATCAAACACAGTAATTAAAGTTTTAGTCCTTATAACATCCTTATCTCAGATTACCTGTTATTTTGTCCAACATCGAACGTCCACTACTCAATCCATTTAATGCACATAATAAATGCTAAAAGTACATCCGTATACTTATAGTGGACCAAAATAAAAAAAAAGCCAGGGATAAAATTAGGAGATTGAGGATCCTCTAATGGAGCACCATCGAAGGCGTGGGTAGGTGAGAAAATGCGATTTCAAATTGATTTATCAATGGTGCAAGAGAAGATGATTGATGGGGATGTGGATGACAACGGTCAACGGTGGTGTCGCATATATTAGTTTCTTTTTTAAATTACAAAGATGTTCTTTGATAAATTAGAAACTTGGTTTGAATGTGAAACAAACAACTCTCCTTTAAACAAACAGATAACTAACTCTAAAAACGGTATTATTTATGAGATAGAAAGAAGGCTATCACACAATTTTTAAAGAATATCAATTACAAAATAATTCTAGAACCACACTCTCTAATAATAAATGTCACGTCTATATTAACATGTCAACTGCCCTATTGTATGAATAAGTAGACCGAGCGTGTGACTTGCATTCATCAAACTTAGAGCATTTACAAATGGTCAAAGAAGTGACATCCATCCTTGATCCTTGAGTTCTAAAATCTTTATGGGAGATGTTTATGCTCAAGTGTAAAACTTTTATTTTTGTTTCCATGTCTTAAAATACTGATTGAATTTGTTTCTATATATATTTTTTTTATCTTTTTCTTATCATAAGATCAATCTTTTAGGTCGATCAATTTATTAACACAATTTGTAATATCTAAACACTTCATTTTTAATGAATATTTACAATTTAACAACAACAAAAAGTGTAAAACTTTTGGAGTATACAAATAGTCAAATACTAAAAGATTCATGCGGAGAAGTTGATATGTGGAAGTTTAGACCACATGGTGTTTCGTCTACAAAGTAAATAAGCTTAAGATTGTGTTGTCACGGGAGATTGATGTGTGGAAAGTTTTTTTTTTTTTTCTTCTAACGGATTCAGGAGTAATCTCAGACTTTTAACGGTCTAAACTAATATTTTGAAAGGTGTGAACCCGCCCAGTTACATCCCAGGTAGCCAAAAAATTATGTTGGTAATTCCATTCCCGCAGAAAATCGATTTCTGGTATGGACCAACATGATGACTCTTCCAACGAAAGGGAACCACCACAGTACCACTTCTTGATTATGTGGAAAGTTTTCGAAAGACAAAAAAATCGAATAAATAAGCGTCATAGTTCTCCCATGTTCTCGCAGGAAGAAAAACCACCCCAAATCATTATAGAAAAAATTGATAAAGCTAAAGAACTTTTACATAACTTCATATTTTTATTATTATCATTATAATTATCATACGTAGAATTGTTTATTACCTATTACGTAACTTAATTTGAAAAGAAAAAATCATTCGAAAATCTCTTTCATGTGCCACTACTAAAAGATTTGCAAAAGAAAAACCATATTGTAGTTGAACAAGAAAAACAAAAACAAATTTGGTTTTTATTGCAGAAATGAACCTATATTGATATTCATAAGGAACATCCCATAGATTGAAAAGTCAACAATATTGAATAAACAAGTTGGTAGTCCGACAAAAGCCAAGTTGTTCTGACTTTCAACGTCATCTCGTTTCTCAAACCTTTGGGACTTCCGGAAAAGACATCACATATTCACACAACACAACAAAATACTCTTCTAGACTTTTTTGACATTTTTAGTTCTCTTCTCTTAACCATTACTTTTTTTTTTTTTTGAATCCTGGTTTATAAATTATATAATTCGATTCAACTCGTTTGCGCATAAAAATATAAAATCAGGAGACCATTTCACTGACTCAAATTTGATTCGTCATCTTCTTTTCTCTCTCTCTCCCCATTTGTTGAGTTTCTGGGAAAAGCTTGAAGCTTCAAAGTCAAAAATCATTAGGTATCTTCAAATCTTATCTGATACCATTGTTTAGCCTTTCTGGTATTTTCTTAAAAAGTTTCAAAAACAAACCATAAACCCTGATGATCTTAGCCGTTGAATTGAATAGCCAGATCATCCATCTTTTTATTATTTTCTTTATAAATATTATTTTTAAAACTATTATATCCATTAAGGATTCAACTTGTTTGGTTTGCCAGAAATGTCTTTGTAACTACATTAATTATTAATCAAATAAAAACAGAATAACTCATGACTCTCTCTTCTCTCAATTTCTCTCTCTATTACGCTGTTAAATCACGATATACAGGAAACAAAAGCTCGAAGCTTTGAAGTCAAATTATCAGGTATCTTCGACTCTCTCTATAAACATTCTTCTGGGTTTTCTGTAATTTCAACAAAAACCCTAAAAGCCCGGTGATGATGATCAGATCTTAACCGTTAAAGTTCGAGAAATGGGAGACGGAGCTTTAATCGTAGCCGTAGCGATCAAAGGGAACAATAGCAAAACCAAAGCTGTAGTTCGATGGGCACTTCAACAATTCGCTTCTCAAGAACATGTCGTCTTTAAGCTCTTACATGTTCAACCAAGTAAGTTATATATAGATAATAGACTTTACAGAAGCTACAATCTTACAAAACAATTAAAGTCAAAGTTCGATCTGATTTGTTGGGTAAAAATAGGAGATTCGATTACGGTTTCGACCTCAAGATCCAATTCGACCACAACGGTTTACAAGAAAGATGTTGATAGGAAAACCAGAGAAATGCTTCTTCCAAGCAGAGACATGTTTATTCATAGAGAGGTATCTCTGAAAATTGGACTTTTTTTCTTCTAACAATGGGGTATTTGATTTGTTTTTTTTTTCATGAATTCTGTTATTAAAAATCTGAAATCTTGTGAAATGTGAAAGGTTCAATTGGATATAATGGTGCTTGAATCAGACGATGTAGCCGACGCAATCTCTAAAGCGGTTCAAGATCATGGAATCAGTGAGCTAGTCATTGGAGCTTCCTCTTCTATTATCTTCTCATGGTAACATATCCAAACACTCTCTTTACTTTCGAATTCTCTGAGTTTATATTCTTTAATTCTTTCTTGGTTCTTTTGCAGGAAGTTGAAGAGAAGCAACTTGTCTTCAAGAATTTCAGATGTTACACCGAGATTTTGCACCGTTCACGTTATCTCTAAAGGAAAGCTTCTCAATATTCGTAAATCCGATATAGACATTGAAACTAGCATTGCAGATGATAGAAGCGAAAGCCAGTTCTCTTCAAGTAGCCATTCAGGTATTACCTAATTCTGTAGGACACACGAGAAGTTCTTGAAAACCGGTTTAACTTGTTTGATTTGATTGGTTCTAGGGTCAGTAAGTTCGACATCGAGTCATCAATTCTCATCTACACCTTTACTGTTCCAAAGAATACAAGCGCTTTCAACAGTTAACCAGAAGGTCGGGACAAATATGGGAACAAAGAACAATATTGATACGCACCATAACAGAGCTGCGTCTCTAGATGTGGATGATACAAAGGAACTTAACCAGAAGGGTTTTTACCGAACAAACAGCTCGGGAATTGGGTATGGCGGAAGCGATATCCACAGCCGGAGAAGCTTTCAGACGGAAGAGGGTTCAAGCTCAAGTTGCCACAGCGACCCTACTTCATCTAGTAGTCATGTATACTTTTATTTCAAAATAATTGGCAACAAGTGGATTGATCTATTTAAGTATCTTATATTTTTCGAATGTGGGATTCTTAACACGCAGATGAATAAAGACTTTGAGCTAGAGAAGCTGAAGATTGAGCTTCGTCACATTAAGGGAATGTATGCTGTTGCTCAAAGCGAAGTCATGGATGCTTCTAAAAAGGTTCATTGTTTGTTCCAATATTTGAGCGTTGTAGAAATTTTTTTTTCTTTTTCCCTCTCCTTATCGAAAATGATTTGTATCCACTGTTTTTTTTTATATCAGATGCAAGATCTGAACCAGCGTCGGTCAGAGGAAGCTAAGAGGCTGAAGAACTTAACGATAAGAGAGGAAGACGCGGAAGAAGTGGTGGAAATGGAGAGGGAGAGACAAGAGGAGGCGGAAAACGAAGCTGAGCTCGTGAGAGAATGCGTTGAGAGAGAAATTGAAGACAGACTTGAGGCGGAAGCAAGAGCGGTAGAGGTTAGAAAGGAGAAGCAGAGGCTAGAGGATGCGCTTGAAGGGGGACCGCTTCAACGTCAACAATACATGAAATTTGAGTGGGAAGAGATCGTTGAAGCCACGTCATCGTTCTCCGATGAACTTAAAATCGGAATGGGCGGGTACGGAAGCGTGTATCGGTGTAACTTGCACCACACGATAGTAGCTGTCAAGGTTCTTCATTCAGACAAAAGTAGCTTAACCAAACAGTTTCACCAAGAGGTAAATGAAAACATTTTTCTTTCTTTCTTTTTTAGTTTTTAACCTTCAATCGAAATTACTATTCTACTAAACGATGCCGTTTTTGTTGATACTCATTCAGCTTGAGATTCTAAGCAAGATTCGTCACCCACACTTGCTTCTCCTCCTAGGCGCGTGTCCTGAACGCGGCAGCTTAATTTACGAGTATATGCACAACGGAAGCCTCGAGGAAAGACTCATGAAACGCCGACCAAACGCTGACGCACCGCAACCGTCGTTACGGTGGTTCGAGCGGTTTCGAATCGCTTGGGAGATCGCCTCAGCTCTCTATTTTCTCCACACAAACGAACCAAGACCAATCGTCCACCGCGATCTTAAACCGGCCAATATACTCCTAGACCGGAACAATGTGAGCAAAATCGGAGACGTAGGACTCTCAAAAATGGTTAATCTCGATCCTTCTCATGCCTCAACGGTTTTCAACGAAACCGGTCCGGTAGGAACGTTCTTCTACATCGATCCCGAGTACCAAAGAACCGGTGTGGTAACTACAGAATCTGATATCTACGCATTTGGAGTCATACTTCTTCAGCTAGTTACGGCTAGATCGGCGATGGGATTGGCTCATACGGTGGAGAAAGCGTTGAGAGATCAAACCGGAAAATTTACAGAGATCTTGGATAAGACTGCTGGAGATTGGCCGATTAAGGAAGCGAAGGAGATGGTTATGCTAGGGCTGAGATGTTCGGAGATGAGAAAGCGTGACCGTCCCGATTTAGGGAAAGAAATTCTACCAGTTCTTGAACGGTTGAAAGAAGTTGCTTGTAACGCAAGTAACCTGTTTGCTGAAACCCTAATCGACCATCACCACCACGCTCCAAGCCATTTCTACTGTCCAATAACTAAGGTAATGATAATAATCGAATTTTACGTCAGATTTATTATGTTGATTTTGATCATTTTAGTATGGTTTTTATCAATGAAATTAGGATGTGATGGAAAATCCATGTGTTGCTGCGGACGGATATACATACGAGAAAAGAGCCATTAAGGAATGGCTTCAGAAGAATCATAAATCTCCAATGACGGATTTGCCCTTCCCTAGTGATTCTCTTCTTCCTAATCATTCTCTTCTTTCTGCAATTAAAGAGTGGAGATCACGTCTAATTAAATAGAAAGAGGGTCAAAGTTACAAGGCTAAACTCGTCAATTAACATGCATCATTGTGTTTTTTTTTCTTTCTTTCACACAGGCGCTTGCGCGCACACATATACACACGAGTAGATATATATACTGAAATATTCTAGCGTTTGTATGTAAAATGAACCTTTAATCATTTTAATGTACAACAGGTTTGACTACGCACTTGCAGGAAAATATAACTAATTCGAATGTTTTCACCTCCGATTTTGTTGAATATAAATGTTAAATAGATTGAGATAACCATAGACGGACAAAAAAAAGCATTCAATTCAATTTGCATTTGAAAAGTACTGTTTTTCTAAATCTTTAGATGTGTATGATCTGTTCAAATATATGGTAGGATCGTAAAGTTGGCCTATATGCTTCCCAATTATGAAGATATTATTCTGTATTTTGGTCCAACCACTCTTGTTTTCTCTTAACATCTATGGGTCCGGCGGCCCCATTGGAAAAAAGAAAGGTCTCAATTTAAAAGTGTTATTATGTTTAAAATAAGTAATTCATATGTTTTGTGACGTTCGATTTTGTTGATATAAATGTTACCTAAGTTAATAGTACACGTATTCTGATCTGGTTGTGATATTGTCACGACACCTAGGCCATTAAATGGTGTGTATTCTATATAACTTATTTTGCTAAGAAATACATAAATCTTAAATTTTATTAAGTTAATAAGTAGCTAGACAAATACTTATTAGACTATAGAATATTATACTAACTAGGATTTAACCGTGCTAATTATAGCGCGGCGTAATTTTTTAAAAATAAATTGTTTTGAAATTTACAAAAATTGCTTCTATATGAATTTTACAATATAGCTAACTAATGATTATTGATTATTGATTATAGATAAAGCTGTCAATTTGTAATAATTTGTCTATTTAACCCGTTTTACAGTGAACTAAAATATTATTTGGGCTAACCCGCACAAACTTATAATATTAAAAACATAACTCTAATATGCATCGTTAAAGGACTCTAGTTTTTGTGGTTAGTCTACAAACTCTAAAAAAATATAGTTTTCTTGTATCTAAATTTTTATAAAATTAGTAAAATATTTTTCAACTTTTGTTTTGATATATATTCAAATAAAATATAATAAATTATAGTGAAAAATATAGCAAGATTTTGAATAGATTTTTGTTGTTTAAATATATATGAATTGATTATTATTTTAAAATATATGGTGTTAAAAATAATTAAGAAATGAAATAATAAATAACATCTTTAATACAAAATATATACTTTTTATATTCTAATCAATAATTTTAAAAGATTATTATATTCTTTCATATTTCAATTATTCTTTGTTATTTGTAATAACATTTCATGTAATAACTTACAAAACAAAGTTCATTTTTAAAAATGTCTTCGTAAATAATATTATAGAGATTGATTAAGTACCGGTTTGTCTAAATCATGTAATTATGATTGACATTGGATTGTTGTAGATAAACCGGAGTCCTCCCACTATAAAAGAGGATCATATGTAATCGTTAAGAGAAAAAACAAACTTTCATTCATTTTCTTCGTTTCTCTCTTTGCTAATAATACTGAACTATAAAACTAATATTTAAACATTTTAAAATTTTAACGACTCATCTCATTTATTTAATCGGGATGAGCTTCTTAGGGTGTTGTTTATTTATTTAAATGGAGTATATTCCTTATCACGACGATAAATTTTTATTGAGAAACTTTACATAAAACATAAAAATCATTTAACTAAAATATACAGACCAATATACCCTCATTAATCCTTACATGCATTGATCAAATTTCAGAATGGAAACTATATAATAAAGTTGAATAAACAAAAATAAACTAGTAAAATCTCTACAACTTGTGAGGCGAGTGACATGAAAGGTCCCCTACTCCCCTCACCAACCTTTGATATGTCAGTATGGCAATTGTGGTGTGAGTGGGACTATACAAGCACGACTATTTGTTGTGGACTTGTGGGAGAATAATTTTGTCATTAATTAGATTATTTAAGATTTTATCTAACTGAACTCTACACTGTTTTGTTTCTTGGCTAATTGCTAATTAATTTACAATGAGATTAATACTTCTGTTACTGGCTCTACATTGATAAGTAGTAATTCTATTACTCTTTTTTATATAAGAATGTAAATATCATTAGGAATGAAAGTTTGGTGTTAAATAAAGCTTAACCATCTATGATTGTGTCCTTGCCAAAAAAGAAATAAAAATAAAGGGTTTTTAGAGAAAGAGCTACTTTAATTTATTCACAAGGTTTTTTTATTCTATTACAAAAAAAAAAATTCCAAATTGAATGTAAAATTTATTCAAACTAAAAAATATTTTTGCAATAGATGCATCGTTTTTGCAATAGAACTATTCTTTTAGATTATATTAAGAAAAACATATCAAACTATTCTTGAGTCTTCGTGGATGGTACTATGGTGGACGGGTTTCAAACTACCTAACCATAGCGTTATCGTATGAATGATTTCTGGCATTTCGAATAGAAATGATTTTGTTTCGGATATTCTTATTAATGAATTTGATTAGTCGAGATGCCGGTAAAACCTGTTCTATGTGCTTCCTTCCATTCCGTTTTCATCAAATATTCTATTACAAATTATGTTTTCCGTGATCATATTAAAAAAAAAATTGTTAACCCATCATTTTAATTTTCCTTTGTTAATTATTTTGTGTCGAATTCTATAAGTCTATAGATCAAAGGAAAATAAACACGAATTATTTAAATTTCACATCCCGTAGGCTCGAAAAACGGATCTTTATTAAAAAGGGAAAAAAATTTGGAGGAAAGGAAACTATATGAGACAATTTTAATCGGGAATGTAAACGTATATTAATCACACACGTATTTCAACTACCATCACTAGTCAAAGTCAAACCCAACTCAATTATCATCGTTTCATTACCATTCGCCACCCTCACAAGTCAGAATGCTTCATTTTTTCATGAAGACCTATAAGAAGTAAGAACTAATTACAGTCGACCTTTTTTTTTTAAGTTTTGTTTTTCTTATAAAATTACAATCTTCTAAATGAACTTTCTGTACATTCTGTATTCATAAGATTTTATTTGCAGTTTTTTTTGTTTTACTTTAAAATAGCTCTCTCAAAGTACAACACCATAATGGCAAAATCTAATTCTTAGAGCATGTTCAATGGGGGGTTCTAAATAGAAGAGTTCTAAAAAATTATAATGATATATAATTGATAAATATTGGAGAGGTTCTAAAAAGAAGAGAGAAGGGTTCTAAAGTTAGAACTTTTAGATACAGATTCTAAAAATTAACATACAAAATGTTGGGGTTCTAAAAGGTGAGATTCTAAAAATTTTAGATACCCATTTTTAGAACCTCACCATTGGACATGCTCTTATATGACAAAATGAAAACAGTCCTTCCAAGAAATTGACCTGTACAATTGATTTCAGTAGGTCATATAAACTTTATAATTTAGTTGAGAACTTGGGAGGAGCATAAAAAATACATTTCAATAATAGCGAGGAAACGACTCATAAGTCCACATTGATACAACTATAACATGTTTCAGATCTATATATCATGATTTACATCACCTCCTTCACACACCCTCGATACATCTCTCTGTATCACTACTGTGAACAAAAAAATAAAAAATAATAATAATTCAATTATTCATATTTTTATTCTCACACCTAAAAAAAAAAAAAGTTTCCCCAAAAAAACTCCAGCTTTAAATCTCCAAATTTCCTTGAACACAAAAAAAAAAAAAAAAAAAAATCCAAAATCCGGAAAACAGAAACTTTTTCATGAGATGAGAAAAACCCATTTGCTAAAACTGATACTTGCAGTATCTCTACCAACAACATTCTTGCTCGGAATCGCCATAATCGTGATCTTCATCTTTTGCAGAAGAACAACAACAAAGACCAGTGAATCCCAATACGATGTCGAATCTCCTTACGAGAAGCAAGAATTCTCCGACATCGAATACGAAACAGAGGAGGAGCTTGTCATCTTCGACGGCGGGGAAGATCTCACGATCTGCGACATCCTCGAAGCTCCCGGAGAAGTCATCGGAAAGTCAAGCTACGGAACATTATACAAGGCATCGTTGCAGCGAAGTGGGAAAGTTAGGATTCTTAGGTTCATTCGACCTTTGTGCGCAGTGAGATCGGATTCGAAGGAGTTTGATGGCGTCATCGAGTCGCTTGGATTTGTGCGACATGACAATTTGGTTCCTCTGTTAGGATTCTACGTTGGGAATAGAGGAGAGAAGCTTATGATTCATCCCTTCTTTGGTTCCGGGAATCTCTCCGAGTTCATCAGATGTAAGTCTCTCTGTTTTTTTGTTCTCGAGAAAATGCGGGAAAGCCGGAACAGACTTTTAATTTTCCGACAAAAAGGAAATAACTTCTTAGCTGTCTAGATTCGCTTCGTTTCTGGGTTCTCTTTTCTTCTGGAATCTCGTTGATTCTTGTTTTTTGGGTTTTTTTTTTCCTGGGAAACAAACAGAGTCCTGAGTTCTCATTTTCCCGGAAAAATGGTAAAAAGTTTTCAAAGCATCTAAGAAAATATTACTGTTACCAATATCTTCTATTTTTTTTGTTAATGTGTGTTTATAGATCTCTTCCTCAGATCGAATCATATGGTAACTGTAGTCGATAGAAATTGTCTGATCTGTACATTTTTCATATATCATAATTTTTTAATTGTTTTACCCTCTTTCTCTTTGACAAGAAAAAAAATTGTTTTTTTTTTTTGGTTCTCTAGCATCACCATTATTGATCTATATTTAGTCGGTAGCTACTTTTTTGGTCACTTCCCACTTCTTATGCTCACCATGAAAGACAAAAACTTTAAAGATCTCGTTTCAGCACATCAACGTCAGCAAAAACTTGGCATTAGTTTTCTATCAATATTCAACATGTGTCTAAAAAAATAGCATAGTTTTGGCAGGTGGAGATGTTGAATTACACAAATGGAGCAACATTTTGAGCATCACCATTGGAATAGCCAACGCTCTTGAATATCTCCACACAGGAATGCAGAAACCGATCGTTCACGGAAATCTGAGGTCGAAAAACGTTCTTTTAGACCCGAGTTTTAGGCCTAGAGTCTCTGATTTCGGCTTGCATTTGCTCTTGAACCTCGCGGCTGGGCAAGAGATTTTAGAAGCTTCAGCTGTAGAGGGATACAAAGCGCCTGAGTTGATCAAGATGAAGGAAGTGAGCAAAGAGAGTGACGTGTACAGTTTCGGTGAGATCATGCTTGAGTTAGTCTCTGGTAAAGAGCCGATCAACAAGAATCCAACGGGTTCTGTTCTTGATCATAATAAGTTGTCGGATTTGTACCGTACTGAGATTCTTAGGAGAGGTGTGAATGGAACTGGTGTGACCGAAGAATGTGTCCTCGAGTACATCCAGCTTGCAGTGTCTTGTTGCTCCCCATCGCCTTCTCTTAGGCCGAACTTCAAGCAAGTATTGAGGAAACTAGAAGAGATCAGGAAATGATGCCTATCAAACTGACTAATTTGTGGAACAGACATGGCAGAAATGTTGAATCTTTCTAGCGTTCACATACTTTTTGCAAGTTTGATTAACAGCATGGAGCGGCGGATAATACAGGGGAGTCTTCTTCATAGGGATGATACAATACATATAACAAGTTCTAGCTTGTGCATATTTACAAAGAACTAGTTCTCTGATTACCTACAGAAGTAACTGAAGATGGAAAGAAGTTTTGCTTAGGAAGAAGTTCCAGAATAGTGAACGGCGAATACCTGAGAAAAGAAAACACTTTCAGATGCTAGCAAGAGACTCGAGGAACTTAATGCCTCTAGTAATCGTAGAACATCTTCTTCATGAGTATCATTGAATGGCTTGAAAGTAACAGTTCCTTGAATGTATATTTTCCTTGAAGTTGTATCTTATAGACTTGCTCGGTATGTGCGGCAAGATATATGATTCTTGAGTTATATACCTGAAATCTCCATGAGTCTCTCTCTCTGGTCCTTGCTCTTGAAGGAGATCCTTGCGGTTTTGAGCAAGGTATCATGAAATTAATCTTGTGGTGTACGTTATAGGCACAAACTCAACGCTTTTTAGCCTTTACTTTCTCCATCATTTCATTCAGTGTTTTGTATATATCATCCTTCTTGGGATGGTGTTGATCCCCGGAGCAAAACTTGTGGATTTTACCTCCAATAGAAATCCAGCTCAGTCCGGGTTCTTTTCTCATGGCTTGAGAGTTCATCATATTTCTTACATTTAATTCAGCTTCAATATTCCCAGCTTCTCTATATGTGTTTGACAAGAGAACAAGAGCAGCTGAATCTCTTGGGTTATAAGAGATAACCTTTTGAGCAGCAATCTCTGCCAACCGAATGTTCCCATGAACCCTGCATGCTCCAAGCAATGTCAACCAGAGTTTCTCATCAGCTTCTATTGGCATCGTCATTATAAATTTCCATGCTTCAGATAGATGTCCCACGCGGCCCAGGATATCAACCACACACGCATAATGTTCAATTTCCGGGACCAGCCCGTATTTTTCCTCCATCAAATGAAAATACCTCAAGCCTTCATTAACTAGCCCGCCGTGGCTGCAAGCAAACAGAAGGCATAAAAATGTAACAGAATTGGGTTTTGGAAAGACAAGCTCCATTTTTCGAAAGAGTTCCATGGCATCCTTCGCCATGCCGTGTTGGGCATATCCAGATATCATGGCGGTCCATGAAATGACATCAGGGTTCTTCAGAGATTCAAAAACCTTGATGGCCTCTCTTACACTACCACATTTCGCATACATATCGATAAGAACACTCTCGACACATTTGTCTCTAGCGAAGCCAGTTTTGTACGTTAAGCTGTGGACTTGCTGCCCATACCTGAGAAAACAGAGGCTAGCACATGAGGCAAGTACACCGGAGAATGTGATCTGGTTTGGTTGAAACTCCATTTCTCTCATCTGAGAGAAAACGCTTAGTGCTTCCTCCCATTCAGAAGACTGAGAATAAGCTGTCACAAGCGTTTTCCACGAGATCTGGTTTGCTTCCTCCCTAGTGTCAAAAAGCTTCCTCATTGCTTCAAGTTCCCCACATTTGGCATATGCGTCCATTAGGGCATTGCAGAGACTCACATCAATCGATTCTCGGCCACTTTTCCAGATCATCCCGTGAACTTGCTTTCCATATTCTAAAGATCTCATGTCAGAAATTGAATTCAATGTACTGCAATATGTGTATACATCTCGCTTGACATTATTCTGACACATTCTAAGGAACAGCAACATTGCTTCTTCTCCGTGCCCAGAAATCCTATAAGCAGATATCATAGCATTCCACGGTAAATTCATTCCGCATCCAGAGAAATTCGGCTCAAAAACTGACCGCGCTTCAGTTACACACCTACATTTTGCAAGCATATCAATCAAAGCTGTTCCCACGTGGATGTTTGACTGTATACCGATTTATACAGCAATACGAGTAATGTATCTACCTTTCTCAACATCTTCCAACTGTCCAATAGCTTTTGAGACACTAATAAAACAAGATACATTCGGTCTGATTTTCTCATCAAGCATTCTCAAGAAACTATTGTATGCTTCCGAGTAAAGACCGTTTGACACAAACCCTGATATCATTGCATTCCATGAAACTTCGTTACGATTTTCCATGGAATGAAACACCTTATAGGAATCCCCAATCCTCCCCAACTTAGCATACATGCTAAGCAAAGATGTATTAACAAACGCGAGAGAAGAAAATCCCCGGATTATAACCTGAGCATGAACCATTTCACCCAGATCAATGCTATCTACACCAATACATGCCTGCGTTGCAGCAGAAAGAGCGTATTCATCGGGGAAGATATGGCATCGCAGCATCTGAACAAAATAATCAATCCCATCACAATAAAATCCGTTCTCCGTAGCTCCAACTATTAAGACAGTCCACGAGAAAACACTCTTTTGGGGAATTTCGTCGAACACTTGACGAGCAGAACCGAAGTCGGAGCATTTGGAATATGCAATAACCATCTGATTCATCATCACCGTCAAGGAATCCCCCATAAACTGAAACTTGGTAATAATACCATGAATTGATCTCGTTTTCTCCAGGCACCTTTTCTCTACAGAATCTCGTAAAAGCTCTATGAGTGATGTAACTGAATAACAATTCCCGTGAAGTTCATCGTTTACTGTCAAAGATGATGAGATATTCGAAGAAAAGGAGATTCCTTGAGTCTTGTTCTTAATCTGAGCTGGTAGAAACACTGATGAGCTTCCTGTCTGGAATACATGAACTCGTCATGAATAAAAAAGAAGAGGGATAGAGAGAAAGGGAGAGAGATTCTCACAGATGATGGAACTTCAGGTAGTTTAATACCCAGCGGAAACGATATCCCGATAGAGGAGCTCATCTCAAATGTGTGTCGGATATACAGTAACAGGGGATTCCGGCAACGAGACGATATATTTTCCCGGGAAAAACCAGAGGTTTTCGCCAACGAGAAGTACCGAACTGAAAACGTTGAAAAACAAAACCAGGTCTATATAAACGGCATGATGTGCTATCACATTTAGTAAGAACGGCATGGTTTTTCTTTGTGTGTTTTGAATTTTAATCATTGTCAGAAATTCCTTTTTAGCTGTAAACAAAACTGTTGAGTTTGTGTAAATAACGACAATTATTATCATTTTAATATTCTAATCTGATTACTGTGCGTCGATTGGTGTGATACTCTTTCGTTTTGGTGATCTCTGCTGTGAATCTTTCAATCCCACGAAATTCGGATTTGTTCTCTGTACAAATGGAAGCTTCGATTTCGTTTCTTGGGTCAACAAAACCCAATCTTTCACACCTTGTTCCTTCTTCGAACGTCCTCCATCGTCGTCTTCGGCGAGATTTCCTGGTTCCGGCTTTGAAATTGAAGAACGTTTCATGCTTACCGCGAATCTCGCACCAGAACCGCCTACTCAGAGCTCAGTGCTCCGATGGATTGGGACCAGTGGGAGACGATGGGTTTGTGCTAGAAGACGTCCCTCACTTGACAAAATTTCTCCCTGATTTACCGGTAAAACTCCCTCCTTTTTTATTCTCCCAGTTTCTTTCTCGTTAGTGCGTAGAAGCTTATAGAAGTTGTAACGAGGAGAAAAGAGATTTTAGTTTACGATTGAAATCTCTAACTTCTGTGATTGAGATTTACAAATGCAACTTAAGGATTTGATGCTATGTCTTTCATGTGTCAATCTCTGTCAAATGATGAGTTTTTCCATTTAAAGGTTATAACTTTTCTCTTGGGTCAATTCGTGATTTTTTGTTCCTGATATCACAGTCGTACCCAAATCCATTGAAGGAAAGCCAAGCATATGCCATTGTTAAGTAAGTTATATTTCTACATGGCAAAGTAAGTAAATTACTAATGCCTTTGAGGGTTGTAATGTATTGCTCATGTGGTTTCTGTAGGCGAACCTTTGTCAATTCCGAAGATGTGGTTGCCCAAAATGTAAGCTGGATGTTTTTCCGAGTGTTTTGCTTGCTCAAGTTCCTTTGTCAGTTTCTTTTTTTTTTCGATTTGCGAGTGTTTTGCTTGCTCAAGTTCCTTCATCTTTAGATTGTAGTTCAGAAGGGAAGTAAGCGAGGAGTACACTTTAGGCGAGCAGGGCCTCGAGAAAGAGTATGATTTCTTCTTAAAGTCTTAAAATTTTGTATAGGTTTTCGCAACTGAAACCTGTTAAATTTTGGTTTCTCAGGTGTACTCTAGATCAGATGAAGTAAAAGCTTGCATAGTGACATGTGGGGGCTTGTGCCCTGGGATAAATACAGTTATACGGGAAATTGTATGTGGATTGAACAATATGTATGGTGTCAATAATATTCTTGGCATTCAGGGAGGATATAGAGGCTTCTACTCCAAAAACACAATGACCCTGACGCCTAAAGTAGTCAATGATATCCATAAACGTGGTGGCACTTTTCTTCAAACCTCAAGAGGAGGACACGATACAGCAAAGATTGTTGATAACATCCAAGATAGAGGAATAAATCAGGTAGCCAATATTTGTAATTTCCATTTCTTCCATTTCCAGGTTTCTTCATCTTTATGCAGTTTAGTTAGTCTTGAAACTAAGCCATACTAATATCTTCTTGTCAATGGGTGTCTCAGGTGTATATTATTGGAGGTGACGGAACGCAGAAGGGTGCAGAAAAAATATACCAGGTGATACATATCACATATTAGTAATTGTTGCATGTATGTAGGATTAACTGCTTGCTTTGTATTCTGTGAAGGAAGTCGAGAGGCGTGGTCTTCAAGTAGCAGTTTCTGGCATTCCCAAGACAATTGATAACGATATTGCTGTGAGTATGCATTGATATTTTTCAACTTAAGTTTCTCTCATATGGAGTTTCTTATGCATCTTCTTTCACCCATTGTTCTAGGTAATTGACAAGTCGTTTGGATTTGACACCGCTGTTGAGGAAGCTCAGAGAGCTATCAATGCTGCACACGTAGAGGTCGAGAGCGTGGAAAATGGAGTTGGTATTGTTAAACTAATGGGCAGATACAGCGGTAAATGTTCTGTTGGCATATGTGGTCTACATTCTTTTAAGAGTTGCTTACGCAAGTATCATCTTTCTGTAGGTTTTATTGCCATGATTGCAACTTTAGCGAACCGTGATGTGGTAATAGCTTATATTTTGATTTGTCAAATCGTCACTATAAAGTTCTCTAGTATGGCATAAGAATGGGAAAACCATTGTTTGAAATGCGACAGGATTGTTGCTTGATTCCGGAGTCTCCATTCTTTCTTGAAGGAAAGGGTGGGCTCTTTGATTTTATTGAACAACGACTCAAAGAGAACAGGCACATGGTTATTGTGATAGCCGAAGGAGCTGGACAGGATTATGTTTCTCAAAGCATGCGTGCATCTGAAACTAAAGATGCGTCAGGAAATAGACTCTTGCTTGATGTTGGTCTATGGTTGACTCAACAGATAAAGGTATTGGTCAAAAACTCGAGCGTTAAGAAAATGGTTTCTAGTTGTTTTTCCCAAACATTCAAGATGAGTTTTGCGCACTGATACGATTTATGGTTTAGACTAAGAATTTTGGTGATTTTCCTTTTCGCAATTGGTTTTGATAGTTTCCTTTTTAATTAGGTTTAAGAGTTTTCCTTTGTATTCCTATATAAAGATTTCTTATGATGAATAAGAAAGGGATTTCCAAGAATTAACCTTAATCTCCCAGAGAGAATTAGGGTTAAGAGGAAGCTTACGTTTAATTCTCTCTTCTTACTTTCACAATAACGTCAGATTATACCGGTCCGATTACGCGAGCCAAAGATCCGATTACGCGAGCTAAAGCTAGATCTTTGGCTCATATCAATTTGGTATCAGAGCCAATCGATTCAATGAGAGACAGTGAATCCATGTCGATGCTACTAGGAAAACTAAGCGAGATGATGCAGACATTGAAACAAGAGATGAAACAAGAGTTTATCCAGGCGATGGATGAGAAATTGACCCCGATGCAATCGACGCTCGAGGCGCTTCAAGAGAAGACAACAACTCAACATGAGGTGCTGGAAGCAACTATTGCTGCTCAAGAGGAGATGTGTGAGCAAACCAAGGCAGTTGTAGCAGAAATTCGTGAGGAACAAGCAGCGTAGCGAAAAACCCTAGAAGCAGAACAAAGCATTCTAAACGCAACACCACAAAAGACACTCGCCCAAACAGACAAGCTGAGTAAGACGATTGGAGGAGACGATTCGTCGTCAAAGGGTAATAAGAATGGTGATTTGCCAACAGCTGGTGGTAGTGCGAATTTTACATTGCAGAAACACGATGGAGATTTACCAACAGGGATTGGCAAAACGGCTGGAGGGGAGCACAAATTTGTTGTCTCTGGTGGACCATGGCCGTCACGCTCTGTGGGAAGGGAACGAGGTCACCGTCGGATGGATGGCGGAGGCGATTGGACTGTTAGGCCAATCGGAGCACCACCAAACGAAGTTCAACCAAGCAATGTACGGGGAGACTTTCGTTTGCAAGGAGTCGGGTGGGGAGACTCTTTTGGCGCGAACGAGCTGGGAGGAGAAAACAGTTCAGATATGTGCGTGGTGCCACCATCAAAGATGTAGTTTCCACCTTATGATAGTACAACAAATGCGGTCGAATGGTTGCAAAAGTGTGATGATTACTTTGCGGATCAGAGAGTGTTCAATGATGACGCAAAAGTTCGACAGGCAACATTCGTTTTAACTGGGCAGGCATATCATTGGAACAACAACTTACGACGACTAGTCACACACAGACTTGGATGGACAGAGTTCAAGAGAATTTGCAAGTCGTTTTGGGAAAGCGGATACGGTGAATCCAGTGGGAGAATTTTCTAATCTCAGACACACAGGGACGGTAGATGAATATTGTAGTCAGTTTGAAGAGTGTTTGGGACGGTAAACAAGACTCACAGGGGGTCAACAACTATGGCAATTTTGTGCAGGCTTAACAGATAGTTTGCGAAAAGAGGTGGAGTATCTTCGTCCCGAGACGATTTTTGAAGCAATGGAGTATGCTCGGGATAATGAATACAAGATTGATGGCGATAAACGGGTACGAACGTTTGGAGGACATATGGCTCCACTAGCTAGACACTTAGTCCAAAATAATTGGACAAAAATGCCAGAGCACAACGGACATGAGAAGGAAGCATTGCTGCCTCAACAAGAGGAAGCAAAACATACTACGAAAAAGCAGTACTGGAAGAAGTTGACCACATCAGAAATGGCAGAGCGACGAGCAAAAGGACTTTGTTTCAATTGCGATGAACTTTTCACGAGAGATCATGTTTGTAACCCGATTCTTTTTTACATAACGCCGGTCATGGACGGAAAAGATCAAGAAGACGAACTGTTCGAAGAAGAGAACCTGGTGGAATATGTGGAAGGACGCAGAGGAGCTGGCTAGAGGCTAGAAGAACATCCAGAATTGGAGCTTGAGGACAAGCTCCTAGTCGAGGAGGAGAGTAATGATACGATTTATGGTTTAGACTAAGAATTTTGGTGATTTTCCTTTTCGTAATTGGTTTTGATAGTTTCCTTTTTAATTAGGTTTAAGAGTTTTCCTTTTAGCTTTAAGTTGTATTCCTATATAAAGATTTCTTATGATGAATAAGAAAGGGACTTCCAAGAATTAACCTTAATCTCCCAGAGAGAATTAGGGTTAAGAGGAAACTTACGTTTAATTCTCTCTTCTTACTTTCACAATAACGTCAGATTATACCGGTCCGATTACGCGAGCTAAAGCTAGATCTTTGGTTCATATCACGCACACAATGTTGCAGGATCACTTTACAAATGTTCGGAAAACGACCATAAATATGAAGTACATAGGTATATCTTCAGATTCACTTTCTCTGTCTTGTTAATGCTCCTCTGTGCATTTCATTGACATATTTACCTGTTGAACAGATCCGACGTATATGATAAGAGCAATACCGAGTAACGCATCAGACAATGTCTATTGCACTCTTCTTGCCCAAAGTGCAGTTCATGGAGCAATGGCCGGGTACTCGGGTTTCACTGTGGGACCAGTTAACAGCAGACATGCTTACATCCCAATTTCTGTAAGCGTTTCCCTTTTACTTCTCTAATCATTCTTTAGAATAACATAAATCGTTGAGGAGTCGTACACCTTTGTTGTTACTGCCACGAATTTGTTTAACTGTTTGACATGTTCTACTTGTGCAGCGGGTGACCGAAGTGACCAATACGGTGAATTTAACGGATAGGATGTGGGCTAGACTCCTTGCATCGACAAATCAACCGAGTTTCTTGACTGGTGAAGGAGCATTGCAGAATGTGATGGACATGGAAACTCAAGAAAAGTTGGATAACATGAAGATCTCTTCTATCTAAAAACAGGTCAGCTCATCAACTGTTCCAAATGCATAGAAGATATATCTTTATCGACAACCATGAAGAATGTCATTGGTTATAAGAATTCTTTGGTTTATTTATTCGTAATAATAATACTCAACATCCATTTCAACGGTGAGATTGAGATCTAAATACACATCTTTAGTCTCTCTCTCTCTCTCTTTCTGTCTGCTTTTCAAAATTTGCAACTTGTGCATCTTTAACTGTTGCGTGTGGTCCATCCAATTCCTTTTCAGATTTGCAAACGAATGCTGACTTGTACCCAACCATGACACAAAACTCTGGCTGCTATTAAATCTGGTTACTCTTGCAACTTGTTCATCTACTCAATTCATTGATTCATGCTTTCTGGACATGTGAAAAACCGAATGTTGAAACCATTCTCAGACAAGAACTTTGTTTCCAGAACCTTAAAGCTCTTTAGGACATGAGAAAACACAAAAGTTCCATTGTTACAGGAACTCTTCAGTACATATTTTGCAAGACTTTTTCACTATACTAATCTAACATTTCTTGGCTCTATACATGATACTTCACATACTTGGATATTTACCTATACTAATTAAATTTAAGCATCACTAGTCCCATTAGTTTGATGACGATGATGAATTACTCGTAGTCGTTCCTTGAGGCTCCGGTACATCGCTTCTCCTCCTCTTCCGGCATGAATTGACCGGAGCATCATACTTTCCGGCATCCAAAGGAAAGTTGAGCACAGCTTTTCTTCCCCTGAGCTTAAAAGCTGCATAGTCATAAGCTCTTGCAGCATCAATATCACTCTCAAAAGTGCCTAACCAAATCCTGGATCCTTTCTTGGCCGGATCTCGAATCTCTGCTGCAAATTTCCCCCATGGCCTCCTTCTCACGCCTCTGTAATGTCTGGTCTCTTCGAACCTCTTTGGTCTTTTCCGGTCTGAGACAGTTTCAACCTCAGGTGATGTTGTTGTTGATGATGATGATGATTCTGCTTCCGTTTGCAGAAACTCTCGGACATAGGAATCTGGATGAAGAACCGGTGAACTAGGTTCCAGTTTAGGAACTGGGTTAAAGGGTTCTAGAGACCAGAGCCCTGATACAAAAGCAGCATCATCAAAGACAAAATCTTCCATGAAATCATCAGGGATCATCAAGTCTTCAAAAAGATGCTTCTGTATAACCTCCAAATCAGAGCTCTCCTCAAAAGTCGTCATTTTTAATCTTTCTTTCTTTTGCAGACAAGACAAGACAAGAAGAAAAAATCTGTTTTGAAGAAAAGGTTTGATCATTTTGTTTGGGTATATAATGAGAAGAATCCTAAACATGTGTTTGGCAGCCATGGGTGTGAGGTGTCAAAAGTCTCTCTCTGTCTCTCTGGTTTACTCTGTGGGCCCCAGTCTTATCCATTAATCATTTATGGAGACAAGCTAAGATCTTTTGTCATGACTCATCCAAGTTGTGCCAACTTGATTTTGTCTCTGATGGTGACTAATTTTCACTATCATCATCTAGTTTGATTCTTGTGGAGTTTAATCCCTTGAGCTACGCATGATTCAAATCCTAAGCTTTTTAATGGTGACTATTTTTCTTAATTATCATTATAAAATTGCTTCTCTTTTGGTTTCAATTGCTTCGAAGGCACTTTTTGTGTGTTGGTATTTACATGAGAATATAATTTTGTAGTTTTCATTTTTGAAATTCATCATCGTCATCAAACAAAATGTTCTATTTAAATTAAACATTTACATTTGATTGAGTTCGGTAATGTTGTGGATTCACTTGAAAACATACACAATAGATGTAAAAAACATAAACGCTAACAAAAAAAGAAACAAACAACTACTCGGCTGAAATCCAAATTTATTGTCTCTAAAAGCTGATATGTTTGGATATTATATGATTTTCTATCTAGTATTCTAGTCAACAACAACAACAAAAATGATTTTCGTAATAGTAATGACTCACCAGTTTTTATTTTTGTCGGAATGACTCTCACCAGTTAAACTCTAAATATCAAAAGATATTTTGCATTTTAACATTTTTTATTTTTTTTACTTGCATTTTAAACATTCGAGTAAAGCGATAAGAGGAGAGTCAAATTCATCAAATTGCTTTTCTTGTAGGGTTCTCTTGGTAGCTACTTGCTAGGATATGATTTGAGGCGACTTGATTTTTCTTTCTTTCTACTTAATGTTGTAGGGCTCCACATATATAACCAAACCTTACCCTCTTGCTCAGTTGCTTAACAAATTATACTCCTAAATCCTAATCTAATAATTAATCCTCTTAATTAAGTAATACTATCACGTAAGATAATATTGATTATATATCCTTTTATGGATGGATGGTCTGTAGATAATCTTATCCGGCCATTATCCATTGATTCGTGTGTTCTACTACTGTACTTTGAAAATCTCAAACTTTTCGTTTAGAATTGTGTGTAATTAATTAACTATTATTGTATTTTTCTTACATAACCTAATTTCTAGCTCCTATTTAATTTGTCTGATACAGTTTTATAATCTATTGACTATTTAGCAGATGCGGATTTAGATATGACTAAACGAAAATAATTAATGACCAAGAATTTTTATACAATCAACAAATTTATAAGAACATCGACCAATACAAAATACATTTCAGATTTTCAACATCCATATTTTTCCTATAAAAAACAAATGAATAAAATGATTGGGACTACACTACTAATTTGATATTTGTACACCACCGCTAACACTTATATTATTATAAATAAAGAAATTTATAAGAGTGACGCAAGTGAAAACGTCATCTTCCGTTGACTTTTCCGAAGTTCAAGTGACGGAGATAACGGAGAAACCCGGAGACGTCGGAGATAACGGAGGAACACTGAAAATCCCATCTCCTGCTCCCACATCCCAAAACCCCATCCAACTTGACGGCGTCAAAGGCACCGCCTCAACCTCCGCCGTATCACTCTCTTCTTCCTTAACTTTAACTCTGACCGCTGCAGCCTTCTCCTCCTCCTCCACCGCCAGATAATTCTTAACTCGCTTCCGTTTCCCTAATCCGATGACTCCTTCCTCAAAATAACTTTCGGACGTAGCCCTAACATCGAGAGGGAAATTCACGATTGCTTTTCTTCCACGCAACTGAAACGCCGCTTGGTCGTAAGCTCTTGCAGCTTCCACGGCCGTGTCATAAGTCCCAAGCCAGATTCTAGAACCCTTTTTGTTCGGATCCCTGATCTCCGCCGCGTACTTTCCCCATGGCCTCCGCCTCACTCCCCTGTAGTGCCTCTCCTCCTCCTCTTCCTCCGCCTTTGTTGTGCCGGAGACCGTTCTCGGGACGGATAGATTCGGTAAGGGCGGTTTACGCCGGTTAAGAGTCGAGTTCGGTTTAGGGTTTTGGTTGTTGATGGTTCTAGGGCTTGTTTCTGAGTGAAAGTAGTGAACTTGGTTGGTAAACAGAGATGGGTCAGCTTCGTGAAGGGTAAAATTGGAAACTTTGGTTTCCATGGAAGCAAAATCTGTGAGAAGGTGTTGGCTTATGAATTCGATGGCTAAAACTTCTTGTTTAGTTGCCATATTCACTCCTAATTAACTTAATTACCACTCTTGATCTTTGTATCTGTGTGTATGTGTGGAAGTGTGAAGAAGAGTGACGAGGAATATGGTAATATATAGTAGTGAAAGCAAGAGAGGATTCGAGGGAGTTTCGTGGATCGGACAGAGAAAGATCATAAGCCTTGGGTTGTTTGGAGTTGTACTGGACTTCTGACCTGTTTTCTTTATCTTTTAGATTTCGACGTTTTAATTATTTTCTTTCTTCCTCCTTTTGTCTTATTCCTCTACATGGACTTTTTACCATTTAAAAGTACTTATCAAGTTATCATGATGACTTCTTTTAAGACTTTTAAATATACAGAGTTTTATATTTTTGGTCTATACACAGGGTTTATTAAGATTTTAACTCGAGTTGATTGACTGAGATTATCAAAATTTTAAGGAGTTTAATGTAGATCTCAAACCTATCAAATATTTTTGTTGTTGTTGATAAAATGTGAATTTAATCACCAAAAAACGGTTTCTTTATATATGTTTGGTATAGCTATTAGTTTCATTAGATTTTAAAAAAAATAAAAAAAATCTAAATGAAATAGTTGGGAAATACTGTGTCACTTAATCAAAACATAATTTGTGATTTAACACTTTTCAAATTCTGAAAAATTAAGTAACATATTCTTTTTAGAAAAGACTCTTTTTAGAAAAGACGATTTTGCCTATGTTTGTTATTGGTATGTGTATTGTACACCGTTGATTCGCGCAGTACTGTACATGAGTACAACTTGAAAATCAACGCATATACAGTATACAAAGTGTGACCGTACACGAAAGAACCCCGATAGTTGGTAGGTAGGAATTTGATGTAGATTTTTTTTTTTTTAAATTACTAAGAAGTTCTTTGCCAAAACCCGTACATCCCCTAGTCCCGGAACCAGAGCATTTTAAATGATTTTATTCCAAAAGTCATTCGATCCTAGAGTAGGTTCGTGAATCATGGTCGTTCTCTTTGAGCTAGGTCTGTGTTTCATATGCCTTTATCAATCGATTTGAAGATGACATCTAGCGGAAATAGTGTTCTTGTGCAGCATATTGTTTGAAGAATTTTTTTTTGTAATACCAACTTTTTTTTTGAATTGATTGTCATACCAACTTTAGAAATCTAATATTGGATATATGATATTTTGAAAATTATAATATACCAATAAAAATGTAAAGATGGAAGTCGGTTAAAAAAAAAGTTTTTTTGAATGAATGTAAAATTTATTCAAAAAAAAAAACAGTTCTTACATCAAATACATCCTTCTTTTTAAAAGATTAGGAAAAGAAAACAATCAAAAATTTAAAATGTTCTTATGGCGAACCAAAACATGAGACTTTCCTCGTGTGTTTTGTCTCCCAAATCGCGTATCGAAATAATTTGATTCCTCATATTGATATTGTCTAGAAGTTTGATGAGCCTAGTTGGTGTGGAAGGGTTTTCTCCGTGTCTTCTTCCGTTCCTTTCTCTCCATATACTATGTATAGTTGATTGGAAAGCATATCTCAAGACAGAGTTTGGTACGGTCTCGTGATGAGTCTGAGATAATCGTAACTAGGCTGTCCCAGTCAGTAGTATAGTCATCCTTGAGGATTCCTCGAGTGAGTGCCTCCCATATTTGAGCTGAGTATGGGCAAGAGAAAAATAGATGGTACCTTGATTCCAATGGATGTTGGCACAAGATACAAGATGAATCCGCGTTTACGTTCCATCTCGACACCCAATCACCTTTAGATGATTATGCATCGCTATCCATACAAGAAAAGAAAATTTCGGCGTTGCGAGATTAAACCACACGCCTTTAGCCCAGCTACAAAGAGACTGTTCCCCGAATGAGATTCAAAGTTTCTTTGGTTGAAAATTTTCCTTTAAAATTATCACCCTTATAACGCCATAGAGCAACGTCTATCTCGTGATGTTTAGTATTCAACCTCTGTTTTACTATCTCTTCTTCTACTTTATTCAGCAAATCAACCCGATGTCTTCTTCTACTATGGTTATGCATTACCTCTGCCACTGTTGCATTAGCCGAAACTCCCAAGTCTATGTGCCCGCGCTCCCAAAGCAAATCACAAAGTCGGCCCAAAGAGCACCACGAATCGTACTAGAATGATGTTGCTCTACCATTACGAATCTCAGCTCGGTGAAATGTCTTTGCTAAATCCTAAAGCTTTAGAATTTTTTCCACATCCAAAATCCTTATTGAGTCTTGTTATTTACCGTCCAGATTGTTCCTTTGCGGATCAAAAATATTCTTGTCCAAGTGACCCATAAGGAGGAGTGAGATGATATAATTGGCCATAAGAGTTTCAGAGTGCTTACTGTATTGACTTCTTTTAATAATCGCATGCCCAAGCCACCCTCTGCTTTTGGTTTACACAGTTCGCTCAATTTTTGGATTTTTTTAACCAAGGGTTTTGCAAAAAATAGCACTTTCCCAACTTTTGATAGTTTTTAACATTTTTGAAAGTGCTATTAAAATATATCAAATTATGTATTATTCATGACAATATTGTCCATGTACAATATGGCGTGTACGCTTGTATACGGTATACAAAGAAGCAGTAAGAAGAGTAATTTTGTCTTTTATTCGCTAAATGACAAAAAGAAAACGGTAAAAATACTGAAAGTGTTCAAATACTAAAAACAAGTCTAAGTGACAATCCATGCAATATTGTCTTTTTGAATTTAGATTCGGATCCGACCAAAGAAACGCATATATAGCATATCTTCTCAATCTCCTCAATGCAGTGTAGTCTCCTTGCGTATGAAAGAGGTCTGGCTGGCAGATACATGTGTCTTATTCTTGGGCAGAGGCATGTGTTGACGGCGGAGTTTTAGTTTTTGGTGGTGGTAAAGGCGGCTGAGATTCACCCGATTCTGACAATAGCGATGGTGATACTCACCGATGAAAAAGAAAGAAATTATTTTTTTGCCAGAGAGAGTTAATCCGATGAAAAGAGAGAGGGGTGAGAAAAATAAACAAAAAGGATGAAGAGTTATTCTCTCAAATTTATAGTTATAATTGTATTTTGCTATTGAATAGTACACACAAATCAATGTATTGCTGACTTAATTTTTAATTTATTCATCACCCTGCATTGGTATTATTATTGTTTTTACAGTAGCTTTGTCGTTCAATTTACAAAAAAAAACGCAAATTATTGCATACTCGCCAATTTTAGGTATATAATAAGTTCTTCAAGTTTCTTTAATCCATTCAAAGAGATAGGTGCTTGCAAACAGCCGTACATTCCTCTTTCTTAAGATAACATAATTTCGGTATTCCGCCACAGCAAAAACAAAACTGTTGTCCTCTGTGTTTGGCACATTCTACACGGATGCACAGTCCTGGATCTAACTTTTTCGTCTCAAGATCTTCTGCGTTTCCCACGATAAGAAAAAATAGATTTTGTTAAAGAAAATATAACTATATGCATGAATATTTTTTTTATTTCTGATTACTATTCAATGCTTAAAAATTGTACTGAGGAGAGGACAAAGTTTTGAGTTGCGGAGTAATTAAAAACGAGAGCATAGAGAGTACAAGGAGAGGAAAAAGTTTTGAGTTTTTAGGAGATGAGACAAAACAGTTTTGCTTTTTTTGTTTCAAGAAGACGATGCAATTACGTCGATGTTGCTGTGGAATCACGGTGAGGAAAATGATGAAAAAAAAAAACGGAAACTTTATGTATGCATAATTGCATATACATACATTCATGTAGAGGAACGAGGGAAATCATGAAGAGGCACAGGATAGCAAGATGTGATGATGACATTATCGTAATATTCTTCTTTATAAAAAAAAAAGCAAGAAGCGTTGTTTGATATTTGATGGTTACAATCCCTATGTACGTACAATAGGGATATATATATATATATATAATGCATGTGTCGTATGGTTTACTAGTTTTGGTTCTTACATATTCCTGAGTAATATATAGGTTGTGTAACTTTTTAAATAAAAAGTTCAAAGAAACAGTCAAATTTCAAGCAATTTCCATATCCCCATGAATAATGAAAAAGATGACACAAAATAATATTCTTTTAAGGAATGTATGGGTTTATCATTAATTTCATAACGATGTATTCTAAAAATACCAATATATTAGTCATTCCTGATAAAAATAAACTAAAAAAATACATTACATTAGTATTGTAGGAGATTTCTCTTTTACAATGATATGACATATATATTCATGATATATTCATGATATATTCATTTAATAAATATTTCGACCTCACAGGTTATGTTTTTCTTGTTTTTTTTTTTATAATTCATATCTTACAATGAACTGCTCATTACTACCCGTATTGATTAAAGAAACAAGCTAGAAAATGCGATTGAGTATCCCGTATTACTACTACATTTTTTTGTTGGTAAGTTTATACTATTACATTGTTTTGCAAACAGCCGTACATTCCTCTTTCTTAAGATGACATGTTTTCTGTGTTCCGGCACACCAAAAACAAAACTTTTGTGGACCACCCATGTTTTTGGCACATTTTACACGCATGCACAGTTTTGGATCTAACTTTTTCGCCTCAAGATCTTCTGCGTTTCCCACTATAAAAAAATAGATTTTGTTAAAGAGATATATAACTATATGCATGATTTTTTGTTTTTTTCCTGATTACTATCCAATGCTTAAAAATTGTACAGATGAGAGGACAAAGTTTTGAGTTGCGGAGTAATTAAAACCAGAGCATAGAGAGAGAGTTTTTAGAAGATGAGACAAAACAGCTTTGCTTTTTTTGCTTTCAAGAAGACGATGCAATTACGTCGATGTTGCTGTGGAATCACTATGAGGAAAATGATGAAAAAAATGGAAACTTTATATATGCATAATTGCATATACATACATTCATGTAGAGGAACGAGGGAAATCATGAAGAGGCACAGGATAGCAAGATGTGATGATGACATTATCGTAATATTCTTCTTTACAAAAAACAGAAGCGTTGTTTGATATTTGATGGTTACAATCCCTACGTACGTACAATAGGGATATATATATATATCTCTGTAATTAGTAATGCGTGTCTCGTATGGTTTACTAGTTTTGGTTCTTACATATTCCTGAGTAATATATAGGTTGTGTAACTTTTTCTTTAGTTAAATAAAAAGTTCAACGAAACAGTCAAATTTCAAGCAATTTCCATATCAGTCAAAAAACTATTAAAAAATCAAACTCCATTCTGTTAAAAAATAATAGCGAGCAAATATATATGTGACTAGATTGCATTAATTATTTTTGCCGAGTCTATCATCTTTCTCTGGTTCCACTTTCCAGGCTACTTCGAATTAAACTATTAGCCTCAATGAGGGTAATATTCTAAGAAGCATAAGAGCACCTCCTACATGAATATCATTAAAAAAATGTATTTAATTGTGTAGGTTTTAAAATACTTTGAGACACTTTCATGTAGATATCTCAACTTTTTGATATATTCACTCACATAATTAAATAAAAAAAATGTTTGTAAGTTGAGATACTCAGGTTAATTACCTTCCAATGGAAGTGCTCTAAGAAAATAAGGCACACGTACTTTCTGTGTCTAGTTTTAGATACGTCTATTTATCATATATATGCACATGTACTTTTTGTGTCTATTTTTAGATACGTCTATTTTCAGATATAGTTTTTTATATGGTAACTTAAAAAACACACGTATTTTTGTATACTTTTCGATATGTCAATTTATCATATTTAGTATACAATATGGTAACTTTTTTTAATGGTAACTTTTTTTAACTATATGGTAACTTATATATACAAAAGAGTGTGAAATTGTGAAAGCCTCCTCAATTCAGTAGTTGATCCAATTGTTCGTTAATGCTTCTACACTATGGATTTCGATTCCCATAGAATATGATTTTTATATATTAGTGGAGACAATCTTATTGGAAATATTAAATGTGGTGCAAGCAGATATGTTTATCGTAATCGTGGATTTTTATGGAGTGAAGTGAATTGTCCGTCGTTGAATTATTTTGTAGTTATTGTCATAATTTGTTCGTAAGTGTTTAAAAAAAAAGTGTGTGATCGACTGTCTCAACAAAAATGTTTAGGAAAGGAGTACAGATCCTTCTGTCCGGAGTTAAAATTTTATATATCCCGAAACAAAATACATCACAAATTGTATATGAAAAATGAGAACTAATACATAATCGTTAAATTCGTAATCACTTTACTCATTATTTTTTAGTGAGAAACATTAGACAGACGAAATTAATGTCCCAATGGAGACATCCGATAGAACCACGCTAAATATAAATAATAAATAAACATGCATAATACAAAATCAATAGTAAAAATACAAAATTTAAAAGCTGATAGAAATGATTTAGCTGAGACAAAATCATTTTTGCGTTTGTTTCTCAGTTACATTTGTGGCCATTGCTAAGTTAGGCAATACAACGGTCCTTTTAAACGAACAATTTTTCTAAATATTATCTTCAAAACGATCTTAGACCTTAATTGTATCTTAATTATTCTCATGAATTTCACCATCTGTTTTTTTTAGTCGTCAAACCATCTTTTTAGAACATAAACTGCTGGACGACAAAAAAAAAAAACATAAACTGCTCAATATAACAATTAAATGGTCCAAATTACTGTTTCTTCTTTTAAGAGATTTGTAAGGTTTTTTCCTATAACTTTGGGTGATTCGGTTCAGCATTGGATTGGGATTTAGGATACGACCCAACCACAATCGACCTAAACACTCCGACTAATTTTAAAGATGAACCAGCCCGACAAAATAAAAAATTGGTTCATTAAATTTCTAACTAGAGGGAGCTTGATCCACTTGCTTTTTTTTTGTTTTACCGAAATTTTATTTCCACTTCCTTTGCCGTGAAAAAGTTTGAAATCTTGCCAAGAAAAAGATAAAATGGGGTTATTGATAACGCTGTATCGCCCAGTACAACATATACCAAGAAGTATAACCATTACTAAAGTGATAAAGAAAAACAAATAGCCATTTCTTACCGTATACTGTCATCATTAGAAGAATAAATGATAACAATCATTCATCAAGCCAATATGGTTGCAGCAAAATTTGGAAACTAAAATATAATGGAATATCTACAAAAATTTTTTTGAGAAAATGATATATCTACATATTGAAAGGTGAATTTGTTTCAACCAAGAGATGAAGTTGAATTGGCTGACCATTATGACTAAAGGAGCAACCACTTGTCAATGCCAACCGCCACGGCTAAAATATTAATTAAATCGTTGGCTCCACGAAGGAGCTTACACTTCAAATTTTTTAAAATTGACATTTTTTTATTATCAATCAATACAAAGATTTCAACTTTTTTCTTTGGCCATACCTCGAAATAATTTATTTTTGTTTAATCATTATATAACTCAGGGATATTGATTGGGCCTTAGATTTTTTGAATAATTCTTGGATGTGGAAGAACTGTGTATTTCGTATATTTAAAGCGTTAATTTTGACTGAAATCACAATAGATTTTTTTTTTAATCTTACCCTAAATCATAGCAAAACTTCAACCACTTGACTTAAGTTTAATCTACTTTTAATGCTCGAATAAACAATTTATGATTGAGAGAGCTAAAGTCATACCAACTAGTACTGAAAGTTTAATCTAATAGGCTGAGAGATAAGATTCATTTCATAATTTAGAATACTCTTCTGGAAAACGGTGTCGATCGATACTACAGAGTTCAATTTCAATCTACTGGCTAAATAGTATCGAAAACGATATGACATCATACTCCAAGATTTAAATATAAAAACTTATGCAACCTTGGCTAGAGAAAAAAGTGGTTAGGAATATTTTATTTTTGGGAAAATCCAATATGAAAATATTAGGGTTGAAAGAGAGGCAAATTGCGCATCACATAGTTTCTAACAACCGACTCTCAGTTTAACACATATTTGGGTTAACAAAATAATCACTCTGATATTCAGTATAATTTTTATACAAAAGAAGAAGAAGAAAAACGAACGAGGCAGGAAAAAAAGAGTTGAAAGAGAAAAAAAACGAGTTAACGTGACGTAGAGCAACTTCATTCGCAAAGGTCTCAATTGCATGCATGGACAGTGTCCTCTTCAGACACGTGTCATACACGTAGACCGTACCATTTTCTCCTCCAAAACTGGACCCCACTCTTTAATTCAGTCAGAATCGCACCAAAATTTCTAATGCGTTTCTTCGGCACAAAAGATAAACCGACTGTTTATGCCGGTATAGCCGCCGTATCCCTTATGATCCTCACCGGTTTAACCCTCGCTGGTGCGGGCGTGGTGTTAATCGTTATGACGCCGGTTTTGGTATTTCTTAGCCCGATTATCGTACCGACGGTTATCACTTTGAGTTTCCTGGCCACGGGGTTCTTAGCTTCTGGTAGCCTCGGAGCATCGTCGATCGCCCTCCTCGTCTGGCTCTACAAGTAATCTATAATATAATAGGAGAGTTTTCTTTCCATCTAGGCTGTCCACGTCAGCAATAACAAAAAACAAAAAAAAACTAAAATCAAAGAAAAGAAAAAGAAAAGAGAAAAGAGAAAATTTGATTTAATATTCTAAAAATTTATATATTTTGAAAACTAACCCATATTTAAAAAACTTTGAAAACTAACATTTACTATAGGTAAAAAAACAATTATACCTATCTTGAATTTTAAGAATATACAAATACAATAATTAGTTTTCTTTTTGAATTTTCGGAATAAATATATATTGTAAAATAAATATTCAATAATAATATTATATAGATATATAACTACTAGAAAGAAAAAAATTATTTCAATTAAAATTTATATTTAGATATAAACAAATTTTTTTAGATATACACAAATCTATTCTTATATTTATCATTAACATACTCAAACTCTATATATATATATAGATCATCATCGTACAACAAACTATACAAAATGATACGAACAGTGCATAAATCCTTGCGTAAGCCATATCTCTATAATAATATTTAAGAAGACATTTTTAAAAATAAATTTTGTTTTGTAAGTTATTACATGAAATACCATTACAAATAACAAAGAATAATTAAAAAAGGAAAGGATATAATAGTCTTTTAAAATTATTGATTAGAATATAGAAAATATATATTTTTCATTAAAGAGGTTATTTCTTATTTAATTTATTAATTATTTTTAATACTATACATTTTAAAATAATAATCAATTCATACATATTCAAAGAAAAAAACATATTCAAAATCTGGCTATATTTTTCACTATAATTTATAATATTTTATTTGAATATATATCAAAACAAAAGTTGAAAAATATTTTACTAATTTTATAAAAAAAGTTAGACACAAGAAAACTATTTTTTTAAGAGTTCGTAGACTAAACATAAAAACCAGAGTCATTTAACGATGCATATTAGAGTTATATTTTCAAGATTATAAGTTTTTACGGGTTAGCCCGAATAATATTTTAATTCAGTGTAAAACGGGTTAAATAGAAAAATTATTACAAATTGACAGCTTTATCTATAATCATTAGTTAGTCATATTGTAAAATTCAGATAAAATCAATTTTCTTAAGTTTCAAAATAATTTTTTTTAAAAAAATAACTCCGCACTAAAAAAATAACTCTGTGCTATAATTAGCGTGTGTTAAATCCTAGTTCATTAAGTAATCAACACTTTTACCCTGAACTATTTTTTTGGTAAATTCAAATGTGTTTTCAAAAAAAAAAAAAAAAAATTAACTGATGCATTTACGTTCGAACTACATATATTATATTACTATGGTATCTTATAAACCCCTCGTAGATTTTGAAAAACTATTTTTTTCTTCTAAATTTTAAATGGGTAAAAATATAGATTTTAAAAAGGGTCAAACTAAAAAAAAAGAATTAAAACTACAATGCTCATCATTATCTTTTCGTTTACTATCGTTAACAAAAAAAAATCGTTTATTATCGATTTAGCTTTGTTTTAAACATAATGATTTTTAATTACCAAATTAGAATTTGGTTTGGTTTTAACATTTATTTTCTTATATTTCGGCCATCGAAAAACGAAAAAAGTTCCTGCGTTATTATATGTGACATATCTCGTAAATAAATTACCAATTTTTTGAATGTTTGTAAAAATTGTGTGTACGTTTGATACACTTAGGAAAGAAGAGCATTTTACATATAATCTTCATGCGCGAGGAGTTCGGCCTAAAGGGGATAAAGGTGGCAAGCTGTCGGGAGGAGATAAACCGCCGGAGGAAATTAAGCCGCCGGGAAGAGAAAAGCCGCCAGAGAAAGAGAAATTGTCGGAAAGAGATAATCCGGCGGAGGAGTATAAGTCGCTAGGAGGAGTTAAGCATGCGGAGGAAGGGCCAACAATCCCTGAGATGTCAAAGGTGCTCTAGTGTTAATTGATATTCAGGTTTTTCGTTGAAGAAAAGAAAAGCTTTCTTTTTGACATTTAGAATTCACTGGTAGTTTAAATATTTATTTATACATACATATAAATTAACACACACAGACATCAAATATATATATATATATAATGTTCATAAACTAAAATAAATTTGATTAACAATTTGTTAAAACTTCCAACAAAATATGTACTTCATAACTTTGTCAATTTGATTAACAATTTGCTGAAAAAAATATTGGAATAGCAAAAGTTTACTCAGTGCTACTTTAACTTTGTGTTATAAAATAATGGTAGGTTTTGTTGGCGGAGCAAAATCCAATTGGCCCCGAGCGTTGCGGTCCAAGTACTTCTACTAAAAGATCTCATCATCAAATTCGATTCGCCATGGATTCTACTAAAGTACGATCCCTTTTTATGAAAGAGTGCCAAAAAGTCCCTCGTGTAGGAGCGTTTGCATACAAGTACTTTACTTCACGTGACAAAAAATACATAAACCATATTCATATATGACATCTATCCAAACATATGTCTATCCGCATCGCTACAAGTAACATTGTAATACCCACAATGATGCTAAATCATATACCAAATTCAAGTTTTTTTCTTTTTACGCCATGGATCCTTCCCGTCTTCCATACGACTGATTAGTGATTACTTAATTTTTTTCTTTAATATACGACCGAATAGAAATAGCTAACATTACATTTTTGGTGTTTTCATATCAACTATATACGATCGAATACATGTACTTTTGTTGCTAGGAATTTGAAGTTAACATGTAACACACTTCTTGTTTTTTATTGGTTTTGAGTTGTAATAAGTTTTTGATGAAAACCAAGAGGTTGTAGTGGGGTGGTTTTCATTCGAGATGAGTTTCGGCCATGTTGGTCCAGGCCAGGGACCGAATCCCCCCGGGTGTGAAATTATCACACTAACTCTTGGCCAAGTGGGGCATCATAAATGGGCTGTGTCACTCCCGCTCGGAAAATTAGTCTGAACCCGTTAAGAGCCTGTGATTACTTCCGAATTTAATCAAAAAACAAAATTTTTTTTTGATGAACAGTCATTTAGCATCATTCTTAGAAAAACAAAATTTCAATTCTAAATTCTGCTTAAATAAACAAAACTAAACATCACTAGGACCACATAGCTCAACCGCAAAAGAGGAAAATCACAAACCAAAATGCCTTGCAAACTTTGAAGAAAAGATCGGTCATTCTTCATCTCCATGAGGAACATCTACCTTGGGAAAAGTCGATGGCAAATCTCTCTTACTGTCAAATTATCAATTAGCTCTGCACCCCTCGCCATGAGGTGTATTTTCCATCGTTTTCGAAGTTGACTTTTCAAATTAATATTTCACGTTTTGGGTAATATCACTACAAGAAAACAGGTGGAAATCCGACGGAAATTCCGACGGCAATAATTCCGTCGGAAATTTTCGACGGATTTTCGACGGATTTCCGACTAACTTCTCATCCGTCGGACATCTGTCGGAATTCCGTCGGAAATATTAACCCGTCGGAAATCCGTCGGAAATTCCGACGGATTTCCGACGACAATAATCCGTCGGACACTTTCCGACGACTTTTTGACGCTGCCGACATACTGCCGACGGATTTCCGACGACGTTCATCCGTCGCGGATTTCCGACGGATTTCCGACGGATATCCGACGGATGTCCGACGGATATCCGACGGATGTCCGACGGATATCCGACAGATGCCGACATGGCTGCCGACATGGTTGCCGACATCGATAATATCTGCTTTATATCCGTCGGAAATCCGTCGGAAAAGGACAAAATTTTCCTTATAAAAACGTTTCCACGCTTCATTTATAAGCACAACCAAAAAAAATCTCTGTTATCTAATTCCTTACGAAAATGTCTTCTTCAAATCCTTATAATTATTTTCGATCATGGATGGACAAGCCTCATCAAATTCCGGACACGGGCCTAGTTACGGAGGAATTCAAAAAAGGTCTACAGGAATTCATGGCATTTGCGGGTATGCAGAAGAAAGCAAAAAAAAACCGGTAAAATCTATTGCCCTTGTACCAATTGTGGGAATCGTAGATTTATCGTGATAGATGAAGTATGGTCACACTTGTATTGTCATGGGTTTATGTCGGGTTACAAGATTTGGTATTATCATGGAGAAAATGATACAATGGTGGATAATTATGCTAGTACTAGTGAACATTATATTGGGGATAACACTAGCTTAGAAGAACCCGCAATGGAAGAACAAAGTACGGTAGGTCATGTTCAGATGGTGAACGATGCATATCGTGAAAATATACCATCGGTTGCTGAGTATGGAGATAGGGGAGAAGAACCTAATTTAGAAGCTCGGAGATTTTTTGATATGTTAGACGCTGCTAAACATCCGTTATATGATGGGTGTAGAGGTGAACATTCCCCTTTATCAACTGCAACAAGGATGATGGGTATAAAGACGGATTTCAATTTGAGTGAGGAGTGCGTGGATGCAATCGCTGATTTTGTGAAAGAAATTTTGCCAGAAGATAATCTTGCACCGGCATCATACTATGAGATACAGAAACTTGTTCAAGGTCTAGGATTGCCGTATCAAATGATAGATGTATGCATAGACAACTGTATGCTCTACTGGAGAGAGGACACAGATCGTACGACATGTCGTTTTTGTCGCAAACCTCGGTATAAGGAAACAGGTGGAAGAGTGCCAGTGCCATATAAACGGATGTGGTATTTACCGTTAATAGAGAGATTGAAAAGGTTATATCAGTCAGAGCGCACAGCAGGAGCAATGAGATGGCATGCAGAGCATACAACAGATGGACAAATCGCCCATCCGTCAGATGCAGGAGCATGGAAACATTTTCAATCCATTTATCCCAGCTTTGCGTTTGAGGCAAGGAACGTATACCTTGGATTATGTACCGATGGTTTCAGCCCTTTTGGGAAGCACGGCAGAAAATATTCTTTGTGGCCAGTAATTGTAACACCTTACAATTTGCCGCCATCTTTGTGCATGCGAAGGGAGTTCTTGTTCCTTAGCATTCTCGTTCCTGGACCAGAGCATCCGAAGAGATCACTTGATGTGTTTTTGCAACCATTGATTTATGAGCTGCGAATGTTATGGGACCAATGTATTGAAGCGTTTGATGTTTCTTGTCACCAAAATTTCATCATGCGGTCGGTACTTTTGTGGACTATTAGCGATTTTCCAGCATATGGCATGTTATCAGGATGGACAACGCACGGAAGGTTATCGTGCCCGTACTGTCAAGATAACACTGATGCGTTCCAATTGAAGCACGGACGGAAAACGTCTTGGTTTGATTGTCATAGGCGATACCTACCTAGCGATCATCCTTATCGTCGGAGCACCACATTGTTTAGGAAGAACCGGAAAGTATTTGACGGTCCTCCTCCTGAGTTAGATGGTGAGTATTTGTTGACTCAGTTCAGAGATTTTGGTGCAGAGAGGACCGTTGATTGTGGTGGTAACGGACATCATCCTGTTGATGGTTGTGGCAACGTTCATAATTGGCACAAGAGGAACATTTTCTGGGATTTGCCTTATTGGAAGAACCATCTTTTGAGGCATAATCTGGATGTCATGCACATTGAGAAGAATTTTTTCGACAACATTATGAACACCGTTCTCAATGTCAAAGGGAAGACGAAGGACAATCTGAAGTCTAGATTGGACTTGCCAGACATTTGTTCTCGTAGAGCACTACATGTGACAGGGAACGGGAAGCCTCCGGTCCCGGCTTTTCGTTTCGATGAACCTTCAAAGGCCGAGTTTTTTGACTGGATTACCGAAAGTGTTAGATTCCCGGACGGATACGCATCTAACCTTCGGAACTGCGTTGATCATGGAGAAGGGAAGTTTACTGGGATGAAGAGTCATGATTGTCATGTGGTGATGCAGCGCCTCCTTCCATTTGCCTTTGCATGTCTTCTACCACGTAATGTCCACGAAGCAATTGCAGGTACAATCATGAAATTATTTATTTACTACTTTATACAATATATACTTCATTATTTAATTATTCATTTGTTATCCATATATTGCAGGGATTGATGCATTTTTCCGAGATATATGTTCTCGCTCTCTTACATCAGACGGTATCCGCAATCTTGGGGCTAATATACCTGTAATCCTTTGCAATTTGGAGAAGATATTTCCTCCTTCATTCTTTGATGTTATGGAACATTTAACAATTCATCTCCCTCGAGAAGCAGAGCTTGGGGGTCCGGTTCAGTACCGTTGGATGTATCCTTTCGAACGGTATATGTTACATCTAAAGAAGAAGGTGAAAAATTTGAGTAGAGTGGAGGGTTCTATCGTCGCACAGACCATCAATGAAGAAACCTCACATTTTGCCGAGTCCTACTTTCCATCACAAGTCAAAACAAAGAGTCGTAGAGCAGCTCGACATGATGACGGAGGCGTCCTACCTTTCTATCCGGTCGATGTACCTCATATATTTTTACAGATTGGACGACTTAGTGGAAAAGGCAAGAAGAGGAGACTTTCACCACAAGAGCGAGAGCATTTGCATATGTATATTCTCACAAACTGCGACGGAGTTGATGAATATGAGAGGTATTATATATTGAACATAATTATTAATTATGTATTGGGTTTTTGATTATATATATATGTACTAACGTGATAATTGTTTCAATCTCACAGGATGTATATGGCTTATCAACGTTTTTCATTTCCTGACAAAACAGAGGACGAGCTAATCGAGCTCAAACAGGAAGAGTTCGGACGTTGGTTAAGAGATTATGTAAGTCTTTTAATTGCCTTGTTTGTAGCAATCATCATATGTAATGAAAGATTTAATTATTTGAAGTATTTTTATTTTAATTGTGCAGGTGACGACAGAGAAGGCTAACGGACAAACATTTCCCACGTGGTTAGAAGAAATTGTGAGATTTCCACTAGCAACCGTGCAGTCACATGTGATGTATAGCACACGGGGGTACGCTTTTAAGATTCTTCGGGATGATAGGAGTGCGACAACATCAGATTACGGTGTATCAACTCAGTCAGGTGATCTTGTATACTATGGTGTCGTACGTGAGATTTTCGATGTTCAGTACCCGGGAATGCTCGGTCTAAGATGTGTTGCATTTTTATGCGACTGGAACGACCCATTAGTAGGAAGCGGTGTGCGACACGACCAATTTGGTGTTACATCATTACATAGCAGAAGAAAACTCCAGAGATACGAGCCATTTGTACTTGCATCACAAGCAGACCAGGTTTGTATTTCTTTTACGTTAATTTTTAATTAAGTTTTGTTGCATTCCCGTGGTTAAATTTGTACATGGTGTAGGTATGCTACATTCCCTATCCGCGGGTGACAAACAAGCAAGACCCGTGGGTTACAGTCACATCGATAAACCCGAGAGGTAGAGTTCATGGGATGTCTTATCATGAACCCCTCCAACAAAGCTCCGTAGGTTTGGGTTCAATCGAGCATTCCCTTGAGGTCGACCTTGTCGTTGATTTCACCATACAGTCAGACGATCGAGTATTTGAGGATTCAGAAGAAGAATTTGACGAATTTGGGGAACCTTCCGATTCAGGAGAATCAGATTACTCATCATCGGATTGACAGTAGTTTTAATTATAAAATTTGCACCGTAAAATATGTACATATATTTGAACTAGAAGTGTAATGTGTAATATATCAGTTATGTCGAAGTTTTATAAAGTTAGACATTTGATTAAGTGTAACAAAATTGGAATTTTGCAACAGAAAAAATATTATAACTTCTTTATAAATTCTATATAACACATTTTCTTGATGTATATACAAGGTTACCTTTTTATATACATCATACAAGTGTTTGTAAACTTTTGCCACAAAAAAACCTATATTCTATACCCTAAACAAGATTTTTAAATATCCGTCGGAAAGCCGTCGGAAATTTCCGACGGATTTCCGACGGATACGATTGCATCGGCTAAAAAATCAATCCCTCGGATATAACCCAGATTCAACTCAATCCATCGGAAATCCGTCGGAAATTTCCGACGGCTTTCCGACGGATATTTAAAAATCTTGTTTAGGGTATAGGGTATAGGTTTTTTTGTGGCAAAAGTTTACAAACACTTGTATGATGTATATAAAATAGGTTAACATTGTATATACATCAAGAAAATGTGTTATATAGATTTTAAAATTTTTGATGGAAGTGTTTGTATAAGTTATAGTATAAGATATAGTTGATTTATGTGAAACGATATGTTTTGATGTTGTATAATTTTTAAACTAATGCAAACCCTTTAATATTGATGAACTTAATATATTTATTGAATGAAACATGTAAATAACATGTCCCTAAATCATATAAAGAAACCCTAAACCCTAAACCCCAAATATACCCTAAATCCGTCGGAAATCCGTCGGAAATTTCCGACGGATTTCGGACGGATATGAAAAATAGACACGTGTTTGTTGACTGACCAATCGAAAAACATGCAAGGAATATACCTTATCCGTCGGAAATCCGTCGGAAATTTCCGACGGATTTCCGACGGATACGAAAAATTAGACACGTGCATGTTGACTGAGTCCTTATCTTCTCCAATCCGTCGGAAATCCGTCGGAAATTTCCGACGGATTTCCGACGGATTTAGATATTTTCGAGACCGCGGGAATATCAACCGCGTAAATGAAATTATTTTTCGAAATCCGACGGATTTCCGACGGATTTCCGACGGCCATCGAATTATATCGAAGAAACGTAAGTTTTTTTCCTTATTTCTCTCTTCTTCCTCTCTCTCTTCCGTCGCTTCTTCTTCCTCTTCTCTCAAAATTTCCCTAATCAAAAATCTCTTCTTCTCCCTCTTATCTTCTTCTACTTCACAATTTCAGTTTTTATCTTCAAAATCGTTTACTCCTCTTCTTGAATTCCTCAATTCTTCTCCAACAAAACCAATGTAAGTTTAATCAATTCCTTTAATTTTGTTTTATATCATTTTAGTTTTAGGGAATATATTAGTTAGGTTGTTAGAATTTTATCGAAAATGTGAATTGTTAAGTGGTTATAATAGAATTTGTTATTTAGAATAATATTAGTGTTATGGTTTATGTGTTTAGATTGTTGATTTAGAATTGTTAGATCTAGATATTGTTTAAAAATATATGTATATTTTAAAATCGTTTTTAAAATATTCTTTAAGTAATAAAAACGTTTAGACAATATTTTTATATATTAAAAACGTTTTTAATATATTTGTTAAGTAATAAAAACGTTTTCATAATATTTGTATATATTACAATTGTTTATAAATTTTTTTAAATTTGTAATAAATACGTCTTTATTATATGTGTATATATTAAAATCATTTATAATATTTAAGTTGATCTTAAAATATTTTTTAAATTTGAAAAACGTTTTTATAATATGTGTATATATTAAAATCCTTTATAATATTTTATAACTAATAAAAACGTTTTTCAAATATTTCTATATATTTAAAAAATTGTTAAAATATTTTTTTAATTTGAAAAACGTTTTTATAATATGTGTATATATTAAAATCCTTTATAATATTTTATAACTAATAAAAACGTTTTTAATATATTTCTATATATTTAAGTTGATGTTAAAATATTTTTTAATAATACAAACCTTTTTCAAATATTATTTTAGAAATAAAATCGTTTTAAATATTTTTTATAGTAATAAAACGTTTTCTAAATATTTTTATATATTAAAACTGATTTAAAAATATTTTAGCAAATTTTGAAATTTTTTGAAATATTTGAATTTTTAGTAAACTTTGAATTTTTCGGAAACTTTGAATTTCCAGAAAATTTAAATTTTTCCTAAATTTTTTTCCGGAACTTTTGAATTTATTGTTAATTTACTAACAAATTTACCGTTTTCCGCAGGGAGCACGACGATGTTCTTCAGTTGGGAGGCGGCAACCAAGGACGCCGTTCTCGGAGTTCTCGGTGTACGCCTCCTCCGGGACCAACGAGCTCGGGAACTCACATCCCAGATTCTCAGCAATCCGCTGCTCGGAGCCACATTGAGATCGAGGAGCTAGTCCGGCAGCCTAACCGGGGCCATTGCATTCGACTCGACCCGAAGTTTGAGGACGGCACTTGGTAAGAAATTTTTGGTACATTATTTCAATTTATTTAGATTTTTAAACTTAACATATTTATATCTTTTCATAATGTTTTCAGGTTTAAGCTGTCGACTCAGATCAACAAGGCGATATTACGGATGCTCCACAACATGTTGGACAAACCTTACGAGAGGTATTCGGAAATGCCTACCGAGGAGAAAGACGTGTGGCACCGGACTTTCGCGGTAAGTGATTTATTGATATATTATTTAATTTGAATTTCATTTTGTCAATTTTTCTTTTTGATATGTAACAAATTTTTTTTAAAAATTGTAGCAAGAGTTCACGTGGGACTCTCATCATACGCGCAAAGTCATTGAAACCTTCGACAAGTATGCCGCAAACTCGTACTCGAAGCACATGTACGAGTGGAAACAGAAGTGGAAGCAGAACAAAGACAAGCCGAAGGACCTTGACGACGACGTCTGGAGAGGCTTCTGTGAGTACTGGAGTAGGCCTGCGACGAAAAAGACCTCCGAGCAACAGTCGAAGAACCGAACTAGCCAACGAGGCGGGAAAGGGGTCTACATCCACAACGCGGGCGCAAAGACCATCGAACGGGAAGCGATGGAAATGGTAAGTTTAATTTAAATTTTTTATTGTTAATTCTGTTTTTTTATTTATTTAACTTAACAAATTTTTGCAGGCGAGAGCATCTGGTTCCGAACCCGATTATCTTCAACTCATCGAGAATAGACACACCAACAAGAAAACCGGTCAAATACAGGACTTGGGGATGCGGGATGTGGTCGAGAAGAGCAAGAAGACGAAGCTGGATCGTGAACTATCAGCATCGCAGCTCAGTCTCGAAGGATCGACGTCCTCGACCGCTTTGTCCCGGGAAGAGATAAACCAGATTGTACTTGAGGTAAGTTTTAATTTTATTTCGTTTTTTTTTTTTCGTTATTTATTAATTATCGGTTTTAATTATTCGCAGCAAACCCGGCAAGTGAAAGGTCGATTCGCTGGGTTAGGCACCCTTCCGACCCAGGAATCTTCTTCCTCGCTTCCTCGTTATCCTTCGGAGTACCGGGTAGAAATCGAGAGGCTCACCCAAACGGTGAAAGACCGTGACCAGCAGGTTGAAGAGCTACGGACGGAGCAACAGACTACCACCAAGAAGCTCTCCTGCTTGGAGAAGATGATGGAAAAATGCTTCCCGCATATGTTTCGGGATAATAATCCCGACGACGGAGATTCTCCAACCGTTTAAATATTTGCTTTTAATGTTTTTTTTTGAACACTTTATTTTAATGTGTAATGACTTTTTTAATTTTGTTTAATGAATTTATATATTTATTATTTCTATTTTTAATTTATATTTCAAATTTCTATAATTTTAATATATAAATTTCCAAAAAATAAATAATTAAATAAAATTCAAAATACCAATTCTGTCGGAAAACCGTCGGAATAAGTTACTGTAACATCCCGATTTCTTGTATATGCGGAGAGGCTTATAAGAATTGATTTGGCTAGCTATGACACCAAAGTGCACTTAGCTTTTCCGATCACTTGCCCGAAAGAACTCCAGAGTTAAGCGTGCTTGAGCTGGAGTAGTCTAAGGATGGGTGACATTCCGGGAAGTTATTCGCGGTATCGTGTGAGTGAGGACAAAACACGGGGAAAGATCACGTGGTGATTGCAGGGTCAGTAAACAAGTATTACAAGCCTCCCGGATTAACGCACCGGCCGTCGGACAAGGGTGGGGCCCACGGGCCTAGATAAGGCATGGGGCCCACGGGCCGAGATAAGGCATGGGGCCCACGGGCCGAGAGCAGGCATGGGGCCCACAGGTATGGGTGGTCGGGGCGTTATAGTTACCGTCGTAAATCCTTCGGAACCTATTTCCGACGAAGAACCGACGGACTTCCGAGACAACTTCCGATCAAATTATCCGTCGTAACGCCGTCGAAAATAGTTACCGTCGGATGTCCGACTGATGTCCGACGGCATTTACGACTGAATATCCGTCGGAAATCCGTCTGTAATATATCCGTCGGAAATTTCCGACGGATTTCCGACGGCATTTACGACTGAATATCCGTCGGAGTATCCGTCGGTAATATATCCATCGGAAATCCGTCGGAAATTTCCGACGGATTACCGACAGCCTTTACGACTGAATATCCGTCGGAAATCCGTCGGTAATATATCCGTCGGAAATTTCCGACGGATTTCCGACGGCATTTACGACTGAATATCCGTCGGAGTATCCGTCGGAAGTCCGTCGAATATCCGTCGGAACGTACGCGGTCGGAAATCCGTCGGAAATGTCTGACGGCGTTCCGACGGAACAAATCCGTCGGAAATTTCCGACGGATTCCGACGGAAACCACATTTCCGACGAACTGTAACCGACAGCTTAAATCCGTCGGAAATCTGTCGGAAAAGACTCTTTCCGACGGATTTCTGACGGATTTGACCGTCGGAAATAGCCCTGTTTTCTTGTAGTGTATATAAAAGCAGTGATTAATGGTAATAATTGTTGCATCTCTTTTGTTTTCTTTCTCATTAATTCAGATTTCTAAACATTCATTTTGATCTCAACGCGTCAGGCTGGACATGAATCTACCTTTAACTCCTACTCAAATATATCTTTTCTATTATAAATATAGTTAAGAACCCTTAAGCAATGGAGCTGCTCTAAGAAAGTTATTTTCTCGCTAGTAAACAAAATATATGCTAACTAATGAAGCTCGTTTTAAAATAAATTAATTTTGGTGCTCAGAGATATAATTCTGGTCATACTTGTTTGAGATTTAAGGAAACCACTACTGTCCAAAAAAAACAAAAAAACCTTCTCGACATTGTCATATGTGCTTTTTCGGAGGATATATTGAATAAAATATTCTCGGATTTGCCGGTCTGCGTGCTAGATAGACTTTGCCTAACATATTGTCGGGTTAAAATTCTGGCCTAATAAATTGAATCCAATAAATTTATGTTAAAAAGATTTGGTGAAGTCAAAAAATCAAACGAGGTCAAGTGAGTAACGAGCAGACAGGACGAGTTTAAAGGTCCATCGGACTGAACATCTACGATAAAAGGAAATTAAATGCATAATTAGTCAACCTCACTGATACCAAAGACTCGTTCAAACAAGTGAATTATGTCGCCTAAACGTAACGGCAAAAACCTCAGACTTAAACACCATTCATAGCAAATCAGGCGGAATAAACGGAGACGTTAACACGATATCGGAGTATAAAACAAGAACAAGGACAAGGAACCAATGACCAAACTCAACTACAATTTAGCTGTACACTCAAACACTTGTTCTTTCTTTGTTCTTGTTCTTGTAAATCTCTCCAATTAAATAAAAATATTAATCCAGTTTATTTCATAAAAATCTTGTCCAAAATGCTCTCGAAATGTCTGTTCTCATCGAGCAACAAACTCTTTGTTTATTACTAGGTAGGTAGCCCGCGCCTTGCGCGGGCCGAGGGGTCTCAAAAACGTAATACAAAACTTTATGTTATAAACCAAAGAAATTTAGAACTACCACTTGAGATATACATGATCAAAATAAAGTTAATCCAAAAAAGTAAACACTATACAAAACTAAAAACTCACAAACCAATATTAAATAAGTGTATGAAACCCACAAACCAATTGAATTAAGACAAACGCGAGTTATTCGTCTTCACATAATCGTTCTTCGTCATTTGTTTCCCTCTTATTTATCATTTGGTTTTTCTTCTTTATCGTCTTTTTTTAATATTCTTCATCATCGTCTTCCACCTTTATCTCTCTTTCTTCTCTCACGTCTTTTTCTTCGTTTTCTTTCATTTTGTTTTTGTTTTCTTCTTCCGTTTTTTCTTTGTCACTCATGTTTTCCACATCTTTTCCTTGTTCTTCCTCATTGTCTTCGACTTCTACTTCTTCTTCCTCTTATACATCTTTCGATTTTCTTATTCCTCACCATTTTCTTTCATCTTCATCATCGTCTTCGACTTCAATTTCTTGTTCCTCTTCTATTATGTCTTCATCTTCTTCTTCTTCCGGGTTATATTATTCTCTTTCTTCTTCTTCTTCTTTTTCTCCTTCTTCATCACCTTCGTCTTCTTTGTTCTCTTCGACTTCCTATTCGTCTACTATGTATTGGTTTTCTTCTCCGGCTTTTCTGACTTCTTCTTCTGATTACTTTTCTCCCTTCTCCAAATTCGTCATTTCATTCTTCTTTGTTCACCATCTTCGTCTTCTCCGACTATTTTTCTTTTCTTCATTGTCTTCATTGACTTCGTCTTTTTCTTCTCCCTCTTCTTTATCTTTTAGTTTTTCATAATATTCGTCTTTTCCTTCTTATCCTCCATCGTTTTCAACTGCTACTTCTTCTTCTTTATCGTCTTCGTCTTAGTTGTCTTCTCTTTTTTTTTCGGTTTTCTTCATTTTCTTCGTTTTATTCTTTTGATTTTTTTTATGCCTCATCTTCTCCATTTTCTTCTATCGTCTTTGTATTCTCCTGCTTCTTATTCTTCTACATCTTCTACTTCTTCTTCCTTTTATTTGACTTTCAATTTTTCGTCTTCCTCGTATTTTCCTTCTTCTAATTATTTTTTTGGAATTTTTTTGGTATATATTTTCACATTCTTTATGGGCTTGGCTAACATGGACACATATTATCCGACCGTTCTAACCTGAACCCTCCTCTTGAAACTAAGGGGAAATATAGGTTGAAATCTGAATCAAAGTCACAATGTCTAATTGAAACACAATACACAATGATCGTAGGATTCAAATTTCTTCATTACAACCGTTTGTACCAAGTATATGCCACAACCGCTGAAGCAGCAACGCATACAACATGAAGAGCGGCATATATATGTATCTTATCGCTCCCAGCTCTCTAACCATGTTGGTATTCCGCAGATCTTAAGTGTCACTATTTATTCAAAATAAAGTCTTTTCCGCAATTTATCTTCTAGAATTTCGGTGTAAGCTTTTTAATGTTGTTATCACTTTTAAGTTGATAATCTTCCGAGGTGTCCAAAGATAATATCTAATTAATATCACCATAAGATTGTCAATGTGACTTATTCTCAAAGATTATATATGGTTTTTCTTCTCCAAATTCATCATCCTCTTCCCCTTCTTATTCTTCAACATTTTTGTCTTGTCCTAATTTTTCATATTCTGATTTTTATTTTTCTTTTCTTCGGTCTTCTCGCTCTCGTCTTTTCCTTCTTCTTCTTCACGACTTCGTCCTTCTCTTCTCCCTCCTATTCAACTTTCGGATTTTCTTCTTCCTCGTCCTTTCCTTCTTCTTTTGCACTGTCTTCGGCTTCTTCTTCTTCATTGTCTTCTTCTTCCTCTTATTTGTCTTTCGATTTTCTTATTCCTCTTCTTCATCGTCTTCAACTTCTATTTCTTCTCCATCTAATGATTTGTCTTCTTTTTCTTCCTCTTCAGCTTTGTTCTACTCTTCTTCCTATTCCTTATCTTTTGGTTTTGTTCTTCTTCGTATTTTCCTTATTCTTTTTTTTCGGTTATTATTCGTCTTCCTCTTCATTCTCCAATTTTAAAGCTTTTGTCATTTTCTCATCTTTTTCTTATTCTTCTTCATCGTCTTTGACTTCTACTTCTTCTTCTTCCTCTTATATATCTTTTGATTTTCTTATTCCTCACCCTTTTCTTTCAACTTCATCATCGTCTTCGACTTCTACTTCTTCTTACTATTCTATTGTGTCTTCTTTTTCTTCCTCTTTTGGTTTTTTTCTTCCTCATATTTTCCTACTTCTTTGACTTCTTCTTCATCATCTTTGTATTCTCTCAGTTCTTCTTCTTCTTTTTCGATTTTTATTAGCCTTCTTCATTCTCTGCTTCTTATTCCTCCTTGGTCTTCTTTGTCTTATCAAAACTCTTCTTCTTATGATTTTTCTTCGTCTCTTTCTCATCTTTACATTCGTCTACTTTGTATTATTCATCTTCTGGTTTTCTTCTCTTTCTTTATTCTTTTTTTTCTTCCACGTATTTTTATTTATTATTTTTTTTTCTTCTCCAAATTCGTCATTTCATTCTTCTTTGTTCACCATCTTCGTCTTCTCCGACTATTTTTCTTTTCTTCATTGTCTTCATTGGCTTCGTCTTTTCTTCTACCTCTTCTTTATCTTTTAGTTTTTCATATTCTTCGTTTTTTTCTTCTTATCCTCCATCGTATTCAACTCCTACTTCTTCTTCTTTATCGTCTTCGTCTTCTTTGACTTTTTTTTTCATTCGGTTTTTCTTCGTTTTCTTCTTCTGGATTTTTTGTTTTATTCTTCTGATTTTTCTTATGCCTCATCTTCTCCGTTTTCTTCTATCGTCTTTGTATTCTGTAGCTTCTTATTCTTCCACATCTTCTACTTCTTCTTCTTTCTTTTATTTGACTTTCGATTTTTCGTCTTCCTCGTATTTTTCTTCTTCTAATTATTTTTTTGGAATTTTTGTATTTTTTGGACGTATATTTTCACATACTTTATGGGCTTGGCTATCTTTACACAAACGATCAGTTTCAAAAAATCTTATGAAGTAAAACCACATAGATAACACGGACACATATTATCCGACCGTTCTAACATGAACCCTCCTCTTGAAACGAAGGGAAAATATAATAAAAAAAGGAAGATGTAATAACGTAACAATCATCAGTCATGAAAAGTGAAATCCAAAGACATTCCATGAAAATTATTTTGTTTGTCGAATGATAAGAACCCAAAATGCTAACAAAAACCTCTACGGACAAAAAGACGGAAATACTCTGTTATATAAGTAGTGTCATAGAGAATCCTTTCATCCTTTGAGAGAAAATTTAACAATGGCCTCTTCCCATGTAAATCAAAAGTCCTTTTAAGTTTAGTATAGTAACAATCGATTTGCTCCATTTATCAATTTGGAAGTTAATATTTAAACTCGTGCAAAATCGAATATATCATACGATTGAGACAATAGGACAAATGTATTCAGGGGTTCGAAGACTCATTTCTCTCATGATATCCTTATCGATTCGAATTGAAGTGTTTTCTGCAACGTCATTAATAAGACTCGAAAATGTTCATGCAACATCAATGAAATTCTCGCTTATCTAAAACCTTTTTTTTCACACACACTCAATCATTGTCCTCCTTTATATATAATTGTGTAGTGTTTCTCATAAGTGGTCGAAAAACCGAGGAAACGAAATTCACAAAGCTCGATAATATAATGAATAATGTTTCTTTGACACACACATTGTAATTACGAACGATTTTCTTCCTCCCTCGTTGGAACTCTTCCTAAACTATGTTTCTTCATCATCTTTGTGTTCTTCTTTTTCATCATCTCAGTCTTCTTCTTCTGCTTATCGTCTTCATCTTCTCGGCATCCTATTACTCCGGTTTTTCTTTGTCTTCTACTTCTTCAGCTTTATTTTCTTCTTCTTTATATTATGGTTTTTCTTCTTCCTGACATTTTCCTTATTTTTTTAATCATTTTGGGCTTCTTCTTTTTCATAATCTTTGACTTCTTCTTATTCTTTTTCTTCCGTTTTTTATTCGCATTCCTCTTCTTCTTCCTTCTCCTAATTCATCGCATTTGTCTTCTTTGGTTTCTTATTCCTCAAAGTTTTCTTAGCCTCCTTCCCCATCTTCAGCTTCTTATACTTTGTCATCTTCCAGTCATTCCTTATCTTAAACATATGTGTCTTTGTATTTTCTGAGTTCTTCTTAATCAGCTTCGTCTTTTTCTTCCTCCTCTTCTTCTTCTTTCATCTTCCTCATCTTTTCCTTCTACATCTTGTCTTCGACTTCTACTTCTACTCCTTTATCGACTTTGTCTTCTCCGAAATCTGCTTCTTCTTTTTCTTTTGGTTTTTCTTCGTCTTATTTCTTCTATTTTTTCATTTTTTCTATTATTCTTACTTATCTCGTATGCTTCCTCTTCTTATCTTCCTCCTCATATTTCTCTTCTTCTTTTTTATCGTCTTTAACTTCTTTTTCACCATATTCGTATTCTCCGACTTCTTTTCCACTTTTTTTAACTCCTCCTCTTCTTCCTCTTGTTCTTCATATTCTTTGTCTTATTTGAATTCTTATTATTTTTGTTTTTCTTCATCGCTTTCATCATCTTCACCTTTTTCAACTTCTTCTACATAATCTTCGGGTTTTCCTCTTTTACTACTTCGTTTTCTTCATCTTCCGGTTTTCTTCTTTTTCGTCTTCTCTAACTTTTCCGATGACTTATTCATGTTCTTCCGGTTTCGTTCTTCTTCTTCAACTTTTTCATCTTCTTATCCTTATGCTTCTTCATTATTTTGTGTTATCCATGTCTTTATTTTTCTTCCGGATTTAATTGATATCAATTTGTCTTCGTCTTCTTCCTCATCTTTTTCGATTTATTTTTGGATTTTTTTTTGTCATTTTCAATCAAAATCAAAAGCTGATGAAACACATTTACAATATACACATTTTCAAATACGACACCTCGTTGCTCCCATTTGCCATTACACAATTACAAATGCGATGAAATGATCAAAACAAAGTCGGGCAACTTTAAATGTTATGAGTACGAACATAACTTAAGTTAAGTTTTTGTGCTTATGGATTTATTATCATCTTTATCAAGTCTATAAAAATAGTAAGTAGGATCTTCATCTCAATAACTACTAATCTACAACTATAACTAAGACCTGGCTCAACTCTGAGACTATAATTACACAGTTACACTGTAAGAAAAACACAATATATACCCAATGGCAATACATAGACGATAAAAACAGAATATGTACCTCCAAGTTCTTCGTCATCCTCCATTTCTTCATACGCTTTCTTTGTCTGCTTGCGAAATCTAAGCATTCCTCGCCAGTCGCCATCTCTAGTTTGTTGGTGTCTAACGATTCTACAAAAAAAAAAATCATGATCTAGACGCATTGTCCAGCCTTTTCGAAGCATTAAAAAAACTGGTGGAAAACTTAACAAATCTTATTAGTGGTGTTCCTGTCTTTTAAATAACAAAGACATGGTAGCAAAGAGACATAAGACAGTGAATGTTCTGACCAGAAGAACTCGTTCAGGTCATCATAGTTTCTCCACATAGAATGATCTGCATTTCCATTCTTGTTCTTCTCAAATTAAACTTTTTTCACGTGAAAATGATGACAAATTCGCAACGTAACCAAAAGCTAACGGTTCCATTCACAACCAGAATCAGTCTCACTATTATCTCCACCTTCACTGATAATGCTCAACATCCTTATGGCTATATCAACCGCCGTTTCCTCCGCCTCTTTGACTTTCATGCACCTCTTTGACTTTCATGCCCTTACGAACCTGAAGCCAATCAACGCCGTCTCTTCCTCCGCTTTTGTCGTAGATCCTTCTCGTGATCTCTAGCTCCGATTGTTCACTCCACACGTATCCAGTGACCATGTTCCATAGAAAAAGATTATAGACAGGGTCACACGCAATAGGGGTGTCGACGAAAGAATGGATCAATCATAATTGTTTACAGAACTGTAAGAAAGAGGATTATTGATAAATGATAGAATCAACAAAAAGTCATCGGTAAAAAATTACACTCAAAGTCGTTTATATTTTTTTCTTCTGGTTGTCGATTTAGGATAAAAGGTTATAGGATATGTAGTATTCAGTGTAAAATTGACTATGATTTTTAATTAAAAATCTTAAACAATTTTGACTATGATTTTCAGTTTTATTAAACATAATGGTAAGTAAATAACTAATTTAAAGTTAGTTAACAATCAATTTAGAATCACTTTTATAAAATAGCAATTATGTAGTATTAAAAATATTATGATAAAAATATTTTATTTAATTAATAAAATTTAAGAAAAGTTATATTAATTATTTTTCAATATTTTCGGTTATGATAGGTAATTTTCTCTTCTTCTTTTTTTTTTATCTTTTAAATTTCATTGTATTCGCTAGTAGGTTGCTCATCTTTGTTTTAACTCCTAAAAATTAATGGATGAAGCTATTTGTCCTTTGGAATAATTTTCTTTGCTTACGGTTGCAACTTGATATGAGCAAAATCTTTAAAATTATTTGTAATTTTTTTTTTGTCGGATCCTTAAAACATTATAAACATTGGATCAAACCCAGCACTGAACCACTACCGCGAAGATTCTGGAGCTATCAATGATTTGCAGATTTTGAACAATAGAGTCAACAACATCTTATTAACTGTTACAATGTTTTAACACAAGGTTTGGAATCAATTTAGTATTGTCTAATTCAATATCTCTAAATACATCAATATGTTTTGTGGTCCGTTGCCATTTTTTTCCTCGAGCAATGTTTGTTTTTCTAAATATTCTGTTATTTCAAGTACTTTCCTTATTAACACAAAACATAATAGTTAATATTACAAACCCAAGCAAATAAAATAGATATGTTATGAAGTCATGATCGATGATGTGCCAAACCGCATAATAGTGAGTCTACCGATTAAAGAATAAAATAGAAATACATACAGACGTAAGAAGTTTACATTAGAATAAAATAAAGAAAAATGGAAATACATACAAAGGTAAAAAGTAAGACCATCTTTATCAAAAAAAAAACTACATCGCTGAAGGCTTTAACTTCTTTATTTACCAGATTAAGAAAAAAATTTAAGAACACAGAAGACACGAACTAACGGGGATAGAATATCGATCAATTACATATCCATAAAAGCCTTACGTTATCTCTCTCTCTATCTCTCTCTCTCTCTCTCTCTCTCTCTCTCTCTCTATCTATCTATCTCTCTCTCGATTCTTAAGTTAGATCTCGCTTAGTTCTTTCTCGAGAATCTCCAGTATGTTTTTTTTTTGTATCCTTCATGAAAGATAAATTCTACAATAGATATGTTTAGTCTTGTCTCCTTCAGCTAAACATTTAATTTGGGTTTATAAAAATCATGAGCCATTTACACTCAATAACCGTTTTTAGATTAATAGACTGGAGTGATGCTATAGAATCTATATACATTTAAATAGAACAATCATATGGTCTCTTTGCTTTGTGTTTCCTTGTTATAATATTTGGCACGTGCTTACATAAAACCAAATAAATCTAACTTTCTTTCCTAAATTTTGTGTGTTTATAGGTCCAAAGATGTGTGTCTTTCCTAAATTTTGTATGTTTATAGATCTAAAGATGTGTAGAAGACACGTCCTTACTAATCACATCCTATGAAGGAACACAACCATCCTCTTACACTTCAGTTGCGGCCTACATGGTCCTCTCCTGCTCCTTCTCATGATGACCTAGATTTTTAAAGAAAGTATAGATTTGATTAATCCTAATACATGATCATAAAACCTTAAAACTCCCAAAACCAAAACACGGTACTAACACAAGTCTAGCTATATAAATCAACTCGCACTCGACCGCCAATACAACTGATGCGGTGGGAAACATCATTGACACCATTAATTCTTGAACAACTCTTTTCTCATAAAGAAAGAGGAAAAAGGTTGACCTATTTACATTGAATAAACTGTATCTCTAACTTGGGCTAACTAATATTAATTCTTTCTTCTTTTTAGATCATCTTTCCTTAGCACATAAGTCACATTGATGAAGGTATCTTCAGGACAAGGGATCGTTTTGCCAGCTACCCATCAGACGATAGAACCCAAACTCTTCTTTTCGGATTTACTGAGCAGAGCTTGAAACGAAGGCTAGCTCTAATTTGAGACATGAACTATATATATATATCTTCTTCCGGATCTGGTCATCACCAACATACACTGCAAAGAAACCCTTTATGCGTTGTACAGAACGGCTAAAGAATCTTCTTTGCACCCAATAAACCCTCCCACTTCAACTTTCTTGTTATTCGAACAGAATCAGTAGAGCAGATATTTGGCCAAGCCCCTAAATTATGATACAAAAGGATTAAAACTTCTATAAAGAAGGAAGATTTAGTCCATAAGGACTTAATTACCACCATCGTGTCCCATATAAGGTGCACCCCTCCTCAAGTCCTAAGCATATGGACATATTTTAAGTATTACATGAATAAATCAAGAAAGAGAAGCAATGATAACAAAAAGTAAGAACCAGTCAAGCCAGCTATTACCGTCAACACCATTAGAATTTTTGCGGAAATCATCAAGCCCTGAAACCGAAAGTCCAATGATCAGTTCCTAGGATCTGCAGAGAAATACCAAGAAAAAGAGGAAAAAAATGTTCAAAAGATATCAACATTTCTATCCTATGTAGCTGCTATCATATCAAAATCATCAATAATTATAAAACCCCATCATCATTCATTGGCAGCAAAATTAGAATCAGAACTAAAAAGCAAGAAAATCAGTCTTTGATTAAGAGGAAAAATTAACGAAATTGGAGAATTAGTGAATCAAAATACGGATAGTAAAATTGATGATTCTTACTGTATTTGGTTCCATTGAATTCTACAAAGAACTCTTGCATACCATCCTTGATCGAGTCTACTTTATATTCACTCATCAGCCTGAAAAATATCAAATTAGTCAAAAAAAAAAAAAACTCAAAATCAAGATTAACTTTTTGCAAACAAGAAGAAACCGAAAGAAACGACGAACCAAGAATAGCGAGAAAGTAATAAGAAATTGACATAGAAACAAATACCTTCGTGTGCTTCGATAAAAAGAAAAACAAATACCTCCATGTGCTGCTCTTCATCTTCCATCTAGTCATATCCCTGCGAACCTATGTTTAAGTAGTATTTAAGCAGTAAAGAAATTCAGAGCAAATTAAATAATACAGATCAAACAAAAACGTAATACAACCTAAGAAAATATTATGTTAGTGTGTTGTTTATATTCTTCGATCGAGTTATTACCTTTTTCTTCCACCTTCTCTTGAGTTCGTGATTTTAAATAATACAAAACAGAGAATGATTGAATTAAAGACACAGGTGTTTCACGTACTAACAGAAAAATCTAGTCGGATCAAAGAGACGATGGCAATGAATGAGTTTCACAAAAATTATAAACGTGGGATATATATCAAGTAAAAAAATTAGGGTTTTCCGAAAATCGCAAAAGAAAATCGCAACCCAATTTCCGAAAATCGCAAAAGAGGATCGCAAGAAAATCACAAAAAGAAATCGCAACCCAACTAAATAAATAAAAAAACGGCCAGAGAATATCTATTCCGATATTACGTAGGGTTATCCGAAAACTGAAACCCCAAAATTGATAATCGGTACGACAAAAAACTTAAATCAAACCGATATAAAAAGGATTAACCGATTTTTACGGTTTAGAGTGAATGAGAGAGCTCCATTTCGAATGTAAAAAGGATGTACCGGTAGACAAATCGGTAGAATATAATTATTTTATAAACTTAATTTAGACCGAAAACTTAATTTAGACCGATCAAAAGGGTATTGAAGTCTTTTTGGTGAGGGATAAGAGGATAATTAACCACCCCTAGAATGAATGAGAGAGCTCGAAAGCTAAAACTCACTTTGCTTATATTATATATGATTGCTCGATAATCATTCGATTCTTTTTTCTTAAAGATAAACCAAATACGCCCTCTATTTTTATTATTTACAAATTTTGACCGTTATATTTTCAGTTACAATACATAAATTTTACATATATCTTTTTTATTTTTTTTAAGCAATTTTACATATCTTCGTCGAAAATAAAAGAAGCAATTTTACATATATTTAACTTTTTTTTTTGTCGAAATATATCTTAACTAATGGATTAAGATAAAAGTAAATTTGCATTAAGATTGGGATTGATATTGATAAAACAAAAATCTGGGTAACATAGGAATTAATATATCACAACTATATACCCGGAATTAATATCTAAGACATGTGAAAAAAAAAAATATATATATATATATATATATATATCAATATCTAACGGCTGAAATCTCCACTAAGCGTAACCTAAAAGATCTAAACCGTTGATTATGATCTTACGCTGATTCTGCTGGATTTTTCCTTATAATAACTACGGTAAGATTTTCCAAATAACAGATGGATAAATAAGGAAATGCTTTATCTCTCAAGGGAAAAAAATGGTAAAACACCAAAGACATTCACCAAAACCAGCTCACGCATATTCGGATAAATATCGTATATATAGAATATCTATAATTACAAGCAGAGAGATTAAAGATATAAATACAATTCGTGAGGTCTTGAGAAAATTCCAATCGGAGAGAGATGGTGAAGGAGACGGTGACGACGGTGAAGACGTGTTCACACTGTGGTCACAATGGTCATAACGCACGGACTTGTCTTAACGGCGTTAATAAAGGAAGCGTTAAACTGTTCGGCGTTAACATATCGTCTGATCCGATTAGGCCGCCTGAGGTAACGGCGTTAAGGAAGAGTCTCAGTTTGGGAAATCTCGAGTCTCTTCTCGCTAACGATAACAGTAACGGTAACGGTGATCCGATCGCCGCCGTTGAAGATACCGGTTATCATTCCGATGGTCAGATTCATTCTAAAAAGGGGATATCCGCTCATGAGAAGAAAAAGGGTAAATTTTGTTCTAATCTCAATCGATGATTAATTTGATGTAATTATAAGAACAAGTTTTACAATTCAAAAATCAAATTTTTAGGGAATCCATGGACGGAAGAAGAACATCGGATTTTCTTAGTCGGATTGAAGAAACTCGGAAAAGGATATTGGAAAGGAATTGCAAAGAGTTTCGTGACGACAAGAACACCGACACAAGTCGCGAGTCATGCTCAGAAATATTTTCTTAGGTTAAACGCTAACGACAAGAGAAAGAGACGTGCTAGTCTCTTTGACATCTCTCTCGAAGATCAGGTTTTTTCCTTGCTCCCCAAGTAATCCATTACTCGAAGTTTATTGATTTTTTTTTAGATTTTTAAATTTTGGTTAATTGAAATAGAAGGAGAAAGAGAAGAACTCTCAAGTGATGACAACAGATGCATCAACATCATCATCGAAGACTCCATCTAAACAACCAGTAACCGGCCGATCTCAAGAACCGGTACAAGCTCAAACGCAAACCGAGATATCAAATCGGTTTCAGAATCTATCAATGGAGTACATGCCAATCTACCAAACCGTACCACCTTACTACAACTTTCCACCTCTTATGTTCCATCCAATGTACTACGCCAATCATGAACCGATTAGGTTTGTTCACCCTTCCGGTATACCTGTACCAAGGCATTTACCGATTGGTACGCCTCAACCTCAGTCAAGTGAGGCTTCTCATATGGCAAAGAAAGACTGTTTGGAACTTGGTATCGGTTTGCCTCCACCTCCTTCTCCTCCACAAGCTTCCGGAGCAACCGACTTGACGTCTCATGGCGTCATTCACGTGAAATGAAATCGCATTTTTTTATTTTATTTGATAACTATTATATAGGTCCATATTAATTTGGTCTTGAGTTTCATATGAATATATATATATATATATATATATATATATATATATATATATATATATATATATTCAGAAGTTTTGCTATAATCGGATTTTTGTACAAGTTTTTTTTTTCAGATTAGATTAAATAAAAATATATATACTTGGTTTAAAAAATTTAGCTGCTCCTTTATTAGCCAAAACCAAAAATTCGTAAAGCTTATAGATTAAAATAAAAATTAATCAAAACAAAATTTTGTTTGATTGATTCTATTCTTAACTAGTAGAAACCTTTAATCAGTTTCCTTGAAGCTCGTCTGTTCCGATTAACATGGTGCGGTTTGTCTGAATCACCACCGAGTTCTAAGGCGGCGCCCAAGAAACCAGTCTGAGTTCCATCGCTGTCGTTGTCGATGTCTCCTTCGATGGTCAATCCTTCAATCCTAGCTGCAATAGATTCTTCTCTCATCCCAACATCCACATCTGCAATACTCGATTTTTTATATTATTTCTCGTTTATAATCTTAACAAATATTGCATGTGCTCTATTGTGACTGTATCTGTGTCGTGGTGGATTTATCTAGTCCTGGTTTTTCTAATTTAAATTTCGATTGTTTCAAATGCTAATTTAGAAAGAAAAAAAAAAGTTTACGTTAACAAGATTTTTTTTTTTTTTTGTTAAAAGGCTTTCATCTGTCAATTTATATAATTTTGTCAAAAATACTAAAACTTCGGGGGTTTTTCCCTTAAATACTTTTTTTTAGCATAACATGTAGAATTGTAAACTAACCTTAATCCAATTTTTAATGTTTAGATCCAAATTGGTTACGTTGGCTTGCGGGTGAGCTTGTGGTTAATTGTGTCAGAAAATTGTGGAACGGGTCTGGCCATGTCCGGCTCTGACGGGTTTGGAGACCTAAATGGGTCGGGCATGGTCTTTTTAATAAATATATTTCAAATTCAAAATCCGGATTGGGTAAGACCACTTAGACCAGCATGCACGAACTGGTTTAACGTGAACATTTTCGTGAGGCCAAGAGTGAGAGAACAACCAAGAGATGGGAAGAACACAACGAGACTAATATTGCCAATTGCAAATGAGTGAGGCTGCATACTGTTTCGTAAGAGATAAAAATAATCTAGGACCGCACCATCAGTTCAAGAGGAACCAGCCCGTTATAAAGTTATAATACGCAGATACCTGGATTTGAGAAGAGCCAAAGGACGAGAGCGCATGCAAGAAGGACAAAAGGAATGATGTGAATAGCGTTTTCTGCGAACTTGGCGCGTGACTTCTCCTTCTTAACCATCTCCTCAGATGGATTATTGTAGGAAGGTGGTTCGTCCTCGTCGAGTGGGCTGACCATTGATCCCATCCACAATCCTTTAGGCGGTGCGGACGAGTAGTCTTCCGTCACACGGTTCCAACTCGCGGATCTGTACATATCGTTGTTCTGATTTTTTGGTTTATTTTGATTAGTTTGTTACAAAAACTCTATCGAAAGTACTTTTTTTGTAGGATGTTGGTGGTTTTGTAAACGAGCTTGATCAGTTTCCCTGTTACATTTTTTTAGTATTCGCAATTTTTGTTTTCTTTGAAGAAACAAAATTTCCGGATTTGATTGCGAAGTTAGAGCCTATGGTTTTGGTACATTTGGATCGAAATTAGGACTTTGTCAAATCGTTCATCAATGGTTTCTTCTTTTCAGGGTGACGAAAGTAATTTCTTTAGATTCTTTTTGTATTCCTAACAAATTTTGCCATAATCTATGCTATTAAATGCGGAAAACCACGTGAATGACACGGGTTTGTATTGTTAGTCTATTATTACATTAATTCGTAATTTTTTGTTTGTTTGTTGAAAACTATACAAATTCATAGATCACCGGTCAAACGTAATATGATTTGATTTATGCTTACATTGTAAACCGGTTAAACTTAGTTTTAAGATTTTAAAATTTGAACATATTGTTTTTCAATCAAAACGGAAATTTCGTTCGAGATCCGCTTCCCGCTATCAAAATTAAAATCGACGTTTCCAAAACGCTTTCAACTTAATATTTTTTATAAAGGTTCCATAACGCTTCTTTGCAATTCCAAATCGATTCCGAAAGAGGAAACGGACTTAAATAGAATTCTCAAGCAACCTAAACTATAACTCTGAAGCCAAACTCCTTTGGTCCACTATCGCTGATTAAAAAGTTGAAAACATAGACGCAAATTTTGTTCCACTTTTTGTTTGTTGAAAACCGCAGGCCCAACAAAAGCCCACTACGGTTAAAAACACAGCCTAAAACTGCAACGGTTACTCTGTTGAAAAGCAGAGCAACAAAGGTCCGTACGGTTAAAGCTGTGACAAAAAATGCAGCTCACCAATAGATTCTCTTCTCTATTGGATCATGTGAAGCGAGCTGTGACATCAATAGTGACACCTGTCTTCTATCTAGATCATTCTACTCCTTCGATGTAAACCCTAAAATCATCAAAAAATTGAATTTTCAAAGTTAAAGCTTTTCTCAGTTTTTCACAACTTCCATCTTTTATTTGACTTTGCTTTCACTCTCCACTTAACCACTCCCCTCTGTTTCTCTCTCTCTACAAATTTCGCTATGAACATACTTAGCAAGCTCGGTTTGGGATCTAGTAGACTACCCAACATGGATCCTTCTCCGATCGCACAGGGTCACGACGACGACGCTCCGGCGGCGGGAAACCAGTTTGCTCAATTCGGCGCCGGTTGCTTCTGGAGCGTCGAATTAGCGTATCAGAGGGTTCCGGGAGTGACCCAGACCGAGGTTGGGTATTCTCAAGGGACCACGCACAATCCTTCTTACGAGGATGTCTGTTCGGGCACCTCGAATCATGCCGAGGTTGTTCGGGTTCAGTATGATCCCAGAGAGTGCAGCTATGAGTCGTTGCTTGATTTGTTCTTTTCTAGGCATGATCCTACCACCTTGAATCGCCAGGTACCACTTTTGCTCTTTTGATGTCTGATCGTTTTGGGTCTGAGTTGTAATTTTGGAGATTGAAGAGACTGAGAGATGGATTTCTGATGTAACCTATGTTCGTGAAAATTGAATTAATCTTCTCTAGGGTTTGTTTGATTTTGTATAATTCAATTACTTTTTTTCTTCTTCTAATTACATCACACACTCTGTATTTTCATTTGGAACATTTGACATCCATGTGGAACATGAGGCTGCAAGTTAGAGAACTAGCTCTAAATAGATCAATCTTGAATCTAGATCATTTTTGAAATTTACGTAATATATATGGGAATTCTTTTCATGTTCTGTTAGTATCAATTTCGGTTTTGATGTTTGAAGCTGAACAGAGAGATTGTTCTCCATCAATCTTGTGGATATGAATTTGGCAATCATTCTTCTCATCTTTGGTCACAGAATCGTTGTCATGTGTTAATTCATTGGTAATTTCATAGAGGTCACTTAACCAGGTTGGAACACATATGACTTAGTTTGGTAACTCTGCAGATTTCTCTAGCCCGCTACCTTGTTTTGGACGATGTTAGTTTGTTATAGAGAAATATCTCAATCTTGTTAATCTTCTTCTTGGAGACAGCTTCTTGACTTCTTTCTCGGAAAATGATTCTGTCTTAATGATTTTTATCCAAAACTGACCAGGGAAACGATGTGGGAACCCAATACCGATCGGGAATTTATTTCTACAACTCGGAGCAAGAGAAACTAGCACGCGAGTCACTGGAGCGTCACCAGCAACAAGTGGACAGGAAGATTGTGACAGAGATCATACCGACTAAGAAATTCTACCGAGCTGAGGAACATCACCAGCAATACTTGTCTAAAGGAGGGCGGTTCGGTCTCAAGCAATCCACTGCAAAAGGCTGCAGCGACCCAATCCGCTGCTACGGGTAAAGCCAAAAGCAGAGTACTTTCATCTATCTATATAGACTATAGCTGTTGTGTGTAGAGATTGCAATTCTCGTTGGAAATAAAGATGCTCGGGCTACTTATGTAACTTGTCTTGTGCAACAAAACTTTGAATGTTCAGATCTTTTATGTATATAGTATTTGTTTGGATGATTGTGGTTTTTGCCACTGTTCTCGCTTGGATTGTTCTTCTTTTTCCAAACCAAAGTGAAACTGGCTTTTTAAATTTTCTCTCTAAGAAGAGGGCAATTGTCTAAAATAGGACATTTTTAAGTTTTAAGTGAAACTGATTGAAAACAAATTATTTATCCAAACAAATTAGAACGAAAAAAAGGGGCAAACTGTTTTGCTAGAAAGCTGATTTTGAATTGAAATCAAAACCGTAACTGAGAAGTAAAAAAGTAAAAAGTTTGAACCGATAAATTAATTATCCGTAGTACTTTTGGTGAATAATTAATTCGATTTTTTTGTCTTATAACATTAAATCTATTAGTTGAGGGTGGATAGATTTTTTAAGCTATCAGCCAACTATTGTGCGAAGAGTATATGAATTTGGGATTGTATGTTTCTTCTTCTTTTTTGGATTTTAATTTAATGCCGCTCAATTAATATGAATAAAACAAGAGATAAGTGCTAAAACAATTGTCACTTTTTCGTGTGAAATGACGATTATATCCCTTGAATCTACATCGTGTATCGGACACGTACGTACATACCATATTATACATAAATAAATTTGTCATAAATAGTAAAAAATGCTATATTTTAATAAGATTTTCAAAAGTAATAACATGTTAATAAAATTTAAAATAAGTTACATTATGCGCAAAGTTCACATAAAACAATTATAACTAAAAATAAGCACCGTTGGTACAAAAGATAGAAGAATAAAATAATCAAAGGGGAGTCAAACAAGTGAAAAAGACAGGAGCGACAGTGATCTTGTGATAACAAAAATCTTTTAAAATCTGCTTTATAACTAAGGAAAACAATTAGAACTACATATTCATTATCTCTCTAACGTGAATAGCACGAATTTAGTTCAGGCTCGTGAGTCGCAACTCTCTTACGTGGCTTTCCCTCAATCGCCTATAATTCATTTCCATTTCTGAGGATTCACGAACGTCAACTATAACAACTATCGTGGAAAAAGATGTTTCCTATATCTAATCATTTGAGGATTTACTTCTTTAATCGATGATGTTTAAGAATCTTAACTAATATTTTTCTAATGATTAAGAGGTTTTGGACCAAAACTCATACATCCTTCAGATCCAAAATCATAGTATGTAGTATAATTTTGTTTAAACTATTACTCGATAAATAATTGCTATAAGTTAAAATTAAACTGTGGTAGTTTCTAACCTTTTTAATCTTGTATTAACCGTATAAGCTCAATAATGATTATTATATTATTTTCTTAGACTAGTAGTAGTAATAGATTTTCTCAAAGTTTGTGCATACACACACATTCTAGTAAAGTTTCGAAAAAAAAAAAAAAAAACATAATTAAGGGGCAATTAGTTTGGTAGGTTAACCAATATAACTCCTAAGGAAAACCAATTCTTAAGTTATTATTATTGTATGTTCATTCTCAAACACACCCAAAAATCATATCCTCCGAATGCCAAAACGTAAGGTTATGAGTTTTCTTTTTCTATTTTAGACAAGTTTAGCTGCAAGCATTTTTTTTTTTTAATATAAAGTAGCTGCAATTATGTTTGTACGAAAGTAATAATTATACATTTATACCTCACTTTATTCCTTTAACTTGATTAGGAATTCATTGTTGCCCTATGTTTTAATTATAGTTCAACATATAATATAAAGAACTAGTTAATACATAAGAAATCTCAGTTGTTGTTGACCAAAATAATAATTCAATTGTTATTCAAGAATAATTTCACCGTCAAACATTTAGATAACCAAAACTTAATTAAAAAGAAAACAAACAAAAGAAAAGGCAAGCCGTGAACCTAGAAAAATATATCTATTATACAGAGTATTTTATTATAAACTGAATGTTTCAAAATTGTTAATTCACCTGATCGCGACACATGTCAAATCAAAGTTAGAAAATTTTTAAATCGATTATTGAAAAAATATAAAAACTCTGAAATTTTAATAACCGATTCATAATCTGAAAAGGTAAAATTACTAAAAATTAAATTTAAAAATTAAATTTAAAAATTAAATTTAAAAATTAAATGTATTCTAAAAGGCAAAATTAATATAAAAAAATATTTATTTTTTCCATTTAGATTAAAGAAATTAATCCTAAAAAAAGAATTATAATTTTTTACTTCTATATAAAACACAATTTGGTAGTATGTCAATTACAAATAAAAAATTAAAAGTCTAATAATCATATTAATGTATATATTTATTTTATCGTAAACTTTGATTTTAAATTTATATATTATATATTTTTACGGGTGTTCTAATTTTGTTTTTTATTTTTTCGTTTTTAATTTTTGTTTCACGGATTATAAAATATTAAATTATAAATCCGCATATATACGGGTATTTATCTAGTATATCATAAAATCCCACATAAACGCAGAAAAACACATATTAGAATTTAGAACTGTTAGTGTAAGACACCACACTATAAGTGAGTATATGTAAACGGTAAACCAATTCATGGTGATTTGAAAGGTTGAAAATTTTATCAGACCAAGTTTTGAGCCCGACTTTATTGTGGTTTCTATATGTATGAGTATTGCTTCAAGTTTCAAGTCTATTTCCACTGGATTTCCGTTTTTTTTCTGTGTGCACATTTTCTTTTAATTTCCCTTGTTTTAGAAGCTAAGTTAGTTGATTACACTTAAAATAACCACCAGAAGTTTGTTAAATTAATAATAATTTTCCTGGCCCATGGTTTAACCATGAGATTATCATAATCACTATATTGTAATTCAAAAGTAATCTTCAGTATCCAAATGAAACTAAAAAATCAAAATCAAACATAGAATGCGTGATTTGTGAACAACCACATGATAGTAATTATAGTTGAGAGTTTTCACGTTTAGTAGGGAATATATGCATCCAAATTTATGTTTTCGAGGATATCCATGCAACTGGAACTTTTTTACTAGAGCGATATTAGAAAAAAAAAACTATTACAGACACAAAAGTGTTGTTTGTATATTCGAAGAATAGTTCTAACAAAAGATTAATCTTATCTATTATTTTACTTTAATAATATAATTGAGATTTTTTTTGTGTGTGTCTACAACTTACACACACTTTCTGATAGTAACATTAGTACAACCTAATAGACTATAAATCTTAATTAATTATGAGTTATTTAGAAGATGAATAAAAGGTATAATATAATCCTAAAATGGTAATTATAATGAAGGGGAGTAGTAACTAGAACTACAACAAAAAATTTAGTATCTAGTACTACAACAAAATGTTAATCAGATTTAGAAAATATATGTAACTTATTTGGGAGAAATTTATTTAAATTCCACTAGAAAGATGTATGGATTCCGGTCTATAAATTATTAATTAACCAAAAAATCAAAAAAAAAAAAGTATATCATAGTGTATCATACTTTAATTTATATGAACTAAAAATATAATTGAAACAAATGAATTCAAATACATTTATCTAAATTTACTTTTAATAATGTTTATTTACTACATATTAGAAAATGGTTTTAAATTTCTAATACAGTTCAAATAATAATTTTTATAAACCAAAAGAAATATATTATTTGAAATGTATATATTAACCTGTATTGATATAGAGAGGAAAAAAAAATGCAATGTATATAGTAACTAAATAAAATATGAGTCACAACCTTATTTTTAACTCCTTGTATGTATATAAACACTCCAAATGACAGGCAAAAGACAGAAACCAAAACACGTAATGTAATAAAGTACAAACTCGTCAAAAAGAACTCTGTTCTTCTTTTCTTCCAGCTGTTCCATCTATTATCGACTGGCTGATCAGATTAAGATCCAGACGATGAATCAAGATCTAGAAGAACCAATGGCGGAGATCATGCCAAGTGTCATAACGGCAATGTCGTATCTCTTGCAAAGAGTGTCAGAGACCAACGACAGTCTGAGCCAGAAACAGAAGATCTCAGGCTTCTATGGATTAACCAAACCCTCCATCTCAATCAGAAGCTATCTAGAGAGGATCTTCAAGTACGCGAATTGCAGCTATTCGTGTTACATCGTCGCGTATATATATTTGGATCGGTTCGTGAAGAAGCAGCCATTTTTGCCCATCAATTCCTTTAATGTTCATAGGCTTATAATCACAAGTGTCTTGGTCTCTGCTAAATTCATGGATGACTTGTAAGTAAATAATTTCCGAGGCTAATTTGTCGATATTCACTAATTAACATCTGTTTTATTTATTTAAATATTTTATTTCCAAATACAATTTTAGGTGTTACAACAATGGATATTATGCTAAAGTTGGAGGAATCAGCAGAGAAGAGATGAACATGCTTGAGCTTGACTTCTTGTTCGGAATCGGGTTTCAGTTAAACGTCACCGTTTCCACTTTCAATAACTATTGCTCTTTTCTACAGAGAGAGATGGTGATGTTGATGAAGATGAAGTCTCTGCTTTTAGAACCTTCTCTCTCATTCAGAAGCTCTTTTGTGATGAATCCACTCGAGGAAGACTCTTTATCCACTCATCACAACAAGAAACAACTCGCTGCTGCTTGATTTTATATATATATAAATGCATCGATCGGGTCGATATCACGTTCTGATGTATAAACCAATCAAAACCTATCATTATATTCGAATATAAACCTGGTAAAACCGTTACACTTTTCTAACCAGTCGAACTGAAGGCAAATTTATCTAGACACGCGTTTAGAGACATACAAAAACACTATATAAGAGATCACACATTTAAAGAAGACATTATAAGATATGTCGAGCATATAATCCATATATAAAGCATAGCATACATGAGGAAGTTACATTTTAAAATACAATCCTAATAAGCTTAATATTGCAAACACTTATAATACCCCCTCCCAACACCTTTTAGTTGGGAGAAATTACCAGAACATCATCACGGATGAGACTTACTACCGTGGCTCAAAGCAGCAACTGCACCACTGGAACCACCACCACCGCCACCACCACCGGACCGACCATTTCCGCTTCCGTAACCATATCCACCACCACGTGCTCCGCCACCTCCAGAACCATATCCATATCCGCTACCTGATCCGGATCCGGATCCATACCCGTATCCGGATCCACTTCCCCACCCTGTCGGCGATCTACCCGAACCCGCCCCGTAACCCCATCCGGATCCTGGAGCAGAGCCCCAGCCCCAGTTGTACTCCCAATTGGGCCCACGGCCCGACCCACTTTCGCCAGGGTAGTTTTGGCCTGGTGGCATGTTGCCCCTCGACCATGCAAATGGACGGGAAACCGAAGTCTTCACAGTGATTAAAAAGAACAAAACCAACAAGAGCCCTCTGATCATTTTATAATTTTGTTCTTAAAGTTTTATATGGATTGGTTACTTCTAAATCTTGTTTTGCTATGAAGTTATTGTAAGAAAGCTTCTCCCACCATTTATATAGGCAACGACATGAAGCATCATTATTGAAATGCAACGGTCCGTGACTAGTGCGTTTAATAGTGTGAGATGGGCCAGACCCACCCTTTTCTGAGATCCAAGCAAACAAGGAAAAAAACAAAAAAGAGACACATACACACATTGCAATTGTATCTCCTACGCATGTTGTGAGCTCTAAACTTTTGTTTGTTATATAAATTTTACTTAAAGACGTGGTTATCAAGTTATCTACTGTAGTAAGCACCACCGCCCTAACAATATAATAAGAAGATCAATCATGAAGTCACTAGCTATGAACATTTTTTTTTAACTTTTTTGTTTTGTTTTAAGTAGCAACTAGTTTCTAATCCGCGCAAACATAAAACTTTTTGTATATTAAATTTTATAATATACAAAATGTGCAATATTTTAAGTTAAAAAGCTCGAAAATCTAGTTAGTGATTTGATACTATTATGATTTAAGTTAAAATAAAAAATCTAGTGGAATTTAAACAATCTCGTTTGATATTTCCAACTTAAAATCTCTAAAATATAGTATGATTCAATATTTTCTGAGATTTTCTAGTAATTGTTTTTGTATATTAACTTTTATAATATACAAGATGTGCAATATTTTAAGTTAAAATCTAGGTAGTGATTTGATATTATTATGATTAAAGTTTAAATAAAAAAATATAGCGGAATTTAAACAATTTCGTTTGATATTTTTAATTTAAAATCTCTAAAATTTAGTATGATTTAATATTTTCTAAATTTTTTTATAAAATAATTGGTGTTTGGCAACATGTTTATAATATAGATAAATTATAAAAATTTCTTTAATGAAACATGTTTGACTACAACAAAGTATTTCTATTTTAATAATATAGATTAATATTATTAGTCCCAAAAAATAATATCAATTACCATTATTAATAGCCAAAGAGTTTATCTTTCTTTTCTCTACTATTGTCGGTATTACAATACGGAAAAAAAGGTCAAAGAAATGATTAGATATTGATATTACTGAGCTACCTGAGTTTCTTTAAAGTAGAAAATATTATCTTCAAGAACCCATTTTAGATGCGTCTCAACGCGAATCCCACTTAGAAATTTTACTAATTATGGCTTGTGATCTTGAAATGTTCAGCATAATCATCATCATTACACCAAAGATACATCCATAAAAAAAACACGCATATCAAATTCACTAATTGTAGAAAAAAATCACTAATTCATTTTAAAAATTAGTCGTGCAGACCGCAAATTCCAAAATTAATCGAACAATGATAAGCAAATCAGATGAACTGTATTTATTAAAAAAGAAAAAATAGAACGCATGATAGAATAAGCTAGCATCTTTTCATCTGACTAATCAAGCTTAATTAGAAACCATTCAACCTAACATTTGCTATATCAAATTCAAATGGTCTAAACTTTTCTAATACTTTTGAGTTTAGTCAAGCTTGATCATTTCTGATTTTATTACAAAAATAATCATTTTAAAATTGTGATTTATTACATATGTACGAGGTCATCCTATGGCCCTACATCGTATATGTTTATTTTTACATAAACATTGTACATGAATAATCAAAACATCGAATATTAATAGCTGTGTGATCACTGTTTTGTGATGGTCTTTTGTTTGATGATATCATTTCGCAGTATGAAAAAAAACCACGTGTTCATAGAAACTATATAAATTTCAATTAAAATTTAGATGCATAGGCAATAAAACACAAAAGTGTTAAATGACAAGAAAGAGTTAAATAAAATTTTGTAAACCGATTCATATTATTTGGTGTGCAACACATATAATTTGTTAAAATTTTATTTTTAAAACTAGATGTTAAATGTTTTAAAAATAGATTCCTAGTTTCAAAAAAATAAATTCGTCTACAATTTTTGTTCTACTTTTTATATATTCTATATGTGATGTGTGTGTGTTATGCTTATTTTGCACTAACTGTATTTGATCTACTGATTGTATACATTCCAAAAGTTTTACACTATTTTTGTTTTGCTTTCCTGCAACGATTTAGATCTATAGTGCATACTCGGATCATTTTTGGCTCTCAGAAATATCTAAAGGATCCTTTTTGGAATGATGGCAACTTTTAATATATTTTCAACGGTGAAGCGGTCCACACGCACAACTTCCTACGGTGGAGCAACTACCATATGTTATGTCTCTTTTAGGATATGATCGAATATTCATATTCATAATATATTCATTATACATACATATAGATCTAAATGACTAGCCCCCAAAAAATATCTGAAAGCTCTCAATTAACTTTCATCGATGTTTCTAAAATCCGAAGTTAAAAATGAAAATTCTAAGTGCTTTTGTATGGATCATAATATTTCGATCGACTATAACATATAGTTTAATATAGTTTGTATTACTGTCGTTGTTGTATCATGTAAAGAAATCAAACCTATACATTGTATGTTATTGAAAAAGAAAAAGATCTCACAGTGTTTCTTACAACATTCCTCTAATTTGTTTCAAAAAAATATCTAGAAAATGGATTACGTATATGTGATGTGAATGGATCAATTTTTAGAGTGGAGTTAAACAGGGTGGCAAATGCGGACCAATACAGAGCATAGTCCAATCCATGTTATTCCTTACAAAAAATGTCTCCTGAATATAACTATGTAATTATGCACCCCTATTTATTATTATTATTTTTTCTTTGTTAAAGAGCACCCCTAATTTTCCTCATCTTGTCAATGCTTTTTTTTTTTTTTTTTTGCTACAACTATAAATATCATTAATGGAATGAATGTGATGCTTTACAAAATACATCTTGTCAATGCTATATAAAAAAACTAAGTATGAGGCATCCACTGTATCGCACGACCGATTTGCATGAAGCAACATTCACAGTATACTTTTATGTATAGTAAAGCAAAGATTGGGAGAGGAACAAAAACAGACTGGGAAAGAAATTTAATCAAAGAAACAAATATTGGGAGAGACAATTACAAAACAAAAATTATCTAATAAATAGTGACGTATCATTAACAACATTCTGTGACCCTTAAGTTGGAGTATTAAACAATTTAAAGTTTCGTTTGGTTCACAGGATTAACTAGTGTCTCATTGTAACAAATATAATTCACAATATTATGTGATCTTAAGAGCATCTGTAATGGGAGTGTCTTATTGAGTTATATTAAATTAAAATTATAAAATTAAATTATATTAATTAATAATATTTTTTTATTGAGACACCCTTTAGAGCATCATTATCTCTAAGCAACTCAATGGGGTGCTTAAACAATATTTTAATAATTAAAATTTTGTTAAGCAATCTATTAAGCAACTTGTTCTTTTTTCTCCTCCATTGCTAGAACTTCAATAGGATGCTTAGGAACTTCAAAGGGATTCTATTCTATAGTAGCATAATCAAAGGGATTATATTCTATAGTAATATAATCAAATAGATTCTATTCTATAATAACATAATCAAATGGATTCTATTCTATAGGTATAATATTTCTTACAATCACAATCGCTGGTTTCTCATCTGAATCATCATCACAAGGAGAGGAGAGAAGGAAAAAGGATTGGGGCCAAAGTCTTGATTTTCTGGACAGCACAAGAGATTTTCTGGCCGATTGAATTCTCTTCTCTCGTCGTCGATGAGAACAAGGAAGAAACAAAAGAAAGCCACATAGACAAACTCCTTCACCTTTAGACACGTGTTCCATAAGCACCGTCGCTTAGAATGGTAAAAATAAGCAATTGTTCTTAAATTAAGTATTTCTTTTTCATTTAATTAAATCACTTTTAATTCTAAGCACTGCATAAGAAACTTGCGGTAATGATGCTTTTATGGTGGGTAATCATTGGAGATGCTCTAAAGTTGCTTAAGTTGTGCCACGTGCTGGACCCTCACTAGTCACTACTATTCCCACCCACTTCCTCTATTATTACACACTCATATGTATGTATATGCATATGTTCATACCAACGCGTTTGTAACTGTATATATTGGTTTGACAAACTACAAGTTTTTTGTTGTCAACATATGTTATCATCTTATATTGAAAAGCACATTAACGAGATAAATAAACCAATATAAAGCCCAATATCATAATAGACATTGTGCGACATAACAAATCATGATTTATTAATTGTTTCCTCAACTAATAAATCATTCTCATATCTCACAGTTTACTATGAAACGTAATACAACACAACTGGATAGTATTTCCCAAACAAAGTTAAACTTGGGTTCATTATCGGTTCATTATCCATTAATCTTGCAATAATAGCAATTGAACCCTAACTGTATAACTATTTATTAATGTTTGGCCAACCATTGTGACTTCCACATTTAAATTTATGTCACATGTGAGGTTATTCGTTTTTCTTTTTAACTTCGGTTGTTTATATATATATATAATAATCTGAAATTCGATGTACAAATTGGAAATCTACATAGAATTCTTAAGATTCGCTAATTTTAAAAATACATATGTTCGCTCTCGTATTTGAGGAATTTTTTTTTTGAAAAGAAATCCAAATTTGTGAAATTCCAACATGAATTCAAATCCATCTACAACTTTTAAGAAATCAAATATTAATCAACACAGAAAACAACAAAACTTCTAATTTTTTTATGAAACAACAAACATTCTAATTGTAACAAAAATAAAAGAAATCCTGTTATTCGTAGTATTTCACTAATGTTCGATGAAAGGGTATTATTTTGCTCTTAAATCTTGAAATAACCAAGAAAATTAATTAATTAATTGATCTACAAGTAATCGGTACGTTCTTGAAAAAACTGGATATTCTCTTATATTATAACAAATAGTTGGGAAACAAATATTAAGAGATTACTCAGTTGCGGCAACATAAAAAATTATGGTTCGATTCTGCCAGCAAATTTCTTCAGATAAAAGTCAGAAGAGGGAGCTGCAAATCCTCATTGTAATCTCCATATTTCCCAGAAAATTTAAAAATCAAAATAGAAAAAGAGAAGAACAAAATTCCAATAATTCAAAAACGTTAATGAAATATTTATTTTGGAAGAGGAGATCGCTCAGTTCAGCGGGATTATCGACACGCAAAACTCTCCATGAAAAGAACAAGAAAAATCCTGCATTCCGGTCTGTTGAGCTTGAATATTACGAAGTCATCACCACGATTTTCTCTTTCAAAATCAATATATATTATTAAATGACAAAATCAAAGAAGAAATTGGAAAAGACGATAGCTAAACCCTAGACTTTGAGATTCATATTTATAGGATAGTCGGCTAGGGTTTCTCGAGAACAATTCGCTTGATTATAACTTAATTGTGCCTAAATATTTAAGTTGCCATTTTTGGCAAAGAAATTTTACAAAACCCATCAAACATTTAGTTTAATTCGTCCCGGCCCACTTGTGTTTGGAATCATCACCTAAGATAGACTACTCATGATCTACGTGTTTTTTTAAACGTCTTTCAACGTAGAATTCATCATCTATGTATTATTTTACCGTCTCTAACAGTAAAATTCATCATCGCTGCGTTGTCACACGAATACAAATTCATAAAATGCATATTATTAGTAATTAATCAACACTCATAATGTCTTAGGTATATAGTCGGCTAATTGCATATTGAATTCCAAGGTAGATTATTTGCTTACGATTGGGAGATTAGCAAATATTGATCCGTACGTAAACTAAATCAAAATTGTAACCAAGGTTACGAGTTCGCTATTATTTATGTTATGCCATGTATAAATGTATGAAACATTCTTAAGAGGTGAACCTCTTTATTCATCATCTCTTTGTCTACCCAATCAAAATATAAATGTATGAAACATTCTTGGGTTCACCCTAGGGTAAACCTCTTTATTCATCTCCTCTTTGTTTTACCCAATTTAAATATTTCATCTAATTAATTTAAATACAACAAAAATTAATATTAGTGGCACCGTACCTTCTTTTTAGTTTCTTATCAAATATAAAACTTTAAATTATTAAAAAATTGACAGATTACACAAAAGACATACTTAAACTCTAATCCTAAACCCTAAACCTAACCATAAACCTTAAACCCTAAACCTTAAACCCTAAACCCTAAACGCTAAATCCTAAACCTAAACCCTAAACCCTAAATGTATAAATGTATGAACCATTATTGGGTTCACCCCTAACCTAATATTTCATCTAATTAATTTAAATAAAATAAAAACTAATATTAATATTAGTGGCACTGTACCTTCTTTTTAGTTTCTTACCAAATATAAAACTTTGAATCCTTAAAAAATTAACAAATTACTCAAAAGACATATCTAAACCCTAAACCCTAAATTTGAACCTTAAACTCTAAACCCTAAATCTAACCCTAAACCTAAACCTAACCAACTCTAAACCATGAAACCCTAAGCCATAAATCCAACTCTAAACCCTAAACTCTAAACTCTAAACCATAAATGTATAAACCATTCTTAGGTATTCACCACCTCTTTTTCTAACCAATCAATATATTTCATCTAATTAATTTAAATAAAATAAAAATTAATATTAGTGGCAATGTGGCATTGTACCTTCTTTTTTGTTTCTTACCAAAAATATAAAATTTTAAATTATTAAAAAATTGCTAGATTACTCAAAAGACTTACGTAAACCCTAAACTCTAAATTCAAACCCTAAACTCTAAACCCTAATTTAACCCTAAACTCCAAACCCTGAAACCCTAAGCCATAAGCTCCAAACCCTAAACCCTAAACCCTAAACCTTAAACCCTAAACCTAAATTCTAAACCCTAAAACCCTAAACTCAAATATAAATAGTAGATATAATTAGCACCATAAATTTTATTAAAATAATACTCCATTAATTTTTATTTTGTTTAAATAAATTGGATGGCATATTTTGATTGGTTAGAAAAATGGTGAATAAAGAGACCCAATAATTTTTGAACAGTTTTTGGGTTAACCCCTAGGGGTGAACCTTTTTAATTATCCATCCCTCTTTTTCTAGCCAATCAAAATATGCCATCTAATTTACTAATGAAAAATTAAAATAAATATTATCTTAATAAAACAATTAAAGTAAATCACAGAAAATAAATATTTGATATTATCGAAATAAAACCATTAAATTTAGTCATTAAAAACCCTAAACTTTTAACGTAAGTCACCACTATTAACCCTAACCATATTCTTATACTTTTTTCTTTTCACGTATCATTAAAATAGATTTTAGAAGAATGAGGATTCACGTTTCCACAGATTTTGTAAGTCATTAAATCATATTAACTTTTTCTGTTACGAAGAAAGAGTATTTAATAATCGTTGATCCGCTTGTTAAGCTGTTGCAGCTAGTTGAAGCATAGAAGTAAAAGATTAGGCAAAAGTACGAGAAGAAAGAAAATTGATGTCCACAGTAAAATGTGAGTGCAGTTGATTGATTTTTTCAAAATATTATTCGTATTTACATCAGAATTTTTTAGTTTGGAAATTAGTCAATAGAATATTTTCGCAGTAAAGAGAATAAACATGAGATTTATAATAAAACATGAATACTTAACTTTTTAAACCATTCACCTGTATAAAGAAAACAATATGATATAGTGATAAAGCAAAAACTAAGAAAACATTAATAAATTAAATGGTATATTTTAATTGGCTAAAAAAAAGGAGTGAATAAAAAGGTTCACTCCTAGGGATTAACCCAAGAATTGTTCTAAGCTTTGATTCTGTTAGCTTGACATTGAAAGGTTATCCGTTATTTGCTCACACAATTTGACTATTAATTGTTGTAAGTTTGTAACATACAAACATGGATAAGGATTTTATTCTTCTTATATTCAAAATGAATATAATTTTAGATAAATCCAGATAGAAAAAAAAAATCTAATATGTTAAGGGTGGAATAGGTTACTCTTGCCTTTATATAATTTGTTAACAAAAAAAAGAGAGTATAAAGACAAAATTCATTGAAAAAAGGGAAATTGCACTCAATAACCATCAAAAATTATTATTATTAAGAAACTAACAAAAAAAAAAAAAATGGATCAATATTCTCTGTATATTATATAATAATACATTTTTATCCTTTTCTCTTTCTTTCTCTCTCCCTTCCATGCTTCCTCTCCTCTTCCCTCTCTCTCTCCTTCTATCTCTCTCCTCCCACACTTCCTTCTTACACGAATCCATTATTCTCTTATTCCCCAAATACCTTCATTGATTCTTCATCATCGTTATCTCTCTTTTGCTGGTTTCTTCTTTTGGGGAAAAACATGGTGGATCAATGGAGAAGAGATGTTATTGGATAAAAGAGGCGGGATGGAACAAGTGATGTCAGCTTCGTCACCATGGCCGCAATCGGAATTATATCCAGCATCGACTCGAACCTCCTCCTCAGATTACACACGTCCAACCTAGCTACGCTCTATGAAAAAACTCATACAGGTCTCCGACGAACTGATTCGTCGATCCCAATCACATCCAAAACTCGTACAGGTCTTCGACAAAACTGAATTTATGACACGCTATTGAACATAATTTTGGGGATTTTGTGAATTTTGGGGATTTTGTGAACATAATTTCGTACAGATCTTCCATACAATTGGCTGGTCATGGATTAACATAGAATGTCTATTAGTGTATTTGTATAGAACCTCTATTTTTTTCCAAATGCTGATTTATAAAAGTAAAGCTCTTTCTACGGTGAATATGATGTTTTTATTGTTTTGTTACCAGCCACACAGGAACTTAGAATCCTCAGTTACATCTGCAATTGGCGGACAAATTTTGTGTTTTCAACATTCTATTTGTATGTATTAAGAGTGTTCATCATTTTAGTCTTTTTAATATTAGACATTAATTTCAACGTGTGTATAAAACGTCTATTTTTTTATTTTACTTTTGATAAACATTTTGATAAAAATGACAAAACATATAGAATGTATGTGTAAAATATACCATTATATTCATTCTCCTCCCCATATTGTACTCCTCTCATATCCCCGTCTATTCTACTTACCAATTCTATTCTACTTACCAATTCTATACTATTTTACAAACTTGTTAATCTAATAAATGTAAAGATTTGTTCCGCCATTGGATAATCGAGTATTGGTTCCGCCATCGCCAAGTACCCCAACCACCGCCTAGCCACCGAAGGTAAGTCATCCCTCACAATCATAAGCCCGATCGCCGTTGCCCACATCAAAAGCCCGTTCACTGTTTCCAACATCCAATCCAGCTACGCTTCACGACAACACTCGCACATGTGAATTTTGGGAATTTTGTGAATTTTGGGAGATTTTGTGAATTTTGGGGATTTTGTGTATAGGAATTCTGGAGAAGAATGTATGGATACATTTTAAATGATGATTTTTGTATGGTTTTTGTACTATTTTTTCTACTATCGTAGTTGGAGAAAAATAGCCACCGAAGGTTTTTGTACTATTTTTCCTTACCTGGTATGGAATGTTTATATATATGGATGAGCAAAGTGCACAAAGATTTGTTATTTTCTCTTGTCTCAAATAAAATTTTGTTATTTTCTATTTGCTAATTTCTATGTGTGTATAAAACGTCTATTTTTTAAGGAAAATTATTTAGTGCTTTGCTTCGATGCATTGGATTCAAGCTTCGTATCAACTGGATTCTTCCCGGACATAGCTCTAGATTTATGTAATATCTATATTTCCTTTGAATATTTCACTTAGATGCTCTTGTATCACGTGAGCTTCATTTCCTTTGGTATAGAAGGTCTGCAAAAAAAATAGTATGGAAGGTCTATGTTTCTCAATTGGAGACGAATGTATTGACATGTTGTAAATGATAGTTTAATATATTGATGAACAAAGTGCAGAAATGCTTCTATACTATTTTTTCACTTTGTATGAAATTTCTGTATTTTTTAGTTGGTAGATTTCTTATGTTTTTGATTTTTAAAAATAGACTTGCTATGTTATTGAAAAAAAAATAGACTTCCTACGTTACAGGTGCTATTATTGACGTATGAAAAAAAATTCGGGTTCGTTTTTCAAAATTCAAATCATGTTAGACGTGAAATAAAATCAGTATTTTTTTGGTACTAATACAAGGTTGAACCAGTTACCAGTATGCGATTTATGCAACAAAAAAAAACATTGGGGTAAACATATGTAATGTCAAAATAAATCGTATAGTCAGTCTATTTTTTTTGCTGGGTAAAAGACTACACCCCTAAAGCTGCTTAATCACATGAATATAATGATTACAAAAGCATATGAATGGTTACTTACTTAATTGTTTTTATCTATGACTATATTCTTCGTACTTTATCTAAAATTTGTTATTTTACCAATTGTTCCTTGAAAAAAACTATCATAGAAACCAGTTTATTTAGTAGCAAGACAAAATTCATGAATTATCCATTTATAAAAAAAATTCCGAAGTGAGGAGAAATAAAAAAATTCCGAAGTGAGGAGAAATAATATCCTCCCACCACAAGTTTTCTCAAAACAAACAAATTTTATTTAATTATTTAATTATTTATACCTACAAAAAAATAAAACTAGTGTAGAAATATAATAAATATAACAACCACTATAAACTCGCCACGTACAAACCTTTGTCAAACAGTTGACAGTAGAGTGGTCTCTCTGTCTCTCTCGGTCTCGATTTCTGATTTCGCACTGTACGAGCACATAACATAAAAGAGCAGACAAATTAATTGATCTGCTGCTCAAGATTTTCGAAAGGATGTCATGTCTGGGTAGGATTTTGTCGGTTTCCTACCCACCGGATCCGTACGATTCGCGGTTTACAGTGTATAAGCTGTCTTCACTACGGCGTAATCGGAGATTGAGATGGCGATTCACGGCGTCGGACCCTGAATCTTCCCCCCCAGCTTCCTCTCTCGACTCAGATTCTGCCGATAAATTCGCTGCCGGGTAATCCAATTAGCTTCGCCTCATCTTCTTTATATGGATGTTTTGTTCTGTCTATGAGAGTTGAATCCGTAAAATCACTGACTTGGTTTAGTATTTTTTTCGAAAATATCGCCGTCACTGTTCCCAATTTCGAAAATCTTGAATTTTGAAGTTTCTACATTTGATTTTAGGTATGTCGTTAATAAGGAACAAATCGGTTTAAAAACCATGTTTTGATATGTGTTCGACTTCAAACGAGAATCGCTCGCTGGTCCTCTCTTTTTCAGGGTCTCGTGTGACACAGAGTTGCTATACTTTTTGATTATTTGTTGCAGCTTTTGTATCATAGAAGGGCCTGAAACAGTACAGGACTTTGCCAAAATGCAATTACAAGAGATTCAAGATAACATTCGAAGCCGACGAAACAAGATCTTCTTGCACATGGAAGAGGTGCATCTTTATAAAACCTTTATTACTTTCTAAAAGTGGAAACCTTTTTATTAGTTTCTAAAAGTTTACTGTTTCGTGGATTGTATATATAGGTACGGAGGCTAAGAATACAACAACGGATTAGAAACAGAGAACTTGGCATTATAAAAGAAGAGCAAGAACACGAATTGCCTAATTTCCCATCCTTCATCCCATTCTTACCTCCATTGGTGAGTTTCCATTAGAACAATTGGATTCTTTTTGCCTTTGCAAGAGGTTTTCTATGCTTTGAATTGATCATAAATAACATTTCATTTTGCAGACCGCTGCCAATTTGAAAGTCTATTACGCAACTTGTTTTTCACTCATCGCGGGGATTATTCTATTCGGTGGCCTACTTGCGCCTACGGCAAGTGCTTTGCTACACATTTTCACCTTTGAATTTTCCTTTTTCAAGATTGGCATAGTTTACTTTGATCTCTGTAATATATAGTTTTCATTTGTAACCTCGGCAGCTAGAGCTGAAGCTAGGTATAGGAGGCACATCTTATGCAGATTTCATTCAAAGCCTTCATCTACCTATACAATTGAGGTTTAATACTTGTTTCTTTCGGTTTTCTGTCAACTGTGATTTCCGTATCTTTATTACTTTCTTTTCTTCTCGTATAGTATTTCTTGATATCTATACATTTGCGTCTTTATTGAAACATTGCTTAATCTGTATGTTAACCTGAATGACAGTCAAGTAGACCCAATAGTAGCATCGTTCTCTGGAGGAGCTGTTGGTGTGATTTCAGCGTTGATGGTAGTCGAAGTCAACAACGTAAAGCAGCAAGAGCACAAGAGATGCAAATACTGTCTAGGAACTGGTATTATGTTTCCTTTGCTTTTTCTTGCTTTCAAAAGAAATGAGATTTGGATTCTGGTTTTAACGCCGTCTTATATAACACAGGGTATCTAGCATGTGCTCGCTGCTCTAGCACAGGGGCTCTTGTTCTAAGTGAACCAGTCTCAACTATTGCTGGTGGGAATCATTCGCTATCACCACCCAAAACCGAAAGATGTTCAAATTGCTCAGGTGCCGGAAAGGTAAAAACACAAAAACCAAAAACCTAAACCCAAAGCTTAAGATGTGGATGCTAAGTTGTATGTGTTTGATGTTCAGGTGATGTGCCCGACATGTCTGTGCACAGGAATGGCTATGGCGAGCGAGCACGACCCTCGGATAGATCCCTTCGACTGAATCTCCAACACAGCCCACTTCCCCACAATCTCTTTCTGTCACTGTAACTGGTATGTACCGATGAATAATTAGAACTGCATCCGTTGATCTGTATATACATACACAAGTGAAGTTATTATACAATGTTAGATTTGTATTCTCAAAACAACGTAGAGAAACTAACAACTTGAAACCGGCAGGTTTTCTACGTCTTGTAACATAAAACGGCATGTAGTGTTTGGTTTCTCCAGTAAGCAAAAAAGCTTGTTTGCTGTTAATATGTCTTTCCCCCTTCATGTTACAATTTTGTTTATTTGGTTCTGAGCTCTGAATGTTTTCAGTTCTAGAACAATGAGAAGAAAAAAGGATGGAAACATGTGTGTGTGTGTGGCTCAAGCTTCCCAGCCACGCAAGAGAGCGGCACGATCAACTCGGTTAACACCAAGAGTGAAAGCTCCTATACGGAGGTTGCAGGAATTAGAGTGGCACACCAGGAGTGAAAGTTCCTATACGCAAGAGTCATGTACTTCTGTATGTTCACTTTTCCCTCTTCCACATGAACCCACTCGGAATAGATAACCGTCACTCCTGCGTTTTGCGTATATGTCTGGAAGATTCACCGCCCCCGTTCTTCAACAGAATCTGCACGATAGACACAATAAAAAGGAAGCTTTAGAAATTAAACTCTCTGAGTAACATATCAGAACAGAAAACAGAGCTTTTTGTCCGAGATACACAATCAAACTTGGTTTATAGGAAGAAAAGAAGCTGGAAACCGGGATTTTAGTCGTAAATAATAAAATGTCAAACCCGTAATCGAATACCCGTACTCAGCAAGAAGAGCTTCAGTGGCAGCCTCTCTACCAAGCGAGCCACCAAGATCCCACATTTAGAGATAATACAGGCGAGCTTGGGTCGAATCAAGTGCATGGGTCGACTGAGAGGGGAGGGTTTTGAGTTTGGGAAATTAACATTGTTACTTAGTTGTGTCATTATTAACAATGTTAATGGCCAAGTTATCCAGTTTGACACATTTTTAAATAGATTAGTTTAAAAATTTAATGAGAGAGTTTGAATATCTTCGGGCAATAAGTGAAAATTTGGTATCTAAATAGCTAATTTCCCCTAAAACATCAAAACATAACGAAACATATGAAGAGATTAGTTTATTTATAAAAAAGCTTTTATAATAAAGTCGTTGTGATTCTTATTCCTTGTGAAAGCGAAACACTACACAAGCCTCAACCCCTTCAGAAATTACAATTTACAATATCAGAAAAAGTGCAAACGATGTGGTTGATTAAATTTGGTAGTTCTAGATTAGAAGAAAGAAGGAGGAGGGAGGAGCCAGCTGGATCCTTGGATGTAGCCAAGCGAGATGAAATAGTTAGCTTCGATGTTGTCAATGTCTTGTGTAAAATTAACTCTCTTCTCCTTGTGCGATCCTTGTCCTGTGCACTTGTACTCTCCATAGAACACCGTCCTGTGATAGTGAACTTTTTACGGTTCGCACAATTACCCACTGTGCACAATGCCTCAATCTAATGGCATGTCATTGTAGCACTTTGGGATCGAATCCACAGGGAAATAAGAACGACGCACTAAGAATACAGGACGCTATCTAATCTAAGCAAATATCGGGTTTTGGTTTTTATCGGACAATTTGAAACGTGCAAAATAGAGAAATAAACGAGTAGCAAAGCAAACAAGAAAACGATTAATATCAAATTTAAACAAACGAATTCTCGGGTAAAGCAATCGACTCGGGTGATTCTTTAATCTACTCAAGATGCTCAAACATTCGACTAAATATCTCCCTAGGCCTTAGAACACTACTAAAGATTAATCCACTTCCATGGTATTAACCCATTTCTTAGTCATCAATCGTCATAAACTTCCGTTCGCGATTCTATGACTAACAAGCATTAATAACAAGTCTAAATAGCCATTAAACACCCTAGACATCTATTTCCATAGGCTAGGAATGTAAAACACTCATTGAATTGGTTGGGGAATTTCATCGAACACCTTCCGGGCGAGAAATTCCCTATGATCTAAATCAACTTTGTCAAGGCCAATCCAGCATTAATAACACTCAATGAGAAAGGATATCAACTAATCTAGTTCTTAAACATCAAGAACAAACCTAGAATCACCCTAATCTACTTCACCCAAGAATCCTAAAAGAACTACTCACACATAGCTAAATCACAAATATAAACCGTACAAATGAAAGCCATAAGCAAAATAAGAAGAATGGTAAAAAGAGTTTAAGAAAATCTTCACTAAAATGGTTTGGATCTTGAATCCTTCATACAAAACAAAAACAAGAAAAGAAGAAAGAAATAAGTGGCTTAGAACCCTAAAAAGAAGCAGCCAAAAAAACTCAAAAAAAGAACTCCTGTCTAATTAGGCTTAATTTGCTTAAGTAGATACAGATCGGGTCGGGTCAACCCGGGACAAACCGGGTTTGACCCGACAACTTTTTTGTCCGAGAGGGTTCACAGCGGTCAGCTCAGACCGCTGCATGACCGCTGTGAACTGCCTGCTGTTTGCTTCGGATGGATCCGCAGCGGTCTGCTCGTACCGCTGCACCTGACCGCTGCGGACTTGAAAGTGCAGCGGTCTGGTTTGACCGCTGTATGACCGCTGCGAGACTTCTGGTTTTTGCTCCGGCTGGATCCGCAGCGGTCTGCTCGTACCGCTGCACCTGACCGCTGCGGACTTGAAAGTGCAGCGGTCTCCCTAGACCGCTGCATGCTGGCCGCTGCGCTTCCTGATTTCCTCCTCCATCACTCGATCATCTCTGTTCGCTGCGGGTACGTTCCTCCTAGTCCATGATCTTCCCCAAGCTCCAAAAAGCACCTAAAAGACTCCATAGCACACAAACATATGCAAAAACTAACCTAAGACTCACTAATTCTAAAATGGATGCAAACTATACCAAAAACAAAGAAATGAATGCAATAAGTCACAAAATGCTAACTAAAATGTATGCTAAAATGGGCTAAATTATGCAACTATCAACTCCCCCGAACTTGCCTTTTGCTTGTCCTCAAGCAAACAAACATAAACAAGTTGGAGAAAATGATTGAAAGCGGGAGCTCAAATCAAAAGAAGCTAGCAAAGCATTCACCATGATGTCCTTAGGAAATTATAACATGTTGCAAGAACAAACTTCTTAATCCACTCTAGCTTCTCTAGGCTTATCGCAACTCCAAATATTTTTCTCTACACTCAAAGTCAAGCATCCGACTACCGTCATATCGACCAACTCTCACATTCAATTAATCGTTTCGAGGTGCGGTCTCACAAATGGGCAGGTGATCTATATACCAATCGGTTGAACAAGAGAAAGATTTATCAATATAAACAAGAGATCAATTTAGTGGTTAACTCTATGAAAAACGGAGTACAAACACTTCGCAAAAGCAAGGAAGATCGGAACAATTTACGCATACAAAGTATTCACTTCCATTGTTCTACCCTTCCCTAAGCTTTGAGTATCCAATTCACTATTTCTACCCAAGTGTTTTTCTTTTTGCTCTTTGCCAAACTAAATCTCTACCCTTTTGGTCATTTCTCTTTTCAAATCGTTCCTTGAAAATTTCCATTCGCTCTTTCGCTTCCTTTTCTTATCTTTCATCACTACTCCTTTCCCTTTCTTTTTCACACGTCTTTTCTTTTCTTTCATCTCTAGGGGGAGTCTCTTTTTTTTTTTTTTTTTTTTTTTTTTTTTTTTTTTTTTTTTTATTATTATTCCCCAAACATTGGCAACTCTTAACACCATTCTCAATCTCCTTTCTAATCACTAGCCAATTTCCCAAGAACAACAAACCTAGCTAATGGAAGCTATCCCTTGTCGTCCTCGATACTTACAAGATTTTACAAGTGTAGTACTATCAAGAAACGAGGCCTCACTCACAAAATCATCAAGGGTGGAAGGAAATGGTTGGGTTTAAAGGTGGGGAAACCATTTATAAATGGAAATGGCCACCCAAGTCAACAAGAGTGGTAAAAATTAATGCAAAGATGACTTGGATGTTTTTAGGTGACCATGGTTAAGCATACACAAGCCCATAAGTGAGAAAATTAAATTCAATTAAGTCCAATAGTTAAGGAGTTGGTTTCAATTCAAGCAAACATCAACAAGACGACAAGTTTCAAGTGGAGAGATCAAAGCACGAAGTTTGCGAGTTTTTTCAAGAGATGTTCAAGCAACATGGTATGATTAACAAGGGCATCACATTGAATGAAATGCTAAGCTTTAGTTACTATCATTGCTCCCTATGCATATGCAATGCACTCCTAAATGCTTCTAGACTCAATCCTAAAAAGAAAAGAATGCAATGCAAAACTATATGATCAATTTTTTTTATGGTTTTTATATGCACTTATATGAATGAATGAGACTCAAAGATGGAAAAATAAAAATAAGATCACAAAACACAAGATCAAAAGACACAAATCCTTCCCCCGAACTTGAATTGCAACGTCTCGGTGCAACACAAATCAAAGAGAAGGTAAAAATATGCAAAAATAAGTACAATGAAATGGAGTTTGGATCATACCTTTGGATTGGAGAGGAGTGTGACGTGCTGTAGCTCTACCCATTCATGCATTAAGCACCACGACCTTGGACCCAAGAAAACTATAAACATCAAACAAAAACATTAAAAAGAACAAGAAAGAACGAAAATATATACAAAGATAGTCATGGGAATGCCTCCCAAGAGCGCTTGTTTTACGTCGCTAAGCTTGACGTTTCAACTGTTAATCATGAGAATCAAAAGGTTGAGCCAATGCACCTTTGGTCCTTCTCTTGTCAAGACAAGAAACAAAATATGCAACATGGCACACGACTATCCATGGCAAAGAGGCATAACTCACATCAAGAAAGGTTACTAAAAATATAGCATACATCTTGGAATTTTCCTTGATGATGAGATGTTCACGAGGACCAAATGCATTTGATGGAAAAATGAAGTCGATTTCATGTTTAAACGAGTTAATCACAAAATAGTCAACTTCATCTCCATCAATCATGTAAAACACATCCTCTTTCCTAGATTTCATCTCAACCTTAGGGTCATCTATCTCATTCAAGATCTTATCTACATCAAGCACATCCCCTAGGTAAGATTTTTCAAGAAGAGAACTAGATTCCTCAGGCATTGAAAGCTTAAACTCGATATCATGATCATTCAAAGCACATAGATAATTAATATCAAAACATACTTCATGATAATCACTAGCAAACTTTTCTACTCTTAAGGTTTCTAGTATTTGAGACTCACATATTAAATCACAGCAATCATTAATGAGCTCGAGAGCATGTGAACTAGAAGCTACATCTTCAATGCAAGGCAAGTGACTATCCTCATAATCAACGATTTCAAAGGTTGTGTCAAAAATACCTTCTAGTTGGCATGGTGGAACCCAATAAATTACCTCTTCGAGTGCATGAGCTATCTTTATCTCAATATATGTGAGCTCCCTTCCCTCAAGCGCTGCCCGACGTGACATGAGGTTCAAACGGATCATAATCGCGAGATTACTCCTTGTCAATGCCGGGTTTTCTTTGCAAAGCTCATCCAACTCTACTTTTTGTTCTGATGTGACTACACTTTCATCAAATGGTGGCTCCACATATGGCTCATCATCAATGCTTTCATCAAATGTGGCATCCTCTTCTTGTGGCCAATCATTGTAATCCATGGCCATCGACTCTAAGAAGCAAAAAAGAAGAAAATAAAATGTTAGTAGAAGTCAAGAACTTAGTCTCAAATAGTATCCAAATCCTAATGGCTATTGCTAATTTCCCCGGCAACGGCGCCAAATTGATAGTGAACTTTTTACGGTTCGCACAATTACCCACTGTGCACAATGCCTCAATCTAATGGCATGTCATTGTAGCACTTTGGGATCGAATCCACAGGGAAATAAGAACGACGCACTAAGAATACAGGACGCTATCTAATCTAAGCAAATATCGGGTTTTGGTTTTTATCGGACAATTTGAAACGTGCAAAATAGAGAAATAAACGAGTAGCAAAGCAAACAAGAAAACGATTAATATCAAATTTAAACAAACGAATTCTCGGGTAAAGCAATCGACTCGGGTGATTCTTTAATCTACTCAAGATGCTCAAACATTCGACTAAATATCTCCCTAGGCCTTAGAACACTACTAAAGATTAATCCACTTCCATGGTATTAACCCATTTCTTAGTCATCAATCGTCATAAACTTCCGTTCGCGATTCTATGACTAACAAGCATTAATAACAAGTCTAAATAGCCATTAAACACCCTAGACATCTATTTCCATAGGCTAGGAATGTAAAACACTCATTGAATTGGTTGGGGAATTTCATCGAACACCTTCCGGGCGAGAAATTCCCTATGATCTAAATCAACTTTGTCAAGGCCAATCCAGCATTAATAACACTCAATGAGAAAGGATATCAACTAATCTAGTTCTTAAACATCAAGAACAAACCTAGAATCACCCTAATCTACTTCACCCAAGAATCCTAAAAGAACTACTCACACATAGCTAAATCACAAATATAAACCGTACAAATGAAAGCCATAAGCAAAATAAGAAGAATGGTAAAAAGAGTTTAAGAAAATCTTCACTAAAATGGTTTGGATCTTGAATCCTTCATACAAAACAAAAACAAGAAAAGAAGAAAGAAATAAGTGGCTTAGAACCCTAAAAAGAAGCAGCCAAAAAAACTCAAAAAAAGAACTCCTGTCTAATTAGGCTTAATTTGCTTAAGTAGATACAGATCGGGTCGGGTCAACCCGGGACAAACCGGGTTTGACCCGACAACTTTTTTGTCCGAGAGGGTTCACAGCGGTCAGCTCAGACCGCTGCATGACCGCTGTGAACTGCCTGCTGTTTGCTTCGGATGGATCCGCAGCGGTCTGCTCGTACCGCTGCACCTGACCGCTGCGGACTTGAAAGTGCAGCGGTCTGGTTTGACCGCTGTATGACCGCTGCGAGACTTCTGGTTTTTGCTCCGGCTGGATCCGCAGCGGTCTGCTCGTACCGCTGCACCTGACCGCTGCGGACTTGAAAGTGCAGCGGTCTCCCTAGACCGCTGCATGCTGGCCGCTGCGCTTCCTGATTTCCTCCTCCATCACTCGATCATCTCTGTTCGCTGCGGGTACGTTCCTCCTAGTCCATGATCTTCCCCAAGCTCCAAAAAGCACCTAAAAGACTCCATAGCACACAAACATATGCAAAAACTAACCTAAGACTCACTAATTCTAAAATGGATGCAAACTATACCAAAAACAAAGAAATGAATGCAATAAGTCACAAAATGCTAACTAAAATGTATGCTAAAATGGGCTAAATTATGCAACTATCATCCTGCTCATCAACCCGTGCTATTTCTATTAATATATATTCGCAATAACGTTTTGCTATTGAGATATATATATTATTTTAATTAATGGTTTGGATTACATACTTGTCACGCTCCGTTTGGCCATTTTCTTGCCATCCGGACGGGTTCACGACACTTGACATTTGGGTGTATGCGTACACGACCTTGGGGTGGCTCATCCATGCTCGACCCAAGTAGATCCCGGTTCCAGTCCCTGTAACCTTGCAGTGCACGAATGAGTATCCGCTTTTCTCGGCCGCGCTTTTTCCCGCATGAGCTGCGATCACTCTGAGTCCATCTCCCACAACGTTTAGTTGTGTACGCTTTTCATTAAAGAAAAGGATTAACCATTAGAAACCATCAAGAAAACATGTATATAACTAACTGGACAAGCAATGATGTATTAGGTTTGGTACGTACGAGGTATAAAGAGCGTCCGCTTCCAAAGATAAAATCAAATGTCCCTTCGATGTAACTGTCTTTGAAGAAATGGTTTCCGGTGTCATCGCAAATCGTGTCTTGATAACCGTAGAATTTACAGTTGTAGAAAGCTGCTTTGTTTCCAGAGATTCTCATAGATAAGGCTTGTGCTCCTTTCCTTTTCCCATCCGGCATCGGAGCAGAATTCTAAATACAAATTAACACCCATTTTAAATGTTATATGTAGGAATCCCACATTAAAAATCCCGTTTATATATATGTATATAGTGACTATTCAAATAATAACTAGCTTTTATATCCAAATTAATCTCAATAGGTAATTAAAAAAAAAGTTTTGTGTTTGGTTCAATAGGTTTTCGGATGAATCTAACCTACCTAAATTGATGATATCAATAGGTTTTGAGATGAGAATGTAGGTACCTTGACAATGATGTTAACGGCCATGAAATAGTCGGACAAGACAATGAGAGTCGCGCTATCGACTGTCCCGTATTGGGCTGCGGTACCGTCGAATGTCAAAACCGGCATTTCATTCGGATGACCGTACAATGTGATGAAGGGTTTGTTTCTGTCGATCGTGACCTTCTCTTTGTACACACCGCGACCTAACTTGATGATCACGCGCTTCGTGTTCCCTGCGGGTACACTCTTTATCGCCTCGGTTAAGGTCTTGAAATGGCCTCTTCCATTTTGTTTCACCTGCATTCATCCCCAATCTAATTATTATTGCCATGCATTATTTTGCGTCCGGCTAGATACAAAAGATCGTTAAGACTTTCGCGTTGACCGATTTAAATCAAACACTAAATTGAATGTTATGATTTGAATTTTTGGTATGCCTTGATGACATATCGGGCTGCCTCAGCGGTCAATAGAGCTGGATCTAATGTGCCATTTCTACTAGCCAACGAAGGGACGTTGGTGTTGAACCACTGCTCGATTCGGAGTTTGCTCTGCGGAATTGGTGATGCATCGTTACCGGAAACTACGGGCGATGTAATCACAACGACCAGGATTATTACTATTAGGGACACATAATTGTATCCCATTTTTTTTTATAAAATCTATTTTTACTAGTTTTTCTAAAACATAGATAAATAACTTTTTGTATTTTCTTTTTCCTGATGGAATATGTATACCATCGCCGAAAGCGAAGAACACTCGATGCCATTCATTTTTGTTGTTGCTGCCCCGTTATGAGAATGTTTGTTTACTCACTGTCAAAGTTTAACCTAATAAAGGATTCTGTGTTCTCTATTCTTGTTACTGTTGTTGGGAAATAATAGGGGTGTGCAAAAAAACTGAATCAAATCCAAATCGAACCAACCAAATTTAAACCGATTCAAACCAAACTATATTCTATATATAACATAATCGGTTGAAGTTTTTCTCAACCGAACGGTTCGGTTTGGTCCGAACCGAACCGATAATCCAATGTATATTTTTGTTAATTAGTTAATTAAAAATATTAAAAATATAAACACATATGGTCGGTTCATATAAGAGATGAATAAACATTGGCTTGTATAATTAACTTATATTTAAATTATTGACTTGTTGCGGGTTCATTTTAATGGCATGAGAGAAACGAAACTATGATTTTTTTTATTTTTTTATTTTGATTAAGCGGAATAATTTCAGTTTGGTTTTAGACTTATAGAAAATAATTTCAGTTTGGTTTTAATCTTTTAGGGAATAATTTCAGTTTGGTCATTTCGTTAGGATTCTTGTTTTTATAAGTTATTTTTTTTTAAAAACCAAACTAAATTACAACCGAACCGAACTAAACCTAAACCGAACCAACCTTATTTCGGTTGAGTTTGGCTAGAGTTTTATTCAACCTGAATCAACTGAACCGAACTGAACCCGAACCGAATCCAAAATTAAACCTAAATGCACACTCCGAAATAATAGCAAAACAGAACAACTTTACTCACTGTGAAAGTTTGATATCACCTTTTTAACGCCATAAAAAAACATTGCAATCTCAATTAACAGTGGGTTAGCTAATTGTTATTCCTCCCTGTGATTGATTGTCTGAGTAACTTATGTTTAAAACTCCAGCATAATATTTAATTGTTAGATTCATAATCAATCACTGTACCCCGAACTCGTCGCTGCCCATGTCCTAACACTTGTGATGATGGTTCGTATATCACCGGAACATTCTGTGGGACTTGCATCTCCGGCGAGTGTCCAGAGATGCACATTGATCCCAACCCATCTTGTTGCCAGTACACTTCCACCATTATTCCTCGGGGATTCTCTGCGTTTTCTGTTCCAGGGATACCCACAAATCTTGCTCCCACAGGTATCTGTACAGCGAGTTTGTGTTCATATAACTTTTTTTCTTTCTCAATTTGTCATCAGATGTGAAATTGAAAACGTTGTAGATTTACCTCGACCGAGATGCCTGATTCTAACTCAAGAGTTACCATGGTTCCTTCAGCCGTTGCGCTTTCTAGTTCCGCCCTTCTTGCGATGTTGAGAAACACTTCTTCAAGAGTTGCAAGCCCGAGTTGGATGTCTGAGATGCCAAACTCAGATTCTCTATCTTGTAGCTCCCCGAAAAACCTCTATTCAAGATTTATGAAAATTATGATAACTCATTCATGAGACAGAGGAAGATCTAAGAGATTAATTTAGCAGAGCGTTGTAGAAGGTTACCGCCAATAGTTTCTCTTTGTCGTGTGGGATAACAAAAGTCATGAAAGCTTTTTTTTCTTCTGTTGGCTCAACTTTCAGATGCTGCAAAAAACAAAAAATATTGGTACAGGCTCAGAGGCATTATTAGATTACTAACTAACTAAACAATGCCGCTAAAAAACTTGAGTGTACATACCTCCTTACAGAATCTTTTCAATGGCTCGCGTGAAGTTTCATCACCGTCGTTTTTGTTTTTGTTTTCGACGAAGCTAACTGTAGCAACAAAGCCCGTGCCAAAGCGGGATTTTAACCTGATTGAGGTTCCAATGCAACGGAGCCTACCTTTAGCCATGATCCCTATCCGGTCACCTAAAATATCAGCTTCTTCCATCGAATGTGTTGTTAGTATGATGGCACGACCTTTCTTTGATTCTTGTATGATGTCCCAAACATGTCTCCTTGTGATAGGGTCCATACCCGTAGTCTACAATCCAAATACGTATTTGTGTTAGTGTGTATATATGTATAAACACATATTTAAAGAAGAAAGTAGCAAGTTGCATACATACCGGTTCATCTAAAAAGACCAGCTTGGGATCACCAATGAGTGCAATTGCAACACTGAGTCGGCGTTTCATTCCACCACTGTAACTTCCTGCTCTAATTTTCGCTGCTCCTGTCAGCCTTACATCTGCAAGTAACTTCTCTGCAATCTGTATAACGGAAAGAAACTTTGTAAGCAAAAAAAAGAAGGGAAAGGTTTATGCTTGGCCACAAGTTCAAATCAGATACCATTTGTAAAAATACATGAATTAATTTGATATTATTCAGTACCGATTTGATCGATGCTGGTGGCAATCCTTTGATGCTAGCAAAGAGGTAAAGGTGCTCTTCACTGGACAAAGCATCCCAAAGGATATCAAACTGTAAGAAACAAAATGTGATTTAAGCAGAGCAAATAGATCATTGTGTAAGAGGACAATGGAAGAAGAAATTGACAAACCTGAGGACAAACTCCTATCATTTTACGAATGTTGGACATACCAACTGAGCTTCTTACGGAATCTCCATAAATAAGAGCTGTTTAGGTCAATCAAACGGATCTTATTAGAATGGTTAAAATGCTTTGGGAATTAGCTTCTTCTAAACAGATCCTTACCATCCCCACCAGTAACTGGATTTATGCCAGTCAAACAACTGATAGTAGTTGTTTTCCCTGCGCCATTTGGTCCGAGAAGACAAAACAACTGATCTTTTGCAATATTCATCCACAAACCCTGAATATATTCCTTGAATTAGCTGAGGAATAACTTTGGGAAAGAGGCATACATTACAAGAAATATTTTAAACATTTTTTGTTCATTGTTTTGTTATCAGGAAATAAAATACCTTTACAGCTTGAAAAGGGGCAGTTTTCTTGCATTTGCAGCATCCGAGCTTTGTCGTTCCGGGATATGTCTTTGCAAGACCACGAATCTGAACTGCAATGTTAGGATCAACTATTCCATCCATTGCATGCTGTCTAACTACGATCTCCTCTTCGAGCACATCTTTATCCTCTGGCGTAATATGCTCTATTGGAGGAACTGAACCGATACAGCTACAAATGCTCCCTTCTGAAAAGTATAGAAACAAGTTTGGTTTACATTTTCCAGCGCACTGGATTTTTACAAGTGCAAGAGAAAATACCTTCCACTTTGTTGCCCTCTTTGCCAGTCCAATAACTAGGCTTTAGAAAGTAGAAGATGGATTTTCTTACACCGGATGCATTGGGAATAATATTGTCAAAGTAGATAGCCAGAACAAACCAGAATAGGAATGTCCCCACAAGCCATATGTAGATGTTATTCTGCCAAAAGTTCAAGGAAATATTTTGGTCAGAGAATAATAGGACAACTCATAATTGAAATCTATCTCAAAAGGTTTACATACAATTGTAAGAAAGCAGGTGGCATCGTCCATTGCGCATACTGCTCTTTTACTCCAATTAATTCCAGAACCTTCAGGATTTGATGTCGCTTCAAGAAGCAGCTGCAGACCCGCAGAAAAGGTATTCGGTGGAAAAAATGACCAAATCACCCGATAGATAGAATGTGCGTTTGAATAAGGGAATCCAGTAGTTGATACCATCTGAAATTAGAACTATAACTAGTCAGAATCCAAGATTTGAAGAACAAACTTTCTAAGCGAGAGAGAGGGCTGAGGGCACACCAGCGTTATAAAACCAATCAGAAACACAAGGAAACCGACAGTTGTTGCTGAAGATGATTTGCTAGTGAAAGCTGATAGCACGAATGCTAGGCTAATCTAGCAACACAAATAATAGATATAACTTAAGTGATACCCCAACAAATTAAAGGAGAGAAAAAAAAAGAAACCACAATTAGGAATGGGGTCTTACCATGTTTAACTGAAAAAGCAAGAAAAGTAGGAAAACAACAACAAAACTGTTCTTGAGGAAAAAATCAAATTGGAACATCATTCCAAAGAAGACTAAGGAGAGTGACGAGACGACGGTGAGGATTCCTTCCCATAAGAGCCATGATAACCAGTAAGCGGTATCAAAAACTCCCATCATTGTCATTGCCTGTTGGAAAAAACCATGATTGAACAATCTAATACACAATGGTATAACAATCTCAGCTACAAAAAGATAAGAAACCTGGCGAAGTTTCAGCTCTTTCTCAGTAACCAGAGAACTGAGTTGGAGAACAAAACCAAACATGGAGAAAGCAAGAAAGAACACTGGTCCCATTAGATTCAGGGCAGAAATAGTTGCTTTTCCGCCGATAGCTGGGCGCGCAAATTCCTTAAACCCAAAACCCCAACTAAACTCTGGATCTGAAAAAAAATGTATAAAGACATTTTACTTTCCATGTCAAAAATGTACATCCCAACTGAAAGATTTCAAGAAGTTACCTCCAATCAAGGACCTTGCGATCTCACGCTCAGCAGCGATTTGAAGAGGAACAAGGAACTTAAACGTCGGGTCTTCACTCCGACCACGTTTTTTCTCCGAGGAAGAATTTGTCTGAACTCCATAGCTGATTACTGTAGCATTCCTTTCCACAAAATGCAAAGCTCCGGGGACTTGCAAAGGATGTGACATAAACCATGCATCTACCTCCCGAGGCCCTTTGAATGATTGAACCTGAAAATAGACCACCACAAGATAAACATTTCTTCTGATTTTTCTTTCATTTTTAATCTAATTTCAAACAAACACAACACTTCACCTTGTTGCTCGGAATTGGTCTTCCCGGATTGTTCGCCATAATTGCAGAGATAATGTCAGTCACTCGACGACTCTGGTTCCCACTCCACAGGAAGTCGTAGCAGGGAAGCTTCACGAAAAACTTATCTTCACAAGGAGGAATCGGAGGCGAGACTAATGCCTTAGGATCGGTGACATTTATGTGCGCCGTCGAGGTTATGTCGCTCGCCTTCATCGCTTCCTGGATACAGAAGATGAGAAGGATGAAGAAGAACGAAGAGAAGAGATGAAGACACGTGGTTCTCTTGTTCCGCCATGATAGCAGCAGATTCTTCCTGAACAACGCCGTGAACTGCTGGTAGAGAAGCGGCAAGCCTCCTCGCAGAGTCATGATCAGAGGAAGAAGACGATTAGACTAATTTTTAATAAAAACAATTACGTGTATGATAAATTTACTTAGAAACGCCTATGAAAATTGATTTTAACCATTATAAAGACTCTCATTTATTACAAAATTCCAAGGGAATCTTAAAGCTATGAAAGTTTTAAGGGTAAAAATTCTTAAATTTGAATTTTGATATAAATGATATTTTTCCTATTTTGTGTTATGGTTTTAATTAAGAGATAATGGAAACGCGTTATCTAAAGCTGTAAATAGCTTTTCCGTTTGTACTAAAAAATTGAAATGTTTCCATTTACCCTCTGTTATGTTTGGCAAAAAATCTCCTTTATTACAAAGTAAGGGTGGCTGATGTACTGATTTATCACATTGTTACAATGTATTCAACCAAATTTTGATACAAATATGTTAAGGGTTTTTTTATTGGATTTATTATCAATTATGATACTTTTGATTTATTACAATCTAATCTAATGGCTGATTGATTACTTTCTCTCTTTTTTAGGCTGATTAAATTTCTCATTAACGTTAAAAACGGTGTGAAATTAAGTCCTTATTTAAAAATTTTGATAAATAATCCTGAAAATAAAAAAAAATCAAAGAAACAAAACCGAAAAAGGTGGTGTTCAGTAAGAAAAACAGAGGAAGAAAAAATTAAAGACTAACAAAGCTTCTTTCTTTCATCAATGGCGAATCATGGTCAAGCCAGTTTCTGGGCTCAGGCAAATGCGTTACTCAGAAAGAACTTAACTTTCCAGGTATGTGTATGCCTTTTCCGTTTCCTCTACGAAACCCGGTACATGTGTGTGCGAATCGGTGAAAAAACTTGACGGATCATCATCTCTAGTTCTGCTACTTGTGATTCTTCGAATTCTCGGACGAAATTTTGACACAATTTTACAGAATTTTGACGCAATTTTGTGTGGAAATTTACATAAACACAAGTAAAAATACGATCTTAGTCTAGATGTAATATGTAAATTTTGGTGCAGAGGAAACACATATGGACGAATGTTAGGCTCGTCCTGGTTCCACTCTTCCTTTGCTTATTCCTCCTGGCGATTCAACTCTTGCTCGATGCTGTGATGAAAAAACTCCCGGATACGATTAAGTGTGGAACTATAGATGATTTTCCCGGCAGTGATTGTCCCATCCTAAACCCTGCATTGTTGCCTCCGATGTTACAGATCCCAGAACCTGAATCACGTGCTGTTAAAGCTGATTTCTTTCCCTACGGAGACCTTCCTGACAAGTCCTGTAGAAAAACAGGAACTTGTCCTGTAACTATACTTCTTACTGGGAATAACCATACCCTTGGTAAAGGTACATATGCTTCATTTATGTTACCTTCTTCTACCATACACTATACTCTTATTCTTGGTTCTTATCAGCTCCGTGCGTGTTTCTCCAGCGTTATCCGCGAATATGTTTGGCGGTTCTTTCGCTGTGAATACCTCCGACCTCTTGCCTAGTTTAGCCGATAATGTCTTGGTATGTTCGATTGGCTAAAAGTGCAGACATCTATCTCTATGTCTCAGAGTTTTACTAAAATTAGTCAATGACTTTCAGGGTTCAATACTAGCAGCAGGGCAAAACAATTATGCAGATCCAGCAATTGACTCGGATTTTCCACTCTACAATATCCAACCTCAATGCAGTCCAAACTCTACGTGGCCACTCTCATTCGGTAAAATTAAGACAGGTATCCTCTCGATGTGTTCAAAGGTGTCAATTAACAAGTTTGAGACGATAAAATGTGTTTTTCTTCACGTCGACAATTAACGTAGTGGTTGTGTCTGATAAATATCCCAGAGGTGAAGTGTGTTCAAGGGTTGTGCCTCTGGAGAAATACCTCTGTAGAGGTCAATGATGAGCTTTTCAAGGGTAGTTGGAGGGGAAATCCTGAGCGGATGACAAATGAGATTGCTGCAGGTTGGCTAAATCTTCTCTTCTGCCTTTTTCACATAGTTATCCATCTCTGAACTGTTGATGTATTTTGCGTTGCTTTAGCATACGATCTCTTGAGTACGGATAGAAACAACCTCAATGTCACCATCTGGTATAACTCGACATACAATGACGATTCTCCAGCTGAACCTTTGGTCCGAGTTCCTCGCTTGATCAGTCTGGTATGAAATTACTCTCAAGGCATCCTCATTCCTTTAATTGAACCGGTCCAATGTTAACACACACCCTGCAAAACTGCAGGTATCAAATGCTTATCTTAAGGTTCTGAAAGGCCCGGGGACAAGGATATTATTCGAGTTTGTCAAAGAAGTTCCTAAACACGAAGATAAAAAATACAATCCAGATATCGCGTCCTTGCTTGGCCCGCTTTTCTTCACTTGGGTTGTTCTTCTTCTATTCCCCGTAAGTTCTTCTACAGTTGCATACTTTAGGCCATTTCAAGTACTACATTCCACAATATACTCATCCCAATGTGTATATTAATTTTGCAGGTGATCTTGACATCATTGGTGTATGAGAAACAAGAGCGTCTAAGAATTATAATGAAAATGCACGGCCTAGGCGATGGTCCATATTGGATGATTTCCTATGCCTATTTTCTTACCATATCTTTGTTGTACGTTGTTTCATTGGTGATCTTCGGGTCAGCGATTGGACTCGAGTACTTCCGGATCAATGACTATAGCATCCAGTTCGTTTTCTATTTTATCTACTTAAATCTGCAAATCTCCGTCGCCTTTTTAGTCTCTTCAATATTCTCAAAGGTTAAGACTGTTACAGGTATTAACATCGATCACATTTCTTGAATCTGCTCAAGAATACTCGAGTGAAATTTAAAATGGCCAACTTGATTTTTTTTGGCTTAATTGCAGTTGTTGCTTACATTTTGGTGTTTGGAACTGGACTCATGGGAAGCTTTCTCTTCCAAGAGCTGCTTGAAACTCCCTCATTCCCTGGTAAGTTAAAAAGATCAATACCTTGGAAGAACAAATACACATGTTTATGACCACTTGTTAACTAGTATTATTATTACCTTCACAGAAGAAGGGATTCTTGCCTTGGAGTTGTATCCCGGCTTCTCCTTATACCGCGGATTGTATGAGTTCTCGCAATCTTCCTTCCGTGGAAACGGGATGCAGTGGAAGGATCTCAGCGAAAGCGGAATGGATAAACTGTTCTGCATCATGTCAGTGGAGTGGTTTGTGATTCTCATTGTGGCCTACTATATCGATCAGGTTTTTTCATCTGGGAAAAGCCCCTTCCTTTTCTTGAAGAACCCTTTCAAGAAATCTTCTTCCCTACCAGTCCCTAGCGTGCAGAGGCAAAGCTCTGACACCGTCCTCCTTAGCATGGAGAAAACAGATGTCACTCAGGAGGTATGCAAAAAAAAAAAAAAATCTCAAGTGTTCTTATTAATTTCCATGATTTGAAGTCCTTCTGATAAAAAAAAGAGAAAATAATCAGAGGGAGAAAGTTGAGCAATTGAGGAATGAAGGTAGCGCAGGGCACGCGATCGTGTGTGACAACCTGAAGAAGGTGTATCCAGGTAGAGATGGTAACCCTCCAAAACTAGCAGTAAGAGGGTTATATCTCGACGTGCCTTCAGGGGAATGCTTCGGCATGCTTGGACCCAACGGTGCCGGCAAAACCTCTTTCATCAATATGGTCAGTTTCGCCGAACCACTATTTTTTACACTAAGTATTAACGTCTCAGAATGTAAAGTTTTGTAATATTGTTCTGCTGCGCTAGATGACTGGGCTCCTGAAACCGACATCTGGAACTGCGTTGGTTCAAGGTTTGGACATATGCAAGGATATGGACAAAGTGTACACGAGCATGGGCGTATGCCCTCAGCACGAGTAAACATACTCTTTAACAATGCTTTTGCATTTTCTTTCATTACCAAGCAAATAAGGAACAGCTTTGTTTTAATATCATTCAGCTTGCTCTGGGAGACACTAACAGGAAGGGAACATCTGCTCTTTTACGGGAGACTAAAGAATATCAAGGGCTCTGCTCTAACGCAAGTATGTTTAGCGCTTTCTGATTTTCTTATATTTATATGTATGTGTGTTATTACTCCAGAAGGCAATGCTAATTCATGGATATATGATAATTTTCAAGGCTGTGGAAGAATCTCTCAAAAGCGTCAGCCTCTTCGATGGAGGAGTTGCTGACAAACCTGCTGGAAAATACAGCGGAGGTATGAAAAGGCGACTTAGTGTGGCCATTTCGCTTATCGGGAACCCAAAGGTACATCTCCTGTTTCTCTTGTTAAGTGATTTTGTCAGCAAATGACTCAAATCTATTAACGAATCCATTGTCTGATTTGTTAAAAGGTGGTTTACATGGATGAGCCTAGCACTGGACTTGATCCAGCCTCAAGAAAGAACTTATGGACCGTGATCCAGCGTGCAAAACAAAACACAGCCATAATCCTCACAAGTATTTTTCATTCTCTATTTCTCACTCTCTCCTACATCTGAATCTGATTGATACCGTGAACTTAGCACAGCCATAATCTCATTTTGTTTCTTATCCCCTTGAGAAAGGGTTCTGAAGACAGTTACACTTAACAAGAAAGTTTTTAACCTAGAGAAGCTTGTCCCTCACGTTTTTCAGCTCACTCAATGGAAGAAGCAGAGTTTCTTTGCGACCGATTGGGGATTTTTGTAGATGGAGGCTTGCAATGCATAGGAAACCCTAAAGAGCTCAAAGGAAGGTACGGTGGATCATATGTGTTCACGATGACGACCTCGTTAGAACACGAGGACAACGTAGAGAGAATGGTGAAACGTATTTCACCAAACGCCAAGAAAGTATATCATCTAGCAGGTACACAGAAATTCGAGATCCCTAAGCAAGAAGTCATGATTGCGGATTTGTTTTTAATGGTGGAGAAGGCCAAAAGCAAATTCACGGTTTTTGCTTGGGGACTCGCAGACACAACTCTCGAAGACGTCTTCTTCAAGGTTGCTACAACTGCTCAAGCCTTCGATTCTTAGTCTTAATATTCGTATGATTCACCCTCTCTCTAGGGTATCGTTATTATTATTTTGATTCAAGTTAGGAATTTTTTTGGGGGTCATATTCAATGCCTTGAGAGACACGTTAACTGCACCAAACTTCCATATGTACCAAACGACCTGTCAGTCTTGTAAACTCGTAATCAGATCGAATCTGTTTCGGTTAAATCTTAAAAGTCCCAACCTTTTTGGCATGACAATAATTTCCAATCCGACCGGTTCCCGAGTTCAAAATCCGTTATTGTGGCTAAATTGTTAAAGCTATTGAATTACAAACTCAAATTTCGAATTTGGGTGGTCTCAGAACCCAAAAAACTTTCTGATTTGATTTTAAAAACATTGCTTCAAATTAACAGCATTATGATGAGAACGAGAAACACTCTAAAGCTCATCACGGTCCTTGACTCCTGAGCCGGAGCCAGAGCCAGAGCCAGAGGCTAACCACCTCGTCATGTTCTTTATACACTCTTGATCGATCCCAATCACGCCTCCAATATTCACGACTCCAGGATTCTGGCTGTTGTAAAACGAGAGGGCGACGGCTCGTTCGAAGCCACCGCTCAAGCAGAAATGAAGCAATCCTTTAGGGAAGACAAAGACATCACCTTTTCGCAAAACTGTCTGAAAAATCTTGTCTTTGGTATCTACAAATCCAGCAAACACGACTCCACTAACCACAAAGAGCATCTCGGATGACCTCGGATGCGAATGGAATGGCACATATCCGTCCCTTTCGAGGTCAGTTCGAGAGACCGAGAGGCCGAGAGTGTTGAGACCTGGAAACTCTGATGCAGTGAGCATTGTGACGTTCGACTGGAGGTAATTGTCTGTGTCTCCAGATGCTGTTAATTTAGAGGACTTGAAATCCTGAGCGTTGATCTTGTTCGGGTTCTTGCAAGGATAGCCGTTCATGAAGAAGATACTTTGTTCTCCCGGAGCCGTAGGGCACGTGTCCTGCATATTGTCTGAATCCGCGTAGACAGATAAGAAGATTGCACAAAACACGATCATGACGAAGAGTTTCATCCTTGTGAATTGTGATGAAGAGTACTTAACTTGTGATTAAACAGATATAAATAGAAATTAGAGGAAAGCCAAAAGAAAACACTCTGTTTCTAGGCGATGTGGCTTAGAGTTGAGTACACTACTTAGTGGTGGCTTTTTGAGTAAGATTATGTTCTAAGATTAAAATCGCTTCTAAGTAATACTTTTCACTAATTGTCCAACTTACTGATGTTGACTTTATTACTTCTACAAGCTCTAATTCTATTTCGTTTACCTGAATATGCAATTTTGCTTTGCTATAACAGGAAACCAAATAAGCTTCACAGGCTAGCTTACTTCCATGGAAATTTCGATATTCCTCAAATGAAAAGTACAGTACAACATTTTGGTTGGGTAGGTATATAAACCAAATTATACAATTGAAGGGGACAAAAGTTTATGTCCAAACCCAATTAGCGACCAAGGAAGGAAGAAACTGGAGATTATTCAAAACAGAGTGAGAAAGAAACACGCTTCTCTAGTGCCCGTTTTCAAGCCGGGAAGTATCGGTTTCATCGCGATTGTCAGAGCTTTCAAGAATATCTTGGATGAATTTTATGAAAGAGCATCCTCCACCCAAGAAATTGTGGTCGATGACACCATTTCCATCGAGAACATGCGCGAAATCCACCAGCTTTACTTGTTTGTGCCCGCTGCGCCTGTGCACCATCCCCTCCTTTCATCAAGAACGATTCATTCTCATAAACCATCAGAATCGAGCAAGAATTGAAATGGTAAATCGTTTGGGTTTCGAACCAAGCCTTAAGCTCCAACAATTGCGCTAAGATCCCATTAGAACCGCCATAAACCTCTGACGCAAAAGCACAGTTTGGTATCGAGTTAGAGTCAACAGGAGAGTTCGATGACACAAACTTCCTCATAGCCAATCTAGCACCATCGACTTTGTACCCAAGAACAACCTTCTTCTCGGGTCTCCAAAAAACTCGATTCTTGGTGGTCAAAAATCTTAAAACCAGAAACCCTGAACCCCAACGAAACCGTGGTGGTCTCTCTATCTTTCTTTATGCATTTCTTGAAGTATTCTTCCGATACGTCCGGATACCATGTTCTAGATCCAATCTTAACATCCATGATCGACGGATTTGAGTACCCCGAAACAACATCCTCAAGAACCATGTGTGGAAGCTTGCCAGACCCATCAGATGCTTCGACTAACTGAGTACCGTGATACACCGGGAAGTATTTATGGATGTGATCTGGAACATTCATGTTCGACGAGAAGGACTCGTAGAACTTAGCCTCGTTTTCCCCACGAGCATCACCCTGAAGTGGCTTGAAGAACCGGCCTTCGTCGTCTACGAGCGGACCAAGCTTCCCATCTCTGGCAATGTGACCAGCAACTTGGTGTTCAGGGACCTTGAGCATCTTTGTGCAACAGGATATATGATGATGATGAATCTGAAGAATAAGTAATCAGATCCACCAGAACATTTCTTAGTATCCTTCTTAAAGACATACTAGATCTAAACATTTACAGATCATTGATCTAAAATCAATCGCAAATTCAAAGTTAAGTTGAAATCAAAGTAGACGGTTAGATCACACGAGCAAACAAGACAAGTTTCATCCTTTAATTTCCAGGAAATCATACACTAGGGAGAAACACCAAACCAACCAAACGCTAAATCCAGAAATAGCGTCCTTTTTTAAGAGATATTACGGAATCTGATTAGAGAGCTCTTCAGTTCTCTCCACATAACGAACAAAGAAAGAAAAAAAAACCCCAATAATCACGTCTATTACAACTCCTCGAGTTCATCGCAAATGAAACAAACCCAGAATCACACCATGGGAAAAAAAAAAAAATTTGAGATCTCTAAAAGCGTATCAAAAAGTTAACAATCTTTTCGATGAATTGAATGAAACTTAAGAAAAGTTCGATCTTTTATAATTGAGTTGGAGCAACACGAAGAACTTGGCTCAAAGATAAAAGAGATTAATCACATAAATTTTCGACATTGAGGAAGAAAATAATACCCAAGAAATCTCCACGGAGCTCGAAAATTTGATGCTAAAACGAGATGACCAAAGATGGGAAATTGTGTAATTGTTCCAAGAAGAACAAAAAAAATACTAAGCTATCTTGTCGGGAAGACGAATAAAAAATAATTTAATTAATAGTATTGATTATTGAATAAGTTCTTTTTTTTTTAAATTAAATCACTAAACCGGACCCGTGTTGAGAAAATTACGAAAACCGAATTCTAGAGAGAACCGGTTTGATTATATAGGGCTTCATCATCTGATGATCAAACTCCAAACTTTACAAATCGGCCGCCATCTCCTACCTCAGGCTCTATTAACTATCGATATCGTTGAATCATCAATAGTTCTGGGTATATTTGTGAAACCCTAATCTAGAGCTCATTCTCTTCTACTATTCTCTCTCAGGGTATCTAAGCGTTAAGAGGTTTTGATTTGCTTATGTACTTAAATGTTTCGTCTTTGTATTCATGAATATACGATCTTCTCTTTCCAGAATCTGTGAAGCTTTGCTGGTAAGAAGTAAATGGCTCGTTTCAAAAACGTAAGTGGAAAACGTCTGTGTTGAGTTTCTCTACCAATTCGTATTTGTTTCCAGTAATATATTATTTACGGGTTTATTACACTTTGTGATGATATAGAATAAGAAGGGTAGGGTCGCTGTAAAGCCTATCGTGAAGAAAAATCAAGCGAATGTTGATCATGTCACTGGGGATAAGATCCCCAAGAGTTTTGTGTTTTCAAGGATGAAACTTCCTGGCTCTGTCAAACAACTTCAGATGGATTTGAGGAAGCTCATGCTTCCCTACACTGCTCTCAATCTAAAGGTCAGTTAATTATGTTATAGTTGGGAGAAAACCAAAACTGGAGAAAAAGGGTTTCATATGTGTGACCATTACTGATGCAAGTTGTTGCCTTTTCCATCGCTTCTGTGCAGGAGAAGAAGCGGAACACTTTAAGGGACTTTTTGAATGTATCAGGTCCAATGGGTGTTACGCATTTTCTTATGCTATCGAAAACAGCATCTGCACTGTCTCTAAGAGTAGCAAGAACCCCACAGGGCCCGACTCTCACATTCAAAATTCATCAGTATTCCTTAGCATCAGATATTGCTCAGTCTCAGCTTCGGCCTAGATGTCCTCAAGATCTTTTCAAGAGTCCGCCTTTGGTATTCGGTCTCAACCTCTCTTACTTCATATTTGGTTTTTGTAATTCGTGGGTTTTGCTAATACTTGAGAATGTTAATTAATTCGTCTTGGTTCAGATTGTCCTTTCCGGATTCGGTACTCAGGAGCTGCATCTGAAGCTAGCAACGATTATGTTTCAGAACATATTCCCAGCTATTGATATCAACACTGTAAGTTTGTTGCCAAGAACAGAAGATATGTTTATATTACTGATTGCAACTTGTTTCAGCAATTTGATTGTGTTCTTGTGATGGTGAAATAATATGTCAGGTCAAGCTCTCCACATGCCAGAGATTAGTTCTCTTGAACTACAACAAAGACACAAAACTCATTGATTTCCGGCATTATTCTATAAGGCTTCAGCCTGTAGGAGTGTCTCGTAGGATCAGAAAGTTTGTGCAAAATCATCAGGTCCCTGATATTAGGAATCTGCAGGATGTTAGTGATTTTGTCACCAAGTAAGGATCTATATTGGAACAAATGTCTTTTCATTTATTCCTCTCTATATCAATCATTTTTATTGTTGTTGGTCTTTTATCAGGGCTGGTTATGGATCAGAGAGTGAAGGAGATGAAGAAGCGGCAACAGTGACACTATCATCTGATCTGGGCCGAGTTAACCGGAGTTCCACAAAGAGTGCAGTGAAACTGCAAGAAATTGGACCGAGAATGACTATGCAGCTTGTTAAAGTGGAGGAAGGATTGTGTTCAGGAGGAATCATATTCAGTGAATATGGTAAATGTTAATCTTATCCCCTGCATTGTGGTTTGTCTACCACAGGACGAATCATCTGATTTTGAGTTTATATTATCGGTCTGTTTCAGAAAATGTGGATGAGAAGAACGCGAAGAGGAACCATGAGGAAGATGGTGATGAAGAGGATGATGATAGCGAAGAAGAAGGTGAAGAGGGTAGTGAAGAGACATGGATGAAGATCTTGAAGATTGAAAAGAATTTATAGATTGTATCTTCACATCAAGTCTTGTTCTTTGGATCTTTAAGTAATGGTGCATCTATTGTCTGATTAAAATATGAGCACAATTGTTTACCATTCTTACTTATCAACTTGTGGATTGTCAAAAACCTGATCCTTTTTTATTATCAACGAAAACCTTTTAACAAAACAAAAATGATAATATATTCGATATTAAACCCAATAATTATATTTAAGATTAACCATATTTGTAATTTTAGAATTTGTTTTAACGTTTCAGAATGTAAAAAAAATTTACGGGAATATTCAAAACTCTTTGGGAAACCATAGCTAAATTTGCATATAAAGCATTGTTGGTCTTAGCCACAGGTATTCGGAAATCGCAGACACAATTAGGAAAAAAATGAAGAGAAATTGACTATTTTACCCTTTATTTTAAAATAAAATTAAAAACCCCCCAAAATCACGCCCAAACTTTGTTTTATATTTTTAATTGCGATATATACTATATAAACATTAAAATTAGATAAAAATTCTAAAATTAATCACCGATTTGTGATTAGATGCTATCCATCCGATTAGCGCCTAATAAAATTTTAAACATTGGTTGGAAGTAGGTGGATGGTGGAGAGATTATTTTTTCAGACCAAATAGAGTTAAAGACCAATTCCCTTAAAGAACGAGCTAATTAAAACGTGCAGGAACAAAAAATACGTGTTTCTACTTTCTCCTCGAGCCCATTTATCATGGATTTATGACATATTAAATGCAGATTTTGCTTAGTTTTTTTTCAAATGATTTACTCTTCCTTCGACGAATTAGTATGTCTAGTCTTTTTTGCTTTGAATAAAAATTATATTCTCAATTGTTTATTACTCCTAATAGTTCATATTTTCATACATATAAAATATATTAAAAATATGTATCCATCGATTAAAAAAAAAATATATGTATCATTATGAATTTGTTAAGCAATATAATTTCCTACTAAAAATTATTTAAATTTTACATTAAAATATAAAACTTTTACAAAAAGTCATAAAACGATATTTATTAAATTAAAGTGATTATTTTTGTTAAAAATAAATAAAAAGAAAATTATATATAAAATAGAACATGACTTTTATCAAAAAAAGTTTATCTATGCATCAAACAAACTATAATCGACACGCAAAAAAAAGAAAAGAAAAATAATGTTACTTTTTTGTTTTGTTTTTCTAAAATAAATTACCACAATGAAACTAACGAAGAAATTTATTTGATTTCCTCAAAACAAACTATTTTCCGTTTGTTCAAAAAAAAAAAAAACTATTTTCCGCAAAACCCAAATCTAAGTATTAATGGCATAGAGTCGTAACATATTCGAAAGTATGGGGTAAATACCATTAAAGACTTAATATCCGCTTTTTCTCATGATGTCCTCTGCACAATCTTCTTCTTATTTTGAGCTCTCAATCTTGAGATCCGTTCTGAAGTCTCTCTCTATCTCTCTCCTCGATCTCACAACTTCTCATTCTCTTCTCAGCTCTTTGTTTCAATATCAAAAATGTAGTTTATAATATATTTTTATTTCTTTGTGTATGTCACCATGCATTAAGAATACGATGAACAAACTTTTAATCTTTGCAAATCAGCCACTATCTCCCACCTGAGGCTCTATTAATATGCCCGGCAAAATTAGGGTTTGGCGATAATTTTAATTTCGGGTGTACTCTTTTTTTGAATCATTTGGAGAACCCTAATTTAGATCTCATTCTCTCTTCTAATTAAGTGTTAAGAGGATTTGATTGTCGGACAAATTTTATCATCAACGGTGATAAGCTAGATTGGTTGGATCGTGTACAGAAAATTTTCAGACCGAATAGAGCTAATTAAAACGTGCAAGAAAAAAAACGTGTTTCTCCTCGAGTATTCACTCCTCCCATTTATCATGGATTTATGGCATATTAAATGCATATTATTTTCCTGTTCCTTCAACGAATTAGTATGTCTAGTATTTTTTGCTTTGAATAAAAATTATATCCTCAATTGTTTACTACTCCTAATAGTTCATACATATGTTTTACATATTTTAAATATGTATCATATGATTTTGTTATGCAATATAATTTCCTAATAAAAATTATTTAAATTTTTAACATTTTATAAAACGAAAGTTTTTTACAAAAAAAAGTGATAAAACGATATGTTACATTAAAGTGATTTTTTTTTGTTAAAAATAAATTAACAAGAAAATTATATATTACAATAAAGTGATCATTTAAAAATAAATTAACAACAAAAAAATATCACTTTATTGTAATATATTATAATTTATATCTATATACTATATTAAAATAAAACATGACTTTTTTGTAATCGACATTTTGAATCTTGTATTGTAATGTTGCTTTACGCAAAAAAGTAATTTTACTTTTTTGTTTTGTTTTTCTAAAATAAATTACCACAATGAACTAACAACAAAGTTGTGTTTACGCTTCGTGTCGTGTGTCTTATTTGTTTTATTTAAACTTTTTTGTTTTGTTTTTTTAAATAAACTAGGTAGGTAGCCCGCGTCTTGCGCGGGCATATAGGTTTCATAAACTAATTACATCGTTAAATTATTAACTTTGTTACCGATAAAAAACCAAACACAAATATAACAACAATGTTAGATTTACGATCAATCCAAAAAAAAGAAAAAAAAGAAATAACAACCAATATTATTCATTAAAAATTACGAAATAAAGCAATGACAATCATAGAGCTCGAGAACATATTGAATAATGTTTCATTCACTCACACATTATATGTAAAGCAATTCTTTTTTATCTCTCCGTCGCTAGAACTTTCTCTCCATTTTATCGTAAGTGTCTCGCTCTAATCGGTTATTCCTCGTCTTTTCATTCTTCTTTATATCTTCTTTGATTTATTTTTCTTCTTCTTCTTCTTAATCGTCTTTGATTTCAAATTCTTTTTCTTTATCATCTTTGTTTTCTCCAACAATTCTTCTTCTTCTTTCTCTTTTGGTTTGTTTTCGTCTATCTATTCCGGTTTTCCTTCTTCATCGTCTTTGTTCTCAGGCTTATATTATTCTTTTGGTTTTTTTTCGTCCCGTCTTCATCCTCAAATTCTTCTGCTTCGCCTTCTTCTTTTTATTCTTTATATTTTGTTTTATCTTCTCCCTCGTATTTTCCTTTTCTCTTTTTCATTGTCTTTGGCTTCTTCTTCTTCATCACCTTCGTCTTCTTCCCCTTCTTCCAGTTTTTATTCTTCTTCTCCAAATCCTTAACTTTCTCTTCCTTCTTTTTCTTCAACGTCTTGGTCTCATATGTCTTCTTATTCTACTTATGGTTTTTCTTTTTCTTTTTCTTTGTCTTTGTCATATTCCTCGTCTTTTCTGACTTTTTCTTCATCATCTTAGTCTTCGTCTTCTTCCTCTTCTTTTTCATCATCTTTGGCTTCTATGAATTCCTATTTTTTCACTCTCTCACTCTTCCGGTTTTTCTTCGTCTCCCTCTTCTACATCATTTTTCTTCTTCGTTGTCTTCTTTCTCTTATGTTTTTCTTCTTCATCGTTTTTGACTTCGACTTCTTCTTCTTCTTCTTCTTCCTTTTTGTTTTTAAATTCTATGGCTTCTTCTTCCTCTTTTTTCTTAAGGGTTGTCTTCATTTTCTTCTTCCGGTTTTTCTTCGTCCTCTTCTTATTTCGGCTTTTTCTTTGTCCGACTTTTCTTCGCCCTCTTCTTCATCATCTTCATAATCTCCGACTTCTTATTCTTCCGTGTTTCTTCGTCTCATCTTCGTCTTCTTCCTCGCCATATTCAAATTTGAATCAAAATCTTCCAACTTCGGTTTTCATTACCCTCTCTCTCTCGATCTCTCTAGATTCCTAACTTAGATCTCCCTTGGTTCTTTCTCGATAATCTCAAGCAGGTTCTTCTTCCTCTTCATCTCCATCATGAAAGATAAATTCCATAATAGATGGGTTTAGTCTTGTCTCCTTCTACTTCTCATTCTCTCTTTTATTCTCATAGTTTACCTTCAAACATCTTCCGGATCTCTTCCTTCTCCATCTTCATAATAATCACACATTTATTCGTCGTCAAAACATCTTCATCGTTTCAACCACTATTTCCTTGTAGCTTTTGTGGTTTTCCTCAAGCATTTCAAACATGGCTTGAAACCGGTTTTAGTATTGTCGAATTAAATATCTCTAAAATTTCTTTGATCATACATCGATATGGTTTGTGGGTCGTTACCATTTTCTCCTCGAGCAATGCTTATGTCTCTAAACACTTTGTTATTTCAAGTACTCTCCTTATAAACACAAAATTTAAAGGTTAATATTACAAATCCAAACAAATAAAATAGATCTGTGTCGAAGTCGTGATCGAACATGTGCCAAAACGCATAATAGCGAATCTATCAATTATGGCTGATTAAGAAGATTACATTATAATAAAAATAAAAATAGAATATATATAAAAATAAAAATAAAGTAAAACTACCAATACCAAAAAATTACACAGACACTCTCTCTCTCTCTCTATTAGATCTTCCTTGTTTTTTCCTCGAGAATCTCGAGCATGTTCTTCTTTTTTTCCTTCATGAAAGATAAATTTCACAATAGATATGTTTAGTTTTGTCTCATTCAACTTCTCATCCCCTCTTTTGTTTTCTTAGTTTACCTTCAAACATCTTGGCCATCTCTTCCTTCTCCTTCTTCATATTAATAACACATTTTTTCGACGTCAAAATTACTTCATCGTTTCAACCACTATAATTTCCTTGTATCTTCCGTGCACAAAATCACTTATTTAAATTGTATATCTAAATTTAAAAATAAAATTACATCAAAAATATAATTATCATATTGACTACATTATAGTATCATATATAAATAAAATGCTATCCTATATGTATTAACATCTTCGTCTTCTTCGTTTTCCTCATCTTTTCCTTCTTCTTTTTCAACATCTTCGTCTTCTTCGTTTTCTTCTACCTCTTTTTATTTTTTGCTTTCAGTAGTTCTTTATCCTCTTCTTTCCCTTCTTCTTTCTTATCCTTCTTCGTCATCTTCGTCTTCTCGATATCCTATTATTCAGGTTTTTCTTTGCCTTTTACTTCTTCTGCTTCATCTTCTTCTTCTTTATCTTTCGGTTTTTCTTCTTCCTCGTAATTTCTTTATTTTTTTCATCGTCTTTGCTTTTTTTTTTCATAATCTTCGTCTTCTTCAACTTTTTCTTCTTCTTTTTCTTCCAATTTTTATTCGTCTTCTTCGACTTCTCCTAATTCATTGCATTTGTCTTCTCTGGTTCCTTAATCTTCAAGTTTTTATTAGCCTCCTTCTGCATCTTCAACTTCTCATACTTTTCATGTTCATCTTCCGATCTCTTTCCTCATATTTAACGTATGGGTCCTCATATTTTCCGAATTCTTCTTCATCAACTTCGTCTTCTTTTTCTTCCCCCTCTTCCTTTTTTCATCTTCTTCATATTTTCCTTCTTCCTCTTCTTCGTCTGTGAGTTCTACTTCTTCTTCTTTATCGTTTTTGTCTTCTCCGACTTCTCCTTCTTTTTCTTTCGGTTCTTCTTCGTCTTCTTTCTTCTGATTTTTCTTCTTTCAATTATTCTTACGTATCTCGTCTTCGTCTTTTTCTCTTTTGCTTCATCTTCATCTACTTCCTCTTCTTTATCTTTTGATTTATCTTCTTCCTCATATTTTCCTTCTTCTTTTTCATCATTGACGTCATTTTTTCCATATTCGTATTCTCCGACTTCTTCTTTTTCTTTTTTCCAATGTTTAATTCTTCATCTTCTCTTTCATATTCTTTGTCCTATTTGAATTTTTATTCTTCTTATTTTTCTTCGTCGTTCTTCTCATCTTCACCTTTTTCTACTTCGTCTATATTATCTTCTGGTTTTCTTCTTCTACTTCTACTTATTTTTCTTCATCTTCCGGTTTTCTTCTTTTTCTTCGTCTTTAACTTTTCAGACTTCTTATTCCTTTTCTTTCGGTTTTTTTATTTTTCTTCAACTTCCACATCTTCTTTTCCTTATCTTTCTTCATTTTTTATTGTTATTTTTCTTCCGGATTTTATATGACTTTGTCTACGTCTTTTTCAACCTTTTTTTTCTTCTTCTTCTTCTTCGTCAATTTTTCTGGTTTCTATTCTTCTTATTTTTGAATAGGAATTATAATTGATAATGTCATGGATTTGTAGATAATAAATTTCATTAAAGGTAGTATAATAATTCTTGTGAAATTAGGAAAGAAAGCGTGAGATTCTCAAGAACACAAATGTCCAGTAATTATCTAAAACATCTAGTGATTAAACAATAAACTCACAATTCATCAACATATATATCGGTGATAAATCTTAGTAAAGAAAACAACATATGGACATTTATAAAGATAAGCAAGTGGAAGCGCAAGTCTGATCTTCCACATAGCTCCTTAATATAGCCTATCAAAAACACATAAAACGCACAAATAAGAAAAACAAATATAATATAATTTAGCAATTTTTTCCAAGATATATATAAACAAAATCTCAGAAATCATCAGTAATTGCAAAACCCTATCATCATTCAAAAGCAGAAGAATCATAATCAGAATCAAAACGCAGAAGAACCAGTGTTTGATTAAGAGAAAAAATTAACGATATTGGGGACTTAGTGAAGCAAAATATAGAAATTCAAATTGAGATTCTTAATGTATTTGGTTCCATTTCAACAAAGAACTCTTGCATGCCATCGTTGATATTCTCCATTTTATATTCACTCATAATCCTGATAAGAGATCAAATCAATTAACACAAACAAAAAAAAAGCTCAAAAGAACCTAAAATTATCGTCTCATCTTCATCTAGCATGAAACACTTTCTTTGTCCAGTTAAACAATCAATTTGTAATAATGACTTCTCCTAACGTGAGAACACCAACACTGCTTATCCTAACAATTTAGCAAACATTAAAATAGATCCCCAAAGACTAAACATGTCCTCTACTAAAATTCTCACTTTCTAGTACCAATTAACAAACTAACAAATATTCTCTTCACGAATCAAGGAGAGTTAGACTTTTAGTACCCAAACGTAGAAACATTAATAACACTCCTTCACGCACTCATTTTTTGAGCTGATCATTTTTACAAACACTTAGTAGACACATAAAGTAGAAGAGAAAAGAAAAACGAATGCAAGTGTTCTCTCTTACACATAGAAAATGTCTGACGTAGAATCTCCCGAGAGCAACTGTACGGATTCATGGGACTGTGACAAAATCACGACCAATAATTCTGAAGCATCGTTCACCTGAGCATGTCTACCATATGACACCCAAGCTTAGGTTACTTGATATAAACAAAAGCTTAATTACTTTGTATTAGGATAAACATTTTAAACCAGAGATCAACTCTTTTACCTCTCGGAAGAAACTGCTATCTGGATAGAATCTACTCAAAGCAATCCTGAGATGAAAGAGCCACATGTTCTTTTTGTGTTTCACTTGAAGTGGTCGCCTAAAACAGTAAAAATTTCATACAATGAGCAGAAAACACAAGGATCTACCACGTGATGGTGCTCTAGTGTTGAACTCCACAAGAACTCAGCCTAAAACCTCTCTAGATTCCATACAGATTAGAGACTGAAATTAAAACAAAACAAAAAAATTAACATTCAACAAATAGAAATCTTTTAAACTTGATATTATAGACATTGATACCCGAGAAATCAACCAGCTTTTGAGAATGAGGACTACATGTATGATAACATTTAAAAAGCAAGCGTATTCACCAACTACTTTAAGTACCTCTTGTGAATGACTTTTACGGCTTTCATCTTCTTCAATGCTCAAATGGGATTTCAAATCTTGGCTCCGTGACCTTTTCACCAAGCTTTCGCTTTCTTTCACACTTTGCAGAGAAATCAGAGACTCCAAATAAGAACTCTAAAAGAATAAAGATTTGCAAGAACTTGAGAGTCCAATTTCTTGTACCTTTGCAGATCCACATTTTCTAGTTGTCTTTGTATTGATACCTGAAAAATATCTTTCAAAAGACAAAGAAGCCAAAATCTGGTGAGCTTTGTTTGGATGCAAACACTCCAATGTCGCATGATAAACATTAATGCAAGCAAGAAAGAGAGAGATCTAACGTGAAACATTGGTTTTGAATTTGAATTCTAGGGAAGAAGAGACACATTGCATCAACATCAGCAAAGTCAATCGAAGTCACCAAACCAGACTTTGTGGATCCCTGAAAAAGCTAAGAAATCTTATAAGAACACAAACACTTGAAAAAAATCTCAAAGATCACTTCAGCCTTGATGAATATCATAGAGTGATACAACCCAAGTTTCAAACGTGAAACACATGTGGCAACATGATCAAAACCAAATAGCGTCGTGGGAGAGTGGGTTTATACACAGCCGTTGACTGAAAAAAATAGATAGATATATTGGGGTGGTTGAAAAAAATAAGAAAAAATAGATGAAGAAAATTGCCGAAGAAAATAAAACAAATGTCACTGAGGCGAGCCCAAGTACCTCTCTTTCATTGTTTTCTTTCCCCAGACCATAAAGTTTGACTTATTTTCGTATCTAATATTTGTACTTATCTTATTTTCGTATCTAATATTTGTACTTATCTTATTGTTATTGTTGCCGTGGTTTCAGCTCACACATTCACCTTGTAACTTCTCTGGTATACAGATTGTTGCTTCAAATCCTGAAGAACAGAAAATGTTTGGGAGGCACTTTGACATGGAAGATGAGCTTGTGAGTCACATTTCAAGGAGATCTATCGACATACTCAAAACCGACTACCGGGTAAGTGGAGAATAAGAAGTTTGCTCTTCTGTGGTTTCTTCAAATCATCATTTTGACAAAAAAAAAATGATCTAAATCAAAACCCAAATTAAATGCAGGATGAGTTATCCATGGATGAATGGAAGCTAGTTGTAAAACTGAAGAACATCTTCAAGATACAATAGATTCCACCAACATTCAAATGTTTGGAGCTTGAAACACCCACAGGCCTTGTTATGCCGTGTCTGCGTCGATGCAGAATGAACAGATTCATCTTCCAGCTTTTAACCTAAGCATTCACAGAAGATTTGAGAGAGGTTAAAGAGAGACACAAGAGGGTGTTTTTGTTTTTGTTTTCTTTCTCCTTGAAAAGTCATGAATAATTTTGGTTCATGAACCCGACAAAATTGCAGGGAAACAAGAGGTTGAGTTTTGAGATATACAAATATCATCCTTATATGCCCTTTATTTTTTTGAGAAATTTGCACATATAACTATGAATTCAAAAATAATTTGCTATAATGCTATCTAAGCATATAATCTTTCCACAAAATTAAACCTGATTTTGCCCCTACTTTACCTACGCTTTCTTTTCTCTTATACTTCGATCCATTAATCTGATTAAAAAACAACAAAACATATTTTTCTTAGACATAGCAATCTAACGATATCTATGCTTCCGGCGATGACGACGGCACCGGCATCGACGACCGTTGATGAATTGGAGAATATCCCAGAACCACCACCACTTTTTGTTCGATCTCCGGCGCAACGATCAACGGAAATCCGTCAACGGCTCTCTCCAAACTTCATAGTCGGCGTCCAATTGCCCGCACAGTTCCGTTGTCTCCGCCGCCGCTTTCAAGAACTTTGGTAGTTTCGCATCTCTCAGATCTGTATAGACAAAATCATAAGATGATAAATATCAAAGATACCAAATCAAAAAGACGCTAAATTAAAAACAACTAAACGCATGAACGTTATACACATGAAACACATACCTACACAAAGCAGCACCGATGCTCAAACCTGGTGAATGTCCAAAAGAGATAACACCACCTACAAGAACAAAACCAGAAACAAATCTCTTATCAATTAGCAAGCAAAAAATAAAACAAAAAAAACAACCACAAAGAGACGGATACAAAAGAAAGTAAAACAACAAAAAAAACAAAAAGAAGACACAGCAGGCAATGAACATCATAAAGAAAACCCTAAAAATACAGGAAAGAAACGTAAACAGAAATTTAAAAAGACAGCTCAAAACGACCCCAAAAAAAACAAAAGCATCACAAAACAAAAGCAAAAACCAGAAGACCGCTAACGTTATACAGAAGAAATTGATAATTCGGAAAAGAACAACGCGATCTTGGAACCGTAGGCATCGATCTCAAGAGCGGAAACACCGTCAATTCGTGGATCGAGTACGACGGGTCGAGTCGGTGGAGCTTCAGTTCCTCATTCGGGTCGGGTCCCAGATCCGGACCCTCTCCTCCGACTGCCAGTTTGGTGAATCCGAAAGCTAATTCGGTGAGCTCTCCGTCGCCGCTAGCGTCGCAACCCTCTTCTTCCGCGATTCCGATCAGTTCCCAATCGAAAACTTTACCTTCTTCGTCGTCGTCGTCTTGCCACAACCACCTCTGCAAAGAGAATCCATGAGCAATCGCCGGAGTAGTAACCGCTGGAGCTTTCTTCTTAGCACTTTTCGCCGGCGGTTTATTCTGGATTTACTCGAGAAAGTTCAAACGCGTCGAGAGATCTGATTCTTTCGCATCGGAGATCATCAAAGCCCCCAAAGATCATCCAATCAATTAGCCAAGCAGAACAGCAGACAACACATAAATCCAGAATAACATAAAACCAACTGAAACACAAAAACTAAAAAAATAGAGATATTCAAACGAAAACAACACCGTACAGCAAGTTAGAAAACAAAGATTACGAAAAAGAACTCACTAAAATCGCAACATGTTACCTAGCTAATGAACCCTAAACACATACAAATCTAAGAACAGTCGACACCTTGGAATACCTTTAGTGCGGCCAAAAAACCTATATTTATAGCCCACATGTCAACTAGGGCTTTCCCCTTTTTTTTATATAATCTCCAACAATAGAACGCAATCTGCCCAATTTATCCAAATAACATTTTGTTTACAGATAATAATCTTTCGAGATTTTGTTTAATTAAGATAAATACAAATATTAGATACGAAAATAAGATAAGTACAAATATTAGATACGAAAATAAGATAAATACAAATATTAGGTACGAAAATCAGAAAAATAGATAATCGGTACAATAAAAAAACTTAAATCAAACCAATATAAAAGAGACTAACCGAGTTTTACGGTTTATGGTGAATGAGAGAGCTCTATTCCGAAAATTCATTTCGCTTTTACTATATATGATTAAGATAAGTACAAATATTATATACGAAAATAAAATAAGTACAAATATTAGATACGAAAATAAGATAAACACAAATATTAGATACGAAAATAAGATAAGTACAAATATTAGGTACGAAAATCAGAAAAATAGATAATCGGTACAACAACAAAAACTTAAATCAAACCAATATAAAAGAGACTAACTAAATTTTACGATTTAGAGTGAATGAGAGAGTTCCATTCCGAAAATTCAGTTCGATTTTACTAAATATGATTTCCACCCGACACGAAGCGAAACAGGAGAAAGGAAGAAATTTTATTTGATTTCCTCAAAACAAACTATTTTCCGCAAATCTAAGTATTAATGGCATAGAGTCGTAAGAGCATCTCCAATGGGGGTTCTTAGAGGAGAGGTTCTTAAAATTTTATAATGACAAATAATGATAAATATTAGAGAGGTTCTTAACTTTGAAAAAAAGGTTCTTGAGGTTCTTAAAATTTATAATTAAAATATTGGTAAGAAAAAATGAGGGGTTCTACCATTGGAGATGGTCTAATATATTGGAAAGTATGGGGTAAATACATTTAAAGAATTAATATCCGCTTTTTCTCATGATGTCCTGGTCTATATATTTCTCCCACCTCTGCACAATCCTCTTCTTCTTCTTCTGAGCTCTCTCTCAATCTTGAGATCCGTTCTTAAGTCTCTCTCCCTCCGATCTCACAACTTCTCATTCTCTTCTCAGCTCTTTGTTTCAATATCAGATTGAATCAATCATAGAGAATTAAGATAGATTTTCCTTGTTTCTCCAGATCTAGTTTTCCCATCACGGATAAATCCAGGTACGTTCATCGGAATTACCAAATCAATTATCGTTAGATCTATCTGTTTGTTGATCCAAATGGATGTTTTAGATTCAAAACCTGATCTATTTATTCTGGTGTATTGCGATCGCGCGCTTTTTATCCCTCGTTTTCGATTGCTGGGAAAATTGTTTTTGTCGATCAAACTCTGTGGTGTAGATCGAGGCGAATGTATAGCTTGGTGATTCATTTTGGATGAGTGATGCTACTTTTTTAATGGATGCATGTTAGGAGTTTTCTTGTGATTCAGTTTTTTTGGGTATAATTCAATTGTACCGATCTGTGAGAGAATTCCGAATTCTGATCGTGTTTGTTGATTTATTCGAGCTCAATTGAAGTATGGATCAAATAACAACCAATGCATCATGTTTAAAAGGAACACAAACTTTTTTTTTTTTTTTGAAAACTCATTTCCGAGTGTTTTGTCTTTAATTGTGTTAACCTTTTGCAGGACAACTTTTTGTTGACGGGTGTTTTTATTTATATTTTTTTTTGTTGCGTCTGGTGCAGGTCTTAGCCAACAAACATGGCGTCCGTGGCAGCAACAGAGAACCAGTGGCTCAAAGGGAGAGTGAAGGCTGTTACCTCCGGAGACTGCTTGGTGATCACTGCTTTGACCCATAACAGGCCTGGCCCACCACCGGAAAAGACCATCACTCTATCTTCTCTTATGGCTCCTAAATTGGTGAGCCTAATAAAAACACTCACCCCACTTTTTACCATCAAATATTATTAAATCTCTGAGTAACTTATATTTTCAGATTTATGGATATTTCATTGACAAAAAAACAAAAATTCTCTACAAAACATTATTTGGTTTGCCCTTGTTTCAGGCTCGCAGGGGAGGTATAGATGAGCCTTTTGCATGGGAAAGCAGGGAGTTTCTGAGGAAGCTTTGCATTGGGAAGGTGCTAAGTTGAACCTCTTCATCACTTATGCTATAGGTTAGTAATTGACAATATTCCTCTTCATATTAACAGTTTGTATTTTTTTTTTCTTTTTTTTTCTTGAGCAGGAGGTTGCTTTCAAAGTGGATTACAAGGTGGAAGCTATTGCTGGAAGAGAATTTGGCTCGGTTTACCTTGGCAACGAAAATCTTGCCAAGCTTGTTGTTCAAAATGGCTGGGCTAAGGTGATAACTATTTTATTTCACTATTAAGCCTTGTCTAAGGTATGATGCTCTTATCAGCTTTCTGATACGGTGGAGGAATGCCTGTACTATGGACAGGTCAGAGAGCAAGGTCAGCAGAATCAGGATAAGGTTAGTCCTTACATTGCCGAGCTGTTACAGCTTCAAGAGCAGGCTAAGCAGGAAGGGTTTGGTCGTTGGAGCAAGGTTGGTGCCTCTTTTTCTGTTTCTCTAAATTGGGTTTGTCTAAATGTCTTCAGTACAAAAGACAAACTTGTTGGGCAGTCTAAGTTTCTTAACCACTGGGAGTTATTCTATCTAATAAAGGGAACCAACTGGAAGTTATTTGTGTTTCATCTCTGCGAGATTCTCTTGAGTGTTGAATGATCAAACTGAATTTGACTTATGAGAGTTTGAATTCTGTACTCTTTCTTGATTTGTTGATTGGATTTACTGGATCCAGGTTCCTGGTGCTGCTGAGGCATCTGTCAGGAATCTTCCTCCTTCTGCCGTTGGGGATTCTGGGAATTTCGATGCCATGGGTCTTTTAGCCGCAAGTAAAGGCAAGCCCATGGAAGTTATTGTTGAGCAAGTCCGCGATGGCAGTACCATCCGGGTTTATCTTCTTCCTGAATTTCAGTTTGTGCAAGTATTTGTTGCTGGACTCCAGGTGTGTAATCTGTTTCTTCTTTTTTGCTGTGTGAGGAGTTGACATTTGACTTTCATGGTGTAAGAATGCCGCATATTTTCTATGTAGGCTCCATCGATGGGAAGGAGATCTACACAAGAAACTTTTGTTGAGCCAGATGTTACATCAGCTCCGAACGGAGATGCTTCTGCTGAGCCTCGTGGTCCTCTAACATCAGCTCAGAGACTCGCTGCCTCAGCAGCATCGTCCGTCGAGGTTTCCTCTGATCCGTTTGCAATGGAAGCCAAGTATTTTACTGAGCTTCGTGTCCTTAATAGAGATGTAAGGAGGCATTGCAACAAACTAACTCACATGTAGTATTTGAAATTTAGATGATCTAAGTGTGAGCTGGATTTTGCAGGTTCGCATTGTTCTTGAAGGCGTTGACAAATTCAACAATCTGATTGGGTCAGTTTACTATTCTGATGGGGATACAGTAAAAGACTTGGGTTTGGAGCTGGTTGAAAATGTATGTGTCTAAATTAAACAGTTATTTTATTTTTACGCATGATTACATATTAAACTAATTGGCTAATAAAAGTTTGACTTTACCACAACGATGGTGGTATAATTATAGATTCCTGATACTACAACTATCCATATATTTGACGTGTACTTACTTAAGATTAAGTTGGTTGACCCATTGTAATAGTTTGTAGTTTCTTGGTAGATTTGGCACATCGTTTCTGATTATACATAATCACTGGAAAATATGATATTTTGATGGTGTTGAATAAAAGTTATGACACTGGTTGCTATTCCTTTTTCTCAGGGTCTTGCTAAGTATGTTGAGTGGAGTGCCAACATGATGGAGGAAGAAGCCAAAAAGAAGTTGAAAGCTGCAGAACTTCAATGCAAGAAAAACCGGGTGAAAATGTGGGCAAACTATGTCCCTCCAGCTAGCAACTCTAAAGCAATTCATGACCAGACCTTTACCGGAAAGGTAATAGTTGCTTGCACAAATTTCTTGAGAAATATATTGCCTTCAGCCCATTTCACCAGTTCTTAGTTCTCACTAGTTTGTACTCTCTTCAGGTGGTGGAAGTTGTGAGCGGGGACTGCTTGGTAGTTGCTGATGATTCTATCCCATTCGGGAGCCCAATGGCAGAGCGCAGAGTCTGTCTTTCTAGTATCAGGTCTCCTAAAATAGGCAACCCACGCAGAGAGGAGAAACCTGCCCCTTATGCTCGGGAAGCAAGGGAGTTTCTGAGACAAAGGCTTATTGGAAAACAGGTATTGATTGCTTTGTGTCTTCTTACTTAAATTATTGCATTGTGCTACACAGGAACAAAATCTCTGACTTCGTTTTTCCCCGGTGCAGGTTATCGTTCAAATGGAATACTCAAGGAAGATCAGCCCAGCAGATGGTGTTACTACTTCTGGAGCTGCAGATTCTAGGGTCATGGATTTTGGCTCAGTGTTCCTTCCATCTCCTACCAAGGGTGATACAGCTGAAGCCGCTGCAGCAGCTGCTGGAGTGAATATTGCTGAACTCATTATTGCCCGTGGCTTTGGGACTGTGGTTAGACATCGCGATTTCGAAGAGAGGTCAAACCATTACGACGCTCTTCTGGCTGCTGAAGCTCGTGCTATTGCAGGGAAGAAGGGAATCCAATCTGCAAAGGATTCTCCTGTCATGCACATCACAGACCTGACTGTGGCCTCGGCCAAGAAGGCTAAAGATTTTCTGCCATCCCTGCACAGAAGTAGGAGAATATCTGCTGTTGTGGAATATGTCCTGAGCGGACATCGGTTCAAGCTATACATTCCCAAAGAAACATGCAGTATTGCCTTTGCATTCTCTGGTGTCAGATGTCCTGGCCGTGGCGAACCCTATTCAGAAGACGCTATTGCTTTAATGAGACGTAAGATCATGCAGAGAGATGTCGAGGTAAATGGACATATTACGCCCATGATACATCTCATTTTTTCTCTCTTTTCTATGAGTCTTACATAGTCTTTTATAATCACAGATCGAAGTTGAAACTGTGGATAGAACCGGCACTTTCTTGGGATCAATGTGGGAGACGAGGACCAACGCAGCAACGTTTCCTCTTGAAGCTGGCCTTGCAAAAATGCAGACTGGCTTTGGTGCAGACAGGATTCCCGAAGCTCATCTTCTTGAATTGGCAGAACGATCTGCTAAAAATCAGAAACTGAAGGTAACACCGATAGATGTTCTTTCTTTACTAAAGAAAAGCTTCCCGTCCAAAAAAACAGAACTTGCTAAACCATATGATTTCACAGATTTGGGAAAACTATGTTGAAGGAGAGGAAGTTGTAAATAGTGGTTCTAAAGTAGAAACCAGGCAGAAGGAAACATTAAAGGTGAATTTATCCTTATGATTCTATCGACGAGTCAGAGTTTTAATACTAAAAAGCAAAACCTTAATTCACTCTTAATTGCCTTCCGCTACAGGTTGTTGTTACAGAAGTACTTGAAGGCGGACGATTCTATGTTCAGACGGTTGGCGATCAGAAAGTAGCTTCGATTCAAAACCAGCTTGCATCTCTGAGTCTTAAAGACGCTCCAATTGTTGGATCGTTTAACCCTAAGAGGGGCGACATCGTCCTTGCACAGTTCAGCCTTGATAACTCCTGGAACCGTGCAATGGTAAATCATCAAATCTCTAAATATCCCAACCCCTATTTATTTTTTCTTTTTTTACTATCACCTATGGGTATTTTATTGTATGCCTACTGTGTATTCAGATTGTTAATGCACCCCGAGGAGCAGTTCAATCTCCAGAGGACAAATTTGAAGTGTTCTACATCGATTATGGAAACCAAGAAACAGTTCCATACAGCGCAATTCGCCCTATCGAACCTTCAGTATCCTCAGCACCAGGACTCGCGCAACTCTGCAGACTTGCCTACATAAAAGTTCCAAGCCTGGAAGAGGATTTTGGTCCAGAGGCGGGAGAGTATTTACATACCGTAACGCTGGGCAGTGGTAAAGAGTTCAGGGCAGTGGTAGAGGAAAGAGATACTTCAGGAGGCAAAGTGAAAGGCCAAGGAACTGGAACCGAGCTCGCTGTTACTCTCATCGCTGTTGACGACGAGATCTCTGTCAATGCAGCAATGCTTCAGGTCAGTGCCTCAGCCTAATCTTTTAATCCTCCAAAACTTTCGAGTAGAGCATTTTTCCATATATAATAAACCTAAGAGTGAAATGTGTTGTTGTGAGCGCAGGAAGGAATAGCGAGGATGGAGAAACGCAAGAGATATGAGCATAAGGAGAAGCAAGCCGCTCTTGATGCTCTTGAGAAGTTCCAAGACGAAGCTCGCAAATCTAGGACCGGAATCTGGCAGTATGGAGACATCCAATCTGATGATGAGGACAGTGTTCCGGTCAGGAAACCTGGTCGCGGGTAAGTGTTTTCCACCAGTGAAAACTTTATGATCAATGTCCAAATGAGGAGGAACAGAGAAGCATCGGTTTCTCTTTTTAAATGAGTTAAGAGCAGAGATGTTGCCTGCAAAGCATCAAACTTTTTGTAACGTTTAGAATTTCTTCTTTTTTTTTTTTTAATCTTATATATACTTTTTTTTTGGTTTTATAGACTTTCCAAAAAGAATTTTTCTATATATTAGGAGTACGGGACGATGTTCTTGTTCTGTTTTTTTTTGTTTTTTACAAAAGAATCATATACCTAATAAGGTGAAGTAACTTCAGGTTATCAATCGACAACATAAGACTTCTTTTACTTCGTCAAATGTTTAATTGTCGTTTTTGTTTTTTTTTCCTATATTTAAGGATCCTTATAATTATATATATGTCGTCTGACGTCGTAATTCACGGTGGAAGAAGTTAAACATAGCCTATAACAGGGACGAATTAATAAAGAATAGCCCGAAGATTCGAGCCCGATTTGATAAGGTTTTCGGACCGCCTCAAAATTATTTGGGCCAATGAAACACGAAGATACTATATAAGCTTACATCCTAAGTGATTATAATCAAGAGGCCCAACGACGATAATTACAACTTTCACTGAAGTGTGGAAAGATTGAATCATGATGCTGTGCTGAATGATCTCACACAGGATGCACATTTACAATGTTTACATCTTTCCTCTCCGATTAGTGAAACAAAACAAAGCGATAAAATAAAACTTTTTAGCGATGAGCGATAACGGTATTTGATCCATGTCGGTTAAAGTCAGAAAATTGCTAGTAATAGATTTCGGTTTTACCACTTTCCTGTACCGTTGTTACTGTCGCTTAGTTCTAAACTCATAAAAGAGAAAAAAAACTTGGATGTTTCTTTTTTTTTTTAGAGAAAAAGGATGAAACAGAAACTACAATTTGGTTAATCAAGAACCGTCTCACTTACATATTCCTCCCCCTTTTCTTTTCTAACACCCAAAGACAAAAATCCCAACTTGGTTTTACACCTTATAAAGGCTACAGCAGAAAAGAACATTCAACCCAAAACACAAATAAAAACAACACAAAAAAATGTTTTCACATCTTGACAACTTGCCTTTCGTCTTTCTACTAAAACTCTTCTAATTCTCACGTCTCGGTTGCCTTTTGCGCGGTGCCGCGGTTTCTTCCTTCTTCTCCGTCTCATCTTCACTCTTTGAGCTCTCTCCTACTTCTGGTTTCTTCTTTTCCACAGTTGCCGCCTATAACAACCATTTTAAAAAAAAAAATTAACTTTCACTTGTCCCCCATATACTTGACAAAATCCAAAAACACATGCCACAAAATTCCAAAGGGTTGGAATTTTACCTTTTTGCCACCGAAGAGAAGCTTGATGAAGAGCGAGAAGAATACTACGACAACGGAGACGAGGACACCAATGGTTAAGTTTGGTTGTTGCTCAGCTTTCTCAATCAGTTCCTACAAACGACACATTTTTATATCTCCTCCTCAAGGTCTGAGTCATCACCATAACATTCAATATGGTTAAAGCAGTTGAGAACTTACCGTGATCTTAGACTTGTAGGCACTTAGGAAAGAAATGTCTGCAACCTTGTTCAAGAGGTCAAACACAACCTTCTGCAACATCATGCACAGAAATATAGCTGTAAGTATATTTATACGAGAAGTTTAATATGTATGAACAAAAGGTTTAATTCCGTTGGAAAAATCAATTTACCTGGTAGCTCTTGAGACCATCTGCAGAGCCAGCAGCTTCCTCTTCCGCCTTTTGTTTCTCTTTCTCAATTTCGAATTTGGGTTTCCATGTTGTCTGCCTGTAAGTTTCAGCCACCTTCTCGTCTTTCGCTATCAAAATGTTGTCAAACAAGATACCGTCTTGCATTGTCCAGATCTCTATACCGATTGCAGCAATGGGTTCGAAATCCGGTCTGTCTAGCTCAAAGTAGGCAGGATTAGGGATATCTCTGGGTTTCCAGATTCCCTTGTAAGCCGGGTTATCAATAAGAGCTGCACTCCATTTGCCCTTGTAAGCAGGATTCCTCTTCATCGGTATCTTCCACTCACCACAACCTGGTGCTGTTTCACACTTGGGGTTGTCAATCTTTGGAGCCTCCCACATACCATCTTCCTCATCATCCCAATCTTCAGGCTTGGTCGCCTCGGGATCGTCGACCTCCTCAGGCTCATCATCTAACCACCCTTCGGGTTTCTCAGCTTCCTCATCTTCGATCTCCATGGGTGCATCCTCGTCCCAGTCATCAGGCTTCACAGCATTTGGGTCGGGAATCTTGGCTCTCTCGTCCCAGTCTTCTGGTTTCTTGTCTTCAGGGTCAGGGATGGTCTTGGCGGGGATCAATGCAGGCTCAAAGTCTTCTCCAGAGAGTAAATTGGCCTTTTTCTTCTCCTCTCCATCAACCAAAATTCTAACCTCGTTGTCGGGTTTCAAGATAGCGGTGTAGACATGGGAAAGCTTGTCATATGGAACAGAGGGAGGGAACTTCAGGTGGTGCTCAACGTACTCACCACTCTTGGGATTCTTGTGCTTCAAGATGAAATGCACTTTGTTTGTGGCTCCACACTTGTCGGGACCAAACATGATAGAGTAAGGGGATTCACTATCGAACCCCTGAGGGGTCCATCCAGCTTCCTGAGGACGGAGGTATTTCAAGTAAGAGCCACCACACTCAAGCCCCTCTTGGAAACGAACCTCGTACTGAAGAACAACAGTTCCCTCCTTGAGGTTTAGAGGCTCGTCAAGCTCTTTCACTATACCATACTTACGGGCCTTCTCGCTTACGAGAAGTCCATAATCATCATGTCCCTCGCTCTTCGCATGCTTCCAGACACCTGAAACATATAACTGGTGTTAGAAAAAGAAGCTTCTATGCAAAAGTGGAAAATCATCAACAGCTCAGGTTCAAGAACAAGAGCAAGATTCAAGTTATACAACAGAAAAAGCACCAAATCCGCTTCCTATCCAATTCAACTGTAATGCATTTGCAAATATGTTTATAAAGAGCCGAAAGTACTACAGTTGAAAGCGCTTTCAAACTAGTAATAAGAAAACATTATCACATGAGGTGACGTATTATATATACTACAACGTAGTCAGATTTGATTCAAACTGACATAAACATTCTCGATTTGATTCCTCTATATATGTTGAGGGTAACACATTACATTACAATTCACTTCAATATTTGAAGTCTGGATTCATTAAAATTCCTAATAAAGACGCAGATCAGAACAATACCAGACGAACAGATACTAACTACAATGCAGCGGGAGTTTAAAGATAATAGTATACCTTCGTAATCACCATTCTTCGAAACGATCCAGCGACCATCAAACGGCTCATCAAACGATTCATACAAGACCTGAACAGAAAACCAACGAACTCAGTTAAACACAGATCTAAATCTTCGGATCTACCAAGAGTATTCTCAACACGAAAAACATTTTCCATTGAAATCGAAATTACCGTCTGATCGTCACAGTAGCAAAGCTTCTGGAACGAAACGAAAGCTAAGATAAGCAAAAAGCCGGAAAAGAGTTGCCGTTCTCTCATTCTCGGAATCCTCAGAAGACAAAAGGAAACCTCAGGATCTAATCGGTCGGAAACCGGAGAGTTGATCGGAAAAATCCTTGGCGGAGGAGAAAGAGTCAAATGTATTTTTCTTCAAGCTTTCAGTTTCTCTGAATAATTATATATTCAATCCCGTAGACTCGGTCGAGAGTGTCAATTTGTTGTTTCCACCAATGATATCGCTCGCCACGCGAAGGTAACCAATCATAAGCCGCCACGTCAATCAAAAGCGAGCTCTTCGACGTGCACAGTTATATTACGTGCACATTTACGGCCAGTTGAACATAACTATTGGGCTGGGCCCATTAAACAATTACAGAGTCTCTAACAGAGCGAGAGTCTTCTAACTCTCTTAAAATTTGTTTCTACTTGTGAGTTTTGATCAACCATCTTATTTGTTCAGGAGATTGTATACAAACGGCAGCTGCACTTGTACAAATCTTTTTGTCAACTTAATATATGATCAGGACATAACTTTACTAAATCCAGCACTCTTCTTCACTTTCTTGTCTCTTTCCATCACTTCCCTAACCTTAACCACATCCTCCCACCTCTCTGCATTTGCATACATTTCCACCATCACTTTATACACTCCTCCATCCTCTGGACTCAACGCCTTAACTCGCTCTGCAGCTTTCTCTGCGACCTCTATGTTCCCGTGGATTCTACACCCGCCCAACAAACCGCTCCATGCTAAGAGTTTCTCTCTGTTTCCTCCATCTTTAGGCATTTTCTCAATCATTTCTGCTGCTTCTTCGATCAACCCTGCTCTTCCAAGCAAATCCGCCATACACCCGTAATGTTTCATCTCTGTATCAACATCATACAGAGATCCCATTTCGTTGAAAAGCTTCCTGGCTTCATCAACTTGACCAGAATGGCTGCAACCCACTAAAACACTTATGAAGCTTACTCCATCCGGTTTGATACCAGAACTAACCATCCTACGGAAGTAATCAACTGTCAGCTCGCCGTTACCGTGCATCGCAAGACCAGTGATCATTGCATTCCATGTGAATAAAGTTTTATCTGAACATAGGTTGAAGATCTCCACTGCTGTATCGATGAAACCACATTTCGCATAGAAATCCACCAGTGCAGTAGCTAAAAACGAATCTATGAAAAGTCTGTTCCTTTTCGCGTAGTTGTGAATAGATTCCCCTGTTTCTAAATCCCCTGACTGTGCACAAGCTGAGAGAGTTGAAACAACCGCGACATTATCCGGTTTGAAACCCAAAGCAATCATTTCGTTGAAGAGGTTGATTGCTTCTTTGGAATGGTTCATCTGCGCATACCCAGCAATGAGACTGTTCCACGAAACCAAATCACGAAAGGGCATTGAATCGAACAACTCTCGTGCACGAACAACCTCACGGGCTTTCACTAGTCCGTCGATCAACACATTGTACGTAACAACATCTCTTTGAGGATTTTCGTCGAACAGCTGCAAGGCACTATCTATTGGGGTAATCAATGAGTAAACCCGAATAAGAGTGTTCAAAGTGAACAAATCAGACACCAATCCGAATCTCAAAGCTTGACAATGCAGCGTCTTGACTAATGTAAGACTACAGTCCTTCTTTGCACAAGCCTTGAATACGAAAGGGAAGGTGTGGAAATCGGGAGGAATCGAACGACGTCGCATCTGGACGAAGAAACGATGGGGACACAGAGACGGGGCATGAAGCGTATACACCCGAATGATCGTATTGAAGCAAAACGTTGATGGGTTTGTGATGAATCTGAAAACCGAAGTCGCATAACTCACGACTACATTCGACGCCGACGAATTCGATAACCTCTGTGTCGGTGTTGGAGACGGTGCGATAGAGGTGATGGCGAAGAGGATATTGGTGAAAACAGCGTTGGAGATTCGGCCGGAAGTGATGAATTGGGCATGAAACTGATGCAGGTGCCTTAGGGTTTTACACAGCTTCAGTAAATTCTCAACTTTTAGGTTGAGATACAAACAACCGTTAGAATTTATCATTCAGTTGATCTAAGAGCTTCACCAGATTCTTTGGACATCGAAATTTGACTTCAATTGGTGCAAAGCTTTCTCTTTTAAAGGAAAACAAGTCCAGTGACGAAATATTTCGGATCAAACACTACGAAATTTGCAAAATAATGCCAAACCTCCTTATAAAACTGAATTTGTTATTCAATTTTTTTTAAAACGAAAAAGCTGTAAACAACAATTTTGTCTCTCAAAGTATAACATATTTACAACCCAACCAGTATTTGGATCCACCCAAATTCATTCTATTCGGATTAAACCCGATCCGAAAACAGAAAAAAAAAACCCTAAAAGTTTTAAAACGACGATTCAATACCCATGTAACTTACCTTCATATTTTTTCGCGATTTGCAGTTCCTTGTCCCACCAAAATCCTTCCTTTCCCAGATAAAATCGACTAAGTTCTGTATTACCTGGTAACACTATGGCAAGAACAAAGAATGCAAACTACGGTTTATGAGAAGAGGTTCCAGATACGGTTCCAGAGAAGGAGAAGAGACCATCTAGGAGGATCGTTTATGAAGACGAGACCCCGACGGTTTCAGAGAATGAAAAATCGGATTCCAGTGACGAAGAAACGGTATCCGAGCGTATAGTTGCAATTGAAGAACATTCAACGGCAGTATGTAGGATCCCGGTATGTAACTCATCCTTTTGTTAGTGCATAATCAATTATCGAATTTGGGTTCAAATTGATTAGGAACAGACTCTGTTGATGCACACAAGTAAATCTAATCGTTTTAGTTAGTACCGGAAGTTGAAATTTATGGGATTATGCACTTGTAAGTTTATGGGTTTCTAGTAATACTGGACTAGTAATACTAGACCAGTAATACTAGACCAGTAATACTGGTCCAGTATTACTAGTCCAGTAATACTAGTCCAGTAATACGGGAACCAAAATTTCTAAAACAAAAAGTAACATACATGTCTTGCAGGATTCCGAAGATGAAACCGAACCACTGCAACCTTTGGATATGTGGTTCCAGCCGACAGAGTATATGAAAAAAATCAAGGTCGGGACGAGGTGTTATGTTAGCCAAGCGGTGGAGACACTTATGAGCGGGTTAAAGCATCCGCTTAAAGCAGAGGAGAAAAGTTGGTTTTTGAATCACCCTCAATTCAAACACTTCTTCCACATTCAACAGGAATCCCACCACAAGGTTCAGGGCATGTGGATGCTTCTTGTGCGAACGGCGCGCACGGATAAAAAGAAGGAAGCTTGGTTCGTTGTGAATGGCGTGCCCATCCGTTACAGTCTAAGGGAGCATGCCCTTATCTCGGGATAAAACTGCCGGAACTATCCACTCAACTACTCTGAACTGGGTAGTATGGCTTTCGTGGAGAAGTATTTTGGGGCGGGAGCTAAAATTAGATATTCAGATGTGAAAGAACAGCTTCTGAAAATGAGAGCTTCTGAAGATATGTTGAAGATGGCGGTCCTCTACTTTTTATCAAGCATAATTAGAGGGCAGACCAAGACAGGAGTAGAAGCACCTTCTGTGGAGCCTTTCTTTCTAAGAGCCGTGCAGGATCTTCAGCTGTGTAAGAGATTTCCATGGGGAAGACTTTCATTTGATTACATCATGAAAGATATCTCGCACACTCTGAATCACTTTGGAGGGGTCGTCCAGGGTACACAATGGGTGATTCCAAGTTTCGTGATTCCTTTGGAGGTAAATATGATATGAGGTATTACTGAGTATTACTAGTTTATGATTGAAGCTAACCCTATGTGTTTTGTGTAGCTTCTAGCGTTTGAGGCAATTCCGGAGTTGAAGAAGAAATTCCGAGAAGATATTCTAGAGGCAGACCAGAGGTGTCCTAGGATTTGCAAAACCAAGTTTCAAAAAAGTTCTATGAAAGGATTTACTCTAGACGAAATATATGAAACCCTTGGTAACACTAAGGTTATTTATCCTTAGTAATCCTTTGCCTAATAATTATTTGGAGTCCGAAATGTTTATAAACTGCATTCCTTGTTTATGTTAACAGGACATTCAGAGTATCTTGGTCCCATCCTCTGCCGAAAAATCTCTTTTGCGGTGAATCATCGAGGAAGAAGATGTCGATGATGTCGATGTTGTCGTTGTGAATAGTTGGACGAAGTGTGTCAATCAAGAGAATCCTATATGTTTTGAAGAGATGTTCAAGCAGGATATGGCTATTCGTCTAGGAGAGGAAGCCGAGAATGAGGTAAACCAGGAGACTTTGGCCATTGAAGGGGTGGTCAATGCGCCTGCAACTGGATTGGTGGAGCTCGTACAGAGCATAAAGAAGGATGTGGAAGAAGGTTTGAAAAAGATGAATGACAAGTTTGATGGGTTAGAATCAAGACTCGTAGAGGTTGAATCTTATGTTAAGGAGCAACTGGATGCTAGGAGGATGTATGAGGATCCGGAATATAATTTGAATGACAATCATGCTTATGAGGCTCAAGACGTTAGAGGTGGTGATAATGATGGTGGCATAATAGATAAGGTAATACTTAGTATTTATGTTTCGGTAATACTAAGTATTTCTGTTTTGGAATGCTTAGTAATTCGTAATAATACTTAGTATTTCTGTTTTGGAATGCAGGGTTCGAAAGACCAAACAACGGAGCCCGTTGTGGATTCAAGAGAAGAAGCTGCGGCTGCCAGAGGAGACCAACAACCTGAGCAGGTATCAGATGAGGAGGCTCACCAGGATGAGGTAAAAACACTTTTTCTTTGAAAAACAAGAAAGTCACATTTTGGTAATACTTAGTATTTCTGTTTCGGTAATACTTAGGATTTCTTAGTAATACTTAGTATTTTGGTTTTGGAATGCAGGGTTCGAAAGAGGCTCATGCCGATGAGCAAGATGCGACTAGCGAAGTAATACTTAGTATTTCTGTTGAATCAAATGCTTAGTATTTCTTAGTAATACGTAGTATTTCTATTTTGGAATGCAGACTACGAAGGAGGCTAATGAAAATGAGGAGCGTGAAGACCAACAACCTCAGCAACCAGAGCCCATGGAGAAGGTATCAGAGGACCATGATGAGGTAAAAACACTTTTTCTTTGAAAAACAAGAAAGTCACAAGAAAGTCACATATTCTTAGTAATACTTAGTATTTCTTAGTAATACTTTGTATTTCTGTTTTGGAATGGAGACTATTAATGAGGCTGATGAAAATGAGGAGCGTGAAGACCAACAACCTCAGCAACCAGAGCCCATGGAGAAGGTATCAGAGGACCAGGATGAGGTAAAAACACTTTTTCTTTGAAAAACAAGAAAGTCACATATTCTTAGTAATAATTAGTATTTCTTAGTAATACTTTGTATTTCTATTTTGGAATGGAGACTATGAAGGAGGCTGATGAAAATGAGGAGCGTGAAGACCAACAACCTCAGCCCATGGAGAAAGAATCAGAGGCTATCGAAGGAGATCAGCAACCAGAGCCCATGGAGATCAGCAACCAGAGCCCACGTGAAGAGCCTATTGTGAGCTCCCTAGAAGAAGCCGCCGCTACTGAACAACCTCAGCAGACGCCTTCCCTCAAGCTCTATGTGAGGAAAAGACTAAGAAAACCTTCCTCTCATGTCTCAACTCCTTTCAGAAGGTGGCCAGACAAAAAGCCAAAGAATTAGCATATTAGGGTTCCGTTTATCGTCACTATAACTCGGGTCCATATCTGTAGTATGGAAACAAACTTGGTATTACTATGTTCAATGTTCAATGTTCAATATTCAATATTCAATATATTACTATGTATTACTATATTCGATTCTTAGTAATACTTAGTATTTCGGTTTTGGAATGCAAGATTTGAAAGTCAAAGATATAGATAAGTTAAACGAATAAGTCTTACAAAACAAAAGTTTAACATTTGCTAAATCCACAACAAGCGCCCTAAGATGCTAAATCCACAAAACAAATAAGATTTTTAACATTTGCTTAATGCACAAAAGTTTAACATTTGCTTAATGCCTTCAGCCTGCCTTGCAATCTCTTCAGCATTGTTGTTCAGCTCCATACGCATCCTTCTTCCTCCGCTTCTCGTCACTATAACTCGGGTCCATATCTTTAACATGGAAACAAACTTGGTTCAGTATTACTACGTATTACTATGTTCAGTATTACCACTACAAGAAAACAACGGATTTGCGATGGACAAATCCATAACAAATCCGTCGCAAATCACGTTTTGCGACGGAATTGCGACGAAACGACTTCCATCGCAAATCAGTCGTCGCAAAACAGTTTCCCTCGCAAATCCGTCGCAAATTTGCGACGAACCATTTTCCCTCGCAAATTTGCAACGGCAAATATCCGTCGCAAACCCGTCGCAAATTTGCGATGATAAATACTCCCTCGCAAATTTGCAACGGATACTTTCCCTCGCAAATCCGTCGCAAATTTGCGACGAGATAATTCCCTCGCAAATCCGTCGCAAATTTGCGACGAGATAATTCCCTCGCAAATTTGCGAAGGCAACTTTCCCTCGCGAATCCCTCGCAAAATTGCAATGGATTTGCAAGGAAAATTGAATTTTGTAAATTAAAAAAAAAAATAAGAATTTAATTTAAAAATTGAATAATAATTAAAATAATTAACATATTAAATTTAAAAACATAATTATATAATTTAGTTATTACAAAAAGTGCATAATTGTTTAAAAAAAAAACAAAATAAAATGTTTACAAAGGACTGGTTCCGGTTCCGGTTCCGGTTCCGGTTCCGGATCCGGTTCCGGTTCCGGTTCCGGTTCCGGTTCCGGATCCGGTTCCGGTTCCGGTTCTGGATCCGGTTCCGGTTCCGGTTCCGGATCCGGTTCCGGTTTTGGTACCGGTTCCGGATCCCGATCCCGAAGGGTTACGTGCTACGCGAAGTCTTGCAAAAGCCGGATCCTTCTCAGCAAAGTAATCCATGAAAGCATCATAGGAATTAATCTTCTCGGCCTGATTCGTTAGCATCTCGGCCTGACTCGATAGCATCTCGGCCTGACTCGTTATGATCCGGTGTAAATCGTCCTGGGATGGACGCGAAGCCGATGTAGAAGAAGCTTCAATTTGCGGTTGAAGCGAACTGACACCGTAAATTCTTCCTTTTTTGCGGGGAGCAACCTATGAAAGACAAAAAAACAAACATTATAAATATTTCTAAAAATATTTAAATACAATACAACAATTTAATTTTTAAATACGTACCTCGGTAAAAATTTGGTTCTTCACGAAAGGAGTAAGGCCGCCAGATGCTGTGCTCTCGGGATCATCACTATCGACGGTCTGAGATAACAGTTCGAGCCGCGAAGTGACATCGTGGTAGATCTTCTCCGAGCGTCCATCGATAAAAGAGCCATCCGGTTTCCGTTTTGTCTCCTCGAGAACCGCTAACAAATCCGGAACTGATGATCCGGTCTTTGCGGCCTAAAAAAAATTCATAAATTCATAACATTAAATTAAATTACGAATGTAAGATTTTTTTAAAAAAAAAAACTTACTATGTTTCGGCCCCGTGCTTTAAACAAGGTTTGTCATAATAATTTTATATAATGTCATAATAATTATAAAATTATCTAATCTAAATTCATACTAATTAAAATACAAATTTAACAACCTAATATATAACATATCTAAATCTAACAATCTAAATTCATCCTAATAAATACAAATATAATAAATATAATTTTTAAACAAATCTAAAAAACTAAAAAATCTAACAAATCTAAGAAACTAAATAATCTAACAAAATCTAACAATTCTAAAAATCTAAAAATCTAAATTAAATACAAATCCAAATCTAACAAATCTAATTTTTTTTTCACAAATCTAACAAAGTTCACAAATCTAACAAATCTAACAAAGTTCACAAATCCAATATTTTTTTTTTTTAAGATAACAACATATATTTTTGAAATAAAAAATGAAATTAAAAAAAGCAACTTACCTTCGCCCAGGAGAAGAAGAGGTCGCCGGAGGGAGAGGGGAGAGGAGGGGACTCGCCGGAGGGAGAGGAGGTCGCCGGAGGGAGAGGAGGTCGCCGGAGGGAGAGGAGTGCTCGCCGGCGGAGGAGGAGAAGAAAGAGCTCGCGAGGTGAAGGGAGGAGGTCGCGGAGGAGAGTAGAGAGGAAGGGAAGAGAAACCGATCGCCGGAGGAAGAGGAACCGATCGCCGGAGGAAGAGGAACCGATCGCCGGAGGAGGAGGAGTGGGATCGCCGGAATCGACGGGGGATTGAGATTGAGGGGATTGAGAAGGGAGAAAGGAAGAAGAAGATAAACAGTCGGTTTATAAACTAATAAGCGATGGATTTGCAATGGATTTGCGATGGATCCAAAAATTGCAACGGATTTGCGACGGATCCATCGCAAATCCATCGCAAAATTCGCGGTTAAATTTTGGCCCAAAATGTGCTGAAAAAATTCAATTTTCGTACCAAATTTCCAAAAAACATTTTGCAACGGATTTGCGATGGATCACTTATTTGCAACGGATTTGCGACGGATCCATCGCAAATCCGTTGCAAATTCATGAGTTTTTTTTTTAATGTTTAGGGTTTAGGGTATACGTTTAATAGTACATAATAAAGTTTACGGTTTATAATCTCATAAGAGTCATGATCATAAGCATATTTTTTCACAAATATAATGAATTTGAGGGTACGAGGAATGTTGAACTTATATATATATATATATATTCATAAACAACATATACGGATATATGACGTTTTATATATCATACGGGGACATTTCCAAATTTTCACAATTTATGAATGCACATCATTAAATAACTTTAGAAATATAATTTTTTGAGATTCACTTTTAAAACCGTTAGACGCTTATCACGTTTTTATCCTCTCCGGAAATAAGGAATGAATCCCTAGCAATTCCATTGCAAATTTGCAACGGATTTGCGATGGATCCTTTATTTGCAACGGATTTGCGACGGATCCATCGCAATTCCATTGCAAATTTGCAACGGATTTGCGATGGGGTCTTTATTTGCAACGGATTTGCGACGGATCCATCGCAAATCCGTTGCAAATTCGTGATTTTTATTTTATAATGTTTAGGGTTTAGGGTATACGTTTAATAGTACATAATAAAGTTTATGGTTTATAATCTCATAAGAGTCATGATCATAAGCATATTTTTTCACAAATATAATGAATTTGAAGGTACGAGGAATGTTGAACTTATATATATTCATAAACAACATATACGGATATATGACGTTTTATATATCATACGGGGACATTTCCAAATTTTCACAATTTATGAATGCACATCATTAAATAACTTTAGAAATATAATTTTTTGAGATTCACTTTTAAAACCGTTAGACGCTTATCACGTTTTTATCCTCTCCGGAAATAAGGAATGAATCCCTAGCAATTCCATTGCAAATTTGCAACGGATTTGCGATGGATCCTTTATTTGCAACGGATTTGCGACGGATCCATCGCAATTCCATTGCAAATTTGCAACGGATTTGCGATGGGGTCTTTATTTGCAACGGATTTGCGACGGATCCATCGCAAATCCGTTGCAAATTCGTGATTTTTATTTTATAATGTTTAGGGTTTAGGGTATACGTTTAATAGTACATAATAAAGTTTACGGTTTATAATCTCATAACAGTCATGATCATAAGCATATTTTTTCACAAATATAATGAATTTGAAGGTACGAGGAATGTTGAACTTATATATATATATATATATATATATATATTCATAAACAACATATACGGATATATGACGTTTTATATATCATACGGGGACATTTCCAAATTTTCACAATTTATGAATGCACATCATTAAATAGCTTTAGAAATATAATTTTTTGAGATTCACTTTTAAAACCGTTAGACGCTTATCACGTTTTTATCCTCTCCGGAAATAAGGAATGAATCCCTAGCAATTCCATTGCAAAGTTGCAACGGATTTGCGATGGATCCTTTATTTGCAACGGATTTGCGACGGATCCATCGCAATTCCATTGCAAATTTGCAACGGATTTGCGATGGGGTCTTTATTTGCAACGGATTTGCGACGGATCCATCGCAAATCCGTTGCAAATTCGTGATTTTTATTTTATAATGTTTAGGGTTTAGGGTATACGTTTAATAGTACATAATAAAGTTTACGGTTTATAATCTCATAAGAGTCATGATCATAAGCATATTTTTTCACAAATATAATGAATTTGAAGGTACGAGGAATGTTGAACTTATATATATATATATATATATATTCATAAAAAACATATACGGATATATGACGTTTTATATATCATACGGGGACATTTCCAAATTTTCACAATTTATGAATGCACATCATTAAATAACTTTAGAAATATAATTTTTTGAGATTCACTTTTAAAACCGTTAGACGCTTATCACGTTTTTATCCTCTCCGGAAATAAGGAATGAATCCCTAGCAATTCCATTGCAAATTTGCAACGGATTTGCGATGGATCCTTTATTTGCAACCGATTTGCGACGGATCCATCGCAATTCCATTGCAAATTTGCAACGGATTTGCGATGGGGTCTTTATTTGCAACGGATTTGCGACGGATCCATCGCAAATCCGTTGCAAATTCGTGATTTTTATTTTATAATGTTTAGGGTTTAGGGTATACGTTTAATAGTACATAATAAAGTTTACGGTTTATAATCTCATAAGAGTCATGATCATAAGCATATTTTTTCACAAATATAATGAATTTGAAGGTACGAGGAATGTTGAACTTATATATATATATATATATATATATATATTCATAAACAACATATACGGATATATGACGTTTTATATATCATACGGGGACATTTCCAAATTTTCACAATTTATGAATGCACATCATTAAATAACTTTAGAAATATAATTTTTTGAGATTCACTTTTAAAACCGTTAGACGCTTATCACGTTTTTATCCTCTCCGGAAATAAGGAATGAATCCCTAGCAATTCCATTGCAAATTTACAACGGATTTGCGATGGATCCTTTATTTGCAACGGATTTGTGATGGGGCCTTTATTTGCAACGGATTTGCGACGGATCCATCGCAAATTCGTTGCAAATTCGTTGCAAATTCGTCAGTTTTATTTTATAATATTTAAGGTTTAGGGTATACGTTTAATAGTACATAATAATGTTTTATTTTTATAAGATTTATGGTTTATGGTATATGTATTATTATCATAATAAAGTTTTTATTTTTTTTACTGATTTACAACATATACATATTTTTATTTTAAAAATTACATTATAGTACATTTAACACATTATTCCGAATCGTTTTCAGATTCATTTTCAGACATATTAGAGTGTTCACTATGCTCATCATTGTTTTCTCCGCTATCGTTCTCCTCGAACTCGTCAGATGCGGCTGCATCTTCGCTTGAATCATCCACGATAGGTGCAACCCCACCATCGTCATATCTTCTAGGAGCGGTTTTTTTCGTTTTGACGGTTGGGCTAAAGTAGTATGACGTGAAGTGAGATGTTTCCTCGGTCAAACTACCTGCAACGATGGAACCCTCCACTCTTGCAAGATTTTTGGCCTTTCCTTTCAAATGTCCCATGAATCGCTCGAACGGGTACATCCATCGGAATTGCACGGGCCCCCCAAGAGCTGCTTCATGTGGTAGGTGGATTGGGAGATGTTCCATTACGTCAAAAAATGAAGGTGGAAATATTTTTTCTAAATTACACAGCAAAACAGGTATATTATTGAGTAATTGCGCTATGCCATTCTCAGTCAGTGTTCGAGTGCATAGATCCCTGAAAAATGCTCCAATGCCTAACTCCACCTAACTGCTTCCATCGCAAATCCCTTGCAAAAATCCGTAGCAAATCCGTCGCAATTTTGCGAGGGACATTTACCGTCGCAATTTTGCGACGGAGTTGCGACGACCACTGTGGTCCTCGCAAATTCGTCGCAATTTTGCAACGCATTTGCGACGCCCGTTTGGCCCTCGCAAATTTGCGAGGGATTTGCGACTCTAGATATTCCCTCGCACGTTCGTCGCAAATTTGTTGCAAAATCGTCACAATTTGCGACGACTTTTTCCCTCGCAAAATAGCGACGGATTTGCGACGACTAGTTAGTCACTCGCAAATCCGTCGCAAATCCCTCGAAAATCCGTCGCAAATTTGCGAGGGATAATATCCATCGCAAATTCCATTGCAAATCGACTGTTTTCTTGTAGTGTACCCAGGAAATCGAAATTCAGAAAATGGAATCCCTATATCGATTAAAGCATGTCGATTTCCTTCTTCCTCCGCTTCTCGTCACTATAACTCGGGTCCATATCTTTAACATGGAAACAAACTTGGTTCATTATTACTACGTATTACTATGTTCAGTATTACCCAGGAAATCGAAATTCAGAAAATGGAATCCCTATATCGATTATAACATGAATCTAGAATCTACAAACCCTAAACAAACCCAAGAAAATCAAACATAAATCTCTTTTTTAACCAAACATAAACCCTAAACAAAGGAAAACAAATCCAGAATCTACAAACCCTAAAAAATCCAGAATCTACAAACCCAAGAAAATCTAACATGAATCCAGAATCTACAAACCCAAGAAAATCTAACATTAATCAAGAATCTACAAACCCTAAACAAGATGTTACCTGAATCCAGAATCTAGAAACCCTAAACAGAGAAAGGGGAGAAAACTTTTCGGGAATGGAGTCGCCGTCGAGAGGGGGAAGGGGAAGAGAGAGAAAGTGAAAAAAAAAATGAGAAAATCCAAAAAATTCAATCTAGTATTACTAATTGGGCCCGGGAAAATCCAAAAAATTCTAAAACCCGCGAAAACGAAATATTGGGCCCGGGAAAAAAAATTGGGCCTGCAAAAATTAACACATAGTTATCCCCTAGTAATCTAGTATTACTAATTTGTAAATAGTTGTACTTTTGAGTGTTTTCAAATTAATTTAGTATTACCTACCCCTTAAAATGTGTTTTCTAGTTTTACAGTTTATTTTAGTCAATTAAAGTATGTTTCCAATGACTTTGTGCATTAATATTACATAAAACTCTTTTTAATTTCATTTCACATCATAAGGTGGTTCATATTAACAAAGTGATCCTAATAGTATAAGGTGGTTCTTGTGTAAATTTTCTAATAACAAATCATTATGGTATAAATATATTTTATAAACCTAATACACATTTTTTTTAACATTTAATAGTTACTTCTGTATCGTAAATTTTACTATTTTATATTTGTTGTTCTTTTTTTGTGAATTTTTCAATTCAAATTAAAATTCCAAAATAACACTAAACCATAAATACCAGTGTTACCCAGTGTTACCGAGACCGAAATTAACATTAAACCAGAAATACCAGTGTTACCCAGTGTTACCAGTGTTACCGAGAACGAAATTAACATTAAACCAGAAATACCAGTGTTAAATACAGTGTTACCCAGTGTTACCGAGACAGAAATTAACATCCAACAACTCAAACAAGTTACACAAAGGAATTACACAAACGAGTTAGGTACTGGTTCCAGGATTATCACCAAATAAGCCATGAATTACCCCACCACGCTTTCTTCTTCTTCGAGGTTCTCCAACTGATGGGTACCGATTTACTATATTTCTTCCTTTTGTTTTGGTATAAGGAGGAGGTATGACGCAAGATGCTTTAACTTCCTCGGGAACATTCCATTCAGACATATGAGGCACTGGATAAATTGTCCTATGATATGCCAATGACCACTGCTCCATCAAATAATAGACGGAGCATAACTTATGCAACTCGAGTGGCTTCCCTGACTTCGCGTACGTGGTAGCAGCCGCTATAGCATGTACACACGGGTACCTGTCAATATCAAAATGCTTGCAGCTGCATGTTTTATTTGTCAAATCCACCAAATAATTTCTGCCATCACGTCCAAGCACACTGTAAACAAGAGTAAACGAGTTCAGCTCGGTCACCGGTAACAACTTTGCATCCTGACATCTTTGGTGCAGTTCCTTGGCAACACGAGGCACCAGCATCTCTGTCACCGGAACTTCAGACGAAAGTTTTCTATATTTATTAAACCATTCCGCAATTTTCCCAACAATAGCATCAAGCATCGGTAATAACGCGTATTGTCTTGCTTCTCTTAAAACATTATTCATAGATTCAACACAATTCGTGGAATCTATGTTGTACCTTTCTCCTGGGAAATAACACCTTGCCCATTTGTTCTCACTTGTACTTTCCTCTAGATACTCGACTGCTTTAGGGTACCTCTTCCTAAAAGAATCATAGAGCGGTGTGAACTCACCAACTGTATAAACCTGAGCCATCTCTCTGAACTTCGCTGTAACTTTTTCTTTGTTAACACCGTAAACGTGTGATTGGACATTCTGGGACAAATGTTGTATGCAATACCCGCGCTTACACTGCGCGTAAACTTCGCCTATCATCCTGATGATGCTCTGATTTCTATCAGAAACAAACACAATTTCAGGATCCTCCGGCACCACTGTTTTCAACTTATTCAGAAACCAACTCCAACTTGCATTATTCTCACTATCAACTACCCCAAAAGCAAGGGGATAATGATGACGGTCTGGATCCTGAGCCATTACAACAATAAGCACTCCACGATGCTTTGAACTAAGATGCGTTCCATCCAGAATTATAACTTTCCTCATAGCTCTAAACCCTTATATGCACGCCCCCAACGCGATAAATAGGTACTTAAACCTTTGTTCCTCATCACATTCCACATATGTTACAGTACCAGGATTTTTCTCCTCCAACATGTGTAAATAAGAAGGCAACCTCGTAAAACTTTCATCCGGACTTCCGCGCAAATCATTAATAGCTTTGTGTCTCCCTCTCCACGCAGTAGTTACAGAAACATTAACACCAAGTTCTCTTTGAACCAAACCTACAAGACTTTTAGGTTTCGGAGTGTTGAATTGGCCTGGATAGAACTGATGCACAACAGATGCAACCAACCCCGGTGTGCCTTTTCTTGAAAACTGGGTGCTTGTACTTGTAGTTATCCGAGAACATGTATGCTTCTTCTTGTAAGTTCTAACCGACCAATGATCTGAATTCTTATACTTAGCAACTCGTAGAGACCATTTACAAGCACCATCACGACATTTTAACACGTATAATACGGTTGTCGACTTCACTGTAGCAACCTCAAAACAATTCAGATGTACAGCTCTCTCAACTAAATCTTGCACTGCTCGTTTACTCTCAAACTCCTGACCTAAAGTCATGTCAATACCATCATCCCATTCATGATGGACAACCTCATTTGCTTGTGCATTAGGTGTAACTTCAACATCGTAAGCAACTTCTTCATGTTGATCATTTTCACAATCTGCATCATGAGGAGCATTGTCCAATAGCAACTGTTCTGTTGGTTCAGATTCTGTGTTATGAAAAATCATCATACAATCATTAGCTCTACCATCACTCACAATCTCCTCATTCCATACATCAACTCCACTTCCTCGATCCTCTCTTGAACGTTTCTCAAAATTCTTGTTTTGCGAGACTCCTTCCAAGAGTTCCACATGCAAAACACTAGCACAATCATCTTTGTATCTCATTACATATGCTATAACATCTTCGTCATCCAAGATTATACTAGCCTTATTCTGATCCGCTCTAAATGGAATGTAAGTTAGCTTCAGCTTCGTCGTATCTTCATCAACATTAATCTTCTTGCATATTCTACTAACCAACCCACAAAAAGTTAACTCCTCCAACGATTCTTTCATCAATAGAGTATAGTTGGGATCTTCTCCTACAATCCATTGTCCGCCTGAATAATATCCCCCATAATCAAAATCTATGACTGTGAAATTACTCCTATTCATTGTGCCCTGAAAAAAGAAAAATTAAACAACATTAGTATTTATTACAACTCAGTAATCCCATATATACCAGTAATACCAAATTAAATAGTCATACTAGTGACTAGTCTTACCAGATATACCAAATTAAATAGGCATACTAGTGACTAGTCTTACCAGATGTACCAAATTAAATAGTCATACTAGTGACTAGTCTTACCAGATGTACCAAATGAACTAGTCATACCAGTGACTAGTAATACCAGATGTACGAAATTAAAAATATTAGCTAGTAATACCAGTGACTAGTCATACCAGATGTACGAAATTAAAAACATTAGCTAGTAATACCAGTGACTAGTCATACCAGATGTACGAAATTAAAAACATTAGCTAGTAATACCAGTAAACTAGTAATACCAGTAAACTAGTAATACCATACACATTACCAGCTCCGATTCAGATTCAGAGCTTCTAAATCTCTACAAATTCATACATTATCAACATAAGCTTCTCTTAGACTACGAAAACAAGTTTACTCGTATATATACTCTTGGGTTATTCAATATTACTTGGAAATCCCCTAATTGAATACCCAATTTGAATTTGATTGAATACCCAATTTCAATTTCAATCTAGTGTTTCAAATTGATTATCAATTTTCAGATCAATGTAGCATGGAAGAAGACACAAAAAGAGAGAAAAAAGAGCAAAAACTCACCTGAATACCAAGTCAGAGGACCATGAAGACGACGGAGCTGATGAAGACGACGGGGAAGGAGCTGGACGTCGGACAGGAGAACGCAACGGGGAAGGAGCAGAAGAACGTGAAGAAGAATGGAAGAAGAGACCTGATTGGTTGAATTTTTTTGTTTTTCTAGATTTTTTTTTTTTTTTGTTTTATTTAATTTGTTTAATATTTTATTGTAAGGATAAAATTGGATTAACACATGTTAGTAAGGTTATAAGGTTATGGAGAAAAAAAAAGGGTTAGAGGTGAATTTGGTTTAGACCATTAAGGTCATTATAGTGATTGATCCAAATATTTCTGCATATAATCCAACTTCTCGGGAAAATTACTTCTTTTGGACTCACCAAACTACTGAAGCAGAATCAATATATTTTTCTTCACCGTGCTAAATACGACACTCGAATGAGCTTTGCCGACACCATAAAACACGGAAAGCTCAAGTGTTTATTGTTTTCGCCATCATCAAGGAATTGTCACAGTATATCTGTGAACATAACATTAGGTTCTTGCTTTTTTAATCAATGGCCAGATTTTTCTTCATAGCTTCGTAAACAAGGTACGAAATGCTAGCGGAAGGAATGACTTTGAAAAGATTGGGAAAGATTCCTCTGTAAAACCCTCTTAGACCTTCGCCTTTTAGCGTCTTCAGAAACTCTTGGCTCATTCTAGTGTTTGAGCTATCAGCTTGCATTCTGATAATAAATTACTAAACTCAGTTCAAAAACGCAGACGGGAAAAAAAAAAAAAAAGCTTAGATTTTGAGTTTCACCTTGTTCGTACGACCTGCAACGGGTAAACACACGATGCTCCAAGAGCTCCAGACGTCATTCCACATCCGAGTTGTATAAGAGGACCCGGCTCTGCATAAGACAAACTGTTTAGGATCATGTGAAAGATTAAGAATTTACAATCTACAGAAACTCTAGGAGCGAATATCTAACCGTAACCGGTGTCATGATGAATATATGTCCTCGATAAGTCTTTAAGAGTTTCATAAGCAGCAAGGTCAATTCCTGCGTAAGGGATAATCCCAAGAAGAGAAGGATAAAGGCCCTTGTAAAACGCTCGAGGTCCTTCTTGAATCCAAATCTCCTTTGTGAGTTTCCACAGCTTTGGTGTCTTCCCAAGTTCACTCACACAAGTCTGTAACCGAGTCTTCACGAGATCCATAGGATAAATAGCGGTTTGGGCCACTGCACCAGCCAATCCACCAGACAAAAGCCTCCCGCTTGTACCGATGTCACCATCCGCTCCCCCGATTATGGGTTTCAGCATTTCATAAGCAGCAAACTTTATGGCGCTTTCAGGAGCAACTTTCATTACATTTAACCCGTTACCTCTGAAGAAACCCAACAACTTATCTTCTCTCCATATTTTCTTAATGGTCGGGACGACGCCTACTTTAGTTCTTTGAACTTGCAAAACAACTTTCAGACGGTCTAGAGGCGCGGTTGTGGTTCTTGAAACAGCTCCGGCTAGTCCTCCCGCAAGAAGTAATTTGCTTCTTTGAGCGTGTTTACTTATACCATCAGGTATAACAGCTTGCTCCCCGATGTCTATTAAGCATACTCTTTCCCAGTGATGATAAATGTTCTCAATTGTGGCTTCATGAGGGTGTAGCAAAAGAAAGTCCCTCCATTCTTCGAAAGTTATAATTCCGTTATTGTCCTTATCGACATGCTCCATAAAAGAAGCGAGTTCCTTATCTTTAATATCAATGCCTACAAGAAAATTGTGGGGCTTATATAGGTGGAAGACACTGTTACACAATAAAAGAGCTAAATTTTCCACTAGTGACTAAACCCAATAAAGCAACTCACTGCCCAGGGTTTTGTGAACAAGGACAATGGCAAAGGAAAAACACACATTTGTTAATATGTTGAATTGCCTGGTTAAGAAGTTTCTATTTTCAAGGGATCGTTGAAAGATTTACACACTTCAATTTGCCTGAAACACAAATCTATCTAACAGACTGATTAAACTATCTCATTCATATAAAAGCAAAGGGATGATACCATCACTAGAATGCTCATCCTTTCTTGACTCAAAAATTTGTTTCCAGGAAAATCAAAGTTATGGACCTCTTAAAAATGGAAAGAATGATATCGAACAAACAGCTCCCATAATTGTAATCCAGAGCATGCATAAGAAATCATCAAACAACCAACAAGGGAAAAAAACTGCTGCAAAAGGGTAAGGTATCAAGAACAGTTAAAAACAGTGGCATCGAAAGAATATAATACAAGTAAGTAGCAATTTAAGCAAAATCCATAAAGCCATAAAAGTTTCCTCTTTTGATAGTTGCAAAGTAACAGTAGGAGTGATGGAACAGTATGGGATCACATACCAGCCTTAACAAGAGCCTCCCATAGCTCCTCTGGGCAAATGTCGCCATTGTGTTGGATATCAATGGCCTGGAAAATTATGTACAGCTCAAGCTCCTTAGCGTCCATGTAGCGACGAAACTCCTGGTAGTCCACGCGCCCATCTCGATTCGCGTCGCAGGCTTTAAGCAAATCTCTAGCGTACTTGTACTTTGGAGGAAACCGAAGCGAAGACAGACCTTTCTCGATCTGGGTGTCGTCTAAGAACCCTGAATTCGAATTGTCGAAGAATTCGAACAGATTGCGAATCCTGATCTCTCTCTCCTCCTTCGTCTCGCGTAACGCCAGGAGAACGTGCTCCATCGTCGCGGTTCCGGGCTTCTTACCCGGATTCTGGTTGGATTTTCCGGCCTCCATTGCTGATTAACAATCAATCAAGATGAAAATTCCAAGGCTTGGACGACTCTAGGGTTCCTTCATTCTCTCAGTCCAGGAAGAAGTACAACACCAAAATGTAGTCTCCTCTGATTGGAGCGAAAACAATTACAACAACGTGTACTGTGTAGGAGAAGTGAGATCACAGATTTGAGTTTTCGATCTGCCTCTTTGTTTATCTGCCACGGACGGACTTGTCCATTATTTTTCCGGGACCACTTCCAATGCTTCCACGTACACCCAGAAAACACCACTCAAACCGGTTTAGCTGCTTTGAACCAGAACAATTAATCAATTTAAGCTGGAATACGTGGGTTGAACCGTACGTTAGATTTGATTGGATTATTTACTTATATTTATTTCCTAGTAATTGAATTTTACTTTTGTTTAAATATATATAGTCTAACGAAAGTCATGCAAAAATCTCTGATCACACTGAACCAAGATTTTCCGAATTCGACCCCAAGTGAAATGATAATAGACAATGATACAAACACCCACAGATTTGGATGCAGAGTAAGTATCTCGTATATAATTTTTTTTATTTTTTTAAAGGAACCAAACGTCCAAAACAATGAATATAAAACCAGTTGGTATACCTTATAAGTCCATATACCAATAATCCGTCTCGCGTGATGTATATTGTATCCCATATTTGACAAGCAAACTTCTTACACGTAACCATTACAGAAGTTCATATTACAGGATGAGGACAACAACATATTCTTGTATTTAATTCTTGGTATAGAAAAAAATAAAATATCTAGTCGATATAAGTTTTACTTTCTAGTGCTAAGTGATTGGTAACCATCTTGCCGGTTCTGTCTCCGGTATACCACGGCGGCTATTAGAACCACCAACGCCACCAGTACCGTCACTGCAAGGAAGGCTAAAACGCTCACGCTTTTCGCATGTGCCTGCAAAGAAATGATGAATACTAACGTAAGTAAAGTAACTACATGGCAATATCTCCAAAACCGTGTATGTGTTGAAAGTTTGAAACCGGTTTGAATAAACCGAGATCCGCCACCGTGTGGTTACCTGAAAGAGTGCAGTCAAGGAGCTCTCCGGTTCAGGCAGCTGCTGAGCAACGAGGATGTAAAAGAGTCCCATTACTCCGGTATGACCAATGGCATTACTGTAATTAAACTCCAAGGTAAGTGTCTCTCCATTAGTCACTTTCACTGGTTCAGGGTAACAAGACGACATTCCAACAATGTAACCAGCTTCGTTTCCAGGTTCGTCTCCATTGCCATACTTTGGCATCGAAGAGAAAATTCCCTCACCGTCCTGATCAATCCACAACACAAGGGTCTCAATTCAGTAAAAAGCTTCAACGTTTGGTTCTGCATTAGCTTAAACTAAATCAGACTTTATTACCTCTCGGTACAGAGCAGCACCGATATCACCCGCGTGCTGGTGAGCTACCCCGTAGACAATATACCCGTTAAATGGCATCATTAAGCTCTTTTTCTTAACATCCACGCATCCATCGCCATTGGTTTTGCACGGTTTCACCTCGTATTCCACCTGACCAGACATTTTTAGAAAGAATGATTTCTAAGTAAAGGTATTAAGCAGAGATGAGAGAGAATCTACTGACATGGCAATAATGTTCTTGGCTATCTCCTGTTGATCCTTCTGATCGTTCCCAAGAATCCGTAACATCGAGAATATAAACCTTAGCTGGCAAAACCGTGCTATCCCAATCAACCCATCTCACGGTGTATTTCAGATACAGAGTTCTTGTTTTCTCCCCATTGTCAAATCCATTTCTCACCCGACATTGCGTGTTATCGTAGCAGCAGTATAAACCTCCTTTGTATCCGGGTCTTAAAGCTCGACCATACTCGTCAATGGTTACAGTATACAGATCACACCGGCATTCCGTGCATCCTGATTTATCTACAACGCCTCTTGTGTCTATCGCGTGAATGTTTAGAAGCCATTTGAATTCATATCCATCAGGTGTTTCTTCGGGATTATTAATTTCGATTGCGTAAGGACCAGGAAGATGCGTCGATGTTTTGCGGGTTTCTGATCCTAACCCAAAGTAATGTCTGAGTACGGAATTCCTGCACAACCCTCCATTTCTGACAAGAATATAATCGGATCTCAAACCAAGATTCCTTTCGAGATCTTCTTGCCTCGAAAATCCGTGATTCCTAGGCATATCTCGCTGTGAAAGCTCAAAACCTTTACGCACATAGTACGGTTGGACAATCCAATGGTGAAGATATGTCTCGTGTAGAGGGACGGGATTGCCAGCTTCGTCAACCACTTGAGCATCGAAACCTTTGAGGCCGATATGTCCTCTCGGAAAATCAATGTCTAATAGGAAAGGATTTGCAACTGACCCTGGATTCATCACCAGTTTTGGTGATAAGAAAACTGCAGACTTAATCTTTCTCTCGGTCCCAAGAAAGCCGTGGCTAGGCGATGTGCTTAATGCGACCAGAAGAAGAGCTAAGGAAGAGATCAGTGATCTCCCGCGATAACGAGCCATTCTCTCCTGTTTCCAGATCATTATAAGAGAGGTAAGAAATGAAATTCAACTAATCATCAATGCATAAATATCTCAAAAGTCTTAGCCTAGACTTGTTCGAATTTGATTGGAATCAAACTAGAGGAAAACCACTAATTTAACCACAAGGTTTTAGCACATGCGATTATTTAAACACCACAAATTTTTAAGAAAATACAGCAACCCAAGACTCATGGAAACTTGAATTACAATCAAACTTGGAGCACGAACAATCTAAAATGGGTCGAGAGAGAGAGTTTACGTGGGTACGAACCGGATAACGGAGAAACCCAGAAAACCGATGATTTTCCCGCTTCTTAAAACGTTTGTTCAAACTCTCTTGATCTCTTCGATGTGTCGGAGAAAACAACAGAGTCTCTTAGATGTATTGCAATGGAGAGTGCCCACGAGGAACGATTCGAGAGTTATCTATGGGGAGTGAAATGCGAACGCCCATAAGCGCAGAGACGTAGGACGCGAGCTCCAGTATGACGTGACACGTGTATCTAGTGACGTCATTGCTCTCGTCACAGTATACCCTCTTTCAATTCTCTTCCATTCATGTGAGATGATAGATGACCATGGATTATAAAATACAAAAACATCAAATAATTACTTGCTAGGATAAAGATTTACTAAATTGAATTTGAATCCAGTTTAATAACCCGTTTTGGGTGTGAAAGTGAAACCCAGCCAATAAAGAATTGACGCTGCAGTTGGATTAAATTATTTAATTCAAAAGGTTTTAGGCTAATTAGGTAGTTTCTATTAAAGTTGAAGGTCCCATTAGTTAATGTTTAGACATGTCGACTGATATAAGGAATTTGATTTCCTGCGGACAGGAGTACGAGAAACCAGTACACCCCAACGCGACGAGACCGAGGGAGGAAGAAGAAGAAGGCGATGACGAACAAGGAGAAAGCGCGGGAGAGAAGAGAGAAGAGGATGCAGGAGATCTCTCTCCTTCGAACCATTCCTTACTCTGACCGCCAGAGGTATGAATCGAACATGATTTCTTCGGCTGGTTTGGTTCCCAATATCATTGCGATAATCTCAGTTTCACAAGCATTGTGCTAACGTCGAGGTGCTAATCTCTAATTTCACTTGCTTACGTCCATTTCTTGGTTCTCGTACAGTGTTTTAGTTGTCAAATTGTTTGAGGAGTTTAGGTTTCTATTGTTCTGGATATATGGAGATAAAGATCGAGTGTTTGTATTCATACCATTGCCTCTATTTTTCCTGGGCTATTGTTTTAACAGATTGAATTGGCACCGTTAGTACTTATAGATTTGGGTTTTGGAGAAACTGAAAAAGGTAATTATATGTCTTTCATGCCCTCTTCTTGAATTTTACTCGTGATTAGGCTTTGAATGCTTTGTAGATGGTGGTCTTCTGAAAATGTAGCAGTGGTGACCGGTTCTAACCGAGGAATTGGGCTCGAAATCGCAAGACAGCTTGCGAGCCATGGATTGACGGTTGTTCTTACAGCCAGAAACGTGGATGCTGGTCTTGAAGCAGTTAAATCCTTGAGGCACCAAGAGGGTCTCATAGTTTATTTTCATCAGCTTGATGTCACTGACTCCTCGTCGATTCAAGAGTTTGGTTGCTGGATTAAGCAAACATTTGGAGGTCTCGATATTCTCGTAAGATCCTATGGATATGTAATGTTGGAGAATAGTTCTTCTGTTTTCTTATAGCTGATTATACGCATTCGTATGACTGTAATTTTTCAGGTGAACAACGCAGGTGTCAACTACAATCTCGGCTCAGATAATTCAGTTGAATTTGCTGAGACAGTCATGTCCATTAATTACCTAGGAACCAAAAACATGATAAAAGCTATGATACCATTGATGAGACCGTCTCCTCAGGGCGCTCGTATTGTTAACGTTAGTTCCCGGCTAGGTAGAGTAAATGGACGACGTAATGTAAGAAAACTCTTTCACTCTTTATCTTTGAATTTTATGAAAAGAAATTGCCATGAAATTGCATGTGATTTCCCGTGCAGAGACTTGCAAATGTAGGGTTGAGAGATAAGCTAAGCAATCCGGATTTTTTGACGGAAGAACTCATAGACCGAACTGTCTCTAAATTCATCGACCAAGTAAAAGACAAAACTTGGGAATCAGGCGGGTGGCCTCAGACATTCACCGACTACTCCATGTCTAAGCTTGCCGTCAACGCATACACGAGACTAATAGCGAAAGAACTCTCGAGGAGACAAGAGGGAGAGAAGATTTATGTTAATAGCTTTTGTCCTGGTTGGGTGAAGACTGCAATGACTGGCTACGCTGGAAATATGTCGCCTGAAGATGCAGCTGATACCGGAGTTTGGCTAAGCATGGTTCTCTCTGAAGAGGCGGTGACCGGAAAATTCTTTGCAGAGAGACGCGAGATAAACTTCTGAGGGTTGGTGAAAGTTTGTAAACGTTGGAAACTTGGAATTGATTATGTTGCTTTCGTTTAGTGCAATTGTTTTTGGTCAAAGCTTTTCAAAAATCAATCCCACTTGGTAAGTCGATGGTTGTGAACTTATAACTTTAACTCGAGGCTCCAGCGTGAGCCTTTCATTTGGAGATCCCGTAACTATTAACTCTGCTCATCAAATACTATTAATTACGGATCATTATCAGTAACCGACCTTAGCTCAGTTGGTAGAGCGGAAGACTGTAGTGGGTTTTCCCAAAGAAATCTTTAGGTCGCTGGTTCGATTCCGGCAGGTCGGACTTTTTTTAACAAAAATATTATATCTCTGCTCGTTTAGTAATTAACAATTTTACCCTTTTTCATATCAGGTTCCACCTTACGAGAAGGAGAAGTAAGTTTTGCTCTTCTCTCGTGTGATGTCAAACTCTATAAAAGGATTCTACTTTAATTATAATCATTAAGCTTTAGCCGATTAGCAACTCGGATACTAAAAAAAGAGTAGAATAATCGTAAAGTCACAGCTTAGACATTAGACACAGCAACTATATAGAGAAAGGCGTTTTTAGTTGCAGCCACTGATAAATTCACTTCATCTGTGAACACCAAACAAACATATATACACATATAGAAAGATGAAATCGAAGTACACTTGTTCGACTTCAGTTCCCATTTCATTTTGAATGATTGAAAAACGTAAAGAGAACTAGAACTAATTCTGGCTCTTTTTCTCGTGGAATGTCAAACTCTCAAAAGGATTCTAGTTTCATTACAAAGATGAAGCATTTTCCCTTCTACATAACAATGAAAAAGAAAAAAAAAGGTTCTGATTCTACAAAATACAGACACAAGAAGACAACAACCAAGAACCAAAAGAATCAATTCTATCAAATTCCACCTCTCTTTTATCACCTTTGTCCTCACCAAGGTTTCAGATCAGCGACCGGTCCTGCCGTCCAGTTCAACAGCTTCTCGCCTGGTCTCAGATGCACATTCCTCTCATGAGGCAGCTTACGAGCCAACCCATTCAACACTTGATGAAACGCATCCCCTGGTTGAGCCGGTTGCGGGAACAGCATCGCCTGTTTCATCGACGGGTTAGCCAACAACCTCTGCTTCCTCAGTATAACCTCTGGTGGAATCGATGTCAGTATTGTGTCCAGGTAAGGAACATCCTTCTCATCCACAAACACACCAATCTCTTCCCAAGGGATCGCATCTGCAAAAGGTAGCACAATGTCGTCTGCTATGATCACAGGGATGCAACCGAAGATCACGGCTTCCACCAGTCTTGGACTCCATGGGGCCCATCCAAGTGGGCATAAGCAGAAGATTGCTCTCTGCATGTCCTCATAATATGTTGTCGGGTGCTCTGTTGAGATGTCGAACAGTGGATTGTCCTTGAAGTTTTCCCATACAGCTGCTCTTGCGCCCCTGTGCCCATTTTGACAAACAAATTATCATCACTGATCATATTAGCAATTCACGGATGGTAATAAGTCTATGAAGCTTCATTTGTTCTTTCCGAGCATGGCTTAGCATTCTAATCAAATTACCTCGCATAATAACCACCCTCGGGGTCATTTCCCACGTCATAAAACAATCCTCTGAAATAAACGAAGATGGATCGAGGAGTTTTCTCGGGAATCAAGTGTGACTGCATCTTCTGCGGTGGAGCATACGGAGGAACAGTGATTGAACCCTCTTTTAAGCAAACATGATTCCTCTGTCCAAATGTCTGCACCAGTGTCGCCCGTTGAAGCAAGGGTAGTATTCCTCTTCCTATTGCCTTCTCTTCCTGCCACAGTTAAACAAAAACAAGAGATCAGTGTGTATTCTTTGAGATAATTTTGCAGTATCGCTGGCAAGAATCTTTGGTAGTCATGGCTCAAGGGATATATTACGGCTTGGGCCCAAATAAAAGCTTTTGCTACATCAAAAAGGGCTTTGCAAGTCAAGTTGATTGCCAATTTTAGAGAGTAAAACACTGAGTATTAAGATCTACTCAACACTAGCTACAGACTTCTGGTTACTAGTTCAGTCCAGAAGGAGGTACAGGGGAACATGATGAAACATGCACATAACTCAGCCCCAAGACATATCTTCCAAACACAAACAGAAATTCAACTGAATTGACTATGATTCAGTTAAAAATGTATGAAACAATGTTTTATTCACAACTTGCAGAGCTAGAGATAGTTTAGCGAGCAATTTCAAACAGTAGCACACAATCATTCACAATGTGCAGAAAGCATAGATGAAGCAATGGCTAATTAGGGAAACATAACAAGAGATTCAGAGCAGATTATCTGGTTTACTTGATAATGGAAGCAGGCTCCAAAGTCATGAGGCACAACAAAGAAGTGGTCAGCTCCTTCTGTGCGGTTCCAGTATGGCCAGTTGGAAGCAATGAGCTGAATGGCACTTCTCATCATTCGGGGAGATTTAAAGGGCAGAGGAAGCCCGTTTGGTGTGAGATCACAAGTGGTGTACACAGGGACGTAGAACCAATCAGCTTCCTCAGGATTAAGTGTTCGAACTGGACTGGACAAAAGAAACCGTTGCATATAGATCTCAGCAGCAAACATGTGGGTGAGGCATCTAGGGTCCTTCTGAAGTATCTTCTTGTTGTATTTGCTTGGAAGCTCATAAACAAAGACTTTCAGTCTTCCCACGGGATCATCTTCCAACACATCACCAGCACTACCTAAACATCATAAAACCAGACACACACTTAAAGTTCACAAGATTTTGATCCGAACATCAAAACACTGATATTACTAAGGAAAGACTATGGATAGATAAGTAAGATAACCTACAAAACCTCAGAGATAATGCAAAATTAAAGTAAAATATCAAAATGCAAGATACTGGATCGGCTAATTGAGGCATGACTATTGTTTCTTGTTGGCCATCAACAATTATAGGCATCCTGATTTACATTATCCCCAGATTCAATCAGACTCCAAAGCAGTAAGTGAAAACGAAAATCAATCACAGGAGACTTAGACCAAAAATAAACCCTAGTCTTCATTCGATTTCTCACTACTGCTTAATCCATGTAAAAATAGGGAAAAGCAATCATTCACTAAATCCCGAGATTAATATCTCTGCATGAATAGATAGAACGCACCTGAAATTCGCTCGGTTGGTTGACTTCGACTCAGACGGAAAGCAGAAATCGTCGAGACGGTTAGGTTATAAACAAGGAAGATCAAAACCCAGCTCGAAAACTTCATTTCTTTCTCTCAGAAAGCTTGCTTCCTCATAAAAAAAGAACCCCCTAAAATATACAGAATCCCAGATTATCGGAAGAAAACATAGGTATATGAAGGTTGGCTTAGAAGAAGAAGAAGAAGAAAAAAAAAGCAGTTGAAATGTCAGAAGACGTGGTTGCTAGAAAGAGTTCGCCGAGATTGTGACTTCGAAACTGGAACAAAATATAAAATGCGCTGCCGATTCCTACTAGATTAGGCCCAGAATTGAAAGGGAGGAAGAAGGTTCGTGCGACGCTTATTCGATGTCGTTTTTATTTTTTTGCGATCCATTTATTCGCAGAGAAGAGAAGTCGCTGGGGTGATGATGTGCAGTCAACGTCAGCCCAGAATTTTTATACTTGTTTAACAAACAAAAAAAACATATCATCAATTGATCAAAAATGAGATAAAATGCAATGGATTGGCCCAGATTTAGGCCCATTTCTCGTTTCGTGGCCCATCCGATATTTTTTTGGTTCTCTAACGAATTAATTTTCTCTAAACCTCAGGAGTGTGTGTTTTCCATTTGAAGTAGTAAGCATAGAAACATAGAGGTACATCTCCGTTTTTTGCAAGTTTTGTAAAAATCCTTTGATAAGATCTGCGAAAATTAGGGCTTTAAAACATATTATCACCTTCGTTTTCCAAAATAAAATTAATATTTTTTAGAGAGGAATAAAGACCACAAAATTTGTGATTTTTGTTTTCTAATAGAATTTGATATAAAATTTTATTGGATATTTTCTAGTGCTTTTATTTCTGTTCTTGAAATTGAGTCATAAATTCTATGTTTCTCAGTAAAAAAAAAAAACTAAAACTCTCTCTTTCTCATTTTTTAATATTTTACAGTAGATGATGTGCATTACGTATGTACTAGGTGAACATGACACTTTTCTCATTGTAACTTTCGTTACGTTCCTAAAATTAAGATATTATCCAATAAAAGCATAATGTTGGGCTTTTGTTGGGCTTTTGTTGAGCTTTCGTGTCAATAAACATTGTTCCGCGCATTGTTCTCTCTATATATTCATTGTTCGCGAAATCACTCATTTCTTTTTCTGCTTTTCTGCAATTTTTCAGCTTTTCGCTTTGGCAATCTTTTTCTGCTCTTCTGCAACTTTCTATGCTTTTTTATACAGGTTCGATTTTTCATTTCCGCAATTTGCAGATCTTAGGGTTTGATTCTGATCTCAGTTTTACTTATGATCTTATTATAGAAGGATCTAGAAAGATCCAAACTCTCATCACATTATCATGGTATCAGAGCAAGGTTATGCTCGAGTTTCGATCTAACGATCAAACTCTATTTTCATATTTTTTTATATTTTTCAAGTTATAGGCTTCCAAATCTTATTCATTCTATTTTTCAAGCCATGGTGCTTCTTTTTTTTTTTCACCGCTTGCTTCTGATTTTTCTTTTGTTTTAAAAGCATAAGCCATTATCGCTTATTGCTTCTTAATTCAAGCCACAACCTTCTTGTTTTATTTTATTTTTGATAAAAACAAAAATAAAATAAAAATGTTTTGTTTTCAAGCAAAATTGCTTCCCGTTTTCTTTTGATTTCTAAGCCAATTGAGCTTCTTCTAACCCTAGTGCTTCTACAATTCAAACATAACATGTGCCTATGAATCCTAAGCTATCGAGCTTCTAATAATTCAAGTCTCAATAGACCTCTGAATCTGAAACTTCAAATTTTCTTACACCTTCAACCTACGGTGCTTCTGTTTACAAAGTCTTAGGGCTTTCTCAAATTTTTTATTTTTCACTTATTCCATTTTATTTTTCATTTATTTAACCAAAAAAAAAAAAAATCAGTCATCGGCTTCTTCTTCTTACTCAAGACAAGGTTCATAACCTTATGTGGCTTCCACCGCGCCGCCTTGATCTGCACAACCATCACCAGATCTGTCACTGTCAATCGCTGCTTCCGCCAAAACATATGGCCCAAGCCGAGCCATCTAATGATGTCACCAACACGGGATCTATGATCTCCGCCAACGTGGTTTCGCCGCCACAACTCTCACCGATGCTTGCCTAGCACAACATCTTTTGAAAGCTTATCACCCAAAATTTGACAGACCCATCAAGACATTAACAATTCTCCACCGTGGAGCGAGTGAAGTCAACATCTTCTACAAAGATCCAAAGAGCGTCATTGATAAATCTAATTCAATCTCAAGTCGTTCATTCCGCTGGTTCTTCATCACCGCCTTGAGATTGAGGGGGCGTATAGAAGGATCTAGAAAGATCCAAAGATATTGTAGATATTGTGAAAAGATATTCTGGAGATTTCTATATATCTTTATATGATTCTATTAGTTAGTTATTAGGTTAAACATTAGTACTATATAAGTATATGTATCCAACCTTTATTATTATGAGTGTTAATATACAATTCTTCCAATTCCAAACTCTCATCACATTATCACTTATATCTTATTTGTGTTAAAATTCCACTTATCCTCCGCCAATTGCAAGCATGAAGAAAATCCTCCACCCGAGACTTGCATTTGACAATACCAAAAAGTCCAGAACCATCTCAAGGAATCCTCCACAAAAGAACCGATACAAGCAATGATAGCATCACTACAAGACTGACTCTAACCAACATTGTTTATAGCTACGTTCACGAATCCATATATTCCACGCACGAGCCATGCTATTAAGAATGCTGTGATAAGGGTCATGACCGGACTTGAAACATAAAGCGGCAATAGAATGAGTGAATGACGGGGTGAAATTAAGTTTAAAAACATTATTCACATATATCGGTTTGCATTTTTTGAGCGGTTGACAAAAAAACATTGTATTAAGTAACATTGTATATATATTTTTATAATATGAAATTAATACTGAAGAATATGGTAGTAATAGATGCTTTAGATCACATTATTCAATCTTTTCAGTATTCTAAAACTCCAACAGTTAAATAACAGTGGTAAGAACAGTATTAAAGTGGCAAGTAGCAATGATGAACATGATGATATATCATTATAATAACAATACTTATAAATGAAATTTTTAAAAAATGGAAATCAGAGAAAGGACAAAGAAAAAAAGGTAAGATGAAACTGCGGGGCAGAGAAGGAGAGAAGAGGATAGGGCGTGAGAGAGACAGTCAAATAAAACAGACTGAGCATTAAAATTGCACTCTCAGAACTCAGATTTGACCTGTCGTTTCCTCATTCGCTAACTTTCCACACTAAAGTTTTCTTATCGCCTCAATTTTATTTTTAAATCATTTTTTCTTCTTTCAAACGGCTTTGTTTTGTCCTTTTATTATTCTTTGTATTCACTGTTTATTGACAAGGCTTACTTAACTAGGATTGTTCACTCCAATCTTACTTAACTAGGATTGTTCACTTTAATGTATTTCACGGTTTTTTTTTTTTGTTTACGATCGTATTTTATGGTTCTGATTTTACCAAATAAGCATTTTTTTTATACATTTCGTCAGTAATCTTTTTTAAGATATTACAATTAGTCTAACTATTTTTGTTGTTGTTGTTTTGCTATTCAAATGAAGAAACCTTCATATTTTGTGATTGTATAGCTATCCACAATACGATATTTGTTTATCCATTTCACATTAATACCCAAAAAAAAAAAAATTGTTTACCAACAAAAACCAGCGGTAAAGCAATAAAATAACTATTTAGAAGCTTAGGTTATATAGCATAATTTATCAGTTTGAGAAACTTTTATGTTAAAAGGTTTTCCTGTTTTCTTTACTTTTTTTTTTCTTGGCAACACCGGTTTTGTTTAGCTATAAACAAAATTTTATATGTTTTAATTTAGGCATAGGTGTAATTATAAATCAGGGAGATGACAACACGCAAGTGATCGTAGAGAAGATTAGACCCCAAAGATTGTGGGATTAGATAGACTGAAACTGTGAATTACAGACTCCTGACCCCTTCTCCTTCTGGGGTTTGCACTTTGAATTTAGAGAATTTATTTACTCCTTGTTTCCTAAAATCCAAATTAATAAAGGTTCATTCCTTGTAAATAATACACAGAATTTATTATTGCATTGCAAACAAATAAGTTCCTTTATTTCTATAATACAAAATTTCTTTTATTACATGGCACCAAAACAAAAGTAATATGGATTCCAGTATAGTCTATTTGACTATATGGATTCCTGTAAGTTAAGTGAATGACATTAATTACAGGGAAATCTAATTTGATACAGCTACTCCGGCTGCCGCAAAGAGATAAAGCAAAAGTAAAAAATTTAAAAACCTAATAATTAGCGTAGGCGGAAAATTAAAAACAATGTAGTTTTAGAAAAATAAACAGAAAAAACAATAAGAGAAAATCATCACAGTGAACAAATTTTTATAGAGTTTTGTTTGACTTGTTCTATCTGTTTTTTGAGGTTGTCTTCGTTTATTTTACACAGATTTATGTGAAGGCTGGTTCCTCCGTTTTAGTTGATTGGTACGTATGTAAATTTTATTATACACAAATTTTGATAGTTTTAACCTTTAAGTTTGGTTATAATATTATTTTGTTATTGTCAATGTAATATTTGTGCTGTTTTTTTATTGGTTTCGAGGGATTTACAAATTTTTCGACGACTTTTGACTTCGAATGACACGAGGTCTTGCGAGCTAAGTGTATTGTACTCTGGTTAATAAATTTATGAAATGACAAAAAAAAAGAGGATCATCACAGTAAAAACCCTAATCATTTTATAATCTTACGTGTCATATTACATATGGTCATAATTGGAGTAGAGGAAAAGAATGTCGATGAAAGAAAAAGCTTGACTTGTTTAGTCCCAACTGTCAATTTCCCAGCAAGACACATATCTTCTTTATAAAATTATTACTTACATAGTTACATGTACATACGCGCTTTATTGCAAAAACAGCTATATAAAAAAAGAATATTTAAAAACCTAGTATTTATTTTCTAGATTCTTTACTGTTGTATATATAGAAGTTGCTCGAGTGGTCATTTTACAATAAAGCAATCTGCTCAAAAGAGTAAAGAAATTAAAGAGAAAAAAGAGAGTGATAGAGAGAGAAATAGATTATGGATCCTGAAGGTTTCACGAATGGCTTATTCCGATGGAACCCGACGAGAGCAATGGTTCAACCACTACCTCAAGTTCCTCCTCCACCGCAGCAATCTCCGGTCACACCGCAGACGGCGGCGTTTGGGATGCGACTGGGTGGCTTAGAGGGTCTGTTCGGTGCTTACGGAATACGTTTTTACACGGCGGCGAAGATAGCGGAGTTAGGTTTTACGGCGAGCACGCTTTTGGGCATGAAGGACGAGGAGCTTGAGGATATGATGAATAGCCTCTCCCATATCTTTCGTTGGGAGCTTCTCGTCGGTGAGCGGTACGGTATCAAAGCTGCCGTTAGAGCTGAACGGAGACGATTGCAAGAAGAGGAAGAGGAGGAATCTTCTAGACGCCGTCATTTGCTACTCTCCGCCGCAGGTGATTCCGGCACTCATCACGCTCTTGATGCTCTCTCCCAAGAAGGTACAATATGTTTTATATACGTATTGTTAATCTCATATCATTTATTCAGCGAACATCATATCATTTACTCCTCAAAAAAAAAACGAATATCATATCTATGTTCACGTGACTAATAGATATTGGTTAATGAATCTTCCCAATAACACATTTGCAACCATATATATATATATATATGTATGATAGTTTCGAATTATGCTTTTGTTTAGGATTAATATTGCAATTGTTTGGAGGCTTTGTATATAAGTTAATCCTAAATATAACAGGGAAATTCACATTTACTGAAGTTAACAATTTTTTTTTTTTAAAACTCACATATATATACGTGTATAGTAGAGCTATTGTTTATAGACTTGTAGTCTGGTTTTTATTTATAAGACCAATTGCAAGAAGTACGAGGATATAGGAATCTATTTAATCTCACTATATATATAAGCAAATTTTGTGATTGTGACAAAGTATACGTAGATGATTGGACAGGATTATCAGAGGAGCCGGTGCAGCAGCAAGATCAGACCGATGCGGCGGGCAACAACGGCGGAGACGGAGGAGGAGGTTATTGGGAAGCAGGAAAAGGAAAAATGAAGAAGCAACAGCAAAGGCGTAGAAAGAAACCGATGGTGACGTCAGTGGAAACCGACGATGACGGCAACGAAGGTGAGGATGACGACGGAATGGAAACCTGTAACGGAGGTGGTGGGTTGGGGATGGAGAGACAGAGGGAGCATCCGTTTATTGTAACGGAGCCCGGGGAAGTGGCACGTGGCAAAAAGAACGGTTTGGATTATCTTTTCCACTTGTACGAACAATGCCGCGAGTTCCTTCTTCAGGTCCAGACAATTGCTAAAGACCGTGGCGAGAAATGCCCCACCAAGGTATCTTTCGTTTTTATCTTGTAAGATTTAATCCTAACCGTTCGATTAATATTACTCTTATAAGTTTTAAGTCTTAAAAGAAAAAAAAAATTGGTGTCGGAACTTATGAGGTATGGTAGGGAAACCATAGCCATAATCGTGGACAGCTGTTATAAAGTAAATTTGACAAGTCACGAGTTCAGGGTTTTCAATATGATTTGTTTTTTCTTTGCTATGTCTGCCAAAAACTATAGGTTCTGACTTATTATTATTATTTTTTTCTTTTTGTTTTCATCCTGTCTTCAGAATAAATATAGTTAGATTTCAATTTTAAATTTGTCAGTCACCGTACGACGACGTGTCAAGTTAGGGAAAAGACACAGTCGTTTTTTTGTTTTTGGCTCAAACGACACATGAGATAGTAAGATACGATCTCCTCATGCATACAATTTTTGCATGCATTCACACACACACATATATAGAGATATATAGATAGATATACAAGACATTAATTAATAAGGATATTTGGTGTGTGTATGTATATTTATAAATAATTCATCATGTGTCGATATAAATATACATATACAGAGAAACAGGCTATTGCTCAGCGGTTAATAAAGGGTCTTCTTCCCTCTTGTGACGATAGTACAGAATCCATGAGCTCTGTGCCATTGCTTGTACAGACGCACGTTATTAAAATCTGAGGTTTACAGAAAACTTATGCGAATAAAAGTCTTTTTTTCTTTCTCAATTTTCTTTTAGTTCCAATATTTAAATCATATATATATATATATATATATATATATATATATTGGCTGTCTAGTCTAACAAGGGTTATACTAACTCACGACTATATTTTTTTTTTTTTACATGGTGGACATTCAGTTCTTTAGATATATTTTTCACTAAATTAGAGCTGACTTCCTTTTCGTTAGGTTTAAGTATTAAGTATAAAGGAATAATCAGTTGGTTCGGTATTTTGTTCTACTATATATATCCCGTAAAAAAAAATATATTGTTTGATTTTTTAAATACTGATTTTTATATTTTGGAAAAATATGTAAATAGGTGACGAACCAAGTGTTCAGGTACGCGAAGAAATCGGGAGCGAGTTACATAAACAAGCCAAAAATGCGACATTACGTCCACTGCTACGCTCTTCACTGCCTCGACGAAGACGCTTCAAACGCCCTCCGAAGAGCGTTTAAAGAACGCGGCGAGAACGTTGGCTCGTGGCGTCAGGCTTGTTACAAGCCACTTGTGAACATTGCTTGTCGTCATGGCTGGGATATAGACGCCGTTTTTAACGCTCATCCTCGTCTCTCTATTTGGTATGTTCCCACCAAGCTGCGTCAGCTCTGCCATTTGGAGCGGAACAATGCGGTTGCTGCGGCTGCGGCTTTGGTTGGCGGTATTAGCTGTACGGGATCGTCCGCGTCTGGACGCGGTGGAGGCGGCAGCGAAGAGTTGCGGTACTAGTTTGGCTTTGTTGGTTGTTGTGGTTTGCTTTGTTCGTTATCTTAATTAATTTGTTATTAGTCTTTAACATAGTCCTTTTGGCTAGTTTGTCTCTCTTTTTTTTTGTTTGTCAACCGTTTTGCCTAATTTGTTATACACGCAGATTTATCATTACGGCAACCGATTTTGTCCAAATTTGAAGCACTCGAATACATTCGATTTTAGAGAATTTACAAAGCACATTCATAGATACTTGTCCAACGAGAAAGAAAACAAAAGAAATGTGCGGGTGCTACAAAAAAAACCTTATAAAAATAGATTTTGATTGATGTTGTAGCATATTTGTATCAAAATAAAACGTATATGTGTTAGTCAACAATGGGCCGTGCTGGTTCGAGACAAAAATATGGGCCGTGATCCGATGTGTGTTGTTTAACTTTTCTCATTGTTTAGCATTTCTTCGTGGAGAATTAAAAAAAACCAATGATCCAATGTTACGCATGTATCCGTGCACCCAATGCTATTAACCAATGATATTTCACCACGTCAATTTATGACGCAATCATTTTACAACGACTGTTTGAAATTCGAATTGGACGAAGAAAACAAAGAGAATTGAGAAAGACTGTTTGAAATTCGAATCCTTTTTCTTCCGACTTCTGATCCTACAATGGAGTTCCCGCCAAGAGTGTTATACCCACGGAGATTCCACGCCTCTCCAGCGCAATACACGGCGGCGCCTGATCTCCGAGATAAGCTCGCGACGCTGGTCGATCGCAACAAGAAAGTGAAAATGGCGTACCAGCAACTCCAATCTCAGATAGCTTTCGGCCTTGTCGAAGTAAAAAAATACATCCTATTGACTCTTCTCTAATTTGATAGATTTGATTTCTAAGTATAATTAAGCTTGAATTGAACGACTTCGAGCGAATTCGAGAGAGGTTGTCGTATTCTCTGGTTTGGTAGGTTCGTTTATTAAGTAGATTCAAGCTTGATTTGAGCGATTCGGAGAGTTGCAGCGAATTTGAGAGAGGTTTTCTTATTCTCAAGGCAGGGGAAGTTTTCGATTCATTGGCGATCCCTTTGATGAAGCTAGTTGGGCTAAAAACGTCGGAGATGGAGAGCGAAGGGAGACTCTCCACGTTTATCTTCAATACTGTAAGTTAATTCAACCAGCTTCTCGTAGAATCATGCATCTATTGCAAACAAACAAAAAAATCAGTTCGTACTTTTCTTTCAACAGGAAAGATATCATATGGATCCTGCCCAAAATGGAACTCGGTCTGGTGATCTGAACAATCAAATTCACCGTTCAAAGGTAATATACATCATGATTCTTATATGCCTAGGTCTGATATAGATTGAATGCGAACCAATGAGTATGATTCTGAAACTGTAATGTGTGTAGTCAAGTGCCATTAAGATGATTCTGTATATATGTATGCCTGTGATGATGGTATATAGATTGAACAGGATATTGATTCTGTAACTGTCATGTTTCTAGCGAAGCTTGATTCTGAATGATTGTGGTTACTTAGTATTCCTAATTCTGTTATAGATTGAATGTGAACTAATCGAATATTATTCTGAAACTGTAATGTTGTCTAGTCAAGTTTCATTCTGGTGATTCCTTATATATCTTTTACCTAGCTCTGCTATAGTTTGAATCCGAACCAATTGGTATGATTCTGATGTTTTCATTCAGTCTTTTCTATAGTCTCTCTTTCGAGTTTTATCAATGGCATCACAAACAAACCATGTCTACCTATATGTGGATTTTGAACTCGCAGTTGATATATAATTCCGTCTACTCCAAGCGGATTTGTTCCTCAAAAGTTCACTTGAAGTATTCTGATTCTGTAGGAAGAAAACTACGCTGCTAAAGCCGAATCAGCAGGAAAAGAGATCTTGCACAAGCATAAGGGGCAACTGAGACAGCTAGTCCATATGCTTAGGCACATTGAAACACAAGTGAATTCACATCGGGAAGACATTCTTCAGATGATTGACGATCGCAGAAACTTCTTCCAAGAATTCATCCAGAAATCTCTTTATTACCTAAGCTCGGTTCACAGCCAAAACCATGACACTTTCCCTGTCACAATGAAGCTCCTTCGTGTCCTATTTAATAACATCAACGAGGTGCTTGGTTCCGTAGATAGTGGTGTTAATGATCTCATGCAGGCTTTAGCAAAGAATATGTGTAACCCGATGACCAAGTACGTAGGAAACTTGGCAGCTGAAATAAAACTTGGCCCTTGTGTGCAACTGATGAATGTAGTGAATGAGATGGAGAGAGCAAACGCAGATACAAGGAGGGAGCTGAAAGACGCTAAAGAAAGGATTAGACATGCAGAAGAGACAAAGATCGAGGCTTTATCAAGGCTGAAAAAAGCTGAAGATCAAGTTCAGAGAATGACAAGCCCTGCCAGGTTTCTTCTACCCGCAAGTCAGAAGAAGCAAGCAGAACATTCTATTAACGGAAAGGTAATTTCGAAATGAGCTTTTTGTTTGTAAAGCTCAAGGATTAAACTAAACACTAAAAAACTTCTTCACCCTTTTTGTCCATGTAGCGTATAGGCATAGAGGGAAGCCGAGAAAACGAAGAGAAGCTACTTTGGGATCTACTGAGCAAAAGAAGAAAGCAACAAGAACCAGAGAGTCCAATGCGACCCAAAGAGCTCGTCAGACAAGCAGACACGAAGCAGAAGCCATTGGTGTACAATCGACGAAGGACTAGGAACCAAACAAGGTTAAGTTCTCAAATGGCGCGTCCTGATGCTTTGATCCCACTTGGTGTGTCACCTTCTGCTAGAAAAGTAACCGGGAGGTAAGTAAAGTAAGCACAAGTTTACACGCATTACTTCAGAATATATCTTCTCTATGCTAAGAAAAACAGTCTGGTCCAGTAGCTTCAATATTGCTTAAAAACTTTACAAGTACTCTTTTATTATGTCATTAGTTGCACTTCAATGTGTTTGGTGTTTATTGAGAAAATCAAGTTGAGCATGACTAAACAACTTGACTCTAGATATTAAACAAATTAGTTCACAATGATTCCTAAATAGACTGAAGACACATAGAGTTTACTTGAAGTGATTTCAATATTTGTGTAGATGAACATGTGTAGTTTCCAAGGGCACCCAAGCCAAGCCGAGAGACTTGATTAAAACTCCAAAAGTATTTTACATTCGTAATATAGAACAAAGAACACTTCTTTCGAACTGGAACAGGGCACTGTTTTATACATCAATTCTAGGTTTCCATATCGATACAATTCTGTCACTTGTTAGGCCATCGATCCGGCAGCTTCATAAAGCAGAAGCATACTACAGCACCCAACAAGTATGCGACCTCCATATCAGTTTTCTGCGCTTTTCCGGCTAGTTCCAACAATACTTGACCTTGTTCGATATGAAGAAGCCTTGAGTTCCCTATGGACTGAAAATAAATCGTCAAGTATCTCCAAGGCCTTGTTGTAATCTCCATTAGCGAAGAAATCTTGAGCCTTGTCACCTTGTGCTAGAGGTTCATGCCCTCAACATCCCTCAGGAAAGTAGGCATTATAGAAAACGATTCTCAAAAGGAAAGACTTAAAAGTAGAATGGTCTTCATGTCTGGGATGAACAAAATCCGTGGAAATGTTTGGACTTGAAAATGAAAGATCAACAATAATAAGAGACAACACAAGTGATTCGATGATTGGAAAAAAGGCATTTTATAAAAGATGTTGAAGTTGGCATGAAAACAAAAAAAATGACACGACAGACTGACACGTGACTATTCATTCAGATCCAAACATTTATTGAAAGACTGACACGTGACGACTATGCATTTCTTGAAAGACTGGCACGTGACTATGCAGCCTCACGTGACACGAGAGACTGACACGTGACTATTCATTCAGGTCCAAACTCTTTTTGGCCCCATATCTTTCATTCAGTCTAAAAGAGATCAATCAAAAAATGAAAGATATGAGGCCAAAAAAACGAGTTCCACATTAAATTAGTGGGCCGAAATTCAAAACACATAGGCCCAATTTACCTTCCGACGTCGGTTAGGGCTATATTGATCACATCACCTGCAACTCTGCCTCCGCGTAAGAACGCAGAATTCCGAGACGAAAATTGAACACCGTACCGTACTTTTGCTCTCTCCTGGTAAGGTTCTGGACTCGATTATCTTCATTCACAATCGACTTTCGGATTCAGCTTCATGTTTTCTTCTGGATTTTGTTACGAGAGATCTTATATATCAAGTGGTCTCCTGAAGGGTGCTTGATTACAATTATTGAAGTTTCTTTGAAGATTTTGAATAAGTTAAAAGGTGAAATCGACCCGAAAAGATTGAGAATTTGATTATGTATCTTTCCAGATTATATATATACTAAAATTCTTGTGCAGGCTTCGAGACTTCTTGCGAGTTTGATAGTCTACAGCTCTGCAGCGATAGTCAGGGCTTGTGCTCAGGCATATCAAAATCGGGGGCTGCGCATGAGGCAATGCAGAATGTTAAGAGAGGAAGCAGAGGGATAATAAGTGAACCAGAAGCAAGACAGATTCTTGGTGTAACCGAGAAATCATCTTGGGACGAGGTTCTACAGGTCTGTCTCTCTTGGCATTGCGTTTTGTTATCATTGAAAAAGAAAACCTTTTTTGTTATTAACATTGTATGGTTATGTTGCAGAAATACGACAACTTGTTCGAAAAAGGGAAGCTTTTACCTCCAATCAAAGGTCCATAGAGCTAAAGAATGCTTAGAGGTTGCTTACCGGAGGGAATTACAACAACAAGCGCATAAACAAAACAATAATAATGTAGTAAGAAGTTAAGAAGCAAAGCAGGAATATCACCATTTTCTTGGTTGTCTCTAAACCGGCTTTGGGCCGAGAAGTGACGGTGGAGAGAAATAATAAGGCTGCAAAGGTTGAAATGAGAGACGGTCGGCGAAGCCGGTGTTCGGACACTCACCGGCCGTTGTTGAAGTCTTGAAAATTAAAAAAAAATTAAAAAATTCAATTATATTGACTTTTGTAGTTCTTAGGTATACTCGTTGAATTATCCTGAGATGCGTTCTTCTTATCTCATTTTTTTTTTTTTTTTTTTTTTCTATTATCTATTTTCGTCAAAAGATTTAAAAACAAACAAGTCAATGCATACTTTTAATTTAATATTGACAGTCAATTGCTAGAGTTCCACTAGTAAACCAAGTGGTTTAAGACTTTGAAGTCCAAGTCCAATTCCAATTCCAAGTGGGTTTCACTTTCATCATAAGATATCTTCGTTGAGACCGTTCAGCAAAGTTGTGGCGGTGTTTAGCTCGCGTCTTAGCCGATCATCTTAAAAATTAACACAACCGAACCGAACCAAACATAAAAGAGGTTCCTTTTTTTTTGTTTTTAATTTGAAGTTCGGATGATTTGTTTGAAGTTCACATGTCCGCCGCCGAATTTTGTCTTTCACACGACAAACTAGAAAAACTATCTGAAGTCAACTCTTCATTTGGTATTTTTTCAATTAGCTTTCATTTTAAACCTTTTTTTTTAATGGTAATAATAACACATAATTAAAATGAAGGAAGGAAATTAATTTGAGAGTTGATGCTTGCTCAAGGATTAACGGATCATATGTATCAATTTATAATTTTATATATAAGGACAGTTTCGTAGTTGACACTTATGGCAACTAACCGCACGATTCGCACCATAATTGACACTTATGTTTGCATTTGTGTACATCAAAATAACTATAAGATAATATATACTTTCGTAACTACCGAGAGAAATAGTGCTTTGAAGACGATAATGTTTATCAACTAGACTTGGTATGCCTCATGCAATATGCAATATGCAATATGCAATATATTATCCGTTGAGATTCGAACCGGTGAGTTTATGTTGTCTTGACCAAAAGTGTTGTAACAAAAAAGGGAGACCAAAACATCAAATACATTCAAGAACACATGTATGTCATCTCTTCATCACAAAAAATACAAATTAATCTCTTATGTATCATCTCAAAAACCCGAATGAGAAGAGGAAGAAGAATCCCCGAAGCGCCAAATTCTGGCATAATCTTGCTCTTCTTGCTGCCTAGAAGAGCCACCAGAAGACGAAGAAGTTGTTGCAGCAGTAGTAGTAGTTGATAAACTATGATCATGAGACGTTGAAAATCCGCTACCGCTACCATACCCACCGCCCAAATTAAAACTTAACATTTTATCATTACTCGCATCTTGATAATATTGGTTATAGTAGTATGGCACATTTTGCGGCTCGGTTTGATTGGAGGAGTAATAAGTAGAGTTTGATAGCTGATTATTGGCAACATTAAGCTGAACCCTCTCCGGGAAATTGAGCTTGGCTTTGCTTCCTTTGAACTTTAGAGCTGCTTCATCATAAGCTAAGGCTGCGGATTCTGCGGTTTCAAATGTTCCGAGCCACACACGTGCTGCCTTTTTCGGATCTCGAATTTCAGCTGCCCATTTTCCCCATGGCCTTTGCCTCACCCCTCTATAATGTCTCCTCCTCACGTTCCCTTATATCAATCACAAATATCCAATCCATAAATTGCATAGTCAACATTTTATATATGCTCAGTGTATGTATTTAAATGTATTTCATCACATATTTTTGCTGACTAATTGAACCATATACTGTTATAAGGCCATGCTACAAATATGTGAGAGTACCTCTCCAGCAAACTTTATCCAAATTAATAAATCACATTAGATAGTAACCTAATTTAAGTGACAACCTGGACCGTCTCTTTAAGTTTGAGATTTATATCTGATATGAAATTTGCAAAATAAAAATTCCAACTAGTTTAACATATATAGTCATCATGAGCATGTATACACATATATATATATATATATATATATACCTTGATCTTGATGAGTATGAGCAACTGGTTGATTAGGATCTTGTGGATCATACACAGAAGGATAATCATGAGAGGTGCTTTGTTGGTTTCCGATTACTTGAGTTAAAGCCGAGACCATAACACGCATGTCGTGTTGAGATCGAGCCGCTAAGACTGGGAATAAGTTCTCATCTTCTTCCTTTTCCTCAGGTTCATCGCCTCCAAAGGGCATCTTCCCATAGATTCGAGGATCCACTTTTGCTAGATTTTATTTGTAACTTTTTTTTTGTTTCAAAAGAACAAATCCGATATAGGATTTAGAGTATAGGCCGGTTGTTCAGTTTTTCTTTGGACATCAAGAACAAGACGGGCGATATATAAAGATAATAAATTTAGGTTGTGGTGAATGAAGAAAGAGAGAGTAAAGGCTTTTTGGGGTTTGCAATTTTCTCAGACTTTTTATAGAGGAACTCTTTCTACGTGTGAACGTATGACCTTAAAAAATATACGTTAAGCTTGATTTTGATTTTGATTTTTTTTTTTGCGTATTCGTATGCCTTTAGTAATCTTTTTTTTTATAGTGTAGTTTAGTTTTATTATTGTATTTTAAAAGTGATAAATAAACTCTGTTTGTACGATCAGTACGGATCGATATTTTGGGGACATAAAATGAAGACATGTATAACATTAGAATGTTTGTTAAACTTTTCCTAATGAGGAAAGTGCATGTGTATTTAAAATATTAGACGAAGGGGATATTATATAAAGACTAGTATAAAAGATACTACACGAGATGGAAAGACTAAACATGCAAAAAGTCTAAACTAAAAGAAATAAAAATAAAGAAGAGGGGAAAATGCATGCATGAAACCAAGAAATTGTAGTTGGATGGTTCTCATTTGGAGTGAGTTTCGGTTATGTTGGTCCAGGTCGGGGATTGAATTCCTCCGGATGCGGAATTATCACACTAACTTTTGGTCAAGTGGGGCATCATAAATGGGCTGTGTCACTCCCGCTCGGGAAATTAGTCTGGGTCCGTTAAGGGTCTAGGATTACTTCCGAGTCTAATAAAAAAAAAATGCAACACAAAAGGCATAGAAGAACTCTCGTGTTCTTAGGAATAGCTGTAAATGTAATGTAAACCGACAATTTGTTTTTCGTCAAAATTCGACATTCTCTACAAAGTTGAAGGCGATTAAAAATAGCAATATGAGTTTGACTAAAAGTTTGCAACACAAAAGGCATTTTTAAACCTCTGAAACCAAGAAACGTGTACACACGATCAAATCGAACAAAACAAAGTGAAACCTATTCTTTGGCAGCAATGCGGAATTAACATTTTAACAGATACACTGTATTAATTTATATATAGATAAAAATTTATAGATGTCATATAAAATCACGTTTTACGCAATTATGTCTAAAAATGTTTGCTAGTAAACAAATGAAGCAAACAAGAAAATCGTGAGACAGTCTACCGTTTTCCTCCTATAATTCCTAAAAACGATTAAAATCTTTGAATCATGCTTTCTTATTTAATAAATACTACGTAAGTAGGATGATATTTCCGAAGACTCTATTTCAAATAAGCTGCTGTATGATGAACAAAAATCTAGTGTTGGATTTTGTAAATTGTATAGTTGCTGTTGTAAGAGGTTTGTGTACACGCTTCTGCTTTTGAATGTAATTTTGTTTAGATACTATGATAGACTGCCTATCTTCATTTCATTGGCCTTTATCTGAAAAGCTTCAAACCTTATTTGAATAACTAATAAGTCTTGACCCAAAAAGGTCAACAGCTAACTAAGTTGACAGGTAAAAAGAACTTTTGTACTGTAAGACTTGTAAATGCAATCTCGCAAGATGTGTGTGTGTGTGTAGTGTAGGTGTTAGGTTCAACTACCATTTTCCTAACCGGCGGTTTATTTATGTTTATGATCAAATTTTCTCAAAATTCGAAGGCATTACTGTTGAATATCTTTAATTAGTCTCACTCCCTCCCCAGGCCCCAATATTAATAAATCTTAGATCATCATGTCAAACCTCACTATTCATTAATTTAACCGAAATTTTATGAACATTTTAGACTATAGTTTTCTCATGTGTGAAAACGTAAATCATTTTTCATCTATAACTTCAATGAATTAAGGGATGTGCACTATTTTATTGTTAATAAGAGAAAGATGCACACATCTCTAAAATCGAAAAAGGAGAAAACTTCCAAGACAAAACCAATCCAATGTGCGGTATTATCAGTCGCTTCATTCGAAACTTTTTACATCCAAGATTCAGAAGAAAAACAGAAAATAGAAAAAGCCAATGTAAACGCCCAAAACGACAGCGTATTTGGCATCTGTAGGAGTTAAGCCCGTGTAGAGTATATATATGTACACTTTCCTTTGGCAAATCATTTACACACGATCGATCTTTCACGGAGGAATTGGCTTCATATTACGGATTCTCATATACGTCAAAAACTGCGAAGGCAATTCTGCAAGAAGGGCTTGTACCACTGAGATCTCTCCATCTGCAAAAAACACAACACTCATTATCAAACCACACGTTCAGGACCCTTTGAATTCAAGAATCAAACAAGACTCACGTTGGACGTCTCGTAGTGCCACAAACTGAACGATATCTCGTGAAGCCACTCGCCCGCTCGAGCTCTCCAATCTTTCTCCTCTATCTGCGTCTAGTATCTAAGAACCCCACCAAAACAATAACACAGCTTACACAATATCATACTTAGTTTGGTTTAATGTTAAAGATCATATATAGTTGTAAGAATCTTAAATGTCTTTTTCTTTCTACAAGACATAGCCTTTTACCTCCATCTCTTTGAAGTCGGCTCCTCCAACTCCTACAATGAGGATTGATAATGGCAAATCCGATGCACTGACTAATGCATCTTTTGTTTCTTGAAGATCTGTTATAACACCATCCTGAAACAATTTTTTTTTTTTAATGGTTTAGAAACAATGTTTGATTGTGTTATTTTATGCTATTTGATGTTGGTTTTTTATATACACTCACTGTGATGATTAATAAGACGTAATATCTCCGTGAACCTTGAGCTAGAGACTGGCTGGCGATCATCGCAGCAGAGCTAATCACCGGACCAAAAAGGGTAGGCCCCGCAAGAGAGACGTTGAAGAGCGCACTGGTGTATGAAGTCATGATTCCTTGAATCCCATCCACCTGAGAGAGAGAGAGAGAAAGAAAACAACTGATGTGTGAATCCAAAAACATCAAAGTTTTATTTTTAAAGATACGCGAGTCCAGTTTGTTTACCTCACAGTATGAACTGCTTCCGTTGAGGTTAAAGCAATGTGACACTGGACCGTCAATTGGACGAGCTCCGAATCCCCAGGCAGGGAATCGTTTGTCTGAGTCATAAAACTGCAATACTTCTCCAACATCCACTATTGCCTGAGTTAAAAAAAAATAGAGATCATGATCGGTTTTAGTCAGAGTCACTGCTAATTAAGAAAATGGAATAACAATGAGTCCTCACTCTCTGGTAGGCATTTAATCGTCCTGAAGGATCAATGTAGTGCAAAGAATCAGGGAGGCGGGGATTTCCGTTTGAAGCTGAAGGACAACAGAAAAGTTTAGATTAGTGCACAGGAAGGCGATGGAGGTAACAAAATAATTGCTTGCTGATAAATTCTTTTTGCAGGTACCAACAACATTACATATTCAATCGAAAGTTTTTAGGAATTTCTGCAGTGGTATACATACCTGTGAAATCGATTGCTACCATGAAGCTTAATTCAAACCCAGATGCCAAGTATTCTAGGAATGTGTGCTGGACAGTCTCGGTAAACTTTTCCACAAAAAGCTGGCTCTTTAACACCTAAAATAACGATACATGGTATTAGAAAGCTTACATGAAAAGGCATGAATATGTAAGGAAATCTTTTAGTATTGGTTTATACCTTGTTTTGTCCAGCACCAGTAGGCAAAGATAAATTGATTCCTTGGCGAGCCAAATAATGTTTTTCCAAGTCTGAAAGCGATTTCTGAACTTTTCTGGCCACCCAAAATAAACGAGTAATTATGTCAGCTATATAAGTCACTTCAAAAACGAGATAGACTGATATCTAAGATTTTGGTTACCCGATCAGACTGTGTTTGCCATTGGAATTGAAGTCTGAGCATTCAATTATCAGTGGGCTGTCCTGCAGAAGTATAGAAAAAAAGTTTGAGACATCTTTTGTGATTCAACTAGCATCTCAAACAGAGAAACAGACTTTCTATTCATTAATTACATACATATTCTTGGTCAAATTCAGATATAAGAAATCTCTTGTACCTCACTTCCCACTTGTTGAACACTTAGAAAGACTGGTTTCCAAATAGGGTTAAGATTGTTTTTAAGGACTTCAGTTTTAGACACCGGGATTGGAGTTCCATGCTCCACAATCTTTGATACCACCAAAAAGGGGTCCTAAGGATGAGCAAACAAAACACGAGTTATATTTATGTCTGAACTATACTTTTAGTAAAATGGCAGAGAGGATAATTCCACAAACTTACACTTTTTGAGAAAAGATCCTTCGATTCCAAACTCGAACATCTGAATACTATCTCTGTTGTAATCTTAGAAGCAAGGGACTCCTCAGCATGGATAATAAGCTTTCCATGGTGAGGCTGAGCCTGTGCGGCAAAGCCTTCTTTACCCTTGAGCTCTAATGTGATCGTCCTAGTTGATTTTGTGATTATCTGCGTGGTTGAAATGTAAATATAAAGTGATTCTCTCTCCCTTATAAGCTAGGCAATAAAACGAATTTCTACTGCGCCTCTCAAAGAACCAGGAAACAAGTCCACATATATTGCAATGCCTATGTTCGGTCTGTAAAATAAGAAAGGATAGCATTTAAGCATTTGATACCTCAGACAATGCACATGTTGCCTCACCGAGAAACTGCTGTTCGTCAAGCTTAAGCATCTGAAAAGTAAATCTTCAGTAGTAAGGACACTACATATTACATGATTGACAAAAGTAGGTTGTGCATGACAACCATTCAACCATTATTGTTTCCTGATCAATCTGGAAAAATGCATGTTGAGACACAAGCATGTGATAAAAATACAGTATTGGCATTTGATAAAAGAGTACATCAGATAAAAATGAAAATGCAGGCATAAGATTAGCAGTTACCTCCTCTCTTGAATTTTGATACTGGGTGTCAACATCATACACACGAAACCTGTGTGTAAGAAAAAAATAAGAGAAGGAGTCATATACTTTGAGGTACAGGTTTAGAATCTCTTTCCTGAGTCACATATACGATTTAGAATCTTACAACAATGTCTGCACAGTCTCAAAATGATAAGCGACTGTAAATTTCTTAATCCATTTTGGAGCTAAGGAGTTCAAAACAACTTCGCTGCGGAAGACTTCGGAAAGTGTTGCATCTTTTTCTTTTTTATAGACAACCACCATAGGATCACTCTGCGAAAGAAAGAAACTATGATTATAGACAACCACCATGAAACCCAGAAGAATGTAAGCAATCTCAATTCACCGGTTGTGTCTAACATTGTTGTTTTCTAGCTCCATCACTGATAATACCTATGATTATCCTAACGAGAGAAATCAACTATTTTGAGGCAATTCATAGATCAGCTAAAAACTCATCTTCAACCATAAAGAAAAAACAATTAGAGGAGCCAATTTTTGAATATTACAGCTAACCTTGGAGAGCACGTCCCGGTCTCGGAGATTGGAAGCAGAAAACGAAAGCTGCAAGAAAAACAAAACAATATCAAACATAGACCCTCAGATACAAAGAAAATCGAAATCCCCACGCTCCGTCCGTCAAATGATGAAAATTCAAACATATTGTTAAACGTTTATCGCGGCGGATGAATTCAAATAACGATGAGAAAGAACCTCGATCTGAGAGAAGAGTCCGTTGAAACCTCGAGACTTGAGATAGTAATCAACGGCGTCGTTAGTAGTGCCGAGAGCGGCGGAGGAAGCAGTTCCACCAACGCCGGCTATAGCACCAGCGCCGGAGGAGACATCGGAGCAGCAGTTACCCATGGATAATCCTCGCAAATTCCCAGAAAAAAAAGCTGTGGATGATCAGAAGTACCTGGATCGAACAACACAGACAACCATTTTTGAGGATTCAGAAAACAAAAACAAAAAATCGAGGAGGGCGGTAAATGGGACCCACTTGTCCAACTCGACTTTTCTTTGATCGACTGCCTCGTCTCCTTTTTATAGCCTTTTATAAAATTTAAAACCTACTTTTTTTCATTATATTATTACCATACAATGGGATTGACTTAGAGAAAATGATATTTTACACGAAATATCCAAGAAACTTTGAGCAGTTTTCTGAGAAATTCTCTTAGGTAAAAAAGCTTGCTTCTAAGATATAAATTCTTTAGTAGTATTTTTCTTATTACTCATATACTTTTTTACACAAAATCACAGAGTAATTATAATATTAATTAAACACACGAGAGAATTAAATTTTCTTTTTAAAGGGACATGATATTTAAATTTACCAGACCATAGTTCTTTATAAGATCTGGAAGCTGCCATGTCCCATGTTATTTGTTTTGATCACTAAGATCTGATGAATTCATTCTGTAAATATGATTGTTAAATACTAGTTGATGTAAATGATGCTTTTTAGTCATTTGTTGGCAATACAATATTGTTATAACATTCGTTTTTTTTTATATTAAAAAAAAACATATTGTTGTCTGCTTAAACCAATCGAATCATTGTTAATTATATGACTTATAGGCTGGTCAATAAACAAACAAAAAACATATTAAAGTTGAATAATTGATTTCCATCTAAAATACTTTTACAGAAGAATTGTAATAAAGATTTTTCTTTCACAGAAATTTTCAGACTACATAAAGTTGTTGTTTTAGAGAAATATTCAGACTGCCAGTTGTCGCTATTTGGGAAAAAAACACTACGATTGCCATTAAAGTGAGGGTAGGAAATAGTGAGGGACTTTCACGTGAGAATATTTACACATTTGGAGAGAGAGACCGTTGTAATTTATATAAATTTAATACAAGTCGTATGGTTTACACAACTCAGAAATTTTGAGGAAAAAATACCTCAGATTATGTATCAGTTATAGACTTATAGTAGGTAGATGGACTTTTAAAAAAGTGCATAGGATACATATTTTTTGACTAATTAAACACGTTAGGATACATTTTATTAATCTTGGATTTTTCAAGTCCGACCCAAATGACCTCGCGTTATTTCGAGACAATCTCTGAATTTGTTTTTTTACAATTTCAGTTTCGTTCTTTGTCAATAATATAATATTATGATGATATGTGACACAACAACGACCATATCCACAAAGCTGTAAACTGACGGGACCATTGACACACACACAACAACAACAACAAAAACAAAAAAAAAGAAGAAGAAGGCAGGACCAGAACCTAAGTAAATTCTGTAGCTAATTAAATACAATAGGCGGGGGACGGGAAGTTGTGACTGAAAATCTTCTAATTGGAGATATAATAAAAAGGAAAAAGCTTTTTTTAAAGAGAAGATAAGACAAACAAAGAACATGTGAATTGCAATGCAAGTGCTCAAACAGACATAGTGGGAGACTTAGGACCCCAGAGAAAACTCAAACTCAAAGTCTTTTGTCTACCACTAGGGCTTAGGGTTTAGGCCAGTTGATCTATAGCCAATAAGCAAGTATATTCTTGGTCCCAAGGTTGCCTTTGGGAGAGCGATTTCGCCCAAATCGCCCGTGTTTTTAGGTGAACCTTTCACCTTTTCAAGGTTATTCTTAATAGCAAATCCCAAGTATTAAACATGAACATACTCAAAGAAATGCTTTTGGTCAAAGAGTTATAATATGTTTTATTAATCCTAGATCCCAATCAGAATTGCATTTCAATTTTGCACTTCTGAAACGGGACTTGAAGAAGTTTTGATGGTTTGAGGAATTTCCTTATATGTATAGCTCTTATAACTTACAGCAAACGAGCTGGAGACTCTACCTTTTATGTCCTTGCCCCTTTTTTTTCCAGTGAGTGCACCAGTTCTAGTCCATGCTTCTTTACCACGCACAAGTTTCCCAGATCCTGCAAAGCTAAAGTAGTTTTCATCATCAAACTGTTTCTCACCTGAATCGAAACCATGTTCCTCAACTGAGTTTGAGAATTCACTACGTACACGAGAGTTACCAGAGTCCTCTCTGGCATGCCAGATTGGCAACACTTCGGGTTAACAGTTTTAAGATGTTTGATTATAGGTTGTGGTTGTATCCTCTGGGTGAGGGTAATAATTCACCGCATTCCAATCTCCTGTTGCAGAATAGGCCTGGCTTGCAGCATTCCAATCGACTGTCCCGGGAGCCCCTGGTATAGAACCTTGCATTACAGCTTGTTGTTGAGTGTATGCACCAGCTTGAACACCGTATTGCGGCGTGTATCCAACAGCTGGAGCATGGGGTTGAAGAGAGTACCCAGTTGCTGCAGCATGGGGTTGCTGGGCGTACCCAGTTGCTGCAGCATGGGGTTGCTGAGCGTATCCAGTCGCTGCAGCATGGGGTTGCTGAGCGTATCCAGTCGCTGCAGCATGGGGTTGCTGAGCGTATCCAGTCGCTGCAGCATGGGGTTGCTGAGCGTATCCAGTTGCTGCAGCATAGGGTTGCTGAGCGTATCCAGTTGCTGCAGCATAGGGTTGCTGAGCGTACCCAGTTGCTCCAGCTTGGTGTTGCAGAGCGTATCCAGTTGCTGCAGCATGGGGTTGCAGAGCGTACTCAGTTGCTGCAGCATTGTGTTGCCGAGCGTACTCAGTTGCTGCCGCATGGGGTTGCTGAGCGTACCCAATTTCATGGGATTGTTGAATATATCCAGGTCCACCAGCATAGAGTTGAGTAGTAAGCCCCATAGCTGCATAATGTTGCTGTTGTGTGTAGCTAACTGTTCCAGCATATGATTGTGTACTTTCTTCCACACTCCCAGGCTGTGAATGCGTGGTATAATTACCCGCTACAGTTTGAGGTTGGTTTATGAAACCAATTGTTCCAGCAGCAGGTTGTGGGGCTGCACCATGTGCCGGTGTAGTATAGCCAGCTGTCTCAGTATGAGATTGAGCAACACTAACTGCCTGCATATCTGAGTGCGTGGACACTGTAGTATTTGGAACTGTAGATGCTTCTGGGCGATAGAAGGTCCCAGCAGGGATCTCACGCTGCTGACTAGGTTCCCCTTCCTTTTGTGATGCTGAACTATAGAACTCACTTTTATACACACTCCCATCAGCTGCAGATGCAGAAGAATGCTCATTCCCAGATACCGTTGGAGGGTAATACTTATTATCAGAATAAGGTGAAGTAAACTGGTCCTTCTCTGATGACATTGCCGGACAATATTCATCTTCTGGGGCCAAGCGCTCTGAGGCAGTTCCATACCTGTCATAGCAAAAAACCAAGCCCTATGATTACATATTCACATGTACCTGCCAAACCAGAAAATAAAAACAATGCAAACATCTGCAGAATGGAGGAGTCTAGTAGACTTCTCAGGTTTAGCTATGCTTTGAAACCTTTGGTGATTACAAATATCAGGTCTTTCGTGAGCAAGGAAATATGTTTCCTAGTGCATGATCAATATGTTTGGCCGAAGATAGAAGTCCAAGTTGGCACTCAGTACGAAAAAGGATGATAAATCAATTAAATTATCGACTAAGGCAATACCAAAAAGAACTACTACAACCACAGTTACCTCCGGATATTAGATAAAATGGTTAGGTATTTGAGTTGAGGGTCTTGTATAGATGAACGCGAAGGTTGCTGCCGACTTTCTGCAGGAACATAAGGCTGATTCAAATTTGACAGACTTAGTGCTTCTCTCACTGGGGTTGTGTAGTCTTCTTGTCTGGAGTAACTATGATGGAGCAGAGGTGTGTGGGGAACAGACTGATGAGCCATAAGAGAGCCATATCGTGGTTCTGCATGACGAGCAGACATGGGATCTAAAACTGACGAACGATTTCTAAGTTGTGTAGCAGCTATGAACCGTTCCTCAAAAGATAGTGCTCTGGGTGCTGAGGCTCTGGAAGCCAATCTCTGAGGTAATGCATCGAGTTCTGGAGCAGTAAATGAACGAAATAATGATAATAAAGACACAACCTGCAATCCATGAACATTTGTTCAGGACCTTTATAATTACAAGGGAAACAGCAGGAAAGCCTGGCACTTTAAACGATGTGTTGTAAATAGCAAGAAAGAGTGTTACTTGGTAAGGAGCCAGTTCTTGCTTAAACTTGCCGCCATTGTAATTTTCATAGATAGCAGACTTGAAAGTGTTTTCTGGCAAAGGATAACAGTTCTTGAAAATTCTAAATCCAACCTGCCATGATCGAGGAAAAAAGAGCGATAGGATTAATGTTAGGCACATTCAGTTGAGATTTATCCAGTGGCATTTAAACAAAAACATGTGTAATTGATTTCACAGGTATTACCTGAGCTGGATATTGCTTTTCAAAAGCTTCTGGTTCTATATCCAACTTGCCAGCAATAGTAGCTTCATATACACCATAAAGAAGTCTCTTCTCAAAGTCATAGAGGAAAAGCTTCATGCCTGGTTTTATACTCTCAACTATGTTTTTTCCCCCTCTTGGAATCCCGAAAACACGGTAACGAAAGCAATCATGTTTTGTTCTCCCATTACACATAAAGATATAACCAGGTAGCTGTTCATGATCCTGTCTCCTTTCGATCCCTTCTTCTAATCCAATGGTTGAATTTCCATAAACAGGCATAACACCAGTCCTATTATACGCAGGAGGAGTAAAATATTGGGAAATGAAAACATGCGCGTTAGCACTAGTTTGTTCACCATCGCACAACTCCATCTCCGTCTCCATAGCCTCTGCCAGTTTACACTGTATTTCAGTACAAGTAAGCTTGTCACCAAGAGAAGAAACAAGGAAAGCAAAATAAGAATATGCAATATAGAGACGGTGAAGGTACACAATACATGACGAAACAGCAGAGTAAGAGGTTGAAAGTTTAGAGCTTAAAGCGATTAATGTACACTAGAAGTATAAATGAAGGAACCAGAAACAAATGTGGGATCGAGAAGAAGAATCTATAGCATACAATTACGAAATCGGTAAGGGAATCGAGATTCTGACGAAAAAGATGCGCCACTGTAAATCTCCCAGATATCGAGAAAGAAGAGCATAAGAATTTCAGAAAAATCAAAGGGAGATGAAAATGAGAGCTGAACAAAATTGACTTACCCAAAGGATATATGATTTTGAAAATCTAGGACAGAAAATTGGAAATCAGGGGCAACTGAATTCGGACAGGAATTTTCCGATTAGCTCATTATCTGCTTTGGTTTTTCCGATAATTTCAAGTGCGAATCTGAATACAAGATTTTTTTTGTTCATGGAAAGTCGGGAGAAAGATGACGACTTTCAGAAGAGAAAGAGAAGGAAGCTCACGTGACAACCATGGAAAGCAAATGGGCCTTTTACTTACTGGGCCTATCTGGATTAATATCGGCTCCATTATATATATTTTTGACAACGGATCCATCAGTTTGCTCTAAAAGAGGCCCACGAGTGACGGAGTGTACGAAAACGGAACTTAAAAAACGGAAAAAATATTAGTATCAGAGATTTGTCAAGTTTGGAACTTTTGATTTGGATAGATCGTAATCTTTGATTTGATTCAAATCGATAAGCTTTTAGAGCAACCTGTACGATTTCAGCTGATCTTACCGAAGATCATCTCTCTCTTTGTGAATTTCAGGTTCGTCCAATTGTGATATGGATTATGATAATAGGATTTCTTAGGATTTGGGTTTTGTTTTTCGTTTTCCTCTGTGTAAATTGATTGTCTCCTTAGATAGGGTTCTGCTCTTGCTGTAAGCTTGAGACGCTAGATCGTAACTTCGGTTTCTGGGTTTCTTCTAGCTCGTGTCAAGATATGAATCTAAGGATATGCCATTGATTTGTGCTCTCTCCTCCTTACCCATCTTCGATTGCTGAATCTCATTGCACAGACAATTTTATTTCGGAAAGTAGCTAGCTTAGTGTTGAATTTCAGTTGAGTTAGCAATGCTCGACTCAGTCATATTATAATAACTGTCGAGCCTTATATAAAAATCCTATGTCATAGATGGCTAGATTCTTGCTCTCTGCGATGTGTCTTTAAGTTTAAATTTTCTCGGTTAATAAGAAAAACTTTTTGTTCTTCAATCTATTCTATTCCCTTGCAGAATGTCTTCAAGGGAGAGGATTGGTTCTAAGCATTATAGCCGAGGGAGCCAAGACATGTCAACTAGTGGATCATCATCCAGGCACCACGAGACCATCTCTTCCACTTCTGATCACCGTCACCACCGGAATTCCCATTCCGAGGTTCTAGAAAACAAGATTGCAGCTCGAGCTGCTGAGATAGACAGGCTCTCTAGTGACAACCGGAAACTAGCTGCAAGCTACGTAGCTCTCAAGGAAGACCTAACCGTGGCTGACCGTGAAGTCCAGGGGCTAAGAGCTCACATCAGAAAGACAGAAACAGACAGCGAGATTCAGATCCGAGGCACCCTTGAGAAAATTGTGAAATTGGAAGGTATTGTCAACAACAGGGAGAATATAAGGAGGGAGCTGCAATTATCTCACATTGAGGCTCATAGATTGGCCAGAGAACGTGAAGAGCTTGCTTCACAGGTGAAGTCGGCATTAAAGGAATTGAAGAAGGTTTGCATCGAGGCAGAGGGTTTAGAGACATCGAACCAAGAGCTTGAGCGGTTGAAAGAGGAGCACCAGAGATTAAGGTAAGATATATAAAAAAATTTATGTCAAAGTAACTGTTGAGATTCATAAATCATTTGGTTCAATAAAACAGGAAAGAGTTTGAGGGAGAGAAGAGTGGGAACGTAGAGAAACTTGGGCAATTGAAAGAGATGGAGAGGAACATTATCGGAGCGGTCAAAGCTATTGAGAAGCTGCGAAGTGAGATCGCAGCCGCAAGGAGCAAAGCGGTTGAGAATTGAATGATTTGAGTTGAGATGTGAGACCCAAGAGGCTCTTGTATTGAGGAAGAATACAAGAATCAAAATTGTGTTCCTATTTTTCCTAATATTTATGAGCTTTCTTTTCTCATATCAACTGTTCCTACTGAAAAATAGATAGAGAGAGTGAGAATGTGATCGATGCTGAATCACATTGAAAGGTCAAGCGACTAGATCGACTTCATCACGTTGAGGGTAAACCACATCGAGCCTCATCATACTCTTGTACTGGTCAGGCACCGGTGCACCACCTTGCACACACAACTCCACAACCGCAGGAGCTTTCCCATAAAACCTCTGCAAGCTATTGACAAGAGCAGAACCATCTGGATCCCTAACATGCCACACATAGTTTGGACCGACCACATCATCAATAGTCGCTTCTTGCCATGCATGCATTCCGTCTCGCATCTGATGCTTTGTCGCTTTACACATCCTCACTTTGTGTCCCTTTGGACCCACCTGAATCTCTGGACAGTACCCACAAGTCCACACTTTGTACCTCTCCATCATTTCCCTGACCCCTGAAACCATTTCAAACCATGACTCCATCGTCTGAATGCTTAATTCCTTCAAGCTCTTCTTATCTGCGTTGCAACTATCATCTTCTTGTAAAAGTACAGTAGTAACTGCGGTTTCTGAATCCCCGTCGTTGACTTCCTCGAAATCTACAATCCTTCCCTCAATGCTGTAAACAGGTTTGGATCTTCGCTTTGATGGGAATTTCTCGAGGTCTACGCCAGCCTGTATGCATAACTCGATAACCGCAGAGATTTTAGGGACAGTAAATCTCTCGTCATGTATAACCCTCGGTTTGACAGCACGGTCATAGAGGTGGAAACATTTTGGAAACAACACCACATCGCTCACTCTTCCTCTTTTCCAGACATGAGTAGCACTTCTTGAACCGCTCCCCGGGCCTGAGCAAGTCCTGATTTCATGACCTTCCTTGCCAATGTGAACCTCAAAGCAGGATCTAAGAACAAAGAACACAATTAACTCGGCGGCTTTTAAACTCCAAAACTAGATAAAACCGACTACAGTCTACATTGTTTCATCATGAGTGTGCATTCCCCACTTTTTCCCTTAAATATATTTCAAATTGTAAACGGAATTTACAAAAGAAATTTGATTAAAGTTTTTGTGATTTCATTTGAAGAAAACACATAATTTATAACATAAACATGCAAATGCAACAAATTAACTGAGGCTAACTCAGTTGTTTCAACTCAAGAACAATAATACCAAAATCAAACTGTATCTTTTGTTCCAATCAAGTATCTAAGCTAAAACTCATTGCTGAAATTTCTAGTTCAAACAAGCAATAGGAACGGTTAAAAAAAGAGAATGAGACAGAGTTAAGTGAACCTACCTGCAGCGATGAACAGGAATCTGATGAATGATTTTAGAGAGGCCGGAGAGTAACGAGGCGCGGCACCGGTGAACTCTGTGAGCAACGTGGACGAGTTCCGGCACGAGTAACCCGTTATCCGGTGGATCTTCAAGAACTCGACAGGGCTGTGATTTTCTCAGTTGTTTCTCCTCCTTGGCGCGCCGAATCAACTCCTTCATCGGAGTCGGATAAGGCTTCCTCTCCGATTTATCCTTTCGAGGCTTGGGTACGTCAGCGTAGAGAGGATCGTCATCATCAGCAATTGTTGAGGACGGAAAGTCGAGATTGGTTAGGGATTTAATGGAAGAAGATGAAAAATGGGATTTGCTGATTACGAAGACTGAGATTTGCAGAAGCTTTCTTTTCTGCATTTTTTGTTTTTTGTATTTTTTCGATCGAAGGCTTTAGCCTTAAAGTCTTAAACCCTCAATCTATTAATTATGTTTGTTAGGAGGGCCCAATAAACTTCTTCTTTTAGGAAAGTCTCAGTGGTTTTACAGTGTTGATGTCCATAGGCCTTCTCAAATTCATGATTTGTATATTCCATTAACAACAGAATAGCATAAAATTGTCCTTTTTGCGTGTTAATAAATAAATTGTTTTCGGGTTTTCTCTGAGCAAAACTTGTATTTACATGTCCAGTGAACATTCTCTCAACCTTAAACCGGAGGAAGATTCTATGAAACCAGAAGATGGTCGATTGGAAAATTCATCCAACACTGACATTCAAGTGGAAGCTACTATTTGAATTGTAAAAGAGCTTATCATTTGACGAATTATTTGAATTGTTTTGTTTTGAGATGCATAGTTCTTATTTCTTTCATTCGCCATCTTCAACTTCAAGATATGCAAAACATGTCTCGAGAAGATTCACTGTCGGTAAATTTGGAGTCAGCGCTGTGGGTGTGGTGATGAGCACACCCCTTTTTTTTTAGCCCATTCCAAAGCAAAAGGCCCAACACCAAAGGCCCAACATCCACTATGCAGATACGGTTACCGTTCCCGACCTGCTCCGCACTGTTCATGACGTGCCGGTACTGTTCACGACCTGCCGGTTACTGTTCACGACCTGCTCCGCACTGTTCACGACGTGCCGGTACTGTTCACGACCTGCCGGTTACTGTTCCCGACCTGCTCCGCACTGTTCATGACGTGCCGGCACTGTTCACGACCTGCCGGTTACTGTTCACGACCTGCTCGGAACTGTTCACGACGTGACGTGTACTGTTCACGACGTGACGTGTACTGTTCACGACGTGACGGGTACTGTTCACGAACCATCACGTCGTCCCTAAAAACCGGAGAGCTGTCTGCTCAACTTCCACTATAAATACCCCCTTTGGTATTCATTATCAACACACAAAAAAAACTCTGATCCTCTCTCTCTAAATAACTTTCCCTCTCTAAAAGGAGCTCTCGGCAGCTCTCGGCAGCTCTCCCAGCTCGGCAGCTCGGCAGTTCTCCCAGCTCGGCAGCTCGGCAGTTCTCCCAGCTCGGCAGCTCGGCAGTTCACCAGCTCGGCAGCTCGGCAGTTCTCCCAGCTCGGCAGTTCTCCCAGCTCGGCAGCTCTCCCAGCTCGGCAGCTCGGCAGCTCTCGGCAGCTCGGCAGCTCTCCCAGCTCGGCAGCTCGGCAGCTCTCCCAGCTCGACAGTTCTCCCAGCTCGGCAGCTCTCCCAGCTCGGCAGCTCTCCCAGCTCTCCGCTCTCTGCAGCTCTCCCAGCTCTCCGCTCTCTGCAGCTCTCCCAGCTCTCCACAGCTCTCCCGAGCTCCCAGCTCTCCCGACCTGACGACCGGACGACCTCCCAGCTCCCCAGATCTCTCCTACCCGCCTCAACAACGAACTACGAATGGCTTGATCCCCAACCCGGGGTACGTAGGCAGCCCTCCGGGCACAGCTATAAATCACCTCCTCCTCCTCATTTGCCGACCGGAACGCAACCGGCTCTATCTTAACAGAAAATCCCCGAACCTCCCCGTTACAAATTGATTTGTAGGAGACGTGCTAATACCCGTTCCAACAATTGGCGCTAGAAGGAGGGGGTTTGAGGATTTTTCTACACGCAAAGAGTAGCTCGGCAAATGTCGGGAACATCGCCCTCATCTCCGAACAACTCCATACAGATAAGTGCCAAGCTTATTTTTATTTTTTAATTTTTTCATTCTCCTTGAGCCGAGCTCATCTCGCAAACACTCGACAAGATAAGTACCGAGCCTAGCCTCGTACTTAAGCTTAAGAGTCAGCAAAGCCGAGCTCATCTCGCAAACACTCGACAAGATAAGTACCGAGCCTAGCCTCGTACTTAAGCTTAAGAGTCAGCAAAGCCGAGCTCATCTCGCAAACACTCGACAAGATAAGTGCCGAGCCCAGCCTCGTACTTAAGCTTAAGAGTCAGCAAAGCCGAGCTCATCTCGCAAACAACACGATCAACAAGTGCCGAGCCTAGTCTCGCACTTGCACATAAAATTTTTAACTCTAATCAAGTTCACCCTTACTTGCAGGTTAACATATACCGAGCTAAGACTTGTTTCGTCCGCCGACTTCGACACTCATTCGCCGAACTTGGGGGAGGGCTATTGTGGGTGTGGTGATGAGCACACCCCTTTTTTTTTAGCCCATTCCAAAGCAAAAGGCCCAACACCAAAGGCCCAACATCCACTATGCAGATACGGTTACCGTTCCCGACCTGCTCCGCACTGTTCATGACGTGCCGGTACTGTTCACGACCTGCCGGTTACTGTTCACGACCTGCTCCGCACTGTTCACGACGTGCCGGTACTGTTCACGACCTGCCGGTTACTGTTCCCGACCTGCTCCGCACTGTTCATGACGTGCCGGTACTGTTCACGACCTGCCGGTTACTGTTCACGACCTGCTCGGAACTGTTCACGACGTGACGTGTACTGTTCACGACATGACGTGTACTGTTCACGACGTGACGGGTACTGTTCACGAACCATCACGTCGTCCCTAAAAACCGGAGAGCTGTCTGCTCAACTTCCACTATAAATACCCCCTTTGGTATTCATTATCAACACACAAAAAAAACTCTGATCCTCTCTCTCTAAATAACTTTCCCTCTCTAAAAGGAGCTCTCGGCAGCTCTCGGCAGCTCTCCCAGCTCGGCAGCTCGGCAGTTCTCCCAGCTCGGCAGCTCGGCAGTTCTCCCAGCTCGGCAGCTCGGCAGTTCACCAGCTCGGCAGCTCGGCAGTTCTCCCAGCTCGGCAGTTCTCCCAGCTCGGCAGCTCTCCCAGCTCGGCAGCTCGGCAGCTCTCGGCAGCTCGGCAGCTCTCCCAGCTCGGCAGCTCGGCAGCTCTCCCAGCTCGACAGTTCTCCCAGCTCGGCAGCTCTCCCAGCTCGGCAGCTCTCCCAGCTCTCCGCTCTCTGCAGCTCTCCCAGCTCTCCGCTCTCTGCAGCTCTCCCAGCTCTCCACAGCTCTCCCGAGCTCCCAGCTCTCCCGACCTGACGACCGGACGACCTCCCAGCTCCCCAGATCTCTCCTACCCGCCTCAACAACGAACTACGAATGGCTTGATCCCCAACCCGGGGTACGTAGGCAGCCCTCCGGGCACAGCTATAAATCACCTCCTCCTCCTCATTTGCCGACCGGAACGCAACCGGCTCTATCTTAACAGAAAATCCCCGAACCTCCCCGTTACAAATTGATTTGTAGGAGACGTGCTAATACCCGTTCCAACAAGCGCTTGGAAGAGCTGCAGCCAGATACAATTCAGCTCAATACCTAAACTGTCATCTTCTGATTGAGCTCATTCAGATTAACGTTCTTAAAGAAGATTTAAACCACAATGAACAACCATTTCATGACGACCTGGAAGAACAAGTTCCTTGTGCGCTACAAAATTTATATACTGCTGTTTTGTCAGGGGAAATAAAAACTGAGGGAGTCTTGAGCGACTTACTTGCTTCTCTAGAAGAGGTTATTTCCATGGTTCGTGTGGAGAAGATAAGCTTCTAAGGATGTTATTATTATTTCTTTGTCAATAAGCTTAATTGAAATAAAAAATTTGCTTGTATTTTTTTTCCCACTATTTTCACTGATTAAGCAGGAATTTCAAAAAATAATATCCCCTACCCGAAACACTAATTTTTGGCTGTGTGCAAGCAATAACATGGATTTGTTCCACCCATCCGGCTTCTTTAAAATACGGCAAGATAAATTAGAAGATTACAGCTAGAAGAAATAAACATAAAGAAAGGCACAAAACAAGAAGATTCAGCAAGAAAATCTCCTATCAAACTTTGAGGACAAGGATTAATGAAAAAACGGTACGTGGTGTGAGTGTCTACGTGATCCAGAATCTATTGTTGAGAAAGTTTGAACCTGAAACGATGGAAACAAACATATTCCATGTTTGGTTAGATTCATTTCTATAAACGATTCAAATTTCAATTATAACTTATATTGTTTTGTTTGTCAAATTGATAAGAAACCGATTAATTTGCATTAGGTGTGAAAACATATTGAACATAGGCAATCTCTTACGATCAAATGAATTCAAATGACAGGAACCATGTCCGGTTAGTTTAACGCCAACGCAAATCAATCGAGTTTCTTTAATCAATAAGACTAAAAGAAAGAATGGATACAAATAACAAAATAGAGAGAAGAGAAGACGTATCTCTGCGTTTGATGCAACTAATATGCTCTGTCTCCACTCGAATCTATTCTGTAAAAAGTTTGGACCTGAAACAATAAAAACAACGACAGATTCCATGTTTGGTTAGATATAAGTCTGTGAACGATTCAAGTTTCAATTATAATTTATATTGTTTTGTTTGTCAAATTGATTAGAAACCGATTAATTTGCATTAGGTGTGAAAACAAATTGAACATAGGCAATCTCTTACGATCAAATGAATTCAAATGACAGGAACCATGTCCGGTTAGTTTAACGCCAACGCAAATCAATCGAGTTTCTTTAATCAATAAGACTAAAAGAAAGAATGAATACAAATAACAAAATAGAGAGAAGAGAAGACGTATCTCTGTGTTTGATGCAATTAATATGCTATGTCTCCACTCGAATCTATTCTGGAAAAAGTTTGAACCTGAAACAATAAAAACAATGACAGATTCCATGTTTGGTTAGATACAAGTCTGTGAACGATTCAAGTTTCAATTATAATTTATATTGTTTTGTTTGCCAAATTGATTAGAAATCGATTAATTTGCATTAGGTGTGAAAACAAATTGAACATAGGCAATCTCTTACGATCAAATGAATTCAAATGACAGGAACCCTGTCCGGTTAGTTTTACAGCTACGCAAATCAGTCGAGTTTCTTTGATCAATAAGACAAATAGAGAGAAGTTTGATGAATGAATACAAAATATAAAATAGAGAGAATAGAAGACTTATCTTTGCGCTTGATCCAACTAATATGCTCTCTCTCCACTTGGATCTAATTTGGAGAAAGTTTGGACCTGAAAAAATGAAAACAACGCCATATATTCCAGCTTATGTAAGAAAAACGTATAGAAACTGATACATGGCAATTATGCCCAAAAAATATTCGCCCTAATGAGTGAGTATATTAACGTGATGGACAAATACATACTTGTTGTTGTATCTCGTGGAGGATAAAGTAAAATCTTCAGGAGGACTAAAAGTGGTTAGGTAAACTGGCCCTGAGTGACCCAGTAATAATGTATAACTTCTTCATATGCCATTTGGTCCTACTACGGTTTGATTATTTGCATCATTTTCACCCTGCAAAGCACCTGCAACCAGTGTCAGCCTATAATTTATCCTTGAAAACACTAACAAGAATCATGAAAACACAGAGAAAAGAAAATCATGATTACTTTCACTCATGGAAAACACTGTTGTAGTTATCAATGCTATTGCTTCGTGGCTTGCCTGATCTTGATCGTATGTTGGTACCCATTGGAAATGGTTCCTGCAAATAATAACAACAAAGAAGAGAATATAAAACAAATGAATCTCTCATTGAGTAATTATTGAGCATCATCAGAACTTTCACCAGAACTTTGATATTATGAGATCACAAGAACCCATTTGAATACGTGCAACCAAAGGGGGAGCGGATTTGAGCCACTAGCACGGAATGAGATAACAGGAACCAAACAAGATTATGTTATCTGATGTGTTAATAATATTTACCTGATCACCAGCATTTGGACCATCCGTGTGAAAGAGGATAGGCCGGCAACGTTTGTCTTCGTTCATTAAGCTTGAATTCTGGAAATGGGTAATAAGAGCTATTTTTCCTTGGATCCGAGCATATGTAAGAGTTGCCACCTTCTCGCTGTTGAACTTTTCCCACTTTTTGCCATTAAACGCCTGTGAGTGTTTTTAGAGCTTTTAACCAATACTTTTCCCCAAAAAAAAAAAGCCAAAAGATATATGAAAAAAGCAGCAACAGAAAACTGTACCTTATAAAATGGGACAATCTTTTCAGGTTCGATAAGGTTGATGAAAGCATATCCCACATTGCATTTGTTCTGAAATGATAAGGTGAAATTAGATTAAACAATAAATCAATATTGCAAATAACAAAAGCTCAGTTTCTGCATAAGACTTTCTTATATATAAAGGTACGATGCCTGCTTGCCTTGAAGTCAATTGGCAAATAAAGGAAATCATATGTTCCTTTACAGTGCTCGTCAATGGCAGATAGAAGCATCTTAGAAGTATACCTAAACCACACCAGCATTAAGAAAAAGAAGAAGAAAAAAAGAGTCAAAGATGAAACAGAATACATCAAACAATATGTTAACTAAAGATCTAAACAAGGAATAAAAGAGACCCACTTAATTCACTTACTTATTAGGAATGTTTTTAATCATCAATGTTGTCCTGCCATCATCCCCACGTAATATACGGTCAACATCAAGCTCATACAGTTTCTTGTCTGCATTACTAGAGCTAGACTCGCTTCTACGGTGAGAGAGATTCCTGTATCGTTCATTTGGCGAGTCAAATGAGCCTGGCATTGAAACCATTGGGCTCCTCCCAGGGAAGAGATGAGACAACTGTTGAGGAGATCGCAGTACAGCATTTTGGGAATTTACATCCATACGATTCCCACCAACATGGGAAAAAGTCTTATGAGAACCAATTTCCATTGGATGTGAGGGTGAAGAGCCAGGAAACCCCATGCTACCATGAGAACCTATGTGGAAGCCAGAAGATTCTAGAGATTCAGCTACATAGGCTTGTCTTCTATCCCAGAAAGGCGAGTTTAATACCGGCGCAGATCCAATGTGGTGGTGCACAGGAGAAGATGCCATATTCACCATAATAGGAGGTGCTCTAGAGAATACAGTAACAGGTGAGATGGCGAGTTAGGCCACATCATGCCACTTGACGGATTCTGTTGCTGAGTGTTAGAGTTGCTCCATAAATTAAGGTTAGGGCGGCGGGAACTTTGATTCATGGGAGATCCTATGCCTAAAGTCAATATCACAACAACTAAAGGTGAGTAAAAACAATGTTGCGGATGACAAGAAAAACTTCATTACAATCTTCCAAATCAGAATTTTAATAGCATTTAGTAATTGTGCGATTCTGTTGATATACACAATGAATGTTCAGCCCTTTTACTATTCAAACCCTTACAACACCACCTGATCTGTTTAAAAAACTGAAATTACGAACATACTGCTAATACTATTTTCCCGAGGTCGACAAGTTTTTACACCAAGAATGACAAGAAAAGACCAGTTGTCTAATCAGACAACAGTACCTACAGTTTGCAGCTACATATCATATACACCGGTTTTGTAAGACAAACTCTGGTAAGAAAACAATGGCATTGCATAAGCTGATTAAGCTTTTCCGCAACAGTGCGATCTGTTAATTAGTTTTGAGTTAGTAAATAAAACAAAACCTTAAAGAAATTGTGATATGAATAAAAAAAAAAGGAAAGGAAAAATAACTTACATGAAGTTTTGCTTTTCCCAATCGTTTCCGGAGATGAATGCGTGCAAGCAATTTAATGCTTCCTGGTGACTAGTGAGTAGATTTAGGATCTGTCGGCCTTGAGAGTAAGGACCAAAGGTATCCGATATCTTCTATGGCACCATCTGGTTTTGTAAAAAAATCTTTGACAGAGGTTGTAAATCCTGGCTCACGAAAGTCCTTGAGCGTTGTTGTGTCAAACAGACTACCAAAGTCGAGAAGCTCAATGAAACGAAACTTCTCAACTCGGTAAAAAAAAGAAATTTACCGATCTCACCACCCAAAACCCAAAAACCCGAAACGAAACATCTCATCTCCTCCGATCTGCGCACATTGATTTAGATTTAAAACCAGAGAACAAATAGGTAAATGGCTGAAAAAACTGAAATCGAGCTGCTCTCTTGAGCAAGGAGCCCTAAGAACATATATCATTTCCTATAAATTTCGGAAATCTTTGATTAGCTCCGCCAAAACAAAGTGCGATATCCGTTTCATTTCCAGTAGCCAAGAAAATCCGGGAAAAAAAAACAAATTCCACCAAAGAACCAATCACAGAATCAAGAAAAACCTGGGTCGAAGCAATAAACAATTCGGACTGACAACGCCACGAAGAACAAATCAAAACAAGAAAAAGAAAAAGAGTCGGATCAATTAATGGAAATCGGAAACGTACTTGATCTCCGTCTGTCCAAAAGATGCGACCCGAGAACTCGGCGGCGTGTTCATGACTCTCGAATGCGGCGAGACTGAACCCTAAGACAATCATTCGCCTTCGGAAACGGCAGTTGATCTCCGTTTCTCATCCCCGTCGCTAATTAATTCATTTTCTCCGGTTGGGTTCTCATGAAGATGGAGAAACTCTTCGTTCTCGCCAACAAACCCACGCCAGAGTTGAAGAAGCGGAACAAAACGACACATCTACTTTATCGGCGATGATGCTTCTTCGATTCCGATTTGTATAACCAATTTTTAAATTAGTAAACCAGAGCAGAAGAGAAGAGGAGAAGCCTAAAATCCTGCCGTTGGAGAAAAATGCGAAAGAGAGAGAGATCACATGATAGAGGTTTGATTTTCTAATTTGGCTTTACCGTTGAGCATTTAATTTACTTAAGTAGCCCGAGAACATACTAATTTTTATAACAAAATTTGTATCTCACAACAAATAAACTCACTCTCACCATAAAGAGAAAAAAACAACTTTATATTATTTGTAAATGAAAACAAACAAAAAAAGAAATGTTGGGATCAATACCCAAAAAAATATGTTTTACATCATTTAAATTATATCAAAAAATCAAATGATATTGTTTAGTAACATCAGTTATGATAATTGATTTTATTTTTGATTACTTTAACATCATATCAATCAAAATTGATACAAAATTTTTATTAATTTTCATCACGATACAAAAATATGTATGCACATCGAATAAATAATTGATATATTTATTATTTTTGTTGGCATCATCTCAAAAAATAATACAAAACTTACATCACTAAAAAATGGATACTAGTAATATTTTTATTAATTTCTTTAAAATTATTCATGTGATTTAGCTTCGATTATTAAAATTGATGTTAGTTAATTTTAATTTGTATCAATTAAAACATTTGATACCAATAGAACTTAATAAATTGGCTCTGGAGTTCTATGAACTGCCTCTCACAGCACCAAACCTCATAACAGAAAACTACTCAAATTAACCGGCACGGTTATCTGTCTGGTTTATTTAATAAGTGAAGGAAATGATAGCATAGCACATGAGAATCAAATAGTTGCATTGTTTCAGATTTTCAATGCCTCCAGATGAATCTCGCGACAATACAAATTATGTAGAAACAAAAAATTAGGAAAATTTATTATTATATCCAAAAAGGAAGCATTCAAAAAATCTCCCAAAGAGTACAACATTAAATGGCCACAAAAAGCCGGCAAAGAAGATGAGTGTAATCCAAGGCTTGTTACATTGACAGCAAGAACCAAAACTCCTTGAATATAACCCCAAAAAAAAATAAAAACCATAAAAAAAGAAACTCTCTGGGGAATTTTGATAATACAACAAAACTGGTGAAGCAACCTGGGAAGGTTTGTGGTCAACAAAGTTTATGATCTCCCCAAAAATAAAAATTCTTCACTGCAAAATGAGTTTTGTCAGGGTAAATTTAACACTCCCGATTTACAGAACTCTAGGGTGTGTAGATGATATGATAATTATATAATATATTAACCTTTTGTTATCTTTAGCTCTCCTTTTTTCTTTACCTTTTTTACCTCTGCATTTTTTTTGCTTTTAGCTCATTGGTTAGTTCTCCTTCAAGAAAGGATCGGTTCCATTAGGAGGTTCTTCTCGGTTTTCAGAAACAGAAACGATGCTAAAACTGTTGTAGTTATCAATGCTATTGCTTCGTGGCTTGCCTGGTCTTGATCGTATGTTGGTACCCATTGGAAATGGTTCCTGCAAATAATAACAACAAAGAAGAGAATATGAAACAAATGAATCTCTCATTGAGCATCATCAGAACTTTCACCACAACTTTGATATTATGAGATCACAAGAACCCATTTCAATACGTGCAAAAACCAAAGGGAGAGCAGATTTGAGCCACTAGCAAGGAATGAGATAACAGGAACCAAACAAGATTATGTTATCTGATGTGTTAATAATATTTACCTGATCACCAGCATTTGGACCATCCGTGTGAAAGAGGATAGGCCGGCAGCGTTTGTCTTCGTTCATTAAGCTTGAATTCTGGAAATGGGCAATAAGAGCTATTTTTCCTTGGATCCGAGCATATGTAAGAGTTGCCACCTTCTCGCTGTTGAACTTTTCCCACTTTTTGCCATTAAACGCCTGTGAGTGTTTTTAGAGCTTTTAACCAATACTTTTCCCAAAAAAAATAAGCCAAAAGATATATGAAAAAAGCAGCAACAGAAGACTGTACCTTATAAAATGGGACAATCTTTTCAGGTTCGATAAGGTTGATGAAAGCATATCCCACATTGCATTTGTTCTGAAATGATAAGGTAAAATTAGATTAAAAAATAAATCAATATTGCAAATAACAAAAGCTCAGTTTCTGCATAAGACTTTCTTATATATAAAGGTAGGACGCCTGCTTGCCTTGAAGTCAATCGGCAAATAAAGGAAATCATATGTTCCTTTACAGTGCTCGTCAATGGCAGATAGAAGCATCTTAGAAGTATACCTAAACCACACCAGAATTAAGAAAAAGAAAAAAAAAAGAGTCAAAGATGAAACAGAATACATCAAACAATATGTTAACTAAAGATATAAACAAGGAATAAAAGAGACCCACTGAGTTCACTTACTTATTAGGAATGTTTTTAATCATCAATGTTGTCCTGCCATCATCCCCACGTAATATACGGTCAACATCAAGCTCATACAGTTTCTTGTCTGCATTACTAGAGCTAGACTCGCTTCTACGGTGAGAGAGATTCCTGTATCGTTCATTTGGCGAGTCAAATGAGCCTGGCATTGAACCCATTGGGCTCCTCCCAGGGAAGAGATAAGACAACTGTTGAGGAGATCGCAGTACAGCATTTTGGGAATTTACATCCATACGATTCCCACCAACATGGGAAAAGGTCTTATGAGAACCAATTTCCATTGGATGTGAGGGTGAAGAGCCAGGAAACCCCATGCTACCATGAGAACCTATGTGGAAGCCAGAAGATTCTAGAGATTCAGCTACATAGGCTTGTCTTCTATCCCAGAAAGGCGAGTTTAATACCGGCGCAGATCCAATGTGGTGGTGCACAGGAGAAGATGCCATATTCACCATAATAGGAGGTGCTCTAGAGAATACAGTAACAGGTGGGCGCTGAGTAGGAATGCTGTTGATGTGAGATGGCGAGTTAGGCCACATCGTGCCACTTGAAGGATTCTGTTGCTGAGTGTTAGAGTTGCTCCATAAATTAAGGTTAGGGCGGCGGGAACTTTGATTCATGGGAGATCCTATGCCTAAAGTCAATATCACAACAACTAAAAGTGAGTAAAAACAATATTGCGGATGACAAGAAAAACTTCATTACAATCTTCCAAATCAGAATTTTAATAGCATTTAGTAATTGTGTGATTCTGTTGATATACACAATGAATGTTCAGCCCTTTTACTATTAAAACCCTTACAACACCACCTGATCTGTTTAAATCACTGAAATTAAGAACATACTGCTAATACTATTTTCCCGAGGACGACAAGTTTTACACCAAGAATGACAAGAAAAGACCAGTTGTCTAATCAGACAACAGTACCTACAGTTTGCATCGCTGTAGCATTTCACAGTCCACTCAAAAATTTAGGACCATCTCAATATCTAACTTAAGATTGTGCCTCGGTAGAGTGCTACGGCAGCGCATTTTTCTTAAATTCACAATTGTCAACTACATATCAAGACAGTAGCAATTCAGAGATAAAGAACTTACCCCCACCGTTAAAGCCATCCACTCCACGAACATTATGCATCATAAAGCCTTCATTTGCTTTTGAGCCATCACTGACCATTTCAGAAAATGCTGTCGAGGACTTATATGGACTACCATTTGCAAAGTTGTCGAGGTACTCCGGAAAAGAATGAGGATGAAGATTTGGCAAGCTTTGGATCCCCATATTTGAATTATCAAAAGGGTGGCCATGCTCCTGAAGTCCGACAGGCTTGCTGGCTGAGATGACGTTTGCTGAAGGTGGAAATCCAATAGGAATGCTGAGACTCCTATGACGTTCAATGAAGGAGTTCACAGGTGATCCAACAGAATTATGACTAACCCGCATAGATCCACCATCAATGGAGGTTGAAGAAATTATTCCTGGGAAATGTCTCCCTGAAACAGAGATATTTAAGGCAGTGATTTGAGTCCCAAGATAACATTTTTACTGAAGAAAAAAGAATTATAAACGATGAATACCCATGTGCCCAGATGATGTATTACTAAAAGACATTTTAGGTGGACACCCTTCAGCATCATGTGCAGCACACTGTGCCGTGTATCTAAAAAAAAAAAAAAAAAGATGAATACACACCACACAATTGGCGTCCTTGTAAAGTTTAACAGCAAATAACATGTTCAAATCAGTTTGTTTTAACTTTTCCATTAGTTCACAGCCCACAGAGGAATATAAAGCAGGGGAAAAAAACACCACCTTGAACCCTCTGGACAGGTTGGCGCAAGTTTAAGCTGCTTCCCAGCAACCTCGAGTCCATTAAGTCCACCAAGAGCAGCCTCTGCAGCTCGAACATCAAAGAACTCTATGTATATCTGTGGGTTATCATGCATGGTTCTACGAATCTGCAAACCACAGAAACAGCATTAGCATCCATCTAGAAAAGTAAATATAAGGAAAACCACAATATATCAACCTCTTTGATTTCTCCGTATGATTTGACCATTCGATTGAGCTCTTCATTCGAAATAGAAGAATCAATATTATTAATCAACAAGGCTCCTTTACTCGTGTCTTTTTCTGAAGTATTTTCCTGATAGCAAGAAAGTTTGTAAGAAAGAAACAAAGCAATACAAGCCACAAGTACAATCCACATAGTAAAGACAATATCTTGCTTAGGTACAGTGAATAACACCTTAGGAATAGAATAACGAATGTCAAGTTTCGTTCCTCTTAAGAGCTTGTTGTGGAGTGCTCTAGCCGCATTCTGAGCAGCCCTTATATCATAGTATGATACCATGATAAAGCCATGATTCTTGCAAGCTGTTTGAAGAGCCTGGATGTCTCCAAATTGCTGATCAAGTAAATTTATCCTCAGTACGAAGTAATCAATTCCAAAATTTCTACATACCATGTATTTCCTATATAAAGAATCCATGAGAACCAAAAACGCTGCTGAAATAAGGTACCTCAAAAAGGACCTTCAGCTCATAGTCCTCGACATTGCTACTGATATTTCCGGCCAAAAGTGTTCTGGATGGAATTTCCCCTCGATGATATTCGCCAGCGGAATTATTGCCGCCTCTCTCACCATTTATGTGACCCACAGAAGAAAAAATCTCTCCATCTAGTTCCATGCCACCGACACTGCTGAAGAGATCAAAATCATCCAGATCATCTCCATTGGCACGAGATTTACGCCCAACATCACCCATCACTTCCGCAAAGAGATCATCTTCATCTGGGAGAAGATTTCCAATAGTTTGCGCCTCAATTTCTTCTAAAGATTCAGAAGGTTCTTCCTCACAGTGGGTAACAACTGTGTTTGCAGACATAGGAGATAGCATATCACTTCTTTGTAGTCGTACTGCAAAAACCAGCAAGTTGGAGACGCACTCAAGTAGTTAAAGTACAGTAAGTCAGAACACACAAGTAACAAACTTTCACAATTAACACACAACGTTTCTTTACCATAGATGATTGCAACTTTAAGTAGCTGATTAAAAAAAATCAACATAATATGTAAGAAATCATAAAAGTGAACCAGAAGCTTACGTTTTCTGCTAAATAAATCAGACAGTGAGCTGGAAAATAAACTGCTTTCCCACTGGCTACCACTTGTAGTGTTTCTTGCGTTTGGGCTAGCAGAGGGGTGCACCACAGAAAAGCTAGATTGTGGCTTCAGCTGGTAACTTTCAGGTGTCCATGAACTCTTTGGCAGATTTGAAAATCTATCACGACCACCTTCGTTTTCGGGCATCAGGTCTGTTTTCAAAAACCCAAATTGCCTCTGCCGAACAAAACAAAAAGTATACTTGAGAAAAATCGTTTTAAACAATAGACATCATGGCAGATAATGTCATATGTGAAAAAATATGGTACCAGCAATTCTAGTGCTACACAACTAAAATCAAGAGTTACCTCTGAAGTAATATGTATATCTTCATGAAAGTGGGAAGGTGTTGATACACCTCTCTGATCCATTATATCAGACGGCATCGTGCAGATGACAACAAAATTTGATTAATAAAACCAGAATCAAAATTTCTTTTTAACTTTTTAGTTTTGTCAACGGACCATAGCCCTTCCCCTGAAAAAATGAACAAACAGTGTTATATTCAAAGCCAGTGTCTACAGAAACAAAATTACACACGAATGACTAATAGAAGGGCCCAGTTACTCACGTATGAGCCGAAAGATCAAGCAAATAACTCCAAGGATAAAAACAGAAGATTTCTATTACAACTAAGCGAACTCACGCCCCAAATCCAAGGATGTAACAAAGTTAGAAACTTTAAGCACTCTATGAAGGCGCTCAAGAGGAAAATATCTTAGAGCAAATAATTCATAATCGCTCCATTTTAAGCGAGTAGAAACACCTGGAATACACGATTAGGTATTTCACAAGCCATAAAGACTACAATTCGCCTAATTCCAGATCCTTGTGCAGCTCATTATATTCAAACAGGGAACCAACTCCTACCTAATTCACAAAAAACGCCCCTAAATCACTCACCAGCAAACAAAAATTCAAAAAAAAAACTTACCTAATTACAAACAAACACAATTACGCTTCCTCCCAAACAAATTCGAACCAGACTTTCAACAAACAGCTGAAAAAAAAAGTAGTGAAGAATGGATCTCGAAAACCTCTTACCTTCAAATATCACGATCCCCGAAGAAAACAAAGCAACAGCGATGTAGACAGAGAAAAGAGAGAGAGAGCAGAATAATTCGCCTTCTCTTTTATCTTCCTCCTTTCCTTTTTGTTTCCTTCAATCCAATCGCATCCATCAGAGAATATTTAATTCAAATAAAAAATATCAAATAAAATAACAAAAAAAGGCGTATCGGTGTTTCAATTTTTTCCGAATTTCCCCTCCTCTCACGACGCGTTGTTTCCAACGAATAATCCGTGTGACCGGCGGTAATTGTAACAATTCCGGCGAGACTCTGACCGCCGACGCACGATCCCGGCAGTCTCTCCGAGAGAATGAAACGGAGAGGAGAGAGATAGAGAGAGAGGTTTTTTTTTTTTTTGGTTTTTCGGTTAGTTGGTTTAGAAAGAAAAAAAAAACAAAGAGGAAAAACAAAAGAGGGAAACAAACAAAAATATAGAGTTGGGGAAGAGGAGGACTCTGCTACGTTGTATGTACCATGGATCCTAGTGGTATGGTACGAGCTTGAATCTGGACCGTATGATTATGATTAAAACTCAATTTTGTTTTTTTTTAATATTATAATTACGGACTCTCACGAGAGTCTCGACGGTAGTCTACGAACCCGGCTAATAACTAAGGAGCCGGCTATTGAACATGTGAACTATTTGTTTTTTTGTTTTTTAATTGAATGTAAAATTTTATTCAATCAAAAAAACATTTGTTATATTAAATGCTTTTTTTTTTAGTTTAGAAATGCTTAAAACATAGAAGAAATATTTATTTGAATCTTCAAAATAAGTTTCTTGTAGCGAACCAAAACATCAGTCCGTTCTAGAAGAAGAAATGGTTTTCTTTTTTTTTTTTAAAGAAAATGGTTTTCTTTTTCAAAGCGTGATTTGTTTTATCCCCAAACTTTTTTTATAATACAAACTATATATGTACATACAAATGTACAATCAAGTTAGAAATTTACACATTAATATTTTGAATGGACTTTCGCTCCAGACTATAGAGATCTGATTCAATTTGTTTTGTGAGGATTATGCAACATTACGTCGACAATATAAACGGTCTCAACCCTTGCTTTCCAACATGCATATGACTTTTATTTATAGACTTATAGAGGAAGTTGAATTTAAGAGAAGCAAAAAAAAAATTAAGTTAATGTATGTTTTTATAAAATAGTTATCTTTTATATAATCTTGCGATTTATTTTATAATACACTTATAAAACACACAAAAATGAAAGCAAAATAAAGTCCAAAAATATATAATCTTGCGATTTATTTTATTATAAGCTTTGGAATTAAAGCCTACAATTTCGCAATTTATTGGAGATATAAATATCTTAGGTTGCTAAATAAGCTACCCACCAATAGATCGTCATTTAGTCATTCATTAAGTCATTATAATCTTTGGAGATAATGTTTGGTTGGTTGGTTCAATATTATATCTTAAAACTATTTTCGTTCATTAATTCTCTATTCACGGTCTTGATCATTCGTTTTTTTTTTCTTGCTTTGTTGTTTTCTCCTCACCATATCAAAAGTCAAGTCTCGCTTTAATATTCTTACAAATTTTGTAGTTCACTGATTTTACATTGAAAGGCATAACAAAAAGAAACTAATTATCAGTATTGAGTGAAGACTTCAAGTGAGATTTTATTGGTTTGATGGCTCGAAGTTCGAACTACCAGATGGAGAAAACAAAAAGATTCATTGAAACAGAGGTACAAGATTTAGCATGTATATATAGGCTCTAAGTTCGAACTACCAGATGGAGAAAACAAAAAGTGGTATGAAGACCTAAATATCGCAAAATAACATGGCTGAATTTAGTCAATATTAATAGATAACTGAAAAATTAGTTACTATATACAATTGATAACTTGTAAATTAATTAAGTATGAAAGAGAAAAAAATATCAAACCTAAAATATCCTCTTTGTTTTAAATAATTACAAAAACTGCCACTAAACTGAAAATTCAACTTCCGGCATACTACACCGGCGACACTGTTCAACAACGGCCGGCAACACTGTTCATCAAATGACCGGTGACATTATTCATCACCGGAAAGCAAGTTGTTAACATGCTAACAATAATTATCATGATAACAATTATTATGTTAACGTGTTATATAGAATGTTAACGTGCTAACAATAATACCATGTTATATAATATTCTCTTATTGATAACTCGTGTTATCAATAAGAGATATCTCGTATTGATAACTCGTATTATCAAGATAACTCGTATTGATAACTTATATTATCAAGATAAGTCATATTTGTTATCAAAATAACTCGTATTGATAATTTATATTATCAAGATAACTCATATTATCAAGATCATGTTTGTTATCAAGATAACTCATGTTTTTTATCAAGATAATTCGTATTGATAACTAGTATTGATATCTCGTATTGATAACTCGTATTATCAAGATCATGTTTGTTATCAAGATAACTCATGTTTTTTATCAAGATAATTCGTATTGATAACTAGTATTGATATCTCGTATTGATAACTCGTATTATCAAGATAATACGTATTAATACGTTATATTAACATGATAACTCGAATTGATAACAATTATATAAAGATAACTATTATATCTAATATCAAGATATTAACATGATAACTCGTATTGTCAAGATAACTATTATATCTAATATGAAAGATATGTTACCACCACCGCCATCACCTTTTTCACTGTTGACGTCTTCTTCACCACCACCATCTTCTGGTTTGTCGGTGGGAATCGAAACCCATGAGCCTCACCACATCTCCTCGCTCAACTTTTCTGGCTCATCTTCTGGTTTGTTGGCGGGAATCAAAACCCATGAGCCTCACCACTTCTCTGGCTCATCTCCTCACTCAACTTCTCTGACCACGAATTGAGAATTGAGTTAAGTGAATTAACACATCTCGAGATTAATTGCAAAGAAGGCGAAGAAGAAGAATTAGATAAAAAAATTATGAGATTTGTACTCGTCGGAGATATAAAAGACGGTGAGAATAACTAATAGATTTTTAGATTAAAAAGGGAATGAGTGATATGTAATTTCTGTTACAACAAAACTGTAGAAAAAGTCGTGATGTTGTTGGCTTAATTATGTAATCTTTCGTTACCATCTTTTGCTATTTCTCAAATAACATTTGGAAAAAAAAATGTTTACCAAAAAAAAACAGTTTTAAAAAAAAATGCAGTCACGTAGGACGTAGCCAATCTGCCGTGAAATGTGGCCGAAGGTGAGTGTCGTGTAAGATATCTCGCCTGTGAAATTAATTATTTCCAAATATTGTACCTCTGTTTCAATGAATTACTACTTTAATAAAAGTTTCTATTTATGTATTATGTTCTATATAAATGCTTAGCTTAAAGATTCATCAAGTGTCTTTGTATTGGGATCTCCGTCGAACATTTTTTATCTTTTGATTTCGTTGAATACAAAATACCCTTCTGAAAATGACAAATAGATAAAGATGTATTTTTCCCCACAGATGTATGGAGTATTCATAAGATAAGATAATTGCCCACTATCTTATATTATTCTTCGTTATTTTTGTTAGTTAGGATATATTCATATATGTTTGTTAGAATATTTCTATATCCTTGTATAGTTAAGATATCACTAGATACGACTCTTGTGTACATATACCTTATTGTGATCAATGGAAACATCAGCAAGTGTTCTACAGTTACAACTATATACTAAATGGGAGCTAAAATATAAATACCAAGCCGACTTGAACCGGTTTGATTAATGATCACGTAAATCTTTTTATTACTTTTGGTCCAATAGGATCCGGACCAACTATACCAAAATTGAATGAGAAAATCTAACGGGATCGAAACTAACAAAAAAAATCAAAAATCAAAAGATGATCTTACAAAACGAAAATATATTTGAAACCAATTCTCCCAAAATCAAACAAAATCGGATTATTGAAAACGAACAAAAAAATACAAGTGTTCCAATATTTTTTGTTATAAGAGCATCTCCAATTGTTACTTTTATATTTCACTTTAAATATAGAATTCTCTATAAATAAAAAGGGGTTTACTCCAATAGTTATTTCTATACTTGACTCTATAAATATATAATTCAAATATATTATATCTATTGTTTATCAGATTAACTTTTAAAAATTTAAAATATCTCTATGTATTTTATTTGTTAACAATAGTTCAATATAACCATATTTTTAAAATTCTATTAATTATAAATTTTCATTACACCACATAAATTAAAAAACAAACAACTAATACATTTTTGTTTAAATATTATAACTAGTGTATTTATTTCACAAATGACCAATTAACGCGTTTTGAAGTAAAAAATGAACGTATTTGTATTAATTGTTTGTTATCTCATTGTATTTCTTGTTATATAATATATGATGTTGTATTTTAAAATTTTAAATGATTATATAACTAGTTATAGATAAGATAATTTTAATTAATTATAATATTGTTTGTTATTTCATTGTTTAGATACAAAACAAAAAATATAAATTTTTGTAAATAAAAATTTATATTTTAAAATAGAGAAATTAACAGTATTACTCTAAATATAGAGGAACAATGTTCATTTTTCTATTTTATAGTAAGATATGTACTATTGGATATGCTCTGAGTTATAACAAAGCAATAACATTGAGATTTTTGAAAAAATAATTATTTATGGTATTTGCCAGCCAAGCCAAGCTGAGCCGACAAAGATAAGCCGAGCTAGTAGCTGAGACTGAGAGAGTGGCGTGAGAGAGAGGGTCACTTTCCGAAATTTTAAATGCTGGGCGCTGCGTGAAGGATTAGAAAAGCATTTATTCTCAAAGATGCTCTTCTCAACTTATCCACGTGTCAAAGTTTAATTAGTTTACACATCAAAAGCCGAACCAGCAAATCCTTGCTCGGGCTGTACTTATCTACCTATTCCCCATCTACAGTCTTTGTGCACCCTTCTCTTAAGGGCCGTTGGATTGGATTGGATCCATCCATCCACTTCATCAACAGATTTCGTGTGCCACACTCACAACAAAGAAGACGTTAACCGTATCTAACCGAATCGTAACCGGCGTTGAATTAGCAGTACATACCAATACCAAACCGTCTATCAACAACAAGCGAGATTCGATTTAGAATAAGCATTTAATAAATATTTGGTTATAGACTTTCTAGTAAGCATAATCACGGTTACGGTTAATGCAGTTAAGGTTATTTAATTATCGGTTACGGTTATATTTTTTTTTAACCTTAACCTTAACCGTTTAATATACGGTTAAAACAGTTATGGTTAAATACGAGTCCGGTTAATATGGTTACGGTTAGATACAGTTACGGTTATCTGATGACAATAAATGTTTAATGTCATGATTTATAATTAAATAATTATAAATTTGATAAACTAGAATAATAAAAAATAAAAAATTTATTAATATTATTTTTCTAATTTTTTGTTGGTTTGTTTATATTGTTCATTTGTTTTTCTATGTATTTTTTCTTGTTTTGCTTAAATCTCTTATGGTCATTGATGATTTTTTGTTAAGAACGTGAGAGAAAAATGTAATCGAGAAGAAGATAATAAACTCTTTTATAGAAATAAAACAACAAATAATTGAGCATTTATTGCTTCTTATTTCATGTGCGATATTCAGAAAATTAAACATTGTGAAACAGAGGGAGTATATTTCTTCATAAAACTGTTTTGTTAAAATATTTTTCATATTTGTTAGACAAATATTAAACATTTAAGTTTTAATTAATATTTCTATTTGTTATATTTGCATTTGCTATTGATAAATTGATTATATATAATTTTCTTTGAATTTTTAATTTTACAGAACTAATTATAATTATTAGTATATATAATTTTATTTTTAAAACGGTTACGGTTTAACCTTGCAGTTAACCAACGGTTTTGATACGGTTACGGTTAATTAACGGTTACGGTTAATAATTTTTTTAACCATAACTAATATATTTTTACGGTTACGGTTTTTAACCGTCTGACATAGTTACGGTTTGAAAACGGTATGGTTACGGTCCGAAATACGGTTACGGTTCCATTTTGGTCATATATACTTTCTAGTGTCACGCTGGTCTCACATGCCTACATCCTTGGAAGTTTGGAACAGTTAGGGTATTTAATTATTTACTGTATATATGATACTTAAGTTAACATCTAAAGATATTCAAAACTTGAGGATGAGATCATTGGGAAGAGAATTACTCTTTATTTTATGAAGTTCTACTATACATATACTAGTCATCAATGCCAATTATTTCATGTTTAATCTATTGTAAGTTCTATAAACAATACACGCTAATTTTGTTGTTTTTAAGAATCACAGACGAAATTTTGGTTTTTAAGAATCAAAATATATAGGAAAATTTGCAGCAGTTGAAATTCTATAATATTGGTTTTAACCTGCTTAAAATATCAAACCAATGCCATGAAAATAAACAGTATAAAGGCTTCACGTGCTAAATCTTGAAGAACACGATTGGAGAGAACAGCAAGACAGAAGCAATAAACCAATGGAACATCATATAAACTTTTTAGGTATTATTATTGGGATGATTAAACTAAATAGTATTATAATGAGATTTTTGAATTATTTGGTTGTTAAATATGGTCCACGCGGTCGCTTCTCCAGATCCGTTTATCTGTATAGATTTTCGTCGGTCTATCTACTAATTTTCTATTAATTTTGTAATTAATAATAATTCACTGGAATATTTTATTATTCCGTGCTATTTTATATTTCTCTCATCAATCTACTACATTGGGCTGTGTCATATTCTACAAAAAAAGCTCACGGCGCCAAAATCCAGAAAACGTAATAGTATCAGTAAATATTGTTTTTAGTTTTAATTAAATATCATTAGTTTTGATGATTAAATATTGTTTTTAGTTTTCACTTTTGTTTTTTATGATAATCGATGACAAATATAATTGTTCAGATTAAAGCTGACTTTATAACTATAACGTTAAATACTGTACTGTATATGGGGTTTACCAACCAATTATTTATTTTTGTCGAACACATAGTCAATTTCGGCAAAAATAATTGTTAAAATTATATTATACAGATTTATGAATTTACTAGGATTATTACGCACCGGTAAAGTTACTTATAATTATAAATTGCATGTGGTAAAGTTACTTATAATTGCTACATTCAAAAAAATAAGGCTTTAAAAAACCAGCAATAAGATCAACTCAAGTAAGGTTCTTCATATCTTGTGTGTTTGAGTCACTGTTCTGATGCTTATTCATGTGAGACTTTATTTGAAAATTCCATTTGCTGAGAAAATTAATTTCAAGATTAAACATTTTTCAATTCTTCCGAAGATTATATGAGTCTTTTCTAGTTAATTTTTTACCTGCAACTTGAATGATTCCGAGGGCTAGACCAATGGCAAGGTAAGTGAAGGACATAACAGTTGCTACAATGGAAATCCATCAAATGTGGTCGAAATCAGGAATCTGAGAGAGCAAGATCTTTGTCACTCCAAATATGATCATGTAAGGATTGCTCGACATGTGACACGGGTCTTTCCTTCCACTCTTGTGGAAACAATTCGATCTCTTGATCGCCCTGCATGTTCATCAAAGAGTATCCAAATTTTAAAGCTTTATTTTTCTGAAGAATGTTTAGAAAATAAATATTTAAAAAAAAAACTCACATCATGCTTATTGATACTGCGATTGTGTATCCGATCGCGATACCAAAAGCGGCATAGGAAATACCAGAGCCTTCTGCATTCCAGTCCTCGAAGAAACTGATCCAAATAACAATGTTATTCAGGGTATGCTGTTTTCCTTTTGGAAATATTCTCTGTTGAATTGAGCGATTTTGGAAATATTGTGAAGCAGTGGGAGAAGATTTAGGGATTTTTAGGAATTTTTTTGTTTTTCCGACATATATTAGAAATTTTAGTTTTTTTTCGTGAATTTTTTTTTTTTTTTTTAGGTTTGCCACATGTCAATATGTAATTGGTCATGTGATTTGTGTTTTAGTATATAAAGATGTATTTTTTCTGATATTTCAAAGTGGACTTGTGCGGTGGTGGATGCGGCGGATACAGCCACGACGCAGGGACTATAGGCTGACGACATTTGTGGAATTTTTGAAGGAGAAAGAGAATTGATAAGATATATTTTAGGAAAATAAAATTTAAATAACATCTAGGATTAGACTGTTAAAAAAAAAAACATCTACGGTAAGCCCAAATATCACAATTTTTTCCTTAGACTGAACTGTTTTTTCTTTTAGTATGTTTCTTCTCAATTAAAATTTAAAATATTTTAGTTTAGATATTTCAAAGTGTTTTTTTTTTTTTAACAATCTTTCCAAAAAGTTAGCATCCCAAAATAATTTTGTTGCGCAATTTATATATAAAAAAAAAATGTTGCGCAATACATCATCATTTCGGAAGATGTACACAATTTGAGGAAATCTTCAAGAGGGGCCGACATTATATAGTTATGGGCCTTGAGGCCCACATCTGCCCAGACTAAACTGGACTGTACAGCTAGATTACCAAAAACCCCGAAACCCCAATTTCACCCACCCGTCGTTACTAGTCGTCTTCTCCTCGGGTACTTTTGCTTGAGATTCGATCGAAAACTGAAATTCGCACCCTCCGCTGATCGCCGTCGCCATCGCCATCGGCATTGGAATATTCAATATTCACTGCGGTGAATTTATCTCATTGAGTCAAAAGTATGGAGCTGTTTGGGCTGAATTTATCATGTGTTTTTACGACGATTTGTTTTTGCTGTATTTGTTCTCTCCTCGTGTTCTATGAAGCCCTCAATTTATTTATCGCGTGGTCTCTTATCCTTTTTGATGTTTTATTTTCGGCGAGGCTTTGGCTAGGATTCGGTGGATCAATGGGGAAGAAAGAGAGCGAGATGTCAGCAATGGAGATCGACGATCCAAAATCCGACAGCTCTGAACAGATCCTTCCGAGGTTCTCGATGAATGGTTAGTTTTTCTTTTCTTTTCAGGCTTCTGTTAATAGTTTTTGAGGATAATTGGTATTGAGTTTAAAACAAAAGATATGATGACAATATACATGAATAAGTAGTATCTGCATGTTCGGGAATTTTGCTTACGGGAATCTCGAATTTGATCATTGGCTGCTTCATTGAACCGTGCTTTTGTGAAGGCGTTGCTGTGAATTTGATATCAACTACAAGTCCTCTACGTTTTTAATCTATGCAACACTGCATTTGGCTTTTCAGTTCTGCAGCTGATGAAATCTTCTCAGGCGCAACATGGTCTGCGTCATGGTGACTATGCTCGCTATCGGTATTAATATAAAACCCTAAGCTCATTGGCTTACACGGTCTTTTTTTTTTTTTTTTTAAAGGTAATGTTCTATATTCTGTGTTATCTTCTTGTGTAGGAGGTACTGCTCAGCACGGTTAAGGAGGCTATATAAGTCATTGAAATTTACTCATGGCCGTGGTAAATACACTCGACGAGCCATACTTGAATCAACTGTCACTGATGTCAGGTATTTATCGTGCTCTCATCGTTATTCCTTCCAAGCTGAAGATGTTGTTAGAGAGGTTTTACTTTGAGTACATAAAATTCCTGGTTTATTGTGATTCTGCGTTTAGCTGAATATTAAAGAAAGAATGTGATGGCTCAGTTGTTGCTTCCACTAGATATTCATAAGTGTTTTTTTTGTACTCACAATGTCTTTTTTTGAAATAGGTTTCTACATGTGGTTTTCTATATGGCGGAAAGAGCATGGAGCCATGCAATGGAAAAAAGACAGCTACCAGATGGGCCTAATGCACGGCAGCGGATATATTTAATTGGTAGGCTGAGGAAGGCAGTTAAATGGGGATCGCTTTTCTCAAGTTTGTGCTCTATTAAGACAGATTCCAGGACATCTCTGGAAGCTGAGGTATTTCAGTGACCCCAAATGTTGCAGTATTTATAAATATAGATCTAACCTATCTACTGCCTTGAATGGAAGAAGAGAATACCTCTGTTTTAGGCTTTTAGCTTAGTTATTTCGGGTAAAATGTATGTGTACTCTATAAACGCATGTCATGAGTCTCCATGCTTTATCTTACTGTTTTATAGGCATATGCATCCTATATGAAAGGCACTCTGCTGTTTGAGCAAGATCAAAATTGGGAAACTGCGTTGGCATGTTTCAAAAGCGCGAGGTTTGTTTTTGTTCGATATCCTCATTTTGCAAATTGTCAGGTTTTGTTTCTCAAAATTATTCCCGTTGCAGAGCTGTTTATGAGGAACTCGGGAAATATGGTGATCTAGAGAATCAAGTTCTTTGCCGGGAACGAGTTGAGGAGCTTGAGCCTAGTATTCGATACTGCCTACACAAAATTGGCAAATCAAACTTGCAGACATCTGAACTTCTTCAGATTGGTGAGATGGAAGGCCCTGCATTGGATCTTTTCAAAGCAAAGATAGAGGTACGTATAAATAATATTCACTATCAAAATATCATTTTCTGTCAGCCTCACCACCAAAGCGAGTGAGTAACTGTGTATTTATTTGTCTATTAGTTTTTCCATCTGTTGTTAGGAACTTAGAATTTCGCTACTGACCTGTGACCAACACACATGAATACCAGATTACATGTATACGATCTTGGGTACTCTTGAATGTCTTGCAATGGTTTAGTGGTGAACTAATTCTCAGACCCCTCAGACATTTTGGTCTATTAATATGATGTATATTGCTCACTGTCACGTAGGCTGCTATGGAAGAGGCCAGATCTCAACAAGCTGCATCTCTTACAGAATTTAATTGGCTTGGCTACAGATTTCCAGTTTCCAACCCAAAATCACGGGTTTCTATTTTAAAAGGTTCTACTTACTTTTTCCTTATCCTCTCTTTTTGAATTACTTTATTATGCTGACAAATTATGTCTGCTAGCATAGTCCTAGACCTGGGAAAAGTTTGGTTTGCCTTTACAATGGAGTTACTGTTATGCGGTACCCTATTAATGTAAACTGCCTTTATAGAACTTTGAGCACCTCTCTGAGGCTTTTATTCTTTGTTCCTTGTTCAGCCCAGGAACTTGAGAAGGAGCTACAAGGTCCAATAGCAGAATCTCTCCATGCAGAGAAAAAGCTAACCATATTTGATAAATTATTCACTGCATATCATGATGCCAGGAACACCATACGCAGTGACTTGGTGAGTGAATTTACAAGACATCTTCTGATTTATTGATTGGGTTCACCGAATAGGTTTACCCTTTAAATTTTTTTTGAAAGTGTAGACAAGTTTGTTCATCCCAAACAGTAAGAGCATCTGTTTTTTCTGGTGCATTGATGTTTCTTTGATTGATTTTACTAAGGAGCATACTATTTTTAGGTAAGTGCAGGAAATGCTGAATCTGTTAAAGATGACCTAAATGGTCTGGACAAAGCTGTTGGAGCTGTGCTAGGACAAAGAACCATTGAACGGAACCAGTTATTGGTTAAAATAGCAAAGAGTAAACTGAACAGGAAACGTGATGATAAAAGTGAAAAGGTTACTAGGCCTGAGGAGCTTGTTCGATTGTATGACCTTCTATTACAGGTAACAACTGTTCACCTGTTTTTCTTCAGAAGCGGATTTTGTTTGTTTAAACCATCGAGGAGACATCACCTGTGTTTCGTTTTTTTCAGAATGTCGCTGATCTTTCTGATCTCATTAGCTCTGGAAGAGACAGGAAACCTGAAGAGATTGCCTTTGAAGAAGAGTGTCAGCGCAAAAGCTTGGCCTTCCGTGCTGAAAGGTTTAGTTCTTCTTCCACGTTACTGTATCTTTGTAGGACGGTTGCTATTGAGTTGTGGGCTTCCTTTACCTTTCACTTGATTTTAGCATGTTTGGTCAGAGTTGAGCTCCTCCAAGTCCTTTATCCAATCCTTAGTGATACATAATATTAATAAACTTTATTCATTAAATTAAGAATCTGATTCCTGGTCACTCATCCTCTTCACCTACTTTTTGGTCTATATTAGAACCACTTATTATATTATTTAGCTCCTATCATAAGATATTCACACAGTTCTTTCCATTTGAAAAATCGTAATAAGAATATTTATTTTCATATACTTACCGATGCATTTAGTTCTCGTCACCCTTGATTGAATAGGCTAATGATATCTTCTGGAATCTCTTTTCAGGTGCTTCTACTTGGCAAAGTCATATAGTATAGCAGGAAAAAGGGTTGAAGCATATGCCTTGTATTGTCGGGCTCGATCTCTTTCTGAAGATGCCCTGGATAAGTTTCAGAGCATAGCAAACAAAGATGAGGTATCCAGATATTTGATTGGTTATCTCATACATGGTCATTTGATTGGTTATCTCACATATAGGGATAATATGTTGATGGTGTAAGTATAGGCAGCCTGAAATGTCGTTAAAGACGTATCATATCATAGATATCATATTTGCTAAAGTAATATTAGTTTTAACTATATTTTTCTAATAATATTCAGGGAACAATCCAGGAACTGAAGACACTGAGCAAAGAATGCAGAGCTAATAGTTGTGTAGAACATGCAACCGGGGTTATGGAGGAAGAGATGGCACCAGAGAATTTGTCAAGGCAAATCTCAACTATATCACTAAACAATACAGCCACTAAGGTACAATCTCACTATTTTACCTCGTGTTTCCCGGTTCATGCCTTCTTGATCAGTGGCTGATGGTATAAAAATCGAACGTTCTATCTAGTTTGTTTCTTCTAACATCCAAATACTCTTGGGGTCTGAAACTTATGTTTAATAATTTCTGATCATATTGGCTGGCACATCCTCCTGAGTGATTAAACTTCAATATTTTGTTTGACCAGAAGTTTCCCGGTCGGATTTGGAGTTATTATGTTGCAGTGTCTCATAATAAAGTTGCACTCTAATGGTTTTCGGCTTCTTATATCATATATGTTAAACCAGGTGGAGAAATACCTGTTAGAGAAACTGGATGTGTATGAATCTGCGGTTGGCGATTCAAACACGAAAACCGTCCCAAAGATTGAACGGTTTCCACCGGCATTCGAATCAATACCGCGTAATCCAATCGTTATAGACCTTGCCTACAACTGCGTCAAGTTCCCGGCTATAGAAAACAGGATGAAGAAAGACCGTAAAGGATTCATTAGCCGTTTATTTGGCTGAAGCTTTCAACCTCTCTCCCAGGTTAAAAGAATCTCCTGATTCAGTTTCCCTTTTGTTTACCAGACTCTGAAATTTCTTGTTGCTCTTTGGCTTCGCCAAATGCATGAGATTTTTATTTTAAAATTTAAAGATATTTTGTCGATTTTTTCAGAGAAGCACATTTTAGACCCGATAATTACATTTTGCTCTTCCTTTAGTGACATTTGAAATTTTGGTAATATAGACATTTTTTGTTTTGTATGTTATATAATCAACTAATCAAGACGTCACACATTCGCCGGGAAAATTCAAAACGTCACATTCGTTGTGCACTGGATAAAGATGAAAAGGCCGATTCGGTTAATTATCTATAACCGGTTAGGATGTTGGAAAACAAAATGTATTTTTAAATTAATGAGGTTGATGTTGATGGGGAAATTAGTAGAAGAAGAGAAGCGGGGAGTATTTTTTTAGTTTCTCACACGTTTAGTGAGGGATGTTCTCCTCTCGGAATTTTCAATTTTAAAGTCAACTTGTACTTTGGATTTCCTCTTAATTAATTTGCAGTAAATATTCTTCTATTCTCAGTTTACAAATTCTTCTATGATGCATGTAATCTTCCACAATTAATTAACTCAAATTTCCTTCATTTAATGAACTTTTTAAGTTATTTATTCTCTATAATTGTTGAAATATAAAGGATAAGTTATTATTCGTAGAAAATTGGAGGCAATAATAATTTGTTAATTATTTTTATAAAAATGACAGGCATGGAAGGTTTTGTTACACCACAACAAAAAGAGTAGAGTGTTTTTTTTTTCTCCATCGCACGATCTTTCCCCTTATTTTCCGCCCATTTTCCCACTTCTCAACCAACCCTAATCCCCAAAAAGGCTTTTGATTTTCCCCAAAAAAAAGATAAAACAAAACAAAACTTTTTTTTAGTCTTTTTTTTTTTGGGTGGGAAAATAAAACACCGTAATTAGCTCTGTCCGCGTCTCCGGTAATCGGGATTTCCTATTTTTCCAAGTGGAGGACGACGACGACGACGACGACGACGACGAAGACGGAGGAGAAGGAGAAGGAGAAGGAGAAGGAGGATCGTTCTGGGTCTCTTGCTTTTCCCGGTGAAAAATGCATTTCGCTAAGCTCGATGATTCGCCCATGTTTCGGCAACAGGTTTTTCATTTTGAATTTTAATTTCTCTACAGCGTTTCGATCGTCTCTGTTTCTATTCATCCCTTCTGTTTCTCAAGAGAGAGAGAGAGAGAGAGATGTGCTTTGTATAATCTCTCGTGCCATTCTGTGATCAAAGATTGAACAATGGCCTGTAGTTTCGGATACATTGTGGAAATCTGGAGGAAGCAATGTATCAGGAACTTGTAAATCTTTCATCAATTTCAATCCGATTACCAACAAGACAGATGGTTAAGCCAAACTTCAATGATTATGATTTGTGTATGACATTCGCATTGCTTGTTGCTTGTATTGTGCTTTGTCTAGATGTCAAAATCTAGGAGTTGACTTGGAATTAATAATTTGATCTTTTTCTCTTCACTTTAGATTGCTCATTTTCTTTGTGGTTTGACCTGTAAGTCCTTCGATACAATCTGCACCAAAGTCTAGTGATAGACTAAACCTTTGGCTCTGCAAACTTTTTGTGGTGCAACAGATGCAATGTATGGAAGAGAGTGCGGAGTCGCTGCGAATGCGATGCTTAAGGTTCTATAAAGGATGCAGAAAATACACGTAAAGCTCTTAACACTTTATTCACCTGTGTATGAAATATTCTGTATTCTGATTTTTCTTTGTGTTATTTATTATTAGGGACGGACTCGGAGAAGGGTATGATGCAGATATTGGCTTTGTAAATGCACTTGAATCCTTCGGAGGAGGCCATAATGATCCCATCTGTGTTGCTTTTGGGGGTAACTCCCTTTTTTTCTCTTTCTTCTTTCATGCACATTCATTTATCTCAAGCAAATATGTTTGTTTTCTCAGGTCCTGTAATGACAAAATTCACAATTGCTCTACGAGAAATTGGGACATACAAGGAAGTTCTTCGTTCCCAGGTACTAAAATCCAATGCCTTTCTACAAGGGATGGCCTGCAACATCTCTGTACTTGGTTGAACTGATTTCCTTGAGTTTATCTGCCTTTCTTTTGTTGAAAATCATTATTAGATGTAGTATGCTTTCTTTCGCGTTTCTTATGCTTGGTTATTTTTGTTGAAGAAGTGCATAACTAACCTATGATGCTTTGCCAACACTTTTTAGGTAGAACACATGCTGAACGACCGGTTACTTCAATTTGTGAATGTTGATGTCCAAGAAGTTAAGGTATATCTGTAGCCGCGCAAAAGATTTTGGAAAATTTACTCTGATTAATCCTTTCAAATTCTTGCATTCTATGTTCATCATTTTCTCTGAATTGCTCCGGAATTATATCCATCTTTAATTTCTGTCACACAGGAAGCACGTAAACGGTTTGACAAAGCTTCCATTATATACGATCAGGTTCGTTGAATGACTTGTCAATTGATGGGTAAATTAATGGGGTTTCCTGTTTGAAAAATTATATCTTCATTTATGTGCATCTGAATGAAACAGGCACGAGAGAAATATCTTTCGTTAAGGAAGAGTACACGATTGGATGTGGCTGCCACAATTGAAGAGGTATGTAAAAATATTATTACGTTTTAAATGTCTCAGGTACCAACTAGTTACAGATAACCTTCACAGTTTTTTTCTGGAAAAACTAATCTTGGTAGAGAGACATTTCAGGACCTACATAACGCAAGAACGACGTTCGAGCAAGCCCGGTTTCATCTGGTAACCACTTTGTATTCTAATGCTACCAGAATTTCCAAGGTATTCTCTTATATAACCGTACATAATGTTTGCTTACTTCTTCCTGGCCAGGTTAGTGCACTCTCTAATGCAGAAGCTAAAAAAAGATTTGAGTTTTTGGAAGCAGTAAGCGGGACAATGGATGCTCATCTTCGTTTCTTCAAACAGGCAAGATTTTTCTTAAAAAACAATTTTTAGAAGCAAGAACACAAATAACTTTCTTTCACTGAAACCAGCCAGCTTGGTTTTACAGGGAAACCTATCATACAATAGTCTCTTTTCCTGTTTCCTGACATGAACCACTTGATTCGCTTTCTCACAAGTGATTCCTTCTTTCAGGGATATGAACTACTACATCAAATGGAGCCTTTTATCAATCAGGTCTGATAATACAAGACTTCTGGTAGCAAGATTCTTTTGTCTGTTGATTTAATACATCAAATGCAGCCTTTCTTATCCAAGCGATAGTACATGGAATATCTGTATTTAATTGAAATTGTATGGCAGGTGTTGGCTTATGCACACCAGTCTAGAGAATGTGCAAACTATGAGATGGCATCACTTAATGAAAGGATGCAAGAGTACCAAAGGCAAGTTTATCGAGAAACTAGAAACTCAAATGATTCTCCAACAGGAGATGGCATGAGACATAACTCAAGAAACTCGCAGAAAGTCATAGAGGCTGTCATGCAATCTGCTGCAAAAGGAAAGGTATCGAAATATCTTTTGTACTGAGGCATACTTATCAAACTGCTTTCTTATCTTGATACTGTTTTGTTTAATAAATATCTGTTGACGTTACTGTCCTCCAGGTTCAGACCATAAGACAAGGGTATCTGTCTAAACGTTCCTCAAACTTGAGAGGTGACTGGAAAAGAAGATTTTTTATCCTTGATAGCCGTGGGATGCTATATTATTACCGCAAGCCATGGAATTGGTCTTCAGTAAGTTGCAAAACTAAAAACAATTGTGTTTTTGATCCTTACTTGAGAAAACATATCGATAACATTTGTGATATATCATATCTATACTGAATCTTTGAAGCTCTATGTATCAGGGAAATGGAAGCCGGTCTGTTGTTCATAGGAATATGACTTCAGAAAACAGTCCTGGGCTGCTAAGTCGGTGGCTGTCTTCTCATTATCACGGTGGTGTGCACGATGAAAAACCAGTTGCACGTCACACTGTGAATCTGCTGACCTCAACAATCAAAGTTGATGCAGATCAGACCGATCTAAGATTCTGCTTTCGAATTATATCGCCAACAAAAGTTTATACATTGCAGGTATATTAGCGAGAACATAACTTTAAAGTAAAATGATCATTAATTTCGTCACCTATGGAAGACTCAGTACACTTTTACATAAGGTGTTCTCTTCCATCCCCTCCGACTGACCAGAATTTCTTAAATTGTTATTGATGTAGGCAGAGAATGCACAGGATCAGATGGACTGGATCGAGAAGATAACTGGAGTAATTGCTTCTTTGCTGAGTTTCCAGACACCTGAAAGAGCAATCATGGTAGGATTTCATATGCCATTATTACAGATGATTCTTTCTTGGGTGACCCATTATCGGTTTTCACTAAAAATATCATCACTTGCAACTGCATCAGCGTCTTTCTACAGTGGACGGAGGTGACACTTTCTCTGCAAGTGATTCCGGTTCTTTAGCAGATCCATATGACATCGAGCAGGCAGAAAGTGGAGAATTCACACTTGACAATCCCATGACAGGAGGAAACCGTTCGAGGTTCTCAGGGTGCTTGCAGCAACATGATATGGCAAAGACTGAAAAGCCAATTGATGTCTTGACAAGAGTATTGGGGAATGAGAAATGTGCAGATTGTGGGGCTCCTGAACCCGATTGGGCCTCTTTGAATCTTGGTGTCCTCATATGTATTGAATGTTCTGGTATACATCGTAACCTTGGTGTTCACATTTCAAAGGTAAGCCATTAAAATCAAACATTTTCAATCTCCCAGTCTTCTCACAAGGAGGTAGTCTTGAATTTTCCCATTTTTATAGTAGCTCTATAGAATTAGTATAAAGTATTAAACCTTGTCGTGCAGGTCAGATCGCTCACTCTTGATGTTAAAGTATGGGAACCATCGGTCTTGACCTTATTCCAATCGTTAGGTAACGTATATGTAAACTCAGTGTGGGAGGAAATGTTGAACTCAGAGAGTAGATCCTCAAGTGCTAGTAGGTCTTCGGGGTAAGTGACTCATCAGTTGTATTTGTGAGAAGACGAAACTACTACTTACATGTATTTACACAGTCTTAAAAAAAATTCTGTTTGTTAGCACTCCTAAGTCGGATCGACCAAGAAAGTTTCTTGCAAGGAAGCCTGGTTTCAATGATCCCATTTCTGTGAAAGAGTTGTTTATCCACGCAAAGGTATTATATTAGTCTGTGAGATAATAAGCAAAGTGTTTGAAGATCTCATGTCTGTCCATTGCTAATTTCAATGGCTAATTACAGTACTCAGAGAGGATTTTTGTCCACAAAGCAATAGACAGTCAGCATTTCCAGGCAGTTTTCCAAGAGATATGGGAGAATGTCCGTGCCAACGACAAGAAATCAGTTTACAGACACATTGTCTGCTCTGAAGCAGATGTGAATGCTCTACGTGGACAAGCATCGTACACCGTCTCTTTGCCCTTAGCAAAGATGATGCAACTGGAAGCGAAGGAGGAAACCCTTGAAGCCAAATTCAAGAGCATTGAAGAGGAATTTCAAGAGAATCCAGAGGGATATTCTAACTCAAGAGGGGACGGGGAAAGTATGGTCAGAGAAGAAACTTCAAACGACTGCTCTTTGCTTCACCTTGCTTGTCTTTCTGCGGATATCGGTATGGTGGAACTATTGCTTCAGTATGGCGCAAAAATAAATGCAACAGATTCAAAAGGCCGGACTCCACTTCATCATTGTATCATCAGCAGGAGATATGCAATTGCAAGGTTGCTACTTATGAGGTAATTAGACAGTAACATACTGGTCTTATCAATCGTGGAAGTTGAATTGGACAGTTATATAATTCTGATGCAATGATTCAATCACAGGGGAGGAGATCCAAATGTTGTAGATAAAGACAGTAACATACCGGTCAAATATGCTTCAGAGACGGACCTCAATGACAGCGAACTGATTGCTTTATTAACAGACTCCAAAATATGATAACACTGATGAATCAAAAATAAATATTTCATTTGCTTATCACACAGAGAGCAGGATGGTATAGCACAAGAAGAGTGTTGCTCTACTGAACTCTTTTCGCCTTTTTCTGCCTTTTAGTTCGTTTCATATACTTTTTTTTGCCCTATAATCGGCGATTTGTTCATGAAGAACGTAGAGAATACATATAGATTTTCTTTGGTGCTTGTTAGGTTGATATACTGGTTTATACTCTGGTGTACATATGGTCTTTTTATGGGGTTGTATGTTCTGTAAGATAAAGCCTTCTGTTGTGGTTTCACTATGAAATCCTTTTTTGTTGTTTGTGTATTGAAAAGACAAAGGCACCTTTGTGTTCTTCTGTTCAGCTTTGTGTTTTCAGGCAGAATTTGTGGTTTTGCCCATTAGAGAACCTGCTTTGAATCAGCAGACAGATTTTCATTCATCATTATGACGAATCAAATCCTTAATCCATTTTTTTGTTCATTTGATTCTTCTGTATTATCATATTTTGATAAAGAACATTATATAATGTACATTATTATTGAAGCAAATGAATTGGTCCAGAAGGGTTTCTGAGCAGACACAAGCTCTTCCAGGAACAGCAACTGCAAATTCCTAATGGTAACTGAACAGATAAACAATTACATATCATGCCCAACCAGCTTGCCTTAGGTTTAGGTAAGACCTATATCTGGTCACACAAAAATAGTTTGACAATCAGAAGATGGAGACCGATTAGATTCGTCTCGTGATACCCAGTTTAAGAGCATCAAGAAGTGAGAGGACGAAGCTTTTATAGAATAATAGATCAGGTCAGGATCAATGTTACCTTATGGCACAATTGCAACCCTTCAGCAATTGTCAAGTCGGCCAAGAAATTTGCAGTAAACCAGAAGTAAAACCAGCCGTCTCCTATTTAGCCATAAAGAAAAAGAAGGAAGTCTATCTGCTTTTGGCTTTCCGTCTTTAATCTATGGAGCAGCATCCGCTTCCATCCTTTGGTTTGAGGAAATGCAGCCCTCTTTAATTAACTCAATAACACTCGAAGAATCGGGAATATATTTTAGTCGAATCATATTCTCCATAACCTTCTCAGCTGCCTCCATTTCTCCCACTTTAGCAAAACCAGAGAGTAGAGCCCGGCAAGTTGAATCACTTAGCTTACACCCGTCCACAACAGCGTTCTTGGCAAACATCTGATCCACGAACATAAGTGCTTTTGTCGTCATCCCTTCTTTCACGAAAGCACTAATGATAACACTGTACATTATGTTGTCTGGTTCAATTCCTGAGGCAATAGCTTCGTCGAATATAGCAAACATTTCAGATCTTCTACCCATTTGATCATACCCGTTTAGAAGAGATGTGTAAGTTACAACAGTAGGCATCAGGTTTGCCTTCTTCATGTCCTGCAAAAGCGCTTTTCCAGCTTTCAAATTTCCTTCCTTGCACATATAATCTATCATAATGTTGTATGTTACATCATTGGGCTTTCCATGCCTATCAAGCGACCCATCTATCAGCAAATTTATCAAATTTGACTTTTGTTCTGTTTTACCAAACTTGAAAACCCAGTTGATCAAAGCATTGAAGGGGGCGGTAGTAGAACCACGACCCTTCTCGTTTGTCTTAAAGATGGTGATAGCTCTTTCCACATCGTTCCATCTGCAACACCCATCCACAAGTGTTGTGTACACAAAACTATCAGGAACTAATCCATTTAGTTTCATCTCGTCAACTAACCGAAAAGCCTCCGCTAGATCCCCAGATTTGCAACATCCATCTATGATTGTACAGTAAGTCACTGCATTAGGGGGAAAACCTTTTCCTGACATTCCATTAAAAAATTCCTTAGCTCTTTCGATTTCACCAGATCTGCAGAAGCCACCGAGAAACATGTTGTATATGATGACATTAGGAGTCACACCTTCTTGAACCATCTCATCAAAAATACAAGAAGCCGTTTCCATATTTCCCAACTTAGAAAACCCATCAATGAGTGTACCATAGGAGAATACATCAGGTGTAATACCCTTTCCACGCATTTCCTGGAAAATCTCCTTCGCATCATTTACTTTACCGTTTTTAACAAGACCATTCATAAGAACAGTGTATGTCTTAGCATCCCCCGGAATCCCTTGTTCAACCATTGATCTGAATGCTGAACACGCCTCTATTACTTTCCCCTTTTTGCAATACTCGTTGATCAGACCCGTGCAAAAGACCTTATTTGGAATCACACCACATTCCAGCATCTCTTTCACATACTTATCTGCAGATGCGAATTCCCCTGCCTCTATATATCCACTGATAAAAGCCCCATAGGTGAAAGCATCAGGCTTTAATCTGTTCTCTACCATTTCGACCAGATAAGACCTTGCTTCGTCCATTAGTTTGGCCTTTGAAAGGCCAATTATAAGGGAATTGTAGCAAAAAGTGTCTGGTGCGATTCCTTGTTCCTTCATTTCTTTTAACACCCTCACCGCATCTCCAAACCTACTTTTCTGGAGAAAGGTTTTGATCAATGTTGTATATATAACCACGTTGGGTCTGCAACCGCTTGCACCCATTTCCTTCACAATGTCATAAGCTCCATCAAGATCCCCAGAACAACACATGCCTTTTACCGCTGTACCATAAGTATATGGAGAGATGACAATGTTCCTCTTTTTCATTTCAACAAGTAACTCAAAACCCTTACGTACATTCTTTTCTCGAAAGTATCCCTCGATCAAACTAGCATAAGCCCGAGCACCTGGTACCACTCCGGATGCGATCATCCCATCAAAGAGAGCATTTGCCTTCTCCATCGCCCCATCCTTTGACATCACGCCAATAAAAGAATCATACATCTTAGGATCAATGTTAATTCCATGAGAAACCATCTCATGGACTAGTCCTTTCGCAGCCTCTGCATCTCTGCCCTTCAGTAAACCCTCAATCAGTATGCTATAAGCAAAATTATCAGGAAACAAACCAAAACTATTCATCTCTACCAGCAACGATTTAGCATCTTCTAGTCTCTTTCGCTTACACAACCCATCAATAAAAACATTGTATGATTGCTTCGATGGCACCAATCCTTTGCAAATCATCGACTTCTTCAGCTCAAATGCTTCATCCAGATCTCCCTTTTTACACAAAGCTTCAACTACCAAACTATACACAGTATCAGACACCGTACCGAATTTTTCTTGGGTTTTGAGAAGAACATCTTTTGCCATCTGAACATTCCCAGCTCTGCAATGTGCAACAATCAACTTTTCATAAGTGTGAACATCAAATACTACATTCCTCTCAGCCATCCCATTATACACATCCCAAAACAAATCCAGCCGATTCCTCTTCAAAAACGCATCCAACAAATGATTACATCTTGCAAAATCAGGAACCAAACTCAGATTCATACTGCTAGAAATCACAAAAACAGCTTCATCTAGAAACCCTTTCTCAATATACCCATCAATCAAGATCCCATATACAACTCCTTCATCACTCTTTCCCGCAAACTCTCGCGAACATCTCACAACCGAACTCCAAACCTCAGCTACAGGCCACCTCCTCTCAATCATCCGGATTACGACACTATGAGCTTGCCCAAAACTACCGAAATCACACAAACCCAAAGCGAGAAACGAAAACGAATCCAATTTCTGCTCCGTAACCTTTTGAGAATCGACCCAATTAAAGAAACTCAAAAGCCTGACGGGATCATCGACGCGTTTGGATCTTAAAACGGAGAGAACAACGTCTGGATTTATCTCCACCGAGAGATTCGAAGATACTAAAGCGTCACGCCACTTCCCCTTGTTGAGAATTCCCGCTATCTCAGCTGATGCATCGGAAATTTTCCCAATGTGAACGGAAAACGATCGGAGAAGTAAACAATTCCCTCTCGTAACCAAACATCTCTTCCTGAACAGCGTTGAGCCCATCATATCCGATACCGGAGAGCAACAACCTCGTCGGAGAAGATGACTATATCGAGATACAATCAAACAAAAAAAAATATTAAAAATATAATCATAAGGCCCACTATCTTCTGGGCTTTTGGGCCCAAATACTTAGGGGCACGTAACATTAACAACCTTTATAATCACTTACATAATTGGTAGGTTTGTTTTGCATTTCCTAGATTTTCCACGTGATTTACGATTTTTATAAAAGATTAAATTATTTATTTATTTTAAACGAAATGCTATGTTGAAATTTATCGAGAGACATCGAATTAAATAATATTGTGTAGGTCTCGAGAAATTCGTATGGAGAGGTTATGGGAGAGATATGATGAAGATCCCCACTAGACTCAAATGGTGCATGAATGTTTACCCAAATACATAGTGTGTGAAATGCATGGTTTGACCAAAATATCTTTCTTATTTTGTTTTGACATGAGCCTAACAAAATTATAAAAGTCGACGGGTATGGGTAAACATAAACTAATATTAAATCCTTTGTTTATAACGTGTGTTCTATTTAAGAAGGAATCGTGGGTTTAATCTCCTCGGTGTTATAATAACATATATTTTATTAAGGGATAATCGTGAGTCGTGAAAAATATCTAAACATATGTATAAATTCAAAATATGCAAAGCTAATCAAATAAGTATATTTTAGGGTTTAGGATTTTGAGTTTAATATTTATTTTTAATCATTATTACACTCAAATTTTGATCAAATGACACATTAAACAACCTCTTTAGTCATTAAAACCATTAACTATGATTGGGTAAGTTTAATGTTTATTAACCATGGGTTATCGATGAAACTTGCGCTCTAAACCTTTAAATATCGTCAAGTAATCATAGTAATTGTATGGTCTGGTTTGGATGCGAATCCAAGTTAAATTTTTTAATCACCAAAAACCAGCTTGAAATAAACATATTGGCTAAAGTAGGAAATTTATACTATATAGATAAATTATTATTAAATGTTACACTTATCCAAGTTGATAATTAAGCTTTGCGCAAGAAAATTAATTGAATTATTGTGTTGGAAGCAAGGAAGCAGTGACTAAAGAAAACAGCTTAATCAAGCACGACTAAAATCATATTAGACGGAGTCATCGTCATTAGATATAATTAATTTATTATTCTCTTTGTTTCACAAAAATATTATTTTGACATATTTCATAAATATTAGAGAAATATTAAAAATTTAATATTATCTTTTATTAATATATTAAATAATTTTGTTCTCTTTAATTAATATATTTAAATAATAAAATTAATACTGGATTTTGGCTCAAAATTAAGCATCAAAAACATAAAACAATACTATGAAACAAAAATAAAAATTTAAAATAATAATATTTGTGAAATGGAAAGAATATGTTTATGATCTATCCACATAAGTTGGCTCCAAAAATTAGTGTATTCCATTTTAATAATTAAGTTGATTGATAAGATAAAATAATAATTTGTGTTCTATGGCGGTCAAAGAAAACGATTAAAAGTATTTAGTTTATTAAAGTGATGTTTATACTGAAATAGTATATCTTGATCGAGAAAGAGAAGTTTTCCAAATTCTATTAGCGAACAGTTATATTATGCAAAAAGATTACCTACCCTGTCTAACCAAAAGAAATACTAATAATATAGGATTTTTTTTTTCCATTTAGCAAAATTTACATTAACATTTGTAGACAGAAAAATATATATTTGTTTGTATTTTTAATTCGAACTCAAGTTCAAGTTTCTTTCTAGCGACGATTTTAATAACATAAGCCGACAACAATGAAGCACTGTCGGTGGGGGAGAGTCCGTATTTAAGATTGTTACAGATAATTAAGAAAATTATTTGTTGTCGTATTTTCTGTATAATTTGACCCGATCAAATGGAGTACAATTTTTCTTTATAATAAAGAAACTATTCTTAATTAGACTAACCAAAGCACGAGGACAGGAGGCTCGACACGTGGGCAAGTTCATAAAGTCCGGTTAAATGAAACAAAGAACAACTAATAAAACATCAAATTGCTAAAATTTTAACAAAAAGGCAAAATAATTTTGAAAATCATTCCAGTTTCATAGCTAAAACTTCGATATATAGAATTTAAAACCGTAAAATTAATTAATCGTTTAAAATTGTCTATATGTAAAAGTAAAACCATAAAACTAAGGCGGTCCAAAATGTCCAACGCATACGTTTTTTTATGCTGTCCCGACACTTGCCATATGCTCGATTTGTTTATTCAAAATGTTGATTGATCATACTTAGAGATAATCAAGTATGTTATCTCTAATTGACTTGTTATGGAAGTTGTCTTCTATGGTGGATCCATGCGATTAATTTAACACTATAAGATAATCTATATTTCAATCGATCCTATTATTTTAAGTCCATTTGACGTACATTGGCGGCTATAATTCTTATTTGTGTGTGTATTAATGGGGTTTGTTTGTATTTGTATGGAAATTTCTGAGTTTAATGTTATTGTATTTCGAGATAATTATCTATAATAGTAAAATGGATTGGTATTATTATGTTTAGATCGCATAATTCATTGATTTATCTGTTACAAAAGTGTGCGGTAATTTACAAGTATCAAATAAATGTACAAAAGATAACACTATGCTTTCACATGAATTGCTAATCAAAACAGAAATATGTAAATCATTATATTTATTTAATATAATTGAAAAAGGTTAATTATCCAAAATTGTACACTTTTAAATTTGGATTACAAACTTAGCACCACTAATTAAAATTGACTATAAAAACATAAATTTAATATTAAAATGATTTAAAATATGTTTTAATAGTAAAAAACTAATTCCTAAATAAAAAATAGTAAATCCATAAATTTGAAAATAGTAAAAAAAAATGTACTACAATTTTAGGTTATTTTCCTTATAAAAATGTTTTTCTTTTAAAACAATTAAACTAATTGGGATTTGTTGCAAACGATAATACATGTGATTAAAGATGCAGGTAGGTAGGGATAGCCCTGAGACGGAGCCGGATATCCGGCCAAAATAAAGATATCCGTATCCGCCTCTGCTTCCGGTCGGATGTGCAACTATACTATCCGTCTCTGCTTCTGAAAACACGTATATTTGGATAATCCGGTTTTTTTTTCCACTGAAAAAAAAAAATTCTAGATTCATGCTCGACGAACCCGCGATTCTAAAATTTTCGGTTCTAACCCGCAAACCCGCGGTTCTATAACTTTCAACCCGCAAACCCGCGGTTCTAAAACTTTCGATCCGCACCGATCCGCATTGTAAAACACTCGACCCGCACCCGCCCCGTTTAAAAAAAAAAATCGACCCGCACCCGATCCGACTTTTTTGTTTCTTCTCTTCTCGATTCTTTTCTTTTTCTTCTTCGTTTTTTTTGTTTCCCATCTATTTTCTTTTGAATTTCTTACCTCTTTCTTAAGACATATAAGATCTACACCAGATCTTATCACGGGATGACTTTGACGGATCGGACCAGAAGGCTTGGCGGAAGAAGACGAACCGTTTAAAAAAAAAAAAAAAAAAAAAAACCGGATGTGCGGAGCTCCAGCAGTGACTTATTTTATCATCTGCCTCCGCCTCCACCTCCACCTCCGGCCGGATCCATAAAATCATTATCCGCCTCCGCTTCTGCCCTTCCCATACCGGATATCTTATTTTTCGGAGTGAAGTAAAGCGGATGCTGGAGTGGATGTCGGATCCCGGATATGAAATCTCAGGACTAGGTAGGGAGGGTGGCTTTATACGGCTGGACCGTTTTAAAGTTTGTGTTATTTTTTATTTTTTCCAGCTTTAAGATATGTATGATTCTCTCTTTTTCCTGCGAGAAAGATAGAAAAGTCATTAATAAAAATGACTCGATAATAATATAATTAGTAAAGTAAAGCAAATTTTTATATAACACACGAATGAAAAAAAGAAAAAGAAATAACAATATTAGATATGACGTCATCATCTGTAGTTTAGCCTAGCCCGTTTCTTCACCAAAACGACTGTCACGCAACGTGCGTGACTAGACGTAACCGAACCGATAGGAACAAACTTAAAAAAATAAAATTCATATTAAAAACAAAAAAACGAGTAATTCATTCTGACTTTTACCTGCGAGACCCACGTGCGTTGGATAGGGGACTGCTCACCACGTGGCGTATGTCCATTCGTTTCCCGGATAACCGGCAAGTCACTCCAGCGTTACTCCCTCCAACCCGAAATAAACCCGTTTGAATATAATGGCTCGAGTCCGCCAATCATATCTCACGAGCCATTTTGTAACAGGCCAGACTATTTACCGTCGTAGTAATTAGTGCATTTCCAACCTTATTTTATTTTATATTCTAAATTCTATTTTAAAATAAAATTCTCTCCAATTATACTTTATTTTCCACTCTAAAATAGAGTAATTCTATTTTTTACTATATTTTTATAATAACTCTATTTCTCATTCTATTTTAGAGTTGAACTTTTTTATTTATATAATGGTCCTTTAATTTTTATATCTTTGTAATTATAACTAAAGCAAATAATAATTATAATATTTAAATACAAGAAAATCAATTTTACATTTAAATTATTTTATTATAATATTTTTTAAAGTTAAATCACATAAAACCATATATTGTGATGTGTTCATATTATTTGAGATAATTTGTAGAATATTTTTTTCTCCAATATCACAATTTGACAATTTTTTTTGCACAAAACTTAAATTACAGAAAATGATTATCACCACCAGATTATTATATAGATTATTTTTATAAATTTTAAAATCAACATTTTTAAGACAGTAATAATTTTCTTAAAATACAGAAATACAAATAAAATGTTGAAACTAAAGATAAGCAACATAACAAGCATAGAAAAATAAAACATAAAAAACATAACAAATACGAAAAATAAAGGAAGCAACATTGACGTCAAAAAAAAAATAAGCAATATAAAATAATTTTAATACGACAAAGACTATTGACTTAATAATAATTTGGTAAGTTGCTTCCGAATCCATCAAAATCGTTAAAATATTGTCCAAACGAAGTAGATGGAGGACTAGCTTGTTGTTGATCACCCCGCTTTTGTAAAATTCGTGCTTGTTCAACCTGGATATATGCACAAATGCTTGGATATTGTATGGAATTTAAGTCACAAAATAAAACTTTGTTTTCCTCCTTTAACTCTTTCAAAGAATAAATTTTATTTTGAATCTCCAAACGATATTCTCTTTGTGCGTTTGTCTTATTTAATTCCTCCAACAATCGTTTATTTCCTTTTTCTAAAGTATTGATAAATGTGGTTGTTTGATCAACAAGTTTTCTTTTTATTTTGGATTTTTTTATTCCACTTGGTCATGGTGAGGGAGATCCGCCAATAATCCCGTCGTTGTCTTCTAAGTTTAGAGAAAATGAAGACAAACCTGAAGTTGTTTGCGTAAGAGAATCAATGGCAGAATTTTCGGACTTAAAAAATGTATACTCATTACCACATGGGATTGATATGCGTTTAGCAAAGTCGACACCATCTTTAAATTATCGAACTAAAACCAAACCAAATTACAACGAATCAAACTAAACCTAAACCAAACTTTTTTCAGTTAAATTTGGCTAGAGGTTTATTCAACTCGAATCAACTGAACCAAACTTAAAATTAAATCGAAATATCCACTCCTAATAGTAATCAGACCTCTTTTTACAAAACGGATTGAATAAATTCGCTTGGAATCCGGATCTTGTGTCCGCGAGCGCGTGTGTCTCAATCGTTGGAGAAGAGAAAATGCGATATGACGTGGTATGTTACGATCGATATTACTCCATATCAAATACTTGACCACAAATTTGTTTTCATTAATCCAAACAACCTGAGTTTTAGATTTTAGTTTTGATGTTTCCTGAATAAGTTTAATTAAAAGTTCAATTATTTGTTTCATTACATGTAACAGCTGAAATTTTAAATTAATTAATTAATTAAGAGATATTATTATTTAATAATAACAAGGGAAAGTATGGGTTGGTCTGTAGGTTAGGGTTCAAAGATGGGAGAGATTAGGAGAAAAGAAGCATGAAGGCGTGACCCATTTCTTAAATTAGTGCTCCTTAATCTGGCGACACGTGTAGGTCCCACGTGTAATCACTTCACGTTTATTTTCTAAAATAAAATAAAGTATGTACAACATAACACAGTCCACCATTAATTAAATTATTTTGTAGTATTGTAAATTAATTAAATTATTTTGTAGTATTACAATACTCCCATCGTTTTTAAATAAGGATGTTTTAAGGGTTTTTATGTTATCAAATAAATGATGTTTTCAAGTTTCAATACAAAATTAAATAATTTTTATTATTTTTAACCATTTATATCATACATATTATTTTTATTGTTAAATTATGTTTAAATAAATAATAAATATTGTTTTTAATGTGAAAAAATAAAAATTAAATAAATAAAAATGATATTTATAATAAATAATCTGTGTATAAAAATCTTAAATATCATTTATATTAGAACTGAAAAAATACTATATACTCTCTTCCGTTTACTATGTAATTCAACCCCACTCTATTTAAAAATATATATACTATTGTATAAAGGTTAGTTAACCCGAAAGCATCTTATCATGGGTTAGTAATGACACATTAACAGTGTTAGGGAAAGATTCCTTTCCTTTTTTGCCAAAAAAAAAAAAAGAATTATCCAAAAAAGAATTTTATCCAAAAAAAGCAACTTCAGAGATGTTTAAAATTATTTGTTTTCTTTTTAACATCGAATTTAAATATTTTCTTGGTCTTTTTCTTTAGTCTATTTTCTTTTGCCAACCTCTGTATTTAATAGTGTTCTGTTAGTTTCAATTATAGGTCTATCACTATTTATAAGTCCGAATAAAAAAAAAATACATATTTTGTTTTCGGTAAAAGATATTGGAAATTTGTATAAGGTTGACAGTTATTTTTTTGTTTGTTACAGATTTCAAATAAGGTTGATGATAGTTCATCTGGTTAAAGTTACGAGATTTCTACTTTTTTATTAGAAGAGATGTGTACTAGCTTCTAAACTATTCGTAAAATGATCCAAACTAGTTTTGTAAATTGTAATGGTTGCAGAATAATGTACATATGAATATGATATTATTTTCTTTTAAATGGTATTTTTGTAAAATACTAAGCCAAGTATGGCATTTAAAAAGTAATTTTTTTAAAAAATATGCATATTTCATTTTTTCCGACCCGATAATGTTAGGTTAGACAAGGACATCCAAAAGATAAAATTGATCAATCAGCTCACAGTACGACGGGGCGTATGAATGATAAGTGGTAAGAATGAAACATATAAATCAAATTATCAACGAGCTGAATCACATGCTTTGCAAAAGCTGTGTCTACTTTTCGTGTTGTTTGATTATTAAATTGATACTCCTTCTGTTTTATAATAAGTGTCAAAATGACACTTTGCACACCAAAATAAATATATATTAATATATGGACTTTTCTACCCTTTAAATAAAAAAAATTGGTGATATTATTACGTTTAAAGACTCCACATACTTGATTTATGCCCTTTATGGTAAGAAACGGATTTTAATAAAAGAAAGAAGAAAGAAAAGAAATGGGTTTTTCTTTTTAACGGACAAAGATTCCTACTAATGGTTGCTTTTAGACCACACACAAATGCTCTTGGGTCCCACGCCTATGTCAAGTGCGTTACCAACACGTGAATTTTCTCTCCCAATTTCTCGTCCGTTGCGCTCTTTATCAATCATCTCGTCTCCTCTACATATCGCGTGTAACGTGTTAACGCTGAACACTGTGTTTTGTTTTCAATTAAAACACTGTTTTCTAATTCCCTTGGATTATCTTTTCTTTTTTTTCCCGGCGTTCTGATATATATATATATATATATTTGTTTCTTTTGGTCAATTCCAAATGAAAGGGAGATAGTTTATACTTTATACTAGATGTCAAATTATTCAATATAACAGCATCAATTAGGATCAATTATCATAATTATGATCAATTATTCTAATTATTGTTAAATCACATATGCTGTATCATTTATTATTAATAAGTAAATTAAATTAATATCATTTAATTTTATGATAATATTTAAGTGATATAACATTTTTTTTTTGTAGTGGTTATCTTAGACACCGAAAAAGTGCACAAAATATATATTTTTAGATTACATTTTAGTTTTACTTACTAAACTATCAAAATAAATATTTTCTATCGTAAAGACGATTTCAAAGAGAAATAGCATGAGTGCTCGACCCACAAAAAAAAAAAAAAAAAAGAGAAGTAACATGAGTATATATTAAAACCAAAAAAACACTATACATTTAAAGGTATTTTTCTAAACTCATATAACACATATAAACATTTGTTGCTATTGAGTAACTTTACCTCTGTGTAAAATCTATTTTATCCTTTTGTTTACCTTTTTCAAAATTTGAAATCAAAATTAGTGATGGTATACACAAGGGTAGGGAGCTTCAAAATCAATGAAGAGATTCAGATGAATTGTTTTCCAGCGAGAGAAATTCTAACATATTTTGCATAAAAATCAAGACCTATGAAGCGCCATAGAAAGAAGGAAACGAAAAAATTCAGAGACATTTAGAGACCATAAACCAGAATAATTTCATAATCAGATTTCAGAACTATCAATTTTAGGGTTCTTAGATTTCAAACAATCGATTTGGGAGTTTTCAGGGTTTGAAGAGAATTCATCGCAGGTTTATGGGTCAGATTTAAGGTTGTGGGGGTTTCTAAATCAGCTTCGTTTTGAGGGTTAAAAAGTGTTATAAACCTTTTAAAACCGATATCAAACTGAGATTTCGAATTTTGATTTCGTGGAGAAACTAAATTCAAATTTTCAAATAATGATAAAATAACAATAAAACTAAATTTTGTATAGAAATGATATTATATTAAAGTTCTCATAAAAAAAAAAAAATCATCGGAGTTGTTATTGCCATAGTTCTTCCGGTTCAGATTATATTCGACGTCTTTTTGTTTTTGTATTGCCAGAGATGTAATTTAATCAAGGAAAAAAAACCATAAAAAGAAAAACAGGGTAAATAAAGTACGAGAGATTCACGAGACGAAAATTCCCGAAAGCGCACGATAGCCAAAAGAGCTTGGAAAATGACACCCGAAATATCTAGATAATGCTAAAATGCACTATTTTTGGTGCCACGTAGCTAGTTCAAAAAAAAAAAAACCCATTCTCTCTTCTCTCGACACGTCCACCCAGACCTGCCTGTTCACAGCACGACAAAGCCACTTCCTGATAAAAACACAACACCTTTCCCATTGACGCTCTCTTTCCACAAACACCGTTATCTTTTATTAACCAATCAATACACGACGTGTGCTCACGACGTGTTGACGCCGTTAGTCCCATCTAAAAAAGTAAAGCAGCCTTTATTAGTTGCTAATCTGTATTACTTACCCATCTACACATTAATTTTTTAATTGTCAAACCCATCTACACATTAATTATCACTTTTATTTTTCTCTCCACAAATTTACCGGTGGTTTAATGCTCTTTTTTTTGTTCTTTTCCCTTTTAACAGATGGTTAATTTTCAACTATGATTTCTGAACTTACATCTCCCTTTTTTTTTAATAAATTAATAATCTTTTTTCAACAACTTCAAGATTACTTAAACTTATACTATTATTTTATTTTATTTCCCTCTTACAGAAGAAATATAGTTTTAATTAAGAAAATGCGAGGACAATAAATTTTTAGGAAAGGACTGTATTATTAAAAAAATAAATGGAGGAAAGAAAATAATTTCGTCACTTGTCTTTCGCTTTGTGAGGTCGCAGACCCTGGTCCCCCGGAAATGGTTACAACCGGAAATAGCCTGTGTGAAAGGGCAATGGTAACCGGTGAGTGCCGGTTTTTGGTATGGTTAGAAGTTCACCGCGGTTGAAATGATTGAAGCGGAGTTTTGACTACTCTGGTTAAGCCTTTGGTCGCCTCAGACCCAGAAAACAAAGATAGGAAGGACGAAGAAAGAGAAAGAGAAAGAGAAAGAGAAAGTAGAGAGAAGAAGAAGCAGAGAAAAAAGGGGGTTGTCGTCGATGTACAAGCGTCTGTGACTCCGGTAAAGCCATAAGCGAGTAGTGAAAGAGGAAGGCGAGAGTGGATACGGAGTTGTTGTATCTCGAAATCGAGCAAAATTTGAGGTGAAATTGGTGGTTTCTCGTATGATTCTAGGGTTTATCTCTCTGGTAACTGTATCGGGTAATGTAAAAGAGCTAAACCAGTGGTGATTGTGTCTGCGACGGAGATAGAGAAAACGAAAGGAACCAAGTGCGGTACCGAGGCGAGCTTTGAGTTTTTTTTGGAGAGGTTTTTGAAAGAGAAGAGGTGGATTTGGAGATTTTCTTGTTGATTTCGTCTACTTAGAGGCTTCTTTGATACCAGATGAAACAGATCTGAGCTTTGAGATTACCGAGGTATGGCGAGTTCGGAGATTTCAGTGAAAGGAAATCGTGGAGGAGAAAACTTTTCCTCCGCCGGTTACAGTGACCCAAAGGGTACTAGAAATGTCTCCGTTGTCGGAGAGGGGCAAAAAAGTAATTTCAACCGATCTGTCGCCGCTGAGCGTGCTGGTAAGTCTCCGTTTCTGACTTTTCTTTGGTTGGTTTTGGTTACAGACTGGGTTGATCTAATTCCTCTTTATTTCTACTTTTGTTCTTCCTCTTCTTCTACATAGTCGACCCTGAGACTGCTCTCTACAGAGAGCTGTGGCACGCTTGTGCTGGTCCGCTTGTGACGGTCCCTCGACAAGATGACCGAGTCTTCTATTTCCCTCAGGGACACATCGAGCAGGTGAGATTGCATCTCTAAGTTTTTATTTTATTTTCCGTCTTGGATTCCGATTTGCCGAGATCTTTTCTTATGACATTTTCCAGTTTCCAGAGTATAAATTTTTGTCATTTTATTGCTGATAAGGTGGAGGCATCTACAAACCAGGCGGCAGAACAGCAGATGCCTCTCTATGATCTTCCATCGAAGCTCCTTTGTCGAGTCATTAATGTAGATCTTAAGGTAGGCTTCTCTCACTTTATTGGAAAAGTTCGGTTTCTGAGTCTTCAAGTGTCCGCTGACGATAGAATTGTCTATGATTTTACAGGCAGAGGCAGACACCGACGAAGTATATGCGCAGATTACTCTTCTTCCCGAGCCTCATGTAAGTTTGTGTTTTCTAATTCTATTGGTTTGAGCGGAGTATAGGATGATCTCATTCTTCAGGGACCTGATTTCAATTTCTGTTTTCTTACAGCAAGACGAGAATGCAATTGAGAAAGAGGCGCCTCCTCCTCCGCCCCCTAGGTTCCAGGTGCACTCCTTCTGCAAAACCTTGACTGCATCGGACACAAGTACTCATGGTGGGTTTTCTGTTCTTAGGCGGCATGCGGATGAATGTCTCCCACCTCTGGTTGGTGTTTCAATTGCTTCTTATTTAGCTTCTAATATCTATTGACCTATCTTCCTGAATTTTTCTCCAAGATTGCCTTTAATTCATCCTTTGTATCTTTTCTCAGGATATGTCACGTCAGCCTCCTACTCAGGAGTTGGTTGCAAAAGATCTTCATGCAAACGAATGGCGTTTCAGACATATTTTCCGAGGTATAGGAATGTGTACGAGTCATATTTATTAATATCTTTTTCAATTTCTGTTCCTTGAGTCTTTATTTCATCAAACTCATGTGATCGTTGATGTTTGTGATGATGTTATACCAGGTCAACCACGAAGGCATTTGCTTCAGAGTGGATGGAGCGTGTTTGTTAGCTCTAAACGACTGGTTGCAGGCGATGCATTTATATTTTTAAGGTTTGTGGATTTTTATGTTCATGATATTCTTGTGCTGTATCAATGTGTTTCTTTGATGTGAATTATCTAATTCTTCTGTAGGGGTGAAAATGGAGAATTACGTGTGGGTGTAAGGCGTGCTATGCGACAACAGGGAAATGTGCCATCTTCTGTTATATCAAGCCACAGCATGCATCTTGGAGTATTGGCCACTGCATGGCACGCCATTTCAACAGGAACTATGTTTACAGTCTACTACAAACCAAGGTTTGTTTTGGGTTTAGCACACAAAACAGCTTTTAGTTTTGAGCTTGTTACTGTTTTTGTCTTGATGCCTGGCAGTGTTAGTTTACTAAATGTTCATATGTTTGTTTGCGGCAGGACAAGTCCATCTGAGTTTATTGTTCCGTTTGATCAGTATATGGAGTCTGTGAAGAATAATTACTCCATAGGCATGAGATTTAAAATGAGATTTGAAGGCGAAGAGGCTCCTGAGCAGAGGTAAAAAGGACTCCTTTTCCGATAGACAATACACAGTTTTTGGGTACAATGTATCACTATTCTCGAATACTAAAGCTTTCAATCTGACTTCCTGTGGAAGGACAAAGCTCACAGATTGTATTGATTTATGTTAGGTTTACTGGCACAATCGTTGGGATAGAAGACTCTGACCCCACGAGATGGGCAAAATCAAAGTGGAGATCCCTTAAGGTATATCACTAGTTCCTAGATTATTGCTTTTTTTTTTTAACATCTGTTCAACATTATTGTTTTAGTGAATGAATGATAAATGTTCCTTTCTATTTAGGTGAGATGGGATGAGACTTCTAGTATTCCTCGACCTGATAGAGTATCTCCGTGGAAGATAGAGCCTGCTCTTGCTCCTCCTGCTCTGAGTCCTGTTCCCATACCTAGGCCTAAGAGGCCCAGATCTAATATAGCTCCTTCATCTCCTGACTCTTCCATGCTCCCAAGAGAAGGTAAAGTCTCTCCCTTCCATTGCACTGCGTCTGGCTTTATTATCGTGTCTAATAACTAAATTAAACTCATTTAAAAGTGGGAGACTAATTCATTGTCCACAAAACAGGCTCAACTAAAGCAAACATGGACCCTTTACCGGCAAGTGGACTGTCAAGGGTCTTGCAAGTTCAAGAATACTCGACCTTGAGAACGAAACATACTGAGAGTGTAGAGTGCGATGTTCCTGAGAATTCTGTTGTGTGGCAGTCCTCCGCGGATGATGATAAGGTTGATGTGGTTTCGGCTTCTAGAAGATATGAGAACTGGATGTCCTCCGGCAGGCATGAACCTACTTACACGGATTTGCTTTCTGGCTTTGGGGCTAACATAGATCCATCCCACGGTCATCGGATACCTTTTTACGACCATTCATCATCACCTTCTGTGCCTGCGAAGAAAATCATAAGTGATCAGGATGGAAAATTTGATTATTTTGCTAACCAGTGGCAGATGATGCACTCTGGTCTTTCCCTGAAGTTACATGAATCTCCTAAGGTCCGTGCACCATCTGATGCCTCTATTCAAGGGCGAGGCAATGTCAAATATGGAGAATATCCGGTGCTTCATGGTCTGACGACTGAGAATACTGGTGGTAACTGGCCAATACGTCCACGTGCTTTGAATTATTTTGAGGAAGTGGTTAATGCCCAGGCTAGGGAGCATGCAACGAAACGACCTGCGATAGTACAAGAGGAGACAACGAAGTCCAGAGAAGGGAATTGCAGGCTTTTTGGCATTCCTCTGGTCAACAACACGAATGGAACAGATTCAACTATGGCGCAGAGAAACAACTTAAATGATGCTGCAGGCCTTACGCAGATAGCATCTCCAAAGGTTCAGGATCTTTCAGATCAGTCAAAAGGGTCAAAATCAACAAACGATCATCGTGAACGGGGAAGACCATTCCAGACTAATCATCCCCATCCGAAGGACGCTCATACTAAAACAAACTCAAGTAGGAGTTGCACAAAGGTGAAAATTTTGCTATTATTACACACATAGTATGAGCTTGTGAGAACCCTTGAAGCAATTTTTGACTAACACACTACGCATTGGTTCTCTGTTTTTTAAAGGTTCACAAGCAGGGCATTGCACTTGGCAGGTCAGTGGATCTCTCAAAGTTCCGGAACTACGAGGAGTTAATCGCTGAATTGGATAGGTTGTTTGAGTTCAATGGAGAGTTGATGGCTCCTAAGAAGGATTGGCTGATAGTTTACACTGATGATGAGAATGATATGATGCTTGTTGGAGACGATCCTTGGCCGTAAGATTTTGCAGTTTCTCCATCTCTACTACCTCAATTTTATATCCTTGTCAGTGTTTTTTTTAACATAACATTGTGTCAATGATCTTTCTCAGGGAGTTTTGTTGCATGGTTCGTAAAATCTTCATATACACGAAAGAGGAAGTCAGGAAGATGAACCCGGGAACTCTAAGCTGTAGGAGCGAGGAAGAAGCAGTCGTTGGGGAAGGATCAGATGCAAAGGACGGCAAGTGTGCATCGAATCCTTCATTGTCCAGCGCCGGGAACTCTTAAAGAGGAAAACCAACACCCTTTTGCCACAAGCCCGAGGTATGTATATTTATGCTTCTGAACTAATTAATATCAGGACAGACCACGAGACACACAAGTAGACACAGAACCAGGTTTATATCATTACATACAAATGATAATTGGTATTTATTTTAACGCAGGGGAAGAGAACCCAAATCAGGAGAGTTTGATGGTGGAGCCTAGAGAGCAAAATGGGAATATTAGGGGGGTTTTACGATATGATATTATAAAAAAAATGCAATTTTTGAAGTATTTTGTTGGCCACTTAGATTATTAGCATCTTCCACCACCTATTATATCTAATAATAATCAATATATATATTATAAAGTAAAAGTAAACAAAAAAGGGTTACAGGTATTATATAGTAGAATATGAAAGGCTCTATTATAAGTAGAAATGATGGTGTGGAGTTGTAGATGGAGGCTGGTAATCGGATCTTGCTATATGTGTTTTTTTTCTTTCTTTTAAGTCTTATTGTTTATATATCAATCCCAATGTACATAAGTTTTTAAGATTTTACCCTTTTTTAATTAGTACTCGATCTGCATCTTCTGCTCTACTTATTGTGTTCCTGACTTTTGGTGTGGTTTTTATTGGTTTTATTTATACGTTGAATGCTGCTCTGTGTTTCATCAATTGATGAAGAATTCGTTTGGCTTTGGTTCAGTAAATCTAAACCGGGGACTGAATCAGAGTAATGTGATGCGGTTTGGTTTAAGCGAGGGATTTGGAGGGGGTTATTGGTTCTTGCATTTTAATGAATTTGGGAATCCAAACTAAATTAAGTGTTATTAGTTTTATAATTTTGAAATCCATATTCAAATTTTGTGTCGGTGGTTCAATAATTTTAAAATTTATGTTAAAATCAAATGTTATTTAATAGTAAAGATTTGATTTTAATTTGGATATAAATGGATTTACAAGTGTTTTTAAGAGTAAAATACAATGGAGCAAATATCGAGTGAAATCTAGTTATTTAGTTGGATTTGGATTTACAAGTGTTTTTTTTTCAAAATGAAACTATTATATAGAATTAAAAAGAGAAAGACATCTATCAATTAATGTGTAGAAAAAGAAACAAGAAATAATTACACATAACATTAAGGTAGTACATGTTACAAGGCTAGTTTCTAAGTGGTTATATAACATCTATTACATGCTGGACACGAGGCTAGCTAGTTTCTAAGTAGAGGTTCAAAACACTGCTCATGAGATCTCTCAGGTTTCATGTAATCAATGTCTGCTAATGTACAAACAAAGATTGTGATTGTTCTGTACGATCGCTAAACTTAAAATAGATTTTTGAAATGGTAAAAAAGATAGATAGAAAAAGCCAATTTCATTATAAAAACTCATACTCTAATTGAACACATAAAATAACCAATCTAACAATATATAATAATAAATTCATCATCTAATGATGTTACGCTTAATCTAACCATAACGTTCATCAATGGACATGCTAAGAAACACATCTTTCATCCCTAATTGGTGAATCACTTTAACCGTATCGTAACGAACATGTTTTTGATAGCTTCCCATAAGACATGCTAAGGAACACATCTTTCATCCTTAATTGGTGAATCATGTTGTTGAAATTTTTTTTGGTATCTTCAAATCTCGATTCCTAATTTTTAAGTATGTTCCTCCTTTTTCTTATAAGATACAGACGTAAATCGTACTTGCATGTGCTGGTTTACATAACTTTTTCGAAAGTATTGTCGAACATATACTTTTCCTGAAGAAACAAATTCTGATGAAGAAGAAGAAGATATTGAAAAAGTTAATAACAATGATGAATAAATTCTTGGAACTCAGGACCAAGAAAGAGAACATGCCAATCAATTGAAAGCAATAATTGCAACAAATTTGTGGACATATTCTATACTTTAGGAGAATACTATATGATTAGTGAAAGAAAAAGAACGATTTTTTTTTTAATTTTATTTTCTTATAATATTAAAATTCTTGTAAATCATTTTGGTTGATTGACAATAATCAATTTATTTGATTTTAAAATCCATGTATTTGATTTTGAAATCGACTTCTGTGATTTTAAAATCATTGGATTCATTAGGATTTTTAAATATGAGAAATCCATCATAAATACTCGAAGTTTGTTAGATCTCTTCTTCGTCTTTACTATGTTATAACGAACTCGAGAATCACCATGACGATTTGTTAGTAAACTATCGGCGATCCTGTTAAGTAGTTTTATGGGCTTTCAAATCGACAAATATGGTGTTGATTTTTCAATGCAGACTTACCATAAAATAGAGAACTTTTCTGCATTAAACAATCAACAACCGTATTTCTTTTAATGCCATAGTGTCTTGGTCGCTAAAACCAAAATTCTCGATTGGTTTTGGGATGTTTTGTTTTGATTCTTTTATAATCTTCAGTTCAGACCCGGTCCTGCGCACAAACCCATGAAACATGTGATTCGAAGCCGGTAAAGTTAAACATATTTAGGGGCCAATTTAACGAAAGATTAGTTAGTGCATATAGTTTTGTATGCTGAGTTCTTAAATCACGAACATGGGTTCCAACTCCTTTCAAGCACTTCACGTGTTTTTATGTTTTTAATTAAAATTTGTTTATAAAAAAGGAAATAAAGTGAATTAGGATTAATTAAAAAATGACAAAAACAAATACTAATCATTTAAAAAACAAACCTAATTAACGTAATTCTTTTTATGCTTCTGCGACGTTTTCCACTCCATCGGACATCATTGTCGGCAAGCTTTGTTTCTCTAATTGTTCTTCTGTTTCAATATCTCTCACTTCGGTTTTCTTCTGTCTCAAGTCAAATATGTTTGGGATTTTTGCATGTAAAATTACTTTATTCATGTTTCTAGAATTTTTTAGTATTACGAAAGTGGACGATACACGAAAAAGCTACGAGAATGGCAAAATCGTAATTCACACGAATACATATAAAAGAAATACATTAAAAAAAAAAAACAAAGTGTCAAATTTACAAATCTCAAGACCGGCTCTGCATCCAATTTTGTAATTTTACGATTTGATAAAAAGTGGTAAGAGTTAAAGTGTTTCTCCTGTTCTCTTGCCTTTGTTATTCTACACCATCGACACATATCATGCCGAGTCTGATACCGATTGACACATGAGGCGGCAGACATCTCTATAATTATAACAATCTCCTTGCCAAATAAACTTGCTAGTATAGGATAAAGTAACTGCGTGGGGCCCACCACTTGGAATATGCATGCAGACGAAGTTTCGTGAAAGCCCAAAAACATTACGCAGTTTTCTCTCGATCTTGGTGGTTTCCTTGTTTTATTAAATTATTATTAGCATTCCTCTCGTTTTACTACTATTCTTCCTTCTTTCTTTCTTCGTTTTTGCTTCTTCGATTGAATCTAATGGCGAGCGATAACGGCGACGCGTTGGTTACCGGCGAATCTCAAAGATCTGTTCCGACGCCGTTTCTCAACAAGACTTTTAACCTCGTCGAGGATCCTTCCATCGACGATGTTATCTCCTGGAACGAAGATGGTTCCTCCTTCGTCGTCTGGAATCCGACTGATTTCGCTAAGGATTTGCTTCCTAAGCACTTCAAACACAACAATTTCTCCAGTTTCGTCCGTCAGCTCAACACTTACGTACGTACGTGCTTTAATTTCTTTTGTGTTCATCTTCTTCGGCTCCGGATCTATATAATCCTTTGTTCATTTCCGCAGGGATTCAAGAAAGTTGTGCCGGATCGGTGGGAGTTCTCGAATGATTTTTTCCGGAGAAGAGAGAGACGTCTTCTCCGCGAGATCCAGCGCCGGAAATTAACGCCTCAAGCAGCTGTTGCTCCGCCGCCGGACGTGATCCAGACGGTTGTGTCTCCGTCTAATTCAGGGGAAGATCAGGCGATGTCTCCGTCGTCGTGGTTTTGTCAAACCGGAAACGGTGGTTTATCAGTTGAGCTATTGGAGGAGAACGAGAAGCTACGGAATCAGAACATCCAGCTTAATCGTGAGCTCACTCAGATGAAATCTCTCTGCGATAACATCTTTAGCCTCATGTCCAACTACGCCGGATCTCTTCCCGATCGGAGCTATTCTCGGGGAGGTAGTAGCAGCCACGAAGCGATGAAACCGGTGGAGGTTTTACCGGCGAAACAGTTTTCAGGTGAGACGGAGGTTGGGGAAGAAGCAAGTCCGAGGCTGTTCGGTGTTCCGATTGGGCTGAAGCGAACGAGAAGCGAGGGAGTTCAGGTGAAAACGGTTACTGTCGCAGCGGTGAAAGCCGGCGACGGAGGAGGGGAGAAGGAGGAGACGCCGTAGCTGAGACGCTATAATCAGAGAGTCTGTCATTAAAGAAACGGCTCAGATTTTGTGTGTAGATATGTTGGCGAAGTAGAGGATTAGAGCTTTCCGCAATGAGCACGTGTCCGTTTCAAGAAGTTTCATCAATCTTGACTTCTTCTGTAACATTTTGTCAATTAATAATAATAAACGCTCCTTTTCAGTTTTCCTTTTTTCTCATACTTTCCCTTTTTGACCCTTTTCTCTCTTTTTTTTTTTTTTATATATGATTTTATTATCGGTTTTAAATTTACAATACTTCTTCAAGGAAAAGACGTAGATATTGATTATTAATGATGAGATTGAAATTTGTAATGATGCATCTGGAATCTCCCGTTTGGTGGGCGCGGATCTTGTGACGTGGACCCAATTGTCGTCGAGAATATATCACAAAGCAAGCAGATTTTTTATGATCGATAATTTATGTGGTTCCCATCCGCAAAGAATTGATTATGTTGGTCTAGACTAGAGATCGAGTCTGTTCGAATGTAGAATTATCAAATTAATTCTTAGTTAAATGAGGCATTATAAATAGATTGTGTCACTCCCGTTCGAGAGATTAGTTTGAATCCGTTAAGGGTTTGGGATTACTTCCGAATCTAATAAATAAATAAATAAACTCTCAACTTATGTAAATCTCCAAACTCAATGACATACTCCTTAAATTTTATTGTGGAAACGATTATATAATAACAACGACAAAGACTTAAAATAAAATCCGCTCACTCATAAAATATATCGATTCTCATTTATCACGTAGTTTTGCATTAATAAAAACTGCGTAAATGGGGGCATGATACATGTTGGGAACGCGATGAAACCAATGGCTACCTTTTCTTCGCATGCTCTTATGCTTATATGGATTGATTGTGTAAGAGTTTCTGAAAACAACCTCACAGCAAACTAGCCGGCCACTATTTATTCGCACCTACATGCATTGAGTCAATTAGACATAATTAATATTGAGTAATGTTGGAACGTGTTTGAGCACGTCTCCCACAAATCAATTTGTATCGGGGAGGTTCGGGGATTTTCTGTTAAGGTAGAGTCGGTTGCGTTTCGGTCGGCAAATGAGGAGGAATAGGTGATTTATAGCTGTGCCCGGAGGGCTGCCTACGTACCCCGGATTGGGGATCAAGCCATTCGTAGTTCGTTGCTGAGGCGGTTAGGAGAGAACTGGAGAGCTGAGAGCTAGTCAGGTCGACTGTCAGGTCGGGTCGCCAGGTCGGGTCGTCGGTCGACTGTCAGGTCGGGTCGTCGGGAGATCTGGGAGCTCATCAGAGCTGCGCAGAGCTGGGGAGAGCTGCTGAGAGCTGGGAGAGCTTGGAGAGAGCTCCTTTTTTAGAGAGGGAAAGTTGTTTAGAGAGAGAGAGAATGAGAGTGTTTCTTGTGTGTTTTTTGGCGTGCCTTGACAATTAACTCCAAGGGGGTATTTATAGTGGGAGTCGAGCAGACAACTCTCCGGTTTTTGGGGACGACGTGATGGTTTGTGAACAGTACCCGTCATGTCGTAAACAGTGTCGGACAGGTCGTGAACAGTAACCGGCAGGTCGTGAACAGTACCCGTCACGTCGTGAACAGTGCCATAGTACCGGAAGGTCGTGAACAGTACCCGACACGTCGTGAACAGTGCCAAGCAGGTCGGGAACAGTAATCGGAAGGTCGTGAACAGTGCAGAGCAGGTCGTGAACAGTGCCGGCATGTCGTGAACAGTGCTCGGCAGGTCGTGAACAGTACCCGTCACGTCGTGAACAGTGCCGAGCAGGTCGGGAACATTAACCGGCAGGTCGTGAACAGTACCGTCACGTCGTGAACAGTGCCTAGCAGATCGGTAACAGTAACCGGTAGGTCGTGAACAGTACCCGGCAAGTCGTGAACAGTGCCGTATCTGCATAGTGGATGCTGGGCTTTTGGTGTTGGGCCTTTTGCTTTGAAATGGGTTAAAAAATTGGGTGTGCTCATCACCACACCCACAAGTAAGATGGCTTTTCAAACTACGGCGTTAGTTACCACATTTAGAAAAAGTGTAATGCGAGACCTTATCCACTATATACTGTCTGTGTTATTGATAGAACCATCCGAAACTACATAGTCAGTACAAGCTCCAAGGTTGTTTCCGATTGTCATTTGCTTCACCAACGATGGCCGTAATTTTTTTTTTTTTTTTTTTTGATAACTCGGGTTTCCCAGGCCGAAGCCCAATTTACATCAGTTGTTTGGGTTCATGTGGCAAGCTTATTTCAGCCAGTCCCTCCTGGACCCTGTAGACCGGTGGCAAGCTTATTTCAGCCAGTCTCCCCGACCCGGTGGCAAGCTTATTTCAGCTAGTCTCCCCCAACTGAAGAAATCCCGGAGGCCACAACACTATGTGAAAAGCTGTGGTGGCCACATGCCTATGTTGTTGTTTCCAGGGTTCGAACTTAGGTGGATAAGCCTTTAATCTCTTTTCTCCTTCATTCTTACCACTAGACCACAGACACGTGGTTGATGGCGCTAATTCTTGTGAATTTGTCTTTACTCCTTTAGAAATAGGAAAATCCTTATCCAACCGTTGATTTAGTTAAGTTTTCTTTTTTTTAAAGTTTATGTTCTTTTCATTTTTCTTGTAAATAACTGTTGTTGATTAATAAATTTAAATTTTCCAGAAAATATAATAACAAGTAGATTAATAATCCGGCGAGAATGAGATCCAGACAAGAAGAAGAAGGAAAAACGTTTAATCCGGCAATTGCTGACCAAGTTGTTTTAATTAACCGGATAATACATACATAATTAGATTTTATAAAAATAATAATAGATTAGGTTTTGGGACCCTAACTAAAACCCTTTGTTATTTTCTTCTCCTTCTTCTTCCTGGGCTCTGCGCCGCCTTCTCTTCTCTCTTTCTCAAAATCCCTCGCAACCAATCGATTCGATCCTCAGAGCAATCTCACGTTCTTTGTCTGGATTCGTTTCTCAACGTAAGTTTTCTTCATTTTCCAAAGTATACACATACAGATCGAAACACCAAATTGTTGTCCCCTTGGATCGATTCGTAGAAGGATTCCATAATTTTAGCGTGGAAATTTATGAAATAAAAAGACCCTAATTTGGTTTGCGATTGAATCATCTGTATTTTATAAATCAGGGAAAAGTATGGAGCTTTCTGATCCAAGCAATGGCAAGAGCAACAAACCAAAGCAGCCTCCAAAACGTTTCGTCAAGAACCAAATCCCTGAATCGATCCTCGGCGATGCATCGCTTAACGCTGCAATCTCCCTGTTGCCGTCGATTTACCAGTTCGAGGTCCACAAATGCGTCTGGCGGATCAAATCATCAAACGCCAAACGCATCGCTCTCCAGCTCCCCGAGGGCCTTCTTATGTATGCCCTCACGCTCTCTGACATCTTCACGTCTTTCGCGGGAGCGTCTCACTGCTTTGTCCTCGGTGATGTCACTTACGGAGCTTGCTGTGTCGATGATTTCTCGGCCTGTGCTCTTGGTGCTGACCTGCTCATTCACTACGGACACAGTTGCCTTGTCCCTATCGACTCTACCAAAATCCCTTGCCTCTATGTCTTCGTCGAGATCCAGATCGATGTCAAATGCCTGTTGAACACCATCCATCTTAATCTCTCGACCGATGCCAAGAACATAATCCTCGCTGGCACCATTCAGTTTACTTCGGCGATCAGAGCCGTGAAACCAGAGTTAGAGAAGCAAGGGTTCAATGTTTTGATCCCTCAGTCGAAGCCTCTGTCGGCCGGCGAAGTCCTGGGATGCACAGCACCCAAGATTTCGAGGGTTGAGGATCATAAAGACGCAGTGCTGGTGTTTGTAGCTGACGGGAGATTTCATCTCGAAGCATTCATGATCGCCAATCCGAAAATCAAGGCATTTAGATACGATCCATATCTTGGCAAGCTGTTTTTGGAAGAGTATGATCACAAGGGAATGAGGGAGACGAGAAGGAGAGCAATTGCACGGGCCAGGTGTGCAAAAACATGGGGGATCGTGTTGGGGACATTGGGAAGGCAAGGAAACCCAAAGATTCTCGAGAGGCTGGAGAAGAAGATGAGTGAGAAAGGGATAGATAGCACCGTTGTCTTAATGTCGGAGCTTAGCCCCACGAGAGTGGCATTGTTCCAAGACTCGGTGGACGCTTGGGTCCAAATAGCATGCCCGAGACTTTCGATTGATTGGGGTGAGGCCTTTCTTAAGCCGCTCCTGACAACTTTCGAGGCTGAGATTGCGCTAGGGTTCATCCGCGGTTGGTGGGAGAATGGTTCTTCGAGCAGAGTAGTAGATTCTCCATCTGGCTGCTGCAAAGACGACAAAGAAGCAAGCTGTGCGTGTAGGAATGAAAAGATGGAAGATGACGATGATGGTGTACTCGATGGAGACTACCCAATGGATTATTATGCACAAGAAGGTGGAGAATGGAACTCATCATATCTCAACAAGTCATCTCGTCCCATTCGAAGGAACCCTTTACCTTCTTCTATACTTTAGAAGAATGCTTTGAGTTTTTATGAGACTCACAGCTCTCGATGCAATGCAAAATGTACGGATACAAAAATTTTGTAAACGAAATGAAAAAATATTACATTTAGCTTGTAAAAAGTAGACGCATGAAGTTCTATTATTAAAAATCCTTAGTATCAGTTATTTTTTTTTAACAACTTATATTATATTAATCAGCAAACTTATGCATACAAATAGAAATTACAAGAACAAAAATACATAAAATAGGAAATTACAATTAATAAAACAACTGAAATAAAATTTGGTGATCCTTTTATTCGAGAAGTATTTTTTGCTGAAAAAATGTCTACACTTCCCTTCCTCATATTCACATTGACACATCTCCAAGTAAGAACTAAATATATTCTTCGAATAAGAATCCAATTTATTGATTCTTTCGATCGAAATAATACCTAACCCTCGTACCCTCTATGGCGGTTTCCATGATGTTAATACCATCTTCAGCAGAATAAAACTATCGGATAAAATTGAACTATAGACAGCATAAGCATATGATTTTGCGGGAACCCAAATTCTTCGACCAAGGCATCGGCAAGGAAAACCCGTTGAGTCGGATTCATCTTGGTCGCCTAAATTTAGGTCTTGAATAGCTCGACAGTAATTCCGACAATTATTCCACACGATTGCATCATAGAGACCCCTGAAGTCTACTATGGAGATGGAAGATGCAGAGAACGTCGAGAAATTATCCCACTCCGACATCAATCAGACACTACAAGAAAACAACCGTTTTGCGATGGAAAAATCCATAGCAAATCCGTCGCAAATCACGCTTTGCGACGGAATTGCGACGACACCACTTCCGTCGCAAATCAGTCGTCGCAAAACAGTTTTCCTCGCAAATCCGTCGCAAATTTGCGACGAAACAATTTTCCTCGCAAAATTGCAACGGCCAAATTCCGTCGCAAATTCGTCGCAAATTTGCGAGGAGATATACTCCCTCGCAAATTTGCAACGGCCAAGTTCCCTCGCAACTCCGTCGCAAATTTGCGACGAGATAGAGTCCCTCGCAAATTTGCAACGGCAAATTTCCTTCGCATATCCGTCGCAAATTTGCGACGAGAAAAATTCCGTCGCAAATTTGCAAAGGCAACTCTCCCTCGCAAATCCGTCGCATATTCGCAAGTTTGCGACGAAACTCTTCCCTCGCAAACTTGCGACGGAAAATATTCCCTCGCAAAATTGCAATGGATTTGCGAGAAAAATTGAATTTTGTAATTAAAAAAAATTAAATAATTAAAAAATTAATTTATAAATTGAATAATAATTAAAAATAATTAACATATAAAATTAAAAAACATAATTATATAATTTATTTATTACAAAAAATGCATAATTGTTTTAAAAAAACAAAACAAAATGTTTACAAAAGGACCGGTTCCGGTTTCGGTACCGGTTCTGGATCCCGATCCCGATCCCGAAGGGTTACGTGCTGCGCGAAGTCTTGCAAAAGCCGGATCCTTCTCAGCAAAGTAGTCCAATATCAATGGGGATGGAGTCAACCGCGGGGTTAGACGGTGCGGGATCCGCCGGTGCTGGGGCAGGCTCCACGGTCTCAGGAACAGCTGAAGTTACGAAATCCATCTGTATAACAGGAGGAGTACTTGTGGAACCCATCGAAAGAAATCGAGTGTAGTCGTTACCTCGAAATCCCGACATCTACAAAAAAAAATTTAATAATTAATTCATATAATTATATTATAATTTAGAAAATACAAAAAAATTACAATCAAACTAATAATTTTATATAATGTCATAATAATTATAAAATTATATAATATTCATCCGAATTAAAATACAAATTTAACAACTTAATAAATAACAAATCTAAATCTAACAATCTAAATTCATCCTAATTTAAATACAAATCTAACAAATATATTTTTTTAACAAATCTAAAAATCTAAATAATCTAACAAAATCTAACAATTCTAAAAATCTAAAAATCTAAATTAAATACAAATCCAAATCTAACAAATCTAAATTTTTGTTCTCAAATCTAACAAATTTCACAAATCTATCAAATCCAATATTTGTTTTTTTAAGATAACAACATATATTTTTGAAATAAAAAATGAAATTAAAAAAAAATACTTACCTTCGCCCAGGAGAGGAAGAGGTCGCCGGAGGGAGAGGGGAGAGGAGGGGACTCGCCGGAGGGAGGGGCTCGCCGGAGGGAGAGGAGGTCGCCGGAGGGAGAGGAGTGCTCGCCGGCGGAGGAGGAGAAGAAAGAGCTCGCGAGGTGAAGGGAGGAGGTCGCGGAGGAGAGGAAGGGAAGAGAAACCGATCGCCAGAGGAAGAGGAACCGATCGCCGGAGGAGGAGGAGGAGTGGGGTCGCCGGAATGTACAGTGGGCCGGAGATCGATTTTAGATCGACGGGAGATTGAGATTGAGGGAATTAAGAAGGGAGAAAGGAAGAAGAAGATAAACAGGTTAATTTATAAACTAATACGCGATGGATTTGCAACGGAATTGCGATAGCTCCAACATTTGCAACGGATTTGCAACGGATTAATCCATCGCAAAATGTTTGGTCCACTACCAATTCGCGGTTAAATTTGGCCCAACATGTGCTGAAAAAATTCAATTTTCGTACCAAATTTAAAAAAAAATCATTTTGCAACGGATTTGCGATGGATCATGTATTTGCAACGGATTTGCGACGGATCCATCGCAAATCCGTTGCAAATTCATGAGTTTTATTTTTTAAGGTTTAGGGTTTAGGGTATAATAACATAATAAAGTTTACAGTTTATAATCTCATAAGAGTCATGATCATAAGCATTTTTTTCAAAAATATAATGAATTTGAGGGTACGAGGGATGTTGAACTTATATATATATTCATAAACAACACATACGGATATATGACGTTTTATATATCATACGAAGACATTTCTAAATTTTCGCGATTTATGAATGCACATCATTAAATAACTTTAGAAATATAATTTTTTGAGATTCACTTTTAAAACCGTTAGATATTTGTCACGATTTTATCCTCGCCGGAAATAAGGAATGAATCCCTAGCAATTCCATTGTAAATTTGCAACGGATTTGCGATGGATCCTTTATTTGCAACGGATTTGCAACGGATCCATCGCAAATCCATCGCAAATTTGCAACGGATTTGCGATGGATCCTGTATTTGCAACGGATTTGCGACGGATCCATTGCAAATCCGTTGCAAATTCATGATTTTTATTTTTTAAGGTTTAGGGTTTAGGGTATAATAACGTAATAAAGTTTACAGTTTATAATCTCATAAGAGTCATGATCATAAGAATTTTTTTTCAAAAATATAATGAATTTGAGGGTACGAGGGATGTTGAACTTATATATATATTCCTAAACAACATATACGGATATATGACGTTTTATATATCATACGGAGACATTTCCAAATTTTCGCGATTTATGAATACATATCATTAAGTAACTTTAGAAATATAATTTTTTGAGATTCACTTTTAAAACCGTTAGATCTTTGTCACGATTTTATCCTCGCCGGAAATAAGGAATGAATCCCTAGCAATTCCATTGTAAATTTGCAACGGATTTGCGATGGATCCTTTATTTGCAACGGATTTGCAACGGATCCATCGCAAATCCATCGCAAATTTGCAACGGATTTGCGATGGATCCTGTATTTGCAACGGATTTGCGACGGATCCATTGCAAATCCGTTGCAAATTCATGATTTTTATTTTTTAAGGTTTAGGGTTTAGGGTTTAGGGTTTAGGGTATAATAACGTAATAAAGTTTACAGTTTATAATCTCATAAGAGTCATGATCATAAGAATTTTTTTTCAAAAATATAATGAATTTGAGGGTACGAGGGATGTTGAACTTATATATATATTCCTAAACAACATATACGGATATATGACGTTTTATATATCATACGGAGACATTTCCAAATTTTCGCGATTTATGAATACATATCATTAAGTAACTTTAGAAATATAATTTTTTGAGATTCACTTTTAAAACCGTTAGATATTTGTCACGATTTTATCCTCGCCGGAAATAAGGAATGAATCCCTAGCAATTCCATTGTAAATTTGCAACGGATTTGCGATGGATCCTTTATTTGCAACGGATTTGCAACGGATCCATCGCAAATTTGCAACGGATTTGCGATGGATCCTGTATTTGCAACGGATTTGCGACGGATCCATTGCAAATCCGTTGCAAATTCATGATTTTTATTTTTTAAGGTTTAGGGTTTAGGGTATAATAACGTAATAAAGTTTACAGTTTATAATCTCATAAGAGTCATGATCATAAGAATTTTTTTTCAAAAATATAATGAATTTGAGGGTACGAGGGATGTTGAACTTATTATATATTCCTAAACAACATATACGGATATATGACGTTTTATATATCATACGGAGACATTTCCAAATTTTCGCGATTTATGAATACATATCATTAAGTAACTTTACAAATATAATTTTTTGAGATTCACTTTTAAAACCGTTAGATATTTGTCATGATTTTATCCTCACCGGAAATAAAGAATGATTCCCTAGCAATTCCATTGCAAATTTGCAACGGATTTGCGATGGATCCTTTATTTGCAACGGATTTGCAACGGATCCATCGCAAATCCATCGCAAATTTGCAACGGATTTGCGATGGATCCTGTATTTGCAATGGATTTGCGACGGATCCATTGCAAATCCGTTGCAAATTCATGATTTTTATTTTTTATGGTTTAGTGTTTAGGGTTTAGGGTATAATAACGTATATATTCATTATAAAGTTTACAGTTTATAATCTCATAAGAGTCATGATCATAAGAATTTTTTTTCAAAAATATAATGAATTTTTGGGTACGAGGGATGTTGAACTTATATATATATATTCCTAAACAACATATACGGATATATGACGTTTTATATATCATACGGAGACATTTCCAAATTTTCGCGATTTATGAATACATATCATTAAGTAACTTTAGAAATATAATTTTTTGAGATTCACTTTTAAAACCGTTAGATATTTGTCATGATTTTATCCTCGCCGGAAATAAAGAATGAATCCCTAGCAATTCCATTGCAAATTTGCAACGGATTTGCGATGGATCCTTTATTTGCAACGGATTTGCAACATATCCATCGCAAATCCATCGCAAATTTGCAACGGATTTGCGATGGATTTTGTATTTGCAACGGATTTGCGACGGATCCATTGCAAATCCGTTGCAAATTCATGATTTTTATTTTTTAAGGTTTAGGGTATAGGGTATAATAACGTAATAAAGTTTACAGTTTATAATCTCATAAGAGTCATGATCATAAGAATTTTTTTTCAAAAATATAATGAATTTGAGGGTACGAGGGATGTTAAACTTATATATATATATTCATAAACAACAGATACGGATATATGACGTTTTATATATCATACGGAGACATTTTCAAATTTTCGTGGTTTATGAATGCCCATCATTAAATAAATTTAGAAATATAATTTTTTGAGATTCACTTTTAAAACCGTTAGACATTTGTCACGATTTTATCCTCGCCGGAAATAAGGAATGAATCCCTAACAATTCTATTGCAAATTTTGCTCGCTAATCCCTCGCAGATTCCTCGCAAATTTGCAACGAATTTGCGACGACCTCTTGCCCCTCGCAAATTTGCGAGGGATTTGTGACTCTAGACTTTCCCTCGCATTTTCGTCGCAAATATGTTGCAAAATTGTCGCAATTTGCGACGACTTTTTCCCTCGCAAAATAGCGACGGATTTGCGACGACAAATAGTCACTCGCAAATCCCTCGCAAATCCCTCGCAAATCCGTTGCAAATTTGCGACGGATAATATCCATCGCAAATTCCATTGCAAATCGATTGTTTTCTTGTAGTGAGAAAAACCGACCTTCGAAAAAGGAAGGAAGGGAATCGGAAAAAAAACTGAAAAAAAATCTGGCAAATTGCCCAAAAAGTCGCCATGATAGGAGACTCTAATCTACTTGTGAAGAAGGAGGAGTATGATCGATGCCAGAAGACACCGACTCCGCCATTGGCCGGAGAAATTAAGAAGAAAAAGAAGTTATGAAGCGGTTTGGTCTATCGCTCTTTCTATCGCCCAGAGAGAGAGAACATATCTAAAATGGGAAAAAAAATTCATGAGATTTAGTGGATCGATTAGTATTAGTTATTTATTTACGTGAAAATGGCTCGGGAAATATTAATAAATTGGAATTAGCACATAAATCCTACCTTATTATGAAAAATCACAACTTCTACTGTATTATACACTGATATATTAAACAAATTTTGTCTACTTTAGATCTTTTTTTTTTAATATTTGCACACTTGGACATCATTTATTTATTAATTTCGTTGAAAATCTATGTTCTAATATTATCGGATCTTCTCAAGAAAATATCACCTCAATTCCACTACCTCTATGTCCCCTATCCCATTTTTTTAATAATAAATAAATGCAAATTATTATTTTTTTCCAGCAAATTATTAATTATATAAGGAAATGCCCACACACAAAAAAAAAAAAAAAGGTTTTCTTGAACCAAATGTTAAATAGAGTTCATGCTTGTGACATATACTTAATTGAATACTAAAAGGTTTAGGCATTTCGTTCGCTGCTTGTATAAACAGAAAACATATATATCTTTCAAAAAAAAAAAAAGCTCATTATATATGTAGTGGTTTTGGAGATCAATGGCGATTTGTAATGTGAATTGCATATTATGAAAATAAGTTATTATCCAATTTAAAATATTTTTTATGAGATATATCATATATGTAAAATGATACAATAACGTGATTTAATATGGAATTAGTTTCAATTTTAAACTATTTATGACCATTTTTTTCTTCTTCCAAAGGACATATATTTGCGAGGAGGAAAGAATCACATTGCCACCTTTCTTTAAATAATTCACTACGAGTTATCAAACAACATTTGGCAAATCATCAAGCAACTATTGATTCCCTAGAGAATCTCAACGTATAAAAACTCGATGTGTCCCTGAATTTTACTTTCCTATTTTTTTTATTAGGCATAATTTGGTCGAGACCCATATTAGAACATCATGTGACATTTTCTATGCTTTACCGTAAAAATGGTTCAGTTATCATATTTGCTTATTATTCGGTGGTTCAGTTACTTATGATCCGGTTTTGTATTGAAATTATGAAACACGTTTCTTTTTGTTATGTGCATTTGAAATTCATTAAGTAATGAGAGGGTTGTAATGAAGTGACGAGAGGATGTTTTACGAAAAGAACTTAAATGAGAGAACCTATTCTTTGCCCAAAAAAAAAAAGATAAAAGAGGAAAACATCAAAGTAGTAACCGAGTAGAATTGATAGTTTAGTTGTAGGTTAGCCAAATTTGTATTAGATCATTGTAGTTTTTCCGTTTCATTTTTTGCTAGAATCACGTCACGAATCAATCGATCAAATAATTTGAAAATTGCTTGTGGCGTGGAGGAGATGTTGTTGTGTTTTTCAAGTCAAATTCTATGTTAATAGAAGAAAAAACATATATAGTTTTGGTCTTTTTGGACCCAAATTTCTCCAAGATATTTTAAACTGGTATTTACTTTTTATATGTAACGACACGAAGAAACCACATTTTTTTTATACTGTTTGAGTTTGGCTAAAAGCCTAAGAGTGATATGTTAAGCTCCAATCAAATCATCGACGTGTTAGATTCCATGCAGACAAAATTTTTGGTTGTTACTTTTTTCTTTGTCGTCAACTAGAATCTTTGCGGATGGGCCCCCTTAGACCACCCACATCGCAACACACAATGTATTCCGGAAAACACAATGTCTTTCCAAAAATGATGATATGTTGCGACGTGATTCGTCGCGATAATAAAAAATCAATTTAAAAAAAAAAAAAAACGAAAGACACGAATTTCAAATGTCCGCTACAGAATGCTCTTACGTTATCAATTTATCATTATATATGTAAGTTTCTTCAATTTCTTAAAATAATTTTTATTTCAAACTGAACAACTTATTTTATCATTATGTTTAGTTTATTACTTATCCGTGCTATTGTAAAAATGAAATCTTGAATGATCAAACCCCAAACAAAATACTGGTTATTAAATACGGTTGGTTAGAAAAAGCGACACGATTCAGAAAAAACACACTCTAGTCAATTATACTAACCATAAGATTAATGATAAACAAAATGGAAATATAAATAAGCATATAAAATTAGGTGCCACTGTGTTTGCGCCACGTATTGGATTGAGCATATATATAGTGATGAGAAAACTCATGTGGATTTCATGACTAGACTACAAAGTGTCTAATGAGATTCTCAGACTTGTGAAGCAGATTCCTTTCTTTATATATTGTTTTTTTTTTTGCTAAAAAGTTTTTATCTCTTCTTATTTGGAATATCTACAAATCAATTTCCAAGCCCAATCATCGCAATATCTGGTTTTTATTTTTGTAACGACACGCGTCCGTATTCTGTTTCGCCAATCGAAGAAGATTCGAATGTAATGTGGACGAAAAATGATTGAGTTTTCCAAAAAAAAAAATGATAGTTTTTTTCAACATTTTTTATTTTATTTATGTTTATATAACATTATGTTAGCTAATAATCGTAGACATAATTCTGCATTTCGTCTGTTTTTTCATGCCTGCGTTTACAGTTAATAAAAAAAAAATATCTGAGAAAACTACTAAAATATAATGTTTCCTTAACAATAGTCTCGTATGCGAACATAAATACAAAAAAAAAAATTAGTTTAAAAGGTTTTTTCAAAAAGAATATAAGATACTTTTTTCAATGGATAAAATATAGTGTGATAATTGTTTTAAGCATAATTAAATATGTTGTGTGTTGACAGCCAAATGCAACAACAACAAAATTATTTTTCTTGTGCTGATCTTGCCCTTCTTGTTTATATATGCACTAGATGATTGATCATCACTATTTCGATATGGACGGACATAAAGAAAGTTATTTCAAAGAATGTAAAAGATTAATACGACATATTTGCTTGTCTAAAAGTGAATACAAAATTCTAATATTAATAAAATGTGTAAGAAAAAGTGATAGGTTAACCAATTATAAGAATTTGGAAGTAGTATGGAAAGAAATTACATGATATATATTTTACATATCTAATGATGACAATGTTGTCAAATAGTAAGATAATATAGAGCATAATGGAAAACAAGCTAATTAAGTATATAATAGACATACATACCTTTTTTTAATCTCCCGATCAGATTCTTTAGTGAGCCTATAAAAAGCTATCGCATATATGCATGGTTCATTCCAAAAAGAAAGGAGCATCAATCACAAACACAAACAAAATTGAAAAACTCGGAGCCAAAAAAAAAAAACGGTAGATAATGTCAAGAGAAATCGAACCACTAATAGTGGGAAGAGTGATAGGAGATGTTATAGAAATGTTCAATCCAAGTGTGACTATGAGAGTCACTTTCAATTCCAACACAATCGTCTCCAATGGTCACGAGCTCCTGCCTTCTCTTCTCCTCTCTAAGCCTCGCGTTGAAATCGGCGGCCACGATCTCCGTTCATTCTTTACCTTAGTAATAACTAAACTTTTATTTCTTGCTTTTAAACCTAATTAAGTATGGTTAGTAATCATCGTTAAGTACTTAATTTTGGTCCTGTCTTCTAACATTAATCTGTTAATTATCTCGAAAGATCATGATGGACCCTGATGCCCCGAGTCCTAGTAATCCTTATATGCGTGAATATCTGCATTGGTACGTCGAAAATTTTATCATTAATATAGCACAGTTCTTCGTACATATATAAAAACAACAATGTATATGTTCATTAAATTCAGGATGGTGACAGACATCCCTGGGACAACCGATGCTTCTTTTGGTAAGAATAATTAATCACATCATCAATACTAGTTAAGATGTTGAATGACAACATTTTTTGTTTTTTAGTAGAAAATCTTATAAGTATGTAATTTTGATTTTTTTTCTACAAAACGAAAAAACTAAAACACATGAATTTTAAAAAAAAAAAATCTACAAAAATCTCCATTCATTTATGTTGTAAACGCGTTGGACCAAACCGGTTTGATCTTGGTAGATATCTGGTTATTTACATAAAGACTTTTAACCCACCACAACATCTTTTCTTGGAAACAACAAGAGAAATGATGATGAATGGTGGATTGATTGTAGGGAGAGAGATGGTGAGATACGAAACGCCTAGACCGGTGATTGGGATACACAGATACGCGTTCGTGCTGTTCAGACAGAGTGGGAGGCAAACGGTGAAGGCGGCGCCAGCAACAAGGGAATGTTTCAACACAAGAGACTTCTCTTCTTTCTTTGGTCTTTCTCTACCTGTTGCTGCTGTTTACTTCAACGCCCAACGTGAAACTGCTCCTCGACGACGTCCTTCTTATTAATTAACTTATAATACTCTCACTCTATATAGAATAAAGTTCACTATACACATACCTTTATGTGCCAAAATGAAGTCCTAATTTAGCACAGAGAATGGTGTGTGTTGTTTTGTATGTTAAACCCAAAAGAAATAATTATGATAAGACTCTTGTTACTCAAGAAGTTACAATATCGTTTCATTAAATTATCAAGAAAACATATAATTTCACTAATAGCTGCCTCTCGGGATAGTTTCATCAATGAGGGAAAAAAAAAAAAAAAAATCTGGGTAGTATAATTGGGTTCTCATCCTCTACACTTTTGACTCAAAAAGCTTTTATTATTTTTTCCTTTGGCCCTCTAACAAACAAAGTATCACAAAATACAATTGCACCATTTTGAATCATCTCTTCTTGCTGCTGTTCTTCTTCCTTCCCTTAACTTGGCTCTCCAAAGCCTTGAGCCTCTTACTAACAGGACTCAACGATGCTGAAGAGATCCTCGGGTTTACTGTGGAAGGTGGTTGTGTCTGGTTCTGTGTATGGTCCTGTGTCATGGCTTTCAATTTCTTGAGAGCTGAGAACAGGTCAAAGGAAGGTTGTTGACCTGGAGGAGGTGGAGGCAGATCAGGTATGTTTAACATCTTCTTCACTCGAGGACGCTTAATCACTGTAATTCATCACCAGATTAACCATTCATTGTTATTGTTATGCCGCAATTATGAATCTTAATTACACACTCACTCACTTACCAAGTCCATACGTGAGAGAGAACAAGTTGGATGTGATCCAGTAGCAAAATATGGCCTGCAAATTTTTGCAAATACGTTAGAAAATCCATTGCACAACAGTCTTTGGAGTTTTTCGATCAATAATAATAACCTGTGGAAAACTCATTGTCATCGGGACTGTGAGTAGGGCGAAACCCCGACAAACGTTTTTTACAGTGCTTGCCATTGGATTTCCTTCCATGCCTTCTTGTGCATTACACTGGGAGTGACGGATTCAAGCTTATAACTTAGTAAGTCTGACAGATGTCAAACTGTTTAAAAGTTAGCAGAAAATGTACCTCAACGGTTATCAAGAATGTCAATGCTGTTATAACCGGTAAGATGTATAAGCTGTCCGGGGTTGTTAGATCGGTAAACCATAATGCACCTCCGGTTTGGAATGAAGGTACCTTCTCTGCCATATTTCGAATCTGAGGGAAGAAAAGTAACCGATTGAGACGAAAAGGCTATATCAAATAACACGGCCAAAAGGCATCTTAAAGATTAAAAGGTCTTACAGCAAGGAAAAAGCAGATGAACAGAGGTCCCTGAATAAACATCCCTTTCATTGGGGTGAATGGAGTGACACCATATCTGTAAATTACAAATAGACAGTGTATTTTTAGGTGGACATATCTACCAATATACTCAAGGTCATATGATTCTCGACCAATACAATAACTGGTAGAACAGACAAGTTATGATATGACATGTAGAGCACTCGTTTTAGTAAATATATACGAGTTTATGTGTTTGGATTCTGTCACAAACCTATCTCAGTTACTGTAAATTTAAAAGCAGCTTACTCTTTAAACAAATTCTTCATTTTTTTTTGACCTTCTGCCATCGTAACGTGGTCCATTCCCTGAACACATATAGGGAGAAAGGAAATGGAGAAAATCAAAAGACACATGAAGATAAGGAAATTCTGAGCTAAAGCTGAGTGGGCAAGCAGTCAGTGCAAAAGCTATTAGCAGAGTAGCAAAAGTGAGGAGGAAGCACATGATGTATGGCTATGATAACAAACTTAACGTACCTTGTTTTGCATTTCCTCCCTGATGGACTCCAACCGCGGCCTCATCAGCTGCATGATCATAGAACAGACTACTGATGGATGCGAACAACAAAATAAATGACAAAAAAAAAAAATGCGCATAGACGTATGCTTTCCTTTCTTTCATATGTCATATTTTGTTTCAGAACCCGATTATGTAAAACACACAAAAAGCAAGAAGAAAATGTAATGCTTGAAGAGTAGGAATTTTCTCATGAAGTTCATTAGTACCTTTTTTATCGTAGTTTATGATTTATGGAGACTAGTGTTATTGATTACAGTGATGTGGATCCCAGCTTTATATTCTATACAGAAACTATAACCACATGTAATATGATTTTTTCTACAAAAATATTTGGGGAAACCAGCCAACAATTTTTTCCTCTAATGCCAGAACACATAACTTCTACTATGTGGAGTATATATACAAAGTGATATTTGCATGAAATATTACTGGCTGTAAACCTATTGTGAAAGGGTATTGTTTAGTATCACATATCGATGGAACAAGAGAAAGGGGAAAAGATGCATCATCCTAAATGGTCTCCAAGTTGCAAAAAAGGAGTATACGGGAGACACATACCGATAACTTTGTTGTGTCTTTCATTTGTTTGATCAAGAGAGGAACTGTTGATGATCGGATCAAAATTGTTGCTACAACAATGGATGCCCACCTGTTAATAGCCAGAAAGGATATGAGGAAACAATAATATCTTAATCCAGATGTTATTTCAGATTTTAACTCATATATATCCAGATTTTGAGCATTTGCATTTTTTATAAAGAGACTACCCCTGATTGCTAGGTCCTCTTCTTAAACATTATTCAACATATAAAGGTCATAGAGGATAAAGAGAAAAGGAACCAATGGAAGACAACAACACGTAAAAATTCCATCTAATCTAATAGGAAAATTCAGATTCTGCATTCTGAATTAGAGAAGCGTGACATATTTGTTGAGTAACAGCACAGTGATTTAAAGAAATGCAAACTAGCTGCTATGCCATTGGATTTATATAAAGAAATGCAAAGTTTCTGCTATGCTAACACTGAAAAAACTGGATGCAAATTCATGGTGTGCCAGCAATGAAATACTAGTCAGTAGTATTCAGCTAACATGTGATGTGATGTATACTTACGATAAAAAAAAACAAAATCCAAGTTTCTTACCACTCAAAACCAGTGAATGAATGCAAATTCATGGTGTGCCAGCAATGAAATACTAGTCAGTAGTATTCAGCTAACATGTGATGTGATGTATACTTACGATAAAAAAAAACAAAATTCAAGTTTCTTACCACTCAAAACCAGTGAATGAATGCACCATATCAATGCAATGCTGAAGGACGGCGATAGGCAAGAAAGATTCACTAGCTGCAAGTGAAACTTCACTGACAGCAGCAGCAACCTGAGCTGGGGCATCTTGCAATGTTGAGTCGGTTATGACTTCTGCGATGCCGGACATCACTCCAATATTTTCTGAACCGACACCATGTGCACTTGAGATATAACGATAGAAAGCAAAACCAGACGTAGGAACCAGAGGCACATGTAAGCCTCCTACAGAAATTAGAGAGAAATCTGAGTTGATAGCGGATCTTTGGTGAAGAAAGCTATGGTAACTTCTATGAGATGTGAATGAATCCTCTTCATGATCATTCTCACGAGGGATAATATGATAGGATAGCTGCTTCCGTCGACCGATAAGTGTGGACCTTATAGATAAGGCTCTCCTGAAAGCCATTGCAGAATCTAAACAAGATCCTGCAAGTAAAAGTGAAAAAGCCGACGATTGCTGATTAGTGAAGATGTATGTGATTTTCAGATCAAAGAGTAAAGCTTTTGACATCGATCTTACGAAAAGAAGATTCTTTAGAAACCTTCTTATTAATTCCTAATTAACAACGAGAATGCAGACGAAATCAAGTTTTAATTTGGAAAATATGAAGAGCAAAAGAATAGCGATTCCACGAAAAAACAAAACCCAAATGGAGTAAATTCTCATAGACGAGAAAACGGCAAGATTGAAGAAGACATGGAAACAAAACCAGATTGGAAAGCAGAGAGATTTGATAACAGCGTCAACTCACATACATATCCAAATCTGAGCCTTGGGTATGAAAAACAGTACGAAGAATCAAACCAAATCCTAACAATAGAAAACCTAATTGAACGAACAGAAAATCTGCGGAAATAAAACCTGGCAATGGAAGAAGAATACGGTGACGATGAAATGGGTTGCGCAAGTGTGTAATGAGATTGGATGTGAAATTAGGGGTTTTAGTTAAACCGATCGGTTTTTATTTTGGGATTGGTTAAAAACCGAACCGAATCCGATCGGTTTTTACTTTGGATTCGGTTTATTTATTTATTTAATATTTTGGTCAGGAGGTCGGTTTTGATTAGTAGTATTTCTTGGTGAGTTTTGATGTTAGGTCCGAGCAATTCAATCAAGAGCAGGGTACGAAAGATCTACAAGAAGGGATTCAACTACCAAGGGAAGCTAGGATTCGTATGTTACGAGAAAAGCTTGGGTTATGGAGGATGCTAAAGAAACAAAAATGGTCCAAGGTTAGCCCCATTGAAAGTGGCGATTCATTCCTGATGTGAACCGAACATTCTCAATTCAAGTATGATTTTCACTCGGTAGCTATATCGATTGCTATTGCGAAGAGTGTGACTAGAGGAGGGGATGCTCTTTCAATCCTATAATATTGCACCTGGAGGGCTCCACAATTCAAGTGTCGGATTAAGAAACTATGTGTTGATGATGCCTCTTATTCTCTGTTTTTACACTTCCCTTTTATCCTCTGTGTTGATGCCTCTTATTTCGGGTTGTTCCTAAACTCATTTTGGATTGAAGTTGAAAAAGAAAAATCAAAAAGTAAACATTTATTTAATTTAATAAATAAAAACCATTTTGTTTCCCCCTAATTTGTTTCTGACGAAAAAAGCTACATTGCGTTCACACAACATCTATTGCAAACCAACTCCCAAACACACAGAAACGAAAATAAAGCCTCCTTTTTTTTTGTCTATAAACCCTAGCTTGTGCAACAATCAAAAGCGTCCGAAATTAATCAAAAGATATGACGACACCATTATCTCCAGTGGTAATCTCTTTCTTCTTATTACTGCCGGCGATATGTTCAGTCACCATTGAAAACGCGGCGGATTGTGCGGCGGTCGGAACGCTGATTTCATCGTGCACGGAGTTTGTGAATTTCGGGTACCCGGATCCGATACCCGGGTACCCGAAATTGCTTCATGGATCTCATTAATGTCTATAGCTCAAACGCCACCGCCATTTCTACCTTGTCTGGCTTCTGCGGCGTCGTTTTGGGCTTCACCATCGACCCTAACACCGATTGCAACTTGTATGAATAAAATAAACCCTCTCTCTCTCTATATCTCTCTTCTTTATGATTAATTTATTTCCCTTTTTAGCATTCAATAAAATATTTCAAGGGCAAAGAGACTTTCAAGGCAGAGTTGATTCCATAACGACGTCGTATCACCTATGGATCACAAATTATGAGTGTTTTAATCTGAGTTCCCGTTAGTTCAACAAGAAATATTCCTCTAAACGATGTATATTACAACTCTTGTCTTCAAAATTACAGTAACGAATGCTAACTGTTACATCAGTTAGTTTTAGTTTTTTTTCCATTTTTCTGGTATATAGACAATCAAATCATTTTACCCCATATCGAAAATTCATCTCATCAACTTGGATCAAATGCAGTTTTATTTATCTTTGATTGAAGTTGAACACTAATCAACAGAGATTATAGAAAAGAGTTTTTTTTTTGTTTTGCTCCTTCTTTTGCACGCAATCGAAACTTGTTAAAAACAATTTACACAATTCCAGTGTTAATACTTTTTTCTCCTGGAAATTTTCCCAAAGTCGAAAAAAAAACCATAAACCTAAACAAGAAACGAAGAACGCATCCTTGATTTCTCGCTATGGTTCCGATTCAATTGATCAGAAACTCCTCCTCCTCCTCCTCCGTAGTAACCGGGGCTTCCAACATCCAAACTCTGCTCTGCAACCGCCGTGTAGTAATAATACTGTCCATGAACAGATCTCTTGTACCCACTGGTCTCATTAGACAACTCAAGCCTCTGTTTCGGGGCGCTCTGTGACCGGACTTTAGCTTTGTAAGACTCCGTGTTAGCCATGTAATTCGGGTGATAACCCGAGTAGTAATAGTTATTACATCCCCAAGAATACTCGCTTCTTGTCGTCGGTGTAAACGGGGTTCTTCTCCTTGAACCACTAGACCCAACTTGAGGACTATTCTCTGTACTTCTCGAACCCAACAGAGATTGTTGTCTTTTCCTCGGAGACTCATTGTTTCTGTCTGAACGTAGCGGTTTCGCATGATAATGAGGCTTCCAAGTATCGACTTCTAGGATCTTGTCGTCTTCCTCGGCTTGCCAATATAAACGTTTGGAGCCACGGTGGTCCATAGGGATGATTTCAGCGTTTGAAACGCAGCGCGTGTGGAGAGAACGCGGAGAAGAAGGGAACAACAGAGCGGTTGAGGAGTGGAATGAAGCAGAGGAGCGAGAGGAACGAGAGGCTCGAGCACGAGCTTGAGCTTGGAGACGAACCAGAGTCTGCATCCTTCGAAACATATCTGCAGTTTGTTTTCTCACTATGTGTCCTCTCACTAAAGCTTGAAGCTTCACTAATGCCTTTAGTGCTCTTAATGCCCTCCTCGCCTGAAATTTTCCGCATTGGCCAAAAAAACCAGAAAAGCTAAATCCGATGATAAATCAACAAGACAGGTTTTGATTACTTGTCTGCGATTGTGTTTATTGTAAGCATTTCAATCAAATTTCTTTTGTTAGTTGTAAACGTAAGCGCCAAATATACAAACTATAAATATTTCTATTTTTAAAATGCGATTTTACTTACATGTAAGTTGTAACACACAAAAGGAAACGCAGAAATGGCGTTTGAAACAATAGAGGCCATAACCCCATTTATTGACTCCAGCAATAATCAAAAATTAAGTTTGCCAGCATATTTTAAACCCAAAGAAAGAAAGTGAATGAAGGGATTTGTGGTTAGTGAAATTATTCTCTATTGCTTTTAGTTTCCTAACCACTTCCACTTGTACCCAAAACTCGATTTAGTAATTACAGAGCCCACCATTTGCAAAAGTATGTCTCAAGGTCAAATGTACACACACACACACGAGTTCTTCTTTTCACATTGGTCGAGATTTGAGAACCTTATATATTGGAAATTACATAGTATAACTCGAATTAGAGAATCTTCAAATTCGGTGTTACGAAACTTTTATTGATAAACGATTCACCGATAGGAACTTGAAAAAAGGTAAAACATGGTTACAAAATGGGGAAATAAAAAGAGAGAGATTTGCAGATTTTGTAACTTTCTTAAAAATTTTAAAAATATTTAGCATTTTTGAATTTAATTAAGAAAATAACACTTATTTTATTTTTCATAACAATTTCATATATGTACAATATGACATATACCGTACACGAAACGGTAAGAGAAAAAGTAAAATGAGATTAATAAAAAGTAATAAAAAAAAACTAAAAAAACATTGAAAAAGTGACTTTTGGTCCAAATAAATCAAATAAAAATTACAACTTTAGAAGTTTTTGAGTTAAAGAATTCTCAACTTTAAAGTCACTGAAAAGAAAAAAAATAAAGTTGCTTCTAAAGCAAAACAACCCATGTGTAAAATACTAATCAGTGTTATTTATTTTCATAAATTCAGAATTAAAAAAGATCAATATAAGGGGAAAAAGAAGTTGGCCTCTTACAACAAAAATCAATGATTCACACCAACACTAATGTAAGTTTTATTTCAAAATTCTGAAAAGCTATAATATGATCAGATCCTTGATAAAATTTGATATTTTGGGAAGAAACTGGCCATATAAATTATAAGTATTCATAACCACTAAATATAGTGTCGGCAGAGTGTATCAAGTTTCCAAATAATCTTCTTCGTTTCACATTTGTTTGTCTTCTTCTATACTCTGTTTCTCTGGGACCAAAAGCCCCCCCAAAAAGAAAACAATTTATATGCACATTGTTTCTATTTTCAAAAATTTCAGTAGAAAAAACAAAAATTTGAATTTGGGAATGAGAAAAAAAAAAAAAATTTAGACAGCTATTTCACACTAGCTGAGGATAGAACAGTTTCAAAAATTTGAAATCTATTTTGAATTAGTTAAAATTCAAAACTTTATGTGTGGTGAGAAATGAACTAACCAGATAACCACGGAAAGAGGATTGAATCTTCACCGCCGCGAGATACTCCTGAGCCCACCGGCGGTTACTCCCTCCGCCGTTTCTCCCGCCGGTTCCGCTGGTGAGTCTAACAACTTCCGCCGCAGCATGAGCAGCAGCTAGAGCAGCCTCCGCCACCGCGGCGGTCGCAGCCGCCACGGCTATTGCATGTTTGTCGGCATTTTCCTCCTCCACCGTCGTCGCCGTAGGGTACGAACGTCTCTTGCTGGAATTAGAAGACGCCGGATTAGAGGATCTGGTGGTGAAGCTCCATCTCCGTCTGTCACTCGACGGAGCCGATTTACCCGGCTTCTTACTACCGAAAAGTCTCCCGAAAAAGCCCATAGTTCATCGTCGGGAAATCGCCGGAGATTGTGGTTAGAGTTTATCGGAGATTTCTCCAGCTAGACTACACTTCATGCAATTGCTGAGAATTTGTTTGTTTATTAAGAGAAAAAAACCATAAACTTATTGAGTATATGTGAGCTTATATAACGGCTCATATACTACATTGCAGAGTACGCTTCCACGCGCCCAACTGTTGCGCGTTTGCTCCACGCGTTTTTTGCTTTGCTTGACTTTAGGTAGCGTCGGTTAAAGTCAATGGGCCTGACTACTCCTAACCGTACCAGATCTGTGGTTGTGGTTCGGTTCGGTTCGGTTCAGAACCTTTAACATTAACAACGTCATTTTTTAATTATTTTGGTAATGTGAATATAAGATATTTGAATCAAATAGAGTACATTAATTTTTTTTTTTTTTAAATGAGAGAGAATAATTGGGAGGACGTGTCATTATTTGAAGCCCATAGTTCACTGCAGTCAAGTAGTGACTGCGACTTCTGCACTCTGCAGCTTTTTCTATGCCTTTCTCTTTTCCTCCAATGAGCTGCAAACTTTATAATTATGTAGAGAATATATATCTTAAACCTCATTTTTGGTCTATGAAGCACGGGTACTTATATATGTAGCTGTCTCACGTACCACAAACGTTTTGGAGATGTGTACGGCTTGGTAACGGTTCCTAAACATTCCCGTGACGTTATAAGCAATTAAGTTAAACAAGGAATTAGAACATGATTTTAGTTTTCAAATTTTTCCTCCTTTTGATTGAAAAAAATAATTATTTCAATACTTATTATAACATTCGTGAATTAAATGATAAAAATTCTTCTAAAAACAAAGGATTATCACAAATGTAAGGTTAAATGTATTGTAATGTTTATATGTATATGTATTGACATATCTATACCGTATCCGTATCCATAAAATTTTAATTTGCCGTTTTCCGTCCCCGTTTCTATTCCCATTCCCGTTTCTAGTTCCCGTATCCGTTTCAGTGCTACTTAGTTTTTGGTGTGTGTGTGTGGATGACAAGTGTTTTCTTTCAGAGGCCATATAATAATGCGTATGCTAACTTGTTATTGTGGTGGCATATTCAACTTACATTTGTATTAAGACAAAATATGAAATTGATAAATGGGTTGTACCCAGTGTGCTCTCCAAGAGATACAAACAGGCGCTAAGTATACCTTAGCCATTTTTATATACCAAATCATCCGTCTTACGTACCCTCTATGTATTGTGAATCTGTGATCACGAGTGATATGATCTCCAAGTTCATCCTCTAGGTATTAATAATAATAATAATAAATGAGTGGTTAATCACCAAATTAACTCGATTTATAAAGTTTTTTTTGGTCCCCTCGTTTATTTGTCTATTTCAATTGTTTAGGTAACCTTTAGTCACTAGGATGCAGTTTATGAAGTAAGTCTAGGACTCTAGAGAAAGGACAAAAAAAGAGAGGGAATATTCCAAAATAAAACTAGCTGTGATTACGATCGTCTATACTAGTAACCCTAATAAATGCTATTCAGCAATCAGCGCTAGGGTCAGGCGTAATTTACATATTTTCGATCATTTTAAAACACACATAATTAATTAACTTGTTCACACAAAAAAAAAAACTTACATAAATTCCCATGCATACTAAAATAAGCCAGCAATCTAATTATTTCCGATACTTAGACTTACATACATGATCAATAATTTTTTTTCTTTCACTTGAACAGTCAATGAAAGTTTTATTCTCATAATTAGCAAAGCTTAAAAACGGTATAATACAGAAAATACATTAAAAAAACAAAAAAAAAGAGAGAGAGATTTCTCATTATTCCTTATTTCTTCCATTTCCCTGGATAATCTCGGAACTGATCACTAGCTCTTAGCTAAACTAAGCATTTAGACCTGCATTGCATACCACACAAAAAAAAAAAAAAAAAAACTCAGAAACGAAACCATTAAAATGAAATAAAAGCATATATATCATTTAAGAAACATATATATTAAAAGCATGTAGCTAAGTTAACTAGGGCTGATATACGAGGCTCGATCCTACTTATATAAATGAAGGCTGATGTTTTTAGCTTAACAAATTTGGACTATTAATTTTCAGATCGCAGCTCATCGAATCTTACGCCAAGTCTTTTGCATTGGCCATGTTTTTTGGTATTATGTATAAATGATCTCAGATTACAAAGAAATATAATCTAAATGCTGGTAGTCTATTGGTTAAATAGATGTTGATACAAAGTTACCGAATCCAAACTCAAAACTCTGTATGAGATTTTTTTTTCCAAATTAAAAAAAATTATCATGATATTAGAAAGTGCAAAATATTCAAAACTACTTAATAAGAAAAAACCGTACCGCAATTGATAGCAGGAAGGTTACAAAGCGAAGGAAGAGAGGTGGCTGCGCGGAGAGCGTTGCATAGACAATCTTTGTTAGTAGATTGGAGGGCTGCGCAACACTCGGAATTCGGGCTGCCTGAACCGGGCAGCACCATTGCCGCACACACCTGTACATTTGCCAGATCGTTGCCACATTCTTGGGCTTGAACCACTGGTCCTGTTTCTATAGCAGTCATGGCTAGAAACAGGACACCGAGAACCGCTGCCAAAGACTTGAACGATTCCATAGTTTAATGTATATTTGACGAAGCTCTGTCTATATATAAGATATCACAGTTACATATGTATATTTATATAGTGTTCGAATGTGTATTTTCGAGAGACGTTTTGCATGGCCAAGTGGTCTAGTTACTTCATAAGATTTACATGATAAAAGCTAAAAGCAAGAAAATAATAACTGTTCAATTTAGGTTTTTTTTTTGTTTTTGTATATAATTAAATCCACACTGAGTGCAAGTTATTTTATTCAAGTTAAAAAATATATTATGATTTTATAATCAAGTTTTTTTTTTTTTTTTTGACATCTAGGATTAATTCTTGAATCTTTTTTCCGTCTCAAGCCTTAAATAAACGAGGTGATTAAAAAAACAAAAAAAAGTAAAAAGGTACAATATTGATGGATAGGGATGAGTTGTTGAAGAACAGTCTTCTCTTTTCCAGAATTAGACAACAGTTTCCAAAAAACCTCTTCGTAAAAACATAGGGAAGCTTAATTAATCTAAAGTACAACAAACACAGCACAGTGGACAAGTTAACATTGATGAACCTCCTCATGAGATTCATATACCTAAGACAGCTCTAGTCTTTAGTACTCATTCTGTACAAAAAGGCAACATTTGGAACGACCAACTATCAATTCCCAAAAGACCCTCCCTCATTCATGCCTTCCAAGAATATCCCACGCTTTCATCAACCTCGCTGCTGAAAACCCCGTTATTCGCAAAGTTGAGAGATGTGTTAGAGACCATACCTTCCTGGTTTTGGCTCTGGTCTAACCCCTTAATACCTCTGAATCTGTTGGAGGTGCTTGGTGTTTCCGCTATGGGCCCATAATCCGTTCTGCTTCTTCCCATGTTGACATTGCAATTCATGTTCAGACCAGAAAGTGACTGTTGTTGTTGTTGTTTCCCGGAGCCTCCATTGCTGTTTGCCATCTGTTGCCATATTTGGTGAATCATCTGTTGTTCCAATGTTTGGTTACTGTTACTACAGGAAGGTTGTTGGTGGTATTGCTGCAGCGAGCTGTTATAACTGGAACTTGGCATTTGCCGCTGAGGAGACAGATGGGAAGTAACACCGCTGATTGATGGGCTCTGCACAAAACCAGGCAACAAAGGACTAGTTCCTTGATAGCTCGGGGATGGGCTCGGGTTTCTTGATGGTTCTTGTTGGATTGTGGCGTTGGTTGGCTCAGAATTCAGATGATTCTGTTTCATTAGCATGGTCTGGTAGTTGGTAAGCGCAAAGCCGCCGGGAAGAGATCCTTGACTGCTCATATTGTTCATCGGTATGTTTATCCCGGAATTGCGCAAGGCCATTAGCTTGTTGAGGCTGTTCCTATCAGGTGGAAGCCCTCGAGCAGCATTTGCTAGTTGCTCCATCTCCTGCATCTGCAATTTACCTGTCCTCATTTGATATGGATAGCTCTTCAAAGCCTCTGCAGATGAAAAAAAAACAGCAAGCTTTTAATAAGCACAAAAAAAAAAAAAAACACAAATGCGTTTTGATGAAACGCAGGGAAACTCTGGGGTTTATCTATGAAATTACCTATTGGACCAACTTTTTGGTCACGACAGAAGTCAATCATATCTTTCATGCTGCTGACAACCTCAGAAATCTGTAATAATAAGAAAAAAAAGACAAGAGTTGAACAGAAAGAAGGAGATAAGCCACGAGGATGATGCAGAGAAATTAGGAAATTATATCAAGATAGTAAGCAGACAGATACCTGCAAACATCGAACATATCGTTTGGAAAAGCCCAAGTTATTGAGTGAATGTGACTCCAAGCTTTTCGCTAGTTGATGTCCAGCAGTCATGACCCTGGAGCGAAAAGACTTAGCATCTATCAACATATCATATTTGCATCTATTAAGCTGAAATCACTTTGATTTTCATTGCATAAGTGAAAAAACTTACCTAATCACTGTAGAAGATGCAAAAAATAACGAAATGGATTTGATCGAAAGGAAAAAAAAAAAAAAAAAAAGAAAGGTAGAAGTCGTCTAGAATCATCGACTCACATGTTGCTATTGGCTTGCAAATCCTGCTGATGAATCCCATCTGATCCACTTTGATTGATGGTGCTCTGGCATTTCTCAGCAACCTGAAGCAATTGGTTCACCTGCGAGACAAGACATTCCAAAATCTCAGGACCAGGCATTCCAAATAGAGTTTCAAAGATTGCAAAAAAAAAAAAAAACGATTGTTACCTGTGGGGCTACAAGGCGGCGAGGAAGTAGCTCTTCATGTCGACGAGTACAGAACTCCCATGAGAGAATCTGATGAAAAGCAGAAGGATAAGCTAAACTACTCTAATCCATAAAATGGAGAATAGTAATTGGAATCAAAAGCTCTTTGAACCTTTAGCTCTTGGGAGAATATAATCCGAAGGTGGCCTTCACGAACAACACGGATATGTTCATACACACTCTCCTGAACTGCTTTTGCATATTCTAACATCATAATTCCAGAAGAGAATCTGCGTTCAGACGGCACACCCAGATAAAGAAGCTCGTCAAGGACACCACTTGCAAATTTGATTTCGTTAAGCCTTGGCAAGACATCAAAAGTTGCTTCTGCATAATTCATAAGAAAAACTTACTAAGAGAAGATGTTTCGCTACCATTTACATTTTTTATATTTTCCCTCTTCTTAATCAGGGGATAAGTACAATGTTGCGAGCTCTTGAACTTACCAAATCCTCTTCCCGATTTAGAACCACAAAGATCGCACTGCCATTCATCCTGCAAATAGCAAAAAGAAATACAACAAGAATAAGTTTACATTACGCTATATCATATGCGTAATTACACTGTAAGACCCGAATCTAATAAGCAAAGAAGATCAAGAGAAAGAGAGCATGAAAAAAAGTTGCAAACTATGATACACTTGCAGACTCAAGTACATCTATATAATGATTTATTCACGTTTTGGAGTATAAACAAGCACAAAATAAAAAACAGGTGGGGAGACAGACCGTGGCTGCCTGAGGAGAAACACCAAGTGCGCTATGCCCCACATTATCGTAATGAGAGAGACACCATCTTTTCTTTGCACGGGGAGAAAAATACTCCGTCACAAATTTCCTCCAATAAACAATACTGCTCTCCTACAAAATCAGTAACTGGTACCCGTCAAAAGCTTTTTTCTAGTATACACATAGAACCAAAATCCTGACGACTACATGCATACTCACAGAAGGCCTTTGCCGCTGATGATATAGGTACTGCATTAATCTTCGAGCACAGACGCTATTATCATAAGGTCGTTGCCCACCAGATAGTTGCAGCTGCATTCCTTGTTGTTGCAACTGCTGCTGCACCTGTTGCTGCTGCTGCAGCTGAACCCGCTGCAATGGTGGGAGGGACTGGATATATTGTTGCTGTTGCCTCAGCTTTTGTTGCTGAAGCAAGAGTTGGAACTGTGGGTTCTGGCCTTGTTGTTGTTGTTGTTGCTGCTGCTGCTGCTGCAACATTTCCTGTCTCTGAAGCCACTGACGTAAAATCTGCTGCTGCAGAGCATCATCCTGTTTTGAATCTAGTCGAGGTTTTTTCCGTGCTTGGGTTAAATTGTTTGGGTCCTGAAAGAATGATTCAGAAGCACGACGCCCCATAGAAAGCGGGATTTGATTAGTTTGAGACGTGGGCAGTGATGTAGCACTGGAGCCTCCTCGCTGAACACTCGGATCATGATGGGAGGCCCGTTGCACAACAGTCGACCCGTCAGCAACAGATGACCCAGAAATGGTGATATTGTTAGAGGAGAAAGACATTGGGGAGGCCGGCAAACGCATATAGGACTCATTATTGATGCTAGCGCTACGCTGCAAATGAGGACCGCCTCCAGAGAGGCCTGAATTAGCATCTGTGACAAGAGAACTGGCTCCTGCGCTTGGACCCGGGGTTGAGACGCTCATCATAGCAGGATTGTGCATGTCCCCAGAAACCATACTGAGATTGTGATAACAACCAGGGACAGAATTAGAAGAGTTCCCATACGAGGAAGTGAAGTGAGAGTTGATGAAACCTTGGGATTCATCATCGCCTTGGAAGAAAATCCCAGAGGTTGACGAAGATCCAGCAGCCATAAAGGTAGGTCCCAAGCCAGTTTAGTCCGAAATGCGACACAAATGTCCCACCTTTAATGGAGATATCTACAACATAGTATAGTTATAGATGAAATCAGATCAAGAACATTGTCTTCTATCGCAACATAAACTTGAATCTGGCGCTCCAGTAAGAGAAAAAAACTCTCCAACTATGAAATAAAAAAAAATCCCAGATCCCAACATCGTACACATAAACACCCATAGAAATAGCTAAAGAATCGTTTTTTTTCGTATCCTACAAAACACAAAGGATCACAAACCCGAACAGAATAAAAAACCCTAATTTACATGACAAAAACTGAACCCAGAAACTAAACCCCAAACAACAAAAAGGAACACATAAAATCAGAAACTAAGAGCAAAGAGAGAAGAGAGAAAAAAAACCCACAGAAATTACCCAACGAATAAAAAAAAAAAAAAAGCTTCAGAAGAAACATACCAAGAAGAAGTGTGAAGTGGAGCTTCGATCAGCATAAAACAAAGTAAAATCACAGCATAGAACAAACAAAACCCAACAGAATCGGAAGAGAATTAGTAAAAGGGAATTAAAAAAAAAAAAAAAACTGCATCGAAATTTCAAGCTGGAATTACTAAAAAAGAAAAAAAGAGAATTATTTGATGCATAAATGGAAAAAGGAGAGCTGGAGCATAGGCTTTTGAGGCATCCTTATATACCTAGTGGAAATCGCAGAGCCACAAATGACCGGACTACCCGGTGACCATCACCTAATGACACGTGTGGGCTGTATGTATCGTTTGATCAATTGGTAACCTTTAGATCTTTATGGTTCGTGGCCAAGCTATGACCCGATGATCGATAAAGGCAGTTTTATTTATGATCGTCCGATTGAGAGGTGCGATCTTCTGCGGCGCACGTAGATTCAACAAATACATTTGCCCATTGACCAAATAAAATATATATATTTTTTTTTTGGGGTAATAATAACTGTACCAATGATTGTAGCTGTAAATGACAAATACCACTTTGTTTGCTTATTCACACCAAAAATACGGATTTACCCCAATACTACTCACTTCCACAATTTAACCCCCAATCATGGAGCTAAGACACACAAAAAAGCTCTAATAGTTCACAGTCGAGATATTGTTCAGTGGTTTCACCAAACCATACATCTTTTCGCCTTCAACAATGGCAACTTCCTGATGGCGTGCGCTGTTTCTCTAGTGTTCTGTTCGAATATGGGATCCCAGTAACCATCAAGTCAAAAACGAACAGACTGAGACGGGCTCAGACATTATATTGAACACTATAAGACTCTTTTATCCCGCCATTCGCCTAATGAGGACAAATCAAAAACTAACAAAAAGTGTCACAATTTCAGATCCTAAGTTCCACGATTTCTAGCTATCAAATCAGAAATACGCGATAAATACCTTGAAATGAACCCTAACATCAGAACGGGAGCCATAGCTTTTACAATTCCTTTAACGGGCTTAATCAAATAAGCCCATTTATTAATAACTAAATCATCTTTAGGCCCATTTATATGGTCTTAAAACCCAACAACCGTGTCTTGTTGAGGAGAGGATTAAAGAAAGCTCGCGGTGTGTTTGATCTGCCATGTTCCTTATGGAACGGTCGAGAGAGTTAGGGGGAGGACACAGCACACCGACGAAAGTTGGAGACAATGTGGATCTGCGAGATAGACAATATAAGTTGCAGAGTTTGTCGGAGTTAAGCGCTGACGTGTAATGCAAGTTTCTGTTTTCGTTTTTTCATTAGATTACCTGTACTTAGGAATGTAGAACACGACTTGTACAGAACAGAGATGAGTTTGCACCCAAAAAAAAACACAGAACAGAGATGAAAATGTGTGTGGGGGACATTAATTTTTTAGTTATATTATCAGGAAATTAAATATGTGGGGTTACAACGGGGATCACTCGTATTTTATATATAAAATAATGTGATGACTGATAATGAGACATAACAACAATCACATTAGCTGTCACTCGTTTCTTTACTTTTTTTTTTCATTTGCTTCTATGATTTTATATCGTTCTTCTTCCACGACTTCTGTCCAGAAGCAGAGAGAGAGAGAGATAGATTGAAAACTAAATTATAAAAAAACAAAGTATATTTACTTCCCTTTGTTCAGACGTTTCTTTATTACTCTTCTTTCTTCTTGACCGTGTTCAGAAATCAAGTTCATCTCATCATTTCACTGTTCTCTTTCTCTCTCTCTATCTATAGTTTTTGTCTTTTATTTAAGTTCTTTGGAATTTTCCACCAGAAAAGATAAAATGATGAAAATGAGAATTGGAATAACCGCCGGCGATGGTGAGCTGGAGCTCCGACCTGGGGGAATGGTTGTACAGAGACGAACGGATCATACCTCCAACGTGCCACGTGTCATTCGGGTCCGGGTCAGATACGGGTCGGTCCACCACGAGATCACTATCAACTCTCAATCTACTTTCGGTAACCCGAAACAAAAACAAAAATTTCATTTTTTTTCGTATGCTCTGTTTTTGACATTGGTTGTTATTAAATTTAACAGGGGAATTAAAGAAGATACTATCTGGTGAGATAGGAATTCATCACCAAGACATGAAGATTCTATACAAAGACAAAGAAAGAGATTCGAAGATGTTTCTTGATCTTTCTGGTGTCAAAGATCGTTCGAAGCTGATTCTCAAAGAAGATCCGATTTCTCAGGAGAAACGTCTCCTGGAGCTGAGGAAAATTGCCGCCAAAGAGAATGCCATTAAAACAATCTCCGAAATTAGCTTCCAAGTCGATAGACTCGCCGGAAAAGTAACGGAATAAACAGAATTTCGAATTCTCTCATGAAAACACTCTTGTCTCGTAAATTAAAAGTAGAAACAAATGGTTTTTTTTTGGATTTTAGCTGTCGGCTTTTGATACAGTGATTGGTAAAGGAGGGAAGGTTGAAGAGAAGAATGTTGAGAATTTGATAGAGACGATGATGAATCAGTTGGTGAAGCTCGATGCGATCTTAGGCGATGGAGATGTTAAACTGAAGAAGAAGATTCAGGTACTCAAATTACATGGTTTCGATTGCTAACAAAATACCGTTATGGAATCGACTGAATTCATAATAAAAAAAAAAGACAAAGAGTGCAAATGGTTGACATTTTAAAGGAAAAAAAAATTGAGTATTCTTTTGGATTTTGTTAAAATTCAACCATTTAGATTAAATTTGCACTCCTCCAAATTATATTAAGCTCACCAAAAATGTGGAAAATAAACCTAATTTCACTAGAAATTGTTCTTATACAAAAGAGAAAAGAAAAACGTTAGAGGAAAAATGTTTAATTTTTTTTCTTTCATTTTTCATTATTTTCACTCATCACACCCAAAAAGAGTTAAGGGTAAAAGATTTTGGTGGAATCACGATTTATACTCAAATTATTTCGTCATTACGTACGCATATCAATGGAAAATATAATTGCGTAGGTGATTTTACATTTATATTTAGAATTGCAGTTTTGAAAGTTAACGGTTTATGGTGATCGTGGATATCAATTCTAAGCTTTTGTTTAGTTTTGTCAATCTTCCTTATCTTTCAGCTTTTAGTTTTAAAAGCTTCCAGTAGATTAACCTAATCCTTAATCATTTCTTCTCTTATTTCTTTTTTGTTATGTTGTAATGTTCTCTTTTTTTAATTAATGAAAACCCTTTAACAAAAAAAAAAAAGTTAACGGTTTATGACTTGGGAAAAATTATTTTGCAACGTTACCAATCAAATTCTTGATTTAACTCAAATATTGATAGGCAAAATACCTTAAATTTTGTTTTAATTTGCTACCACTAAATTTTGTGGAATTGTGAAATTATTAAACACTGCGGAAGTTTTATTATTAAGAATTAAGTGATGAATGGTTTACCATATGCTCATCTTTTCACGTTTTAAAATTTTAATTATGCTATTTTTACCATTCATACTATTCATTAATTTTTTTACATTTTCACAAAAAAAAATGAAATAATTCCGTTATATACAACTAGTGTGTTAAATATATAACTAAAAGAATCAAAAGGTGATTGATATACTAAAACTAGATTTTCAGCGTTTTATAATTATTTTACATAAACTTAATTGATCCAATTCAGTTCTTTATGCTAATAGTTATACGGCTATTCATCTAACATACTAGTTTTTTAAAAAAAAATGTGTATCTTTTGATATTTTTTTTTATGATTCGATTTGAAATGTTGGAAGGAGGAAAGATTACAGAAGTACGTTGAGGCACTCGACGTGCTGAAGATCAAGAATTCAACGCAGCCGCAAACGCAACTGAAACCACAAACACAGCCACAACCACAATACAAGGAACGAGATTTGGTGACATTTGAGGAGGAAGCGTCAAGGAAACGCATAGCCTCCTCCACAGGTCCTCCAGTGATCATAACGACGAGATGGGAGACGTTTGATTCCAATTAATCCACCTCAGCGGCTGAGGCTAAACCGGTTAAACCTGTCCATCCAAAATTCAAATGGGAATTATTTGATTAAGCCACATATATATTATACCTTACACGATAGTATTAAATATATTTTTTCTCTAATTGTGTATGATTTGTTGTTGATCGTTTAGGTTACCCTATCAAATTTTATTTTTGTCGTGTGTTATTGACTTGTAAACGAGTAGTGATTATTATCATCACCATATATTCATATATCATTGTGTGATAATGTTTTAAGTTGTGTTACCAATTTATATATTTTATGTTTTTTTTTTCAGTTTCCGCTTCACAAAAAAAAACGAGTTCACCTGAAATGAAACCCAAATTAATCATGGGAATACCTTGATGTTTTTCTCTTAAAAATTGCAAATCTACGATAGATATATTTTTATTTTTCAATGATTTTCGTAAGCTTATGAAATTTATATATCGAGAATGTGGAGAATCGCAAAAAAGTAAGCAAGTGTTGAACAACATGCTAATGAATTGCCACAGCAGTAAGTAGTTACTGTGGTGGTGTTGTAACAACGACAGTTCAAATGCGAAATGGTCCATGACAATACAATCCTCTATATAGAGATAGTGACAAACACATTGAAACAAACCATAAACTGCCAAATAAGCGTTATAATTAAACCTAATAAATACATTGCAATATAACCGAAAACATCAATCTTCTTCTAATTTATAACCTAATTCTATCTCTAGGTAACTAAATTCTAAGATTGGTCAGAATATGTAGTCTAGCCTAATATCATCGATGTATCACTATCCAAATTTAAATCCACATAATGTATGTTGTTAAATATATATATATATATATATATATATATATATATATATATATATATATATATATTATAAGACTTTTTAAACACTAATTAAATTCAGATTCATAAAAACAAAAACTCTTATAAGAATAAAACATATAAATTGAATCCATAAAATAGCAGCCAAATTTCAAAATGATGACTAAAACAACATCCAAATTTTATTATAGGTAGTCTTAAACAACACCATACCAAACTTATAAAATAATACTTAATGTATTTTTTTTAAAGCGAAACTGGGAGAACTTGTTTAATTCATGTCAGGTTCGAGCAAATCGTTCATGAAGTCTTCATCAAAATCCTGTATAAAATATACAAAGACAAAACAGTAAATGAATTTGATATAAGAAGTTGGATGTACTGTAATTCAAACGTAACCCTTCCTAAATCAAAGATAGTATATAAAAAAGACTTATATACCTAAAATTGATATTAAAACAATGACACTATAGTATTCATAAAAGTGGAATTTTTCCCTTGAATTGAAAATTTGGAAAAAGACCTCTTTTTTTATTATAGCAAATATATAGAATAAACAAGCTTTTTGTGCGGATGAAACTGTTTTAGCCTTATAAATTATAAAATTTAAATAAAACTATCAAAATAATTAGTTTTCAAACAAACTATATTAAAAAAAAACATCTTACCTGATCGAATGAGAATTCCGCCAAATCCGCAACACCATGTTCCTATATATGCAATCAGTGTTCAAATGTCAATTATGTCATGTCATTTTACATGCAAGTAATGTAGAAGGTACAAAAAAGGATCTCTCAGTGATCGAAACTAGACTTACCTGATTTATGATGTTCATGTCCCCAGTAGGAAAATACATCTCCGTATAAGCAGCAATAGGGTTAAATGTTTCTTCATTATTGTTACCCTTCAAACAAATCATAGATTGTGTATACATGGTTACGAAATTTTTAAACCACACACACACACATACATATATATGGGAAAAGTAAAAAACATGACTTACGTTATTAAAACTCCAATTACTAACGTCTTCAAGAGGACAAGCAGTAGACTCCCCAAGATTTTCACCGGCCACTTTATCTTGATGCTGCTCAAAATCATGCACATACATATAAATATATAAATCAAAACATGAGCTTCATATATGTGGAAAAAAATAAAGTTAAACTAATTTCAGTTTTTAATTAACCTACCTGATTCTTATCATGCGAGTTGACCTCGATGCCATGATGATCAATAAGTATGCTTGGATTCTCTAATACAGGAACCATACCATCGGTTTGCACAATCAGATTGTTCTGTGACTTATCCTCAATGTCTAAGAACGATGACAATGCAGCAGGAACCCTCGAAGTTGAACTTCCATGGTTACTCATGTTGTTGTTATTGAAATTCCAGTTCAAGCCACCCAAATTTTCACCAAGAGATCCGTTACTATTACCACTACCAGTGCCATAAACTCTTATTCCACCAAGATAGCCATTACTATTGCCATTACCAGTACCATGAACTCTTATTCCATCAAGAGAGCTATTATCATAACCATTGCCATAACCATTGCCATTTTCAGTGCCATGATCTCTTATTCCACCAAAAGAGTCATTACCATTACCATTATCAGTGCCATGAACTCTTATTCCACCAAGAGAACCATTACCATTACCATTGCCATTACCATGAACTCTTATTCCATCAAGAGAGCCATTGCCATTGGTATTACCAACTCTTATTCCACCAAGAGAGCCATTACCATTGCCATTACCAGTACCATGAACTCTTATTCCATCAAGAGAGCTATTATCATAACCATTGCCATAACCATTGCCATTTCCAGTGCCATGATCTCTTATTCCACCAAAAGAGCCATTACCATTATCAGTGCCATGAACTCTTATTCCACCAAGAGAGCCATTACCATTATCATTGCCATTACCATGAACTCTTATTCCATCAAGAGAGCCATTGCCATTACCAACTCTTATTCCACCAAAAGAGCCATTACCATTGCCATTACCAGTACCATGAACTCTTATTCCATCAAGAGAGCTATTATCATAACCATTGCCATTTCCAGTGTCATGATCTCTTATTCCACCAAAAGAGCCATTACCATTACCATTATCAGTGCCATGAACTCTTATTCCACCAAGAGAGCCATTACCATTACCATTGCCATTACCATTGCCATGAACTCTTATTCCATCAAGAGAACTATTATAATCATTACCATTGCCATTTCCAATGCCATGATCTCTTATTCCACCAAAAAAGTCATTACCATTACCAGTGCCATGAACTCTTATTCCACCAAGAGAACCATTACCATTACCATTACCATTGTCATTACCATGAATTCTTATTCCATCAAGAGAGCCATTCCCATTGGTATTACCAGTAACATGAGCTTTTATTCCACCAAGAGAGTCATTACTATTAACATTGCCATTACCATGAACTCTAATTCCATCAAGAGAGTCATTGCCATCTCCATTTTCATTTATTCTGATCCCAGCGTAATTACTACCCATAGTACTAAGATTTGAGTTCATACCCAAAACATCTCTTGTTGTACCATATTGTCCAAACCTAGGAGATTGAGACTCTTGAGATGTTCCGAAAATGCTTATCCTTTCCTCTTTTAAAGGCAACATACCATTCGGAAACCCGAGGCTACCTCTCCTAGGCAACAAGTTAGATCCGATTTGGCTCAAATCATAGGTGGGTCTACGGTTTATGTAGTTGACATAGTCATGTAAACCAGCATTGTTGTTCATCATGGGGCTAGATTGACCAATACCATAGCCAGGTTGGGAATTGATGAAAAGATTGTTGTTGCTTTGGCTTATGTTGTAGTTGTAAGAGTGTTGTGGGTTAATGATGTAACTTGATGATGTAAAGTTGGGGTTCATAGCTTTTCTTGCCGTTTCTACGCCTTCTTCCTTAACTCTTTTCAAGAAATTTCTGTACTTCTGTGAAGTGCCAACAATTTCAACATTTGTAGTTATACAATTTTTTGAAATATATGTATCATTAATTAATATGAATTGAAACAATATATAAGATACACATATATATATAAACTACTTCCTTAATTTTTATTTGAATATATCACCAATCCATCACTGAAATTTATATTTAATAATACTAAAACGATGCTAAGACTTATTATAAGATTTTTTCAATCAATTATTTGAAAAAATAAAGAAAACTTTACAGTTCTCATTGATTCTAAATTTCTAATTAATTCTAAATTTCTAATTATAACATCATACAGTTTTCATTGAATCTGCTATTAATTCATTGTCTATTTTTAAAGGTGTATACTATTCAAGAATTAGGAACAAGGGTAAAAATGAAGTATATTTATGAAATATTTTAGTATTCTGTATACGTAACGAAAAATGTTTACCCGATGTGTAAAATTCTATAAAACACTGAACCAAGATGACTATTTTCTTGATGTAATATATTTGATCCAACAATAACATATTGATAATGTGCTTTGAAGTATGATTAAATGACATATGGTCCTGACTTTAGGCAATGTTAATAGAAGATCGAACCTGTAATTTGCTGGCTATGTGGTGTCTTGTTAGGTATTTCACGTTCATGTACTCTAAAATCCTCTTGGGCGTAGCCTCTTCAAAATTATATCAAACACGAAGCAAAAGACATAACATTAGTATATATATCGCCAAATACTTTGAAAACGCAAGTAAAAAACGAGAGTGTTATTTTTTGAGAGTTTAGTATAACTGTATATAAGTATCGTTTACAAATTATACGCCCACTCATTACGTAATAAACATATAACCTAAAAGACATTTAGAGAAGATTATTATTTAAACGAACACGAACGATCATGTAAAAAGTTAATCTAACACGTTAAAACGTGCGTAAGTCATGTACTTCAAATAATTAATATCAAAACCAATGTATCTGATGGCTTGCAGAAACAATTATGAAGACAATTCGACCAAACAACCTCAGATTTCTTCAAGTGTCCTATTATTTTTTACTCTACTTATAATTTGATTTAATATATTAATTTATAGTAAAACTTAATTATAACCACTACTCATTACGTGATAAAGATATAACCTAATTAAAAAGACATTTAGAGTATATATATAATCTTTAGAAAGTATAATATGTGAAAATGAATACGAACATAATGGAAAAAATTAACCTAACACGTAAGAATGTAAGTTATAAACTTCAAATAATTAAAATCTGTAATACTTCGATTTCTGAAATATGATAGTACATACAGAAATATTTAAGATAGTTGATTTGACTATCTATTAATTGTAAACAATACTTGGTACAGTTATACTTATAAACTCTCAAATTCATTCTGTTTTTAGATTTTCTTTAATTTCTCAATTAAGTTCTATTTCATCTGGTTAAAACGTAACCATTTTTCAATAATAATATTCACAAGAAAAAACGTAAATCACAAACTTCAAATGATTATCAAGATCGATCAGTCAGATATCTAGCAAGAAAAACAAAATATGAAAATAGTTCGAGCATATTACCTTCAACTTCTTCTATTATCCTATATTTTTTGTAGATGTTTATAAAATTATTCAAAATATATAAATTTTGCACTATTAAAATTTATAGTCACTTTTTACTAATTAAAAATATATCTTTTTTAGTCAAACTATTAAAAATATAACCTAAACCAGTAAAGCACATTCATAAGATACTGTTTTCACATGGTAAAGTAATATTTCAATGAACACAAACATTATATATCTTTTTTTTTGTCAACAACCTTGATACCTAACCCTATTCGATAATCCAAATCGGAGATATCAAATTTACATAAGTGAAATCTGATGGGTAGATAAATTATATATCTAGCAAGTGAAAAGATAAGTTAAGAACTTCAAGTACGTTTGACCAAAAAAATATATATATATTATGCATAGAATTTGACCAAACAATCTTAGACAACTTTTAATATCCTGTTTTTTCTTTCTAAACTTATTAAATGAATTAAAAATGTTAAAACTGAAATTATATAGTCACTATTTACGTAATTAAAATATAATATATAAATACAATAAAAGATTATTATTTTCCCATGATAAATAATATTTCTATGAACACAGCTATAATAATGAAAACAAATAATCTAACATGTGAAAAGATAAGTTAAAAAAAAAAACACTAAATACTTACTATGAACACCAATGTGATGAATGGCCCTGTAAAATAGATCCTCAAGATCTCTCGTCCATTTGATATTAATCTTGTCATGTGGTGGAGAATCTCCATCATCAGGATTGCTGGTTGAATCTGAATTTGTCTTCTCGATTTTCTTTGAACAATCTGTATTACATGTATCGTTTTCACATATCGTATCGTAATATATATACATATAAAATCATAAAACGTATCTAGAATCGAATTGTACATATATAAACTGCAAGAAGGAGAAACAATAAGACTGATATTATTGTTCACATCATCTTCTTCATTAATTGATACGAAATTACCATTCATCTTGTAATTTAAAGCTTGTTCCCATATGACGTTGAGGTCGTTTGGTTTGATCGGTTTTTTCAAGAAGCACGTTGCTCCAGATGATAGAGTCTCTTGCTCAATTTCACTGTTCATGTCTGCTGAAATCACTGTAATAATGAATTAAAACAGAAAATAAATTGAAAAGGAATTTGTTAGCATCAATCAAAACTATAAGAAAAAGAAAAAGAGAATAAATTAACGATGCATTATAAAATCTTGCATATCAATCAGTTATTGGCTTCTAATGTTATTTTCTTCGTCTTTTTCGACACTGACCTGAGATTCATCTTGCTTGGGTAATTAGTTTTTCTTTGCAAATATATTGTTATTGCATTATGTTTTTATTTATTTATATATATGTGACATGTGTCCTTTAAAGGATTATTACGTTTTGGTTTACCTTTTCTACCAACGAGTAAACAATAATTACTTAGCTGTCATAAAGCGTACACATTTAATATATTTCTCAGTTTTTAGGCTAGTCCCCGTTTTATAAAATCAGGCCCCTTTTTAAATAGGAAAAATAATTATTTCTCCTTCTGGGTTTGGAAAACATTTACCAAAAATAAAATACAGGTAATTTTTATCAAAAATAAATTACGCTTTAATAATATTTATTACAACCAATAGTTATCCTGTTTTTTATTTTAGGGATGCATAATTAATATATAATTAATTTTATAGGTGAAATATAGAAAAAAATATCATAAGAGGTTATATTTCAAACTAGTAATTTTTCATTAATTTTTAAAAAGAAAGCATTAGAATAACTTGTTGACAGAAAAAAAAGAAAATACTATAATTAACATATCAATAAGTGGAAAACAAATCTTACCAATAACAGGCAAATTTCCGAATTCTTCAGCAATCCTTCTTTTTAGTTGAACACCATTCAAACCAGGCATGTGATAGTCGGCGATTACAACATCTATGTTGTTGCATTGACCTCTAAGCGTAGATACTGCTTCTGACGAATCATTTGCTGTCATTACTGTAATTTCCCCACATGATTTATCTACAAATTAAACAATTAAATAAATAAAAATATGAGAAATTTGTGTACGGGTGAATACATACATACGTGTATATAGACATTTGAATTGGACGATTTTTTGTATGAATTTCTTTTTCCATCAAAAATATTTTCACGAGAAAAATAAATAATGTGTTATTTGCGATTCTATAAACCACTCAATAATTCCGAACAACAAATTTCTTTAAAAATATTATTTCGATTAAAGCTTATGTTGGGCGCCTATATAATATATATCTGTACATATTTAGGTTAATGAGTTAAATATTATTCAAAGTGTAATTAAGTATTTTAAAAGGATCATAAATTATTTGAAGTCCTTCTATCCTGCAAAAACATTATTGAAAAATTAATTTGAGAAACTAAACACAGATTTTCACCTCAAACATGTAAGATTTTTGTCTACTATATGTGAGATACTTACACACATTTGATAGATTTAATATGTGCATGTATAAAATTATGTTGTTTATATGAACATTTCAAATAGATTTATATGAGAGCAGGGCCAGGTTAATTGTGAGTAGGACAATAGTGGAATGGTCTAGGGTTCCAAACAACGAGTATAGGAAAAAACAAAATTCCTATAAAAACCAAATTCGAAATTTACATCGAAATATATAATGAAACCCAAATCCCAATTTAAAAAAAAAAAATTCAATCATACGTCCATTAGAAGATCACAAGAAAATTAATTTTGGGGACAACACTTCTTTTACCCTAGAGCACCTAGATGATTAAGCTGGCATGGGTGATAGACAAAAGTAAATAAATTTGATTCGATCACAACTTAAAATTTTCTCGAATATATAGACAAGAGTTCTTTAACAAAAAGAATATATAGACAAGAGTTCTTATGACATTCATAATTTCATGAACGATCTCACAAACAATTAAGTGAGTGAACGATCTCACAGACAAGAGTTCTTATGACATTCATAATAGTCAGAATAATGATTATACCTTTGTAGCTCGGGTTTTTAAGCATATCGGGGATAATAGAGAGAAAAATAGGATCATCATCTACAACCAGAATTGTGATGTTCACATGAGTGTTTTGGTGGTAAAAAGGTAGATCAAAGGCCATTTTGTACTTTTCTATATGAGCAATTTGGGTTTGACACTATGATATATAGTTTTTTTTCAACACACGATGCAACATATATATATATATATATATATATATAGTTGGAACTTCAAAAAAAAAAAACTAGCTCGTAAAGATAACCCGTGGAACCATGGTATGGATTAGAATTGTGAAATAATTAGCTTTAGCAAAGTTAGTAGTAATTATAATAATATTATTATTAGCTTTAGTATCTCTTTTATTTTATTTTTAATAATTATTTGGCTTATAATAATTAAGAGGGGAGAAAACTTAGAAACAAAAAGTTACAATGGGCAAAACAACAGTATTTGATTTAGATAAACCAAGTCAAAATGAACCGTATCAAAAAGAAAGGTTGGAATGGAAACCAGATTAAACATACCACAAATTTAAAATACTTAGTGCTAATTTATATACAAAATCTAGACCAAATTAAGGAAATTTAATGATATTTACCAATAGATTTGGAGATGATTTGAAAATCTTTTTGTTCAATGAATTATTCTAATTTAGAATTTATAGGATTATTATCAATCAGATTTTCTTACAACTTTATTAGATTTATTAAATAATATTAAATTATAATTTTGTGTTTTAAGCACAGATGTCTACTTCTTAATAGATGTCATGTCTAATTGTTTTTTATATAGATTAGGTGATAAATGTCGTGGTAATTGTTTTTTATGTTGTGTCTAATTTGCTTTTCAAATATTTAGAACGATTCAGATATAAATTGGGGGTTTCAAATTTACATATAAAATATCAAATGAATGTTGTGTCTAATTGATTTTTAACTAAAACAAGTAAGCTTTCATTTAACAGAATTTTTTTTTTTTAACTAGTTTACGAAAAAATGGAGTATTTAAGTAAATGAAGCTTAAGAGTTATGTGGACAAAATTGATTTTCAGGACGATTTAATCCATTCTCATTTAATTGTTATGATTTAATCTAATATTATACTATATTAACCAAGAGGTTGTAGTGGGGTGGTTTCCATTCGAGGTGAATTTCAGCCATATTGAGAAAAATGAAAAGTGAAAGAGAAAGGAAACAGATAAATAGAACATTTTTTTTTATCAGAACGAAGTAAAGAGACCAGGACGAAGTAAAGAGAAAGGAAACAGATAAATAGAACATTTTTTTTTACATTGAGAAAAATGAAAAGGATTTTTTTTACGAGTCATCATAAAATTAACAAACAAAATGGTGATCCTAAAAGGTCGATTCCTCCCCGACGGTAAAACTCTCCGGCCGACGAGCCTTGAGAGAAAAAAACACAAAAAAACAAAAAAACAAAACACAAAAGAGAGAGAGGAAGACCCGAAAACGCTAACAAGATTCACCACAGAAGATCAAAACATTGCTTCTTCTGCGAAAACACACCTAAAACAACTTTCTGAACACCGGAGAAACTCACCGGAAAAAAGAGAGAAAGATAAAGACTTCTGAATCATTTCGTCACTTTGATTTCTTGAGATGAACGGTGGTTCTGAAAACTGCGTCATCACGGACAAAACTCCACCAAAGGTAAGAGAGTGGGATCCCTGCAGCTCGCCGAAGAGCGTGAGCATCGACGTAGCCTTTGTACGGAGGGAAATCGAGCATTCTAAGACACATTGTGAGTATGCACGAGACAACGAAAGCTCTTAGCTTCCACTTTGATGGATGCGACGTTAAAGCCGCCCATAATCCCCACACCACTAGCTCTACTCCTCCTATTCCGAATATAACTTTCCGGTGAAGCCCTGTAAAATTGTAAGAGAGAGATGCATTTGAAGAAGAAGACCGCATATCGTTTCAGAATCTAAGTATATCCATAAAAAGATGAGATCATACCTTCATCGAGGTTGTAGAAATTGAGGTAGAGAATATGAGTTGCTACAACTGCAAGAATAGGTGCAGTAACCATGATTTTGGCAGATTGGTCGTGTATACTGAAAGACCGGAATATTGCTAGAATAAGCGAAAATCCGGCAAGCACTGTAGCTGAAGAGTAATCTAGCCTCTCTGTCAATTCAACATCTCTGCAATTGGAACATCGAAAGTTAGAAGAATTTTGACAATCTATGTGTAGAAAATGGAACATGGAGAGATAGAGGAATGTTACCTGCTGTGAAAGACACCACTCCAGAAGAGTGAGTTCATTACGATGATGGCATAGATATGCAATAATCCGTTGTACTCGTAGTAAGTTTTCCGGTTTGGCTGGAGAGGCAAGTTATAGTAAACGAGGATGAAATATGAGACCCATCCATGGAACTGTATTGCAAGGTCGAGGGCAGAGAAAGCAACAGAGACAGGTTCCTGAAGATATATATAAATAAATGAGGAACAATACCTTTGCTAATTTTGTTTCCTGAATCTGATACTTGCAAAGATAAATTACCTGAATTCCATAGACATGTTTGAGTGGCCATTTACCGAAATACTTGGTAGGTTTTTCTCCGTTTCTTTTTCTTTCTTCTTCTCTTGTCATCATGCACTCGTACTGGCAATCACTTTGGCAATCCCAATGTTTCCATCGCAGGTAAAGTGGCTCTTGCATGTACCACGGACCGTCAATGGCTTTTCCATCAGCTGAAAATTTACAGTGCTGGAAGCAATTATCCCCCACGCATCCAGTTTTCTGACACTGATCAACACAGGACCTGGAAACCAATCAGCATTAACATTGCTTTGTTCTTAAACTGAACAAAAGCCAAAACTTTAAAGCAGCCCATTGATCACAAGTACACTAACAACAACACTTTAACTATGAGCAAACATAGTAATCTACTAAAATTCTAAAACTATACAATCGTCATAAAAGTTATCTAGCTCAAACGTAGGAGAACCTATTTCACTGCCTTGGTAACAATTCCTTTCCCTCTTCTCATTAAGCTCAAGACAGATTAAGCTGTTACATGGCCTACAAAGCAAACAATAGAGAGATAGAGAGAGAGAGAGAGAGAGAGAAGGTTTCACTGAACAAAAAAGGAAACACCTCAATAGCAGTTGCAGCCCCAAAGTCCCTTTAAAGTTTTATGCCTTTTTAATCTTTCCCACAAAAACAATGACCCTACTGTTGTTACATAACCAAGGCTTGTGCAAACACACAAAGATTAGATTAATGTCTCTAACGTGTCCCAACTCTGACCACAAGACTTGCAAGTTTATACAACCACATAGTTCTAAGCCTTCCCCCACCATCTCCTATTTTGTGGCTCTAATCCGCTTCACCAAACCCTTTTGAAGAAACTCATCCATACCTAACAAGGTAAAAATCCGAAAACCTTTTTTGTTCCTAAAAGGGATAAAATTCCACAAAACAGAACACCTGTAAGTTGTTGTATAAACCCAGAATTTGACAATAGTCGAAATCACTACCGAGTTCTGCAATCATCGGTCGAGTCTCACAGTTATCCAAAACCTAGCGCCGCATTTCTAAATTTTGTAGCTTCAAAAAGCTAATTTTAGATGGGAAAGTTTTTCTCGACTAGTCAAATGATGAAACTAGAGAACAATCCTGAATTAGAAATCGATCTAAGAAGAAGAAGAGGCGGAGGCTTACTTGTAAAGAGGATCAGCATCTCCTTCACTGGCTTCAAGTGCCGAAACAAGACATGAGACCGCAACAATAAGCAGAACCCATCGCAGATTTCGCGCCATCCGATTACCAAACGGAAGAAAGAATGAAAAAGAGAGAGAGAGAGAGAGAGAGAGAGAGAGTAGAAAAAGGCGAAGAAAAACGAAAGGAGAAGCAAGAGAAGAAGGAAGGAAGAGCTTCTCTAGAGGGAAGACTTAGTCGGTGGATGATCGGAGAGATTGAATAGGTTTCGGTGTGGCAGCTTCTTCTTGTCCATCAAATCGCGGAGACAGGTGGATGCATAGATAGAGAGAAAGAAAGAGATCTCGCTGTAGCAAAAGAGAAAGAGAAAGAGAAAGAGAGAGAGAGAGAAATCCCGTGAGCGTGAAAGAGGAGGAGGAGGAGGAGGAGGAGAAGCGCGTGGCGAAAGAGAGAGAGACGCGTGGCGTGGAGCAGTGTATATATCACAGACGTCGACTTCTTCTCCCGTCACTTGTATTCGTATTTTGTTTTCTTCGTCTTACCAACATTTTTAACTATCACACTATTAAAAAATACACCCGCGAAATCGTTGAAAAATATAGGGTAATTGCAGCAAATATTATTAAATAATTGTAAAATTAGGCTAGTTCTTTGACAATTATTACACCGGTTCTGTTCACCAAAAAAAGATTTATTTTTATTTTTATCAGCATGAAATGCATTCGATCTAATATAGGGTGATTACGTAAAAATTTAAAGGTATTCACTGAAACATTGTCAGTAAACAAAATCGCGTGTAGATCTTGTTTTCTACTCTCTTTTTTTATAAAAAGACAAAATCCCGGGAGAAGTCAAAAAACTGAAAGGTCTATCCTTATAATTTTTTTTTTCCAGATTACTTTGAGAAGAAAAACGGTTCTTCTTCATAACTTATTCCTTCATCTCTTGTTTTTTCTCTTTTTCACGAGATCACCGAAAATAAATCGATCGAATCCCGACCGACTTCCTTGGCGAACTAGTAAGTTTGATTTTTTTGGTTAGCCCCGTAAATCAAATTTTGGTCTATGTTTTTTTTTCACTGATTGATGCCAATTTAGAGTGTTCGGTTCTCGATTCGGCGTTAATTTTTTGGTTCTGCAATTTGTGAATGAAAAGCTGAAGTTCTCTAATTTTGTTGTAATCTAAAACATATGGCTTCCACCGATCTGCCCCAGAGGATTCTCATTGTGGATCAAGTCCCCATAGGTCACCGTGTAAACATTTATCAAAAATGTATGTTCTCTCTGACATCGAAGTCGCACTCGATGTCCCAGAACGAGAATTCATGATGAAAATTCAGTTTGTAAAACTGTTTGAATTTTCCGGTCAACCAGGGTGGCCAGTCGCTTTCGGGTTGTTCACGCCAACCCGATTGTTGGATGTGAAGAAAGAAAATGATATCTGGATTCTTTTTGTAGGAAAACCCATCCGATTTTCTGTAGATGGAGGTGGTACTTTATCATTTCTAGTTATTTATTGTCATCCATGGTTTTGGGCAGTGTTTTTTTGTATTGTGAACATGTTGATAAACATGTTAGAATAGCGTATTGTAATTGGGTTAGTGTGATAGAACATGAATAACCTTGTTGCATCTTATTTTGTTAGCTCATGTCAACCATGCAACTAAGTTATCGTCATTGTTGGTTTAGTAGTTTGATAAATGTAACGTGAACATGTTGATAAACATGTTAAAGGAGTGTATGATAACTGAGTTAGCATGTGGAACATGCATAATCGAATTGCATGTTATATTGTTTTTTCATCAACATTCATGCAATCAAGTTAACACTTATTTATTATAGTGAAACATGGGGTGTCTGAAGACTTTCCATGTTGCAGGTTGATGTGGAAACGATAATATGTCTGGAAGTTGTATTCAACCCAGAAAAGAATACCTATTTTGGAGTGATGATGAGGTTGATGAAAGGGTGGATCATATGATGAGGCTCGTGAATCAAGGATATGAGTTCAAGGGCGAAATATTTGGCCCCGGTCTTACACTGATTAGCTTGTTGGGCAAACAAGAAGTACGAGAGGGGGTAGGAAGTCGAAGCTAGTGGCAAACAAGAAGTGCAAAGGCAAGATGAGGAAGTCTGCTGGAATTTCCCAGGCCGGGGTACAAGCGTCAACATCTGGGTACGTCGACGATAATTTTGGGAGGGCTATGCAGGAAAAAATACGGTCCATCATTGCGAATATGCTTGCTGCTAATAACAACAAGATAGAAGCTCTGTTAACCACTAACAATCGCAAGATTATAGATGGCATAACCAACTGGTTTATCAACCGCACACTTCTCGAGGTTAACAAGGCGAATGTTAACTGTTAACATTCACAATAGTTATCTATTTAGAAAAGTTGTTATATGTAACATAGTTTTTCATTTATGGCTTAAGCATTGTTGCACTGATGGTGTCAATCATCTTTTCGGTTAGAAAAACTGATAAGACCCTCTGCTTCAATGATTATGTCATGGATCTTCGATCTAGTTTGCTTGTTCTCTCCTTCGATGTACTTATTTCATGTTTGAACTATTGTTAGTTGATAACTTAGTTAGCGCTTACTTATCGAGATGCTAACCCCGCAGCTAACAATGTTAACGGTTATTAACAAAATTGTTAGATAACTATGTTAATTGTTAACAAGGCGAACAAGAACTGTTAACATTCACAATATTTAATGTATAACATAGTTATCTATTTAGACAAGCTGTTATAAGTAACATAGTTTTTCATTTATGGCTTAAGCATTGTTGCACTGATGGCGGCGAACATTTTACATAACTTAAAACATGGTCAACACTACGTAGCCGTCACTATAAAACAGCAAAAGGAGTCGGCTACCTATATTATTTATCTACAATTATTAAACAATGGGATGGCTATAACCATCCCTTACCATCTAAAGAGCCTGCCAATTTAACAAAATATAGTGCAGAATCAATTATCTATTCATGCTGCTAGACCCCCTGCGAAATGGATGCCCAAATGTCAAAACCAAAACAAATATGTACATTCTGCGTTAATAGGTTTAACAATAAAAAATAACAATCAATGTTAAACTACCTACTGATATCATTGTTAGCTCTCTCATATGCTAATTATGCCCGATGTTTCGTTTATTTAGCTTAGTTATCATCCACACAAAATAAGATTTTCACCAAATCTGGTCAAGTGGCTGATATTTTTGCATAACTTAACTTTGCTGGCGTCATCTGTGATAGAGGCATATTAGTCAAAAAATCTTGACTTCATGAGAGATAACTAATTCTGCATGTTGTATTAACAGAAACCTAATTTATTGCTCAACTGATCATGTTCCCTTAAATCACCCAAAAATAAATGGTCTAATTAATTTTTATATTTTGGAATATTATCATACATCGAAAGTTGAAAGGGATCATAATTAATATATAAGGGACATGAGCCAATTCATTCATTATCAATTATTATCTAATAAATCGATAATTTTTTTATATAAACTGGTGAGAAAAAAAAACGAACATCCGAATCATTTTCTATTATTATTATTACATTTCAAAGCATTTCTTGAACCTCAATTTATCATACTCAAAAACAAAAAAGTTTAATACTTTAACCCATAATGATTTTCCCAAAAGCTAAAATACAACAAGCTGATTTTAGATTCTCAGATCTAACTCTAGAGTTCACAGAATTTAGCTATTAAAAATAGAGAAATTATAACAAACAACAAAATTCAGCAGCTTATGAACAAACACAGCCAAAAAAAAAATCACTTTCTCCTCTCTCTCTCCTTCAGTTTTCTCAAGAAGCAAACAAATCTATGCATATAGCTCAGGTAACAAAAAAACAACAAATATTCCTGCAAGATCTACATCAATTTGACCATAAACCTTAATACCCATCATCGAAAACATCGACATCTAACCTAAGTGTTCCACTTTTTCTTCTCTAATCAAAAACCCACCAAACTTTTTTTCCCACCAACCCACTTACCGGAAAAAGAGTTTTCCAGAAATTAAAATCGGTTTGCTTTCATAGAACAGAGGTGCCGAAGCTTCGAGACAGCTAAAACAGTGCGTGAGGAAGAATAGTAACGCCTAAGAGAATAGCTTAAAAACAAAAATCCTCTAGATGAAGATGGAGAGAGAAGAGAGAGAGAGAAAAAAAATATAGGATTCGTTTTGTTGATATGGAAGAAAGAGAAAAAAATTTGAATATGGAAGAAAAAGAAAAAAATTAGAATATGGAAGACAGAGAAATGCCAGGAGATGAAAAAAAAAAATTTGGGAGGAAGAAATTTCCTTTTGATTTTAAACTGTTTTTCGTAATTGTTAGCAAAAAAAACAAATTTAATTTGTCCTACCAGACACAACAGTCCCCTGCAGAAATAAATAATGAAATATAAAGTCAAACAAATCAGGGTTTTTTAGATTTTCAGTTGCGATCAATCAAATACTCCACAATAAATCTTAAGCATCGAGTCATACGACACACACACACAAAATCATTATTTTCATTGATTAATCACTGTATTATCCTAGAAGACAATCAATCTTTTCTCAAAATGAAGATCAAACATGATTTCATCTTACACGTGGTAATTAGTTTCTGTATGAGTTCGAGGAAGATTTTATTCCACTTTCCGAAACTCGTATCTTTTCTAAATGAGTTTGTTTTTTCTTCTTCTTAAAAACCAATTTACTCCAAACATGCCAAACTAATTGCAACTTTAGAAGGGAGAATGGGAAGGTGAAAACCAAAAAAATGCAGTGTTATGATGCTTTTCTATCGTATTAGAAACCGGAAAAAAAAAACAAAAAAAAAGTTATTTTTCCCTGAGAAAACGGAAAATAATGAGCTAAAATTCAGAATATATAGTTTGAAGGGCAATTGTCTAAAATAACACATTTTTAAGTTTTTTGTTTCAAATTTAATATTATTAGTTTAATTTTTTAATAATATCACAAATTGAATACTAAAATGATTTAAAACCTTTTTAATTAGGGTAAACATATATTTTTCATATAATTATTGTATTATTTTCGGAATTTTAAATTTAATTTGTTATGTTTGGAATAAAAACTAGTTTTTGTGCCATTCTAAAGTGTTTCTCTAGTTTGAATGTATTGACATGTTTATCTAAAAATATCATCAATTTTGACCCCAAAAAAAGAGTAATATATACTTCTTCCATTTCATAAAGAATATTATTTTAATATTTTATTTTTGTTTTACAAAGAGTGTCATTTTACTTTTTCAATGCATAATTTTGAATAAAAATTTAGTTTTAACCTTATTATTTTAGAAAATTGTTTTGTGTATTAATAATGGATAATATAGAATTTTTAATAATTTTCCCGATATGAGATATGTGTATGATTAAATCGTGGGTCAAATAAATCATTAAATTATATTTTTGGTAATCACATTTGACAACACGTGTAAGCTATGTGCCAAATTGCCAATTCACAATTACATTTACTTCTTCAAGCTGTAATTTGTTTTTATATGCTCACACCCCCATCAATTTTTCTTTATTCAAATCTTCCACAGTCATCTAAAATGACTTGAAACATTTCGATGTTCCAATTGCAGAGATATGTCTTAAAATTAGTTAACTAAGATTGTGCTTATCATCAAGATTGATAATCGGAGACTGAGATTACAGCCTGTAGATCAGCGAGACACTCCGCCGGGAGAGAAAGGAATGTGTTCATAAACAAATCGTCTACAGTCTCCACTTTCGCGACGCCGACGAGCCTGCACTTTCCTTCTCCGTCCATTCTCTCTCCTCTCCCTCTCTTTCTCTCCCCTCTCGATTCCTCCGTCGTCAACACCGTATTCACCACCAACGCTGGAGCTCTGTAAATCCCTCCTCCCGCCGTGAAACAGAATTTCGCTGTGAACTCCAATTCCACCTTCAAGTCAATCAGGTTCAAACAAATTCCAAAGAAATTGAGAAAAAACAGAGGATTTTACAATCGGATCATGAAACAAAATTTCACCTTCCCGGATTCTGGGTCGATGGTTCCTTGGAAAATCTCCGGAGAGATATCGATTCTAAGAAACGGCGGTAATGGAAAGCCGAGAAATTTCGTGGTTTGGCTTGTCAGAGAAGGAATGTACAGAGTGCCCACATCGAAACAAACAGACAATTCGGAGTTTGATGCTCTATTTTCGTCGCCGGTAATTATCCGGGCGGTTCCGGTACCGGAACCTCCACGAGGAGAATATTCGAAATCGGGATATGTAGAGATGCCAAGCTTACCTGTTCCAATAGTCTTGAAACTGACATTGTAGAGCTTATTGGGAAGCTGTCTTGTGTTGGGTTCAAGGTTGAGGGAATTCGAAATTAGTTTGATTTGGTTTGGGGATTTGTGGTTAATAACGTATCTTTTTGGGGATTTGTAGATTGTTGTCAATGGGTTTATTTTTGTTGAAGCCATGTCTCTCACTTTTTTTTACAATTTGTTATGATGATGAATCAATTTGATTAACGAGAGAGAAAACTGAAGAAAGCATCATAAATCTTATCGTCACATTTGTGTGTGTGTGGCTAGTTTCTGATGTTCATTCTTCACCTCGCAAATATTTCATTGTTTCTAGCCTTCTAGGATTTCAGCCCATTATTCGATATGATAATGGGCTAAAAGGAAAATTGTATATATGAGCCCAGCAAAGAGGCTGTGTCAATTTCATCTCATTCAGTTCTGGGCTCAATCTATATCATTCAAGTGTACATAACCCGAAGTTTAAAGGGCATTTTTGGCCAAGTTTTCCGTTAATGCACACATTGTAATCGCTTTTACCACAATTCCATAATAAAACATAAGTTTATTTAGCTAAGCTAAGCAAAGAAACTTATAGCAAATGCAAATATTGTTAGTGTAGTGTTTGGCTGAATTAGAAAGTGGTGAAACAGGTTGTGACACAACTATAATGGAGCAAACGATTTGATACATCAAGTGATGTAGTATTGGTTGTGTGCTCGAGTTCTACAACTCAGTCATCAAGGGAGAGATTGAAAGTGTCACTACAAGAAAACAGGCAATTTGCAACGATTTTTTGCGACGATTTTATTTCGTTGCAAATTTACATCGTTTTTGCGACGAATTGACGACGATTATAAAAGACGTCGTAAAATCGTCGCACACTTGGGACGAAAATATTCGTTGTAAAATCGTCGCGAATTAGCGACGATTAAACATCGATTACCGACGACATTACGACGATACTCACAATCGTCGTAAAATCGTTGTAACTTAGCGACGATTTAACGAGGTTTTTATAAATCGTTGCAATTTCGTCGTAAAATTACCCACGAATTAGCAATGATTATTATAAGTTGAACTTTACATCGATTTCCCAACGATAAATAAGTTAGGTGAGCACGTTTTAAACCCACGGTGTTCGGTTAGGTAAACAAGTTTAATATCGTTGTAAAGTCGATGTAAACATTTTTACATTCGTTGTAAAATCGAAGTGAAATCGATGTAAAATCGTAGGTAATTCGATGGTAATGAAAATAAAAATCTATATATAGTGGCTAACTTCATAATCAAAATTTCATATTCAAAAACAAAATTTACTTCTTTCTGACCAACAAAAAATGTCAATATACGAAATTAGAAGATGGATGTATAATCGTCTTGATTCAGAGGGATCGCTAACAAAGGAGTTCAGTGATGGGGTGGAGGGATTCATGCATCAGGCAGGAAGTATACATAATACGATTATCAGTGGTAAGATGTACTGTCCTTGTGCCAGATGCTTGAATAGGAAATTTATCATTATCTCGAAGGTGTGGTCGCATATATTAAATAGAGGGTTTATGCCGCATTACTATATATGGTATTATCATGGAGAGGGTCATGGGGGAAATGCAGCTAGTAGTAGTAGCAATTATCAAGCATCGAATTTTGATGAGTCAAATAATTTTAATCAATTTAATGAGCATGCGGAGCAGCATGGTGAAGATAATGATAGGATTCATGACATGGTTACGGATGCATTTCATGAAACCGTAAGTACATTTGCACATGATCATCATGATGATGAGGAACCCAATCTAGATGCAAAAAAATTTTATGATATGCTAGATGCTGCAAATCAGCCACTCTACGATGGATGTAGAGAAGGACATTCTAAATTGTCGTTGGCGGCTAGGATGATGACTATTAAAACTGATCATAACTTAGCTGAGGTTTGCATGGATGATTGGGCTGATTTGATTAAAGAGTATTTGCCAGAGGACAATTTAGCAGCTGAAACTTACTATGAGATACAGAAGCTGGTTTATAGTCTTGGGTTGCCTTCTGAGATGATAGATGTCTGTGTTGACAATTGCATGCTTTTTTGGAAAGATGATGATAAGTTGCTGGAATGTCGATTTTGCCATAAGCCAAGATATAAGCCGCAAGGTACTGGTCGGAGTAAGGTACCGTTCCAGCGGATGTGGTACCTTCCTATAACTGATAGATTAAAAAGAATGTATCAGTCTGAGAGGACTGCTGCATCGATGAGATGGCATGCAGATCATTTGCAAACAGATGAGGAGGTTACTCATCCTTCAGATGCAAAAGCGTGGAAACACTTTAAGACGGTACATCCAGACTTTGCTAGAGAGAAACGTAATGTGTATCTTGGTCTTTGCACAGATGGATTTAGTCCATTTGGTATGTCAGGTAGGCAATATTCTTTATGGCCAGTAATCCTAACGCCTTACAACCTTCCCCCAGATATGTGCATGCAAAGGGAATTTTTATTCTTGAGTATTTTAGTACCAGGTCCGAAGCATCCGAAGCGTTCCCTTGATGTGTTTTTGCAGCCTCTGATACAGGAATTGGAGCAGTTGTGGTATACCGGGGTTCGGACATATGATTTTGCAAGGAAAAAAAATTTTACAATGCGTGCGGTGCTTATGTGGACAATAAGCGACTTCCCTGCGTACGGGATGTTATCAGGTTGGACTACGCATGGGCGATTGTCTTGTCCATATTGTCTCAATCGGACAGATGCGTTTCAATTGAAACATGGTCGGAAAACAAGTTGGTTTGATTGTCACCGCCGATTTCTACCGATTCATCATGCATATCGAAGAAATAAGCGGTTGTTTAGAAAGAACAAAACTGTTCGTGTTCCTCCTCCTGTTTATATTTCCGGGGAAGATCTAGAAGCAGAAATTGATCATTATGGTGCATTGGAAACAGTCAATCGTGGTGGAAATTGGCACACTCCAGCTAATATGCCGGATGGATATGGGGAGCATCACAATTGGCATAAGAAAAGCATATTCTGGAAGCTTCCGTATTGGAAGGATCATTTGCTTAGACACAATTTGGATGTCATGCACATTGAGAAAAACTTTTTTGATAACATCATGCATACATTGTTAAACGTGCGTGGAAGGACTAAAGACAGCGGTAAGTCAAGGTTAGACTTGCCTGATCTTTGTTGTCGGAATGAGTTACATATTACAAGCAATGGGAAAGCACCTGTCCCCATATTTCGAGTCGGTGCGGAAGAAAAGTCAGCTTTGTTCAAATGGGCGACATCTGATGTGAAGTTCCCGGACGGGTACGTATCTAATTTAGCTAAATGTGTTGAGAATGGCCAAAAGTTTTCCGGGATGAAGAGTCATGACTGTCACGTCTTTATGCAACGACTACTTCCTTTTGCATTTGCTGAACTTCTACCAGGAAATGTACACGAAGCAATTGCAGGCATTGGAGGGTTTTTTCGGGATCTTTGTACCCGTACTTTGTCAGAAGATGTTATTGCACAACTTGATGCTAGTATTCCTATTTTGTTGTGCAACATGGAGAAAATATTTCCCCCAGCCTTTTTTGATGTTATGGAACATCTACCTATTCATCTACCTCACGAAGCAGAACTTGGGGGACCTGTGCAGTATCGATGGATGTACCCATTCGAGCGATTCATGGGACATTTGAAGCGGAAGGCTAAAAATCTAGCCAAAGTTGAAGGCTCAATAGTAGCAGGAAGTTTAACAGAAGAAACTTCTCACTTCACGGGGTACTATTTTGGCTCGAAGGTTCGCACACGGAAAAGGGCAGCACGGCGATATGATGATGGAGGTGTAGGCCGAACATATGCTAATGAAGGTGTCCCAGATATCTTTTCTTCAATCGGCCGATTATGTGGAAGAGTGAAGTCAGTTTGGTTTGCCAATGAAAAAGACCATCATAGTGCACAAACCTATATCCTCTTAAATTGCGAAGAAGTTAGTCAATTTGAGACGTAAGTGTATAAACATACGTCTTATATATATAGCTAAATTATATATATGCTAGCTTTATACCAATTACAAATACTTTTGTATGTAGTGAATTTGTTAGACAAGTCCGAGAAGTCATTGAAGGAATCTCAGACGATGAAATCAACAAGCGTAAAGATCAACATTTTGCCCCGTGGTTGAAGACGCAAGTACGTAACATTTTAAGTAATATTACTAACTTGGACAATTAACCTAATACATATTTTGATTATTTTGTAACTAAATTAATTAATGATATAGGTCGAGTATGGGGATACCGCATATCCACTATGGTTCCATGAGTTAATAAAAGGCCCCATATCGAAGATAACGAGTGCACCCATGTATTGCACACGCGGATATATCTTTCATACATTCAAATACGGCAATCAAAGAGCTACTGCCAACTACGGGGTATGTGTGCGGGGCGAAATAGATTTTTATGGAGTGTTGCAAGACATAATTGAAGTTGAGTACCCTGGTTGCTTAGGTTTGAAATGCGTTCTGTTCAAATGCGACTGGTTCGATCCAACAGTTGATCGAGGCGTCCGTAAAAATAAATTTGGGGCAGTAGATGTCAACCAATCACGACGTTACAATAAGTATGAGCCATTTATCCTAGCATCACAAGCAGAACAAGTCAGCTTTGTTCCATATCCGCGAGTTCGTACCACCCGTATCTCATGGTTATCAGTTATAAAAGTTTCTCCGAGGGGTCGAATTGTGGGGGTTGATGAGGAACTACCAATGCAGCAAGATCATTGCTCTGATATGCCAGAACTAAATGAGAGCAATGAAGACATCCTTTTGATAGATCCTCAAAACAGGGAAGTTGAATATCTCCCAGACGATACAGAGGAAGAAGATGAGGAAGATGAGTTCGAAGAAAGTGATGAACCAGATGATCAAGAAACGGATGTGTACTACTCTTCGTCCGAAAATGAATCAGAGTGACCGCGCTAGCTAGTAATTATTGTGAATTTAATGTATTAATATAATATTGTGATCGAGTAGTTATTGTGAAATTTAAGTCATATTATTTATTTCTATGAAATCCCTTAAACCCCAAACTAGATTTCATCTCCGATCTCCACTCATTTTCCGCCGGTGCGGGGATTAATAAATTACGAGACATATGTGTCTATGTGTCATGTAATTTATTAATTGCCCCAACAACGGTGGGAAATGAGTGGAGATCGGAAATGGGATTTAGTTTGGGGTTTAAGGGATTTCAAAGAAATCGTCGCTAATTCGTCGCTAATTGTGATAGTCACTAATTCGATCCAAATTCGCGACGATTTGGCAACGAATATTGAAGAATCGTGGCTAAATCGTCGCTAACTCCGAAGGTTGCAAATTCGATGCTACTTTACGACGATTTGGCGACGATCTGTCATAAACCCTAAACCCTAAACCCTTTGCCCTAAACCCTAAACCCTAACGTATTACCATCTCATTGTATTATGCATCTTTCAAAGAAATTGATCGTGACTTTAGAGAATTGTCCGGAAATGAAAACTCGGCGAATCACAATAATTTCCACAAACTGAATCATTGTATCTAACATATACGCAAACTATATGTTTTACTTATTTTTCAATATCGATGAACTTATTGATAATTTCATGAATTTGGATTTACGGTAAACATGTCAAGTTGTTTTTGGAACGTTGCAATCGACGTTACAATTTCGTACCTATACCCTAAACCCTAAAACCGATTTTACAACTATCCTCACTAATTCGATCCAAATTCGCAACGATTTGGCAACGAATATTGAAGAATCGTGGCTAAATCGTCGCTAACTCCGAAGGTTGCAAATTCGATGCTACTTTGCGACGATGTAAATTCGTTGTAATATTTCGTTGCAAATCCGTTGGTAATTTCTAAAAAATTTCTATAAATACCTTTCACACCTTCATTGCAAACTCAAAAAATAAATTCATATCCACTTTTCTTTAAGTTTTTATGTTGATCATTGTATACCTGCTTGTCTGATGCTCTGGCCAATAAATAATTCTGTAAGATCTTGTTTTCAAGTAAAGACAGTCTTCAACTATCATAGGTGAATGATTCATAGAATTGGACATCTATGTAAATCCTTCATAATATAAGGATATGTCCAATTCTATGTATCTTTCACTTATGGTGGTTGGTCTTTATGAATATAGAAAACTTGATTCCCAGAATTATTTGTTAGCCGGAACATCAGAAGCAGGTAAACAACTTTCAACTCCTAAACCCAAAATGACATTACGTTACAATTTCGTACCTAAACCCTAAATCCTAAAACCGATTTTTCAAAGAAATCGTCACAAAATCGATCCAAATTAGCGACGATTTGGCAACGAATATTGACAAATCGTGGCTAAATCGTCGCAAACTCCGAATGTTGCAAATTCGATGCTACTTTGCGACGATTTGGCGACGAACTGGCAAAAAAATATACCGAGTGTCGGTCAATATAGCGCGTGTCGGTCAATTAAACTCCCGCGTGTTTGAATGTCACAAAATCGTTGCAAAATTAGCGACGAATTAGCTACGGTTAATTTGCCTCGATATAGCCACGATTCGTCGCGCAATCGTCGCTGATTAGCGACGATTTCGCGACGATAAGTAATCTTATATATACACGCGAATTCCTTGCCAATTCGCTTACCAACAAATCAAAAGAAAAACTGATCATAATTTCCTTCCGAATTCTTTGCGAAAAAAGGTAAATTTTTTTTTTTTTTATGTTTTTAATTAATTAGTATAGATAAAAATGAAATAATTTAGGCCGGTAGAAACGGAATCAAATTAGGAAAAATAGCAGACTGCCCGGATGTTTATAGATAGTAATGTTTTTTCATTTTTATGCAGATGGGCCAGCGTCGTGCACATTACGCTCAGTTTTTGAGAGATATTGGTGATTCTACGGGTCCCGGGTTGCCTCCGTCTTCTGAGGCTACAGAGACGGATTTCGTCCCTGTGACGCAACCTCCGCCGCCTCCACAACCACCTCAGATTCCGCAATCTGGAGGACATGCCCCGGCCCCGTATGCACACATGACGGTTCATGATTTGCTTGCACAGCCGGGGCGTCATAGGCTTAAAAGATTAGATCCGGATCATACTGACGGGTCGGAATGGTAATATATATAAATATTTATTTTTTACATTTATTATTACATATTTATATTTATTTCTAACAATTCAAAATTTTACAATTTTTTGTTTCAGGTTTGGAGTTGAATCCAAAGTTGGACGCACCGTTTCCGACATCATCAAGTCTTATTTTGTCGAGCCGCATACCAATTTTTCCCAGCTTCCTCAACACGTCAAGGACACATGGTTCAAGATGTTTGCGGTACGTATGGAAATTTTTTTTTTTTTCTCTTAATTATTTTAATTATATTTAAATATATATTTAATTTTATTTTATAAAATGTGTAATTATTTTTGTTTCTCGTGCAGCAAAAATATCATTGGGATATTTCTATTCATGAGGAGGTTAAAACTTTATTTCTCGAGAGGGTAAAGTTTCGTATCCAAGGCGTGGTTGGAGAGTGGAAGAAAGCATGGAAGAAAGATGGCGATGAAGCAAAGCCCCTCTACATGGATAAAGCCGTTTGGGACGGCTTGGTGCGGTATTGGCTGGAACCGAAGTCCATCATCATTGCTGAGAAGTGTTCGGCTTCCCGCAACACCGTTGATTCGGACGGGCGACTCAAGGCTCTGCCTCATACAGCTGGGCAAACACCTTTTGCGGGTGTTCGTCTACATATGGTAATTAAATTTATTTAAATTAATTTATTTAATTTACGTTGCCAATAACATAGTTTTTTTCTTTAGGCCGCCGAAGAAGGAGGTGTACTCCCTCCGTTGACCAGGGTTTTTGAGCGGACGCACCGGAAGAAGGATGGTTCCTTTGTTTCCGAGACTGCCGAGCACATCTTCAATGAGGTGACTTCCAGAGTCACCGATCGAGAGACACAACTCTCTCAACAGCTCTCTCCCGGTGGTTCGTCGGTCATGTCTGGAGGATTGACCACACCGGATATTGACCGGATCTTCGAGCAGGTATATATATAGAATAGTTACTCTTTATTAATTTTTAGTTTTTGATTTTTTAAAAATTTCTAAATGAAAAATTTAAATATAGGTTGCCCCTAAGAGAAAGGGGAAGGTTGTCGGGATGGGATCTATTCGAGATGTCTCGGCTGCTTCTTCATATGCTCCGCGACGCCGATTGCCAGAAGATGATCCAGTCATGTTACGTGCCACGATTACGAGTCTTCAGGAGCGGGTTGAGACCGAGGCTACTCGGTCTCAGGCATATCAGGCGAAGATTGCGAGTCTTCAGCAGCAGTTTGAACTGGATGCTACGCAGAATGACGAACTCTTCGACATCTTGGCAACAGGGAACCCAACAATGCAGGCTATGCTACGGGAAAAGCGAAGACTCCGAGCAGAGAGAGATGCAGCGGCAGCGGCAGAGGCAGAGGCAGCGGCAGGCACATCCGGTTCGTCGAGACGTCCCGAAGACGATGTCAATCTCGACGATTACGATATAGTTATTTAGATTTAGGATTTCGAATTCTAATTTTGGTTTTTTTTTTTTTGTAACAGATTATTATATTTTCTTTTTAATAAAATTATATTATATAATATTTTTAAAATTTTTATTTTATAATTTCGAAATTAATAAAATTTTAAAATTAATAATAATAAAAATCATATATAGAATAGTCGGTGATTCGATGGTAATCCGTTGCTAAATAATCGTTATAAAATCGTGGCTATTTACAACGATTATACGACGATTTATTAGCAACGATATTGCGACGATTATTTAGCCACGATTTTAGGACGATTTATTAGCAACGATGTTGCGACGATTATTTAGCCACGATTTTACGACGATTACTTTGCAACGAATTAATGACGATTATTTAGCCCCGATTTTACGACGATTTCTTTGCAACGAATTAACGACGATAATTTTTTCCAACGATTTTACAATGACAGATTTTCCTTCGAATTAGCAACGATTTTACGACGTATTCATATTCGTCGTAATTTCAATGTAACATTTACGACGATTTTACGACGAACATTTAGCGACGATTTAGCGACGAAGTGTTTTCCCTCGTACTTTTGCGACGAATTTACGACGATTTGTTGTTTGCGACGATCAGTTAACAACGATATCATTTTCGTCGCAAATTCGATGCAAACCCTCTTTTGCAACGATTTTACAACGATATCGTTCGTTGCAAATTGCCTGTTTTCTTGTAGTGTGTAATGCTAACTGAGTTTAGAACTGTGTCAGAACAGAATATGATACAGCTGTAGGAACATGACGTGTTACAGAAACAGTTGCTGTATCAGTTGGAAGTAGCACACGAAGTAATACAAGGAAACAGTTCGGAGCAACTGATGACGTGGAGTTAAATTGTGAGCTATGGGAACATGAGATGTTGTATATGCTTAGACATAATCGATATACAAAGTGTGGCAGTTCTGACATAGACTTTGGAAAGAACTGACACAGTTGTTGAGGCAGTATTTGATGCAGGTGCTAGTAGAGCGGATGCAGCAGTTTATGCAAGTGATGATCAGTGACACATAATGGAAATACATTGTGGCGATCAAAAAGATTGCAGTTGGATACATCAGAGGATGAGTCAGAACGTGGTACATCAGAGGATGTATCAGACGTTGTATCAGGAGGCAAGAATTTGACGTGGCGCAGAAGCTGACGTGGCAAGTGAGTTGCTGAGTTGGACAAAATCGCTGGAATGTATATCTGGCGTTGATGCAGTTGATGCAGTTGCTGTACCAGTTTAAGAAGTAGTACAAGAACTAATACATGAGTTTATTGAAAAGGCCCATAAGCCCAAAATGATGAAGAAATCGTGTGGGCTCTTAGGGTTTCGACCCTAGCCATATAAATACCAAGAGACGGCAAGAGAAACATGTGCGCGTCTAGGGTTTATCATGAGATGCACACATGTGTGTGTGGCGTCGCCCCATCATACTGGATTTGTAGTAGGGCTGGGCAAAATATCTGTTATATCCGCTTCGATCCGGTATTCGTCTTGATTCGATTAGAAAAATCCGGATATCCGTAAATGTTCGGAGCAAAGCAAATAGCAAAATTTAGTATCCGTAAAAAACGGAGCAAATAACAAATATCGTTTTTTTAAAAACAGGATATCCGCTCCGCTCCACAAATTTATAATTATATATTTATATATAAAATTATATACATATGATATTATAAATTTTTGTAAAATAACCGAATAGATGTATAGTGTGAGTAACTTCGGGTATCGGTTCGGTTAATACCGATACCGCAAGTATAATCTATCTAACCAAACATTTTCTTACATATAATAATATTAATATTTAATACCTAAACTAAACCATCCCTTTGGCTTTGTGACTTTGTCTTTTCAGCTTAATGGTAAGTCTCTCCTCTTCTCTTTCCTCCGCTTTTTTTTTTGGGTATACATTTCCTCCGCTTCTTCTTCCTTCCCTTCTTCTTCCTTCTCTTCTTCTTCTCCCCTTTGTCTCCTTCTCATCTAACTCTCTTCTTATTCTCCCCTTCGTCTCCTTCTCATCTAACTCTCTTCTTCTTTTTCCAGATCCAGTCTCTGCTTGGGTCGGTGGCTCTTTTCGTTTATGGCGGCGAGACTGTCATGTGGTTGGCCTGAGGAGGCGATAGTTTGTGGAAGCGAGGTTTCTTCTTGGCGGCGATTTATCATATAGTAACAATTTTTTTTTCTTTTTGTTTGTTTGTTGAAACAACTTTTTTTATCTATTTTTCTGAAATTTATGTTTAAAAATATATATATATATATATTTTAACGGAGCGGAACGGATATCCGCGGATATATATTAAAATTCCGGATATCCGCATTTACGGATATCCGAAAATTTTCGGATCGAAGCGAATCAAAAACTCAAATATCCGGACGGAGCGGAGCGGATCGCAAATACCAAAAAAATCTATGATATTTGTTTCGTGCCCACCCCTAATTTTAGATCCGTTGGTGATGGTTGCTGGAGTACAAGCACATCTGTGAGATGGTGTTTGTATCGGTAGTAGCCGAGCGGTAGACTTTGTAGAGTTACTGTGTCCACAGTTCTTCCATCTAGAAAAAAATGATAGGCATCGTAGTGTTGTATATCATAGCAATTGTAATTGCAATCTTGTTCTAGTGGATTTGTTCTGGACTAGGTCCCGGGGATGTAGGGAAACCAAACCTCGTTAAAAACTCTATGTGTTATTTACTTTATGCTCATACGTATGCTCAAACACATAAATCTACCCACAACTGCGTTTTCAAATATGGCTGAACTATAACTTGTAAGTTGTAACTGAAAGACTAATCACTACTATTAGACTAACAGTTGGAAAATGGCTGTATGGATAATTAAGAAAATCAAGTATGTGATATTAAATTCTTGAATGGTTCATTCTCCTACAATATTATTATAAGATTTGCGTTTGCGCCACAAACACCAAAGGAAGACTTGACCATATGCCCCTTTGTATTTGGTCATGCAAAACATGTTTTCAAGTGAGTCTCTCTCCACTATCCAGCATCCACTCGAACTCAAACACCCAATTATCCAGCTCTATAAGAAATACTTTCACACTATAAAATATCACAATGATACATAATAAACATGTGTAAATCTATCATTTTGTTTGGAAATTAATTTTAGGTATCCGAATTTTGTTATCTAAATTTCCGGTTTAGTATTTTAGTAGCTATACTTTGTATATAGTTTTAAAATGATAAATTTAAAATGGGTGACCTAGTAAACACATCGCAGCTCTTCTAACCAACCAGCTTAACGAAGTTACTGTCTCTTGCATGATTATATCATTCAAATTTCCACGGCTAATAAAACCCAAAAAACACCAAATTGTATTTAAAATAATGAAAGCCAAAATAATGGGCTGTAGGAATTATAAATTTTTCTAAAACTCTAAAGAAAGAGCCACAACCATTTAAAAACAAACTATTTTCAATTATTGATACTTTTAGAACGTTTCGTGCGCAAATATGTGTGCATATAATGGATGCAAAGTAAGACTTTCGGCCGTTGTGGAAGCCTAAAGAATTGGGACTGCTTTTTGTAGAATGTGGACCGATCTGACTTTGTCAAATTTCATTTTAACCGTTGGTCCTCGCTCCTATCGATTACTCATTTTTCCGCACGCCATTAACGATAACGATTCCCATTATTCTTCATCATCAATTTTTTCTAATCTCAGCCACACCCTTCCCTAACACCATATTTCCAGTGAAAAAAATCACCACATTTCTCAATCCAATTGTACATCAACACGAGTGAAAAAAATCACCACATTTCTCAATCCAATTGTACATCAACACGATATATACTAATCTAGCTAGTAGGCCTGGAACGGAGCGGATATCCGGATTTTTCAAGATATTCGGATCCGTATCCGTATCCGCCGGATAATCAATTTCATTATCCGAATCCGGATCCGAAAGCTCCGGATATCCGGATTCCGAATATCCGTTGAAAAACTTGGATATTCGCGGATATCCGGATCCGTTTTTGAATTTTTTTTTTGATTTTTTTATATTCTTCGAATCCAAGAAAAGAGAAAGAACAACTATAATGATCTGAAACGAAGATTGAAGACTTTTTTTTTTGTCATCTGATTATTATTATTGATACACACCGATTGAAACAAACTGGGAGAAAACAAAACATCGGAAACAAAGATTGAAGCTTTCGGATCGGCGAAAAGATCTAGATCTGAAACGAAGATTGAAAACGTTTGCGGGCGAACCGCACATATGATCCAAACGGAACCGGCGTCTCCACTCATCCAGCCAAATAAAACCCACCAAATCTGAAAACGGCAACCCGCACGGCACAAATCGCTCCTCGACCAACAACAAGTCAAACAAAAAGACAAAGCCCACTCAAAACCAAGAACACGAAAAACAGAAAAAAGCCTTAAAACGATGAACAACATCGCTAGACAAAGAGAAGAACGAGAAATTAAATAAAACACCAGCAGAACCGACGACGTGGCTATGGAAGCCCACAATCGCCGGCTGGAAACACACGCCTCAGGCAAAGAAGGAGAAGCAGAGGGAGAAAAGAGAGACAGGGGATAAGGAAAGAGAAAAAAAAAGGAGAAAAAAATGAAAATTCTATTGCATCTCTATTTACTTTAGGCCCATTAAAAGTCGGCCCATTTATGTTCTTTTGTATGATAACGAAACGCTGTCGTTTTATTTGTGAGACTAGTAAAAACAAATATAAACGGATATCCGTTATCCGTTTTCGAATTTTTCTATTATCCGAATCCGTATCCGGATCCGCCGGATACGTTATTTTATTATCCGTATCCGTATCCGAACTACCCGGATATCCGTTTTTCGGATCGAATCGGAGCGGATGTCGGATCGAATACCGGATCCCGGATAATAATCTCAGCCCTACTAGCTAGTATCAATCTAGCTAGTATCTTTTTTTTGGTCATAAAATTTGCCATGAGGTTTTAGTTTAGTTTATCGTTTAATGGTTTTACTTTAGATGTCTCATGGCTTTGCCTCTATCACTAAGATGTTAAGATTTTTCTCTAAAAACCAACATCTTACAAATGACATTGTAGATTAAAAAAGCTTCTAACAATCTTTATAAAAAAATTACAGCATAAGACTTTAACAAGAGGTGTTTTTATGTTAAATTGAAAAATATTATATATATCCTTATCACATTCTTTTCTTGTCATTTATCACATTTAGTAGTTTATATCATATATATTATAAATTGTTCGTTATCTTTTTAATCAAAATACATTTCATCGGTTAGATGAATCAGATCCACCATCTGATATGTGTCTATTTGGCTAGATGTTTCTTTTTCACTTTTATTTTTGTAAGTTTTTTACGGCGTACTCCTTACGTTATTGCTAAAAGGATCAAGAATAGGAACAAGAGACGTTGGTACGCATTTATCACTATATGGAAAATTCAATAAGATGCGACATATATACAGGAGAAACACTTTTTTTCTTTCAAACTTATCAAAACGTATATAGCCTCCTTGGGCTGCTCTCCGTCTTCAGTGGTTCATATAATAAAATTAAAATTTGATATACAAAATAAGATTAGATAGTTGAACAATTTCGATCAATTATATAAATTCCTAAATCATCTGAATTCATCAAATGTTATGACTGGTATGGTATATACACGACAGGACAACCGCTACGATCGATGAGTCATTTGGTTCGAATTTTTAATCCAAATTATACGAATAATAGAGTCGAAAACACGTTGACAAAAACCCAAAAAATGATAAAACGGATGAACCACCTTTTTCAATGAATAGAGTATTTTGTAATTTAAGAATTTTGAAAGTAATCAAAAAAGATGGTTGGACGTTGGCTTTTGTGGAACTAATATAACTTACGTGACATTCAATGGCGGCTACTTTCGAAGGCTACGTTTCTTTTAACCTCATTTCCCATTTTCCTTCGCTTATATACGATATCTTGATTATATATATAATTTAATTTGTCAATATACGAATCTATGATATATGAATTTTGAAACATTTAAACATTTTATACACAGAGATAAATTATACGAATCTATGTATAATTTATATTTTTATGGAATTTGATTGGTGTAGAAGTATTGTAATTCATTGGTCAACTAATAACTCAATAGTGCATCCAAAAAAATATACTAAAATTAATACAGAAAAATTTGCCTTATCTTAACCAGTACTAACTAAAAGAGAGGTTAAGGGAATTATAAAAACTTTAATCCAATAGAATCATCATATCTACTATTAATTATGTTTACTTATTATAATTTTATTATCTATGATTTTTATATTTATTTTTGGGCATTTAATATTTAATATTTATATATATTTCCTATTTTTTGCCTGAAAAACTTATGCATATTAGTTTTAATTTAAGTTTATATTAAACTTGCATATAAAAAAAGAATTCCTTATTTCTATTTGTCTCTTATATTAATATTAAATACTATTCCCTATCTATATTGTTCATTATCATATTTTCAATTTTCTTAGACAATTAGCTAATTACACTACACGTCATAACCTGTTAACATATATATATATAAACTACCACCTGTCATTTTTAATTAAATATATTCAAATTTTTGACAATAACATTTATAAATATATATTCAATATATTTTTATCAAGAGTTTTGGCTAGGGCTGGGCAAAATACCCGGAACCGAAAAACCGAACCGAACCCGACCCAAAAAAGGGAACCGAACCGAATCCGGAACCGATAAAATACCCGAACGGATCCTAGACTCCTATACCCGAAGAACCGAAACCGAACCCGAACCGAACCGAGAACCGAATAGGTACCCAAAATACCCAAAATATAATTATATATATATAATATTAATTATATTTAGACTTGATATAACCTATTTACCCAAAATTATAATTATAAAACCCGAAGATATCAATTATTGTTAAACCGAAATAATCGAAATATCTAAAATAATAAAAAAATCTGAAAAGTCTTAGTTATATTTGTCAAAATTTAACCAAATTTTATTTAAATTTAGTATTTTTTTAGTTTTTTCCTATATTTCGGGTATCCGGAACCGACCGAACCCGAAAAGACCCGAACCCGAACCGAATTTTATAAATATCTGAATGGGTCCTTCAACTCTATACCCGAAATACCCAATACCCAAAAGAATCGACCCGAACCCAAACGAGTACCCGAATGTCCACCCCTAGTTTTGGCTGATATAGACACAAATTTATAGTAAAATAATAAAATAAAATAAATTCAAAATATCAGTGATAAGGATATTATGACTCAGAGGAAATTAGTTAAGAAAGTGGCTTAAAGTAAAAATCTCCTTTAGTGAGTCACGACCGTTGACCTGCACCGCAAGAGACCAAGTCTCTAACCCAACCAACACAACACAACTCCCTTAACCAAAAAGACGAAAATACCCTCACCTCTCACACCAATATAAAAACACACTCGAGCGCATGTAAAAAAAAAACCGAAGAGTTTATATTTATCATCAAAAGATAAGAGAAATTCGAAGAGTTTTATAAAATTATAAGGCATGAGAGGTTCAAGAACAGCATCTTCAGACATGAGTGCTTGGTGTTCTGCTGTTGTGTTGTTGTCTTTAATACTTTTGTTATCTGTTAGAGAGAACAATGCTTCTGATTCCGTTAGAGGGTCTCAATTCTCAGAGAAACCTTGCGAAGAGATTTACGTCGTCGGAGAAGGAGAAACTCTTCACACCATCGGCAATAAATGCGGCGACCCGTTTATAGTTGAGCGAAACCCACATATCCACGACCCGGATGATGTCTTTCCGGGTCTTGTTCTCAAGATCGCACCTTTTTACTTCTCCAGAAAAGTGTAAAATATATATTTAAAAAGTTTTTTTTTTTTTGTAATTTTGTTTGAAGCATACCTTTTACTATGTAAGTATATGTGTATCTCCATTCATGTATATACTAAAGGAATTTCAAAATAAATACAGAGATTTTAAAGAAACAGAGCAAAAACAGAGTATACCGTGAGCTGTTTTTTATTCAGGTTTTGAGGACTTGCATGTTCATTTAGACACGTTTTTGGTGTAAATGGTAATTAGTGATAGTTTCCTGGCTTTGGATTGAAAATTCAATTAGAAAAAGAAGTCGCTGATCTATGCAATAACGAAACGCCAAGTTAGACAAAAAAGGTCAACGACTTTGTACTAGTGCAATTTTCACAAAATTACTGACAAAAATTAAAGGAATTATGTTACTTTGTCATTCACTCTTTTAATTATTCTTCCACCTGCAGAATTCTCGTATTCAAAGAGTATACTGATTACTTAATGAATGAGTTGTGCTATAATAATTTGATGCTTATATTTTTTGACGAAGTTGTTAGAGGGGGATTAGCACCCCCTGGTTTAACTCGGTTCGAACCGAGATCGGTTCAATCAAGACCGGTTTACGATGGTTCAGATCGAGGATAAGTCGGCCCGAAAACATTGGGCCGAGCTCGGGATCTCGCTGAAAGCCCACCTCGGCTACCGATCTTGGACCAGCACAAGCCCAGTCCGTTACAACAGATGAAACCGGAATATTTCCTCTTTCCCGCCGATCTCGGAAATGGAAATATTCTCTTCGGTTGATTCATCGAGATATCAGGAATTTATCCTTATCTCGGCAAGAAAACCGGAAGATTTCCTTTTCCTAATCGAACTCGGAAAAGGAGAAGTCCTCCTGTCAACCGCCTCAAAAACACTATAAATAAGGAGGCCATCGCCTCATTCTAGCCATCCACAACTTCCGTAGAGACAGAGAATACAAGAGAGCTCATTACCGATCTCAAGTCTTTTGTCTTTGCCTTCTTACTTAAAACTCTGTTGTAACCGCCGACTTAGATCAATAAACGAGATTCCGATTAAAAGTACTGTTTTACCCCTTTTTGTGTGATTTACGGATCAACAGAAGTGTAATGATAATAATACGTTAATTGGCCAAGAACTTGTGAGAAGCATAATATTTGTTTGGCAGAATCCGATGTCCTTTTTAAATCTACGATTAAATTGTAGCAAATTTGACAAGAAGAGTGCGACTTTCGATTGATCGAAATTGTGTTCGAGCTCCAATTCTATATTTTAAAGCTGCATGATTTGTCTCTCTTGTGACAACCCATAACCCAAATAAGGGTTTAAGCACATTTGAAAACAACAAAAAGAATTTAAGCAAAAAACCCTAATTTCCACACAAAAAAAAAAACTGTCTAATTTTTTAAAATAATTATTTTGCATTATAGACAAAATTCCCAAAATTATCTCTAAGACCATCTCCAGGGAAATTTCTCATTTTATATTCCCTCCATATCACTTTATTCTCCCTCCACATCATTTCATTTTTTCAATTCACACCCAACTCCACGGTAGAAAAGGCAAATCATTTTCTCTTTCATTCAACTCATTTTCTCTTTCCACCACATCACTTCATTATATAAAATTCATTATATTTATTTATTTATTTTATTTTTATTATATATTATACATTTTATAAATACTATTACTACTAATATATTAATAATCACACAAAATAATTTTTATAATGTAAAAAAAAAAATAACTGATAGATAATAAAATTAATTAATTAGAGTTGATTAATATATATAAATATATTATTTTAATGATTCAAATAATATACTCATTTTCTAAATAAATAAACAACACTCGATATTATTAATAAAGACAAACCAAACATACATAATTCATTAAAATCTTACAACAAAACAAACACCAAACATTAATAAACTTAGAATCTTGAGATTTTTTTTGGTGTCGAAATGTTATAAACATAAGCTCTATTTTATAGATGTTTCAAAATAAAAAATTATTGTGAAAAGAAAAAAAAAAAATTTTGATCAATTATTAGGTAAATATAGCATTTAAGAAAAATGGGGAAAAGAAAAAATAAATATGGCCAGCGAATTAGAAATTGTTACGTCATTATTTTGGTAGGACCAATCAGAATTCATGAGAAGGGAAAATTTACCTTTCACCCGTGAGTTGACAACTTTTCTATTGAGTGTAAATACACATTAATTGCCTACTTATTGCATATGGTCTAATTTAAATTCGAGACTGTAATTTTGACTAATACAATTTTCAGAAACTAATAACGACACACCTATACTAATTATGTCGTCATCTCCGAAAAAACAGCTTCTAATCTCAATACAAAAATTTTACAATAAAAATCGAAAACAACACTATTACTGCCCATGTCGACATTGTCTCCTAAAGAATTACACCATATATCTCCATAAACCTTTGTAAACAAAAATCTTGTATAAGTAAGCTGCGTGAGTTGTTCACTGTTACAAACCCACAAAAGAAGAGAAAAACAAAAAAAACCTAACCTTCCTCAAAGGCCAAAGATGGGTTGCTTCCAAAAAACCTTAATTTCAGCTATCGTTCTCTTTTTGGTTATTCTACCTCTTCTAGTCTCAGCCACGGAGGAAGAAAACGAATGCGGTGGCTCCAACGGAGAAGGCTCTGCTGCGGAGAAGGTAACGGCTCTTAAATACAAGATCGGAGCTTTCTTCTCCATCTTAGTCGCCGGAGTGGTCGGAGTTTGTTCACCTATCTTCGGCCTCAAGTCAGAGAGCAATTTCTTCATGCTTGTGAAGGCATTCGCCGCCGGAGTAATCTTAGCCACCGGTTTCGTCCACATTCTTCCCGATGCCACCGAGAGCCTCACAAGTCCGTGCATCGGAGAAGAGCCACCGTGGGGAGATTTTCCGATGACGGGACTCGTCACCATGGCTGCAGCGATTTTGACCATGTTGATTGAGTCCTTTGTTTCAGTGTATTTGAGCAGATCTCGGACAGAGAAAGAGGCTAAGACTTTGCCGGTGAGTACTGGTGGAGATAAGGAGGAGCATTCTCATATTGCCTCTGCTCATACTCATGCCTCACAAGGACATTCTCATGGCTCTCTTCTCGTTCCCCAAGATGATCACATTGATTTGAGGAAAAAGATTGTAACTCAGGTAAGCAAAAACACAAAAACCTAATTGCCAAAATCCAAATTTTCCGTTTAGATTTAAAGAAATTCTCGATTATGAACAAAACCCTGTTGCCAAAATCCAAACTTTTCTGTAAAGCAAAAAATACATTTGCTAAACTTAGTATTAAACCACATGTTTTTTTTTTCTTATGGTGTCATCAGATATTGGAATTGGGGATTGTGGTTCACTCCGTGATAATAGGAATATCTCTGGGAGTATCTCCGAGTGTAAGCACAATAAAGCCTCTCTTGGCTGCAATAACTTTCCATCAATTGTTTGAAGGTTTTGGTCTTGGTGGCTGCATCTCTGAGGTAATCTTAAAATCTCTCTCTTTTTTTCTCCCCTCTCCTATATATGATTCTTTCTATCAACTGACTGAGAATTATATAAACAACTTACCATCGTGTTTTTTTGCAGGCAAAGTTTAGAGTTAAGAAAATTTGGGTTATGGTGTTGTTCTTCGCACTCACAGCACCACTAGGGATCGGAATCGGTATTGGAGTCGCTGAGATTTACAACGAAAATAGCCCGATGGCACTAAAAGTTTCCGGTTTTCTTAACGCTGCAGCCGCCGGAATCTTGATTTACATGGCGCTTGTTGATTTGGTAGCTCCACTATTCATGAGCCACAAAGCTCAGAGTAGTATGAAGATACAATTAGCCTGTAGCTTTTCTCTTATTCTTGGTGCTGGTTTGATGTCTCTTTTAGCTGTTTGGGCTTGAAAAAGTTTAGATTTTTGGATTTTTGTTTCTTGATACGATGATATATCGCGCTCAATTCTTTACAAGATGCTATCAGCAGCTCTTGATGGCAAACTCTCGAAGAAGTTATGAGAAATAGAATCTTTCAAAAATAAAAAAAAAGGTTATGAGAAACTGAATGTATATAGAAGAACCTAAGAATGCAAGGAACGTGAAGCAGCAACTTCTTGGGGGACAAAGCAAATCACTCCACAACAGGAAGCGAGAATGACATTTGGCAACAGTTGAGAATTGGATGATTATGTAATAAGTCAAATGTCTCTCACAACTTTGGCTCTTCATAAAAGCATAAATCAAGAGATCACATTCTTGTCGAAACGATCTGTTTTCATCTTCTGGATATTCATGGAATAATAACCCCTTGAAAAAGGATATGCCATTCCAATTGTTACACTTTCACAATCATCATAACTCTACACATTAATTATCTCCAGACAAAGATAAAGCCCAGATTATTTTCTTTGTACAAGGAAAAAAATCATTCTAGTACTCGCCGCATATGAAACTTAAAATGAATATGTTACAACTTACACGTGTGTGTGGATGTATAACATTAACACTTAAAGAAGTTAAAACTTAAAATGCTTCATTAGTAGAGACATACCTTCGAAGCTGGGTGGCTTAAAAAAGACATCGTTGAATGGCTTCATTATGAAGCAAAATAATGAGAGACATGAGAAGCAGCATCATCAAAAGGCAAACACTTCAGAAAAGGAAAATAGGGATGGATATCCATGGAATAACCCATCAAAGCATCTCTTCTTTTCTCTCAATCACTCAAATGTCAAAAAGTCACAATTTTTTTTTTTTAATTATTAAAACTTATATATATGCCCAAGAGTCCATGAGTAACCAACCAAGCTTCACTCATAGCACACAAAAGAAAAACCAAAATGGAGGAGAAGTTACAATAAGCGGAGCAGTAATAGGGCATCTTTCTATTGGCAGGCGACTATGCGATTTTGCTCTTTTCGTGTTCTTGGCTATTTGCTATGTCACTTGCCAAAGGAGAGTTGCCCTGTCACTGCTTCCGCTTAAACACAATCTGAAGAACCAAATCTTATTTTTCTCTACATTTTCAGATCATGCCCCAAAACTGAGATTGAAGGATATAATACAGCTAAAGTAAGTTTCACTTTCCCCATTTTCCTTTTGCTTCTATGAAATTAAGAAACACATTTCCGTTTGTTATAATCACAGAAATGTCCAGAGCAGTAAACTAGCTTCTTAATCTTTTTGATTTCCATTCATCAACGATCTAAAGCCATTCTCACATATTATTAACAAACAAGTGATCACCATTTATTGGATATATGTTTGGTTCTCCAACGCCCCAAGTAAATGTTGGACAAATCTGAATCGTAGATTAAAGGAATCGCTTCTTCAAAGCGTATATCAGGGAAACTAAAGACACATCAACGGAATGCGAATTCAATAGACTTACCCAGAACTACATCGACGACCTCGAAGATAGTTGAATCGGGTCAGCAATTGGATGGATTTCTCCGATATGTGGTGACTGAGGAGAACGCCGCGATACGTAAACCTTCTGTCTAAATCGGAAGCTTCCGTGGTTTTATTTGTTATCTTCTATCTAAATGGGCCTTTGGGCTTAATTCATTAAAGAATGCATTAATATTTGTTTTTTTTTCTTTTCTTTTTTTCTTTTATAAACTATAGAACAGCGAATGTAATTGTTTGTAAATGAAATCCAAATAAAGGAGAACTAAATTATGATTTAGAACACCTCCATTAGTGAGAGATATATGCAAGGTTTCTCAAATAAAATACTATCTAGAATTTAACCCAAGCTAACTATATATCACGGGGTAATTTTATCTTAAAAATTATTTTGAAATTTAAGAAAATTAATTTTTACCTGAATTTTATAATATGTCTAGTTAATGATTATAGATAGAGATATTACATCAGACTAACATATACACTTAACCTATTTTACAGTGGATTAAAATATTATTCGAGCTAACCCGCAAAAATCTATAGTCAGTCCACAAATATGCACCGCTTAATGACTCTGGTTTTCATGGTCAGTCCACAAATTTTTGAAAAAAAATAATATTCTCGTGTCTAATTCTTTATAAAATTAGTAAAATATTTTTCAACTTTTGTTTTGATATATATATTCATATTAAATATAATAAATTATAGTGAAAATATTGCTAAATCTTAAATATATTTTTTTTTTGAATATATATGGATTGATTATTATTTTAAAATATATAATATTTATTTTAATATTGTAATAGTTAAGAAACTAAATAGTAAATAACATCTTTAATGGAAAACAAATAATTTCCATATTTTTTTCAATAATTTTAGGGCTTTTCATATAATAATATAGAGATATTTTTAATATAATTTAATTGAAGGGTTTTTCAAAATGTTTTCAAAGGTTTCTCAAATAAAATACTAATATTCTAGATATAATTTAGTAAGGAACAATAATCGAACAGATGTGAAACCAATAAGTGCAAGACACGTGACAAAGCACTGACATTGTACGATGATGTCGATGGCCATTTCGATACTGTTTCTTTTTGGCGTGCTCCCTTTCTATACTGTTTTCCCCTCTCTTATTTGTCCCTAATAGAAAGACGAAAAAATGTAGTAATTTTCTTAAAAGCTATAACCAGTGAGATTGTGAAACGTCGCAGTCTCTCTAGTTCCTATGTTTTTTTCTTCTGTTAATGACTCTGTTCATTAGGAACTCGTCACAATGCTACGGCTAATCCAGTCATACTATCATGGTGATGATCAAGAATATCAATTTCGTTTCAATACTTAATAAGGATTTTTCAAAGTATTAATTATACGTTTCTGTAAAACATACTATAATTTATCATGTACAAGTTAATGTCTTTGGATTAATATTTCACATATTTGAATTGATTTCTTCTTTCTTTTTTTATTTTTATTTTTATTTTGATAAACCAGAGTAATCCTACGCTTTCTAGACCCAGACTAATCTCTAGCGATCTAACTCCGGAGTTCACAACAACAATGAATAATGTGCTGATTTATACGTGGATGAGTGACCAAAGAGATTCAAAACTAGAAGCGAGACACATACCCACGCCATCGAGTTCTCTATACCATGTGGTGTTTTTGTCCTCTATACATATTTGTATGAATTCATGTATTTTACATTTTGAATTTGTGAACTTACATGTCTGTGTTCGGGGGTTATACATTCCTAAAAGAATTCACACCCATTAACACCCAAAAAAGTAATTCACACAGTAAAGCTAAAAGAATTCTCATCCTATAGCCATAGTTTTAGGGTCCTGTAACTGCAACACTAAAAAGATAAGATCCATAGTTTTAGGGTCCTGTAACTGCAACACTAAAAAGATAAGAATATACTTTAATTATATTTTTATGATAATATTTTTTGTAGAGTTTTTGCATTTATTAATTACTAGTATTATCAGCCATGCTACGCACAGATCATTTTTTTTTTTAATTAAATAACACTCACAACCAATGATCTAAAGTGAATATATTAGTATCAATTTACTTACAATGAAACCCAAAAGAAGAATTTGAGATTTGTTGACCATAAACGAAAAATGAATGTCGATTTTTTTTAATTGCCACATTATCTTTTACTCTTTCAAATCTTTATATATATATTACCTTTTGTAATTTATCTTCAAATTTGTCCCTCATTTTGCTTCTCTCCATCTCAAGCTTGTTAGAAACAGAGTTGGCAACATGGCTGATTGATCAAAGCACTGACGCTCGTTCTCGCTGCTGTCTTAACTCATCCAATTTCGGTAGATGCATTTGTGCCTTTGAAAGAATCTCCTATCTGCAATTCGAGAGGAAAAATCAGAGAGATAGGGATCAATGAAAGCTGGTAGAGTGAGTGTTATAAACATACATATGAAAGCTTTGTTTTTTTTTGCTTGTAAGGACACACTGTTGTTAATAACACATGTTACGTGAATTGCTTGTTCCTCTTATTGCACAAGAATTGGCTTCAGATTGTAAATGACTTGGTCGTTCGTATTCGAGAAAAAAATGAGAGAGAGAGGGATCACTAAAATACTCTTGACTTTAATTTACCTTTTCTGTTCAGCGGCATAGACTTGCCTCGATTCGTTGGCCAACCTCTTCATCGGACGACCGTGATGGGCTTCTGGTTTCGCACGAACCTTTGGCCCTTTCTCGTTGTCATAAAATAGCTGATTTTCAAGGAAAAAAAACAAAAGCTTTCGCAATTAAATATGGGAAATTAGAGAATCAAAGACTTGGTCATTTAAGTGTAAAGTGCTAAATCGGATAAGTAAAGTGAAGAACATGTCTTCGAAGATGCTTATGGAGAAGCTTCTTTTCAATATCTTGAACAGAAAGTACTATCTTCTTCTTCCTACAGTCAGGCAAAAGCCTCTCACGAATCCTCCAAGGAACTCTCGTCACGGCCGGAGGAATCTCCGTCTCGATTTCTAGAGCGATAGCTTCCTTTCAACCTTTCTCCATAGTTTCGATCATCAGTGAGCGATCTCGGCGAAATCTTAATTATAAATTCAACAAATAAATAAACTGGTTTTGAGAGATAAAATTCGAAGAAGAAGAAGATATAGGGAAAGACCTGTAACAATTTGAAAATCTGATATGATTGATAATGGTTGCTCATCGTGAGTATGTGATAGAAGTTGGAACCGTTTCAGTTTAGAGATCGTGAAGTAAATGCTGAGAAAATTTAGGGATTTTTAAATCTATTTTTATGTTTATGTTTTACCTTTTTTTGTTTTACGTTTTATGTTAAATTGTTTTAATTTTGATGATTTGCCATTTGTCAACTCTTAATTGGTGAAGTGACTTGTGCTTTAGTAGATAAAGATTTCTCGCGGAAAGGTGTATGCCACTGTTTGGAGATAACCGGTTTATGGAGAAAACCAGCCTAAGTAAGAATGCCAATGCAAGAAAAACGTAAAAAAAAAACCTTAGAAGCTGGCACATCAAAGATAATGAGACATATAATTCATATATATACTATGTTCACCCATTTTAAAAATTTACAAAAAATTCAAAATAAACTTTACAATTTGTAAAATCTATCAACTCTAGTTTAATCCAACACTATTTGAATCAAACTTTCTTCTTCTTCTTTTGTTAAAGACACTATATATTTGAATCAAACTCTAGTTAATTTTTAAGTATTTTTGTTCTCTAGTTAAAAATTTCAAACCCAAACAGGCAAATTAAACAGTTATTTTTCTCTTTTTAATATTCCTCACATTTCATCACTCTTTCTCTCCCAAAAATTTCTATTTCAGTGGAGACTTTCCGATATTCGTCTTTCTTTCTTTCCTCGTTAATTTTACCAAAACAGGATAATTTTTTTTTTTCGTAGACCATATATATCAACAAGCCATATGGATCTTTCCTAATGCTTAATATATATTATATTTCGTACGGCCATTATTCTAATGTAACATTTTGAACCTGCCACGATTGTCTTTTTCTCGATTATTTATCAAAAGTTGATATACTATAATTGGTTGGGTCACAACTACACTTATTATTATCTTTACTTCCGTCGTTTTGAGCTCATAATATTAATCTTGATCATACTGTTTTTTCCAAGTAACTTGAGGGAGAAGAAATATCTAATATAAACTTTCTAAATGTTTAGTAAATTTTTAAAAAGATATCAAAATATTAGACGGTATTAAAATATAATAATAGTATATAATCACAAATTTATTTTTTCTGCTGAATAAAAATATGATTATTTGAAGAAAATCTGGTTGTTTTTCAGATAAATGAAATAAAAACAAGAATTATTCTGTTTCATTTTTTTTTGGCATCTAACTATTCTGTTATATATGTGGCCAGGAGAAGATATCGACAGAAAGTAGAAATGTTCTATACATAATTTAATTATTATCAAGAATAAAAATAAAAATAAGATAAAGATCATTTTATTGTGACCCATACCAAAAGAAAATAAATAAAACATTGAGAATCTTGCCCTTTCCTTCCCTCACAGATTATCCTAGCTAGGGTTCCTGAAAAACAAAAACCCAATGACCTTTTTCTCTTTCCATTTTTGTTGAATTTCAGCTCCTTTTTCTCTTCCGCAACTTTGATTTCTCCTTTGAAATCATCCACAAATCTTTCACAATTCTCATTTCCTGAGAAAATCTTGATTTAAAATTAAATATTTCTTGACTACTAGCTTATCTCTTCCTTAGTTTCTCTGCCGACATTTAATTGATCTCTCTCTCCGGTGAGATTTCTCTCTCTCTCTCTCTCTCTCTCTCTCTCTCTCCTCTTTTATGACTCTGGTTATGTTGACCGGTCATTGGCTGGTTTAGGGTTCCAATCTTTACAGATCTTGTGTCGACAGAACAAAACAAATAAAAGTCAAAAGAAGAAAAAATGGTGAGAGGAAAGATAGAGATGAAGAAAATAGAAAACGCAACGAGTAGACAAGTGACTTTCTCAAAAAGAAGAAATGGTTTGTTGAAGAAAGCTTATGAGCTATCAGTACTATGTGATGCTCAAGTCTCTCTTATCATCTTCTCTCAGAGAGGAAGGCTTTACGAATTCTCTAACTCTGAGTATGTCTTCTTCAATTCAATTTCTTCTTAATTCTTTTATTTAGTTTTCTTTTACTTTTTTCTTACTTTTTTCCGTTAATTAGGCTTTTAGGCTCTTTGTGTGTGTGTCATGTGTATTTGGTCTGAATTTTTCTGAATCGTAATTGACTAAAGCTATCTTCTTAGATTTTGGTACTTCAGAGATTCGATCCTTGTCTGAATCCTAAAGATTTCTTTCTTCTCTTCCCCTATTAATCTAATTTCATTTTTTTGTTAGAAATCTAGATAAACTCATTTTTCTGATCTACCTGAATCTAAACTATATATAGTGTGTGTATATATATATATATATATATATATATATATATATATATGTGTGTGTGTCTAGGGTTTCCAAAAATTTCTTGAAAGTTGAACAGAAAACAACATCGGAACTAGCTCTAAATGGGATTTAGGCTAGAATTTTGATGATTATTTAGTGTGATCCGTACCAAGTTGCACATTTTTCCCCCATTTATTTGGTGATAAATAAGTTTTACTTTTTCTTGCCCCTAGTTTAGGTTGTGTACTATCGGTTTTGGTTTTCGCTATAGATGTCTTTATTTGGGCTCTGCTTTTGTAGTCATACTAATTAGAAATAATTATGCGTGCTCTTCTTCATTTGATTCAGGTGCAGTGCAGACATATTTCCCTATCTATATATACACATATAACATGTACATTTGTGACAAAAAAAAAACTTAATTATATATTCAAGAAGAAACCAATCAAAGCTTGTTCTGTAACCAAAGATAGATCCAAATAGATAAGGTTGTGATTATTTTTTCTCTATGCTAATATAAGTTGTTAATTATAGTTTTGCAAATGGATTAATGGTTCTAGATTCAATTATTTTTTATTTTGGGCAAAAGAAATTGCAAAAATCATTGGAGTTCAATAAATGGAGACATCATAAGAAAAAGGCATGATGAATTCATAGGGCATGGGTTTAAATAGTTACCTATAGAGATATTATTAACCAACAGCCAAAAGACATTGTAGTACAATTTGAGAAAGATTTTAATATTTTGTTGCTAGAAGATGCGCGTCTTATCTTTAGATGAATCTTTACTATAAATCGAATAAGCTAGATTTTAATATTTTGTTGCTAGAAGATGCGCGTCTTATCTTTAGATCTCATATATATATAATAGATCTAATTAGAGATTAAACAAAGTAATTGCGAAGATATAGGAAAATGAATTCTAATTTCTAAAAAATATGTCTATGTTTGATCATCAGCATGCAGAAGACGATCGACCGTTACCACAAATACACAAAAGATCATGAAACCAGCTACCACGACTCAGAAATTTACATCCAGGTTTGTTACCAAAACGTTTTTTGTTTGTTTGTGTGATGATTTTTACATTTTTGCTGGGAATGAATAACAATCAGACTTAATTTACATGAAATCTTTTGGCTGATGTCCTAGAGATTTACATGATTTCATGATGTTGATCTCCTTTTTGACTTTTCATGGCCTACCAAACCAAATCATGATCAGAGAGATATATCAGCACTATGTACAATGTAGAACACTTGTTGCGATTTTTTAAATGATTTTATATATATATTCGATGGTCACAAATATTGCTCAACAGTTTATATATAGTGGCCATATATAATATATTGATGTTTTTTCCCTACTTCTTTTTGCATATTATGATTTAATTTTGTGGGCGTAATTAATGTAGCAATTGAAGCAAGAAGCAAGCCACATGATCACAAAGATTGAACTCCTTGAGTTTCACAAGCGGTATCATGCATGCCTAGCCTTTCTTTTTCTCTTACATTAAGAACTTGATTGAAGACTGTAATTTTATATATATATAAAAACTTAATCATGTAAACGCAAACGTGATAATTTCATTATAAAACAATCGAAACCTAAGTATAATAACGCCATTAATGTATTATATATATTTGTTATTGTCTTCTTCTTTTTTATGACATCATTAACGGTAGTGTCTTTTTTATTTATTTAAATAGAATTTCACGATTAGTCTGGATCTTATAAGAAAGCTAGATATTAATATTATACTTAGTATACTACGCAAGTTACAATCGGTAGTCGTGGAAGATGGATCCAAGAGAAATATATCTTTGATGTCAAATAAAAGAGCGACTATGGAGTTTTTACAACAACAAAAAAAGAGTCACTAACTCCCTTTTGCGTGTGTACAGGAAGCTATTGGGTCAAGGACTTGCTTCTTGTTCTCTAGAAGAGATTCAAGAAATTGATAGCCAACTGCAAAGAAGTTTGGGCAAGGTCCGAGCAAGAAAGGTATGTATACTGCATCACTATCTACCAATATATATATATATATATATATGTTGAAATGAATAAATTGTGAGGTAATATTCTAGCTATATTAGTGTTTTTATCATGGAAATGAAAAAAGAAAACGGACAAAATTATTTATAGGCTCAGTTGTTCAAGGAGCAGTTGGAGAAGCTCCAAGCAAAGGTAAAATACCATATATTATACTAGTAATATGTATATATATATATGCTATTTTAAGATATTTCTCTTTTGTTTATTAGCATTGTATATAAAAATGGTGAGAGAGTGTGGCTTTGTTTCAGGAGAAACAGTTGTTAGAAGAGAACGTCCAGTTACGTCAAAAGGTAATTCACCTCTCTTTCCAATTCACATATTTAGACATATACTGATATTTACTCCAACTAAAATTACATATATTATGTATTGCTAATGTTTAAGATGCTTAAAATATAACCTAAATACTCTAGTTTTTTTTTCGGATTGAAAAATTAGATTCAAGTTAATTATATTTACGGAGATTTTATGGTTTTGTTGGGTGAATTTTGGCTTTAGTTCAAGTTTTTGTTTGATTTATAGTTGTATTTTATGATGAAGTTATTTTTAGTCTGAAGGATTTCAAAGAAAAGTGATTTTTATCTCTCTAAGAGTTTACAATTTATTTCGAGTGTAGCAAATGAAAAGAAATGATTGTGGATATTAATTTCATTTTATCGTTTTTTTCTAGAGCTAAATGTATAATATACGATTTCTTGTGGTTGATGAAATTGCAATCAATGTTATGAACAGACTGCTATAAATCCATGGAGCGAATCGGTTAATCAACAAAAGAAATTCAGAGTTATAGATCTGAATTTGGAAGTACAAACTGATTTGTTCATGGGTTTGCCGGATAGACACCGCTAATAACATTTTTATGTGTATTTAATAATCATCAAATATTTAAATCCTTCAATAAACTGTGAGGTAATGATTAGTGATATTATACAATATCCATTAAGTGTTATAATTCTAGTCCTTACACAATTAAAGAAAGAATAATGTCTACTACTACTATTTTACTGCCGATGGTTGAGATAAAATAGTGGTTATATACATCAGAATAATGAGCGTGAGCCCTGAGAATGGTAAAAGTATCTGTTCATCAAGTTCTCGGCTTCAAGCCCAATAAGTTAGTATTTTCTTGCCCACCCGTCTCTGTTGCAGCCACTCCTTTAATTGTGTATCATATATAATAAGATACACATAGAGTTATCTTACCTTATAATTAATTAATTATATATTAATACTCTAATGTATAGGAGATAAATGCATCAGCTCACGGTTAGCTGTTTATTCTTCTGTATTTCTGTATTTGAATTTTGAAATTCACTAACTTCGACCGTTGTTTCTGCTACAATATTTTATTCAATTAGATACCTTATCATAAGACTGCCATGGGTAATCAGAGATTATATATAGTCAGGTAGTAAAGAAAAACTCATTAATCATATATAATTAATTACTAGCTAAATTTATCTTTACACAAATATTCATCTAATTTAATTTATAGATTCATTTGGTGGTTCAATTTGAAATATTGAAGTTCTAGCATTCTATTGATTCCTAATTAATGCCACAGGCCCATAGTTTGCGTGGAAACTTTTATTTTATTATAGTGCTCTTATAAACTTGCACTATTATGTCTTCAAATTTTACTGACAAAGAGGTAAATTATAAGTATTTTACAAACCTTTTTTTTATGAAGAAACGGATGAAAAATCATATTCTCATATTGTTTCTTTCTCTTGTGCACGGTAAATCAATTGTGATCTTCAGTGGATTGCTGGTTACAAACAAAATTATTCTGAAACAAGAGATCTTAGAATATTTTTATTCAAGACAATATGAGATTCTAGAATATTGGTTTGGAGAATGATCCGACGTTTAAATCAAAAATTGATTACCTGACTGATTGGAGGAATTGGGAAAACGAAAATGATAATGAGTTGTTCATGATATATTTCGGGAAATTTTGGGAAATCAAGGATGAATCGAAAAGTGATAAATGCCAATGAAAGATAACATTAGTTGGAACTTGGAAGGAACCTAATTAAGTTTGATCCAAAAACAATAATTCAAAGTTAACGAAAAATATAATTAGCTTGAGAAGAAAATATTGGATCATTTCATTATGTGCAGTAAACATATGACTTGTTGCAACCATAGTTCTCGTCTTTGGAAACACTTTACAACTGTCACATTGTGGTCCGTCTTTTTCATCAATGGCAAATTCACCCCTAAACACAAAATATTTATGAATATAAATATGATATATTAATTAATAATATTCCTGCATCATATTATATATCGAAATATTTATGAAGTACATTCTCGTACGTACATAGGTTAGAGGAGCCATGTAAGGCTGATTCGGCTTTGATAGTTTTTCTAAGACTTTTACATAGTATGTTTCTAGCTAACTTTACACTTTTTCTTGATTTTCTGTAAATCCTTTTTGGTTTTCTTTGGGATTATTATAAACCAAGGCACTATTAGTAATAATAAAAAAAAAAAGTAAATTGGAATCAAAAGTAATTATTATCTTCTCTTAAAAGGATCGTCTAACTGCATTTCCTCCCTGATAATGCGAAAAGAAGTAGAAAAATCAAAAATCTATGAGAAAGGTTCAATTGATTGTAATTGAAAAATATTATCAAAAAGTAAATATAAAATATAGTAATTAAACCCCACATTATATCGTGCTATATATACTTCTTTTTATTTGCTTATTGAAAATTGAAAGAAAATACTTTGTCTGACGTCAAAAAAAAATACTTTGTCTTCATTTCAACTCAAGATTTTAGAGAGAAAAATGCCACTATAACACTTGCAATTAAAATACAAAGGAAAACGATTTATTTCCCAAGAAAATATAGAAGAATACTTTTCAACTTGTTACTCTCTTTGTTAGTGGAGGAAAGTTTTCCTTAATTTTATTTCTTTGTTCATCTAACTAACGTGGAATGAGTTAGAAAAATAGATTCCTCTTAAGTTTCATTTTCAACATAAATGGTAAAACTTGAGAGGAATCTATTTTTTCTCTGATTATTTTTCTCTAAAAGTACAACCAGTTGCAGCCATAATTATTTAATTGAAGAAAAAAAATGTGGATAAGGTGGTTAGTTTCATAAATTGAAAAGATCGTGGAATGGTGGGAAGGTGGGGAGAACAGTTGGAAGGAACTCGAACCATTTATTTTAACTGCTTGCTAATTCAAGCCAAAATTTGGGGACATAAAGGTAGGGGTATTGGATGATTGAATTTAATAGAATGCAAATGAATTTAAAATTAATTGATTTTGAGTAATTTAAAAGTTTTTGTTGGGATTTTAATAAATTATATCAAAATGATAGTAAAAATGTTTGGAATTGACTCTTTACAAATTTTTATTGAAATTTTATTAAATTCCTATCAAATGACACTATTATCAATACTGCAGTAAAATTGAATAACACTAATATTTAATAAGAATTAAGAAATCAAAAAATTGAATAACACTAGAATTTAAAGTAATATAAAAGAATGATTACAAATATCTAATCTAATAACACATTAATTTAAAAGAATTCATTAAATACATCATTGAATAACAGTAGAATTTTATAGAAAGTCTAATTCATTCTAATCCAATTAAATTCTTTAAGTGAATACCACCCCTAAATTTATTTAGGTCAGTTTTTTATGTTAAATTTTTTATTTTACTTCCCACTTGTCGACATGTAATTGGTGAAGTGATTTGTGTTTTAGTAGATAAAAATATATATTTTTGAAATGTTCCCATATGAGCAAATTTTATCTGTCATAGCTTGGGTGTCCATTGTCCAACTAAACTGTCGACCGTTGAGCGGGAAATTTAAAATAAACAGCAAAAACTATTAGATAAGATCGAAGTCACATGGGTGAGAATTTTTAATAATATGATCTTCCTTTGCTAACCGTTATATGAAACCATGATATTGATAGGGTTGACCAAAATCTATTAATGATGTTCATAATAAAATAGTTAATCTCTTTGTATCTTTTGCAAATCTTAATTGACTGCCCAGTTTGTGGGAATTAAACGTGTTTTTTTTTGTCAAGGGTATTAAATGTTTTCTTGGTAATTATATGAAAAATATTCACGATGTATTAAATAAGTTACACAAAATAGTCGTATATTATGCACCATATATTAGTTTCGATACTACATAAATTATATTTCAAAATGAGAATGTAGGTTAAAACATCCGTTCTAATCTTATTTGTCTTTTAAAAAAAATATATATATAATGAGCGGTCTAGTCTTACGGAGTATGTTGTAAAAACATTATCTGAAAATAGTTAGATCTGTCAATAGTAGATGATAAATCTTCATTATAGGATTTCTGGATCTTCGTTAAATATGATTAGATATTATGGTTAGATCTATTTGATTTTTATAAATCAGTTTTTAGTTAGGTAATGAGATTTTCAATGCTGAAACTTATGTTGGTAATATGGGCTTAGTTGTAATTTGTAACTATCATATGAATTCCATAATGAATGATTAAACCTTAGTTAAAAAAAAATCCATGATGATTAACTTTGTATGTCCAATGGAAGTAGTCACGGTAACCAAAAAATGACACACACACATTTTCCTTTTTCATGCAATATTTTTTTATAACAAACTATATATTCTAAATTGCATGAGTGGTGTCTTCATTACGACAGATGTAACTTTAATCTTCACGTAAATGTATCGGGTCCATGCAAAATCTATCTTTCGTATTGTCTTTTTACTACTTTACAAGGTTCTCTTCTCCTTTTTCACTTTTTTTCCCACATTATAATATACATTTATATTTAAAAGAAATATTCTTCGCGTACACTCCTTTACTGTAAATATTTTGGGCAATCGTCAGAATCATTTAAGTTCTCTGAGATGCACAAACTCTCATGACATGATAACAAAGATACATAAGATTCCTCTTGAAATACACGTACTTTTTTTGTACTCATCGTCAACGTCATAATCGTCAAAGGCTTTTGAAAATTTGTTGCTGTATCATGTATGTTAATTTTTTTAGTATTAATTTCATACTTTTGTTTTGACCATAATTTCAATAGGTTTAACAAAAGACACATGAGGTCGAACAAAAATGAGATAGTCCACACAATCAAACATATTTGAGACATAGAAATAGGAAAATTATGCATATAGAACATTAATAGGTCATCATTTGTCATATTGAAATGTAATCAATCAATATATATATAAAGAGCGTCCAATATATAGGATTTATTTATAGTTCAATAATTCATCAATATAATTTTCTGAAAATAAAGTGAAACAAATTTCTAACTATATCCAATACACACATCGCATAACACCTCACAGATTATTCTATTTACGTCATATTCATAATAAACAACCTTTCTTATTTTTCTAAAATTTAAGTGAAAAAATCTTTGGTTTGATCGTATAACATATTACAAAAATAATGAATACTCATTTACAACGGAATACATATATTACATAAAACATCAACAGACGGACGTTCCATGCATATGACATATCATATTAATAATAATAAAAACTTTTGATAAATTTACATTCAAAATATGCAAAAAACAAAAACAAAAATTAAAACATTAATATGGTGTCTAAAAAAACTAAATGATTTTAACGTATAAATTAAATTCATTGTAAAATTATAAACAAACAATTTCAAAATCTCAAACTAAGACATAAGGGCAAAAACAAAAACAAAAACAAAATTCAAACAACAAAAAGTCTTGGGCCCAAAACCATTTTCTTGTCCTAAGATCCTTAAAACCTGTATAGTATACAAGCTTCTTTAGTATGCCTGTATAGTATTTAAAACATATTCGACTATCCGAATTCTAGGTAAGATTATTTTTAAAATATTTCCGATAGACCCCTTGATTGTGATTGAAAGTCATCAAATATTAAAAAATACAGACTTATATTGAAACCTTTTTGTTGTCTTTCAACTTTTCGTTACCAAAAATAAATAGCCAACAACAACATAAAATAAAAAAAATATCAAAGGCACTCATGAATACTATTCTTTAGTCTACCATAGCATATGCAAAACCCATGGGATGTTGGAATACACGGGGGACAAAAACATCTGAATTTGACAGACCTTATCTCACAAAGCACCATACCGGTCCACATTTTCAAATTTTTTTATTTTATTGTTAACGGCTACAAAATTATTTGAAAATTAACTTATAAAAAGTTATCTATACAAAGGAAAAACCAATAAATGGCAGCCATGTGGAATACTTTTATCCACGTGGATGCCTCAATCTCCTTGTTTGGCAAAACAAAGAGGACGAGTCGTGGTGGGACCCCACATTTGAAGAGTATCTCCTCACGTGAACTCCACACGTCCCACTGACATCATCGTTATTCCTAAGCGGCGCCGTTTTGATCCACGTGTCGTAATAATCCGTCGTCGTTTCAGTCACGAGGGTTTCGAGGATCCCTCTCTCGATCTCCGTGACGACTCCTTCGCCTTCCTCTTCAAACGCCAATCCCGAATGTGTCGCCGTCTCCGGGAAATCACCGGCGACCAGAGAATCAATATCTTCGAGGACCAAACACTCGGATAACGTGAACTGCTCGATTCGACGACTCACTTCGTCGATCAGCTCCGAACCTTTTAGATTCCTCCTCCGAGTTTGAATCGGGTAACGGCATACCCACGGTTTCAAATTGATGTGCGGCTTTAAGATATCGGCGAGGATTTCATCGACTAAATGGAACAGTAGTTTTCTTGGCCTGCTCGATGTAATGTGGAAATGCTCGAGAAAGTAGAAGATCGATGGATCGAGTGGGTGTGAGGGAGAGAACCATTTGGCGTATGATATTGGTGTGTCTCTGTCGATTCCAGTTCGTCTTAGGATTCTTGTTATGTACTCTAACTCGCCGCCGGCGATTGGTGCAATGTGCGTTTGTGATTGGCTCGGAAAACTAGAAAACTCTGATGATGCTCTGTTTCTCGATGATTGCGTTTCTCTGAGCTTTGACTGCAAATTAAAAAAAAAAAAAACATTTAACGGAACTTGGGTAAACATTAAATATCCAGAAGGATGTGGGAAGCATTGATTACCGATTTGTGAGGAGATGAATCTTTCTTCTTGATGGCGTGAAGAGAGGGAACAGTAGTGAAGTTGATGAGATCATTAACGGAGAGAGGAGTTTTCTTACAGGAGGGCTTGTCTCCTTGAATAAGAAGAAGACCCTTGTTGTTTGTACTTGTTGCTGGTGATCGAACAAACGGCTCCTCCTGCATTGTCTGTGGCGGCTTCACCAACCTCGACTTGAAATTCTCTGTTTTCTTGCATTTCTTTGCGATCTTGCTCTGTTTTTCTTTCTCTTGACCCTGGGGCTCTTCTCGAACTGTTGGTAACCTGGTCTTGTCATGAACCTTCACTGTCGTCTCCAGAATGTGGAGAGCAACATTATCTGTCTGCGGTGCTGAGGTTGGTTTGGTTTTGGGGATTTCCGTTAATCCTAATCTCGGGGATGGTGAATCATGAGTGATGATTGTGATCTTAGAAGCTTTCTTGGAGTCATGAATCTCTTTTGATTGTTGTTCTTTGTTGCTTCTTGTGGTGTTTGTTATATCAGCTCCCATTCTTCTTCTCCTGCTAACGTTCTCCTTCAACTGCATCACTATCTGTCTAGCGTACTCTCGTGGACTCCGATTCTCTTTATCTTCCTGTATCTTCATCTCTTTGACCCTCGTGAACCTGACATTGTTAACACCAGGTTCTCGCTCAGACGACACGTTGCTGTTGATGTTGTTGTTGTTGTCTCTGAGATGAAGTGAAGAACGTTGGTGTTCGTAACAGTTGACGTCGACGGATCTCCTTCCGAGTGAAATCCTCGGTGTCTCGGGAAGAGATCGTGTGCCTCCGTCGATCGAGTTTCTTTGGAGAGAGTAATGTCTGTGTTTGTTGGTGTGAGAAGATCTTGTTGGTGTTTTGAGATCAATTAAGGAAGAAGAAGAAGAAGATGGAGTCGGAGATGATCTGTAGTTGTCCGGAACAAAATCAAGACCCATGAGCCTAGCGACCAAAGTTGGTGTCTTTACACTCGGAGAATAAGATTCAGTGGCTACAAGAGACGAAGATGATGATCTTGCTTGTGGTTTGGTCTTGATTTTAATACCGCCCATCTGGAATTTTATGATTAGGGTCATGAGTATTAGAAAAAAAGGAAGAAACTTTTGAGGAACCCAAGAAGATAACAAAACAGAGAATTTTAATCACTAACAGAGATATTTAGATTTCCATCTTTTCTTGGAGGTGAAAATGGAGTCACCTCCTCCTCCTCCGTCGATTCCAAGCTGTTTCTCGGCGCATCTACGCCTGGAATTTGATTTTAACAGAAAATGATTTTAACAGAAAATCAAATAATGTATATTGATAATGAAAAGTGAAAAAGATGGTACCTTTGGGAAGATGAAGATGGTGGTGATTAATGGGAAACTGTAAATGTTGCAAATCGAAAATGTTAAATACAGCACTCATGCATCCCGCCGCCGTTGCAGTATTGCCGGCGGGAGACAACGGCGGCGGCGTCGTTTTGATGTCTTTCTTGGACTTGCTTGAGGATTTATTCTTCGCTCCTCCTCCTCCGAGCCAGGACCAGTCTCTTCCCATTTTTTCCGGCTTAAGGATTTGGCTCTGTTGTGTGTTTGTAAAATTGGTTTGTGACTTGAGGAGGAAGAAGGATAAATATGGAGTGGGGAAATGGTTTTTATAAGATTAAATTATATAAAAAAGCTGAGAGAAAGTGGATCCATGAAACCGTATAAATAAACGTTCATCTATGATCTATCTATATAAAAATCGGTAGGCTTTATTTTTCCAGATATTTTTTTCGTAGGCTTTTAATTAGGAGAAGTTTGTCAAATGTAAAATCAACCAATATTTTGAATTTTTTATATAAAAAGATGAATAAATGGTTATTTGTATATAAAATAAGAATAATGTTTTTGGTACGTAAGGGCCTGCTGGTTTTGGCTTCTCTGAGATTTATACGTTTGGTGACGACAAAAACAATATATATATATATATATATATATATACGTTTGGTATTCTGTCGGTATCACATAATGTAATACACTAATACTATATGTACATTTGTTGGAAAAAACACATGTCTAGCTATTTTCTTCATATATCCAAGAATTAAAAAAAAATCTGGAGACTAAGCAGATGCTTGCCCAAATGTAACACCCAATGGTATTTGGAAAATAATGTAAGGTTTAATGTAGTAATACATTTATTCTGTTATATTTTTTTTCTTGAAGAAATTAGTATTACTTGGTTTTGGAGAGAGATATGCTTCATGCTTACTTTTGCATGTGTTATAATTTGAAAGAGAAAAACAACATGAAAATAACATCACTACATAGGAGTACAAAATATGTAAGAAATAAGAGTAGTGTCAAAATGTTTTTTTTCCCATCTAGAACACACCGAACTCGCAACCGTATATTTGGTGTTTTCATGATACATGGAAACACAACGATAAATTTGAACTATATTATTAACTAAAACTTTTAAAAATTCGTACAGTGTATTGTTTGTGTTGTTGTTGATAACGACAATGATAAATTTTTATTTGTTTTAGAATGAGAAATTTATGAAGGATTTCGCAAATAAAATACTAATATTTTAATTTGAGAGTTTCTCAAATGATTTTCAAGAATTCTTAATTGAGAACTCTTTGTGCTACTATTTTAGAGACGCACTCTATTTTCTTTTTATTTTATATTTTTATTTTATATGAAGACACCCACCCATTTATAGATGATTTTTTTTTTTTGATAGCTAAGGTAATCCGGATCCGAGGAACCGTGATCATCGACCACGACCAGTGGGGATTCTGCATCGCCCTCTGTAAAGGACCGGAATCGCCGACACTGAGGGATCGTGCATCATCCAACATCACTGACTAATCATGGGGCCCAAAGAAACCATGTGAAATGCTATGGTGGCCAACCCAAATCGAATCCAAATGGCGAAAATCCACGTAGACATTTTTTTACCAACTGGACCAACACGGTTTGGTTATGAAAATGTTCTTATTGTTATTGGTTCATAAACATTTGACTATGGAATAGCGATTATTCATCCTAAATACGAGATTACCGGTTTAGTATCATGATTTAGCGACCAATTGATGATTAGTTAGCAAAGTTTAAAACATGTTTTTAATGTTTTAAACATATGATCAATAATTCTGTCTTTGGATTGTGATGTTGATCAACCAGTGCCGAAAAAACGATAAAATTGGTTTTGTCATCGTTTATTGTTGGCAAAAGCAAAACAAATAATATATCAGTCGTTGTTATATTGTTATCGCTACCACTCTCTCCTGTTACTATCGATCGTGATCAAACAAACAAGACCATAAATCTACAATAACTTGCATATTTTGTAGCTTAATTTAAATATATATTTTTATTCGAATAATAAAAATTATACATACTAATTTGTTAAATAATTAATAAAACAATATGTGTAAGACTCGCAACAATAGCACAACTTATTATAAATACAAAATTCCTCAAAAACCAGTACTGAAAAGCTCAAATTACAATAAGATTCGTACACAAACTCCATGGCGGTGTTACCGAACAACGAGGGGATCTTCAATCGTGACCCTTATGTTTCAAACCATCACATCTTCCTATTAAACAAGTACAATACTATATGATCTTATATCTATCAATAAATGTGATGGTGATATTATTACCACCCACTTAGAATAGAATCATTTACAATAATTAATGAGTAGTAATAATTTGTGATTGGGATCACAGTTAGCAGTGAACATATAGCGCACATGTCACATATAATTAAAATGATATCATGCATTGTGTACAATGTAAATTCATAAATGAAGAGGAGACTGGACCAATTTAAGTGAATGTGGCCAATACAAATCACATGAATTTTTGTAGGTATGGTCATAGTACGATCCAAATTAAAGTTGTCCTTATAATTTAAACAAAACTAAAAACAAAGAACAGAGAAAAAGGACTGATTTTCTTAAAACAAACAAAACGAAGAAAAGAGAAAAGAGACAATGCGATAAATTGTCTATCCACTCTCATGCTAATTAAGAAAGATCTCAGTTTTACATTTCTGGATTTTTGTTCTATAAACATCAATGCAATGCAACCTCCTGCAATTTTGCTATCACCACCTATAAGGGACCACATCTTCTAATATATATATATGGACCATTTTATGATATGTTTTTTTGTTTTTTGTCAAGATTCCAAGTAGTAATCACAATTCAGTACACATTAAATTTATTGTATTTACTTATCTTATAAATCCTGCATGAATGGACTTTGATATTTGTTTAAAATTTCGGTATTCTCAACACTCATCTACATATATATTTCTTCTTATTATAAGTTCTTATTATTCAAGCATGGGTTGGGCTTTTTGTATATACCAATCGTTGATTCAAATCTTTAAGGGCCTTCATCTTGGGCCTCTAATATAACTTTTATTTTATGAACTTCTTTTTTAAACTAAACTTGAAAAGAACAAATACGTTTACACAAGAGAGGAGGAAATGAACTTTCTGATGGAAACAAACAGAGTTTCACGCTTCGAAGGATCTCCGATCTCAGCACCGTGAACATCGCCGTCGGTAAAAAGCTCCACCACCTCCACTCCCTTCTTCTTCATCAACTCTGCCACATCTCTCTGCCGATCTATCATTGGATCTCGCTCTCCTCCTGTCACCATCACCTTCCATCTCAACCTTCCGATTTTCTCCGATCCAGCTCCCACCGTCGGATTCGAATACTCATGATCCCGGTCAACGCCGACGGGGAGACAAAGATCCCAGAAAACGTCGGTCACTATGGGCGGACATACCTGATCGTTCACAAGTCTAATCTCAGATCCGCACCGCTCTTCCCCGCCGAAGAACGGATGGTGTAGAATCAAGCCACGGATCTGTAACGGACTCAGATCGGCGGATATTAACCCGACGTTGTAAGCCAAGTTCCCTCCGGCGCTCGTACCCATGAGGAACACATTGGAGAAATCGGCGTGAGATCTGATCCACTCCTCGTCGGAGTTTCTAATCCATTCCAGCGCCTCCATACCGTCTTCGTACGCCGCCGGGAGTCGGTGCTCGGGAGCTAGCCGGTACGAAGGTGATGCGACGATCGCGTTAAGATCCCGCGCCATGTTGTAGCAGAAGTCATGGAAGGGCTGAAAGTCGACGCTGCCGAGGATGAATCCGCCGCCGTGATAGTACACCACGAGAGGGAGTTTTTGAGAAGGAGCGACGTCGGGATGGGCGGTTGGAAGATAGAGACGCATCCACGTTGACTTTGACTGGTTCACGGGGATGTCTTTGGATACGACGGGGTTCAGTGGGGAAGGATCAGGTGTGGCAGGGGCGCACTGGAAGTTGGTGTGGTGGCGAGTGATGGAGCCATCTGGATTCTTGACGATGTTGAGGTAAGCGTAAGGATCAGAGATTGGAGGAGATGTATCCGACATTTTTTGTTGGATTCGGAATTTTGGAATGTGTATTGATTCTTCACTCTCGTCTTTATATAATCGTCAAGAAATTATTTTATATTCAAATTTTGCGATTTTAAAATAAATATTCCTTCATCACATTTTCTTCCTAGATGATCTAATTATTTTAATGAGATTTTTTTTTGCTTTGAAACATCACGAAAAAGTAAAATAAAAATTAAAAACATACAATAATTAGTATTAAATTATTATTATAGTCATAGGTAGGAGTATTAGTTTGAAAAACATAAAACTTGTTTGAATAACATATTTATGAGCTAACAAGAATATTCCTTATACTACTAAATGTTTATTGCCCATGTATTAAAAACTTTTGACTTTTTTTTTGCTTTAAAAGTTTGAATATTAAAGCCTATAAATTTTTTAATCGGGAAAAAAATTCTTCACGATTTTTTTTTTAACATCTATATTTATTTATATAAAAATTAAAGTACATAAAACATACATACATAAAATAGTTAAGAATATAAAGTGATAAAACAACGAAGATAATTTTAACGATTTTTTTCTCCGAAAATTTTTACTCGTAAAAAGAATATCCATCATTTTCTTCTTTAAATTTGCATTCAATCTGATGTGATATTCATCATTGGCTATGATCAATATTTTTTTTTATTGTATTACATTGATTCATTTCCAAATAGGAACTAATGATGTTCGTCGAATAAAAATTCAATTTACGGATTCTTTCGATCGAAATAAGGTTTAAGATTGCTAATTTTCAACGACTATACGAATGTTGTCATACAACAAAAATGCATCTTCCGCTCTTAATCGTCCATGGTGGTAATATCATATTCAGTAGAGTAAAATCCGGAAAAAAAAATCTAATTAAAATCCCAAATTCGGCAACTATCATCTTCGTTGACCTTTAACTCTCCAATCTCCGGATCGAAAATCCAAATTACATATCCAAACCATAACCATAACCATAAGATGGTGGATAGTAAAATTAGTTGAGACCATCACTTCAATATTGGATCAAATTGGATAATTTAATTCATAGACTAAATCCAAAGGATCTCAAAGATATGTCGCCGGTAACACCACCAAAATGGACACCAGAAGAAAATTCCAAGGAGGAAATGAAAAGTGGTTACAACAAATGTGGGGATCAGCACGGTTCTCCCGGAGGATAAAACAGAATTGTCACGAATGTCTCGTGATTTTCCAATATATCTTCCCCCAAATTGTTGTAGTTTTATTATCAAACCTAGATTAAAATAAATTGAAAAGGGAAGGAGTACAGCTGACATCAGAGTCGACGCCGACCGGTGAAGATTGTAGAAGAAAACGGAGGTTGAAGAAGATTGTGAATAGATCGCCTTTGTGATAGAAAGAAATGAAAAGAAAAGACCGACTGACGCTGGAAAAGCCGACGCCGGCCGAAAATCGGAAACTATGGAGAAGACGAGAAGTTTGTCGTCTTTGGGATGGCTTTTGGAGATAAACCGTTTTCTCAGTCTCACGGTTTATGATTATTTTAGGCTCTAAATGATAAACGTAAAATAGTTAACGTGTTGTAGATATGGAAAATAATTGAATAAATTAATCCCATTCTTTCCTTTTCAGAAATTGTATATAGATATTTTTCTTTAAATTAGTGATCATCTTATCCACATCCATTTGCACTCTTACTATTTCAGAATTTCACGCAACACAACAAAGCACAAATAAAAGATTTTTTTTTTTTTTTTTGAAATGCAGACTAACAAACTGACTTGAAATAGTTGTACGTTAACTACGAATTAAGATTTTAACGCCACTGATCTGAATTTTAACTCAATTACCAGATGAAAAATCTTAATAATAAAGTTAATGCAACGCAAGTGGAGAAAGAAAGGATAAACCATAAAACAGTGACAATGACATTGCAAGTGGAGAAAACGTAATGCTCTTAATTTTCTCCTCTGGGTGCATTAAACAAGACACATATCTTCGTTCACAAGTTGTGAGTGATGAATTAATAATTTTATCATCATTATCATCCAAATTACACAAAATTGATAGGGGGGGACCAACAGAAGAGTCTTCCCCCTTGAGTTGTTCATAGAAAAGACAAGGAAAAACACACATAAACACTTTTATAAAGTAGAAATTGCCAGAGCACGAAAATCAAAATAAAATTATAACAGTGTTTTTGATCAATGGTAGGCGTTGGGTTTAAGGTTAAGAGTTTTCACCATCTCTGGCCTCTACCACCACCACCACCACGGCCAAATCTGCCACCTCCTCCTCCTCTGTTGCCACCAAACCGATTTCCAGAGCGGCCACCACTAAATCGTCTTTGCATTGGTTCTCTCTCTTGAAGTTTAGGCAACTCCTTAACAACCTCCAAGCTCAAACTTCCAGCATTCTTTTGCCCAGCAGCAATGAACAGGTCTACGTCTGATTGCGCAACATCGAATACCGCTCCCTGTCCATCTGCTGTTAGAGTTAACCCTTCAATCAAATTGACCTTGTCTTCCGGTAAGAATCTCCTCAGTATACCAAATGCAAATCTGCGGAACCACAATCATCTTAGTATTTGCTTTGAATGTTAGCAAAGACTACACAAACAGAGTAAGAAAGAGAGAGGAACTTACGATGGTGTGTACATGGGTTTGCCTGCTTCAAGAGCTAGTGTGACATGGTTTTCCATTGATGTTAGAAGTGACCTTTTCTTAATCTCAGTGAAGCCCTGCAATAAATGACGATTTAAAACTCTCAAGGACATGCTTTGAGAGAGAGAAAAAGTGCTTCAAAGGAAAAATCGTAGTGAGACCAACCGCAGTTTTTGCAAGGGCTTTTGCAAGGAGTACTTCTGCTGATAATCCGGAAGTTTCTAACAATTCCTTGGCAGCCGCCATAAACGCAGGAACCACACTGCATTTAACATATTGGTAGGTAAATATAAATATATGGCATTTCTAAGTGATTTATTAGATTTTACAAGAAGTCTGAGGTGTAAGTGTGTCAGCATACCTGTCACAGACTTGTGTAATTTTCTCAGCAGCTTCCATACCAACAGCTTTGGCAATATCACTAGGCTGTGGCGCAGAAACTCGCTCAAATTTTATACCAGCTTCTTTTTCAATCTTTGATATGCCCGACTTTCTAGAATCGTATAACATAACCGCAATTCCAGTGTTGCCTGCAACAAATATAAATAAAGATCGTGTCAACATCAAGAAAACCTAACGCTATCAAGAAACTGCACATATTATCAAATAGCCTTCCAAATAATATCTGTGCTTTACCAGCTCTTCCAGTTCGGCCTGAACGATGAATATAATCTTCAACATCTCGTGGAGGCTCACACTACAACAGAATCAAACAATCTGTCAGAACACCAGTGAGGCATTAAACAAGAATGATGGAGCTCACGGGATGCCACTAACCTGGATAATTAACTGCACGTCATTGATATCTAGACCACGAGCAGCAACGTTTGTAGCAACCAATGTCGAAAACTTACCTTTTCTAAACCCAGCAAGAGTAACCTACAATCACAGGACTCATAGTTAGCAAGCTTATACTGGCTTTGCCTGGGAAATTCAACAGGATACGAAGAAAATTTTCATTCTCCCCACTTTACTTTTCCTATTAAGTAGATTTGAAATGAAAACTAATAACCTACCTCACGTTGTGATTGCTGAATGTCACCATGCAAAGGTCTTGCCCCGGGTAACAAACCAGAAAGCTCAGAAGCTTGATCTTTAGTCTCAGTGAAAATTATGGTATTACCCCCACTGAATTGGCGAAAGAAAAAGAATTGGATAAGAGACTAAACAATTAAAACTCCAGAGAAATAATTAAGGAAATAAATGGAAGTATTTAAAGATACCTGCTATAGCAACTGATAATATCAGGAATCAACCGAGACATGGCTTGCTTATTACAGGGAAGACAAATGTGTCTAACACTGTTACTGGCCTTCATTTTATCATTACCAACAAGATCAATAGTCTTCTTTTCTGGTTTAAGAAACCTAGCAGCAATCTGGTAGAAGCAAGAAAAATCTCAGGCATATATAGAGAGAAAAGGAACAGAGCCGCAAATAACAAAAGTTTAACTCATGAAAAAATAGTAAAACAAAATATTTGAAAGGGGCGCACCTTTTGCACCCATGATGGCAAGGTAGCACTGAAGAGAAGCGTCTGGACTTTCTTAGGGTCCTCCACCTTCCCTGAAGATTAGAGAAATAAAAATATTAATATTATATGAGTGTGTTGCTTCATATCAATAAAAACAAAAACCCCATCACATACCTAATATAAGTTCAACATCATCAACAAATCCCATTCTCAACATTTCATCAGCTTCATCAAGAACACGGAATTGTAGATAGCTCAGATCAAGGTTTTGCCTTTCAATATGATCCTGCAATGAATATCAATACAAGGTCAAGAGAGCACACAAACAAAAACGATGAGTTGGTTTCAGGCAACCTATACTTGTAGAATAAAATTCGCTCCAGAAAATTTGAGTTAAGAAAAGAGCTAGAGACATACCTTGATACGACCAGGGGTCCCAACTACAATGTCAACACCTCTCTTTAATTTATGCTCCTGAGGTCCGTAGGGATCACCTCCATAGACACAGCAAGAAGTTAACCCTACTGCTCCTCCGTATGCCTCAAAGTCAGCAAACACCTACAAAGGAACACCATGGCATCAATGAAACCTAAAGAAGCACAAAACAAATTTGCTCACAATCTTGTAATAAATGCATCTGCTCAAGATCCTTACCTGCTTGGCCAATTCTCTGGTCGGTAAAAGTACCAAAACACTTGGTGGCCTGCCGTAGCCATTCTTCCTCTTGCTTTTAGCAGGTCCATTGATCAATGATTCCAATATAGGCAGCACGAAAGCCAATGTTTTACCCTGCACCACATATGATCAGCCAAGCCTCTAACTTTTGAAATTTTCACTCCAAACAAGCAAGAAATTCAAAATATTGAGTCCCAGAGTCTGGAAAAATTCTAATTAACAGTAAGCTGGTAACTAATAATGATACAAATATTTTGAAAGTTCGATAACTTTCAGCTCAGAAGAAGTCATTGAACAAATTTAGGTACACTTAATATCGACTTCCTCCTAAGTACTCAAAAGCCTCGAACAAACATCAAATCAACTGAACAATACAATACAGAGACCAACGCATTGCAAAATCGAAATTAACGAATACCTGACCAGTGCGAGCGCGTCCAACTAAATCAGCACCATCGAGAACCATATCAAAAGTCGTCGCCTGAATCGGAAAAAGGGCTTCGATACCCTTCTGCTTCAGCTTCTCCCTCAACGGAGCCGAAATACGGAAGTTGGAAACGGCGTTGGGGTTATCGACTTCGACATCCTCCACACCCAACTTCACCTTCTTGCTGCTCTTCTTCTTCTCCGACTTGGAAGCCTCCGGGTCCACCAACTCCGAGCTTGAATCGCTCTTCGCCCCCTCCTCCGATCCATCTACCTCCGCAGCCTTGCGCTTCTTCTCCTTCTTCTTACTCTTCTTCTTCTCAGACTCTTCTCCCTCAGAATCGGAGAGTTTCAGCTTCGCCTCCTTCTTCCCCTTCTTGGAGTCCTGCTCTGGGGTGGCTTCCAAGGCTATCTGCATCTTCATCTTCATCTTCTTCTCCTCTTTCATGTCGGATAAAGCTAATGAAGGCATTAGGTTTTTCGGAGGCGAAGAATAAGAAAGGAGATCGAGAATCTCTCCTGCTTCTGAGAGATTGAGGCGGTGGAAATTGGGAAAAGCAGGAAGAGACTAAGAGGAGGAGGAAGTGTAGGGTTTGGGCTGCTTCTTATAGTTTCCAGCTTTTTAGAGCCTCCGTTGATTAAAACCCTAACTGCAATCTAGTCCGTTGAGTTTAGGTCTAACTTGCCGTTTTTTTATTGGGAAGGGAGAATGCGTGTCGGTTTCCGATCCCCGTGAATAGGTCAAAATTATCAATTTTTACCTTTTTTATTTTATTAAAATGGTAACTTTCTTCTTCTTTTTGCGACAAAATGGTAAAATAAAATAAGAATCTTTTTTGACATCATTCAGATTTTAGAAAATCAAAAGTTTGAAAAGTTAAATTGATGATATATATTAATATTAATAAAAGAAAATTATGTTTAAAAAGTTGGTCTAACTATATGTTTTTACATCATTGTTTAAACTTTAAAATATGTACTTGTTATTTTTTTACGGAGTATATTTCAATTGTTTCCTAAAAGATGTATATAATAAATCAATTGTTTTATGATCTAATTATAAGTTAAAATCGTTCCGGTTTCAATTTCGGTTATGTATGACACAACAAGATCAACACCTGATTTGGAACCAAATCTACACACTCTGTAATTAGCAGTAGTAACTTGAACATATCTTTATACTAGTTATTACAGATCTGAAGTAAATTTTCCGAGGCCTATATATAGACCAAATCTCCAAAAACAATACACATTTATTCTGCATAAGTCCTAATATGTTCACACAAAACCGACATTAAAAGCAGAACCATAACAGCTTACAAGAGCAAGCTTGAACCGGCCACAATAAACCCGAGGAGTATGAGCACGATCCTTCTCAGACCAATGGCTAGGACACTAGAATCCGAGGCGCTGTTGCAGTAATTGAAACCATACCATATACTCTCAGGGACATGCGTGTTGTACGGGAAGGTGACCGCTTTGGAGCCATGGCTATATATCTTTACACTCTCTGGGATCCAACCATCTGGACCAGACCTGTAGAGATACACATAGCATATTTGGTATGTGCATGGTCCGTTTATCTCAAATGTATCAGACGAACATTGCTCGAACGCCTTTGCAGATGGATTGTCAAGCCTTGGTGCGTATATCTGTGTAACGAAAACCCGAGCTGTGAGTTTCGCAGAACCAAATAACAGATACAACAATAGATTCGACACTAGTTACAACCAAAACTAACCCACTGAGGCTTTCATCTATTCCAAAGATGTGTATATTCATCTCAAACTCAAATGTTCCAATAATAGAACTCTAGACACCAAAGCCAAATTGTCGATCTTCAAGCCTTGGCTGCTAGATTTTTCCAATGCCAGTGAAAATGCTATGCATATTCAGTAGCTAACTAGCTTATTAAGAACTGAACAGACCATGCTAGATCTAATGAAACCAAAGATGCTACAAACAGAAAAAAACACACACTGTAAGCTCAATTACAAAGAATCAGATTACAAGCGTCAACCAATTGTGTGAAATTAACTTTGTATTGGGATGAAACATTCAAATGGAACCCTAGGCCTAATCGATTCAAAAAAAACAAAAACAAAAAAGTCCTCGAATCAAAGTCTTACAAAATCAAAACCAAATGTTCTGAAGAAATCAAAATCTCACTCAGCGGGAAATCTAACCTGGTTTCCGTATCCATCGCCGAAAGCGATGCTGATCTGGTCGCGCGTGTACCTCGATGACGAACAGCTCGTCGAGATGATCACTGTGTAAGAACAGCTACTCCCCAATCTCTGCATCCTCGAGCAAAATTTTACACCCATAAAAGGAAAAACATAAGTTTCTCGGGGAAATCCCACACCGGAATACGAGAAACCACTCGAATTTCTCCGGGTGAAGTTCACACGGAGAGGAGAGGGAGGGTAAAAGAGAGCGAACCTGGATGAGGCTGACATTGAAAGATTCAGCGGCGTGAGGCTCCAAGACTTTTGATTCGGAAACAAAGAGATAGATTGAGAAGACGAAGCAGAGGAGAGTGAAGAGACGTCTTGACACCATTTTCGTGCTTCTCGAAATCGCTCGCAGAGACGAAAAGTAAGCGAAACCAAAACAGTAATCGATAGGATTAAAAAAATAAAAAAAATAAAGTATCGAACCAATTCAAGATGAACCGGATCAGACCGAGCCAATTTCAAACTAATTCATTTGCGGTTTGAAACTTCTCCGCGTAATTTTTTCGTTTGGAAGCGAATTAAATGGCAACGCTCACATATCACGAGCCACGTCTCATGACATGTGTTAGGCTGTTAGGTGTTAGGTAGAGGAGAAAATGTAATTTATGGTTTTGTGTAGAAATTGATTAGACAAATATCTGTCTGAGGCACAGCTTCTAAAAAATCACGCATTGACATTTACAAGACATACACATCTCAATTTCCGGTCTTCCCTTTCGGGTTATGAATTGTCGACTGTGAATGTGTAGATATTTATATATGTTCCATAAGAATAATGTTTTTTTAAAGAAACTTATCTTTAACTACCTTTAGATTCTTAATCATGTTTACAGCCGGTTCAACCATTTAGATTCTTAATCAAGTTTAACCTTTCATAAAACAGTTACATATCCACAAATCAACAATCTACGATATGTCGATATCACTAAATCTATAGGAGGACTAGTCTATTTACGAAAATTGAGTATGATCGTATACAGATGAATGAGTTTATTTACACTACATAAAATTACAACCCAAAATATATTAGGATTTCTATAAACTCATATCAACAATTTACAATTAATTGTCTACTCTCAAAACGAATTTCAGTATTTTTTTCTTGCAATAAGTCTATTCAGCGTTAAACAAATATTTAAGTAAAAATATTGAATTTCAAGAGTGGTTGCACATTACAATGGTGTTTTCGGGTTTGAAAAAGAAAAGTATCTATGTGTATTTTGTGTCAAATTGTATATTTTTTATAAAAAAATTGTACAAGGTATATGTTTGCATGATATAATTAAGATTCAACAAGAAGGTCATTATAAATCACATACAAACAGTACACTGATGCAGATTTCATACGGACAGATACTTAAAAACTCATACATTACCTAATTAACGTTTCCACAAACAAAAACAAAGGGATTACACCATACTCATAAGTCATTTAGTAAACTCTTAACTAAAATCTCAAACAACCACAGCCGCAAACCCAAAAACAATCGCAGCAAATGCAACAGTAACCAAACTCTCACCACCTCCACGCCCAGAGGCGGCAGACGGCGGCGGGGGACGTGGAGGGGGGATAGAAGGTGTGTCGGGAGGAAAATAAGGCGGCGTCGGCGGTGGGACGGTGGGAGAAAACGGAGGGAAATCCGGCGTCGGGGGTGGCAAACCGGTGTTGTTGCAATTGTTGTGGCCGTACCAAATGTTTTCAGGGATGTTTATGTTGAAATCGAATTTCACGGATTTGGAACCTTCCTCGAAGATCTCTACGGCCTCCGGTATCCAGCCGTCGGGACCCGAACGGTAAATGTAGACGGAGCAGATAGTGTCGAGACATTGACCTTTGACTTGGAATGTGTCCGATGAACATTTCTCGAAACCTCCTCCTCCACTTAACGGTTTGTCTAGTCTCGGTGCAATCACCTTAAAAATCCTCAATAATATTAACATATTTTACAACTTTTTGATGGATTTGACACCTTTATTATGGAGTATTATTAGAAAGTTACACATGTGTGAGAATATATCACTTAGAATGCACACATGCAGCTTGAACTTACAAGTGTGCAATTCCGTTTCATTTGTTTTTTTTTATGTTTAGATATAACCGATGTAATTCAATTACTCTAATTATATAGATCCTTGTGCTACAAACTCGGTTTTTAATCAAATATATATTCAATTCTTCAAAAAGACCACAAAAAAAAACAATTAATTCGGTACAGATTTTATTTCATATTTCTTACATCTATAAAATGAAATAAAACTAGTTTAATCAAATTAAGTATCGTTTCGGTTCGATTGGCTTTTGGATTATCCACATACTTGTTACATGCATCCATGGCATCAAACAAGATGGAAATATGTAAGGTTTTTAAATTGATACAAACACAAGAATATTTGGACCCACAAAGAAAAAAGAAAAGAAAAAAACAAGCTGAGATTTGGTGTAATCAAACCTTGTTACCGTCGGCGTCACCCAAAGCAACAGTGATCTGATCCCTTGACCAATCAGGGGAGAGACAGCTTGTGGTGACAATCACAGTGTAAGGGCAGCTTTCTTCTTCATGACGAAGAACAGAAGAGATTAATGGCTGGTCAGAGAGGGAGAGAATGGGATTAGTGAAGGAGAGGAAGAGGAGAAGGAGGATGGATGAGGATGAGAGAGCGAAGAACTCCATCGTAGTATTCTTGAGAGAAAGATGAGAGAAGACTTGAGAAAGTTTGTGTTATGTAAATGACTAATGTTACCTTCTTACTTATAGCACTTGGCACAACACAACCCACAAACAAGCCTAGAGCTAGAAGCTAGACCAGGAAAAATATCTTCCCTTGAAGAAAAGTGATAGTTGAGTTGGTAGATAAAATAGTTAAATAAATATTACTCCCGTTCGGTGTAAAAGATTTTGAATAGTGAACTCTTTTAGAAATATTCTTTATTATCTATATATGTTTTTTTTTTCATTTAATATTTAAGAATGATACTAGTCTTTATTGATTTTTCTTGTTCTATACTTTTGGTATCTCCACACACAAAAATTCAGTAAAACCGATGATTTGAATGTCGTCTTAACGATGGTGAAATGACATAAACAAACACAATCAGTTAAACCATAAAAATGGATCCACCTTTTTTTCTAGTTACAAATATTGTATTGCTTCGAAAACTATCTTTTTCAATATATCTACAATCATCAAAGTGTCACGAGTATTACACTATTATCAAACCTAACCCCAAAATCAAATTTTACTTCTCCTACCTACCTCCCCAATGAACACATCTTATTAAATAATCCTCTACGTGAGAAGGAGCGGGCCTCTGGTCCATTTTTCACTTCCCATATACCACCTAATTAGCCCAAAGATTACAGGTATATAAAATATTCAAAAATATACAAACCATCAACATCTAACATGTAAATAAATGGGATAAAAACAAAACTATACTCGTTGTCTCCAAAAGAGGATTCATAAACGAGAACTCCACACATAGAACAACTTCCTTGACTACTCCATGAAGTGTAATACCAAAATTCAACTAACCAACTTATTCATCTCTCAACAAAAATCTTAAATTTACAGTGTAATCATAACTTTACTGAAGCTAAAATCTCCAAAACTCCCTTATTAATAAATAAATAATCATTTATCGGATCATCTTCCTCCTCATCTCCATTTGTACCAATTCTCTTGCTCTTTGAATCTCCTAAAAACTCCATCTATCGCAACATCGAATGCGTCTTTGAAAGTCTCTAAACCGTTCGGAGACTTCGCATATACCAAATTCGGTATTATTTCGATCACTCTCTCTCTCATCCTCCTCACGTCCTCTTTGCTGTACCGTTCCAACACTTCCCTTATAGACGTCGTGCCGTTTTTCACCTCATTCCGGTCTATGAAAACCGAATAACTACCCGGTTCATTCGGTAAAAACCACTGATACTGCATGTAAGCGGTTCGGCGCCAGAAGAAAACCGGAATCGAACCGGCTACCATGCAGTCGAAAATGGACCGCCGCGTGAAGCTATCTCCTCGAGGCTGCAGGCAGAAATCGGAGCCAAGAAACGTCTCCAGAATCGCCGAGGAGCCGTTTGAGCATTTTCCGACGGTGCAGTCCACCGTCCGGCAAGCTCCACGTGAGTCCTCGCAATGACGGAGAAGCAATCCCCTGAAATCGTTCTCAATCCCGGCGCGCGGCGCTCCGGCGAAACAGAAGAGCGTTTCGCGACGGCGATTCCTGACGAAATCCTGCCAATGAACAACATCGGAGTCGGATCGAGGGTGGAATCCGGTGGGGTACGGTACACCGACGTCAAAATGGTCCCAAGAGTTTCGCTCAATGAGAAGACGAGTGATGTTACGCATCCCCGGGATGTAGATACAGTTAGACCCCCAATCCTCGTCCTTAGACCTGCGAAAATCCCATGTGATGCGACCCATGGTAATGAAATGATCCCAGCCGTTGGATCTACTCCAATAAGGTTGATCCCGGACCCACTCAGTCATCATTTTACAATGACGGTCACGATCAGCCGCCGCGTAATTGGACCACAGATATTGACCCACCGCGAGTCCAGCGTAGAACGGGATGTAGAACGCCGTAGCGGATCCCGGATCCAAAGTCCGGCACCGGTGGTTTAGAATCCGGTTATGGAAGATGATCTCCGATACGAATTGATCAGTCCAGAACCACGAGGGAACCAAATCGTGAGGGATCACGCCTTTTAACGACGTCGCTTCTTTGCCGAATCCGTCGTTGGAAAGCGCGTCGCAGCGAGAGCTCCACGGATTGAGATTGTCGCACTGTTGCAGAATCACTTCGTTGAAGATCTTCGGCATGTCGTAGACGAATACCCGACCGGAATCGCATCGCCCGGAGTCATCGGACTCGGGTCGGATTCGGGTCGAGAGTGGCTCGTTGGAAGGGAAGTTTTCAGGAGAGCGACGGTGGGGGAGAGGGATGGATCGCAGAGTGAGGAAGAGGATGAGCTGGAGAGAGAGGAGAGATAGGATTAGCCATGTGCAGTGGCTCCGGGAGGCGGAGATGTAGGAAGAGCGGTTAACGGCCGAGTTGAAGGAGTTTTTCCGATCAATGGTGGTGGTGGTGTCTGGGGTTCTCGATTTCTTGAGGAGACGCTCAGGACTGGAAGGATTTGAGACAGGAAGCATAGTTATAAATTAGCGGGGAGAGGCGAGAGAGATTCCGTCGCCGGAAATATTGGGTCCGTTACGAAGACGGAGCTAAAATCCTCGTTGTTCTTGTGTGGTTCTCGTTGATGGCATAAAGCTAACTCTCGGAGAGAGAGACAACTTAAGTAAAGAGTGCTCGAGAAACGGGGAGATTCTGTTTCTTTTTCCTTTTCTCTCCTTTTTTTTGTAGTAAAACGGAAACTATATTTAATTGGTTTCTGTTGCTACCAAACTATTTGATGATTCACGATTTTCTCCTTAAACTTTTCGATTTTGATCATTCTTCCCTAAACGTTGGGCAAGAGGTAATAGAGTGACATTAGTAAGGAAGCATCGTATATTTGTCATGATCGCTTTGTTGATGCTAATAATGAGCGCCTAATCCATGTCTATCTTGTAATCGTTAGTTTAGCGTTAAAGTTTGTTTGATAATAGTAATAGATTTTAGCAATTCAATTGTATTTGTTGTTGTAATCATTGATTTAATGACACATGTTAACGATAATTCGCTAAACTAAAATGTTAAGAATTAATCATGTAATCCAAATATATCACTAAACAAATAACTATAATTTAATAGTTTTTATTATTAATGATTATAGAATAGAAAAACAAAATGTTAGTAGCTATCGTTATTTGACAGACGCTAGTGATAGTGAAACGAACACATTTCATGATTTTGGTAAGAATGGAAGTACATCTGATTTCATCGTTAGATTGGGTCTAAATAGAATAAATTAAAACTTTGGGAATAATACTAAATTGTTAATAAAATAAGGTTCCTAATTACGTAATGAGTGTAAATATATATATATATATTTTTTAATTTTCTCAAGGCGTTGGAGACATTACGGAGTGGAAAGAAATGGACACGTGTCTGTGACATTGACCGTCTGTGCCGGCAACCGACAAGGGAAGACTACAGCAGCCGGTGAATAGTGAACACTTGGACCTTTAGTGTTATTGACAACGTGTCATCGTAGAAGCAGAAACTATTACTGTGGATTTTTTTTATAGATATGTACCAGAGTTTGTGTCAGAAACTCTCACTAACCACGTTTTTAATACAATATCTAGGAAAAGAAATAACATTAGAATCTTTCATTAAAGAAATATATCATTGACTTGACTTTACAAATCACCGGGTTTTGGTATACTAGTAGTATTTATTAAAATTTAGTATGGTATCTGATCATAGAAATCAGGAAAGCTACACTACACAAGTTATAAATAAAAACGTTACAAATTACGAAATGGAAAGAAGAAGATCGTGCATATTGGACACGTGGCGAAAATCCAAGGTTTCGATTTAGCAACGGGGCTACAAAGGCGGGAGCTGCGTCGAAACGGTGACGCTTACGTGTAGGTGACAGATTAGAGTGAACTGTATCGATGTTGAAAGAATTTAAGTAAGCGTCATCATGTGAGCTTTTGTGGCCATGCTTCTTTAATCCACGAGTCATGCCGCATGACGTCTCACTTACTCCAAAGTTTTGCCGACAAATTTTGTGTTTATTGATTGATGATGACATTCGTTTCTTTGTAATTACTTCGATTGTCTAAACCGGACGAAACCGTATATAATGAATTTTTAACTTTGATTCGGTTTGTAAATTGAAGTAAACTAGTCAATAATAAGCCAATCACATTTGTTGGCTAGTAGAAAACGATATTATTCCCGGACCAAAACTATAAATAAATAATATTGTCAACGACTCGACATACATGGATCCAACTCAAAAACAAAGTTACTATAACCCGAACCGGACGAGCATCGGTTTTATTTAAAATATTTTAAACATTGAGTTTTTAATGATTTCAAGATGTTTTAGAGAAGCTTTTTAGTTAATTATACAAAAATCTAAATCCTATAATTTTAGGTGCAATTGCATATAATTAAATAATAAATGATAACAACTTTCTTAAATTCACCCAACATAATTAAAAATCATATAAAATCTATTAAAACTCAAATTAGTCCGAATACATCCTTCTAAAGTTTTAAATTTTAAATATTCTGTGCAAAACATAGTAATACTTACACCACAAGATGACAATAACCGGAAAAAAGAAGATACTAAACGTTCGTCAATCCATAAATAATTTGTTTATTTTTTTATCATTTTTTGTAACAGGAAATATTTAGCTATTTTGGTGGCACCTTTCGTGTTATTTTTGCTACAGAAAAATGAAACGAACTAGCAATAGATTAATATTCTTACAATTCGTCGTTAAATCTAATACTAAAACTAATTCAAGTTACTACTTTACTTTAATTTACAAAAGAAAAAGCTCATTAGACATATCTGTGTTTTCTTAATGATATATCCGAAGAATTAAATAGAACTGAACAACACAAACGACATATGATATGTATATGCAACATGTATCATGTATGTAGCTAATTAGTTTCAGCTCAATAAGCGATTCAATAGCAATAATTTAACATGAAAGAATAGCAGCAGTATATATTTGCTCCGTGTATAACAATAATATTCACAAAAGGTACGTATAAGATATAGTTATTCTATCATGACATGTATAATGTAGCTATGTGCGTATAACATATACAACAATTAGACCCCCCCCAAATAAAAACATAGACAACAAAAAAATGCGTATAATAACGAAGTCGCATGGAAACACAATTTATGATAAGTTGACAAAAAAACAAAAACAAATTAAGATAAAATATTGATAAACCATGAAAGTGTCGGTGTGAGTAAACGCGTCGATTACTGTGAAACTACTTAAACGCGAATAAGATATAGTTATTCTATCGTTGAACGCGAACCGCCTTTCCGTAATAGTATGGATCGACGGACCAAATAGTTGAAATTAACGGTGAAACTACTTAATTATATCTAAATTGACAACCGTTAATAAAAATGCAAAACGTTTACAGCCTGTTGTAAATAAACGATTGGATTTAAAAAAAATAAATTTAATTACTTGATTATTTTTAGGATTAATTTAAGATACTTTACAAAATTATAATTTTCTAAAACTTGTTATATTTTTCAAATTTGTACACTTATATGTTCAACCGTTTGTCACCAATTATAAGTACTATTTAACTGTCCGTTTCAACTGAATCACCTTTCTCATTACCATTATTATTTTTTGATTCCTCTAACCAATATTTTAACTATCAAAAGATTCATAACCCTCTTGAGAAAACATATAAACTACCAACATGACCCTTTAAGTGATGAACGAGAAGCGTGTAGTTAACAAATGTAGATACCACTCTTACCGGGACGAACTTAGTCATGGGTTGTTGACATACGCGATCCCTAATTCTATAGTACAGTTATGTATTCATCATTCTAACCTGATAATGTAATTAAATATTTATTAAGTCGCAAATGATGCATAACAACCAAAAAGTGTGATAAAAAGTGGATTAAAAAGTGGATTAATTCGATGGAAAAGTTACAAAACCTTAATGATTACTCTTGTACCAAGGACACTGGCGAAGCACTACGAGGAGAGAAAAAAACTAATCTTTTGGCACCTCCATTGAGAGTCTTTCACCTAAGATTCTCAACTTATATAAAAAATATATTATATTGGGTGAGTAATTCAAATAGTTGAAAAATCCACACAAAAAATATCTCAAACGAGATTTTAAGATACTCACCCAATATGATATAATATATATATTTTTAACAAGTTGAAAAGCTTTTGTGATACTCTACCAATGAGGGTGCTCTAGAGGAGCTAAAACACATGGCCATTATAATTTTACAAAAAGTGCTTCATTATGGTATGGCCTATAGTTTACTAATTACATATATATAAACTAGGAACTGGCAAAGTGAGAGGCAGCATTAGTTCTTAAACTCTTCCTAAGATTGTGGCAGGTCCGTCAAACTATGGAGGACAAAAAATGTGTCATATACGTAAGTGGTGATCCGAATCTCAATGGAGAAACTAAGATTGCACGAGAAGCATATACATTACTTGAATCTCATAAAAAGGAGTCCGTCAAACAACAATCCTCGGTGGCTCTCGAGGAAAAGAAACTCAATTTGTATATATTCTTTTTTCCTTCCTAAGTGAAACTAACTAAATGCGCAAACAACAAAACAGACCAGTGAGCTTGACTAAGATGGGAGTCAAATGGAAGAAGAAACCCTTAAGTTAAGGAGGTTTAAGAGGAAGAGAAGAAAGGTGAGACAAAGATCTTAAGAGTGTTATCTTCTGTAATAGTGCGGGAAGATTTATGTCTTAATTTTTGGGTTAAGTTCTGTCCAGTGTCCAGACAACTTTGATATTTTTAAACGAGCTGTTTTTGAAGATGGCAAATCTAGTGGTTCTATTAAGCAATACGCAATTGAAGTTGAAATTGAAATTAACGACGAATTATAACTTGAAATAGTTTGAGAGCGCAAAAACTCAATTAATGGTCTCTTACGGTTACTTATTTTCTCAAACCAAAATATTGAATGTGACGATTACCCGATTCTTAATAATAAATACCTAATCTAATAGAAAGACAATTTCTTTCGATGAATTTCGAGACAGATTGCTCGAACTTAGTAAGCATGATCGAGAATCCGACGGAGTGACCAGCTTTTATGACAGAATTTGATTCATTTAAGATCCTTAGAGAATCTTTCGAATTTTTTAGCTTATCTCTTATCCCTCGTGTTTTAAATGTCTGTACGGATGCCCTTGCAAAAGGGGCTCGAGTACGAGGTTCTTTATTTTCCCAAGTATGTAATTCCGAGCTAGTTGCGGATGCTCCACGGATCATCTGTTCTAGCCAAATGTGATGTAATAGGTGGATAGTGGACCCAAAAAAAAAAAAAAATCTATATATATTGATTTTAGTCAGGAAGTTTAGTTTTAAAATATCAATTTTAGGATTCCATATATGTAAACAAAATATCTGAATCGGTCAAACTTATTAATCCGAGATTTTCTTTCTTCAAAAGTATAAATTATGGAGATTTTATGCCATTCTTTCAAAAATCAAAACTATATATGAAAATTTCATGTCAAAATCTACGAGAATCTTCCAAATCTTCTGCCTTAAACCTGCCATTCTTTCAAAGTCAAAAATATATATGGAAATTTCATGTCAAAATCTACGAGAATCTTCTGCCTTAAACCTGTCGTTGCAATATCAATAAGGAATTGTATATCTTGGTAATTAAGAATTCAACACTTATATCATATACGTACGTACAATTGTATATAAAGATATGAAGAATGTGTTTGCTTAATAAGAATCAAAACTATAAGAAATGGAGCAAATAGTTATCATGAAAGTTGTGCTTATTGCCTTCTTGTTGTCCCTTTCATGTGAGTCCATCTTCCAACTTTAAATTTCATTTCATCGCATTTTTCCAAAATGTTCTTTTGTTTATTTGATAACTGATGTCCAAATGCAAGTTAACTGTTTTGTTTTTTTCGAATAACTTGTCGTTAACAACAAAACCAAAGAAAGAAAATGTTTGATGATATTTTTTTCTGTACATGTTATCTGAGTACCGATACTTCTTCTGATGATTTTTGGCGTGCCAAATCATTAGATCGTTCGTCTAACGTAGTTCTAGGGTTTCCTTGTTTTTTTATCAGGGTCTGTCTTTTTAGCTTGTGATAAGCATCATTTATACACAACTTGCCATCGTTTTATAAATGATATTCACATTCAATTAAAAAAAAAAGATATTTTTCTTCTGTAACTAACACTAAAAATAAATCAAAATCAAATTCAAATTGAGATGCTGATAAAAATATCAATTTTTGCTTTTGAAAGAAGTAAGGGAGTAATGCCAATTTGTCAATTCCATGAGTTCTTAGTTGTTAATCATTTTTTTAAAACCAATAATGGTTAGTCGTTACTTGTTACTCTAAATTAGTAGATTTTCAAAATTCATAGAGATATGTACGTTAAACAAAATCTACTCTTACCATAATTTTGTTATTTAAATTTTATTCAAATGAATCGTTATGTTTTGAAATATTGTATGGCCATCTGGGTTACTTCCCTTTTGCTTTAGGAAACCTTAATGCATCATACTCGTAACTATTCAAACTCCGATATGTGTATATATTATATAGGTGTATTGGAGGGAGAAGCACGAATTAGTGGAGAAATGAGAGATGTAACGATACAACGTGGAGGGTCTTGCAACAACGACAATACTTGTCATAATCATTGTCCGGGTTGTGCGATAACACAATGTGTATTCAACCAATGTGTTTGTTCTCAATGTAACCCTCCACAACCAAATTTACGTGTAGAACAACCTTGCGATAACGACAACATTTGCCGTAAGAATTGTTCTGACTGTAAAGTTGCACAATGTTTCATGAGACAATGTGTTTGCACCACATGTTTCTTCCCCCCAACACTACCAAATTTACTTGTTTAAACCGCATTTGTAACTTTTCTTCAATAGTTTTTCTGTCATCTGTCATTTGTAATGATGATTATTAATCGAAACGTCTGATAATAAGAATAAATTCAGCATATTTTACAGTATCTTACAACTTTGTCAATGACTATTTAATTAATGACGAAACCTTTTTTTTCCATTCACACATAAATTCAGCATATTTTGCAGTATCTTACAACTTTGTCAAATATAAGTTTAGTTTTATTTTGATTTTAGGAGGTTTAGTTTTAAAAACATCAATTTTAGGATTCTATGTACACAAAATATCTGAATCGGTCAAACTTGTTAATCCGAGATTTTTTCTTTCAAAAGTAAAAATTATGGAAATTTCATGTCATTCTTTTAAAAGCCAAACCTATATATATATATGAAAATTTCATGTCAAAATCTATGAGAATCTTCTGCCTTAAACCTGCCGTTGCAATATCAATAAGTAATTGTTGGTAATTAAGAATTCAGCACGTATCATATACGTACGTACAATTGTGTATAAAGATATGAAGAATGTGTTTGCTTAATGAGAATCAAAACTATAAGAAATGGAGCAAATAGTTATCATGAAAGTTATGCTTTATTGCCTTCTTGTTGTCCCTTTCATGTGAGTCCCATCTTCCAACTTTAAATTTCATTTCATCGCATTTTTCCAAAATGTTCTTTTATTTAATTGATAATTGATGTCTAAATGCAAGTTAACTGTTTTGTTTTTTCGAATAGCTTGTCGTTAACAACAAAACCAAAGAAAGAAAATGTTAGATGATATTTTTGTCTGTAACTAACACTAAAATAAATCAAATTCAAATTGAGATGATGATAAAAAATATCAATTTTTGCTTTTGAAAGAAGTAAGGGCGTCGAGTAATGCCAATTTGTCAATTCCATGAGTTTTTAGTTGTTAATCTTTTTTTTTAAACCAATAATAGTTAGTCGTTACTTGTTACTCTAGATTAGTAGATTTTCAAAATTCATAGAGATATGTACTTTAAACAACAACTACTCTTACCATAATTTTATTATTTGAAATTTATTGAAATGAATCGTTATATATGTTTTGAAATATTGTATGGCCTTCTGGGTTACTTCCCTCCTTGCTTTAGGAAACCTTAATGTATCATACTCGTAACTATTCAAACTCCCTTGTGTATATATTATATAGGTGCATTGGAGGGAGAAGCAAAAATTAGTGGAGAAATGAGAGATGTAACGATACAACGTGGAGGGTCTTGCAACAACGACAATATTTGTCATAATCATTGTCCGGGCTGTGCTATCACACAATGTATATTCAACCAATGTGTTTGTTCTCGATGTAACCCTCCACAACCAAATTTACATGTTAAATCTCATATGTAAACTTATTTTTAATAGTTATCCAAATTGTGATGACGAGATAATAATAATAATAATAAACATTTTTTTTCTTCGTATTTTTGCATAGTCTATATCACTTTTGCAAAGATCAACAATTGGAAATATATGCCTCTTATAAAGTGCATTATTTCTTAAAATCCTTGCAACTGAGCAAAATCTAAGACAATTATATAAGTTTCTTACACATTTTTCTTTCTTTGATACAGTCCATTTTTTTAATTTGTTTAGAACCGCAAATCAACACATTTGGGTAAAAAACTTATTATTTAATTAGAGTAATGTCGATGGTTTTGTTTCTGAAGTAGTGAAGTGTAATAATTTATTTATTCAAACTTACTTTATATGTTTTAAAATAGTTGACAAAAAAAACTTATACGTATACTCCAATTCCTCAAAAAGAGCGTTATCTCCGTCAACATCGTCTTCTTCCATCAAACCATTACCACCCTTCGGAACATTTTTGTTTTTGTTTTGGATTTTTGTCAAGTAGTGAAGTGTAATAATACAATATTCCGAATGGGTGGTAATGGTTTTAATCCATGTTCTAAAAAGCAGCCGCTTAGGCGCTAGTCGGCAGTGGACCGCCGCGATTAATGTCTAAGCGGCCAATTAGACGGTCAACGCTTTTTTCAAAAAGTCAACGATTTTTAACGATTTTTTTTCGAAAAAATCGTTGACTTTCTTCAAAAAGTCAACTTTTTTTTTTATAACGGACATATGGTTTGTTATAAAGTTTTGGAAATACATCTAGAAGTATAACACACATGCTAATTTTATCATTGAAGAAGATGATGGAGATTTTTCTCTCCTTGTACTTTTTTTGTCTCTCAATATCAAGACAAATCTATTTTTTGCATCATATGTTTGTACTTCTTTTTTGTTTTTGGAATTTATATGTGAATTTGAACTTAATTTCCTAATGTTTTGTTACTTTGATAATCAAAAAAACTTATTTCATACTTATTTTGATTCATATATTCATAACTTATAACTTATATACATATAAATTTTAAAATTAAAAAAAAATGTTCAAAATTAATCGTTGATTAATCGGTGATTAATACCCGCTTTTCGGTCTAGGCACAAATCGGTGTCTGACCGCCCGCTTAGCGCCTAACACCTTTTAGAACATTGGTTTTAATTAGTCATAGCAGGACTATTGATCACATCTTAAACAGGGTAAATGTATGTATAGTTGAAATCAAAAATATGTGTTCGAAATGCTTTGTTCTATGATTCTATCGGTTGAAACCAAAGAGCAAAGACCAATGGTTTACTGAATATGAGAAGACAGCGATTACAAGGAAACAAAAAAGAAAGAACTTGCATGGAGACTGAAAGAGAAACTTTCTACGGTCGGCAATAAAATATCATACTGAAAAAGGACTTGCATGGAAACTGAACAAAGAGTCCATTTTTTATAAGTAATAATGGGCCTGATTCATCTGGTTTAATGTGATGGAGAACAAAAAGTTTTGAGATGGAGAGTCGAGAAAGCAATTTGCAAGGTTTACACTGAGTGTGTAACGGCCCAAAAAGATTTGGGTTTTACAGAGTGAACATTACAAACTTGGAATACAAACTATATATATATATTTTTTCCTCTATCTATCTCTCATATATATATATATATATATATTGAAACCAGATATACTAAACGACTTACATTAGTACATATCAAACATTAAGGAAACAATGATCCGTAATTCAGAATCAAACCAAAACCCAAAAAGGGAAAATTTGCAAAAGTTAAAACCAAATTAAAAACGATTTTAATGTGGTTCAATTATTTCCCTTGATAAAAATGGTAATTGAAACAGAAACCTAGATTGGGAAACCTCAAGCGAGCGAACAGTGCCTTTAATGTTTTTCAACGGCTGGGATCGGATGGTGCATTGCCCACCGTAATTTCCCTAGGGATGCAAGCCCCCAAATAAATCAGTTACTACTTACTGCGACAACCATCTTCTCAGCTTTCTTTGTCTCAGCTTTTTACTAATGAATCATACATGTCTTGGCCTGTCACATCTTGCCACGTGTCCACTATTCTCTTCTCCCATTGGCTTTCTCATCCTAGGCTTCTGTTTTTACAACCTTTTTTACTATTCTCATTATTTCTCTTCTGTTTTAATGAAATAAAATGTCTTGAGCAAATCCATTTTTTTCATCAGATATTTGACGCGTAAATAAATGGTGACTTATGAAGATACAAGCCAATTGATTATTTTGTGTATTGATAATTTAATTAACGAAATTTTTTTTTTAATGTATACTATCCTCTTCCTTTGATTTACCAGTTAAAAAAAAAGAGAATTATTTAAATAACATAGAAATTAGGTAAAATGACTAGACTAATCAACAACTCTTTTTTATTACTGAAATATTTTTCATACCCATGATGTCCTTCTACGTATTTGATAACAAAACGTAATTACAGGAATGTCATTACTTTTTTTTTTCCACATCAGTGAAAAAACAGGTGCAACATCTACATGGCACAAAAACTGCCTACATGTATTATAAAAGTATGCCGCATAAATTTCTCGCTGTAGTGACAGCAGACTTACATGACGAGCGGCTGATTTAAAAAAACGGCCGACTTATGAGTTGGTCGGCTGATCCAGATGTCACGGCAGACTTATATGAATCTCGGCCGACTTGTGAATTTTCGGCTGACTTAAGAGTACACGACACGGGTGATTTATATTCAGACGACCGATTTATGAAAAATTTAGCTGACTTATTGCTATGACATGACCGACTTATTGTTGCCCGGCTAATTTATCGTAAATCTGGCTGACTTATTTGGCTGATTTATTTTGCAACGGCATAGTTATGCGGGTTAATTGTGGCTGACTTATATTAAATCAGCCGTAATAAGACCGATTTACTTAAAAGTCGGCCTAATTACGGCTGACTAATTAGCGAAAGATTAATTACTGTAATAGTATGCTATTGACGACTGACTTATATGATGTAGTGGCTGACTTATGTTTTCCACCTGATTTATGTGTTTTGATGGCTGATTACAGGAAACTTTATTAATTACTTAAATAGTATTTTAGTGGCGACATACTTATAGTTTTGTTTGATAGCTGATTTTACATGGCTGATTTATAAGTTCGTTTGATGGCATGTTTCCATGTCAGCAAAATAAAGATTACACATCAACTTTGAACACATATATTATTAGGTTTAGACTCCGTCTTCGTCGTCGTCGTGTGTATCTTTCTTCTTTTTCATCGTTGTTCTTTATCTCCATTCTTCATCCTTCTTCATCCTATACCAGATCTAAAATTTTGAGTGGAATATTAATGGATCCGGTGATTATTGTTTGCGGGACATGGGTTCATACAAATCGATATGTATTCAACGACGATAAGAGAGGGTGTAGAGTTCTAGAAGTTAACGAACAAACAACCTACAACGATTTTGTACATATGGTAATGGAGGATTATGGGTTGGATACACGAATCTGTAAATAATCTCACACGATACTCCACCGAATCAGCTGAGCTACATGTTCTCTAACAAGATTTCGAAAAAAATCTCACACGATACTCCACCGGTTTATGTCTGTAATTCTCGCCAATTTCTAGGTTTTCAAACGGCTGACTTAACTGTACGATACGGCTGACTTATCTGTACGATACGGTGATAATGAACTTTTTACGGTTCGCACAATTAACCCATTGTGCACAATGCCTCAATCTAATGGCATGTCATTGTAGCACTTTGGGATCGAATCCACAGGGAAATAAGAACGACGCACTAAGAATACAGGACGCTATCTAATCTAAGCAAATATCGGGTTTTGGTTTTTATCGGACAATTTGAAATATACAAAAACAGAAAAATAAACAAGTAGTTTAGCAAACTAAAACGAGCAACAAGACAAGCTCAAACGTTAAATAGCAAAATTAAACAAGCGAATTCTCGGGTAAAGCAATCGACTCGGGTGATTCTCACTCCATTCTAGACACTCAAACATTCAATCAATTGCCTCCGTAGGCCCTAGATACACTACTAAAGATTAATCCACATCAATGGTATTAATCCCTTTCTTAGTCATCAATCGTCATAAACTTCCGTTCGCGATTCTATGACTAACAAGCATTAATAACAAGTCCACTTAGCCACAATTCACCTTAGACATCAACTCCCGTTGGCTAAGATATGAAAAGCACTCATTGAATTGGTTGGGGAATTTCATCGAACACATTCCGGGCGAGAAATTCCCTATGATCTAAATCAACTTTGTCAAGGCTAATCCAGCATTAATAACACTCAATGAGAAAGGATATCAACTAATCTAGCTCTTAAACATCAAGAACAAACCTAAAATCACCCTAATCTACTTTACCCAAGAACCCTAGAAAACTACTCACAACACATGGTTTTCTCCACAAATCCCATAAAGGAAGTGTTGAGAATCATAAAAGATGATAAGAAAATAGATAGATGATATAATCCAACAAGAACTTGCATAAATCACTCAAGAATCTCTTGCAATCTCCTTCAAAGCTCTCAAAAACGTTTTTGCTTAAGTCTAAAAACAAGAGTCTTTTGCCTAATTAGGCTTAATTTGCTTAAGTAAATACAGGTCGGGTCGGGTCAACCCATCGGGTTGAGTTTTTCAGCGGGCATATCGGTGTCCTGCGGTCGATACATCGCACCGATGGAACTCTCGGATTTCCAGAACTTCGCATCGGTCGGGTGTATCGGTGGGAGGCTGGCCGATGGACTTCTGCCTCAGTTCTTCGTTCTGTATCGGTCTCCTGCGGCCGATGCCTCCGGCCGATTTTGCCTCTGCGGATTTTTCTTCTTCTTTCGTTTGCCTTCTCCGTTCTTCGGGTACGTTCCTCCTAGTCCGTGATCTTCCTCCAAGCTCCAAAAAGCTTCCATAAGCTCCAAATGGTACCTAAAAGACTCCATAGCACACAAACATATGCAAAAACTAACCTAAGACTCACTAACTCTAAAATGGATGCAAACTATACCAAAAACAAAGAAATGAATGCAATAAGTCACAAAATGCTAACTAAAATGTATGCTAAAATGGGCTAAATTATGCAACTATCATTCTGCTGACCTCAAATCAGCCAAACCTCAAATCCGGCAGTTGTAAATCAGCCAAACCTCAAATCTGTGTGTTTGCATTTTAAAATTTTTATTTAATTTGATAGGTTCTATTAATAGTTTTATTTCAATATTAAGTAATTTTAAGTCTTACATCAACAATGAGTTATATTTGTAAGATTTACACTTCTTGTATGTTTATTCTTATCATGTTCATCTCAAACCCTAAACTACATACAATATAATCATTGCCATGTATTTATAAAAAAATTCATAAATAAGCCTATAATATCATTATTTCCTTGAGATTACTAAGCTATAAACATGTCATATCTATATTACCATAAACCTTATATATAGTAACAACATAATCTTTACCATGTATTATCTATATGGCTAACTATATTAGACTTAAACCATAAATCCTACATTACATGTTTTGTAGTAACTATGTTATCATATATAACAGAAAAAATCCCCTAATTCAATGTAAAACTCGTAATCCCATAAATTCAAAAATACTTGTGTGATCAGTCGGCCATAATAGATGACAAATCGGCCATAACGAGTTTGGTATGGTTCGTAAATCGGTCATACCTCAAATCGGTCAGTTGTAAATCAGCCATACCTCAAATCTGTATTTCAAGGTTTAATTAATAATTGGTAATAATTTTATTTCAATATTTAGTAATTTTAAGTCTTACATCAACAATGGGTTATATTTGTAAGATTTACACTTCTTGTATGTTTATTCTTATCATATTCATCTCAAACCCTAAACCACATAGAGTATAATCCTTGCCATGTATTTATAAGAATTTTCATAAATAAGCCTATAATATCATTATTTCCTTGAGATTACTAAGTTATAAACATGTCATTTCTATATTACCACAAACCTTATATATAGTAACAATGTAATCCTTACCATGTCTAAATATATTAGACTTAAACCCTAAATCCTTACAAAGTCTAACTATATTATACTTAAACCATAAATCCTACATTACATATTTTGTAGTAACTATGTTATCATAGATAACAAAAATATCATATAATTCAATGTAAAACTCGTAATCCCATAAATTCAAAAATACTTGTTTGATAAGTCGGCTATAATAGATGACAAATCGGCCATGAAGTTGTATGGATGTGTTGGAAACCAAAAAAGATGAAAAATTGAGTTTTCAAACGATTTGGAATTAGAATTCAATTTGGGTGTGAATATCAACAAAATTGAAGTTCCCCACGTACACTTTTTGTAATCTCGAGACACCGCGTGAATCCCTATGTTTCTCTCGTAAATCAGCCATAACAGTGTTTGGTATGGTTCGTAAATCATCCATAATGGTATTTGGTATGGTTCGTAAATCAGACATACCTCAAATCGGTCAGTCGTAAATCAGCCATAACGGTGTTTGGTATGGTTAAGGTTTCGCTTCGGGAATCGCCCATATAGGTTTTTTCGTTTTTTTTTCGCTTCGGAAAATTTGTTTCTCTTATTAAGATCTGAATCGTTACAATTGATAGTAACGATAAGAAACTGAATCGTTAAATTTTTTAATTAACAATAAATCTCACGTAAAACAGTAACTCCTAAATGGCATTATCGTTTAAAGACTGATAAAGGACTTTTGCAAGTCTAGAGATCAATTACTCTAAATGCCTATTGAGCATGAGAGGTTATCGAACCTATTGGGAGATGATTTCAAGCACCAAGAATGCAAGACACTAAATGAGTTAAGCTAATTAAGGGTGTTTGATTAAGTAACCAAATTGAAGAAAGCAAAAGCAATTAAACAAGTTGTAAATCAATATAAAAAGGCGAATCTTAGGGTGAGGTAATTTATTTCAGGTGATCTAGAACTAATCCATGATGCCAATATACTCAACCAATACTAATCCTTAGGTTTAGACCACTAATCAAGAATAATCCAATTCCATGGCATTAATCACTTGCTAATTACTCAATTAAGAACAAACTTCCATTTGTAATTAAGCAATCATCAAGCATTAAACACAAGGTCTAACAACCAATAAACACCTTGGAAAACTATTTCCATAGGCCAAAAGTGTAAATCCCTTAAAAAGTTCATTGGGGAAATTCATCGAACACCTTCCGGGCGAGAAATTCCCTATGATCTAAATCAACTTGATCAAGGCTAAACTAGCTTTAGAAACACTTATTAAGGAAGGAAATCAAACAATCTAAACCCCTAACATCATGGATCAACCCCAAATCACCCTAATTTATCTCACCCAAAGACCTTGAGAGACTACTCACTAGTCATGTTAATCCCAACAAAACCCATGTTAAGTTTGCTAAGATTCATGATTAGGAGAATGTAAGAAAGAAAGATTAAGACGAAAGAACAATAAATTGCATTCAAATCAAAGGTAACTCTCTTACAAAAATCCAAGAACTCTCTCTAAGGAGTAAAGGGTTTTTAGACCAAAAAGATGATTTAAATTAGGGTTTTTGGGTTTTTAAAGGAAAGTGGGCGACCGAGTCAACCAGGGACAAACCGGGTATTGACCCGGTCAAATCTGGGTCGAGGTTAGGTCGGAGGTCTTCAGTGAATCGGCTCTAAATCTTGAACCTGACATCCAAATGACCTGAACCAAGCTTCTGTAGACAGGTAACTCTTCCCTCTACAACTTCCATGAAGACCGGAGATGCTGAATCAGATCGGAAGGCCTTCGTTTCGCCGGTTCTTTGGACGGTAGCATCTTCTCTCGGCCAGACGGATATACCTTCAGTAAATCCATCTTATCTACTTATACATATTTTCAAATAACCCAATTAAAACTCCTGTATAAAGTTGATGCACTCCTCAACAACTTTTGTGAAGGCCACCGAGGCTAAATCCGAATGGAGACCATTCGTCCAGCCAGGTCTCTCAGGCATGTCGGGTGGCTTCGTTCAGACGGACATACTCTCAGTAAAGTGGCCATATCTAACGAACCACGTATCCTAATAACCCGAACCCACCTCTTGTAGTCAGCTAACGCACTTGGATACAACTTTCATGAAGGCCTCAGATTAAACTGGGCACGGGAAGGTCTTAGTTTGGCCTGATCTTGGAGTCTTTTTGGCTGCATCGGTCGGCCACAACCCGATGCCACGAACCGATGCACTCTCAGATTTCGCAGAACTTCCATCGGTCGGTGGCATCGGTGTCTTGCGCACCGATGCCATTCTTGTCGTCAATTGTGAGCTTCCCATCGGTCGGCATCGGACCGATACCACGCACCGATGCATTCTCGGATTCGTTCTACATCGGCCAGGCAGATACGCTAAAGCAAAATAAGCACAACTTCGAGGTCCCTTGTCCGAATGACATGAATCCAATTCCTGTGTTTAGAGGACTCATCGGACTACAACTCTCATGAAGACTCCAACAGCTGGATCATATCGGATCGTCTTCGTCTGATCGGTTCCGGATGGTTCCTCTCTAGTCTTTAGGCACCAAATCTCCAAACGCCACCAAGTGTCTCCAAGACACTTAGAAACACTCCAAATGTATGCAAAACTCAGTAAGCCCTAATGTAAACACATATTACTCTAAATGAGACCTAAATGCAAGACAAGACCATGATCATGCATGCGAATTACACAAAATTCTAAATGAAATGCATGCTAAAACATGCAATATATGAGTATATCAAAGACATAAAGACATAAATCGACCATCATATAAACATATATCAGCCATCATATAAACATAAATCAGCCATCAAATTTACATAAACTAGCCATCAAATTTTGCATAAATCAGCTATAGAGTTTACATAAATCAACCATCAAGTATACATAAATCAGTCATCAAGTGTGCATAAATCAGCCATCAAGTATGCATAAATCAGCCATTAAACTTGTGGCGAAGCGAGAGGCGCGCCGATAGTGAAAAGATCAAAACAGAGAGGCGCACCCAAGCTCTCTGATCTTCCCCATTGCGAGGCGATTTACCGGCGAACCACCTAGAGTCTCGCGGCGATTCAACTATCCAGGGATAGATCTTTGAATCAGCTTTTCAGAACCGCCGAGAGCGCCTCAATTGAATCCACCGTTCTAGAGTTATGGCCGAAACCGTGAAGCCACTGCAGTCTGGCCGAGCCCTCCCCCGGCGATTCCGATCACTCACCTCAACGACGTTTTTCCGGCAACTCAGGAAGAATCAGGCGACGATCCAACTATCCACAGAAAGCCTCGGACGTCTGCTTTTTAGGAAGACCAGAATAGCCCCAAACGGAGTTGTACACCGAGATATATGACCATATCTCCACAACAGGTGCAGTCTGCCAGAGGAATTATTTGTAGAGGAAAGCGTAGGAATGGATACTTTATTTGTATAAACACTAACCTGGTTTAGATCCTTTTCCTCCACAGGTTTCTACGACGTCGGAATCTGAGACGAGGAGAGAATTCGGGAACAAAACTGCGCCTTTGCCCGAGCCGGGGCCATAGCGTAGGTGATTCGGCGAGTGAGAGAAGAAGAGTGAGAGATGCGGTTAGGGTTTTAGTTAGAAGAGAAAACGACAAGAGAAATAGAGATAAATAGGAGATAAATGATTTTTTTCAATATATCTCATTTAAAAAAAATATAAATGACATTATCGTTAATTACAGTTTGCACGCAATCCTTTATGGATATTTTCTTTAGAATTTGTATCATTTAAATAATATTAAAAAAGTACGTATTACTCTAGTCATATCACAATATATTTGTGGTATTTGAATAATTGTCTCTTAAAAACAATAAAAATTCCGTTATTTTATGAAGTGGAATGTGGAACCGTTTATTATTATTTGAAATTGGTTGTTGTTGTCAACTACCTCTTTTACCAAAAGTAAAAGATAAGTTTGCCTAAAATGTTTATAACGTCAATAAGGTATGCCACAATTATATGTCACAATTATATACGCAGCGGAAGCCTACGAGCTTTATGAAAACTCGTTTGTTTCTTACAACTTGTTAAGTAAAAAAAGCATATATATGGATAATTAATTATTGAGAAATTCAAGCGAGAAAATTATAAGATGAATATATAACATATTAGAATTTGCTATGTGTAAAACTTTAAAAGTATGGTCTTCTCACACAGACCATAGCTGAACCCATGCACCTTTAGAGCCCTAGACAAACTTAGAGACGCTTGTAGCTGAACCTACACCACCATTCTATTTAATTCTATATATTTTTGAGGGGTTTTTGATTCATTTATTGGTTCTTGGTGTCGTGGATAAACAACATTTCTCCAACGTTTATTAATTTTTATTTTTTTTTGCTCAAAAATTTAAAAACTTATTACGAAAATTAGTTCTTACTTTGTGGTCAACACATTAACGACGAGTAGATACATCCAACAAATCCTCACAACACCCCACATGATTTTTGTTTTTTTGGTAAAACGAAACTACTGCATTAATCTTAATAAGACATTAATCAACATCAAACCCATATCTAAATAAACAACTTAGTTTTGTATATTTATAAGTCTTTATAAGTTTGACCGATAGAGCGGTTTAGACAGTGTAGTACGACTGTACAAGGAAAGGGACAGTGGCCTAAGGATCCAAACCAGTGCAGAAAAAGATACGGTCGGACCAATTTAATCTAAGAAGACCAATCCTTATACTAAACTATTTTCCAATACATTTCGATGAAACACAAAATCTAATAATATATTCAACTAATCAATGTATGTAAAAAAATAGAATTATTTTTATTTGTATTTATCGCTAGGTACAATTCCACCAATTTTTTCGACCCGATAGTACAACTTTAATTGCGAAATCAATAATAATTAAAAAAAAAACCAACATGTGACATGGTCTCTAGACAATGGTAAAAAAATCACATAAATTTGACAAAATTAATCCTGATTCGCCAAAAAACGAACGGTCCATAAAAAGGATAACCACAAAACTCAAACCGGTCCAACCGGTATTCCAATCACTATCAAAGCATTAACTAACTTTCACAAGAAAAAGCATAGTCGAGTCTCTCTACATCGCGTTCCACGCTATCAACCGTGCACGCGAATTATCCAGCGTTAGATCAGACATGTAATAACCAGACGCGTCATTGATATTTTCCACCGTGGAATGTTCGTGTCTCTCCCTTCCCATGCATTGGAAAACGGCGTCTACAACAGACGGCGGGTCTTGTCGCCGTCAAATCAACTTTTCTCTATTCCTAACGCCGTTACTTCTCCGCTAACCACAAACGTTAAATCCATCTGTGTGATTATGTATGTAACTATGTACTAATTTGAAGTAGGAGTGGCTAATATTTCCAACGTGACATTATTATATCATAGTTAATGTTCGATCATAGTTTTAACTTTTAAGCATAATATATATAAATTGTATACATATATACTCTCACTCTGACAGATTTGTCGTGGTCTGAGTTTCTCTCTCATGGACTCAGCTCTCTAGTTATAAAGGGACTGTACATTATCTCACTATTTCACTCTCAAATCTCTCTCTTCTTTAACATCTCTGGCTCTGCATTTCTTGCAGTTCACGCTAATCTTCTGTGCTGGTTCCCTTCTCTCTCTCCAGCAATGGCAGAAGGAGCCTGAACTTTCGTTTTTTTGTTTCTTGTCTGCTTTGTTGTTTTGAAGCTTCTCTTTGGTTTCTAACTAGAAAAAAATTTCAACGAGCTTTTGGCTTATTACCATAAAAGGAAAGAAAAAAAGAGAATCAAAGAAAGATTAAGACGAAAGGAAAAATGAAGGAGAAGATGCATCGAATGAGTTTATGTTTAGCAATTGTGGTTTTTCTGCTTCTTGGTGTTGCTTCTCCTATGAACGACGAAGGTTTGTAACTCTCTGTTTTTTTTTTTTTTGGTTGTCCAAAAACTAGGGTTTAAGCGGTTAGATCTTTCAAATCCCTGTTTTGATTATTTTTCCGTCTTCTTAAATTTCCATCGAAAATCGTCTGTGTTTTAGTTTCGGTTTCAAAACTCTCTTTAGTTCCTGAGAAGAAGTTCTATCAAACATTTGGTTTCCCCGAGAAAGAAGAGCTAAAGCTAAAACCTTTTTTCCTACCCAATACTCAGCTCTGGCTTGTTCTTCAGAAAATGCAATCTCTTAACTCTTTTTCCAAGAAATATGATCATGATTTGTAAACAGTAGAATGCTTGTTCCACGACTCTGGAAAGATTGTATTTTTTTCCAAGCCCTCACTCTGTTTCCCGAGAAAAAAAACTCTAAGCTTGCAAATCCCCAGTTTTGGTATCTTAGCGAGAAAAGCTGTGATACTTAAAGAAATTTCTACTTTGGGCTTATCTAGTTTGTTTCGCGTTTAACGGTTTAATTATTCTAATTAGAATTTAGGTATTACTATTAACTAAAAAGAATGTTTCAATTAATTTAATTCACAGGGAAAGCTTTGATGGCGATAAAAGGGTCTTTCAGCAACTTAGTGAATATGCTTTTGGATTGGGACGATGTTCACAACACTGACTTCTGTTCTTGGAGAGGTGTCTTCTGCGACAACGTTAACTTCTCCGTTGTCTCTATGTAAGAAGAATCATGTTTGAGTTAAAAGTTCTTTCTATTGTTGAATGTTTCTCTTTAGATTCTCTTTCAGGACTTAATAGTTTTCTGTCTTTTTTCTTCTTCACTTTGAAGGAATCTGTCTAATCTGAACCTTGGAGGGGAGATATCTCCAGCTGTTGGAGATTTACGGAATTTGCAATCAGTGTAAATGTTTTTTTCTATGTGGATTTGCATGTTCCAAAAGTAGTAGATTATGTTTACTAACGGCTTTATCCAATTGCAGAGACTTTCAAGGAAACAAATTGGCTGGTCAAATTCCTGATGAGATTGGAAACTGTGATTCTCTTGTTTATCTGTAAGTCTTTCTTATAAAACATATTTGTAGAGATTTCAAATTTTCAAGTCTTAGATTTGAGTTACATATTCTCTTTTGTACAGGGATTTCTCTGATAATCTGTTATATGGAGACATACCCTTCTCAATATCTAAACTCAAGAAGCTGGACACTCTGTATGTGTTCTACTGTTACCATTTTTTTTCTTCTGATTTTAAGTTCAATTTTTGACTACTTGTACATTTGTTTCCTAGTGGGGTTTTGTTAACCTTAAAACTTGTGGATATATACATCAGGAACCTTAAGAACAATCAGCTCACAGGCCCAATACCAGCAACCTTAACACAGATTCCAAACCTTAAGATACTGTGAGTTCTGATGTTACATCATTTTTTTCATGAATCATTATATGGAAACTGATCTTAAACTTAGTAATTTTTGTTCTAATCATGTTGTTGTAGTGATCTTGCTGGGAACCATCTAACGGGTGAGATACCGAGGTTACTTTACTGGAATGAAGTTTTACAGTACCTGTAAGTTCATCAGAGTCATTTCCTCCAACCACTAAACTATTCACCATAAGAAAAGTTTCCCCCCCTTCTGATGCATTCTCTCTCTGCAGCGGTTTACGCGGGAATATGTTGACTGGAACGTTGTTTTCTGATATGTGTCAGCTAACCGGTTTGTGGTACTTGTAAGTTGAACCTATACTCTTGTCATCTTTTGAGTTTATTATAGCTCTTGGTCCGTTTATTTGTGAAAGTATGAGTTTTATCTTGTGTTTTGTTGATTAAGTGATGTGAGAGGCAATAATCTAACTGGAACAATACCGGAGAGCATTGGAAATTGCACAACCTTTGAAATTCTGTATGTGCCTTCTTCTGAGAACATCAAATGTCCAGCATAGAAATTTTGTGGACTCATTGTCTTTGTTTTTACAGGGACATATCTTATAATCAGATAACTGGAGAGATTCCTTACAATATCGGTTTTCTCCAAGTCGCTACTCTGTGAGTATTGAGACTCTTCAACCTTAGTTTATCGATGAATATAAACATTTGGTTATTGAATTGTGTAATATTTTTTCTTGAAGGTCACTACAAGGAAACAGATTGACAGGTAGAATTCCGGAAGTTATTGGTCTAATGCAGGCTCTTGCTGTTTTGTAAGTTCAGTTCATATGGAGGAAAAGTATAACCAAATTATATAATCCAATTTGGCTCATCACTAGTATAACCTATTCAAATTCCCAGGGATTTGAGTGACAATGAGCTAGTTGGTCTTATCCCACCGATACTTGGCAATCTCTCATTCACCGGAAAGTTGTGAGTCTCCTTTTTAAAAATCACAATATGTTCATATTAGATTAGTAAATCTCTTGTCCATTAGGAGAACATATATATATATAGAGTAATCGATAGTCTAACAGTTCAGGTCGTGGCATATATAATTACATGTTTTTATTGGAATAGGTATCTTCATGGCAACAAACTTACTGGTCCCATCCCATCTGAGCTTGGCAACATGTCACGTCTCAGCTATTTGTAAGCATGTTTCAAACTTCACATCTGTTAACATAGCTTTTGCATTACATATACTTATCTTTTCGGTTTCTTTTTTTCCGATTTCGCAGGCAACTAAATGACAACAAACTCGTGGGAACTATCCCACCTGAGCTTGGGAAGCTGGAGCAATTGTTTGAACTGTGAGTTTTCTTTTTTTCTGTTAACTGTTTCACTTTATTTGTAGGAACATGACATGTAATCCTCTTTTTTATTTTGGGTCGAATGATCCATCTTTCAACACTAAAGGAATCTTGCCAACAACCGTTTGGTAGGGCCGATACCATCTAACATCAGTTTATGTGCAGCCTTGAATCAATTGTAAGCTAGGAGATGCATCTTTCTGAATTTATGCCTTCCTCTTCTTTATTCTCAAACCTAAAATTCTGCTTTCATTTGCTTTCAGCAATGTTCATGGGAACCTTTTGAGTGGATCTATACCATTGGCGTTCCGCAATCTTGGAAGCTTGACATATCTGTGAGCTTCATTAAATACAATGCAGTAAGTAACATTGCATCTCTCTAAATGCTTTAGTGACTTTTAAACCCTGTTAATGCAGAAATCTTTCATCGAACAATTTCAAGGGCAAAATACCAGCTGAGCTTGGACATATAATCAATCTTGACAAACTGTATGTCTTCTCAACTTTGTTACTTCCTTTGGTTATTTGTTTAGTTCAGATTTGCACCAACTAATCATACTTTTTTTTTTCTTTTTCCAGAGATCTGTCTGGCAATAATTTCTCAGGGTCTATACCATTAACCCTTGGTGATCTAGAACACCTTCTCATATTGTAAGTCTCCAACCCCTGAAGTTGAAAACTTGTGAGATTTTCATGTTAAAGGTCTGGCTTTTATCAACCTGTGAACTTTGCTTGATTGAACAGAAATCTCAGCCGAAATCATTTCAATGGACAATTGCCTGCAGAGTTTGGGAACCTTCGAAGCATTCAGATGATGTAAGGCTTAAAGTTGCTTCCTTTTGATTATGTCAAAATTCATAACCATCTTTTTTACCTGCAGTGATGTATCATTCGATCTGCTCTCCGGAGTCATTCCCACTGAACTTGGCCAGTTGCAGAATTTGAACTCTTTGTAAGTTAAATTTATATGATCTTATCTTTTGCATTATATACAGAAAATCATTGTGGATCGTTATGAATTTGTGCAGAATATTGAATAACAACAAGCTTCATGGGAAAATTCCGGATCAGCTTACTAATTGCTTCACTCTTATCAATCTGTAAGTTCTCTTGTTAAATATGTTCACTTACAGATATTGTTATGAAGATTTAATAATCCAACATTTCTTCTTTTCTCTTCAAAAACGTTTTAGGAATGTTTCCTTCAACAATCTCTCCGGGATAGTCCCACTAATGAAAAATTTCTCACGTTTTGCTCCAGCCAGGTATGAAGCTGCTCTCAGTAGTATGTCATTACGATTGATACGCTTAATCTTTTGAAACTGATTCACTTTCTTCGTATAGCTTCGTTGGGAATCCGTATCTTTGTGGAAATTGGACTGGATCTATTTGTGGTCCTTCTTTGCCTAAATCCCGAGGTATCTACTAGAATTATTCTGTAAGAATCGTCTTCAATGTATACTTTTTCTCGTTTATATGGACTTACTCGGTTTTCTTTTCTTGTTCTTTGCAGTATACTCCAAAGCTGTTGTGATCTGCATTGTTCTTGGGTTCATCACTCTCCTATGTATGATATTAATCGCGGTTTACAAATCTAAGCAGCAGAAGAAAATCCTACAAGGCTCCTCAAAACAAGCCGAAGGTAGTGATGATGGCTTCATAGTTTTTCTAAACCAATCTTCTGTTCATTAGATGTTTATACGTCTCTAATCTGACCCTCTCAGGCTCAACCAAGCTAGTGATTCTCCACATGGACATGGCCATTAACACATTCGATGATATAATGAGAGTAACCGAGAATTTTAGCGAAAAGTTCATAATTGGATACGGTGCTTCTAGCACGGTCTACAAATGCACTTTGAAAACTTCCCGACCTATTGCCATTAAGCGACACTACAATCAGTATCCGCACAACTTGCACGAGTTTGAGACAGAACTTGAAACCATAGGGAGCATTAGGCACAGAAATATAGTCAGCTTGCATGGATACGCCTTGTCTTCTATTGGAAACTTTCTTTTCTATGATTACATGGAAAATGGATCTCTTTGGGACCTTCTTCATGGTAAGTTCAGAAAAACCTTTTGGTTCAATTACTGAAAGAAGGATTGGCACATGAGATGTAATAAAGGTTTTAACTTGTTCTTTTTTGAAGTAGGGTCATTGAAGAAATTTAAGCTTGATTGGGAGACAAGGTTGAAGATAGCGGTTGGAGCTGCACAAGGACTCGCTTATCTTCACCACGATTGTACTCCTCGGATCATTCATCGCGACATCAAGTCATCGAATATACTTCTTGATGAGAATTTCGAAGCGCATTTATCAGACTTTGGGATTGCTAAGAGCATACCAACGAGCAAAACTCATGCTTCGACTTATGTTTTGGGGACAATTGGCTATATAGACCCAGAGTATGCTTGTACTTCTCGTCTGAATGAGAAATCTGATATCTACAGCTTTGGGATTGTTCTTCTTGAGCTTCTTACTGGGAAGAAAGCAGTGGATAACGAAGCTAACTTGCATCAACTGGTATATGAATTATATTCATTGAAACACTTAAATGTATAGATATAGTTTTATATGATCTTGAACCTTTGAGTTAAATTTGTATTTTTTTGTTGCAGATATTGTCAAAGGCTGATGATGATACTGTTATGGAAGCGGTTGATCCAGAGGTTACTGTGACTTGTATGGACTTGGGACATATCAGAAAGACATTTAAGCTAGCTCTTTTATGCACAGAGCGAAACCCTTTAGAGAGACCCACAATGCTTGAAGTCTCTAGGGTTTTGATCTCTCTTCTTCCATCTCTGCAAGTGGGGAAGAAGCTGCCTTCTCTTGATCCATCAAAAAAGCCTACAGACTATGGAGTTATGGACCAGCAAAAGCAGAAGCAAGAGAGGAGTGAAGTTAGGAATCGTGAGGAAGATGGCGTTGCTGATTGGAAGTAAGGGATGGGTTTATAGTGAATTTAGTGTAGTACAAGGGGTATTTTGGCCAGGAGATAAAGAAGTTAATGTTTGTGGGAAGCATTTAAGACAACAACAAAGGTTATATGATAAAATAGGGATATGTGAATTTTAATGTTTGTTTTTTCCCAAGAACATGTTCACGAGTTCGTTAAAGTCTTTTAGTCTTCTGATTTAATGGCTTACATATGACCACACAACAAAAATTCATGAAATCACTTTCTCTATGTATATATCTAAACCCTTCAGATCTCCTGCAGCACTTAGGAAGGCGTGTGTATAAACATGATAAGAACATCTTCAGGGTGAAGATTAAGCAATGATTAGGCTCCCTGTAACCTCCTGGGAATCGAATTTCCGGCATAAATCCAGGCTCCTGTTCAAATTATATCATCAATGGTGTCTGATATCTATTACGTCCTGTTGTTTTCTGAACTATTAGAGCTTTGAACAGATTTAAGTAGATCGCTTTTTAGTTACCTGTTAATATCTGTCCTGCAGGTTCCATATTTGATGCTACTTGCTTCACCGAGTTCTTATTTGCTTGATCTCTGTCAAGGAAATGAAGATTCTATAGTTGTTTAATTTCATAAATTTTTCATGATTTTTTAGAAGAAATCTGCATTATTTATTACCTTTGAGTCTAGAGGGAAAATATTAGATTCATACACTTGGCAATTTATCTTTTTGCTGTGATTTCCTTTTAGTGTCCTGCTCTTTGAGGAATCAATGAGTTTTAGCCTGCAGAGGATGTGCGTGAGAACGTTTTTGGGAAAGTCGACTCTAGCAGCTAAACTAGATTATACAGGGAAGGTAGATTCATGGAGTTTCAAAGCTATGCACTAACTTTCTGGAGTTAGTAGCATCATTCTCTTGTATGGCATCAATTTTAGCCTGCAATGTGAGACATCATTTAAGTACTGTGTGAAAATAGAATCCAAGAAGTGAGAAATCGACAAAGAGAACATTTGAAAGATGGCTTTACATCTTGGATTCGAGACTTACATTTATAGAGCGTTCCTTTGCTCTCAGTGATGTTCTTAAACGAAACGCCTAACGGAGAAAACTCTGTTAATTCACGTGGGAGGATAAAAACTTTCGACTTGTCGATGTCGGAAGATTAGATATACCTGAAGATCTTGAGACCGTGGAGTAATACTTTTAGGCAAAGGTGTTGAAGAAAGTTCAAGATTAATCTGCAAAGGAATCCACAACATTAGTTTTGTCTGAAGAAATTAAGATTGAAAAACAAAAGAGAATAAAGTACATTTTTGTTCGTAGTGTTTCTTTTAGATGAATTAATTCTTGATTTCGCAATCTGCTCGGTTTCTGGGTTAACCTTAGACCTGAAACTCTCCAGAGAAAAAGCGTTTGAGGATAACAAAAAAGACATCAAAACATGTTACAAGGAAAGACATTGTTGACAAGCAGACATTCTGAATACCTGTGTCTTTCAGATCTTTCTGCAGTTCTGAGATTCGGTTCCTTTGGAACAGTGAGTTTAAATCTTCTGTTGGGGTTAACTTGAGCCACCTGGATACATTAACAAACTCATTGAAACCATCAGCGTGAAGATCTCTAGTATTACCAAATTCAAAACCCACACACCTTAGCTTCAAGTTTTTGCCTTTTGGTGTCTTGGTTTTGCAACTTAGAGACTAAGATCGGAGATAAGTTATCAGCAAACCTGCCTAATGATCTCTGACATCTGAAACATCAAAAAAAAAAAACCCATTTGCTGAAGCCCATAAAAAATAAAAAAAATTGACAATGGCTTCCTCATTTGTGGTTTACCTTGTCAGAAGTTGAACAGAGTAAATGTCAAGTGGTTTGTTCTGCCTTGCAAGCAAAGAAGCCGTAGGTCTTGTTAGAGTTGAGCAGCTACTTGGTCTGGTTTTTGATTTTGGTTTTGTCTTGGAGACATCTTTTACCGTTTGGTTATAATATATGAACCCTGAACAACATAGAAACTGAGGTCTCAGAAATGGAGAAACCAAGATTAAACCCGCTTTAATTGGCTCAAATTTCCAATTGAACTTTGGGCTAAAAGCTGAGATAAACAGACAACAAAAGCAAACACATTCAACAGAATTATTAGACAAATCTTTGTAATAAACAGTATCTTTGTCCAAAATTAGGGGAATTTAGAAGAGTGGGATTTTCGTACGCGAGGGAGGATAGTTTCCAGCTGATTCGAACCAGATTTCGATCTCTTCTGTCTCTGAATCAAGCTCTGGCCTAGAGAAATCGTAGAACCTAGGTGCATCAAATTCGAAATCAATGTCGGATTCTTCCAACGAAAACTCTTGTCCAGATAAATCCGTTGACGACTCTTGAACCACTATCAAGCCGGAAAAATCCGAGACGAGACGACGGAATCGAGTGGGAGGGTTTCGCATTCAATAAAATGAAGAAAGAATCGGCGATGTTTCTTCTCCTTCTCTCTCTCCCTCCCTCCCTCCTCCTCGATTCAATTTTCCAGGAGAAGCTCTGGGAAAATTTCTCCAGAAAATTAGGAGGGAGACAGAGAGAGAGAGAGAGAGAGAGAGAGAGAGAGAGAGAGAGAGAAGGTAACGGCCCTAATTTAGTTGGCGGGTATGTGATCAATGCTTTTTATGTACAGCTCACGATTGTTTTTCGTATTTTCAATTTGGTTCGTTAGTTTTGAAACTACACAAAATAGACCCAAGGTTTTTATAAATGGTCTAACACCAACGTTTCATGACTTTATTCAACAGTTTTTGTGTTATAAAATGTACTGAAACTATTCCTTGGATTCTTGAATTTTGGCAAAGATTTTTTTCATTACTCCACTATCATGTTGAATTTTAAATAAATAAATAAATGAGAGAAGAAATCGCCGTAAATAAGAAAGTATATACGAAGCTAAATGAAAAAAAGAAAAAATCTGAAAAGTTGATTTAAGGGAGAAAATTAGAAAATCAAAAGATAAGAGGAATAAAACAATACGAAAGAAGCGTTCTCTCAACGGTCTTCGTCTCTCTCTCTCTCTCGTCTGTATATCTAACTTTTTTTCCTTGACGACTTACCTGTAAATTTTTGACTAAATATTATATTTTTGTTTCCTAATTTCTATCCGAAAATTTTCTCTAGGCAAAAACAACGGCTGTGTCGTTCAATCCAGGTAAAGTCCTCCATTTTCCTGGGAAAAATTCTATCGAAGAAATTTTGCAAATTTAAAGGTTTCCGGTTTCATCAGCATTAAAATGATTCTAATTCTCAAATTTGAGAAAGTCCAGGGAATATTTTTTTTTTTTTCTTTCTTTGACCTATTGACCAGAAAATGGAAGAGGAAGAACTTTGAATGTATTTGATTTTGTTTGTAAATACTTCTGCAGAGTTTGGAGATAATAATGTCCAAAACTCAAATCGAATCAATTTGTGCATCTCTTCTGCAACAACTTGAGGTTTGGGATTGCTTCAACTCCAAGAAAAGTGTTTTTTTTTTTTTATACAGAATCAATTGAAATTGATGTGTTTCTGTTCTGAATCCTGACGCACAGATTATATGGGACGAGGTTGGAGAAACTGAAACCGAAAGAGAGAAGATTTTGATTGAGATCGAAGACGAATGCAAAGAAGCCTACGGCCGAAAAATTGAAAACGTAAAAGACGAGAGGACTCGGTTAAAACAAGAGATTGCTGATTCAGAGTCAATAGTTATTGCTATATCTTCTGCAATGGAAGAGCCACCGATTCTTGGTAGACAACATCAATCTGATCAAAGTCGGAGAAGCTTGAAAGAAGAGTTAGGAAAGATTCTTCAGAAACTTGAAGATATGGAAAATAGAAAATCAGAGAGGAAGAATCAGTTTATACAAGTAATTGAGTGAAAGATGAGATTAATGGAAAATCTGATGAGACTTGTTCATCTGTTTTTTCGATTGATGAATCCAATTTATCTCTTAGAAAGCTTGAAGAGTTACACAGAGAGCTTTACACACTTCAAGAACAGAAGGTTTCCCAAACTTTTCAAATTACTTTTAACTTTCATTTAATTGCTTGATCAGAAGGTTAATATTTTGTGGTATTTTTTTTTGGCTCAGAGAAACCGGATGAAACAGATTCAAGATCATCTAAGAAATCTGGAATCGCTTTGTTCGGTTCTCGGTTTGAATTTTCGAGAAACTGTTACCAAGATTCACCCAAGTTTAGTAGAATCTGAAGGGTCAAGAAGTATAAGTAATGAAACACTTAACAAGTTGGCTTCATCAGTAAATCATTGGCATGAGACAAAGATACAGAGGATGCAAGAAGTCAGTTAATTAAATGTTTCCAAACTTTTTAAGTATCTTAAAACTTTGATCTTTGTTCGTATATATAAGCCATCCTTTATTGATTGCAGCTTCAAGATCTTGTGACGACAATGCTTGAGTTTTGGAATTTAATGGATACACCAGCAGAAGAACAACAAAAGTTCATGAATGTATCATGTAATATAGCTGCTACTGTTTCTGAAATAACCAAACCCAATAGTCTTTCCCCAGATTTGCTTGAAGAGGTACCCTCACTGATTTTCTAATCTTTCTGAGATTTTTGTTTCCCCGCTGATTGATTGTTTAATGCTTAAAAGGTTAAAGCCGAGATATGTCGGTTAGAGGATTTGAAATGGAGCAAAATGAAAGAACTTGTTTTAAAGAAGAGGTCAGAACTTGAAAAGATATGCAGAAGAACACACATTGTTCTTGAAGAACAAGATATCGCGGTGGAGAATGTAATTAAAGCCATTGAATCAGGAGATGTGAACCCTGAAAATATACTAGAACAGATCGAGTATCGAGCTGGGAAAGTGAAAGAGGAAGCTTTAAGCAGAAAAGAGATTCTTGAAAAAGCTGAGAAATGGTTGAATGCCTGTGAGGAAGAGAATTGGCTTGAAGAGTATAATCAGGTTTGTCTTCTTTTTTTTGTTTGTTCATAAAGATCCAATCTTTTACATTTTGTGGTTATGGATTTTATGATTTGTATAGGATGAAAACCGATACAACGCTGGAAAAGGATCTCATTTAACCCTCAAACGCGCAGAGAAAGCGCGAGCACTTGTTAATAAACTTCCAGGTTTCATATAGATGTTCCCAAGAAAATTTTCAGATTGTTAGTTATCATTGTGAATCTTTATCTAACTGAAAATCTCTTAATTCTTCTTAGCTATGGTTGAAGCATTAGTTTCCAAGATTACAATTTGGGAATCAGAGAAAGAAGCTGAATTTCTGTTTGATGGTGTATGATATATCTTCTTCCCTCAAACAAAATCATCTCTTCTCCTCTTTTCTCCTCACGTACTTAATTGATCTTTTTATCCGATTTTCTTCATTTTAGAATCGTCTACTTTCGATGCTCGAAGAGTATACAGAACTCAGAGAAGAGAAAGAACAAGAACGTCGCAGGAAAAGGGTAATTAGCTACAACTCTTTTACATCAATCTTGTACCAAGAATCACCAAAAACAATGCTTGTTGGATTTTGTTGGTCTTAGGATCTAAAGAAACTTCAAGGACAAGTGACATCAGAGCAAGACAAAGGAACTCCTACGAGGCCTCAAAGCGCGAAAAAGAGTCTTAAAGTATCGACTAACAAGAGATTTGCATCATCACCTCAAAGTCCTCGAACTGATTCGCCTCACTCAGCAAAATCTATCACTCCACAATCACGCCATGGCTGAAAGATAGAGCACAGACTTAAAAAATAGTCTTTTTAGTTAACCTTTATCAATTGGTAATAATCGTTCCGTCCTTACAGACAATGAATCTTTAGAAGTATTGTTCTTCTTTCAGTGGCATTTATTTGGGGTTGCAGGACAAGAAGATGACGATTTACAGCCATATAAACAAGATCATTTCGACCAAAAAAGAAAGAAAGAAGAGATCAAAGAGAAACTAACTCACCAATGTGTTAAACAAATTTTCCAAATACTGAATACTTGTTAATTCAGTAAGAGGGTCTCACAAAATAAAGGAATCTGAATGATTATTGGATCATTTGTATTCTGTCAAACTCATCAGATCCAAGTGTGTACATACACTGATAGTTTTACGGAAAGAAGAGTTTGACTTTGACCGACTAATGTACTTGCTACCTACGATGTCAAAATTTTCCAATGATCTTTTTAAATTTTTGATCTCCTCATGGTCTCCAATAAAACTAAAATTACCTTTAGTTGATTTTGTAATTAACGTCATCTATAAACTTTGACGCGTAGACTAGTTAATCTTATTACAAATGCATGTGTAAAATATAAATAGAAGCTTATCTTCAAAATTAATTTGGTCTTAGTAGATTTTCAAAGCGATTTTCTTTGGTCAACCTTACTACAAAAGTGATTAACTGGAAAAAGACAAAGGATATTTGTCAGAAGTTGGTATTTCTTTATTTCATTGTTTCTTTTCTTTTTAACGTTTTACTTTAAAAGTTTCGTTTATTTAATTAGATATATTAAATTTCCAAGACGGACGTGGATCTTTCCCTAAACCAAAATCAATACTTTGATTTTTGTAATTATTATATCGATTTTAAACTAATTAAATCCTTAATATTAGTATTAAATAATACAACTGTCTACATGATATTTTTTGTATATATTATTTCTTTTTCTGAAATTTTCCATTTTATTTATTTAGGTTCCTCTTTTTCTTTGCAAAAACCCTAAATTCAGTCGTCTAAGAGAGAAATTATCTTGATTCTCTTGTGAAAAAATTGGGGATATTGCATGTAATTTTTGGGGGATTATTACTTGCTAATTTCCGGTGAGATTGAGGTTAATCTCCATTGAAAGAGCTCTTGCATTTCTCTGCTACAGTGTTGGTTTCATCTCCAGAATTGTTGAAAAGTAAGAAACCAAATCTAAAAATTGTAACCAAAATTTTCTGCTTTGATCTTTGATACTTTTGAGCTATTTCATCTCCCTTTGTCTTTAATCCAATTTGTAGTCTCTTTTATTTTGTTCTTAGTTAATTTTTTCTTTTCAACAAAAAAAAAACCTTTGGCTTCTTCTTCTTCCTCTTCCTCCTCTCTGTAAGTTTCTTTCTCTGCATCTTAAAAAATCAAATTAGTTTCTTCTAAAAGCTCAATTTTTGGTGTATTCAGGGCAGAATTTTCCTGCTATTTTTGCGAATTTGTGGATATAAAAATGGAGGAGAAAGGTGGAATTAGTCCAAGTGGGGTCATCACAGTTAAGGGAGATGAAGCTCCTTTGGCTTCAAGAACAGAGTTTCAACAAAACCCTAACTTTCTCCAATTCGTGGGACCGACGACGGTGGTGTCTCCTTCTCCGCCTCCTCCGCCTCCTCCGGCTCCAACCACAGTGATTCCTGGCTCAGCCGCCGCAGTGCCGCCGCCGTTGATCTCCAGCGCAGGGTCAGATCCGACGAAGAAGAAGAGAGGAAGGCCGAGGAAATACGCTCCAGATGGAAGTCTAAACCCTAGGGCTTCGAGACCAACTCTCTCTCCAACTCCAATCTCATCTTCAATTCCATTGTCTGGAGATTATCATCATTCTAATTGGAAACGAGGAAAAGCTCAGCAGCAGCAGCCGCCTCTTGAATTCGTCAAGAAATCTCACAAATTTGAGTTTGAAAGCAGCCCAGGTAAATTTGCAATCTCTTTGTGTTTAAAACAGTTGCATCGGTTTCAGTGAGATAGATCCGATCCGATCCGATCTGGGTTTAGGGTTTTCTGTTGATGTGATTTTATGTGGGTTTTTGAGATGTTGGCAAGTGGGACCAACATAACTGGATTTTGCTGGGTACCCTTTTGTCTGAAGAAACTACAAACAGACCAGTTAGAGACAGAGAAAGAGAATCTGATGATGCTGACCAAACAAAACTGAAATTAAAAGGAGATTTTTTTTTTTTTTTATATAACAAAGAGAGAATAATCTCTGTCTCTTCCCTTTTACCTTAGAGGATAAGAGTGTCTAGTTGTGTTAATTGTTAAGTTGTTAGCGCAGATTTCTCATTAGCTTGTTAAATCTGTTTTAATCACTCTGGTGAATAAAAAGGGACTTAGATGTTGTTGAAAGTTTAGATCCTTCTAAAGGTACTTCCTTTTCATCGCCTTAAACACTGATTGTTATTGATGGTCATGTTAGTTGCTTGAGGATTAGAGTTTATTAATTACCTGATTGGTCAAAGTCAATTGCATCAACTTTTGTTTTATCTCTTGCAGCTCCAACTCCTCCTGGGCTCTCATGCTATGTGGGTGCAAATTTTACAACTCATCAGTTTACTGTCAATGCCGGTGAGGTAATAAATTCCTCAAACATTATTATTTTTCTTTTTTTTCGGACGTTCTTGTAGCTGAAGAAGCTTTGTTATTGGATTTTGTCTGTCATTGTTTTTTCTTCATCAGGATGTAACGATGAAGGTTATGCCTTATTCGCAAGGATCTCGAGCTATCTGCATTCTTTCTGCAACTGGTTCTATCTCTAATGTCACACTTCGTCAACCTACCACTTCAGGCGGCACTCTTACTTATGAGGTAACCAAATTAACATTGAATCAAATTTTGCTTTTTCCCGGGAAAACGTTAAAATGCTCTGAAATATTCTGCTGCGATATTTCGTGGTTGTTAATGGGTTTTGGCGGTTTTTTGTTGTTGTTAGGGTCGATTTGAGATACTATCACTATCGGGCTCCTTTATGCCTACTGAAAACGGAGGAACAAAAGGTCGGTCCGGTGGTATGAGCATTTCTTTAGCTGGACCAAATGGTAAAATCATCGGTGGTGGTCTTGCCGGTATGCTTATAGCAGCCGGTCCTGTCCAGGTGAGACAATTTAAGTAAAAGAAAAAAGACATTTTACATATTCAGAGTATAGAAAATTCTGGATTTTTTTGCAGAAATTCTCTTCTAAAAAGTCTTCTAATTTGTGACAGGTGATAATGGGAAGTTTCATTGTGATGCATCAAGCAGAACACAATCAGAAGAAGAAACCTCGAATCATCGAGGCTTCTGCTCCACTACCACCACAACCGCAACAACAACCTCCTAGTTTCACCATAACCACCGTGAATACTTCTCTTGCGGTGGCCACAGTAGAGGAGCCGAAACAACAACCCTATGGTGGTAGTGTAGTGCGACCAATGGCTCAAATGCCTTCTTCTTTCCACAATGACATTTCAGCTATGAACAATTTCACAACGACCTATCACGGATACGGGAGTATGAACACGGGTACAAACAAAGACGAAGATGACTATGAGGATGGTGGCGATGATGATTCCGGCGATACTAGGAGCCTATCTACTAGTGGTTGAGCAATTCATAGGTCCTCAAGGTCAGAAAGTTTTCTTGTGTAGAAAGGAAGAGACCTTAAATGGCAAAAAGGATTCAGCTTTTCTTTTCTTTGCTTTTTTAGAGGTTTGTTTTAGTTGTGACTTGTGAGTTTAATTTAATTTTTTTTTGTTGTGTGTGTTTTCTAGGGTATTTGTTTTTGTGATCGGTTTAGATTAATTATGTCGAAATCATCTATTAAACGATGTTTTATGGTTGAGCTTTTTGGGATTTCAATTTGACTAAGACTTTTGTGATATGGCTCGTGTTCGTACAAAATCGTCATCATTACACAAGATAAAGAAACTAAATTCAAAATCAATGATATGCGGTTTGAGGATGAGTATGAAATTTCATATGACATGGTTCTTACTTCTTACTAACCTCAAATTCCTTTGTGTGATACTTTTTTTTATCGCAATAAGACATCTTTTTGTCATTTGTCTTTTTTTTTTTTTTTGGTCGAACAATCTTTTTGTCATTTGTCTACGTTTTAACATTTGCTTCAAGTCAAGATCTTGTGCAATTGCAAGAATCTACATAATTTTTTGTTTCAAAAACATATAAACACTAAAAATCTATAAAAGTTACAATGGAATTCAAAATTCAGTGTTTAAACTTAAAAAAAAAAATAATATATATATATATACAAAACAACTACTTGATTACATTTGTAACAACCAAGGGAATAGAGGGGCAAATTCATAAATAAATAAAAAACTGATCCCTCCCTAATTCTAAAACCCTTTAGCGCAATCGCTATTGGCCTCCGTTGGTCTTCATCGTGACTTCCTTCACGCCATTGATTCCGATTAACCGGAGTTTGGAGCTCCTTGAAAAATAAGTATTCTCGCTCTTTCTTCTACCATCAGGTTGCTAAGAATGTTCTCTCTTTTTGTGTGTGTGTGTGTGTGTGTGTGTTTTAAGTTTGTTTATTGGTTAGTTACTATTTTAGCTTTGTTTCAGCGTTCGTGCGATTCAACGTTCGATTAACTGGAGAATCACTAGATATGTACAACCTTAGTAGAATCACTAGATATCTATCATTGGTTTCACTTAACCCTAGCACGAGAGCGCGTGGGTTTCTGTTTGAGAAGGCTTCCGCTTCATCAAAAATCATTCAATCTTCCGTGAATCGAGCATTTTCCGGGAAATCAGGGTCTGATGGAATCGGAGGCGATGATAACGGTTGGGATATTCCAACGGGAGGATCATTCGGTGGTACATAATCTGATGATCTTGATTGGGACGTTAAATCAATGTGGTCGACTGGTTTGACTAAGGAGCATTTCGATGGTGTCTCTGTTGGGCGTCAGAAGAACACCGGTTCTGATTCGGGCGATATAATGAGCAGATTGGGTCCTAAAGAAGTCGCTATGGTTAACGAAATGAATGAGTATGATGATTTGATCAAAGAGATTGAGCAAGATAACAGGCATAGCAGTGCTTTTGTTGATGGGATTAAACAGAGAATGATGGAGATGAGTGTGTTGCTGAAGCAAGTCAAGGAGCCTGGAGCTAGAGGCTCTTATCTCAAGGACTCTGAGAAGACTGAGATGTACAGATTGCACAAAGAGAATCCCGATGTGTATACCGTTGAGAGGCTTGCTAAGGATTACAGGATCATGAGGCAGCGTGTTCACGCCATTCTTTTTCTTAAAGAAGATGAAGAAGAAGAGGAGAGAAAGCTTGGTCGTCCCTTGGATGATTCCGTTGAGCGTTTGCTTGATGAGTATCCTGAGTAAGTGCTTTGTTACAAATTACATGGCTGGGTTTTATATGTAGAAAATTTAGTGCTCATGTGAGTTTAGATGGTCGAATAGTTGATTCTGTCTGCCTTTTTTCCATATCTTAGAGTATTAGGGGTAGTCAGTAGCATTGATAGGGAAGGGTCATGATACAAACTTGGATAAGTTGCTGAATATGTGTCTTCTTCTTCCTCAGACCCTCAACTTAATATTTGTACCTCATGCAGGTTCTTCATTTCGCATGACCGAGAATTTCACGTGGCCTCACTTAATTACAAGCCCGACTTCAAGGTCATGCCTGAAGGATGGGATGGTACAATCAAAGATATGGATGAAGTCCATTATGAGATCTCAAAGAAAGAGGATGACATGCTTTACGAAGAATTTGTCCGGAGGTTTGAGTTCAATAAAATGAAAGTAAGTCTTTTCTTTTCCTCCCCTTGAGTATGCATTGACTTAGTAAACCATACTACATTTGGTCTATCTCTACTGAGACATGTTCAACCCATTTTTTAATTATCAAGTGACCTGTTTGCAACTTAGAAACAAAAGCTTATTTTTAGATAATACAAATGGTTCCCGGTGCTTGGTTGATTGATATATCTATATTCTGAGACCAGTTGCAAGTTTGGAACCTCTGTTCTAACTTTGGTAGTTTGCAAATTTAACACTGAAAGGCAAAGCTAGAGTTGCTCGGTAATTTTCATAGAAGGAACCAAAGTAATGATGGCATTGCTACGTGCTTGTGAGTTGTTTACATTTGATAGATCCACGCCATTTTAAGTTGTCAAGTTGTTAGCCGTTCTTTGATTATTTCTTCTTGATGATAATACAACACTCATTCTCTCTTTTGTTCTTTAAAACAGTGGAGAGGAGAAGTGAAGTGCCACAAGTACAGCAGACGACGTTCAACAGACGGATGGAAAATCACGGTTGAGAAATTGGGTGCTAAGGGCAAACGTGGATCCGGAGGTGGCTGGAAGTTTGTGAGTCTTCCAGATGGATCGAGCCGGCCTCTCAACGAAGTGGAGAAGATGTATGTTAAGCGCGAAACCCCGCATCGCCATCGTAAGATCCTCGGGGCTTACAGCCATCATAGAGACAGGTCATCTCGACTAAGAAAAAAGACAAAAAGACCGGGTCTCAGAAATATAAATGGGCCTTAGAAATAAAGAGTCTTAAAGTATCGACTAACAAGAGATTTGCATAATAACCTCGAACTGATTCGCCTCACTCAGCAAAATCTATCCCTCCATGGCTAAAAGATATATAGCAAAGACTAAAAAAATAGTCTTTTTAGTTAACCTTTTATCAATTGGTAATTGCTCTGTTCTTACAGACAACGAAGTATTGTTATTCTTACAGTGGCATTTATTTAGGCTTGCGGGACAAGAAGATGACGGTTTAGTGATTTACAGCCATAGAAACAAGAGGTCATAGAGATACTAACTCATCAATGTGTTAAACAAATTTTGCAAATGCTGGACACCTGCTAAATTCAATAAGAAAGTCTCACAAAATAAAGGAATCTGAATGGATTATTGGATCATTTGTATTCTGTCAAACTCATCAGATCCAAGTGTGTACATACACTGATAGTTTTACGGAAAGAAGAGTTTGACTTTGACCGACCCATGTAGTTGCTTGCTACAATGTCAAAAATTTTCCAATGATCTTTTTAGATATTGATCTCCTCATGATCTCCAGTTAAACTAAATATACTTTTAAAATTTTGATCTCCTCATGATCTCCAGTTAAACTTAAAATTGCTAGGTTTTAACATTTGCTTCAAGTCAAGATCTTGCCCATTTTGCAAAATCTAAACTACTAAGGAAGTGGAGTAAAAAAACTATCAAAACAATCATTTGCTTACATTTGTAATAACCAACGGAATAGAGGGGGCAAAATCATAAATAAAAAAATAACTGATCTTCCCCTAATTCTAAAACCCTTCCCTTTCCTTTGGCGCAGTCGTTATTGGCCTCCGTTGGTCTTCATCCTTCACGCCATTGATTCCGATTAATCGGAGTTTCGACTTCACTTTTTCATTAGATAATAAGGATTCTCGCTCTATCTCCTATCTTCAGGTTGCTAGAAATGTCCTCTCTCTCTCTCTCTCTCTCTCTTTAAGCTTGTTTATTGGGGTTTAGATCTTCTATTTTGATTTTGTTTCAGCGTTCGTGCGGTTTAACGTTCGATTGATCTGTAACTGGAGAATCACTAGATATGTATAACCTTAGTAGGAGGATCACTTCTCGTCTATCCTCGGTTTCACTAAACCCTAGCACGAGGGCGTGTGGGTTTCTGATTCAGAAGGCTCCCGCTTCATCAAAAATCATTCAATCTTCCGTGTATCGAGCATTTTCCGGGAAATCAGGATCTGATGGAGCCGGAGGCGACGATAACGGTTGGGGTATCGCAACGGGAGGATCATTCGGTGATACAGGAGGATCTGATTGGGACGTTAAATCAATGTGGTCGACTGGTTTGACTAAGGAGCATTTCGATGGTGTCTCCGTTGGGCGTCAGAAGAACGCGAATCCTTCATCTGATAATACCCCTTCTGATTCGGGCGATGTGATGAGCAGATTGGGCCCTAAAGAAGTCGCTATGGTTAACGAAATGAATGAGTATGATGATTTGATCAAAGAGATTGAGCAAGATAACAGGCATAGCAGGGCTTTTGTTGACGGGATTAAACAGAGAATGATGGAGATGAGTGTGTTGCTGAAGCAAGTCAAGGAGCCTGGAGCTAGAGGCTCTTATCTCAAGGACTCTGAGAAGACTGAGATGTACAGATTGCACAAAGAGAATCCCGATGTGTATACCGTTGAGAGGCTTGCTAAGGATTACAGGATCATGAGGCAGCGTGTTCACGCCATTCTTTTTCTTAAAGAAGATGAAGAAGAAGAGGAGAGAAAGCTTGGTCGTCCCTTGGATGATTCCGTTGAGCGTTTGCTTGATGAGTACCCTGAGTAAGTGCTTTGTTACAAATTACATGGCTGGGTTTTATATGTAGAAAATTTAGTGTTCATGTGTGTTTAGATGGTCGAATAGTTGATTCGGTTTGCTTTTTTTCCATATCTTAGAATATTAAGGGTAGTCAGTAGCATTGCTAGGGAAGGGTCATGATACAAACTTGGATAAGTTGCTGAATATGTGTCTTCTTCTTCCTCAGACCCTCAACTTAATATTTGTACCTCATGCAGATTCTTCATTTCGCATGACCGAGAATTTCATGTGGCCTCACTTAATTACAAGCCCGACTTCAAGGTCATGCCTGAAGGATGGGATGGTACAATCAAAGATATGGATGAAGTCCATTATGAGATCTCAAAGAAAGAGGATGACATGCTTTACGATGAATTTGTTCGAAGGTTTGAGTTCAACAAAATGAAAGTAAGTCCCTTCTTTTTCCCCCTTGAGTATGCATTGACTTAGTAAATCATACTACATTGGTCTATTGAGACATTTTCCCTTTCATATGTTAAGTGATGTGCTTGCAACCTAGAAAAGAAAAGCTTATTTGTAGCCTTGTAGATAAATCAAACTTCATGGGGTCCTGGTGCTTGGTTGATTAAGATGTCTAAGTGCTGAAAATAGATGGAAGTTTGTAACCCTCTGCTCTAAATTTGGTAGTTTGGGAAATCAACATCGAAAGGCAAAGCTGGAGTGTCTCAGTAGTTCTCTTAGACAGAAGTACCAAAGTATTGATGGCGTAGCTATGTGCTAGTGGGTTGTTTAGATTTGATAGATCCACACCATTTTATCAGTAGATTATAATCAGCTTTCCTGCGTGTTTTTGTTAAGCTGTTAGCCGTTCTTTGATAATTTCTTCTTGATGATAATACAACACTCATTCTCTCTTTTGTTCTTTAAACTAGTGGAGAGGAGAAGTGAAGTGCCACAAGTACAGCAGACGACGTTCATCAGACGGATGGAAAATCACGGTTGAGAAATTGGGTGCTAAGGGCAAACGTGGATCCGGAGGTGGCTGGAAGTTTGTAAGTCTTCCAGATGGATCGAGCCGGCCTCTCAATGAAGTGGAGAAGATGTATGTTAAGCGCGAAACCCCGCGTCGACGTCGTAAGATCCTCCCCTAGAACCAGGCTCCATCAACGGTAATATCAAGATGGGAATGTTAGTGTCAAAGTTGAAACTACTTTGCTTTTGTTTGATCTCAAGTTGAATAGTAAAATGGGTAGCTTTTGTTTTTGGTTTAGCTCTTACTTTATCAGTGGCCCAACCTATGAGGTTCAAATAATCTTAAGCCCCAAACATTTTTAGAATCTACGAGGTTCAGTTAATGGCCCAAACTTTTAAGAATCATAATCATTAAAATACTTATTTTAATGTTTTATTTCTAATTTATAAACTTCTAATAATACCAAAAAACGCATAAGAAAGGTTCCTAATTTCTTAATAGTAGGAGACTCAAAATTATTTAGAAAAAGGTTTTAAAAATGTTTGAAAAGCCTTTTCCTATAACTTTCGTGGATTTTAGAAAATTAAAAAGCTGTGGTATTTTTAGAAAACTAAACTAAAATTATGTCTGTTTTTAACCATTTTTGAGTTTATTTTTAACTTTTACGTTCACTTAATATATAAAAAAACCAAATAAAATAAAAAAGACAAAGAGCCACCCATGATATTTAAAAACACTAATAAAAGATGATGTCTCCTGGAATGGTCGAAGGAGAATCTGTAGCCACTCACTGTTCTCTATATTTGTCTCCTCCTCAATGTTATCTCAATCCCACGTTCGCTTTATTTTATTTTTATTTTTTTTATCAATAATAAACTGTTTTAATATCATGTTTTTTTTTATCTCAATCTTTAATTGGTTACTATTTACAAGATTCAAGATTTTGTTATATTTTCAATATTATATATATCCCGGTGATTTGATTTTGGTCGATAAAAAAAACCATGACTTTTCTGAGATATGTCGCGACGATAATCTAAGACAATTGAGCATTCATGTCTATGTCTACTATTTTAAAATATTATTAGGGTAAACCCTCTATAATAATTGTAGCTAGTGCATGCATCGAACTCCAATTATACGTAATTACGTACACTTTACACGTTTTTAAACGTGTAATGATAAATCAACTTTAAGTACCTAAATATTTTACTAGGTATTTGGACGTCGGACCAGAAAAATATATGTACTATTAGAAATTCTCTACATATTAATTTGTATATTGCATTATGCTAAGAAAGATGGCTTTACACATTTGAGACTTTTTTACATGATCACACCACCAACTGTACAAAAAAGTCGAATAACATATACATAATGGATCCTATCTGACTCGAAAAAAAAATAGGGTTTATATATGGCCAATTGTGTCAAATTTTAGCAAATTTAGGATTAAATTAAAACTAAATTTTATCAGACTTCAAATATTTGTTAAGCCATTATGTTTGATAAGTCTACAACCATTTTTTTTAATGATTAAGCTATATATTTTCTTGGGATTTTGGTAAAATTTTGATATTTTCCTTTATTTTTCTATTTGTTCATGATCTACAATTCCAAATCAAGCAATATAAACTGTTTTGAGTTGCACTTGGACCACAATATTTTACACTAAAGTTAAAATTTGAACCAGATCAAAATATTTTCTGACCTTGGACCAGTTTGGTCTGGCCAAATTAATCTCCAATACCCTTATCTTGATAAGATATGAAGCAATAATAATGACAGATGCATGAAACTAGTTCAAGTGGAAGAAACATTATACATTGAAATATCTTCATCAATTGCAAGAACATGTCTCAATAAACCCAAAACTATTCAAAGATTTTTTTCTGAATCATATCTATCAGCATGGGACACTATGGCTCTTTGTGCCTTTGGATTCAACGCATCCTTCACGACCTTTTTTGTAGCTGCATCTCATTAGTTGCAATCACCAGTTCAATATATCTATTTCAAAGTACATCTAAAATTCTTTTTATCAAATAAATATCCACAACAAGACGAATTGTAGACATTTGATTTATATGATAGTAGATATATGTTTCAGCATTATATATAGATTAACATTAATTTCTCAGTCTTGATTAGCACAATGATTAATGCATAATTTAGATTTAAGTGTATATGAAGCTTCATGGAAACCCGTACGAGAGAGGACGGTCACTAGATTGTACAATCAAGAACTTAATTATTATACATCAATTAATATTTTTCTCATAAAATAATACTTTATTGCTTAAGTAATCAAATCAATTAATCTAAACCGTACGTTCTCATTAGTTTTGTAAAATCGAGAATCTAATTTTGTAAGAAAAATTGTAGGCTAGCTTGTTGTCAGAACAAACATGGACCCATGTTCTCTATGTCCCTAAGATGTGTATCAATCTCAATTCACTTCTTTGTTGCACTATATTTTTGATTTTTTAATTTTATATATTTAATTTCATTGAGATTTCCATTGCCCCTGCTGCACTAGACATTACAGCTCATTGATCCTCATAATTCAAACTCTGTTTTCCTTTCTAATTACCTACAAGTAAAACTAATCATATTTGTGTTATAAGCGTTGAAACTATCTATATATTTAACTTATATATATATATATATTAATGTTTGTGTTCCTAAAGATGCATGTATACATGTTTTTTTGTTGTTGAAATTTTGCATGTATACATGTTTGAACATCCAGATTAATGACTAACATTTAAGCCATGATATATTGCTTTTTAGAGGGTTTTTGTTTAAGTTATAATATTTTTCCATGTAAACACGTGTTTATACTTTATATATAGAACAATCATAACCAAAAACTAATGCGTTTTTAAAACATATATAATTAACAAAAAAAAATTCAAAATCATTAGTACAATTACATGTTGTTTCCTTTTCCTTCACTTTATTTTTTTTGGTCGAAAGCTTTTCCTTCACTTATAATATGCCATTATAAATATTTTCTAGTTGACAAAGAAAAATATATTTTCTAGTTATGATTAAGAATTGGGATGCATATTGCTAAAATGGCGATTAATAATTAAAAGCCACTAAGAACAACCCTCGAACATAGTCTACTTCAATTTAGAGATCATAAAGAAAAGGAGCATTAACAATGACAGTAGCTGATTGGTCTGTCGACAATGAGACAATCCACCTTTTTAATATATATAAGATATACCATATATTGTATAGTGTATACGCATGTTGAATACTATTACAACTTCACCAAAATTATTTTCTCTTCTCCGTCTATTTATTATATAAAAAAGAAAAGATTCATGAAACTGGACCAGCCTGTTTGAATCTTGTCCCATTCACAAATCTGCCCATATATATAGAGAGACTCTTCACCCTTAAAACCAAAACCATCATCGACCACTTTAAAACTTTCTAAGCAAGAGATTGAGAGAAATCCGATTTTGTTTCTAAGATTCTCAAATTGATTAAAAAGAAAATGGCGTTTTGGTCTGCTGAGAATGCTACTAAAGCCTATCTTAGTACACTGAAAACGGTAAGAATTTATTTCTTTTTATATATTCGTATAATTTATAAGATATGTCGTCTGAGCCAAATTTAATCGGATTTTGTTTAAACTATGCTATGGATCGATGCTAAACAGATAACTAATATCTATCTAGTTTATTTTTTCTTGAATTAATGTCACATTTTGACATATCTATATGCTTTTGCAGGATCAAAGAACAAAAGAACCAAACGTTGCCGAATTCATATCAGCTCTAGCCGCCGGCAATAACGCTAAAAAGATCGCCGTAGCTTGCGCAGGAGCTGTAAACGCCGACATACTCGTTGCCCTAATCGCTGCGGCTAATCAAACGCGCGGTCAAGTGGTATGCGTTTTACGTGGCATCGAAGAACTAATCATATCCAAGAAAATGTTGGATACATCAGAGATTCATCAGATACAATTTGTAGTCGGAGAATCTAACGACGACACTCTAATTAATGATCATTTCGGAGAAGCCGATTTCGTCCTCGTCGATTGTAACCTCGAGAACCACCAAGAGATCGTTAGAAAGATTGTCAATCACCATGAAGAAAACGCAAGAAACGGCGGTGGAAGCGGTGTGGCGGTTGTGGTGGGATATAACGCGTTTTCGAGAGGGTCGTGGAGGTTTAGCGATGGGAGGAAAACGCAGTTTTTGCCTATAGGAGAAGGTTTGCTTGTGACGAGGGTCAACGATAATGGTAATTATAATCAGAAGATGATGATGAAGAACAAGAACAATTATCATCATCATCATGAGCATGTGAGGAAGAGTCATTGGGTGGTGAAGGTTGATAAATGCACAGGAGAGGAACATGTGTTTAGGGTTAGGGTTCCACGAGGAGAAGCCATTATTGAAGCTTAATTTAAATCTTATATATTATTGGGTACTTACTAGCAAAGATCACCTCTGTGATGATTCAGACGAGTGAGAGTAGTAAGAAGATTAGTTATTTTGTATAAGTAATTAAAATGAGTTTTTTTTTTTTTTTTTTTTTTTTTGATTAATATGTGGTAATCTGGGGCTTGCTACACAGCCGACTAATCCCCATAGGCCAGAGGAAGCCATGTTAAATCCACTGTGGCCAAAGTGACTCGAACCCAGGTGGGGGAAGCCCACATAGACATTAAAATGAGTTTTGATTGGTATTGGAGTGTTTTGTTTTTTGTATGAAGAGTGAAGAAAGTCTTTTTATTAATCAAGGACTCTTTTTGTGTAAGTGTGAATATGAAGAGATGTGTTTCGTTTTTAATTTCTTTTTGATTTTGGATTTTACCTTTTTGTTTTTTCTTGAGCATATGTACACACACTGTGATTTTTCAGTTTTTAAATGTTTAGCAAATAATGCACATGCACGAGAAGATGGCATCTGAGACTAAAACAATGAAATTAGAATACTACATCTATGCAAATATATCTTTAAAAAGAGAGATATAGACGTAGCTAGATGTATGTGGCCTACTATATATCTTTAATTCATCATCCTAAATAATCTTGCAGTACACTTTTGGATATAAGATTCAAATTCTCATCATTCTACATTTTATAAGTCGTGGATTTTATTTAGGCTTGTACACAAACTAGGAGGCATTTCATTTTTTTTTTTTTGAGAAAAAATGTAAAGGCACTTTAGGATATTTGGAGTCGGGTTGGGGCATTTACAATTTTCTTCTTTGAATTGGACATCGCGTGAAGAAAGCTACTTTAAACAAAAACAAACTAGCATTGAACTAGAGGGTCATCACTATTGACAATGATCCGTTCATTAATGTATGCTATGCATTGTCACAATCTGCAAGACAACAATCAATCACGAACCCATAACCTTCCCCTATCCCCATGACCACCCCATTTCGTCCTTATCCATCTTCTCCCCCCACACCATCAGTCTACAAGAAAATGACATTTTCACTCATATATACTATATTTTCGTTTTACAATAAATATTTTTGTAACTTTATTATTTTTGTTTTACAAAAAGTGTGTCTTGTATTTTGAATAGAAGCTTACACTGAAATTTTTTTTATGTCATTTCAGATAAAATTTTGCAAGTGTGGTAAGACCATCCGCATCCAAGACATGTGTCTTCCGCAAGAAACAATATCTTTCCAAAAAATGATGACGTGTCGCTACGTGATTCGTCGCGACAATAAAAAATCAATTTTTTTTTTTTAAAATAAAAGCGGAAGACACACCTTTTGTGCCTGCGATGCAAATGGTCTAATGAAGTATATAACAATTTTTTTTAATATGTGTGAAAAGATTTAAAACAACATTTAGATTGAAACGGATACAGTATATAGCAAAATTTAATAAAAACAAACACTAATTAACCAACCATCAAAAAAATAAAAAATAATAATAATAATTGAAAATTTGATTTTTTTCTCGTTTCCTCTATGCGCCTCCATAGCGATAAAAGTCGATATCAAAAGCACATCCTCGCCTTAGTTTTTTCCGGCCGACGTCGGCTCCGGCGTCGATCGTACTTTTCCTTTATTTAATTTAGTTCTTAAATTTCTGTTCCTGTCGAGGTTGGATGGGAGAATCGATCCGTGAAACGGTGTCTTCGCAAAACAGTTTTTTCTCTCTGAGATTGAATTTTGATTTGTGTGCTTTCATTCAATTGGCGATTCTAGTCTTCGATTCCTTTTCCTATGCCTCTGTTTGTTTTGATTTTTCTTTGTTATTGTTCATCTTATGTTGTTTTATCCCAAATTTTTTTTAAAAAATCATTGTCGGACATCCTTCCTTCAAACGAAATTGGGATTTTCATCATTCAGATAGTCATAGTTACGATGCATAAAATAGGATTTGTTGTTGTTCTTTCATTCCCTCCATTGGAATTAATTTTGGCGCAGCCCAAATCACGTTGTGGTGAACATGGGTTTGCTTACCATTCCATAAATCTATTAGAGGAGAATGTGATGGTGGTTAGATCTAATCTAGGTTTGTCTTATGACAGTTCTCGATTGATCAATCGTTTTGTCTCTCAATTGGGGAGGGTTATTCCGGTGGTAATTATCACCGGTTTCTTTCCGTTGCCGATGGAATACTTATCTCGGCATCAGTTTCTCGTTTTAAACCCAGAAAACTCCCATGGAATTATAGTCGATCAATCAATTTCGACTCCAAGTTGTTTTCCACTACTCGATTAAATTTACTTCAAGTACCATCTTATTCATTGTGGCAGACATCAATATCTTCATAAGAAATTTTCGACGGACGCAAGGATATACGGAGTCAAAGCGGGAGTAATATAAAGTTTACATTATTCACAAGGACGCGAATACGGACTAATTGGTATCGTGTCGATATTCCAAAGCATGTACCGAATGCAATGGCATTTCCTTGTACGATTTGGAAAGCAAAAAAAGCAATGCCAGAAAAGTATACATATCGTATCAGAGTAAGACGAAGAGAGAAGAAGAAAAATAACACATGTTTGTTAGCGTGTAAGGCTTACCTCGAAAGGAAGCAGCGTCAAATTTAATTTTCTAATTATTTGTCTTCAGCATATGGCGCATATAGCTGCTTATGCAATAATTTTCATTTCGATGTTTTGTATACGACTTTTGTAACCATGTTTGTACTATAGTTTTTTAATGGAACTAATTTAGTCGGAAAAAAAAAAAGAACCAAACATCAAAAGTAACTTGAAAATATGTGCTTTTTCAACGAAGCCCATTTGTCATCTAATAAATTATGGGCTTTTTCAACGAAGCCCATTTGTTCAAACCGCCCAGTAGTATTCTTCATCTGTAAGCAGAACAAAGATTCTCTGAGAAAACCCTAAGAAAAACCCTGCCAGAATTTCAGTTTTTTTCTTTGTGATCGGAAAACATGGTGGTTGGTCTACGAGAGTTCGCGCTTAGAACCGGAGATGGCTCAGGAAAACCGATTCTCGACGAATCTAACGGTGAGGAACTTATGCACGTTCAGCCTTCCGTCGCCGTCGTTCTCGGCAATCGCTCCGTTGAGTCTCCCGGAACTCTCTACATCACTTCCAGGTTAAACTTCTCAAGTCTATCCTTCACGATTGGACCTTTTGAGAAAATAAAATGTCATAGCTTACGGAGATTAATGGTGTTTCGTTTTTGATTTTTGATTTTTGATTTTGGCCAGGAAATTGATTTGGCTGAGCGATGTAGACATGGCAAAAGGTTATGCCGTCGATTTCTTATCAATATCGCTTCACGCGGTTTCTAGAGATCCAGAGGCTTATTCATCTCCTTGCATATATACTCAGGTATTGAACAGATTTGTGTGAAAGCGAGTTCGGTTTTTGTTGAAATCTCCTATATACGAATGAAAAAAACTCTGGGTTTTCTTATGTTCTTGTTGTTTGTGATTAGTTCTGACGCAGAAACGACTTATCACATATATGATTTTCGAGTACTTGTACTATAGTTTCGGATTTGTGTTGGAATTTTGGAAAATGGCTTAGACGTTTTGGTTGGATTTGAGATGAGTAATAAAGTTATATGAATCTCATGTTTCTTTAGTTGCCTTAGTAGATGATCATAAGCTTTGGCTTAGAGCTTAGAGCTTTTCTTTGTGTTCGATGTCTGCCTGATGTTTTAAAGAGTTGTCTTGTTTTTCCTTTTCTTTGTGTTCTCCAATTCTCTTGGTCTAAGTTTATGGTTCTATTTTTGAAGATTGAAGTTGTTGAAGATGAGGATGAAGATGAGTCTGATACAGAATCCACCGGAGTTTTGGACATATCAAAAATCAGAGAGATGAGGCTTGTTCCTTCAGACTCTAGCCAGTGTGAGTTTTTTTGTAGCAGTCTTCGAGCTAATTTAAATCGATTAGAATGTAATTCCTTGTTTCAGTACAAGAGTCTCAGGAGGCTAAGTAATTTGTCTTGTCTCTGACAGTGGATACTCTGTTTGATATATTCTGCGAGTGTGCTGAGCTCAACCCAGAACCAATTGAAAGTAAGCATAAAGATACAACCTTACTATTTTCGTCTAATGCAGTTTTTGGTTCCCCTGCCATTTACATTTTCGTTTCATTGTACCTTCCAGAAGAAGAAGAAGAAAGCGGACATAATTGGGTATTTAGTGCTGATCAGATGGATGTTCGTGGAGGAGGTAATGTTTTCATACGCTGAGACCAAACTCAAGATTTAATGTTTGTCTTGAATGGTATGAAGAAATGTGATATTTTCTGTGTGTTGTACAGCGGAAGAAGATGCAGAATGGCAAATATCTCAGAGTCCGACGAGTGTAATTGGTCATTCCAATGGAGATGAAGGTCTCGCCCAGCCTATGCTCGAGGTAAATAAAAAACATCTGCTAGCTATTTCCCTTGTTTGCCAAGCAAGTGTATTTCATCGACGGTTGTATTCACACTGCAGCTCCAAATCAATGATCAGAGGTTTGATGATGCTGAAGAGATGGTTCATGAAAGCGAGACCAAAGACCACTAATTTCTTCACAAATGTACTTTCTTATGTTAAACAATGTCGTCTAAGATGAATTCTACTATTTCTTAGTTTCAGAGAAGATCTGTAATTGAAGTAATCGCACGTGTGAAGGAGAAAAAGAAGCTCTGCAATCAACTCTTCTAATTGTAACTTTGTCCCTTTTAAGAGGATGTTGTCGAACTTGATAGATGTTTATGTTATCGATTTAGATAGATGCAAGTAATTTCAATTTTAAAGGTCTCAATATTGTTATTTACAAAGCTCTATCGCATAGCACTTCCTTTCCTCTGTCCTTGATTCTTTCTGCCTCGTCTCGTCATCTCTCTCGTTACTCATTGAAGAACCAGAACGTAGCAACAACAACACATCAAGAACTCCGCTACAACACTCTCTCTTGTGACTTACGTTGTTTCCTCTTTTTACTCCCACATTGTCCCCCAAATCTGCCAAGAATCATTATTTAAATGAGTTTATTCATTAATGTATTCACTCACTTGTTCCAACATCTTCTCTTCTCATTCTCTCTGCTTCTGCATAACAGCACCTAACCTAAGAGACGAAGCTCCTCTAGTCCTCTTCAGCAGCGGCTTCTTGTTTTGTTTCACTACGATACAGAAGCTCAAGCTTTCTTTTAACAGAGAAGATTTGAAAACCCAAACTTATATGGGCTTCTGTATTTCTTTTCGGCCCAATCACTTGGAATATTCATCCTTAACAAACAACTTTAAAAGAAAAAAATTATAATGATGATTTAATTCTGATTGATTGTATTAAGTATAAACGTGTTATAATTATAAAAAAAAAATATGTATATTTCTAGAAGTTTAACCAAAAATATCTTAGTAGCGTGTTATTTAGTCAACCCTGAAGAAAACATCAGGAACTGCTAATTTTAAATTTAACTATAAGATTGAGTGATTTTCGTTTCAGGAAATGGGGAAGACATGCATTTGTTGGAAGCACGTTGTTCGATATGGACACTCTCCACATGAGTATTCTTAAGAACTATACAAAATTATATAAAATATCATCATTCGTTAATTATTTAGGTGTTGTAAGAGAGAAGATGACTAACAAAAATACTGAGTCAGATTTATAAGTTGATCACTATGGAAATAAGGTTAACACTCTCCATATATCGATATAACTAAACAAAGAAAACTGATTAACAACAATTTGGGTTTTTCTAAATTATTAACCAATTTAATTGAATTAACTTTTATATACTTAAAATAGAAAATTATAATTATAACGTATATAAATATATTTTTATCTGTTTAGGATAAATATTTGTTTTAATTTTTGATTTTTCAGTTGACGTAATAAAATGACAATGACAATTAATTTTTAAAAAGATTTAATTTTATCTCTTTATCAAAAAGATTTAATTTTATATTTTACAATTTAAAGATAACAAGTTACCATTAACTAGATATTAGTCAACTTAAATTAAAGATAACAAGTTACCATTAAAAAAATGAGATGTATAATATTAAGGGATATATAGTTTATTTCGTACGACAAATAAATAAATATACAATCTCACGCATTGAGCGAATCACTTCCCGCGAAAACCTCAGTCTTCTCTCTCTCTCTCTCGCAACCGCTTCTGTGTGTAACGTTACGGAATGTTTTGATAAATCAACAAAAAGAAATTAGAATGTAAATATGAAAATTCAATTAATCCTCTTCACAGATTTCTCTATTTTCTAACAAATGTCGCCGACGGAACCGTCGCCTGAGAATGATCGGGATCCGCAATCGACCACCGTCTCTACGCCGACCTCAACCAACGCGAAAAACCTGAAGAAGATCCCTGCGATTCCTTTCCGCCATTCCGCCACGGAGAAGGAAGGACAAGAAGCTGCGAAGGCCGACGAGGCATTAGCTGCGGAATGTTCTACGAGCCTCGATTCGCCGGAAATTCTTGCTCCTTCTTCCTTAGGTCTCAACCATATCAGGACGAAATCATCTCTAGCGCCGTCTCCTTTAAGATTTTCGTCGGCCACGCCGTTGATTCCACCGATTCAGGATGATAAGGACGCCAAGGAGAAACCTAGGGTTGGGGCTGCTGATGCTCGTGCTGATGCCCGTGCCAGATGGCCGATTCCTCCTCATCAACCCGATCAGGGTATTTTTTTCTGTTGGCTCCATCTAGGATCTATGAATTTCAAACATCGAATTCGAAATTCCACTTGATTGGAATGTTTCTGAGCTTTTCTGCTGCCGATGCTTTGAATTAGAGACACGATCATGATCCTAATGACCATGATGTTGTTTGTTGCTTGGTCTCTTAGGGAAGAAAGTTCAGTGGAGCCAATCAAAATCTCTACGGGTGCCTGCAAATCCCAATCCAGGGTTGGAGGTGAATTATCTTCTTTATATGGTTTTCAAATTCACATGCTCATTTGATGTTTGATGAAAGTTGTTTTTCTTCTTATCAATGCAGACTTCTCATGTAGGTCTTGCAAAGGAAACACATTCTCCACGTTTTCAGGCGATATTGCGTGTCACAAGTGGACGGAAGAAGAAAGCTCATGACATCAAGAGCTTCTCTCACGAACTCAATTCTAAAGGTGTGCGACCTTTCCCCGTGTGGAGATCTCGAGCAGTTGGCCACATGGAGGTTAGTATTGCTGCCTCTTTACAGTTCTGATGAGTTGAGTTGAGTTTGGGAGGGGTTCTTATTTGCTGCCACATTTGTTTCTTATAGGAGATTATGGCAGCAATCAGAACGAAGTTTGATAGACAAAAGGAAGATGTTGATGCCGATTTAGGAGTTTTTGCTGGCTACTTAGTGACCACTCTAGAGAGCACTCCAGAATCTAACAAAGAATTAAGAATGGGTCTGGAGGATCTGTTAGTTGAGGCTCGGCAATGTGCAACCATGCCAGCAAGTGAATTCTGGGTGAAATGTGAAGATATTGTTCAGAAACTAGATGATAAACGTCAGGAGCTACCGATGGGAGGCCTCAAGCAGGCTCATAATCGTCTTCTTTTCATCCTTACTCGTTGCAATAGGCTTGTGCAATTTCGTAAAGAGAGCGGTTATGTTGAAGAACACATTCTGGGAATGCACCAGCTAAGTGATCTCGGTGTTTATCCAGAACAGATGGTAGAAATCTCGCGACAACATGACCTTCTTCGAGAGAAGGAAATCCAAAAGATAAATGAAAAGCAGAATCTAGCTGGTAAACAAGATAATCTGGATCAGAACTCGAGCAATGGAGCTGATGGGATGGAAGTAAATACTGCTAAAAGTAACGATTCAGCTTCGAGCAATTTTCGGATGTCATCCTGGAAGAAGCTTCCATCTGCTGCCGAGAAAAACCGTAGTGCTAATAATACTCCCAAGGCTAAGGGGGAGAGCAAAATCCAACCAAAAGTTTATGGTGATGATGAAAATGCTGAAAACTTGCATAGCCCGTCAGGCCAGCCTGCATCCGCAGGCAGGAGTGCTCTGTGGGGTTTCTGGGCGGATCATCAATGTGTGACATACGATAACTCCATGATTTGCCGTATCTGTGAAGTTGAAATACCAGTTGTACATGTAGAAGAGCACTCTCGAATATGCACGATTGCTGATAGATGTGACTTGAAGGGGATAAATGTGAACTTACGACTTGAAAGAGTAGCTGAAAGTCTTGAGAAAATTCTGGAGTCATGGACACCAAAGAGCGGAACCCCAAGAGCAATTGCTGATAATGTAAGATTATCAACATCCAGTAGACATGAAGATATGGATGAAATCTCTCAGAGATGTTCAGATGACATGCTTGATTGCGTTCCTCGATCAGAGAATACATTTTCTTTAGATGAACTGAATATTTTGAATGAAGTGTCTATGACCATTGGAGCAAAGGACTCGTCAACAGGAAGCTTGACACCACCCTCACCAGCAACACCAAGGACAAGCCAAGTAGATTTGCTACTAAGTGGTCGAAGAACAATAACAGAGCTTGAGAATTATCATCAGGTAAAATGTTTATATTCTATTCGCCTTTCCCCTATTTTCTTCAGTTTCTGCATCACATTCTAGCCATTGATTTGATCCTGCGGAAGTAGACTTCCATGCCTAGAAATTTGAAAGCTCGTGAATTTGGTATCAATAAGACACCCCAATGAAGAAACCATCTGCCAATACTGTCATATTGTTACTAGATTCAAGGACTCACCATATTGCTGAAATTCTCATTTGCCTCTTTTGCTATTTCAGCTGCCTGTTCGGCTTCTCATAATTTATCCTTATTTTCTGCTTTGTGTTGACAGATAAACAAGTTGCTAGAGATTGCTCGTTCTGTGGCAAATGTGAATCTATGTGGCTACAGTTCGTTGGACTTCATGATTGAGCAGTTGGATGAGCTAAAGTACGTCATTCAGGATAGGAAGGCAGATGCCCTCGTGGTAGAAACGTTTGGAAGACGCATAGAGAAGCTATTGCAGTAATCATTTTTACTTATCCTGTGTTTTGATCGTCACTACTGTTTAACTGCAAATTCAGTCGGGCTGATTTATTGTTTCTCAAATCCAGGGAGAAGTACATTGAACTTTGTGGACTAATTGATGATGAAAAAGTAGACTCATCAAACGCCATGGCAGATGAAGAAAGCTCAGCAGATGAGGATACAGTGCGTAGCTTACGGGCAAGCCCACTTAATCCACGTGCTAAAGATCGAACATCAATAGAAGATTTTGAAATTATAAAACCAATCAGCCGAGGTGCATTCGGAAGAGTATTTCTTGCAAGAAAAAGGGCAACTGGTGATTTGTTTGCCATAAAGGTTGGTGTTACTGACATAATAATCTTTCAGCTTGGCTCTAAGAATTTATTCTTAGCGTAACCCAATGTTGTCTAAACCATGGTTACAGGTTTTAAAGAAGGCTGACATGATCCGTAAGAATGCTGTTGAGAGTATTTTAGCGGAGCGTAACATCCTTATATCAGTTCGTAACCCATTCGTGGTATGTAATGTCAAGCAATGTATAATTGCCCTCATGAATACATTTGTGAAAAAACTGTGGTGCTTTCTCTAATGCTTCTTTTAGCCGTGCAGGTCCGGTTTTTCTATTCTTTCACATGCCGTGAAAATCTCTATCTGGTCATGGAGTACTTGAATGGCGGAGATCTCTTTTCCTTGTTGAGAAATCTTGGTTGCTTGGACGAAGACATGGCCCGCATTTATATTGCAGAAGTTGTAAGGCCGTTTTTAACTCAACTTTTTTGGTCCGGATTAAAACTTAATACTCCCAGGATAGAAGTTGAACTTAATCAAATGCTTTGTCAGGTGCTTGCACTGGAGTATTTGCATTCTGTAAATATCATTCACAGAGACTTAAAGCCAGACAATTTGTTGATCAATCAGGATGGTCACATCAAGGTCAATAATTATCGATTTTAAAGCATTGCGCTACGCATCCAGATTTGATGAGAGACCACATTTCTCACAAAATCTGTTCCCTTGTAATACAGTTGACAGATTTTGGGCTTTCCAAGGTTGGTCTTATCAACAGCACAGATGACTTATCAGGTGATTCATCATTGGGAAATAGTGGATTTTCCGCAGAAGATGGAAAAGCTCAACATTCACAAGGCAAAGATAGTCGTAAAAAACATGCAGTTGTTGGAACACCTGATTATCTAGCACCTGAAATACTTCTTGGAATGGGTCATGGTTAGTATTTCACAATATTTGCCTTTTTTTTCCATGCCATCATGTATATCTGTTCATGGACTTATATTATCACTCATTACAGGTAAAACCGCTGATTGGTGGTCAGTAGGTGTTATTCTCTTTGAGCTTCTCGTTGGTATTCCTCCTTTCAATGCAGAAAGCCCACAGGTATATTTTCAAGCTAAACTCATCAGATATCAAGGCATAATTCTCATGGCATAACATTTCCTTAATTCATGGCGTTGCAGCAAATTTTTGAAAATATAATCAACAGAGATATACCATGGCCTAATGTGCCAGAGGAGATATCTTATGAAGCACATGATCTGATCAACAAGTAAGATCACATAACTTCTGCAAATAAATCTCAGAAATTTGTATCTCTTTCTCGCATTTTTGTACCTTCTCCATATCCATGTTTTGCTGGGATGATATATATCACATCTTAATCGATCCAAGTGAAACAAACACCTCGTCTTCTGAGTAAATACATGTCGATTGTGGTAACATTGTCTACTTATGTCCATGTTTCAGGCTGTTAACTGAAAATCCTGTCCAAAGACTCGGGGCAACGGGAGCGGGAGAGGTAAAGCTCTCTATTAGCTCATCATGTAGCTAGCCTGGATCGTTTTTTTATTTTTCCACCGTCTCTTAAAATCTCCTTACAGGTGAAACGGAATCATTTTTTCAAAGATATTAACTGGGACACGCTTTCCAGGCAAAAGGTTCTTTCCATACTCTGAACACAAATTAACTTCCTTGAGAAAATCAATCTCTAACTTCACTTGTTTTTTTCTTTTTAAATCTGTTGTTACAGGCTATGTTTGTACCATCAGCGGAACCACAAGACACTAGTTATTTCATGAGCAGATATATATGGAACCCAGAAGACGAAAATGTTCATGGAGGCAGCGATTTTGATGACCTTACAGACACATGCAGCAGCAGCTCCTTCAACACACAGGAGGAAGATGTATGACTCTCTTTTAACTCTTTTCTTTACTTCCATTTCTCGCATGCTTTTAAGTTCCACAATAAAATGTTTAATATGCTCTAAAACAGGGTGATGAGTGTGGTAGCTTAGCAGAATTTGGAAATGGACCGAATCTGGCTGTGAAATATTCCTTCAGCAATTTTTCTTTCAAGGTCAGTACTCAGTTAATCCCCAAATCTTTGTTTATGAATTTGTCTAATTTATAATTAAGCTCTCACACTCTCTCTCTCTCTCTCTCTCTCTTTGACAATGCTGTTGTTTGTGTTATCAGAACCTGTCGCAACTAGCTTCAATCAACTACGATCTTGTCCTAAAGAACGCTAAGGAATCAACAGAAGCTTCAAACACATCTGCACCACGACCCGAAACATGATGAATAATATGTATGATCATCATCTAACCTCAAGAGCTGATTGGTTCCTGTTCAAGCCGTTGTTCTCTTTCAGGAATAGAAAGCAAAAAGTAATAATAAACTTGGAAAGCATAGCATTAGCTAGGAAGCAAAAGAGCTATAGAGATCTTTCATATCTGAAGCCTCAAACCTAAAACCAAAACCCCCTTAACAATTCTTCAAGATTACCTCTCTCTCTCTCTCTCTCTTTCTCTCACATATGTATACAAAAGGTAACAACTCTTTTTTTGTAATTGTCTACAAATGATAACAAAGACTAATTAAACTTATTTCGAGGAAATTCTGATGTCAAAAAAAAAATCTTGAAATTCTTAAGAGAAGCAACACTAATCAGAATTAAAATTTATATTTAAATGGTTCGTACTAAGGATTGACCAAGATTTTGCTCAGTACGTGCTTCAATATCTTCATACAAGTTGTATCTTCCTCATTACATGGAATTACAAATATTTATAAAATTTTCTCCAAGTTGTATCTTGGGCTACAAGATTTTCCATATATAAATGCTCTGTTTATTAAATTTCTAACTTAAGCTCTAAAGTCTAAAATATACCTGTAAGTCCAAAATGAAATCTGTGGAAACTGGAGCCTATGAACTTCCTAGTGAGATTATAAGTGTTAAAAGCACGTTTTATTATTGATTAGAAAATTTTGAAATCACTATATATGTTTTATTCGTTATTTTGGTCCAAGTACATGAATCTATATATTAATATATGTATGTGTATATATAGAATGAAGTCAATGAACCTAGGATCTAATTAAACATGCTTTTAATCTCTAATCATCGAAACATGCAAGTTCTAAATCTAATTCGTATCCCAAATCTCCATACTTCAACCACAACGATGACGAAGAAGAGCTTGATGAAGTAATGTTGCCTGACAAAAGCATCGTGAGCTCTCCTCCTCCTCCTCCTCCTCCTCCTCCTCCGCCGTCATTTTCCATTAAAAAGCTCCACGGTTGATCGTCATCGGCCAACTGGTTTAGATTCCCTGATAACGGTGCTGACGTGTCATTCTGCAGAACCACAGGCACCACCTTCTCCTCCTCGTGGTTGACATTTTGTTGGTCAAACCGACGATGAGTGTTTGGATCAATACCCATTCTTATAAGCTTCCTCTTTATGTGAGTGTTCCAATAATTTTTTATATCGTTGTCTGTTCTTCCCGGTAATTCTGCTGCAATCTTCGACCATCTACAAATGTACAACATTATAAACAAAAAAATGGATATATGTAACTTAACATTATTTTAACGGAAATAAAACAAAATTCATGAAGAAAAATAGTCTAAACCTAAACCCTAGCTAGACTACAAATTTTAAAGCCTTATACACCTTATAAACTAAACTCTAATAAGATCTTAAAAACTTAAACTTAATATAATCTTGGTTTATTTTTTTAATCGTATAACATTATTAAAATTGGACTTTTCGAAGATTTAAATTAACACAAAAAAGAAGAGAAACACCTATTGCCAAGGCGAGCATGAAGATCAATGACTAGTTGGATTTCCTCTTCACTAAAAAGACCTCTCTTGAGATCTGGCCGGAGATAATTGGTCCAGCGGAGACGGCAACTTTTGCCGCACCGCCTTAGCCCCGTCAGTTTCGGCACGTCTCTCCAGCACCATCCTCCTCCGCCGCCACGTGTCTTTAAGAAATCAACTAGCTTCCCATCTTCTTCCGTCGTCCATGGACCCTTTCTCAATCCAACCTCGTCACAACACGGTTTACGACCAACCATTACTATTCTATTTGTTTATTATATTTGGAAATCGTGAAAGTGATTAGCTAAGACTCAAGGTGTCGAGAAATGGAACATGTATAAAAAAAGTTATCAGCACAAAAGTGGTAACCAAGTTTATCTCAACTAACTAACTATATATATACACACACGTATGGAATTTTTTAACACTTTCTTTGGGATGCTTAAGATAAATAACTATTTTTAATATTATTGCTTGAATTGGTATATTTATCGTATTTAACGATGGATGTAAGAAACAGGATTTTTCTGCCGATTTAGCTAAAATCATTTGATACAGTGCCCATTAAGCTACGTTTATTATAATTCTATATATATATATATATATATATATGTAACCTTTTAAATTTTAAACAATTTGACAATGTGATTTAATTACTTTGACGTACTATAGATGTGATTTAATTACGTTGAAACAGTGCCCATTAAGCTACGTTTATTATAATTCTATATATATATGTAACCTTTTTAATTTTAAACAATTTGACAATGTGATTTAATTACTTTGACGTAAAAACTTCATATCATTATATCCACCTTTATAGCATTGTTAGTTTTACAGTTCATATTGGATTACTCATGAATTCGATGACATTTCGTTTACATTTTATATGTACAAAATGTATATATATATATATATATATATATATATATATATATATATATATTCAAAATGCATTAATCTATACTTTTCTCTAATTTTTCAAACCTTACAGTAACTTTGCTCTTTAGAATATTTGATGTTTATCCACATGTTTTAAAAGAAAACAAAAAGAAGATCATGCTGCTTGCGTTTTGATCATGACAAGAAAATGAGACTTCATAAATAAAGTCTTAAAATAGAGGAAACAAAGGAGAAAAAGAACATGAGACTTCTCTTTGGAGTTTAACAAACGGAAATAATATTATTTTAGTTGAAAAATATGATTATTAAATATTTTCTAATTATCGTTGGACGTCTCTGCGTGCACTCCTTTCGAAGAGGAACTGTTTTGTGAATTGATCTCGTATCTCGTATGATCATGCGTTATAAACTTGTTACAAGCATTAATTTATCAAGTAATGGTAGCCCAGTAATTTAGATTTATCAGAAACTAATTTTCTTTAAACTTGGACAAAATGTTTTTTTTATTATTTCTCAACACTTTTTAGCATAATTGGTAAAAAGACATATATTTGATTCCATTACATCCGAGTTTGACACTGATATTTCGGTCGGTCTTTTTTTAACTATATTGTGACCCCACTACATAATTGGTAAATAAATACTCTTTTTTATCTATGGAAAAAGCAAATACAAGATAATTTTCCCAAGAGAGATGATTTTACAACGGGGACTTAATTCTTTACAGTTTACATTTTCGTTTAAAGTTGCTACAATTATTATGGTGTTGCTGGCAGCATTAAGTGCAAGTTTTTTGTTTGACAAATTGTAAAACATATCAAACGGCTTTTATCATTTATGTAATAGAACATGTGAGAGAGATAGAGTCTACGAAATAGTAGTTTTTTCTATGTCATTGTTTGTATAAATTAGTTGATCATGTAATTGTAAGTTACTAATATATATCAACATTACTTTGGCACGATAATTTTTCTTTTTCGTATATATATATATATATATATAATGAACGCCTAGTCACTCTATAAATATTTCAACCCCAAACTCTTTCCTATTCACATTTAATTCTCTCTTACCTATTCACAGTTAATTCTCTCATTCTCAACGAAACAACAATGAACGCCTATTCACAATTACTTTGCGGGGAATACATACACCCTCAACAGAGAAGAAGAAGAATAATAAAGTACTCTTGAAATAAAAATTACACATCATACACATGAAACTTTCACATGTTCGAGAAATGCTAAAATTAAACGGGAAAGTGATGACAAAATAAAAACATAAACTATTAAAAATGTTCCAACAATAATTTTCTGGCAATCACTTTTTTTTTTAAACTGTAAACATTCAAACTTTATTAAAAAGTGTTCATTTCAACTAGCAGAACTAATTAACAAGACAAGAAATTGCTCACAAGAAGACCAGAGACAGCAGCATTAAGAAACAAGAGAATTAGTGGTCTCGGGCCGTAACAATATTATTGGGCTCGATAAAGTCTCGGACTTTCTTCTTCTTAATACTCCGAGTAATACACATCAGAGATACAATTTCCATTTCCACTTTTTCGTTTCTCCAAAACTTTTTTGTTTTGGGGGGGAGGTCTGATAAATTTAAATGTCTGTCTTTTGTTTTGCAAATTGAGGTTCTGTTCATATAGAATTGTACAGGTTCCTTGACATATTTACAAAATTTAAACATCACAGAATACCTTTTTCGAAAAAAAACTAAGAAGGTTATTTCATACTTCCATAACAAATTTACCATTATTTTTCTAGGTTATTTATGAAACCAACCTTTTGGATTTTTGTTAATAATTAAGTAAGACTTGTCTTTTTTTTCAATGGAAAATCTTTGTGTACGGATTTCGATTGAAATGTTTTCCCACTCCTTTTCCCAAGCTGCCTGGTCGAGTCCACACTATTCAATAGTCTGCAGACTCTGCACCATCTTTTTGACAAGACATCAATATCTAATATTTGGTGTATTAAAGATATATCAAAGCAAAAAAGTTGATTCTTAAATTCCACAATTCTTAAATACATAAACATAATATATTATATATGTAGCTTTTACGCTTTACTGGGTGCATTTGAGAGAAAACGGTCATTTAATATATGAACTTACACTAATTTGCCAAAACAAATACGAACTCTTGAATGAGCCGAAAAATACACGAATTTATGTTGATATGGCCAGATTAGTTATCAAATTAGTCAACGTTTATTGATCCTAATCTACGTTAAGTTTCTGTTAAATCAAATACGACGTCGTTTTATTATAAAAAAAACTCAATCTTCTTCCCCAAATCCCTAATTTCATTGCTTTCTCTCTCACTTCTCACGATTCTGAACTCCTTCTTCTCTTCTCTTCTATTCTCTTCTCTTCGATTTCAGAACCGGATTCCTGCTATTCTCTTATCTTCTATTCTCGAAATCGGACTGTTTGGAGATGAGTTCAAATTTAGAGGAAGCATTCAACCAAAGCTCGTTTGGAAAACGTGGTTTTCCATTGAAATGTGTGTGTGGAGTTGAGGTTAAGATGTACACATCGAAGACGCAGGAGAATCCCGGACGCCCTTTCTACCGTTGTGCAACGAAGAAAGTTGTAAGTTTTCTTGGATTAAAGGTTGTGAATTTAATGGTGAATATACTATAACATTCTCGTTTTTGCACAAAGAATCATTTGTTTAAGTGGGTAGAAGAATCTTTGCTTGAAGAGGTTGAAGATGCATTACCTAAAGTTGGAAACATTGAAACCGAAGTTTACAAACTGAAATCCGAGGTAGAAGCCATGAAGGATGTGATTCTTGACTTCAAAGAAGATGTAATGGTGATCAAAATGGAATGCCGGAAGTGGAAAATAGTTTGTGCTTGTATTTGCTTAATTTTTATTGTGATTGTTTCTTATCAATTGAGTTCAATGTAGTTTCTTATCTATTGACGCTAGCCACTCTTTTGGTTTTGAGTTTTAGGATTTCTGTTGTCTTGTGTTGGTGTCTTTTCTTTTTACTTTTTTTTGTTGATGGTTTTGGTTTGTGTCATATCTTTCTCCTTTCATGTTTGGTGCATCTGTTTTGGCCAGTTTTTTTCCTTCTTACGAAGTGAATACTGCTAATTAAAGTGATCTTTGTTTCTGCACTAATGTGTTCTTTGGTTTCTGCTGTTTAATGCTCTTCAATTTTATAATTAAGTGTTACATGAAAAGATTAACACAGTGAAAAGCTGTGATAAGTTAGTGTGTACAAGCCTCGAATCTTTGTCAAAAACTCAATGTCACTTGAGCCAATAGATAACTAGTTAACCATAAGGTGAGAGATGGGAGGAAAACGTAATTTAAATTGGATGTTTGCTCCAACAACAAAACTAAACTTAGATAGATTATAAAGAATTCCATAATCTGAATTACACAAACAACTTTGATGGGAAAATTGCTGCAGATACAAGAAAGGCAAACAAGTTCCTAAAAAGAAAAAGAAAAAAAAAAGGAGCAGGGGAAAGAGGTAAAGACCATCAAATCTTCAAAACAAAAGGAACGAAGTCTCCAAATCAAAACAACAAAGTCTCCAAATCCAACAAAAGGAACAAAGTCTCCAAATCCAACAAAAGCAACAAATTTGAGTTATGACTAAACTTGTGATCCTCTTACTTGTGATCCTCCTTGTGATCCATGTGTTTGTCCTTCATGAAAAATGAGACACGAAAAAATGAATGAACAACTTCATAAAAAATGGAACGTGAAACATGAATGATTTGTTCTTTCCTTGGTCTTCCCCTTGGTCTTTTAGCTACCTGCGGCTCAAGAACAATTGGTCTTGAACATGATAATTTATTGTGCCCTTCTTCCCTACATTTCGAGCATGTCATGATACGCTTCTCACGGGTTAACTTGTTCTTCTTCTTAGAGGATGAGGAAGCTTCATTAACACTTTTACGCCTAGCATAGTTAGGTGGCCTACCACGGTTACCTAGTCTGTTTGGTGGTGGTAAAATGGGCAACTTATTTAGTCTCGGCCACAACTTCATACCTTCTACTGGCTCAATATTCTTCGCATAAGTCTGACGCCATTTTAAAGTGGTAAAATACTCTGATACATAATCATCAACCTTATGTTTTTTTGATATGATCACAAAAGCAGCATGAATACATGGTATACCATTCAACTGCCACTTCCCACAGCCACATGTTTTCTGCGTCATATCCACACGGTATCCACATCCATGATGGTCTACCTCATGCACATCATTAGTAGACATGTATCTTTTGAAATCCTTAGACTTCTCAATAGACAATTCAATCTCAGCATGTGCACTCTTAGTGAATCTGGTCTTCAACCTATTTGCCATAATAAACCTCTTTGCAGTGCGAACCATACATTGTCTCATAATTTCTTCTAACAAATCAAGTAATGGTTTTCTCCTAGATTCACGAATGGTTCTATTGAAAGATTCATTAAGATTATTCAAATTATCATTGCAGCATGAACCAACCTTAAAGAATGCTCAAGACCATGAAGGAGGATTGGTCCTTAGTAGAGAATCGTATGCAACTTGACTGTACTTCTCTACAGCTTTCAAATTATCAAGATAATCTCCATTGGTGTAGCTGCGTGCTATTTTCCAAAAGAGCCGCTCTAGCTCTATGTCATGGCTGTCTCTTTTCCAATTTCCTAGAATGTGTCTAGCACACATACGATGTTCAGCTTCTGGAAGCTCATTGTGAACAGCTTTAAGCAAACTCTGCAAAAGAGACCGAATAATATAAGTGTAACCAACAAACAACATCATCTCTAAAAACAAAAAATTTACAACAAATTAATCAACTTACCCAATGCTTATCTGATATGATTGTTATGTCTTTGCCATCACCAAGTCCTAAATCTTGTTTAAGGTGATGAACAAACCATTCCCAGTTTCTGTCATTTTCTATCTCCACTACTGTCCATGCTATGGGAACGATTCTGTTATATCCATCCCTTCCAACTGCAACTATCAATTTCCCTTTAACACCACATTTAAGGAATGCACCATCTAGTCCTATGATAGGTCTACAATGTGTCTTCCAAACAACTCGTTGTGCTTCAAAACAGATATACATACGATCAAACCGCTGCTTGCTTCATGGTGTTGGCCCTGGAAAAGTCTGAATCTCCATTATGGTACCTTTATTAGTCTGAAGAATCTCTGCTTCATAATCCCATATTCGGGCAAATTGTGCTTCATGGCTAGCTCATTTTTGCCTAGTAATTTTGGTCTTCGCTTTCCGACATTGTTCCACAGTAACAATCAGATTGTAGTTTGTCTTAATATCATCAGCCATTTCCACTGCCGTAAGTTTCGGATTTAATCTCAACCTTTCCTCATACAACTCAGCAATTGATGAACTCTTCAACATCTGCGAATAACCAGACCTCACACATATGTGTTCATTCTCATACACCTTTATCTGCAGCTTGCGTTTGCTCTTCTCATAGGAGCAATAAACTCTCCACTTACAATCATATTCTTTGTCAGAGCAAATCGCACCAAACTTTTTTTTCTGAGGACAAGTACAGCTTGATATCATATCTAGTTTTCAGAGAATACCTAAGAAGAGTGTGCTTGAACTCCGAGGCAGAACCAAATGTCTTACCTAGTGCTAGAAGTTCGTCAACTAATGTTGTATCCTCACGATATTCCCTTTCTGCTTCCTCTTCCTCATCGTCGCATGACAAAGGATCTGGAATTTTATCGTCGTTCCATATGCCGTCTGCACTATCATCACTCTCTACATCATCTGTCGCAATATCAGCAAAGTGAGTTGTTAATTCTAAAGCACCATCTTCTTCAACAACTACATGGGCATCAGTCTGTGCGTCATCGGAGTTAATCTCCTCACCAGCATCATCGACGATACCTTCATCACCAACATCATCATCAAAAATCCCACAGTCGTCTCCAGGAATTGCTTCACGCTCATCTCCATCTACTTCATCTTCAACATCTCTGCGTGATGACTCACACTCATGTGCTCTGCGTCGTTGTGGGGTTAGCTTTTTCCTTCTTGGCATACTAACTCAATTGGAAAAGATAAATCGAGAATGGAAGAGAAGTAGTGAAAATCGTGAAGTGAAAAGAAGAGAAGAGAGAGAAGAGATGGAGGAATTCAGAATCGTGATAATGGAAGAGAAGATAAGAGGAAGAAATCGATTCGTAGAAATCGATTCAGAAAAAAAATTCAGAAAAATATGACGAGCGCTTCAGATCAGAGAGAAAGAAGTCATGAGAGATGACTGAAATTAGGGATTTGGGGAAAAAGATTGGGTTTTTTTTTTTAATCAAACGATGTCGTATTTGATTTAACAGAAACTTAACGTAGATTAGGATCAATAAACGTTGACTAATTTGATAACTAATCTGGTTAGATCAACATAAGTTTATGTATTTTACGGTTTCATTCAAGAATTCGTATTTGTTTTAGCAAATTAGTGTAAGTTAATATATTAAATGACCGCTTTCTCGTGCATTTGACCCATCCCTGGATCAATTATTTGTTCATAGATCAATTATTTGGTTCAGTTGTTTCATTGCATTTTATTATGCCTTATTTTGTGGGATTTCTTATTTTCTTTCAATCTCGACGTGTCTTCCTCTACCATAAATTATTTTGGACCAAAACTTTTATTTTATACGACATTAAAGGACCCACCCAAACAATAATTTATTTAAAAAACCCTGGGGGGGGGGAGATATTTTAGTGTCGCCAAAAAAGCAAAAAAAAAATATATATATTATAAACCAACTGCTCCGTACCGCGCAAGAAACACCAGTGCGGTTATATGTCGGTAGGCTATCTAAGCCATTAGTTCCATAGTTCTGTTTTGCTATAAATTATTACCGTTATCATTTTAAAAATCATATGCTAAAAATTAAAATATAAATTGGTCATAACCCATAAACTACACATTTCGATAACTAGCTTTTCATATGGGAATCTTTTCCTACAAATGCCACAAATGGGAAAATGGAACTTTTGTAGAACATGTATGCTTATCAGATTTGGGTGGGATGTTTTTGTAAGCATATGGAAACATGACTCATCATGACTCATCACGCTCCCTCTAATTACGTCTTCTTTATTCCTGCATATTGTGTTTCTTTGTATAGCTCTCTCCTCTGTCCATATATACAGAGCATTGTACATGAATAATAATCAAGGAATCTTTAATTCAATATGGTATCAGAGCCTCTTTAGGTTTCTAACCAATTTTTTTTTTACGCCGCCTCTCTTCTCCTCGCTTCTTCTTTTTTTTTTCGATCTATACTCTCTTTACTCTCTGCATCTCCTTCTTTTCTCAATCATGGTTGATTCCACTGCTGCAAGCACTACCGTATTCAACGCTCAAGATCCACAGAGCACTCTCCTCTCGGTCAATATGTCGAGTATTACCAAACTCACCAACCTGAACTATCTCATGTGGAGTAGACAGGTTCGGGCTTTGCTTGAGGGACACGAACTCCATCACTTTATTGAAGCAACAACTGAGGCTCCATCTCCTTCTGTCCTCATCAATGGTGTTTCTTCACCAAATCCTGCATATGTTCCTTGGAGACGCCAAGATCGACTTCTCTACATCTCTCTTATTGGAGCAATATCACTACCGGTTCAAACGGTGGTCTCAAGTGCAACCACAACAAAAGATGTCTGGGAAATCCTTGCCGGCACATTCGGGAATCCCTCTCGCGGTCATATGCGGCAACTCAAATATCAGATCGATTCATGTACCAAGGGAACGAAGACGATCAGTGAATACCTCCGCCATATCAAGTCCAAAGCCGATGAACTCGCGCTTCTCGGCAAACCCATGGATCAGGAGGATCTCACCGACAAGATCCTTGCAGGCCTAAGCGAAGATTACAAGCCTGAAATTGATGCTATTCATGGTCGTGATGCTTCGATCTCTTACACCGAACTCCATGAGAGACTTCTTAATCGCGAGGCTATGATTATGTGCAAAGAATCATTCCATGCTGTGCCCATCGTTGCTCATGCCACAGACACCAGACCTCGCCAACAATGGAGGAATCAGTCAAGCGAAAATCAATCACGCTCCAACAATCACCAAAAAGGCCAAAATCGATTCCCTCGCCCTTACTTGGGACGGTGTCAAGCTTGTGGAACTCAAGGACATAGTGCCAAGTATTGTCCTGAGTTCAGAATTGTTCGCGGACCTGCTCCTCCATCTCCTCAGCCATCTCATATGCGCAATCAACAACAATGGAGTGTCTCTCCGTCTCCACAACCATGGCAGCCACGAGCAAATCCGGCTATGATGTCTGACTCCTCTACTTGGCTCGTCGACACAGGAGCCTCCCATCACATGACATCGGATTTGTCAAACCTGTCTCTTCACAATCCATACGTTGGTGGTGATGATGTGCTACTTGGTGATGGCTCAGGCTTACCAATATCACATACCGGTTCCTTTTCCTTACCCTCTTACTCTCGTCCTTTTTTTTTAAATAATGTCTTATGCGTTCCTTCTTTAGAGAAAAATCTGATCTCTGTTTTTCAATTGTGTAATACTAATGGTGTTGCGGTCACTTTCACACCTACGTATTTTCAGGTGAGAGATTTGTCAACGGGGGCTCTACGTCTGGAGGGCAAACCTAAGGATGGAACATATGAATGGCCGACTCACAAAACCAATCCACCTCCCTCTCTTGATTTTGCTTCCGTCGTGAAGACTTCAATGTCGGATTGGCACTCTCGTTTAGGACATCCCGCTATTTCGATTCTTCAAAAAGTTATTTCGCAATTTGATTTACCTATTTCTTCAAACGCTTTATTGGCTCAGCCTTGCAATGCTTGCTCGATTAATAAAATGCACAAGTTGCCTTTTCAAAACTCTACTCTTAAATCCCATCATCCTCTTGATATCGTGTTTTCCGATGTATGGACATCTCCGCTTATTTCTCTTGACGGTTTTAAATATTATATAATTTTTGTTGATCATTTTACAAGATACACATGGTTGTATCCTTTAAAGAAAAAATCTCAAGTTTTTGAAATTTTCACACGGTTTAAAGTCTTGGTTGAAAACAGATTTCAATCCAAACTTCGAACCTTATACACCGACAATGGGGGTGAATACATTGGTTTAACTCAATTTCTCTCCACCCATGGTATCTCTCATATGACTAGTCCTCCGCATACTCCCGAGCATAATGGCATTTCCGAAAGGCGTCACCGCCATATCGTTGAAACGGGCCTAGCCTTGTTATCTAATGCCTCGATGCCAAAGTCACTTTGGACATATGCGTTTGCGACGGCGGTTTATTTAATTAATAGAATGCCTACGGCAATTCTTGATTTTCAATCTCCTTTTCAAAAACTTCATAGCGAATTTCCAAATGATCAAAAACTAAAAGTATTTGGATGCCTTTGTTTTCCATGGTTACGCCCTTATGCATCTCACAAATTAGATGACAAATCGACACCTTGTGTCTTTATTGGGTATTCCATAACACAAAGTGCATATTTGTGTCTTGATATATCTACCTCAAGAATATATACTTCAAGACACGTTGTTTTCCATGAGTCCGTTTTTCCGTTTTCCAAGCCACGTCCTTCCATAGATCATGATACTGAAACCGATACTACACAATCATCATTTCCCGTGGTTCGAGTCATCTCTCCACCCACAGTAAGGCAGGACCCCCAACCCAGCTCAATTACACCAGAAATAAACCCGATTTCCTCTATTTCACAAAACCTGGAAGCTCAATCTTTATCCCCGTTACCTTCTTCTCCAAGAAACGCCCCATTACCCATCTCTCCACCTCCGGTTTCATCAACTGAAACAACTCAACCAGTAGTTCTTCCAGCACCTCAACGCGTTAGCACTCGCACTAGGAAACCAGTTCAAAAGCTTAACCTCCACACCACGGTCACCCCTGCCTTAGAAACCCCTCCTACTTCCGTTGCTCAAGCCCTCAAGAGCCCCCATTGGCGAAAAGCAATGAGTGACGAGTACAATGCTCAAACGGGAAATAGATCGTGGGATCTAGTTTATCTTTCTAACGTTGCTAATGTTGTAGGGTGCAAATGGATTTTTACAATCAAACGAAACCCGGATGGAACTGTTGCACGGTATAAAGCTCGACTTGTGGCTAAAGGGTTCAACCAACGACCCGGAATCGACTACCATGAAACATTCAGCCCCGTTGTCAAGCCTGCAACAATCAGAATCGTTCTCAGCTTCTCCGTCTCCCAAAATTGGAACATTCGACAATTAGACGTCAACAATGCGTTCTTGCAAGGCACTCTTGAGGATGATGTTTACATGGCCCAGCCACCTGGTTTCATCGATAAAGACAACCCTCAAGCGGTGTGTAAATTACGCAAAGCGATTTATGGCCTCAAACAAGCTCCACGAGCTTGGTACAATGAACTCCGAAAGTTCCTTCTTCACTCGGGCTTCACCAACTCCTTAGCCGACACCTCTCTGTTTATCTACAACAAAAATGGTGTCCTCATTTATATGCTAGTCTACGTTGATGATTTAATCATCACCGGCAACAACACTATGCATACAAATCGGTTTATCGAATCTCTTTCTCAAAGCTTCTCTTTAAAAGATCTTGATGATTTATCTTTTTTCTTGGTATTGAAGTACAACGCACAAAAGAGGGTATGTTACTAACACAACATCGTTATATTGCAGATTTATTACACAAAACCAAGATGCAGGATTGCAGGCCGCTTCCAACGCCTATGTGCCCGTCATCCTCACTCACACTCTTCACGGGGACAGCCTTAGATGATCCTTCCGAATACAGAACCGTAGTCGGAAGCTTACAATATTTGTCTCTTACAAGACCGGACATATCGTTCAGTGTCAACAAGCTCTCGCAATTTATGCACAGGCCCACATCCGACCATTGGAACGCTGTCAAGAGGGTACTCCGTTATCTTGCCGGCACACAAACTCACGGCATATTCCTTCCAACTAACAACACGCCCGTTCTTCACGCTTTTACCGACGCCGACTGGGCTGGGAACAAAGACGACTTCACCTCCACAGGAGCTTACATTGTATACATTGGTCGTCATCCGATAGCTTGGTCATCCAAGAAACAAACGGGTGTTGCGAGATCGTCTACCGAGGCATAATATCGATCACTCGCTTCCACTACATCAGAGGTTTGTTGGATCATGTCCTTGCTTAAAGAACTTGCTGTCCCACAACAACCGATACCTGTTATCTACTGTGACAACATAGGAGCCACCTACCTCGCCGCAAATCCAGTATTCCATTCACGGATGAAGCACATCGCTCTCGATTATCATTTTGTTAGACATTATATTCAGACAAAGCAGCTTCGTGTCTCTCACGTCTCCTCCGCAGATCAACTCGCCGACGCACTGACCAAACCTCTACCACGAGCTCGATTTGAAAATCTTAGTGTCAAGATTGGACTCTCTACCGGACGTACGTCTTGAGGGGGTGTGTAAGCATATGGAAACATGACTCATCATGACTCATCACGCTCCCTCTAATTACGTCTTCTTTATTCCTGCATATTGTGTTTCCTTGTATAGCTCTCTCCTCTGTCCATATATACAGAGCATTGTACATGAATAATAATGAAGGAATCTTTAATTCAATAGTTTTATTGGGGATGACTTTGTTTATTGCCGCCGTTGGATAAACTGGTTGCCTGATTTTATTACCTAACATTTTTATTCAAACGTTTAAAATACTAATGTGATCATTTGACTGGGAGAGTTATTGCCCGATTGTGACAGTGTTAATGTACAAATCAAATACTCCTTGAAGTATTATATTACGCCTTGATTGGTGCAATTCCTTTATCGCTCCTTTTGTTCCCTTATAGATCTGAATAAAACGACAAATGTTTAACTCGTTTCTGATTATGTTTAATATAATATGCATTAATATCTCACGTTATGATCTGGACCGACGTTGAGTGGACCCTGCCATGATTTTTATACGAGAAAAAACAAGAAACACATACCACAATCAATATCAAAATTCAAAACTAATAAACTATTCGGGTCATTTCCAATTCCAGCTAATAATTAACCCCCTGCCCCCGCGTCTGCGTTGCTATAACATCCTCCGATTGGGTTTCACACGTATCGAGAGTCTCCGTAGATTGACACAATAACCTATGCTAAAAAGTACCAACCAAAGAGGTAAAGAAGGACATATTAGGAAGATTTTTAACCTTGCCATTAGTCAATACCTAAATTCCAGCTAATAGTTTTGTCAACTCATCCAATCTTGTAGACGTATCCGATCTTGTCGGATTCGCAGTCGTTTTTATCGACGCATTCGAGTTTCTGCTCCAATTCGCTGTCAAGCTTTTATGAAGATTTATCTGCTTTAATTTATATGGTTTTTATGTTATGTTGTAATGATGAAAGAGGATGGATAATTTCTTTTTTTTGTTGTAATTTGGAAAATTAAGTTAATGGAATCAAGGTTTGAACAAAAAAAAATAGAGATATTTGCATTGGATATCACTTATTCTAATTTGCCTTAGTATATTAATACTTTTTAAAAGTGTAGTAAAAAGTAACATTTTTTAAAAAAATTATGTACCGTACATTATCGTATACGCCGTACTGTTCAGTAGTACTTTTAATTTGAACAGTAGCAAAAATTGATATTTTCTACTATTCTTATAAAAATGCTAACATGCTAATAAAAATTAAAATAAGTGACCACCCATACAAAAGCCTCTATATATACTCAGATTTGGTTCGATTTTTAAATTTATTGTTTTAGCTTGATTTCCTATCAGATTAATTAATTTCACTAAATTTAACATATTCCGAGATTGTAAAAGTCTATTCCACCGCGTGTTACCAGTCGTAGCATAAATAACATTCTACCTACTATAAATATTCAACCCACTACTCTTTCCTCTCTACACACTCAATTATCTCACTTTCTCTCTCTCCCCTACAAGAAACACCAATGGCGAAACAATACCAAACTCTCTTTCTAATCCTCTCAATCTCCTACATCTTCTCGCCGGAGCTCTCCGCAGCCTCACCTGCCGGAGCATCAAAAAAAGCCGTAAACTTCATCCAATCCTCTTGCAAAACCACAAAATACCCATCCGTGTGCTTCCATTCCCTCTCCGCCTACGCAAACGCCATCCAAACAAGCCCTCAACGCCTAGCCGAGACCGCTCTAACCGTTACCCTGAGCCGAGCCCAATCCACAAAGCTTTTCGTCTCGCGTCTGACCCGTTTCAAGGGCCTGAAGGAGCGCGAAGTCGAAGCCATCAATGATTGCGTCGAGGAGATCAACGATACCATTGACCGTTTGACCAAGTCGGTCCAAGAGATGAAGCTGTGTGGGAGTGCCAAAAATCAAGACCAGTTTTCGTTTCACATGAGTAATGCTCAGACTTGGACTAGTGCGGCTTTGACCGACGAGAACACTTGCTCCGATGGGTTCTCGGGTCAGGTCATGGATGGACGGATCAAGAACTCGGTTCGGGCTAGAATCGTTAACGTGGGCCAAGAAACCAGCAACGCCTTGTCCTTGATTAATGCATATGCTAAACAGTACTAATTTAAAACCTAGATATGAAGAAATATTTGGTCGTATTATGCAACATATATAAATATAGTAATGTGTCGCTAAGAGTTTGATGTGATATATTTGTCGATTTTGTTAGATTTTTTTCTTTCTTATGTGGTTTATACCAGTGTTCATGTCTATTTTGAGCTATAAAATGTTAAGAACTACTCTTTTGGATGAATTGCCTTATAAAAATGGTAGATTAATACAGTTCCGTAAAGGTAAATTATTAATCAATATTTGGACAAGTTGGCACAGATGTTTGACAATTCCATTACACACCCATTTGTTTCCTTGTGGGCGAGTTGGGCACACACTTTGAAAACATTTTCACGTGAACATATTTTTCAAAGAAAGAACAGGAAGATATACAGATAAATAAATTGATATCAATAACGACTTTCCGACATAACTATTTGAAAATGCTGACACAAAACATTATTAATTACTTCATACTAGTTTATATACTTGTACCGTTGGTGATCATCATTCATGTTTTAATTTGATATTGTTAATCTATGACTGTCTCTATATTGAAATTCGGTAAAATACATGTTATTAGAAAAGAAGAGAAAACATTAATATCTTAGTATCTGAAAATGTTTGATTTATAACCTAAAAAGAATTAATGAATTCGGTAATGATGTTAGAAATATATGGTATTATCCGTTTAAAACTTTCAGCCACGTGAGATGTCTGATGATAAACGACTTATTCAAAAAGCAGTGCTTTCATCCCCTACCATATACACGAATATGTCTGTCTATTAGTAATGTTCAAAATTTGCTAATCAGGCGGTTGAGGTCACTCCAGCGTTTAGCAAAAAAATTAGAGATTAATCGATAATTAGTTTTTGATATTTTTAATATCTTTTTTAACATGTTAATTAATTATAATTTGTGTTTCAAAAAAAAATCAATTATAATATATAATATTGAGTTCAAGATTGGATAAAACACATGAAAACAAATATTAGATCTAATACATTATGATTTTCATTAAAAATATAAACATAAATTGGACTCATCAAATTTTAGATTCAACTAATTTTTGTTTAAAATAATAATTGGGCTAAGCAGTCGATTAGGCGAGAATTAATCAGCCAAGTGAAGATTAATCGCACAGATGATTTATTGATCTGATTACCTATAAATCGATGCAGCTCCCTATCGAATAGTGGCTAAACGGTCGATTTTTTTGTTCAGGTTATACACATACGGATGCCATTCCAGCTAACCTCTCCACAAACACAGGTTTGGGCCTGAAAGCCTGTTTTATAACTGGCCTAAGCATTTGGCTGGTAGTCTTTTCTCTATGTATTACTCCAACTTGTACCTAATTAGTAATATAAATGGGATGGATTCATCGTAATAGAAGTGAATGGAATACATAAAATCAGAGGAATATTAAACGCCTTCCTCATTGAACTTGTTACTAAGGGGATTTATTTTGTCAGTTTTTTTTTGTTGGGTAAAATATGGATAAGGTTTCGACAAGTTTATTTGAATTAATATGAGGACAGTGTGGTTTAATGGAATATCGTTTTTCAACTTGTTTTATTCTTCTATAATACACATCAGTTGGATCCATGAGACCATTACTATTTTTTTTTTCCTTGCAACAAATCGCATATTTTACTTGTACAAAGTAAATGATATAGTAGATGTTGGATAAAGAGCCGAAAACTTGGATATCGGTATTAGTATAAACTATTAAACTACAAATCCCAATCTTTAATATGGTCACATTTGAGCTTATATATGCATATATGACGTAATACATTAAACGATTAGAGATCTAATTAATAATATATAACGTTCGTGTATTGCTCTCACCGTCTCTGCTCTCACGCTAAGCCCTCGGTAACTCTCTCTCTCTATCTCTCTCTGTATATAGCTCAGATTCAAACCAAATCATATCGTTTGCTATTTCTTTATGTTCGTCATTGTAAAAGGTGATAAATTTCCTGATTATTTGTGTTGTTTTCAGTGGCTTTGAGGATGGAAGCAGAAACGAAGCAAACATATATACAAAACAAACATTAAAAAAAAAAACTAATATTCAAAAAAAAAAACATATACAAAGCAAGCATATATATAAAATATACAAAGCAAACATAAAAAATGTACAAAATCATGTGTCATTTAAAATATATAAAGCAAATATCAACATTTTAGATTTGTTTTTTACTTTTTAAACAATTTGTTATATTCTGACCAATAGACACCAATGTACAGTCTATTTAGACATGATCGTTAATGGACATGATCGTTAATGGACATGGACGTTAATGGACATAGACACCATTTATCCGTAATTAAAATAGACAATATTGAACGGATCTAAATGGACGTAAACAACTCATTTTGATAATCCTAATTATACCGAACAAATTAAATTAACAAACGAACAAAATAATGAGATATGCACAACTTAATTTCATTTCACTGGCCACATACAACTTGGCATTTCACATCGTGCTACTTATATATGCGTGTGACGTGTCTGTTTAATAGTATGACATTTAGGATAAATATGAATATTTGAGAGCAGACCAATGATTTGGGGCGAAATTGGAAATCTTGAAAATGATCCGTAGCCACATGCAAGCTACATTGATTACAAACTTACAAGGACGAATTAAGAAGTAAGAACCTTAAATGTGTGGGCTTTTACATTTACGTCCACAATTTTGTTTCCACGATCGACATCTTTTTTGTTTATTTGTTTTTAGTGATCATAATCAGTTTGAATAGTCTTTTTAATATATTAAATAATCCTATTTTTATATAAATTACAACATTTTTAATAAAAAAAACTTCTACCAAAGTGAGCTTAATATGACCGAAGTGGCTTATTCTATTTTATTGTCCGTCCTTTCAACGTCCAGAAATTGTGCAGCAACTACACAACATGATTTTTTTTTTTTTTAATAAAACACACATTATTAAAGAATATTACCTCACATCGGATATTGAGAGTTTGGATTTAAGATCAACTCGTGTTGTTAAAGGCTTGCAATTGGACATTCCAGCTCTGTTGATTATTTCCTTAGCATACAGAGATTGACTCATAAATAATCATTTGTCGTTGAAGTCTGCTTTAATGCCGAAAAAGTGTTTTAGTTTCCCCATGTCTGTAATTGGGAATTCTGCCTTGAGTTTTTCAATCACACGTTGAAGAAGAGATGTCGAGGATGATGTCAAGATGATATCATCAACATAAATGAGAAGATAAAAATACTCTCCCCGATTTTGATAAACAAAGAGCGACGAATCTGCTTTTCTGCGGTTGAAACCCAGTTGGAGAATGAACTTTGTAAATCTCGAATTCCAAGCACGAGGTGCTTGTTTTAACCCGTATATCGCCTTGTGAAGTTTACAAACATGTGTCGGAAATTTCTTATTCACAAATCCCGAGGGTTGGTGCATATAGACAGTTTCTTCGAGATCACCTTGTAGGAACGCATTCTGCATGTCGAGTTGATGAAGTGGCCAATCCAGAGAGACTGCAACATTTAGAATCGTTCGAATTGTTGCTGGCTTGACAACATGACTGAATGTCTCAGTGAAATCGACCCCTTCTTCCTGTGATTTTCCATTTGCAACCAAGCGAGCCTTGTGTCTAGACAAAAACCCATTAGCATCATATTTATGTTTAAATAGCCACATCGATCGCACAATATTAGTATGTGGAGGGCGAGGTACCAAAGTCCAAGTCTTTGTCTTAATCATTGCACCATGTTCATCATACATAGCAGGATTCCAGTTTGGAAGGAATCTTAATTAATATATAAGGGACATGGACCAATCCACTCATTGCCAATTGGTTTTGAGTTGGAAGCCCATGTAACTTAACATGGTATCAAAGCCATATCCATACTGTCCAACCTGATCCATTATCGATCTGACCCAAAGTTAGTCTATCGATCCATGCCCAAACATATCGAGATTGATAGGCAAAAAGTCATTATCTTGAGGGAGCGTATTAGGGAATATTATCTCACATCGGAAGTTGGAAGAAATCTTAATTAATATATAAAGGACATTAACCAATCCACTCATTGCCAATTGGTTTTGAATTAGAAACCCATGTAACTTAACACACATCACGGGAATTTGATCTAACATTTAAGCTTTGTATAAATTTGTGTTTCGTGTTTGCAATTACAAGTTGTAGAAAATTATATAAAATCCTATTAACTTAATTATATCAATTGAACTGATAAACGCAAACGTCTTACATTTGAAATGGTCGAGCCCACAATATTAATCATTACTATTTTAAATTTATATAGCAATTAAATCCATATGTATATCCAAAGTATCATTCAAATCGAAAACATTGGATGTTTTATTAACTAGTCGACTCCTTTTGCATCCAAAAGAGACAACGAATTGCCTATGGGAATGATATATCAACCAATTAAGTGGATAATTCCAAATGTTATTAAAGATTATGTTTAGCTAAAAAATTACAAATTTCTTGCCCCACTAACGAGTGTCGTCGTAGCCGTGTTGCTTTCACATGTTAGATATTTTTTTTTTTTTTTTTTGGAAATATCTTCATTTCATGCAACTTCCATCCCAACTTGCAAATTAGATCTTTTTGTTCATTAAATAAAAATCATCTCAATTCTCGCTATATAAACCACAATTACATAGCATTACTAAACCATAAAGCCCATAATATAAAAGAAAACAAAAATGGCTGGATCTCTTAGATTTAATCATCACTTCCTCACATCTCTTCTCATAACCATAACCATAACCATAACCACACTGATCAAGTCGGTCCATACAACAACAACAACAACAAACACAGAGTTTGTAAAATCATCATGCAGTTTCACAACATACCCAAGACTATGCTTCGCTACGCTCTCTACTCATGCCAGTCTCATCCAAACAAGCCCCAAGCTAATGGCTCACGCGGCTCTCAACATCACATTAGCATCGGCTAAAGCCACGTCAGTAATGATGGTGCGTCTCTCGAGAAGTAGTCGGCTCAAGCCGAGAGAAGTCTCGGCCATGAGTGACTGCGTCGAGGAATTAGGTGACACGTTGGAGGAGCTCAGGAAATCGATTGGTGAGATGGGTCAGCTAAGTGGCTCGAACTATGAGGTCTACATGAGCGATGTACAGACTTGGGTCAGTGCGGCTTTGACCGATGAGAACACGTGTACGGACGGTTTCGAAGGAGACGACATGAACGGGAAAGTTAAGGTTTTGGTTAGACGGACGATTTTGGTTATTGCTCGGTTAACGAGTAATGCTTTGGCTCTGATTAATCACTTTGCTTCTATTCATGGCTAAAGAGATTGAGATGTTTTGTTAGTTTATAATTTTTGAATTTTTATGTTGGTTTTGTGTGTATAATAATAATAATAATACAATGAATGTGTTCGTCTTTAAGATTCCAGAATCAATATGTACCAAATTAAATGTATCATGAAAATTAATTATCTTGTTGAATGATGGAAGACCAACCTGCTTACAGTTGTTAGTTAAACATGGAATCTATCTTACACACTTCACACTCAAAACTGTTTTATTTTATTTTAAGGTTACAAATTTTTTTTTTTTAAAGAAGATAAATGTAATTGACTATTCTCATTTACAAGCAATTTACAATATACGGTAAAAAGAGCAAAAAACTAAAGTTGCTGATTCTGGTTAAGCATTTTCAACAAACCCGGTTTAGTACTATTCAACAAAGATGTTCCAGATTGAATCATTATGGCAAACAAAGCACGAGCCTCTTTCAACTTCTTCTCTTCACACAGAATATAAATCAACCAAGTGTGACTAATCGAACGAGGCCAAAAATCAAGAGCAGCCATATCTTTGACCACCTTAACCGCTTCCATGGTCAATCTAAAGTAACAGAGACATTGAAGCAGCTTTTCATAAGAGTCTTTATTCGGATGAAACCCATTCTTCTGCATTTCTAACATCAAAGCCAAAGCATCAACAGGTCTTTCACTTTCACAGAGACCCTTCAGCAGAGTACTGTACATAACTTGATCTGGCTCGCAATTCGATATCTCGAACAAATCTATAGCAGGCTCGATCTCCCCTGCTTCGATATGAGACTTCATTAGAATAGTGGAAGTTACCTGATTTGGAACAATTCCTTTCTTTTGCATTGATTCGAGATGGTTATAAGCTTCGTCTAGGCTTCCTGCAGCGCAGTATCCGGCTATAATTGCGTTGTGGAGGTATAAATTGGGGATTATACTCTTTTTCACTTTCCCAATCACTTCCATTGCAAAGCTTTTTGATCCGTAGTTGCATATAGAAGAGGAGACTGATACTAGAGGAGGATTTGTGTGAAGAAGACGTCGAAGAAGCTTTTCTTTCCCCGGCTCAACCAAAACCTGTCTCTTCCTCTTTCGGGCCATAGCTCTCCATAACCCGCTAAGCAATGTGATGTACGCGATGTGATCATGTTTAATCTCATTTTCGCCAATCAAACCGAACAATGTAAAAGAAAACTTAAAATCTCCCTTCTTCAAGAAATGACCGATGAGCGAAGTATACAGCACCACGTTTGGAGATAACCCGTCTTCAAGCATCTTATCGAGATACTGACATCCTTTCTCGATCATACCTGTCTTCACAAACCCGCTGATCAATACCGTGTAAGTAAAAGAGCTAGGCCGAACGAAATGTTTGACGACTTCTTCAACTAACTCATTTGCTTCATGAATTCTTGCGTTTCTCGCATAAGCATTGATCATAATCATGTAAGCAATCTCATCGGGTTGAATCCCAGACTCAAGCATCTTGGCAAACGTCTCTTCCGCCTCAACAACTCTTCCCTGTTTGCCAAGAGAACCAATGATTGAACTGTAAATAGCGACTCCAGGTCTCAAACCAAGCTCTTCCATTACATCTATAACAGCAAATGCAGCGTCTCTGTCATTATTCTTGCATAACTCATTCACCATTATCAAATACGTATCGGGATCCGGAACAAATCTCCATTCTTGAAAAAGATTGACTAAAGACCCCAAATCTTCGATAACACCTTCCTGAAACAGACATTTGATCACTGAATTGTATGAAAAGGGTAAAGGTGTGCAACCTAGATTGACCATTTTTTCGATACGAGATAAAGCAGCAGTAAAATTTCTTTGCGAACACAAAGCAGTTGTGACAACGGCAAGCCCCTCAGCAGCTAGTTTCGCATCTTTCCTAGCAACCTCCTCAAGCAAAGACTCAACCTTTACCTCAATATTTCCACGGCCATCAATAACCGCTGGATCAATCCCACATCCATTATCGACAATTGCTTGTAAGATAAACATAGCGTACTTAAGCTCGTGGTATCTCGGGAGCATCTTCAAGAGTACAAAGTAAGTTATATGGTCAGGGACAACCCCGCTGTCTAACATCCTCATCAACAAATCAACAGCTTTATCCAATCCGCCCTTCTTGTAAAACGCGGATATAAGATTTGTATAACAATGCACGTTGTGGGATATATCTTCGACCCCCGTGCTGTTCTCAAAAAGCCTCAAAGCATAATCTACATTCCCTTCCTTGCAGTAGCTACCGATCATTATATGGTATGTGAAAACATTCAAGCGCACACCCTTTTTTATCATTTGACTAAACATTACCCGCCCTTTATCGAGAATACCCAGCTTCATGAATCCATGAATCAAAGTGTTGAAAGTACAAGTGTCAAGCTCACAGCTTTTCTCGGCCATCCGCAAGTAGAGCCGCATCGCCATTGTCATATAGTTGTCCTTGCAATATTCTTTCATCAAACAAGTGTACATGACCTTATCCACAAAGTAACCGTCAGCTTCCATATGATCAAACAGAGCCTCTGCTTCAGCAGCACATCCTCTTCTACAAAAACCGTAAAAGAGAGACTTATATAGATTAATTGGCAGAGGCATTCTCGTCATCTCACACAGAGTATCTAACATCCCAATTGCTTCATCCAAGTGACCGTGACCGCACAATCCCTTAAACAATCTCTTGCAACACGAAAGCCATAAACCACTGCCTCTCACTTTGACTTGTTCAAAGTATAGATACGCCTCGAGAAATTGATCTTGATTACAAAGCTCATCAACTACTAAGCTAGAGGCTTTTTTACTAGGAACATAACCGGAAGCTAGGATTCTATCTAAATGTGCTCTAGCTTCATCAAATCTCCTTAACTTAACCAAACAAAGAACCATTGAATTTAAAACCGACGAATCGGGAACAATACCATTTCCGATTACACGTTGATTGTAGAAAGTTTCAGCCAGTCCAGGCTGACCCATCTCCGTAAGCTTCCTTATCAATGCGCCGTAGCAACACGAGTCGAGTTCTATTCCATTGTTGACTGCAAAATCGGCAACTAAAGCTGCCTCTGAAATCGAGGAACAACCATCAATAACACGGCGAATAACTTCCCGAGCAGAGTCTGCGAGACCTCGTCGGCCAAGCTTAACTACCAACGACAAACATCGGGACTGGTGGTCACTCCAAGAGGCGGAGACGGCGGCGGAAGTGGAAGTGGAAAGTGACGGTTCCGAGGGAAGAGCACAAGTGGTAGCTTTTCTGGATTTCACTAAGCGATAGCATAAACCCTTCGCCTTTAACATCGTCAAAAAAAAAACCCCAAAATCTCAGGGTTTCCCAATTGAAAGCCTCTCCAGGATTTTCGATTTCACGAACTCCCCAGTTGCAGAATCGAAACAAAGCATCGTACTTTACATCAGTTACCAAACAAAAGAAATGATTTTGAAGAGGGTAGGCGAGAATTAACGCATACGAATAAAGGGTTGATTGAAGTAGAACGACGAGTGGCAAAGCGCGGGTTTTGAAACAAAATCCTCAAAGGCCTAAAACCCTCGTCGTCGTCTCTGTCAATTCGGGTCTTGCGTTTTCTCTAATTGGTTGAAGAGTGAGAACCCGGTAAATTTGGTCGAATCACTTTGATTTAAACCGGATTTTGTTATCGCTAAGCGAACCGACGATTAATTTGTTGATAAATTTTAACTTGAGCCCAACCCATGATAATAGGCCCAATTACAATTTAGTTATTTTGATGGGGTGCTAGCCCAGGGCGTTCGGATATACGATCGGGTTCGGTTCGGATCTATTCGGATTTTCGGGTTTAGAATTTATAATCTATTCGGATATTTTAGAATTTTGGCTCGGGTTCGGTTCAGATCCATTCAGATTTGGTTCGGTTTCGGATATCCTAATCATAAAAATAAAATGAAAATTGGTTAAAATTGAATAAAACTGATTAAATTTAAATAAAATATGGACAAAACTTAACAAATATAAATAAAAACTTCGTATATTTTGGTTATTTTGGATCTCTCAATCATTTTGATATAAAAATAACTCATATCTTTAGATTTATAATTGTAATTTTGGGTTATCAAGTCTAAATATAATTAATATTTTGGGTATATAATTATATTTCAGGTATTTCAGGTATCCATTCGGTTCTCGGTTCGGTTTGGTTCGGGTTCTATTTCGGTTCTTCGGATAGAGGAATCTAGGATCCGTTCGGGTATTTTATCGGTTTCGGTTCGGGTTCGGTTCCTCTTTTTCGGATCAGTTTCGGTTAATTTTTTCGGATCCGGATATTATGCCCAGGGCTAAAGGGTGCATATCATTTGTTTTTTTTTTAATTATTAGAACTATTACAACGGACAACATTACCCGTTTCACTAGGAACCACAAGCATGATGAACGATTCCACTCGATTTACCTGAAGATTTCTTTATAAACCTGACTCAATTAATTTACATAAATTGCATCATATGAGAATTGAACCCATACATCATAGTGTCGAAACATTAATGAACTATTTGGTCAACCACCGAACCAATGAGGGTTTCACAACATATCATTTGTTTAATTTGAGGATTTATAATTTTAAACACCTAGTTGATGATTTGTATAAATTGTATAATGTTTTTTTTTGAACGAGAAGTAATACAATAGGGATACTTTGGTAGAAGACCATATCGAAGGTTAAAATCCACAACAACCAAAATACACCATGGCAAATACGAGATACATTATTCTGCGAGTAATTTGAAGAAAAAAAAGGGTGATGTTATATAAAATAGTCTGTTATCGGATGAAATAACATGATATTTAAAAGACCCATGTGGAGTAAGTGAATTGAAAATTTTAATATTTTGCAAATCAATGATCAAAGTATATATATAGTCATTTACTGCAATTACTCTACAGTAATCTATTCCATGTTAAATGAAGTACCATCATTCGGATCCTTTATTTGTTCTAATTTCTTATTCATATGATTAGTAGCTATAATAACAATATGAGGTGACTCTATGATAAGAAAATTAGAAGAAAATTAAGGTTTTCTCCCTAATAATTTAACATTAGGTGGGAACGTTGACAAGTTGTGGAGGAAACGTATTCACAAAGTGCAAATATATTTAGCACCAACAAAAGGGATGATTATTTTTTGTAATTATTCACACTTGAGCTTATTTTTAAGGGATACAATTATATTATTTACGACTCTTGTGCACGGGTGATTTTTTTTTATACTTTAATTTAGTATCTACTCTCTTGTACTTAAAGACAGAAATTTTGATTGGTTTGAAGATTACAAATAAAAGAAGAACATATCACCGTTACAAAAATGCTGCAATAATTTTCTTTATTTATTTTATTTGATGCATGTCAATAATATGATTATTGAAATTAAAAAAAAGTAATATCATGCCAACATTGCATTGCAAAAAAAAAGGCAAATCAATACACTAAAATAAAGGGTCAATCATGCGTACTCTAACACACTCTTGAAGATCTAATTTTTCTATTATATAATATATATTATGAATTGCTTTAATAAGACAAAATTAAGCCCTAATGTGCCCTATGATTTGTATTTTTTTGTCGTCATACCCTTATAGGCTTATATGACCATGAATACATTTTGGTGGAGGAATGATCTCCGCAACTCCACAATCAACCAATCATTTTTTTCAAGAATTTATACAAATTTACACCTCATCATATTTTTTCTTCTTCTTTTGATTTTCTTTCGAATATGTAATTATAATTGTTTGCCACTAGTTAAACTTCCAAGCTTTTTTCTACGTAAAATTCAACGAGTTTACTCCAAACCAAGTGAAAATCAATCTACTTTCCACTGTCCTGGTCTTGTTATACTCGTTCAATTGTTCATACGAATTCATAATATAGTAAATCTTCCTTCTGCAAAATCATAACCACTAACCAAATAAATAAATATATATCGCTTTGATCTTTATCAAAACATGCTCCATTTTTTTTTTTTTTTGCAGTTTACCACTAGAGAAACACATGATGAAATCAAAAGAGAAAAGAACACAAATGGTTGCATTATATTATCCTAATTCTCTTTTATTATATACATGTGTCATGTGTGTGAGGTTTAGTCCAATGAGATATGGATTGGAGTATAAATTAGTACACACTCTCTCTCGCACGAGCTTCACGTGTAGCCCATTACTTTGGCCCCACAAATGATACCGGGCCCACTCATTAGACCGGAAAGAACGGTGGTTCGTTGGCAATGGCTGACTTGACAGTGGCTAGGACCACGCCGGACTCACGAGTCCAATCATATACTTCCAAGTGGGACCAGCCCATCGGCTTCAACCACAAGTTAAATTGGTGTAACTTTACCGGTTAGGATCGAATCAGCTTAACCGATTGCTTTTCAAGCTCGGTTTGGGCACAGAAAACGTGTGATATGATGGTTTGGTTTGTATAACTGTCACTTTCTCAGTTTCCTGAATGTAAAACTTATCAATGTACTCAGTGGTCGGTTTGTGGGTCCCACCATCCAATGAGATATATCATCCAACCGTTCTCGTTGATTGTGTGGAATGTGTTTCTTTGTCTAGGGTGAATTGGTTTGCTCGTAAGAATCTACTGGAAAGTGAGGGTTTGAGATTTTTTTTTATTATAATGAGATTTATGTTTCATATAGAGCCAATCTTTCAACATTACATTTTTGCTCGTGATTCGCCCTAGACAAAGACAATTATATTTCATAAACTTACAACATTATCCGGTTTAACGATTCACAACACTCTAGACCGGATACTTATATAAACCAATGAATTACAAATTCATGTCCACTCATAGTTTAAGCTAATATTGTTTTAATTTCGTTTGCCGTCATACAATTAACTATTTTTTGTAATATTGCATGTATATGTGTATATATATGCTGTATATACAATATATAAATAAATGAGACATCCATCGATAGTACGTACGTATTACTCACGAAAATAAAGTGCTTATATATATAGACCATATTAAAATGATATAGAAATTGCAGGAATAATCATAGTGTTTGCAAGTGGAGAATTGGAGACAGAAGCGTACTGCTTAAGAACTACCTTTTTATTTTATTTTTATATTAATAGCAATATCGCAGACATGAGAGAAAATGAAAAACGCCGTCAAAAAAAAAAAAAAAAGACATAAGAGAATATTGTTTATTAAAGAATCTAATGATCCCATATGATCTCTTATTTCTCTGATCCTTGTTTTATTGGAGAATAAATCTATCAACCTTTGAAGACTCTAACCATTTTTTAAAAAAAAATGGGTTAAGTTAAGCATACTGTATATAGTTCTGTTGGACGAAACTAAGAATCTGTCCCCATCGAATGAAGACTCAATTACTGTGCTATATAGGTTAATCTGATTTCGATGTATGACCACAAAAATAATTTCTGCTATGGTGATTGAAATAACGGATTAAAAGGCCAATGTGGTATATATATATAAGTATATAATATCTAGAATTTCAATCGGGCAAATATAGACTATATATATACGTGATTTGCTTAGAATTTGATCTAAGATATTCGATTATCTAAAGAAGTAAATATTAAATTTGTCTGTCCAAGTGATTAACCTGGTATCACCTATATATGACCAAAATCAACCAATCAAATTTCCAAAGTAGTTGTATTTAACTTTATTCATGAATACATACGTAGTTACGTACGTTTGTTCTTATATCATTATTGTCTATCTAAAATTTGTAAAAGTGCATATTCCAATCTCTAAGCAAATCTTGAATTCTCCAATAAAAATGAACTTGAAGGTCTTTTCCATGACATAACCTTCTTGTGTTTTTCCTTTGTCCGTCTCTTATTTAGAAGCTGTTATGAGGCGGTGCAACCAGTAGATTTGTCCGGATCCACATTTTTTTTTTTTAAATCTATATATTTTTGAACAAAGTCTTAATTTTTTTTGCCACTTTTGAACCGCTCATCTTGTTTTCCGTCTATTTCTAGATCAAGCAATCATATTGATGTTTCCCTTGTGGAATTGGTGTTGTTTGCTTTGAACAATTCCTTCGTGACTGGAGTGTAGTTTCTCAACCTTATTTATAACCGTTTGCCAAACAAAAAAAATTGGAAAACATGAAAGTGTATATTGTCTTGAAATTTGAGAATTTGTTATGTCGAATGTTGTATGTAAATTGTACGTAAATGAACAAATTTATAAATATAAACCAAATCGGGAATTTGGATGTAAGTTAAAGGGGTAGAAGGAGAAAAACGAGAACTTTGGTGGGGGCCAAAGCGGGGCCAGCACCGAAGGCGATAAGGAGCTTTTTCGCCGCGATGATGTTCCCTGTGTTGTTACGTAACCACTCATGTCACGCCACGTTATTTTATTACTGATTTTTTGGGTCGACAATTATTTTTCTGTTTTCTCTTTTGTCACTTGTTTTTTTTTTCCTACAATATCACCTATAAAGGATCCAAAATATATATATATATCACCTATTAAACGAGAACAAAATCGTTTATTTAAGAAAATTAAAATAAAACACTTCATATGTTGTACAAATATCATCTAATTTAAGGCCAAGCTCACCAAAAATATATACATAGACTCTCAAATAAACAATTCCTACTAACTTGTAAAAGATGATTAATCATTTTTTTTCCAACAGTTGATTAATTAAATTTAACATCTGAAATTTATAAGTATTTTTGAACTTTTTCCGTTAGTGCTAAATCAACTAGTAAAGTCTTACAAGCTTACCGAGGTCATATAAACATTTATATCCATCAAAACTAACTAAGACATTATACTAAAACAATACATTTAATGTTTTCTTAAAGGTTTTAAAACATCATGCGTATCAATTTTACCAAACGAATCTATTAACCTACATGAGCAACAGAACCCTTTCTCAAAAAACCTACATGAGCACCAAATATTATATTGTGTAATATATGTGACGATCAACGGTCAACAAAAAAAGTAGGGATTGTTTAGCTTATTCCAAGAGTGTAGTGATATTTGAGTAACATCAACACGAGTGAGGAAGCGGATGAGGTAAAAAAAAAAAGACATTCAAAAAAATTTGTGTATGCAAATTTTAAAATCTTTATAATATATATTGGATTTTGTTTCTAATATTAAACTCATTAAATTTTACTGGAATTCATATTAAATGAATTAATAGACAAAATTTTTTAAAAATATTTAATTTTAATTAACACTAAATTTAATAAAAATATTTAAAAATTTAATTGGATATAACACCAGACTTTAAAATCTCTTAAACATGATTTACAAAAATAACATCATATTTTGAAGCGTAATTTAGAATCATTAATTAAATAACAAAAAATTGTGATTGAGTTTAATTTCTATTAAAATTCATCATTGAATAACACCCCTTAAAAGTATCAACTACTTAATTAAATTGTGAAGATGTTTAAAATGATTTTTTGTATAATTGTTTGAATTACGTCTATTCATAAATATGTTGGCTTTGATCGTCCAAAACGTAACGAATGGGATAACAAATAACCCGAACCACAAAAAGTGACAATTGCGATTTTCGTTATTTGTTAAAATAATTAAATGGAAGTAGTTTATTTGAAAAAATGTCGCATTCAATAGTTGGTAGAGATAGTTCTAAAAGATCACATTACTTCTCGATCACACACACAGAGAAAGTGAAAACTTATGCAACACTTCAGGTAGAGAGAGGAAGACAGTGATAGCTTAGTTATAATTGAAGACCCGCCAAAATCCAAATAGAATCTTCTGTTAGTAAAGTATGGAAAAAAAATTACATAAAATAAAAAAGCACATTTCCTTTTGCATCATGAGAGTTTTTGTTGTCTCTGTTTACATTTATATGCCTATATATATATGTGTGTACATAAACCTAGAGAATCCGCCAATATCGGAACACTCGAAGTCTTTCATGATCTCGTCATAAACAAGACAAAACGCTTTTGTCTCTTTGTCTAAATCTACGAGGAAAAACAGAGAAGAACCAAAAATCGAATGTTCTTATAAATCTTGCATATATAGGAAGAAGATTCAAGTAAGTTTATTTCTGGAGCCCATTATAAAAAAAAAGTTTTATTATTTCAGTAAATACAACCATGTGTTATTTATAATTTTCACTTTAAGGTTCAAATGTTAAAAAATCTTAAATAGAATCACAAATATTTCACTTTCGGACACGAGATCATAGGTTATAAATACAACTATTTCTTCTTTTTTTTCTTATGTAAAAGTCGAGACGACTACATTGTTTTTGTAACGCAGATTATGGAAAGTTAACTACTACTTTGAAACAATGCATATTATGATTCTTGTTTTTTTTTTTTTTTTTTTAACATTTTATGTGTGTAATTTCATAATTTGGTTTCATTCGAGATATTATGAGTACGCAACCGTAATTTTTTTTCATTGAAATGGATCAAATATATACATACTTTAACCATAATTACGTGTGTTGAAAAGATACATCTTTATGTAGACTTGCTTGAATACTTGATTATGGTTTAAAGTATACATTTCTATTTACCGATGATAAATTTGTTACAAATTGTCACATTGCAGAAAATATAAAAAGATCAAATGGAAAGTCTCTCAAACATTCCTCCCGGTTATCGATTCCATCCGACCGATGAGGAACTCGTTGACTATTATCTTAAAAAGAAAGTTGCATTCCCAGGAATGCAAGTTGATGTTATCAAAGATGTTGATCTCTACAAAATCGAGCCCTGGGACATCCAAGGTATGTATGCATTCCAACATTTGATTTCGATTACACTAGTTAAATCATAATATATACTAGTTGTTAAGGTTCAGATGCTTCTCATTCAAAATTCACAGGCAATAAGTGTATCGCCTCTGCTGTAAAAAACAAAAAACAAAAAAGAAGAAGTGTTCCTTATATGTTAGATTAATTCATATCTTATATAGTCGATATTTTGAATTTATAGAGTTATGTGGAAGAGGGACAGGAGAAGAGAGGGAATGGTATTTCTTTAGCCACAAGGACAAGAAGTATCCAACAGGGACACGAACCAATAGAGCAACGGGCTCGGGATTTTGGAAAGCAACAGGTCGAGACAAGGCCATATACTCGAAGCAAGAGCTTGTCGGAATGAGGAAGACTCTTGTGTTTTACAAGGGTCGGGCCCCGAATGGTCAGAAATCCGATTGGATAATGCATGAATATCGTCTTGAGACGGATGAAAATGGACCACCTCATGAGGAGGGATGGGTGGTTTGTCGCGCTTTCAAGAAGAAACTAACAACAATGAATTACAACAATCCAAGAACGATGATGGGATCATCATCAGGCCAAGAATCTAATTGGTTTGCTCAGCAAATGGATGTGGCTAATGGTAATTACTATCACCTTCCTGATCTACAGAGTCCAAGAATGTTTCAAGGCTCATCATCATCTTCATTATCATCATTACATCATAATGACAATGACCCTTATGGTGTTGTACTAAGTAATATCAACGCAACACCAACCACATTAATGAAACGAGATGATGAAGAAGGTCATCATGGCCATGTTATTACCAATGATGATGATCATATGATTATGATGAACACAAGTAGTGTTGATTATCATGATCATCAATCAGGATTATTAATCAATGATGACCATAATGATCAAGTGATGGATTGGCAAACTCTTGACAAGTTTGTTGCTTCTCAGCTAATCATGAGCCAAGAAGAGGAAGAAGTTAACAAAGATCCATCAGATAATTCTTCGAATGAAACATTTCATCATCTCTCGGAAGAGCAAGCGACAATGGCTTCGATGAATGCCGCTTCCTCTTCTTCTCCATGTTCTTTCTACTCTTGGGCACAAAATACACACACGTAAGATCAATCGTCACACGTGTGTGCAAATCCGAACGCCTATATATGAGGCTCATGCTTATTGATTACATTCATCCATATATCTTAACGATTACTGATTATAATTGTATACGAATATTGTTTATTTATTATGGTGTAACTTTATAGTTTTTTTTTGTTTGTGTCAACCGGATTACCTTTATAGTTTTATAAAATATATTAACATAAACTTTATAATTGTTTCTAATTATGGTTATGTTGATCAACGCACCCAAATTCGGGTGCTTATAAGATTGCACGCGTCATTTTTCAGGAAACCGATAATAGACAGAAGAAGAACCAAAGTCCAAAACAATGACACAAGCAGAGTCAAAACATAAACAATTTGAGAAAACAGAGTCTACAAGTTTGGAACACAAAGGGATTACATAAACTGATAAAACCCAACACACTAAGACATGAGACAAGATTCGAGAGATGAGACTGATAAACAGACACCAATCTCTTTGTCAAGCCATCTCTTTGTCAAGCCACTCCCATTATTTTTTTCCTCCATAATTAGAAGCATTCAAAACACAACAAAACAGCCTCTGAACCACGCACACATAGTTCCATCATTCTTCTTCTGTTTCAAGCATCTGCACAATCTGAGTCACTCCGTCTGCGATTTCTTTGCGGATCATACTGTCTGGCATATCGAATGTTCTTCTCCTCATCGACAATGATTTCCCCTGCGGTTGTGGATCTACAACATCCAACATTGCTTCCAGCTCATCCACCATCGATCTCTTTGCTCCTCGAACCATTACATCAACTCCCTGATACCAAAACACAAGCTTTATGGTTCTTAGCACTCAATAGGTTAACCCTTTTTTAGCTTAAAACTAATTCTAACTGTGCTACAATGAATTGGAAAAGTAAATGCATTCCCTCTAGGATAAGAGTTTAAGAGTGTCATAACCAGATTGAGACTAAACAACCATATATTTTTTGAATTTAAAACACCAAAAATTACCTCTATGGCATCAACTGTGAGGAGGAGTACAATGATCTTTTCTGAGAATTTCTGGCGCTCCTCCGCATCACGAGCAATCAGACGACGGTAGCTGAAGTTTTGGAATGAAGCTCTTAGCTCCTTCAGTTTGGTCTTTGCAATAGCTAGATCACGAAGAGCACGCAATGCTTTTGAACGGCGAATCAAATAAGCTTTGAAAGCCCTCTGGATCATCACTGCCGCATATTCAGGCGACATTTCCTTGTTCTTCCCCTTCTTGGTCCTAACTGCTCCATTTCTTCTGGAAAACGCCTTTTTAACCACAACAATTAAGAGAAACACATAGTAAGTACATCAAGCTTTTCGGTTAAAGATGGCATTCAAAGAAATAAAAAACATAATTTTGGAAATGATTCTTCAAGTGATCAACAGGGGAAATACATTGCTAAACTGTGGGTCTGAATAAGCTTATTATAACTACACAAACACGTAAAGGTTCAACTTCTGAACACACCAATCTCGAATCGAGATTCTCGATCATGCCAATCAAAATCAAGCTACTGTTCTCAACCAACTTCATAAATAAGAGAAACCAGACAAACGTCTTAATCTCACATTTCAAAATGCATAATCAGAGTCAAACTTAATAGATGATACCTTCCTGAGAAGGATGACTCCATGTTCTTCCGACTCATCTTCTTCCTCTTCATCCTCCTCTATCACTACAACACGCGTTTTCTCCTTCTTCTTGCTCTTCTTCTCCTTCTTCTCGTGTTTCCCCTTCTCGCCTCCAGTGGAAGCCTTGATCGTGTAAGTGTGCAACATCTCTCCGTTCTCCCTCTCCGACTTCAACTCCGTCGTCCAATTGTAGCCCTTCTTCTTCTTCTTGCTCTTCTTCTCCTCCGCTTCAACAGCCGCAGCAGCTTTCGCCTTTGCCTTCTTCAGAGCAACTAGCTGGCGTTCCTCATCCTTTTTCCCGCCTTTGATCTCCGTCGTCCACGTGTACTTCCTTTCCCCCGGACCTTCGATCTCCGCTTCCCACTTGTACTTCCTTTCCGTGGATCCCTCCAGCTCCGCCTCCATCTTGTACTTCCTCCCCGGCGGCCCCTGAATCTCCGCCTCCCATCTGTACTTCCGTTCTCCAGACCCTTTGATCTCCTTCGTCAGTTTGTACTTCCGGTCAGAATCACGGCTCTTTGGGCCGACCAATAGGTCAAACTTAGTTTCCAATTCAGAAACTCGGTCGCAGAGATACTGCAGAGGATAATCCGGCTGCACCCTCCGGCGAATCCGCTGGTACTTGCAAGACGACGGAGATTTCTCAATCTGGACCAGATCCGTCACGCTGTCGAATAGATCAATTGGGGAAGGGGATGAAAATCCGAAAGGGAAACCGAGATCTTCAACCTCGTCGTCGATGAACGAAGGAAACCCTAATAATAATACTGAAGGTTCGATGATCGAGGTTTCTCTGACGACGAGAGGCGAACATGTGTACGGATCGAGTAGATCGATTCTACGAATCCAGCTCATCGTTGATAAGTGTTTTGACTCGTGGTTCGTGAACTCAGCGAATCACAGGTCACGAGTTACAAAAATAAAAATTGTGTGTGTTACAGTGATAATAGCTACTGAAAGCAACAAAGCTCTTTTGATTCGTAGTGATAATAGCTCACGAATTAATTATACAAAATTTCCATCAAAATAAGGTTGAAGAAGAAGACAAATTCTTGAGTTTTACGAAGATGAGATTGAAAAAAGAGCAAGAACGGTCAAAAACAAGTGGGCCTCAAGGATTAATTTGACATTTTCAATTGCGCAATTCCGGTTTGCCATGTCCATGCCTTTGATTTTGAATCTTCAAGCTAATTATATAATGTTTTCCATTAATTACATCATAAGTTTGTTTATTTTTTTTGGGTAAACGTCTTATTTCCCTCCCAAAAAACTATTATCTAGTAACAGGTCTACACAAAGTTTCACCTTTGTCTTAAGTCCTTCTACTATGAAAGTTACAAACTTATTTCCCCCCAATTTGAAAGATCAAAACATATTTACACATAGAATAGAAGTTCAAAACTAATAACCATCCAGACCAAGATTTAATTTGGTTTACTGTTGATCAATAATAAATTAACCACTTTCAAACCAATTTAACTCGGATTACGATCCGATTAGAATTTGTAAACCGGAATTAGATCCGAAATTAAATCCAATCGAAAATAAAACCTCCAAAAATCGGATCAAATCTTAAATCACAAAAAAAAAAATCCCCAACCAATTGAAGAGAAGATTCTAACCCTAAAATCGATTTAGGAATCAAAAATCCTCAAATCCAGAGATTGGGGAGTGAGAGCTGCTGAATCTCTCACTTGAAACCTTTAATCTCTCTTGAAACTTCAAATCACAAATAGAACCCTCCTTCTTCCCGAATCTCACTTGAAAGCTTTCTCAATTTTGAGTTTTTTTTTATCTTCTCTGTAAATGATCCCCCCAACTGGAGTCACCTGAGAAAGAGTAGCGGCGGAGATAGAGGCTTCCTCAGGGTGGAGTAACTGTCAGGGATGAAGGATTTGTGGTTGCAGGAGGATGGGAAAGAGGATGAGTTTGAGGGTGGAGGCTATGTCGGGGAAAGATGGTGGCTCAGATGGTTCGGGTGGGTCGGATGGTTCGGGTGGGTCAAGGTCAGGCGCTGGGGACTAGCCAGAATCCATGGCAGAGGAAGAAACTGTTTTTTTTATGCTCACATCTGTAACAAAACTGTTTTTTTTTTTGTCGGTAAAATCTCACAAGCTTAAAACTTGAATAAGATGTACAATAAACTTAAATAAATTGCTCAATCTCAGTGCTAGAGATTTATCTTTTTTATGATAATATACATCCAAAAACTGTAGAAACCAAATCATAGTTTAAAAAGATGGGAATTTTGATTTGCAATTAACCATTTTTTGTTCTCAATAGCGTGCGTGTGTTGTTGGTGTTGGTTCGATATCATCACGATGTCGGTATTGTTGTTGTTGTTGGTCTGCGTCGGAGGAGGAGGAAGAAGAAGAATTGATGTATATATCTTGCTTTTGGAAAATCGATGTTAGAACAATCAAATTTGGAAAATCAATTTTTAAGGTTCTTCAATTTTTAAAATTGATTTGAGAATTTTTTTGAGGAAACTGGGTATTTTACCCGAGTTACGGATCAGATTTCAGTTCGGGTCGGGTTTTTAATTTGGTTCGGTATCCGGTATAATTGGTTTCGTACTAGGTTTAGGTCGCAAACCATTAAAACCGAATTCTATGTGTAAATATTCTTCGATATTTTAAATTGGGGGGAAATAAGTTTGTAACTTTCAGAGCAGGGAGACTGAAGACGAGGGTGAAAATTCGTGTGAACCTGTTACTAGGTAATAGTTTTCCGGGGGGAAATATGACGTTTACCCTTTTTTGCGTGGAAATTATTTTAATCAAGTGGTTGAATAAAATGTTCAATAATGCTTTTACATCCGAAAGTTTGAGTTTTAATTCTCAAAAAACGTAATCTCTGCAAATTAATGGAGACAAGTTTATAAAAAATTATTTAATATGGTGCAAATAAAACCGTTCATCATAATCGTGAATCGTTGTAGAGTAGATAACATTGTCTTAATAATAGTTCTGATAATTTTTCAGTATTAAAAAAAATATATATAAAATAGTTGAGGATAACCGCGTATTTACGTATAAAAAGACGAAAACGACCTTGAAACGTGTAAAATATTACGGCGACAAGAGAATCTTTCGGTGGGATTACACAACCTGGTAAAAGATGGCAGCTCTTCCCACGTGAGCCACACCAAAATAAAGTTTCTCACTCTCACCAAGGCAAAAGCTACGAACGAAAAATTCGAATGACTCTTTAAGCAAACAAAAAAGAAGCCCATTAATCATGTAAAAAACCCAAAACGTAATAATCGTTGTAAATGAACTATTCGCATAACTATAACAAGTAGTTCAATGAAACCTACAAAGATTTGTTACCAAATTTGATTAAGTAGCAGTGAGGAAAATAGTATCCTCGTAATTCACTTGATCACAAAAATAACCAATGTAACCTACCATACTAGCAACAAAACCAACTATACCCAAACTAACCAAACCCCTAAACCAGTTCTTCTTGTTCTCATCGGTTTCTCTCTCCGCCACTGCATCCTCAATCTCCTTCTCCCATGACGCATCTTGAAATTCTTCCGGTAACGATTCGACAAACGAGAAAACCGAACCGGTTTCATCAATACCACCACTCTCGTTGGTTGGAGCGGTCAAGTGGTTGTCAAAAGCCTCTTCAAGTTCGGTTAACCTCTTAGCCATGCATGCAAGTTTCAACTCTTCCTCTTCATCGTCCTTAACCGACGATATCTCCGCACTTAAAAGAGTCTTCGTGAAAATAAACCGGTGTTGGATTTTCCGGTATGCATCAAGATCACCATCGCCGAAACATATTTCTTCTAGTAGACACTCAATTTCTTTGAGTTTCTTCTCCAAGATTCTACTACTTCTCGAATTCTTCTTCATCCTCTTCTTAACCATTGTTTTTTGTTTCTTTTTCTTCCTCCCATTTTCAAAAGATTTTAAACAGTTAAAATAACTTCTCCTAGTGGGTGGCGACGGTTTATGAGAAATGCCCAGTTAAGTGGGCCTAAAACTTAATTGACTCAGGCCCATTTAAAACACTTTTGAATGACTGGGCCTCACAAACCCAAATATATTTAGGGTTTTCATTCCATGAGTCTTCATATTTAAGGTTAAAACTTAAGCTTTTGTTGCTTCCTCCCTCGCCGTCGTCTCACAGGTTTCTTCACTTTTGAATTTTATGATTACCTGAAATCTGTCGGAAATTTGTGTGCGTGTGATCGATCTGTTTGCGATTTTACAGAAGAAGAAGAAAGAAAGAGGTTGAAAATATGGCTTATGCAGCAATGAAGCCCACGAAGGCTGGTTTGGAAGAGCCACTCGAGCAAATTCACAAGATCAGGATTACTCTCTCCTCAAAAAATGTGAAGAACCTCGAAAAAGGTTTTAGTTTTTTTGTTTCCTTTGATTTTGATGATCTAATAGTGTCAATTCAACTATCACCTTGTTAGTATGTTTGATTTATAGAGAATTTCGAGGGCTTAGTGTTTTTACTGGTTACGGGTTTTAAGAAATGTGGGAGATTGTATCTGAACTAATGCGAAAAGGATGTTGCTTTATTCTATTTGATTCAAAGAGTAGATTTTGATGACTTGGGTTAAATAGTGAATCAGTGTTTTTGATGTCTTATTGGTCCGAATAAAATTGTGTAGTGTGCAGTGATTTGGTTCGTGGAGCCAAGGAAAAGAGACTCAGAACCAAGGGACCAGTGAGAATGCCAACCAAGGTTCTTAAGATCACTACCCGAAAAGCTCCTTGTGGTGAAGGTATATATATAATTGCTATCTCAACTTTTTATGTTGCCTGTGAGAAACACTAGAGCTTGAGTTTTGGGAACCATTCCTCCATTTATGAAACAAAAAAAACACTTTCTATGATCTTTCGTTAGTGTGAGTAGCCTAGGGATTTAGGTCTTGTAACATGTGATTAATCTCAATTCTTGGGATTCTTGACATGGCTGAAACTCTCAACTATGGTTTTGTAACAGGAACCAACACATGGGACAGATTCGAACTGAGGGTTCATAAGCGAGTGATAGATCTCTTCAGCTCTCCTGATGTTGTCAAGCAAATCACTTCCATCACCATTGAACCTGGTGTTGAGGTTGAGGTCACCATCGCCGACTCTTAGATTTCTTTTTTTTCTTTCTTTTCTCCGGAACCTCTGCAAGAAACAATCTCTTTGTTCCTCGGTTAGAGCCTACACTCGTGTCTCTCCAGTTGATTTGGGAAACCTTGTTGTAGTGAAACTTTAGCTCTTGTGTTTTATTAGTCGAGGAGATTTTGTCCGTCGAGTTTTTATTTACATCTATCAAGATAATAACGTACGTACTTTAGTCTACACTAAATTCTAGAGGCTCTTGGTTGTTAAAAGGAATAAAGCTACAATTAAATGAGTAACTTAGTGATGTTATATGACGCTAAAAAATAATGAAATCTATCTTGAAACTTTGATAGCAAAGCACTTGTATGAACTCGCAGAATACACTGAAACGTCATCTATTTTGTTTTTATCATACATTTGTTAAAAAAAACTAGTGATACGTACTTGGTCTCACTTTCATCAACCATCTCTTTTAACACCCTTGGAAAATTGATTATAAGCAGAGACAAGATCTCCATCTCCATTGTAGTGACCATCTAAGAACATTACCTCCTCCGGAGTGCAGCTAATAAGAGAGAAGCGAACCTTCTGAATGGTCTGGAGTGTTTCGAAACTGTTTCCAAATTTCAATTTCCCGCTCTTTTTGCTCCCAAATCGAAATGCCCTCTTTTGAAATCGACTCCTAATAATCTTTGGACAATTAAAAAACAAAACAAAATTGACTTCAGATTCTTCTCTGCGTCTCTCGCAACGGTTCAAATTCGTAGACCTTCGATCTCCGATTCTATATTAAGCTCCGAAAAATCCCATCCGGTTTCTGGGTTCCCATTTTGCTTCTCTTCTCGCTTTTTTTGTTTTCTGTTTTCTAGGGTTTTATCGCTTTTTCCTGTGAGTGGAAATTTGGGGAAGAAGAAGGAAGATGCACATAAAAGAGATATGTTTGGAAGGTTTCAAATCATACGCAACAAGGACGGTGGTGTCTGGTTTCGATCCGCATTTCAACGCGATAACGGGTCTGAATGGATCGGGGAAATCCAACATCCTCGATTCCATCTGTTTCGTTCTGGGTATCACTAATCTTCAGCAGGTTCGAGCTGCTAATCTGCAGGAGCTCGTTTACAAGCAAGGACAAGCTGGGATCACCAAGGCCACCGTGTCGGTCACCTTTGACAATTCCCAGAGAAACAGGAGCCCTCTCGGCTACGAGGAACATCCCGAGATAACCGTCACCAGACAAGTAGGTTTCTTGTTTCTCTTTCAATAGCTTTGAAGTAGATAGTTTTATCACCCTCTGCAATGACTGCTGATGCAGAGAGATATCAATACATGGGTTTGTCAAAATTTGCGTGAATTTGAATTTCTGTGGAAAATAAAGCTATGGTGAAATGGCTCTTTCATTTGCTCACGGTAATCTTTTCCTTTGTATCCTTTTGGTTTCGAAGATTGTAGTTGGTGGTCGGAACAAGTATTTGATAAATGGGAAGCTTGCACAACCAAGTCAAGTCCAGAATCTTTTCCACTCGGTGCAGCTTAATGTCAACAATCCCCACTTTCTCATCATGCAAGGGCGAATCACCAAAGTCTTAAACATGAAACCTCCCGAGATCCTATCCATGCTTGAGGAAGCTGCTGGAACAAGAATGTATGAAAACAAGAAAGAGGCTGCACTGAAAACGCTTGAAAAAAAGCAAACCAAGGTTGATCAGATAAACAACCTTCTAGATCATGAGATATTGCCGGCTTTAGAGAAACTGAGGAAAGAAAAAGCGCAATACATGCAGTGGGCTAACGGTAATGCAGAACTGGATCGACTAAAGAGGTTCTGTATTGCCTTTGAATATGTTCAAGCAGAGAAAATAAGAGACAACGCTGTTCATGGGGTTGAAGAAATGAAGGCGAAACTCACTAATATTGGCGAGGAAACAGAAAATACACAGGTAGAAATACAGGAAATTGAGAAACAAATAAAAGCTTTGACTCTGGCAAAGGAAGCCAGCATGGGGGGAGAAGTCAAAAGTCTGTCGGAGAAAGTGGATTCCCTGTCTCAAGAAATGACACGTGAATCATCTAAACTTAATAATAAGGAGGACACCCTTCTTGGAGAAAAAGAGAATGCTGAAAAGGTTAGAGAGGGGACTAAAATTTTTTTTTTGTTGTCAGAAGAGTTGCCGATTCTCAGTTATTTCTGACATCTATAACTTCCTACTTGGTGTTGCTAGATGGTTCATAATATAGAAGATTTGAAAAAATCTGTAAAAGAGAGAGCATCTGCTGTGAAGAAGTCTGAGGAAGGAGCGGCAGACCTAAAACGAAGAGTCCAGGAACTCTCTAACACATTGGAAGATTGTGAAAAGGAACACCAGGTAGTACCACTAAAAAACATATATTTATTTCATGCCAAATAGTAATCATTTGTCTTATGTTCATTGGATTTATGCCCCTTGATAATTAGGGTGTACTAGCTGGTAAGAGTAGTGGAGATGAAGAGAAATGCCTAGAAGATCAATTACGGGATGCAAAGATTGCTGTTGGAACAGCAGGAACAGAGTTGAAACAGCTGAAAACCAAAATAGGACACTGCGAAAAGGAGCTAAATGAGAGAAAATCTCATTTAATGTCAAAACAGGATGAAGCCGTTGAAGTGGAGAATGAACTTGGTTCTAGAAAAAATGATGTGGAACGTGTAAAAAAGGCACTTGAATCTATTCCTTACAAAGAGGGTCAAATGGAAGCTTTAGAGAAGGTTAGCATGGTCACCTTAGTTGATTTTCTCTACTTTTACATAAAGTATATTCTCTAACTGAAATTTTCGTTTAGGACCGCGGATCTGAACTTGAAGTTGTGCAAAGGCTGGATGATAAAGTGCGCGGCTTATCAGCTCAATTAGCAAATGTTCAGTTTACATACCGTGATCCTGTGAGAAACTTTGACCGATCAAAGGTGAAAGGTGTGGTCGCAAAACTAATAAAAGTAAAAGATAGGAACTCAATGACAGCATTGGAGGTAAATTGGGTATACCATTACACAATACACATTGCTGAATTTTTAATTGTCTAAAGTCACTTTCCTTTTTTTTTTTAGGTAACTGCTGGTGGGAAGTTGTATAATGTTGTTGTAGACTCAGAAGATACTGGAAAACAGCTCCTTCAAAACGGTGCTCTTCGGAGAAGAGTTACAATTATACCTCTGAACAAAATTCAATCTCACGTTGTTCAGCCTAGAGTGCAGCAAGCGACGGCTAGATTGGTATGTGGATCTTTTGTTTGGTATTTTCAAATTTGATAGCTTTGTTTTCTTGTTTTTTGCAATTTTTCTATTTATTTTCAGGTTGGAAAGGATAATGCAGAACTGGCACTTTCTTTAGTCGGTTATAGTGAGGAATTAAAGGTACCCGCCTGCGTATAGTAACAAGAGTCTGATACATAGTCCTCCATTTATCAAATTTTCAAGAATATCATAATATGCATCGCTGATAATTTTTCATCTCATGCATGAGCTCTAAGTGTTGAATTTCAAGTTTTCGGTTGAATCATGGATTCATGGTCTTTTGCAGAATGCCATGGAGTTTGTTTTTGGCTCCACTTTTGTTTGCAAAACTACTGATGCAGCAAAGGAAGTAAGTCTTTCCAAGCATTTAGTATTATATGTGGTGTTGCAGCGGCTTCAGCTATTCTCTCTTGTGAGATGATGTTAACTTATACTTTGACTCTATACGTGGAATATGTAGTGTGTAGATGTATTTTGATTGCCTAAGCTTTTTTTCTAGTAACCTTATATGCATGTTCACTTGTGCCTGTGGTATATAGACTGTTAAAGCTATCTCTGATCATTAAAGTGAAGCACACGATACACACCATACTCTTTCTTTAGGTTAATGGAATATACTTAATTGTATAGCCTTTCTGGAACTGGTTCTAGCAGTGGGAGAATTCTCATTTATGTTTACTCTTGAGGGATCACATCTGATAATCTATTCTAAGGTTTTATCACTGTTGTTGGGTTATAGATGCAACATTTACCTTGATTTCTCACCCATTGTCTTTGCTACTATTTAGTAGATTTATTTTATTTCTTATTAATCCTTGCCTCTAGAGTTCAGTCTTATATGTGCTCCTCATTGTTTCGTCTGCAGGTTGCTTTTAACCGGGATATTCGGACTCCAAGTGTCACACTTGAAGGTGATATATTCCAGCCAAGTGGTCTTCTTACTGGTGGGAGTCGCAAGTATGTCTTTCTTTCTTGGACTCTTAGATCTCTTCTGAGAGTCATCTTCTTGATTTCTTACGGATGTGGTTCTGAAACGCCTAAGGATAAAAGCATTTTGTTCATATTCATTCCTTTGCCTTAGGGGTGGAGGTGATCTCCTTAGGCAACTTCATGACCTGGCAGAGGCGGAATCAAAATTACAAGGACACCAGAAAAGGTTGGCTGACATTGAAGCGCAGGTAAAATCCCTTATGCTATTCTTCCACGATAGAGTTAAATACACTTTGGAACTTATCAGGCGTGCTATGCATATTTCGAAATTGCAAAGAAAATGTATGAGACAGTAGCTTACTAATTCTCTCTGATTGCTCTCTTTAGGCTCCTCATGTCACAGTAATAAAGTGCTTTCAGTATATTAAACATAATATGCTTGTTTATCTTGACATCTCCGATCAGAGCTTCACCTCAGTAATAAATTGCTCTCTTTAGGCTCCCCATGTCACAGTAATAAAGTGCTTTCAGTATTTTAAACGTAATCTGCTTGTTTATCTTGACATCTCAGATCAAAGAGCTTCAGCCTCTGCAAAAGAAATTCACAGATGTTAAAGCACAGCTGGAGTTAAAAACGTATGACTTGTCCTTATTTCTGAAGAGGGCTGAACAGAATGAGCATCACAAGGTTGTTACCTCCATCTTCTATTTATATCTTGTGAGCTAAATTGTCATTTTCATATTGCCTTTTTTGGTACTTGAGGCACATACTTGCACTTTTGATCCCGCCTACCTTTTGTATATATAGCTTGGCGAAGCAGTAAAAAAACTTGATGTAGAGCTCGAAGAAGCCAGATCCCAGGTCAAAGAGAAGGAACTGGCTTACAATAATTGTGTTGATGCTGTCTCCACATTAGAGAAATCCATCAAAGACCATGACAAAAGCAGAGAGGGACGACTCAAGGACTTGGAAAAAATTATTAAGACCATCAAAGCTCAGATGCAGGCAGGTTTCAAAGATTTAAAGGTACTCTAGATCTTTCAGTCGGGTGCTTATATGCCATTGAACTTCTTGAATCCTATTTTCTTTTCCTTGTCCTGGGTTATCCAGATTTATTGAAACATTGCCTTCTTTTGAATTTTTGGAGTTTTTTTTTATTTTTTAATCTTTTTGCCTACTTCCAAAATTCGCTGTAACGTTCCCTATGGTTCTTCATGCTCACAGAGTCATGAAAATGAAAAAGAGAAGCTTGTGATGGAGGAAGAAGCGATGGTTCAGGAACAATCGTCCTTGGAGAGCCAGTTAGCTTCATTGAAAACCCAAATTATCACTCTGAATTCGGAAGTAGACGAGCAGCGGGCCAAGGTGACTGTAGTTTGCTACTCTTGGTGAGATTTGTTGAAAATGAAGAAATATATCATGTTAAGATATGATTTCCCTGCAGGTTGATGCCTTACAGAAGATTCATGACGAGTCTCTTGCGGAGCTCAAGTTGATACATGCAAAGATGAAGGAATGTGATACACAGATAAGTAGTTTTGTCACCGACCAGGAAAATTGTCTGCAGAAGCTTAGTGACATGAAGCTTGAGAAAAAGAAGCTGGAAAATGAGGTATTTTTTCTATCTCGTCTTCTTCTCATGCATGGGTTTGTGCATCTTTTATAGAAGTGCTATCAGTCGTATCCATTATTCTTTTTGAGTGTTTTGTATTTGCCTTAAATTTCTTCTTAATGGGTAAGAAACAGATATGCATTTAATGAAAAATGCTGAGTGAAGTGGAACTGAATATAAAAATTAAGACTTTCTGGTAACTTGATTGTGATATAAAAAGTTGGAAAAGTTTGGTACTTTTTTTGTTGTTAAGAAGTTCTACAAGGACTTAATTTTTGAAATTTCTGCATGTCAAGGAATATATTTTCCATGAGAACTCTCTCCAATTTATTTATAGGTAGTAAGAATGGAGACGGATCAGAAGGATTGCTCAGTGAAAGTCGACAAACTTGTTGAGAAGCATACATGGATAGCATCTGAAAAGCAACTTTTTGGAAAAGGAGGGACAGATTATGATTTTGAATCTTGTGATCCGTATGTAGCTAGAGAAAAACTTGAAAAGCTCCAGTCAGATCAATCAAGGTATGTGTATAAAGATAAACATTTATCTTTATCCAACCTATATTATCTTCACATTCATGGAGTGAAACGTCAATAATAATATGCAATCTTCTTCTTTTTCCTGGTGATTCATTTCCCTCATGAAGTTTGGAAAAAAGAGTGAACAAGAAGGTTATGGCTATGTTTGAGAAAGCAGAAGATGAATACAATGCTCTGATATCGAAGAAAATTACAATCGAGGTTAGTTACCGAGTGCTGAGGGCCTGATGTATTTCAATAGCTTCGTGTGCAATCACTAATGGGATTTTTTTCATTAGAATGACAAATCCAAAATCACGAAAGTAATTGAGGAGCTCGATGAGAAGAAAAAAGAAACCCTGAAAGTTACATGGGTTAAAGTTAACCAGTAAGTTGCGTTCTTTTCTCCAACAATGGGTCTACTTCATTTCTCTCCATCTCTTTTCTGATAATTAGTTTTGTTAAATCCTTATGTTTAGGGATTTCGGATCAATCTTTTCAACTCTACTACCCGGCACCATGGCAAAACTTGAACCTCCTGAAGGCGGTAGCTTCCTTGATGGTCTTGAGGTGCGTGTTGCCTTTGGAAAAGTTTGGAAGCAGTCTTTATCAGAACTCAGCGGAGGGCAAAGATCTCTTCTTGCGCTATCGCTAATCTTGGCATTGCTTCTCTTCAAACCGGCTCCTCTTTATATTTTAGACGAGGTACATCTTTGCTTTTCAAATTCAGACTTCTCGATTGATATTTTAAATTCCCATGATTGGAAGAAGATTAAGATGATGTTCTATTGTGGAATACTGATTCGCATAACAATCAATGCTGTGAAAAGAGAAAAAAAAACTCATGATCATGAATTTGTCAGGTTGATGCAGCTCTTGATCTCAGTCACACGCAGAACATAGGAAGGATGATAAAAGCTCATTTCCCTCACTCTCAGGTCAAAATCTATATCTCTCAAGCCTTCCTTACTTACTCTTATGTTGTTTACTTAAATTCCAAATTTGGTCTCTAAACCATCTCTGCTTTTGAAACTCAAATCTTTAACAGTTTATCGTGGTTTCGCTGAAAGAAGGAATGTTCAACAATGCCAATGTTCTTTTCCGGACAAAGTTCGTTGATGGAGTTTCAACAGTTCAGAGGACAGTAACAAAGCAAACCAAGTGATCTGCTCTTATACCTCAATCGAATCCATTAGTTTCAATATATCATTCCAAAAACTATTTATCAATATGCAGATTTTGCAATCCCATTCAGATTTAATAATGTTCTATTAGTGTATATCCATTGTCTATATATTTTTAAGATCGAAAAGCTTACAGCTTTAGGCCGTTTCGTCTAGCAATTCTCTTTGCTATTAAGAGATTCGGTATAACTGTAGAAATCACTTACGATGGTCTTAATGGATTCAAATCCGGTTTGGTTTTCTATCGGTTCTGTTTCTTCGTATCAAGGAATTCCGGGTTTTGCTACCAATGTTTCTTTTTAATTGAAAATAATTATTGGTTAAAGATTATTTAAGAGTACAAAGTAAATTATATGGTCAGGGACAACTCCGATTAGTTAACAGCTTTATCCAATCCGCCATTCTTGTAAAACGCGGATATAAGATCTGTAAATGCAAACAAAACAAATAAATCTAGAACTTATCCTCTATGACTTATAAAAATAAAAACAAAAATTATAAATAGGATTAGATGTTTAAGAGCAGACGGAGCTTTTGTATCTCTTCTCATGAATCGGAATTAGGTCTGTAGTATTTGTAAAATTCTTTTTTAAAAGGAATAGATTTCCCTCAAGAAAATTATGTTTCTAAATATACAAACAGAACCGGCTCTAAGATTTGAAATGCTAGAAACAAATTTTTTTGTTTTAATTTGTGCACAAATTTTGAATATGAGATTTTGATCAATCGTCACAATTTTCTATATCAATAAATCTATAGAAATTGGCCTTCTAAAAATTTATCAATCTTTGATGATAAAAGAACTCATTTAGCTTTTCTCTTTTTAAAAACAAAACAAAACAAAATTATGCTCGTTTGTGTGAGTTCTTTTTTTTTTTTAATTAGTGTCTTCTTATCTTTCATGTTGTTGGCTTAGTTTTTCTTTTCTTCGGTTTTTTTTTTGTCTTAACATTTGTCATCATCCAATCCCCTTTCTTGTAAAACGCGGAAATTAAATTAATGAGCTCATTAACATCGTCATCAAACAATCGTCATTGTCATTAACCGTTCCACTCTCATAATACATAGGATCAAATGAGATTACATCAAATTCTCCGCATGCTTCATCGCCGGCGTTATCGTTACACCAACCTCTTTGTCCTTGCGCAAAAGTTTCCCTTGGACATCGGTGTGGATTTTTATCGATGCTATTTTCGGATATGTTATGTCCAATTTCATAAAATTGGTCGTGAAAAATCTGTCGTGGGACATTGTAGATTTTTCTCGGTGTTACTTTCGGGTATTTTATGTCCAATTTCATAAAACTGATGGTGAAAAATCTGCCGTGGGACATTGTGATTTTCAGTCTCTTCTGGTCATGGCGTATTTTGTAATCAGAGGTTTTGCTCCTATGTTCGTGGGAGTTCAGGTGCAAGATTGAGCTGTTCGCATTGTATGTTTGATTCTGATGACTAGTCTACTGACAGCTTTAGTGCTTATCTTGAGCCAAGGGCAGGGCCGGCTCAATTTTAGTGGAGGTCTTTGGGCAAAAAAAAAAAATTTGGGTATAAAAGTAAAAAAAAAAAAAAAGATGTGGTCTTTTTTAGTAATAAAATAATTTTTTTTTTTATATAAATTCGGGATTCTTTTTTAGTATTACAAAAAAAAAATATGTGGGGTCTTGTGGCAGTCGCCCTCCTCGCCTCTTATCTGGGCTGGCCCTGGCCAAGAGCCAACTCGAGGCACAAAAATAGTGGTTTGGATCGCGGTTGTTGTTGTCATTGGAGGGCAAACTAGGCTAACAGATGTAGCCCAACGAATATATTCTTAGAAATGTTCTTTTTTTTTCTTATCGATTGGAGACTGGATTAGAGATTCTTGAGAATTTTCTTTCTTTTTTCTTTTTTTAAATGATTTGCGTTTTGTTCTTTTTGTAAATCCTGATTGTGGTTAAGTATTTTCAACAAACCCGGTTTAGTACAATTCAATTAAAATCTTCCAGATTGAACCATTAAAGCAAACGAAGCACGAGCCTCTCTTAACTTCTTCTCTTCACACAGAATATAAATCAACTAAGTGTGACTAATCGAACGAAAAAAATAAAAGATACTATTAACTTCGACAAAAAATAATAGATACTATTTAAATTTAAAACTAGGATGGTATGGTTGCCCGCACTTTTTTTTTTTTGGTAAAAATAAGTTAATTGTAATATTTAGGTGATGATTGGTTCTTCCGCTATCTCCCACAAATATTATGGTTCCGAATGGAGAAAGTGGATCAGGCGGTGCGGATTAAATGGTTCAAACGGATCAAGTGCAGATCAGGCGGATCAAGTGTGAATCAGACGGATCATGTGGAACAAGTGCGGATCAAGCGGTTCAAAATATATGGTTGAATGGAAAAAGCGTTACAAAACGTATATTTGAATTAAATATATATATAATAAATATTGTTATGGTTATAAATATTATAATATATTATATATAAAATTACTTCAAATACAATACACCGATGAAAAACAAAAAAATTAAGATCATGTATTTTGGGTTGTCCATAACATATTTGCAATATGTTCTCTGGTCGATTCTTTTGGATTTCGAATAGTTCGGATATAGACATTTAAGAACCATTCATGAACCGAAAATAAAATTGGTTCGGATATCTTTCGGTTTGGTTCAATATGAGTAGTTAATGTCTAACCCGAATTAAATTGGTTCGGGTACCTTGACAAATATAATTAAGAATTATTGGATCTTTTAGAAATTTTAGATATTTTGGTATAAATATAACTAATATATTCGGTTAATAATTATAATTTTGGGTAGTTTGGTTATTTCAAATTTAAATATAACTAATATTTTTGGGTATTTAATTGTATGGTTCGGCTCGGTGTCTTCCATTTTGGTTTGGTTCAGTTTTGTTATTTGGTTCCGGGTAATTTTCTAAACCTAGTACGTAACATGTATTTGAATAAAAAAAGTAAAAGGTATTTTGAAACACATCTAAAATAAATTTTAGATACCATGTGGGTTTGAGTTAATTATATAAAGTTTTTTCACATTTTTAAATATTAAAAAAAAAGAAATGAAATGATCCACTCTAATATGCTGTGTATTTGAAGAGATCAAACTGTTTATGATGGAACTTAAATTTTACTCACAAAAATGAAACGCAAGCGGTACTTTAATTGTTTTATTATTTTAATACAAAAAATGCATTACAATAAACTTCAACGTTGAATGAAGAACAAAGATGGTTCGTCTGTATCCTACATTGAACCGTGTTATTTCCATCATTCTATTCAAAGCCTATGTTTGCGATTGTGGTTTTTGGCGGTTAACAACAATCACGTAAACCGTTTTGTACTGCTTTTACTTTTTTTCAAATCGATTATAATATTTGAAATTGTATAAATTTATGAAATCTCATAATGTGATTTTTTTTTTTGCAAACTGTTTGGAATATATAATAAACGACATGAAAAGATCAATGCAAAATTAAACTAATATAATGAATATGTAGGGATTAAAAATATAAACTAAACATAATTCAAAATATATTCGGCATAAAATTTGTACCAAGTCAATTAAATTTAGGTTAACAATTTCTTTGACTTTCATGAAAAGAAGATCAATAAATTTAATATCCCTAGACAAATTACAAAGAATTTCTTATGACTCTAATACAATTCACGATTGGTTTGGAGTAAATACCTATAAAAACATATAATTATAAATTCACGTAAATATCATACAAATAATATATGTGTTTATTGAAACAACTTATTTGTTTTAGAAATTAAGGGCTTTTCTAATAGGCTGATCAAACATAAAATCATAACAGGGAGAAACTGCTCGATCAACATTTTACATGCATCTTCATCTAAATGTGAAAATAATATTCATTGTAAAACAAAATATAAGTCAAATTGTTCAATATAATATACATTAGTTAAAAAATGTTTTGAACACCTTCAACCTGATTTAAGAGTAGTAAGGTGGTTCGCCCGCACAAACATTATGTTTGCGATTGCGGTTTTTGGCGTTTAACAACAATCACGTAAACCGTTTTGTACTGCTTTTACTTTTTTTTAAATCTATTATAATATTTGAAATTATATAAATTTATGAAATCTCAGTATGTGAAATTTTTTTTTTTTCCAAAATGTTTGAAATATATAATAAACGACATGAAAAGATCAATGCTAACGTCTACGAAATTACATATTGTAGAACGTAGAAAATATATTCTAGCATACTAACGTCTTTTTGGTGCTCGTAATTTATCGAACGGTTTATTCGATCGTCTCTAGCTGCTTTAACTGTATATATGATTCGATGCAAACTGTTAAAGTATATACAATTAACTTTAACAGTTACAAGAGGATGCCTGTATATATGATTCGATGCAGGAGGATGCATGTATATGATTCGATGCAGACGTAAACTGCTTGCTTGTTTATCTTGACATCACAGATCAAAGAGCTTCAGCCTCTTCAAAAGATATTCACAGACGTTAAAGCACAGTTTGGAGCTAAAAACGTATGACTAGTCTTTTTTTCTGAAGAGGGCTGAACAGAATGAGCATCACAAGGTCTATCTATATCTCTCGAGCTGAATTGTCAGTTTCATATTGCCTTTTCTTGGTACTTGAGGCGCATATTTACACTTTCTTGTATATAGATATATAGCTTGGCGAAGCAGTACAAGGGTAAAACGTGAACCTACCAAGTGATCTGTTCTTATATCCCAATCGAATCCATCACTATGCAGATTTTGCAACCTCATTCGGATTTATGGCAAAATGTTGTTCTATTGTATAATGTGTCCATATTTTAGGTCGAAAGCTTACCTTAAGCTTTAGGTTTTGTCTTGCAGTTTTCTCTTTGCTGTGAAGAGATTCGGTTTGAGGAATGTTCTGTTATGGTGGTCAAATGGGATTCAAAGACGGTTCTGTTTTCTATCGGATCTGTTTGTTTGTATCAAGGGTTTGCTACAAATGTTTCTTTATACTGTAGTTGAAATGAAATATTGTTTGTTTGGGTTGATTTTTTTATTGGTTGTATACTTGGTTAAGCTGGTGAATAAGGAACGGAGATCAGTATTTTTTATTTATTCCTATATAATTATGAACTATCACATCATGACGCTCAAAGATTAACGAGAAATCATAAACTGATTTCTTTTCTTTCTTTTTTTTTTGTCAAAAATTCGGAACTCAAACTATTACAATGCATTTTCTAATGCTGATATTTATGTTCCAACCACCGCAAATGCGGATACCAACAGAAAGATACATTTGATCTAATTTAGTTTCAGTTGATTTTTTTTTTAAAGAAAATTATTCAAGTTATATAGCATGAGTCACGAAAAGGGTGAGATAATCCCATTGGTAGGAGAAGAAATGAATAAAGAATTTTTTTTTAAAAAGCAGAGAAGCACTTTGGGGGGGGGGGGGGATATCGAATTAAATATACACACTTGAGAAGTCAAAATGTTGGATGAAAAAAACTGATTAAGTAGTAAGCGGTAGTTGACATTTAATTCTAGTTAGCAAAGCAAAGATAAATAGGACTGCAAAATACCAAATGACTTGAGAAAAAAAAAAAAAAATCACATGGAAAGAGATTTGTGAAATCTTTTGGCGGTGCACTAGAAAAGCAGGAACATGAGACTTTCTGTTGTAAAATACTACAAGAACCACCATTGCATTTAATTTATCTATTTAAAGTATAAGTTTTGTCCATTGAAGAGATTAGACAATTAGTTTAAGGTTGTCATTTGTCAACGCTTAATTCATATGTAATTTGGTTAGTAAGCCAACGGTCGAATATTGCATGCAGTCGCCTTCGATTTGACTTCCACTCTCTTTGAACTATTTTTATGTGAAATCATATCATTGACACGTAATCGTATGTCAAACCGCCCTTTCTAACATATTATTATATTATCGTTAAAACTAATACATTTTTTCCTAAGAAACGCCTCTTCGAATGTGGATGTGATTCTTATAATATATTATTCATATCAACAATCTGTTCCTGCTGATTCTTAATATTTGATTGATAATTTATCATAAAAATAAATTCTATCCGTTTCATAGAAAAGTGTCGGTTTCATACAAAAAATCGTTTTAACATATTTCACATAAATTAGGAAAAGAAAAAATTATGTATACAAATATGCTCTCATTTAATATATTATATTGAAAAAAAAAGTGAGCTTTGGCTTCGGTTATAAAAAGATTTAAAAGAGAACATGCATGATCTCTGATATCGTTTGTGAAAGAAAAAAAGTGGAGTATATGTAATTTTTTTGTTGAAACTTGTGACATTATAAAGGTAAAGTTTAAATTGTGGAACTATTAGTTGTCATTTATACGAAAAATAATGATAGACCATTACGCCAATTATAAGTTAGTAGATGAGTAAATATCAAGCAGTAATTAGCTTGTAAACTTTCCAATGGAATCAAGTTGCAAAATAAAAATGTAAGAAGAACCATATTTTGGAAACACTCAAAACAGTAATGAGGAAATTTATGGAGGAGAGAAGATATCATATATATTGTGGTTTAAGAGATGAGGATTTGGGTAGGCTAAGAAAATCCCAGAAGACATGGAAAACTCTCGTGCTTCGATACCTCCATAGTCCCAATTCCTTTTCACATTTCAAACATTAAAATGATCATAATACTGCATATATATGTCATCATATTCTACATATAAAATTAATTGATGTCATCAGGGAAATTATTTTAAAAAGAATAAAAAAAGTCAAGCTCGTTGACCTTTTAGTGGCCTATATAAACATATCAACGACTCAACACTCAACACTCAACAGAGAGACACACATTGACATTGAAATTGAAATTGAAATTGAAATTGGAGATTGGTGAGAGAGAGAGATGAGGAGTGACGTGGCACGTCTCAGATGTGGGAAGACGATTCCATTGCTTGGAATGGGAACTTATTGTCCTCAAAAAGATCGAGAGAGCACCATCTCAGCCATCCATCAAGCCATTAAGGTTCGTTTTCTCTGTTTTTACTTTTACTATAAGAATTTTTTATCAAAGGATCTTATAATATTAGGTGTTTTTTTCCTTGTATATCACTTTCTAATACCATCCCCATAATCAAAGTCATCAAGTGCACGCAGAGTAGAGTAGTCACTTGACCACCAAATATGATTTAAATCGATTTTGTAACTTCTAATATCTCATCATAAGCTTACTTCTTGCAATTAATGGAGGCAGATAGGGTATAGACATTTTGACACAGCAAAGATATACGGATCAGAAGAAGCTCTAGGAACTGCATTGGGGCAAGCTATCTCTTATGGAACTGTCAAAAGAAAAGATATCTTTGTCACTTCAAAGTTATGGTCTAGTGATCACCATGACCCTATCTCTGCCCTCACACAAACTCTCAAGTAAGCTTCTCTCTACAAACACAAACACTCACAAAGGAAGATCGACAGATTCAATCTCATGACCATATTGTTTATGACTATAGGACAATGGGGCTAGAGTATCTAGATAGTTACTTGGTGCATTGGCCAATAAAGCTAAAGCCAGGAGTGAGTGAGCCTATCCCAAAGGAAGAAGAGTTTGAGAAAGATTTGGGGATTGAAGAAACTTGGCAAGGCATGGAGAGATGCTTTGAGATGGGTCTGTGTAGATCAATTGGTGTTAGCAACTTCTCAACTAAAAAGATTTTCGATCTCCTCGATTTCGCTTCTGTCTCTCCTTGGGTTAACCAGGTTTGGATTCAACATTACTACCAAGATTTCTTGTTTCTTGTTTTTTGGTTGATTCAAGAAACTAAGATTTTATGGAGACAGGTGGAGATGCATCCATTGTGGAGACAAAGCAAGCTAAGGAAAGTGTGTGAAGAGAACAGAATCCATGTAAGTGGATATTCACCACTTGGTGGGCCAGGCAATTGTTGGGGATCAACAGCTGTGATTGAACATCCTGTCATCAAATCCATTGCTCTCAAGCATTATGCCACTCCAGCTCAGGTAACTCATCAATTACATAACTTTGGGTTCTTTACCCTTTTTTCTAGGAGCTTTACATAATTGCTTTAAATTTAAACATTTTTAGAATTTGTGGCATTTACCTTTATAATTCGTATCTTCTTATAAACTATTATGTTTTTGAAAGTACAACATGCAAATATAACCACAAATCCTTAAGTGATATTGTAACCAATGGTTTATAAATGAAGGTGGCTCTGAGGTGGGGAATGTCAAAAGGGGCAAGTGTGGTAGTGAAAAGTTTTAATGGAGCAAGAATGAGAGAGAATAAGAGAGCCTTAGAGATTAAATTAGAAGATCAAGACTTGTCACTCATTGACCAATTGGAGGAATGGAAGATCATGAGAGGAGATTTCCTTGTTAATCAGACCACAAGCCCTTACAAATCCATCCAGCAACTTTGGGATGATGAGATTTAAATTAATGACTAGGGTTTCAAACTATTCAATCCAAAATGTAATTTCCTCTTGATGTTCTGTTTGCTTTTGTTCATCCTTTTCTCATCTGGTATATAAAGTCATTACAACATGAACAAAAAAAACCGTTCTTGGTTGATTTGATTTTAAACTTTTTCTCATGGAACTACAACGATTTCTGATTTCGATTCCTGCTCAAAAACTAAGAATTGTAGATATGGTAGATGATAAAGCCCTCTTCTTAAGAGCTTTAGCCGCTAAAGGTTTGGACAATAGTGTTGTGCCATGGATCAGACAAGTGCAGCAACAAGTTCTCAAATGGTCCTTTTCCAGTCACATTGTGTTGAACCACAAACCCTAAAAACGCCAGCATCGCCAACCTCCCTGCAAAAAAAAAGAATCAAACTTTTCGAATTAGGTTTCTTGCTTAAGAAGTTAAAAGGTTTGTGATGTATTGACTAATCTTAATTACCGTTGGCGAGCTCTTTCTCCTTAGCCTGGAGGGTAGGAGCGAAGTTAAGCGGGTTAAAGATTCCGCCCGGATAACCGACTTCATTGGGAGGTAAGCTATATTGCTTAAAGATTGGATCTTGATTCACACTTCCCGGGTTCTTGATGTCTTGCCACCTTCTGATCTCAACGTAATGGAAAAGTATGAATTCGATGACGAACAATGTCGATGATGATGCAAAGTATTGCTCTTTTCCGGCGTCATACCATTCCGGAGCGTCATACCAATGGAATTGATATGGAGACGGCATTGAGCTGGCAGTGGTGGCAACGGGCTGCAGCAGAGGAAGGTTCGTGGAAGTTGCTTCAGCGGAAGACTCTGTCTCTGATGGAGACTCTCTCTCTCTCTCTTTCTGTCTCTTTTTAGGGCCAAAATCTTCACTCTGTTTTGTTGGGCTGATGCTTGGGCCTTATTGCTGATTAAAAATAAAGTTTTGCCACCTGTCTGCGATTGGAAAATGTGAGCACTTCCATGAAAGCTATGCGTGTGACCATGAATTTGTAGTAAGTTTTGAGTTGGAAGCTTTAACAAATGTTTCGAAAGAAGCAGAATCTCTGAATCGCAATCAACTTTTCGATATCAAGACATATACGGTCCTCTGCGAGTTTCTAGTTACTGTCCTCTGCGAGTTTCATCTTAATCAATTTCTTCAACCACACTTGGAGGCACTGTCAGAGAATGATTTAGATGTGTCTTGTGCCATGAACCAATGAAAACAAGAACTCAACTCCTCTTCTCATGCCAATACGCAAAGAAATCTAGACCGTTTTAATCAAAAGAATTATCGCTTCAAGATTTTTGACAGATTGGGATTCACTCCTAACTATTATTAACGACACAAGCATCGGCCGAATCAAATTGTTCATCATTAGATATGTTTTTCATATTACATTTCATAGTATATGGAAAGAAAAGTTTAACCAGAGACATGGAAAAACAGCAATCTCGTCAACCTGTCTTATAAAACTTATCGACAAGTAAGTGAGAAACATAATATCATTGATTAGAGCCAAGGTTCAAAAAATCGCTAGGCGGTAACTAAACGTTTGATAGGAGCCTAGCACCTAGAACGACTAGTAGGAGCCTAGGCGGGACCTATACATTAACATATTATTTCTTATTTATTTTTTATTTTTTAAAAAAATAATAAAAAAACATAAAACTTTGACATAGAAAATACTAAAACATCACCAATTAAGTTTTTTTTTTTTTTAAATAACAAAAAAGCATTTGTAGTTTTTCCAAAATAAACCTAAAATTTTACAAACATTGAACACATATCACAATAAACCAAATATTTTTAATTAGATTTATTTTGATATATAACAAATATCACAACTTGTGAAAAAACTAGCGTATAGTAAAAAAAAAAACTCGCTTGGAAAAAATCTGGTGATCAAACAAAAAACTAAAAGTCCCACATCGGTCAACATAAAGAGTAACGAATGGGCTCATTTTTATCCTAGGCCCATCCAAAATTTGGGCCAAACAGTAAAGAAAATTAAAAACCAGGCGTTCTAATCGGGTTTAATCAATATTTATCGACCGATTAATTCATGACCACATAATTAGTCCGATTATATGAAAATCGAGTCGGCTGCTGGTATTACCCGCCTAGGCGAGCGGTTAGGCGCCGCCTAACCCGACTTTTAGAACCATGATTAGAGCTCAAGGAGATCACTCAAGGTTCAAAAAATTGCTAGGCGGTAACTAGGCGCTCGATAGGAGCCTAGCGCCTAGAACGACTAGTCGGAGCGTAGGTGGAGCCTATACATTAACATATTATTTATTATTTTTTAAAAAAATAATAAAATCAGAAAATTTTGACATAGAAAATACTAAAACATCACCAATTAAGTTTTTTTTTTTAAATAACAAAAAAGCATTTGTAGTTTTTCCAAAATAAACCTAATATTTGACAAACATTGAACACATATCACAATAAACCAAATATTTTTAATTAGATTTATTTTGATATATAACAAATATCACAACTTGTGAAAAAACTAGGGTATAGTAAAAAAAAAACTCGCTTGGAAAAAATATGGTGATCAAACAAAAAACTAAAAGTCCCACATCGATCAACATAAAGAGTAACGAATGGGCTCATTTTTAGTCTAGGCTCATCCAGAATTTGGGTCAAACAGTAAAGAAAATTAAAAACCAGACGATCTAATCGGGTTTAATGGATATTTATCAACCGATTAATTCATGACCGCATAATTAATCCGATTATATAAAAATTGAGTCGGCTGCTGGTTTTACCCGCCTAAGCGAGCGGTTAGGCGCCGCCTAACCCGACTTTTAGAACCGTGATCTGATCACTAATATGATGGTTGCCTAGAGTTATGGTTGGTTTGCCACAAGAAGCTATATCCACTTTCAAGATATCTCTTTCTAAACTCAATTTAATACTACACAAATTGTTAAAATATTTTTTGTTTGAATAAAATTTTACGTTCATTCCCAAAAAAAAAAAAAAGAAGTTGTAGGGTATTTTAGAAAGAAGTAAAACGGTTGCAATATTATTGATCATTGATGGATGTTTAAGGGTTGTAAAAATACTGAATTTTTATTGCTCACTAAACATTTACAGTATATAATAATGTTTTCTATATAGCGTGTTATATTTGAACATGAATCTTGCTAATCTTTTCAAAATGGCATCAAATTTTTATAAGAAGGAACCACTTAGTTTATGGCCAAAAGTCGAAGAGATAAATAAACGGTCTCTTTTTCTAGTTTTTAATTTACACGGCGAAGTGTCGGGTCATTCTTAATGGATGGTTTACTTTACACGAGTCATACTCGTAGCAGAAGCCATTCGTGAGGAAGTCTACTCATCTAAAGTTCCCTTTTTTTTATTTGCTTTCTAAGTGGACTAATCTTTTTCAAATTTCACCATATTTCTTCAAAGTTCATGTCACTTTTTCTTTTCAAATATCTGTGATCAAATTTCCTTTTCTATTTATGATGTGGTTCCCATCAATTCCAATTGACTTTTTTGCAAGATTAGATGTATTAATTTTATACAGATTCAATGTATTAATTTTATAAAACTGAATGCAAGATTAGATATTATATCTTCTAAAAACTCTCTACTGTAAAATTCAGAAGAGGAAGTTGAAGTTAAGTTGAACTAATTGAGATTTTTTTTTTTTAAAAAGAGTTAAGAGTCTTATTCTTATTAAAGACAATATCTAATCATAGTATAAGGTTTTTAATAGAAAAGAAAAAATGGATTGAAATATAAAGTATTCTTGAATCATAGTGGAGGATTGACTCTGACTTCCGATGCTTGATGAGTTAAAAGTGATTTGACGGTAATTATTGTGGTCATATGTGTGCATTCTGATTTTATTACAAACAATTTGGTCGTTTGGGATCTTCGACTTTTAGTTAACTTTTGTTTTATTTTCCAAAAACAGAGAGACATCAGATATGTGGTTCATTGACATCTTGGATTTACGATAGCAAAAGCAAACGGCCAAACCACACTGCTTTAAATTTAAAAAAAATCTTTAACTATATTTTCTCTTATAAACCGTATAAACGTTTTTTTAAGTGTTTTTTTTGCATTAGTTATGAAAAGAGCAAAAACAAAGGAAAGCAAAAAAAAAAACTTGTCATGCTCTTTACTTTCAGTGCCAACGAATAATGTGTCCTACATTATTTAGGACTAAAAGGAAATTAAAAAAAAGTTTAGGTTATCACATTTGTGGCTAATATTAGTTGAGCTGTCCAAAATATCTAAGTTGCTCTCAGATACCAGACCCATGTTCAGAAATAATAAAAAAATTGGAAAACAATGTGACCCATCTTTTCAAGCATAAGTATTCAAAAAGGAAATGAAAATAAGAAAACAGATGATAGGAACTTTTTCAACCCAATAAATCCAAAAAAAGGTTTATAATTATATTTCTATCTATATATAAACATTAAAAAAATTACCAAAAAAATATATAATTATATGTATTATATATAAACAATAATTACACGAAAATTTTGATTTTAAATACGAGACTCTGTTAAAAGGGAACTTCGAAGAGTCACGGAAAGTTTATTTATTTAAAGACCATTTAAGAAAAACCCAGGCCAAAATTGATAAACTCCACCCATAATTTGTTAGCTTGTTTCCATATTCAACAAAAACAAAAATTATCGCATTGTCTTAGTCTTAGGCTTGTGCTGTTTTGTCGTGCCCACACACACAGTTCACAATTATTAGTTATAAACGAGATAATATTCAAGAACACGTTGCTTTTATGCATTATTTATATGATCGTTACTTGTTTTTATTAATTCACTCATGTGTAAAGTAAATAAGATGTCTACCTCATAATTTCTGTAACAGTTCTTTTACAGTTTTACGTACTCTGAGTTATTAATTGATGATATTTGAATTTGATGAATTATCATTAGTTCATAGTCATGGGAAAATGTTTATTGAGAGAAAATAACATATTTATAATTAAACATTGATTGTTTTTTAATTTATGTGAAAAGTTTTAAAAATCAAATTTTCTGAAACAGAGGGAATGCAAATAACGGCCAAACCGAACTTTTCTTTCACCGTTATTTATTCTCACAACGAAAATCAAACTTGAGAATTAGAAAGTAAAAAGTAAGTGGTACAAAATCTGTTAAAGACTACGAATACAAAGTCGGAAAAAAAGGTAAGCCAAATCTATACATATAGGTATATATATATATATATAGTAAGTATTGGATCACATCCGTTCATTGAAATTGATTGATCTTGATAACGCAGCTGGATTCGCACAAAGAACAAGAGAAGTCTCTGTTTCTTCATTGTTAATCTTAACCTCTTTCTTCGAATCAAACCCTTTGAACATGACTTCGTTCTTGATCCCAAGTGTTGTCCATATAGAACTCTTTGCAGCTTCATTAGGATCATCAATTCTCAAAGTCTTAGGAACCAGTACAGATCCATTCCTCTGTTTTCTCTTCATCGTCTCATCTTCGTCTCTCGAATGCTTACCAAGAGTAGAATTAGGACTTGATGAATTAGGCGAAGAAGACAACATTGGCATGTTCCAATAAGGGTAAACCGGGTAAAAACCAGGATTCCACGTGTACGGCCACGAAACTCCCGGAAAGCAATCCAAACCGTTCATTTCGTTGTTACATGTTCTTGATTCATCATTTTTGTGGTGGTCGTCATTGTTGTCTATCCGAGCCACCGCTAGTTTCGGATGCCCGAACGTATTATTCGAGACCTTGTGATCATCTCCGAGGCTGAAACTAAGGACCGGACCGTTTGTTTCGGAGATGGTGACATGGCGGTAATGCGAAGAAGATAAGTTGCTCTTATTCTTGCGTCGTCCGGCTCCAACTGGGACACTTCTCATGGTCCCACCAGAGGTCCAATATCTTTGACAAGCTTTGCAGAAATGGCGAGGTTGGTTTACGTTGTAATTGTTGTAGTAACAGAATTTTGTTTCCATACTGTTGCATCTTGGACATGGAAGAATCTTGGTCGGTTTCCTTAGGGTTTTGTCTTTCTCCGATTGATCTGTTAATGTCTCGTCTTGGTTCTGAGGCAAGAGAGTGTGGAGTCGGATTATTAGGGACGGATGAATAAAAATAAAGAAGAGTTTTTTTAATGCATATCTCAAGAAGAAGGGTCAAGAGAATAAAAATTTGGTGGAGAAAAAAAGTCTTTTGAGAAGACGCTTTACCAGAAACCTAAATTCTCTCTCACCTTTATTCATTTGATTAAACGAAACACGAAAAAGCAAATGTCAAATTAAAAAAAAAAGCAATACTTTTTACTAAAAAATATAATTATTTTAAGGAAAGACGAGTTTGCTTTTCGTTTCATGAAAAGCCAACAAACAAAATTACTACACAGCCTCGAGTTCACCAAAACCCAGAACAGAGATGTCAGAGATAGGATTTTATTAGAGTACTGTCTTAACTAGAGTTCTCTAGCTAAAAAGTGCAAGATTTTACCAATTCATCAAATTATATGATTTATTATAAAAGATACGAAAAATAAATAAAACCTTGGACTTTTGCCTTTAATGGATACATGTACAAACCTCAGAAACCCAAATTTCAGAAAATTAGTAATAGATAGTTTCCAAGTCCAATTAAAACACAAAAAAAAACTCTCCATCTCTGTAACAAAACAGAATCAGTACCTTATCTGCCAAAATTTCATCTTCTTCTTCTGCAGCCTCGAAACCCGTCGAAAGAGGAATTTTCATCCCGAAAAGCTTAATCGCATGATCCTTACTTTCCATCATTATTTTTTCCAATACTTCTCTAACTCTCTCTCTGTTTTCTTTTTCTTTTCAAGGTTTTGTTGTTTTTGGGTCGTTTTTTTTGTTTCTCTTCGGAGAATTTTTGAATGGAAATTTGTGGGTTTGGAAATCGTGAGATTTGGGATTTTGATACGTTTTAAAAGTGAAATGGATGACACCTCAGCATTTTCGTCGATTTTCAACCACAAGTTTATGTGGCTTCTGATATTTTACTTTTCTCCCAAACCCCATTAAACTCATAGGGTTATTGGATCGGGTGGTTTTGGTGTCCATCTAGCATATATTCTTTTCTTATTTTTTATTCTATAAACTTTCTCAAATTTTATCCCCATATTAACAAGAATTGCTTCTTTTTTTTCAGTTAACTTTTTATCTGTTTATAAACGTTTCACTAAACTTTCCGTTGAACTAACAAAGCGGTCCGGGTTTGAGTGGGCTAGTGGTAAGAACATGGAATGTGGAGTGCTTAACCAATTTCGCCCTGAATTCGAACCCAAGCAACTACAACATTCTCTCTTGGACACCCATACGGATATGAGCCCATTGCTCACGGCCCATTTGAAAACCCGGAAAAGGGCCTATCCGTGAATTGTCTTTCCCCCATAGATTAGTCTGGATCTCTCCATAAGTCTAGGATGACCCTTAGTTACAAAAAAAAAAAAACTAACAAAGCATAAAGTACAAAAACTCAGGAGTGCCGGAGTTGTTTGGCTCTACTTGTTAAACATATGTAACTTCTTGTAAGAAAAGGCTAAGATCTCCGGTTCGAATCACGGCGACGAAGAAGGGACTTATTTACTCTGTTCTAGTCTCCGGCTTAATAAATCCATAATTTGTTGGTTAATCCAGGAAAAAAAAGATAAAGGCATGAAGCATGATACAAATGTATATAACAAGACTTACAAAGATAGACGTGTTTTTTAGAGGGAATAAATCTTCTTATTTTTTTTTACAAAAAGTTGAATGTAACAATTTTTGTTCGAATCTGAATGAGGTTCTTTTATATATAAGTGTTTTTATTAAGATGTAAAGTGAGAGTTTACATAGTCTTGATAATACATTTTACACTTGGTACATAGAAATGCTAATAATAAAAGAGCAATCTTACAATTTTATTGGCTAGCTTAAGTTGAGTATTAAAAGATTAATTTAAAAAAAAAATACTACCTCGGTGATTAGAAATCATAAAATTGCTGAATTTGGCCAAGCATATGTATTTTTCAATCGTCACCATAAAACCAAAAATAGTAGAGAAAGGCACCCCTTGGCACTTATGTACCATTTCACGTAAATTAGTTCACAAACCATTTTTTCTCTTTTAGCATCTCACAAATCATAATTATATATATCGATACCAAAATATATAGAATAGTATATGGGACACAATCTAATATATTCTACTGGTTTTTAAAATTGAGAGTTTTGTTGTTTTTAAAGTAAAATTGAAATCTATGTACCAATTACCAAACACATTTCGGTCCTATCATCTATGTACCCTAAACCGAAATCAATTCTATATGGTAAAAGAAAATCAAGACATTGTGACATTTTATATCTATTTGTTTGAATCGAAACAAAATTCTAATAAAACAATTATGTAAAATGTTTAAAAAGTTTTGGGTAGGTAAATGTCAGCATCGCGGGGATGGCTTTGGTGCAGCTCACACGAGAGTTGTCTTCTTAGTGTTTACGTGTAAGGTTTTAATTGGTTAGTAGAAGGATAAAGATCCTTTGGTTTGAAAACGATACACACTAATGATTTTGGAGAATACTGTAACTTAGTTGGTAGATTTTATCAAAGATTATATAAATGAAGCTAGCTGAATCTTTGTGTGTTCAAGTTGGAATATTAATACAAACGCAACGGTTATATAATCTAAAACATTTTGATTTATTTAGTCGATCGATCCATAATTCTCATATTTACTGAATCATAGACCTTTTCTTGTATCATCCAAAATTTGATCAACAATCTTCTTTTGCAAAGCTTAGATTAGACTATTACGGCTCTAGCATAGCCAAATACATTTTTCTTGGGGACTTCTCAATTATCGATATCCGATTAAAAACACTAAACATAATGATTTTTCCAAATCAAAGAAAATATAATCAGCAAAAGTTGTTAATTCAAGAATTCAAAACCATATAATATGCAGGAATTTCATTATAAGAGCGGTTTGGTCAAATGAATAAACCAAACTCTGCCTTTTCCCACGTCAGATACTATTGTGGGCTCACCTGCAATCCCCTTGTCAGATCATAGATCTAGTTCTCCCTTAAGAAGCAATCGTGAATAGAGACCTCAAAACGACGCCGTTTACCAAAAAGCCCAAAGTCAAGACGATCTAAAGACAACGGTTCTAGGCTAAGAAGAATTTCCAAAAGACTAAAACAATCACACATTCTACTCCTCATAAACTGTATATTTTGTAAAAACGACAGAGGAAAAGTGGTACGAGAGAAAACTTTGGTTGATGTTTTCGCTGATATGTGATAACTCCCCAATATTTTTTTAAGTTTTGAGCAACATAACTTAAACATGAAAGCTCCGAAATTTCATTAATAAGGCAACAAAAGTCAAGGTCTTCTGAATCCCCCACCTCTACCACCACCACGACCGCCTCTTCTTCCACCACCACCACCACGACCGCGACCTCCCCCACCATGTCCATTGCCGTTAGCTCCATGAACCTTCATGTTTTCAGGCAATGGGAGGATGTGATCAACGCACTTCCTGAAGCTGAAATCGTCTGCAGTGTCGTCTTCCCTAACCAGAAAGAAGCATCGACTTTTCCACATCGGGTGGGTCCTTACTTGGAAGGCTTTGACCCCTCCTCCAATCTTCTTGTCGGGCTCAGAATGCCCCTTCTTGATCAGATCAAGTAGCACCAAGTGCTCATACTGAAATGTAAAGTCATGAACAAAATTTCAGTGGAACAAGTTAGTTAATCTCTTGAAAAAAGCAGCAACATCTGTCATTTGAGCAGTTATAACTGCAAAGGAACCCCACTCACAAGTTGTCTCGACTTTACTAAGAAACATATAACTGTCATATAGCGTTTTGCCATGAGTACTAGTAAAAATAACATCTGCAAAGGAACACAATCCCAAGCTGTCTCAGTTTGACTACAAAGCACGACTTTGATCATATTAAGTCGATAAATCCTAAACAAATCGCGTAACCCAAATCCACAATCTGAGCTTAATGTTCCCTTTAAAACAATTATAACTCGAGCAAATACAATTTTTACAATTAAAAAGCCAAAAGACTAAACGAATATATGATATACCTTATTTACATCCAGATCTGTTGGCCAAAATTGCATAAACTTGGCAAAGTAATCGTACATCGCCACAGACGTAACGAACTCTTTCGGACCCAGCTTGACCGGATCCGACCCGTTAGACTTCTCTTCCACCTTCTCCTTCTCCACTTCCATCTCCACTATCGGGTCTGAGTTTACTTCAGACGACACGGAATCGACGATCTCCTGCTGCTCCGCCATTCTTGAACTTTGTGAAGCTTTCGCCTTTTTCTCCCTGCTTTCTCTTTCTACGATTTCTAGGGTTTAAGGTTAGGGTGAGCGACTCTACCGAAAGGCATCTTTATATACATGATTTCGGTTTCCAATTGAACCGAATCGGTCCAGTTTATTTACTTATCCATTCGATTTTTGCTAACCGTATTAAGTTACGAGTGCTAGTAATTCTTTAAGTGAAAATTCCTGCTCCTAAGTCCTAAGTCCTAAGTCCTAAGTCCTAAGCAATTAAAAAAAAAACTCAACTTCAATGAGATTTTTTTTTTAACTCGGACATCCAATAAAAATTAAGTTTATCAACCTCAACTCCTAACTCCTAACTCCTAATCCTAACCAATTAGAGCATCTCCAAGACTCCAACCATAATACCATAAATTACACTATATTTGGTGTGATTTTAGCACCAAATTATTTTTCATCTCCAACCACAACATCAAATATCAGACTAAAAAGAATATTCCCTACTATTATACTATTAATTTAAAATTTCTCTATATTATTTGATTTTATATTTATTTAATTAATCATTTTATTAATAAAATAAGTAAATAGTGTTTGGTATTGTGAATATTATCACACCAAATTTGGCGTGATACTATTCACAACACTATATTTAGTGTTATTTTTAGAGTTTCATTAGAAAGATTTGGTGCAAAAATTACACTAAATTTGATGTTTTACCGTCACGTTGTAGAAACCCTTAGAACACAAAAGACTTTGACAATGCCTTTGTTTTTTTTTTCATTTTAAAGCAGAAATTGTCTGCAAATTATATCTACTGTCTTTGAAAATTCGAATTATTTATGAAAACAATGTCTTATCAATTTATAGTCTATAAATATATTTATCTGATAATAAATCATTTGAGCAACTTCATTGTCAATATACTTGAGGGATCGTGATTTTTTTTTTTTTTTGTGTATCTGGCGAATACTTATGTTGATTTTTTATATAAAAACAACATGATTTCCCAAAATTAAAAAGCGAAATAAAAATGCTATTTTGCCATGTATCTTATGATTTTTAAAAAACGTTTAGAAGAATATTATAATCTTGTGGTTATCTAGACTACAAAAAAAGGTTTGTAAGCTGAGCAATCACAATATGTACATTCAATGACTTAGTCATATGTATCTATCTATATAAAAGATATATAGGAAACAATAATAGACATTTCAATCGGCGTTTGATTCCTACGAAACCATATCAAATTATTTAAAGATCATGCACACATTTTATATTGAATACAAATTTGATGTTATTAGAAGATTTCTTGAATAATAACAGCGCTCCAATCACTATAAATGTTTTTAAAATTATAAGAATAATTTTGGGATCGTAAAACATATTTTAAAGAGAACGTTTTGGAGTGTTCAGCCGGTCGGCACATCGGAGACTTGGAGACGTCCTTATTTGTATTTTTTTTGGGTTCAATAGCAATTTTTGCCAAAGAGGAAAATGTCAAAGTCAAACTACATCTCTTGAAATCAATGTAACTTCTTAATTTTTCAAAATATGACAATATTTTTGCTTGCCGTGAAGAAAAAAAGAATACGAATATTTCTCGAAGTAAAAAAGAAATGATAAAAGGTGCATCTAGTCAAATCTTGCCATATCAACACCTTGAATTTTCTAAAAATAATTAATTCATTGGTCCTGTATTTGGTGAAAAACATTTTTTAGAGTATTATCTAAAATCTAACAATAAACAAGGATCGGTACAAAAACAAAAAATTGTGAATATCTCGTTATTAATTCCGTTACCGTTTGGGTTAAAAGTGGGTGAGTGAGAGATTCTCAAGTCTTCTTCTCAGCATGCCTTTTAACGGACGTCACCGTGTCAAACCGTCAACCTCCATAGCTCCATTTTGATTCTGTATACAAACACGCGCTTCGAGATTTTATTTACTTATCTGATTTTTGTTCAGACCGAACATCAAACAAGAAAACACATTTGTCCGAGTTTCGTTTGAGAGCTGTGCCTTCAAGAAATCGAAAGAGAGCTTCTTTCTCCTTTCTACGATTCCAGAATATTTCTATAGGTATGGTAATTGATCTTCGTCTCTTTGTCTTATGTTTGTTTCTTCGATTGGAAATTACGATTTCTGCGATTTTAGGGTTTCGTTTCCGAATTGTGATCGAATCGTATCTCTCTATTTTATTTTCATGGTTGAGACTGGATTCTAAAATTTGGGGCTTTTACGATTAGGTTTTTTGTGTGGACAAAGACTTATTTAATTCAGATCCTAATAGTTGTCTGCTTGGCTTCGGAGCAATGACGCTTTTTTCTTGAAAATAGAACATTGTTATTTGGGAGCTTTCTTAGTTTTTTTACAGGTCAACAACGTAATTTTGCATTGAGGGTAAAGTGTGAGAGATGGCTGATCATCTGAGTTCATGTACCGACCGTCTCGTAACATCTGATCACTTGAATTTAGAGAGAGGATCAATTGAATCTTCTGGAGAAAGTTCCAGAGCTCAGGGCACCACAAGCATGTCTACTACTAAATCTATGAAACATGAAACCGAGGAAGAAGAAGCAGCGGAACAGAACGATGTTGCTGATGAAGAGGAACCGTTTATCCAATCAGTTGAATGCCGTATATGCCAAGAGGAGGATTCCGTGAAGAACCTCGAGTCCCCTTGTTCTTGTAGTGGCAGTTTGAAGGTGAAATATTGATTGATGAATCTTATATCTCATTGGTCTTTTGTTTTCGTTGGTATATTCCGTCTGAAATTTTGTTCCTTTGTTTTTTTTCTCTGTCCAGTATGCTCATCGGAAGTGTGTTCAACGTTGGTGTAATGAGAAAGGCGACACAATCTGTGAAATATGCCACAAGGTAACTAAACATGAGTGAACACAATCTGTATTCTTACTGTATTCTTATTTGTGTGTATATATTTTACTCAGATTTGTTTGTTATCAGCGATAACTGCTCTCGCTACCTGAATGCTTAAATATATAAAATTGTTATTAAAACTAGTAAAATCTGATTTCTTCCCCCTTGATGGAAACAGTCTTATCAATCTGGCTACACAGCTCCACCGCCTCCTCCCACTGATGATACCGTGATTGATATCGGGTAATGTTTTCTGAATCTATGTCTCTTGTGTCTCTAGGCTAAAAAATTGGAAATATATTCATATAGCAAAACATTTTATTTTTCAAGCCACGTTACTCATGCTGCTTTATTTTTGTGTGTTATGCAGGGAAGATTGGGCCAATGGTGTTCCCTCAGACTTGAACGACCCGCGCATTTTGGCAATGGCGGCTGCAGAACGCCATTTCTTTGATGCAGACTATGACGAATACGCTGATTCTAACTCAAGCGGAGCTGCGTTTTGTCGCTCGGCTGCTCTTATCGTAAGTCCGCATTTTATTTTTATTTATTAGTATCTTTCTTGAAATGGAGACTTATTGACGGTTAAATGGCAGTTAATGGCGCTTTTACTGCTAAGACACGCCCTGAACCTTACAAACAACAACTCAGACGACGAAGATGATGATCCATCAACTTTCTTCTTTGTAAGCAAATCTCTTACTCACAGGCCGTTACATAATCTCCCATTTTGCTTTCTTGTTATAACACTTATTGTTTCATCTTCCTTTTGGTTTTCGCCAGCTTTTCATGCTTCGTGCCGCCGGTTTTCTCCTCCCTTGTTACATCATGGCTTGGGCTATCAGTATATTACAACGCCGGAGACAAAGACAGGTATCTATATCTTTGAAAAAACAGACACAGAGATCTAAAAGTATGTTTACTCATGTTTATAATGTCTTGTGTTTGTGAATATCAGGAAGCAGCCGCTCTGGCCGCTGCAGAAGTAGCGTTTATGTTACACAGCAGCGGTGGCGGTGGAGGAGGACAACGCAGAGGAGGATTTCACTTTGCAGTAGCACCTGAGCTGTTATCTAATCCACAACACCACCCTGAAGCTTCACCTCCGCAATGATTATATTCCCGAATCACTGGTACAAGAGACTAAAACATCATCCACGACTTTGGTCTCTCTCTCTCTCTCTGTAGTAGCTGTTTGTTGTTTATCGGTCTTGTTCTGAGCAAAACACGAAACTGAGATTAAAACAAAATACGGGAAGTTTCTCTGTCTATGTTCTCACAGATGGGAAGAGAAAGATTGTTCACCAATTGATTTTACGTTTATGCTTTTAATTTACTTTTTTTTAGTATTTTTTTCTCGGTATTAATATCTATAGATATATTTAAGAAATTACCAACGATCTTTAAAGTATTTCAAATATCAAATGGTCTCTCTTATAATTGTGAAATTCAAAATTACAATTCATCTCTTCAACCATTCTATATACAAAATTAGAATTAAGATGCGTCATAATTACATTTCACCAAGCCAATCTTGCTTCCAGTGAACATCAGATGTTTGATGTGCCGTGTTGATCGGTTTCGGATCCATGTTGTAGCTAGCTTCAATCAATTTCTGAACTTTTGCATAAAGTCTCTTAATATTTATATTATTGAAATATTAGTATAATCATTACACATTTTTTTGTCTTTCCATTTTTGTTGTTGTTCTTGTTTAAACTATTATCTATTACAAATTATGAAAATAATTACATAGACGATTTTATAACGGATAATTTTATCCGTTCACGAATCACGATATAAAATTTTTAATCTTTGACACGTGTAACACGCGCAACAACAACAAACGGTTCTATTTGCATCATATTGAAAATCTTCTATAAATTTATTTATGTGAATCGAACTTCATATTTTATGATGTTAAAAAACATTAATAAACTTTTGATCAACCATCCGACTCGACGAGACTTCCATTAGTTTTTCATTTTTAGGATATATAATAAGTTATTATTAAAAAAATATATATATATTTTAACAAATATTATGGATAGTGTTATAAGGGCCATATGGCATTACCCATGCTTTATTTTGTCTTGATATCGACAGAGTGGGCCCTTCTATAGGCCCAATACGATGGAGCGGCTTTTAAAAGTCTTCTTCTATATGCCAGCAGAGAGGATTTTGACATCATATCAAGAAAAGAAAAAAAAGTTTTCTTCTTTCACAATCCAAAATGCACTTCTCTTTTATTGTTTTCACAGTTTTTATTTAAAACACACATAAATAACGATATACATAAATTCAAGTCTGGATAACTGTCTAAACATGCGATTAATAGGAGCTAATATGCATATATTGGCAGAAAAATATTGAGATATTTATACACATATATCTCTATATTTTGATAGTTGATACCGAACAAAAAAAATGATTTTCATAACATATTATGTACCATTATATAAATCTATTTTAATCCGATCAAAAATAGATATATCAGTGGTAAACAGACCAAAAACAAAATCATAATTATTAGACACTGCAGCAAAACTCAATCTACGCATATCCTGAAATAATAATACGAAATATTTTGATTATACAAAAAGGTTAATGAAAAAACAACAGGTCTATGCAAGTCCTGAAGAATTAGTCCAGTTTTAATCCGAATGCTTTTCATTGAAATTGAACAATGAAGTCAACGTCCGAGGTAAGAAGGACAAAGAAGTCAACGATTAAGTTTTAACTTTGAAGTGTCGAGAGTGTGAAATTAGTTATAATCGAAAGGGAGTCTTCGGTGGCTAAAGCATACTCTCATTATAAAGTCATAAACAGCTTGCTCACTGTGTTTCACAGGCACAAGTCAAACCCTTCACATGTTAGCATTTAATACTCTTTCTTTTTACATAATTATTCTTTATTTGTATATTTTCAGATTTCCTTCCACCACTAGATTTTGCCTCCTATATTTATTGTACGCAAATGTATGTATAGATAGATATGCCTGTGCGTGCATATGTTCCTCCTGGCTCTTGATTTTTGATTTTTATTTTTATTTTTAAAAACTTTATATATATATATATATATATATATATATATATCCAGGGCCGGCTCAATACTTTTAGGGATCTCTGGACAAAAACAAATATTTTGGGGTCCCTGAACAATTAAAAAAAAAAAATCTGAGCTTTTTGGGCAATAAAAAAAATTTCCAAAGACCCCTATACAATAAAATATCAGAATCAAAAAAAAAAATGTTGCGTGGGTCCTGGGGCGTGGACCCTGCTCACCCCCTAGTTAAGCCGGCCATGTATATATCACACTATGTATTATGCAGGTTTAAAATTGGATAGTAACACAACAATGCTATTCAAATCATTAAGCTATACATATCTTGGTTACTTTGTTTTAATTGTGTATTTTTATTATCACTCATTTATTTGAACATTATTTTTTGTCGGAAATTATGTGGGTTATTAAAAATTTCAAAAATTTTAATTTTTTATTAAAATTTAGGTCAAATATTTTCGTTAGTATTTGTTCAATAAAAATAATGTATACAAATTAGTGTAATGCACACAGCACGAATTAGAATCTAAATTTTGCATTGTACGAGTTAGAAATATGATATAAATATTAAAACACATATTGCATAACAAATCAACAAAATATTATATTCTCGCTAAAAATTTAAAAATTACATATTCAACATGAATCAATTATACTTAAATTAGTTTTTTATTTCTCATTTCATTTTTTATATATTTTAAAATTTAGTATACAAAAAAAATTATTTGGTGCGGATGCGCATATTAAAATATATTTTTGTTTAAAGAAATATCCAAAAACGAGCAATAATACCGTTTATGAAATCTTCTTACAGCCTTTCTTCCTACAACTATTTCTTAAGTCATCATCATTCTAAATGTTTTATAAATCGAATTTGTGATTTTTTTTTAAAAAAAGAGAATATTATAAAGTTATAAAACAAAACATAAAAATAATATTTTCAGAATTCGCCTATTTTTAAGTGAAATCAACAATATTTATGTCAATTTCAAATTTACATCATCAAGACATTATCGCAATTAATATACGTAAATAAAGATAATTAAATGTATTAATAATGATAGAATAACTCAGTAGGTGGACTCTTTATATTACCATTTAATGACATTCTTTCTTCCGGGATTATGATTGATTTGAAAGGACCAAACGTTGATAAGTATGTTATTTATTCCTGTAAAAATTTTATTAACATTAGTATATATAGGAATATTTAATCCAGATAGATTGACAAAACATAGTAATCTATACGTTGCATTTTACAATGTTAGATGTTATAATTTATTTTTTTTCGTTTGATTTGATTTTTTCAAAATTTTATACTTATTAATATGTCCGATCATATTCTACAGTATTTCTTTTTATTAGTTACATTATTTTTCTTTAAATGTTAAACAATTATTTTTATTTGAAAAATGAAAACATTTATAACTTTTTAATTTTCATGTTTTTAACCAAAAACTCTTATAAAATAGAATGGATAGAGTATTATTTTGAAGATAGAAATAAGTCTTAAATGTTTATAAAATTTTCAATTTGAAAAACCTAAATTTTAATTTTAAAAGCCATTATTGGAAATAAACCGAGCAAAAATCTAAAAAATAAACTAAGATTAATTGAAAAAAAACAAATAAAAACAAATAATTTAAGTTGAATACAAACTAAACCAAACCGATTAATATTGGTGTTAGTTTTGTATCATTACTATTTTTTTTAACAACAAAAATAAACAAAACATATAATGAACGGAGAAGCTAACGCCATATTCGGATTGAACAATCTCAAACAAATATATTATTAAATTGGGTATAGAATGCTTGCAAAGTAGAAATTTTGTTGACACTTCAAACTCAAAACTTCCCCTTAGTTAAAGGTAGAAATTAGAAAACGAAATCTGTACAATGATGAATTTTGTGTGTTGAGTATATATCAATATATATATATATATATATATATATATATATATATAAAGATTTAAATAACCAGAAACATTAAAAGACATTTGTATAACCATATGAGCCACAAAGTACAAACACATTACCATAAAGATGATAAACCCTTTGTGTTGCGTTCTGCTATAGACAATTAAAAAAAGAAAGAAGATTATATCACCAAAAGGGAAAAAGAGTGTTGTAGAGCTAAAAGCTACTAAAGACTCTAAAACCCTAATGTAATAATAAGCATATATCTTATAGGTTATAACTCTATATTATTTGTTATAACTCATAACTAATTAAGCACTCAAATTTAAAATACATTCCACTTGATTTAGTTCTAGAACATCGCTTCTTGTCCTTCAAATGCCAAACCAACCATGTTCTCATCAAATAACCATTTCTCCAACAATGACAGAGATCCTTGCGATATCAAACCATGATCTTGGTCCATTGTTATTGCCGGTTTGCTCTCTTGGTCATGGAAGAAGCTTGTCTCCTGAGTCAAGTTTTGAGTTTCTTCAATGGAATTGAAGCTGAAGAAAGATTGTTCAAACCCTTCTCCACCTTCTTCAGAAGCTGCGGCAGCAAGTGGTCCGATCTCTGAAACCGGTGATGATGAGGATGTTAGAGTTAATGCCTTTGGTGTATCTTTCATGAAATCTTGAAGCAACCGAGCGATGTTCTCAGCACTTGACGCATATACCCCTGATGGGTATGGATTTGTAGTACTGTTGCTTGGGGTGGTGGTTGTGGTAGAGGAAGAAGAAGAGGATGGATCATAACAACGGTCAAGTAAAGCTGATGAGAAGCTAGGGATGTTTTGTGGTACGATTACTGGTGACAATTGTGATGATGATGATGGAGAGAGTGTTGATGATGATGGTTTGTCTAAAGACAAGGCCTCACAAAGAGCTTGTTTTGCCATGTTGATATCAGTCTGAAGTCTTCTCTCCCATTGACCTTTGTTTGAGCTTTGATGTTGCTTTTGTGAACTAGTGTTTGATGAAGAGAAGCCATCATTATCTTCTTCTCCAAATTCATTAATTTTCTTGAGCTTCTTCTTCAAGTGAGTGTTCCAGTAGTTCTTTATATCATTGTCTGTCCTTTCTGGAAGGTATGATGCTATGGCTGCCCATCTATACACAAAGAATAATATATTTAGATCTCTCTTATTATATATATACCTATATAAGAAAGGTAACTTTTTGGACATTTCATGTGCATGTATTTAATTACCTGTTGCCTAAAAGGGCTTGAAGATGAACAATCATCTTCTCTTCATGCTCAGTGAAATTTCCACGTTTAATACCGGGTCGAAGATAATTAGTCCATCTCAATCTGCAGCTCTTGCTACATCTCCTCAGACCTAAAACATCAAATTAACAAAGATTTTAACCCAAATCAATCAAGGAAAAGGGATAAAATGGTAATCTGAGATGTGTGGACGAAAGAGTCGGTGAAACAACTTAGGCTATTTATTACAATCATCTTTAGTGATCATACCAACCAAGGCAAAGAATAATAGAAAGAAAGAAAGAAAAAAAAACCCATATAAAATTCAAAAAGTAAACATAAAAGAAATAAATTTTTAAAGTTTAATTAAACAAACTAACTAGTATGTAATCAAGAAATTACTAAGACTAACCTGTGGTAGTTGGGACAGATCTCCAGTTTCCAGGACCATGTTCTTGAATGTAAGAAACCAAGATGATGTCTTCCTCTGGTGTCCATGGCCCTTTCTTCACTCCAATCTTTTCACAACAAGGTGGTCTTCCCATTTTTTTTTTAATCCTTTCAATATGAAAATATATTGTTTAGGAACAATTTCGACCTTTTTGGAAGGGGTTTGATGAAATTTTAGAACAAAAAAAACTAAAACTTTGTGGTTTTTAAAAAAAAAGCTGTACTTTGGAAAATTTGAGGGTTAAGACAAAGAAAGTTCAAATGGGTTTGATTTTGTCTGAAGAAGTGGAGAGAGATGTTGGTTATATTTATAGAAAAAGTGAGTAAGTTAAATAGATGAGAGAAATAGAGAGAGGATAGAGAGAAAAAGATGAGTTAATTAGTAAGTAATTAATAAATTATTGGAATGAAAAGCAACAATAATGAAGGGGCTGGCTTAGGCTTTGGCTTTGATTTTAAAGAGTCAACATGGACAGCAAAATGCATTTACTCTCTTTCTCTCCAAAGTCAGCCTCCTTCCATCTCTCTTCTTCGATGGACTTACACGGTTTCAAACACAAATATTTGTTTTGACGTTTGCGTTTACTTATTAAAGCAATTTGTTTCTATTAACAAAAATATATAATAACTTTGGTGTTTGATCAAACACAAAACTCAAAAAAAAAGAAAAAGAATCTCCTTCCACTGACGGACGCTTTGCAATTTTTTTGTCATCTACAACTCTTACGGCACATACAAATTACTAAACTATAAATTCTATATATATTCTTGCGTTTTGCTTATAATTTTAAACTATTTGGATAAAAGCAATAAAGTATCTATGTTTTCTTACGCTTTGCATTATTTTTAGTCTACAGCTACACATACAAACCACTAAGTTATAGATTCTATATATTTTCTTCGCGTCTTTCCTTATAATCTTTTCAAATATTTGGATAAACAATAAAGTATCTATGTTTTCTAAGGATAAATATGATTTAAAAAAAAAGAAAAAGATAAATATGATGGTTTACTATTAAAACTTATAAACAAACTCAAACATTAACGCACACAAATAAACGAAAAACAATCGGCTCCATGGTATTTTATTATATTCTCAATCGATTAATTTACTTATATTAACCTATCATCAAACTCAAGATTATGAAAACATTTTTTCTGATAAATATGTTCTAATTATTTCTATTAAACCATTGAGTTTTAATCATCTACATTCTACACGTACATTTATTTTACAGAGAATCAGCGGAATTTTGACGAGTGTACATATATAGCTATATTGTATCTACATATGCTGATATGGATATCATGTTCACGTATGTGTGTGTGTGTGTGTGTGAATATATCTCAGTTTGGACATTCAAAACCGTGTGGTGCTGATAGATGCATGATGTATGAGATAAAGGAGGTGGCACCGAAAGAAGACAAAATTAAATTCAGAGAAAAAAAAAGCTAAGTACTATATTTCGAAACTCTATATCCGCAAGAAGACGGAGTAGGCATTTTGGTAACTTAATGTTTTTTTGGATTCGTTGATTTTAATCTCTAATCTTTTTAGGTAAAATTTGCTTCTTTTTTTTTTTTTTTTTTTGCCAATGTACCAATGTAAAGGGGAAGTTTCTGTATTACCCAACACTTTATTAATATAAATATTTACAGTTTAGCAAAAAAAAAAACTATATTTCGTGCTTTTTTTAGAACAAAAAAATAACAAATTCTTTGGTTTTACTAAATACTCAAGATTTTATGAAATTAATTACAATGCTGAACCCATTTATGCCGCGTCTGTCCGATATATTCTCTTCCATACTGTTATATACGGAGCACTACCTAAGTCCCATACTGTTGTTCTCATTTTTCTTTTGGAGTATTCATCGATTTCCAAATTTTAGCAACTTACACCACGCATCCCTAATTTAATGTCACCTCCATTTTTGTGAACACATCCATTGAATCGTCGACCCCTCAAAAGTCCATAACTTATGGGGTAATATATTAATTAGTTTTTTTATTGGTATAATATGTCCAATTTACTACATGCCCGACTAGTTTTAGATGTGTATTCTCAACAAAAATATATAGACAAATTCACTAGCAAATAGTTTTTTTTTTTAACAGTAGCAAAAAAAAATTCTGGAGCCGAATCAAATAGTTATATAGAAATTATTTACACATACAACTGGAACCGAATCCTTAATACTCTCAATTTACCGATCAACTATGATTTAATATGTGCTGTGCGCGAGGTAATTTAAAAAAAAATAGTTTTAAAATTTTGATTAAGTTAATATTGGTTGGTACGTAGTTACGTCGAATATAAATTTCAGTTAATTTTGTTGTGCGGATTAACATATAAGTAAAGTTTAGATGTGAAAGTGATGTGATGTTAATATATACGACATATATACATAGCAATACGGATTAGAATCTATATATTTATATTCGTAAAATAAGAATTTGATTAAGAATTTTTTATATATTTGAAATCAGACTATTAGTTTTGGTTAATGAATTCTATAATATGTCTTACTAATGATTAAAGATAGAATTGTCAAAGCGAGCTAACCGTTCTACTTAATATGTTTCACAATCGCAGATAACTACAATCTTGAAAGCTTCAACTATGATATGCAATTTTTAATGTATGTGGGTTTTGTGGTCGTTTCGCCAACTCTTGATTTTTTTTTTTGGTATAAATTTTTATAAAAGTAGTAAAATATTTTTTCAAATTTAGTTTTGATATATATTCAATTAATATAACAAATAATTTTCAAAAAAAATTTCATATTATTTAGTAAAAGTGACTACAACATCTATCTTTAAAACTAAAAACTAATATTTTGACTCGTGAGATCCACTTTTGTGGACATTTAAAAATTAGAGTTCTAACCCGTCTCATGATAAAGCAATTTATGTCCAATCTACATGTCATCATGCCAAATTGACACTTTTAATTATATAGTACCATTTAAGTATAAAAAATAAATGAAAATATTACAAAGTATTGAATATATTTAATTAGTATATTGTTTTAGAAATAAATAATATATTATATTTATCAACATTGTAATAAAAGTCATAAAAATACTTGTAAGACATATTTCGATTTAATTATTATTAAAAATAAATTGATTTTCAAATAGTTAATAAATTAATTATAAAAATACAAATAGAAAATATTGTAATATTTTTATTTTAATATATATGGATTGATTATTATTTAAAATAATATAATATCTTTTAAATTTTTAACAAGTAGAGAAATTAAATATATCTTTGAATAAATATTGAAGGGAAAAAAAATTATATTATTTTTAATAATTTTAAAAAATATTTATATCATTTTATATTTCAATTATCTTTTTTTATTTGTAATCGCATAACATATAATAACTTATAAAATATAGTGTATCTTCTTAAATAATTCCTTAAATAATAATATAGAGATTAGATTTGGTCTTCACTATTTGACTTTCTATGGTCATAGACTTATATATTATTAACTCTCACCGTAAAGTTTAACGGACATTAATGCATTTCATCTTTAAATTTGAACCAACTGGAGAAGCACAACACATTTCTGGCTTACTATACTCCATAGTAATACGGCAATCTTCCACTCACACGTTATTCAATAAACCTTTCAATTGCACATTAATCTCGTTTTCCATTTACTTTAACATGCGGAATATATATTATGCTTTAAAGAACTAGGATTTACTATAATTTATTGAAGCATCTACGCAAGGAAACTACCCTTTTCATATTTCGCCATTAATAAAAAGATGAGAGCAATCGGCATTAAACAAAATAATTCAGCGTAAACAATTAATGTTCTTACATCATCTATATAATTCGATTTTCAAAAATACAACTTTGTTACAATAGTTGCGGATAGAATTGTCACCTAAGTGCCATTTCTCGTGGAGTTGATCACCTAATAAGTAACGACAAATAATTGTTATAATTTGGAATAAGTTTAAATATTTGTAACATACGACATTTAAAAACTATGTTGTTTTTAAGAATAGATGTTTCAAATATTTTTAACAATAGATGTTTTGAAAAATGATTTAATAATATATGTTTTGGAATATCTAATAATTAGAAAAGGATGGAGTAATATATAAAATACATTTATATATAATTGTAAGCCATATTTTTTGGTAATTAGATATATTTTAGCCAACACTCAAACTAATTTTGATTTCTAATTGTAGTTTTGGTTTACTAAATTTTTAAAAAATAAATCTAAGCATGATAATTTTCTTGTTAAATTGTGATTGTCATTTAGGAACGCTGTTTATCAAAACTAACACTATTTTCACACATACTATGAGTTGTAACATTTTAGTTAGTATGTTGTAAACATAAAATTTTAGATGTAAAAGTAGGTTAGTTATAGAATATCAAAATCTGTTAAATCTGATAAAATTACCTTCGTATTTTTAATTGTGATAAATTCTTCTGAGAAGTGTTTTTTTATTTTATCCAAACTTTACTATTACCAATTGAAAGTTCACAGTAACTAATTAAAAAAAAAGTTCACAGTAACTAATTTTTTTTTTTAAAACAAGTTCACAGTAATTAATACTTAAGAGTAACGCGAGTCGAGAATAGTTCTGTACCAAAAAAAAAAAAATTGTCGAGAAGACGACTATTAAGGAACACATTTTAATTTGGTTCATAAAAAGTTTTTAAAAACTATATTACCTGACAATTTGAGCTACATCTATATTTCCCAATTGTGTTGACAAGAACAAATTATAAATTTAAATTTGTACAAGAAATAAGAGGTATGTTACGAAGCACGTCGTGGCATTGAGCTTCTAAAATTATTATTTCTTCCGACGTGCATTGAGCTTCTAAAATATACGTTTCCACGACTACGTCCTTTGGGATGCACTGCCCATACCTTTTAGGAAAAAAAAATATTAGTTTGGTGGAAAAAATTTTAAAATTTTTTTTAAGAAAAAATATTCGGTGGTAATCCCATAAACACCACGTCCTTTGGGATGCATCGCCCATAACTTTTATTTACTCATCTTCCGGGTTCACATATTAACTTTACTTTGACTATATGCCACATAGATACCTACTTATATAGTACTTTATTATAAAAATATGTATTGTTTTATAGAACTGTACTAATTTATAAATGCACATGTAATGGAATTTCTTATAAATATAATTATAAGCAAATGGAAAATATTAATTTCCCTAGTTTTTTTTCTTGTCGGCTAGTTTCCCTAGTTAAAACTAATTTACAGACCAGAAAGGACATACGATTACCTTTTTTGTAAATAAATGTATATAAGTTAAGTTTTTAAAAAAATTATTCAGAACGATTATAAAATTTTGAAACAATCAATATAACGAAAAACAGTATCGACAAAAATAAGAAAGTTATATTTACAGTGACATTATTATATATCAACTCAGTTATAACTAATTAATCTAATGGTAATATTTACTCCGCATGTTACAAAATATAAGATATTTTAAATAAAAGCGGGAAGATTAAAGAATTATTTTTTTCTAAACAAAGATCATTTAATAATTAGTTAAAATTAAATATTTAGTCAATCATAAATAGACTATAGAATTCAAAGAATCAAATATTATTAAAATCTTTGTACAACTTGTAAATCATTTTATAAACTTATAAAATGGAAAAAATTTTATAAATATTTTATATTATGAAACAGAGAGAATACTATTTATTACATATTAGAATTTGACTTATTTTTATTTTGTTTTATCTACAATCAAATTGAAAGTTCGTACGATGTTGCTAATAGTTTTTTTTTTTTTGGGACCAAATGTTGCTAATAGTTTCCGGAAGACTTATTCTTCTGGATGTTGCTAATAGTTTCCAGAAGATTAATATGGGATAGAACAAGTCAACGACTATGGTAGTCTTTTGGATGTGGACAAACTTTGGATCATATCTTATTTTATACGCTATGTAACTAAATAATTGGTAGGTTAACTTAGGGTTTAAAATATCAAAACAAAGCTTAGGTTTTAATATTTTTAATCCCAAAATTAAGGCTTTAATGTGCCTGCATCGACACGTGCCAGCATCTAAAGAGAAAAATCAGGAAAGTTTCTATGCATATAAAGTTAAATTTGCTATTTTTTCATGATGTCACTTTACCCTTCATCTAACCAATAAATATTAAAAAAAAAATCACAAACATAAAATAAAAGATTCAAAAAAAAAAACCAAACATAAAACAAAAATTTCAAAATATACATAAATCGATGCTGTCAATTTGAGTCATTATCCGCGGATCCCGCCCCGTTTAACCCGCCGCCAATCGGATGTGGGTTAGGTGCGTATCGAAATTTTTTTTTTTTTTTTATTTTATTTATTATTGAAATAATTTCAGGTTATCCGTGGGTACCCGCGAATTCAAGCGGACGGGTGCGGGTCGAACAAAAAAATTAACCCATGCGAGGCGGATCTAGCGGGGCAAGTTTAAACCGCTTGACATGGCTAATTAGAATCCAACATGAAACACGATTAAAAAAATGATGTTAAAAAAAAACAAGATTAAAAATAATATAAAAATGGAAAATTAAATTAAATAAAGAACTACCCAATATTAAATTGTTAGAAACATTTACATTAACTCCAAAATCAAAAAAAATAAAATACTATTACACAATCAAAACAAAATTAAAAAAAAATGTGGACCACGTCCGCGCATTGTATCTATACATCCAACATATTTTAAAAAAACAGAAAATTATCTTAAAACTAAAATGAAATTTTAAAATTAGTCCAAATTCCTTCATTCCTTAATATTAAAGGAAAACGTATTCTACAAGGGTTTCAACAAATAGGTTTTAAATCAAACAAAATAAAAAGCAAAAATTATGCAAAGAAAACTTTAAATTTTTAAGATTTTCCCTAAGAAAATCCAACTAATTGCATGAAATTGACTAACAAAAGAAAAAAATAAGTAAAAATGTGTACGATCCACTAAACAAATACATATAAAATCATAAATTTAAGAAATTAAGAAAATAAACCAAAAAAATAAAAATACACATATTTTAAATTGATAGAGACAATCTAATTAACTACCATATTCAAAAAAAAAGAGATAATGTTGAACAAAATATAAAATAATAAAATAATAAACAATAAAAATTGTTTACGACGTCCGCGATACCCTAGTCTTTATAAAAAAACAAACAATAACTTAGAGTATTGGAATTTGGACTCATCGTCTAATGATGCAACGATGATTGATATATAATCAGAGGTCTTACTGTGATTTAAAAAAAAAAAAACTTTTTGATAAAAAGTCTCACTGTGATCTTGCCGATGTACTTCTCAGGAAACCTTCATTTTTCGCCACACTAAAAATTCAAGAGTTTTCTTTTAAATAACATTTCCGTATAAAACAAAAACAAATTACCAAAGTATCCATCAATTAAATTGCCAAAAAGAGATCAACGACTCTTACATAAGCATAAGCATAAGCATAAGCATGCCAGTGTAGTAATAGTGTGTACAACCCAATTTGGAAAACTAATAACCATATTTTTTAATTTTTCTAGTAAAGGAAACATGCTTAATTCTTTTTTTATATATAAATTTTACTCTATAGAGTTGTGACATTTTATTTTTATAAGAAATAAATCTAAAGGATTGAAAAAGATTTGTTGTGTATATATATATAAATAAATAATCAGAATGACACATGAATATATACGAAACAATATTGCTTATACCGACCATTTTGCGATCTATAAAATTTTGTTCTAAGCGTCATTGACTACATGGCCATAATTATTTTGACCGATTCAAAGTGTAAGGCAAATACAAACCTTTGAAAGTATTAAACTTTTTTTTTTTTGAAAAAAGGGTTGAAAGTATTAAACTTTCCAATCCAACTTGCATCCTCTTATTCTAAAACGGCACGGATCTCCTGTTTTAAGTTTGCATAAGTCAAAATCATTAATAGCTTGATATTTTTGGCAATTTAGACTAAATCTGCTGAAATTATATATATAGGTTCGATATTTTTACTAAGATATATGTAAGTTTAATTCTGATATTTTTAATTTAATATTTAAACAAAAAAAAAGCTGATATTTTTACTAAGATATTTTTAAGTTTAAATTAGTGAAAAAGGTTCAATATTCAATACAACGAAGGCTTTCAGATTCCAAGTAAGAAGTAGAAATGGTAACTCCAACAAGAGATTATTACATTGTGATTGGAAACTTTTTTTCGTTTTCTTTTTCGGGATTATTCACAAATGTTTTTTTTGTGTGTGTGTTGTTGTTGTTGTTGTTGTTGTTGAGCAATGAGAATTCACAACTGTTTATCTTCCGGATGATCTGATGTTAGCAGTCACTTGCATTAGTGCATAAAATATGCATTAGTACTGTTTGATTTTATCGGCCATGACTATTGTTTTGGATTTTATACTTACTTCTTTATTTGATTTCTTTTGGTGAAGATAACTTATAATCAATATGGTAATGTTTTTACGAAGGCATGTCTTGAAGACATTTGTTAAAATTAAATGTGAATTATATTTAAGCTTTATAATATCATACAAAATAATGAATACTACTACAAAAAACGATTAGTTAAAGTCAATAGTAAACTACACAGCGTAACACACTAACACATTGATTTGTTTTCATGTTAGTATAATTTTCATATAAAAAAATGTTAGTGTAATGTTAACAAAAAAATGTTAGTAGAATTCCATTTCTATTTTTTCACGATAAATATTATTTAAAATTTTGTCATACATTTTTAAAAATACTAAAATATTCAATACATTTCTTTTAATTATTTATATTTTTTTTGAACTATGCCCTCGTTTCTTTCCACGTTTGAATATATCATTTAAATTCATTTGGCTTTTTTAGTATTTGCGTTCATATATGGCGTTTAGATGCAAAATAATCAATTATATTAAAAAAAACTGGATATTTTAGTTATAAATAATATTGAATTGGATACAAAATTTGCATCCAAACTTAACAACTACCAAAATACTCTCACAAGTCATGCTTTTTTATGTATAGTATAATACTTTTATCAAATTACATGTCATACTAAAATACCCATATTACCGATAACTCATTTAATTACTAATTAGCATCTCTTGGAGGGAGAAGTTAAGTCCTTATTCTCAGATTCGAGTTTTCGCTGAGCAGGACTGATTCACGGTTAAAAAATACATTATAAACTGTTGTTTTGGACCAAGAAATTAAAATAAATAAAAAATCGGAACTTCCTTTAAAAAAAAAAAGTGTGATACACTTATAACCTAAAGACAAATTTTGTCCAATGTACCAAACCCTTGAGAACATTGCCGACAACTTATTAACTGTCTCTATTATATATTGAAAACTTAAAACTTGCTGTATCTGAAATATTGTAGTAATCTCTAGCTAGAATGTTTTCATATAGTATATATGTTTTGTGTAAATAATATATGAACCTTACTTTTATTAGGTTTTAAATCTCGAAGTACATAAATTATATGATATCCCATTCTAACTCTTTAGTAAAATATATGCTGTATATATATATGTATGACAACGAATCTATAAACATGGGTTTCTAACTATTGGGTTTAGCTAAGCCACTAAGCCTATGCCCCATTAAGCTTATACATTCCAAAAATAAACTCAACGAATTCGTAATCTGATATACTAAATCTATAATCAACTTAAACGTTTTGACTTAACATGTCTAAACTACCTTGTATAGTACATGTTGTCGTTTTCCTTAGGGTATTAGAAACCATCACTTTCAAAGTTTCGGTGTCGGCTCGTGAAGATTGACCACGTCATGAATAGTAGTTAATTTAAATAATTTGAAAATTATAAGTACGTACGCATTTTAAGGACGAATCTATGCAACGATGCAGATTGGTTAGGTTAGATTTTGAATCAGTTTTCAAAATATATGGATACGGTAACATATTTATAACCCATCTATAAAAAAATAGAAAGTAAAGGTTCAAAACAAAAACTAGAAAGTAGCTCAAAAGGTAAGTTTTTTAATAGTTTTTTTAGGTGCTTAAATTGAGAGAAATATATCTAGTTGTTTACTTCTGGAAATATCTAGTTTTTTTTTACCGACCAAAAAAAAACGAGAGAAATATATCTAGTTGTTTACTTCTGGAAAAAGACATCTAGCTGTTTTACTATATACGAATGATCAATGTCCATTTCTTCTCAATCACACTACACCAAAATAAGGTTTTTACTACTGCAAAAACAGTCGGTAATCAGTAGCAAAACACCCTGTTACGACTGATTACCGACTGATTTATGCGGTAGGTAAAAGTCTAGTCGCAAAAAAAATCAATCGCAAAATGGTTACTGATTTATGACTGATATTAGACGGTCATTATTCAGTCGCTAATCAGTAGCAAAATTTTACGACTGATTAGTGACTGAATAGTAACTGAATTTTGCTACTACAGCCATAGTCGGTAATCAGTCGTAAAATTTAGCTACTGAATTGCGACTGATTATCTACTACTTTAGCTACTGATTTGCTACTGGTTTGTGATTTTTTCAACGACTGATTTGCTACTGGTTTGTGATTTTTTTACGACTGATTTAACTATTCAGAAGCAAAATATAGCTACTGATTAGCGACTGATATATTGTTTAAATTAAAAAAAAATCAATTTATTAATATAAATGTAGACTAATTACATATAAAAACATTCAAGTTTACAAGTCATGATCAAACTTCCAAATCCAATATTCCTAGAAAGTATTTGTGTAACGTATGGTAACTCTCTTCCAATGGCTCTCTTCATAGCTTCACTCCGCTCCTCTCTAATGTAGCAATCACCTCCTTTGCAAGCTATCATTAGGCGTATATATAACTGCACAAAAACGATATTCAATCAACAAGACTATGATACGATAAGCAGACACAAACAAGTAACATTTGAACATGGTTAAGTTTCATGATAGTATTTTGTATGGTACATTTACCTCATCTGCAATGACTGCGGCTCGAGGGATCTCAATCATCTGTAATGACAGTATGACCCGTTTCAGCAAATACTTTCTTTACGACTTTCCGGATTACAACAACTTGATGACCATATTCCTGTCATATTATCATCTTCTCAGTTAAATGTTTATTCTTCGGTTTCTTAGTTTTGTTGCAAGAGTATAACAATACCAAACGAGTTGTTGATAATTGTTAGATAAATTATACAAAGGAAATATTCACTTACTGTCAAGTACAAAATGATATGGATGTAAGTCAAGGAAGAGAGGAGGTACCTGCACGATTAAATTCAACAATGATTTTGTAAATTTTAGTAGCGACAAAGAAATGCTAATGGGAGAAGAGAGTATTAAGCTAGCTTACCATGCTAACAGTTTCCTGCCTGGTTTGTTGTCTATACTCACATAGTCACTTGTTGACTTTAAGGAAGACACCATTGAAAATCTGCATTACATAAAGCCCAAAACTCAAACACTATTACAGTTTATGGAAGCCACATAATAAAACTTTTTTTTTGTCTATACAAGTAGACACTAACTACCAATCAGAATTACTTAATAATTGTTTACTATCTCAAAATCAAACATAAGAAATAATAATGGTCGAAAGAAAAGAAATGGTATCTGACTCTCATACTCCAAACCTAATTGACTTGTCTACACAAATTTAGATAGAAAAAACAAAACAAAAGACAAACCTGTCTCAAGGTCTCAAACGCAAGAGCTGCAGAGTCTTCTTGATCTCAAACGCAAGAGCTGCAAATTCAATGAGCAAAAGATAAGAAAACTATAACATAACATCTCATGGAAATGCTAAAACTTTCATAAACAGCACACATACCCACGGATGCTGAACAAAAGCTTAGTTTCAGGGTCGACATAGAAACCTCCTTTAAGTTGAACAATAGGAAACATAAGTTATAACTCAGAGAACTTGTTCAAGCTCACAAAAACGACTATCAAACTTTGCTGGCCTATAAGATGCATATAAGATGAGAGTAAAAGAGAGAACCTAGTCGTGGAGAAACATGTGGTTGGAAATGCTTCTTGACATCAAGAAGTTGCAGATTCATTTGTCTTCTGCTTTGAAACTCAAGAGCTTTTTCTTCAAACCTTCTTCTCCAAAAATTAGTCAATTTCAAAATCTTTCCAAAAATATAAGGTTCTCACAGATAATCAAAACAGATCTGTGTTTCCTTGGTCATTCCGGTTAAAACCTAAAAATTAGAACGGCACAATCCTAGAAAGACATACTTATTAAGCACAGATCAAACTTAAGTTTGTATAAGTTCAGAATGTAAATGAAACGAGATGGCTCTCGAAATACCTCCAGGTCGAGATCGGAGCATGTTACTTCACCAATTTTTCTGGAAATCAGAAACAACAGATGTCGCCGGCGAAGGTGAGTTGGGGAGCTGATTATTTGCCGATTCAGCCAACAGACGGATCTGACCCAAGCTCTTCATCCCCCGAATCCCTATCTTCTGCATTTTCAGAATCGCCGGCGAAGGTGAGCTGCGGAGCTCGTCCTTTCCGGAAAGCGGAAGGCTCATCGAGAGACGGTGGAGGCTATGATTGGCGGAAGTTTTGGAAGAGATTAGAGCAGGAGACAAGAAAATAGGGGTTTCGAGAGAGAATGGGAGAGGAAGATCTCGAATTAGGGTTTGATTTGGGAGAAAATGTTTTTTCCAGACTTAGAGAAATTAGGGAAATGTCGGAAAGGGAAAAAAAATATGGGTTTCGTCCGTTGGATTTATTATATCAACGGTAGATGATAAATCAAAGTGTAATCCTTGTCTCAATGGATTATCCAATCAGAAATAAGTTTTCATTATATTGTCATTTAGTTAGATTTATGCTTAAAAATAATTATAAATACATAGTTTAAAATTGGTTTTATGTAAAGTATATATGTAAATGGTGTAAAATATTGGTTTTATGTATATATAATGATTATATTTTGATTTTATGTTTTATGATTTAACTTCTATGATTAAAAGTTTAAATTTTTAGGGTTTAGAGTTTATGATTTAGGGTTTGGAGTATAGGTTTAAAGTTTAGGGTATGGGGTTTGGGGTTTAGGTTTAAGAGTTAAGGTTTGAAAAAGATTTATAAAACTTGACTTTTTTATAAGTGTTGGATCTTAGTTTTAGAGTATATTATAGTAATTTATTATAAGTTTAAAGTTTAGGGTATGGGGTTTGGAGTTTAGGTTTAAGAGTTAAGGTTTGAAAAAAGATTTATAAAACTTGACTTTTTTATAAGTGTTGGATCTTAGTTTTGGGGTATATTATAGTAATTTATTATAAGTTTAAAGTTTAGGGTATGGGGTTTATGTTTGCAAAATATTTATAAAACTTGACTTTTTTTTATAAGTGTTGGATCTTAGGTTAAGAATTAAGATTTGAAAAAGATTTATAAAACTTGATTTTTTTATAAGTGTTGGATCTTAGTTTATGATTTAGGGTTTTGAGTTTAGGGTATGGGTTTTGAGGTTTAGGTTTAAGAATTAAGGTTTGAAAAAGATTTATAAAACTTGACTTTTTATAATTTGTTGGATTTTTTTTTTTTTTTTAACATGGGATGATCCCATGCCTATGGAAGAGCATAGACTAATCCCCATGGAGAGTGATACCGCTGAGTAGCCCACTCCCGGGTTTTTTTAATAGGCTTAACATGACACTATTTCGGCTGGGCAAATGGAATGATGTGATAATTCTGCGCTTGGGGAGAGTTTTGGGGTATAGTATAGTAATTAATTATAAGTTTAATGTGTTAATTTTTTGTATATTATTTGATATTTATGTGTAAGATCTAGTTTACAATATAAAATTTAGAGTTTATGATTAAGGGTTAGAGGTTTAGGGTTTAGGGTTAAGGCTTGTGGTTGGGTTTAGAATTTATGATTTATAAAATGATTATATTTAAAAAATGTGTAAGTGTTGATTTTTTTGTATATTATTTGATATTTATGTGTAAGATTTAGTTAAAAAATATATAGAAAATTTCCCGACTGATTCCTGATTGTAAACCAAATTAGGTACACCAACCATCAAATGAAATCCACGTGATTTATAACTATTTTTTTGCTACTGTTTTGCTACTGATTTACTACTGTTCTACGACCCACCGAATTCAGTAGCAAATCAGTCGCTAAAATTACTACTGATTAGCTACTGCATGTTTCTGACTATAATTCAGTCACTAATCAGTCGTAAAATGGCTACTAATTAATGACTGCAATTTTTAGTCACTAAATACCTACTGATTTGTGATTGTTTGAAAATAGTCGCAAATCAGTCGGAGATTAGTAGCAAAACAATCGATAAATTTACCGACTGCCTAATCAGTAACAAAAACCCTGTTTTGATGTAGTGTCAATCAAGCAGTTTGGCACTTTCAATTTAACGAGAAAAAAGCCCAACCTCACATTCGTACATTGATTTTTAGCCGTTCAAAAATGACACACTAGTTAATATTTACACTTTATCCCTTGTGATCCACGTCAAATAGGTTAACCATTTTTACCAAAAAATGTTATATGCGTAAATGATCAATAATGAACTATTTAGAAAACAAAAGCAGTAATTGTGTTCTGAAAAACTATCAATACTTACATTCTTGGGACATAGTAATATTGGTTTTATCAATTCAATTATCTGAAACTAAATATTGTTTTTGTTTGTTGATAAAACTTAAACATCGTATTGTTAGATGTTTTGATTTTAGTAAACGTCCAACTAATCATCAAGTAAACATGTCACTTGGTGATATAATTTATGCAAAATTAACCATTAGATAAATCTATGATCCAATACAGAAGAATCTGCATAGATTATTTTGCACACAGCTGTAGTTATATTTTCGAATAATCTAAATTTATAGTCGGATTCTAGATCTGCTTACTTAATCGTTAATTAGTACTACACCACCAATCTTTCAAGAATTGATTTTAACACATAAATTGGCTGAAATTGTAAAATTTGAATCGCAAGACTCTCGAATTCGATTTCACATGTGACATGTATATAACCTGTTTGGCTTAAACAGCATACTTTCAATGATGAACTTTTTGCCTAGCGAATTATTGATGAACTTATTTGATCAGCATACTCATCACCAAAGCTATTCCGACGCTAGTCTTCGAACACCTGATACAAAGTAAAAATAAGAACATTTTTCGATCTTTTTATTTAAAGTTTAAACTTTCGAAACTATTCCGTATCGAACATCGTCCACCTACACATCGATGCAATTAACATTGGACAATCCCGCTTCAGTTACCACTTAACCTACTGACATGGGAGCATGTACACGTGTGCGGCAGAGATCAGACCACCTTGCATTCTCCGGGATATGGAAGGGAGGATCTTGGACAAGAAATGTTTTGCACAAGACAACATAACAAAAAATACTCAAAGGGAGTTAGGTTGGTCGTGGGTCCCACCTTAAAAGCAATATTTTATCGTATTGCGACTCTGTGGTCCCCACTTCTATTTAGGGCCCTGCCACATGTCTTCATCTGGTGCGATCACTTATGCTTCTCCAATCCTATGTACAAAGTTCGTGAACGTTAACACGTGTCGACGGCATAACGAAGATCACAACAATAATCTCTACGGTACGAAATCTTTTCAATTCGAATTTACTCGATACATAATGGGCGGTGTATTATTTAATTGTATTTTCAGATTTAGTTTGATTATACTAAATTTATTATGTTTTCAGCGAATTGACAAATTATTGGCGATTGAATCATTTCATAATTATTATGGAGAGGCATTTTGTATGGGACCATATACGCTTTTGATACGTATCATACGTGATAGAATTTTGAACGTGGCATGATTTTAAAGGAGGCTCATAGTTGACTTTATTTGCCGTTATGAGCTCGATAATTTAAGTAAATTAATCCCCATTAAAATTTGTTCACATTATATATGAGAAAGTAGAGCCTGGATTTCAAGTTCCGGAAAAAGAGAGTTCATATGTATAAAACTCGTAGGCTTTTACTTTAAAATTAGTTGACGTAGTTAGAGTAACTTATGGCTTTATAGATTGAATATGTTAATATTTTTTCGATGTACAAAATATACATAATTTATAGAGTTTTATTTTTAAGATTAATTGACGTAGTTAGAGTAAATTCTGTTTTTTATAGCCTGGTATGTTCATATATATGTAGTTTGTTATATTACACCCTCTATATATGATGATCACTTTGGCTCATCAGTATTAGACCAAGTCTGTTTTTTAATTGGATATATGTTTAATTTTGGTTGAGCTCTAGGCTCTACTACTATTATGTAAATGTTTATGTAACTCTGTTTTTATAATTAAGCAATTGACATAATGAGTAATTAATATAATTTATAGATCGTTTTTATAAATCTTACTCTTTCTGTTTCACAAAATTTGGTCTTATAAAGAATTTTAAAAATATTTATACAAAATAAATTAAATGATCAACCATACTCTTTTAATATCTGTCATCTTTAAGAATTACACAAATAAAACAAAATGATAACTATCATATATGGATATGTTTGGAAATATAATAGTATAAAATTTGCATAGAATGTAAATGTATAAAACATCAATTTTTATGATATAGAGAGAGAATATACACTATAGTATGTAAGCAAAAATTCTTAATACTTTCAATGACATTTTTATATCGGTTTTGGTGCAATCATGCGACATGTTGATTTCGATAAATTACTTTACTTTGCGTTGATCTTCTAGCAACTAACAAATACAAAAAAAACTATTGAATTGAATTCAAAACTGCAAAAGAAATACTAGTCACATATTTTCAATCTTTGAAATATAAATGAAAATAATTGTTTTGTACATATATACAACTATAGCAATAAATACAAACAATTATAAAGATTGCCTTAATAGTAGGAGAAGTTAGTTTGCTGGCTTATTCTCAATGAGGATGGTCGGACTCTATACGGGTTGCTAGGTTCGGCGAGATATGATCCACCAATTATCAACACATCAAATTGGGACCATATATATATATATATAGCTATAATCATATGCAAAACTTGGTACTTTTTAAATAATGTTTGTGTGTCCACTTAATAAAAATCCATAACAACAGCCTTTTAAGTTAAAGAAATCAACGAGAGTTTTCTAGAATTTGAATTTCATTGAAATTAAAGAACGCATAGGTGATCGTTCGGAATATTCGGAAGCTTATAGTAATTTAATTAAGTAAAGGCTAAATGCTAGCTCAACTTCGAATTAAGAGATGCATGTATAGTATAGTGGAGTAAGTTCTTCGAGAACCGCAAACCGCAAACCGCAAACCGCAAACCGCAAATCACGTATATATGTATATTTTCTTTGTCCTCCTACTGCCTCTAATGTGAGTCTCTCTACTTGTAATTTGTTAAACTCTAAATGATACTTCTGTAAGGGTAGAACCAAAAGGAAAAAATCAATATCTACCCTTTAACTGAAAAATGTTTTATTTGTCAAAGTGGCAACAATTTACTCTTTATGTAGTGTTTACTAATCGATTTTTTTGTTTCTATCTAATTTCAAAGCAAACTAGGAAAATAGACCGAATGTTTACACTCATACACACTCATGAATTCATGTAAATGTGCTTTTAAATATGAATGTCGAGTTTTTCTCTATAGTAAAGATGTCTTTTAAAAAAGTTCAAGCTTGTCATTTCAGTTATAAGAACCGTCTATGAATTTATTTTTAAATATTCAATTTTTTGACCCAAAAAAAAACATTTTCATTGAATCTCTAAATACTATTTTGTTATACAGGAAAGAAATAACAGCAATATATATTTTAAACTTATTGAAAATAATTAACAAAACTTTTATAGTTAATTAAGTTTATCATAAATTTTGAAAAATCATCGCATCGTATTAGCATCTATAATGGACATCTATTGTTGTCGTCTTGTCGGCCCGATATCTAATGAGACAAGATGTAATCACGGCATATATGACTTCTTAGATGATGATGAAAAGGGAGATTAAACTGATATAGATAACAATGGTTTTTAAAATATTGTATAAAGGTCTGGGTAATTCATTCACAAAGTTATGTATTTATATACACATGTATCGTGCCATTTTTTAACGAGAGCTGCCTCTTGATAGCTATTCGGTTCAATTTCCTTAATGATTGCGGCCATAAAAACCTTATGCATTTCTGTAAAGTCAACGTCATACATGTATTTGATGATGGGATAACGTGACTTACCAGGAACCGGAAGAGGAGGACCTTGAGTGGAGAGACCAGGAGAGGGCGTAGGGGGTGTAGATGTTGGAGCGTGCACATGTCCTGAAACGTAATCCTTAAGTAATACCGATGGTTTGTGCGGTCGGTGTCCTCTTCCAAGAAACACGGGTAAACCCGGAGATGCGGGATTATTATCGACATAGGGAATTGGCAAAGGAAGACTCAGAGTCGTCGGTTCTGGTGTCGGTAACGGATGTGCAGCAAGAACATCATCAGTGGTAGAATTTGTTGAATTTTCATCGGTAATAGTCGGATCATCAATTACTCCTGGTAAAATCCAATCATCATCAAGAGACTCAAGTTGTGGAGTCGAGAGTGTTGAAGACTCATGTGCAATCTCCGAGAATGGGAAAACATCTTCGCTGAAATGAACATCCCGAGTAACGAAAAATTTATGATTCTCGAGATCATACACGCGCCATCCCTTGTTCCATAAGGGTAGCCAACAAAGACGCATTTCCGACTTCGCATACCAAACTTATCCTTGTCACGAGCCCGATGATGAGCATAGCACAGACATCCAAAGGTACGAAGCATGGAGTATGATGGAGGCGTCCCGAAAAGAACCTCATACGGAGTTTTGCCTTGAAGAACTGGTGTCGGAGTTCGATTGATCAAGTGAGTGGCTGTGAGGATACTCTCACCCCAGAATTTGATAGGTAAGCGACTATGGAACAAACAAGCTCGAGCAACGTTCAAAATATGTCGATGTTTTCTTTCGACACGGCCGTTCTGTTGAGGAGTATCAACACATGAGGTTTGATGTAGAATCCCATTTTCTTGAAAGTACGAGGTAAGACACATAAATTCGGTTCCGTTGTCGCTGCGAATCGTTTTGATGTTCTTGCTAAATTGACGAGCACTCATGGCACATAAATTTTTGATTAATTGGGAAACCTCTGTTTTTTCAGCCATTAGAAACGTCCACACAGATCTGGAGTAATCGTCAACCAAGGTGAGAAAGTAGACAGCTCCACAGGAGCTAGGGGTACGATAAGGGCCCCATACGTCACAATGCACCAATTGAAAACATTCAGTTGTTTTATTAAAACTTGCTGGAAAAACATCCCGCGTCTGTTTGGCGCGGTAACATGTATCACAAGTCTTGATCAATCTTAAATCCTCACTAGATTGACTATAATCAGGAAAAGAAAGCAAAACACCGATATAAGGATGTCCTAATCGATGGTGTAACAGAGCAGCCGAAGATGATTCTTTGACGGTTCTGTTAGCACGAGCAGCCAAGACACCCGTGAAGTAATACACCCCCCACGCTCTTTACCCGCACCAATCAAAGTCCTCGTAAAACGGTCCTGTAAGAAGAAAAAAGCATCAGTGAATATTGCTATACAACCCGTGTGTTTCAGCAATTTAGAAACGGAGATAAGTGAACAGGTAAAATCGGGAACGTATAACACATCCGGAAGGGAATAATCAGCGTTTAGACTGAGTGTGCCACGCTTAGTAGCCCGAGAAGTTGTGCCGTCAGGAAAGGTGACCGGTGATGGGATAATATCGGTAACGTCATGTAGTAACGAGACATCACCCATCATATGGTGTGAGGCACCTGTATCAATGATCACATCAGCAAGGTTAGTTTTACCCGATAACTTCTCGGAGGAGGTGGTGGGACGTTGAACTTGAAGGAGGGAGATTAAGTGTGCGATCTGATCGTTCCCGTCATTGGTTGCTGCATTGGCGCGGGAAGCATTGGCTCTGCCACGACCACGTCCGGTGGTAGAAGGCGGAGGTCGTCCACCTCTGTGATTATTCCCACGGCCATGTGTAGAAGAACCACGACCAGAAGAAGCATTGTCCGTCCGATTCTGCTCATGGTACCAATCCGGATAACTGTGTAATAGGAAACATTCAGTGTGTTCATGCCCTTGTCGTTTGCAGTGAGTGCACATGAGAGCTAAGCGATCCCGATAACGAGGTCCGGAGACAGCGGCAACCTGCGGCGTTGATGTAGTTTGCACTGAAAATCCAATAGCTTCGGTCTTAATTGTATCCTTTGACCTAGCGGAATTAAGGTTATGTTCTTCACGGATGACACGTGAGTAAACCTGATTTAGATCAGGAAGGGGATCTACATCAGTAATGGATGATCGTATAGGGCGGAAGCGTTCATCAAGGCCGAACAAGAATTGGTGAACACGATCATCCTCTCTTTCCTTGACAATGTCTGCGGCAGCCTCACATTGACAAGATCTGCTAGTCTTGTAGTTTTGTAATTCTTCCCAAAGCTTTGTTAAACGTCCATAGTATGCTAATACTGGATGACCGTCTTGTTTGCAGGTGGAAATTTCATCTTTGAGTAACTGTTTACGAACACCATTACCAACAGAGAAGCGTTGACGAAGACTCTCCCAGAGTTCCGACGCGTTAGAGACGAATGTGACTGTTGATCGAATGTTTGGATCAATGGATGTGCGAATCCAGCCAATGATCATGGAATTTGCAGCTAACCAAGGACCCAACTCAGGATTCGATGCTGGCTTTTTGATTGATCCATCAATGAAACCGAGTTTCTGCTTGGCTTGTAATGAATTCTGGAGTTCGGTGGCCCATTCTGAATAATTGTTTTCTTTAAGAATAACATATGAAATCAGAGCACCGGGATTGTCGGATGCACTGAGGAGATAAGGAGAAGTCATGGCGGGTACAGGTGTTGTAGTTGAAGCACCAGAAGTCTCGGAAGTCATGGCGGCGGTGGCTTTGCTAAGCAACGGCGGCTAAAAAAAATATAAAGGCGGTGGCGGTGGTTTGGAGAAGCAACGGCGGCGAAAAAAAAATTAGGGTAAAAGAATTTGCTCTTATACCATAAAATATTGTATAAAAATCTGGATAATTCATTCACAAAGTTATGTATTTATACACACATGTATTTCCTATTCTGTTAATATACGTATCGGATTTTGGATCCTCTATTAGTTTTCTATTTAAAACTCGTAGCCCAAATTAAAATTGGAAAACTAAATAAACCAACATCGATAAAAATGAATGAAAAGAAATGTAAGATTATTTATTTATTGGCGTACTAGTTAAAGTTTTTTGGATGGAGTCAAGGAAAGGATAAAAAGAAGAGTACGAGTCCATTTGTTGCTTTTAAGAGTTACCATTATCTCACAAGCAAATTTAATGTGTTAAATAAATTTTGATCTTTATAGAAACTAAACGTGATATTATTTTATCAACAAAATAAAAACGTGATATTAGGCAATATGGGTCCTGTTTTTCACAGTTAGGAAAAATTGAAGGAGGTGTAAGTAAACCGTTGTACTACTCGGCCTATCGCTATACCAACTTGCCTAATTGATTTACACAAACATCACATCAAATCAAACCAAACCGATTTTGGCAAATACAACTAAACCAGTTGGACCCGCGTTACGAATCCGACCCGTACATGAAAACGAATTCGGATCAAGCCCATGAAGAAACAAAGTCCAAATCACGAAAAACTGTTTCACTGTCGTTCCGCGCCGCCCCGAGCTTTGATCTCTCTCTCTCTCGCTCTCTCTCAGAATCGCTCATCAGAGGTTAGCTTCGATTGATAATCTATTCATGATTTAATCGGAATTATTCCGTTTTCTATGGACTTGATATAGAACACTCTGCTCAGGAACCCTGTATTGGGTCAGATGAGCCAATTGTTCATCTTTCTTTCTGATTCATATTCTTTGCGTTTACAGATAAGGATTTCGCTGGAAAACAATGGCGGGTTGGCAGAGGCATCTACAGTTAGTTATTCGTCAAGTTGGGAGAAGAGTGAAGAACAGTAACATTTCGACAGCCAATTACTCTTCGACTCGGAATTTAGAATCACCTTTCTCACAAGGTGAGCTTTTTTTGTTTTTGTTTTACTTTGTCTTTGCCGCTGTTGAGTTTTGCTCATTTGGGTTTAGAGAATGCTAAATCATTTCTGAATCTATGTGTTATATCTTGGATTTGTTTGTGTGTTTTGGAGTTGAGTGGGTGATGATTCAGTTTTTTATGTTTTTGAACTAGGTTACTTGCAGGGTCTACTGAGACCAACCTACTCCTCAAGTCCACTGCATCATTATCTACAACAAGTGGTAATGCTTTGTCTGCTTTCCCTCTTCATTTTTCCTATTGTAACTGGAGTTTCCTGTTTCCTCCCTGAGCATTTTGCTTCCGTCATTTGATATAGCCAAATAATTGCATTTGTTTGTTGTTCCAGTTCTACATTGAATGATAGAATTTGGAAGTTTGGGAAGTGAGACTGGGATTACCTACATCTATTCTCTCTTTGAATTGGACGAAAAGACGCATCTTTTGTAACTATGCATCTCTATAAAGACTTAGGAACCTGTACTTTTGGGTAATGAAATTTATGGGACGCTGCTTCTTTCTTCTCTGATCTGAAGTTTTGTGTTTTCAGGGAATTTCTACCTCAAGAAAACTGCAGGCTGATGAAGAACCTGTGTCATCACCTTTGTCATCTCCAGCTCTGTTGAGTAGTGGAAAAGAAGAAGAGCAGAAGATTATCCCAAAGCGTAAAAAAGTGCAGGCTGTACTCAAGGCCATAAAGCAGGTGAGTTCTCATAACTCTTACAAGAATCCGCTTTTCACATGATCTGCTTCATCTCGTTTATTATGCTTCCACCTCAATCTTTCAATATAGATGTGCTCACCCTTGCTTGTTTCAGAGTCCTAAGAAGGTCAACCTAGTTGCAGCACTAGTACGTGGTATGCGTGTTGAAGATGCTCTGATGCAACTGCAGGTCACAGTTAAACGGGCTTCCCATACCGTGTACCGGGTAATCCCTCAGATCATAGTTTGAAACAGACAGCTCGTTCTATTAAAACAATACTTATACAAATTAAATCCATTAAACTACAGGTTATCCACGCTGCCCGAGCAAATGCTACTCATAACCATGGACTAGATCCTGACCGCCTCCTAATTGGTATGTACTACTGATACTGGATCCTTGATTTCTATGTTTTGCATTAAGGAACGATTTATGTGTCTAAGCTTTTGATATGTGATGCAGCGGAAGCGTTTGTTGGGAAGGGACTCTTTAAGAAGAGGATATCTTACCATGGAAAAGGAAAATGTGGGTTGATGATAAGACCCGAGTGTCGCCTAACAGTCATAGTTAGAGAGACGACTCCAGAGGAAGAAGCTGAGATTGCGAGGCTCAAAGTTCATAACTTTAAGAAGCTAAGCAAGCGGGAGAGACGGCTTGTACCGCACAAGCTCATCGAGACAACTCCTATCTGGAACCGCAAAGGCACTAAAGCCAGTCATCGGTCCTCAGAGTTGGTGCCATCTCACTAGTGTCTTTGTTCCCCAATGGTTACAAGAACCTTGTCCTCTATGCACCTTCTTGTTTGTTTTTGGTTTGATATTGTCTTGGTACTCAATAGGACCGGTTTACTATTGCATTCAATAAACATGTTGCAAGAACGAACCAAATTTTTAGATTTGGATTAAGGTAGGGCAATGACTAGACGTTACTTTCGAATTCCAATTTTAGCCAAATGAAACTTGCATCAAACAACACAAGCAATACAAAACTTAAGACTGAGCAAAGTTTCAGGAACGGGAGAGAGACATTTGTCTGAAAACCCTAAGAATCTCTAGGAGTTGTTCATAAGGAGGACTTAGATCTTTGACCACGTCGGTTTCGTTAATAGCATTGAGCCAACGATAGACACCAGGAACTGTCTCTGGGTCGACGATCGTCAGACCCAAAACTTCTTCGTGTGCCTTGTAAGGGCTAAGCAAAGTGCACATCACAATGTCGACGAGGCTCATGGTCTCGTTTGTCACGGTCGGTTCACCATCAGTGTCCGAGAAAATCTCCTTAAGCCCTTCTGTCTCTATGATGCTCAGCTTCTCCTTGACCTCTGTGAGGGCTTTCTCTTGCTCTTCTCCTTGGCTTTTCACCACTTTAAATACCACATCGAAAAGCTGCACAATTTTACTCAAAAAGAAATTTCAGTAAATTAAAGCTCAAAACTGTCAATCAAAAAGTATGGGTTTATTCAGATTTAACTCACATGTAATTGAATGTAGCTAGCCCAAAACCGGACTTTAGATCTTCTGTAAGGGTCTTGAGGTAAAAGATGTGGACCGTTTCTCCACGTTTCGTCGATGTATTCAATGATAAACAAGGATTCAGAGATGGGTTTACCTTCGTGGACGAGAACCGGAATCTTCTTGTGAACCGGGTTGTACCGAAGAAGGGTTTGGCTCTTGTTCTGGAGATCTTCTTGCACGAGTTGGTAAGGTATGGATTTAAGCTTGAGGGCTAACTCAATCCTTTTGCTGTAAGGACTCCTGAATGTTGCATGGAGTATCACTTTGTTGTCAATTTCTTCATCCATTTCTTCTTAATTTCTTCTTCTTTGGACCTGAGTATTGCTTGAATCAAAGACTTTAAAATAGAGACCAAAGGGGGAGAAAAAAAAGACAAAAGGTCAAAGAACCTTGTTCATTCAATCTCATACTTTTCCTTGACCAAGATCAATTCGGCCGCCTTCTTTGACAAAACCCTCTGAGAGAGTGTGAAGAAAGATAATTTTTTTTTTTTTTTTGATCATCTGATTTTTATATTGAAATTTCATGAAAGAATTACAAAAACCAGATGTCGAAAGGTATGACACCAGAGTTAAAAGCCCACAAATGAGAAATGAAGCCCTAGATAAGGGAAACAAAAACACATACAACAGAGTTTTACAAACTAAACACAACACAAAGCAATCCCAAAAGAACCAAACCAATCTCTAAAATGAAAAAGTACCTAAACTCAAAAAGACAGAAACAACCGGAAATCTTGCACTGATCCTTGAAAGTAAGACCGTAACTTGATGTTCTTCTTCTTGAAAAAAAAAGAACAAAAACTCACATGAACCCACCGTCCACGATGACGAAGCTAGAACCACAAAGATTAACACCAAAAAAATCAAACCAAGAGGAAGTGAAACACCCGGGAATAAAATCCCCTACTCAAACAAACCTTCATCCGATTGAATCTAAAACCTAAACCTCTTTATATTGCTTCAAACAGAGAAGCCACCGAGGAATTAGAAGAAAAAGAAACAAACGGGAGTAACACTTATTTAAAAGGCTGCGAGAAGACTCCTTAGATGTTGGGAGATGGAGAGGTGACCTGAAACTAACTTCTTCTTCTAGGAGATGATAATCTTGTTCCGCTTCCCACACACCATGTATTCACCGTTGCTGAGACTGACCTAAAGAAGATAAACACAAAAACCATCCAAAAATGGCTCGGAAGAGAATCAATCTATTAACCGACGAACAACCATGAGAAGTCCCGTTGAAACAAGTCTGGCCTTAGCGAACAAACATGAATCACCGAGAACTTTTCCGATTAGGAGAAAAGAAACGATGACGAATCTAAATCAACAGATCTAGATCTGAAACCGAAACAGATCACTTCAAATTTGCCGGAAACAGAGAGACTTATGTGAAGAAGGGATAAACTAAAGACAGATTACAAACACAAGGGCACAACTCCGGCGCTATGGAAGCCGTCGGAGCTGCAGATCTGAGAATTTCTTAGCTAGCTGTTTTTTTTGCTATAAAAAAAATATAACAAATTCTTTGTTTTCACCTATTTATCTCGTAAGAAAATTCGATGAAAGAAAAAATGGATGAATAGAAGAAGTTTGAATATTAGAAAAAGTTTTGAATAATCATAAAAATCATTAATAAGACTTAACATTTAATCAATTTAATTTGTGCTGTAATGAACTTTCGATTTGAAGTAAAACTCCATCGAAAAGGACTAATACAACGAGTAAAATTGGTTAGGAAAAAAAACATTTTGGGTTAATTTGTTTTCAACATTTCTTCCCTTTTTTTATTCTTTTTTTTTAAAACAAAAGGGGGGGGAGAAATGATGAAATTAAATTAACCCACCAAAACATGATTGATAAAATCGAACGGTGATAAAACCATTACTAATTCGGCTTCGAGATCAAGCCACGTGGTTAAATTTCGTATCGACTCCTCTCATAGTCATGGACACGTGTTCCCAACCCCAACTTCCTTCATGTACTCGTCTTGTCCGGAAAAACAAAGCAAAAAAAAACTCAAAACGCGGTGGTGAGAGTGCAAGAAAAACAAAAAAAATCGACGGCAAAATGAGTTCCGGTATCGGAAGTTTAGTGAAGGTCATCTTTAAGAATTTCGACGTCATTACTGGGTAATTACTAACTAATATTTAGCCTAGCTATTTTCTTATCTTAATTTTCCATTAATTTGATCCTTTTTTCTTGTAGACCTCTGATTAGCTTGGTTTATCCTCTGTAAGTCCAATATAACTTTCTCTGAGAATTTACTCGCCTGGGAATTTTGTAAAAATTTAAGCTTTTTAAGATTTTGGTTTATACAGATACGCATCAGTGAGGGCCATAGAGTCGAGGACTCATGGAGACGACAAGCAATGGCTCACTTATTGGGCTCTTTATTCACTTATCAAACTCTTTGAGCTCACTTTCTACAGGCTTATCGAATGGTAAAACTTAAACATAGTTTATAGAACCTTCCTTTATGTGCAAGCTTCTATTTTTGAAAACAGACTAGATTCTAATTACCGTTTAGCTCGGGCTCTTACAACTTCTGATAAATCAATGTCTAGGATTTCACCGGCCGATCTTATTAAAGAACAAGAAAAATGCTTTGATCAAAGTTTTTTGGGAAGATCCGTATTTTTTTTTAGCTTTCTTCAAGTCCAAGTAACGTGCTTTAGGTTTCTAACGAGCTAATGTTTATGCTTTGACCGACTTCACTACATAAACTGAGCGGTATATAATGGTGGTTCATAGATTTGCATATTTAGTCATCTCATTCAATTTGATTAGATATTGTGGATGTTTTACAACCTTCCTTGATGTGAAAGTTTCTTCTTCTATATGGTCTGAAGTTTCATATGCTTATGATATGATCAGGATCCCGATATGGCCATACGCCAAGCTAGCCTTAACTTGCTGGCTGGTTTTACCGGGCTTGAGCGGCGCTGCTTATGTCTACGAGAACTATGTGCGTTCATTCCTATTAAGTCCACATAAAGTTAACGTATGGTACGTGCCAGCTAAGAAGGACGAAGACGACTTAGCATCAGCTGCTGGAAAGTTTACTTCCGGAAATGATTCCGGTGAGCCTCCTGAGAAGCGTGTTAGCTCGGTATGACCTCGGAACTCTCTCTAATTAATTAAACCCCTTTTGTGACCTAAATGTTCGATCTCAAGACTCAATTTGTCGATTGTTTCTATCTTCAGGTGGATACATCAGCCAAATATGTTGGTCACTCGGCCTTTGATGATACCTACTACACCTACTAGTGAAACTACTTCCGACTGGTTGTTGCTTAATATCGTTACCCTTACCCATCTTAGTGTCTCATATACATTTTTTTTTTCCTTTTTGTTTCTGGTTTTCAATGTTGTTGTTGTTGATACGGACCTACGGTTAAGAAATTTTACTATCAGCATATATAATATGTTTATGCGTGGATAATTTATGTTGTTATTTAATAAGATCAGCGATACCTAACTAGACTAGTATACGTTTAAGGAGTTTAAGCTATTTAATTTGACAACTCTGGATAAATACTGATGAAGAATTAACAACTACATTAATTAGTGGAATATGAAAAATGATTTTCTGCCTTAACTCTCGACAGAAAAATGATTTTCTACCTTATTATTTATTTTCCTCCGAAAATAAACACAACTAATTTTTAATACTTATATATATATAAAATTTACTCAATGAAAAAAGAAAAATGTGTAAGAATAACTAAAAAATTTAGGGGATTTTTTAGAAAAAGAGTAAGGAAACTTTATGTCTAGTCGAAATTGTAAAATGAATTACAATCTTTGGACGTGCAACAAATAAAATTGGTAATTTAACACACCAAAAAAATAAAAATAAAAATAAAAATAAAAGTGAGAGTGTTTCCTTAGAAATGTATATAACCATGTTACTAGTTAGTAAAAGGCACCCCCACGTGATGGCGTTACATATTATAATTGTGAAGTGACATTAGCTGTTACCGAAACGAACCAAGAAGTTAATGCTTCTTTTGGATACAATAAATTACAAAAATTGTTTCTTTCTTTTGTTTAAAAGATAAAAATCCAATGCTTAATTTTGTTTTTAGAAGTATAATAATCACATATATTTTCTTCTGCTTCTGATCACCAAAAATAAATAAATTTATTATGCTCCTTCTAAAATACTTTTAAAAAAAATAAAAAAATGCTGGGACATCGTAACGACTAAAATAAGTTTAATTAATAAAAATTAAATTCTCTCTGCCTTTTGCACTTTTCTCCTTTCTCTCTCTCTGATATTTCCTTCGCTCTCCGTCTTTTTCTCTGCTTCAGTTTCTCTTCCTAACAAGCAAAACCCAAAACGGATCGAATCAATTTTTCTCTATAAGAAAATTCTTTCTTTTTCCCGTTTCACCTAACCAATTGATTCTCTTACCTTTTTTCTCGATCAATACCCATTATCGCATTGCATCTGCGTTTCCAATAGAAAAGAGAAAAAAGGGGTTTTCTTTTCGTTTTAGAGACGGACTCAAATGGCGACCAACATTGGTATGATGGACAGTGCTTACTTTGTGGGAAGGAACGAGATTCTGGGTTGGATCAATGACCGCCTTCATCTCAATCTCTCTCGTATCGAAGAGGTAATTTGTTTCTGCATGTTGGTTTTCTTCACTGTGTGCATTGTCATTGAATTGATTATAAAGGACGTGCCTTTCGCTACCAAGACGATTGCTTTTGAGAAATGTTGTCTTGATCTCTTCCATGATTTGGGTTTGGAACTCGGGACTAATTAGTGATTTGGGTTTGATTTGTTCTCTCTCTCTCTCATGATGTGTTACTCTCACTCAAATACTTTAAAAGAGTTTTTCTGATCTACATGAAAGTGAGTTGGGAATGAGCTATTGCAGATTTTGATATCTAAATCATTTCATTTCTCGCAAGTATCTCACTCAAATACATATCGGTTTTTTATTACTTTGTTTACTTTCAAGTTTGTGGCTTTTCGGAAGAGTGTTACTTGCATTTGTACTCTACATTTCTCAGCTTCATACTTTTATGCCTTTGATATTGAAAAGGCAAGATTCTTTTTCTTACTTGTTTGATTTCAACTGATACTCTTGCAAGTAAGCATTGAAACTGTGCTATTTCGTCTTGCTTTTGAGACTATTTGTCTAAGTGGATTATGGTTGGTTTTTGCTAGGCTGCATCGGGTGCTGTGCAATGTCAAATGTTGGACATGACCTTTCCAGGAGTTGTGCCAATGCACAAGGTTATTTTAATCTTCATATTTCATCTGCATCTCTTTTTCTTGTGCTTCTTCGCAGAGCAATCTAAATCTCCCACTTTTAGGTTAATTTTGATGCAAAGAACGAGTACGAGATGATACAAAACTACAAGGTTATGCAAGAAGTCTTCACCAAATTGAAAATTACAAAGGTAATTCGTTTTCTTAGATATCATTTTTCCTACATTTGCTTGGGATAAAGATCCTGTGGGCAGCCTTCAACAAATGTATATCACTTACAATGTTGTTGTCTTTATGGGAAATACCTCAGCCATTGGAAGTCAACAGGCTTGTGAAAGGCCGACCACTAGACAACTTGGAGTTTCTACAATGGCTGAAACGTTTTTGCGATTCCATAAATGGCGGCATTATGAATGAGTATGAACTATTTTGCTACCTTCTCTCTCGCCTTTTTTTTTCTTTATTAATAACTAAAAGTCTTATTATGTCACTCCACTGATTTCATCATTCTAGGAATTATAATCCAGTAGAACGAAGATCAAGAGGTGGCAAAGAGAAAAGCGTAAAGGGATCTAGTAAGATCTCAAAGTCATTGCAAACAAACAATATGCATCATCCTCCAGTCACTACTACTTCCAACAAACCACCTGGTCTGCCATTTAAATTACCTTCTCTTATCCAACATCGTCCCTATCCACAATTTATAACTTACTCAACCTTTGTCGAAAACTCTAACTCCTAGGTCCCAAGCAAGCAAAATCACATGCCATTGGAGGTGGGAGCAACTCATCAGCCGAAGTGCAAGCTCTGTCGAAGGAGGTAATTGGCGTCTAACTATTCCTCTTAACTAATGAATCGTTTCTTCATGTGAATGAGAATAAATCTGTAATGAAACTTTCGTTTACAACACCAGCTTGCAGATCTCAAGGTCTCGGTCGATCTCTTGGAAAAAGAAAGAGATTTTTACTTCTCTAAGCTCCGGGATATAGAGATACTCTGTCAGACTCCTGAACTCGATGATCTTCCGGTAAATGTCATAGCAATGGCTTTTTTGGTTGCTTTTGTTTCCCTTCGTTTGGACTCAAATATTTGAGGAGTTGATAATATGTATTGCTAATGTGCAGATAGTGGTAGCAGTTAAGAAGATATTATATGCAACAGATGCAAATGAATCTGCACTAGAAGAAGCTCAAGAGTGCCTAAACCAGTCTCTAGGGCTTGAGGCTGAGGAAGAAGAAGCAGAAGAAGCAGAGACGCAGACTTGAAGTTGTGATTTCTAACAAGAACATGTTTCAAAGTAGAGGACAATGATGGTCCATTGCCTTGTCTTAGAAGATATATCACTTTGGAGAGGATGTTTGCACAATCTTCAGTTTATACCCCTAACCGTTTTTTTCGGTTTTAAAGTGAACCGAAACGAATCTGTTCCTTCAAGAGTTTGAAAGATTATCTCATTGGTTTTCTATGTATAACAATACTTTTACTATTATGTATTAACTGGGCCTTTACTTAGTAAAATGAAGTGTGGCCCAATAACCAATTACCTCCTCTCTTTTTTTTGCCAACAACAAATTACCATTGATTCATTCAGTTAACTAGAGATACAACAATCCTTGTTGAACAAAAAAAAAAAAAAAAAAAGAAGAGATACAATCCTTACCTAAACGGCTAAACCTAATAGGCCTTTCCTTCAAAATTGATTTTCTAATTTTTTTTTGTTCATTAAAAATGATTTTCTAAGTTTTCTAAATACTCTCTATATTACTTAAGGTCAATAAAATGTAAACAAAATTAGTAAAAAACCTAGGGGAATATAATTGAAATAAAATTGAAAGTATATATATGACTACAACTGGTGACATCACTTTGGTTGAATTTGTGGAACTTTGGCTGAATTTGTTAAAACACATTAGCTGGATGAAAAAAAAAAAATTTGTTGAAAACATAGAAACTTAGTTCTCATATATATGTATTAAAACTAAAATGAAGATGCTTCCAACAAATTAGATTAAAATCAACTATGAATTAGGTAAAATCTAATCGTACAATCAAAAACAGAATATAGAGCAACACTTAGCAAAAACAGCAGCTGATATCAAGTTTCCGTGCAGAAATCTAATCGTACAATCAACAATTTTCATACGTAGGTTTCTCTCTATCGATTCGATAAAAAAATTCTGAGCAAGAACAATATACACAAAACCATTTTCAATCTTCTAGCCATTTGAAGTCTTTATATCTCATCATATTCTCCAAATGCAAGCGATCTGATATATAAAACTATCATAGTATACTGTATACATTGTATACTCAATTTAAGCAAAAATAAACGTGACTTTGTATTTAAACAATTTTTTAGTTCCAACTAAATAAACGACGTAAAATTAAGAAAGTAACGAAAACGAGATCAGTAACGTAATACTGTTTTTCAGATTTCATCTTTCATCTTCTAAATAACATTTTAATGGTTATAGCACTTTTTTTGTTATAGAAATTGACGAAATATTAAAGCGTTGACGAACTAAAACAATATTTGTGCTATTATTTAAAATATTGATACAATATATACAATACAGATATCAAATGTAAGGGAATGTTTATGTGGGATTCCCCACCTGGGTTCTAGTCATTTTGGCCACAATTGATTTAACATGGTTTCTTCTGGTCTATGGGGATTAGTCGGGTGTGTAGCAAGCCCCGGATTACCTCATATTAATCAAAAAAAAAAAAATACAGATATCAAATGATTTATATTTTATTACAATATTTTGCTATTTATTATGAAAAAATTAGACTGGTGATTTAGCTCTTATGACTTATCATAAAACGAAAAAATCCAGTTATAAACATTGGTTAGTTTTAGGGGAAAAAAACGTATTATCCTTTATTCCATGATAGTACAGGCGTTAACTGATCATAAAATTTTCTTTTAAAATATATCCCATCAATTCTAGCGGTCCATACGCGTAGCTGACCACATCGAGGAATAAGTCTTGCACCTGCTTTGTATACTTCAACATCAAAAGAATACTCCATTTTAGGTCCTTGCCTCAAAATGCATGCCCATTTTGTTAAATTGGGTACCTCGTCATGGAATCTAATGATATATGGAGGAGCATTAAACCTTAACTTTTTTACGCCTAGGTCGTCGTCTCCGGAACGACAATGGAATTCGAGAATTCTACCAGGACCGAGTTCGTTATGAATTACTACATGATTTTCTTTGCAAGCTTCATTTGGCCCAAAACATGTAGCAGCAACTAACGTAAAAAGTATGAGATGATTCATTTTTGGATCTAAGATCGTTGTTGGAGTAATAAAGGTATCAACGTGTAGTATTTATATATTTTTTTGTGTGCAGGGCTTTAGCTAAATTTAAACAACAATATGAACCAATAAGACTTGTGATCAAAGATAGCTTGTCGGAAAATATGGGTGGCCAATATGATCAAAAACCCAATGAACCTTAAAATTATAGTTAACCATGAAATCCAAACCAAACCAAAAGTTTAAGATATAACAAAAGTCTTGGAAATGAATTATTATTCCAATAATATTTGGACTAATGGAGAGTAAATTTATCGATTGAAATATACAAAAAAAAAAAAAAAAAAATTGTAACATAAATAAATTTATACAATAAACTAAAAAGTAAATTGACAAAATTTGGAAATCGTCTTAAATTTGTAGTAAATTTATATAGGTAAATAAATATCTTTATCATCTCATATATCTGTCTTGGTGCAACCATCTCTGCTGAAGCAGCAGCTATTTGATCTCTCTACATTTGTGTTAACTTTTCAGCATTGGGAATCTTTTCCCTTGTTGGTTTGTTGTGGTGTGCCTCTGTTCTCATCTATCGATAAAGCAATAATGACAACTGAACCGATCTCAATCTAACCCTAACTTGTGTCACGCACTTCTGTTGTTGGTCTATTAGATTGGGACATTTAGGTAGTTTTAAAAACGTTGTGGCATGATTCAGTTAATGGACTTGTGGGATTCTACTAAGTATGGATTATTATTTTACAAGAAAGAAACAAAAACATGTGTGATGATGGATAAAGCGTGTGTCGGTCGTGGCTTATATTCTGAGGTGTAATTTCGTCATTTCAGCTTTTGCTTCTGTCTAGCCCACGTTATTCAAAGGGTATTTTCGTCTTTTGCAATCAGCCAAACTGCCGATAACTCCAACACGGAAACGACCCATCAAAGGATTAGGCAGGAAAAAAAATAACTAAAAAAACAGCCGCAAGCAAGCTCCAAAATTAATTTACTAAACCTATAAGACATCTTTTTTTTTCTTTTCCAAAGATGTGTTTAAAATGTTGTTTACGTCTTCTCCACGGAGAAAAAGACAAGAACTTTTCAGTTTAGATTTAAGACTTTATTAGTATATAAAATAAATGCTAAACCGACGCCAACAGGAACCAAAGGCGGTTTGGTTCTTATATATATGCACTTGGAGCTCAAGTTCTTGTGCTCTCTAATCTCTATCAATCAAAACACGAAAGCTATTCAAAGCTTCAGATTTGTTTTTTCTTCCATTTTGGATTCAAAATCGTGTTCGTTTTTATTATTCTCTTGGTGATTCCAATTCCTATTTGATTGTTTCCATTTTTGACTTTCAATGGATTGCGTAAGAACCGACTTTCAAGCTAATTTCGAATCGGAGCAAGAAGGATCAACGATATCGGAATCTGGAAGCTGTGATTCGTATGATCGACGAAGACCGTCTTTCGCCGACGAACACGGGCTTATGGAGTTGCTTCAAGGCGATAAAGCTCACGATATGATCTACCGCAACTGTAAATCTGGTCTCGGCGATCAATGCCAGATTCTCTCGGTTCTCAGAAACGGATTCCGCAACGTTGGATCTCGTGCTAAGCTCAAGACTTTCCAGATTTTCCAAGAGGCGGTGGAGATGAAACACGCCGGAGACTACGGCGGCGGAGGAAGCAGCAAAGCTAAGGTGAAATACGGTTGGTGCGCCGTCGCGAAACAAGAGCTGAAATCGATTCTAGAGTACGGATTTAGCGAGCCGAGAAACGACGGATCCTATGGCCGTGGATTGTATCTCTCGCCGGATAATGCTCTTCTCGAATGGTGATTTGAACACTCTCCGACTCTGAATTTTCATTTTTTTTCCTAAAAGTTTTGTTCTCATTGTTTGGGTTTCTTCTTTTTTTGTTGCTTTATAGTTTGAAGGCTTCAGCTCCGGAATCAGAAGATGGGATGAGATTCATGCTACTTTCGAGAGTTATACTCGGAAAATCGGAGATTGTTCCTCGAGGCTCGACTCAATCGTGTCCGACTTCTCAAGAATTCGATTCAGGAGTAGACGATTTAGCTTCTCCGAGCAAGTACATTGTGTGGAGCACACACATCAACACACATGTCTTGCCTGAGTTCCTTGTCTGCATCAAAGCTCCATTTAACTTCAATCGTAAGCAAAACCTTTAAGAAAACCCCAAATTTGAAATTGGTTCTTGTTTTTTTTTTTTTGACATTGATTTACCATTTGCAGGAAGTCCAAAGAGACTGAGATCGCCATGGATGGCATTTCCGGTATTGATCAAAGCATTATCCAAGTTCCTACCTCCTTCCCAAATACTAATCATTCAAAAACACTATAAAGATCAACAGGTTTAGTGTTTTTTTTTTTTGTTCTTCTTCTTCCATTTTGCTTTTCCCAGGTAATTTCACATTCTTAATCTTTGCTTTCTTTGCATACAACAGAACAGGAGAATGTTGCGGAGCGAGCTAATACAACGAGTCAGAAGTATAACCGGAGACAAGTTACTTGTTCATATCATCAAAGCTTTTGGGCATAAAGTACAACAGTAAAACTCCATTGCACATCACTTTGGGGTTTTGTATTTCTCTCGGACATAGTTGTCATGGTTTGTATCTGCCTCAACTTATCTTATGGAATGTGAACGTTTCCCGCATCACAAGGATCAACACCGGTCAACAGATTTGTCTAAGTTCAAGCCATGTATGAACATAGATGATCGTCGGTTGTTTTCTCCAGGATAGTGACGAAATATTTTGTTTTAGTAGACTATTTACGATCGATAGGATTAAAAGTTTTAGCAACATTATAAATTAATTTTAGCTCTTCTCTCAAATACCATCACTGTCTCAAATACCATGATGGTGAAATTGTTAATAGCACTGTTGTTTCTCAAAGCAATGTTGAGAGGAGGAAGAATTATTATTAATACCAGCTGAGTTTCACAATAGCTCTCTATTAATCCCTCTCAAGTCTCACCGTTGACTACTAAGTCAACTTTTTAATTCATGTTTCAACTTGTTATTCCCTCAATACAGAAACTACAAAACTCATTTTTATTCGATGCTACATCAAACTAATAAGTTATTTATTAGTGGGGACACACACACCACTTCTTAAGTAGATGGAGGAACTTCCCAACCTTGTGGAATCGGACCATAGTCATAAATGATCTCTCTGTGGCATGACCACACCAGCTTTATAGCCTCCGGTGTCCCTATCCCAGCTCCTCTCGGGTCCCCCGCCGGTCCAAACCTGTGTTTATAATAGCATTTATAGCCTTGTGGTTTACTTTTTCTCTCAAAGAACAAGGAAGAGAGATGTTAATTTGAAACAATGTTTTTTCTCTCTCTCACCAGTGATTCTGAGGAGCTCCAGTTGTTCGTCCTCTGATTCCAGCATATGTAGTTCCATTCACCGAGTTCCCTATCACTTCCTGCACAGATTTGTTACATCATTATCTAGAGAAGACAGAGAAGAGATTGATTGATTGATGATATAGGTGAAAGGCTTTGCCTGAATAAAGATGGGATCGTTTGAAACAACAGCTGCAGTTAGATGAGCGTGCATCCTCTCTAAAGCCTCCAACACTAGAGGAAGTTGATCTTTTTTGTATTCCGTTACAATCTGGAAATGAGAGATACAGAAACAGCTTTAAACATTTTCAACAAGGAAACACACAGATCATTCAGATAGATAATGAAATTGACATACCTGAAATGGTCCAAAGATTTCTTTGGTGACGAGTTCGTAGGTTTTACTGTCCTTCAAGATTTCTTCAATCGGAACATAAACTGCAGTGGGCTCAAGAGCTCCATAGATTGAAGGAATTGAATGATTCTTCAGTGGCTTCCCACCAAAGAGTAGCTTCGAGCCCGGAATCTGAAGCAGATTCTCCATGTGCTCCAACATTGCCTCAGTTGTAAACTTGAAGCAATAATGACAGAAATAGTTTTAATGATACAATCTCATCGGATGATTAAAACAGATGGAGAAATTATGAAACTTACTGTTAGGACAGGACCAATGGTCAAGTCTTCCAGTTTGCGTCTTTCGGCAAGATCTTTTAATTTGGAAACAAGAGGGGTTTTTGACCAGTTCTGCTCATAGTCGTTTCAAAAGAAAGAAAACACATTGATAACAACAACAACAAAAAATTAGAAACTGGAAGTAACTAAAAGGATTCAAAGGCAGTTTCACCATAAAAAATATGAAGATCAAACCAACCTCGTGCATAAAAAGCATAGACTGTGCAGAACACTTCTGTCCACTGCACGCGTATGCATCTTGATCACATACCCATGCAACGTAATCAACCTGACATTGGACGCCAGGTCAACGATAACAATCACATCGAAAGAGAGTTATGGAAATATAAGTAGGAAGTTTATAATAAGAAACCTCCTGAACATCTGGTCCCAACACTTTCCAATCAAATCCAGCGTCTTCCAGTCTGATCCGGCCCTTAAGGTCAAGTGCCAACTTTTCGGCTACTCTAGAGCTACCCGTGAAGAGGGTCATCCTTGGATTCGCCTGCAAAATAGGCGAAACAATGAATTAGCTCAATTTAAGAAAAACATGTGGAGACAATAGACTTGTGAATTCGGGAACACAAACCTCTAACAATATCTTGTTCATAGTCTTCCCATCGGAATTTATAAAGTCAACATCTTCAACGGGTAAACCACAATAATGAAGCAATCGCATCATTTGCTCCATTACAATGCTCACCTATCCACATGACATTTGAAACAATCATGAAAAGGAATACATGGTTGGTTTCTTGCGTGCCGAGATATATAAAAAACGGAAAAAACAAAAAAAACACAAGAATTTCAAACAGATGGAACCAAATGAGTAAGAACAATACCTTGCTGTCCACTTTAAGAAGAGGTTTGTTACCCATGTATAGAGCCCCCATCAACTGAAGTAGCGGGATCTCAAGTGGAAAATTGAATGGTGTAACAATTGTTACCTGCATCATTAATCTACGATTACAAAACAGAATTGTCACAAGAAGTTACAAGCATCTCGGAAGAATGCCTTACAGGACCATAAGGCCAGCGGTAGCCATGACTTTGTTGCCCAAGATGACTCCCAGGTACTGCAAAAGACCGTGCCAGGAACCGCACCTGATAAAAGAAAGTGAAGCAGAAACATTAAACAAACACTCTAAAAATGCAATTTCGGAAATTCAGTTACAGACAATGAAATGTATATATATATAGGCATTTTCAAGAAAGAAAAGTTATGGTTTGTAAGTGAGAAACCAGGAGGCAACATAAAAATAGTGAAGAGATTTAAGTACCTGATCACCGCAAAAGTTCTCTAAAAACTTCCTTGTGACAAAGACTTCTCCAGCAGCTTGCTGGTAACTCTTTGGAGCAACCCTTTGAATTAACCTCGTGAAGAAATCAGATACCTGATTGTGTATATACGCATACAATAACAAACAACCAGTAGCTAAGTATGCACATTCTTCAGGAAATCTGAGCTTTGAATTCAAAAAAGAAAACATATGTTACCTTAGGTAAGGCAAGCATATGAGCTGCCTTTGTCGAGATATCCCCATATAAAAGGTATCTGTAGAAAACATGACCATAGGTTTAGTATATTCAATGAACAAAAATGAGAAATAACATAAAAAAAAAAGAAGATTAGATTCATAAAGCTTCTTAAATCTCAAGAAAATATACCTCTCTGGAGATTTGAAAGGGTTATGCAGACCATGTTTCGGGCACTGCGATAAGCTCTCAACAAATGGCTGCAACATAAAACAGAGGAATGATAAAGCTAGAATTGAAACCGATTCCACGTTGCAGTACGATTAACTGTTCTGATGGGCTCGCACCTGAATTCCTGTTTCCTCCACTTCGGCAACTTTAATGAACGGTTCTCCATTAAGAGGATCCAGAAGCGTGTTATAGTTTGACGATCCTATCCACTTTCCCTGCACTATAGATATAAAGGAAAGTAGATCTCAGAGATTCCACAACAGCACTCTAAAGCAAGAAGCTTCTTTTACTCATTTCCATGGCTTCCGAACACAATCAAAACCCAAAAAGTACCAAATTCAGAGGTATGATAATCACTGAGAAGCTAAAACCTACCAAAGCTCTGTACTTCAGCAGGATGAGCACCCGATATCTCCTCGGCATCTACGGTAGAGAAAGGTAAAGAATGATTCAATCTGCAAAAGCCAGAACACACAATTAACTTCACAGAACAAAAAAAAAAAGAAAGAACAGTCCATTATATGGATCATATCAGGAACATAAAGACATGAAACGGTAATCAGAAAGAGTATCAAAGAAACAGACTAACGTCTAGTCAACTAACACTATCTTCACTTCATGGACAATGGCAGATGCGAATACTCGATTATCTAACAATACCAAATCTAAATCGCAAATTTTTAAAACACCAACTTGCTAAAGTTGTCTTTTATATATATATATATATATACTTTAGTTAAATCTTTTTTTGAGAGTGTAAGCTCCAGTAATTCATTTTTAAAAATTGAATGGAAAGTCAATCAATTTAGGCGAAAACATGCAAACCCAAAAGGCGAAGAACAGTAGTTATAAAAAAAAAAAAAACAATTTGGCGAGATCAACAAAGATAAAATGGAAGATTCAAGACCTGGAAGAGGTCAAAGAAGCAAGGAAGCTCGAGGATTTGTCACAGAGAGACTTAGCTCTCAGTCCTCGACTCGCCAAAACTCTGTACATTGCGTAAGATCTAGAAGAGACGGAGAAAGATGAAATTAGACGTTTGAGGATTCGAGATTGGTAAAATTAAGTGATTTGGTTTGTGGCTTTATAAAAAGGAGTAAATTGTTTCTCTCCTGATCGATTTTTAGATATTTATAGATTGTTTCCTTTTATTTTAAGATTATTTACTGTCTAAAGCCATATATATAGTTTTTAAAAACTCAATATATATATTAAAAATAAATAAATAAAACTTTTTTGTTCCATCGTTTCTAAATCTTTTCACCAAAAATATACTCATCTTTTTGCTGTAAACAAATTGAAGATGTCATTGGATTTATACTCATCTTTCTTTCGAAAAAATAATTGAAATGAAGAGCGTGAAAACTATTGGGTATTCAACTTATAAAACACATGTGAGTTATGGAAGCAAGTTTAATTATTTTTTTCACTATCTGTAGTAAAATCTATTTTACATTCTTAATTTCATAATCACATTCTAAAATTTTAAATATGATAAATTTTCAATTCAAGTTTTTGTTGAAAATCTAACAATATATTGTTTTCAATAAAATATTTCATTATTTTTTTTATCCAATTAGAATTACAATTTTCTTTGATTCTTAATATTGAATTATCACTTTTTCTATTTATTTACACTAATTTTTGTGTTTTTGTAATTTGTATTAAATAAAAACAATGAAAAATAATTAAATATAAATAGATATGTATTAAATGAATATTTTAACTATGTGTTAATGTTAAAAAAAATTAGTAGTGATGAGGTGGACACCCTAGATTGAGAGAGAACTCTCCTATTATATAATAGATTCTTTTGTTAATAGCATTATACACATGGATCTCAAACCAAATTCTAACAAGTACAATTCATTTTGAGTAGAAAAATACTTATGCTCCCAATTAATCTTTATGATTTACGCTGCTATTTATTTGTTTTTCCTTGTTCAATTGAATTGCAAATAGACATTTGGTAATAAATAATACATATATATGTCATAGTTATAACAAGAATAGGTTAATTCATGATATATAAAAATAAATTGAATACTCCATTCAAGCTTTGTTGCACCACTTTTAAATCTCCATAGTTTTGTTTTTATTTTTCTTTTTTTTTTACGTTACCGTATTTTGTTAGGGTTTTAAACTTTTTTTTCTTTCAATAATTTTATATTATCTATTAAAACATATATGTAATGAACACAATACACAATTAACATGTGTTTAACCCGTGCACTAGCACATATCTAATGCTAGTACTCTCTATTTATAAATCACAACGACGCCGATTCTCAAGATCTATTCTTCTTCTTTCTCTTTTGATCTATCGTTTCATTCTCTCGGATCAGCTCGGATCTTCATTCTCTTGTCAATATGAGTGATCTTCCTGATACCGTAAGCGAGTCGCATCTAAGATCATCATTATTCCACCAAACCACATATAAACCTAAAAGCAACAAGTAATACACTAATGATCGATTAAATACATGTTAAATTGATTCGGTCGTTGATTGTACCAACATGAACAGTGGTTCGACCTAGAGATTCCTGGTAGAACCAGCTCGAATCATCAACACCATAACGATATCCAGTTTAGCGTGGAATGCGAAAATTCCTTTGATATTGACGAATGGCTCTGCGCCTTTGAAGTGATCCGCTTACGGTATCAGGAAGATCACTCATGACAAGAAAATGAAGATGAATGAAACAATAGTAGATCATGTGAAAAAAAAAAAAAAATAGTAGATCTTTAGTATAGAGTATATATAGATGATGTTAAACTAATCATGGGAGCAAGCCCAACTCGTTTGGAAAGAGCCCAATTTGTTTGGGAACACAAAAAATAAAATAACATATAGAAAAACAGAAAATAAAATCAATTTCCGCATAATAAATATAATCCAATTGTGGTCTCAATTCTGGATAGTATGTCATGTATTTATGCTTTTGATATTTGTGGATTATGATTCTACTACATTCTCCTACAATTTTGTTGCCCTTTGAATTGTTCATTCTCGCTAGTGTGTTAACAAAGCCAGGCTTGCTTAGAACATAATTTCCCATTTTAGATGATATCATTAAGAAACACGTACGATGCTGATAGTGATGAAGAACTTGGACAAGCACAGTTTGCTGAACTATTGCAGCCAGTTCTACAAGATATAGTGATGAGATCATAACCGGAGTAAACCGAACCAGATACAACCAAACCAGAAAACTTGAAGTAATCGACCAATTTGACTTGTTATTTGTTTTTATTTAAGTGTAATAATCGACCAAGTTGACTTGTTATTTGTTTTTATTTAAGTGTATGTTAATAATGAGAATTAGTTTTCCTATTGTCTAGGAAACTACTTTCCCCATTTCTTCCATTTCATCAATAATCTCAACTCTTTTTTGTACTTTTCTTCTATTTAAATCAATGAAAACAAAAAAAAAGATAGTCATTACTACCCAAAATAATTATCTTGTTCTATGTTACAAATCTCTTAGTTTTGAGGAGGGACCGATATTAGCATTTAACCTCAAAATATTGTATATATTATATCAATATTTTAAATAATAGCACAATATTTTTTATTTATACAAATGTGTTTGCTTTTTAAAAAAAAAAAACTCTAGCGTACATCTTCAGCCAAAGGATTGTATCCAACTAATGTGTTTTAACAAATTCAGCCAAAGTTCCACAAATTCAACCAAAGTGATGTCACCAGTTGTAGATTTGTAGTCATATATATACTTTCAATTATTTTCCCCTAGTTTTTTTACTAATTTTGTTTGCATTTTATTGACCTTGAGTAATATAGAGAGTATTTAGAAAACTTAGAAAATCATTTTTAATGAACACAAAAAAAATTAGAAAATCAATTTTGAAGGAAAGGCCTATAAGGTTTAGCCGTTTAGGTAAGGATTGTATCTTTTTTTTTTCTTTTTTCTTATTTGGTTCAACAAGGATCGTATCTCTAGTTAACTGAATCAATGGTAATTTGTTGTTGGCTAAAAAAAAAAAAAAAGAAGGTAATTGGTTATTGGGCCACACTTCATTTCTGCCAAGACTCCCACCAGCATGCTGCTACTTTAGACTTTAGAGAGTCAGCATGCTGCTACTTTAGACTTTAGAGAGTCAAAACCAGAACAAGTTTGAGAATTTCCTCATGCCCAAGAGTTATGACACGAAAAGTGCAAGTGCAGCAGGCTGGAGTTCCTGATCTTGATGTTTCCTTGGGAGAAACCAGAGCGGTTTGGACCTGATTTGAATAGGCATGAACAAAATATCTGGAACCAAAGAATCGAACCGATTAGGAGGTATCGAATCCGAACTGAAACCTATAAAAATACCCGAACGGGTTAAGATCCGATTTTTTTTGGATTTTTACCGGTTTTTGAATCTCGGAATGAACCGATCCGGAATCGATTAGAATGGATCTAAAATCATTCTACCCGAAAAATCTGAAACCGATTAGTTCCTATCCGAAACCGATCCGAATACTCGAATGTCCAAGATTTGAAGATTTCAGAATGTGGTTATTCATCGGCTCATATGCTGTTTTGATCAAGTCGGTTGTTTCTACTAATTCCTTAATCAATTTAAATTCGCTATTTTTTATTTTCTTTTCAACAATTATATTATTTGATTTCCTTTTATTTTTTTCGACATATTTCCTTTAAAGTAAAAACCTTTATCTATTTGAAGAAGAACATAATACCCTATATATATATTATAAAAAAAAAGGTTTCTCTCAGAAACTTGGAGGAACGACCGGAAGAGAAAAAGACAAGCTTTGAGTTCGATGTCGAATTCAGCCGCCGAAGAGTCACCGCATAAAAAGAGGAAGACTTGTCCGCCTCCGTCTCCGTTATCGTTGCTGCCAGATGAGATGGTTCTAAGCTGCATGTCTCGAGTGTCGAGATCGGACCAGGCGGCCTTATCTCTGGTCTCGAGGAGCTATCGCTCTCTAGTGGCTTCGCCAGAGCTCTACAAGATGCGATCGCTATTTGGTTGCACCGAGAATTGCCTGTATGTATGCTTACTCAGCCCTCCTGACCCAACCCCACGCTGGTTCATCCTCCTCCGGGCGAATCGGCTTCTGAGCCCGATCCCGATCCCTTCATTCCCGCCTCAGGCTCCGGAAGGATCCTCCGTGGTGGCGCTGGATTGGGGGATCTATGTAATCGGTGGATTTATAAAGGGGAAGAAGCCCTCTTCGGATGTCTTGCTTTTGGATTGTAGGACTCACACGTGGCGCCAAGTCCCTTCCATGGGAGTGGGCCGGGTTTCCGCGGCTGCTGCAGTCGTAGGCGGGAAGATTTACGTGTTCGGAGGCTGCTATGACCCGGATTCCTCAAATTGGGCAGAGGTATATGACCCAAAGACCCAAACTTGGGATGCTTTGCCAGCAATGCTGGATCGCAAGACACGCTGTCAGTCAACCCACGTCAGTGTGGTCGTGAAGGAAGAAAAGATTTATGCAGTGGATCATATGGAAAGAACCTTTTACTACTCGCCGAGTGAAAGTAAATGGGGAAGAGGGAATCCTAGTGACCTGCGAGGATACAAAAGGGATTGGTGTGTGATTGATAAAATTATCTACTCTTGTGATCGGTTTGGGGAGTTGTGTTGGTGTGAGCAAGTTCAGTTGGAGTGCTCTGAACCTGAACAAGTGCGGATGTATTGGGGGAAGGTACAGGGTTTGGGATCTCTCAAGGAGAGTCTCTCTAGCTCCAGACTGGTCCACTTTGATGGGAGGATTGAGGGTACGTGGGAGTCCCGTAAGATCGGGCTTGGTTTCGACTACAAGATGATAGATGTACATCCTGGAGCCAGACTCAGCAAATCTGGTCCTAACCTTGTGCTCTTCTGGGATGTCATCGAGGGGGATCATCTTAAGATTTGGTGTGCAGAGATTTCCTTGGAGAGACGCCAAGGAGCCGAGATTTGGGGCAACATTGAGTGGTCTCATCCTGTCATGACCGTTGAACCTTTCTTACATCACTACAAGGTTTTGCATTCACTTTCTGTCACTCTCTGAACTCGCATCGTCCTTGTTTAATTGTGTTATTATGCGTCTTCTATCTGTATTACATCAGTGAATCAAATAACTTCTCTTCTGCTGTTTTTTTTCTTTCTCTTGAAACGGCAAGAAAAACAGTTTTTTTTCTTTCTCTTGAAACGGCAAGAAAAACAAAACAGAAAAAGCCTGTGCTTTGTTTCCCTCGACAATGTCTTTTTCTTTTTGTCTACTTTATTAGATGCCTTGAGTAAACAAACATTATTGAGAGATTGTAAAACAAAACAAAAAAGAGAGAATATATAAAAAGAAGAAAAAACCATACAAAGACAAGGCTCATGAGCTTTTTCCTGCAGCCTTTGCTTCTTTTTTCATCACAGCTTTGACATAGATTTCATAGCAACATCCTGGAAAACAAAGCAATGACACGAGATAAGCACAATCTGGATTTCGAGTTAAGAGACATATCTATCATGTATGTCCATGTCGTAATTCCATACTAATAGGAACTTCATACATCGAAAAATTAGTTGGACAAGTGACATCTCAAGAGCAACTTTCTTTTCATAGCAATTGAAGAAAAACGTTTCAGACAAATGAAGTGACATTTCAAGAGCTTCTTTTACAGATGATGTTATGAGGAAGATTTTAAAGTTGCTAAACATAATAAAAAGATGTTTCTATCTTCACAAAACTTGACCACACTAAACAAAAACAAAAAAAGCTAGGAGCTATGTCTTTTTACCTGCAACAACAACGACTGTGAGCACATCTCCAATCTTTCTCAATCTCTGCACACCTTTCTTGTGAGACTTGAATCTCTTCAAAGCAGCATCTTCAGCCAAGAGCTACACGAGATTTCAATTAAGGAAGACAAACTCATCAATTCATGAAACAGTATAAACACAACAACAACAACAACTCAAACTCTTCTCAGTTCTCACAAAATGAATTCAGACCAACGAAACTTCAATCATACACTAGTTCATAAAGAGCTTCCAATTAACTGCAATCCTCAGTTGAGATACAAAAATCCCACAAAAACTGTTCATAAAGAGCGTTCAATCATACACTAGTTCGTCCAAAGAGGAACAAGAAAATGTAAATAAACAGAGAAGAGATACATGATCCGCGACGAGTTCCTGCCTCGATGTGAAATCCGCGACGGGATAGAGATAAGGCATCACCAGACTTCTGCAAACAAACAAAAAATCGAAAGGAGATTGTCACACAGATCAAACGAAAATCCAACAATAATCAATCAATCAACAAGATTATTCGATCCAAACCTGTGAATAAGAACGGAAATGAGATGAAATTGAAGCGTTGTTGAGCAAAAACGCCATTCCCAGAGGAGTATCGAAGATCAAGATACAGATGACTCGCAGGGGAATTGAAAAATCTTCCGAAGAATTTCGAGTACATATACTTTGAAATTATTTCATTTTGACCCCAATACTATTTTATGTCTATTCATCACCCTCTCTCACATCCAAATTTCCCATATCTACTAATTTATTGAAACCACTTCTGAAATTCTTTTGGTCAAATCAAAGATTATTGTCTAGTTAACTCATTTGATTCAAAAACGAATTATTTATCTAGTTTCACATTATCTGGCAAACAAAAACTGGATTTGTATCTAATTCTGATCACAGAGTATAAAAGACCCTGTTTTTAAAAAAGCCATCAACAAAAATGGAAAGAGCAAACGATAAAGAGGGAGATAGAGAGAGAGAGGATCAGTGCCTTCTCAATCTCAGATAACTTTTCAGCAGGTACATACTGAAAGTCCACAAGCAGTCCAAGCACTTGAGCTACGACATTGAAGACCACCGCGGTTTTCTTCTGAAATCCAGGAGGCTGGTACACATGGACGCTATTATCCAGAACACATGATCGAGCATGGTCCAAAGTAATTTCCCACATCTTTGAAGACATACCCGTACCAAGAATCTGCAAGATGTATAGACAACCTTAAAACCATGTTTTTTTTTTTCACAAGGCGAGAATGAATCACAAACCATTATTACTGGTCAAGCAAAAGATTCACGTCCTTAAAAGTAAAATTTGTTTATTTTTGGAAGCTTAACACCAAAAAGACAAAAGAAGCACGCATAGACGCCTTAGTTACATAACCAAAGATTGTTTATACGAAGGAAGACGAATCTTACTTGCCGGAGTTTTGGAGAGTTTAAATGGAAATGTGTTAGGAAATCCTTGACAGTGTTTATATTTGACCAATTCAGTCGTTTGTGAAATGCTCCATCTTTCCCTATCTTTTCCAATCTCCAGACTTCATCGAAAAGAGAAGGAGGATGGTGCTTTTTGTACACTACAAGAAAAGAGGGAGAAATTATTTTATACAGACAACCCAATGTCTTAAAAATGAAAGAAATGAGGAGTTCTGGAGAGTAACAAGTCTCTCAACTCTGGTGCTGGTGCTGGTCCTTAAACCAGTGCTAAGACTTTCAGAGTCAAATATGCAGAAAAGTATCTAAGAAAACTCAAAGAGAACTTTCTTTGCAAATCTTATAACAAAATACTACAAAATAGGTTCAGTGGTACTCAAATGTGAGAGAATAAACTAACAAGCAATACTTACACTCTCCACGGTGATCCCTTACGACGAAGGACTCTGTTATTGCCTCTCTAACTTTGACAAAATCAAATTGATCCACCACTCGTACCCCAAGTCTGAACTTCCTGCTCCTAGTCCAGCTAGAGTTGTCTGTAAGTGAAATTTCATCCATAACACCAATGCCATCGTTAAGAACCGCAAATACATTCCCACTGAGGAGAGGTTTCTTTCCTTCTCTCTCTCTTACAATGTTATTCCTGATATCCTCAGTTGTCCAACCGCTATAACTGTCAAAATCACCCTCAACAACAAAGATTTCGAGTTTCGCAGATGAAGCGGGCCCGGAGGAGACAATTTGGCCAGTGGAAGGATCGATTAATCCAACTCTTACAGCTTGGCCTTCATCTCCTTCTATCCGAGCTGAAGTGAACACGGGAAGCGATAGATTGTTCAAGAACTTCAACTGTAGGTTCCTTGATTCCAAAGGATGAATCTCTTTCTCACAAATCCTGAACAAAGATGAACATGGGAAGAAAGTATGAATAACAGAACAGCCTGAAAATCTAATATTTATTTTGAAAATCAGGTTTACCACTTGATGCCTGTTAGATGCTTTCCAAGAGCCAATTCAACTTCTTCTTTTACCTGTTCCAAGGGATATTCATGAACATAATCGCTAAAACAAACACGAAACCCTAAGGAGAAAGGTACTAAATTCTTTTAACACGATACGTACCACTTTACGAATCAAGGGCTCGAGAACAGGTTCGAGAAAATGTTTGACAGTTTGCAATCTCATTAACTCCTGAACCACACTAAATTTGTATCCAACGTGAATTCAGCATAGCTGGCTAACACTAAAGAATCAATTTAGAAATATAACTTTATAAACATTGTTGCTTTGTCCACAGCAGGAGACAGGGAAAAACAATATCGAGTACCCCAAAACATGGTCAAATATGCTAGTAGTATGCTGAATTTATCTGCCCAGAAGTATCACTCTTTGTTTAGACAATACCAAACCTACTTATAACTTCCAGGACAAGAACAGAATGATCAACTAGTCTCCTCCAAAATCATCACAAGCAGTAGAAGTTCGTCTCATATCCTAACCATAGAAACTCAGTTTTGTCTTAAAGAAATCATCACTCCACAACATGTTCTTGTTCATAGCCATGGGATATAAAGATCACAGCTTTTAGACTCTAATTCATACTCGTAAACTCATCCATATCCAATCGATTGAATCTAACACCTATGGTTAGTGAGTCAAAGAAGCTCAAAACAAGGATACCTTTTGAATCTTCTACGCTTGTCCTCCGGTGAGCCACCTTCCAGCCGAGCTTTTCCTTCTTCAAACTCCCTCTTCTGCGACATCTTTCAGAAACCCACGAAGATGCAGCAACCGAATTCAACAAGAGCCGTCGAGATTCAGAGAGAATTTCAACCATTTACAGAATCTTTGTGTGTGTTTCTGGATTAGCAGAGCAAAAAATTCCATGAAGATAGATATAAATCCAAAAGAGTAACGGAAATCTGATCTGATCTTCAAACAAGACCCGTATCTTGGAATTATCTAGCTACCTCTCTTCCCCACCACACCAGCTCTTCACACAAAAGAAGCTATTTCATCAAATCTGTCGAAAACTTTAGAAAAACAAAAAGAGGGGATTATGCAATTCTTTGCAGATAGAGACACAAGGAAGAATTGGTGTTGTGAAGCTTTCTCACTGTGTTATGTTATGTTGTGGGCCGCGTCCCCTAATTTATTGTGTGCTTAAAAAAAGTTTTGACCTTTATATCTTGGTCATACTTTTAAACCTTAACCCTCGAATTATGTGCAATCATCAAAGTTTAGAACTTTGATCATAAAGAACTATAACTGAAATTATATTAGGGAAACTGAGCTTCGTTTATCATTTTTATTTATGAAAATCTTGTGCGAATTTTATCATTTAAATAATACTAATCTCTATAATATTATTTAAGAAGATATTTTTGAAAATGAATTTTGTTTTGTAAGTTATTACGTAAAATGCAATTACAAATAACAAAAAATAATTGAAATAGAAAATGATATAATAGTTTTTTAAAACTATTGATTAGAATATGGGAAAATATATATTTTTCATTAAAACTGTTATTTATTATTTAATTTCTTAATTATTTTTAATACTATATATTTTTAAATAATAATCAATTCATATATATCCAAAGAAAAAAAACTATTCAAAATATTGCTATATTTTTTACTATAATTTATTTGAATATATATCAAAACAAAAGTTGAAAAATATTTTATAACAGATTTTAGAAAAAAGTTAGACACAATAAAACTTTTTTTTTAAAGAGTTTGTAAACTAACCACAAAAACCAGAGTCATTTAACGGTGCATATTAGAGTTATGTTTTCAAGATTATAAATTTTTGCGGGTTACCCCGAATAATATTTTAGTTTACTACAAAACGGATTAAATAGACAAATTATTACAAATTGACAGCTTTATTTATAATCATTAGTTAGACATATTGTAAAATTTAGATAAAATCAATTTTCTTAAATTTCAAAACAATTTTTTATAAAAAATTACCCCGGGTTAAGTCTATTGGGATTAGGTAAAGATTAATGGGTCATGGGCCTTAATCTTTAGGAAATGTGTGAAGATTGTCCCACATCGGAAGTGAGAATGGACATTGGGTAATATATAAGGGACTTTGGCCAATCCACTCATTGCCAATTGATTTTGAGTTGGAAGCCCATGAAACTTAACAAAGTCCTAGTACTTATATATTTGTAGGAATTTCTATACATATTTTAAACAATTATAATACTAAGTCTATACGTAGAAGAAGGGTTTTTTCTAACAAATTTATCCTCAAAGAATGTTGGTTTCTAACTTTCTGGTCATTCGAGGAATGTTCTTAGGGCTGGACCAAGAAATCATCAAGCATGCGGAAAACTGCAATCATCCATATAAATAATGTACAAGTTTCCATAATTCATCTTTGTTCTTATTGTCACATGGGATATGAATCAATTAGCTAGGTCACAAAAGATCCCTATGGATAACATTAACTTATGCCCCTGCCATAAGGTCTTGTCCTCTGATTGTGTCTTCCCAAGTGGAACAAACAAAAATAAACATGTTAATGTTTGATATGATCATTATTCTGTGCCAACTAGCAGATGTGGAATGTTTTCAGTTTCAAATCATATTTGTCTAAAACGTAGATTAGAGGACTTAGTTTTTTAAGTTCATCTATGGATAAATCGTACCAAAAGCATCTACGAAATTAATATGATCTGTTGGTTCTGTAAGATGATTCAATTTTTTTTGTAGATATATACACAAACCATTCTTCTAGAGTCTAGACCAAATCGTAAATATAAACGCGTGATATGAAGAACGAAAAAGGCAAAAAAGAAAATGAGTTTGTCTATCTCTATAATATTATTTAAGAAGACATTTTAAAAAATGAACTTTGTTTTGTAAGTTATTACATGAAATGCCATTACAATTAACAAAGAATAATTAAAATAGGAAATGATATAATAGTCTTTTAAAATTATTGATTAAAATATAGAAAGTATATATTTTGCATTAATTAAAGAGATTATTTATTATTTAATTTCTTAAATTATTTTAATACTATATATTTTAAAATAATAATCAATTCATATTTATATTCAAAGAAAAAAAATATATTCAAAATCTTGCTATATTTTTTACTATAATTTATTATATTTTATTTGAATATATATAAAAACAAAAATTGAAAAATATTTTACTAATGTTATAAAAAGTTAGACACAAGAAAACTATTTTTTTTTAAGAGTTCGTATACTAACCACAAAAACTAGAGTCATTTAGCAGTGCATATTAGAGTTATGATTTCAAAATTATAAGTTTTTGCGGGTTAGCCCGAATAATATTTTAGTTCACTGCAAAACGGGTTAAATAGACACATTATTACAAATTGATAGTTTTATCTATAATCATTACTTAGCTATATTGTAAATTTGTTAGATAAAAGCAATTTTCTTAAATTTCAAAATAATTTCTTTCAAAACAATTACACCGCGTTATAATTAGCGCGAGTTAAATCCTAGTCTTATTTTATTTTTAAAGCATGCAGTCTAGGGACAAACACAAACCTGTCTCAACTAAAGCATATTTAAAATATAATTTACTTCACATTAAATCACATTATTCAAACACAAACTTGGATCATATTTTCTAAACGAGTAATACAGTGTGCACTAGTAAAGTATAAGAGATCCTTGATCTACGAACGAACAATGTTTAAAAATATTTATAACCAAACATCTTTTAAGAAATTTTTGAAATTTTGCAGTTCGTCAATCGCGCCCCATAAGTTTAAGTTTAACCATACACCATTACTACCTATATACCTATAGAGACTTGACGATTTCAAAATATTTTATATTACCCAAAATCATCAAGAATTTATAGCCCACGAGAACACTTCTTGGGCTGGGCAGGAATATTAAGAAATGCTGACGTGTGAAATGAGGATCAATTCAAATCCGACCTAATTATTTACATATTTTATATATATACTAAATTAAATTCTGCATATATGCGGAATTTATAATTTAATATTTGATAACTCATTAAAAAAAAAAAATATTAGATCACCCGTAAAAATAAACAAATTAAAATTGAAAAAACGATACGAAATCACATACAATTAGAGAAGCTTTATATATAAAGTAACTGTTATTTATTTATTTTGATTCTATATTTTTATTTTATTTTAGTGTTTAATTAAAATTTGTGACATGTTTCCAAATATTTAGTTTTTCCTATTCATATTTGAATTATGTTTACTCTTTATTAGTAAATTACTCACATATATATCTTTTTAACTTTAATGAATTAATTCTCATATTTTTTTAATTATATTTACTCTTTACTCATACACCTATTTGATTTTTTTTTTGAATCGACATAAAAAATAAAAAAATAATTATTTTATTAAATTCGTAAAAAAATTATAAGTGTCAAAATCCGAACGACTGTCTATTTTCAATTTTTTTTTTGCTTAGTATCTTTACCTTTTAGAATTAAAAATCCATTATAAATTGTTCTGATTTTTTAATTTTTCCTTTTTATTAATTTTGACTTTTATAATAATTTATATTTACTATTTTTCTTTTTTGTTTAGTAATTTTTTTAGGATAAATTTACATTTTTTATTTTTTTATTTTGGTTTAATAACTTTAACTTTTAGAATTAGTAAATGATTACAATTTTTTCCTCTTACTATTATATTATGTGTTAAAATGTAATCAAAAACTTTTTTTATACATATGTCAGAATCAGATTTATTTACTTTACATATATTACGATGGTATGAATTACTAACTTTGAAATAATTTGATTTTTTGAGAAACAATAAAAAGAACTATAGTTTTTGTTTCAATAGTACTTGGCTTTCCTCTTGTATGTATTTAAATAGAACAGGATTGGTTAATATAATTTGTTTACTGGATTTCATGGTATCACACGGAATGTTTGTAGAATAATTCAGTTTGTTGCCATCTGACATCTTCGCACGAACTGTCTGACTTTGACCAAAAGCTAAAACTCCCACTAGAGATAATACTTAAAGTTTCTATTTCTTAATTTCCCCATCACACACGCACGTTTCTTGTCTCTTATGTTCGATTGTGGGTCTGTTCGTTTGCTTGTCGCAGGATGCTGCGGCTGCGGCCTGCGGCCAAAAATTGTTCGTTTACCTGACGCAGTCTCCTGCGGCTAAACACAGCATCTGGTCGCAGCGACCTGCGATTGCAATTTTTGGACGTTAGATTTCTCCAGCATTGCGTTGCGATTAGAACTGCGTCTGCGATTAGAGAGACCAACCGCGCGGCAGGCAAACGAACAGGTCTACGACCAGTCGCAACGTCCAGCCGCGCGGCAGCCAAACGAACAACATCAACCGCGACTGATCGCAGCGTTTGGCCGCAAACCACAGCCGCAACCGCCTACGACAGACAAACAAACAGACCCTGTGTCCTATCTCATCATCCATACGTATGCAAATCAATTTACGAGAAAAAGAATAAAAACACACATAAAATTGCGAAATAAGATAACATTAACCCAAAAAAAAGGTAATGACCGAAGAGATGATCAACAAAAAAAACTGCAAAAACATTAGACATCCCTTTACAAATAAATGGACATTTCACTTTTGTCATTTAATAACAAAGAAACAATAATCACATATTACAATACACTCAAAATTAATAATTTACAAGCATATTTATATCAAACACACAAAAAAGCAACATTTTACTACCAAAAAGGTTAAAGAGGAAAGATAGAAGAAGATAATAAAAGAAAGAAAAACAAAAAAAAAGCTAGAATTGGGAGGAAGAGGCGAAACCCCCATTTTGCCCTCCTCGAAACTGAGTCCGACTTAGCCCAGTCGCTTCAAGCATACGATTCCACTCACGCGCCTCCGCATTTTCCCCAAACTCACTCTCTCCTCCGCCTCCTCCTCCTCTCATCGCCCGCAGAATCTTTGCCGCCTTCTCCTTCACCCGTCCGTTCCCGCTCTCTTCCACTTCCTTCAACACTTCTTCAGCTCCCGCCTCACTGGCCAGTCCCCTAAACCTCAGATTCCCTTGACACAGCGTCAACAGAACCGCCACGCAATTCTCACGCGCCGCCTCGGAATCATCTCCGTCTTCTCTAAGCTTCCCTACCAGAATCGTCACCGCGTTTCCGTCTAGCATCGCGCCTTTTCCGTCTGGACAAGCAGCGAGGTTGCAAAGCACTAAGAGTATTCGGCTAGTAGATTCGCCGGATCTGACCATCGAAAGCTCGGCACCGCACCTGCTCGGACCAGCCTGGTTTGGTTGCTCGGAATCAGCGATAGGTGATAGAGCGCAAGCGCTGCGTCTTGGCGTGCCCTTTCGCTCTCTGAAGAACGGAGAGCGTGGAGGAGCGGCTCCACCGCGCCGAGAACTCCGATCACCATTTTGTTCTCGTCTTCAAGCGCCAGGCTAAACAACGCGCCGGCGACGTGTTCTTGCGCCTCCGTCGTTCCCGATTTCAAGACGTCGATCAAAAGGGGAACGAATCCTGACCGTACAATCTTCACTTTGTTCTGTTTCTCCAGCGAGAGGTTGACCAGCGACGCGGCGGCGTTCGTCTGCACGAGGTTGTACCGTGAAACGAGAAGTGATCGGAGAAAAGAGAGGATTCGGTCTGTGCAGAGCGAAATCCGAAGGTCTTCGCTGGATCTCGTCATCTTTCTAAGTAGTATCAGACCTTGCTCGTGGTCGAAAATGTCGGCGCCTCTCAATTTGTTGTAGATCTCTTCTTCTTCCGGCGACATCGGAGGCGAGGAAGAGTAATCGGAGGAAGAGAAAGAGATAGCATTCCGAATTGGGCGACTAAACTCTATATAATATCTATAATTTTCTAAAGTTTTTTTAAAATGAATAAAAGCCAAAAAATTGTTTTTTATTAAAAAGAGAAAATATATTTCATTTTAGAATTAGTAAAAAAAAATATTATATAAAACTAAATGTTTGAGAATTGTTAATTCATCTGATTGCGACACGTGTCAAGTCAAAGTTAGAACATTTTAAAATCGATTAATAAAAAAACAAAAAAATTCTGATTGATAATCTTAAAATATAAAGTTATTAAAATGTTAAAAAAAATTATTCTAGAAGGAGAAATTAATAAAGAAAAAAAAAATATTTTTTAATTTTTCCATTTAGATTACTGAAATTAATCAATTAAGAAAAAGAATTATAATTTACCACCTCTATATAAACCATAATTTGGTAAAATATCAATTACATCCCAACAAAATTAAAAATCCAATAATCGTATCCAAAACTATTTTCTGCATTTATGTATATGATATTTTCACGGATGATCTAACTTTGTTTACTATTTTATCGTCTTTAATTTATTTTTCACATATTATAAAATATTAAATTAAAAACCCGCATATATGAAAGTACTAATCTAGTTTATAATAAACCGAAATACACAAAATAGATTGGGGAGGGAATAATGTGCGAACTGCGATGAGTGACTATGAATTCAAGTCTTGGTAGTTATATATAGCAAAACCTATTGGTTTCGACTTATGTTCCTCCATTTTAACCAGTTTATGATGGTCGTCTAGTGGTTGAATGATTTATTCTGGGGTTTGCTTAGTTTACCCATAACCAAACCAATTTAACGGTTTACGTACGATTTTTTTTCTGCACAACCTTAAAAAATCATGGGCTCGTGTGGACATTAATGATGGCTCATTCTAAGCCCATAGCAAGCCCATATGACCCAGAGTCAGAGGTAGGGTTTACTTTTAACTCAAATATGCCTCCCTCTTTATATTGCGAAACCTATTCCTGAGACAGATCTCTTTTCCATTGTGTCTTAGTCTTCATCTTTCTTTGAATCAATTTCTGGCAATGGATCTGCCTCCCATGATGATTTTATTAGAACTTTTGTTCTCCAATAAGATCTATGGAGGCATCTTCATAGATTTATCATGCTGGAATTGATTTTTGATTTTTAAATTACCTTTGCAATTTTTATTAAGCCTCCGATGATGATCTCTAAAAGAATTATTTTTCTGTCTAAAAGATCTATGTAGGCTCCAAAGATTTCGTTTAAAAAAAAATAATTACCTCGTTGTTTTTAGTCTTCATCTTTCTTTGAATCAATTTCAGGCAATGGATCTGCCTCCCATGATTTTATTAGAACGTTTGTTCTCCAATAAGATCTATGGAGCATCTATTCTAATAAAATCATGGGAGGCATCTTGATCGATTTATCATGCGGAAATTAATTTTTGTTATCTGAATTTTTTTTTTTAAATTACCCCCTCCAAAGATTTTGTTTTGTTTTTTGTTTTAAATTACCTTCATTGTTTTTTTTTTTTTTAAATTACCTTCATTGCCTTCAGGCGGCGCGATCACGTTAACATGCGGCGCGATCAGGTTAACATGCGGCGGGAAATGGGGAGCGGCGGTCAAATCAATTCTGCCATTGATTCTTCCCACGGGAACTGTGAAGATGGTTTTGGTTAAGGATTCGTTGTAATACCAGGTAGCGTCGTCCAAACCAAGTGGCGTTCCGGTACTTCGAGCACGGCGATGAAGAATATTCCTGAAACACTGCGTGAGGGCATTCTCCGAAGAAGAGCAATAGCGGCGTATCAGAGGAATATTCTTCATCGCCGTGCTCGAAGTACCGGAACGCCACTTGGTTTGGACGACGCTACCTGGTATTACAACGAATCCTTAACCAAAACCATCTTCACAGTTCCCGTGGGAAGAATCAATGGCAGAATTGATTTGACCGCCGCTCCCCATTTCCCGCCGCATGTTAACCTGATCGCGCCGCATGTTAACGTGATCGCGCCGCCTGTTAACGTGATTCTCGCCGCAGCTGAGATCCCGCCGTCTGTTAACTTGATTCTCCCCGCCGCCGCAGCTGAGATCCCGCCCAAGATCCTCCCCGCCGCCGCAGCTGAGATCCCTACCAAGATCCTCCCCGCCGCCGCAGCTGAGATCCCTACCAAGATCCTCCCCGCCGCCGCAGCTGAGATCCCTACCAAGATCCTCCCCGCCGCCGCAGCTGAGATCCTCCCCGCCGCCGCAGCTGATATCCCGCCCAAGATCCTCCCGGCCGCCGCAGCTGATATCCCGCCCAAGATCCTCCCCGCCGCCGCAGCTGATATCCCGCCGGCTCTTAACAAGGTCCTCCCCGCCGCAGCAGCTGATATCCCTGACGGTATGTATTTTCGCCGATTTTAGGTTTAGAGATCTCCCGATTTAGGTTTAGAGATCCCCGATTTAGGTTTAGAGATCTCCCGTTTTAGGTTTAGAGATCTCCCGTTTTAGGTTTAGAGATCGCCGGTTTTAGGTTTAGAGATTGCCGGATTTTTCATCTTAGGATTGCTTGAGGTTTAGAGATCCCTGATGGTGTGTATATTTTTCATGTTTAGAGATTTTTAGGATTGCATTAGTATTATTTTATTATGAGATTCTTGTGTTTTTCAGGAATTGCTGAGCCAGAGCTTCTTCCTCCTGAAATGGACTTCAACCTTGGTGAACTGATTCCGAACATTGTTGAAGATTGAGGAGAGAATTTGTGTTTTTGAACAAACCTGATTGCTGTTGTTCAATCCGAACAAGTTTATTAGCCTTTTGCAGTTTTATTCTGGTTTTAAGATGAACATTATACCCTGTTGACATGGTAGCAGAACTCTCATTCTTAATGCTTCTTATGTGACTTGATCTCTTTAGAATATTTGATCAAACCAAACTAAAAGCATTTCTGTTTAGGTGACTTAATCTCTTTAGAAGTTTGGTGTCTCTTGTTTCTTTGATTCACCTTTGGGCTTTAGTGGTGTTGGGGCTTCAGGTAGATAGTACAAATGTAGATCTTGGTCTCTCTGCTTCTAGTTCTTTGAGTGTTCAAGAAAGTTGAAATTTAAATTAGAAAAAATGTTTTACCAATATGCCTTTGTGGCGAATGAAAGCAAAATCATTTAGGTCACTCGTACCAGTTACCATACTTGTGAGAAGAGTCCATAAGAGTTTAACTTGGAAACTCTCATATTTCGATGCAGTCTTGAGAAGAGTCCATAAGAGTTTAACATGGATGGCATTTCCGGTATTGATCAAAGCATTATCCAAGTTCCTACCTCCTTCCCAAATACTAATCATTCAAAAACACTATAAAGATCAACAGGTTTAGTGTTTTTTTTTTGTTCTTCTTCCATTTTGCTTTTCCCAGGTACTTTCACATTCTTAATCTTTGCTTTCTTTGCATACAACAGAATATAGAGCAACACTTTGCAAACTAAAATGAACTATTTTGGCGGCATTATGAATGAGTATGAACTATTTTGCTACCTTCTCTCTCGCCTTTTTTTTTCTTTATTAATAACTAAAAGTCTTATTATGTCACTCCACTGATTTCATCATTCTAGGAATTATAATCCAGTAGAACGAAGATCAAGAGGTGGCAAAGAGAAAAGCGTAAAGGGATCTAGTAAGATCTCAAAGTCATTGCAAACAAACAATATGCATCATCCTCCAGTCACTACTACTTCCAACAAACCACCTGGTCTGCCATTTAAATTACCTTCTCTTATCCAACATCGTCCCTATCCACAATTTATAACTTACTCAACCTTTGTCGAAAACTCTAACTCCTAGGTCCCAAGCAAGCAAAATCACATGCCATTGGAGGTGGGAGCAACTCATCAGCCGAAGTGCAAGCTCAGTCGAAGGAGGTAATTGGCGTCTAACTATTCCTCTTAACTAATGAATCGTTTCTTCATGTGAATGAGAATAAATCTGTAATGAAACTTTCGTTTACAACACCAGCTTGCAGATCTCAAGGTCTCGGTCGATCTCTTGGAAAAAGAAAGAGATTTTTACTTCTCTAAGCTCCGGGATATAGAGATACTCTGTCAGACTCCTGAACTCGATGATCTTCCGGTAAATGTCATAGCAATGGCTTTTTGGTTGCTTTTGTTTCCCTTCGTTTGGACTCAAATATTTGAGGAGTTGATAATATGTATTGCTAATGTGCAGATAGTGGTAGCAGTTAAGAAGATATTATATGCAACAGATGCAAATGAATCTGCACTAGAAGAAGCTCAAGAGTGCCTAAACCAGTCTCTAGGGCTTGAGGCTGAGGAAGAAGAAGCAGAAGAAGCAGAGACGCAGACTTGAAGTTGTGATTTCTAACAAGAACATGTTTCAAAGTAGAGGACAATGATGGTCCATTGCCTTGTCTTAGAAGATATATCACTTTGGAGAGGATGTTTGCACAATCTTCAGTTTATACCCCTAACCGTTTTTTTTCGGTTTTAAAGTGAACCGAAACGAATCTGTTCCTTCAAGAGTTTGAAAGATTATCTCATTGGTTTTCTATGTATAACAATACTTTTACTATTATGTATTAACTGGGCCTTTACTTAGTAAAATGAAGTGTGGCCCAATAACCAATTACCCCCTCTCTTTTTTTTGCCAACAACAAATTACCATTGATTCATTCAGTTAACTAGAGATACAACAATCCTTGTTGAACAAAAAAAAAAAAAAAAAAAGAAGAGATACAATCCTTACCTAAACGGCTAAACCTAATAGGCCTTTCCTTCAAAATTGATTTTCTAATTTTTTTTTGTTCATTAAAAATGATTTTCTAAGTTTTCTAAATACTCTCTATATTACTTAAGGTCAATAAAATGTAAACAAAATTAGTAAAAAACCTAGGGGAATATAATTGAAATAAAATTGAAAGTATATATATGACTACAACTGGTGACATCACTTTGGTTGAATTTGTGGAACTTTGGCTGAATTTGTTAAAACACATTAGCTGGATGAAAAAAAAAAAATTTGTTGAAAACATAGAAACTTAGTTCTCATATATATGTATTAAAACTAAAATGAAGATGCTTCCAACAAATTAGATTAAAATCAACTATGAATTAGGTAAAATCTAATCGTACAATCAAAAACAGAATATAGAGCAACACTTAGCAAAAACAGCAGCTGATATCAAGTTTCCGTGCAGAAATCTAATCGTACAATCAACAATTTTCATACGTAGGTTTCTCTCTATCGATTCGATAAAAAAATTCTGAGCAAGAACAATATACACAAAACCATTTTCAATCTTCTAGCCATTTGAAGTCTTTATATCTCATCATATTCTCCAAATGCAAGCGATCTGATATATAAAACTATCATAGTATACTGTATACATTGTATACTCAATTTAAGCAAAAATAAACGTGACTTTGTATTTAAACAATTTTTTAGTTCCAACTAAATAAACGACGTAAAATTAAGAAAGTAACGAAAACGAGATCAGTAACGTAATACTGTTTTTCAGATTTCATCTTTCATCTTCTAAATAACATTTTAATGGTTATAGCACTTTTTTTGTTATAGAAATTGACGAAATATTAAAGCGTTGACGAACTAAAACAATATTTGTGCTATTATTTAAAATATTGATACAATATATACAATACAGATATCAAATGTAAGGGAATGTTTATGTGGGATTCCCCACCTGGGTTCTAGTCATTTTGGCCACAATTGATTTAACATGGTTTCCTCTGGTCTATGGGGATTAGTCGGGTGTGTAGCAAGCCCCGGATTACCTCATATTAATCAAAAAAAAAAAAATACAGATATCAAATGATTTATATTTTATTACAATATTTTGCTATTTATTATGAAAAAATTAGACTGGTGATTTAGCTCTTATGACTTATCATAAAACGAAAAAATCCAGTTATAAACATTGGTTAGTTTTAGGGGAAAAAAACGTATTATCCTTTATTCCATGATAGTACAGGCGTTAACTGATCATAAAATTTTCTTTTAAAATATATCCCATCAATTCTAGCGGTCCATACGCGTAGCTGACCACATCGAGGAATAAGTCTTGCACCTGCTTTGTATACTTCAACATCAAAAGAATACTCCATTTTAGGTCCTTGCCTCAAAATGCATGCCCATTTTGTTAAATTGGGTACCTCGTCATGGAATCTAATGATATATGGAGGAGCATTAAACCTTAACTTTTTTACGCCTAGGTCGTCGTCTCCGGAACGACAATGGAATTCGAGAATTCTACCAGGACCGAGTTCGTTATGAATTACTACATAATTTTCTTTGCAAGCTTCATTTGGCCCAAAACATGTAGCAGCAACTAACGTAAAAAGTATGAGATGATTCATTTTTGGATCTAAGATCGTTGTTGGAGTAATAAAGGTATCAACGTGTAGTATTTATATATTTTTTTGTGTGCAGGGCTTTAGCTAAATTTAAACAACAATATGAACCAATAAGACTTGTGATCAAAGATAGCTTGTCGGAAAATATGGGTGGCCAATATGATCAAAAACCCAATGAACCTTAAAATTATAGTTAACCATGAAATCCAAACCAAACCAAAAGTTTAAGATATAACAAAAGTCTTGGAAATGAATTATTATTCCAATAATATTTGGACTAATGGAGAGTAAATTTATCGATTGAAATATACAAAAAAAAAAAAAAAAAAATTGTAACATAAATAAATTTATACAATAAACTAAAAAGTAAATTGACAAAATTTGGAAATCGTCTTAAATTTGTAGTAAATTTATATAGGTAAATAAATATCTTTATCATCTCATATATCTGTCTTGGTGCAACCATCTCTGCTGAAGCAGCAGCTATTTGATCTCTCTACATTTGTGTTAACTTTTCAGCATTGGGAATCTTTTCCCTTGTTGGTTTGTTGTGGTGTGCCTCTGTTCTCATCTATCGATAAAGCAATAATGACAACTGAACCGATCTCAATCTAACCCTAACTTGTGTCACGCACTTCTGTTGTTGGTCTATTAGATTGGGACATTTAGGTAGTTTTAAAAACGTTGTGGCATGATTCAGTTAATGGACTTGTGGGATTCTACTAAGTATGGATTATTATTTTACAAGAAAGAAACAAAAACATGTGTGATGATGGATAAAGCGTGTGTCGGTCGTGGCTTATATTCTGAGGTGTAATTTCGTCATTTCAGCTTTTGCTTCTGTCTAGCCCACGTTATTCAAAGGGTATTTTCGTCTTTTGCAATCAGCCAAACTGCCGATAACTCCAACACGGAAACGACCCATCAAAGGATTAGGCAGGAAAAAAAATAACTAAAAAAACAGCCGCAAGCAAGCTCCAAAATTAATTTACTAAACCTATAAGACATCTTTTTTTTTCTTTTCCAAAGATGTGTTTAAAATGTTGTTTACGTCTTCTCCACGGAGAAAAAGACAAGAACTTTTCAGTTTAGATTTAAGACTTTATTAGTATATAAAATAAATGCTAAACCGACGCCAACAGGAACCAAAGGCGGTTTGGTTCTTATATATATGCACTTGGAGCTCAAGTTCTTGTGCTCTCTAATCTCTATCAATCAAAACACGAAAGCTATTCAAAGCTTCAGATTTGTTTTTTCTTCCATTTTGGATTCAAAATCGTGTTCGTTTTTATTATTCTCTTGGTGATTCCAATTCCTATTTGATTGTTTCCATTTTTGACTTTCAATGGATTGCGTAAGAACCGACTTTCAAGCTAATTTCGAATCGGAGCAAGAAGGATCAACGATATCGGAATCTGGAAGCTGTGATTCGTATGATCGACGAAGACCGTCTTTCGCCGACGAACACGGGCTTATGGAGTTGCTTCAAGGCGATAAAGCTCACGATATGATCTACCGCAACTGTAAATCTGGTCTCGGCGATCAATGCCAGATTCTCTCGGTTCTCAGAAACGGATTCCGCAACGTTGGATCTCGTGCTAAGCTCAAGACTTTCCAGATTTTCCAAGAGGCGGTGGAGATGAAACACGCCGGAGACTACGGCGGCGGAGGAAGCAGCAAAGCTAAGGTGAAATACGGTTGGTGCGCCGTCGCGAAACAAGAGCTGAAATCGATTCTAGAGTACGGATTTAGCGAGCCGAGAAACGACGGATCCTATGGCCGTGGATTGTATCTCTCGCCGGATAATGCTCTTCTCGAATGGTGATTTGAACACTCTCCGACTCTGAATTTTCATTTTTTTTCCTAAAAGTTTTGTTCTCATTGTTTGGGTTTCTTCTTTTTTTGTTGCTTTATAGTTTGAAGGCTTCAGCTCCGGAATCAGAAGATGGGATGAGATTCATGCTACTTTCGAGAGTTATACTCGGAAAATCGGAGATTGTTCCTCGAGGCTCGACTCAATCGTGTCCGACTTCTCAAGAATTCGATTCAGGAGTAGACGATTTAGCTTCTCCGAGCAAGTACATTGTGTGGAGCACACACATCAACACACATGTCTTGCCTGAGTTCCTTGTCTGCATCAAAGCTCCATTTAACTTCAATCGTAAGCAAAACCTTTAAGAAAACCCCAAATTTGAAATTGGTTCTTGTTTTTTTTTTTTTGACATTGATTTACCATTTGCAGGAAGTCCAAAGAGACTGAGATCGCCATGGATGGCATTTCCGGTATTGATCAAAGCATTATCCAAGTTCCTACCTCCTTCCCAAATACTAATCATTCAAAAACACTATAAAGATCAACAGGTTTAGTGTTTTTTTTTTTGTTCTTCTTCTTCCATTTTGCTTTTCCCAGGTAATTTCACATTCTTAATCTTTGCTTTCTTTGCATACAACAGAACAGGAGAATGTTGCGGAGCGAGCTAATACAACGAGTCAGAAGTATAACCGGAGACAAGTTACTTGTTCATATCATCAAAGCTTTTGGGCATAAAGTACAACAGTAAAACTCCATTGCACATCACTTTGGGGTTTTGTATTTCTCTCGGACATAGTTGTCATGGTTTGTATCTGCCTCAACTTATCTTATGGAATGTGAACGTTTCCCGCATCACAAGGATCAACACCGGTCAACAGATTTGTCTAAGTTCAAGCCATGTATGAACATAGATGATCGTCGGTTGTTTTCTCCAGGATAGTGACGAAATATTTTGTTTTAGTAGACTATTTACGATCGATAGGATTAAAAGTTTTAGCAACATTATAAATTAATTTTAGCTCTTCTCTCAAATACCATCACTGTCTCAAATACCATGATGGTGAAATTGTTAATAGCACTGTTGTTTCTCAAAGCAATGTTGAGAGGAGGAAGAATTATTATTAATACCAGCTGAGTTTCACAATAGCTCTCTATTAATCCCTCTCAAGTCTCACCGTTGACTACTAAGTCAACTTTTTAATTCATGTTTCAACTTGTTATTCCCTCAATACAGAAACTACAAAACTCATTTTTATTCGATGCTACATCAAACTAATAAGTTATTTATTAGTGGGGACACACACACCACTTCTTAAGTAGATGGAGGAACTTCCCAACCTTGTGGAATCGGACCATAGTCATAAATGATCTCTCTGTGGCATGACCACACCAGCTTTATAGCCTCCGGTGTCCCTATCCCAGCTCCTCTCGGGTCCCCCGCCGGTCCAAACCTGTGTTTATAATAGCATTTATAGCCTTGTGGTTTACTTTTTCTCTCAAAGAACAAGGAAGAGAGATGTTAATTTGAAACAATGTTTTTTCTCTCTCTCACCAGTGATTCTGAGGAGCTCCAGTTGTTCGTCCTCTGATTCCAGCATATGTAGTTCCATTCACCGAGTTCCCTATCACTTCCTGCACAGATTTGTTACATCATTATCTAGAGAAGACAGAGAAGAGATTGATTGATTGATGATATAGGTGAAAGGCTTTGCCTGAATAAAGATGGGATCGTTTGAAACAACAGCTGCAGTTAGATGAGCGTGCATCCTCTCTAAAGCCTCCAACACTAGAGGAAGTTGATCTTTTTTGTATTCCGTTACAATCTGGAAATGAGAGATACAGAAACAGCTTTAAACATTTTCAACAAGGAAACACACAGATCATTCAGATAGATAATGAAATTGACATACCTGAAATGGTCCAAAGATTTCTTTGGTGACGAGTTCGTAGGTTTTACTGTCCTTCAAGATTTCTTCAATCGGAACATAAACTGCAGTGGGCTCAAGAGCTCCATAGATTGAAGGAATTGAATGATTCTTCAGTGGCTTCCCACCAAAGAGTAGCTTCGAGCCCGGAATCTGAAGCAGATTCTCCATGTGCTCCAACATTGCCTCAGTTGTAAACTTGAAGCAATAATGACAGAAATAGTTTTAATGATACAATCTCATCGGATGATTAAAACAGATGGAGAAATTATGAAACTTACTGTTAGGACAGGACCAATGGTCAAGTCTTCCAGTTTGCGTCTTTCGGCAAGATCTTTTAATTTGGAAACAAGAGGGGTTTTTGACCAGTTCTGCTCATAGTCGTTTCAAAAGAAAGAAAACACATTGATAACAACAACAACAAAAAATTAGAAACTGGAAGTAACTAAAAGGATTCAAAGGCAGTTTCACCATAAAAAATATGAAGATCAAACCAACCTCGTGCATAAAAAGCATAGACTGTGCAGAACACTTCTGTCCACTGCACGCGTATGCATCTTGATCACATACCCATGCAACGTAATCAACCTGACATTGGACGCCAGGTCAACGATAACAATCACATCGAAAGAGAGTTATGGAAATATAAGTAGGAAGTTTATAATAAGAAACCTCCTGAACATCTGGTCCCAACACTTTCCAATCAAATCCAGCGTCTTCCAGTCTGATCCGGCCCTTAAGGTCAAGTGCCAACTTTTCGGCTACTCTAGAGCTACCCGTGAAGAGGGTCATCCTTGGATTCGCCTGCAAAATAGGCGAAACAATGAATTAGCTCAATTTAAGAAAAACATGTGGAGACAATAGACTTGTGAATTCGGGAACACAAACCTCTAACAATATCTTGTTCATAGTCTTCCCATCGGAATTTATAAAGTCAACATCTTCAACGGGTAAACCACAATAATGAAGCAATCGCATCATTTGCTCCATTACAATGCTCACCTATCCACATGACATTTGAAACAATCATGAAAAGGAATACATGGTTGGTTTCTTGCGTGCCGAGATATATAAAAAACGGAAAAAACAAAAAAAACACAAGAATTTCAAACAGATGGAACCAAATGAGTAAGAACAATACCTTGCTGTCCACTTTAAGAAGAGGTTTGTTACCCATGTATAGAGCCCCCATCAACTGAAGTAGCGGGATCTCAAGTGGAAAATTGAATGGTGTAACAATTGTTACCTGCATCATTAATCTACGATTACAAAACAGAATTGTCACAAGAAGTTACAAGCATCTCGGAAGAATGCCTTACAGGACCATAAGGCCAGCGGTAGCCATGACTTTGTTGCCCAAGATGACTCCCAGGTACTGCAAAAGACCGTGCCAGGAACCGCACCTGATAAAAGAAAGTGAAGCAGAAACATTAAACAAACACTCTAAAAATGCAATTTCGGAAATTCAGTTACAGACAATGAAATGTATATATATATAGGCATTTTCAAGAAAGAAAAGTTATGGTTTGTAAGTGAGAAACCAGGAGGCAACATAAAAATAGTGAAGAGATTTAAGTACCTGATCACCGCAAAAGTTCTCTAAAAACTTCCTTGTGACAAAGACTTCTCCAGCAGCTTGCTGGTAACTCTTTGGAGCAACCCTTTGAATTAACCTCGTGAAGAAATCAGATACCTGATTGTGTATATACGCATACAATAACAAACAACCAGTAGCTAAGTATGCACATTCTTCAGGAAATCTGAGCTTTGAATTCAAAAAAGAAAACATATGTTACCTTAGGTAAGGCAAGCATATGAGCTGCCTTTGTCGAGATATCCCCATATAAAAGGTATCTGTAGAAAACATGACCATAGGTTTAGTATATTCAATGAACAAAAATGAGAAATAACATAAAAAAAAAAGAAGATTAGATTCATAAAGCTTCTTAAATCTCAAGAAAATATACCTCTCTGGAGATTTGAAAGGGTTATGCAGACCATGTTTCGGGCACTGCGATAAGCTCTCAACAAATGGCTGCAACATAAAACAGAGGAATGATAAAGCTAGAATTGAAACCGATTCCACGTTGCAGTACGATTAACTGTTCTGATGGGCTCGCACCTGAATTCCTGTTTCCTCCACTTCGGCAACTTTAATGAACGGTTCTCCATTAAGAGGATCCAGAAGCGTGTTATAGTTTGACGATCCTATCCACTTTCCCTGCACTATAGATATAAAGGAAAGTAGATCTCAGAGATTCCACAACAGCACTCTAAAGCAAGAAGCTTCTTTTACTCATTTCCATGGCTTCCGAACACAATCAAAACCCAAAAAGTACCAAATTCAGAGGTATGATAATCACTGAGAAGCTAAAACCTACCAAAGCTCTGTACTTCAGCAGGATGAGCACCCGATATCTCCTCGGCATCTACGGTAGAGAAAGGTAAAGAATGATTCAATCTGCAAAAGCCAGAACACACAATTAACTTCACAGAACAAAAAAAAAAAGAAAGAACAGTCCATTATATGGATCATATCAGGAACATAAAGACATGAAACGGTAATCAGAAAGAGTATCAAAGAAACAGACTAACGTCTAGTCAACTAACACTATCTTCACTTCATGGACAATGGCAGATGCGAATACTCGATTATCTAACAATACCAAATCTAAATCGCAAATTTTTAAAACACCAACTTGCTAAAGTTGTCTTTTATATATATATATATATATACTTTAGTTAAATCTTTTTTTGAGAGTGTAAGCTCCAGTAATTCATTTTTAAAAATTGAATGGAAAGTCAATCAATTTAGGCGAAAACATGCAAACCCAAAAGGCGAAGAACAGTAGTTATAAAAAAAAAAAAAACAATTTGGCGAGATCAACAAAGATAAAATGGAAGATTCAAGACCTGGAAGAGGTCAAAGAAGCAAGGAAGCTCGAGGATTTGTCACAGAGAGACTTAGCTCTCAGTCCTCGACTCGCCAAAACTCTGTACATTGCGTAAGATCTAGAAGAGACGGAGAAAGATGAAATTAGACGTTTGAGGATTCGAGATTGGTAAAATTAAGTGATTTGGTTTGTGGCTTTATAAAAAGGAGTAAATTGTTTCTCTCCTGATCGATTTTTAGATATTTATAGATTGTTTCCTTTTATTTTAAGATTATTTACTGTCTAAAGCCATATATATAGTTTTTAAAAACTCAATATATATATTAAAAATAAATAAATAAAACTTTTTTGTTCCATCGTTTCTAAATCTTTTCACCAAAAATATACTCATCTTTTTGCTGTAAACAAATTGAAGATGTCATTGGATTTATACTCATCTTTCTTTCGAAAAAATAATTGAAATGAAGAGCGTGAAAACTATTGGGTATTCAACTTATAAAACACATGTGAGTTATGGAAGCAAGTTTAATTATTTTTTTCACTATCTGTAGTAAAATCTATTTTACATTCTTAATTTCATAATCACATTCTAAAATTTTAAATATGATAAATTTTCAATTCAAGTTTTTGTTGAAAATCTAACAATATATTGTTTTCAATAAAATATTTCATTATTTTTTTTATCCAATTAGAATTACAATTTTCTTTGATTCTTAATATTGAATTATCACTTTTTCTATTTATTTACACTAATTTTTGTGTTTTTGTAATTTGTATTAAATAAAAACAATGAAAAATAATTAAATATAAATAGATATGTATTAAATGAATATTTTAACTATGTGTTAATGTTAAAAAAAATTAGTAGTGATGAGGTGGACACCCTAGATTGAGAGAGAACTCTCCTATTATATAATAGATTCTTTTGTTAATAGCATTATACACATGGATCTCAAACCAAATTCTAACAAGTACAATTCATTTTGAGTAGAAAAATACTTATGCTCCCAATTAATCTTTATGATTTACGCTGCTATTTATTTGTTTTTCCTTGTTCAATTGAATTGCAAATAGACATTTGGTAATAAATAATACATATATATGTCATAGTTATAACAAGAATAGGTTAATTCATGATATATAAAAATAAATTGAATACTCCATTCAAGCTTTGTTGCACCACTTTTAAATCTCCATAGTTTTGTTTTTATTTTTCTTTTTTTTTTACGTTACCGTATTTTGTTAGGGTTTTAAACTTTTTTTTCTTTCAATAATTTTATATTATCTATTAAAACATATATGTAATGAACACAATACACAATTAACATGTGTTTAACCCGTGCACTAGCACATATCTAATGCTAGTACTCTCTATTTATAAATCACAACGACGCCGATTCTCAAGATCTATTCTTCTTCTTTCTCTTTTGATCTATCGTTTCATTCTCTCGGATCAGCTCGGATCTTCATTCTCTTGTCAATATGAGTGATCTTCCTGATACCGTAAGCGAGTCGCATCTAAGATCATCATTATTCCACCAAACCACATATAAACCTAAAAGCAACAAGTAATACACTAATGATCGATTAAATACATGTTAAATTGATTCGGTCGTTGATTGTACCAACATGAACAGTGGTTCGACCTAGAGATTCCTGGTAGAACCAGCTCGAATCATCAACACCATAACGATATCCAGTTTAGCGTGGAATGCGAAAATTCCTTTGATATTGACGAATGGCTCTGCGCCTTTGAAGTGATCCGCTTACGGTATCAGGAAGATCACTCATGACAAGAAAATGAAGATGAATGAAACAATAGTAGATCATGTGAAAAAAAAAAAAAAATAGTAGATCTTTAGTATAGAGTATATATAGATGATGTTAAACTAATCATGGGAGCAAGCCCAACTCGTTTGGAAAGAGCCCAATTTGTTTGGGAACACAAAAAATAAAATAACATATAGAAAAACAGAAAATAAAATCAATTTCCGCATAATAAATATAATCCAATTGTGGTCTCAATTCTGGATAGTATGTCATGTATTTATGCTTTTGATATTTGTGGATTATGATTCTACTACATTCTCCTACAATTTTGTTGCCCTTTGAATTGTTCATTCTCGCTAGTGTGTTAACAAAGCCAGGCTTGCTTAGAACATAATTTCCCATTTTAGATGATATCATTAAGAAACACGTACGATGCTGATAGTGATGAAGAACTTGGACAAGCACAGTTTGCTGAACTATTGCAGCCAGTTCTACAAGATATAGTGATGAGATCATAACCGGAGTAAACCGAACCAGATACAACCAAACCAGAAAACTTGAAGTAATCGACCAATTTGACTTGTTATTTGTTTTTATTTAAGTGTAATAATCGACCAAGTTGACTTGTTATTTGTTTTTATTTAAGTGTATGTTAATAATGAGAATTAGTTTTCCTATTGTCTAGGAAACTACTTTCCCCATTTCTTCCATTTCATCAATAATCTCAACTCTTTTTTGTACTTTTCTTCTATTTAAATCAATGAAAACAAAAAAAAAGATAGTCATTACTACCCAAAATAATTATCTTGTTCTATGTTACAAATCTCTTAGTTTTGAGGAGGGACCGATATTAGCATTTAACCTCAAAATATTGTATATATTATATCAATATTTTAAATAATAGCACAATATTTTTTATTTATACAAATGTGTTTGCTTTTTAAAAAAAAAAAACTCTAGCGTACATCTTCAGCCAAAGGATTGTATCCAACTAATGTGTTTTAACAAATTCAGCCAAAGTTCCACAAATTCAACCAAAGTGATGTCACCAGTTGTAGATTTGTAGTCATATATATACTTTCAATTATTTTCCCCTAGTTTTTTTACTAATTTTGTTTGCATTTTATTGACCTTGAGTAATATAGAGAGTATTTAGAAAACTTAGAAAATCATTTTTAATGAACACAAAAAAAATTAGAAAATCAATTTTGAAGGAAAGGCCTATAAGGTTTAGCCGTTTAGGTAAGGATTGTATCTTTTTTTTTTCTTTTTTCTTATTTGGTTCAACAAGGATCGTATCTCTAGTTAACTGAATCAATGGTAATTTGTTGTTGGCTAAAAAAAAAAAAAAGAAGGTAATTGGTTATTGGGCCACACTTCATTTCTGCCAAGACTCCCACCAGCATGCTGCTACTTTAGACTTTAGAGAGTCAGCATGCTGCTACTTTAGACTTTAGAGAGTCAAAACCAGAACAAGTTTGAGAATTTCCTCATGCCCAAGAGTTATGACACGAAAAGTGCAAGTGCAGCAGGCTGGAGTTCCTGATCTTGATGTTTCCTTGGGAGAAACCAGAGCGGTTTGGACCTGATTTGAATAGGCATGAACAAAATATCTGGAACCAAAGAATCGAACCGATTAGGAGGTATCGAATCCGAACTGAAACCTATAAAAATACCCGAACGGGTTAAGATCCGATTTTTTTTGGATTTTTACCGGTTTTTGAATCTCGGAATGAACCGATCCGGAATCGATTAGAATGGATCTAAAATCATTCTACCCGAAAAATCTGAAACCGATTAGTTCCTATCCGAAACCGATCTGAATACTCGAATGTCCAAGATTTGAAGATTTCAGAATGTGGTTATTCATCGGCTCATATGCTGTTTTGATCAAGTCGGTTGTTTCTACTAATTCCTTAATCAATTTAAATTCGCTATTTTTTATTTTCTTTTCAACAATTATATTATTTGATTTCCTTTTATTTTTTTCGACATATTTCCTTTAAAGTAAAAACCTTTATCTATTTGAAGAAGAACATAATACCCTATATATATATTATAAAAAAAAAGGTTTCTCTCAGAAACTTGGAGGAACGACCGGAAGAGAAAAAGACAAGCTTTGAGTTCGATGTCGAATTCAGCCGCCGAAGAGTCACCGCATAAAAAGAGGAAGACTTGTCCGCCTCCGTCTCCGTTATCGTTGCTGCCAGATGAGATGGTTCTAAGCTGCATGTCTCGAGTGTCGAGATCGGACCAGGCGGCCTTATCTCTGGTCTCGAGGAGCTATCGCTCTCTAGTGGCTTCGCCAGAGCTCTACAAGATGCGATCGCTATTTGGTTGCACCGAGAATTGCCTGTATGTATGCTTACTCAGCCCTCCTGACCCAACCCCACGCTGGTTCATCCTCCTCCGGGCGAATCGGCTTCTGAGCCCGATCCCGATCCCTTCATTCCCGCCTCAGGCTCCGGAAGGATCCTCCGTGGTGGCGCTGGATTGGGGGATCTATGTAATCGGTGGATTTATAAAGGGGAAGAAGCCCTCTTCGGATGTCTTGCTTTTGGATTGTAGGACTCACACGTGGCGCCAAGTCCCTTCCATGGGAGTGGGCCGGGTTTCCGCGGCTGCTGCAGTCGTAGGCGGGAAGATTTACGTGTTCGGAGGCTGCTATGACCCGGATTCCTCAAATTGGGCAGAGGTATATGACCCAAAGACCCAAACTTGGGATGCTTTGCCAGCAATGCTGGATCGCAAGACACGCTGTCAGTCAACCCACGTCAGTGTGGTCGTGAAGGAAGAAAAGATTTATGCAGTGGATCATATGGAAAGAACCTTTTACTACTCGCCGAGTGAAAGTAAATGGGGAAGAGGGAATCCTAGTGACCTGCGAGGATACAAAAGGGATTGGTGTGTGATTGATAAAATTATCTACTCTTGTGATCGGTTTGGGGAGTTGTGTTGGTGTGAGCAAGTTCAGTTGGAGTGCTCTGAACCTGAACAAGTGCGGATGTATTGGGGGAAGGTACAGGGTTTGGGATCTCTCAAGGAGAGTCTCTCTAGCTCCAGACTGGTCCACTTTGATGGGAGGATTGAGGGTACGTGGGAGTCCCGTAAGATCGGGCTTGGTTTCGACTACAAGATGATAGATGTACATCCTGGAGCCAGACTCAGCAAATCTGGTCCTAACCTTGTGCTCTTCTGGGATGTCATCGAGGGGGATCATCTTAAGATTTGGTGTGCAGAGATTTCCTTGGAGAGACGCCAAGGAGCCGAGATTTGGGGCAACATTGAGTGGTCTCATCCTGTCATGACCGTTGAACCTTTCTTACATCACTACAAGGTTTTGCATTCACTTTCTGTCACTCTCTGAACTCGCATCGTCCTTGTTTAATTGTGTTATTATGCGTCTTCTATCTGTATTACATCAGTGAATCAAATAACTTCTCTTCTGCTGTTTTTTTTCTTTCTCTTGAAACGGCAAGAAAAACAGTTTTTTTTCTTTCTCTTGAAACGGCAAGAAAAACAAAACAGAAAAAGCCTGTGCTTTGTTTCCCTCGACAATGTCTTTTTCTTTTTGTCTACTTTATTAGATGCCTTGAGTAAACAAACATTATTGAGAGATTGTAAAACAAAACAAAAAAGAGAGAATATATAAAAAGAAGAAAAAACCATACAAAGACAAGGCTCATGAGCTTTTTCCTGCAGCCTTTGCTTCTTTTTTCATCACAGCTTTGACATAGATTTCATAGCAACATCCTGGAAAACAAAGCAATGACACGAGATAAGCACAATCTGGATTTCGAGTTAAGAGACATATCTATCATGTATGTCCATGTCGTAATTCCATACTAATAGGAACTTCATACATCGAAAAATTAGTTGGACAAGTGACATCTCAAGAGCAACTTTCTTTTCATAGCAATTGAAGAAAAACGTTTCAGACAAATGAAGTGACATTTCAAGAGCTTCTTTTACAGATGATGTTATGAGGAAGATTTTAAAGTTGCTAAACATAATAAAAAGATGTTTCTATCTTCACAAAACTTGACCACACTAAACAAAAACAAAAAAAGCTAGGAGCTATGTCTTTTTACCTGCAACAACAACGACTGTGAGCACATCTCCAATCTTTCTCAATCTCTGCACACCTTTCTTGTGAGACTTGAATCTCTTCAAAGCAGCATCTTCAGCCAAGAGCTACACGAGATTTCAATTAAGGAAGACAAACTCATCAATTCATGAAACAGTATAAACACAACAACAACAACAACTCAAACTCTTCTCAGTTCTCACAAAATGAATTCAGACCAACGAAACTTCAATCATACACTAGTTCATAAAGAGCTTCCAATTAACTGCAATCCTCAGTTGAGATACAAAAATCCCACAAAAACTGTTCATAAAGAGCGTTCAATCATACACTAGTTCGTCCAAAGAGGAACAAGAAAATGTAAATAAACAGAGAAGAGATACATGATCCGCGACGAGTTCCTGCCTCGATGTGAAATCCGCGACGGGATAGAGATAAGGCATCACCAGACTTCTGCAAACAAACAAAAAATCGAAAGGAGATTGTCACACAGATCAAACGAAAATCCAACAATAATCAATCAATCAACAAGATTATTCGATCCAAACCTGTGAATAAGAACGGAAATGAGATGAAATTGAAGCGTTGTTGAGCAAAAACGCCATTCCCAGAGGAGTATCGAAGATCAAGATACAGATGACTCGCAGGGGAATTGAAAAATCTTCCGAAGAATTTCGAGTACATATACTTTGAAATTATTTCATTTTGACCCCAATACTATTTTATGTCTATTCATCACCCTCTCTCACATCCAAATTTCCCATATCTACTAATTTATTGAAACCACTTCTGAAATTCTTTTGGTCAAATCAAAGATTATTGTCTAGTTAACTCATTTGATTCAAAAACGAATTATTTATCTAGTTTCACATTATCTGGCAAACAAAAACTGGATTTGTATCTAATTCTGATCACAGAGTATAAAAGACCCTGTTTTTAAAAAAGCCATCAACAAAAATGGAAAGAGCAAACGATAAAGAGGGAGATAGAGAGAGAGAGGATCAGTGCCTTCTCAATCTCAGATAACTTTTCAGCAGGTACATACTGAAAGTCCACAAGCAGTCCAAGCACTTGAGCTACGACATTGAAGACCACCGCGGTTTTCTTCTGAAATCCAGGAGGCTGGTACACATGGACGCTATTATCCAGAACACATGATCGAGCATGGTCCAAAGTAATTTCCCACATCTTTGAAGACATACCCGTACCAAGAATCTGCAAGATGTATAGACAACCTTAAAACCATGTTTTTTTTTTTCACAAGGCGAGAATGAATCACAAACCATTATTACTGGTCAAGCAAAAGATTCACGTCCTTAAAAGTAAAATTTGTTTATTTTTGGAAGCTTAACACCAAAAAGACAAAAGAAGCACGCATAGACGCCTTAGTTACATAACCAAAGATTGTTTATACGAAGGAAGACGAATCTTACTTGCCGGAGTTTTGGAGAGTTTAAATGGAAATGTGTTAGGAAATCCTTGACAGTGTTTATATTTGACCAATTCAGTCGTTTGTGAAATGCTCCATCTTTCCCTATCTTTTCCAATCTCCAGACTTCATCGAAAAGAGAAGGAGGATGGTGCTTTTTGTACACTACAAGAAAAGAGGGAGAAATTATTTTATACAGACAACCCAATGTCTTAAAAATGAAAGAAATGAGGAGTTCTGGAGAGTAACAAGTCTCTCAACTCTGGTGCTGGTGCTGGTCCTTAAACCAGTGCTAAGACTTTCAGAGTCAAATATGCAGAAAAGTATCTAAGAAAACTCAAAGAGAACTTTCTTTGCAAATCTTATAACAAAATACTACAAAATAGGTTCAGTGGTACTCAAATGTGAGAGAATAAACTAACAAGCAATACTTACACTCTCCACGGTGATCCCTTACGACGAAGGACTCTGTTATTGCCTCTCTAACTTTGACAAAATCAAATTGATCCACCACTCGTACCCCAAGTCTGAACTTCCTGCTCCTAGTCCAGCTAGAGTTGTCTGTAAGTGAAATTTCATCCATAACACCAATGCCATCGTTAAGAACCGCAAATACATTCCCACTGAGGAGAGGTTTCTTTCCTTCTCTCTCTCTTACAATGTTATTCCTGATATCCTCAGTTGTCCAACCGCTATAACTGTCAAAATCACCCTCAACAACAAAGATTTCGAGTTTCGCAGATGAAGCGGGCCCGGAGGAGACAATTTGGCCAGTGGAAGGATCGATTAATCCAACTCTTACAGCTTGGCCTTCATCTCCTTCTATCCGAGCTGAAGTGAACACGGGAAGCGATAGATTGTTCAAGAACTTCAACTGTAGGTTCCTTGATTCCAAAGGATGAATCTCTTTCTCACAAATCCTGAACAAAGATGAACATGGGAAGAAAGTATGAATAACAGAACAGCCTGAAAATCTAATATTTATTTTGAAAATCAGGTTTACCACTTGATGCCTGTTAGATGCTTTCCAAGAGCCAATTCAACTTCTTCTTTTACCTGTTCCAAGGGATATTCATGAACATAATCGCTAAAACAAACACGAAACCCTAAGGAGAAAGGTACTAAATTCTTTTAACACGATACGTACCACTTTACGAATCAAGGGCTCGAGAACAGGTTCGAGAAAATGTTTGACAGTTTGCAATCTCATTAACTCCTGAACCACACTAAATTTGTATCCAACGTGAATTCAGCATAGCTGGCTAACACTAAAGAATCAATTTAGAAATATAACTTTATAAACATTGTTGCTTTGTCCACAGCAGGAGACAGGGAAAAACAATATCGAGTACCCCAAAACATGGTCAAATATGCTAGTAGTATGCTGAATTTATCTGCCCAGAAGTATCACTCTTTGTTTAGACAATACCAAACCTACTTATAACTTCCAGGACAAGAACAGAATGATCAACTAGTCTCCTCCAAAATCATCACAAGCAGTAGAAGTTCGTCTCATATCCTAACCATAGAAACTCAGTTTTGTCTTAAAGAAATCATCACTCCACAACATGTTCTTGTTCATAGCCATGGGATATAAAGATCACAGCTTTTAGACTCTAATTCATACTCGTAAACTCATCCATATCCAATCGATTGAATCTAACACCTATGGTTAGTGAGTCAAAGAAGCTCAAAACAAGGATACCTTTTGAATCTTCTACGCTTGTCCTCCGGTGAGCCACCTTCCAGCCGAGCTTTTCCTTCTTCAAACTCCCTCTTCTGCGACATCTTTCAGAAACCCACGAAGATGCAGCAACCGAATTCAACAAGAGCCGTCGAGATTCAGAGAGAATTTCAACCATTTACAGAATCTTTGTGTGTGTTTCTGGATTAGCAGAGCAAAAAATTCCATGAAGATAGATATAAATCCAAAAGAGTAACGGAAATCTGATCTGATCTTCAAACAAGACCCGTATCTTGGAATTATCTAGCTACCTCTCTTCCCCACCACACCAGCTCTTCACACAAAAGAAGCTATTTCATCAAATCTGTCGAAAACTTTAGAAAAACAAAAAGAGGGGATTATGCAATTCTTTGCAGATAGAGACACAAGGAAGAATTGGTGTTGTGAAGCTTTCTCACTGTGTTATGTTATGTTGTGGGCCGCGTCCCCTAATTTATTGTGTGCTTAAAAAAAGTTTTGACCTTTATATCTTGGTCATACTTTTAAACCTTAACCCTCGAATTATGTGCAATCATCAAAGTTTAGAACTTTGATCATAAAGAACTATAACTGAAATTATATTAGGGAAACTGAGCTTCGTTTATCATTTTTATTTATGAAAATCTTGTGCGAATTTTATCATTTAAATAATACTAATCTCTATAATATTATTTAAGAAGATATTTTTGAAAATGAATTTTGTTTTGTAAGTTATTACGTAAAATGCAATTACAAATAACAAAAAATAATTGAAATAGAAAATGATATAATAGTTTTTTAAAACTATTGATTAGAATATGGGAAAATATATATTTTTCATTAAAACTGTTATTTATTATTTAATTTCTTAATTATTTTTAATACTATATATTTTTAAATAATAATCAATTCATATATATCCAAAGAAAAAAAACTATTCAAAATATTGCTATATTTTTTACTATAATTTATTTGAATATATATCAAAACAAAAGTTGAAAAATATTTTATAACAGATTTTAGAAAAAAGTTAGACACAATAAAACTTTTTTTTTAAAGAGTTTGTAAACTAACCACAAAAACCAGAGTCATTTAACGGTGCATATTAGAGTTATGTTTTCAAGATTATAAATTTTTGCGGGTTACCCCGAATAATATTTTAGTTTACTACAAAACGGATTAAATAGACAAATTATTACAAATTGACAGCTTTATTTATAATCATTAGTTAGACATATTGTAAAATTTAGATAAAATCAATTTTCTTAAATTTCAAAACAATTTTTTATAAAAAATTACCCCGGGTTAAGTCTATTGGGATTAGGTAAAGATTAATGGGTCATGGGCCTTAATCTTTAGGAAATGTGTGAAGATTGTCCCACATCGGAAGTGAGAATGGACATTGGGTAATATATAAGGGACTTTGGCCAATCCACTCATTGCCAATTGATTTTGAGTTGGAAGCCCATGAAACTTAACAAAGTCCTAGTACTTATATATTTGTAGGAATTTCTATACATATTTTAAACAATTATAATACTAAGTCTATACGTAGAAGAAGGGTTTTTTCTAACAAATTTATCCTCAAAGAATGTTGGTTTCTAACTTTCTGGTCATTCGAGGAATGTTCTTAGGGCTGGACCAAGAAATCATCAAGCATGCGGAAAACTGCAATCATCCATATAAATAATGTACAAGTTTCCATAATTCATCTTTGTTCTTATTGTCACATGGGATATGAATCAATTAGCTAGGTCACAAAAGATCCCTATGGATAACATTAACTTATGCCCCTGCCATAAGGTCTTGTCCTCTGATTGTGTCTTCCCAAGTGGAACAAACAAAAATAAACATGTTAATGTTTGATATGATCATTATTCTGTGCCAACTAGCAGATGTGGAATGTTTTCAGTTTCAAATCATATTTGTCTAAAACGTAGATTAGAGGACTTAGTTTTTTAAGTTCATCTATGGATAAATCGTACCAAAAGCATCTACGAAATTAATATGATCTGTTGGTTCTGTAAGATGATTCAATTTTTTTTGTAGATATATACACAAACCATTCTTCTAGAGTCTAGACCAAATCGTAAATATAAACGCGTGATATGAAGAACGAAAAAGGCAAAAAAGAAAATGAGTTTGTCTATCTCTATAATATTATTTAAGAAGACATTTTAAAAAATGAACTTTGTTTTGTAAGTTATTACATGAAATGCCATTACAATTAACAAAGAATAATTAAAATAGGAAATGATATAATAGTCTTTTAAAATTATTGATTAAAATATAGAAAGTATATATTTTGCATTAATTAAAGAGATTATTTATTATTTAATTTCTTAAATTATTTTAATACTATATATTTTAAAATAATAATCAATTCATATTTATATTCAAAGAAAAAAAATATATTCAAAATCTTGCTATATTTTTTACTATAATTTATTATATTTTATTTGAATATATATAAAAACAAAAATTGAAAAATATTTTACTAATGTTATAAAAAGTTAGACACAAGAAAACTATTTTTTTTTTAAGAGTTCGTATACTAACCACAAAAACTAGAGTCATTTAGCAGTGCATATTAGAGTTATGATTTCAAAATTATAAGTTTTTGCGGGTTAGCCCGAATAATATTTTAGTTCACTGCAAAACGGGTTAAATAGACACATTATTACAAATTGATAGTTTTATCTATAATCATTACTTAGCTATATTGTAAATTTGTTAGATAAAAGCAATTTTCTTAAATTTCAAAATAATTTCTTTCAAAACAATTACACCGCGTTATAATTAGCGCGAGTTAAATCCTAGTCTTATTTTATTTTTAAAGCATGCAGTCTAGGGACAAACACAAACCTGTCTCAACTAAAGCATATTTAAAATATAATTTACTTCACATTAAATCACATTATTCAAACACAAACTTGGATCATATTTTCTAAACGAGTAATACAGTGTGCACTAGTAAAGTATAAGAGATCCTTGATCTACGAACGAACAATGTTTAAAAATATTTATAACCAAACATCTTTTAAGAAATTTTTGAAATTTTGCAGTTCGTCAATCGCGCCCCATAAGTTTAAGTTTAACCATACACCATTACTACCTATATACCTATAGAGACTTGACGATTTCAAAATATTTTATATTACCCAAAATCATCAAGAATTTATAGCCCACGAGAACACTTCTTGGGCTGGGCAGGAATATTAAGAAATGCTGACGTGTGAAATGAGGATCAATTCAAATCCGACCTAATTATTTACATATTTTATATATATACTAAATTAAATTCTGCATATATGCGGAATTTATAATTTAATATTTGATAACTCATTAAAAAAAAAAAATATTAGATCACCCGTAAAAATAAACAAATTAAAATTGAAAAAACGATACGAAATCACATACAATTAGAGAAGCTTTATATATAAAGTAACTGTTATTTATTTATTTTGATTCTATATTTTTATTTTATTTTAGTGTTTAATTAAAATTTGTGACATGTTTCCAAATATTTAGTTTTTCCTATTCATATTTGAATTATGTTTACTCTTTATTAGTAAATTACTCACATATATATCTTTTTAACTTTAATGAATTAATTCTCATATTTTTTTAATTATATTTACTCTTTACTCATACACCTATTTGATTTTTTTTTTGAATCGACATAAAAAATAAAAAAATAATTATTTTATTAAATTCGTAAAAAAATTATAAGTGTCAAAATCCGAACGACTGTCTATTTTCAATTTTTTTTTTGCTTAGTATCTTTACCTTTTAGAATTAAAAATCCATTATAAATTGTTCTGATTTTTTAATTTTTCCTTTTTATTAATTTTGACTTTTATAATAATTTATATTTACTATTTTTCTTTTTTGTTTAGTAATTTTTTTAGGATAAATTTACATTTTTTATTTTTTTATTTTGGTTTAATAACTTTAACTTTTAGAATTAGTAAATGATTACAATTTTTTCCTCTTACTATTATATTATGTGTTAAAATGTAATCAAAAACTTTTTTTATACATATGTCAGAATCAGATTTATTTACTTTACATATATTACGATGGTATGAATTACTAACTTTGAAATAATTTGATTTTTTGAGAAACAATAAAAAGAACTATAGTTTTTGTTTCAATAGTACTTGGCTTTCCTCTTGTATGTATTTAAATAGAACAGGATTGGTTAATATAATTTGTTTACTGGATTTCATGGTATCACACGGAATGTTTGTAGAATAATTCAGTTTGTTGCCATCTGACATCTTCGCACGAACTGTCTGACTTTGACCAAAAGCTAAAACTCCCACTAGAGATAATACTTAAAGTTTCTATTTCTTAATTTCCCCATCACACACGCACGTTTCTTGTCTCTTATGTTCGATTGTGGGTCTGTTCGTTTGCTTGTCGCAGGATGCTGCGGCTGCGGCCTGCGGCCAAAAATTGTTCGTTTACCTGACGCAGTCTCCTGCGGCTAAACACAGCATCTGGTCGCAGCGACCTGCGATTGCAATTTTTGGACGTTAGATTTCTCCAGCATTGCGTTGCGATTAGAACTGCGTCTGCGATTAGAGAGACCAACCGCGCGGCAGGCAAACGAACAGGTCTACGACCAGTCGCAACGTCCAGCCGCGCGGCAGCCAAACGAACAACATCAACCGCGACTGATCGCAGCGTTTGGCCGCAAACCACAGCCGCAACCGCCTACGACAGACAAACAAACAGACCCTGTGTCCTATCTCATCATCCATACGTATGCAAATCAATTTACGAGAAAAAGAATAAAAACACACATAAAATTGCGAAATAAGATAACATTAACCCAAAAAAAAGGTAATGACCGAAGAGATGATCAACAAAAAAAACTGCAAAAACATTAGACATCCCTTTACAAATAAATGGACATTTCACTTTTGTCATTTAATAACAAAGAAACAATAATCACATATTACAATACACTCAAAATTAATAATTTACAAGCATATTTATATCAAACACACAAAAAAGCAACATTTTACTACCAAAAAGGTTAAAGAGGAAAGATAGAAGAAGATAATAAAAGAAAGAAAAACAAAAAAAAAGCTAGAATTGGGAGGAAGAGGCGAAACCCCCATTTTGCCCTCCTCGAAACTGAGTCCGACTTAGCCCAGTCGCTTCAAGCATACGATTCCACTCACGCGCCTCCGCATTTTCCCCAAACTCACTCTCTCCTCCGCCTCCTCCTCCTCTCATCGCCCGCAGAATCTTTGCCGCCTTCTCCTTCACCCGTCCGTTCCCGCTCTCTTCCACTTCCTTCAACACTTCTTCAGCTCCCGCCTCACTGGCCAGTCCCCTAAACCTCAGATTCCCTTGACACAGCGTCAACAGAACCGCCACGCAATTCTCACGCGCCGCCTCGGAATCATCTCCGTCTTCTCTAAGCTTCCCTACCAGAATCGTCACCGCGTTTCCGTCTAGCATCGCGCCTTTTCCGTCTGGACAAGCAGCGAGGTTGCAAAGCACTAAGAGTATTCGGCTAGTAGATTCGCCGGATCTGACCATCGAAAGCTCGGCACCGCACCTGCTCGGACCAGCCTGGTTTGGTTGCTCGGAATCAGCGATAGGTGATAGAGCGCAAGCGCTGCGTCTTGGCGTGCCCTTTCGCTCTCTGAAGAACGGAGAGCGTGGAGGAGCGGCTCCACCGCGCCGAGAACTCCGATCACCATTTTGTTCTCGTCTTCAAGCGCCAGGCTAAACAACGCGCCGGCGACGTGTTCTTGCGCCTCCGTCGTTCCCGATTTCAAGACGTCGATCAAAAGGGGAACGAATCCTGACCGTACAATCTTCACTTTGTTCTGTTTCTCCAGCGAGAGGTTGACCAGCGACGCGGCGGCGTTCGTCTGCACGAGGTTGTACCGTGAAACGAGAAGTGATCGGAGAAAAGAGAGGATTCGGTCTGTGCAGAGCGAAATCCGAAGGTCTTCGCTGGATCTCGTCATCTTTCTAAGTAGTATCAGACCTTGCTCGTGGTCGAAAATGTCGGCGCCTCTCAATTTGTTGTAGATCTCTTCTTCTTCCGGCGACATCGGAGGCGAGGAAGAGTAATCGGAGGAAGAGAAAGAGATAGCATTCCGAATTGGGCGACTAAACTCTATATAATATCTATAATTTTCTAAAGTTTTTTTAAAATGAATAAAAGCCAAAAAATTGTTTTTTATTAAAAAGAGAAAATATATTTCATTTTAGAATTAGTAAAAAAAAATATTATATAAAACTAAATGTTTGAGAATTGTTAATTCATCTGATTGCGACACGTGTCAAGTCAAAGTTAGAACATTTTAAAATCGATTAATAAAAAAACAAAAAAATTCTGATTGATAATCTTAAAATATAAAGTTATTAAAATGTTAAAAAAAATTATTCTAGAAGGAGAAATTAATAAAGAAAAAAAAAATATTTTTTAATTTTTCCATTTAGATTACTGAAATTAATCAATTAAGAAAAAGAATTATAATTTACCACCTCTATATAAACCATAATTTGGTAAAATATCAATTACATCCCAACAAAATTAAAAATCCAATAATCGTATCCAAAACTATTTTCTGCATTTATGTATATGATATTTTCACGGATGATCTAACTTTGTTTACTATTTTATCGTCTTTAATTTATTTTTCACATATTATAAAATATTAAATTAAAAACCCGCATATATGAAAGTACTAATCTAGTTTATAATAAACCGAAATACACAAAATAGATTGGGGAGGGAATAATGTGCGAACTGCGATGAGTGACTATGAATTCAAGTCTTGGTAGTTATATATAGCAAAACCTATTGGTTTCGACTTATGTTCCTCCATTTTAACCAGTTTATGATGGTCGTCTAGTGGTTGAATGATTTATTCTGGGGTTTGCTTAGTTTACCCATAACCAAACCAATTTAACGGTTTACGTACGATTTTTTTTCTGCACAACCTTAAAAAATCATGGGCTCGTGTGGACATTAATGATGGCTCATTCTAAGCCCATAGCAAGCCCATATGACCCAGAGTCAGAGGTAGGGTTTACTTTTAACTCAAATATGCCTCCCTCTTTATATTGCGAAACCTATTCCTGAGACAGATCTCTTTTCCATTGTGTCTTAGTCTTCATCTTTCTTTGAATCAATTTCTGGCAATGGATCTGCCTCCCATGATGATTTTATTAGAACTTTTGTTCTCCAATAAGATCTATGGAGGCATCTTCATAGATTTATCATGCTGGAATTGATTTTTGATTTTTAAATTACCTTTGCAATTTTTATTAAGCCTCCGATGATGATCTCTAAAAGAATTATTTTTCTGTCTAAAAGATCTATGTAGGCTCCAAAGATTTCGTTTAAAAAAAAATAATTACCTCGTTGTTTTTAGTCTTCATCTTTCTTTGAATCAATTTCAGGCAATGGATCTGCCTCCCATGATTTTATTAGAACGTTTGTTCTCCAATAAGATCTATGGAGCATCTATTCTAATAAAATCATGGGAGGCATCTTGATCGATTTATCATGCGGAAATTAATTTTTGTTATCTGAATTTTTTTTTTTAAATTACCCCCTCCAAAGATTTTGTTTTGTTTTTTGTTTTAAATTACCTTCATTGTTTTTTTTTTTTTTAAATTACCTTCATTGCCTTCAGGCGGCGCGATCACGTTAACATGCGGCGCGATCAGGTTAACATGCGGCGGGAAATGGGGAGCGGCGGTCAAATCAATTCTGCCATTGATTCTTCCCACGGGAACTGTGAAGATGGTTTTGGTTAAGGATTCGTTGTAATACCAGGTAGCGTCGTCCAAACCAAGTGGCGTTCCGGTACTTCGAGCACGGCGATGAAGAATATTCCTGAAACACTGCGTGAGGGCATTCTCCGAAGAAGAGCAATAGCGGCGTATCAGAGGAATATTCTTCATCGCCGTGCTCGAAGTACCGGAACGCCACTTGGTTTGGACGACGCTACCTGGTATTACAACGAATCCTTAACCAAAACCATCTTCACAGTTCCCGTGGGAAGAATCAATGGCAGAATTGATTTGACCGCCGCTCCCCATTTCCCGCCGCATGTTAACCTGATCGCGCCGCATGTTAACGTGATCGCGCCGCCTGTTAACGTGATTCTCGCCGCAGCTGAGATCCCGCCGTCTGTTAACTTGATTCTCCCCGCCGCCGCAGCTGAGATCCCGCCCAAGATCCTCCCCGCCGCCGCAGCTGAGATCCCTACCAAGATCCTCCCCGCCGCCGCAGCTGAGATCCCTACCAAGATCCTCCCCGCCGCCGCAGCTGAGATCCCTACCAAGATCCTCCCCGCCGCCGCAGCTGAGATCCTCCCCGCCGCCGCAGCTGATATCCCGCCCAAGATCCTCCCGGCCGCCGCAGCTGATATCCCGCCCAAGATCCTCCCCGCCGCCGCAGCTGATATCCCGCCGGCTCTTAACAAGGTCCTCCCCGCCGCAGCAGCTGATATCCCTGACGGTATGTATTTTCGCCGATTTTAGGTTTAGAGATCTCCCGATTTAGGTTTAGAGATCCCCGATTTAGGTTTAGAGATCTCCCGTTTTAGGTTTAGAGATCTCCCGTTTTAGGTTTAGAGATCGCCGGTTTTAGGTTTAGAGATTGCCGGATTTTTCATCTTAGGATTGCTTGAGGTTTAGAGATCCCTGATGGTGTGTATATTTTTCATGTTTAGAGATTTTTAGGATTGCATTAGTATTATTTTATTATGAGATTCTTGTGTTTTTCAGGAATTGCTGAGCCAGAGCTTCTTCCTCCTGAAATGGACTTCAACCTTGGTGAACTGATTCCGAACATTGTTGAAGATTGAGGAGAGAATTTGTGTTTTTGAACAAACCTGATTGCTGTTGTTCAATCCGAACAAGTTTATTAGCCTTTTGCAGTTTTATTCTGGTTTTAAGATGAACATTATACCCTGTTGACATGGTAGCAGAACTCTCATTCTTAATGCTTCTTATGTGACTTGATCTCTTTAGAATATTTGATCAAACCAAACTAAAAGCATTTCTGTTTAGGTGACTTAATCTCTTTAGAAGTTTGGTGTCTCTTGTTTCTTTGATTCACCTTTGGGCTTTAGTGGTGTTGGGGCTTCAGGTAGATAGTACAAATGTAGATCTTGGTCTCTCTGCTTCTAGTTCTTTGAGTGTTCAAGAAAGTTGAAATTTAAATTAGAAAAAATGTTTTACCAATATGCCTTTGTGGCGAATGAAAGCAAAATCATTTAGGTCACTCGTACCAGTTACCATACTTGTGAGAAGAGTCCATAAGAGTTTAACTTGGAAACTCTCATATTTCGATGCAGTCTTGAGAAGAGTCCATAAGAGTTTAACATGGATGGCATTTCCGGTATTGATCAAAGCATTATCCAAGTTCCTACCTCCTTCCCAAATACTAATCATTCAAAAACACTATAAAGATCAACAGGTTTAGTGTTTTTTTTTTGTTCTTCTTCCATTTTGCTTTTCCCAGGTACTTTCACATTCTTAATCTTTGCTTTCTTTGCATACAACAGAATATAGAGCAACACTTTGCAAACTAAAATGAACTATTTTGGCGGCATTATGAATGAGTATGAACTATTTTGCTACCTTCTCTCTCGCCTTTTTTTTTCTTTATTAATAACTAAAAGTCTTATTATGTCACTCCACTGATTTCATCATTCTAGGAATTATAATCCAGTAGAACGAAGATCAAGAGGTGGCAAAGAGAAAAGCGTAAAGGGATCTAGTAAGATCTCAAAGTCATTGCAAACAAACAATATGCATCATCCTCCAGTCACTACTACTTCCAACAAACCACCTGGTCTGCCATTTAAATTACCTTCTCTTATCCAACATCGTCCCTATCCACAATTTATAACTTACTCAACCTTTGTCGAAAACTCTAACTCCTAGGTCCCAAGCAAGCAAAATCACATGCCATTGGAGGTGGGAGCAACTCATCAGCCGAAGTGCAAGCTCAGTCGAAGGAGGTAATTGGCGTCTAACTATTCCTCTTAACTAATGAATCGTTTCTTCATGTGAATGAGAATAAATCTGTAATGAAACTTTCGTTTACAACACCAGCTTGCAGATCTCAAGGTCTCGGTCGATCTCTTGGAAAAAGAAAGAGATTTTTACTTCTCTAAGCTCCGGGATATAGAGATACTCTGTCAGACTCCTGAACTCGATGATCTTCCGGTAAATGTCATAGCAATGGCTTTTTGGTTGCTTTTGTTTCCCTTCGTTTGGACTCAAATATTTGAGGAGTTGATAATATGTATTGCTAATGTGCAGATAGTGGTAGCAGTTAAGAAGATATTATATGCAACAGATGCAAATGAATCTGCACTAGAAGAAGCTCAAGAGTGCCTAAACCAGTCTCTAGGGCTTGAGGCTGAGGAAGAAGAAGCAGAAGAAGCAGAGACGCAGACTTGAAGTTGTGATTTCTAACAAGAACATGTTTCAAAGTAGAGGACAATGATGGTCCATTGCCTTGTCTTAGAAGATATATCACTTTGGAGAGGATGTTTGCACAATCTTCAGTTTATACCCCTAACCGTTTTTTTCGGTTTTAAAGTGAACCGAAACGAATCTGTTCCTTCAAGAGTTTGAAAGATTATCTCATTGGTTTTCTATGTATAACAATACTTTTACTATTATGTATTAACTGGGCCTTTACTTAGTAAAATGAAGTGTGGCCCAATAACCAATTACCTCCTCTCTTTTTTTTGCCAACAACAAATTACCATTGATTCATTCAGTTAACTAGAGATACAACAATCCTTGTTGAACAAAAAAAAAAAAAAAAAAAGAAGAGATACAATCCTTACCTAAACGGCTAAACCTAATAGGCCTTTCCTTCAAAATTGATTTTCTAATTTTTTTTTGTTCATTAAAAATGATTTTCTAAGTTTTCTAAATACTCTCTATATTACTTAAGGTCAATAAAATGTAAACAAAATTAGTAAAAAACCTAGGGGAATATAATTGAAATAAAATTGAAAGTATATATATGACTACAACTGGTGACATCACTTTGGTTGAATTTGTGGAACTTTGGCTGAATTTGTTAAAACACATTAGCTGGATGAAAAAAAAAAAATTTGTTGAAAACATAGAAACTTAGTTCTCATATATATGTATTAAAACTAAAATGAAGATGCTTCCAACAAATTAGATTAAAATCAACTATGAATTAGGTAAAATCTAATCGTACAATCAAAAACAGAATATAGAGCAACACTTAGCAAAAACAGCAGCTGATATCAAGTTTCCGTGCAGAAATCTAATCGTACAATCAACAATTTTCATACGTAGGTTTCTCTCTATCGATTCGATAAAAAAATTCTGAGCAAGAACAATATACACAAAACCATTTTCAATCTTCTAGCCATTTGAAGTCTTTATATCTCATCATATTCTCCAAATGCAAGCGATCTGATATATAAAACTATCATAGTATACTGTATACATTGTATACTCAATTTAAGCAAAAATAAACGTGACTTTGTATTTAAACAATTTTTTAGTTCCAACTAAATAAACGACGTAAAATTAAGAAAGTAACGAAAACGAGATCAGTAACGTAATACTGTTTTTCAGATTTCATCTTTCATCTTCTAAATAACATTTTAATGGTTATAGCACTTTTTTTGTTATAGAAATTGACGAAATATTAAAGCGTTGACGAACTAAAACAATATTTGTGCTATTATTTAAAATATTGATACAATATATACAATACAGATATCAAATGTAAGGGAATGTTTATGTGGGATTCCCCACCTGGGTTCTAGTCATTTTGGCCACAATTGATTTAACATGGTTTCCTCTGGTCTATGGGGATTAGTCGGGTGTGTAGCAAGCCCCGGATTACCTCATATTAATCAAAAAAAAAAAAATACAGATATCAAATGATTTATATTTTATTACAATATTTTGCTATTTATTATGAAAAAATTAGACTGGTGATTTAGCTCTTATGACTTATCATAAAACGAAAAAATCCAGTTATAAACATTGGTTAGTTTTAGGGGAAAAAAACGTATTATCCTTTATTCCATGATAGTACAGGCGTTAACTGATCATAAAATTTTCTTTTAAAATATATCCCATCAATTCTAGCGGTCCATACGCGTAGCTGACCACATCGAGGAATAAGTCTTGCACCTGCTTTGTATACTTCAACATCAAAAGAATACTCCATTTTAGGTCCTTGCCTCAAAATGCATGCCCATTTTGTTAAATTGGGTACCTCGTCATGGAATCTAATGATATATGGAGGAGCATTAAACCTTAACTTTTTTACGCCTAGGTCGTCGTCTCCGGAACGACAATGGAATTCGAGAATTCTACCAGGACCGAGTTCGTTATGAATTACTACATGATTTTCTTTGCAAGCTTCATTTGGCCCAAAACATGTAGCAGCAACTAACGTAAAAAGTATGAGATGATTCATTTTTGGATCTAAGATCGTTGTTGGAGTAATAAAGGTATCAACGTGTAGTATTTATATATTTTTTTGTGTGCAGGGCTTTAGCTAAATTTAAACAACAATATGAACCAATAAGACTTGTGATCAAAGATAGCTTGTCGGAAAATATGGGTGGCCAATATGATCAAAAACCCAATGAACCTTAAAATTATAGTTAACCATGAAATCCAAACCAAACCAAAAGTTTAAGATATAACAAAAGTCTTGGAAATGAATTATTATTCCAATAATATTTGGACTAATGGAGAGTAAATTTATCGATTGAAATATACAAAAAAAAAAAAAAAAAAATTGTAACATAAATAAATTTATACAATAAACTAAAAAGTAAATTGACAAAATTTGGAAATCGTCTTAAATTTGTAGTAAATTTATATAGGTAAATAAATATCTTTATCATCTCATATATCTGTCTTGGTGCAACCATCTCTGCTGAAGCAGCAGCTATTTGATCTCTCTACATTTGTGTTAACTTTTCAGCATTGGGAATCTTTTCCCTTGTTGGTTTGTTGTGGTGTGCCTCTGTTCTCATCTATCGATAAAGCAATAATGACAACTGAACCGATCTCAATCTAACCCTAACTTGTGTCACGCACTTCTGTTGTTGGTCTATTAGATTGGGACATTTAGGTAGTTTTAAAAACGTTGTGGCATGATTCAGTTAATGGACTTGTGGGATTCTACTAAGTATGGATTATTATTTTACAAGAAAGAAACAAAAACATGTGTGATGATGGATAAAGCGTGTGTCGGTCGTGGCTTATATTCTGAGGTGTAATTTCGTCATTTCAGCTTTTGCTTCTGTCTAGCCCACGTTATTCAAAGGGTATTTTCGTCTTTTGCAATCAGCCAAACTGCCGATAACTCCAACACGGAAACGACCCATCAAAGGATTAGGCAGGAAAAAAAATAACTAAAAAAACAGCCGCAAGCAAGCTCCAAAATTAATTTACTAAACCTATAAGACATCTTTTTTTTTCTTTTCCAAAGATGTGTTTAAAATGTTGTTTACGTCTTCTCCACGGAGAAAAAGACAAGAACTTTTCAGTTTAGATTTAAGACTTTATTAGTATATAAAATAAATGCTAAACCGACGCCAACAGGAACCAAAGGCGGTTTGGTTCTTATATATATGCACTTGGAGCTCAAGTTCTTGTGCTCTCTAATCTCTATCAATCAAAACACGAAAGCTATTCAAAGCTTCAGATTTGTTTTTTCTTCCATTTTGGATTCAAAATCGTGTTCGTTTTTATTATTCTCTTGGTGATTCCAATTCCTATTTGATTGTTTCCATTTTTGACTTTCAATGGATTGCGTAAGAACCGACTTTCAAGCTAATTTCGAATCGGAGCAAGAAGGATCAACGATATCGGAATCTGGAAGCTGTGATTCGTATGATCGACGAAGACCGTCTTTCGCCGACGAACACGGGCTTATGGAGTTGCTTCAAGGCGATAAAGCTCACGATATGATCTACCGCAACTGTAAATCTGGTCTCGGCGATCAATGCCAGATTCTCTCGGTTCTCAGAAACGGATTCCGCAACGTTGGATCTCGTGCTAAGCTCAAGACTTTCCAGATTTTCCAAGAGGCGGTGGAGATGAAACACGCCGGAGACTACGGCGGCGGAGGAAGCAGCAAAGCTAAGGTGAAATACGGTTGGTGCGCCGTCGCGAAACAAGAGCTGAAATCGATTCTAGAGTACGGATTTAGCGAGCCGAGAAACGACGGATCCTATGGCCGTGGATTGTATCTCTCGCCGGATAATGCTCTTCTCGAATGGTGATTTGAACACTCTCCGACTCTGAAATTTCATTTTTTTTCCTAAAAGTTTTGTTCTCATTGTTTGGGTTTCTTCTTTTTTTGTTGCTTTATAGTTTGAAGGCTTCAGCTCCGGAATCAGAAGATGGGATGAGATTCATGCTACTTTCGAGAGTTATACTCGGAAAATCGGAGATTGTTCCTCGAGGCTCGACTCAATCGTGTCCGACTTCTCAAGAATTCGATTCAGGAGTAGACGATTTAGCTTCTCCGAGCAAGTACATTGTGTGGAGCACACACATCAACACACATGTCTTGCCTGAGTTCCTTGTCTGCATCAAAGCTCCATTTAACTTCAATCGTAAGCAAAACCTTTAAGAAAACCCCAAATTTGAAATTGGTTCTTGTTTTTTTTTTTTTGACATTGATTTACCATTTGCAGGAAGTCCAAAGAGACTGAGATCGCCATGGATGGCATTTCCGGTATTGATCAAAGCATTATCCAAGTTCCTACCTCCTTCCCAAATACTAATCATTCAAAAACACTATAAAGATCAACAGGTTTAGTGTTTTTTTTTTTGTTCTTCTTCTTCCATTTTGCTTTTCCCAGGTAATTTCACATTCTTAATCTTTGCTTTCTTTGCATACAACAGAACAGGAGAATGTTGCGGAGCGAGCTAATACAACGAGTCAGAAGTATAACCGGAGACAAGTTACTTGTTCATATCATCAAAGCTTTTGGGCATAAAGTACAACAGTAAAACTCCATTGCACATCACTTTGGGGTTTTGTATTTCTCTCGGACATAGTTGTCATGGTTTGTATCTGCCTCAACTTATCTTATGGAATGTGAACGTTTCCCGCATCACAAGGATCAACACCGGTCAACAGATTTGTCTAAGTTCAAGCCATGTATGAACATAGATGATCGTCGGTTGTTTTCTCCAGGATAGTGACGAAATATTTTGTTTTAGTAGACTATTTACGATCGATAGGATTAAAAGTTTTAGCAACATTATAAATTAATTTTAGCTCTTCTCTCAAATACCATCACTGTCTCAAATACCATGATGGTGAAATTGTTAATAGCACTGTTGTTTCTCAAAGCAATGTTGAGAGGAGGAAGAATTATTATTAATACCAGCTGAGTTTCACAATAGCTCTCTATTAATCCCTCTCAAGTCTCACCGTTGACTACTAAGTCAACTTTTTAATTCATGTTTCAACTTGTTATTCCCTCAATACAGAAACTACAAAACTCATTTTTATTCGATGCTACATCAAACTAATAAGTTATTTATTAGTGGGGACACACACACCACTTCTTAAGTAGATGGAGGAACTTCCCAACCTTGTGGAATCGGACCATAGTCATAAATGATCTCTCTGTGGCATGACCACACCAGCTTTATAGCCTCCGGTGTCCCTATCCCAGCTCCTCTCGGGTCCCCCGCCGGTCCAAACCTGTGTTTATAATAGCATTTATAGCCTTGTGGTTTACTTTTTCTCTCAAAGAACAAGGAAGAGAGATGTTAATTTGAAACAATGTTTTTTCTCTCTCTCACCAGTGATTCTGAGGAGCTCCAGTTGTTCGTCCTCTGATTCCAGCATATGTAGTTCCATTCACCGAGTTCCCTATCACTTCCTGCACAGATTTGTTACATCATTATCTAGAGAAGACAGAGAAGAGATTGATTGATTGATGATATAGGTGAAAGGCTTTGCCTGAATAAAGATGGGATCGTTTGAAACAACAGCTGCAGTTAGATGAGCGTGCATCCTCTCTAAAGCCTCCAACACTAGAGGAAGTTGATCTTTTTTGTATTCCGTTACAATCTGGAAATGAGAGATACAGAAACAGCTTTAAACATTTTCAACAAGGAAACACACAGATCATTCAGATAGATAATGAAATTGACATACCTGAAATGGTCCAAAGATTTCTTTGGTGACGAGTTCGTAGGTTTTACTGTCCTTCAAGATTTCTTCAATCGGAACATAAACTGCAGTGGGCTCAAGAGCTCCATAGATTGAAGGAATTGAATGATTCTTCAGTGGCTTCCCACCAAAGAGTAGCTTCGAGCCCGGAATCTGAAGCAGATTCTCCATGTGCTCCAACATTGCCTCAGTTGTAAACTTGAAGCAATAATGACAGAAATAGTTTTAATGATACAATCTCATCGGATGATTAAAACAGATGGAGAAATTATGAAACTTACTGTTAGGACAGGACCAATGGTCAAGTCTTCCAGTTTGCGTCTTTCGGCAAGATCTTTTAATTTGGAAACAAGAGGGGTTTTTGACCAGTTCTGCTCATAGTCGTTTCAAAAGAAAGAAAACACATTGATAACAACAACAACAAAAAATTAGAAACTGGAAGTAACTAAAAGGATTCAAAGGCAGTTTCACCATAAAAAATATGAAGATCAAACCAACCTCGTGCATAAAAAGCATAGACTGTGCAGAACACTTCTGTCCACTGCACGCGTATGCATCTTGATCACATACCCATGCAACGTAATCAACCTGACATTGGACGCCAGGTCAACGATAACAATCACATCGAAAGAGAGTTATGGAAATATAAGTAGGAAGTTTATAATAAGAAACCTCCTGAACATCTGGTCCCAACACTTTCCAATCAAATCCAGCGTCTTCCAGTCTGATCCGGCCCTTAAGGTCAAGTGCCAACTTTTCGGCTACTCTAGAGCTACCCGTGAAGAGGGTCATCCTTGGATTCGCCTGCAAAATAGGCGAAACAATGAATTAGCTCAATTTAAGAAAAACATGTGGAGACAATAGACTTGTGAATTCGGGAACACAAACCTCTAACAATATCTTGTTCATAGTCTTCCCATCGGAATTTATAAAGTCAACATCTTCAACGGGTAAACCACAATAATGAAGCAATCGCATCATTTGCTCCATTACAATGCTCACCTATCCACATGACATTTGAAACAATCATGAAAAGGAATACATGGTTGGTTTCTTGCGTGCCGAGATATATAAAAAACGGAAAAAACAAAAAAAACACAAGAATTTCAAACAGATGGAACCAAATGAGTAAGAACAATACCTTGCTGTCCACTTTAAGAAGAGGTTTGTTACCCATGTATAGAGCCCCCATCAACTGAAGTAGCGGGATCTCAAGTGGAAAATTGAATGGTGTAACAATTGTTACCTGCATCATTAATCTACGATTACAAAACAGAATTGTCACAAGAAGTTACAAGCATCTCGGAAGAATGCCTTACAGGACCATAAGGCCAGCGGTAGCCATGACTTTGTTGCCCAAGATGACTCCCAGGTACTGCAAAAGACCGTGCCAGGAACCGCACCTGATAAAAGAAAGTGAAGCAGAAACATTAAACAAACACTCTAAAAATGCAATTTCGGAAATTCAGTTACAGACAATGAAATGTATATATATATAGGCATTTTCAAGAAAGAAAAGTTATGGTTTGTAAGTGAGAAACCAGGAGGCAACATAAAAATAGTGAAGAGATTTAAGTACCTGATCACCGCAAAAGTTCTCTAAAAACTTCCTTGTGACAAAGACTTCTCCAGCAGCTTGCTGGTAACTCTTTGGAGCAACCCTTTGAATTAACCTCGTGAAGAAATCAGATACCTGATTGTGTATATACGCATACAATAACAAACAACCAGTAGCTAAGTATGCACATTCTTCAGGAAATCTGAGCTTTGAATTCAAAAAAGAAAACATATGTTACCTTAGGTAAGGCAAGCATATGAGCTGCCTTTGTCGAGATATCCCCATATAAAAGGTATCTGTAGAAAACATGACCATAGGTTTAGTATATTCAATGAACAAAAATGAGAAATAACATAAAAAAAAAAGAAGATTAGATTCATAAAGCTTCTTAAATCTCAAGAAAATATACCTCTCTGGAGATTTGAAAGGGTTATGCAGACCATGTTTCGGGCACTGCGATAAGCTCTCAACAAATGGCTGCAACATAAAACAGAGGAATGATAAAGCTAGAATTGAAACCGATTCCACGTTGCAGTACGATTAACTGTTCTGATGGGCTCGCACCTGAATTCCTGTTTCCTCCACTTCGGCAACTTTAATGAACGGTTCTCCATTAAGAGGATCCAGAAGCGTGTTATAGTTTGACGATCCTATCCACTTTCCCTGCACTATAGATATAAAGGAAAGTAGATCTCAGAGATTCCACAACAGCACTCTAAAGCAAGAAGCTTCTTTTACTCATTTCCATGGCTTCCGAACACAATCAAAACCCAAAAAGTACCAAATTCAGAGGTATGATAATCACTGAGAAGCTAAAACCTACCAAAGCTCTGTACTTCAGCAGGATGAGCACCCGATATCTCCTCGGCATCTACGGTAGAGAAAGGTAAAGAATGATTCAATCTGCAAAAGCCAGAACACACAATTAACTTCACAGAACAAAAAAAAAAAGAAAGAACAGTCCATTATATGGATCATATCAGGAACATAAAGACATGAAACGGTAATCAGAAAGAGTATCAAAGAAACAGACTAACGTCTAGTCAACTAACACTATCTTCACTTCATGGACAATGGCAGATGCGAATACTCGATTATCTAACAATACCAAATCTAAATCGCAAATTTTTAAAACACCAACTTGCTAAAGTTGTCTTTTATATATATATATATATATACTTTAGTTAAATCTTTTTTTGAGAGTGTAAGCTCCAGTAATTCATTTTTAAAAATTGAATGGAAAGTCAATCAATTTAGGCGAAAACATGCAAACCCAAAAGGCGAAGAACAGTAGTTATAAAAAAAAAAAAAACAATTTGGCGAGATCAACAAAGATAAAATGGAAGATTCAAGACCTGGAAGAGGTCAAAGAAGCAAGGAAGCTCGAGGATTTGTCACAGAGAGACTTAGCTCTCAGTCCTCGACTCGCCAAAACTCTGTACATTGCGTAAGATCTAGAAGAGACGGAGAAAGATGAAATTAGACGTTTGAGGATTCGAGATTGGTAAAATTAAGTGATTTGGTTTGTGGCTTTATAAAAAGGAGTAAATTGTTTCTCTCCTGATCGATTTTTAGATATTTATAGATTGTTTCCTTTTATTTTAAGATTATTTACTGTCTAAAGCCATATATATAGTTTTTAAAAACTCAATATATATATTAAAAATAAATAAATAAAACTTTTTTGTTCCATCGTTTCTACATCTTTTCACCAAAAATATACTCATCTTTTTGCTGTAAACAAATTGAAGATGTCATTGGATTTATACTCATCTTTCTTTCGAAAAAATAATTGAAATGAAGAGCGTGAAAACTATTGGGTATTCAACTTATAAAACACATGTGAGTTATGGAAGCAAGTTTAATTATTTTTTTCACTATCTGTAGTAAAATCTATTTTACATTCTTAATTTCATAATCACATTCTAAAATTTTAAATATGATAAATTTTCAATTCAAGTTTTTGTTGAAAATCTAACAATATATTGTTTTCAATAAAATATTTCATTATTTTTTTTATCCAATTAGAATTACAATTTTCTTTGATTCTTAATATTGAATTATCACTTTTTCTATTTATTTACACTAATTTTTGTGTTTTTGTAATTTGTATTAAATAAAAACAATGAAAAATAATTAAATATAAATAGATATGTATTAAATGAATATTTTAACTATGTGTTAATGTTAAAAAAAATTAGTAGTGATGAGGTGGACACCCTAGATTGAGAGAGAACTCTCCTATTATATAATAGATTCTTTTGTTAATAGCATTATACACATGGATCTCAAACCAAATTCTAACAAGTACAATTCATTTTGAGTAGAAAAATACTTATGCTCCCAATTAATCTTTATGATTTACGCTGCTATTTATTTGTTTTTCCTTGTTCAATTGAATTGCAAATAGACATTTGGTAATAAATAATACATATATATGTCATAGTTATAACAAGAATAGGTTAATTCATGATATATAAAAATAAATTGAATACTCCATTCAAGCTTTGTTGCACCACTTTTAAATCTCCATAGTTTTGTTTTTATTTTTCTTTTTTTTTTACGTTACCGTATTTTGTTAGGGTTTTAAACTTTTTTTTCTTTCAATAATTTTATATTATCTATTAAAACATATATGTAATGAACACAATACACAATTAACATGTGTTTAACCCGTGCACTAGCACATATCTAATGCTAGTACTCTCTATTTATAAATCACAACGACGCCGATTCTCAAGATCTATTCTTCTTCTTTCTCTTTTGATCTATCGTTTCATTCTCTCGGATCAGCTCGGATCTTCATTCTCTTGTCAATATGAGTGATCTTCCTGATACCGTAAGCGAGTCGCATCTAAGATCATCATTATTCCACCAAACCACATATAAACCTAAAAGCAACAAGTAATACACTAATGATCGATTAAATACATGTTAAATTGATTCGGTCGTTGATTGTACCAACATGAACAGTGGTTCGACCTAGAGATTCCTGGTAGAACCAGCTCGAATCATCAACACCATAACGATATCCAGTTTAGCGTGGAATGCGAAAATTCCTTTGATATTGACGAATGGCTCTGCGCCTTTGAAGTGATCCGCTTACGGTATCAGGAAGATCACTCATGACAAGAAAATGAAGATGAATGAAACAATAGTAGATCATGTGAAAAAAAAAAAAAAAATAGTAGATCTTTAGTATAGAGTATATATAGATGATGTTAAACTAATCATGGGAGCAAGCCCAACTCGTTTGGAAAGAGCCCAATTTGTTTGGGAACACAAAAAATAAAATAACATATAGAAAAACAGAAAATAAAATCAATTTCCGCATAATAAATATAATCCAATTGTGGTCTCAATTCTGGATAGTATGTCATGTATTTATGCTTTTGATATTTGTGGATTATGATTCTACTACATTCTCCTACAATTTTGTTGCCCTTTGAATTGTTCATTCTCGCTAGTGTGTTAACAAAGCCAGGCTTGCTTAGAACATAATTTCCCATTTTAGATGATATCATTAAGAAACACGTACGATGCTGATAGTGATGAAGAACTTGGACAAGCACAGTTTGCTGAACTATTGCAGCCAGTTCTACAAGATATAGTGATGAGATCATAACCGGAGTAAACCGAACCAGATACAACCAAACCAGAAAACTTGAAGTAATCGACCAATTTGACTTGTTATTTGTTTTTATTTAAGTGTAATAATCGACCAAGTTGACTTGTTATTTGTTTTTATTTAAGTGTATGTTAATAATGAGAATTAGTTTTCCTATTGTCTAGGAAACTACTTTCCCCATTTCTTCCATTTCATCAATAATCTCAACTCTTTTTTGTACTTTTCTTCTATTTAAATCAATGAAAACAAAAAAAAAGATAGTCATTACTACCCAAAATAATTATCTTGTTCTATGTTACAAATCTCTTAGTTTTGAGGAGGGACCGATATTAGCATTTAACCTCAAAATATTGTATATATTATATCAATATTTTAAATAATAGCACAATATTTTTTATTTATACAAATGTGTTTGCTTTTTAAAAAAAAAAAACTCTAGCGTACATCTTCAGCCAAAGGATTGTATCCAACTAATGTGTTTTAACAAATTCAGCCAAAGTTCCACAAATTCAACCAAAGTGATGTCACCAGTTGTAGATTTGTAGTCATATATATACTTTCAATTATTTTCCCCTAGTTTTTTTACTAATTTTGTTTGCATTTTATTGACCTTGAGTAATATAGAGAGTATTTAGAAAACTTAGAAAATCATTTTTAATGAACACAAAAAAAATTAGAAAATCAATTTTGAAGGAAAGGCCTATAAGGTTTAGCCGTTTAGGTAAGGATTGTATCTTTTTTTTTTCTTTTTTCTTATTTGGTTCAACAAGGATCGTATCTCTAGTTAACTGAATCAATGGTAATTTGTTGTTGGCTAAAAAAAAAAAAAAGAAGGTAATTGGTTATTGGGCCACACTTCATTTCTGCCAAGACTCCCACCAGCATGCTGCTACTTTAGACTTTAGAGAGTCAGCATGCTGCTACTTTAGACTTTAGAGAGTCAAAACCAGAACAAGTTTGAGAATTTCCTCATGCCCAAGAGTTATGACACGAAAAGTGCAAGTGCAGCAGGCTGGAGTTCCTGATCTTGATGTTTCCTTGGGAGAAACCAGAGCGGTTTGGACCTGATTTGAATAGGCATGAACAAAATATCTGGAACCAAAGAATCGAACCGATTAGGAGGTATCGAATCCGAACTGAAACCTATAAAAATACCCGAACGGGTTAAGATCCGATTTTTTTTGGATTTTTACCGGTTTTTGAATCTCGGAATGAACCGATCCGGAATCGATTAGAATGGATCTAAAATCATTCTACCCGAAAAATCTGAAACCGATTAGTTCCTATCCGAAACCGATCCGAATACTCGAATGTCCAAGATTTGAAGATTTCAGAATGTGGTTATTCATCGGCTCATATGCTGTTTTGATCAAGTCGGTTGTTTCTACTAATTCCTTAATCAATTTAAATTCGCTATTTTTTATTTTCTTTTCAACAATTATATTATTTGATTTCCTTTTATTTTTTTCGACATATTTCCTTTAAAGTAAAAACCTTTATCTATTTGAAGAAGAACATAATACCCTATATATATATTATAAAAAAAAAGGTTTCTCTCAGAAACTTGGAGGAACGACCGGAAGAGAAAAAGACAAGCTTTGAGTTCGATGTCGAATTCAGCCGCCGAAGAGTCACCGCATAAAAAGAGGAAGACTTGTCCGCCTCCGTCTCCGTTATCGTTGCTGCCAGATGAGATGGTTCTAAGCTGCATGTCTCGAGTGTCGAGATCGGACCAGGCGGCCTTATCTCTGGTCTCGAGGAGCTATCGCTCTCTAGTGGCTTCGCCAGAGCTCTACAAGATGCGATCGCTATTTGGTTGCACCGAGAATTGCCTGTATGTATGCTTACTCAGCCCTCCTGACCCAACCCCACGCTGGTTCATCCTCCTCCGGGCGAATCGGCTTCTGAGCCCGATCCCGATCCCTTCATTCCCGCCTCAGGCTCCGGAAGGATCCTCCGTGGTGGCGCTGGATTGGGGGATCTATGTAATCGGTGGATTTATAAAGGGGAAGAAGCCCTCTTCGGATGTCTTGCTTTTGGATTGTAGGACTCACACGTGGCGCCAAGTCCCTTCCATGGGAGTGGGCCGGGTTTCCGCGGCTGCTGCAGTCGTAGGCGGGAAGATTTACGTGTTCGGAGGCTGCTATGACCCGGATTCCTCAAATTGGGCAGAGGTATATGACCCAAAGACCCAAACTTGGGATGCTTTGCCAGCAATGCTGGATCGCAAGACACGCTGTCAGTCAACCCACGTCAGTGTGGTCGTGAAGGAAGAAAAGATTTATGCAGTGGATCATATGGAAAGAACCTTTTACTACTCGCCGAGTGAAAGTAAATGGGGAAGAGGGAATCCTAGTGACCTGCGAGGATACAAAAGGGATTGGTGTGTGATTGATAAAATTATCTACTCTTGTGATCGGTTTGGGGAGTTGTGTTGGTGTGAGCAAGTTCAGTTGGAGTGCTCTGAACCTGAACAAGTGCGGATGTATTGGGGGAAGGTACAGGGTTTGGGATCTCTCAAGGAGAGTCTCTCTAGCTCCAGACTGGTCCACTTTGATGGGAGGATTGAGGGTACGTGGGAGTCCCGTAAGATCGGGCTTGGTTTCGACTACAAGATGATAGATGTACATCCTGGAGCCAGACTCAGCAAATCTGGTCCTAACCTTGTGCTCTTCTGGGATGTCATCGAGGGGGATCATCTTAAGATTTGGTGTGCAGAGATTTCCTTGGAGAGACGCCAAGGAGCCGAGATTTGGGGCAACATTGAGTGGTCTCATCCTGTCATGACCGTTGAACCTTTCTTACATCACTACAAGGTTTTGCATTCACTTTCTGTCACTCTCTGAACTCGCATCGTCCTTGTTTAATTGTGTTATTATGCGTCTTCTATCTGTATTACATCAGTGAATCAAATAACTTCTCTTCTGCTGTTTTTTTTCTTTCTCTTGAAACGGCAAGAAAAACAGTTTTTTTTCTTTCTCTTGAAACGGCAAGAAAAACAAAACAGAAAAAGCCTGTGCTTTGTTTCCCTCGACAATGTCTTTTTCTTTTTGTCTACTTTATTAGATGCCTTGAGTAAACAAACATTATTGAGAGATTGTAAAACAAAACAAAAAAGAGAGAATATATAAAAAGAAGAAAAAACCATACAAAGACAAGGCTCATGAGCTTTTTCCTGCAGCCTTTGCTTCTTTTTTCATCACAGCTTTGACATAGATTTCATAGCAACATCCTGGAAAACAAAGCAATGACACGAGATAAGCACAATCTGGATTTCGAGTTAAGAGACATATCTATCATGTATGTCCATGTCGTAATTCCATACTAATAGGAACTTCATACATCGAAAAATTAGTTGGACAAGTGACATCTCAAGAGCAACTTTCTTTTCATAGCAATTGAAGAAAAACGTTTCAGACAAATGAAGTGACATTTCAAGAGCTTCTTTTACAGATGATGTTATGAGGAAGATTTTAAAGTTGCTAAACATAATAAAAAGATGTTTCTATCTTCACAAAACTTGACCACACTAAACAAAAACAAAAAAAGCTAGGAGCTATGTCTTTTTACCTGCAACAACAACGACTGTGAGCACATCTCCAATCTTTCTCAATCTCTGCACACCTTTCTTGTGAGACTTGAATCTCTTCAAAGCAGCATCTTCAGCCAAGAGCTACACGAGATTTCAATTAAGGAAGACAAACTCATCAATTCATGAAACAGTATAAACACAACAACAACAACAACTCAAACTCTTCTCAGTTCTCACAAAATGAATTCAGACCAACGAAACTTCAATCATACACTAGTTCATAAAGAGCTTCCAATTAACTGCAATCCTCAGTTGAGATACAAAAATCCCACAAAAACTGTTCATAAAGAGCGTTCAATCATACACTAGTTCGTCCAAAGAGGAACAAGAAAATGTAAATAAACAGAGAAGAGATACATGATCCGCGACGAGTTCCTGCCTCGATGTGAAATCCGCGACGGGATAGAGATAAGGCATCACCAGACTTCTGCAAACAAACAAAAAATCGAAAGGAGATTGTCACACAGATCAAACGAAAATCCAACAATAATCAATCAATCAACAAGATTATTCGATCCAAACCTGTGAATAAGAACGGAAATGAGATGAAATTGAAGCGTTGTTGAGCAAAAACGCCATTCCCAGAGGAGTATCGAAGATCAAGATACAGATGACTCGCAGGGGAATTGAAAAATCTTCCGAAGAATTTCGAGTACATATACTTTGAAATTATTTCATTTTGACCCCAATACTATTTTATGTCTATTCATCACCCTCTCTCACATCCAAATTTCCCATATCTACTAATTTATTGAAACCACTTCTGAAATTCTTTTGGTCAAATCAAAGATTATTGTCTAGTTAACTCATTTGATTCAAAAACGAATTATTTATCTAGTTTCACATTATCTGGCAAACAAAAACTGGATTTGTATCTAATTCTGATCACAGAGTATAAAAGACCCTGTTTTTAAAAAAGCCATCAACAAAAATGGAAAGAGCAAACGATAAAGAGGGAGATAGAGAGAGAGAGGATCAGTGCCTTCTCAATCTCAGATAACTTTTCAGCAGGTACATACTGAAAGTCCACAAGCAGTCCAAGCACTTGAGCTACGACATTGAAGACCACCGCGGTTTTCTTCTGAAATCCAGGAGGCTGGTACACATGGACGCTATTATCCAGAACACATGATCGAGCATGGTCCAAAGTAATTTCCCACATCTTTGAAGACATACCCGTACCAAGAATCTGCAAGATGTATAGACAACCTTAAAACCATGTTTTTTTTTTTCACAAGGCGAGAATGAATCACAAACCATTATTACTGGTCAAGCAAAAGATTCACGTCCTTAAAAGTAAAATTTGTTTATTTTTGGAAGCTTAACACCAAAAAGACAAAAGAAGCACGCATAGACGCCTTAGTTACATAACCAAAGATTGTTTATACGAAGGAAGACGAATCTTACTTGCCGGAGTTTTGGAGAGTTTAAATGGAAATGTGTTAGGAAATCCTTGACAGTGTTTATATTTGACCAATTCAGTCGTTTGTGAAATGCTCCATCTTTCCCTATCTTTTCCAATCTCCAGACTTCATCGAAAAGAGAAGGAGGATGGTGCTTTTTGTACACTACAAGAAAAGAGGGAGAAATTATTTTATACAGACAACCCAATGTCTTAAAAATGAAAGAAATGAGGAGTTCTGGAGAGTAACAAGTCTCTCAACTCTGGTGCTGGTGCTGGTCCTTAAACCAGTGCTAAGACTTTCAGAGTCAAATATGCAGAAAAGTATCTAAGAAAACTCAAAGAGAACTTTCTTTGCAAATCTTATAACAAAATACTACAAAATAGGTTCAGTGGTACTCAAATGTGAGAGAATAAACTAACAAGCAATACTTACACTCTCCACGGTGATCCCTTACGACGAAGGACTCTGTTATTGCCTCTCTAACTTTGACAAAATCAAATTGATCCACCACTCGTACCCCAAGTCTGAACTTCCTGCTCCTAGTCCAGCTAGAGTTGTCTGTAAGTGAAATTTCATCCATAACACCAATGCCATCGTTAAGAACCGCAAATACATTCCCACTGAGGAGAGGTTTCTTTCCTTCTCTCTCTCTTACAATGTTATTCCTGATATCCTCAGTTGTCCAACCGCTATAACTGTCAAAATCACCCTCAACAACAAAGATTTCGAGTTTCGCAGATGAAGCGGGCCCGGAGGAGACAATTTGGCCAGTGGAAGGATCGATTAATCCAACTCTTACAGCTTGGCCTTCATCTCCTTCTATCCGAGCTGAAGTGAACACGGGAAGCGATAGATTGTTCAAGAACTTCAACTGTAGGTTCCTTGATTCCAAAGGATGAATCTCTTTCTCACAAATCCTGAACAAAGATGAACATGGGAAGAAAGTATGAATAACAGAACAGCCTGAAAATCTAATATTTATTTTGAAAATCAGGTTTACCACTTGATGCCTGTTAGATGCTTTCCAAGAGCCAATTCAACTTCTTCTTTTACCTGTTCCAAGGGATATTCATGAACATAATCGCTAAAACAAACACGAAACCCTAAGGAGAAAGGTACTAAATTCTTTTAACACGATACGTACCACTTTACGAATCAAGGGCTCGAGAACAGGTTCGAGAAAATGTTTGACAGTTTGCAATCTCATTAACTCCTGAACCACACTAAATTTGTATCCAACGTGAATTCAGCATAGCTGGCTAACACTAAAGAATCAATTTAGAAATATAACTTTATAAACATTGTTGCTTTGTCCACAGCAGGAGACAGGGAAAAACAATATCGAGTACCCCAAAACATGGTCAAATATGCTAGTAGTATGCTGAATTTATCTGCCCAGAAGTATCACTCTTTGTTTAGACAATACCAAACCTACTTATAACTTCCAGGACAAGAACAGAATGATCAACTAGTCTCCTCCAAAATCATCACAAGCAGTAGAAGTTCGTCTCATATCCTAACCATAGAAACTCAGTTTTGTCTTAAAGAAATCATCACTCCACAACATGTTCTTGTTCATAGCCATGGGATATAAAGATCACAGCTTTTAGACTCTAATTCATACTCGTAAACTCATCCATATCCAATCGATTGAATCTAACACCTATGGTTAGTGAGTCAAAGAAGCTCAAAACAAGGATACCTTTTGAATCTTCTACGCTTGTCCTCCGGTGAGCCACCTTCCAGCCGAGCTTTTCCTTCTTCAAACTCCCTCTTCTGCGACATCTTTCAGAAACCCACGAAGATGCAGCAACCGAATTCAACAAGAGCCGTCGAGATTCAGAGAGAATTTCAACCATTTACAGAATCTTTGTGTGTGTTTCTGGATTAGCAGAGCAAAAAATTCCATGAAGATAGATATAAATCCAAAAGAGTAACGGAAATCTGATCTGATCTTCAAACAAGACCCGTATCTTGGAATTATCTAGCTACCTCTCTTCCCCACCACACCAGCTCTTCACACAAAAGAAGCTATTTCATCAAATCTGTCGAAAACTTTAGAAAAACAAAAAGAGGGGATTATGCAATTCTTTGCAGATAGAGACACAAGGAAGAATTGGTGTTGTGAAGCTTTCTCACTGTGTTATGTTATGTTGTGGGCCGCGTCCCCTAATTTATTGTGTGCTTAAAAAAAGTTTTGACCTTTATATCTTGGTCATACTTTTAAACCTTAACCCTCGAATTATGTGCAATCATCAAAGTTTAGAACTTTGATCATAAAGAACTATAACTGAAATTATATTAGGGAAACTGAGCTTCGTTTATCATTTTTATTTATGAAAATCTTGTGCGAATTTTATCATTTAAATAATACTAATCTCTATAATATTATTTAAGAAGATATTTTTGAAAATGAATTTTGTTTTGTAAGTTATTACGTAAAATGCAATTACAAATAACAAAAAAATAATTGAAATAGAAAATGATATAATAGTTTTTTAAAACTATTGATTAGAATATGGGAAAATATATATTTTTCATTAAAACTGTTATTTATTATTTAATTTCTTAATTATTTTTAATACTATATATTTTTAAATAATAATCAATTCATATATATCCAAAGAAAAAAAACTATTCAAAATATTGCTATATTTTTTACTATAATTTATTTGAATATATATCAAAACAAAAGTTGAAAAATATTTTATAACAGATTTTAGAAAAAAGTTAGACACAATAAAACTTTTTTTTTAAAGAGTTTGTAAACTAACCACAAAAACCAGAGTCATTTAACGGTGCATATTAGAGTTATGTTTTCAAGATTATAAATTTTTGCGGGTTACCCCGAATAATATTTTAGTTTACTACAAAACGGATTAAATAGACAAATTATTACAAATTGACAGCTTTATTTATAATCATTAGTTAGACATATTGTAAAATTTAGATAAAATCAATTTTCTTAAATTTCAAAACAATTTTTTATAAAAAATTACCCCGGGTTAAGTCTATTGGGATTAGGTAAAGATTAATGGGTCATGGGCCTTAATCTTTAGGAAATGTGTGAAGATTGTCCCACATCGGAAGTGAGAATGGACATTGGGTAATATATAAGGGACTTTGGCCAATCCACTCATTGCCAATTGATTTTGAGTTGGAAGCCCATGAAACTTAACAAAGTCCTAGTACTTATATATTTGTAGGAATTTCTATACATATTTTAAACAATTATAATACTAAGTCTATACGTAGAAGAAGGGTTTTTTCTAACAAATTTATCCTCAAAGAATGTTGGTTTCTAACTTTCTGGTCATTCGAGGAATGTTCTTAGGGCTGGACCAAGAAATCATCAAGCATGCGGAAAACTGCAATCATCCATATAAATAATGTACAAGTTTCCATAATTCATCTTTGTTCTTATTGTCACATGGGATATGAATCAATTAGCTAGGTCACAAAAGATCCCTATGGATAACATTAACTTATGCCCCTGCCATAAGGTCTTGTCCTCTGATTGTGTCTTCCCAAGTGGAACAAACAAAAATAAACATGTTAATGTTTGATATGATCATTATTCTGTGCCAACTAGCAGATGTGGAATGTTTTCAGTTTCAAATCATATTTGTCTAAAACGTAGATTAGAGGACTTAGTTTTTTAAGTTCATCTATGGATAAATCGTACCAAAAGCATCTACGAAATTAATATGATCTGTTGGTTCTGTAAGATGATTCAATTTTTTTTGTAGATATATACACAAACCATTCTTCTAGAGTCTAGACCAAATCGTAAATATAAACGCGTGATATGAAGAACGAAAAAGGCAAAAAAGAAAATGAGTTTGTCTATCTCTATAATATTATTTAAGAAGACATTTTAAAAAATGAACTTTGTTTTGTAAGTTATTACATGAAATGCCATTACAATTAACAAAGAATAATTAAAATAGGAAATGATATAATAGTCTTTTAAAATTATTGATTAAAATATAGAAAGTATATATTTTGCATTAATTAAAGAGATTATTTATTATTTAATTTCTTAAATTATTTTAATACTATATATTTTAAAATAATAATCAATTCATATTTATATTCAAAGAAAAAAAATATATTCAAAATCTTGCTATATTTTTTACTATAATTTATTATATTTTATTTGAATATATATAAAAACAAAAATTGAAAAATATTTTACTAATGTTATAAAAAGTTAGACACAAGAAAACTATTTTTTTTTAAGAGTTCGTATACTAACCACAAAAACTAGAGTCATTTAGCAGTGCATATTAGAGTTATGATTTCAAAATTATAAGTTTTTGCGGGTTAGCCCGAATAATATTTTAGTTCACTGCAAAACGGGTTAAATAGACACATTATTACAAATTGATAGTTTTATCTATAATCATTACTTAGCTATATTGTAAATTTGTTAGATAAAAGCAATTTTCTTAAATTTCAAAATAATTTCTTTCAAAACAATTACACCGCGTTATAATTAGCGCGAGTTAAATCCTAGTCTTATTTTATTTTTAAAGCATGCAGTCTAGGGACAAACACAAACCTGTCTCAACTAAAGCATATTTAAAATATAATTTACTTCACATTAAATCACATTATTCAAACACAAACTTGGATCATATTTTCTAAACGAGTAATACAGTGTGCACTAGTAAAGTATAAGAGATCCTTGATCTACGAACGAACAATGTTTAAAAATATTTATAACCAAACATCTTTTAAGAAATTTTTGAAATTTTGCAGTTCGTCAATCGCGCCCCATAAGTTTAAGTTTAACCATACACCATTACTACCTATATACCTATAGAGACTTGACGATTTCAAAATATTTTATATTACCCAAAATCATCAAGAATTTATAGCCCACGAGAACACTTCTTGGGCTGGGCAGGAATATTAAGAAATGCTGACGTGTGAAATGAGGATCAATTCAAATCCGACCTAATTATTTACATATTTTATATATATACTAAATTAAATTCTGCATATATGCGGAATTTATAATTTAATATTTGATAACTCATTAAAAAAAAAAAATATTAGATCACCCGTAAAAATAAACAAATTAAAATTGAAAAAACGATACGAAATCACATACAATTAGAGAAGCTTTATATATAAAGTAACTGTTATTTATTTATTTTGATTCTATATTTTTATTTTATTTTAGTGTTTAATTAAAATTTGTGACATGTTTCCAAATATTTAGTTTTTCCTATTCATATTTGAATTATGTTTACTCTTTATTAGTAAATTACTCACATATATATCTTTTTAACTTTAATGAATTAATTCTCATATTTTTTTTAATTATATTTACTCTTTACTCATACACCTATTTGATTTTTTTTTTGAATCGACATAAAAAATAAAAAAATAATTATTTTATTAAATTCGTAAAAAAATTATAAGTGTCAAAATCCGAACGACTGTCTATTTTCAATTTTTTTTTTGCTTAGTATCTTTACCTTTTAGAATTAAAAATCCATTATAAATTGTTCTGATTTTTTAATTTTTCCTTTTTATTAATTTTGACTTTTATAATAATTTATATTTACTATTTTTCTTTTTTGTTTAGTAATTTTTTTAGGATAAATTTACATTTTTTATTTTTTTATTTTGGTTTAATAACTTTAACTTTTAGAATTAGTAAATGATTACAATTTTTTCCTCTTACTATTATATTATGTGTTAAAATGTAATCAAAAACTTTTTTTATACATATGTCAGAATCAGATTTATTTACTTTACATATATTACGATGGTATGAATTACTAACTTTGAAATAATTTGATTTTTTGAGAAACAATAAAAAGAACTATAGTTTTTGTTTCAATAGTACTTGGCTTTCCTCTTGTATGTATTTAAATAGAACAGGATTGGTTAATATAATTTGTTTACTGGATTTCATGGTATCACACGGAATGTTTGTAGAATAATTCAGTTTGTTGCCATCTGACATCTTCGCACGAACTGTCTGACTTTGACCAAAAGCTAAAACTCCCACTAGAGATAATACTTAAAGTTTCTATTTCTTAATTTCCCCATCACACACGCACGTTTCTTGTCTCTTATGTTCGATTGTGGGTCTGTTCGTTTGCTTGTCGCAGGATGCTGCGGCTGCGGCCTGCGGCCAAAAATTGTTCGTTTACCTGACGCAGTCTCCTGCGGCTAAACACAGCATCTGGTCGCAGCGACCTGCGATTGCAATTTTTGGACGTTAGATTTCTCCAGCATTGCGTTGCGATTAGAACTGCGTCTGCGATTAGAGAGACCAACCGCGCGGCAGGCAAACGAACAGGTCTACGACCAGTCGCAACGTCCAGCCGCGCGGCAGCCAAACGAACAACATCAACCGCGACTGATCGCAGCGTTTGGCCGCAAACCACAGCCGCAACCGCCTACGACAGACAAACAAACAGACCCTGTGTCCTATCTCATCATCCATACGTATGCAAATCAATTTACGAGAAAAAGAATAAAAACACACATAAAATTGCGAAATAAGATAACATTAACCCAAAAAAAAGGTAATGACCGAAGAGATGATCAACAAAAAAAACTGCAAAAACATTAGACATCCCTTTACAAATAAATGGACATTTCACTTTTGTCATTTAATAACAAAGAAACAATAATCACATATTACAATACACTCAAAATTAATAATTTACAAGCATATTTATATCAAACACACAAAAAAGCAACATTTTACTACCAAAAAGGTTAAAGAGGAAAGATAGAAGAAGATAATAAAAGAAAGAAAAACAAAAAAAAAGCTAGAATTGGGAGGAAGAGGCGAAACCCCCATTTTGCCCTCCTCGAAACTGAGTCCGACTTAGCCCAGTCGCTTCAAGCATACGATTCCACTCACGCGCCTCCGCATTTTCCCCAAACTCACTCTCTCCTCCGCCTCCTCCTCCTCTCATCGCCCGCAGAATCTTTGCCGCCTTCTCCTTCACCCGTCCGTTCCCGCTCTCTTCCACTTCCTTCAACACTTCTTCAGCTCCCGCCTCACTGGCCAGTCCCCTAAACCTCAGATTCCCTTGACACAGCGTCAACAGAACCGCCACGCAATTCTCACGCGCCGCCTCGGAATCATCTCCGTCTTCTCTAAGCTTCCCTACCAGAATCGTCACCGCGTTTCCGTCTAGCATCGCGCCTTTTCCGTCTGGACAAGCAGCGAGGTTGCAAAGCACTAAGAGTATTCGGCTAGTAGATTCGCCGGATCTGACCATCGAAAGCTCGGCACCGCACCTGCTCGGACCAGCCTGGTTTGGTTGCTCGGAATCAGCGATAGGTGATAGAGCGCAAGCGCTGCGTCTTGGCGTGCCCTTTCGCTCTCTGAAGAACGGAGAGCGTGGAGGAGCGGCTCCACCGCGCCGAGAACTCCGATCACCATTTTGTTCTCGTCTTCAAGCGCCAGGCTAAACAACGCGCCGGCGACGTGTTCTTGCGCCTCCGTCGTTCCCGATTTCAAGACGTCGATCAAAAGGGGAACGAATCCTGACCGTACAATCTTCACTTTGTTCTGTTTCTCCAGCGAGAGGTTGACCAGCGACGCGGCGGCGTTCGTCTGCACGAGGTTGTACCGTGAAACGAGAAGTGATCGGAGAAAAGAGAGGATTCGGTCTGTGCAGAGCGAAATCCGAAGGTCTTCGCTGGATCTCGTCATCTTTCTAAGTAGTATCAGACCTTGCTCGTGGTCGAAAATGTCGGCGCCTCTCAATTTGTTGTAGATCTCTTCTTCTTCCGGCGACATCGGAGGCGAGGAAGAGTAATCGGAGGAAGAGAAAGAGATAGCATTCCGAATTGGGCGACTAAACTCTATATAATATCTATAATTTTCTAAAGTTTTTTTAAAATGAATAAAAGCCAAAAAATTGTTTTTTATTAAAAAGAGAAAATATATTTCATTTTAGAATTAGTAAAAAAAAATATTATATAAAACTAAATGTTTGAGAATTGTTAATTCATCTGATTGCGACACGTGTCAAGTCAAAGTTAGAACATTTTAAAATCGATTAATAAAAAAACAAAAAAATTCTGATTGATAATCTTAAAATATAAAGTTATTAAAATGTTAAAAAAAATTATTCTAGAAGGAGAAATTAATAAAGAAAAAAAAAATATTTTTTAATTTTTCCATTTAGATTACTGAAATTAATCAATTAAGAAAAAGAATTATAATTTACCACCTCTATATAAACCATAATTTGGTAAAATATCAATTACATCCCAACAAAATTAAAAATCCAATAATCGTATCCAAAACTATTTTCTGCATTTATGTATATGATATTTTCACGGATGATCTAACTTTGTTTACTATTTTATCGTCTTTAATTTATTTTTCACATATTATAAAATATTAAATTAAAAACCCGCATATATGAAAGTACTAATCTAGTTTATAATAAACCGAAATACACAAAATAGATTGGGGAGGGAATAATGTGCGAACTGCGATGAGTGACTATGAATTCAAGTCTTGGTAGTTATATATAGCAAAACCTATTGGTTTCGACTTATGTTCCTCCATTTTAACCAGTTTATGATGGTCGTCTAGTGGTTGAATGATTTATTCTGGGGTTTGCTTAGTTTACCCATAACCAAACCAATTTAACGGTTTACGTACGATTTTTTTTCTGCACAACCTTAAAAAATCATGGGCTCGTGTGGACATTAATGATGGCTCATTCTAAGCCCATAGCAAGCCCATATGACCCAGAGTCAGAGGTAGGGTTTACTTTTAACTCAAATATGCCTCCCTCTTTATATTGCGAAACCTATTCCTGAGACAGATCTCTTTTCCATTGTGTCTTAGTCTTCATCTTTCTTTGAATCAATTTCTGGCAATGGATCTGCCTCCCATGATGATTTTATTAGAACTTTTGTTCTCCAATAAGATCTATGGAGGCATCTTCATAGATTTATCATGCTGGAATTGATTTTTGATTTTTAAATTACCTTTGCAATTTTTATTAAGCCTCCGATGATGATCTCTAAAAGAATTATTTTTCTGTCTAAAAGATCTATGTAGGCTCCAAAGATTTCGTTTAAAAAAAAATAATTACCTCGTTGTTTTTAGTCTTCATCTTTCTTTGAATCAATTTCAGGCAATGGATCTGCCTCCCATGATTTTATTAGAACGTTTGTTCTCCAATAAGATCTATGGAGCATCTATTCTAATAAAATCATGGGAGGCATCTTGATCGATTTATCATGCGGAAATTAATTTTTGTTATCTGAATTTTTTTTTTTAAATTACCCCCTCCAAAGATTTTGTTTTGTTTTTTGTTTTAAATTACCTTCATTGTTTTTTTTTTTTTTAAATTACCTTCATTGCCTTCAGGCGGCGCGATCACGTTAACATGCGGCGCGATCAGGTTAACATGCGGCGGGAAATGGGGAGCGGCGGTCAAATCAATTCTGCCATTGATTCTTCCCACGGGAACTGTGAAGATGGTTTTGGTTAAGGATTCGTTGTAATACCAGGTAGCGTCGTCCAAACCAAGTGGCGTTCCGGTACTTCGAACACGGCGATGAAGAATATTCCTGAAACACTGCGTGAGGGCATTCTCCGAAGAAGAGCAATAGCGGCGTATCAGAGGAATATTCTTCATCGCCGTGCTCGAAGTACCGGAACGCCACTTGGTTTGGACGACGCTACCTGGTATTACAACGAATCCTTAACCAAAACCATCTTCACAGTTCCCGTGGGAAGAATCAATGGCAGAATTGATTTGACCGCCGCTCCCCATTTCCCGCCGCATGTTAACCTGATCGCGCCGCATGTTAACGTGATCGCGCCGCCTGTTAACGTGATTCTCGCCGCAGCTGAGATCCCGCCGTCTGTTAACTTGATTCTCCCCGCCGCCGCAGCTGAGATCCCGCCCAAGATCCTCCCCGCCGCCGCAGCTGAGATCCCTACCAAGATCCTCCCCGCCGCCGCAGCTGAGATCCCTACCAAGATCCTCCCCGCCGCCGCAGCTGAGATCCCTACCAAGATCCTCCCCGCCGCCGCAGCTGAGATCCTCCCCGCCGCCGCAGCTGATATCCCGCCCAAGATCCTCCCGGCCGCCGCAGCTGATATCCCGCCCAAGATCCTCCCCGCCGCCGCAGCTGATATCCCGCCGGCTCTTAACAAGGTCCTCCCCGCCGCAGCAGCTGATATCCCTGACGGTATGTATTTTCGCCGATTTTAGGTTTAGAGATCTCCCGATTTAGGTTTAGAGATCCCCGATTTAGGTTTAGAGATCTCCCGTTTTAGGTTTAGAGATCTCCCGTTTTAGGTTTAGAGATCGCCGGTTTTAGGTTTAGAGATTGCCGGATTTTTCATCTTAGGATTGCTTGAGGTTTAGAGATCCCTGATGGTGTGTATATTTTTCATGTTTAGAGATTTTTAGGATTGCATTAGTATTATTTTATTATGAGATTCTTGTGTTTTTCAGGAATTGCTGAGCCAGAGCTTCTTCCTCCTGAAATGGACTTCAACCTTGGTGAACTGATTCCGAACATTGTTGAAGATTGAGGAGAGAATTTGTGTTTTTGAACAAACCTGATTGCTGTTGTTCAATCCGAACAAGTTTATTAGCCTTTTGCAGTTTTATTCTGGTTTTAAGATGAACATTATACCCTGTTGACATGGTAGCAGAACTCTCATTCTTAATGCTTCTTATGTGACTTGATCTCTTTAGAATATTTGATCAAACCAAACTAAAAGCATTTCTGTTTAGGTGACTTAATCTCTTTAGAAGTTTGGTGTCTCTTGTTTCTTTGATTCACCTTTGGGCTTTAGTGGTGTTGGGGCTTCAGGTAGATAGTACAAATGTAGATCTTGGTCTCTCTGCTTCTAGTTCTTTGAGTGTTCAAGAAAGTTGAAATTTAAATTAGAAAAAATGTTTTACCAATATGCCTTTGTGGCGAATGAAAGCAAAATCATTTAGGTCACTCGTACCAGTTACCATACTTGTGAGAAGAGTCCATAAGAGTTTAACTTGGAAACTCTCATATTTCGATGCAGTCTTGAGAAGAGTCCATAAGAGTTTAACATGGATGGCATTTCCGGTATTGATCAAAGCATTATCCAAGTTCCTACCTCCTTCCCAAATACTAATCATTCAAAAACACTATAAAGATCAACAGGTTTAGTGTTTTTTTTTTGTTCTTCTTCCATTTTGCTTTTCCCAGGTACTTTCACATTCTTAATCTTTGCTTTCTTTGCATACAACAGAATATAGAGCAACACTTTGCAAACTAAAATGAACTATTTTGGCGGCATTATGAATGAGTATGAACTATTTTGCTACCTTCTCTCTCGCCTTTTTTTTTCTTTATTAATAACTAAAAGTCTTATTATGTCACTCCACTGATTTCATCATTCTAGGAATTATAATCCAGTAGAACGAAGATCAAGAGGTGGCAAAGAGAAAAGCGTAAAGGGATCTAGTAAGATCTCAAAGTCATTGCAAACAAACAATATGCATCATCCTCCAGTCACTACTACTTCCAACAAACCACCTGGTCTGCCATTTAAATTACCTTCTCTTATCCAACATCGTCCCTATCCACAATTTATAACTTACTCAACCTTTGTCGAAAACTCTAACTCCTAGGTCCCAAGCAAGCAAAATCACATGCCATTGGAGGTGGGAGCAACTCATCAGCCGAAGTGCAAGCTCTGTCGAAGGAGGTAATTGGCGTCTAACTATTCCTCTTAACTAATGAATCGTTTCTTCATGTGAATGAGAATAAATCTGTAATGAAACTTTCGTTTACAACACCAGCTTGCAGATCTCAAGGTCTCGGTCGATCTCTTGGAAAAAGAAAGAGATTTTTACTTCTCTAAGCTCCGGGATATAGAGATACTCTGTCAGACTCCTGAACTCGATGATCTTCCGGTAAATGTCATAGCAATGGCTTTTTTGGTTGCTTTTGTTTCCCTTCGTTTGGACTCAAATATTTGAGGAGTTGATAATATGTATTGCTAATGTGCAGATAGTGGTAGCAGTTAAGAAGATATTATATGCAACAGATGCAAATGAATCTGCACTAGAAGAAGCTCAAGAGTGCCTAAACCAGTCTCTAGGGCTTGAGGCTGAGGAAGAAGAAGCAGAAGAAGCAGAGACGCAGACTTGAAGTTGTGATTTCTAACAAGAACATGTTTCAAAGTAGAGGACAATGATGGTCCATTGCCTTGTCTTAGAAGATATATCACTTTGGAGAGGATGTTTGCACAATCTTCAGTTTATACCCCTAACCGTTTTTTTCGGTTTTAAAGTGAACCGAAACGAATCTGTTCCTTCAAGAGTTTGAAAGATTATCTCATTGGTTTTCTATGTATAACAATACTTTTACTATTATGTATTAACTGGGCCTTTACTTAGTAAAATGAAGTGTGGCCCAATAACCAATTACCTCCTCTCTTTTTTTTGCCAACAACAAATTACCATTGATTCATTCAGTTAACTAGAGATACAACAATCCTTGTTGAACAAAAAAAAAAAAAAAAAAAGAAGAGATACAATCCTTACCTAAACGGCTAAACCTAATAGGCCTTTCCTTCAAAATTGATTTTCTAATTTTTTTTTGTTCATTAAAAATGATTTTCTAAGTTTTCTAAATACTCTCTATATTACTTAAGGTCAATAAAATGTAAACAAAATTAGTAAAAAACCTAGGGGAATATAATTGAAATAAAATTGAAAGTATATATATGACTACAACTGGTGACATCACTTTGGTTGAATTTGTGGAACTTTGGCTGAATTTGTTAAAACACATTAGCTGGATGAAAAAAAAAAAATTTGTTGAAAACATAGAAACTTAGTTCTCATATATATGTATTAAAACTAAAATGAAGATGCTTCCAACAAATTAGATTAAAATCAACTATGAATTAGGTAAAATCTAATCGTACAATCAAAAACAGAATATAGAGCAACACTTAGCAAAAACAGCAGCTGATATCAAGTTTCCGTGCAGAAATCTAATCGTACAATCAACAATTTTCATACGTAGGTTTCTCTCTATCGATTCGATAAAAAAATTCTGAGCAAGAACAATATACACAAAACCATTTTCAATCTTCTAGCCATTTGAAGTCTTTATATCTCATCATATTCTCCAAATGCAAGCGATCTGATATATAAAACTATCATAGTATACTGTATACATTGTATACTCAATTTAAGCAAAAATAAACGTGACTTTGTATTTAAACAATTTTTTAGTTCCAACTAAATAAACGACGTAAAATTAAGAAAGTAACGAAAACGAGATCAGTAACGTAATACTGTTTTTCAGATTTCATCTTTCATCTTCTAAATAACATTTTAATGGTTATAGCACTTTTTTTGTTATAGAAATTGACGAAATATTAAAGCGTTGACGAACTAAAACAATATTTGTGCTATTATTTAAAATATTGATACAATATATACAATACAGATATCAAATGTAAGGGAATGTTTATGTGGGATTCCCCACCTGGGTTCTAGTCATTTTGGCCACAATTGATTTAACATGGTTTCCTCTGGTCTATGGGGATTAGTCGGGTGTGTAGCAAGCCCCGGATTACCTCATATTAATCAAAAAAAAAAAAATACAGATATCAAATGATTTATATTTTATTACAATATTTTGCTATTTATTATGAAAAAATTAGACTGGTGATTTAGCTCTTATGACTTATCATAAAACGAAAAAATCCAGTTATAAACATTGGTTAGTTTTAGGGGAAAAAAACGTATTATCCTTTATTCCATGATAGTACAGGCGTTAACTGATCATAAAATTTTCTTTTAAAATATATCCCATCAATTCTAGCGGTCCATACGCGTAGCTGACCACATCGAGGAATAAGTCTTGCACCTGCTTTGTATACTTCAACATCAAAAGAATACTCCATTTTAGGTCCTTGCCTCAAAATGCATGCCCATTTTGTTAAATTGGGTACCTCGTCATGGAATCTAATGATATATGGAGGAGCATTAAACCTTAACTTTTTTACGCCTAGGTCGTCGTCTCCGGAACGACAATGGAATTCGAGAATTCTACCAGGACCGAGTTCGTTATGAATTACTACATGATTTTCTTTGCAAGCTTCATTTGGCCCAAAACATGTAGCAGCAACTAACGTAAAAAGTATGAGATGATTCATTTTTGGATCTAAGATCGTTGTTGGAGTAATAAAGGTATCAACGTGTAGTATTTATATATTTTTTTGTGTGCAGGGCTTTAGCTAAATTTAAACAACAATATGAACCAATAAGACTTGTGATCAAAGATAGCTTGTCGGAAAATATGGGTGGCCAATATGATCAAAAACCCAATGAACCTTAAAATTATAGTTAACCATGAAATCCAAACCAAACCAAAAGTTTAAGATATAACAAAAGTCTTGGAAATGAATTATTATTCCAATAATATTTGGACTAATGGAGAGTAAATTTATCGATTGAAATATACAAAAAAAAAAAAAAAAAAATTGTAACATAAATAAATTTATACAATAAACTAAAAAGTAAATTGACAAAATTTGGAAATCGTCTTAAATTTGTAGTAAATTTATATAGGTAAATAAATATCTTTATCATCTCATATATCTGTCTTGGTGCAACCATCTCTGCTGAAGCAGCAGCTATTTGATCTCTCTACATTTGTGTTAACTTTTCAGCATTGGGAATCTTTTCCCTTGTTGGTTTGTTGTGGTGTGCCTCTGTTCTCATCTATCGATAAAGCAATAATGACAACTGAACCGATCTCAATCTAACCCTAACTTGTGTCACGCACTTCTGTTGTTGGTCTATTAGATTGGGACATTTAGGTAGTTTTAAAAACGTTGTGGCATGATTCAGTTAATGGACTTGTGGGATTCTACTAAGTATGGATTATTATTTTACAAGAAAGAAACAAAAACATGTGTGATGATGGATAAAGCGTGTGTCGGTCGTGGCTTATATTCTGAGGTGTAATTTCGTCATTTCAGCTTTTGCTTCTGTCTAGCCCACGTTATTCAAAGGGTATTTTCGTCTTTTGCAATCAGCCAAACTGCCGATAACTCCAACACGGAAACGACCCATCAAAGGATTAGGCAGGAAAAAAAATAACTAAAAAAACAGCCGCAAGCAAGCTCCAAAATTAATTTACTAAACCTATAAGACATCTTTTTTTTTCTTTTCCAAAGATGTGTTTAAAATGTTGTTTACGTCTTCTCCACGGAGAAAAAGACAAGAACTTTTCAGTTTAGATTTAAGACTTTATTAGTATATAAAATAAATGCTAAACCGACGCCAACAGGAACCAAAGGCGGTTTGGTTCTTATATATATGCACTTGGAGCTCAAGTTCTTGTGCTCTCTAATCTCTATCAATCAAAACACGAAAGCTATTCAAAGCTTCAGATTTGTTTTTTCTTCCATTTTGGATTCAAAATCGTGTTCGTTTTTATTATTCTCTTGGTGATTCCAATTCCTATTTGATTGTTTCCATTTTTGACTTTCAATGGATTGCGTAAGAACCGACTTTCAAGCTAATTTCGAATCGGAGCAAGAAGGATCAACGATATCGGAATCTGGAAGCTGTGATTCGTATGATCGACGAAGACCGTCTTTCGCCGACGAACACGGGCTTATGGAGTTGCTTCAAGGCGATAAAGCTCACGATATGATCTACCGCAACTGTAAATCTGGTCTCGGCGATCAATGCCAGATTCTCTCGGTTCTCAGAAACGGATTCCGCAACGTTGGATCTCGTGCTAAGCTCAAGACTTTCCAGATTTTCCAAGAGGCGGTGGAGATGAAACACGCCGGAGACTACGGCGGCGGAGGAAGCAGCAAAGCTAAGGTGAAATACGGTTGGTGCGCCGTCGCGAAACAAGAGCTGAAATCGATTCTAGAGTACGGATTTAGCGAGCCGAGAAACGACGGATCCTATGGCCGTGGATTGTATCTCTCGCCGGATAATGCTCTTCTCGAATGGTGATTTGAACACTCTCCGACTCTGAATTTTCATTTTTTTTCCTAAAAGTTTTGTTCTCATTGTTTGGGTTTCTTCTTTTTTTGTTGCTTTATAGTTTGAAGGCTTCAGCTCCGGAATCAGAAGATGGGATGAGATTCATGCTACTTTCGAGAGTTATACTCGGAAAATCGGAGATTGTTCCTCGAGGCTCGACTCAATCGTGTCCGACTTCTCAAGAATTCGATTCAGGAGTAGACGATTTAGCTTCTCCGAGCAAGTACATTGTGTGGAGCACACACATCAACACACATGTCTTGCCTGAGTTCCTTGTCTGCATCAAAGCTCCATTTAACTTCAATCGTAAGCAAAACCTTTAAGAAAACCCCAAATTTGAAATTGGTTCTTGTTTTTTTTTTTTTGACATTGATTTACCATTTGCAGGAAGTCCAAAGAGACTGAGATCGCCATGGATGGCATTTCCGGTATTGATCAAAGCATTATCCAAGTTCCTACCTCCTTCCCAAATACTAATCATTCAAAAACACTATAAAGATCAACAGGTTTAGTGTTTTTTTTTTTGTTCTTCTTCTTCCATTTTGCTTTTCCCAGGTAATTTCACATTCTTAATCTTTGCTTTCTTTGCATACAACAGAACAGGAGAATGTTGCGGAGCGAGCTAATACAACGAGTCAGAAGTATAACCGGAGACAAGTTACTTGTTCATATCATCAAAGCTTTTGGGCATAAAGTACAACAGTAAAACTCCATTGCACATCACTTTGGGGTTTTGTATTTCTCTCGGACATAGTTGTCATGGTTTGTATCTGCCTCAACTTATCTTATGGAATGTGAACGTTTCCCGCATCACAAGGATCAACACCGGTCAACAGATTTGTCTAAGTTCAAGCCATGTATGAACATAGATGATCGTCGGTTGTTTTCTCCAGGATAGTGACGAAATATTTTGTTTTAGTAGACTATTTACGATCGATAGGATTAAAAGTTTTAGCAACATTATAAATTAATTTTAGCTCTTCTCTCAAATACCATCACTGTCTCAAATACCATGATGGTGAAATTGTTAATAGCACTGTTGTTTCTCAAAGCAATGTTGAGAGGAGGAAGAATTATTATTAATACCAGCTGAGTTTCACAATAGCTCTCTATTAATCCCTCTCAAGTCTCACCGTTGACTACTAAGTCAACTTTTTAATTCATGTTTCAACTTGTTATTCCCTCAATACAGAAACTACAAAACTCATTTTTATTCGATGCTACATCAAACTAATAAGTTATTTATTAGTGGGGACACACACACCACTTCTTAAGTAGATGGAGGAACTTCCCAACCTTGTGGAATCGGACCATAGTCATAAATGATCTCTCTGTGGCATGACCACACCAGCTTTATAGCCTCCGGTGTCCCTATCCCAGCTCCTCTCGGGTCCCCCGCCGGTCCAAACCTGTGTTTATAATAGCATTTATAGCCTTGTGGTTTACTTTTTCTCTCAAAGAACAAGGAAGAGAGATGTTAATTTGAAACAATGTTTTTTCTCTCTCTCACCAGTGATTCTGAGGAGCTCCAGTTGTTCGTCCTCTGATTCCAGCATATGTAGTTCCATTCACCGAGTTCCCTATCACTTCCTGCACAGATTTGTTACATCATTATCTAGAGAAGACAGAGAAGAGATTGATTGATTGATGATATAGGTGAAAGGCTTTGCCTGAATAAAGATGGGATCGTTTGAAACAACAGCTGCAGTTAGATGAGCGTGCATCCTCTCTAAAGCCTCCAACACTAGAGGAAGTTGATCTTTTTTGTATTCCGTTACAATCTGGAAATGAGAGATACAGAAACAGCTTTAAACATTTTCAACAAGGAAACACACAGATCATTCAGATAGATAATGAAATTGACATACCTGAAATGGTCCAAAGATTTCTTTGGTGACGAGTTCGTAGGTTTTACTGTCCTTCAAGATTTCTTCAATCGGAACATAAACTGCAGTGGGCTCAAGAGCTCCATAGATTGAAGGAATTGAATGATTCTTCAGTGGCTTCCCACCAAAGAGTAGCTTCGAGCCCGGAATCTGAAGCAGATTCTCCATGTGCTCCAACATTGCCTCAGTTGTAAACTTGAAGCAATAATGACAGAAATAGTTTTAATGATACAATCTCATCGGATGATTAAAACAGATGGAGAAATTATGAAACTTACTGTTAGGACAGGACCAATGGTCAAGTCTTCCAGTTTGCGTCTTTCGGCAAGATCTTTTAATTTGGAAACAAGAGGGGTTTTTGACCAGTTCTGCTCATAGTCGTTTCAAAAGAAAGAAAACACATTGATAACAACAACAACAAAAAATTAGAAACTGGAAGTAACTAAAAGGATTCAAAGGCAGTTTCACCATAAAAAATATGAAGATCAAACCAACCTCGTGCATAAAAAGCATAGACTGTGCAGAACACTTCTGTCCACTGCACGCGTATGCATCTTGATCACATACCCATGCAACGTAATCAACCTGACATTGGACGCCAGGTCAACGATAACAATCACATCGAAAGAGAGTTATGGAAATATAAGTAGGAAGTTTATAATAAGAAACCTCCTGAACATCTGGTCCCAACACTTTCCAATCAAATCCAGCGTCTTCCAGTCTGATCCGGCCCTTAAGGTCAAGTGCCAACTTTTCGGCTACTCTAGAGCTACCCGTGAAGAGGGTCATCCTTGGATTCGCCTGCAAAATAGGCGAAACAATGAATTAGCTCAATTTAAGAAAAACATGTGGAGACAATAGACTTGTGAATTCGGGAACACAAACCTCTAACAATATCTTGTTCATAGTCTTCCCATCGGAATTTATAAAGTCAACATCTTCAACGGGTAAACCACAATAATGAAGCAATCGCATCATTTGCTCCATTACAATGCTCACCTATCCACATGACATTTGAAACAATCATGAAAAGGAATACATGGTTGGTTTCTTGCGTGCCGAGATATATAAAAAACGGAAAAAACAAAAAAAACACAAGAATTTCAAACAGATGGAACCAAATGAGTAAGAACAATACCTTGCTGTCCACTTTAAGAAGAGGTTTGTTACCCATGTATAGAGCCCCCATCAACTGAAGTAGCGGGATCTCAAGTGGAAAATTGAATGGTGTAACAATTGTTACCTGCATCATTAATCTACGATTACAAAACAGAATTGTCACAAGAAGTTACAAGCATCTCGGAAGAATGCCTTACAGGACCATAAGGCCAGCGGTAGCCATGACTTTGTTGCCCAAGATGACTCCCAGGTACTGCAAAAGACCGTGCCAGGAACCGCACCTGATAAAAGAAAGTGAAGCAGAAACATTAAACAAACACTCTAAAAATGCAATTTCGGAAATTCAGTTACAGACAATGAAATGTATATATATATAGGCATTTTCAAGAAAGAAAAGTTATGGTTTGTAAGTGAGAAACCAGGAGGCAACATAAAAATAGTGAAGAGATTTAAGTACCTGATCACCGCAAAAGTTCTCTAAAAACTTCCTTGTGACAAAGACTTCTCCAGCAGCTTGCTGGTAACTCTTTGGAGCAACCCTTTGAATTAACCTCGTGAAGAAATCAGATACCTGATTGTGTATATACGCATACAATAACAAACAACCAGTAGCTAAGTATGCACATTCTTCAGGAAATCTGAGCTTTGAATTCAAAAAAGAAAACATATGTTACCTTAGGTAAGGCAAGCATATGAGCTGCCTTTGTCGAGATATCCCCATATAAAAGGTATCTGTAGAAAACATGACCATAGGTTTAGTATATTCAATGAACAAAAATGAGAAATAACATAAAAAAAAAAGAAGATTAGATTCATAAAGCTTCTTAAATCTCAAGAAAATATACCTCTCTGGAGATTTGAAAGGGTTATGCAGACCATGTTTCGGGCACTGCGATAAGCTCTCAACAAATGGCTGCAACATAAAACAGAGGAATGATAAAGCTAGAATTGAAACCGATTCCACGTTGCAGTACGATTAACTGTTCTGATGGGCTCGCACCTGAATTCCTGTTTCCTCCACTTCGGCAACTTTAATGAACGGTTCTCCATTAAGAGGATCCAGAAGCGTGTTATAGTTTGACGATCCTATCCACTTTCCCTGCACTATAGATATAAAGGAAAGTAGATCTCAGAGATTCCACAACAGCACTCTAAAGCAAGAAGCTTCTTTTACTCATTTCCATGGCTTCCGAACACAATCAAAACCCAAAAAGTACCAAATTCAGAGGTATGATAATCACTGAGAAGCTAAAACCTACCAAAGCTCTGTACTTCAGCAGGATGAGCACCCGATATCTCCTCGGCATCTACGGTAGAGAAAGGTAAAGAATGATTCAATCTGCAAAAGCCAGAACACACAATTAACTTCACAGAACAAAAAAAAAAAGAAAGAACAGTCCATTATATGGATCATATCAGGAACATAAAGACATGAAACGGTAATCAGAAAGAGTATCAAAGAAACAGACTAACGTCTAGTCAACTAACACTATCTTCACTTCATGGACAATGGCAGATGCGAATACTCGATTATCTAACAATACCAAATCTAAATCGCAAATTTTTAAAACACCAACTTGCTAAAGTTGTCTTTTATATATATATATATATATACTTTAGTTAAATCTTTTTTTGAGAGTGTAAGCTCCAGTAATTCATTTTTAAAAATTGAATGGAAAGTCAATCAATTTAGGCGAAAACATGCAAACCCAAAAGGCGAAGAACAGTAGTTATAAAAAAAAAAAAAACAATTTGGCGAGATCAACAAAGATAAAATGGAAGATTCAAGACCTGGAAGAGGTCAAAGAAGCAAGGAAGCTCGAGGATTTGTCACAGAGAGACTTAGCTCTCAGTCCTCGACTCGCCAAAACTCTGTACATTGCGTAAGATCTAGAAGAGACGGAGAAAGATGAAATTAGACGTTTGAGGATTCGAGATTGGTAAAATTAAGTGATTTGGTTTGTGGCTTTATAAAAAGGAGTAAATTGTTTCTCTCCTGATCGATTTTTAGATATTTATAGATTGTTTCCTTTTATTTTAAGATTATTTACTGTCTAAAGCCATATATATAGTTTTTAAAAACTCAATATATATATTAAAAATAAATAAATAAAACTTTTTTGTTCCATCGTTTCTAAATCTTTTCACCAAAAATATACTCATCTTTTTGCTGTAAACAAATTGAAGATGTCATTGGATTTATACTCATCTTTCTTTCGAAAAAATAATTGAAATGAAGAGCGTGAAAACTATTGGGTATTCAACTTATAAAACACATGTGAGTTATGGAAGCAAGTTTAATTATTTTTTTCACTATCTGTAGTAAAATCTATTTTACATTCTTAATTTCATAATCACATTCTAAAATTTTAAATATGATAAATTTTCAATTCAAGTTTTTGTTGAAAATCTAACAATATATTGTTTTCAATAAAATATTTCATTATTTTTTTTATCCAATTAGAATTACAATTTTCTTTGATTCTTAATATTGAATTATCACTTTTTCTATTTATTTACACTAATTTTTGTGTTTTTGTAATTTGTATTAAATAAAAACAATGAAAAATAATTAAATATAAATAGATATGTATTAAATGAATATTTTAACTATGTGTTAATGTTAAAAAAAATTAGTAGTGATGAGGTGGACACCCTAGATTGAGAGAGAACTCTCCTATTATATAATAGATTCTTTTGTTAATAGCATTATACACATGGATCTCAAACCAAATTCTAACAAGTACAATTCATTTTGAGTAGAAAAATACTTATGCTCCCAATTAATCTTTATGATTTACGCTGCTATTTATTTGTTTTTCCTTGTTCAATTGAATTGCAAATAGACATTTGGTAATAAATAATACATATATATGTCATAGTTATAACAAGAATAGGTTAATTCATGATATATAAAAATAAATTGAATACTCCATTCAAGCTTTGTTGCACCACTTTTAAATCTCCATAGTTTTGTTTTTATTTTTCTTTTTTTTTTTACGTTACCGTATTTTGTTAGGGTTTTAAACTTTTTTTTCTTTCAATAATTTTATATTATCTATTAAAACATATATGTAATGAACACAATACACAATTAACATGTGTTTAACCCGTGCACTAGCACATATCTAATGCTAGTACTCTCTATTTATAAATCACAACGACGCCGATTCTCAAGATCTATTCTTCTTCTTTCTCTTTTGATCTATCGTTTCATTCTCTCGGATCAGCTCGGATCTTCATTCTCTTGTCAATATGAGTGATCTTCCTGATACCGTAAGCGAGTCGCATCTAAGATCATCATTATTCCACCAAACCACATATAAACCTAAAAGCAACAAGTAATACACTAATGATCGATTAAATACATGTTAAATTGATTCGGTCGTTGATTGTACCAACATGAACAGTGGTTCGACCTAGAGATTCCTGGTAGAACCAGCTCGAATCATCAACACCATAACGATATCCAGTTTAGCGTGGAATGCGAAAATTCCTTTGATATTGACGAATGGCTCTGCGCCTTTGAAGTGATCCGCTTACGGTATCAGGAAGATCACTCATGACAAGAAAATGAAGATGAATGAAACAATAGTAGATCATGTGAAAAAAAAAAAAAAATAGTAGATCTTTAGTATAGAGTATATATAGATAATGTTAAACTAATCATGGGAGCAAGCCCAACTCGTTTGGAAAGAGCCCAATTTGTTTGGGAACACAAAAAATAAAATAACATATAGAAAAACAGAAAATAAAATCAATTTCCGCATAATAAATATAATCCAATTGTGGTCTCAATTCTGGATAGTATGTCATGTATTTATGCTTTTGATATTTGTGGATTATGATTCTACTACATTCTCCTACAATTTTGTTGCCCTTTGAATTGTTCATTCTCGCTAGTGTGTTAACAAAGCCAGGCGTGCTTAGAACATAATTTCCCATTTTAGATGATATCATTAAGAAACACGTACGATGCTGATAGTGATGAAGAACTTGGACAAGCACAGTTTGCTGAACTATTGCAGCCAGTTCTACAAGATATAGTGATGAGATCATAACCGGAGTAAACCGAACCAGATACAACCAAACCAGAAAACTTGAAGTAATCGACCAATTTGACTTGTTATTTGTTTTTATTTAAGTGTAATAATCGACCAAGTTGACTTGTTATTTGTTTTTATTTAAGTGTATGTTAATAATGAGAATTAGTTTTCCTATTGTCTAGGAAACTACTTTCCCCATTTCTTCCATTTCATCAATAATCTCAACTCTTTTTTGTACTTTTCTTCTATTTAAATCAATGAAAACAAAAAAAAAGATAGTCATTACTACCCAAAATAATTATCTTGTTCTATGTTACAAATCTCTTAGTTTTGAGGAGGGACCGATATTAGCATTTAACCTCAAAATATTGTATATATTATATCAATATTTTAAATAATAGCACAATATTTTTTATTTATACAAATGTGTTTGCTTTTTAAAAAAAAAAAACTCTAGCGTACATCTTCAGCCAAAGGATTGTATCCAACTAATGTGTTTTAACAAATTCAGCCAAAGTTCCACAAATTCAACCAAAGTGATGTCACCAGTTGTAGATTTGTAGTCATATATATACTTTCAATTATTTTCCCCTAGTTTTTTTACTAATTGTGTTTGCATTTTATTGACCTTGAGTAATATAGAGAGTATTTAGAAAACTTAGAAAATCATTTTTAATGAACACAAAAAAAATTAGAAAATCAATTTTGAAGGAAAGGCCTATAAGGTTTAGCCGTTTAGGTAAGGATTGTATCTTTTTTTTTTCTTTTTTCTTATTTGGTTCAACAAGGATCGTATCTCTAGTTAACTGAATCAATGGTAATTTGTTGTTGGCTAAAAAAAAAAAAAAGAAGGTAATTGGTTATTGGGCCACACTTCATTTCTGCCAAGACTCCCACCAGCATGCTGCTACTTTAGACTTTAGAGAGTCAGCATGCTGCTACTTTAGACTTTAGAGAGTCAAAACCAGAACAAGTTTGAGAATTTCCTCATGCCCAAGAGTTATGACACGAAAAGTGCAAGTGCAGCAGGCTGGAGTTCCTGATCTTGATGTTTCCTTGGGAGAAACCAGAGCGGTTTGGACCTGATTTGAATAGGCATGAACAAAATATCTGGAACCAAAGAATCGAACCGATTAGGAGGTATCGAATCCGAACTGAAACCTATAAAAATACCCGAACGGGTTAAGATCCGATTTTTTTTGGATTTTTACCGGTTTTTGAATCTCGGAATGAACCGATCCGGAATCGATTAGAATGGATCTAAAATCATTCTACCCGAAAAATCTGAAACCGATTAGTTCCTATCCGAAACCGATCCGAATACTCGAATGTCCAAGATTTGAAGATTTCAGAATGTGGTTATTCATCGGCTCATATGCTGTTTTGATCAAGTCGGTTGTTTCTACTAATTCCTTAATCAATTTAAATTCGCTATTTTTTATTTTCTTTTCAACAATTATATTATTTGATTTCCTTTTATTTTTTTCGACATATTTCCTTTAAAGTAAAAACCTTTATCTATTTGAAGAAGAACATAATACCCTATATATATATTATAAAAAAAAAGGTTTCTCTCAGAAACTTGGAGGAACGACCGGAAGAGAAAAAGACAAGCTTTGAGTTCGATGTCGAATTCAGCCGCCGAAGAGTCACCGCATAAAAAGAGGAAGACTTGTCCGCCTCCGTCTCCGTTATCGTTGCTGCCAGATGAGATGGTTCTAAGCTGCATGTCTCGAGTGTCGAGATCGGACCAGGCGGCCTTATCTCTGGTCTCGAGGAGCTATCGCTCTCTAGTGGCTTCGCCAGAGCTCTACAAGATGCGATCGCTATTTGGTTGCACCGAGAATTGCCTGTATGTATGCTTACTCAGCCCTCCTGACCCAACCCCACGCTGGTTCATCCTCCTCCGGGCGAATCGGCTTCTGAGCCCGATCCCGATCCCTTCATTCCCGCCTCAGGCTCCGGAAGGATCCTCCGTGGTGGCGCTGGATTGGGGGATCTATGTAATCGGTGGATTTATAAAGGGGAAGAAGCCCTCTTCGGATGTCTTGCTTTTGGATTGTAGGACTCACACGTGGCGCCAAGTCCCTTCCATGGGAGTGGGCCGGGTTTCCACGGCTGCTGCAGTCGTAGGCGGGAAGATTTACGTGTTCGGAGGCTGCTATGACCCGGATTCCTCAAATTGGGCAGAGGTATATGACCCAAAGACCCAAACTTGGGATGCTTTGCCAGCAATGCTGGATCGCAAGACACGCTGTCAGTCAACCCACGTCAGTGTGGTCGTGAAGGAAGAAAAGATTTATGCAGTGGATCATATGGAAAGAACCTTTTACTACTCGCCGAGTGAAAGTAAATGGGGAAGAGGGAATCCTAGTGACCTGCGAGGATACAAAAGGGATTGGTGTGTGATTGATAAAATTATCTACTCTTGTGATCGGTTTGGGGAGTTGTGTTGGTGTGAGCAAGTTCAGTTGGAGTGCTCTGAACCTGAACAAGTGCGGATGTATTGGGGGAAGGTACAGGGTTTGGGATCTCTCAAGGAGAGTCTCTCTAGCTCCAGACTGGTCCACTTTGATGGGAGGATTGAGGGTACGTGGGAGTCCCGTAAGATCGGGCTTGGTTTCGACTACAAGATGATAGATGTACATCCTGGAGCCAGACTCAGCAAATCTGGTCCTAACCTTGTGCTCTTCTGGGATGTCATCGAGGGGGATCATCTTAAGATTTGGTGTGCAGAGATTTCCTTGGAGAGACGCCAAGGAGCCGAGATTTGGGGCAACATTGAGTGGTCTCATCCTGTCATGACCGTTGAACCTTTCTTACATCACTACAAGGTTTTGCATTCACTTTCTGTCACTCTCTGAACTCGCATCGTCCTTGTTTAATTGTGTTATTATGCGTCTTCTATCTGTATTACATCAGTGAATCAAATAACTTCTCTTCTGCTGTTTGGTTTCTCCATGCCTGAATATTGTTGCATGACTACACAACAGAATCCAAGATTTTAAGTGGATCAAGGCTGCGTAAGGTTAGTGAGTCTACTCTCCGTTGCTTATAATAAAATTAAGAATTTCTAAAGAATACATACATAAACTTTCCATGTAATTTTGGATTCTGTTGTTTAAAAAACAAATGGGTCTTTCTATCAATTATTTTCTGAGATTTTGGCAGACGAGAAGACGCTCAAATGTCTCGTAGAGAAAATGATTTTGGAAGACTAGTCGAACGGGAAAGACAGCCAAGGACGACGGGCAGATCTTATAAAGACTTTGATAGTATTAAAGAACAGAAAAGAGTTGGGATTATCTTCAGAGGCTCTTCTGTATGAGAACATATTTTCTCAGTTGAATAACAAAGAGAAAGAAAGCCTGATGCTTCCACAGAAGACATGCTGTCAAAGATGTACTCAGGAAATTTGAGGAGTTGCTCGAAACTATATATATTCTGCTACCAATCTCTAGAGCTGGCCAGTATCTTTGAGGTATATTACTGAGAGGGAAGAGAGAAAGAGAGGGAACAAGGAAGATAAATTACGACGAATCGTTCTCGAAGACAATTTTTACAGTTCCCGTGGGCACAATCAATGGCCGAATTGACTTAAGATACTGGCCAACGGGAACTGTGAAAATTATCTTCGTGAACGATTCCTCGTAATATGGATGATAAATTATTCTTTCCTTGAAAATTGTCTTTGCCATTTGGTCTGAATAAAACTTTTGTTGAATATGGATGATAAATTATTTTGTTCAGACGGAAAGCAGTTATGTATCGGTAAAATTTAAAATCTTTTCATGTACATATCAACTGTCTTTACGATTAATAAATTCCTCAAAATCTATTAAAAATATATAATCTGACCCCAAAAAAAATACTACTTTTTTGGAAAGAAATAGTTTTAAATGTCCTTTGTTTTTTCTCATTTCTTCTCCCCCTTTCCTTAGGGATTCTCTTATTTGGTAAAGAAAAAGAAGAAGAAAAAAACAATTTTCTCTTCTTTGATTCTCTCTATTTACTTTTGCTATTCTCCACTCAATAGATTTTTCATCATCTCTTTGTCTCCCTGTTCATCGAATTACTTCGATCGAAGGTTGAAGATTGAAAAACCCTAGCTTTTTGTCACCTGCTTGATTATTCTTCATTGCAGCTTTGAATTTTCAGGTTAGTAGTCGAGCTTTTCCGTTTGAATCAGAAGTTGAAATCCTTCTTCTATGGGTTTAGTATTTACGAGATAAGTAAAGTAGTTGTAAAGTCTCATCCTTAATGCTCGTTATGTCGACAATCGTACTCTGATCTACTTTTTCTCTTCACCATCTAATAACCCTGAATCAAACTTCAATTGTTTTAGTTAAAATATTTGATCAATCCAAACTTCAAGCTTTTCTTGTTTAGGTGACTTGATCTCTTTAAAAGTTTGGTGTCTCTTGTTTCTTTGATTCACCTTTGGGCTTTAGTGGTGTTGGAGCTTCAGGTAGATAATAGAAATGTAGATCTTGGTCTCTCTGCTTCTACTTCTTCGAGGGTTAAAGAAAGTTGAAATTTTAATCAGAAAAAATGTTTAACCAATAGGTCTTTGTGGCGAATGAAAGCAAAATCATTTAGGTCACTCTTACCAGTTACCATACTTGTGAGAAGAGTTCATAAGAGTTTAACTTGGAATCTCTCATATTTCGATGCAGTCTTGTGAATTGAAAAAGGGTTTGCAGCAATAATGACAACTCCTGCAAGAAAGAGACTAATGTGGGATTTCAAGAGACTGCAGAGAGATCCTCCCGTGGGGATAAGTGGAGCTCCACAAGATAACAATATCATGCATTGGAATACTGTCATCTTTGGGTAAAAAACTTGAAACTTTTGTGTGTTTCTGTATTCTTTTGTTTGTCTTTCAATATGCTTTAAAACATGGCTTTGTAAACGGATTTCTCCACCGTCTTTGCAGACCTGATGACAGTCCATGGGATGGAGGTAAAATCTGTCTACTATACTTATTGTTTCACATCTCATGAGTTATTATAACTATTAGCTAAACTAATCAAGCTTATATATTAAATTTAATCTGTTAGGTACTTTCAAGTTGACTCTTCAGTTCACCGAGGACTACCCAAACAAACCCCCAATAGTTCGGTTTGTTTCACGGATGTTTCATCCAAACAGTAAGCTCAAGCATTCAATGGGCAAAACATATATACGAGTTCTTGGTCGACTTCTAAACTTGGTATTTGAATTTTGGTGGTGCAGTTTATGCTGATGGAAGCATTTGCTTGGATATTTTACAAAACCAATGGAGCCCCATATATGACGTTGCTGCGATACTCACATCAATTCAGGTTTTCACTATTGAATTCTCCATTGCATATGTTGCATTGTGCGCTTATGCATAAACTAACCAAGATCTTGATTTTGTTTTTGTCTTTACAGTCTCTGCTTTGTGACCCAAACCCTAATTCGCCAGCAAACTCAGAGGCTGCAAGGTTGTTCAGTGAGAATAAACGAGAATATAACCGGAAAGTAAGGGAGATCGTGGAGCAGAGCTATGTATAATATATGATTCAATTTGCATTGACTATTGAGTAATTTTGGAGATTGAATGGTTTTATCTTCTTAAGTAATTTTAAATCCGATTTTATCTAAAAATATATTTGATAACTATAATATATCAAATTTGAACACAACGGTAGAAGAAATATATCAAATGAGAAACATGGGAATAAAACATTAAACAATTACAAAAGTGAGCAAATAAAACTACTTGTTTGTTTTGCAAACCAAACTTTTCAAACAAACTTGCAAAAGCTTTTCGACTCTGTACCTTGAACAAATCATTCAAATTTCAAACCAAAAGAAAAGAGTTGATTGAGATGTGAAGAAACGATTCTGTGTTTCTTCTTCATTTAAACCTGGATTTCTTCTCCTGCAACAACAACAGCCTGCAATGTTCAAGCTCGTGTTAGTAATTTAGCTACAGAAGCGATTCGATCCTCTGAACTAAAGAAGTTTTTACTCACAGAGTTTTCTTTGTTCTCCATTTTCTTCATTTGCTTCAGAGATTTAACTTCACCTACACGAAAGAACATTAAACCCCATCAGCCACAAATGGTACAAAATCTTGTCAAATACATTGTATGATTATTTATTTTTGTTACCTTCTTTGGCAGCAGGTTTCTTGGTTGACTTCTTTGTCTCTTCTTGAATTTTCTTAGTCCTGGGTTTAGTGATCCTTTCATCCTTCTTCTGAGACTTGTTTTCTGGAACTGTTCTTGAATTACCAGAGTTGGTGGCTACTGATTTCTTTGTCCTCACAGGCAGGTTGTTCTTAGAAACAGTATCCTTGCTATTTGAGCGTTTTTTGTCTGAAGGTTGAACAACAGTTACCACTGGAACTCCATCTTCTGATTCTTGAACAACCTCTGAGACATCCTCTTGATTCACATTGATTACATCCAAAGATCTTCTAGTTCTTCCTTGTGGGATGGTTTCAGAGGCCTCTTCCTCCTTGGCTGTTTCTGTGACAACTGAATCTTGCAAAGCATCCTCTTTCGTGATCTCTGATGTGATGTTCGAATTTCCAGGAGTGGAGAGTGAACTCTGGACATCATTATCATCAATGTTCAGAGAAACAGTTGTTTCTTCAGCCACTGAGATCTGCATCTGTTTGGATTCTTCTGAGATATGGTACAGTTCAGATAGTTCCTTCATAGCATCAGCAAGCCCATCCAAGTTATTGCGACGAGCGTATGATTTCAACTCTTCTTTCATCTGGTCAAGCGGCTAGATTCCAAAACACAAAGCCAGTGAGTTACTCAGATAAACAATAAAATCTTTCATGAAATTAGCATTTTACCTCACACCCTGCATGAAGAGCAAGTTTAAAGAAACCGAGAGAGATGGAATGTTTAGCCACTGATTCCGCTAGCTTGATATGAGACAGCCAATAGGTCGAGGAAGACAAATCTTCAACTTTTTTTCGTGTCAGTGAACTCAGCACACTAGAGACAGGAGTTTCATTCATGCTCCTGGCACTGGTTGGTCTCTTCGCCTTGCTTTCTGAAACAGAAGTGATACTACTGGCTGATTTGACAGAAGAATTGCTCGAGGCCTTGGTTGGAATCGACAGTCTTCTGGGTGGCTTGGTGCGATCAACACTCTTCTTAGCAGATAAATCAAGAACTGTAGTACTCTGACTAACAGCAGATGCAACTCGTCCCCTGAGATTCGAACCACACAAAAATATAATTCAGAAGACGTTTTATACTGCAAAACTATAAAAATTAGAATATGGAATATATCATCTTATCCTAAATTCAAGCTATGGTCAAATTCTGGGAAATATTTCAAAAAGCTTCTTCAGAATTCAGAAAGACTAAATGCAGACCAAATCAATGTCACATCGATACCAGATCTAGAATATCATTATTGGAATCGGAGGAATTCGAAAAGTAGTTATGCTAATCGAGAAACAAAAACTATGTACAGTACCTTCTGGGTACTGAAGAGCCTGAAAAATCAGGAACAGGAGGCTTCCCTTCTTTCGATCTGAGAGCCGATCTTAGAGGATACCTCAGTTTCGAGTTGATTGAGTTCCCTATTAGGAATTTCCACGAGATCAAATCAGAAAAGAAAAAACACGAAACTGAAACGTGAATCAGAGAGAAGGAATCGAAGATCAAATTACCAGAAGCAACAGAGCTCACGCTTTTCTCCGTCGATTTCTCCATTGATAAACTTAGAAACTCTTCGTCTTTGTTTTTTCTCTGGAGTAGGGAATAAACTGAAGATTTCAATTTGAAAAATGTGAGAGCGGAGAAATCTCACTTATGATTTTTGTAGAGAGAAGACTCGCGTGTGACCCCTGTACTTTATGATATTTTCCCTTATGACCCCATGATTTTGAATCAAACCGATTTTGACCCATTTACTATCACAGCCATCAGATAACTATGATTCTTAATCAGCGTTTGATCATAAACTTAGATATTCCTAAGTATATTCATACGTTCACCGGTTCTTAATATTAAAAACAGATTTTGAAGGGCCAATATATTTGTGAGGTAAAAAGTGGGGGTTTGTCTCAAATCAATAGTCTGCGCTTAAAAAAGAAGAAATCTGAAGTAAAAGGGTCTACTTTTGAATAGTTCGCAGAATATAACGCGTAACCTAAGTTTCTGTTGCAGTTTGCCTTGAGAGCGGGAGATTAGTTAAAGTCTCTTTGAGTTTTGAGGAGTACGAACCGTCCGATTTGGCTGGTTTCGAATCTGAGGGTCCACCTTTTCCCAGACGCTCCGTTGTGAGTGGGACCTCTTTTTTTTCTGTGTTGTTATTTTTCGAAATTTCAAATTCAAATAACGCGCCATCGAAAGATTAACCGTTTGTTTTATAACGGGGAAGATTGGAGGGCTTTTCTAAATGTGAAGATCCATTAATTTTTCTCAATGTTGGGCTTCATTTGGGCTCGTTCATTCGTCATATTCAAATGGAGAAACGTTTACTTTTACCAATTGGGGAATTTTGGATCGAAGTTACTAATTTCAGAGATTTGGGAAAAACTGGATAACTTTGCCATTAGACATTCACAATTGCCAACTATCGAAAAAACTTAAATGTCTTCAAACCCCAGAATAAATCATTCAACCACTAGACGACCATCATAAACTAATTAAAATGGAGGAACATAAGTCGAAACCAATAGGTTTTGCTATATATGAATTGCTCAAAAGAACCATTTTTCTGGGCTCTCTCTCATTTGAGTTACTTTAGCTGTAATTCATCGGCATTCAATTTTAGACGAGAATTCTGATTAGCCAACTTCAACAAACTGATAAAACCAACTTACAGTCTCTCTTGCAAGGAAAAAAACTACGATCTCTCTAAAGAATAATATAATAGCTTTGTTTTTACTCTCTAAACTATTAAACGATTCTTACAATAGAATGTACTTTAGGAACAATCAACGGAAGATTGACGCCGACCTAAGAAGATTTACGAAGCCGACTCAAGATCAAACTCAAGATCTACGACCGACTGTCTCTATCGTCATGGGTGATCTTCATGTTCACTTGATTGAAAACCTTCAATCACGCCGAGTCCTTCGGCAATATCGCTATAGCCTTCATGATTACTTATTGTTCTACCAACGATCACTTTGTAGAAGTATTATATATGTGCATGTGGAACACAATCTTCCGTTGATCGTTTGTAGAAACATAAGGAATCATGAAGGAGCCATTGAAAATAGAGCAAGCCCAACTCGTTTGGAATTGGGAGCAAGCCCATACTAACCTAAAATTTTTTTTTAATGATCAAATCTTTTTTATAAATTATTTAGTTATGGTTTAGGAGGTCCGGTGCGGATTTAGTGCGGTACGGTTGAAAGAAACGCATCATGCGAAACAAGCGGTGGAGAACAATATATGAATGGTGAAAAAACAACATGAGGTGCGGTTCAAATGTGTGAGTGGTGAAAATGTAAAAATGGATTAATGATATTTATATGATTATAAATTAAAATTATTAATTTGTTAATGATCAAATCTTTTTCATAAATTAATTACGAACCATAACTAAATAATTATTAAATTTTTGATAAATTTGTTTTGTATTTTACAATAATATATTTATTGTTAAAATCAAATTAAAAATACATCCAAAAAAACCAAGTAAAATAATATAATATAATCGAATTATTTTTAGAGTTAAAATTTTAATTTGTAAATATAACAAACTATATTTTTTGTTAAAAAATACATAAAATTCAAAATATCAAATATAATACAATACAAAAAATGTTATTGATCCATATAATTAATTTTCATAATTTTAGTTTTTTTTAATCAATTTCTATAATTTTAACTTTAACTCTTGTTGCGTTAGTATGTTAGTTTTTATAATGTTTTCAATTTTTATATATCTATATATATATATTTATTTAAGATTTTTAAGATTTATAAAGTTTTTTTAATGTTTTGAAGATTTTTATACATATATATATATACAAAACCGCACATAAAAAACTCATAACACATCAAAAACCTAGTGTTATTACTGTTGAGTGCGGTTTTCAATTTTTTTTTACAAAAATTGAACCGCACATTTACTATTTATTTTTTAATTAAAAAATGAAAACCGCACCGCACTATGTTAAAATCTTGTTGATTGGTGACTTACATTATGAACCACATGGTGTTTTGGGAAAACACTTCAAACATTCATAACCTTAAAAAGAATATTACAGTGTGCATTAATCACTTTTCGCAGTTCCCTCCAGAAACCTATATGGTGTCAGGACTAGCTCAATACTTTTTGGGGTCCCTAAGCAATAAAAACAAATTTAGGCTATTTACATTTAAAAAGGATTTATGAATTTTTTTTCTTATACATATAATTTTTTCAAAGATTTTATATGAAATTTTTAGAATTTTAGTTATGAAAATTGAAAAAAAAAAAAAAATATATATATATATATATATATCTGAATTCTTTCGGCTCTAAAACTAATATCATTTTTTATATATTTAATAAAAATCATTAAATATCTAAATCAAAACTTAAAAAAAAAATTGGCATAGGCCACGGAGCGATCGCTCCCCTTGCCCCCTAGTTAAGCCATTCATGTCTCATGTATTTCGGTTTATTTTAAATCGTTTTAGATATTTATGTCCTCGAAAAAATCTATTTATGTCTTAGTAAATTGAAAAGACTTTTTGAAGTTGGAGTATTTACATTTTCTTGGCGACGATTTTTGGCTCATGGTGATAATTAATTAGGTGTCCATCAATGATCATCAATTTTACAATTTTAATTATCAAAAGTAAACTTCAACCAAAAAATATATATATCTTATTATATAAAACAGGATCCCTCAACGTGAGTATGACACGTAAGCAAAATTATAACTTACGAGATCGTGATATGTGTCGTGGTTAATTAAGATCGCGACATGTGTCAATTTAATTAAAAAGATAAAAATAAATTAAATAAATATTAAAAATGTTATACTAAAAAAAAAAAAAATTTAAAAAAAACAAAAATAAGTAAAGAAAACTTACAATAAAGAAAATTGACAAAATGAAACTTATAAGTTTATACCATGACCAAACTTAAAAAATGAAAATTAGAAATATACTATAAACTTAAAAGGAAAATTATTAATATACGACCAAATTTAAAAGTTTATAATCATTTCCATTATGACAAAATAAAACTTAAAAAGGAAAATTATTAATATACAACCACAACCAAACTCTATATAATAATATACATATTTTTAATTTTAAAATGTGTGACTTTTAAAACTTAAAAATCACACATAATATTAATTAAAACATAAATATAAATATCTTAATTAAAAATCACACATAATATTAATTAAAAAATCACACAAAATCACACATTTTGTTTTTTAAATGTGTGATTCATAGAAATATCTTAATTAAAACATAAATATATTTATCTTATAAATTGAAAAAATAAAATTTACTATTCCGTTTAACTAGAAGAAAAACCACATAATATTTTATTAAAATTGAATATGTGTTATTATTTATTTACAAAAGATAAATATATACTTTTACACATTAAAATTAAAAATCCAATAATCGTATCCAAGGGTATTTACAGCATATGTTTCACCAAAATTTTCCTTCAAAGATTTATTTCATAAGTTTTTGAAATTAATCATAAATTTTTTTAAAGTACTTGGTTTCCTATATGTTTAGATTTCATATAAAAAAAATCTAAACTTGTCAAATTTTATTTATTATATGACTTATTATATGTTTAGATTTCATATAAAATAATCTAAACATGTCAAATTTTATTTATTATATAAAACATAATGTTTCAAAGTTAGTAATTTGAATGATCGCGACACAGTCAAACGATCATATTTTTACAAATGTTTAATAAATTTCCAATTATATTTTGACACATGTTTAATAAATTTTCATATTTTAAACGTGATAAGTTAATCGATTAGATTTTACCATATGTTTAATAAATTTCCAACTATATTTTGACACGTGTTTGATAAAACTTCAATTATATTTTAACACATAATATTAACAATAAAAGTAAAATTTTAGGAATTTTAAAAAGTATTAGAAAAAATAGACAAAAACTATAATCTTAGTATTAGGAAAAAATAGTAGTTATGTTTAGATTAAAGAAATTAAACAATAACTATAAATGAAAACCAATTTTTGTTTTTTAAAAAAGGAAAAACTATATTTCAGATTATAATAAGGAAATTAAACAATAGATAACAATAAAAAAAAATGAACAAAAGCCAAATTTTTTAAAAAATACATAAAAATATTTCAGTTTATAATAAGAGAATCTTATAATATAAAATTGAATGTAAAGTTACTCAAATCAATTAATAATCGATTTATAATCTTAAAATCGATTAATAAAAAAATCAAAAATTCTGAAAATTTAATAAACGATTTATAATCTTAAAAAGTAAAGTTATTAAAAATAAAAATTAAAAAAAATATTCTAAAAGGCAAAATTAATATAAAAAATCAAAAAACAATATTTTGTTTTTCCATTTAGATTAAGGAAATTAATCATAAAAAAAAAATAATTATAATTTCTCACTTTTATATAAATTACAATTTGGTATTGTGTCAAGTACACACCAAAACATTAAAAGTCCAATAAACGTATTCAAAGCTATTTTACTGCATTTATTCACCAAATTTTTATTTCAAGTTATATATTTATTTCATCGTAAACTTTGTTTCTAAATTTATGTATTATATATTTTCACGGGTGATCTAATTTTGTTTTCAATTTTTCGTCTTTAATTTTTTTTAACGGATTATAAATTATTAAATTACAAAACCGCATATATGCAGTTACTTATCTAGTATATATATATATCAAAAGTAAACTAAAAAAAGTCAGAAAAGTCTTGTCGTTACTATCAGCAGACATCAGCTTTACAAATTCTTTTTTGTTTGATTATTTAGTTAGATATTGTTGTTTACTATCATTTATTTAGGTCAAAAATAAAATCTAATTGATAGGGTTTTCCGGTTTAACCAACTCAATTTGTATCGGTTTATTTATAAAAACCTTTTGGACTGGATCAAAGACTGGATATGTCGAGCTCTTAGCTCAGACGGCTTCGTCGTCTTCTTTTTCCTCTTATTGAGTTTTTTTTTTTCTTTTTGTGGCAATGGGTGGAAATAACAGGCAGAGATGGTTCTCCTTCCACCAACGATCCGCTTCCGTCACCGCTACCACTGTACCGCAGCACAAACACGACGAGACTCCGCCGGAGTTTCTCTGCCCCATCACCGGATTCCTCATGTCGGATCCGGTTGTCGTCCCATCTGGTCAAACCTTCGAGCGTCTCTCCGTTCAGGTCTGTCGTAACTTAGGGTTCGTACCGGATCTCCTCGACGGTACCCGACCCGATTTCTCCACCGTCATCCCCAATCTCGCCATGAAATCCACCATTTTCAGCTGGTGCGATCGAAAAAAAGTCGACCATCCTCGCCCTCCTGATTCCGCCTACGTCGAAGGCGTGGTTCGTGCCCGGATGGATAAGGATCCGGGTCCGGAATCTCCGGATACTAGGGCTCCGGAGCCTGAGATTCTCCCTCCTGTGGCTGAAAATTCGCCTTCCGATTACGATGCTGTGATGGAGGCGATTCGGTCCCGATCTAAGACTTCAATGTCGTCGACCACATCCCTTGAGTCGGTTACGATTGGGCAGAGTCCGTTTCACCCGACCCGAGCCTTTAGTATGTTCTCTTCTTCTTCTTCTACTTCTTCCTCATCGGGAGTTTTCGCTGGAGCTGATAGTCCAATTCGGAATGCTATCTCTTTCTCTTCCGCCGATTACTCTTCCTCGCCTCCGATGTCGCCGGAAGAAGAAGAGATCTACAACAAATTGAGAGGCGCCGACATTTTCGACCACGAGCAAGGTCTGATACTACTTAGGAAGATGACGAGATCCAGCGAAGACCTTCGGATTTCGCTCTGCACAGACCGAATCCTCTCTTTTCTCCGATCACTTCTCGTTTCACGGTACAACCTCGTGCAGACGAACGCCGCCGCGTCGCTGGTCAACCTCTCGCTGGAGAAACAGAACAAAGTGAAGATTGTACGGTCAGGTTTCGTTCCTCTTTTGATCGACGTCTTGAAATCGGGAACGACGGAGGCGCAAGAACACGTCGCCGGCGCGTTGTTTAGCCTGGCGCTTGAAGACGAGAACAAAATGGTGATCGGAGTTCTCGGCGCGGTGGAGCCGCTCCTCCACGCTCTCCGTTCTTCAGAGAGCGAAAGAGCGCGCCAAGACGCAGCGCTCGCGCTCTATCACCTATCGCTGATTCCGAGCAACCAAACCAGGCTGGTCCGAGCAGGTGCGGTGCCGACTCTGCTTTCGATGGTCAGATCCGGCGAATCGACTAGCCGAATACTCTTAGTGCTTTGCAACCTCGCTGCTTGTCCAGACGGAAAAGGCGCGATGCTAGACGGAAACGCGGTGACGATTCTGGTAGGGAAGCTTAGAGGAGACGGAGATGATTCCGAGGCGGCGCGTGAGAATTGCGTGGCGGTTCTGTTGACACTGTGTCAAGGGAATCTGAGGTTTAGGGGACTGGCCAGTGAGGCGGGAGCTGAAGAAGTGTTGAAGGAAGTGGAAGAGAACGGGAACGGACGGGTGAAGGAGAAGGCGGCAAAGATTCTGCAGGCGATGAGAGGAGAAGGAGGCGGAGGAGAGAGTGAGTTTGGAGAAAATGCGGAGGCGCGTGAGTGGAACCGTATGCTTGAAGCGACTGGGCTAAGTCGGACTCAGTTTCAAGGAGGGCAGAATGGGGGTTTCGCCTATTCCTCCCAATTCTAGCTTTTTTCTTTCTTTCTTTCTTTTATTACCTTCTTCTCTCTTTCCTCTTTACCCTTTTTGGTAGTAAAATGTTGCTTTTTTGTGTGTTTGATATAAATATGGGTGTAAATTATTAATTTTGAGTGAATTGTAATATGTGATTATTGTTTCTTTGTTATTAAATGACAAAAGTGAAATGTTCATTTATTTGTAAAGGGATGTCTAATGTTTTTGCAGTTTTTTTGTTGATCATCTCTTCGGTCATTACCTTTTTTGGGGGTTAATGTTAATCTTATTTCGCAATTTTATGTGTGATTTAATTCGTTTTCTCGTAAATTGATTTGCATACGTATGGATGAGATAGGACACAATCGAACATAAGAGACAAGAAACGTGCGTGCGATGGGGAAATGAAGAAATAGAAGCTTTAAGTATTATCTCTAGTGGGAGTTTTAGCTTTTGGTCAAAGTCAGACAGTTCGTGCGAAGATGTCAGATGGCAACAAACTGAATTATTCTACAAACATTCCGTCTGATACCATGAAATCCAGTAAACAAATTATATTAACCAATCCTGTTCTATTTAAATACATACAAGAGGAAAGCCAAGTACTATTGAAACAAAAACTATAGTTTGTTTATTGTTTCTCAAAAAATCAAATTATATAAAGTTAAATGTTTCAAAGTTATTAATTCATATAAATCGTAACACATATCAAATAAATAGATCAGATTCTGACATATGTATAAAAAAAGTTTTCAATTACATTTTGACACATAATATAATAATAAGAGAAAAAAATTGTAATCATTTTACTAATCCTAAAAGTTAAAGTTATTAAACAAAAAAGAAAAATAAAAATGTAAATTTATCCTTAAAAAAATACTAAACAAAAAAGAAAAATAGTAAATGTAAATTTATTATAAAAGTCGATTCAAAAAAAAATAAAAAATTCATCAAAGTTAAAAAGATAGATATGTGAGTAATTAACTAATAAAGAGTAAACATAATTCAAATATGAATAGGAAAAACTAAATATTTGGAAACATGTCACAAATTTTAATTAAACACTAAAATAAAATTAAAACTAGAGAATCAAAATAAATAAATAACAATTACTTTATATATAAAGCTTCTCTAATTGTATGTGATTTCGTATCGGTTTTTTTAATTTTAATTTGTTTAATTTTATGGGTGATCTAGTATTGTTTTTCTTTAATGAGTTATCAAATATTAAATTATAGATCCCGCATATATGCATAACCTAATTTAGTATATATATAAAATATGTAAATAATTAGAGCACCTCCAATGAGAGGTTTAGGAAGAGGTTCTTAGCAATAAATTAAAGAAAAAAAATAAAAAAAGTAAGAAAGAGATTATTGAAGAGGTTCTTAAGTTTCTTATTTAAGAACCCCATTTTAGAGAGGTTCTACATATGTCAACTCTTTATTGGTGTATCTTTTTAACATAAACAAAAATTAAATCAAATAATTAAATTATATTAAAATAGTAATATTTTAATTTTAAGAACCTCCTTTTGAGGTTCTAACTAATGGAGATGGTATTAGGTCGGATTTGAATTGATCCTCATTTCACACGTGAGCATTTCTTAATCTTCCTGCCCAGCCCAAGAAGTGTTCTCGTGGGCTATAAATTCTTGATGATTTTGGGTGATATAAAATATTTTGAAATCGTCAAGTTTCTATAGGGGCGCGATTGATGAACTGCAAAATTTCAAAATTTGCTTAAAAGATGTTTGGTTATAAATATTTTAAAACATTGTTCGTTCGTAGATCAAGGATCTCTTATACTCACTAGTGCACACTGTATTACTCGTTTAGAGAATATGATTCAAGTTTGTGTTTGAATAATGTGAAGTAAATTATATTTTAAATATTTTCTTATAAGATAGACAAACTCATTTTCTTTTTTTGCCTTTTCGTTCTTCATATCACGCGTTTATATTTACGATTTGGTCTAGACTATAGAAGAATGGTTTGTGTATATATCTACATAAAAAATTGAATCATCTTACAGAACCAACAGATCATATCATTTCGTAGATGCTTTTGGTACGATTTATCGATAGATGAACTCAGAGCCGGGCCTGAGATTTATTAGCTTAGAAGCCAAAAAAAAAATTGGCCCCTTATTCTTTATAAATAAATGTTTAATTTAAAAAAAAAACAAAAGATAAAGAAAAGAATAAAAAAAAAATGTAGAAAAGAAAAAAAATAAAGAAACACGTGCAGCTACAAAAGCTAAAGAAAAGGAAAAAAAAACATAAAGTTGCTTCAAAACCCCGAACTCAAGGCCTGGGGTGAATGTACATGTTTTCAAGAACCATCTGCTTTCATCTTTAGACAAATTAGCCCCTAAAAAATATTTAAACGTACCGGCTCGGAAGCACCTGCTTGACCAGCTTCTAGTCAGGCCCGGCTCTGGATGAACTTAAAAACTAAGTCCTCTAATCTACGTTTTAGACAAATATGATTCGAAACTGAAAACATTTCACATCTGCTAGTTGGCACGGAATAATTATCAGATCAAACATTAACATGTTTTTTTTTTGTTTGTTCCACTTGGGAAGACACAATCATAGGACAAGACCTTATGGCTGGGGCATAAGTTAATGTTATCCCTAGGGATCTTTTGTGACCTAGCTAATTGATTCATATCCCATGTGACAATAAGAACAAAGATGAATTATGGAAACTTGTACATTATTTATATGGATGATTGCAGTTTTCTGCATGCTTTATGATTTCTTGGTCCAGCCTTAAGAACATTCCCTCTTTTTTTTAATCCAAAATCCGAATGACCAGAAAGTTAGAAACCAACATTCTTTGAGGATAAATTTGTTAGAAAAAACCCTTCTTCTAAGTATAGACTTAGTATTATAATTGTTTAAAATATGTATGGAAATTCCCAAAAATATATATAAGTATTAGTATTATTTAAATGATAAAATTCGCACAAGATTTTCATAAATAAAAATGATAAACGAAGCTCAGTTTCCCTAATATAATTTCAGCTCTAGTTCTTTATGAGCAAAGTTCTAAACTTTGGTGATTGCACATAATTCGAGGGTTAAGGTTTAAAAGTATGACCAAGATATAAAGGTCAAAACTTTTTTTTAAGCACACAATAAATTAGGGGACGCGGTTTCAGTGGAGCCCACAACACAACATAACATAACATTAACACAGTGAGAAAGCCTCACAACACCAATTCTTCCTTGTGTCTCTATCTGCAAAGAATTGCATAATCCCCTCTTTTTTGTTTTTCTAAAGTTTTCGACAGATTTGATGAAATAGCTTCTTTTGTGTGAAGAGCTGGTGTGGTGGGGAAGAGAGGTAGATAGATAATTCCAAGATACGGGTCTTGTTTGAAGATCAGATCAGATTTCCGTTACTCTTTTGGATTTATATCTATCTTCATGGAATTTTTTGCTCTGCTAATCCAGAAACACACACAAAGATTCTGTAAATGGTTGAAATTCTCTCTGAATCTCGACGGCTCTTGTTGAATTCGGTTGCTGCATCTTCGTGGGTTTCTGAAAGATGTCGCAGAAGAGGGAGTTTGAAGAAGGAAAAGCTCGGCTGGAAGGTGGCTCACCGGAGGACAAGCGTAGAAGATTCAAAAGGTATTATTTTTTTGAGCTTCTTCGACTCACTAACCATAGGTGTTAGATTCAATCGATTGGATATGGATGAGTTTACGAGTATGAATTAGAGTCTTAAAGCTGTGATCTTTATAATTATATCCCATGGCTATGAACATGTTGTGGAGTGATGATTTCTTTAAGACAAAACTGAGTTTCTATGGTTAGGATATCAGAAGAACTTCTACTGCTTGTGATGATTTTGGAGGAGACTCGTTGATCATTCTGTTCTTGTCCTGGAAGTTATAAGTAGGTTTGGTATTGTCTAAACAAAGAGTGATTCTTCTGGGAAGATAAATTCAGCATACTACTAGCATATTTGACCATGTTTTGGGGTACTCGATATTGTTTTTCCCTGTCTCCTGCTGTGGACAAAGCAACAATGTTTATAAAGTTATATTTCTAAATTGATTCTTTAGTGTTAGCCAGCTATGCTGAATTCACGTTGGATACAAATTTAGTGTGGTTCAGGAGGTAATGAGATTGCAAACTGTCAAACATTTTCTCGAACCTGTTCTCGAGCCCTTGATTCGTAAAGTGGTACGTATCGTGTTGAAAGAATTTAGTACCTTTCTCCTTAGGGTTTCGTGTTTGTTTTAGCGATTATGTTCATGAATATCCCTTGGAACAGGTAAAAGAAGAAGTTGAATTGGCTCTTGGAAAGCATCTAGCAGGCATCAAGTGGTAAATCTGATTTTCAAAATAAATATTAGATTTTCAGGCTGTTCTGTTATTGATACTTTCTTCCCATGTTCATCTTTGTTCAGGATTTGTGAGAAAGAGATTCATCCTTTGGAATCAAGGAACCTACAGTTGAAGTTCTTGAACAATCTATCGCTTCCCGTGTTCACTTCAGCTCGGATAGAAGGAGATGAAGGCCAAGCTATAAGAGTTGGATTAATCGATCCTTCCACTGGCCAAATTGTCTCCTCCGGGCCCGCTTCATCTGCGAAACTCGAAATTTTTGTTGTTGAGGGTGATTTTGACAGTTATAGCGGTTGGACAACTGAGGATATCAGGAATAACATTGTAAGAGAAAGAGAAGGAAAGAAACCTCTCCTCAGTGGGAATGTATTTGCGGTTCTTAACGATGGCATTGGTGTTATGGATGAAATTTCACTTACAGACAACTCTAGCTGGACTAGGAGCAGGAAGTTCAGACTTGGGGTACGAATGGTGGATCAATTTGATTTTGTCAAAGTTAGAGAGGCAATAACAGAGTCCTTCGTCGTAAGGGATCACCGTGGAGAGTGTAAGTATTGCTTGTTAGTTTATTCTCTCACATTTGAGTACCACTGAACCTATTTTGTAGTATTTTCTTATAAGATTTGCAAAGAAAGTTCTCTTTGAGTTTTCTTAGATACTTTTCTGCATATTTGACTCTGAAAGTCTTAGCACTGGTTTAAGGACCAGCACCAGCACCAGAGTTGAGAGGCTTGTTACTCTCCAGAACTCCTCATTTCTTTCATTTTTAAGACATTGGGTTGTCTGTATAAAATAATTTCTCCCTCTTTTCTTGTAGTGTACAAAAAGCACCATCCTCCTTCTCTTTTCGATGAAGTCTGGAGATTGGAAAAGATAGGGAAAGATGGAGCATTTCACAAACGACTGAATTGGTCAAATATAAACACTGTCAAGGATTTCCTAACACATTTCCATTTAAACTCTCCAAAACTCCGGCAAGTAAGATTCGTCTTCCTTCGTATAAACAATCTTTGGTTATGTAACTAAGGCGTCTATGCGTGCTTCTTTTGTCTTTTTGGTGTTAAGCTTCCAAAAATAAACAAATTTTACTTTTAAGGACGTGAATCTTTTGCTTGACAAGTAATAATGGTTTGTGATTCATTCTCGCCTTGTGAAAAAAAAAAAACATGGTTTTAAGGTTGTCTATACATCTTGCAGATTCTTGGTACGGGTATGTCTTCAAAGATGTGGGAAATTACTTTGGACCATGCTCGATCATGTGTTCTGGATAATAGCGTCCATGTGTACCAGCCTCCTAGATTTCAGAAGAAAACCGCGGTGGTCTTCAATGTCGTAGCTCAAGTGCTTGGACTGCTTGTGGACTTTCAGTATGTTCCTGCTGAAAAGTTATCTGAGATTGAAAAGGCACTGATCCTCTTTCTCTCTCTCCCTCTCTCTCTCTACAGATTTGACTTGGTCTTCATAAATTTTGAATTTTTCTGATTCAGGCTCAAGCCGAAGAGATGGTAATTGCTGCATTGAGTCACCCAAATGAAGTAATCTCGTATGATGATGAGTCTTCCATGATGAGGAAATTTCTCAATGTCCCATCTTCTCAAAGCAGCGTAGGGATTGATTATTCCGGTCTCAGTTTGACCAGCTTGGACGGTTATGGTTTTGTGCCAAATATTCACAACACAGCAGAATGTAGTGGCCAGTACAGTGATGATGTTGACATGGAAGTTACTCCACAAGGTTTATATGAAGACTTCAGTCTCTGGAATTGCTCTCAGATTCTAGGCTTAGAAGAACCGCAATCCGATTTGCTGAGTGCCCTCGACGGTTTCATGTCACAGAAGAATGTTGCGGTAGGTAAGGCTCACAGCAGGAGATGGACAAAGCTTTTCAGTGTCTCGAAATGGCTCTCTGTTTTCAAGAGTGTTACAGTTAGGAAAACTCTGAAATGAGTTAGTTGAAAAAAAAATACAACTCGCCCTGGACAGATTGATTCATGTATATATTATACATACTCGAGGAAAGCTTGTGAATCTCGGGTTTTCTGATCATCCAGAGGCGTTGAAAAGAATTTTATTTTTCGTTTGCTCTTTCCATCTTTGTGTTAAAGATGTGAATATGTTAGGAAAGCTTCATTTTTGTTGATGTTTTTTTTTAAAACAGGGTCTTTTATACTCTCTGTGATCAGAATTAGATACAAATCCAGTTTTTGTTTGCCAGATACTGTGAAACTAGATATCAAATGAGTTAACTAGACAATAATCTTTGATTTGACAAAAAGGATTTCAGAAGTGGTTTCAATAATTAGTAGATATGGGAAATTTGGATGTGAGAGAGGGTGATGAATGGACATAAAATAGTATTGGGGTCAAAATGAAATAATTTCAAAGTATATGTTAGAAGAAACTCGAAATTCTTCGGAAGATTTTTCAATTTCCCTGCGAGTCATCTGTATCTTGATCTTCGATACTCCTCTGGGCATGGCGTTTTTGCTCAACAACGCTTCAATTTCATCTCATTTCCGTTCTTATTCACAGGTTTGGATCGAATAATTTTGTTGATTGATTATTGTTGGATTTTCGTTTGATCTGTGTGACAATCTCCTTTCGAACTTTTGTTTGCAGAAGTCTGGTGATGCCTTATCTCTATCCCGTCGCGGATTTCACATCGAGGCAGGAACTCGTGAGAAAGCTGTAAGTATCTCTTGTCTGTTTATTTACATTTTCCTGTTCCTCTTTGGACGAACTAGTGTATGATTGAACGCTCTTTATGAACAGTTTTTGTGGGATTTTTGTATCTCAACTGAGAATTGCAGTAAATAAGATTTGAGGATTAATGAGATGCATTAAATAGGGTTCCTCGATGAAGTTTTGTTAGTCTGAATTCATTTTGTGAGAACTGAGAAGAGTTTGAGTTGTTGTTGTTGTTGTGCTTATACTGATGAGTTTGTCTTCCTTAATTGAAATCTCGTGTAGCTCTTGGCTGAAGATGCTGCTTTGAAGAGATTCAAGTCTCACAAGAAAGGTGTGCAGAGATTGAGAAAGATTGGAGATGTGCTCACAGTCGTTGTTGTTGCAGGTAAAAAGACATAGCTCCTAGCTTTTTTTGTTTTTGTTTAGTGTGGTCAAGTTTTGTGAAGATAGAAACATCTTTTTATTATGTTTAGCAACTTTAAAATCTTCCTCATAACATCATCTGTAAAAGAAGCTCTTGAAATGTCACTTCATTTGTCTGAAACGTTTTTCTTCAATTGCTATGAAAAGAAAGTTGCTCTTGAGATGTCACTTGTCCAACTAATTTTTCGATGTATGAAGTTCCTATTAGTATGGAATTACGACATGGACATACATGATAGATATGTCTCTTAACTCGAAATCCAGATTGTGCTTATCTCGTGTCATTGCTTTGTTTTCCAGGATGTTGCTATGAAATCTATGTCAAAGCTGTGATGAAAAAAGAAGCAAAGGCTGCAGGAAAAAGCTCATGAGCCTTGTCTTTGTATGGTTTTTTCTTCTTTTTATATATTCTCTTTTTTTTTTTTGTTTTACAATCTCTCAATAATGTTTGTTTACTCAAGGCATCTAATAAAGTAGACAAAAAGAAAAAGACATTGTCGAGGGAAACAAAACACAGGCCTTTTCTGTTTTGTTTTTCTTGCCGTTTTGTGGAGTTTCTGTTTCAGAGAAAGAAAAAAACTCCCACCATATTTTCATTTTCATTTGTTCTTTTTTTTGTTTTTAATTATATGCTCTCTATTTTGAACAATCAACGATTTAACCCCTTTATAATGTGAATGATGATACGTTATAATCTACATCTACATAAAATTTATCTCAAAAGGATCTAATATATGTCTAGGCTACTTAGGTGCAGCCTAACTCTATATTGAGCTTTTTCACTGGGCTCAGTTCAATAGGAAGTCTTGTGGTCCATATCGGTGTTGACCGGATCTCAAACCAAAATCTAGATTCGACACCCTTAATATGACTCAACAAGAACATATCCACCACACGTTCTTCACAAATTAGATCAACAGCTACACTAATAAAAGCAGGCACAGAGAGCTTTCATGCTCCGATTTGATAACATTGGTTCACCAAATATGAATATAAAATGTTAGAATATTAGTTGAACCACCCGTATAAGCCCATCAAATTAAGTTACTTTTGCTTGATTTGCACATATTGATGTTTGAAAGCTACAATTCATATGTTCTATATTATCTACATTTGTACTCATAGTTCGATATGCTGTCGAAATTTTATCAATTTATGATATTGATAGGTAATGCAATTTCGTAATAGAAACTCTCGCATCTATTATGGTTTAACCATAATATAATCATATTACATGCATGCAAGTATAATAATTGGATCATTTCAAGAAAACAAAAAAAAAGTAGTAGTATAATAATTGGATCGGACAATAACAATTCCATTAAATACGTCATTTGACTAACCCTTAGAACCTATCACAATTTACAATAACTATTCGCTTAAATACATGAAGTTTTTTTTTTACCATCTTTAAAAAGAAGTATTTAGGAAAACAAGGCGATCATTACTTATACCACATCATCGTGTTCCCTGGCGTGATTATTTTTAGAGACACCTGACGAAACGGCATCGTTTCAGGTCATCATCATCATACCTCCCAAAAAACGGTATAAAGATCACACTGAGACACACAGACAAACAAACGGTAAAACCACCGAGTCAAAGCTTCTACTACACCGTCTTATTCATTATTTCTTAATTTACGCTAAATGCCACTCCCACCTCTTATTCCGCCAGATCCACCACCTTCTCCGCCGCATCACTGATCCCCAACCGTCGCCGGAGAATCCTTTTAACGACAGGAAAATGGCCAAAAGCTCGAAGCAAAATATGTCGGTGTTGCTAACCAAGCTCGGAGATCGAGATACTTTCACAATGGCGGCTCGAGAGCTCGATTTGATGGCTAGACAGATTGATCCTTCCTCCGGGAGTCTCCAGTCTTTTATTTCCGTTATACTCTCCGCCGACACCGGCGATAAACCGGCTGTTCGTAAGCATTGTATACACTTGCTCGCCGTTTTATCCGTTTCTCTTCCTCCCAACTCTCTGTCTCCTTTTCTCTCTAAGATCCTCGCTCGCATCACGAGACGCCTCCGTGATCCGGACTCTTCTATTCGCTCAACCTGCGTCGCGGCTGTGTCGGCGATCGCTTCCCGCACGACTAAGCCTCCGTTTTCTTCGGCATTCATGAAGCCGTTGGCGGACACGCTTTTCACAGAGCAGGAGGTTAATGCGCAGATCGGAGCGGCGCTGTGCCTCGCGGCGGCGATTGATGCGGCGGAGGATCCGGATCCGGCTCGATTAAGGCAGGCGCTTCTGCCTAGACTGGAGAAGCTCGTGAAGTGCAACGCGTTTAAGGCGAAATCGGCGGGAGTCGTTGTGATCGGAAGTGTGATCAGTGCTGGTGGTGTTTCTGGAACCTCCGGCGGATTGAAAGGGCTGGTGGATTGCTTAGTTGGCTTCTTGGGTAGTGAAGACTGGGCGGCGAGGAAAGCAGCCGCCGAAGCCTTGGGGAAGTTAGCCACGATGGAGAGAAATGACTTGGGCGAGTTCAAAGCTAAATCCTTGAAGACCTTCGAGAGCAGGAAATACGACAAGGTTTGGTTTGAATGTTGATCTGAGTGTAGTGTTTGTCTCACAGATTACAATTTTTAATATATCGTTTTAGGTGAAAGCTGTGAGAGAGGTGATGAATCAGATGATGGAGGCATGGAAACAAGTCCCAGATTTATCAGAGGAGGTTTCTCCACCCAGATCTAATGCTTCTTCTAAAGGTATCTTCCTTCACCATTACATCTTTAGCCAAATCAGGAAACTTTTTTATTGTTTACCACATACTATCTTCGTTACGTTCACTTTGACTTTTTGTTAGCCTTGTACGGATTCGTTGCTAAGATCACGGATGCTTACTTGATTTTAGGTATGGGAGCAGATGATGCAAGTGATGGACGATCTAGAGTTGCATCAACACCTGCTAAATCAAGAACTCATCTGGTTAACAGATCGACTCCACCAGGGAGCTCAATCGCCACCACGGCTAGGAAACGGACTAACATAAGAAGCAGTGAACAGAAGAAAACAAGTTCAGCACCATCACATACCAAATCAAACGTAAGGAGAAGATTGGACTGGAAAGCTGGAGGAGCTAGTCTTCCTACTGGTGAAGAGGAACATCACCCCTGTAACGAAAACCCAAAGGAAGCAAGTCATTCTAATCACGATAAGATGCAGAAGCTAGGTGGTGTTGCCAGTTCTCTTACTGGCAATATCCAAGCATCCGGTGCTACCATGGCTACAGGACATCATGTCTTGTCTGAAAACCAGAATAGTAGAAACTGCAAAGGGCTTGAAGATATATCTCTGATACGTAGCCAGCTTGTTCAGATTGAACAACAGCAATCAAATCTAATGGATCTGCTTCAGGTTTGTTCTAAAACATGATGATGATATGTCTTGCATACATTCGGATTGCTTTCATTTCTGTGTGTGATTTTCATCAGAGATTCGTTGGAAGCTCACAACATGGAATGCGTGGTCTGGAAACGCGAGTTCACGGCTTAGAACTAGCGCTAGATGAGATATCTTATGACTTGGCAGTATCAAATGGGAGGATGGGTAACGCTTCAAGCAGAAACAAGTGTTGTCTTATTCCTCATGGAAGTTTCATTAGATCCAAATTCTGGAAGAAACATGATTCCAAGTATTCAGCATCGAGGCTGTCTACTTACAGGAACAGAAATGCACAAACCATCGGGATACAAGACTCGAGGCAGCGGTTTAATGGCGCTGCGGGATTTATTGTCAACCCATTAGCTGAAATACGATCAGATAATGGATCTGCAGGTAGTGTTATGTCGATTCGAGTCAATCTTCTGTGCTGTAGGAGCTGTGAAGCAGTTCTTGTGTTTAGTCAATAACTTAACTAATATATACTTGTTTGATTTTCTTGCAGGTATGCCTCATAATTGAGGGAAGGAGAGAAAAAAAAACCCTTCAAAGATTCTGAGACTTAAAACCACTGTATGTGAATGAGGGTGATTCATACTGATTACTAAGTTATTAAGTTCTCAACCATTTTAGTATTTCATTTTCCTTGAAAATATGTTCTACTAAAATCCTTTAAAATTAGATTGAGATCAAAGATTATATGTTTGCTTTTTCTTGTTCCGTTATGGGGGTAAATGAATTTCAATTTTCACAAACGATGCTTTGGTAAAATCTGTAACAATTGAAGTATTTTTCATTTTTTTGGGAGTTCAAATATATATATATATATATATATATATATATATTTTTAAAACTCCTAAACAAAAATAATACTTAAAAATTTGATTAAATAGCTACCTAACTTCTTTTAAATTCACGGAGTGAATAATTGAAAGTAGTTGGCAACTGTTTTTCTTTCTCAACTTTAAAAAGGAAAATGGATTATTTCTTACACTGTTGCTATTTATACTGGTTATTGTGTCATAACGTGACTTCATGGGGGCAATCAAATAGTTTATTGTAGTAGGTCTCGAAAGTAAAAAGAAACTTTACATATCATTGATGGCTCTTAATTTATTCTATCGTCCATATTTGAGTATGGGAAATTAAATAATTTATCAGTTTTAGAATCCATTGAGAGAAGTTTTGAAGAAAAAAATGTTTTCTAGTCATTTAAGCTTTGGCTAATTGATCATAGAAGAAACCAAGATATTTCAAGTGTGAATAGAAACAACATACATATGTCATGGAAGCAAATTCGGTATCTTTAGCTTTGTGTTTGCTCATTCTCTAGCTGAATAGAAACACATAAGATCTGAATTAGAAATAAGTATTTGAGAGTGAACTTAACAAACAAAGCTAAAACATAATGCTCAATCGATGGTGCTATCATGTGACTTTAGAGTAAAGACAGAACCAAAGAGTGAAAAGTGTAAACACAGAAATGCATAATTACTGTATTGCATAAAGTGAGAAAAAAGGAATCAAGTTTTTAAGAGAAAATAAAAAATATAACATCACATCGACCTAGATTTGCATTTCTAATGGGCTGAAACTTTCAAGTTCACTACTTGTTAATCTGCTTTTATACTTTGGTATCATTTTTGTAAGAAAGTTGGAACATTTAAGATTTGATTTTATCATAAAATTGTAAAAAAAAAAAGGCATTTAAACTTTGAGGATACTTTGTAAATTAAACAAGGAAAAAAATCGATGCTTTTATATATGATCCCACTCAAAATCATACCAATCCTTGAAGGGTGAAAGGATCCCTTCTGTTTTCTCACCCGGTTTGATTAAAAATAGAAAGAAGTTTGGTTTTCGCACTGGAGATAAACCGGCCAAACAGTGGACCAACGGTTCATACCAGAAAGAAATAAAATAAAATAAAGATCTTTATGAACAGCTAAAACAGAGTTAAAAAAAAAACATCAAATCTCTCTCACCTTTTGAAAAAACCATCAAAAAGGGTCTCTGCAAAAATTGACCCTTTTTTATGGCTCTTCTCACTCTTCTTTTCTTCTTTTTCTTTCTTTGTTTTCATCGTCTCTATGATACAGGAGCAACCAGATTCAACTCAAGAGGCTTCAAAGCTGCCTGAACAAGTTCTTGAACAGTACGGTTACGGCGACAAACATCTGAAAGTTCCTCAACGTGTCCTATCAGAGAATTCACATCAGCTCCATAAGCAACATCGGATAACGCTTGTAAGAACTTGTTAGACTCGGTCTCTGTCACAGCTGTTTGAGGTATCAGGCTAACACTTTCCTTAGCCCAACCCACTGCTTGTAACCCGTATGTTCTGGTCAGAGCTAGCAGCGCGTATGTTACCTAACCAAAACCCACAAAAACAAAAACAAAAGAAGCGGTTTTTTTAAAGGCCATAAACATCACTCTAAATGCAGCAAAAGATAGATTTTTATAATCAAGATTCCTAAATTTACCGTATCTAGCCGAGAACTGGGAAGTGCTCCTGCTAATGATGAAATCAAGATTCTGGTGATCGTAGCTCCCCGGGGAATAATGACATTGTCCCTGATTCGTACAAACTGTTCTTCATTCACAGATTTCTCGAGGTCAAAAATGTCGGATAAAAAGGTCAATATCGAGTGGCAGGCCTCTCTGGAAAAGGTGTTCAAAACATTTAGTTAAAACTAATGTCAAACCCTCAAAGAAAAACACTTATGTTGAACAAGAGAGAGAGGTAGTCAAACCTGTGCTGCACTGTGATTCCAATCATTGCGCAATCTACAAGTGGTGAAAATATAGGAGAAGGAATAAATAGATGGGGACAGTAACGAAGACATCTTGAAGCCAACAAAAAGCAATCATCAGCAATGTCTGGTCTAGCAGTGACTTCCTGTAAGAATAAAAAGAGAATCAGACACCACCGAGGATATAAGAACTGGATGAGAATATATACTACTAAGTGAAATCATTAACCTTGATACTTGTCATAAGACATGTTGTATGTGCAAAGAGTGTTTCAATCAGATTCTTCAAGTAGTCAGCACAAGATGGGTCTGAACCAAAAATCTGCAAATCCCACAAAGATTAGATTCTCTAAAGCTTTTCTCTAAGCATTCCATTGATTGAAAAAGAAGACAAATTACCTTTATAACTTCACTGGAGAGATAAAGAAAGCATGGCTGATGATGCTGCTGATAGTGGAATTGAATTTTCGCCAGCATTTCTCCAATTGTATTAATTATGTATCTTCCAGAAGTACGTACCTACAAACATAATTCCAATCATTGCCTTCTCTTATGTTCACAGACATGGAATGTCTAGCAAAAAGAGGAACAAAAACGAGACAGGTAAAATAAAAACTTCAAAAACGATGGTGTGAAGCTCACAGCATATTTGCACGCTCTGCATAGAGATTCCATTGTCCTCATGTCCCAAGGACGACTGCAGTATACCATTTTAAAGTAAGAGGCTACATAAATATCAATTTTGAGAACATATGTTAATGATCATGTGTCTAGAAACACTTACGCATCAAAAATAACTCTGAAAATAGCCCAATGCTTATTAATCTCAGCAGCCACAGCTTCAGGGTGGTTCACATACCTAAGGTGATAGCATCTGTTAGTAAGACTAAACAAAACTATGGAGATATATTGCATTATTGAGATATTATACAAACCTGAAGAGGAAGGCAAACCGGTCAATATGAACCGTTAATTCACGGGCATGCTTCTTGTCCAAATCTTCTTTCGCCGCTTCCTGATTCACAGATTTACAGTTCCCATCATTATAAGTCTGACAATACATTAAACAACCATGCAAAAAAGTGAAATGGCGAACCTGTAGAGGAGAAGCGGCTGAAAGGCATAATTTCTCAAGAGCGCTCCTGGCCTGATCTAAAGGAAGTTCTGTAACAACCATACTGCATAACAAAATCTTAGAGATGTTAATAACACACAAATGAGGAGAAATAATCCATCATTCAGCTGACTCCATACCCTAAAGCCTCAACGAGATTTAGCGAATCCTCAGCAGATACTTTATAAGCACCGCCGCCATTAATTGCAATACAATAGATTGTAAACAAGTCTTCAAAATACCCGCATAGATTTTTTCGGCAATCTGCAGTTAAAAAGTTATTTATACAGGCGTCAAATATATACAAAAAAAAAGAAGCTAATATGCATATCAGTTTCAACACAAACACCTTCCTATATTTTTCTCTTTGTGTGTTGGGTGGGGGGGAGAGAGAAGAGGAATGAGTAAATTGATTAACAACAAGCAATCCACTTTTAAAGAATATTAGCTGTTAGATAGCTACAAGTTTTATATTAACTATCAGTATAGTTTCACACAATATATCATAAAAAGTAATTTGTTGATGGCAATTGACGTAAAACAAGATTGGAAAACAGAATTCAGTCCAACGAAAGCGTACAACGAAATTCCAAATACTTGCCAGTATTGCAATGTACCCTATATGCTAGCAATTCAGTAGAGTCGAAGTCAGATCCGTTAGCGTAGGTTCCAGTCAGACCTTTCGACTAGCTGCCATCTTTGAAGCAGGTCAGTATGCAATTGAATTTTACAGAGGTCAGAACTTCATACTTCCTAAGAGAAAACTAACAACCAGAATTTAGTTTGCAAGTCAAATATGTAACTACTTAGCCTTATTCTGCCAGGAGAAATCAAGAAGAGAAAACTTAAAATGCAGCCCTGAAAGAACGATATTTATAAAAGGAGAGCTGGTTTAATCCTATATAACCATCAGATAGTTGGTTTAAACCAAAATATCAATGCTAAAACCAAAATATCTTTGTCATGGTCAGGAAACAACAAAGAAATTAGAGAGCCAGTTTTGTAGTATATGTATACTGGTCATAAAGTCAATGTTATGCTTAGAAGAGAAAAGAGAAGGAAGACTTGTTAAGTTTGCAAGAGCGAATACAATACCGTCACATATATGTCTAAAAGCCAAAGCTGCAGCTGCTGCACAATCTTCAGATGTCCCCATTCCACTCATAAGAATTCTAATGATCGACGGTAATATTGAAACACTAGCTTGCGCAGCATTAAGCCATTTTGAATAAGCCCCAACAAGTAAGCATGCTGAAATCAAATAGGGAAATAGACGTCTCGTCATTAAAGAACTTGCTTAAGACACATTTGCTATCAATTAGGAAAGAATTAAGCATAACTTGGAAGGTTTCTTCAGAGCATAAGATAGTGTTTTCCACCAAGCAGCTTTTCACCTTCAACATATAATATCTGTGAAAAAAAAGCCTAATCACCTGTCTGAAGCAGTTGCGCTTGCTGAGGAAGATTTTGAAGCAAGGCCATCACCTGAAAGTGGAATGTATGAAAGAAGGAAATCATCCACACTAATAGAGTCAGAGCAGAATCATGAATTTAAACACACAGATTTTATGGGGCAAAAGACCTACAAGCCTATTGTAGCATTAAAACTAAATTCCAGACTGAGACAAGAAAATAAAAATTGGCAGCATGATACATGCACATCGAGGAACTATCCATAATACAGACCTGGGGCATCACTTCAGCTTCAACAACTGAAACATAATTTGATATTGCCCAAATACAGAACAAAATAGCTTCTGCTGGACGCCATTCTTGAAAATCATTTCCTGTCTGCGCATTGGCCTGAGTACAAATTTCACAAACGTCAAAGATATTGAATCTTCAAATAGTGTACATAATGTAAAAGTGCTGTGGTGATAATCTGAATCGTGTTAACGTATTTCTAATTTTATCTCTCCCAATGCACATTCTTTATTTGATGATAGAACAAATAGCATGCATGTTAATCTACGGCACAAACCTCAAGAAGCTTCATATAGAGAATCTTAAGAGTTGTATCACCTCCCAGGATTAATGCAGCGTCAATTAATACATCTGCAACAGCTGGCAATATAAAACATTCCATCAGTATAAAGCAACGGTTCAACTAAATAGAATTAGAAAAGGAGGTAAGCTGGCCCGTCAGAGATCATTGAGCATAGCACCCATCAACAGATGTAAAACACCCTACGAAAACCGAGTGGCTAAAAACAACCACATAACCTCGGAAAAACAATACTCTATCTGCTTCAAGAAACAAGTGGTAAGAATGGAAACAAGGGAGGAAAACACTATAAACAATCAAATAAATCCAGGGTAGGGCTGATCCATTTAAAAACCCTGAGGGATACAATTCTTTCTAGAGATTTTGATCTATATAATGTTAAGAACAAGCCATATGTGGATAAAATTACCATATCTAGTCTGCTTGAATTCCTTAAGGTCCTCATACGAGAGGCCTTGATAATCTTCAGGATACTGAACTCTGAAGCCAACCTGTGAAGGAAACAATTTTATATGTTTAAACCCACCAGAAGTGACATAAACTGCAGAGCATACAATAACCATCTAGTTTTCTGTTTTCCACCAAAAAGATGATCAATCAAATGCAATTTTGGTAACCAGCATTTAAAAGAGCAACATTAATAAACACTTAAGTCACCCATGCAAACCAATTAAGGCTTCAAATATTATAGAAAGAGTAAAAATTACGAATGGCTAACAAAGTTGGGGAGTATCTGATGACACACTCACCAAAGATACAAGGCTCTCATAGGCTGGCCGGAAGATATTCTGTCTTCGGTTTCTTTCAGCATCAATGGATGCTTCACTACCCAAGGAAATATAAGAATCCCTGATAGATTAAAAACACAATCTCAGAATATGACACTACGAGCACCTAGCAAACATAGACAAACCTGATGTTACCTCTTTGTCAACGTAAGTTGAAGACTGTGCCAAAAGTTGAAGGTCATCGAGGCTATATCAAATTCTGGGTGTGAAGTAACTTCCAGCAGGGCATGCACAATAACCATTGATTCATCTGAACCTAAGGTCAGAAAGAGTACATTCAAACATATTAGTTTACCTACTAAAAGATTTGGAGCACCAAGGGCAATCAAGAGGCATGAAACGGAACACTTAAAACAGCAGGGGAGAGTAGTAGATATGAGGCCGTATACCAGTAGCAATCAGTTCAACATACGAATCGCCTACATCAGCGAATAATCGACCAATAGCTTTGACATCTTCTTCATCCTGAAAGTGAAATACTTCTAAGAGCCAAAAGAAAAAAATACAAGCACATGCCAAAAATAACAACGAATTATGAGGGGTATCTTTAGCAGCCTTTGCCAACTTCTCTAACCACAAATATCCCAAGTCATAGAAACAGAAAATCATCCTTCTAGTGCTAAAAAACAAGTGTATGCCATCAGCCCCTATGCCTTGGATAACTTAATGGAGTCCATAAACAACCAGTGCCCAGTGGAACATGATATATGTGAAATAACAAATCTTAATATCAAGCAGATTCAGCCATCGACGTGCCTACGATCATACAAAAGGTAAACAGGATCAAGCAGTACCTTTGAAGAATCTCTTAGATGGGCCTTAAGACTTAGAATCTGAGGCACAATAACTTGAATTAAGGGTGTTTGCGCAGAAATACCACCAGAGCTTGGCGATGCCGTGTGATGTATCAATTCAGAGATAACTGCGAAGTTGAAAATGAAGTTTATATATTAGAGAGTGTAATAATGAATCCTAGATACGAGAAGGAACCATTGACTTGTAAATTGAAAGCTAATAGAAGGCATTTTTTATTTATTTGATAAAGAATTAAAAAAAAAAGTCTTGCTCCTTATAATGAAGGTGAAAAAACATCTTAAAGCAGTAAAGTATACACTCCAACACGCCTAAAAACACTAATTTCCACATTTCAACAAGGAAAGGTTAACACATATATATAGAAGCTCGTTTTCCAACTATGATACAAGGTATGCTAGAAATTTTGCAGCTTCCATAAAGTCACAATACTAGAAAAAAATTCACAATATTACTCATCCATAAATAGTCTATTTAAAGAATATATATATATATATATATATGAAGTATCCCAAAGACTTTATAGGCCTATGTATATATTAGCTTTTCCAACAAGTATACCATTCACAGATGCCTCAGAGAGTGGATCGCAGTTCAAACTTGAGAGAGCAGCATGCACCAATGAATGACAGGCAAGCACTGCTCCAGGAATCCTGAAAAAGAGCATCCCAAAGTATACCAGCATACAGTTCATTCAGTATCATCGTTGCTAAGTTGAATATCGGTGAAAAATAGTGAAGGCTAGCTAGTAGCAACCAACAGCTATGGATCAAATAAATTAGCTGCGTGTCACAGAGATTCTATATAGGACAAAACAATGTGACCCAAATAGTAGAACATGTTATATCAGATGCCATCAGTCTTATATTATAATGAATGTTTGATTTTTAACCAGATGAACTCACAGTGAATATGTAATCTAGAAGAGCTTTCGTTCTAAATAAAACTGGAGATAGAAAAGTAAAAAGAAAGAGCATACCCATGCCTAAGACGGAGCCAAGAAGCAAATGCCTCAAGAACCTGAAATTCCAAAATTACAAAAGAAATAAATGACAATAAGTGATCCCTTGCAACACTAGAAACACTAGCTGGCCCACAACACACACACAAAACAAAAGTAATCCTATTCTGAATTTGGAAATACAGGACATCTTACGGAAGCTAATAATAATGTCAGAAGATATATTAAAATTTGGCTTTACGAAAGTGAAAAACCTAAGCTGCCATCAAGCTTTTACATGAAACTTGCCACCACGTTTTTACAAGGCAAACAAAGACTCTGAATGGTAAAGTAGCAACCAAAATTCAGTGTAAAGTAAGAAAACACAAAGTGCATCAGAAACATTAAAGACGGATCTTCTAAAATTTAAAGAGATGTTCAGAAGGATCATGGAAAGTGAATAACAAACTATATGTATTGAACTATGACACGGCTCTATATTAAAGATTAGCTCTGACCTGTTCCTTAAGTTCGATTATATTCAAACATGCTGTTAATATACTAAGTGCAGCTTCCATTTGAGAAGTAAGCTCTTTTTCAAATTGACGTCGTCGATCCGGACGAGCAGCTATTTTGTAGTTAAACGTTTCCTGGTCATAGCAAGACGGACAATAAAAAGCAAGGCATCATATAACCATCTAGATAAAAGTTAAACAGACTATTAAACGTTAGCAGTCGCGGCACAATATAATATTTCCTACAGAAAATCAAATTAATCAAAGGGAAAGGTAGAAAAGATGTGGCAGAAATTTAGGAAAACATTTTGAAATCTTCCTTTAATTACAAATAAATTCTCAACATTTCTGTAAATAGGACCATGTAAAATAGCTTTCCTGGAAATGACAAGCTCTTGTCCAACTATTATTTACGGGGTTGAAATAACACTTATAGAGTAGCATAAAATGCATACTTAGACATAGACACGCTAACAGTAAAAAGGTAGAGAATATTCACGAAAGACATCATCAACCTTAAGCTTAGTTCTACGAAAGACATCATCAACCTTAAGCTTAGGTCAACAATACCAACATAGCTAAGATGTAAGCAGATCCAAGTCAAACCAAAACAAGGCCTTTCATTACATATATAGCCGGCTACATGAACTCACTTTCATTACTGAGAGAGATGAATAGTTAAACAAAGGAGTGAAAAGTACTCTACCTCGGGCAAAACCGTCAAGAGTTCCACGAAACCAGGCACATATTCAGGATGCATATTCATTTCATCCCTAAGCCAGCTAACTATACCACCATCTCCCCAATCTGCCGCAGGAACGTGCACCGCCAAGGCAGCAACAGCAATACTAATCTACAATATAAAATACTTGAATAAGATAATCCAGCTCACTGTACATGAGTTTTTCCACACAACAACAATTTCTCACATGCACACAATGGAGAACGATTTCTGAAGCTTACCTGGGTCCTAACTTTCGGGGGGCCTTTGTGAAACTTTTTTAACAATGTCTGCACTTGAGAAAATAGTGACAGTCAAATTTTTCCGGGAACACTGAGAAAATATTTGTCCAATACCAAGAATACATATTGCCCTCAATTATAAGTCGGAATAACGAAATCGTGTTAAGACCTAGATGCCAGATTACATATTGGCAAAAACACTAGTTCAGCTGATTTTTCCTATTACATTATTGTTCAAAAGAACAAACATACAAAAATATTCAGAAACCCTACAACTCATGAAAAAATACTTAATGAAAAAAAAACTTACCGTTAATGATTCCCGTAGCTTTTGAAAAGCCCCAGGTGGTAGTTCTTCAAAATCTCGTTGAACCTTTGAGTAAAACAGACCAGATGTCAACAGAGTGCAATCTCCAAGATTGCATGATCAATATTGACCACTTAGACAGAATAAAAAGTGTGTTACCTTGCTTCTAAGGGTCTGAGAACAAAATATCAAAGTTTCCATATTGCTGGAAGAATCATGAAGTAAGTTATCCGCAACCTAGAGTTTATACAACAATACCGAGTAAGAAACATTGTAGTACTGTTCGACCAAAACTTCCTCTTCTCGGAATCAACAATCATGGGTCTAAAAGGCTATTAGAAAAACTGACAAAACCTAGCAAATCTAACAAGATAGATCTTTTTGATACGCCCTACACATACTTCTCCACGCCAGCTACAGAAGAATGAATGCATAAAATTGAAGTAAATTGTATTCATCATATTCAGAGCCATCACTAATACTGAAATTCGAGTTTCCGGCTATGCATAGGGCGACAAAACGAGCTAATCGAGAATACAAAATCGATAAAGGATGAAACTTTGTGAACTTATATAATCTAAAAGTAACTGAGAATCGAATAACTGAAACTAGAGACGAGCAACCGAACCCAAACAAATCCAGGTTGAATGAGATAATACCCGACAAAGATAAACCAAAAACAAAACTCGCCTGCCAAGCATCGAGAGTTCCCTGGAAGTTCTGGAGCCAGCGATCAGCTTGCACACGCACTGTATCATCCGGGTGATGATACAGTGCGTTTAGGGCTTCTTTGACAGCGTTCTGATGCTCCATGGCTAAATCCTTGCGTGTTTCTTTGCTCGTACGGCCACCAAATCTCGAGAGGAACAACCAGAGAGAAAGACCGAGGTTGAGAAAGAGAGGAAATTGCCCAACTGAAATTCGGGATTTCGTCAAATCGATTTCGCCCAAAAAAAAAAAAAACTCTTTCCCTCTTTTGTCAAAAGGGTTTTTTTTTTTTTTTTGGCGCCCCTCAACTTGAGAGAGAGAGAGAGAGAAAGAGATCCGATTTCGGATTTTGATCTGAATGGGGATGATGAAGAAGAGAGAGTTTCAGCCGTTAGATCTAATTACTTTGACTTTAAGTCAAATGCTTCCTTTTCTAGATTGGAAAATAATCTCCCATTTATTTTGAAGATACAAGTCCTTTACTTTAAGTGTTATTGCAATAAGAAATGTATCATTGATTCATCATGGCATAGCATAATAAAAAGATTGTACAAGGACAAGATTTGAGAGTAACATACATATGAGATCTCTGCGTCACTGAATCAATTGTTACAAGTTATTATCACAGACAATACAACAATGTTTTATAAAGTGTTAATCTCTCTGTCTGGTCACCTTCAAATCTATTTTCTGATATAACAATTTTAACAGCAAAATGATAGACACACAGTAAAAAAAATATAGGTTGCATTCATTTTTACTGCCTACAAAAACACAACCATCAAAGAAGAGATTTTTATGTGGTTCGGTTAAAGTTCCCATCAACCTGCATATGGAGCCACTCCGGATGAGATCCCCGGGATTCGTTAGCTTCTTGTTGCTCATATATATTTCGATGAACGTCAATCGGTAAAGTCCCCAGCTATAAACACAAACACCAAGAGCTTATTTTGATTACTGGAGATCAGGTTTTTCTAAGACTTAAATTGATGGAATGATCATATGTTTTTCAGATTAGGGGGACTTACATCTCCTGAAGGAAATCCACCTATTGTCGGACCACTACTTGCACCTGAGTTAACAACTTCTAGCTTCATTGACAGAAACTGCACACCAAATTCCATTTTAGGCATGTAAAATTGCAACATCTTACAGAGAGGAATTCACGACTTTTTTACCTCAACTTGCCGCTGCAATGACTGAATATAATTGATAATCTCATCAAGCACGAGGGCTTTTCCGATTATCTGAATCAACGGGAGATATAGTGTTAAAAGCTACAAGTTTAACAACAGAACATCATTCACAAGACAATAGAAATAAGGACTTGTCATGTACCTTATTACATCCCGGAATTATATCTTGAAGAGCCGTCATCTTCTCACTGATCTTTTCTCTTCTAGCCTGTTAAAGACCAATTGTGATTGTAAATAAACAGTTTTGAGGATTAATTTGAAGTAAACAATATGATTTAGCAGAAGAATTACTCGCTCTGCTAGACTATGCCGGTCAGTAGCTTGTCCTCTTCTTGCTCTCACGTGGATATAATCCTTTGGTGGCTCGGGTTTGTTTTTCTGTTCAGTTGCTTTACTTCCACCACCCGAATTTGTTTCGCCTTCAGGTCTCATCGAACCATCCACATTTCCACTTTCAGATCCACACATTTTTCTTTTCTTATCGCCCGATTCTTTCTATCAAAAAGCAAACAGATGGAAGGCTTAAGATCCTAAATCAAATTTTCGATCTAACAACACTTCAGATAGAGATATAAACAATGATCAGTGACAGTGAACATCTATCAAACTGAAGGTCTCAAGCTCAAATCCAACTCAGTCAAAAAAAAGTCAATGGATAAGGCATCGAACCTATAAACTAATCCTTGATGCCTAAACTAAAGACTATGCTTTGACTCATTGTTTTTTGGATCATCTCCAAGCTGAGGATCTAAGATTCAAACTTTGGTTACAGATTCGAATACTGAAAATCAAGTTTTGGTTTCAGTAAAGGCAAAAATCTCACCAATTCATTACCGCTGCTGCTCGAAGAAACCATCTTTGAAGAATCGTCTTCGGAGTTCAAATCTCGAGTCTTTCTTCCTCCCCAGCCTGCAGTTAGGTCGGTGACCGTAGATTCCTCCGCCGCCGAGATATCCTTATTGCCGGAATGTTCAACTAACTCAGACCGAGTAAAGGCTCGACCAGAATTAACCGCTAAACGGAGACCCGAGCGAACGGCGTCGTTTACAGGGAATGGCCAAATCTCGGAGAGAATGTAAGAGGAAGGATTCGCTGCGGAGAAGGATGAATCGTTCACTAGTGGAGGATCCATTTCCGACGATCCAGTTTCAGAACCGTAAAAGGGGTTGACCTAGATTTAGGACCCGGATCCGAGAAGTGAGGAACGAAAAAGGAAAAAGATTTGAGCTTTGCGAGGTGTTTATAGGGTTGTGTGTAAGTTGGAGAGAGAGCGAGATGGGGAAGAGAAATAATTAAGAAGTGATTTACTTTTATGAGTGAGTTAGTTTTATGAGTAATATCAGTCGATAACCCTCAATGCTTTGAAAATTAGGTTTTAAGTTTGGACACTTTTTACATATACTATTCACAAAGGAAATGTCATGTAAATATCTCATATATATTTATTTGGATGTTAACATTGTTATTCGTATATAGTTATCCGCATATCTTTTAGTTGAAATTGTTATCCGAATATCAGTAATTCATATATAACTTCTCTATACATTAATATGAGGTTAGAGTTCAATGTTCAAAGTTATGGTTTATAATTTATGGTTTAGTGTAATGATTAATTGTTTTAGAGTTCATAATTTAAAGATTTAGAGTTTATGATTAAGGGTTAGGATTTATGAATTAGGGTTTATGATTTAGCTTTTAGGGTTTAGCTTTTTTAGTTTAAGGTTTATGGTTTAACTTTTTAGAGTTTGGCTTTTAGAGTTTATGAATTAGGGTTTAGAGTTTATGAATTTTAGTTTAAAGTTTAGGGTTTATAGTTTATGATTATGGTTTAGGATTTAGTGTTTAGGATTTAGGGTTTAGTTCGTCAGATATCTAAGTTATCTCTGATATCTAGTTGTATAACATGGTAATCTATAAACGTGATTTCGTTAGTTCGTCAGATATCTAAGTTATCTCTGGTATCTAGTTGTATAACATGGTTATCTATAAACGTGATTTCGTTAGTTCATCAGATATCTAAGTTAGCGTTTAATGCAGTCATTTGTTCACTTTATTAACCTATATGGACATTTTCGTCAGAAATTATATAGCAGTAAGAAAAAAAACTAATTATAAAATATTCAATGCTATTTACCTAATTTTCTAGTTATTGAAAGCTATCTACCTAATTCACCCTAGTTTTATTATCTCATCTTCAGCTTGGAGATTCTTTTGTTTATACATATGTGATACATATATAAATTAATTTGGTATAGGCAGATGGAGATGAACGTTATTCACATTTCTGTAAACACTTTACATCAGTGGCTAATCTAGACATTTTTTTAACTGGGCTGATGTTTTGTTGTCAATAATGGAATTTTAGACTTCCAACAATGTTAAAACAACATTCATCAACATTCATCTAATTTGTTAAATTATTAATAAATAACAACAATTGGATAAACTAATATATTAAATAAAAAACTAATAATGTTATTGTTCATTTGATCTTAAGACTTATTTTATTAGGAAGAAGGAGCAAGTGGGCCAGTGGTTGCCACACATTTGCTGTCATCTTACCAGTGTTGAGTTCGACTCCACCTACCTTCAATGTGTAGGGGTATTTGACTATTGAGTCGGCCTGTTATGGCCCAAAATGATTGATAACAAATAAAATATATTTTATTATGTTAATTAACTAGTGGGTTATCCGCGTTTCGTGCGATATGTTAAAAAAGTATACATTAATAGCACAACTTTTATTAAATTTAGTATTTCGCAAAATAATTTTAATAATAATTTAGTATATCTAGTAATTAATGAGTTTATATATATCCAATCAAAATTTTTTTTTAAACATATGATAAATACCATTCAAAATTTACGTTAGAGAATAATCGATACATGTACTTTTATTTTTTAAATATTGGTCGAATTTCCATTCATCTATATCAATCTCATTATGAAATCATCTCACATGTTTCCAAAATACACTCATAATCTCTCTCACTTTATCTTTTTTTATATAAGAATCTCACTCTCTATCTCTCACCCATCAACACGATAAATGGAACTACATACCATATTTTGATATGCTTTACACATAACCTTCACCATCTTCTTACTATTTTCCTTTTTTCTAGCCAGTTTTGGTGTTTACTTTATGACTTGAGTATTAGAGAGTTTTCGGGAGGACTTCACCTATTCGTCATTTCAATGATTAGCTTGAACATGTTATCATTTTGGGATACTTCAGTTTGCCTCTCATAACATCCATTCTTGCATACCCATCGAAATATTGGAGTTGTAAATCATGCTTGTAGAATTTCTTGTGAGTATTCATTTGTTGAACGAATCCTTGTTTGCATGCTTTAACATCGATTTCTAAGCATCAAAACATATTTTAAAAAAATTCCTATATAACCTCGTTGCAATTAACTGACAAATTATGAACATTTGTCCTAAATAACGACTACTCGGTAATTCTGATTTTGTCATATAACTGGTTATTGGAACTAATCTTTATTGATTTTTTAAAATTATATATCACAACATTCTTGATTTTTTTAATAAAAAATAATATATAAATTATAAACAATAAACTCTACAATTATAGTTTTGTCCAAGTAGACTTTATAGTCATGAGAAACCACTTCAATGTTCTTTATATCCAAATAAAATTATAAAATAAGACTAAGTGTATATAATATTTATGTCTAATTTTATTTTATGATTTAACGTTTTAATATTTTTAGAATATATATTTTTGTAAATTTTTTGTTTTTTTTAGCGGTTTTGGAACAAATATGTATATTTTCTAATATTAAAAAATCTGGATTCAGAATTTTTTTTTTCTCGGACTTAGGAAAACCAAATATGAATCCGTTTATCCTACCTGTTTCTATCTAATCTTACATCTTAGTTTAATTATACATTATTTTATCATTTAAATAAATATATAATCTATTTATCATATAATCATAAATATTTACATTTACATATATATAAAAATATGCACAACATTTTCAATAGTTATATGAAGCTAAGTTTATAAATTAGTGAAACTATTATTAATATTTTTCGGGTATTCATCTAAACATAAATGTTTTTCTAAAATCTATAAATAAATCTCATAAAATGATTAAATTTAAGTTTATTTAGATCAATAATATTAAAAACCTGGATTCATAATTTTTTTCTCGGACTTTGGAAAACCAAATATGAATCCGGTTATCCTATCCGTTTTTATCTAATCTTACATCTTAGTTTAATTATACATTACTTTATCATTTAAATAAATATATAATCTATTTATAATAGAATCATAAATCTTTATATTTACATATATAAAAAAATATGTACAACATTTTCAATAGTAATATGAAGCTAAGTTTATAAATTAGTGAAACTATTATTCATATTTTTCATGTATTCATCTAAACGTAAATATTTTTCTAAACTCTATAAATAAATCACATAAAAACAAAATGATTAAAATTAAGTTTCCTTAGATCAATAATATTTCAGTTATCTCTTACAACAAAATGTATTTCAAATTCTAAAAGAAATTATTATATTGATGGATGACAATTATTATGAGAATTAGAGTATAATAATACAATAATTATGAGAATTATGAAATCAAGTGATAATATTCTATGAAATTAAGGAATGCAATGGAGAATAAATGAGTGATGGTGTGTTACAAATTTAGAGTATGAGAAGATGATGTGGCATTTTAAGAAGAGTGGAAATTCATCTTTATATACTATAATACATCTTCTTAAAATTTTTATACTTTTAAATATAATTTTTTCTGTAGTTTATTATTTGTATACAAGAATTTAGATAATGAAAAGAGTATGAATCTATAGTTTCTTGTTTTAACATTTGTACTAACTGTGCACAGCATGAAAAAAACAATCGGAATACAACACATCCTATAAAAGGGTTTGATAAATCTTTTGTTGCCAAACCTTTTCTTCTATTGTTTGATGAATGATTCATGAGATACTTAACTGGTTTCTTTTGTTTTATTTGTAGTTGTTGAGCCTCTTCCTTTATTCCTATTTCACTATAATCCATGCCAGATGCGTCACACAGCTCAGCAGCGCGAAAGGTTCAAGCGTTTTTTCACTATGAGGTGTCTCTGGCGTTAAGAGTTTTAAAACTTTAAAACACATCTTATGTTTTAACACATCTTATGTTTTAACACGTGAAAGGTAATGTTTGTTTTTGTTTAACACTTGTTGGAATACGATGAAGTTCATTAATAAAATATTAATCACTGAAATTCTTTAATTTTGCAAAATTAGAAATTATCACAATGTCCGTATTTTGTTTCAATTGAAGTATCATGTGGCCCAATTAAAATAGAGTAAAATGCTAATTGTCATTGTGAGTTTTATAAAATCTGAAATTTTGTTTTTGATAATAATGCAGACAATAACTTTTAGTATACTATTACATTGATCCTAGTTTACGGGGAAAAAATGGAGTGAGTGAGGTTATACAATATAACCGGTTTATTAGGTTTATAGCAATATTTGTTTTTAAATTAGGAAAGTAACACGGAGTTTTTTTAAAACCATTATACTATCTTTCTTATTTATTTTAATTAATTACATAAATGTCATTATACCGAAAATTATATTTTCCACGTTTATATGTTGGTAACTTTGATCATCAGCCGCCAATGTTAATATTCATTCGCTGTCGACGAACACCATCACCAGAAATAAAAAAAATATTGTGAATTTAATTAGTGGTTCATATCGCAATAGGTTTACATGATTAACATGATAACAAATTAACGCGATAAGAATTATATTTACAAGTTAACATTTGGATTATAGGTAAACATTTAATGGATAATTGTTTGGTTAAAAAAATATGGTATTATGATATGTTTATGTTCATCGCGTTAACTCAATTTTCATATCATATAAAATATCAAAATTTAAAAGAAAATCACGAATTAATATTTTTTTATTTATATTTAACGAAAAGGATTAGTATTTATCTTACATAATTAACATGATAACAATTATAATAACATGATATATAATATGTTAACGTGCTAACAATAATATATGATACGACTGTTAACGTGCTAACAATAATATCTGATACGAGAAAAACAAAATAAAAAGATACGACACTGTTAAAGTGTTAAACTATAAAATCTTTATTCATTTGTATATCGAGTAATTACATGACAAAATAAAAAGAAAAACAAACTTTGATTTTTCTACCGGGATTTGCTACGATCATCTCCTTCATGCACCGCGCCATTCTAGTCCTCGCCAAATACTCGTGTGGTGGCGACCGTCCTCCGCTATCACCGTTAAACCGATCTCCTCTGTCTATTAAATCATCATCATTGTTTTTGATGCTTCTCCTATTGTTGCGATGATTTTTCTCTCGAGGAATTTTCGACCAGTCTGGTACGTTCATCGAAAGCGACCATGCCGACGTGGTGGTGACGGTGACCGAAGACGATCTATCAGATTATTTAATCCAAGTTCGACCGGATTTGAAGAATTTCCTATGAAAATCAAGCGAATCGGAGTGCAAAGCGAACTCGAATCATGAATCAATGGCGACGTGGTAAGATTGATATGTGGGAAAGAATCGATGACTCAACCGTGGGTAATAGTGTTTGAGTGACCAAGTGTCGTTAGTTTAAACTTGAAAAATTCCAATGGCAAAACCTAGAGGTGTCACAAGATCGAATGACGTTGAGAACGAGACCATATAAAATGTTTTGGTCCCAAGACATGTGATGTACGGGTCTTTGTCCATAGCTTCCTAGTAATTAAAAAAAAAAAAAACGTGTTTGAGTTAGGTGAAGATGAAGAAGAGACGGTGATATGAGAGAATATTTGGATGAATTTTTTAAATTATAGAAAAAAGTAAAATGGGTATTTTGTAAATTACTTTGTCAAAACACTGTGGGAGAAGTTGTGATTTGTGGATCTTATATTACCATGAATTGGTAAAAAAGACTATCAAGGAGCAGAAATCGTCAATGTCCTGATGGAGGCCCAATTGCTCAAAGTGTTGGCATATTATAGAGCAAAGACGGAGGAGAACATCAAACCCTAGATCGTGAGCTTGCATCTGCTCGTCTTCCTCTGTTTTGTAAAGCCAAAGCCTCTGCAATCAATAGAGAATCGACAAACTGGATGTATTTTTGGAAAATACTGATGATTCATGACTTATATACTTAGGCCAACATTGGTAATCTGAGAGGTTCTAAATATCAAATGGCAGAACCAAGTTCATGATCGTGTGTCAATCTAATGTATTGTAGTGCATTTCATTTTGACTTTGTTCTCCATGAGTTCACTTTCCATATTGGCATGAGGAAATAACACAAGGTTACTGGCAAAATATTGATATGATCAAGTCGCCAATTGTGATGCATTTCTTTCTAATTAAGTCGGCTCTCCTAACGATATATGCACGGTTCGCCAATTGGTTCCTTGTAACTACAGTTTCTTTGGCAATGGTTATAGACTTTTATAGTGATGTCTCAATATCATTTGTTTTATAGGTGTGTAAAGAATCGCATATGAATATGATAAATGGAGGCAACCACACACCGGTACGTAGGATGTGACAATGGGCCATAAATTTAATTTTAAATTCTTAACCACAAAAGCAAAAGTCCAACTAAAAACATTCAAAACGCTTATACCAAGGATGGATTCACGTTAATTGTTTTAAGGTAGGTGAGGAAAAAGATACAAAGAATGTAAAATTTCTTCTTCGATGGTTTCAACATTATTGATTAACAAAGATCACCTTATCTAGCAAAAATATTAATTATTTCCCCAATTTCAACATTTATGAGTGTTCTCTCTATTTTACATGATAAATATATATTACAGTGGGTTGTTAAGCAAAATTGTGAAGTAAATACAATTGAAATTAGTTCCAGCCAAAAATATATAGTTCGAGTTAAAGCTCTTTCAATCGTTCGAATGCTCTAAAAATTATAACGAAGACCAAAAAAAAGGTTGATTTTTTTTTTTCTGACAAGTACATGATATATGATATGATTGAATTTGGGTATTTTTCGTTTAAATATAAAATGATATCATATATAGTAAAAGCGAAGTAATTTTTCGAAATAGAAATCTCTCATTCACCCTAAACCGTAAAGCTCGGTTAGTACCATTTTTCGGTTCAAATTAAGTTTTTTTAGAATTCGTAATTTGCCGTACCGATTATCGATTTTTAGGCTTTTAATATTAAAGTTTTTGGGTCCATTTTCTCGAAAATTCTAGGGTTTTTTGCCTGCGTAAATGTGTGTGGCAGCCGTTTATAGATATTGAACCGAATATTTATTATACTTTTGTTTATAATAAAAATTTAAAAAGATAATTATTGGTGAAAATCCTGGGATAATCGAGGCTATATATATATCATTGTTTTGGTTCGATATAGTGCTCATTCGTTTTTGCTTTGTTTCAGTTCCGTTTAGTTTTAGAGTTTCAGCTATTTCTTTTCTTCTTATTTTTTCCCGTGTTTTATTTTGTGTGAGGCGTTGCTGATATGGTTTTTTTTTTGGAGCAGCGTTGTTGTTTTGTTGTCTCGAAGACGACCGAGCATTTCACGATCCATTGTTTGGTTTAGTTTGGTTTTCGATATTTGTTTGTGTGTTTTGCGTTTTGTTTTTTTCTTTGCTGATATGTTCTATGATCTGTTTTTCTTTACTTTTGTAATTTTTTTTTTTGTTTCGTTTTTGATGTTTTTCTAATCGAATGTATTAATATCGGGTTTTATTTTCCGTTTTTTTATGTGCTAGGGTTCGGGTTCTTTTAGGCGAGGGTGTTGGGTTTTAAGCTTTTGTGTTTTGGCTTAGGTGAGTAGTCGATATATATTTGTTTAACTTTATGTGCATTATTATTTTTTTTTAACTTTTTAGAATTAGTCTCGGATAAGTTCGGTATATTGTTAGAGATTATCTGTAAAAAGAATTTCTGCGAAACCCTCTGAGCTATAAATATATCTCTTTTTGCCGCACATAGTACATTTCCGAGCTCGAGTTTTGATAGGTTTCTACGTATTTATGGTTTTCTTGGTAATGTTTAGGGTATTTTGTGAGTTCTATTTTCGTGGTGTTTCCCTTTTAGCTTGCTTTAGGGTGTTGATCTTTGGTACGTGGTTTTTTTTTTTTTTTACGATTTTGGTTATGGCTTTATCTAAATTTCTGTTGTTATTTATGTGTTGTTCGGGGTGCCTAATTGATTAGGTGATTTTATTCTTTACTTCGTGCAGGTGATTTTGCTAAACATTACATATGTTTTTCTGTGGTTGTAACAATTATTTCTATGTTCGCCTTGATCAGGGCTTTTTGTTTTTCTTTTGTAGGTTGCTCTACTGTCAGAATTCGGGTTTGGAATTTTGATCTTAGATTTTCTTGTGTGGTTGATTTTTTTTAACAGGTGTGGACTGTGGAGCCAGGTTCGGAGATCTCTTCCAGGCTACGATAAGATCAAACACTTCTGATCGATGTATTTTTTGTTTTTATTTTAGGAAGAGTGAAAGCACCAGAAAGGTCATTCCACTTGGAACAATCCCATTGGAAACTATTGAGAAGTTTAACAAAATGGTAAGTTGCTAGATCCGTGGAGACAGAGCTATGTCGTTAATACTAATTAAGTTCGGCTAGGAGGTTTACTTAATTCTATTGTTTGTATGTACTTTTTGATTCATGAGTGACATACACAAGTGCTGAAAGTTCAATCAAGCAACCGTCAGTCCGATAAAAAACCACCAAGACGTCTTTTGCAGGTCACTCGTATGTTTCCAGATTTAATTATATACAAGAGCTGATTTTTAATTGGGGTTTATCTGTCTGGTTTTTTTGCGCCCTATCTCAAAAATCAGTATGAAGTTTTGATTATGTTTCTTCTTTTTTTTTCTTGATTCTTGACATCTTAATATTATATCTGACAATAGACATTTCACAATGATGCTGACATTATATGCTGTGAGCACTTGCATTTTGCAGGCGAAGACATGAAGATAATTGTTTATGGCTTTCGTCCTAAAACCAAGCAGGTGAAACTCTCACTTCTTTTTAAGCTGCCATGTTCATTTTTCCTTAAAATTTGTATGACCTCATGATCATATTTTTGCAGAGGCGTACTGTGTTTGATGCATTACTGAGGTGTAGCAAGCCGAAGAGAGTATGGGATCTTTATACTTTTGCATGCAGACCTTCTAAATTTGGTAACGCAAACCCAATATAAAGATTGCTTAATGAATATTTTCGTCTTCTCGGAAAAAGTTCATTACGAGCATCAATGGATATGATTGAAGATGAATCATGAATGCATCTCACAACGGGAAATCAACAGTTTAGTGATCGTGCTGGACATGAGATTAACTTTTGAATGCATCAAAAGGTCTCTTTGGTTGCAATGAAAATACATTTTGTTGTTGTTGATATCCAATATGGTTGACAGTGTTTTCCATTTCACAAGGATGTGTTGAACTCATTACATATGGTTGATATTGAAAAATGCACTTATCTCACCTTTTTTTTTACAGCGTAGGAAGCTTTATATTGTCGATGCGAGACCTAGGAAAAATGCATTAGCAAATGGAGCAATGGGAGGCGGCTTCAGTCCATGTTCACTCTGATGTGTCTATTGCAGCTTGGGTTAGCGTATGTGACATTTGAGGAAAGCTGCAACAAAGGGTCAGGTTCCATAATGGTGTTGGCTCTAGCCTCAGCCACATAGCTACTGGCTTCGCATTGCATTGAGATGGCTGAGTAACCAGGTGCTGATCGCACTTGCGTTGCTTACATAGTTAGGTCTCACGTTGATATCCACAGCCCCGAAGATTTCATGACTCTCACTTGCGGCAGCAACTGGTAAGGCTAATAGCTATTGCTTAAAAGCTGATGTTTGAGGTTTTGGTTGGGTTAGTAAGGTGGTATTTGTTCTTTTTAACAGACGCCTATTTAGGAAAAATGTTGTGATCTTTAGTATGATGTCTAGGAGTTGCAATCTCTTTGTCCAGATTGTATTTTATGTCGATTTGAACATTTTTAGATGAGAGTTGCTAATAGGAATCTCTAAGTGGTGGGATTAGATTAAATGTGTGATTGATTTTTTGTTCACATGTCAACTTGGTGCGTTTAGGATGTTCTACTTCTTCTTTGAGTCACGCAACAAGAAGAATGCTCCTGTTGTGATTTGGTTGACTGGAGGGTCTGGATGTAGTAGTGAATTGGCAATGTTCTATGAGAAAGGTCCTTTCAAGATTGCTAAGAAAATGTATCTTGCTTGGGATGAGTATGGATGAGACCATGTACCACGTCATATCAATTCTACGACCAAATATTTTTTTTTGTAACCAAAATATATCATATAAACAAAATTTATAAGTAAGACTTTTTTGATATCGATATTGGTTTTAAGATTCTGGACAATATACACCCTATGTTAAAATTATATCGTTTATGAGTAATTGAGAAAAATTCAAAAATTAAAATATCACTAAATTAAGGAAAAGTGTGCCGTTAACCGGGTTCAATATTGAACCGACCTAAGAAAATTGAATTAAAGTCTAAATTTATTTGAAAAGAAAATAATTATTTGATTAAAATTAAAATATACATTTAAACCAAAACCATACCAAATTATTCAAATTAGATTATGCTTTACTTAGATATTATTATTCATAAACCAAAAATTTGAAAGCCGGAAAAACCAAGGCTAAGATGTCAGTACATCATCACGTTATGAACACTTGTATTGCTTCTTTTCCTCACTTATGCTAAGATGTTCTTTATTTGATTTGAATCTACTTTTAACTAGAAGAATCCAAATAAAAAGTGGATAAAGAGTAAGACGATTGGAGATATGACACAAAATGGAGGCATCAACTGATTCCAAAAACCTGTTTTAAACACTTGAGGAAAAGTATGGAAGGTACAAGGAAACAATTGTTCAAACGATGAATATGTTTTGACGGCGAATGAATATATGATTTATATGAAGAAGGGGAAAGAAGATATGACAAAAATGCTTGGAGTTAAACTAAGAGAACAAAATAGAGAAGAACAAGTTGAAGAAGACAAGACTAAACATATTTACTACGGAATGTATTTTTCATGAGGAGAAAAAGAAGAAGAACATGCTATAGATTGTCGATGACTATTTTTGAGATGAATCTTAACATGGTATCAAAGTTACCAAATGGATTGTTTACCTACGCTCTGATATCATGGTTTTGTGCTCCCGTTTGTGGGAAAGATAATAATCAACGAAGGAGAGACAATTCCGGCAAAACATGGAGAGATTTCTTGCTAAGAAAAATGAAGAATTAAAAATAAGCCATAAACTTAACGTATACGGAGAATGGAGATTTTTTGCTAAGGAGAATGAAGAATTAAAAAAAAAGTCTGAGAAGACGGAGACGATGAAAAAGAAGTCGAAGAAGACTGAGATGATGAAAAAGAAGGACGAAAAGATGATAAAGAAACATAGTTTATGAAGAGTTCCAACGAGGGAGGAAGAAAATCGTTCGTAATGACAATGTGTGTGTCCAAAAAATATTATTCATTATATTATCGAGCTTTATGAATTTCGTTTCCTCGGTTTTATGACCACATGTGAAAAATACTTCACAATTATATATAAAGGAAGATAATGATTGAGTGTGTGTAAAAAAAAGGTTTCAGATAAGCGGGAATTTTGGTTATGTTGCATGAACATTTTGGAGTCTTATTAATGACGTTGGGATAAAACACTTCATTTCAAATCGAAAGGATATCATGAGAGAAATGAGTATTCGAAACCCTTGATACTTTGTGATATTGTCTCAATCGTATGATATATTCATTTTTGCACGAGTTTAAAAATTAACTTCAAAATTGATAAGTGGAGCAAATAGATTGTTACTATACTAAAATTAAAAGGACTTTTGATTAACATGGGAAGAGGTTACGGTAAATTTTCTCTCAAATGATGAAAGGATTCTTTATGACACTATTGATATAACAGAGTATTTCCGTCTTTTTGTCCGTACAAGTTTTTGTTAATTAACATTTGGGCTCCTTTTCATTCAACAAACAAATTAATTTCGATGGAATGTCTTTGGGTTTTCACTTTTCGTGAATGATTAGTGTTTTGTTATTATATCTTCATTTTTATTATATTTCCCATCGTTTCAAGAGGAGGGTTCATGTTAGTACGGTCGGATAATATGTGTCCATGTTATCTATCGTGAATGATAAGATTCTTTGAAACTGGTCGTTTGTGTAAAGATAGCCATGTCCATAAAAAATTTGAAAATATACGTCGGAAAAATTCTAAACTTCCAAAAAATAATTAGAAGAAGGAAAATACGAGGAAGACAAAAAATCGAAAGTCAAATAGGAAGAAGAAGTACACAAAGAAGAAGTAGAAGATGTGGAAGAATAAGAAGCAGGAGGATACAAAGACGATAGAAGAAAACGGAGAAGATGAGGCAGAAGAAAAATCGGAAGAAGAAAACAAAGAAATTAAGAAGAAGAAAACGAAGAAAATCGAATGGAAAAAAAATAAGAAGTCAAAGAAGACGAAGACGATAAAGAAGAAGAAGAAGAAGTATGAGTTGAAAACGATGGATGATAAGAAGGAAAAGACGAATAATATGAAAAACTAAAAGATAAAGAAGAGGGAGAAGAAAAAGACGAAACCAATGAAGAAAATAAAAATAGTCGGAGAAGACGAAGATGGTGAACAAAGAAGAATGAAATGACGAATTTTGAGAAGAAAACAAACAATCAGAAGAAGAAGTCGGAGAAAAAAACCAATACATAGTAGACGAAGTGGAAGAAGGATAATATGTGGAAGAAAAAAAAGAATAAAGAAAGAGAAGAAAACCAGAAGATGAATAATACAAAGTAGACGAAGGTGAAGATGAGAAAGAGACAAAAAAACCATAAGAAGAAGATTGTGGATAAGACAAGGAAGACCAAGGAGGAATAAGAAACAGAGAATGAAGAAGGCTAATAAAAATCGAAAAAGAAGAAGAAGAATAACTGAGAGAATACAAAAATGATGAAGAAGAAGTCAAAGAAGTATGAAAATACGAAGAAGAAAAAGAAGACACAACATAATAGTAAGAAGAAGTAGAAGTCGAAAGATATAAAAGATGAAAGAAAAGGGTCAGGAATAAGAAAATCGAAAGATATAAAAGAGGAAGAAGAAGAAGTAGAAGTTAAAGACGGTGAAGAATAATAAGGAAGAGATGATGAACTGACAAAGGCTTTAAAATTTGAGAATGAAGAAGAAGACAAATAAAAACCGGAAAAAAGAATAAAGAAAATACGAAGAAGAACAAAACCAAAAGGTAAAAAATAGGAAGAAGAGTAGAACAAAGCAGAAGAGGAAGAAGAAGAAGACAAATCATAAGAGGGAGAAGAAATATAAGTTGAAGACGATGAAGAAGAGGAAATAAAAGATGAGGAATAAGAAAGTCGAAAGACAAATAAGAGGAAGAAGAAGACAATGAAGAAGAAAGAGCCGAAGACAATGAAAAAGAAGAAGGAAAGGACGAGGAAGAAGAAAATCCAAAAGTTGAATAAGAGGGAGAAGAGGAGGACGAAGTCGTGAAGAAGAAGAAGGAAAAGACGAGGGAGAAGACCGAATAAAAGACGAACACGATAAAGAAAAAGAAGTAGGAGTTGAAAACGATGGAGGATAAGAATGAAAAGACGAAGAATATGAAAAACTAAAAGATAAAGAAGAGGGAGAAGAAAAAGACGAAGCCAATGAAGACAATGAAGAAAAGAAAAATAGCCGGAGAAGACGGAGATGGTGAACAAAGAAGAATGAAATGACGAATTTGGAGAAGAACAAAAATAATCAGAAGAAGAAGTCGGAGAAGAAAACCAATACATAGTAGACGAAGTGGAAGATAGAAAATACGTGGAAGAAAAAAAGAATAAAGAAAGAGAAGAAAACCAGAAGATGAATAATACAAAGTAGAGGAAGGTAAAGATGATGAAAGAGACGAATAAAAATTAGATGAATAAGAAGTCCGAGAAGATGAAGACGATAAAGAAGAACAAGTTAAAGACGAAGACGATGAAGAAGACCTCGAAGATACAATGAAAAAGATTAATAAAGGGAAAATATAAACCAAAAGAGGAATAAGAAGATAAATAACATGAAGACGTTTAAGATATGATAAATAATTGGAGAAAGGATGAATAATCGGAAGAAGAGGAAAAAGAAGTCGGAGAAGTAGGAGAGAAAAAACCATAAGATAGAAGACGAAGTGGAAGAAGGGAAAGATAGGGAAGAAAAAAAATTGGATGAAGACTTTTAAGGAGGAGAAGATGAAGAATTTGGAGAAAAGTAGGATTAAGACAAAGTAGAAGAATGTGAAGATGAGAAAAAAGACGAAGAAAAATCAGAAGAATAGGAAGACGAAGGTGATGAAGAAGGAGAAAAAAAAAGAAGAAGAAAGAGAATAATATAACCCGTAAGAAGAAGATGAAGACGGAACAGATGAGGAACAAGAACTTGAAGTTGAAAACGATGATGAAGATGAAAGAAAAGGGGGTGAGAAATAAGAAAATCGAAAGATGTATAAGAGGAAGAAGAAGTAGAAGTCGATGAGGAAGAAGAAGGAAAAGATGTGGAAAATACGAGTGAGAGAGAAAAATCGGAAGAAGAAAACAAAAAAAAAATGAAAGAAAATGAAGAAGAAGACGTGAGAGAAGAAGGAGAGATAAAGGTGGAAGACGATGACGAATAATAAAGAAAAGACGATAAAGAAGAAAAACCAAATGATAAATAAGAGGGAAAAAAAGCTGACGAAGAGCTAGCCCTGGGCATTTTCGGTTCCGGGTAGGAACCATTCGGTTCCGGGTATTTCGGGTACAGAGGTTTTGGATCCATATAGGTACCGAAATGATTTTGGTTCGGTTCGGTTCCGGTTCGGTTCCGTTCCGGTTCGGTTCCGGGTATTTCGGGTAGAAAGGTTTAGGAACCGAAATATACCCGAACCATTCGGATATTAATCGGTTCCGGTTCGGTTCCCGGTATTTTTTACCCGAAATACCTAAAATATACCCAAAATCCGAAATATATCCGAAAATTCAAAATTTTACCCGAAAATCAGAAAAAGTTTTAAGGAACATATACCCAAAATACCAAAAATATACCTGAAAACCCAAAATTATATCCGAAAACCCAAAAATATACCCGAAAACAAAAAACAATATACCCAAAAACCTGATATATATTTAATATTTTTGGATATATAATTATATTTCGTGTATTCGGGTATCCGAAATATTTTCGGTTCGGTTCCGATTCTATCCGATACCCATGGGTATCAATGTGTAGGTTCCAATGGGTATTTTGACAATTCCGATTCGGTTCCGGTTCGGGTATTTCAGTTCGGTTCCGGTATTTCGGTTCCGGTTATTTTGCCCAGGGCTACGAAGAACGATTATGTAAAGACGAAGAACTCGCGTTTGTCTTATAGTTCAACTGGTTTGCGGGTTTCATACACTTATTTAGTATTTCTTTTTGAGTTTTTGATTTTGTATGGTGTTTACTTTTTTGGATTAGCTTTATTTTGATCAAGTATGTCTCAAGTGGTTGTTCTAATTCTCTTCGGTTTATAACATAAAGTTTTGTATTACGTTTTTGAGACCCCTCGGCCCGCGCAAGGCCACGAGTAAGATGGATGGTATGGTTTATACCTAGGAATATCTAAACAGTATTAAAGTATTTGGGTTGCCTAACCACTGTTTAAAATTAAAGATTGGTGCTCCTATCATGCTGCTGAGAAATATTGATGCTATGGGTTGTGTAATGGTACGAGGTTGCTGGTAACTCAATTAGATAACAATGTGATCGATGCTAGCCTTATAAGCAGTGATAAAGTAGAGAAACGGGTTTTGATCCCTATAATGTTTGTTACCCCACCAGAAGCAAGGTTTCCTTTTAGGATGCGTCGTAGATAATTTTTTGTTGCTATCGTGTTTGCTATGACGATAAATAAAAGCCAGGGTCAGACTTTGCAAAAAGTTGGTTTGTTTTTACCTAAGCCAGTATTCTCACATGGTCAACTTTATGTTGTTGTTTATAGGGTTACATCGAGAAAAGAATTGCGGATTTTAATAACCGATCAAAAGGGTAAGCCACGACGGAAGACAATGAACGTTGTTTATAAAGATATTTTTCAAAGCATTTTCACGTCCTCACGATTGGTTTAATTTAGGCTTTTAATGGATTTTATATACGTAGTTGGGTTTTTTTTTCTTTGAGTTCTTCGTAATGGTTACGGATTTAGTTTAAATACCTTTGTTTTACTTTCATATGTTTCGATATCCTTTATGTGTTTTTAATTAATATTTGCCTTGGAACCGATGTCCTGTTCTCTAATATGAATGCTCATTTCTTTGTTTATATTTTCAAACTGCATTCTAATTAGCATATTATCAGTGTTTTCTCTCGATTTATGTTTTTTTTTTTTTTCGTTAACTTTAGATTGCTTTAGTTTGTTTTGATAAGTCTGTTTTAATCATACCGAATTGAGATCAATAAACGCATTTCGATTCAGCATCCATAAAAACTTCGAATGGCATAATTAAAGTTTATGGATGGAACTCTCTGTCCGCGTAATATGCGGGCTGCCCACCTAGTTATTATATATGAAGAAGTCGAATGAAGTGGATTATTATTACTGAAAATGGAAGAAAGTGAATAAAGGTGGAAAAGACACCTCGATGCAAAGGTGTCACACATGAAGCCCAACTTCTCCTCAATTTCCCCATTAAGACTTTGGTCCCCTTTTTCTCCTCAATATTCCCCTAATGTCCCTTTTTAAATTTTCTTGTTTATACACCCAAATCTAAAATATTTGACTAAAAACTTGTGTTGTTTAATATATAGTTCCTAACTGAAAAGAATGAAACGAAGGAGAAATAACGAGTTTAAGACCATCCATATTTCTTAAAATATGAGATGACAAACATTGTAACAACTTTAATTAGTTTTATTGATCACAAACAATTTGATTATGATTTGTTTGCATTTCTTTTATTAGAACATTTTTTTAAAAATAGCCGGATAAACTAACTTAGATTGATTATCCGGGATCCGTTGAGATCCGATCTGAAAGAATGGATATCCGGAGGGGGCGGATCCGGATCCGGATCCGGATAGTAAAATCTCGGATCCGGATAGTAAAATCTCGGATCCGGATCCAGATATCCTGATTATAAGGTCTGGATATCCGGATCTGGTTCCTTTAAATATATTAAAATAATATTTTATTAATAAAATATTAAATATATTGAGATTTTATATATTAAAAATTAATATATTTTTTAAATATCAAAATTTATTTATTTTCTTTAAAAATTATATATAATTTTTTTTAATTTATCTTTATTTTAATATTTTATTCTAATTTAAATTTTTATTTTTTTTCGGATCCGAATATCCGACGGATATCTTAATTTCTGGGTGGATATCCGAAGTCCGGATATCCGGGAACAACGGATCCGGATCCGGATAGTTAAAACTCGAATCCAGATCCGAATATCATGAAATTCCCGGATATCCAGATCCGGTCCACCTCTAGATTAGAATATTTCCTAATGTAAAAAAGAAGTCCCCATAGTTTCCCATGCCAAAACAAAATCGCATAACGCATGAAAATCGAAAGTTTTAAAAAAAAAATCAAATGAAATGAGAGACAAGTCAGTTTTGGAATTAACAGAAGAAAAGTAAAAATAACATGAGAATAGGAGTCCTTTTGTGACTTCATTGGTGATGCAATAATAATTCAAATCATTATTTAGCACCGCCGCTTAAATAACATTAACCAATATTCAATAATAATAATTCAAATCAAAATAAGAATCGTATCTACTAAAAAAATTAAAAATCGCATAATAATATAGCTAATCAAATTTAATTAGGGTTTGATTGATGAAGAAATTTAAAATAAATTCAATTATACCGCCGATAAAGATAAATCAAAAGAATCTAATACAAAATGAAATAAGAAGAAAGAAGAAAAAGGCAGAGATTTAAAAGCGAAGAAAAGATTCGAAAAAGAGAAGGGCGGTTTATTCGGACGTCATCACCACTAACTAAGAAGGAGAAAGGGCTTGTCTTCTTCCTTCCTTCCTTCTCCGATTTTACTGACGCGTTTTTTTTCTTTCTTTTTTTGCTTCTGTTCTCTTCATCTAACCCATTACACGTCTCTCTCTCTCTCTCTAGAAGTTTTAAAGTCTTTCCTTTTGCGTTTCGTTGTGGTTTTGAATTTTCTCACCCACGATTTTTCTTTCCTAAGGAAAGTTCTTGATTTTTCTCTTGGGTTTTGAATATTTCCTCCGAATTACTAGTACCCATCTGATTCTTGGCATCGTTCATCGTGATTTCTCATTATATATATATATATATTTTTTTTTTTTTTGAAAAGTTTTGAACTTGGAGATTTCGTTCCTCTTGATCATCATCACCTTTTTTAAAAAAATTCGATTCGAGTCTCTAGGGTTTCTGTTTCTAGGATTCTCCGTTTAATTTAGGAATGAGGAAGCCCAAGTTATCGAAACTCGATAGGTTGGAGAAATTCGACATGTTCGTCTCTCTCAGCAAGCAGAGATCGGTTCAGATACTAATGGCGGTTGGGTTACTCTACATGCTCCTCATCACATTCGAAATCCCTTTCGTCTTCAAAACCGGGCTCAGTTCCTTGTCCCAGGATCCGTTAACCCGACCCGAGAAGCATAATAGCCAGCGAGAATTACAAGAGAGGCGAGCTCCGACTCGACCTTTAAAGAGCTTGCTTTTCCAGGTATCAGAATCGGAAGCACCGGCTCAGGGTTTAAGAAGGAGCCCCCAGATCCTGTCTAGCTTGAAATTCGACCCGGAAACATTCAACCCGGGTAGCAAAGATGGGTCGGTGGAGCTCCACAAATCCGCTAAGGTAGCTTGGGAAGTTGGTCGAAAGCTGTGGGAAGAGCTAGAGTCTGGAAAAACCCTAAAATCCTTAGAGAAGGAGAAGAAGAAGAAGACTGAGGAACACGGGTCAAGCTCCTGCCCTCTCTCGGTTTCCTTAACCGGGTCTGATCTTTCGAACCGTGCGAACCTCATGGAGCTTCCATGCGGATTAACTCTCGGATCACACATTACAGTGGTTGGGAAGCCACGAGCTGCTCACTCGGAGAAGGACCCCAAGATATCGATGTTAAAGGAAGGAGATGAAGCTGTCAAGGTTTCACAGTTTAAGTTGGAGCTTCAGGGTTTGAAAGCAGTGGAAGGGGAAGAGCCACCCCGGATCCTCCACTTGAATCCGAGGCTTAAGGGTGATTGGAGTGGTAAGCCTGTGATTGAGCAGAACACTTGTTATAGAATGCAATGGGGCTCAGCACAAAGATGTGAAGGCTGGAGATCTAGGGATGATGAAGAAACTGGTTAGTTTATATGTTCAAAAGCATTTATCTTTCATCTGTTGTTTTGCTTGATTTTTGTGTTGAGGATACTAATTAGTGAGAATGGTTGTAGTTGATGGTCAGGTTAAGTGCGAGAAATGGGTTCAAGATGATAGCATTGCATCTAAAGAAGAGACTAGCAAGGCGGATACATGGTGGCTTAGTCGATTAGTAGGTCGGAGCAAGAAAGTAACTCTTGAATGGCCATTTCCGTTCACAGTTGACAAGCTTTTTGTGCTTACACTCAGTGCTGGATTGGAAGGTTATCATGTTATTGTCGATGGGAAGCACATCACTTCCTTCCCTTACCGAACCGTAAGCGATGTTTTGACTTTGCTTAAGTTGTTGTGGTTTGATTAGTAATTGGCGTGAAAGTGATAATTGTATTTGTGGGTGTTATTTTTGGCTATTTATGAAGGGATTTATGCTTGAGGATGCTACTGGCTTAACCATTAACGGAGACATAGATGTTCATTCGGTTTTTGCTGGCTCTCTCCCGACCTCACACCCTAGTTTTTCTCCTCAGAGGTATCTTGAGCTCTCGAGCAATTGGCAAGCCCCATCACTTCCTGATGAGCAAGTTGATATGTTCATTGGCATCCTCTCTGCTGGTAACCATTTTGCTGAACGGATGGCTGTGAGGAAGTCGTGGATGCAACATAAACTAGTTAAATCTTCTAAAGTAGTGGCTCGCTTCTTTGTAGCACTGGTAAGTTTAGATTATGTTTACAAGTGATCTGATCTTAGTCATCTAGTATAGATTTTAAGAGCTAAAAATCTGTATTTATTTGGGCAGCACTCGAGGAAGGAAGTGAATGTGGAGCTAAAGAAGGAAGCTGAATTCTTTGGGGACATAGTTATAGTCCCTTATATGGACAGTTATGACCTTGTTGTCCTCAAAACCGTTGCAATTTGCGAGTACGGGGTGAGTCCGCTGATTCTAAGAATCAACACTTGATGCCATGTTTTCATTTATTCAATACTGGTAAAGAGTTCTTTATTTCTCTGTTTTGCAGGCTCATCAGCTTGCTGCTAAATTCATCATGAAGTGTGATGATGACACCTTTGTACAAGTGGATGCGGTTCTAAGTGAAGCGAAGAAAACACCTGCGGATAGAAGTCTTTACATTGGCAACATCAATTATTATCACAAACCGCTCCGCCAGGGTAAATGGGCTGTTACATACGAGGTAAAAAGTTATCATCATTGGCTTAGAGAATCAGTATATCAGCTTGTTTCGAATCCAAAAGTTTATATACCATTTTTTATTTGCTTTTCCAGGAATGGCCAGAGGAAGACTATCCACCTTATGCTAATGGCCCGGGGTACATATTATCAAACGATATCTCTCGCTTCATTGTAAATGAGTTTGAGAAACACAAATTAAGGGTACGCCGCAACAGAAATTTCCAACCAACCTTACCTAATCATTTCGAAACAGAGCATGTATATCTATATAACTCTGTTTTTTTCCATCTTTCTCAATCTTGATACTACAGATGTTCAAAATGGAAGATGTGAGTGTGGGAATGTGGGTAGAACAATTCAACAACGGGACCAAACCGGTGGAATGCATTCACAGCCTCAAGTTTTGTCAGTTTGGTTGCATAGAGAATTACTTGACGGCGCATTATCAGTCGCCGAGACAGATGATTTGCTTGTGGGATAAGTTGGTTTTGACAGGAAAATCTCAGTGCTGCAACATGAGATGACACAAACCAAAACACTCTCTCTCTCTCTCTTTGGTTTGTAAGATGAAATAGAAGAAATCCGAAGAGCTCTTTTTTTTTTGGGGGGTAGCATTTTATAGCAGATAACTTGGGTTGTAGTATATCCTCTTGATCTCGGGGAACGAAGTCTAAAATAGATATTTTGTTTCCTTGTTGAATTTTCTATTAATATTCATTCATTTATGATTTTATTCCTTTCTTATTTTAGACAGACGTATTGATTTTCAATTTCAAACGATGATGAACAAATGCAGCACAATAAACGATTGTATTTTATGTTGATAGAGAGTAGACTATAGCATTCCATGACAAACGTAGCCTTATGGTATGGATATAAAAGGACAATATCCACGGTAAAGAAAACAGAAGTTTGCTTATTTTCGATGATCGAAACTAATAATGTTGTTCATGGTGCTAAAAGAAAAGCTGTTTCCACCAGAAGATGCTGTAAGAAATCTTTGGATCATAGTTTTCTCCGGACCAGACCTTTGAGAAATTCGAAACTCTAGTTGAACAGAAATTACTCCATATTAGTTTTAACATGTAAATGCAATGTTTATCCATTAGTCGATTCAATTTTCAAATGACCAAAATATTTCTTATGAATCTTATTACATCGTCGAAACTGGAAAGTATGAGAGCGCAAAAACTCAATTAATGGTCTCTTACGGTTACTTATTTTCCTAAACCAAAATATTGAATGTGACGATTGTCCGATTCTTAATAATAAATACCTAATCTATTTCAAACTCTGTTTGGAACCAATTGCCCTTGGTCTAGTGGTAGTAGAGTGCCTAAATTGGCTTTCCACCCGGGTTCGAGTGCGTTTGACCACCCGGGGACGCCTTAAGTGGCAAGAAAACGTGGAGCGCCCGCGGGCCTCGTGGGATTAGTCTTTGGGTCTAGAAAGCCTTTGAGATCTCCACGGTTATCAAAAAAAAAAAAAAAAAAACTTTGTTTCGTTACACTTCTTATGGATATTCTTATGGATGTTGTTCAAAAGCATACTTTATATATTGCTTATATTAAAAGAGATCACATAAAGATCAATACAAAAAACTAAAACCCATAAGATGGACCAAGTTGTAAGAATTAATCTTTGACATGACACCAGAGACGATCTTGAACTGCAGAATCGCTTCCACTCAACAAACAATTCTCTATATAAGAGATGCATGTGTGATCAGTCTAGATGCCAAATTCCCCGTAATGGTTGAGTTCTTGGCGCAACGGATATTACAGTTACAAACGCATTGTATTCTCAACATGATCGGGCACACCTATTATAATCATGGAATCGCTATGCGGCGGTGTAGTACCTTGGATTTCAATTCTTCTAAAACTGTTTTGATTTGGATCATAAAAGTAGACATATAAAGGGTTATCAGGGTCATATATAGATTGGAGTATAAAGATCTCACCACCTAAAGTGACCCCCGAGAAACGGTGACGATACAATAAACCCTGGAACGGATTATCAGGCAAGCAAAAGATAGTGTTCGACCATTCTTGTTTCTCAGCATTCTCCATAACCCACATCTCTGTACCGTTGTTGCTACATAAGCATCCTAACTTGCCTTTGTAGTTTACAAGAGTCGGAATCCTAAAGGCGTTTTTCACTGCTACGGGAGCATTGATATGACCAAATCTCTCGGACCTAAAGTCGAAACTCAGAAACATAACTTCACGACTTACAAGTGCTTTTGCTTCGCAATAGATAGTCCCATTAATGTGTACCCCTCTAAAGTTTAGAGAGTGATTTCCAATACCTCGGATGTTCCTCCATTTCTTCTTTGGATCTCCCAATGTAAAAACTTGACAAACATGATCCGACTCTTCTAACCCCTCAATTACGTACATTACTTTGTTTTGGTTCATGACAGGGTCGTACCCAAAGAAACAGGTTATGTTGTTCCTCGGAGATTCGACCTCGGGTAAGCAAACGGATTGCCTCGTGGTAGGGTTGTATATCATGACCAAATGAGAGACTAACGAGGAACGACAACAGATCAAGCCGCGGACGTATTGAAACTGGAACAGGTCGTCTTGACATTGTATAGGGATTGATACTGCGTGATATTTTTGAGGGTAAGTAGATGAGAAGATGAAGAAAGGTTCAAGGGAACAGTGATGGAAGATGAAGTGGAGATTATCACGAGGCGGCTGAGCCAAAGAACGAGTCACGATCGAGTCAATGAAATCTTTACGCGATCCAATAATGGTAGACCCTTGTTTCGAGACGCATTGGAACCTCACAAGAGACTTGGCCGGGAGTTTCTTGAGTATCTCCACCGTTAGATCCAGAGGGATATTGATATCATCGGCTGATATTTCACGGCAGCGACTTCGTTTCGGAGACTGGGAGGTCTTAAGATCATTCTCTTCTCTCTCTCTTTTCATGACGGTTCTTTTTTTTGTTATCCTAAACGTGGAACACCGACCACTATACAATGCTCGAATTATATAGTTACACGACACATATTCGTAGTGATTAGTTTTTGTTTTGATTTTATTTATAACAAAGTATCGCTCGGGATGTTTTGTACCAAAAATAAGAACATAATACATAATTTATAAGTTGAGAAAAAAAAAGAAAAAAAAACATATTTCGTAATCGTGATAATTTTTATAATAACTCCTAAGATCTCGACATGTATGATGTATTTTAGTGTAAAACTAGAGAAGTAAAATTTACAAAAATGATAATTGGAAACTAAAGATTATAAAAGGGAACAATGTTATCATTTTTGAAAATTATAATTGGAAACTAAAAATATTTCCCGGAACATAAAAAAGAAAAAAAAAAGGTAGTTGTAAGCATAAGAATCGATTTAGGACTCAAATTTGGAAACTTTGTTTTTTGTGGTAACTATCTTGGTTTGATAGTAAATTTCGTAAGCATATGTATTATTTACATGAGTAATAAGAATTTGACCTTTTTAACTTTTGGCAATCTTAGAATTGTCTTTGTAGCAAAAAAAAAAAAACATATATTTTGAAATCTTATTAATGTATGTCAGAATGTTAAACAGTTAAATTGCGACACGTATTGATTCATCAGGTTATAATTGAACACGTGTCAAATATTCAATTTTTATGTTTTGTGAATATTCTGAAATTTTATTTTCAAAATTTTACCTTTTATTTTCTTTGTTATTTTTTCATTTAAAATTTCAAAGTTTAATTCCCAAATTATTGAATAATGCTTTTATGCTTATTTATATTTTAACTAATAAGGTGGAAATAAACAAATAAATAAAGTGAGTTTTGTCGGAATTGACATTTTTAAAAAAATTCAACGTGTACAGTACACAGACAATAAGAAACAAGAGAGAGAAAAAAGTGATCAAAAACTAAGACCACCCACATCGGAACACCTGTGTCTTCAGCAAGACACAATATCTTTCCCAAAAGTGATGAAGTGTCGCGACGTGATGAAGTGTCGCGACGTGATTCGTCGCGACAATAAAAAATCATTTTTTTTTTTTAAAGCTGAAGACACACATTTTGTATCTCCAATGTGGGTGGTCTAAGGGTTTCAAAATTGAGTGTCGCAAGTAAGTCATAAAATAATTGGGAAAATAAACATGATAAAACAATTATGTATATTTTTATATTTCTCAAATTATTGACCCAAAAAAAATATCTTGCTATTACGTTTATTGATATTTTAAATAATGGACATACTAATAAGGTGACAAAGTCGCGTGACTTTTAAAATTTCATATTGTATGGCTTTTGTCCATTTGTCTTCATGGGCAACTAAATACTTTGGTTAGGTTTTGTAGTAACTTGCGTTATAGTGTTTCTTTTTCTATAATCTCTTTTTTGTCTTATCATTTTTTTGTTAATAGTTTGTTTATTTAGCAGGCCCAATCAAAATGATAGCTCCGGCCCATAGCCGGCCTGGGTATATTTGTAAGAAGAATATTCTTATGTGCTGATGGCGTCCATCTTTTGGGTTTTAGATTCTGTATTGATCTTTATGTGCTTTCTTCCTTCTAATCATGAAATAGTTTTTGAAAAGCATCCATAAGAACTGTAACAAAACAGAGTTTGAAACAATAACAAACCTAAGACCGTTAACACATCGACGACAAAAACAACAAAAATGACATAAATACAGAGAAACAGAGCTCTCTTGCAGAAGAAGGTAAAGGCTGAGGAGGAGGAGCAGCACCAGGAGGGCTCTGTTTACCGGTAGACGCAGTGGTGTTTTCCTTAGAGCAAGCAAAGTTACAGCGACTAGGACGAACAATTCGGTACACACCAGAGCTCGTGAGCAAATGTATGTCTTTGTTATTGTCTTGTCCGAAAGAGTAGATGTAACCAAGTGCAGGTCCTGAGCCAGCTCCTCCTGGAGCCGATGTGCACTTCATCGGCGAATCCTCGCTGCATTTAAACGGTATTTGAGAGTCCGTGAAGTTTCCGCTATCTTCTGGTGATTCTATCGCTGCCCACATCGCGTTTGCATAAAGATCTGCATATAAGTACCTGAAACAAAATGGTTTGAGGATTTAGAGCTTTTAGGATTGTGTATTTAGAGTTTAGGGCTTAGTGTGTGACTTACGTGCCATAAGAGCAAGGATCAGTTTCGGATCGATAGAAGTAACCTCCAATGATGGAAGCAGATCCTTCATGTTTGTTAACTTCCGAGTGGTTGTAGCCGAGAATCGGGAAAGTCAGGTTAGAAACCGCAGAAACATTCTCTCCGAAAGGCGATAAAGGAGAGAAAACATAAGGTCCTTCGTAGATTCTCCAGCCATAGTTTCCACCCATTGTTATGATATCAACTTCTTCATATGTATCCTGTTACATTTAAACTCAGCAATCTTTTCCGTAAGAAACTCTGCATCATCACAGAGTTTGATGCTTAAACCGTAAGACAAAAAAAAAACAAACCTTTCCAACATCTGCGCACAAGAAGTAATCTGGCCTTTCGGAGTCGAAGCTGCAACGCCACGGATTTCGAAGCCCTAAAGCCCAAATCTCAGGCTGTTGATCTTCATTGCCTTGGAAAGGATTGTTCTTTGGGATAGAGTAGTTTCCCCATAAACCAAGCTGAGAGATTTCAGATACGCCTGCAGAGTTTTACCAAATAAGAATAAAAACACCTAATCCAGACTTTGGGATACAATTTTTGGGCAATCGGTCTCGTCACTTAACTTGGCATTACATCGACATCAAGCCTCAAGATTTTGCCAAGCAACGACTTCTTGTTCTGTGCAAAGTTGTGAGTATCTGAAACTCCTCCTCCGTCACCAGTCATGAGATACAAATACCCGTCAGGCCCAAAGAGAATCTGACCGCCGTGAGATGACGAATAAGGAAGTCCCATTGTGAAAATCCTCCTCACTTCAGATGCCTTACCAGTCTTTGCCTAGATACACAAGAATCGTTGTTAGAATCTTGATCTCCAAGAAACTCGGATTTTTAACGAAATCAGATCTTGTTGAATCTTTTCTGTTTCAAACATACCGTTGAAGGGCTCGAGGAAGTACCGTTCGCTGTATATTCAGCCACGACGGTCTGATAACGACAAGGCTGCGCGCCATCGTCTTTAGGAAGCTTAGAAGGATCACAATTTACATCAGAATTGCAAGCACAACGACCAGAGCATCCAGGAGATTTGACTTTATCGCAGTTGAAAGACGCGAAAAACCGCCCGTTCTCTGCGAATCGAGGATGAAACTCCATTCCCATCATACCAAACTGCGTATCGAAACTGACTTGATCGGTTATGTCAACAAAAGGAGTTGATTCGTCGATTTCCATCGGTTCACCTGAGTCTTGATCCGGTATTGTTCCTAACCATATCTTACCCGGTTGGTTAGAGAAGAAGGCCCGGTTCGAGCCATCAGGATGAGCTACCATGTTGAGGTAAGACCCGGTTCCTATCTTCTCAACACAAATCCCTTTAGGTGGCTTTACATCATCAGTACCAGTGTCTTGGTCAACCGGTTTACCATTGAAGCATTTGGTTATGTTGTTGTTGGTTTCAGATGGTCCGCCAAAGGCGTTACAGAATTCGGTTTGGGATTTCCAGAGATCGGTTAATGTCGATGAATTTGAAGGCGAAGTAGCACCGCCTAGTAGAGTGGGACTAAAGGGAGAAGAGACAATGGAGATGTTCTGACATGATTCCCATAGCTTTGAGCATAAATCTTGAGAAGTTGAGTTGCAGAGAATTGGAATCGGAGAAGTTTCATCATCAAACAATTGTCCAGAGAATTGGTCACATTTCTGGGGGAAATAATCAGAGATTCAGAATCAGTAAGCTTCAAAACAAATCATACTATTGCGAGATGTGAAACTGAGAATCTTCAATTCAAGCGAATGGGTAAGTGAAAGATCGATCCTGTTCAATTTTATTGATTTATTAAGGAAAATGAAGGAAATTGGGTGGGACTTACAGCACAGAGAACGGATTTGAGAAGGGAAGAACAATTTGAGTCAGAGATGTTCATGGAGTTGAAGCGATTCTGCAATTCAGTATCATCTTTGGAACTGCAGCAAGTCCGTCCTGAGTAGGAATCGCAGAACTGAAGCGTCTCGTTGGTCTTGACTTGAGACTCTGACAAAGAAAAAGAGAGACCAAAACACAAAACGACATGAACACTTGAACTTAAAACGACATGAGAACATAACACTTAGCTTAAAAAGGGGACTTACTTGAATCTGAGCAAAGAGGATGAGAAGTTGTAGCAGAGAGTAGAAGCAGAAGAAAGAAGCAGACATGGAGGAAGATAGTGATGGCTTGATTCGTCCTTGCCATCATTGAGCTATGCAACGATACGGCTCTCTTTCTCTTTCTCTCACAGGAGACTCAAAGCTATATATATATATGTGTGTGTGTATATATTTGGTAGGAGGTAGGAACATAGTGGTGTCTAAATACGAAATAGACGTTGAATTTTTTGTCAAAAAATAAAATAAAGAAATCTTAAGAGAGAAATGAATAAATTCTTTGGATAGGGTGAAACGGTTACGCTAATTTGTCTATCTCAAATATAATATATGATTGGATTGGATATACAAAATTTATCAACCCTGTTCTCGAAGTTTGATTTTGGCAAAATTATCGAACTTCTTTTAGCTTATATAAGAAAAAGAAATGTGACATCCATTTCCATTTTTCTAACTCATTTATGATGATGAGACTAAAAAGAAACTAGACGATGCTTTTTGCATAACTAGATAAATTACTCAGGAAATTAACGTGTTTGCATGGTTTTTGTATATTTAGATTGTGGGTCTGTTCGTTTGTCGGTTGTTAGCTGCGGCCAGATGCATCCGTTGTTGTTCGTTTGACAGCTGTCTAGTTGGTCGTTGCGACTTATCGCAATAGTTCCAGACGTAACGTTAAAGAAATTCAGCGTCCAAAAATTTCGAATGCAGATCGCAGCGGCTAGACACTGCGTTTGGTCGCAGGAGATTGCGTCTGATAAGTGAACACCGATTAGTCGCAGCTACAGCTGCAGTCACAGCCTCCTGCGACAGGCAAACGAACAGACCATGTATCATCAAATTAGAAAGAAAAAAACAGTTTCGAAAATTGTTAATCATCTCTTTCTAACTGAAATTATTAGTTTCATAAGTCGGACAATAATGATCTTGCTTCAGACAAACTGTTAATCATCTAATAAAAGAAAATTATAGTCATAAAATAAATAAATTTTTAAAAAATTACATAAAAGAGTAAACTAATTTATGATTGATGCACTACAAACAAAAAAATCCAAACAACAAACGTATTTGATGATGAATAACGATAATTTTATGATAAACCTGCAAAGGATGTCGATTAATTAGCCTACTAATCAGTAATCACTATGCCATCCGTAAATCCAGAACTTAAGATGATTATTGAATTGATTAGCCCATTTTTATACAATTTTTGTTTTCACCATATGAAAATCCCCATTCGACAAAATAAAAACGTTAAATAGTGCTTCCGTTTTGTATACGATAGACTTTTCAAGATAGAGTAGCTAGAGACAAAAAGGCCTAGACATTTATAGAATTATAGCATTTCGATAGCCAACAAAACAGCTATATCTCGTATTTATGTATATTGTGTGATCTATTTCTTTTGGGTTTATTGATTAATTAATCTCTTCTCTTTATGTATACCAACCATGTTAATACTGTAGTAGAATATGAAATTACCTAACATGAACATTGGGTCAATTTAGTCGTCCATGTGACCATTTTACATCTTTACACCTTCAGGCTTCAATTATTATCTTTTTTTATGTTGCTCCGCATTTCTCTTTCTCACCCGCTTTATAAAGAAGCAACAGTTTTTCTGTGTTCTACTACAATTGGCAATGTCCACACGATTAATTAGTCCGAACACGTCCATTGATACACTTGTTGCAGTGATTTTGCCTAAATAGGATACGTTAACCGGTTAGCAAAGTAATACTAGTCGACTAAACGCTGATCAATTATTGCCCACTAAAACAAAACAAAATAGTGATTATCGTCTAATTTTTTTTTCAAAACAACCATCATAACGCATTTTCTCGACCCAAGTAGTAGAACAAGTTTGTAAGGCCCCATTCGTCAGACAAAAACTATATAACTCACGAGTCACGAACAAAAACTCAAAGAATGAAGTATAAACTCTTATTAATTACAAAATATAATGCATGCAACCCTACTAGCTAGACGCTTTCAAACTGAGATGATCACATATTAAAGACGACCGAATAATTTGAACAACCCACTACGACTATTATGCTAGAGAATCCATCGTTGACTAAGAGCCAATTAATAAGCTATAACTCGACATATCAAAGCGGGCCATGTCGGAGCAGATTGAATCATGGTCCCCAACTTTTAATTATAATTCGCAGTTCTAACCAGTTTTTTGTTTTCCTTCCTTAAAAGCCAGTTATGGCCTAATAATTTAACCATTTATTGTAATAATTTAACCTTTTGTTATGGCTAAAAACAAAAGGTTGAAAATTCTTGTGTCCCGACACACACAAAAATGAGACGGAAAATATCTTCACTACGGAGACGAATTTTTAAAAAGGATTCTGAGTTTGTAAAGTCGCCTAAATGTTTTTTGATAAATATAAAAGCGTAGTTTTCATATTTCCGAGACAACAAATTTCATTCTTCTACTTTCTTTTCTCTTTTTTTTTATTGATGCATGGTGTTCTGATAATTAGTTTTTTAGTAAGAATAAGAGCGTAAATTTCCTACTGGAAAAAGATGGCCAAAAATAATATTTTTGCTTCTTTTGCAGTCCATTTCCGTAGTTATTCTCTATATATTTATATAATAGACCTCACGATACCAAATTTTCAAAGAAGAAAAAATATTATCTATAAAAACAAAAAGTTAATTAAGATATACTTTTAATAACATATAGATTATGCATTGTATTGATTTATTTAAAATTTTAGTAATATTTGTTTTGTTAACTGAAGGAATTCCTGGCTGAAACCCATAAAATCTAGATTTTTTGTCATTAAATCCATTTACAGGTGGCTAAAGATGATTAAGCTCGAACTCAATCAAAGAAAAGAATTAATGCCGAAATTCTCAATTTATCAATAAATTTTAAATGAATATTTTTAAAAATAAAATGTTGGATAATATTATTTAAACAATTTTTTTAATTTGTTGAGGTATGGGATAAATTCAAATTAGCTAGAAGTCATGTGAAAGATCTAGTTGGGGAAAAAAATGAAAGTAGCCTCGAGCGAACAAAATGCAAATAAATGGCGCGATGGATTTCCTTCTCGACGTTTTCGCGTACATTGCATTCCCCAATATTTCTCACTTACTTTAGTTTATTCAACGGCATTGACTTTTTCATTAATGAACCCATTGGACTTTTGTAATAGTCTACATCTTATCAATTGTCATATAGTATATTTTTAATTGGTCTATGATGGATACATTCTAGAATTCTACTTGGCTTTTTGACATCTTGAAACAGCTAATCAGTAAACTTCACTTTATTTTTTTACTGTGTAACGAAAATCTTTCATTTATCTCAAATGATAGAAATTACCGGACTACAAAGCACTCATTATATATCCATGTTATTAGATAGGACAAAATGATACGAAACGTATATGTTTTGTCCATGAAGATGGTGGAACAAATGGTATACTAATAACAAGATAAACTTTGTATATTATATTCTATAGATGTATATTATAATGGTAACACTAGCAAGGTTTTCAAAATTCATCATTTGTTAGTTTGTTGAGAAAAAAAAATCGTCATTCGTCACCATTTTATTTATTATACATGGATAGTTGCTTCCATGTGGATTTGCACATTTCGTTCGGCGGCCAAAGTAATCAAGAAATGTATATTACATTAGTATAGTGTAATGCGTTCTCAATGTATAGAGATGTATGAATAAGAAACTAAGTGCAAAATGAAAAGCACACAAGCTATGTTTTTGTGGTATTAGGTGTTGAGTTGAGATATTCCATGTAAATCTTATTCTAAAAATCTTACGGTTATATATATATATATATAATTTTTTTTTTTTTGTCAACTAACTATTTTATTAAATCAAGTTTGGTCGAAAATGTTATTATCCTTCTGTACCGGCTCCGTCTAACTTACATAAAAAAATAAAAAAATTTGTGCTCACGCTATTTTTACAAGAGAATCAGCACGGAAATTCAATACTCGTAGAATAGAAGATAAGCTAAAGTTGATAAATAACGCTTCAAAGACATGAAAAGAGTATAGTTCCGAAATAAACGCCGACCAATCTATCGAATTTTCGATTATCTTCACCAAATCTAAACAATCTATCTCAAAATACATTGGTGATATGTGTTTTTCATTCGGTTATATATATATTCACACACTATTTATATGTATCACTATCGAACGCAGATAAGATTTTGCTTTTTCCTTTTTGACTAAAGGACAAAAAATTAAACACACGCACTAGACCATTTCCCTTATTATTACCCCACTTCCAAATTTTTGTCTCTCTCTCATCTGAAGTCTTTGTTGACCTAAGAAATATTCTTGCATCATCATAACATCATCCCGATTACACATCCGTACATGTGTGTTTCGAACGAACACCAGTTATGGTATTGTCTGAAATATTTTCATTAATAATAATAAAAGAAATATATTACTATCTAGTTCTTTGGATAACTGGTTCCGGATCTCGTAATCTTTTTGCCGCAGTGGCAATGAAGTAGGTATACTAATTTAAATGACAAAATAACAAGAAATCGATTCAATCACATCGCATTAATTTCCAAGAATACCTTCCTAAAAGGTGAATTTTGAAGTCAATTAATGACCTCATTTCTTGCCTAATTTCTTGGTAAGAATTTTCAACCACATGTTCTCTTGGTCGCGTTAATACTTTTGCTCATATTTTCGAATATTGTTGCTAAAAACTCAAAAAGATGAGTTGATTTTTTCAACCAAGAATTGGTAACTAAGACAACTGAACCAAGTTGCCTTGGCCCAGTGGTAAGAGAATGTCTATGTGGACTTCCCCCACCTGGGTTCGAGTCACCTTGGCCACAGCGGATTTAACATGGCTTCCTCTGGCCTATGGAGATTAATCAGGTGTGTAGCAAGCCCCGGATTACCCCATATTAATCAACAAAAAAAAAAAAAAAAAAAAAAAAAAAAAACTAAGACAACTGTTAGCGTGTATGTTCAAAGAAAAATCTTTACTTCTCCAAGATTTGATCCAACAACAACACACACAAAAAATTACTTGTTTTTTTTAAAGCCATAAGTCCCAAAGCCTAACCATCAAGTGCTCCAAGAGCTTTCATGTCCTCTAAGAAAGCTGTGTAAGAATCATCAATGCTCAGTGGCTTTGAAGCTGCAGATGTTTTGGCTGACTCTACCTTCACCGGTGCAGCAGAAGCCATAGCTCTTGGTTTAAAACTCAAGCTCGTGGCTATCAAAGTTTTTGGCTTCGGTTTGGTTACAGCTGCTGATTCTCTTCTGACTCGAACCGAGGCAGGGACCTGCAGATCAATAACAACAAATGAACCATTTGACTAGGTGCACTGAATTTCACATGAGATATACCAAAAAAAGTGTAGTATTCATGTAACTCACCATGGATGTAAGCTCAGGCGTGTGTTGAGCGAGTGGTCTCCTGACAACAGTAGGAGCAGCGGATTTTACATAAGACGGTTTGTTTGGTACATATGGTCTGATCATTGCTTGACCGTCTTGAAAACTAGACGGTGGTGGTCCCGGTGGAAGCGGCGGCCTCATCATAGGTGGTGGTCCAGGTGGTGGGCCATACGGTGGCCTCGGGATTAGATGACCGCCCAACATTCCAGGAAGAGGAGGATGCATATCGAGTGGAGGCGGTGGAGGTGGAAAATGCAACATTCCTGGACGCAGAAGAACATCAGGTTGAAAATTAGTCAATGAAGCGGCAGCTCCTGCAAATGTTGATTGATGTTGCTGATGTAAAGGTGGTGGTGGTGGTGGTGCAACCATCTTAGAGAGGTTAGCGTTTTGAAAACTACTGGTGTTTGACTCTGATAGACCACCCTCAGATTCGTTGCTTGGAGGCTTTGAGGGAAGGCCAGGTGGAGGCGGAGGGATGGAAGTTATATTAGCGTTTTGCACAATGGAGATGAAAATAATGTAATCAAGTTTCAATCTTTCTCCATTTAGCACACAAAATCATGTCAATTGTACCAATTTAAGACAGCTATCAATAACCGAATGAGGTTTTTACCTTGCGCTCGTCGAAGGTTTGATTTGATGATTCAGGGAATCTACCATCGCCTTCACTTCCACTTAGACCAGGAGGAGGCGGTTGGGAAGACTGAGGAAGTGGAGGATGACGAACCAGATCATGCTCTTTTGGAGGGGGGCCGGGAGGCGGTGGTGGAAATGGTGGATGGGGCACATTAAGTCCTGTAGTTGGTGGCAAAGGAGGTGGAGGTGGAAGCGGCAAAGAAGCAGATAAAGCATTATTCACATCCGGTAGAGGAGGAAGTGGAGGAGGAGCAACTAAGACGGAATCTTCTGACTCGATATTAGAAGACAATGCAGCACCGCTAGATGAAGCACCATCTGCGGAGGTTCTAGGTCCTGAAAAACGTTTAAAAACCCTAATTAAGATTTTTTAAAAATAAAGGGAAGTAAGAAAACGGACAGTTTCGATTTGTATGAAGCAGCATTAACAAAAGAGAGGTACCTATGGATGAATTATACATTGGTGGCTTTCCGGGGGGTGGTGCACCAGTTGGGTTCAAAGTAGGGTGATAATAAACAGAGTCCTGTCATGATATGAAAAAAGTAAGAAAAGTTTCGAAATAAAGCAGGGACTAGAAAGAAGACAAACTAAGTACCTCTGGTCTTAAGTCCTTTGATCTTTCATCCTCTTCACCGGTTGTTCTTCGTTGAGGTGGTAGATGACTGCATAGAAGAGAAGAACATGTTACATATAGTAGAAAGCTGATGACATCTTAACAATCAATGCTTACAGAGAAAGATAAAAAAGTAACAGAATAGAACGATTATTCACCTGAACATAACAGAGGTTGTGGCCTCTCCTTGCTCCTTCTTTTTCTCCTCATATTCCTGTGAAACAAAAAATAATAATAATAAGAAGACAAGAGATGCCAAATCAAAAGCTGGGGGTACTGTGGGGCGTAGAACCTAACTCTACCAGAGAAATACCTTTCTCTTCTTCACCACCATTTTTAGAGTATCTTCAAGCTGTCTCTTTTTATGTTTTCTTGCTTTGTCCAAAGCACCTTCAGCCTCTACGAAATTGAAATATCACCTATGTATTAGTTTGCATGAAGATATTAAGCTATTGAACAGTTGTATAAACTTGTTGGGTTTAGAGATACACGAGAAACTTGTAAGCCAAAAATAACTAGGAAAGGGTTAAAAGACAAATTGAATTTCAAGGAATAAGCTGAATTTGGGTTGATTAAGACCCTCAACATATAGCAGAGAGCATAAGCTCTGAGATCATACTAAAAGTAGAGCATGACTTACTTGACATGTCGAGTTTCCTGATCTGTTCCTTGATTTGGTCAGGATCCTTCTTCAAAATTCCCACCTCTCTGACCTTCTGTCTCTCTTTCTTGTTCTGTTAAAGAGCCAAAATTAAGGTAAAGGTTAAGTATATAGCCCACAAATCGAAATAATATTTACTGAGACAATGAGACAACTCTTGAACAATATGCTACAAAATCTAGGAACAATAAAGACAAGAGTAAAATATGAATCCAATTGAAATCAAACAGACCAATTGTAACCTGAATCTAACTAAACTCATACAGCGACAAGAACAATTATCCGAATTCGATAAGTATATTATTTAATCGATAACTTACACGTTTAATTTCCCTCTTGCGGATCTGCTTGCGGTAAGCATCAGTAGGGTTCATCACTTTCCCTCCTTTCGTCGTCTTCATATTTCCGCTTCCCAAACTCCCACCGATTTACGAGGATTTGCTCACAATACAAGAATCAACAAAGATCTTTGGGTGAGGTTTTATCTTTCTCTCTCTCGCAAAAGTAGTATTATGAATTTTCTCTCCTCCTCTTCCTCGATTCTCGATCTTCGATCTCGCTCTATCTATCTATGTCTATCTACGAGGCTCGAAATCTAAGCAAAAATAAGCAGATTTGTCTTTCTAACTAACGTTTAAGATACTGGTCTTTAATTCCACGAGCCTTGGTTTTGTTGGGCCTACGTGAGATCAAAACGGGCCACTATTGGACTATTCATTCATTTTAGAGTCAATAAAAAGGCCCATTCTTAATAATTCTGAAACTAACGAAGATATTATATATTGTTGTAATTAAAAAATAATAATACATATTTAATTTGTGAAAACACACACGACCCTAGAAGCATTACAACAAAATATAGTACCTAGCACACAAAGCAGGAGGCTATGACCTAGGATGTGTTTCGTTACTGCCACCACCTCGACGTGACCACCGAGCAGAACCTGCTTTAGCCAAACCAGAATAGTAATCTCCAACGTTTGCAACAAACAGAGGATCTCTCTCTTCCATCTTTAGAGGGTCATAACGCTTCGAACCACCATCATCACTCCCTTCATCAGACTGCTCCAACCCTTCTGTTAAATCTTCCATTGTTTTCTTCAGATTAGCCTTACTCATCTGTGCAGCCTCCCCTGTTGAAATCCCTACCATTGTTATCTTTGGTAAGAAAGGACTCTCCTGCATTTCTCTCTCTCTAGATTCCATATCCCTGAAACCCCAAAAGTTGTGTGTTTTAACCATTATTTATACTATTTTACAACATTTTGTTTTCATATGTTTCACAAAATGGGTACCTTTGATCTGATGAACCCTTTTGAGCGTCTTCTTTTTTCGACCCAGAGTGATTAAGCCAATCTCCAAAAGGAAACCAGAGAATTTGCAGTCTTTTTTCGTCTTCGCTTGGACTATCGTCTTCTACTTTAAGCAGTGATGCAGAAGTATCTGCTTCTGCTGAATCCCCAATACATCTTGTTGTTGACCCTGACGCTCTTTGGATGGAAAATGCACTCCTACGAGCAACCAGAGAAAGAATATATAAAACAAATAATGAGTGCGATGAGGCACTTAATAAGTCTTTTAGTATTGGTCTATGTGCTTCACATCAGTTAGATTTGCTACGGTTTATAGCAAAAGGAAATCTTAAATCTAAATCTTCCTTGGACCTGCAGAAAAATTCTAACGCTTTTCGAAAAGATTGAAACCATGTCCAATTTTAGTATACACAGCTGAAAGCCAATGTCAAATGTCCAAACTTCAAAATTCTTCTTTCACAGTTTCTGGTGTCAGCGTGGCATAAGGGAAAAACAAAAAGATAACAGAAGTCACTAACGCTTTCATCCAATGAATTTTTGAAAATATGAAATTCTAGCTTTGAAGAATTTGTAAGACTCAAGGAAGAAACAAAAAGATAACAGATGCATACCTTCTTTCAAAAGAATCCACCAAATATGGTAACTTTGGCTGGATCCCCGTGGCTTTTCGAAACCATCTACTACCTAGAAGTACTCTGTCTACGGCATATAGGAGCTGAATCTCTGCAGCCTTTGCCACAACACTCAGAGGAATTCCGGAACTGCCAATCTCTTCCATGGCTTCTTGAACCTGCAGTTTGATTAACACAAGAGAATAAAAACCATAAATTTTAGATATTCCAATACCAACCCCAAAGAAACAACCCAACAATAGTTATTAATTTTTTTGTCTGCTAAATATGATGACCAACCATAGTTAAAATTCATTATCTCTACATGGGAAATTCCTATTCACAGGCACCAAGCAAGATGATAAGAATAGCAACTGAAAAATTATATTCCTGCAACTCTTGCTGCTGATTATGATAATATTGACATCTTTACTTTTCTCATAATGTTGTACCTCTGGCGGCTCTAGCATGCTGTCTCCCATCTCTTCCATAACCTCTGAAGTTAAGCTATCATCAACAACATCTCGTCGTCGTTGCACGTGCCGGGTTTGGATTAAAGTATGGAAATGTTGATCCACTGACTCTTCAAGAATGTTATCTAGCACAGCCTTATCGAAGAAATATGGGGTATACCTGGTAAAGGTAGATAGCTTTAGATACTAAAAACAACCCCAGGGATTTTCGTACCCAGTGCAAAAATTTGCACAGCTGTCAATTGTCAAATTAAATAGCAGCTAAGTCTGCATGAAAATTGGAAAGCCAAGCACTTTGAATTGAGGAACAATCAACCAAAAAGCTGAAGGTTTACTCCAAAAATTGGTATTTTGTTCTGATAGTAAAACCTGGAGGGAATTAACTTCACAGAGACGAAAGACGCTAAACTAATTACACTTCCTACCAAATTCACATTGTTTTTCATCAGTAAAGCTCACCACTTAATCCCATCGGCAGTTGCAACAGCGATGTCCAAGTTTTGAGCACCGAAGACAGGAACCCCCTCCACCTTTTGTTTTTTCCCATTTGGTGGCATTGACTTGAGAAGTTTGTTGGCAGCCTTCACCTGCGAATCAGAAATCATTTCAGCTAAGAATACGGGAATAAAAGGAACAAAGAAATGCAAGTCACACAGACGTATCTCCTACCTGTCTCTCATTTGGAACAAACTGAAATAAGTGAGGCTTCTCCTGAGAAAAATTAAACAAAATAAATTCAATGCGGCATAAGATATCAGAAACAACATACTAGTGCCAATCGAGGCCTACCTTGAAATGCTCATATGCCAAATCAAGTCGACAAGCTCCAACAACTCCGCTAGGAATATTTAGTTTTTTGACATATGAAACTGAGAAAACACACATCACGTCAGAGGAAAATCCAAACCGGGAAAACATTGGTCAATCATGCAAAAAGTAAAAAAAAAAAACATGGTTTGCAATTGTGAGTTATAGGAGACAAGGAGGACGAAAAGGAAATGCAAAGATGGCTTGAAAGTCTCGACTCCCATTCATTTCAAGTTATACCAGAGTCCAATTCCGATCCAGCAGCTCTTAAAGAAGATACAAGCAAGTAAGCGCGTCTAGATTCTAAGGAATTGCTAAAAAAAAGCTTACAAAGAGAAGTGTGATTGCACCTGCATCACCTAGGTCCATGAAAAAACGGAACACAGGGCCATTCCTCTCGCTCTTAGTGATAGTTGAAAACATTTTCTTTAGCCATTCAGGTGTCCTGTGTGTATCAGCAGAGAAACAAACATGAACATAGGAAATCATATATTTCTCTACAGATTCGTTCCACAAAACGTATGCATTTTATCTAAATCACCACACTCGTTGAAATCCAATCAGTGGCTGCAGCAAGATATTGATTGGCTCTAAGAAATTTGGAGAATCTCCAAAGTCGAAAATGAAATTCGAGTGAGAAATAACCTCTTGGAGATGAAAGGAATATCGAAGTGTGTAGAAACGGCCATGAGACCAGTCCCAGTAAGGTCACACATACTGAAGACCTGACCGACGAAAGCGGGTCCACCGCGTTTGCCATCGGAGCTGAGAGATGATATCCTAACCGTTGAATTAAGGCTGGAAGAAGAGGACGTGGAGGTGGATGATGCGTTCTTGACCGTCGATTCGAACGGGAAGACATCCGAGAATCTAAGTGGGAGGCATACACGAGACGGCGTCGCTTTGGGAGGGAAGAGAGGAATGATGGAAGAGATGGAGGTGGCGGCGCTGTGGAGAAATTCGGTGGCGATGTGGCGGCGATGTTGCTTATCCGGCAAATCCATAACCTGGTTCTTCAGCCGCTCTCTCTGTCTTGCTGAGCGCAAAAGATGACTTTTGTAATTTTGTAAAAATAAAATTACGTTAAAAAGTTATTCGATCAAAAATCCAAGTTAAATCCGTTTGTAATGAGAAATTGCAATCAAATCAACTCATAGATGTTTGTGCTAATTCTTTGTTCTCTCAAATGTCAGAAAAAAACATAAGTAACACGATTGTTTTTGTTAACTTGTTACATATACAGTATTGTGCTGATCAATAATATCTAGTGATTTGCATTTGTGCTTGTGTGCTTTTAAGCTGTTCACGATTAAATCAAGACCAAAGAGTTGACATGAACACTTTAACAGAGAGAGAGAGAGAGAGTCAATAAGGTTCCATGAAATCTTATATCCTCCTACCCGGGACATCGCAGGAGCTTTTTAATTAGGTCATCCGGTCTTCATGAAAAAACTTGTCCAAAATTTCAGTAATATCAATATCTTGCCAGTAACCTTCTGTTATTTCCTCATGGAGAACAAAGTCAAAAAGAAAATGCCTCAAAACGCATTAGATTGACACACGATCGTGAACTTGTTCTGCGATTTGATATCCAGAACATGTAACCTCTCCGATTACCAAAAATACATCTATATTGACAAACTAATCCAATCTGGCTTGATGATAAATTGAAATAAAAGAAGAACATGATTGTTTGTTTGCAAAATAAGTAAACTTTAAAATTACAAATTAATGATGCTTGGAATGGGAAAAAAATAAATACAGGAGGTAAAAGGCATTCAAGTTTCCAAGTGCATGATGCTTTCATTCTTATCCATAAAAATGATATAAGAACGCAAGAAGGTTTCATCAAGCTTACCAAAGTAGTGCTCCGGTATTCCTCTGATTATAACCTTTCTCATATCATTCTTTTGCAGATCATAATAGATCATGTAATAAGGGGAAATCAAGTCAAACGGTGACAAGATAACCTCTCCGTTTTGAGTTGTACCTTCTACTATCAATGGAATGTCGCTGTCGACTAAATGCATCTGACGAGGCTGCAAAACCAGAGATTTCGTCGACCATCTTCCACCATCTCCCAAGACCCATAAGTCCACCAAACCCGTTTGTATAAGATTGGTATGATCAAAAATAGCTGGCTTTCCATCATTCTCTATGAAACCCGTACAGTCGCCTATCACATGAGGTACTTGGGTCATATTGAACTCTTCAGATCTAACATCAAAACTGACAACGATACTGCGAGAATAACAAGTGGAAGTTAAATAAAATATAACTCCATTGACGCACAGTCCCCTACTTGTAGTAATGTGAGGTTGATCAAACTCGATTCTTTTCCAGGAACCTCCGGCTTCTAGCAAGAAGACCCAATGCTCCGAGGTTATCCTCTCAAAGACTTCTGAACTTTTCGCAACAGTGCAGACAACTTTGTATTGATCAAGAACAAGACCGTGTCCGAGAAAGTAGACGGCACTCTTAAGATATTCTTCTTGAGCAAACATGTTGGATTTGATGGCCGGTAAGGTTATGCTTTGTCTGGTGGCGGGATTATAGATACACGCCTTTATGCAAACAATGTATAAACTCAAGCCGCGATGAACCACCATGCTGTCTCCTCCCATCCCTGGCAAGGTCAAATTGGGGTCCAAAGACTCAACACTATTACTAGACGATGATGATAATGATAGCAGTACAGTTTGGCCGGGGTTGTGGCAGACCTCCATTGAATCACACTCGAGGTGGTCCACCAAACTCATGTATACACGAGGTGGTCGCGTTGGGGATGCGACCGTAAGATAACGGTTGCTGAAAAATCGGGAACAAATAAGACAAGACCACAGCTTTGAGACGCACTTGAACCTCATAAGCGATTTAGCAGGTAATCTAGTCAGGATCTCGATCTGGAGAACCTCTCTCTACATGCATCTCAGAACCTCTCTGCCCAGGCATCTCATAACCTCTCTCTACATGCATCTCTGAACCAATGCATAAATATCATTCTAAATATCAAAGGTATAGTGAATCAATATGCATCTCATACTGATATTTAGACTGATATTCATCTTTTCATCTCAGAACCTCTCTCTACATATAGGCATGACTAAAATGGAACCGTAACCATATTTCGGACCGTAACCGTACCGTTTTCAAACCGTAACCAGACCGTAACCGTGTCAGACGGTTAAAAACCGTAACCGTTAACCGTAAAAATATATTAGTTATAGTTAAAAAAATTATTAACCGTAACCGTATCAAAACCGTTTGTTAACTGCAAGGTTAAACCGTAAATTTTTAACCGTAACCGTTTTAAAAATAAAATTATATATACTAATAATTATAATTAGTTATGTAAAATTAAAAATTCAAAGAAAATTATACATAATCAATTTATCAATAGCAAATGCAAATCTAACAAATAGAAATATTAATTAAAACTTAAATGTGCTAGACTAATTCATATTTTTCTAACAAATATAAAAAATATTTTAACAAAAAAGTTTTATGAAGAAATATACTCCCTCTGTTTCACAATGTCTGATTTTCTGAATATTGCACATGAAATAAGAAGCAATAAATGCTCAATTATTTGCTGTTTTATTTCTATAAAAGAGTTTATTATCTTCTTTCTCGGTTACATTTTTCTCTCACGTTCTTAACAAAAAATCATCAATAACCATAAGAGATTTAAGCAAAACAAGAAAAAATACATAGAAAAACAAAGGAAAAATATAAACAAACCAACAAAAAATTAGAAAAAGAATATTAATAATTTTTTATTTTTTATTATTCTAGTTTATCAAATTTATAATTATTTAAATATAAATCATGACATTAACCATTTATTGTCATCAGGTAACCGTAACCGTATCTAACCGTAACCGTATTAACCGGACTCGTATTTAACCATAAGCGTTTTAACCGTATATTAAACGGTTAAGGTTAAAAAAAAATCTAACCGTAACCGGTGGTTAAATAACCTTAACCGCATTAACCGTAACTGTGATCATGCTTATCTACATATCAGTCTGAATATCAATCAACATGCATCTCTGGGTTTTTTTTTAATCCTTTTATGAGTTTCTTTGAGTATCATTTTAAATTTTTGTAATATACACGGTAGTTGTTGTGAGGGTAAATTGGTAGTAAATAGTTTAGGTTTATGAGGGAGAAATGAGTTTTCAAATTTTTTGTTTCACGCTTAGGAGAAAAAATTTAAGAGGAAAAAAAGTATTTTCAAAATTTTCGTTTCCCAGCTTAATTTGTTTTCATCTTTTTAACTTCGTTGGTTAAACACGGTAAATAGTTTCCAGATTTTTTTTTACGCTATATGCATATAAATATCTATAGCGTCACTCTATTCCCACACACGAACTCACAATTCAAAAAAAAAAATCAAATGAAGATTTGGAAAAAGATTCTCCTGCGTCGCTTCCGCCGAAAGAAGAACAACCAGGTACCGTATTGAAATCATTTCTTATTGATTTCGGATCTTCATCCAGATTCAATTTCTTTCAAATCTCTTTCGGATCTTCATCTAGCAGTGGCACTGATGGCTTTTTTTCTTTTTTTTAGACTATCAAAGAAAACAAGAAGCGAAATGTAGATCTAATATTGACATTTCGCTAAGAGTTCCTTCAAAAGTAATATACTAAAATACATTAACATATCGTCCATAAGATTAAGCCTATAAAACTTTAAATGTAGTTTTCATTTGAGAGGGTGTCAGATGGTTGGGCAGAGAGTAGAGGAGCTACAAAATTGAAAAAAACCGTTGTTCAATATTTGTACAAAATACATCAAAACTATACACCAATTCCTGTTTTTCATATCTGGAAAAGACTTCATTTTTGTATTGGAATAATCTTGGTATTTCACTATTAATCACCTCATTTGAATTCTTCATGATCAAGATTAGACTTTGAATGATTTAGAAAAGTCAACGCTGTAATTTCTGATTTATTAGACTTATTATCTTGGTTATCAAAGAATTGTATATATAATATAAACTTTGATCCGCATTTTCAAGAACCATCTCCTTTTTTCTGTGTCTTTTTAACTAGTTGCCTTCCATAAATAGTCGTTGTCATAAATTACTTGATTGTAAACGACTAATTTACTTGGAATGGGTTTTAGTGTAGATTTGGTCTTAAATTACTAATAACTTAATTAACACCAAGTCCATGGAATGGGCTATGCTTTGTGTTTCATTGTAAAAGTCTAAATTAAAGACTATAATTTAGCACCAAATAAGTTAATAATTTTTATATTGTCAAAGACTATATATAATTTACTTAGAATTGGTCTTAAAATAAATGGTAAAACCAGAAGTGATCAATGGAGGGCCCTTTGTTGACCAAGAGTGAGCACATCGTCGACATTACAAACGATGGCAAATCTTCATCAATTGATGATCAGACACCACCATACGAGGGTCATGTTGAATCGAGCGATCCATATACAAATGAAAGATTTTGGAATCCAATCGAGTTTGTTGTGACATTGGTCTAGATTGTTCCAGCATTAGTAGTTCTGATTCAGCCAAAAGATGAAGAACATCCACAAACACTATTGTTTATATGGATCATCGGTTATACTTGTGGCTGTACCACCACCCTCCCTATCCTATGCTGGCGTTTTTGGTATTATAACCGAAGTCTTAGCTCCGAATCTACAGAAGAATGCTCAGGAGAGACAAGGTAATAAATTGCTTTTTATTTTTTACTTTTTTTGTATGCATTAGATTCGGATATATAATGGTGGTTTTATATATTGGTTTGCAGAATCAACGAGGTGATGGACATTTTGAAGTTTGTACTTGAAGGTTTCTTCGTGGCTTGGTTTGTGGTGTTTTTATGGAATTTTATGGCCAACTCATCATCTCTAGATGATACTAACATTAATTTCTGATATGGATTGAGGGTTTAAAGTGTTAGTACCTGCCACTTTCAAGGTTTTTATGCGATTTTCCCCAAAATTAATTTTTCAAAGTGACAGCTATTAACACTTTAAACCTTCAGAGTTTTATACTAACACTATAAACCCTCAATCCATATATTTTAACATAAACTTTATGTTATTAGCAAGAACATTTAAAATTTAAAATGAAGACCTTCAAATTAACAAACAAAAATTGATGTTATTAGCAAGAACATTTAAAATTTAAAATGAAAACAAAAGACTGAAATATCGTTATTAGCAAGAACATTTAAAATAATAACATAAGACTTTAATCATGTCAGATTAACGAAACTAAATTTTGCTTATTGAGTCTGGGGAGATGTTGAAACGGGAATGAGCACGTCTCCTACAAATCAATTTGTATCGGGGAGGTTCGGGGATTTTCTGTTAAGATAGAGCCGGTTGCGTTCCGGTCGGCAAATGAGGGGGAGGAGGTGATTTATAGCTGTGCCCGGAGGGCTGCCTACGTACCCCGGATTGGGGATCAAGCCATTCGTAGTTCGTTGTTGAGGCGGGTAGGAGAGATCTGGGGAGCTGGGAGGTCGTCTGGTCGTCAGGTCGGGAGAGCTGGGAGCTCGGGAGAGCTGGGAGCTCGGGAGAGCTGCGGAGATCTGGGAGAGCTGCAGAGAGCGGAGAGCTGGGAGAGCTGCCGAGCTGGGAGGGCTGCCGAGCTGGGAGAGCTGCCGAGCTGGGAGAGCTGCCGAGCTGCCGAGCTGGGAGAGCTGCCGAGCTGCCGAGCTGCCGAGCTGGGAGAGCTGCCGAGCTGCCGAGCTGGGAGAGCTGCCGAGCTGCCGAGCTGGGAGAGCTGCCGAGCTGGGAGAGCTGCCGAGCTGGGAGAGCTGCCGAGCTGCCGAGCTGGGAGAGCTGCCGAGCTGGGAGAACTGCCGAGCTGGGAGAACTGCCGAGCTGCCGAGCTGGGAGAATTGTTGAAACGGGAATGAGCACGTCTCCTACAAATCAATTTGTATCGGGGAGGTTCGGGGATTTTCTGTTAAGATAGAGCCGGTTGCGTTCCGGTCGGCAAATGAGGGGGAGGATGTGATTTATAGTTGTGCCCGGAGGGCTGCCTACGTACCCCGGATTGGGGATCAAGCCATTCGTAGTTCGTTGTTGAGGCGGGTAGGAGAGATCTGGGGAGCTGGGAGGTCGTCTGGTCGTCAGGTCGGGAGAGCTGGGAGCTCGGGAGAGCTGCGGAGATCTGGGAGAGCTGCAGAGAGCGGAGAGCTGGGAGAGCTGCCGAGCTGGGAGGGCTGCCGAGCTGGGAGAGCTGCCGAGCTGCCGAGCTGGGAGAGCTGCCGAGCTGCCGAGCTGGGAGAGCTGCCGAGCTGGGAGAGCTGCCGAGCTGGGAGAGCTGCCGAGCTGGGAGAGCTGCCGAGCTGGGAGAGCTGCCGAGCTGCCGAGCTGCCGAGCTGGGAGAGCTGCCGAGCTGGGAGAACTGCCGAGCTGCCGAGCTGGGAGAGCTGCCGAGCTGCCGAGCTGGGAGAGCTGCCGAGCTGCCGAGCTGGGAGAGCTGCGGAGAGCTGGGAGAGCTGCACCGAGCTGGGAGAGCTGCGGAGAGCTGCCGAGAGCTCCTTTTAGAGAGGGAAAGTTATTTAGAGAGAGAAGATGAGAGTTTTTTTCCCTGTCGATAATGAATACCAAAGGGGGTATTTATAGTGGGAGTTGAGCAGACAGCTCTCCGGTTTTTAGGGACGACGTGATGGTTTGTGAACAGTACCCGTCACGTCGTGAACAGTACCTATCACGTCCGGAACAGTGCCGAGCAGGTCGTGAACAGTAATCGGCAGGTCGTGAACTGTACCCGGCACGTCGTGAACAGTACCGGCACGTCATGAACAGTGCGGAGCAGGTCGGGAACAGTAACCGTATCTGCATAGTGGATGCTGGGCCTTTGGTGTTGGGCCTTTTGCTTTGGAATGGGCTAAAAAATGGGGTGTGCTCATCACCACACCCACAATAGCCCTCCCCCAAGTTCGGCGAGTGAGTGTCGAAGTCGGCGGACGAAACAAGTCCTAGTTCGATATATTTTAACCTGCAAGTAAGGTTGAACTTGATTAGAGTTTAAAATCTTATGAACGAGACTAGGCTCGGCACTTGTTGATCGTGATTACTGCGAGATGAGCTCGGCTTATCCTTTGCGAGCCGGAGCTCGGCTTACGGGTTCGACCCGGGGTGCGAGGCGAGAGCTCGGCTTACCCTTTGCGAGCCGGAGCTCGGCTTTCGGGTTTGACCCGAGGTGAGAGGCGAGAGCTCGGCTTATCCTTTGCGAGCCGGAGCTCGGCTTTCGGGTTTGACCCGAGGTGCGAGGCGAGAGCTCGGCTTATCCTTTGCGAGCCGGAGCTCGGCTTTCGGGTTTGACCCGAGGTGCGAGGCGAGAGCTCGGCTTACCCTTTGCGAGCCGGAGCTCGGCTTTCGGGTTTGACCCGAGGTGCGAGGCGAGAGCTCGGCTTATCCTTTGCGAGCCAGAGCTCGGCTTTCGGGTTTGACCCGAGGTGCGAGGCGAGAGCTCGGCTTTTGAGGAGAAAGAAAAGAGTAAAAAATGAAATAAGCTTGGCACTTATCTGTATGCAGCTGTTCGGAGATGAGGGCGATGTTCCCGACATTTGCCGAGCTACTCTTTGCGTGTAGAAAAATCCTCAAACCCCCTCCTTCTAGCGCCAATTGTTGAAACGGGAATGAGCACGTCTCCTACAAATCAATTTGTATCGGGGAGGTTCGGGGATTTTCTGTTAAGATAGAGCCGGTTGCGTTCCGGTCGGCAAATGAGGGGGAGGAGGTGATTTATAGCTGTGCCCGGAGGGCTGCCTACGTACCCCGGATTGGGAATCAAGCCATTCGTAGTTCGTTGTTGAGGCGGGTAGAAGAGATCTGGGGAGCTGGGAGGTCGTCTGGTCGTCAGGTCGGGAGAGCTGGGAGCTCGGGAGAGCTGCGGAGATCTGGGAGAGCTGCAGAGAGCGGAGAGCTGGGAGAGCTGCCGAGCTGGGAGGGCTGCCGAGCTGGGAGAGCTGCCGAGCTGCCGAGCTGCCGAGCTGGGAGAGCTGCCGAGCTGGGAGAGCTGCCGAGCTGCCGAGCTGGGATAGCTGCCGAGCTGGGAGAGCTGCCGAGCTGGGAGAGCTGCCGAGCTGGGAGAGCTGCCGAGCTGCCGAGCTGGGAGAGCTGCCGAGCTGGGAGAACTGCCGAGCTGCCGAGCTGGGAGAATTGTTGAAACGGGAATGAGCACGTCTCCTACAAATCAATTTGTATCGGGGAGGTTCGGGGATTTTCTGTTAAGATAGAGCCGGTTGCGTTCCGGTCGGCAAATGAGGGGGAGGAGGTGATTTATAGCTGTGCCCGGAGGGCTGCCTACGTACCCCGGATTGGGGATCAAGCCATTCGTAGTTCGTTGTTGAGGCGGGTAGGAGAGATCTGGGGAGCTGGGAGGTCGTCTGGTCGTCAGGTCGGGAGAGCTGGGAGCTCGGGAGAGCTGCGGAGATCTGGGAGAGCTGCAGAGAGCGGAGAGCTGGGAGAGCTGCCGAGCTGGGAGGGCTGCCGAGCTGGGAGAGCTGCCGAGCTGCCGAGCTGCCGAGCTAGGAGAGCTGCCGAGCTGCCGAGCTGGGAGAGCTGCCGAGCTGCCGAGCTGGGAGAGCTGCCGAGCTGGGAGAGCTGCCGAGCTGGGAGAGCTGCCGAGCTGGGAGAGCTGCCGAGCTGGGAGAGCTGCCGAGCTGGGAGAGCTGCCGAGCTGCCGAGCTGGGAGAGCTGCCGAGCTGGGAGAACTGCCGAGCTGCCGAGCTGGGAGAGCTGTCGAGCTGCCGAGCTGGGAGAGCTGCCGAGCTGCCGAGCTGGGAGAGCTGGGAGAGCTGCACCGAGCTGGGAGAGCTGCCGAGAGCTCCTTCTAGAGAGGGAAAGTTATTTAGAGAGAGAAGATGAGAGTTTTTTTCCCTGTCGATAATGAATACCAAAGGGGGTATTTATAGTGGGAGTTGAGCAGACAGCTCTCCGGTTTTTAGGGACGACGTGATGGTTTGTGAACAGTACCCGTCACGTCCTGAACAGTGCCGAGCAGGTCGTGAACAGTAACCGGCAGGTCGTGAACAGGACTGGCACGTCATGAACAGTGCGGAGCAGGTCGGGAACAGTGCGGAGCAGGTCGGGAACAGTAACCGGCAGGTCGTGAACAGTACCGGCACGTCATGAACAGTGCGGAGCAGGTCGGGAACAGTAACCGTATCTGCATAGTGGATGCTGGGCCTTTGGTGTTGGGCCTTTTGCTTTGGAATGGGCTAAAAAATGGGGTGTGCTCATCACCACACCCCATTTTTGCTTTGGTGTGGTGATGAGCTGGGAGAGCTGGGAGAGCTGCCGAGCTGGGAGAGCTGCCGAGCTGGGAGAGCTGCCGAGCTGGGAGAGCTGCCGAGCTGCCGAGCTGGGAGAGCTGCCGAGCTGGGAGAACTGCCGAGCTGCCGAGCTGGGAGAGCTGCCGAGCTGGGAGAACTGCCGAGCTGCCGAGCTGGGAGAGCTGCCGAGCTGCCGAGCTGGGAGAGCTGCCGAGCTGCCGAGCTGGGAGAGCTGCGGAGAGCTGGGAGAGCTGCACCGAGCTGGGAGAGCTGCCGAGAGCTGCCGAGAGCTCCTTTTAGAGAGGGAAAGTTATTTAGAGAGAGAAGATGAGAGGTTTTTTCCCTGTCGATAATGAATACCAAAGGGGGTATTTATAGTGGGAGTTGAGCAGACAGCTCTCCGGTTTTTAGGGACGACGTGATGGTTTGTGAACAGTACCCGTCACGTCGTGAACAGTACCCATCACGTCCTGAACAGTGCCGAGCAGGTCGTGAACAGAAACTCTCCCAGGTCGGGAAAAAAACTCTCAGCTCTCATCTTCTCTCTCTAAATAACTTTCCCTCTCTAAAAGGAGCTCTCGGCAGCTCTCCCAGCTCGGTGCAGCTCTCCCAGCTCTCCGCAGCTCTCCCGGCTCGGTGCAGCTCTCCCAGCTCTCCCAGCTCGGTGCAGCTCTCCCAGCTCTCCGCAGCTCTCCCGGCTCGGTGCAGCTCTCCCAGCTCTCCCAGCTCTCGGCAGCTCTCCCAGCTCTCGGCAGCTCTCCCAGCTCGGCAGTTCTCCCAGCTCGGCAGCTCGGCAGCTCGGACAGCTCTCCCAGCTCGGCAGCTCGGCATTTCTCCCAGCTCGGCAGCTCTCCCAGCTCGGCAGCTCGGCAACTCTCCCAGCTCGGCAGCTCTCCCAGCTCGGCAGCTCTCCCAGCTCGGCAGCTCGGCAGCTCTCCCAGCTCGGCAGCCCTCCCAGCTCGGCAGCTCTCCCAGCTCTCCGCTCTCTGCAGCTCTCCCAGATCTCCGCAGCTCTCCCGAGCTCCCAGCTCTCCCGACCTGACGACCAGACGACCTCCCAGCTCCCCAGATCTCTCCTACCCGCCTCAACAACGAACTACGAATGGCTTGATCCCCAATCCGGGGTACGTAGGCAGCCCTCCGGGCACAGCTATAAATCACCTCCTCCCCCTCATTTGCCGACCGGAACGCAACCGGCTCTATCTTAACAGAAAATCCCCGAACCTCTCCGATACAAATTGATTTGTAGGAGACGTGCTCATTCCCGTTTCAACAGGAGACAACCCAAGCAAAGTCGAGAAACTAGTCCCCTGACGAACCCATTTCAAACAATCCATATCCATGGCCAAAACTTGAGGAAGCATTAGTGTTTATTCCTGTCATTTGTGAATGTGTGGCTGGAACATAAGGAGTTGTGAAGCTATTTGACCCCCTCAAATTTATAATATCACCTGGAAGACCATATTTATCAACGCCAGTAAGCCTTTCCAAAAACTGGATTTTATTGTCTTCACTCCGTAATTTCATAAATCCATCACGAACATCCTCGTCGTTCATCAACAACTTATTTGCTGCCCACCAAAATTTTCCCATCGGTTCAACCGTCAACTGTCTAATACAGCCAAAGCATCTCCAAAAGTTGCTTTTGAGTTGTGTCGTGAACGTAAGACATCCAATAAACCCGTACGAGACCCTTCATCAAGACGTTGAAAGCATGTTGGAACTTGAGTCTCAAAGTTGAACCTTCTTCGATTTGTACGTCTAGTACTAGTAGTAGTCTTCGGAACACACAAGCTTGGTCTATTTGTACGAGAAGGAGAACTTCGTGCTTGTTCTCTTGTAGTGGGTATTGGTGATTGACCAGCTCGTGGAAACTCATCATCAGATGTTAGATCTAAGGGAAGTTGAGTCTCATTATATTCTGTAGTTTCATCCACTCCTATATCATCATCGATACCTCCCTCATTTAAAGTTTGTTCGAGGTGTGTGTGGCGAGTAACGATCATCCTGCTCCACGTCATGTTCACTATAAATTTGATCGAGTATATCTTTGAATGGAAGAGGCTTACTTTGCAACACTCGTACAAATTTGCCATTTTTTCCAAATTCCTAGAAAATAAAAATAAAACTAATTATAAATCAAGAATATTGCATGTAGATTTTAATATCGTATGGTAATAAGTCGCAATTCTGTCATTCCAACAATCCTCGGGCATCTCTATCTGTCCGGTTGTAGGATTAGTCGAAACACCGGTGCGATTGACTAACATACTGTTATAGTGCCACATTTTCCGCATATAGTTAATTCTGCTTTTCATCTCTGGTTCCCAATTCAACCTAACTCCAGTCATTTCATAAAATTTTTCCTCAACTCTTCTTTTGTCAGGATTATCAGGCAATCTTATGACGTAGCCTTTTGCTTTTAGCTCGTTGTTCACAAGTTCGAGAAAAATTTCGGTATATCTAGGACTCCATATATACTGATATAATTGAAGGTAATAAAGTGTAAAAGTATAAGCTAAACAAATATATGTTGATATATAAATATTCAAAGCTATATAAAAAGAGGTGTTACTTTAGGATCATCGGTTGATTTATCTTTACGCTTTGAACGTCCTCCTCCTCCAGTACTTGATCGACCATTATTTGCATCTTTGCTTCGCATATTCCTGATAAAAAAAAACATTTAAATAAACATAGGTTACATAATTAAGAGCTTTCAGAATCAATAATTATTCACTGCAAAGTTATATAAGAGTTTGGCCACTTAAAATCAAACGCATGCAATGTTAGGTTGATTTTGGGTGCAATTATTCTATGAGATCCACTCAAATTTAAAAGCACACACATATAATTTAACAAAAAAAAAATAACTACAAACCCAAAGTTAAAAAGTTTACTTGTATGTGGAAAATAAGTTTGGAAAATACATCAAAAAGGCTCCTATGGAAGAATTAAAAAAATGATTGCCAAAATTATAAGAAACGTACCTTTCATTCATGATTAATTTTTTTTTTTTGTTGAAATGTTATATTAATTGATCAACAAAGAGGATTATGTACAAAAATACTAAGATAAACGAAAAGCAGGAGAACAGAGTCTCACAAGTTCAAATGATCTAGAGTAAGGGAATACAATTTAAGAAGAAAGATTTATCCAGGAGGGATAGACCGAACGGCGTGCCATCGAGAGAGAATAGGAATGTCGTCGTCACTATGTGACGGGAAGAGAGATTCATGGTTAATTTTTTGTTTGATAAGAAATGTGTTTAGTGCATCATTCTTGTTTGTGACGATAAATTTTGTTATGTGGTAGTGTATTTATAAGAGGGAGTATACGTTGGTGTTTTATTTTATTTTTAATATAATTTTCAAAATTTGAAAATAAAATCTTTAGATATAAAAATTTGAGTTGATTTTGTATAACTAAATATCTATTAATTTATTTACATATAAAATATTGAATGTTTTGTTTATTTCCAAGATTTTCTGAATAATATATTTTTTCTAGCTCACATAATATTTATTTTAATTAAAAAATTATTTTTAAAAAAATTATTTATCCATTGTTCCTCACCTATTTTGAGGGGTAACAAATTTCAGCGTAATCAATCATTTTTCAACTCATTATATGGGTCCTATTAATTTTTAGAGGAATGCAATTTTAGCTCAAATTATAAGTTTTAAGAGAAAAACAGTGGAATCAATGATTCAACTCATTTTTAGTCCTCTATTATGTCAACCAGTTGGAACCTTTATATTTATTTGTATTCCTCTAAATAGTTACCATTTATCTTAACTATTAGTTCTCTACAATTTATTCATTTCATTCAACTTATTCAACTTAATAGTATTATTCCGCTCATTTTTATTCTATTCATCATGATTCAACTTATTCAATTTTTTTTTGTTGATAACTAGTTTGCAGCCAAAGAAAGAAAAAAGATAGAAGAAAAAACATGTAGTGAGAAACACTCTGGCTTTACGGACGGGTACCATACGGAATTGGTGCTCTTTTTTTTTGTTTAAAAGAAAAACCGTTTTGGAAAAAAAAAAAATTAAATTGTCTTTTAAAATTAAATAATAGGACGTGGGTTGTGTTGTTCTTTTGTTTGATGTGTGTTTGTGTAGAGGCTAGAAAAAAATTGGTTTGTGCATAAATTTTGTAATCGTCACACTTTCTTAACCTGATAAATTTAACATGTTAAAAATTTATAAATTTAAAGACTTCAAACAATGAGTTTTGTATTCAAAACCTGGGAATTTGTGTGGTAAATTGTGAACTGTTCGTTTCTTGGACACGTGTCTCTATTTCGCCAGTCCATCACCTCTTCGCATATGGCCACAATTTTTTTTATGCACATGGCTGTTTCTTTCATTGAATGGGACCCATTTGTTTTTATTTTCGATGTTTCATACATTTATTATTATTAGGTTTTTTTTTCTTTTCCTACAATCATCACTCATAGCGATACGGCGTCGTACGAAAGTTAAAACTAGTAAGTAAATGGCAGCTCATCTTGCTTAATATAACTTTGATTTGATTGTTTTTTTTATCCGTTTTTTTATTTTTTTATACTTTAATGTGCTTAGTTAGGTGAGGTCAAAAGTATTTCAACTAAATGTATATGTACTGGATTAGATTCACAAGAAACATGTATATTTTCGTGTACGTTACTTATTTTGACCCGATTGGCATGGACGTTCGAGGCTTATACGAATGAAACATCTAATTTGTTATATTCAAGAGGGAAATAAATCAGCCTGTTGGGACTTGGGAGTTTGAAGTCGGTGAAGGAAGTTACGCCTAATTTGCTAAACAATTCAATTTTCTCAAATTCGTATTTAACAGCTACAACTAGTGCATTTACACAAAAGGAGAATTTGTAGTATTTGTTACAGCTTTTCCAAATAAACCCATTTACTGCATTCTAAACCCAAAAATAAATTGTAAACCTTAACCGAATGTGTTGGAGACAACATTACTTGAACGAAATAGCAACATATCGTAAGGGATAATGCTAAAATTAGTTCTCTCTCACAGGATACTATTCACTATCAAAAATTCATCTTACCTCCATATTTCCAAATTAATTACAATTTTATCTCTCTCTCATCTAATACTCTCTGATCGATGAAAGAAGAAAGAAAAAAAAAGGAGAACAAGAAAGGAAAAGAAAAAGAGATGAAGATAGTGTAGGACCAAAATTTACACTACAGACAGGAAAGATTTAATCACAATAATATGTAAATAAACAGTTTAAGGAACAGACGATTTATAAACGATAAAGCAATATAAGATCTGAGGAGGCGAGATAAATCTCTTTCCTTAACTCTAAGAATCTCCCGTAGTGTGACGGGGTTTTATAGATCCATGAGTCCCAGGATACAACCAAAGTTTAACTGAATCATCAACACCATGATTCATGTCTATCGACCATTATTCTACGATACTCTCGAAATTAAAACTTACTCTAAGCAGTAGGGAATTGAAGAAACGATTGCTAGAACTTTTAGTAAGTGTTTTTTTGTGTATCAGAGGATCATTTTTTAGGTGAAAATCGTGTTGTATATATAGGAGAGAGGCTAGGGTTTTTCCATGACAGAAAAGGAATATTTCTAGAATAACCTAGGCGGCTGCGATTTTTAAGTCGGCCCGCTGGGTATCGATCGATACCAAGGGGTATCGATCGATACCTCAAAAAGTCCACGGGCCCAATCAAGGCCCAAGATGCGAACGTCGCACGTATGGCTTTTCTTCTCTCATGTTGTTCATTTAAGACACAACCATTCCAACATATATACACGAGAAAACATTTCTCGGTTAATGAAAACATTTCATTAGAAAGAGCTTAACTCATTTCTTTTCACACTAACACAATTTTATCAAACCCTCAGGCTTTGACAAAAAATTAGTTCCAACAATCCCCCACATGAATAGAAATGACTCTAAACATATGAAAATTGAACAGACTAGACTTTACTAGACATACTTGACTAGACTCATCTAGACGTAGACAGACTTTCGAGAGTATACGAAAATGTAACTGTCACTGAATGGTAGCGTTTTTCAGCTTTGAACCAAACAATTTTAATATCTGTTGCGTTTACTCGGCCAGGAGGTGAACATGATGTCTTGAACCACCCGGATTTTGATGTAAACTGATACAACAGATATCGCACAGCGACATTTTCTCGTAGAACTTTGTTCTCTATTGGGTTCATTTTGGCCTTGAACATTCCTGGTATTCGTGAGTGAATTTGGAGAATATAGCCTTATCCTTCATTCTCCTAGAAACGGCCCCATTTCACACTTCACTAGGTGATCTTTTATTAGCTTGTTTTCAGAAGTGTCCTGTCACACTCCACTATATACACAGCTATGCAATCATTAAAAGCCAACGCTTATCCTTACTATCCACAGGTAGCACTGTTTTATCATCCTAGGAACTGGGCAGAGACATAGTCTCACAGTGCTCAACTCGAATCAGTTTAATTTTGTTTCCCTTTGAACCTAGATCTTGGGATCTCCAGTCACATAGGTTGGGTATCTGTCAAACGTCATCTTTTTCTATAGGCTTTAAACCCATTCCTTTTGATGATTTTACAATTTGATCTCACGGCAAACCTTTGGTAAACGGATCCGCTAGGTTATCAGCCTACTTGATGTAATCTATCGTTATTACACCAGTTGAGATCAATTGTCTAATGGTCTTGTGTCGTCTTCTTATATGACGAGACTTGCCATTATATAGATTACTCAGTGCCTAAGAGATATCTCACTAACTCTCACAGTGTACACATAACGATGGCACTGATTTTTCTCCCACATCGGGATATCTTCCAGAGAATTTCGAAGCGATTTTGCTTCCTCTGCAGCTTTATCTAAAGCTATAAACTTTGACTCCTTGGTTAATTAGGCCAAGAGTGCTTGTTTGGAAGATTTTTAGGATACTGCTGCATCACCAAAATATTATCCACTTATAATATCTGTCAGGTTTACGAGACCAAGAGGTGAACATAATGTCTTGAACCCCCCAGACTTTGATGTAAATCGAGACGACATATAACGCTGGATAATTCAACATTCTAGTTATGGCTTTCCACAGAGTATGACCTGGATTACTCATGTAGCGACTTATTTACTGAATGCGCCAAATCGGATCTAGTACGATTCATCAAGTACGTTAGACTTCCGATAATTCTTGCATACATCACTTGTGATACAACTTTATCACAATTGGATTTATTGCAATCTTGTTTGAGTAGTTCTCAAAACATTCTAGGATCTTGAGACAAGATTATCCACTAATCTTATGTCTATCAAACTTCCCACTAAACACTTTCTTAGTGTGTTGGATTATGTCCTTCTTGCTTCCATGATGAACGTGTCATCTTATAAACATAACAAAACGTATCCACGTGGAGTACTTTTGATGTATATCACCTTAAGTGATTTTGAAGCTATTTGACATCACTTTGTTGTCAAACTTTCCAAGTTATTGCTTAGGAGCTAACTTAAGCTCGTATAAGGACTTTGCAAGTCTACTTATTTTCTTTCCTTGTTCAGGAGTGACATAACCCTCGGGTTGTTTCATGTAAATCTCCTCTTCTAAATAGTCGTTTAGAAAGGCAGATTTTACATCCATTTGATGGATTACAAGATCTCATATTGCTGTAATTCCAATCAGCATACGACTAATTTCAACTTTAGCCTCTTCTGCTTCTTTACAGAAGTACCAGAATTGCTCGATCTAGGTTCAATGCCCGTCAAGCATCGATCAATACTCATGGGTATCGATCGATACCTCTAAAAGCGTAAGAGCCCAAGAGATCAATTGCTCGCTTAGAGCTTATCCTTTACTTGGATGTCTGGTATATCTCATTTATACACCATAAAGCAATCAGCACTACATTGTGTGCATATTCAATGAAGATACAATCCACCGTTTTTGGTCCGATTGTCAGCTTCTTAGGTGGTTGCTAGGCACCCCCACACTTTCATGTATTTGTATAGAAACACATTACTTTTCCAAAGTTCACATGAAACATTTTCAGTGACTTTGTGTGGTATTTAGTTCAGGATATAACTTGTGGTAAGCAATACTTCCCCCCACATTTCTGGACTTACCCAGATTCCTGCAACATTGCATTCATCATTTCCTTGAGAGTTCTGTTCTTTCTTTCAGCAACTCCATTGGATTCAGGTGAATAGGGATTAATCGTTTGATGGATACTACCATGTTCATCTCCTCTATCACTTCAACTATATTGATAGTTCTTTCGAGTTGGTTTTCAACCTCGAGTTTAAACTCCTTGAGTTTTCCAAGGTCTCGTATTTGCTTCTTAGCAAATAGACATAACAATATTTCGTACAATCCTCAACGAAAGTCACAAAATATTTTTCACCACCTTTTGTATGAGTCAAACCAAGAGGTTCGCTCGATTGTGGTGTTTTAGTGAGTTTGGTTAGAACGCAAACCTCACACTCATCTTTGCTTATTTTGTATTTCTGGATCTCATTCAATCTACGCATAGATTCGAATATACTTTGACTGAAACATTCAGATCAAATACTAAGAGATTTTGTACCATAAGCAAATGATTCTTTCTCATTAATGTCAGCAACATTGGTTACATTAATTTTAAGTCCGACTGTCTCAACGTTAATTTGGACCAGTCCGTCCTTAATATAGACAACATTCTTTGTCAATACATGCTAATCAGCTTTGACAATTGACTATGAATTCGTGCCTAATTAGCATTGTGCCCTAAATAAGATTTTTATGCATCTCTAGCATATGTTTTACGTTAGTGAGAGTGAGCTTCTTTGAAAAGTCAACTTCAGCACTATGAATAAATTCTTGTCATTATTTATGGTAGGAGGGAAACATTCCCATATCAACGCATATATGAGCTATTACATTGGTATAATACCACCACTCATTTGGGTTATGCTTAACCATATTGACTCCGAGGATGACATTACACATGTCTATCTCGACTAAATTGGCTTCAACCATTCCATTATTTTTTACACCACCAGATCTAACAATGATCACATCGGTGTTGTTAGTCATATTGAAATTTGATTTTGTTCAAGAGAATCAAACCAAATTAATATACTAACCAATACTCAACTCTCAAGTTAAAATGGTAAAATTAAATTCAATTTCTAGAATTTAATAAACTTAATACAATATCGAATTGTATTAGTATTCTTGAACTCATATCAAGAATCGCAAGAGGCCTGTTGAGTATCGATCGATACCAATGAGTATCGATCGATACCTCAAAAATCCAATGATTTAATTATTCGATTAAATCAGCCTCCAATATTTAATTGAGCTTCAATTAATTATTCCAAAATTCGCAAATTTTTGGACACATAATATTGAGCTACACGTCTTTAAATTTTGTCCAAGGCTTTATCTTTACTCCGCAGTAGAAAGATGTATCAATATCTCGTGCAATCGTCTATGAATGCCATGAAATATTTATTGCCTCCTCTGGTTTGAATATATTTCAAATCACATAAGTCTGTGTGAATTAAACCTAGAGGTTCTGTTGTTCTTTGAACGCTGGGTGATGGCGTTTTAGTGAGTTTGGCTTGGACACAAACCTCACATTTGTCTTTGCTTAATTTGCATTTAGGAATCATGTTCATGTTCATTAATCTACTCATAGATTTGAAATTAACATGTCCTAATCGTTCATGCCAAATATTAAAAGACTTAGCGAGATAAGCAAATGGTTTCTTATCATTAATCTTTAGGGTTCTACGAGGTGGATGCCTCGGTTACATTATCCTTTCGGATTACTTCCTCAACAGATATCTTACACAGATTATCACATACAAAACCCTTACCCACATACATCCCATTTTTCGTTAGGATTAGCTTATCACCTTCCAGCTTCACAGAGAATCCATGCTTACTTATGAGCGATCCAGAGATCAGATTCTTGCGCATATCTGGTACATGGATGACGTTCGTGAGAACTAGTTCCTGTCCAGAGGTGAGCTTCAGAACAACCTTCCCGTGACCATCACCTGTCGACGAGGCGGAATTTCCCATCAAGAGTTTATCACCACTCTTGTTCTTTGTGTATGTCGAGAACATCTCGCGATCCATACAGATGTGTCTGGTTGCACCACTGTCGAACCACCAAGTCTTTGGATGGCTCTCTGCAACATTGGCCTCAGTGACTACAGCACACATGTCAGCTTCTGTCAAGTTTGCTTGACCTTTCACTGTTTCAATCAGACTCGCAGTCGTTTGATCCACTTTGTCACTGGTTTTCTCCATAGTTCCAGAGTTGTTGTCAACGTTGTTTGTCATTTCTCTAGGACAATGAGAACACAACTTTCAGTTAGTACCGATATATAAACTCAAGAATCGCAATTCTAAGACTGATATCGAACTGAATCGCATTGGTGTCGATCCATACTCCTTGGTATCGATCGATACACCCACAATGTCTATCGATACACCCATATGGTGTCGATCGATGCCCTCAGTGTCGATCGATACACCCTTGGTGATGATCGATGCACGTGAGTTTTGCATAAGATCTATCGATACACCTCGGTGTCGATCGATGATCAGCTTGTATCGATTGATACACATATAGTGTCGATCGATGCACCCTGTGTGTCGATCGATGCAAGTGAATTTTTACACAGGATCGATCGATAAACCACAGTGTCGATCGATGCTCGATGCACATACTGTGTTAATCGAAGCATCTTGGTGTCGATCGATACACATTGAGTGTCGATCGATACACCCTGGGTTCCTATTGATGCTCGATGCACATACTGTGTCATTCGAAGCAACCTGGTATCGATCGATACACGCTCAGTGTCGATCGATATACCCTGGGTGTCGATCGATACAAGTGAATTTCACAGGATCGATCATAGCACCAGTGTCGATCGATACCTGTGTCTTATACACAGTATCGATCGACATAGACCAACTTGGTCGATGCAAAGTATCGATCGATACACTGAGGTGCCGACCGATACACTGTTTGCATGGTATCGATCGATACACTTAAGTGTCGACCGATACAATTTAGTCCAATATCGACCGATACCATAGGGTGTCGATCGATACTCACAAGGTCTCGATCTGAATCGAACCTATCAAGAACAGATGTGTGTTCGTTGATTATACCGTTCTTTAATCGCAATTAAAGACGGTTTTTTTAGAAGATGTTTAAGCAGATCTGCTTCTACTACACGTTTCAAGTTGCTAAACAGCTGTTTGATTAACGTTTGAGTATCACTAGCAGAATAACATCTTCTTGAAAAAATAGAGAGAGATGAAGATTGCCTCTACTACACGTTTCAATTTGCTAAAAGCTTTTTTTGACAACGTTTGAGTATCATCAGCAGTCGAAGAATCGTTTAAAAACCGTTTAAAAAACCGTTTATTTACTCGTGATTAAAGATCCAATTGAAGTAATAAAACAGAAATTGGATCTTCTTAGAGTTAAGATTGTAGGACCAAAATTTACACTACATACAGGAAAGATTTAATCACAATAATATGTAAATAAACAGTTTAAGGAACAGACGATTTATAAACGATAAAGCAATATAAGATCTGAGGAGGCGAGATAAATCTCTTTCCTTAACTCTAAGAATCTCCCGTAGTGTGACGGGGTTTTATAGATCCATGAGTCCCAGGATACAACCAAAGTTTAACTGAATCATCAACACCATGATTCATGTCTATCGACCATTATTCTACGATACTCTCGAAATTAAAACTTACTCTAAGCAGTAGGGAATTGAAGAAACGATTGCTAGAACTTTTAGTAAGTGTTTTTTTGTGTATCAGAGGATCATTTTTTAGGTGAAAATCGTGTTGTATATATAGGAGAGAGGCTAGGGTTTTTCCATGACAGAAAAGGAATATTTCTAGAATAACCTAGGCGGCTGCGATTTTTAAGTCGGCCCGCTGGGTATCGATCGATACCAAGGGGTATCGATCGATACCTCAAAAAGTCCACGGGCCCAATCAAGGCCCAAGATGCGAACGTCGCACGTATGGCTTTTCTTCTCTCATGTTGTTCATTTAAGACACAACCATTCCAACATATATACACGAGAAAACATTTCTCGGTTAATGAAAACATTTCATTAGAAAGAGCTTAACTCATTTCTTTTCACACTAACACAATTTTATCAAACCCTCAGGCTTTGACAAAAAATTAGTTCCAACAGATAGATGGTTGAGGTTGGCGATAACTGAAGGTGGAGATGAAGGTGGACGAGGATTTTGTTAACATTGTTAGCACGTTAAAAGTTATCGCGATATGATAACTAGGTTAACACGATAACGATATTATATTGTTAGCACGTTAACACATTACAAATATCATATATTATTGTTAACACGTTAAAAGTATCAGATATTATTGTTAACACGTTATAAATAGCAGATAATCCATATATTATTGTTAGCACATTACAATTATCAGATATTATTGTTAGCACGTTAACATTCTATATAACTTGTTATTGTAATTGTTATCATGTTAATTATGATAACGCGATAAACATAAAATTATCGCGAAACCAGTGTTGCTGGTGAACAGTGCGGCTGATTCATCTCATCGGATATTATTGTTAACACATTAAAAGTATCAGATATTATTGTTAGCATGTTATAAATAGCAGATAATCCATATATTATTGTTAGCACATCACAATAATCCGATATTATTGTTAGCATGTTACAATTATCGGATATTATTGTTAGCACGTTATAATTGATTATCGAATATTATTGTTAACATGTTATAATTATCGGATATTATTATTAACATGTTAACATTCGAATCATATATTATTTTTAGCACATTATAATTATCGGATATTATTATTAGCACGTTACAATTATCGTATATTATTGTTAGCATGTTAAAATTTTATATAACTTATTAACATGGTAAATTCTTAATTATTATTAGTGAATATTATATGTAAATTACATGTTAATATAACTATTATCCGAATATTATTGTTCGTATGTTACAATTATCTGATATTATTGTTAGCACGTTATAATTAATTATTGGATATTATTATTGTTAGCACGTTATAATTATCGTATATTATTGTTAGCATGTTAACTTTTTATATAACTTGTTAACTTATATGTTAGTACGTTAACATTGTTACCACGTTAACATTTTATATAATTATTATTAGCACGTTAATATTTCATATAATTATATGATTTGTGAACAGTATACCCGGCTTCTTTTGTCGGAACAGGAGTTTTGAGTTTAGTGGCATTATCTGTAATTTTGCAAAATGACAAGGATATTTCTGGTTTAAGTTTTTTCTCTCTTTCCAAATTACCTAATTTTCTATTATCTATAGTTAGATTGTTAATAAATGGGTCAATTGTTGATATTGAATGAATTCATCATTTTTAATTTTAATTTTAATAATTAATTGTTTTATTTCCCATTGTAGGTAAGCTATTTTTTTCGGTCTTGACGCAAGGAGAAAAAATGTTGAAAAAGGCAGTAAGAAAGGCTTTAATAAAAGAAAGAGAACGACAAAAAGAAAAAAGAAAGGATATTATTGTGGGGCGAGAGAGAGAGAGAGAGAGTGTTAGCTTCCCATACTGCCACTAACCTTTAGCGGTTTCCTCATCTTCTTCTTTCATTTCTTCTTTCTCTCAATCAAAGATAACGAACAATTCATCACATCGCAGGTTTCTTCATCCTAAGTTTTCCAAACTTCTCTGATTTTTTATCCGTTTTTTTTTTGGTTCTCGAGCTTGCTTTCTGGTGGTGTTTCCATGGCGAATTTGAATTTCCTCTTCTGATAATTTTATTTTATTTTTTCTTTTTCTTTCTCGGAGCGAGCAGAAGAATATGGGGGACAAGGAAGAAGTACTTGAGGCCGTCTTAAAAGAAACGGTGGATCTGGTAACAGATCTACTCAATCTCTGTTTCTCTGATGTTAAATTTTCTTGGAGAAAAAGAATTTTATGGTTTTGCTTCTCTGTTTCCAGGAAAATGTGCCTATCGACGAAGTTTTTGAGAGTCTAAGATGTAGTAGAGAAGGTCTCACTACAGAAGCTGCTGATGAGAGGCTTGCCCTCTTTGGGCATAACAAGCTCGAAGAGAAGAAGGTTCGCTTCTCTACGTTTTATACGTTTTATGGTTTTGATGTTACTGAATATGTCATGCCCTATAGCTCCCAAAAGATTCTAATTTCCATGTCCTGAAGCAAACTTCATTTTCTTAATTTTTTTGCTTTTTTGCAGGAAAGCAAATTCCTCAAGTTTCTAGGTTTCATGTGGAATCCTCTTTCCTGGGTGATGGAAGCTGCTGCCATCATGGCTATTGCACTTGCTAATGGAGGAGTGAGCATTTTCTAGACCCTCTTACATGTTTTTTTTTCGTTTTAAAGTTCTAACTCTCTTATATATCTTTCGTTTTCTTGATGATGCTTACCAGGGGAAGCCTCCTGATTGGCAAGACTTTTTTGGTATTATTACTCTGCTTGTGATCAATTCCACCATCAGTTTCATCGAGGAGAACAACGCCGGGAATGCCGCCGCCGCTCTCATGGCACGCCTTGCTCCGAAAGCAAAGGTTTGATAGTCTTGCTTATTGCTACTTGTTTTCAACCACAGAGTCTACAATGTCTTACTTCTTTTATCAGGTTTTTGCCTGCGTGATACTCTTATCTTGTCTTAAGAGATGTCAATTTGGTTCTTCGCTACTCATTTCTGCTTAATGTATATCTACATCTCTTGTCAAAACGTTTGTGAAGGTTCTTCGAGATGGAAGGTGGGGTGAGCAGGATGCTGCCATTCTTGTTCCGGGTGACATAATCAGCATCAAGCTTGGGGATATTGTTCCTGCTGATGCTCGCCTTCTCGAGGGTGACTCCCTTAAGATCGATCAGGTTTGAACCTGATGACTGTAATTGCATACGCTTCATCTTGTGGTGCACAAAGCTTCAATTATTTTGCCACTTTTGGATGTTTGGGTATTAAAAATTTGTACTGAAGCTTTCACGAAATCTTTGTTCTGTAGTCTTCTCTTACTGGTGAATCTCTCCCAGTAACCAAAGGTCCTGGGGATGGTGTGTATTCTGGCTCCACTTGCAAACAGGGAGAGCTTGAAGCAGTTGTGATTGCAACTGGAGTCCATACCTTCTTTGGAAAGGCCGCTCATCTTGTTGACACGACCAACCAAGTTGGCCATTTTCAACAGGCATGTTTTCTTACTCGATTAGAAATTCTCATTGTTGAGATCTTTTATGGTATATTGTTGTTTCCTGTTTCAGGTTGGTTCAAAGTTTACTAATATTTTTATCTGTTTGTTTAATGTGAAGGTCTTAACTGCCATTGGGAATTTCTGCATCTGCTCTATTGCAGTGGGGATGTTAATTGAGATTGTCGTGATGTATCCCATTCAACACCGAGCATATCGCCCTGGGATTGATAACCTTCTTGTGCTTCTTATTGGTGGTATCCCGATTGCCATGCCTACTGTTCTGTCTGTGACCATGGCCATTGGCTCTCATAGATTATCTCAGCAGGTTAGCCAGATCCACATAAGATGTGTTTTTATAGAGTTTCCGTTTTATATTTCATGTTTGTCTTTTCATTTCTTGGGGGAACTTTTTTTGATTCATCGGATGTTGAAGTTGAACTTACTTGCTATTGAATGATTGGCCGGGACTTGGCAACCAGTGTTTTGTTAAATTTTCTCTTGAAGATTCTCTGTGCTTGAATAGCTATATGATTATATCGCAGGGAGCAATAACCAAGAGGATGACAGCGATTGAGGAAATGGCTGGCATGGATGTGCTTTGCAGTGACAAGACCGGAACTTTAACACTAAATAAACTTACTGTCGACAAAAATCTCATCGAGGTATCTTAGGCTCGTTCAGATAAATGCATCTTCCCAAAACCCGGATTTCGGTGATATTTCTGAATGAGCGCAAGTTTCTTGTATATAGGTTTTCACGAAAGGAGTGGATGCGGATACTGTCGTCCTAATGGCAGCTCAAGCCTCCAGACTGGAAAACCAAGATGCCATAGATGCTGCTATAGTTGGGATGCTTGCTGACCCTAAAGAGGTATTTTTGTGAACACTGGTTTTTCCACAGAAGTACTTTACATTAATGTGCTACACTTCTAGTGTCTAAATGGTCCTCAATATTAATTTCTGTAGGCACGAGCTGGTGTTCGAGAGATTCACTTTCTTCCATTCAATCCTACTGATAAGAGGACAGCTCTGACATATATTGACAGTGATGGTAAAATGCATAGGGTCAGCAAAGGTGCACCTGAGCAAGTAAGCTTTTAGTTGCCATTTATGCCGATTCTTCACATTTTGTTTGGTGTAGATCATAGTCTCAATAGTTCCTTCTGTTGTCAATGTCTCAGATCCTAAATCTCGCGCACAATAAATCAGAGATTGAGCGAAGAGTTCATGCTGTAATAGATAAGTTCGCTGAACGGGGTTTGCGATCTCTTGCTGTGGCCTACCAGGTAACTGGTGACTAGCTCCTCAACTTTCTTGAGATATTTTGGTGTAAAGTTGATACAAGATTCGAGATTGGGAGCGTTTGGCTTTCTGCAGGAAGTTCCGGAAGGGACAAAGGAAAGTGCTGGAGGCCCTTGGCAATTTGTGGGTCTCATGCCTCTCTTTGACCCACCTAGGCATGACAGTGCCGAGACAATTAGAAGGGCTTTAAATCTTGGGGTGAATGTCAAAATGATCACAGGTGAATTTTCGTTTCTACTCAGAACTTAAGTAGTCTCGCATAAAAGTATTTTTTCTTTGCCTTTCATATAAACTTATTTCTAAAGGCTTGTGGCATTCTATAGGGGATCAGTTGGCTATAGGAAAAGAGACCGGACGCCGTTTAGGGATGGGAACCAACATGTACCCTTCATCTGCTCTGCTTGGACAGAACAAGGATGAGTCTATAGGTGCCTTACCCATTGATGATCTCATAGAAAAAGCTGATGGCTTTGCTGGCGTCTTCCCTGGTAAAATTTGTGTGCTTCTGCTTTTCCAAAACTTTAATCCAGTGTAGTTCAACTCGAACTTTTTAACCAAATTAGTCATGAAAATGGTTTGCAGAGCATAAATACGAGATAGTGAAGCGATTACAAGCAAGGAAGCATATATGTGGAATGACGGGTGATGGAGTAAATGATGCGCCTGCTCTTAAAAAGGCTGATATTGGCATTGCAGTTGCTGATGCAACTGACGCAGCTCGTAGTGCGTCGGATATTGTTCTTACTGAACCGGGTCTTAGTGTTATCATAAGCGCTGTCTTGACCAGCCGTGCTATCTTTCAGAGAATGAAAAATTATACAGTGAGTGTTGCATTTATTCACAATCTCCATCATATCTTAAACTTTCTCTTTATACTCAAAGAGGAATTGTGTAATGTCATACATATAACTTTTGTTCTTTTGTTTTGTAAGCCAATTAACACATGTTGGCTTTCTGTTTTTCTGGACAGATCTATGCGGTTTCCATCACAATCCGTATTGTCGTAAGTTGGCATTTGATTTTTTTAGCTTCTTTCTGTTTTCAAGGTTGCCGTTACAACTTGATTTTCATATATACTCTTTGCATTTTCAGCTTGGTTTCATGCTGCTGGCTCTCATATGGAAGTTTGACTTCCCACCCTTCATGGTTCTTATCATCGCCATCCTGAACGATGGTTCGTGTGTTATTTTTACTTTCTTTAATTTTTATATCAGTCTCTAGTACTGTTGAAACTGTACCCAAGATTGATGAAAAAATTGCATGGGTCTAGAATTTTAGCTTATCTAAAGTTTTAGCTGGTTTCATATCGCTTCTCATGTGTTGATTAACTCTTGTGGCACTGACTTTGTAGGCACAATTATGACAATATCAAAAGACAGGGTGAAACCTTCCCCTCTTCCAGATAGCTGGAAACTGTCAGAGATTTTTGCAACCGGCGTTGTGTTTGGAACCTACATGGCAATGATGACAGTTATATTTTTTTGGGCTGCGTATAAAACTGACTTCTTCCCGGTATAATCTCTCTCTGCTCATCAGTAAAAAAGCATTACTCTTGCTTGTTTTGTCTATTGGATTATGTGCCCCATTAACACCTCATCAGTTGTTTTCCAGTGGAATTACTCTACTGGAAGTCAAATATAGTTGTAAACCAGTATAAAATTCCTATTTTCTGTATCTTAGTGACCAGACTTTCTTATTTGATTTTCAGCGAACTTTCGGCGTTTCAACCCTTGAGAAAACAGCACATGATGATTTCCGGAAGCTTGCCTCAGCAATATACCTACAAGTCAGCATTATAAGTCAGGCACTTATCTTTGTGACCCGGTCACGGAGTTGGTCTTATGTGGAACGTCCTGGGGTGTGGCTTGTGATAGCCTTTATCCTTGCTCAATTGGTAAGTGTGGCACTTCACTATCTGTGGCCAGCACTCAAGTCAGAGTTATAAATCGCTGTTCCATTTTCTTCCAAACAGGTGGCTACTCTAATTGCAGTCTATGCGAATTGGAGCTTTGCTGCTATCGAAGGGATCGGGTGGGGATGGGCCGGGGTCATTTGGCTCTATAATATTGTATTCTACATTCCTCTTGATATCATCAAGTTCTTGATTCGGTACGCCCTTAGCGGCAGAGCCTGGGATCTTGTTATTGAACAAAGGGTATGTATCAAAAAGCAACATATTTCTTTTTATTTCTCCTCGTTCCATATGCTTTATCTGTACTTGATCTTGGATTGTGTATATGGATTGGATACCTTTTGTGATTCTCTGATTATAATCATTGTGCGTCTGTTCCATAGATTGCATTCACGAGGCAGAAGGATTTCGGGAAAGAGCAAAGGGAACTGCAATGGGCGCACGCACAGAGAACGCTGCATGGACTGCAAGCACCAGATGCTAAGATGTTCCCAGAGCGAACCCATTTCAACGAGCTTTCCCAAATGGCTGAAGAAGCTAAGAGAAGAGCTGAGATCGCTAGGTAAAGACTATCAGTTTCTTTTCTTCCTTTGAAGTCAGAGAGAGAACCTAAAACAGGAACATTTGTTATTTGTCTCATTCTCTCTTACACTTTGATAGGTTGCGGGAGCTTCACACGCTCAAGGGTCACGTTGAATCTGTCGTGAGACTAAAAGGTCTCGACATTGAAACCATTCAACAATCTTACACAGTCTGATAGAATCGTAGAGAGAGGCCTAAGAACCGTCTCAATGTCCTTCAAGATCTCTCTGTTTGAAACTTCGATACAAATTATGCATATAAGTATCAAATTCCGTAGTAGTATTTTTGGTGGGTTTGTTCTGTTGTATGATGAAGAATGACAGAAATAGAAAGAGAATCCTCAAAATGCAATACAATTTTTTTATTTTGCAATACATCTGATGTTATAATCTCCCTTTTCTCCACAATGATAGAAAGAAAGAGATGTGATATAACATAATGACCAGGGGAAAAAAGAAAGGAGCCAGAACAAGTATATCATTACTGCATTTCTCTATAGCTTATTTCAAGAAAATCCAAAGAGTGTAGGGGGATGGAAGCTGACCAAAAACTAAGTCTAGAAGCTTCCAGAAGATGAGAAACCCATAATCATCAGACAATGTTCTTGTCTTGTTGTTTGGTGATATCTCCATTGGTTGCATAAGTTGTCTGTTCATCATCACTTCCTTTGTACCTATACCATCTTGACATCACCAAGAAGTAAGCAAAATTAACTGCCAAGATTCCAGCGATCATGAAATAGAAGTAATCCAATCTTCCTTTGTTCAAATCCTCTGCTAACCAATTACCACCCGCCGAGTTCTGCGTCATCCTGTGAACCGTTGCAATCAAGAAGCTACCGAGGTAACTCGAAACTCCTCCTCCTACATAAAAGATCGAGCCCGCGAAACTCCTCATGTTTTCAGGAAACTGCTTGTAGTAAAACTCCATCTGTCCAATCGCTCCAAATGCCTCGGCTATACCCGCGAGTGTGAGCTGCGGAATCAGCCACATAGCTGACATTGACGAGATTTCTCCCTTTCGTGGCGCCATGCCGAGTGTTGGTTTAGTCAGCGCGAAAGTTCTCCTCCGTTCCTCGACGAAACCCGAGACTACTAAGCTTGCAAAGGCGAAGAAAATCCCGGTTCCAATTCTCTGCAAGAGCGTTATCCCCGTGTCTAGGCCGGTTATTCTTCTTAAGGTAGGCACGAGGACACGGTCGTAGATTATGATGAAAACCGTCATTCCTGTCATCAAGAAGACCACGTAGGTGGCTGCCGGAATCACGAATCCTCCCGAGCCTAAGCGACGATCGCTCTGGAGGGCTTGGAAGACGGGATAAGTCATTTGTTGGGTTATGGTTAAGTAGTAAATTGATGAAGCAAACCAAATAGGAAGCACTCTCACAATGCACTTCACTTCTTCAACTTGTTGCATTGTACAGAGCTTCCATGGATCCGCAGGCTTACCATCGGCCTCCAACTTGTCTTCGGGAGCCAAGATCGCCGCTTTATCAAGAAATCTGCCAGATAGGAAGCTTTCTCAGTAAACATAAAACATGCAAACAGAGACATTTTATAATAAAAAAAAAAACAAGATTTTGGTGTGTGTGTGTTTTTACCTGAATTGGTCGGTGTATTTGAGCTTGGAGTTTGCGTAGTTTGGTGGGTAGTAATTGTAAAGGTTAAGCCAAGGCTGTTTCGCGGGCTTTAATCCGCGTTTCTTGATTGCAACCGTTATAACTTGAGCTATACCAGCCAATGGACTACCCGAGGCTTTGATTTTCACATACAACTTATCTCCCGCAAAGAAGATCAAGCAGGCCAAGAACATTAGAACGACCGGGATGGTTAAACCGATCGTCCAGCTGACGTTAGACTGGATATAGACGACTAGTGTCAGCGACAAGATCTGCGCGAAAGTGAAGGTGAAGAAATACCAATTGAAGAAACTATCAATCCCTCTTTTCCCTGACTCGCTCTTCGGGTTAAACTGATCGGCCCCGAAAGCTAAATTACACGGTCTAATCCCGCCTGCTCCCACTACAAGAAACCCGAGACCCATCAGAAGAAACGCGATCTGGCCACCACTTGGCCCGCTACACGAGCTCGCTGTTCCACATGGAGCTGGATGCAGTTGTGGCACTGCAGCAGTCAATAGTATCACAAGTGATCCCTACAATCAATAACCCAATTCAGATTATGAAACCGAAATGCTTGTGGAGGAAGAAAGATTACAAAGGATGGATCTTTACAAGAAAACAGGCGATGACCGCGACGGTTAGTGTCTTGTATCGACCGAAGTAAGTGTCGCAGAGGAAAGCAGCAACGAAAGTTCCGAAATTGATTGTGCCACTAAAGGCATTGATGATTGTTGCAGCTGTGATACTCTTCATGTTGAAGACAGCAGTTAAATAAACCAGAAGGTTTGATAGTGTTCCTATGATCCCCAGCTTCTCAAATGTCTCATTTCCTGGATAACAGCAACAAGACCAAGATCATAAGACTTTTTTATCTCAGAAATCTGTGTTTCAAAATTGATTCTTGATCAATTATGTTCAAAAGCCTCCTCAAATTCAAGATCTCCCTCTATTTGTCTTAAATTGCTGTTTGACTAAGTCAAAGCCTAAGACAACAACACAGAGAATCTTACAAATAAAAAAAATCAAACCAACAAGTCTTCGAGCAAGACTGATGTTTCCCTCCATTTTTTCTCTATAGATTTTTATTCCTAACTTCATGAAACCAACAACAAAAAAAGATCAAATTTTGCGTTACCAATGATAAAGGGCATGACTTTCCAGCCTCTATAAACGAGTTTCTTCTCCTGAACTTCTTCCTCAACAGAATCAACCGCCGTAACAGAACCACCGTACACGACGGAGGAAGGTTTTTGGTGATCCGTGGACTCGACTTCGAGAGGCTTTCTCTCCATTTTATCCTGCTCTCAATATTTACTAGTACTAGTCGTAGAAATTATAGTTTCTTTATATTGTATGGTGTTTCTATCTCAAAGGCACTCTGTTCTTCAATCTTAGAGCTGTCTGTATTTATAGTGGTAAGAAAGAAAGAAAGAGGATGGTGGAGATGTCGGAATCTAGACAAAGTGGTAATTTGTGAATTTGGCCGTGAAAGAGAGCTGTGTTAGTGATTAAAATATTGGTTTTACATTCATTAATTAAAGTTTTTTTTCTTCCAAAATTAAACTTCTCTAAAAAAACAATGAAAATGTAGATTCCATTACAAGTGTCAAGTGTTGTGGGCCCCATCATAACACTCCCTCTCTTAATAACGGCACCTTCTTTCTTTAAGCTCTCCGTCCAATCTCAGTCCATTTGTTTTCCATCATCCATTTTCTTCTTCTTTTCTTTGTTTTTTTCTGACTATATATATCTATTTTCATTTAATTTTACTGTTTCTCTAAGTTGATTGTTATGATTTCGAGGTTATTCTATCTACTCTTTTTCATGAATACTCTCTCCATTTCTTTTTATAAGTAGTTTTAGCTAAAAGCACAAATATTAAAAAAACTCATCTTTTACTAAAAAATATCATTTAATAGATAAATTAAAAATAATTTAGCCAATTATAAAAAAAACTGCAGAGTATTATTGGCTACACAGTATTCGATAAAGGTAAAAGTTGCATAGAAACATAAAAACAACTTATATTGTGAAACAAAACAAAATCTCTAAAACTACTTATAAAAAGAAACGGAGGGAGTACATTTTTTTAGAATTTTAACATATATCATAAACTATTTAAGAATTGCTTTTTTTAACTATTTTATTTTAAACTTTTTTTACTTGAGTTCAATTTTATTGATTCAGTTTTTTTTGTTTCAAATTAAGACTAATTTAAATGGATGATGGAAAACAAATGGACTGAGATTGTACGGAGAGCTTAAAGAAAGAACACGAGATTCCTCTTTTTCTTGCAAAGGGCCGGGGAAGTATAAAGATCGTTCTTGCAAAAGGAGTAATAAAAAAGATTGTTCTTGCAAAGGTTAAAATATAATATCTTCCTTCTAAAAGGGAGTTAATTATTCTACTAAGTGTTTCGCAGACATTGTCAAAATAACCTACAATGATCCGAGGGCGATTAGCACGAATGAATTGATGATCAAGGTAACATACATGTTCATGAAGCGCACAAGTTACAAAACTAATAAAAAAAGACAGACGTCAGCATTTATAAATAGAAATCAATTCGTGGATAATGTCAAATCATATGAGGCCCATGCAAAAAAAAATTCAGAACAATGCTCATCTCGGTTAATGAATATAAAATATATAAACAGAAAAAAATCAACATTACTTTTGTAAATTTTGGACCTCATATGAAATATACGAGATGTTGGTAAAAGTTGACAAAACAAAACCAAGAAAAAAGATGTTAGTAATATTAATTAGACATGACACCAATAAGGATGGGTACCATTATTTCAATCTCTTCAACTTGAGCTTTCACTTCAACTTTAATCTCTTTCATTTTACCTATTTGGTCCACAATTAAAATCCTCCAACATATATGCTGTCGTATTTATTTGCTTGTAGTTGTTAAAGAAATGCGATCAACAATATGTAAAAGAATTGTTGGCTCTACTTCAAGATTCATGCTATCGACAGTCTTTGAGGTAATCATCGTTTCGTTACGTTTCCATTTAGTATAGTGATTGTAAGTTTGAAAAATTAATTTAGCATTTGGCCTCTGATCATTTTTCATAAAAGAAATCTAAAACAATAGATAAACATTATCGTTACATGAATAAAAGATAATGCGAACAAAAGTGATAAAAATGACGATTTCTTCTTTCATGTTATAATGTATATATAAGAAAATGATGTTTCTACATCGAAATTCATTTTCTTTTTAGGCCCACAATATTTACATTGGATTTATTTTATTGTATTGTGGTAATGCCAACTAGGTGTAGAATTGAATCCTAGAATGCACGTGTTTACGGCTCAAACGAATGAGTGTTTGTCATGTGATATACTCATATATTACATGTTTTAGCATGTATTTTATTTATAGTTTTGTGTAGATTATATGCATAATCATGGTCTTGTCTTGTATTTAGGTCTCATTTAGATATTATGGCATTTTCACTATGTCTAGTGTGTTCTTGCATGTTTTGGAGTATTTCCTAAGTAATTGGAGGCAATTGGGCGTATTTGGAGAGTTGGACCTAAGTGGAGTACAAAGTCCATCTAATACGCCGGAAAGATGTGTCTAGACGAAGGCGCTCCGATCCGAATCAGCCTTGACAACCTTCATGAAAGTTGTAGAGGAGTGAATCAGGTTTACACAAGAGTTTGAATCGGGTTATTTGGACGCATGGATAGGGAGATAAGACGGATTTACTGAAGGTATATCCGTCTAGCCGAGAGAAGATGACACCGTCCAAAGAACCGGCAAACCGAAGGCCTTCCGATATGAATCAACTCAAACGGTCTTCATAAGAGATGTAGAGGAACGAGATAGCTATCTACATGAGTTGGATTCAAGTCATTCGGATGTCAGGTTCAGAAGTTATGACTGATTCACTGAAGACATATCGAAGTTTCGGCCGGGTCAATACCCGGTTTGTCCTGGGTTGACCCGGATCCGACCCAACTCAGCAAACACCTTTTTATATTTTAGAGATCTGATTTTTAGATCTATCTCCTTTTTTATGCTTTTTCTCTCAAGAAAAAAAACCTCTATTTTTAGGGGTTTTGAGATTTTTCCCTGGATAAATCACTAGAATGACCTTAATGGTCTAAACCAAATTCACCTCTAACCCTTTTTTTCCTCATAACCTTATAACCTTACTAACATGTGTTATTCCCATTTTATCCTTACAATAAAATATTAAACAAATTAAATAAAACGAAAAAAGAAAAAGAAATCCAGAAAAAGAAAAAAAAAATCAACCAATAAGAAGAAGAGCTTCCTTCTTCCTCGCGTTCTTCTTCGCGTTCTGCTCGATTCCGACGTCCGGCCCCGTCGTCTTCCTCAGCATACCGGCTCCGACTTGGTATTCATGTGAGTTTTTGCCTCTTTTCTTTCTCTCTTTTTGTGTCACATTGATCTGAATCATTGATAATCAATTTAGGGATTGAAATTGAAATTGGGTATTCAATCAAATTGGGTATTCAATTAGGGGATTTCCAAGTAATATTGAATAACCCAAGAGTATACATACGAGTAAACTTGTTTTCGTAGTCTAAGAGAAGCTTATGTTGATAATGTATGAATTTGTGGAGATTTAGAAGCTCTAAATCTAAATCGGAGCTGGTAATGTGTCTGGTATGAATAGTATACTGGTATTACTAGCTAATGTTTTTAATTTCGTACATCTGGTATGACTAGTCACTGGTATTACTAACTAATATTTTTAATTTCGTACAACTGGTATTACTAGTCACTGGTATGACTAGTTAATTTGGTACAACTGGTAAGACTAGTTACTAGTATGACTATTTAATTTGGTAATATATACTAATGTTGTTAAATTTTCCTTTTTTCAGGGCACAATGAATATGAGTAAGTTCACAGTCATAGATTTTGATTATGTGGGATATTATTCAGGCGGACAATGGATTCTAGGAGAATATCCCAACTATACTTTATTGATGAAAGAATCGTTGGAGGAGTTAACTTTTTGTGGGTTGGTTAGTAGAATATGCAGGAAGATTAATGTTGATGAAGATACGACGAAGCTGAAGCTAACTTACATTCTATTTAGAGCGGATCAAAATAAGGCTAGTATATCATAGGACAATTTATCCAGTGCCTCATATGTCTGAATGAAATGTTCCCGAGGAAGTTAAACATCTTGCGTCATACCTCCTCCTTATACCAAAACAAAAGGAAGAAATAGAGTAAATCGATACCCATCAGTTGGAGAACCTCAAAGAAGAAGAAAGCGTGGTGGGGTACTTCAAGGCTTATTTGGTAATAATCCTGGAACCAGTACCTAACTCGTTTGTGTAATTCCTTTGTGTAACTCGTTTGTGTTGTTGGATGTTAATTTCTGTCTTGGGACAACTACGTAAAACTGATTTTATATATGTTATACTAGTACCTTTGAGAATACTAGGTAACACTGGTAATTCTGGTTTAGTGTTATTATGAAATTTTAATTTTAATTGAAAAATTCACAAAAATAGAACAACAAATACGAAATAGTAAAATTTACGTTACAGAAGTAACTATTAAATGTTAAAAAAATGTGTATTAGGTTTATAAAATACATTTATACCATAATGATTTGTTATTAGAATATTTACACAAGAACCACCTTATACTATTAGGATCACTTTGTTAATATGAACCATCTTATGATGTGAAATATAATTAAAAAGAGTTTTATGTAATATTAATGCACAAAGTCCTTGGAAACATACTTTAATTGACTAAAATCAACTGTAAAACTAGAAAACACATTTTAAGGGCTTGGTAATACTAAATTATTTTGAAAACACCCAAAAGTATAACTATTTGCAAATTAGTAATACTAGATAACTAGGAGGATAACTATGTGTAAATTTTCGTGGGCCCAAAATTTTTGAACTTTTTCTCATTTTTTTCGCGGGCCCAAATTTTCGCGGGCCCAAATTTTTATGAAATTTTTTTATTTTTATTTTTCTCATTTTTTTCTGATCCACACCCAAAACCAAACCAGTTTTTCTCATTTTTTTTCCATTTCTCTCTCTTCCCCTTCCCTTCCCTTCCTCTCGACGACGACTTCTTCTCCATTGCAGCGACTTCTCGTTTTGGTAACACATCAAGTAGCTGTATGTGGTATGAATTTACATTGTTCTTCAGGGTTCAAGTGCAACAGCTCGGTTTGGCGAGCCGTAGGGTTGGTAAACCCTAAAAAAGAGAAGAATGGATGGATTAAACCACCCGGCCACCATGGGTTTAGGGATTCATGTTTGATTTTCTTGGGTTTGTTTAGGGTTTTTGGATTCTGGATTCATGTTAGAATCGATATAGGGATTCATGTTAGAATCGATATAGGGATTCAATTTTCTGAATTTCGGGATTCGATTTTCTGGGTAATACTAAACATAGTAATACTTAGTAATACTGAACATAGTAATACTTAGTAATACTGAACATAGTAATACTTAGTAATACTAAACCAAGTTTGTTTCCATGTTACAGATATGGACCCGAACTATAGTGCCGATAAGCGGAACAAGAGGCTAATCGAGAGGCTTTACCACCTAGCCGACGCTGACATGGACATTCCGGCAAGATGTCCATGTGGTGGACCAATCATTGAGGTGACCTTTGAATAAGAGGTTGCTAATTTAAGGAGGGAGGTTGATGAACATCGCGAGAAGATCCGAAGCATGCGTATGGAGCTGAACAACAATGCTGAAGAGATTGTAAGGCTGAAGGATTTATTGACGCGTGTTGTGGATTAAGCAAATGTTAAACTTTTGTTTTGTAAGACTTATTTGTTTAACTTATTTATATCCTTCCATCTTTGACTTTCGAACCTTGCATTCCAAAACCGAAATACTAAGTATTACTAAGAATCGATAGAGGGATTCCATTTTCTGAATTTCAGGATTCGATTTCCTGGGTAATACTGAATATAGTAATACATAGTAATATATAGAATATTGAACATAGTAATACATAGTTCCGGCAGTTTAATCCAGAGATAAGGGCATGCTCCCTTAGACTGTAACGGATGTGCACACCATTCGTGACGAACCAAGCTTCCTTCTTTTTATTTGTGCGCGCTGTTCGCACAAGAAGCATCCACATGAACCTTGTGGTGGGTTTCCTGGTGAATGTGGAAGAAGTGTTTGAATTGAGGGTGATTCAAAAACCAACTCTTCTCCTCTGCTTTAAGCAAATGCTTTAACCCGGTCATAAGTGTTTTCACCGCTTGACTGACATAACACCTCGTCCCGACCTTAATTTTTTTCATATACTCCCTCGGCTGGAACCGCATATCCAAAGGTTGCAGTGGTTCGGTTTCATCTTCGGAATCCTGCAAGACATATGTATATAGTGTTACTTTTTGTCTTAGAAATTTTTGGTCTGGTATTGCTGGTCCAGTATTACTGGTCCAGTATTACTAGTCCACTATTACTAATCCAGTATTACTAGTTCAGTATTACTAAAAACCCAGAAAATTACAAGTTCTGCAAATCGAATCGCGAAAAACCGATAAAATTACAAGTATTACGATTTGATTTTGTGGGAAATGAAGGATTTTGGTGGGACAAATCGCTGGATTCAAACTGTAAAATCACGAAAAAAGAAGGTAAGTTACGGGGATAAGTTACGGCACTGAAGAAAATCGTGAAAAAAAAAGTTTAGTTTTAGGTTTTTTTTTTTCTGTTTTCGGGTCGGGTTGAATTCGAATAGAGTGGATTTGGGTGGATAGATACTGGTTGGGTCGTAAATCTTTTATACTTTCAGGGACAAATTTGTTATTTACCCCTTTTCGTTTTAAAAAAAAAATGAATAACAAATTCAATTTTAAAACAAGGTTATTCTGGCATTGTTTTGTAAGTTGAAGGTCATGGCAGCGATTGATCCTTTTTCCCAAGGATCTCTTAATTTATGAAAGTTTGAGTTTAGTTCTTGTGTTCTTTCTCTAATCCTTCATCTTCCTAATCTCTAATCATGATTAACATCACCTCTTTCACAAGATTTGGTGTGTTCTTCATGATTAGTGAGTAGTTTTTTAGGATTTGGTAGATTTAAGGTGATTTGATGGATGATTAATGATGTCTAGGATTAGATTATATGATTTCCCTTCTTGATTAGTGGTTTTAAAGCTATATCTAACTTGAGAAAGTGGATCTATATCATAAGGCATTTCATGCACACAAGGTGTTCGATGAAATGCTTTGATGAACTAATCAAGAGATATTCATTTATAGCCTAAGAGATTAGTTGTCTAGAGTGATTATTTGGTTGATCTTGAATGTTTAGACTTAAAGCTTGCTAATTAGTGATTCACAAATGAGAATTTGATCTTGAATTAGTGATTAGCAAAGTAATTAATGCCTTGAGAAAGGATTAGTTAAGATTAGTGATTTTTGCCTAGGGATTAGTCTTCATTAAGCATTGGACATCATTAATTAGCCATTGGATTGCCTTATCTCAATTACCTTATCCTTGAATTCGCCTTTTATCATTGTTTTATTCACCGTTTAGTGTCTTTAGCTCTTGTCACTTGTCTTTTAATTAATAATTCACTAGCTTAATAACCAAAACCACTTTGTTTGCTTGAATTAAAGAGTGTCTTGTATTCTTGTTGCATTGAACTAGACCCTAAATTGGATTGACACCTAAAACACTACAATGACATGTGTATCTAGAATTGATTCTTGAGTAGGATAAAACACTACAATGACATGTTCAAACCTAACTTATCCAACCAAGTTATGATACTTTTTTTTTTGGCCGCACTATTGTGAATTAAGAAACAAAAATGTCGAAATTTTAAACATGAAGTTGATCATGTCATTTCTCGATTTTTATAACCTTTGCTTCTTCTTTTTACCAAATTTTATAATTAATTACTCAATTAGCACCAAACAAAAAGTAACTCAGCTTAAATTTATAATTTCTAAAAATAAAATAAAAAAGTTGCTTTCAGCAAGAATAAATGATCCGTTCGAGTATGTAGCATTTGAAGTCAACTAGGGTAGTTTTCTTTCAATAAGTCAAATTGGTAGTTAATAATGTATTAAATAAATATCATATATGCTTGGACGTTACACTTTCATCTTTTGGAACTATACAGAGAAGTCAATATATTCTTTTTTATAATGAAAATTTATACAATAATAACTACATAAACGTATAAAATGTAAGAACTATATATATATACGTGTTTTGTAAGCAACTCCGCATGCGTTAAATATGAAAAGGACGACCGCAAGCGTTGAAAACTTCACTCATATAAAGATTAAAGACTCTTAATTAGTACTAAATAACATTAGTTAATATGATGAGTTCTTTTTTCTTTTGTTGTTTTGATTTTTTTTCTTTTCTCTTTGACATTTGTTTGTTTCCCTTTTGGTTTGCCAACTTGTTGATTTCTTTCAATATTATAAGTTGCACACACCAAGAATATCAGATTCATGTTGTTTTGCGAAATGATTTTATGGACGATTTCTAGGAAACTAATTGAGTTGAATAGTTTAAAACTCTCGCTGTATACGCAACAATAATTTATATTTCGGTTGAGTTATTGTGGGCTCGCCCAAGCCTCCAACTTATTTGTAAAAACTCATGAAAAAGTTACATTTCCGAAAAACCAGATAATTATAGTAACAATAATAATAATAATAATAATAATAATAATAATTTATTTCAGTTCGATTTTGATTTTTGTAGTTCGAAAAACCAGGAAATTTTAGTTAGTCTTGGACCAAATTATTAAAAAAAACAAAAATTTGTATTTTAACACTCCCACTTTCATTATAATGTCATTTTTTATCCTTTTTTTTATACAAAGAATATCGTTTTCTATTGTCAGTCCAATACTGTAAACTACATTACAATCTATTAATTTTTGCCAACGTAAACTACATTACAATTTTATCTCTATTAGTACAACTTACTAATTCGAGAGATGCTACTATAGTCTTGCTTAAAGACTTTTTTGGGTCACCAGCTAACACGGGTTAAACACTTTAATCGGTTTTTTGTTTCATGACATGTACGGCATTCCATTAGATTCTATAACAAGGAAAAAACGAAATAATATTTAAAATTTAATAAACGAAGACAATCGTTTCGGCACTGACGCGGTTACAATAATCTGAAGTGAGACCAAAATTGTAAAAGCAAATCCACGAGAGTCAACCTTCATGCTCATTACATTCACATAACTGCCCAGACCTTTTTAGTCTAGGGTCATTTTCACATGGTCCAATGATGAAAAGTGTTAAAAAAATATCCTTCTATATTATATCGTGTGTTTAAAAATAGTATTATTATCTATAATTTGTATACCTTGATTTGTATGATTACAGTCTGTGGATGAAGAAAATCACAAATGAAAATACATTCCAGCGACAACTTTTTTTTAGGCTAATCATTGTACTTAAAAGTTAAATCTAGCTACTATTGAATTTGTTTTATAACCTAACTGAATAAAGCGAAAACAATCTATTAATTTTTGCCAACGTAAACTCATTTCATTGATACGGTTGGATTTTTAATCAAAATATAAGTTTCATACGTATACAATCATCTCTTTGGGTCTTCAACCAGTTTTTATTGAATAATATACACTCTAGGGCTCCAATATACAATCATTTTTTTAATGCTAAATTGTCTATACATTTCGGATATGTATAACGTTAATTTTTAAATTATCTAAATTAGTATAAAACAAGCATTTGAACAGAAAAATCTTCATAAACATTCAAATATATTTATAAAGTATGATTTTACATAGTTTTAGTGGGACTACAAATAGTTTTCTTGATTACTTTAAGAGAGTAACCAAAATTTTAAACCCGTTGACTATTAGTCCACCATTTTTTTTAGTTTGAGCGGTTCACATATCTCCCTTGAATTTAGAATTTATGTTGAGTTTCACTTAGAAAGAGGCTGTATGTCATATGTTTCCAACTCTTATTTGTATTAGAACAAGAAAACAAATCTATTAGAAAATACAATAATACACCACAAGGGTCAAGCAGAAACCCATATAGAGTAAAGACTCTCTGATAAGATTAAGCTTTCTTGCATAATGCAATTAATCAGGGTCGGATCTGGGCCCCCATTTTTAACAGACCCCCATAAAATATATCAATAATTTTTTTTATAAAACTAAAAAACAAAACCTTTGATCACGTTTTTTTTTTTTTTTTTAAATCGTGCTTCCATTTTTTTTTGTTTTTAAAAATCATGCTTCCCTTTTTTTTCCCGACCCTTATATTTAAAATTTTTTTTGTATGAAATAAATTAGTGGCCACATTTTTGTTTTTTTTTTCAAGCTCTCAAATTTTCAGATCCGGCCCCGCAACTACTGGTGAATTTTCATTCCAATAGAAGTGGAGATCACCCCTTTTAGCCATCCCTTTTTAATCATTAATCTTTTTTTGTTGGAAATACTAATCATTAATATTGTGGATTATGAAGACCTTTTAACAAAACAAAACAAAAAAATATTGTGGATTCTTCCCAACTATATGGCTATTTTTATAAAACAGAAAACTATACTCATAAATAACAAAATCAACATAATCTAATTATACTCCATCCGTATATTTTAGCCAAATTATTTTGTTTATTTTTAAATGATGTTTTACATTTTAAATGTAGAAATGTTATGCGTTCTCCCTATTTCACCTTACAATAAATCATATGATGCATTGGTAATTAATATAAAATAGAGATATATTAGATATTATGCACTTTTCCTGATATGTGTACGCTAATACGAAGCATAAGCGGAATAAACTAATTTTAAAAAGTAGACAAAAAATTAGTTTAACAAAAAAATCATAAGAGAAAATTGTTAAATTTTTAACCCATTATGTATTTTTTTTCATAGATATAATAGATATGACAGCATCAAATGAAGCTGAATCAATAACATAAAGAATAATAGAGATGCGGAGGATACATAGATATTTTGTCTACCCTCATTCCAATACTAAATATACATATATAGATATAACATTTCAATAAGACCATCTCCATTGCACACTTTGATGAGTGTCTTTACAATATTTTATATTAAAATTTTAGCAGATACCGTGTCTTGGTGTCTCTGGGAAGACACCCACTTTTTTACAGAATCGCCACGTGTCACAGCATCATTGGCTAAGAAAATAAAATATTAATAAAAATAATATTTTTAAACTAAAAAAAAAAAAAAAAAAAAAAAGGAAGACATCCTGTGCAGTATAAGCGATGGTGATGCTCTAAGGCGTCTAAACCTACCACGACGATGAAAAGATAAAAAAAAGGCAATAAAATTGGTGTCAGCTTTTTGAAATGCACACCAAAGATCGGATCAGTAATGTTTTAGGTGTGATTTATAATGTTAGCTTTTGATATTTTTGGTCGGTTGAGAAAGTGCAGCACATTTCGATGATGTTCTTACCCACATTTTGGTACCATCCCTCCCCCAACCCCAATTATTTGCTAATTTTTCTTTCTGATTTTGTCTGTGTGATTTTTCGTTTTTAAAATATAGAAAATGTAAAATAGATTTAATTTTGATTCAGTTATATCATCCAACATTATTATTTTTTATTTTCATAAAAACAAAACATTATTTTTTGTGACAAATTATTAAAGTAGTACAGAAGCTGGTAGAACAAATCTATAGTTGTTGGAACATTATCTATAGGCGACGTGACTAAGGTTAATTGTCATTAAATCTTAAAATGCACGTATCAAAGAGATGTAGGAGTATATTATCATTAATGTTTTCAGAACATACTTCGTTACAATTTCTGTGTGGGCTTCTGTTTTTGTTTTTACAAACGAGATTATAAAATTAATTATGCCTAATCTTTTTGTTAAGAGTGATTGACTAACCCGAAAACAATACTCCCTCCGTTTCTTTATATAAGATGTTTTAAGCATTTTATTTTGTTTCACTTTATTAGATTTTCTTATATTTCCATACAAAATTTAATTAATCATACAATAATTTTAGTCAAAAGAGTTCAAAAGCCATTATATTGAATTGCTTAGATTGGTTTAATTGAATGATGATTAAATATAAAACAATTAGTTTTAAGGCAAAAATAAATGTCTTAATCTTTGTGCTTTTAATCAAAACCTCTTATATAAGGAAATAGAGGGAGTATCAATACACGTGCAATTGTCTTAATAATATGCATAAGTCCTAACCAAAATATTATTTTCAATGGCAACAAGTGACAACCCACCATGACTCAACAACGGTAGGGGTTCATCGGCAGTGCCAACTTGACTAAAAACATGTATTTTTAGTCTTAGGGTCCAATTTTGTAAGAAAGTACCCATTAGCTGTGTTGGTTGCAGTCCATGTTCTAAAAATCTTCGTCTAGCTCCGATTACTTCTCGATTAGTTGCTAGATTCACCCCATCCGTGTAGTTGGTCTAGGCGGCCGCCTAGTTTTTTTTTTGTTTTTTTTTTTAATTATTACTTAACAAATTTTTTGAAAAGTTCTAATTTGGTTTTATTATATTATTAGAAAGTCATTAAAAATTATGAAAAATCTAAAAATCATTAAAAGTCATTTAAAATCATTAAAAGTCATAAATTTATAAATTAATATGTTAAAAAGTCATTAAAAGTCAAAAAACTAATCCCCGATTAACCACCGATTTTTGGGCTAGGCGCTAAGCCCAACCCGACCGTCCGACTAGCGCCTAGCGCAATTTAGAACATTGGTTGCAGCCTACAACATGACACATCAAGTGATACGTTTTATTCTTTCATTTATATTTCTTATATTTATAGTGTTTTATAAATTAATATATAATGGGCTAAACAAACATTTTGCTTATAATTGCCAGGATCGGCTATGCTCACCGAACATATTGCTTTTTGATCACCATTTTCAAGTTTTACACATTGGTCTGGGAGATTGATTTTGTTTCGAGTGAAAAAATACCTCTAGTTTTACTCACCTAATTAAACATCATATTGTCTTTTCAGTAGCTAATTAGTTTGATTTATGAAAATGAGTGACTTATGCTTTAGTCAATTTCACCATCTATATTGCTTCCACCTTCCATTTGAAACATCACTAATTCACTGTACTCAGTAGCTAATTAGATTATGAAAATGAGTGACTTATGCTTTAGTCAGTTTTTGCCATCTATATTGTTTTCACCTTCCATTTAAAACATCACTAATTCACTATACTCATCACCACTAGCCAGATGGAACATCAAGTTTTTCTTTGAATTTTCATTTCTAATCTTTTCTTTAATCTTAAATAAAACGCACTACACATTCTAATGTAAGAAATAATTAAAAGCAACCACTTAACAATAAATTAAAAAATAAAAAATAAAGCAAACAGAATAAGAACATATATTATCACGTGAAACACGTTTTAACAATACAAATGGTATGGGAGAGAAGAAGTGCGTGTCGTTTTCACCAAGCCATTAAAGTGATTCCAAGTCAAAATGTTCCAAAAGCGAGTGCGATTACGATCATCCAACGCCCAACGCGTTGCGTTTACCTTTTCCCTTTTTCTCTTCATTTTCTCCATATTTTTGGTTTTTTTTTTGTTTTACGATAAATTTTATAATACTGTTGTATAGATATGCACGTAATGAAACAATAAATGCATTGTATCTTCTATATATATAAAGTATGTTTTTCTCTATTTTCATGCTGCATCCTAAAAATTTAATACACATACTAAATATATATATTAATTATAAATTTGGTTTTAACATTATGAAAAGAATTTGAAAAGATATTACTCATATTCTAAATTAAACCAGAAAATAATAAATTTATATGAATGTAGTTCTTTGAAATAATAACAGATTTAATAAATTTAGTTATCATAATATATTTCAACTTTTATAAATATTTAATTAAGTTAAGTTGTATCGCAAATATTCTAAAAAAACTAAATTATCAAACAATTCATAACAATTAAACAAATAAGTTAAATATGTAACTAAATTCATAAAGCAAAATATAAGTTGGCAAGTTTTACATCTAATAAAGAGACAAATAAATAAAATTAAGATATACTTAATATAATAATTACAATTATACATAACTATGAAAAAGAGAATAAGAGACAGAAAAATTAAAAAACATATTAAAAGTATTTACACACAAATATAAATTAAGTTTGAAAATTTTAGATCGTTGTGTTTTGTGATATTATTTTTTAACAAAAAAAATAAAAATAAATGTAACTACAACCGGAGAAGAAAATAAAAGTTTTGTATATGCAAAATATATATCATGTGATGTAAATATATTTCAATTCTCATAATAATTACCATCCATTAATACAATAGTTTTCCCTAGAATTTAAAAGACATTTACTTAATAGAAGATAGATTATATTAAATTAATCTAAAAAAATTTCAATTTAATAATTTAATTTTATCAGTTTATTTATATAGTTTAGAAAAACTATATAATTTAGTGTTTATAAATTATGGATTATATTTTTTTAACTAAAATCAAACAAATGTTGTGACTTCAAACAATCAGTTATATATGGAATGGAAATCTTTTTCAACAAAAATAAATAGATTTAGGAATCATAAACATATTGCACACATAAATAAGGTTAAAATCATACATGAAACACTCTAAAAATAATAACTTCACATGAAACAAAAAAATAATATTATGCAACTTTTAAATGTAAATATCTTCCTTTTAAAAAAACTCAACTAATTGCATAAAATTGATCACAAAAAAAGAGGTAAAAATGTGTATCATCCAATAAATAAACACATAGATGATCATAAATTAAAAACAAAAACAAAAACAAATACACAGATCTTAAGCTGATAGAGATAATTAAATTAACTACGAGACCAAATAAAATAAAATACCATTAGATTAAAAAAATTGTTTACCACCCCGCGCAGATCACACCCTTTGTGAATAAAATTGAAAGTGAAATCTCACCGGCGATGGGGGAAGATATCGGAGAAGACGAGGGTTTTAGAGCAGTAGGTAATGTTTTTTACAGGATAATCATATTCACAAGAACTCTCTCTCTCTCTAAATGTTTGAATCGACGCTCGACCCCATATTTCTTATATTTTTCCAAATCGGCTCATATTATCTCAAATGTTCTCATTAACCTATACATCTACGATGATTTTGATAGTAAATTAGAGAGAGAAATTAAATCGTTTTTCAAATAAAATTAGATTCATTTTGTAGTCACCAATACTGTATCATCGAAGATGAATAATAGTAAATTCTGAATATTTTATTAGTATTCGGTTTTAGGTAAAAATAGATAAAAATACAGTGACTTATTTCGAAGTATTTTTTTTTTTAAAGTTCGGAGAATTCTAAATTTACAAAACTAACTTTCCTTTTATTAGTATTCGAAGTAACTTTTGGAGTATACAAAACTAACCCTATTTTAAAGTATTTATTTTATTAGTATTTAGTTGGGTTTAAAAATATACAATTCTCTAAACTTTAAAATGACAAAACCCTAACTTTTAAAAACCAACTAATTGAATAAATAGTCAACCAAAGAAATTTTTTTTCAAATTGTCTATCATTCACTAAATATATACATAAATAAACATAAAATTAAGAAAGGAAAAAAACTTAAGAATAAACAATCCACATTTCTTAAGTTAATTGAGACAAATTCATTAACAATCATACTAATAAAACTAAAATAATATTATACCAAAATTTTTAAAAACAAAATTGTGTTTACGTCCGCGCGTAGCGCGAATCACACACTAGTATAAGTATATGTTAGTGTTTCGTTTACTTAAGGTAACAAGTTGGATTTTCTTTTTCTTTCTTTTTTTGAAAAAAAAATAACGATCGATACGGAAAAATTTATGAGCGGAGATGCTCTCTTTCTTTTAAGAAATGGTTTTGTTGACGACGTCCAAAACAAAAAATGATGACAACAAATGAAAAGAACAGGTTCATTTATGGCAAAAAGTAATCGAACCTTCGACATGTGCTTCTCTGCAACTTTTCATAATAAAGTCGCAATTTCAACAGTAAGTTTCTAAAATCCTCCAATCAGGCCTCACTCCTCGATTCTTTTGTGTGTTTTTAAAATATTAAAAACAGCTGTTTAGGGCCTTTTATTTCTCTTTATATATAATTACGTGCCAAGAACAAAAAAAAATACATAAATGGTATTGCAACCGAAAGTGTGTACCAAGTACATATACCCTTGAGAGGTCCATTAAAATTCTAAATTTTGCTAAAAAAGATAACAGGTCCAATGAAAATTTGCGGATATATGGGTAAAGTAAAGTAATGCTTCTAATATGCAATTTGAAACAGAATGAGGAATTGGTTTATACGTCGAAGACTGGCTCTCATGAAAAGAGATGCGTCATAGTTAGCAATGTCGATTATGGTTGAACAACCGAGCATAAAAATATTACACGGATGCCAAAAAACAAAACAAAAATTAATTCAATTACTTTTAACCCAAAAACAAGGATAATTCAAAGCAATTAAAAGTAAGATCAGATGATTCGATTTGAAAACAGACCTAAATACATGGTCTACACGACCATTAGACCCAAAATTAATGAGAAATATATAATTGAACCTTTGAATTATATATTACGTGTATGAGCTTTTTTACTGGTAAGAAAATAGGTATTTATCTCATATAATGCAGAATCACACCAGCTAAGACAAATACCTCATAAACAAAACTAATTAAACACACAATCAAGAACTAATAAATGGTTCCCATACGATATCCGGCCTAATCGGGTCAAAGAAGACCAAATATCTACGGTTTTTATATCTCCTCGATAATTTATTGATAACAAAGTTGGCGTCTAGAGATAATGTTGAGAGAGAGTAGATTGGTCCATATCTTGATTGATACTCTTGTATATACGATTACGATTACGATTACGATTACAAATGATGACTAGTGAGTGGAAGTTAGAGTCGTATCATCAAAGACAATGTACTTCTAAAAGGGATTTTTTTTATTTTTTTGGGGTTCATATTACTTCGACTAAATATTCCTTAAAAAGACAGAAGACTTGAAAACATATGAATTTATTTTTGTTCCATCTAACAATTTCATTGATATTAAATTGAGTTTACAAAATTAGTATACAGAACTATCGAAAAATAAATTATAACATAAACAGATATATGCGCCATATAATGAAACTGATACAGTAAAAGAAGTGACGGTGCTTTTCGTAAAAAAGCCTTACTCCCTAACTTATTATTTAAACCGTTATTTTCCTTCTCCGTATTCGATATTCCTTAATGCTATATGCATTCAATTTTGAATTTTATTTGTTTTGTTTCGGTTTGATATACATATGAAAAGTGCCAAAAGATTAAGTTGGGTTCGGACCGCCGGACTGGGTTTGGTCTTGGTTGATATAATGTCGATTTATTCATGGACTGGAATAGGTTATATGGTTCGAACCGGGTTAGTCTTTTGAGTTGTGTGTTTATAATCTTTTAAATAGTAAATCTATATATGTATGGAAAAAGTTTTACATCTCCTGTTTTTTTTTTTTTTTTTTGCAATCTAAAAACTCTAGACGTGGATAATAGAAATTATAACAAGAATAATCTGGTATTTGTGGATTTTGAAGACCTGATTACCGACTGCTTATGTCTTTTCACAAACTAAAATTAACTTTAATTTTATTTATAAAAATAATCATTTAAAAGACGATACATCATATATAATTCTAAAAACACACCATTATAAACTCAATGATATGATTGAAAAAGGAAACTTTTAAAAATTTAGATTATTATTATTATTATTATTATTTTTGATCTAATTTTTGGTTAAACTTGAAGTCAGGTCTTCATATTTAAATAAAAAAATATGCGTCTGGTCTTCACAAACTGGTATTTGTGAATTTTGAAGTCTTCGTATTCAAAATTCACAATCTTGAAGTAAACTAAATATGGAAAATAAATATGAAAACCAAGTGGTGGTAGTGGGGTGGTTCCCTTCTGTGGTAAGGGTAGGCCCTGTTGGTCAAGGCTAGGGATCGACTCCCCACGGAAGCGGAATTGCAACATTTAATCCATTTGGCCACCAGGGCTTTCACATGGTCTCTCCGGGCCCCAGGAATAGTCGGTGTTGGAGGATGTGTTGCGGACCCAGGGTGTAATAGGACTTGCCATCCTGCACCTCTCGGCGTCGGCCGTCTCTAGTTCAACCGGATCACCTGAGTTATCAAAAAAAAAAAAAAAAAAAAAAATGAAAATCCATATGGAAAATCCATATTTGAGATATCCGGATCCGTATCCGGGGCTTCCGATTATCCGGATCCGGATTTATAAAAATTAAAAAAATAAAAATAATGATAAAATTAAAAACTTATATAATATTTTGTAAAAAAAAGATGTTATTATAAAAAAATATTTTAATTTATAATATATTTAAAGGATCCGGATATCCAAACCTTATAATTTAATTATCCGAATATCCGGATTTTCAAATTGAATCGGAGAAGATTTTAGATCGGATCCTAGATAATAGTTTCATCCCTATGCGTGATACTTCTGTCGACGACGTATTCAATCCAAAATCTGTTTATTTGTAAAATCTCTGTAATATGGATAAAGTGGAGATACATCCTAATCCGACTTTTACAGCATTGCTTGAGAGATATTTTAAAATTAGTTATGGTCATTGTTATCTCAACCCCCGCATATTTTAGCGATAAGAGTTGTATTGGACCAATGACTGTTATTGCTATCACATCATCCATTCAAAATCATTGAATAATTTATAGTATTAAGATTATTATTGCTTAGTAAGTGCCCTGGTTTAGTAATAAAAAAAATAAACCAAACGAACATGTTCTTGATTCCTGAAGTGATGGATGATATCTGTTTCTCTTCAGTCTTCTATGGAATCACTTCATCTTTCACTTTTAGTGGTTTTAGTATCTTGAATTCTTTTTGACAGCCGAAAAGCTCGTTTTTAAATTACTCTTCGCTTTCAATTAATACAATAAAATAACTTATCACGCTAATATTTTCATTTTCCCATTGTTCTGATTCTTGCTCTATATTGACCTTCTGACAAATCAAAGGACCCCTGGAATTTTACCACTTTTCAGTTATCTTATTTATTTTCTCAAAAGATGTTTCCACATGTCGATTTATAATAATTATGGTATTGTGTTGTGCCTACTCCATTAAAAAAAAACTGGTCCAAAAACCCTATGCTTCGTTGCCTTCCTTGGTCCAGTTTTTTTTTTGTTTTCTTGGTCCAGTTTGAAGAAGAACACATTCTTAAATGATTATAGTTATTATCCATCAAATTGATTACGCAAAAGTAAATATTGCTTAATCACAATGAAACCAATATAGACATTGTATAACTTTCACGTGTAAGCACTTTCAGGGGTTCAAAATGGGTTTGAACTATGGCATCAAACGAGCGTATAATATTTAGGTTTTTGAACTCATTTTTCTGGTTTTGTTTCTTTATTCTATAGCTTTATTATATTTGTTCCAAATGAAAATGTGCTCGTTGTTTTGTCATCAAAAAGTGGTCTTTTTAATATCACGTCGAAAATTATGTTTTAACATATCTCATACTTGTGTGTGACTAAAAGAAGAACACACATAACTTGTACTTGTTGGAAGAAAGTCCGATGTGTTGTTCTTCAATTTTGAATATGTGCCACTTACATGTGTGTGTTTAGTTTCAACAAATAAAGAAATTTTGTCCGCAATCTCTAATTTATTAAATCGGGGCAGCTTGAAAACTACGTGAGTAATTTGAAGAGAAATATAAACACAAAATCGAGAAATTAGACGGAAAAAATGATGTCCAAAACATGGAATTAACAGGATGATATGTTTTGCTTTTCTGACATCAAAAAGTATATGACCAGGATGTCAAAAAAAAAAGTATATGACCAGTTTTTTTTTTAATGTTAAAAAAAAGATAATTAAATGAAAGAAATGCAGGCTGTGGGGTTCGAACCCACGCGCACTTATGTGCAGAAGAACTTAAGTCTTCCCCCTTAACCTCTCGGGCAAACCTGCGCTTCTGAAGAGAAGTTTGTTAAAATGTATAAATCATTAACAAAAAAGTATTTTATTATTATTACACGTAGAATGAAATAATATTTGTAAATTATTAATTAAATTTTCATCTTTTTTTACGAAGCAAACATATTTTTGTGATAACATTATTTAACAAAGTTCATGAAGAAAAATAATCTATTTAGCCGAATCATTTTTTTCACATGCGCCATCACACCTTTTAATTTTGTAAACCTAGGACATATATCAGTATTATTTCTGGAAGATCCTTAAACATCAAAACTATTCCAATTTGTTTTTTTTTTGTAAGAACACTAATTTGTTAGTTGAGCTTACTGCATTTGAACGTCAACAAACTACTATCTATTCTTTATGTTTAAGATTCTTACGCCTAGTAAATAGAAAAAGTATTGTTGATAAATAGATAGGGATAACAGCCTATATCCATACATATATACTACTAGATAAGTACCCGCATAAATGCGGATTTGTAATTTAATATTTTATAACTCGTTAAAAAAATTAAAGACGACAAAATGGAAATCAAAATTAGATCACCAGTGAAAATATATAATGCATAAATTTATCAACAAAGTTTACGATGAAATAAATATATACATTGAAAGAAAAATTTGGTGAATAGATGCAGTAAATAGTTTTGGATAAGATTATTAGACTTTTAATTTATTGGTGTGTAATTGACACAGTACCAAATTGTGGTTTATATAAAGTTGAGAAATTATAAAAAAATTTCCTTTTAAAATTAATTTTCTTAATCTAAATGGAAAAACTAAGAAATGTTTTTTCATTTTTTATATTAATTTTACCTTTTAAGATAAATTTAATTTTTAACTTTTTAATTTTATTTTTTTAGTAACTATATATTTTAAGATAAATTTTTTAATTTTGACTTCTCAAAATTTTTAATTTTTTTTTATTAATCGATTTTAATTTTTTTAGTAAATTAGTAAATTTGAAACCAATAAAAGTTAAGAGAATACATTTCTCGAAACGCAGTAACATAATCAAAATCACGATTCATATAAAATTTAGTTCCAGAAAATGCCGACAAACAAAAAGAGTTAATTATATTGAATTATAATAGTATTTTTCTATATTCAAAAATAATTTAGATTAAAGTTAGATAATAAGTTTATAAAATTATGATGATATATTTGTCAAAAAAATACAAATATATTGACATTCTCGTCAAGTAAGAGTAAATTCATTCCTATGAGTTCATTATTTTTTTCAAATTTTTTGCCTTCCACTTTTTGATTAGACGAACTACGGTACGACGATAAGAACGCTTCATATTTAAGCTATCTAATGTTAAATAGTCTCTATTGTTATTTAGAATTTCAGCATTCATTGTTTCTCTCTTGATATTCCTGTAAAAAAAATAAAAAATTGCATTCATGTACAACATAATTTTTTTTTATATACACCATTAACGTACCCGAATTATTTTTGTTTTATACACAACCTCTATATGTAGGTATGTTAAGATATAGACTACAAAAGATTGAGAAACTATAACGTACATCATATTTTCCAGCATAGTAATCTAAAAAATAAAAATAAAAACTAATATTATACACCACCTCTAAGATATTTATCTAGATATGGTGTACAACATAATATGGATCCGTGCGTTGCTATTAACATATAGAGACTTGTAAAATTACACAAAAGATTACCTCTTAGTAATTTGTTTTGCGTTTGGTTTCTGTATCTCTCTTCTCAATATTTTTGGGTTGTAAAATTGAGAAACTATCAAATTAGTTATATAGAGGTAAGAAATTATAATTCATTTTCCTTATATGATTGTATTCCTTTTTTAATTTCCTTAATCAAAATAAAAAAATGTTTATCTCGTTTTTTTAAAATTTAGTTTTTATAGATAAATTTCTTTAATCTAAAACCAATTTATATTTTCTTTTTTTCTGCTAACTTTACATTTAAGATTAAGTCTATTTTCTATTTTTTTCTTTTCCTTTCTTTTTGGGGCTAAGTTTACTTTTAGGATGGATACTCCCTTTTTTTCTAAAGATATATATTTTTTTTTAACTTTATATTTAGGATTAAGTCTATTTTTTTTTCCTTTTTCATAAATTAAACTCTAACTTTTAATTTTAAGATAAATTTCCTTATAATCTCCTTATAGATAAATTTATGTAATCTAAAATCAATATTTATTTTCTTTATTTTCTGGTAACTTTACATTTAGGATTAAGTTTATGTTATATATTTGTTTTTTTGCTAACTTTACTTTTAGGATTAAGTTTTTTTTCTTTTTCTTAAATTAAACTCTAACTTTTAATTTTAAGTTAAATTTCCTTAATAAATAAATTTCCTTAACAATTTTTATTTTCCTTTTTTATTCTAACTTTATATTTAGGATTAAGTCTATGTTTTTTTTTTTTTTGCTAACTTTACTTTTAGAATTAAATCTCTTTTTTTTTCTTTTTCTTAAGTTAAACTCTACTTTTTAATTTTAAGTTAACTTTCCTCAATCTAAAAAAAAAACTTTATATTAACTCGACACATGTCAAAATTTAATAAATTAATTCGACACGTGTCGTGATCTTGTGAGTTACTAACTTTGAATTATTATCTTTTATATATATAGATATTTGATGAACTGAAAACCACACAATTTTTTTACCTCTTACCGTAACTACACCAGTTATATAATTCTCATATCGAAACTACAACTACTTTACAATTTTTCGTATATACACTGGTTCATAAAATTATTAGACGGTATCCGTTTAAAAAACCATGATTTTCTAAATTCGGTCCAATAATTTTAAATTTAAATATCATAAATTGAAAGAATAAATTTTGTGTGTTCTCTTGCGTAAAAGACTAAAATACTTCAACTTGTACAAGTAACGGAATACTAAATTGCATGTCGTTGTTGTTAACTTATTATCAATAACTTTAGATTAACGCAAAGTGTAGGAACAAATACCCAGAAATAGTAAATATATATAGTAATAAAATATGTTTGAAGACGGATAATAACGAATATTAAGATAGAAACAATGACGAAAGGAGTAGTAGTGGTAGTGGTAGTGGTAGTGGTAGTAGCAGCTTGGTCCAGTCAAAATCATTTGGCAAAGAAAGTCATCGTGACGAATCATAAACAAAATCCTATGCGTAATGGGTTTCATTAATTTAGAGATTCCAAGATTTATTTGAATAATAAAATAGGAAAACTATTTATTTCCCCATCAAAAATTTTATATAATAACAAATCCCCCTAAAGTTTGAATCTAGTTCTATTTTCCCACTTAATCAAAGTTCGAATCCTATTTCCCCACGAAATTAAACTTTGAAGTCTATTTCTCCACGAAATCAAAGTTCGAAATGTATTTTCCCACGAACCACGATTTGATTCGGTTTACTGTATACAAATTAAATGTTAACCAACTAAACCCGAAAAAACCAAAATTAACCTAATTAAAATTCAAATTAAAACCTGACCCGACCCAGATTAAAACCTGACCCGACCCGTAACCTGTGTAAAATAATGACCGACACAACAAAAATCTGCAAATCTCTTTTCCATTAATCTCTTTTCTCTCTCTCACTTGACCGAACTTCTTCTTCTTCGACATCTCTGATTCTTCGATACATTGGTTTTTTTTTCTCCAAATGCTTCTCATTCACTTCGATTCTAAAATCAAACACAATAATCCTATCAATCCATATCAAATCAAAATCCAACTCAAGACTCTCACTTCGGTAAATCCGCCTTCTTATTCTTCTTCTTCTTCAACAATCTCTCCGAGACGGCATCGGAGACCGAGTCACATGCTTGGCAGGTGAGAGCGGCGGCGAGAGAAGTCGAAGCGGCGTCGTTACAAGTTCTCTGTTCCCTCTCAATCTCCGCTTCTTCATCAGCCTCCTTTCTCTCTCTCCGCCGCTTTCCTTCGAGATCGTTATCGCTTCTTCGATTAATTCTTCATGAAGCGGGACAGATTGAAACCCCAAACCGAGTCGATTTGATTCGACGAATTCGAATTTCGGTGAACACCGACGAGTTCCTCGATCAATTCAGCGAATCTCGAAGCCGATGATCTTCGAGAGTTGGGGTAACCGCATAAAGAGGTGGAGATCGGGAAGTGAAGAGTAAGACAACATCGGATCGGGAAGTGACCCCGGAACGCTGGAGTAACCGCATAAAGAGGCGGAGATATTCCTATGTCGTATGGGAAGCGAAGATTGAAGAAGGAGACTTTTGAAACCAAGAAAATTTTTCTACATCGGATCAATTTTTCAAAGGAAATTGAAGAAGGAGACTTTTGAAACCAACATTGGATCAAATTTCCAGTAAATAAAACCAACAAAAAAAAATCGGGTGAAGAAGGAGACTTTTGGGTCGGGTCGTTTACGGTTGGTTTTTTGGGTTGGGTTTGGTTGAAATCGATTTTAGTTCGGTTTAGGATCTGGTTTGATTGGTTATGTTTGGTTTGTGAATAATAACCGATAAAACCGATATCAGTGGAGAAATAGGTTTCGAATTTTGATTTTGTGGAGAGATATAATTCGAACTTTCAAATGATGGGAAAATATAACTAGATCCAAACTCTAGGGAGATCTGTTATTATATGAAACTTCCGAGGAAAAAATAGATCGTTTACCTAATAAAATAAGTAAAAAAGAAGAAGAGAGGATTACGAATAAATTCATAACCCATTATTTCCGAGTGAAGAATTTTTATCGATAATAATAATAAAGGATAATTGATGTCAAATCAAAACTATAGTCCAAATTGTGTTTTTTTTTTTTGGTGTTTTCTAGAAGTTTACGTATATACGGGTTTATAAAGTTTTGGTACGACTAATAAGTTCATTTGTCTCTCGCAATTAATTAAAATGATTCAAAATAAAAGAACTTGTAAAGCAGATTAATGGATTGTAAACCATTTGGTAGAATATTTTAATTTGCTGTTTTTATAATTAATATTTAATATAGCAAAAATATTTAAAGTATTATTAATGATTTTGTTTGTGTAAAAACGAAAATGACATGATATTACAGATTGTTAGAACAACTTTGTTGTAGATTGAAAATTATTTAACAAAACATATTTTATTATATAAAGTTAAACTCGCTCAACATGAACATGACATGTAATCTAATTTTAAGATATTATATTATAATATGTGATATTGTTAATTTAGATCGTGACATATATCATGTAATTATACATATTATAATTATATTAGCTATCAATTAAGAATTTAAATATTTTATACTTTATCAGCGTATTAAACATAACCAAATCCAATATAAAATAAACTGAAACTGAATCTAAACAGAAAAATCAAATTGAAAAAGAATATTACATAGTAAAGAGTTTACTTATGATCAATTTGAGTCCAATAATTCCGATAATTCTTTTTAAAAAAGCAACTACGAATCTAACCTAATTATTTCCCACTTTGTTCGGCACCTCGATGTTCTAAACCGAATAAACTGATCCGGCTGCATGATCTGATTCTCGTTGCTATCATCAGTTTAACCAATTAATTTTTGGTTGGATAATATAAAATGGGCTTTTGTATTAACAGTTGGCCCAAATTTTAAGTAAATTTGGAAACCCAAACATAGCAACAAAATAAACCCCAACTAACCACCGTAAACACGCAAAAACTTTTATAAATCAATATTCTATAAATTATTAAACACTATAAAATAATAAATTTTCTTGATCCCTAGTCAGGCTAATATAAAAATTAGCAAAATTCGATAATATAAAAATTAGCAAAATTCGATAAGATAATAAAATAATATTTTTTTAAGAAAGCTCTATGAAAATATATGGTCACAATAATATTATAAATGAATAATTATATAAACTTATGCATATATGTCTAAGACAATTTACTAAAGTATGAATTTAATGTTATGTTTTTTTTTTGTCGTCTGAATCTTTTAGTATAAATTAAGAAAATAATTACAAGGACAATTTTTCAACTTACAATCTATCCGTTCCAAGGAGACTGACCACAACGAACGGTTTTAGGTTTTTACTTGCACTATGCTAAAGATTTATTGTAAGTTTCCCTCTATTAACCTGCATAAATAACATATTTTGGGATCGAATCTCAGACCTCTTGGTGTATAAGCATTAATTCATCATTCAATCAATTATTGGATTAAAGGAGCTTCCACATATGTTTCTTCTTTGAAATTTATCTTTAATATTTTTTATTAAATCAAAAACTTATAGTGTTGTTTTTTTATATGAATTTATAGATTGTGAAGATTTCTATACGCGATATTTGTTTTCTTATGTGTAACTACTTTCAAAAGTAACGTACTTTCCAAAAACAATATTTTTCAAAATAGATAATTAAATATTTGAACTGGCGAATGCTTTTTTAAAAATAAGCTATTTGTAGCATCTTTTGCTTCTTGACGGTAATCGTCCACTAACATGAGATGAGATCGTTAACTAAAATTTACATCTTTACTTGCATGAATTTATGTTTCTTGTGTTTGGAAATTGCTTTGTTCTTAAAAACAATATACTATTATAAACATGTGTTGGAAGAAGATATATACTATGGTGTTTGTAAACAACAATCAAGATTCACATAAATCGTTTTCTACAATGTCCCCGAGAAAAAAATGGTTTTCTCATAAATTTTTCCAAAATAAAATATGTCACGGAACTTTTGTGTATGTTATGAACATAACCTCATTATTATAAAAAAAAAAAAAAATGTGTGTGGCTCCGATAAGCATGACCACGGTTACGGTTAATGCGGTTAATGTTATTTAATCACCGGTTACAATTAATTTTTTTTTTAACCTTAACCGTTTAATATACGGTTAAAACGGTTACAATTAAATATGAGTCCAGTTAATACGGTTACGGTTAGATACGGTTACGGTTATCTGATGACAATAAATGGTTAATGTCATGATTTATAATTAAATAATTATAAATTTTATAAACTAGAATAATAAAAAATAAAAATTATCTATTTTGACGAATGACGATGACTACTATGTTTACAGTTTTTTTTTTATTTAGCTCCATTATGAGATTTTACTTACCAAGTTTTTTTAATATTCTTTTTCTAATTTTTTGTTGGTTTGTTTATATTTTTCCTTTGTTTTTCTATGTATTTTTTTCTTGTTTTGCTTAAATATCTTATGGTTATTGATGATTTTTTGTTAAGAACGTGAAAGAAAAATGGAATCGAGAAGAAGATAATAAAATATTTTATAGAAATAAAACAACAAATAATTGAGCATTTATTGCTTCTTAATTCATGTGCAATATTTAGAAAATCAAACATTGTGAAACAGAGGGAGTATATTTCTTCATAAAACTGTTTTGTTAAAATATTTTTTATATTTGTTAGAAAAATATTAATTAGTCTAGCACGTTTAAGTTTTAATTAATATTTTTATTTTATAGATTTGCATTTGTTATTGATAAATTGATTATATATAATTTTCTTTGAATTTTTAATTTTACAGAACTAATTATAATTATTAGTATATATAATTTTATTTTTAAAACGGTTACGGTTAAAATTTTACGGTTTAACTTTGCAGTTAACCAACGGTTTTGATACGGTTACTGTTAATTAACGGTTACGGTTAATAATTTTTTTAACCATAACTAATATATTTTTACGGTTATGGTTTTTAACCGTCTGACACGGTTACGGTCTGGTTACGGTTTGAAAATGGTACGGTTATGGTCCGAAATACGGTTACGGTTCCATTTTGGTCATGCCTAGGCTCCGAGACTTCACTCGATAAAAGGCCCAATAATACTGTTACGGCCCAATATCACTCGGTGAGACCACTAATTCTCTTGTTTCCTCATGCCTTTTTTATTTACTGTTTATTAAGAGTTCTAGTAGAGATACCTAATATTTGTTGGAAGGTTTGAGTGACGACCCAACACCCTTATGCTTCTTCCTCAATGTGGATCCATTGGCCAACCGAGCTTGGACATGCACGACAACTAGGGTACGCTTTTGACCTGCAATACATGTTTAGTAAATCATGTATTGTAGGTCTATCAATAAAATCTTCGGTATTAAGAAGAGAGGAAAAAAGTGCAAAACAAAAAAATTTGTTTGGAGTTGAGAGCGATAGAGTTCATATGAATAATGAGACAAACAAAAGTATTAAAAAGCCTTCATGTGTTGTGTACATCAACGAGAAATAAACACAAAGAAAAAACTGAACTCATACAATATATGCACAAATGTCTATCAAAACAGTGTTTGGTGTTGGGAGCTATAGTTGTCATATAAATAATGAGCCAAGAGACAGATTTAAAATGACTTCAAAAACTCTATTCCAACCTAATTCAGAACCAGAATCTATTAGAGATATTGCATGCCAAAGACTAGAATTTACACTTGTTGGAAATCGATCAAACAAAAAACACTTGCTTAATTGAAAACTTACGAGGATTACGAGGTGGAGGAGGAGGATGTGAAGGGAAGTAAACAATCTTATGCGTCTTTGCTGCCAACAGAAAACATTGCATATGTGAATCAGATATTGACATACTAACTAAGTAACAAGTAAACCCATAATATGATGTTTCAAGCTATTTTATCAATTGATTGAAATCTACTAACTTTGCCAACCTACTAACTAACGCTACTGTGAATCTGAGAATGTATATATGAGATGAGGTAATCCCAATCTAGAGACCCACATATGATCCGAGGAAAGGGCAAATGAGAGTCTAGGATGCAAATGATTACCTCTACGACCTTACTATTTGATGATGGTGGATGAGAAACTTCTTATAGGGGAAGATATTTCATTGATTAGGTTTTTCCGAAATGACAAAATGTCTTACAAATATATTTTTGTCAAATTTGTTAATGTAATAATGGATCCTATACAATTTTAGCTAAATATGTTATTTTATTTTTGCTCTCAATTTGCACTACATTAACCAAAACATTAGTTTACTATTTTTTCCAGCTAAGATCTAATAGACATTAGTACATGTTATGTTGAAGATCTCGAACCAAAAGTATAAGCGACTTGTTAATTGTAAATCCACTTCTGTCATTATATATATATTATGGTAATGATAATCAGAGCAATCTGATGAAGGGAATGATCATGGTTCAAAGCGTTATGATCAATATAGATAATGATAGTGAGACAATTTCTCTCATTTTCATTAAAAATGTATTTTATAAAGAGATCAAGATGAATAAAGGAAAATCAGTATTTTTAAAAAAATGTTTTTCATAAAAAAACTTACCCTAACGTATTATTTAAACCGTTATTTTCATTTTCTGTATTCGATCTTCCCTTTCCCCTGATGCTATGCAATCAATTTTGAATTTTATTTGTTTTGTTTCGGTTTGATATACATATGAAAAATGTCAAAAGATAAAGTTGGGTTTGGACCGCCGGACTGGGTTTGGTCTTGGTTGGATAATTTAAAATGGGCTTTTGTATTAACAATTAACCCAAATTTTAAGTAAATTTGGAAACTCAAGCATCTTACAAAAGTAACGAAACAAACGCCAACTAACTACAGTAAAACACAAAACTTTTATAAATCAATATTCGATAAATTAATACACTATAAAATAATATATTTTTCTGATCCCGAATCATGCCAATATAAAAATTAGCAAAATTCGATAAGACAATAAAATAATGATTTTATAAAAAAGCTCTATGTAAATATATGGTTACAACCACAATCATATTATAAATTATTAATTATATAAACTTATGCATATATGTATAAGACAATTTACTAAAGTTTGAATTTAGTGTTATGAGTGTTTTTTTGTTTTGCCGTCTGAAATTTTTATTACAAATTAGGAAAACAATTACAAGGGCAATTTTTCAAGTTACAATCTATCTGTTCCACAGTAATCCACATACACTAACCACAACAAACGATTTTATTTGCACTAACCACAACAAATAACATCTTCTGGAATCGAACTCCAGACCTCATGGTGTATAAACATTAATTAATCATTTGATCAACCACTGGACTAAAAGAGTTTCCACATATGTTTATTTCTTAAAATTTAACTCTAATATTTTTTATTAGACCAAAAACTCATACTGTTGTTTTCTTGTAAGATTTTTATTAGATAATTGTTTTCTTATGTGTAACTACTTTCAAAAGCGAATGCTTTTTTAAAAATAAGCGATTTGTAGCATCTTTTGCTTCTTGACGGTAATCGTTCACTAACATGAGATGAGATCGTTAACTAAAATTTACATCTTTACTTGCATGAATTTATGTTTCTTGTGTTTGGAAATTGCTTTGTTCTTAAAAACAATATACTATTATAAACATGTGTTGGAAGAAGATATATACTATGGTGTTTGTAAACAATAATCAAGATTTGTATTGTCTTCCTTCATAATTGGTGTTTAGTTGTTGATGCTCTAAAGCCATAGCCTTTGTGATCTTAGTTATGTGAAAGACGAGCAAGAAAACTTCGAAATGTCTTGGTCTCCAATATATATATATATATTTTTGGGTTCTTCTTTATCAATTCATAATTAATCAAAAAAGGGAAGAAGATAAACACGTTTCTTCCCTAAGTTAACAAGGAAAAAACATGTGCTATCGTCCAGTATTCTAATTTGTTTACTCTTAATTAATGTATGGGCCCAAAAATATTTAATGTAAGGGCCCAAATTGTGCCAAAATATATGCACAGAATTCGAAATTATTATATAAACAAAATCTGTACGTTTCAATATCCTGACAAAAACAAAAAATAAGAGGAAGAAACGCACCATTTCAAATTTCAAATTTCGAAAAAAAACAAATCGGCGCGTCAGTTATTTAGGGAAATAATAAGGATAAAAAAAAAACACAGAGCAATAATAAAAACTCACTTACTCTACTTTTTTTCGTATTCTCATTTTCAGCAAACACTACTTCTCTCTCTCCCTTCTCCGGATTTCGAATTCGGAACCTCGAGAAGCTCTAATCTCCTCTCTGTTCACTCTTTCTATCGAAGATGCGTGAGATCCTTCACATCCAGGGAGGTCAGTGCGGTAACCAGATCGGTGCCAAGTTCTGGGAAGTGGTTTGCGCCGAGCACGGCATAGATCCAACCGGTAGGTACACCGGAGACTCAGATCTGCAACTTGAGCGCATCAACGTTTACTTCAATGAAGCTAGTTGTGGGAGATTCGTCCCGCGTGCTGTGCTCATGGATTTGGAGCCTGGAACAATGGACAGTCTCAGATCTGGACCGTACGGTCAGACCTTCCGCCCTGATAACTTCGTCTTCGGCCAATCTGGTGCTGGAAACAACTGGGCCAAGGGGCATTACACTGAGGGAGCTGAACTAATCGATTCCGTCCTCGATGTTGTTCGTAAGGAGGCCGAGAACTGTGACTGCCTTCAAGGTAAATTCATCTTCCAGATCCACTCGATTTTAGGGTTAATTGATGCGTAACTGGAGTTTGAACTTGTGGTATTTTGCTTTACAGGGTTTCAGGTTTGTCACTCCTTGGGAGGAGGAACTGGATCTGGTATGGGAACACTCTTGATTTCCAAGATCCGTGAAGAGTACCCAGATCGGATGATGCTTACATTCTCAGTGTTCCCTTCTCCCAAGGTTTCTGATACCGTCGTTGAGCCTTACAACGCTACCTTGTCTGTTCATCAGCTTGTTGAGAATGCAGATGAGTGCATGGTTCTAGACAACGAGGCCTTGTACGATATTTGCTTCAGGACTCTCAAACTCACAACCCCCAGCTGTAAGATCCATTATCCAATTTTACTCTTAACAAATGTTTAGATTACTCTTTTGTTCTATGCTTTTTTTAGGTAGTGAACATGCCATTGTTTTGGTACTCTTTCCAGTGGCCTGTTCTTGTCGATATGTATCTTGAAGTGGGTGCTATTGGTTGTGTTTAATGTCCTCTGTTTATCTATGCTAAGCTCATCACCACAATAAATCCTTCAGCTGCTATTTGTTTTATCTTCTTATTGGAACAATACTTCCTGATAAGTGTCATTTAACTATCTGCTACTTCTTGTAACACGAGGGATATGTAGACTACCTTATGATTGTGAAAGTGTACTGTCTGCTTTATAATATAGTAATGTGTGCGAGATGTTTTACTGTGCTATTGTTCTTCATGTTGTTTGTATGGCTTGGAGTAGACGCACTTACTTGTTAATTCTCAGTCTGCAGTTGGTGATCTGAACTAATGTAGTAATTTCTGTAAGCTTTTTTTGCTATGCTTATGTAGTTTGTTGTTTGTGACTCACATACTTGGTTCATTCTCTGTCTGCAGTTGGTGATTTGAACCATTTGATATCTGCCACTATGTCTGGTGTGACTTGCTGTCTTAGGTTCCCTGGTCAGCTCAATTCCGACCTCCGTAAGCTTGCTGTGAATCTGATCCCATTTCCTCGTCTTCACTTCTTCATGGTGGGTTTTGCTCCTCTCACCTCAAGAGGGTCTCAGCAGTACCGATCCCTCACAGTCCCTGAACTCACCCAGCAGATGTGGGACTCGAAGAACATGATGTGTGCTGCAGACCCAAGACACGGGCGCTACCTCACAGCCTCTGCCATGTTCCGTGGCAAGATGAGCACAAAGGAAGTAGACGAGCAGATGCTGAACGTGCAGAACAAGAACTCATCCTACTTTGTCGAGTGGATCCCCAACAACGTGAAATCGACAGTCTGTGACATCCCACCTACTGGTCTGAAGATGGCATCAACTTTCATTGGCAACTCAACATCGATCCAAGAGATGTTCAGGCGGGTGAGTGAGCAGTTCACGGCTATGTTCAGGAGGAAGGCTTTTTTGCATTGGTACACAGGTGAGGGAATGGACGAGATGGAGTTCACAGAAGCTGAGAGCAACATGAACGACCTTGTTTCAGAGTACCAGCAATACCAAGATGCAACTGCAGATGAAGAAGGTGAGTACGAGGATGAGGAAGAAGGAGAATTCCAACAGGAAGAAGAGTACTGAAGAGTAATTTAGTCAAAACCCCTTAAAACCAATATATTTTTCTGCTTGTAATGGACAACTCTAGATGATCTCGACTTGTGGTTTGTTGTTTGTCTGCCTTTTGTTCTTAAATTGTGGTCGTGTCCTTCGTTTCAGCTTTTGTCCAAATCCGATACCGAGTTAAATACATTCTCTCTCGATCTTCCGGAAACACTTACAAGATTGCCTGTGAAGTGTATTTACTAAGCTTGAGGTGCGTCTCTCAAGGTTCCTAATATTACCAATATAAAGTGGTGGCCTCTTTATCATCAACAATGGCTATTATTTTCCTCATTTTGTTTTTGAGCCTTTTACATATCTTTTATATCGTTGTAAGTAGAGCTGTCAAGCGGGTCAAACCCGCTCCGCTAGATCCGTCCCGCGTGGGTTACATTTTTTTTCCGATCTGCTTTGACCTGCTTGACTCATTAACAAAATAATTTTGACCTGCACCCGTCTCGTTTGAACCCGCGGATAACCCGTAAATATTTAAATAATAATAAAAAATTAGTAAAAAATATATTTAATAAAACAAATTTCATATGAAAAAACATAAATACATAATTTTCTGAAAAAAATAAACAAAATAATTAATTAATTTATATATATTACAAAATATTTCAACATTTTAATAGTATTTAGTAAATAAATATTATTATTATTATTTTTTTTAAATTGCGAGAAACCCAGGAGACCCGCGAAAAAAAAATGCCGACCCGTACCTGTCCCGCATTTGAAAACACTCGATACGCATCCACCCCGCTTTTTGGCAATTTAAAAATTCGCAACCCGCATTCGCTCGGTGGCGGGTCAAAGCCCGCGAGTCCCGCGGATAATCAGACAGTCCTAGTTGTAAGGACCAACCAGGAGTAACAACAAAACGAAAAGACTTTAACAGGAATTAAATTAGAGTGCTAAAACTATTTGTGTTCTAAAAATAAATTGCCTAGTTAAACGGCCAAAACAACTTGTGAATGTTCCATTTTCGGTGTAATCGGTTAATAAAGCAAATCCCCGGTTAAATACTCGGTAGATTTGGTCAGACTAGACATTTGTTTTCAATGCAGCAGACAAAGTAAATACAAAAATGACAGAGTTTCAGATAACTTTTCACTCGCTCGCTCGCGTCTCAAGTACAATCTTATAAACTAATCGCTTTCAATTGACTCATTGCAGAGTAAAACAGTAGCGAGTATGTTTACAAACCGTACTCGCGAGGGTTTTTATTTTTTTCCTTAGGCACATATAATTTTGAATTATGTCTCCTCCCAACGGGTCTCTCTCTCTCTGTCTTCACTTTCCACATCTCTCCAAGAGTACAGAGATTTTCAAAAAAACTATACTTTCACTTAGCTCGAAAAGAAGAGGGAAACAAAAATAAAAAAATACAAAGATATAAAAATTAAAGAATTCTTTTTAGGAAAAACAAAAGTAAGATTTTTCATCATGAGTCCATCCCCGAGTTAGGGCACTCGTTTGTGGATAAAAATCTCATCTTTCCTTTTTGTTCTCTTCTTAACAACTTCTTTTTCTTACTTGAAATCGGTAGAATCAGAGAAATGGGTATCTCGAATTGGGGTTTCTCACTAGTTTCTGCAGCTACCCTTTTCGTTTCTCGCTCTTTTGCTCTCACTCTCGATGGTTAGTATATAAGTCTTTGCTTTTTGGTTGGTGAGAAATCTTAGATTTGATTAACTTCTCGCCTATTCTTGTTTATTCTCAATGCCCAGGTAGTTCTTGCTGACAAATTTCTTCCAACATTGGAGCCTTGATCTTGTAGGGTTTACTCTTTTGGAGCTGAAAAGCGGATTGAATGATACGAGGAACTCTCTAGAGAACTGGAGAGATTCAGACGAGTCTCCTTGTTCCTGGACTGGCGTCTCCTGTCATCCTCAAGACCAAAGAGTCGTTTCTATGTAAATATGCTTTTTGTCCTCTTCTTTATCACATTCTCAATATTCAGCTTCTTTCTTTATCTGAATCCCTCTTTTTGTGGATTATGCAGAAACTTACCTTACATGCAACTAGGAGGGATAATATCTCCTAGCATTGGAAAACTTAGTGGATTGCAGAGACTGTGAGTGATATATCTCTGTAGATTTGTGTTTTTATGCTAAATTTTGTATCTTGAAGTAGTTTGTTCAATTCATTATGTAGGGCACTTCATCAGAACAGCTTACACGGGACAATTCCTAATGAAATCACCAATTGCACTGAGCTCAGAGCTATGTAAGTCATTGCAATTAAGCAATTGGAAATATCAAACCTTTAGGAGTGTTTGAGCCATGAACATTGGTGTATGTGTTTAAACATGCTTTCAGGTATTTGAGGGCTAATTATCTTCAAGGCGGCATTCCACCAAATATCGGCAACCTCACGTTTCTTACTATATTGTAAGATTCCATACAGTTTTTTTTTTTAAGTTTCTCAGCTTTTTGATTCTTTTCATGTTTTATCATTTCGAAGAATATGTGATGTTTCAATACCTAATGTATAAGTTTGAGATATATTCAGGGATCTATCAAGCAATACATTGAAGGGTGCTATTCCTTCTTCAATTAGTCGTCTGACACGTTTACGCTCCTTGTAAGTACACACAAAATCTCGCCTTTAGATGTATTTGTTCTTGAACTTTTTTGTTTGATTCAGGAATATGTCGACCAACTTTTTCTCTGGCGAGATCCCGGATATCGGAGTTCTCAGCAGATTCGGGGCTGAATCGTGAGACTTCTCTTCTATAAAACTGTTGGTTTTACTTTTACATCATCAAGAAATTTCTAAAATCTTTCGTGCTAGTGTTAGACTACAATGTCTATTCTGATTGTGGTTTTGTGTCTTTATGGTTAGATTCACCGGTAATTTGGATCTTTGTGGCCGCCAAATTCACAAGCCATGTAGATCATCAATGGGTTTCCCTGTTGTTCTTCCTCATGCAGAAAGTGCTGATGAATCAGGCAAGATGTTATTATTAAAGCCACTCATCGCTACTTGAGGCTTCCTTTGGCTAAACTTTCTGATCCTATTCTTGATTTCTCTTTTTGCAATCCACGCAGATCCTCCAAAGCGATCTTCGCGCTTGATTAAAGGAATTTTGATCGGAGCAATGTCTACAATGGCTCTTGCATTCATTGTGATCTTTGTGTTCCTATGGGTTTGGATGCTCTCAAAGAAGGAAAGAACAGTAAAGAAGTACACAGAAGTCAAGAAACAAATAGAACCATCTGAAACGAGTAAAAAAAGAACTAGTTTTCTGTTTTCTTCTTTTGCTTCTTAGTCATAATTTTTTCTAAATGGGGTTTCTCCCTTTTTTTTTAAAAAAAGGTAAAAAGCTTATTACTTTCCATGGCGATCTTCCATACTCCTCGACTGAGCTAATCGAGAAGCTGGAGTCTCTTGACGAAGAAGACATTGTGGGTTCGGGAGGATTTGGCACGGTCTATCGAATGGTAATGAACGATCTTGGAACTTTTGCGGTCAAGAAGATAGATAGGAGTCGAGAAGGATCAGACCAAGTTTTCGAGCGAGAGGTAGAGATTTTGGGCAGTGTCAAACACATCAATCTAGTGAACCTGCGCGGATACTGCCGCTTACCGACTTCAAGACTTCTCATCTATGATTATCTAACTGTGGGCAGCTTAGACGATCTTCTCCATGGTAAATGCACTTAATACATATCTTTTCTTCGATTTCGATCTGTGATGCATATTGATCTTTGTTTTTTCTGGTTTATGTACCTCACAAGAACGAGTTCAAGAAGACGGTTTGTTGAATTGGAACGTGCGATTGAGAGTAGCTCTAGGTTCCGCGAGGGGTCTAGCGTATTTGCACCATGATTGTAGTCCGAAAATAGTTCACCGTGACATAAAATCAAGCAACATTCTACTCAATGATAAACTAGAACCTCGAGTCTCGGACTTTGGTCTCGCAAAGCTTCTTGTTGACGAAGAGGCTCATGTTACCACTTTGGTAGCTGGCACCTTTGGCTATCTTGCTCCAGGTCCTGTTCTCTGCTATCTTTGATGAATCTTAGACAATAAATTACGAAAGTTTCTATCTTTCTTAAGAATCTAGGAAAATCTGCTAACTTTCTGATGGATCTTGGAAACAGAGTATCTGCAGAATGGTAGAGCGACGGAGAAATCTGATGTCTACAGCTTTGGAGTTCTTCTGCTTGAGCTCGTTACTGGAAAAAGACCAACAGACCCGACATTTGTTAAAAGAGGTTTAAACGTCGTCGGATGGGTAAGAAAACAAAAAAGCTCAGATCTTCTATCCAACAAGAACCGTTCTGTTTTTACCTAATAAGATTCGGTTTCTAATAAAATGTTCTGTCTCTCAGATGAACACCTTGTTGAAAGAGGATCGATTAGAGGATGTAATGGACAAGAGATGTATCGATGTAGACGAAGACTCTGTTGATGCATTGATTGAGATAGCTGCGAGGTGTACGGCTGCTAACCCGGAGGACCGGCCGGCTATGAACCAAGTGGTTCAGTTGCTTGAGCAAGAAGTAATGTCGCCGTCTTCTGCGATCGATTACTACGATGATTCCCATTCCGATTACTGTTAGGGCTTATGCGAGGCTGAAAGTAACCGGAAAATCTTGAGCATGCGCGGTTTCATCTTCTTCTTTTTGCTTGCATTATGAGTGTGATTTTGGATCGAGGGATGTGTTTGTAAATTAGAATTGAAGATGGAGTAAGATTATCGAGGTGCATTGTTCTTGTGCACTTTACGGTATTTTGGTAACGAAATGTTCCATTTTGCAACATTCTAAACAGATGAGTCTTGAGAAAGGTCTGATAGGAAATTGCGGAATTTTGCTATTCTGTAAGATTACACCAACAAAAAAAGTTTATGATGCGAATCATGAATTTTCATACAATTCAGCAACACTAACTGTTATCTCGTGGTTTCGCTAATAAATTTAAGTTTTTTGTAGTTACACAATTCTACCATTATATTCTGCAACATTATGTTATTGCTAATCTTCATAATTTAAAATTTTCAATATACCTGATTGAGAATTTTGTTTATTTTAAAAATTGACATTTAATTTGTCAGCAATTTAATAACTTAATATGAAAATATTCTGATCGTATAAGAGAAAATGCTGATATTTGGTTATGTGCTGTGTTCACGGTTTTGCTCAACATTCTAAACAGAGGATTGTGTGGGTCTCAAGTTTGAATCTCTTGTCGGTCTTTGGGTCTTCTCGGCTAAGTTGGAGGGTGATTGTATCCGCCTAGCAAATCCTATATATAGCCACCGGCCCAGCTTCGAGTGAGTAAGTGGCTACTTGCTATTTTCTGTGGGTTTTAGTTGAGTCTGGTTCTAAGACTGGTCTTCTGCAGTTCCTTTAGTATCTTTATGATTTCATTACCGCTCTTTCTGCTTCGGTCTCCTTAATGTTGTTCTTATGTTCATGATGTAACACTTATATTGAAAACCTTGTTTCAAAAAAAAAGAAAAGAAAAATGTATTAAACTCGATAATATTTTGAATATTTTTGTATGTTATCCTCTGAATATGACCTTTCGTTTAATGGAAGAGTCTTCGTCCATCTCCAAGCCCCATCCACCTCTTAAAAGGCCAACGCTTTTTCGCCCTATCCGCTTTGCTACTACACACGTAATCACACAATTTATACTCTACGTGTCTCTAATATCTATTTTAATACATTTATATTTTTGTACATATGATCAAAAAAAGTTCTACCGTATACACGATAATATTTCGTATAGTAATTGATTTACAAAATTAAGCCAATTGATATCATTAAAACTTAAAAAAGTTATATATAGTAGAAAATACTCGTAACGAAATTTTGGAGAGGGGAAATTGAGATTTCATAAGTCAGTTTGGAGTTTAGTTTGGGATCCTCTATTATTGAAAAATATATATCAAGAGAAATTAACCTTCTCTTCTTCTTTTTATTTGAATGAGTTAATTGCAAATTGTTCTATAGAATTATTAATAGCTTTAATAACCATGACAGTGAACTCATTCACACCCCTATATATTATATGTATACAGAATTAATAGGCAAAAAAAAAAGAAGAAGCTAAAAGCAGCGTAATTAATAGATGATCAAACTAAAAAAATTAAGCGATACTAACAAAAATATAATCCTACGACTTAAAATTAGTTATAGAAATTTATTCAAGTGATGTTTTGATGAGTAACTTCGTGATAATTGTAGCTAGCATATATTGAAATCGATTTTAATCACTCTCGAATAGATTTGTGATTAGGTATTTAAGTGTATGCTAATCTACGCGACATATATATATAATATATGTGCACATATGTGCGTGTATATATATGCTAATCGCTTGTCTCTCTCCTATTGGTGAAGGGGACAGAGAAGAAGAGTATTTTTAGCCTTTCCTTGTGATATTTAGATTTTGAGCGGTACTCTTATCTTTTATTCTCCACCTCAAATTACCATTTACCATGTCTACGGTTTCGGTGAAGCCACTACCTCCCACTGGTTCACATCTTCTTCGCCGGAACTCCACTACGACGACGGCTTTGAAATCTCCCACAATGCTCGCCGCCGTTTCGAGCCGCCATTTTCTCGGGACCTCTACTTATAGTAGATGTTTTGAATATAAATCCTTGAGCCAAATGAGGAATCCAGCGTCTTTGAGCCACCGTAGGCGAGTAAGCACGGTGGTGGCGTCGGCTGGAAATTTGACGGCTCCGTCGTCGTGGGAGTCTTGGAAGCCAGATAAGACGGCGGCGGCGACGGCTATATTGCTGAGTGACATCATTTGGCCTGCAGCTGGTTAGTGGATTATTTTTAAAAAAAAATTATATGCTAATAACTTGTTAAGATAATCATCATTTGTTTTGTTTGAGATCATAAGTCCTTACTAATATGGTTTATCCGTCTTTGTTCTCTAAATATGATGCACTTTTGTTTCTAAATCAGAAGAACTACAACTGGGGATTAGGGTATAAAAGGTAAATATATAAAAGAAAATTAAGGAAGAAAGAATATAAAATTAGAAAATTAACGGACAATATTATTTCCTGACTGACCAAAAGATAAAATATTCGGAGAGACAGAGAGATTGTGTCTCTTCCTACGGCCAAATGGTCGTTTATATGAACGTGTCGTTCGAGTTTGACCAATTTATCGAAATTAGGGTATGGATTTTTCAGGATAAATGTGAAGAAATTAGCATAAGAAATAAACTGATATAACTTTTTTGAAACCATAAAATATATCCTAAGATTATGTGATCGTTAATTAAACTAAGTAATTACTTTGAATCGTAGCATATGGTATTCGATTATGTTCGTTATTACATTAATGAGAATCGTAGTTTGTGTTTTTTTAGTCAAAACCCTATGCTGCTGACAGGGTCTTATTATTTAAAAGGTTTCTATGGCTGACTTCTTCCGACAAATATGAAACATATTCATATGTGTCAGCTAGAATTATATACCAATCTCTGGTTTTAACCATAAAAATCAGATAGTTAATGATCACTACTAGACATATAGATTCCTATAAACTCGGAAAATTACACAATTAGTTGATGAAAAATACAACACAAATGCTATCTTCTGAAATTACCCTGTCTGTATCACTGTATGTACCTATAACAAACCCAAAAAAAATATGATAATTGTGAGTGAAGAATATTGTTTTTTTTTCTTAATAAAAAATAACACATGTTACCATAACATTTTCAAAAATATTTTTGGAATTTTGTTTTGAGGAAATTTGATTTAGGTTTATTGAAATTGATTTTTGTAGGTTTATTTATGTAATAAATAAATAAATAAATTCTTTTCTACTTGGTAAACCCGATATATAAAATAAAAATGTAAATAGTCTTGTTTGTGTGAATAGGAGCGTTTGCGGCGATGGCAATAATGGGAAGAATGGATCAAATGTTATCTCCAAAAGGGATTTCAATGTCAGTTGCACCACTTGGTGCCGTCTCTGCCATTCTTTTCATCACTCCTTCTGCTCCTGCTGCTCGGGTAATCCCTTTTTCCGTTTAGTAGCCATCTTTTAAACATGCGTTTGAACGCAAACGTGAGAATTGCAATATGCATACACCAAAGTACAAACAAAGCAAACAGAGAGGAATCAAATAGTGAAAAAGTAGAAAGTGGTAGTTTGAAAACAAATAAAATTCCTCAAATTTTGTCCTTGTGCTTTCACTTTTCTATGGAGTAAAGAGATCCACTATTTTTTTCTTCTTTTTTATAACGAAGAAAACATATTTTCCAACCAATAATCAATTTGTGCCATCACATCATGTTAAAATAGGAACTTTAAATGCTAGCTAATAATTTCGTCAGTATATTAATTAATTAATGAATTGATGAGTGTCTTTCGTTTTTCTTATATTTTCAGAAATACAATATGTTTTTGGCTCAAATAGGTTGTGCTGCGATTGGAGTGGTCGCGTTCTCCGTCTTCGGGCCAGGCTGGCTCGCCCGGAGCGTCGCCCTTGCCGCTTCCATCGCCTTTATGGTCATTGCTCGTGCCAATCACCCTCCTGGTAAACCATATTTATTTCTTTTTTTCAAAAATACTTGATTGATTTTTGTTTTTTAACTCTTGTTTCAGTTTCAATTGAGAGACTTACATTAAGAATAAAGAAAAAGACAAAGCAAACCGAACCGAACCAAAATGAATCAAACATAATTTATTGAATGATGTAATTTAATGGAATAATGATAGCAAATTTTTGAAGTACAATCTGATTTTTAGCCCATATTTTTAAATATCTGAATCAAACCAAAGCCCATAGAGAAACCAAACCAGAATGCACATTACCCAGAATCTTACACTAGAATCTTACAGCTGACAAAACTGATGTAACAATAATCTGGCCCCTCAACTTTTAGACACTCTAATGAATAACCTGAAAGTTTTGGTGGATACAGAAACGTCCCCTTCATATAATTTTCAAGGAATTCTCTCTCTTTTTGATAGAAATCTTATGCTATTATTTCTTCATTTCTTATTTTCCTCCATTTTTTTTCCCGTTTACAGATTGTGAGAGAGAATGTTGATTATTTTCTCTAATTCATGTGATTGATATTTAAACAAAAATTACAGCGGCGAGCTTACCACTAATGTTCATAGATGGAGCAAAGTTCCATCACTTGAATTTCTGGTACGCATTGTTCCCAGGTGCAGCCGCTTGTGTCATTCTCTGCCTTCTCGTAAGTTTTCTCGATTCTCTAACTTTGTTCTTTATTTTTGTAATCATTCTCTGCCTTGCAAGGTTTCATGGTAAATATTTTTGTTATTATAAGGTTTAAGGTGATTAAGTACTAATATGATTCATAAAATTGTGTTCTCTCTTTGCAGCAATCGATCGTATGTTACTTGAAAGAGAACATAAAATTTTGATGAATCATCAAGGGACACGTATGATCAAGTGATATATAATAATGTATAAATACACACAAATTGATGGAAACTTGTGAAGATATTTGATTCATGTATACACTTGAACGTATGTAAATGACTACAAATACGTTCATTCAATATATGTAGTTCTCTAGTTTTTTTTCTTTTCCTTAATTCTGCTTTTTCTTTTGTCTGAGATAATTAACACTTCCCAACGTACAAGTGGATTGTTTCCTTTGTTTTTGTTATAATCTAAGACTAGGACTTAACCAGCTGAGTAATTTTTTCTTAAAAATTATTTTAAATTTTTTTAAAAATGGATTTTACTTTAATTTTAGAATATGTTCAACTAATGATTATAGATTGAGATGTCAAATTGACTAACTTGTTTATTTAACCTGTTTTTGCACTGAACTAAAATATTATTCTAGCTAACCCGTAAAAATTTAAAATCTTGAAAACATAACTTTAATATGTAGCGTTTAAGGATTTTTGTTTTTGTGGCCAGTCCCCAAATTCTTAGAAAATTAATTATCTCGTGTATAGCTTTTTTATAAAATTAGTAAAATATTTATCAAATTTTGTTTTGATATATATTCAAATAAAATATAATCAATTATAGTGAAAATATTGCAAGATCTCGAATAGATATTTTCTTTGAATAAATATGGATTGATATTATTTTAAAAATATATAATATTTTAATATAGTAATAAATAAGAAACTAAATAATAAATAAACTTTTTAATGAAAAATAAATTCTTTCCATATTCTCTTTTATAATTTTAAAAGAAAATTATTTCATTTCTTAATTCAATTATTTTTTGTTATTTGTAATTTTATAATATGTAATAATTTATAAATAAAGTTCATTTTCTTAAATGACTTCTTAAATGATAATATATAGATAATCTTTGTAATGGAAAATAAATATTTTCCATATTCTCATCAATAATTTTAAAAGTCAATTATATCATTTCCTATTTTAATTATATTTTCTTATTTATAATGGCATTTCATGTAATAACTTACAAAACAAAGTTCATTTTCAAAAATGTCTTTTTAAATAATATTATAGAGATATGACATTTTTGAAAATGAACTTTGTTTTTTAAGTTATTACGTAATATGCCATTTAAATTAATAAAAGATAATTAAAATAGGAAATAATATAATTGTTTTTAAAAATCATTGATGAGAATATGGAAAGTATTTATTTCTCATTAAAGAGATTATTTACTATTTATTTTCTTAATTATTTTTAATACTATATATTTTAAAATAATAATCAATCCATATATATTCAAAAAAATAATTATTCAAAATTCTGTTCTATTTTTCACTATAATTTATTATATTTTATTTGAATATATATATCAAAACAAAAATTGAAAAATATTTTACAAATTTTATAAAAAGGTAGACACGAGAAAACTATTTTTTTAGAAAAATATTTTTCAAATAAAATACAATAAATTATAGTGAAAAATATAGCAAGATTTTGAAGAAATTTTTTTTTCTTTGAATATATATGAATTGATTATTATTTTAAAATATATAGTATTAAAAATAATTAAGAAATTAAATAAGAAATAATCTATTTAATGCAAAATATATATTTTTATATTCTAATAAATAATCTAAAAAGACTATTATATCATTTCCTATTTCAATTATTCTTTGTTATTTGTAATGACATTTCATGTAATAACTTACAAAACAAAGTTCGTTTTTTAAAAATATCTTTTTAAATAATATTATAGAGATTATGCGAATAAATGGAAACTATTTGGTTCAAGAAAAATTCAAAATGAATACAAATGTACTTTGCTCTATTAAAGCACATATACAAAAGCCCAATATCATGACTTATGACAAGTCCAAGCCCATGTAACTAGGGTTTTCCTAGTAAGTAGAGTATATATAATTCTGTAATGACAATGGAACATGAAACGAAGGCTGTCTCTTTGAGCAGCCTCTTCAACCTTTTATGAAAATCAATCGATCTTGGTGACAATGTAAAGCAGTTTCCTTTTCTTTATTTTCTTTGCTTATGAATAAAGTTTTATGAGCTATCTATTTTACCTATTTCGTTTTCATTTCAATAAGCTCTTTAAGAGCCTAAATCAACTTTCTTAGATTAGCTTACATATTAAAGCACATATAGAAAAACCCTAGTTACATGGGCTTGGACTTGTCATAAGTCATGATATTGGGCTTTTGTATATGTGCTTTAATATGCTCCACTATTTTACATAAAAATTATTTCAGTTTTGCCCGTGGGAGGTTTAAAGTAAGTTTTTTTTTTTTTTGCTTTTTGTGTAAAGAGTATTTTGTTTGTTGCTGTAAGACTTGAGATATTTGACGGGTAGAACTAAAACTACATAGTGTACATTTTTTTGTATAAACGAATGGGAATTTACAAGTGAGAATTGAGAAGACTAAGAGTTCTACAAGTTGAATTTGATGGCAGATACGGGCAAGCAGCTGAAGCAGGTGGAAGTAGATTTTGCAGAATGGTGGTAAGGAGGAGGGAGGATCATCAACTAACAACATTCGTACACTACCGGTAGAAAACAAAAATGGTTTAAAATATTTACCTAGGAATGAAGTTGGTTTTAATCTTTTGCTCTCTGTCTTCATGCTCTCTTTCTTCACAGGCTGACACTACCCATGAACCAAGGCAACATCCCTCCGCCGTCGGTCAACCTTCCGTTACTCAATGTTCCGCCACTCAACGTTCCGCCACTCAACCTGTATGGGGTGTCTCCACAAAGTGTACATATAAGCTGAGTAGTAGTACTAAATTATTATTTGATTAATAAGTATAATATATATATCATTTTATTTTTGGTAAATAATATAGATATCATTTTAGAGTCTTAATTAGTGATGGACTATTTTGCACATGTTTTTTTTTTCTTTTTGGAATCAAAATGCAGCTTAGTGCACCTGTGTGATTTCAGTAAATCTAAAATTTCATTATTTGGTTATGTTACCTAAGTTTTAAAACCATGGCTAAGATATTTAAAATGTTATTGGTAAAATTTAGGGTTCTCCTATTGTTTTCTTTCATTGTGGTAAAACTCTGCAACATGATGTCCTAATGCTCTTCTTCTTCAATTTTTTCCTTTGACTTCTGCTAAGCTAGAGTTTATTTTTCTTCGTTCTCAAGCTCAAAAATATACTGATTTTCATTTTCAGCCACATTCTCAGCCCCTAATTCTTTATTAACAACTTCAACCTGATTATCATTATGAATATCATTCTCAGTCACATTATCAACCCATGTTCATCATTCAAACATTATCCTAATTTTCAACCGGGTTTTGATTCACAGCCACATTTCTTCCGAATTTTGCACATGTTTGGACGGCTATCGTGGCGATGTTGAGTTTCTAAATAAGGATATATGAAAGCCTTTGTTTGGGGAAATGTATAGTACATGTTCCTTTTTATCTTCATTTTTGTATTCCACTACGTCCGTAATTGAGTTTACATTATATGTATGAATAAACAAAATATACGATATTTTCCAGAAATTTATGTTTAATAATCAGGTTTGGAGCGTTGTAGTAACGTCTAGAATATAGAATTGAATGGGTTAAAAAAAGGTGGGGCCTTTCGTAAATTGCGGGAAGAACTAGGCAATCACCAAAATTGGATGATTGTAGAAGAAGATGGTTATTATTTTATTGTCGTACTGATTGATAAAATTTGCTCTGACAATTAATCTTTCTCATCCACATAAAGCTTATTATGAAGAATGGAGTGTGGTTGTTGCAGTAGTGGTGGTGGCCCGAAAATAGTATACCCAACCTCATAGGCAATCATTTACCAAAGCATAAAACCTTGTCTTATGCACATATAAATAATGCAAAGTTGCAAACTATAGCGTTCTAAGAGAAGAAGTTAATTCCACTAGCCCTAGTGTTCAATTCATGTTTTAATTTAAATATTTCAGATTTTGGTTCTATATGATAATATGAATAATAGTTTAAGTAACTATATAAATTTGCTATAGTTTTAGTGTTTGTTCGAATTTAAGTTTTAGACAGAAAAAATATATATTATAAAGTATGTTCGAATTAGGTTTTTACTTTCTTTGTTCAATTTGAATTCATTTTTATGTTTTCATATATATTAAAAATGTAAATTTATTTTCAGATTAATATTTAGCTTGTTTTTCTTTGTTGCTTTTAGATCACATTGGTATGACTTAGCCCTGGGCATATTATCCGGATCCGAAAATCCATACCCGAAAAACTGAAAAATTTGGGTTCGGTTCGGGTTCGGATCTATGAAAATAACCGAATGGATCTTTAGTGTGAGTAACTTCGGATATCGGTTCAGTTTGGTTAATATCCAAAAATCCGAAGTACAACCGAACTAACCGAACATATAATATTTTGGTTATATTTCAGATCGATTTTTTTTGGTTTTTTCGGGTTTTTCCGGTTTTTTGGATATTTTTCGGTGTTTTGGTTGTATTCGGTTGCAATATAACCGAATAATACGAATCCAAAAATTTTCATTAATCCGAAGTTTTCATAAATCCAAAAAAATTCATAAATCCGAAGTTTTTTTTGGGTTTTTTCTGGTTTTTCGGATATTTTTCGGTTTTTTGGTTGTATTCGGTTGCAATATAACCGAATAATCCAATTTTTTTGGGATTAATCTCGGATATTGATTTCAATATCCAAACTGAATCGAATCCGATTAAAACCGATCCGAACCGATCCGAAAAATACAAAATATCCGAATGGATATTAAATTCCTAAACCTGAAAATCTGAAAATCCGAAAGATCCAATCGGTTCGGGTTTGGATATCGGAATGCCCATGCCTAGTATGACTCATCCAAATTGAGCATATTTTTACATACCAAATGTATGGTTCAAGTTGGGCTTGGTTTATTCACTATATTTGTGTTATTCGGTTTTTGGTTTTGTTTGGCCAGAAAATGGTAATTTAAGGAAAAACTTTTTTATTTTACCAAGCTAAACCGAAAAGAAATCTTATTAAGATTCGTTTTGGTTAATTATACTTCGTATCGATTCGGTCTGTTTTTTTTTTTTTAGAACTTTAGATGCGGTCTGTTAACCCACTCATAATCATAAAAAGTTGCTAATGTATGCGGTACATATTTAGTGAGAAATACTACTAGGTTAAAAAAAAACGCGACAATGAAACAATAGAACATCGTTATCACAAGAGTTAAATGTTGTAGACAACTTGCATATGACATATTCATATCAATTGTTCTTATTTATAATAATACAGCCAACTTTCTATTTTGCGCTTGAACCAATAAGATTTGAGAAATGGGTCGAGTCGTTCTCACCAGTCACCGCCTCTTATACAACACGATCCTTCACTATCAAACCGATATAGTATGAACCGGTTTTAAATTTAGGATTCGCCAACTACTGTACTTACAAACCCATTTCTTTTTTTTTTTCTCACGAACCTCAAACTCCAACACTATACTGAAGCCATCAAGCAATGGAGCCAGATGTTTGGATCGGTTAAATTCTCATTTAGGCATCGATCGAACGGCAAACATTTGTGCGGATCTATTAGATAGGAAAGCAATTTTAGATTTGGTTCCTTGGTCTATGTATCATTGTTGTCCATCTTTTCTCTATACGCTTGTAAACAGGGATTGTGATCAATAAAAGTACTTAGTCTGAAAAAAAAAAACCAATTCAACTTTTCAATTTTCGAAGAGATACAATGACATTCGACAAGAAATTTGTTTATAGCTTGTGAAAGCCGAACAAAAAAGCTACATTGTCTTTGATTCAATTTCGTAAACCAAACGAGCTAAGAAGTCGGCTAAGTTAACTTCTAGGATATGTACGGTGCCTTGTTAACGAGGAAAGAAACAGAGGACAATACAGAAAGAGTCAACATCAAAGACAGTAACACCTCTTTTTTTTTTGAAGTTGTACGTTTAGTCTCTACTCTCTAGAGTTTTCGCTTGTTTGAGAAGGTCCCCCTTACTTCCACGCTGTCTCTCTCTATAAATAAGGTCTACACACTATTGCCATTAATCATACACTCACTTTCACTCTCCAAAAACAGCTGTTTCTTAGTGATAATGTCTCTAGAGTTTCAACAAATGGTGAATTATATTTCTTTCAAATCCAACTAAAAGTTCAGATACTGTAAGCTAGATTTGCAATAAGTATGCTAATTTTGACAACATTCTTGTGTAATTAAATACGTACGTAGGATGAAGCAAATGGGTCAAGCGCGTGGAATGGATACGTAGATTGGCGAAATAGACCAGCTTTGCGTGGCTGCCATGGCGGTATGCTTGCGGCCTCTTTCGTCTTGGGTGAGTCATTCTAAAACTCATACATTATTTGTTTACAACTCTTTCACTATATTATATTTATGTATGTCCATTTTTAGTTGTGGAGGTGTTGGAGAACCTTGCTTTTTTAGCAAACGCGAGCAATCTAGTGTTGTATCTGTCAACAAAGATGGGATTATCGCCGTCAGGAGCCGCAAACGCAGTAACCACTTTCATGGGAACTGCGTTTTTCTTGGCCCTTCTCGGAGGATTTTTAGCAGATGCTTTCTTCACCACTTTTCATATCTATCTAATCAGCGCCGCCATTGAATTCTTGGTAAGATTTTTAATTAATATCAACCACGTAGATAATTATGTTCATAATTTATAAATTTATTTAAGAGAATAAAATTATTTAAAATTAATAGAATTTAAATATATATATATATATATAAACCTCTACGGCTCTACCTAACTTTATCTTGATATTGAATGTCGATAAAAAAAAGTTGAAACTTTTGAGTATTTAATCTCATCATCTGGAATCTGGATGGTCTAATTATGCAAAATCCGTTATTTTTTAGTGTCACTAGTGCATTCGTACACAACTTCAAACACACAAAAAAAACTAATGGTTTTGTACTATTACTGTAGCCGTGTCACAATCGGATTCAAATCCGGTAGTGTGTATGTGTGTTATATCTAATAACCTTTGAAAACTAGTTTAATAACCTTAAACACTGAAATTAAAATATTTTGGTTTTAACACATTTCAGGGCTTATTGGTACTAACGGTCCAAGCCCACGAGTACTCCACCGAGCCATGGGCTCGTGTAGTTCTATTCGTGGGTCTATACGTAGTAGCTCTCGGTGTCGGAGGTATAAAAGGCTCGTTGCCACCTCACGGAGCAGAACAGTTTGACGAAACAACACCGAGTGGGAGGAGACAAAGATCCTTCTTCTTCAATTACTTTATCTTTAGCCTCTCGTGCGGTGCCTTAATAGCCGTCACGGTCGTGGTCTGGCTCGAAGACAACAAAGGCTGGTCTTATGGGTTCGGTATTTCCACGGCCGCTATCTTGATCTCGGTTCCAGTTTTCTTGGCTGGTTCTCGCTTTTATCGCCTCAAGGTTCCTAGTAGAAGTCCCATCACGACTCTATTCAAGGTCTTGACCGCTGCTTTCTACGCTAAGTATAAGAGAAAAACTTCACGAAACGTTGTTACGTGTCATACAAGAAACGATTGTGATGACACCGTAAACAAGCGAAATGGCGATGGAGATGACGGATTTCTTGGATCTTTCCTCAGTGAAGCTTTGAGAGAGCGTGAATCGCTACCTCGATCGCTCCATTGCACGGAGGAACAAGTAGAAGACGTGAAGATAGTCATCAAGATTTTACCCATTTTCATGTCTACCATAATGCTTAACTGCTGTCTAGCTCAGCTCTCGACGTTTTCCGTCCAACAAGCTTCGACCATGAACACAAAGTTCGGGTCATTAACCATCCCACCCGCGGCATTACCCGTTTTCCCAGTCGTCTTCATAATGATCTTAGCTCCGACCTACAACCACCTCCTCCTTCCTCTCGCTAGAAAAACAACCAAAACGGAAACCGGCGTAAGCCATCTTCAACGCATCGGAACAGGGCTTGTCCTTTCTGTAGTCGCAATGGCGGTTGCAGCCTTAGTAGAAACCAAACGTAAGCTCATCGTCGCAGAGGTTGCTTGCTGCTCAAGTAACAACACTTCTTCTTCTTCGTCGCTTCCTATAACGTTTCTTTGGATAGCTCTGCAATATGTGTTTCTTGGATCAGCCGATCTCTTCACTTTAGCCGGTATGATGGAGTTTTTCTTCACTGAAGCTCCTTTTACGATGCGTTCCCTTGCGACCTCGCTCTCTTGGACGTCTCTGGCGATGGGATATTACTTGAGCTCCGTTCTCGTCTCGGCTGTTAATTTTGCCACAGGCTTAAACCAACACACTCCATGGCTTTTGGGGAAGAATCTAAACGAGTACCATCTCGAGAGATTTTACTGGCTCATGTGTGTGCTTAGTGGGATTAATTTCTTGCATTATCTCTTTTGGGCTAGCCGCTATGTGTACCGGTCCAACCAAGGCTAGTTCCAAAATATATATATATTGAAGGATCTTTCGTGGTATACTAAGCTTGTTGAAGGGTAATTTGTTGTCTGTTAATGATCGATTAGAAGATCTCTTGGGTTTGGTTTCTTGGAGAATAAGTTACTATGATGCTAGATTGGTTTTACGGTTTCGGTTATAAGTTTAACTAGAATCCTATGCTCTCCACGGATATGCCATTAATATAATTATGAAGACCTATTGTTATTATTTTGATTTATATTTAATATCCCATGAAATTCAACTATAATTTTAGTTAGTATTTGCTACGTTTATCAAATACTACGGTACTAAACTACTACGTAAATCTGTAAACCGGATCTCTAAAAGCTGATGATTTATTAGTACTTAGAATTCAATTGTTTTCTAATCAATCATGGTAGCAAATATGCTCAATTATACACACTTTTAAATTGATTTCGAAAATGATCACTTTTGTAAAAAAAACAGTTTCAGCTTAAGAAAAGATGAAAGATGTAATTTGACGGATATTTATGTAGATCCATCCAAATTGGAAGTACACTAGATGAAAAGAATGTGCAAAGGGTCGGTCCTGAGCACATAAATATACAACATTTGTATCTAACCACAAATGTTGTTTATAAAAAAAATACAGATAGACTCATATTAATGGATATCTCGTGTATGGTTTTCTACAATATTTCTGTTGATTTATCATCCTTTTTTTTTTGCCATTTCATTCTTCAATATTATATTGATGTACGAGTTAGTTTTTATGTAATCAACTTTTTGTTATATACATATCTCATAGATCTCTCCCAATTTGTTGGGTATAAATGATGAAGTGTAAATATTTTGTATATCCGGCTCTAAAGTGCATGCATTTCTTTTCTTCTCGTGTTTGGATGTGGACACGTGGTCAAGGCCGTGTGAAATAAATGCCATTTGACAGAGTCAAACCATCTAATCCATTTGAAACATATATAAACCAATTAAAATTGAAATCCATTTGACAGAGTCAAACCATCTAATCCTTACACAAAGATATATAAAGGGTTACTTTTTGAATATATAAACATAATATGAATGATTACTCAGCCACTCATATTATGTTTTGCTTTGTTATGATTCTATTATATATATAGTCCGTCATGATTTTAAGATCTTGTTTAAGTTATATAAGTACGAGCTCTTATTGTTTGTAGAGGGTTGTGTTTTTGATAAGTAATATAATGGGGATGGGTTGGATCATGCGAGATGATAAGGGCCATAATCAGTTTGTGGCTTTGTGCTAAAGGATCCATATAGATTATTATAATGGAAGGGGACTGTAAGAAACTAAAAAATTCGGTTGACAGGTAAAATATGTGGAGGATATGGACAATATTTGATCGAGAAAATGCATATGGACAAATCGATTCTTGTATGAAAAATTTTCGTATGTTAGTTGTGACTTGTGAGGGGAATCAAGTTGCCGAAAAGACGAACAAAAGCATCAATTTCGTATTTTCTATCTTCCAAGATGTATAACTTCTATGTTAAAAAAAAATAATAAAAAAAGAAGATGTATAACTTCTATTTTCTTCTATGATTTTGTAAACGTAATTTACCAAGATTAGTGAGGATACAAGATGTCTTTTTTTTTTTACTACAAGATGAAACTAACAAAATAGTAAAACAATCACGTATGATTTATATATATATATATATATATATATATATGAATCTATTGATTTACTAAACAAAAAAAACATATTGTTACGAAATCCTGCAGGCTTAGCCTATAAGAGCATATGCAGCGGAGACACATGTGATGTGTCTTTCGCTTTAAATTTTTTTTTTTTAAATTAATTTTTTATTATCGCGACGAATCACGTCGCGATACGTCATCACTTATGAGAAGACACACGTCATCACTTATGAATTTTTTTTATTTTTTTATAATTGTTTAATGTGAGAAGACTTGCCCCGAGACATACCGATGGGGATGGTCTAAACGTTTCCAAAAAAACAAAAACAAAAATCCCTTAAATTTTTTATTTTCTAAAAATAATAATAAAATTATATTTTCTTGATTTATAAATGTTCCAAACCAAGCCTATAGATAATATTGCTTTTTTCTTTTTTTCTTACGAAGATTATAATGAAGCTTTATTTGGATAATAATTACTGAATATCATCAATCGGTAAGACAATTCTTTTCAGATGTATTTTTGGAATATTCTTTGATACATCAATCTAAAATATTTTTTGATAAATCAATCTTTGACTCAACAACTCATCTCTTAACACACACACACACACAAAAAACAGCTCATCTCTTAATTTAGACCCTATGTGTATATATATATATATATCTAAAACAAATATATAACAGAAAAGAGTTAAAACAAAAAAAACAATTATATTTTTTAAGTCTAGATAAGAACTACGGTATAAAACTTAATTGCATATTATTTCGGCAAGAGTCCCTGGGTTTTTTGGCTACAAATTGAACTTATACAAACCTTTTGTGTAAAATTAGAATAGATAAGGGGTAGCAAATAGAAAAATAGTTGAAAAATAGTATTTTCTTTTACATAAATATCTTCTCTGCCGCACTGAAACATTTACCTTCTCCCCCAGAAATCTGAAAGCAAAGTGGATAAATTTCGGTATACCCTAAAATTTTCTTTGATCTTCTTTTGTTTTTCCTTTTTAGGGTTCTAATTTTCTCGTGTCTCTTTCATGTTCGCTTTCTTGGTTCGTCTGAAATCTCTTTTAAAATATCTGACTATAAGGTGAAATCTTCGGAATTCTCTGTGTGTTTAAAGCATCATTTTTATTTGCGAATTTTATTTTCCGAGAAGGATTTCTGACGCGTGATTAGATCGAGAGGTAGAAAAACTCGGAAGCGATCTTCTCTAAATTGTTTTCCAGTGGAGTATGTTTCTTTGGGTTCTGGGTAAAATCAGTGGCTAATTTCATGTTGATTTATTGGCATATGAGTTTAAAGTCGTCTCTTTTTTTTTGGGTGTAATGTAAAATGATGACTTTTGTGAATGGATTAGGGTGTGAAGAAGATGGGAAATCTATTTTGTTGTGTACAAGTCGACCAATCAACGGTGGCGATAAAAGAAACGTTTGGGAAATTCGAAGATGTTCTTGAGCCTGGTTGCCATTTTCTTCCATGGTGTCTTGGTAGCCAAGTTGCTGGTTACCTCTCTTTAAGGCTTCAACAATTGGATGTTCGTTGCGAGACTAAGACCAAGGTACTCTCTCTCTCTCTCTCTCTCTGTTTTAGAGCCTCTTTCTGTTTAGTACTGATCCAGTTTGGTGTCTTTTTTTGCAGGACAATGTGTTTGTTAATGTTGTTGCATCGATTCAATACCGTGCTATTGCTAATCAGGCGAATGATGCTTTCTACAAACTCAGTAACACAAGGAGCCAAATTCAAGCTTACGTGTTTGATGGTAAGTCTCAATTGTAAAATACATGATTTAGAAAGTGAATGTGTTTAAGAAACTGATTTTTATTTGTTCTGTTTCCAGTCATTAGAGCAAGTGTCCCCAAACTGCTTCTTGATGATGTCTTTGAGCAGAAGAATGACATTGCAAAAGCTGTTGAAGAAGAGCTCGAGAAGGTATTGTTGTATTTGGGTCTCTTTTGGCTGCTTATTTATGAATGTTCACTTTGTTTCTCTGTCACTTGCAGGCAATGTCGGCTTACGGTTTTGAGATTGTCCAAACTCTCATTGTTGATATCGAGCCTGACGAACATGTCAAACGGGCCATGAACGAAATCAACGCTGGTAACAAGACTTCCCATCATTCATTTAACATAATTCTTCAGTTAGATTCTCTTGTATCTGAGTTTGTGCTTCTTGTTTGTTTATAGCTGCAAGGATGAGATTGGCTGCAAACGAAAAGGCAGAGGCTGAGAAAATCTTGCAGATTAAGCGAGCTGAAGGTGAAGCTGAGGCCAAGTACCTCTCGGGTCTAGGTATCGCCCGTCAGAGACAAGCCATTGTAGACGGACTACGTGACAGTGTCTTGGGTTTCTCTGTGAACGTCCCCGGGACAACTGCTAAAGATGTGATGGACATGGTGCTTGTTACACAATACTTCGACACAATGAAGGAGATTGGTGCAAGTTCCAAATCTTCTGCTGTGTTCATACCGCACGGACCAGGAGCGGTTCGCGATGTGGCTACTCAGATCAGAGACGGGCTCCTTCAAGGCTCGTTCGCCAACCAGTCTTGAAGTGGATGGACTGATTATGTTCTATTTCTTTTATTAAGCTTGTGGTGTGATTAAGATCATATGATGGTTTTTTTTCCCTCTATTCGATTACACAGTGAATCCTGAAAAACTCTTGTTTTGTTTTGTTTTTCTTGTTGTATAGACATTTGTGTTTACAACCAAAATCGTAATTAGGATCAATTATTAATCAATTAATCTACATGGATTATGGTGATCATACTCAAACTCATCACTTAAAGGGTTTAAATTAGAAGCTAAAAAAAGATTAAACTATTTGTATGGATTATGGGAATGAAATGGATACTAAATAAATAGGGTTCCGGTCAATGTAGTTGGATTTTCTACGGAAATCAAAGAGGAAAGGAGAAGTCAAAGACGAAGGCTTTGAAGAATGGTGTACATGTTAAGAACGTTAAATGGTTTTGATGTCAAATTGTGCACCATTCAAATGTTAATATCCAGATTAATGCTGTTCAACTTTAGTTACTAGTCCAATAGTTTAAGGCCAATAATACAACCAACGCCATAAATGCACGAAATTAGTGCCATTTCCTTGTAATGGCAACTAGACATTGACATCGTCATAAGTTTTGCAGGGCCTTTTTATATTTATGATAGATAATTCATCTCAAACAGACGAGCCTTTTCACATGGTTAATTTTATTATATAATATGAAATCATTCTGTAATAGTCATAAGATGGTCATGTATGAACTTGGCACGATGCTACCTCTTTATAATAACAAACGATCCTATTTGCTAGGAAACTTGAGGAAAACAAAATTCTGCTCACTCTCGCGGTTAATAATCAAATACAAATCCAGCCAACCAAACACATAAAGTCCTTTCAATGTGGTATAAATCAGAATTATATAGTAAGCTTAAAAGTATTATATAGAAAACACATGGTTTTTGTACAATTTACAACACATAAATCAAACAGGCAACTCTGATTGGTATGAACAAAAAACTCCTACCAAAATACGATGAAAACAACATTCATCAGTATTTCTTATTGAATAGAGAAATCATATATGTATATATAAGAAATTAAGTTAACTTGAAACTTTAGTTTTGTATTAGAATTAGTTAGTTAGTTGGTGGTGGTGCATCCCCTTGTTCTGCCTCATGAATAAGCTTCAAGATCTCATCTTTCTTTAAGACCATGGCTTGAATCTTGTCTTCAATCTTCTGAAGTTTCATCTTCAACTTCTCTGGATCGTTTTTATCTTCAGGGTTCTTCTCTTTCTTCGTCTTCTTATCTTTCTTCTTGCTTTTCTTCTCTTGATCTTCGCCTTCTTCTCCTCCACCGTCCTCCTGCTTATCCTTGTTATCTTTATCCTTCTTCTTCTCCTTCTTCTCTGTCTTGTTGTGTTCCTCATCTTCTTTATCAACATGATTCTTCTTCACTTCTTTGTCTTCTGTTTCTCCCATTTTTCTTTTTTGTTTTTCTTAGATAGTGCTTAAATCTAAAAAAATGTTTCTTACATGTTTCTTGTGGAACTAAGAATTACCCTTTATATTACAAAAGGATATTCAGCTAATTTTAGACATGTCCGTAGAAATCACTTGTGTAACGAGAATTATGGACTTTCGTATGTTAAAGAGTTTTTCTATCTTTAGAACTTTGGTTTGTGGAATGATGAATCTTTTAAGTTCATCCGTAGAGTTCCTGCCCTCTAGCTATACAAATTCATAATTATCGTATCGAACAATTAAGCATCTACTTCAACTTCTTTGTTGCTGTCTGTCTCTTACGCCGAAACCATTGGGTAATCTCAGTAATCTTGGTGGTTTTGGTTATATAGACTCAAAATTAATTACTCGGTACGACGAAAATAACATTTAGATTTAGAATTTGTATGAGACTTTTTTATAAATGATACACAAATAATAATGGAGGAAATTCATAATCCCAATGTTTTTTCCCCTTCTAAAAGAAGACTAAAATTCATATGAACGCAGAACAAGGGATAATAATTTTAACCTCCCATCAATTCTATTGCTCCATGTGAAAGTCAAAGTTGGAGAATTTTTTAATTTACCCAAACTGAAAGAAATCTCGTGGATCCCAGAGAAAAAAATCACACACTTACTCGTCCTTTGAACAGTAAGATGTAGCGATTCGTACATGTCTCTTGTCAAAAACCGCTTTCAAAGATTCACGCTCTGCTCTAAGCTGATCCTGGAAAATTCCTCTTACCTTTGCTTTTCCAATAGCATCAGCGACTGCAACACTCTTCTCGTGATAAAGGATTCGATTTCTGCATATATACCCATGGAAATTAATAAGATATATATATAGTAATAAGACCAAGAACACAGCCAATTTTTTTTTTTCCGTTTGCTTACCAAGTTGTATCCTGATCCAGGACCTATAACTAAAGAAGGCATGTTCATATTCCTCGTAGCACCAATTGAAAAACCTGCGTCTCCACCCTATCCGCAGAAATAATTGCAAGAGATTTCCACCAGACAAACATGTTTTAAAGTTAACAGATCTTCTACAGTCGAAATGAAGCAAGCAAGCAAGCAAAGAGTGTATGTACCTTATCGCCCCACCAAACAGTTTTGCCTTTCCGCAACCTTTCTTGCCTTGACCTGGAAAGGGATTTTGAGTTTCGTCCTGTACTCTGAGATTTCTCTGTTTCGTCGTCTTCCTCTACATTTGACCATTTACTTCTGCTTAGTTCTTTCACTTTTTCTGTATGGGTGCTAGGTTCTGCTTCCCATTTATTCTCAATTTTGTAAGAGCCTGCGAAAATATCAACAGAAAGACTCAGCTAAGTGTTTTCGGTTTGTCTTGGCAGTATTAAGGCGGCATTTAAATTTTACCTTCTGTCGCACCCTTTACTTCTGACTGGGTGCTGTTATCATATTTCCTTTCTGGCAGTTCAAAATCATCTTCCATGTCCATATCCACCTAGAGTAATTTTATGACAAGTTACGAGGCGGGATCATATAATGAACTAATCAAGGCCGAAGATTGAAACAACGATCAAAACAAGATAATTTATAAACCATTGTCAACATAAGAACAAAGAGGATATATAAATAACTTATTCTATTACCCCCTGGATTCCACTTTCTTTCAGGTCATCCCACCGCGTAAAAGACTATCACAGAAAAAGAAGATCATAAGATATCGTAAAAAATGCAACATGAGATTGGTATTGCTTAAAGTCCCAAAATATGCTGTATGAAACCCATCCTATGCACAGTTTCCTTCATGTCAACGCAAAGCAAGGTCAAATGTTAAAAAAGAAAGAATGGCAGAAAAACCTTGATATCCAGTTGCATGTACAATGATGGAGCTTCTTCCCATTGTTCTGCCATCTGCTGTACTTGATCTAGTGTGATGCCATGTACGTTTCTTGCTGCACAGCCCTGCAATTTCGCACCCACTTGTCACAGCAAGAAATGTGAATGACATTCTATTCAAATATGATAATGCTCTTAGTGTGCGCCCATTTATATAAGCTAAAAACGGAAACTACAATTGATATACAAAATCTAAGTTATCCAAGGGTAAAAATATGTTGAAACTCACAGTTGGGTCCTTGTATGTTGCTTCCATTATGTAAGCTTCATATCCAGATCTCTGCACAAGAATCAGAATGTCAAGGAAACTTCCAAACTATGATTAAGATAGAAGCTTTCATTTTCTGTACTAGACGAGAAACATGTTTTAGTTGAACTCTTTTCAAATGTTACAAATAACAATTAAAGGTGCATCATTTACAACAAGCATCCAATCATACACAGAAATCGGCATCTACATTTCGGGTAAATATTAAAGCCACCGGTCACTGTCCAAGAGGAGGCAAAGGAAGATTGAAACAAACTGAATTTCAGCAAAACAGGAAAAGGTAAATTATCGCATTCAAAGCCTTTTATTTAAATCATATTAGTTTTCAGCTGGTCAGGAAGCCATCTTTCAAAGGTAATTTTCTTCAACATTTTATTTTCACGTAATCATAGACAAACAAAAAAACAAATGAGCACGGTGGCAAACAACAAAAAGGGGAAGAGGAGTAGTGCATGCATTCCCCAAAACAGAGAGTACCACCATTTGTTTATAAGTGAATATAAAAGGACAAAATCCAGAGTATATTGATCACTGAGCGTGCATGGCTACGGAAATAAAAAAAGAATGGCAACTTCACATAAAGTTGGTTGCATGATGTTTAGAAAACAACATGAAGCAAGCAGATAAATGAATGACAACTCCAACTTGCAGGTGAAATAAAACCATAAATAGTACATACAGTCACTAACAAGATAATGACTCCCATTGTAAAAGAGGGAATTAGCAATCATAAAGGAGAAGGGACTTGTAAGAACTTGGAAGTTGCATCACGTCAATGTCCTCTTCGATGATACACACAACCAGAAGGTTTTAAAGGAGACAGCGGGAAGGAGAGAGAGAGAGAATAGACATAGGTTTTCTAGGGAAATGCAAGGTCACGTCAAACTTCGACGGACCATTAGCTGATTCTGAGAATGTTTCAGATAACTAAACCATTGACAGAAACGTCAACTTACTAGAAAACATTGCGTATAAAAAAAATTTAGACTAACGTTTCATGCAGATGAAATTATCTAGACACTTGAGGAACCAAGAATAACTAAGCACTTAAGAAGCTAGATGACTTCACAAATCATTATGAGTCTTCCATAGAATCCGCAAACAACATCCACTCTCCACAAGGTAATACAGAAAGAAGTGAGGATATACCTTTGCTGTTGCCCAAAACTGAGCAAAATCAGCTACCCGCAGATTGCGGTCATCCACTAAGATGAGCAACATATACCAGCAAGAAACGGTCAATTCCAGAAAACAAACTGCATCCGTGGTTAGAGAAAATGAAAGTAGTGCTTGGACATTGCACCACTCAGTTCCCAGCTAGTCTAGATGAATAGGATTTCTAAATGAAAATCTTACGCGTTGAAATATATACTACTCCCTATACATTGATCAGACAAGAGAGCTGCTGGGAGGATATTAAGTTCTTTAAACTAAGAAACTAAAGAAACCATATTAGATGAAATGTTTTCTCAAAAATAAACGTAGTAGCCATCATGTCAACATCATCAAACCAAAAGAGATAATGTCATCAGATCACAGATACCAATTACCTTTTGCAAGGAAATAAAAATTTCAAAAGTGAGATATAGTCATACATTCTAGTATGCAGGTTATGGGAAAAATTATTACCGATTACAAAGCTGAAAGCCCCATCTTCTAGAGTCCTCTTAAAAGCTTTCAGCATGCTTGAACGATACGCCTGAGAATTCAAGAGTGCCAAAAATATAGTCGTGGTTTATATTCATGTTTCATTTATCTAAAAAATATATGTTCTGAAAAGATACCTCTTCCATCTCAGGTTCGTAGCAGTATTCCATGACCTTTTTTACAATAGGTCTCTTGCTTCTACCAGAGCTTGAAGAAGTTGAATCACTCTCCTCAACCTTTTACATTGATAAAGCAACACAATCTTAGAATCCTTTGATGGTCCCAGGTAAAGAGATCATTCTTTTAAGAACGTCTAAAGAACTATGAGGATTGATTAACCTTCTCAACTTCAGCCATATAGTAATCATCCATAGAATGGATTCGCGGGGCACTACCGCCATTTTCTACCTCAATGTCACGCAATAACTTAGCTAAATAACTCTTCCCACTACCTGCATATATATAATTATATACAAATGGAGTTATAACTCAGCAATACCTATACTTTAATGCAAACACCTTTCCAAGTCACTCAAATGCAAAAACAAGTGAAGATTATATTCATTAGCTTGAACAAACTAAGAAAAGGGAAACCAAGAAGCAAGAACCTACGCTAAGAACTGAAATAATGCAACAATTCAACGCAAAAAGTTAAGAGAATGCACGGAAAACAACCTGGTAGCCCTCGAAGGATAATTACAAAATGATCTGGGCGAGTAGACCGATGAGGAGGCTGGAGCAAATGGGACACATCAATCACTTTAGACCGAGTTGGTGCAGAAGATGGCTACCAAAAGATAATAAATCATCAGTACAGAAAAACAAGATATTTTCGAGGTAAGAACGAAACCACGAGAGCAACATTACCGAAGCATTTGGCATTTGAGGATATGATGATGATGATGGAGAGACCGTTGCAGAGAAATTAGCGGTGAGTGGAAACAGAGAAGAAGGATGAGATGGAGGCAAAGGCGGTGGTGGCGAAACCGGAAGAGGAGGCTGACTATTAGGACCGCCGAAATAGCCTCCGTACGACGCCGGTGGCAGCGGCGGATGATGAAGCGGAGGCATAGGAGGAGCTACACCATTAAACTGACCTCCATACCTAAATTCGCTCCTCGCATACTGATGATTCATCTCGATATTGGAATCATCGAGATTTGCCGGAGACGGCGCAGATAAACCGTAACCATGATCCCTTACCATCTTCAGCCTCCGTTCGTTGTCCCAGGAGATCTGAGGACTCTGATAACCATCGCTCCCAGAAACAGTATAACCGGGAGAACCACCGCCGATCGCATCAATCCGAGCTCTCTTATAGCTCCGATCAGCTTCCCTATCACAATCAACAGCGCTGCGATAGTCAGACACCGGTGGCCATTGATTAGCGTGGTGAGCTAGCCACGGCCTTGGATCACCGAGCGGATAGTGGTTTTGCGGTCGAACCGGTGGTCCGGTGAACGAGTCGAATCCAGGACGAGGTAAACTGAGGTGAGGAGGGAAATTAGGATTGTGCGGGAAGGAAGATGGATGATACGGTGGACAGAAAGGGAAGTGCGGCGCCGTACAAACCGGGCACACGTGTGGATGTGTTGGTCCTGGACGCCATTGATGATGGTGACAGTTCTCAAAATTATTATCCATTGTTGTTGATGAAGTTTTGTCAAAGAGGAGCTTGGAGATTTGCAAGAGGGACCATAAAATCTAAATTAGGGTTTATGTGGTGAAATTGATGGAAAGGTTGGGGAAGAGAAGAAAACTAATGTTTCTGAGAAGCTGAAAATCAAAACTTCGAACTGTAACTTAACTTTGATCTGAATAAATATATATATATATATATTTCAGGCGAAAAAAGAAGAAGAAAAGTTAATACGAGAAGGCCCACAATGAGAAATGCATCGGTGAGGCCCATATTGTGAGTCCATACTAGAAGGCCCAACTGAAAGTTGAAGGAGTTGCGTAGGCCCTATAAGTTAAATTTGGTATAATTGGTTAATAAATTATATGATTGGTTAGACATTTAGACTTTATTATCCTCTTATTAGACAGACATATAGTGGTCACCGAAGCCAGACAAAAAACAGAGTGGTCACCAAAAAAACACTCTATTAATTAATGTTTTGCATTTACATATATATAATTCAATCCAACTATCATTGTCGATAATATATCCGTTGACAAAGACAAGTATTTTCTTATCTACAAATATCATCTAATAATGTTGTCTGTTAATTTCACGAAATATCGATCAAAAGACAAAACATTTGAAACATCAATCTTGTATGAGATTGAGAAAATATATCAGAGGCATCCTAAAAAGATACAATTTTATCTTGTTTAAAAGTTACTACATATTTTCTTAAGCGATTCCAAGTCCATCTAAGCATCTTAACAAAAAGAAGGGAGCTATCACAACCTTGTGTTTACAAAGACTTTTCTTATAAATGCAACCTATAAGTTGAAGAAGACGTTATTTCATATATGTAGACTTTAGTAATAGTTTCGAAACAAAACATTTTTAAAAAATTATATTGAATTGATTCCTCCGAAACTCTTGTTTTCTAATTTAATCTCAAAAATCCACCTTGTATATTGATCTATATCTTTGTTGAATAGAAAACCTCAAGAATGTAAAACACTTTTCGTTTACTCTAATTGAGATTATAATTATAAAAACTTGAATTCTTTTAAAAAATCATGAAACCTTTTTGTACATCCTAGAGGAGAGAGCAAAATACACCTTCATATCCTTTGATCTCTCATTCCTTTTGTTAGCATTTTCCTTAATGTATTATCTGTATTGCTTGAGTCTCTCTCTCTTTGCCCTTCACTTCTTCTATTTTTACCATGGGCATTGCAAACTTTTTACAATATGGATGTGTAGTGTACCATACGATTATACGAAACTCCATAAAGTTTGGTGAAGTGTAAAAAAGCGATTGGCTTCTTGGTTCTTTCAAGCTTTATTCTGAATATGATGCTTTTCAAATTTGTTGGAGACTTATAAAACACCTCCGGCTAAGTAATTCAAATGAAAGAAACCACATCAACCTTTGTTTAGAGACAAAGAAAAACCTTCAACTGTCGTCATTTGGCTATTTGAACGGATGAAAGGGATGCCTAGACAATCTTTGTGATGAAGTCAACGCCATACCATTGTATAGTTTGAGCACATTCTTGTCTTTTGCGCAAGCTAGCTTGCTTGTTCTCTTGTAGGACATATGATAAGAGCAAATGACTCTATTACAATATTGTTGCTCTTAATCTTCCGAACTGTTTCAATTGCAGGAAGTTAATTAATATTTTGGAACTTTACAATTTCTTGATATTAATTAATAAAAAAGTGCATAAAAAATCTAGAAAATCAAACTTTCTGATACAAGAATAAAACTCCAAAAAATCAAACTTTCTGATACACAGGGAGTAGTTTTGAATCAACTTTAATAAGATCCATCGCATCTTAACCCACTCATCCGACGGTTGAGATTAAACATAACAAACCAAATCACCTCCAGCATTTAACCGCTTCTTTTTACCTTAACGATCAAAGTCTTTAGCTCAAGGGTAGAAGAATATTAAAAAAATAAAAATAACAGTAGAAAAAGTTATCCAATACAACAAAATGACTTATTTGTTAAGAAAGTTTCCAAGAATAACTTATTAGAATATTCACCCATTTTTAATTTATTTATAATTAAGTAACTTTTTTTAAGACAATACCATAACTTGCTTGTATAATATAAATTGTATTCAAAACACAAATGTACCTAACTAGCTATGTCTAATTGGGATAACAAAATGGTTTCGCATCGGGCGAGTCATTTTATAGTAAATGATATTTTGCGATTATATTCCAAAAATGTAATTTTATAATTCCGTTGTAAATTTGATATTTATTTGAAGAAAAACATTAAGTAAAATATTTTTCGCTTCACGTTAAATAAATTTGGTATTTATAAAATATTTAATATGATTTAAGTTATAATTATGAATGAGGGTATTTTAGTCTTTTGTTAATTTGGATATAATTGGTGCATCAAAACTCTAGTTTAAGTGCATCAAAAATATCCATTTATTTGGATGAATTTTATTGTACAAAAATAGTGCGTTGCTACACTGTCACTCGAATTCAAACTCGTATAATACATGTATTTTCTTGACAAAAAAAAGATATAGAAATTCTAAAAAATAATTCAAAATCGTATAATACATGTATGCATTGCTACATTGGTGGCTCTTGCTCCGACTCTTTCTCTAGCGTCAGCAATGAATCAATGAATCAATCTACCACTTGCGCCTCCGATCTGAAATGTGAAACAATGTTACAAATTTTTTGACAATAAAAAAGAAAACAATGTTACAAATTTTCTGATTTACTGATCTTACCATTGGATCGAGCCATTTCCGGTTGAGACTGGGGTTGAGGTTGAGGTTCTTGTGGGTAGCATGTGGGAGGTTGAGCCTGTGGGAATGTGGGAGGTTGAGGTTCCTGGGAATGTGACAATCAACAAAACATACCAACAATCAACAATCAACAATCACCAATTATTTGTCGAAATTAAAATCAAAGAAGTCATTAACTACTAGAGGAGAGAGCAAAATACACCTTCATATCCTTTGCTCTCTCGTTCCTTTATGTTAGCTTTTTCCTTAATGTATTATCTGTATTGCTTGAGTCTCTCTCTCTTTGCCCTTCACTTCTTCTTCTATTTTTACCAAGGGCATTGCAATTTTTTACAATATGGATGTGTAGTGTGCCATACGAAACTCCATAAAATTTGGTGAGGTGTAAAAAAGCGATTGGCTTCTTGGTTCTTTCAAGCTTTATTTTGAATATGATGCTTTTCAAGTTTGCTGGAGACTTATAAAACACCTCCGGCTCAGTAATTCAAATGAAAAAAACCACATCAACCTTTGTTTAGAGACAAAGAAAAACCTTCAACTGTCGTCATTTGGCTATTTGAACGGATGAAAGAGATGCCTAGACAATCTTTATGATGAAGTCAACGTCATACCATTGTATAGTTTGAGCACATTCTTGTCTTTTGCGCAAGCTAGCTTGCTTGTTCTCTTGTAGGACATATGATAAGAGCAAATGACTCTATTACAATATTGTTGCTCTTAATCTTCCGAACTGTTTCAATTGCAGGAAGTTGATCTTATATAAGAGAGATATATATAGAAGCAACAAAGTTAATGCCCATATATTAAACTCTGTAATAAAGATATTAATTAGCATGCTTGTAAAATACCAAAAAACCAAGCTTTTCTCGAGTTAGTTTTGGCTTTTTCTAAAACATTTTTACATAAGGATATCTTTGTCAATACTAATACCCAAGCAACTCTTTGCATCCTTTTGATTATGTGCATCGACCTACACAGAAACTACTGTTGGTGTTTTTGGTTCCTCTATTTCATCGTCTCCAACTCTCTATTTCATTGCCGTATCGAAGAAGAGTGCCACGTCATCCGAAGGGATCCCGAAGATATAGGAACGAAGTTGAGGAGAGCAACCCGAAGGACGTGGAGCAGTTAGATGTACTGAGGACTATTTAGGAAACGCAGTCAGATCTTTAGAGATCACTTTTTGATCTATCATTTTTGTACTCACCTTGATAAAAATATAAACAATTCAATTCGCCAAATCTAGTTCTTTGAATAATCGTTTGGTAACTCGAGAAATCTTACCTATCTTTTCCCTAAATCGAATCTTCTTATACAAATTCTTGAGTGTGGATTTTAGCATCCACATATATTCTAAGTGGTCTATACATTCGTTGTTTGGAGACACCAAGAATTCCCCATAATGGAATTTTAAATTGGCATTCGAACTTACATTGACAAAATAATATTAAATTTCTACGTTATTTGAAACACATAAGACAAGATTGCAATCTATTTTTTTTTTTTTACAGCAAACTATTCATCTAAACACTTATTTCAAATCTAGTATGAATCAGTTCTTAAGCAAATATATCATATACTTTTTCCATATATTGTAGACATATTTTAAGTTTATAAAATCATGTCAAAGTAAAAATATATAGAACCACGTAAACATAGATATCATGAGCCAAATTATACACTTTTGTAAGATTAATTTGTAAAGAAAAAAAAATCTATCTTATCAGAATAATAGAAACACATATAAAAGAGAATTATCTAAAAATAACACATCTTTATGTTTTTGTTCCAAATCTAGTACCCAAGTTTAAAATTCCAAAAATAGCACAAACCATTTTGTTTGTGAGAAAAACATATTTACTCTACAAAAATTACAAATAAAGTTAAAATTTTATATTTAGGTTCCCGATTTCAATTTAGAGTTTAGATTTCCACAATTATGAAACGTTTTTAGTTATTTTTTATATGAATTTTGTGCTACTAATGGAAATTTAAACTTAAAATCGAGCTAATTTGGAAAATTGCCCTATATAAAAATAGTCGGTAACCCCTAGTTATATCCCAAAGGGTTTTGAGGTCTGAGTAAGAAGCCAATTGTGTACAAAGGTCACTGCTGCCTTCTCTCATGTTGTAATCAATTACTGTATATAAATGTCTCAGTTCTTGCTTTTATTACCAAGTAATGAACAAATATCAAAATTAGAACAAGCATACAGTCACAAAACATTATTCTATTTCTTTTTTTACGATGGCATTACATCCAAATCACAAACCAAAACATTCACATATCCGTTTGCAGCTGAATTATCAGAAATTCAGCAGCAGCAATGAATTAATTGTATATATATATATATATACGCAATTCAAGATATCCTTGGATCTACTTTCCGACCGAGTAAAACAATCTTGTTGCAAGTCACTCCTATACAAACTTACTTTGGAAATAGAATGAAATGAGGATTTTGCAACAAGTGATGAATCCCAAAACACCAACCTCTCGAAAAAGGATCATCTACCCGTTTTATCTGCACTATAGATAGAATAGAACACGAAAGCAGAGCTCAAAGACTCCACAACAGCAATTATAAAACAGAGGTAGTTGCCTCATGGAGAACAAAGTAAAAAAGTAAACTTGTTATGGGATTTGATATTCAGAAAATGTAACCTGTGCGATTACCAATGTTGGCCTAATTATGTAGCTCGTGAATCATCCGCATTTTCCAAAAATCAATCCATCCATATTGACAAACTAATCCAATCTCGCTTGATGATATATATAATATACATTAAAATAAAAGAAGAAGAGATAATTAGTAAAAATGAAATTACAAAATAAATAGTTGCAACACTTGTATTATGAAATAATGATAATCTTAGGTTGGAAGAAGAAAAAAACAATCAAGTTTCCAAGTGCATGATGCTTTCAAACTTATCCATAAGCTTGAAATAAAAAAACAAGTTGGTGTCAGGCTTACGAAACCAGTGGTCCGGTATTCCTCTGATTTTAAACTTTCGCAAGTCATTCTTTTGCAGATCATAATAGAGAATGTAACAAGGGGAAAGCAAGGGTCCGAATGCCAAGATAACCTCGCCGTTTTGAGTTGTACCTTCCACGGTCAACCTGACATTGGCTAGATGCATCTGACAAGGCTGCAAAACCAGAGATTTCCTCGACCATTTTCCACCATCTGACAAGACCCACAAGTCCACCGAACCCATTTGTGCAAGACGGGTATGATCAAAAATAGCTGGTTTTCCACCATGCTCTATGAAACCCACACCCTCACCATCTGCAGGCACCACATCACCAGGTCCTTGGATCATATTGAACTCTTCAGACCTAACGTCAAAACTGACAACGATATCGCGAGAAATACAAGTGGAAGCCAAATAGTATATAACCCCATTGATGCACAGTCCTAGTCTTACAGGAAAATGAGGAGGCAGATCAGTCTCAATTATTTTCCAGGAACCTCCGGCCTCCAGTACGAAGACCCAATGCTCCGAGGTCATCCTCCGAAATGTTTTTGAATATATCACAACAGTGCAGACTACTTTGTATTGATCAAGAACAGGATCGTATCCGAGAAAGTAGAGGACACGACGCCTAGTAAAACCTTTTTTGGCAAAGATGTTGGATTTGACGGCGGGTAAGGTTACGCTTTGTCTGGTGGTGGGATTATAGATACACGCTTTTCCGCAAACAATGTATAAAATCAAACCGCGAAGAACCACCATGTTGCGTCCTCCCATCCCTGGAATGGTGTCCAAAGACTCAGCACTATTACTAGACGATGATAATGAGAGCAGTGCAGACTCGCGGGGTTTGTGGCAGAGCTCCTTTGATTCACATTCGATGTGCTTCACCAAACTCATGTATAGACGAGCTGGTCGTGGTACTTTAAGATAACGGTTGCTGATATATCGGCTACGGATAAGACAAGACCACAACTTTGACACGCACTTGAACCTCATCAGCGATTTTGCAGGCAACCTAGCCAGAATCTCGATCTGGAGATCCAAAGGAATCTCCGGCGCCACCAAATCGTCTTCTCTTCGTCTTTTTCTTCCTCTTCCTCTTCTCTTCGCCTTTGAAGACCTCTTCTTCCATTGAATTGCCGATTTCAGAGCTAAAGGCAGTTCCATAGCTACTAACTAATTCACAATGTCTATGTCCTACAAACTTATATACCCAATTCCCTACTCCTTAATCAACTAGGAACATGAAACTTTGATATAAAAAAAAAAATTAAAAGAAAGAACACAAAAAAGGGAACTTTTGCAAGAGAGAGACGGCGGAAGAACACGAGCAGGATCTAGGGTTTTGTCAAATTGGCATTTTTCTTTTTTTATCAGTTACTAGGTGAGTCCCGCGTTAAGCATTTTTATTTATAAGTTTTTGAGTGCTTTTTAGAAAAAAATATTCGTAACAAATACAGATCTAGAGAATCATTATGTCAGCTGATATTTCGATAATTATTACGAAGTCGTAACCCATTATATCTAAGCTAAATATGTACACTCCTACTAAATCATGCAACCTATGCTTATCGAAAGACATTTAAATCACAATATGAGCATATGTGTTGCTATAAAACACAAGAGGTTACAGCGGGAGCGTACCATGAATAGTTTGAGTAGCCATGAAACGAACCGCCATCATCCAAATCTTTACCATTCCCTCTTTTCCCGGTATCTGAATCAAGATAATCATTATGCAGATTCTGACCTCCAAAGTAAGATCCCATAACTGATAGACCATCACCAACGTCTGGCTCACCAATACCACCCATCTAGCTCGACTGCAACAGATCATGGCAACCCACCATGGGTTAGAGCACTCGCCAACATCAGATACATGTAACCTCCTCCGGATGCTGCTGCTAAAGCTGGATTCCCCAACATTCTGGTTACATAAACGTTGCCCTTGCGCTTGCTTTTGCTGGGGTTGGCCCTGATTAGCCATCGAACCTAAACTCATCTTCATCAGACCCGTCTGTTGATGTCCCCTTCCCGACGCCGCATGCCCCATTGAAGCAAGCTGGCATGTCGTCGTTCGTTTAAGAATCCTATTTTTCGGCTCCTTAAGCACCTATGTTGCTCATTTCCTCGTTCGAAACTTTTAGCATTGCCCCTTGTAATTCAGGAGATTGAATCCGCGATCATTATTATTCCAAAACGAATCATCGCTGGAAGAACCTTGTTTATATATTATATATGTTTTCTAATTTGTGTTTAGTAAAATATGATTATTTTTTTCAGTTTAACAAATACAACCTAATTCGAGATAGAGACCATTTGATGAATTTTTTTTAATGTTCTCCAATTTTCTTTATTATTAGACTAAAATAAATATAAAATAAAACAATGAGTTTATAATATTGTGATGAGCCCATGTGTGTTTACAAAGAAAATTGTTTAAGTTTCATCTTCTTGTAATCTATTTATCTTTTTTTCTAGGGTTTGCATTCGTCTCCCCCAAACTTCGAAACCATACTCATCTGCTTCTCGCAACCCGCGCATTGACCTACAAAGCTAATTATTTAGTTAAAACCTACTTTAGACCATCTGCCATATGCACCCACAAGCAGATCACCTTCATAGTGTTGACCATTCTCGAGCACCACAATGACCTAAACTAACAAACCCCAATACAACTACATTGGAATTTTTCATCAAATCAAGTAATCTTTAAGTTAAATTATCAATCATCACCTTATCCCTAGAATCTTCAAAATTAACAACATTACTCTTGTTTCTAATCACTTCTTCTCCAACTGAGTGTGCTAAAATCAGCTGCAGAATCATTCTGCTAATTATCTGTGTTGTTGTTTTGTGTGATTTCCATATGAAACTTGCCACTTTCTCTTATCTGATTTTCTATGTGGATATAATATATAATGTAGACTAAAGGTGAAGGTGAAATGATTGCCTTTGAGATTTGTGTAGACCATAAAGATGAAAAAAATAGATTAGTCAAAGAGGAGGTAATATAGAGACATAAAAACACAAATATTGATTATTTTTTTAATTATTTGAAATTAAAAAAAAAATTGACTAATAAAGGAGGAGCAAATATCAGCTCTAGTGTTATCAATATATTAATATTAAATATTATATATACATCTTATAATCTTGTATTAAATCAACAATTCAATAATATATTATATTCTATAATATTTGATATACTAAAAAGACAGAAGATTTATTCCCTTGACCTGTCGCCATTCACTATGTTCATCACTACATGGAATCAATGGATAGTACTATACATTTTGCTTTTTTAATAGTTTAGATACGTCATTTTTGTGACATCATTCACATTTGAATATTCAATATATACATAGAATGAAAAATAACTGAATAGTTAAGTTTATCACCTCGTGATTTGATGGTCATTAAACGTGACATCGGAGAAGATGAGTAACATTTATTTTCATGTATATCTTTTTATAAATATCAGGAGATAATTTTTTGACCGTTTCTAAAAAAAAAGGTAGAGACTTATCTTAAGTTTGAGCGTTTGTGGTTTAATTTGTATTTTATTTGACGTCGTTAGTGGTTTAATGTTCATTACGCTCTTTGTTATATCGGATATTTGATCTGATATTTGATCTGATATTATATCTTAGATTTTTTGCTCCTAATTAAAAAACAATTAATCTTCGTAATGTAATCATTAAAATTTGTGTTGACAAACAAAAAAAATATTTAAATTTGTTTTTTCTCCATGACTTAAAATACAAAAAATTTAACGTATATATATTTGATGGGACCCAAATTTTGAAGCAAATCTCTTTCTAAAGAAGAAAGGGAAGAGATGACTAGACCACCGATAAATGAGAAGTATCGGGACGCAGCCGGAGACGGAACCGCAACGGCGGAGGTCTATATATGTGTATAAGTCGTGCTAAGTTAGCTAGTGCATATGCTGTTTCATTAAATGATTTTATTTTGGAGATTTTCAATTTGAATTTTTTTGATTTTGATGATTTTAGGGATTAGTTTCGGGTGAGTGGAAATTATTTTGTTTAATCGAGTTATAATCGAGTTTATTTAGCTGAATTGGGTTGTAATAGGGTTTAAATTTAGTTTTGTTGATTAAAACTGAATTGGTATACGGTAAACGGAATTTAATTGTAATTTATGTGTTAATTGGTTTCAAATTTTTATTTGGTTGGTAAATAAGTTTCGAATTTTGATTTTGAAGAAAAATATATTTCAAACTTTTAAATTAAGAGAAAATAACACCATAGTTTAACTTTGCGTAGATATGATATTATATGAAAATTTGGATAGAAAAATAAATCGTGGACCCTAATTTGACGTCGTTAGTGGTTTAAAGTTCATTACGCTCTTTGTTATATATTTTACACCTTAGATTTTTGGCTCCTGATTAATTAATTAATCTTCGTAATGTAATCATTAAAATTTGTGTTGACAAACAAAAAAAAAAGCATTTAAATTTGTTTTTTTCCGTGACTGAAAACACAAAGATTTTCCCGTATAATATATATATTCGACGGGACCCAACTTTCGAAGCGTACCATCTCTCTCTCTAACGTTTCAGAAAACTCTGCAACAACTTTCTAAAATGCAGACGAGTCGGTTACTCTCCATTTCCTCCACCTCCCCGAGTTTCGGCGGTTTTTCCTCCGCCGTAGACCTCGCCGCCATCGCAGCCCGAGTCGTCGAGGAATTCAGAGATCAGGAGCCACAATCCGATTCCCCCCGCGACGACGATGATTTCGAGTTCGCCTTCGACTGTCCCAGCCGCAGGTGTTCCCACCCCATCGCTACCGCCGACGAGATTTTCTGTAACGGTCAGATCCGTCCGTTGATTCCGTACGGTGGTGGAATTGGAAATGCTCCGGTGGATGGCAAGGGCGGAGAATCTCCACCGAAGAGTAATCTTCCCCGTCTTCGTCGACCGGCGTTGAGAAAACTGATGAGCGAGGACCGAGATCCGACGTCGAATTCATCTTCGGAGGCCGAGGAGGATCTAGCCGGTGTTCCGCCGGAGACTTTCTGTGTATGGACACCTAAACAATCAAATAGAGGTGGAGATGACGATCTCCAAGGGCTCTCGTCTTCTCCGTCACAGAGCAAAATCAAAAGCCATTCCGCGGGATTCTCTAAACGATGGAAGCTCCGGAATCTCCTGTACGCGAGAAGCAGCAGCGAAGGGAACGAGAAGCTCGTATTTCCGGCGCCAGTTAAGAAGAGCGATGAAACTAACTCCGATCAAAGAGAAGATGAAGAAGAAGAAGAAGCGCCGTCGAAGGTGGTCGGAGAAAAAGAAAGGGAAAGCGAAGAGGCAAAACGACAGTCATTTATGCCGTATAATAAGGATATGATGGGGATATTGAAAAATGTAAATGGGCTTAGTCGTCATTTACGTCCTTTTTGAAGGTGACGTGGCTCTCATGTAGAGAATTAGAGGTGGGCATTTCGGTTTAATTTCGGGTTCAGGTTCGGTTCGGGTTCGGTTCGGTTAATTTGGGTTGAATAAAACTCTAGCCGAACTCAACCGAAATAAGTTTGGTTCGGTTTGTGTTCGGTTTGGGTTTGGTTTGGTTTAGTTCGGTTCGGTTGTACTTTGGTTTAGTTTTAGTTCGGTTTTAAAAAAATCAATTTATAAAACACAAGAATCATAATGAAACGTAAATAAAACGAAGTCATAAAAAAAATCATTCCCCAAAATTTTAAAACCAAACTGAAAGTATTCAATTTAATCAAAATTAAAAAAAAAATTAAAAAATTTATGGTTTCGTCTTTCCATGCCACTAAAATGAATATACAACAAGTCAATAACTTAAATATAAGTTAATTATACAATATAAGTTAATGTTTATTCATCTCTTATATGAGTTATTATAGGCTTATATCATTAATATAAAACTATCACCATATGTTTTATTATTTTTAATATTATTAATTAACTAATTAACAAAAACATATTAGTTTATCGGTTCGGTTCGGTTTTAAACCAAACCAAACCGAATCGTTCGGGTTGAGAAAAATTTCAACCAAATAATTGGGTATTAACTATGGTTTGGTTTGGGTCGGTTTGAGTTCGGTTTGATTCGGTTAGTTCGGTTAAAATGTCCACCCCTATAGAGAACCAAAAATCGAAGACGCTGACTTTGGGTGGGCTTCGGTTTCTTTCTTTTTCCAACCTTTTTTTTGTTTTTGTTTTCTCTCTTCCTTTTTTAAAAAAGATATATTTTATTTTCTCTCTCAACCTTTTTCTTTTGGTTTCCGGGAAAATCTTGAGTGTTGGAAAGAAAGTGAAAACCTCGATGTGTCGGTTTTGGTTAGATATAAGTTTTGGTGGTTGATTATTGGAATGGAGAATAATGGTTTTTATTCGTTTATTCTTTCTCATCATAATGTTGAATTGTTTCACCTAATAATATGATTTGGCAAATTCAGGTGTCCACACGATCTTCCAATTAATTAAGTGATAAAATCTTATCAAATTAAAATTACTTAAATGTATGTGTGTATAATAAATTCGAAACTTGGATAAGTGTTGCATGTTTCTTTCTTTTAGACACATAAAAGTGTGTGGTCCTTTGACGTGTTAAAGATTAACGTGTGGAATCGCATATACCTTTGAATAAATATTTTTTTTTTTTTTTTTTGCGGATTCGGATGTAATTCCATACCCTTACAGACCTAGATTAATATTCTCAAAAGGTGTGAGACCGTCCAATTATACTCTACATGGCCAAGCAATTGTGTTGGTAATTTCGTTCTTACGGAGAGTTGATCCCTGATCTAAACTAGCAGAACGACTCTTTTAACGAAAGAAAACTACTCCGCTATTACCACTTTGTTTATAAATAAAATATGAATTTATTAATTTAGATATAAACATTCAGATGGATATTGTAGGGGGAATGTTTGGTTTGCCTTGGGATCTTGTTCAAATTTGTATAAAATGATATGTGTTCACATTATTGGTTTATAATTTGAAGGTGACCTGGTCCTCGTCCCTTTGATTTGGATAATAATCCAAATTTTTTTTTCTTTCAGGATCCCATGACAAATCATCCAAATTACTTTCATTATTTGAAGGTGACTTTTTTAAAAAATATCGCTCCATTAATCTGTCTGCAAAACACTAAATATCAAAATTCAAGCATATTAGTATATGATACGTCATATATATATTTATAAGACTAGGATTTCTAATCATGATGACGGACACAGAAAGCTAAACATAAACGATTGTAAAATAGAAGGGAAGAAAAAAAAAAAAAAAGACACAAGAGGATACGAAAATAAAAACTAAAACAGAGGAACCAAATCAATTTCTTAAAATAAAGAAGAGAATTACATGGACTGGTACGATGAGAGCAGACGAGATCCACGTTTGGCTAGAAATTAAAACAGAGAACGAGAAAGGGGAAGCTAGAAGACGTATTTGGAAAGGTTCTGGGAAACAGAAAATACCCTAGATTTTTAATTAAAGAAATCAAACCTTGTAAACAGAAAATACCCTACACGTATTTGGAAAGGTTTTGGGCTTTTGTCTTGTATTTATATGGGTTTGTAGTCACACAAAAAAAACGAATTGGGCTGTTATCTTGTGTTTAAATGATATGGACTTTCAAATATTTTTAAATGTGTATTTAAATAATCTTACATGATATCAATGGGGACATTAAATATATATATCAAGGGAGGCATAACTAAAAACCATACAAAATTTAAACTAATTAAAAAAAAAGCCCCTCCCACATAAACAATACATCCGCCCCTGGCGGTGGGAGTAGGTTAAAACGAGTGGATTGCTATCTTTATCCTTACTCTAAGATGAAACAATCGTGATTAATTTTCTTAATCCAAATTAATCCTCTGCTATCATTAAAAGAATTATTCTTAGAGCATTGCTCTCATATCTTGCAGTAGTTTTTACATTGATATATTCTCAGAGCAATTATCGTGATAATTTTGATTTGTATAATTTTTTTCTTTTTTTTGTAAAAGGTATTAAGAGATATAGGCTTATTGGGTATATATGTATTGTGCCTTATATAGTTAGGATTATTTTAACTCTGTATATATAGAGAATTGTCTCATTTGTAAAACCCTAATCAGAAATATACAGAATTTCAGAGAGTTCTTCTGATTCTTACATGGTATCAGAGCCAGGTTGATTTTTGAGACAGGTTATTCTACACGGATTTTGCACGGGATCGATTTTTGTACGGGATTGATTTCTGCACAGTTTTTGCACGAGATCGATTTTCTGCACGGTTTTTGCACGAAAATCAGACACGCGATTTTGCACGAATTTTGCACGGTCGTCGTCGAGGTTAGGGTTTGGATCGTTTTTTTTGTACGGGATTGATTTCTGCACAGTTTTTGCACGGGATCGATTTCTTCACAGTTTTTGCACGAGATCGATTTTCTGCACGGATTTTGCACGAAAATCAGACACGCGATTTTGCACGAATTTTGCACGGTCGTCGTCGAGGTTAGGGTTTGGTGACAAATTAATATTCAATTGAGTTGTTTATTTGTGATAATGGAGAAGATGGGAGTTGAGAAAACAGGATCTGCGGAATGCGTTTCTTTGAAAAAGTTTGGTTTTGAGCAGAATGTAGGTGCGGAAGGCCATTTGGATATGATGAAAGACGAGGCTGCGGAAGGCGCTTCATGTAGACACAATACTAGGGTTGCACACACACATGTTGTGTCGACTCATGCTGTGACAGGACTGAAGAAAGAACAGTGGGATCGGCTATTGAGTATGATAGAGCCAAATACAGAATCTTCGAACATTGTTATTGGTACGAGATATATAGATGAGTGGATTATTGATAGTGGTGCATCGCACCATATGACAGGTACATTGAGGGACATGTTCGATGTGCATCCGATCTCACCATGTTGGGTGGGTCTGCCTAATGGAAATGTGGTTGCTGCTGATAGAGTAGGAAGTGTGGTATTGACAGAGAAGTGTACTTTGACACATGTGCTCTTCGTCAAGGAACTTAAGTGCAATCTCATCTCTGTGTCACAAGTTGTTGATGAGATGAATTGCATTGTGTGGTTCTCGAAGCAGTTGTGTGTGTTGAAAGATATTGCTTTGCAGATTCCGATCGCAATGGGTGAAAGGAAAGATGGGTTGTATTTTCTTCAAGGTACTCATAAAAGTGTGAATGTGGCGAAGGTTAGTAAGGTGGGGTCTCTGGAACTTTGGCATAGAAGAATGGGACATGCTTCTGAAAAGGTGATTAAGAAATTGCCAGAAGTGGATCAAAAGAGTGGTGGTGTCTCTGATTGCGATGTTTGCTTCCGAGCAAAGCAATGTCGTAATGTCTTTCCTGAGAGTACGGAGAAGAGTAAGGAGTGTTTCGAGATGGTTCATTGCGATCTCTGGGGGCCATATCGAACACAGAGTTTGTGTGGATCTTCGTATTTCTTAACTATTGTGGATGATTATTCCAGAGCTGTGTGGGTCTTTCTTCTTCGTGATAAAACACAAGTTCAGAAAACAATGATCGATTTCTTTGCTCTTATCCAGCGACAGTTTGAGAAGCAGGTGAAAATCGTGCGAAGCGATAATGGGAGTGAATTCATAGTGATGAAGGAGTATTTTCGCGCATCTGGGATAATTCATCAAACTTCATGTGTAGGAACTCCTCAACAAAATGGGCGAGTGGAGCGAAAACACCGTCATATATTGAATGTGGCAAGAGCGTTGAGATTTCAGGCAAATCTACCAATAGAACTTTGGGGTTATTGTGCTTCGAGTGCTGCATATCTAATCAATCGTACGCTGTCTATGTTACACAATGGTAAGAGCCCGTACGAGATTATATTTGGAAAAGTCCCTGCTTATAGTGAGATACGAGTGTTTGGATGTTTAGCATATGCTCATAATCAGAAACGGCATGGATATAAGTTTGCGAGTAGAAGCAGGAAATGTGTATTCATGGGGTACCCTTATGCGAATAAGGGGTGGAATCTTTTTGATTTGGAGACACGTGAAGTCTTTGTCTCACGGGATGTCACCTTCATTGAGGAACGATTCCCATATTTGGAGCAAAAAGATCAGGTGGATGAGCCACCTAATTCTGATCTAAGGACGTTATTTGTGGATGATAGTGTTGGACTTGATGATATAAGTCATGTTTTGACAAGAGATACAGTGACACAGACTCCAGTTGTGTCAGACAAGGTTGGAGAAGAAGATATGCAAGCTATATCAGCAGGAATACGTGATATGTTGGGAATTACAGGGCCACAGACTGACCCTGAATCAGTTACACAGTCTGAGAATGTCGATGAGTGTCGACCGATACCAGCCAGTATCGATCGACACCTGGTGGATCAACCTGCAGCAACAGAAATTTTGGGACGCGGAATGCGACAGAAACAATCTCCAGCCAAGTTACAAGATTTTGTGTGCAATACGACATTTGCAATGGATGCGTCTGCTGTGAGTCAGGAATTGATTAATGATTATGGGATTGAGAATTTTGTGAGCTGTGAGAGGTTCTCTATGTCACACAGAGCGTTCATGTGTAGTATAACATAGGCCTGGGCATAATAACCGAACCGAATGAAACCGAACCGAACCGAACCGAAATTAATGGTTTGGTTAGGTTATGGTTACTTCATAATAACCGAATGGTTTTTATTTTTGATATCCATTGGTTATGATAACCGAATGGTTATTAACCGATAACCAATGGGTATCCATGGATATCAAAAAAAAAAAAATAATGTTTATTTCCCCTAATTAACCAAAATAACCGAAATATAACCGAAATAACCGAACCGAAATAACCGAAACTAACCGAAATAACCGAAATAACCGAAACTAACCGAAATATTTCCGAAATTTAACCGAAATAACCGAAATATTTTGAAATTTAACCGAAAATAACCGAAAATAACCGAAAATATTTGAAATTTAACCGAAAATAACCGAAAATAACCGAAACCATTCGGTTAACCGAAAATAACCGAAATATTTCGGTTACCAAACGGTTATTAATTTTGATAACCATACCGAACCGAACCGAATGGTAACCGAACCGAAACCGAACCGAAAACTGTTACTAACCGAATGGATAGTAAAAGACATAACCGAACGTAACCGAAAACCGAAATAACCGAACCGAACCGAACCGAATAACCATTTGCCCACCCCTAGTATAACAGAAGGAGTTGTGCCGAAAACATTTGCTGAGGCTATGGAAGATCCGCGATGGAGAAAAGCTATGAGACTGGAGATTGAGGCTCAGGAACGAAATCAAACCTGGTTGATTGAACACTTACCACCAGGTAAGCATGTCATTGAGTGTAAATGGGTTTACACGATCAAGTATAATGCTGATGGCTCGATTGAAAGGTATAAAGCGAGGCTTGTAGCTTGTGGAAATCGTCAGAAAGAAGGGATTGATTATTCTGATACATTTGCTCCTGTGGCAAAGATGAGCACAGTTCGATTGGTTCTGCAAGTTGCAGCTGTGAAAAATTGGGAGTTGCATCAGATGGATGTGCACAATGCGTTTCTTCATGGTGATTTGGAAGAAGAGGTGTTTATGAGAGTACCTCAGGGTTTTGGTAGCTCGAAGAAGGGAATGGTATGTCGATTGCGCAAGTCATTGTATGGTTTGAAACAAGCTCCGAGATGCTGGTTCGCAAAACTTTCGACGGCACTGTTGAGCTATGGTTTTACACAGAGTAAGGCAGATTACTCTCTTTTCTCGTTAGTTCGTGGTAAAGTTCACTTGCATGTTCTCGTATATGTGGATGATCTTGTGATAACAGGGAGCTCTCCAGAAGTGATACAGAAGTTCAAAACATATCTGAGTAATTGCTTTCATATGAAGGATTTGGGAAAATTGAAGTATTTTCTTGGATTGGAAGTTGCGCGAAACGCAGAGGGGATATATTTATCACAGAGGAAGTACGCTCTGGATATTATTGCTGATGTTGGTTTGCTTGGTGGTAGGCCGGTAGAGTTTCCGATGGAGCAGAATCATCAGTTGGGAAGGTCGACGTCAGAGATACTCACTGACCCGGAGAAGTATCGCAAAATCGTTGGAAGGTTGATTTATTTGGCTGCGACAAGACCAGATCTTGCGTATTCTGTTCACATCTTGTCTCAGTTTATGCGTGAGCCAAGAGAGGATCATTGGCGGGCTGCTTTACGAGTAGTTCGTTACTTGAAGGGGTGTCCTGGAATGGGAATTTTGTTGAAAGCGGACTGTAATTTTCATCTTACAGCTTGGTGTGATTCGGATTGGGCGGGATGTCCAATCACGAGGAGATCTTTAAGTGGATGGTTGATACAGTTGGGGAATTCACCTGTATCGTGGAAGTCAAAGAAGCAGGATGTAGTATCTCTCTCTTCGGCAGAAGCAGAGTACCGAGCTATGGTTGTGGCGGTGAAAGAATTGAAGTGGATCAAGAGTGTATTGACCACGATGGGTATTGCACATTCTGGTCCAATGGATTTGTATTGTGATAGTCAGTCTGCGCTTCATATTGCAGCGAATCCTGTGTTTCATGAGAGGACGAAACATGTGGAGCTTGATTGCCACTTCATTAGAGATGATATCGTAGTTGGAATCATTCAGACACAGCATGTTTCTACTACTCAACAATTGGCGGATGTCTTCACTAAAGCACTTGGAGGTCGTCATTTTCAAGATATTTTGTGCAAGTTGGGCATTCGAGATCTCCATGCTCCAACTTGAGGAGGGGTATTAAGAGATATAGGCTTATTGGGTATATATGTATTGGGCCTTATATAGTTAGGATTATTTTACCTCTGTATATATAGATAATTGTCTCCTTTGTAAAACCCTAATCAGAAATATACAGAATTTCAGAGAGTTCTTCTGATTCTTACAAAATGGGTGATCTGTAAAATGTTAACGGCAAACATATAATAGTAAAATACCATTCAACCGACTTTTAATTACATTGGATCTAAACAATAAACATGAATTAAACCAGTAGGATAGAGATGAATGGAAATGAAATGATCCAAATATGGTATATGGATGAAAGTAAAATGATATTGTTCCATTTGTTCATCTTGAATATGAATAGTTTAAGAAACTTGGTTCATAATTCAATTTTGTTAAGTAAAAATCAAACCCAAGGAAAAAAAGAAAAAATTGAGCCGGAATAAAATTGAATTCAGCTTTATTGGCTTGTTCGGACCACAGATTAAATTAGGTACAACTCAGAATCGGTAATCCTTGCCAAAACGGTGTTAAAGTAACCCATTCTCTGCATTAATCTTCTTCCAACATTCTTAATCACTGAATTAATCAATCTCCGGGCAACAACTATTTATCAGGCATGAACTGGCCTCGCACCAGAAGAGAGCTGCACATTCGCAGCGTATTCACGCGCCCACAAGTCATAGTGAACAATCTCTTCAAGAGACGGCGATGATACCAACTCGGTTCGATGTTTATCGCATGTTAGTTCAACTACCTTGAAGATATCCAGATAGCTTATCCTGAAAACAAAAAGAGAAAATAAAAACAATGTGATTCCTTTCAAGAGTATTACTTGGGATAACCACACAAAAAAACAAAATCTTACTTTTCATCAATGAACATTTCGACGGCTTTCTCGTTAGCTGCACTGAGAACCCCGGTCATTGTGCCTCCAGCTCGTCCAGCAGCATAAGCAAGATCCATTGATGGGTATTTCACATTGTCTGGTTTCTTGAAAGTCAACGAACCGAGCCTGCCAAAATCCGACAATTGTAAGTTGTAACCCACTTTTGGTTTTAACTATACCGATCAAATCTCAGTTCTTCGAAAATCCTTATCTGAACTAAAGCCAAAACCTGTATTTAACCGAATTGAGTGATATTTGGTTTTCAATCTGTTTCTAAACCGAAAGATCCAAAACCGATTAAACCAACCCTTTGGTAAATTTTTCTTGGTGGTGAATAATATTTTTAACTGAACTAAGCTTAAGGCTTTATTTAACAGAGGATATCTATATATGTGTGTGTGGATTGCTTACTTGCAAAGGTCAAGTCTTGGCCAAGTTACTTCAGAACAAGGAACCCGATCGGGCCACGACATAGTGTACAGTATCGGTAAACGCATATCAGGCCATCCTAATTGAGCAAGTACAGATGAATCCTATGGAACAAAAGAATTATATATACTGTATGTTAAGCAATTTTTGTTTTCTAATACCAGAAAACGAAAAAATGCAGTTATTTCTTTCCAGAGCAAGACCTGTGTTTCGATCATGGAGTGTATGATACTCTGAGGATGAATGACAATCTCTATATCGTCATACTCAGCTCCAAACAAATAATGAGCTTCGATGACCTCAAGACCCTGTTCAAGATATCAAAAGCTCATCTTACAACAGATCAAAGATACTTTTAAAAATCAGAGTTTGATTTGAGAAGAAAATGATCTTAACCTTGTTGAAAAGTGTAGCTGAGTCCACAGTGATTTTCTTTCCCATGTTCCAGTTTGGATGCTTCAACGCATCCGCTACTTTAACTTCCTTGAGCTTTTCAACAGGCCAATCCCTATACCAACATTTTGCGTAACCAAATGAAAATCAAGAAATAAATATATGGAGTGAGAAGAACAGCAAACGGATGTTGAAACTAACCTAAAAGCTCCACCAGATGCAGTCAAGATTATCCTGCGCAGAGCGCCTTCAGGCAAACCTTGAATACACTAGAGAACATAAAAGAAGAATAGGAATCGAAAAGTTCACTCAAATTGCCAGAGCTAGAAATTGCATTAAGACCAAAACTTAAGTCAATATGAAAGTGGGTTTACTTAAATTCTATGTGCATTTCAATACCTGAAATATGGCTGAATGTTCAGAATCTGCTGGAAGAATCTTAACATTATGCTTGTTGGCGAGTGGAAGCACGAAAGGACCACCAGCTATTAATGTCTCTTTGTTTGCAAGAGCAATGTCCTTTCCCGCTTCAATTGCAGCAACCGTAGGCTGCAGGAGGATTAAACAACAAGCTTTATCATCTTTAACTTTCTTACTCATATTCTCTCAATAAGGTTTAGAGACAAAAAAAAAACTAGAGTATATACCTTTAGTCCCGCACAACCTACTATTCCTGTAACAACAGTTACAGCTTCTGGGTGACGAGCAACCTGTTGATGAATATAAGCAAATACTCGAAGAGGATCCAAAAATTTGTAAGAAAGCACACCCCAATCAAAACTGAAAAATTGCACTAACCTCAATCATTCCTTGCTCCCCTGGAATAATCTCAGGTTTATAGTCCAAACCCGCTAAAGCCTCTTTAAGCTCATTGACCAATGACTCATTTCTAACAGCAACCAACGCAGGCTTAAATCTCTTTACCTGCCACGACGATTCAAAACAGAACCATAATATAGAGTTTTCTCGAGATCTCTGAAGGCGAGAAAACTAAGCAAGAACCTGTTTTCTCTGTTTTGATTTGCTATACAACTAGTTTACAATATCTTGCTTATGATACTACCCCGGAAATGAGAAATAAAACATTGATTCTAGGTGGTATAAACGACAAACTGGAGAGAGTAATTACTGTGAATTAACAGTGAGATGATTTACTAATTTACCTGATCAACAAGGAGAGTAACATTCGAACCAGCAGCTAGAGCCACCACTCTGAACTTGTCGGGATTCTCAGCCACAATATCCAATGTCTGCAAAATACGAGATACTGCAATTTCTTATCGATAGAAAATGATTCCAACAATAACTCAGTATTCAAGGGATTTAAAATATAACAATGAAGATCGTAAAAAAAAACTCATTCTTCTTTGTGCCTAAAACATATGAACACAACTTACAGTCCCAGCTCACTCAAGAACTGCAAAACAATGACCCTAGCCCAACTTATGGAGCTAAAATCATCTGCCAAAGAGCAAAAAGAAAAAAACAAGAAAATGGATATAAAACCTGAGTGCCAATAGAACCAGTGGATCCAACGATAGAGATGGGTTTTGGTCCATCCCAAGACCGACGAGGCGGCTCGGGAACAGCTCTCCCAGGCCATGCTGGAGGCGGAGGAGGTTGCTGCTGCACTTGCACTGAACACTTGATTCCTTTTCCAAAATCTTTCCTTTGATTCCTCCTCCTCAAACAAAACCCACCTGGTAACACTCCAAAGATGTAAAATTTAAACTAACGAAACTTAAGTAACCTAAAAAAAATCGAATTTTGCAAGTTGAACCGTGTTTGAAATCGAGGAATTTACAGAGAACTGGGTCATATGGTCAGATGGAAAAATTCATACGAGCCTAAGAAGAAGTAAGGAAATATTTGCAGCATTGAATCCAAAAGAGATATGCCGAAGATGAGAGATTTTGGGGATAAACCTGGAACTTTGGGGATTTGATTGAGCCTGGAGGTATCCAAGAAAGAAATAGCTTTGGATTCAGCGGGAGACAATGAGTTTAGTGTCATCATCAGTCTTTTAGAAGTCGAATATTATTCAGAGAACCCACTTCTTCTTCTTTTTTTTTTATTCTACTCGATTATCAAAGAACGAACAAGTTTTGAAGAAAGCAGAAACAGTGAGAAAGATGATAAGAAGAATATATTGATTGGTTTAGCATTTTGTTAAAATTCGACTTTTAGTAAGTGCGACCTCTATTAAGGTAACGACAAGTCATAAGCGGTAAAAATGTTCCCATTTTAGTTTTTTTTTTTTTTTTCAACTAAATTACTTTCATTAAAAAATCAGAAACAAAAATACAAATTATTGCATAAGTATCACAAGCCATAAGTGGTAAAAATGTTCCCATTCTCGCTATTATATATTTCTTGTTAAGGAAGAATATCCTAAAAATACTGTTATGTTTTAAAAATCATACTGATAAGGCCCAAATATGTTTAAAGGGCCCATTTAAATTTATTTCTTAGTTTCAGGCCCAAATATAAGAGCAAGGAAAAGAAAAACCACACGACGGCATTATCCTCTCTTGGTGTTGGTGTGGTGGCCACTCTCACCAAACAGCAAAAGATTATTTCGGAATCTCCAACTTAAAACTCTCTCTGCCTCGATAGGAGCAAAACCTGATTACTTCTCAGTCCAACGATTGTTTCTTCTTTCTCACTTGGATCTCGAGTCTATCTGCCGCTTGGCTTCTTTGAAGGTCGGTGAGCTGCTATGGCAACTCATCAGCAGACGCAACCTCCTCCCGATTTCCCAGCTCCGGCTGATGAAAATTCCCAGATTTCAGGTTTAATTGGTGGATTTTATTGGTTTCGCGAACAAATTCTCTCTATTGCCTCTGGGAAATGGACAATCTTGTAGTGCACTAAGGTTTTATTAACGTTGTTGTTTACAAATATGCTATTACAGAGGTTACAAAGCCTCCTACGAATGATCTTCAGCAAGCTAGCATAGCTCAAGACACTGCTCAGCAGGATTCTCTTCCCTCTGTGTTTAAGAATTCAGAACCAATACGTGAGGATCAAATTCAGAACGCCATCAAATTCCTTTCGCACCCGAGAGTTAGAGGATCGCCTGTTATACATAGAAGATCGTTTCTTGAGAGGAAAGGCCTCACCAAGGAAGAGATTGACGAAGCTTTCCGCCGTGTTCCTGTAAGCTTCTTTCCTCTTCCTGTTTTGATCATGAAAAATATAATTTACCTGCTCCATTTCCAATGGCTTACCTCTTTAAATATCATTTAATCATAGGACCCACCACCAAGTTCGCAGACAAATTTTAACAGTCAAGGTAAATAAGCAAGACATATATTTGGTTGTTCCTTTGATTACTGGACTTTTCAGTGTATGAATATTTATAGTGTTACAAACAGATGGACAGCAAGCAGTCTCTAATGTTCAGCCACAAGGGCAGATGCAAGCCATGCAGCCTGCTCCTGTCCCCGTTGTTATGATTCCGCCTCCAAGTTTTCTCTCCCGCTTTCGCTGGTACCATGCTGCTCTTGCTGTAGGAGTATTAGCGGCTTCTGGTGCCGGAACAGCTGTCTTTGTAAAGGTACCGTTGACCTGAAACCCCTTTGTTATCTCCATTTACTTAGAACATTGAATAATAGGATAAGATGGTGATTTCATAACTGAAATGGAAGATAACATTTTGGAATTCATTGTTTGGCTTAGCAAATGAAGTTCACCTCTCATTCTCCATGTCAACTTTTTCACCAGAATATAGCTGCCAAGAACTTTCAGGAAAACAATCTACAGTCTTCATAATTTTTTTGTTAGGGTATCGGAAAGTGTTTCTCCCTTTCTGGAGTTTACCTTTTGCTAGATGTGTTATAATGCTTCATGTGCAGTCCAATTTTAAAGTAGTAATTTCCTTCTACAAAATCAAGATCACATTGAAATGAGATTTGTTCTTGTTTCAGAAATCTCTCATCCCCAGATTAAAATCGTGGGTCCGCAGAATTATGCTGGAAGAAGAAACTGATCCTCTGAAGAAAGCTGATGCAAAACCTAGCTTAGCTGAAGAAGCAGTAGCTGCAGCCAAAGCTGCTTCTGCAGCTGCTTCTGATGTAGCCAGGGTTAGTCAGGAAATGATGAAAACGAAGGGTGAAGGTAGACATTATTGTCTAGACCTGAGTTTCTTTTTTTTGTTCTGTCACCATTTCTGCTCTTTTCTTGATCGTTTCTTCCTTTTCCACTGAAACCAAACCTGCATTGTTTCTTGTCAGAGAAGAGGTATTTTGAGGACTTAACGCACCTGTTAGGTGTTCAAGTACAAGAAATGAAGTCCCTGAGCAATAATATCCGCAAGCTCGAAGGTAAGTATTCAAGCTTTACTGGTCTTGGTATTCGTATTCTTACATCTAATTTTCAACTATTACAACTTAACCCTTATCAGGAGTCATATAGGGTCTAGGTGCCTAATGCTTGGTTGATCCTAAGAGCCACTGCTAAAGCTTTGTGATCTAAAGAGTAATATTCTATTTCCACTTCTTAATTTCAGGGAAATCGAACAACATCCCAAAGATTTATTCAGCTGACCAAGAGGTTTATGGTGGTTCAGTCACGACTCCAGCAGAAAGGGTGAGTTTAAGGTTCAAGGGTTTTGGAATAATCTTTGATGCATTGACTAAATGATCCACAAACAGAAAGAAAACCCCAAAAACACTTTTCTTTATCGAATTTGAATCTACAGTAGCAGACTCTGAAACGAAAACATAATCGCCACCAATAAGCCTTTCTTCTATTCTTGGATGTTTCTCACAACCGAGATTTTATCCATTGTAGAAGCAAACCTAACACCAAATCCTATGAGGAAATAAACTCTGTTAAATCAAGGAAATAGAAATTTGAATAAATTCAAAATCTCTGATCACACCTAAACTTGATAATTAACTAATGGAATTATATATCATTGTCTGTGGTCTTTTTCATTCCTTAGGCATTTGTGTTTAGGTTGGACCAGTTGAGAAAGTAAAGGATCACAAAACACACAGAAAACCCAAAACAACTTATTTATTGAACTTGAAAGAAAGAAACAGAATCTGAAACCAAAACACACTTGAACTAAGCACACTTGAACTTGATAATATAGTCATTTTGGTAACATTAGGAACGTTGATATATGATGCAGAAACCCTATGCAAATGGCAGCAATGTTGATTATGACACGCGCTCAGGTTACCTCTCTCTCTGGCTCAGTCTACATTATGTTTTATTGTTTTTGATTAGGCTATTCTCTCTAACTAGATAATAATACAGCACGATCTGCTTCTCCTCCTGCTCCACCAGCTGATTCATCTGTGCCCCCTCATCCAAAGTCATACATGGATGTAATGTTCTGAAATCTCTAAAGCTCGCTACAGAATCATGGGTTTATAATGAACCCCCTTTGAGTTCCAATGTATATTTGTAACATTTAGTTGAAAATTGGTGATGTTGCAGATAATGTCTATGATCCAGAGAGGAGAGAAGCCTTCAAACATTCGGGTAAATTGAACATTTTCTCTTTGGCACCACTATTAGACTAACCTTATAGTTCATTATCAAACTTATCCCACTTTCACTGAAATACAGGAGATTAACGACATGCCACCCAATCCGAATCAACAGCTATCAAATCCTCGCATCGCTCCTAAATCTAAGGTACGAAATGAAATGTTTCTTAATGTTGATCTAAATCAACATTCTTTGTAATGAATTTTGTGGAACTTCACACGTTTTTTTTTTAATTAAGCTGATTACGCATGTTTTATTTATTTATTATTATCAGCCATGGGACTATGGGCAAACGCCACAAGACGAGAGTTCCAACGGTTCATGGTGGCAACAGAAAAACCCTAGATCCACGGATTTCGGCTATGAGACAACAGCCGCGCGTTCCATTGGTATCCATAATGAAACAAATACAATGGAGCCAGCAGCTCTCCAGAGGCAACGCTCGTGGGTTCCTCCACAACCTCCTCCAGTTGTTATGCCAGAAGCAGCCGAGGCCATTCGCCGTCCTAAGCCACAGGCTAAGATAGACCAAGAAGCAGCTGCTAGTGATGACCAGTCAGGTGTGAGCGATGAGTTACAGAAGATCACTAAGTTCTCTGAATCTGGTGGCGATGGATCAGGAAGATTGCAGGTCACAGAGATTCAAGAAGAAACAGAACAGCAACAGATGAGCCAAGAAGGGAACTAAAAAGATATTTAGGGTTCCTTGATACACACATTTCCTTTGGTACTTTTTGAGGTTTGCTGGTAAGAAAACATGTATTTATGTTTTGGGATTTATCACCTACCTTAATTTAATAATAGTTATAAAAAAAGAAAACCTTGTTACACAAGTAAACTCAGTCATTTGATTGCTTGCTTGCCTGCCTTATTTTTAAATATTATATTGAAACTTTTATCACACAAAGAGCAGCAACAAACATTACCATGCTAATTTCTAAGCTATAAGAGAGAGACTGTACAAAGACGAGTCATATATTTGGTCTGAGGCAACACAAAGGGGATAATTAAGAAGAAGCATGAGTGAAGAGCCTGTAAGAAGAAATCAAAGCGCTGACCGCAAACGCCCCAAACGCTATAAACGAAAGCGCGATGGAAGCTGTTGCCATCTGAGTAAACTCATCTTTGCCCCAATTAGATACCCAGTCATCAACTCGAGTAGCAGCACATGAAGAAGCCGACATCAGAAGGTATGCAAGAAGCTAATTAAAAGCAATCAGATAAAAAAAGGCTCATCAGAATCAATATGTTTGATTACAAATGCAATAATGTTAAAGCACACTACTCACTTGATCCATGGAGAAAACGAGTATGTCGTGAAATCCGCAGTTTATCATATAAGTCGCTTTGGCGATGTAGCAAGCAGCGTCGCAAGCTTCAAATGCAGAGTAAACGAATGCTATAACGTTTACAGCCAAACAAAACCTGCAAAATTTGTGTGTGCTGACTGATCTGATTAAGATTTCAAACTCTAAACCCTTAAAAGGTGTAAAGAAGAGAAGAGAGACCTGTACTCTTTGTAGCGATCATAGGAATCGCCACTCCATCCTTGAGTTTTATCAGCCGCCATGATTGAAAACGAAATCACGCACAAAATTACTTCGCTTACTCTAAACCCTAGCGCCACCACACTCACCAAGTCATCCCGTCTTGCTCTGTTCACCGTCGTCGTCGTCGTCGCCGATTCATCAACCTTCCTCGTCGTAGTCTGTGGACCTTCCTCTCTCACCCAGCGATTGAACACCACCATAGACGACGGAGACTTATCAGAAGAAGAGTTCGTCGGGGCTCTCGCATTTCTCTGATGCTGAGGCGGAAACTGAGGAGGTGGCGGCGGAATCGGCGAGGTGAGAGGCGTAAACTGCGTGAACTTGCCGTCGGTTACGATCGCCTTCGGATTTTCGATTTTGAACGGAGAACCCTCAGGCGAAACGTAACGGCTCTCCGGTGGATCTCCGGCATCTGATAGGGGAGAATGAAATCGAAGAGGAGAGAGTGGTGATTCGATGTAACTCTGCGCTTCCGAGTTCGATGAGGTGGTCCGCTTCATGGTACACCGTCGGAAATCTCGAGATGAGATTACCGATTCGATTCGATTCGATTCTCCGGCGAAAATTGATTTGAAGAGGTTTTTGTTTGTTATGTGCAGTGAGAAAGTGAAGGCGGAAAAGAAACTTTAACTCTCTTCTCATTGTTTTCCCGGCAAAGAAAGAAAAAGGTGCACCGGACCCACTTTGCATTTCTTCGTGGAGAATTAAAACCCTCAGTTATCCACTGTAACGCATGTTTATGTGCACCTGCACCCATTTGTTACTAACCAATAGCCTTGCATCACGTGAAATTATGACGCAATCATAACATGTTTACGTTTTTGTGCATGTTTTTTTTTTTTTTTGCTCTTTTTACCATCTATAAAGATTCCATATTGCTAAAGTAATAATATATCAGCTTACTAAATAATATACACATACGATATATTTTTATGCTTCTTCAAATATGCTTTTTTCTTCTTTTTTTTCAATTTCATGGATTGGTTTAGAAAATTATTTTTCTTAATGACTTATATCATTCTATTATACATGTATTTTTTTCAAATTTATTTTTGTATGAATCCATCATTTTTTTTGTATTATGAAACACATAAAGCCAATTCTCGAATAAAAATTAGCACATGGTGTCCGTGTAGTGTTTTATGAATATCATGGTCCGTTGATAAGAGTAATGGCTCGAAGCTTATGGTGTCCGTTGAGCTGTTGAACTCGCGGGAGAAGTCCACTCTGTAGCACCTCGGTGCGTTCCTACCGAAACTGACCGGATCAACCGATAAAGTTTATCAAAAAAAAAAAAAAAAAAATCAGCACAAAAGTTAAAGGTAGTCTAAGAAAAACACATAAAGAATATACACCAAGACGAAGACCAAGCTAAAGTAAAGCATCATTGATCTCTATCAATTGTTTTTGTTTTCAATCTTGTCAAAATCTTTTGTATTTTTTTAGCATTCCCTTTTGAATCAAATGTCTTCCCTCTTTAAATGAAAATCAATAAATAATCAAAAAAAAAAGTAAAATATCAAAAGCATTGTTTTGCCTTTTGTTCTTTGTTTAAAGCACACAGCAACCCACCCACTCCTATTTATTTCTCTTTTTTTATTATTTATTTATGTCTTTACCATATGAATCTTTCAAAATCCATCGTCACAACATTTTTTGTTTTGAATAAATCTTTCAAAATCCATCGTCACAACACTTTTTGTTTAAATCAGATGAAAGCGTGTGAAAATTTTATAATTTCACATTATCCAAAGTGATTATAAGAACTAATTCCGATATATTTGATTTCCAAAAGGTTTTTTTTTTTATAACTTAAGAAGATTCATGTTGATGGTCTCGACATGGTCCATGTGCAGGCAGGAGAGACCTTGAGTCCAGGCTCAGGAATAAGAGTATCACCAATGGTATGAGGGGTTCTTACCAATATTTTAATTATAAATTTTAAGAATCTCATGCTAAAAACTTCTAAAAACGTTTTTAAATAAGAATCTTAAAAACCTTTTTTTTAAGTTAAGAACTCTTCTAATATTTATTATTATTTGTCATTATAAAATTTTGAGAACCCCTTCGGATGGAGATGGTCTTAAGACTCATGTTGATGGTCTAGACATGTCACATGGACAATTCTTTTTTTTTTTGAACATGACACATGGAAAATTTTTGGTTCTTACAAAAATGTAAAAACCCAAAATCCTTCTTTTTATATACTTTTAACCAAGTTCATTTACAGTGTCCTCTTTTTTACATTTAAGATAGTTACAGTTCAAAACGTAAAGGGAAATCAGTTAAGGAATTACAGTATCTTCTTTTATCATTTCTCTCACCGCCTAATTTGGCGGTTTAGCTCCGGAGAAAGCTGAACAACTCCACCCGGTCTCCAGAGCGGTTTCTAACCTCGGATTTGCGTTCTCTAAGGGGACAGGACGAAGAAGTCCCTGTAGTCTCAAAAGGTAGCTTTGGCTAGGAGGTTGGCTTCTTATGTACCGAGATTCCATTGTTGTTTCAGTGTTTGAGAACTGTTGTTCTGCATCTAAGCTTTGAAGGTTGGATAATGCACTAAGATCAAGATCTGGAAAGACCGAGCAACAATGACTCTACAGAGTAAAAGTTTCATCAGGGAAACACACATTTTTGGAGACTCTTTCCCTCGCACTAAAATTGAAAAGAATGATGGAAAGCTGAAGAATAAAGGCATAGAATGACAATTAGAAGAATCCATCAAGAAGCAGAGCTGTAAAGGATACTGACTAGTCGCAAGCATCGACAAGAAGAACCCATCGTACCTGCAGGAAATTCAAAATTCACCATAAAATTTCAGATATCAACTGGAGAAATACACAAATAATCAAAATTGGGATCTGCTTCAGTTAAGGTCGAACACAGACGGAGAATACTAATTAGGAACTAACCACTTAAAATCCTCAGCTGATGCAGCTCGTGTGGTTTTAGAAGCTCATGAGAGAGATAGAGAGGGGGAGATTTGGGGTGAGGTAGTAGTTGCGGGGAAGAAAATACAAGGAAGGAGAAACTTCGGGGATCAAAAATGAAGGTTTCGTGAATGTTTTGTTAATTGTTAGGTAGATAGATTCATCTATCTAATCTCCTCTGGTTTATCAAAAAGTTCAATAAAGCAATTAGATAAACGGCATTTTCCTATGAATCTCTCTGTTCTAAGTTGTAATAAGTCAACATTTTATTGAGTTACATAATGTGTAGAGCCATAAAAAAAACTAGAAGATCCAAACAACCTAAACAGGGATAATATTGATTAGATCACAATTGTATTTGAAGATATAAAAATAAAAAGATGTTGAGAAAATGAAACTAGTCACAGTTTGGTGGGTTTGTACATTTATAAACAGCAGAAGCAGGTTGCTTATACACAGGGATGCTGTTTGCGTCTAACAATCTTACTTCTCCTGGTCCAAAATACAACTCCGAGTGCCTTCGAAGGTCGAGTCCCTGAACACCAGCTTGCAACACAGATAAGTTGTCTGAGTCAGGCGAAACAATGATGATCGTGTCCTCTGAGTATTGAGTCTCGAGAATGGACATGAGCTGCGTCACACGCACGAATACATCTGATACACTCTCGTTAGGCGTACCGTCGCTTATAGGAGGAGGTTTTGTCTTCATCGATATTGAGTCTAACGCATACACCTTCAAGAAAATTGTATCCGAGTTCTTATAGCGCCTCATTTTACATGCGTGAATGTGAAAATCTTAAATCTTACTTCTGATATGGAATCTAGTTTCTTGCCTTCGTAAGCTCCTAAGCCACGAGCATCAAGGAAGCTATATTCCGGAACTATATAGCTGCAACACACAATAAAACCAAGTAAACACACTTACCCTTCACAAAGATTCGATTCCACAGTTATGCTATCTCACTAATGGAACCATATTACCTGCGACTAATTCCATTGATGGAGGCGATGATTTCAGCAGCCTGATAAGCTCTCTGTGTTATGGAAGGCCAGAGCCAACAGTTTCGGTCGCAGGCTCCCATTGCCTTTAACTGTAACGCAGCTCTCAGCGTCTGCTTCTTACCTCTCTCTGATAATCCGCTATCTACCGATGTTTTGGCCACCGAGTTAGTGTTGATTATCCCCAAGCTTTCGTAATCCGATTCCCCAGCTCTCACAAGGTAATAACTTGTTTCAAGAAAAGACAGCCACATTGTATCAGCTCCAACCTCTGAGATAACAGAGCCACTTAACTCCAGCTATTTGCTAATTCATCTCGGGAAACATGTCAAGAACAATAACCAGGGCTTGGAATCAACTAAGTGTGAAGAATTTTGTATCTCACCAATACAAGACAGTTTAGTAAGACCATTCAATGTCTAAAGTCTATTTCCAGAGAAAGCAAAGAGTGAAGATAGATACATATTGATGCACATTGTTGTATTCACAGATAATTGAAATTAGGGTTTTCGAAGAGGGAATACCGATTAGAAAGCCGGAGAGGCGGCATTTGAAAGAGGCCGCGTGCGTGGGCTGGTGCGGCGGTGGAGACGGAGAGTGGTTGTGCGGCGAGACATAGTGAGAGAGTCTTGAAAAGGCATCGTCGGGTAATCTGCGGCGACGAAATTAAACTCAGAGGAATTTGGTAGGTTTCCGGCGACGGAGGAGGATGCGCGGTTGTGGCCGCCGGCGATGATGATAACATATTTCAATCGTCATTTCAAACGAGATTTCTGGTCCTCCGTGTTTTAAGCACTCTGACCACAATTGTAATCACACATTCCGGTTTAGATCATTGGTTCGTTTCTAAAATCGAATCGCGTAAACCGGTAATTTTCTCAACTGTGAAATACGTTTTTACCCCTACTCCAACCAGTTAACTGACTGACCCTTAAACCGGCCAGAAGCAAAAACAAGAGAACCTCTGTTTATTACTCTGTTTTTAACATCGATCGTAATGGACGAATTTGTTTTGTTTCTTTAAAGTTTCCAAAAAATGTTATAAAATAATCTAATAAAACTTGGATTAAAACTATAACTGTAACAAATTACATAGGTGCCAAAGTTACAATCATTTCAAAAAAAAAGAAGTGAAACCTCTTTCTTTCTACTCAAGAAAACTTTTTTAACTTGGGGGGTTCCACTTCTTCATAGACATCTCTTCTGATTCTAACTTAACCTAACGATGAAGCTGGTAATTACCAGTCGACGATGATGATGATACTTTTGTAAAACAGAGAAAGAAAAACAAAGAGCGGAAAAAGTGCGATCCATATATAGCTGCAATAATTGTCAAGCTCGACCAAGCTCGATTTCAGCATTCGAATAGCGCTTTTCTTTATCGTCATCTTCATCGTTCCAGTTAGTTGTTTTATAGTAACTTGCGTATAAGATAAGTTGGATTATTCCTGATAGGGATCCAAGACCATTTGGAATCTGTTTTCATGAAATAAATCAATATATTAGCGCTTTTTAGAAAAATATATATATATATCTTGATTGAGTTGAAAATTATGGGGGTGTGATTGAAGTTTACCAAAATATAGGGGTCGAATTTAAGACATGCATAAATGACCCAAACAACGCCGTTCATGAAGTTGGCTAATGACAGGAAGAACGGCATGTACTTCACGCTCTTTGTCTTTATCACAACTTTCTGTTCCATGTTAAGTAAACTCATTAAATGTTAGTTCACAAGACAAGAAAGAAGAAGAAAAAGAAATTTGATTGAATATCCGTGACTAGCTTATTCAGATCATAACCAGTAAAGCAAATTAATTTATATGCTAGAGAAATGAGGAAGAGAATAGCATACCATGACTGTTAAAGGAGAAGCATACATGATAACATTGAAAATAATTGCCAAGATCCCAATAAGCATAGATCTCTGTTTTGTTGTATGCAAAAAGTACAATGTGCAGAAGATCACCAACGCCATGAATATCACCTCGATCACCATAGCTATTGTGATCTTTCTCTGTATTTTTTAAAAAATCAAAACTTTCATCAAATATCTATCGATCGATCGAGAGATCTTCTATGAAATTCAAAAGTTAAAACAATATATACTACAAATAGAATTGGGTGAATTTTCAAGATCACATTGGGGGATCAATTAATTATAGCTTACGCGGACAGGAGAGGTAGCGAAGATGAAGAAGATGGTGACGTAAACGAGTTCCATGAAAAGACCAGTTCCATTAATGGTGATGACGAGGAGACTATCGGGATGGACGAAAGGAAGACCGTAAAAAGTCCACATCATGCAGTTTAAAACCGTAGCTACGTACGGATCTGGCTTAAATTCCGACACCGATTTCATCTTCCATATCTTCACCATCGTTGGTCTGCATAATTAGTTCCACATATAGATATCATCGCATGCATTGATTTAACATCAAGCAGCAATAAAAAAAAAAAGATATCTTATAGTATGTGTCTTACATTGGAGCGCAGAACAAGCCGAAAGAGATCACGTTTCCTAAACATATATAACCAAAAAAAGTTAAGAACAAGGTTTTGGTTTGCTGATTGAGTTCAATTTTTTGTGGGGAGTTACCGATGATTCCGACGATCGTCCTGGCAGTGTGGGCGTCCGTCATTTTGCTTTGTATCTCGAAGAATTCTTGTCTTTTACAGATTTTAAGAGAAAGAAAATGAGAAGAAAAAACAAATACTATGATTTATTAGATTTTTCTTTTCGATGCTTCGATCTTCTTTATATATATATTTTCTCTAGTGTCTTGCTTTTTTTTTTTGGTTTCTGATTTGTGATAAGTTTTGTTTGTTTGATGAAACAGACCTTCTTCCTTTTTTTGTATGGTTTCTGGGTTCTGTTTTTGTTAAAAATTTTGGTATTTGGATTATTTTTGGTTTCTGTTTTACAAAACAAAAAGAAAAATTGGATTTTAATAGTGAGTCTCTGAATCAGCAGTATCTGGGCCAAATAACAAATGCGTGACACATGTTTAAATTTTGAACCATGAAGCCGTTGACTCCGCTCGTACCCCATGCATGAGAAACACACGGCTCTTCACTCGCATTCACATCTTCTCTCTTTTTTCTAAAACATAAACTGATAAATACACATATACACTTTATTATTCTCTACTAGATGAATACCCATAATTGCGTAGGTTTTCTTTTTAATTTTTTTCCTAATACTTAAAATTTAAATGTAGTTTATTTAAATTCAGTTTAGATTTTTGGCTTTTTTTGGACGGCTTATTTGGACGCCACATACATGTAGAGAAGTTGTTTATGAATTTTTTTTATTTCGAACATCATCATAAACAAATTTAGAGATATGAGAATCCATTAAATACTATATAGTATGTATGTAATACTAAATATTATGATTAGGCACCTAAGAGACATGTGTTTCTAATGGATAAACTTATTCCACATAATTTTCCTATTTTCATTGGCAAAGACCTTCATAATCCACCCTAAAATTAGAAAGTTAAGTAAATGTATGAATGCGACAGTCAAAAGATGTTTGATGAGTTACAATCATACGTTTGATGAGTATGTGCACAAATTTTGAACATGAAATTTTGATTTTAAAAAAGTGCAGTAATGTTTTGTGCTATTTATTGTTATGTAATGTGACAGTTATTTCTTTTGATCAATATAAAGAATCTGGAGATGTAGAGAAGAAGGATCTGAGAAAGTGCAGCACAGTGAGCAAATCCAAACCTCGAATGAAAGAGGTAAGTTAATATTGTTTTTGTTTTTGTTTGTGTAATGAAATTGTATCTAGGAGCTTTTGATTTCTTCTGTATGAAATTCTGGTGATGCTTCATCAGATTCTAGGATATAACTTCTTATGAAATTCTGGTGATATGCTTCATCAGATTCTAGGATATAATGATCATTCCATCATCAATCTCTTGAAATGATGATGAGAAGTCACCCAACATCCATAAAGCAAAATCAATTATCCACTTCATGATATCGTGATGGATCCGACAGTCAAAGGATGCTATCAAACTCTCCATGATAACCTTTTTGAGCTTAGGATCCGCCGCAAATTCTGTCAAAACCATAGATTTTGAGTACTTTTTATTGAAAATATAGTTGAACATGTCACTGGCTACATTATAATTTTGATTACACAGAAAATTACCTCGGATGTAGCTTATGTACAACGGGTGTATATAATACATCATAATCTAAAAACAACTTATATTTTCCTTTTTTGTGATAACTTTACTTTTACGATTAAGTTTAGATTATGCGAGTTATTAACTTTGAATCATTCTCCTTTATAGATAGTGTTTTCCTTGTTTAAGATCCACAAAATACAAAACATACACCATGAAGAGAGGAAGACAAGAGAAGAAGACCTCGCGATCTCCAAAACGACAACATCACAGCGCCGTCGAAAAAACGCCAAACGGTTTCTATATCCCTTTGGATCTAACGGGGATATACTCTCGAGACTCCCGGTGAAGTCACTTGTGAGGTTCCAGTGTGTATCGAAGCTATGGTCATCTCTTATTATCGACTCGATCGTGACTCTGTCTTTTGCTCAGCCGCGTCTACTCGTCATCTTCCCCCAAATTGGTTTGCACCAATCTTCATCATTCTCCTCCTCTGCTTATCCTATGACCACTAGTTACAAAACATTCATATCCGCATTAACTCGTAGGTTAAGTTTCGATTTCGAGTATCAATATATTCGTGGACTAATCTGTTGTGATTCGGGTGATATTTTTAACTCTACAAAGGGGCTTCTGGTTCTAGTACCGGAAATAAAATGCGATAAATATAGCAAATCGTGTGATGGATTCTTCGAGTATGATCCGGTTGAGAATCAAGTTTTCACATTATTGTGAGGTCCAAAAAAGCAGCAGTGGAGGAGCCTTTGACATCAAAGGCACTTGGAATCACTCTCCAGCAGCAACGAGTAATGGTTTATGCATCAATGGTTCATCTATTACATAGAACGTATAGATCATGATCAATGTATGGGATTCAATGAACTAGTGTGGTTCGACGTTAGGTGCGAAAGGTTATTTTCGTATCCAGATGCCCTTAACTCTGCAGATGAATCAGTTGTGGAATTGACTTTGGTAAACTACCAAGGGAAATTAGGATGCATAAGTTACACCAACGATAGTGTAGAGATGTGGATTATGGAAGATCATCATAGCAAGAAAATATTACAAGAATGGTATAAGATTATAGGGTTGTCATTACCTCGTTTTCTATTAGAGAGACTAAGAGATAGTCATTGCATCGCTGGTGTCACTCCTAATGGTGAGATTGTGATAATGCCCAAGACATTGGAATCTGCTCAACGTTTCTACGCCTGCTATTATGATCCCAAGCAAAACAAGATTGCAAGAGAAGTTGGCATGTGATATTTATTAGAAAAACTATTAACTAAGTGAACGAGTTGTAGTATTCTCCATGTGATCCGGGACACCAGCTAGAGATATATACAAACTCCCATTTGAGTTTTTAGTTCCCTATTTCGAACGCACCTCTTGCAAAATCACTTTTTTGTTAGAAAATCCGGTAAATAAGAAAATGTATATTTTTCATTATACTATTTGGAATTTATGGATACATACATATATTGCCATTTGATTTTTTTTTTTAAATATTTTGGTGCTGATTGTTGTAAGTTTGTAACATCTAGAACCTTAATAATATTAAAGGATGCATAGTTACAAATTAAAAATTCGAAATTATTGGTAAACATGATTCAATGATCTGTATCAGTCTTTAACTTTTTGTCGAAAGATTAGTTAACTTTATAAATACAAACAAATTGATGTTATATTAAAAAATATATATATATAAAAACAAATATTTCAATAACATTAAATCAAATTTCGAAAAACAAACGTACTATATAATAATTAGCTTCTATCCTTTAAAAAAAACTATTGATTATAGGATGCATAAAAAACAAGTATATAAATGGTTCCAATAGGTTACGTTTACAGCTAAAACTTCAATCAATTCCAATTTCACAACATTTGACCAGAATTCCTCTCTCAGTTTTGGCCATGGAAGTTGTGCAATCGGACCCAACCCAAGATCCGGAAACCCGGTACGATCCACGTTGCTGCTCATGTTTCCCTAGCTTCCGATCAAGAAGCTATACCGCCGTTGGATACTCCTCCTGGGGACGAATTCGGACCGTCGATGATAATCACAGCGGCGACCACGGAGACGACTCACGGTGGTGGAAACGGGCGGCTCTGAAGATCCGTGAGTGGTCTGAAATCGTAGCTGGTCCACGGTGGAAGACTTTCATACGGCGATTCAATCGCGATCCACGGCGCGGCCGCGATTGGGACGCAAGCGACAGATTCCAGTACGATCCTCTGAGTTACTCTCTAAATTTTGACGACGACGACGACGACGAATACGTCGGATTGGGCGGACTCCGAAACTTCTCCACTCGCTACGCTTCTGTTCCGGTCTCCTCGGCTAAATCCCCGGCGATTTCGCCGCCGTCTTCGTCTGCGTTGACGCCGCGTAACGAGATATTGGAGAGTTAGTGGGCGCGTGTACGAAACGCGTTTGCGTTACTGGCGGCGGCGGAAGAAAGGCTGTCAAGTGGTTGACTGTTTACGTTTTTGGAGGTCTGTCGCGTTAATTGCGTTTCCTTTTTATTCTGTTTATAATTAAAATACGATCAACTTTGAATTACTTATATTTATCATCATCGATTTTTTTTTTCTCTTTCAAGGCAATATTTTGTTTCTTTTTTGGGGGATATTAAATTTTGAAATTGCTGATATATGATGATGTAAATTAGCTGTACAGCATGTGTGGAAGTAATGTTTTAAGTTAATCATTTGATTTAAACAATTAGTTGATTGGCATGATATGTGCATTTTTTGAATGTGTAGTCATGCATTATCGTTATTTCGTGTAGTTTTTAGAACATTGTTTTACTTCAGATGTGTAGCCATGCATTATAGTATACTTCGTGTAGCTAGGAATCAATTTTCCATTCTTTAACGCTTATAAAACATCAAATTAATTAAATACTTGAAACTATTATAAATTTTCAAAATTTAAAAATCAACAAATTCTACCTAATCAAGTTCTAACCCACCAAGATCAGGTGGATATCCTATTGTCTACTAGTAAAAAGATGGTGATTAAGAATTTCAAAAATCAATATATATATTAGTGCCACTACAAGTTGTACTATCTAAATTGAGATACAAAGTCTCAGGCTATATGGGCACGTTTTTATGATTTGCTTGTATGGCGTTCCTCCTAAAATTTGTTCGATTCTTGAGAATGTTAAATTCTGGTGATTGATAAAATCGAACCACTATCAGGAAATATGAGAGGGGGAGACAAACAGACGTTATAGTAGTGTACGAGTTATGACTGCAGGATCAGTTTCAGAAGAGGCAATTCTCAAAATGAGCCATGTTTTAAGGATGGGAGTTAGACATTAGCAGATACTCATTGTTTCATTAACAAGGTTCGTCTCCATGTCCATAAACTGAACCCGTAGCAATCGGATAGTATCGAGCAGAGGTTTGTGATTGGTTGCGGAATACATCTTGACTTGTACTTTCATAACGAATTTAATTGATTTATACAAGGATCCAAGGATTGTGATTGGTTATCATTTATACGCCGGTCGGGTCGGGTCGTTTCGGATCCAAGAGAATCAAACGCGGCCCATATTGACTAATCAGCCCACTGCACTCTACTTCTAAAAATATGATCTAGTGTTTAGGTTTTTTTTGTTCTTCCATTTTTGTTTGTGTGAACCATTGTAACTCTGAGGCTTTCTTCTTTTAGAGGATAGAATATTCCATGTTAGTTACTTACTAGGTGATACCCGCACCCATGAGCGGATGCACGGAGTGAAATAATTATTAACAAATTTTTATATAATTTTAGATACAACTCTATTATAATTATTGGTGAGATTATTATCCGGTATCCGAGATCCGTTTGTTTATGCAATTGTTTTGAGATGCAATTGTTGATTAGATTTATGTTTTGAGGTGCAATTGTGGATTAGATTTATGTTTTTAGTAGCAATTGTGGATTAGATTTATGTTTTTAAACACACGTATTATCACTTTTACTTTCTAAACCAGATCATCAGCTGTACAGTTTCTATCCATTAACAAACAAAAAGGGTTTCGATTTAAATATACAGAAGTTGCTATGATCCTTTTGTGAATATTGGGACTTTTTAATTGTTGGTTGTTGCCAACAAAACTCTTGTTGGCCGATTTTACACTATTGAGTAATTTCGATGATAAGTATTTGAAACGTAGGTCCACATGAGAGGCCGTTTCATCCAAGTACTATAAATCATGAATGTCCTATCTGTTTGTATTTTTTATTTTTTCTCTTCTAACTAAAAAACGTTATATTTATTATTATCAAGTAGAAATAAGAATTTGCTATATCTTACATATAAAATATTTGTTGAAATGGATTTTCTATAGAATTGTTCTTCTAATCTAGTTGCTATCATATTCTATGTAACCGTAGTAAGTCTATATTATTTTATATGTAATATATAGAGACAAAAACCAAAAATAGCAAAAACATGTGTTCGACAGTACATGTTAATGTATACATATGTGATATCAGCCATCTTCACTTGTCACTATTATTAATTAACTTGTCGAGTAAGCTAATTTCGTTATACATTTGGATTTCTATAGTTGATGGTTCATAATTGTGGCATAGTATATTGTATTGTACGTAGTATCAATCACTCGAATTCAATATTAATAGTATATATATATATGATCATAGACCCCCAAAAAAAAATTTGAAGTAAAGAATTTGGAAAAGTGGGGAAGATGGATCATGTGAGTCACCACCGCTCCTTCAATCTTCAAACCAAAAACCAATTCACAAATTATTTTTAAAAATTTGGAAATATTGAAAAGAGCAAAAAGAAAAAAGAAAGAAAAAAAAATGGAAAAAAGGAACAACTAAAAAAAAAAAAAGCCATAAATTTGTGCAACAAAACCCTACCTTTACCTTTCTATGTTCGATTTGTTTACTCCTCTTACTAAGTAATCAATCACTTCATTTATTTCTCTCTCTCTCTATATTTTCTTATTGTTCTTGTTTTTAGCTTTGTATGTGTGTTGAGAGAGAGAGAGATCAATGGCTTCAAGTGCTTCAAAGTTTATCAAATGTGTGACTGTTGGTGATGGTGCCGTTGGTAAAACTTGTATGCTCATCTGCTACACCAGCAACAAATTCCCTACTGTGAGCTAATATCATCTCTCTCTCCCGATTCCCATCTGTGTTTCTCAGATTTTGTTGAGATTTCCGGTTTTTTCTCAGAAACTTTTATTCGGTATCTCCAATTTGCTGAGAATCCTTTCGAATGTTAGTTTCCCTTGTCTATAAGGTTATTAGAATCCTTCTGGGTATTTCAAAGGTAGCTCCTTTTTCTAGGGATTGTGCATGAAATAAGATCCCTTTTCGGAGATTTTTCTTTAAAAAAATCTACTTCCTTTTTCTCAGCTTTTATTAAGTATGTGTGGCGCATCTGGGTTTTTTTTGCAGCTTTTTTTGTGTGTAGTCCAGCTTTATGTTATCTCTTTCTCCAAAAGAAAACTCTGGATTCTTCAGATTACTTTTTTATAATCTTATGAGAATATATATACGCTTACATATGTTATATCTCGTTGATTTGATCTATTCAAACTATGGATTGATTTGATGGTTTTGTAACAGGACTACATACCAACGGTTTTTGACAACTTTAGTGCAAATGTTGTAGTTGAAGGCACCACTGTGAATTTAGGGCTATGGGACACTGCTGGTATGAGCACTCTCATCATATCCATATGTCAAGTTGTTTGATTTGGCTTATTTGAGATTGTTGCATCCATTTTATGTTTGAAGATTTTCAGGTTTCAGGTTACTTTTCCCTTTTGAGCTTACCCCCTTTTGGCTGGGTGTTTTGTTTGTAGGGCAAGAAGACTATAACAGATTAAGGCCTTTAAGTTACAGAGGAGCAGATGTTTTCGTCTTGTCTTTCTCCTTGGTCAGCCGAGCTAGCTACGAGAATGTTTTCAAAAAGGTTTGATTGGAAATTTTGATTCATCATTTCGCTCTTATGTTGAAAACGATAAGACTCTAAAATGTCAGTATCGAGTCATTTCTAATGCTATATGTTGAATCAGTGGATCCCTGAACTCCAACACTTTGCCCCAGGAGTTCCCCTAGTCCTTGTCGGTACCAAATTAGGTAAGAAACCGATGAGCATTTACCAGCAGATTTTCTCTTAACCATTCAGATATTCTACATAGTTATGGTTCTTGCAACATCGATGTAGATCTCCGTGAAGATAAGCATTATTTGGCTGACCATCCTGGACTATCCCCTGTAACTACTGCACAGGTCTGATTACAGGAGCCATTTTGATGCCATAGACTAAGACTGTAGATTTCATATGACTTCTTTTTTTTAAGGTTTTATCTATGAATAAACATTCCGATGTGTGACAGGGAGAGGAGTTGCGTAAGCTAATTGGCGCGACATATTACATTGAATGTAGCTCAAAAACTCAACAGGTATATATATACCTTTACATTGAACCGCCTTCATAGTATTAGACAACTCTTCTCTTCGGATTGTCAAAAGCGTTGAAAGTTTCCATTTTGCAGAATGTGAAAGCAGTTTTTGATTCAGCGATCAAGGAAGTAATCAAACCGCTGGTTAAACAAAAGGAGAAGGCCAAGAAAAAGAAGAAGCAAAAGTCGAATCACGGGTGTTTATCGTGAGTATATGTGTATTTACATAAATCTTCACAAACTCTGCTTCTAGATTCCTATGAAGGATACTGATTATAGCTTTGTTTTTTTTTGGCAGAAACGTTCTCTGTGGGAGGATAGTGACTCGGCATTGATGATGGCCCCGACATTGTCTGATGATTTTAAATTCCACCTTTGAGTTTGTTTGATAAGTGAGAGAATTACATATATAGATGGAATCATGGAAGAGATTAGTAGCCCTCTAATCAATCAATAGTTACCTTGAAGAGAGTGATAGAGAGCTTATTATTAACTCAATTATGTTTAATTGTTTCAAACATGTTATTGCAATATATTTAGCCATTTTATTGTAACATATAAACCAAATATGGATCACTTGTTCAACCATAACGACCACAAGTAGAATCATCTACAGAAGAGTGCTGACTATATAATATAATACAAAACATGGCAGATTTTATCTCTCAATCTCATACCAATAATGATTTAAGACCATCACCATTGTTTTTTACAGCAGAACTCAAAAAACATACACTAAACTCTCTTTTTCTTCTTGCCTTTTGGTCTGGATACATAGATGTTAGAGAAGACAAGGCAAAGAGCAACACAACAAGTGTGTTGTGATTTTTTTAAGTTCACCTGTCAAAACTCTCTCTCTTTGTATGGGAGATGAGAGCAAATAAACAAAGTGATGATGATGGTCTTGTCACTGAGAGTTTTATAAGCCACGCCTGTGAAAATCCGAAACTGTTGGAGGTATCTACACGATGACTGTAAAACGAAGGGGTCAGATTATGTCTAAGAAACTGTCCATTGAAGTCTTGACCAGCCCGATGTACGAACCCTTTGTGGCGTCGCATCTGCTTTTATCTTCAAAGTAACTAGCCAAACAAAGAGGAGTTCGAAACAAAAAGTCAGAGAGAGAGAGACCTAGAAAGAAACAGAAGATGTTAAAACATAAAAGAAGAGAATGAAATATGCTTCAAGATGCTTACAGGCTTAGTGCGCGGCCTACAAAGAGATTCTGAGGTTTGTTATTGCCATGAGGATTGCTTATATCCATCCCATCCACCGTCTGGTTCCTTCCTCTTGAGAGCACCACCTGACATTTGATACATTCTTCCTTGATCATCTTTCAAAGGTAAAGAACCAGAGGAAGATAATTGTCTTTGTACAAGTGTTGCTTCATCTCTGCCATCAGTTTCATGCCCTCCTGGTCCGGAGTTTAAGTCAAGACCAGATCTAAACCATTTTGCATTGTTGTTGTCCGAAACTCCACCATTGCTACTACCATTTGGGAGGTTAACGACGTAAGGCCTTGGATAATTAGATGGGATGGCAACTCCTGGACCCAATATTTGAGAGTTGACAGGAGGGAAGCAAAGCCTGCCACTTGATGAGGAGTCCATGTATGGTGTTGAAGCACCTGAAAAGTTTGCTGAGGAAAGAGGAAAGCTAGTTCCAAAAGGAAACCCCGGATACTGAAATGCTGTGGGCGGGAATGAAACTGCTGGAGAAGACAGTAAAACTGGGCCTCTGTACATATCAGGTGTAAATGAGGAAACTCCGGATGATGGACCCACCATTCTTTGGTGTCCATTGCTGGCAAGAACCGGAAAAGGCTGATCGCCTCGTTGAGGTAAGACTTGAGGAATACTCATTGCCGAATAATTGTTAGCAGCAGGAAACCAAGATGAGAAGCCAGCCGCCATGTTCTCAACATTCATTCTTATTCCAGAGATCATTGGCTGTGATGTCAAGCCACTTCGGGAATGTTGGCTAAAAACCATAGATGACTCAACATTCGCATCATCAACAGCGGGCCCATCATTTAAATCAAAATCTCTACGACCACCAGAAGATAAGTTTGCCTGCTGAAAAGATGAGTCTACCCGATAACCACTGCTTATTGTATGATTATTCATATCAGTTGGATCATCAAGCCTGTTTAGATCAAGATCCAATCCACCAGAGGAATTTGTGGGATTGGCAGATCTTTGGGAAGCCAGATCTTCAAGAACTCTCTCATCGGGTACATTTAGGTCAAAGTCCAAGAACGTCTTGGTTTGCTTGCCAGTGGTTGTAGAAGCATCAGAGGAAGACACATTATTCATGCTTAGTGGCACCACCTCCTGTACTTTTCTTGGCTCAGCTGGCCGGAAGGCGCTAGTGGCAGCAGATCCTCTCCAGCCAACGGTTGCTTTATTTCTCAACAGATCGTCACGTGGAACAAATGCACCCTTTGCTGCAGCAGCAACAGTAATGGATGCAGGAAATCGACTGGATTGTAAAGGAGTAGGTGTCAAAGACAAAGATCCAGAGATGTTATTTGAATTCCCGTTTCGTGTATCATCCCCATTAAAACCTTCATTTAGGTCAAATTCAACTCTGGCTTCCATCTCTGACCCTCCTGAAGCTGGAACTGAAGGAACATCTCTGGCAACAGATGTACATTCCTCAGCTTCATCTCCATCAGCACCACTCACTCTAGACCCATTAGGTCTCCTACAATCTTCTGCAGGTGATACTACTTGAGGACCTAACGCAGTGGCGCACCGTTTATCGACCTCAATACTCTTTCGAGACGCCTCTACATGCTCAACTTCAGTGCTAGTTGCAGATGAGTCTAGACGAGCTGTCACACGCTTGTTCTTCTTTTTATCTGTTTGGTTTATATGATTACTCCCCATGTCAATGATTTTTTCTGTTACCAATCTATCCACATACGCAGCCATGCCCTTGGAGAACCCAGAAGAAACTGGTATATCTTCACCCATTTTTTTAACTAACTCAGAACTCAAGACTACCTGGGGTTTCTGCTCTTTCTTGTTCTCACCTACGACATCTGAGGGCGAATTGGCAACAGCCAGAGATTCTACTTTAGGACCTAAATCGATGGCTTTACACTCAGCTGGCACAGAGGTTTCCACCCTCTCAGCTGTATCTGAAACCCGATCTGCCACTGATGTAACATCAGCCTTTCGATCGTTAAGTAGTCCACAATCATTAGCATCATACATTTTTCCAGTCACCGATCTATCAACATTTGCAGTACTCATATCTTTGGCAAACTCTGACAAAACTGATACAACTTCACCCATTTTATTAACTAGCTCAGAACTCAGTATCACCTTTGGTTTCTCTTCTTTCTTACCATCACCAACAACATCCAAGTGTGAATGTTCAGCAGCCAGAGAATCTGCATTTTGACTTATGCCAATGGTTTTACATTCACTTAAGACAGAGTTTCCTGTCCTTTTTGTTGTATCTGCCACTTGATCTGTCTCTGAAGTAACATCAGTCTTTAGGTCACTAACTACCCCACTATCACTATCATCAGACATATTTTCCCCAATGCCTGATGTGGGCACAGCAGTTGGAGCAACATCATCTGAATTTTCATTGCTATCTAGGCACTGATCCACCAACCTTTGCAATTCTTCGATTTCTGAGTCGGAGTTCTCATCAATATCTCCCGGCTTAGAATCATTCACATTCTCTAAAGCCGCTAATTGCTCACCACTACTACTGACATGTTGATCATTGTCAACAATGGAGGGATCCTTGGCAACAGCTTCAGCTTGCTCGCTAGGCAAGCCATCCAAAGAATTAGTGATTCGTGTTGTATGGTTCTCTGAAATGGAATTATCATTCATCAAGGAATCTGAAACCCGGGATACAGAGGGTGATGCAACAGGGGATTTGGACATTTCATCCGCAGCTACAGTAGCTAGAAGATTCATTCCAACATCATCCGCACCAGCCATACATGCATTTGCCTCAGAGTCCCTCACACAACTTTCAATCAAGGCATTCATTGAGCTGTGCGATCCACCATGCCTTTTTCCAGTTTTGACTTCATCTCCTAACGTAGGACAAGTGGGTTTGACAATCCCTGCTACTTTACTAGAATCATTAACAGCCTTGACGTGCTCATCACCAGCATCAACAGAAGGGGAACCAGCTACCTCATCTGAAACTGTCGATATTTTTAGATCATTATTTTGCGAAGACTCAGTATTAGCATCAGGGCTAAAATACGCTCGATATGTATCATTCATTTCTTTCACGTTTCGGTCAAACTGATCATACTTCTCGGAACGAACAGGTGATGGAGCTCTGCCATTACCCGATGCAGGGTCCTCAAAGGAACCTCCACTAACACTCTGTGCCGGACTGCGACCACGTTTTGGCAGCTTCACGATCAACTTATTACTGCAACCTTCAGCCATAGGTACGTCAAGAGTCTTTTCAGGTGTCAAAGTTGATTGAGATACTTTCTCAGAAGCTGCAGTTCTTAGTGATGAGAAGCTCCTGCTCAGCCCAACTTCTCTGTGGAGTGCAACAGTATTTCTTTGCTGCCCATCACTAACAACAGTAACACCTGTTCCAGGTGATGGGGATGATCTAGTAGAACTTGGGGATGTGGTTGCAGACTTCATGCTGTTCTCTGACGGTATTTTGACGGACACATACTTAGAAGGATGTAGATGTGATACTGAAGTCTTGGTTGCATCAGTGGATACACCTGAATGTCTTCCGCCATGAGAAACTTCAGACTGACGAGGTCTTCCAGGCCAAGATGCACCCTGATTAGATCCAGACTTTGCATCCATTTCTGCCTCAACACGTTTCTTCCATGTATCAACCAAGCTCCTTGCCTTTTTCCCGATTTCTGAGTTCTTATTTGATCGCAAATGATTAACAGACTTTCCAATGTTACAAGTCTGAAGAGCATTAAGATTCACAGGCAGCTTGTCAAGAGCTCGAAGTAAGATCAAGAGAAAATCGTCCACTGATCTATCATTGTCTTTGGGGCTGCTCGCATCCCCAACTTTCCCTTTATGAATTTCCTGTAGCCACTCATCAAAAACAGGTAATCCCCTGAGCTGGACAAAACGACTAAGGCAATCAAACTTGTCTGTTGCTGCTACAACACTTGCAAGAATTGATCGGCCAATCAAGTCTATTTTCTTCTCATTTCTCTCAGGCATCATGAGCTGTACCAATCTCTCAACCCCTTCAGAGTCCACTAGCCTGCCTTTTTCCGTAATTTTTGCAATCTCAGATTTCAAGCTGCTTTCTGTTCTTAGGAAACCAGAACCACTTTCATCAATCCGACTTGGACGTTCCCGTTTCACAGATTCGGAACCCTGATCAGCACGCTCTCTCTTCCTTCCCTTACCCTGTGAAGAAAAGGAGTTGTTGTTCTGCATGCAGTCTGTTCCGGCTTTGACTTGTGATGTTGTCGGACTATTCATTGACCTAGGAGAACGACCACCCTGCTGTAATGTGGTATGCATCTTGGAACGAGTCTTACACAATAACTTATCTACTTCTTGTTGTCGTTCCTGCAGAAGAGAGAAAAAAACACTAGCAAAGTAAGAAACAGATTTAAATAGCACATGATGAATAGTAATGATAATAATCTCACATCGGTATAGTCTTGATCAGTCAGCCACCAAATACACTCGTTCATAACATCATAAACACGCCAACACACGAAAGAAGAGATTCCAGATGGCAGTTCAAGGCCTCTCGGAAGAAAGGTGACTTTACACGGATGCAGTAAGGATGCAGCCGGTATCTCATCCTCGTGAAAGGAATAAAAGATTTCGTTCGGCTGAGCCTCCAAAAGGATGCCTTTGCCAAGTTTTAACTCTGTAGGTCGATACAGCCAATTCACACGCAGCTTTAAGTTGCCTTCTTTTTCAGGAATAACCAAACGAATCAAACCAATGAACAATGGGCAACCCTGAGGTGGTTTAAAGAGAGCACAATCACCAACACTGATTATGCGTCCATCCTGCAGAGTCACAAGAATATATAATCAACAAAAAGAATGCACTCATTTCCGTGAATTCTTCAATAAAATCGGGAAATGAAATCCAATTTTGACCCATCAAAGCGAGAAACAGGCAGTCATTTCCAGGAATCCAAAAAAAAAAAAAAAAGAGCGGCCTTGAGAAATGGAACCCAATCGATGCGAATTTGTACCTTAGAAAACGAGGTAGATGAAGAAAGAGAAAGAGAGGAAGAACCAGCAGCCTCCACGCTCGCAATTAAACGCGAAGGAGCTCTAAACATAAGCCGGCGATGACCTTTGTTCCTCTCCTCACAAACCCTCCTCCCATGCATAGCCTTCTTTCATTTTCTCCTTGGAACAGCATTAATACACACAAACCCTCCTCTCACAAAACCTTCACCATCAAATCCTCTCTCAAAGAGAAAACCCTAATTCCCGCAACTAAAATACGGTGGAATCTCTCCTAGGGTTCTTTTTTTCTCCCAGTACCCGATCCAACCAAACCGCGAAGATCCACGAACGAGAAGAACGAAAAATCCGTAAAAGAGCGAGACCAAACACAAATCCAAAACCGCCTTATTTTTCGATCCAGCCAGAGAGTTTTTATGAAACAAAAAAAAAATTAAAATTGGAAAAAAAAAGAGAGAGAGAGAGAGAAACGGGGCAAAAGGGGAAACTTCTTTGGAAGGAGTCGGGCAGTTCGGGCAGCATTTTTGTTTATTTATTAGTTTTTTTCAGGTGACATAGAGAAAGGAGAGATTTTGTGTGGTGGTTTTAGTTTGGCCTTCCCCTGTTAATAGCAGCTCTTTTGACTTTCTCTTCTAAATTAAAATTTTCGGTTTGGGTTGAGTTCTTCGGTTCGAATTGGATAAGTAATTTTCTTTATATTTTTTGTCACTATCATCAAGTCTTGTCGTTACATTGTCCAGTGTCAAATCACTGTCATCAAGTACTACAAGTGACCAAAACACATTTGTCTCTATTTATACAGACATTAAATTTTTACATAAGACTCTCTAATCACAGTAGTCAGAAGCCATTTGAGTCGCTTCCAATAACCGGTTGCTCCTAACACATGTTCTCTACCGAGCACATAGCATATGCAGATCCTCCCAACATTTTGAGACAGCAGTTGCAAAGGTTTCCAACAAAGAGATTAAAACCTGTTAAGAGAAGAACAAAAGTGAACAGATTTTCTCGTATTCTTCTTGTTCAATAGCGTACAATATATATACTAGAATCAACAATGGAAAATTCTATATATACATAGAAACGAAAATGAATATAAGAGATACGTATCTCAATACCCCCCCCCCCCCCCCCCCCTCAAGTTGGAACGTGCAGATCATGTATGCCTAACTTGCGAACAAATGAATCAAACCCCTTTGCTCCTAATGCCTTGGTAAAAATGTCAGCGAGTTGTTCCGTAGTCGATACATGTGGCGTAACAAGAACTCCTCGTTGAATCTCATCACGAATGAAATGACAATCATTCTCGATATGCTTTGTTCGTTCATGAAATACGGGATTGGCTGCAATTTGTATCGCTGACTTGCTGTCACAATATAGGTTCATTGGCTGATCATGAAGCAATTGTTTAATCCATAAAATCTCTTGCGTCGTCCAAGCCATGGCCCGATATTCAGCCTCGGCCGAAGATCGAGAAACGGTTTCCTGCTTCTTAGTTTTCCACGATATTGGAGAAGAACCCAATTGTATAAACCAACCAGTAAGGGAACGACGAGTTAGAGGGCAAGCTGCCCAATCGGAATCAGTCCAACCATTAATTTGCAACTCCGCATCTGATCCTAAATGAATCCCTTGGCCAGGAATCCCTTTTAGATACCTAGCAACTCGTAGTGCAGCTTCTAAATGTTCAACCCGTGGAGCTTGCATGAATTGCGAGAGAATGTGCACACTATAAGCCAAATCAGGGCGCGTGACTGCCAAGTATATAAGACGGCCGATAAGGTGACGATAATTTTCAGGATCAGAAAGAAAATCACCAGAGGCAAGAGCAAGACGATGATTCTAATCGAGTGGGAATGACGCTGGTTTGGCGCCTAGAAGACCTGCCTCAGCAATGATGTCAAGGGCATAACGACGTTGACAAACATATATGCCAGATGCATTTCGCGCAACCTCAAGACCAAGAAAATATTTTAACGGACCAAGATCCTTCATACGAAAACACGAACTGAGATGGTCTTTGAACTCTCGTATAAAAGCACTAGAGTTCCCACCTATAACCAAATCATCGACATATACCAGCATGTAAAGCTCAACATCACCTCTGGTTAAGGAGAAAAGCGAGTAGTCAGAATGCGACTGAATAAAACCATAATCTTGGAGTGCCTTAGAAAGCTTCGAAAACCAACATCGTGAAGCTTGTTTAAGACCATATATTGACTTTCGCAAACGACATACTGTAGATTTATTAGAAGTACGAAAACCAGGAGGAAGTTTCATAAACACTTCCTCGTCGAGATCCCCGTGAAGAAACGCATTGTGTACGTCCATCTGGTGCAATTCCCAGTTCCGAGCAGCAGCAACACGAAGAAAAATGCAAACTGAAGCCATTTTGATAACTGGAGCAAATGTCTCGTTATAATCAAGGCCTTCGATTTGTCGATTCCCGAATGCAACCAAACGAGCTTTATATCGCTCTATAGATCCATCTGCGTTATACTTGATTGTAAAAACCCATTGGCAACCAATCACTTGCTTGTCCATAGGTAAAGATTCTAACGACCAAGTACCATTCAGTTCTAAAGCATCAATTTATTGTTGCATCGCGCGCCGCCAACGTTCATCTTTAACAGCTTCGGCAAATGATTTTGGTATATTCTCCATAGTGATTGCTGCGAGAAAAATACGATGTGGTTCTGCAAATCGATCACAATTCACATAGTTTGCAATTGGATAAATCGTTCCTGTCGTTGCGGAAGAAGAAGGTGTAGACCGTGTTGTCGTCTCCGTCAAAAAATCCCGGAGTAAAACGGAAGGAATCTTTTGTCGACATCCACGAACCATCTCTTCAATGGGTTGCTCTGTATTCTCATTCTCATCGGCTGAATCTCGTTCAATTGGAGAAGAAACATCATTATCAATCCCATTGGTGAGTGGTGGAGGAGATTACAAAGGCACGGGAACACTAGAAGAACAAACATGAGAGTCATCGTCAAAGTGAGACGTGAATGGCATTGTCATAGGTGATGTATCTCGTTCATCACTTGCCAAAATTGTTGCATATGGAAAAGAAGATTCACAGAAGATGACATCACGAGAGACAAACAAAAATATTTGTTTCAAGATCATACAAGCGCCAACCTTTCTTTCCATGTGGGTAACCCAAAAACACACAACGACGAGATCTACTAGCAAACTTATCTCCACCATGATTCTGATTGTGGGCAAAACATAGACATCCAAATACACGTAAGTGATCAAATGATGGAAGTTGACCATTAAGAATCTCATATGGAGTGCGTCCATGAAGCACATTCGAAGGGGTTCGGTTAATTACATAAGATGCGGTGAGAACGCACTCACCCCAAAATTCAAGAGGAAGACTAGCTTGAAATCTTAATGCTCGTGCAACATTCAAAATATGACGATGCTTACGTTCAACACGTCCATTTTGCTGTGGAGTTCCCACACAATAAGTCTCGTGAACAATACCGTGTTGAAGAAAAAAATCTTTCATACACATGAATTCCGTGTCGTTATCACATCGTACAATCTTTACTTTCTTGGAGTACTGGCGATCGATCATTGCAAAGAAATTGCGAAGATGAGTAGAAACCTCACTCTTCTCGATCATAAGAAAAAGCCAAACTCCCCGAGAAAAATCATCCACAATTGTCAAAAAATATCGAGCTCCGACACTAGTTGCATGACGATACGGACCCCAAACATCGCAATGAATCAATTCAAAAACTTCTTTTGTCTTATTATCACTCTTCGGAAAACAATCTCGAGTTTGCTTAGCATGGAAACAAAATTCACATGCCTTGTCAGACAAATCTCTAATACTATTATCCTTAATGTCAAGAAGAAAAGCAAAAACATTAGACGATGGGTGTCCAAGCCACTAGTGCCAAACGTCCAGAGTAACCTTAGCACGCAAACACACAGCCCCTACAGCTGCCACTGTCCTAAAGTAGTAAAGCCCATCGCGTTCCTCAGCTGCTCCAATCAGCGTCCGCGAATGGTCCTGAATGGCACAAAATCCATCACCAAAGTGAGCAAAGCACTTATTCTGTTTAATCATCTGAGAAACAGATACTAAGTGACAGTTCAAACCATCGACAAACAACACATGTAACAGCCGAATATGTTTCCCCAATACAATTGTTCCTAGCTTAGTAGCCACAGTATGTCTTCCATCCGGTAAACCCACAAGACACGGTAAAATATCATGGACATCCATCATAACTAATAAACATCCTGTCATATGATGCGTAGCTCCAGTATCTAAGATCCAAGGAATTAAAAGAGACGTACCGGTAAGTGTTTCGGAAGCATCTGTTTTGCCGGCTTGAAACGTGCTGAGCAACAATTTCCATTGAGCTTCTGTGAAACCTCCTAAATTCGAACCCAATGATGGCCCAACAGCATTATTAAAAAATGGCCCAGCAACATTACTTGGAACAGGCCCAGCAATATGATTTGATGAAATCTGGACAGGCCCAACAACTTGTGTAGCGTGAGAAGTAGCTGATTGTCTTCCTCCAAACAACGGAGACGCACCAGAAGAAGCACCAGCAGGAACTCGCATATGAGAATCGTTTTTGGAATCTCGATCCTTGGCGAAATCAACACGAGCTCCTCTCCACCAAACTGGGTATCCGTTTTTTGCAAAACAATTGGCTGCAACATGACCATTTTTACCATAGCTTATACATATTGTGTTGTTGTTATCTGGGCGAGATCGAAAAGTGAAATTGCTCTGAACCGCAAAGCTCATAACGTCCGATTGTACATAATGTTCTTTGGTTCCAAATCGAGCAGTTTCATCACGGAGAAGGGTTGAATATGCTTGATTAAGTGTTGGAAGTGGATCTCTAGCAAGTAAAGTTGATTTCTAACCTCCATAGACATATTCATCAAGCCCCATCAAAAATTGATGCAATCTGTCCTTTTCCTTCTTCTGAGTCACTCGAGTCTTTGCTCCACACGGACAGCCTGCACAAGTATATTGATATTCTTTGTCGTAATCGGCCAGATCCTCCCAATATTTCTTCAATTTTCCATAGTACGCTTTGATTCCAAGCCCATGTTGCTTGCAAGTTACCAATTCTTGCTTCAATTGTTGAACACGAGGCCCATTAACAACCCCAAATTGCTCAGTAATGTCATCCCATAAATCCTTTGCGATTTTAAAGTGTGAGATGTCACGACGGAGCGATGGATCAATTGTGTTTCTAATCCAGGACACAAGTAAAGAATTGATGGTCCACCAATCATCAATTTCTCCCGATTTTGCAGTGGGTTGTGGAATGGTCCCATCAACAAAACCAAATTTCTTTCGAGCTCGCAGCGCAGTACGAAGTTCCCGAGCCCATTCATCATATTTATCACCGTTAAGGAGAACCTGAGATATCAAAGTCCTCCGTTGGAGCACCGATTCGTCAGCAGAAGTCTCCACGGGCGAAGTTTTCGCCGGATCTACCATGGTCGAGTAAGAACAAGAAGAAATTTTTTTTTTTTTTTTTTTTAGTTTTATTGCCTTTGTGGCTCTGATACCATGTTAAGAGAAGAACAAAAGTGAAAAAAATTTCTCTTATTCTTCTTGTTCAATAGCGTACAATATATATACTAGAATCAATTAGGGTACACGTTCTTTAAAATTCTATTTACAAGAAAAAGAATATTGAAAACTATGGAAAATTCCATATATACATAGAAACGAAAAGAAATATAAAAGATATGTATCTCAATAAAACCATCTTCTTTCTCATTATTAAATCTAACAGGTCTTACTAAAATAAGAAATACAGAAAAAGGAAACCACTTTAGCGCGTCCCTACTTCACAATCATTTAGCAATTTTGATTTTGCGCAAGTTCCACATCTCTTTATCCACATCTCATCAAGAAATAGGAGGGACTATACGTACACAACTCATGACCAAATTGGTTGTAGCCACATCGTTGCTTACAAGCGTTGTCACATAATGGATGAGTAGCATTTTCTACTTTTTAAGCACTGCTTTTGGGAAGTGACCAAAACAGGGATTTTTACACAAGCCATTGCACATCAATATCGGTGTAATCTTTCAATTTTACGGTCATAATAATCAAGTTCCAGTTATAAGAACCGAAACCTTCAGATTCGCGAGAGAGAGACTAAGCGATACGTGATGATCAACAACGATCGACTCAACCGAAGAGTTTCATCTGAACACAATGGGCTCAAGAGCCGGTCTTAGTGGCTTGGGCCTGGCCCGACCCAAACTAAAAGCACCCTTTTCGAAAAGCACCTTTTATCTTAGGCGGATAAAGAATAACCAGAGACCATCTCCATAGTAAAAAGAAAATGTTTATAACCAGAGGAGGTTGAAAGATAACAACTATGCGACACTTAGACATCACGCCATAAATTGAAATAACATGATTACATATTTATTTTGAGTTGGTGAGATCGGACTTACTACAATACAACTTTTTTTTATTGGTATGGGGAACAGAGAAAGACATGCAGGAGCTGGCTGGCTAGTAGATCTGAACCAACCTTTCTTTCTTGCTCTTCAAAATTGACATTCCTTACTACAATTACTCGACTATATTTCTATAAAGTAAATTACAAAAATGTGTTGTAAGAATTGTTGATCCGTAAATCACACAAAAGGGGTAAAACAGTACTTTTAATCGGAATCCCGTTTATTGATCTGAGTCGGCGTTACAACAGAGTTTAAGTAAGAAGGTCAAGACAAAAAGATTCGAGATCGGTAACGAGCTCTCTTATATTCTTTGTCTTTGCGGAAGTTGTGGATGTCCCTGAAGAATGAGGCTCCTCCTTTATTTATAGTGTCTTTGAGGCGGTCGAAAAGAAGATTTCTCCTTTTCCGAGTTCGATTAGGAAAAGGAAATCTTCCGGTTTTCTCTCCGAGATAAGGATAAGTTCCTGATATCTCGAGGAGTTGACCAAAGAGAATATTTCCTTTTCCGAGATCGGTGGGAAAAGGGAAATATTCCGGTTTCATCTGTTGTAACGGACCGGGCTTGTGATGGGCCTAGATCGGTAGCCGAGATGGGCTTTCAGCGAGATTCCGAGCTCGGCCCAACGTTTTCGGGCCGACTTGTTTTTGATTCGAACCATCGTAGACCGGTCTTGATTGAACCGATCTCGGTTCGAACCGAGTTAAACCAGGGGGTGCTAATCCCCCCTCTAACAATTGGTCCCCCCCTCAGTTCGGCGAGGGAGTTTATGAGTTCGGTGAATTTTTGGGGAGTATTCTTTAGCTCGGTTAAAACTGAGATCGGTACGATCTGATCAGATTCTATTTCGAGTGCGGCGGATTTTCGGGTTCGGCGAATTTTGAGTTCGGCGAACTTCTTTCGAAAGTGAAGATCGGAATTCCCGTGATCGAATAGATTTTGGAGCTTTCGAGTTCGGCAGATTTTTCTCGGGAAGGGGGCGTCATTTCGTCTTCTTCGGCTACGGAATTCGAAGAGCCGCGTGTCGATTCGTACTCTTCGGCTACAGAATTTGAAGAATCGTCATCATTGCGTTTTTCTTTATAAATACCGCTCGATCCTCCTTCATTTCTCACTTCTGTTCATTTTCTTCAAAAAGGTATTTCTCTCTCTCTCTAGAGCTCTCCCTTCTCTCTAGAATTTATTTTTCTTTCCGTTCTCCGATCATTTCTCCGCCGTGATTCTTCCGATCTGTTTGAAGATCTTCGAACTTTCTGGGCGATCTTCAAGCTGTTCTTCGTTAGTTTTCAAGCTGTTCTTCATTAATTCCTTCCTCCGATCGAAATGAGTTCAAGAACTTCTTCCGTTTCTGTTAATGACCGAACTTCTCCACTTGAGTCTCCCGACCTTGAGTTATTTATCAACAGTTCTGATTCAAGCTCGGACGGACTGGGTGACGTCGAACGGGAGATGTTTAGGCGCAACTATCAGCATGCCGCGGCCGGACCGAGCAGCTCAAGAGTTACGATCGAAGTTCCGCATCTCCTCGATGAAGATCTTCCTGAAGAGGAAGGTGGCGCGTCTTTCGATCAAGCTCGGGTAGATGCTGATTTTGCTGCTCGGCTTGCAGAGGACGAGGATGCGGCCGGTCTCGATAATCAAACTTTCTCTCCGGCAGTTCGACCAGATATAGGGGGCGATATTCCCGTGTCGGCTGCTAGACGAGTTGTTGAGAAACCCGCAAGTATTGGATCGTCTCGATCGACTGTAGAGACCATTCAAGTTACTTTGGAGAGGTGCGGTGCTCCAAACGGCTTGCTCTTCAAGGTTCCGAAAGCTAACGACCGCCCGTGGGACGCACCTGCTGGTTATATATGTGTTTACGAGGAGTACTTTAGAAGCTGTGGCCTTCAGTTTCCCATTCCCGGGCTCTTCTATAAGTATTGCAAGAGGCGTCACATTGCGATCTCCCAGTTAATGCCGGCCACGGTAATAAACCTTATGGGTGTCCTTTCGCTCGGAGAGGAGTGCGGTATTCCTATTACAGCCAAGATTTTTGAGAGGTTATTTCGGGTGAATCTATCGAAGGCGAAACCCTGGTACCTATCGGCTAACGCGAAGCCGGAGTGCGATCTCGTTACTGGAAACAAACCGAGCAAAGTAAATAACTGGAATGCTCGGTACTTTTATGTGAAGATCGACGAATCTTCCGTTGAGCGTCCGGATGGGAGTTACCGGACTCAGTGGAGGACGCCTATTGGTAGATTTTCGTTCTTGATTTCCTTTAGTGCTTTATTTTGCCTAACTTATATTCTCTCTCCTCCTTTTCAGATCGTCACATACCGGGCTTCCTTATTACCACGCCGGGATTCACCTTTGCCCACGTGAAGCAACTAAGTGCTGCGGGGAAAGCTCGGTGGCCGGAAGCTTACCAGGAGAAGCTCGATTTAAAAGCGAAAAGAGCTCTTAAAGGTAAGTTGGCAGACTTTTCTTCGCAGTTCGTTGATACCGATCTTCTTTTTATTTACCCGTTGCTTCTTCTCAGCAAAACCGTCTCGTCGGAGAAAAATGAAGTTCGACGATATCCCCAATCTTTCAGCCGAGATGGACGGCGACGAGATGGACGTGGACATTCCCTTGCCTGATGTCCAGGTGAATCTCGAGGCTACGGCCATTGATGAAGAGGTCGGCCGAGATGAAGTTCCTACTGGGGATCGCGCTCCTTCAGCGACCGAGCAGGCAGACCCAGAGGCTCCAGTCGAAGAGGTCGGCCAGGGGGAAGCCCCTCCTTTTGCTGGGGAAAATACTTCTCTTCCAGCTGAGAAGAAGAGAAAAAAGAAGGCAAGACGGGGGTCTCGGCAGGCTGCCGGTTCAACCGCTGGAGTCGGTACTGAGCAAACCGAAGGTGGTGACGGCGATGAGGGGAATACCGAACCTCAACAAGCTGATGGAGATACAATTATCCTCTCGGACAGCTCTCCAGTACCGAAGAGGCGTCGGACGTCAGATCCCGAGCTCGATTCCTGGGATTACGTAGAATCGTATCGGCGCTTGAGTTTCGGCCCGGACTTCCTTCCGCCGATTGATTGCCTTCGCCAATCGGAGGCTTATAAGAAACTGGCCCAGACTACTGCCGAGGTAAACCTTTCTTTTCGAGTTCGTTATCCTTTTTCTTTCGATTGTTTATTCTTAAAGTTCGTTATTTCTGCAGATGGTCGCTCAGACGAATGAGATCGTCGGGTACTATGACCGCGAGCTCGGAGAATCCCGCCGTAAAGCTCTTGAGGCGAGGGTCCAAGCGGCGGAGCTTCGCAAGGAACTGCATATATCCGAGGACCGAGTGGAGGCAGGCGATCGTGTGGTGGACCAACTGACTCGCGAGATTACCGCACTTAAGAGGTCCAATGCCGAGCTGGGGTTGGAAAGAGACGCTCTCTCGGTAAAACTGTTCGCGGAAACTTCACGATTGAGGGCTGGTCGTACCCAGCAGATCTCCAGGAGAAAGGTGGTCACTGAAAAGTGCCAAGTCCGGCTCCAGAAGGTAAAGGACCATTTGTCGGCGGTTGAGCAGGCGAAGAAACCGTTCCTCGTGATCAATCAGATTCAGGGAGTACTTGATTTCTGTGAGGTCCTCAAGAAGAAGCACGGCATCGTTGTCCCTTTGTCTCGTATCGATCGGCTCGAAAAGCTTAAGGCTGAAAAGGTGAAGGAATATGCCGCGATCGACCTCCGTGAGCTGGATGAGGCAGACTTGGTTGTCACGCCTTTTAGTGATCCGGTGCATCCAGAGGTTTCGACGTCGATGGGCAATGAGGTTCCACCGGGCCTTGATGAGTTCGGATCCAATCAGGCTTCTATGTCGGCTGACCGCGCTGATGCAATGCGGAAGCAAAATGTCTAAGCCCTTTTTGGTGATATGTTTAATTTTCTTTTGCCCGAATGGGCTTATAACTTGACCTCTTGGACCGGAGGGTTTTTAAAGTCCGGTATCCGTTTTGTTGTTTTGCCCGAGGGGCTTTTATGAATCTGATTTCTATCGATCTTCTTTTTATTTTGAGTGTTATACTTAGTTATTTCTCAAGTTATTTTTATACCGAGCTCTGATATATTTGAAGTCGTACATTATACGAACCTCTCGAATTTATCGTACACAGTGGTGCCGTAAACTGTACGGTCTTAGCCGGGTGAAAAGGATAAATTCGACTGAACCTGTTCGAGGTCGGCAATCCCTATCGTAGATCGGCTTAATGCTTTTGCGATTGTTGAGAAATCGGCTTACTTGTTTTTGCGACTGTTGAGAAATCGGCTTACTAGTTTTGCGACTGTTGAGAAGTCGGCTTAGATTTGCGAGGAAGGACGTTCGGCTTGACCCTAGAGTTTAGTTTAAGAGTACGTGGACAGCCCATCTTAATATGCTCTAGGTTTCTCACATTGAATCCGAGTGTGCGAGACGGACTTGGCTTATTTAGCTCGGATAATCTGAGAATTTGGTGCAAGACTGATCTCGGCTTTGAATGTGGAAAGTGTTTTATCCATTGCACCATGAGGATGCGTGCGAGCTAAGTTCGGCTTTATCAGATCGTCTGGCCAGGACGTTGATATGTAACCGTTGGTGGTTGAAAATGTGAACTGTTGAAGTTCGGCAAACGAGAAGTTTGATTTGGAAGATACGAACTGTTGGAGTTCGGCAAACGAAAAGTTTGACTTAGAAAATACGAACTGTTGGAGTTCGGCAAACTAAAAGTTTGACTTAGAAAATACGAACTGTTGGAGTTCGGCAAACTAAAAGTTTGACTTAGAAAATACGAACTGTTGGAGTTCGGCAAACTAAAAGTTTGACTTAGAAAATACGAACTGTTGGAGTTCGGCAAACTAGAAGTTTGACTTTAGAAAATACGAACTGTTGGAGTTCGGCAAACTAACAGTTTGACTTAGAAAATACGAACTGTTGGAGTTCGGCAAACTAAAAGTTTGGCTTTGAAGGTACGAACTATTGGAGTTCGGTAGAATGCCTGGGTAAAATTTTATTAATGTTATAGCTGCGCCTTGTGAGGGCTGCCTACGTACCTTCGAAAGAAGGATCAAGCCATTCGTAGTTCATATTACATATTAGAATCGAGCGTGTGTAGTGATCCTTTTTTTTTTTTTTTTTTTTTTTTTTTTTTTTTTTTGTAGGCTCGAGATCTGGACTAGATGTAGTAGCGTTTGAGGTTCATCGAATTCCATGAACGGGGAATGGGGGTTCCGTCTAGCTTCATGAGCTCGTAAACGCCTGGTTTGACTACCCGCATGATCTGATAAGGTCCTTCCCAGTTCGTGCCGAGCTTGCCGGCATTCTTCTCTTCGGTGCCCTCGAAGACTTTTCTCAGAACAAGGTCGCCATCGTTGAAATGACGTCCGCGGACCTTTTTGTTGTAGTAGCGTGCTGCCAAGTTCTGATAATTCTGAATCCGGAGTAAGGCTTGATCGCGTTGTTCCTCGAGATTGTCGAGGTTGTCTAGCATGATTTCGTCGTTAAGATCAGGATTTTGTACGAGCATCGTCCGACGGATAGTCGGGATAGTGAGTTCGGCGGGGCATAGGGCTTCCACGCCATAGGCCATGTAGAAGGGGGATTGCCCCGTTGACGATCTTGGGGTAGTTCGGTATGACCATAAGACTCCGTCGAGTTTATCTGACCATGTCCCTTTATGAGTATCCAATCGTTTCTTGAGGCCGGCTATGATTGTTTTGTTTGTTGCTTCGGCCTGACCGTTGCTCGGCGGGTATCTTGGTGTGGAAAAACTTAGTCGAATTTTCCACTTAGCGCAGAAGTCGTTGAATAGTGTTGATATGAATTGGGGACCGTTATCGGTGATAATCTCGTACGGAATTCCGTGTCGGCAGAGAATGAATTTCCAGACGAATTTCTGAACGTCAGAGGCGAGGATGACGGGATATGCCTCGGCTTCTACCCATTTGGTAAAGTAATCCGTCATGACGAGGATGAACTTTTTCTGCGTAGTGGATCGTCTGAAAGGACCGATGATGTCCATCCCCCATCGCATGAATGGATACGGAGCTGTCGAAGTGGTTAGCAGCTCGGTAGGAAGATGTATCATTGGGCCATGCCTTTGGCATTTGTCGCATTTCGCGACGAACCTCTCGCAGTCTGCTTGCATACTTGGCCAATAATAGCTTGCTCTCTTGATTTTCAGGGCTAGAGATCGGCCGCCGGAGTGATTGCCGCCATCGCCTTCGTGTATTTTTTTCATGACTTCCTGAATTTCATCGCCTGAGATGCATTTGAGGAGGATTCCTGCTGCGCTCCAACGAAACAATCCGTCCTTGATAAGTATGTAGCGAGCGGCTCACATTTTGAGTCGTCGAGCGGCCCATCTATCCGCCGGAATTTTGCCATCGATGATGTACATTTTTATCTCCAGTGTCCAATTGGCGGGAGTCTGCTCGTCGGACTGTTCGAGGTCTATTGGCTCATGAAGTCCGTCCGTCTGTTCTTCCGTTTCATCGTCTGATCGGGCCGATTCGTCGACTTGCAGCGTGTCGTTGTTGCCTTCGGCGGTACTAGAGTGTTCGGGCTCGGTGTCTGGATCGGGCTCGATGGTTGGAGTCCGTCTCTGTCGACGTAAGACAGGTTCAGTCGCAGGATTTTCCTCGTAATCCCGTCTACGAGTCGTGACGATGCATTGTTTTGTGCTTCCGATACTAGGTTCTGATATACTTCCCACCGAGATCGTTCGTTTGAGGTGAGGGTCGGAGCTCTAAGCCAAGGCAGCGAGTGCGTCGGCTGGAGCGTTTTCGCCCCGCGGAATCTTGGTAAGTTCGAACGAATCGAATTCGGCAACGAGTTGTTTGACGAGCATGAGGTATGCGTCCATTCGATCATTCTTGGCGTCATACTCCCCGCTGAACTGACTTGCGACGAGCTGTGAGTCGCAGTAGGCGTGAATGCGTGTAACGCCGATGGCTTTGGCCAAACGTAGTCCGGCAATTAGCGCTTCGTATTCTGCCTCGTTGTTAGACGCGTTGAACGTCAGGCGGAAAGATTGCTCCAAGATTTCTCCCGTTGGAGATTTGAGGCGAATGCCTATTTCAGAGCCTCGGTGAGACGACGACCCATCGACGTGAAGGATCCATTGTTCGGCGGTTATGACATCAGTGTTGACGTACTCCGGAGATAGTTCAATGAGGAAATCGGCGAGGACTTGTGATTTGATGCTTGTCCGGCTTTTGTAATCGATGTCGTACTCGCTGAGTTCGATAGCCCATTTAGCCAACCGACCGGACTGGCTTGGGCTATGTAGGATTGTCCGGAGTGGTTGATCGGTTAGCACGGAGACTGAGTGTGATTGGAAATAAGGGCGCAATTTTCGAGCTGAAACAACAACGGCGAGGGCCAGCTTTTCGAGAGTCGGATATCGCCCTTCAGCTCCATCTAGTGATTTGCTGATATAGAAGATCGGTTTTTGTTCGCCCCGGTTTCCCGAACGAGGACCCCGCTGATCGCCGAGGTTGAGATCGCGATGTAGAGATAGAGGGTCTCGCCGTCTTCGGGTTTTGCCAAAACTGGCGGTGTTGATAAGTATCCTTTGAGCTGCTTGAATGCTTCCTCGCACTTATCATCCCACTCAAGATTTTTGTTTCCGCGCAGCAATTGGTAGAAGGGGAGACACTTGTCGGTGGACCGGGAGATGAACCGGTTGAGTGCGGCGATGCGTCCCGTAAGTCTTTGCACTTCCCTTCTCGTTGTTGGAGATGGTAGGTCGAGGATTGCCGGGATCTGTTTAGGATTGGCCTCGATTCCCCTTTGAGTTATGATATACCCGAGGAATTCTCCGGAGGTTACACCGAATGTGCATTTGGTCGGGTTTAGCTTCATGCCGTACTCGTTCAGGATATCAAAACAGGTGTTGAGATGTCCGGCGTGATCCTTCGCAACTAAAGATTTGACGAGCATGTCATCGATGTAAACCTCCATCGTTTTGCCGAGCTGACTAGCGAACATTCGATTGACGAGTCGTTGATAAGTTGCACCGGCGTTCTTTAGGCCGAAGGGCATCACCTTGTAGCAATAGATACAACGATCCGTGATGAATGAAGTTTTCTCACGATCATCCGAATGCATGAGTATCTGATTGTAACCTGAAAAGGCGTCCATGAACGAGAGGAGTTCGTTCCCGGCGGTGGCTTCGACGAGTCTGTCGATATGTGGGAGTGGGAAACTATCCTTTGGGCAGGCTTTGTTCAGGTCGGTAAAGTCGACGCATATCCTCCACTTTCCGTTTTTCTTTTTCACAACGACTGGGTTCGCCAACCAGTCGGGATACCGAACCTCCGTAATTGATCCTGCGCTAAGTAAACTTTCGACCTCATCGTTCACGGCTCGAGCCTTCTCAGGACCGAGCTTGCGTCGTTTTTGCTTGATCGGTTTGAAGGTGGGATCAATGTTGAGCTCGTGGCTTATTATCCTTGGATTGATTCCAGGCATATCTGTGATCGACCAGGCGAAGGTCGAGATGTTTCTTTTGAGGAGTCGGATTAAATCTGCTTTGATGTCCTCGTGGAGCTCGGCTCCGATTCCTACGCATCTCTTCGGATTGAAATCGTCGATATTGACTTGGACGATCGTTTCGCGTCGCGGTAAATCGGGATCGTTTGGATTTTTCTTCTTATTGATCACGCAGGTGCGGGGAGTGGTCCTCAGTTTGCATTCGTTGATGAAACACGTTCGGGACATCACTTGGTCGCCTCTAAGGGGTGAAGATTCCGGAAGGTGTCGGGAACTTGACGCATTGATGATACGTTGACACGACTGCTTTCATCGAGAATATCCACGGCGTGCCGAGTATTACGTTGTAGATCGCGGGTTTGTTTAGCACCAAGAACTTGACCATTCGACATATTCCCCCGGTATACATAGGAATTTTGACCGTTCCTGCTGTCATGGTTTGCTCGCTTGAGAATCCGGTGAGTGGTTCGATGTTCGGTCTGATTTGGTTGTCGGGAAAATCCATATTTTTCAGCGTATCCTTGAAAATCACGTTAACCGAGCTCCCTGTGTCGATCAAAATTCGCCCGACTACGACATCACCGATGAGTGTCTCGACGACTAACGGGTCGTTATGCGGCATATGAAGTCCTTCCGTGTCGGCCTCAGAGAAGGTGATCGGCGTTCCGCAAGGTGTAGTCTGATGTGACTGTTTTGCGGCCACTGCTTCCTTACTGTATGTCTTCAGAGCTCGGACGGAGTAGTTGCATGTTTCCAACGCACCCATGATCATGTTGACACGTTTTCGAACCTGCGGAGGTTGTTGAGTTTCCACGTGGTCCTCCCGATCTCGTTTCGGTTGTTCGTCGTCGGTTTTGTCTTTCTTTTGCTCGGCAGGCTTGTTCGGTTTGGAGTTACGTCTCCTACCGTTATCGTTACGGCGCGATCTGTTCGAGGGTTGGAAGGCTCCTTCGACTGGAACTTCCCCCTTTTGTACTTCATCATCAGGAACTCCTGTAGATGTCGGTACTCTTCGGTCGAATGATTTCCATACCGGTTATGGAAATTGCAGTACGGTGCGGATTCAGTGGTGTCGGGCTCTTTTGGCTCATCCGACCGAACCCAAGTGTTTGACCAGGATTGCTGAGTTTGGACCGTATTGACGGGTTGTTTCGGGGGAACGTACAGTTTGTCCTTAGTGGCGGGCTGTTTCGTGATTGCGTATCGCCTATCTTTCTCGGATCTTTCCTCCTCCTCCATGATGAAGATATGCGCCCTGTGCAGGATGTCATCCAATGTCTTTGGATTATTGCGTTTGATCTCCCTGTGGAAGTCCGATTCGTACCAGGTGGCTTTGTAAAGAGCCTCGATTGCGGCTTCGTCGTCGATCGTACAATGGGATACAACCGCTTTGAACCGTTCCATGAAGTTGCGTAGGGGCTCGTCCTGCTTCTGCTCGAGGGCCCAGAGTTCGGCGTTCTTTGTTTTCTGCTTAATAAACATGGTGAAGCGTTTGAGGAATTTGGTAGTGAGCTCGTTATAGCTGTTTACCGAACTTGGCTCGAGCGTTGAAAACCAATCGAGCGCGGCTCCGGATAAGTTCTCCACGAATAGTTGGCACATGGCTGCGTCCTTCTCGGTTTCCGAGCCGAAACGAAATCGGTTCATTGTGATGACAAATGAGGTCAAGAAGTGCTTAGGATCGGTAAACCCGTCGTATGATGTGATCTTGACTCTTTCCAATCGTCGGACTGGAGTGTTGACGACTTTGTCGGTAAACGGCGTCCTCTGTGACTCTTGAATTACCCGGTCGATCTCCGGCGCCGAACTCGTAGCCTGATGGACTTTGGTCCGCATATCTTGTAGTTGGGCCTGGACCTTGGCGAATTCCAAATTCACGGCGGCTTGGTCCGTGATGTTGATTTCCGAACCGGTCGCGGAGGATCTTCTTGTCGGCGGGTCGATCGTGCCTGGGGGTTGAGCGTCGGTTAAGTCGGACAAGAGATTTCGGCGTAACGTGTTTTCGTTGGCGGGGGTGACCGGGTTTGGATCGAGGATACCGATCTGATTTCGGCGCTCAAAATGGGATGCTATGAGAGATGCGATCCGCTCTTCGTTCTTTTTGTTAATTTCGGCGAACTGCGCTGTCATAGCTTCTATGAAGACGGTCGGATCCGTAAATATCGAAGCAGCCGGAGGCTGTGGAAGAGTCCGAGATGGATTGACCTGATTGTCTTCTCCAACAGGTATGGTCGGAGGGGGTCCTCCTCCGGTTGTATGTAGTTCGGTATCGATAGGATTGAGCTCGTCGATCCGTGGGTTTTGATCGTCGGTTTCTGAGCCGTTGACGAGGGCTGCGGTGGTATCGACTGGAAGAACCATTGCCGAACTTCAATCAAACGATATCCGAAAGTACTGTTCTATAGAACTTCCCCACAGACGGCGCCAATTGTTGATCCGTAAATCACACAAAAGGGGTAAAACAGTACTTTTAATCGGAATCCCGTTTATTGATCTGAGTCGGCGTTACAACAGAGTTTAAGTAAGAAGGTCAAGACAAAAAGATTCGAGATCGGTAACGAGCTCTCTTATATTCTTTGTCTTTGCGGAAGTTGTGGATGTCCCTGAAGAATGAGGCTCCTCCTTAATTTATAGTGTCTTTGAGGCGGTCGAAAGGAAGATTTCTCCTTTTCCGAGTTCGATTAGGAAAAGGAAATCTTTCGGTTTTCTCTCCGAGATAAGGATAAGTTCCTGATATCTCGAGGAGTTGACCAAAGAGAATATTTCCTTTTCCGAGATCGGTGGGAAAAGGGAAATATTCCGGTTTCATCTGTTGTAACGGACCGGGCTTGTGATGGGCCTAGATCGGTAGCCGAGATGGGCTTTCAGCGAGATTCCGAGCTCGGCCCAACGTTTTCGGGCCGACTTGTTTTTGATTCGAACCATCGTAGACCGGTCTTGATTGAACCGATCTCGGTTCGAACCGAATTAAACCAGGGGGTGCTAATCCCCCCTCTAACAAGAATAACTTATGAACGCGTGTCGAGAAAAGTAAGACTATTTTTTGTTTTTACTGCAAATCATACCTTTATAACCTTTTTTTTTACTATTAACAAATTTTGATATTTACAACCATGCCATTATTTTATTAAAAACAAAAAATTGTTAAAAGAAATCAAATTCTATATAAAACTTGGGATAATTACGAAAAATGTCATACTTTTATTTTATTTTATTGCATCTCCAACCACCATCATGCTTATTATTAGGGCTGAGATTATTAATCGAACCGAACCGAAGTTTTGTAAATTCGATTATAGTTCGATTATTTTTGGCAATATTTAAAATTAATTTCGGTTCTTTGTTCGGTTCGGCTGAATCGATCGGTTAATTGAATTTTTTTTTTTAACATTTTTTTAAAAAATTCGAAAATAACCAAAATACCCTAAAATAACCGAAATAACCGAAACTATCCGAATTAAACTGAATTTGCTAATATTTCGGTTATTTCAGTTATAAAAAAAACAACCAAACTATCCGATAAGTGAACCGATATTTTATTCGATTATTTTTGGCATGATTTTTGAAAACCGAAAAATCGAACTAACCGAACCAAATTACCCGAAATAACCAAAATTTCAGCCATACTTATTATCAATCAAACCCACGCTGGTCAGTCATTAATTTGGATGAATTTGTAGATATTAAAAAAATTGTGGGGGAAAAAAGTAGAGGAAAGGGCACATGAGAGAGAGTTGTGTGTTGTGTAAACCCTAAAAGTAGGCCAGAAACGAAAGCTTCCCTCCAAGTCCCATACCATGTGCTCCCTCTCCCCAGTCCCCACTTTTCTCCTTATAAACTAATTTATGTGTCGGCTTTTAATTCACTTTTGTTTTTCAATTCTGTATCACACTTTTTGACTGGGTTCACACTTACAATCATAAATCAACAATACTCCCAATTCGTCGGGCTACAATCAATCATTTAGTCGAGGTTTTTTGTAAACTATTTGTTCGATCAAAATACATTTCTAAACAAATTAAACCACGAGATCCATTAACAAACTGATAAAAATAAAATTGACAACAAACCATAGCTGATTGTTAATCGGTGGTTTAGAATTTAGATGATTCAAAACAAACAATTTGGACGCCTAATAGCACCCATGCAGACGTTATATAATTTAAACAGATGTTTGGACCATCATTTTTAGAACATACCAAAAATTAGTATAATAATAATATAAAATTCAGAATATTGCGTCAATATCATCAACTTGGTAACAACTTGTGAGTCTCCTCCAATCTCAATGATTATGTGGTGATTCTCCATACTTTTAAAATACTATGAGTTACGATTACTTATAGGCTCAAATACTTTATTCACTAATTAGGGGTTTAATTACTATACTCGTATAATGTTTTTTTTGGGGGGGGGTTAAAATACGTCTCAAACCAGATTCTCAATCACGTGCCGAAATTCCTTCGAGCAATTTGGCTGGTTTGCGATCAATTAATTACGGAGTTTTCAGATCCACGTATTCAAACTTAATTGTATATATATATATGTCTGACGTAAATTAAATAAACTATGTATATCGCGTTTCAAAATTTCAATGTTGTGTTTGCCTTAAAGGCTTGCAAGTCGCATGAATAACGTGAGTAAGACCTTCTAGAATTTTTTTTGAAGAGACCTATTAAACGAAACATGCATGAGACTTTAACTGTGTTTATATTTTGGGAAGAAACGACAGGTAACTATAAAAAAGAAAACAGGTAATGATCGATGCAACAGTTGAAATTGTCCATGCATATGTGAAAAGTATTAGTTTAAACATGACATTTTTTTTTACTGTTTAGATATGTGGTTTTCCGTTTTCTGAACAAAGATAAAAAAAATATATAAAAATTACAAATTGTCGGCAAGAGATATACATATAAGGTGAGATTAGGTCAAAAAAGCTGTGCTAGTTATTACCATAAATCAAATTGAAAACGATGCATCATGGGTTTTGACACAGCGTTGAGTTATGTCTCTTAATTTTAATTGTAATGTAGAAAATCAAAACAAACACATCTCCTCTGAATAGTAACCTTGTTTATCTTAATTAAGTTGTATTCAAGAAGTTTGTTGCAAGAATTAAAATTCGAGTCTCATCAGCACTGGAATATATCATGTCCCACTAAATTCGATTACAAACATTTTTTTTAAAAAGTCGAATTATCTTTATAATTGTTTTTGTTGGATCTTTTTATGTATACAGATCACGGGATTACAAGAAAAAAAAAGGTGGACGTGGCATTTATCTTTTCTGCATTGCTCGTGATCTCTAGTTTTATGCGTATGTGTACAATTTGGACAATACCACTACGATTCTCCAATCGAGTTAGAAGTAGTCTTAATATAAAATCAAATTAAAGACATGGATAACTAAAATTTGACTACATATATTTTTCAACTTCAACAAAAAGAATAACAGGATCGGAGTTTTGGAAGTCAAACATCATAATACACTGTAGGAAAATTAAATTCCCAAGATTACCGTATTTGATTTATATTTACTATAACCAAGCCGACACGTAGAAACTGGTTTTTAAAAAGTGATGCAAAAATTATTGTTTGGCAAAATTCAAGAGCGGAATTATGAAAAAAGTTTGAGCTATTTCACAAAATTTGCAAGGCTGTAGAGAATAGAGAAAAGGAACTTTACTTAGTAAGAAAAAGACTAGGACTTTTCAAAAATGCTTACTTTAAAGAAGAAAAGATTCCTTTGTTCACATCCCTTTCATCTTTTATTTTATTTATTAGTACTCAATCAATTTACAATTTATTTACTCCCTCCCTCTCAATGCTTTCAAAACTATACACAATTATTTATTAAAATCACAATTCAGACGGCGCAATTTTCAGCACCGCTCTCTCTTATTGATCCATTGTTATTTTGTTTGACAATCTAAGACCCTCAAAATATTGTTTGTTCTATTGGTTTCAAAATATTCAATTTTTAAAAAACCTTTTCTGTATGGTTTGTTTGGACGAAAAAAACAATAATGGTAGCTTGCCAGTATGCATGGTGTTAATTTGTTAATAATAATAGAGAGTGACATTGTACTCAACAATATAACGAAAGATGCAAAATTTACTATATATAGGGCATGTGTAATGGCTTGCCTGTATGCAAAATTTACTTTTTTCTCAACAATTTTAAAAAAACCTTTTTAAAATTATTTTTGATATACTTGTTTTTTATAAGTTTGTGGGTTAATAAAGTTTTTTCTAATAAGTAGGTAAATTAAGAGTTGAAGTAATAATTATACATGGAAAAAAATTGATTGATTATTAATTTCCAAACTAGATTCTGATTTTTTTGTAATATATATAATGTGAAATGAGGAATAAGAATTAATTTAAGTGTTATTGATTCAAATATGTTTAATTTGTAATTTTTAAATTTATAATAAATTTAATAAATATTTGGCTAGTACTTGTTTACTTTAAAAAAAGGTATTTGGAAACAGATTCCAAAAATATTTCTGTTTTAATAGTTCATCAATAGTGTTTGAGATTTAATTTGAGAAACAGTTCATTCATTGCGTTAAAAGATACTACTAATACAAGATGATTAATTGCTAACAACAATATTTGTCCCAAACCAATGCATTAAAATTTGACTCCAATTGTATTTTATTTTATTTCCACCTCGACTTTTGCAGAAAATAAAGCTGCTTTTTCTCTCTCTCTCTCTCTGTGTGTCTCTGTATGTGTGGCTTTACCTTTTGTACCTAAACCTCACTCTCCATCGCTCGCTGTTACTCCTTTTCTTCTTCGTCTTCTTCCCCTTTCCCCCAGAAGCTGCCACTGATGTGAGTTATCACCGTTCTTTCTTTCCGATTTGTCAAAAAATTTCACTGATTTGTGCTTTGCTTTACACACTGCAGCTCTTTTCTGGTAGATTCTTCGATCTGGGTTTCTTTCATATATTCCCTCAACATTCATTGTTCATACTGTGTTTTTTTTTCTCTTCTCTTTGATGAGTCTTGGTTTTGCAGAGAGAGAGAGATAAGCAAATCATGGCAGGGGGTGGAGCTCCAGCACCCAAAGCAGACGAACCTCAACCACATCCTCCCAAAGATCAACTTCCCAACATTTCTTATTGCATCACCAGTCCTCCTCGGTGGCGTGAGATTCTACCTTGTTTTCTGTTTCTTCTCTGATTCCAAGTCGAGAAAGCTCTTGATTTTTCATGTTGGGTTTATCTGTCGGTGCGTGTATATGTTAGGTTTTTCCCCACTTCGGCTTTGTTTTTCTGAACAATGTGTCGACCTAAGTGTTTACTTGTTTGGTCTTCGTAAGATTTAGTTTCCTAGTTTGCTTTAGCAGGATCTGGAATTGTGCGGGCTAACTTATATCGGCATTCTTGTGTTTCAGCTGAAGCTATTCTTCTTGGGTTTCAACACTACCTTGTGATGCTTGGCACAACGGTCCTCATACCTACTGCTCTTGTTCCCCAGATGGGAGGTGGATATGTAAGGCCCCTCAAAGAGTTTAACTTATACTAATAAAGAGGAAGACGAATGAGAATTGGCGTCAGTAGTGACTGAAATGGTCTTGATTTTCTAATTTCAGGAAGAGAAGGCAAAGGTGATCCAGACTATTCTCTTTGTTGCCGGCATCAACACATTGCTCCAAACACTTTTCGGGACTAGATTGCCCGCTGTAATTGGAGCATCCTACACTTTTGTACCAACAACAATATCCATAATCCTCTCAGGCAGATTCAGTGATACCTCAAACCCTATAGATGTATGATGGCTTCCTGTTTTTTTTTGTTTTGTTTTTAATCATTTTTATGTGGGTTTTGCTTCTTATATGACTCTTTCTTGGTGCTATTATAACTACAAATAATCATGTTTTAAATTGCTTTGCTCAGCGCTTTGAAAGGATAATGCGGGCAACCCAAGGCGCCTTGATTGTTGCTTCAACCCTGCAGATGATTCTTGGTTTCAGTGGCCTCTGGCGTAATGTTGTTAGGTTAGTCTGGAAGAGGAAATAGTCTCAAACATTCGTCTTCCTTACACAATATTATATATTGCAGACGCGTCTTCAGTACTACAATGCGATGTAAATTTCCCTTTGTATTTCATTTTCAGGTTCTTAAGTCCTATTTCAGCTGTTCCGCTGGTGGGTCTCGTTGGATTTGGGCTATACGAGTTTGGTTTCCCGGGGGTAAGTCTACTCTAGATGCACTCAAACACAAAATATCAAACAATATAAATGGGCACTTATGAGTTGTTAATTTCCCTTTTACATTTCAGGTTGCTAAATGCATAGAGATTGGGCTGCCTGAGCTTCTTATCCTAGTATTTGTTTCGCAGGTAATATTTACTAACACAGTAAATCTGTCTAATTCCCAAAATAACGTTTAGATAATTTTGTTTATGGTTGCCTGATTTCATGTTCTGATGTTTCCTGTTGCAGTACCTGCCTCATGTGATCAAATCAGGGAAAAATGTGTTTGACCGGTTTGCTGTAATATTCGCGGTGGTGATTGTATGGATCTATGCTCACCTTCTTACAGTTGGTGGGGCCTACAATGGTGCTGCACCAACTACACAATCAAGTTGCCGGACTGATCGTGCTGGCATCATAGGTGCTGCCCCATGGTAACTGGTTACAACTCCCAAAATAACATTTGCAGTTTAAGTAGAACAGCAAGAGTATGAAGAATCAGAGTATCAAAAGATAAATGTGAATAAAAAAAAGTGATCTTCATTGGACTTTTGTTAAATTCGTTTTTTTTCCTTTCAGGATAAGTGTTCCATGGCCTTTCCAGTGGGGTGCCCCTTCGTTTGATGCTGGAGAAGCTTTTGCAATGATGATGGCTTCTTTTGTTGCTCTAGTTGAGGTATGTGAGCTAGATTCTTCACATTTTAATCTTTTGAGATAAATTGATTATGCTAAGTTATTCTGTTTATTCATTTTTGTTTCTTGTTTCTTTCGTGTCGGGCTGATCTTTAAAGTCAACCGGTGGTTTTATCGCTGTCTCAAGATATGCAAGTGCAACGATGTTGCCACCTTCTATTCTCAGCCGTGGTATTGGCTGGCAGGTAACTTGGCCACACTTGAGATTTTAATGTTGTGGAATAAGTATTGACTGGTTTCTGAGCTGATAATGTTTTGTTTTGTGGATCAGGGAGTTGCGATTCTGATATCGGGGTTGTTTGGTACTGGTGCTGGATCCTCTGTCTCTATGTAAGCATCTCTGAGATGATACATGTTCTGATTTGATTATGTTCTCCAGATATTTCGGTATGAAAGTTGGTTTTCTTTCTTTCTTTCGTGCAGAGAAAATGCTGGACTATTAGCCTTGACAAGAGTTGGTAGTCGAAGGGTTGTCCAGATAGCTGCAGGCTTCATGATCTTCTTCTCTATTCTCGGTAAGTTTAAGTTCAGATCTATTTTGAGCTGGTAAAAGGAAAAGCTTTTGTTTGAAATTTTATTTTTACTGATAATCCATCATGTTAATGCAGGAAAATTTGGAGCTGTGTTTGCGTCAATCCCTGCACCCATAATTGCTGCTTTATACTGTCTCTTCTTTGCCTACGTTGGAGCTGGAGGTTTGAGTTTTCTTCAGTTCTGCAACTTGAACAGCTTCAGGACTAAGTTCATCTTAGGCTTCTCTGTCTTTCTGGGCTTGTCAATCCCTCAATACTTCAATGAGTACACCGCAATCAAAGGCTATGGTCCTGTCCACACAGGCGCTCGTTGGGTATGTAGTAACCAACTCACTGGTTTACTTTACTTCTTCTCTTTCCATGGAAATGGGTTTTTGGTAGAATGGTCTGGTAAGGCCTAAAACTCCAACCATTTGATCATAATCTTTCACCCAACACGAAAGAAAAATAAACCAAATTTAGGAGGAACCAAAAGACTAGAGCCTGAGCTAATGAAACTCTTATTCTCTTACATATTTGACAGTTCAACGATATGGTGAATGTCCCGTTCTCCTCAGAACCTTTTGTTGCTGGCTCCGTTGCCTTCTTCTTGGACAACACATTGCACAAGAAAGACTCTTCGATAAGGAAAGACCGAGGAAAGCATTGGTGGGACAAGTTTAGATCTTTCAAAGGTGACACAAGAAGTGAAGAATTCTACTCTCTTCCTTTCAATCTCAACAAGTATTTCCCTTCTGTCTAAAAGGGAAGAGAGAGAAGAGCAAAGAGTTTACCAGAAACAAAGAAAATGGTGAAGACTCAGAGTTTCACCATTGTTGCCTTGAGTTTTTTAACCTCTGTGTCTTGGTTCTTTTGTTCTGTCCTTTCACCACTTTGGAAACTTTAAATATCTCTCGCATTCTATAGTCTTATTTACAAGATTGATCATGAATCTTAAGAGCATTGTTGTTTACTCTCTCTCTAATGCTTTCGTCTTTGTAAATCTAAGGGTACACACAACTTTGTGATTTTGATTAGTTTTTAAACAAGTCTTTAGTTTGATTTTGCGCTGGTCTCTCTCTCACTCAAAAGTCTGATTGATTATGTCGAAAACTTAAATAAAATGGCCAAGATTCTATGAATATAATTTGTTTGAAGTTGAATTAAGGTATAAATTATTGTTTTTTAAATTACTTTAAAAAAAAACAAACAAAACGATTACAAATAAAAATATGATTTATTGGATGAACTCAACAATAATGAATATTGACATTTTAAGATATAATAATTTTTTAGACTGGAAAAATTTATAGTAAATTAATTGTTTTTTTCTTATCAACAACCTTTTCTTTACTCAATTGGTCATATAATACGTTTTCTTTTTAACAAATTGGTCATATATGAGAGAGTGGCCTTTCACTATTGCGTGAGGTTTTTGTTCTCTGTTCAATAAAATATATAGTGACATTAAGGCAACTTTCGTTTGTTATCTTAATTAGTGGAGAAGCAAAATTTAAAATCGCTTTGTTTTGTAAGGCTGGTCAATTCATTACGTAATTAACTAACTAATCTCAATAATTAACCCTCGATACGACACAGGCTTTCAGGAGATCGAGGTAAAGTGTACAGTAAGCATGTGAATAAGGTTGATCGCACGAGGGGAATATTATTACTTCATTTTTGGTTGTCATTTTCTTATTTAATTTCACATAACTTACATCATTGCATTTTTTTAAAAAGAAGATTTTGAAAGTTGCTTTATTTAGTTGACAAAAACAAAAATTTCTTTTTTATTCTGCAAAATATTTATCTTCGATTTTCTTTTTTGACCTCAAACCTAATTCCTGGTTTCTAAATCGAGTTTACAAAGATACTATACATCAAAATACAATAAATTACGTAATCATATATAAGAAATGATATAATGATAGAAGAATATAACAATATTTCTAGTCATATTTTAAATTGTGGTCCAATGGTTTATGAATACTTTAACTTTTAGATGTATGTAGAGACTAGAGACTTCCTAGAGAAATATAGAAGGTGTACTTGTATACATATAAAATATATATATATATATATATACAGTAAAACACACTAGATTTTTTCTTTATATCTAAAATAGATAGTGATGAATTTCGCCATATCATACGTACTTAGAGCATGGTTATGGGTGGGTAATATGTTGGGGTAATATATAAATTTTATAATATTTATTGTATTTTAGAACTCCAATTTATTTTGTTGATGTTTTATGTGATTATAGGTAGTAAATATAGAGTTGTGGAGATGTCGAGAGAGAGAGAATCATATTATTTTTTCCTTTTTTTATTTATTTCGACCAATCAGGAGCTAGCAAAATCAGTATATTTACTGATAATATAGAATCCAATTTTAGATACGGTAATATAGTTTTAAGTCCATTTTTATTTATTTAAATGGATTTAATTTATAATAATTCAGTATATTTACTCATAATAACCACTGATAATCATGCTCTAAAGCTAAATGATAGCATATTACAAGAATCGAAATGGTAATAGATTCGTATTATCAAAGCCTTAAAGAGTTCCCCGGGAATCTACTTTCTGTGAAGATTCCAGCCAAGCAAGCACTTGGCTCTGTACGGACAGTCCAAAACATAACAAAATAAACAATTGAGCAATTACGAAGATTATTATTCCATCTCTTTACTTTGTTTAGCTCTATTACTTCATTATAACTTTTTGTTTTGTATTCAATTATTTAGTTTTTCCCCATTAGTTAGACTCTTATATCTCCCACTTATGTCTTCTTTCTTAAAATTATTAAACCTTTATCGAATAGTATTATACATATATAAATACAACCTCATACTTTTTTATTCAAAATGCGAAACAATTGATAACAAACTGCAAATAATTGTATTTTTTTGTTCCTATTTTTAAAATTGAAAGATGACATCTAGCAAATAATTCATCAGTTTTCATTTAACAAAATTAGTTAAAAATACATATACAAAAACTTTAGTTCCACTGATTTTGTGATTGAGTTAAACTTTTACGACTTAATCATTCCGATGTTCTATTTCTATATTGTAATTAGCAAAGTGAAAAATAAAATGGAATGGAATGGAATCAATATATCTTATAATTAGTAGTTGATAGAATGAAAAATAATATGAAAAGTAACTAGTATATATAAAACATGTTAATTTTTATCAAAGAATAAAATGGTCCGAGTATATAAAGAAAGAAGCTATTCTACCAAATATAGAACCTCCCACCTACGCTTACTCTCACTCCTCTCTCCTACTTTTCTCCGCCGTGGAATGGGGAACTGTCAGGCGGCGGAGACGGCAACGACCGTGATACAACGACCAGACGGCACGTTGGAGAGATTTTACTGTACAGTAAGCGCGAGTGAGGTGATTAAGTCTCATCCCGGCCACCACGTCGCTCTCCTCCTCTCCTCCGCCGTAGCTCACGGCGGCTCTCTCCGCGTTACACGCATCAAACTCCTCCGTCCTTCCGATAATCTCTTGCTTGGTCATGTCTATAGGCTCATTTCTTCCGAAGGTATATATATAATCACTCACTCTCCTGAAAATATCACACAGAACATGAATGGATTTTAAAATCAGCAAGACAAACCCTATATGTTATTCTTCAGTTTGTTTCTTCATCTCCACTTTTGATTATGTTCACCATAGTTGAAGTATATGAAAATTTTAAAAATTTAGGGTTCTCATCAATTTATTTGTTCTGCTTCGCTTTTTACTATGATCATCATAGATGAAATGTTATTTTGTTTGTGTTTTTATTTTATTTTATTAACAGAGGTGATGAAAGGATTAAGAGCCAAGAAATCTGAAAAGATGAAGAAGATCCACGGAGAGTTTTCTGTAGCAGAAGAGGAGATTAACCCACTAACCCTAAGATCTGAATCTGCTTCTGACAAAGACACTCAGGTAATACTAATTAATATACATACATACCACAATTCAGTTTTGGTTCTCTGATTGAAACAATCACATGAATTGTAAGAATTTTGATTAGATTTAATGTTTGATTAATAGCCAAGGATACATGAAAAGCAGAGAGGGATGAAAACAGGAGCTACCAACAAAGTTAAAGCTTGGCAGCCTTCTCTTCAAAGCATATCAGAATCTACAAGCTAAAACTTCAATTTATATTTTCTTTCCTTTTTTTTGTTTACTTTTACATTTACTTTTTGATCATTTGATTTTAGTTTTTTTTGTTGTTTATCCCAATCAAATTGTAAAGGAAGAAAAGAAAACCCATTTGATTGTGGTAGAAGGAAGCTCTTGTGTGTTTCTTTTAACTTAATAATAAATGAAGAAGATCCAAAGGAATCCTTTTTTTTTTTTCATTTATAGATTTCATATGGATACTATATGATTTTTGTTGTCTTCACAATTTTATAAAGTAACTATATCATTTATTAAGTTTACAATATTTTACGTATTATATATCATACACGTGTTAAAAAAATCGATTTATATGAAGAAGAAAGAATCATAAGAGAGAATATTTTGTACATACATATAATCATAAGAAAGAATCATACAACAAAAATATTGTTCATCGCACATAAAATCTTTGTATGAAGAAGAAAGAATCATAAGAGAGATTTTTTCACTCACAAAGTCACAAAGGTTACAACCTATATAACTTACAAGTTTGCAATTGTGTACAACTTCGAAAAAGATATTTTGAGAACATAAAAGGTAAAGTATATATTTCTATACGACATCGTTTATCTCACACGTGCGCGTTCACCGACTTACAGAAGAGCACACACGTACGAGATTCTGTTGATATCAAAGTTAGGGGTAATTTGGTCATTTTTGTATAGACGAAGTTTCTGAGCGGAGAAGAGGAGTTTCCGTTATCCTTTATATTATCTCTCTTTTTCATCTCTTTCTTCGATTTTTAATTAATTAACAAACAAAATACAAATAAAATTAAAAATCTCACGTTTCTTCTCTCTCTCGAGTCTCAAGCGACAAATCTGATTAGGGTTTTTGAGAATCTTCATCTTAATTTCAATTCTTCAATTTTTTTCCACAGTGTTTTGCTCGTCAGGATCATCTGCAAACCATGATTTCAGATTCGATCACCAACGCTTCTGCTACTGCAGCCCCTAGCGCGAGGGATTTCGGAAAGAAGAAGAGGGTAAGTTTATCTTCAAACCTCCTCCATTTCTCCTTAAATCTCATCCCTTTCTCTGAAATTGATTAGCTTTCCGTTCATCTCGTTTTTTCTCTCTGATTCATAGTTTGGGTTTTCTTATTGCATTGCGTTTGCAGAACAATAAGTCGGCTAAGATGAAGCAGAACAAGCTCGGTCTCCGCCGTGAGCAATGGCTTTCTCAAGGTATGATAAGTAAAAACTTCACCTTTCCCGTTTTCTCTATATGTTTCCAATTGTGTGTGTCTCTACTTAGGTTTTTACCTTTTTCGATTGGTTAGATTTTGTTTATATATTGATTCTGGATTTTTAATTTCACTATTAGTTGCGGTGACCAATAAGGGGTGTAAGGAGGAGAGGAGTGTTAATCGCAGTGAGAAACCTGATCAGAGAGATAACCCAGTGGAGAATTTAGATGGGCTGCGTATAGAAGAGGATAATAACGGTGGTAATCTTCATCATGAGAGCTTTATGGAGTCACCTTCAAATAGCTCCATGGGAGGTACAGATATGAGCACTAATTTCAGTGGGAGAAGCAGCGGGAGTAGCAGTAGCAGCAGTGGATTTTTCTCTGGGAACATAACGGAAGAAGAAAATGCAGATGATGATGATGGGTGTGTGGATGATTGGGAGGCTGTTGCTGATGCATTAGCGGCTGAGGAAGAGAGTCAGAAAGAGAATCTCCTCCATCAGTCTGTCAAAGAGCAAGAGAGTGTTGGACAATCAGCTACTAATGTGGGTGATTTGATCAGTGATGCATCAGATGTGGGTGTTAAAGATGCAAAGCAGGATTGCTTGAGAATGTCATCAAGGAAGCAAAATAATAATCGAGCTTGGAGGCCAGACGATGACCTACGCCCTCAGGGTCTACCTAATTTGGCAAAGCAGCTTAGTTTTCCGGAGTTGGACAAGCGTTTTAGCTCTGTGGCCATTCCGTCTTCATGTCCCATCTGCTATGAAGACTTGGACATGACAGATTCGAATTTCCTTCCATGTCCTTGCGGATTCCGGCTCTGTCTTTTCTGCCACAAGACGATTTGCGATGGAGATGGGCGTTGTCCAGGGTGCAGGAAACCATATGAACGGAATGCGATCATGGCTGAGACTAGTGTTCAAGGTGGTGGTTTAACAATTCGGCTTGCTCGTTCGTCTAGCATGTTTTGCAGGTTTTAAAAGAAGAGGTTTGGTTTTCGCAAACCATGATGTCTGTTCGATTTATCTGTTTTCTTCACCGCATTTTGCATCAGTATTAGACTCTCTCTGGTTATCTAGCTTTAGATAATGTGGGTATAGTGGCACTCGAGAACTTGAGCTTTGTTTTCTATGTCATCGATGGTTCTAAGTGTGAAACATTGTGGTGATGGTGATGTAGAGTGTTGTGTGAATACATAAAAGGTGGTACAGAAAATTCAAATACATAAAATTAGTTTCAATAAATGCTATTTTATCTTTTCAAATGCAATATCTATAAGTTGTTTGGTCTTCTTGCATTTATCTCTTGTGAAAACACCATTGAAGGATTAAGAGTTATTTTGTTGCTATGGTGAATAAGGCTTGTTTTACAGAATCACTAAAGATGAATTCTCAATATTTTTCTGGGCTGTCTCTCCTTTGAGTTAGCCAACTTCCACAAAGTGATAAAACCAGCTTACAGTGACTCTTGCAAGGAAAAAAAAACTATGATCTCTCTAAATAATAATATAATAGCTTTGTTTTTACTCTCTACGTGCTCTGAGTCTAAAAGCTCTCTGCTTTGGAAGGATGATGTCATTGGAAAGTTGAGATCTTTGCGCGTTTGAGCTGCGAATGAAGAGATGAATCCAAAGAGTAGACATTCTCTGTTTCTAGCTCAGATAAATCTTCAGCTTTCATTAGAGAATCTCTTAATCTTCTTACATCCGAGAGTTTTAGTAAGAAAAAAAAAAAAAAAACAAGAACAAATCAATTCCAGTAAACTCCAATTTCAATGAAGTTGATAGCTTTAGATCAATAAGAGAGCGGATATGGTTACCAATCCCCAACCCAACCCAATTCAGAAGATCCAAACTTGGAAGGATCGTTCCATCTTACTCGGCAGCCCATATATGTATCGAAAAATGAAGGAAGATATGATGTGTAATAAACAAAAAAAAAAGAAGAAGAGGGAACATATGAAATCAAACCGATTGGTTGCGGTTTAGTAAAGGCTTTGAAGTAGAGAAGAAACCAGAAAGTTAGATGTTTAGCCGGGAATTGGTTTTCCAAATGGTATTTGTTAGGGTATCCTAATTCTAATCCTAATGTAAATCAATCAGGAAGTAAATTTCTATACCATCGTTGCGCATTACATATAACTTTGCCTGGAGAATTTATAGATCATTATCATCATCCAAAGTGAGCGTTTTATATTTACACAAATATACTCCCATATAATATTTACACAACTTGTGTCGCCGATGGTTTCTTCTCTTTGCCTTAAATAAGATCAAATACAAATCTTTTCTTTTTATATATTTTTTTGACCATCCATAACGAAAAGATTTTTCTTTTAATTAAGATTTTGATATTATTCAAATCTTTACCGAGGTCGATTCTTTTTTTTTCTTTACAGAGCGATTATCTTGAGAGAAACCATTATAAAATGGAATTACTGTAGTAAATTAATGTTAACTTATGATTTTTTTTGAAGATTTCGTGTCAGTCATTAAACGGTATTTATCTTGTCAATTTGTTGAATCAGTAGAATTGGTAGTCAAAAAGAAAACATTCCATAAACACAGAGAAAAGGTTGTAATGAACATTAATCAACCATAAGGTTGACAGAGAGAGAGATGCAATGAATATTTATTTTGCTAACAGAGCAGCAAAAATATACATTAAGAAAACTGTTTTATCTTTGAAAATTTCAACACCTCCCTCGATGAACTGATCGAAATTCGATATTCAGAACCTGATTTAATTATGAGAAAATAAAGAATAGGAAAAATGAAGAGCCAAGAGCAATTACTTGTTTTCGAAATCAACCACTAACTCTCTCTCTCTCTGCATTAATCAACAAATGAAGTTACATAAACCAAGTCTTGAAGAAGATCATCACAAGCGTAAAAAGTTTTGCTATGCTCTAGATTAAAATTAATCGCTAATAAACATCACCACAAACCAAATAAGGAAATATGAAATCAAAAGAAAGTTGGTTGATGAAATCGTGGATAATCGATATTATCTTATAAGCAACGCTCTTCAAAAGCTTTCCAAGGGGTCAATCTGCGAATGATGAGGGAAATCAAACGGCATTTCTTCAGGAGAGAGCCAAGCTTCTCTCGACACTTCTTCATAAACTACTCTCCATTGCCTTGAGGCGTGAGATGAAGTCCTGTAGGACCAAAATTTACACTACAGACAGGAAAGATTTAATCACAATAATATGTAAATAAACAGTTTAAGGAACAGACGATTTATAAACGATAAAGCAATACAAGATCTGAGGAGGCGAGATAAATCTCTTTCCTTAACTCTAAGAATCTCCCGTAGTGTGACGGGGTTTTATAGATCCATGAGTCCCAGGATACAACCAAAGTTTAACTGAATCATCAACACCATGATTCATGTCTATCGACCATTATTCTACTATACTCTCGAAATTAAAAACTTACTCTAATCAGTAGGGAATTGAAGAAACGATTGCTAGAACTTTTAGTAAGTGTTTTTTGTGTATCAGAGGATGATATTTTTTAGGTGAAAATCGTGTTGTATATATAGGAGAGAGGCTAGGGTTTTTCCATGACAGAAAAGGAATATTTCTAGAATAACCTAGGCGGCTGCGATTTTTTAAGTCGGCCCGCTGGGTATCGATCGATACCAAGGGGTATCGATCGATACCTCAAAAAGTCCACGGGCCCAATCAAGGCCCAAGATGCGAACGTCGCACGTATGGCTTTTCTTCTCTCATGTTGTTCGTTTAAGACACAACCATTCCAACATATATACACGAGAAAACATTTCTCGGTTAATGAAAACATTTCATTAGAAAGAGCTTAACTCATTTCTTTTCACACTAACACAATTTTATCAAACCCTCAGGCTTTGACAAAAATTAGTTCCAACAATCCCCCACATGAATAGAAATGACTCTAGAACATATGAAAATTGTACAGACTAGACTTTACTAGACATACTTGACTAGACTCATCTAGACGTAGACAGACTTTCGAGAGTATACGAAAATGTAACTGTATCTGAGAGGTAGCATTTTCCAGCTTTGAACCAAACATTTTTAATATCTGTCGAGTTTACTCGGCCAGGAGGTGAACATGATGTCTTGAACCGCCCGGATTTTTATGTAAACTTAGACAACAGGTATCGCACAGAGACATCTTCTCGTAGAACTTTGTTCTCTATTGTGTTCATTTTGGCCTTGAACATTCCTGGTATTCGTGAGTGAATTTGGAGAATATAGCCTTCTCTTTCATTCTCCTAGAAACGGCCCCATTTCACACTTCACTAGGTGATCTTTTATTAGCTTGTTTTTCAGAAGTGTCCTGTCACGCTCCACTATCTACATAGCTATGCAATCATTAAAAGCCAACGCTTATCCTTACTATCCACAGGTAGCACTGTTATATCATCCTAGGAACTGGGCAGAGACATAGTCTCACAGTGCTCAATTCGAATCAGTTTAATTTTGTTTCCCTTTGAACCTAGATCTTGGGATCTCCAGTCACATAGGTAGGGTATCTGTCAAACATCATCTTTTTCTATAGGCTTTAAACCCATTCCTTTTGATGATTTTACAATTTGATCTCGCGGCAAACCTTTGGTAAACGGATCCGCTAGGTTATCAGCCGACTTGATGTAATCTATCGTGATTACACCAGTTGAGATCAATTGTCTAATGGTCTTATGTCGTCTTCGAGACTTGCCATTATATAGATTACTCAGTGCCCGAGAGATAGCCGACTGACTATCACAGTGTACACGTAATGCTGGCACTGGTTTCTCCCACATTGGGATATCTTCCAAAAAGTTTCGAAGCCATTCTGCTTCCTCAGCAGCTTTGTCTAAAGCGACAAACTCTGACTCCATGGTTGATCTGGCCAGGAGTGTTTGTTTGGAAGATTTCCAGGATATTGCTGCACCAGCAAGAGTAAAGACATATCCACTCGTGGATTTGGAGTTTCTTGAATCTGAAATCCAATTGGCATCACTGTACCCTTCCAGCACTGCTGGTTCTTTACCAAAGTGCAGCCCATAACTTTTGGTGTATCTTAGATAATTTAATACCCTAGTTATGGCTCTCCAATGGGTATGACCTGGATTGCTCGTGTAACGACTTAGTACGTTTACCGAGTGTGCTAAATCGGGTCTAGTACAATTCGTTAAGTACATTAGACTCCCGATGACTCTTGCATACTCCACTTGTAACACTGCTTCACCTGAATTCTTTGTCAAGTGAAGATGAGGATCAAGTGGAGTTTTTGCAGTCCCATTGGAGTAGGTCTTAAACCTCTCTAGGATTTTTGTAGCGTAATGATCTTGAGACATAATTATTCCTTTTGAATTTCGAATAATCTTAATCCCTAGAATTACATCAGCTAATCCCATGTCTTTCATATCAAACTTTCCACTTAGCATGTTCTTTGTTTGAATGATTATATCTTTGTTGCTTCCCATGATTAACATGTCATCTACGTACAAACACAACAACACATAACCTTGTGAAGTACTTTTGATATAGATGCACTTATCACATTCATTGATGTGAAAGCCATTTGACATCATTACACTGTCGAATTTTTCATGCCATTGTTTCGGAGCTTGCTTGAGTCCATATAGCGATTTGACAAGTCTACAGACTTTCTTCTCTTGTCCGGGAGCAACATAACCCTCAGGTTGATTCATATAGATCTCTTCCTCTAAATCTCCGTTTAGAAAAGCAGTCTTAACATCCATCTGATGTATTTCAAGGTTTCTTAAAGCTGCGATTCCAATCAACATGCGAATCGAAGTAATTCTCGTCACTGGAGAATAAGTGTCAAAGAAGTCCAATCCTTCCTTTTGACGAAATCCTTGTACCACAAGCCTGGCCTTATATTTGTCTATAGAGCCATCGACTTTTAGCTTAGTGGTGAAGACCCATTTACAGCCCAGAGGTTTACAACCTTGAGGTAGGTCTACCAACTCATAAGTATGATTTTGCATAATTGAGTTGATTTCACTGTTAGATGCCTCCCTCCAGAAAGGTGCATCAGGTGTAGACATCGCTTCCATGAAAGTTCTTGGACCACTTTCCGCTAGGAATGCCATTATGAACTCAGAGCCAAATGTCTTCTCCTTACGAGCTCTCTTGCTTCGTCTCGGTTCAGCTTCTTCTACTTCTGTAGAAGTGCCTGAAGTGCTTGCCTCATTGCTAGCATCTCGTTCGTGACGAGTTCGTTTAGGATTTCCTCTATCCTTACATGGAAACACATTTTCGAAGAAGTATGCATTCCTTGACTCCATTATTGTGTTTACATGAATGTCTGGTATATCTGATTTATGTACCAAAAATCGATAGGCACTACTATTGTGCGCGTATCCGATGAAAATACAATCTACCGTTTTAGGTCCGATGGTGACCTTTTTTGGAAGTGGTACTGCAACTTTTGCCAGGCACCCCCACACTTTCAGGTATACATACGAAGGTACATAACCTTTCCAAAGTTCATAAGGAGTTTTTCCTGTGACTTTGTGTGGAATTTTGTTCAGGATATAATTCGAGGTAAGCAGGGCTTCCCCCCACATGTTCTGGGCTAACCCAGATTCCTGCAACATTGCATTCATCATTTCCTTGAGAGTTCTGTTTTTTCTTTCAGCAACTCCATTGGATTCCGGTGAGTAGGGAGCAGTTGTTTGATGGATAATGCCATGTGCTCTACAGAATGCATCAAATGGTTCACTATATTCACCACCCCTATCACTTCTGACCTTTTTTATGGTCTTGCCGAGTTGGTTTTCAACTTCCAGCTTGTATTCTTTAAATTTGTCCAAGGCTTCATCTTTACTTCGCAGTAGGAAGATGTAACAATATCTCGTGCAATCATCTATGAAAGTCACGAAATATTTCTTGCCTCCTCTGGTTTGAATATATTTCAAATCACATAAATCTGTGTGAATTAAACCTAGAGGTTCTGTTGTTCTTTGAACGCTGGGTGATGGCGTTTTAGTGAGTTTGGCTTGGACACAAACCTCACATTTGTCTTTGCTTAATTTGCATTTAGGAATCATGTTCATGTTCATTAATCTACTCATAGACTTGAAATTAACATGTCCTAGTCGTTCATGCCAAATATTAAAAGACTCAGCGAGATAAGCAATTGGTTTCTTATCATTAATCTTAGGGTTCTTCGAGGTGGAAGCCTCGGTTACATTATCCTTTCGGATTACTGTCTCAACAGACATCTTAAAAAGATTATCACAAACAAAACCCTTACCCAAATACATCCCATTCTTCGTTAGGATCAGCTTATCACCTTCCAGCTTCACAGAGAATCCATGCTTACTTATGAGCGATCCAGAGATCAGATTCTTGCGTATATCTGGTACATGGACGACGTTCGTGAGTACCAGTTCCTGTCCAGAGGTGAGCTTCAGAACAACCTTCCCGTGACCATCAATTGTCGACGAGGCTGAATTTCCCATTAGGAGTTTTTCACCATTCTTGGTCTTTGTGTATGTGGAGAACATCTCTCGATCCATACAAATGTGTCTGGTTGCACCAGTATCGAACCACCAAGTCTTTGGATGGCTTTCAGCAACATTGGCCTCAGTGACCACAGCACACATGTCAGCTTCTGTCAAGTTGGCTTGAGCCTTCTTGCTACGACAATCGACGGATTTGTGTCCTTGCTTCCCACAGAAGTTACACAGTCCTAAGAACCTTTGAGAAGTCTGACCATTCTGACCACTCTTGTTCTTGAACTTTTGGAAGTTCTTTGGTGGCATCTTCCCTTTGCCTTTGTTTAGGCGACCTTTGTTCTGCCACTTGCCTTGATTGGGGTTTTGGTGTTCAACCATGTTCGCATTGTGTTCGCGAATTTTCACACCTACATTGATCTGTTGTTCCCGATTCGTAGACTCTACGCGGAGCTTAACAATCAGATCTTCAAGGCTCATCTTCTTTTTCTTCAGCCTGAGGTAGTTCTTGAAGTCCGTCCAACCAGGAGGTAGCTTCTCAATGATGCAGCAACCTTGATAGGTTTCACACAACCGCATTCCCTCAGCAAAGATATCGTGTAGGAGCCTCTGCACCTCATCGACTTGTTCCATTAGTGGTCTTGAATCCACCATCTTGTACTGCTCGAACTTCGCCACAGTGAATTTCTGAGTACCAGAATCTTCAATGCGGTACTTCTTGTCTAAGGAATCCCACAGATCCTTAGATGTCTCAGCATTTTCGTACACCCCAAACAGAGAGTCCGAAAGGCTGTTCAGAATATAGCCTTTGCACAAGAAGTCAGCATGTTCCCAGGCGTGGACACTCGCAAGCGCACGTGGATCAGTGTTATCTTCTGGGAGAACAAGTTTCACCTCACTGGTGTATTTCTGCAGATTCAATGTTGTCAGATAGAAGAACATCTTCCTTTTCCACATCTTGAATGCTGTCCCATCAAACTTGGTTGGAGGAGCGACATGGTTCCCAGATGGAACTTTGACCGTCTCGATCTGACTCGCAGTCGATTCAACCTTCTCACTGGTTTTCTCCACCAATCCAGAGTTGTTTTCCACATCAATTGTCATTCTGTTAAGACAAAAGAAACAACTTTTAATTAGTATCGATGTATAAACCTTAAGAATCGCAATTCTAATATCGAACTAAATCGCATTGGTGTCGATCGATACTCCTTGGTATCGATCGATGCACACTCAATGTCTATTGATGCACCCGTATGGTGTCGATCGATGCACCGTAGGTGTCGATCGATGCTCGATGCACATACTGTGTTAATCAAAGCATCTTGGTGTCGATCGATACACATTGAGTGTCGATCGATACACCCTGGGTTCCGATTGATGCTCGATGCACATACTGTGTCATTCGAAGCAACCTTGTATCGATCGATACACGCTCAGTGTCGATCGATATACCCTGGGTGTCGATCGATACAAGTGAATTTCACAGGATCGATCATAGCACCAGTGTCGATCGATTCCTGTGTCTTATACATAGTATCGATCGACATAGACCAACTTGGTCGATGCAAAGTATCGATCGATACACTGAGGTGCCGACCGATACACTGTTTGCATGGTATCGATCGATACACTTAAGTGTCGACTGATACAATTTAGTCCAATATCGACCGATACCATAGGGTGTCGATCGATACTCACAAGGCCTCGATCTGAATCGAACCTATCAAGAACAGATGTGTGTTCGTTGATTATACCGTTCTTTAATCGCAATTAAAGACGGTTTTTTAGAAGATGTTAAAGCAGATCTGCTTCTACTACACGTTTCAAGTTGCTAAACAGCTGTTTGATTTACGTTTGAGTATCACTAGCAGAAGAACATCTTCTTAAAAAATAGAGAGAGATGAAGATTGCCTCTACTACACGTTTCAATTTGCTAAAAAGCTTTTTGACAACGTTTGAGTATCATCAGCAGTAGAAGAATCGTTTAAAAACCGTTTAAAAAACGTTTATTTACTCGTGATTAAAGATCCAATTGAAGTAATAAAACAGAAATTGGATCTTCTTAGAGTTAAGAATGTAGGACCAAAATTTACACTACAGACAGGAAAGATTTAATCACAATAATATGTAAATAAACAGTTTAAGGAACAGACGATTTATAAACGATAAAGCAATACAAGATCTGAGGAGGCGAGATAAATCTCTTTCCTTAACTCTAAGAATCTCCCGTAGTGTGACGGGGTTTTATAGATCCATGAGTCCCAGGATACAACCAAAGTTTAACTGAATCATCAACACCATGATTCATGTCTATCGACCATTATTCTACTATACTCTCGAAATTAAAAACTTACTCTAATCAGTAGGGAATTGAAGAAACGATTGCTAGAACTTTTAGTAAGTGTTTTTTGTGTATCAGAGGATGATATTTTTTAGGTGAAAATCGTGTTGTATATATAGGAGAGAGGCTAGGGTTTTTCCATGACAGAAAAGGAATATTTCTAGAATAACCTAGGCGGCTGCGATTTTTTAAGTCGGCCCGCTGGGTATCGATCGATACCAAGGGGTATCGATCGATACCTCAAAAAGTCCACGGGCCCAATCAAGGCCCAAGATGCGAACGTCGCACGTATGGCTTTTCTTCTCTCATGTTGTTCGTTTAAAACACAACCATTCCAACATATATACACGAGAAAACATTTCTCGGTTAATGAAAACATTTCATTAGAAAGAGCTTAACTCATTTCTTTTCACACTAACACAATTTTATCAAACCCTCCAATTTTATCAAACCCTCAGGCTTTGACAAAAATTAGTTCCAACAAGTCCATCACTGTTTGTTTTAGTCAACAACGACAAGCAAGAAAAAATTATGAACAACATAATGATTCAGGACATGAGTGTTTTTGAGAACCAATAGCATTTAGATACGCACCTTAGCTACTTTTTCTGCCAATCAATGGTTTCCTGCATTTTGGACCAAAGGTTGACACATCGCAGACCGGGTTCCTCAGCTAATGCAACACAATGTTGTGCGTAGATTCCTGTGGTTTCGTTTGTTCTTTGATTCAGTTGCTCTGATGTAGCAGAATCATTGATTCAGTTGTTAAGATGTGTTGGACTATATTATAAAATGGGTGAGAAACAAAAAAAAACATTTACAAAGATAGAAATGAAAAAAAAATAAACATACTCTGCATAACTCTGCTGTCCAGCTTCATCGAGCATGGTAGGTGAACATTTCTGCAAACAGAGTCATTAGTAATAAAAGAAACAATTTCTCCACCGGGAATTGAAATATCTAATGTATGTAAAAACAAATGACAAATTGAAGGAAGACATTTGTAGAAAAGCCAATGTCATGAGGACATAATTAATGAAGAAACCTTTAAAGGCACATGCTGCCTATCACTCGTCCTTCCTTTAAGAGCTGCATCGTTTGCACCAAAAAATATCATCGTAGCAACAGGAGAAGTTGCAGAGCCCTAATCAAAGGAAGTGGGAAAAACACACTCTGAGATTTAGGCACCAAAGCAGCTACATTGAGAGAAATTCTCAACAAATAGGGTTGTTTGTTTCCTTGACAAACACAGAGATAAATGCAACAGAACAACTCCATTATGAGAAGAGTAGTCAAATCTCTTTCTGGAACATCTCAAATCTAAATCTTTCCTACTTGAAACAGCTGTTTCATTTCAGACCACTGGTCATCAATGACAAATATCACAAAAATCAAAGCGTCTGAATCTACACTCACATCAAAATATTCAGAACTGAATCCAGATCTTTTAAAGGTCAGTGAGGATCAAAAATCAAAAGAAACTGTTGTGAAATGCATTCAAGAAATTGAGAACAATCCCATGATTAAGGTCCAGAGAAGAAGAAAAAACACAGAAGAATTTCGTAAGCACTGAAGGTCATGAACAAAATTATCCAATAGGTGTGCAGATCAAGTTTCAATTCAACATTATATATCTCAACCACCTAAAACCTGGTTTTCTAGATTCTAGAGTGTTGTGCGTTTCTCACGAGAGAACATAAATGGATTCCTGAATGCTGCAAACTGAGAGTTTTATTTACCTTCTTATTGAAGATAAAAACATTCGTGATATCATACAGCCGCCTGAGTTTTGCTGCAGACCAATCATCTCCGTGTCTACATATGTATATATATATACATATTTGATACACCTTTTCTTGAATGTTCTTTTCAACAAATAGAGATTCAAAGTTAAGAGAGGAAAAGAGTTACTTTTCATGATTGATGTATTGTGGGCATCAGTAGTTTTGCAGCTCCATCAAGGGAAAAGATCTGGGCCTAATCAAGTTGAGCAAAATCTTATGTAAAATGACTGCATAGTCCGCAATATGAATTCTGAAATTTCTCACTTCCTTGAGAGCAAACAAAAAGTTTTGAGTAAGAAGTCTTAAATGCGGTGATCTGTGACATTTATCCAACCAACCAATTTGTTCTAACAAGAGTGTTTGGGACACAAATCAGACAGAATCTACTTCACAATTGAACAAGTATTAAAAGAGCTTACATATTAAGAAGAGATCCGGGTTTTGAACCATCATTCTGGCTACTACAGTAAGGCTGGGAACAAACTTCTTCATCAGACACCTGAAAGAAGTGAGAAAACCCAATCTTTAATTTTTTTTTCGAAAAACCCGATCTTGTAACCTACTTCTACATTCTCATTGATAATGTGCATTTCCAGAAACCGATTTCAAAACTCATAAAACAAAATTGGCTAAATTTGATCAGATACGTAATCATGAAGTAATAGAGTTAAAACAGTTTTTTTCTTGAACAATTAGATCTCACTCACCCCCACAAACTCTAGAACAGTAACCATATCATAGATCCTTCTCCGTCTCCCTAACTCCTGAATAACACCATATCAATCAGATGAAAAAGGGAAATACCTAATTTTTCGATTCCATCTATCTCGATTATTACATACAGTGATAATAAACTGGGAAGAGCAAATCATCATATCAGTTATTTTCCTCGCGACCTTTTTTTTCATTCAAGTACAGAACCGAATCGATTTTTTTTTATTCGGTTTAGTTTCTTTTTTTTGAACCGACCAGTTTCTTCTTCCCTCCACAACTTTTATAAACAGAGGAATCCTCAAAGAAATCCTCCGTCTTTCCTCTCCGAGAGATGGCTTTCTCTATCTTCTCCCCCAAGAAACCTTCTCATTGTTCAGAGCGTTTTAATGAGTTGAAAGACGAGTGGTCCGAAACCCTAACCAAAAACTGCCTCCCTCTCCTCCGGCGATCGCTTGGCTCCGTAGCTTCAGACTGTGAGCTCCAAGAACTGGTCTCGCACTACAAAGAGTTAGATGATGCCGCCGATATCAACACTGTCACTTACCTCCTCTTCCCCTCCCGCTGCCTCTCGCTCGAGTCGCCGTTTCTCTTCCTCGGCGATATCCATCCTTATGTCCTCACCAATCTCCTTAGACGCTTCATCAGTCCAGGCCTTCGAGGGGATGATCAAGAAGAACTCAGGCACGTTTCTATTGATCTTGATCTAGATTTCGAGCATCAGAGGGAGATTGCGACTGCGTGGAATTTGTAAAGACCCATCAGCCTAACTGATGACAAGAATTGACCATATCGAGTGGGTGAGGCTGATGGGGCATGATCTACTGGAACGGATGAGGATTTCACAGAGACGCTTTGTGACTCGAGTCTCGGAGAATTGGATGTCCTCGCATCATTCTCAGGAAGGGGGAAAGAAGAATAAACCCATTACAAAGATGACGATGGAAGAGGACTTGGTGAAGACAGAGATGGTAAGCATCTTCGTAGATGCGAATCGCTTAAGAAAGAGTGTGCTCACTAGCATTGTTGAAGTTATGAACGAGCATCAAGCGGTTTTGTTTATTGAAGGCTTATGCCAAATTCTTGTCGGGTTTAATGATCAGGTTCGTCTCCACTTGGCTATATTAAAATAATTTTTTTTTTTGATTGATTCTGACTTGGATTTTTTTGATGATTTTACTAAAAATGAAATGACTCTAACTCACAGGTGTTAAACGATAATGAAGCACAGAAAAGAGACAACAATATTCTCATGTCCACATTCATGAATGGCGTAATGGCACTGCTTTATACATGGTCTATTTGGGACACATGTCCCTCATTGAAATAGCCATCACAGCCTACGTATTCGCTTATGTGGTTATCGGGGATGCAGCCTCGACCTTTGTTTCAGCAACGGTGAAAGGCCGAGACCTCCGACGGACTGCACAAGATGGTATATGTGCAGCAGTCTGTTTTTCTATGGCGGACTCTTGCCCCTATGCACGAGAATTATCATCAAAAACAAATGGGTAAAAATGGTGGTAACGATAATACTTACAGCGCTGCTTCTAGATTGGCGATCGCTTACCGCTGTAAGAACAAAGGAGACAAGGAGCGACTAAATTTGTCTTTGATGATAACTCCCGTGCATAGGGGCAAGAGTCTGCCAAAGAAAAAACAGACTGATGCCCATAAAAACCTAAAAAATAGAGTTCAAATTTTGTGCATTATAGACTATTAACTTAAAACTAGATATGTGACCCATAAAAACCTAAAAAATGTGGTGGTCCTATGCCATCGCCTAGCTCGCATGCCCTACGGATCGGGGTTGGCCTTCGTTCATAATGCTTGTGAGGAATATGATACCAAAAGAAACAAATCTGGCGTGTGTTAACTTTACAAGTGCTGTTTATGGTGTTGTGGTGAGTTCCATGGTTTTACGGCGTGGACTCCTACGCTCAATCCAAGATGCCATCTAGGGAATGATGTGTTTTTTTCTAAGTGGCATTATACTGATATGTCTAGGAGTAATACTCCCTAGCAGAAGGATAAAGATACCGGTAGTCATTGGCTTAACTGCTCTACTCTTAGCTATCGTCTTGTTTTTGGATTACAAAGCTAGACCAAAGCCTAGCGAGAAACCGAATACTTGGACTCTTGGGTAACAACATTGGTTGTCATTGCAATTAGTGTGGGTTTTGCGGATTTGGTCAACCGACTTTAATAATGTTTCAAATATATAAATAGTAAATAGATTACGAATTTGTATGGTTTTAGCATGCAAGATTATTTGAAGTAATAAAAAGTCAACGGTTTCTTTTGATATATATATTATTATTATTTTTGTAACGTTTGCTTACGACACATTAATTTCAGTCTAATTTAAGACTACTCTCATAATTAATTAACGAAAGTAAAACTAACTAATCAAACAAACCCTTAATAGATCCGCCCCTGAACTCACACCTACAAATATACATCAGTAGAGGATCTTGTCCTGACTTGTGATGTACTGCTTGGTAACTTAGCTTTCTATCTCTTAATTTCTCTTTAGAATATATTCCAATTTGAAAGTGTCTGATCTTCTTTTCAATGTCAAATATTCTCAGTCAAAGACTATGTTTTCTCTCTCTTATCGATAAAATCCATGAATAAAAATGTGAATTCTTTGATCCTAGAATAGCAAAAAGAAAAGAAAACATCGCGATATATAATCGTGCATCTACAGTCATCTCACGTTTTTGGAAAATTGATCCATAGTTTTTGTAATCAATTTTGAAGTCGTATATATAGAGCTAAGTTACCAAAAATAGAATATGAGCGCTATTTATATATCAAGAAACATTACACCTCAAGGTCCTCAACCACACGAACACACACAAAACGAAAAATCTCTCCGAATCCCCTAATCAAGATTACGTACTAATTAAGATTACTCTCGTAATTAGCAATCAATAACGAAAGTAAAACTGGGTAATCAAACAAACCCATACATAATTTAATTGCTTCTCTACTACTACTACTAGTTGATGACGACAAGAAAAAAAAGTTCTGATGATGTTAATTGATTAAACCAAGGGGTTTGTCTTAGGGCACGATCCATAGCCATTCATCAAACCATTCCACGACGAACCTAAGCCGTTGATATAACCGCCACTGCCGTATCCACCACCGTCAGATTTTCCTCCGCTTCCGTTACCGCTACCATCGGAGTAGCCTTGATCTTGTTGCCAATCAAGCGATAACAGCTTCGGATTTGGCTTCACATCCATTATTGTTGTTACCCTTTGATTATCTTCATGATGATTATAATGATGATGATCATAATTAGATAGCATAAGTCTCTGGCATGTCGAGATATCCATGAGACCACCACCACCACCATTTCCGTTGCTTCCCGGAGAAATCCCGTGAAATCCACCATTGTTGTTGTTGTTGTTAAGGCCTAACCCGTGATTTAGACCCATGTAATGATGATGATCGCAGTTACTTCCATGATCAACCATGACCAGATTGTCATTGTTCACTCCCATGAGATCAAACTTACTGTCCAAGAAATCAATAGGTCTAGGGCTTTGCGAAAGCAAACCGCCATACTTGCTCTCCAAGAAACCAACGTTACTATGTTCAGGAGCTGCGTAAGACCCCATCATCCCATTCCCACCAAAATGTGAAAATCCTAGAGAGGCATTTTGGTAATTCTGATGAGAATGTGCTAAAGCCATTAGGTCAGTGGAATTAGTGGTAACGATGTTGGATGGCTTTTTCCCGGAAGAAGTGGAGGATGAAGAATTAGAGGAAGGGGGTTTCTTGTTTTTCCGGCAGCCACCACCGACGGGAATATTCCTTAGAGTGCCGCCTTTGGTCCAGTAACGGCGACAAGTCTTGCAGAAGTAACGAGGCTGAGAGAGGCTATAGTTATTGTAGTAACAGAACTTAGTGTGTGTTGACTCGCAACGAGGACACTTTTGAGGATGGTCGTGAGGTGGACGCAGCCTTCTTCCACCGTCCATCAGAGCCGCCGCGGCTACAGCCACGGCCGAGGCTTGTGGTCTAGCGCCGCAAGCAGCTAGTATGTCGGCTGCTGATGGAGAAGTCGTTGAAGAGTCTAACATGCTTCCTCCTGATGACTCAGCTTCCTAACATTACAATTTACAAAACCATATCAAAATATGTAACAGTGTATAAATTGACGTATTTGTATGCTATAATTCATCACTTGCACGCCAAAAACGATGGTTAGAGATGACTGGTGAGTATAAGGTTTAAATTGTTTCAAACCAAATTTTGTTTTTGGCATTTGCATTTACATGAGACGTTTGCATTTGTGTTTACATGAGACAAAAAACAAAATCATACGAAAAACAAATAAATTCAAATTTTAAAATAGAAAATAGAAAATGTTTTCAGTTTTTAAGTGTAAACAAAAACGTGTAAAGAGATCTTCCATTTGCATTTGACGTTTATCTTAACAATTAACAAAATAATTTTGCTAAAAATGTGTAAATTTTGATGTTCATTTGAAAGAAATATATACTAACTTTAAACGTGAATGCAAACGCAAATACAAATAATCAAGGTCTAACTGAAAATACTTGGAGCCAATCAGAATCCATGCAAACTTGAAGAGAAGTGAGACCCATATTGTGTTTTGTTTCTTTGTTTAGAGAGTGAGAGTTTTAAGACAAGCTCATGAACAAAATCTAGAGAGAGGAGAGAGAGGAGATGATGCAAGGAAGAGTTTGGGGTTGGGATGTGAATAAGAAGGAAGCAAGAAGAGGACCCTTCTTCTCCTCGGGATTGCTGTCTCCGCTCAAAACCACTTCAACTATACTTACTTAAGATAGTTCACACTTACAAAAATTTGTTTTTACTTTTTTATTTCAGGTTTAATTAATACTGTTTTAAACATTTAAATATCATTTCAATTTAATTTTAGAAAAAAAATCGTAAACCTTGCTCATTGTATCTATCTGAACTTTTAATTATTAATTTTCGTCGTCGATAACTCAGGTGATCTTATCTAAAACCACGTACAAATCTAAAACTAAAATTTCATAATTATTCTTTTGATCGTTTTACTTTTTATTCGGATATTAGTATTTGTAAGTTACTTTTACATGGACACCAAAGCGTGAACCACGGAGCTTCCTTTGAATTTTCTATTTCTGGAAATAATATAGGGTATGGTGTTAGTTTCATCACTCTCTCATCTGTATTATTTCCTAATGTTTTTACTAATTTTAAAAGTTATGAAGACATTACTTAATGAATCAATATGTTCTGTTTCAAGTTTTAAATTCTTGCGGAATTTGATAATTGAAAAGTTAACACGGCTTGCTTTGGTGATCAAGATAAAAGTTAACACTTTAATTTCGAGCTATTTGTATTATAAATCTAATGTCTATAAGTGTATAGATGGACCGTATATATACGGAAGTGGCGGAGGAAAAAGAAAAGCGTCGGTGGTTCCATAATCCTCGGACCCACATTCTTTGGTGGGTCCACGTCAACTTGACCAATCATCTTTAATAATCCAACGGCAATGATTAAACCATGGGGACAAGATGGATAACGTGAGCCGTTAGATGAGTTCAGAAATAGCGGCTTGATCGTCACACAACAGAGACAAAAGTGAGAAGAGAATAATATCTTTTTCGAAGTTTTGTCTGTGTTTTGAGACTTACGATAAAGAGGTAAGTGTTTGAGAACTTAGGTAGGCCCAATTAATGGGCTCCACTCACTCGCTCCTCTCAAGCAAAGTATCTATTCTCTTGCCACCTGTCACTTTTTCCTGCTTCCACTACATGTGGCAGTCTGTTTCAAGTTTTTTTTTTTTTTTTTTTTTACTCCCCGAATCATTAGTAAATTATTCAAATAGTTTAATTACTTTGGATATTTTCTAGTTATTAATTTTTCGAATTGAAAGTTAAAGAGTTTGATCGATGAAAAGAAGAACAGGAGACAAAAGTTGAGGGCTGTAACAGTTTTCTTTTATATATGAAATGGATTTTTTTTAGATTTTCGGTGTATAGTTTTTTTCAGATCTGAAAACGCAAATCATATTTTTGAAAGTAATATTACATGCAGCTTCTTTGTTTTCTTCTCTCTTATAATTCACTTTTTGTAAGTAAAACTCTTAATCCGGTTTCGATGTATAATAACCTTAGGACCTGTATATAGAGGTTAGAGACTCAAATTTCGAAACTTGCTTGCTTGTATACTAATATATATATAATACTGAAAATGCGAATATCATCTTGTGTTTTAGGAAAAAATTTAGCGAGTTTTGGATTGTGTACATTTGTGGTGAGATACACTATAGTAACTATACCCTTGCATTCATTTGAGTTCAATAATAACAAATACATGAAGACAAAATACAGCAGACCTAACAATACTAGGACTAAATATTTGATGAGGGTGGGATTTCGAATGGAAATTTCACCGGAGGCATTTGCCATTTTTATTGTGACATATGTTATGTACTACAATTAAATATTGAAAAGTGGATGACGTTTTAGAATTATCTCCTCGACGGTTATACTCATCATAAAAAGATTAGTCGGATGATATAAGTTTGAATCAATTTTTGGTTATAAGAAAATAAAAATAAAATGGTGGACGATTATGACCACGCAATATTGTGGTTTCTTACTTTTGAATCTGACGATTTATTTCAACTTTTATAGATGACTAAAGATTAAGATAAATACAGATCTTTGTTAATCACAATACAATAAGGAAAATTGTTACATTTAGTCTTTTTATATATGACAATAAGTTTTGGTATTTGTATTCCTAGAACTGTTAATTCCGATATAATTTAACCGGAGTAAAACACAACCTCGAATTGAAAGGGAATACAATCTCATAAACCCTACATAGTTACATGCATGATCATACAATCCGTCTTAAAAGACATTAAATTGTAATAATATAATATTTTATATGAATTAATGAGTCGAAAATTTAAATAACTTTAAAGAGAAAGCTTCATAACTCTATGAGACAAGTAGGAAGCTGAAGATTATAAGGATCTAGGGAGAATACTTCATACTTGGTTCACATGGAATTTTTTTTTTTTTTTAAAGAACAAAACAAAAAACTAAAAGAAAGAAAGGAAAGAAGAATAAAAGGGCATCGAAAATGGTGTGAGAATAAATCACACAAGATAAGAAGCTAAGCGTGACAAAGACAATTTCTTTGGCACTATATGTATCTATTTAGTGAGACCCACTTTTTGAAGTTAACAACAAAGTGTATCTGTCCCGCGTATCTTTGTTCCATTGCATCATGCACCCGTTAATATTTGGCGTTACACATCATCATATCATCCGTATAACGTCATGAGATTATCAGTCTAACAATTAATGAGATAATGTGATATATAACGTTTGGAAATTGGAGTACATGTAAATTTGTCGAAAATTTTACATTCTTCTGGTACGAGTTCATTTTCACAAATAGGTTAGATATGAAGCTATATATACACTATAAAATATATCACTCAATCATTCGTTGGTAACCTTCATTTATTAATTTAAACATGCATGTTTCCCAATTTCTTTTTATTTTGAAAATACTAGATGTTCGTTGAAACCTTCACAAGAACACAAAACACTTCAGCCATGCATGAATCGAAAAACTATGTTTTAACATAGTATATAAAAAACGAGAAGACAAAAAAAAAACAGTCAAAAGGGATTTTACTGGTTCAAGAGCTCGATTTGAGTCCCTACGCCTCGGCCAAATCAATAACAATTCACTAAGCTTTAGTTTCCAGAAGTTACACAAAAACTCAGAATACCGATCTCACAAACCCGATATCGAGTGTTTGAGGAAGCATAGCATATGCTAATGGCTCTATCTTCCTAACAATTTGGTTTAAGTCAAACCAATATCATATCCAAACCAGCTGATGGAACATACGAGAATTCTGATTATGTCAAGAATATACTTCAAATCAACCATATATATATACGAATTTTGAATATTTATACCCTATATTTATCCGTGAAAATGAATGGATTACATGTGCTTGCATAAAGGTTGAGATACCTATTTCATTAATGGCAAGTTGTCAAATCCTATGCTTATCCAACGAAATTTGAAATAATATTCGAGAAGAAAAGTATTTTAAATAAGTTGTCTTACTTTTTAGTTATAAATTGTAGAACATATTCCTCTATGCTTTTCAAATCATGAAATAATGGACCTAATTGTTTGAGGATATATATAAATCATTACCTTTTTTTGGTTTTATCGAATCTTTAAAAACTAAAATTAAAGAAAAATAATTTGTAATTCGATTTGTTTTGTTTTAGTGCAATTTCAATTTATAATTTGATTTTGTTTTGTTACTTCTTCTTTTTTTTACCACCCCTACATTTTATTATTCTGTAAAATTAATGTGAGCTCAAACATTGACTTAAAAGACAAAGTATCAACCTTACACAACAAAGGTTTCCACGTTACCCAAATCCGATGCCATTACCACAGAGCAGCCCTGAGACTTTATATCCGGGATTCGGCATCCGTTCCGGGATCCGGCATCTGCTCCGGCATCTGCTTTGCTCCGCTCCAGAAAATAGGATATCCGGTATGGACGGAGGCGGAGACGGATAATGATTTTACGGATGCGGCCGGAGGTGGAGGCGGATGGTAAAATAAGTCACTGCCGGAGCTCCGCACATCCGGTTTTTTTTTTAATTTTTTAATTTTTTAATTTTTTTAAAAAATGGTTCGTCTTCTTCCGCCAAGCCTTCTGGTCCGACCCGTCAAGGTCATCCCATGATAAGATCTGGTGTAGATCTTATTTGTCTTAAGTAAGAGATAAGAAATTCAGAAGAAAAGAGATGAAAAACAGAAAGAACGAGGAAGAAGAAGAAAAGAATCGAGAAGAGAAGAAACAAAAAAGTCGGGTCGGGTGTGGGTCGAGTTTTTTTTTTTAAGCGGGGCGGGTGCGGGTCGAGGGTTTTATAATGCGGGTCGGTGCGGGTCGAAAGTTTTAGAACCGCGGGTTTGCAGGTTGAAAGTTTTAGAACCGCGGGTTTGCGGATTAGAACCGAAAGTTTTAGAACCGCATGTTCGTAGAGCATGAATCTAGATTTTTTTTTTTTCAGTAGAAAAAAAAAATCGGATTATCCGGATATCCGGATTTTTAAGCAGATATCCGGATATTCGGGTTTTCGGAGACGGAAGCGGATAGCATAGTTGCACATCCAGCCAGAGGCGGAGGCGAAAACGGATAGCATAGTTGCACATCCGGCCGGAGACGGAGACGGATGCGGATACCTTCATTTTGGCCGGATATCCGGCTCCGTCTCAAGGCTACCACAGAGGCACATATGGTCTTTTTTTCTTTTCTTTTTTTTTGTCAAGAGACACATATTATTTATATTTATTACGTCAATATATGGAAACGGAAATAAACGATTCAGCTAAAACTTCATATAATACCGTAAATGAGTGGAAAAAAGAAAGAGGTATGGATCTTGTAACTTCATATAATTTCTCACCATTAACTGGTGTTTTTACAAACAAAAAAAAAAATTATATGTTCTCAACTAAAGATATCAACTCAAAAGTCAAGACTGCAGTTGCATGTTACGATTGTTCGCCGTTCTCTGTTTCCTCTTCGTCATTATCTTTATGAGTTTCCAGTGTAGGAAGAGGCGGTAGCAAATCCTGCACGAGCTCTAGTATCCCATCTGAGTCGATTTCCCGATCATCTGGCTTCTCTATGATCTACAGAAGTCGCAATCAACAAAGGTTAAAGACAGCATGCTAGAGAAACAAAATGTGATGTTCATGAGATTTGGTAAAGAAGAAGATAGAACAAGAAAAAGAAACCACAAACCGGCATCAACTCGACAATAGAAGATGGCCTGAGATTGATGATATTGAGAATCTCAGCTTTGGCGACTTTGAAATCTTTGCACTTGTCGGCGAATTTGTTAACGCTCTCTCGTGTTTGAGTGCAAGCAGCAGTCTCCACCAAATAATCATAGACCTGAAAGATCATTTGAATTAACAAAAGCATATAACTTTCACTAAAATCCCTTTTAAGGCTAAAGTAACCAACAGAGAAAAGAAATTTCCAGGCAAGACCTTGTATTCTGATCTGGCGATTGGAGCTATAACTCTTGTAGTATCCCTTGATGCACCTCTTGAGTTAAGGAAGTCAAGCACCTCGAAATTTGTAAGCGCACCTGCGTTTGCCTTTACTCTGCAATACCCATGTCGGATTTTGATTACATAACAGAGAAAGAATCGAGCAAAAACAAAAAAAAGATGGATCATGAAATATATATAAAAGGACATACATTTTCATCTCTGAGGTTGAGCAGAATGGAAGATGAATATATAAAAAAAAAACAGAATGGAATTGGTTTCCAACCAAAACGAAATCGTTTAGGACTATGTCGATGCAGAGGGTAAGAGAAGAGGCTTTGCTCCTGAAAATTCAACACCAGAGGATTAATGTTCCCAAAATCAATTATCTCACTGATTTAACAAAGACACACTTTACAACTAACCATCTATGATCTACTAACGATTAAATGAAAATAGAAATCATATAGCCACTGTCATGACTTAGCGCATTCAATGACTTATATGAATCAAAGCTTAAGTGAAACCCTTTTCGAAACCCATTAACAGAGAGACAATGCAGAGCTTTTTGAGTAAAACACACAAAGGCAGAGCTTCTTCGTACGGGTACAGGTAAGGACGAAGAAGAGAAGAGGATGGCGGAAAATAAAAAGAAATTACCCAATATTTTAAATGTAATCGAGCAGAAGAGCTACGTTCTGGAGATCTTCTCGAAGAAGAAGCTCGTCCTGGTCGTGTCTGCTCGTCGGAGAAGGAATCAGTACCCAAAACGGCGCCGTTATTGGCGAGAGTAAAACCCTAAGCCAACACGACGTCATTTTAGGTAAACAAGAAAACATAATTTATCCTCGGCCCGTTTAGGCCTGCGGGCTCTGTGGGCTTCCAGCCCAAAAAGATGTCCCAATTATTTAAAAACTCTTTGATCGTTTTGTTGTTTGGCGTTAATTTGCAGCTAAATCATCTTCACAAACATATTTTATAGAGAATGTCAAAATGTTCATTTAAAAAAAAAAAAAAATGAAAAGAGTTCTTTTAAAACAAATTTACATGTAACGTAAACACATAAAATTTGAAACTAAGCTAACTAACTGCCTTTTGTAAACCCCAATTTGGCAAGGCTCCTCTCATTGCTTTTAAAGCTCCTCATGCTTTCCACCCTTCCTTAAGTCTCACTTACATATATATTTATTTTTTTGATTTTTTCGTACACATTTCAATATTATTGTTTCTTATATAAACATCATCTTTTTGGTTTGTTTCAACATTTTTTTGGCCGTTTCTTTTTTTTCTTTTTAATTTCTGTCTTGCAAGAAAACATTGTGAACCCATGAAAGGTACCAATCTCTTCCTCTTATTTTTTCTGTAAATTTCTTACTTGGAACATTTTCTCATGGCTTTCTAATTGGTTCAACTTGGGCCTCATCAACATGGTTTTCTAGTTGGTTCAACTTGGGTTTTTTTTTATATGTTTTATGAGTATGTAACTAAAGATGGCTTAGTGTAAAACTATGGTGAGCACTTTTGCTTCATTTAAATTAATGCAATAAAAATGTTCAAAAACAAAAAAATCTCACGGAATTTTTCTCTTTGAAACTAGTTAATGCGATCTAGTTTTCACTATATAAATACCAAAATCGATACCTATCTTCTTCTTTTTTTTGAATACTGAGATTGGTTGATATAGAGAGTTAAAGACAAACAATGTCTGTTAATTTTGTGGGATGACAAAGAATTAATTGAAAAAATTGTGAATGAAAAACCTTGCGAGTGTATTATTACTTAATAAAGACAAGAGATGAAACAAAAATTGTTAGTAGTGTGTGTTGTCGATTTGAAAATGGAATGTAGTAGTAACGTGAAGATAACAGCAGTTTTAGTTGCAAACGCGTTTACTTAGCGGCCAAGACGCGTCGCTGTCTTCTCTCGCACGCTCTTTTGCCTCTGTTTGTGACAGCTGTCTGTCTGTCACACATGAATTCTCTCTTCAACCTACGTGACCGACCTGTAGCCTCACCATTTAATTATTAAGTAATAAAATAAAATGACTATATAAATATTATTTACTCGCTTCACTAATAGCCAAATATAGGAACTATTAACCAATCGAAAACATCCGATATTCTAATTTCCAGAAACTAATTTTGGATTTTTTAAAAAAAAATCTGGGTCAAATTTTGGAGTTCAAACTTCAAATAAAATTCATATCATAGGAGCATTTTTATAATAAATTTCTTAGTTAATTAGAAATTTTCAGGTTGAAATTAAATTAGGAATTTGACAGCGTTTTTCTTGTATGACAAATGTAAGAAAAATCCCAAAAAAACCGAAGAAAAAACAAGACTGCCGACAGAAATTGTTCCCACACAACTCACAAGCTTTACAAAAAAAATTGTTTTTTTTTTTTTGTCTTTCGCTAATCGTTACAAGATCAAATGGATTTAATTGGGAAAAGTTTGCTTTAACAAAGCCATGAAAGCCGCTATTTGTTAGATTTTTAAAAGAGGTGCAAAAGATTTGATGAATTTGGTTAATTGAGTCGATGCTGCATGAATGATACATGCACATATTTGGTGAATGTAGTAGTAGTAGTTATTATTCATTACATACTAATAGTAGTATTAAGTTTTTCAAAAGAAATTATAATGCGTAAATTGCATTGGCTGTTGTATGACAAGAGACAAAAGTCTTACAACATTAGGCATCAAAATCTTTTGGAATTACCAATAAGCATATTTCCCAATGTTGGTCCACTGGTATCGTATATTTTGGTTTACTTTTTTAATTTAAAGATTTTTTTTTCTTGTTTGTTGGAGTTACCAATAAGCATTCCCTATGATGGCCCATTAAACAAAATATAATCGTACTTGTTTCTTATGAATATTTTTATCGTATTCAACAAGCCATGCATTATCATCAACAAGAAAATCTAAACAAGTAAACCCCACCAGAAATAGTTACCGACTTATTTCCAAAATAAAGTATTTATGATAACAATTGATTTTTGTTTTTAAACAAAAATACAAAAAATTGAACGTAATAATTATTCCTCTACATATTTAAAATGATTTGGAAGCCGCAGGTAAATATCTCAATATTTCATGGTCATCGTTCATGTTTAGGATAGTTGTAACTTGTAAGGATCCACAATGCACATAAGATATTTGTGAGATCTTTGGTGTCATGTTAGATCAAATTTTGTTGTGCATATAATGAGACACACATTATCCCCATTAATTAAATATTTTAAAGGATTTTTTTTTTGTAAATATGATCGAACTGAATAATCATAGCCCCTTTAAAAAATTTATTTTATGATTTTAATTCATAAATTATGTCCCTTTTTATTTATTTAAATTCCAATTTTACTCAGTTTATTGGTTAGACAGAAAAAATGTTGCCTTGTTCTATAAACAATATTGTATTGATAAAGAGTATACTAGGGTTTTTTTGTTTTTTGAACATTTTGGTATTGAAATATATATATGGTTGTTCCCAATTTCAGTTTCCAAAAGCATTTTATTCAAAATTAGTTACACTGGCAAAATTTATACAAATTTGATTCACTTTTCAACATGTTGATTATTTGGCTTAAACTATATACTAATCACGCTAAGTACACTAGCCACATTTACTTCAATTGTTCCCCATCACCGGTAAAAAGCTACACCACGTGATCCATTGTCACTAACTTACCATCCAAGTTTCTCAAACATATAGAAGTTAGAATGTACAAATTTCTTGAAAGCATTTATTATCGAAATTCAGAAGAATGAGAAGGGCCCCACACTCTGGTCTTTGCATGTATCTCTGAAACCTCATTTAAAGTCTTCGGTTTGGGTTTGGATGGGTCCCACTCTCTCACGCAGTCTCTGCCTTTGACCAAAAGCACCCTATCATTACATTTTTTTTTAACTAAAAAAATAGCCACAACAAAAGCTGTTTCCTTCATTAATTTCTCTTTGTCATTGATACTTCGAAAATCGTCAAAAATCCAACGATTCATAATTCTTTAGAAAGCTCCCAAATATATCATTTATTTGCCCTTTTTACTTAAATAAAATATTATCTGGATTTATTCCCTTTTTAAGTGGTGGAACCATACCATATAACCTAACAAAACATAGACCATTTCTAATTTCTGTGACTCCTCCTCACATAGAATCTCCCAGTTTATACGTATGTATGTGTCTATATGTATACGTAACATATAAAATACATGTGTATTATAAAATGAAAGGACACATAAAAACAATGCATACGTCCCAATGTATGTTTGATAGTTCTTAACTTTTTATACTCTTTTTTGGGTATTTGCGAAAAGATTGAGACTCCACATAGAGATGCCTTATATTTTATTTATATCTTTATAGATTCTCCATCCATTGATCACCTATCATTTATAAATATTCAGTTATTATCCACGTATACGTGTATATATATATATATTCTCATGTAACAATGCATCAATTTGAGTATATGCCAAAATTAAAATTTTTAAAAATATCTTTCTTTCAAGACATAAATAAATCCGCACCCGGATTGCCTCGAATCCATTACCGTTTTATAAATATACGTGGAGATATCAATTTTCTTGTAAAAATTGTCAATAGTGAAAAATTATGCTACATTGCATGTTCATGCATTATTTATTTATTTGTAGTTGATAATTTGAGCATTTAACTATTTTACTCTCTCTCTTTCTCACTCTCTCTCTCTAAAAAAAATACTTGTCTTTCCTAAAGCAAAGAAGCAAAGAATCGTGTCCTCTTACACATTCACAGGCTTTTTGCATTTTTTTGCAAGGATCATTTCTTTTCTTTTCTTGGCTTCGAATTCAGCTCCCTCTTCTTCTTCTTTATTTACTTTCTTTCCCACTTTTCTTTATTTAAATATTTTTATTTCTTTATAATCTGATCAGATAGATGGTTTCCTCTTCTTTATGTGCAACTGTGCAAGAACACATGGTTTTAAAGCTTCGAATCTCTCCCTTTGCTTCTTCAATTATCTTTAATCTCATGACTCAAGATTTCAAATTCCCTAAATCTTGTCTTTAAATTTCTTTCTATTTATTTACATCTAATTGAATCCTAATCAATCCACACTGTCTTTACTCTGTTTTTTTCTTCAACGTTGAAACAAAAACTTTATCTCTTCTATCTGAAAGATTGAAACTTTATCAAAATGGCTTCAACATTATCATCATCATCATCATCATTATTGCCACCATCTTCATATACAGAGCTAAAAGATGCTTGGCATCCATCAACAACAACAGTGAACACAACAGAATCAAGCTACTGGTTTAACTGGAGGGTTATGATCTGCTGCATATGGATGGCTATAGCGATGGTGGTCACTGCTTTTCTTATATTCAAGTACGAAGGCTTTCGCCGGAAACGAAGCGGAGACGGTGGCGACGGAGGAGAGAAAGAGTGGTCGGGAAATGTATATGAAGATGAGACTTGGAGGCCTTGTCTCCGCAATATTCACCCAGCTTGGCTTCTTGCTTTTCGGGTTGTTGCCTTCTTCGTTCTTCTCATTATGCTGATCGTTATTGGCCTTGTTGATGGACCTACCATCTTCTACTACTATACACAGTAAGCTCTCTCTCTCTCTTGATAATAGTTAGAACGGGACTTTCTTGATTTCGATTTCTTGTGGGTTTTGAAAAATAAATCGAAACTTTTCTTGAATTGTGTTTGGGGGTGATTAAAGATTTTGCAGATTGACAAACATAGATGCAAGAATGTAAGCTTCTTGATTATGATTTCTGTTGGGCTTTCGAAAAAAAAATTATAACTTTTCTTGAATCGTTTTGTGGGAAAGCAAACGTTTTCGCAGGTTTACACAAGCATTGAGGCAATAATGTGACATTTTTTTATTAAGATTTCTGGTGGGGGTTTTGGAAAAAAATGGAACTTTTATTGAATTGTTTTGTGGTAAAATAAAGATATTTCAGCTTCACAAGCATAGAGACAAAAATGTCTGCAGCTTCACAGAATCACAGGCATAGAGGCAAAGAATGTCACAGAATCACAGGCCTTAATTAGAACAAAAATTTGAAATCTTTCTTGAATCATTTAGTGAGAAGTTAAAGAATTTGCAGCTTCACAAGCATATAGAGACTAGAATGTGAAATTCTTGATTAAAAGATTTATGGTGGGTTTTAGAGTTTTTTTTAGAGGGCAAGAACTGGTTTTGAATCCAATCTAACAATAAATACAAAACCAATATCTCTGTTTTTTTTTGGGTCTCTAATGGTTTTTTTTTTTTTTGTTCTGGTCTCTTTTGTTTTGATTTGCAGGTGGACTTTTGCACTGATCACTCTCTATTTCGGAGTAATGTTCTGTTTCAAAACCTGATTACTTAATATGCTTATAACTTGTTAGCAACATTGCTCAAGTTTCTTACATTTATCGATATCTTTATACAGCTAGGCTCGCTTCTTTCGCTGCACGGATGCTACCAATACAACAAAAGAGCGGCTGGAGATAGAGTAGATAGCATCGAAGCCATAGCCATAGACTCAGAGAGGGCAAGATCCAAAGGCTCTGATAATACTCTTCAACAGAGTCAATACTCTAGTAATCCAGCTGGTTTTTGGGGTTATGTTTTCCAGATAATCTTTCAGGTAAATCCATAACCACTCGACATGGTAATATCAAATTTATATGAGCTGTTGATTGGATATCGCGTAAAACAGATGAATGCAGGTGCAGTTTTGCTCACTGACTGTGTCTTCTGGTTCATCATTGTTCCTTTCCTTGAGATCCATGATTATAGCCTCAATGTTGTAAGTAATTTAATAAGCCATATTAAACTTCTGATTCTGTTTTTGTTTTGGGGGGTCAAATTGATGATCAATTTGTTGGTGGTCGGGTGGTTCTCTTCCTGTGGTGAGTGTCGGCCTTGTTGGTCTAGGCCAAAGATCGATTCCCCGCGGGAGCGGAATTACCAGGACAAGCACTTGGCCAAATGGGGCATTATAAGTGGGATAAGTGGGCTGTGTCACTCCCACCCGGGAGATTAGTTTGGACCTTTGGGCTTGGGATTACTCTCAGAGGCCGAAATGCATCAAAAAAAAAAAAATTTGATGATCAATTCATATAACAAAATATGATCAATATTGCAGCTGGTGATCAACATGCACTCTCTTAACGCACTTTTTCTGCTTGGTGATACTGCCTTGAATTCTTTGGTAAGATTCAAGATTGTCTTCTGAATCTTTCTCAAAAAAATTGAATACGTTTGCTTAACTCATAAATTGATTAACATTCATTGCAGAGCTTTCCATGCTTCAGAATTGCTTACTTCTTCTTCTGGACAATAGCTTATGTCATATTCCAATGGACCCTCCACTCCTTAATCCATATATGGTAAAACTTGTTACAAATTATACTGATATTTTTTTCTACTGTAACTATTCTTAACTTTGACAGTAATCACTCCTTACTGTTGATTAATAGGTGGCCTTACCCATTCCTAGACTTATCATCACACTATGCTCCACTATGGTAACTTCAAAAATTCATAATTTTTTATTTCTCCATTGTTTAATTGTAAATTTATGGCTGTTGACATATGATTCAAATGATGCGGGGTTTTTGTACAGGTATTTCTCAGTTGCAGTGATGCATTTGCCATGCTATGGAGCATTTGCCTTGTTGGTGAAGCTAAAACATCGGCTTCTTCAGAGATGGTTTCCTGAGTCTTACGAGAGCCCTCGGTAGTAGCCTGCAACGCAAGCAACCACGTTTGATTGGAAGTTTTTTTAAGTAGAAAGAAGGATTTTTGAAAGATACAGAAAGGAAAGAAAAAAAAGTGTGGAGCAATCAAACTCATGCTTATAAATATAATTAATTCTTTGCTCATATCATATAAGAGTGATCATTATATATATCTACGTAGGTGCAAGTTACATTACTGTATGAGCTTTTTTTTTGTTTGACCACAAAACATTACTGTATGAGCTTGTTTGAAAATGTGACAATTTAGACAAGTAGAAGAATGGTGAAGAGCGAAATGCAGTATTTAATTAATCTACATTTTTTTTTCAATTTATCTGATAATAAAAAGTATATGTAATCCCACGACCACACCTAGCTAGTTGTCGTTATTAACACAGCACACAACAACACTAGTGTTTCAACCAAGTTGTCTTGGTCTAGTGGTAAGAAATGTTTATGTGGACTTTCCCATCTGGATTCGAGTCACCTTGACCATAGTAGATTTAACATGATTTTCTCTGGCCTATAGGGATTAGTCGGATGTATAGCAAACCCCAAATTATCCCATATTAATAAAAAAAATAAAACACTAGTGTTTCAAGTTTTTGTTCCATTATTTTTCCCTTAATTATTGTTTCAAGTTTTTCCCAAATGAACACTTAAAAAGTAAAATTATAATACTTATTGTCGTAATAACACTAGTTGTTCAAGCTTTTTGGTCTTCGAATTTTAAAAGCTTCACACCGGGTTAAGAAAAATTAAGCTTCAATAATGCCTCCCTTGAATAATTTACAAAGCAATTTACCCTAATTTAATTTGGGCTTGAAATGAAATGGCCCAAGGCCCAAACATTAGAAATGTTATCGATGGGATATCACAGTTACATTAGCAATTGAAATGGCGGAAGCTTTTAGACACAGACTCAGAGTAGTGAGTAAGGTCAACGTCTTCGTCTTCTTCCTCGCTCTGCGCCGCTTTCTCGCTCACGCAATCTCGTAAGCTTCTTCTAATTTTCCTCTTAGTTCATTGATAATCCTAATTTCTCTCATTCAACAGAAGAAACTTGACCTAGATTAGTCCCAGATTGCTCGGGCCCTGACGACGAAATTGGATGATCTTTGAGTTTTCCAGCTTGCAGTATAATGAAGTAAATACTCGCATCCTTAGAGATATTAGTGTTAATGGAAAGATTATCTAAACAAAGAATGTCTGGATGAGTTTTGTGAAGTCTGGAATTTCAGTGTTTCTTGAAGTCTTTGTGAGTTATGTTTTTTTTGCTTCAACAAGTAATCAAAGATAATCCTGCGGCTTTATAGTCACTTTCCTATTTAGCATCCTTGCGAGCTTAAGCGAGCTTTCGTTACAAGTGTTTTTGCAGTCTTGTGTCTGCAAACTATCACAAAGTTTGGAAATTGTGGATGAAAATACTTAGCATGTAAATCTTCTGTTTTTGTTCAAAGCCTCTAAGCTTGTATGTTGTTTTACTTTATAAGCTGATAGAGCGTTTTCTTTTGAACAGAACCATTTGGAGAAAGACATGGCAATGATGGGGGACAAACTGATACTGAGAGGGTTGAAATTCTACGGTTTCCATGGAGCGATTCCTGAAGAGAAGACGCTGGGCCAGATGTTTATGCTTGACATTGATGCATGGATGAGTCTCAAAAAGGCCGGTGAATCAGACAACTTAGCAGATTCAATCAGCTATGTCGACATTTACAAGTTAGTTTTTTTTTTCCCAACGTCAACAGAAGTTGCTAGAGATAGTAAAAATATGAAAAAGGTTTCCTGAACAAGATAGTTAACCCCATCCGAAAATGAATAGGTTTTGCTTATATAATCTGAAAGTTACCATGGATTCAAATTCAATACCATCACCGTCCAACATGATCTGTGGCACTGAATGATGCATCAAAGATCAATGTTGATGTTACTGTATAATATGGATATGATCCTCTGAAATGGAAGATTTGGAAAGGTTGTGATAGGAGTGAGTCAGTGACCAAAATTTGCATATGCAATACCTTTGAAGCTATGCGTAAAAAAACTGTATTATGTTTTTTTTTTTAAATGTGGAATGGAATGATAATTTCAGCTTGGCAAAGGAAGTTGTAGAAGGGTCATCAAGAAACCTTCTCGAGGCAGTAGCAGAACTCATAGCTTCCAAAACTCTGAAAACATTCCCTCAGATAACAGCTGTTCAGGTAAAGCTATGGAAGCCAAATGTTGCGCTTATTCATAGCACTATCGATTGCTTAGGGGTCGAGATTTTCAGAGATCGTGCAACTGAATGAATAACACTAAACGAATCATTTGTATCTCAATTCCGTTATCTCAGTTGTATCCATGGAATTTTCAATTTCATATCCAGAAGCTTGAAACATGTCAAAAGACTTTGAAGAGTATCTAATTCTCTATCACAAAGCTAAATTGAGAGAGATTGGGGAATGAGATGGTACTTTTACCTGAACTTTGTGGCACTTAACATTCGTTTCTTTTTGCAATTTTTATATGTAAGGGTCATTTTTGAACAAAAAGCAAACATAAGGACCTCTATTGAAAACATTGTTCAGATGCTATAATGCTATAAACTTCACATTTTGAAGAGAGGGAGAGAGAGAGAGAGAGAGAGAGAGAGAGAGAGAGAACAAGTGATAAGAAAGAGAAATCGAAGTTGCAGAAATTCCAAGTCATACACAGTCGGCCTTTGCTTTGAGCAAAGACATAAACTGTTCCCTGTTTTTTACTTTTGTCTTTGAAGGTTGTCTTTACTATTTCTCTGCAATTACCAAAAGGTAAAAAACTAAAAATTAGTACCCATAAATCTCTCCTCTCTTCCCATGTGTGATTGTTCTGTCGATTATGCCATGGCAAGTTTAGCACTTGAGAGCTCTCTCATCTGTTTATAGTTGCGCAACATGTGTTTGTATAAATGCCTGAGAGAAGCTGCTTGCTTCTGAGTTTCGTACTTTCTATTGGTAGTAGATTTTTTTGGGTATTAATTGCTTGCTTTTGAGATAGTCCGGTATTAAAACTCTGATCCCTTCTTCGATTTTTGTTTAGGATCAAGGAAAATGATTTTCTGAGAGATTTGGCTGATGATGGCGCTTACTCGACTGGTTCCTTCCTCTCCAGAAAAGATCTTCTTTTTCTCCGGCTTTCTCCACCCATCAATACCTCTGGAGACTCGCAGATGTAACCAAAGTACTAGTACCAGTTCCAAGAAACTCGGAAGTCTGTCTCTGAACATCTCATGTTCAGCTCACAAGATTGTCCGGAGTCCATCTTTAGACAGGCATGTGGTGAAGCAGAACAGAGTTAGGTTTGTGCAGAAGTTGAAAACTTTACTTCTCTCTAAACCAAAGCATTACATACCAATTCAAATCCTCTACAAATGCCTATCCTACCTTTCCATTGAAAATCCTCGGACAATTCTCTCCATGATCCGTCGGTATCCCACAATTTTCCAACTGTTTACAACACCTACACCCCATTTGCCTATGAATGCCACCAAACCGTTATCTCAACTCTGTGTCCGTATGACATCGGCTGCATCGTCCCTCGCCATGCAAGAATTGAATCTTAAGTCTGAAATTGCAGACAAATTGGCTACTAAGCTCCAGAAGCTGCTGATGTTGTCATCTCACCGCAGGTTGCTTTTGTCTAAACTGGTTCACATCGGCCCGGATTTTGGCTTCCCTCCTAATTTCAGGTCCCGGCTCTGCAATGACTATCCCGAAAAGTTCAAGACTGTGGATACTTCCTATGGAAGAGCGCTAGAGCTTGTCTCATGGGATCCTGATTTGGCGAACCAAATGCCATCTCCTCAAGTTGATAGGGGTTTGATTGTTGATCGTCCTTTGAAGTTCAAGCGTCTGAGTCTCCGGAAAGGTTTAAACTTGAAGAGGAGACACCAAGATTACTTGATCAAATTCAGAGAATCACCTGATGTGTGTCCTTACAATACATCATCTGAATGTCTGGCGAACGAGTCGATTGAAGCAGAGAAGCGAGCATGCGCAGTTGTAAGAGAAGTGTTGGGGCTAACGGTCGAAAAAAGGACTTTGATTGACCATTTGACACATTTCAGGAAGGAGTTTGCATTACCAAACAAGTTAAGAGCATTGATAGTGAGACATCCAGAGCTATTCTATGTGAGTCTAAAAGGCACGAGAGACTCTGTGTTTCTCGTCGAAGCGTACAATGACAATGGTGATCTTCTAGAGAAAGATGAGACATTGGGGATAAGAGAACGCTTGATAGATCTTGTTCAAGAAGGAAAGAGAATTAGACGTGAACGGAGAAGGAAAGGCACCATACTTGGCGATAAAAGCATGGAGGAGTATAGACAAGATGATAATAGTGATGCTGACATCAGTGATCTAGATGGTGAATATGAAGATGGGTTTGAGAATTTGTTTGATTCAGAAGATTCAGGTGTGGAATATCATTTCGATGAAGAAGATGATAATGAGGCGTGGGTTAGTAGTGGTGAAAGTGTAGAGTATTGGAGTAGAAAGCTTTCTTCCACTTCTTCTGGTATTAACAGTGATGAAGCAAAGAGTATTATTGAATCATGGTGATGGAAAATGTTAAAAGAGTAGAGAAGACCCATCAACGTTTGATATTGTATACTCACAAAATTGTACGCAATAACAGTGTTTCTGTTCATTATCTTATTCCCATTGGCTTTAACAAGATCTAGAAGCGAAATTAGCATACAAAACTGTGAATGTTCCCTTTCTTATTTTCTTAACTGTTGTTCGAGTCTCTCAATGGCTGCGCCAACACCACTCGTGACCTCGCCATGGTGGCCCGTGTCATTATTTTTGCCTTCATTTGCTTTCTCCATGAGCTTCAGTTGTAACCAACCTATAGAACCAATGCGGTTTTCACTTAGTTTAATCCAATTCCAATACTCCCTAAGACTGACTCTCTCTTTTTCTTATATGAAAACCACTTGGAAGAAGTTTAATGCAAACTGTAAAGTAATTACCAAGAGGGAAGCAGACTGTGGCTCCAAGAATTGAACCGAGCATCACATTCCGCGCACGCCAAGCAAGAGACCCCGGCACTGCCACATTTTGATTTGAGATAATGATATGTTAGGACACGAAAAAAGTAAACATTTTGCATCTAGTAAGCCATAAGTCCAAAGGAAGATGCAGAGAGTGTGGTATGTATCAGTACTGATTAGGCCAAATACTGCAGCAGTTGCTGAACCAGCTCCTACGACATTGAACACATCATGCACTCCTCGCGTCTCAGCTAAAAAGTTTTGTAGACTAAAGAATGAGGCAGTGAACATCCCAAGGCGCATCCCTCCAATGAGGGAGCCACGAGTTACTCGGGTGAATCTTTTCTCCATTGCATCTCGCATCAATCTGTGTTGTTCTCGCTTATCCTGTGTACTACCCATCTTCAACATCACTTCTGCATCCTTGCTCTGTTTCAAACCACGGACACTAAGTTCAGCATTGGAGATAGATTCAGCAAAAGTCATAAACTTTGAGATCCTATGGGTTCAGTTTAATACCAGAATTCAATAAGTTACTAGCAATACACAAAGATAGTGACATAAACCTCAAGGAAATTTGTATGTTTAGGCTTTAGATGACACTATATCATGAAGAGGAACCATCGAAAATGCATCTAAAGGAACCTCCTTTGTAAATGAATGTAGACATACCACAGAAGCAGAAGCCTCTTTGCTCCCTCCATAGAGCAACCCAGCAAATATCCCAACAACAGTTGCTGTTCCCCAGTTGGGATTTCCAGCTAATCTTGAAGAATTCTGTTTCATACAACAACAGCAGCAATCAAACCTCAAGTAAACTATAAAACCACTTCATCAAATCCCTAATTTGATATAGATTCTTAAATGACAATCATAAAGAACACACTCAAAAACAACGAATCGTCAAAGCCTTACCTCTAGTAAGCAACGGAAATCGAAAAAGAAATGAAATTTCAAATGAAGTGATTCCGATTCGAATAATCTATTCTATACATTTGAACAATAAAACCTGAACCAATTTGTAGCTTTTGAAATCGTAGAGAGAGAGAGCATAAAAATCTCACGCCTGGGACAGTTTCTTCGAGTTTTTCTACAGCTTCCATAGATCAAACAGTATCGAGTCTTCACAGTAAACGATAAAGATGAATTTCCGATCGCCCTCTCCGCCGCAATCGCTTTCTCCGTCAGTCCTTCTAAAGGTAGAAGACGACCAGCACAGTTTCATTAATCGTCATCAGCGATAAATCTTAACCGGATGAATTTGGTTTACCTGGTCGGATTAGACCAATTTTGATTTTGGCTCTGGATACGACGTCGTTCCGTTGTCTTCCTTTTCGGATCAATGGCTAGAATGACTTTAATGATCTAAAACAAATTCACCTCTAACCTTTTTTTTTCTCCATAACCTTATAACCTTACTAACATGTGTATATCCCATTTTACCCTTACAATAAAATATTAAACAAATAAAATAAAACTAAAAAAAAAGAAATCTAGAAAAAACAAAAAAAAACAACCAATCGCGTTTCTTCTTCCATTGTTTCTTCTGCTCCTTCCCGTCGCGATTTCCTGTCGACGTCCAGCTCCTTCACCGTCGTCTTCATCAGCTCCGTCGTCTTCATAGTCCTCTGACTTGGTATTCAGGTGAGTTTTTGCTCTTTTTCTCTCTTTTTGTGTCTTCTTCCATGCTACATTGATCTGAAAATTGATAATCAATTTGAAACATTAGATTGAGATTGAAATTGAAATTGGGTATTCAATCAAATTGAAATTGGGTATTCAATTAGGGGATTTCCAAGTAATATTGAATAACCCAAGAGTATATATACGTAGTCTAAGAGAAGCTTATGTTGATAATGCATGAATTTGTAGAGATTTAGAAGCTCTGAATCTGAATCGGAGCTGGTAATGTGTCTGGTATTACTAGTTTACTGGTATTACTAGTTTACTGGTATTACTAGCTAATGTTTTTAATTTCGTACATCTGGTATGACTAGTCACTGGTATTACTAGCTAATGTTTTTAATTTCGTACATCTGGTATGACTAGTCACTGGTATTACTAGCTAATATTTTTAATTTCGTACATCTGGTATTACTAGTCACTGGTATGACTAGTTCATTTGGTACATCTGGTAAGACTAGTCACTAGTATGACTATTTAATTTGGTACATCTGGTAAGACTAGTCACTAGTATGCCTATTTAATTTGGTATATCTGGTAAGACTAGTCACTAGTATGACTATTTAATTTGGTATTACTGGTATATCTGGGATTACTGAGTTGTAATAAATACTAATGTTGTTTAATTTTTCTTTTTTCAGGGCACAATGAATAGGAGTAAGTTCACAGTCATAGATTTTGATTATGGGGGATATTATTCAGGCGGACAATGGATTGTAGGAGAAGATCCCAACTATACTTTATTGATGAAAGAATCGTTGGAGGAGTTAACTTTTTGTGGGTTGGTTAGTAGAATATGCAAGAAGATTAATGTTGATGAAGATACGACGAAGCTGAAGCTAACTTACATTCCATTTAGAGCGGATCAGAATAAGGCTAGTATAATCTTGGATGACGAAGATGTTATAGCATATGTAATGAGATACAAAGATGATTGGGCTAGTGTTTTGCATGTGGAACTCTTGGAAGGAGTCTCGCAAAACAAGAATTTTGAGAAACGTTCAAGAGAGGATCGAGGAAGTGGAGTTGATGTATGGAATGAGGAGATTGTGAGTGATGGTAGAGCTAACGATTGTATGATGATTTCTCATAACACAGAATATGAACCAACAGAACAGTTGCTATTGGACAATGCTCCTCATGATGCAGATTGTGAAAATGATCAACATGAAGAAGTTGCTTACGATGTTGAAGTTACACCTAATGCACAAGCAAATGAGGTTGTCCATCATGAATGGGATGATGGTATTGACATGACTTTAGGTCAGGAGTTTGAGAGTAAACGAGCAGTGCAAGATTTAGTTGAGAGAGCTGTACATCTGAATTGTTTTGAGGTTGCTACAGTGAGTTATGCTCCGTCTATATCTGAATCTGGATCTCTGTTTCTTTTACAGTGAGTTGAGAGAGCTGTACATGCAGCTGCAAGCATTTTGATATTGACAGGTACCCGTGTGTACATGCTATAGCGGCTGCCACCACGTACGCGAAGTCAGGGAAGCCACTCGAGTTGCATGAGTTATGCTCCGTCTATTATTTGATGGAGCAGTGGTCATTGGCATATCATAGGACAATTTATCCAGTGCCTCATATGTCTGAATGGAATGTTCCCGAGGAAGTTAAAGCATCTTGCGTCATACCTCCTCCTTATACCAAAACAAAAGGAAGAAATAGAGTAAATCGGTACCCATCAGTTGGAGAACCTCGAAGAAGAAGAAAGCGTGGTGGGGTAATTCATGGCTTATTTGGTGATAATCCTGGAACCAGTACCTAACTCGTTTGTGTAATTCCTTTGTGTAACTTGTTTGAGTTGTTGGATGTTAATTTCTGTCTCGGTAACACTGGGTAACACTGGTATTTAACACTGGTAATTCTGGTTTAATGTTAATTTCGTTCTCGGTAACACTGGTAACACTGGGTAACATCGGTATTTCTGGTTTAATGTTAATTTCGGTCTCGGTAACACTGGGTAACACTGGTATTTTGGAATTTTAATTTGAATTGAAAAATTCACAAAAAAAAAGAACAACAAATATAAAATAGTAAAATTTACGATACATAAGTAACTATTAAATGTTAAAAAAATGTGTATTAGGTTTATAAAATACATTTATACCATAATGATTTGTTATTAGAAAATTTACACAAGAACCACCTTATACTATTAGGATCACTTTGTTAATATGAACCACCTTATGATGTGAAATGAAATTAAAAAGAGTTTTATGTAATATTAATGCACACAGTCATTGGAAACATACTTTAATTGACTAAAATAAACTGTAAAACTAGAAAACACATTTTAAGAGGTAGGTAATACTAAATTAATTTGAAAACACCCAAAAGTACAATTATTTACAAATTAGTAATACTAGATTACTAGGGGATAACTATGTGTTAATTTTCGCAGGCCCAATTTTTTTTTCCCGGGCCCAATATTTCGTTTTCGCGGCTTTTATAATTTTTTGGATTTTCCCGGGCCCAATTACTAATAAACAAAAAAAAAATATATGATTGAATTTTTTGGATTTTCTCAATTTTTTTTTTCACTTTCTCTCTCTTCTCCTTCACCCTCTCGACGGCGACTCCCCTTTCTCTGTTTAGGGTTTGGAGATTCTGGATTCAGGTAACATCTTGTTTAGGGTTTATAGATTCTGGATTAATGTTAGATTTTCTTGGGTTTGTAGATTCTGGATTCATGTTAGATTTTCTTGGGTTTGTAGATTTTGGATTTTTAGGGTTTGTAGATTCTGGATTTGTTTTCCTTTGTTTAGGGTTTATGTTTGGACCCGAGTTATAGTGACGAGAAGCGGAGGAAGAAGGAAATCGACATGGTTTAATCGATATAGGGATTCCATTTTCTGAATTTCGATTTCCTGGGTAATACTGAACATAGTAATACGTAGTAATACTGAACCAACTTTGTTTCCATGTTAAAGATATGGACCCGAGTTATAGTGACGAGAAGCGGAGGAAGAAGGAAATCGACATGCTTTACTTCCTAGCCGACGCGGACATGGACATTCCGGTGAGAGACATGGACATTCCGGCAAGAGACATGGACATTCCGGCAAGATGTCCATGTGGTGCACCAATCATTGAAGTGTTTGAATTGAGGGTGATTCAAAAACCAACTTTTCTCCTCTGCTTTAAGCGGATGCTTTAACCCGCTCATAAGTGTCTCCACCGCTTGGCTAACATAACACCTCGTCCCGACCTTGATTTTTTTCATATACTCTGTCGGCTGGAACCACATATCCAAAGGTTGCAGTGGTTCGGTTTCATCTTCGGAATCCTGCAAGACATGTATGTTACTTTTTGTTTTAGAAATTTTGGTTCCTGTATTACTGCTCTAGTATTACTGGACTAGTAATACTGGACCAGTGGTCCAGTATTACTAGTCCAGTAATACTAGAAACCCATAAACTTACAAGTGCATAATCCCATAAATTTCAACTTCCGGTACTAACTAAAACGATTAGATTTACTTGTGTGCATCAACAGAGTCTGTTCCTAATCAATTTGAACCCAAATTCGATAATTGATTATGCACTAACAAAAGGATGAGTTACATACCGGGATCCTACATACCCCCGTTGAATGTTCTTCAATTGCAACTATACGCTCGGATACCGTTTTTTCGTCACTGGAATCCGATTTTTCATTCTCTGAAACCGTCGGGGTCTCGTCTTCATAGACGATCCTCCTAGATGGTCTCTTCTCCTTCTCTGGAACCGTATCTGGAACCTCTTCTCCTAAACCGTAGTTTGCATTTTTTGTTCTTGCCATAGTGTTACCAAGTATTACAGAACTTAGGGATGAACTTAGTCGATTTGATCTGGGAAAGGAAGGATTTGATTTTTTGGTGGGAAATATGGCTGCAAATCGCGAAAAAGATGGTCAAAAAGAAGAAGGTAATTTTCGGTAAATCGATCGCGAAGAAGAAGAAGAAGGTAAATAGGTTTTAGAGAATAGGTTTTTTTTTTTTTTCTGTTTTCGGGTCTGGGTCGGATTTAGAGTGGATTTGGGTCGTAAATATGTAATACTCTCAGGGTTAGTTTTGTTATTTAACCCTTTTTGGTTAAAAAAAGAAAACCAAATCAAATTCAATTTTATAAGGAGGTTATTCTGGGATTGTTTTCAAAGCTGAAGGTCATCGTAGTGTTTGATCCTTCCTTTTCGCATTATTCTTTTGCTTTGTTGTTTAGCCGCCGGGAAGATTGGCTCAGAACCAGCAGAGATAGTCGCCATGGACGCAGCACATTGCTATCTCGAAGGAAACGCCGACGCCGTGGAATTTTGCACTCATGAACCTTACGCGAACTTGCTTGCAGCTTCTACTTACACTCTCCAAGAAGGAGATCTTCCCTCTCGATCCGGGTCTGTGTATCTATTTGACGTCGGAGATGTGGAAGATGTTGGCTTAAATCTTCTCCAGAAAATTGACACCGCCGGAGTTTTCGATATTCGGTGGAGCCGCGGCGGCGATGGAGGCGGAAGCGTGGCGCTTGCTCAGGCTGATGCTGATGGATGCTTGAGAGTTTACAAGATAGATGAGACTGAAGAAAAAGGTAAGGGCTTTGATCTTTGCTTAGAGCTCCCCCTGAATCAAATCACTCCGTAACTAAGTGAAACAAAATTGGAACTTTAGGGCAATGCAATTGGGAAATCTCTAAAGGATCAATTTGTTTGTTTGTTCTTAAGATGCATCTAAGTTTTGTTTTGTTAGCTTGTTGGCAATCTGAGTAAAGTTTTAATCTTGAAACAGGTAACTCTCTAAGAGAAGTCTCTGGTGAAAAAATCAGCTCATCAATGTGTCTTTGTTTGGATTGGAATCCATCTTCAACATCAATTGTAGTGGGTCTATCAGATGGCTCAGCTTCAGTTGTTTCATTCACTGATTCTAACCTAGAAACAGTCCAAGAATGGAAAGGGCACGATTTTGAGCTTTGGACAGCCTCATTTGATCTCAACAATCCTAGTTTGGTCTATACTGGATCAGATGATTGCAAGTTCAGCTGTTGGGATATCAGAGATAGTCCGGCCGACAATGGGGTTTTTCAAAACTCCAAAGTTCATACAATGGGTGTTTGCTGTATTTCCCCAAATCCGAGTGATCCCTACTCTATATTCACTGGAAGTTATGATGAAACCTTGAGAGTTTGGGACACGAGATCTGTTTCGAGACCTGTGAACGAAACATCAGTGTCTCTAGGTGGAGGAGTGTGGAGAATCAAGCACCATCCGTCTCTGAGCGGTGTTGTTTTGGCAGCTTGTATGCATAACGGTTTTGCTGTGGTGAAAGTTAGTCATGGGAAGGGTGAAGTAATGGAAACTTATAACAAGCACGAATCTCTTGCCTATGGAGCGGATTGGTACAGAGGGAAAGATCAGAAGAGAAGTGTTGCGGCAACTTGCTCTTTCTATGATTGGCTTCTTAGAGTACGGATGCCAGAAACTGATTTGTCCACGTGATGTGGAAAATCCTGAACTTAGGAACACAGTTTTTGAGGTACATTCATCTGTGCTCCGTTTAGAATCAGTAAATGGCATTGAGCTCTGATGTTGAAGGGTCAAGTTCCTGGATTTTGTTTTCCTTTTTGCCTAGAATGTTGGATTCAAGTTGGTTCAAGAATAATTTGATAGAGCTGCAGTGAATTTAATCACATGTGGAGTTGAAACCGTATTAATGTCCTTCTCTGAGATTAACCATCAAACATTTAATGTCCATATTTAAACCATCAAACACGGAAATGGAAGATCCCCTCAGTCGTGGATGCTCACCGGAAAAGCCTAAAACATCCGAAAAAAGAAATTAAGATCCAAAGGAATAATTGAAAAGAAGGTTTAGCAGAGGAGGCGAGAAAAGGACCTTGAATGAAGGCAAGAAACGGGCTTTGGTGACTTCATCTTCCCATTCAAGGATTTCTATCCATTTTTCGTGTGCCTCTATGACAAGATCGCCTCTTGGGACACTTGTGGAATTGAGTGGAAGTTTTCTTAGCCCTGAGCACCCATTGACCAAGATTTTCTGCAAACAGGGAAATGGCAGAGGACTCCAGTGGATGCTCTTTAGCATCCTAACATTTTCCAACCGCAACTCTTTTAGTTCTTGGAATGGAATAAGATTTTGCTGCTCAGCTTTCTCTTTGTTTATTACTTCTTCTAGTTGACTTGCTGAAATTACTCGTAGAACCGTAAGATTTGGAGCAAAGAGCAGCCATGTCAAATCCTGCAATCCTTTGCAGAATTCTAAAGATACTTGCGAGAGGTTTGGGAAGAATGGGGTAGTCGTCGGGATGTGCTGAGGCAAAACCGTCTCTTTTCTCTCTACCTTGATCTCAGAAATTTCAGAGTGTGCAAGATGAAGCTCTCGAAGACTGTCCATGGTAGCTACAAATGAGATTTCAGATGATTGCGGATCAAGATTTTCGATGCGCAGAACTCGTGTACAGCTTGCCAACCTTTGGCTGCTAAGAAATTGTTCCAGAATAGAGGCAAGACCAAGAGTTATGGTTAAAGTTTGCAAATTTTCCAAGAGCTCCAACTCATCCAAAACACAGGGATCTTCGTAGAAACCAGAAACATATAATCTCAACACTTTCAAATTCGTTAAACCCGATATGCCATAGATACTCTCTACCATCCTTGTGTACTCCAAATTCAGATATATAAGTTTCCTTAACCCTAGTATACCAGCAGGCAAAAGCGTTATCCGTGTCCGTGATAAGCTCAGATACTGCAATGAGACACATTCTGATATTTCCTCCGGCAAATGTCTGAGTTCCATGTTCCTTGATAGATCTAGAACAACTAGCATTGGCATCAACCGAAAGAAGCTGTCTGAGATTTGCGCCAAGAAATTCTTTTGGAGTAGCAAAGTTATAAGTTGTGGGGATTCAGGAGCACCAGGTATAGTTTCAATGTAGTTAAACATCAATGACACCCTTCTTGCAACTTTCCACTTCTCGATCTCAGGTATGTTTCTCAACTGTAAACCCGCTTGCACGATAGAGTTTTCTTTTTGCTTTCTGAAATCAGATGCTATCCACAATGCCATTTCGCGGACCACATCATGCATCTTCACCGTTTCTTGGTTCTCCTCCATCAATAAACATGAACGAAGTAGATTACCGATAATCTCATAACCCTGGTTCTCAGCTCTACCTTTGTTTCCATCTATAAATCCCTCCCCTATCCAGTAATCTACCAATTCATCTTTCTCAATGTTATGATCTTCTGGAAACAGAGCACAGTACTGGAAACACAGTTTGAGTTGCTCACTCTTTAAATTATCATAGCTATACTTCAGAATTGGTAGAATCTCATCTTCCATACCTGAAAACTCAGCTGCTGATGAAGTCAAAACGTCGATTGCTAGACGCCATTCTTGTACCGTTCTTTTATATGCCATTGTCTCACCAATGACGTTGAGGGCCAATGGTAAGCCGCGGCATTTCTTAGCAACTGTTCTCGCGAGCGTGGGAATGTCTGGGTGGCTCCCTAATGTGACCTCTCCTACTTTCTTTGAAAACAAATCCCACGCATCATCTGGGGTCAAACACCGGACTTCCATATCGCTGTCAACTCCCATCCTCCCGCAGATTTCCTTTAACCGAGTAGTGAATACTATTTTGCAGCCATTTTCTCTGCTCGGAAGAGGAACTCCCACCTCTGTTAAATCTACTTTACTCCATATGTCATCCAACAACAACACAAATCTTTTGTGCTTTAAGACATTGAAAATGTTGGAAGCTTTGATGTCCTCTGTTTTATGTTTCCACATGTTATTATCAGACCGCAACTTCTCCCATATCTCATCTTGGATCCTCTGGATCTGTAACTCCTTGGAGACCACAATCCAAATCACTATATCGAAATCACCTCCAACTCGAAAGAATCTATTGTTGATATGACTGAGAAGCGTAGTTTTGCCAACTCCGCCCATGCCATGAAGACCAAGAATCCCAATCTCGTCTTCCATTAGACGATTCCACACACTCTCAAGCATTGGTTCCATACCAATCATCGGTCGAGTAGGCCTTTCTTCCACTCTAGTTGCAACAACTCTCTCAGCCACCACCGCGAAATCTCCTTGAGATCTAAGAACCTCAAGTTTCTCTACCATCTCCATTACTCTCTTCCCGTAACGGTAACTTGAAACAAGATGCTTGGAACAATACCCACAAAGACACAACCTTGGGACTTGAACAGATCTCATCTTGAGCAGTTCGTTAGCTCGAGGCACAATCTCTTCCACCTTTGAAACCCATCCTTGAACTACAGCAAGTCGTTGTAAACCTCGTCTTTCTTCGGACACAATCTTTCTCAACAAATCTTCTCGTCGCTGCTCGATCCCCTCAAGAGCTCTCTGCAGAGCTACCAGATTCTCCTCGAGGCCATGAATGTAATCTCCGTTCCTACTTAAGCAATTACAAACACTGCTCATCAATTGATCACATGATATTGATACTGAGACACAACCTCCCATCGTGTGTTTACACAACAACGCTCCGTTTCACAAGAAGAAATAGGGATGGGCAAATGGTTATTCGGTTCGGTTCGGTTATTTCGGTTTTCGGTTATTTCGGTTTTCGGTTACGTTCGGTTATATCTTTTACTATCCATTCGGTTAGTAACAGTTTTCGGTTCGGTTTCGGTTCGGTTACCATTCGGTTCGGTATGGTTATCAAAATTAATAACCGTTTGGTAACCGAAATATTTCGGTTATTTTCGGTTAACCGAATGGTTTCGGTTATTTTCGGTTAAATTTCAAATATTTTCGATTATTTTCGGTTAAATTTTAAAATATTTTGGTTATTTCGGTTAAATTTCGGAAATATTTCGGTTTGTTTCAGTTATTTCGGTTATTTCGGTTATATGTCGGTTATTTTGGTTAATTAAGGGAAATAAACATAATTTTTTTTTTTTTTTTTTTTGATATCCATGGATACCGATTAGTTATCGGTTAATAACAATTCGGTTATCATAACCAATGAATATCAAAATTAAAAATCATTCGGTTATTATGAAGTAACCTGTAACCATAACCTAATCAAACTATTAATTTTGGTTCGGTTCGATTCGGTTTAATTCGGTTCGATTATTATGCCCATGCCTAACAAGAAAGAAGCAAACTTGTGGCAGAGAAAACTAGTAAGGAAGAAGAAAAAGTATAAGAGCTGCTGAGCTGTGAAAATGACTTCTTGCTAGTTGCTACTAAAAGTCGTCGCCATACTTCTTCATACCTAAGTTGAATAATAAATAACAGGAAAGATTAGAAATATATATATATACTAGTGTGTACACGTGGACATGAGCATAATTTTGTTTTAAAAAAATTTGGTATAATATTATTTTATTTTTATTAGTATGATTGTTAATGAATTTGTCTCTATTAGTTTAAGAAATGTGGATTGTTTATTCTTAAATTCTTTTTTCCTTTCTTAATTTTATGTTTATTTATGTATTTGTTTAGTGAGTGATCCACAATTTGATTTTTTTTTCTTTGGTTGACTATTTATTCAATTAGTTGGTTTTTAAAAGTTAAGTTTTTGTCATTTTAAAATTTAGGGAATTGTATATTTTTTAACCCAACTGAATACTAATAAAATAAATACTTCGAAATAGGGTTAGTTTTGTATAGTCCGAAAGTTACTTCAAATACTAATAAAATGAAAGTTAGTTTTGTGAATTTAGAATTCTCCAAACTTTAACAAAAAAAAAATACTTCGAAATAAGTCACTCTATTTTTATCTATTTTTACCTAAAATCGAATACTAATAAAATGTTCAGAATTTACTATTATTCATTTTCGATGATCCAGTGTTGGTGACTACAAAATAAATCTAATTTTATTTGAAAAACGATTTAATTTCTATAACTAATTTACTATCAAAATCATCGTAGATGTATAGGCTAATGGGAACATTTTAGATAATATGGGTCGATTTGGAAAAATATAAGAAATATGGGGCGAGCGTCGATTCAAATATTTAGAGAGAGAGAGAGAGTTCTTGTGAATATGATTATCCTGTAAAAAAACATAACCTACTGCTCTAAAACCCTCGTCTTCTCCGATCTCTTTCCCCATCGCCGGTGAGATTTCACTTTCAATTTCGATCACAAAGGATATGATCCGCGCGGACGTGGTAAACAATTTTTTTAATCTAATGGTATTTTATTTTATTTTGTCTCGTAATTAATTTAATTATCTCTCTCAGCTTAAGATCTGTGTATTTGTTTTTTTTTTTAATTTATGATCATGTATGTGTTTATTTATTGGATGGTACACATTTTTACCTCTTTTTTTTCTTTGGTGATCAATTTTATGCAATTAGTTGAGTTTTTTAAAATGAAGATATTTACATTTTAAAGGGAAGATATTTACATTTTTAAGTTGCATAATATTTTTTTTTTAATTTTGTTTCATGTGAAGTTGTTATTTTTGGAGTGTTTCATGTATGATTTTAACCCTATTTATGTGTGCAATATGTTTGTGATTCCTAAATCTATTTTTCTTTTATTTTTGTTAAAAAAGATTTCCATATATAACTGATTGTTTGAAGTCACAACATTTGTTTGATTTTATTTAGAATAAATCTAATCCATAATTTATAAACACTAAATTCTATAGTTTTTTTAAACTCTATAAATAAACTGATAAAAGTAAATTATTAAATTGAAATTTCTTTAGATTAATTCAATATAATCTATCTTCTATTAAGTAAATGTCTTTTCAAATTCTAGGGAAAACTATTGTATTAATGTATGGTAATTATTATGAGAATTGAAATATATTTACATATGATATATATTTTGCATATACAAAATTTTTATTTTATTTTCCAGTTACATTTATTTTTATTTTTTTTGTTAAAAATAATATCACAAAACACAACGATCTTAAATTTTCAAACTTAATTTATATTTTTGTGTAAATACTTTTAATATGTTTCTTAATTTTTTTTGGCTCTTATTCTCTTTTTCATAGTTATGTATAATTGCAATTATTATGTTAATTATACCTAAATTTTATTTATTTGTCTCTTTATTAGATGTAAACTTGCCAACTTATATTTTGCTTTATGAATTTAGTTACATATTTAACTTATTTATTTAATTGTTAGGACTTGTTTGATATTTTAATTTTTTATAATATTTGCGATACAACTTAGCCTAATTAAATATTTATAAAAATTGAAATATATTATGATAACCAAATTTATTAAACCTGTTATTATTTCAAAAAACTATATTCATATAAGTTTATTATTTTCTGGTTTAATTTAGATATGAATAATGCCTTTTCAATTTCTTTTCATAATGTTAAAATCAAATTTATAATTAATATATGTATTTAATATGTGTATTAATTTTTGGGATGCTGATGTGGCAGCATGAGAAAAGAGAAAAGCTTACTTTATATATTTATATATATAGATATACGAACTATTTTAAAAATCTTAAATATTATATAATGGGAAAAAATCTTTAAAATATACCAATTTTTTTTTTTTTTTTTTGTCAACAGCCTTGATACCTAACCCTATTCGGTGAACCAAATCGGGGGTATCGAGTTTACATAGGTGAAAACTGATGGGTAGACTCGAGCACCTCGTGCTAACTTGTCTGCCACTGTGTTGTTTGTGCGCGGGATTTGTGTGATAGAGAAAAAGGTGAAAACCTCCTTGCTCCTCTTGAACTCCTCCAACTGTAACGTAAATGCCGGCCACTCCTTCGGTGTAGACACCATCTTCACCAACTCTGAGCAGTCTGTAGCAAAAGCTATCGCCGTCTTGTGGTTTGCAATCATGCAATGCATCGCCCAGATGAGCGCTTCCAATTCCACGTGTAGCGGGGATAGGCTTCTTCGTAGATTACGGGCCCCCAAAATCTTTCCTTCAATTCCCTCCTGAAAGCAAAACCATCCTAAACCAGAAAATTGATCCCCTTCCTTCCATGATCCATCAATATAGCATGTGAACCCATTATATTCATTTTGTTCATTTATTCCCTTATTGAGACCCGGTAGTTGGGGATATATATCAGGTTCACTATTTTGTGCCGCTTCCCAAGTTGCTATTTCTGTTTCCGCTATCCTCAGAATCTCTTGTGGGTTTCTATCTACATTTGAGAACACCTTGTCGTTCCTTGCTTTCCAAATGTTCCACACAATCCACGGAAACATTATATTCTTTTCCTCATCTGGAAGTCTCCAAAATAGATGGTCAAAATTTGCGAAAACCGATGTCATCGGGAAAGCTCCCGGGGCCGATGGAATATGAGAGAGTGCCCATGTTTGTAATGCTGGTGGGCATTCAAACAATACATGGTTGATCGTTTCCCCCTCCACACCACACCTAGAACATTGTGTGTCACAATTTATTCCTCTAGCGCGTAGGTTCGCTGTGACCGACAGACACCCCGAGATTGCTTGCCATATAAAATGTCGTAATTTCGGTGGACAAGTCAATTTCCATGAGTGTGCCTGTAACTTCTTTATATCTGGACCGTTGAAGTAATTGTCGTCGTTGTCTGTGAAAAATATACCAATTATATAGAATAAAAAAATTGTTTTCTAAATCTTAGAAATTTTATAAAAATTGCAGTAAATAATTCGTGTATTTTTACAATATCAAAAGCTATTTGAGGAGTAAAAATAATTCGTGTATTTTTCTGCAATTTTTTAAAAGTTGATGTGTTTATAAGGTTTGCCCTTTATATATTCCGAAAGAGATATTTCTACGAAAAGAGTGAGTGATTCAGAAATCCGAACGATGACTTCCATTTTTCAAAGCAAAGAAATTCGTTGGAAAAGAAAAAATATATATATTTTGCCAGCAAGATTGGCACAAAACTCGAGCTGAGGACATCTGTAGGAGTTGTTTCGTCCTCTTTCGTTAAGAAAAGAAATGGGTTCAATGTTCAGTGGAAACCGGATGAGCAAGGAAGAGATGGAGGTGGTGAAGAACAAGGCCAAAGAGATCGTCTCCTCGTATCCCGTCGTTGTCTTCAGGTCTGGTTTTTTTTTTGTGATTATGGGTTTGTTATCTTTAGTTGATAAATCGGATTTTCTGTGTGTTTGGGAGATTCTGCTTATATTTGAGGCAGATGTACTTTTGGTTTTCATCAGTGGAATTAGAATGGAAGATTGAACATAGAGGATCTTATTTGGTTGGCAATTATCATCTATGAATTGTTGGGTTCCATAGACACGAATATGGATGTAGTAGATACAGTTATTGGATCCAATTCAACTTTCGGAGCCTAAGCTATCTCAGGGGAAGCAAGGGTTTTTGTCAAATCATCATGTTTGAACTTCAGAAAAACATTCATGTCTTTCGAAAACCTCTATAATGGTTCCTGATAAGCGGAAAATCAACCGCTATTGATTCCTGCAAGCTCCTATTAAACTTAACTTTGTAATTAGCTGTTGCTTAGAGTCTTGAGTTTGATTTTGATTTTGATTTATCTGTCTAGAACTTGATTCATATCGGCGTCTCTCTTTCACCTTTCTGAGTTGGTCTTAAGGTTACTCTTCAAGTGTAAATGTCTTTAGCTGTGATCCATGTATTCTCTTTCGCAGCAAGACATACTGTGGGTATTGCCAGAGGGTGAAGCAGTTACTGACACAGCTAGGAGCAAGTTTTAAAGTACTTGAGCTCGATGAAATGAGTAAGAAACAGAATCCCTCTCAGTACCTGAATTACATGTTGATACTAAATTACAATAAATCTCTACTTAAATAGGTGATGGAGGTGAGATCCAATCAGCCCTGTCTGAGTGGACTGGACAGAGCACTGTTCCAAGCGTCTTCATCAAAGGAAAACACATTGGTGGATGCGATAGTAAGAGAGAGAGAGAGAAAAAAACTAGACAAAACCCTCTAGCACACTAATGGAGAGATTTCAGGTCGCCAGAAAAATCTAACTCTTCATTTGGGTTTTGCTTCTAAATTTTGCAGGAGTGATGGAGAGTAACAAGCAAGGCAAGCTTGTGCCTCTACTTACTGAAGCTGGTGCTATCGCCAATAACTCCTCCCAGCTTTGATGAAACCGGTGTCTTGAGAGTTCAAAGATAACGAAAGTGAAGGAGTGTTATGTTTAAAAATCATGAGAAAGGTATTGTCATGTAAACGAAATAAAGAAAGATCCTTCCCGTTGTTAAACACACAACATCTAAGTGTGCTCTTCATGTTAGTGTTTCGGTTTTAGTAAACTGCTGTAACTTTCTGCGCTAGATTAATAGACATTGCTGGTTGCTTCTAAGATTGGCTTTGTACCAGGCCGGTTAAGGAGTATGTGCTAGTTTAACCAAACCAATTTCCTTAGTGAATGTCGATGTAATTTAAGAGAAGATGTGGGGTCAAACAGTAAGTATTATCAAACATTTAGGAGGTGTATTCAATCTAGCATCGGAACTCAAAGTCTCTGATTTGATGCTCCGTAATGGGAGGGAATGGAATTGGAACCTTATCTGTCGTGTTCTACCTGATTTTGAACATCTCATCCGCCTAATTCCTCTGTCCTCATCGTGAACCGGCGATAAAATCGTTTGGTTACCGGCTTAGAATGGAAGGTATTCCGTAAGATCATGGTATGGTCTCATCACTACTGAGAATTTGCCAAACTTGCAGCTGGACTTTGTTGAGCTCTGATAAAGGGAACTGATGTTCATAAAACAACAATTCCTAGTTCATTTGCAGAAGATCCAGAAGGTAGAAAAGATTTTCAAACACGGATGAACAAAGTTTGTTACAAGAGAATTACAGAGAAAAGAAAGAAGAAGAAGATGAGATTACAATCTGATTTTTCTAGTTGAATTAAACGATGAGCTCTTTATACTTCTCCTTCGTACGAGTCCAATATATCACTCGCACGTGACTTCCTCTTTCCCACGTGACTCGTATTTCCTATAACAGAGATATGTTCAAAAGATTTATCAAATCAACAAGCTCTAAGAGCTAAAGCAAGCAAGCAGCCATTGCTCTCACCAAAACACCTCATCTCCTTAATTTCACCGAAAGTCTTCGAATTGCGAAATCTGACATCTTTTGTATCTGTTTATCATGGGATGTGCCCGTTTATGCGTTAAATCGATAAACCCGTGAGACTTGGCTAGGGTTTAAGAGAGGCGGTTCCAGAATCTAAGCTTCCTTCGCCGGCCATGGCTGCTAAGCTTGTTTCATCATCGGCTTCTTCTTTGGTTCCGTCCTTTTTCTCACCTTTTCAACCTCGGAGTTCCTTTCAGGTGGTATTTTTTTTTAATCAATCAATCTTCCTTAATTTCTTCTCAGGCTTGAAATATTCTTCTATGCTGCATCTGTGCTTCATGCTCCTAATGTATTGTATCGACAGTTTAGATGATGTGGTTGTTTTTTTTTTTTTTTTGGCTAAACAAGATATATAATGTGGTTTGAGACATTGAACTAATTTTCTTATACAAGATTCATTTGATCTAGCTAGGAACCCTAGTTGAGACAATGAGAAAACTAATATCAATGAGTTTGAAGTGGATTTGAAGAGACAGTGTCTGCAGTTTCTAAATTATAAGTTAATTGGGACAATGCACTAATGCAGTCTCTCTTCTCTACATCATGCTGAGAGAAAACCAGAAATTTATCTGTTCAATATGCTTATTAGGTTCTGGTGAAATGTAATCAAGTGTTTGTTTCATTTGTTGTTATTGTTAATGTGGTTACTATCTGCTGCTTCTCGCTCTTGTCAAGGCTTATGTTTATGTACTTTTGCTGACATTCACCTTTTCCAAACTCCAGTATTGTTCATTGAGGCCTCAGCCTGCTCATCTCCATTGTTACCATTCTCTGCAACTTAAAACTGATAAAAGTAAGTTCCTTTCTCTATTGTTAGTTGTTTCGCTTTCGGGTATGACTTGTGACTAAGTTTTCTGATTTTTGTTTTTCATTCATTATGAACAGTTGATTCTCTTCACATTTCCTTCAGAGACCATAACCAAAGAGAAGTTTCCCGAAAGAGAGCTTATTTGCCTCTTGCTACTTCAGAAGAGCAGTTCCAATACACTGACCAAACACCCGACGATCCAGAAACAGTAAGTCACCAAATTTGCCCCAAAGCTACACCTCGAGATGATAGTTCCTCTATCCAATACAATGGAAATTTAGGAAAACCGGGTTTCATTTCGTTTTACAATCCTCGGAACAAAACAGAGGATACCATTGTCCCTCCTGAAGCACAAAGTACATGGGGACGCCTGCTCTGGCTCATAGGTCCTGCCGTCTTAGTTTCCTCTTTCATTTTACCTCCTATTTACTTACGAAGAATAGTCTCAGCAGTTTTTGAAGACTCTTTGCTCACAGGTTCTTATTGCTTATCCCTTTCGATTCACTTCTCACCTTCGCTTCCATAATTGCATGAGACGAAGTCATTGAATTTTTCTTCCTCTACATGCAGACTTCCTCATCTTGTTCTTCACTGAGGCTCTCTTCTACTGTGGAGTTGCCGCTTTTCTTCTGATAATACACCGTTCAAGAAAGTCATCAGGAAAAGTACCCGATAACCGAACCAATCCTTCTCAGTTAGGACAAAGAATCTCATCTGTAGCAACATTAGTGCTTAGTCTTATGATTCCAATGGTGACAATGGGATTTGTCTGGCCATGGACTGGACCGGCAGCATCAGCTACTCTTGCACCATACCTCGTAGGTATCGTTGTTCAATTTGCATTTGAACAGTATGCTAGATACCGGAATTCTCCATCATCCCCTACCATCCCCATCATATTTCAGGTGTGTAAATCACTCTTTGTCATCAACACCTCTCTACAAAACTTCGCTTGTACACTTTTGAAGGAATCTTTTTGGTTTGTAGGTATACCGACTTCATCAGCTGAACAGAGCGGCGCAATTAGTAACAGCATTGTCATTTACGGTTAAAGGAGCAGAGGCAACAGTTAATAATCTGGCAATCAAGAAATCGCTGGGTACGCTTTTGAGTGTGATACAGGTTTTAGGTGTGATTTCAATTTGGTGTATATCAAGCTTCCTCATGTGGTTATCATCACCTTCTCAAAACTAGTATTGAAGTATGAACAGCTTTCTTGCTAAATTACAGTCTGTTCCAAATTACAGAGAAGAGAATAACAGTTCTGTTTCAATTTTCTTACTGTAAAATCACTTTACCTTTTGTTAGATTTATTTACAATTGAAAGTAACAAGAAGATTATGATTGCAGACGCCAAGTCTTGGATAAGAACTTACGATCTGAGGTGATATATGACTCTCCAACACTTTTGCTTGGAATCAAAGTAGTAGAATAACTGTCAAAATGTTTCCTATATATGGTAATTCAGTTTTCTTCCTAAAAAAACACTTATATTTCGGGGGAAATGTCTCATTGTCCGAAAGAAAGTACATAATGTTCTGTTCAATTTGCTTTAATCTTAGGGTATGGTTGCATAAAATTCACGGTATTCATCCAACTTATCGCTTGGTCCTAAAGTAACCAACACTCAGTATTATCTGTCAGGTTTCATTGTCTTTTTTAGTTGATACTTTCTGACCTGAATTGAAATTTAAATTACTGTTGCAATTTTGAGATAGATAATAGTCATAAAAAACCCATCTCCAATTAAACATCCCAAAATCAATAGAAAAAAAAAACAAAACTTGTCTTGAATACCGAGAGAATAGTAATGTATGCCATTAGGTAAAAAATCGATTTCAATATTACTGAATAGATATCGAAATAGCGATCTTTTTACACAACGAAGGGTCAAAACATGAAAAAGGCACTTAAAAGTTACTGTGTGCAAAAGATGGCCGCTCTGCCTACGAAAACGACATGGCATGCGGATGGAAGATTTTTGCACATCATATAATACTCAAAATATTTGTTTGAAAAAAAATCATTCACGGGGATTCATATACACATTGAAAGTTTTTTCTTTCATCTTGAAATTTCAATACAATAAAAACTATGACCTACTAATAGAATGGAACCATATCAAGTCTAGATTTGGCGAAACTAATAAAACCTCAAATATTGAATACAACTGTTAAAAACACCATAAAATTTGTGATTGTGATTTTTTTTTAGCACAAGATCTAGATCTGTTCTCCAACAACCAACAGATAATGGATACATATAGACAAACAACGAATATGAATTATCGAGTTGAAGAATAGATGAAACTAAAACGAAAGGGAGAGAAAAAAAACAATTGGAATAAGGAGGAGACACAAAAGGAGGCTTCTAAAGTTGTATGAGGAGGATATGCAAAGGAGGTTTGGTTTATATAGAAGAAAGCTTCAAAATTAGGTCAATGGAGACAGATGTTACTTACTAGTCGGTGGAAAGCATAGAAAAAAAGGAAATTTATTTTTCTAAACAAAAAAAGAAGGAAATCTTTCCGGTCAGCGGGCATTTGACATTTTCAAGGAAAGTAGGATGTTTCGGGCAGCTGCCCGGTGAATTAAACTTTTTACTGTTTTTTAGCTACTTGTCTGAAACAAAACAGCCTCGAGACTCCCACTTGATGTTCCCCGTTTACTAATCTAATTGTCTTTTGGGTTAAAAGCGAGCTTACGAATAGCTTTCGTCCAGAAAGAAAAAACAAATTACACAAATCAAAATTCGGTTTGGTTTATCTTTTAATCTTAGAAGAACAAAATCCATTTTTTGGGCTTGGTTCTGGGCATATATGTTCAAGGTGCAAACGCAACATGACCCAAATTGATTAGAAGTTAGAACACAAATATTTTTGTTATAATATACGAAAGTGCATATAAAACTAGGGTCTATTTAATATCTTGAACAAGGCCCATTGTATCTTTGAGTCGGGCCTGGATATGAAATGGTATCAGGATTCAGAACTATGTTCACATGCGGCGTCAGCTAGAGCGGAGCAAAACGAGAAAGACCCAAAGTATTAGCCCGTCAACGCCGTATACGTTACTGTCTCAAAAGATTTAAGTATCTCACTTCGGTTAAGAGTGAGACTAACTACTAATAATGCTTTATATGTCACATGGACACCTTCACTACCTTTTGGGTTGATTTGACGTAAGAACTTTATTTAATTTGGTTAAGTATGAGATAGACCCATCAACAACTAACTAGCTGTGGTCAATTTATTTTAGAGATTAAATTTGGTTAAATTATTTGTAGATTTTATAGAGCCTCCTTTATATAAAACCAAACCTTCGATTTCATGCAGAAAAACTTACAATCAAAACAAGTAACCCAAAATCCAGTGATTTATTAGTGCTATTTGCGCAAAAGAAAACTTGATGATTGATTACAAAAACAAAATGCAATTAGGGTGTGAAAAATAGACATTAACAACACTCATACATCAAAAAATCCATACCCCGAAATATTCGAGAAACCAAACTATCCGAATCGAAAAACAAGAAGGCCTAATCAACTTTTAAATTCATTGGGTGAAACTAACTATGTTTGATTAAAGATCAACCATTTGTTTCCAAGTTCGGTTTAAGTTTATTTTTTGTTGTTGTCAGAAATAAGCAGGGGCTAGACCAACCTAGAGATTAGATCGCAATAACAAACTGTGATTGAATACAAAAAAACATATACGTTTCTCCCCGTGGGGCTAAACGCAATACAAAAAATAGTAATTGCATCAAATGACAATAAATAACAATAAAATTAAGTTTCTTTTTTTTTTATCATTACTGTTCACATTAAAAAAGACCTTCTCATATCTCCTTCAACTAATTACTTTTTTTTTTCTCTTTCATCCATTGTTGCAAGAAGAAGAAGGCAAGGACGGCGGCGACAAAGGCAAAGACGGCGGCGACGGAGACGAAGACGGCGGCGGCAGTGAAAAAGACTCCGACGGCGTTGCCGGCGAAAAAGAACCAGACTCCGACGACGGAGGCAAAGACGGCGTTGCCAGCGAAAAAGAACCCGATGGAGGCGACGCCGATGATGCCGGTGATATGAACAGTATCGCCGGATTATCATATGATAACTGAATTAACACAATAATCTATGATATGATAACTGGTTTAACATGGCAATTTCATAAAAATGAACATAATAATTGGGGTTAACATGACAACGTTAACGATACTAATTAGATGTTAACGATGTTAACAATGATAATTGGGGATAACATGACAATGTTAACGATGATAACTGAATTAACATGATAATGTTAACGATGTTAGCAATGATAACTTGTAACGCCCGCGTTCCGGAAGAATTGATTATTGGGGAAAATAATTAATTCTGTTTTGTTCCGGGATGGGGTATCGATCGATACCAGGGCAGTATCGAAGCTCCATCCAGCGCCTCTGCCTCAAATTCAACTCAGGCTGAGTGAAAATGTACTTCAAGCTCTTATGATCTGTGAACACCTGCACCTTTCCGCCATAAAGATAAGATCTCCAAATCTTTAAAGCGAAAACTACTGCAGCCATCTCCAAATCATGGGTAGGGTAGTTGCCCTCATGCTTCCGCAGCTGCCGCGAAGCATAGGCAATAACCTTCCCCCTCTGCATCAACACACAACCAAGGCCCACTCCCGACGCATCAGTATACACCACGTAAGGCTCACCCGACTCAGGCAACGCCAATACTGGAGTACTAGTTAACATGGCCTTCAGCTGCGCGAAACTCTCAACACACTCCGAGGACCACACGAAAGGAACAGAGAAGGAGAGCGTGAGAGAAGGTGAAGCTTGGTGAAGCTTGGATCTTGCGAGATCGAGAGAGATTCGAGCTTGGGAGAAGCTTGAAGAAGAGATCGGAAGAGTTTGGTCTTGGTTTTGGGCGTGAGCTTGTGGGAAGCAAGGGAGGTCGATTTTGAGCTCGATCCAGCCGATTTAAGGTGAGTTGGGACCAAAGGTTAGCAAGTAAGCTTGTGTGTTGCTTAGTTAAGCTTGATTGTTGAGTTTGGGGCTTTGCCTTGTTGATTTGTGGCGATTTCTGGGTTTAGATCTCGCGGAAGGTTGTGATTTGCAGGTGGGTATCGATCGATACCATGTGTGTGTCGATCGATACTAGACTCTTGTCGGTGGACTCGAGTCGTGCAGGCATCGATCGATACCAGGGGTGTATCGATCGATACCAGTTGTTGCCTGTGGGCATGTGTTGCTTGGCATCGATCGATACCAGGGGTGTATCGATCGATACCGGTTGTTTGCCTGAGGGCATGTGGTTGGGGTATCGATCGATACCAAGGGGGTATCGATCGATACTGGTTGTGGTTTGTGCTCTGAAGGCGTGTTGTGTGTTGCCTTTCAGGCTGTGTGTCTAGCAGTTCTTGGGATGGAATTGTTAGGCGTTGGTATAGTTTTTCTTGGTGACGAATTGCTATTTGTGCTTGAAGTTTTAATTGGTGTTAATTAATTCTGCGTATTGATAATTGTTGTTGATTGTGCTTATTGTTTAGCCTGTTGTTGGGATGATCTCTCACTCAGCGTTTGGTTAGCCAAATGTTGATGCATCACTTTTGTCGATGCAGGTAAAGATAAGGTGTGATCGTGGAATCGAGGCAGTGAAGAGGGGATGATTAGGACCTGGGGTTTTATTTATTGTTGTTGCTTTTGCTGTTAGAACTGCTGGCTTGTGTAAGCTGTAGAACTTGGATTGTTCTGGTGTTTGTATTATTTCCGCGTTGTTAATTATGACTGTTTATTTATTTATGTTTAAAAAAAAAAGTGCAGTCGTTTCAGGGGTAACATAAAAATATTAACGATATTAACAATGACAATGGATTAATATGACGATATTAACAATGATAACAATATGTTTTATGGATATGAATAGTAGTCTTCAAATAAACAGTGCGGCCGTCAAATGAACAGTGTCACCAGATAGCATTTTTGTGATTGTTAAAAAAGCAAATAATATTTTTGGGTTTCTCTTTCTCCTCACCTAATTTTCCATTCAACTTCTAATTTTCTAGTCAACCATTAATATACACCTAAATGACCCTAAAAAAAATCCATTATAAAACGACGTCGCTTAGACGGTATAAAAAGCCTTTTCATTAACCGCTTGCCTGCTGCAATCTTCTCTCCTATCTCTTCCAATCCCTCTCTATCTATCCGCTTCCCCCTTTCTCCTTCGCTGTTAAAGTTTCAATCTTTCTCGTTGCTTTTCGATTCAAGCTTCCAATATTCACTAGGGCTCTTCTTATTGCCTTTTCTTCGACAGATTCTGCTCCTTTTTGTTTTTATCGTATTCTCACGGACGAACAAACCAGAAGACAACGAGCTCATGATTGAGGTCGATTCTTTGGCTCTTTCCCATTCAATTTCGACGCATCCCATATTCTAATTTGAAATTCCATTTTGAGGTTTTTCTCGGGCAATATATTTGATTTGTTGGGGAAGACAAAAACCAAAGAGATTTTCCCGGATTCTAGTTGTCGCTTTAGATTAATAGGTTAGTGTAATTTAATCCGGGTTGGGGAATTGGTTGCTGGAGAAGAATTTTGGTAGCTAGGAGGATTAAGAAATTGAATTTCTATGAATTTTGAGCTCCTCTAAGTTTGAATTTTGGTAGCTAGGAGGATTAAGAAAGCCAAATTGTCTTTTGTAATTGCATTTTAATGGTTAATGATCTCTACTTGCGATTTCATCATTTTGGAGGTTACAGTCCTTTATATAGGGCCTTGAAATTCAATCCACTCCCCGGATAATTTCTTGGAATTTGGCTTGATGTTGTTCCAAGTTGTTTGCCTATTAAATCTTGGTTTTCATATCATTGAAAGTGTTTAACTTTCTTCGACTTGGATTATTGAGGCTTAGGCATTTGGAATCTGGGAATACCGATTTGAGTAGGTCTTATGAGCTCAGATTTTATTTAAGTTACTGTTTAATGCGAGCGAGAGAGAGAGAGAGAGAGAGATTTACCACGGGGGTGATGGATACATTGATTGGAGTATATTTATCTATACATGTGGGAGAAGAGCAAGGTGTATCTTATATCATTGATTCCAAGTTCTGCATACTTGGAATTTTTCAGTCTTGAGTAACTAAAAGTGGTTTGTGTGTAAATGATGGTCAGGCTGTGACCTTTGTGTAAATGATTCACTGCTCAGCTGGAGACAATGGTGTTGGTAACCCATAAATTGCAGGTATCTTCAGCTTTGCAATCTTATAAGTCCTAAGTTTCGCATGTTTTCTTGCATATGTGTTATGGTCATGTCTACAAAGGATTCTCTTAGTATCAATGTGTGTACACATTAACACCTCGTTCATATTTGCTAATGTTGTACCTTCCACATCACTCTTGTAAAGCCTTCTTTCATGTTATCTCATGTAGGGTTCACATGTCTTGTTTCCTTGGAGTTCACCAACATGGACCAAAGGCTTGATTATTAGGAGACCTGTTACGACAGTGCACTTTGTTGGGAGGAAAGAAAAGCATTTACGATTGAAGCAAAATTGTTGTTTTAGGTGAGAATCCCACTTCTTAAGTGCCTACTTATTTCCTTCGTTTGGACATTGACAGAACAGGGTGCTGCTTAGTTTGAGACTCACGACTCTCTCATTACTTTAGGAAGGTAGAGACTTGGTTACATTGTATATTGAAATTATAATTGTTAGTTAAAGGGTTCCTTTTTAGATACATAGACATGATTTATTGCATGGGATCTTATGAACTCCTCGATAGGCTGATGACTCATTAGGAAACTATATAAATACTTAAATAGTTTTCATTTATATTGCGCTTTGCAGTTGATTGTCGGAATCATGAAACTCTGTGGAACGGTTTTGCAGTTTAGGGTCCCCTTGCAGTGGTGGATTGAAAGCAAAATCTTTCAGAGTTACATCTTTCAAAGGCGGCATAAAAAATAGTGAATCAGGAGGCAGTGAGGGTGGGAAGAAAGTTACTAATAACTCAGTCAAACTATCTTACCGTTCTGATGATGACGAAAATAATGCGAATGGCTCTCCAAAAGCCCAAAATACATCGCTTTCATATACCTCGGAATCAGAGGATTCAATCACAGGACAGCCTGCTATTCAGAAGCTATTCAAGAAATGGTTAGCACTGCTGCGCACACAATCACCTATTCAAGTGATTGACGAGGCTTTGGGAGGAGAACAGATTCCAGAAACGACAAAGCCAGAAACTGAAACAGAGATCCGGAAAACAGAAAGCCTCCAGAGTACAAAAAATACAGTTTGGTCCTGGTTTTGGAGTCTAGACGCAGCTATCAAGATTCCATTGCTGTTATTGTAAGTATAAGCATCTTTTTCTTTTGTTCGATTAGGTGATCTAGAGTTAATTATCCTTAAATGCACTCCAATTTAACAAGGAAAACCAACTAATCGAAAACTGTCCTTAGGAAGATTCAAAAGTGTGACATCGTTTATCTTTTCCAAGTTCCTTGTATGTATTTTGATTATACCTTTACCTCGACCATTTTGCAGTGTTCCAGCTTTCTTAGCTGTTAACGCAATTTATGGTGCTGAAGTTACAAAGGAGTTATCCCCTTTGTGGATGGCTGGTCCCTTGATCGTCGCCCTTTATATCAAAATGTTCCAAGGACTATGTGCCCTTTACGCCTTCTGCTTCAACCAAACTATCAAAATGATAAGAAACCTACCATCTTATTACCTTGTAGCATACCATTACATTGCCCATGGCAAGCTCAGAGACGACGTGAGAGCTCTAGTGACTCGACCAGTGGTGGCCATGAAGAACACTGATTACAGAGAGCTCACTCGCACCAAACTGAAACAGTTCCAAGAATGGATCCTTGAGAAATACTTGGATTTTGTTGAATCTATATGGCCTTATTACTGCAGAACTATCAGATTCCTGAAGAGGGCTAACCTGATTTGAAGCTCGCCGACATGGAACCCCTTAAATTCTGACTTCTCAGGGCTTCTCTATGATCTGTATTTTTTTCCTTCTCTGTGCTTTCTTGATGTCTTTGGTTTTATCCTTTTTGATTCTTAATTTTAGAAAGGCTTTTCATGTTGATGATGTTGTCTCCATGTATACTGTACCCTTTTTGAGGTTTTACAATGAGTTCTTTTACCATTAAGGTGGTTTCACTTTAATCCATAGTTTACATATCTATACACATTTATATAGACATGTCATATTTAGAGATACAACAACAGAGAAGACACTAGTGTTTTAAAGTTCTCCTATAACCTCTTTAGCTTCTGAAATTTGACGGTAATGCTTCCTCGGTGAGATACTCCTTTCTCACGGTCTCTACTGAACAAAACTTGACCTTCACAATAAAACAACCAATTAAAGTTTGAAATCGTCTCATGCCCTGACTTGTGCAGGTTATATAAACCGGTTAAGTATAACAGACTACGCGAACAAACCCGTCAATGATCATATATGGTCAGGACTTAAGCTTAACCGCGGATAACCACCCTGTGATAAAAAGCTAGTAATCCGGCAACAACAGCGATTTTGAGGATGGTAACTAGCAATGATGCATGAAAAACTTAGTAATTTGAATGGAAGTTACCAGAGAGGCATATGACTTCACCACCGGTTTGGTGAATTGCCAAATTGGCTGGAATATGAATGGAGCATCTACGAAAAGGACTTCATCCAATCGGCTTGGATAGTAATAGTAAAATACGTCAAACTGCAAAATAAAAACGATGAAAAATACAACAATAAGATCACAGACTTGTCTTCTTTTTTCCAGTCACTAGATACCAAACCATTGAAATTTTAACTAGATATAAATACCAGAAAAGTCAAGAACTTTAGATCTGCGTTCTGAGATCCGAATCCACGGAGATCAAATATCCCAAGTATCTTGTGTTGTCCTGCAGGTAGCTTACTTAAAGCCTTTTCAAGTAAGAAGACACAAAGTTTTTCATCTTCTATTGGATCAAGCAGCTGCAAAACGCCAGATATTCCTCAGCTATTGTAAAACTGCATTGCGGAAACTTGATAAAAAAAAATGGTGTCTAACTTGCCCCGGGGATGTGCTTTGCGGGAGCTACAATCACTACTGGTCGACCTTTAACATCTAGAAAACCATGGACATAGGCTTTTCCCGTGTCAGCTGCGGGTTTGACAGAATCTTCAGATAGTTCATTTACCTTGAACTCATGACGCCATTTCTAATGCTTTTAAGTAAGGACCACGAAGGAATCAACATGATCATGTTAGCAAAACACAAGCAAACCATAATTTGATTCTACAGGTTCTGCACAAAAGTGATTTCTATCAACTATGAGAAACATAATCATCTTGTTGGCAACCTTTCAACTTGAGGATAAACTAATACAAGGAAGAGGATACGATAGCTTTTGTTAGCTTTCCGATTGCTTCATCAACTGAGAATCTCCGATCTTTCAAAAACCATAGGATCATTTCCTCATCATCTCTTCCGTTTTTGCCAATTGGGAGACTAGTACAATCTTTTGCAAGCCGTTCTTTTACTTGCAAAACTAGCTGCAACACAAGTTGAACAACCCACATTTTCATTACATGTCCATAACCCTCTCAGAAGACAATGTAAACATTCTATATTCTAAAATATCAGTTGAATGTTTTAAGTGATTTCTTGCATACCATCACATTGACACTCCAAATAAAGTTAAATAGTTAATCTTGAAATGCAGCTAACAGTGAGCAAGAAAGAGACCAAAGAGAAGTAGTTGCCGAGTGTTCCAAAGTTAAATCTTCAATGGATATTGGAACTCAAGAACCCAAATTGTCATACAAAACAAGCAAAAGTTTTTTCTTTTCTTTTCCCTCAGACAGAGCAATTGAGGAAGAAAACAGAGGATATCTTGCTCCCGATATAATCAGACAACGCACAAAAGCAGAAAGGCATATAACAAGAAACCTATTGCGTAACAAAATTAAAACAAGTGACGTCTTCGTAAATATTTCATCCAATTTCCATGATTCTCTCTCTCTCTCTCTCTCTCTCTCTCTCTCTCTCTCTCTCTCTGCTAAAAGAGAAAAATACCTTGTGCGCATTGTGAGAATCAGACACGCAACTCCGGACGGAGAATCTACAGTTCCGAGATCGATTACTGTACAAATTCTTCGAGTTTTTGAAATTGATTGAAGCAGCAACGAGGGTTGAGCCCAAACGGATTGACATTGTTTGGGAAAAAAAAACGTAAACCCAGGAACAAAAAAATCGAAACTTTTCTCTTGGAGTTGGTTCTCAGGAATTTGATCGATGAGAGATTACAATAAATTCAGAAAATTTCAGAAGCTGGGCTTTGTTCACCACAGAAGACGAGTTTGGGTGGTGAATTGTCCACTTTGGAATTTGGAATCTTCCGATTTATAGATACAGAAGCAGAAGAGAGTCATATGGTTTTGCTTCTCCCTTTTTATAGACGCACACACACACTTGCTTCTTAATTTGGATTTAGATCCGGTTCAGAGTCTCGGATCCACGTTCGGATCTGGTTCAACTTCTGGATTGACTAGACCGATCTCTAGAGTCATATACTCGTATTACTTTTTATTTCGCTCAAGTAAAGTTAAAAAAAAAGAGGTATATATCTTCATAATACATACATTTATACAGTATACCTACGTTATATATAATATATATATATATATATATATCTATTTTATTCAATAATTTAATTATCTCCCTATAAAAACTCGGTAAAAAAAATTATAGCTTTTTTTAACTTCAAATTTTAGATTTATGTCACTTCCATAATTCCATATGCATTTTGGAGAGTCCAAGAAAAGTTTAACCACCTCACAAATAAATGGCTTCTCATGAATAAGGCTCATCATAGTAATTCCATGATATTTTACAGAAATCAAAAAAAATATTTGGTCATTAATTTCATCTTCATATTATCATATATAGAGACTAGAGAGAGAGAGAGAGAGAGAGAGAGAGAGAGAGAGAGAGAGAGAGAGAGAGAGAGAGAGAGAGAGAGAGAGAGAGAGAGAGAGAGAGAGAGAGAGAGAGAGACTCCATTGAATAATATACATATATAACTTCTAAATCCAAATAAATACATTAAGAAGAGAGATCGAGATGGTGAACAAGTGAAATGTTGTGATGATGTTGGTTTAAGTGGTGATGGCTGCCATTGGAGGAGAAGCAACGCCTTCATGTGAACAAAAATGTGAATCATTCTTCGGCCGTGTCCTCACGCCTAATTGCTTCATAGATTGTGTGAACAAGCTATGCAAGCATCATCCACCTACTTCACACTAGCAGTATATATATATATATATATACGTGTGTGTGTGTGTGTTTGTATTGTGAAATGTATTCTGTTGCTGTAATGCAGGATGAAGACTAGAGGGATGGAAGAAATGAGAGGATACAGATAGTTTCTAAATTTGTCATGATGGAATATTTCATTTTCTTTGATTAGTAGATGTAAAAGAAAATCTATAATAAGATCAATAATAATAATTAAAAAAAAAGATTCTCTCATACTCATGCGAAAAATCAGATGAACAATCAATTTAGTATTATAAGTATAATTTCAACAAGGTCTTTTTGGAGAACATTTATGCATCACTTGATATGCAAAAGAAGTGATTTGTTGTAATGAATCTTTTGGAAAAGAGTACATGGTCCTATATAGCTCCTTATGAACTGTGAGTATAATTTGCTGAAAAGTCCAGATATATTCTCATCATCAAGTTTGGGCTCAGAACTCAACTGGCTCTTAATTTGAAATTGTATTTTAAAATCACTTCCATTATTCTGTATGCATGTTTTAAAGTCATGTTTGAATGATTGCATAAATACATGGTTTGACATAGATAGTGCTCAGAGTAACTAGATGAAATCAGCAGAAACGAAGTAACGAACACATATTTGATTATTTCAAGACAAAAGATGTGATTTTAAATTAAAAAAACGTGTCATTATATATAAAAACATATGATAAAATGTTATTTCATTCTATTTACTTTAATTGGATAAATTATATGTACGTAGGACATGACCATGTAATCTTGACCAAAAAACAAACAGTCACATTTTTTTATATAAAAGATGATCACTTCCTTAAAAATTAGAATTCTAAAGTCAATATTCAACACTTCACATTAATATGGCTTGGCATAAATAGGTAGTAATTAAATGGAATTCAACAGAAACAAGACAAATAGTTGGTCATTTCATCTTTATAAATAGAGAGGGAGTTTCCATTGAATCTGAATATATACATATAACTTTTAAAGCCAAATAAACAAATTATAAGAAGAGAGAGATGGAGAACAAGTGGAGAGTTGTGCTGATGTAGGTTTTGGTGGTAATGAATGCCATTGGAGGAGAAGCAGGTATCAAATGTGAACTAAAATGTGCACTCAAATGCATAAGTCCGAAGAACCAACATGCGTGCTACGCCCGGTGTGTGACGTACGAATGCAAGCATCCACCTACACGTACCTTTCACTCAATTCACACTCGCGGTACGTAATTCCTTTTCTCTATTTATATATATTATGTACTTGTGTGTGTCTGCATGTGTGTTTGTATGTCATACTTAAATTGGCATGGTTCTATGGTGATTAATAATACAGGATGAAGACAGAAGACTAGAGGGATGGAGGAAAAGAGACGATAGAGATAGTTTCCACAATTGTCATGATCGAGGGATTCCTTTCTTTTCGTTTCTTTATTCATGTAAAAGAAAAACTATAATAAGATGAATAATAATAATAATAAATGTTTTTTATATTCATATGAAAAATGGGATGAACAAATATTATAAGTATGATTCAACAAGGAATTTGAAGAACATGCAAAAACAAATGATTTGCAAGTTCTAATGAATATTTTGGAAGGCTATACATGGTACTCTTGCTCCTTCTGAATCATTGCATTCAGTTTGATTCGGTATATAAATATATATCCAACATAGTCAACATACACATCTATCTCAAATTATACATATAAATACTAATTTAGAATAAATTTGGTCATTTTATACTTTTGTATAATTTTGAAATACTTTGACTTAAAAGTATGATTGATTTTTCATATTCGTATTTGTTTTTATCTAATTAATAAAATAAAATAAAATTTAAATAATAAATTGTATCGATCATATTCAAAAACTTATAACTAAATAATAATTTCAAGATAAAGTATTAAAATATTTTAAAATTTAATTTAGAAATAAATTTGTTTTTTTTTACTTTTGTATGATGTTTATATACTATGACTTAAAAGTATTTGTTTGATTTGATCAATCAAATAAAAACGAATTTAAAATAAAATATAGTATTGACCAAATTAAAAACCATCTAACTAATAATTTCAAGATAAATTATAAAAAGATTTAGTTTAGAAAGAAATTTTGTAACTTTTACTTTTGTATGGTTTTCAAATACTTGGACTTAAAAGTATGATTCATTTTGCTCATTTATATTTGTTTTCCTTTGATGAATCAAACTAAAAATAATTTTACATACGACATTGTATTGACCATATTTATAACCAACTAAATAATAACTTCAAGATAAATTATAATATAGGTTTAATTTAGAAATAAATTTGGTAATTTTTAATTTCTTATGATTTTTACTTGAAAATGAAAAGTATGACTGATTTTGCTTGTTTCTATTTTGTTTTATTTGATGAATTAATTAGAAACGAAATTTAAATAATAAAATGTAATGACCAATATTTTTAAAACCAACCAAATAATAATTTGAGATAAATTAACAAAAAATATATTAGTGATGAAGTGACACTCTAAATGAAGAGGCCTTATTTTGCTTATATATATATATATATAGCTTCCACTGAATATATGTTTATATATTTTCAAGCAAAAAAAAAATTGATTAAGAAGAGAAATGGATAACAAATGGAGTGTTGTGATGATGGTGTTCGTTTTGGTGGTAATGCCTGCCATTGAAGGAGGTCCAAGTGTCTCATGTATATTTAAATGTGAACTCCACTGCAAACTACAAATTGCTTCACATTGCTACAAACGGTGTATCAACGAGCGATGCAAGCATGACCAGGCACCAACAAGGACCTTTCACTCTTCTTCACGCTCATGGTAAATCTCTCTTTCCCTCTCTGTGTATATATATATGTGTGTGCAGGGGCGGATCTACTGTTTATAGGATGGGGGCAAATGCCACCACTCAAATTTTTTTTGTTAGTATTTGTTTTAAAAAAAAAATTATGCCACTACTAAATTTTTTTTTTGCCACCACATAACTTTTTATTTTTATTTAAACCTAAAACCCCACCTAACATTTTTTTTCTATTTTATGAAAAAACTCGTTTTGTTATAAAATAATCAAAATTTAAAAACTCTAATCAATTAATTATTAACCAATCTTTACAAATTAAAAACCCTAATTTTTTTTTTCCAATTTTGCTTTTTCTTTCTTCTTCGTGCTTACTTGGAGGCATAAAGGTAAACTTTTTTTCTTTTTAATTTTGATATGTCACTTCGAGTCTTCGACCATCTTCCAATTATTGTTACTTGTTAGTAATGTTTTTGTTTTCGTAAAATACGTTTCTCTGTTTTATATTGTTGTGAAAGATGCTTTCGAATTTTCACCATCATACACAAAAAGCTTTTGGTTTACATGCTTCTGAAATTAGTTTTAACTTTACTGGTTACCACCATAAGTGTTGAAAGATGTTTTTCTGTAATGAAACTAGTGAAGACAGCTGCACGCAACCGAATTGGAGATCATTTTCTAAGTGATTGTCTGGTTTGATTTGTTGAAAAAGAGTTGTTTGAATCTGTTACAAATGAAAAATTGATAAAAAAGTTTCAAATGATGAATGAGCGTAGGGTATTTTTGTAAAAAAAAATTATTGTCATCACATTTGTTGGATTTTATTTCGAATTTCATATAATATTTTCAATTATTTTTACTTTTTTATTATGTTATATTTTTACCACCACTGATTATATTTTCTAGATTCGCCACTGTGTGTGTGCGCGCATGAGAGTGTATATAGTGACGTTGACATGGTTTCTGTGGAGATAAATAATACAGAATGAAGACTAGAGGGATGGAAGAAATGAGAGGCTAGAGATAATTTTTGAAGTTGTCATGATGGAATATTTCCTTTTATTTTCATATGTAAACGAAAATCTATAATAATAAGAATAATAAAAATTAAGTTTATTATATACATGTGAAAAATGGGATGAACAAGGTATTTGGGAGAACATATATGTATCTCTTGATATGCCAAAACAAATGATTGTTGTAATGAATCTTTTAGAAAGAGAAAGAGTGCATGGTCCTCCCTTGCTCCTTCTGAATCATTGCATTTAGTTTGATTCGGTTTATATATACCCATCTCTACACAAGATGATCGAAGGATACACATGAAATGGTCAAATATTTGTTTCTGTTTGATTTTACGTTTCGCTTTCCATTTTTCTACATCCATTTTGTAAGTCATGTTTGAACAACTACATAAATATAGGGTTCAGAAGAACTAGATGAAGTCAACAGTAAAAAGGATTTGATCAGTTCCTCCATATATGTAACTTTAAAACAAAGTAATACTTTCATTTATTCATCATAAGCAAGTTTAGGTTCGATGGGAAAAAAATATATAATACAAGAACTCCATACTTTTTCTGTAATATTAGAATGTGTTAGAATATCCCACATTAAAATTATTGGAGTTGATTTAACAATAGTATATAAAGGATTTATACCTCTTTATTCGTTGCAATTGATTTTGAATTAAAAATTCATAACTTTTCACGCCAAAATAAATAATCAAAATTTTCTATTACTGAATAAAATTAAACCAATATTGTAATATTATCAGTTCCGGTCCTTCTTTAACGCGGGTAAAACATGAGATTCGGACCACACTTGATCAAGATTGGATGTACTTGATAATAATGTACATCGAAGTCTCGCACCATTTCCGGCGAAATTTCAATGTGGACTTGGCTCCATATGCCCTTTATGAATTTTAGCTCATCCATCCAATGTTTTTTTTTTGGTCAGATATATAATGTTATCATGTTTATTAATTAGAAGTAATTTCTCGTCAAAGAAAAAACCAGTCAAACTTTCTTGGTCAGATATATAATGTTATCATGTTTTTTTTGGTCAGATATATAATGTTATCATGTTATTATCATATGCATTTTTTTCAGAGTTATATGGTCAATTTTCAACGCTTCACAAATTAATGGCCTGGCATATATAGCTATCATAGTAATTACATGAAATTTAACAGAAACAAGACAACGAGTTGGTCATTTCATCTGTATATAATATATAGAGACAGAGCTTCCATTGAATATAATATAATATAAACATATAATCATTTTTCAAATTAAGAAGAGAAAAGAAATGGAGAACAAATGGAGTGTGGTGATGATGATGATGTTCGTTCTGGTGGTGATGGCTCCCATTGGAGAAGCAGTAAATCATTTATGTATATTTAAATGTGAAATTACCTGCCGCGATATTGAGTTCAAAACAGAATGCTTCAGACAGTGTATGAGGGACTGCGAGCATCGACCTTCAAGTACCTCAACTTCACACTCGCAGTAAATCTCTCTCTCTCTCTCTCTCTCTCTCTCTCTCTATATATATATATATATATATATATATATATATATATGCATGTATGTACTTGTGCGTGTGTATGTCATAGTGAAATTGACATGGTTTCTATGGTGATAAATAATGCAGGATGAAGACTAGAGGGATGGAAGAAATGAGTGGATAAAGGATCCAAGTTTCAGAATTTGTCATGATGATTTTATTAAGTTTCCTTTCTTTTCTTTCTACATGTAAACGAAAAACTACAATATATAAGATAAACAATAAATAATGATATAATAAGAAAAGGTTTCTATTCATGTGAAAAATGGGGTGAACATGATAAGAACGTTACTCCTAAACTCTATGAAACATTGAAACGTTCTCTTTATTAATTTGAGCTCTCCGATTACACAAGAACAAACACCGATACAAGTAACATCCAATCAAGATCTCATGTCGATCTCAACCAGAATTAGCTCCATCAATAATCTCATGGTGACTGTAGCCCAAACACTAATATACATCTTAATTAAAGAATAAACGAAAACATTGTATTATATTTATAGCAAAAGCTTCATCTTCCTTTTGCAGCTAATCAAATGCTGCTACATCAGCAGCTTCCTCTTGAAAACTCAGCTCTTCTCCTCTCTCGTGGACTCCTATATATGCCTCACATCCTATCAGAACAAATTAATATTATAAGCATATCGGAGTTCAACAGATATTTGCGAGACGTATATGTGTGTCTATTGATATGCAAAAACAAATGATTCATTCTGTTGTAATGGTTTTTTTTGTGGAAAGAGTGCATGGTCCTCTTGCTCCTTTTACATCGTTGCATTCAGTTTGATGCGGTGGTTACACATGAAATTATCAAATCTTTGTTTTCTGTTTTAATTACAGTCACTTTCCATTATTCTATATATATATTTTGTTTTGTTTGTTCAAAGTTGATAAGCTATATACATTTAGTCATGTTTGAACAATTGCATAAGAAAATGGCTTCACATAGAAAACGATCTGATCATACCCAAGGGGTGATAGCTCACTTGGTTTCAAGGATTCCTTTGGGAGAGAGGTTCAGTCTTGATCTCAGGTTTAAAAGTAGGGAGCGAGATTATGGGCTAAGGCCCACACAAAAAATCTGATTACTTCACCTCCATATATGGGCTAAGACCCAAAATTTTCTTTCATTTTTAATTAATTTCCCTCTTCACCTTCTTCATCAGGGAAAAATGTTTAGGTTCGGCTTCAATGAAAAAACAAAAATATGGAATACGGGAATTTCATTTTAAGAATCCATCACAAGGATTTATGTTATCGGGAGATTTTCTTACACTACCATAAAATAAATAAAAATAATAGTATATATATATATTTTGTTAATTCTCTATTTCTCGAACAAATTTAAAATTTGGAATCAAATTGATGAGAACCAATTGGTTAACCGAAGTATACTAGTTCAAAGATGGAGACCGGAGAGGAAATGTGGTCTTACTGTGTCTCCTAAATTATTAGGATTGTATACAATGATCAAAATGGGAGTGATTATATAATTTCGTATTTGTTGAGAATTGATTTCTGATCCATGACTTAGACAGTAACTTTTTCACAAGTGAGAACCATTAGCTCGCTACCACTTGTTAACAAATATTTTCTTTATTGGACAACTATTTCTTATGTGTAATTAAGAAACACACCATTGTTTATGGAATCAATTGAAAGAAAATTGGCAGAGATGTGTCTTCTTCTAGAACTAGATTTGGGACCTCTTCTAGCACAACAGAGCTTATAGTGATGAACACGAAAAAGCGTCACGCTTTGTAGATCTGCTACAACTATTATTTAAAGCTTTAACGCCCAAAAAGAAGCTTTAACGGATATTCTAAAGAAGAGAAGACATAAATCACAAAACACAAATTAACTGGTTTCAAAAAAAAAAACACCAATAAGACAGAACAATAAAGAGCTTTCTTCTTTCAAAAAGAAAAAAAACAGAGCTTATTATTTTATTTTTTGTTAAAAGAAAAACATAGCTTATTATATTTCTTCATCACCTGAGAGGAATAAACCTGGTGGAACGACGGTAACAACCACAACCACATATACGTGGTCTATAGTGATTAACTTTCTTGCAAGTCATCGAAAATTCAGCAAGATAATGACCGATCATCTCCGGTTTAATCACGACTTCATTAAATTTCTTTCCGTTATGAACTCCGACAACACTTCCAATCATCTCAGGAACAATGATCATGTTCCTAAGATGTGTTATCACTGCTTCAGGCTTCTTGTTCTCACCACTTGCTTCTTTTTTCGCCTTTCGTAGCTTCTTTATCAGGATCAGAGGTCTCTTCTTTAATCCTATGCAGAATCTCCTGCGAACACGAGCGTTGAAGAGCTTACCGAGATCAACGTTCGACATTTTAAGGAGAGCTTCGACGTTGAATCCTCTGAATGAGAATTTCTTGAACGTTCTCTTCTTTGTCGCAACCGCCACGGCCGTGGCAAACTCTGGTTCGTTGATCGCCATTGTTATCGGAATTTGGGATTTTCTGCAATATGATAGAATATGCCATTAGGGATTGGTGAAGTGACAATCCTTTCTTCTTCTTCACTACTATTTATACAAAAATGTTTGGGAGATAACGAAAATCTTGGGGATCGACGGAAATATCGGAAACTGACCAAAATATCAATTAATTAAAATATTCCTAATCTAGTAATCTAATTTATGACTACTACCATGTCAACATCATTACAAATATTAGCTTAAGATATTTATTGATAACATAGCATATTTTTAGTTATGGTTTTCAAATTTGTAAGATATTTATTTATAAATTCATTTAAATCTACCCTCTTACATATTATTTATTAATTAAAATTCCTAAACTAGTTATCTATTTATGGCTACTATCTTATACACTACTATTTCTATGTCAAGATCATAATTAGTATTAGTTAACCAAAAGTGTTTTGGACTGCTATTATTTTCAACATATTTATTGATAATGTATTTAGTTACAAATTTAATTTTTGTACGAAATAAAACCACATAATATTAATTTTATTTAGATTTACTTATATTTTAAAGATATTTTACCTTTTAAAAAAATAAATGAAATACATTTTACTTATGTACCTTGTGTTATTATTTTATAATAAAGGAAGTTGATTGTCAAAACAAAAATGAGTTATACTAAAAGGAAATCTTAAAATATGATGTGAATGAATTCAATTAGTTTTTTTTTTTGATAAAGCTTCTATCTCATAACCTCAATTAGACAAAATTCATAAATTTATTGAATTGGGCTAATCCGGCTTTTACTCATCTTTGTTTGTCGGCAGTTTCTTTTTGTAACAAAGGGGAAAGCAAGTACAGTTACATCCATCAAGTTTGGGCTGAAAACGCAGAGGCCCAATAATCCAGCAAGTCCAAACTCCAAAATATGCTAATATATATGAAAAAACAATATAAATTACGAAATTACAAAATAATAATTACCGTAATATTATTATTGAAAACAAAAAAATAATTCTGAAACATCAATTGACGTTAAGTCTAAACGGAACGAAATATTGATTATTAGCATATTAAATGAACCCAACACTATCGTCAAAATTGCTCCAAAAACTATCGTTCATTCAAAAAATAAATCACTAAAAAAATCAATTTCAATTTATGTCTTTACCATGACTCCAAAAAACATATGAATATTATATCGAGTCCCAATATGAGAAACGCACAAACAAATGGCTTTCCATAATTAAAGGTTGCACATGCATAGTATATCAGTAGAAACAAATAAAGATCTGGTCATTTCATCTCTCTCTATCCCTTATATATATACACACATATATAGACTCCATTAAATTATCTATATAACTTTTAAGACCAAAGAAACGAGAGATATGGGGAACAAGGGGGAATTGATGATGATTGTGTGGGTGATGGTGATGGTAGTAACCATGGGCGGAGAAGCAGATGGATCATGTGACTCAGCCTGGGTGGTCCACTGCGGCGGCGGTGAAGGTTACATCAAGGGAAAGATCTGCCAAATGCTATGTGTTGACAGGCGATGCAACTATCCACCTAAAACCAAGAGGGCGTCATTTTCTCACCAAGTCTACGCACTTATATTCGTGATTGCGTCTATGTATGTATCTAAGTGTATGGCTCTCTATATAGCCAAATTGACAAGGTTTATCATTGTGAAATACAATCTTTACGGATTTGTATTTGAAAGAAATTAATCAGGATGTTTTCATTGCTTGTCATATGTAAACTCTTTTCTATAAAAATCCAATAAGATCAATCAAAAGCCTATAGCCAAATGGTTTCACAAATCTAGGCAAATAGATGAGATGAACAAGCATGATATATCATACTCTTTTTGAATTCTTTTATATATATATTAAAAAATTGGTTAAAAGCGCGGGAAATTTTTGTTTATTTTGAAGTGAATGTAAAATTGATTCAACCTTATAAAACTTTTTTTACAATGAATGCATCTGAGTTTTGAGGATAATTATTCTAATTTAAGATCCGATTGAACAAACATGTATCTTCATTCTTTTGAGAGCTTTGTCAAAAATTAAGGGACCGTGTTGCGAACCACAAGCTTTATCCCTCATCAGAACGCGGGAAATTTAAAACCATAGAAATTATAAATATATTTTTTTTATATTAAAAGTCATTATTTAGTACATAATTTAAAATAATTCAACCAATAAAAAAAGATGATCAAAGATCATAAAATGTTAAATAAATATGAATTTGTGTAGAATTTTGCAAAATAAAATAAAACAAAACAAAACAAACACAAATAAAGAACTTCTAAAGCATCTTACAGAAAAGAAAGGAAGAGTATCAAGTTATCAACAAGGTCTTTTGGTGAACCACTCTGCCCCTTTTGATCTGCAAAACTAGTGAAAAACTTATAGCATTATTTTCTTGCTCCATGTGAATTATTGTGTGGAATGGATTGTTTGTTTGTGTATGAGTTTTGGTTTAAATTAGTATTTGTTTCTCAAAGTGATTCGTAGGCGTTATTAACAATTTATGAAACAAATACTGATGTAAACCAAAACTCATACAATTAGTATGAATAAAAAAAATTGGTTAATTTTGAATGCAAATGTCGAACGCAAACACAGAACAAATCGTTAACGTGGTGCACTTTGCAAAAAATATTTTACGAAAAAAACTAAGAAAATGTGGATCCTCGTGTTAGTAAGTAACTACATGAAATCAATAGAAGCATTATAACGGTCTATCATCTCAACAAGATCTTTTGGAGAACATATTTGCATCTTTTGATCTGCAAAACCTGTGATCTTTGGTAATAATAACTCATTCGCAAAGAGTATCTGATTTTCTTCTTCCTTGTGAATCATTGCATATGTTCTTCCCATGTCTCTGCACAATCTAAGAAACTGTGGATCCTCCTCCAGTGTTTCTCTCAAGTCCAGATACACATCCTTTGCAGTTACGCCGCCTGCAGATATCATCATCATCATGATTTTCTGGATAGTCGAGAGATTCAATACCAGATTCTGTGCCATTGCTGATGAGCATGGATTCAGGGTTTCTTGTTTGTTAGAGTAAGACTGCAGTAGGACCATGTTGCCCAAAGAGAACCGTGACATGAAGATGAAGAAGTCATTCAAATTCATTCCTGTAAGAGAAGGAGTTGAAATAGGGATGTTCATGTTCACAGATCTAAAGCTTTTAAGGTTTTTTTTTTCGATTTTTTTGTTCGGATATGAAAAACACATTCGACTTAAAGATTAAGTTGTTCACTATTTCACACTGAGTTTCCCAAACATACTACACAGATAGCTGCACCTTCAACATTAAATTCCTCAAAGACATTTAACCTTTTTCACTCGAATGTTCCCAGATGAATAGCCAGAAGAAGCTACCCTCGAGTTAGGAAAGGAGATAAACAGGGGAAAAGAAAGACACGGGTTTGTCAAATTGAGATAAGTTATGCATGCACCTGTGTTGGCAGCAAGATTACGCTGGCAGAGAGCTTCAAAATCATCAGAGATGTCTCTTATGTCTTCTATTGACTCTTCAGTGTCCTTGTAGTCCCTCCACAGTAGATCCCACTGAAATTCGAACAGACATGAGTAACTTCATCTTTTAGTTCAGTTGCATTTTTCCTTATATACAAGTAGAAATGCCCTTACCACACAAGATAAGTTGTATGCGTTGAGCCAATTGTGGTTTATAGATATTGTGTCTTCCTGTAAAAATATTTAAGATCACTCACCAACGTTTTGATTATGTGAGAATATTATAAATAGAGGGAGAGAGAGAGAGGGTTACCAAGTTATATACTTGATGATGCCATCCACTGGGAACAAAGATAATTTCACCAGGTTCTTGAATGCACTCAAGCCAGGTGGTCTGAAGGCAAATCATAAAACGCGCATAAACACATGGTGAAAGAATATCTTACAAATTGATACTAAGACTAGCTGATTTACCTCCTTAAAACCTGGGAATTTAGTTTCATTCACCTCTTCAAAGATGTTGTAAACGCAATTTTTCATGTACCTGAATAAATCATTTAGCTATAAGGCTAACAAAAGTGAAAAAAAAAATGTGGCTCATAGACAATTTACGGACAGGTTACATGAGCAATACGAGGGGGAAAAAGGCTTGCCTGTCATAAACAAGATGACTTTGAGGAGGCGGAAGAAAAAGCCATATTTTTTTACCACATACATTAGCTGACCAACTATAAGATCTAAATACATCAGCGTGTAGAGGTGTCCAAGATCCTGCAGCCAAGAGTTAAGAAATTATCAGATTTGTCAAACAGACAACAAGACCACAATTTGATCTTACTCAGACCTTTCCCGCCCATATAAACAAAGCGATAATCAGAGCAGCTTATTTGATCGTGCTTCTGGAAATGATCTCTATCCTCATGCATTTGGTAACTGTCTAGATACATGTTAAGCCAATCATCACAAAACAGCGGTGGTGTTTGGTACGCCGTATAGTCTGGATACTCCTGGATATAACAAGAACCAGCACAACAACTCTCAGATTGATATATATATATATATATATACATTAGTTCTCTGTCTTCACTTAACGAAGAAAGTAGCAAGCTTGTGAATTGATGCACCTTGACAAAGTGCCAGTCCTTGAGATACAAAACAGACTTTCCATTATCACAAAAAAGTTCATCTTTTCCTTTGTCCTCAACAGAATCATGTGTCCATTGTTCGACAAATTCCATAACAGACATTTCTAATCTTTTCTGATCTGTATATTCTCTCGTATCACAATCTGCAACCTGCAAATAACCAACACCAAAAAAATCAGTGAAAACTGATACCGGAGTAAACCGAGTTTGTAGATTACCTGAACTCTGGAATTTCCGAAGTGGGTGGCAAAGAAGTGGAGATTAGGGCGTCCATTCTCACTGACCCAATCTTCCCGAGCTCTCCAATCGTCAGTGAGATCGGAGATTACCACTGGCTGGTTCTTGGCCAAGTATCTCTCTGCAAAATCACCGTAACTCAACTCTTTACCATTCACTTTCTCGATTTGACCTACAATCTCTATTCCCATCTCCCTACTTTACGAATTTCCGGAGATTATACTTTGCCCTCAAAGCCCGGCCTTTTAGAAACTGAGAATCTCCGATCAAGTCGCCGGCGAGAGGGTACAGGCAAGTGAACAAAAGGTGAAATCGACAAGACAAAGAGACTCTACCTGACTGAGAGACTTTCAGCTTAAAATTCAAAACGCTGTCATTTTAGGTCTCGGCCCATTATAGGTCCATTTTCGATCCATTAATGGCCCGTTAGTGGCCTATTCGTAACTCTTTAATGACCCGTTAGTGGCCCATTCGAAACTCTTCAACTCTTTAATATTAACGACCCGTTATCGGCCCATTAGTGGCTCATTAATGACCCATTATATGTCCATTTAAGTCCAATTAATGGCTCGTTAGTAGCTCATTAGTGACCCATTACTGGCCCTTTAACGGCCCGTTAGTGACCCATTAGCGAACCGTTAGTGGCCCATTAATGACCGTTTGTGGCCCATTAGCGACCAGTTAAAGGTGGCCCATTAATGGCCCGTTAGTGGCAAATTCGTAACTCTTTAATAGCTCATTAACGACCCATTAGTGGCTCATTAATGACCCATTGTATGTCCATTTAAGTCCCATTAGTGGCTCATCAGTGACCTATTTAGCAGGGGAAATTGTATCCGAGGATTGTTTTTCATCTTTCCTCTAAAACTGCAGTATCATGTTTTCACTAGCTTCGAAAACTTTCATTCCTCATATGATTTTGATGTGCAGTGAAGAATAGTAAAGAGGCTAGGAAAATGGAGATAAGGGATTTGTTGAATGCTACACAATCTAGATTAATTGAGCTACTTAGAAGAACCTTCTACTTACAGAGGTCTAAGAGGGATGAGCATAAGAAGATTCTCTCTCGAAATCTGCAAGGTATATTACATTATAATTTGGTGAGAGAAGATATGTTATTGTAGTTTGTTTCAGAGATCATCACACTATGACATTGCTTGCTTTCTTGATTTCTATTTCTTTCATCCAATAAAGGATTACCAACCGGTATTTGATTCTTGTTTGTAGCTTAAAGTCCTCTTCTTTCCATGGAGAAATTCTAACACCAAACTTGTATCTGACTTCTCAGATTTGTCAATACACTCAAAGTATCTGCATCAAGAAACTTCAATCATGTCTGCGTCCGCCCCAGTTATGCCATTTTTGAGTGACACAAGCATGTTTTATCTAGAGAACAAGGAATCCAAGGTTCTTGGCAAGTTGAATCAGCACCACAAGAGAACTAATTGTTGATGTAAAGGCTTGTAAGTTTCTAACAACAATTGTTGTTCGAGTTTCATCTGATCTTTATATTCACGCTGATTTGCAGTAGTGTGAAATGTCCAGATACAATTAGAAATTAGTCTTCTTATAGAAAACCTTAAGCTTGACAAAAAAAAATTAAAATAATAATAAAACCTTAAGAACTACATGAAAGATATAAAATATTTAATTTTAGGGCCATTATAGATACCAACTTTTATTTTGTTTTCCAGAAATGTCATTACTTGAAATCAAAATTCTATTTTTGCCACACAAAAAAAGGTTTAGGCATGATTCTTAAATGTTTAAGAGCCATTTCTAAATAATTTCCAGAACCTTTCTTGAACCTTCAAAAGTCGTTACATCAACTTAAGCTTAGTACTTAGTATTTGCTTTAAGAACCCTTTTTCGTATTTGGAAAAATTAAACATAAAAATGGTAATCTAGAATTCTTTTATTAATTTTTCGTTGCGTTTATACAATCATAATTCGAAAAGACCGTCCAAATAAGATACATTTTTTGGTTTTAAAGATACATTTTTTTTAACATAGGTTTTAAAGAGATACATTTATATATAGATTTTGACTCTAATTAAATAACCACTAAAATAATTTTGCAATCGACCACATAGTTTTGAAAAATAAAAGTACCAACTAAAAGAGTACGTAAGTTGCGTTTTCAAATCTAAAAAAGAAAAAGACATTTAAATAATTTCAGACGCTTTTAAAAAAAAAAGTAAGACGTAATAATACATACTGTTCTCACATTTTAATACATGCATCATACAAATCAAAACGTAATTAAAAAAATCGTTTGTTCTGATTTAAATTTCGTCAAGTGTGTCGGTGGGATTCGTTAATGCGTCTCAACTGAGAATATGGAAAATAACTTTTTTAATGAGAAAAAAATATTTTATATATTCTCATCAATAATTTTTAAAAATAATTATATATATTTTTATTTATTTTTAATTATAATAATAATTTATGTAATAATTTACAAAACAAAATTTATTTTCAAAAATATATTCCTAAATAATATTATAGAAATAGTCAAATATATGTCAAAAGGCTCGAAACAAACCTTTAATTAATCATTTAGCATCCCTCATTTCTGCTTGAGACATGAATGATGAAACTAACTTCTAATTAATGATAAATTATTATGGAAACTCCGAAAAATTGCTCATCTATAATTCCTCACCTTTTTTGGAAGGTTAATTTATTCCTCAACTATAGCTTCTCAAATAAGTTTTCAAAATTGTAGTTGACTTCGCAAAATCACTATTAAAAAAGTCAATCGTTAATTATTAAACAGACTCCGTTAAAATTAAAACATTCTAAAACGTATCCCGTTGGGATTTCAGTCAGAAACTCAGAACCCATAAAATTGCAAACCTAAGGTGATTTTCGACAAAAAGAAAACAACAAAACATTGGTAATTTTTATCGATTCGATCGGATTTAGTGTTCGAAATTTAGTGTTCCATCAAACAGCGGAGGAAAAACGAGGAATTCACTAGAATCAAACTCTGACTCTGTCGCTTGAAACGAGCACGCTTCCTATTAAACACACTGAAGCCGTAAGAGCTCTGGCGGAGCATGAATGGAGAAGTTGTGGGTATGGTGGTCAGGGGTTGTCTCGCTAGTGAAAATTGAAGAAAACTAAAGGAAGGGGACGGTGAGTACATATCTTAATAGAGAGAGAGAGAGATTCATATCGATTTTTCAGAAATGTTAAAGAGGGTTCGAGAGAGAGAAAGATGAAAATGTTATCGGAAGAAAAATCACCTATGGTAATTATCAGATTTAGTGTTCGAAATTATGCGAAAAAATCCGATGAAGAATATATAACCCCGAGTCCCCGACATATGCTTAATTAATTTTAACTCTGTATGTTTAAGAATTAATGATTGACTTTTTAAATCATGAATTTACGAAATCGACTACAATTTCGAGAATTTATTTAAATAAGTGATAATTAAAAAATAAATTAACTATCCAAAAAAAGTCAGAAATTAAATGAGCAATTTTCGTGAAAGCTCCCTTCTTTCTTATCCCTAACAAATATTCTACAAACTCACTTCAAATATTCTTTTAGAAATCTAACTGGACTTCTTTCAAATCCTGATATTCTCATATGCATCTATCTATCAATCAGTCATTTTTGTGTGTTTGTTCAATGCATGCGGCTTTAATAATTATGGTTATTATTATATTTTTCATTTCAGATGTAATATTTATATGACACGATGGCGGGAATAGTTGGGAAATTTGGATCTTTTTTTTTATTGGTAAAAAAAAAGAGTTCCCAATAATTGCTGCCATGATTCTCTTTCAAAGGCATGCATGTAAATAGCAACAATAACAACACCACATTAGTGGACTAAGTGCAGTATACCAATAATGAATGAGGAAATAGTTGCTGATATTTAAATAATTGATTAAGAACAATATATGACTGGTGGACCAACTAGAGAGGAATGGTACAACAAATAATTTCCTATTTGTGCTTTAGTCAACTGGTTTAATAGAATATATATTAATTTCCTACTAATTAATTTTACCAATTAAAAAGAATGGAAAAATTCTACTTGTTTATACATGTTGAGAAACTCTAACTTAATTTCCCATTTTTAATGTTGAATCCTAGTTACTTTATTTATCTTCCCTCGAATCTATAAATAAATTATCATTGCGAGAAAAAATATAAGGTGGACTTTAAAAAGAAACATATATAATCCAACTCCAAAATCTAAAGCCACTACTATTAGAATCTATGCAGACAATGGTCGGCGGTTATAACACTAATAATTTATTCCATCATTATTGGATCCTAATATTCTTGGAATCAATTATTGGAAGACTAAAGATCATATATTATCAAACGCACCAACTATTACAAATTATAAAATATGGAATTCATATATCATATCCTTTGATATTTATATGAAAATTTTAGAGTTCTGATTATATGACTTTAAAAACATTAAATCGTAAAAATTTAGCTCAATTTGATCCGAACCCAAATCCGATCGGATAAAAAAATGTTCTACACCAAAAAAAAAAATTATATTACAAGATTTATCTAACTTTGATCTTAAACAATTTTGAATTGGTCCAATCGTGATTTAAATTTTTTAAACTATGGATAAAAATTAAATAGAAAAAATTAAACTAACAATAGTGATGAGGTTGATGGTATAGATTCAAGCTTCCTGTCGGCGGTAGAATTTTGGGCTAGGTCAGATCGTAGGTTGAAGACGGCGGCGACGTGTCGGTGGCTCCGAAGGGTAATTCTGCTCCGCAAATGTTTTTGCTACTGGTTTAGATCTGTTTTTGTAGCTATTCGTGTCTGGTTTAATTGTTCCTAACCGGACCAATAGGGTACGTACTGATTAAGTTAAATATTAGATTAAAAACAATAAAAATTGTAATTTTATTTTTTTGTTTAATGAAGACCTTTTAACAACAACAAAAAATAGTGATGAGTGGCAAAGCCAATGAGGACTAATCTGAAAACCATTAGGTATGAAAAAAATAGGCTTTGATCCTCGAACTTGGGATTTTGACACTAATTGAAGCTACAATTCTCGTTGCTTTTATAATTTATTATTTTATTATAGTTTTGCTGATTTATAATTGTAAGAATGTAAAAAGTAGCGAAGGACCCGCAACGTACAATGTAAAAGAAACTGTCTTGTTGGGTTTTGTAGTTTAGCTGAAAGGCAGAAACTCAGAGTTTGCTTCCTTTTCACGTCTTTAAAGACATCGATTGATTGATGGGTTTGATGGATTCTCGATCTCTTCCTATTTTTTTCTCCTCGACAATATCCAAAGTTACATAATTATACGATACATGAACAGATGCAATCATCCCATTGTAAGAGCATGTACCTATAGTTTGATGATATAAACGCTTCTATAGTATCAGCTATAATTCATGTCTTTCCCTTGGGCTATGATTATTATTATTTTTATTTTCATTTTACTCATGAAAATAAAAATATATGTGTGTGTGTTTGAGCATGTGCATATGTGTATTTGTTTATAGTAGTTCATAAAGACATGGAGGAAGTAAATTTTTTAAAAATTGTTTATCTTATTAATACTTTCTTATACAACTATCTATTTTTCTTAATAGTCTTTTTTTCTTTTGCAACCCTCAAAAATTGACAATTTTTGTTAGATATGTAACGACTGTAAAATTCACATGATAGCTATATATCTCAGACATTACAAGGATATAAAATTCTTTCAAGACTTTAGACCTCAAATGCGAATATCATCTCAAATTAGTGAATTATTTTCATTGGATAATATTTCTAAGGATATATAAAAAAATAAGAGATTTTATTTTTGGTAAAAAAAATAGATTTTTTATAAAAACAAATTTGTTTGGGCCTAGATAGATGAAAACAGTGAGAGCCTAATTATGGGCGATAGAAATACTATGATTTAACATGCGCTAAATATAACGCGAAATAATTTTTTTTTAAAAAATTGTTTTGAAATTTAAGAAAATTGATTTTATCTGAATTTTACAATATAACTAACTAATGGTTATAGATAAAGTTGTCAATTTGTAATAATTTATCTATTTAACCCATTTTAAAGCGAACTAAAATATTATTCGGGCTAACCCGTAAAAACTTATAATTTTGAAAACATAACTCTAATATGCACCGTTAAATGATTATAGTTTTTGTGGTTAGTATACAAACTTTTTTAAAAAAAAAGTTTTCTTATGTTTAGATTTTTATAAAATTAGTAAAATATTTTTAAACTTTTGTTTTGATATATATTCAAATAAAATATAGTGAAAAATATAGCAATATTTTGAATATATTTTTTTCTTTGAATATATATGAATTGATTAATATTTTAAAATATATAGTATTAAAAATAATTAAATAATTAAATAATAAGTAATATTTTTAATGCAAAATCTATACTTTTCATATTCTAATCAATAATTTTAAAAAACTATTATATCATTTCCTATTTCAATTATTCTTTGTTATTTGTAATGGTATTTTATGTAATAACTTACAAAACAAAATTCATTTTTTAAAATGTCTTCTTAAATAATATTATAGAGATAAAATTACATGTTAAACTTCGCAGTTAAATTAACTAGATTTGGAAACAAAGTTAACTATTGTATATGTCTTTTGACAAACTGTCTTACTTATATCACTAACTGTTATTGCAATTACTCACAAACTTTGATGTAGCAGCTTTTCGACTCGATTGATATAAACTTTGGCTTATATATGGATCAAACAATTAGGCATTCAAGTAGGTTTATGAATTTTTTTTTGAATGTATGACGTAATCACCATCCCTTTTTTCTGTAATGTGAAATTTATCACTAACTGTTAATTATTGCATTTTGTAGACGTGCGTGATTTTATTCGTACTTGTCTTTTTATCATAATTGTGAATATATCGCTTCTTTTTAAAAAAACTTATGTACAAATCAGTTAGAGCGTTTCTGAGTGTTTAGATTAAAATCAAATAACCAGCACCATGTTTAGAATAACATCGTCATTTTCTTGTATTGCCAATACACAATAGTAAAAAAATCAAATACCGTCTTTTAATTAATTTAAAACCTAGTATATATGCGACAACTATATTATTTTCTCTGTACGGCCTTTTAATCCCGAAACCGTCAGTTTCTCTTATTGCTAGCTCAATTTCACTACTCGTGCGTGACTCGGACTATTTTTGGTATATAATAGTTTTCACATGATAACTCAATAATCAGAATATCAGATGCCCCCAAAAAGAAGAATATTAATTACTTTAATGCATTAACATTGCGATCATATTTTATAGGGTATGACTGTCTGGAAGGCTGCACACACCATAATATATTAATAACCAAAAATATATAAAACAAAAAAATGGGAAAGGAAACTTCATAATCCACATGCCTAGCCGTCGCTCTACAAACTAATTTTCACTCCAAAAAATACAAAACTAATAATACGATAATAACTCCAAAGAATCAATGGAATATATATACTTATTATATACATCCCCTATATATTAGGTAAGCAACCATACAATGAACATCACTTCTGTATATTACAAATAAAAGGCTATATATATAGTTAAATAAGTTAAACTAATAATAAAGTAGCATCCTTCAATTATTACTACTAATAACTTCTCTTTAACATCCACGCATAACTACAATTCTAGTTTAGGTATTGTCGTATTGAACCAACCTGTTAAATAATCAGCACCATATTATATATATATTCCATCATAAACGTTACTAAAAAATAATCATATAATTCACAATGATGTGCTAATCACGATAAAGAAGTGATCTTGTTTCTTGTTAGCCTAAACGACCAGTTAATCGTTAAAACACCCAATTCATAAAACATAAAACAACGATATCCTAGCTTAGGTATCGTTACACACCAAACGAATAATAATAATAATCAAAAACCACAATATATAGATATTTACAATATATATATCATCATAAATAAACAAGAACAGTCAATGCATTTATAATTCGCTAGAAAAAATCCCAGCTTATTAAAATCACACACATAAATATAGAAAGAAAGAGAAAGAGAGATGAATAGATGGAGCACACATAATTTATATATATATTCGCTCTCACATGTTACCTCCTTGCTGATCATGACCATTATTCCAAGGAAGAAAAGTCCCATAAGATCCTCCGTTGCCACGTGGCAACTGAGTCATCACCGGACTCGCCCCCGAAAGCCTATAAACCTGATTCAACGGCTGCTGCTGCTGCGGCGGAAGCGGCTGAGGCTGAAACACCAAGTCGACGACGTTGCCAGGTGTTGACGTGGACAAACCATAATGTACCAAGTCAGCATTAGCCGCGTCGAGCTCCTTCTGAAGCCTATGGACTTGTCTCTGGAGATAAGAGATGGCTCCGACGCAGCCATAGACGGGATCACGGACACGTGCCTCGGCCTCATAGGCTAAGGAGTTGACTGCGTCTTCACGCTGGTGAGGGAGAAGCTCGTTTAGGAGCTTGGTGACGTTGCTTGCTCCGAAGATTTTGTGGACATTGGCGAATTTGTGTGGCTCCTCCGGTGGGAAATATGGCGCGAATATGCATCCCGGCATGCATTTCCGGCGAAGAAACTTGCACGCCGCGCATGGTGAGTTGTATGTGTTTGATGACGACGACGCCATTTCTTTTCTTGTTTCTTATACCTATATATAATATTAAGTTTTTAAAAAATCATTTTACCATTAAAACAAAAAAGTAGTTAAAAGCATACACACACACATATATATATATATATATATATATATATATATATATATATATATATGACCTCTTTTATACACAAGTAAATATATATAATTTGAATTTGCTAGAAAATGATGAAATTCCCAGTCCTAGGTTTCATTTTAGAATTCGAAGTTGTGTTTCTTCTATATTGCTACAGCTAGAAAGAAAATTATATTCCATTATTTAGCTCCCTTTTAAAAATTCTACTTAATTTTTTTCATTTATTTTTCGTTTCTACGTTTCTCTTTATAATAGACAAAGGCATATATATACACATAGAGACACAAACGTACACATACAGGAGAAACGTAGAAAGTGACATAACGTACATGTCCAACATCTAATCTAAGGAAAATTTACACTATATTTACAAAACCTAAAGGTCTTCATCAAGATTTAGTGAACAAGCTAGGAACACAGAGATTTTCACCAGGACATGCTGGTAAATTGAACTATCAGTTTGGTTTCACTAAATGTTTTTGTTTTTTCATTAGCTGATCTAGCATTTTAAAATTAAATTAAATTTAGACTCTTATTTTTTTGTCAATAAACCTCATTAACATAATATGTAAAGCTTATTTTTGATTAAGTACTACATAAGTAATATGTGATTTAACAAAATTGGTCTAATCTATTATATAGACAAACATCACTTAGCCACAAATTAAATCGCTTATATATTACTGATCATAGCTTCTTAAGTTCCCTCAAGAAACAATAGGAGAAATTGATTTGAAAGTAGAATTTAGTTAATTTATGTTATCAGAATTTTCTTGACAGACTTTTATATATATATATATATAAACCCACACAGACTTTTATTTCTAACATAAGACATACATGTGGATCAGTTAAGACTCAATCAAAACTATATGAGAGACTGAGAGTGGAAGTGTTTGTACAAACTCCTTGGACAAAAAAAAAAGTCAATTGGTTTTTTTTTTTTTTAATATCAGATCGATGAGTTTGTGTATCTCTCAGTACATATATCAAATATAATACTACATTTTTTGTTTAATGCATATATATGTTACAAATTTTAAAAATTAAATTTCTTTTCATTGTGATTCAATTGTGCCCTTATGTGCTTTACCATCTTCTCGATCTTGCTCTCTCTCTCTCCTCAACCCTAGCTTTGCTAAAAAAATACTAATTACCTTAAAAGAGAAACTCAGTGAGGATTCTTTAAATTCTAATCGTAAGCCCAAAATTAAACTTGGACGACATAGAAAATTGAAATTTCAAAGTTTGTCTTTTATAAATCAGTGAGTTAAACTTTCTCTCTCTCTCTTTCTCTTCTTTTCTCTCTCCTTGTCTTTGTTGAATTGAAGCAATTCCAATGACCTATCAAATCAATCCTAATCTGGATATGTATATAATTAAACTTTAGATCTGATCTTAATTAGGTCAACTCAAAGTGATCACATGTTATACGATGAAGGTTTAATTTACACATGATTTACTAATATCCTTTTTTCTCATATGCTACAATTAGATAATCTTTAAAGTCTTTCTTTGACTAGAAATTCAAAGGAAAGTGACAGAACGAAAGTGGATATATATGTATACACATATAAGCAATAGCGCATAGAGCAAAGAACTTGGAGCATAAAAGAAAAAAAATATAGAATAGAAAAGGATTATCTTTGATGATCGGGAGCTATGCATACATCTAGGGATTTAATTAGATACATATATACATACATACATCAAAGCATATATAGAGTTATATATGTATACCTGCCTTTAGAATTTAGATTCTTTGAGGATCTAAGTGTATCTTTCTTCCTCTTTCAAGGGCTTTTTTCTTGCCTTTGAAATTTGCTTCCAAAGTAGATAGAGTAGGCTTAACTCTTTAGTCAATGAGAGGGATATATATTAGGGTTTTAGCCCTCTCAAAGAAAAGAGGAAAACCCTAATTTCAAGAAGAATTGAGAAAGATATAGAATACTGAGAAATTAAAGAAACCAAACTAACAAATAAAAGAGGAAAAAATGAAAGAGAAACTTTTTAGTGGAGAAGAAGGAGAAAGAGCAAAAGACAGTGTAATGATAACAAATGAACAATTAATAAACAGGAAGAGGAAGAGAAGGTATGTCACTTAAAGAATGACTATGACATTTCATCTCAAGAATAATAGTAATATCATTCACTGTGCTCACTTTTGTCTCCCAATAAATTAATTTAATTTGTTTACCTTTAGCTTTTGCAAATTTTCTTCATGCATTTAATGATAACAATATTCCCTAACAGTTCCAAGATCAACCGTAAGCTAACTAATCAATATATAACCATTGTGATCTATCTCTATACCTGTCACGTACGTACGCTGATGGCCAAATTAAGACTTGGAACCTCAGGAAACCCTAAACGTCTCCATCAAATCTCGACTTTAATTGAGTATGATCACAATAAACCCTGATTTGCAATGGGGATTATTAAAGAACATACTATTTAGAATATATAATACGAATGGTTCTGGCAGAACAAACGAGACTGTCAGTACAAATTTCGTGAATATATGTTAACTTGTCATGGTCACTGTGTTCGCACCGTAATAAAAAGATCTTCACATCCTAAAATTAATAGTAATTAATTGAATATTCATTTTTGCTAGTTGTGGCAAAATAACTATTCAATTTAATTTAATCGAAAAAATATATATGAACAAGAATAAACTCTCGAGACCTCAAACTTCAAAGTAGCTAGGTAGAGACAGGAAATCAGTAAAAGTCAAGAGATTTCATGTGATCTCAAGTCAAGTTTTAATAGGTTTTGTAAAATCAAACTTTTGTAATGAACAAACAAAAAAATATGAGGGGGCGTCCAAAGAGTTTTGAAGATATAGCTAGGGCTAGCTAGTATCAACAGTTACTTGTGTTAGAGTATATATTATTGGAAGTGACAACCGATTGTGACATTTTGTAACAGTGGCTTCTTCTTATTTAGTTCTTGCACCTTTAATCACCAAAGATTTTTAGCCGAAAGTCAGATTAATTATCAAAATGGACCGATGAAATTTTTTTGACAAGAGTTTTCCACAAACTCGCTTTGAATAAAACATTCGGGCCGAAACTTAAGAGTTCAAATGACCACAGGCGCAATTCTATTTTATTTTTAAAAAGATCAAATGGTTCGATTCGGATGTAAATAAATCCAGACTAATGTAGAATTATTGATTTTTTTTTTTAATTCAGGCTAGTAGTTTGAGCTGAACCTCTTGGAACGCTCTCAATTGTGAAGATAAGTTAGACTGCAAAATTCACCTATAAGAGTTTTTTGTTTGTTGTTGTGTTGTAATTGACCTTTGGAATGCTTTTCAAGATACAGTTCAAGAAAAAAAATGCTTTCAAGATCCATTAGATTATTATTCTTTGTAAAGTTATGATGGTGGTTAGTGGTGGGAATTTAGTAATTTACTAAAGTGAAGCATCTAGGCTTTTTCACCGAACTATTGTCTTCATTATAAAAAACTTATTGTGACTAACATAAGGAATTAGGGTTCGAAAATAGAGGTCCTATTCTTTGCTAAAAGAGGAAACTAATCTCGCACTCCTTGCTAAAAGGAAAAAAAACATAAATCTTCGTACTTACTAGGATACAAAAATTTGATTCATATCTAATTCAAAAATTTCAATCATATTGATTTAGGCATTCAGATGGCTAAACATCAATTAATTTTGAAAATTGTTGAAGAACTATGATTTGGTTGATTGGTTTATTAATTCCAGCACAAATCTTGAAAACAAATTCACGGATATCATTGTTCAGTTTTATATTACCATAAACTTCCACTCATATCAATCGTTTACATATTATTTTAGATCCTATTTTATTTTTGATGTGGAAACCAAAATGCTAGATCAGTGATCTTAGAAAAGAAAATTTAACAAATTTTAGTATCAAAAGATTAAAGTAACTAATTAGAGTTGGTATTGATCTATAGCCCTTCAATATGTAGAGGTTGCATATAGGGGTATAAATGGATACAATAGAGAGGTGGGGGTATGAAGTGTTATAAAGGATTTGTAGAGAGAGAGAGAGAGGATATGGGTCCTCCTCACACATATGATCTACTAAAACTAGACTAGTACTACTTTGTCCCTCGCATTCATTTTTCTTCTTGTAATTTAATTCAATTCTTGTGACTCTAAGGATCTCTAGAAACCACATTTTATATAATAACTTAATTTGAAACACACACACACATAAGAGATAATATTTAAGTTGGAGGTCTGAGAGAGGTCGTCAATGATGCAAGTTGGAAAATAGTGTTTTGGAGAATAGTTTTGTGAATATGTCATTTTCTTTGTTTGTTTTTATAATATCTGCAGAATGGAATAAAGCTAGCCTACAATCATGAATATGAGACACATATAATAATTATAGCAAGGACAAAATTAGAAGAAGAGATATGACTTATCAAGCATGGTTTTTCAAATTACATGAATTTCGTGCATCTTCTTTTTAAAAAAACATGTTACTTATCAGTCAGTTATCACACTGTTTTAACTTTTAATAACGCCTAAAAAAATACAAAACTTATTTACTATTTTTCCACCTTGTACTTTTTTGCAAATTATCACCCTCAACACAGTCATCTACCAAAATGACCCATATAATTAGACAATTAGTGCCGTTAATAACTTTATTTACTCATTATGTAAAAATATGTCCCGTAGTTTAATGTAGAAAATATGCTAATCAACCTATATGTATACATTTATGTCTTATACACTTAACTACATAATATTCATTTATTTACTTTTTTCTTCATTTGATTTACGTAGATTTTACTGCATTTAGTTAAAGTTAGGTGGTAATACAACAATAAAACTAGTTAAACCACTAAATTACAGATATTAATTATTTAATTGTCATACTGAAAAGTAAATTGAAATTCTAAAATTGTAAAAATTTCGAGGTATATATTTTCTGTAATATTGAATTTTATGTTTTGTAGAAACTAAAAAGGGAACTAAAAATGAAGAAATTGACGAGTAAGTGATAGAGATTATATTCTCCCTCGGGATTGCTTATTTCTCTGCAGTAACACGTGCTTGGTCAAATAAAGTCAACCTACGTTTAATTATAAATTTCTTGTACGAAAATATATGATCAAAAATGTTGTATCTATGCTATAATCTTCATGCCCTATCCAATTTTTCGTTTGTAGTGATCATGAAAAATCTGCTGTGTTATTTATTGTATGTGCATCTACAATTTAAGCTAAATGCATAATATGATATGCATATACGAGTTTGATAAAAAAAAAGGTAATAATTGGAAAAACATCTCCAAAGATTTGGAAAGATTTGAGTATATGTAATCCCAAGAGTGGCCCAAGTATTATAAGAGTTATGGATAAAATCATTTGGAATGTAGCTATTTGATTTTTAATTATTTCAGGAATTGATCTATAGATTCTAACTCCTATATAATTTTAAAAGATTATTGTAAAATAAACCTACGGTGGTTATAACCTTCAATGATACTTTGCAACTAATTGGAATTTGTATCCTACGGGCAAAAGCCTACAGTAAGCAAGAAGCATGCGTTTGATTTAATAATCTACATTATCAGCAATGTTTAATGTTGATGTAGGGACTATAGTCTATATCTTACAGATGTAAAATATTGATTATCAAGAATTGGGGTTTTAATGTTGAACTTAATTCATATCAACAAAATTTGTTACAACCTAAACTACCAATTTTAGCTTCAATTGATAGCTTTCAAAACCACAGATCAAAAACTTTCACTTAAGATGTATCTTTTCAAGTATATTCTATAGTTTGAGATGATAAATGAACTTAAAATATTGATTCGTTGTCTGTGTATGGATTTAATGTATGATTATTCAAATGAATCCAGAATCTTAATCATCTTAAACAAAAATTATCTGTTAATTGTAAACTTATACGACTTTTTTCGGCGTTCGACATGTGCGCTTAAATTTTGCAAAATATTATATGCACCTCCAGTTGACAAAAAGGAAAACTATGCACCCTTTTTTTTTTTTTTACTAGTAAATGCAATCGTGAAAATTTGCGCTTGAAACGATTAAGAGTTGATGAAGTCGAAGAAAGAAATGCGACAGTAATGCTTTTGCCTCGTGATGAAGATTCAATGGCTTTTGCCGATCCACTATCTAGGTCTTCTCCTTCGAGTATAGACTGTGAAAACACTAAAGTCCAACTTTTGATTCGGATTAAACAGAGCGATACAAAGATGTTTGTCGAATTTAGCTACAAAAATACCAGATTGAGTAAAATCTTTAGATTGAAGCCATGAAAGAAGTAGAAAGCCTTAAGATTTAACAATATAGACACAATGGTTAACTCAACAGTTTGTACATTTATAACCCTGTCCGAGACAAAACAAGTTTTGTGTACTGGCTAATCAAATCCATAGCTTTGGCATGATCCAAAATGAGAGAGCAAAGACATTGCAGCATCCACACACACACACACAACCTACAACCAATATCATAAGGCTTAATATCTCAATCTGGATTCTGTAAAAGGTCTCCACATATCAACATAGCTACGCAATTGGCGAAGCGGGAGTCTCTTGTTCCACGCATCAAGATCCGGCAAATCACCGGTTAGAGCGACGGAGCTATCATTCCCATTTCCAAGCGTTAGAACAAAGAGCTTATCACCAAAAACCTGGCTCATTGCTTTCAACGTTTCCTCCATAACCAGATCCCCATCTCTCTCTGAATCCTCAGCTTCCACACATCTTCCTCCAACATTCACCATAATCCTCCCTTTCTTCCTCAACCTACTTTTCAAATTCTCCCACATTTTTGGATCTTGGAGCTCTTTGATCACACTCCCTTTGCTAAACAAATCCACTAAGATACCCGAAAACCCGGTTCTGACGGTAGCGTTCAAGGCGTCTCCAATGTTGATAAAAACCCTATCTTTATGATCCCTCTCAAGCTTAGAGAGGCCAAAGAATTCTCTACCCACGTCGATTACACAAGGGTCGATTTCCCATCCATGGACGGTGATTTCTGGAGGGTAGAGCTCGAGAATCAACCGGGCTGTTGAACCGGCTCCGAATCCGAGAACGCCGATCGGTCCGGGAGGGATAATCGGAGGCAGGGTAGCGAAAACGTCGAAGTAACTATCGGTTAAAGTTTGAAGGAGGAAAGAAATGCTGTGGATGTTACCGGGATTGTCGAGGAGGAGGAGGCGTGAGCCGGCGAGTGGGTGCTTGGTTTTTCGGGAAACTTCAATGACTCTGATGTAATTGTGGCGGGATTTGAATTTGGCGATGGTTTTCACTTCGTTGGCTGGGATCCCGTCGTCGTCGTTGGAAGTTTTGTTGCGGTGAGATTGAGTGGTTGATCGGCGGATAAAGATTGGGTTTTTAGGGCGGAGATTGAGGGTTGAAGGAGGAGAAAGGGTAAGGAAATGGCGAGGAATGTGGATTTGTGGTGGGAGAAGTTGGAGAGAAACAAGCTCCTTGGCCATGGCTCCTCTTAATTATGGGCAATTTTACGAATTTCTGATGAATCTGTGTGATGAAAGCCTCAATTTTAAGCTGTTTCCGTTCGGTTTTCTAAAGGTAACAACTTCGAAGAAAAAAATGGCTTTGTACGAGAAGATTTTTTAAAAAAAAACTATTTAGATGCATTTTTCTGCTTTGTATGAATGCTAATAGAAATGCATTCCTATGAAATAAGTTTGAAGCCAAAAGAAAAAGGTTTCTTTGCAATTTTTCACATCATCAGATTTCAAAAGGCCAACACTTGCGACTGTTCTATCAAATCAATGCAATGTTTTTTCACAGAACACAAAAGGGTGCCAAAAAAACAGCAATGAATCATTCCCCAACTTGTGCCTTAAATCTGCCGACATTACCATATGCAAAAGACACACCATCAATCTGGTTTTAAGAAGATGGGGGATTCACCTCCGGCTCTGGGTTATCATCTTCCATTTCATCTTCGCCTGTCGAGTCCCTGAAGATTTTAAGATATTTCAATTAAATTCTCAATCACTTTGTTAAAGAAGTTTAGACAATGAGGATCAAGGGGTTTGGTAGATTGAACTAGGAGGAAGCTGCTTATTTACCTGTCCATAGTTGGGCCACCAATACCTGAGAAACCATGAAGAGGTTTCTCATCATCATCACTGTCTGATTCATAAGTCGCAGTTCCACTCCAAATGCGAGGCTTTGGTCTTTTCTCCATGTCTTCTTCCGGCTAAAGATTCGAGATAAACATATCTAATGAGTCGGTCCCAATAGGACAGTTTGATACTAAAACACGAAAGAGGAGATATACATCAATGGATGATTGAAAAATTACCTCATCCAAAACTCGATTGACGGGAGGTGTGTGCTGAAACGGCACGCTAGGCGCGTGTATTAGTCCCGAAAGTTGTTCTAGCAACGTGTTCCTGAAATTTCAACAAGTAACTTCCCTAATTTCAACATATCACATTGACAAGGCCAAGGAGGTTCATAAGCCAAAAGCTATGAATATGTAAAGCTTTCGTGAACTATTGGAACTGGTACACATATCAAATCCTATGTTATATTGAGATTATGTAGGAGTTCACTTGCAGCTGAAGTACAGTAACCTTAAAAAGGGGTAGTAGGAGATGTTACCTTATCCTCTCCATATCTTTTGGTGTGTTTAAATTCTCCATTGGGCCTGGCTCGACATGAAGCGTATAATCTGGGCCGAAATACTCAAAATACTCATTGTACGGGAGTTTGTTGTCCGGCTCTACTCCAACCGCAACTGCAGTCTGCAACGAGGCAACAGAAACAAACCTTTCAAGAACAAGAACTTATATAATTACTAAAAGGCATAGAAGTGCAACAGAGATGAAAAGACCTCATAACACCAGCAACGGGCAACATTTCGAATAGTATACCCTCCACCACCCAAGACCATGAGAGGAACGTTGAAAGATCTTAAGAACCGGAGGCAGTCAGCATGACCCTTAACGGATAAGTTGAAGCAACCCAACCGATCACCGCTTAAGGAGTCAGCCCCACACTGAAGAACAACTGCTTCTGGCTGATACACCTCCATAACCTTCTGGATAAGAGGTCTGAACAAGCTGCGGAAACTTTCATCGTCCATGCCATCGTTTAATGGAACATTTAGAGCATAGTATTTTCCTTTTTCTGCCCCAACGTCTCTTATGTGACCAGTTCCTGGGAAAAAGTCCCCAAATTTGTGGAAAGAAACTGTCATAACTCTATCAGTGGTGTAAAACGCCTCTTCCACTCCATCTCCATGGTGAACATCGATGTCTATGTAGAGAACCCGCTGCAAATGAAATTTGATGAAAGCATATTAGTGTGCAAGCAATGGAAACATCATCTGAACCTTTCTAACAGTGCTATCAGGATACAAAAACAAAGCAACGGAATCCAAATTTAATGAAACGTAAGGAAGAAACTTGGAGAGAATCAGATGATGGAAACAAAACAAGTTGCAATATGGTATAATGTCTGCCCAATTCTCAAATAAACCAATATCCCCTTGGCCATGGAAACACTGAAAGGAGTTACAAGATTATAACAACTTTCCAGAAACATCTGATGCACTTGACCTACATGCTAATGCAAGAATCTAATATGCAGCAATTCAGGAACATGGAAGAATCAAAGAATCATTCGATAATCACAAAAGGATTCCAGATTTCAGGTAAATTTACGAAAACAACTCAATAAGATAACCTTAAACCCCAAAATCTTTTACTTCTCTACGAACAGATACGAGTTGTGACTTGTGAGATAAGCAGGAAATCGAGCATTTACCCTAAACATCTTGAGCAACTCGAGAATCCCTAGCACAATGTCATTTACGTAACAAAACCCAGAGGCTTCGCTTTTCTTGGCATGGTGAAGCCCACCGCCCCAATTGATTGCGATATCCGCGTCCTGCCGGTTTAATTTGACGGCGGCGCCAATGGAACCTCCGGCGGACGCACGGCAAAAATCGAAAAGTCCTTCGAAGACAGGACAATCCTCGCCGACATTGAATCGCCTTAGGTTTCGTGCGGACGAAGGATCGCCCACGGATTCCGGTGAAACGGAAGCGAGAAAATCAACGTACTCCGGAGAATGAAACCGACCAATATCGGCGGCGTCGGCGAGATTAGGGCGGCTGATTTCGAGGCGGCGGTGGAGGTGATAATGGACGATTAGACTATGAGCCATACGGATCCGGTGAGGTTTCATCGGATGTCCTTGACCGTAGTAGTAGTCTCCAATCGTCGGCTCGTAGAAGTAACTGACTCGCCGCTTCCGACCGTCGGGTCCCGACGGCAAAGACACGCCGCTTTCGTCTGTCGCCATTTCCCTCTCTCTCTTTCCCCCAAGTTTTACTCCCAAGTCTGGACTCTGGATTAAATTGTGAGGTTTCTTGTTTATAATATACACAATTATATTTTTTTTAGATTAGCACCGGATTTCTTAAACCCGAGATTAGTCAGCATGGATTATTATCAAACTTAACATTTTTTTTTTTATGATTTCATTTTAATTTGTTTTTTTTAGTAGGAATTGTTAGATTTTTTTAAAAATGAAGCGGATTTCAAAATTTACAAGATGTTTTTTAAATTGAATCTAAGACGAATCATAAAATCTTTTGAACCACTGGATCACTTGATCGATCTTCTGATCTGACTGTAGATTAATTAGTTCATTGTTATATGAAATTGTTTAGTGTCAAAAAATTATCTATTGAAGTATGAACCATGTTTAGAGCATGCCATTAAAATGTTAGATTGTTGACTAATTTTGTTTTAATTGACCGATTTTGGATGCTTATATTTATGTATAATCTTTATTTTCCCCAATATAGATGATTCATGAATGAAAATTAAACTCTGATCGATATATATATATATATATATATATATATATATATATATATATATATATATATATATATATATATAATGTTTATATTATATTTCTTCGTCGAAAAAAGATTATATTAATATGAACTGATAAAATCAGAATACAAAATTTGGTTTAGCCACGAAGACGGATAAATACTATAAATTTGTTTTAGTTAACAATTTTATAACGTTAAATAATTTTTATCAAAAAAAGTTTTAACGCAGTGTTACGATTGATTAGAGCATCTTTAACGCGGTCTCTTAGGGGAGTTTTTAGAGTTTTTTATGATTAAAATTAATGTAAAATATTCAATTAGCTAAGAGTCGTATCTTAATTTAGAACCTTAAAAACCGTCTCTTACGGTCCACGTGGCATTAGGTGATTGGATTCAACAATTGGGGAAATTTTGTTTTTCTTTCTTTCTTCTTTGTTTTTCCCCGACCAAATTCTTCTCTCGACTTGTTTTCTCTGTCGCCTTCGAAGACTCCTCGGTTGGTCTGTCGCCTTCGCCAACTGTTCCGGGCCGATTCGGCGATGTCTGCGATGCTATGCATGGAAACAAGTGTCAAAGCACCTTGGGATGGAGACAAGTGGACTGAGGGTCGAATATGGGATTACTTGACGGTCTCATTGCAAAAGGGTGAAGAAGGTGAAGAAGTTTTAAAGAAGAGGTTTATTACAGACATGTTGGCTAATGAGTGATCTCATATGTTTTATTTGTTATAATGTGTTTAGGTTTCGAGTTTGTTTAGGTTTCGAGTTCATAATCTCTGTTTGTTATAGCTTTTTTTTCATATTTTCATATTCTCAGTTTGTTATAACTTTGTATGTTTGATGTTATATTTAAATGTCAACTATTTACATAAACACATACATATTTACATAAACACATATTTACATAAACACCCAAATATTTACATAAATACATACATATTTACATGAACACATATTTACAATATACAAAGATATGTATCTTCGGATATGTAAATATGTGTTCATATAAATATGTATGTGTTTATGTAAATATGTGTGTGTTTATGTAAATATGTGTGTGTTTATGTAAATATGTGTGTATATCACAAGATATTCTGATCTGAGCAAACTGTTCAGGTACAAAATTAAACCTATTAGATGGGTAATAAATGCATGTTAGTTTTAGATTATGGTGTTCGAACTAGAATTCGTGATAGATAACTGCATCAACAATTGAAATCTGATTTGGTTGACCATATATGGCAAACATTTGGACGTGATCAAGATAATAATAATTGAGCGTTCTTTAATTGAGCGTTCTTTTATATTTTTTTTTCAAAATCTATGTTTAAAATGTTATATTTTTATGTCAAGTATATTTAATTAAAAAATAAATTTTATTTAAAATAAAACAAAATTATTAAAAAAAAAAAAAAATTTTAAGAACTCCCAATGGATTATACCATTGGAACAGAAAAAACAGAAATTTCTTAACAATAATTCTTAACTTAAACTTTATAATTAAATATTAGTTAAGAAACTCAAATGGGTTTCTCCCATTGATGATGCTCTTAGAGAGAGAAATCAACTAATTAAATAAAACATTTGTTCTCTACAACAGAGCTTCAACACGAAAACAAGCACTGGTCAAGTATCATCATAGTTAAGCTTTCTTCTAGGACAAATCTCATCATTTTGATTCTCTACCAAGTCCTTTTTCCACCATGAGGTGCAAAGTTTGAAGTCGATCTTTGTCGTTTATCCCCAAACCCACCACGTCCTCCTCTTGACCGGAAATTCCGGCCACCACCAGAACCTGAACAAGTCAGAATCATTAAAGTAAATGGCAAGATTATGGTTATGATGAACTCAAAATGAGGGAAGAGAATAGAGATTTTTCACCTCCAAAACCAGAACCAGAAGATCTGACTAGTGCAGAGAGAGTGGGGGGTACAACTTGGCCAGCTTCTTGAAGGATCTTGATAAGCTCTCTTGCAAACTTGGCATTGTCATGTGTAAAGAATGTAAAGGCCATTCCTTTAGCCCCTGCACGCCCAGTTCGACCAATCCTATGGATGTAATCCTCCAACGAAGTTGGGAAATCATAGTTAACCACACACTTTATGTCCTTCACATCTGCAAACACAACAAAAAATGGAGAAAGAAGAAAGCACAGTTGAGAAGTTAAGCAAAGTAAGACTGATATGATAACAAATGCAGGAAGAAGAACAAAAAAAACGCTGCTGTGTATGATTTTGGTGTTTTTAGAGCCTAGACGAGAGGAGGGAGAACAAAAACCCCTTATCCCTACAACTGCAGATCTAAAAAGATCAAGAAACTAAGAGCAACACATTTTTCCAAGTAAATGTGCCCACCTTAACTTGCAGGGATAAGGAGTGTGTGTGACGGCGATAAAACACTATTAATGCAAACAGGTGAGTCGCCCAGGCTGCTCATAAACCAATCAGCTCCATGCCCGGGAGATGGATGAGGGAAGCAAATTCTTCAAACTCCCTTTTTCTTTCTATGTGGCTTTTTTCCTAATTCCAGAGGAAACCGTGGAAAGCAGCAGCCAGGCGACATTTTTTATAACTTTTTCCCGAGAAAACGAAATGGTCTAATCTAATCCTCTCCTATTGTGTAACAGGTAATCCTACCAAGTCCCCTTGCTGCTACATCAGTGGCAGTCATTATCGGGCTTCTTCCGCTCTTAAATTCTGACAAGACTCGGTCTCTTTCCGCTTGGTTTTTGTCACCGTGTATGGCAAGAGCTGGCCATCCATCCATTCTCAACTGTCTAGTCACTTGATCACACCCTCTCTTCGTCTCCACAAATATTAAGATTTTACTTCCATCCATCAACTGTTCAAGCAGTGTAAGGAGCCTATCACAAGAGAAAAAAAAGCATAAGCATCTTATCAGAAAAGAAGGCAAAGATATATATGTTGTTTCTTCTCCAATTACAGAAAAATTAAGAACCTGTTGTATTTCTCTGGCGTCGGTACAATCTCTATTACTTGGTTAATAGACTGGTTAGCTTTTAGATCTGCTGATCCAATAATGGCCTAGGAAATAACAATTGTTTTTAGTGCACAAACATAAATAGCCCCTACTTAATTAATGACAGTATACTCAATCTGAATAAGTTAAAGAAGAAATTAAGTAAACCTTATATGGATCTCGTAGAAACTGCCTGGCAAGAGATTCAACCTCTCGTGGCCATGTTGCACTCCAAAGCAGTGTCTGTCTATCAGGTCGGATCTGTGAAAGGAAAAGTAAAATCTCAATTAAAGCCGTAATGTCTGAGTAGCAGAATACAAATGTTCAGGTATTAAAAAATATTTCGATTGAATCCCATTGGTCAACCATACATGATAGCTTTAGATGAAGTAAATGCATACCTGGGATACAATCTTTCTAATTTGGGGTTCAAATCCCATGTCTAACATTCTGTCAGCCTCATCCAGCACAAGGTAAGTCACTCTCTTCAAATTAGTGTGTTGGCACTCCAACATATCGATCAAACGACCAGGTGTAGCAATTACAATCTCAACACCTGACAAGGCAATCGCGATTCGTAAACATTTATATTCCATCCAAGAACCAGATATGAAAAGCTACAAAATTGCAATGAGAAAAATGAACCTCTTCTAAGATCGCGAATCTGAGGACCTTTAGGAGCACCGCCATAGATACAAGTACTTCTAACACCAGATCGCAGCCCGAATTTTCTTGATTCCTCTTGAATCTGAACTGCTAATTCTCTGGTCGGTGCTAATATTAACACGATGGGTCCATCATCTTGACCTAAAAAACCCCAACGATACACATAAGTAAACATGTTCCCAGAAAAAGGATGCAGCTAAAATCCAACAGTCGTCAATATATCGTTGTAAAATACTCACCCAATCGAGGTTGCGCACTTACGTGGACCAATGCTGGTAACAAGTAAGCCAATGTCTTACCAGAGCCAGTCTCAGCAATACCAATCAAATCCCTACCCTTCAAAGCCATTGGCCATCCCTGAGCTTGTATTGGCGTGGGCTCAGTAAATCCCAATTTCGCAATAGCTTCGAGAATATTATCTAACAAAAGAAATAAGTCTATGAAATCAAACCATTGAACCAAGAAACAAAATTTAGCACAATAAGCAAAAAAATCCCTTCCAGAAAAAAAAGCATAATTAATGAGAGTCCGTGGAATGAACAAAGCACTCAGCGATAAGAGCATCGAAATCGACTTCAACAGAACAGAAGACATCAAAATCAAATCCTCAATCAAGACCAAAAACACTTGAAAAATCCAATTAATACCTGGAAAGTTAGCATCTTCGAACATCTTAATCGGCTTAGGAACATCACGCCCTTCAACGGATATATCTCGACCTGTTCTGTACATGGCAACATCCTGCTCTGTCATCGCCAGCACAGCAGGGCTCTCCACGTAGAAATTCTTCTCGAAGTGGACAAGATTCTCGAAATTCTGCTGCGGAAGAGAAACGCTGTCTAGCTCCCTTTTACTCGATCCACCTCGTCCTCCCCAATTCCCGCCGCCGTATCCACCCCTTCTATTTCCGTATTGACCGTATGTGCCTCTTCCGCCGCCGCCGCGACCAACGGAGAAACCACTAGTAGGTGGCTGGAAAGCTGGGTAACGACCATAGCCGGAACCTTCACCCGCCACTACAGGAGGCGGTCCGAATCCACCACCACCACCACCACCACCACCGTACCGAGGATTGTACGGTGCGGCAGAAGGATCCATCGGCTGAGACGAACCAACTGGGGCGCTAAGGAATCATTGAAAAAACAAAAAGGTTACAGATCGAATATAACAAATTGAAGAAAAGGGTCGATTGCTATTCACTTACCCAGAGCGTTGGCGATAAGAATTCGGATCAGCAAATCGACGATCATAAGAGCTCATCGTAACTTCAGATCGTTAGGGTTTGGTTTGTGTGTGTGTTTCTCTCGCTTTATCTGTAAGGCGTAGTTTAGAATCGAATTGATGCAAAGAGAGGAGAGTGCAGGGAGACGAAATGACGCAGAGCCGCAAAATAACGAAAGCAGGATACTTTTACGAACGATTCGTTCCTAGACAGTAAAAATTCCCAAATTAGAAACCCTAATTTTCACCGTGGTTTATTTTATTTTTTGTTCTTTTTAAGCGCGAGTTTAATTTCTGTTGTGGGCCATAATAGATGGGCCATGAGTTTCTAATTAATGGGCTACAAGAGCTGGACCGAAGCAATGTTATGTAGATAAACTATTGGAGGTTTGGAGCTAAAGTCTAGTTCTGAAAACTGACTAGTGAGGAGTCTGAAACCAAATTATTTGCACACAGTTGGAATCAAATTTTGGAAAATCTTAACTTACCATGGAGTTTTGAGACTTACCATCTACGCCAATCCATACAAAAATATCATACATATTTTGTAGTATACCATATATGATTTTTTCGAACAATTGAAAATAGCAGCAAAAGAGAAACAAAATAAGGTTCTATCATAAAATTTGATATCAATCAATATTTCATGTGATAACGATAAAAATCTAAGATGGTACGAATTAGCATTCGGTATATTTCTATTTATTTGATTAACTTTTTATAATTTCTTATTTTCTCCTTTTGTTTAGCTGCTTTTATAATTATATAATAATTTGATTTTATATACAATTGAAGTTATTCGTTTTCTTTCATGGTCAGCGTCTCTTATGATGAGCCACTTTAAATTACTTTTTGGGACCAATAAATAATTACACCTAACGGAGATTTCTTCTTAATTGAATTAATTATAGAAAGAATATTCCGTTATAGAATAACAGAATTGTCCAAAATGCCCATAGAAGGTCCAACGAATTTTTCCATTGGCACATACGCGTAAGGTCCCACCGTGACGTCACTCCCTGCTTATAAAAGCCATCCATCTGCAACCTTTCTTGTCGGTTTAAAACACCAAAAACCAAAGAGCTTCAGAAAACAAATAGAGAAACCCTAACAATGGTGGCCGTTGGTTATAACGAGAAGAACGGTGGAAGCAGTCTCAAGTTTCTATGCAGTTACGGCGGCAGAATCCTCCCTCGTTCTACCGACGGCAAGCTCCGTTACGTCGGAGGTCATACCAGAGTGCTCTCCGTCGATCGTTCTATCTCTTTCACAGGTTCGTCTCCAGTGTCGTTTATATCACTTCAATTTGTGTTGAAATCAATCCCTCCTGCTCGATTCGACTTCTGGTTTTCCCAAATTTTGGGCGTTGTCGACGAAACTGAGATTGATTCTAGTTTTGTTTTCTCCAGAGCTGATGAAGAAACTGTTTGAGTTCTGCGGATACTCCTTTGATCTGAGATGTCAATTACCAAACGGCGATCTCGAGACTCTAATCTCCGTCAAATCAGAGGAGGATCTAGCGAACATCGTCGAGGAGTACGATCGCGTCTCCGGAGCCAAGATAAAAGCCGTTCTATCGCCTCCGAGGTCGCATAGACACGACTCTCCGTCGTCCTCAAGCGGCGATCGATCTCCGAACTCGCCGTTCTCCGGTACGCCCTCCCCGCCGAACTCGCCATCGCCGGCGTACGGGAGATATCTACAATCTCGCTATTGTATTCCTCCCACGGATCTTCCTAGAAGATTCAATCACAAATCAGAGGAATCTCATTGCTGCGCGTGTCGTGCACACAAAGACTCTAGGCTCATCTGGCAATGACGGAGATTGGAAAATCGAATATACGCCATAGATACGAGGATGATGACGACGAAAAATATATTACGAAAGAAAATGCAAAATTAAGAAACCGGGATTAAAGTTTAAGTTTCTACGATGTGTTGGTTTGTGAAGCAAAGAATTAAATTTGTCTTACATAATTACGGTCAGAGACGTGACCGGCGGGGTAATTATTGTAGACGGAGGACATGACGGAATATTCATACTGGGCGTTACCAACCGTTAGAGTTGCCGTTGCGACGTGTTCGCACGTACGGCGTTCTTTTTATAATTCGTGATACGTGGCGAATACAGAGAGACCGTGTGGTGTCGATGTCAGAGATGTAACGCGTGTTGTAGGCTAGTGGACTCGTTGCGTAAACACGTGTCAACCATCCGCACTCTGGAGTTTTTAACTTGACGAGGTTCTTTTTTGTTTTTTGGCTTCTTTGATAATGATATAAGTAATTTTTTTCTTCATTATTTTGTTAACATCTGCTTTCTTTTTACTTGTCTCATCAGGGATTAGAGAAGGACATATATGATATTGGCTGAGTTCCCTTTTTTCCCAAACCAATTTTTAGTCACACATGAGAAAATTTAGAGTTAAATACTTTGATCAAATCTATTATTAATTAATCAGAAAATATTGAAAATTACGAAAAAGAAACTTGTTAGTGTGTACGTTAAGGAACGGCGTATTTTAGTTGACCTCCAAATTTCTCGCAACTTGTGAATGGGACAGAGTGAGGACTAGGGATAAATAATTTGGTGAACAACTCGTTCCATTCTTCATTAAATTTACAGGTTGTTCAATGATTAAAACCACTTTTGGACTAGGAATAAATATTTTGTTTTCTGCTTAATTTTTTATTGTTGAAAAATCAACACACCACAAGAAAAAATTTGAAGTCGCAAAAAGATTCTCAATTTTTGTAGTCGTTCTTCATTACATTGAAAACTTGGAACTCCACAGGAAAAGAAGTTGTTCAATAAATTATAATGACTTTTAGAGTACCACACATCTCTTGTTTTTCTGTTTCAAAATTGCATTCTTTTGTTGAAAAATCAAACAATCACACGAAATTGAGCTCCTTTTTCAGCATTTTAAATTTAAAGTCACAAAATTTTATATATTGTTGTTTTTTTTTTGGGAGGGTCAACTTAATATATGTTGTTTAAATTTTATAATCTTTGGACAAATTGGTTTTTCTACCCTTTGTTAGGATCTACACCATGAAATTTAGGAAAATGTCATCATTAAGTCAGTATAACCTATGTCAAAAAAAAAGTCAGTATAACCTGTAAACCATAAAATTTAATGTCATTACACAAACACAAAACCAATCCACATCTATTTCACTTATCAAAATAGAAGAATAAAAGAAGGTGGAATTTTATCATTTACATTGAAACACACATAAAATGACTTGCACCCATTTCACTTAACAAAATTGAATTATGAACCAAGTTTCTTAAACTATTCATATTCAAGATGAACAACTGGAACAATATCATTTTACTTTCATCCATATAACCATATTTGGATCATTTCATTTCCATTCATCTTTATCTCACTGGTTTAATTCTTGCTTATTGTTTAGATCCAATGTAATTAAAAGTTGGTTGAATGGTATTTTACTATTTACTGTTTGCCGTTAACATTTTACAGATCACCCTTTTTACAAAAAAAAATAAAAAATTATACAAGTACAAATAAAAATAAAAAGAGGAGGGTACATTTTTCTATCACGATAATTGCTCTGAGAATATATCAATGTAAAGACTACTGCAAGATATGAGAGCAATGCTCTAAGAATAATATACGAAATTTGGGTCCCGTCAAATATATATACGTGAATTTTTTTGTATTTTAAGTTACGATAAAAAAGCAAAACATCTTTGTCGTGGACATTTGTCGAAGATGGACAAAAAAAATCAACTGACTCCTTCAGATTAAACTTTAATCTTCAAAAAATAGGGATGTAACTTTAGCTTTTTTTTGGTCTGAAAATAAAGGGAATAATAACATCTCGTGGGTGCAAACTCCTGCAACTCTACAAATAATTATCCTTGTCAACTCTACAAATTATTGTCCTTATCTCAGACAGTTCATAAATCGGAGTAAAAAAAAAATGACCTAAAACATCGGCGTTCCAAAGAATTCTCTAAAAATCATAACCAACTCCCCCATAATAGAAAAAGACAAAACATATAAAATTATAAGAAATTCTAAAATTAAGAATAAATCTTAAAAAAATAGGTTAAAGAAAAGATAAAGAAAAAAAATTGTGAAAACCCATGAACCCTTAGAACTTAATTATTCGTCAAAAATATGTCAATACGTAACACCAACCAAAATCATAAGATCCAAACCCAACTTAAATAAATAACTAAAAGATGAACCATGTAGCACTAAAGATATCACTAAGTGCAAAAACCTGACTTAAAAAAAGAATTAAAAGGACATATACAAATTCCCATTTGTCTCCGGATTCTCTCTCCGTGATTGTTTTCGAACAAAAGATCACAAAACTATTAAGCAGAAACTTTAACTCCGATCCTCTAGAATCGAAAGCTCTGATACCGATAAATTTATGAGAGTAAGAACATAAGTGTTTTGAAAGAATTATATTAGATTCCCATAAGAATAATGTTACAAGTTACATTCTCTTATATAGAGATAAACTTAGACCTAAGATAAACATAAATATAAATAATATATTTAGAGATAAAAAGTAAATTTCATAAACTAATATATTGGTAAATATCCATAATCTTCTAGATCTTTCCGAATTTTCATAATTTTCATAATTTTGATATGGTTGATCTCATCGATCTCCCAATAAAAATGTTGGGGTAACAAAATCATTTTGGTTTGTGAGTATGTGACATTTGCCTCCCAATACTGAATCTACCACCTTCATGCCTTAAGAAAAAGAAATATTCACAACAAAAAAGAAGATCACAAGAGATGGATAAGATTGTGTACTTACAATAATAAGATATCCTTTCTTTACTTTCTCTGTCTATCTCTCTTTATCTCAAGTTGATATTTAGGGTGACATAGAAGAAGGAGAAGTAGTACCAGGAAGGCTACAACCAAAACTATAAATAATTACCAGAATTCAAAAATATGCTCCATTCCAAATCATAAATCCACTGCCTTAAGAAAGAATGACATAGTCATATCGTGGGAATTGTCGTTGTTACATGCGCTATTTTATATTGTGTTTATTTATAAGACAAATTCTGGTTCCATTATATAGTATCGTTGAACATGGAATTTGTCTGCGTTGTATAACATTTGTATTATTGGAAGTGTTGATTCCTTTAATTATCTTAATTATAAATTCCATCTGATGGTTGTACAAGAAGAAAATTTGACTGATTTTTTTGCATGCAAACAGTCTAACGTATGAAGATTTTAATTTCTACGATATTTGTGTGGGATACAAAAAACTGAAATTGGTCAACACGACATACATATAGAGAGGAAAGACCACCAATAAGATATTTAACATTCATTTATCAGCATGTGAAGTATATTATCTACGAATAATAATAAATAAAAAATTATATGAGCTATGAAGATATTCGAACCGATAGAGACATTACACATAAAATTTTCAAAACAAATTGTTATGTCATAAAACTCTTTAATGGTGAAAAGAATGCTATGAATCAATGGTCGCATCAGAACATGGTGGTAACTCATAGTAAATGGCTTACAAATTTGGGGGAGACGGATGCAAACCCTAGAAAAGAAGGATAAGAGATTACGAGAAGATGAAACTCGGACAATTTTATATATAAATACATATGGATTCATCACAATATTATAAATTCATTGTTGTTGTTTTTTTTTTGGTCAACCATAAACTCATTATTTTTTTTAATATTTATTTTAGTTTAATAATAAAAGAAATATGGATGATATATATTAATTATGCTGTAATAAAAAAAATTCATTGAATAGTTAATTATCTATCTCGAATTATGTTGTATATGTAAAACTGTATTTTTCCAACGAATAAAAACTTAACTCATAAACACTAAATATAAAATTTATCATATTATATTAAACACAATTTAAAAAATATAAATAATATACTACACGCGGATCTTCAGCTAGTTTTCAATAAATTGGCACGTAAAAGTCCAAAGATTGCAGATGTTATTGAGAATCGGTTAACTAAATCCCAATTTGGTTAAACCCATTCGGTTTATTAGAAAGAGCTTCACAACTTGGTATCTTCTTTCTCATTTAAAGTAAATTGATAGTCATCTTCTTAAATCTGTAATTTAGGGATTTCATTGCCTGTGATTTTGGGAATTGATTATGCTGTACAGTGCTATATGTATGTACATCGATGGGAAGAAGGAATGATCAGAAATCTTTTTCAGAAAACTCTCTTCGTCTCTGGTTCTCTGATTTATCAGATGTGTACGCACAATTAGATCCGGTGCGCAACTAGAGATGTTAGAATACGGAGGATTACGGCTGTTGATCGAGGAAAAGATCCTCCGCCGACGATTTTGATCAAATGTCGCTCTTTCCGTTTTTGAATGGGCGGCGCGTAGATGCCACGCGTAGTTTGCTGTAAAAAGAAAAAGAAAAAAAAAGATTGCAATCTTGTCTTATGTGTTTCAAATAACGTAGAAATTTAATATTATTTTGTCAATGTAAGTTCGAATGCCAATTTAAAATAGGGAAATCTTGGTGTCTCCAAACAACGAATGTATAGACCACTTAGAATATATGTGGATGCTAAAATCCACACTCAAGAATTTGTATAAGAAGATTCGATTTAGGGAAAAGATAGGTAAGATTTCTCGAGTTACCAAACGATTATTCAAAGAACTAGATTTGGCGAATTGAATTGTTTATATTTTTATCAAGGTGAGTACAAAAATGATAGATCAAAAAGTGATCTCTAAAGATCTGACTGCGTTTCCTAAATAGTCCTCAGTACATCTAACTGCTCCACGTCCTTCGGGTTGCTCTCCTCAACTTCGTTCCTATATCTTCGGGATCCCTTCGGATGACGTGGCACTCTTCTTCGATACGGCAATGAAATAGAGAGTTGGAGACGATGAAATAGAGGAACCAAAAACACCAACAGTAGTTTCTGTGTAGGTCGATGCACATAATCAAAAGGATGCAAAGAGTTGCTTGGGTATTAGTATTGACAAAGATATCCTTATGTAAAAATGTTTTAGAAAAAGCCAAAACTAACTCGAGAAAAGCTTGGTTTTTTGGTATTTTACAAGCATGCTAATTAATATCTTTATTACAGAGTTTAATATATGGGCATTAACTTTGTTGCTTCTATATATATCTCTCTTATATAAGATCAACTTCCTGCAATTGAAACAGTTCGGAAGATTAAGAGCAACAATATTGTAATAGAGTCATTTGCTCTTATCATATGTCCTACAAGAGAACAAGCAAGCTAGCTTGCGCAAAAGACAAGAATGTGCTCAAACTATACAATGGTATGACGTTGACTTCATCATAAAGATTGTCTAGGCATCTCTTTCATCCGTTCAAATAGCCAAATGACGACAGTTGAAGGTTTTTCTTTGTCTCTAAACAAAGGTTGATGTGGTTTTTTTCATTTGAATTACTGAGCCGGAGGTGTTTTATAAGTCTCCAGCAAACTTGAAAAGCATCATATTCAAAATAAAGCTTGAAAGAACCAAGAAGCCAATCGCTTTTTTACACCTCACCAAATTTTATGGAGTTTCGTATGGCACACTACACATCCATATTGTAAAAAATTGCAATGCCCTTGGTAAAAATAGAAGAAGAAGTGAAGGGCAAAGAGAGAGAGACTCAAGCAATACAGATAATACATTAAGGAAAAAGCTAACATAAAGGAACGAGAGAGCAAAGGATATGAAGGTGTATTTTGCTCTCTCCTCTAGTAGTTAATGACTTCTTTGATTTTAATTTCGACAAATAATTGGTGATTGTTGATTGTTGATTGTTGGTATGTTTTGTTGATTGTCACATTCCCAGGAACCTCAACCTCCCACATTCCCACAGGCTCAACCTCCCACATGCTACCCACAAGAACCTCAACCTCAACCCCAGTCTCAACCGGAAATGGCTCGATCCAATGGTAAGATCAGTAAATCAGAAAATTTGTAACATTGTTTTCTTTTTTATTGTCAAAAAATTTGTAACATTGTTTCACATTTCAGATCGGAGGCGCAAGTGGTAGATTGATTCATTGATTCATTGCTGACGCTAGAGAAAGAGTCGGAGCAAGAGCCACCAATGTAGCAATGCATACATGTATTATACGATTTTGAATTATTTTTTAGAATTTCTATATCTTTTTTTTGTCAAGAAAATACATGTATTATACGAGTTTGAATTCGAGTGACAGTGTAGCAACGCACTATTTTTGTACAATAAAATTCATCCAAATAAATGGATATTTTTGATGCACTTAAACTAGAGTTTTGATGCACCAATTATATCCAAATTAACAAAAGACTAAAATACCCTCATTCATAATTATAACTTAAATCATATTAAATATTTTATAAATACCAAATTTATTTAACGTGAAGCGAAAAATATTTTACTTAACGTTTTTCTTCAAATAAATATCAAATTTACAACGGAATTATAAAATTACATTTTTGGAATATAATCGCAAAATATCATTTACTAGAAAATGACTCGCGCGATGCGAAACCATTTTGTTATCCCAATTAGACATAGCTAGTTAGGTACATTTGTGTTTTGAATACAATTTATATTATACAAGCAAGTTATGGTATTGTCTTAAAAAAAGTTACTTAATTATAAATAAATTAAAAATGGGTGAATATTCTAATAAGTTATTCTTGGAAACTTTCTTAACAAATAAGTCATTTTGTTGTATTGGATAACTTTTTCTAATGTTATTTTTATTTTTTTAATATTCTTCTACCCTTGATCTAAAGACTTTGATCGTTAAGGTAAAAAGAAGCGGTTAAATGCTGGAGGTGATTTGGTTTGTTATGTTTAATCTCAACCGTCGGATGAGTGGGTTAAGATGCGATGGATCTTATTAAAGTTGATTCAAAACTACTCCCTGTGTATCAGAAAGTTTGATTTTTTGGAGTTTTATTCTTGTATCAGAAAGTTTGATTTTCTAGATTTTTTATGCACTTTTTTATTAATTAATATCAAAAAATTGTAAAGTTCCAAAATATTAATTAACTTCCTGCAATTGAACAGTTCGGAAGATTAAGAGCAACAATATTGTAATAGAGTCATTTGCTCTTATCATATGTCCTACAAGAGAACAAGCAAGCTAGCTTGCGCAAAAGACAAGAATGTGCTCAAACTATACAATGGTATGGCGTTGACTTCATCACAAAGATTGTCTAGGCATCCCTTTCATCCGTTCAAATAGCCAAATGACGACAGTTGAAGGTTTTTCTTTGTCTCTAAACAAAGGTTGATGTGGTTTCTTTCATTTGAATTACTTAGCCGGAGGTGTTTTATAAGTCTCCAACAAATTTGAAAAGCATCATATTCAGAATAAAGCTTGAAAGAACCAAGAAGCCAATCGCTTTTTTACACTTCACCAAACTTTATGGAGTTTCGTATAATCGTATGGTACACTACACATCCATATTGTAAAAAGTTTGCAATGCCCATGGTAAAAATAGAAGAAGTGAAGGGCAAAGAGAGAGAGACTCAAGCAATACAGATAATACATTAAGGAAAATGCTAACAAAAGGAATGAGAGATCAAAGGATATGAAGGTGTATTTTGCTCTCTCCTCTAGGATGTACAAAAAGGTTTCATGATTTTTTAAAAGAATTCAAGTTTTTATAATTATAATCTCAATTAGAGTAAACGAAAAGTGTTTTACATTCTTGAGGTTTTCTATTCAACAAAGATATAGATCAATATACAAGGTGGATTTTTGAGATTAAATTAGAAAACAAGAGTTTCGGAGGAATCAATTCAATATAATTTTTTAAAAATGTTTTGTTTCGAAACTATTACTAAAGTCTACATATATGAAATAACGTCTTCTTCAACTTATAGGTTGCATTTATAAGAAAAGTCTTTGTAAACACAAGTGTCATTGTCGATCGATATACCCTGGGTGTCGATCGATACAAGTGAATTTCACAGGATCGATCATAGCACCAGTGTCGATCGATACCTGTGTCTTATACACAGTATCGATCGACATAGACCAACTTGGTCGATGCAAAGTATCGATCGATACACTGAGGTGCCGACCGATACACTGTTTGCATGGTATCGATCGATACACTTAAGTGTCGACCGATACAATTTAGTCCAATATCGACCGATACCATAAGGTGTCGATCGATACTCACAAGGCCTCGATCTGAATCGAACCTATCAAGAACAGATGTGTGTTCGTTGATTATACCGTTCTTTAATCGCAATTAAAGACGGTTTTTTAGAAGATGTTTAAGCAGATCTGCTTCTACTACACGTTTCAAGTTGCTAAACAGCTGTTTGATTAACGTTTGAGTATCACTAGCAGAAGAACATCTTCTTAAAAAATAGAGAGAGATGAAGATTGCCTCTACTACACGTTTCAATTTGCTAAAAGCTTTTTGACAACGTTTGAGTATCATCAGCAGTAGAAGAATCGTTTAAAAACCGTTTAAAAAACGTTTATTTACTCGTGATTAAAGATCCAATTGAAGTAATAAAACAGAAATTGGATCTTCTTAGAGTTAAGATTGTAGGACCAAAATTTACACTACAGACAGGAAAGATTTAATCACAATAATATGTAAATAAACAGTTTAAGGAACAGACGATTTATAAACGATAAAGCAATACAAGATCTGAGGAGGCGAGATAAATCTCTTTCCTTAACTCTAAGAATCTCCCGTAGTGTGACGGGGTTTTATAGATTCATGAGTCACAGGATACAACCAAAGTTTAACTGAATCATCAACACCATGATTCATATCTATCGACCATTATTCTACGATACTCTCGAAATTAAAACTTACTCTAAGCAGTAGGGAATTGAAGAAACGATTGCTAGAACTTTTAGTAAGTGTTTTTTGTGTATCAGAGGATGATCTTTTAGGTGAAAATCGTGTTGTATATATAGGAAAGAGGCTAGGGTTTTTCCATGACAGAAAAGGAATATTTCTAGAATAACCTAGGCGGCTGCGATTTTTAAGTCGGCCCGCTGGGTATCGATCGATACCAAGGGGTATCGATCGATACCTCAAAAAGTCCACGGGCCCAATCAAGGCCCAAGATGCGAACGTCGCACGTATGGCTTTTCTTCTCTCATGTTGTTCATTTAAGACACAACCATTCCAACATATATACACGAGAAAACATTTCTCGGTTAATGAAAACATTTCATTAGAAAGAGCTTAACTCATTTCTTTTCACACTAACACAATTTTATCAAACCCTCAGGCTTTGACAAAAAATTAGTTCCAACAAAATCCACACTCAAGAATTTGTATAAGAAGATTCGATTTAGGGAAAAGATAGGTAAGATTTCTCGAGTTACCAAACGATTATTCAAAGAACTAGATTTGGCGAATTGAATTGTTTATATTTTTATCAAGGTGAGTACAAAAATGATAGATCAAAAAGTGATCTCTAAAGATCTGACTGCGTTTCCTAAATAGTCCTCAGTACATCTAACTGCTCCACGTCCTTCGGGTTGCTCTCCTCAACTTCGTTCCTATATCTTCGGGATCCCTTCGGATGACGTGGCACTCTTCTTCGATACGGCAATGAAATAGAGAGTTGGAGACGATGAAATAGAGGAACCAAAAACACCAACAGTAGTTTCTGTGTAGGTCGATGCACATAATCAAAAGGATGCAAAGAGTTGCTTGGGTATTAGTATTGACAAAGATATCCTTATGTAAAAATGTTTTAGAAAAAGCCAAAACTAACTCGAGAAAAGCTTGGTTTTTTGGTATTTTACAAGCATGCTAATTAATATCTTTATTACAGAGTTTAATATATGGGTTAACTTTGTTGCTTCTATATATATCTCTCTTATATAAGATCAACTTCCTGCAATTGAAACAGTTCGGAAGATTAAGAGCAACAATATTGTAATAGAGTCATTTCCTCTTATCATATGTCCTACAAGAGAACAAGCAAGATAGCTTGCGCAAAAGACAAGAATGTGCTCATACTATACAATGGTATGGCGTTGACTTCATCATAAAGATTGTCTAGGCATCTCTTTCATCCGTTCAAATAGCCAAATGACGACAGTTGAAGGTTTTTCTTTGTCTCTAAACAAAGGTTGATGTGGTTTCTTTCATTTGAATTACTGAGCCGGAGGTGTTTTATAAGTCTCCAGCAAACTTGAAAAGCATCATATTCAAAATAAAGCTTGAAAGAACCAAGAAGCCAATCGCTTTTTTACACCTCACCAAATTTTATGGAGTTTCGTGTGGTACACTACACATCCATATTGTAAAAAATTGCAATGCCCTTGGTAAAAATAGAAGAAGAAGTGAAGGGCAAAGAGAGAGACTCAAGCAATACAAATAATACATTAAGGAAAAGGCTAACATAAAGGAACGAGAGAGCAAAGGATATGAAGGTGTATTTTGCTCTCTCCTCTATGATATGAAGGTATATTTTGCTCTCTCCTCTAGTAGTTAATGACTTCTTTGATTTTAATTTCGACAAATAATTGGTGATTGTTGATTGTTGGTATGTTTTGTTGATTGTCACATTCCCAGGAACCTCAACCTCCCACATTCCCACAGGCTCAACCTCCCACATGCTACCCACAAGAACCTCAACCCCAGCCTCAACCGGAAATGGCTCGATCCAATGGTAAGATCAGTAAATCAGAAAATTTGTAACATTGTTTTCTTTTTTATTGTCAAAAAATTTGTAACATTGTTTCACATTTCAGATCGGAAGCGCAAGTGGTAGATTGATTCATTGATTCATTGCTGACGCTAGAGAAAGAGTCGGAGCAAGAGCCACCAATGTAGCAATGCATACATGTATTATACGATTTTGAATTATTTTTTAGAATTTCTATATTTTTTTTGTCAAGAAAATACATGTATTATACGAGTTTGAATTCGAGTGACAGTGTAGCAACGCACTATTTTTGTACAATAAAATTCATCCAAATAAATGGATATTTTTGATGCACTTAAACTAGAGTTTTGATGCACCAATTGTATCCAAATTAACAAAAACCTAAAATACCCTCATTCATAATTATAACTTAAATCATATTAAATATTTTATAAATACCAAATTTATTTAACGTGAAGCGAAAAATATTTTACTTAACGTTTTTCTTCAAATAAATATCAAATTTACAACGGAATTATAAAATTACATTTTTGGAATATAATCGCAAAATATCATTTACTAGAAAATGACTCGCGCGATGCGAAATCATTTTGTTATCCCAATTAGACATAGGTAGTTAGGTACATTTGCGCAAGTGGTAGAAGGAAGAAAGGTCTAACTGTCTTCGTCGGATCTGAGTTTTCGTCAGTTTCTGAACAAAAAACTACTATCCTATTTCCTCTTCTGCTTTTATTTTGTCTTTTCGTCAGTTTCTGAACAAAAAACTACTATCCTAAATCGGATCGATTGGCTAATGGATTTCGTTTCTTTTTACAAATACTTGGTGAAAACCGGTTCTATTAAGTACCAATACAATATCAAGCCAACAAAAAAAAGGAACCCACTTCCTTTTTGACTAAAGGATACAAAATTTTAAATCAATATAATGAATACACGAACGTGTTGCTCTACTTTCGGATTTCCAGTCTTGAGGGAGATGCAGTTCATAGTTCAGTGTTAGTACTTTTTTTTCCATTAGCTATTAGTCAATTTCTCTCCTTTCGTTTGGTTTTCTCTTTTGGGCTTAGTTTCCCTTTTTTGGGCTTAGTTTCTTTTTTTTGGGCTTTTGTCACCGGGGTTTTCAATTTGTACTGTTGGCTCAGTATTTCACAAACGTATTCTACTAATGTATTCCACCATGTTATTCCACTTTTGAATAATAAAAACAGTTAGGTTGCACCAAAAAAAAAAAAAAATAAATAAATAAATAAAAACAGATGACAAACAAAAATGAATACACGAACTGGACCATTTCCAAATCTGTTTGTCTCTCATCTTTGTTAGCCTAGAAAAAACTTACATCATCATGGCATCCTAATTATACATAGGTAGTTAGGTACATTTGTGTTTTGAATACAATTTATATTATACAAGCAAGTTATGGTATTGTTTTAAAAAAAAGTTACTTAATTATAAATAAATTAAAATTGGATGAATATTCTAATAAGTTATTCTTGGAAACTTTCTTAACAAATAAGTCATTTTGTTGTATTGGATAACTTTTTCTACTGTTTTTTTTTTTTTTAATATTCTTCTACCCTTGAGCTAAAGACTTTTATCGTTAAGGTAAAAAGAAGCGGTTAAATGCTGGAGGTGATTTGGTTTGTTCTGTTTAATCTCAACCGTCGGATGAGTGGGTTAAGATGCGATGGATTTTATTAAAGTCGATTCAAAACTATTTAATAAAAGTGTAAGAAAAAGAAAGAAAAAGAGAAGAAATGTAAAAGAAAAATAGGGTGATCCGCCGATTTAGTCACTTTCTATAAGTTATTATCCAATATTGTTGTCGAAGCATCCAAACTGGAACATGGGAAAGAAAATCACTGTGGACTCAGCGACACTTTTCAACAAGGTTGAGATCATTTTCTTCTCAAATCAAACTCTGATTTTTAAAAGTATGTTTGATCCGTTGTAAGATGAGCTTTTGATATCTTGAACAGGGTCTTGAGGTCATCGAAGCTCATTATTTGTTTGGAGCTGAGTATGACGATATAGAGATTGTCATTTATCCTCAGAGTATCATACACTCCATGATCGAAACACAGGTCTTGCTCTGGAAAGAAATAACTGCATTAGAAAACAAAAATTGCTTAACATACAGTATATATAATTCTTTTGTTCCATAGGATTCATCTGTACTTGCTCAATTAGGATGGCCTGATATGCGTTTACCTATACTGTACACCATGTCGTGGACCGATCGGGTTCCTTGTTCTGAAGTAACTTGGCCAAGACTTGACCTTTGCAAGTAAGCAATTGTGGGTGTGGTGATGAGCACACCCCTTTTTTTTAGCTCATTCCAAAGCAAAAGGCCCAACACCAAAGGCCCAACATTCACTATGCAGATACGGTTACCGTTCCCGACCTGCTCCGCACTGTTCACGACGTGCCGGTACTGTTCATGACCTGCCGGTTACTGTTCCCAACCTGCTCCGCACTGTTCACGACGTGACAGGTACTGTTCACGAACCATCACGTCGTCCCTAAAAACCGGAGAGCTGTCTGCTCAACTCCCACTATAAATACCCCCTTTGGTATTCATTATCGACAAACAAAAAAACTCTCATCTTCTCTCTCTAAATCACTTTCCCTCTCTAAAAGGAGCTCTCGGCAGCTCTCCCAGCTCGGTGCAGCTCTCCCAGCTCTCCGCAGCTCTCCCGGCTCGGTGCAGCTCTCCCAGCTCTCCCAGCTCTCGGCAGCTCTCCCAGCTCTCGGCAGCTCTCCCAGCTCGGCAGTTCTCCCAGCTCGGCAGCTCGGCAGCTCTCCCAGCTCGGCAGCTCGGCAGCTCTCCCAGCTCGGCAGCTCGGCAGTTCTCCCAGCTCGGCAGCTCTCCCAGCTCGGCAGCTCGGCAGCTCTCCCAGCTCGGCAGCTCTCCCAACTCGGCAGCTCTCCCAGCTCGGCAGCTCGGCAGCTCTCCCAGCTCGGCAGCTCTCCCAGCTCGGCAGCCCTCCCAGCTCGGCAGCTCTCCCAGCTCTCCGCTCTCTGCAGCTCTCCCAGATCTCCGCAGCTCTCCCGAGCTCTCAGCTCTCCCGACCTGACGACCAGACGACCTCCCAGCTCCCCAGATCTCTCCAACCCGCCTCAACAACGAACTACGAATGGCTTGATCCCCAATCCGGGGTACGTAGGCAACCCTCCGGGCACAGCTATAAATCACCTCCTCCCCCTCATTTGCCGACCGGAACGCAACCGGCTCTATCTTAACAGAAAATCCCCGAACCTCCCCGATACAAATTGATTTGTAGGAGACGTGCTCATACCCGTTTCAACAATTGGCGCTAGAAGGAGGGGGTTTGAGGATTTCTCTACACGCAAAGAGTAGCTCGGCAAATGTCGGGAACATCGCCCTCATCTCCGAACAACTCCATACAGATAAGTGCCACGCTTATTTCATTTTTTTACTCTTTTCTTTCTCCTCAAAAGCCGAGCTCTCGCCTCGCACCTCGGGTCAAAACCCGAAAGCCGAGCTCCGGCTCGCAAAGGGTAAGCCGAGCTCTCGCCTCGCACCTCGGGTCAAACCCGAAAGCCGAGCTCCGGCTCGCAAAGGGTAAGCCGAGCTCTCGCCTCGCACCTTGGGTCAAACCCGAAAGCCGAGCTCCGGCTCGCAAAGGGTAAGCCGAGCTCTCGCCTAGCACCTCGGGTCAAACCCGAAAGCCGAGCTCCGGCTCGCAAAGGGTAAGCCGAGCTCTCGCCTCGCACCTCGGGTCAAACCCGAAAGCCGAGCTCCGGCTCGCAAAGGGTAAGCCGAGCTCTCGCCTCACACCTCGGGTCAAACCCGAAAGCCGAGCTCCGGCTCGCAAAGGGTAAGCCGAGCTCTCGCCTCGCACCTCGGGTCAAACCCGAAAGCCGAGCTCCGGCTCGCAAAGGGTAAGCCGAGCTCTCGCCTCGCACCTCGGGTCAAACCCGAAAGCCGAGCTCCGGCTCGCAAAGGGTAAGCCGAGATCTAGCCTCGCACCTCGGGTCAAACCCGAAAGCCGAGCTCCGGCTCGCAAAGGATAAGCCGAGCTCTCGCCTCGCACCTCGGGTTGAACCCAAAAGCCGAGCTCCGGCTCGCAAAGGATAAGCCGAACTCTCGCCTCGCACCTCGGATCGACAAGTGCCGAGCCTAGTCTCGCACTAACACATAAATTTTTAACTCTAATCAAGTTTACCCTTACTCGCAGGTTAACATATACCGAGCTAAGACTTGTTTCGTCCGCCGACTTCGACACTCATTCGCCGAACTTGGGGGAGGGCTATTGTGGGTGTGGTGATGAGCACACCCCTTTTTTTAGCTCTTTCCAAAGCAAAAGGCCCAACACCAAAGGCCCAACATCCACTATGCAGATACGGTTACCGTTCCCGACCTGCTCCGCACTGTTCACGACGTGCCGGTACTGTTCACGACATACCGGTTACTGTTCCCGACCTGCTCCGCACTGTTCACGACATGACGGGTACTGTTCACGACGTGACATGTACTGTTCACGAACCATCACGTCGTCCCTAAAAACCGGAGAGCTGTCTGCTCAACTCCCACTATAAATACCCCCTTTGGTATTCATTATCGACAAACAAAAAAACTCTCATCTTCTCTCTCTAAATAACTTTCCCTCTCTAAAAGGAGCTCTCGGCAGCTCTCCCAGCTCGGTGCAGCTCTCCCAGCTCTCCGCAGCTCTCCCGGCTCGGTGCAGCTCTCCCAGCTCTCCCAGCTCTCGGCAGCTCTCCCAGCTCTCGGCAGCTCTCCCAGCTCGGCAGTTCGCCCAGCTCGGCAGCTCGGCAGCTCTCCCAGCTCGGCAGCTCTCCCAGCTCGGCAGCTCGGCAGCTCTCCCAGCTCGGCAGCTCGGCAGTTCTCCCAGCTCGGCAGCTCTCCCAGCTCGGCAGCTCGGCAGCTCTCCCAGCTCGGCAGCTCTCCCAGCTCGGCAGCTCTCCCAGCTCGGCAGCTCTCCCAGCTCGGCAGCTCTCCCAGCTCGGCAGCTCTCCCAGCTCGGCAGCTCTCCTAGCTCGGCAGCCCTCCCAGCTCGGCAGCTCTCCCAGCTCTCCGCTCTCTGCAGCTCTCCCAGATCTCCGCAGCTCTCCCGAGCTCTCAGCTCTCCCGACCTGACGACCAGACGACCTCCCAGCTCCCCAGATCTCTCCAACCCGCCTCAACAACGAATTACGAATGGCTTGATCCCCAATCCGGGGTACGTAGGCAGCCCTCCGGGCACAGCTATAAATCACCTCCTCCCCCTCATTTGCCGACCGGAACGCAACCGGCTCTATCTTAACCGAAAATCCCCGAACCTCCCCGATACAAATTAATTTGTAGGAGACGTGCTCATACCCGTTTCAACAGCAATCCACACACATATATAGATATCCTCTGTTAGATTAAGCCTTAAGCTTAGTTCAGTTAAAATATTATTCACCACCAAGAAAAATTTCCCAAAGGGTTGGTTTAGTCGGTTTTGGATCTTTTGGTTTAGAAACAGATTGAAAACCAAATACGGGTTTTGGCTTTAGTTCAGATAAGGATTTTCGAAGAACTGAGATTTGATCGGTATAGTGAAAACCAAAAGTGGGTTACAACTTACAATTGTTGGATTTTGGCAGGCTCGGTTCGTTGACTTTCAAGAAACCAGACAATGTGAAATACCCATCAATGGATCTTGCTTATGCTGCTGGACGAGCTGGAGGCACAATGACCGGAGTTCTTAGTGCAGCTAACGAGAAAGCCGTCGAAATGTTCATTGATGAAAAGTAAGTTTTTTTGTGTGGTTATCCCAAGTTCTTGAAAGGAATCACATTGTCTTTATTTTCTCTTTTACTTTTCAGGATAAGCTATTTGGATATCTTCAAGGTAGTGGAACTAACATGCGATAAACATCGAACCGAGTTGGTATTATCGCCGTCTCTTGAAGAGATTGTTCACTATGACTTGTGGGCGCGTGAATACGCTGCGAATGTGCAGCTCTCTTCTGGTGCGAGGCCAGTTCATGCCTGATAAATAGTTGTTGCCCAGAGATTGATTAATTTAGTGATTAAGAATGTTGGAAGAAGATTAATGCAGAGAATGGGTTACTTTAACACCGTTTTGGCAAGGATTACCGATTCTGAGTTGTACTGTACCTAATTTAATCTGTGGTCCGAACAAGCCAAACCGAAATTTTAAACCAATAAAGCTGAATTCAATTTTATTCCGGCTCAATTTTTTCTTTTTTTCCTTGGGTTCGTTTTTATTTGTGAGGTTGCGGGAATGGTAGACAAAAAAATAAAAGTGTGTACCCATTTAACCTTTTTCAAGGTTAAAAAAATAAACAGCTGTAACAGAGACAAAGTAATAATCCCTTTGTTTTTTTATATAAAGGGTTTTAGACATTTTGTTTTGTTTTTTTATAAAGAATTTTCTCACTTTTTGTCTCAATCATATATAATATAAGCAAAGTGAGTTTTAGCTTTCGAGCTCTCTCATTCATTCTAGGGGTGGTTAATTATCCTCTTATCCCTCACCAAAAAGACTTCAATACCCTTTTGATCGGTCTAAATTAAGTTTTCGGTCTAAATTAAGTTTATAAAATAATTACATTCTACCGATTTGTCTACCGGTACATCCTTTTTACATTCGAAATGGAGCTCTCTCATTCACTCTAAACCGTAAAAATCGGTTAATCCTTTTTATATCGGTTTGATTTAAGTTTTTTGTCGTACCGATTATCAATTTTGGGGTTTCAGTTTTCGGATAACCCTACGTAATATCATATATAATATAAGCAAAGTGAGTTTTAGCTTTCGAGCTCTCTCATTCATTCTAGGGGTGGTTAATTATCCTCTTATCCCTCACCAAAAAGACTTCAATACCCTTTTGATCGGTCTAAATTAAGTTTTCGGTCTAAATTAAGTTTATAAAATAATTACATTCTACCGATTTGTCTACCGGTACATCCTTTTTACATTCGAAATGGAGCTCTCTCATTCACTCTAAACCGTAAAAATCGGTTAATCCTTTTTATATCGGTTTGATTTAAGTTTTTTGTCGTACCGATTATCAATTTTGGGGTTTCAGTTTTCGGATAAACCTACGTAATATCGGAATAGATATTCTCTGGCCGTTTTTTTATTTATTTAGTTGGGTTGCGATTTCTTTTTGTGATTTTCTTGCGATCCTCTTTTGCGATTTTCGGAAATTGGGTTGCGATTTTCTTTTGCGATTTTCGGAAAACCCTAATTTTTTTACTTGATATATATCCCACGTTTATAATTTTTGTGAAACTCATTCATTGCCATCGTCTCTTTGATCCGACTAGATTTTTCTGTTAGTACGTGAAACACCTGTGTCTTTAATTCAATCATTCTCTGTTTTGTATTATTTAAAATCACGAACTCAAGAGAAGGTGGAAGAAAAAGGTAATAACTCGATCGAAGAATATAAACAACACACTAACATAATATTTTCTTAGGTTGTATTACGTTTTTGTTTGATCTGTATTATTTAATTTGCTCTGAATTTCTTTACTGCTTAAATACTACTTAAACATAGGTTCGCAGGGATATGACTAGATGGAAGATGAAGAGCAGCACATGGAGGTATTTGTTTTTCTTTTTATCGAAGCACACGAAGGTATTTGTTTCTATGTCAATTTCTTATTACTTTCTCGCTATTCTTGGTTCGTCGTTTCTTTCGGTTTCTTCTTGTTTGCAAAAAGTTAATCTTGATTTTGAGTTTTTTTTTTTTTTGACTAATTTGATATTTTTCAGGCTGATGAGTGAATATAAAGTAGACTCGATCAAGGATGGTATGCAAGAGTTCTTTGTAGAATTCAATGGAACCAAATACAGTAAGAATCATCAATTTTACTATCCGTATTTTGATTCACTAAGTCTCCAATTTCGTTAATTTTTCCTCTTAATCAAAGACTGATTTTCTTGCTTTTTAGTTCTGATTCTAATTTTGCTGCCAATGAATGATGATGGGGTTTTATAATTATTGATGATTTTGATATGATAGCAGCTACATAGGATAGAAATGTTGATATCTTTTGAACATTTTTTTCCTCTTTTTCTTGGTATTTCTCTGCAGATCCTAGGAACTGATCATTGGACTTTCGGTTTAAGGGCTTGATGATTTCCGCAAAAATTCTAATGGTGTTGACGGTAATAGCTGGCTTGACTGGTTCTTACTTTTTGTTATCATTGCTTCTCTTTCTTGATTTATTCATGTAATACTTAAAATATGTCCATATGCTTAGGACTTGAGGAGGGGTGCACCTTATATGGGACACGATGGTGGTAATTAAGTCCTTATGGACTAAATCTTCCTTCTTTATAGAAGTTTTAATCCTTTTGTATCATAATTTAGGGGCTTGGCCAAATATCTGCTCTACTGATTCTGTTCGAATAACAAGAAAGTTGAAGTGGGAGGGTTTATTGGGTGCAAAGAAGGTTCTTTAGCCGTTCTGTACAACGCATAAAGGGTTTCTTTGCAGTGTATGTTGGTGATGACCAGATCCGGAAGAAGATATATATATATAATTCATGTCTCAAATTAGAGCTAGCCTTCGTTTCAAGCTCTGCTCAGTAAATCCGAAAAGAAGAGTTTGGGTTCTATCGTCTGATGGGTAGCTGGCAAAACGATCCCTTGTCCTGAAGATACCTTCATCAATGTGACTTATGTGCTAAGGAAAGATGATCTAAAAAGAAGAAAGAATTAATATTAGTTAGCCCAAGTTAGAGATACAGTTTATTCAATGTAAATAGGTCAACCTTTTTCCTCTTTCTTTATGAGAAAAGAGTTGTTCAAGAATTAATGGTGTCAATGATGTTTCCCACCGCATCAGTTGTATTGGCGGTCGAGTGCGAGTTGATTTATATAGCTAGACTTGTGTTAGTACCGTGTTTTGGTTTTGGGAGTTTTAAGGTTTTATGATCATGTATTAGGATTAATCAAATCTATACTTTCTTTAAAAATCTAGGTCATCATGAGAAGGAGCCGGAGAGGACCATGTAGGCCGCAACTGAAGTGTAAGAGGATGGTTGTGTTCCTTCATAGGATGTGATTAGTAAGGAAACACAAAGCAAAGAGACCATATGATTGTTCTATTTAAATGTATATAGATTCTATAGCATCACTCCAGTCTATTAATCTAAAAACGGTTATTGAGTGTAAATGGCTCATGATTTTTATAAACCCAAATTAAATGTTTAGCTGAAGGAGACAAGACTAAACATATCTATTGTAGAATTTATCTTTCATGAAGGATACAAAAAAAAAACATACTGGAGATTCTCGAGAAAGAACTAAGCGAGATCTAACTTAAGAATCGAGAGAGAGATAGATAGATAGAGAGAGAGAGAGAGAGAGAGAGAGAGAGAGAGAGATAGAGAGAGAGAGATAACGTAAGGCTTTTATGGATATGTAATTGATCGATATTCTATCCCCGTTAGTTCGTGTCTTCTGTGTTCTTAAATTTTTTTCTTAATCTGGTAAATAAAGAAGTTAAAGCCTTCAGCGATGTAGTTTTTTTTTTGATAAAGATGGTCTTACTTTTTACCTTTGTATGTATTTCCATTTTTCTTTATTTTATTCTAATGTAAACTTCTTACGTCTGTATGTATTTCTATTTTATTCTTTAATCGGTAGACTCACTATTATGCGGTTTGGCACATCATCGATCATGACTTCATAACATATCTATTTTATTTGCTTGGGTTTGTAATATTAACTATTATGTTTTGTGTTAATAAGGAAAGTACTTGAAATAACAGAATATTTAGAAAAACAAACATTGCTCGAGGAAAAAAATGGCAACGGACCACAAAACATATTGATGTATTTAGAGATATTGAATTAGACAATACTAAATTGATTCCAAACCTTGTGTTAAAACATTGTAACAGTTAATAAGATGTTGTTGACTCTATTGTTCAAAATCTGCAAATCATTGATAGCTCCAGAATCTTCGCGGTAGTGGTTCAGTGCTGGGTTTGATCCAATGTTTATAATGTTTTAAGGATCCGACAAAAAAAAAATTACAAATAATTTTAAAGATTTTGCTCATATCAAGTTGCAACCGTAAGCAAAGAAAATTATTCCAAAGGACAAATAGCTTCATCCATTAATTTTTAGGAGTTAAAACAAAGATGAGCAACCTACTAGCGAATACAATGAAATTTAAAAGATAAAAAAAAAGAAGAAGAGAAAATTACCTATCATAACCGAAAATATTGAAAAATAATTAATATAACTTTTCTTAAATTTTATTAATTAAATAAAATATTTTTATCATAATATTTTTAATACTACATAATTGCTATTTTATAAAAGTGATTCTAAATTGATTGTTAACTAGCTTTAAATTAGTTATTTACTTACCATTATGTTTAATAAAACTGAAAATCATAGTCAAAATTGTTTAAGATTTTTAATTAAAAATCATAGTCAATTTTACACTGAATACTACATATCCTATAACCTTTTATCCTAAATCGACAACCAGAAGAAAAAAATATAAACGACTTTGAGTGTAATTTTTTACCGATGACTTTTTGTTGATTCTATCATTTATCAATAATCCTCTTTCTTACAGTTCTGTAAACAATTATGATTGATCCATTCTTTCGTCGACACCCCTATTGCGTGTGACCCTGTCTATAATCTTTTTCTATGGAACATGGTCACTGGATACGTGTGGAGTGAACAATCGGAGCTAGAGATCACGAGAAGGATCTACGACAAAAGCGGAGGAAGAGACGGCGTTGATTGGCTTCAGGTTCGTAAGGGCATGAAAGTCAAAGAGGTGCATGAAAGTCAAAGAGGCGGAGGAAACGGCGGTTGATATAGCCATAAGGATGTTGAGCATTATCAGTGAAGGTGGAGATAATAGTGAGACTGATTCTGGTTGTGAATGGAACCGTTAGCTTTTGGTTACGTTGCGAATTTGTCATCATTTTCACGTGAAAAAAGTTTAATTTGAGAAGAACAAGAATGGAAATGCAGATCATTCTATGTGGAGAAACTATGATGACCTGAACGAGTTCTTCTGGTCAGAACATTCACTGTCTTATGTCTCTTTGCTACCATGTCTTTGTTATTTAAAAGACAGGAACACCACTAATAAGATTTGTTAAGTTTTCCACCAGTTTTTTTAATGCTTCGAAAAGGCTGGACAATGCGTCTAGATCATGATTTTTTTTTTGTAGAATCGTTAGACACCAACAAACTAGAGATGGCGACTGGCGAGGAATGCTTAGATTTCGCAAGCAGACAAAGAAAGCGTATGAAGAAATGGAGGATGACGAAGAACTTGGAGGTACATATTCTGTTTTTATCGTCTATGTATTGCCATTGGGTATATATTGTGTTTTTCTTACAGTGTAACTGTGTAATTATAGTCTCAGAGTTGAGCCAGGTCTTAGTTATAGTTGTAGATTAGTAGTTATTGAGATGAAGATCCTACTTACTATTTTATAGACTTGATAAAGATGATAATAAATCCATAAGCACAAAAACTTAACTTAAGTTATGTTCGTACTCATAACATTTAAAGTTGCCCGACTTTGTTTTGATCATTTCATCGCATTTGTAATTGTGTAATGGCAAATGGGAGCAACGAGGTGTCGTATTTGAAAATGTGTATATTGTAAATGTGTTTCATCAGCTTTTGATTTTGATTGAAAATGACAAAAAAAAATCCAAAAAAAAATCGAAAAAGATGAGGAAGAAGACGAAGACAAATTGATATCAATTAAATCCGGAAGAAAAATAAAGACATGGATAACACAAAATAATGAAGAAGCATAAGGATAAGAAGATGAAAAAGTTGAAGAAGAAGAACGAAACCGGAAGAACATGAATAAGTCATCGGAAAAGTTAGAGAAGACGAAAAAGAAGAAAACCGGAAGATGAAGAAAACGAAGTAGTAAAAGAGGAAAACCCGAAGATTATGTAGAAGAAGTTGAAAAAGGTGAAGATGATGAAAGCGATGAAGAAAAACAAAAATAATAAGAATTCAAATAAGACAAAGAATATGAAGAACAAGAGGAAGAAGAGGAGGAGTTAAAAAAAGTGGAAAAGAAGTCGGAGAATACGAATATGGTGAAAAAGAAGTTAAAGACGATAAAAAAGAAGAAGAGAAATATGAGGAGGAAGATAAGAAGAGGAAGCATACGAGATAAGTAAGAATAATAGAAAAAATGAAAAAATAGAAGAAATAAGACGAAGAAAAACCAAAAGAAAAAGAAGAAGCAGATTTCGGAGAAGACAAAGTCGATAAAGGAGTAGAAGTAGAAGTCGAAGACAAGATGTAGAAGGAAAAGATGAGGAAGATGAAAGAAGAAGAAGAGGAGGAAGAAAAAGACGAAGCTGATTAAGAAGAACTCAGAAAATACAAAGACACATATGTTTAAGATAAGGAATGACTGGAAGATGACAAAGTATAAGAAGCTGAAGATGGGGAAGGAGGCTAAGAAAACTTTGAGGAATAAGAAACCAAAGAAGACAAATGCGATGAATTAGGAGAAGGAAGAAGAAGAGGAATGCGAATAAAAAACGGAAGAAAAAGAATAAGAAGAAGTCAAAGATTATGAAAAAGAAGAAGCCCAAAATGATTAAAAAATAAGGAAAATGTCAGGAAGAAGAAAAACCATAATATAAAGAAGAAGAAAATAAAGCTGAAGAAGTAGAAGACAAATAAAAACCGGAGTAATAGGATGCCGAGAAGATGAAGACGATAAGCAGAAGAAGAAGACTGAGATGATGAAAAAGAAGAACACAAAGATGATGAAGAAACATAGTTTAGGAAGAGTTCCAACGAGGGAGGAAGAAAATCGTTCGTAATTACAATGTGTGTGTCAAAGAAACATTATTCATTATATTATCGAGCTTTGTGAATTTCGTTTCCTCGGTTTTTCGACCACTTATGAGAAACACTACACAATTATATATAAAGGAGGACAAGGATTGAGTGTGTGTGAAAAAAAAGGTTTTAGATAAGCGAGAATTTCATTGATGTTGCATGAACATTTTCGAGTCTTATTAATGACGTTGCAGAAAACACTTCAATTCGAATCGATAAGGATATCATGAGAGAAATGAGTCTTCGAACCCCTGAATACATTTGTCCTATTGTCTCAATCGTATGATATATTCGATTTTGCACGAGTTTAAATATTAACTTCCAAATTGATAAATGGAGCAAATCGATTGTTACTATACTAAACTTAAAAGGACTTTTGATTTACATGGGAAGAGGCCATTGTTAAATTTTCTCTCAAAGGATGAAAGGATTCTCTATGACACTACTTATATAACAGAGTATTTCCGTCTTTTTGTCCGTAGAGGTTTTTGTTAGCATTTTGGGTTCTTATCATTCGACAAACAAAATAATTTTCATGGAATGTCTTTGGATTTCACTTTTCATGACTGATGATTGTTACGTTATTACATCTTCCTTTTTTTATTATATTTTCCCTTCGTTTCAAGAGGAGGGTTCATGTTAGAACGGTCGGATAATATGTGTCCGTGTTATCTATGTGGTTTTACTTCATAAGATTTTTTGAAACTGATCGTTTGTGTAAAGATAGCCAAGCCCATAAAGTATGTGAAAATATACGTCCAAAAAATACAAAAATTCCAAAAAAATAATTAGAAGAAGAAAAATACGAGGAAGACGAAAAATCGAAAGTCAAATAAAAGAAAGAAGAAGAAGTAGAAGATGTGGAAGAATAAGAAGCTACAGAATACAAAGACGATAGAAGAAAACGGAGAAGATGAGGCATAAGAAAAATCAGAAGAATAAAACAAAAAATCCAGAAGAAGAAAACGAAGAAAAACCGAATGAAAAAAAAAGTCAAAGAAGACGAAGACGATAAAGAAGAAGAAGTAGGAGTTGAATACGATGGAGGATAAGAAGAAAAAAACGAAGAATATGAAAAACTAAAAGATAAAGAAGAGGTAGAAGAAAAGACGAAGCCAATGAAGACAATGAAGAAAAGAAAAATAGTCGGAGAAGACGAAGATGGTGAACAAAGAAGAATGAAATGACTAATTTGGAGAAGAAAAAAAAATAATAAATAAAAATACGTGGAAGAAAAAAAAGAATAAAGAAAGAGAAGAAAACCAGAAGATGAATAATACAAAGTAGACGAATGTAAAGATGAGAAAGAGACGAAGAAAAATCATAAGAAGAAGAGTTTTGATAAGACAAAGAAGACCAAGGAGGAATAAGAAGCAGAGAATGAAGAAGGCTAATAAAAATCGAAAAAGAAGAAGAAGAACTGAGAGAATACAAAGATGATGAAGAAGAAGTCAAAGAAGTAGGAAAATATGAGGAAGAAAAAAACCAAAAGAGGAAGAAAAAGAAGACACAATAGAATAGTAAGAAGAAGTAGAAGTCGAAGACGATGATGAAGTTGAAAGAAAAGGGTGAGGAATAAGAAAATCAAAAGATATATAAGAGGAAGAAGAAGAAGTAGAAGTCAAAGACGATGAAGAAGAATAAGAAAAAGATGAGAAAATGACAAAAGCTTTAAAATTGGAGAATGAAGAGGAAGACGAATAATAACCGGAAAAAAGAATAAGGAAAATACGAAGAAGAACAAAACCAAAAGATAAGGAATAGGAAGAAGAGTAGAACAAAGCTGAAGAGGAAGAAAAAGAAGACAAATCATTAGATGGAGAAGAAATAGAAGTTGAAGACGATGAAGAAGAGGAATAAGAAAATCGAAAGACAAATAAGAGGAAGAAGAAGACAATGAAGAAGAAGAAGCCGAAGACAGTGCAAAAGAAGAAGGAAATGACGAGGAAGAAGAAAATCCGAAAGTTGAATAGGAGGGAGAAGAGAAGGACGAAGTCGTGAAGAAGAAGAAGGAAAAGACGAGAGCGAGAAGACCGAAGAAAAGAAAAATAAAAATCAGAATATGAAAAATTAGGACAAGACAAAAATGTTGAAGAATAAGAAGGGGAAGAGGATGATGAATTTGGAGAAGAAAAACCATATATAATCTTTGAGAATAAGTCACATTGACAATCTTATGGTGATATTAATTAGATATTATCTTTGGACACCTCGGAAGATTATCAACTTAAAAGTGATAACAACATTAAAAAGCTTACACCGAAATTCTAGAAGATAAATTGCGGAAAAGACTTTATTTTGAATAAATAGTGACACTTAAGATCTGCGGAATACCAACATGGTTAGAGAGCTGAGAGCGATAAGATACATATATATGCCGCTCTTCATGTTGTATGCGTTGCTGCTTCAGCGGTTGTGGCATATACTTGGTACAAACGGTTGTAATGAAGAAATTTGAATCCTACGATCATTGTGCATTGTGTTTCAATTAGACATTGTGACTTTGATTCAGATTTCAACCTATATTTCCCCTTAGTTTCAAGAGGAGGGTTCAGGTTAGAACGGTCGGATAATATGTGTCCATGTTAGCCAAGCCCATAAAGAATGTGAAAATATATACCAAAAAAATTCCAAAAAAATAATTAGAAGAAGGAAAATACGAGGAAGACGAAAAATTGAAAGTCAAATAAAAGGAAGAAGAAGTAGAAGATGTAGAAGAATAAGAAGCAGGAGAATACAAAGACGATAGAAGAAAATGGAGAAGATGAGGCATAAAAAAAATCAAAAGAATAAAACGAAGAAAATGAAGAAAACCGAAAAAAAAAGAGAAGACAACTAAGACAAAGACGATAAAGAAGAAGAAGTAGCAGTTGAAAACGATGGAGGATAAGAAGGAAAAGACGAATATTATGAAAAACTAAAAGATAAAGAAGAGGGAGAAGAAAAAGACGAAGTCAATGAAGACAATGAAGAAAAGAAAAATAGTCGGAGAAGACGAAGATGGTGAACAAAGAAGAATGAAATGACGAATTTGGAGAAGGGAGAAAAGTAATCAGAAGAAGAAGTCAGAAAAGCCGGAGAAGAAAACCAATACATAGTAGACGAATAGGAAGTCGAAGAGAACAAAGAAGACGAAGGTGATGAAGAAGGAGAAAAAGAAGAAGAAGAAGAAAGAGAATAATATAACCCGGAAGAAGAAGAAGATGAAGACATAATAGAAGAGGAACAAGAAATTGAAGTCGAAGACGATGATGAAGATGAAAGAAAATGGTGAGGAATAAGAAAATCGAAAGATGTATAAGAGGAAGAAGAAGTAGAAGTCGAAGACAATGAGGAAGAACAAGGAAAAGATGTGGAAAACATGAGTGACAAAGAAAAAACGGAAGAAGAAAACAAAAACAAAATGAAAGAAAACGAAGAAAAAGACGTGAGAGAAGAAAGAGAGATAAAGGTGGAAGACGATGATGAAGAATATTAAAAAAAGACGATAAAGAAGAAAAACCAAAGGATAAATAAGAGGGAAACAAATGACGAAGAACGATTATGTGAAGACGAATAACTCGCGTTTGTCTTAATTCAATTGGTTTGTGGGTTTCATACACTTATTTAATATTGGTTTGTGAGTTTTTAGTTTTGTATAGTGTTTACTTTTTTGGATTAACTTTATTTTGATCATGTATATCTCAAGTGGTAGTTCTAAATTTCTTTGGTTTATAACATAAAGTTTTGTATTACGTTTTTGAGACCCCTCGGCCCGCGCAAGGCGCGGGCTACCTACCTAGTACTATCATGAAACATTAATAATGAATCAAAATAATGTAATCATTCCAATAAACAATTCATTTTTAACAATAGCATTTAATGTTTTAAACAAAAAAAAAAAATTCTTAATTTCCGTGCTTTTAGAAAAAAAGACAATTTGTCAAATAAACAATTTTCAATAAACCATTAAGAAAATAGCCATGGATAATCATAAATTAAGTAAATAACAAAATGTTTGTTTTTCAGACGGTTTTGCCCTCTTCTGCACTAATTGTAAATCGTCTATACTATTTTGATATTGTTCTATTTGACAGCACATATTGTTTTCCCATAGATTTTGTTTTTTCCGTTATTTGCATCCTATGAATTTATTCAATTTTGTAAAACCACAAAAAAAAACACAGATTTTTTTTCACAGCAAACATGATTTCAATTTTTTTAAACTAACAAGATTTTTTTTCCAGCTGTGAATAGTGTCACCAATAACGTAACAAGTCTATTTTTATTAATAACATAACAAGTCTATCTTTTTTTTTTATCAAAAACGTAACAAATTTATCAATAACATAACAAGTTTATTTTTTTACAGACATTTTATCTCTTAAGTGTCTCATCAATAATTTACAAAATTGCAAAAAAAAGACAGACGTTCTATACACACATAAAAATTAGTCTCCATTAATTCTCGATCGTCTCTCGTCCACGACGTCAAAATCACCATCTATCTCCAACGGCGAAGTACTGGGTAGTGTTGCGAAGTAATAAAACCAACAATTGAATTAACAAAAGCCAAATATATAACCTCCACCATGAAGCCAAATATATAGACAGTTTATGTGTTCTATATAGACCGACGCTTTTTAACTCATTACATATCAGAGTTTGAATTGAAAATTACAAATTTTTACATTGATTAGAATAACAAGTTTTTAAAATAGTATAGACTTGATAAGTAGATTAGATGGGGAGATGAGAGGAGTACAATATGGGAAGGAAAATGAATATAATGAGATATTTTACATAGATATTCTATACGTTTTGTCATTTTTTATCAAAAGCAAAATTACAAAAAATAGACGTTTTATACACACGTAAAAATTAGTGCATAATATTGAAAACACTAATACATAGAAATTAGTCTCTATTAACAAGGCAACATTCTATATAACATTCTATACAAATAGAATGTTGAAAACAAAAAAATTGTCTGCCATTGCAAATGTAACTGAGGATTCTAAATTTCTGCGTGGCAGGTAACAAAGCAATCAAAACATCATAATCACCATAGAAAAAACTTTACTTTTATAAATCACCATTTGAAAACAAAAAATAGAGATTCTATACAAATACACGTTATACACTAACATACATTCTATAATTGATAAAGTGAATATAAGCGTCTAATTGTTGCCTTTTTCACCTAACGGAAGACACCATTGAAGATCTGAACAAATGTTTAGCAAAAGTCGGCGATTTTTCGTCTTCGTTGCTGTTACATCAAACAAAATTCATATCCTCAATAAACAGACAACTGCGTAACATAGTACATTTATGTTTTTATCAAAATAAAAATAGAACTTTTATCCCACCTTCCTATATGACAATGAAACAAAGCCGAATTCAACAAACTAAGGTAGATTTGAACCATCCCACACCGCTATGTTGAATTTCAATTGCCCAGATAATTTCAATTGGATTGAAGAAAACGCAATTCAATAAGAAGAAAATCCTAAAAGTAAACTCACATAGTATGACTACATTTGTACGGCTGTGCTCAGAGGCTATGGAGGCGGTGAACGGCGAGAGGCTGAAGTGAACGAATCGGATGAATAGTAACCACTGAGAAGAACCAACTTCGTATAAGCTAAAGAAAAAGACTCAGATTGAATAGTAGTCTCTGGATGAATAGTGTCCCGTGATGAATAGTAATAGTGATTGTGTCTAGAAAGGAAAAAAGAAAAAAATAGAAAAGAGATAAAAAAAAAGATAAATAGTAATCCCGAGATGAATAGTATATATTAATCATAGTATGAATATTTGATAGCATATAGTAATCCCGGGATGAATAGTAGCCATGGGATTACGAAGTCTCGGGATGAATAGTACATAGTAATCCCGAGATGAATAGTAATCTCATGATGTATATTTGGTAGTACATAGTAATCCCGTGATGAACCGTAATACCGGGATTACAGAGTCTCGGGATGAATAGTAATCTTGAAGAAGAACCAACCTCGTCTAAGCTTAAGAAGAAGACTCGGAGTGAATAGTAATCTCGGGATGAATAGTGTCCCGGGATGAATAGTAGTGGTGATTGTGTCGAGAAAGGGAAAAAAAAAGAAAAAAAAGATGAATAGTAATCCTGAGATGAATAGTAATCCCATGATGAATATTTGATAGCACCTAGTAATCTCGGGATGAATAGTAGTGCGGAAAAATATATTGGGAGAAGACACGTAAAGAAGAGAAAAAAAAAAAAGATAAAAAGGAGAGATGAAAAATAAAATACAAAGATTAAAATTGTATTAATAGATATTATATAAAGAATATCATCTCCAATTTTTTTTTTTGGTTATCCATCTAATTATAATATTTTTTTATAGTTATTGAACGCAATTTCCCTAGAAAAAACCCCTTATAAAAAAAAAACACATGATAAAAAAAATGCTGAGGCCAAAAGTGAAACGATCCAACTTATTACTAACAGGAGAAAAACTAGCTTACAAAGTCAAAATCACAGTCGTTTTGACACAAGAAGATTTAAATAAGTATTTTCAAAACAAGCAAATTCCATCAATAAATCTTTTTTGTTCTGGAGATTCTTTATCCGGTTTCTTGCTCAAACTCTTCACCATCCGATTCCTCTGCATTGTCTGCATCATCATCCTCTGCTTCATTATCGTCTTCTTCTTGATGGTTGTCAACGACTGGTTTTCCAATTACCGGTAAGCTAGGACTCATCTTTCTGATCTCGTTGCACTGCACCAAACCAAGACAACAAGAATGTACTCAAACTTATCTTAGCATTCATAAGAAGTTAAGAACAGCATTGAAATGGACAATTAGTCTGATTTGATCCCTCTCCCTTTTCATCTTCCACGTCTATAATCAGACAATGTAATATATGTACATGCAATTAAAGGAAACACCAAAACCTCACATGACAAGGAGACATATGTTAATCCTCTAGTCAATAATTTTTGCGAGCATGTATCTTATCTAAAGTTCACTCTTCAGATTCCAAATCCGCAATTGAAACATCAAATTTTTCCTCTTTTCTTCTTTCCTTTCTCTTTGTTCGTGACTCAGAAAACTTTGAAAGACCGAAACAAATTTTCCATGTACTGGTAGACTCAAAAAATTTCACTAAATCTAGAACCAAAAACCTTCAACTTAAAAGTTGAAGATCATAGACTAATCTTCTCGTCTTCTTTATATTCATGGAGTCTAATGATAGTCAAATGATCTTAAGTCTATATCCATGGAGTATACATTAAAAATACCACTACTCAAGAATCAAAACTCAACATTGGCATCCACAAAATTCAAACTTATTGCCAACTTATACTCAAACATAGCACTAAAAAGAGTACGTTCTAAAGAAGAAAGATTGATAAACAATCAGAAACCCTAATTCATCTAGTCAATGTGAAGTAGAGAAAAATGATTCTGCCTAAAGCCGAATTCAAGACTACTCGCTTAGTCACACCACTCACCAACAGAACCTTCTTCATCAAAGACAAAGATTGATCATTTATTATCCGGTTATCATCAAACTAAGTAGAAACCACTTATAATCTCTCAATCCATCAGTAAATCTCACTCGATAAGCCATCACAGGAAACGAAACCTATTCGGTCCAAACCCAACAGGGCTTGAACGGACCTCGATTTCAAAACCCAGAAGTTATCAATCAGGATTCTCACTTAAGATCAGCTCGAATTGCATGGGATTAAGAGTTAATATTGGCCAATTATGCTTCACTGACCCTCGACAGCTGAAAAATTGCTATCATTAGAGAAATACGAGAATGAACCTTTTCTTCGAATTCAGCTTCTTCCATGGCGAGTAGAATCTCTTCGTTCTGCGGCTGGGGCCACTGTAACGGTAGCAAATACGATGCCGGAAATGTCTTCGTCGACGACGGGAACTGAGTCATCAACGTCGGAAACTGTAACATTATATATATTCTCTCTCTTCAGAAAATGGTGTGCCCTTTATTTTTGAAGTATTTTGTAAATGAAGAACAAACAAAAAAATCCAGGTTACTAAAACGCTGCGTATTAATAAAGCCTTACCAATACTTGAGCTTTGACCTGTTATAGCCCATTTGTACAAAAATCTTGGGCCCATCCTCTTCAGTCGTCACACACATTGTTCGTGTATTAAAAATAGGAACCTATGTCAAAATTGAAAACAGTGAAAGTAATATTTTGTTGGTTCGTGACGTGTATCGCAAAAAGTGAAAGTACCTCTTGTCGTATGCATTTAATAACCATAAAAAAAAAAAAAAAAGCTAAAGCATTTAATGCAAGATCTGGTGGGACCATGGTTTAGATTATTGTAGAATAATTGTTTTTTACGCGAAGGCCCATTGGGCCATTTCCTAACCTTCCGCGTGTGACGTAATTTTGAAACTAACACCATAAAACAAAACAAACAATTAGTGCATCCGATGCCATGTAAAATACTAAAACTTGATTACAAATAATACTAAATTTCAAAAATGATAAAATAAACAGTACATCCTCAAAACAATGTTTTGTTCATAATGTATTGTTCCACTATTTAACTTGCATGTCATTTTCTTTCCAACAAAAAAAAAAAAAACTTGCATGTCATTTACTATAACTGATGTAATTAAATCCGGTCTCGAACCTAACAGATACAAAAAGAAGCTTGAAATCATTTTTCTTTACAGTGTCAAGTCGCGAAACATATGTGGAGAACGATATGGTAAAAAAAAATAGACAAAAGAGGGCTAATAATAGATAAAATATTGACTATCAATCTTGCAAATATATATATGTAGGGTGAATAGTTGCAAGGCTGTACATTGCGTTAAAAAACTTAGGGTAAAACGAAAAAAAATCACATTATTATTTAAAAATGGCCAAACACACCTTTAAAAAGGTTAACTCTTTATACCTTTTTTCCACACCCATTTCCTGTGAGAAGAAACTTCGCATGCGGGAATATAACTATGCGGGTCTTTATCTCAAAACTTAGGGTAAAACGAAAAAAAAGCAAGAAACTTCGCATGTGTATCTAGATATATTTCAATATATATATAGCTTGATTGAGATCAATTTGAAAATATATATGCAATATGTTTCTTGCTTCAGATCTTCCCCAAAAGCTTGTGTTCTTTATCTTGGTTTATTTTGGTGAGATTGACGATGATGTTGGAAGCTCTTGTCCCGGTTAAGTCACATTTAGGTCCTCGACTCCATTGATGAAGCTAAATGGGGAATAAGCTTTCCTGGTCCGATCGATATTTCATATCATATATGTATTTTTATAATAATTGACTTAATGTTGTTAAATTTGGGTTTCGATGTTTTATCACTTGCGTATGCTTTTTCTCATTGAATGTTCGGTAAAACATTCATTATCCTAAAGTTAACGACTTTTATTTTGGAATAAAAGGACCTTTTCATTTGTGGATCAAACACATATATGATCTTAATAATATAACATATTTAGAGGTTACATTTTTCGTTTTAAAACTATCTTGTTTTTTAGGTTTGCTGAAATAAACAATATAGACTACAGTCATAAAGATACGCTATAATTCGTTCGAGACTGATCTATTAAACTCAGACCAACCCCTTTGATTTACGTGTAGTCTCTGATATGATATCTCGATCGACTTCCAATATATATATTCCAATACAATAAAATTTCAACGTGAAACTCACCATATAAATCTCATAAGAAACGAAAGTTACCATTAATATGCACTACGAGTTGGAAGAATCGTGGAAAATAGAACAAATATGCGGAATAGAAATCATCATCATAATTATATTTTTTTACTAAATTGAATAATAGCATAATTTGTTTTTTTTAAAGAAACAATCGGATATAAAACGGACGAAATGATAAATATTTACCTTAATCAAATTGGATATATCCAAGTAATTAATCTGTATGTCACGACTCACACGAATTGATTGCTGCTATATATGGTTGGGATGTTCTGTTTTAAATTTGTAAGGGGCCCCGAGGTCATTTACTCATCATTATAATCACACCTAAATAATTAATCAAGTGGATGATGTAAATACAAAACTTGTAAGAAAATAAGCAAATACTTAAAAAGTCTTCCTTTTGGATTCTTCCTACACACTTGCTGACATTTCTACGCTGAGAAACTACAAATCAATTCCACTTTATTGTCTTTCTTGGTCCCGTAACAATGGCGGACATCCGAAGAAGACCGAGCCTGTTCGACTTCTTTATTCTCTCCGCGTCTCTGTCTTATCTCTGTTTAGCTCCGATTCCGGCGTCCGCACACCGTCGGAAACTCAGGTTCGGTGTGGACGGCGAGTTCAAGATACTGCAAGTGGCGGATATGCACTTCGCAAACGGCGCGACTACACGGTGTCTCGATGTGCTTCCTAGCCAGTATGCTCACTGTTCCGACGTCAACACCACCGTCTTTATGTCGCGAGTCATCGCCGCCGAGAAGCCTGACCTCATCGTCTTCACCGGTAAAACCCCCAAATTGAAAAAAAAATCCCTAATTTCTCCGCTCGATTTCTCATATGTCTCTGGGTTCCGCAATTCAATTACCAATCCTTAGACTGGAAATTTTACTATTTAAAAACGCTGAATTTTGCCGGGGTTTACATAAACCCTAATTTTGGAATTTCTGTTGGTGATCATAGCAATTGATTTCTCTTGAGGTTTTGTATTCTTTCTCAGGTGATAATATCTTTGGGTTTGATGTTAAGGACGCTGTGAAATCCATGAGCGCTGCTTTTGCTCCAGCTATTGCGTCTAAAGTCCCCTGGGTTGCTATTTTGGGAAACCATGATCAAGAATCTACATTAAACAGACAAGAACTCATGAATCACATTGTGAAGCTTCCCAACACCTTATCCCAAGTGAATCCTCCTGAGGCTGCTCATTACATTGATGGGTTTGGTAATTACAATCTCCAAATCCATGGAGCTGCTGATTCTAGTCTACAGAACAAATCCGTTCTCAATCTCTATTTTCTCGACAGTGGAGATTACTCTAGTGTTCCTTACATGGAAGGTTATGACTGGGTCAAAACTTCTCAGCAATTCTGGTTCGACCGCACTTCAAAACGTCTCCAGGTATCATTTACTATGAACAATCTCTCTCGTTTTTCTCTCATTGATCTCGACATTTGTTGTTTTGAGTCCTGGTTTTGATGATAATCGCAGAGGAAGTACAACGCGAAGCCTAATCCTCAACAAGGTATAGCTCCAGGACTAGCTTACTTCCACATTCCATTACCAGAGTTTTGGAGTTTCGACTCAAAGAACGCCACAAAAGGAGTGAGACAAGAAGGTACATCCTCGGCTTCTACAAACTCGGGTTTCTTCACGACATTGGTAGCTAGAGGAGATGTGAAATCTGTGTTTGTGGGTCACGACCATGTCAACGACTTTTGCGGTAAAGTCAATGGGTTGAATCTATGCTATGGTGGTGGATTTGGGTACCATGCGTATGGTAAAGCTGGGTGGGAGAGGAGAGCGAGAGTTGTGGTTGTTGATTTGAATAAGAAGAGAAAAGGAAAGTGGGGAGATGTGAAATCGATTAGGACATGGAAGAGGCTTGATGATCAGCATCTCTCTGTTATCGATGCTCAGGTTCTTTGGAGCAATTCTGCAAACGGATCAGTTGTTCCACGTTTATGACTTCATGTGGTTATGTTTGATCTCATTATAATTTTGGGTTTTATAGAAACGGAAACCAAATAATCCATTTATAAACGTATAATGTATAAAGTCTTCCACTGAGCTATGCTTTTGTTTTGTTATTACGTTCATGCATATTTTCAACCCTTCACTGAATGCTTTGTGCCTTTGTGGACCCATATCATAAGCTATATATAGTTAATAGAAAGTGAATACAACAAGTGGCCCGTATAGCTCAGTGGTAGAGCGTCAGTCTTGTAAACTGAAGGTCCGTATGCGTGTGGGCAATTTTAATTTTCCTTTTATCATTCCTTCTTATCAAACGACGACGTTTTTTGTAGGTTCAAAACTGTGTCGTTTTGACATTAAACTTGAAAAAGTCCCCAAAACTGAAACCCCCCCTGACCGTCGTCGTCTTCACCCGTCGCTCCCGTTTGACGAGAATCTGCAATGGCGAATCTAATGAACAGATTCTTCAGGAGCAAGTCTTGCTTCAGTCCAATACAGAGGCTTACTCCTTCTCTCATCACTTACCAGAAGAAGCCCTTCATCGACTCTGATCCAGCTTCTCTTGCTAGTCCCGTGATTACGATCTCCGGAAATGAATCCGATCAATCTTTGCGGTTTTATCCTAGTTTCTCCATGGGTTACTTTATGAACTCGAGCATGGTTCAATGTCCGGATCTAGCTGAAAGAGCGTCGTTGGATGAGAAGAATATCGTGATTTACGCTGATAGTGTGAAGAAGAAGAGGAAGAAGAAGATGAACAAGCACAAGTACAGGAAACTCAGGAAGCGTATGGGACGAAAATCGTAGAAAACTGCTTGCTGCTCGATCCCCTTTTCCTATTTCGGTGAGAAATCTAAAAGATTTTTGCTTTCTTGTTTGTTTTGCAATTCTGAATGATGAACATTCATTTCGTTGATTTAGAACAAAAAGATTCCAAATTTCTTCGACTAGCTTTGAGAATCTATAACATTGCTTTGTTCATCGTTTGTTTGTTCCACATATTTCATCTAACTCTAATAAACAAAAGTTGCGCAATTCGCACACAGTTTCTGTGTGTTAAATCCTTATGATAACTTCAACTATTTGAATTCTTTAGGACTTGCTATTGCCTTGTTAGTGATTGTTAATTGGATTTTCCAAGTTTGTGTTTTTTCTCTCTCTATAGTATTGTGCCAGTATGGTTTCTTCATATCTTTATCAGACCACAAGCTTTAGATTTTAATAGCGTAGTTTGTGATTGTGTAAACTATTTGAATGTGTACTTGTCATATCATATGCTTCACGTATCTCTTCTGCTTCAATCACCTAGTTTCTCTATGTTGTGCCTTCAGACCAACTAAGGATAGTTGAACCAGTTTGATTCTAGAAATTAAGTGTTAACAATGAGATTTACTCCTTTATAACTCTGAATTACAGGACAGTTTCATGGAACCTTAGATGACTTCTTAGGCTAAAGTCCCATCATCATCCATGTAGTGATTTGCGGTCGTTTTAATAGAAAGTTATTTTACTTTCGGTTGATGCGGATGGCGATCCGATTTGGTCCCTTTTTTTGTTGCTAAAATGGTGAGAAATCGGATGGACTTTCAACTTTGCATGTAGTCTCTCTGTGTTGGCATCCAAAGACTTGCAATTGCAGTCTGTAGTGCTAAAAGATTAACAACTAAATTTGCATCAGAAGAATGACACTAACCAATTCCGAGTTTTATTTCTAGAATTGAGAGTTTTTGTCCCTTCTTTCACTGCTTCAATAGAGCTGTTGTTCAATTTCTGAACTTAAATTGCACTGATTCTTGACATTCTAGTTCGTTATGAATCGCTAGTCCTTTGTCTGCCATGGGAAAAACCTTAGAGAATTTTTAGTTATGATATTAAATGTGTTAGGGATTGTTCATTGCTTTTGAGTCATATCCGTTTTTTCTTAATGAAACAGAAAAGTTCCTCTGATTTCCGTTCCAAGATGTTAAGAGTTTATGTAGCTTCACAGATTTTTAATGATTTGTTCGTGTTTGTTTGACGTTAGTGATTAATGTATATTAATATTCAGACCAGCTTACTCTGTTTTTTTCCTTTGCATTGCATATCATGGATTCATGGTTGAATTTAAGATAACAAATAAGGAAAAACTTTCACAAACTTGTGCTATAAATCTCACTTTATTGGCTCGAACAATAACAAAACTCGAGAATCGCCACAAGACACAAGAGATCTGATATCTTAAAGACTTCAAAGCTAACAATACCTAAGCCTGAAACATTTATAAACTTCATTCTCATCTTCATTTGCGCGTGGGAGAGTTAGGTACAATGCGTGCACAACTCTCCTTGAGAAGACGAGGGAAGAACGGATTCAACGGAAACATTTGAGGCCAACAGTTTGCATCTATGGTCGTAAACGTTTTGCAACAAGTGGCTCCAATGTTTTCAAATTGGCCAGATAAAATCGAATTATAGATTTCAAGTAAGCATCCTTGAACATTGAAGAGAGATGACCAACATTTTATCGGATGGATGGGAGAAATCGGTGGGAATATACTTGGAATCGATGGCTGGACTTGAGCCACTCCAGGTGTAACCAAAACGGAAGCACATAAGGCTATAACTAGGGTCAAAGAAGCAATGGCGTTGGTTTTGATCTCCATCTCTATTTCTACCTTTTCTTGTTCTTCTATCCTTTTTTAGCTTAACGTTAGGTGCTTGGATGGTTTAGGAAGAGGAAGATAATTGAATTTTATAGGGGTAGAAATAGAAAGGTGAGTTTAGTAAAGTCAATAAGAAACGTATCACATATTTAAGTTTTGTGTATTAGATTTTTCTTTAACATATATGTTAATAGGGGTTATCCGCGTTACGCGCGGACGTGATAAACAATTATTTAAACTTTGTTTATTATCTATTGTTATTTTATTTTCTTTGATCTCTTAGTTAATTTAATTTTCTCTGCCAACTTAAAATCTATTTGTTTTTTTTTGGTTAAAAATGTTTAATAGATCTATGTGTCTAACATTTTTCTCTTGTTTTCTCCAATTTTTTTCTTCTGTAATCCAGAAATCAATACCTCTCTCTAAGATTAACAAAAAAAAAGACTTAGCCCTTAACAATAACCTTATGTTTGTTAAATTTTCATATTTCTCTACAGTTAAATATGGAAATCGATTAAAAAAATATAAAAAACAAATAGATTTAATAAACACATACATATTCCACACAATAATTAGGATTTGAGGCTTTTTCCATAAGCGGCGAGAGTTGTAAAATGAAGGTTAGTTTTCTTGGTTTCGCTTGTGGCGATGTTCGTCCTTAGAGTTCATTTGGCTGACTTGGAGCGGCTAATCTCCATTAAAGAAGAAGAATCCTTTTACTGCGCTACGCATCGTCGAAGGGAGCTCAGTCTCCCCGATAAACTCATCTCATCCCTCAAACTCACTGAACGCAAAGGCCTTATCTATCTATACCGCAACTCTTCACACAAATCCCTCTCCAACCCTAGATCTTTTCGTTGTTCCCAATTAATTGGAGCTCTTGCCATTGGAATGGCCGAGCTTTCGACACAAACCATAGACTGGGAAGAGCTCTTCTGCGCCATTAGAGTATCTTCTGCATTTGTGTGTTTTCTGCATTACACTAACCGTTGACTATTTATGAAGCTATACCCAGCGATGAAAGCCAATGAATACGGGTTCAGTGTTTTCGTGCTTACATATTACTATATTCTGATTTTCGGGTTCAACACATGGCAATTCATAGAACTGGCTATCTCCCGGCAGTGCCGTGCTTAGCCTTATAGAGACGTAAAGCGATTTATAAAATATATTGTTATTTTATTTTGTTTAAATATGTATTTTGATTTATAGTTTTATTTATTGTATATTATAGTTTTTAAACACAAAACGTAATTTTAAACATCTTTATACCTTTATTGTAGTTGTGCTTTCTACTATATATAACAAAAAAATGATGTTTCTTACATATTTGGTTAAAGATATATAATTTATACAAAATGTGGACTTTAAAATTAAAAAAAAAAAATGGTGGTCTGTCTTCCGGTTTCTGCTTATGATTATTGGCGTTAGTGTTAGTTTAGGTGTCAATATGTTTATCTATCCTATATGGATTGGAAAGGATCTTCATAACTGATCTTATGGGTTTATGAGTTTTTTAAGTTTATGTGTTAGTTTATGTTATTTTAAGGATTTTTTTTAAAAAAGTAGTGGATGCCAAAGTGGATGTTGAGGTGGCGGAAGGAGAAGTGAGCAAAACTAACTTTATATATATAGAACACTTTGACTAAAGTTATGTGTGGTCTTATATCTCAATAGTGAAACGGAATTAGTAAATCACTTTTTAAAATAATGATAAGAATCAGGATAAAATTAAGTTGTGAGTAGAATCACTCTCGAAATAAAAATACTATAAGATAAAGTGTCTAATGTTAATTTCATGAAAAAATTGGTAAACAAAAAGGGAACCCTTTTTTTTTTTTGTCGCAACTGCATTTTTATTAATAAAGAGGAAACCCTTTAACTATCTAATTAACGCAGATTTAGATATTGAGAAAAATAAAAACGTATTGAGAAAAATAAAACAAAGTTCGTCATGCTCTTGTTTTAGAGGATCAACAAAGAAGAAGTATTTTTAAGAAGTTGATATTTTCAAGAGTTCCGTTGAGATAGAAACACAACAAACACCATTGTTTTCGATACCATAATTGTAACATTACATAACCAAAACAACATGTGATTACATTAACTTATCACACAAAAAACACCAATTTTATCCCCAAATATTATATTCAAAACGTCATACATCAAAACCAACTTATAAACAAACGAATGGAAAAACAAAGTATTCAAATGAAAACGTCTGAAACCCACGAATAAATGAATAAAAGAAATATACATTGCATTGAAATTTAAGTGCTTCTTGGTTACATAAGAGGCGAGTGTCAAAATAACGACATCTAAACTCTTCATCATCCGCAATTCCTCGAAGCAAAAACCTTCTGATATCGTAGCTTGTTGAATCACAATAGAAAATGTAGAAAGGCTCAAGATTAGGTGGCAACAATTTTGGAGACAAAATGATCTCACCGATTTTGTTGATGTCTATGTAAGAATATGAACATTTTCTCAACAGGAATCCCACCAGCAAGAGAACGGGAACTTACATGTTTTCTTTGACCATTCATGTTTCTCAACATTCTCTAGTATCTATAATATAAAAACATGGAAAGCATAACGGCTAACTTGCCTTTGTAGTTTTGTCGAGTTTTAATCATATATACTCCCAAGTATTGGTGTTAATTTAAAACCAAAAAAAAAAAAAAGGTATCGGTTGTTAATAGGTGGATTTGTTAAACTAAGATTCTCAAACCTAATAACATCAAAACAAACTATAACTTTATACGTATTTGCCATTTGCTGTACACCACCCCTTTGATGCATATTCCTTGATAAGGCTCGGTATCGTACGTCTTTAATTTGTCGCCATGATGATGAAAGTTTTTTATCACCTTCTCCTAGTGTTAAAATCTTGCGCTCTTGATCACCATGATCCCACCGAGAAACCATCATGCACAATGCATGCTTTGTATTGATCATCGATCGGATCGTATCGCAAGTATTTTATTTATAAGTGAGCTTTTTTACATTATTTTCGCTTTTCAGTGAAGTTATAAAAAAAAAATTTGTTTTGTGGTATCAGAGCCGTGCCTAGATAAATAAAGGCCGGAGGCGATTAAAAAAATGTTCAAAATTATATGAAATCAAAAGCGTTTACGATAATATATATATATATATATATATATATATATATATTTTTTTTTTTTTAATTAGTTATTTTTTATTTTTTCTAAAAGTTATAGTAATTTTGGATAATTAATTCGAACTTTTCATATATAAAAACCAATAAAAAAGAATAATATAGAAGAAGAACAAGTTTTCGATGAAAACGATTTGTACGATTTAGAAAAGAAGTTTAGCAAAATACGGGTAATCAATTCTAAAATTGAGCAACACTATTAGTCTTAATTATTTATTTATTTTATATATTTATTTTAATATTTTTCATTTAAATAAAACTTATCGTTAAAAATGTTTTTGAAAAAAGCAACGCTTACAATTATGCAAAAGAATACATAAGTGTTGTGCCTAACATAAATTATTAAAAATTAAGGGTTTAAGACTATATAATGAAAGACTAGTTAATTTTAAAAAATATGTGGTCGTAGGCCAGTGTTTCTATTTTGTAAAGGCAGGCACGGCCCTGAGTGGTATATTTAATTCATGTGGTTGAATCATTATTGTGGTCTAGCATGAAAACATTGGTGGCTGCATGGCTCCACTATTCGAATACTTGACGGATTGTTAACTGGTATATTCGTCTTGGCCATTGTACAAAAGCTTTTACTGCTGTCTTTTTTTATAAAAAAGATGTATGATAAATATTCAACAGTGTTGGTCTTAAGTTGAGACAAAATGGTAATTTTCTATATTCCACTATCAATTACTACTATTTGATTAAAAGAAAAACTTATTGAAAGATTTGTAACTCGCTCGATTTTTCATAACCTTTTTTAAGCAAAATTATTTTTTTATAAGATGAAGATATTCTCAAATTCATGTAATTCTTTTTTTTTGGGTCTGTTAATCAGTATGAATTGAAATGTGAGACATCAGACACGAAACCACATTGCTTGGTTCGTCTTGTTCCCCACGCGTCTTACCTTTTTCCACTCCAGGAATGAATGAATAAATATCTGTTGTAACAAAATATATAGCACATGTTTTGTTCTAATAATTTGCTTTGTTTGATTTTGAATCCTCAATTATGATCAACTTCCACTATACCAACGACTAAGACCGGTTGGTCAATTTTGATCTCCTATATCGAATTTCTATTTTTTTTTTCCTTTTTATCAGTCACAACTTACAATTATTGTGATTGATTGGACCGATCCAACTTGAATTTTAAATAAAGAACTACCTCAAAAACAATCTAGATTTTTTTGGATTCGTATGTCTGGTCATATCATTTTGTAGACCAACCAGCAAAAAAAAAACATTTAAAAATTTGTGATGCATATAGTATATATTGACAATTTGGAATTGTATAGTCCAAACCAGATTTACCTCTAACTTATATGTTAAGAATCTTATATCGAAAACACATGAAATTTAATATTGTAAAAGAGGAAAAACAGGAGTTTGTGACAAGACCTTTTGGGAACGGGATCATAAACGAAAACTTGAGAATATAATTTTACATCTCATATTAGTCCCATTTTAAATTCGAGACGGAACGAAAAAATGAAAAAAAAATGGTCGAGACATATACCAATCGTGTTAAGCAAATCCCATTTTTACTGATGATTATGAAAAACTTTACTTATGAACGAACAAAAATACATAAGTAAATACATATATTTAATAAATACGACCAAGCAAACGACAGATTAAAAGGGTTACTCGTCGACAAATTTAACCCAATCAACCGGTCCGAGAGACAAATTACAAACAAATAAAACTTGCGACTCTAATAATATTTGACTTCTAACAATCACTCATCATATAATCTACAAAGAAGAAAAAACAAAATCAAATTTCTAATCATCACATTAACTTCTTCCGCATTCTGATGAAATCTTCTGCTTCTTCTTTTAACAACACTTCACTTTTCTTCTTCTTTGATTGAGACAACGAAGACATGGCTTTCGCAGACGCAACTCTTCTCACCAGAACCTTCCACTTCGTGTCCTCGACCATTTTCTTGTCTTTTTCTCCTCTTTTCTTAAATTGCCTACTCCAATCACCAAAAATCAAAAAGTGACAACGAAATAAGATTCTATTTTTTAAAATATCTTCTATAAAACAAAATATTTTCAGCCGTCTGATCATGACCCATCATCTGATAAGTAGGTCACCACCACAAACAAATTATTATTATTGGCGCCGAAAGTGAAAATCAAACGAGAATGGCTATCGAAAAGTGAAAACTTTTATCATTAAAAACATAAGAAAATGTGGTTTTGATGATCCTCAAAATGTCGTTTTTTTTACCTGCAAAGTGGGACACGGCAAGATTCAGATTGGTCGCAGATCGAAGAATGGAGTCGAAGGAGCTGAATCATTCTCTTGCAACGAAGACAACCTTTGCCATCGACTCGTTTCTTGCAGACTGCAAAGTGACGAATCAGAAGTTGGAGTCCGTAACAAGTCGAGAACGCACTGCACGGACCGGGTTTTACTTCAGATGTTGGCTTGTTGTTGTCTAAGTTGGACGATGGTCCGACCAATGTACAACCTTCGGTGCATATGTGTTCGATACATTCCATGGCTTCACTCAATTGCATGTACAGATTCTGTTCTCGTCTGTGTCTCCGTCTTCTTTTATTTCTCTGCAAGAGATTATCCAAAAGAAACAACTATGAGCAGAGAGGCTAATACGGATCATCAATTTAAGAGTGTTCAATTCGGATTTGGTTTCGGTTTTTGGTCCAAATGTCTCCGTTTAGGAATAGTAGTAATCATATTGGTTTTCGGTCCAGATATTTCGGTTCATGAATAGTAGAAGTCAAGTAAAACCTAACCTAGTGTGGATTGGTTATGGATTTCAATCCAGGTTTTTTTTTGGTTTATGAATAGTAGTAATCAAAGTAAACCGAATTCTTCTTGTTGAACCGGGAGGGATCAAACAAAAACAATAAAAACAGAGCTTTTTTTTAAGAACAAAACACAAAAAACAAAATTTTTGTTTCGGTTAGGATTCGGTTTTATAACAGACATTACATTATTTTCAAAATCTGATATGTAATTTTTTCCTTTTTCTGGTTCGGTTATGGATTGGTGGATTGGTATCTTCCTATTGAACCGGGAGGGATCAAACAAGAACAGAGCTTTTTAAGAAGCAAACAGAGAGAAAACAAAAAAGAGCGTCTTGGGTTAAAAATTGTTACCGATTCAGCCTCGTCGATGAATTGGAGGATGTCGAGTTCAAGAAAAGGATCGTGTTCTTGAAGAAACATCCATCCTTCGGTCTGCTCAACGGTCATGAACTTGGAGTGAATGAAACGCATACACTTGAGACAGAGGTCAGGTGCGTCGCAGAGCCGAGCCAGCTGGAGAACATCGACAACGTTCTCGGCAGTTAGTCTCTCGCCGACGCCTTTCGTGCACCGTTTCTTTAACTTAGTCACCATGTAGACGTGTGATAGAGCCAGAAGATGGATTCCGTATTTCTCCATCTCCTTCTCTGTCAGACTAAAGAAAGACACAACAGGGTATTTTAGTCATTTCGCTAGGCTTGAGAAGAAAAAAATCGCAGTTAATGTTTTCAAATTTGGTGCTTACTAGTGTTTCACACGTTTTGAATATGATGAATCAAGTCTATATCAATCGTAATCTGGTTGTATGTGCGAAAAGTCGAATTTGGTACAATGTTTTTTATCAAACTTGTAGAATAATTTGTGTCAAAATGACAGATTTCCTAGTTTTTCATCTTAAGAAACTTATCAAAATATTTGATTGAATAAAACCTTTTACTAAACCGGAATGATATTTGAAAATCTGAGACGAACCTGGGAGAATAAAGGAATCTGACGAAGACTGAAACGGCGTCGCATGGAACGCCGAGAATCTTAATGACTCTCTTCGATGAACCGCCGTGGCTTTTCCTCGGCTTCTCGATGATGTTCGTAAGTACCGGTGAAGCAGAAGCCTACATTTCTCAAATTATAAACAAAACCAAAAATTAACACCAAAAAAATTTGCTCGATCGTGAAGCAAGAACAAGATTTAAGGAAGTACGAAATCGATCGAACGTACCAGGATGCCGGAGTGTGCCGGAATCCGACGGCGGCCGGAAGTGATGATGTCAACATCCGTTTCAACCAGATCGTATGAGATATTATCGGCGATAAGCGAAACGCCGTCGTTTTTAGTGGCGGTTATGGCCATCGCTTTGGACTAAGACAGCTTTCGTCAGAGAGAGAGAGAGAGTTTTAGAGGATTGGTTCAATTGATGATGGAGAAGCTTGAGGAGGTGCATCTCTGGATTTTATAGACAGCTCATACACGTGGCATTTTTATTTAATAAATATCTTGCTTCTGTCTTCCACGCGGTGTGTAATTATTTGTGATTAAGCCACAGTTAATTTAGTGAACTGTTCTGTATCGACTCTCATACAAGTCATGATAAATAATTAGGGGTCGCCTGTAACACCAACCCATATTCGAATTATAGAATTTGGTTTTCCGTTTTAATATATTGTCCCGAAAATAATACTAATCAATAACAAGTAACAACCCATCAAATTAGTTTTCTGTGAGTTTACTTTAATTGCATATCAAACTATAACCCCTTCTTTTTGTTTTTTACTTCAAAGTTTATCAAAATATCTCTTAAGTCTGTATACAGAATTTGAATTTGATGGTTATGTTGTTGCGTTTCAAAACTATAATAAACTAAAATGAAATTAGAAAGAAAAAAATCTGAAAATAGATTAATATAGTAACCAAACCCAACAGGCAACAGCAAAAAGCCCATGTGGACTTATCTCCTTTAGGCTTGAAATTTTAGCTTGCATATGTCTTCAGACCAGAATCATGACATATATAAAATGAATTAGAACTCATATCTAAAATCATTGAAATAATCACATTAATCTAGCCACATCTTATTATAAAAACTTCACAAACATGAATATGCCTCAAACATTTTCAAATAGCCGCATTGCCTCCTAACACAACCACAAGAACACATAATATATATGTAGGTTGTTTAAGAACAAATCTTTTTTTATTCCCAACAAGATATACCAACAGGATCTAACCAAGGGATCATTAGCAATATATTATGTGTTTTAATTGGACCTTCGATACACCACCAGTGTCGTCTCTATTATATTCCCAACATTACACACCCATATATTAATTCTTTGATTTCCACTAAAAGTAAACTATAGAAAAATTGCTTTGTATAAACAATATTACTTTTGGTACCATGTAGGATGTTTGTCCCCATGAGGTCACGAATGTTTATGTTTTTTATTGATCCTACATGGAAAAAGTGATAAAACCGGTCCAAAGTTTGCCTTGCAATGAAGAAAAAGAGTTGAAATATGATTATTTTAAACTTGAGAAAGGCCGGTTATTGAAGTAAACCGACCCTTGCCTCTTCCCAAAAGCCACATTCTCGTCTACGTGGCTGTTAATCCTCACCCACTCTCAAGCCCTCTTGTCTGACCATTTGTAATTATCTGATTCATTCATTTTTGCCACTGGATTTTGTTAATTTTATTTTATAAAATTATCATAAATTGAAAGAATTGTTAATTTAATATCGGAGAAGGAAAAAAGCTCACCGCTTATCAAGTGGCAAAACTTCGTAGCATTGATATATATATATATATATATATATATCGTCAACTGAATTTTATAAAGAACCAAATCCATACCAAATATTACAGCATGGAATGTGAATGTCACACATCTAACAACTAAATTCGGATATATGAGATGGATAATAAGTATGAATCTGTAATAACTAACCAAAATCGGATTCAAAACCATAACATATATATGTTTCAAAAACTGTAGATATCCGTGTTGGGAATTAAGTACTAGCTAGTGTAGACATTTTCATAAGGCCATAACCATTCTAACTACTACAAAAATAATGTTTTATGGCTTAAGAGTTGTATAGTTTATGTGCACTTTTAGTTTTATACTAGTTACATATTTGATTATAAAATGTTCCTTTCATTAACTTTACATGTATGTATGTTGGATAAATTAATCATGACGCTGATTTAAGTATTCACAAATGGCCCTTTAAGAAAACGAAACAACAAAATCCTAAACATGTGGATAAGTTTACACGGAAGATCAACAGTGAAAAGTGTTACATAAACTAATGGATTTGATGATTTCATGTAAGATTCTTCCCAATAAATATTCGCATTTGGGAATTAAGATACATTAATTTTCTAATATACAAGCTGTTTATATTCCACTTGATGAACTTTTGAAGCACTGGAGATTGATGTGCCTGTTATACTCCGATCTTATCCTTAGAGTTTAGACTATATATGGGTATATTTATATTTGCAAAGAACCATGAATCAGCGATGTACTAATTATAAACGGTAGATATCCACAAAATGTGTGCGCTTTTGACAAAAGTCTATAAGAAAACTGTCACCGATTTTTGTGTATTTTTATTGGAAGACGATGTACATGTGTATTTCCATATTCTCGAATGTTTTTTGTTGTTTGAACTAAAAGTCTTAACACGAAAAAGAAAATCATGCTTACCACATCAAATTTAAATATTAGTTATTGCTGAAATTCAAAATCAAAACTTATACCCAAAAATGGTTGACCAACTCAAAAACTGGGATGACCGTTGACCTGACCACCCTCCCTTGGTCTTCGGAGCTGAGTCCTTGAATATTTGGATACTTATCTTCTTCTTCTTTTTTGTTGACACTTATGTTTTTTTTTGGTTCGCTTATATACTTTTTTTATGACAATTGGATGACTTTTAAATTTTTATTTAAACTCAACACAATAAGTAATTAAATAGATTTTTTTAAAAAAAAAAAACTTTGTGCTGCTCAAAAGCTTTCAACGTGGCGGGTATTTTGGTGCTGGCCTTATAAGTTATAAAAATTAAAATAGTGATTGAACTTGGTCAAAATATAAACCAATAATGTGGGCTTTAAAGAAATATCAATTTGAAGATAGCTGTCTAAAAGGGCCCAAAAATTGAATAAATATTTAAAAGAGCATGAAGAATGGACTATAGGGGCCCAATAACGATCGTATACATAATAGAATTGTATTACAACAATTGAACCGAAGCCCATTAACTACAGAAGGCCCACAATAATAACCTTATTTGAACACACAAAAAATGTGTGCTAGGAGTAGAATTTTGAATCATCCATTATTATTATTAAGAGTTTTTTTGAAGAGAAAACTTACTAAGAAATGTGTGCTAGTGTAGAATTACAGACAGTGATTAAAACAAAGCAACATCAAAATCAGATTTTTTTTTTTTTTGCGTTGGGTCTATCCGATTAGCTTCTATTGAACTTCGAACCTGACATTTACAAAACTTGATCCGACATATAAGAGCATCATTACAGCGGTCTCTTACGTAAATATCTCTAAGAGCATCATTATCGCAGTATGTTAAAGGGGTTCTTAAGAGCTTTTAGCCAAAAAAATTAAATGAAAATTAAAACAATATGTAAGAACCGTTTCTTCATTTAGATCCGTAAGAAACGGTTCTTACGGGGCACGTGTCAAAAGGTCCCTCATCTTCCTCCTTCATCTTCTCCTACAGATTTCAGGCTCAAAAGGTGATTCTCTTCTCTCATCTCGTCTTCTAATTTTTCAGATCGGTACGTCAATGCAAATCCCCAATCTTGATCGTCGACTATGTCATCGTCTTCACCACCGTCGATTGCCAGCCCTCTTGTCCCAACCCACTCTCGTATCTTCTTCTCTCCAATTTCTTCCTTTTCCCGACGATTCATACCGTCTTCCTGACGCCAAAGTCACCCTCTCCATCGATCCTCGCGCTGCCGAGGACGAAGAAACCAAAGTATTCCTTTTTTTCCTTTCTTCTGAAATTTTTGGTACAATCCGGAAAATTCACCCTACATTCTCTGAAATTTCATATATTTGGGGAGCGATGGGTTTTCTGAGAGATATCAAGTGGTTTTCTCACTCTGTCTGTAATTTGAGACTACTTTCTTCATCAAAATCACCAGATGAGATTTGCAATTCAATAGAAAAACAAATCCCAGAGAAGAAGACCGCTAAAACAGTTGCGCTAAACACTTCCGGAGAAAACAGTTGCGCTAATTTCAGATTGAATTGACAATGACGATGATTCACGAGATAAAATTTGCGAAATCTACCGGAAGATTCACGAAGGAAACATTCACCGAGAAAAAAACATCGGCGAGATCACCGACGTAAAGCGAAGCAAACCTTGAGGAGTCTTTTTTAGTGGCGGTTATGGCCATCGCTTTGGACTAAGACAGCTTTCGTCAGAGAGAGAGAGTTTTAGAGGATTGGTTCAATTGATGATGGAGAAGCTCGAGGAGGTGCATCTCTGGTTTTTATAGACAGCTCATACACGTGGCATTTTTATTTAATAAATATCTTGCTTCTGTCTTCCACGCGGTGTGTAATTAATTGTGATTAAGCCACAATTAATTTAGTGAACTGTATTTGAGGTGTTTAGGGGTCTGTATCGACTCTCATACAAGTCATGATAAATAATTAGCCATATTCGAATTATAGAATTTGGTTTTCCGTTTTAATATATTGTCCCGAAAATAATACTAATCAATAACAAGTAACAACCCATCAAATTAGTTTTCTGTGAGTTTACTTTAATTGCTTATCAAACTATAATTTCTTTTTTTTTACTTCAAAGTTTATCAAAATCTCTCTTAAGTCTGTATACAGAATTTGAATTTGATGGTTATGTTGTTGCGTTTCAAAACTATCATAAACTAAAATGAAATTAGAAAGAAAAAAAATCTGAAAATAGATTAATGTAGTAACCAAACCCAACAGGCAACAACAAAAAGCCCATGTGGACTTATCTCCTTTAGGCTTATTAATCTTATTATATAAAACTATATCCTTTAACGTGAGCGTGACACGTAGGATAATTATAACTCACAAAATCGCGACATGTGTCATAGTTATTAATTTAGATATTGACATATGTCAATTTAATTAAAAAAAATAAAAATAAATTAAAGTAAATATTAAAAAGGTTAAACTAAAAATAATAATATTACAAAAAGAGAAAAAAAAGAATAAGTAAAGAAAACTTATTTAAAAAAAAAAAAAACAATAATAAATATGGAAAATTTATAATAAAGGAAAGTGACAAAAGAAAACTTAAAATGTTATAATATACAACCGCAACAAAAATTAAAAAGGGAAAATTATAAATATTCTAAACTTAAAAGAAAAATTATTAATATACGACCAAACTTAAAAGTTTATAATCATTTTCATTATGACAAAATAAAACTTAAAAAAAAAATTATTAATATCTATCTATATATATAAAGGAGAATTATTCAAAGTTAGTAACTTGCAAGATCGTGACACGTGTCGATTAATCCATTAGATTATGACATGTGTAAAAAATTATCAATTAGATTGGGACACATAATATCTATATATCTATATATATAAAAGAGAATGATTCAAAGTTACTAACTCGCAAGATTGCGACATGTGTCGAGTTAATCCATTAGAAACGAAAATGATTCAAAGTTAGTAATTCGCAAGATCGCGACACGTGTCGAGTTAATCTATTAGATTTTGACACATGTACAAAAAATTACCAATTAAATTTTGATACATATTATTAACAATAAAGGAAAAAAGTAATCTAGACTTAATCATAAAAGTAAATGTAGCAAATAAAGAAAAAGAAAAATTGTTTTTAGATTAAAAAAAATTATCTTAAAGTTTTGACACACAATTTTAACAATAAAGGAAAAATATAATTTTGACATAATCCTAAAAATAAAGTTAACAAAAAAAGAAAAGTAAAAATTGTTTTTAGATTAATAAAATTTATCTTAAAGTTTTTTAAAAAAATGAAAAAAAAATATTATGTTTATAATAAAGCAATAAAACAATAGATTGACATCATAAAAAAAAAGTAAACAAAGAAAAATTAAACCAAAAATTATTCTAAAAGCTAAATTTTAAAAAGAATAAAAGTTAAAGTTAAAAAAAGGAGATACAAAAATTCCTATTTTGATTAAGGAAATTTTAAAAAGGATTACAATCCTATAAAGAAAAGGAATTCTAATTCTTCACCTCTATATTACCAATTTGATATTTGCTTTTCAATTTTACAACAAAAAAAACTTTCCCTCACATATTAAATATTTCTAAATTTATATATTTTCATGGATGATCTAAGTTTGTTTTCTATTTTTCGTTTTTAGTTTTTTTCATGGGTAATAAAATATTTAATTACAAACCCGCATATATACGGGTACTTATCTAGTTGAATATAAAGCGGAAATTCAAAAGAATAAAAAAAAAAAGAAATAACCATAGGCATCTCTATAACATTATTTAAGAAGATATTTTTAAAAATGAACTTTGTTTTGTAAGTTATTACATGAAATACCATTACAAATAACAATGAATAATTGAAATAGGAAATGATATAATAGTCTTTTAAAATTATTGATTACAATATGGAAAGAATATATTTTGCATTACAGAGCTTATTTCTTAATTAATCAAGTTATATATTAAAAAAAAATCTATTCAAAATCTTGCTATATTTTTTATTATAATTTATTATATTTTATTTGAATATATATCAAAACAAAAATTGGAAAATATTTAACTAATTTTATAAAAAGTTAGACACAATAAAACTATTTTTTTTAAAAGAGTTCGTAAACTAACCACAAAAACTAAAATCGTTTAACAGTGCATATTAGAGTTATGTTTTCAAGATTATAAATTTTGTGGGTTAGCCCGAATAATATTTTAGTTCACTACAAAACGGGTTAAATAGACAAATTATTAGAAATTGACAGTTTTATCTATAATCATTAGTTAGCTATATTGTAAATTTCAGATAAAAACAATTTTTAAAAATTTCAAAACATTTTTTTAAATTACTTTACGTTATAATTAGCGCGGGTTAAATTCTAATAATAAATACAAAGCGGAAATTCAAAAGAATAAAAAAAGAAATAACCATAGGCATACAAATTAATCCACAAGGTAAACCCTCCTCCCCCCCCCCCCCCCCCCCCATATGTCTTCAGACCAGAATCATGACATATATAAAATGAATTAGAACTCATATCTAAAATCATTGAAATAATCACATTAATCTAGCCACATCTTATTATAAACACTTCACAAACATGAATATGCCTCAAACATTTTCAAATAGCCGCATTGCCTCCTAACACAACCACAAGAACACATAATATATAAGTAGGTTGTTTAAGAACAATTCTTTTTTTATTCCCAACAAGATATACCAACAGGATCTAACCAAGGGATCATTAGCAATATATTATGTGTTTTAATTGGACCTTCGATACACCACCAGTGTCGTCTCAATTATATTCCCAACATTACACACCCATATATTAATTCTTTGATTTCCACTAAAAGTAAACTATAGAAAAATTGCTTTTGTATAAACAATATTACTTTTGGTACCATGTAGGATGTTTGTCCCCATGAGGTCACGAATGTTTATGTTTTTATTGATCATACGCAGAAAAAGTGATAAAACCGGTCCAAAGTTTACCTTGCAATGAAGAAAAAGAGTTGAAATATGATTATTTTAAACTTGAGAAAGGCCGGTTATTGAAATAAACCGACCCTCGCCTCATCCCAAAATCTACCTCCTCGTCTACGTGGCTGTTAATCCTCATCCACTCTCAAGCCCTCTTGCCTGGCTACTTGTACTTATCTGATTCATTCATTTTTGCCACTGGATTTTGTTAGTTTTGTTTTATAAAATTATCACAAAATGATTGAATATCAAAAGCATTGAAAGAATTGTTAATTTAATAGTGACAGCGATTTGAGCGGTGCGGAACAATCGGTTTAGGAGGTGCGGTGCAGTTTTAGTGCAGTGCGGTTAGAAAAAATACATCATGCGGAATAATTGCGATTATTGCGGAACAATCGGTGCAAGATAATATATGAATGGTGAAAAAAACAACATGCAGTACGGTCTAAATATTTGAATGGTGAAAATATAAAAACTTTTGCGGAATATATATTTTATAAATAAAAAATATTTATCTAGCGCATGCATTTCCGCCATGGTTGTTCATAATGCTTCTGGTCTTAATGATCACCGCCGGAGAAAATGATTCTACAGTAACAGACTGTTTCTGGTCTTAATGATAGCTAGTGAGTTGCTACACGCGTCGCAAGTATACTCGCCCATCATATGATTTCTTTTCTAGTGTGAACACTAAAATGGATTTGGTTTAAAAAAACAAACCGGGGTCATGATTTTTAACTAATTTTTTAATATTTAATCAAACAGTCGTTATAAAATTTACGATAACGGATACGAACAAAGCTAAACCAAACCAAAACAAAACTATGTGGCAACCAAAATTGTATTTTACATTTTGAACCATCCATTATAATTATTAGAGTTTTTTTGAAGAGAAAACTTACTAAGAAGCGCTAGTGTAGAATTTTTTTTGCGTGCCATTTTTATTAAATAAATATCTTGCTTCTGTCTTCCACGCGGTGTGTAATTAATTGTGATTAGGCCACAATTAATTTAGTGAACTGTATGGTGTTTAAGGGTCTGTATCGACTCTCATACAAGTCATGATGAATAATTAGGGGTCGTCTGTAACACCAACCCATATTCGAATTATAGAATTTGGTTTTCCGTTTTAATATATTGTCCCGAAAATAATACTAATCAATGACAAGTAACAACCCATTAAATTAGTTTTCTGTGAGTTTACTTTAATTGCATATCAATCTATAACTTCTTCTTTTTTACTTCAAAGTTTATCAAATTATCTCTTAAGTTTGTATACAGAATTTGAATTTGATGGTTATGATGTTGCATTTCAAAACTATCATAAACTAAAATGAAATTAGAAATTAAAAAAAATCTGAAAATAGATTAATGTAGTAACAAAACCCAACATGCAACAACAAAAAGCCCATGTGGACTTATCTCCTTTAGGCTTATTAATTGAATATAATAAATACAAAGCGGAAATTCAAAAGAATTAAAAAAAGAAATAACCATAGGCATACAAATTAATCCACAAGGTAAATAAATTCCCCCCTTAATCCGCTTGAAATTTTAGCCTGCATATGTTTTCAGACCAGAATTATGACATATATAATACTGGGAAACTGCGGATTCCCCCATGAAATATTTGGATGCTGATTATTCATATATGAAGTTTTAAGCCATACCAAAACCTACACAAACTATCTTTTATTTTGAATTTCCTACATAAACTTTTGAAAATTGGTCAATTCCAATAAAACCGTAAACGGTGTTTGATTTCCGTTAACGGAATCTAACGTGGCTGACACGTGGCTTAATGGTTTGGTATGGTTTGCGATTAAACCAACTTTTTTTTTTAATTGCTGAGACCAAAACGACGTCGTTTTGGTCTCATTGTCGATAAATTAAAATATGCAACTGCCGGAATTAGAACTCGGGCCTGTAATGAAGCAGGGTAACACTATACGACTAGACTAATGATATTTCGTTGTTCAAACACATAACTATATACATATATACAAAACCCAAAATTCCTCAAATTAATTTTTTCTTCTTCAAATTATTTTTTTCTTCCTCAATTCAATTTCTTCTTCTTCTTCCTTGATTCAATTTTTTTTCTTCTGGGTTTATATTTTTTTCAACTCGTCAACACATGATTTGCCATGGATTTAATTCTGATTTTCTTATTCTTCTTCCTCGATTATTTGTTCGTGAAATTCCTCAATTATGTTTTTCAAAATTTTGAATTTCAAAACTGTTCTTGAAATTTTAAAAAATTCTCATTTTCACGAATTTCAAAAATCAAACCCATAAAATCAAACTTTTTTATAATTTTTTGAATTTCACGAACAATCAGCAGCCCAATACGAAGTTTGATTTTCTGGGTTTAATTTTTGAAATTCGTGAAAATGAGAATTTTTTTGAATTTCAAGAACAATTTTGAAATTCAAAATTTTGAGAAATTGATTTGAGAAATTTCACGAACAAACTTTTTTTTTGAATTTCAAAATTTAAACCCAGAAAATCAAACTTTTTTGAATTTTTTGAATTTCACGAACAATTTTGAATCGAGAAAGAAGAAGAAGAAAATAAGAATTAAACCCATGACAAATCATCTGTTGACAAGTTGAAAAAAAAAATAAACCCAGAAAAAAAAATTGAATCGAGGAAGAATAAGAAGAAGCAATTGAATCGAGGAAGAAGAAGAAGAAGAAATTGAATCGAGGAAGAAGAAATTAACTTGAGGAATTTTAGATTTTGTATATATGTATATAGTTATGTGTTTGAACAATGAAATATCATTAGTCTAGTGGTAGAGTATTACCCTGCCTCATTATAGACCCGAGTTCGAATTCTGCAGGTGCATATTTTAAAAAATTGGTTTAATCGCAAACTAGACCAAGCCATTAAGCCACGTGTCAGCCACGTCAGATTCCGTTAACAGAAATCAAACACCGTTTACGGTTTTGTTGGAATTGACCAATTTTCAAAAGTTCATACAGGGAATTCAGCGTTTTCCCGAATTAGAACTCATATCTAAAATCATTCTGACTTTTGAAGATAGCTGTCTAAAAGGGCCCAAAATTTGAAAATAACGATTGTATACATAGAATTGTATTACAACATTGAACTCAAGCCCATTAACTACAAATGGCCCACAATAATAGCCTTACTTGAACACAAAAAATAAGAAACAAGAGAGGCCCATTCGTCACCGGGTATCGACATCGAACCACCACCGCTGCAGCATAGCGGTGGAGAATTCCGGCTACGGTGATCTCAGAGACGAGCGCTCTATATCGCCCTCTTTCTTTATCTCTCTTCTTCTTCTTCCCGGTTGCAAAATCAAGGTTAGCTTTCCTTGTCCCGCTTGTGGCGATGTTCGTCCTGAGAGTTCATTCGGTTGACTTGGAGCGGCCAATCTCCATCGAAGAAGAAGAATCCGGTTTCAGCTACGCATCATCGAGGAGAGCTCATCCTCCCGATAAACTCACACCAACCCTCAAACTCACGGAACGCAAAGGCCTCATCCATCTCTACCGCAACTCTTCACACAGCTCCCGATCCACCACTCTATTCGTTGTCGCTGTTCCCAATTACCTTTCCTCCCTTGATTTTATCCGCTTCTGTGATTCCCAAATCGCCCATGTCTCCCAAATCCTCTTCATCAGGTTCGTCCAATATATCGTGATCACTTGCAAGAATTCACTGGTGTTGATTACTAGATTTGATTTTGACTGTACGCTCTAGAATGATTATGTTGATGAGTAAAAAGAAAACACCTTGGGCTGATTGTTGCTGGATTTCGTGTTTCCTGGATATTACTAGGAACGATGGAATGGAAGATCGATATAGTGTTTTGATCACACTTTTTGATCAATCCGCAGCAGATGGATTCCACAAGAACCTGAATGGGAAAAAATATGCACCATCTGAGGTACTATAATATGGAAATGAGATTCCTTTTTTTCTTCAGTTCAACTAACTTTTTCTTGGGGTTTTAGGCTGAGGTTTGCCATATTCTCTATGTACTATCGGTGGAACACACGGAATTTGATGATCTTGCTGCTTCTCCACCTGCTGGATTTACCGAGTTGCCTACTTGCCCAATATGTCTTGGTGAGTTGTGCTAAAGAAGACCCATTTCCATGTTATTTTCACTTTGAATTACTTGAATATTTGGAATTTGACTCCTGCAGAGAGATTAGATCCTGACACCAGTGGTATACTCAGCACTCTTTGTGATCACTCGTTTCAGTGTTCTTGCACTTCAAAATGGACTTATCTGTCCTGTCAGGTGAGTGGTTCTCCTTCATGCCTTTCAGTGCATTTTTCAACTTTATATAGTGGGTTGGTGCTGTATTTTGTGGTGTTCGTTTATTGGCAGTGTTCGCTTAGCTAATACATTTCGTTCCATATGTTAGAGCTTTAATGCTTGCATGTTTCTGGCGTAAAATGAATCTGATTTATCCAGTTCTTTACAAATACCTTGCATATGTTTTACCGCATGCTCATTTTGTGTGTAGGTTTGTCGATTGTGTCAACAACAAGATGAGATATTAAGCTGTTCTATTTGTGGAAAAACAGAAAATGTATGGGCATGCCTTGTCTGTGGCTTCTTAGGTTGTGGAAGGTAATGCTTGGTTTGCGTTTCCATTGTAATAAGATTTGGATAACCTGAACTTATAACTACATGTATATCTTCCCTCAGAGGTGGAAGTTTCATTCACAGTGGATTATGTTTTCCAATTGTAGATACAAGGAAGGGCATTCTATCAGGCATTGGAAAGAAACACATCACTGCTATTCTCTTGATTTGCGAACACAACAAATCTGGGATTATGTTGGTGACAGCTATGTTCATCGGTTGAACCATTCGAAAATAGATGGAAAGTCAGGAGAGATGAACACCCGCTGTCTGTCACACGAAGGGGACTGTGGCCTCTGTGAGTGTAGTGAGGATACAGGAATTAGCGGTGCCATCTTCAACAGCAAAGTTGATTCAGTATGATTTTAACCACCCTTAATCAATCTTTCCTGCATAAAGTGAATCTTAGATCATCAGTGGTTTTATTATTTGACTAAGTTTTTGTGGAACAGATTGTAACCGAGTATAATGACCTTCTTGCAAGTCAGCTGAGGGCACAGCGACAGGCAAGTGGTTCTTGTGATGTTTATTTCTTTCTTATATATGAACAAGCTTAATAGAGTATGATATGCAAGAGATCTCAATTACTTCTCATAATCGTGATGTCTTTCATCAGTACTATGAATCTCTGATTGTTGAGGCGAGAAGCAAGCAGGAAAGTAGTATCGCAGAAGCAGTTGAGCAGACTGTTGTTAACAAAATGAAGGAGCTTCAGAATGAGATTGAAAAATGTGAAGAGGAAAAAAGTGGAATCACTGAGGTGAGAGCCTCTCTGACTTGTTCTCTTTTGATCTGCCTTGAAAGGTTTCCTTATGCACTGATCACGCTATTAATATTGGGTTTCAGGTTAATAGAAAGCTTATAAAAGAGCAGGATACTTGGCGGAAGAAGGCCAAGGAAATACAAGAGAGGTGCAAGATGTTTTGCTGCTGTTAAGATGATTTACATAAACAATCATAATCTAAGGATTGATTGATAATTGGTGTCTATCCAGGGAAGCTGCATTGCTAGGATCAAAAGAGGAGATTATAGTTGATCTTGAAGAACAGGTAAGCTTCTTCTATACTCATTGAGGGTTTTTGCTTTTTGACTGTTATAATTGAACGAGTGATAGTGTTGGATTTGTACAGATAAGAGATATAAAGGTATTCGTTGAAGCCCAGAAAACCATAAAGAAGATGTCATCAGATTCAGATGGTATACGTGAAGGAACCATCTTACCAGTTCCTATCAACGACGAGCCAGTTAGAAGGCAGAAGAAGTCAAACCGGAGAAAGTAAGTGAAGAGCGGATCTGTGATGCTTTTAGCTAGGGATTTTACTTTGGGTTTGTATATATTCAGTAATATTGGTGTAGTATGATTGTAGAAAACGAGCTTAAACCTTTAAAAATTTGAACAAAATATTTTTCATATAGAAATATTCATAGACAAGATAAGCAACATTTAACACTTACAAGAAGAACAAATCTTGTATATGCACATAAATAGAATAAATGTTGTTAAATGTTGAGAAAAGAAGAAAAAAGGGAATACATTAATTGTTGAGACGCGAAGAGACCCAAATCAAGCGAAGCTTTGTTGGATTTGGTGGATAATGGGAGGGATAATAGTCTGATAAGCTTTCTCCGATGGGTGTGCAGTGTCCCAAAACACATATCGAGATGCATCCAAGCACGGTACCGGAGCCGCGGGAGCACAACAGCAAGGCCTAGTCGGTGAGGTAAATCCTAAAAGAAACCCAAAGTGTATGTATGATCGTGAGAAAATTGAGATTCAAAAAAAAAAGAATTGAGAATGCTTTAATTAATGGAAAAGAGGGGACACAATACAATGTACCATATCTTAGAGGGTTCTTGACGAGGTCAAGAAGAGGGTTATACATGTCGATGTAGATGGAACGAGAACCTGGGAGCATTGAGTTTAGATTGTTGACTTCGTTGGCTAGCTTCTGGTTGAAGAGTCTAGCGACTGCGTTTGCGGGTTCTAGACATAGCCCTCCAAGAAGGTTGCTTGTTCCTGGTAGGCAACCCAATGGTAACGTTCCCATAATCGCAAATTTTCTCGCTCCCAAACTATATAGCTCCTTGATGAATGATTGAGTCCATGAAATCAACAAGTTGGTGTAGGAGAAGACGGTATAACGAGTGTTTCTTGCTGGATTTGAGAAATATGTGATGGCAATATCGTTATTTCCAGCGGAAATGACAAACACTGCATTAGAGATGATTGATCTCGTTTTCTCTTCATCTCCCGTTATGCTATTTACCTGTGCTATGTAAGCTTTGAAGTCCTTTAATTGGTCTTGTACCCAAATTACTCCCTATAATTTTATTTGAATTTATGATTAGCCAAAACCACCAGAAGCAAAACTAGAACCACCAGAAGCAAAACTAACACCGGTTAAGATATCGTTGGGTTGAAGGAATGGACTACGATAAGCTGGTACAATGTTCTTTACTCCCAAACCTTGGGCTGCATGCATGCATAATGTTTTTATTATATAACAAAAACATAAAAACAATATTGGTGAAAACTATATGAAAAATAAAAAAAATACCAATCAAATCTGTAGGAATTCTTCCATTGCCAAATCTTCCCGTGGCTCTTCGAGTTACCAAGTCTCGTCCATAAGGAAAGAAATTAACTTTAGTTAAAGTCATAAGATTATTGTTGTTGCCTGTATCCAGTATCGAATCTCCAAATGCTATAACCGCTGGAATGTTTCCGGCTTGTGCGACATAACTCGATATAATAGAGACTAATACTGTTACGGTTTGAAAAATTAGAGTACTCATTGCAAAATGCGTTGTTGTACTTTCTTTTTCTTCTTCTCTCAATTCAATACATGCCTTCAGAGATCATTTATAGATAATATTTTTGATTGTGATGATGGAATGGGAATAAAAAAAAGTGCTTATTTATAGATCCGACAACTTATCAACGGAACATATATAGCTTTTTTTTTCTTTTTTTTTACGTGAGCATAGCTATTATGGTCAATATTTTTGTTACTAAAGAGCTTTTTTTAACAGGTCCATCGAATCGAATTTATCCATAAGGGTTTGTTTTTGATCCATCTCCTATAATCCTATAATATACATCGATCACTAAGTCGGGTCAGATGCTCAAAATTATAACTTTTTCCTTCATGGACCTTAATTCTCGATATGTATAATATTGAGAAATATGTAACATGAATCAAAGCAAAGATAGATTCAAGCTCAAATAAGCTTTAGAAAAATATAAAACTAATATATATAATGAAATAACTCATTGAGGAGTTTTATTCAAATGCAAATGAAAGAAAGGAGAAAACTTTAGATTGTCACCAAGAGCTATAAGATTGTGAATTGATATTTCATAGAGGATTAAGAAAGAGTTGCTTTGTGGTAACTCCCAAAGTTGTTTATATTGATCTTCATAACAATATATATATCTAAAATTGTTAGAAATCCTAGCATACATGGACTAATGTATCTCATAATGTTTGGCTTGTGTCTCTAATAGTATATATGTGAAACAAGTTTATATACACATACATCTTGTTTCTAAAATTAATGTATTAGCAAATTATAAGCACCTTTTTTGTTTTGCACAAAAAAAAAGCAAGTCTTTTTAAGTATCAACTACACATAAAATAATATAATCGGTCTATATTTAACAATTGTGCTGAGTTACAGAAATAAATGTAGCCGAGACAACGACGACCAAATAAAAAGTAATCAACACTTCTTCACTTTCATTATAGTATATATATATATATATATATATTATATACACACACACGCGCACACATACACGCTGGTGGGGCTATGATCAGCAGTGGGAGCCCCTTTTGCAGCTGAGTGCACCCGAGGCTATAGTCATATCACCAACATGAGAGGACGGTCTAGCGGCTAGGCTCGAGGCTTTCGAATAGCTTGACGATTTAGTTGGTTCAGCGCCAGAAAGTGTAAAGAATGCACCGTTAAGCATCAGATCTCCTTCGGATCTCCAATTCCAATGACTCCATTGGCTTTCGGGCGCATCCTCATGCTTCGTTATCTGTTTTTTTCCCCCAAAGACATATATATAAGGTTATAATCTTAGAAATGAAGTCAGAATGACATTAATTGATACATAGTCTATGATGTAGTTAAATACCGAATAAAACATAAATAATTTGGACTAGTACCTCTTTGCTAAAAGAGTCATCAGGAGCAAGAAAACGGTTGCCTTGAGAGTTGATGGTAGGATTAGCACTTCCTCCAATTGCATACATTTCCCAATGTGTGTAGTCATTGTTCACCACATGGAAATATCCATGTCGACACCTATATACATAATTTTTTCATTAGTTTGTTAAAATCTATTTAATTATATAATTTTGAGAATAAAATATCAGCAAAATGTTAACTCAACAAACCCAATTATTTTTCAGTTGATTTAGACAGCATAATTATTTCGGTTGATACATCTTAGATGTAGAAAAAGAAAAACGAATTTAAATTTAATGCAGTTGTTGTATTTTGGCTTTTGCCATTTTCTTTCAAGAGTATGTCCAACCGACAATATATGTGACTTTTATAGTTTGTGCCACAGATATCCACAAATATAGGTATATACTGAATAAAATGTGTTTTTATTTTTTGGGTTTGATATAAATAAATAAAGTAAAACCATACCTTGGCATTCTTTGGACGAGGCCTTCACCAAAATGGTTAAAAGCAATAGTGACTTGCATATTCTTGTCTTGTTCATACGTGTCACTATGTCCCAATAACATAACCTTATTGTGATGCGTCAAGTAATTATTAGAGATCGTTATAGCCGTTGATCCACGGATCGCATCAATCAACCCATCGTTGCAATTCGACAGCGAGCAATGATCAACCCACACGTGGCTCCCACCGAAGATCGACACACCGTCACCGTCCGATACCGTCCGATACCCGTAGTGCTCTGGGGAATCTCGTACGTAAGTATTCCCGCCTTGCTTGCAATCATGTATGTGTAAACCATGAATGATTATGTTGGTCACATACTGTATGGTTATGCATGGCCCACCGGAGATGTGTACGGAGGCTCCTCGTCCGTCTAGGGTTTTGAAAGAATTCATTATGAGCTCTTCTTTTAGTTGGATCGTCATGTCTCGGTTAAATATGATCCAGAGCGGTTCATCTTGAATTACTGCGTATCTTAATGTCCCCGGTTTAGGGTTCACTGGATCATCGTTTCCTGGATCTGTGACCACGTAAATTTCGCCATCACGACCACCGAATGCGTTTTTCCCAAAACCTATTCCGCAATCGGCTAACTGTTTCCGGTTTTTCTCCCAATCTTTATCGCATCGCCAACAATCGTCGATGGGATTACCGGTCCCACACGAGAAGAACCCTAGGTTCCTTCTTGATATGGACTCGTTTATTTTCCTGAAATATCAACCAATTAATGCAGCCAATATATACATTATATATATGTTTAAAAAAGTAATAAAAAAACCATTACGTTAGTATTATTCTTGACGTCGTTAAGTGTACGATACTCATGATAAGTCAGTCGTAACTACTAATGCAGCCAAACGAACACGTCGGATTATGATAAGATAAAAAAAAACCACAAAATTGCCCTTGCATGGAAAGAACTTGAAAACAAAATTACAAATGAACAAGTCTTAATTCTAGTTCTTTCTCTTAGCTCCTTTGTAAGAGCTTTTGTTGTGATATGAAACTCAAAAGGATGTCCTTGTTCGGAGTTTATAAAAGATAAATAAAGTACTATTCTGAAAAAAGAAAAAAAATCTTGAAAAAAAATTTCCAAGCGATAAATTTGAGTTTATTCATAAAGATTGTACATTTGTGTTACAATACCTGTGTACTTCCTCGACGACGAGCTCGGGGTCGGAAACGGGCAAAGACGAAGCGAGTGCGGAGAAGAAAATGCAGTAGAGAAAGATAAATGTGAAGAATGCATGTGAAGAATTTAGCATTGTGTTCGTGGCTTCTTACTGTTGATAAAGCTTAGGACGAAACATATGAGTGAAGGGAGAAAGACCAAGTAAAGTATAGACTATATAGCATATGAACACTTAGGGTGATTTAATGCGCATGCAACTTGATATAAATTGGACCCACTTTGCTTTAGCTTTTTTATCTTTCTTTATTTTTCTATATGAAAGAACTTTGGGTGTGTGAGAATGGAAAAATCATATAGAGCAGGAGAATAGTGCTGATTACGAACTGGTCTTAATTTTTTTTTTATGATATATAAAGTGCGTTATTAAGAAACTAAATCATGATCAACGAGTTTTTATTTCTATACCATCAACGAAACCATACAAATTAACTAAACCAAAATCAAACTAGACATTTCCATTCAAATGAACTAATCTTTGAATCTGAAGCGCATTATTTTAAAAATGAATGAAGTTTCAAAATATCAATCCCGAAAGTCAAACCTACTCTCATACGCATTCAACATTATTATTATTATTTTTTTAAATCAACATTAGTTTCCACTGTGATAAATCAGTCATCATTGTAAATATAATTAATTATAATCTCAACCATTCTAGCAATTAAAATCAAACCGCTTGAGCCAATAACATTCAATATTCAACATTCAGGTAATATTTTGAGCAATGAGTAACGTGGCTTAAAGAAAAAGAAAAAAAAACAAAACTCGTAATTAAATCCTAACGAACTTAAAGATGAATGTTGGTGAACACTAATTAAGCAGAGTGCACAAAAAGTCAACAGTGTGTTAGTGTACTTTAGTAATTCTGTACATTTATGATATACTTTCAACGGTTGAATTGATTATGAATACCATAGCAGTTAGCTCATAGTATTACTTTTTCAATATATATTCTCTCTTTTGTATTATGTTTTTTAAATGCTTTGTACGAATAATCCTTTGATAAAACCGTATGAGACTAGCAAATGTACATGCGCATCTAACAGTTTTTTTGTTTGTCGGCCAATACATTGTATTAGATTCGAGAATCAACCCATCACGAGGGATACAAACAAATCCATAAAGGGTAGAGCGACCTCACCATCTAACAGCATCTCCATCAGAGGTTCAGAGAGGGGTTTTTAGAATAAAATAAAATTAAAAAAAATTAAAAAAAATTGAAAAGCCCAAAAATGTTAACATACCGTCTCTTAGCTAAGAGTTTTTAGACACAGTCTCTTAGGCAGTTCTTAACACACCTGTCGAAAGTGGATTGGTTTCTGGTAAAAAATAAATTATGCGACTTCTTCATCTTCTTCTCTTCTCTCTCGTCGATTCTGGTGGAGAAAACAAAAAGTGTCCATTGGGGATGGAGAAGAAGCTCCGCCTCTACACACGCCATCAACGATAAGCTCTTTTCATTCTCCGTCATCATAAGTTTTTGTGACGATTTCAATTTAAACCGGAGGTAATCTGGATCTCTTCGCCTTTAGCAACAACAGTTGCGATTCCGATTTTTTTCCTGTTTCTGATTTTGATTTTGATTTTTGTGTGGAAGATAGAAATCAAGTCGGACGTTTTGATCAATGGATTGGCTGGAGCTGGTGGTGGGATCATTGCTCAACTCCTCACGTATCCTCTCCAAACTGTACGATTCTTTTTGCCTTTTCTTCTTCTGGATAATCTTCGTCTTGTTTATGAAGCGATGGTGATTGTTTATTGAATTGCTTCTGATTTGTATTGAAGGTTGTGAAACAAGAGGGATGGGAGCGATTATATGGTGGATTGGCGCCGTCTCTCGTCGGAACTGCGGCATCACATGTTTCATTCTCTCACTTCTGTATATATATATATCTGGAGAATCTGTAGTTTTAGCCAATTTGTGATTCCAATTTAAGAATAGAGGAAAGAAAGTGGATGTATTTTTTTGGCTTGATGATCTTCTATAAGCCTTTTGAGTACTTACTTGCTCACTCTTTTTGGATGACACAGGGTGTGTACTACTACTTCTACCAAGTGTTTCAGAATCAAGTGGAAGCTGCAGCTCTTGCACGAAGTAAGAAAGGTTTGGGTGACGGATCAGTTGGGATGTTTTCTTCACTTTTAGTGGCTGCCTTAGCCGGGTAAAGCAGCATTCCTTAATGTGATTTATGTATGCTAGTTTTTGGCATGTTACCATGCGTATCATCATATGTTAGCAATGCCATACATAAGTTTTCTGAATGGTTGATGCTTAGATGCTTCAGTTCTGTATTTCTTTCTTATAATTTTCACACTGGTTGTCTGGAGTATATGAAATGAAGGCTCAAAGGCAATAGATAAACTCCAACAATGTTGATCCAAATATAAGGTTTTGTTTATGAATACCCACCATAGTAGATTTCTCTGCATTTTTGGAGTTTCAAGGTTTTTTGATTCAAGTATATGTTTTGTTCATTAACCTGCCATAGAAATGTTCTCTGCTTTCTCCGGTATATTCGAGTTTTGGGTTTTGATCCAAGTAAACGTCTTGTTCATGAACCTCACCATCAAAATCAAGCATTGTTATACTATTTTGAATAATTCATTGTTGTTTTCTCTGTTTTACATAGAGATTAGAGTTTTGGATTTCAATCCAAGTATTTGGGATAAGAAAAAAATATTATTTTTTAATTTTTATGAACCCCTTAGGAAATTCACTAATGGAGGAGCAAAAAAATATAAAGTTATTTACTATTCATTAAAAACAAAAAACTATTAAAAAACTTGTTATGAACCCCAAAAGAGGTTCACCAATGGAGATGCTCTAACAAGTTTGAAAAAAGAGAGTATTGGATTCATTAGAATTAAATAAATATATTTGAATGTTACTACTTACTAGCTTAACAAAACAATTTAATAAATAAAAGTATTTTAGTTGTAACAATATATAAGCTATATTCGATACATTTTGAAATAGAATTTGAGAGTGTTGGTTATTAGTTATTATATTACCATTCTTAGAAATGATTTTTTTTTGGAATATACTGTTTGTAGGAAAAAGAAAAAGAGAGCAGTCCCACCAAAAACAATAGAATAGGAGAACTGAGCCGACACTGGCCCATAGAGGTTTGATTCTGGGACCACCGAACCATGTGCTCGAGTCCAATCTTTCAATAAATTACGCTTATATAACTTTTTTTCAAATAGTATTATATTATTCAATTAGACCTGTGTTGAAATTTTGGTTGGTATAAAATGTGTTGGCAGTTAAATGCACATGGAAACTATATTTTTGCATCACTGTATATCCTCCACGTACACTTAATTTACTCATATATATTTTTCAGAAACTTTATCAACTTATACAATTGTACGTCTCACCGACATTTTAATTTTGCTCGACCACTTTTATTCTTCTTCTTACATGATATATAGCCCACTTAATTACGTTGATGAATTTCTCCTTTTCATATTTTTAGCATTAACAACGACCAAAACAAAATCATGATTTTTAGCCTAGTGATTATTATTACTGTTAGTCTGTTACCAACAAATCATTCTATAGATTTACGCATGATTTGTGTATTTTAGGACATAAATTGCAGAAAACAAAATAATAGTTGTATTTTCAACACTGAAAAATATATTTAAAACATTTTGGACATTCGAACAAAAAAAAAAAACATTTTGGACATTTATTCTATATTTCTAGCTTTAACAACAAACATACTTGATAAGTATATCATTCTGGTCTCGTGATGAAACTCGAGAATTGACAAAGTTCCTTTTCATAATATTCTCAATGCTGGAAATAGCTAAAATATATATAAACTATCCATTTTTCACAACTCTTTACTAGATTATATATAGAATGCTAACGATTGATCGCATTTGACCATGTATTTATGTAACTATATAGAGTATGATAGTATCTGATTCAACCATTTTATGTTTTGACTACAATAAAGTTTTACATTGGTTTATGTAGATCATACAATTTAGATCATGTAACCAAATTGAAACTTGGTCAATTGGATAATCAAACTGAAAGTTAAACTTGTGAATAATCTTTTGTTATATCTTTTGAATTTTCTAAAAAAAAATTACTGTTTTAGACAAATGCTCGGCGGCGTTAAAAGTTTATTTTCTGTTTTCCATATGAAATCAATTCAACTCTCGATTTTATTTTTCTGTTTACGAAAATTGAAAAGCATTTTTACCAAAAAAAAATAATAATTGAAAAGCATTGTAAGAAAATACAAGAAAAAGGAGAAAATTGACCTTTCTAAAAGCAATCAGAGTCGTTGGATTTAATGAGGTAGATATTAAGGGAACCGTCGGATCAGAAAAAGAGTGACTTAATTCAGACAAAAGGCATGTGACCGGTTTTGCTTGAAAACTACTTGTCAACTTCTTCTCAATATCAATAGTTAATAAAATAATTCGATTCACGCACATATGACATATATAGTACGTACATCCACTAAAATAACAAATAAAAATAATGTTGATTATATTAGTCAAATCATAAATCATAAAATTAGATTAACAAATTATAAAATACAATATCCATACATATATTTTTTTGTCAGCATAATTAATAATTATATTAAGAAGATGAGCATTCATAAATCAATCCGAAGATGAAATACACTTACAAAAAAAGAACGTAAATTATGGAAACAGACTAAACGAACTAGCGCAACAGTACGTATGAGAATTACATAATTTAGGAAATTAAACTATAGAGAATTAAGGAAGAGAACAAACTCCACTTTTCGAAGATAACGGACAACTCGGTTAAGAAGTTTGACGACTCGTACGCTATATATATATATATGGCAGTAATATGTATATATGTCTACAAGACTACAACAATCAATCTTGAAAGCAGAACATAATGACAATTGTTGAAAATGCAGTTCATCGGCAGCATTGCAAAGATACGCATATAGGAGTTGGTGTGATCGTATAGTGGTTCATTTGACTCTTGAACTTGAGAGATACTTTTTGGGGGGGGGGGGGGGGGGGTTAAAAATGTAAAGATTTTATTACCGTTTTTTTTTTCTGACATAAGTTACCCGGATTACATAAAAGCAGATTAATCGAAAAAAAAACTATTGACAAACGAAACAACGACAAAAATATAGCAGACAATACCGAGAGGCTAAGAAAATGGCTAACGAGATAAGAAAACGAATACCGAAACAAAACCAGACGAGAAAGCAGCAGTCACACGCCAAAATACGGACCATCCCGTTTTCGACGCAGCTCTGAAGAACTAGAGTTCTCATCTTTGTTGCCACGAGAATCATCCTGAAGCCAGTCCTCAAACCCCAGAAATATGCCTATAGCTTCTCCGAGAACTAACGAGATTTTTGGGATCCGTAACGGATTAACTTGCAACCGTCGACAAGGAAGTCCGAACGGGCATCAAAGAAAACAAAAAAAACTTGAGAGGTACTTCCTCTCGTTTTGAGTTACAATGAAATCAATTTGATGCTTTTGATAATGCATGGATTAAAACTTCCGGAGGCATCCAAAACACACCCTGGAATAGTTTATAAACTATATAAACATGATCAATGTTTAAAAAAAAAAAAAAAACTATACAAACATGATATAGTCATTTTCATGTAACCTTAATAACTTCTATTTAATTATATGATGAATTTAGCCCAAGAAACCTAACTAAATGGGCCAAACCTGCCGATACGGCCCGTCATTCTGCATACGATTTTTTTATTATAATAAATTGGAGAACAAAAAAAGTTAAAGCCATCCACGTCTTTCGGTGATGACGTGTACCTTCATATATATATAATCATCATCCACTACACTACACTACACTTTATTTTATTGATTGTTGTTTTTTTGGGCGATCCTCATCCATTTCTTCTCTCGTCGTTGTCTGGAATCGGTGACTTTTGAATCTTCGCTATTCCTTGTGGTTATCTACATCGTTTTTACTCGACGTTCCGTCGTTTTCCCGGTGCTGGAGGTCCGATCCATTTTCTTTCCTGCCTTGGCTCGAGATCCGAGCCAAGCAGAGAAGACGACTTTGTTTCACGATTTGGAACTTGTTTCGTGCGATCACAAGTATGGACTTCCTTTTTTTATATATTTATTTTCCATATATAGCTGCATACGTTCTTGGGATGTTTGTTTAATTCAATCGATTTTGTGGGTGTAAAGTTGTTTCGTAAAGTTGATTCATGCAACTTAGAAGTGGAGTTCTCTGGGTTTCTTTTTCTGATGCTTTTATCAGTGTTTCGAGACTGATTGTTTTCTGCGAAAGGGGAGAACTTTCGTTGCGATGCGAGCTTTTCATCTTCTTGCTGATCACTATTAGGGATTTGGGGTCAATCTTTTCTCCTCGGTTTAAGTGATTATCGCAATTAATTGTGGTTTTTTTTTAATTGTTTTAGATGGCATCGGGTGAGGGAATTTTGACTGATGGACAGTGGAAAAAACTGGAGTTAGCAACTCAGAATGTTGAAAACTTGTCATCATCGCCAAAATCTCATCATCTGTTTGCTGATTTGAACATAAAGTCTCCCACTGGTGGGAAAGGACCAGTAGCCGGGATTCCATTTAGGCATGTGCGACGGACACACTCAGGGAAGCATATCCGTGTTAAGAAGGGTGAAAAAAAGCTTTAACTTTTTGTGCTTCATTCTTGACACTGCCTTTGTAGTTCCCTGTTACGGATATGTAGATCCTTTACCAAATTTCAGTAATGAGTGAGATGAATAACGATCAGTCATTTTCTAAGTTCGCTTGAATGAAAGCACTTTACAGATTTTAGTTTTCAGGTGTTATGGTTTACTTATGTGGTTTTGTTACCTGCAGATGGTGCTGGTGGAAAAGGAACTTGGGGAAAGCTTCTTGACACAGATGGTGATTGCTGTATTGATAAAAACGATCCCAATTACGATAGTGGAGAGGTATTTGCTACTTTTCGTGATTGTTTAGGTATTGCATCTAGCATCAGCTGTTTCTATTCTTTACTAGCAGATTGATTTTACGTGCTTACTTGTGATTCATATACTCTTTTTAACAGGAAGCATATGATGAACTTGTTGATTCACCTCTATCAGACCCCTTGGATGATTACAAAAAGGCTGTAGTTTCCATTATTGAGGAATACTTTAGCACCGGGGATGTGAAAGTGGCGGCATCTGACCTCATGGAACTTGGTTCGAGTGAATATCATCCTTACTTCACCAAGCAACTTGTCTCTATGGCCATGGACAGGCACGATAAGGAGAAGGAAATGGCTTCAGTGTTACTCTCTGCATTGTATGCTGATGTCATTTTACCTGATCAAATTAGGGATGGGTTTATTAGACTTCTCAGATCTGTTGATGACCTTGCAGTGGACATACCTGATGCTGTTAATGTCCTTGCATTGTTTATAGCACGGGCCATCGTTGACGAAATTCTCCCTCCAGTTTTTCTATCCAGGTCTAAGAAGAGTCTTCCAGAATCTTCCAAAAGTTTCCAGGTTATTGTAACTGCAGAAAAGAGCTATCTCTCAGCCCCTCACCACGCAGAACTAGTGGAGAGAAAATGGGGTGGTAGTACTCACACTACAGTAGAAGAAACAAAGAAAAAGATATCTGAAATCTTAAAGGAATATGTAGAAAACGGAGACGCCTATGAAGCCTGCAGATGCATCAGAGAATTAGGTGTCACGTTTTTCCATCACGAGGTGGTGAAGAGGGCTTTGGTTCTGGCTATGGAATCTCAAACAGCTGAGTCACTCATACTAAAGCTGTTGAACGAAGCTGCTGAAGAAGGTCTGATCAGTTCGAGTCAAATGATGAAGGGATTCTACCGAGTATCAGATAGTCTCGATGACCTTGCTCTAGATATCCCATCTGCCAAAAAGCTGTTTGATTCGATAGTTCCCAAGGCTATATCTGGCGGCTGGCTCGATGATTCATTTAAAGTAACCTCTGATCAAGATGGAGGGAAATCGAGTCAAGACGAAAAGCTAAGAAAGTACAAGAAGGATACAGTGAACATAATTCAGGAATATTTCTTATCAGATGACATTCCTGAACTGATCCGCAGTCTTGAAGATTTGGCGACACCTGAATATCACCCGGTGTTTCTAAAGAAGCTTATAACTCTTGCTCTAGACAGGAAAAACAGAGAAAAGGAAATGGCGTCGGTTCTTCTTTCTTCTCTTCACATGGAGTTATTCTCAACCGAAGATTTCATAAACGGTTTCATCATGCTCCTTGAATCTGCAGAAGACACAGCTTTAGACATCATGGACGCATCAAACGAACTTGCTCTGTTTCTAGCTAGAGCTGTGATTGACGACGTCTTAGCTCCACTAAACCTCGAAGAGATCTCAATCAAGCTACCTCCAAAATCAACAGGAACTGAAACAGTCCGTTCGGCCCGGTCTCTTATCTCTGCCCGACACGCAGGGGAAAGACTCCTGAGAAGCTGGGGTGGTGGGACGGGGTGGATAGTGGAAGATACAAAGGACAAAATATTGAAACTACTAGAGGAATATGAAACCGGAGGAGTGACATCAGAAGCTTGTCAATGTATCCGCGACCTAGGGATGCCGTTTTTTAACCACGAGGTAGTGAAGAAAGCTTTGGTGATGGCAATGGAGAAGAAGAATGACGGGTTGCTGAATCTGCTTGAGGAATGTTTTGGTGAAGGGTTGATTACAAGTAACCAAATGACGAAAGGTTTTGGTCGTGTTAAAGACAGCCTGGATGACTTGTCGCTTGATATACCAAACGCGAAAGAGAAGTTTGAGTTGTATGTTGGTCATGCCATGGGCAATGGCTGGATCCTTCCTGAGTTTGGGGTTTATGCAACTCAGTGATGAGTGAGGGAGTGATGATGACTGATTCTCTTATCAGTTTCTAATGTTTGCTTACTATAATTTTCCTCACTTTCTTTTATATATATATATATATATATATATGTTTAATGTATGGATTTGGTTGGTAGATAAACCATGGGGAGATGTTTATAGTTTTCATTTGTTTCTTTCTTGTATTATTGTATTGTCTTTGTACTGAGATATATCTTTTAGTCACATGATTACACATTGTAAAACTCTTTGTTCTTGTTTTTGGCGTGGAAGATAACCGGCGAACAAAAGAGAGACAGAAGCACCTAATCTCTTTTAAATAAAATAATGACTAAAATGGTGGAAAATTAAAAGAAAACGCTTATTAATATTTTGGATATTATGCAATCGAAGGACAGCCCAATCATCGTTGCCAAACAGCCTCGTCAAGTATTTTTGCTTTTTATTTGTTTTCTCCTCGCTTTAGTTTCTTCCCGGCGTTGGCAAAAGAAAAGGTTCCTTCCCGGCGCACACAGAACATCCATGGACCGGCCGGAGACGATCGCCGTCAAATACGAACCCATTACCGTTGACTCTCCCGCATCTTCTTCCGCCGTCACCGTCGCCGTAGACAGACCAGCTCGACCTCCAAAGTTTGTAGTCTTAGCTGACCTCAATTTCAACCCTCCTGAGACTGACGATCTTGACTCATCGATTCAAATCCCTACTCCTCCTATCGCTAGGTATCCGTTTCTGCTTCTACATACTAGTTTTTCGTCTAAACCTTTCTCTTGCTATGATTTTTTCTGTTTTCGGTGGAATTTTTGTCTTGTTACGCCGTTGGTCTAGTAGTATACTTTCGAACGGAGACTTTGGATAGCTTTTAGTACGACTCTGGCTCTTGGAAAGGGAAACTTTTGACAACTAGGGTTTAATTCTTACTCCTTTGAGGCAGGATAAGCTTCTTTTTTTTTTTGGAAAGATTAATTCTTCATGGTTCTTTACTTCCTGTACAATTATCTCAAGCTGGACTGAGCTAGATATATGGAGACCTAGTGGCAAAATGAAGTCTAAGTGAAATGGTCCACGAGTTAAAAACTGAAAAGATGTTTGTAAGTAGCTTCCTGATCTATACATACTTTTCTGGAGTTGTAGGATTTAAGCCAGGGCCTTAATTTGCTACCAAAAAATTTCCCTTTGATCCTGCAGCCTTGGCTCTTGGGTTGATTCATATAGCCAAAAGGTTTAACACGAATGAATATATATATATATATATTTTTAGGTTGACTAACGAGGAAAGTCATCAAGATGGAGGGTCATTAACGTTCAAGGAGGTGGAACCAGGGGAAATAGAAGCCAAAAAGACCAGCAAGGTGGGGAAATGCCGCTCGAGAAGTAAGATGGAGGCTTCTTCTGATTGTGGAGTTGATGCAGATGGTGATCAGGCTAATCAAGGGGTCCCTGCATCCCGAGAAGAAAAAATCAGTAACCTCAAAATGGTGAGTTTATTGACTCATAGTATGGTAGTTAGTGATGTCCAAAATAAAAAGGTATGGTAGTAAGTGTGCTTGGTCGTTCTTCAAAATCTGGGTATCGCGGATGACTTCTGGGATCAAAATACCCTTAGAATTATTTTTAATTGAACATGGTTTTTCTTACACCAAAATGTTCCATCACTTCCCAGCAATGAGCTGGTCAATAAAATTATATTGAGTCAATTAAAATTCAATACTTAGATGGGACTAGGCTTTCATAGAGTTGCCCAGAACTTTGCATTTCTCATTAAACACTTGGAGGAAGAATGATGATAGTGCTCTTAATTTCATAATGCTGATTTCAGTTGATTATTGGTCTAATATTTCATGATGATGATGCTCTTAATTATTCGGATAACGCGTCTCTGCTTATAGGGTTTGATTCATGTTGCAAGGAAGATGCCCAAAAATGCTCATGCCCATTTTATTCTTGGTCTAATGTTCCAAAGATTGGGCCAATCTCAAAAGGTAGTCTTTAGCTGAGGCTATTCTGATATGTCTTAGAATAACTATCATCTTATTGAGTTTAACTGCTACAAGTTTTTAGGCAATACCAGAATATGAGAAGGCTGAAGAGATCTTACTGGGTTGTGAGCCAGAAATTTCTCGACCAGAACTTCTCTTGTTAGTTCAAATGCACCATGGACAGGTGATGATCTTTTTGTCGGAATCAAATTTGACTGTGAACTCTTGTATTCGCGAGCTCCTTGGTTGATTGAGAATTCACACAAACGTTCTAACATTGCACACTTAAAAAACATTGTAGTGTCTTCTTTTGGATGGTTTTGCGGATAATGACTCTGTTAAAGAGATAGAGGGAGAAGAGCTTGAAGAAATTCTTTCAAAATTAAAGGATTCTATGAAGATAGATGTTAGACAGGCAGCCGTGTGGAATACCCTTGGCTTAATGCTTCTCAAAGCTGGTTGTTTGATGGTAAAATTCTTTACCATGTTGGTGTGTCAGATTACCAATGTGATTCGTTTTGAGATATAGTTCTGTTTGCTATGATTTATAGAGTGCCATATCGGTTTTGTCATCTTTGTTGGCTCTTGTTCCTAACAATTATGATTGCCTTACAAACCTTGGAGTTGCTTATCTTCAAAGGTAAAGAGTTTTCTTTTTTCAATTGCCTACCTACTATTGTGATACTTCTCTCTAATTAACAAGTCTTCCAGCGGAGATTTGGAGCTTTCAGCAAAATGTTTCCAAGATTTGGTACTGAAAGACCACAATCATCCTGCTGCTTTGATTAATTATGCTGCCGAGCTTCTCTGCAAGCACAGTTCAACTGTCGCTGGTTTGTTTCTAATCAAAGAACCTCTAAATTGTTTCCTCCTCTGAACCTGCATAAGCAAAGTACACATGCAAAAATAGAGGGAAAGGTAGTTTCACTTGTAACCTTTGAAGGTGTTTTCAATTGTTTTCAGGTGCCGGAGCTAATGGTGGTCCTGATGCTTCTGAAGACCAGAAGGCACCTATGAATGTTGCAAAGGAATGTCTCTTGGCTGCAATAAGAGTAGATCCAAAGTCCGCCCATGCATGGGTCAATCTTGCAAATTCATATTATATGATGGGTGATCACAGAAGTTCTAGCAAATGTTTGGAGAAGGTGCTCTTGGCTCACTTCTTTGTTTTGAGGTTGTTCATTGTTTTCCTTATCTTAGATAGAAGGATACTTGATTTCCTTTTCACATTTTCTTGAGGCATATTTGGTACTCGGAGAAAGTAATGCAAAAAGAAGTACCAGGAGTCCTTACATACCCTACCCATTCTTTATATGTTTACTTGGGAAGATTAGGGTGGATCCCGTTAACTTGGATGGGTTGGGTCATATCAACCTCTATATGATGAATAACCTTGGTTTGAATATTCTCGTGTTTAGCAAACATTTTGCTTGTGGTTGTGTGTCCATGTTTGGTCTCTAGTACAATAGGCTTAGATTCAACTAGACATGATCCGAATAAGGAAGAGACTTCTGTAGCTTAGCCGTACCCAGTCTAAATGAGCCATTTTACCTTTTGCACTTGCTGTTCAACAAGTAACCTTGGTTGTGTGATACTAAGATTCTGGCTGTAAACTCTCAAGCTTAAACTGCAGTCTTGGTCCGGCTGACTGAGTTACCCTGTTTAATCTTCAGGCAGCCAAACTTGATCCCAACTGTATGGCTACTAGATTTGCTGTTGCTGTCCAACGAATCAAAGATGCCGAAAGGTCTCAGGATGCAAGTGACCAGCTTTCATGGGCTGGCAACGAGATGGCTTCAGTGATAAGAGAAGGAGAGTCTGCTCCAATTGACCCTACCATTGCTTGGGCAGGGCTTGCTATGGCTCACAAGGCACAGCATGAAATTGCAGCTGCTTTTGTTGCTGACCGAAATGAATTGACAGAGATGGAAGAGCGGGCAGTGTACAGCTTAAAGCAGGTATGCCGTTTCTGTGTTTTGATGCTCATGAAGTTAAGTTTCAGATGTTGCATTCAGATTATAACTAATTGGGTAGAATAGAGTTTGGCTATTACAAGATAAAAAGATTGTTTCCTTAGATAAGACATTGGCACTTCTTAGTTCTTACGGTTTGGTCACAGGCACATACACATAGATAATGAAGAAATATTGTCGCATCAAGAAAAACTTTTGATTTCATTATTCTCTTTCTATTCACCGTAGGCAGTAACAGAGGATCCTGAAGGTGCTGTCCGGTGGCATCAGCTTGGTCTTCATAGTCTCTGTTCTCAACAATATAAACTCTCCCAAAAATACCTCAAGGCAGCAGTTGGTCGTTCTAGAGAATGTAGCTATGCGTGGTCAAATCTTGGTAATTCTCTCTTCAAATCAATGCTTGCAGACTAATCTAATTTCTCTAAGCCTGAGAAGAAAATTGACGGTTTCACAATCCTAAGTTTGTTGCATAGATCTTATGGAAAGTTCACGTGTTGGCTTTTAGGTATCTCGCTGCAGTTATCAGACGAACAATCAGAAGCCGAGGAAGTATACAAGCGAGCCTTGGCTGTGTCAACCGAGAATCAAGCTCACGCGACATTCTCTAACCTCGGGAACCTCTATAGACAGAAAAAGCAATACGAACTCTCCAAAGCAATGTTCTCGAAGGCGCTGGATCTCAAACCGGGTTATGCACCTGCATACAACAACCTTGGACTCGTGTTTGTGGCTGAACGTAGGTGGGAAGAAGCTAAATTCTGTTTCGAGAAAGCCCTTGAAGCTGACTCATTGCTTGACGCAGCACAGTCTAACTTGCTCAAAGCCACAACGATGTCAAGACTCTGTACTTGCTTCTCTTCTTCAACTGTTGTCCGAGATTCTTGATAGTTCTGTCATTTTCGTTTTGTGGATTCACAACTCTCACGTAATGTGTCTTAAATAGTACAAGTACAAAGACTCTAATACGAAGACAGGCTTTTAATCTACAGAAACATTTGCACTTTCTGATTTACTATACTAGTCTTCCCCAACACAAAGTGTCTTGACAATCTTATCAACCATCTCTTTAAGACAAGGAAAGAAATGGCCCGACCCAGTCACTTCATGGTATCGAACCCATGGAAGTTTTGAGACGATGAAACGTTGAAGTGACACTGGCACAAACAGATCCTCGTCGCCATGCCAAAGGTGGACGGAGCCATTATTGTTCTCAAATGGATCTTGAAGGTCTAATGGATCAAACTCCCAATGACCATATCCAATCATCAAGTCTCTGTGTAGGCTCTCGTATTCTCCTTGTTGCCTAGCGTATGCCTGCCAAAAAAAAAAAAAAATAATGCAACTTCATGGTAAACCAAAGGGAGTTACTTGATTATGTTGGTAAACTTTAGGATATGAGCATGAGAGAATGTTCCTGAAACCTGATTCGTGTCATCGAATCCGAGCTTAGAGAAGATCTCCTTGTCCTGACGGGAGAGGATGTTGGGGTCACATGAAATGTAGCTAGCGATGGAGAACCATTTCTGGGTGTTCCACCAGAAAGTAAGCCAAGGTGCGTAATGAGCCACTCGAAGCATCCACTGTTCTCGAGGAAGCATAAGAGATAAAGCTTCCTTAGACATTTTTGCAGGCAAATTTCTCCACCAGTAGTTATATACGGGCGCTACCAGCGTCGCTCCTGCTAATCTGTTAAAATTCCATAACCACAACACTTCATATCACATCGATCACTCATAGGTTATATTTTCTTGTGAGTATTTCTAACTCAAAACAAATTGACAGTTAGTGGAATGATCGATGTATACTGTGTTAGATCTCTTCTAACTTTAGAGGTGAAGATTCTTAACATGCTCTCCCTTAAGAGGATGTGTCTTTTAACTTATTCATTTTAGACCAGTTAAACCAGTTTGGATCTAGTTTAGTTTTGATACCATGTGATGTGAGTGTAGTAAACTCTCAACCAAAGTGTTATGAATCTTAACACAAACTAGAAGACCATACCGGCATTTTGAAGTACCATAACAAAACCATCCATTGAAAGTTTGAAACAAAAGGAAAAGAGGCAAACCGGACTGTACCTGTGAGGGATGTAGTGAAGACAAGACCAAGTGATTTGACCTCCCATGGAGAAGCCAAGCACATAGAACTTGGATCCCAGTCCTAACCCATCAGCTAGCTCTTCTATATCAAATGCTATGATTCTTGGTGACCGGTTCGGGTCAGGATCGCTATCTCCATAACCGGGCCGGTCAAATGATACAATGTAAATCATAAGTTCCTCCAAAAGAGTCGGCGATTAGGAGTGGAAGAAAAAGGGGTCGTGCATAGAAGAATCAAAGCCGTGGATATAAACGATCTTGAAACTGGCTTCGTCTCTGGGAACTCCGAATTCTTTGTATGCCAAATGCCTTCCGTCTCTCAATTTGATCCTCGGTGCTGTCACGGCGGCGATCTTCTTCGCCGGCGGAGGTTGAATCGACTGTTAAGTAAACACATGCCAAAAATTCCGACCAACAAAACCAGTTTCACAACACATGCCGAACCAAAAAACAAGCAGTAACTAGATAAATTTTTGTTAACCTTGTTTTCATTTGCAGATATCTTTAAATCAAATAAAGAAAGTATCATCAGCTTATGAACATAAACAAGAAACTATCTAGACGATGAAATAAAAAAAATAGGAGACTTTTTTTTTTTACCAAACGAAAACTTGGTGTGAGTTCGTCTTCCTCAGTTCCTCCTCCGGCCATACTATCTCTCTCTGTCTCCATCTCTGCTGTCTCGTTATATGGGTTTTCTTTGTGCAAGCAAGACTCAAAGAGAAACCAATATATATATTATGTTTCTAGATTTTTTAAATTCAATTTTGTACTATTTAGCTAGTTAGCTGTCTCTTTACTGTTTCCTTTGAGCATGCAAAAACATATTAACATATTTATATTTAAATTTAACAAAAAGTTAAGATTCCTCTTTTTTTTCTCTTTTTTTTTTGTGACGGCAGTTAATATTATAATTATATATACATTTTTTCTAGTTTGACCCAAAAATAAAAAGTACATTTCTTCTAGTTTGAAAATATATATAGAATAGACGCAAACTCTGAAGAGACAGCGAAGCGTTTGGTCAACGTTATCCCGAAGGAATCTCATAACTTTGTTTCTCGAGGAAAACATTATTGTGACAAAGAGAAAATGTCCGGAGATGTATCTGCAGCTTCAGCCACTGAACAAAGATCTTCTTATGGTAAGAAACCTCTGTTTTAATTCTCTGTTTCTTTTACAACACTGATTCGTTAGCTTTTCGCAGGAGTTGTGAAACCGGTTCTACTGGTTTCGTTAGCCGTATTCGTGACATGGTTTTACCAATCAATCCAGCCTCCACCGTTTAAGACTTTCGCCATTACTTCACCGAGAATCAAACTGAGAGATGGGAGACATTTGGCTTACAAGGAACATGGAGTTTCAAGAGACAAAGCCAAATTCAAGATCGTGTATATTCACGGCTTTGATTCTTGTAGACACGACGCCTACTTCGCCTACTCAATATCTCCGGTCAGAATTAAATATGATAGATTCTACAAGAATGTCATAGAGATAGAGACGATACTAAGGTTTTATAATTTGACAGGGTCTTGTGGAGAATCTTAAGATATACAGTGTATCATTTGACCGACCCGGTTATGGAGAGAGTGATCCTGACCCGAACCGGACACCAAGAAGCATAGCATTGGATATAGAAGAGCTTGCTGATGGGTTAGGACTAGGACCACAGTTCTATCTGCTTGGCTTCTCCCTGGGAGGTCAAATCACTTGGTCTTGTCTTCACTACATTCCTCAAAGGTAACTTCGATTGTTTTCTCAGTCCCATTCTTGATTCTTGATTTGGTTTTAAAAAAAGCTATGCTTTAGGTTAGCCGGAGTGACGCTAGTAGCCCCGGTGATCAACTTCTGGTGGAGAAACTTACCGGTGAATATGTCATAGTAAGCTTTGTCAGTTTTGCTTCCTCAAGGCAGGTGGGCACTTAGGGTGGCTCACTACATGCCTTGGCTATCCTATTGGTGGAACACTCAGAGATGGTTCTCTATTTTCAGTATAATTTCTGGAAGCCGAGACATTCTTTGTCCTCAAGACATGGAGATCTTGTCTAAACTTGGATTCAAGCGGCCTAATCAGGTATAGGAGAGTTCAATCCGGGTTTTTATCAAAAATTGACACTGGATTTAGTATGAATTGGTTTTTAATCAAATATATTCCTATTTTTCAGAGAACACTAAGATTTCCGATTTGGTTTGGTTCTTATTCTGTTTTAGTTCCGGTTTCTTGTTTTAGGCGCACACGAGGCAACAAGGAGAATTCGAGAGCTTACACCGAGATTTGATAGTCTGATTTGACAACTGGGAATTCGATCCATTGGATGTTCAAGACCCATTTCCGGACAATGACGGTTCAGTTCATTTATGGCAAGGTGACGAGGATCGGTTCTTGTCTGTGATGCTTCAACGTTATATAGTATCGAAACTTGCGTGGATTCGTTACCATGAAATGGCTGGATCAGGCCACTTCTTCTCTCTTCTTGATGGGAACGTTGATAAGATTGTCAAAACACTCTTACTTGGTGGTTGAGTGTAAACCTTCTGAACGAATGAGAGTTCATCACGAAGGCCTTTGCTTATGTTTTTGTCAAAAGGAAAAAGAAAACGATTATGCGAGACAATACATATTTAAAATGAAGTTTTTCCTTTCCATTTATCCTGAAAATATAGTAAAGACAAAGAAATGTATAATGTTACAAGAACAGGACTCTTACCCACTTGAGGAAAAGAGAAACAAATTATATAACCTGGAGAATTCTCCAGAACTATCCATTATTAAAACAATGCCAAATACAAATCAAAAAGGGAAAAAAACAGTATTCTTGCCTCTTCTATCTCCTTCCTCAGCCCATCATCTACACAGAACAGAGACAGTTTCAATGGTTCAAGCATTGTAACTTCAAGATATGAGATATATGCATATGCTTTTATTTACCTTGAAGATGTCTCCAAACATTCCTTGCAGAGGATTCTTACGCTGCACCCCATAAAACCTCTCTGCAATCTCGTCCAGCAGCTTCACAATACAACACAATTTCCCGGTTTTAATCAGTAGCGCAAGAGAGAAACATACCGAATAAACAAGGATCAAACACGCAGAGACCAATCTTATATACCTCGTTAAGCAGTGGTTCTCTATCTATGCAAGACTTAAATTTTACTCTTAACATATTGAAAAGAGGCAATGCATCCCTCTGCAGCCTGTATCGGACATCAAAGTTCTTTAGGTAACAACTAAAGACAAGAAGAGACTAAAAAAAAGAAGAAGAAGATCTAAGAGGGCAACTAACGTTTCCAGAAGATATGAGATAAATCGGATAAGGTCTGATTCTGAGAGCTCTGGATTTTTTGTCTGTGCTTGTCTCTTAATCTCATCCATCATAAAATTTGCATCTTTCATGTTACCCATAGATAAGTACCTAACAAGCCAAAAAAAATATATAAAACAACCCATTCTCTTTAGTTCCACTAACCTCTGCTATCTCTCTATTCATCAGTTATAAAGCATGAACATACATGAGAACTGCTCGTGCAATGGCGAGGTCATCTTCACCCGGATAACACTGCAGAAAAGTATTCAAGTGATAAAACACATATATCTAGCCACAAGAGGTCAAATTCAAATCCAGACATTTCTAAAATTTCTATCCCAGTGCAAAAGTTTCTCTACACTAAAACTTAAAACTAATAGCGAAATAAAGAGATGAGACAATTTAATATGAAGAGACTGACCCTTCCCATAAAGTTGATCAGCATAGATGCAAACTTCTCGGGGTCCTCAGCTCTAACAAAATGCCGTGATATTCGGACCATGTCCTGCCAGATATATGTAAAAAAAGTCAGTTAATGAAAAAAAAAATATAAGTAAATGGCTACAAGGGGATTACAAGTTCAGGACACTCGGTGTAGAGATAATCAGCCAGCATCGCATGCAACTCAGGATATCCAATACTTGGGCCTCCAAACTCAGCAGACCATCTAAAACAAAGACAAAAAAAAATGTGCTGTGAATGAACTCCCTCTATTATGTTTGATACATGTTCACACCAAACAACACACACACAAAATGAACAATACCACGTGAATAAGAGAAATAATACACGTGCGTCTGGCTTACTTTATAGCAGCTCTCAAGAACGAAGTCAAGTTTTCTACTCGTGATCTGGCTTCCCCAAGAGATTCTTGGAGATCTTGGACATCTTCATCATCGCTAACATCTACCAAATGAGGTGGTACAGGAACCAGAGGAAACAATTTGTACAAACACCTGATACGATCTGACACAATCATATCAGTATTATGAGAAAAAAAAGGGGTAGAATTATACATGGTCTGGACTAACCAAGTGTTTCATCATTGCAAGGTGACTTGGCTTTAACTAGTGTGTCGACAAACAAAAGAGCGAGGTCCGCCCCACAATTCACCTGAGGATTAATTGTGTCATTCCCAAGTAGAGCCTATATGTAATAACAAAAGAAGGAATGTGAACAAACCAGGCCGTGCTCTAGTTCAATGCTTGCCCCTGAGAAGAGGATATCGAGAGCTTCAGAGAATCTCTGAGCCGTAACATATCTGCGAGCAAAAGGCTAAAGATGTGTTACCAACCCAATTCATAAGAAGAAAATATACATACGCTACCAATTCATAACATCAGGAATCCAAATTTCAACCAATTAGCAGAATCCAGAAAGGTCAAATGCAGAATCCAAGTAAAAAAGCAAAAGGATAATTGGGTTATTTAACGAATCGAGGTACGAACCTTGCACTGATAGATTTGTACATCTGCAACGCTCCATAGTAATTGCCTTCCTCTACCACTTTCCGCAGTTTGTCAATGTGCTATGAGAATTTGAAAAGAAGGAAACAAAAGCGCATCAAAATCCAAGGATCGCAAAAACAGCCAAATTTGAAAAGAATTGGATTGAAATCGAAATTGGGAAAGAATGAAAAACAGATCCGAGTAAAAGTACCTCTTGAACGGGAGGTAATTCACGTTTAATCCTCTCTCTCGACATGGAAGGTGGATGAATCTTCCAATGGTTCTTCGGTTTCTCTCTCGCTGTTGGTTAATTTTGCAGATAGATTGATCCAACTACGGAAACTAAACAGAAATCGAAAAGATGTCTTGCGATTTTACCCTAATTAAAATTCGGTTTATAGAAGGAAAACCCAAAAATTCAAATTATTCCGTTTACTTTTTTGGAAGTTTCTTCTTTAGTTATGCCCTTAAAAGTCATTTCGGTTAATGCAAAGGGATATTTTGCTAAAATATATTGATCGTCATGTTCCAATAACAACGATCAAAGACATGATGGTTACAGTCTTACAGATAGATGATGATCACAACCACTTAATTACACTTTCGGTATCATACATCAAACCACATAAATTTTTACCAATACAATTTTTCTGTCACATATATATATACTCTCTTTTTTCACCTTATTTGATTCTCATATTTGACTTGTTTCAACAATAATTGGCATTAATCCACCATCATCTCAAGTCTTAACCACAATAATACTACCCCCAAAAAAAACATCATTCATCACTAAGAACATTGAAATCTCAAAAGAATTCAATAACATATTAACATCCATTACATTAATTTTGGCTTGGAATACAACAGTCCGAAAACAAAAACCCATTATTACAACAAATATCACAAACGAAATTTAATTTTTTTTATGAAAAGGTCTTTTTTAATTAAGTTTAGTAGACACATGAGCCAATACTTGGGTCGGTAGAAATTGAAAAACCGGAATTGTTGAAGTTACAAGTATCTACGGTGTAACCATGACTCTGGTAGTAAGCGTTCATGACAAAGGACGCATGGTCTACTAAAGTATTAGGGTAAAAACAACTTCCACCGGGTTGGATCGGTTTACAATCGACTTTGTTGCTGCAAGCGTAATCAATGTTGGCTTGTAACTGCTCTTTTGTGGAAGCAGGCAACGCCACACACCATTGTCTGCATGTCACGACGGGAAGGTGGTGGATCGCGACTGCAGATAGGACGAGAAGGAGCATCAAAAGCTGCGACGACATTAGAAATCAAATCTAGATATAGGATTCAAGAATTTATTTTGTGTACGTATTTTTCTTGTGCAAGTACATGTATATTTATAATGTATGCAAACAGATTTTTTTTCCAAACCAGACTGAGGAGACTGATTCTCATAACTCTAGATATGCTTTTGTTTGTTTAATTGGGAAAGAGATATGAGGAGAGGGAATTATAAGATGTAATAAATCAATAAAACACTTACAACATATCTATCTATTTCTATAAATTATTCCTCTAAAAAATTATGATACATATCTTATTTTAGATTCTTTGTAAGATCTTTTGCTATATCATATTAACTTGCTATATGATCCACCTTGAAGAACCATTGGAAGATGGTTAATTTTGTAGATAGATAGATATATCCAAATACGGAAACTAAACATGAATTAAGTTAAGTGTGAAAGGATTCACGTTAACATATCAATTTTATATAAGTTTATTTCTAAAATTTACATAAAATATAGTTTTGCAAATTTTTATTGTTTACATTTTGTTTTTTGACAAATTTGATGAATAATATATTTGTTCAATTAATTCCTCATAAAAGAAGGATTGAATAGGAATTATATATGTATGTCCTATATGTAACAAAATTCTTTCTAAATGGTAAAATATTTTAGGAATGGAGAGAAATGTCATATTCCTTTTCTAATTAATTGATTGTGTAAAAGTTAGTCCACTAATTAAATGACAGTTTATACGGCCAACTTTTAAGCATATAGATAACCAGAACAAGTTATATCCTATTAACAAAAAAAAAATATAAGAAAATTTGCAATACATTTGATATCAAAACCATTTAGAAGCTCACATGGCCGTGGTCGAGTGGTAGTGGAGAGGTGGGATTGTTCCACCAATGGGGAACTCGGGTTCGACTCTGCACTGGTGCTCGAAACATTAATCACGACCATGTGTGGAAGCTGATACTGGGTTTCGGCCCAGTTGAAAACCCGTGCGGAGGTTTTGTCCGTTGGGCCAACTCACTCTAAGCAATAGTCGGAAGGCGCGAAGTCTTACTGGTTTGACATGTGGTAGTCAGTCCCCATCTCTCCAATAAGATATCGACCAGACAGCCTAAGTTATCAAAAAAAAAAAAACCATGTAAAACTTGTATCAATATATTGATTGTCATGTTTTACATGTTTCAATAATAATTGATATTTTTCCACAATCATCTCGTGCCTTAACCACATTAATAAAAGAAAAAAAGACATCATCATTAAGAACATTGAAACGTCAAAAAAAATCAGTAACCTCAAAATAACAATTTAATTGTAGTTTGGGTATACAAAAATTCGAAAAGAAAATTTATTATTAAAAAAACAACAATCAAGTAACGTTATTTCATAGCAATTATAAAAATTGTTTTTACTTAAGTGTAGTAGATACATGAGTCATAACTTGGGTCGACCATAACAAAACAACTGGTACGGCCGAACCTACAAGCGTCTTCGGTACGACCATGACTATGGTAATAAGCGTTCATGACAAAGGACGCATGGTCTACTAAATTATTAGGGTTAAAGCAATTTCCACCGGGTTGGATCGGTGTACAATCGACGTTGTTGCTGCAAGCGAAGTCAATGTTGGCTTGTAACTGTTCATTTGTCGCAGACCGCATCGCCATGCACCATTGTCTGCAGCTCACGAGGGGGAGTTGATGGATCGCGACGGTTGATAGGATGAGGAGGAGCGTCAAAAACTGCGACATTATTGGATGTGAGATAAGAAAATAAATCTGATTTTGTTGTTCTCATGCAAGTACTAGCTAGTATATATATATAATCACGGGCGGATCTAGTAAGGAAAGCGTGGATCACTTGCCTCTATTAACTTTTTATTATTTATAAATTTTTATTTTTGTAACAATATTTTTTTTATTCCAACACTTATGGCTCTATTTGCATCAAGTTTGCTTCCATTAATCCATAAAAATTGTATTATCGGGGAATCGAAACTCGGATTTCTTGTTGTAGAAGCATTAATTGTTAGTGGTAAGTTCCGCACCTCTGGTTTAAACCGGTTTAATTTAAACTGAGATCGGCCTAATTGACTCCGGTCGATGACAGTTTACAACCGCCAAGAGATAAGCCCACGATGGCGCAATCACCGGCCTCATGGTCCATTTAACCCGACTTCATTAAGTCGGCACAAAACTCCGAGAAAAATGGGATATTTTCATATCTCTTCCGAGAAAAAGGAAATATTCTCCGAAAAAAAAGAAATCTTCATGATCTATTTTCTTTTTCTTTTAAATATTTGTTTCTTTTTTTTTTCATTTACATAACCATCCTAAATCAAACGTTATTATATTCTTTTCTAAATGCGGAAATATCTAAAGCTAATACTGTATTATCTTATTATAATATAATTAATTATAATTTACCAAATTGTGATATTTATTTGCTCCTATTATTAGTTATTTATTTTTTAAAGAAGACAAAATAACAAAAAAAAGAGTTTTTTGAAATGGAAACTATAAAATCTAAAAATAAGAAAAGTAGAAACTATTAAATCCAAAAATGTAAATTATAAAATCTATATAAAATTTCTATTATATGAAATTATAAGAATACCAATTTGTTATCGTACTAGGATTTAAGCGCGGGGTAATTTTTTCTTAAAATTGGTTTTGAAATTTAAGAAAAAATGTTTTGACATGTTCTGAATTTTATAATATGTCTAAATAATAATTATAGATAGAGCTGTCAAATCGGACTAATCGGGTTACTTAACACGTTTTGCAGTGGAATAAAATATAAACTTAAACTTCACATACTCAAATAAAAATATAACAAACTATTGTGAACTTTTTTTAAAATTCATATTATTTAGTAAATTGAGTATACCATCTATCTTTAAAACTAAAAAATAATATTTTGACTTGCAAGACCCGCTTTTGTTGGCGTTTGAAATTAGAATCATAACTCGTCCATGACGGAATAACCCGCTTACTTAACCCATTTTCTGGTGGACTGAAATATTATTCGGGATAACCCGCAAAAAATACAATCTTGAAACACTAACTCTAATATGCACTATTTAATGACTCTGAGTTTTGTGGTAATTCCACGAACTCTAAAAAAAACAATTTTATTGTGTCTAATTCTTTATAAAAATAGTAAAATATGTTTTTAATTTTTGTTTCGATATATATTCAAATAAAATAATATAAATTATAGTGAAAAATAATATAAGATCTCGAATATTTTTTTTTTTGAATATATGTGGATTGATTATTATTTAAAAATATATAATTAAAAAACTAAATAGTATATACCATCATTAATGGAAAACAAATACTTTCCATATTCTCTTCAGTCATTTTAAAAAACAATTATATTCTTTCATATTTCAATCATCTTTTTTTATTTGTAATAGTATAGTATGTAATAACTTACAAAACAAAGTTTATTTTTCTAAATGTCTTCTTAAATAATATTATAGAAATGTTAGAAAATTTATGTTTAAATGTAACAATTCAGATTTAAAACTTACATGTCTGAATTTTCGTTATTAAAAATCTTTAGATACAGCCTGGAACAATGTTTGAACATTGTTCTAATTTTCAGATAGGACTTACCCTTAAGTTCAAAAAACGGCTAGATGCAAACCCGGAACAATGTTTCAGGTCATCGTAATTCGCTCGTATCTATCAAAGATCTTCCTGAACGGTTTGAACATTGTTCTAATTTTCAAACGCAACCTTTGCTTATGTAAATTTATTCCATGGCCAGGTACTCATATGGTGGTAAACCGGTACTGGCAACTGAAGACCTGAAATCTCCTGATAAATGCGGGCATTGTGACTCTCCAATGCTCTTCGAGATGCAACTCTGTTGAAACGGGTATGAGCACGTCTCCTACAAATCAATTTGTATCGGGGAGGTTCGGGGATTTTCTGTTAAGATAGAGCCGGTTGCGTTCCGGTCGGCAAATGAGGGGGAGGAGGTGATTTATAGCTGTGCCCGGAGGGCTGCCTACGTACCCCGGATTGGGGATCAAGCCATTCGTAGTTCGTTGCTGAGGCGGGTAGGAGAGAACTGGAGAGCTGAGAGCTAGTCAGGTCGGGTCGTCGGTCGACGGTCGACCGTCAGGTCGGGTCGTCGGTCGACTGTTAGGTCGTTGGTCACTGGTCGACCGTCAGGTCGGGTCGTCAGTCGACTGTCAGGTCGGCCGTCAGGTCGGGTCGTCGGTCGGGTCGCCAGGTCGGGTCGTCGGTCGACCGTCAGGTCGGGTCGCCAGGTCGGGTCGTCGGTCGACTGTCAGGTCGGGTCGTTGGTCGACTGTCAGGTCGGGTCGTCGGGAGAGCTGGGAGCTCATCAGAGCTGCGGAGAGCTGGAAGAGCTAGGGAGAGCTGCACCGAGCTGAGAGAGCTGCGGAGAGCTGGGAGAGCTGCGGAGAGCTGCGGAGAGCTGCACCGAGTTGAGAGAGCTGCGGAGAGCTGGGAGAGCTGCGGAGAGCTGCACCGAGCTGGGAGAGCTGCCGAGAGCTCCTTTTAGAGAGGGAAAGTTATTTAGAGAGAGAGGATCAGAGTTTTTTGTGTGTAGATAATGAATACCAAAGGGGGTATTTATAGTGGGAGTTGAGCAGACAGCTCTCCGGTTTTTAGGGACGACGTGATGGTTCGTGAACAGTACCAGTCACGTCGTGAACAGTACCCGTCACGTCGGGAACAGTGCCGAGCAGGTCGGGAACAGTAACCGGCATGTCGTGAACAGTACCGTCACGTCGTGAACAGTGCGGAGCAGGTCGGGAACAGTAACCGGCAGGTCGTGAACAGTACCGGCACGTCGTGAACAGTGCGAAGCAGGTTGGGAACAGTAACCGGCAGGTCGTGAACAGTACCGGCACGTCATGAACAGTGCGGAGCAGGTCGGGAACAGTAACCGTATCTGCATAGTGGATGTTGGGCCTTTGGCGTTGGGCCTTTTGCTTTGGAATGGGCTAAAAAATGGGGTGTGCTCATCACCACACCCACAATAGCCCTCCCCCAAGCTCGGCGAACGAGTGTCGAAGTCGGCGGACGAAACAAGTCTTAGCTCGGTATATGTTAACCTTCAAGTAAGGGTAAACTTGATTAGAGTTAAAACATTTATGTGTTAGTGCGAGACTAGGCTCGGCACTTGTTGATCTTGTTGTTTGCGAGATGAGCTCGGCTTTGCTGACTCTTAAGCTTAAGTACGAGGCTGGGCTCGGCACTTATCTTGTCGAGTGTTTGCGAGATGAGCTCGGCTTTGCTGACTCTTAAGCTTAAGTACGAGGCTAGGCTCGGTACTTATCTTGTCGAGTGTTTGCGAGATGAGCTCGGCTTTGCTGACTCTTAAGCTTAAGTACGAGGCTAGGCTCGGTACTTATCTTGTCGAGTGTTTGCGAGATGAGCTCGGCTCAAGGAGAATGAAAAAAGTAAAAAATAAAAATAAGCTTGGCACTTATCTGTATGGAGTTGTTCGGAGATGGGGGCGATGTTCCCGACATTTGCCGAGCTACTCTTTGCGTGTAGAAAAATCCTCAAACCCCCTCCTTCTAGCGCCAATTATTGAAACGGGTATGAGCACGTCTCCTACAAATCAATTTGTATCGGGGAGGTTCGGAGATTTTCTGTTAAGATAGAGCCGGTTGCGTTCCGGTCGGCAAATGAGGGGGAGGAGGTGATTTATAGCTGTGCCCGGAGGGCTGCCTATGTACCCCGGATTGGGGATCAAGCCATTCGTAGTTCGTTGCTGAGGCGGGTAGGAGAGAACTGGAGAGCTGAGAGCTAGTCAGGTCGACTGTCAGGTCGGGTCGTCGGTCGTCGGTCGACTGTTAGGTCGTTGGTCACTGGTCGACCGTCAGGTCGGGTCGTCAGTCGACTGTCAGGTCGGCCGTCAGGTCGGGTCGTCGGTCGGGTCGCCAGGTCGGGTCGTCGGTCGACCGTCAGGTCGGGTCGCCAGGTCGGGTCGTCGGTCGCCGGTCGACCGTTAGGTCGGGTCGTCGGTCGACTGTCAGGTCGGGTCGTTGGTCGACTGTCAGGTCGGGTCGTCGGGAGAGCTGGGAGCTCATCAGAGCTGCGGAGAGCTGGAAGAGCTAGGGAGAGCTGCACCGAGCTGAGAGAGCTGCGGAGAGCTGGGAGAGCTGCAGAGAGCTGCACCGAGTTGAGAGAGCTGCGGAGAGCTGGGAGAGCTGCGGAGAGCTGCACCGAGCTGGGAGAGCTGCCGAGAGCTGCCGAGAGCTCCTTTTAGAGAGGGAAAGTTATTTAGAGAGAGAGGATCAGAGTTTTTTGTGTGTAGATAATGAATACCTAAGGGGGTATTTATAGTGGGAGTTGAGCAGACAGCTCTCCGGTTTTTAGGGACGACGTGATGGTTCGTGAACAGTACCCGTCACGTCGTGAACAGTACCCGTCACGTCGTGAACAGTGCCGAGCAGGTCGGGAACAGTAACCGGCATGTCGTGAACAGTACCGTCACGTCGTGAACAGTGCGGAGCAGGTCGGGAACAGTAACCAGCAGGTCGTGAACAGTACCGGTACGTCATGAACAGTGCGGAGCAGGTCGGGAACAGTAACCGTATCTGCATAGTAGATGTTGGGCCTTTGGCGTTGGGCCTTTTGCTTTGGAATGGGCTAAAAAATGGGGTGTGCTCATCACCACACCCACAAACTCATGCCTCCATTAATATATTTTCTACATGAAGCTGTTGTTGATAAAGAACTTAAGCAATCATTGGATAATTGGGATTGGATGACACTTATTGTCTACACTTGTTCCAAGGTATTATTCGTATAGGATCTTCTCATATATTCCAATGATTTAAGTAAAATCTTCACGAAAGTGTCTTCTTCTTTTTTCAATATTTTTTGGAGCTAAATGTTACTGTTTATTTGTAGAGCTGTGCAAACGCGGTGAATGGTGATTGGGTTGTTGCTGAGGAGTGTATATCAGTACAGTATGAGAAACCAATGAATCTTGATCAAGCTAGCTTCTTCAAATGAAAATTCTCCGCCATGGAAATTTGATTGGTTGAAAAGATGTTGCTGAAGTGATTTTTCAGGACAGAGGTTCCCAGGAAGAGGGAGCTGCTCAACAAACTTATATGCGAGGCAGAGTAATTCTTATCTTTCTTTGTAAAAAATGATTAGTGTTTATGTAATGTTTAATTAAAAAAAATGAAAGAAGATGCTTTTATTGGATTAGTTTCGATTTAATTCTCTTTTTAAGTCAATGAAGGTGTTACGCAAGAACCGTTCAAACCAAAAATGTGTTCTGCTTCTCTTGATGCGAGAAACATGGCACCAACTCTCATCTCTCTCTTCTATCATTTCCTTTTACAAAAAAGTAGGTTGGGTACGAGGTTCCTTCCATAGACCTCAAAGAGAGTCACGTCTTCTGCCACTTGGCTTCTTCTTCCTGCGTGGCCGGAGAACGATTTTCCCTGACGAGGAAAAAGTAGGAAAAAGTAGGATACACCGGACGAGGATGAGGAAGAGGAGGAGAGGGAGGAGTGTTTGGAGTGAATAAGCTTCGAAAGCTTTTCGGAAATGGATTATCTTCCTGCATAATCAACACATAACCACTGAGCCTAGTTAATTTTGTTTTTGCCACTGGATTTTGTTAATTTTGTTTTATAAAATTATCACAAAATGATTGAACATCAAAGGCTTTGAAAGAATTGTTAATTAGGTTTCGAATGGTGACATCGATTTGAGCAGTGCGGGATAAGCGGTTTATGAAGTGCGGTGCGATTTTAGTGCGGTGCGGTTGGAAGAAACGCATCATGCAGAACAATCGGTGCATGACAATATATGAATGATGAAAAAAACAATATGTGGTGCGGTCTAAATGTGTGAATGGTGAAAATGTAAAAAGTTGTGCGGAATATATATTTTAGATAAGTATTTTATAAATAAAATAGATTAATGATATTTATATAATTATAAATTAAAATTATTAATTTGTTAATAATTAAATCTTTTTATAAATTATTTAAGAACCATAACTAAATAATTATTAAAATTTTAATAAATTTGTTTGGCATTTTACAACAATATATTTATTGCTAAAATCAAATTAAAAAAACATCCCAAAAAAACCAAGTAAAATAATATAATATATTCGAATTATTTTTAAAATTCATAATTTTAGTTTTGATCAATTTCCATAATTTAGCTTTAACTCTCGTTGCGTTAGTACGTTAGTTTTTATAATGTTTTCAATTTATATATATATACAAAACCGCACATAAAAAAATCAAAACACATCAAAAACCTAGTGTAACTACTGTTGAGTGCGGTACGGTTTTTTTCTTTACAAAAATTGAACCGCACCTTTACTATTTATTTTCTAATTAAAAAATAAAAACCACACCGTACTATATTAAAATTTTGTTGATTGGTGACTGAAACCGCACCGCACATGGTGTTTTGGAAAAACACTTCAAACATTCACAGCCTTAATATCGGAGAAGGAAAAAAGCTCCCCGTTTACGAAGTGGCAAAACTTCGTATATATATATATATATATATATATTGTTTTTTGGTCGTCAACTGAATTTTATAAAGAACCAAATTCATACCAAATATTACAGCATGAAATGTGAATGTTACACATCTAACAACTAAATTATGATATATGAGATGGATAATAAGTATGAATCTGTAATAACTAACCGAAATCGGATTCAAAACCATAACATATATATGTTTCAAAAACTGTAGATATCCGTGTTGGCATTTAAGTACTAGCTAGTGTAGACATTTTCATAAGGCCATAAGAGCATCTCTAATGGGGGTTTTAAAGAGATTCTTAAGGAGTATTTGTTCAAAATTTAAATCAAAAAGGATAATTATGCTTAGAACCGGTTCTAATTTAAGAGTTTTTTGAACCTTTAAGAAACTCATACGCCACGTATCATACAGGGATATAACTGCATTATATATTCCACGAATGCACGAAATCATGACCAATTTTTTCTGATCATTGTTTTAATTTATCCAGTTTCAACCTAAAATCCGCCTTTTTTAAAAAAATCCATTTGACCGGATTACAGATCAAATCGCGGTTCTACTAGTCTAACCGGCCGAACCGATATGGTATATTAATCTATGTACGTTAAACTGTTAAAACATGAATTTTCTTTTATGGATGATATGGATTATCTTCAACTTGTTTGGAGCTTCGGTTAACAGTAACAGGACATTAAAATATCAATAAGACTCGTAGATACAAGCGCCATGACTTGGGTCTGTAGAAACTTGAGAGCCAGTACCATTGAAATGGCATTGCTCCTTGGCGTGACCAAGATTATAGTAATACAAGTTCATCACGAAAGATGCATGGTCTCTTATAATGTTTGGTTCAAAGCAAAACTCCACCGGGTTGGATCGGTGTACAATCACGGAATCCTCCTTCGTAGCAGCAACACCAGTCTATATTCGCTTGTATCTGCAACATCCGTCGCTTTCCGACTCGCCACGCACCATGGTCCTTTGTTTTCAGACGCCGACGAGACGTTTCTTAGTGTTGAGGCAGATACGCCAAGGAAGAAGAGGAGCGCCAATGATAAATACATTTCTGTTCTGACCATTATTTGCTTGTAATTGATGGATGATTCCATTATATTTTGTTCAAAGACTAAATATTTTGGATATGTGTTTGTGTATAGTATATACATATATACACTAAATCAAATGGTTATACAAAAATAAAATGCAGAAAAGAAGGTTTTGTAATAACGTATCCCAAAAAATATATACATTCACATTTATTTGTTTGTCCTCATAGTGCCATATATTATTAAAGGTTTATTTCTTTTGTTTTATATTATAGAAGAAATAATCTAATATAGTTTAATGAGATCATTTTTTGAAATCTGACTTTTTAACATTGTATAATATTTTTCTGATAAAACAGTTACATGACAAGAAAACCATATATATAAATATATAATACTCCTTACGAGTTGTTTTGAATTCATTTTTTGTTGTTTAAAAAAATGTCATTGCACATTTCCAAAATGTTTTTTCGAACCAAATTTCTAGTTTACCCTTTATCTAAAGGTAATTTATCCTTTATTTTAAGTCATTATCATATACAGTAATAAATTAATGATATAATAATTAAATTAATGATATATTAAATATGTACTAAAATATTTGACACATTTATTTAATTTATTTTTCATTTTTCGAAGTTTTAAAATAATTTTTTAGGTACTTCGGTTGGGGAAAGACGCGGGAAAGGAGAAGAGGTGAGTTGATTTGGTTAATGCTGTTGTTGTCAACGACGACGTGTTTCCCTCTTATGTTTCTCCCTTCTCTCTATCTATATATATTACAACTTCCTTTCCCTTCTCTCTCCTCCCACCTCTCTCTAGATCTTGATATTTCCTCCTCTTGCTTTGGATCTCAACAATGGCGACGGTAATAACAACAAACACCCATCTAATTTTCTCTCTTTTGACCATCAATATTATCTCCAAAAAAAAGTCTCTAGCTTTCCTCATCTCTAGTGAATGCTCTGTTTGATTGATGCAGGAAAACAAAGGGAAGCCATTGCCAAAGTTTGGTGAATGGGATGTGAACAATCCCGCATCGGCCGAAGGATTCACAGTCATTTTCAGCAAAGCTAGCGACGAGAAGAAGACCAAGAAAGCCTCCGGCGCTGGCCCTAATAGTCTGGTTTCACCTCAGAGAAACCAAAACTCCGATCAAAGCAATCACCATGATTCTCAAAACCCAAAAGCTAAGGTACTTTACTTTTTCTCATCAAATTCAGCTTGTTACTTCTTTCTCCAGATGGGTTTCCAAAAAACCACAGATTGCTTACCTGATTTATTGTTTCTGAGCAGAAGAAATGGCTTTGCTTCCGTTGACTCTTCTGAAGAATCCGAGGATTAGGAAGCTGAAGAAGTTAGCAGAGAGATCTCAAACAAAGTGAAACAAAATGGCTTAAGAGTTACAAACCATATCGTCATACATCTCGGCTTTCTTCTTCTTCTTCTTCTTCTGTCTTTTGCTGATATTATACTTGTTCAGTATACTTTCTGTTTCTTCTTTTTGTTTGCCAACATTTTCCCCACAATGGATATATAAGAGCATACACTTGTCTCCTGACTCCTCCAAAGAACTTTTTATTGTTTTTTTGGAAATAAGACTAGAGACAAAGTCCTCAGAGATAATGCTATTGTTTCATATTTGACAAAACGAGACTATAATATGGTTTCGGTACAGCTTTCCAACAGTTTCAAACTCTCTAAACCCTAAGAAAATTAACTCTCAGAGGTCGCGGGCTTTTAAAATCTATAAGGATAGATTGCGGTTTCAGGGCTGACACCTTAAGAATCTGCAGTAAAACCTTCTATAATGGGGGGAAACTGCACCAGACAATCATAGCAGGAACATGTGCCCTGACATATAGAAGTAAGCAAAAGTATCTTTGTACATATAATGTCATTCTCTGGTTCTGGATTCTATCACTTCTTTTAAGATTCAGATATGAACAAAACAAGGCAGAAATCCAGGAAAGTAATTTCAGAGAAGAACAACCAACGGAAGAAGAACAAAGCATAAAAGAGGGTAGGCTTCCATTAGACTGAACCTTAGAGTGAAAGAGTAATTAGTTACAGTTAAAGCCGGAGAACAAAAATTATTTGGTGACAATCCTGTAAAACAAGCATTGACTAGCCAGATAGATATAGTTTGGAGACTATAATTTACCTAATTGTTTTTCATAAACTCCAAAACCAGAAGCAGAGTTTGATCCTAAGAACTGAGAGGCCTTTGATGGTAAAGAAAAAAAGTATCCCTTACGCAGGCTTCTGAACAAGTGCTGTCAATTCCAGCTGTCATTTTCATTTCTGTTGCCGCCGACTTGAGGAGCTTCTACAGTTTGGGAGCTGCTGGACGAGAATGTAGGCGGTATAGAATGATCGAATCTACAAGCTGGACCAAATTTGCAGATGCCATAACGGCTGTAGTGTGTGCACATGTTCTGATCCTGAAATTTATTAAGAAAATTGTGGAAAAAAAAAGCCTGAGTATCAATGATAAGTAACATAAGAAAAGGGGATTAAGGTGTGAATCAGAAAGTTTGTCATGGATCACAAATTTTTTTCTCAGAAAGGTCATTAACTTTAGCATTAAAAGGAGCTAAGGAATACAATTTTACGATTTAAAAGTTTCTAGAAACAAACAAGAACAGCATGGAAGAAAAACTAACTCACAGGTCTTAGGGGTAAGCCCTTGTCATTAAAAGAGGATGGAGCTTGCTTCGGCAATCTATTTTTCGGATGATGGTATTTGCAGTTATATTTGAACTTACAGTCCCCCGTTTTAACATAATAACTGCACTCTGGTTGATCCGGTCGTTCAGGGAACTCCTCAACAGGCATCTGCTGTTGGTATTGTGAGAATGAACTAGTTTCAGCCAATGATTTGCTCACCGGGTATGTGGAAGGAGGAAGTCCACTCCTTTCTGATGAATAGACAGAAGGCGCCTACACAAATAAGAATGAGAAGCTTCGAAAGCCAAGTACTATAATTTTATCAACATAAAGAGAAAAATGCATCGAAATAAGTAATGCAAGGCAGAGCTCAATATAACTTACCTGATACCCATTCCACTCTGAAGTTTGAGGCGAAACTCCACGGTTCTGTGAGTACATGACTGGAATAAAAGGAGCAGTACCAGTACCATTCATATGTTTTGATGAAGACCAAGAAGTAGAACTTGCTTGGGACACATCCTTTGGGGAAAATGATCCAACGGATCCACCATTATTACCACGGAACAAAGGAGAATCAACTCCTCCAATGGCCGTAGGATCAGGATGATTAAATTTGCAGTCACCTCCAAACTTGCAGGAGCCATTTCGCATGTAGAAAGGGCATTCTTTCTCTCCCTGACAATAGCTTACACTATTATAGCTTATCCATAAGGCTGTTGTAAACAGAATGCTAGAAATGTCTAAACCAATTAATGGAATACCGGTCTGATAGGAAGGCCAAGGAAGTTAAGCCCTGGTCGTGAGGCCAGAGAAGTCTGTTCTTTGGTGTGGCTGAATCTACAAGACTCTCCATATTTGCACCCTCCAGTCCTGAAGTAGTACTGCAACCCGCGGAATTGAGGCGCATAGGTAGGATATCAGTAAGGGAATGCAACACGAAAAAGAACATAATTTAATCTTCATATGCCATTACAGAGGAAAGGAAAGACATTTTTAAACCTTGCACTCCATCAGCCTCGGATTCTCCACATACTCTTCCCTTTCCCTTCCTTTCTCCCTACCAATCTTCCAATTAATGAAACATTAGAATGGCAAAAAGAGATTAAAAAACAAAAAAAAGGGCCTTTTCATTTAAATTAGCATAGGCCTAATCCCTTTTTCGTTCTTGTACTCCCTAAAGACTTCAGATCCCAAAGCAAAACAGCAGAGGAATAGAAAACAAAGCAAACTCAAAACTACAACATAAATTCAGTAACCAGAACAGAATTCTAAATCAAGCTTTCTCATTTCGGTCCAACAACGAAATAGATAAATGAATAAACAGAGACTAATACACAGACAAGCAAGTTTTATCTTTCGCCATTATAAAAGAAATAATCTTTTCTACACTAACATCAATTAAGAATCAAAATCATGTCAGGAGAGCCAAAAAAAAAAGCTAAATTTTTCGATTACAAATGGAATAATAAAACATGCAGAGATCATGGGTAGGAGAAAAGTACTTGGAGTTTCCCTCGAACAGGGTGATTGAACTTGCAACTCGATCCGTATTTGCAGCTTCCTGTTCTCATATAAAACGAACAATCCTCTGCATCAGGTCTCACTGGATACGCGATCATTCTCTTCTCACGCTCGCTCCCATCTCTTCCTTCTGCTTCTTCTTCCTCCTCTTTCTTCTTCTGATCGCTCCATAACGCCTCTTTCGTAGTTTCATCCAAACCCACATTCCTGAGATGATCACTTAGCTCCTCAGAAACGTGATTGAGATCAGACGGAGCCCGATCGGCGACGGGATCGTTGTCGGAGGAAGATCGAGACGGTGGTTTTGAATAGGGTATGGCCGGATTTGGGTCGGGAATTTCTTCGGGCTTGCTCATGATTTACTCAAAACGACATTACAATTTTACAGAAATCCCTAATTTCCACCGAGAAGAAGATCAAACAAGGTAAAGAAAAATGAAGACGATGAGGAAGAAAAAAAATCTCAGCTTTATCGCGTTTTTTTCCCCAACATGGGTAGTTTTGTCTTTTCCGTAAGCGACACAAGTTGACGTTAAAAAAAACATGTGAGAATCGGATTGAAAAAGTGTACCAAAAGTGTAATAATTGATAGTTTAGTTTAGTTTTTTTTTTTTTTTTTTTTAACATCTATCTTTATTAATATAAAAATCAAGTTACATAAAAATAATAATAAATAAAATTAAACATACAAAACAATAAAATAACAAAAATAGATTTTAACGATTCTTTTCTCCGAGTTTTTTTCGCTGGAATATCCACACTTTCTTTCTTCATAATCGCATTTGATATGATGCAATTTTCATTGGCTATGATCTATCTTTTCTCCTGTTGTAATGACTACACATTCCCAAATAAGAACTAAAAATTTTCTTCAAAAAAGAACCAAATTTATTAATACTTTCGATAGAAAAAAGACTTGAAATTGCCAATTTTCAACGACTGTAAGAATGTCGCCATACAACAAAGAGATTGCATCTTTCGCTCCAAAACCTCGTCCCCTCCATGACGGTTTCCATGGTAACGCCATATCCAACAGAGTAAAATCATCGAATAAAATCGAACTAAAATCCTAAAACCGTCGACAATCATCTTTGACGCCGAAACATCGTTCCTTCAACACTGATTTCCATTTTCAGGGATCCTATATTCGCCGACCAATACGCTTTTCATGGTTTGGTACAGCTTTCATACTAGATTGGATCGTTTTCTTCAGATTTTTAAAAATAAAGACTTCGTAGCGGAACACGATCTCTCCCACTACGGAGATGGAATATGTTGGAGAGAAACCGGCGAAAAGCTGTTGCTCATCCTCATCGAAATTGCAAGAAATCTTCCTCAAAAAGAGGAACGGCACGATCTCCCAAAAAATGTCATGCGAGAAGAAATGTTAAAGGTTTATGTTAAAATAAAAAGGAGAAAGAGGGCATAGATTAGATCGAAATCTCCGATAACTGCATGATCTTCAATGCCGACCGGCAAATTTCAGAAAAATAGATTGAAAACGGTTGAAAATTTTCGCTTTGGAATCGCCATGCGAGTCGCAACACCCACACCTTCTTTCTTTCTAATTGATAGTTTAGTTCTGTTAAAAAAACGCATCTATTATTAAAAAAGTTCAGATTCAGATATGATGGTTTCACTTTCAGTTATTTTATAAACCCTCAAGACTCAAGTTGTCTCTTGACTCGCCCAAATCATAGAGTTTGAAATTGGACACTTCAATTTCTTTCCTTTTTTATAAATAGTGCCTTATGTAAGTCTTCTTGTTACCAATTTTTTTCCAGGATACGAATTAATTACTTATCCAAAGCCCCTTTTTATAAATAGTGCCTTATGTAATTTTCAGGACTTATCACAATTCTCAGGACTAAGGTATATATTGTGATTATGTTAATCTATGTTAATCTTATCTTCCTTTTTTTCTTTTGGACAAACGATTATGTTGATCTTATCTTCACCGGACTTGTTATCCAGTTCAAAAACAAACTTCCAATTGATCATGAATCTATGAAGAATAGGTTTCTAATATGTCCATACAAATCGTCATCTAAATGGTAAATTCAACTCATCATTTTAACTCGTTTAGATGTCATATATGACATGCTGTCTACTGGTTTGTACTTCGTGGTTTGGGACTCGCAAAAGAGCTAGCCGGGTTATCTTGCCAGATAGTTTAACTTACGATAGTTTCCAGCAAAATTTTACGACAAGGCGGGAAGGAGGTGCTTGATGAGAAGTAGCTAAAGAGAAGAGGATCAGAAGATAAACGTGGGTGCATGGTTCAAGGAAAAAGAGTAGAGCGAAGAGAGAGATGCTCCTCTGAAAAAAAGTTCTCGGCCGAGGAGGAGGATCAAATCGGCGATGGTGGCTCACAGAGCTGGCCCTAAATTCAAGTAGAGCTGCCCCATGCTTGCGGTTCTTTTTTTATATAATTTTTTTGGCTTTTAAATTACAAAAAACAAAAATTAATCTAATGGTAAAATTATAAAATATTTTTTTTTTAAATTCATGAATTCTAAATTTAGAATTATAAAATAATTCATTTTCTTTTTAAGTTTGCGGCCTTCTTTAATTCAGAGCCGACTCCGGTGGCTCAAGAAAGAGGGGCTCGTCACAATCACTAGCGATAAGTCCTGAGAATTGTGATCAATTAATTGCATGCAAAACGTCATTTTGTTGCATGCTTACCTTTTGCCACATACCCAAACACTTGTCTTATTTATCAAGATAAATCTCTTTAAACAAAAAAAAATTGGACTTCTTAAATGATTCATTAAACTCTACTATATTTTATTCCTTTTATTTGTAGATTTTATTTACTCCTAAAATAACAAAAGAAAGGAAATTTAATAATGTATGACACTATAAGGAAAGATAATAAATTAATGATGAGAATGTATTATATTAAACCTTCTGCCTTTATCACCTAATTACCCTTTGACTATAGTGTAGATATCACAAAACCTTCTGCCTTTATCACCTAATTACCCTGCCTTTGACTATAGTGCATATATATAAAACACTCGTAAATGTTTGTGTTAATTACGTATCCAAACTATTTACACCCGTAGACTTTGAACAAATATCAATTGAATCATCCATCATCATCTACAAGCAAAAATGGTCACAACAACAATGTGTTTATCATTGACGCTCTTCTTGGTCCTCCTCGTATCTACCGTCTCCGGGACCTCAACACCAAGAAACATCTCGCTGGCGGCTGAAAACAAAGGAGTATGGTGCGTGGCGAGTAATAAAGCGACTGATGTGCAGCTACAAGCGAATATAGATTGGTGTTGCAGCGACGCAGGAGGATTCAACCAGGTGGAGCCTGCTATGAACCAAACACTCCAAGAGACCACGCGTCGTTCGTGATGAACTTGTATTACCAGAACCTTGGTTCCACCAAGGCGCAATGCGATTTCAGCGGTACTGGCTCTTTAGTTCGTAAAAACCCAAGCCATGGCGCGTGTGTTTACGTGTCTTATTAACATTCTAATATCATGTCTGGGCACTTGTTAAGCCGAAGCTCCAAATCAAATATAAGTTGAAAATTTCTCTAATATCTATACAAGCTACAGTTGCCTCTCTATAAGTTGAAAATTACTATGCGCTATAGTAATTCATAATTATGCATACCTGGAAGGAAATGATTTCAAGGAAATGATAATGGGATTTTAAAGTTGAGCTTCCCTTGTTTACCAAACAAACAAACAAAAATTGAGCTTCCCACAGAACATGGAGTATTTATTACATACTTAAAAAAATGACAAATATTTCCATCAGTACCAAAAAAAAAAAAAAAAAATTTGAACATCTCCAATGGTTAACTTATGCAAAAGTGTCTAAAACAATTTTTTAGACACGAATCTAGTATTAGACACAGGTCCTGTCGAGAAATGTTGATTTTGTTAAGACACGGATCTAGTATTAGATACATGTCTAATTTTAAGACTCAACTTTTTTAATAAATTTGATTATTTTTTTTTTTAAATCCACCATTGATACCTTCTAAATATATGGATTGGAGGTGGGCTCGAGCCCAAAACAACACAACATAAGATGGTTTGTAGAAAGTAAAGCGAGTTGGGCCTAAAAGTAAATATAGAAATCCCTTTGTTTGGTTACAGTGATATCTCCATTCTCCAGAGTCTGTTGCGGGCAAATTGCAGCCGAAACAGCAACGAAAGATCTTCTTCGTGACTTGTGTTCGTTCGATGGGAAGACTATGGGAGTCAATTCTCGTGATTCTCTTGCTTTTTGCTCTTCTTCTCCATCAATCACTCTCTCAGGTACGTCTTCTATCTATATTCATATGGTTTTTTCTTCTCATCTATGTAATCAATGAATTTTCTCTCTGTAGGTGTTCCAAGAATCTGAATCTACTAGGTGATTCTCCAGCAACTCCGCTCGATTTAGCTCTTTTCTCTGTACAACTGAAGATTTGGTGCTGACTAGTGATTAGCTTGTGTAGATTATTTCGAATTTCAGATTAACATATTGATTCTCTTGTCGTGGGAATTTAGATTTGTTGAGGAAGAAGTGCGAGGTAATGCTCCAGAAATACATTGTTCCCGACAAAGAAGTCGAGCAGCTTGGCAGATTATACAAGATGTAAGTAGAGATTTAATAATGTTTGGATGTTTCAACTGGGATTTTTGTTGTCCCCATTTATTTTGGCTGGTTTTAGCTAAGGAGCAGATTTTCTGATGGCTTTATTATAATTTGGATTTCTGCAGTATTTGACGCCGTTTGTGGAACGGGAAGGATATCAAATTCCAAAATATTGTAGGCTTCATCCTGATAATGATTTATATAGAGATCAGGAACAGCATAAGATTCACGTTGATATATTCGAATGGAAATGTGGTTACTGCAAGAAAAGTTTCAATGAAGAGAAATTTCTTGACCAGCACTTCGCCACTAGGCATTATGATCTTTTGAATACGGTATGTGGATTCTCTGTTACCAGCACTTCTCTTTCAGTCATGTTTCAAAGTCACTAAGCGTGATTTTTCAGATGTGCGCTACATCTCGAGATTACTTTATGTCTTAAAAGGAATTCACGTGAGCTGATAGTAGAAAACTTACTTTAATGCTTCAGACTGATACAAAGTGTTTAGCCGACCTGTGTGGTGCATTGCATTGCGATTTTGTATTGAGCTCCAAGAAACCCAAGAGCAAGTGCAACCCTGCAGCTGTTGCCAAAAACCGTCATCTCTGCGAGGTTGCTTTCTTGGCTTCTCTTTCAATTTTCTTTGCCTTTTTCCTCTCTGGATCCATGACTTCTTATTATTCTCTTTTGATACTATTTTTACTTGTTTATGCCCTTTCTTGTTTATTTAGAGCATTGCCAATACTTGTTTCCCAGTGAGTCAAGGTCCCTCAGCTAGCCGTCTTCATGGTATGATTCCTAACTGAGAAGCCTTCCCAGTGAATCTTTGCTCACTGAACACTAGATGTTTCTCAAATTATTTCCTTCAAGTCTGCCTAAATTATCCTCTTTTGGTTTTGATTTTTCATGATCGAAGAACACTTCTTGCGACAATTCTGTGATGCTCATACCTGCACTGGAAGAGATAAACCATTTCCTAGAGGAAGGAAGGTAAGATCCGTTGAGCCGTCGCAGCTACTTAAGTGTGCCAAATGAGGCTATCAGTTATTTCTTAAATCAAATATGTTTTTTCATTTGCTTCTTTGACCATGCTTGATCTGTTTTTTGTTTTTTTTTTGGTGGAAACCAATTAAAAGAAAAATTTCAGTTTTCCTTTAACATATGAGTCTGCTAAAATTGTGCAGAAGAAATCGGGTGTCTTCTACCTCGCCATATCAATACTGACCTTGATGCTACTCCCTCTCTTTTATCTGCTGGTTTTCTTACACCAAAGGTACCTTATGATGTTCTCTGTGTTTTTCTTTTTCCCTCATTGCTTTGTTCTTCAGGAGTCTTTGGTCACTTTGTTTCTATTGTCCTTACAGAGAGAAGAGAAGTGGGACACAAGAGTTGCGTCGGATTATAAAAGTTGGGAAAAAAACAAAACCATCCTAAGATGGTAATCCTCTCAAACATTGGCTTATTGAGAATATGTACAAATTTCATTCTCTTGACAAGCTGAGAATCTCGCTGTTGTTCAAATCATATCCAGTTCCTAAAGTCCACCCTTTCTTAACATGTCATACAGGTGAGCCTCAAACTGCTCATGAAAGAGCAAAGGGTTGTTCAAGTCCGATATTCGTTCACCGCATCACAAATCTTCCACATCGCTTCTCCTTCTCAGAGCTTTCCTCATTTGGTGTTTATTCTCAAACAAGATACTTTATGGATTCCCAAAAGAGAGTGTTACTTTGGGGTTTTGAAGCCAGTTTCTATGGATATCAGATGGGTTTCCAAAGACAAATGATTTCTCTCCAACCTTGTAGAAACAGAAATTCCTTCCACAGAAATAGGAATAGTGATCTCTCTGTAATTTCATCGAATAGTTCATACATATCAATGATAACATCCAGTTTGAAACACAATCTATAACAGTAAGAATGTACAAAACAACCTCTCATTGTTAGTAGCTTTAAAGATTTTAAGGAGATATGACACCGAACGCTAGAGATATCAACTCGTTAGAGAGGAGAAAACCATCTGGATCTCTCAGCCTAAGGTACCTCACATGATCCTCAATCTCCACTTCATCATTTGCAATTAAGGTTTTGAATTCATCACTCGTCACTTCTCTTCTTATTTCATCCAAACAAACAATGTGCCCACTCTCCACATAAGGCTCATACACCTTACAGATCGAGTTCACTACCTCTCTGCCAAAAGCTTCTCCAAACTCCTTAAGTTCAAGCCCTTTAGATGTTCTGAAAGATAGCATTACGATGTCTGTCGCGACATCCTTGAGATCAACGTTACCGTTTCCACACCAGTTTGCCGCGCCATTCTCCAAATCAGTGACGTAGTTTGTGTATTCCTTAAGCCTCCTTGGCCTTGAAAACCTCAACCCTCCAACATAACTCGCTGAACCTAAACCAAAAGCATAGAACGGCTTGTTCTTCCAGTATATCAAGTTGTGTTTACACTTGAACCCATCTTTCGCGTAACTGCTGACTTCATAATGCTCATAACCTGCACCACGGAGCATCGATGATGCTGTTTTATAAAACTCTGCAGATTGTGTTTCTGAAGGAAGAGGAGATTGGCCTGGAGTGTACCTACACAAGTTCATGAGCATCAATTCGTTGATTTGTTCAGATTACAAGAAAAAAAAATTACAAGCAAACTTGGATTCTTATATATACTTACACGTTTCCAAACTTGGTGCCTTGTTCCACTTGCAGATCATATACAGAAACATGAGTGGGCTGTGATTCGATAGCTAATCTCAAACTCTCTTCCCACATCTCCAGTGTTTGGTGAGGCAGAGAAGATATAAGATCCATACTCCAATTCTCAACTCCACATGTCTTAACAAACTGGATTGCCTCATATACTTGAGATACACCATGAGCTCTTCCACAAGCTTTCAAGAGCTCATCTTGAAATGCTTGAACTCCTAAAGACACTCTGTTCACTCCCAAACCCATAAATTCCTTTAGTTTCTGAGCACCAAATGTGCCTGGATCCATCTCCATTGATATCTCAGCATCAGGACTCAACCCGAAATCCAAACTCAGTGTATCGAGAATCAAAGCAACAAGCTTCGGAGGGACAAGAGAAGGCGTCCCTCCCCCGAAAAACACCGTCTCAAGATTCGGTTTCGTATCAAACCCCGTTCTTGTCGCTTTTATTTCTCTAACGAGCAAACTCACATAGTTTGTGATTCGTGGGTCATCTTCTTTTCCTTCCTCGTAGATATTGGATGAAGAAGAGGAGGAGCCTAGAGCCAGGATTGGGAAGTCGCAATAATGGCAACGTTTGCGACAGAAGGGAAGATGAACGTAGGCCGAGGTTGGAGGGCCTTGGTGTAAGATGGTCAGATTGGTTGACGCATTTCGTCGAGCACTTGGTGGAGTATCCTCAAGAACGGCCTTACAAGCTTGAAAAATCAACCTCGAAGTCTTGGGTTTACCTGTAAACGATGAGAAAATTGGAGAAATCGTTGTTTTCAGCATAATTACCAGAGAACGAGAGAAAGAGACTCGGAGAGAGAGGGAGCGAGAAGAAACTCGGAGATGCTTCAAAGATCAATGTTTAATGGTGTCGTCTCTATATTCTAAGAACGTCATCGTTTTAGCTAGATTCCAAATTAGTCTTAATCAAACCAATTACAATTAGAAAAATATTATAATTATTAGAATGAAAAGTAATGTTCACTTATTCAGAAATGGCGCTAGAAACGATGGCTTCCCTCTCCGATCTCCTCTCCTGTTGTCTCTCGTCTTCTACTCCGCCGTTTCTGTCGCCGTCGCCGTCGCCGCCGAGTCTGAAACCTATCACTAGATCTTCACCGTGTACACTTCCATCTTCCATATCCGCGACCGCGAGACCATCTCAGCAGCTGTCGATGACGACGAAGTTCTTCTTTAAAGCCAATCACGATGACGTCATCAATCGCGTGGCGTATCCTTCGCTGGCGAACGCGAACCTTGTCTTCTTCAAGTCCGGCTACTACAACGTCGAGGCGGTGCCTAAAGACGGCGAATCGGAGGATCAGCTGTTGAATGATTTCAAGAGATCGGTTTTCAGAGCCGGTGTGTTGCAGGAGTCTCGGAGACGACGCTTCTTCGAGAGCTCTCAGGAGAAAAGGAAGCGTAAAACCAAAGAAGCTGCTAAGAAGAATCGGAAAAGGTCAGATTCTTCAGTCTTTCTTCTCTCTATCTCTCTCTCTCAGTTTTGCACTAAGTCAATAGGTTTTTATTTACAGGAGGCCAAACCTTAAACCAAAACCACATTCAACTCCAGAAATCCCCAAGAGCAGAGATGTTGAAGAAGACGATAACTGGGAACTTCCTCCTGAGGAAATTGAGATTCCATATACCAACCGGTCCTAGAGATAAACCGCAATCACATTCCGGTTCAGTGATGTGATCACAACATGCATCTGCATTACGTAAATCCACTCTTTTGTACATTCGTTCCCTTGATGTTGGTAGCTTAACTTCCCCAACAAAATTAGAAAAATTTCATTGCTCAGTGTAGAGAGAAGATCTTTATGTAACGTTGAACCAAATGTGGATGGATCTATTAGCTCATTTTGTTACATGAGAAGTGATCAATGATTGTGACAAGAATCAACTTCATAATATAAGCCAAAAACTGTAAGTTGTATCAAGAACAAAACAGACCAGAGCTCTTTCTCAACATCAACAAGAAACACGTAAAGAAATTTCTTTTTTTCTGTCTTCTCAAGGATCACTCCCTTAGCCATGAAGCTAGAGCCGAATCCCACTCGCATAGCTCCCCTTCTTTGAACCACAAAGCTGTGCCACAACCACAAGAGCCAAGATGTCAGCAGACGAAAACCAAAAGAGAAGCTAAGTCAATGAAGAAGTAAATTGAATCCAAAAGATACATAGATGTGAAATTGAACCAAAAATATGAGTAATCAAGTATGATCTAATCTCGTTATGTGTTCAAGTCTGATAGAAGAATGAATTTGAACCACCTTGATTTGCATTTGAAAACCAAATTTCAGTAATGCCACTAAATGGAATGGACATAGTCACTGATGAAACATGGGTGAATGATATAAGAAACAAGAAATCTCACCAATCTCACGCTTTCCGTTGTCGGGACTATCACTACCATGCACAATGTTCCTGCAGTATTGCATAATAATGTAAACATCAAATCATGAGTATCAATCATCTTAAACGCTTACTTGCAACATTTTCAAAAGGTGGTGTGGTAAGAATCAAACCTTCCGGTTTGTACAGCAAGATCTCCTCTTATAGTACCAGGTTCAGCTTGAAGAGGATCTGTTTTCCCTATTAGCTTCCTGGCTGAAGCAACCACACCAACACCTTCCCAAGCCTTTTACAAGAATTGAAACATCACAAGCAATTAACTAATTTGATAACAAGTTGAAATATAATGATACGACGGCACCGTACCATACACACAACTGGGCCTGAAGTGATGTACTCGATCAAGCTAGGAAAGAATGATTTGGCACTAAGATCCTTGTAATGTTCCTGGCAATTGATAAAGACACAAGATTGCACAAATGTAGTGAAACAGGTTAAGTGATTTAGTTATATGCCAGAATATACATGAATCCTAGATTTAGATTTATCTCCCCAACCATATCATTATCATTATCCTAACAAAATTATAGAAGTAGTGATGTTATGAGTGAGTGTCAAACCTGAGCCAATTCTGTTGGGCATTGGAACATCTTCAGTCCAATCAGTTTAAATCCCTTCTTCTCAAAACGAGAGATGATTTCTCCAACCTAAGATAGTTACAGAAATTCACCTCAAAAACCGAATAATTAATTAACGGTTCAAACACGACAAGCAAATAGCTTACAAGGCCTCGTTGTATGCCGTCTGGTTTCACCATAATGTAAGTCTCCTCAACTTGCTCCTGAAAGCATAAATACATCAGACCAAAACAACGATCCTAAAGCTCAGTAGATTGCAAACAAGATTAGGAGACCCTAAATTCCTAATTTCGAAGCTCAATCAGTACAAACCATAGAAGCGACAAGGTGGGGGAGGAAGATTCCCGAATCGGCGGAGCTCGACGCGCAAATACGGCGGCGGGACGGAGAAATGCGAGAGAAAAGACGGAACTGAGGACGAAATGCGGCCAACTCAGTGCGTAAGTTAACAGTGGTCGGAGAACAGTATGAATTGCGAATTGCCGACGACGGCGAAGCGACACAGAGAGCCCATTGACCAGCCACAGCCACTCCCACCATTTTCTGCGCTCTGTCTCAGCGTCTGACGTCCTTTGCTTCATCTAATAAGAACAGAGTTGAAATGACATATTTACCCTCTATCCATCCAGGGGTCTAAACGATCATTCAAAAAGTATCAGGGGTCAAAAGTTATAAATGACAAAGAGAGTCTCGTTAATGGTGGTCTTTCATGTACAATTTTTTACTTCTAAAGAGTTTAAACATTTCACATTTCAACAATTTAGTCCCAATTTGGCTGTGCTTTAATACCAAACTCAACTTTCCGACAAGCAAGATTGTTTTTTTTTCTCTCTCTTTTTGTATCTTCATCAATTTGCAAACATGTCAACACTCAACAGAGTCAGGTTGAGAAATAAGCAAAACAGGCTCATCCTCTGTCTTCTCCAATGTCTCTGGCTTTCCCTTTCCTTTGCTTGCTTTAGGCCATTTCACGCCACATCGCATTTTGTGCATAGAAGACTCATTGCTCACTTTAGTTCATTTCTTCCCCTTTCTTCTTGTTGCTTTTAACGATACCCAAATAAAATAAAAAAAACATCTCAATCAATTTCTTTTTCCACAACTTCAGTTTCTTGCTCTCCCTTGCCCACAACTTCAGTTTCTTCCTCTCTCTTGTCTAAAAGTTCAGTTTCTTGCTCTCTCTCGTTAACAACTTCAGTCTCTTGTTCTCCATTGTCGACAACTTCAGTTTGTTGCTCTCCCATGTCGTCAATTTCAGTTTCTTGCTCTTGCTCTCCTTTGTCGATAACTTCAGTCTCTTGCTCTCCCTTGTCGACAACTTCAGTTTCTATCTCTCCCATGTCGACAACTTCAGTTTCTACCTCTACCATGTCGACAACTTCAGTTTCTTCCTCTCCCTTGCCTACAACTTCAGCCTCTTCATCTGCCTTGTCCACAACTACAGCTTCTTCATCTCCTTTGTCCACAACTTCAGTTTCTTGCTCTACTTTGTCCCCAACTCCATTTTCTTGCTCTGGCACATTCTCTGATTGTTCTTTTCCTTCATTTTGGTTGATGAGTTTTTCATCTTCGTAGTCTTGTGCCTTTTGGCTTTTTATTTCTTCTCTCCCTTCACTTCCACTAACAAGTTGGTCTTCTCCCTCTTCTCCGTGGGGACTAAGTGGCACATCATTCTCCATTTGTTCTTCTTCTTCCTTTTGGTTGATGGGTTTTTCATCTTTTTGGTTCCCATCATCTTCTTGGCTTACCGGTTTTTCATTTCCACTAACAAGTTGGTCCTCTCTCTCTACTCCGTGAGGACTAAGTGAGCGTCTTTCTATTCTATCAAGGGACTGTTCATCTGCTTCTCCTTGGCTAAAGTGTGGCTGATCTTCTTCCTCATCCTCATCCTCATCCTCAACCTCATCCTCATCCTCATCCTCATCCTCATCCTCATCCTCATCCTCATCCTCATCCTCATCCTCATCCTCATCCTCATCCTCATCCTCATCCTCATCCTCATCCTCATCCTCATCCTCATCCTCATCCTCATCCTCATCCTCATCCTCATCCATTTTCATGTAGAGACCTAGCTGTTCTAATGGATTACTGTTTCCTTCCATCTTAAAACTACCCAGCATATCCTGACTGCATTTGGGGCTCATCTCTTCCATAAAAGTCGGTAACTGATCACCCTCGGCACATGTAGCTCTAAGCAACTCCAGGTCTTCCATAAACCGCCTACCCTCGTTTATTTCCACGGTCTTTTCCATCTGCAACCGCCCAAAAAAGTCATTTAGCATGATTGTACATTATAATAGGACTTTGGAGAATCGAAGAAAAACTTGAAAAGTCTTTTAATACCTTTTGTAAAGCCTGTCGTGCAGCTTCTCTCTCTTGCTCTCTTTCCCTCCTTGCTTTTTCTGCAGCTTCTACTTCGGCTTTTCTCCTAGCCTCTTCAGCAGCTTTGGCCTCGGCTTGTAACCGAACTTTTTCTAATCAGAAGGAAATCGCAAGAATTAACAATAAGCATTTAGTTAGGAATTATGAAGTGCATAAGCACACTCAATGCACTACAATCCAACCTTCCCTTAGCCGTTTTTCAAACTCCTCTCTTTCTATCCTCAGTTTTTCAGGATCTCCTTTTTCACCCTGAAAATTGATGCGTCAAAGATTGTGATTAAACCTTTCCCGACATTCAGTCGAGCTTTTTCGTCATACAGCAGGCACTTAAAAACTCAACCTTAGTAAGGGCCTTCTCTCGAGCTTTCATAATGGTATCAGCAAAACGATTCTTCAACAGAGCCGCGCGGTAACGCTTTTCTGGGGAGATTTGCCTCTCAGGTGGAGCAGTCTCCTCTATAATAGCCAAAGCATGACAGGTAAAATCATGACCTGAAAATAAACAGCTATTACCATCTCCAACCTTCCTTAACTTTCATTTCTTACCCTCTGGAAGGACATGTACTGCATCCATGGCGGTCGATTTTTCCCCTATATCATGCTCAACTTGACCCAATTCATCCAAAGAATCTACAGAGAACAAAGAATGAGTTTTGGGAAGACTTCCATCCGAGCCCTCCAACTTGCATACATCAATTGAAAAGAGACTAACCATTTACAACAATCTTTTCACGGTTGATATCCTCGTCCTTTCTGTTTATACCAGCTCCTGGTTCCTTTTTATCCTAAATTAAAGAGTAGACTACACTTATTCTACTGTAGTAAATTTCAATTTTATGATTTTAGACGCCATGAAAATAATGCAGAGAGGAAATTAAGGAATCTCGCGCAAAGAATTAGAGCAATATCAAACACAAAGACTCCATAACAGAAGTTATTCCACTATCAGATATACCTCTGTACTAGTAGGATTTGAAGCTTTAATGGAATCTGTTTCACTCCCAGAGGAACTAAATGAATCAGAATCTGAAAGATAATCACAGAAACATCAGTATTAAAAGCTCTTCCTAAGGGTGAAAATTAAACAAAGAAATCAATTCTAGAATTCACCAAATCACGACGTAAGACATAACTCCTTCGTCATCAGCTAATAAACCACAGATACTAACAACAATATCCTCTAAGCAAGTGTAGAACCACACTTAGTAGAGCAGAGAAAAAACATAGTGTTCAGTTTTACACTGAGACCCATCAACACAATTACCACAGTTCTAATGATCATCAACACAAATTACAAACCTGACTCAGAAGTCTAATACTAATCACTCCAAGAGAAAAGCGATGAATCTAAGAATAAAGTTACTTTATTTCCAATCTTAGCTACTCTTACATACTGTACAAATCAATGCACAATTTAAGAGAGAAAAAAAAAATGATTATTCTAACGAAATAGAAGAAGGCTCGCATAAACACGAACCACTAGATGAAGAGTCTGATTCACTACTGGAGCTACTCGAACTGCTGCATTCATTGTTTCTACATGTAGCATCTTTTTCTATCTTAAGCGGAGGATGGCTTGAAACAGGGGGGTCATTCCCACCAACTATGTCAACATCCTCGCCAAGTAGCAGATCACCTGTGATTAGGAATACATCAGAATACTTAAAAAAATCATTTTCGACATCAAACCAAATAGTAAAAACTTACCTTTACTAGGCTGCAGAGGGGAATTACTGAATCCAGAGTCATGAACAATCTGTTAGAGAAAAGTTAAACCAAAAGTCAAACATCAACATTTCCTGGCGCACACAAACAATCACTAAAAACTGATCAAAGAGATTTTTTACCTCCATCTCACAAGGTTCACTCTTTTCCTGGGATTTCTTTTTCTCCCTTAGATAGTCATCCAGGAGTTTCCGAACCATGAACAAGATTTCATCAGAAAGCGTATCTATATCGATCTCAATCTCAACTTCCCCAGATTGGCCATCACTGCCACTTTGCTCTCTCAGGAGATCAACAATGTTTTGTGGGAACTCGTCTTCTAACGCCTCCATATCTCGGCTTAATTTTTTCTTCTCACCATCTGTCATGACCAACTTCGCAGGTTCCACCCTCAGCTTCCTCTCGTTCACTGCAGCTGCTTTATTTCTTGGCGGTGCTACTTTATAAGGGATTTCAGACTCCAGAGAAGCAGAACTTGTTAAGGGCATGACTGGTGGTTCAGTCACAGGTATTTTTTTCTCTATAATTTTCCATCTCGACTCAAAATATGTGCTGAGATCGCGAGCCATTTTATGGTATTGATTTCCTGGTGGGTTGTAAGCTATGGAATTTGAAAACGTAAGACGCACATCTGCTGCGAAGTCCAAAGGACTAGAGTATTCATCTTTACGCAGTCTGCTTCGTATCGTTCCAAGATCCATTGGGTGCTTAATCACAGTAAAATAGTCTGGAATATTCAACAAAACTGGATCAACTGGATTGCGAAATGCTAACCCCAACTTATGTGACCATACACGATCGAGTAACGTCTGACACTCCTTCATCAGTGAAGCAACTGTAGAGCTTGTTGCGACATCTAATCTTGCAGACTCAGAGTGCCGAGATGGGCCTTTCTTAGTCCGCTGCTTATCATTGCGCACAGGACGGCGCTTTTGTCCCTGTGCACCACCAACTGTGGCAAAGTTTTCTTGTGGTGGCCTCCTAGACCCATCACTGCAACTATGAATATCGCTATATGGCGACAACAGAACAGTGTCTGAACTAATACATGCAATCTTCTTGCGAAGGTCCCTGACCTGTTCAAGCTCCATCTTCAACTTGTGAACTAAATTCTTTCTTTGAGACCTCGAAATCTTTGACAAAGATAAAACCTCTTTAGGAACACCATAGCTATATCCATTCAAACTAACACGACTGCGTTTCAGTGCAGGGGCCTCCTCTATTTCACTATAGATTCCGCGTGAGTAACCAAATTCTTCAGGCTCAATCATGGTCTCAACAGCTTGCATGTAATCAGGAGCGTAGCCCGATGATTTCCCTCTGGAGTGTTTCCGTGCTTTACCCATCATTTACAATGACAAATTGTTCCGCAAACTCTACAGGAAAAGTCGGTGCTATGAGACTACCTTCCAATGACTACACATTAACCTGAACCATTAGCCTTATTTCCTTCAATCCATATAAGCGAGAAACCTAACAGGTCATTCGCTTTTCAGAGGTTATTGCCGTCAAACTATCAAATGCTGGATTTTACAACTCGAATTAGAGAATCCAGAACGAACTAAAAAAAAACCTAGCTAGTATGCTTTAATGCTCCTGCTCCAAAAAAAGAAGCTTGCAGGTATATGCCTTGACAAAGAATCTATTCTAATCCCATGGTTGGGCCAAAGAAACATGCAGTAATCGATCCGGGATTTCAAATTTCTTGCCTCAGTCCTTTCCACGATCAACCCACGTTGTTCTCGAGTCAAGACCGCAATTCGCCGGAAAGAATCACAACGATGCGATTTACCATACCAAATCAATCCAATGATGGGTTCCTATGAATTACACGTATACTTACCAAAAACTGAAATCCGCAACCGCTCTAAGCTCCTTCCTGCTTCCCGTCTAATAACCCTCGGGTCAAAATCAAAAGTCCTCGACGGAACGTGGCCGAAGAGATAACCTTCCCCGACGACGAATTGGGGAAAACCCAAAATTGAAACCCTAGAAAAACCCTAGACTGAGTAAAAACTACCAAAATCGATCTGAAAAACCTAGATCCAGAGTTTCCAGATATCGGAAAAAAATTCGAAATGACGAAAGAGGTGAGAGAAAACAAAAAAAGGAGAGGAGAGAGACTTATGCCGAATAACGAACGAATTTGCTTCTCTACTTATAGATCTGAATGGATGATCAGCCCGCCGCCTTTAATCTAATCTAAGCCGTCAATTACAGCCAACTAAAATCTAAACGGCTAGCAATATCCGTTCAATATTTACCGTCGAGATTAGATCCAACGGCTGTTAAGAATACGGCGCCATCTAGTGGAATCAGGATCTCTAATTATTTGAGAAAGATCTCACGCGCGTGAGGATTATTACATTCCAGGACTGGAGCGTCTTGGATACACTCAGTGATTGACACGTGCTGGAAAAGCGCGTGGCATAGACGCGGCTACCGATCGACATTGTCTCCACCCACTTAACGCGCCTTGTTAATCGCGTTTGAATAACACGTGCCAATCCGAGAAGCTTCATCTCGTGAATCTTTTGATTTTGAGGCCTTTACAGAAACTAAAGGCCCATTAATGAGTATCAAGAGGCTGCCCATTAGTGACCGAATGTGGACGATTGTCTCTTCAAACTTTTTTTCTACTTTTTGTTACAGGCCTCTTTAAATTATTAACTGAAGTAATGTGAGGAAGAAAACCCTTACGATTTAAAAAGGCATACATGTATATACAATTTTCTTTTAACATAAAAGCATAAACTTGAGATTAGCAATTTAAAATCATAAGAGAAACATAAGAGCATTTTAAAAACAGAATCATAAAAGAGAAACATATGTTCAAGGTGAAAATGAAATAACCAAAGTTTAGCCACTTTTAGTAGGCCATGAGTATACGATCGACACCATTGTGAATCCGACGGTAATCAATACGAAGTCACAGGCACAAAGCAGCCTTAACGTCAAGCCTCCACGCATAACCTCCACCGTCCATCCTCCACACGTCACAAGGCACCGTGACTGATCCTCTTTCACGATCTTGACACGTGTACTGTAGTCTCACTCTGCATGTGAACGCCGGGTACGTTAGCATCGGCCTATCCTTCATCACCAACCGTACGATCACGTGAAAATGATCGTAGCTTATATCAGCAGACAGCAGGTGCACCTTCCTCCATCGGAATATTAATGTCTTCCTTAGCCATCTTCCTATACGCATCATTGGTCCATGTGACTATCCCTACACCGTCCGATATAAACCCTGGACACGTGTCTCTCACCAGGTTCATTTTCCACTCATCATCTGTCTTCCCCAATCCATAACCGTCGATCCAAGCTTCAGTCACACGCTCAACCGTCACGCACGACGAAACCACCACCGGAGAAACATTAAGTTCTGGAAAAACTCGTTTCTCAGGCGTCTGTTGTAAAAGGGACAACGTAACCGCCGTTGCGGTAGAAGCATCGCCTCCGTCGGAAGTTGCCGATCTCTTCTTCCGATTACACCTCCGGGAGTTACCACCTGATCTCCCCTTCTGATACTTTCTCTTCCCTCTCCCACTTTTACGGGAAAAGTCAGAGCTGCCACCGCTCGTTGTGGTAGAACCATATTTTCTGGCGGCGGGAGATCCACCTCCGCCGTCGCTGGACGGTTTAGGAGCAATCGGACGGAAGCGAAGCATGATTCGATCCGCTTTGGAGAGACCGTAGCGACCACCGTAACCGCCATATCTGGCTATGCAACATCCTCCTCTACCGTCCATCTCTATCTCTATCTCTATCTCTCTTAGTTTCTCTATAGAAGAATGTTAAGAAAATGATAAAGAGGTGTGAAGGTTTTTATAGGAGTCTGATGATGACAAGTGTTGGGTCGATACGCGTGTGTTTGTCTACAATACGACGCTTATCATCGTGCACATGTGATTTTTTCTCTGTTTTTTTTTATTATTATTATTTTCATGCTAAGAGACATGAAAAATTGTTCAAATTAATGTTTAATACTAGTACTATTTAGAAAATTCAACATTATACGGAGCCAATTCGTAGTTGGTGTGGTATGTTTTGCTTCGGCGAGTTTCAACTTTCGACATAAAAAAAACAAATTTATGTGCTCTGATTTATTAGCCAAAAAAAGTTTTATCATGTAATTCTCAATGGTCTATGTTTCATACTTGTCCATTCACGATTGTGACCATGGTAATTAATCAAAGGAATTTAATTTAGTCGGGGAAAAAATGTCATGAGATAGATATTTCTTTCTCCCATTATATCTTTTAAATATCTATATATGTATTTCGTTATTTCAATTTAATACTTAACTAATCTTTATAAAAAAACTAATAATTTTCTATAGTTATTTTAAATTATGAAATTATTAAATATTTTATCTAGTTATTTTTCAAAAAACTTATGTAATTATTTTCTTATCGTAGTATAAGCACTACAAGAAAATATCAAAAATTCCGACAAATATTTTCGACAATGATATTCGTTGGAAATTTCCAACAAAGATGTCACAAACTTCCAACGAAATTTACGTTCGTTGAAAACTCGTCACAATTTTCCAACAAATATAGGTTATCGGAATTTCGTTGCATAGTTTGTAGATAAATTGTCGGAAGTTTCCCACAACATTAGATCCGTCAGAAATTACCGACAATTGCCGACAATATGTAAGTTATAGGAAATTACTGACGAAATCTTCGTCGGAACTTTGTTGGTGGACTTGGTTCCAACAAATTACTTACGAAATTTTTGTGGGAACTTTTCTGTATCTTTTTATCTTCTTTTCCGATCAAAGAGAAACCGAGAAAACAGAGTTCAAACCATCAAGTGCTGAGAATCGGTTTGTCAACTCGATCTTATATCTCTTTGCTCCGTACTGGTCTTCGACGTCAGACCGTCATTGTGACTTGATGATACTCTGCTTTTGTCGCAGAGAGTTGTTGATGAAGATGCTTGAGTACTCATAATGTATTGGTTCGATTTCTGATTTGATTTGTTTTGGGCTTCTCAATATTGGCCCAAAATCGTTTTCTCTTTAAATAAACCGATCTGTTTTGTTCCTGAGACTTTTCATTTGTTTGCAATACAATTTCGTACCTATGATTTTTCTAGTTCAATTTGCAAAAAAATATCAGAAGTTTACAAAGGAAAAAGAAAAACGCTTCATCTCCTTTTTTCTCTCTTAATATTCAATAGGTAATATATAGGTTTATGATATTCTGTTACAAAACAATTAGATAATTTTTAAATAAAAAAACAACTAAGTCGTCTAATATAATTGGGCCTGAAAAACCAAAAGCCCATACTAATTGCCGCTTGTTACCCGGATCCGACGAATAAACTCAAACTGTTTTACCCTAATTTCATTCCTATTTAGCCGATCACCACTTCGATCTAACCTTTCCTCTTATCCTCTCAACTCTTTCACTGTGTAAGTAATTTTAGTCCCTTTTCTTCTGCAATTCAGTATATTAATCTGTATATATATATATATTATGTATTTGCCTACGAATTGTTGACTTAAAACTTATGTCGGTCTTTTGTGTTTTCAATAGCTGGATTTATGGGTTTACAAAATTTTCGATTAAAAAATTGGGTGTAAGGTGTTTTGTGTTGTACGATATATGGATTAAAAAACTGGGTTAAGCACACATGTGGTTCAAAGCCGTATGTCCGAATGAGAGAAGAGATGGTAATCTTTATTTATATGTTTATCTAATTTCTTTCAAGTTAGATTCCATTTTTCAAAATGTGTTTACTTTTTGTAAATGGTTAGCGTGACGATGTGACGGGAGAACTCTCAGATATGGTGACCTTTATGGAAGAAACCCATAAGAAAAAGTCGGATGGGGTGTTTGTGTGCAAAAAATCCGAGCGCTAAGAAGTGTCGAGCTATGGAGCAGCAAATTCTCACTCAAAAGACTCAAGACGATGATGATGCACTCGGGTCTAACCATCTTATACAAGCTGAAATTGATGTCATATATCGAGAGGTAAAATGTTAAGTATTATATAATGTTCTTCTTTTAACTTGAGCGGCATGTAGGAACAAATCCAGAAATGATTATCCTAAACTAATTAAATAAAATGTTGTAGTTTAGACTTTGTTGTCAAATGTAAGGTAGTGGTACGTTGTGTAGTCGGTTTTCTAATTAAATATTTATCTTCTAATTTAATGTGAGTTTTCTGGATTTTTCTTAATGTTAGTTTGGTGCAGTGTGATATATAGTCCTCTCACCTCTGTATAAAATAGATACAGAAATATTGGATTGTACTTGCATATGATATATATTTAATTTCATCTTACAGGAAGTACAAGTTCAGAAAGGTAAGAAGTTTGGTTACGGCTCAATTCCTGTAGATGTTGATGTTAATAATGTTGAGACTTCTACATTTTATGAAGAAATGTATATGGTGACACAAGAGAAGCTCAACAAAGCGGAAAAAAGGATTGAGGAGATGGATTTGAAATTCGAGGATGTTAACTTTTGGACTACAATGATGCATAACAGGTTTCCAGATCAAGTTTCGCCTTCGAGGAGAGCAACCAAAACCATGAATCATGATAACATCGTCAGCCCAGACCAAAGCCTCTGAACTTTGTTAAATCTTTTACTCTGCTTTCAAGAAAACATTTGTTTAATTAAGTATTTTGTATTTTTGTCATCTTCGATGCTAAAAACATTTTTTGGTTTAGGTTAGTTTTGGTTTTTAAACATTTGACTATTTAGGTATGTTTTGGATATTTAAAATATGTTTAATTATTATAATTTCTATTTTTATTTATGTTTTTAAAAATTAATTTATAACTTGTATGAAATTTATGGGTAATCTCTACAATTTACCAACAAATATCAAAACAGATTCCAACGTATTACGAAGACATTTTCTAACAAAATTCCAACAAGTAATTCATTGGAGAATTTTGTTAGAATTTTGTAAAACATAAGCGACGACGGTCCGACAAATATTTCATCGGAAATTTTTGTTACAACTTCGTTGGAAATACCAACTATATTCCGACATATGTTTATCAGAAATTTTTGTCGGAAATTCGTTAGAACATATCAACAAAATTCCGACAAATAATACATCAGTAAGTTCCGGCGATTTTCCAATAAATAAAGTTTGTCGGAAACGTTTCCGACGATTTACAAACAAAGTCGCGATTCCAACGAGCAAATTCTGACAAATTTTTCAATTGTGGGAAATTTGTAGGAACCAGTGATTTTCAACGAAATACCTACACATATCTCTGTTGGAATCCACGTTTTTTCTTGTAGTGAAGCAATATTGTAATTTTATAATAAAACATCTTAGTTGGAATTTTGAAATTTCAAAATTTAGAAGTTCAGTTAGAAGTTCAGTTATAGTCCACAGTCTATTTGATTTATCAGACAAAACCAATACTCCGTATCGCTCTTTGTATAAGGCTATGGTTTCCTAATCGCTCTTTGTTCAACTTCAAGTATGGCGCGGGTGAAATAAATATTATGTTAGCAACAAATAGGATTCGAGACTTTTTATAACTAGGCCTATCTAAGGAGTGGTAAAGGAACACATAATTTGGTCTAATTATACTATAATAGAACTCATAAGGAATATATAATTAATCAGTAGTTCCGACATGTGTTTATCAGAAATTATTACTGAAATGGAGAGAATAATAGATAAGTTAGTTTTGGCTAATGTTTTAATTAAACTCTTTAATACGGGCCTTCCTTGGCTAACCAATAACCTATCAACAAGTACGGATATATAACTGGCTTTTGTTATGATGAAGTCACATTGAACGGTGGATATATATATTATATTTACAAAAGAAAAAGAAAACAAGGCATAATACATCGTGGTCCTATCCCCCATTCGGGAAATTTATGGACATAAGAGTCAAAATACTAATAAATTAAAAGTAGATTCGGAGGGGAGTTCCAAGAAGCGATGGCATCTAGAAAATCTTAATGGGTTTGTACTTTTGCATGGTAACACGCAAGGGGACACGTAGTGACTTGTAATTAGCTAACTACGTAATCAATAACTGATTAAATTAATTAACCTGGCTTAATAATTAGTGTTAGAGGGGGGATTAGCACCCCCTGGTTTAACTCGGTTCGAACCGAGATCGGTTCAATCAAGACCGGTTTACGATGGTTCGGATCGAGGATAAGTCGGCCCGAAAACATTGGGCCGAGCTCGGGATCTCGCTGAAAGCCCACCTCGGCTACCGATCTAGGCCCATCACAAGCCCATTCCGTTACAACAGATGAAACCGGAATATTTCCTCTTTCCCGCCGATCTCGGAAATGGAAATATTCCTTGCGAATAGACCGCCAAAGAATAAGGAATATATCCTTATCTCGGAGGGGAATCCGGAATATTTCCATTCCCTAATCGAGCAAGGAAAAGGGAATATTCACATTTAGAGCCACCTCAAGACAATATAAATAGAGGAGAAGGTTCATTCATCAAGACATCCACAACTCCCGCGGAGACAGAGAATACAAGAGAAAGCTCATTACCGATCTCAAGTCTTCTGTCTTTGCCTTCTTACTTAAACTCTGTTGTAACCGCCGACTTAGATCAATAAACGAGATTCCGATTAAAAGTACTGTTTTACCCCTTTTTGTGTGATTTACGGATCAACAATTAGTCTACCCTACGATTGTCCAAATTGAAAGTGGGACGAAACTGATAAGTGATGGACTGATGTTGAGACCTGAGAGTTAGGAGTAAAACTCACACACTCACACATTAAACTTATTTCTCCAAACGTTTGAGAAATCAAAATATATCCGTATTTACCTAGTTTAATAAATGTTCATGGTTATTTAGTATAAGTATCCGATCCTTTAATTAATGACACCATTTTGTTTACATATAGACCATATACCCTAGTGAAAATAAGTGATTATCTTATAATCAACTAGTTCAATTCTTCAATCGTATATATATAATAGCTATATAAATGTTAAATATAATTGAGTTATATGGTTTTACTTTACAGACGTCCCTATAGATAGTAAATGAAATTATAAAGAACATGTCATACTTTCTAAAAGAAGAAGGCTGCACACATATATTTTTTTTGATTGAATCAGATCAATTATATATAGATCAATTATATATGGCTTAAAGACATTGATTAATACTCCCTCTGTTTTAAAAAGAATATCATTCTAGCATTTTTTTTGTTACATAAAGAGTGTCATTTTATATTTTCAATGCAAATTTTTTATTAAAAATTCAGTTTTAACCATAGTGTTTTAATGTATTAATTAGAAAGAGAATTTTAATGTATTAATTAGAAAGATAAAATATAATTTTTATTAGTTTTCTTAATTTGTGTGAAAATTGTCAAAATGACACTCTTTTTGAAACGGTGGGAGTATGTATTAAGAAAATCTATTATTAAATTAAAAGCATTGATTACATCTGCCCTCACTCTCACCTGCTGCTTCTATACCTAACTATATAATTATAATGGAAAAATTCTATAAAAATATTCCAACTTTATTCCAATAAATTTTTTAATATTTGAACTATTTTTGTATCCAGTAAAATACTCAAACTATTTATTTTGTCTATTTTAAATATCCAACTACGAACCGTGTGCTCATTTTACAACCCGACGTTAACATATGTATACAAACCTATACACAGTTTCATACAGTGTTTATATTTAATAATAAAATATTAATAAATAAATTACATTCAATTTTCATAAAATCCCCAAAAATCCAAAAAAATCCGATAAAAAATCCAAAACATTATAAAGTTAAGAAAAATTAATTTTAAATTTTAAATAAAAATATACTCCACGAGTAACTCAAAAATATATTTTATTTTATCTTTTGAATTTTTGAACTAAAATATTCTAAAAACTCAAAAATACAAAAAACCAAACAAATTTTCAAAAATTAATAAAAATTTAAAAATCCACGAATAACACATCACTGTTAAAAGAAAACCTCACTAAATATTATTGTTCTTCATTAGACTTCATCAAATAATCACGTTCTGTCGAATACATTCCGGAAAGTCTAAATGTTATGTATTAGACTCTCCACTTTGGTGTTGTTTTTCGGAAGTTTAAATGTGATGTATCCGACAAAATGTGATTATTTGACGAAGTATAACGAAGACCAATAATATTTATTAATGTTTTTTTTAACTTTGATGCGTTATTAATGAATTTTTGAATTTTTATAAATTTTTGAGAATTTGTTTGGGTTTTGGTATTTTTTGAGTTTTTAAAATATTTTAGTTCAAAAATTCAAAAGCTAAAATATAATATATTTTCATTTAAAATTTAAATTCTTTTTCTTAACTTTTTAATTTTTTGGAATTTTTTTTAATTTTTGGGGATTTTTTAAAAATTAAATGAAATATTTATTTTTTTTAAAAAATATTTTATTATCAAATATAAATACTGTATCAAACCGTATATAAATCCGTATACATCTGTTAACGTCGGGTTGTAAAATAAGCACATGGTTTGTAATTGGATATTTAAAATGGGCAAAACAAATAGTTTGAATATTTTACTAGGTACAAAAATAGTTCAAATATTAAAAAGTTTATCGGAATAAAATTATAGTATTTTTATGGAATTTTGCCAATTATAATAGCAAAAACTTGCCAACAGTTTTATATAATCCACCATCGAAACATAATCCACCAAAAACGTTTTTTTTACCATAATTTATAAAGAAATTCAACATTTCTCTGACAGTAATGCATTTTACATAAATTAATAAAAAAATATATTTATTTATATATATATCTAATAAGATTATTAAATCACCTCCAATACATATATTTAGAAGGTATTAATGATGGATCTTAAAAAAATAATAATAAATTTAATCAAAAAATTAGGTTTTAAAATTAGATCCGTGTCTAATACTAAACCCGTATCTTAATAAAATCAACACTTTTCTGCAGGATCCGTGTCTAAAAAAATTGTTTTAGACACTCTTACATAAGTTAACCATTGGAGATGCCCTTAGCTGACGGAATCGTGATCAACATTAGGCATTACCTAATGCCGTGCCGTGTCCACTGAATTAGATATTTCGATTATTATAAAGTATTATCCTCTGTTCAAAAAAGCGGCCAAGGCGGCCGATTACGCGGCATTCATGCGCTAGGCGGCAGTGAGCCACCACGATTTGGACCAAATCGGGTTTAAAATCGGATTTTCTGGAAAAACTGTCTTATTTTCTTCGTTTAAGGCTACATATCAAAGATAAATGTCGAAACTATACTAATTTAAGTAGAAATAACATGAAAGATCAATAAAAACAATGAAAAATTGAAGACAACAATGGCGGCCGTCGAGATTTAGGGTTGCAGAATCGTGACCCTAGTAAGAAGAAGATGAATGTAAAAAGACTTTCTTACCCTTCATTAAACTTAAAGAACAGAAATTGTCCTTCCCCATATTTGAACCCGTTACCCGTAAGTCAAATAATGGCAATAAAACCACGCGACCAACCTACGTTATGTTGTTTGTATGACATTTTCCATATATTGAAAAAACCCTAAAATTAATCCCCGATTAATCCCCGATTAATCTCTGATTTTTTCGCTGCGCCCCACCTCGACCGCCCAACTAGCGCCTAGCAAAATTTTGAACATTGGTATTATCCAATGATTTAGTAAGAATATGGGACAAAGCAAGCTTATCCAGTTATCCGTTAACGACAATATATATATTTGTTTCTTAATAATTAGAAAATGAGAGATATATATATATATATATATATATATATATATAATATATGATAATATTTGTTCTATATACTAATACTTCGTTAAAAAATCAAAATTTCAGTATGACAAAATTATCGATTTATTCATTAATTGCAAATAATAAAAAATATTTACCAATGCTTATAAAGATTATAAATTTTTGAAAAAAAAATTAGCGGCGGTTATATAAATAAATCCGAAAATATATAAAAGTCTTGATTTTCAAATTATATTTTTGATGTCTATAAATTTGGGTTTATGCATCGACTTATTTGCGTCATTAGTCATTTTTAAAAAACTTTCTTATTTTTTTAGTATATTTTTGTGTTCTTTTGTCTAGCAAAAGACCATTTTATCATGTTTTCTATTCGTTATTGTATTCTATATATTGATTTTGTGCAGTATTGTACATGGCATGATAAAAAAGTTAACATGTGTACAATACAATAAATGTTAATTTACAAAATAAATTTAGAAAATGCTAAACTTTTGTATCCAAATTTTAACTTTTGTAACGAAACATTTGCTTACATAAACAAAACAAAAAGTCAATACTTGCAAAATATGGTGGAAAATAACTGACATTTGGTCATAGTGTTTGATTTGAAATAATTAATGATACAAAATACCCCTTTTGTTTCTAAAAGATAAATTTTTAGAGTTTTTATACATATTAAAAAATTAATATTCACCTATAAATATATAAAAAAAATTTCAATAAACAATTTTCTATGATTCTAAACTAATAATAACTAAAAATTTAATTATTTTCAATAAATTCTAAAAATTTGTACCATTAATTAGTAAAAAATGCATAAAAAATTGAAAACATTAATCTTTTTGAAACAATTTTTTTTCTAAAACATCTATTAATAAAAAAAAAATATAATGATATATATATATATATACTTGTGAACATTCAATGATACGATATTGTTTATTGATATTTTCTCTCTATTTCATTACAAGTGTCATTTAATATTTTTCATACATATTATAAATATATATATATATATATATATATATATTATTATTTTTTGTTATCATTTTGGACCATAACATGCCAGTGTAATAGTCAAATAACCCCACACATAAAGAATAGGGAGTAAAACCAAATATTACTATATAATATTTATTACTAATATATTACTATAAAACCAAATATCATCAATAATTTGTATTTATCTTTTATTTATTACTATATAATATTATATATGTTTCTTATTGGTAGCTTTTTATAGTTTTCACACACATAAAAAAAATGTTCAATCATAAATGTATAATTTTTTATATTAAATATTTTTCTATGATTCTAAACTAATAGTAATTCAAAAAATTTAATTATTTTTAATAACTATTTTTGAAAACTAAATTTTGTCATCAGTAAAAATGCATTGAAAACATAAAATATCTATTTTTAAGAAACAAAAAAAATTATAAAAATCATCAATAAGAAACTGAGTGAGTATGATTTTAATAATTCATTAACTAAAAATGAGGATAAAACCAAGAATTTATCAAAAATCTGTATTGCATATATATAACGACACCTATAATAAAAAAATAACATTTAAGTTTTAAAATTTAATAGATTAAAACCCGGAATAGTGCTGAGCGTCTACATCTATTTTAACCTCACGAGTTTTATTTTATAAAAATAGGACGAGGATTATCAACAAAACAAAATTAAATCACACATGTTCCACCAATCAGAATTCGACAACTCGATAAAGATATGAAGAAAAAGGTTGGACCGAATTGGGAAAAGTGCCTAAATGGGTTTGTGCCACGTGTGGATTTGTTTGTGTCAGAGTCAGTAAAGTAAATGAGTGTGATGTTTTGAAACTGGTCGTTTTATCTGTGACACATGTACATTTATGGAGAGAGGAACCTCTTTCCCGTCGTCACTCTTTAGTCTTTAGTTTGTTACTTTATTCTAAACTTACAACAAATGAGTAGTTTACTCTAAAACAAAATAAGATTTTTTTTTAATACCAAAAAACAAATTAAGTTTCATACCTTGTTCTAAATTTATTTGTCGATTGTCAGTATCAATGTATATTTCAGTCTATAACATATTTTAATACTAATTACTTCATAACAAAATATTTTTAAAATAAATGCTTGTATGTTACTTTTTATTTTTAAAATTTGTAACATGATGAAGAGATAAGATTTTTTTTTCTAAAGTGCTATCTCCATTGATGTAGCTTTCTGCTGAAGAGAGTTAACTATCTTTTATATAGTAGATTTATGACTCCAGCAAAGCAATCACATTCATCAAAACGATTATACATCGATGATTCCCTTAACTCGATTAATCGACAAAATAGTAAAAAATCGAATAAACTTTTCTTAACTATCATAGCATCCCCTAATATCACAATTTGCTTTAATGATTATTTACTGGAACTAATTACCGAAAATGTGTTATATTTTTTTCTTTCAAAAATAAAATAAAATGTGTTCTATTTTTATTTCGATGTCATTTTTATAAAAAACATTTGGTTTCACAGTTTTTTTCTTTCTTTTTTTTTTCTTCTACAAACAATAAAATTATATTCCAAACAAAAACTACTTTGTTAGTTTGTAATCTTTTAATGACAATTACTTCTATATGTAAAATCTAATAAAATTTATTATGTCTGATAAAATTTAATAAAATTTGTACTATCTGAATATTAATTATGTGATACAGACCATAAAAAAGAAGTATTATCTAATATATGTGTTCAGATAAACGATCGCATAGATTTCGCATTGGCAAATTGTAAATTCGACAACAACTTGTTTAATCACAATTTACAAGAAAAAGCGGGGGTAGACTAACAACGTAAAATATGCCTTTGTTACCTCATATGATAATGACTTCATGTATAAATAGCTTCGGTGTAATGCGTTTCATACAAATTTATAAATAAATTAAATAAACAAACATATGCATTCCACCAATTAGATGACGATGATTTAAAAAGTTAGAATGGAAATGTGACAAATACATCATTTTAAATAATTAAATAAAAAATACAAAAACAAACCTTTTTCATTATGGAAGGAGTACAAATAGTTGGACCTCGAAATGGTCGCTCCGAATCAGTTTATATATTAGATTAATCTGTTGAAGAAAATAATAATTTTACGCTGGCTAAAATTACGATTTTAACCATACTCATTCTTTTATGTCGTATTCTTATGCTGCATGTCTTTTTATTTTTTGATTGCTATGGCCCTGTTCGTGTTTGTCTACCGCCAGACGTTGCAGTTGTCGTTTGGCAGCCACGCGACTAATCGCGTTTGGTCACAGGTCGCAGCCTCATGCAGCAAGCAAACGAACATACCTATATCTTTAAAATGACTAGCCTCTCTAAATTTAAGAGTGTATCGTCCTCTGCCTCTACATCTCTAATGGCAAAGAAGTAAACATAAGATTATCAGGAACCAGGAGAGATCTAAGAACGTAACTAAATCCAAACACAAACCTACGAGACTCGAGCTTCTTTCTTTCTAAAGCTCACCCCGAATATACAGAGGCTGTTCAGACTAACATTATGTATGTTCACGGAAACTCACCAGTAAGCATCCACTTCTCTCTTCCATGTTGACCAAACATAAGCACCTCAAAGAAAGAAAAAAAGAACAACGCGACAAGACGGATATCCAACAACAAACCAAATTTGATACAGAGCGTAAATAAATAATCAAAATAACTTACTGATGGCAACTTTCTTTTCCACGTTTTTGATTAACTCTTTGCGTTTACCTCGTGAATAAAAAACAATGGACAAAAACGTATGAGGACATATATAATAAACCAACGGACCACAATAACTTGAAAAAAGAAACTGCGATCTCTCTCTTCCATTGAAGTCTGCGAGTCAATTGTGTGTACAGCTCTTTATAACAGTAACTCATCCCATTAGGTTCTAAAGTAAAAGAGAGGCACACACCTTCTTTCAGTTTCACGGACGACTCATATTTACACATGAATCCGAATAAATGGTACACTAGTATGCCCTGAATCTCCAGGCAACACAGCAACGCACTGAGTTAAGAATCAGAGAGATGAAAAACAGTTTTTTGAGTAAAGAGGAAAATACCAAATCCAACCAGTTGACTTCTCTATGCTCAAATATATTATTTCAAATCTTCTCCTCCAAATGATGACAGTGTCTCTCTGCTAGCACTTTGGAGGAAATGTCGGCATGAAATCTTGGGATTTTGGGAGAGGGACTTCATGGAACCAACCATGGTTGAGAGCTTCTTCCACTGTTAGACGTTTCTCAGGGTCCAAAGTTAGTAAACTATTCAGCAAATCAAATCCACGTTCTGAAAGAATTTGAACACCTACAAATGATATAGCTGGAAACTTCTTACGCAACAAATTGTACCTGTAGAAGATAAAAAGATCAACAACATTAACATCAACAGCCACCTATAGCAAGCAATAAACGACATCATAAGTACATGAAAGAGTACTCACGGTTGCATAGGAAACTTGGCTTTAGCATTGGGCAACGATGAGAATCCAGGCCAGATTTCTTCGCTTGGTGTTCCAAGGACCGCAAAGATCTACATATATACACAATAACTAAGGATTAGATATTAATCACAGAAAAAACGAACATAAAGAAATTAAAAAAAAAAAAAAATTACCTTTTGAAGTTGGTCAAGTTCACTCTTGCCGGGGAACAAAGGCTTTTGAGACAACATTTCCGCCATAATGCAACCGATTGACCACATATCAACAGCTGTAGAGTACTGTTTTGCTCCTAGAAGAAGTTCAGGTGGCCTGTACCACTGAGTAATAACCAACTGGGTGTAGGGCTTGATAGGGCTCCCATACTGGCGCGCCATCCCAAAATCACATATTTTTAACTCCCCTGTGTTGTTCATTAGGAGATTAGATGGCTTCAGATCCCTGTGGATAATCCAATTCGTGTGAAGGTAATTCACACCCTCCAATAGCTGCATCATCAAACACTTGACCTCGCTGGTGCTAAAAGGTTGTTTCTTTCTCTCCATTAAGCCCTTTAAGTCATGTTCTAAGTGTTCCATGACCATATAAACATCACTATCGTTTTTCCCTCCAACCACAACTTCCTTCACGTTCACTATGGAAGGGTGGTTGCAAGACAAAAGTATGTTAATTTCCCTCAAAGATGTCAAAGGGAATCCGTACTCTTCTTCGAACTTATCTTCCTTCATCTTGATCTTTTTGAGTGCCACAATCTCTTTTGTTTTCCCATCCCTTGCTTTATAGACAATTCCATAAGTTCCTTCGTTTATCTTGTTTAGCTTCTGTCATTCACATACCTGCTACCAAGCAGCATGTTCATCCCTCCCTGAGCCGAAAAATCTGGTTCTTCATTTTCTAACACATCATGATCAGAACTACAATACTCATGATGAGAATATTCACCAGCGCTAGGCTTATCTAAGCTGTGAGGTCCACTGCCAGATCCAGATGAATTGCACTGCTGTTCTTCAGAGACCACTAAATCCACGCACTCCGGAGTAAGACTGCTCCTGTTCCATCTGCTAGTCTTGGGAACATTATCAGCGTGAGATATTAACTCCTCCTTGGGGGAAGTTAAACCAGTCCCCCATCTAGATGTATTAACAGGTGGTGTCTGCATCACTTGTTCTTCCTCCAACTGACCCTCCTCCAAATCATCAGTAGGGTGTTTCTCAGACAGCCGAGCTTCTGAGGGCTGCAAAGGCGTCTGATGACCAGGTTGTGGTGACATCACAAGATTGACCTCGTCATGTGAAGAAGTTGTCCTGGTAACACTTATATCAACATCCTGATTGGGTATCAGATTTGTAGTCGGAAGAGTGAGAGGAGACTTGGTCTTCTCCCTAGACGGAGCTTTAGCCGCTTTATCTTCTACATCCCACACGATGGGGGAAAACTTCCTCCTTTTCTCAGGGGGTCTCTGAACCTCCTCTTTCTCTCGTACTTCTCCTTTCTCAGAAGCCAAACGTGGTCGGTGACGGTCATCATCTTTCCTCCTGAGATCTTGGCCGTTAGGCCTTTTGATTTGACGCCTCTCGCCATCTCTACCACTCTGTCGTAAATGTACATCACGAGTACCATTCCTGTAAAAGTCGTAGTCTTTTTTGGTGGCAACAGAACTTCTGGAGACGTCAACTCCCCCAGCCGCCATCGTATTCTTCTCAATGAGAAATTGATCGAGAGAGATAAAAAAAAACACCAACCCTAGAAACAACCCCAATTAACGAAACACTAGGGAGAATCAAATCACGATAAGCAGATTCGATGGATTGTTCAATTAATTTTCAGAAATCGAACCAAAAAAGACGATCAATGAACCAATTAAGAAAAACACTCGACGATATTCAAAATCAGAATCAGAAAGAAAGAAAAAAAGCGAAACCCTAGAAACTCAATTTCCAGGAACGCGATAAGTTTTCCCCTTCCTCTCTTCCGATTCACACAAATACCGGAAGGTCTTACCGGACGGCGAATAAGAAACCGGAAGACGGGATGGAGGAGATCGATATATGAGCCGATGCGATTGTGAGGAACCTCGTCAAGCTTTTTCTCGGAGACACAAATATAAAAAGAGATACGCGTTTACAATATGGTTTCGTGCCTTTTATTATCACTAAAGGTCGGCTGCTCCAATAATTTCCTTTTCTATAATTTAATGTATACGGTGTTTGCGGGTGTACGCTAAGCTATAATTTAGGACCGTTAGATTTCATCGGTTAATCCACGACGGTGTAGAGCCGTTGGATTTTATGTAGGGTAGCTGTATAAAGAAAATTTAACATTTGAGGACAAAACTTATAAGGCTTCTTCTACTTGTCTTTTAGTAATCTCCAAGGAAACCCACATACGCGTATGGATTTCTAATGGTTACAAAACCTGAAAGAACCAACTAAAACCAAATCGATTATAAGGATGCCCAAGCCTAGAAGATGTGTATGCAATAATATGCATTGTAATATATATATGGAAGGTTAATTTCCAATTAATTTATAATCTTGAAAACATAATTCTAATATGCACTACTAAATGACTATAGTTTTGTGGTTAGTCGACGAAAAAATAGTTTTCTTGTGTCTAATTTTTTATAAAATTAGTAAAATATTTTTCAACTTTTGTAAAAATATAGCAAGATTTTGAATATATTTTTTTTCTTTGAATATATATGAATTGATTATTATTTTAAAATATATAGTATTAAAAATAATTAAGAAATTAAATAATAAATAACATTTTTAATGCAAAATATATATTTTTCATATTCTAATCAATAATTTTAAAAGACTATTATATCATTTCCTATTTCAATTATTCTTTGTTATTTGTAATGGCATTTCATGTAATAACTTACAAAACAAAATTCATATTTAAAAATGTCTTCTAAATAATATCATAGAGATAAAACAATGAGTTAATAATTAATTAACAAAAAATGTTCAAAATATTAGTTATTTTAGATTTGAAATAATCAAAATATTCGAAACACCGGAATGTCTTTATTTATATTTGTCAAAATTAAACAAATTTTCTTGTAAAATTGAATTAAATTTAATTAAAAAAATTAAAATAATTAAAATACCCGAAATAACTTAATCATCAAAAAAATATTTCCGGTTCTTTTTATATTATCCAAAATTATTATTAAGACGAAAAATAGTTAATATCATTAATTTTTGAGAGAGATACAAAATTCAAATTCTCTCTACTTCCATATTCTCTCTCTAGTACTTGCATTTTCTCTTTTTTTACATTTTTTAACGGTAATCCACATATTGATCATAAATAGATCAGACCGGATAACCATTGTTTGATTTATGACTACACTGTACACCGAGTCAGTAACATTTGACTTTCTGAAAATGTAATATCGAGATAAATTTGACTAGACACTGTTAGATTTTTGCTTTTTTAGCTTTCTTGACTACATTGCTGATTTCAGGAAACTAATTCTATCTGGTTTATGTTATGTTATATTCATTCATTATAGCCAAGGGGTAAATGTTTTTGGTAACATTTTTATTTATTTCTCTCTCTCTCTATGGAAATCTCGATAGCCAAGGGGTAAATTCATCCCCTTCTCCGATTCTAGTTTACAGCAATCTACCTTGTTGAAATTGACAACGAAAATGCTCTTTCATGTGGTTTTTTCAAGTAACAAAACCTATTGGATATCATATAAAGAAAACGATAGAGAAATTTCGTCTTTCACTGAGAACCGATGCAGTAATATTTGAAGCGGGCCGTTATCTCAAAGCTTAGACGCATTGCCATCTATAGCGAGTTTAGTAAGCTCCCGACGCAGAATCTTCCCAGCAGGATTTTTTGGGATTGCGTTTATGAAGGCAACTCGTCTTACCTTTTTATATGGAGCAACCTACACAAACAAAGTACTGTACATAAGCAAAACCCAAACATATCAAATCTTAAAAAACCCAAACCAACATTCTAGAGTAATAATGGTTGCGAGCATTACTTGTTTAGCTACGAAATCAATGATTTGCGCCTCATTGAGATTGCTTTCTGGCTTCCTCACTATGAAAGCCATTGGAATCTCTCCTGCATCCTCGTCCGGAAACCTTGAATTGATGATCCATGTCGGTATCAGAAGAAAAAGAAAGAAAAAAACATTCTTCAAAAGTTACAACATTGAATACAAATATTCTCTTTATACTCACGGAACAACTGCAGCATCAACCACGTCTGGATAAGACTGAAGAATCTGCTCCAACTCTACCGGTGGAACCTATTATGATGCTTATTGATCAATATAAAGACTCCAAAGACCACATCTCCTTTTTCATTTACTATATATATAATTTACCTGATAGGCCTTGTATTTGATCAGTTCCTTTAGCCGATCAACAATGTATAGAAACCCTTCGGAATCAATGTAACAGAGATCACCGGTCTTTAGCCACCCTTCTTCTTGATCTAATGTCTCAGCAGTTGCTTTCTCGTTTTCCACATAACCTGTGATCTCATCAATCAAATCACAAATTTAAAAGCAATCAATAATACACAAGCTCAGAACAGAAAGAGTGAAACGCTCGAGCATTGCATACCTTTCATGATGACTGGTCCACGGAGCCAGAGCTCACCGTTCTTTCCCGGTGGCAAGGCTTCTCCGGTGGATGGATCAACGATCTTGGCTTCCATATTCTCAGAGATACGACCAACTGAGCCGTATCTCACCGTCTCTTCAGGTCCAAACGTCGACGAGGCTGGTCCGGAGCTCTCTGTCAAGCCATAACCCTGTGAAACCATCTGATACGATGAGAAGGGTATATTTCAGGAAGAAGTCAAGATTTGAAGAAGTGAATGAAGCAAAAGAAGGAGAGGAAGACGCGTGAACACGTTATTGAGCGCATGTGATATTCATTTACTTGTATGTTGAAAATAGAAACAGATATAAATAGTCACAGGGAGAGAGAGAGAGGGGGGTTATGCACAGATTGGTAAAAGCAAACGTATGTGTTTGTTGAGAGTAGAGACATTGTAATCTCTCTCTCTGGATATCGATCGTTGCAGGTTTACATTCGGATATTGAATAAAGAAGGATTACAGCTTTGTTCTTATCACCATCACAGAACCAGTAAGTTATATCAATGAGCAAAATCTTGATTAAGATATTAGATTCCAAGAATCATGAAATTGGGTCCAGTCCAAGATTCTTATATTAGTTTTTACAGGAATCTCGCCAAATGAACGATACAGGAATCTCGCCAAATGGTGAATTTTGTGTAAACTCTGAACTAGTGTTATAAAAATGGATGTTAAAAAAGAGATTATTTCCTTGGAATGAAAAAAGAATACTCATTTGTTTACATATTTCACTGTCTTTACAGATACTAAGAGACCTTATTGATCTATCTCTTCTCTTTGAGGAAGCAATTATAATTAAACTTACAAGCTCATTGTCTGAGGCAAACTCAGCTCCAGAAAGTAAAGACTACAAAACACAACATCAGTCATAAAAATACTAGAGAGAGGAACTAAGGATGCAAGCGCTGTTTCGAAGCCTCGGTTTTCGGATCCGCGTTCTTACCTGGCAGACATACCAGCAAACACGGCCTTCACAGCTTGTTTCTGTCCAGCATAATCAAAATGCCAAAGGAAGCATCGTGCAACGTTAGGAAAGCCATGATTCAACCAACATGTATATTGATACGTTTTAAGTCCATTGATTTTTATATAAAGTATCGATTTTGTGCAGAGTTCCTCGTTGAATAGATAAGCTGCATTGTAAGGAAGATGTATCCATTTATGATACCCTCTCAAAACTCTAAAGAGAACAGGTACTACTTGTACAGAAGAAGCAAACTCTAAGGAAAATTTGCGGAGGCGGGAATCGAGTTTGGTGATGGTGGTTTAGAAATCGAGGACTGGTTTTCTTCGGAGATGATGGATGCGAAGTGAAGAAAGGATTCTTAATTGTTCTCATCGTTTTCGCCATTGAAGCTCTGAGTGTTTGAGATTCAGTTGCAGAGACTTTCTGATTCTTGTTTTCCCGGGAAACTAGTAACCAATCGAGAAATTCCAAATCGCCCTCTGTATTATTTAATTTGCAATGAGCAAGGCCTTAATTATATGGTTTATCATTAAATTGCCCCTGCCATTTTAACATATAATACCGAATTGGTGATTATGATGTGTCAAAGACTCAAATTACAAGTTACGACCGGTCATCGTTTCGGTTCGTACTCGACCGGTCCGGTATGTTTATTGGCTCTCTATCCAAGAAGTTATTATCATTAAATAGAGAAAGTAGAATCAGTCTTCCCTAGAGTCATCTCAGATCCTTGTGTTTATAAAGTATAAACCTAGTTCAAGTACCATCTCTTCTCAGTATCAGATTCCGAGTTGACGATTCGATAAATTACTTGTCAAAGAGAAAGAGGAATGTACGAATATGCAGGGGAAAAAACTCCTTTCTCAGACAGGAGACAACAGAGAATATTCAGGATCGTTTCGATCCAAAGTATAAATTATTTTCCAGATTTTTAAAATATTAGTCGAAAGGGCAAGCGCAAAGACTAAAAAAAAACTGTCATTCCGCAGATCAGTGGATATATAGATGTGTGTCTCTCTTGTAGGAAGCAAAAAGAATGGATTCTAACCAGGAAGATGATTTGTCTTTGATCACGAGGACAATGCTTTATGAACCTCTGCTGTCACGTCTTGAGGAGGCTTCTCGGCATGGATGTTTGTAAGAACGGCTTTCTTCCCGTAGTAATCAATCACCTGTGAGCAAGGGAAGAATATGAACATGAACATGCTCACAAAAGAGAAGCTATGATACAAAAACACAGTACAAATTTCCATTTCAATAAACCTGGAGAGACCAGGAGATGTGTTGCAAAAAATAGGTGGGATATATGAAATAGGAATCAATACCGGTTCAGTTTGACTGTGAAAAGCTGCAAGCCTCGACCTTAGAACTTCAGCATTATCATCTTTGCGTTGGATCAGAGGCTCTCCGGTAATCTTCAATGGCAAATAATGAAGAGAACCAGTTGTTTAACAGATGTTTGGGCGATAAACAAACAAAAGATATCAAGATTTATTGTAACTCTTACATCATCAACTCCAGGGGTTTTGGGAGGTGAGAATTTTGTGTGGTAACTCCTGCCACTAGATGTGTGGATCCATCGCCCAGTTATTCTTTCCTCCAAGACTGAGTCATCGATAGCAAAGTTGAGAACTTTGTCGATTTCAGTTCCTCGCTTCTTAAGCATCTCATCGAGCTGTAAACAGAAGACAAACCACCCTGGTTAGAAGTTGATTACAGTAAAATCCAAAAGAGCAAAAAGAGAGACCGAAGAAACAGTGAGTTTTCTACCTTCTCCGCCTGAGTAACAGTCCTTGGAAACCCATCAAGGATAAAACCTTTCTGACATTTTGGCTTGTTCATGGCTTCATCGATTATACCAACAACCAAATCATCAGAGACAAGCTCTCCCTGTAAAAAAAAAAAATCCCAAAAACGTCAATAATCCAATCTACAAAAGCACAGGAAACAATGAGCAAACAAGATCTCTCTCAAAGATGGAAAAAAAGAGCTGACCTTGTCCATAGCTTCTTTGGCCTTGACACCAAGAGGGGTCTTAGCAGCAACAGCAGCTCTTAACATGTCTCCAGTGGATAAGTGACACAAGCAATACTCATCCTTCACTACTGGAGATTGAGTACCTTTCCCTGACCCAGGAGGTCCTGCAATTCACACAAAACAAAGTTTTCTCAACACTCCAAAATACACAGGTGGAATCATCAGCACCTTGATTCTCACAACGAAAGAGACAACTTGTTCACACATTTTGAAAACACGACACAAGAACCCTGAATTTCACCAAATATCTTTGCTATGGTTTAAGACTTTAGATCTACAAAGTCTCAGAAATCACATAGGTGCACTAAGCTGCAAATTGATTCCCCAAGGAAAGAGACAACATATTCACACATTCATAACACAGAAGGGCATCACCATTAACATTCCAAGTATCTTTGCCATGGTCTTAAACTCAGGTAGCAGACCCAAATAATGAAATTTTACATCCAAAAACCAAACCGAACCAAATTGAGATTTTTTTTTTAATTTCATCATTCCAATAACACGAAACACGACCCGAGTTCGAGCTCACTGATACTATCTCTAAGATCTAAAAGCACCCTCCCAACAAGTTTTGAAATTTCACCATAAACACAGTATAATTCTCCACAGAAAAACAGTCAAACACAAAAGAAATTCTGGATCCAACGACATTACAACGAAAAGCGAGCAAATTTTAGACGTCGCCGAGAGATAAAAGAAAAAAAGGAACCGATTGATGACAAACCTATGAAGATGAGGCGTTTTTCGGGCTTTGGGGAACATTTGAGGCGGCGGAGAAGCTCAGACATGAGATCCACCATCTGAATATCTTCCAAGTTCGCCATAGCTGATCTACTTTCGCTTCTGTTTAGCTCAAAGTCTTCGTTGTTCTCGAAAAGGTTTTTCCAAATCGTAAGTCCAATGGATATAACAGTAAACCGGGTTCGGTTTCGCAAAGTCGGGTGTCTTAATTTGGGTCGGTGCTCCTGATATCTCGTTCGTGGATGATTCATGATTGTGACTATATCCTTAAAATCATATAAATTTGAGGAATTGCAAAAACTAGTAATCGATAATGCATAAATTAGTTGTGCAGTTTTTGAAACTGTACACTCATTACTATTAGACCAAAAAATCCTTAATCTAGTGTTTATTAGAAGGATTGTATACTAGACTGTATACTAGACATGGGTCCACCTATGTTGTAGTTTAGATATGTTTTTGTGTTTTTTTTTTTTTTATTACTTCCGAAGGGAAAAGGTTTAGCAACATATCATCATCTCTCACAACCTATAAATCCACCATTTAGAAAACCGAGTTAGGCGATTTGTCGCCGTAAACTATCATATATTAACCCGGCGAAGGCGATTCACGAAGACGATTTGTATCCCCAATCCTCCGCTGTCATACCCCGCCAAGACCACTGTAGACAGAATCAAAAGTCGGAGCAAGTTGTTGTCGAGCCGAAGAATTCATCAAGGTATTCTCTCGGTTTTTGGCACCTTAAATTGACTACTCCTCATAGAATTTTGCATAGTTGGTTGAAAAGAATCCGAAAAAACGAAACCAGAAGAGCCTAAGTGCTAACTAAGGTCCTTTTTTAGATGACTGATTTGGATCTTCCGAGAAGAATTATCTCAGCCGGTCAAGAACCATGGGGACATAGAGCAACCTCTTACTAGAAAATGAGCATTATACAAGACCTGTAGCCGCACTTGATGACATTTGAATCATGTTTATATATGGTTAATTTAGTTAACATCATAACTATGTCAAACTTGCAGGATCATGTTAACTTTGTTTTATGTGTGTAGTTCGTTATTCATTTTGTTGTTCATGTCAATTATTGGGATAATTATAGATAACTGAAAACATGGTTATTGTGATAGTATTGTTAACACAATAACTATGTCAAATTTGTCGGATCATGTTCATATATGGTTAATTTAGTTAACACCATAACTATGTCAAATTTGCAGGATCATGTTAACTTAGTTTTATGTGTGTAGAATGTTTTTCATTTTTTCATGTCAATTATTGGGGTAATTGTAGGTAACTGAAAACCAAGTTATTGTGGTAATATTGTTAACACAATAATTATGTCAAATTTGTCGGATCATGTTCATATATGGTTAATTTAGTTAACACCATAACTATGTCAATTTACGGGATCATGTTAACTTAGTTTTATGGGTGTAGTACGTTTTTCATTTTTTTGTTCACGTCAATTATTGAGATAATGTTAGATAACTGAAAACATGGTTATTGTGGTAGTATTGTTAACACAATAACTATGTCAAATTTGTCGGATCATGTTCATATATGGTTAATTTAGTAAACATCATAACTATGTCAAATTTGCAGGATCATGTTATCTGGACAACAATACAAATAACTGTTAACTCCACATTAACTTGGTAACTTGATAACTTGTTACCTTACTATGTTTTGCATGCTTAGTTCGAAGATCGATTCCCATCTTCCATCATCCTTATTTGTTAACTATCATCCTTATTTGTTAACTTGTTAACTTTACTTGTTAACTTCACTTGTTAACTGGATAATTTAATTGGTTCACTTGTCTTTTTAACTTAATTGGTTAACAAGTTAACATGTGTTCGCCCTGTTTAGTGTTTTCCGCCTACAAAAAATATTAAAATTTAAGCTTTGGGTAAATATGTTAACTTGGTTACTTGATAACTTATTACCTTGATAACTTATTACCTTGCTAACTATGTTCTACTTAGTTCGAAGATCGATTCACATCTTACATCATCCTTATTTGTTAACTTGTTAACTCTACCATATAACTTATGTGGTTAACTTTTCTTGTTAACTTGACTTGTTATATTCACTTGTTAATTAAACTGGTTAACATATTCTCTTTGGCAACGAGTTATATTTGTGACTACTGTCATAATTTTGATTGTTGGTTGGTTAAAGATTTGATGTTTTTATTTGCGACCACACTGTTGACGGCATCTCCAACTAGTGAGACAGGTTGAAACTTACTTTGCTATCTTACCATGTCAATATATATAGTGCTAACCTTGTTATACTTGTTACCACTGTCATTATAATAATATTACCCCTGGTTAACCTTGTTATACTTGTTACCATGTCAATATTTCGAATAGAAACTAACATGAATCCGTTGTTGGCGGGATAACACTTCTTATTCTCGTGGTATATGAGTTAACTGGACAACAATACAAATAGCTTTTAACTTCACATTAATTAGCAACACTGTAAATCCTTCTCAATACTTTGAATGAGAACGAACTGAAACCCGTGTTGGCTGGATAACTCCTCATGTTGTCTCGTCATACGAGTTAATCATACAACAATACAAAAATTAGTTAACTTCGGCTTAAACAGTTAGCTGGTCAACAATACAAAAATTTGTTAAATCCCAAAACCTTCTCCCCTACTACATCTATTATATATCGTTGTTAACAACCATATCCCGACGAAAACTGATTATTACAATTAATTATTGTATAATAGTTTTCGACACACACCTATATATTGTTGGTTTTGTCATGTTACTGTTGGAGTTGTCCCTGTAACAGTTTTACCTGGGCAACCAAAATAGTTAACTGTTAACACCTAAGAAAATCAAATTTCCCTTTCGTAGTGATCGATATAAGAAAGAAAAACCAACCCAAAACTTTTGTAGGTGGAGTTATCCCGATAACATTTTTATCTGGGGAACCAAAACAGTTAACTGTTAACACTGGAGGGATCTATGTGGACCGAGCTATCCGGGAACTACCGCCACGCTCTAGCCCTTGCCTACCCAATTCCACGGTGGTCGAGTATGAGTTAACATTCCTTTCGGTACCCACCGTGATTACTCGCGTCCGAAGAATAATCCCCTCAAGGTCTGCGCGGATGGCCAAGAACAACGCAGCGTCTTCATCATCAACAAGGTTAATCAGAGATACCTTCTTCCAGTCTGGAGATTCAGTTTCTCGTCAAGCTTTATCGATGGATTCTCTGGTTTCGGTCATCAAGTTTTATCAATGGAGAGAGAAATCTTATTCAATATTTTTGTATATCTCCAACATTGCATTTAATGCTCTCTGATCAACACTCTCTCTTTCATGTAGGGGCAAATTGGACTACAATGAACCACCGAAATTGTACAAACCTAATTTACAATTATCTATTAACACTTCCCTTATTATTTGGTCAATCATATATATTAGTTCAATTCATCCTATAAATTTACATTATTACCACTCATTAAATGAGTCTTAAAGGATCTTTTTTTAACAAAAAAAAAAGTTATAAGTTATAAAAATATACTGAATCTACTAAAATTAAAGAAATGGAACATTTTATTTGGGTTTTAGAGTTTATGATTTACCTTTTTAGGGTTTAGAGTTTAGTTTAAGGGGTTTATGATATAGAATTTTAAGCTCAGAATTGAGATGTGAGATTGTTTTGTTAATTTATAAAAATATATAAATATCTTCCTGAGTGTGACTATTTTTCTTGTTTTTTTTTTGATAAAAAGAGTTCATTGTTGTTATAATTTACTCTGACGAATTAATGTTATTTATTCATTTTTGTTTCAATCGTTCCATAAAGAACAGGGGATTTTGATACACACACTATACCCAAATCTATAAAGCTTTTCTGTTTTAATAAGTGAAGAAACAGAATTAAGCTATGTACATTAATATTGGTCACCATCTTCAGCCTGTAACTGAGAAGCATACTGTAAATTCCACAAAATATCTTCGAACGATGGTCGGCTTAACGATTCCGGCGAAACACATTTGTTCATAAGAGTTATCACTCTTAACAGAGATCCGTTCCGACAACTAGTTTGTACTGTCGGATTCACCATTCTCCTCCTTCCTTCCTCGCTCTCCAATGATGCCTGAAAAAAACAGAGATCACAACTTTTTAATATGTACAAGGATATAAGTCTGTTTTTTTTTTTACTGTGATCTTGCGAAAACCGTACCAATTCATCTCGGAGAAATGCTTCTTCTCTAGCGGAAACAGATGGTCCAACGATCGATTGTAGAAGAATTAATCCGAAACTGTAAACATCGTCTTCTAGTCTTGACATTTGCCATGATTTTGCGATTTCCTGATCAAAAATAATTGCCATGTTAGTCAATGTTAAGATCCAGAATCACTAAGAATCACTAGGCTCAAAATTAATGTAACGGGCTTAACTGTGTTATGTCTGGTTGCTTCAGAGACAATGGAGAAACCATAATCACTCAGCTTCGCAAAACGGTGTTGGTTAAGCAAGACATTGTTAGTCTTGAGTCTATTACTGAAGAATCCAGGAATAACTCCAGTGTGAAGATAATGAACAGCCTTTGCAACTCCTGTAAGAACATTCAGTCTCTCTGACCAATTCATAGCCTTACCCGAACTATCATCTGCGCAAATAAGTTGTTTTCTTTTTCAAAAATCTCCAAACTTTTTTTCTTTGAAAAAGAAAGACAACAAAAGATTTGAGCTTTTGGAGATTAAACCTGAGAGACAAGATTGGAAGTTTCCATTTGGAATGAATTCATAAATCAAAAAGACTTGTTCGACGCTGTAATCATCTTTTCCTCCACAATCTATGCAATGACCCAACAAGCAAACGAGATTCGGGTGTCTAAGCTTCGCGAGCAAATCCAGCCGCAGTTTTAGATTCCTTATCGAGTATTTCTTCGATGAAGGCAAGCATCTTATAGCTACTTTTGTTCCATTCTCAAGATTTCCTTTGTAAAGCTGAAAGATATAAGCAAGTCTCAGAATCTATAGCTAAAGAAGATTGATGATGCTGAAAACACAAATGATTTCATGAACTTTACCGTTCCATATAATGAGCTTTCACCAAGAATCGCAGTTTTATCGAAGTTCTTTGTACCTTTAACTATCTCTTCTAAGGTAAACTGTCTACATACCGGTAAATCCTCTGATCCAAACTTGGATGTTTCAGAAATGTACCCTAATCACATTCAGAAACAAAAGAATTGTAAGTCAGTCTTTTTCATAATATTTGAGAATTACGGGGTTTTGGGGAAAACCTTACTTGGATTTGAAAGTATCTCAGAGGAAAATCCAATTGATGGATGATTATCATGAACTGTTTTATGGCTCAAATGCTTCTTTGTTACTCCTTTTCTTCTAAACAAGATGAATACACCGCAGATTAGAATCAAGATCGCCATTGATATACCAACGATCAAACCGACAAAAGCTCCTTTCTTCCCTTTTCTTTGTCCTGATCCATTTGCAGCCTCTGCTTCAGCAGTTTCCGCCTCGCGAACTTCTTTAACACAAAAAGATTCTGGATGCTGCTGTCTCTGGAGAGATAAACAGTTCCCATTGAATCTCACCGCCCAAACTTGCTTGGTTATTATGCAATGAGGGATTTTTCCGGTTAGCTTGTTGTCGGAAATGTCCACAAACCAGAGTTTGCTTCCACATTTCAGATCATCCGGAAGAGAGCCACTCAGAGAGTTCGACCTCAAATCGATATACTCGATTGTCGACAACGAGAGTAATGAAGAACGTAGCTCTCCAAATAGCTTGTTACTCTTAAAGCTAAGAACTTTGAGATTCGAGAACGAATCAAACCAGCTAGGTAATGTGCCATTGAAGAAGTTATGATCAAATCTGAAAGTTTCTAGCTTTACCATTGTAGACAACTTTGGTGGTACTGATCCAAACAGAAAGTTATTGCTCAAATCCAAATACTCAAGTGACGTTAACCGATGAAGTTTCTCAGGGAGATGGCCCCAAATCCCTAAAGAAGCCAAAGTAAGAACCCTAAGGGATTTTAGCCTTGACAGCGTAGTGAAAAATGATTCAATTGAGAATCTATCAGATAGAGTAACGTTAGGGATAGCAAAACCCTCAAAGCTTTTGGCCTTTTCTGATGATTTATCGCCGAAGATGTTAAGCTCCGAGACCGAATTAGAGAAACAAGTGATGTTCATCAACGGTGATGGTTGTAAATAGCAGAAACTGGTCTTGTGATCATACCAAGAATCGAGCTGTTTTGGGTATTCTAAGTGTTTTTTCAGCTGGAGAAGGACTTGTGCTTGTGAAGCTTGTAGCTGAGATGAGCCTAAACTGTAGAAACTCCATAGAAGAGATAACAAGAAGATGAATTTAAAGAAACCCATTTGTCAGTTCTCAGAGAAATAGGTTTCAGACAAGATCTGGGTATTTGATGAACCTGCAACAACATAGAAACACAGACAAGACGGTTCAGATATTAAAAAAATTGTGAGTTTTATCAAAACCAATAGTACAAAAAAAAAAAAACAGAGTAAACTTGAGAACTGAACCTCAAAAGCAGAGTAGAACAAGAGCAGAGTAGTACCTTAAACTTCAAAAGTTTCAAACACTTGTGTTTTTTTCTCAAAAGGATTCAAGACTAGAACATAACGATAAATTAGAGGAAAAGAGAGCAAGCTCTTTCAGTCACCGACACATATCAGTGATCATGTAAGGAGAAGAAAAAAAAGCAAGAATCTTCAACGCGTGAAAGAGAGATTTTATTTTTATTTTTTGTTCAGGCTTTGAGAGTGAGAGGTAGCAGTAGTAGTTATATTATATACAAGAATCTTTCTTTTCAATATGCATGAGTTAAATTTTGTGGGGTTACTGATCACTAAAGAAAGTGACTTTTATTAGTAATAAAAAAAAAAAGAAAGACAAAGCTTTCTGCATAATGTATACAATTATTATAAAACTAGTACTTATAATAATGTGTGTTTTTAATTCGAATATATATTATTGTCTGGACATGTAGTAGTTAAGGCTTTTGTATTTGGGACCAAGCGATTCCGGAAGAAACCAAGGGAGAAGATGATAAATGTGGCGTCATAATAATAATAATAATCATATCTAGTTCATTAACAGTGACATATTAATGTGATTTATCCTCTTCTTTTGAAAAACGATGGAAAACAATGGATTTGACTGATGTATCAAATAAATAATAAAACAGTCGAATAATGAAAAACTATAAACATTTATACTACTGAAAAGGATATAGGCAGAGAATAATCAGAAAACTTATAAATAAATAAAAATGGTTTGAGTCAATTAATGACATTTGTTTTTTTTGGTCTTAGTTATAGAACTTAGAAGTGGTGGGTGAAGTTATAAATGCAAATGGTTGAGGAGGCCTCGGGAATTGAGTTTGTTTGTTTGCTACACAATGCTCCCACTCATTAAGTCACACAGCCTGTCCTTCTAATTAGAATGTTTAAAAGTCAAAGTTGTGTACCTTGTTGACTCTTCTATTCACATTTTACAAATTTTAGAATCTAAACCATAACAAAACGATTGTGGTATGTGTGAATTGTGACGACGACTCCTTGATTTATAAATAAATATATATATTAGCGATTACAGCAATGTATAGATGTAGTTTGATATGATTGATGTGCTATTATTGTATTCATTTAATAATTGAACGGGGTCTCTTTTTTAATCACTTTTTCAATCAATGAATTTGGATAGAATAACTTTATGTACATTTATTTTTATATTATATAGTATATATTGTCGGGATAGAAAATAATAAATATATAACCAACGTTATTTTCATTATTTAATCAAATACGTATATAAATGTCGAAAATGATGGTATTGGTTTGCGTATGAATGAGGTAGATATTGACATATTGTGATAGCTTCCTCTGACATTGATTTTTCATAATCAGTCTATCTTCATCTCTGTCTTAGTTTTAAACTCTGATTAGTTTAAACTTTGATGTATATTATTATTATTATTATCATCATCATATGATTTCGTTTAATAAAACAAAAATTATGTTGGCTTGGTCAAGTGGTCCAATCTTCATCTCTCGACCCATGTGTATAAAGAAGTATCAAACAAAAAAGTGATTTATAACTATTAGATTAAAGTCGATGAAATAATTATCGTTTTTTTTTTTTTGAATCGTCGAGGTTCCGGACCTGTAGGTTCGTACATCTTTGGAGCAGAATCTAAACTATGTTAAAGTCACTCTTTCGGAGGAGACCCCTCCCAACAGAAATCGAACCTAAAACCAGTAGGAGAGGCATATATCTATTCCTCCTTAATTACTACACCAATTTAATGTTGGTGAATTATCGTTTTTTATTTTGTACAAATTAATAAACACACAACGGTTTGGAATAAATTTGCAATGAGATATGTTCTCCAAAGAATGTGAAGATTGACTTCGATTTTAATACTATACAAAGTAGTAATAATCTTTGACAATCTGCCATCGATACGTTCATAATCATTTATTGCAACTAGTGTTTAGTCAAACATGTTTTGACTTTGACCATTATGATACATTTAGATAATTGAACGTTTTCTAATTTATGCAGACAATACAAAGTTACAAACAATCGGGTTTCCAGATTTTTTTGCTACTATTTTTTTGTGAAAAAAACTGACCTTGTAATATATTAATGTTCAGGTCTTCTTCGATGGCTTTTTAAAGTTAGTTTTTCATATTGCCTTTAAAATAGGGAAAGGATGACCTTCTCTATGTGATTGTTTCCTCAATCTCTCCATTTGTAATAGACTTTTTTTGGCCTAGCACTCGACTAACCATCCATAATCCGTTGGACCAACAAAACATAACAGAGCAGTAGAACAACATACTTGCCTAAATCACATTTTATTAGCAACCATAATTGGCATTGCATTTCGCTATATCAAAAGTTAACTTTAAAAACTAAACCGATGTACAGTTTGATCGAGTTAACTTTATTTCCTAGACGTTCATAGTAAAATTAAGAAAGATCTGTCTTTCTTGGACAATAGATACATATGGAAGTTCGAAGAAATTCGATTATATAAAATGAAAACATCTAATAATTAAATTAAAATCCTTAATCAAATAGGAGTTGGCATGTGGTGGATGCTCGGGAAGAAAGTGACAAGTCCTTGATCATCTCAAATTTTGGGATATAACTGTCATCAGACGAGAATGTTGCAGTCTTTAAGCGACAAGCGTATTTCAAGATGTAAACCGCAAGATCTCTATCTTGTGGTCTTCCTAAGTATACTGACCAGTTGAAAGTTTGTAGACTCGACATAATACACGTAGGAACAGTATCCGGCTGATTCCAGCAAACCATATCACCAAATCTATGATCCTGCGATACAGTAAAAGCATTATATTAGTCACTAGAAACCACACTGTGAATTAATTAGACCAAATATAATAATAGTTAGCTCGAAGAAACTTACTTACCATTTCAAAGAGGTCTAGTGCTCGTAACTTAGGAGAACCTTGGAGCAACCGGACAAGGAGATTGGACAGATGATTAGTGCCTACACATAGATTCAGATGTTCGAGCTGGTTGAAGACAAAACGGCCACCATACACAGCCTGTGCGAATTGAAAAAGTATAAACAGAGATAACTCTATAAACAAGACTAATTAATTAGAGTTGCAGTTAATATATAGATGGAAAAACAGATTTACTTACCTCTGAAGATAAGGTAAGACGCTTGACAGATGTGATTGATCCGATAAGACTCTTGATATCAGGGAAGTTAACATCTACATATGCCTCCACAAGCATAGGCATATTCCCAAGCAAACAGTAGTGTTGACTCCACTCATTAATATAGTACTCAATTTTGAAATACCTTAAACAAGGAGTATCTATCGTTAACCCGTCTAGAAGACAATCATAAGGTATTTCTAGTGATAAACTCCGCAAAGACGGGACGATAACAGTGATCATTCCCATGTTGCCAATACTACCACGGAACTTCACCAGTAGATCTTCAAGAAGAGGGCAAATAGATAGAAGCCGTCGAAAAGTTTCTCCATCTAAGAATTGCACGTGTTGAAGTTGCAAAGTTTTCAGAGAGGGAAGACAAACCTTACGAGGAACATCCAAGAGAATGTTGCCGCCAAGTTTCAAAGCCACGAGCGATTTGCATGCATTCAAGCTACTCGGCAATATGTTTGGGCCAAGAGCATAATAAGAAATCTCCAGCTCACGTAGGTGGCGAGAAACTGCAATTAGAGTCCACATTTTGATATCTTCAGGTTTAAAAACCAAATGAAATAAGTTGAGACGGAAGGTTTCGATAACCGGAGCTCTATGTAATGGCAGACTTCTGTCAAGAAAACACAGTAACCTTTCGCATTCAGACTGCGAACAATGTCTGCTAAAGTACTCGAGTTTTGGCAACCACATCCAAAGACACTCCCATCGTTTCGACAAAATGCTAGTGGAGACGGCAGCTTTTGTTGGAAGAAACGATAATACCTTAAGCAGCAATTCATCGGATAACTCACTGATTCTGTCCATATATATCTTTATAAACGCAAGATACTCTTTACCATCGAACACAAGTTGGAATTTTATCTCCCTTTTTTCCGACCAAACGAATTAGCTACAGGTGCTACACAAAGGAACGGGACAAAACCCTAGCAAAAGCTATCGTCTTCATCAAATTGATCGGAACGATGGAGCCTTTACCCATAAAACCCTAATGATCTAAATCTTTAATGGGCCTGGGCCGAACTGCAACTTTACCTGATGGAACTTGTGTGTGCATAATTTGTATTTTGTCATGAATGGCATACGCTTATCTCATTTTCACTAACTTAATATTTTGGTCGAAGATTTAAATAAGAGAGCTTCCATTTTCTCCGTCGATACTCACCACTCACCAAACCGTTTGGCTGGTTTAATGCGCATAAACCCTAATGTTCTAATTTCAAACCGGTTAGATAAATAACCGGTTTTCCAATCAGGTTTGTTGTGTATTCGTCTCCTTCCGATAAGAAAGAAAGATAGTTTACAGTCACAGAGACACTTTTCTCATCTCTCTCCATTTCCCGCTTCCATCCTTAAACCCCTTGTCTTCGTCAGAAAAACCCAATCTCCATCTAGGGTCTCTTTGGTTTTGTTTTACAATCGTATATATATAGAATCTAATTTATCTAAACCGGTATCTATTCTATACAATCAAACCGGTATTCCTCAATAGTCCCCCTCAAAATGGGATGAATATGTTTTGAAGACTCATCTTGGATTTAAGATGTTCAAATTGAGAGGGAAACAGAGGTTTAGTAAGTATGTCAGCCACTTGATCATCGGTCTTGACATGAAGAGTTTTGATCAAACCATTTTCCAACTTCTCCCGAACCGTGTGACAATCTACTTCGATATGCTTCGTCCTCTCATGGAAGACAGGATTGGTAGCAATGTGTATAGCTGCCGTGTTATCGGAGTAGAGAATAGGAACTGCAGAGATGGAAATATGCAGATCTGTGAGCAGAGTACGAAACCACATCATTTCACAAGAAGCTAGAGCTAAAGCTCTGTATTCAGCCTCTGCTGAAGATCTATAAATGGTTGGTTGCTTCTTAGATTGCCAAGAAATGAGAGATGATCCTAAAAACATAGTGAAACCAGTAGTGGAGCGTCTACTGTCTTGGCAAGATGCCCAGTCAGCATCCGCAAAGCCTTTTAAACTCAAATCATCATCAGCTGAGTAAAACAATCCCTGACCTACAGATCCTTTGATGTATTGTAAAATCTTGTAGACAGCTTGTAGATGAGAGGTGCGTGGAGCAGAAGAGAATTGGCATAATTTGTTCACTGCAAAGGTGATGTCTGGCCTGGTAATGGTCAGATACATCAAACGGCCTACTAAACTTCTATATGTCTCTCTATCTTCAAGTAAATCACCATCAGATTTAGACAATTTCAAATTTGGAGTCATGGGAATTGGTGAAGGTTTACAGGCTAGCATTCCTGTGGAAGTAAGAAGTTCCAAAGCATACTTTCTTTGACATAAAGAAATACCTGCATTGGTACGAGCCACTTCTAAACCCAAAAAATACTTCAAAGGACCCAATTCTCTCAATTTGAAACACTTCTTCAAATCTGTTGTTAACTGTGTTGCTGCAGAATCACTTGTGCTTGCTATAATGATGTCGTCGACATAAACCAATACAGCAATGTGATCATCGGCACAACTCCTGATAAACAGTGTATGATCACCATGGCTTTTCTGAAATCCCAATCTTAATAGAGACGCAGAAAACTTCAAGAACCACTGTCGAGAAGCCTGTTTTAGGCCATAAATCGATTTCTTTAATCTGAGGACAGCTCTTGGAGGCAAAGAGTCCCCCTGTCTCTCAGCGTATCCCTCAGGTAGCTTCATATAAATTTCTTCATCCAAATCTCCATTTAGAAAAGCATTTGAAATGTCTAATTGAGTAAGAGACCATTTCTTAGATGCAGAAACCTTTAATAAGAACTTGACTGTAGCTAACTTTGCAACTGGGGAGAAGGTTTCATTATAATCGAGACCCTCCTTTTGAGTGTATCCCTTTGCTACAAGTCGAGCCTTATATCTTTCCAAGGAACCATCAGCATGAAACTTGAGTGTAAAAACCCATTTACAGCCGACAGCCTTCTTTCCTGGAGGTAGAGATGTCATTTCCCATGTATGAGTTGATTCCATAGCCCCAATTTCTTTATCAACAGCACCATTCCATTCTTTGGAAATCTTTGCCTCAGTATATGATTGAGGGATTGGAATTTTGGTGATGTGATTGATGTAAGAAAGATGTGAGGGTGATATTTTGGAGTAAGAACAAGAATTAGAAATGGGATAAGAACTATCAGAGTTGAATGAGTAACAGTGATAATCTTTTAAGTGAGATGGAGTTTTCTTGAGTCTAGGAGTAGAAATTTGTGTTGGTAAAGAAGAGGGAACAGAATTACCTGAAGACAAAGATTCCATGGGTGTGCATAAATCTGAAGCAACTTCTGAAGTAGATTCATTTGTCATAGGGAAAACATTCTCATGAAAAACTACATTTCTTGAGATGTAGACCATATTGCTTTCCAAATCCATGATTTTGTATCCTTTATATCCAGTAGGATATCCCAAAAACAAACAAGCTCTGGATCGAGGTTGAAACTTATGTCGTTGTTTTGGAGATGTTGATCCGTAGCATAGACATCCAAAGGTCTTGATCTGATTGTATATTGGAGGTTTTCCAGTGAGTACTTCATATGGAGTTTTGTTCGAGAGCAATGAGGAAGGGGTTCTGTTTATTAAGAAGACTGCAGTAAGGACACAATCTCCCCAGAACGAAAGTGGAACTTGAGATTGAAACATCAATGATCTGGCAACATTCAGGATATGTTGATGTTTCCTTTCTACTACTGAGTTTTGCTCAGGGGTTTCTGGACAGGAATGAAAATAAATAATCCCCTTATTTCTGTAGAAATCAGTGAAACTCAACTCTGGGGCATTATCTGATCTTACTGATTTTACTTTAATGTTGTATTGATTTTCAACCTGTTGAATGAAGGCTGGAAATGTTTTCAGAACATCAGATTTTGTTCTTAACAGATAAATCCATGTAGCTCTTGAGTGATCATCAACAATGGTCAAAAAATATTTATAACCATCGACTGTTTCCACTGAGAAGGGACCCCAAATGTCAATATGAAGTAGCTCAAAGATGGAATTACAAATGTTATTTGAAGAAGAGTAAGACAACTTCTTCTGTTTTGCCAAATGACAAATGTGACAATAAGTCGATCCTTTATTCTTGTGAGTGGAGGTTCCCAAAGTTTCAGATATTACATCAAGTCTTGAGAATGAAGGATGACCCATGCGTTTGTGCCATAAACTGAGATCAGATACTGCATTAACTGAAATCGATGAGCTTGAAGACTCCAGCACATATAGATTCCCAAGTCTTTTACCCTGACCAATCGTCGATGCCTTGGTAAGATCCTGTATTTCACAAGAGGAAGGATCAAATATTACTCTGGTGTTTAGATCAGTGGTGAGAGCACTGATGCTTAGAAGATTCAGTCTGAATTCAGGAATAAACAGAACATTCTGGATTGTGATGTCCTTGTTTATCTGAATAGATCCAACTCCACTAATTTTGACATTATGACCAGTAGGTAATCTCACAGAATTCTCAATGGAAAAGTTCAAAGAGTTAAATAGATTCTTGTCATAAGAGACATGGTGTGTTGCACCAGAATCTATTATCCAAGTCTTATTGCATAGACTTTGTTTGGAAACTGTGAGAATTCCAATAAAGCAAAATGTGGAGGAAGAAAATGAGATACCAGAAGTATTTGCAGAAGATGTGCTGGCCTCATTCTGAATAGGGGAAGTCTGAGGTTGAAGTTTGGAGCTGAACATAGCAATGAAGTTTTGTATCTGATCTTTTGACAGATTTCCAATCAAGCCATCAAAGTTGTTTGGAGTATTGTTTGATAAGGTGACCTGAGCAGTGACTTTGGGCTTAGAAAACTTATCTGGAACTTTTCCTTTAGGTGTAAAACCAGGAGGAAAGCCATGTTTCTTGTAGCACCTTTCTGCTATGTGACCAACCTTGTTGCAAAATGAACAAATGGGACGACCTTTGTTTGGTCCATTCTGAACATAGCATATGGTATGTGGAGAATGATCAACTTCAGATACTTGAAAAGCAGCTGGAGGAGAAACAACATTAGAAAACCCCTTCTGATTTTCATCTTGATCCAGCATGTTGTAAACTTCCGCCAGTGTGGGCAAGACCTTCTTCATTATGATCTGCCTTCTAATAATAGCATATGACTCATTCAAACCAGCTAAGAATTTGACTATACGAGCTCTCTCTGCCTTCTGTTGCAGACGAGCAGCTTTACCGCAAGTACAAGGATCATCAGGCTCCTCAGAACTATCCAAGTTACTCCACAATGTTTTCAAAGTAGTAAAGTAATCTGAAAGTGTCATAGTCCCCTGCCTTAGATCCTGTATTTCTTGAGTCAAATTGAAAGTCCTTGGTAGATTCGTCATGTGGAATCGACCATGAAGATCATTCCAGATATCAGTAGCATCATTCAAACGAAGAATGCTACGATAGATCTGTGGTGAAACTGAATTTAACAGCCAAGATTTCACCATGCTATTGCATCTAGACCAGATCCTAAAACTAGATTCCGATTCATCAGGACGAGGTAATGAACCATTCACAAATCCAATTTTATTCTTAGCATCTAGAGCGATTCTCATAGCAGCATCCCAATCATCAAAGTTCATTCCATCTAGACGAAGAGAGATGAGTTGCAAACCTGGATGATCGGAGCTGTGCATATGGAATGGAGAATGAATCGAGTCGAGCGATTCCGTTGTCGTGACGGTTCGAGTAGTCCGTGAAGCTCGAGTAACCGGAGCTGATGGCCTCGGGGAAGCAGACGGATCGCGATTCGTCGGAACGGTGGCTCGAGTGGATCGACGAGGAAGATTCTTCAGAGTCACCATCGGTATTGTGAAATTGATCGGTGAAAATTCTTCAATCAAGCTTGGGAATGCGGAAATCAATGGAGAATTGAGCTCAAAGGCTCTGATACCATATTACAAGAAAGAGATTGCAAGATTGAAGAACAGAGTTTGTTGAAGAAGAAGAAGATTCTTATTTCTGTTAAAACGTATTGTAACTGTACAATCGTATATATATAAAATCTAATTTATCTAAACCGGTATCTATTCTATACAATCAAACCGGTATTCCTCAATACTCTTTGCAAGGTTTCTCTTACCCTTCTTCCTCGCATGCTTCCTCTTTCTACTTCGATGCTCGCAGACCAGCTACTACCTCGAAAATGGCAGCTTTTAGTGCTCTATCGCTCTGTCCTTACACTTTCACTTTCCGGCAAAGCTCTCGGATTAGGTCTACAGTTTCGTGTTCCGTCACTTCTCCTCCTGCTTCTGGTCTGTTGTTTTTATCTCCTCTCTTCTTTTCTTTTGGATTCCTCAGATTTTCTATTTCTGCCTCTTTTCCCCTGGGAAAATGAGTTATTAATAATGGGTCGAAGCGTTTGGAATTGGTTCAGAAAAAAATTGAAACTTTTTTTTTGAGAAACTAGCGTGATAGTGGCCGAATTTGATTAAGTTTCATTAGAGATTCTTCCACATTTATTCATATGATGCTCTGACTTTCTCATTTGACGAGAATCCTTGAATTGTGTTGTTTATGAGTTCTTTGATAGTATAAGTGTCACTCTGTGTTATAGTGACTACTTGTTGAATCTGGTGTTATGTTTTTCTCAGCTGCATCTCCTTCCTCTAAGACACCTCGTAGAAGATCAGGTCGACTAGAAGGAGCTGGAAAAAGCATGGAGGACTCTGTAAAACGTAAAATGGAACAGTTTTATGAAGGAACCGATGGGCCGCCTCTCCGTGTTCTTCCCATAGGTGGCCTTGGTGAAATTGGAATGAACTGTATGCTTGTTGGAAACTATGATCGTTACATTTTAATCGACGCCGGTGTAATGTTCCCTGAGTAAGTCTGGAGATATATAACTTGTTAATATTGGCGAGAAGTCATTTTTTCTGTGTTTGTGTGTGGTGTTGACTTTTTTTTTGGAAAACATTGCTGTGTAATATTACAGTTATGATGAGCCTGGGGTCCAGAAAATAATGCCAGACACAGGATTTATCAGACGATGGAAACACAAAATCGAAGCTGTTGTTATAACGCATGGTCATGAAGATCACATTGGTGCATTGCCTTGGGTAAAGTCTTCTTCCACTCCTTGAAAAAGCCATTATGAGCCATAATAGACCTTTTGGGTATATTGCAGTTCTTCTCTTTTGACCATTGTTGATTTCTCTCTTTTTTTTTTTTAACCAATACTCTTTTACATGAGCAGGTTATCCCGGCATTAGATTCTAATACACCGATATTCGCATCATCCTTCACCAAGGAGGTGATTTACATCTTGATCCTTGATCCTTGCTATATCCTTTTATGTCTCAATTAGTCTTATGTTTTTTAACAACTACTAAGCTTAGATGTATAATTTCGCTTCAAAATGTATGTATCCCAGCTTGCGTTCTTATCCGTCAGAATTGTCATGTTCAGGCAGTTAGTTTCCTAGATCATATCATGCCTAATCTTCTCTTTGCAGTTTATCTCATGGATGTTTGTTTGTCTATGCAATAGCTTATAAAGAAGCGCTTGAAGGAGCACGGGATCTTCGTTCAGTCTAGACTTAAGACATTTAACACTCGAAGGAGATTTATGGCTGGACCATTTGAAATAGAGCCCATTACAGTTACTCATTCTATTCCTGATTGTAGTGGTTTAGTCCTCCGTTGCGCTGATGGTAATATTCTTCACACTGGAGATTGGAAGGTAGGGTAGCCTCCTCATAAACTCTTGCCTGTCTCTTTATATCGTCCTCAAGCTGCATGTGATAGTTTGATTAATAACAGATTGATGAAGCACCATTGGATGGAAAAGTCTTTGATCGTGAAGCTTTAGAGGAACTCTCAAAGGAAGGAGTCACATTGGTAAGGATTCTTTGCAGAGTCTTACTCAGCTAAGGTTGAAATTGCTATACTGGCTACTTTAGGTGATAACGTAAAAAAAATTCACCATCTCTTATCACAGATGATGAGTGACTCAACAAATGTATTGTCACCGGGAAGGACAACTAGTGAAAAGGTGGTCGCAGATGCTCTGGTAAGGAATGTAATGGCGGCCAAGGGAAGAGTTATCACAACTCAGTTTGCCTCTAATATACACCGTTTGGGAAGTATTAAAGCTGCTGCTGATTTAACTGGTCGGAAGCTGGTACGTCTTTCCTCTCATGTTGTAGCTTTGATGATTGCCATATATTCCATCATAATTCTGGATAATTTTAAACTTCTGCTAGCAATTTTCTCCATATATTCTAGCTTCCACCTTCATATGTCATGTCGTCAATTTTTCCTCAAATTATGCACCAACAAGTTTCATTTTGGTAGTTAAAAGTACACATTTTTTTTGTCTTTTGTTTTTTATCTAGGTCTTTGTTGGCATGTCCTTGAGGACATATCTAGAGGCAGCTTGGAAAGATGGAAAAGCTCCAATTGACCCGTCAAGTCTGGTATAAGACCTTTCTCTTATACTGTCTCTTGTATGATGAATTTGAAGAGATACTTACGTGCACAAGCCATTAATGATGCATTAAGTTTGTCTTTAAAATACAAATGGCCAACACCTGCCATTTTTGAGTTTGGTGATTATTACAAATTCTGTTTTCTTATTTCAATTCATCTTTCATCCGTTCTAAAAAAAAACCCCATCTCAGGTGAAAGTCGAAGACATTGAAGCATATGCTCCTAAGGACTTGCTGATTGTCACGAGTCACGACTGGATCACAAGTAAGTTAATCTCGTAAATTTGGGGAGTGGTGGATTTAATTCTACTTTCCTAGCTAATTTACTTGTTACCATTATTTGACAATGACTCTGATCAGGCAGAACCACGTGCCGCCCTGAATCTTGCATCATATGGAAGTAGTCATGCGTTCAAACTTACCAAGGAAGACATAATTCTTTACTCAGCCAAGGTAGTAGAGAGATGTTTTATAAAAATGTACATACATATGCTAAAGAGCCTCTAATACGATGGAAGATGGGATCGCTGATATGTATTCTCGTTCTAATGTTTTACTCAAGGTAATCCCTGGCAATGAATCACGAGTAATGAAAATGATGAATCGAATAGCAGATATCGGGCCAAATATTATCATGGGTAAAAATGAAATGCTGCACACATCTGGTCATGCCTACCGTGGAGAATTGGTAAGCGGCTGCTTCTCTTAAGATTCTGTTGTTACATTCAAGTTTTGTTGCCAGCTTTGCCTTTCTTTTTCTTATCACGTCAACAATTTTAGGCTATTAGCGCATATGTAAAGGAATAAAGTAGTTATTCCGTTTTGATTTTCTTTTGCAAATTGATGAATGTGTAGGGAAAAAGTATGTTCCTAATGATGATTTTAAATTATCCTTGTTTTGAAGGAAGAGGTTCTTAAAATAGTGAAACCGCAACATTTTCTACCCATACATGGAGAACTTTTGTTTCTTAAGGAACATGAATTGCTCGGGAAGTCTACTGGGATTCGACACACTACTGTAAGTCTCTCGCCAAAGATTTATGAAATCATGGTAGATAGATAGCATTCATTATCTCTGAAAAATAAAAAATCAACCCTGGTTGGTCAGCTTTCACTGAATGTTTTCGCTGTTATTTTTCTCCTACTTCAGGTTATAAAGAATGGAGAGATGCTTGGAGTTTCTCACTTGAGAAATAGAAGGGTTTTGTCCAATGGATTTAGCTCTCTTGGGAGGGAGAATTTACAGGTTGGTTTATTATCGCCGTTGTATTCAGCTTGTCTTGCCTAAATGACTTTGAGTAGATACTGAATAAACCTAGCCTTACTGCAGTTAATGTATAGTGATGGTGATAAAGCATTTGGCACATCAAGTGAACTCTGCATTGATGAGAGACTCAGAATTGCATCTGATGGCATTATAGTTCTGAGGTAGGTCCGAATTATGACATCTTTGGTAAGAAATTATGTGCCAATGGATTATCTGTAGCCCTGTTTTAATAATACTTTTTTCCTTGTATGATTTTCTATAACACAGCATGGAAATCATGCGGCCGGGCGTCTCGGAAAACCCTCTGAAAGGAAAAATAAGAATCACAACGCGCTGTATGTGGCTTGACAAAGGAAGACTTTTAGATGCACTTCACAAAGCAGCACATGCTGCTCTATCAAGTTGTCCGGTGAATTGTCCCTTGTCTCACATGGAAAGAACAGTCTCTGAAGTCCTGAGGAAGATTGTGAGGAAGTACAGTGGTAAAAGGCCTGAAGTCATTGCTATAGCCACTGAAAATCCCATGGCAGTCCGAGCTGATGAGGTCAGCGCGAGGCTGTCCGGTGATCCAAATCTTGGTTCTGGAGTTGCAGCTTTAAGGAAAGTTGTGGAAGGAAATAACAAAAGAAATCGACCTTCACAAGAAGATCCCCCAAAAGAAGTAGATCGCACTTTGGAAGGTCCTGTCTCTCACACACATATGTAGCTGTATACTCGGGATTTCGATCTGTAATCTAACATGCTTCACTAATGCAGATGATCTTATTGATAGTGCAAGACTACTGGCTGAGGAAGAAACAACGGCTTCTTCATACACAGAAGATGCTGATGATGTGCCCGTTGGGAGTTCTTCAGAAGAATCAGATGACTTTTGGAAATCATTCATCAATCCATCATCGCCACCTTCACCTGGTGAAACCGAAAATGTGAATAAGGTAACTGATGCAGAGCCTAAAACATAGGATAGCGAAAGCAGCAGAGACGATGATGATCCATCTGATACCACAGATTCTCAAACAAAGTCGTCATCAAAACGTGTGAGGAGGAACAAATGGAAACCTGAGGAAGTTAAGAAGGTAATCAGAATGCGTGGAGAGTTGCACAGCAGATTTCAGGTGGTGAAAGGTAGAATGGCTTTGTGGGAAGAGATCTCTTCAAACCTATCGACTGAAGGAATCAATCGAAGCCCGGGACAATGCAAATCTCTATGGGCATCTCTTATTCAGAAATACGAGGTTCGTCTCTTAAGTAAATACTTTGTGAAGCCGTAGCTGTTGATTTTGATGTTCAAGTTTACTAGATCAAATGCTCTAAACTTAGCAACTATGATAGTTAAGAGGCACACTCTATCTCTCTTTCTACTTGAAACCATTGATACAGATAATTGTTTTGCAGGAGTGCAAGGCTGATGAAAGAAGCAAGACGAGTTGGTCACATTTTGAGGACATGAACAACATTTTGTCTGAGTTAGACACGCCTGCACCTAAGTAATGTGATTTACAGTCCGGCGAAAAGAACCATCTACATATTAGTAAAGTGAACAGAGGCACTCATTATGTTATAACATGTAAGATGATTTTGTCTGTAGAAGCCTAATATGAATGCCAAGTGCCAAGGAAGAAGAAAGCCTTGAGTCATCATCTTGGATCGCTTGTATTGCTTTGGTTTTAGATCGGTTTACATTCGATTTGGTTCAAAACACATGAATAAACCGGATTTTGTTATTTCTTCAATCCTCCTCCATTTGTTTCAAAATACAAAAGGATTTGGTTTTGTCGGATTTTGTCTATGTATCCATAGTATGGTTTGGTTTCCATACCAATCACTAATTTTTTTGGGTCTAAAACCGGTCCGATTTAACCAAGTTAGATTGACGGTTTTGTCATTGGGATTCCGTAGCGTGCCGGATCCGTGCGCCACCACCGTGGATCGCCGGTCGCCGTGAGCCATCCGTTTTGGTAATAAAATTACTTTAAACACAAAATAAAAGTGAAAGAGAGATTACAAAAGTGAGAGCTAAGCTCCGACAAATATCTTGGATCGACGATCTCTGAAGAGAAGAGAGAAGAGAGATGCCGAAGAGAACGACGCATACGTATTCGAGCGAGGACGCGGCACCAGACGGACCCGACTCTGATCTCTTCGTTTACTACTGCAAGCACTGTGGTTCTCATGTCCTTATCACTGGTTCGTTTCTCCGATTTCACCTACTCCCTTGACCTTTTGATCCGAGTTAGGTTTAAGTTGCCTAAAATTAGAGTGAATCAATACTTGCTCACTTTGAATTGGCGTTATGTGGAATGATTTGCGAGATTGCTTTTCTTTTTTTGGATACATTTGAGTGTGAATGAGAGGATTGAAAGATTCAGTCTTTGGAACATTAGGCCATGGTAGTGTCCAGTTTTGAAGTGCTGGACAACTTCTTGCTGTTGGAATGCTTGAGCTTAGGTTAACAACAAAGTACTTTTAGGTCCAGTCACAGATTTTGCATGACTTCGATTTAGATTCTGGGTGTTTTTTCTCTGGTAATGTTCATATTTGCTTATGAAGTGAAACTTAGAATGTGTTAAGACTTGTAACGCTCTCTGTCGCCTTCTTTTCGCAGTTCTTTGCATGTTTCATGTAATTCTGTAGATTTGCTTATGTCCTGAGTCTTTCTTATTGTTTTGGTTACTCCTTGAGAAATTATTTTCAGTGAAACAGATAAGCTGTAAATGACGAAACCTGTTCTTAATCGGATTAAGAGTGTAACATAACTTTTTCTGATTGAAATATATATATATGGTTTCCTTCTATAGGGTTTGTATACTAAATTAAATTTGTTACAAGATACCCAGTTGCAGAAGATGCCAAAAAGGAAGACCGACAGATCAAATGTGCTCGACAAGAAGAAGCATCTTGCTAGGTTGAATGTCAGTGAGGGAGGAAAAGTTTTATTAAAACGGTAAGGTTTGATATAGGGGTTAATGAGCCAGACTTAAAGCACCGTATTTGGGTTTAATATCGATGTTTCTAAAGCTTTCTTTGTTTATGTTGATTTGTTACCAGCGGCGAAGGGAAAATGGAGAGACAGTTTAGAATGAACTGTATCGGTTGTGAGCTTTTTGTTTGTTATCGCGCTGAAGAGAACCTGGAAACAGCGTCTTTTGTTTACATTGTTGATGGAGCACTTAGTGCTGTTGCTGCAGAAACTAACCCACAGGTACAATTGGTTACTCATTTTCTATAAATTTTTCAATTGGAAAATCAGAAACTAGATAACAGATCTGTTATGTGGCGTACAGGATGCACCTGTACCTCCCTGCATTTCACAACTCGACGGTGGACTTGTTCAGGTTGCAATAGAAGTGGAAGACCGTGCACAACGTTCAGCAATCACAAGTAAAACATAGTCATATGACAGGAAATCTATTTTTCTACTCTCCTGACATGGATCTTTGATTATACAATTTGATCTGCCCATTCTCTCTGCAGGGGTAAACGCTGATGACGTTCGTGTGACTGTTGCTGCACCAGCTGCTCGTGGGGAAGCTAACAACGAGCTTCTGGAATTCATGGGAAGGGTATCAAAACAATCCTTTATTATTAGCCACTTCTAATGATTTTTTCTCTCTCTAATGACAGTCTCTTACTTTGTATGTTAGCGAGGCTTTTTGTCTAACACAACAAGACCTCTGTGTTTTTGCTCTTTCAGGTGCTTGGTTTAAGGTTGAGCCAGATGACTCTCCAAAGAGGTTGGAATAGCAAATCAAAACTCCTCGTGGTACGTTGATCCTGCCTTCAATTCTCTTGAGAAGCCTATTGGTTTTTTTTTTAGTTCTAGATAATAAGATTTTAGCTTTAGTACTGGCACAAGGTCTCCTCTAAAAATTGTGATCGGAAGATTGCGCATTGGATGAATTACTCATTTTGGTTTATATACCTCTGAACCAGGTCGAGGATTTATCTGCTAGACAAGTGTATGAGAAGCTTCTTGAGGCCGTTGTACCGTAAAATCGAGACATTAACCGAGAGCTCTGTTTGTTGCAGAGAATAAAGGGTTTCATATTTTACTTGAGAGATAGACAAACTGCTTTCTTCTTTGTGTTTCATGCTTATGGCGACCACTACTCTTTATAATTACTTTGAAAAGTGTTTATCTTTTGAACTATAATTGAAAAATCACATCTATAACTTACAGTTGTCACATTTAACAAAACCTTGAATAGGACCTACATTGATGTGTATCTCATTTTCAAATCAAAATCTTTTCTTTCTTTTTTCGTTGGCATTTTGGGCAACCAATCCAAATCGTTTCATATCTCGTCTGTTGCAATATCAGACTCAATAGTATTGTTTATAAACCAATCGTTTCATATCTCGTCTATTGCTTGTGAAAAGGACCTACATTGATGTGTTTCAGTTCCATCTCTTCGCTGTATCGAACCAATCGTTACTGTAGCCAGTTTGTAATTATATATCTGCCCCATTCTCTATTTATTGGACTCTTTTATATGTCTATCAAACTGATTAATATATTATTGCATCCACTTCGAAAAGACGACATATACTGATCTATATAGTTTTCTATTCACAAGCAAGCTGTGTGATACTGTGAATCACACAAAAAACATATTGATTTGATTTAGTATATAAACCACACATTTTACATATTCGTTGGATATTCTATAAGGACATGACTTTGATTAATTAATTAATTCGGATATCACTCTAGCTCTCTCCTCATGATCTTCACCTTTAGCCCACCAGCCATGTGAGCCGTTAAAAGAGGTACAAATACCGGCCGATTATCACAAACCGGTACAATTTCAAACCGACTCAAAACCGAACCCACCACGTATTTCATCTGCATAAACGCCATTTCTTTCCCTATACAAACCCTTGGTCCTGCTTGGAAAACTGGAAACTTGAACGAGCTCACGCTTTTCAAAACCGGTTTGGTGCCGTAATTTGGTTCTTGCTCAAACCACCGGTTCGGTTTAAACTCGTTCCAATCTTGACCCCACACTTTCTCCATCCTTCCCATACCGTAAGGGAAATAAGTCACTTTGTCTCCTTTCCTCACACGTGTCCCGTCTGGCAATACGTCGTCGTTTGCTGCATGCTTTGAGTCCCAAGCCACTGGCGGGTAAAGCCTCATTGCTTCACAGACACAAGCTTTCGTGTAACTCATCTCTCTCAAATCCTCAAACCCTAACTCTAAAGAACCCTTGCTTCTCACTTCTTCTAGTACTTTTTTCTCCACGTCATCGTTTTCACTCAATAGCCAAAACAGCCACGTCATCGCTGCCGACGTGGTATCCCTTCCCGCCATAATAAAGCTGATTACTGAATCTCTCACGGCTTCCTCGTCGTGACCGGCGGCGAGAAACCTAGACAAGAGGTCTTGCTTGTCCGCCACGTCATCACCGATATCGAGGCTCTTCTTCTTGGCACGGATGATCTCAGAGACCGATACGTGTACGGTCCTGATGGCTTCTCTCAGTCTCCTCTCGCTCCCTACGTTCAACAAACGCTTCAGCTTCCACACGGCGTAAACCGGCTCCGTGGCACGGCGAGCGCTAATCGCCGCCGCTACATCAAAAGCCTCGACAAGATCCGGAACGGGTCGGGTCATATCCAAACAATCCGGATCCCAACCCAGCGAAACTTTACAAACCACATCGAAAGCAAAACGTTTTAAAACCTCTTGAAAATCCACCGTCCTTCCTCCGTTGTAGTCCGCCGCGGAGGAAAGCACCGGAACCAGACGGTTTTCGACTTCTTCGCGGAGGATCTCGAAAGTGAATTCCCTAAGAGAACGCATTGTAAATTCGTGGCTCGCAAGTTTACGCTGCGAGCTCCATAACTCGCCGTCGGAATTGAAAATCCCGCCACCGAGTAGATCTCCGAGGAGGTCGGTGAAAGGTTTGCCTTTAGGGAAGTTACAAAAATTTGTTTTGAGAATATGCTCAACGTTTTCGGGATTGGCCGTGATGATAGTCCGGCGACGGAGGAGAAGATCGACGGTGATGGTTTGAGATGGAGAGAGACGGAGAAGATCAGTGTACCATTGGAGAAGACGATGGCGGTTTCTGTTGAAGGAGAGGATAGATCCGATGAGTGGATACGAAGGCAGATTAGAGGATGTTGATGTGATTTTGGGTTTTAGGGTTTTTGTTTGTTGGAACGGGTATGAGCACGTCTCCTACAAATCAATTTGTATCGGGGAGGTTCGGGGATTTTCTGTTAAGATAGAGCCGGTTGCGTTCCGGTCGGCAAATGAGGAGGAGGTGATTTATAGCTGGGCCCGGAGGGCTGCCTACGTACCCCGGATTGGGGATCAAGCCATTCGTAGTTCGTAGCTGAGGCAGAGATGAGGTCGCGGTTGATACGTTGTTTGAGCCCGTTAGGTCGGCGGTGAACGCGTGGTGACGAGCTCGGGTAGGTCGGTGGTGACGTGAGTAGTTGATGAAGTTCATGTTGATGTTGCTTGGCATGCAAGATATTTGTAGTGCATGTTCTCTTTGGGGACGTGATCATGAAATCTTCTCCTCATGGTCATGAAGTCTTTAGTCATGTCTCTTCTCCTTGTCATTACACGCCGTGCTCGTCGTTGTACTTGGTGAGGTCGGCGATTGAGCTCGGAGCTCGGTACGTCGGAGGTCGGTAGTGAGCAAGGTGGTGAGCTCGGAGCTCGGCGATGAATATGTGGTGAGCTCGGCGGTGAGCGTATGGTCGGAGTTCGGTTGGCGTGAGCACGGCAGTGGGGTTGAGAGCTCGGTGATGGAGTTGAGAGCTCGGTCTGTTGGGAGTTGATCCGTGATGGCGAAGTCGGTTGTTGAGCTCGGTCCTTGGTGTGAGCTAGTCCGTGACGGCGAGGTGATCTTGAGCTCGGCGATCATGCGCTTGAGGTCGGCAAGGTGAATGTCTCGTGATTGGCGACGTGCGACATGCATGGCATGTGGTCGGAGATCGGCACGTGGGTTGGCAAGGTCGGAGATCGATCATGTTCTGCGCGGTGCATGGCGAGTTCGGCGTGGTGATAAGTGAGCTCGGTGATCGTCGTCGTGGTCGACGTGTTCGGAGAGTTCGGTTGGTTTGGTTGTGATCTCATGGTCGTGAATGCTTGTTGCTTGCCATGCAAGCCATCCATGAACCTCCCATGGTTGTTCTCATCTTCACGTCGTGTACGAGTGACCTCGATGGTCGTGATCGTGGTGGCGAGTGAGCTCGGTTCTCGGGCATCATGCGTGGGCTCGGTGGAATGAGGTCGTGTTGGGAGAGCTCGGCGTCGAGCGTGAGGCGGTGGGCGGAGAGCTCTTGACGGCGAGGTCGGAGAGCTCGGCTTGAGGATTCTTTAGAGAGAGAAAATTATTAGGAAAGAGAGAGAGAGTTTTCTTGTGTGTCCCGATAATGAATACCAAAGGGGGTATTTATAGTGGGAGTTGAGCAGACAGCTCTCCGGTTTTTAGGGACGACGTGATGGTTCGTGAACAGTACCCGTCACGTCGTGAACAGTACCCGTCAGGTCGTGAACAGTACCGGCACGTCATGAACAGTGCGGAGCAGGTCGGGAACAGTAACCGGCAGGTCGTGAACAGTACCGGCACGTCGTGAACAGTGCGGAGCAGTTCGTGAACAGTAACCGGCAGGTCGTGAACAGTTCCGGCACGTCATGAACAGTACGGAGCAGGTCGGGAACAGTAACCGTATCTGCATAGTGGATGTTGGGCCTTTGGTGTTGGGCCTTTTGCTTTGGAATGGGCTAAAAAAAGGGGTGTGCTCATCACCACACCCTGGACCACTAAGTGTGTTTAAAGAATGATTAGGAGATGGGAGGTGAGATTTTCGTTAATAGAGCAATTTAACCACGTTTAAGACAGGTCGGGAGAAATATGAGTAGGCCGGGGCCGTGTTTCGCTTTATTGATGAGAGAGAAGTAAACGCTTTAGAATTACGAACTGGTTCCGAAGGACGTCCAGTTCGGCGTTCTAAAGTGTTGTCTTGCTACAAAGAGAGAGGTCGGGTAGTTTATAGTCTGTTCTAGAGTCAAAATCAGAGTCCCCCACATTAATGACATATGAGGGGTATATATAGTCGGGGTCGGCTTCCTGCTCCCCGGGATCTCGGGCCACGTGTCGCCTGCGGCCTCTTTTGCGGGTAAGGTGGCCTAGGAGGCGTGTCCCGGCTTTCGAAGAGAGAGGTCATGATGAGCTCGGCGTGGCGTGTTGCAGAGCAGTGCACTGTTTTACCAACTCTGCTCCACCTGCTCCTTCCTGCCCTTGTCAGCTCTGTAGAGTTGGTGGGACGTCGGGTCGAAGGCACATCCCTACGCGGGTAGGGTACTGCCTTACCAACTCCCACTCGCCTATTCTTCTGACACTCCCTGTTCTGGCGGGGCATCAGCGCGGGCCCGGGGTACGTTGCTTTCAGGTCGGCTACCGAGCTGAAGAGCGGTCTTGCAGGTCGGTGACATTAAGTCCGGCTACCGTGCTGAAGAGCGGCCTTTCCTAAGATGGGCCTAACTAATTGGGGGTGCTAGGCCCACCTCCAACAATAGGCCCTCCCCCAGTTCGGTGTCGCGAGGCGAAGTGAGGGTGCCGAAGTTGATCTAATGTTAGTTCGGCGCATCTTAGGACGGTCCTTCCGGGCTCAACTGTGTTTACCTTTTCCGAAAAACCCGTTGGAGGTTGGCGCGTGCTCACCACGTGGGACGACAAAGGACGCTTCGTTTTTCGCGTGGACTGCCCACGCGCGGCGTGTAAAAGACGCTTCGCGTTTACCGAGGCGTCCTTTGCTTTTTGGCGTGGGGAAACGAAGAGACGTCATCATTAGGTTTTTTGGGCAGCCGTGCTTCTTTTGACACGTGTCCAGGCGTCGCTTCACTGTCCCCCTTCCTCTATTTAAACCTTCTTCCTCCTACTGTTAAAACCTTCTGCGCATACTCCTAAGGTAACCTCCTTTCTCCGATTTCCTTCTTCTCTTCCTACTTTCTTCCTTTCTTTTCGATCTCCTCCTCTCCGTGCGATGGCTCCGATGTTAGACGGTATCCGAGCTGAGTCGAGCGAAGAATCGGCGTCCCGCGGTGGCGGTAACGACTCTCCGAGTTCCTCCTCCGGTGATTCCGAGCATGCCTCTTCTCCGCGACGAGGGGCAGACAGTGGGGAAGAGTTGGCCCCCTCGACTTCGGGGGCCGCCCCGTCGCTTCCGGGGACCCATCTCCGGCCGAAAACGGTGGTTAGATCCTCTGGCGGTCGCGGTGCTGGCCAAGCTGGGGGCAGAACCGGGCATCTGGGCGGCCGCGGTGGTCGTCAGGGCGTCCGTGGAGGCGGAGCTCGAGTGGCCAGGGTGAGGTCCCCCCTGGTCTCCTACGAGCAGGGAGGGTCACCGACCTGGAGCACAGCGGAATCGGTGACCCTCCTGGGGAATCTGTGTGGTTTTTCCGCCGGCGTTGAGCTCAGGATACCCAGGGCGGAGGAGCGCCCGTGGACTCCTCGGCCGGGCTTCGTCTGCTTGTACGAGTCGTTCTTTCAGAAGTGCGGCTTGCGCCTTCCTCTCCCCGAGCTGTTCGTCCAGTACTGTCGGGCGCGGGGCTTGGCCTTCTCGCAGGTCTGCCCGTCCACGGTCCAGGGGATGATCGTGCTGCTGACCTTGGGGCATGAATGCGACATGGAGGTGACGTTGCCTATGTTCGAGGCGTTCACCCAGCAGAAGGCAAACCCCGGGATTCCTGGGACCTTCTATGCCGCTTTCAAGCCCGCGGCGAACGTTCTGGAGGCACCCAGCTCGGGGTCTAGGGCGAGCAAGCTGTCGAAGGTCGAGGACTGGTCTCGCAGCTACTTCTACGTCCGGGCTACCGCCGTGGCTGGGCTCGATCCGTTGGCGAGATATACCCGGGATTGGAATTTTTCCCCGGGTAGGAATTTGCAGGTCGAGCTGACTTCTCTTCTTTGGTTGTCTGACTGATGATTTTCTTTTTTGTCTTGCTCTGCAGGCCCTCACTCCTCTAGATTCAAGCTACCGGACTACGAAGGTCTGCTTGCCGTGCTCAGGACAGTGCGCCGGAGAGAGTGGAAGTCCTTCACCGCTGCGAGAATCGAAGCTGCCATGACCGGAGGTTTATTATTATTATTATTATTTTTTTTTTTTTTTATTTTTTTTTATTTTTTTTATTTTTTTTATTTTTTTTTTTTTTGTCGAACTGACGGCTCTTCCTTCGCAGGTAGAGTAAGGTTTGTCAATCCGCAGTACGCGGATTCGTTTGTTGCCCCGCCGCCGCCGATACCCGAGGTGCCGGTCAGGCGAGACCCGGCACCACGGGTTGCGGGGGATTCCTCCGCGGCGACTCCCTCGAAGAGGAGGGGAGACCGGGCTGCCGCCGGCGAGACCGGCAAAAAGAAGAGGAGGACGGGAGAGTTTTCTTCCGGAGGTCGGGAGGTCACCCGGCCTACATTGACCGGGCCGGAGCCCGAGGTGCCTTTGGCCGTTGGGCCAGCAGGGGGGGTTGATGAGACCCGGGCCCAAGGGGGCGATGGGGTCGGCGAGACGATCGTCGGCGCGGAGGATCCTGCTGCTGTGCAGGAGGCCGAGGATCGCAGCGCCGAAGTGGGCGGCGCCTCGGGAGGTTCCGACGGTGGGCCTCGGGACTACAGCTTCTCCTTTACCCACGAGGATGGAAGCAACCAGGTAATCGTTGATCCGGACGAGTGCGCCGAGCTGGCGCAGGCCATGATGTTCGGGCAGAGGTACCCGCACTTCGTTCCGCTGGAGATGGCGGAGTCCGACACCTTCCGTCAGGTGGCGCGATCCGCAGCTCGGGTAAGCTCCTGCTCTGGTCTAACTGTTTTTAGCTAGACTCGTTGCGCGTCTTTGTTAACAATTTGTTTAATGCAGACGATGGCCCTTAGTGCCTTTCTGGCGGAGGCCTACGAGAAGAGGCTCGCCGAGCAGGCCGCCTCGATTAACTTCCTCCGGGAGTGCCGGGAGTCCAGCTCGCAGATCCAGTCTACCCGTCTCCACGGGTTCGAGAAGGAGCTGAGAGATGAGAAGGCCCGATCTGCGGCGCTGGAAGAGGAGGCGGTGCGGTTAAGAGCCCGGGAGGTCGAGGTGGCCAGTCTGCAGTCTGCACTAGAGGCCGAGAGGGACCGTGCTGCGGCTGGGTGGGAGCGGGCGTCGGGGCTCGAGGAGGAGAACGGGCTCCTGAAGGGGGAGCGGGAGACACTCCGCTCCAGGGTGAAGGGGCTGGAATCCGCCATAGGCCGGGCCAAGGTGGCCGTGGCTGCGGAGAGTGATCGGGTGTCAGCCCGGTGGGAAGCGCGGAACCGGAAGTGGTCCGCGAAGATGGAGAAGATCCGCGCCCACCTGGACGGGCGCCGCCGGGCCTTAGAGCCTCACCTTCTGTACAGCCAGGTGACTGGCGTAAAGGCCTGCCTCAAGAGGATGGAAGCAGAGGACGGGGTGTCGGTACCGTTCTACCGGTATCAGAAGCTGGACGAGGACGAGGCGGCATTCGGTGCCGTACTGGACGGGATGGTCTTTCCGGATTTGACCCCGGAGGATCTGGAAATCCCTCTGGACCGTGCTCACGGCGTTCTGCTTGAGCACATTATACCTGTCGCTTCTTCTAGCACCCCCGTGGTGGATCTGACCTTGGAGGCTCCGCTGGCTGCTGAGGACGCTCTTGCGGTCGCTGAGACCGTCCAAGCAGATCCCTCGATCCCGTCTGCTGACGAGGGAGTCCCCGAAGCTGCTGGGATTGTGCAAGCAGATCCCTCGGTCCTGTCCGCCGCTGAGGCCGACACGGATGCGCCGTCCGGTGAGACCGGAACCGACGTGCCACCCGGTGGAGTCGTGGTTGAAGAAGGGTCTGGGCAGCCCTTCCTTGGTGAGTACGGGACCAACGCGAGGATGGTGGCCCCGGCTGATTTAGATGGTACCCGTGCTGACGGGAGGGAAAACCGACCGGCCGATGCGGCCTTGTAAAAACTTTTTTCCTTTTTGTTTTCTTTTTGTAGACTGGGCCGTAGGCCGTTTCTTTTTGTAAGGACTGGGCCGTAGGCCGTTTATGCAAAGAGCAGGCCGTTGGCCCCTCTCTTTTTGTAAGTGCCGTTTCGAGGCTTTTGTAACGACTAGGCCGTGGGCCATTTTTATAACAGACGAGGCCGTTGGCCCTTTTGTGATACTCGAGGCCGTTGGCCCTTTTCTTTTTTTTTTTTTTTTTGTGTAAATGCCATTTCGAGGCTTTTTTGATCGGTAGAGTAGGTCGTAAACCGTACTCTGTCAAGTAAGCAGGTCGTGGACCGTGCTCTTGTATTGGGTGCGAGGTAATCTCGGCTTAAGGCACTTATTGCTTGTGTACCTTGTTTTTTTGGTGCGGGTAGCGAGCCCGGCTTAGAGACACTTAATGCTTGTGTGTCTAGTAGAGGTGCGAGCCCTGGGGCCCGGCTTTGGCACTTATAACTTGTGTGCCGGGGAGAGCGAGCACCGGAGCTCGGTCCCCTTTTTTTTTTTGTAGTGCGAGCGTTTGGAGCTCGGCTTATTATTTTTTTTGTAGTGCGAGCGTTTGGAGCTCGGTTTTTTTTTTTTTTTGTAGTGCGGGCGTTTGGAGCTTGGTTTTTTTTTTTTTTTTTTTTTTTGTAGTGCGAGCGTTTGGAGCTCGCCCCCTTTTTTTGTAGTGCGAGCGTTTGGAGCTCGGTTTTTTTTTTTTTTTTTTTTTTTTGTAGTGCGAGCGTTTGGAGCTCGGTTTTTTTTTTTTTTTTTTTTTTTTTTTTTTTTTTTTTTTTTTTTTTTTTTTGTAGTGCGAGCGTTTGGAGCTCGGGAGCGTTTGAGCATTTGGAGCTCGGCTCCTGTGCGCAGGTCGGGGACCGTTTTCCTTTGTCTAAAAGGTTTTATTAGATTAATAGCTGAGCCCTGGTTAGGGGTTGCCTACGTACCCTTTAGTAGAAGGGATCAAGCCAATCGTAGTTCGTTTGTTTACAAAAGCGGAGAGCGGATTGGAGCCCGGGGGCTTAATAGTAGAACCGTTTGAGGTTGATCGAGTTCCATGAGCGCGGGATGGCGTCGCCGTTCATCGTGACTAGCTCGTAGACGCCTGGTTTTACGACCTTGGAGATGAGGTAGGGGCCCTCCCAATTGGCACCCAGCTTGCCTGCGTTTGGTTCGGCGGTGTTTTCGAAGACCTTGCGGAGGACCAGGTCGCCCTCGGCGAAGAACCGGCCTCGAACCTTCTTGTTGTAATATTTGGAGGCGAGCTGCTGGTAGTTCTGGATTCGGAGCAGGGAATGGTCCCGTTGCTCTTCAAGGAAATCCAGCTCGCTGAGTAGGACGGCGTTGTTCAGTGCGGGTTGCTGGGTGAGCATAGCGCGGCGAGGAGTGGGGAGCCCGACTTCGGATGGGGCCATTGCTTCCATGCCGTGGGAGAGGTTGAACGGTGTTCGGCCAGTCGATGTCTTTGGTGTTGTGCGGTGGGACCAGAGGACTCCATCGAGCTCGTCGGCCCAGGACCCTTTCTTGTCGTCTAGTCGCTTTTTGAGGCCGTCGAGGATGGTCTTGTTGGTGGCCTCGGCTTGTCCGTTCCCCTGGGGGTACCTCGGAGTGGACTTACTTAGTCTGATTTTCCACTTCGCGCAGAAATCTTCGAAGAGGGCCGATGTGAACTGGGCACCGTTGTCGGTGACGATCTCGTACGGGAGCCCGTGCCGGCAGATGATGAACTTCCAGACGAACTTTCGGACGTCCTCTGCCTTGATCTTGGCGTATGATTCGGCCTCGACCCACTTGGTGAAGTAATCGGTCATGACTAAGAGGAAGCGCTTTTGGCGAGATCGGGGAAGGGGCCCGACTATGTCCATGGCCCATCGCATGAAGGGGTAGGGTGCCACCGCAGTGGTGAGGAGCTCGGTTGGACTATGAATGAGGGGACCGTGGCGCTGGCACTTCTCGCACCGGGCTGCGAATTTGTCGCAGTCTTGGAGCATTGTCGGCCAGTAGTGGCCTTGGTTTCGTATTCTCAGGGCGAGAGCCCGGCCACCGGAATGGTTGCCGTCGGCGCCCTCGTGCATTTCCTTCATCACGTCGATGGTTTCCTGCCCGTGGAGGCAGGCGAGCAGGGTTCCCGAGGCGCTCCATCGGAACAGATTGCCGTCCAGCATTGTATATTGGGCACACTTCTTTCTTAGCCGCCGGGCGGCCCATCGGTCTGGGGGGCGAATGCCGTCTGCGATGTATAGCAGCAGATCGATTCGCCAGTCCGGCAGTTCGGGCTCGGCCGGGGGCGGTGGTAGGTTCTCGGGAGGTTGGGCGTCTTCGTCAGGATCCGCGACCTGGGGACCGATCAGATAGGCTCCCTTTGGCAGCTCGATGCTGGGGAGGTCGATACTTTCCACCGGGATCACCCGTCGTTGCTCTGGAGCCGAGGTGGAGGCTAGTGCTGCGAGGGCGTCTGCGGAAGTGTTATCGCCTCGGGGGATTTTTGTCAGGGTGAACTCGGAGAAGTCTGCGGCCATGCCTTGAGTCACCTTGAGGTAGGCGTCCATGCGATCATTCTTGGCCTCGTACTCCCCGCTGAATTGATTGGCGACGAGCTGGGAGTCGCAGTAAGCCCGGATTTTCTTTGCGCCGACCTCTTTGGCCAGGCGCAGGCCGGCAATCAAAGCTTCGTACTCGGCCTCGTTGTTTGATGCCGGGAAGGCTAGGCGGAAGGACTGTTCGAGGATCTCCTTGGTCGGGGATTCGAGGCGTATGCCGACGCCGGACCCGTGCTTGGAGGCCGATCCGTCGACGTGCAGAGTCCACACTTCGGACACCTCGCTGACTGCCAGCTCGGGTGCTAACTCAACTAGGAAGTCGGCCAGCGCTTGAGATTTGATCGCGGTCCGACCCCGGTACTCGATGTCGTATTCGCTCAGCTCGACAGCCCACTTCATTATCCGGCCTGATCGGCTCGGGCTGTGGAGGATGTTCCTGAGGGGGTAGGTGCTTAGGACGGCAATCGCGTGGGATTGAAAATAAGGCCGGAGCTTCCTAGCTGCGACGACCACTGCCAGGGCGAGCTTCTCCAGAGTCGGGTACCTGCTCTCCGCGTCGTCGAGCGACTTGCTGATGTAGGAGATGGGTTTTTGGTCACCCCGGTCCTCCCGTACTAGCACGCCGCTGACTGCTGACGTGGAGATGGCGACGTAGAGGTAGAGGATTTCGCCTTCTTCTGGCTTAGACAGGACGGGGGGAGTGGATATGTACTCCTTCAGCTGTCGGAGGGCGTCCTCGCATTTGTCGTCCCACTCAAACCGCTTGTTAGCCCGGAGTAGTTGGTAGAACGGGAGACACTTGTCGGTAGAGCGGGAGATGAATCGATTTAGCGCGGCGATTCTCCCGGTGAGTCGTTGTACTTGACGCGTGCTCTCCGGGGACTTGAGCTCAATGATAGCTCGGATCTGCTTGGGGTCGGCCTCGATCCCGCGCTGGGTGATGATGTACCCGAGGAATTCGCCCGATGTGACGCCGATGGAGCACTTGGCCGGGTTCAGCTTCATGTTGTATTCGTTCAGCGTGCGGAAGCAGGACCGGAGGTGTGTGACGTGGTCGGTTGCCACTAGAGACTTTACCAGCATGTCATCTATGTATACCTCCATAGTGCGGCCGATTTGGTCGGCGAACATCCGGTTGACGAGCCGTTGGTAGGTGGCCCCGGCGTTTTTTAGTCCGAAGGGCATTACTTTGTAGCAGTAAATGCCTCGGTCCGTGATGAACGCGGTCTTCTCCTGATCATCAGGGTGCATGGGGATTTGGTTATACCCCGAGAAGGCGTCCATGAAGGAGAGTAGCTCGTTTCCCGCGGTGGCTTCGACGACCTGGTCGATTCGGGGGAGGGGGAAGCTGTCCTTAGGGCATGCCTTATTGAGGTCGGTGAAATCCACGCAGACCCTCCATTTTCCGTTCTTCTTCTTGACTACCACTGGGTTGGCTAACCAGTCCGGGTATTTCACCTCGGTGATCGAGCCGGCCGCGGTGAGCCTCTCTACCTCATCATTGACCGCTTGGGCGCGCTCCGGGCCAAGCTTCCGCCGCTTCTGCTTGACCGGCCTGCAGGTTGGATCCACGTTGAGCTCGTGGCTGCACGTGTTCGGGTCAATGCCGGGCAGGTCGCCAGTTGACCAGGCGAAGGTGGAGACGTTCTGCCTTAGGAACTCGACCAGCTTTTGCTTGATGCTTTCGTCGAGGTCGGTGCCGATGCCGACGCAGCGGGCGGGGTCGCGTGGGTCGATGTTGACCTGGGTGACAAGGTCCCGCCCGGGAAGATCCTGGGCGCCGAGCTCGCCGGGCTGAAGCGCATTGATGGCCAAGCAGGCCGGCGCGGCGCGGCGCAGCTTGTGCTCGATGGCGAAGCAGGCGCGGGAGACCCTCTGGTTACTCCTAAGAGTGTATGTGCCGGCCTGGTTGGGGAACTTGAGGCACTGATGGTATGTCGACGTGACCGCCTTCATCGAGTGCAGCCAGGGGGTTCCGAGGATGATGTTGTAGATCGGGGTGGTGTCGAAGACCACGAACTTGACGATTTTCGTGACCCGACCTACGTAGACCGGTAATTCGATGGTGCCGATTCCGTTGACGGTGTCCCCGGCGAAGCCGGTTAGCGGGATGGAGTGCGGCTTGATCTCGACCCCGTTCAGGTTCATCCTGGCGAGGGTATCCTTGAAGATGAGGTCGACCGAGCTGCCCGTATCGACGAGGACTCGGTTAACGTCGCAGTCGGCTACGCGGACTTGTACGACGAGGGGGTCGTTGTGGGGCTGGTGGACCCCGGCCGCATCGGCCTCAGTGAAACATATCCCCCTCTTGCTCGTGTCCTGGGCGTCGATCTCCGGCCCGGAGTGCCACTTCAGGGATGCGTCGGTCCTCCTCTCGTGACGCTTGATGGACCGCACTGAGTCGTTGCACGAGAGGAGACCTCCCATGATCATCCCAATCAGAGCGCGGGCCGGGGGAGGCGATCTACCTGTTTCCCGGTCTCGCGAGGGAGATCGTCGCCGCCGGTCGTCGTTCTGGGCGCGATGGTAGGGCCTAGTCCGGTTATCCGCGCGACCTTGGTTGTCGCGGGGTTGATCGTGATCGCCGTCCCGAGCATGCGGTCGCAGCCGCTCTGGGACGCTGATTTCTCCCCGCTGAAATTGCTTCAGCAGGACCTCTTGAAGGGCGCGGCAGTGAGAGGTCGGATGCCCCTTTCGCCGGTGGAAGTCGCAGAAGGCCGTCCTGTCGTATGGCTCATCTGGTCGGAACTCCCTATCGCTTGGCTCGTCGGGACGCCGATCCTGCTGGCGGGGATCCCGTACGTATTTGTTCCAAGGCAACCCTGGGGCGGGGGTGGGGGGAAGTACGGGATCGTGCAGGCGGAGGCCGGAGGGCGGTCCGTTGACAAGGAATGCAGCGGCCTGCTTTCCCTTGCTGCGATGGTACTCGTCGTCGTAATGTTGGCGGGGCTCCTGATACCTTTCCTGGGGCCGCTCCTTTGGGGCCGGGGCCTTGTGAGAGGCACTGTTTCTTGATTCAGCCGCCTTCTCTTCTTCGAGCTCAACGAAGAGTCCAGCGCGGTGCAAGGCGTCTTCCAGAGAGCGCGGCCTGTTGAGCTTCATATCGTCCTTGAAGGCCGAATCGGCCCGCAGTCCTTTTCTCAGAGCGGGGAGCGCTGACTCGTCAGTCACGTTGCTCTGGGAGGCCGTGGCCTTGAAGCGCTCGATGAAGGACCTGAGCGACTCCTTTGCTCCCTGATTCATTGCCCAGAGGTCCGCGCTGGATGCGGACTGGCGGATGTAGATGGAGTAATGCTCGAGGAAGGTGGTCGACAGGTCCCTGAAGCTGTCGATGGAGTGCGTCTTTAGCCGAGAGAACCACGTGAGGGCCGGGCCGGTGAGGTTTTCCACGAAAAGCTGGCAGTGAGCGGCTTCGCGCTCGTCTGGTGAGAAGTGGGCGCGACCCATGGCGATGGTGAACGCCGTGAGATACTGGGCCGGGTCGGTGGTGCCCGCGTAGGGCTGTAGCTTGAGCTTTCCGAGGTGCTGGAGTGGGACGGAGGCGATCCGGCGGGTGAACGGCGTGTTCTGCGTCTCTCTGAGGACGCGATCGATTTCTGGGGCCGCGCTGGTGGCTTGGTGGATTTTGGAGGACATCGCACGGATGGTCTCCTTCATAGCCTCGAACTCCGCGTCTCTTGAGCGCTCCGCGCTGGATCGGAGATGGTGGGCTTCGTCGCCCGGGTGGCTTCCTATGGCCGGGACGAAACGTCCGTCCGGCCTTTCGGATCCAGACGGCGAGTCGCTCGGTCGGCTTGTCCGGAAGCGGGGGGTTTCTTCCCGAGAGACCGGTTCTCTGGGATGGACGTCGGGGGACCCGACATTGTCCGACCGGTCACGGGAGGCCCCTAACGTGGCGAACCGCTGGTCGGTGGCTCGCGTTAGCTCATCGATCCGGGCGAGCAGGGGTTCTCCACGCGGAGTTCGAGGCTATGAAGGAGACCATCCGTGCGATGTCCTCCAAAATCCACCAAGCCACCAGCGCGGCCCCAGAAATCGATCGCGTCCTCAGAGAGACGCAGAACACGCCGTTCACCCGCCGGATCGCCTCCGTCCCACTCCAGCACCTCGGAAAGCTCAAGCTACAGCCCTACGCGGGCACCACCGACCCGGCCCAGTATCTCACGGCGTTCACCATCGCCATGGGTCGCGCCCACTTCTCACCAGACGAGCGCGAAGCCGCTCACTGCCAGCTTTTCGTGGAAAACCTCACCGGCCCGGCCCTCACGTGGTTCTCTCGGCTAAAGACGCACTCCATCGACAGCTTCAGGGACCTGTCGACCACCTTCCTCGAGCATTACTCCATCTACATCCGCCAGTCCGCATCCAGCGCGGACCTCTGGGCAATGAATCAGGGAGCAAAGGAGTCGCTCAGGTCCTTCATCGAGCGCTTAAAGGCCACGGCCTCCCAGAGCAACGTGACTGACGAGTCAGCGCTCCCCGCTCTGAGAAAAGGACTGCGGGCCGATTCGGCCTTCAAGGACGATATGAAGCTCAACAGGCCGCGCTCTCTGGAAGACGCCTTGCACCGCGCTGGACTCTTCGTTGAGCTCGAAGAAGAGAAGGCGGCTGAATCAAGAAACAGTGCCTCTCACAAGGCCCCGGCCCCAAAGGAGCGGCCCCAGGAAAGGTATCAGGAGCCCCGCCAACATTACGACGACGAGTACCATCGCAGCAAGGGAAAGCAGGCCGCTGCATTCCTTGTCAACGGACCGCCCTCCGGCCTCCGCCTGCACGATCCCGTACTTCCCCCCACCCCCGCCCCAGGGTTGCCTTGGAACAAATACGTACGGGATCCCCGCCAGCAGGATCGGCGTCCCGACGAGCCAAGCGATAGGGAGTTCCGACCAGATGAGCCATACGACAGGACGGCCTTCTGCGACTTCCACCGGCGAAAGGGGCATCCGACCTCTCACTGCCGCGCCCTTCAAGAGGTCCTGCTGAAGCAATTTCAGCGGGGAGAAATCAGCGTCCCAGAGCGGCTGCGACCGCATGCTCGGGACGGCGATCACGATCAACCCCGCGACAACCAAGGTCGCGCGGATAACCGGACTAGGCCCTACCATCGCGCCCAGAACGACGACCGGCGGCGACGATCTCCCTCGCGAGACCGGGAAACAGGTAGATCGCCTCCCCCGGCCCGCACTCTGATTGGGATGATCATGGGAGGTCTCCTCTCGTGCAACGACTCAGTGCGGTCCATCAAGCGTCACGAGAGGAGGACCGACGCATCCCTGAAGTGGCACTCCGGGCCGGAGATCGACGCCCAGGACACGAGCAAGAGGGGGATATGTTTCACTGAGGCCGATGCGGCCGGGGTCCACCAGCCCCACAACGACCCCCTCGTCGTACAAGTCCGCGTAGCCGACTGCGACGTTAACCGAGTCCTCGTCGATACGGGCAGCTCGGTCGACCTCATCTTCAAGGATACCCTCGCCAGGATGAACCTGAACGGGGTCGAGATCAAGCCGCACTCCATCCCGCTAACCGGCTTCGCCGGGGACACCGTCAACGGAATCGGCACCATCGAATTACCGGTCTACGTAGGTCGGGTCACGAAAATCGTCAAGTTCGTGGTCTTCGACACCACCCCGATCTACAACATCATCCTCGGAACCCCCTGGCTGCACTCGATGAAGGCGGTCACGTCGACATACCATCAGTGCCTCAAGTTCCCCAACCAGGCCGGCACATACACTCTTAGGAGTAACCAGAGGGTCTCCCGCGCCTGCTTCGCCATCGAGCACAAGCTGCGCCGCGCCGCGCCGGCCTGCTTGGCCATCAATGCGCTTCAGCCCGGCGAGCTCGGCGCCCAGGATCTTCCCGGGCGGGACCTTGTCACCCAGGTCAACATCGACCCACGCGACCCCGCCCGCTGCGTCGGCATCGGCACCGACCTCGACGAAAGCATCAAGCAAAAGCTGGTCGAGTTCCTAAGGCAGAACGTCTCCACCTTCGCCTGGTCAACTGGCGACCTGCCCGGCATTGACCCGAACACGTGCAGCCACGAGCTCAACGTGGATCCAACCTGCAGGCCGGTCAAGCAGAAGCGGCGGAAGCTTGGCCCGGAGCGCGCCCAAGCGGTCAATGATGAGGTAGAGAGGCTCACCGCGGCCGGCTCGATCACCGAGGTGAAATACCCGGACTGGTTAGCCAACCCAGTGGTAGTCAAGAAGAAGAACGGAAAATGGAGGGTCTGCGTGGATTTCACCGACCTCAATAAGGCATGCCCTAAGGACAGCTTCCCCCTCCCCCGAATCGACCAGGTCGTCGAAGCCACCGCGGGAAACGAGCTACTCTCCTTCATGGACGCCTTCTCGGGGTATAACCAAATCCCCATGCACCCTGATGATCAGGAGAAGACCGCGTTCATCACGGACCGAGGCATTTACTGCTACAAAGTAATGCCCTTCGGACTAAAAAACGCCGGGGCCACCTACCAACGGCTCGTCAACCGGATGTTCGCCGACCAAATCGGCCGCACTATGGAGGTATACATAGATGACATGCTGGTAAAGTCTCTAGTGGCAACCGACCACGTCACACACCTCCGGTCCTGCTTCCGCACGCTGAACGAATACAACATGAAGCTGAACCCGGCCAAGTGCTCCTTCGGCGTCACATCGGGCGAATTCCTCGGGTACATCATCACCCAGCGCGGGATCGAGGCCGACCCCAAGCAGATCCGAGCTATCATTGAGCTCAAGTCCCCGGAGAGCACGCGTCAAGTACAACGACTCACCGGGAGAATCGCCGCGCTAAATCGATTCATCTCCCGCTCTACCGACAAGTGTCTCCCGTTCTACCAACTACTCCGGGCTAACAAGCGGTTTGAGTGGGACGACAAATGCGAGGACGCCCTCCGACAGCTGAAGGAGTACATATCCACTCCCCCCGTCCTGTCTAAGCCAGAAGAAGGCGAAATCCTCTACCTCTACGTCGCCATCTCCACGTCAGCAGTCAGCGGCGTGCTAGTACGGGAGGACCGGGGTGACCAAAAACCCATCTCCTACATCAGCAAGTCGCTCGACGACGCGGAGAGCAGGTACCCGACTCTGGAGAAGCTCGCCCTGGCAGTGGTCGTCGCAGCTAGGAAGCTCCGGCCTTATTTTCAATCCCACGCGATTGCCGTCCTAAGCACCTACCCCCTCAGGAACATCCTCCACAGCCCGAGCCGATCAGGCCGGATAATGAAGTGGGCTGTCGAGCTGAGCGAATACGACATCGAGTACCGGGGTCGGACCGCGATCAAATCTCAAGCGCTGGCCGACTTCCTAGTTGAGTTAGCACCCGAGCTGGCAGTCAGCGAGGTGTCCGAAGTGTGGACTCTGCACGTCGACGGATCGGCCTCCAAGCACGGGTCCGGCGTCGGCATACGCCTCGAATCCCCGACCAAGGAGATCCTCGAACAGTCCTTCCGCCTAGCCTTCCCGGCATCAAACAACGAGGCCGAGTACGAAGCTTTGATTGCCGGCCTGCGCCTGGCCAAAGAGGTCGGCGCAAAGAAAATCCGGGCTTACTGCGACTCCCAGCTCGTCGCCAATCAATTCAGCGGGGAGTACGAGGCCAAGAATGATCGCATGGACGCCTACCTCAAGGTGACTCAAGGCATGGCCGCAGACTTCTCCGAGTTCACCCTGACAAAAATCCCCCGAGGCGATAACACTTCCGCAGACGCCCTCGCAGCACTAGCCTCCACCTCGGCTCCAGAGCAACGACGGGTGATCCCGGTGGAAAGTATCGACCTCCCCAGCATCGAGCTGCCAAAGGGAGCCTATCTGATCGGTCCCCAGGTCGCGGATCCTGACGAAGACGCCCAACCTCCCGAGAACCTACCACCGCCCCCGGCCGAGCCCGAACTGCCGGACTGGCGAATCGATCTGCTGCTATACATCGCAGACAGCATTCGCCCCCCAGACCGATGGGCCGCCCGGCGGCTAAGAAAGAAGTGTGCCCAATATACAATGCTGGACGGCAATCTGTTCCGATGGAGCGCCTCGGGAACCCTGCTCGCCTGCCTCCACGGGCAGGAAACCATCGACGTGATGAAGGAAATGCACGAGGGCGCCGACGGCAACCATTCCGGTGGCCGGGCTCTCGCCCTGAGAATACGAAACCAAGGCCACTACTGGCCGACAATGCTCCAAGACTGCGACAAATTCGCAGCCCGGTGCGAGAAGTGCCAGCGCCACGGTCCCCTCATTCATAGTCCAACCGAGCTCCTCACCACTGCGGTGGCACCCTACCCCTTCATGCGATGGGCCATGGACATAGTCGGGCCCCTTCCCCGATCTCGCCAAAAGCGCTTCCTCTTAGTCATGACCGATTACTTCACCAAGTGGGTCGAGGCCGAATCATACGCCAAGATCAAGGCAGAGGACGTCCGAAAGTTCGTCTGGAAGTTCATCATCTGCCGGCACGGGCTCCCGTACGAGATCGTCACCGACAACGGTGCCCAGTTCACATCGGCCCTCTTCGAAGATTTCTGCGCGAAGTGGAAAATCAGACTAAGTAAGTCCACTCCGAGGTACCCCCAGGGGAACGGACAAGCCGAGGCCACCAACAAGACCATCCTCGACGGCCTCAAAAAGCGACTAGACGACAAGAAAGGGTCCTGGGCCGACGAGCTCGATGGAGTCCTCTGGTCCCACCGCACAACACCAAAGACATCGACTGGCCGAACACCGTTCAACCTCTCCCACGGCATGGAAGCAATGGCCCCATCCGAAGTCGGGCTCCCCACTCCTCGCCGCGCTATGCTCACCCAGCAACCCGCACTGAACAACGCCGTCCTACTCAGCGAGCTGGATTTCCTTGAAGAGCAACGGGACCATTCCCTGCTCCGAATCCAGAACTACCAGCAGCTCGCCTCCAAATATTACAACAAGAAGGTTCGAGGCCGGTTCTTCGCCGAGGGCGACCTGGTCCTCCGCAAGGTCTTCGAAAACACCGCCGAACCAAACGCAGGCAAGCTGGGTGCCAATTGGGAGGGCCCCTACCTCATCTCCAAGGTCGTAAAACCAGGCGTCTACGAGCTAGTCACGATGAACGGCGACGCCATCCCGCGCTCATGGAACTCGATCAACCTCAAACGGTTCTACTATTAAGCCCCCGGGCTCCAATCCGCTCTCCGCTTTTGTAAACAAACGAACTACGATTGGCTTGATCCCTTCTACTAAAGGGTACGTAGGCAACCCCTAACCAGGGCTCAGCTATTAATCTAATAAAACCTTTTAGACAAAGGAAAACGGTCCCCGACCTGCGCACAGGAGCCGAGCTCCAAATGCTCAAACGCTCCCGAGCTCCAAACGCTCGCACTACAAAAAAAAAAAAAAAAAAAAAAAAAAAAAAAAAAAAAAAAAAAAAAAAAACCGAGCTCCAAACGCTCGCACTACAAAAAAAAAAAAAAAAAAAAAAACCGAGCTCCAAACGCTCGCACTACAAAAAAAGGGGGCGAGCTCCAAACGCTCGCACTACAAAAAAAAAAAAAAAAAAAAAAGCCGAGCTCCAAACGCTCGCACTACAAAAAAAAAAAAAAACCGAGCTCCAAACGCTCGCACTACAAAAAAAATAATAAGCCGAGCTCCAAACGCTCGCACTACAAAAAAAAAAAGGGGACCGAGCTCCGGTGCTCGCTCTCCCCGGCACACAAGTTATAAGTGCCAAAGCCGGGCCCCAGGGCTCGCACCTCTACTAGACACACAAGCATTAAGTGTCTCTAAGCCGGGCTCGCTACCCGCACCAAAAAAACAAGGTACACAAGCAATAAGTGCCTTAAGCCGAGATTACCTCGCACCCAATACAAGAGCACGGTCCACGACCTGCTTACTTGACAGAGTACGGTTTACGACCTACTCTACCGATCAAAAAAGCCTCGAAATGGCATTTACACAAAAAAAAAAAAAAAAGAAAAGGGCCAACGGCCTCGAGTATCACAAAAGGGCCAACGGCCTCGTCTGTTATAAAAATGGCCCACGGCCTAGTCGTTACAAAAGCCTCGAAACGGCACTTACAAAAAGAGAGGGGCCAACGGCCTGCTCTTTGCATAAACGGCCTACGGCCCAGTCCTTACAAAAAGAAACGGCCTACGGCCCAGTCTACAAAAAGAAAACAAAAAGGAAAAAAGTTTTTACAAGGCCGCATCGGCCGGTCGGTTTTCCCTCCCGTCAGCACGGGTACCATCTAAATCAGCCGGGGCCACCATCCTCGCGTTGGTCCCGTACTCACCAAGGAAGGGCTGCCCAGACCCTTCTTCAACCACGACTCCACCGGGTGGCACGTCGGTTCCGGTCTCACCGGACGGCGCATCCGTGTCGGCCTCAGCGGCGGACAGGACCGAGGGATCTGCTTGCACAATCCCAGCAGCTTCGGGGACTCCCTCGTCAGCAGACGGGATCGAGGGATCTGCTTGGACGGTCTCAGCGACCGCAAGAGCGTCCTCAGCAGCCAGCGGAGCCTCCAAGGTCAGATCCACCACGGGGGTGCTAGAAGAAGCGACAGGTATAATGTGCTCAAGCAGAACGCCGTGAGCACGGTCCAGAGGGATTTCCAGATCCTCCGGGGTCAAATCCGGAAAGACCATCCCGTCCAGTACGGCACCGAATGCCGCCTCGTCCTCGTCCAGCTTCTGATACCGGTAGAACGGTACCGACACCCCGTCCTCTGCTTCCATCCTCTTGAGGCAGGCCTTTACGCCAGTCACCTGGCTGTACAGAAGGTGAGGCTCTAAGGCCCGGCGGCGCCCGTCCAGGTGGGCGCGGATCTTCTCCATCTTCGCGGACCACTTCCGGTTCCGCGCTTCCCACCGGGCTGACACCCGATCACTCTCCGCAGCCACGGCCACCTTGGCCCGGCCTATGGCGGATTCCAGCCCCTTCACCCTGGAGCGGAGTGTCTCCCGCTCCCCCTTCAGGAGCCCGTTCTCCTCCTCGAGCCCCGACGCCCGCTCCCACCCAGCCGCAGCACGGTCCCTCTCGGCCTCTAGTGCAGACTGCAGACTGGCCACCTCGACCTCCCGGGCTCTTAACCGCACCGCCTCCTCTTCCAGCGCCGCAGATCGGGCCTTCTCATCTCTCAGCTCCTTCTCGAACCCGTGGAGACGGGTAGACTGGATCTGCGAGCTGGACTCCCGGCACTCCCGGAGGAAGTTAATCGAGGCGGCCTGCTCGGCGAGCCTCTTCTCGTAGGCCTCCGCCAGAAAGGCACTAAGGGCCATCGTCTGCATTAAACAAATTGTTAACAAAGACGCGCAACGAGTCTAGCTAAAAACAGTTAGACCAGAGCAGGAGCTTACCCGAGCTGCGGATCGCGCCACCTGACGGAAGGTGTCGGACTCCGCCATCTCCAGCGGAACGAAGTGCGGGTACCTCTGCCCGAACATCATGGCCTGCGCCAGCTCGGCGCACTCGTCCGGATCAACGATTACCTGGTTGCTTCCATCCTCGTGGGTAAAGGAGAAGCTGTAGTCCCGAGGCCCACCGTCGGAACCTCCCGAGGCGCCGCCCACTTCGGCGCTGCGATCCTCGGCCTCCTGCACAGCAGCAGGATCCTCCGCGCCGACGATCGTCTCGCCGACCCCATCGCCCCCTTGGGCCCGGGTCTCATCAACCCCCCCTGCTGGCCCAACGGCCAAAGGCACCTCGGGCTCCGGCCCGGTCAATGTAGGCCGGGTGACCTCCCGACCTCCGGAAGAAAACTCTCCCGTCCTCCTCTTCTTTTTGCCGGTCTCGCCGGCGGCAGCCCGGTCTCCCCTCCTCTTCGAGGGAGTCGCCGCGGAGGAATCCCCCGCAACCCGTGGTGCCGGGTCTCGCCTGACCGGCACCTCGGGTATCGGCGGCGGCGGGGCAACAAACGAATCCGCGTACTGCGGATTGACAAACCTTACTCTACCTGCGAAGGAAGAGCCGTCAGTTCGACAAAAAAAAAAAAAAAAAAAAATAAAAAAAAAAAAAAAATAAAAAAAAAAAAAAAAAAAAAAATTATAATAATAAACCTCCGGTCATGGCAGCTTCGATTCTCGCAGCGGTGAAGGACTTCCACTCTCTCCGGCGCACTGTCCTGAGCACGGCAAGCAGACCTTCGTAGTCCGGTAGCTTGAATCTAGAGGAGTGAGGGCCTGCAGAGCAAGACAAAAAAGAAAATCATCAGTCAGACAACCAAAGAAGAGAAGTCAGCTCGACCTGCAAATTCCTACCCGGGGAAAAATTCCAATCCCGGGTATATCTCGCCAACGGATCGAGCCCAGCCACGGCGGTAGCCCGGACGTAGAAGTAGCTGCGAGACCAGTCCTCGACCTTCGACAGCTTGCTCGCCCTAGACCCCGAGCTGGGTGCCTCCAGAACGTTCGCCGCGGGCTTGAAAGCGGCATAGAAGGTCCCAGGAATCCCGGGGTTTGCCTTCTGCTGGGTGAACGCCTCGAACATAGGCAACGTCACCTCCATGTCGCATTCATGCCCCAAGGTCAGCAGCACGATCATCCCCTGGACCGTGGACGGGCAGACCTGCGAGAAGGCCAAGCCCCGCGCCCGACAGTACTGGACGAACAGCTCGGGGAGAGGAAGGCGCAAGCCGCACTTCTGAAAGAACGACTCGTACAAGCAGACGAAGCCCGGCCGAGGAGTCCACGGGCGCTCCTCCGCCCTGGGTATCCTGAGCTCAACGCCGGCGGAAAAACCACACAGATTCCCCAGGAGGGTCACCGATTCCGCTGTGCTCCAGGTCGGTGACCCTCCCTGCTCGTAGGAGACCAGGGGGGACCTCACCCTGGCCACTCGAGCTCCGCCTCCACGGACGCCCTGACGACCACCGCGGCCGCCCAGATGCCCGGTTCTGCCCCCAGCTTGGCCAGCACCGCGACCGCCAGAGGATCTAACCACCGTTTTCGGCCGGAGATGGGTCCCCGGAAGCGACGGGGCGGCCCCCGAAGTCGAGGGGGCCAACTCTTCCCCACTGTCTGCCCCTCGTCGCGGAGAAGAGGCATGCTCGGAATCACCGGAGGAGGAACTCGGAGAGTCGTTACCGCCACCGCGGGACGCCGATTCTTCGCTCGACTCAGCTCGGATACCGTCTAACATCGGAGCCATCGCACGGAGAGGAGGAGATCGAAAAGAAAGGAAGAAAGTAGGAAGAGAAGAAGGAAATCGGAGAAAGGAGGTTACCTTAGGAGTATGCGCAGAAGGTTTTAACAGTAGGAGGAAGAAGGTTTAAATAGAGGAAGGGGGACAGTGAAGCGACGCCTGGACACGTGTCAAAAGAAGCACGGCTGCCCAAAAAACCTAATGATGACGTCTCTTCGTTTCCCCACGCCAAAAAGCAAAGGACGCCTCGGTAAACGCGAAGCGTCTTTTACACGCCGCGCGTGGGCAGTCCACGCGAAAAACGAAGCGTCCTTTGTCGTCCCACGTGGTGAGCACGCGCCAACCTCCAACGGGTTTTTCGGAAAAGGTAAACACAGTTGAGCCCGGAAGGACCGTCCTAAGATGCGCCGAACTAACATTAGATCAACTTCGGCACCCTCACTTCGCCTCGCGACACCGAACTGGGGGAGGGCCTATTGTTGGAGGTGGGCCTAGCACCCCCAATTAGTTAGGCCCATCTTAGGAAAGGCCGCTCTTCAGCACGGTAGCCGGACTTAATGTCACCGACCTGCAAGACCGCTCTTCAGCTCGGTAGCCGACCTGAAAGCAACGTACCCCGGGCCCGCGCTGATGCCCCGCCAGAACAGGGAGTGTCAGAAGAATAGGCGAGTGGGAGTTGGTAAGGCAGTACCCTACCCGCGTAGGGATGTGCCTTCGACCCGACGTCCCACCAACTCTACAGAGCTGACAAGGGCAGGAAGGAGCAGGTGGAGCAGAGTTGGTAAAACAGTGCACTGCTCTGCAACACGCCACGCCGAGCTCATCATGACCTCTCTCTTCGAAAGCCGGGACACGCCTCCTAGGCCACCTTACCCGCAAAAGAGGCCGCAGGCGACACGTGGCCCGAGATCCCGGGGAGCAGGAAGCCGACCCCGACTATATATACCCCTCATATGTCATTAATGTGGGGGACTCTGATTTTGACTCTAGAACAGACTATAAACTACCCGACCTCTCTCTTTGTAGCAAGACAACACTTTAGAACGCCGAACTGGACGTCCTTCGGAACCAGTTCGTAATTCTAAAGCGTTTACTTCTCTCTCATCAATAAAGCGAAACACGGCCCCGGCCTACTCATATTTCTCCCGACCTGTCTTAAACGTGGTTAAATTGCTCTATTAACGAAAATCTCACCTCCCATCTCCTAATCATTCTTTAAACACACTTAGTGGTCCACGGGATCAACATTGTTGAAAACGAGAAGATTAACATAAACCCTAGGATTAGAAAGAGGATGAGAAATGCAGTGAGCATTACCATTTTGGAATTCTTAGTTTCTTCTTTTGGTAATTTAATTATGTTTTTTGATGTAGAGGGAACTATATATATAGGACAATAATTAGAAACAGAATAAAAAGTTGTGGCTCCGACCATATCAGTCCAGAAAGGACATCAATTTAAAAATACTATTCATTTCTTTATACTTTATTTGTTACTGTTTAAAATTCGGTTTACGTTTATCCAGCAGAACTCTCTCAACCCTAATATTTGATTAACATAAACAAGTTGTTTAAGTAGATGAAAAACTGCTAGATTAATTTTCTTTGTTATACTTTTTTTGCTACAGTGGCATGTATTTTTTTATAAAAAAAATAGACAAACAAATGTCACTCCAAAAATAATACACAACAAAAAAGTGTCGGCTCGTTTTTTTTTGTAAAAAATCAACACGTGTACAGTATTATACTAAATTGCTAAATTTTTCAGTACACGGTACTATATTTTACAGTGTACGGTACTATATTTTTCAAAATTGCTAAATATTTTATAAAAGTTGGAGTATTTACTAACAAGAAATTTTGGTATAGAAACAGTAAAATTGAATTTATCTTAAAACACACAGAGACAAAAAAAAATTAAACTTGATCAACAAATTGTATTTGCATACATAAACAAATCTAGCTATAATAAGTATCAAACTGACCAAAGAAATTGTAACATAATTTTTCATAAAATGTCGACGTCACATGACTATCACACAAGACCAAAAAAAGGAGATTAATGTGTATAATGTATAATGTATAGATGTGGACAAGGACAAGTACCACCACACCGGTGGCCAAATTTCCGGCCAAAATTTAATAAGAAAATAAAGACACGGCTCAAACGCTGAAAAAACAAAACATTTTTCTATTTTTAAAAAATGTAATTCTAATTATATATAATAATGAAATAATGATAAGCTTATGCTATAATTTAATAAAGCCTAAGTAAGAATGTTCATTATTAAAAAAAATATATGCCTAAAAAAGTTTAAAACATTTAATAATTTAAAACGGATGAAGTATTAATAAATTTAGTGATCCGATAAATTTTCTTCTTTTTAAAATTTAATAGTCTAGAGTCTACGTACTATATAACACACAAAAAAAAAAACCAATTTCACAAAAGTAAACTGCCATGGTCGATTTGATATGTGTAATCTATTTATAAGCTTGGCCACATATGGTTGCTGGTTGCATTTTAATTTACAAGCAACATGTAATTAAGAAAATAAACAAATCAATTGGCCAAATTAGAATAGTACTATAGAGAATCTCGTTAACTTGATAACCTAATTTAATATAAACCCTATATGTCCAGCACGTGATGACATAAGTAAATGATCTGTGGGTTTTGTCAAATAATGAACTTTAATTTGATTCTTAGGAGATCCTGGAAGATTTGTTGAATCAATAGAGTATATAATCGTATTATATGCAATACGCATGTTTAGTAGTATCTCAAGGACGTGGTCTGTATATATGCCATTAAAGCTACACCAGAGACCAAAATAGATATTTGATCAGAAGATATTCTCTTTGTTGGCGAAATTCGAATTCGGATCTGAACGCATAAAAACTGTGGCGTTTTGCATCTCTATAACTTTTCAAATCATATACTATATAACATATATATGTGTCATGACATATTGTTTTTTAACTATACTAAAATCATCTCTTATTTAAACAATATTCAAATTCGAATTTTACAGTTATGCTGATCTTTTTGATTACCGAAGAGATTAAAGTGTTATAGTATAATGTAAAAAGGGGTGAGATTTTCGTAAGTAGAAAGGAAACAACTTTGTGAGGAATAGACAGGGATTTATAAGAGTTAGGTCGGATGCATATGATAAACATGTCGGGAACCGTATCCTTTGTATTGATGGTCAAAACGAGACAGATTATTTAGACTTTCGAACTAGTTCCGAAGGGAATCCAGTTCGGTGTTCTAAATAATGTCGTTACAATAGTGTAGAGAGAGAGAGTTCTTTGTGTGAGATAATAAATTCGGGCCCCCCCCTCATAAATGATTGTTAAGGGGTATTTATAGCGGGGCTGTACAGTTGCTTCCCGCGTTTCCGGGGTGACGTGGCGCTTCCAGCGCCTTTCATGGGTAAGGTACCTCGAGACGTACGCTCCAGCTTATGCGGTGGGTAGGTCATGATGAGTTCTACGCCGAACTGTTACGCATGTAGGATACTGTTAGCGAATTGTCCTCCACGTGTTACTTCTCTCCTGGTCTCTTTGCACGGGATTGGTGGGGAGTCAGCACGAATTCGGTAGATTCTTGTGTTGATTTTTGACTGAATTTGGATTTGATAGGTCTTATTTGTTGAGGTGGAACTAGCTAATTGGAGGTGATAAACCCACCTCTCTAACATGTTAGAAAGATATTTTTATTTTGGACAAAAGTATAGGTCCAAGTATCCAGCCACCAATAAATTAAATATGCATGTGTCGGATAAGATCGAGCACGTTGATGAAATTCTTCAGCCGAAATTTAAAACACATAGATGGAAGAAGATAAATTAGTTATCAGAACTCATTATTAGCTTTTGTGCACGTTTTTCTCGTGGTTTGACAATTGAGTTTATCACATTCAAGAAAATGTCGGAACTAGTTCCACTGACTTCTTTCCAAGCTTGTGTTTCCCGAAAATCATCCACATTTTAATAATATCTTACACTCTCTGTTTCATCTAAATTTCATTTTAGTATTTTTTTTACTACCTCATAATATCGTTCATAATTTTTCTATGTAATCCTTTATTTTTTTACATAAATTAATAAACTTAATCCAAAAAGGTTAAAAAAAATAATAGTTAATCATGTTTTTAAAAAGTTATTGACTATTGTTCTTTTACACATCTAATATATTTAACGTATATATGGTATAAAAATACATATATTTTTTGTATTATACCTTTGACAGCATTTTCTTTTTGTATTATAGAATAAGAGTCACGACTCACAAGTGCATACATGATACATGAGTAAAAAAAAAACAACAGATGGATGAATATTATTTTGTAACATTGTACGTGAAATGTGAAAACTAAAACCTTTTGATAGTTAGTCCATATGCAAAATATGGGGTAAATATTTAAATAAGTGAGATTGATATGAGCTACTCTCCCCTTGTGACCAAAAAACGGCGCCGTTTAGAGAATAGGGACCATTGCGAAAAGTCTCCACTTATTAGAAACTTGTCCAAAAGTATCTCCCAGATCACTCTCTTATTATTGCTTTGATTTGACAGACAATTATTTGTCATATGAACGACAAATACCGAAAATGAATTGCCATTTTTTAAACAATATATATGCTTCTTTCTCTCCATTTTTTGATCTCACAATTTTTTTTTGTCATTTTCGCCGTCCAAAGAGGCTCAAGGTTTTGTCCGTTTTGAGTCACACCCTTTTCGTTTTTTTTTTAAAAAAATTTATCCTCCTTTTCTTATAGTTTTTTTTTTTCGACGAAATATAACTTTATTAATTTGAATTTGAAAAGTCTGAATACAAAGTATTGGTTAACCAATAAGGAGGATAAATAGAATCAGAGAAAAAAATATCATTTGATGGTCTTTTTCTTATAGTTATGTGATGATAGAATTTATTGTAATAACAGCTGAAAACAAATATAGTTTGTATATTTTACCAAAAAAAAAAAAAAAAATATAGTTTGTATATAAAAAATAAGAGCCTTTAACAAAAAAGAAAAGAAAAGAAGAGCAATAATAATATAGTTTGTATCAAAATGAATAAAAGAGCTGACGTCAAAAAAATGAATATAATAATATAGCTTAGATTTTTCTTTTCTTTTTTGGTCGAAGCTTAGATTTTTCCAAAATTAATAAAACAGTTTAGAATCTAAACCCTACAGTTATCTTTTGGATTTATAATTTTTTTTTTGTTACAATGATCTGATATTAACCCAAAAAAAAAAAATATAGAATCAAACAATTTGTAATATATATTTTTCAAAAAATATACCACAAAAGGAGGTTATTTGTTGTTGGAGGTGGGCTTAGCACCCCAGTTAGCTAGGCCCATCTCAGCAAGGTCAACCAAGGGTCAACGCCCGATTTAGAAGCATCTCCGGTCTCCTACTTCGTAGCGTACCCGGGCTCTCACAAATCTCCCGCGCTCATTCTAACGTCGCACAAGAAGGACGCCAAGAGCGACACCCGTAGGAGTTGACACCAATGAAGAAGGCCCACCTGCACTGACACGCTCTTAACACCGATGAAGGGAGCGCATCAGGGGACGACACGTATGATTTGACCTCGCGGTGATCGAACCCAGTCTGTCTCGTCCACCGCAGAGGACAAGACGTGCGTCGAGCTAAGCCTGTCCCATCCCTACGACAAGACACCGCGGTGACAAGACATGCGCCGAACGTGGACGACACAGAAGCCGCCATGTCATCCCAAATTCACAGAGGGATGTCTGCCAGCTCCCGCTATATGTACCTCCTCATTAGCATTTATGGAGAGGGGGATTGGACTGGTTAAAAACTGTATCCAAACTCTCATACTTCTAGAACAGTTCAGAACACCGAACTGAATTTCCATCGGGAATCAGTTCGTAAGTAAAAAGCCGTTCATCTTTTCGAGCATTAATATATTATAAACACAGTCACCGACCTGTTCATCACGATCCCCGACCTCCCCATACTAACTCGTTTCGTCCTAATTAACGAAAATCTCGTCTCCTAAACACCCACGTTCATCCTAACACTCTCTAATCATACCCGGTAATCATTTGGATCCACATTTGTTTCCAATTTTGGTAGGTGGAATGGAATTGGAAAATTCACATTCCTCACCTGCTGCGGGTCAAATCTTGTTTTATCTTCTCCACAGTCCAAATTTCACACATTACTCTCTCTCTCTTTTTTGTCAACATTTTACACATTACTCACAAGTATTACATATATATTGTTGTTATTATTTTATGATTATTAAACTAATGATCATTGTATTATGCTGTAGTAGCCCAAAAGGCGACCGTAAATAAGACAAACTTCCCCATTAACCAAAAGCGATTTCATTACACATTTGGTTTATTTGGTTCGGTTCACAGATCAAAAGATGGAATCCATGTAAACTCGATCTAAAAACTCTTACATGATGAGTTTACATTTTACAAAAGTCGCCACTTCTTTGATGCAACATCTAAAAACCAAAACCAAAACCAAAACCAAAACCAGATTCATAATTTAGTACACCCTAATGCCTGTTCCCCAGAAGAGATCAAAAGGATCTGTATCGATCAAGAACAACAATCATTTTCTTCACCTTCTTGTCTATCTGAAAACCTCCAAAGATACATATATTCACCTGAGCGTTTTCTCAATCTGGATTTCTCTATCTTCAGTTGGCATTCTTCAGACGTGCAATGAGCTCATCCTGCAAGACCAGTCAAGTTTCTTAATCGAGCAGCGAAACAAGATAAAAGATAAACCAACCGGAAGCAACATCAAATAGTGGAAGACAGATAAAATTGTGAATACAAGATTGTTTCTAATGGAGACTTCAATTAGAACAAAGGCATATGTTTTGACTTGCCTTTCTTCCTTTCGTTGGAAGGCCTCTCTCCTTGAGAAGGGCACGGAGCTTCTCGACAGTCAAAGACTGAAAGTCTCTTTCCCCTGAGCGACTGCTCGATCCTTCTGTACAGAAGAAAACATTGTTTTAAGTCGAAGCAACCAGTGAATTGCATGAAAATTAAAACAGATAGGATTGAAGTACAAAGAGCTAACCTTGTCTAGATACATTAGCAGCTCTTTTAGCTGAGCCTCTGTCGTCCATAGCCCTATTTGCAGCCCTAGGATTGTAAACAAAGCGTTGAAGCCATTAGGAGGAACAGACAGGCCGGTTAATAAGACGTGTGGTTAGTACCTCTTTTTAGGACCATCTTCAGCACTTCCTTTTGCGTCTTTGGAACTGGATTCGCCTTTTAGCTTCTTTAGCAAGAGAGATCTGATTAGAATATTTTGCTGGTTTGTTTTGATAAGTTGTCCTTCTGGATATATGACCAATATACCAAGATAGGATCTTTTTGTCAGACAGTTAAAAAAAGCAAAATTCTAGAGGAAAGAATAACTTATTACTGAAGAAGAGCTTATTCTGAAATTGATAATCCAGTGACAAAAAAAAAAAAAAAGCATTCCGCAAAAGATAAGAAAATACCCGGGGGAGATGTATCATGTTCACAAATGTAGACCCGCAAGCTTCCCTGCAATCTTAGACAGAAGAAAGTTACTAAATGTATGATTTTAATACTGAAAATCGAAGCTACACTTATATAGCAGATAACTTGAAGGAAAGAAACATTCAGTAGCCAAACGACCAAAGTCATCAGTTTCATATAGTTGTCATCAGACAGTTCGATTACAGATCCAACCATATATATATATTTCCATGGGACTGAAAAAATCCAAGCAAAAGCACAAGGTTTTTTGAGACTGCAGGTACCTGAGTCACTTATAAATGAAATCAAACTGAGATAAGGCTTTCATAGCCCCAAAAAGAAACGCATAAAGTGTGAAACCTTAACCCCCAATTCACAAATATAACCAATCAGACAAGAGTCATCTGATTAAATTCTACAGGAATTCAGACTGCAATCGATTGGGAAAGATCTGAAAATTTCAGCAGCATCCGAGTCGTCTATACGACTGATGGGTTATCCGTTTCGAAACAAAGCCAATCACTTTCTAAACCCACGAAATATTCAAAAGAATGAACACAAAATAGGCCTTCAAAATCAAAGACAAGAAAAAGGCGTCAATGTGTAAGTTGATTCGCAGTAAAATTACCGGATTGGAAGAGACGGCGGTAGAAGACAAGAAACCGCGAGACGGAAGGTCGGAAAGGAACTTGGAAGCACTCTCATCACAAGAATCGGATGCCCGAGGAGATGAGGCCTCCATTTCCAAACCACTGATAAACCCTAACCGACGCACACGAAGCGAAAGAGACAAGGGATCAAAGTCTCGTATACCTCTCTCGAAGTAAAAAAAGGCTCATAAACCTTTGTTATAAAAAAGATTTTGATTTTTATTATTTTTTAATCAAAAACATTAAAATTACTACCTAACCTTAACAATCTAACTTATTTACACATCCAACCATACTAAAACGGGTTATCCACTCAACCCAAGCAAAATTGGGTCGAAACCAGATTTATTATTTGCAATCGTCCTTTTGCGATCTCATTCGTCTTCTCTAAAAAAAAAAAACCCAAATTTCTTTTTTTTTTGCCCTTTCCTTCTTCTCCTTCATAGCGATTTACAGCGCGTCTTCCCCTTCTTCTCTCGTCGCCATCGCGATTATTTCTTTGGAAGGGAATCCCGGTAAGTTTCTGGACTCTCTCATTTTCTTATTCTCTGTCGAGATTCAACAGTGCCGATAGTTTTTGTTTCCCAAATTTCAAAATTTCGTGTCTTTAGTGATCCGACTTCTTCTTCTTCTTCTTTAGAGACTTCTACTTTCTTCTTTGGGAAACTCTTCTCCCATAGTTTCTCCTTCAAATTAAGCGTTAGGGTTTGTACTGAAATCCATGAATTTTGAGTCTAAAAATCTAAATTAGTTTGTGTTTTCTTTTGTTAATGCAGGAGCACAATGCCGCGTACGAAAAATGCTTCGTATAGAAGCTCTCCTCGGCCACATCCGATTGAAGGAGAAACCATGGGCCACATCCGATTAGTTTATGAAGATGAAACCTCTTCAGAAAATGACTCAGCCTCTTTGCATTCAAAGGTAATTACATATAAACTGAGATTTTGAATAGGTTAGTTCTTCTGATACAACTAAGTGTTTTTGGTAGCACTAAGTAGTTTTGGTAATGTTTGATACAACTAAGTACTACTAGGTACAATTATGGTCAATTGTGTTTGGATTGCAGGATACTGAGGAGGATACAGAGGAGGATAATGCGGAGGATAATGAACCACTTCAACCTCTGAGATTTTATTTCAGCCCCGACAGGTTTTCACAGACTTGTAAGATACAATCGAGATGTAAAGCTTGGTCGACGGTGAAGCTCTTAGATGGTTTACTTTCAGTGACAGAGAAGCGATGGTTTATAAACCATCCTCAATTCAAGCATATTTGGCACTTGAAAAACCAACTCCAACTTGCATCTTTCTCACCATCAACAACACCAAAAGCAATTGGATAATGGTGACAATCAGGATCCTGAGCTGTAGCAACAATAAGTACACCACCATGTACAGTCTTAAGGTGGGTTCCATCCACAACGATCACTTTTCTCATGGCTTGGAAGCCTTCAATGCAAGCTCCCAACGCGAAGAATAGATACTTAAACATGTGTCCCTCATCCACTTCCACATGTGTAACTGTACCAGGATTCATCTTCTCTAGCATGTACATATAAGAATACAACATGCTGAAACTTTCTTCTGGACTACCCCGAACATCACTAGTAGCTTTTTTTTTCCCTCTCAATGAAGTAGAGTAGGACACTTTAACACCAAGTTTTCCTTGAACCATACCGATGATATTTTTTGGAGATGGAGTGTCAAATAAACCTGGATAAACGTCATGCAGCACAGATGCAACCAAACCTGGTGTGCCTCTCCTTTTACTTTTACTTGTACTCGTAGTTGCTCGATAGCACGTATGCATCTTGTTATAAGTCCTAACAGAGAAGGAATCAGAATTCTCAGTCTTTGCAGCCCGTAAAGACCACTTGCAACCGTTTTTTCGATCACAACATTTTACCACGTACAACTTGGTATCCGACTTAATTATGTCAAACTCAAAACAATTCTGATGTGAACCCTTTTCAACTAAATGTTGTACTTCCTTCTTATTTCCAAACTCTTGACCTACAGCCACATCAATACCATCTTCCCATTCATGACGTAGAAACTCATCAGAGTTATCCATGTTAGGTGCGGCCTCAATGTCTTGACACATACCAACATTTTCATCATATGCAACATAGTCCACTAGCTCATTTTCTTCCGGTGGCTCCCTTGGGTAAAGAGTCATGATGCCATCATTATCTCTAGCATCCACTTCATTACTTACAACAACTGCGCTTCCTCGATCCTCTCTTAAAACTTGCTCAAACCCCTGATTTTCCTCACACACCTGATTTTGCTCACACACCTGATTTTGTTCGACGCCTTTGATAAGTTCCACATGCAAAACACTTCTACATCCATCTTTATTTACTTCCGCTAAATAACACAAAACATCTTCATCATCCAAGATATATGATGGTTTCTTAGGAACATGGACCAATGAAATGTAACTAATTTTCAGTTTTGTCGTAGCTTCTTGTATCCTAATCTTCCTGCATAATTTATCTACCAACTCAGCATAAGTGACCTTCTCAATAGATGTCTTCATCATTAAAGTGTAAGCTCTTTCTTCTCTTGAAATCCAACGTACTTGATTTCCTTTCTTTAAATAACATCCCCCATACTCAAAACGTATGATTGTGGAATGGTTACTATCCATTGTAACCTGAAAAAGAGAAAAAAAAAAACATTACTACACATTTACATTCGCTGTCAAATCTTCTAAGAAATACTCTGCTCACAGATGTACCAGTTATCCCAATTGTCCCAGTTGTTCTAATTGTTCCAGTTGTCCCAGTTCTAATTTCGATCCCTGCAAATCCCAATTGCAAATCCCAGTTATGATTTCGGATTTTTCAAAAAATTCAAGCAATACAACTCATAAATTACTAATGTAAAACCTTAATTGACCAACAAAACTTATTTACTAACCCAACAAACATTCAAAAAGAATAAATTTTGAAAGATCTACAATTTTCTCAATTAAAATCTCTAAATTGAGAATGAACATTACTTAAATTATATTACTTAAGTATTCAATGGAGAAGCTACAACAATTTGGAACACAACAATTACCTTCTTGAGCTTCAATTGTCTGGTTGGATTGGATTGAACGAAGAAGAAATCAGAAGAGAAAGAAGAAAAAGCGAAGAAGCTGTGGAGAGGGAGAGGCTCGTTTGTTTTTTTTTTTTATCGTGATTTTTTTTTAATAATTAAACTAAATTTTTAACATTCAATTTTAATAAAATAATAAAATAAAAGAAGGGCAATAATGGATTTTTGTATTTGTATAATATAAGGAGGGTATGTAGACTCAACCAAAGATACGAAGACATTTTTGTCTTCATTAAAGGCATCCCAGCCATTGATCCAGAGACAAGAGAAGGGAAGAGAAGAGGAAAAATTACAAAGCGGCACAGAGATACCGAGCGATTGCGTCTCTAGGATGAAGATATGGGCCTTTGTTGGGCCTTATGATATTAAACTCTAAAATTAATTGAAGAAAAATAAATAAATGAGGTTCATATGATCGTTGAAAAAAAAAAGTTCTTTTTTTATTTTTTATTTTTGTGTGCAACTTACGAATATTTTATACTTTTTTGCAGGTGAAAACAATCAAATTCAATTCAATTCAATTCATTTCCATGCGTTTCCAACACTTGATTGCAATTTTCCCGAAATATAGCTCATAAAATTAGTGATTTCAAGCTGCCATCTATTTTAATTAAAATCATATTCCTACCTCAAAAACTATGAAATGTACAATCACAATCTAACCCCCACAGAGTTCACTACCAAACAGAAACCGTGTAATAGAAACGAACCAAACAGCAGTAAACCGGTAGAAACGTAAGAAGTTGAGAACAATATATCCAAACTACACCATAATCTGAAAAAAAATCGTCCTTTATTCTACCAAATCCATGCATACAAGCTTTTAACTATATGTAATCTAATGATCAATATATGTTTACAAGCTCTAAAACTTCGTAAGTGTTCTATTCATTACCAAGAAATCAAGAAGCAAAGAGTAGGAAAAAAACAAAGCATAGATTAGAATCTGCACATTTAAATTATATAGTTAAGCAAGTCTGCAGTTTTGCTGCAATAACTTATAAGTTAAGAGGAAGAATGAAAGAGTGCTTTTTTTTGGGGTTTGTTTGTTGTCTCTCTTCTCTCGAGTAAGCCATCAAATCACAAACAGATATAAGAATCAGACACATGCAAAATTCAAGGCAGGGTTGATGATGAATCTCATCAGCTTCTGGTTTTAAGACAAAAGGCAGCATCTGAAAATCCTTCAAAAGCTCAACTGCCGAACATTGTACAAAAGTTTGAAACAGGTTAGAGTCAATCAATGAAAGATGAAAAATCCAAAATTGAGACAATGGAGAGACTGAACATCATTATTAGCATATTTGATGTTAAGGTGATTGGATTTTCTAGAGACAAAACAGCTCTTGAAGTTTTCTAGGAATTGAAGATGACACAGATGGCGAATTGAGACATCCAAACAGCAAAATTCCTCTAGAAATTAGTATCCTAAAACCCTAGATGATCGATTTAAACAAGGTACATTGCAGTAAATTCGAATTTTTATTACTAACCCTTGGTTATCGAGATTTCCATGGCCGCTACTTCCTCCGCTTCCGTAAGACACATCATCTCCGGCGGCTGAATTCTGCCAAACGCTCTGCCATGCCTGAGATGGAGGCTGAGCATAAACTCCGGTGGGATCCATCGCCGGCCTTCCCATCATCATCCCTCCAGGAACCGCCGGCTGACCCATCGGCGGGTAATAATAAGGAACGCCGCTCGCGGCGGGAGTCACCATACCTCCGAGAGCCGCTTCCTCCTCCTCCTTGATCTCTTCCCTAGGAACGATATCAACGAGGAAATCGAAGATATCGGTTCTAGTGATGGCGGCAGCGATATCGTTTTTCTGAAGCGTACGGCGTTTATTCTCTTCGGCGTGAAGCCAAGATCTGATGGTAAGCTCGAGGATGAAAAGCTCACAGGCTTTGGCGAAGAGGATCGGTGCTTCCGCGGAGATCATACGAACATCCTCATCGGCCTTCATGATTTTTTTGATCCGAGCGAGAGGAAGCTGATGGTTTTTGAAATCGTTCACCTGCTCGATCTCTTGTCGCTGGTAGGACCAGAACATTTGGAGCTGTTGCAGCTGTTGCTGGAGGAGGTGGTGGTAAGACGCTCCTCCTCCGCCGGTAGATCCAGAAGGAGGAGGAGGGATTACGGCGGCGGCGGAGCCAGGAGGATAGACGGAGGTAGGTGGTGGTTGCTGGTTGTTGTTGTTGTCCATTGTTGTGATTGGATCAAAGAGCCTTACAAAGTTTTGCAAATGGATTTGGGGAAGAAAATAGTGGATAAGGTGGATAGCGATGTAGCTGATTATTTTCTATTTTTTTTATTTATAACCTTTTTATTGACTATATAACTTGATAAAACGACGCCGTACTAAAGTGTTCACTGTGATGGAGAAGAAAGCGGTGACGATGACGACACAGGAGCTTGCGATGGAAGGGGAAAAGCATTTGGAAGAGACTATCGAAGCGGCTTTTCAGATAATTTCCGCCATGAACGATGAGCTCTGCAATCCTTCCTTGTGGTCTACATCAGCCACCGCTCAGACGATGGCGACGGGTTCCAACGGAGCGGCTCTCGTTTCCTCTGACGCGGCTGCGATTGATGGAGCGCCGCATCATTCTGAATCCGGTAATGGTGGCAGCGGCGGAGGAAGCGGAAATAGCGCTCTGGATGAGGCTAGTCTTCGCTATAAGAACTCCGTGACTTCGCTTCGTGCTGTTCTTGCTGCGATTCCCAATTCGCTCAAGGTAATGAAATTAATGGTGTTACTAACTATTTGACAAGTCTTTTGTTCTGAGATTTGTTTCTGGACTGAGAAAATTTGAATTTCTAGGGCTTCTAGAGATTTAAGAGTACGAAATCTCGAATCAATAAAGTAACAAGCTGATCCAAGCGAAGTTCTAGTTGCAAATATTGAGCAAGATTTGAGTTTAGATGAAGGATCTATTACTTGTTGATTATCTCTTGTTTTACACTTATTAAGCTAATTCTAAATCAGAGCTTTTGAGGATTCCTAATTTTGATTCTCTTCATCTATTACAGGCAAAAGCATCTGAAACGGAAAATGGATTAGGAACTCCTGAAAGTGAAGAAGAAATCGAAAAGTTGGAGGAGCAAGCCTTAAGTCTCAGAAAGGTTAGCTTTTTGTAATCTCTTTGTTTGATTCTTCATTTTCTATCAGAATGCAACTATATCGCTGGTACTATCGATTTCTATAGATTCCAACGTAAATTAGCACTGCATACCTCAAAACTCACTAACATGCAAAGATTGAGTAGGATAAGAAAATATTACTCACTAACATTCAAAGATTAAGTAGGATAAGAAAATATGATTCACATTTTGTATTGTATGTGTTGTAACATTTGCTTAAGTGGTTCTAGAACCATGAAATAAAATGTTTAATAATTTCGTCATCTCGTGTTGATTAAAGTATTGAACGTTCGTGAATGCAGGAGATTGCAAAGAAGAATGTTCATGTCAAAGAGCTTATCGACCAATTTCGAGAACTTATAGCTGATATCTCTACATGGCAAAGCCCTTGTTCTGTTTGAAGTTTTTTTTTATAACAATGGTGTTGTGATCATTTTAGACACGATTCTTAGCCAAGTTCTTGACTTCCTAATTTGATGTAATGTATTAGTTTTAGATATTTTGTTGTTTTGATATCGAGACAAGACTCTTAGATATTCATATTTTGTAGTGAAACCATTAAATTCTCAAACATGACTTTGTATATAAAATATTTCAGACAAAACCTTCAAAACCAGTGCCTGTTTTCTATTGCATGACACTTTTTTTTTTGTATTGATCTGTAAGAGAACTCAATTGTGTATTTTGAGTAGTCAATGTCCAATTTTTTTGAGATAAGCCATGAAACCAAGACCAGCTACTAATGCTGCACCAGCCGCAACTCCACTGTATGCAGCAGCCCAAGCGTCTGTCTCTACATACTCCATTGCTTCTGCTGATCCTGCTGCTCTTCTTCTTCTTCTTCCTTTGCCTTCTCTTGAATCATCCAAATGTAATCTCAGACTCTGCAATTTATAATGATCCAATCAATTTAGATAGCAAAAATCTCATAAAGGTCACACAATTTTAACGTTGGTTCTTGATGTTCTTCATTTATATATACTTTACCTTCCAGCCAATTGATTTTGCATGGTCTATGGCTGCTTGAAGGTCACTATCTGAAGCCAACAACACTTTATCGTGGTCTTCATCTTCATACTGCAGATTATAACCATCATTCTAACATATTCAGGGGTGACGAAAAAAGAATTGCATAATTATCTTTTGCGAAAAAGTTATTTACGTACCAAAATTTGGGGTAAGTTGTCTGGATCGATATCATCCCCTACTCTCTGAAGGATCGCGGTTATCACTTCTGTCAAACTACGAGTGTCTGCAATTTAAGAACCAATCCATGTGAGTACACACACAAGACTGAAAGTGTTTGCTTGGTGAACAAAGACAAAGTTTTTTGCTTACCGCCTATGAATCTGTGCATTCTGTGCTTCTTGTCTTCGATCTTGAAAGAAAATGTATTTGCAAAAGGGAAAGATTTCCCTGTTTCAGCTTCAGAAGCAACTTTCAAGGAGCTCTCACTGAAAAACAAAAATTGTTTCCCATGTTGCCAACAAAGTCAGCAAACCAAAGCTTTATTCGAAAAGAAATACATTTAGCGGTTTAAGCGAGTCAGGGTAATGACCTTCTCGTGTCCTCGTCTTCCTCATTAGGAGACAATGCCATTGCTGAATCCCAAAACTTTTGCATCATTGTGTTTGTCGCCTCATTACCTATTCCCGCAGTAGTTCCAGCCTGATCACATCGAAAATAACTACACAGTTGAAAATACGTCTCTCGAAAAAATAGAACAAAGGATTGTTGTAATCAAACACAATTTTACGGAACTTTCAAGAAATGGAACTTACTGTAGCAACAGCAGCATGAGTAACGTGGATTACATCGACAACTGCAACTACATCTCCGTCTGCAATCAGAAACCATTTCATTACTTACATACGTTTGCATTTTCAGTTTTCATAAGACTTACAATCCCATAGGTAACAGAATTTTCACCTTTGTCCGTAACAGGAAGGTGTAAGAATTTTCCCTCGTGCATGATGTGCAGAGCTTCAACGATTGGTGTGTCAACTGTCGTGGATTCTGGATTCTGAGTCATAACCTATGCATTAACGAATAAGAACAATCATTAAACTCAGGAAAATGTAAAGGAATCTAAGACTTGAAAGTTTGATCGGAAACTTAGAACTAGAAACTTGAATAATACAAGACCCTGAAAAGGAGACTAATCTCTTAATCCTCTGACCAAAGGGGAAACAAAATCTCTTAATGCTACCTGCTCCACTGTAGTCTCAGATGGAGGAAGATTTTCAGCCACAACCCGCATCAGTATATCCTTGGAACTAGACAAACGAAAAACAAAACTCTCAGAAGTTAGTGATAAGTATTCACAAACAATACAAACAAGTTCAGTCACCACATAATCTAGTAAGAAAGTTAGTTCAGAAAGGAGAACTCACGTAAATATCCCTCGAAGCTTGTCCTCTATCATCACGACTGCACAGCTTGATTGAAATTCAACCATTTTCTTTGCTACAGTCAACACTGTATCAGTTGGTGAGACTTTCAAAACCCTGAACAAACACCAGTGTTAACTTAAAACAACAAAATTGATGGGCAGGGGAATAAAAATCACTCAAGATTGAAATAAGAATTTAATTAGAAAAACAAGAGATTACCTACTTTGTATCATCTGGTATAATTGTTGATAAAGAAGGTCTAAACATCCGGTCTCGTAGCGTTTCGATGAAAGTGTTGGGAACTACATGAAAAAAAATCAACATACTGGACATTTAAAAACCCAATAAAACAAGAGACCAAGAGAAAATAAGATTCGAGAAGGAGAGGTTCAGTTCCTCGCCCACCTGAAGTGTTTGTTCCCCAACTTTTTTCAACACCTTCAACAGCAGCAGCTATTGCCTTACCTTTTTCAGCTGCCCTCTCCATACGAGCAATCGCATCATACAAACACTTTGCTATATCCAATAAAGCAATAACTTCGCCATTTTCAACAACAGGGAGATGTCTGAATTTTCCTGTAGGGGTTGAATAAAGATATATAGCCTCATTAAGGATCCATACGCAAGGATTAGAAAAAATCATCAGGTTTCTCTAACTGAAAGCAAACACACAAACCTTGGACCATCTTTTGGAGAGCTTCAACAGCAAGTGTTTCTGAAAGAACGAACATTGGGTTCCTAGTCATAACCTTGGATACAGGTGTTTCCAGGACATTAACTTCTTGTGAGACCACTCTTGTTGCAATGTCCTGAAAACCCATAAAGATGAAGAAGTATAGTGTTTTAACCTATTTTTTTAAGACGCTTGGTGCAGTGATAGTGGCATACCTTGTCTGTAAGAATCCCACAAAGCATTTCATTAGAGTCAGTTAACAACAAGGCATCAAGTCTACGAGAAGCCATCCTTTTACAAGCTTCATATATAGTTGTTGTTGCTGGTACTGTAAGGGCTTTGGATAGCCTTAAACGTTTAACAGTTCGCTCGCCTCCTGTCAAACCCCTGCTCCAAATCCAAATGATGACCAAATCACAATGGAAGGAGATAAAGACTAGGACTAATTTACTTGGTTTCATGCCTAAAAAATTTGAGAATTGCATAAGATATATATACAACATTGAGAGCCATAAGGGACTTACAAAGGCGAACGAGAAACAGTAAGAGATCTCCGGCCAGTGTCGAGACCTCGTTCGCCGATATCCATGGATTTCTTCTTTCCGTGAAATGAAGAAGTCGTTACAGATAAGCTCCGTCTTGATGACCCGCCTTGGCTAGCCATTTCTACTGTAGGATTTAGAAGAAATCAAACCTTGGAAATCAAAACAAGGAAAGTTTTCTGGACTAATCAAGCAAGCGCAAAAGAACAAAGTACTTATAGAATCATTATTAAACTCGTGAAATCAAAGCTATTACCAGCCGGATTCGTCGGGTCAACAAACGGATGATGAAACTGAAGCTAAAGAAGCTTATGGGATTGGTTCCGTCGTAAAATGCTCCTGAGAAGGATAACGGCAAGAGAGAATCGACGATTTCTCCCGGGAAAGTGAAGGAAATTAGAAAGAAATATTTTGGTTTGTTCTTTTCTTCCCCCGATCGGATTCCGATGCTTTTGCAATCTCTCCCTTTTTTGTTTTGGGCAATATATTGATTTCTTATGTTCCGTACTTTTACAGCTTTACCCTCGATATTTTGAAACAGTCAGAGATTTGTTTCCAATTTCGCAAAGGGTGTTATCGTCATTATCTATTTATGGTCACTCGAGTTGATACATTCTGGATTTCATTTTTTATTATTTTGAATTGCATTTGTCTTTTCTTGACCAAAAAAACAAAAATTGGTGTTCGGAGATTCAAACCGTGATACCAAATTTATAAAAATAATATTCATTAGGTAATCACGAGCACAATTTGATTTGTCTCTACTCATTCTTTTTTTTTAGCAATTGGGATTTGTCTGCAATAGGAAATTAACAACTGTTTTTTTTTTTCATTAAGACAGATAAATTTAAGATTAAAATCTATGTTCTTAAATTTGCATGAATTTGATTACAATCTAGATAAACTTGTGGACAGAGAAAAAAAAACTATGAGTTCTGTTTCATTTTACAATAAGTAATTAATGGATTTGTTCGATCCATGGTTTTGAAATCTATGTAAAAATGGTTGACAGAAATTTTAATATTCGATTTTTTTTTTATAACAAAGTGTTGCTTTTTTTTTGTTAGAGAATCAGTGGAAATATTTATTTTCTTGTATTTTCAGAATGCGATCACTATATTTTATGTCAATCAATAATGTAAAACAATCGGTTTTGGATTTAATTTGACAGTAATTGTTTTCCTTCAGGACCCAAACTTTTAAGAAAAAAATCATCAAATTTGGAGTTGGTGCGTCTCTGGACTTTACATGTCAACTGTTGAGTTTATTTTCACAATAATACAATTTAACACTCAAATTCATTGATTAATACAGTAATTTCATATTTTCAAGATATAAATGGTTTATTTTCTTCCTTTGATACAATTTATTTCGATTTTATCCCACGATTAAGCAATGTTGGTGCTGATTCAGTTGCAAAAGCGGCTTTAATATCTGTAATTGTCTCCTCTGGTTATATAATCTTAAGTTTGACCCGAAAAAAAACAAAAACACACCCTAGACCCTTCACATTTTGATCATTCATATGGATTTGGTCTTGGTCCTCTTATATAGATTAGAGTCAAACTAAACTCTATCAATTTATGGGGAAAGAGAAACTTCTGGACCATTCCGAAGGTTTTATAATACATCTACTGACCTACATATGTAATTGGTATAGAAAATGTTCGATCAGACACAAATTAGTTGAAATATTTGTTAATTGAAGTTGAGAAATCTCTGACCTGGGCCTTGGTCTTCCAGTAGAAGTAGAACGATCCGGTGACACTAGGGATGTCCGAGAAGATGACCTCAAATGTCGCATAAAAAACCAAAGCTTCTGGAGGTCAAAAACAGCATGCTGGGCCGCAAATTCAAAGCCCACATTGAAATTGCGTTAAAACCCGGTTCGATTTATCACGGAATATTTTTCCCCAAAAGTATTTTTTTAAAGTATATCCACGTGGATTCCAACAGTTGGTTGATTCACCACACCATCTGCTTTCACATTCAGACCAGAAGCTTCGTCTCTAAACAAAACAAAAACTCCAGCTCCTTCTCCACTCTCTCTCTCTCTCTCTCTCTCTCTCTCTCTCTCTCTCCAATTTTCGTTTAAATTTCGCTTTCTCTCCCTCTAGAACGAGAAGTATGGCGGATTGGGGACCGGTTTTGATCGCCGTGATCCTCTTCGTAGTTCTATCACCGGGACTTCTTTTCCAGATTCCGGCGGGAGGCCGAGTAGTTGAATTCGGGAATATGCAGACGAGCGGCGCATCTATTCTAGTTCACGCCATCATCTTCTTTGCACTCATCACTATTTTCACCATCGCCATTAACGTCCACATCTATTCCGGTTAAGTCAAGTCAAGTCAAAGTACTTCTGGTTTTTTTAAGAGAAACCTTTTTCTTCTCCTCTTCTGTTTGGATTTCAAATTTGAATGTAAGATCTGGATTCGTTTGTAAACATTTTCGGATTTGTGAATATAATCAAAGTTTCATATAATAAAGAAAGTCCACTTTTGTTTTGGATCTGATATCAAGTTGTGAAGATTGTTTGGGATCTGGTTTAATTTGGTTCATTGTTCAAAAGCATTTCTCAACAAATTCAACTAAAGAGGTCTCCCTTCATAATGATTAAAACCCACCAACCAAAATGATCTATCAAACGACGTCGAATCTGTCATTATTTGGTTTATTAAAAAAACAGGCCCATGAAGCCCAATATGTATCTCGTTCAATTTCAACTGAATCTCTCGACGACCACTCTCTCTCTCTCTCTCTCTTTTTCCTCTTCGCAAATCCTTGAACAATCCAAAATCCATAGCAATGGCGACTTCAATAGCTCGATTTTCTCGGAGAGGACTAACTTCTAATCCGATCCGTCGTTTCTTCGCCGCGGAAGCGGCGGTGGCGACGAAGACGGAGGTGCCGAAGCCGAAATTGACGGTGTCGCCGTCGCCGGATCGTGTGAAGTGGGACTACAGGGGACAGAGACAGATCATTCCTCTGGGACAGTGGCTTCCGAAGGTAGCCGTTGATGCCTACGTGGCACCAAACGTTGTGTTGGCCGGTCAGGTCACAGTCTGGGACGGCTCGTCCGTCTGGAACGGTGCCGTTTTGCGCGGCGATCTCAACAAAATCACCGTCGGATTCTGCTCGAATGTGCAGGAACGTTGTGTTGTTCATGCCGCGTGGTCTTCCCCAACAGGTTTTTGTTCCCTCCATTTCGGGAAATCTGTGTTCTGAGTATCCAATTTCTGGGATTCTCGCTGGTATGGAATCAGGATATAATGTTGTTAATTGGGGGATTTAGGGGTTTTCATCGTCCATTTTCAACTATCAAAAGCTTACGAAAGAGTCAAAAACTTATGGGAACTCTGACACAGAATTAAGTAAATTGATCCTACAAAATAGTGTTCTCTTGAGTACAGATTTTCTTGCTTCAAAAATCTTAAATGGTGGTGATTAGTGCTACAGGAATCAAGAAACTTACTGAAGATATGTGCTTGGGCTTACTATCTAGATTTGAATAGATTCGGGAACAATGTCTCAGTAAGGGTTTTTGGGATTTTGAGAGAATTCTCCAAGGAATTGGTTTTCTGTTTACTCATGACTGGTAGTGTGATTCAATGATGATTATGCTGTATCACATGTATATGAGCTTTTTTTAGCCCCAAGGTTGAGGCAATGTCAAAGTTTTAAATATATTAGCAGCCTCTGAAGAGAGGCCACTCTGGTTTGATGATTTTGAGATACATAAACACACTGAGTTATCGTTTAACATACAAACAGTATCTATTAGTCATGTTTCTGGTCACATTGACAAAACTTTCAGTCTATCTTTCAAGTCTAGAACAGATCTAGGTTTTGTTTTGCATATCATACTTCATTTTTTACTTTTCTTTTTTCTGCAGTTCTGGCTTTTGAGATGTTGAAATCAAATTTTGATTCTAGGGTTACTGTCTACTTTGAATTTTCAGGATTACCTGCAGACACATTGATAGACAGGTACGTGACAGTGGGTGCATACAGTCTTCTGAGATCCTGTACCATTGAGCCAGAGTGCATCATCGGGCAACACTCAATACTAATGGAAGGTTCGCTGGTCGAGACTCGCTCAATCCTCGAAGCTGGTTCAGTTGTGCCACCAGGAAGAAGGATCCCATCAGGTGAACTATGGGGAGGTAATCCAGCAAGATTCATAAGAACCCTAACCAACGAAGAAACTTTAGAGATCCCTAAACTCGCTGTAGCCATCAACCATTTAAGCGGAGATTACTTCTCTGAGTTCCTTCCTTACTCCACTGTCTACTTAGAGGTAGAGAGGTGTAAGAAGTCCCTTGGTATCGCCGTTTAGAAGCTTCGTTTTCCCGGCTTCAGACATTTTCGTGTGCTATATATCGTATGAGGTCTCTCTGCATATTGCAATAAGTAGCTGAAGAACATCAAAACAAGTCCGGCTCTTTCTTTCTTTCTTTCTTTTTTTCAAAAGTTTGTCTTCTCGTTTTTCAGTTTTTTTTGTAAAATTCCATTTTTAAACTGATTTCGGCTGGATAATGTCTGAATGATAATGGCGACGACTTCTGGTTTTGTTGCCTGTGGGCAAGGAAATATTTGCTGAGATACATAACTACTAGTATAAATAAACAAAACAAATAAAGAAACTAATGGTTTTTCGTAATTTGGGTTGGATCATGGAAAAGAACATTGTGAAGAAACATAATTACTTGAAACGTTTTACCATGCCTTGGACAGAATGAAGAACTTTGGTCAAACAACAATTATGTAATAGAAATTACTCAACATGGGGAAGTTAATAAAGTTAGAGAATATAGTCAATACACAATATAGACCATATTGGACGTAGCATTTATTGATCAATTGCAGTTGTTATTGTATCTACCATACCAACCTGGACTTGGTCCAATTATTCTAACCGGATTTGGAACCAACTCAATCAAACCGGCCAAAAAATTGTCAAGTTAATCACAAAGAAACCAAAACTGAGTTAACAAGAAACAAAACATTAAGTGGGTCAAAAGACAATTGTAACTTTCACATAATTACTTCTCTTTTAACAATAAAACTCTTCGCATTATTCACGTTAAGCCTAAACGTGAGTTACATTTTGAAACACAATTTAATATTTGATCCGTAACTCTTCGATTTATCTAATAAAGTCTTGTTTTCTAATCCTATAAATTCTAAGTTTCTTCCAATATCCAAAACCATCCAAGCCTCTAAAAGTGTAAACCTAAACAACCACACAAAAAAAAAGGAAAAGGCAAAAAGATTAATAAGAAAAATGGGAAGCAAACCTTTTGTCTCAATGATCTTAGTTGTATCTCTTTGTGCTGCTATTTTTGTCACTCAAGGAGCAGCTCAAGTACAACCGCCACCAACAATTATTGGGTTTTTTCCATCCGGTTTACCTGTTGATTTGGTAAAATGTTGGTCGTCTCTTTTTAATGTAGAAGGATGTGTGCTCGAAATCTCCAAATCAATTTTCTCTGGCAAGTTTGAAAATGTTGAAACCGCATGTTGTAAAGTGTTCTCAATCTTAGACGCAAATTGTTGGCCTCAAATGTTTCCACTTAACCCATTCTTTCCACATCTCCTTAAGGACAATTGCGCTCGGATCGTTCCCAACTCACCCGCACACAATTGAAAGTTTACATTTTTAGACTGTCATTCATCATCTTATAATTCTACTTTGTTTTTGCCTCATATCTATATAGAGAGCTTAATATAGTGAAATGTTTCAATATTCATTCAAAGTTTCTTTTTATTTAATACTTTCGTGGACCTCTTGATGACAAAGATCAAAAGAATAATGAGATCTGGTTACATTTACGTTTTTTTCCCCTCTTTTATTTCTTAACGGTTAACTTATTTGAAAGGACAAAATTTTCATTTCCAAAAACAAGTTGTTTTCTAAATTTTATGGGATATCGGTCTAATTTACGAATTTCACACAATATTTAGTTCATTCATACAAATTATATATGCCTACATTTAACGAATATGCCCACAAATATAAATAAACGATGGTAACAAAGCATAACTAGTTAACATTATGTTCACACAACTCACAAGTATATGCATAAACGGTGGTAAAATGCATTAGCAAAAATCTTTTTAACGTAACTAAATAAAAATTAGAAGCAGAAAATGTATCATTAGATGAAACGAGACTAGAGTAAGGGATTACGAAGTAAAATAAAACTGCCCTAACACAAATATGATGGAATAAAAAGAAGTGTATTGAGAGATTCGAGATGACGCAAACTCTAGATGTAAGTCATATGTTTCTTGTGGAGGAAGTTATTTTCGCATTCCGTTAGCCGAGACACATCTGAATCTAAACCGATGCAAAACAAAAATGATCTAAAATGGAGAATTTGGGTTATATATTGATAGCCATTCAAATTTAAAAAATACTACATGTTATTAGAAAGATAAATCTGATCTAAAACTCAAACTGTGCCACACTCAATTTAATTCAGTCTCTGTAATTCTTATACCACAGCTAAACCGAATCGAAAACTTGATTGGTTATCCTTAAGTAGAATAGAACCGGAAATTAACTTTAAACTAGAAATCGAATTAGCATAACCAATGTAAGTGATGGGGAAGTTTATGAAGTTAGAGAGCATACTGCATACATCTTTCCTTTTGATTTAACTCAATGGAACCAAATCGCTAAACCTGGATTTAAAAGAAAAAAACAGTATACTACTTTACGTCTCCCGGCGCGTTTCAAAACTTAAACAAAAATACATTTCACAATAGTCAAAACAACTTCATGTAATAATTAATATATGGGTTACAATTTGAAACACATTTATTTTGACATATTACTCTTCGATTGATTTAATAATATCTTATTTCAAGATCCTATAAATGCTAAAGTTTCTTCTTATATCCCAAACCATCCAAGCAATTAATTAGAATTTAAACCAAAACAAGCAAACAGAAAAAAAAAAAAAAAAAAAAAAAAAAAAAAAAAGTTAGAAAGAAAGATGGAAAGCAAAACTGTTGTTTCAATGTTCTTAATTGTATCTCTTTGTGCTGCCAATTTTGTCACTCAAGGAGTAGGTCAAATGCAAAAGCCGCCGACGATTCTTGGAATTTCCTCCCGGTTTACCTGTTGATCTGATGAAATGTTGGTCGTCTCTATTCAACGTGGAAGGATGTGTGCTCGAAATCTCGAAATCGATTTTCTCTGGAAATTTTGAAAATGTTGAAGCCGCATGTTGCAATGCTTTTTCAACCTTAGATGCAAACTGTTGGCCCCAAATGTTTCCTTTGAATCCATTCTTTCCTCCTCTCCTCAAGGACAACTGTGCGCGCATCGCCCCCAACTCCCCAGCACGCAATTGAAAGCAAGAATGATCGCTAGTCTACACTCATAGTTTACTCGTTAGCTTTGAATTCTAATAATATTTAATGTTATTTTTTGTTGGCGACTTGTGAGGTCATATCTTTTGAGAGCTCTCTATGTAATAGTTTTTTTCTCAATAAAGTAAAATTTCTAACAATATTTATTCGAAATAACTCCTCTTTATAACTGTTATGATTGTGTGAGTAGTCTAAACCAAGTGAACGTGGTTATATGTGAAAATAGAAAAGAGGGAAACCATTGAGAATTTTTTATCCAATTATAATGAGTTTGTTTTCAAGAATTTCTTACAATTGGATCTACAACGGAATCCAATCCATGAGTTTGTTATATATCAAGTTTTTCTTATAACTTGATTTCGTAGATACTAAACTAAAACCTCAATCACCAGGTGAATTTGGCAACACTATCTTGTGGTACAAGTAAACATGTAATGTAAAAATTATCTGTTACGTACTTACCTTAACTAAGAGTATCTGTAAAAATTGTCTGTAAAAGTTTTTAAAAATTATCTATGGAATTTCTATCTCCTATACTTAAATCAAATAAATGAATCCGAGAGATTGAATTATTGAACTTTTCGTTAGGGTACATAAATGTTTTTAACTTTTCATTGGAGAGAGTAGGGATTGTCGATGTCGTAGAGACCAATACAGAATTGTCGTCGTTTTCAATGATATCGCATTATTGAACTTAGGGTAGCTTTTTTTAGGGTAACGTCTTTCTTGTGGCATCAGTCGTGTGTTTCTTGAGGAGAAAGGTATTGTCTCTGACCAACTCGATCCTCCCCACTCCCCAGTTTTTGCAGACACATCTTAAACAAAGCCGAACAAACATTTAATTCGGTTTACTTTATTTTTTCAAGAAAAGAAAACTATAACCAAACTGAAACTAAGCCAAACAAAGTCTGCTTTTTTTTCTTGATAGATTTCAAATTAATTATATAACTGATTAGAAAACTGAGTCGAATCAAAACTCAGTGCGAGAGAGTCGAGACCATTCGTTTCCTAATTGCTTAATTGCTTTAGAATCTATAGGATATGGTCCTTACGGAATAAGCTTTTGTTTAACAAATCGAAGAGTAACATATCAGTTTTAGATTCTGATTCAAAATGTAACTCATGTTTAGGTTTAATGTATTAAATATTCTTACATTAAACATTTGCGTTCCTATTTTATATTATTTAATCTCCATATTGTCATCCGATTTTGTGTGATATATTTATTTTTTATTTCATTGTCATTTATTATTTGCGTCTACATTTTTCAAGTTAATCATGGATGCACATAGTGTTCTTAGTGAGATGTAGTTGCTTATCGTTTTCCTATAGTTTGAGTTTTAGAAGTCATGATTTGTATCGTTTTATAAATAAATCTACCGATTTTTTAAAAATATATCGTTATTAAAAATAAATTTACCGTTTTAAGAATAAGTCTACCACGACAATATTAGTCTAACGTCATTACAATAAATCAACTGTCACCAAAAAACGAACTATCCGATGATAAGTCTGCCGCTATTACAAAGAAGTCTATCGCGGAAAAGATAAATTTACCATCAAAGAAAATAAATCTATTAATTTGGTCAAATATCTACCAAAAAGTTAACCGATTGCTCGTTAAATTTACCAACCCTTAACAAATTTGCTATCATTACAAATAAATCTATCAAAAAATTAATAAATCTATCACCCAAAAATATATCTACCACCTAGTAAAAATATGTCTACCGAAATAAATCTAGTATCTCTCAAACAAATCTAGTGGCTTAAAATAAATCTACCGGTCGAAAATAAGTCTAACGGCCGAAAAATAAATCTAACAACAATAATTAAATCTACCGCCAAAAAACGATAGACTTGTTTATCTAAACGCACTGACGTGGATTAAAAAAAATAATGACAATATCGTAATTACGTTTTTGTCAACAAAAACCAAAATGACAAAATCGATACCCTATGTTATTCTAATAATTTTTTAAAAATGCATTAATCTAGTAATTAAGACCCATTTAAATTTTTATTTAGTTATCCTCCCTTATCTTAAAAACATAAAACAAACAGACACGTTAGCATTAAGAACAAGTATACGAGACAATAAGATATACCGAACTAAAAACGTGAAGACATCTCCGGTTGCTAGTTTCTTTCTTTTCGTCTCCCTCCTCCACGAATGAGCTTCGTCCGATTTCACCGTCGCAGAATATACCGCCAAAAGGTAACTCCGGTAAATTCTCCAAAACCGGTGAGCTATCTGCGTTTGGACGACCAAAGATGGCACCACGTTCACTACCCGCGAATACAAAACCTCCAACAACTTCCTGTTTATTCTGTTTAGACTTTAGATTTCTAAGCTGTGAAGAAACAGCATTTAGTGATGCTTCAGCCACTTTGAGATCAGGAAAGTAAACTTGGAAACAGTCGCCCGTTTTGATTCCGGCGCCGTTGACTGTAAGATACTGTTCATCGGCTCTGAATAAACCAAAAACAAAAATAAAAGCTTAAATGGGTCAAAAGGAACTGATTCATGTAATGAAATTTGTGCATTTACCCAGTCACTTGATGAAACACAAGTGAGGCCATAATCTCTTGCTTCTTCTCCAAACCAACAGAGTACTTTCTTCGTTTTATTACTCCGATAATGTATGGATCAAACTCCGAGATTTTGTTTCCTAGCTGAATTTCAAATCACTTTAGTAACCAAATCTTCAGAATAGATAAAGAATGGTTTCAGATGCGTACCAAATTATCTTCTACGTCATCTAAAATTTGTTCGCCATTAAGAACCTCTGCTTCTCCTCTTCTTTTTGCAGTCAGAAGTGTAGCAGGGTATCTAGGGAGACTAACAATGGCATTAGCCACCTTGTACCTCAGATCAACCGATGACAGTCCTCTTGATATTGCAGTGTGAAACTGAATACTTCCAGCCTCTGCTTCATTTAGGTCAACAAATTGAGAAACACTTGGGTAAAGCACAACTATGAAAGAGATATGCAGAGATATTTAAACAAGCAAAGTACAAATTAAGTGCGTCTCTTGATGTAGCATTAGTTTTAAGTAGACACTTACGAATGGGTCTGCGTCTATCTCTTGCAAAGATCAGACCTGCGAGAACTCTGCTATCGCCTTTGTACAACTGAACATCTATTGATTCATTAGCACGTTTATGTAAAAATGTACCCTTTTGATCACCCACAATAATAGTTTCTGCCGGCATTGCATAATCTGCAATGCAAACAAATTACATTACACGTAACAACAAAAGAATAAAATGTGTCAATAAATCACTAAATGATCATCTTCTTTGTGCTCTGGAGTTCAATCTCAAATAAGTAATTCCTGAAGATAACTTTCTTTGGTTTTAATCAATTAAACTTGTCACAAAGTAATATTGAAGAAAAAAGGTATCATAAGGCAGTACTCATACCCAGTTTTCGAATGATAGGTTCTGTGGCATGAGTATCCTCCTACAAATCCACCAACACAGCATGGAGACAAAAAAAACATTAGCATAGAACTGAATACAATTCACAAGTATAACAGAATTGGAAGCCAAAAAGTATGGTTCACCCCAAAGAGTAAAAGACAGGCTGGTGCAGCGTGATCTGAAACCACGGACACAAAATTCCTGATACCCATCACAAATTTGTCTCCGATTGACGCTTCAGATTCCTGCAAAGATATCAACAATACCCCACATTATCTATAAAGAAAAACATTATGATACATGGATAGTCCACTAAACAAGATGTACACTTGAATTGTAGTTTTTGTTCTATATGTGAAGCTATTACTTCCTTTCCTTGCTTCTTGTAAGCAAATGAAACAAATTCATTGAAGACAAAAAAAAAATATAATGTTCAGGACACTCATGTTGTGAAATATTTACCCCTTTTGCATGAATTACAGGAATAACGTCGACTTTCATTCCTGGCAAGTAGCCAATCGTCAACAGTATAGCAAAACTTGAATTAATGAACATGCCATTATCAGCTGTATCATATTGTTTGACCTGTAAACATGATATAAGGTGAACATATGCCAAAATTTTAGAAAACAAACAATAAAATCAATCAATTCTTGAGGATAGGAATACAATCAAACCTCTCCAGCCTTATCATTGCAAGCTTCTTTTCCCAAGATTCCAGTAACTAGAGATACAATAATAGGAACCCTTGATCCCACTCTTTTCGTTATCTAAAACATGTGCATTATGAAGAATCAATGAAACGAACTTTTAATCTAAACAAAGGTGGAATGAAAAGAAGAACCATACCAGTCTCAAAGTATCCTCCATGTCCCCACACGTAATGTTTGCGATCACAAATTCTGGTCGTATTGGCTCAGACAAAACCTTATCAAGTACTTCTTCTCAACATAAAATTTGTGTCATCTTTCGGGAAGAACACGTACAAGGCATCAGAAGCGAACATCAACGCACTTTACATTCTTTTTTCATTTCCTTTTTTCTTAGCTAATTGCCAATGCAGTTTTATCACAATCTGTGCTTCTCTAAGATCACTCAAGCTCTAAGATCACTCAAGCTCTAAGATCATTCATGGAGGCGATAAACACCATATCAGCCATGTCTTTCTTCTTCGATTTCTCGCTCTTTCCCTTTGGCATCTCCTTCTTCTTCTTCGTCTGAGACACTTCCGCCATGGAATGAAAATTTTGTGTTTTTTTTGTTTCTCGGCGAATTTGTTTGGGCTTTTTTTGTTCAAAACAAAAATATTACATTGGGCTTTCCAAAAACACTCCCAGTATCTTAAAACGAGTATCCTTTCAATTTCAATAAGTCGAAATATATATATTCTCTTGCCTATTTTTGGACATTGCATCTTAAAACTGTTTTAGCAAGAGTAGATTATTTTAGCAAACCATACATATTGTAACATTCATGATGTCTTATAAGACATGACTAGATGCACTGTGTTAAAGACTTGCATATTAAACCTATTCTCTTCGCTTGGCCATTCATCATCTTCCAAAACGGGAGAACGTCCAATAGGTTCAAAGCAAAACGTTCCTCCGAATGGTACTTGAGGAAAATTCTCAAAAAACGGCATGCAATCCGTCATCGAATTTCCGAAAAACTTCACTCCCCGGTTCGAGCTAGCAAACAAGATCCCTCCAAACACTTTCTCTCTGTGGGTTTGGTTAGTCGAAATCAACTGGCCAAAAGCTTGACGAGGCGGCGGTTCGACCAGAGAATTAAACCGGCTGTAAACATTGTTGCTCGAACCCTCTGCAGTGTTCATATCCGAGTGATAAAACATACAAGTGTCGCCTCGATTTATACCCGTTCCCGCGACTATGAACATACTTTGTCGTGTCCTGTTTATATATCATAATTAATTAACAAACAAACAAACAAACAAAAACTAGATTTGTAGATATAATATTACCCGATAACTTCATAAAACTCTGTATATTTTATGGACGGTCCTCCGTCTTGCGGTACGATTTCTTTTATAACACCGATATATAGAAAATAAATTTTATCGACCATCTGCAATATCATTTGTATATCCCATTTGTTGTAAATCTCATCGTAGAATAGTATATATACATTTGCATAATTAAGTAGAGATCGATATATTACCAATGTATGAAGAGATAGAATGAGATTAGAAGCATCAAGTGGAAATTCTTCGCCTTGTGTTCTAGCGAATAGCCATGAACATTTTCCCTCGTACCCCAACACGTCGAGTATCTCTAATTTTGGACCAATTGGGATTATCCCACTTGAAATTCCCACGTGAAATTTGATTTCGACTGCATCATGCACACATTATCCAAACAACATAGTATTAAGTTTGTACCCTTTTTCAAATTAAATCCTCAGCCAATAACGTTCTTGTGTGTGGTAGGATGTGTGTACCTTCATTGTTTTGGTTATCTCTCGCGAATACAAGTGCGACCGCGTCTAGAGTGTATAGATTGGTATCGACATTATATATTGCAGCATTGGTACAAACGAAATAAGTGTGCGCATCACCGATCATAATGGTTTCTCTTGATATTTTTTTATCTACAAAAAAAATGAAGAAAACACCAATTAAATCCGGGTTTACAATTTACAAATATGTCGGGTTATGAATTATGTCGCTGATAGGATTTGCATGTTTAATGCTCACCAATTTCAGCGAGGATAGGTTTGAGATTCCTACAATGATCCTAGGAAAAACAAAACAAATAAAACTATAAAGGTTAGTTCCAAAGTAACCATATTGGAAAAACAAAATCAAATGAATAATCAGGGGTTTGGTTAAAACTTAGAAACCTAAACAAAACGAAATACCTATAATGCCATAAACGATTCGGTTTTGAACTTTCCGTTCAAATCGAATAAGAGTTTTTAAAAAAAGAAACCTCACCCCAAACAGCATTATACCAATCGGATCCCGGTTTGTATCTCCGGAGACTGAAACCGTAAAATCTCTTACGTCTGAAATAAATTTGTCGACCATTGTCACTTGTGGTTCCTATTGATTGACACAAAATAGATACCATCCAACGCCACAGAGTAAAATCATAAGTTTGTTTTTAATATATTGGAGATAAACCAAATCAGATGAAATAAAATCGTACCGAAATGGTATGAAGGAGAGGGAGGACACTGAGATTCAAACCCGGTACGAACCCAATAACCAATGTGATTCCTCGGTAAATATCATCATCCGTATTCACTGCATCTTCATCATATTCCCATGTCACCTATGAAAATCAATTAACAAATATTTATAGAGGATTAAATTTAGTTATATATATGTTTATAGTAATACCAAAATAAAAATTGTTATGATTTTTAATTTACCTCTTCGAGTTCATTAGTAATCGAATCTACACCAATGATTCCAAGGGCAGCACTCGTAATTAGAAGTGTATTTGCACCGATTTTGCTTGTAATCTGTTATTGTTGAATACATCAACACTAAAGTTAATCGATATTTTTTTTTCTTTTCTAACAGTTAAAAGGATTAATTCTACATTGGTAGTTAATTACCCGGTTATGGATCTCTTCTATGGGAAATTGTAAACCGACAAAGGCAATTGCAAAATGTGGCCGGATTGGTTTAGACAAGGCCATTTCAAGGGCTTCATCCACGGCGATCTATGCACAGCGTTTATAATGTTACAACCTCTAATAACGAAATGAATATTCACACATTATGCAATCTAGATTATATATTTGAATTTAAGTGTGGAAACGTTTATTATAAATATAAAACATTTATCTTCCTTACTTCATGAATTACGGCGAGAGAAAAACCGGAAGCAAGACGCGGTCGCGAAAGAATAAGATCGGAAACCCTATTCCATAGACGGTTAACACAAGCGGCAACTGCAAATGATTTAGCCGGCAATCTCGACATAATTTTACCTAAGATATCATCGGATATAACGAAAAATATACTCATAACTAAAAATTATTTTACGATTTAGTCGAGAGTAATAGCTTATTTATAGGTGTATCGGAATGGTTTAAAGAGAAAATTTATGGAAAAAAATAATAATTTACTAACCACCAAAAGTGAAATATCTATTTTTAATTATATCATAAGTGCCATTATTTACTTTTACTGCAAGAATAATCCTCCCATTATTCAGTGAAATGCGGTGCAAGGAACGAAGATGATTTACTGTATTATCAATTAAATTATGTAAAGAAAAAATGTATAGAGTTATTTTATAATTCTATTAACATAATCAAATCAATCACATATGACTAAGAAATTTGGTTTATATGTTTTCAATAAGAGAAATAATCTTTAACTAAAGATCTTTCAATCAGAAAATATCCCAATACATTTTTATTAATTTATCTTTGAATAGCATAAGATTTTGGTGAATTTTAAGTGAGATTTACAAACATTATACCAATTATTAGTTAGAGTTTTAAAAGATACATATACATGTAGAAAGCTAAATATAAGTTTACAGCCTTTTATTCTTATAAATACATTTCAAAGATAGTAGAAAATCTTGTAGTAAAAATAAATTCTAAGCCGAACATGCTGTTTTTTATAAAGTATACTGTAAAATCTTAAATAAATTTGCAAGTTTTGCACTATTTATCTTCCATTTTATAAAGTAACCTATAATATTTATATTTAAACTATTTATATATTTTGTAAGAAATCATATATTTTAACCAATTAAACTTTATAATTATAAATAACGCTAAATATTTAAAAACACAGCTTGTATTTACAAATAAAATCGGTTTTTGCTTCTTTTTTTTTGTCAACAACTAAACTTTCAAAGCTATCAAATATATGTTTACAATACTGAATTGTGTTCTAGTAACTAATGCAATTATTCACATTTTGGATCTCTATGCCTTTTAGTCTAAGGTTTTTTGATTGCCGAGATGCCAAAATCCAACAAGCAAATCCACATTTATTAGTATTACGTTGAGTTTTTCTTTTAAAAAAAAGATATTAACATAGTTTTTTGTGCGGTTTAAAGTCATGGCTAATTATAAATCAAACTGAATTAAACCGGATTTGGTTTATTGGTTTACTTAAACATCTACGTTCCGGGCTTTTAGTTGGTTATCTATTGCCTATACTGTTCGTATTATTAATTTGTTAATTGAAACTTATTCGGACATCATTGACAAAACAAAAGAAAAGAAGAAACCCACAAAAACTGAGATAAGAAATCTTATCTTTATATGTCACATTGTACTTGTTTTGGATGCAGGCACAAAGTATCTTTGGTTGTGTTCATTATCTTTATTTTTTTTTTCCCTTTTCCTGAAAAAACGAAGAATATTTTTTCCAATCTCAACATTTGTTTCATTGATGTGTTATTTGAATTTTTGTTTTTTTGTTTTAATGTGTATTGATTTTTTTTTTCTTTCTAAAAGGCGTTATGAAAAAGTGACCAGCCTCGTTAGTGCGTGGTTTTATAAATCATGACTGCATGTTGGATGGTAGTAATATTTCATTGTATTTATCATACTTCAAATTCGGTGACCTATGTTATGCTGTACAAATATACTTCAACTTCAAATTTGGAGTATATACTAATGTTTAATTTATGTTAAAATGTTTGAGACTTTTGGTTTATGTCTTGAATATACAAATTTAAGTTTGATAATAGAACTCAAACATCTATACTATACTCTTTGATGTTCTTAATATATATTTTTAGCTGATTTCAACTAAAAATTAATTAGAGGAATAATTATTAATTTTTCAATTGATTGATGCTAATTGACTAGCTATATCATTCAATATTATATATCTCCTCGTTAGAATATATCTCGAGAAGTTTCGGTGAAAAATGTTTCTTTATCTCAACACAAGTCATTAGCATATACCAAGCAACTTTTTATTTATTTCGTACTCATTTGAAGTGAAAGAGAAGCCAATAAGTTACTGTTATTTTTCAATGAAAAAGGTTATCATATCCAGTTTTCTAAAACGTGATAGATTTTGAAATAAGACTAGAATATATTCTTTGCGAAAAAATAATGGTATAAAAGAATATTTTAAAACACTCGATATAAATGAACAGTAATAATAGCTTATCAGGAATTATGTTATAAACGAACAGTAATAATAGCTTATCAGCAATAATGTACAAAAATACGATTGAAAAGTCAACGCATGTATAATATAATAAATGTTAATTTCAAAATTAAATTTAGAAAATACTAAAAACTTTAAAAAAATTTCAAAAATTGACTAATCAACCAAGAATCCATTCATTAAAATCACCATACAATTTTTAATACAGTGAGACCACATTTTATTTTTATTTTTTCGTAAAATTTTCACCCATATCTACAAGGTCTACATGAGTAGTAAAGATAATCCACATAACAAGTATGGTAATTAATTCATGCTACTTTGCAATTGGATCCGGTAGTTGAATGAATGGAGATTTCTTACCACATTCCACTTTTTGTTTCTGGTGAAAGGGGTATTTTAGGTAAAACTTCTGTTAGAGTGTTAATTAACGCCAACAACTTACGCCGTTAACTTCGAGGTGGGCACAAACGCAAGAATGATGTGGATGAAGAAAAAAACAAGGGCCAACAAAAACGGCCGTTACGTCATTATTATTGCTGACGTGTCTGCGTCAGCTCTTGGATTCGTTTGTCTATCTGCTAAAAGCAATTAATTGTTACCAGATCCATCATTTATATCACTGTTAGGACTGGGCACGGATCAGATATCATTGAATTTCGGGATATTCTTTACCCGACCTGACCGTTACGGTTACGGATAATGAAATATCATTATCCTTACCCAACCCGTAAATAACGAATATCCGAAAAACGAGTATCCGGTAAAAATTAGATGATTCGCTAAATATCCGACCCGTTATCCTTACCCGCATCCATGTATAATAAACATGTTAGTTTTACCTGCATAATAATTTTAGATTCCAAAAACAGAAGTAATCGTTTAAAAACGAGAAAGAATTCATATATATATGCAACATATAGTTCCACAAAATATAAAATTACAAATTGCAAAGTTTAAAGCTTGTAATTCATTCATGAATTACCAATGGGAATTCAGAAATGCAAAAAATTCTATATTGCAATGTCATTCTTCCGGTTTACGGGTAATATTATAAATTATTAATAAAATGGGTTTTACGGGTCGGGTAATAAATCGAGTAACGGGTCGGGTAGTGAGACGGGTATTGAAAAAAAAATTGATACCCGATACCCGACCCTTACCCGCGGATAATAAAATTATGATACCCTTTACCCGACTTGCAAATTACGGATACCCTTTTTTTGGAGATGGGTACGAGTCGGGTAACGAGTCGAAGACGGGTAACGGGTTTCAGTGCCCAACCCTAATCACTGCCATTAAAGGATTCTCAAACTGCAACAGATCTATTTTCTTTCATCAAACCGGATATTGAAAATATTAGCATACCGGTTCCTCATACCAATTGGGGTATTCAAAATATATTTTTTATAATATTATTTAAGAATACATTTTTAAAAATAAATTTTATTTTGTAAGTTATTAGATGAAATGACATTACAAATAATTAAAAATAATTAAAAATAGAAAAGATATAATAATATTTTAAAATCAATAATGAATATATAAGAAGTATTTATTTTGCATTAAAAAGATTATTTCTAATTAAAGTTAAGAAACCGAATTTGGTTTACTTGAGAATCTGATTTTTACTTTATTTAAATTTCAAAACCAAATTCAGTTCAAAATATTTTTAATATTGTATATAATGATCCATCTTATATTTATTTATCAATTAATATGATTATTATCAATAGAAATTTGGTAAATACAAAAGTGAAACTAGCCAAAATAAAATTCAGATTCTAATTCATACATGAATTCTAAAACGGATTAAATTAAGAAAACCAACATAACCAAACCTTAAAATATTATTTCTAATTAAGTTGAGAAATCAAATTCGGGTTACCTGAGAATCTCTATAATATTATTTAAGAATATATTTTTGAAAATGAATTTTGTTTTGTAAGTTATTACATATTATGTCATTACAAATAAGAAAAAATAACTGAAATAGAAAAAAAAAATTAGGGCATGATTGGTAACAGTTGTAGCTTTCGGTTTTATGCTGTGGTTTTTTTTATGTAAGATTTTGGTTGTGTCTTTTTAAAGAGTGAAAGAGAGTAAATATGAACTGTGGAAATATAACTCTCTACAGCCAAAAAAAGATACAAAGGGTTGTAGGTTTAAAAATCTGTAGAAATCATGATTGGAAACAAAAATTAGCTGTAGAAATAAATATGGTTATGTGCAGCCTCTAAAGCTCATTCCAATCAAGCCCATAATTATCTTTTGAAATTATTGATGAGAATATAAAAATTATTTATTTATCATTAAATAGATTATTTACTATTTAGTTTCTTAATTATTTTTAAAATAATAATCAATCCATATATATTCAACAAAAAAAAATATTCGAAATTTTGCTATATTTTTTACTATCAATTATTATATTTTATTTGAATATATATCAAAATAATTGAAAAATATTTTACTAATTTTATAAAAAAGTTAGACACAAGAAAATTGATTATTCTTTTAAGAGTTCATGAACTAAGCACAAAACTAGAATCATTAAACATTGCATATTAGAGTTATGTTTTTAATCCAATGCAAAATAAGTTAAATAAACAAATTATTTTGTTGACAATTATATCTATAATCATGAGTTAGACATATTAGAAAATTTAAATAAAAATATATTTAAACAATTTGGATTGATAACATGGTTAAGGCAAAGAATAGCAAACTAATAAATTGTTTTATTTTTTAGCAAAATATAATAAATTAATAAAATATGTAGAATTATACGTAAATTTTCGGTATCACAGAGTTGATGAGCATCAGTTTTAAGTATTCAAACAAATAAATTTGTCAAAGAGTCAGTTACTATTTTATCAACTATATTAACTACACCATTTGACTTTTCACTATTATACTGGTACCAAATAAGATAGTATAAAAGATTGATTTTCTCAATTTATGAAACTTTTGCTATTCATAGATTTCCGTAACTGTTTCAACAGTGTTTTATGTAAAATAAATTATTTTTTTTTTTATGTTTTGTAACGTATTTCAGTTTCACGTGCTCTGTGAATATTAATATACACCACTACCATTGGATTATAAAAAGAAACGTATGTAAGATAGATACTCTTTTTAAGTCGAGAAAAAGAGAAGAATCCAAGTCGGCAAAGTCCATGTGTAAGCCTCGGTAATACAAAATTTGTCTCACAGTGCGATCCAAAGTTCCTGCACCACACGTGTGAACTCTTACCTAGCGCCACGTCAGCATTCAATGCATGTGAAAATTTGATGTGATAATTAATATTATCTCTCGCTTAATTTATTTATTTTTTTTGATAAAAACTATCGATTAAATTAGTTACTTCTTGAAAGTCACTCGAGGTAGGGTATACAACTAATTAAATTGAGCACGGTGAAACTAGAGTAGGTGTAGTTATTGTGGAGATGAACAATTTTTCAGGATAAAAGTTACAGTATATACAAATTCGTTTAAATTTGTTACTGGGCACTAATTGAATTTGTATATATTTAAATTCGTTTAAAAGTTACAGTATATACAAATTCGTTTAAATTGATTTAAAAAGGATCCTAATTGGTTTGGATAAACTGTTTGCGGACAGTGAGAAAATTAAATTCTGAGAAACACATAAGTGACGGTGGCACTAACACGTTTGCGATGCGAATTACCCAAATTTAGTAGATAAAGGGTTTTCATAAATTATAAAATTTGAACCGAAATTACAAGACTAAACCGGGATTCTAAATAGGTCCGGTTAGGAAATTTAATCCGCATTATTTGCTTACAAGACGTTACATTATAATTGGTATAGATAATTCTTTAACAAAAAAAATTGGTGTGTATATTAAATAAAATTAAAAAACGCATTTGATTTTAAGTTTGATAAAGATAACCAATTTAAGTATCATCACGCAATTTTATGTAACGGATGTTCACTTAAGTGCTAATTTATACTTCATCCGTTCTAAATTAAATGAAATTTTAGAGAATTTTTTTTTCTACAATTAAGTGATGTTTTCACTAACCAATGTAAAATTAAATGATTTTTTTATTATTTTTGACCAATTACATTTTATAAACTATTTGTTCATTGGTTCAGATGAATAATAAATGAAGTTTTAGTATAGAAAAAAACAAAAATTAATTGTTTCCTTAATTTGTGTGCATACTACTAAAACACCAATTAATTCATAACAGATGAAGTATTTATCCTAATTAAACTAACTAGACTAAGTTATCAATAATACTCCTTCCGATTCAATCGTTTTGACATAGTTCATGCATATTAATAAACTTTTAAAATATAAAATATATTCTTATTTAATATATAAATAGTTTAATATAAATGATTTAAACTTAAATGTTATTAGTTTTGAATCATACTTTTTTGAAAAGAAAAAAATCTAAAACAACACTTAGAAAAATGAATGGAGTATTTTATTTTCTCATGGTTTTCAACCAATACGTACCACGTACAACCATCTATTAAACTAATTTTGTTAAGAATTCATTGGAACTTTTTATTAAAGTGAGTCTTGTTAGTCGAGATAAGAAATCAATTCTACTAAAGAAACATTTATTTATCATTGTCTGGTTGAGGAAAGAAATGTGCACTTCTAGTTGAGGTAAGAAATCAATTCGACAACGTGATCTATGTTATTTTAGAAGGCGAAAGATAATGAACAAAAAATAGAATACAGAGACAAACTAGCTTAGATATATAAGAAAGTTTAATGGAAACATATATTTAGACTAGTCTGGATTTCTCGGGAAAACAAAATTATAAGAATTATTAGACCATCTCCATCGGTGAGAGGGTCTCCAAAATAAAATAATATTTATTTTAATATAATTTATGTAGAGTGTCTCAGGTTTTTTTTTTTTAGTGTCTTATGTTTTTTTTGTTCAAGTAGTATTTTTTTTTGGGTGTCTCTTACGAGACACCATCTTATTATCTCTCATACTTTTTTTAATTTTTTAAATAATATTTTGGTTGAAATGTCTCTAGAGACACCTTCAAAAATTACCGATGGGGTTGCTCTTATTAGTTTGGTAACACAATATCCCATCTAAAAATATTGTTTTCTTCCCCAAACAACAAAAACACTAACTCACGGTAACATGTATAATTGCTTCACATACGTTCGATTTTAGTTTGTGATTCGGTTTGAAATGATCGACTGTTTAAAAAAGTATTCATATATTTAATACAAATCAGTGTATACATGTATACGTATGGATTAAGGGGAAATATGTGCAATTATGTCACCATTGCTCTTCCTTTTTATTGGTACTTTAGGTTTAATTAGCCATAGCCAGAGCCCAGAGGTATTAATTAGTTGTTATCACGAATGCCGTGTTTTCTCACTTATCATGAACATCTCATGTTAACTGTATATACGATTATTTATTTAGAATTTCGAAAGGGGTAAGAAAATGTTCTCTTCTCTCTGCCGTTACTCGAGCTCATAAGGTGGAGCATTGCCCACAAACCAAATAAGATACATGATCAGGCGGGTTAAAAAGTGTTCTGCAAACTGAAAGAGAGTCACTGTTATTTTTCTTTTCATTACAAGATAGATCATATATATGTATCATCCCTATGTATGGTACATTGGTTCTTAGCATTTTCTTTACATCCCTTGGTTATCTAATCCATAGCCATACGAAGATATAACTTTCAAATGAAAGATCAAAAGTAATCATTATTTTCATCTATTGTTTCGAAACATCTATTGAAAATACATTTAAAGCCTGCAAGGTTATTTTAAAATTAATAACTTTCTTAGGGCATGTTCAATGGTAACCTTCATTTTTAAGACACTCATTTTAATTCACATACGTGTCCGTTCCTATCAGAACCAAAAGTGTCTAACATTAGACACTTATCTATTCTTAAGACACTCATTTTAATTCATTTAATTCTAAATTAAACTTAAGAACACCACATAAGACACTAGGAGGTTACCATTGAACATGGCCTTAATGGTCTTTATATTTTAAACAAGATAAAATTTTGAATTTAATATTGATTGAAATACAACCATAAATAAATAATAAATCATGAACTAAAAATGATGAGTTATATTTAAATTCGAAGATATAAATAAAAATAAATGATTGGACAATCCATTAACTGTCAATCTCGAGAACTAGAATTGCGTTTTGACAGTTTTAACTTTAACTATATATAGAGAAACACATATTGCGTGAGTATTAGGTGTATTTTGACTGATAAACAATTGAATGAAATATTAAATTAAGTACTAAAATAATAAATCAATTAAATTGCATTAGATTCACGTAAAAGTCATGTTTAGAAGGAAAAAAAACAAAATAAATTACATTTCTTTACAGATCTTGAGGTCCACAGTTCCACCTTCGTACCAACACCCAAGTGGTTCTTTACACAGAGAGAGAGAGAGAGAGAGAGAGAGAGAGAGAGAGAGAGAGAGAGAGAGAGAGAGAGAGAGAGAGAGAGAGAGAGAGAGAGAGAGAGAGAGAGAGATTTATAAGCTTCTCTTTGGGCATTACAATTTTTTTTTGTGAACATAGAAACACTCAAAACTTCTTTAAAAAAAAAGAATGGGAGAGGTTCAAGAAAATCCCAAACTCTCATATCATCTTTTCAAATCTCCATGAATAATAATAATAATTTTTATTCTAATTTTTTATTTCTGGGTGTCTCAGGAGGAGAAGAAACCAGAAGCAGCAGAGGAGAAGAAAATGGAGGAGAAGAAACCAGAAGAGGAGAAAAAAGAAGGAGAAGAAAAGAAAGCGGAGGCTGATGAGAAAAAAGGAGAAGATTCTGAAAAGAAGACTCAAGAAGGAGAATCTACTAAAAACTCCAAAGAAGATTCTCCTCCGGCGGCGGCGGAGGCTCCAGCACCACCTCCTCCGCCGCAAGAGATTGTCCTTAAGGTTTACATGCACTGTGAAGGCTGTGCTAGAAAAGTCCGCCGTTGCCTCAGAGGCTTCGAAGGTATGTATAAAATACAGATATATGTAAAAATACATATTTATTTATATGATTTTTGCATTAACATCTACATGTAAAATTTTCTTAATTATTTATAAGATTTTTGCATTAACATCTACATGTAAAATTTTGTTAAAAATACACATTTTAGTTTTTCGTAGAATAGTTTCACAAAACCCAAAACATTTGCCGTTTGCTGTTACAACGAACAAAAAATATGCTTAAGATGATTAATGTTGTGGGTTTCATTTGAAAAATAAAAAATCAAACAATCGAAACATATATTGTATATGTGTTTTTCAAGAAATCACATACTCAACAAATAAAGCATGAGTTGATCTCGCATAAGTCAATTACTGTAAATATATCTTGTTTCTGTCAACTACAGTTTTTTTGGTTAATTTCGTATATAAGTGTAGTTAACATTCGTTATATATTTTGTGTGTAGGACCACAGAAAGTTTGGGTTATGCTTTTTTTTTTTTTTTAAGTGGGTTATGCTTTTAGAATCATAAATAAATAATAAAACACTCAAAGGAGAAATTATGTTTTTGGGTAAACATGGCAAGCTAATGATACAACTATATAAAATATAAATTAAATTTTTGGTTTAATTTATTAATTAGGAGTGGAAGATGTGATGACTGATTGTAAAACGGGGAAAGTGGTGGTGAAGGGAGAGAAAGCCGACCCTCTGAAAGTTCTAGCCAGAGTTCAGAGGAAGACCCACCGTCAAGTTGTGCTTCTTTCTCCGATTCCTCCGCCGCCTCCACCGCCGGAGGAGAAAACAGAGGAGGAGAAGCCCAAAGCGGAAGAGAAGAAAGTGGAGGTAAGTTTTTGTGGTCTCAAGGCTTTCAATTTATTTATTGTGATTTTTGTTTGCTTAATAAATTTGATATTACAAAAAAAAGAAAAAGAAAATGATGTAACTTTTTGGGGGATAATAAAATGAATATTCATTTGATTTTTTTATTATTTTATTTTATCTAAGTTAATTAATTTATTACTCAGTTAAAAGGGGAATATTCTCTCTTTGCAGCGATTTCACATGGGGTGTATTGGTATATTTTTATTTGATGGTTTCATGATATTAATATGTATTTATATGGAATTTCGGTTAATGTAATTATATGTATATGGAATTTCGGTTAAGTTGTCGTTTTATTAATTTTGTCCAGCCTCCCGTAGTGGTTACGGTGGTCCTCAAGGTTCACATGCACTGCGAAGCTTGTGCGACGGAGATCAAGAAACGGATCATGAGAATGAAAGGTTTGTTTGTTTTTTGTTTACTTTTACAATTCCCTCGAGAAGTATACGTATATTATCTTATAGTATTGATTAAGATATATATTGGAATTTTCTTTAAGTGTAGCTTATTTTGCCAAAGTTTCAAGACTTTAGTTTTCCTCCGCGTAGAGCAACAGTTCGGACTTTTATAGGAAATTTACTGATAAGTGGTAATCATTAATTTACATGTTGATGTTAGATAAAACGTTTTATCTACCGATAGTTTTTTTTTTGTCTATCCAATTTATTACCGGTAGATAAAACGTTTCAATATCTTGCAAAATCATCCACTTGTTTACTTCTTGTCACCAACTTTATATTAAGTTTCGTTAGTTGTATCAAATATGGTCCATACAATTTCAAATCAAGATGATATTGCTTCGACTTTAAAACACATACACACGTGTTATCTTAGTTATTGAAAGCATATGTAAGGTATCATATGATGTTGTTCCAATTATATAGTACAATTTATTTATTTTTCCATTTTTTTTTCTTATTCGTTTTTGTTTTAAACAAATAATTTTCAGGAGTGGAATCTGCTGAATCCGATTTAAAGGTTTCTCAAGTGACGGTGAAAGGAGTGTTTGAACCGCAAAAGCTCGTAGAATACGTTTATAAGCGGACTGGAAAGCACGCTGCGATTATGAAAATTGACCCACCGCCTCCACCGCCACCAGAGGAGGCGGTTGTGGGGGCGGAAGCAGAGAAAAAGGAAGAAGCAAAAGGAGAAAATGGCGGAGGAGAATCGAAAGGCGAGGAAGGGAAGAATGAAAAGGCAAAGACGGATGAAGAAAAGAAAGAAGGGGAAGGTGAAGCGGCGGAAAATGGTGGAGGCGGTGGGGAGGAAGATGGAAAAGTGGTGGAGGTGAGAAAGATAGAGAATCCTTATTACTACTATTATTACCAACCGCCGCGTGTGGCGATTCCACCTATGGAAATGCCGCCTCATGCTTATCCGCCTCAAATATTCAGCGACGAGAATCCAAACGCATGTACCGTAATGTAACAAAGAAAACCGCAAACGCTAAAGGGTTATAATGGGTAATATTTTGAACAATTTTGATGAAGTGGATACATGCGGCCTTTGTTGTCTCTCTTTGCATGTGGTTTTCTTTTTTTTATTGCGTTTGTGCAGCTATTTTCTTTGTCTTATTATAAGTGTAATTTACATTAAAAAATAATCGGCAATTACGATTTTTTTAATGGATATAGTCATATAAGCAATAAATAAATTTACAATATTTTATATTATAAATTACTTTAGTATTATAGTACATAAAAGAAATCTTAAAAATTAATCGTCATAAAAAAGTAGAAAAATCAATCTCAACGAGACTAGCTAGATAGAGTTTTCATTTTTGACTTGCACCAAATTTGATGCGATCATCCCACACTTTTTTTTAATATATATTTTTTACATATTTAAATATGGTTAGTCTAGGCAAATTTACAAGTAGTTTTTTTTTTCTTTGTTAAACAAAATTACAAGTAGTTCTAAGTGTTAACTGTTAACTACTAAAAAGTTCGCTAACTTCATTGTATACTAAGTACACTACAGTTTAACATTACAACTGGAGTGTTTGTTTTGCACCAACTACAACACTGTAGTGCTGTAATCTCAACACTATTCGGTATCAATAGCACTAGTCCACTCCGATTACTAAAACTTGTGGAAGAACAGTAAAGTTCATATTTATAGTCCCTTATTTACAGATGTTATAAATAACCTTAATAGTATCACCTAGTATAAACCTTTTTTACACTTCTCTCCATAAAAAGAAGAACCTTGTTTAAAGTTTATCGATGAATTATTATTAATAGTTAGGTGAAACACTATTTTCTTGCCTCTACAAAAAAGGTTGGTCCATTTTTTGTACGAATAAAGTTAATGAAAATGCTACCTTATCTTAAAACTTGCCACTGGTGTTTTGTCAATTGTCTTATGATTATTTATTTTCTTTTTGTTAAAAGTTTATGATTATTTCTGCTGAATTAAACTAGTGGCCATCATGTGTTGTTAGAAATTAAATGGTAGCACGTAATATCAATCAATCATAAAATAATAATAATTAAGATTCCTATGTTTTTTTTTTTCATTTTGAGATTACAGCACTACTAATTGATTTAACAAATTTCCCCAATATGAAAAATTAAAAACCCCTACAATTTGCGCTGAGTTTTGGTAACCCAAATTCTGATTTATTAATTATAATGTGGATAGTCTAGTAGTTTACTTTTATCTGAATATGGACAACAGAAAAACTATCCTTTTACAAAAAAAAAAAAAAATGGGCAACAGAAAAACTTATTAGACCATATCGAATATATAGATCCATATTAAAAAAACCAAAAATATGAAAAGTATATATGTAGTTATGTGAATATACATATCACAGTAATAAAAAAAAAACTTATTTAAATTCACAATTTTAAACCCCTTTTAATTGCAAATAAATGTCACTTAAAACAAATATACAATTGTTTCCTCTGACGTCGTTCGTTCTTAAAACACATACGAAATCCAAAAGCTATCAGTTCGCCGCGCGTCAATGACACGTGCCAACAGGTCGTGACATCTTGGCATCGTAAAGCAAAAGAACAAAGAACATTCTATTCTAGTGAAGTAGATTCCAGAAACCCAACGCGCCTAAGCAGCGCGTGAAGCGTGAAGTTAACAGCGAGTGGGCCGTGATGTGACGCTATTAGCACGTGGAGCCCACGTGATGGGTCCGTGTCATCTCTGAGGACGTACTGTTTTTATGAATGAGCCCACGTGACCCGCCACCACCTCCTCTAAACCTGTGCTTTCGCTTCTTTTATTCGATGCACCGTTTTTTTTTTTTAAATATCTTTTTTTGAATATACTTGATTCCTCTTCGAAACAAACAAAAAATTAAAGAGAAAATAGTACGTTACTCTTTCCTAGGAAAATAAATAAGTAAATAAATTAAATTACTCGTTTTTTTTTTGTTTCTTCTTCAAGTTTCAACGATCCATTTTTTTGCCGTCGTGTACGTTACCCTTTCTGCCGGAGCAAACTATTAGGAAATTATTACTATTAGGAAAAACGGTAAAAATATATGCACAAGGATTATAGTAGAAACTTATTATCCATTACCCAATGATGACAAAAAAGGTATTTTCCAGTGTCGGTAGCTCAATTCATTTTTTTATTTTTCATTTTTTGGAGGAAGATATACTATCAAGCTGAAATCTTTCGGTCAAATCAAAACGCTTTGTTTTAACATAAGAAGTACTATTTGATTATTCATTCACTCGTTAACGATCGACTGATCGTAAACGTTCTCTTCTTCTTCCTTTTTTTTGGTGCAAAAATCTTTAAATTACTAGTATAATCCTATATTTTTAGAAATCTTTTTTTTTATGTTTTAATCCTTTGTGAATTTTTTTGTCTTGCTAGTGAACATAAATTATTTTCGGATTAACTAATCATTTTTGATAAATTGAAATATTTTAGATATCTTACGAGTTATTAAAATTGCATTCTACTAACATTTTATTTAATATGTAAGTTTTTTTGTTTCTTATAGAAAAAGAGAGAGAAAAGGATGGGTTATACCACTTACTAATTTCGTTGGTCTTTTTCTTCTTTCTGTTAGCTTTTGGGACCATACCTTCAACTATGTCGAGATCATGTTGACACGTAGAGACACATACATATACGTTACAAGTTACGTGTTATTTGCATGTACGTATATTATCTATACGTATACGTACAAGCGTAGAGATAATTAATAATTTTATGTATACGAAACCTAAGCGATTGTAGAGTTATATAACAAACAACTATAATCGAGAACATGGCCAGGCATACTTCGGTTAATTTATTTAAGAACATATGATGTACACTAACAATAATAATTTCTTTAATAAAATCGAGATGTTTTTCTTTAAGAAATCGCTAGTAACAGCAGCATTCTGGACCAGGGATGGATCTAGAAATGATTTTTATATGATACACACAATAATATATGAAGATTATTTTATCAAAAAAGTAATATAGGTTTAAGAAAATAAAATAAAATATTATGGACTTCCGGTCAGATACTTGGGATTTCCTTTGCTTCCTAGTAAGATGAAGACCTCTGACTATCAGCCCTTGATTGATCGAGTAAACAGCCGTATTTCTTTTTGGCTGGTGCGACATTTATCTTTTGCTGGGAGGCTTCAATTAATTAAGTCAGTACTTGCTGGTATTGTTAATTTTTGGGTTGCGGTTTTCCCATTGCCTAAAAACTGTCTCGTGGAGATTGAGAGGCTTTGTAATTCGTTCCTTTGGTTGGGTGCTCCAAACTCAGCCAGAGGAGCTAAAGTGTCTTGGGATTCGGTTTGCACTCCGAAAGAGGTTGGTGGTTTAGGACTGAGGAAACTTGAAGCTTGGAATAAGATCTTTGGTCTAAAGTTCATATGGCTTTTGTTCACAAACAGTGGGTCGCTATGGGTCTCTTGGGTGCACAAGATCCTTTTGAGAGGAAGAATCTTTTGGGACATAAGATCAGATTCGATGGGGAGTTGGATTTGGAGAAAGTTACTTAAGCTTCGTCCGCTTGCTAGACCTTTCCTATGTTGCAATGTTGGGTCAGGTCGGATTGCAAGATTTTGGCACGATGACTGGACGGATTTGGGTCCTCTTATTGATCTAACGGGTGCTATCGGGCCTAGAGTAACAGGGATTAATCGTCTTGCCACTGTTTCTCAAGCTGTTGGTAACGGGTCTTGGCTTCTTCCGAGGGGTCGGCATCCAATTACTATTTTGCTTAAAACAGTGTTACCTTCCTCTCCTTGTTTGGTGGCATCTCTTGCTGCTGAATTTAAATGGAGAAATACTTTGTCTGGTGTTCCGGGTCTTTTTTCAGCATCAAAGACTTGGGACTCCTTGCATCCAGTTGGACAAGTTGTTGACTGGGAAAAATTAGTATGGTTCTCCAATAGCATCCCGAAGCATTCATTCATTCACTGGGTGGTAGCGAGAGATCGTCTGCCTACTCGTGACAAACTTCGAAGTTGGGGGTTAGCTGTTCCAGACCTCTGCCTCCTTTGTCAAGCTGCGCCTGAATCTCGTCACCACCTATTTTTTGGTTGCACATTCTCAGCTCATCTATGGTCTTCATTCTTCAAGCATAGATCTCTCAACCCTCCTGCAACGTTGGATGGTATTGTTTCTTGGGTAAGATATGCTTCATCAATTGCAAAACTTAATGTTATTTGCAAGTTGTTATTACAAGCTTCTATCTATGAAATTTGGAAAGAGAGAAACGCACGTTTACACCGGGCTGTGTCTAAACCTCCGGCTCAGGTAATTCGTGATGTTCATGCAATTATGAGAAGTAAGCTTGCTGGTTTAGACTCTTCCGCCGCAGCGACATCGTCTCATTCTGTTTTACATCAAAGCTCATCATCGTGTCTCACTTATCTCTCTGTTTGGTTTGGATACATCCATTTCTTGAATGATCCTGCGACGTGACTCCTCTTAGGAATTACGTATGTCATTTCATCAGGTATGCTTGAAGTCTATACTCTCTTGTCCTAAGCTCCCTTGCATGTGTTTTGCTGTAATTTTCTTTTCGTGGGGTTGTAACTCAGAAATGATGTCATTTAAGAAGAAATGAAGAAAAAAAAAAGGTTGAAAAAAATAAAATATTATGATATAATCATAAAATAAAATATTAATACACATATTTAGATATTTAAATATTATACATTTTTTTAAAAAAATTATACATTTTTATTGTTTAAAAAAAACAGATATATAAACAAAAGAGAAGCAAAAACATTAGTGAATAAAAAAAAATATTAACTACGTCAAGATAAGATACACGCATATAGTATATTAGGAAAATGATATTTTGTTGATAGGAAAGGAAACAATGTAATTTGTGAAAAGTTGAAAACATATGAAAAAAAGGAAAAAGACATTAACTATATCATTAAAACAATAAGAACTATATCATTAAAACAATAAGAATTTCCCAATTCACCTAATCAAATGATCTCCATTTTAGCTTATAAAAACAAATATTTTGAAAAAAGTAGTATGGGGCACCCTTGGGCTTCCCCTGTTCTGGACAATGTTTTGTCATTTAAAATATAAACATATTTACAACCACATTCTCTAAATGTTAATTGGTAGTTTAACCCATTCGAAAACCACTTAGTCGAGCGTTTCATGCATGCACCCAAAGTTCGATCTTGATCACCTTAGTGTGGTTTAATGAACCAAGTAGACTGTCCCGTACGTTGTAACTCCACAGAGAAACAAAATAAAAATTAACCGATTCGAAAAATATCCGCATATGTGGTGTCAAATTCATATTTGAGTTTAATTTGGAAACAGTTTTGATCTCCAATCCAAATTAATGAACAGACAAAAAAATCACAGAAAATGGCGGTTTTAGATATAGAACGATAATAACGACGTTGTTTATAAACCTAAAATATTGAGACACTTGACCGGATCTCATTAAATTAGTTTAGGTTTGATTGCGACCAAATCGTGTGACTGAGTCGACCATTTAACCCATTCTCTAAAAGTGTTGGGACCATCAACATCTTTTGATTCATTTACCTGAATTTCATAAAACTCTAAAACTAGTTATTAGATCCATCCCTATTATACCAATTATTTGTTGGCGCCAACTGCCAAGCAATATATTATCCTTTTGGATCTTATACATATAGATACCACCTTTATTTCATTATTTCTTCAAATTATCCTTAATTATTTGGACCACGATTTAGTTATTATTTGATTAATTTTCATTTTTATCTCTATTTTGACCTAATAATGAGAGTTTCAACTCACGAATCATAAGATCTGCACCATACTAAGATTCAAATCCAAAAGGAAAAATTCCATAAAAATACCCCAATTTTATTCCAATAAGTTTTTTAATACTCAAATTATTTTTGTATCCAATAAAATATCTAAATTATTTTGTTTGCCCATTTTAAATCTTTAACTGTGAACCGTGTGTTCATTTTACAACATCTCTGTTAACAGATATATACGGATCTATATACGGTTTGAAATATAATTATATTTAATAATAAAATATTTAAAAAAAAATTACATTATTTTTTTTAAAAAATCGAAACAAATTCTAAAAAAATCTAAAGTTAAGAAACACTAATTTTAAATGGGTTGTATGATTTTGTTTTATAACTGTGATGTGTTATTCATGGATTTTTGAATTTTTATATTTTTTTTGAGAATTTGTTTGGATATTTATATTTTTTGATTTTTAGAAATTTTCATTTCAAAAATTAAAATTCAAAAATATAATATATTTTTATTTAAAATTATTGTTTCTTAGCTTTAGAGTTTTTTGGATTTTTTGGAATTTATTTCGTTTTTTTAAAAATTTAATGTAATTTTTATTTATTTTTAATATTTAATTATTAAATATAATTATATTTTAAACCATGTATAGGTCCGTATATATCTATTAACGTTTATTTAAAATTATTGTTTCTTAGATTTAGAGTTTTTTGGAATTTATTTCATTTTTTTGAAAATTTAATGTAATTTTTATTTATTTTTAATATTTAATTATTAAATATAATTATATTTTAAACCGTGTATAGGTCCGTATATATCTGTTAACGGATATGTTGTAAAATGAACACACGGTTAACAGTTAGAGATTTAAAATGAGTAAACAAGATAATTTGGGTATTTTATTGGATACAAAAAAAATTTAGGTATTAAAAAACTTATCAGAATAAAGTTGAGGTATTTTTATGGAATTTTCCCAATTCAAAATGTATAAAATATGTTTTAGAATATAGATAGGGGTTTCAAGTTTCAACCAATGGTGGATGCTTTAGAGGGGCAACTTACCACCCATGATTTTGTTAAAATCAGTGTATTCTTTTTAAGAGTTTTGATTATGTCTCCATTGATAATTTATTGTTTTCCATCATATATAAGATTTACCCCTTGGTACAAACTATTTCTAAATTCGTTCTTCGTTTCAACCATATATGATAGACCTGTAATTATACAGAACAACTTAGCTTAGGTGATAACTGATAAGCCAACCTTTAGACCTTGACATTTAACGTCTCACATTTTCGAGATACATAACTAAAAATCTAAAAAATGACAAAAACAAAAATTAAGATAAATTTGTACAATTTTTTGGCTGAAGTCCACTCACTTACCGGATTCTAGATTTAATACGAGTAGACAGATTAAGGGTTTGATGGTTTCATACATAATTTGGCTTCTTTGTTTTTTTTTTAATCAAAGATAAATTTGGTTTGTTATACGCTAAGGTTTTGATTATATATTTAAATAAAATACTTTTGTTCGTAACAAATTAATTTCTCTTTGCCATTGCATTTACCGTTTACGCTTTACAAACTACATTGAAAATTTGACTAATTCAATAAAAACTATTGTTCGGTTTAAAGATAAACGCATTATTATAACATGCAAACTTAAACACAGACAAAAATAATAATAATTGAAAGCCTAACACACAAAAATAATAATGTAGGACCATAATAAAGAAAAGTAGAAGATGATGTTACTACAACTGTTTTGTTAAAGTCCACTCGGTGAACGAGTTCTATATGTGAAACACATTAAAGAAGAAATGTAGGTCTGTGACAGAAGAAAACAAAGCAAATAACATGGTAACATGATTTTGAAACTTATCAAGAATTTTATTGAGATTTAGACATGAGCCAAATCTATAGAACAATCATATAACAAAATGCTTTTAAAATAAAGAAAGTTTAACTTTTCTTACAAAAGAATTTGTTGATAAGAAAAAAAAGAAAAAAAAAAAGGTCTTTAAATCCCATCACTTAGTGGCAAAGAAGCTGAGATGGATGGTTGAAGATGACCTATTATTGTGTGCTAGCTACGCCTACGATGTAGCAATTATACATAGATGGCTAATTTCGTTATTTCTTTTGAGTGATTTCAGATCGTTTCTTTTAGGTCTATATATTAATGGTCCATATTTAAATCGCTTTATACCCGATGTAACCTGACTTTGGAAAAAACCAATCTTCAAAGATTCTGGATATCGGATGTTCCCAAAAAGATTTAGCGCATAACGGATTAGCCGATGATTTCTTTTCCCGTATTATTGTTTTTAATATTCATTTAACAGAAAAATTTATATATGATATATTTGTTTTAGTAGGTTTCTTCCTACTTTTAGTCATATATATAAAGAAAGGAGGAAACAAACTAATAAAAGACTTTGCTGTATCTTATAAGGAATTAAAGATAATAGAAAAAATTTCGAGGATTCACCTCGTTACAAAGATTACCAAATGTTAATAGACTCATAACTAATCTCCCATATATATAACCTTTGTGATATGCTCTACAAAACATATAAATTCATATAAGTATATATAAAGAAAATATAATAGAACTGAAAATACTGTACTTCATACTAACTTATAACACCCGGTTTAGTTAGTTACCAAAACTAAAATTACCCGCTTTACTTGAACCAGGAAGTAGTACCTAAGCAGACAAAGATGAAGTCACTAAAACCCATCACTACTACTAGATCAAGGGGATAAAACAACAACTGGAGCTATGCGTGAGGATGGTGTTGCGGAAGACTTGATTCTTCCAAAGAGTAACCGAGCATCGGTAACTGAACATCCCTGATTCATTTCAATAGCTACTGGATATTGCGACGATCTGTTAATTTCTACCACCATCATTCCCTGCAGCAACATACAAATCAACAATTTGGACCCCCCCCCCCAAAAAAGAACTAATCTGATTTGTGTCTGCTTGGGTTTTCTCATTCAGTCATAAGCATAGTTTCTATAACCAACTTCTGTTCGAAAGCAACTTATGTTTGATGTGTCTCATCATCGATGACTTCTGATTGACTTTCAACTATAACCACTGGGAACGAAGAAGGTCTAAATCTGAAAAAAGTTAGCGGGTTTACCTCGAAGTCAGCTAGAAACAACTGGAAGCGTTTTAGTTTCTCCTTCATCATGACACTTACTGTTGGTGCTGAAGAGGAAAGAGCAGCTGTGACCTCCATAGATGAATGACCTATCCGTTTTTGTACAAACTACAGAGGGAACAACATGGACCTGATGATGGGTGATCTTCATTCTAACACGACAAAAATATTTGATAAATGAGAGATGAGACTCACGTCGTTATGGAGCAAGACCTCACAGATGAGACTACCATCATCGACGTAGCATACAAGCTAAAATGTAGGCTGTTGCTTGAACTGGAATTTCTTCACTCCAGTTAGAAAGCACTGCAAAAAATAGATAGTTAAGTTTCAAAGACTGTAACCCACATAGATTAAAGACCGAGTTTTTTTTTTTTAATATGTGGTGTTAGTACCTTAATCCTTCCTTGAATAAAATGCACGGTATCTTTCATTACTGCCCACTTTTGAGACAACTCGGCCAAGTAAGTGAAAGGCGTCTCCGTATTTGTAGACATCACAGAAGGGGTTTCCATATCGACAACCATATCACTGACTTTATCATCTACTATAGCGCCTGAACCTGAACCTGAACCTGAACCATATACAGGGCCTGTCGTATTCCTTACACGACCACTGTGGATATGCATTTCTTCAACATATGAAGTCACTTTCGATGTTTGTTGATACAAGGTATTTTTGCCACCGTTGTTGTAAAAAGGTCTTGTACCACTACAGCTAGAACCAGCTGTCGATGCCGTCATGTGAACGTTACTAGAAGTCGAGTGTAAATCAGAGAACGCTCTTTCCCCGTGCGCAGAAGCGGTATCAACCGGCATATGCCCAACCCTCGAAACAGTAGCTTCAACATTGATGGAAGCAGGAGGCTCATTCATAGTCTGCGGACTGATATGAGTTCTCGATACATTCAGGGAAATGCCTGCCATACGTGTTTTGGTTAAAAGAGAGTTAATAGCTACTCATACTCTAAAAAAAAGTGGTTGTCTTATGTTACTGAAAGTCTCTAATAACAACCATCTTCCTCTCAGAAAAGACACCAAGATATTTTTAATGTTGCGACTCTGCTATAGTTAAGAGAGGAAATATCATAGTAAACACAGAAAGAACTCTGAATCGGCTCTAGTATGTTACGTTTTACGATATAAACCAGGAAAAGGAGACATGCAGTTTTTTTTTTCTGAGCAAGAAGATTAATGTAGAAACATCCCTACCTTGACCATTGGCCTGAACGTGACTAGCATTTCCCGAGGTAGAATTATTTACTTGATTACCAGTACGATTGTCATTTAGCGACCATGCAGCTAGAGTTGCTCTGGTTGCCAATGAAGGAACCACTCCGCTCCTTGTTCTGCAAAAGTTAAAATCCAATAAGAACTTCGACAAGAAGGGTTAAAACTTACTACTGCAATTAGAGTAAGAAAATAGAAAAGATGATTGGCGGCTGTGTATAAAATGTGTTACATAAAATTATGCACCATCTTTCCAAGAGAATCCAATCCAAATATTTTTTGCTGGCAGAGTTTTGCAAATGCCAAATTCACTTAACTGGTGAATCATAAAACTTTTTCCAAACCAGTTACACTTCTAAAGATTAAATAAGCAAAAGCCCAGAGCCAATGAAATCGGTGAAATACTTGGAGCAAATAATAGTTCCAACAAAAGAAGGCAGCACGACACAACTTCTGAATATGAAGTAAGCAGGAGAAATACCAAGTTCAAAACAAAGTAAACCATTCTCTGAATAAATCTACCTTTTTCCTCTTGGAGGTTTGTTTACTTCAACAACCAGACGCTTTCGTGCTTCTTCCAATTCTTCAAACATCCCTACTAAAACTTCTATAATCTCAGGTACTAGCATTAAAAGCCCATGTCGAACTTGTACACTAGATACAACAATCTGCATTTAACTGTCCTTGTCAGTGGTTATACAAAGAATACAGAGGTGTAACCATCAGATAGAGTTTTCAACCCATAAGTTGAGCTGGGAACAGATTTAGGTGATAGAAAACGCATAAAAGCATGGATTAGAAAGGCTGTACAATGCCCGTAGAGGCAAATCTCAGATGTTAATTTCTCATCCCAAAAAGGTTATCTATCATTTCAAAACTACAATCATAAAAAAAGAAACACACACACCTTCAAACCAGCAGGAGCCAAGACTTGGAGATCTTTAATAGGTCTGTATTCCATGCCAAAAACGCGTTGAACACCATCTGTCATGGACAGCTTAAGGCACCTCTTGAGTCCTGCATTAGCGTTTTCATACCTTCCTTTGAGTGGGCAGCCGATGTTAACAATCTCATCAACCTGAAGTAGAAGAATTAAGCAGAAGGTTCAGTCAAAATCAAACTTTGTGCATTATATATGCGGTTCGAACAAAAAAGGGAAGTACCAAAAAAGCAGATAACCTGCAGAACAAACGGACCAGCGAGTTCTACAAGATTCTGATAAGAACAAAGCTGTAATCCTTCTTTATTCAATATCCGAATGTAAACCAGCAACGATCGATATCCAGAGAGAGAGATTACAATGTCTCTACTCTCAACAAACACATACGTTTGCTTTTACCAATCTGTGCATAACCCCCCTCTCTCTCTCCCTGTGACTATTTATATCTGTTTCTATTTTCAACATACAAGTAAATGAATATCACATGCGCTCAATAACGTGTTCACGCGTCTTCCTCTCCTTCTTTTGCTTCATTCACTTCTTCAAATCTTGACTTCTTCCTGAAATATACCCTTCTCATCGTATCAATACCCTCCCCTTTGAGACTCAGCTTGTCCTCAAGCTCAAAGGAAGGAAATTGCTGCACCAAATCTTTAGCACGAACCCAACCATTCTCATGACTTGGGAGGCCCTTCCACTGCATCACGGCATAACCAGGTTTAACAGCTTCTCCATTCTGAATTTTTGCAATCAAGGACTGAATGTCAGTATCTTGTCCAATCTCCATATATAAATCATGTAGTTGCAAGGCTGTAGGTACTGTCAAGGCCAGCAATAAGGAAGCATCTGTAGGACTATATGGCTGAACCACTCTTGATAAACCGTCTGCTGCCTTGTTTTCGATTCCAGGTTTGTACATGATTTCAAAGTCATAACCCAACAACTTAGTTAGCCACTTTTGATAGTCCATACTAACTTCCCGTTGTTCTAGAAGGAACTTAAGGCTCTTCTGGTCTGTATGAACCACTTTAATCTGTGATTTCTTTTTGAACTTGAAACGCCATGATTTGAAGCGTTTCCTCTGCCTCTTCTTGGTTCTCACATGTTCTGGCTTGGAAGACATTTTGACAAATAACATAGCACCGCGAAAATCAGAGTGTAACTGAGCTTGATTCAAAGAAGCATTAGCACAAAGCCGAGATGCTGCATGAAGATTTTCGAAGCTGAAATTCTCAAATTTTTGAGGTTGTATGACACCCTCTGTTGTCAAGAGTGACACTGTTTCGTCCTGCTGTCCATGGCCAAAATTCGAAACAGACAGCTCCACTGAATCAATCTCCATTATTTGATCATTGTTCTGCCCAACTTTATATTTAAACATCCAAGACTTGGAAATTTTTAACTGGTTCCTTTGCTGTGTCTCTGTTCTACCTCTCAGAAGCTCTCTATCGAACAGTTGGTGTGCAAGTCGCAGCACCTTGACATCTGGTAGAGCTTGCGACAACTCAGTCTTTTCTTCGACATATGACACTTGTAATCTTTCTTCTTGATGAGCAAACAAGTCATCAAAGCCAAACCCACCATATGATTGTGTTATATTGTTCTTCACGAGTACCGCTTGTAATTCCGCATTTTGAAATATAAGGCTTGGTTCCACTTTAGAAACCGGTACCTGAATATGTGTAGATGCTTCAATTTGTTTCGGTACCAGCTGTATAAATGAGTTCTTTTGGAGAACATCAATCATCAAAATTGAATATGTTGCCGCATACGGCTCCTGGTATTGAAACGAATCATGCTCTGGTTTGTTCTCTCTGTCGTGAACCCACGCTTTCGTTTTCGTTTCCCGAATCAAGTTCTTCTCCGTTCTTGATTCTGTTGCGCAATTCGATTTAACTGTAGGAAACGGCTTCCTATACTGTACCACTGATCTCAGTTCTGATGTTAAACCATTGAGAAAGATCCCTTCTAACTTGTAATCTTCCATTCCTGTGACCTGTGATGCAAGATCCTCAAAACGCTGAACATATTCAGCAACAGAACCACTCTGTTGAATGCAAAACAAGCTCTGGCTCGGTCCTCTACTATGAATATTCCCAAAACGCTTCATCAACCTAGCCTTAAACTGTCTCCAACTTACAAAATCCATTCTCGTGAGCTCATAGTTAAACCAGCTCAGTGCTGCTCCTTCAAGACTCACCGAAACCAATTCCAACTTATCTGCATCTGTATACGCTCCCATTCTAAAGTATCTTTCAACTTTCGCAATCCAACCAAAAGTATTCACGCCTTCGAACACCGGCATCTCAACTCGTTTCAAGAAACCATCCCTTTGACCTAGCAAGCTACGGCGATGTTCCAAAGGAGGAAGATGTACCTGTCGCGGCGGCGGCGGTGAAAATCGGTCTGTCGGAGGTCGCCGCGAAGCAGCTCTGTTCATCGGCGGTGGCATGGATGTGGATCTGGTCATCGGAGGAGGTATATGAACAGATCCGTTCACCTGACTTGGTTCTCCAACACAATGTTGTCGATCGGCACTAGGAGTAAGCTGAATCAATTGATCTAATTTGTCTGCCATCAAACGCAATTCCGTCTGCATCTGCGATTGGCTTTCGATCGCATCACGGCACGTTGCGTCGAGTCCCTCTAATCGAGTGTAGATCTCGTCGAAATGACCTGAAACTTCGGCCTCCGGTTCTGTATATGAGATCGGCATCTCCGCTTCGTTAAACTGGTGCCCCATCGTCTTCGTCGTCGCGTTGGGTTCCTTATGTCACCGCGCCAATTGATAAGAACAAAGCTGTAATCCTTCTTTATTCAATATCCGAATGTAAACCAGCAACGATCGATATCCAGAGAGAGAGATTACAATGTCTCTACTCTCAACAAACACATACGTTTGCTTTTACCAATCTGTGCATAACCCCCTCTCTCTCTCTCCCTGTGACTATTTATATCTGTTTCTATTTTCAACATACAAGTAAATGAATATCACATGCGCTCAATAACGTGTTCACGCGTCTTCCTCTCCTTCTTTTGCTTCATTCACTTCTTCAAATCTTGACTTCTTCCTGAAATATACCCTTCTCATCGTATCAGATTCATAGACGCAACATTCCGAGGAAGAACCCCACCTCCGCATAGATTCATGTCGGAAAACAGGAACTGCTCGAAGCAATGCTTAGCTTTTGCTGCCACTTCGAGGCCGGAAAATTGTGGAACGGAAATTTCAAGTCCAGCAAGACAAGAGACCCACCACTCCGACTTCAGTTTAATCCCCATTCGAGAAAGAACCTCAGCGATCGGCGAGTCATAGCCATTTTCGGCTACTGACACCGACGGATCAATCGGATACGGTGTAGGAATACTAGAATCCGGCGGTGTAGGAGTGGGATTACCAGAGACGTCGATAATCTCAACTTCCGATACCGTGATTGGCTCGCAGGGATTAGGGTTAAAAGGTGACGCTGCCACAGAAGGGGCAGGACCAACGCTCTGAGCAGAATCACCGATTCCGCTTGTTCCAATTTCATCATCTTCTTCTTCGTCAGAGGAGTATCGGAGCCTCAGGCGTCGTCTAGGCATTTCGCCGGCCAAAGTTAGGGATTTCTTTTTTTCCCTCCAAAATCTATTTTCTAATAAACCCTTTTTTCTTTTCTTTTTTTAAATCAGAAGAAGTCGGAACCTAATTAGGCCCATTAGGATGCGGACTGGGCCCATTATCCGTTTGGGCCGAGTTTTGTGTATATTTGTATATATGTGTAGGAGGTGTATATATATTGGATAGTTTTGCCGCGAGCTGTTTTTAGTGAAATTTTGGTGACGAGAGATCCCGCCTTTGTGTTCCAATTTTTGGCACCAGAAATTTTGAAATCCCCAAATTTGGTTTTGTTTATCGTCTTAATCGTTCGTTTTGTTGATTTAGGGTTTCATTTGGGAAAACTTGGGAGATCTAGGTTTTTCATTTACCCTTTTCCGTCTTGATTGGCTTCGATTTTGCTTTTTCTTTTTGGACTTACATGGCGACTGAAACCCTAGAAGAGAAGACACCGGAAGTGGAATCACCGGCGAAGGAGGAAATTGGTGTTGGTGATGCCTCGAAGGAGAAGGAGGTAAGGAAAGAAGAAACGGATTCGCCCATAAATGACGATGGGGAGAAGAAGAAAGAGGTAGAAGAGGATGACGCGAAAGTAGGAGAATTGGAGGAGAAAGGTGAAGACGACGGTAAAGAAAGTGCAGAGGAAAAGGATGAAGAAGAAGAAGGAAGTGGAAGTAAGAAGTCGTCGGAGAAGGAAGCGGTGACTCCCACAAGTGATAGGCCTACGAGGGAGAGAAAGAAGGTTGAGCGATTCTCGTTGTCTACTCCTATGCGGTCTGCACCGAGCAAGTCCGTTTCAATTGAAAAGGTATCCTGGCTGGAATTTTTTTGCATTTGTGTTTGTGAGAATTGGATAGATTTCTTTTTGTATGATGTTTCTGTGTGTTTCTCAGGGTAGTGGAACACCGCTCAGGGAAATTCCAAATGGTACGTATGTGCATCACCTCTATTTGTGTTTCTTGTGAATTTCGTTAAATGTTCACCCAATTGTGGTCAAGCAGAGTAATGAATAGTCTTTGCTGGTTTGACACATCTTTTAGATCTAGAAGATGAGGTAGCTGTTTTCGTTTTTGCATTGTTATGATTATAGATATAACCATTTTATCAGACAAAATAGACAAGCTTGGGCTTTTGGTTTACCTGGATTTTATTACTTCCACCAATTGGATACTGATAGTTTGACAAACTTGTGGAATATTTCATCTTGTAGCTATCACAATTAGCCTATTAACTTCTGTCTGTGCTTTGGTTTTAGTTCAGTAGATTTCAATTCGGTTTTCTCTTTGGTAGCTAACTGTGCTGTGAAGAGATACTTTGCACTTTGGTTGGTGGGAAGATGATAAACTGTTCTATCTTTCTTTCTTTCTCTTGCATGGTTATCTGACTTGAGGGTGGAAAATTTAGTTCGTTTGCCGGAGTCTTTTTTACATTAATTTACAGTTTGAAATCTGTCTGATAATTTTGCTGTTTCAGTGGCTTATCAACTATCCAAGAGAAAAGCTGACGACAACCTGATCTTACTACACACCATTCTTTACGGGAAAAAAGCAAAGGTGCTTTATAAGTTTGATCACATTTTGCCACATTTGATATCTATATTTCCCTTTCAAGCTTGTGTCCCTGTTCATGTAATATGGATGCTGTCTTGGAAATCTCATTGATTCTTCTCCCCAGAATGCATGTCTACTTAAAGAGTTTTGTGGAAATTGCTCTGCAGGGACAAATGGTTAAGAAAAACATTGGTCAATTTTCTGGCTTTGTATGGTCAGAGAAAGAGGTAACCATTTCGTTTCTATTTTGTTATGGGGGATGTGTATTCTGGTTTTGCCTCGTGTTGAGACTTGCATTCAAATGTTTTGTAGGAGGAGAAGCAAAGAGCACGAGCAAAGGAGAAGCTTGACAAATGCATAAAAGAAAAATTAATATTTTTTTGTGATGTACTTGATATACCTATAAACAGAAGTAACATTAAAAAAGTAAGTGATTAGAAGATGTGATTTATCTATTTATTGTATCTTGTTCTATATTCTAAGATTACCTCTGTCCTGATACTCTCAGGAAGAACTAGCTGTCAAAGTGCTTGAATTTCTGGAATCCCCCAAGGCATCAAGAGATGTTATACTTGCTGATCGAGAAAAGGTACTGTTTGATTCAGTACATTATTGTTTTATCGTCAGTATTGGAGTATTGAGTTCTTTTTGGAATTATATATTTTAGCAAGCCAAAAAGCGCAAGAGCACACAAAAAAAAGGGAAATCTGGAGAATCATCAGATACCCCAGCCAAGGTTTGTAGTGTATTATAGTACATTTTGTATTCCTTGCATGCTACTCGCTGGTAATTGTTACCATTAGCTCCTTTTATAGCATTGGGTTCTAAATGTATATGGCTGGATTATAAATTTATAATCATTAAGCATGAATATACCTTTTTCATCCGTCTTACTTGATTTATTGGCTGTTGAACATGGGTTTTACAAACATCCCTGGTGTGTGTTTTGTTACTACACAGAGGAAAAGGCAAACAAAAAAGCGAGATCGGCCATCTGACACAGGAGAAGGCAAGGATGAGGGAGATTCTGATTCTGAAGGCACTAAAGATGCTCATGAAGAAGATGATGCAGCAGCAGAAGAAGAAACTGACCATGAAGAGACTGAAACTGAAGAAGAGAAAGACAAAGCAGAAGATGAAAAGCCATTTGATAAGAAAAGCTCATCGAAAAAGACTGAAGAGGAGAGCTCAGGGACCATAGGTAAGGATAAACAAGCTTCTGCCAAAGGTTCTAAAAAATCTGTTGAAAACTCCTCCAGAAAAGGTGCTAAGTCAACTTCATCCCCAACCAAGAAGCAAAAAGTTGACCACGACGAGTCTTCTAAAGAGAAAAGCAAGAAACAGTCAAGTAAGCCACAGGCTAAGGGATCTAAAGAGAAAGGTTACAAGCATTCTCAGCTACTTCTAAAGCTTAGTCTTCTTTGAAGCTTGTTACTTTACTGTTTTTACCTACTATCATGGATCGGATACAGGAAAAGCCACTAAGAAGGGCAAAGCAGAGCCCACCAGAGAAGAGATGCTTGCAGTGGTGTCCAAAATTCTGAAGGAAGTAGACTTCAATACGGTGAGCTAGTTCAATTTGCTGAAACCGATTGACAATTAATGGTGTTATAAAGAACATGCTTGAATAAATGTTCTTATACTCATTGTTTTGTCTCGATAACAGGCAACATTATCAGATATTCTGCAGAAGCTAAGTACGTTCTTTGATTTTGCTTATTTATTTCGTAATCCATGTTTAATTATAGATTCCAAATGTTGATGAATTTTTTTGGTAACATTTGCTGTTTGTAATAACATCAGGCGACCATTTCGGAGTTGATCTCTCGCATAGAAAAACAGAGGTGAAGGATGTTATCACAGATGCTATAAATGAAATGACTGATGAAGAAGAAGACGAAGACGAAGAGGAGAAATCTGAGGCTGGAAGTGACAAAGAGAAGGAAGAAGAAAAAGAAGAAGATGATGAAGAGGAAAAAGCTGAGGCTGAAAGTGACAAAGAAAAGGAAGAAGAAGAAGGAAAGCAAAAGGATTAAGGTGAGTGATTGTCTTCTCTCAAGATGTGATGTGAAGAGAAGCAAAAGTGATCAACATGTGTGTTGAATAAGAGCAAGTGATAATTAGAGAGTGTTGAATCTGTACTTTGTACTTGTGTAATCTCATCATGTATGTGTAGCTGATACCTGTTAGGTTTTATAATCCTTTGTTCTATGTGATACCCACTGATAGCTGAGTTCCCTTAAATTTAAGACATCTTCTTATTTTTCAAGATAATAATTCTCTTTTCCGATTTCGTGGCCAAATGAAATTATGGGCCTTAATTAGGCCCAAACTTTTTTTAACAAAAAATAATAATATTATGTTTCAGTTTTTCTTTACCCCGAGTAAAAAAATATAGGACTAGTACAACTACTGCTATATTTATATATTGAAGATACCGTAGTGAATCACAAAATGTCATGTTAAAAGAAAAGCTACTGTCTTTGTTTGTGAAGGGTTTTTGTTTTATAATTCGGTGGCTTAAGACTATAGCCACCAACTCCCTATAGTTTACACTGAAATTAAATCAGCACTAATATTTGATTTATTAATAATATAAGTCAAGGCTTTCTACAGTTCTTCAAACTTTAAATGTAATCGTAAACAATATAATATACCCATTTACAAAGACTGATTAAAGATGGCCCCTTAATTTGATAACTATCTATTTGTAGATCAATCAACCACCAACTGTTAAATATATATATATATATATATATATATATATATATATATGTATGTAATCAATTGTTTCATTGACTTACCATCTACGCATTAGTTTGATGTATATTTTTCTTATATCTCATCAACGTATTACTGATAAAATTCTAACATATTCTTACAAGTTTTCACTCAGATATTTAACGATCCAATTGTGTCCGGTTCTTTACATGTACAAGGTGTGTTTTTACATAGGATCCGCGAAAAACTAACAATTTTTTTTTTAGTATATCCGGTTGGAAAAAAAAATATAGTATATCCATGGTCTATATTTCTTAAATAATGAACGTGCAATTATGGTCGATATTTAATATCTTGGCCATGATGAAACCATAATAAGAATTCGCACTACCTATAGATTTTAAAAACTAGGATTTAAGAATGTCGCAGTGAAATAAAATTAATCTATGGATCAAACAGAACTTTACGAAAATTTCGAGGTTCGAGAAAGCAGGATTACATCCGGCCAATTTTATATGGGATCATCCCTGTCGGAAATGATCAATTATACGTTATCATTTTTACTTTGTGTTAAGCATTTTAATTAAATGCATGCAAAATCAAAAAAAAAAAAAAAATACCAGGAATTATTTTGAACAAGCTTATAATAGAGTCAGTTCTATTGCCCGATCTAACTCGTCAAAACATCCTTAACTTAGAAGGGCAACTAAGAATATCATATATATACCCAGGAAATTAAACTTAATTCTTAGAGTATTTAAAAGAAAAAAATAAATCTTAAAGTACTCAAGTCTCCAGAAAATAACATGTGTTCCTCAAGACTCGTCTCCTTATCTTTTTCATCTTTCTTCTACCATTTGCTGAAAGTTTTACTTGTACCACAATTAACCTCAAACCCTAGCCTCTACTTAACCCCCTGATAAGATCCCCCAATAAATCAGAGTCATTCTCATTTCTCCAAACATATAACATCTTTGGTTTTTCTTCACCGACAAAAACCCTAAAAGATGGCCGACTCTTTCGAGCTTATCGTCAGCAGAAAACAACCCGTTCTCGTCTCTCCAGCCTCCGAAACTCCAAAAGGTCTCCATTACCTCTCAAATCTCGATCAAAACATAGCCATCATCGTCAAAACATTCTACTACTTCAAATCAAACTCAAGATCCAACGAGGAATCCGCTGACGTCATCAAGAAATCACTCTCCGAGGTTCTTGTTCACTACTATCCTGCCGCATGAAGACTCGTGATCAGTCCCGAAGGAAAGATCGCCGTGAATTGCTCTGGAGAAGGAGTCGTGGTGGTGGAAGCTGAGGCTAATTGTGGGATAGAGAAGATCAAGAAGGCTATATCGGAGATTGATCAACCGGAGACTCTTGAAAAGCTGGTTTACGACGTTCCCGGTGCCCGGAATATTCTTGAGATTACACCGGTGATTGTTCAGGTGAGGGGTTGATCGATCGATTGATACTCTTTTGCTTGCTGTTTTACGTGAGTGAACGAAAATCTCTAGAACTAGCTAGGGTTTGGTCATGATGATATTGGTTTCAAATACATACATTATATCTATATCAACATATATATAGAAGAACTAGATCAACATATATTCATATAATTCATTATCATGCATGCATGAATACTCTAATTAGTCCAACAAAATCAGAAATCAATATTATTCACACACTTAATATATAGATGTATTTGCAGGAACATATCCAAAATGGTTCACTTTTAGAAGATTATTCAGAAATTTTATCTGCCTATATAAGTAATTCTACATATATCATTATAGATATACATTGTTTTCGTAAAATTAAAATAAGAGTATTTATATATGTTAAATACAATTACATTTCTATTAAGGTTTTAGTTTTTATAAATAAAAATAGAAAAGAGTATGTTGCAAAAGAAAATAAAAGTAACGAAAAGTATATATATATGTTTTGATAATATATTTGTTGGAATGTTGATTACATTTTCATAACTTTTTTTATTATAATATTTTCTAGTGCACATAATTTATTTATTTTTTTGAGAACCACGTAATTTGTTTTATTAAAGAACATGCATGTTTTAATAATATAGAAAATACATACCTAATACGACTAAATAAAACCTTTTTTTTTTTTGTAACACGCACATTCTTATGCTTGAATCTGGATTAATGACACAACGGAGACATTTTTACAATACTTACTTACTTTTAGTTGATCGCAATGTCTTTCGTTGAAAAAAAAAAAAAAAAAATTAACAACTGTTTTGTTTTGATTATTAGGTGACAAATTTCAAATGTGGAGGATTCGTGCTAGGCCTAGGCATGAACCACAACATGTTCGATGGTATCGCAGCCATGGAATTCCTCAACTCTTGGGCCGAGACTGCTCGTGGCCTCCCTCTCTCAGCCCCACCCTTCTTGGACCGCACGCTTCTCCAACCCCGGACCCCGCCAACAATCGATTTCCCACACAACGAGTTCGAGGAAATCGATGACATCTCCGGCACCGGAAAACTCTACTCCGACGAGCAACTCGTCTACAAATCCTTCCTCTTCGGACCCGAAAAACTCGAGAAGCTCAAGATCATGGCAGAGACAAGATCCACGACTTTTCAAACCCTAACTGGATTTCTCTGGAGAGCTCGTTGTCAGGCCCTAGGGCTTAAACCGGATCAACGGATGAAACTTCTCTTTGCTGCAGATGGACGGTCGAGATTCGTTCCGGAACTTCCTAAAGGATATTCAGGAAACGGGATTGTCTTTACTTATTCTGTTACAACGGCTGGTGACGTGACTTTAAACCCTCTTTCTCATTCGGTGGGTTTGGTCAAAAGAGCCGTTGAAATGGTCAACGACGGCTTCATGAGGTCAGCGATTGATTACTTTGAGGTGACTCGGGCTAGGCCGAGTCTAACGGCGACGCTTCTGGTCACGTCGTGGGCAAAACTGTCATTTCATACTAAAGATTTTGGTTGGGGTGAACCGGTTGTGTCTGGACCGGTCGGTTTACCTGAGAAGGAAGTGATTCTGTTTTTGCCATGTGGCAGCGACACGAAGAGTATTAATGTGTTGCTCGGACTTCCTGGTTCGGCTATGAAGGTGTTCGAAGGGCTTATGGATATATGAATATATAGTTATATATATGGTTTATGTATGTGTTTGAATTAATTATGATTTAAAAATAAATAAATAAATAATGGATGATTGATTACGTGTTTGTGGTCGTATATAATATTGCTCGTCGGTGAAGCAAAATGTAACTAAGAAGTTAAGATCAAGTTTAATAAAGAAAGTTATTGTGCGTGTTTTTTTTTCTTTCTTCTTGTTAAAGAAGAAAGTTATTGTGTTACTAAAATGGTGTTTGTTCAGAGCTCAAATCTTTATCTTCTTTTCTACCTTATACTTTTCGTATACTCGTATCGTATACATATATGTGTAGATATATATACATCGAGATTGCAACTTACACCAAATAGTATAAATTAACCATATCTAGCGAAAAAAATAAAATTACTACGAGTCTACGATCATTTGATCAAAAGAGCATTTTTTATTTTTTTTTACATCTATCTTTATTAATATGAAAATCAAGTTACATACATAGAAATAAACATGAAAAGCAATAAAACAAAGAAAATGGATTTTAACGATTCTTTCCTTCGAGTTTTCTTCGCTGGAGTATCCACACTTTTTTTTCTCATAATCGCATTTGATCGATTGCGATTTTCTTTGGCTATGATCCATCCATTCTCTTGTTGTATGTCATTGACACATTCCCAATTTATAGCTAAAAATATTCTTCGAAAAAGAACCCAATTTATTGAATCTTTCGATGGAAAAAACCTTGAAATTGCCAATTTTCAACGACTGTACGAATGTCGTCATACCACAAAGAGATTGCATCTTCTGCTCCAAAACCTCGTCCCCTCCATGACGGTTTCCATTTCCAGCAACGTAAAAACACCGAAAAAATACAAACTAAAATCCCAGATTATACTTCAAAACATTGTTCGAGTAAGAATCCAATATACTGATTCTTCTAATTGAAAACAAACTTGGGATTGCCCATCATCTTCTCTCTCTCGGACTTCGACACACCATTTCCATGGTGGTTTCCATGGCGACTTTTTCCAAAGTAAAGCGGTTAGGATTTGTTCCTCACCACTTGAATCTGGATAAAATAATGTTGTGTTTGGATACTTTGATATACATAGATCCATGAAAGCCACCATTGATTGAGCGTTGTGTCATCGATCGTGGATATAACCACACCGGAGATTGCAGCGTCGAAATAGATGGAATCAGAATTGATACCCAATTCAACGCAAGTAAATCTTATCATTTTCCCAATAAGAAAGAAGAAGATAACACACAGTAACCACTTTGAGAGAAGATCCCAGAAAATCATTACCGAAATGATGTATATATGAACACCAAAGAAAAAAACTATTAGGGATTTATGAGATGTTGAAAATTGATGTAGAAATCAGAAGAAGAAGGAGTATGGAAGTTTCTTACATGCATATATAATTTGTTTTAAAAAAAAACATTAATTTGGAGTATCTCAAATAGTTAAGAAAAAATTTTGGGTGAATTTCTCAACTATTTAAAAGACCTATCTAATTATTATTTTTTACCATGTGAAAGACTCCAAATGAAATGTTTTAAATTTCTTTTGGTTAGAGACCGGCTTGTAATCCATCTCGAAAGAATCAACATCCTTTCCAAGCAGAAATCGAATTAAAGATACTAGGAAAGCAAAAAAATTTCATAAAAAAAAACGCTACTAGACTAAAATCCATTTGGTAAATCTTCGACTCTATCTTTTCTCTTAATTTAATCATGGCAACATATTAACAAATAGTCAAGAATAAACTAAAAAGGAAAACGTGCGCCGTATGATTATGTACATAGCCATTTCAAGCATTGCTTAGCCCAATTCTACATCCTTCATCGCTATTTCAACACGTAATTCAGACTCACAATGATGCACACAATACACAATGAAGTAATGGACATTTTAAGAATCTGTCCTTCATACTTATTTTAATGTCTATTATATAGTTTTCGTATGAGTTATGTACTTTCATGATTTTCAAATATGTATTGTAGATTTTTTGTTTTTCTTTTAATATATAAAACCGATCCGGTATTAACTCAAAACCCACGTTATCCCACAAAAAAATTGGGATTTGATTGCTAGAGATATAATTGATAGAATAGTTATTAGTCGTAACTCGTAAGCATCCTCGGTTGTGATCTAGGTGAAGAAAGTTTTTCAATTATAAAGTTTTTTTTTTTACATAAACCAATCTAAAAACAAATGTTTAATATACAGTGCTGATAAATGGACAAACATACGGTCATATTACACCAGAAAGAGGAATTCGTCAAAGTGACCCGTTATCACCATTCATATTTATATTATGTGCTGAAGCATTGGTGCATATTATGAACAAAGCTGAAACAGAGGGTAAGCTTACGGGATTGAAATCGACGAGAAAATGCCCTTCGATTCAACATTTGTTATTTGCGGATGATAGCTTGTTTCTATGCAAAGCTACACTACAAGAATGCTCTGAGTTCCTACGATGTCTAAAGCTTTACGGAGATGCATCAGGCCAAGAGATTAATTTTCAGAAATCATCAATAACTTTTGGCTTAGACATTGATCCGATAACGAGGAGATTACTTGCGGAACTACTTGGAATCGAGAACGAAGGAGGTGCTGGGAAGTATCTAGGATTGCCGGAATGCTTCAGCGGTTCGAAGCGAGACCTCTTGGTTTTTATCGGAGAGAAGTTAAACAAAAGGCTTAATGGTTGGTTTGCCAATGGCACTTCCCATATATGCGATGTCATGTTTCCGTCTAACTAAGTACCAATGTCAGAAGCTAACGAGCGCAATGACTCAGTTTTGGTGGAGTGCGTGTAGTCAAAGGAACAAAATCTGCTGGGTTGCGTGGAAAAACTTATGCAAATCGAAGGAGAAGGGTGGTATGGGATTTCGAGACATCGAAGACTTTAATCAGGCATTGTTAGCAAAACAAGCATGGCGATTGTTCAATGAACCAGAATCACTGATTGCGAAAGTCTACAAAGGGAGATATTTTGCTTCTACAGGCTTTCTAGAATGTGGAAAGGGATACCGACCTTCATATGCCTGGCGAAGTATAATACATGGACGAACCCTCCTTCAGCGAGGCCTGATTAAATCCATAGGTCGGGGGAAACCAACCAAAGTATGGACTGCAAATTGGATCATGGATGACCATCCAAGGAGACCTCGGAACAAACAGACGATCATCGATCTGGATTTAAAAGTGGAATCACTTATTTCTAGCGATGCACAATGGAGACTAGACAAGCTCAATACTTTGTTCCCGGTGGATGAGGTGAAGAAAATTTTGGCAATGGAAATTGGTGCTGCTGAGGATCGTTTCATCTGGGCATACTCAAAGAATGGCTCTTACTCAGTCAAAAGTGGCTACTGGTTTGTCGCAAACAACCCTCTCACACCTGAACCGATTCAGACACCACTAGAACAAACACAAGTGACCCTCAAACGGAGAATCTGGAAATTAAAGACAGTCCCCAAGATCAGAGTGTTTATGTGGAGAGTACTCTCTGGAGCATTGGCGGTTGCGGATAGACTACAGACTCGTGGCATGATTGTTGATACCACATGCAAACTATGTCAACAAGGTATGGAGACAATAAATCATGTCTTGTTCCGATGTTCTATATCAATAGAGATCTTTGAGAGAGCGGACATTGCTCCTCCGACCAACGGGTTTGGCAATTCCCTAGAGGAGAATGTCTCATATATGCTGGACCTTACGGAAAAGACGACGTTGAATAAAGAAAACAGGATTTCAATTCCTTGGGTATTGTGGAATATATGGAAAAACCGAAACTCTGCTCTGTATGCAAATACACAGGAATCCACAGGCGTCATAGCGCAAAGATCTATTGAGGAAGGGAAACAGTGGTCAGCCGTTAATGAACCAGAACAAGCACAAGAGAGTGTCGAGATATCGGAGATGGGACTCGGTAACAAATGGTTCCCACCATCGAACGGTACAGTGAAATGCAATTTACATGCTAATTAGAGAAGTTCGACGACACACAGTGGTGTGTCTTGGATTTCCCGAGACCACAAGGGCAACGTAATCCATCACGCACGAGAGACAATTACAAGCTCCCCGAACAGGATAGTGGCAAAACTGAGATGTATTATATGGTCAATGCAGAGTCTACGGGATCTACACATGTCGGACATTTTAATCGCATCAAACTGCCAACCTGCAATAGAGGCAATTCTTCCTTCCCAATGGCCTTGTTACCGGTTCTTTCTTGAGCATATCACACGTCTTCGGACATGTTTCATGAATTGCTCCTTCGAAGCGGAACGGATGGGATCTAATTCGATTGCCAAATATATAGCTAAGAGTGTGACTAGAGACGGGCGACTCCAATCATACCTCGCATTAGGAGGGCCTGCTTGGTTACATGATCGAATTTTCCGAGAAACATTTTGAGTATCTGAAAATCCTTCCCTTAAGATTTGATGCTCTTTTTCTTGGTCTCTGGTTTTTTCTTCTTATTTGATCATTGTATTCCCTGAACCTTTTGGTTTATCAATCGAATCCAGACGTTAAAAAAAAAGGTTTAATTATTAAGTTCATCTTTGAGTTAATTATACAAGCATTACCGTTTCAAACAAAAGAATAGTAGTTAGTCGTAAGCATATTCGTTTGTGATCTAGGTGTTGAAAAAATTCCAGTTATAAAATTCTTTTTACATAAACCAATCTGAAAAAAACAAAGTTTAACTTTCATATTTGAGTTAAACTTTAGCAAAAAAAAAAATTTATCTAGTTTGAAAAAACACACAATTGTAACGTTTTAACTCATATCTAAAATAATAAATTACATAACACATTAATTTTTTGTTTTCCTCAAATCAATGTGTTAAAAACTTATATAGTATGACACAAGATTACATTTTATTTGACAATCAATCAAAATATTGAGATTATTACACAAATGATCACTTTTTTAGGTTTTTTGTCATTTTCAAAATATTCTTTAACAATGTAACACTTTGTGTATTATATATAGGTTGATTTTTCAATCCTATCCATGTATGCGCGAAAACAAAGAGTATACTGTACACGCTTGTATCAACCGGAGGTAAAATTATATTTTTGCAACAGAAAATGTTAGATCATATTTTTGGTTTTGAAAAATAACAAAAAAACTAAATAGATTTTCAAAAAATGACTAACAATGCAAATGCTCATAAAATATTAGTATCCACTTTTTGACAGAATTCGGTATCCGGGTCGGATCGACCCGGTTTTGACATAAAAACCCGGTGGCTCGCCATCGCCTTATCTTGTTGACTCTTCTCTAAGAAGCCCACCCACTACGATTACCAACTCCGACCGCGAGAGACAGCGAGTTTCAGAGAGAGAGAGAGAGCGAGCAAAGATGTCGGCGACGCTTACGGGATCGGGAACTGCTTTGGGGTTTTCGTGTTCCTCGAAGATCTCCAAGCGAGTTTCTTCTTCGCCGTCTAACCGTTGCTGCATCAAGATGTCTGTTTCCGTCGACGAGAAGAAGAAGAGTTTTACCCTTCAGAAATCCGAGGAAGCTTTCAATGTTGCTAAGGTTTGTGATATAGAATTGATTTCGTTCGATCGATACTCTTGGTTTTTTGGTGACCCGTGTTTCTATTGATTGTATTTCGTTTTGATTCTGGTCAAAGTTTGGATGAAATCGTGAGAATCACAAGCTTATCCCTTTCTTTTCACAGTCTCCAGAATTTGTCTGAATCGAGTAACCATTGGAATTCTGATTAGCCAAGTTCTTCGTGTTAAGAACCCTGGCAAATGCAGTGGCAAGGAAATGATTGTTAGAGCTGGATTCAATCGGAATCGTTAGTCGAAAGTCTTCATGAAATGATCAGATTTTGGTGCAAAGGACTCAATTCCTTGCTTGTGTTTCTTTTAGTAGCATCTGGTACATAATAGTTACATGTTACTCCGTAGGCTTGACTTTGCTTTCTAATACATCGTTTTGCGCATAGAAATGTGATACCTTGTAATAACCCTGACTATTGGCAAAATTGATTTCTCTCCATGAAAGAATTTAATGCCTGGAGGTGTGAATTCCCCTGTTCGGGCCTTCAAATCCGTTGGTGGACAACCCGTTTTGATTGATTCCGTTAAAGGCTCAAAGATGTGGGACATTGATGGAAATGAATACATTGACTACGTTGGATCTTGGGGACCAGCTATAATTGGCCATGCCGATGATGAGGTTACCATTTCTCGTTTCTTTCTTGAACAACATAAATTTTATGTGCTTGGGTTTTGATTAAAAAAAAAGCACGGATCTAGTGCAGGTTCTTGCGGCTCTAGCTGAGACGATGAAGAAAGGAACAAGCTTTGGTGCTCCTTGTCTCTTAGAGAATGTTCTAGCCGAGATGGTTATATCAGCTGTTCCGAGCATTGAAATGGTTCGGTTTGTTAATTCCGGTACCGAAGCATGTATGGGTGTGCTTCGTCTCGCCCGAGCCTTCACGAACAAAGAAAAGTTCATCAAGTTCGAAGGTTGTTATCACGGTCATGCCAACGCCTTCCTTGTTAAAGCTGGTAGCGGTGTAGCCACTTTAGGGCTACCTGACTCTCCTGGTGTCCCTAAAGCAGCTACCTCAGATACTTTAACAGCTCCATACAATGATATCGAAGCTGTTGTGAAGGTCTTCGAGGCCCATAAAGGCGAGATTTCTGCGGTTATTCTCGAACCTGTTGTTGGTAACTCTGGATTCATCCCTCCTACCCCTGAATTCATCAACGGTTTACGTCAGCTGACAAAAGACAATGGTGCTCTTCTCATCTTCGATGAAGTCATGACTGGCTTTCGTTTAGCTTATGGTGGAGCCCAAGAATACTTTGGAATCACGCCGGACTTGACAACTCTTGGAAAAATCATCGGCGGTGGTCTTCCTGTGGGAGCATACGGTGGAAGACGAGATATTATGGAGATGGTAAGATCTGGACTAGTTTAGATATTATTATTAACTAAACTTTAAGCATTGTAGTTGATAATATTTCTGTAATTGTTTTTCATTGCAGGTCGCTCCCGCAGGACCTATGTACCAAGCCGGGACTCTAAGTGGTAATCCGCTGGCAATGACAGCGGGGATTCACACGCTGAAGCGGCTAAAGCAGCCAGGAACATACGAGTATTTAGACAAGATCACCAAGGAACTAACTAACGGAATCTTAGCAGCCGGAAAGAAAACTGGGCATCCAATGTGCGGCGGTTACATAAGCGGGATGTTTGGTTTCTTTTTCGCGGAAGGACCGGTCTACAACTTTGCGGACGCAAAGAAGAGCGATACCGAGAAGTTTGGTAGGTTTTTCAGGGGAATGTTGGAAGAAGGTGTTTACTTTGCACCGTCTCAGTTCGAGGCCGGGTTTACGAGCTTGGCTCACACTCCCGAGGATATACAGTTCACGATTTCTGCGGCGGAGAGGGTCCTCGGTAGGATCTAGAGTATTCTAGAACTCAATGCTGAGTATCGTCGTTTCACAATCCTCTGTTTTGAGGATGTTGTGTACGTGCGATTTGATGAACGGATGAAATAATTCTTGTGTAGTAAGTTTTAATTTTTGCTTTTGGTTTTTTATCGGTAGCTTGAGATTTTTGTATGATGGAGATCATCCGTTTTGTTAATGTAATGGTTTATCCACTGTCGTTTTATGCAACACGTTCTTGTACCTTCCGTTGCTCAGTCTCTGCAAATCCGTTACAATATAACACTAAAATATATTTCAAAAGTTTCTGAAATTAAACACATACTAGGATCTGATCGCCGATGATGACTATAAGAGCGGATGGTATATACTCGAGGTCGATCCAGTGATCGTCCTTGAACACTTGAAGTCCGGGAACCTCATCGGTTAGGAGGAGTGTGAACATCGGTGTGTGGATCCAATCCCTCGATCAAATCCGGAATTTGGACACGGCGGATAGTAGTTGATATTCATCATATATAAGGCAACCTATAAGTTCCGTCGTATTATGTGACGAAATTGAGACATTATGATAGTCACAAATTATGATGGTTTTGAGACGTTATTAGTCAATAATTGTGACAATTTTGTTACTCTCATGTCTCGTCACAATTTGTGACAGAATGGTTTTTGTTACCAAAAAAAGTTTGGGACGACTGTATTGTCACCGTTCACAAATCGTCATAATATTCTTATTGTTACGAAATAATCTTTATTATGACGAAATATTTCTTGTAGTTGGTGCCCAGTTATTGTGAAAGAGTTGATCGACGACCGTACCTAGTGGAAGTGGTAGGTGAAGATTAGAGGGGCCGGGGAAGATATACAAATCAACAATTAAAAAAAAAAAAAAACTATTTCGAAAATGGAATGTATGCTTTTTGTAATGCATACTTTTAGGCACATTGAACAATTTTTTAAAGTCTATCTTGTAAACATATTCCCAATTTGAAACAATAAAAAATAGAATTAGAGTTGTTTTTAAAATTTGATTTGGCTGGTGGTAGAAAAGGAAAAAATTGTAATTGTTTTTTAAAACTCTTCAATTTAATTCACTACTGTTTAGATATTGATCTAAACTTTATCAATCCGGATGTTGATTCCAATACTAGTTCGCATCTCACTGTTAAACCACTTTGAACTCTTAAAGCAACAAACACCTTTAAGAAAATAAAACCATGGAGTTATATTGGCTTTTTCTTATGACAAACACTTAAGAAAAATGTTTTACAAAACTATTGAATCCGTACATTTGAATAGCAAGAAACCAGCTGCTACATTACAATCTATTCTACTCTAAAACAACTCACAACTTTTTCTTCTGCGCCAAAACATAGATTCAAATCAGAGAGAAAAAAACCAAAATTGATAATATTGATTTCAGCGGAGCTTGGTATAACCGTGCAACCCCGAATCAGCTATCTTCACTATCCCATGTTCTTCCCCATCACACATAACCAAGATATTCGATGGATTCAAATCTTTGCGTATGATCCAAACGAAAATGAGTTTATCGAACAGTACATGTAATCTATCTACAAATAGAGCTAAGCAAGTCACGGAATAACCTTTCTACCTACAAATATAAATGAAACTTAATCAAGTGATCCAAATTAATTACAAGGAAGACTTACATGTAAAAATAACTTCTATGATCATCTTCACAGAATAAGATCAATGACTCATCATAGACCTACATAAACAAAAATTCTAATAGGAACATTTTTAGCCGAGATGGTTATATCAGCGGTTCCGAGCATTGAAATGGCTCGGTTTGTTAAACCCCAAAGAAAAATTCATCAAGTTCAAAACTAAAAAAAAATTACATAATCAAGTAATTAAATATTCAAAACTAAAAAAATCATATTTAAACAATATGAAATTCTCATACGATCATGTTATAAATTAATTTCAAACATAAGAAGTTGTATCATTGTATTATATATTAATTTTCTCTAAGACAAACTTTTATATAGGATTATTGGTGTACGTAATTCACTTTTCAAGAATAAAAGATATATTGTCAAGGTAGTATATCTCGTGCAAGGCAATCGCAAAAGTCATTATCTACGTACACAATCGCAAAAGTCGTGAAAAAACTATATAGCAAAATTTGTCTTAAACCGGAAAAAAGGAAACGTGATTTTTATTTTTAACACAGGAGAAACCTGTTGAATTACAACTTGAGAGCACAATTACGCCTAACGCATTTAATAGGTTAGCAAAAAAATATATTCATGTTTACAAAGTGGGTTTTGGGCTATCGGCTGCAAAACTTGTCTCAAATTGATAAAAAAGGAAACGTGATTTTAACAAAGGAGAATATAACTTTTAGGTTTTAGGTTTTGGGCTAAGTTTTAGGTTTCACTCTCACTTGGAAGAAGCTTTTGTACATAGTTAGAGGATTAATGGTATAGACAATTCATCATTATATTAAGAGATATTTTAGATCTTTCAACTTCAAAGATTGTTAGTTTTGGACGAAGATAACTTTCCGGAGGAGGGGGCAGCTGCACCTAGTGAATTTTTAAAAATATTGAAAAGTGTAACCATATTTGAAAGAAAATGCTGGTTATTGCCCCCTTTAACATAAAGTTTTTGCCCCCTTCTCATGATCTAATTGCCATTAATTTACTGATTCCATCGTATTTATGATATACAACTTATCATATCTTGTTTATTTTTACTATTTCCTTATTATTTTTTTGTTCAATCGAAACTTATGTACAAATTATAGACCTAGTATATATTGTGGATCTTTATAATATTAATTAAAATATATGATAAAAACCACAAATCAAGGAAATGAAAGAAAATCATAGTTAATTAATGCCTTATATCACATAAACTATGTAAATAAATACAAATACAATAATTTAAAATTCATTTTTCCTTTAATATTTTGATTTTGTCAAACAAGGTATAATTTTCTCCTATAAGATAAGAAACTGATTTTTTTATTATATTGACTTAAGTTGTTTTGAATTTTTTAAACAATATTAAAGGTTGAAAAAACTGGGTTGGTCACGTGACAAAACGATCATATACAAGGTTGAAAAAACTGGATTGGGCCACTACACTCTTTTAAAACCACACACCTCCCCATCTTCTACAATCAACCCCCAGCGACAATCATGGAGGTTGAGAGAGACCAACACACACCTCCACCGACCAAGACGATCCCTATCGTCGAGCTAAGCGATCCGGACGAAGAGCTCGTGTCGCGTGCGGTGGTGAAAGCGAGCCAAGAGTGGGGAATCTTTCACGTGGTGGATCACGGGATCTCCATGGATCTGATTCGGCGGTTGAAGGAGGTTGGCACACAGTTCTTCGAGCTCCCGGAGACGGAGAAGAGAGCCGTAGCGAAACCAGATAGCTCCAAAGACTTCGAAGGTTACACTAGGAATCTCAAGTATACCGAAGGAGAGGTTTGGGCCGATAATCTTTTCCACAGAATCTGGCCACCCTCGTGCATCAATTTCAATTACTGGCCCAAAAATCCTCCTCAATATAGGTACGACGAATCTTATGATGCATGCAAATGGCTATCTATAAATTTAATGAAGCATTCATAATAAATGTTTACGTTGAATAGAATTGAATAATAGTCTTTGACAAAAAAAAAATTTTGGAACCGAATATTTTCGTCCTCAGCTACTTCTACCTCTGGAGGTGGAGCTTCTCTTCCAACTTCAATTGGAGCATCGAGATCGCGTTCATCCTCGATTATCATGTTATGTAAAATTACACATGTATTTTTAAATTTAATATTAGTTTATGCTATTATAATAAAATTCCATCATCATATCTATAAATTTTAATCGAGTCCAAATATATTTTAATTATTTAATTATATTAAATAATAAATGAAATTATTACAAGAATATTTGACGAGTCATATTTTGTTGTGCTGTTGTGCATATGTGACAAGTACATTACTTAAAAAATTTAGAAAATAATGAAACCATAAAATCATTGTCTCGTAATCTTGTTAAAATGAAAGGTACAATTTTAAAAAATGATAAAATATGAAAGACTAAATTATAAATAAAAAAGTTCAACTCCATTTTGGAGTTGAAAATAGAGTTACTCCATATTTGGAGGAAAAAATGGCATTTCCCCATTTTGCAGTTAAAAATAGAATAAAGTTAGAAATGATTTTACTGCAAAATAGTATTTGGAGTAGAAAATGGGGTAGAGTTGGAGATGCCCTTAGTGTGCGTGGTGGAGTTTTTTTGTCTTGACAATTTTAACATGTGGAGTAGTATATTAAAAAGCCGCTTTTGAATGAATGATCACTTATTTTAATTATAATTTATGTTAATGCAAACGCCGCTTTTTATTTATGTTAATGATCACTTATTTATGTTAATGCAAAAGCCGTTTTTTATTTATGTTAATGATCACTTATTTTTATTTTTATTTATGTTAATGCAAAAGCCAATTTTAATTTTTATTTATGTTAATGCAGATTGCCAAAATAAAGGTCCAAACTCATGATGAAGGTTAGAGCATCTCCGATGGGAGTTTATTAGAGAGAGTCTCTAATCAAAAAAATAATACTAAAGAAATAAATAATATTATTTAATTAAGAGAGTCTCTAAAAAAAGGTAAAGATAGTCTCTTAGAGCATCACCAATGGTAGAACCCCTCATGGGGTTCTTACCAATATTTTAATTATAAATTTTAAGAACCTCATGCTAAGAACCCCTAAAAAAGTTCTTAAATAAGAACTTTAAGAACTTTTTTTTTAAAGTTAAGAACCCCTCTAATATTTATCATTATTTGTCATTATAAAATTTTAAGAACTCCTCTTCTAAGAACCCCGGATGGAGATGCTCTTAAGTCTCTTAATTAAGAGACTATGGGGTGGGGTTCTAAACATTTTTAGAGACTTTTCTAATTAAAAATTAGTATATATTATTTTAATATATATATTTTTTTATTAGATACTTACATCAGAGACTCCCATTGAGGGTGCTCTTAGATTCCATGAGATTCTCGTCTTCTCTTTATCCATCGTCGCTCTATGCTCCGCACTCATATACTTCCCATTACTCATCCTCTGCAAAATCCTCAATATTTTTGTCTTTTAATATATATATATATATACTAGTTCACTTTTATTCATCTTACTTCTCTTAAAAAGGCATCGTTTTTTTATAAAAAAATACACATTATTATTATGACCAACTATAATTGATATCGCGATTTCAGTCGTATAGTCCTTACCCGGAATTGATCGCCAATGATGACGATGATCCCGGAAGAGGTATACTTAGCGTCGATCCAGAGGTTGTCTTTGAAGGCCTCAAGTCCTAAAACCTCATTAGCAAGTAGGAGTGTGATCCCATTGACATGGGAGCTCCGACGACCAAGTCAGGACCTGGACATGGACACGGGGGATAGTAATTGATCTTCATTAGATATTCCACCGTTTCCCCGCCTCTAGGCCTTCCTTCAATGCCTCACGATGTAAACCTAATCCCTCTGATAACCATTCCATGATTTTCTCCGATAGCTTCTTTATGTGACTTGTGTACTCCTCGTTCACCGCCCTGTCAAAATTTATTGTAAATATTTAATGACTAAATCTTTAAGTTTTCATAAATTTACTGACTCAAAACTAATTGACAACGAATGTTTTTATATATATATATTCCATGTTATTTCGGATGTGCATGTGATTCCTAACTTTTTAGTTAGAAAATTGAATTGAATAGATCTCGGACCTGTATTCCGGAGGATTCTTAGGCCAGAATCTGTAACTGACTCTCGACGGTGGCCAGATGCGGTGAAAGAGATGATCGACCCATGCGTTTCTACCTTCTAGATCTTTCTGGTACTTGGTTCTGTAACCTTCTACGTCCATGGAGTCAGCAGGCTTCGATATGGCTTCCTTCTCCGTCTCGGGAAGCTCGAAGAACTCCGTCCCCACTTCCTTCAATCGCCGTATCAGCTCGTGATTAACCACCTGAAAATCCCCCATTCTTCGCTCGCTTTGACCACCGCACGTGCCACAAGCTCCTCGTTGGGGTCAAGGCCGGCTTAAGAGCACGGGCACAGGGGCCCACGCCCCAGGCCCATCAATTTTTTTTTTTTTTTTACATTAATTTTTTTTTTTGAAATCTAGGAATCAAAAAAATTCTACTAAAGATGGTCCAAAAAAAAAAATTTCTCTCAAAATTTTTTTTTTTGTCCATGGGCCCCGGTATTTATTGAGCCGGCCCTGGTTGGGGTTTACTTAGATCGATGATAGGGACGTCCATGGCTTTGTCTTGGAACGTAATGGCGGATTTTCCCTTCTCCGATGGGAGAGACGAAGGAGATATGTGTTGCTTTCTCTCCATCTCCATTCTTTTCACTTCACTCTCTCTTCTGCTCTCGTTTCGATCCTAAACAATATATAGCTTTAGATGTTTAATTAATTTAGGGAGAAGTTGGATATGGGTTTTTATAATAAAGTTTTCATTTGAACGCAGACGAATATCTTGTCACGTCACTTATCTAACTTACCGCATATTACCTTTTTTTATGTGATTGGTTATTTCCCTAACTAGTAAGCATCTCCATTGCTAAAGTTTTTTTTTTTTTTTACTTCTATAAATATATATTAGACGGTAAAAAGTTTACCAACCAATTTGGTGGTGAATCGAAAATTAAAAATAGAACATCAGAAACATACATTTTCTTCGCTAAAATATTAGCCGCTTGATTACATTCACGATTCAAAATGTCGTACATTGCTAAAGTTTCTCAGGTGGGTTTCTAAACTAAAGAATATTAATATGTTAATAAAACTTAATTATTTAATTAAAAGAAACTTGAGCCATTTACAAACCGACGATGGAGATGCTCTGACCGACCCACTTTCCACAATAAAAACTATTACTATTCCTAGGCTTGGACACGGGTCGGGTTATCCGACTCAATTTATTAACTGTATTTAAATTCAAATATTTTATGTTTTATTCAGTATCTAAACTTTTGAAATATTTATATAATCAATAAATTAAATATTTCAAAAAAAAATCATATTTAAACAATATGACACTCATGGGCGAATCTAGTGAATGGACGTGCCCCCACTAAAATTATCAACAAATTTAATTACAAAGAAAAATTTAAAGATTTTGTTAGATAATGAGGGAAAATCTTATTATCGCACCCACTGATATGCTCTAATTTGCACCCACTTGTTTCGATTTTTAAAAAGATTTGTTTTCTTTTTGCCATTTTTATTGCTCCAAAATTTGTATCTTCTTTATAATGCATATCAATTATTTATTTATTAATTTCTTATCGTTTCATTTTTTAATACCTTCTTCTAAAGAAACTATGACATTTAACTTCTTTGACAAAAATTTTGCATTTTTTTCCAAAATGTTGTATTTAATTTTATATTTTATTCTCTCTAAGTTTTATCTAACATATATATATATATATATATATATAATAAAAATCAAACTAAAATTGTAATATTTCAATTTGATTGAAGCTTTTATTTGTTTGCATTCATTAAACAATAGAATAAAAATCAATAAACATTTGTTTCATTTTCTTGTCTTTAATTGATATATATATATATATATATATATATATATATATATATATATATATATACGGAAAAATAAAATTAATATTTAAAAAAAAACAAAGAAATGATCACTAAAATATTATAAACTGCTTATATGAAAGTGTTTGATATATTTTTTTGTCACTATTGTTACCTTAAATAATCGAGATGAATAGTATATGTATATATTCAATAATAATATTACAAGATAAAATATATTTTTTCTTAATTTTTTTTTTTTAACAAGATAAAATATGATTTTTCTGCCTTGTCCATCTTTCTTGTAATTGATCGGTTGTGTATCCTTCTAGGTCTATGGAGTCATCGCTACGATTTCCTTCTCCGGGAGCTCGAAGAACTCAGTCACATGGAATTACTTCACTTTACCATATGTTTTCTTTTTCTAAATGATTCCCTTATTCTTTACACACTATTACTAGAGTTGGAGTCGTTGCACTATTTTTGGATTTTGAGATACCAGTTACTTTACTAACTCCACTCTTACCAAAAATATAATTTTAAGACCTATGCAACTAGCTCGATTGGACAACTATCAAAAGCAATCCAATCTTAAAGATCATAAGATCGAATATTACTTGGAAAAGAACCATATTACATGTTTTGGTTTTCTGTTTAGAGATATATACAGACAGGTTTATAACTTCCTGAACATAATAAAATAAAAAATAAAATAGGTATTGAATTATTGCATAGCTGTTTTGTATTATTGCTTTTCCTAGAAGCTATTTTATCAAGAACGTGTATCTCGTGCAAACCGGAAGTAGGTAGTTGTCTACACAATATGTCACAAAATTTATTTGGGTTGTGGCCCCCTTCAAATGACAGGGCCAACTCTGTCTTTTACCATTTTTTTTTGAGGTTTATCCATCGCGAAGAAGCATATTTTTCTTCCGGTAAATGTAGTCTTGAAAAGTTAAAGACTCAAACTTGGGAGGATTCTCGTCTCCGGTGAGCTCCGACAAAGGTCCGACGACCAAACCAAGCCTAGGGTCTACGACAAAGGTCCATCCTCGTCTTCTTCTTGTCCATGGTTGATCTGTGCAACACGTTCTTGTACCTCCCGTTGGTCATCCTCTGCAATTGCATAAATCTCAAAAAAAAAAAAAAAAAAGAGGAACCCAAAACATTTTCAAAATTTCGATTAAAAACACTCAGACCATGATTTGATCGCCGACGAGGACAACGACGGCGGAATTGATATACTTGACGTCGAACCAGTGATTATCTTTGAAGACTTGAAGGCCAGGAACCTCGTTGGGGAGTAGGAGTGCGAGAGCAGCGAAATCTGTGTGCGCCGGTGCTCCTATGTCGACCGAATCGGACGGAGGATAATAATTGATCCTTAGGGTATACTCAGCCCCGCCGAGACCTTCTTTCAAAGCCTCACGACGTAACCCTAACCCCTTTGACAAACAACCCATAATCGTCTCCGATATAGATTCATCACGTGTCTTGCGTACTCCTCGTTCACCTCCCTGAAACCGTTTATATATCACTCCGAAATCTTCCATATATATAAATAGTAGAATAGAGAAATATATATATATATATATATATATATATATAGTTAATAGTTGAATGATCAAATAATGGAAACATGAGAGTTTAATATAATTAGTAATCATAAAACACTGAAGTATATAGTTCAATAGGTTAATGATGTTGTCTTTTTTTTTTTGTAATAAATATTTTTCAATATTATAAAAATGTTCGTTTTGAATAGTAAAAATGACGTTTTCGATTGGATCAGGTACCTGTAATATGGAGGATTCTTAGGACAAAATATGTAATCGATGCACGACTGTGGCCAGATTTTGTGAAGCAGATGATCGTTCCAAGACTTTATATATTTTAGATTCTTCGCAGCGTAACCGTCCAAGCATTCGGAGTCTGGTAGATTTGCTACGGCTTCCTTTTCTGCGTCCGGGAGCTCGAAAAACTTCCTCCCCACATCATGAAGCCGCTGCATTAACTCCGCCGGAATACCGTGGTTAACCACCAGAAAAGCCCCCCACTCTTCACTCGCTTTCGCCACCGCACGTACCACGAGCTCGTCCTCGGGACCGCTTAGATCAACGAGAGGGATCGTCTCGAACGTTGGAGATGTGTGTTGGTCTCTCTCGACCTCCATGATTGTTTCACTCTCTTCTCCTTGGCATCGCCGGAAATTATTGGCGGATTTGTTTAGTCTGTTTGACTGGCGGGAGTAGTGGACGGGATTTAAATAGAGGAAACTATTGATGACGTGGCACCATTATCTCATTTTGAAATTCATGAAATCATATTATAAATTAATTTCGAACATAAAAGTTGTATTATATATTAATTTTCTCTAAAGTAAATTTTTATATACTCTAGGATTATTGGTGCAGGTAATTCACTTTTCGAGAATAAAATAACTATTATTATACTTGTACATTAGGTACACCAAAATTATAATTTGTTTATTAATCAAAAAAAAAAATTATAATTTGTATTATTACATACATTATACAGTGACTATTTTTGTTGGAGATGGGTCTCACACTCCCTCTTAAGGCTCTCCCCAAATCAAGATAGATCCATCAAGCAATCAGCCCATCAAATAATTAGCTCGTCCATCGACCAAAGTCCACCAAGCCACTCAGCTCGGTCGTACGACCTGGAGGGAAATGAGGTGGCTACTAAAGAAGGATCAGTTAGCTCACTCTACCCGACCCGACAACCTGTCATGACCGATCGTACGACATTGGACTTAGATATCTCGAAACCACTGTATTAATTTCAATATAAATAGTAATGTACTTTTATTATGAACGAGATCCGAATTTTGGAATAAAGACTCTGACAATCACTTACACCGATCTCATATTTACCGATCTAGAAAGTAACCGATCTGATTACATTTTGTTTACAATATACTGAACTCGAATATCTCTTCATATATCGTTATCCAAACCGACCTATTTCATCATCTTCATCACCGACCTCATTCGTTCTAGTTATTATCGAACTACGACTTTATTTATAATCGAAATTATCTGAGTCTTTTCTTTGACTTTATACTCAAGGTACTCGATTAGCCTAAGTGATACAACAATGTATTATTACCTTGTCTAGAAGATATATTATCAAGATTGTATATCTCGTGCAAGCAATCGCAAAAGTCATTATCTACGCACACAATCGCAAAAGTGGTGAACAAACTTTTAATTTTAATTTGTCTCAAACTGGAAAAAAGGACACGTGATTTTAATTTTTAACCCAGGAGAAACCTATTGAATAACTTACTTGAGATCACAATTGATGAGACGCTTAACGCATTTAACAGGTTAGCAAAAAAAAACATTCAGATTTAAAAAATAGGGTTTGGCCTTTTAGGTTATCGGCAAAAGCTGCAAAACTTGCCTCAAATTGAAAAAAAAAGGAAACGTGATTTTAACAAAGGAGAATATAACTTACTTGAGATCACAATTGATGAGACGCTTAACGCATTTAATAAGTTAGCAAAATTATTAATAAGTTTACAAAGTGGGTTTTGGGCTAACGGCAAAAGCTGCAAAACTTGTCTCGAAATGAAAAAAAAAGGAAACGTGATTTTAAACACATGAGAATAACTTACTTAAAATCACAATTGATGAAACGCATTTAATAAGTTTTGTATGATAAAATGTGTTAAAAGATTTTTTTTGTGTGTGTGGTAAATTAGAATATTCATAGAAATCTGTATAAAATAAAATTTAAATCGGAAGCATGTACTACTTGGAACTTACGAATCAACAAAGACCTTTAAAAAATTAAAATCTCATTAAGACAAACACTTGAGAGGATGTTTTTACAAAACTACAGAATCCATCCATATGAATAGCAAGAAACCACATGCTGCATTACAATCTAGTCTACTTCAAAGCAAATCACAACGCTTTCTTCTGCGCCAAAACACATATTCTAATGCTGCGGAAAAAAACCCGAAATTCATGATATCAACTTTACCTTTGCATCTTTAGAGACGTCTGGTCTTGTTAGGAGGTGCGTAACCAGACATACCCATTCCGGGATCTTTCCTTCTTAGCTGTTGCTGCTGGTGTGGTTGAGCCATCCCGCGCTGCTGCTGCAGCGGAACACTCGGGTTCATCCCTCCCTGAGCCGGGAAATTATAGGCCATCATGCCTTGAGGTTGCATCCTCTGCATGTTATGTGCAACCATTGGTCTTGGCATCGATCTACTGCCCATTCCATGGGCTCCTGCCATGTTCCCCGCTGCGTTTCCTGCTGCTACTGCTTGAGGAGGATTAATGCTTGTCGTGCCTTCAAAATCCGTGTTTGTATCGACAGGACGAGTCGGGTAATTCACATTCTTCTCCATCGGTTGGGAGGCTACAAATGCGTTCCGTCCCGGGAGCGGATCCATCCGGAAATACTCGTGTTCTAGTGCCTGTGAGGCTGTGATCCGTTTCAGCGGATCGTATTCCAGCATTTTGGACAAGAGATCATAAGCTTGATTTTTCAGATTTAGGTGAACCACGTTGTGGAGACCCGCACTGTCGTATTTATGAGCTTGAATGTGTTGAAGATCGGACTGCCAGTGCGGAAGGTTAACAAGCGTTGGCCATTTATCCATTGTCGGATGACCTAAGATTTTGAATATCTTGTCGAGCTGATCTACTTGGAAAGGGTTTTGAGACGATTTGGCCTCTGCTCCTTGAAACAACGGTTTGAGAGTCAGTAATTCTGCGAATATACATCCAACCGCCCACATATCGACAGCACTCGTGTAGTGCTTTGAGCCAAGAAGCAGCTCTGGCGCACGGTACCAGATTGTGACCACAACTCCGTTATCTGATAGCGGTTTCAGCGGAGCTTGATATATCCGCGCAAGCCCGAAATCAGCTATCTTCACTATTCCATGTTCTTCTCCATCACCCATAACCAAGATATTCGACGGTTTCAAATCTCTGTGTATGATCCAATTACTGTGGAGATAGTTCAAACCGTTTAGAAGCTGCCAGAGCAAAGACTTAACTGTGTACTGGTTTAACGAATGGCCGACTTTGTCTCTGTGGTGCCTGATGATTTCATAGAGATCATACTCGGCGTAATCAAAGGCAAGATACAGAGACATGTCTGCAAAATTGATGTGGACGTTCACAAGCTTCACGACGTTCTCATGTGAAATCTCTCTGAGCAACATGATCTCTCGAATTGCAGTAGGGGAAACTCCATCTCCGTCTTTTGACTGCTTAAACTTCTTGATGGCGATTGGCCTTTTGGGCGGGGTCTTGGTTCTAGCCAAGAAAACAAGACCATAAGTCCCTTCACCAATCTTACCAACGAGATTGTACTGTTGCAGCCACTCTGGTTTCTCATTACTGCTTCTCGAGCTGTTGGATCTGGTGGAACTGCCATCTCCCATTGCTTTTTAGTACTGTCTACCTAAAATGTACTTACTATGTGGAGTAGAGTCTAACAAAACGAAACCATTTTGGTTTCCTTTTTATGGTTGGATGATTGTTTTCCTGAAAACTTGAACAAAACTTTGGAAAATCAGCCAAAGGAAATGAGTTTATCGAACAGTACATGTAATCTATCTACAAATAGAGCTAAGCAATTCACAAAAGAACCTTTCTATCGACAAATAATTATGAAACTTAATCAAGTGATCCAAATTACTTGCATGTATGTAAGAACATTTACTCGGTAAGAAATCGAGAAGACTAAACACTATCAAGATCAAGTACTTGGAAATCATGATAATTTTCACAGAATAAGATCCAAGACTCATCATAGACCCAAACAAACCAAAATTCGAGTAGGGAACATCTGATCATTCAAACACATTCCTCAAAGGAACTGCTTATGAACAAATTCAGATCCTAAGACTTCAAATGTTCAGAAATTGGCGTCTTAGAAAAAATTTACCCGAAGCCAAAGAAACAGAAGAAAATCAATCTACACCCGGAAACGAAAACACGAGACTTTACTACCAAACAGAAAAAAGGGGATCAATTAAGCTGAAATATCAAGCTCCAGAGACCAATAAACCAGAGGAAAACCCTAAAATTCCATACCCAGAGCTACGGCGCCGTAATCCTAATCAAAAACCTAAATATTCGATACCAATTTCAAATTCCGATAAAAGCCCGAGACCTATACGATCTGTTTTTTTTGTTTGGTTCGAAATCAACGATCAGGGAAATAGAAATACGTAAAGGATCTGACCGGATAAGGCGATCAGATAGAATGAAATTCGGAGGACGAGCTCAGCTTGGCGACGGAGGAGAGCAGACAAAAGGCAGAAAATTCCGGTGAGACGGAAGAAGAAGGATTGCGTTTCCAAAAACGGTGACGTTACGAAGCAGCCGACGCTGAGAATGGAAAGTAGATTTGTAATTCGGCCACTTGGTCCAACTATTTATATATATATCTTTCTAAAAGTATTCCAATATAAATATATATACTCTTCTTTTTAAACAAAACCATCAATTCATTATTAGAATTTGCATAATTTCTCATAAATAACCAGGTGACAATATTTAAAATGTTTTCATAGATTTAGATTTTCTGCATAGAATAAAACTAGAGGTGGGCGTTCGGATCAGGTATTTCGGGTTTCAGATATTTTGGGTTTAGGGATTTACGTACTGATTGGGTATTTTAAAAATTTGGATCAGATTCGGTTCGGGTTCGGATCGGATAGGGTATTTTTTTTAAGAGCCGAATTTTTTCGGATATGTTCGAATCCGCATCCGAAAGTAACCAAAAATATCCACAATACCCGAAAAACCCGAATAACCCGAAATCCGAGACAAAACACAAAAATATGAATATGTATTTCAATAAAACCAATATAATTTCAAACCAAAAGTATCAAAAATACCCAAAAATTTCAGAAAAAACAAAATAGATGTATTCGATATATTCATAATATCAAAAATATATCTAAAATACCCGAAATACCCCAAAAATAATTAATATATACAGGTTTATAATTGTAATTTTGGGTATTTAAGTTATATCAAGTCTAAATATAATTAATATATTTGGCTATATAATTAAACTTCGGCTATTTTGGATACCCATTCGGTTCTCGGTTCGGTATCGGTTCGGATTCGGTTCTTCAGGTATAAGAATTTAGGATCCGATCGGATATTTTAAAAATTTGGATCGGATTCAGTTCGGATATTTTCGGTTCGATACCTATTCAGATTTTCGGATCCCGATAATTTGCCCAGTCCTAAATAAAACTGTGAATGAGAAAAGAAATCAGAAATTTAACAAAAATTGTTGACAAAAAAGCAAGTGGTGATTTAATGTCTAGTTACTTCAGGTTTTTTTTCGCCGACTTTAGTTTTGTCGGTAGAAATTTACAAATTTTATAGAAGACTTCTGATTTATTCACCTTTTTAGCAGTAACTCCTCCGATACATAACTTGAATCTAGTTGAAACAAAAATCAAATCATTTTATTCACCTTTATTGATTCTCAGTAAAAAGGTTCATAAAGGCCGACTCAGAGGACGGACATTGCTATGAACATATAACAATGAACTTTTCTAAAGATTGTAGCAACTAATAAAAAAAGACCTCAGGTATGAAGCAGTCATTACCAAAAACACTTTAGTTTATAGAATCTCAACAACACCTCGGCTCACGATTTTTCCTTCGTTGAGATCTTGAAATGCTTTTCCTGCATCTTCAAACTTGTATTTACTTGAAACCGCGTTTGCTAGATTAAAAATCCCTGACTCTGCCAATTTCACTACTTTAGGAAGATCTTGTCTTGCCCTTCCTCCATATGAACCTATTACTTTGATCTTCACAAAAAATAAAATAAAATAAGAGATTCGACATCGTGTGGTCTTACAAGACATCCTTAGCACCAGAGATTTTATAAGTAGGCCAAAGACAGCAAAAGAACCCAAACCTTCCTACGAACAAGTCGGTTTATGTCTATTTCTCCAACGGAACCAGCTTGTGAGAGTCCAATCATCACAGCCTTTCCACCATCTTTCACACTTAGTGTGCACTGCATGAAAGTTTGAGGCTTTCCCAAGGCTTCAACAGCAACATCAACACCCATCCCACCGGTTATTTCCTGCCACGAAGAAAACATACATTTTTTTCATATTAATATCAATCAACGGTTTATCTTCACAAGGAATAGGCCTTAATCAACCATACTCTTATCCTTTCAACAGCATCTTCCTTGGCAGCATTGACAATATGAGTAGCACCAAGTGTCTTGGCCTTTTGCAATTTATCATCCTGAACATCCACGGCAATTATGTCAGAGGCTCCAAAGGCCCTCGCTATCTGCAAACAACTGAAGCAACAACTCAAAGATGGTTAATTTTATGGTCATACAAGAAGCAATTAAAAAACCAAATCTGCGATGAAACCTTGAACATACCTGGAGCCAACACCACCAATTCCAATTACTGCGATAGAATCGCCAGGACGGATCTCAGCAGCATGAGCCATAGCACCATATGCTGTAAAAACAGCACAACCTAGAATCGCAGATTCAGTGTAGGGCAAAGACTCTGGTAGAGGAGTTAATCCGTGAGCTGGTGAGACACAGTACTCAGCCATTCCTCCCATACTGTACATATACACTGGTGAATCTGCCGGAAAGTGAAGAAATGTAATCAGGTATGCTTCTCCCTAACATGTCACCTAATGTTTATAAAGCCTAATCGGATTTAACTTTTTTTTTACCATCATGTCGCAAAAACAGACGAGTTTGGCCATCGTAAAGAGTTCCTTTGGCTCTATTAAAAGCAAAGAAGTCTTCACATAAATCATCATGGCCCTGTATCCGAGTAAAAGGTATCAGACAGCTAAAAAACTTAGAGACTCAGATTAGAGAATCCAATGAAAGATGTACACTTTCGTCCTCACCTTAGCACAATAAGAACAGGTTCCACACGGCATAATAAAAGCTCCAACTACGCGAGACCCGATTGGAAATCTGAAAAGAAAGTTGAGACATTTCAGGATTCAAATCAAAATCATCATCAGTGTTTCAGGAGAGAAAACGAAGAATAAAAGTTGAAGAAACCTTTTAATGATCTTGTGATCAGTAAGTGGACCATGTTCAACAACTTCACCAGTTATCTCATGCCCAATAACACAAGGACTAGAGAATGGTATTTCTCCTTTCATCACATGAAGATCAGAGTGGCAAACTCCACAAGCTATCACAAACGAGTTTTCAATATTTCGATCAAAAGGATTTCGTCAAAGATCAAAGCCGTGAGGATACATACCTTTGGTTTTGATGAGAATTTCATTGACTTTAGGTCGGGGAATGTGAAATTCTTCGATGGTTAAAGGCTGATTGGGCTCGCGATATACGGCTCCACGCATGAATCCGCCGGAGCTCACGTGATACCCACCCATGGAAGACGGAGATAACGGCGGAGGGAGTTGGCAATCATCGCCGGAGGCTCCGGTATGCAGAGATCTAACGGAGGGAGAAGAACCAACGGCGAGTCTCGATAACGAATAGAGGTTCTTAGCGGCGGAAGCGCGCCGAAGAATTGAAGAAAACGCCATGCAAAGACGACGGAGGAAAATGAAGATATCGATTCGAGTTTTCGGGCAACGAAACAGACACAATAAGAATAAGAGATCTGTTAACAAAAGCACTTTTGACTGAAAGGCCACGCGCTTGATTTTCCCGTTTGGCAAAAATTTACAGACAATATGTGGCGGTGTTACTCAAGCGCTGATAGTGCGTGTGTGGGTTGATTTCTCTGTGGTCAACCTCCACGTATGTATTCTTATCTATGAAATAAAGATTTATCAGACGAGAGGTGGGCTTGATGAAGGCCCAATATGAGCATTTATCAACAGATAATCTTTTTTTGCGTCTTACATGTACATGTTTTTACTAAACTGGAGAGAAACAAATGTAAACTAAAAAAATTCTCTAACTTGCATATTCCACTTACAATTTTTCCCTTTATAAAGCCTCAGATATGTTCAGAAATTCAGTTTTATTTGAATTTTTGGGACGAGAGATGAACAATTTTTAAAACCCGTAAAATAGCCCACTTGTACAGTTATGAGAAATGGCTCAAAAGGCCAACGCAATTTGATAGACCGACGTTTATTGGCCCAATAAGTTCATATGTTTCCCCATATATAAACTGTCTCCAAATCGAGAGAGGAAAAAACATCGATCAAAAATTGCATCCGGAGAATATGGCGTTTCGGATCGAAGATAGCGACAAGTTTATCCGTGAGCAGACGGAGTATCGGCGTGAAGTGGATGAATCCGAGGTAATTCTTGCGTCTTCTTGATATTGTTTAGAGGTTGATGTGTCGGGATTTATACACAGAAGAACCTTTCTATCGACAAATAATTATGAAACTTAATCAAGTGATCCAAATTACTTGCATGTATGTAAGAACATTTACTCGGTAAGAAATCGAGAAGACTAAACACTATCAATATCAAGTACTTGGAAATCATGATAATTTTCACAGAATAAGATCTATGACTCATCATAGACCCAAACAAACCAAAATTCGAGTAGGGAACATCTGATCATTCAAACACATTCCTCAAAGAAACTGCTTATGAACAAATTCAGATCCTAAGACTTCAAATGTTCAGAAATTGGCGTCATAGAAAAAATTTACCCGAAGCCAAAGAAACAGAAGAAAATCAATCTACACCCGGAAACGAAAACACGAGACTTTACTACCAAACAGAAAAAAGTGGATCAATTAAGCTGAAATATCAAGCTCCAGAGACCAATAAACTAAAGGACTACGAACTTTGGCCCATAACTTCCTTGTAATCTAAAAAAAAAAAAAAAAAACCACCAGCTTAAGTAAGTTTCTCCACAAAATATCCAAATATAGTTGGCTGATCTGGCGTCGGGTTGTTGTTGTTCCGTGCCGGTACTAGTTCTTGAAGACATCGTAAAAAAAAACATAAAATTATTATAACCTTTTCAACGGTAGAAAAATATTAAAAGAATAGTCAAGATCTCAAAATTACAATACTCTAGTTATATACTAATAAATAAATAGAAGTTAAATGAAAATAGATGTGTTAAGAAAAACAGAAAAACTTAAAATACTTTTAAAATGAAAAATAGAAATAAAACATATCATAATCATTTGCAGGGTCGAGAATAGTATAGTGTTCAGCAGCTTCTTCAACATTATCACACAAGCCAACGATGATTATAATGGCAAAGAGGTGCGAGGGACTAATCCTCTGGTAAAAATATCTGATCAGGCCAGACCAGATCTTTCCACATGTTTCCAAAGAATCGTAAGAAGAATTAGAATAAAACAACGACATATTTGTTGATAATGTAAATTACTACTATAGTGGAAGTAAAACCTGAGTTTTCATCTTCCATTTTCTCTCTCTTTGCTTTGTTTAATTTCGATTGTAAGAAAACATATATGAGGAGATCATAAACTTATATAGAGAAGTCAGACAACAACTTAAAAAGCACCCATTGTAGTGATTTCTCTCTCTCTCTCGTTGTTCTCTCTAGTATCTCTAACTCATTGTATGATTAAACAAATGGACAAATAGTTCTTAAAACAACAAAAATGATACAAGACAAGCAGATGAAAGATCAAACAAGGACATATAATTCTTAAAAAAACAAAAAAAATACAACACACGCAGATGACTACAGAGGATAAAACAACAAAATAAAAAACAAGATATGAAGAACACATAGATCATATATTGGTTAAGTAAAATGTGACGAATGATCAAAATTTCATGTTCAAAATTAGTGCACAACCATTTTTTTCTTGCTTCTAGTCTTTTAAATATTAGAATTGGCTGTGGCTTCATCAATCGTATTTATGACCTTGGTAAAAATAATTTCTGGATCCGCCACTGCTCACGAATGAGTTGACGGTCAATGTTGGAAGCGAGTAAGCCAAAGGCGCCTGTAATCAGGATCTTCAGTTTCTCAGAATGCCAGTATATCTCAAGCTTGCCTGCCATAATAGAATTATATCAAGAAAGAACGAAGTAGAAGAGATGTCAAGTTACCACAAAGAATCTAAGAAGATTCTTATTCTTTTGATTTTTCTTCGTCGTTCTTTTCATCTTCACCTTCTATACTTCGTCTACATCATCTTCTGGTTTTATTTTTTTGTCTTCAACTTCCATCTATACTCCTTATCATTCTTCGTTATTTTGTGCTATCCATATTTTTTATTTTTCTTCCAAATTTATTATTTTGTGTTATCCATCTTTATTTTTTTCTTCCAGGTTTATTATTCTTTTTTCTTTTTTCTTCGAGGTTCATTATTTTGCATTTATCTTCATTACTTTGTCTTCGTCTTCTTTCTCGTATTTTCGACTTTTTCATTCTTCTTCTTCTCCGTCATTTTTTCTGGTGTCTATTCTTCTTATTTTTGAATAGAAATTATAATGGGAAAAATGCCAAAAAATACTTCAACTATTTAATTTTTGCCAGAAATTCACACAAACTTTTTGCGTTGCCAGAAACGCACACAAACTATTTTTTCGATCCATAAAAATATCCAAACTTTTTAAAGTTCCATTTTCCCCCCTACGATTTCACGTCCGTTAACGGACATAACATAATCGATAAACGGCGTTAATTTTCTTTTGGGAAAAATGCCAAAAAATACCTCAACTATTTAATTTTTGCCAGAAATCCACACAAACTTTTTGCGTTGCCAGAAACGCACACAAGCTATTTTTTCGATCCATAAAAATACCCAAACTTTTTAAAGTTCCATTTTCCCCCTACGATTTCACCCCCCTACGGAAAAGAGTCTAGAAAGTTCTTGGCATTGATCACATCGATGAAACTGGCGATGATGGCTTTATTTGAATGATGCTGTGAAATAATGTGTGTACTCTGGGGAGCTGTGTATGTTTACGGAGAAGTACATGGTGGTTAGATTTGGAACTGGTTAGGTGATATGTGGAGCACTAAGAAAAAAATTATTGCAATGTTTCAAGAACAGGTGAGTCTCCGTGTTTTCAAACCTCTTTTTCTGGTTTGGTTTTCTGTTTGCTTGAGGGCAAGCAAAGACTAAGTCTGGGAGAGTTGATATATCATGGTTTTTACCTCTTTTTAGCAATGATATAAATTTTTTTTATAGAGTTTTTCTAGTTTTTTCATAGTCTTTTAGAGTCTTTTTCAGGTTTTAGCACGTTTGGAGCATAATTGGAGAAGAGGAGCCGTTTTGGGTGAAATCGTAGGGAGGAAATGGAAATCAGACAATAGGTGGGCTTGGTGAAGGCCCTATATGAGCATTTATAAACAGATATTGATCCGAGTATTTTTATGATTAGGAAATTATAATCTTTTTTTGCGTCTTTCATGTACATGTTTTTGCAAGAGATATAATACTATAAGATTTTTGGGTTGTAAATTGGAAGAAAATCAAAACTAGTGTTTAAAAAGTACCTAAAAAGCTATTAATATAATAAGTTTGTTTAAGAAAAATATAACTCCTCAAAATATATATCTATTTGGCTCTAAGACCAGGAACATTTTTGAGACCCATCTTACCAAGAATAAGCTTTGGTATAGCCGGAGGATTGTCAAGTCCCATACTACGACTAAACTCGTTAGCCAACTCCACAAGCCTGTCTTTGTCTCTTCCAATCATCTTCTGTGAGTTGTAGTAACCCAACCAAGCCTGATACGCCGCCTCCTTGTTCCTCATCTCAACATGGCATAGCGCCTTTTGCACCTGTTCATTCGAATTCCAACAGCTTCATTTCTCATACCCATCAACTAATTAATGAAGCTTTTTCAATTTCTAACTCAAAGAGATTTGGTATTGGTATTGCATTTTTTATTCCAAATTTTGTCTCCTTGAAGCAAAGCCAAGGCTTTAACAAGATAGTGAAATATGAAAAAGGCTTAACCTTTTTTACAGTTTCTGGTTCTATCGATGGCAGAGGAGACTTGGTGATGGGTAAGTCTTTAAGGGATGATAGAAAGTATTCCTCCCATGGTGCCAGCAACAAGATGCCTTCTCCTTCCTTTCCTTTTCGCCCCGTTCTACCCAGTCTGTGTATATATTGTTCTCTGTCTTTTGGCAATCCCACCTGTAGAAGTAAATAATTGTATACAATTTCTGTAAAACAGGGAAAAAAAGTTTCTAGGTAAGAGTTGTATACTGTTGTGTGATTGATTTTACCTGTAAAACAAGAGTCACATCAGGGTAATCGACTCCTCGAGCAGATACATCAGATGTTACAAGAATCAAACCTTTGGATTTCCGGAACTCATTAGAAACCCTTGTCCTGTAACTCTGCGGTTTTCTAGAATGGATCTCTCTCACGTTTAAGTTTAGCTCACCAAGTAGATCAGCCACTAGTTTTGTAACCATAGCAGTTGTACAGAAGACAATGACCTTCAGGAACCACAGAGTTAGTCAGAAAGGGAAAACATTAGTCACGCGCTCTATACTGGCGCTGAAAGGATTTTTGTACCTTATAGTCTACGTTATCTGCAATGCGTTCTCGAAGAAGTGTGTACAGAAGAGAGAAGTGTCTGTCCAGTGATGCAATCATGTGCATTTGTCTGACCTGTTGATGTGTCTCTCCAGTGCCTTCGTGAACACAATTGACAAACTCGTGATCCCGCCTCAGAGCAATAAGGCATATTTGGCGAACCTTTACACCGAAAAACACAAATCAAAAAAACGTCACAAAAAGGGACAAGACAACAGAAACCAAAAGAAATATGCAAGAAAATGAGACAGACCTCTTCAGGTACTGTGGCGGAAAATAGAAAAGTTTGTCTCTCCTTAGGAACCGCGGAAATTATCCTCTCAATGTCCTTGCGAAAACCCATGTCTAAAAGATGATCAGCTTCATCTAGCACAAGGACTTTCACACCCTTTAACCTTGTTGCAAAACCTGGAGTGTTCTCAATATGGTCTTTGAGCCTTCCAGGTGTAGCCACTAAAATCTGAAAATTTCGAATAACACTTTATATTGGAAACCCAAAATATTGAAGGAACTTTCAGGATCTTCTTCAAAGTTGAGCCTCAACTTTTTAAACAAACCATGGCAAACAATATTCACCTGGCAAGGATTTGTTTGCACACGCTTTTGCTCTAAACCAAGTCTTGTGCCTCCAATCACAACTTGAACACCAATAGATGGATGATACTTCAGCAAGGTGTTTGCTTCTGTAGCAGCTTGACTGGCAAGTTCTCTAGTTGGGCATATCAAAAGTGCAAGAATCGGGGGCCGTTTATTATCCGGGCTTGTAGGAGGAGATTTGACAACTACTTCAATTGATGGAAGCTTGAAAAATAAACATCAACAATAAGCAGAAACCCCCCAAAAAAGGCCCAATCAATTACCAAACGGCCAACTTTCATACTCGTGATATGTCTCACCAAAAAAGCTACAGTTTTCCCGGTGCCTGTTTTGGCCTTGGCCAGGACATCTTTACCTGGAAAAACCACAAACATTAGAGATTAAACGTATAAGAACGATTAGCCAAGATAAAGTCTTTGTAAAGTTGAGCAATCCTGTATATTCTAGTTCAAGAAAGTTACTGAGTTTTTTTCCTAATACCTTTGAGAATGATAGGAAGAGTAGCCTCCTGCACAACAGTCATTGTCTCATATCCCGCATCCTTGATTGCTTTTAGCGATAAGGGAGACAGTGGATACTGATCAAATCTGTTAAAAAAACATTTACCATATAAAGTATTCTCAATCAAACAGCACGAAGTGATCAGAGTAACACGCTCACAAACAAAGATAAATTTTACAATCAAACAAAACTGTGAGGTTAATATTGCACTCTTGATTATTCAACAGCACACAGAAGAAACTAGATTTAGAATAATGCTACCTTGTTTTGGTCAAATAAGAATCTGAAGTTTTAACATGATCTGCATTCCTAGCCTTATCTGCTTCTAAAACCTTGTCCTTATCAAACCCAAAAGCAGAAGCTGCTTTGTTCCTGAGAAATTCATAGTCTTCGTCCTCGTCTTCATCATCTTCACTAAGCAAACTCCCAATCCCTCCCATTACTAAACTCTTCACATCCTCATCACTACTTTCGTCCTCTAGAAGATCTTCCCGCTTCCCTAAACCCGTGTAGTCTTCTCTATATCTCCTAAATCCTGAATCTAAACTTCTCTCCTTCCTCCCACGAAAAGACCCATGACTACTCTTTCCTTGAATCCGACCACTCAACCCACTTTCCCTATCATCATAACGCTTACCCCTAAAAGAATCAACTTGATTGCGAGTTCCTCTTCCGTTAAACCCCCTAAACTCATCGGACTCTCTTTCCCTTCCATTCTTTGCACCCTTGTCTTGTTTTCTTCCCCTGCTACGATCCTCCACGTCTGGACCCGAATCGTCATCTTCACTCGTGAGATGGAAACGAAACGATCCAGGCCTCAAATCGCTTACCCAATTACTGAGCTCTTCCTCGTCTTCGATCAAGCTCCTCGACGCGCGGATTTCTCCTTCGTCTCGACTCCGCTTCCCAGATTCGGGTAGCTCTCCGTTCGGACGAGTAGAAAAGTTGATGCGAGACCCGAACGCAATGTGATTCAACCTAAAAGAGAATATCCGCAAAAGAAAAGGGACGGAGCTAGAGGAAGGATAAGCTCGTGCACCGGAATTCAAGGAGGCCGGAAGAGAATGGGTGAAGAATCGTATCCGGACAGGGAACTTCAAAGGCATGGCCTTAGCTGGTATTAAACGGAGTTCACGTCTCCGATGGCCGGAAAATTGGAGGCGAGTGGAAGGGTTCAGTCAAGTGACAGAGAGAAAGGACTCTAAACCGACGTCGTTACGTTGTGTGCTTAAAACGTGAAAACGGCAGGTCGTTTTTTTCGTAACGCTTTGAATTGTTGGAGCGTATATTAGTGTTTATTCATATTTCAGTGTTTACTTAAATATGGTTAGGCATGACCAAAATAGAACCGTAACCGTATTTTAGACCGTAACTGTACCGTTTTTAAATTGTAATCAGATTGTAATCGTGTTAGACGGTTAAAAACCGTAACCGTTAACTGTAAAAATATATTAGTTATGGTTACAAAAGTTATTAGTCATAACCGTTAATTAACCGTCACCGTATCAAAACCATTGGTTAACTGCAAGGTTAAACCGTAAAAATTTAACCGTAACCGTTTTAAAAATAAAATTGTATATACTAATAATTATAATTAGTTCTGTAAAATTAAAAATTCAAAGAAAATTATATATAATCAATTTACCAATAGCAAATACAAATCTAACAAATAGAAATATTAATTAAATCTTAAACGTGCTAGACTAATTAATATTTTTCTAACAAACATAAAAGATATTTTAACAAAATAGTTATATGAAGAAATATACTTCATATGTTTCACAATGTTTGATTTTTTGAATATTTGGAAAGCAAACAAAAAAATTCAAATTTAAAGTTTACATATACAAAAAAAGACAAATATAGTTAAATCTCATAACGGAGCTAAATAAAAAAACTGTAAACATAGTGGTCATCGTCATTCGTCAAAATAGATTATTTTTATTTATTATTATTCTAGTTTATAAAATTTATAATTATTTAATTATAAATCATGACATTAACCATTTATTATCATCAGGTATAACCGTAACCATATCTAACTATAACTGTATTAACCGGACTCATATTTAACCGTAACCGTTTTAACCGTATATTAAACGGTTAAGATTAAAGTTAAAAAAAAATCTAACCGTAACCGATGGTTAAATAATCTTAACCGCATTAACCGTAACCATAGTCATGCTTAAATATGGTTAGTAGAAAGACTATAATTTTTTTTTTTCCAAATTGTATGAAGATTTATCATTACTTAGCTGTTTTACCATGTTTATTCATATTTCAGTATTTTTAGTTGAGTTTCTAACACCCTAAACCCACCTACCATTCATTCGACTGCAATTCTTGTAGCTGTAATCATTCAAAACTTCAAAATAAGGAGTATTTGTTAGTACTCAATCTTGATTTTTTTTCCTTTTTTTTTAGTACAAAAAAAAATCAGTTTTAAACCAAAAAACAAAAGAAATCAATTATGATTACGAATAATTTTGGACACTTGGAACTTGTCTACTTGATATTTCGTTAAGGTCAAACCCATTTTTAAAAAAAAATTAATAAGGTCAACCTAGTAGTTAAGAGTTTTAAATGTTAGCTAACTACCTTTGAATTCCTTTATAAGTTTTTCCCCCAATATCAAATTTTCATTCATCTTATAAATCAACTAAGCGTGAAATTGAACATATATTATTAGTATTTTCTTAAATATATATGTATTGTTGCAGATTTGCAGTTGTTATATAAAAGAAGAATGAAATTTTTATAAATAAAAAACGCATTGTTCATAAATTAATACAAATATTTTCAGTTTAAAAAAAGAAATTATTAGAATATAAGTTTTTATACTTTTAGAAGTATATCACGGGACGTTTCTGAAAGAACAAAAGACTCCGAGAAATTCTTCAGGTGTCGTCATCTGAAGGGAGGGGTATTACACGTGGCAGTCAAACAGGCTGTCAGTTGTTGGTTAAAGCAGACAAGCGCGTGACTTTAATATTCTCTTCCCCGCGCCTAAAGAGAAAGCCTTTCTCTCCGACAATTCCCTCATGCCTTTGATTATTTTTAAATTAATATATAATCACCTAATTAAGCATCATCAGTACAGATTACTGTTTTTTACGATTAATTAAACTCTATCTGATTAAATCGGCGAAGAAGAGGCGCAAAGGCTTCGTCTTTCTGTTTTACCGATCTGGCTCTCTGTCTTCTTCTTTACGTCTCTGTGAAATGCTCAAGCTGATTAGGGTTTATCAAGTATTTGTTCGCTTTCTTGTTATCGCCTTCGTTATCCTTCCCCGTCTTCGCAAGTGAGTAAGGGTTTTCACTCTATATCGTTATCCACTGAAATTACTTGATTGTTTGTTTCTAGTTTTGAGATCTATTTTTGGTTTCTCGACAGCTTGATCATCAAATTATCCGTTTTTTTAATAATTATTCCGTCTTCTTCGTGATCGGATTTGTGTCTCTTTCCTAGATTTGGGTTTTTGGATTTTGGGCATGTGCTGGTGTGATCAGAAGGGAGCTTTATCGTTTAGTGATCTCTTTGATACAGAGAGACACTAAAAATGGGGGAAAAATGATAACTTTCTCTATCGGAGGAGGAAGAAAATTACTAATTTCTTCTATCTCCTTATTGTTTTCTCTATCCTTTTATCCATTAGGTATCTCGTGCTTGATTCAAACATTGCCATTTTTGATCCAAGACATTTGTTTCTGGTTCTGAGATTGACTGTTGTCTGAAACATTTCATGTTTGAGGAAGTATAAATTCTGGTTTAGCAAAGCTTTACCACATCTGTGCTCTTTGTAGTTCATGCGGTTAACACGAACCAAATATCTGATCTTGAAATGAGCAAAATGTGCCTTGGGTTGATACATGCTTAGAATCTTAAGTTGCTAATTATCTCTGGCTCATACAGATAACAAAAAATGGCTGCGGAGCTTGTAAGTTCTGCAACAAGTGAAAAGCTTACTAATGTGGACTGGGCCAAAAACATTGAGATCTGTGAACTAGCTGCTCGAGATGAAAGGTATAACGAGCCAGGACTTTTCCAATCTTCTAATATATGTATGACACTAGTGCACAATATGAAGCAGCTTACACCATAATCAGACTGCCTTTTTCTTTTGTTAAAAGTGATATGTTCGCCAACCTATGAATTGTTGTTTGTTTGATGTTTAATCATCCTCAATGATCATATGATGGAGATAAATAGACATTTTACTCTTGTGTCGTCTTGGACATACTTCTACTCTTTTCCTTCTGATAATGAGTTCTTCTATTGTAAACAGGCAAGCAAAAGATGTTATCAAGGCTATCAAAAAACGCTTGGGAAGCAAGAACCCAAATACTCAATTATATGCTGTCCAAGTAGGTTCCTGGTCTAGATCTTTCTTTTACCATAGAATCATGCTTTAGGAGAATGTAATACCTTTGAACGTTTTGGTAACTGAAACTGTTGTTTTCTTTGTTCTTGCAGTTGCTGGAGATGTTGATGAATAATATTGGAGAGAATATTCATAAGCAGGTTATAGATACGGGTGTACTCCCTACACTTGTGAAGATTGTAAAGAAAAAAGTATGTTCATCTCTGTTTCTGGATGTTACTTACTTCTCTACAAATTTGAGAGTTAAGCTGCTTATTTTAGTTTGCATATTGTTTGGTTGACATTTTTCGAACACTCCCTTTAGTCGGATTTGCCTGTAAGAGAGAGGGTTTTTCTCCTTCTTGATGCAACTCAAACCTCCCTTGGTGGCGCTTCTGGGAAATTCCCTCAGTATTATACAGCATACTATGATTTGGTGGTGAGTTAGAAACAGTAACATTCAATTCCGTGAATCTGTCCTCGAAGAAGCGAAATTAGATAAGACTGAGAGCTTTTCTTTTTGTTATCTTCTGTTACCTCCAGAACGCAGGAGTTAAATTTCCTCAGAGATCGAATTCTACACCATCAGTTGTAGTCACTGCACAAGCGATTCCAAGAAATACGCTCAATGAGCAACTAGTATCTACTAGAAATGAGGGGACTGCAACTACTCAGCAGCGAGAATCTCAAACTGCCTCTCCTTCTAGGTATCTTCTTCTTCACATGTCAGTTACCTAAATGCTAAATGTGTACTTGATTTTAAGAGACCTTAATATGTTTTATCTCTTTGCTTGTAGCATTTTACAAAAGGCTAGTACTGCATTAGAAGTTTTGAAGGAAGTGCTTGACGCAGTTGATTCTCAAAATCCTGAGGTATATAATACCTCCATGACTTTGTATTGTTACCTCCACTAAACAGACATTCTTTGGTTCTCCTGTTGATATATTTGCCTGAGTGATAACTCCAGTTTGATCCACTTTTGTCCATCTAGGGGGCAAAAGATGAGTTTACTCTAGATCTGGTCGAGCAATGTTCGTTTCAGAAAGAGCGCGTGATGCACCTCGTCATGACATCGAGGCAAGTTTCCATCTCTCTTGATTTAGATGACATGTTAAAAACATTTTCCTTCTCAAGTAGATCTGCCATTTTGTTTATGCAGGGATGAAAGAGCAGTTTCTCAAGCAATCGAATTGAATGAGCAACTTCAGAGAATTCTCAGTAGACATGAAGATTTACTGTCTGGTAGAATCACAGTGCCAGGCAGGTCTACTACATCCAATGATTATCATTCCAATCTCGAACCTAGCCGTTCTACCTCAAACGGTCACCAGAAACTCGAGCTAAACGCTTCTAATGCAAATACCAAATCGAGCAGCTCTATCTTAAATCCAACCCATCTTAAGCTTGAAGAAGAGGATGAGGAAGAGGAGCCTGAGCAGTTATTCAGACGGTCTGTCCCCCTTACATTGCTCACTCTCTAAATTGAAAATTACAAAGTTGATTGCCACATAAGGTGCTTGAATCTAAAATGGTTATTTGTGATGCTAAGTCTAAGGATCCATGTAAATGTCTGCTTGCAGATTGCGAAAAGGGAAAGCTAGAGCAAGGCCTGAGGATGAAGAAGAGCTATCACCTCCACAAGGCTTACCTGGATCATTAATCCATAGCGAAAGACTCAACCGTCCACTTATTCGTCCTTTACCATCAGAGGAGCGATCACGTGGTGGTGATAGCCATTCACAGTCCCCGCCTTTTGTGATACCACCACCACCTGCAAAACACGTTGAGAGGGAAAAATTCTTCAAGGAAAAGAAAGTCGACGGTGCCTCGGGTTTACCAGGTCACATGAGAGGCCTTTCTTTGCATAGCCGTGATGGCAGCAGCTCGCGCAGTGGAAGTGTAGACTTCAGTGACTGAATCACCCAAATCTCTGTCTCATCATAAATATATGTATTCTTTTACGCTTGTTCCTTTTAGGTTTGGTTAATTTACAGAAAAAGTTTGTGTTGTGTGTTGCTCTTTCTCTAGTATTGTGAAATTAGAATATAACGAGATCTGATTATGTATACGAAGAAAGGTACTTCCTTTCACTTTGTTGAAAGCTGAGCTATGCTATTTACAGAAGTTGGTGTTGTTCGTGTTTGTGTAATGAAGCTGAATGCTAAAAGCGCTATCTTTATGTCACAGGAGAACTGGTTGGTTTTGATTCAATTGCAAATATATAAAAGAGATGTTCGCATTCACATAAACGGGAAGATAAAAAGAGAGTGAATATGAAACAAAACAGAGTGAGAGTTTAGTTTCTTAAGCTTTTTCTTTTTTTGGTTTTTACGTTTCTTAAGCTTCTTAAGCTTTGGGAGGCTCTTGGCAAGAATGTGCCTCTTTGACATGCTTCTCGTATTCATCTTCTTCCTCCTCTTCCTCTTCTTCAACGTCGTCCTCCACATCTTCTTCATCTTCATCAAAGCCCTTGACGGCACTAGAAGACGGAGCTGGACTCCTTGCTTCTCCTACGATCTTCATTATGTCCTCTACGCTTTGAAGAGAGAAGCTCGGGTTGTCTCTCTTGTAGTACGCCGCTTGAGCAGAATCCATAAGTTCCTTTGGTAAGTTCTTCAAGTACCACGGATGCTTCTTGATCTCTTTAAGTGTGATTCTCTGGATAAATTTATGACATTTCATCGAAAGATTGGAGCATCGAAAACTATAATAAATGAGAAATGAGAAAGTACCTTAGCAGGATTAGTGACAAATATGCGAGAGAGAAGGAGTTTGCACTCCTGCGATATGTGAACGTAGTCCGGGATCTTGTACTGGACAGCCATTATACGCTGCAGAACATTTTCACAACACCATAAAACACTTAGGAGATGAATTGTGGTTAAAACACGAAGAACAAAAAAACATTGCGAGAGAATTAGTTAATACTTGGATAGTTTTCCTGAAGTTTCTCGGATCATCGGAATCTTCAAACGGATAACCTCCGACCAACATCACGTATAGAGTCACACCGCAAGACCAAACATCCGCATGCTACATAACACAACCACCAAATAGTTCCCATTAACAAGTGAAAGTTAATGATGAGACCATTGAAGAATGTTACCTTTCCATCATATTCTCTTCGGGAGAGAACTTCAGGTGCGATGTAAGCTGGAGTTCCGACAGTTGACTTAGGTATAGAGTGAAGCAGAGATGACTACACAAGGAGATGACTTATTAGATCCAATCCAAGTGAAGAAACATTTGAAAGAGAAGAAGACCTTGGAGTAGCCAAAATCACAGATTTTCAGTAGCGGCGCAGGACTCCCATCAAGCAGTGTGTTCTCAAGCTTCAGATCTCTATGACATATTTGCTGCAGAAAAGAAAAAAGGACATATATAAGTTTTCAGCTTCATGAGATTTGGTTTTGCTAATATTAATACCAAGGAATGGCAGTAATCCACGCCGCAAATCAGCTGCTGGAAGAAGTATCTAGCCTGGGAAAAAAAAGATGGAAGAAACATAGATCAAGAAGATGTCGTCTAGAAAAAATCGACTAAAGTTAGAGGATTTTGGGGAAGAAAGAAAAATAAGACCTCAGCTTCACTGAATCTACCAGCATTACAGATTCGTTCAAAGAGCTCTCCTCCAGAAGCATATTCCATTACAATTGCAAGATGAGTTGGAGTCAGAACCACCTGACAAAAAACCATTTTGAAGTGTACTCTGTTTTTTTAATCTCTGTTAAGATTATGCACAAACAAAACAAATCAACAAAGAACCTCCTTGAATCGGATGATATTTGGATGCCTAAGTGATCTGTGATTGATAATCTCTCTCGCCACATTCTCGTCTATCTGCAGTCCAACATCTAAGTTTCGGAACCAATCAAAGGAAACACAAAGAGAGAAAAGATCAAACCTTGCGACCTCTCTCGATGTATTTCATAGCAACGAGTTGTTTCGTCTCTTTGTGCCTAAGAAGACGAGCCACACCGAAATTCCCAGCTCCCAAATCCTTCACAACCTCATACTTGTCCATTTCTCTGAATCAGTTTTTTAAAAATGTTTTGTATGTGTAGTATATGTATATGTACGAATCTGGATGAAGTTGCACTCGTTTTAGGAGTAGTAAACGGAGGAAATGGGAATGAGACTTGGGCACGTGAAGAGGTTGCTCAAGTTCCGATGAACAGCTTCAATCCAACGGTCATTATTAATTTATTATCTCTTAATTGGATTATAAAAATTAATAACTAACTACTCTTTCTTATTCCTTAATCCCTTACTCCTTAAATTATGCAAATAAAAACTAAAGAAGAGCATCATTAAGCCAATTTAAATTTTATTTTACTATAACGTTCAAAATACTAGTGTAATGGAGATCGATTATGTAATCTAGATATTAGATCTAAACTCTGGTCATGCATTTACTTTCACAAATTTACTTTGATTTTCTCAAAATAATGTGAAAGTTGGATGATTTAAGAGTAAACAAAACGTAATGACTCCATTACTAATGAGTAAATCATGTTTCACAACAAATATGAAAATATTTTACTTTTTCTTGTGTTTGTAGTACGATGCGGCATGGTCGAGGTCGGTTAAATAGAGACAAACTCCATTGATCATTTCGATTAGTAATAATAAATTACGCATGTGTGTATCAACCGACCATAACTAACAAGCTAAGTTACAAAGTATAATTAAGTGATTATATTTGGAGTGTCCAAGCCGGCCATCACGTGACAAACTTATTGATTCATAAACCATTCTTCATGTTCTAATAAATATCTAACCTTATATATTTGTATATAATAATATTGTCATATATATATATATATTATATATTAAGCTTTTGATGCAAAAGTTAAGACCCATAAGATACATCTCATCTGTGAAGTTGTTTTCCGTTACTATGGGTTGCCAACCACGCGGTGTGGCTGGCTACATACTTTGTCATACATAAAGTCAACAAAATGGTCAATAATTACTTGTGGATAATATTGTTTTCAAAAAACTCCTAAATTTTTATGTGCTGCTTTTAAATTAGACATCATGTGTGGAAACACAATGGGTCACCATCCTTGTTCAAAATTTATTGGTTTTTTAATTTTGTTAATTTAAATTCTAGAATATAACAGCTATTCTATTTCTTTTTGAGAATGTTCAAATATTATGGATTAAGTCGTCTTCATCCATCCATGTATCACAAATTAATCTACCGATTTAAAAATGGTGAGATCTATTTGTTGTAGTTGGTACACGCATCATTATTTAACTTTGAAATTTCCATATGCTTTCTATTTTTTGTCAACAATATAACATAAAAATGTCAACACATCAACTAACAATCATGGACTAAAGTAGCTGTGGGCTTAAAAACCGACCCGGAAGGACCCGACCCGATCCGACCCGAAAAACGTGGTTCGGTTCGGTTTCGGTTCTTCCATAATAACTGAATGGTTCTTCTTCAAATCTGTGTCGGGTATCGATTCGGTTCGGGTTGGACCCGAGACCCATTCAGGTACCCCGATAACCCGAAAAAAAAAATTATGTATTAAATATGTACATTTTTCTCTCTCTCACATTTTTTGTTATGTCGAAGACGAAGTCGAACATTACTCTTTCTCTCTCTCACTTTTTCTGATTTTTTCGATTCATATCCCTTTTGTAAATACACAAAACAAACTGGAAGACCTACGTTTAAATCGAAGCCTCCGGTCACCGACACCGTCTCCTCCAAATCGAATTTCCGACACAGCTTCATCGAGAAATCAAACACAGGTACGCTTTGTTGATTCTCCTCTCTTTCTCTTTTTGTTTTGATTTGGGGATAAGGGATTGAATCGATTGATATTGACTGATTAGATGAATTTGCAGATGGGTTCTTCATCGCCTCACCCAAATGATTACGAACCAGAAGACGGAGGAGATGAATTACAGACTCCTACTCCTCCACCTGCAACTGGAAAGAAGAGGAAAGCAAATCCGAGTAGCGTCGCTGGAAAGTCTAAGACGAAGACAAAGAAAAAGACGACACCAAGGTCGTTTGTCTGGGAACACTACACGAGAACCGTCCGCGATGAGGATATGTGCAATTGCAATTACTGTGGTAAGGAAATGTGCTGTAAAACATCATCCGGGACTACGAGCTTGAAGAAACATCTAGGCTGTTGCAAAGCATTCACCACATGGAATGAGACCAAATCTCAATCCCAGCACACTCTAAATCAGGAAGGTGAAGAAGGTGCGTTGAAGTTATTAAAAGTTTCTGAAGCGATTTTCTATGAAGTTTGTAATGATATGTTGGTTTTGGGTGAATTGCCTTTAGCATTCGTAGAGAGTTTGGCTTTCAGACATTTGTGTGCAAGGCTTAATCTTCCCACACCACATTCTAGAAGACAAGCAACTCGTGACATTGTGAAGATGTTTATCATGAGGAAAACAGCGATGATGAATATTCTAAGGGCTAATAAGCAAAGGCTATCCTTGACAACAGACATCTGGGTTGCTCCAACGACAGGTGCTTCTTATAAGGTGATTATTGCACACTTCATCGATGCATTTTGGAAGTTGAGGAAGCTAATTATTGGGTTTAGGAACGTCACATACCATAAGGGGAAGACTATATGTGCTATTCTGATGGAGGTTTTGGCTGAGTGGGATATAAAGAGGTTGTTCACCATCACGGTGGACAATGCCACTGCTAATACATCAGCTTTGGGGAGGTTCAAGGAGGCATTCACTCAGGCAGGAGGTGAGTTAGTTTTAAGAGGAGAGTTTATGCATCTCAGATGTTCTGCTCATATTATCAACCTAGCTGTGAAGGATGGTTTGCATGAAGTGGATAATGTTGTGACTGCTATTCGCAATGCTGTCACTTATGTAAGAGCTTCTACAAACAGAGTGAAGGCATTTGATTCTAGAGTTGAATCACGGAAGATGACAAGGGGAAGTTTAAGTTTGGACTGCAAAACTAGATGGAACTCAACCTACTTGATGCTATTGAGAGCTCTGAAGTTCAAGTCTACTTTCATCAAAATGGCAGTAGAAGACAAGTTGTATACTGATCATTTTCAATAAAAGGTTGACGGAAAGAAAAGGATTGGGCCACCTACAACAGATGATTGGGATTCCGAGGCAAGGTTAGTGAGGTTTCTCATCATTTTTTACAACTCTACTCTAGTGGTTTCAGCTTCTACTACTGTCAATTCTTACAAGTGTTACAATGAGATTGTAACGATTGAAAGAAATCTCATTAAGTTGAGCAATGATATTGATGAACCACTGAGGAAAAAAGCCACAACTATGAGAGAAAAATTCGATAAGTATTGGGAGGGAACCAAGAAAATCAATAGGCTGTTGATAGTTGCTAGTATTTTGGATTCGAGGAACAAAATGAAGTTTGCAGATATGTGCTTTGATATGGTTTACGGTAAGGATAGTGTGGAAGCTAATGAACTTCATGATTCGGTCATAGATGTTATGAAGAGGTTATTTGATGAGTACAATACTGCTCTGGTCCCAGCTATGAATACCACATCTTCTCAGTCTGTAGTATCATCATCTCAGACTCAGAATCACAATGCAGAAGAGTCTCAAGAGCAGGTTGCAGGCGATTTAGACTTTGAGTCAGAGCTGGGATATGAAAGAATGGACTCCTTGTACAAAGAGATGGCAAGTGAAATTGGATTTCAGGATGCAAGTAACGAGTTGGACTTATATCTAAAGGAGAGAACAGAGAATCCAAAGACAACTATGGCTGGTGTTGAATATGATGTGTTGGGTTGGTGGCGTCTCAACAGTCAAAAGTATCCTGTCTTATCCGAGATTGCAAGGGATGTTCTTGCAATGCAAGTTACTTCTGTTGCATCAGAGTCCGCATTCAGCACAAGTAATCGGATTGTAAGCCCTTCTAGGAGTTGCTTGACTCACTATATGATAGAAGTTTTAATGTGCACTCAACAATGGATGAAGTGTGAGATACACTTGAATGAGAAGGGAGCTGCTGTTACGAAAGAACAAATGCTTGATGAGATTGAAATGCAAGACGAACTACAGAGAGGTAAACATTAGCTTATGGTTTGTTCTTTTTAGTTGTTCATGCTTTTGGTTTTTACGTTTTAAGTTTTAACATTAGCTTCATTAATTTATGTTAGAGTTCGACTCTGTTGGTGGAACTGAAGGCTGAATTCCTCATCGGCAATAAGGTATGACACTATAACCCTATTCTATCTCTTAATAGTTTTTGAGTTTGTTGTGCTTCAAGTCTTGAGTGTTGAGATTTCAGAACGTGTGATTGGTTTTGGATATCTCTTTATGTTTATGATTTTTGCAGAATAGTTGAATTCATCTCTTAATACATGAATTCTTTAACCCTGAATATCTCATATGCTAAACCCTGATTTTTGCAGAACAAGGAGTAGCATTAGACAACTTACAGATGGAATGAAAAGGCTGAGAGTCTGATAGCACACAGTGAGACTGAGACACTTAGTCTGATTTTCTTTTTGGTTGTGTTCTTTGTGTTCATTTAGACTTTCTAACTTGCCTCGGAAGTGTTTTTGGATAGCTTTTGGAACTTTGAAATGTTTTTGGAATGATTTTGTTGTCTAACTACTCTTGTTTTGGAGTTACCTAAGTTTGAATATTGCTTAAACACTTTCATTTGGAGTTGAATTATGATGTTTTGATTGTAAGGTTCAAAATTCTTTGTTTTACACTTACATTTCAGGTACAGTTTTTTCGGGTTTTCGGGTCCATCACAACATGAACAGACCCGAACAGACCCAAAAAAATCTTGGTTCCAAATCGGGGTTTTTAAAAAATTCAAGACCCGACCCGAACCCGAAAGGAACCGACCCGAACCGACCCAAATTACACACTAGAACCATATAGGTCCAATTCCTCTAGACCCGAATAACCCGAAACCCGAAAACCCCGACCCGACCCGAACCACAGACCCGAAGGCCCAGGCCTAGACTAAAGACATGACTGAAAGTTATAAAAATGTCAACATAAAAACTAACAATCATAGACTAAAGACATGAATGAAAGTTTTCTACCAAATTAATATTCACCTTCACAAATTGCAATTCTAAAATTTTGGATTTACTGTCTACATTGTATGGGCTTTTGTAGCGTTTCATCTCGTGACAGCTATTGTAAAGCCCATATATTTGTTTGGCCTGATACAGTAACACAACTTTAGTCACGTGACTAGCATATTTTTGTGGTGTGGTAAACTGTGCATTTCACGTGGAGACAAAGCACTGGCGCACCAGTCCGCACGTGACTAGCCCTCTCTTTCACTTCTTCTTATCAACTATTATTACGCCTGTTAATTAATATTGTTGTCTTATTATTATTCGCCGCCGACCATTGTTCCGACTTCCTCATTTTTCCTAATATCTATAATTGAAAAACATTTGATTTATTACCTACTCCTGAGCATCTTCCGAGTGCACTTTTTGGTTTTATTGTGTGTTAAAAAAAAAGTCTATTAAAATTTCTATTATACCTTTCATTAATATATTATATAATTTTATTTTTTTAATTAATATATTAAAATAATAAAATTAAAATTAGAACTTTGTCTCCAATTCTACATTGAGAATCTAAAACGATACTTAATTTGAAATAGAAAAATAATCCTAAAATCATATTTAATCTGAAACAGATGGAGTATATTATATCATCGAACCGAACCAAAATATAAGCAAGTTACTAACATGTTCGAAACTCACTTAATGCTCACTCGTTGAAAAAGAAAAAAAAACATTAATTACATTATGTAAAAACAAACCCTAACCACAATACATATAAGAAACACTATATATATGTAGTGATGGAGACTCTAGATCTTACTCAATTCATCACTGCCATGGCTTCCATGGCCGTTGCTACTGTACTCGCCTTTGCTAAGCTTTTTTTTTTCTTTTCCATCAATCCATTAAATGTAGTTTTCTCTTATTCTTCTTCTTCTTTTTTCCTTCTCGTTTTAGAATAATAATAATAATAATAAGAATAATGCTTCTTGTTTTATCAATCAAGAAGAACACGATACGATGTTAAGAAAATCTTACGTTAACCATTTTTTTTATAGAAGTTTATGTTTTATTGATTTAATGGAGTAAAATATATTTGATTTACTAAAGATGTCATTTGATTTACGAAGTGAAGCCTCAAAACAAGAGCAAAAATGTCTCAATTGCATTTTTCTATTTCCCTTTTTCTCAATATTGGTATTCGAAATATTGTTCTTATCTCTATTTGTAAGCAAAAACATGAGAAGGGTGAAGAATGCAAAGGGCATACCCACATAAAAGGTATATGTACATGATGAATATCAAATGAGAAAAAATCTGCAGTCAATATCATTGAATAACATCCAACTTCTTGGCAAGTCCCCAAATCCGAATGGTTCGATCTTCGCTTGCTGAGGCGAACATATGCAGATCAGTAGGGTTCCAACTCACACAGTTCACAGCTCCTGAGTGTCCTCGCAATACACAAAAAGGTGTCTTCTGTCCTTTTCTGTGCCATATGTATACCTGCAACATCACAGAGAGAGAGAGAGAGAGAGAGAGAGAGAGAGATCATAAAATACTTCTGAGACGGGAAGTTTCTAAGAGAGATAGATAAGTTCTGTTCTTCTTTTCACCTGTTTATTCTCACTCCCACTGGCGATGAAAGATTCTGCATAGCCACCAAAGCAAGATCTGATAGTAAACCGACCCCTCTTGTGGCCATCGAATCCCAAAACCTTATATGGTTGGCCTTGAATGCTCTAGATTTGGATCTCATGGGTAATGAGATCGATTAGAAGATGCTTGTTGTCTTTCGAAAGAGAGAACGAGATGACTATGTTGCCCAAAAGAATCGTTGTCTCAGCTCCGGTTTCTCTATCAAACAATGACATCTCATGCTTCTCCCTTCCCACGCTTACAATCCACTTCCCATCAGTCGTCATGGCTACATCAGAAAGATGTTGTGCCCGTTCGTCTTGCTCGTGCTCTACCTCACTCCCATCTAAATTCCACAAATAGATTCGTCTGTTTGCCATTGCACCAATTATACCTGAACCATCATGAAACCATCCACAAGAAACAGAACCAACACCATTTCTTTCATACGACCCAACAATTTCTCCTGAACCAACATCCCACCGCCTGATAACCTCACTTTCTCCACATGTAATGACTTGTCGATCATCAGGACTCCATAAGACTACTGCCACGGGATTCTCGTGCCCCACAAGCCTATGCTTCTGCGAAAACTTCCCCTCTGCATTGATCTGGGAAAAAAGCACATCTAAGTGAATCAGTAAATAGCACATCTTGTGAGGCATCGAAAAGAGTAGTTAAAGCAAGCCACAGTCGGTTTACATACCTCCCATATAATTGCTGAGTTATCATCGGAAGAAGAAGCCAAAAATTTGCCATTATGTGAGAATTTCAAGAACAAGACTTCATTGATATGTCCCTCCAATATCTGAACCATTCACATATATCATTAAAGGTATATACATACAGTCACAGATAAAACAGGAACATATCCAAAGACTGTAACACTCTTGACTTAAAAATATTTTAGCAAAAGTAATGTGACTCTCTTAATGTTTTCAACATTCACAACACCATCACAGTGCATACTCTTATTACCTGTACAGTCTCCGTGGGAATTTGATGTTGCCCACAATGATGATTAGAGCATAGGGACAAATCACTATCCGGAATATTGTGGAAAATACAGTGATCCCGCTGAAGACGAAGGATCGTCTCTAAGAGATACTCCAACCTCCTTTTTGAAGTTTCTCCACAAGCTTGGACCTTGAGTTCACATCTTCAACACAAGGTATTACAAATTTGATTGTGAGCTTCGGAATGCGATTCATGTTAACACCAAGAGGCACCATCTCTTCCCTTATGGTTCTCAGAGCATCCGCAGTATTTCCCATATTCAGAAGCTCGAGGAATTTTTGCTCTAGTAGCAAGGATCTCACATGCTTTTCATGACGCAGTTCAAATCCCTGCAATGCATCAATGCTTTTGTCCCACTCTCCATTCTTGACTTGTTCCAGAAACTGCTTAGCAATAGAACTGTGGAGGAGAATGTCAGAATCTTTCTCCAAACTGGCCGCAATGTCATCAAACCCAAGTGAGAGAAGTGCATCAATGATTATCCTAATGAACTCAGACTTTTTGAGGAGACCTTTGGAGCCTATAGTCTCCATTGCAAGTGTTCCCGCACGTTCCATCCTGCAGAGACAGCAATACAATCAAATCTTGAGCTTTACTGAATCAACCAAACATACAAGGAATCTGAAAGCAATCTTGGAGGAAATGCGAGGATCATCTCTTGTAACAAACTAGTCTCCGAGGAAATCACAAAATCAAGATACCTCAATGGCCAATATCGCAGTATAACCTCTCAAATTACGGAAGCAATCGCAAGAAAACTCATTTCGTGAAATCAAGAAGGAAAACAGGAAGAAGGTGCGAAATAGAATAAGAAACAGAAAAGAGCGATTGATCTTACAAAAGAAGAATCAAAACCCAGCAAGAGATTGATCGCGGAGTAGAGAGAGAAACGGAAACGCGAAGCCCAGAAAGAAAAGAAGAAACCCGAATCTGCAAAACAGAGAATGGCGTGCAACTCTGCAAGAGAAGAGAATGGTTCTACTTAAAGAGGGAGGAAAAAGAAGAAGAAGAAGAGAATTTAAAACGTTGAGGAGATTTTACTCAATTTTTTCTTCTTTATATTTCTTTTCGCGCTTAATTTGAGTGTTTAATATTTTTATATTTAATTGGTGGGTTAATTGTGAAAACGGAATCAAATGAGTGATTTCATTTATTTTTTATTTATAAATAATTATTTTTCAAACAATACTAAACATAAAAATGAAAAAAAAATCAAACAAGTTAAGATGACTGGCTTATGTTAAATGATTACAGTATTAAATAGGTACAAATATTGCATGAATATAGTGACAAATTCAATAAAACTATACTAAATAGCTAGAAATTTGTCAGCATGTGATGTGCTAAACAACATTCATAACTTTTCTTTTCTGTTTTAATAGATTTCGGTTTGTGAAAGTGAAACCTATTGTCAATTGCCACATGACCAATAATTTTATTTTTTTTAAGCAACCTAATGTTTTTTAGTTTGAACAAATTATAGAATGTTTTTTTTCTTCTGTAAAATTTAATTTATCCTGATTACTACTCTAAAGTCTCGTAATGGTTGCCAAAAATGACCTAAATAAAGCCCAAATACGGCCCAATTGTTGTAAATGGAGATTCTTCGTCTTCTTTCCCGTTTTGGGAAGAACAGAAGAAGAATCTAACAAGAAACTGGAATTTGGGAAGAGACATTTCAGAAAAGTGATTGAGAAACAAACAAAATGGGAAGCGCACCAGCCCAGATTCCGACTAGCTTTGGCCATGAGCTTAGGGCTTGTCTTCGTTGCCGACTCGTCAAAACCTATGACCAGGTCTCTTCGATTCTTTCACTGTTTCTATTAGGGTTTTTTTTCTTTTATGGGTGTTTGATTTCTTCTTCTAAGCTCGCTTTTTGTTCAACAGTTCAGAGACGCTGGGTGTGAGAATTGTCCTTTCTTCAAGATGGAAGAGGATCACGAGCGTATTGTGGAGGTTACTACTCCTAATTTCAATGGGTATTTTTCCTGAGATCGAAACCCTTGATTTTGTATTATTCGCTTTCTTGGTTAGGCAAGTTTTTTTCTTTTATGGGTTCATCAATTCTAAGGTTTCAAAAGATCTATTAGTTATAAAGCTCTGAACTTTGAAGTGATTTTGCTTAGGATGAAATCAAAAACTCCTCTCTGAATGTATAAATTGATGCTTATTGGTTTCTGAGCTTTCATTAAACTTGCATTCTTATTGGAATATTGCTTTAAATTGTAACATAATTAGTGGCAAATTACACCCACAGCTTACTACTTTAAGAGTAGTTGTTTTCACAAATGAAGTGGTGTTTGTCTCTTTTTGTAAGTTAATATCTTCATCTGTACTGATATTAATTGTTTGCAGTATAATCTCTGTGATGGATCCAAGTAGAAGCTGGGCGGCTAGGTGGTTAAGAATCGGTATGTTGATCACTCTTTTTAACTATTGAATTTCCTTTTTGAGCTCAGCAAATAGCATAGCAACAATGTTTCTCATTATTATACTCTGATAGATTATAGCTGGTGAGATTACTGTTACGTTCATCAGCACATCTCTTTTGTATTAAAGAGTGACCATGAGGTCTCCAATGAAAGATGACCATACAAGAGATATGTGATTCCCTGTTTCTAGAAGAATATGGCTCAGAGGCCTAAATCTTATATAATATCTGAACGTAGCTTTAGATTCTCTTATGTGACTTTTCACGATTGTTTGGCTCCGTGTGTAAAATGCTTATATGATTAGCTGATTGCATGATCTTTGCTATATATTTACAGGGAAGTTTGCTCCTGGTTGCTACACTCTTGCTGTCTCAGAGCCACTCCCAGAGGAAATGCAGGTAATATATATCATCTTCAAACCTTACTTTGTGTTTCGAAATTAGAAACATGGGTCCCAAAAGAAAAACAGAAAGACCCAATTTCAGGCAGTTCACTGTGTTTTGGCTTTCTCTAACTTTGTTTTTCTTTCTTTCGCATTCTGGTGATTTGCTGCAGCACTTATGCCAAGAAGAGCGTGTACAATACATGCCGCCGAAACGCATGTGAAGCAAATCCATCAAGACAAAGACCAAGTACTAGTGTATTACTCTTTCTTATGTTAGCTTCATGTAACATTATCAGGTGCTTTTATGTATCTTCAATCTTGTGATGGGTCCATGTTGAAAATCTCCAAGAAGTCTTATTTCTTCGACTACCTTACCTTAGTTTTCATCCATATAAGGTCGTTAGTCCAAAATAAAAATAAACTTCTAGAACTCGAGAATATCAACTTTCACTTTATAACTTTCGTTTGAAGGAAAAAATATCATGAATTTATAGTTTTTAATTGTAAATTAACGTCTCAGGGATTTCCGACCAAATGCTTCTTCAAGAGCATCGTTTTTGTGTCAAAGTTTGCGAAAAACTCTTTTATCTTATGGTTTGAATCATGTAAACATATAAACTACAAGGCCAATCTTAGCTTTTTGGAATTAGGAAACTTTAGGTCTAACTAGGATATTTTTTATTGATAGTTTCTTCCATTGCTATGATAATTCTAATAAGAAAACTCTCCTTTAACTTAAGTATAGAGATATGAAGACAAACAGATGGCTCCTTGATCATTCCAAAAGAGATTTGACGGAAAAAACAAAAAAGTACTGAAAATGGCTTTTCAATTTCCACAAGAATATAATATAAAACAAAAAATCAGGGAACTCATTAAAAGGATAAATTATAACATGGAAAATTCTATAAGAAAAAATTGTAGTATAAAAAGAAATGATTTAACATAATTACCAATCAATTTCATGCAATTAAAAAACCTTACACGGAATTTCAATGAAAATAAAAAAAGTACGTGTATTCAATCTAACATTTGGAGTGATTTGTATTAAAATCACAAATTTTATGTTATTCAAACATAAATTTTAAAAAACCTTTTAAAACCTCATAGTATAGAACTAATTATTTGTAAATGAACATTAAATTGTTATTGGAAATATTTTAAGTAGTAGATTTTATGGTATTTTTAGTGATTTGAATATGTTTTGGTAGAGTTTCTTAGTTAAAAAAATAAAAATAAAAATCTCATAGTTTTAAGTGAGATTTCATAGAATTTTAAAAACAAGTCATAACAATTTGGTTAATTCACTCAAATCATGTAAAAACTCACTAAAACTCAAATCTTTCTAAATCCTCTTAAATATTAGATTCAATACATCCCTTAGAGTGGTCTATCCGGTTTTTCAACCCCTACAAATTTTATTGAGCAAGTTTATTTCACCTAATTCCTTAAAAGAAAGAAGGTAAAACTTAGCCCTTGTCGAAAGAATAGCACATCTCTTGTAGATCCAAAAGCATATTCTTCGGTTAGAATAATCCTAGTGTTATTATATGTTCATAGCATCATGTTAGTTTGATTTTCAACAAAGATATTATATTTTCTTAGAACAAAATAATCCAACAAGTCCACGATATCCGGATTTCGAAGGGAGTTTGCTTTTAGAATGAAAAATTGCCATTGGGTATAATATATTAATTAATTCCACGTGGCAGATCCCGCACGCCGTTATTATAAAGTATCTCTTCGTTAACATTCGAGTCTCCGGCGGCTTTCACACTAAAAAAACAGCGTTTTCAGGTAAAATCAAAATCTCTCCGATCATCTCTTGCGTCTTTCGAAATTCGTTAGATCCATTCGGAAATCGTGTATCGGATCTAATAGTCGGTGATCGCTTGTATACTAAGAATCGGTGTAGAATCTCTGTTTTTTTGTATCGCCTTTGTCCCTTTCCCGTTAGGATAGATCTCTCTCTGAGAAAATGCCGATCATGATTTTAGGTTTTTGATTCTTTTATCCAAGATTTGATTGATGTTTATAGCAGGTGAGATTCGAAGGAGGTTTTTGGGGATTCGAAGAAATGTCGAACATAGACATAGAAGGGATATTGAAGGAGCTACCTAATGATGGGAGGACTCCAAAGACGAAGATAGTTTGCACACTAGGTCCTGCGTCTCGGACTGTTCCTATGGTTGAGAAGCTTCTCAAAGCGGGCATGAATGTCGCTCGATTCAATTTCTCTCATGGCAGCCATGAGTACCACCAGGAGACTCTTGACAATCTCCGCACCGCTATGCAGAATACTGGCATTCTCGCTGCTGTTATGCTTGATACAAAGGTTTTTCTTTCTCTTCTTTTTTTCACTGTTTTTGTTATGCTTGAGCTTGAGCTCGGAAACTGTTTGATGTTTAAAGTGTCTTTGGTTGCTGTTTGAGTTTCTTCTAGTCAAGTTTCCGAGCATAAACTTTGGGCATTTAGTGTTCACATTTTGCTTGTTATTGTTATTGTCAGAAGCAGATCTTTATTGATGCCATTGGCTCAGAGTAGCAACCGTTAGATCTTATGTGTTGTTTTGAAAAATCATTAGTCTGTGTTTACAACCTTTTCAATACATAATCACAGGGGCCTGAGATTCGTACCGGTTTCTTGAAAGATGGTAACCCTATACAACTAAAGGAAGGTCAGGAGATCACTATTAGCACTGATTATGACATCAAGGGTGATGAGAAAACGATTTCCATGAGCTACAAAAAGCTTCCAGTGGATGTGAAGCCCGGACATACCATACTTTGTGCAGATGGAAGCATAAGTCTAGCTGTACTGTCATGTGATCCAAAGTCTGGAACTGTACTATGTCGATGTGAAAATACAGCAATGCTGGGGGAAAGAAAGAATGTGAATCTCCCCGGTGTTATTGTTGATCTCCCCACTTTGACTGACAAGGATGTAGAAGACATTCTTAAATGGGGTGTTCCAAACAAGATCGATATGATTGCTCTTTCGTTTGTTCGCAAAGGTTCAGATCTTGTTAATGTCAGGAAAGTACTTGGATCACATTCCAAGAGTATAATGTTGATGTCCAAGGTAACAACGCACACACGCACCTTATTTCATTTGTGGCTAAGTAAGCTGTCTGAAGGTATGAGATCTGATTTTTTGTTCGGTTTGAAATTTCTAAGGTTGAGAACCAGGAAGGTGTGCTGAATTTCGACGAGATCTTGCGTGAAACGGATGCATTCATGGTTGCTCGTGGTGATCTTGGGATGGAAATTCCGATAGAGAAGATCTTCTTGGCTCAAAAGATGATGATCTACAAGTGTAACCTTGCTGGTAAACCGGTGGTCACAGCCACTCAAATGCTCGAGTCTATGATCAAATCACCACGGCCAACACGAGCTGAAGCCACGGATGTAGCAAACGCGGTTCTTGATGGCACGGACTGCGTCATGCTCAGCGGTGAAAGCGCTGCAGGAGCGTACCCTGAAATAGCAGTGAAAACAATGGCTAAAATTTGCATCGAAGCAGAATCATCTCTGGACTACAACACAATCTTCAAGGAGATGATTAGAGCCACTCCACTTCCAATGAGCACACTGGAGAGTCTTGCATCATCCGCTGTAAGAACCGCAAACAAAGCCAAGGCTAAACTCATCATCGTGTTGACCCGAGGAGGTACAACAGCGAAATTGGTGGCCAAGTATAGACCAGCTGTTCCAATTCTCTCGGTTGTTGTTCCGGTTTTCACCAGCGATACCTTTAACTGGAGTTGCAGCGACGAGTCACCGGCGAGGCATAGTTTGATATACAGAGGTTTGATTCCGGTTTTGGCTGAAGGATCTGCAAAAGCGACTGATAGCGAATCTACAGAGGAAATTATTGAGTCTGCTTTGAAGTCGGCGACTGAGAAAGGACTGTGTAACCATGGTGATGCTGTGGTGGCTCTGCACCGTATCGGAGCTGCTTCGGTTATCAAGATCTGTGTGGTCAAGTGATTTCTTCTCAAATCATCATCTTTTGAAGGTTTATGCTTCTTGATGAAATAAATAACAGGAAATAGGTTCCTGAGAGTGTTTTGGAACTTATGATTTTTGCTCTTATTACAGTTTAACTAAGCAAATAGTAGCATTTTGGCTTCTTATTAAGGCTCGGCTTTCTCATCATTTTTGGTTAATTCATGTCTGACAACAATTTTCTATATAATTGTTTTTCTTGGAAAATATCTGAAAACAGAATGATGACTTTTGTGAAGTATTATAAAACTTAGGGGGACATATTGGATTGATGAATTAGATTTATTTTTACGATGAAGAAAACTTTATTTTTACGATGAAGGAAACGAACGCCTGAGATTTGCTTAAACCAATTTGTTGATTCGAGATGTAATGTTAGGGCATCTCCAACCCATCTCTATTTTTGGCTCCAATCTCTATTTTAGAGTCAATTCTTCTCCAACCCAACTCTATTTTAGAGCCAAAAATAGAGTTTTTAATATTTGGCTCTTGAGTCAACTCTATTTTTTTGTTTATGACTCTATTTTTAACTCTAAAATAGAGTGGGGGAGTAAAACTCAATTCCAAAATAGAATTGTTCTATTTTAGAGTAAAAAATAGAGCAATACATTGGAGATGGTCATAGACTTCTCCGACTCAACAAGAAAATTTTCGCGAAAGGGCGCCGTTCTTTACAAATCAATTTTCAAAGCAAAGGAGGGAACATACGGGAATAAGGCGAAACGGTGCCGTTCTGAATATAGCGTTTGGGATTATCCGGATCAGGATTCCACTGGATCTCGCTAACGTTTGGCGACTCGACAAACGCAACCGTGAACTCACCCATCTTCTCCATCTTCCCACGCTTCCCAGCTCTGAGAACGAGCTCACTGTTTCGAACGTACGAGAATATCCCATTGGTGAGCTTCACGATATCGCCAGCCTCGAACGCGTCGCACTCGTCTCCCCACATCTGTATGTGAACCGCCGCCGGAACTATGTCCTTGAGAAACACGTGCATCTTTCTAAAATCTCCAAAAACTGAAACTTGTATATCTACAAATCAAAGGAAGAACATTTTGGTTAGAGAAAACATCTACCACTATCATCTAATTCTAACTATCCAAAATCTTTTTATATTTATAACGTCTTTGCTTCCAGACATTTGTATATCTACCCAACTTGAAACTTTTTTTTTGAGTTTGAAAAGCAAAAAAAAAACAACTCAAAAATTCATTCAGACATTTAGTCGAACACCTGATCTGCGATATATATTTATCTTTTTCTAATAACTCTGAATTCATCACGATTTCTTATAGATTACTTATAATAATCAGCTTATGGATTCCAATCTACATAATTTCATGATCATCTCTACCACTAACCATTGTTTGCAAACCTAAACTAGAGAAACATTTACCGTTTAGAGCACAGAGACACTTCGAAGTCGGTAACAGAGACGTAAAAGAGACCCAAGATCGAGGAGACAACGGTGCGACGGTGACTGAGAAAACGCCGGCGACGAAAAGAAAAACGCCGGCAACGAAGAGAAAAACGTCGGAAACCAGCCAATGTAACTTTTTTAAACAGACATGGGCAAAATCGAATTTAGTCACTTTAAGGCCGGTTTTGAGTTGGTTTTCGTTTTCTGGTCCAATAGACCGGTTTGATTCCAATTCCAAATTTAAATACAATTCCCGATTGCTTTTTTTTTTATGGTTGGCAAGCAAGAGAAAGAGTTTGGAGTTGGACTCTTTCTCTTGCTTGCCAACCATAAAAAAAAAGCAATCGGAATTGTATTTATCGAGCAATGTTTTAAAATTACATTGACCAGTCTTTTATGAGTTCGATTTGAATTTCTGAAATGTTGTAATTAAATTTATCCCATGAACAGAAAATTAAACGAAACAATTAAAAATTCAAAAATAATTGAAAAAGTGAATATAATAGCCGTCGAAGGTGGCTAGTTGGGCCGTCACGGCCTTCGAAAAGCCACACTATCCTTCCTTCCCCTTTTATATTTCCTTCTCCTCTCTTCTTCACCAACCCTCTCGTAGTCTCCGCCTCCTCCTTCTTCCTTCATTCTCTCTCTCTGTAAGTTTCAGACTCTGAGATTTGATTCGTTTTCCTTATGCTCTTTCTCTGATAGTTGTTTCGGTGTTTCTCGTGTTTGATCTGATGAGCGATATCTGTAGATCAAATCTGTTGTTTTTATTATGAGTTCCTTGTGGGGACAAAAAAAAAAAAAAAAAAAAACTTCTCTAACAAAATATCTTCTGATTCGATTTCTTTCAATTGAATGGGTATTGCGATTGAAATAAAGTCGAATCGGTTAGATATTTGTACAGTTAATCTTAGTTTCAAGTAATATTGATCTTGCTTAGACTCTAGTTGATGAGAACCAAACATGTTTAGTGATTCATCATCAAGTTAGAGATAGTCATTAGGTCTGTTTTTTTTTTGTTTGGAGCATCGAGTGAAGATCTTTATAAGCTTTCTATTAATCATTAGATCTTTATAAGCTTTCTAAAAAAATAAGAGTTTGGAGTTGGACTCTTTCTCTTGCTTGCCAACCATAAAAATAAAGCAATCGGAATTGTATTTAAACTTGGAATTGGAATCAAACCGGTCTATTGGACCAGAAAACGAAAACCAACTCAAAACCGGCCTTAAAGTGACTAAATTCGATTTTGCCCATGTCTGTTTAAAAAAGTTACATTGGCTGGTTTCCGACGTTTTTCTCTTCGTCGCCGGCGTTTTCTCAGTCACCGTCGCACCGTTGTCTCCTCGATCTTGGGTCTCTTTTACGTCTCTGTTACCGACTTCGAAGTGTCTCTGTGCTCTAAACGGTAAATGTTTCTCTAGTTTAGGTTTGCAAACAATGGTTTGTGGTAGGGATGATCATGAAATTATGTAGATCGGAATTCATAAGCTGATTATTATAAGTAATCGATAAGAAATCGTGATGAATTCAGAGTTCTTAGAAAAAGATAAATATATATTGCAGATCAGGTGTTCGACTAAATGTCCAAATGAATTTTTGAGTTGTTTTTTTTTGGCTTTTCAAACTCAAAAAAGAAAGTTTCAAGTTGGGTAGATATACAAATGTCTGGAAGCAAAGACGTTATAAATATAAAAAGATTTTGGATAGTTAGAATTAGATGAGTGGTAGATGTTTTCTCTAACCAAAATGTTCTTCCTTTGATTTGTAGATATACAAGTTTCAGTTTCTAGAGATTTTAGAAAGATGCACGTGTTTCTCAAGGACATAGTTCCGGCGGCACAGAACAACATAAACACGCGTTTCATCATCCTCGAGAAAGCCAGATCGGCGGCGAACGGGAAGACTTGTATCGCATTGGCGGCGGATGAAACGGCGGCGGTTCACATACAGCTGTGGGGAGACGAGTGCGACGCGTTCGAGGCTGGCGATATCGTGAAGCTCACCAATGGGATATTCTCGTACGTTCGAAACAGTGAGCTCGTTCTCAGAGCTGGGAAGCGTGGGAAGATGGAGAAGATGGGTGAGTTCACGGTTGCGTTTGTCGAGTCGCCAAACGTTAGCGAGATCCAGTGGAATCCTGATCCGGATAATCCCAAACGCTATATTCAGAACGGTGCCGTTTCGCCTTATTCCCGTATGTTCCCTCCTTTACCTTGAAAATTGATTTGTAAAAAACGGCGCCCTTTCGCGAAAATTTTCTTGTTGAGTCGGAGAAGTCTATGACCATCTCCAATGTATTGCTGTATTTTTTACTCTAAAATAGAACAATTCTATTTTGGAATTGAATTTTACTCCCCCCACTCTATTTTAGAGTTAAAAATAGAGTCATAAACAAAAAAATAGAGTTGACTCTAGAACCAAATATTAAAAACTCTATTTTTGGCTCTAAAATAGAGTTGGGTTGGAGAAGAATTGACTCTAAAATAGAGATTGGAGCCAAAAATAGAGATGGGTTGGAGATGCCCTAACATTACATCTCGAATCAACAAATTGGTTTAAGCAAAAGTCGTTCGTTTCCTTCATCGTAAAAACAAAGTTTCCTTCATCGTAAAAATAAATCTAATTCATCAATCTAATATGTCCCCCTAAGTTTTATAATACTTCACAAAAGTCATCATTCTGTTTTCAGATATTTTCCAAGAAAAACAATTGTATAGAAAATTGTTGTCAGACATGAATTAACCAAAAAAGATACAATAGCCTTCTGGCTACAAAAATGAATGTTCAAATATATGTTCCCCCACTGTGTTCGGAAATTTTAACAGACCGAAAAACCTAGGCTAGCACGGTAAGAAATTAGTACTTGAATATAAAGACTCGATAGTGTACGCTAAGTGATAAAAAAATGATCCAAAGCTTGTACATTGAGTTGCCTAATGGCTCCTACACGCTTAAGAAATAATTTATTTATAGACGGTGAGTATCTTACGTAATGATTAAAAAAACGTTTAAAAACTCAAACTCAAAGTGCAAACTAAATCCTCCTCCAATTTCTCTCATTTTCAGATATTCAAGTAATTAAGAGGAGACCGTTCAAAAAAAAGCATGCAACTTCAAAATGATAATAATATCGCAAATGAATATATAGAGAAACTGTAGCACTTACTACAGAGCAACGAGTCTCCATTCTTTATATCCTTCTCAACGCAGCTGGCATGATAAACTTTTGGACAGTCCCTGTATGATAAGCAAGCTCAATGAGGTCCAAAGGTAGATAGATGCTAAAGGTCACAACAGACAATGCTAAAGTATTCATCTTGGCGATCTTTTTCAGGATGAAATTGTTGACTTGCATGCAGATATCAGATTATCAATCAATAAATATTTACAAGGCTGATACAAATCCTTTGTCCCGTTATAAAATATAATCCAACTAGTTTCAGACAGACTTGAAACTGATGAATCCTAATTATAAAATAATCAACCCTCAAAGATCCAGAAATCAAGAACATGCAAAGAAACAAAAACAACTTAATCCTCTACCGAAACAGCAGCACTGTGTTTTCTCTGATTTAGCCTTAACGAGGGCATGAAAATCTCTGAAATAAAAAGACGAGTGTAGAGAGAAAGAGACTGACTTGTAGTCACAGAGCATTAGGCTTCCGCCATCTTTGCAGACAAAGCACCAGTCATCGCACTCCTTCTCCTCCTCCTCCTCCTCCTTCTCATCATCATCAACATCCACTATCTCCACCGCATCCATATCTCTCGCCATCGCAAGAAGAAACCGATTGACAATTTTGAGGAAATCCCGATTTTAGGCGGAAACTAGCAGAATAAATAGCGCCAGATTTTAGGCCTCCAATTTTTAACCAAACGCCAAACGCCAACGCGACTTTTTGATATACTTTCTCTCTATTATACCCCCCTAATATCTTTCATTTACGCACGAATTTCGTAAAATGTAATACTTTTTGGGGGTCCACAGTGTAATGTTTTTCTCGTGATCTTGGAACTCGTTCCCAAGAAAGTCTTCTTTTGAAAAAAGTTGCGTTTTACAGTCTGACAATTATAGTATTTTATTGTTAAGAAGAAAAATACAGTATGATCTTTAGATAATATCGAACGAACCAAGCAGGTTTATGAATTAAGTGATATTTATTGTTTCGATTCCCCATTTGAAATGTCTCTCTGGATCGATAGCTGGAATTTGTGGTTGGAGTTTCCGAATACACAAATTATAAAACAACAGTCCAAAGATAAGTAAAGTTGAGCTACATTTTTAATAAAGGTGTAATCTAGTAGTATTATGTTTGTTTCAGATGTTAAAATTCATTTTTTTACCTATCCTAATTCATTTTCTTTTCTAATAAAAATATAAAATATATTTGTACTTGTGAATGTAGATAAAATTACACTTTTTAAATATACGTTGTAGATTGCAATGATCTTCAAATCTTTTGCAGATCGAACAAAAGTCTCAATAGGTGAAGAATCGTATGACGATATATAAAGGGACGAGCATAAGAACATATTCAAGTTCAAGCATAGTATATATTAATACATATTGATATCATTCTTCCGTATATATTCTAACTCTGCTTCTTCCTCAAATTATGTTTTCTTTTTTTCCTAACCTAATTTTATTTTCCTTTAAAATATCTATCTTTTTCTCTTCATCCTTTCTTTTACAAGCATGCTTTCTATTTTAACCAAGAGAAATCTCATATTTTCAATACATGATGTTTTAACAAAGATTTTTTTTTTTTTTAAAGACCCTATATTTGCTAAACATTACTTGGTCATTTTTAACGACTGCTTGGTCGGAGACTAGGAGTGTGCATTCGGATCCTCGGATCGGGTATTTAGGGTTTAGAGATTTAGATACCGATCGGGTATTTTAAAAGTTTGGATCGGATTCGGTTCGGATTCAAATCGGATCGGGTATTTTTTTTAAGATCTGAAATTTTTCAGATATTTTCGGATCCAAAAGTATCCACAATACCCGAAATCCGAGACAAAACACAAAAACATGAATCTTCATTTCAATAAAACTAATATACTTTCAAACCAAAAATATCCAAAATACCCGAAAAATTCAGAAAAAAACAAAATAGTTGTATTTGATATACCTATAATATCAAAAATATACCTCAAATACCTGAAATACCCAAAAAAATAATTAATATATTCGGGTTTATAGCTGTACTTTTGGGTATTTGGGTTATATCAAGTCTAAATATAATTAATTTATTTGAGTATATAATTATACTTAGGGTATTTCGGATACCCATTCGGTTTTCTGTTTAGTACCGGTTCGGGTTCGGTTTTTGGGGTATGGAAATTTAGGATCCGATCGGGTATTTTAAAATTTTGGATCGGGTTCGGTTCGAGTATTTTCGGATATGGATTTTTTGCCCAACCCTATCAGAGACTTCAAAATGATTAAAGAAAAATCTATATTTTAAAGAAGAAAATGTTTTCCTTCTTTCTAAAAAAAAAAGGAAAAGAAAATGTTTTAGGAGTTTTTTATCCATCAAACTGAATTTTGTTCTCAGTTTTCCTTTACTCTCAGACTTGATTGAGGTTTCCATCAGTTTTTTTTGTTCAAAATAAATATATATTTTAGTTTGCAAAAAAAATATGTTTTCTCTAAGGTCAGAGATGAGAGGAATATATACAAAAATGCCCTTTTGCATTGCCATCGTCCAGAATAGTGGAATATAATCTGAACAAGTGGAACCTTCTTACACATGCTTCTGTCTATTCCTACATCAGATGCCATTTTCCCAAACATAATTAAGTTATTAATTAAGTAAATGGCTCGTTTTAAAATACTGATTCATTCAAAACATTCTTTAAGAGTTTTTGTTTGTAGGTTCATTCATTTCACGTTTTAGTCTCATTCACAACGAAGTCCCACACTTGCAAAAGAGATCACCAAAAATAAAGAGGCAAAAAAAAAGAAACACACCACCGATTAAGAAATAAAAGATGTTTCAACTTAGTGGGATTCTCTTTCCCTCAAAGCAGCATTTCTTCTTCTTCTTTACATCAGCGACGTAAACAAAATAATATGGAAAATACCTTTTGTGGGTCCACTAAATGCACTAACTTCTAAAAGAGTCATCTTCTTTAGATAAATTTTTTATTGGCTTCATTATTACACAAATCCTCCATTTCTCTTCACAGCCCATGTTTTTGTTCTCTTGTGTTTAGAGTGTTTCAGCTTATCTATGGCTCAGTCAGGTACTAAAAGCTTCTAACACTTTAATGTCTATTTTTCACCATTATATATTAATTAGGCTTCTTGGTTTTTGTTATTTTATACTATGTATTATATAACTTTATTGCTTCTTTTAGTTTCAAGTTACCAAATATTTGGTACATATTTAGTTGGAAACAGAGAAGTTTTTGAACATCAATAGCAAAGAGTGAAAGACACAATTATAAAACGTACTACTGTTCTTGATGCTTATAAGCTTTCATTTTCTTAATGTTTTGGCTTCAAATGAGCTCTGGTGTGAAAGTTATTGATTGATCTGACAATGTTTCACATCAAAAACAAACAAAGCTGTTAATAGATAACTAGACCCACGAATCGGTTTTTTCTTTTATTTGCTTACTAATGTTCTGTTAACAATGTTTGATCACAAGGGTTATGTATTTCTTGTAAAAGAGTTAATTTTTTTTCCAGTCGATCATTGTGTTTGATGTTATTGTGTCAGTAGAAAGAAAAAAAAACTCTGAAGTGAGTTTGATTGATTTCATCTTTATATAACAATTCTTGTGATATATAATAAATTGCAGGGAACGGTGAAAGATTTCGCAATCCTCTAAGAAGTCGAAGAGAATTCATTCAAAGAGATTGTTGTAGACAGAAATTAATCTTACAATGCTTCATGGCCTTTGCTTTTGTGGGAATCACTTCTTCATCAACTCAACCAAATATCGAAGGTAATTTCCTTTTATATATATATAAATCAATGATCTTAATTATGGTATTAACTGATTTACTTCTTGTTCATATGCTAGGAGGAGCTTTGTTGCAGCTCAGAGACTCACTTAATGATTCGAGCAATCGTCTTAGATGGACACGTGATTTCGTGAGCCCTTGCTTTAGTTGGTCTTATGTCACCTGCAGAGACCATAGTGTTGTTGCTCTGTAAGATCACTTGTCAAGTTTTAGTTTCCGAGATTTCGCATTGTGTTGAGACTATTTTGTATCAATTTGTAGAAGTCTTGCCACAAATGGATTCACCGGAACACTCTCCCCAGCTATTACAAAACTGAAGTTCTTGGTTACACTGTAAGACATGACAAACCATTTCCACTAACGAGATGATTCTCTATAGAATATTCCACTAATCATAATTAATATTGTTCTTGATGCCTTTAATGCAGAGAGTTACAAAACAATAGTTTATCTGGTGCCTTACCAGATTATCTTGGGAACATGTTTAATCTACAGACTTTAAACCTATCAATGAACAGTTTCAGCGGCTCTATACCCGCGAGCTGGAGTCAACTCTCTAATCTAAAGCACTTGTAAGTCCATGCGAAACTCTCTTATGAAATGTGAGTTTATGAGATTTTATGGCTTTGATCAAACAATGAAATTTTATTCACAGGGATCTCTCATCCAATAATCTAACAGGAAGCATCCCAACACAGTTCTTCTCAATCCCAACATTCGAGTAAATTCTCTTTTTCTTTTTTTTTCTCATGAGTCTAACTTAATAAATTCTCTTCTCAATCCCAACATCCGAGTAATCCAACAGGAAGCATCCCAACACAGTGACTTCTCACTAGCTACAGTATATATAATCACCTTTTGTGATTCCTTCAGTTTTTCAGGAACTCATCTCATATGTGGTAAAAGCTTGAATCAGCCTTGTTCATCGAGTTCTCGTCTTCCAGGTTCTTAGCTATTTCTTCTTCATCCAATCTACATACTAACAGAACAGACTTTAACTTTGTATCTCTAAGTGCAGTCACATCCTCCAAGAAAAAGCTAAGAGATATCACTTTAACTGCAAGTTGCGTTGCTTCTATAATCTTATTCCTTGGAGCTATGGTTATGTATCATCACCATCGTCTTCGCAGAACCAAAAACGACATCTTCTTCGATGTAGCTGGTACATATATTTATAATCAAATGTGTCTCATTCATTAGATCACTCTCTTAAACAAAAGTTATTTTTCTTGCAAAAATTAATGCAGGTGAAGATGACAGGAAGATTTCCTTTGGACAGCTAAAAAGATTCTCTTTTCGCGAAATCCAGCTCGCAACAGATAGTTTCAACGAGAGCAATTTGATCGGACAAGGAGGATTTGGAAAAGTGTACAGAGGTTTGCTTCCAGACAAAACAAAAGTTGCTGTGAAACGCCTTGCGGATTACTTCAGTCCAGGAGGAGAAGCTGCGTTTCAAAGAGAGATTCAGCTCATAAGCGTTGCGGTTCATAAGAATCTCTTACGCCTTATTGGCTTCTGCACAACTTCCTCCGAGAGAATCCTTGTGTATCCATACATGGCAAATCTTAGTGTCGCATATCGACTAAGAGGTATTACACATAGCTTCTCTGTCCTCTTCAATCGACTTAGATTCTATTATGTGTTAAAGAGAATTGTTGTACATTTTGTAGATCTGAAGACGGGAGAGGAAGGATTAGACTGGCCAACGAGGAAGCGTGTAGCATTTGGTTCAGCTCACGGTTTAGAGTATCTACACGAGCATTGTAACCCGAAGATCATACACCGCGATCTCAAGGCTGCAAACATACTTTTGGACAACAATTTTGAGCCTGTTCTTGGAGATTTTGGTTTAGCTAAGCTTGTGGACACATCGCTGACTCATGTCACAACTCAAGTCCGAGGCACAATGGGTCACATTGCGCCAGAGTATCTCTGCACAGGAAAATCATCAGAGAAAACTGATGTTTTCGGTTACGGTATAACACTTCTTGAACTCGTTACTGGTCAGCGCGCAATAGACTTTTCACGCTTGGAAGAAGAGGAAAATGTTCTCTTACTTGATCATGTAAGACTCTTTTTAAGCTTTCTTCTTTTTGAAAGGACATGAAACTAATCTTTAGGTTTTTGATGTGTATGAAACAGATAAAGAAGCTGCTGAGAGAACAGAGACTTAGAGACATTGTTGATAGCAAATTGACTACGTATGACTCCAAAGAAGTTGAAACCATAGTTCAAGTGGCTCTTCTCTGCACACAAGGCTCACCAGAAGATAGACCAGCGATGTCTGAAGTGGTTAAGATGCTTCAAGGGACTGGTGGTTTGGCTGAGAAATGGACTGAGTGGGAACAACTTGAAGAAGTTAGGAACAAAGAAGCATTGTTGCTTCCGACTTTACCAGCTACTTGGGATGGAGAAGGATCCACCGTTGATCAAGAATCTATCAGATTATCCTCAGCAAGATGAAGGAGAAAGATATTTGAAAACAAACTTTGCTCTACAGAAGATAAACTTATTAGAAAGTGTATTTGAGCTGCTAATTGTATTGAAACAGGTGGGAAAACGAAGAAAAACACAACCTTGATTTGTGTAATAGATCATATAATATGCATAACATATACCTAGTTGTTTTGTTTTTTTGTATATATAAATTGGTTATTGTGGTATGATAATATCATAATGAAGGTTGTTACAGTTTTGTTCAAGCTTTCTTCTGGTTTTTGCTCTGTTTTTAGAAACGATGTTACGTCGTTAGCAAGTTATAAAATTTTGAGCTCAGTCCTTCAAATTTCGTTGGTTTTTAAAATTTATCTTAAACTTTGTATTCTCACATTTTCCCCAAAATATGACAATTTGCTAGATGTATAACTACATTCCACATATGTTGATTATAGATAATAAATAGTGTACTAACTATATCTCACGGAATTTGTTAGTAATACAATGACAAAACAAACAAAATTATATCTCTGCATACTTACATTGTTTTTGTTACGATCATTATTTGTTTGAAGAGTGCCGTCAAAGAGAATTATGTAACCACATACCAATTGGTGATTAGGCATTCTCAATCATCTAAATGTTATTATATATAATTGAGTTTCGATCTCGTGATGAGGGAGAGAATTCAGATTTCAGATTCATAACAACAGAACTTTCATGGATTAGGCCATATTCTTAAACTCTAGATCCTCTGATGCTAAAGGCAAAATACAAATCAATACTATAGAATTTTTTTTTTTTTTTTTTTAATTTGTGTTGTACTTTGTGTGCGTTTAATGAAGACGTAAGCGGTCAGTGAAAAAGAGTCGTGGTCACTTTCTCCCTCGTAAACCGGGCTGTTTTTCTCGGTTATTGGTGCTTGGTTTCCGCTGACACCGACATGTCCGGTTCTCAGGTAACTTTGCTCTCCACCGCCCGATTCAACTATAAATGGACGATCCAGATCTTCTTTTTCCTCTTCTATCTCTTTGTTTTGCTTTTACGTGTTCTTCGGTATTTTTCCTGTGCCTCTCAGTCACACCCTAAATAACCAAATTCAAAACCCAAATATAAATATAAACATACCTTTAGCCACTAGATCAGCACCTTAAAATATTTAAATTACACTAATCTACCCAAATAAACATACCTCTTTGCTCTAATCTCTCGTTAGAATAACGGTCAGCGTATTTTGTATAATCAATAAAAATGTATCAAAATATTAAAAATTTATGCCAATTAGCTAGCTCTATCATTTCATATTATTGTTGTTCTTTCACTTCTTTTAGTAGGATAAAAAACAGATCTTCTTGATTGAAAAATAACGATGATATATATATGTACATGCATAAATAATATAAACAAGTAAATTGGTGCCACAAGAAAACACAGTTGATTACATTGATATGAAATATGATCTACCAAAAAAAATATTGAAATATGATCTACAAGAGGAATTTTTGGCACGGACCGATGTGAAGACAAAACCAATGTTTTGTCGTTTTCAGAGCAATTAATATGTATGTAAATTGCATCACCCCATGTAGGTACCACAATACATATACGTTGATACGTATATAGTATATTGCTAATAATACGTACATATTACGTATATATTGCATGGCCCATGATATCTAAACCTACGTTACTCCGGCTTGGATATTGTAATTGGTATGAAAATATTGGAGTATTGTTTTTTTTTTATTCATTTTTTGCAAAATGGAAGAAAAATTAAATAAACATGATCAACAAAACTTGGTCACTAGTAAGAGCCTATAACATCTCAAGTCATTTATGTACCATTACATGAAATGGTAAAACGACCTCAGAAATGTAAAAGCATACAACTACTCTAATTTATAACTAAAAAGGACAAAAACTTAGTAAGCCGTTGAGGTGAAGCCAAAAGTAATAATAGTGTAATTATAAATCGGGACGAAGGTACTTGTCTTGCATTCAATACACTAGACATGTGTATATATACACACTTACCGTTATGTATGTGTTTATAATTGAGTTTATCTACAAAACCAAAAAAGATCCTATAGTTAGCATGTAACTTTGTCTTAGCAAAAAAAAAAGCATGTAACTTTGGCAATGGAAATCAATATTCGGTCTAGAAATTACAACAAATTGTTCGAATCTAAATTACTTTGCTTATACAATTATATATGTGTATAATTATATGTATATGTGTGTGTGTGCAGATATAGTTTTGGGGACTTGACAGGGATTTTAAATAAGAGGAAGATTGCTGTTGGCCTCGGAAATGACGGTTATTAAATATATATAAGAAACAATTAAAGACAATTCTGAATATATTTTTTCAGAGTAAATTAATTTAAAACATGAAAAGGGTTTGATCTTTGAATGTACTAACTTGGAGTATGTCGGATTTTACCACTCTGGATTCCACTGTGAAAATTCTATTTTAGGTAACCCTACACTCATCATATAAAGACAATAGCCAAAATTAATCAAAAACTATAAAACCAAAATTACTAATTCAGTGAAAGAAAATACAAAAGAAAAATCTAGGGTTTAGATCTTTTGTCCTCTCTATAAATAGAAGAAACTACGAGGGTCTCTTGCCCTGTCACATGCTTCCTTCCTTCCTATTCTTTTTTCATAAATTAGTTGATCACTTTCTTGTCTTCTTCTTCTTCTTACTGTGAAGCGATTTAGGGTTTAGAGGAATGTTGTTTGGCTCGAGGTCATGAAGAGTAATTCTTTAACCAAATACAAGACTCTAAATGATTCTCGGACCAGGCTTCATTCCCCTCAACCTATTTATCGCATTTCCCCCAAAAATTTTCACTTTTTTACATCACCTGATCTCATCACGGTCATTTGATTCATGGTGTAGAATATGTTGACATGCATACATATGTTTCTGAAGCTCATTGGTTATATCTATAGATCCGTTTTATGAATCATGTTATATATAGTTAAAATTATTATATAACCATCGCCTGACAAACTCTTAAAATAGCTAGAACTATGTTCTCTAAAATATCCACCATTTTTTTTCTTCTATGTTTCATTGTTTCCCTTTGAAAGGTTTCGAGCGTTTTTTTTTGTTAAAGGTTTCGAGCGTCTTTCTTACGCAGGGTTTGTAGCCATTCTTTTTACTATAAAAAAATAACAAAAGAGATATGGATCTATGCATGTAAATCTTGTTTTTTAGACAATTTCAGAGGTATTTCATTTTACCTTCCTTTTTTAACGTTTGATATTCATTCATATTAACTTTGGGAAAAATGACGTTACATAATCATGAAACAACAATCTTGTCTATTCGCCATTTTTCCCTTTTCACATCTATGAGTTCCGTTAATGATTTTTTCCAACCTTTCAATATATAAAACTATTGAATTAATTGTACGTTATTTATTTTTGGTCAAAATTTGTAGTACGTTTGAAAAATTAATACATATATCAATGTATCAACGGAGGTGGAAAAAGTAAAGAAAAAGAAGAAGGTTTAATACAAGGAGCAAAAGAAACCTTTGCACGTGAATGATTTGGAAATTATGGCTTTCCGCAATACTAAAAGTCTCGTCAAGTTGAAATGTTATTACACGTAATTGGAAACTATCTTTTTGTACTTTCGTGTTGTTGCCTTGTTGGAGATTATATTGCGTAAACGAGTTTTAATTCCCAGATTGTTGATCCCGTGGATCACTAAGTATGTTTAAAGGATGATTAGGGGACGGGAGGTGAGATTTTCGTTAATAGAGCAATTTAACCACGATTAAGACAGGTCGGGAGAAATATGAGTAGGCCGGGGGCCGCGTTTCGTTTTATTGATGAAAGAAAGGTGAACACTTTTGAATTACGAACTGGTTCCGAAGGACGTCCAGTTCGGCGTTCTAAAGTGTTGTCTTGTTACAAAGAGGTCGGATAACTCGTCGAAGGTGAGAGTAAAAATCAGAGACCCCCCTCATTAATGACATATGAGGGGTATATATAGTCGGGATCGGCTTCCTGCTCCCCGGAATCTCGGGCCACGTGTCGCCTGCGGCCTCTTTTGCGGGTAAGGTGGCCTAGGAGGCGTGTCCCGGCTTTCGAGGGGAGAGGTCATGATGAGCTCGGCGTGGCGTGTTGCAGAGCAGTGCACTGTTTTACCAACTCTGCTCCACCTGCTCCCTCCTGCCCTTGTCAGCTCTGCAGGGTTGGTGGGACGTTGGGTGGAAGGCACGTCCCTACGCGGGTAGGGTATTGCCTTACCGACTCCCACGCACCTATTCTTCTGACACTTCCTGCTCTGGCGGGGCGTCAGTGCGGGCCCGGGGCACGTTGCTTTCAGGTCGGCTACCGAGCTGAAGAGCGGTCTTGCAGGTCGGTGGCATTGAGTCCGGTGACCGTACTGAAGAACGACCTTTCCTAAGATGGGCCTAACTAATTGGGGGTGCTAGGCCCACCTCCAACACAGATTGCGACTGATTGATTGTTTTTTCATGAAACAAGCCTAAGAGATAGAGAGAGAGAGAGAGAGAGAGAGAGAGAGAGAGAGAGAGAGAGAGAGAGAGAGAGAGAGAGAGATTGGACGTTATTTGTGAGTGACATCAAATAGATGAGAGCCAAATGATCCAGTTGCTTTCTTTGGGGTGGGACTAATAGTTTCGATAGAATAAGGGGTAAATAATAATTTCAAAAAGTTAGTAAGCATTTTTGCAATTTAAATCGTCTGTTATGAAAAAAAAAAGTCCATCGTCAAGTTTTCTTTTTCCATGAAGCATATGAAGTTGCTAGAATGGTAACGAAAAAGAAAAACAGCAAAAACTGATGATTTGTTAGCAAATAAACTGATGATTTGTTACAAAAAAACTAACTCGTTTCTCGTTCTGATCTCGTTGCTCGTTCTGATCTCGTTGCTCGTTCTGATCATATGAAGTTGCTAGAATGGTAACGAAAAAGAAAAACAGCAAAAACTGATGATTTGTTAGCAAATAAACTGATGATTTGTTACAAAAAAACTAACTCGTTGCTCGTTCTGATCTCGTTGCTCGTTCTGATCATCATATAGTTATCTTGTGTTGTTTAGGGTTCTAGGTTTTACGAATTTTCTAGGTTTTACTTCATAGTTCTAGGTTATCCCGTTGTTCAGATCATCATAGTGTATTCCATTGTTCAGATCATCATATATTTATCTTGTGTTGTTTAGAGTTCTAGGTTTTACGATTTTTTCTAGGTTTTGCTTTGCGAACATTGTTGTCAACATTCTATCTTATTTGGAATTGTAGAAGATGTCAGATCTTCCCGACACTCTAGAAGAATCTATTCGGAGATACAGAGCGATTAGGTATTGGCAAAATCGCCCGCCGTGATTTGGTCCTACTACTGCAATTCCAGACTCTGATGCACCATGGTTCTATGCTGCATCTTTGACGAGGACATCGAATAACAATGCGGTTTACCAGCCTAACCGAGTAGTAAATGTTCGACTGAATCTCGCAGTGAACAATCATGATCAGCTTCTTTTTGAACCTCTTGAACCAGAACAAGTAGTCGTGGCTCCTGAACATGAAGAAGGCGTGGTTCCTCTTGAACCTGGAGAAGTCGAAGTCGTGGTTCCTCTTGAACCTGAAGAAGGCGTGGTTCCTCTTGAACCTGGAGAAGTTGAAGTCGTTGTTCCTCCTGAACATGAAGAAGACGTACGTGGTATCTCTTGAACCTGAAGAAGGCGGGGTTCCTCTTGAACCTGGAGAAGTCGTAGTCAAAGTTGTGGTTCCTCTTGATCCTGAACCTGAAGAAGTTGTCTACAACAATGAAGTTGAAGAAAATCTCTCCGAACTTTCTGAAGGTATGCGATATTTTCATTGTTAATATCTTTATTGATTTCTTATGTTATTAATTTCCTTTTACATAAACCTCTCTGAATGTATTTTTATTTGAGAAATTTAGGTTATGACATTTTGCTCCTGTCAATGCTAAGAACTCCGATCTCCCAATGACCTAAAAATGAAAACTCCGAAGGTATGTTCTGGATAAATTCTTTCTAGTTGATTTGTCGGCTATGTTAAATTTGCTTTTATAATTGTTTGTTTGACAAATTCAGGTGATAAATGTACCCTTCTCAATGCCAAGGAATACGATCTTCCAGTGATTCTTAAAAACGAAAACTCTGAAGGTATGTATTGATAAATTCCTTCTTGTTGATTTTTCTGCTATGTTAAATTTGCTTTTATAATTGTTTGTTTGACAAATTCAGGTGATAACTGTAGTCTTTTCAATGCCAAGGAGGATGATCTTCCAGTGATTCTTAACAATGAAAACTCTGAAGGTATGTATGTGTTAAATTCTTTATAAATGATTTTTCTGCTATGTTAAATTTTCTCTTATAATTGTTTGTTTGACAAATTTAGGTGAAAACTATTCTGTTCTCAATGGTGAGGAACACAATCTCTTGATATTCAAAAAAAAGAAGCAATTACTCCTCTCTCTCTCTCGAAAAGATTTTGGATGAGATTTGAAGTTTATAGCATCTGAACAATGTTCAACATTTTGCAATAAATGACCTAATGTCATAGGAAGAGAACGAAAAAAATTTCTCTTATAATTGTTTGTTTGACAAATTTAGGTGAAAACTATTCTGTTCTCAATGGTGAGGAACACAATCTCCTTAAGTCTGAAGATGATGCATTTGAACATGCCAAACTTTTGTTTAAAACAAAAAAGCTGGAGAAACAGAGGCCATGATCCCCCGCAGTCTGAAGAACCGTTTGTTGAAATCTGAAGTTCACTCTCTTTTCGTCTGGAAAAAATGCTTGAAAAATCGACATTATGACATTTTTTTCGTTCTATTCCTGTGACATTAGGTCTTTTATTGCAAAATATTGAACATTGTTCAGATGCTATAAACTTCAAATCTCGTCCAGAATTTTTTTTTTCGAGAGAGAGAGAGAAGAGTAGTTGCTTTTTTTTTTTGAATATCAAATAGATGAGTTCCAAACAATGCAGTTGCTTTCTTTGGGGTGGGACTAACAATTTCGATAGAATAAGACACGTAAATAATAATTTCAAAAAGTTAGCAAACATTTTTGCAATTTAAATCGCAAAACTATAGTCTATCGTCAATTTTTCTTTTTCCACGAAGCAAAGAATGGTAATGAAAAGGAAAAACAACAAAATTAAACTGATGATTTGTTAGCAAAGGTTTCCGTAATTTAACTGTTGTGTATTTATCTTTTAAATAATACTGATCTGTGGTAACAATATTAATATTTTGATGAAAATATTGGTTACAATATTAATGAACTTATCAAGATAATGAAATTGCATATTTAAAAAAAAAAAATCAATGCAACAAAAACAAACAAATACTTTCATCGGCCATTTGATAAAAAATGAAACATCTTTGAATGGAATTATAATTTCATAAAAATTGCACTTATAGTGGAAAATAAATACATTATTTTAACATTAATATTTAAGTAAAACCAAAAAATAATACTAATGTACATCGCTAATAAATAAAAGCCCTTGTTGTTTTTTTGCAAACCGGTTTTCTATTGAAAATGCAAAAGAAATAAAAAGTTACAGAGCAGCCAAAGCCCAGTTGTTTAATACAATAACAATAACTAGAAGCCCATAAATAGAATCGAACCAGGAAATTGAACCAGAAGTTGAAACCAAACCAGGTGATAAAAACCAGTAAAACAGTTATTTCGCTCTAATTCCAAATATCCAATCCGACGCATCCCTAACTTCTTCTTCTCCTCTGGTTTCTTTTCTGGATAAATCTTTGACTTGATGGAGCCTCATAATGTTGAGTGCGATCTTCAATCCCTGAGAAGACTATACGATCTTCTCCGATCAAATGCAAACAACGAATCCATACCCTAAGCATTTTTGGTGAGTTTCATTTTTTTCTGTCTGAATTATATATATCTCTATCATCGATTCCTCTGACATCAGGAACCTTGCAAATTGCAAGTTAGATGAGAATGCACAGTTTCTACTAAAGCGCTTGCTCGATTCTGCGACTGAGCAACTTTTGGCTAGACAATCCAAGGTTAGGATTTCATCCTTGTTGTTGTGTTTCGTGTTTCTGCTCCACTGTAATCTTAAAATCAATATGGTTACAGATACTTGCACAAGTACAGTTGGGTTTGCCAGAGAGGTGTAAAAACTCAATCAAGGAATTAGTCTCAAGGGCTTTCATCAAATTGCCTAGCAAGGCTGGTATAACAGAGGAAGTCGTTGATTCTATCAAACGAATCGAAACACAGCTTTCTGCTTTTCGTTTTTGTTCTACTCGTGAGGACTCTCATGATGATAGAGCAAGGTCCTGTAAGTCTCCTATCATGGAAGATTACTCATCTTCTGGAATGCCTTTTCAAAGGATAAGCGAGAGGGCGTTGATGGAACCAAGACAAAGCTATCAAGCTTCTGTGTCTGGTTTAAGGAGCAATTACATGCCAGCGAGTAAGCAAATGACAAGTGCGAATAATGCTGCAGAGGCAACAGTTCGAAGCCGTGATGTTCCAACTTTGCCTCTTCAGTCTCCTGATGATCAGTTTGTTCGGGGCAGGTCACGTCCTCCATTACCGCCTCGTCCTGTGAGATCTGTTGGTTTCAAGAAGCCAAGTCAGAGTAACCGAACGTCACAGAAGGTGGCGAGTATGAAACCGACTTTGTTGGATCAAGGAACCGAGGCTTGGGATGAAGATTCCATCGAAACAGAGAGTGGAAACACACGGTCTGGGAAAAATTCCTCAGAAGGAGAAGAAACAGAGCAAGAATCAGAAGAAGTCTCTGGGGAACTAGGGTCAGCCTCTGGCTCAAGCTGGGAAACTCAGGCAGAGAGTGTAACCGATTCAGACCCATAAAATCCACCAGAGAGTGACAGTGACTCTGAAGTCAGTGATTATCTTCCACATAAAAGGAGAGACAGATCAATCGATTATGCAAAACAGAGGAAAAAAGCGATAGGGCGGTTTAAAAGACTCAAGGACAAGCTAGGTCAAGTATTTCACCACCACCACCACCATCACCATCACCACCGCGACAAGGAGGAAGGCCACAACCCATCAGCTTGGAAGCATTTGCAGAGGAAATTTCACCAGAAACACAAAGAGAAATCAGTTGAGAGACAGAGGAAATCAGAATCCAGAGGCCTGACTACACATAAGACCAAAGGTGGGCAATTTCATGCGCTAGTGGAAGGATTGATGAGACATAGAAGACACTCAAAGAAACAAAAGCACAAGTTGCAGAGCCATGGCAGGAAAATGCATTGGTGGCAAACCCCTAAGCGTCCAGGTGGTGTCAAGTTTCCCAACAGAGGGCGGGTTAAGTTAGGAAAAACAAATTATTTGTGTAATAAGTGTTAGAGGGGGATTTAGCACTCCCCGGTTTAACCCGGTTTGAATAGAAATCAGTCCAACAATCAACTTTAAGGCCCATCGAAACCGATCTACGTAATTAAAGGGAAATTTCATTTAATTAATAAAGAGAATATTTCCTTTATTTGGATAAAGGCAAATCCCGGAAAGAAATGAGATTATCCTTATCAGCTTCAAGGAAAAATGATAATTGCCAATACAAAGTCAAGAAGGAAAAGGAAGAGCTAAGGACTTCAAGACTTATAAATAAGGAGGCCATCGCCTCATTCTTAATCATCTAAAAATCCCATCACATCCTTTGTAACAAGAACTACGTTTTGGCTTGATCCCTATTTGAAGGGTACGTAGGCAGCCTTCAACGGCACAGCTATAAATCTAATAAAAATAATTCTCCTAAACTCTAAACTGAATTCGCCAATCTACGATGTGTGCGAATTCTGGTTCCTTCAATTGGCGCTAGAAGGAGGGAGCAAGAAAAATCTGGTGTTTATGGAGAATTATTTTAAAACCCTAGAAATCCGACAAAGCCTCCGACTCTTCTCGCCATGATGAACCCGCCGATCTCAAACTCACCATGAACGAGCTCGCCGAAGAAGAAGAACGAGCTCAACAAAGATGGTTCTGGCCGAGCACGACACGCCGAGCTCACTCCCACGAGCTTACAAACGCCGAGTTCGCACATGACGAGACGACCTTGCGGAACACGCCGACCTCGCCGCACATGCCGACCTCGGCAAACACACCGAACTCATCAGACCGCAGCCATTGAACACGCCGAGCTCGCGGAGGCAAACTTATCGTACCGCCGATCTCGAACTCAACGTGACGAACTCACTTGCCGAGCATGAAAACCACCATGACCAGAGAAGATGTAACTTGCATGCCGACCAGGAAGCACCAGATGCTGACCTCACTCACCATCACCGCCGACATGAAAGAAGATCAGATTTCTCTTTTTTGTTGGGCTTGCTCCAACGTAGTCAAATTCGGTAAAAAAAAAAAAAAAAAAAAAAAAAAAGGACATCCACTGATAGATCCAGCTCGTCACTTATCGATTATAGCTCGTCTACAGAGCTCCCTAAAATTCAGGTATTTTTTATCAAAATTTTTACTTGTTATTCGAAGATATTTTCTTTTCAGATTATATCATAGGATCCGTTCCTTCAAGCCGAACTTAAGCAGTTCGCCGAACTCGTACAGTTCGTATCATCAAGCCGAACTTAAGCAGTTCGCCGAACTCGTACAGTTCGTATCATCAGGCCGAACTTAAGCAGTTCGCCGAATTCGTACAGTTCGTATCATCAAGCCAAACTCAAGCAGTTCACCTACCTCCCAATCGAACATATCGCCTACTTCGCAGTAAAGCAGCTCGTGGTCGTAGCTCGACGATCCGACAGTAAGGTAGCTAGCGGTAGCTAGCGGTCGCAGCTCGTCGGTCTAACAGTTAGGTAGCTCAGTCGCAACTTACTCATCATGCAGTCACAGTTCGCCGATCTCGCAGCCCCACCTAACTCACGGCCACAGCTCGCCAACCCCCTGCTCGCCAAACTCACGATCGCAGTTCTCCGACCGCACAGCTCGCTGACCCCGCAGTATGGCAACTCGTAATCGTAATTCACCGATCTAAACAATTGGGCAGCTCGCAATCACAGCTCGCCGACCTCACAGTCCCGCACGAACTATCGAAACCGAACTTGGAAAAGCCGAGACCGACCTCGCACCTAACTAACAAACGCCGAGCTCAGTCTCGAGCTCAATCTCTCGTCTTTAGTAATTTTTGCAGGAACAAAGACGAACAACGTCTAAAAGGAAATTCGACCAGATGCTGATTTCAATTCCAATCGGGCTAAAGAAATCCGCCGAACTCGAACACTCCTTCGCCGAACTGAGGGGGGGACTAATTGTTAGAGGGGGATTTAGCACTCCCCCGGTTAAACCCGGTTTGAATAGAAATCAGCCCAACAATCAACTTCAAGGCCCATCGAAACCGATCTACGTAATTAAAGGGAAATTTCCTTTAATTAATAAAGAGAATATTTCCTTTATTTGGATAAAGGCAAATCCCGGAAAGAAAGGAGATTATCCTTATCAGCTTCAAGGAAAAAGGATAATTGCCAATACAAAGTCAAGAAGGAAAAGGAAGAGCTAAGGACTTCAAGACTTATAAATAAGGAGGCCATCGCCTCATTCTTAATCATCTAAAAATCCCATCACATCCTTTGTAACAAGAACTACGTTTTGGCTTGATCCCTATTTGAAGGGTACGTAGGCAGCCTTCAACGGCACAGCTATAAATCTAATAAAAATAATTCTCCTAAACTCTAAACTGAATTCGCCAATCTACGATGTGTGCGAATTCTGGTTCCTTCAATAAGGATCAAGAACATGAAGAAAACTAGTCTCAAAAGTAGATAAGAAGAAACAATCTAAGGAAATTAACAGAGAAAAAGCATTGTAAAACTTTGCAAGTTTCATGTCTCCTAAATCTTTTGTTTTTTCTTTAAGGAACCTAGTTAAGAGATACATCACTTAGCTCCTCCACAGGAGATGCAGTAGTATCAAAGCACATTTTACACTCCATATCAAGCCAAATGTTTCCATAGGTGCAGCGATCGCAGAGCCAGTAAGGACCACCCAAGTTGTCGTAGGACTTTACCTTCACGTCTACTAAACCATCTTGTAAAGTCTTGATGAAATGATAAAAGAAGTTACCAATGTTGCTTGTCGTGGTGGATAACTTTATCCTCAACTGACGAAGCTTTTCAAAAGTATATGCAGAGAAGGCTACTTCTGTTTCCTCTAGTAAGGTCTTTAAGTAACTCTGGAGAGCCGCGGATGCATTGTCTTGCAGGAACCGCATGTACTCCTTCTTCGAGATCTCACAGTCTGTGTGTAAATACTCGTACACACACCTCCATTTAAGGACTTGTCTACATTGAACAATCAGCATCAATCCTTCTCTCACAATCCTAATGTCTTGATATTTCAAGCTACTCGGTTTCTTGATGATGTATTCATCGAAAGCTTGTATATCTGATTTAGCTTCCTCCATTGAAGTCTAACCTGCCTCCCAGCGATCCACACACGAAACCTCCGCTTTTGCTCTCTTAAATGTTTGCGGTAGAGAACAGGCTTTATAGAATCCTGATCCCTTTGTGTGGCCTTCCTCTGACCGCAAACACTTCCAACAGAAACGAAACCTGAAGCAAGAAAACACAAATTAGTATGATCAATCGTACTGAATCGAGAATCTAATTCTCTGCGGTCTGCAAAACGGGTTTTCTTTCATTAGGGTGAAACCTGCATGCACACGTCAAGAACTGGCGACCATCCATCTTAACATGACAGTTGCAATGAGGGCAAGGCTTCGTATTCGTTTTGATCCAGGAAAGGCTCAACGATTCATTTGTAGACAACCAATCAGAGGCGTTGTTGCAGGTCACTGGTCTGTGTGACTCAAGGCTGCATCTCCAGCAGAAGGTATAACCACAGAGACACACAACGTTTAAACCATACTCCTCAACATCATTCGCCCGATGAAACTCAATGACGTAGTTGCAATCCAGTGCAGGACACTATTTGATCATTAATCCCTTGTTTTCCTCAAAGTAAGATCTCAGAACATACCTCTCGTACATATCTTTATCCTTTACTGTTAGCTTCTCGTGTCCGGTCCAACAGCAGCTCGACAATCTTGATCAAGACAAGAGATAACAGTTTGTTTTTTCTCCAGAGAGTAGAAATTCTTCTCAAGACACTCTCTCCAACAAGCTGTGCAGAACTTGTGAGAACAAAACAGCGTGGTGATTAAATCATCATCATCAAAGGTCTTAAAGCAAATCCCACAAGATGAATCTCGATTCGAGACAATCACATTTTCATCATTATCATCAACTTCTTCATCATTATCATCATCAAACTCATCACCAGTCTTAGAGCAAATCCCACAAGATGAATCAGATAAATCTGGATTCGAATCACTCACAGCTGATTTCAAACCTGATTCCGTCAATAACTTGTCCTTGTCTTCGCTCAAACGCTCTGAAACCTTAAGCGAGTCCCATCGGAGATACATGAGGAGAACGGTCGCATCAGATTTTGAAACCCAGAAGACTTTGGGGATATCATCGATCTGTTTCTTCATCTTCTCTTTAACTTCATTTCTCGTTAGAATCCATTGATTTCTTATAATTGGCAAAAATGAGAAACAAAAAATCAACAAATTACCAAAGAGAGACGTATGAAACTAATAAGGAAGGTTTTACTAATAGCTTGGGGCTCAATCAACAAAATTGACTCCAAGGTTAAGAGAGAATTACCGTATTTTTGAGTCTACTGTCTAGGTTTTTTTTCTTTCACTCTCCTATCGAGCGAGTTACATCATCACTAATATTCTGTTTCTACTATTACGAACTGTTTGACAATTTAGTTATTTTAATTAAGAAATTTGGCCCAGTGGACCCTAATATTTCTAAAAATTTTAAAAATTGTTCTCTTGATTGATTATGTAAGACTCGAATTCTCTTTTAAGCTTTCTTTTGTCTGAAAAGACTGAAAACTAACTAATCTTTAGTTGTTGGATGCGAATGAAACAGATAAAAAAGCTATCGAGAGAACAGAGAGATTCAGAGACATTGTTGATAGCAATTTGATCACATAAAGGCTCACCAGACGATAAACAAAACTTGCATTACAGAAGGTGAACTTAGAAAGTATTTTCGAGCTGCTAGTTGTACTGAAACAGGTGGGAGGAAAACACAACCTTGATTTGTGTAACCATATGCATAACATATACCTAGTTAAGTATATATGTATATATGAATTGGTTATTGTGGTATGATAAATGATGATGATGGTTGTTAAGAGTTTGTTCTGTTTTATACTGGTTCTTGCATTGATGACAAAAAACTTTTGATAGTCAAGGTGGTGTGAAGTTTTCCAACAAAAGGAGATGAAATGATGAAAAAAAGAGATTATTTGTTCAAGAACATGACGGAAACTAGTCTAAAAAAAAACTCAAGTCTAAAGAAATTAACAGAGCAAACGAATTGTAATAACTTAAAGCTGCAAGTTTCATGTCTCCTAAATCTTTTGTTTATCTTTAAGAAGAAACCTAGCTAAGAGATAAATCACTTAGCTCCTCCACAGGAGATGCAGTAGCATCAAAGCACATCTTACACCCCATATCAAGCCAAGTGTTTCCATAGGTGCAGCGATCGCAGAGCCAGTAAGGACCAGCGAAGTTGTCGTAGGACCTCACCTTCACATCGACTAAACCATCTTGTAAACTCTTGATGAAGTGATAGAAGTAGTTACCAATGTTGCTTGTCACAATGGATGACTTACTCCTGAAGCAACTAAGCCCTTCAAAAGTGGCTGCAGTGAAGCCTTTTTCTGTTTCCTCCTTTAGAGTCTCTGAGTAACTCTGGACAAGGGCGGATGCATTGTCTTGCAGGAAAAGCAGGTACTCCCTCTTTGACATCTCATACTCTGTGTGGAGATAGGCGTACACACAGCTCCATTTAAGGACATGTCTGCATTGAACAATCAGCATCAGTCCTTCTCTCATAATCTTTATGTATTCCTCGGTCAAGGTACTCGGTTCCTTGATGACGGATTTCTCCATAGCTCGAAGATCGGATTTAGCTTCCTCCATTGAAACCTCACATTCCTTCCAGCGATCCACACACAGATTCTCCACTTGTGCGCTGCTCCCGAATGGTATCTCCGGTTCAACACATGTGAACCCAAAGAATTCTGGTTCCGTTTTGTGGGATTCCTCTGACTGCAAACACTTCCAACAGAAACGACCACTAAAACAAGAGATAACGAATTAGTATTTGACTAAAACAGAAATCTAACTCTCTGCAATTTGCAAAACGGAGTTTTTTTTTCTTTCTTTCAATTACCTGCAGGCACAGGTAAAGAACTGGCGGATATTATTAAAACCATCAAGCTCCACAGGAGAAAGGCAACGAGGGCAAGGCTTCGTGTTGGTTTCGATCCAGGAAAAGCTCAATGATTGATCTGATTCATCTAATAAGTTTTTCAAGTCTCTAGACAACCAATCAGAGGCGTTGTTGCAGGTCACTGGTCTGTGTGACTCAAGGCTGCATCCCCAGCAGAAGGTATGACCACAGAGACACACAACGTTCAAACCATGCTCCTCAACATCATTCTCCTGGTGAAACTTAACGACGTAGTTGCAACCCGGTGCAGGACACTGTTTGATCATCTCTTCCTTGATTCCCTCAAGGTAAGATCCCAGAACGTACCCATCGTACATATCTTTATCTCGTACTGTAAGCCTCTCGATCGTGTCCGGTCCAACTGCAGCTCGACAATCTTGATCAGGGCAAGAGATTGCAGTTAGGGTTTTTCCCAGAGAGAAGAAATTCTTCTCGAGATACTCACTCCAATAACTTGTGGAGAACTTGTGGGAACAAAACGGCGTGGAGATTTTATCATCAACATCATCGTCGAACTCATAAAACTCATCACAAGATGAATCAGATAAATCTTGATTCGAATCAGTCACAACTGATTTCAAACCTGATTCCATCAATAATTTGTCCTTGTTTTCGCTCAAACGCTCAGAAGTCCTAAGCGAGTTCCATCGGAGATACATGAGGAGAACGGTCGCATCGGATTTCGAAACCAAGAAGACTTCGGAGATAGCGTCGATCTGTTTCGTCATCTTCTCTTTAACTTCATCTCTCGTTAGAACATAATACGGTCTCTGTGGATCGCCCTCCATATTGATTCCTTGAAATTGACGAAAACACAAATCAACAAATTACCAAAGAGAGAGACGATTAAACATATAAGGAATAGGGTTAAGGCTAACCGATAGCTTGCGCTTCAATCAAAGAAACTGACTATCGGGTGAGAGAGAATTATTATCCGTCTTACTAGTGCGAAGAGATTCTTTACTTGATAAGCTGAGCTAATCTAGGGTTTTCAATTTGATTTCACCGCCTGACCTGCTAGATTAATGCAGAATAAATAAAAGATTAACGCAGATTATATAAACGATTAAATATTTGACTTGGAGCGTCAAAATCAAAATTTGTTTGTGTTTGACGAAGTGAATAATATACTTACTTTATAATGTGTATGGTTCATTTTCCCTGCAAATGACGTCACGACTAAGCGATGCGAGCGATGTGATTGGTTCTTTTTCTTGCAAGTGATGATGTCAACAACCATGTGAGCCAGGGGTATAACGGTAAAATCAATAGAACCTCACTAGGAAGCCAACGCCGACGAACCCGTGGCCCGCACGACGGGAAGAGAGAGAGAGAGAGAGTGGTCGCTCGAGGAAAGGCGTGTTTGTTGCGTATAGCCCAAATCCCGCCTTTTGCTTTTCACCCTTCGTTATAAAAAGTTTCCTCTCTCTCTCTTTTTCTCTTTCTCCTCTCGCTGGCTTCGAGGAGGAAAAGGAATTGGAGGATTTTTTACTGGTGCTCGGAGAATCTAGGGTTTTGATTTCGTCTTTGCTGATCTCCGTCGTGAATTTCGATCCGATTCTCTATTTTTTTCATTCACCTGGTACGGATTTTGAATTAACTCGTCTGTTAGGATTCGCGTTAGATCTGGAATTTTGACTTGCTCTTTTTCGATTAGATCGGTACTCGATTCCCATGACGACCTGTTCCTGTCTCATGTTTTTTTTTATGCATTTTGCTTGATTTGTTTGTTGTTCTTCTCCGAATTGCTTGATCTCGTTTAGTTTTGGTGGATTTTAGACGAATTGTGGCTTAGACTATTCAATGTGGAATTGAACAGAGATGGAATCGGCATAATTTTTTGGAATTTAATCGATTCCCGTTAGCTGTTTTTCTTAAGAAACACAACAACTCCCCCAATTGTTATGGATTTGGTATTGGAATTATGAGATTGTGATATATCTGGCACGATAAATTACAGGGAGGAAACTATGTCACTAACTATATTGAATCTGTGATTGTTCTTGGTATAGTTAATCTCTTTCGTAATACAAGTTTACCAAGGCCGTATCTTCTTACAGATGTTTATGTCTTGCTATTATTATCTGGCAGGTATCTTCTGGGCTACAAGTTAAATAGGAAATGACATCTTAGATTTGTAATGATGGATGTCTGGTTCTCTCTTATTCAGTGGCTTATTAGTTCTGGTGCTGATAGTCCGTTTATATTTGGATGGCTTGTAACTGGATCTTTTGGGGTTCTGGCTGTTGTCTACACATTTCTTAAATGGCAGAAGAAAACTTCTTTAAACTGGGTTAAAGCTGCTGCTAGAGAGAAGAAGAAGGTATGGAAAAGGCTGAGAGTTCCATTTTCTCATCATCAATGGACGGATGATTACGGTTATGGACCGCAGCCATCCACCTGCTGCGTTTGTCTGTACTCTCTTGTTCCAGGCCAAAATGTTTCTACTAAGGCAGCTCTGAGTATTCCTGTCCACCGATGTTCTGTGTGCGGTGTAGCAGCTCACTTTTATTGCTCAGACTCTGCAGCAAAAGACTGCAAATGTGTTGCACAGGCCGGATCTGACCATGTCAGACATCACTGGTCTGAGCGGTGGGTTAACATGGATGATAATGCTGACATGTCTGCTTTTTGCTTCTACTGCGATGAACCTTGCGGTATTCCTTTCATTGAAGCTTCTCCAATGTGGCACTGCCTTTGGTGCCAGCGCCTCATTCATGTAAAGTGTCACATGATTATGTCCAAGGAATCTGGTGACGCTTGTGATCTTGGCTCTCTCAGAAGGGTAATTCTCTCTCCAGTACATGTAAAAGTCAGTGAAGAAAATGGTGTAGATGGAGTACTGAGTACTATTAAAAACGAGTTAGCATCTATACGAGGGCATGTGAGAAGGAAGCGCCATAGGGGTAAAAATGGGAATGCCCAATCTATTAGTGGTAAGCTATTGGAGGATTCAGCCACTAATCCTGTGAAAAGCGTAGTTAATGGCCTTGTAGTGAAGAAACTACACAGAGATAGGAGCATAGATTGCTTAATGAAGGTCTCGGATATGCCTAATGGTAAGGGCATGCAAAATGGTCTAGGGGGGCCCGAACGAAGCAAAAGTGCTGCTTTTAATTTTATGAAGAAGTATACCTTGGTTGATTTGCCCCCGGATGCAAGACCGCTTTTGGTCTTTATTAATGCCAAGAGTGGAGGTCAACTCGGTCCTTTTCTTCATAGGAGACTTAATATGTTTTTAAATCCAGTACAGGTAACATATGAGCTTCAGTTTGTCAGAAATCCACTATAGATATTGTAAAACTATTTCAGTAGCAAGTGATGGCTTGAAATTTTTAATTTGATCTTATTGTGTAGTTATTGTCGTACAGAAGTTTGTTTGCTTGTAAACATATTGAATCTTTTGGGTATAATATCACTAATGATAATTGCTTTGCTGTATTACAGGTCTTTGAGCTTGGCTCTTGTCAAGGGCCAGATGCTGGTCTAGACTTATGTAGCAAAGTAAAGTACTTTAGAGTTTTGGTGTGTGGGGGAGATGGAACAGTTGCTTGGGTGCTTGATGCCATCGAGAAGCGCAATTTTGAATCCCCTCCACCTGTCGCTATTCTTCCGTTAGGCACAGGAAATGATTTATCTAGAGTTTTGCAGTGGGGAAGAGGTGTTTCAGTAGTTGATGGACAAGGAAGTCTAAGAACGTTTTTGCAAGACATTGATCATGCTGCAGTTACAATGTTGGATCGCTGGAGTGTCAAGATTAAAGAAGAGAGTACAGAAAAATTTCCAGCAAGAGAAGGCCACAAGTTTATGATGAATTACTTAGGTACGCTTATGAATTTTCTATTCATTGGTCCCTGTCGTGGATCATGAACAATAGCTGACGTTTTCTTTATTTAGGTATTGGCTGTGATGCCAAGGTTGCGTATGAATTTCACATGATGCGGCAAGAAAATCCTGAGAAGTTTTGTAGTCAGGTATTCCTGTTGTGTTTTTCTTACCCATAACTTATATGAGAACCGGAATGTGGATGAAGCTACGTATTATTGTCTTTGATGGCTTTGGCATTGTGACCTGATAAGCATCCTAGTATCTTAGTTAAACAAAAGAAACGGCTGATGTATTTGTTTATCTTGATTCTATGCAGTTTGTAAATAAATTACGATATGCTAAAGAAGGTGCGAGGGATATCATGGATCGAGCATGTGCCGATTTACCATGGCAAGTTTGGCTTGAAGTTGATGGAAAAGACATTGAGATCCCCATGGTATCTTACTCTAATTAACTCAGTCCTTTTCTTCCTGTCTTGTGCGGTGTGTTCTTATAGGATTTGTCCATATCACTTTCCTCAATGCTGTGCCGTTTCGTTTTTTGCTAATATGGAAAACCCGACCACTACTCACTAAGGATATATAGGGTAAAATTTGAGCATGAGAGATAGCACATAATCGCTTGGTAAAAAGTAAAAACCATAGTTGACAACTGCAATTTGTTTCCCATCTGGAGAATGCTTTGATTTTCAGAGAATAGGAGGTTGATTTTACCAAATGACTAACATCGTTGTTGGTACTGATGCCCCTAATTTGTGTTCCCTTCAGGATTCAGAGGGTCTAATAGTACTAAACATTGGAAGCTATATGGGTGGAGTAGATCTTTGGCAAAATGATTATGAACATGATGATAATTTTAGCATCCAGTCTATGCACGACAAGACACTTGAGGTTGTATGTGTCCGTGGAGCGTGGCATCTTGGCAAATTACAGGTCTAATCTCTTGTTGAATTGGCTCCTTGTTCTTCTTTCTCATACATTTTATACCATTGTCTTCAAACCTGCAGAAATTTCAGCAGTATTTCCTATTCAGTGTGAGGCTAAAAGATATATATGAATTGATTCAACAACTTTTTAACGCGCGATTCTGCCATACAGGTGGGTCTTTCTCAGGCGAGGAGGCTAGCACAGGGAAAGGTCATAAGAATACATTTGTCTAGTTCTTTCCCTGTTCAAATAGATGGAGAACCGTTTATTCAGCAACCTGGCTGCTTGGAGATAACTCATCACGGACAGGTACATAAATTCCTTCTCAAACTCGAGCATCTAAGCAATGAAACGAGTGTTTGGAAACATTAATTAACAAAAAAATCGAATGGTTATGCCACGATGTTGATCTAAGGGGTTGGTTTGTATGCAGGTATTTATGCTAAGAAGAGCATCGGATGAACCTCGAGGCCATGCGGCGGCCATAATGAACGAGGTCTTACTTGATGCAGAATGCAAAGGAGTGATAAATGCATCTCAGAAGAAAGTTCTTCTTCAGCAAATGGCTCTCCATCTCTCATAGAAGAAGCTAATCATCCCCTCAACAAATTTTGGCTAACAAGAAGAGTAACTTCCAATCTTGTCTTACCAACAACTAGGAGCCCAGATTTTTGATTTTACCCTTATTTTTGTTTCTTTTTCCCTTTGGTGTTTGTGAAGAGTGTCATTGTATAGTGTGTGCCCATACGAAAAGCCACTGAGATTGGCTTCAAAAAGGTACTTTGAATATATATATACACGGATCATTTATAGGGTAAATACAAAAGCCATGAAGAAGAAGAAAAGAAAGGTGCTTATTTACCCCCATCAATCGTCTTTTTCATTTCTCTGTTTTCAACTTTATTACCTGGAGAAGATTCAATTACTACACTCTCAATAAACCTCCATCTTCAAAAGCAGATAGAAGAAGCGGCTATCAGAGTCTTCTCCCACGCTTATCCTCCTCAATCTTTCGGTCTCTCAGATATAGTAGCAGCAGCTACAGTATTTCCACTCCTGCGTAATCACATCCAACATCAGCCACCATAAATTAATGGAAGAATCGTCTCTAATGTGTTTTCTCTCTACACTTGGTCGCCTTTTCCAAGTCCAAAACAATGGAACTGTAGATGTTAGGAGAGGAACACTTACGAGCGCATCATCAAGCAAATCCAAAGTTTTTGGTCAATACATACTAAATTTTGTTCATCCCTCCTTTAATTTCCACTAGATTTCCAAAGTTTTTTGTAAATTGTATTTTGTAATAATATATAAAATATGAAATAAGGCATAACAACTAATTTAAATGTTATTGATTCAAATATGTTTAATTTGTAACTTTTAAATTTATAATAGATTTAATAAATGTTTGGTAACATGTTTAATAAATATTTGGCAATAAATTCAATTTATTTTAAAAAATAAAGAATGTTTGAAAACATATTCCAAAAATGTTTTTGTTTTAATTGTATAGATTTTCTACTAGTGGTTGTTTTACTCCCTCTGTTATAATATAAGTGATGTTTAAGATTTTTGCACACAAATTAATGATTCATTTAATTTTATTTTTTTCATAATAAAAATATTCATTTAAACACAATGCAACCAATAAAAAAACAATATGCATAATACAAATAGTCAAAAATAATAAAAAATTATTTAATTTTGTATTAAAAACTGAAAACATCACTTATTTGATAACTCAAAAAAACCCTTAAAACATCATTTTTTTAAGACCTAAAAAATATTTAATTAAATTCAAATTGGAGCTTATCCATTACAATTACTCTTTTTTATCATTTAAAAAAACTTATAACTGCCGTGAAGAAAACGTCTATATATGTAATCAATTACAACAAATCATAATGCTGACACAATTTTTCAAAGTATTTTTTATTTTTTTTGTAAAAGATTTCATATATTGGTCTAAAACTAAAATTTATGAGGAAAATGTCACCTAATGGATTTAGCTCATTTCTAGCTTCTTTATAATTTGCCATATATTTCTAATTATGTTTGTTTTTATCAGCTTCTAATTATGTTCTTGAATTGGATAAATAAAACAGCTCCTTTCCATCCATCCTGTGACCCAAAAAAATATCTACAGAAAATTTTCAAATTTCAGTGCAAAATAATCCAAGAAAAAATTAGAGCCAAAAAGAGACATGTCATTTGATTTTATATTATCCAGATAGTACTTTGTACATATTGAGATTTTTTTTATAAAGAAAATTATGTACACTTTATTATTCTACATATAATAAATAATTTCTAACACTTGAGTTTCTTTTATCCAAATTTTTTTTTTCCTTTTTAAATATAATTCTGCTAGATTATATGGAGTTTTTAGTCAACATAATGATAACTATTTATGAAAGGGAAATAAATATTTTGACTAAAACGATTATAGTATTAATACCAAGTATTTGAAAGAAGAAGAAAACGATTATAGTATTAATACCAAGTCAAGATTTTTTTCCTCAAAATCTACTAAACCAAGTCAAAAGTAATATTTTAATCAAAAATTTATATATCATTTATTATTACTTATCATCATCTTTTTCTTTTTGGTTTTTATGGGAAATATGGACAGATTTTTATTCCTTGAAAAAACGTTATATAGTGAAAAGAAAATAAAAAGAATCTGAAACCACTCAGCTCTCCGCACCATGTGAAGGTTGGCAAGAACTCTTTTCGAATCTGAACGCTTAGCTAAAAAAGACGAGCATTTTCCAGAAAATCCATATTCCCTAATTCCCAGAACCGAGAAATGTGGAGGTTCTAAATATTCGCTTGCCCATCACATCAATCGATCTCAATCCAGATTTTGCCGAGGTTTGCTCACTCAAAACCCTATAGATTCATTTTTTCTATGTTCCCGAAAGTTCATTCGCTTGTTCCGCCAAATTTATTGATCCAGAATGCTCAAATCTGCTCAGATTTGCGCATGGTTGATCTCTCATTTTGCAGATCGTTTGAATCTTGCAGTCGTGATTTTTGTCTCTGTTTTAGTCGGTGACCCGTGTGTTCATGAGAGAACGAAATTGCTGATTTTGTCTTTTCAATGAGTTTCTGTTCATTAAAACCAGTGGTGGGATTTTGGTAGAGAGCTTAAAAAATTGAAATTAATGTCTGCTTAATCTGCTTCAGCTAAAATATTGAAGCAATGGCTGCTTAATCTGCTTCAGTTAAAAAAAAAATTGAGTTATGGCTGCTTAATCTACTTCAATTAACCAATTGGAGTAATGGCTGCTTTAATCTGCTTCTGTATATTAATATTTTATATGCTTATTAGTGGTTTCTTTTGTTTGGATTTGCTGCAATTTATCCTGCTCAGTTACAACCTGCTGCATAATCTTATTGCTTTCAGACATCATTTTGTCATGTCTTTTTGTTTTGATTGATCTCAGCATGTTTTGGCTCTTCTAATATCTGAAAGGTTGGGTGGATCTGTGATCGAGCTCACTATAAATGCTATATTCTTCTCACTAAAGTAACACATTCTCAGTAGCCTGATACCTTTACTCACTGATCAGGATTTAGCTGCTTCATCATCATTAGTTTATGTATTGTTCCTTTTGAATGTAAGCTTGGATCCGTTTTTGTTCTTTTGTTTGTGTTTTCTACATTCTTGATTTCATCCTTTATGTCTTTGTTAAAGCGATATGTTACCATAAGCTTGTTCCGCTTTATGTTTATGACATCTTATAATGTTTTCACTGCAGGAGCTCGTTTGAAAGCATGCAAAATAGGCCATCTCTCTCTTGTTGTTGTCTTTCAGCGTGATTCTTTAGTACAATACTAGATCCCGTGAGGTCCTTTGTTTTATTGTATCTTGAGTTGTCTTCTCTAAATGAAGGCCTTTTCATTGTCTATAAAGTAGAATTTCTGAGGAGTTGAACAGATAAATCATCTACGTGAACTTTTTGTGGTCTTGTGGAGAAACAGAATTTTTATTTTTCGGGCTTGATGGGTAAAGAGAATCAGTTGGAGACAGAAAATTGTGGAGTCAATGATCACGATTGTCCACCCGTTAATAACGAGGAACTAGCAGTTGAGGCGCGTTACAGTACAGACAGCGACTCGGGCTTACCAACTTGTCGTGTATGCCATTCTGCAGAGTCCGACAGACGAGGAGATGCTGCCTTGGGATTTTTGGGGATTACTCCTCCGGTTCCAGAAGCTCGTAAAAGCAATGTAGACGAAATCGGTAATGATGTCAGCAAAGCTACAGAGGCTGAGCAGAAGAGTTCCATCGTCAAAAGCAATGGGATTGAATCTGGCTTCATCGAAATAACAAGTCCTGATGGGGAAATTTTCATTTGCACAAATGATATCGAAATGGGAATCCAGCAGCATCAGGATGCATTGCTTGAGCTTGGATGTTCTTGCAAAAACGAGCTTGCTTTGGTACACTACGCTTGCGCGCTCAAATGGTTCCTCAACCATGGATCCACGGTGTGTGAAATCTGTGGAAATGCTGCGGAAAATGTAAAAACTGCTGATTTCAACAAAGTGGTCATTGCCTTGAGAGATTATACGGCACTAAGAGAAAGAAACGCTGATGGAGGAGATCCAAACACTGTATTACCGGTGAATACAGGTTCAACCATAGATTCAGATGAAGTTGCTGCCATTCGAAGGCAACGACTTGGTGAGATATCCTCATGGTTTGGTCCCCATTCCCTGAACAACAGTAGCTCTTTTGCCGCTTCTCAGGTTATGCCTGAACAACCTTTAGGTGTAGTGAACTTTGATATCTTGCCTATGGAGAGCCGTGCAACTAAATGGGCTGTGGAAGGTACCGGGATTCTACTTGCTACCGGTTTGCTCACTGTTACTTTGGTCTGGCTCATTGCTCCTCGTGTTGGAAAGGTATGTGATCCATCTAACCGTGTTTCTAAGCCTCTCTGACGGGTATATCAGTAGCGTTTATTCCTTTTAACACGCGCAGAAAACTGCGACGAGCGGACTTCACATCCTTCTTGGTGGTCTCTGTGCTTTAACAATAGTCATCTTTTTCAGATTCGTAAGCAACTCTTCTAGACATCTCATTTTACAGATTTTCATGATTCCTACTTTACTAATCCAAACACAAAAAAAACTTGAAAACAGGTTGTGCTCACTAGAATCAGGTATGGTCCTGCACGCTACTGGGCAATCTTATTCATCTTCTGGTTTCTTGTATTTGGTATTTGGGCTTCTCGTTCGAATGCTTCTCATGATAACCCTTGAATCCATCATCATCGTCCTCTGCTCTCTCTCTTCTCTCTGTCTGCATAAGTCTTAGTAATCTTCTCTCGGAGAAAAATGTACATTGCTTTATCAAAGAAAAATACGCTCATGCAGTCATTGATTATGATGAATATATATAATTTATCATAATGGTCACTATTGCTTTTACAGTTCCTCTATAGACATTTATAAACAAAAATTGAATCTTGCTGATCAAACCAGTGGACCCATTTGCCACAACATCAGAATGTTGAAAATCCCAACTCCGTATTTGTACGACCCAACTTGGTTTCCGGGTCAGGATCCGACACCGAGTTTTCTTTGTCCTCCGGTGCGGTGGCCGAATACTCTGGAAAACTTCAATTTGTATGCTTTTCCGTTTTTACCCCTGAGGAGCAAAACTCCAATTCAAGAACGGTTTTTGCTCCGGCGGGTCCTCAAACGAAGTGGCGAAGTCGGACTGATACGGGAACCGAGGGACAAAAACGTCATTTTGCAATAACTCGATGGAACCAAACATCGACGTGTCAAACGCATCAAACGCGTCCTCGAGATCAACCCATTTGGACTCGCTCTGAACCTCCCAGTTATCGGAGCACGTGACGTCCGGTGAAATCACGTGACTTGAACATTTCGAGTCCGACGTAGTCGTCATCGCCGTCGGATAATACTTCTCCATTGTTCCTTTCTTATTGTAAATCCGACATAAAACCCAATCATCAAGCTGCAAAATTTCATCAAAACCACATTAATCATCATCATCACATAAATCGAAAATTGAGGACTATAAAAATGAAAGTCAATTAAAAGAAGCGTACTCGCAAGTTGTTCTTCTTGTTCGTAGAAGCAGATCGATCAACATTAGCGAGACGGTACTCGTGCATAATCCAATTCGTTTTTATCCCTTTCGGCGCTTTTCCGGCGTAGAAGACGAGTGCTTTCTTAATCCCTAATGTCTTCGGTTTACCGATCGGTTTATCAGCTCCCGTCGCTTTCCAATAACCGGTTCCAGCTGCCCGGTTTGGACGCGAACCGTTTGGGTATTTTCGGTCCCGATGTGTGAAGAAATACCACTCTTTCTCTCCGTACAAAGCCATTTCTGAAACAAAACAAAAATCGAATTTTGTTCAAAATCAATGAAAATCACAACAAAACCACATATACTCGAAGTTATCCAAAAGACCCCAGACCTGGAAGTTCCCATGGATTGAATTTGTAGAGATCAATCTCTGCGATTACCGGAACGCTAATCGGCTCCGATGCGCATCTCCGGCAAAGATAGAACTTAACCAGCTCTTCGTCCGTCGGGTGAAATCGGAATCCCGCCGGCAAATTTATCTCCGCCTTCATTTAGGAAAAGTTCCTTGTTTTCTAGTGGATAAGATTCGATTTTTTTTTTTATATAACCTTGATCGGATATTTGTGGTTTTATCGGAGATTGCAATCGAGGAGAAGAGAGCAAGGCCAGGGAGCTTTTATAAACGAGGAGATTCATGAATCACACGTGGATGGTTTTATGACACGTGTGACAAAACCAACCGTTTTCTTTTCAACGTTGACCGCGCAGCCTGCTGACATGTACAGGTGGCCTTGAACAATTGGGTGATCGACATACAGATTATGTGACGTCATTGCTTCCGTCATCCGCACGAACCTTTGTGAATGAAATCTGCTGCTTCTCGGTGTATGCTTGTGTACACGTTTTCTCTGGCCAATATATATAAATCGTGACTTGTGAGTGGACCGTGAAGAGTATTGCTGTGCGCTTCGCCGCACCAGATTAGTTCTCTGTTCATCTAAACGCTTTTGTCATTAGAATGACGTCATCTTTAGTCGCACGTCGGCTTATGTAAAGCTGAAAGATGCGATAATCCACAGTTTTCTTGGTCTAACATTTCCACGTAAACGACAATTTATATCTACAAAACAAAAACAAAAATGTTTTATAGATTGCTTATTAAAGATTGTTGTTTCGTAGTTAGTAACTGATATTGCGTTACAACTTACTAATAACTTGGTCGTCAAAAAAACAAAAAAAAACTTACTAATAACTTGTATTGGGATATCTTTGGGAATTGAGACAAATGGGTAATGGATTCTCATACTAAGTTTTTAAAAAGGAAAAGACGTTAACTCAAGGGATGCATAAATAAATATGTTAACCAAAATCAAGAAAAATAAGAAAGAATTCAGCATCTCATCATTCTCATGCTAAAAAACAGTATTCATTCGTTAGCTTATCTTGTTTCCTGAATTTTGTAAAAAGAATGATGGAGTATTTTCATGAACTAAACAAAAGTGGGTCGACTCTGATACACTACCCCTATTATGCAGCTTCCTCGATATACACCATAAACTATTTGCCTTTTTGCCGCACACCCCAAACAATCTTTTTGCTTTGACAAACATCACAAATTATTAAAATTCTTGTAATTGCAACATACATAATTAATCTTACGATTGTGTTTAGAAAACCGGCAAATAACATTTCAAAAACCACGATTAAGCTAATTTGACTCGATTGTGAGTGAAACCCGACTAAAAATCCGAACTCACACAACTTTCTTAAAATTCAAAATTAATTTGAGAAAAAATTAGGATTCTTCGTTAGAGAGAGAAAAAAAACAGAGATTGAATCGCATTGAGAGGAATTGCATCGTGGATAGGGATTGCTTCAGTTCAAATGAAGGAAATGGCGTAAGTATTCTCCTCTCGTAAATAATTGGTTTGTGTTTAATTGATTCTCAAGACTTTTATGAATAATCTTCTTGTTTCATTTTCATCGTTAAGTTGACAACATAAAATGTGAGATTTGTCTATTATAGGTCTCCATCGATTTGATTAAAATCATATCCCTATTTGTGTTCATCTTCCAATATATATACATTTTTTATTGTGTTTTGATTCAATTTCTGTCTTTTTCTTCTCTTTAATGAAGAACCCTAATTTTTTCCCCCAAATCAATTTTGGATTTTAGGAAAGTTGGTTGAGTTCGGGTTTTGAGTCGGGTTTCACTCACAGTCGGATCAGATTAGCTTAATCGTGGTTTTTAAAACGCTATTTGCCAGTATTTTAAACATAATTGTGAGATTAATTATGTATGTTGTAATTACAAGAATTTTAATAATTTGTGTTATTTGTCAAAGAAAAAAATAGTTTAAGGTGTGCAACAAAGAGGCAAAAAATCTAGGGTGTATATCGAGAAAGTTGCATACTAGGAGTAGTGTACGAGAGTCGACCCAACAAAAGTTGATGCGTAGCTAAAGCACACAGATGTACAAGCCCAATATGTGGGCCTTAAGAATAACTCGAGACCCATTTTAAGGCCCCTTTTTATCTTTACGTAAAGGCTGTGTTGGGGCATGTCCCGTCCTCCAAGTTCCCCATTTATGTGTCGTATACGGTAAACCCCAATCATTTTAACTGGGTGGTTTCAACTTTTTCCCAAACTCTGCGTATTGACGAAATTACCCTTCCTTCACTACTAAATACTAATCATCTCTATAACAAAAATTATAATAACCAACACCTTTCTAATTAAAACCCAAATTCGTACAATTTGGAATCAGTAGGCTTCATGTCCCGTCCCAACCCTATTCTTCTTTTACTTATTTGATCCACAATTATGAATCAAAATTTTAAACTTTAACAACGTTAACCATAATGTTTACAATTTGGAATACTAGGACCAACTAAATTTCATTTAAGATATCTACAAATAATAATTTTAAAATTTTGTTTTTGTTTCACAAGCTTTTTTCTTATCAAAGTAAATTCGATTAGTTTTTTAAAAAGTTTACCAAATATTTGTTTTTATTATTTAAGGGGAATACTAAATTTTTATTATTAATACTAAATTTTTATTATTATAAATCATAATGGGACAATGTTTAGTGATAAATGTTTAGTGGGACAATATTTAGACTAATTTATCCTATTTCCCAAAATTTTATAAGATAAATAGATTGGATTAGATTGAGCCATGAATTTTAAAGTTCATTTTTATATTATATTCCTACATATAGGGGGGCTTATTGGGAGATTGATTTATGAATTTTTTTAGAGTTTAAGATTCTACTGTTATTGGTTTGTGAATTTTTACATTCTTAATAGATTCCAATGTTATTCGTTTATGGATTATAACATTCCATTGTTATTGGTTTGATGATTTTTATAATCTAATCAAAATCCATTGTTATTCAAAAAGTTTGTATTTTAATGATTTTATTATTCTGTTAAAATCTAGTGTTATTGGGATATGGATTCTTTACAATTTAACTCATAAAACATGAATTTCAAAATACTACTTATATCCCTTGGATTCTCAAAGTTTGTTATAATATAATTTTTTTATGGATTGTTTAAATACACAAAACTCTTTACAATTTTAAAAAACTTTTAAAATTCAACAAAACTCTATGCAAATTTGACAAATCTGATGACTTTTGAAATCAACAAAACTCTCTATAAATCCAACTCCCAGTAAACACCCCTACGTATAGATTGGTGGTTTGCACTAGTATGGTTGAAATGTTACCATCCGGCAAATGGCATAAAATTTTTTTTTTTTTTAAAAAAAAACTAGTCTAACTAGAAGGGCATTTTAGTAAATCAGTGGTTAGAAACTTAGAATCGTAAGACAAAGGCGAAAAGCATAATGCAGTTTACAGGCTTATATAACCCCAAGAGAGGCTCCAAAATACTTTCCCAATTATTGCGATTCAATTCGTTTTGTATATATCTTTCAAATCTCAGAATCTTTATTCGACACCTACATATTATAGTCACATTTGTTTTCTTGGATTTATATAATGCATCAATTATACATACACCCACATGCCTGATGTGTATATATATACACACATGCTCGAACAGCAATCAGTAAAGGAGCATCAAACAGGAAGAGAAGAATGAAGAAGATGGTGTCTTGTCGGGTCGGGTTTGGTTTAATTCTTCTGGGTACGGTTCTTGTTTTCTACACGGTTAGCGCCGGCGGTGCTACGGCGGAGAAGGGAGTAACGTACGACGGACGGTCTTTGATTATCGATGGACAGAGGAAACTTCTCTTCTCCGGTTCAATTCATTATCCTCGCAGCACACCCGAGGTAAACATTCTTCATGAATAACTTATAACTGTATATGTATTTAATCAAATGTAGTACTCCCTCCGTTTCATATTAGTTCATATTAGTTGGCAACAAAAATGGTTGGTCGTCAAAAATAAAATGGTTGGACCAAAATTTGTGTCATATGACTCATATTAATGTAATATATATGACAAAACTCTGCTATCAAAAGCAAAAGTATATATATATGACAAAATTAATCGAGTGTATAAATTTTGGATATATATGAACTTAATAAGTTTTCAAACTACGTACATGCGAGGTTGCTTGAAAAATACAAACTGTAGTCGATCTGGCTAATATTATGAAATGATACTTTATGTATATATATATATATGTGGTGGCTTTTTGTATATATCGAAACTTTGTAACTGAATTCTGTTTCACGAGTTCCTTTACATTTTTACTAAGTTGTTTTCGCTTTTCATGTACTTTGTGTTGCGTGCGAAACTCCTTTTGGCGATAGAAACAACAAAAACAAACATTTATTTATTGGTAAATTTGGTTTCATAACTGAAAATGAAACTGATATATATTCTAGTGGGAATCGAATTTAAGCACGACACCCAATAGGAATAGGTATACGTCACAAAGTTATGCCGTATACGAAAAATATTCAGAAAATATTAAATAAAATAATATTACAAAAAAAAAGAAAAACGAAAAAGACATGCACTCTGTGTTGAAGCGAAATTGATCTGTCAAGTATTATCTATAACAAAAAATTATTGTTTGGTTCACAAGATTTCTCTAGCTTCACTATCAAGATTAAGACAGAGATTTCATCTAAGTTCTAACACAACATCTTTGACTCCTTGACTTTACTGAAAATGAAAGTCACGGGTCTACAAACGACACCGTTTCTTTTTACGATTCCTTCCTAATTTGTCATTTTCTACTTCTTTCTTTGACTCTTTTTGTACTTTCAGATTTACCATTAAATAGTAATTACAAATACGATCGACTCTTAAGTTGCGTATTTATTCGTTTATAATTTGATTCGAATTAGACACAGATCCGTTCTCTGTGCTTCGTTATCGATAAGTAGAATACATAATTGAATAACTAATCATTTTTTTTTAAAAAAAGATGAATAATGATTAATGAATAACTAATCATATAAAACAAAGGTCAAAATGTGTAAACCAATTGGAATTACTTACATAACAATAATTTATCTTTTAGTCAACTTTCATAACAATATTTTATTAAACTACATATGTGATGATAATTGATTCTGCGTCTTATTATCATTTGGTATTTGACAACTTTAACACAGTCACGTGAACAAATCTCATTTCATTAAAATCTCTAATCAATGGGATCCAAAGACAGCCAATTTTATTTTGCGTTACAAAATGCATTATCATTTCAATTATTTGAATAATCTTTCGTATCATTTAAAGTAATTTAACAAATATTATTATTAATTTTTGCAGATGTGGCCGTCTTTGATAAAAAAGACAAAGGAAGGAGGCATCGATGTGATCCAAACGTACGTTTTCTGGAACCTCCATGAGCCTAATCTCGGACAGGTCGGTCCATTTAATTAATTTATCTATATGAACTTTAAAATTTGTTACTTTGTAGATATAATAAAACAAAAAATAAAAAATTAACATGTAGTTTCTTGGAATAAAATGAATATTTCAGTATGATTTTAGCGGAAGAAACGATTTGGTGAAGTTTATTAAAGAAATTAGATCGCAAGGTCTCTATGTCTGTCTACGTATTGGACCCTTCATCGAAGCCGAGTGGAATTACGGGTACTAATCAATTAACAACGTTATATTTTTTTAATGTTATTAATCAACGTATAATTAACATTGAGAAATTGTGTTAATACGATTTTGACGACCGGTTTGGTTAACCAGGGGATTGCCATTTTGGTTACGCGATGTACCCGGTATGGTATACCGAACCGACAATGAGCCCTTCAAGTTCCACATGCGAAAATTCACCAGTAAGATCGTAAATTTGATGAAATCGGAGGGCTTGTATGCTTCTCAAGGAGGTCCAATTATTCTTTCCCAGGTAATTTTCTTTATTATTGTTCATCTGATTCGATATCATCGAAACGAACCGAACCAGTTGGATTAGTTACCATAACAGGACTAATGCTTAGAAACCGGTGATTATAACTGTATGGAAATTTGGAGCCAAACTGGTAGGATTTACCTTAACTCGGGCAACACGTTGAATGATGTACCAATCATGACTTGGAAAACATGATTATGACCGGGTCATGGTCCCTTAGCCGAATAGAATAAACAAAATTCGGTTAAGGTTCATCCCACAGTTGGATTCAAATCAAACAGAAACCGAACCCGGTTAGCTTAATACGATGTGAATGGGTTTGGGTTCTTGTGGTTTTAATTGTATAGATCGAGAACGAGTACGGGAACGTGGAGGCGGCTTTTCGTGAGAAAGGAGCATCATACGTCAAGTGGGCAGGTCAAATGGCTGTGGGGCTTCAGACCGGAGTGCCATGGATCATGTGCAAACAGCCTGACGCTCCTGATCCGGTGGTCCGTATACCTTACCGGTTTACTTATCTAAGGTCAATGTTTCTTGTTTCTCAAAGATTGATGTTTTAATTTGTAGATCAATACGTGCAACGGAATGAAATGCGGCGAGACATTTCCAGGACCAAACGCACCCAATAAACCGAAAATGTGGACTGAGGACTGGACATCTTTGTAAGGGTTACTTCATTGATTACTTTGATTTGTTTCTTGTTCAACAAGTTAACTCGGTTTACTTTTTCTTTGTGATTAAAATAGCTTTCAGGTTTACGGAGCAGAGCCTTATATTAGATCTGCTGAGGATATTGCTTTCCACGCCGCTCTTTTCGTCGCAAAAAACGGAAGCTATATCAACTACTACATGGTACCAGATTTGATTTTTCTTTATAAATAAATCGTGATATTATATATGATCATCAAGAGCTCATCAATCTTAATTTTATACAGTACCATGGTGGCACAAGCTTTGGAAGGACTTCATCTTCATATTTCATTACAGGATACTATGATCAAGCTCCTCTGGACGAATACGGTTCGGTCTAAATTCCTCAAGCCAGTTCTTTGCATCGATCACCATTCCAAAATTAAAAAAAACCCCGATAATTAATTTGATTCTGATCTTGTTTTTTGTTTGCAGGTCTTTTAAGACAGCCTAAGTATGGTCATTTGAAGGAGCTTCACGCTGCGATAAAATCCTCTGCAAATCCTTTGCTTCAAGGGAAGCAAACAATTCTCTCGTTGGGACCAATGCAACAAGCCTATGTCTTTGAAGACCCGAGCAGTGGATGCGTCGCGTTTCTGGTGAACAACGACGCGACTAAAGTCATTCAAATACAATTCAGAAATAATGCGTATAGCTTGCGTCCCAAGTCAATTGGTATTCTTCAGAACTGCAAAAACCTAACCTATGAAACAGCAAAAGTAAGTCTCCTTCTTCTACTACTAATTCTTCGGAACCTTCAGATAATTAAAACCGACTAATTAAGCATGTAAACTACTTGATTTAAAGGTTAACGTGGCGAAGAACATGAGAGTTACAACGCCGGTTCAAGTTTTTAACGTTCCGGACAAATGGGAAGTGTTTAGAGAAACGATCCCAACATTCTCAGGCACATCTTTAAAGAAAAATGCTTTGTTAGAACATACTAACTTAACTAAAGACAAAACTGATTATCTTTGGTACACTTCAAGGTAATATAAAAGACATTACAAATTACATTGCTAATGCTCATTTCTCAAATCTAACGCATTTTTTGCTCTTCGAATTTAAGTTTTAAGCCGGATTCACCCTGTGCGAACCCGTCCCTCTATATTGAATCATCAGGACATGTTGTTCACGTGTTCGTCAACAATGCACTAGCAGGTACATAAGTATTGAAAGTAACCTGGAAAGAAAATTGTGTTTACAAACTTTGCTTCACTGTTGATTTTGATTTTACACTCTAGTCTAGTTTGGTTACCAATTTCTTCAATTGTGTTCTTGCAGGATCTGGACATGGAAGCAGAGACATAAGGGTGGTTAAACTCCAAGTTCCGGTTAGCTTAATCAATGGACAAAACAACATTTCGATCCTTAGCGGCATGGTTGGTCTACCGGTAAGACGTTTCTTTAACCAAAACCCGGTTTAGTCTTTTCTGCTTCACACAAAAGAGTAAAATCATAACACATTTTCCTAACCTATGAATAAAAGGACTCTGGAGCTTACATGGAGAGGAAATCTTATGGACTAACCAAAGTTCAAATTAGCTGTGGTGGGACAAAAACCATCGATTTGAGTGGATCTCAATGGGGCTACTCGGTAATATAAAAATGTATAATGTCATGATATATATGATTGAGCATTGTGTTGATACATAAGCTAACATGTATGTCTTGTGAAGGTGGGTTTGCTTGGGGAAAAAGCTAGGTTACACCAATGGAGGAATCTACAGAGAGTGAAGTGGAGTACCAATAGCGCTGGACTCATCAAGAATCGCCCTCTTGCTTGGTACAAGGTACAGTATTTGTAAACAAGTAAAATTAATGTGTATGGGTGACAAATATGTGTTTATATATGCAGACGATGTTTGATGGGCCGAATGGAAATGGGCCGGTGGGCCTAAACATGGAAAGTATGGGTAAAGGAGAAATGTGGGTGAATGGTGAAAGCATTGGTCGTTATTGGGTCTCCTTTCTCACCCCCTCTGGCCATCCTTCTCAGTCTGTGTAAGTTCACAGGCCCATTGAATTGAAAATATTTAAACTGAGCATTGCTTTTGTTTTTGTTTGGGCATGATTTGGATTTGATTGATGCAGATATCATATTCCAAGGGCCTTTTTGAAACCATTTGGAAATTTATTGGTGGTGTTGGAAGAGGAAGGTGGTGATCCTCTTGGGATTTCTTTGAATACAATATCGGTTGTTGGTTCGAACCAAGCTCAATCGCAACTTTCCTGAATATTTTTTATATTGTTTGTTGGTCTGAATAGTTTTTGTTGGTAATCAGGGGCAAAGTGATCAGTAAATTATAATATTTTATTGAATGATTCAAGATATAAGTCGTTTTGATATGATTTTTTAACACGCCTTTATAGTTATTATATATATCATTTATATAAATATACTTGACGATGCACACCGAATATACAGATTTTTAATCTAGAATTTAGTATTTAAAAGAATTTTCTGGTATAACTAAATTTATAGAAGTACATTGTCAGGTATCTACTACATCCACAAAATTTTAATTTTATTTTGAATTCTGATGGCGCGTGGGAGAATTTATAGGAAAAAAAATAAAAAAGAAAAAAAGAGATCCACCGATCTCGCTCGGGCTAGAAGATTCAGCTGAGGTTGAGACTTTGTTGGTCCGCCGAATCCAGTTGTCTCTTCACCGACACCAAACTCACAAAATTTCACGCGCCGTCCTAACTATGGAAGCCACGCGCGCTTCTGAGATGTCTTTACTCATCCTCCGTCTAATTCACGCTCCCATATTGGCGCGTAGGATTGAGAAGAAGCAGAGACACGGACGTGGGCCCTAAAGGCTTAAGACTTCAGTGCTCTTTCGTTCGGCATTGGATTTGTTTGGGACTTATGACCGTAATATTAATTTACTATTACTTTTGGAATTTCACCCTAAAAACATTTAAAATAAATCAAAAATAAAATAAAAAATATTTTTTATTCAATAAAAGTGAGAATCGGTTATCAAATAAGATATCATGAGACACCCAACAACATGCCACATGTCACATTGTAAATGGGTTTTTTTTTAATTAAACCAAATACACCTTAATGTATAATATTAAATAAATAGTTTGTATGTTGTTTTTTTTGTTTATAAATCACAAAATAAAATTATCTATCTATCAAGTTCCAAGTATTTGTTTAAATTATATATTAATATTATTCTAAATTAATATTAGTTAAGGTTTATACATAATATTAATTTTTTATATAATACAATAATATTAAATACTAAGAAAAAAATATGAGATTCGAAAAATTAAAATCATGTATAATTATTATTTTCAAAAAAATAAAAATTATAATTTGATATTTTGATAAAATCATGTATAATTATTATTTAACTTCCTTATATATACACTTCATATCTTCATTTTATCATACACTTCATATATTCATGATCTTATATTTCTTTTCTTTCATCATGGATTCAAACAATCCATTTCATTTCTCATCAAATTTCATAGATCTTCTTAATAATCAACCAGAAGGGAACACTACAAATCATTTTCCTCTTGTTTCATCAGAAATTCTACAATATAGTACCCAATATAATAACAAGGGTGGATTCTACATACTCTACAACTATACCTACTAATCTGAGCAACATTTTCGGCAATCGAATTCAACTTCGTGATAGAGGTATACACCAACAATTAAAAACTGATTTGGCTGAGCATATATGACAAAAATTTGGCATATCATCAAGTAAAGATTAGAGCCAAATTAATATATTTATATAATTGATCATGGTTTTATATGTTTCCTAGCATTTTAAGTTTTTTTAAAAAATATAAATTTACGCTATGTAATTTTATGTTTAATTGTGTTATAAGAAAATATAGCTCTTTGATTATATTTATAATTTTATTATTATTACTTTTATAGTTAAATTAATACAATTTTATACATTTGATATGTTTTAAAAAACTTAATGAGAAATAAAATTTAATATAAGATTTTTAAACAAAAAATATTAAAATATTAATATTATATTGATGAGTATGTCTCACCAATAGAAGTAAAATTTTAGATAAAAATTCTCATATTAAACTAAACTAAAAATATTAATATTATATTAGTGAGATACTCTATCCAATGCAAATGCTCAATAAACTGAATTATCTCTGCTTTAAATTCTATTTTCTACTAAATAATTGAGAAAGAAGATGACCCGCATTTAGTATTTTTTTTATTATATAACTCAAAAGTCAAAAACTCAAAACCATCATTTTCCTACTAACTAATTTTTTGTAACATGTTTAAAGGAAATATAAGATTTCCTTTTTTATTTGAACTGACATGTAAATTATGATGTCCTTCAATCAGAGGAAGCCAACCCTTAAAACAAAAACAGATCTACAATTCATTACCTGGAAGAAAAAAAAGCACAAGAAAATTTGTTGGTTACATATATAGATCAAAGAAGGCAACGTGGAGACACGAAGGTGCCAGAAAACGTGGATTGGTCGGAGTGCAGCGTTTCTTGAAAATCCCTGTTAATAAAAAATCTGCCGTATCAATTCTTCATTTAATTTTGGTTTTATTCTGTGCATGTGATATGTTTCCTTTGGTGGTAAAGTTAAAAATACTAAAAGTTTTTTTTTTTTTTGAATTGAAAAAATACTAAAAGATTACAGATCAAATAACAAATAGTAAGATTCACTAGAAGAGAAAAAGATAACCAATGTTAGTATTTTTCTCGTAAAAGTGTGAAGCTAATTGTTTTGTCTTCACAATCGTTACGTGGTAACTGGTGAGAAAACAGAGAAAAGGTTAAAGTCTTAAAGATCCTTTTGGAGGAAAGTTAAATTTGGTTAAGAGGATTATATATAATAAAAGGCTCACGACAACGCTTTCTGTTGTCTTTTTCATTCTTGAAGTTTGCTTTACTTCTTCACTAATCAATCTATGGACCTTGAAGAATGTCTATTCAAGCGCCACGCCACGCCACAGATCATCGTGTTTTATCTTCTCTGTGTTAAATGGGTTTTTGATTTTTCTTTACAAGACCTACAACTATATATAATGTAGAGTGAATAAAAAAACTTCGTTATGAAATATTATTGTTGACTGAAAATTTGAAAGTATATATTTTTTTTTTCTCAAATGCATGGGTTGTTAAGGTTAAATAGAATATTTCTCATAGTTTTCCTAGAACTTTGCCATCCATAATATTGTATTGTCTCTATCGTAATTTCCGAACCACATATAAGGTAAATTAAAATTCCATGTATCGAAGAGGATAAGATACATTCAACTATTAATCAATTTCCTATAAATGTAGTATGTTATACAAAAATTCTTATAAGAGACAAATTACATAATTCACACTGACGAGTGATTTGGTCACTCTCTCTCACGCACTCCACGCAAACCAAGGAAGGTTTGTGGAAGCTCTTAAAGGGATAAATCTTGTTTTCCCTCTTAACTGGAATAAGAGGGTTTTAGACTTTTACAAGAACACTCGATAATGTCGAAGAAGAAGAGCTCAACAAACGTAAACAAAAAAATGAAGCGAGTTACTAGAAGCATTGCTTCTACGGCGGCGATTCCGGTGGTGGCGATTGTGTTTCTCTTCTCGTTGAGAGCTATTGCGGCGGGGAATGTAACCTACGACCACCGTTCTCTCTCAATCGGCGGTCGCCGTCAGCTCATTATCTCCGCCGCCATTCATTATCCGAGAAGTGTTCCAGCTGTTAGTAACTTATTCTTCTTCCTTTTTCCATTTTTTTCTCTTCTCAAGTATTTGATTTTAAGTCTGGTGATGCCAAAGTTCGAAGCTTTTTTTCGGATTTGTGCTCTACGCTTATATATTTTGATTTTTCCTTTCTTGGGTTGTACATTTAATCGAGTAAAGTTTCGAGCTTGTGAGGGTCTAGTTAATTCTTTCACAGAGGAGATCCTTGAGTCAGTCTCTTAGCATACATTTTCAATATTGGGTTTGATAGGAATTTTTTTTTGGGATATCTAAATTTCTTCCATTTCATCCTCTGTCAAAGTGTGTTTTCCTGAGTTCTCATTTTCCAGGAAAAACTGGATAAAGTCTGGTAATCACAACTCGTTAGTTTCACTGGTTATGAGTTGTGTTCTTAGCTATGATTGTGGTTGATTTGGAAAATGTCTCTCTTGAGAATTTTCTTGCTGATGAAATTGATTTTCTTGCAGATGTGGCCATCACTTGTTCAAACAGCAAAAGAAGGAGGCTGCAACGCAATCGAGTCTTATGTGTTTTGGAATGGCCATGAGCCATCTCCTGGAAAGGTTGGAAGTTTAATAAATATCTCTTAATGTGTTTGTTGATTCTTGTCCATCCATCTTTTTGCAGATCAAGATCGTTTTTTGTTTTGTTTGGTTTGTAGTATTATTTTGGTGGACGGTATGATATAGTGAAGTTCATCAAAACTGTTCAGCAAGCTGGAATGCATATGATTCTGCGAATTGGCCCTTTTGTTGCAGCCGAGTGGAATTACGGGTAATGCTCTATCTAGAACAGCTTTCCTTTTTCACTAATTGTGTCCTCTTTAGATATGAAGTTAAAGGGTTGTAGTTTTGTAATTGAAATCTTTTGGTTATAGGGGAGTCCCGGTTTGGCTGCATTATGTGCCAGGAACAGTTTTCAGGGCGGATAACGAGCCATGGAAGGTAGCAAACACAATATGCGAAATCCGGGTTTTCTCTGTTACTAGAAAATTCATTCGCTCTGTGAATTTTGTTCCAGCATTACATGGAGAGTTTCACAACGTATATAGTAAACCTGTTGAAGAAAGAGAAGCTTTTCGCACCACAGGGCGGTCCAATAATCTTGTCTCAGGCAAGACATATGAGAACATATTAATATTCAGCATCATTCTGTTTCCTTTTGGAATGTTGTTTTGATGTTTGTCCTTCAAATTGTGATTTTCATTAGGTGGAAAATGAGTACGGGTATTATGAGCGTGATTATGGAGAAGGAGGGAAGCGGTATGCTCAATGGTCTGCTTCTATGGCTGTTTCACAGAACATTGGTGTTCCATGGATGATGTGCCAGCAATGGGACGCTCCTGCGACTGTGGTAAAGTCTATATCGAAATCCGAAACTTCATTGCTCTTATTACCTTTGTGAGTGTATATGCGCCGGGTTTTGATGATTTATCTTATTACCTTTTGCAGATTAGTACCTGCAATGGCTTTTACTGTGACCAATTCACACCTAATACCCCGGATAAGCCCAAAATCTGGACTGAGAACTGGCCTGGATGGTAACAAGATTGATCTTTTTGTTCCCTTTTATCATTTCTGTATAAAGTTGAATTTTTTTGGAGTATCTTGTTCATTGGCAATCAAATCTAATTGGAGTATCTTGTTCTTTTTCTTCAAGGTTTAAAACTTTTGGAGGCAGAGACCCACACAGACCAGCGGAGGACGTAGCTTACTCTGTTGCTCGTTTTTTCCAGAAAGGCGGAAGTGTTCACAACTACTACATGGTAAATAGTAGTTAAGTTAGCTCCATATCAGTTTGTAAACTAAATGGAGCTTTTTGTTTTATGTTTTGTTTTGTTTTTCATGACTGTGTAGTATCACGGAGGAACAAACTTTGGACGTACTTCAGGAGGACCATTCATCACAACAAGCTATGACTATGAAGCTCCGATCGATGAGTATGGTGAGTTTTGTAACAAAGAGATCACTATGGAGTGTGATCATTCTTCAACGGTTATAACTTATGTTTGTTTCTGTCCCTTTGTTAGGATTGCCAAGATTACCAAAATGGGGACACCTTAAGAATCTCCATAAAGCTATAATGCTCTCTGAAAACATGCTGATCAGTGGCGAGCATCGGAATTTTTCATTAGGCCCTTCACTCGAGGTAGATTTTCTGTTTTTAAACCGCCCGTGAAAAGAAACCTCTCTGTTTCTGTCGGAATGTTCCTTCTGATGGTTTGTTTTTTTCGATTTTCAGGCTGATGTGTACACAGATTCTTCAGGAAGTTGTGCTGCGTTTCTGTCAAACGCGGATGATAAAAATGACAAGACTGTTGTCTTTCAGAACGCGTCATACCACTTACCTGCTTGGTCAGTTAGCATTCTACCTGACTGCAAGAACGCGGTTTTCAACACCGCAAAGGTAAAAAAAAGGAAGAAGAAGAAGCTGATTCAGCCAATGATACCCGAACAACGCAGCTTAACTGATTTTACATTTGCAACAGGTAACTTCGAAGTCCTCCAAGGTAGAAATGTTACCTGAAGATTTGAAATCTGCATCAGGTCTTAAATGGCAAGTGTTCACGGAGAAACCAGGTATTTGGGGAGAAGCAGACTTTGTGAAAAACGAACTTGTTGATCATATCAACACCACAAAGGACACAACTGACTATCTTTGGTACACAACAAGGTCAGTATTTCTGTTAATACCGCGGAAAAGTTTTTTGAGAAAGAATCTGAAGCAAATGTATTCAATCTGTTGCAGTATAACAGTCAGTGATAGTGAAGAGTTCCTGAAGAAGGGAAACCGCCCGGTTCTCTTGATTGAATCAAAGGGGCATACTCTTCATGTTTTCATTAACAAGGAGTACTTAGGTATTTTGAAAACTCTCTATGATTCTTTTGGTTAGTTCTCGCACTCGAGTTTCTAATTGGCTGCGTGTAAATGTGACTACTGGTCTCTAGGAACTGCGACAGGGAATGGGACTCATGTGCCTTTCAAACTCAAGAAATCAGTTTCTCTCAAAGCCGGAGAAAACAATATTGATCTGCTTAGCATGACTGTTGGTCTATCGGTAATTCTATAAACAGAAAGTTTCGAAGTATTGTGTTCCAAATATCATTTTGGTTTTGCGTCATCATCCGCACTCATACATTTGTTTAATTTCTGCTTCAGAATGCAGGATCCTTTTACGAATGGGTTGGAGCCGGTCTTACAAGCGTCTCAATCAAAGGTCTCAACAATGGCTCATTGAATTTGACAAATAGTAAATGGTCCTACAAGGTTATATAACTCTACCTAGAAACCTCTCATGTGCTCAGACTGATTCTCACTGTAACGAGTTTCTCAAGTCAAATCCCATGAAATCTTGCAGCTCGGCGTGCAAGGAGAGAATCTAGGTCTGTTCAAGCCAGGTAACACCGGAGCTGTCAAATGGACCGTGACTGCAGAACCTCCCAAGAAACAACCTTTGACTTGGTATAAGGTAATGCAAGTCTTGGGCGAGATCGGAGATTGTAGAAGATCAAGTTTTGTTTCCTCTCTCTAAAAATCTGATCTTTTGGTAGGTTATCATAGACCCACCTTCTGGGAGTGAGCCAGTCGGGCTTGATATGATCAGTATGGGGAAAGGCATGGCTTGGCTAAACGGTGAAGAGATTGGAAGATACTGGCCCAGGATTGCGAGAAAGAACTCTCCGAATGACGAATGCGTTAAAGAATGTGATTACAGAGGCAAATTCATGCCGGATAAATGCAACACTGGATGTGGAGAGCCATCTCAAAGATGGTACCTAAAAAGCCATAGAAGTTCTCTTCTTTTGTTTTTCACATCTCTCTTTGTTCAAATCTAATTCTTGGTTTCTGGCTTAGGTATCATGTTCCACGATCATGGTTTAAGCCTTCTGGGAATGAGCTGGTGATCTTCGAGGAGAAAGGCGGCAATCCCTCGAAGATAAATCTTTCAAGAAGGAAAGTCTCGGTGGTGTGACCAAGAGGTTAAAGATTGAATGCAAAAGCTTAGCTATAAAGAAGATTGGGGATTCTGATGTTACCAATGGAAGCCAAAGAAGAGATTGTTTTTTGTTTGTATTTCTTTATTGTGTAACTCCAAAAAACGATAAACAAGATCTCCATTTGTCAACACACTTTTCATCATCAAGCTATAACTACAGCATTATAACTCATTCTATCTCTTCAATCACCACGCCACCACCTCTTCGAATATGACCTTTTTCTCCTTCACGTCTGGACACCCTTTGTAATCGTTGAGCTCAACTATCGAGTTATTCTCTGCCCTTACTGATGATTCCAGAGCTTGCCACACTTCCTGAGTCTGCTCATTGACCCAACACATCATGAAGAACACTTTTCTATCTGCAAGCTTTAGTTTCTTCTTCAGATCACGCCCTGATGATTTCACTTCCTGTATTGCACCATGAATCAGCCTTTGGAGATCACAGAGCAAGCACACCAGAGCTGCAGTGCCAAGAGAAAGCAAACGAATCACATCATCGACCAGATTCAATCCGAATTTCAGACCGCCGCCGAGGTTTTTATAAGCTGAAGAGCATGTCTGTTCCAAGCAAAACGAAAACACTTCCTTCATGGTCTCAGGTTGTGCGTTCTGACCCAAAACTGATGAAACAGTCAGAACCATTGTTGCTGAGCCTAACGTATCGGATTCCCAATCCCAATCTCCATTATAGATACGGAGAGTAAAACAATAACTGTATACAATGTCAACCAAATGGAGTGGTAAGAGAGGAGATGGATTCGTTGAGCTGAGCTTGCTTAGTGAGATCAGAGGTGTATCAGGCCCTCGAGGAATTTCACTCACAATTGTGGCTTCTTGATCATCTTCTTCAACACATTGCACCAGTTGTGTACCTTTTGTTCCAAGTGAGATCGTTCGAGCTGAAGGGAGTAACCACCAAGGATCCCATGGTTCAATCATTTTGCTAAGTTCTCCAGACGCTAAGGCTCTTTGGAACCCTCTTCTCTCTTCTAAGCTCAGATCATCGAGATTGACTTCATCTCCGGCAAGAATCTTCTGAAAAATTTCCTCCGGTAGAGTCGAACTCGACCCTTCATCATCCGTGATGCTATCAATTCCACCGTCATCTTCTTCCTCTTCGGAGTGAAACCGTTTCAAAATTTCGAGCATCTTCGTTTTGGTTTGATCATCAGATCGAACTTGGCGCAACTCATCAACCACATTCTCTCTCATAAAAGATTCAGTGCATTGGACACTGTGAGATTTGTAACAAGGAAGTGAGCAGTAGCGGAAGTTGCAGCGAGGACAAGTGTACTGCGAGAACTGCTTTTTACACACATGGCAGATAATCCGGGAATAAGAAGAGTTTAAAGGAGAAGAGTTTGAAGTCTCCGATGTTATAATCGTCTTCTCCGGCAACATCTTTCAGAAACCTTTAAGAAACTATCACGATTCGAAATTAGGGTTTCGTTTGAAGAAGACAGATCCGAAAACGGAAATATGGGCCTTAGTTGAGCTTTTAGTATTGGGCTAATTTGTACACAGATTTGTAAATCAGGTTTTGGCCGGGTTATGGAAATATGGGCCTTAGTTGAGCCTTTAGTATTGGGCTATAATTCTGATAAGCGGGTCAGATATTCAGGTGAATAAATCCGACCCGGAAAGTTCGTCTTCTAGTGTGATATTTTCGCTGTCCTTCTTTCTTCCTCAATCTAAGGATTCCATGAACGAGGAACCAAAATGAAATCTCTTCTCTTTGTACTATCACTCATTTTCTTCGGATCCCAAACAGCGATTTCATGGAAGAAGGAGGAGTTTCGCAGCTGCGACCAAACTCCGTTCTGTAAACGCGCTCGATCTCGTACTACCGGTGCGTGTTCTCTGATTGTAGGCGATGTTTCCATCACCGATGGGGATCTCGTAGCGAAGCTCCTACCAAAAATCCCTAATCAAGGCGAAGGGGATCAGATCAAGCCGTTGGTACTCTCTCTCTCGGTTTATACGGATGGGATCGTGCGGCTTAGGATCGATGAGGACCATTCGCTGGAACCGCCGAAGAAGAGATTCAGAGTGCCTGATGTGGTAGTGTCCGAGTTCGAGGAGAAGAAGATCTGGCTGCAGAAAGTAGCGACGGAGACGATCTCTGGAGACACTAGTCCGTCTTCAGTAGTCTACGTATCCGATGGATACGAGGCGGTGGTGCGGCACGAACCGTTTGAGGTGTTTGTGCGCGAGAAATCAGGTGATCGCCGTCGCGTCGTGTCTTTGAATTCTCATGGGTTATTTGATTTTGAGCAGCTTGGGAAGAAAAGTGACGGAGATAACTGGGAAGAGAAATTTAGGACCCATACAGATTCGAGACCATCTGGTCCTCAATCAATTAGCTTCGATGTTTCGTTTTATGATTCCAGTTTCGTTTACGGAATTCCTGAACACGCCACTAGCTTCGCCTTAAAGCCTACCAAGGGTCCTGGAGTTGAGGAATCTGAACCCTACCGGCTATTTAATCTAGATGTTTTTGAATACGACCATGAATCACCATTTGGGCTTTACGGGTCAATCCCATTCATGGTTTCACATGGGAAATCTGGTAAAACTTCCGGATTTTTCTGGTTGAATGCTGCGGAGATGCAGATCGATGTGTTGGCTAATGGATGGGATGCAGAGAGTGGTATTTCATTGCCTTCCAGTCAGAGTAGGATTGACACACTCTGGATGAGTGAGGCAGGAATTGTGGACACATTCTTTTTCGTCGGGCCTGAGCCAAAGGATGTCGTAAAGCAGTATGCTAGTGTGACAGGTACTTCAGCCATGCCTCAGTTGTTTGCTACTGGTTATCACCAATGTAGGTGGAACTATAAAGATGAGGAGGATGTGGCACAGGTGGACTTGAAATTCGATGAGAATGATATTCCCTATGATGTTCTCTGGCTTGACATCGAGCATACAGATGGGAAGAGATACTTTACATGGGATAGTGTGTTGTTTCCTCATCCAGAGGAGATGCAAAAGAAATTGGCTGCAAAGGGTAGACGAATGGTAACCATTGTGGATCCTCATATCAAGAGGGATGACTCCTACTTCTTACATAAGGAGGCTACTCAGATGGGATACTATGTTAAGGATTCATCTGGAAAAGACTTTGATGGTTGGTGCTGGCCTGGTTCATCATCTTACATTGATATGTTGAGTCCAGAGATTAGAGAATGGTGGGGTGGAAGGTTCTCTTATAAGAACTATGTTGGTTCAACTCCGTCGTTATACATTTGGAATGACATGAATGAGCCTTCCGTATTCAATGGTCCAGAGGTATAACTTTCTGTCTGATTGGTCTTGCTTCTTCTGTTATTGTTTTTCTAGAATCTGTATAGCTCAAGTTCTCATATTCATATTCGTAGAAAAAAACTTCCATGTGAAAAGTTTATCACTGGGATGAGCACTGACTGACTTTATTTTTGAATAGGTTACTATGCCAAGGGATGCATTACATGTTGGGGGTGTTGAACACAGGGAAGTTCATAACGCTTATGGATATTACTTTCACATGGCGACTTCCGATGGACTTGTCATGCGTGGAGAAGGAAAGGATAGGCCTTTTGTATTGTCAAGAGCAATCTTTCCTGGTACTCAAAGATATGGAGCAATTTGGACTGGAGATAACACAGCCGAATGGGAACACCTTAGAGTCTCAATTCCAATGTTATTGACACTTGGTCTTACTGGAATCACATTCTCAGGTTCAAGGAAATAATCTGTTCAAATTCTGCTGACGGATTATTTTTTCTTTCTCAAATCTAATGGAAGCTTTCTTTTCTTTTGCAGGAGCTGATATTGGTGGATTCTTTGGAAATCCTGAACCAGAACTACTAGTTAGGTGGTACCAAGTCGGTGCGTACTATCCATTTTTCAGGGGCCATGCTCATCATGACACCAAAAGACGAGAACCTTGGTTGTTTGGGTAAGATGTGATTTAGTACTTGTATTTTTCTTGTCAAGACTTATTATTCTAGTATAAACGCTCCAGGTATTGATCATGCATATGACAAGTGAATAAGATCGCGGATATAGAACTTGGTGTTGCAGTCTAGTCAGTTAATTTTATAAATTGTTAACACGTCATCAGTTTCATCAAGTAGGCATTGCAAAGGTTGTCCAGAGGTCCCTCTGCCTTTGTTTTGTTGGCTCGTAAATTTTGCAATTTTTCATTCAAATCAAATCAATTTCATTTTGTTTCAGTGAACAGAATACAAAACTCATGAGAGATGCCATACACACTCGTTACACGCTGCTCCCATACTTCTACACGTTATTTAGAGAAGCAAATGTTTCGGGTGTGCCTGTTGTACGTCCGTTATGGATGGAATTCCCACAAGATGAAGCTAGTTTTAGCAACGATGAAGCCTTCATGGTCGGTAATGGTCTATTGGTGCAAGGAGTTTACACTAAGGTATTTCAAGCGCTTTACAACTTCCTACTGATTTCTACTTTCGTCTTCTTGTCTCTTTACTTAATGAATCATCTCGGAAGAAATGATCAAATCAGTCACATGCTTTCTTCTCGTCTATATGAAAAATTAGGGAACAACGCATGCTTCTGTGTATTTGCCTGGCAAAGATTCATGGTATGACCTGAGAAACGGAAAGACATACGTTGGAGGCAAGACTCACAAGATGGATGCTCCGGAGGAAAGCATTCCCGCGTTTCAAAGGGCGGGAACTATTATTCCTAGGAAAGACAGGTTCCGGCGAAGTTCTTCTCAAATGGACAATGATCCTTATACTTTGGTACGTACAACTCTTACATTAACACAGTGTTTTATCATCTGATATTAGTCCAATAAACAAAGTAACTCAGTCGTAAAAAAAGTAAAGAAGTCATCTCAGAAACTGAACTCCTAAGATGAACTATGTGATCTAACTTGGAAAACAAAGCTAGCATGAATGGACATGTTTCTGTGGACCAAAATCCTGCGAGCCAGCCTTACTATGGATTGGTTGACTGTAGGCTGATCAGGCTGAACCGGGTTGACCTGTCACAACATCCCTCCTACATATAGATAGTTAAGGCGTGATTGGTTGGTAACGTTTGTAATCTGAGTGCATTTGATCTTTTTTTCTTATTCAGGTGGTAGCTTTGAACAGTTCTCAAGAAGCAGAAGGTGAACTGTACATTGACGATGGCAAAAGCTTTGAATTCAAACGAGGCTCCTACATCCACCGCCGCTTCGTCTTCTCCAATGGTATTCTTACATCAACGAACTTAGCTCCTCCTCAAGCTAGTCTCTCTTCCCAATGCTTGATCGAAAGAATTATCCTCTTGGGACATGCCTCGGGTCCGAAATCTGCACTGGTCGAACCGTTGAATCAAAAGGCAGAGATTGAGGTGGGACCACTGAGAATGGGTGGACTTGTAGCCTCCTCTGGTACAAAGGTCTTGACTATTCGCAAACCAGGTGTTCGAGTGGACCAGGACTGGACCGTAAAGATTCTGTGATTGAACCGAACCATTCGGCCGATATCTGCTTTTCCGGCGATGGAATTGCACACCCTTTTTTGTTTTAATATATCTTTTTTGAGTTTGGAAGTCACTTGCATTGTTGTTTATCTTGATATAAAAATTTCAGATTTTGATAATTATCTCATAATGCTTGGTTACATAATATTAATAAAATTTGGAAATGCCAAAATTGTATGCATTTTTGCTTAATCTTAAAGATTAAACGCATTCTGATTTCTGACCAAAAAAAGAGAGATTAAACGCATTTTTGCTTAATCTTAGGGGTTGTATTCAGTTAAAGAATTTAATTGAATTAGAAAGAATTAGACTTTCTATAAAATTCTACTGTTATTCAATGATGTATTTTATGAATTCTTTTAAATTAATGTGTTATTAGATTAGATATTTACAAGCATTCTTCTATATTACTTTAAATTCTAGTGTTATTCAATTTTTTGATTTCTTAATTCTATTAAATGTTAGTGTTATTCAATTTTATTGTAGTATTGATAATAGTGTCATTTGATAGGAATTTAATAGAATTTCAATGAAAAATTGTAAAGAGTCAATTCTGAACATTTTTGCTGTCATTTTCATAGAATTCATTAAAATCCTAACAAAATATTTTAAATTACTCAAAACCAATTGATTTTAAATCCATTTGCACTCTCCTAAAATCAATCATCCAATACCCCCACCTTAAATATTAAACGGGTCGGACAAGCGGGTTTATTGAGTGTAGCGGGCTTTAAACGAAGCCGTCTTTTCGCGGGCCTAGATTAAACAGACCGGAAAAGCCCATTTCCATTTTGCTCAAAATGCCCAAAAATCGTGTAATAAGAGTCACGTAACTACCTAATTTTTGTAGGTATATAATAATACTAGATAAGTACCCGCATATATGCGGTTTGTAATTTAATATTTTATGATCCGTTAAACAAAATTAAAGACGAAAAATAGAAAACAAAATTAGATCACCCGTGAAAATATATAATACATAAATTTAGAAATAAAATTTACGATATTTACTTTGAAAGAAAAATTATGTGAATAAATGCAGTAAAATAGTTTTGGATACGTTTATTGGACTTTTAATATTTTGGTGTGTAATTAACACAATACCAAATTGTAATTTATATAAAAGTGAGAAATTATAATTATTTCTATATTATGATTAATTTATTTAATCTAAATGGAAAAATAAAATATTGTTTTTTCCTTTTTTATATTAATTTTGCCTTTTAGGATAATTTTTTAATTTTTAATTTTTAATTTTATTAACTTTACCTTTTAAGATTATAAATTGTTTATTAAATTTTCAGAATTTTTGAGTTTTTTTATTAATCGATTTTAAGATTATAAATCGGTTATTAATTGATTTGAGTAACTTTATATTCAATTTTATATTATAAGATTCCCTTATTATAAACTAAAATATTTTTAATTAAGATATTTATATTTATGTTTTAATTAATATTATGTGTGATTTTTAAGTTTTAAAAGTCACACATTTTAAAATTAAAAAGGTGTAGATTATTATATAGAGTTTGGTCGTGGTTGTATATTAATAATTTTCCTTTTTAAGTTTTCTTTTGTCATAATAGAAATGATTATAAACTTTTAAATTTGGTCGTATATTAATAATTTTCCTTTTAAGTTTATAGTATATTTCTAATTTTCATTTTTAAAGTTTGTTCATGGTATAAATTTATAAGTTTCTTTTTGTCAATTTTCTTTATTGTAAGTTTTCCTTACTTATTCTTGTTTTTTTTTTAAATTGGTTTTTTTTAGTTTAACATTTTTAATATTTAATTTATTTTTATTTTTTTAATTAAATTGATACATGTCGCGATCTTAATTAACAACGACATATGTCACGATCTCGTAAGTTATAATTTTACTTATGTGTCACATTCACGTTGAGGGATTCTGCTTTATATAATAAGATAATAAAGGCCATTTTCCCTTTAAACTAAAACCTCATATTTCCAGACAATATTCCGTTCATGAATCTCGAAATAAAAATAAAATAATACATTTTAGAATGTAGTGTATATTAAAAAAAACAAAATTAAAAAAAAACAGACTAAGAATCTTGGAATTCAAAAGGAGATTTTGAAAGTGTTCAAACTTCAAAGATACTCTTTAAAAATAATAATGGTACATAATAGCACTTGCATGACATATTCGATTCTATTCTGTTCATGCATTTTGGCTTTACTTTTGTTCGTTTTAGCTTTAAACCAATAATTTATTTTTGGCATGAAGTCTAAAATTGACAATTAACATTTTTCTATTATCGGAAGCTGAACTCGTAGAACTAACAAGTGCCGCCTCCATACCACATACATATATATGATTACAAATAAATATAATTTTTTTTTACTGAAATCAAAACAGTATCAAGCTGATCTTTATATAGATTCTAGTTTTATCTTACCAATTTAAAATTCATAAGAAAAATTGTACCAAAATCCGAAAAAATACTTTCGACCTCTGGTTATCAAATAATCATTATAACTTTTTTTTGAAGAGGATGTATCTCCGTCCCTGTATGCATGTTCGAAGAAATTTCAGACCCTATTAATTTGAAATCGATTAACGTTTATAATGTAACAAATTAATAATGCAATATTGTAGCATATATTCCTTATAAATAAATAATAAATATAAACCTAAATTTGGCATAGGCTCTAGTATATAAATATATAATAATTCTTATATATACTAGTGTAAAATTTATCTCCCATGTGGAATATTCTAATAGTATGTGATCTCCGAAATCGGATAAAGAAATCACATACACTATTAATTTAGTAGGAATAACACTATTAATTTAGAGGAACTAATTGTATCGAGATTGCGATCCAGTTTGCAAATCATGAATCCTTAAAGTTTGATATATTAATTGAGCCGTGGCATGATCTTTGCAATGGATGAACGAATAATGGAACACTTTAGAGAGATAGGAGAAGGAAACTATATCTACTTTTAGTGTGTTTTTTCTATTCCTTTTCCGACACATGCAATGTTTTTGCAATATGTATGTCGAATATATATATATAACAAAAAAATATATGTATGTCGAAAATAATGGGTATTTTTTGTCAGTTTTCTTAACTCCATCTCTAGTTGCGATAGCATCCGGAGATTTATACTCGCATATAAGAATACTGAATTTTTTGTGAATACTCATATACCTTTTGTTTTAGATTAGTATTATAACTTTTGATTAAAAAATCACAAAGTTAATATTTGGTATCAAATGTTTTGTTTTCTTATTTGTATGTTATATATATATATATATATATATATGAACCACAAAATAGATTTATTCACATATATATTTTTTTTAATTCGGATCAGATATAGATATGGCGGATATCATATAAACAGTTATATAAATGTGTAAGAATTATGTGGCCGGAATTTCATATATCTTACCTGTAAATATTAATTTGTTTTTTTCCTAAGAAATTAGAAAAGATTCCCCACTTTTGATGGCTTATATAAGGTGATGATGAGCCAGAACAATCAAAATGCAGCAGCAATTGCTCTCACCACCTTTCCTTTGCATTTCTATCTTTTTCCATATCTTTTTTATTTCGTTTCTTCGAGTTTAGTTTTGTGTATATATAGCTTTGTCTAAAGCTTTTCCTCTTAAGGCTCAATAAGAAGAGGTACGTACTATAACTACTCTCTCTCTCTTAGAAACTATTTACTTACCACCAAAGATATTTCGAGCTAGTGACTCCTCATAAGTTTGATATCTTACCAAAACCAGATGGAAGTTCCTCGGCCAGCTTTCAAATGTTTCGATGACGATGGCCGGCTTAAAAGATCAGGTAAACCTATGAAATGAATGATTCAAGTTTAGAAAGTTTTAAGAGTCAGTCAGACAATAAGCGAGTTTTCGTTTTATTTTCAGGGACGGTCTGGACCGCGAGTGCGCATATTATAACGGCTGTGATTGGATCTGGTGTTCTATCGCTGGCATGGGCCATAGGTCAACTCGGTTGGATCGCGGGTCCTGCAGTGATGTTCTTGTTCTCTTTTGTCACTTACTACTCTTCGACTCTTCTCAGTGATTGCTACAGAACCGGTGATCATGTTTCCGGAAAGAGAAACTATACTTACATGGATGCTGTCCGATCAATCCTCGGTATCAATTATCCATTCTCTGTTTTTATTCTTCGACTCTTCTCTGTTTTTTCTTTGTTTCACAGTGTTCTGTTTTGCTCTGCTTTACTCTGTTCGGTTCTGTGTTCTGACATGCTATGTTTCTGACAGGTGGGTTTAGGTTCAAGATTTGTGGTCTGATTCAGTATTTGAATCTATTTGGTATCACGGTCGGGTACACAATCGCAGCATCTATAAGCATGATGTGAGTCTCTCTTTCTCACCAAGTAGTTTCTTTTGGAACTAAATAATGAAACGAAAGTCTTCTAAATTTGGTGATTTGGGATCGATCTTTCAGGGCGATCAAGAGATCGAACTGTTTCCACGAGAGCGGAGGGAAAAACCCGTGTCACATGTCGAGCAATCCGTACATGATCATGTTTGGTGTGACCGAGATCTTGCTCTCTCAGATCAAAGATTTTGACCAGATTTGGTGGCTCTCCATAGTCGCGGCGATCATGTCTTTCACATACTCTGCAATCGGTTTAGCTCTCGGAATCATTCAGGTCGCAGGTAAACAAAATATCTTTCAAAAGATGTTTCGCAATAATCGACAAACAAACCACAAGGTTTAACTAACTCTTATGGGTTTCAGCAAATGGAGTTTTCAAAGGAAGTCTCACTGGAATTAGCATCGGAACTGTGACTCAGACCCAGAAGATATGGAGAACCTTCCAAGCTCTTGGAGACATTGCCTTCGCTTACTCATATTCTGTTGTCCTAATCGAGATTCAGGTAAAATAAAGAGCTTGACCGGTATATGCCAAATGATTTGTGAAATAGCAGAATAGTAGATTCTGTCATCTGTTTCTACAACACTTTACAAAATTTCTGTCATCGGTTTTGATTAGGACACTGTAAGATCTCCACCAGCAGAATCAGAAACGATGAAGAAAGCTACAAGAATAAGCATCGTCGTTACGACAACGTTTTACATGCTATGTGGTTGTATGGGCTACGCAGCTTTCGGAGACGCAGCACCAGGAAACCTCTTAACCGGTTTCGGTTTCTACAATCCGTTTTGGCTCCTCGACGTGGCCAACGCCGCCATTGTTGTCCACCTTGTAGGAGCTTACCAAGTATTTGCTCAGCCCATCTTCGCCTTTGTCGAAAAACAAGCCGCGACTAGGTTTCCCGACAATGACTTGGTCACCAAGGAATTCGAAATCCGAATCCCCGGAATCAGGTCACCCTACAAAGTCAACGTTTTCAGAGCAGTTTTCCGGTCCTGTTTTGTGGTTTTGACCACCGTGATATCGATGCTTATGCCGTTCTTTAACGACGTCGTGGGGATTTTGGGAGCGTTAGGGTTTTGGCCTTTGACGGTTTATTTTCCGGTGGAGATGTATATAAAACAGAGGAAGGTTGAGAGATGGAGTATGAAGTGGGTTTGTTTGGAAATGTTGAGCTGTGGTTGTTTAGTGATCACGGTGGTCGCTGGAGTTGGCTCCGTTGCCGGAGTAATGCTTGACCTTAAGGTTTACAAGCCGTTCAAGACTACTTATTAAACAAAACCATGATGATTAATTGATTATGATGAAGAAGAAGGCGTTGGAAGAAAGATATACAAATTTGGTGGCTAAAATTGATATATATCATTTGGGAAAATGTGAATAATGTAAAAGCTTCTTCGTTTCGTATAATTTATCTTGTGTAATTTAGATATATCATGTGTTGTTAATTTATAATCGATGTATTTTGGTGGGTTAAAGTTTATGATCAATGTGTTGTTTACTGAAAGTTTGTTAATTTGATTTGTTTTTAACCATATATGGAATTTAAGAAAATAAATTAATGAGACTATAAATAAGAGAAATTTAAACATAAATATATAACATATCATAATTATTTTTGTATGTCAGTTTTATTTTAAAAGTTAAAACTGGATAACATGATTCTCTTTATATTAGATATAAATAATTATGGCCATGAGTGTTGCCAAAGAAAAATGAAAAGAATGATGGCCATGAGATAATCGTATAAGTATGTGAATTAAGTGCGAAATTATATAGAATATAAAATATAGAAACTGAGGAAAAGAAAACAAAGCAACAAAATGTGGGAATGGAAACTCGTGGAGGAGACATGAAGAATCTTCAGAAAGTATTAAAGATGTGACATGGAACTAAAAAAAGGTAATAACATGGAATAGAATCAAAGTGACATCAATTTCGAATAATTGAGAAAGTAACCCGACACATAAAGAGAAACACTAAAAGAGCAATTTGGATGGTTTTGCTTTGAAGAGCATCACCCAAATAGAAAATTTTCAACGATACAATAGAATATTAGCCGAGAAGTTTTAACAAATAATGACATTAATCTCACCCAGAAGAGATATTTGCATCTATTGTCACTTAATCAAAACATATTTTATGTTCCAACACTTTCCAAATTCTACAAAATAAATAACATTTGCCCATGTTTATTATTGGTCTGTGTACTGTACACCGTTGATTCATGCAGTACTGTACATAGTACGATTGGAAAATCAACGCGTGTACAATACATGAAATGTTATTTATTTTTTTAGTCTTTGTAAAGTGATAATACACAAACTATGTTTTCATAAAAAATCCTCTAGTGCAAATCAAAAGTGCTCCCTACATATAATCTTTACAATTTTAGCACTTAATTTAAAAAAAATAAAAATTAGCGTGTAAATAACAAAAACTTTTTCTGTCTATCTTTGTACTGTCCACAAATGTACACACCGTAGTGTACATGAACTAAATTATTATAAATAGTAACAAAAATGCTAGAAAAATATAAACAATAAATTAAATGCTAAAATCTATGTAAAATTTAGAAAATGCTAATATTGGCACTTAATTTTCTCTTATGTTAGCATTTATATGTAGTACAATTTTTGATTAATATAATTCAGAATTGCATTTGTTGTAAGAAATAAAAACACATAATCATAAAACATTATTATGGTGGAGAAAAAACAGACGACACTAGAGTGGAAGTAAAAAAAAGTTATACCCCAAGAGGAGGAATTAAGCATTACAAGTTACAAAATACAAACTAACAACAAGAAGCAAGCAAGCAAATCCCAAACTAGACAGACGTACGTAGTACAAACAAACCTTAACCCAAAAGAGATCTTTGAAAAACCTTCGAAACCAACACAAAAAAAAGGAGAAGGAATTGTCTCAACTCAAAATCGGACACGCTTGACATCAGTTTGTGGGACACTGATGTCACCTCCATTGCCTTTGTTTGAGCCATCCGTTTGGCCCTGACAAACAAAACCAATATCAAAATCACACTTCATCATTGATCTTGAAAGATCATGTTTTCAATTCATGAGCATCGATGATCAATCGTTAAACTGATCTGAAAGCCTTTCAATCTTTTACAGATGCTAACATTTTCAGCACGTGCAAAAACCAATAACTCTGCATTTGCTCAAAAGACGTTAAAAGTATTGGATAGAGTTCTTTAGGAAGAAATAAGAGAACAAAAACAAAGCTTACAGTTTCATCAGGAACAACCGCATATCTCTCTGAGGGTGACACCCAGCTTTTCCCTGCAACAAAGCAATGGAGAAATTGAAATATTAGCTCACTTTGTGCCATTTAAGGAATAGTTAATGTTACACTTTTTTGTTTACCTGAAGATGGATCAACATTAGAAGATTCTATATGTTGTCCACTTGCTCCATCGACGCTCAGTGCCGCTATAATCTTGGGAAAATTCCTATTACAACCGAAAACCAAATATCAGCTTCACATTATCATTGGGTACTGAATGGAATTGTAATGCAGCGGGTATGGTGGAGGCAACGATTCTAATGGCCAATCTTCATATTTCTGTTCATAAAACCAACATATATGCAATTGAAAACATAGATCTATGAGCGTCTAAATGATCACACTCTTACCTGTCAAGCGACTCTCCAATGCCGAGCTGTCCATTTGTACCTCTGCCCCAACCAAACACATTATTTCTTTCAGTCACAGCCAAGGTATGTCTCCATCCACATGAGACTTGAACTACTTTCTGTGAAATTCCACAAAAGACTTGTGTGTATTAGAAACGATAAGCTACAAATTGAGACATGAGCTGATTATTATGATAATATAGCTGGCAAAGAGTGTAACAAGCTGTCTGGTTATAATTTTGTAGGGGTCATTGTCAGACAAGTAGCATGCCTGATCATCAGGAAATCGCACTTGCACAGGAGAACACTGATCTAAATTGTTGCCCACTCCTACTTGCCCAAACTGCATGCTAAAAAGACAGAAAATTAGAAGCTTGTCCTATTCAAGGTGAGTTACTAAAATAACGCAATATATGGATTGCATGTCTTGTTGACAAGTCTATCGATTTTTGCTTAAAACACTATCCAAGTGCATGCATAAAGCAACTGAATGAAAATCTCAGATGAATGTGTAGATGATAGCTTGTGTTCTATACATTCCTACGAAATACTGTCCAGTTAAAAACAAAAGCTAAGACATTCTTGACCTTATTCCAACCCCATCCATATAGTTTTCCATCAGAAGTCAATGCCATTGTATGTCTCCAACCTCCCGAAATCTGGATAAATAACCAAAAAACGGCCCTGAAGATGTTGAACAAGAAGAACACAACCAGCAGAAATGTATACAATGAGACCAGTTTTCTTCGGCAGACAATAACTGTAAGAAACATTTAGTACTTTATTCATGCGGCTACAATATGAACAATTAATTTCCAAATATTGTAGCTAACCCATCAGTTGGATATTTCAGATGTACAGATCTGTATTTCAGGACAGATTTATAGGGCCAAGTGAAACCTGGGAGAAAACACTGTTTCCCAGTGCTTCCAGTTTGTGAGGAACAAGGTGATCCTCCAAGTCTCCATGTCCTAGCTGTCCATATTTGCTCCATCCATAAGTATATAATGCTCCAGAGTATGAAACTGATATTGTGTGCCGCCATCCACAAGCAACCATCGACATCTTCTCACCCTTAAATTGTAGTTTCCACAACCAAGAAAACGAGCATCAAGAGAGCCCGAAAAAAAAAGTGACAAGAAAAAAGCGAGGATGCATGATATCAATGATCCATGAACTACACCTTATTTCACCCATTGTTCAGAGTTAGAATACCAACAGCCTGATAATACACAAAATAAGGTATGCGTTGATCATGGGATTCTAAATGTTTTATGGTCCCTTCCCTGACACCCAGCAAGTGAAACTAGATGGCATCTATTTGTGACCCCATCAATCGATACAACTAAACTGGCATAGTGCATTTTGTCAAGGGCAAGGCTCGTTGAACTATCTTCGATTTATTTCATGTATACTGAATTTCGGTTTAAACAAGTAGCAGGTGCTTATAATAAATATAGAACAAGAGTCTGATAGCTTACACCAGCAGAGGTAACTCTTTCAGGAACCAAGCGGTCATTCCGGTCACCTAATCCCAAATTTCCATATCTTCCCCATCCCCATCCATAAAGATCACCATCTTCTGTAACCGCAGCAGTGTGTTCCGCACCAGCAGCAACCATTTTGATTCGTATGCCCTGTACCCATTACAATTTTGAAGTGTTAATGTAACACTGGGGATTAACCAAACTAGTTACATAAACTTACAGTCTCCGATCACTAAATCTTCTAATTTACGTGGTCAGAGCAATTATCAATAGATCCTACCTTCTATCTGTGTTTGCATATAGTATCACACACAGTTAAAGCTATTTATAGCAAGCCAAAATTATTTAGTTACCACTCCTACATATGGTAACTTAAATTATATGTTCCACCACCAGATGTGGACCCTTAGTTAGTAACACTCGTATCTTTAAGAAGAGCAAGTTGCAGAGATGGACCCAACATTGACCCAATTATGAAGCATATTGTCTTTGGTAAGTTGAGGAAACTAGAATGACAAAAGGATGTTAACATTATGCCGAACACAAACCTCAAAGGCTTGAATCTTCTGAGGCACTGGAGAATCTTCAGTGTCCCCCAGACCAAGTTGACCATTCTGGTTGCGCCCCCAACTTAATATACAGAAGTCAAAGAGATATGTTGGAAAACAAGACACGGCAGAAAAATTGTTTAAAAGGCAAAAACATAAATATATAAAAATTACACTTGAAGCGATTGACATAATCAAAGTCTGATGAAAATCATCAACAAGTGAAATCGCTGAGGTGCCATGTAAACAGTGATTGATTTTCACAAAAGGAGAAGAACACTACATACCTCTGAACCTCGCCTTCCATTGTCACAGCCAAACAATGGCTATCCCCACAAGCAATCTGCTTTATCCGAATACCGTGCAGTGCTTTGATTGGCAGCGGGGTAAACAAGTCGCTAGAGTTCCCATGGCCTAATCTCCCAAAATCACCCCTGCAAAAACACATGGAGCAAATGAGTGTATTTGATTACACAAAAACCTGAATAAGCAAATGAGCACTTAGATTATGGATGATGAGAAACAAACCATCCCCAACTGTAGACCTCCAAGCGAGATTCTGAATAAGCAACGGTGTGGTCAGCACCACAGGTAACGGAAACAACGTGGTGGTCATCCAAGGCGCTAAGTTGCGTTGGAGAAGGACGATCCTCTGCATCTCCATGACCTAATTGTCCATCCTCACCTCGACCCCATGAGCAGACAATGTCCCCAGCTACAAAACAATCAAACTATTTAGCGCACATATCCTTGGCAATAGAAACTAGAGCCTAGAGGGAGGAAAACTCATTTCTCAAGTTAGATCAACAGAATCCGTGAAGAAGACAGCCTTGTAATTGCAAAATTCTGGGGATCATCTACCGACAAAGCAGTAAAAAAGAAGAAGAGTAGTGGGACGTACAGAGTAGAGCGACGGAGTGGCTAGCACCAGCGGAGATGATAAGAACCCTACGAGGCGGAGCCGTAACTTCACCGGCCACCATCTCCTCCGCCATCGATCACAGTTGCAGAGACTCTCTCTCTCTCTCTCTTCTTTCTCCTGCAAAAATAGATATTATTTTTTGTTTAATATTTGAAATATGGAATTTCGAATTTGTGAAAAATTGGGAAATTTGCAGCTTCTCTTTCACTATCCGCAAGAGAGATGGTGGGTAATAAAGGCGCGATGGAGATTGCACATGTCAAAATTGCTTCTTCTGTTTTTTTTTTTCATGACAAAAATCTAGTTTGGTTCGTTTTCGGATGAATATCGATCGGACTTTTTAATTAATCTAAAACAGGATCTTACTTGAGACGAAAGTCGAATCCCAAAACTAAATTTGACTTCAGAATTTTTTACCCCTATATAATTACCGTTTGGTTTACTCAATTGCATTTCATTTTACATTATTTTTATATATAATGGATTTTATCTAATATATAAATATAATGGATTTTAGTGGATAATAAATGTTTATTGACCGAATTATATATTTTTTTAAAAATAGTAATTTTAACTTTTTGTAAAGAGGTGAAGTCTAATTCTCGTGTTCAAAAATATTGTAGAAATAGTAATGTTATTATTTGCGCTAGCGGATCTTAGGGATGTCAATCAGATTGGTTGGGTCTGGTTCGAAACCCGTAAACTCCTCGTATATTTGATTTCAGTCTGGTCTGATCCAAAAAAAATTGGGTATATATTCTAAAGTCTGGCCCGAACATGGTTATAAGACTTTTCGGACTGTTTTTATATGTATAAATCGTATAGAAATATCACTAGAAGTCTATAGATAATAATTTTAAAAATATGAAATAAATAAAATGAATGATAATGTTACTAACATCACGAAATGTAAATTCATCCAACCAAGTGCATGTACAAATCAATGCTTCAACGTGTAGGTAGAAGACAATTTCTATGTTTGTTCAAGATATTCGAACCAATACTAAACATAGACTACGAGATTTATAGTAAGACAAAATTAGAAAATTAGAGTTTTAAATCAATAAAAAATATATACGAAATACTCCATGTTATAAAAAGTTAAATTTTTAAACAAAACCTCTAACTCAATCAAAATGTTGATTTTTGGGCTTTTCGGGCTGGCCTGAGCCCAACCAGACTAAACCCATAAAATCTACTTGTTCTATTAGGTTTGGTTCGAAAAACCCGATTTTTTTTGGATTTATATATTTAACCAGATAAGTACCCGCATATATCCGGGTTTGTAATTTAATATTTTATAACCAATGAAAAAAAAACGAAAAAATAGAAAATAAAATTAGATCACACGTGAAAATATATAATACATAAATTTAAAAAACAAAAATTTCCGATTAAATAAATATACACCTTAAAAACATTATTTGGTGAAGCAAATGCAGTAAATTGCTTTGGATACGATTATTAGACTTTTAATTATTTGATATGTAATTGACATACTATTAAATTGTGTTTTGTATAGAGGTAAAAAATTAGAATTCTATTCTTTTTAGGATTAATTTCTTTAATCTAAATGGAAAAACTAAAGATTTTTTTTCTTTTTTATATTTATTTGGCCTTTTAGGATAAATTTATTTTTTAAAATTTTTAGTAACTTTACCTTTTAAGATTATGAATAAGTTCTTAATTGATCATTGTTTGATTTACCTTTTCGAATTTTTTTTATTAATCGATTTGAAAATTTTCCAACTTTGACTTTACATCTTTCGCGATCAGGTGATTTTACAATTTTGAAACATTAAGATTTATATATTAAGATTTCTTTATTTTGAACCGAAATATGGTTTTTCCTTTTAAATTTTTTTTTGGCCTTTATCCTTTTTTCTTTTTAGGATTGTTATATATAGTTCAATTTTCTTATTCTAATATGTAATATAGGTTTTCTGTTTTTAAAAAAACATTTGCTTTTATTTATAATTTTTGTTTAATTTCTTTAATAGAAACATAAATACAATTTTTCTTTTCCTTTTACTTTGAGAATTGTGAATCGATTATAAATTTCTTTATCCTAAATTTAAATATGGTTTTTCCTTATAATTTTTTTTTGGCCTTTATTCTTTTTCTTTTTAGGATTGTTATGTATATTTTAATTTTCTTATTCTAATATGTAATATAGGTTTTCCTTTTTTAAAAAAAATATTTACTTTTATTTATAATTTTTGTTTAATTTCCTTAATCTAAACATAAGTAATGTTTTTCTTTTCCTTTTACTTTGAGGATTATGAATGGATTATAATTTTTTTTTCCTTTTTCTTTTTAAGATTAGGATTCGATTATAAATTTTACTTTTACTTTTACTTTGGGGATTATGAATAGATTATAATTTTTTTTCCCTTTTTCTTTTTAGGATTAGGATTCGATTATAAATTTTACTTTTATTGTTATTATTATGTGTTAAAACATAATTGGAAATTTACCAAATACCTATCATAATATAGTTGGAAATTTATTAAATACGTGTCAAAATCTGATCGATTAACTCGACACGTATCGCGATCTTGCGAGTTACTAACTTTGAAACATTCTATTTTATATATTTACTAGATAAGTATCCGCATATATGCGGGTTTAAAATTTAATATTTTATAACTTGTGATAAAAAAATTAAAGTCAAAAATGGAAAATAATATTAGATCACCCGTTAAAATATATAATACATAAATTTAGAAACAAAGTTTACGATGAAATAAATATATACCTTGAAAGAAACATCTGGTGAAGAGATGCAGTAAATAGCGTTGGATACGATTATTGGACTTTTAATTTTTTGGTGTCTAATTTTATACTACTAAATTATGGTTTATATAGAGGTGAAAATTTATAATTCTTTTATTTTTATTACTAATTTCCTTAATCTACATAGAAAACTAAGAAATGCTTTTTCCTTTTTTATATTAGTTTCGCCTTTTAAATAAAATTAATTTTTTGACTTTTAATTATATTTTTGGTAACTTTATCTTTTAAGATTATGAATCGGTTATTTAATTTTCAAAATTTTTAAGTTTTTTTATTAATCTATTTAAGATTATGACGATAGGAGCGCTTCCTGTTTAAGATATCTAATGTTAAATAGTCTCTATTGTTATTTAGAATTTCAGCATTCATTATCCCAAATAAAAATTTGCATTAACGTACAACATAATTTTTTTTATTTGTTATACACCACCTCTATATGTGGGTACGTTAAGATATAGATTACAAAAAATTGAGAAACTATAACGTACAACATAACGTACAACATATTTTTCAACATAGTAATCTAAATTAAAAAAAATCTAATATTATACACCACCTCTATATGCATTAACGTAAATCATAACGTACAACATATTTTTCATGGGTAACAAAGTGATCGTTCTGGAAACCCATCATAATAAGCGATTGTATATAACGTACATATTTCATAATTACAGAAAAAATTACCTCTAATTACACAAAAGATTACATCTTAGTAATTTGTTTTGCGTTTGGTTTTTGTATCTCTCTTCCCAATATTTTTTGGGTTGTAAAATTGAGAAACTATCAAATTGGTTATGTAGAAGTAATGAATTATAATTCATTTTCCTTATATGATTCTATTCCTTTTTTTAATTTCTTTTATCAAAATAGAAAAATGTTTATCTCCTTTTTAAAATTTTTTAGTTTTTATAGATAAATTTTCTTAATCTAAAAGCAATTTTTTTTTTCTGCCAACTTTTCATTTAGGATTAAATCTATGTTCTATTTTTTTTTCTTTTTCTTTTTATTTTGGGCTAACTTTACTTTTAAGATACTCCTTTTTTTTTTATAAAGATACTCCTTTTTTTTTTTTTGCTAAATTTACTTTTGGGATTAAGTCTTTTTTTTTCCTTTTTCTTAACTTAAACTCTAGCTTTTAATTTTAAGTTAAATTTCCTTAATCTAAAAATAACTTTTATATTAACTTGACACATGTCAAAATCTAATGGATCAGTTCGACATGTGTCGCGATCTTGGGCTAATTTTACTTTTAGGATACTCCCTTTTTTTATAAAGATACTCCCATTTTTTTTGTTGCTAAATTTACTTTTATGATTAAGTCTTTTTTTTCTTAACGTAAACTCTAGCTTTAAATTTTAAGTTAAATTTCCTTAATCTAAAATCAACTTTTATATTAACTCGACACGTGTCAAAATCTGATGGATTAGCTCGACACGTGTCACGATCTTGCTAGTTACTAACTTTGAATCATTCTCTTTTACGCTAAATTTAGTTTTTATAGATAAATTTAGTTTTTATAGATAACTTTGAATCATTTAGCGTATATAATTTAGTTTTTATATATATAGATAGACTCGACACGTGTCAAAATCTAATGGATTAGTTCGACACGTGTCGCGATCTTGCGAGTTACTAACTTTGAATCATTCTCTTTTAATTTTCAATCAATTATATATGTTAAATTTAGTTTTTATAGATACATTTTCTTAATCTAAAAGCAATTTTTATTTTCCTTTTTTTGCTAACTTTACATTTAGGATTAAGTCTATGTTCTATTTTTTTTTTTTCCTTTTTATTTTGGGCTAACTTTACTTTTAAGATACTCCCGTTTTTTTGTGTGCTAAATTTACTTTTAGAATTAAGTTTTTTTTTTTCCTTTTTCTTAACTTAAACTCTAGCTTTTAATTTTAAGTTAAATTTTCTTAATCTAAAAATAATTTTTATATTAACTCGACACATGTCAAAATCTGATGGATTAACTCGACACGTGTCACGATTTTGCGAGTTACTAACTTTGAATCATTCTCTTTTATATATATAGATCCCGAATCCAATGTTTTTTAGAGTCGAATCGGGTCGATCTTCGAGTCGGTCATAGGGCTTTGACCCTAATTCACATCCCTCACGGATGTGCGCAAAATATGTTTTATAATTTAGTTAATTCTTTCATTTAAATATGTGAATGGCTAGTAGTTTAAGTATTCTTTTTAACTAAAAAAAGCAAGCGGTATTAATAGACTAGTCTTAATTTTAATATTGTTTGGTTAACACAAGTCTATTAGTATTTACTATTTATGCCTTGAATGTTTAGTGCGTTTTTTCTAAACGCTGTGTGTTTTACAAAACATCTCACCATTCACCGTTCAAACGCAGGTGTGGTTAGGTGCGGTTGCGATTATGAAAAACAGCTGGGTGCGTTTCAGAATCAGAAAGAAAACATGAAACGCACGCGCTGTTGCAAAAGAATCAAAATAGGTGCGGTTAGGTGTGTTTTTTTTTTTTTCTGTCAACGATTAGGTGTAGTTTACAGTTGACTTATGTATATATGTATCATATAATATTTCATTTTATATAGTTATTTTAATTCAAAAAAAAAAATATTTGGATTATAGCTTTGATAATTATTATTGTCTTTGTCTAACTGATATTATTAGCTTTAAGACACACGCTAATAGTTTTTTAGTTTTATAATTTTACATATATATATATATGTTTTAAAGTTCAGAAAATTTTGAAATAAATCATATATGCTAACTTTATCAAATAACAAAATTCTATTTGAAAAAATAAATAAATGTCATTAACAACGTGAGGTTGGACTAGTGTTTGAACCTATATAAGTAAAAAATGTAGACACCTAAAAGAACATGGTAAAATCAACGTACTCGATAATATTATATGATTTTACTTGGTTTTTGTGGATGTATTTTTTTTTTAGCAATAAATATATTATTGTAAAATGTCAAACAAATTTATTAAATTTTAATAATTATTTATTTATGGTTCGTAATTAATTTATGAAAAGACTTAATCATTAACAAATTAATAATTTTAATTTATAATTATATTAATATCATTAATATATTTTATTTATAAATTATTTTTTAAAACTATATATCTCGCACCACTTTTTACATTTTCACCATTCACACATTTGAACCGCACCGCATGTTGTTTTTTTCACCATTCATATATTGTTCTGCACCGCTTGTTCCGCAGTAACCGCACTTGTTCCGCATGATGCGTTTCTTCCAACCGCACCGTACTAAAACCGCACCGCACCTCTTAAACCGCTTGTTCCGCACCGCTGAAACCGCTGTCACCATTCGAAATAGTAATAATAGACTAAAAAAGCAAGCGGTTGTTTTTTTCAAACAGCGCAGTAATGTATTTTCCTCTTGTCGGGGAGATGGGAAAGGGAGAAAGTACAGGGGCTTTAACTGCAGAGGTCCCTCCTCACAATAAATAATACGAATGCCGACTTCACCGGTAAAGTTTATACTACTTTAATTGACCCTTTAATTTACCTCTTCACATTAACTATTATGAATTATCCATTCATTTACTGTTTTTTTTTTTTGAGAATATAAAACAATTCTATGCCATAAAACCCAATAAAAAATAGGACAGTTCTTACAAATGTTTTTTTATTATATAAAATTGTTACAAATGTTCCAAAAATAACAACCATTTTAAAATGAATGATTCACTTGCAGTACAAATTTAATATCAAAATAATTAAAAACTCCTTCTTAATGACAAATAATATTTTAGTTTTATTTTTAATTAATTTAGAGTAAACAGATATTTACTCAAAAATTAGCTGTACTATTTAGTTTGGGAAAGAAAAAAAAAACTAATATTTATGCTATTTGAAGGTATTCAACTCATCTTTTTTTAATTTTTCCATCTTACGAGGTCACTAAGCGTTTAATGTATTTCCAATTCACAAGTTTTGGAGGTTTATCAAAGAGTTATTTTAAATTCACATGGTTAAGAGTTTTGGTTTTGGTAACAGGTTAAGAGTTTCAATCGTTATTTATTTTTGTCTAATGTTAAATTTGTCAGTGAGACTATGATTTCAGTGAGACAGTGTAGATCGTAAATTGTGTTAATGTGTTTACTCATTCACTCGTGTAAGGCACACAGATCGTAAGATCGTATTCATATGATCGAGTCATGCACACGTGTGAAAGTATAGAAACTAGTCAACATTTTCGTGATCAGTTTCATGGTACTAAATATTTCATTGGCGGTCAAAGAAAACTTGACAATAGTTATCACCTTTTTAAAATAGTAAATAATTGAACATCCGGTTCAAAATATTCAAATATAGATCCAAAATACTATCGAGATATTGAATTCAAATACTCAAATATAGATTCCAAAAAAAAAACCTAAAACCTAAAACATCCATATACCTTTTCAAAATTATCATATTAAACGGTCAAAGAAATTATTACATGAAGATACTGGATTTTTCATTGCATACGTGAAATCCAAGATACACATGATCTTACAATATGAAATAGTATCGATGAAATTCTTGTTCATCCGAACTAGACCGACTACTATCACCTCGACTCAAAACATTTATGCGAAACTAAAAGTTTAAATCGAAATTAAAAACCAACATTATATGCTTGTCAGTGACAACTGACAAGTTGTGACATCTCTACTTAGAAAATTAAATGACAAAGACTTTATTGCATTGCCTAATGACAGACATTGGAGTATGGTCCATGGATATTGTCCAATTTTGGCATTAAAGTCAACGAGATAAAACTCTAGATCAAGATAGTCTCTAATTGTGACATTTGTTGTGACCTCTTCTAAAATGGGTTCGTGACTTCGTGCCACCACACAAACATTTGTTGCATTATCTTTCTTTCCTTTTTAATATAATGGAATTAAACATCAGTACTAACGATTTATGGAAAAATAAAAATTATGTGAAAACCATTACAAGTATCTACAATTCAAGGCACGTGACTTTAAAACAGTTTCAAAGGTTTTAGTGTTTTACTAGAGAGACAAGATAAGACCTATAATACTTTAGGCTCCTAAACCCTTTAACTATTATTGTTAAGACACTAACTTTATGCACATGGAGGTATTAATAAAAACATTGAGGTGAGTAGTACATGTCGAAGTTTGTCGATGAACAAAGTACACAGTAAAAACCAACACCCACATTGGCCGTGTGAGTCTTTGTAGGTTTTTATGTCTCAAACTTTTTTTGATAACTTTTAGACTTGGACTTGTGATTTGGCAAGTTGATTCGAGATTAACCGCTTTAATATATATAGCGAAAAATAGCATAGATGACCGGTCTGGTTTGGCTAGGGCCGGTCCTATACGGACTGACCGGTCTGGTTTGGCTAGGGCCGGTCCTATACGGACTGACCGATTCTGGTTCTCCATAACATCCTTATTGAAAGATAAAAGGGTCGAGTTTAGATAACATTTCAGGGTTTGCAAAATGTTCTAACAATATCGGTGTTGAGAGTGATGAAATGGGAAAGATCATGTGAATATTTGGATGAGTGATGAAACTATTTGTTGACAGGACAGTTGTCTTCAAGCCTTATTACTTGAGATGCCTCCTGATTCCGATGAGAAACAGACAATGAATGACCCTGGAGAGAATCATCCAGCAGATGCTTGAGTAGGTTTATGAATCAAGTTTGTGCCGTTTGAGAAGGAAGCTGCTTGACGCTCCTGCCGGATTTGTTCTCTCTTTAGAGAAAGAAAAGACCATTATTAGTTTAACAGTCATGAGCAAATCGAAAAAGGTTAAATAGCAATAAATGCATAGCTCCAAGCTATAAGCAATAAGACAGTTTAGCATCAACCACCTCTTGTTACTTAGAACACATACTTTTATCAACTATTTGCTACTCAATTCGACATTTAGTAAGCTGACTCGTTATTCAGAAATTCCATACAAGAACTTGGCTACTTGACTAACCACATAATTTTGTTCTGATTAAGATTCTACTGACAAGATCAAACTACACGATCCCAAGTAACACGATGATGCCGACACAGAATATGACCCACAAACTTCCATCTGAGTAGCTCGATTCAGCATTCAGTTAAAGCAATTCTATACAGAGAGTCAGAAATCATCTACGACGTTAATGCTAGTTTGAACTCTATAGACCCCAAGATTTAGGCTAAACCTGACTAACCACAAAACAGTTTCTCAGAGCAAATTATCACCCACATTAGATGTGGCTTGGTTGATGTACAATTATACATTCAGTTTTTGTCGAAATAGCGACATGTTTGGTCTCAACAATCATAACTAGGAACATATGATGAAGAAGAAGAAGAAGAAGCGTTATATGTCTCCAAGTTAATCTACAACATACATACCCGTCTCTCCCAGAAAGGCAAGAAGCAGACAAAGTCATAAACTGGAGTAATGGCTTGCACCAAAACCGCGTTTACTCCAGTGAAAAGCAACAGTCCCATCAATGGCCGTGTTCTGTGAGGCATCCCTCCCAATTCTATCAGCTCTGCAACCATTAGTTGAAATCTCAAATCAATCAACACTATATACTGATTCCATGGATTCTCCAAATTATCTTATCAAAACCTAAACAAAACTTCCATGTTCAAAGGCAAAAGCTTTTTCTAGTCAGTGGGAAATGAGCAAATTTACCGAAACAGAGAGAGACTCACCACTGGTTCATGTACGAAGAAATCTACGCCCAGGTTTTGTCTAAGTTTCCAGTTTCCGAGCTTGTATCGTCGCCGCGATTAGGTTTGCTATTTTTTTTTTTAATTTCTTCTTTCAAACCAGCTTAAACGGTTTAAACGAATATATTAAGTAGATTCGGTTTCCGGTTCAATTCGGTTTAAGTAAAAATTGTAAATTGAGACTGAAGCTGGTTAAGCTTTAGTTCCAGCTTTAGCATTTCTTCCATCTTTCCCTGAAAGATTCAACAATCCATAACTTAATAAAATGATAATTCTACAAATTGTATCAACTTTAATCAGAACAAATGATTTTTACATTTGATTCCATTTTTGGTATATGATGATCAATCATGAAAGATGTAAAAATCTTCATCTCAAGAGTCTCCTTTTCAGCTATTTTGACGATCCGTCAGTGAGTTGGTTGTTCGTCATTGGTGTCCATTGCCGACTTATCCATCTCATCATCAGAATCAATCACATTCTCAAAGTCATAAAACGGATTTGCCTGCACGTTTAAAACCAAATGTCGATATTGTTTCCAAAATGCAAAAAAAAAAAGAACAAATCATTGGTTCATTACACAAGAATTGGTGAAACCTTTGGTCGCGGAGAAACTGCGTCAAAACTTCTAAACTGAGGATCGGAGAAATCAGGAGCCTGCAATATAATATATGCTCCTTTGTTTTTGTACCTCTCTTCCTTTGCCTGTACCGCAAACAACAACATCAAAATAAATATTTTGATCCGCATCAATCTTCGTATGAAAATACCTGGAATTGCGGATAGTCTGGTGCACTGAAAATAGTGATAAGCTTTCCGGATTCGACTTCATGGTCTATTGTATATCCTTTGTCCATTGCAGCTAGACCATCTCTCTTCTCTCTAGCATCTGGACCTTCATGTGATCTGATGATTAACTGCATCAATAAGAGTAAAATAGTTGATCCAAATCAGTATCTGGAAGCAAGCAAGCATCAATATTTAGTTTGGTCTCACCTTTAGTTCGAATTTCTTCAAAAAATCCTCTGTACAATCTGGACCCCAAAGAAGACCAATGCCTCTTTGTTCATTTGGCGAAAGGCCTGGAGTCATTGAAGGATCAGACCATAAAACATCTCCAGGAATCAAATTCGAACCTTCCCAAGGAGGATCAAGAACTGATCTACGAGCTTTCATCAACTCTTCTAAAGTTCCGAGTTTCAATGAACTCGGTTCAGGTTCTAGAAGAATCACACGACGGTTATTCTTTCCTCTTGTTCTCTTAGGCAATACCGGGCTGCGGAAAAGCCCTCCGTGTGCTGTATACACACGTCCAGAAATTATGGAAGCCAAAGGTAGACCTTCAAAGCAACCCAAACATTTGCGGTACACATGTTTTCCCTTGTCTCCGTATTTTGTAAGCACTTCCTTTTCGAAACCGTACATAGACGTACAGTATTTCGATTCATGATTACCACGGAGAAGGTAAACTCTGTCAGGCATCAAAACCTAAACATTCAACAGATATGATCTTTAGGAGAGAAACTAAGACCGGAGCGGATACAACAATAGACATATGAATATAGTTATATGTAAAGAGTTACCTTCCAGGACAAGAGAACGAGGAAAGTCTCAAGTCCCCAAGCACCACGATCCACATAGTCTCCGTTGAATACATAAAACCGGTTTTGACAAGGAAAGCCAGCATCTTTCAAGAGGAAGAGAAGGTCATGGAGCTGACCATGAATGTCGCCTACCACAACAACGTTGGATTCAGAGTCAAGATCATCGACATGAACGCAATTACGCTCTTTGTGGAGGATTTTGGAAGCGGTGAGAATGAGGGAATCAAAGACGTTAACTGGCATTAGTGAAGGTAATTGGGAAGGAGGGAGATTCCATGAAGACCATTCGAAAGACGACATTAGCCCGTGTACCCATTCGTTCGTGAGGCCACCACCATTTGGCCATATAATTGGAGATGGCGGAACGGGTTCCATTGGAACTAACTGAAGCTAAAACTGTAAACACAGTGTCTATAAGGATTCGAAAAGGAAGTCTTAATACTAACCTATAATCAATTCAAAACAAGCAAACCAGAGAAACTATTGTAATCACCAAAACCAGAACATGCAAAAGGTAAGTGATCAAAAACATAACCAAAGTCTTCAGTGATCAAAGCCAAAGCATTATTTACGACGAAGTTACTACAGCTCACTGATTCGGGAAAAAGAAGAGGTAGAACATAAAACTGAATCAAACCCACATCCTTATATCTTCCAATCCATATAAGAACATAAAATCGAATCTAGATATATTCCGTACATCTATAACTCATAAGAAGAGCAAAAGCTCAAAACCCGAATCATGTCTAGTAGTTGAGTTATCTAAATCGAAATCCCAAACACAAAGAGAAATTCGGAACAGAGTGAAACTCACCGGCTAAGATGTGGAGACAATTTACAATTTTCAAGCTTCGATCCTGGACCTAGCTACTTCGCTTTCTCTCTTCATACAGTTCCGTCGTCGAGATCTGTCTGTCTGGCTTTGGATTCATGTTCCTTTAAAATGCTCTAACGACGTCGTTTTAAAAACCGGCCAAAGAATTTATCCAGACCCAAACCGGCCGGTTTTATTTATAGAAGCTAACCGACCGATTTATAAAACGAAGAAACCTAGTACGCTGCAACTGCGTTTGATGATCACGTGCTATCGCCGCACGTGTTAAAACGCGAGTGTGAGAAAACGCTTCGACCATTTTGATTTTGTGGATCGTGTTTATATCAACCGGATAGTTCTGGTTTTGATATAAAAACACGAACCAAATTGAGGCTGAATATGAACTGGTATTTGTTTCGGTTACGTCTCGATTCCAGTTTGGATTTGGCTTGTAATGATATTTCTCTCTTCACGTCCGATTTCGATTTTTCAGTGTAGATGAAATCAAAGCGATCAAAATCGGTTCGATCTCGATTAGATTTTCTGGGTCCGGTTCGTGCTTCTCTCTAACATTTGCTTTGGGGTTCGTACTGTTGATCCAACAGAAAAGCGTAGAGAGAAGCAAAAATTGGACTTGGTTTGAGAAATTGCGTCGTTCTTCAGGAAATCTAGAGACTAATCGATTTCGTCTAGACATCCTTTTTTTGTAATTTTATTTTCTGCTCATCGAATCTTTTGATTCGCGTTATTGTTGGATTCGATAAGTGAAATAGATGGGGAATTTGTTCGTGAAGAAACCACAGATCACGGAGGTTGATCGAGCGATTCTGTCTCTAAAAACCCAGAGACGCAAGCTCGGTCAATATCAGCAGCAGGTTTTTCATTCTCACTTGTTTATCTTAATTCAGGGGTTTTTTTTTTCTTTCTTTGAATCGAGTTCAAATGAGTTCTCTTGTAGTTTTGATTCATTCAAAATCCTAATTGGTTAAAATCTCCCAAAGTCTAAGGAACAATGAATTGGATATTGGATATGCCTCAATTGTTGTCCAATGGATGTTTTCACAATGTTTGTTTTGATTGTTAGTACTGATGAAGAAGAAAATTCTAGCTTTTGAGTTCTTTAGCTCATTCCTTTTATTAACCCATCTTCCTAACTTCTCTATATTAGCTTGAGAAAGTTATCGAAGCTGAAAAGCAAGCTGCAAGAGACTTAATCCGGGAAAAACGAAAGGACAGGGCTTTGTTAGCACTGAGGAAGAAACGGACGCAAGAAGAGTTATTAAAGCAAGTAGATCAGTGGGTCATCAACGTTGAACAACAAGTAAATCTTTTTCCTAAGGCTTTAATTTTGTGTTTATTTTATATCTTGTATCATCTCTCTTGATGCATAATTGTGACTCTTGAAGAAACCTAATGAAAGAGACGTATTTTCAATATTTCATTGTGACTCAGTTGGCAGATATTGAACTTACGAGCAAACAAAAAGCAGTGTTTGAGAGCTTAAAGCAAGGTAGCAGTGCTATTAAAGCGATTCAAAGCGAGGTGGACCTTGATGATGTTCAAAAACTGATGGATGATACCGCTGATGCTAAAGCGTATCAAGATGTGAGTCAAAACTTTGGTTTTCTGTATCGTTTGTTTATGTGCTGCGTTTGTATTCACTTTAATTTTTCTGTTACCACTTTTGCTGCTACTTATGTTGTCCCGGTCTCGTCTAGCCTTGAAATCCTCTATAAATAGTCAAGCTTCTGTGTTTGACTCTATACATTTTTTGGATGTCAGGAGCTGAATGCTATATTGGGAGAGAAACTATCAGCAGAGGATGAAGAAGAGATATTAGCAGAATTTGACAGCCTAGAAAGTCAGGTATGTTTCATGTGTCAAATGGAAACATACTTGTTTATTATCACCTTTAATATAGGGAGAAAGACTCATGATGATGTATGTTTTGTTTAAAGCTTATTGTTGATGAGATGCCTGAAGTGCGGACAATGGAGTCCCAAGAATCTGAGAAGCTGGATCTTCCGGATGTGCCAACAACTACACCCGTCGCTTCCAATGCGGAAATAACACACGCTGAATCTGCCACAAAGAAAAAAGGTGTATTTTCTTTTCTTCTTCTTCTTCCTCTTGTGATGGTATTTTAGAATTGCTAGAACTAAACTCGGACATGTTTTGTTTGGTTTGTTCCTTTCCCGCTGCAGTTCTCGAAGAACCTTTGCCAGCTTGAGCTAGAAGAAACTGACCAACACAAAGATTTTATATTTCTTTTAGCATTTTTTTCTTTAATTCTCTTGAAGTTTTCTGTATAATCTTGAAAGGTTTCAGATTTCAATAATGAAAAATCCAATTTATGACAAAAGTGTTACAACATCTCTTATATTATTATGATTATTATCTCATCAAACAATCTAAAGAAACCAAATTTGTTTCTCATTGTCAGGAACTCAAAACAATTTTGCCTCCTTTGAATATGAAACTGGCATTAAATTATTTTGTTTGGGAAAGCTGTTTGGCTTCGATGTCCTTGAGTCTGAGAGTGACGGCTCTCTTGTGTGCATCTAGACCTTCGATTTCAGCCATAGTCGCCACATACGAACCGAGGTTTCGCAGACCTTCCTCTGTCAAGGATTGTACAGTCATGAACTTCAAGAAAGAGTCGAGAGACACGCCACTGTACATTCTCGCATATCCGTATGTTGGAAGAACGTGGTTTGTCCCGCTCGCGTAATCCCCAACACTCTCTGGAGTCCACGGCCCCATGAAAACCGAACCTGCATTCTCGATCAGTCCCTCCCATTTCTCAGCGTCTTTGACATTGATGATCAAATGTTCGGGTGCATACATATTTGAAAAATTTATTGCCTGGAGGATTAAGAAGCAAATGGTGATCTTACACATGCTGTTTTGAGATAGTAACAATAAGTGTGACCGTAAAAAGAGGGTACCTCGATCATATCTCGAGCAAATACAGTGAAACTGTGACTTAGAGCTTTTGACGCAAACTCTCCTCTAGGTAGGCTTTTGCACTGCTTGGCAATTTCTTCTTCGATGGCTTTGAGATTTACACCATCACCTACAACAACAAGAACAACTTGACTATCTGGACCATGCTCAGCCTGCAGAGAAACCAACAAAAAAAGAAAAGAAATGTACAAGTTAGCAGGTTCGATAAGAAGAAAAAAAATAAGGCAGACACAAACTCATCCTGATGTGCTAAACTGAAAATGTGTTGTATATTGAAAGAGAAATTGTAGCTTTTTTTTATCGCCAGTGAGAGAGGAATATACCTGAGAAAGCAAGTCCGCTGCAATGTAAACTGGACTAGCATGTTCATCAGCGATTACTAGAACTTCTGAAGGGCCAGCAGGCATATCAATCGAAACCATTGCCTCGCTGTTCTGAAGTAAAGAAAAACAAAAACAAAAACAAAATAAGAGGAAAACTTCGATCCAATAGGAATCATAATCTCTTTTTCCGTTTCAGTTTTCCAAAATGATAAAGAGTAGTCTAAACAAGTTAGGACCACAAGTAATAGAGAAAAGATAACATGTACCTGAAGAATCATCTTAGCAGCTGTAACATACTGATTCCCAGGACCAAAAATCTTCTCAACCTGCCATAATAACCAAAACAAATTAATGTGTGGTTGGCAAAATGTCTAATATCAGCTACTGAGGCATATTACACCCTGTTTATACCTTAGGACAAGAATCTGTTCCCCAGGCCATGGCAGCTATAGCCTGCAAAGGCAAAATGGAAAGTTTTAAAAATCTTACTAAAATAAAAAAAAAGATAGCCAGCAAGAAAACATATGTGAAAAGGCAAACACAAACACACTTGCGCTCCACCAGCTTTAAGTATGTGAGTTACACCAGCCCTCTTAGCACAATACAACACCTCCTGCATCAACAACACAACAAACCATCTTTCAACAAAAGAAAAACATAACAAACACATCAGCTCAGCATCAAAACAGATAAAAATGTGAATAATATTGAATACTCCCAATAAAAAATTGCTTGAGTGCTACCTTACATATGCTTCCTTCCTTAGTTGGTGGAGTTGCGAGGACAACTGTTTTACATCCTGCAATTTGAGCAGGCTGAGAAAGGAAGTAAGGAAAAAGAAGACCAGGTTATGTCAGAATTATAAGAAGAATGAAAAGATAAAAAGTAGTATTAAACATGAGAGAGCTTACAATTGCAAGCATCAAAGCAGTTGATGGCAAAACAGCTGTTCCACCAGGCACATAAAGACCTACAGACCCAATAGATCTTGACACCCTTTTACATCTGACACCCTAACAAACAAAAACAAGTGAAGATTAGTGTGAAGACTTAAGTAGCTAATAATGGGTGATCAAATCGACTTACTTTCATGTTCTCAACGGTTTTCTCAGTTGACTTTTGGGCCAAGTGAAATGCAGATATGTTGTCATATGCAACATCAAACGCTTCTTTTACTGCGGGGTCGAGCTGAATACAAAAAGGCATTCATACAGAGAAAGGAAATTCATTTACTACACATGAAAGAGCATTCAATCAAAAATATAGTGTATATATATATATACGGTGTTAATAATCTACAACCTCAGGAATAGAAAGCTCGGACACATGTTCCACCACTTTATTCAGTTGAACTTTGTCAAATTTTTCAGTGTATCTGAAATAGAAGCAGTTAAAATGTAATGAAAAGCGCTCATACGAAGAATGAAACTAAAGACTAGTCAAGAATCAGTCACTTACTCTTTGACAGCAACATCTCCTTTGCTACGAACCGCGTCGATGATTGGGTTAACCTGATAGTACAATATGAGAAATGTTGAAAATTCCCAACCAAGAAGAAGAATATAAAGGGTAGAGAAAGCTTACAGTGGTGAAGATAGATGAGAAGTCAATGCGAGGGCGTGCTTTCAAGTTTTCAACTTGGGAAAAACTAAGTTGAGATAATCTGTAGGACTTCATCGAGCAACTAACGTATCCTGTAAAAAAGAAATTGAGCGAAAACACACACTTGGTTGAGCAAAAACGGAACAGTGAAAGCTTGAATCTCATAATCGAATGAATCCCGAAATCAAGCCTAAAACTTGGGAAAACCCAAATCAAAGTATCATGAAATTCGTACCTTTCCTTGTAGGAGCGTGAGTGGAAAAAGAGAGACGAGACAGAGGCAAGGACATTTCACCGGATTGCGTGTCGCCGGCGAGAAGGGAAGGGGATGATGGAATTCGTCTTAAGGTTTGACCGTTTAATCACACGTGTCTTATTTTGTTTTCCTCTCTCTATGTGGGCCGAAATATGAAGGAGCAAGGCCCATGGACCTAAAAATCCCATTTTTACTTTAAAACAGTTCGTTTACTGGCCCAACAAGTGGACTTGCTCATTTTTATAAAATTCAGGAGCAAAACAAATATATTTACACTATTATTTAATCCGTGTTAATTATAGTGCATAATAATTTTTTTTAAATAAATTATTTTGAAATTTAAAAAATTATTTTTATCTGAATTTTACAATATATCTTACCAATAATTATATATAAAACTGCCAATTTGTAATAATTTGTCTATTTAACCCGTTTTGCAGTGAACTAAAATATTATTCGGACTAACCCGTAAGAACTTATAATCTTGAAAACATAACTCTAATATGCACCGTTAAATAACTCTAATTTTTGTGGTTGGTCTACAAACTCTTAAAAAAATATATTTTTCTTGTGTATAACTTTTTATAAAATTAGTTAATATTTTTCAATTTTTGTTTTGATATATATTCAAATAAAATACAATAAATTATAGTGAAAAATATAGTAATATTTTGAATAGAATTTTGTTTCTCTGAATATATATAGATTGATTATTATATTAAAATATATAATATTAAAAATAATTAAAAATAAATAATAAATAACATTTTTAATACAAAATATATACGTTTCATGTTTTAATTAATAATTTTAAAGACTATTATATCCTTTCTTATTTCAATTATTCTTTGTTATTTGTAATGACATTTCATGTAATAATTTACAAATCAAAGTTTAATTTTAAAAATGTTTTCTTAAATAATATTATAGAGATGTACATACATTCTATATACAAAAAAAAAGCGAAAATAAATCGCGTTTATGAAGACTATGTGAAGAAATTACACTGTTGACTCTACTACTCTCCAAATTCTTCATAAGAAAATGGAGAGTGGGGGAAAGTTGTTGGGAATAATTTTGTCATGGGCCAAGGCCAATAGTTATTCTAAAGAATAACCGTATTTAGATATTTCCAAAAATGTTATTCTAAGGAATAACCAAATTTGCGTCTTTCCTATATATCCATTCCGGATATTCATGAAAGAAGAAATAACGGTATAATTCCTATTCTGAAAAGGAATAAGCGGAGAAAATAAACACCAAGTTTTTCCTATATAAAGGAAGAGAAGGTCTCACTTAAAAGAGAGAGCAACTCTTTCTCAAGAACTAGACAACACATATCTCAGTTTTTCTCTAGTTACGAATTATGTGTTTGTCGTAAATCTTTGTGGATTATTTGATACCTTCTTTTCCGTAGACTATGCGAACAAATCGAATATTTTCCCCCAAACAAGTAGTATATTTTCAATGATATTTAGAAGCAATTGCAAGATGAATACGTCCAACATTATGCTATATAAGGCACATAAACATTTTTATTGGTTTTTTTTGTGGTGGTGATGTCATATCGTACTTATGTGGGATTAGATGAGGAACTCAATCGTACAGATGTGTTTGACCCATATGTGGGATTAGATGAGGAACCCAATAGTCACCACCGGATGAACAACCGCTGTTCAATCTAGACCACTTAGCTTTTCCAGATAATCTATATCAATTGCGTGTAATGAATATGGAATCGGTGAAAAGATAGTCCGTGCTGATGGAATTGCTGAAGAGATAGTCCAAACCGAAAAACATGCACTATTCTCATAACCAAATTGGTTCTTGACACTTCTTGGTAAGTGTTATTTAGGGTTTAATGTGTGTAAGTTATTGACAATAGTGGTTTCTGATAATAAAGATGTAGGCTAATCACGCCAATTGTCAAACTCGTTTAAACCTCTATGATCATCTCTAAAGGTTTGATTTCCACATTGAATGACCTAATTATGATTTGATCTAGGGTTGTTGGGTCTAGCTCATTAACAAAGAATTCACAAGATGAAATAGGAAAACCAAGTGAGATAAAATCCGATCTAAAGGTTTACCGAGATCGGTGAATCTGGGCTAGAAGATGATCAGAAAGAAGAAGAGATCATTTCGGAGACACCTGACTCGTATGATGATAGATGATGATGAAGATGATCATGAGAGAGAGAGATTGAAGAAGATAAATGTTTGTTTGATTAACCTTCACAAATGGCCCGAAGGCTTACATATGTAGAAAATCAAACCGGTTCGGTTTACATAATTAAACTACTAAACCAAGAGAAATAGCTAAACCAATATAAAGAGATAAGCAAAGCGTAATTCCTGTAACACAAGACTCATCCAATCAAAATTTATGAAGAATTTTGTCTAGCCTTACGTCTGCCTTTTCAATAAAAAATCTAAAGTTTAACCTTATAAACTAAGTGGGTGTAATTAAGGAAAATTTCCATTTTTTTTTGGTTGCCTCAACATAAAACGAGTAATATAGAAGAAATAAACAAATAAACCCTCTAAAACCCCTGTGACGGTCTCATAAAACCTAAACAGTTAAAAGCTCATTGATGATCATACGAATTCTAAAATCAAACATCAGTCGTCGTTCTGAAAGAACATGGATGGTTCCAAGGATCCCTGTGATTTCCTTAGTGTAGAAGCGGAATTGAACCCAGGATCAATCCGACAATGGCTTTCTATTGTACAAGACGGGAAGAAGACCGATAAAGGAACTCGACGGTCGGATATCTCGACCAAGGTGAGGAAGCATCTCTCGGCTCTTGGTTGGGTTTTCGCTTACTTTCATAGACGGAATAAGCGAGAGTTGCGTTATAAGTCTCCCAACGGAAAGTGGTTCTACTCTTTAGCCACAGCTTGTTTGAGTTGTGTCGATCATGAAGACGACTCGATACAACAACAACAAATCCTTCCCAAATCTGACTTGTCTTGCTCTCCAATTAATCTGGATGTATCGAAGAAGAAAAGGAAGAGAGTGGAGGATTGCTATGTTAATGGCTCGACCCCGAACGAAGAAGAGACTCGTTTGTGTGCTTCCGTCAAAATCCTTCCTAATGTGGATGTGTCGAAGAGTAAGAGAGCGAAGGATTGTGATACGGCTGCGTTTAATGGGGTAACTCCGAACGAAGAGAAGAATCCTTCCTCTGATTTGATGAAAATCGTTCTCAATGTTGATGTAATAAACCAACAACACAAGAAGGCAAGGCAGACGGCTGCTGCGTTTGACAGCTCAACCCCGAGCGAAGATAACAGTCCGAGGGTTGGGAAATCGCTGAGGAAGATCTTACAAGTGATGGAAAAGAAGAATCAAAAGTGTGAAAAAGAGTCTGTACGATTCTGGAGAAAAGATTGTGGTCCGGACAAGAACTGTGATGTGTGCTGCGTTTGTCATTATGGTGGAGAGTTGCTTCTCTGTGATGGTTGTCCATCAGCATTTCACCATACTTGCCTCGGTTTGCCCACTCTTCCCGAGGATGAGCTCTGGTTCTGTCCTTGTTGCTGCTGCGATATCTGTGGATCAGTGGAAACATCAGGAAACAGCAAGTTGATGACTTGTGAGCAGTGCCAAAGAAGATTCCATCTCAAGTGTTTAAAACAAGTGCCTTGTCTTGTTTCATGCAGAGGCTGGTTCTGCAGTAGTCAATGCAGCAGTGTCTTTTCCTCGCTTCAGAACCTCCTAGGACGTAAGATTGCAGTAGGCTACGGGGATTTGGTTTGGACTTTGATGAGAGCTCCGAATGACGAAGAACACTACGATGATGAACAAATCTCCAAGCTAGATTCTGCTGTTGAGATACTTCACCAGGGATTTGAGCCTACAAAAGATCCTTTCTCTGGGAGAGACCTTGTCGAGGAATTGATATTCAGAAAAGACGCAACTGGCGTGGGTCGCGGGTTCTACACGGTTTTGATTGAGAGAAAAAATGAGCCTATTACGGTGGCGGCAATGAGAGTTGACAAAGATGTAGCTGAGATCCCTTTGGTGGCGACATTGTCTGATTACAGGAGAAGTGGGATGTGTAGAGTGCTTATGGATGAGCTGGAGAAGCAAATGTCTCGAATGGGAGTTTGCAGATTGGTCTTACCGGCTGCAGCAGAGGTTGTGACCACTTGGACTCAGCGGTTTGGGTTCTCGGTAATGGAAAGTAGAGAGAGGTTGGAGCTTGTGAAACATGGAATGCTTGATTTTGTTGGTACTGTGATGTGCCATAAGTTTCTGAAACAAAGAGAGGATTCTAGAGAGTCAAGCCTCACAGAATAGTAGTGGAAAGAAGTCCTGATTTTTTGTTTGTGATGTAAAGACTGATGCTATCTGATATATATATTGTGGAGCTTACTTCTTGAACAAAGCAGATAACTTGTATATCTTTCGTCTTTAATTAGATGCGAGTCTTATTAAATCAGACACAATGATCGGATCCATCACCGATTATATAGCTATTGTATACAAAGTTTTTAGAGAAACCAAGAAAATGCCATTGAAAGCAATTTCCAAAGAGTATTGGCTCAATTCTGAGGTACAAAGTTTTAATCTGAAAAGCTTGGCATCACCTTTAGAGTCATCAAAAACATAAATCAGAGATGCATAGATGAATCTAAGGCTCATGCCGATGAACCAAAGCTCATTTGACCTGATATTCCCAGATTGATCTAAACAACTTTTATTGAACAATGCAAAACTATATTGCAAGGTCCAGAGAGATGATATCTTTACATTTATTACCACTATACATATACAAACTTGTTACTCTGTTTTCTTTTCTTGCAAATTCAAAAGAAGCACATTAAAAAATTCTTGCAAACCTTGAGAAGCACACAATTCTTAGAAACCCGGTCTCATCGCTACGACATTTGCCACTGCAATTCCATAGCAAAGATTAAGCTAATAAGCAAACTATGAGCTAACTTGATGATAATACACAATTGAGGGGGGAAAAGTAGAGGAAAGAAACCTTAAGAACAGGCTCTCCTTTGTTAGTATTAGCTGATTGTTTTGCCATTTGCTGTATTTGAGCTTGTGCAGCCCTTCCAGCTGCAGACTTTTCAAACTGTTCTTGTCTGCGTTACAAAAACAAAATCCAAACATCAGTTTTGATTGATTGAAACTGAAATTTTTAAGTTTCTAGATCCTAAAAGAGTCGATTTCAACAGATGCGATTCGAAATCGAAAAAAGAAGAAGAGAAAAGAGAGAAAACCGTCGCATGGCAGCTTCGGCGGCTCTGGCACGAGCTTCGGCGGAGGCTTGTCTCTCTTCTTCCTTACGCTGTTGCTTTTGGGTTCCGTCGAAGCAACTGAAGCAACCCATCGCCTCGCCGATCAGATTGATTGACCTCTTGGCTTCGCTTCGCTTCTCCTACCAAGACAACGCCTGGGAAACGCGTCTTCTGCCTAAAATGGGCTGCTTTTTATGTTTATGGGCTTCTTCATTTTATAATTTATTTATTAAGTTATAAACCTTATTTTATAATTTATCTACATGTTTTTCAAAATTTTAAATTCATTTACCGAAACAATAGTCTGATTCAAGAACTCCATGATCCAAGAACTGAAAAACAAACAAAGCTTAGGATACAGTTTTTACAGCTTTATGTTTCTCCCTTTTTATACATATCTATATAAACTCGTACTTTTCTTCAAAGAACAGTGTCAACGTCTCTGTTCATTGTGGACCTTAAGTTTTTGTTCACAAGCCTGAGTACAGACCAGACCTACAGCTTCTTGTGTCCCGTAAAGATGATGATTCTTCTGTCCTGAATCTGGAAATTATGAGTCTCGCCATATTCTCACTAGCCACTGCACTTGTCTCCATTGTGCTAGCCGCGTTTTCAAAAGCATTCACATAGTACAAATGATGATCATCCAATATGAACGGTGCAAAAACTTCAGGCGCGTGGTACTTGGGATATGCACCCCAGTCTATCCTTACGGTTTCGGTTCTCGCACTGTTTGAAGGAAGAAGAAAGACAAGTTTTAGTGCAACTTAAGAGATCTAAGCTAGTAATCAATCTGACACGGGTTGTGTTGTAACTACCTGAAGAGCTCATCAAGCAATGAATCTGATGCAGGTTGTCTCGTAAATATCTTGTATGTCATATCTGTTTCGCTATATTTCCTTAGAATCGAGATGCTTGAGAATGGAATTCGAGGATCTTCAAGGGTTCCCACCAAAGCTGGAACATCCGAAACCGATTTCATCCCAAAATATCCCTTTATTCAGAAATAAAACATCAAAATTAGTTGTGGAGGCAAACAAAATCATCACCACCAACTCCACAGTGATTGATACTTACTGGGTTTAATAGCCCCCTCACGAATGTTGCGTGCGTGTGTTGAAGTTCCCTCTTGGGAATTGAGATTGGGGGCGAGAACTGAATATCCACCTCATCTAGTGGTGTAGCAACTACTGCGACATCACACTTGAAGCTGTTTCCTTTTGTGGAGTTAAGCTCGTAATAGTTACCGTGATGTGAAATGGAAACAATTTGCTCATTCAGGTGTAACGTAACATCTGAATGATTGATCAATTTTGCAGCCATCTGCCAGTTCCCACCTTCAATAGACCATAATCCTCCACCTGAACCAGCCATGGAGACTGCACCAGCTAGTCCACTGATGAGTACACTTTGTCCATAGTTTATCCTTGTAATAACCTGGAGACGACACAATGAACAAACAAAAGTTTGTACTAGGAGGATTTTTGGAAATGATTGTTAAAGAGCAGAGTTATATGTTGAAATTAAAGCTTTGTTATAGTTTCTATCAAATGTAATAATTTCTATCACCAGAATGAAGAGGAACCATGATCAAAAATGACTTCAGACAGTGGGAAAGCTTACGGTAACTAGCTCGTTGACTAATAAAGGAGATAGCTGAATTTCAGATAATTTCTCCTGTAAAGTCAGCTTTGTGAGATTGTACAGGCCCGACCATTTAAGCATCCCTTCAACAGTGTCGAAGATAGGTCTTGATTCTAGACTTTCATAGTACTTCAAGAAATTACCAACTGTATTCTACATCCATGAACATCCCATCAGTTAACTTACAAGAGGATCCACACACCGAACACAAATGCAAAATTGAGTCAAAATAGCCAATTCTGCACTCAAAATTTATCTCAGTAGAAGATTACCTCAATGAAGCTACTCATTCTCACCAGTGAAAACCCGTAACGCACGAACATGTACAGATCATTCACCCAAGAGACGATCTTATCCACAAACGGAAATTTGCTACTCGAACCGAAGGTCTTGAAGATAAACTTATTCCCATCCCAGACTCCAAGCGCGGAGGATTCTTCAATCGACGTCGGTAATCGAACCGTCAAATTGAACCTCTCCACGAAATCCCGAGCGTGGTAGTTTTTTGGGTGAAGAATTGAACCGCCGGCCTCGAACGTATCACCTGAGACGGTAACGGTCCTCATGCGCCCACCGACTATCTCGTGACGCTCAAACATCAGGATCCGGGCTCGATCCAAGTCGGTAGAAACAGAGTAGTTACGGAGGAAGTGAGCGACGGATGAGCCTCCGATCCCACTCCCGATGATACATACAGTCGGCGAAGATTCATCCTCGACGGTGCTGGAATCGCCGGAGCAAGAGAGAAGAGTCGGCGATAGGAGAGCGAGAAGAAGGGAGATTGCTATCGGAGAGAGATTCATTTTAAGTCAATTCCTTGAGACGACTTCGTCTCTCTTACTTAGCAAAAAAATGATAGGAAACTTATGTGAACCAAACTTAAAGGGAATCCTACAGTGACTTTTTTTTGTTGTTGGTCAAGATACCATAGATAAATTTGGGCCTTCCACAGAAGGAGAAACTTTGGGCCGGCCCCAAAAATAATCAAACACACTATGGGTTTATTAATCTCGTAAAGTTTGCCACACCGTAAATTAAGATCGAATCGAAATGTGTTTTCCGGTCAAAGTGACACAAGGGCGGGAAAATTCGCCTAATCGAAATTACGAACCGGGCTTTTCTCCGACGATGTCGCGGCGAGGCGGTGGCCCCGTGACAGTGTTAAACGTGGCGGAGAAGCCCTCCGTGGCGAAGTCAGTGGCGGGGATTCTATCCCGTGGAAGTTTCCGGACTCGGGAGGGTAGGTCTCGGTACAACAAAATATTTGAGTTCGATTACGCCATCAATGGCCAGCCATGTCGTATGCTAATGACCTCCGTCATCGGTCACCTGATGGAGCTTGAGTTCGATGATCGCTTCCGCAAGTGGCATTCCTGCGACCCGGCAGATCTCTACCAAGCTCCCGTCATGAAACACGTTCCCGAGGTATTCGTATGTGTAATTTTGGGTAGTTGATTTAGTCAATGCTTCTCTAATTAGAAATTGTTGCTTGGGTCTTGTTGTTCTTGACGTATTGCTAATTGCAACTGTACAAAATGGGACCATGACCTTTGGTTCGCCATATGATGAATTTGCATTTGCTGGGTTTCAAGTTTTGTTTAATTCTGGTTTTGAGCGAGTTAGGACAAGAAAGATATTAAGAAGACATTGGAGGAGGAAGCAAGGAAAAGCGATTGGCTTGTGCTGTGGCTTGATTGTGATAGGGAAGGTGAAAACATTGCATTTGAAGTTGTTGATGTTTGTAGAGCTGTTAAACAAAATCTATTTATACGGAGGGCTCACTTCTCTGCGTTAATTGACAGGTAGCGAAATGACACGCCCGCTGTATTTCATGTCTTTTCTCTTGCTCACTCTACTTCAAACCATAGTCTAATGGTGTGTTGGCATTGGAATTTCTAGGGAAATTCACGAAGCAGTTCAAAATCTCAGAGAGCCTAATCAATTGTTTGCTCAGGCTGTAGATGCTAGACAAGTGAGTTTCTCCTGAAACTCCTGTAATGCGTATGCGTTAATATTCTCTATAAAATTTGTATTGGCTAAAATATCTTCTTTTGAATACTTTTAGGAAATAGACCTACGCATTGGTGCTTCTTTCACTAGATTTCAGACTATGCTGCTGAAAGATAGGTTCTCTATTGACTCCACGGGTGGTGAGGAGAGGAGTCGTGTTATAAGTTATGGTCCTTGTCAGGTAATTTTGATACCAGTGCCAATAAGTTTCAGAACTATCAGTCCCATTATGTATATCAGAGTTAGGGTATGCATTGTTTTCATGCAGCTAGGTTTGATATTTTTCTGCTTCAACTGCAGTTTCCTACACTCGGCTTTATTGTAGAGAGATACTGGGAGATCCAGGCACATGAACCAGAAGAGTTTTGGACAATCAACTGTTCTCACGAATCAGAAGAAGGCCTTGCCACCTTTAATTGGATGTACTTTTATCAACTTCCATGCGTATCGTTGTTTCCAGTCTTTTCTCCTTGAATGTGGCATTGATGTAACTTTTATTGCAGGCGTGGTCATCTCTTTGATTATGTTTCAGCTGTCATATTATATGAGATGTGTGTCCTGGAACCTACTGCCACTGTGAGTAAACAAGAAACATCTTTATCATCTGATACTGCATCTTCTACTTAATATTGTGTGTCCCTTATAATCTCCTTCCAGGTAATGAATGTCCCACACCCAAAGGAAAAATTTAAATATCCTCCTTATCCTTTGAACACCATTGAACTTGAAAAACGCGCTTCAAGATACTTCCGCCTGAGTTCAGAGCATACCATGAAGGTCTGAACGAGTATTAGATTGGTTCACATAACTTTCCTATCATTTTTTTGGCCCATTAGGACTGCATGTTTTCCAAAATATTCTAATTCCTATCTTCGTATAGTTTTCTGCTTTCTTGTAGATTGATTGACTTTTTGTATTGCAACTAGATCTTGCTGTTTAATAACATCAACAATGTCTGGATAGGTGGCAGAAGAGTTATATCAGGCTGGTTTCATCAGCTATCCTCGTACAGAGACCGATTCTTTTTCGAGCAGGACTGATTTACGTGTGGGTAACTTTTTCTCATGAGCCAATAAGGTTAATTTGGAGTTTACGATTTACTTTGATACTTCGGTTAATTTTAGTCTCTTAGGATCTCTAGTTGTGTCTAGGCTATGGTAGAGGAGCAAACAAGACATCCTGCATGGGGTCCATATGCACAAAGACTATTGGAACCTGAGGGGGGGCTCTGGAGAAACCCTGGGAATGGTGGTCATGATGACAAGGCTCACCCACCCATTCACCCAACTAAATTTTCTAGCGGAGAGTCTAACTGGAGCAGAGATCACCTTGTAAGTATGGCTGTCAGTTTGGTTAACATACCCAAGCATAGGTATGATATTGTTTTCTCTTTGGAGCCAACGGTTTTTTTTTTCACTTTTCCAGAATGTATATGAGCTAGTTGTCCGCCATTACCTAGCATGTGTTTCCCAGCCAGCAGTTGCTGCTGAAACTACAGTTGAAATTGATATTGCTGGCGAGCGCTTTTCTGCATCTGGGAGAGCAATATTAGCTGTAAGACTTGTTACTCGCTTCTACAGTCTTGATTTCTGTGGTTACGCTATAATGAAATGTAAAGCTGCTTTGCATGTTACGGTGTTTCTCTGTTTTGGTAGCACAGTAAAACTGGAAAAACGGTGGGAAAAATTAATAATGATTAGGTGGTGTTGGTACTATTTGACTTGTAACTTTTGTGCAAGAAAGGTGAGATAAATTTGCATCTTTTGGACAGGGATGAGTTGATGAGTGCTTGATTTTTCTTTGTGTGACCAGAAAAATTACCTTGAAGTGTACCGCTTTGAATCATGGGGAGGTTCAGTGATTCCAGTATACGAAAAAGGGCAGCAGGTTTGTGATTCTCTATTTTTTTCTTGGATCTGCTTTCAGGAGGTTGTTTATTTCTATCTCTCAGCCTAGCCTCATTTTGAATAAACTACTTTTTCCTTGCGTGCAAGTTACATTCCTTAACTACTAAACTATAAGGAAATTGAAGGGCATAACTTTCGGCATTGTGGCTTCTAGTTGAAAGTGAAACTGGTGTCATCATGATTATTAAAGTGGCTCAGATTTTGTTATTGCTACTAATGCGGAGAAGCAATCACAGTTTGCTTTTTTTAAATGGAAAAGGCCGCTTTTTTGTTGGCATAAAACTGTGCCCAGGGAGCTGGGTTTTCTAGTGCCTCCTGACAGTTTCTACATATAAAAATACTGGACTATTTCTCGTACATGATGAAGCGTATTTAAGTGGCTTACATTTTCTCCTAAAACAGGAGGCTGTCTTAACTGCTGTAAATTCTGTTTAACATTCACTCCTTTTATTTTTTTTGTTTACACTTGTACTTAGTTTTCACAGCCAGGACAATCGATGACGATTCTGAATGTCTTGGCAATGTGCAGTTTATCCCAACACGTTTGACTCTTGATTCAGCGGTAACAAGGCCACCACCGCTATTGTGTGAAGCTGACTTACTGAGTTGTATGGACAAGGTGATTAAAACTGTCTTGTTTGCCCCTCTACTTATGGCGGTGTTTGCATATTCTTGTTCACAATCCCTAAATTTCTCATCCGATCATGTTTGTAACTATTTATTATCCTACCTTCTTGTGAATGGTAGGCAGGCATTGGCACCGATGCGACAATGCACGACCACATAAAGAAACTCCTTGATCGGGGTTATGCTACAAAGGATGCTAATATGCGGTTTTCTCCAACCAACCTGGTAGCTGATATGATACTCAAACTTTCTAATTTTTCTCAATGTTTTTTTTAACTATATATATATATATATATATTTGTGTGGATATAGCTCAACCCTTTACAGTGTATCAATAAGTTTGATTAGCACTATTCATATCCTTATGAATTCAAAGTTTATTTGTGTCCTTAAGCATTAGTTTTAGTCAAAATATTTTCTGTGACGTAAAGGGTGCTCTTCTTTAAGATCAAGAACATTTTCTGAATTTGCTACTCCACAAGAGGAAATATTGATTAATGGATGTGAAACGTGTGTTGATTTATCAGACAGAATGCCTTAAGAATTAGGCAGCTCATAGTCTAGGTCTAGTCCACAGAGCCAGGACTATAATAGATATGTGGCAGCATGTAGATTGGGATTACAACTGCATTTTGATGTTAATAAAAGCCTGAACTTTAGAGTCAGGAACTGCTGTTATCATATATAAATTTGTTTACTAGACCACATTTGGTTCCTAGGATCACTCATAGGCTTATGGTTGCATCGCAAAACAGAATGATAATCCGTAGATAATATATTTTTATCTCCAACTCTAGTTACTGTTGTTTGGACTCGAAACTATCTAAAACATTCTTGATGAACTTTATTTGGTGGAGCTATAGATAAACTATGTCTATATAATGGTAGTGCTATCTGAGCTCTAAACTATATTAAAGATCTGAGTTAGCTTTATTTGCTGGAGTTATAGCAAAATCATGACGATTGCCTCTCCCTGGGAAATATTTAATTTATTTCTCTTTTTAGGCCTTTATATTTCTGTATAATGTTTCTGAAGTTACCTTACTGTTCTGATCTGAATTTACAGGGTGAGGCGCTTGTTATGGGATATGATGACATGGAGTATGTATAAACCTGCATGTGATGTAATAATATTTTTTCCTCATATCTAAAACAACTTGGAGGCTCCTTAATGTGGCTTTCAATCACATTTCCCTTGTAATTAGAGGAAAACTGAAGTAGAAATGTCTAGTCTTTATATTAAGTGCCATCTATTTGGAGAGACCTAATTTGTATCAATACCATGCTGGAGAGCCTCCTAAGAATTTGATGTGTTCTTGTTGCCAATCTTCTTATGTCAGGTATGAACTTTGGAAACCAAATCTCAGAGCCATCATGGAACATGATATGAATGAAGTTAGTGTTGGCAGCAAGACTAAAGCTGAAGTTCTTCAAACTTGTTTGCAGCAAATGAAAGAATGTTTCTTAGATGTGAGTGAGCTTTTATATATATATATTATTTGTCTTCTCTCTATGGCCAATTCTGTTATTTTTCTGAAGCTGCTGCTAATGCAGTAGGCTGAAACTGAAGGCCATGATTTTATCTTTGTAATTCACAAAATTAATTCCCGCAGGCAAGAGTAAAAAAAGCAAAGCTCCTAGAAGCAATGACAATTTTCTTTGAAAGGTGGTCTCATTACTTTGCTCGAGTGCTGTGTAGCTTATGTCTTTTCTGTCATAATATATATGATACTGCATGTGCAGATCTAGCAACACTGATGAAGGTGAAAATCAGACAGCTGGTGAAGTTGTCCGGCGATGCAACCTTTGCCATGAATCGGATATGGCGCTCAGGAAGAATCGGGTAGTTATATAATCCGTCAAAATTATTTTCTATGTGGAATATGAATTGATCTTCTCCTTCTTGTTAATGGGAGCAACTGGTTAAACAGTCTAATACCTTGTCTTTTTAGGATGGCAATTTCATGGTTGGATGCATGAGTTATCCTCAGGTCAGTATCTCGCAGCTCTTTACATACCGCATGAATTATACTTTTCCCTCTCTGTATTCATACCTTATTTCTGAAAATTATTATATAATAATTTGCCATTTCAATATTTCTAGTATATGCTATTCTTGCTTGCACCTATTAATTTAACACATTCGACAATTATTCAGTGTCGGAATGCAGTTTGGCTTCCTGGACCTACACTGGAAGCATCTGTCACTACTGATGTTTGTCAATCTTGTGGTCCAGGTACCGCCCTAGATATATCAGTAAAACAGTGAACAGAAAACCAACAACTATACGTGAAACCTTATTCTTTATAGTTAAACGGCGCAATATTTTTTCTGTAGGTCCTGTCTACAAGATAAGTTTCAAGTTCCGTCAGATTGGAATTCCACCAGGCTTTGATACTAATCACTTAGGTATGCAGATTTTTCATACATTTGCAACCAACTCTGTGCTTATTTTTGAATGGTTCACCATGTCAGTTTTGCCGCTGACTACCAGTTTGTTTCATTGTGATCAGGCTGTGTTGGTGGCTGTGATGGCATTCTTAAACAGTTGATAGACATATGTGGAACTGGATCCCGTTCTCAAGGTTAGTTCTCCGTAGTTACACAGTAGGTAGTTAGACCAAGCAGTAGCATGTTTGTATATTGGACATCAGCATACAATTATTCTTTCAAAATCTTCTGTCCTAAATAAGAATGCAAGAACTTTTAGTATGGCGCGGCTTGTGAATAGAGAAAACTTTGGGCTAAAAAGAATTGATGATTTGTTATTGTAGCAAGGACAGCTCCAGGTGCATCCTCAAACAATTTCCAAGGAAGCAACATAAGACAGAATAATGCCTGCATACACTGTCAACAACGAGGACATACTTCTGCCAATTGTCCCTCACGAGTTTCAGGATCTCGAAATCCTCGTCCTACTGGAACAAATCCGGGAAACGGTAATGATCCTTTTTTTAGCAAACAAAGATCATCTCATTTCTCAATGAGCTTTTGCTAGTATATACAGATCAAGCAAATCGTCTAGATCAAATCTTCCTTATCGACATGTAAATTACATTTGAGAATATCGTTGTCATAATGCAGATGAAACTACAGTATCATGTAACACTTGTGGAACACCATGTGCTCTTCGTACAGCCAACACAGAAGCTAACAGGGGAAGGAAATTCTTCTCATGTCCATCACAAGGCTGCAATTTCTTCGCGTAAGAAATCCATGACTAGCGATTTCCCTTTATAAATCCTTTTTTTTTCCCCTTTTAAATCGCCTTTTATTATGCTTGTGACAGATGGGAAGATAGCATCAGCAACAGTACTGGGAATGCAGCAACAGGTTCTAATAGCGGTGGAAGCGGTAGACGCGGCCGTGCTCGTGGCCGTGGAAATAGAGGCGGCCAAAGCGGTGGAGGACGCAGCGGTGGAGGACGTGGCGGCGGTGGAACAAGCTTCGTCTCTGCAACTGGGGAGCCAGTGAGTGGTAGAAGGTGCTTCTCATGTGGTGATCCTTCACATTTTGCTAACGCTTGCCCTAACCGTAACTCTAACGGTAACTTGTAGTAAGCTACTTTACTTACTATATTTAGTATGATTAATTATTGTGAATCCAATCATTATCCTTGGACTCAAACGGTAAAGAGCGTGTGTGTTTACTGTTGTTTTTACTATAACCAACTTTATTCTTAAATACTCTTTTTTTATAAGGGGTTTTCCTTAAAAGCACAAGAATTAAGAAAATTTTTTTTTTTTGCTTGAAACATTAAACACTGCCATAACAACATTTAGTTATCCAATTAGGAAGATGAGTATTAATGTTTCATGATAGTACCAAGACTACTAATGAATATAATTAATTAATTTTTGCATGGAAATGTGAAAATCTTTTATAAAAAAAAAAAAAAATGTCTACAACCCCTTATATAAAAAAACAGAAGGAGTATATAATTTCTTCTATGCAATTATAATCGAGTAATATAGTTCTCTCTAACATTGGATTTCGTTTTTGGTCAACACATTGGATCATTTAATTGTAGTATATTTTAATCATAAATTAATAGTAAGAAAGTTATTGTTGTGAATTGTACTTGTAATTTTTCATAGTGATTAGGTTTATAGCTGTTTCTTCTTTATTTAATGACCATTACAATAATTATGAACGGCCACTTTTGCTCTGGAATTCATGATTTGCGTAGATCACGGTTAGCTGGATTTCTCAAATATAATATTTCACGTGCTATATTGAATCGTGCCCACCAGATTATATCTAATCTCTAATCATTTTTAATCAAGTTATGTGGTAATGAGTTAATAATGTGGATCTATTTTCCTTCAATTTTTTTTTTTAAAAAGCATATATCTCATCTTCGTCTTCACGCTCGAGGGATATGATTTTAAATCAAAGATTCGAGTCATATTACACACTTATTAGAACAACATGAATGTTTGAAAGGTATCTTTTTTTTTGCCTTTTGTTCCAACACGATTTCAAAATAAAGGATCGAAAATGTAATGGAGAAGATCATCTTAAAGACGACTCTTTTTCCTGAAAATAAAACCATTTGTGAAAGTAAATGTCCTAAAAATCTGAGTATAATTACTTTTGTAATTTATACATCCCGTGGATTTGAATCTAGATGGTAAAGTTATAGCGATATTAATAAGATGCTTAAAGGCTACAAAGCTTAGTCCACTATTTTTTTTTGTATACAGGTTTAATATTTATAAATCTATCTATGACCAAACTTTGTCTTGCGTGTGTTAATAATATCATGTTTAGAATTTTGGCTGAAAAAAGTAAAAAAAAAAAAAAAAAAAAAAAAAAAAGAATGAAGGAGTTGGCTACACTTTACTGAAAATGAAACATGCATGATTTTTTTGGGAGGGATGAGACATGTACGATAATGACATTCAATGCAATTAAAATACTCTAATTGATACTGTAATTAAAAAGATAAATTGAACGAAGGCCCAAAAATAAAGAGATTCTTTTGTCCGGTAAAAGAGAATGAATGATGGCGATGTCCATTATTGCTTAATTAATTATTTTCCATCTCTTGTTAATTTTCTTAACTTGTTTATTACTACAAAATTATAAAGTTAAAAAAAAGAATAGTCATGATCGGATCATGAGGTAATCAACGGTGCAGATTCATTCAAACCAGAGGACACAAAAACATCTCTCTCCCACTTTTCTCCAGGAGACAGTTAACGTGATTCGCTCTTTCCCCTTTGCCCAAGAGCATAACGACAAGCCAGAGAGAGAGATATATAGATTTGCAGGTTACTAACAAAGAGATAGAGAGAGAGAGTGTGTGTGTGTGTGTGTGAATCGCAAAGTTTTTTTGACCCTGGAGAAGATAAGAATTGCAGAGGAGGAATCGTTTTGCTTTGATGAAACCTACCGGAGGAGGAGGAGGCGGAGTCGCCGAAGTTGAGGAAGCGGTGACGGTGGCGGATGCGGAGAGCTCGGCGTTAGTAATCGTCGGTGTAAAGCCCGACGAATGGAGCCGAGAGGTGCTTACATGGTCTTTGGTGAATGTGGCGCGTCCTGGAGACCGAATCGTTGCTCTTCACGTCCTCGACTATTCTCTTGGTTTGTAAACCCTTATTTCGTTTCGATCTGAGTTTGTTTCTTTTTAAAAATGTTGTTTTGTGCAGAGGGCTCAACGTCGCTCATTTCGCTGGTTAGGACTTTTGACACCATGCTTGGTGTATATGAAAGCTTCTGCAACTTAAAACAGGCATGTTTCTGAAAACAATTTTAGTGGAATTTTGAGGATGAGTTTACTGAAATTCGATGGATGTTGTTATAACAGGTAGATTTAAAGTTAAAGGTTTTCCGAGGGAAGTCAGCTAGGAAAGTTCTTGTACAGGAAGCGAAATCGTGTGGAGCAACAAGTTTAATTCTAGGTTCCTCTAGGAAACATCACACTATCCGTTCATCAGCTTCCTTAGCAAAGTATTGTGCAAGAAATCTTTCCAAGGATGTCTCTGTTTTTGCTGTTAAGAGTGGCAAAATTATGTTCCGCAGAGTGCCTAAAAACAACTATGGTATGTTACGGATTTAGTTTCTGATATTGATGTGGGTGTGCTTCAAAAAAATTCTGATTTTTTTAACTCTTTGATGTCTTCTTTGGTTTGTTCTCTCTTAGATGATGTATCACTAGTTTTTGTGCTTTGCAGGTCCAGATGCTCCACACATGAATCTTCCCTCTCTAGTCTGTGGATCACCCAACATTGCTATTGAAGGGGCAAAGATTGGAAACACTTTTAGCCCTGCAAGAACAAGCTCACGCTGGACGAGAACTAGTCGCACACAGTCTCCTGAAACCTTAGGTGTAGACAATTCATTGGCTTTAGTGCCAATACAAACAAATGAGAGTGATCCAGGTTCCCTTGAGTCAGGGCCAGGTTGGCATTTTCTCCGGGGGCTTTACTCTAATCGAAAAAGCTGGACTAAAGTTTCTGCTAAGAAGGCTGTACTTCAGTGGGTTTCAAGGCTGCGGGGTCGGAATTCAGCAGCTGTAATATATCTGGATAAGAAACGGAGTGATTCTGGTTGTGATGAAGATTGCTCTTCTAGCATCGATGGTGAAGATGTTTCCATTTCACGATCTGGTTCTGAGCTTATGCAGTCTCCTCTCTCTCCCTGCATTGGATCAAACAACATTCCGGAAGAGCTGGAGGGTCTACATGAAAAATACTCTTCCACATGTAGATTATTCACATACGAGGAAGTTTTGTCAATTACCTCAAACTTTGCATCCGGTATGTCTTTTTCCATGTTCTTACATGGGTTTGGTTTTGGTCTGACTTGATTTCCATCCTCTGCTTATGGATACATCTTTTTCTGTTTCCAGAGAACTTGATTGGAGAAGGTGGTAATAGTTATGTTTATAGAGGAGACCTACCGGATGGAAGGGAACTAGCTGTCAAAATATTGAAGCCTTGTCTGGATGTGTTGAAGGAATTTATACTGGAAATTGAAGTCATTACAAGTGTACATCACAAGAATATAGTATCTCTTTTTGGTTTCTGTTTTGAGAATAATAATTTGATGCTAGTGTACGACTATCTACCACGAGGGAGCCTTGAAGAAAACCTTCACGGTATATAAACTACATTTGATATTCTCTCTGGGTTATCATACAGTCATACAAGAGAAATACCTGTCTTGATTGTTCTCATTTCTTGATTCAGGTAATAGAAAGGATGCAACAAATTTTGGCTGGCTGGAGAGATATAAAGTGGCAGTGGGTGTTGCCGAGGCGCTAGACTATCTACATAATACTCATGATCCAGAAGTGATTCACCGGGATGTGAAATCTTCTAATGTTCTTTTGGAAGAAGATTTTGAGCCACAGGTACTGCTACATTTCTTTTTTCTTTTTCTTTTTTTAAACCTGAGAGCATTTGTAGATGCAACGAAAAAATTCTCCTGAATTTTGGTGATTGACACTGAAATAATATACTGGTTCAGCTCTCAGATTTTGGATTCGCCAGCCTGGCTACAAGTGCTGCACAGCATGTGTCGTGTGGGGGTATTGCCGGAACATTTGGGTATCTAACTTGCATCTATACACCTTCTCTTAAAACCATCATCACTCCATCAATCATCCTCCTAACTTTCCTTTTTTGACAGTTACCTAGCACCAGAGTACTTCATGCACGGTAAAGTAACCGACAAGATTGATGTCTATGCTTTTGGTGTTGTATTGCTCGAGCTCCTATCGGGTAGAAAACCAATCTGCGTCGACCAGTCTAAAGGCCAGGAGAGCCTTGTCTTGTGGGTAAGCATAATTGTCCACAATTGCACATCTTCTACTTCATACCGTGATTATGCGATTTTGCCATGTTGACTAAGTTGCATCTCTTTCCCAGGCAAACCCAATTCTAGAGAGTGGAAAGTTTGCTCAGTTAATGGATCCAAATCTAGAAACTGATAACAGTAATGATCTAATCGAGAAACTATTGTTAGCTGCCACACTATGCATCAAACGCACACCTCATGACCGTCCACAAATCAGCCTCGTAAACTATATATATAACTTAGCTCTCCTTTCTTTGCTATAAATCCTTAAGTCGTTGCTTCTCATTGCTCTCTGTTTTGGGGTGTTAATTTACAGGTCCTAAAGATCTTACAAGGGGACGAAGAAGCAACAGAGTGGGGAAAGCAACAAGTAAGAGCCTCAGAAGATGAAACCGCGTACCTGACAAACATAGAGTCACACATAAACCTTGCATTGCTTGATCTGGAAGATGATGCAGCTTCTGATAGTAGCCCTGAAGCTAGTAGTATCTCCGTTGAGGAATACTTGAAAGGGCGATGGAGCCGCACTGCTAGCTTCAACTTCAACTAATAGTTTAACTGTGGGAAGCCCCGAAAATCCCAAGAATTTGACGATTGTATAAATTGTAATCGATTCTCTGAGGTTTTCAAGCTTTTAAGATGTGTCAGTTTAGAAAGAGTAAAGAGCTCTTGTAGAGAGGAGGGCAAAAGGTGGACTTTGTGTTCTTCTGTTTTGTCAAGAGTAGAAAATGCTTCAAGTGTCCCGTTGACGACTTTTGGTTTTTTCAGTTCGGTATGGATAGAATTAATTTTTTATTTCACCTTTAAAACCGTATATAGAAATATATATATATATATATATATATATTTTTTTCCTAAGTAAATCAAATGAAAAACAAGTCACCCTAGCCCTTTTTCAGCATTTAGGGTTTAATTAAGATTTGTTTTTTTTTTTTTGAGGTTTCAAAGGATTTGTCTCTTTCTCTCTTTCAAACTTCATTTAAAATTGGTCAATTTTGTTAGGTTTCTCTAGAAATCAACTGATACCTACAGATACATATAATTTCCCTTTGATATTGCGTCCGATGAATAAGACCTCTTTGTCATTTCTGAGTTTTGTTAATCTGCTAATTATACGCCTAATTAAGAGATTGTTGAATTAGACTTGAATTTATTTATTTTTATATCGAATGTCTCATCGATAGATCTTTAGATTATGTGTCAACTTTATCAATTTTGGTCTTGACGTTATCAAAAGCAAAATAATTTATGAAGCTTTTTTATCTTCATAAACTTGAATATAACTTCAAATTTTGTATAAGTTGTAACATTTTTTCAAAAATTATATTCAAGTGACTGGAATGGAATTTAACATTATTTTTCAAAACTTTGTTCATTAAGAGTATTTGTATTATACTGATCAGTTTGTAAATGAGAGATTCTTGCTTGTTTATCTCAAACATATATACACAACTGTTTATTGTCTAACGTAACTATTTCGTACGTATAGTTTACTGGTATTTAACATAATAGAAATAACAAATAAAAGGAAAAGCAAATAAGGAACAAAAAACTGAGATTACTACACCTGCTGGTTGAAAATACCTCGCCTATTACACCAACCAAGGAACCAACAACAACAACAAAAATGACACGCTTTCTGTATAGATAATCATATTATATAAGTTTTGAAAACTACATCACACATGCAATTAAGGGAGAAAAAATCAAAGAGCACACAAGAGAGTTACATCATATACAATTAACAACCTAGCTAAGAGCTAGAGATGAGGCCATATAAGCATATATATCCGGGTGTCTTTATAATTGACATCCTATCGCGTCTTTCCGTAAAATCCATATCTAATCCTTTAAAATAGTTAGCAAGTATTAGAATTGCTCAATTAGCACTAAGCGGTTTGCTAAAAATAACTTAAGTCAATCAAGGGAGAATCCGTCATACATAAAAAATAAAACTAGATACTCCCTTAATTAATTGACAGCTTTTTTTAGCAAAATGCTTACTACTAATCGAATAAAGCTAGTATTGTTAACTCTTTTGAAGGAGCGAATAAATTTTATAGGAAGCCGGAATTGGATATCAACAAAGATAACCTATGCAGATTACTTGCTTGAGACTTTTGCACACAAGTTTCAACCATGCTTTGACGAATTTTTCCTTGAAATATACAAACATAAACCTCTTTTGCACTCTGCAAGACTTTTCTTGTTTTTTTTCCTGCATATATAGCCTTACTCCTCTTTTGCAATCAGCAACAAGTACTTTGCTAAGAAGCATTTGAGTCTATCAATGGAAAATCAGTCATACATTGCATGTCATACAATGAATATAAATCTATGAACTTGTACATGTTTAAGCTTGGAAGTTTCAAGCTTTATAACCTAAATACAATTGATCCACCTTTAAAGTTGTATTGAGGTGGAAAAGCTTGAAACTCCCAAGCACCCATAATCAGGTACAACTTCATAGTTGTATACATCATCTGACAAGCTATGTAATTAAGGCGAATTCACCTTTGATTTACTCGTGTTCTTCCTAGCAAAATACTTGTTGATAATTGAATAACGCTAGTACCTATACTTGCTAACTTTTTTTTTTTTGAAGGAACCAACAAATATAAATGGGATCTGCCACAGAATATCAAACATAGACAACATATATATATATATATATATATGCATATTCTACCCCATCCCATATCTCTTGGGTTCATTCGTTGAAACTTGTACACGAATTTCAAATATTGATTGATAGAAAAAATCGTCAATGGTTGAAACTCGTGCACTGCATCTCAAGCGATTGAGCGCCTAGAGATATGGGATGGGATAAAATATGTCAGAGAAGACAATCGTAAATTTTTATAGGTGGATAAGAAATTGGTTGAGAAACTTGAGAGAATGAACAACTATTTAAAGAGATGGAAGGCTTTGAAACTTTTAACTGCAAATATAGAAAATCACATTCTAGGGTTGAAAACGTTGTAACCAAAGATTTCTTATCTCATCTACAAGATATTATCCTTTTATGCATTAAATTATAACAATCTTACCCCTTATATTAATGTATTTTCACTTACATTCAATAAAAAAATAGACAGTTTTTTTGTTGCAATTTTTAAATATTAAATTACTAAACAATTTGTTGACCAAAAAGTTAAAAAAAAATTCAAATACGTTCTTATTTATATGAGCAATTTTTAAAAATTATTTATAATACAGTTCCAAGATGAGCTCTCTAGCTACATATAAAATGTTACAACATAAAAAAAAATGGATTTCTCCATACAAAGTGCCACATCATCAAACATATTTGAGATAATTAAGTTACTATTGAGTTTAGTTTTTCTCCAATAATTAATTTTAGTTTAAAACTAGCCAAACAAAATTTTCATATATAAAATCAATTTAATTATCGATACTATGTTTTCGTCGAATATAAATATCTATTTTACGAACATACTACTAACATGATAAAGTTACGGTTTTAGTGGCTACACCTGGAAGGCTCAAAGACCATATTGAGAACACTCCAGGTTTTGCAACAAGGTTAAAGGGTGTGAAAGTCCTTGTGCTAGATGAAGCTGATCATCTTTTAGACATGGGTTTTCGCAAGGACATTGAGAGGATAATTTCCGCGGTTCCTAAGGAGAGACAAACTTTTCTATTTTCCGCCACAGTACCTGAAGAGGTCTGTCTCATTTTCTTGCATATTTCTTTTGGTTTCTGTTGTCTTGTCCCTTTTTGTGACGTTTTTTTGATTTGTGTTTTTCGGTGTAAAGGTTCGCCAAATATGCCTTATTGCTCTGAGGCGGGATCACGAGTTTGTCAATTGTGTTCACGAAGGCACTGGAGAGACACATCAACAGGTCAGACAAATGCACATGATTGCATCACTGGACAGACACTTCTCTCTTCTGTACACACTTCTTCGAGAACGCATTGCAGATAACGTAGACTATAAGGTACAAAAATCCTTTCAGCGCCAGTATAGACCGCGTGACTAATGTTTTCCCTTTCTGACTAACTCTGTGGTTCCTGAAGGTCATTGTCTTCTGTACAACTGCTATGGTTACAAAACTAGTGGCTGATCTACTTGGTGAGCTAAACTTAAACGTGAGAGAGATCCATTCTAGAAAACCGCAGAGTTACAGGACAAGGGTTTCTAATGAGTTCCGGAAATCCAAAGGTTTGATTCTTGTAACATCTGATGTATCTGCTCGAGGAGTCGATTACCCTGATGTGACTCTTGTTTTACAGGTAAAATCAATCACACAACAGTATACAACTCTTACCTAGAAACTTTTTTTCCCTGTTTTACAGAAATTGTATACAATTATTTACTTCTACAGGTGGGATTGCCAAAAGACAGAGAACAATATATACACAGACTGGGTAGAACGGGGCGAAAAGGAAAGGAAGGAGAAGGCATCTTGTTGCTGGCACCATGGGAGGAATACTTTCTATCATCCCTTAAAGACTTACCCATCACCAAGTCTCCTCTGCCATCGATAGAACCAGAAACTGTAAAAAAGGTTAAGCCTTTTTCATATTTCACTATCTTGTTAAAGCCTTGGCTTTGCTTCAAGGAGACAAAATTTGGAATAAAAAATGCAATACCAATACCAAATCTCTTTGAGTTAGAAATTGAAAAAGCTTCATTAATTAGTTGATGGGTATGAGAAATGAAGCTGTTGGAATTCGAATGAACAGGTGCAAAAGGCGCTATGCCATGTCGAGATGAGGAACAAGGAGGCGGCGTATCAGGCTTGGTTGGGTTACTACAACTCACAGAAGATGATTGGAAGAGACAAAGACAGGCTTGTGGAGTTGGCTAACGAGTTTAGTCGTAGTATGGGACTTGACAATCCTCCGGCTATACCAAAGCTTATTCTTGGTAAGATGGGTCTCAAAAATGTTCCTGGTCTTAGAGCCAAATAGATATATACGAACCAAAACCCCACCAAATTTTGATTCGACAAGTTAAATAATTAAAAAGGAAAATATGTTGACTGTAGAGTTTAAGGAATACGTTAATTAATTTCCGGGAAAATTACACGAATTTTGGAGGTTTTCTCCAATTTCTTCTTAAGAACATTTTGTTTTTGTTTTAAGAAATCTGTTTGGTAAAATTATCCACGGTTGGATAAAGAAAAAGAGAACCAAAAGTAGTCAATTAGATAGGAGGAGTAAGAGTAACAACTAAACCGAAGGGTATGATGGTAATTACAAGGAGATGAAGTTATAAAGAAAAGTCTGAGCTTGTTCGTTGGTGACAGTTTCTTCTTCACTCTCTCTTATCATACCACTCTAATGTCAATCATTGTCTTTAACGATTTTTGGTTGGCTTATTTTAGACCCTATCTTGTTAAATAAAATACATATATTAATACATCAATATCTGTTGAAAGTTTAAACAGGTGAAACACTATTTTACTGTGTGAATATTGGAAAAATCCATTAACTGAATCAAAATGGTTGTGACAGGTGGTGGATGGGATTAATAATATACCAATAAAGTTAGAAAAATACCAACTTTGATGCCAATGAAATCAATCAAGCTGAAATGTACACCTGCATCTTGTACTTCCAGCCTTGAGCACCAAGTGATTGGCTGGCTTGGAATATATGTTCAAGTGATCGAGGGATCAGTCCTTTCTGTTCTGGCATCTCAAGCCTGCCCATCATCGTGTAGGTTTTTCTAGACCCCGTCTGACCATAAGCAAAGATACACACATGTATGCAGAAAGATTTAAGACAGAAGCATCAACAAAAGAACATGTCTTCAACTTTGACATTGATAAAAGGAGCTACATCTACACAAGCACTAAAAGGTATCTCCAAAATGCAGAAATTAATGAAGAACATAGACCTTATAGTCATCCAATGCACTCTATACAAATTCAGATATTTCAATGAATACTTCCTCATGTGAAGCTTTGTGATTGAAAACTCTGTCAAATGTGAAATGGTATTTGCTCCCTGATGACATATAGAGCACCGCAAGACAGGGGTTAGTATATGAGAATGGTCCGAGCAAAAATTAATTCAAATAGTCCTTACCACTCTCAATGAAATCAACACATCTTCCACGTGTTTCTGTTGATGTGGGATATGCTATAACAGCTGCTTCATGATGTCCTTCATCGTCTGGTAATGAGGGACGTACTCGGCAGAAGACACGTATATTTCCTTTTAGTTCTTGCATACGGCTTTTCTAATTAGTTCATATCAAGACATGCACAATAACATACATAGTGTTAAGAAAATATATCTTACAATAATTGTGTTATGAAGCTTCTTCGGCAATAACTCTCCCCGACACAGTTGATGCTCCATGTCTGCAAGGCGATGCTTCTAGTCCTCAAACTCTATCATAGTTTGATCCCGATCAGCCCTAACTTGTTGTAGCTCACTCTGGAGATTAGCAACTTCCTAACTTGTTGATGCTTCTGGTCCTCAAATCAATCAATGAAATATGGACCTTTTATTTATATCATAAAATATAACAAAATTTTAAACATTAATGATTATGCGCGGATCGTATTCGTATACGTTTTTAGTATCACTATTCATTCGTGCAAGTTTTGAGCATGTCGTTTTGGACATATTTTTATTTCAAGATCAATTTCAAGCATGTGATTTACAATTCTACATTTTATTACCCAAGTTAGAAACTCCAAAACTCTCATAATTAATAACTCCTTACACAAACCGAAAAATCTCAATGACAAACACTTTCTCGTCATGAATATTAACTACAAGTTCATACTACAAACATAATATTGATACATGATTTGAAATTTTACATTGGGCGATAGTTTTTTCTCATGTTTGATAGATTCATTATGGAGAACCAACTCATAATTAAGGCATTGGGAACCATCTGGAGAAAAACTTGTGTGCATTTTCTTTTCTGCAAAACTGCATTTAAAGAATCAATCAACATATTTAATCCTAGAAGAGAAAGATTGATTATACGTTATTTTGTTCATAGTCAATTACACATATATAAGATAATATTTTATTTTGCCCATAACTCATTTTGACAAAATCTCAATCTTTCTCTTAAAAAATAAAAATCTAAAAAACTTCGAGAACATAGTCTACAACAAAACTAAAGACGAAGTGATCATTTTTTTTATCTTTCCGTAAAAACTCATACGTTTGATCAAAACCACCGACTCCATAGTTAAATTAGAGACGAATTGAATATATTTGGTTATGCAAAAAACTTTGCATTTGTAAAAATTTCCAATGTCCAAATTTTCCAATTTTAGAACGATCTATTTAGGATGAGAGAAAAATACTTGAGCAAAAACAAAATGAAGCTACCAAATAAGAGAAGCAAAACGTAACAAAAGATATACTAAATTTGAAACCTCTTCGTAAGTATGTGTTATGTATATTTTTAAAATTTGCAAGATAAAGTTTATGTAGTCAAAAATGCTAGTTGAGACTCTATGAGGCAATATAGTTTTAGAGAAAGAAAAATGTGAAATGCATACATTATTGGCGATAATAGAGTGTGGAAAACAAAATTAATACGGATGAAAGACATAAAAAGGTTTTGTAGACTAAGAAATATTAGCTTGTCAAAATATTATGTGGAAAATAATGACATGGTAAAAAAAGAAGTTAATGTGTATTAGTATTTTGTTTTTACTGGTTTTCATTTGATATTTTTTTATGATGTGTTATCTTTTAAAAGTACAAAAATCTAATAAACCGTAAATATGTGATATTTTAGAATGCCAAAATAAGTTTAGATTATGAACCCATTTTGGTAATCACATAGATATAGATATAAACTTTACTTATATATTTATATAGATAATAATAGATCAAGGACTTGCCATATAAAAAAAAGATAATAGATCAAGCATTTTTAATAAAATTTTAAAACATAAAAAAAAAAAACAATGTGGACGTGGACCTAGAGCTGTCGCTCCTCTCGCCATGGGTAAGAGTCGGGACTGCTCGTAAGCGCGAAAAGCCTACTAAGGACGTTTGGAGAAGGACGGATTCTACAATCTCTTCCCTCAACTTTCTGATGTCGGTCCGATAGAGCGAATCCAAGGGAAAAGGGATTTGGCAGTTTCAAAGAGCAGGGAATTTGGCGAGTAAGGAGGAAGCGCAAAGAATGGAGAATTCGATTTCGATTTTGATGGACGTAAACTCTCGTTGATGCCGTCGGGAGATTTAACGTGATCAACGTTATATTTAAAAAGACTAAAACACCCCCATAAAATCTAAACAACGAGAAGGGACCTCTATGAGTGAACCGCCACGTTTCAGTCTCTGGATCATGCTCTTCTTCTTTAGCTTCCGTCTTAACGTACTTCGCCGTGAACGTTGCTTCCCGTTTGTTATCGTCGATGTGAAACGCACGGAGAAAACCGTGACCGTCAAGTGGATGGACCGTTGACCCATGGTCGTCGGTAAAAAGTCATGGACCAGCTAAGTAATATGTACCGGAAGGAAAATCAACCGGTATTGAGCATTTGATTGTTTTAATTACGATCGGTTCGATCGTCTCGGAACGCTGCGACACGAATAATAAACTGTTTTTTTTTTTGACAAGTAATCATCAATATTTGTATAAAATCTCCACTAACATATTGATTAATTAATTTTCTGCGTTGATATATCTCATTGGCAGCGTGCGTGGGGTAATTTGTTTCTTAACATTTGTTTCAAAGTTTAAGAAAAATTGTTTTAAGTTTTATAATATGTCTAACTAATACTTATAGATAGAGCTGTCAAATTAAACTAACCAATTTATTTAATCTGTTTTGTAGTAGACTAAAATATAAATATAAACTTACACATACTCAAATAAATATATAACAAACTATAGTTAACTTTTTTAAAAATCACATTATTTAGTAAATTGAGTATACAATTTATCTTTAAAACTAAAAACTAATATTTTGACTTGGGAAACCCATTTTTGTGGGCAATTGAAATTAGAATCTCATACCTCTTAGGTTCATTCGTTGAAACGTGTACACGAGTTTCAAACATTGATTGATAGAAAAAATCGTAAATGGTTGAAACTCGAGCACAGCATCTCAAGCGATAGAGCGCTTAGAGATATGGGATATAATAGAATATGTCTGAGAAGACAATTGAAATTTTTTAAGGGTAGATAAGAAATTGGTTGAGAAAGTTGAGAGAATGAGCAACTATTTAAAGAGATGGAAGGTTTTGAAACTTTTTAACTGCAAATATATAAAATCACATTCTAGAGTTGAAAACGTTGTAACCAAATATTTATTATCTCATCTACAAGATATTTTATTCTTATGCATTAAATTACAACAATCTTATCCCTTAGATTAATGTATTTTCACTTACATTCAATAAAAAATAGACAAATTTTTTTTGTTGCAATTTTTAAATATTAAATTACTAAACAATTTGTTGACCAAAAAGTTAATTTTTTTAGTGAGGAGATAAATTTTAAATTTTCAAATACGTTCTTATTTATATGAGCAATTTTTTAAAATTATATAATGCAGTTCCAAGATGAGCTCTCTAGCTACATATAAAATGTTACAACATAAAAAAAAAAAAAAAAAAGGATTTCTCCATACAAAGGGCCACATCATCAAACATATTTGAGATAATTAAGTTACTATTGAGTTTAGTTTTTCTCCAATAATTAATTTCAGTTAAAAATTAGACAAAACAAAATTTTCATATATAAAATCAATTTAATTATCGATACTATGTTTTCGTCGAATATAAATATCTATTTTACGAACATACTACTAACATGATAAAGTTACGTTCAATGTAGCCACAAATTTTTTTTATTTTTTAATAGTTGTCTATTTTGAAGTATACAAATGTCTGTCTACTTTTCAAAAAGATGTACAATTGCTCACACGTGTAATGTCCCGTTAAAATATTTCCTTTTACTGAGATTTAAAAGATAAAATCTGGTTTTGAACCAAAAAAAAAAGAAAGATAAAATCTGGTTTAACACACTGGAAAAAGATCAATAACGTTGATCTCTTTTACAATAAGTCATTTGGTAATTGACTTCTCAATTCAACAAAACCAAAATTGATACGGAACACACAAAACAAACCACAAGTGTTACCATGAAGGGTCATTGCAATTTTTGCATCTCGACTTATGTCTTACTCTACAGATTCAATTCTTTGTGCATCTTCTGACTTATGTCCTCCAAGTCAATAACTTGAGGGATATTGTTGCTTTGTGCTGCCTTTATTTCTTTGAGCTCTCGAGTCAATTCAGCAATCTGCTTCTGTATTTTGGCTCCTCCATCAGGTAACTTTGAGACCGTACTCTGTGAGATATGAAACCCAAAACAGAGACTTAGATAAGCCTCAAGCTTTTTCTGGTTTATTACAAGAATTGATGTTTTTACCTTGTTCTCGAATAGCATAGATAACCGACTGATTCTTGCTTTAATTTCGCTTTCCGAAAATTCATTGTCGTCGATTGGGGAAATGTTTATTCTCTTGTTCAATTTCACATCCTTTGGGTTGAAAGCATACTCGGCCCTACCAGAAACAGTTTTCCAAATCGATGAGAGATGATACAGAAACACAGCAGTTATATTTGACAAAAAAAAGCTGTTGATGGTAATACCCATTGATCATGGTGTCGTGTGAAGAACTTGCTGATGGGCGTCCCACAAATGATGTTGTTCCTCTCCTTTTCGCATAAAATGTTGGAAGAAATAATCAGAAACAGGATTTGAAGACGAAGGGAAACTGTTTTATAACTTAAAAAATAAAAAGTTGTTTCGAAATGCAAGAAGACACAAGAAGCTTCACCTTATTTCTTCTACTTCTTCTTGCTGTATTGGTTGGACAGGAGCAGTCTTGGAGAAGAGTAAGCTGTGATGACTCACTCCAGCTATACCGAGAGTTTCCAGGAACTTGATGTGGGATTCCAGAGTTTCATCTCAATAGAAACAAAGAAAGATAAGTGAATCCATATTCGAAATAAACCATCAGGAAACTTTGTTTTTTTTGTGCCCAGAATTGAGGCTTTGCTTACAATTTGATTTGGTTATAATGCTCTTCATATAGTTGCTGTTGTGTAGGTGAAACATCAAAGCCTCCCTTGGGAAGACTAAAAAGTTCTCGAAGATCCTAAAACAAATAATCATTTGAGATAAACATTTAGAAACAAATGAAAGAAAAGCAAGGAAAACGTTTAGACCTCCATTAAAAACAGAATTGAGACTACACCTGTTGGCTGAAATAGCGGATTTGTTCTTTATGCTCAGTTGCGGTTTTAAACAAGCTTCCTTTGTACACCTACAGAAGCATATACCGATGGCATTATATATCATACAAATGATCATATCAAATCACTCAGCTTTTGCATTAACCGAGGAACAACAAAAATCTAACAAACCTGCTTTCTGTAAATCTTTTCTTCAACAGTTGCTGAGGTCATTAACCTATAAACGATAACATCCTTGGTTTGCCCAATTCTGTATGCTCGATCAACACTCTGGTTGTCAGTGCTGCATAGATATGATAGCCATGTCATAAAAGTACTTTCAAGCGATTAAAAATGTTAACAGGTCCTCAACACTAGTTTCCACTACATCAAGTTTCACAAGCAAGGGTAAATGAAAACAACAAGTTTTGCATCCGGCAATAAGCAATACAAATTAAAACAGAAAGCAAAATTGTGCTGCTCTAATTTGGAAACTCAATCTTCAACATGCTAGAGATGCAGAATTCTGATAGACGAGTTAAAAACACTATATATTACAAAACGTTTAGACTTAGGTTGTTGAAAAATATTCAACGGAAGTAAGTACCTTGGATTCCATGCAGGGTCAACCACAATCACACGGTCTGCCTTTGTCAGAGTAAGGCCGAGACCACCAACTTGAGATGTCAAGAGAAATATAGGAGCCACATGACCACTTTGAAAATCCTGGAATATATTAAGGTTTTAAAGAACTGTGATACCATGATGACAAGAGAGAATAACTAACTTCGGAAAGAAAAAAAATGAAATGTAATGTGTTTGAGAAGAGAAAAAACCCACTTCAACAGTCTTCAATCTGTCAGGGGCTTTTGTTGTACCATCAATTCGCAAGAAATTATAACCATTGGAGGTAAGAGAGTCCTGAAAATTCCAAACGTAACCCATAAAGAATCCATAAAATTTCAAGGATAACCGTTGGGGGGGTGGGGGGGGGGTTAAAGTTAGCAGCAAACCTGAATGAGATTAAGCATCTTGCGTGTCTGGGAGAAGATTAAAACACGGTGCCCTTCTGGAATCAAATTTTCCTGGGTAAAAATGTAGAAAGAATGTCAGTCAAACGTCAAAATGAATGTCACTAATTGAACCATAAAATGTGATCTAACCAATAGAGACATGATAAAAGACAATTTGCAAGAGATACTGTCATTCTTGGTCTGAAAATCATCTGTATCCACATTGTCTGCAATATGCATGGCCAATCTCTCTGCCACGCCTGCTTCTTCTTGTGTTAATGTTGATTCCATTCCTTCGAGGACATCCTCAGCAGCCCTCTTAGTCAAGAGAAGCGGGTGGTCACATATTTTCTTCAGAATCTGTTTCATAACAAAACAATAAATGTAAGCTGCCAGATATTAGTTAAATTAATTCTCATGAACAGACAAGAATTTAAACAGGAAATATATAATTGAAGTTTTATAAACCATAGAGGAAAGGAAACCACTTTCCCATGTAACATATATCCTAAGATAACTTAGCAAAGTGGATAAAGATCTGAAATTGAGTCCACATTTATTTGATAAATATACTGGATAAGAGAACACATAGACATAAATACTTGATCAAACAAGAGAAGAGCATCAAGTTACCGTTAGAGCTGCTAGAGGCGAACCATCAAAAGCTGACAGAACAATTTCACTATTTAAGAAAGCTTCATATAATTGCCTCTGCAACAAAGAGATAACTATCAGTAATTATATAAGACTAGGAATATTAGACCAACGACTGTAGTTGTGTGTTTAGGGTTGCACCTGGCAAGCTGTTAAACGTAGCCATACAGCAATTTCGTCCTTCTTTGAAAGTTTGGAGGTTGCGCCATCATCACCAAAGACCTCACTCTTAAGGCGCCGCAAGAAGAAAGGTTGAATATGCTCCCTCAAGTTCTATTAATCAAAAGGACGCAAACAGCATAAAAAACAAAAAATTGTAAGATCTACACCCTACAAACTGTAGCAACATATGTCATAAGCGAATTGATAGATTAGTTTCTTCTTTAGGTGCAACTTAGCTTGTGTACGCATACCTCAACTGTTCGACAGCTATATCACACACAGTATTCAATCTCATAAGATGCATTCCAGACTCTAAGACTGATGCGGGAAAAATTATAATTTCAATTCTGGCTCTATATCAAGTGTAAAGGATTCATGCTAAAAATGGTAGACAGATATTCACATTAAGATTGTTAAAGTGGTAGACATATATTAGCATTATAGACTTTTCGTTTGCTGCCTAATAGGAAACACAATTAGTAGTAATCATAGAGAAGAGCTAGATTCAACAATTCATATGCCAGGATAAGAGGAAGAATGTTTAAAACCTAATAAAAACGTCTTTAGCTACAGTCTGAAAAATAATAGCCACTCAAGCATATTCGAATTGAATCCTCAGTCCTCACCTTTGCTACTGTTGAGCCTATCCTCTGTTCTCTATCAGAGGCATTTTTGTCAGTTTCACGAAGAATGTAATGCTCATAATTCTGCTTAAACCTGTTAACCTAAAAGGGCTTAATAATACAAAGCTGCTAAATGTACTGTGACAAATTTGAATCAGGGAGAAGGATTACCAATTCTTGTCACCAAGTAGCCCAGGGCAGCTGAAGTTGAAGAGAGCCCACAATTCCTGTAAGAAAATGAAGATGGAAGAATAGTTGGCATTAGGATTGCAAGAATATATTCATAGATGAAAAGATATTGACAAACGTTACATGTCACAGACAATACCTTAAGATTGTTCTGTATCGGTGTACCACTTATTATTATACGGTGATAACTTGGAATCTCAAGCAAACTCTTGGCCCTTTGTGTACTGGGGTTCTTAATAAGATGTCCCTAGAAGTGTAAGCGAAAATACATCATATTAATATTAGTGAGATAAAGATCAAAATATACACTAATGGTTGCATCTCAACGCTTGACAGATCATAGTGCTTACACATTATACCAAGCAACAGTTTCCAAATTGGAAAGCTTATAGTACCCAGACCTCACAAATGATAGAAGATTGGTATGTATTTTACCTCATCCAGAATCATGTAGTCCCATTTGATTCCATCTTCGTCATCCTCATCAGTATAAAAGTGGTCACCTTGCAAAGCCTTTGTATTGTTCCTTACGATATCATAGGTCGTTAGAAGAACACCTTTACCCTACAAAAGTTAGAGATATCTCAAGTTGAAAACCCAAACCATTTTTCAAAAAAAAAAATTAACTGCCTGGAGGAGAACAAGAACAAGAAACAAATGATAAAATATTTCTCGGCTTAATCAATCTAAATAATATGAAAATATGCTGCTATACATATAAAGATGATTAACTACAGGATAGGCTAACAGTGTAAGCAATTGAATGCTAACAATCACACAAATTCCTGTACAAGTTCCTTGTTGATCTTCTAGTCACAAATCAAGTCAAAATGTAAATGAAATATGATTGCATAGTTAAGGGATTAGTGATACGCATCATGCTAACAATGGAAGAAAGAACATGTACCTGTAGAATGTGGTTAAGATCATATTCTCGGGCTTTGGTTGAATTGCCGTAGTATCTTTAAAGAGGAAAGAAATAAAGTTAGTAACAATATATTTAACACCAATTCAGTAAGTGACAATAAAAGAAAACAGATCTTACTCCCTAGTCATTTGTGAAAGTCCAACGGTAGCTAATTCTTTCATCCAATGAGGCAGCAGGGTTTTTGGTGCCACTACCAGAGCACGTTTGATCAATTTCGAGTCGAACAAACCTGCTAGAAAACTACATATCTGCAATGCAAATCAACTGAAATCAGAATTACATTATTACCAAAAAAAAAAAAAGGTAGCAGATTGCAAATTTCCTTACCTGCATAGTTTTACCTAAACCCATATCATCTCCGAGTATTCCACCTTTCCCTTGGATATGCAATGACCAAAGCCACTTCAACCCTTCCCTCTGATGTGGATATAACATTGTGGCAATCTTTCCACGCAATGTGTAAGAACATTTGGTGCCAGTTAAAGTGATAGACCCTTCATCCTCCAACAGCCTCTCACCATTACCATGTGTTTCAATGTTGTAAGACCGAGCTGGCTTTTTAGGCTTTTCAATATGGCTTTTCATTTCAGTTGCCTTTTTCCCAGTCAAAAGGACACAGTCGTCTTCATCATCATCCTCGTCTAAGTCTCTTAGCTTAGCAGCATTCGACCTTCCGTCTGATCTTAGCTTTTCACTGACCTCTATATGTCTAGTCGTCTTAAGACTTTGGTCGACTTCCTTGTGTTGGCCCTTCCCACGGTCAAGATTGTATCCATGTCTATACTCTTGAGACTTATCAACATAGTGCGGACCAGAAAATGAGTTTTGCTTTCCAACATTTGAAACGCTTTCTCCCCATTCGCCTGCAGACTCATAGCTAGTCTTCTCTTCCCGGATGGCAAAACCAACATTTCCTTGCCTGTCATTGAGATTTGAGACTATCAGCATCAGCATTACCTGTGCTAACCACATCTGACGAGGACTCGGATATCAAGGAAAATGAGGATTTGACGCTCTCAAAATCAAAATGATTAACCCGGCTCTTAACTGAACCCGCATCAGTGTCATTCCTTTGGTTATCTTTTTTCTTCTGAATCGACATTGTCCCAAGCTTAGAGGTCAAATCATCCAAAATATCAAGAATCTCATTCTTTCCTCCACCATCTTGCCTTTCCTCCTTTTGCTTAAACTGAGGTGAGGGCGAACCAAAGTCTGTGATGATCGAAAAGTTGGGCTCGTCACCCACCACTGTGTTAGCTTCCTTCGATTCACCCCAAGATGTGAATTTGTTCCCAGCTCCAGCTCCAGCTCCAGCTCCCTCGAGTGGTGTATCTCCTTTACCTGATTCGAGCATCATGCAAGACAAACGCATTCGAGTAAACTTATTTTGACGCACTATAGCAGCAGCGGTAAAGAACGGAAATCAAACAATAGACTACAAACCCAGATTTCAGAGAACCCTAATTTCAAACAGATTTTGAATACATGGCCACTTCTTTCGGTAAACGGAGAGAAATGGGTGCCAACCCTAGAATCGGGTGAAAACTCAGGATTACCTGGGGAATCGAAATCGGCGAGATCAGGATCGTCATCTCCATCGGTTACATCTTCCTTTGGCGATGCCTTGCAGAGACGACGTCTTCCAGCGAGCTTAATCATGGACTTTTTCGTTCCTTCATCTTCTTCGTCTAAAAAAACAAAAAAAAGTAAAATCAAAGACAGAAACGAATCCGAACCCACAGACAAACAATCGAATAGAAAGAGGGGAGTATTCGTACGGGAAGAGGATGGAGGCTGTTTAGGAGCCGCAGAGAGATCCTGGAGGAGACGATAGTGTCGATCGTTCAAACTCTGAGGCTTTCTTCTATGGGTGGGCGTGTTATCCGCCATTGCTACACTGTGCTTCTGGAGATGGGTTGTGTATTTTCCGATGAACGATTGTAATAATTGGGGAGAAGAAGAGAATGTTTTGGAATCCCGCCTTTCCTTCCACTTTTTGAAATTTGAAAGATTTCTATACCTAAAATATGATTTATTTATCTTTCTTTCTTTGGTCAATATAATATTTTTCGGAAATTGTCATCTTGAGGTGTGATGTGACATCATTTCCCTTTTTCGCAAATCCGGTTTAACCATCATATCATATTATTAGTAAACCATAATCAGTATCATGGTTGGACGAAACAATATACCAATGAATATAAGAGCTAACGCTACAGAATAAAGTTTTGGAACTTAATATACCACCAATAGCAATAGTTTATCTTTTCTATTTATTTATAATAATGGAAGAGAAAAGAAAAAAACTTTAATAGTCCAGCATTAGGCAATTGCAATTTATTCCTGTAATATCATATATTGTAACGCACAAGCTATGTTAAAAAAAACATTACAAAAATCAATTGTTGTTGACTTGTTCTCTAACAAACGGAACTTGTGAGTTCCATAACGCTTTTAGCGTTTGCGACTGTGAACCTCTGATCTGGGCCATAATTGGGCCGAGCCTTGCCAACACCTTTTGATAGGCCGAAACAAGCCCCGTTCTCAAAGTAATCATTCACCGAATAGAATTTCCATTGCAATTTGTCTCCGTCGCTACGTTTCTTCCACGTCACCTATTAAACGACAACATTGTTGTTAGCAAGAGTGAACCAAAAAAGCGTTTGCTTTTGCGTTTGAACAAGAACGAAACGTACCTCTTTACTTCCTGATTTAGGTGCGACAAAATAGTTGGATTCACTTTTGACACGTGGACTCATGCTACCGCCGATGGCATATTGAGTCCATCCTGTCAATTGGGTGGGTAACCATGGGCGTGGCCCAATAAAAAAATTATTAGGCGGTCATAATTTAGGCCCAACATGAAATGGTCATTTATGGTCTTCGCCCAACATAACCCGCGAACAAAGTACGATCATCGTCTCTCTCGCGGCCGTCTCCTTGAAGCCAGTGAAGGAGATGCTGATCCTCTTTACAAGTAAGCCTCCGCCTCTTCTTCTTCTTCTTCTTCTTCTTCTTCTTCTTCTTCTTCTTCTTCTTCTTCTTCTTCTTCTTCTTCTTCTTCTTCTTCTTCTTCTTCTTCTTCTTCTTCTTCTTCTTCTTCTTCTTCTTCTTCTTCTTCTTCTTCTTCTTCTTCTTCTTCTTCTTCTTCTTCTTCTTCTTCTTCTTCTTCTTAGATCGATTTCTATTCTCTAGTTTCATCATTTGACTAGTCGAGAAAAACTTTTCTATCTAAAATTAGCTTTTTGAAGCTACAAAATTTAGAAATGCGGCGCTAGGTTTTGGATAACTGTGAGAGTCGACCGATGATTGCAGAACTCGGTAGTGATTTCGACTATTGTCAAATTCTGGGTTTATTCAACAACTTACATGTGTTCTGTTTTGTGGAATTTTATCCCTTTTAGGAACAAAAAAGGTTTTCGGATTTACCTTGTTAGGTATGGATGAGTTTCAAAAGGGTTTGGTGAAGGCTTAGAACTATGTGGTTGTATAAACTTGCAAGTCTTGTGGTCAGAGTTGGGACACGTTAGAGGCATTAATCTAATCTTTGTGTGTTTGCACAAGCTTTGTTATATTCTTGATGGAGATAATGTAAGGCATGGCTTAAACCGTGATCTCAGTTTTAAAGCGGAGGATCGTGCAGAGAACATTCATAGGGTCAGTGAGCATAACTAAACAACCAATGTTTCCTATTGTTGTTTAGCATTGTATTTTGACATACTGTTGTTATTTGCTTTGTTTAGGAGAAGTTGCCAAGCTTTTTGCAGATGCTGGAATCATCTGCATTGCAAGTTTAATATCTCCTTACAGAAGAGACAGGGACACTTGTAGATTTTGTTGAGGTAATTTGAGAACAAGGGTGGGTTTTGTAGCCTCTATGTGAAAGTTTCAAGCTTTGAGTAGAATTGGTTTTGATCAAATAGGTGTTCATGGATGTACCGCTTGAAGTTTGTGAGGCTAGGGATCCAAAGGGTCTGTACAAGCTTGCTCGTGCAGGAAAGATCAAAGGTATTTCTTAAAGTGCAGTTGGTATTTTAGTAGCCTGGTTTTATCTCTATGAGATCTCCAAATGATATTATCGTAGCTTTGTAATTTTTTCTTACAATAATCATCCTTGACTTTGCAATATCAGACAAATAATGAAACAAGAATAAGTGACATGGACATCTTCTCTTATCTAGATATTACAACCAAAAAAATAAAATAAACCAATGGTCTTGACCAGTTGGACATGGTTGTTTTTGGGCTTGGTTATTTATGGTCTTGGTCATTTTTGTCCACAAAAAAAAATTGCCCAATTGGACAAGCCCATTTGGTTGTAGTTAAGCCCAATTGACAGCCCTAATCCTTGGTAATAGTTATTTGCCACGTGTGTGTATCCATGTCGGACCCTGCATTTCAATATAGGGTTTCACATGGTTAAGGAAATTAGACATGGGAGAACTATAAAAACAGCCTCAATCTCATACCAAAATTATGAAATAAAATAGTATAGATTTTTATCAAATTAATAAAATAGTCTAGAATTTCCAAATCTTAGTCCTAATCCAGAAAACAACTAACATGCGATTTTAAATCGTGATCCTTGAAACTTTATATCTTTTAGTAACAACCTAAGCAAATTTTATATTATTCTTTAATTTTAGAAGATTCAATCTTTTTTTTTGGCTTTCACAGATTCAACCTATTTTAATATTTATATGTTTTTTATTTTTAAAAAGGAAAGAAACAAAAAAAACCTAATCATCCCAATAAAATAGAGATAGCAAAACTAACTGACAACAAACCTTGGCATTCTCTGGTTACAGTTAGAGCATCATTATCGGTGACCCCTACAAACGGGGTCATCCGATTTTTTTAAATTTTTTTTAAATTAAAAAAAAAAAAAAAAAAAAAAAAAAAAAATCAGGATGACCCCGTGTGTAGGGGTCACCGATAATGATGCTCTTAGGACCAAAGTGGTTAAACGCAACAGTGACTCTCATCTCCTTGTCTCTTATATAACCATCATCGTTGTTGATCCGTAAATCACACAAAAAGGGGTAAAACAGTACTTTTAGTCGGAATCTCGTTTATTGATCTAAGTCGGCGATTACAACAGAGTTTAAGTAAGAAGGCAAAGACAAAAGACTTGAGATTGGTTATGGGCTTTCTCTTGTATTCTCTGTCTCTGCGGAAGTTCTGGATGTCTTGATGAATGAACCTTCTCCTCTATTTATATTGTCTTGAGGCGGCTCTAAATGTGAATATTCCCTTTTCCTTGCTCGATTAGGGAATGGAAATATTCCGGATTCCCCTCCGAGATAAGGATATATTCCTTATTCTTCGGCGGTCTGTTCGCAAGGAATATTTCCATTTCCGAGATCGGCGGGAAAGAGGAAATATTCCGATTTTATCTGTTGTAACGGATTGGGCTCGCGCTGGGCCTAGATTGTAGCCGAGATTGGGCTTTCAGCGAGATTCCGAGCTCGGCCCAACGTTTTCGGGCCGACTTGTCTTTGATCCGAACCATCGTAGACCGGTCTTGATTGAACCGATCTCGGTTCGAACCGAGTTAAACCAGGGGGTGCTAATCCCCCCTCTAACAATTGGTCCCCCCCTCAGTTCGGCGAGGGAGTTTATGAGTTCGGTGAATTTTTGGGGAGTATTCTTTAGCTCGGTTAAAACTGAGATCGGTACGATCTGATCAGATTCTATTTCGAGTGCGGCGGATTTTTGAGTTCGGCGAATTTTGAGTTCGGCGAACTTCTTTCGAAAGTGAAGATCGGAATTCTCGCGGTTTGACTAGTCTTTTGAATTTTCGAATTCGGCTGATTTTTCTCGGGTTGTTGAGCTCGTTTCGTCTTCTTCGGCTACGGAATTCGAAGAGCCGCGTGTCGATTCGTATTCTTTGGCTACAGAATTCGAAGAGTCGTCATCATTGCGTTTTTCTTTATAAATACCGCACGATCCTCCTTCATTTCTCACTTCTGTTCATTTTCTTCAAGAAGGTATTTCTCTCTCTCTCTCTAGAGCTCTCCCTTCTCTCTAGTATTTATTTTTCTTTCCGTTCTCCGATCATTTCTCCGCCGTGATTCTTCCGATCTGTTTGAAGATCTTCGAATTTTCTGGGCGATCTTCAAGCTGTTCTTCGTTAGTATTCAAGTTGTTCTTATGCCGAGCTCTGAAGTATTTGAAGTCGTACATAATACGAACCTCTCGAATTTATCGTACACAGTGGTGCCGTAAACTGTACGGTCTTAGCCGGGTGAAGAGGATAAATTCGACTGAACCTGTTCGAGGTCGGCAATCCCTATCGTAGATCGGCTTACTGCTTTTGCGATTGTTGAGAAATCGGCTTACTTGTTTTTGCGACTGTTGAGAAATCGGCTTACTAGTCTTGCGACTGTTGAGAAGTCGGCTTAGATTTGCGAGGAAGGACGTTCGGCTTGACCATAGAGTTTAGTTTAAGAGTACGTGAACAACCCATCTTAATATGCTCTAGGTTTCTCACATTGAATCCGAGTGTGCGAGACGGACTTGGCTTATTTAGCTCGGATAATCTGAGAATTTGGTGCGAGACTGATCTCGGCTTTGAATGTGGAAAGTGTATTATCCATTGCACCATGAGGATGCGTGCGAGCTAAGCTCGGCTTTATCAGATCGTCTGGCCAGGACGTTGATATGTAACCGTTGGTGGTTGAAAATGCGAACTGTTGGAGTTCGGCAAACTGAAAGTTTGACTTAGAAAATACGAACTGTTGGAGTTCGGCAAACTGAAAGTTTGACTTAGAAAATACGAACTGTTGGAGTTCGGCAAACTAAAAGTTTGACTTAGAAAATACGAACTGTTGGAGTTCGGCAAACTAAAAGTTTGACTTAGAAAATACGAACTGTTGGAGTTCGGCAAACTGAAAGTTTGACTTAGAAAATACGAACTGTTGGAGTTCGGCAAACTGAAAGTTTGACTTAGAAAATACGAACTGTTGGAGTTCGGCAAACAAAAAGTTTGACTTAGAAAATACGAACTGTTGGAGTTCGACAAATATAAAGTTTGGCTTAGAAAATCCGAACTGTTGGAGTTCGGCAAACTAAAAGTTTGACTTAGAAAATACGAACTGTTGGAGTTCGGCAAACTGAAAGTTTGACTTAGAAAATACGAACTGTTGGAGTTCGGCAAACTAAAAGTTTGGCTTTGAAGGTACGAACTATTGGAGTTCGGTAGAATGCCTTGGTAAAATTTTATTAATGTTATAGCTGCGCCTTGTGAGGGCTGCCTACGTACCTTCGAAAGAAGGATCAAGCCATTCGTAGTTCATATTACATATTAGAATCGAGCGTATGTGTAGTAGCTCGGTGATCTTTTTTTTTTTTTTTTTTTTTCTTTTTTTTTTTTTTTTTAGCGCTTTAGGGTTGGGCTAGATGTAGTACCGCTTGAGGTTCATGGAATTCCGCGAACGGGGAAAGGGGGTTCGTGGAATTCGCTTAAATCTGCTTTGATGTCCTCGTCGAGCTCGGCTCCGATTCCTACGCATCTCTCCGGATTGAAATCGTCGATATTGACTTGGACGATCGTTTCGCGTCGCGGTAAATCGGGATCGTTTGGATTTTTCTTCTTATTGATCACGCAGGTGCGGGGAGTGGTCCTCAGTTTGCATTCGTTGATGAAACACGTTCGGGACATCACTTGGTCGCCTTTAAGGGTGAAGATTCCGGAAGGTGTTGGGAACTTGACGCATTGGTGATACGTTGACACGACTGCTTGCATTGAGAATATCCACGGCGTGCCAAGTATCACGTTGTAGATCGCTGGTTTGTTTAACACCAAGAACTTGACCATTCGGCATATTCCGCCGGTATACATAGGAATTTTAACCGTTCCTGCTGTCATGGTTTGCTCGCTCGAGAATCCGGTGAGTGGTTCGATGTTCGGTCTGATTTGGTTGTCGAGAAAATCAATATTTTTCAGCGTATCCTTGAAAATCACGTTAACCGAGCTCCCAGTGTCGATCAAAATTCGCCCGACTACGACATCACCGATGAGTGTCTCGAAAAGCGTTTTTTGTTTAATTCTTGCCAAGAATACACGTTAACCGAGCTCCCAGTGTTCGTTCTTTGTTTTCTGCTTGATAAACATGGTGAAGCGTTTGAGGAATTTGGTAGTGAGCTCGTTATAGCTGTTTACCGAACTTGGCTCGAGCGTTGAAAACCAATCGAGCGCGGCTCCGGATAAGTTCTCCACGAATAGTTGGCACATGGCTGCGTCCTTCTCGGTTTCCGAGCCGAAACGAAATCGGTTCATTGTGATGACAAACGAGGTCAAGAAGTGTTTAGGATCGGTAAACCCGTCGTATGATGTGATCTTGACTCTTTCCAATCGTCGGACTGGAGTGTTGACGACTTTGTCGGTAAACGGCGTCCTCTGTGACTCTTGAATTACTCGGTCGATCTCCGGCGCCGAACTCGTAGCCTGATGGACTTTGGTCCGCATATCTTGTAGTTGGGCCTGGACCTTGGCGAATTCCAAATTCACGGCGGCTTGGTCCGTGATGTTGATTTCCGAACCGGTCGCGGAGGATCTTCTTGTCGGCGGGTCGATCGTGCCTGGGGGTTGAGCGTCGGTTAAGTCGGACAAGAGATTTCGGCGTAACGTGTTTTCGTTGGCGGGGGTGACCGGGTTTGGATCGAATATACCGATCTGATTTCGGCGCTCAAAATGGGATGCTATGAGAGACGCGATCCGCTTTTCGTTCTTTTTGTTAATTTCGGCGAACTGCGCTGTCATAGCTTCTATGAAGACGGTCGGATCCGTAAATATCGAAGCAGCCGGAGGCTGTTGAAGAGTCCGAGATGGATTGACCTGATTGTCTTTTCTAACAGGTATGGTCGGAGGGGGTCTTCCTCCGGTTGTCTGTAGTTCGGTATCGATAGGATTGAGCTCGTCGATCCGTGGGTTTTGATCATCGATTTCTGAGCTGTTGACGGGGGCTGCGGTGGTATCGACTGGAAGAACCATTGCCGAACTTCAATCAAACGATATCCGAAAGTACTGTTCTATCTTTCCCCACAGTCGGCGCCAATTGTTGATCCGTAAATCACACAAAAAGGGGTAAAACAATACTTTTAGTCGGAATCTCGTTTATTGATCTAAGTCGGCGATTACAACAGAGTTTAAGTAAGAAGACAAAGACAAAAGACTTGAGATTGGTTATGGGCTTTCTCTTGTATTCTCTGTCTCTGCGGAAGTTCTGGATGTCTTGATGAATGAACCTTCTCCTCTATTTATATTGTCTTGAGGCGGCTCTAAATGTGAATATTCCCTTTTCCTTGCTCGATTAGGGAATGGAAATATTCCGGATTCCCCTCCGAGATAAGGATATATTCCTTATTCTTCGGCGGTCTGTTCGCAAGGAATATTTCCATTTCCGAGATCGGCGGGAAAGAGGAAATATTCCGATTTTATCTGTTGTAACGGATTGGGCTCGCGCTGGGCCTAGATTGTAGCCGAGATTTGGCTTTCAGCGAGATTCCGAGCTCGGCCCAACGTTTTCGGGCCGACTTGTCTTTGATCCGAACCATCGTAGACCGGTCTTGATTGAACCGATCTCGGTTCGAACCGAGTTAAACCAGGGGGTGCTAATCCCCCCTCTAACAATCGTGTCCTAAAAGCATGACTTTGTCTTGGTTCCTAAACCAATTGTTGGATACTGTGACGTCAGTCGTCCCTCGTGTGACATCAAGAAGGCCGTCTTGGCAACCGTAGAGAGTGTTATGATCAATCCACAGTTTTCTTCAGCCTCGGCTCAGTAGGAAAGGCGAGGGGTGCGGCCCCAGAGCCCTGACCCGTGTCCTAATAATTAAGAACCCGTTTTTTTTTAATATATATTTTTACTAAAAAAAAAATAATAATAATAAATATTAGAGTGAAAAGAATCCATAAATATTTTATAAGTATTTTTTTAATAAAAAATTCTACAAAAACATTACACAAACAAATTTTATTAAAAACAAATAGTAAAAAAATTTAATAAATAAATTTAAATGGTCAGAAATTTTTTTTTTGTCCTAAGCCCCGAATAATGTTGAGCAGGGGCTGCTTTTCTTGCAGTGACTAAACGAATGGCGTCACCGTCCACTTGACCTAGCTCAATAATCTTTGAGTCCGGTCCCATCACTGAGCTCGGTGGATGCGGTTTACAATCATGGATCTTCAACCCATGTATGATCACATCCGTGGCCTAAACCATATCCAAAATCGAAATCAAAAATTTATTATAATATATATCATCAATGGAACTATATGTTAGCGAAAATTCGTGTACCTTGTAGACGATGAGACAAGCTGGACCGGAGATGTGAACGCTAACACCACGACCATCGAGGGTGGTGAAGCTACTAATTAGAAGTGGTTTATGAAGATTGATCTTCATGTTTCTCTTGAAAGTGATCCATTTTTTGACTTTGATTAGGGTTGCTCCGAATCTCAAAGTTCCGGGTTTAAGGTTTAAAGGATCGTCGGATGGATCGGTTACCTTATAATGTGTAACACCTCTACCGATATTACCTATCATTTTTCCTGCAAATCCGACCGAGCATCGGGCAAGTTGTTGGCGGAATCGACGCCAATGCGGATTTGGTCTCCAGCACTTGTCCATAACATTTAGTTTCGTGGTAGCAGCGGTTTCAAAGGCGACATTTGCGATCAAGAGGATTATCACAAGTTGAATCAAGCTGATTTTGAATAATGTAACCATCTGATCTTGGTTTGATTAAATGATATACAAGAAGCGTTTTAGATCGATCAAAGTTAAAATGATGAAGTTTAATGCTGTGTGGTCTGAAGAAATGAGAATTGGGTATAGTACTTTATATAGAGAGAAAAATTCGTTTTGCATTTTGGTTTCAGATCTTCTGAAACTTGAGAAGTTAGAACAACTTGAAGCAAGATTCTAAAAGAGAATGATGTTTATTGGAACTCTTTAAATTTGTTGTGAACTCCTTTTTGTCTGTTACTATTTTTGGCACTAAGATGTTGGGTTTAGTTGATTGGGAGCTAGATATGTTAATTTTACACTAAATAAAATAGATACGGGTTTTAATTTGTTTACAACAAACTGGTAAGCTAGATGTGTTTTTCTCTTCTTTCTAGTTTCTAAAGTTATATACATTACACACACACATAAAAAATGTTATGTATTTTACACTAGAACCGCAATATACTGTAATAAACAAGTGCGAGAAGTATTTTCCTCAAAACATCTAATTATATTTTATTTAATTGTTGACTGGTCCAAGAGCAAGATCGAGAGGGAGTCCTTCTCCTGATCAACCCGTTGAAATTGTTACGATCAAACAGTAAGTGACTGTATTATAATAATAATAGACTGATCTCTGGGGGATTATCACCTCTTATACCACTATAAGATTCAAGTTAATCATCACTACCATCACTTAATCTCAATACTACTATACCCTAAGTGAAACGACGAAAATATCTCTGAATTTTTTTAAATGAAATATCAACCCCATAGTATAGCATCAGTTACATATATGCTCTCATATAACAAAAATTTGATTACCATTTTAATTACGATTTGGTTATGTTTTATAGTCATTAGCTTCACTAACCCGAACATCAATCTATTCGATCGAGTTCAAAAGAAATGCGACAGCAACAATTTTTTTTTTTTGTTGAAAACGTATTCGTCACATGCTAAAAACGTGATTATGTCTCTCTAATAGTAAAACTAAAACCCTTAAACATGGCGGGAATCGCAGTGGTAGTAGTATAATCTTCTCCCTTTTTGCTCTCAGAGGTTCACGAGTTTTTTCTCTAGCAATTTGTTTTCCCGCTCATCTAAAAAAGCCATGAATAGAGCCGGAAACTCCAAAAAGCGACCGCCTCCGTCGAATACCCCACCGGCGGGGAAGCATCGAGCCACGGGTAATCCGGCACCCTCTCCGGTGGTCGGAACCCTAGAGGATGAATTCGTGGACGAGGATGTGTTCATGGACGAAGGGGATGAGGAATCCCTAATCCTTCGGGATATGGAAGAGCGTGAAGCGGTATCAGCGCGGTCGTCGACTTGGGCTCGACCTCCTCTCTCACCGGCTTATCTCTCTAATTCGCAGAGCATCAGTTGAGTTTTTATGTTACTTTTTTCTAGGGTTTCTTCATCTTATGATGCTGAAAAGTGCTGAACATTTCGATTTTTGGGTTTGTTAGTTTTTCAGCAATTGGAGATTGATTATGTAATTCGGGAGAGTCATAAGGAGCTGTTACCGGGCTCCTCAGGGCAAGCTGCAATCATCAGGATTTTCGGGGTAACCAGAGAAGGTATCTGTTTAACGATTCCCTGGGCGATTTCGACATTATGGACATTGTTTTTAATCTACTGCAGTATTTCTTACAAGTACTCTGGTTAATATCTGAGATCTATCGACTAATTTGATTTCTCTGTGTTGAAATTTTTCTTTTCCTTGTTATGCCTTTTGTCTCTTTTGTGTAAGAGATGGTTGAATATGACATGAAGAACAATTTCCTTTCATTGATGAACTTACATTTCTGGTATTTTTCCAGGTCATAGTGTGTGTTGCTATGTTCATGGGTTTGAGCCGTACTTTTACATTGCTTGCCCTCCTGGAATGGGGCCAGACGATATTTCTCATTTCCATCAGATTCTTGAGGTATATACTATTCAGGCCAAATAATTCTCTGAGATTGTTGTAGTTTGACCTCCCTGGTTTTTTATAATGCCCATCTGACTCATTCAGGGAAGGATGAGGGAATCCAATAAAAATGCCAGCGTTCCGAAATTTGTTCGTCATATAGAAATGGTGCAAAAGAGAAGCATTATGTATTACCAACAGCAAAAATCCCAAACTTTTCTGAAGATTACAGTTGCATTGCCGACTATGGTGGCTAGCTGTCGCGGTATGATTTCCAAATGTTTGTGCTTTATGGGTCTACTATCTCCTTTACTCAATTTTCTCAATGCATTTATTAAATTGGTAGGCATCCTTGATAGAGGCATACATATTGATGGATTGGGTATGAAGAGCTTCCAAACATACGAGAGCAATATTGTTTTTGCTCTCCGTTTCATGGTTGATCGCGATATTGTGGGAGGAAATTGGATCGAAGTGCCTACTGGGAAATATAAGAAGGATGCAAGAACTTTGTCATACTGCCAATTGGAGTTCCATTGCCTGTATCCTCATCTAAGATCTCTGAGTTTCTTTTCTTGAAGCAGGAATATGTTTATCTAGTAACAGATTCTATTTTATGTCATTGCTTTCTTTAACATGGATTTTAGGTATTCAGATTTGATCAGTCATGCTGCAGAAGGTGAATACTCAAAAATGGCTCCATTCCGCGTACTAAGTTTCGATATTGAGTGTGCAGGTCGTAAAGGACACTTTCCAGAGGCTAAGCATGATCCTGTGATCCAGGTTAGCTGTTTTTGCTATAATTTGATATCTCTATTTGGTACCTTTGTTCTCATCCCTCTTGAAACAACATTCTCATTGCTTTTCTAGATAGCAAACCTTGTAACTCTTCAGGGAGAGGATCAACCATTTGTACGCAATGTCATGACTCTTAAGTCATGTGCTCCAATCGTAGGCGTAGATGTCATGTCTTTTGAAACAGAAAGAGAGGTCTTACTAGCTTGGAGGGTAATTATTTTTGCCTCCTTTCGTCCTTCATTACCATATGTGCATTGCTTGCTCTTCATAACCCACCAAACACATGTCTTTTGATGTTGCCACTGCAATTTTGTACTGGGTTTGGTGAAGCATGTGTTCTGCTGATGGACATGATGTATTGGTTGCAGGATTTTATTCGTGATGTTGATCCTGATATCATCATTGGCTATAACATCTGCAAATTCGATTTACCTTATCTGATTGAGGTAATTGAACATTAACATCTGTTTTATTGGCAGATCATTATATCACCTCTGGTTGGTAGAAGCGTGCTTTTTCATTCTTATGGCATTCTATATGTATTATTTTGCTATGTCCTGCTGTGCTGAATGGCACATGTATATATCACAAATTTTTACCTAGAAGATATGCTGTTTTCTGATTCTCAGAGAGCTGCAACACTGGGGATAGATGAGTTTCCTCTTCTTGGTCGTGTAAAGAACAGTAGGGTCCGGATCAGGGACTCAACGTTTTCATCAAGGTGAGTAACTGGTGTTTGCAAACTGCTTCATAGTAACACGTGCCATGAGTTCAACGTTTTCATCAAGCACCATTTTGTTATGCTTCACGAGTTTCCTTGGCTCATGAGTTCTCTAAACTCGCATCGTATAGTATTATATTACTTTGCATAGTAACACGTGCCATGTTTCAGACAACAAGGAACAAGGGAAAGTAAAGAGACCACAATTGAAGGACGATTTCAGTTTGATCTTTTTCAGGTTTCTGTCCCTGGCAAATTCTTTTTGGTTAAGTCATTCTTAGGTTGTTTATTTGTAGTTCATTGCAAAGACATCAACTTACCTCTTATTTTATTTATTGTAGGCAATACATAGAGACTACAAATTAAGTTCTTATTCGCTGAATTCTGTCTCAGCTCATTTTCTTTCCGAGCAGGTGTAACCGAGTAATTATGCTTAGAATTTCAGGTTCTTTCTCTTTTGCTATGTGGCTAACATGATTGTCTTCTTCAGAAAGAGGATGTCCACCATTCTATAATAACCGATCTCCAGAATGGGAATGCGGAAACTAGGAGGCGTCTTGCTGTTTATTGTTTGAAGGTACCTACTTTTCTTGTATTTTGGAGTGTTGCTGCCTCTGTCTTGTTGCATTGCCTGTTGACGTATAGAAGATTTTCTAACTAGCTATCAGGCTTGTCTAACTAGCTTAAGGTCCTATTGCATGTTGTCACAAGTCCCACCCTATCTAGTATAAAAGATGAACATTGATGTGTACGTTAAAGAATATTTTTAGTTATCTCTGCTTGTAGTTGTGTACATGTGGCAAGAGGAACCCTTTTGGATAAGGACATTGTAAGAAGCCTAGCCTAACCCTCAACCTGGCTGATGTTATTTGGGTTACTAATAATGGTTGCCCCTGTATCTATTCATGAGTGTTTTTTAGCATGCTGGATGTGAGAACTTTTGGCAGTGGTTGGCAATATTGGTGACACATGGAATCATGTGTATCGAAGGAAGTGTTGCAGCTATGTTCAGACTTTTGAACTAAAATCAGGATAATCTAGTATACCCCAATTGTGTTTCATGGTTTGACAAATTTTTACTTTTGCTCTAGGGATCGTTTTGTTATTGCAGAAACTAGGTGGTCTCATTATTTATGGTTTCAGTCCCTTATTTTTTCTCTGTTAATAGTCAACCTTCTGAATCTTTTGAAAAGCTTAAACTTAACCACGTTCCTCTTTGCTGTTACAGGATGCATATCTCCCTCAGAGGCTTCTGGACAAACTGATGTATATATATAATTATGTCGAAATGGCTCGTGTAACTGGTGTCCCTATTTCCTTTCTTCTTGCTAGAGGACAGAGTATTAAGGTAGTTCTCAACTAATAGTTTCTGGATTAATGTCTCAGTTGACTATGGTGGCTGATATTTTGTATCTCAACATTTTTTTTTCTAGGTTCTATCTCAGCTTCTTAGGAAAGCTAAACAGAAGAACCTGGTTCTTCCGAATGCTAAACAGTCCGGGTCCGAACAAGGAACTTATGAAGGCGCAACTGTAAGTTGGTGATGTGAGGGTCTATCATTTATTTCCTGCCTCTCCTTTGTATTAGCTTCTATTTAATATTTTTTGAGGAAAACACATCGTTAGTGATAAAATATTCCACTGTTCTGACATGTGTGTTGTTTGGATGTTTCAAATGATAATCAGGTTTTAGAGGCAAAAACAGGTTTCTATGAAAAGCCAATTGCAACTCTGGATTTCGCTTCATTGTACCCGTCAATTATGATGGCATATAATCTGTGCTACTGCACCTTGGTAATTCTTTCTGACATTTTCTTTTTCAACTTTTGTTTATTTAATCATCTATTGTTCATACACCATATTAATTTGGGAGCATTTATTTCGATCTTATCTTTGAAGGTGACACCTGAAGATGTACGCAAACTGAATATTCCACCTGAACATATCAATAAAACTCCATCAGGGGAAACATTTGTTAAGCAAAGTTTACAAAAGGTTGCCGCTTTTTGTTGGATTGATTATCCTCAATTACCTTAAATTCCGTTGAATAATTTCTTTCAGGAAATACAACAGTTTATGAACAAAATAAATAATTAATTTCAGGGTATACTTCCAGAGATTCTTGAAGAGCTTATTACTGCGCGTAAAAGAGCTAAAGCAGATTTAAAGGTAACTGAACTTTGGATTCTGAAGAAACTCTTTCAGTATGTGCATACTTGTATGCAACCCTTAACAGCTACTATTGAAACTGGTATTGTCTAAATTAGGAGGCTAAGGATCCGCTTGAGAAGGCTGTTTTAGACGGTAGACAATTGGCCTTGAAGGTGAACTTCTTACTGTCAGTTTATTTAAGTTGGTCATTTACAAATTGATTAGAATGTTCCGAATATTATGAACAATATTTTCCCTCTAAATTTCTCTTTTACATTTGTTTTATATTGTTGTCTCAGATCAGTGCAAATTCTGTATACGGGTTTACGGGAGCCACTATTGGGCAGTTACCGTGCTTAGAGATATCCTCAAGTGTAACCAGCTATGGTATGTCACATCAACTTTTCTAGACACTGTATTTTTCTAAGTTTATTCTGATGGACGTGTATCTTTCTGAAGGTCGTCAAATGATTGAACAAACGAAGAAATTTGTGGAAGATAAATTCACAACATTGGGAGGGTATGAATACAATGCAGAGGTACATTTTCAATTAATTACTCGTGGTATTGAAAAGCCTGAGTGAAACATAAGTTTACTCTTAGATTTTTTTTACTTTGATGGACAATTACGTATTAGGTCATTTATGGAGACACGGATTCAGTCATGGTGCAATTTGGAGTATCGGACGTAGAGGCTGCCATGAACTTGGGGAGGGAAGCTGCAGAGTATATTAGCGGAACTTTTATCAAAGTGAGTGATTTGTTTTGCTAGGAGCATATCATAAAAGATTACGTGATATCTTGAAATCAAATTATAATAGGCTGAATTGTTCTCTGTTTCTCGGTTGTGTATGATGTCCTAAAGCCCATCAAATTGGAGTTTGAGAAGGTCTATTTCCCATATCTGCTGATTAACAAGAAGAGGTATGCTGGTTTGCTGTGGACGAATCCTCAAAAGTTTGACAAAATGGACACCAAAGGTAAATCTTCATAATCTCACAGCTTCTATCTTGTTCATGTTTGGACTAAGTAGTATCAATATGACTGGCTCTCGCAGGAATCGAGACAGTACGAAGGGATAATTGTTTACTGGTTAAGAACCTCGTGACTGAGAGTCTTCACAAAATACTAATTGATAGAGATGTCCCAGGCGCAGCTGAGTATGTTAAGAATACAATTTCGGATCTTCTCATGAATCGTATTGACTTATCACTTTTGGTGATTACTAAGGTAATATGTTTTGCTTGATTTCTTATCTTGTGAAGTTTATGGTCATGATTAGAGCCATCTGTGAAAATCTAAAAAAATACACCATCTTTTCAAAACTTTAACCTTAGACTGGATTTATTTTTGTGTGGAGCCAAGAAACATGTGAGAGATTTCAAAATCTGTATCCCCCGATTATGAATTGTTAAACGACTGAACAACAAGCCCCAATTAGTGGTTGGATATTTTGGTTTAAATGAAAAGTTATGCTTTGATGCATTTGAAGTCTTTGGGATCCGCTTGTAAAGCATTCATTTTTGGAGTCTTTTGGAATCAACCTATATGCTACTGATGTGTTCTCAAATCATAGGGTCTAACTAAAACAGGAGACGATTATGAAGTTAAATCAGCTCATGGTGAACTTGCTGAACGCATGCGTAAGGTTTGTGGTACTCGTATCTCTTGACCGTTTGTTTCCATTCGTATACATGTACAAACCGTGTATAGGGGAAATTTCGTTCCTTTACTTACTCTAGTTCCAGCATCACATGCACACCCTCAAACTGAAAAATGGAAAGTGCTAACCAGTTAGATTTTATTCTTTGGCTTTACGAATATCTCTGTGATTTCTTCCGGCGTCGTTTAGGAGCTGCACAAGTACAGTGATTTTTCTTAATTCATGCATTCTGGTGGTCAATATATGACGAGGTTGCTCTGAAACTGAGATCTGTTGTACGGAGTCTGATGATCTATCATGTGAAATTTGACAACCTTAGAGATGTTTGTATTTTCATATGTGACAGAGGGATGCTGCTACAGCGCCAAATGTTGGGGATCGGGTACCGTATGTTATTATAAAAGCTGCTAAAGGTGCCAAGGTTGCTTTCATGTCAACCTTAGTCTTTTTATATAAGATGTTGAGGTCATTCCCTTCTACCGTGCTTATATCATTTTGATGCCAACTAGGCTTATGAACGGTCAGAAGACCCGATCTACGTGCTTGAGAATAACATTCCTATAGACCCAAATTACTACCTGGAGAATCAGATTAGCAAGGTCAGTTGGAAGTGGGGCCTGTCTATAAGTTTTATTCTCTAGTCTTTATCATGGTGCTTGGAAGTTAAAGCAGATGTTGTTTTCAGCCGCTTCTTAGGATTTTTGAGCCAGTCTTAAAAAATGCCAGCAAGGAACTTCTCCATGGAAGTCACACGAGGTCAATATCAATTACCACTCCTTCGAACAGCGGGATAATGAAGTTTGCCAAGAAACAACTGAGTTGTGTTGGCTGCAAAGTTCCGATCAGGTACTTTATGGTTACTTGCCTATGTATTGCTCATGTTCCTATCCTGCATGTTCTACTTGATCCTTGATTCTCTATTCCTAGATTTTGTTTCTATGTTTCTTAACGTTTTAATTGTTTTGTTCCTGTAATCTTTCTTATCTGATTGCATATATGGGAACGGCGTATCAATTTTTCGCTTTTAACTTTAACCAGCAATGGAACACTATGCTCGCGTTGCAAGGGAAGAGAAGCCGAATTATATTGCAAAAACGTGTCTCAGGGTAAGCTACGCACTTTTCTTTAGATTTTTGGATCCGTCACTAACTTTTGTGTGTAAGCTCAGTGTCAGACCTAGAGGAGGTCTTTGGAAGGCTGTGGACCCAGTGCCAAGAGTGCCAAGGCTCTCTTCACCAAGATGTCTTATGCACCAGGTTTTTGCTTTTATATTTTTTGATATCTGAATTAGAAAAACAAAATTATTGTGTGTTTTGACAGGTAAATTGATTCTGATCCAACTTTCTTTTTGGGATTTCTTATGGTTCTTAACAGTCGAGATTGTCCAATATTTTACCGGAGAATGAAAGCACAAAAAGACATGGCTGTGGCCAAGCAACAACTCGACCGTTGGAGCTTCTAAGTTCTTTGCTTTGTCTTTTCAACTGGTTTCGTTTCCGTTTAATTAGGTCCCTATTAGATCGGCTTTGGGATTGGGACCTCTTTTGCTTCTTTGTACGTAGCTTTTGATTAATACAGAAAGAGAAAACTTCTTTGCATATTTCCTCGTTTTCGTCAATCTATGAATTTCGGGTATTCAACAAATTCTTTGCATAGACACTCACAGAATACATACAAACTACACAGCTCAAGATTTAGGTATTATTCTGCTTGGATTGTACAAACGAAGTATGGACATGAAAGCTTAAGTGCTTAATCTCATCGAGTCAAGTGTACAGCCTTATCCTCGTTGTTATAAGTTGTCTGCACATCGGGCATGTCTTGACAACCACACCACATTCCTTGCACGTCTTCATATAAAAAATAAAAGCAACAGAGATATCACAAAACTGAATCTGGTCATAGAGCAAGCAAGAGTTTCCATATTCTGTAAATTTCACTTACCCTGTGACCGCAGCTAAAAGCCATGTCCTTTGGATTCGTCAAGCAAATCGCGCATACCTTTTTTGGAAAACACAATGAATTTTAAATCTTAGTATCCATAAACTGACAGAGAACAGCAAAAAAAAAAGAGGCGAAAATGGAGACTTTACTGGCTGTGTTACTGGAGCCGTTCTTTCACTTTTCTCTGCACTTTCTAATACGGGATCTGGCACTGATCTAACAGCATTGTCACGCTCTATGACCTCTGGTGGTGGTAGGAGCGGCTTGTGGTGCAAACGCGAACCGCGCCCTTGTTTTCTACTGTTCAAAAGCAAAAACAGAGGATGGTTTGGTTGCCAACTTTTCAAAAATTAATGCACCAAGTCTATAAAATAGTTACACAAGAAGTTCCCGAAGGTGAAAACTTTACTCCACTTACTTGAGACTTAATGTGGCCTTGTATTGAAAAGGAATCTCCATGAGAGCTGCGAGTGCGAAAGCAGCCTCCTTTTTAGCTGCATCTTTGTGCTCTGACATTATCTCTGTGAAGTTCACAAACTGTGGAAAGAAAAAAAGAGTTTTTCACTGATCATCATATCTGTGAGATTGCTGTGCTAGGTTTTATTATTTTACCTGGAAGTTATCGAATTCGCGGTGAGGGATATTGTCATCAAACTGTTTCATTGTGTCCCATGGTCCATCTCCTACTCCAACCAAGACGATCGACAATGGGTAATGGCTGGAAATTTTTATATCACACAACATTAGTAGTATGAAACTGTGACCATAAATCTAAGCTAATTGAATAGCTTACCTAGCTGCCATTATGGAGTTCATAGTAGCTTCTTCCTGTGGACTAAGCCGACCAAGTGGCACATCTGGATTCCTGGTGACCTGACCATCTGCTATAATGACAAGAACATGGTATTGCATATTGTTCTGCTCGACTATGTCGATGGCAACATCAATAACCGGAGCAAACGAGGTAGGACCTGTGCGAGAAGAATACACGAAAAATGATAAAATAAAACTTTAGGATTTAGAGAGAAGTAAACCGATCTTCTTTTTTTAAGAAAAAAGTTTGTAGTCACAAATATACCAGACAACTTCAAATGTGGAACAATCTCTCTATATCTTATAACCGCTTTTTCTAATCCGTCACAGCTTTTGTTCTCGGGATAAAAGCTGAATACATGTTGATCGCGTGTTGATGCTGCATGAAGAAGAAGAATACATAATAAAACCATTTAGATGAGTTTTGGTAATGTTCATCTTGAAAGGCAGAATTAAGAAACTAACCATCGCCAAAACCGAAACAAGGTATAAGATCATCTTCATCAAAGGGAGACAGTGTGCGACCAATTATCGATATTGCTTGCTCATATGGATTCTGTCTTTTACCAATGGCATGAAGGCTTTTTCTACTGAATGAATATCTTCCTGCAACGAGATTCAGAGCATAAAACTAATTAAAACCATTGAATCATCTCATTAACATGTGAATCAAATTAGTAAAATCAACACTAAATCACCTGTCCACTCATTGCTCTTGGTGAAGTCAATTCCTAAAATCAAATTTGAAGATTCCAGTCCAGCTTCTCTCAGAGAAGTTATCACCTAAAAATAAAAAAGCAAATCCACAAAAGACCATTCTTCTTATCACTTTGCTTCATCAACTATAAATAAATAAATCAAGAAACAGTTGGTGAAAATTTCAGAAACCTGATCCAAGGTGTTGAAATGATCAGCAATATATGAAGGTTGCTGATTACGTTTATTGGACCTGTTCATTGGAAAACCCCTGCTTTCACAAGAACCCACCCAAAATCCAATCTTTGAAACTATAATATATGATTCACAAATCAGGAGAGATACAAGTTGGAAGTATATATCAACCTTGAGAATTCAGAATTTCTATTTTTTTGTTGTTGTTGTAGAAAAACAGGTTTTATTGGAGATTCTCTTTTGAAAAATGATGAGAGAATATAAAAAGAAGGAAAATAAAAAAAGTAGGTTTGTTGAATCTTGAAAGCTAGATGAACGTTGATCCTTTGCTTGCGGCGGCAAACAATCAATGCGTACATTATAAACCTTCACACGCCATGACCAATCTGGAAACTCTGGTCTTGTCTCTGCGTCATTATCCAATTAGAATAATATCCATGTGGACAACGTGGCAAAGCCGTAGTGTATTTGGTCGGTCCCGTATTTGGGCTTTTGTTCCTATAAATATAAAAAGATGTAACAAAATCGGGTTTTGATTATCTTCTTGGGCTTTTTTTAATCAAAGAAGCGTCATCTTCACTACCTATATAATTCACTATGTTTCTGTCACAACATCCACGTGCGATAGCCCAAACTCAACTACCACAATCTATCTATATATAATTCTTTGATTTTTGACCCTTTTCTTCTTGTTCTTTGGGTTTGGTACTAAATGAACCTGTAAACCAGCAGAGCAATTCTGGTCTTTCTTGATCGAAAATAAACGGTAGGGTTTAAATCAAGAGAATAAATAAAATGCGTGGCTGTATACGGGAAATTCGGGAAAGTAATAATAATTGTCTTTGCAATCAGAAAATGTGAAGACAATATATCTTGTTGAAAAGGCAAAAGATGTCTATAAGTTGCTTTCGAACAACCAAGGCTCCGCTTCAAACATTTGCATCAATTTCGAGATCCAGAGATTCATCGAACCGTATCGTTTCTGTTTTCGGAAGGAAGTCGTCTCCTTCATTTGCTACTCTCAGAGTAGTTTCATCGATGGCTTACGAGAAAGAGCTTGATGCTGCTAAGAAAGCTGCTTCACTCGCAGCTCGTCTCTGTCAGGTTGGGGTTTTCGTCTGTCTCAGATCTTTCTTTTTTACCCAGATTCTAAAATTTGATCATTCAGAAAACCCATTTTGTAATCTTTGATGTGATATCTTTCTGGAATCGGAAGGTTTTTCGATGAATGTGTATTGCTTCTGTAATTGGGAATAGATTCTCTTTTTATGAAGCTTGTGGTGAATCTGTGATCCAATTTTTTGTTCTCTAATAGAATCTTTTTTTTTGTTGCTTCAGAAAGTTCAAAAGGCTTTGTTGCAGTCAGATGTTCAATCAAAATCTGATAAGAGTCCAGTGACCGTTGCTGATTATGGTTAGTTTTTTCTCTTTTAAATCTTACTGAGATTGAAATGAAATCACAGAGTCCAGTGATTGAACAAGTAACTGTCTTTGTTGTATAGTTTGATCGACCTCTTTGCGCTTATAAACTGTCCTCGTTTTGAGTTTCAGGCTCACAAGCAGTTGTTAGTTTAGTCTTAGAAAGGGAACTCAATTCTGAACCCTTTTCATTGGTGGCCGAAGAGGTGATAACACCTTATTAGATGTCTCTCACATTACTTATCTTGAGTTTTTATGTTTTAGAACTCACATTGTCGTAAACTTATCGATATAGGACTCAGCCGATCTACGCAAGGATGGTTCTCAGGACATTCTTGAGCGCATCACCAAACTCGTCAACGACACTTTGGCTACTGAGAATCTACTCAAAGCCATTGACTCTAGCACATCATTTGCTGGTTCAACTTTATCCACAGATGATCTACTCAGAGCCATTGACTGTGGCACATCTGAAGGTGGTCCAAATGGTCGACATTGGGTCTTGGATCCTATTGATGGCACTAAAGGGTAAGTTTCAAAACCATCTACCCTAAAAATCAAAGCGTCTTATTTCTGAGAAAAAAAGAGGGTAAATTGATTGCAAATGTTTGGCGATTTTAGATTTTTGAGGGGAGATCAGTATGCAGTAGCACTAGGATTGCTCGAGGAAGGGAAAGTAGTTTTAGGTGTGCTTGCTTGCCCAAACTTGCCATTAGCTTCCATAGCAGGAAACAACAAGTCTTCTTCCTCCGACGAAATCGGATGCCTCTTCTTTGCTACAATCGGTTCAGGGACATACATGCAGCCCTTAAACTCGAAATCTGATCCCGTCAAAGTACAAGTCTCTAGTGTTGAGAATCCTGAAGAGGCATCGTTCTTCGAATCATTTGAAGGAGCTCACTCTCTTCACGATTTATCCAGCTCCATTGCCAATGTAAATTGCTTTCTTCTCTTCCTTTCCCATGTGATTCCAACTAATCCCGCATCCAAGTGATCACGTCCTCTCTTTGCTACATACAGAAACTCGGTGTGAAAGCGCCACCTGTGCGGATCGATAGCCAAGCAAAGTATGGAGCTTTGTCGAGAGGAGATGGAGCTATTTACTTAAGGTTCCCTCATAAAGGATACAGGGAAAAGATTTGGGACCATGTCGCTGGTGCTATAGTTGTCACAGGTTAACATAAAGCTTTCTCTTTATAGAGCTGATATGCGAATGTGATTTGTGATTTTTGGATTTTTGGATTTTTGGGTTTGGTTGTGGGTGCAGAGGCGGGAGGCATTGTGACGGACGCAGCGGGAAAGCCACTGGATTTCTCGAAAGGGAAGTATCTTGATTTGGACACAGGCATTATCGTTACTAACGAGAAGCTTATGCCTCTGCTTTTGAAAGCAGTTCGTGACTCCATAGCCGACCAAGAGAAACCTTCACCTCTCTGATTCTTTCCTTCTTTGTGTTTGTTTTCGTCGCAACTGTTGTTTCACTTCCTTTCGATTTTCTATAAAAACACAAAAAAACAAATAAACATAAATATGGGCCGGAAAAAGGGATGAAGCCTAATTAGTTTGGGCCGGAAGAGAAAGATCTATTAAGGTTAACAGGCCCCGACGTGTCTAGACCGCGTTGGCTACTTTTTCATTTAAATATTAAAAAGGGCGTTGGTAGAATCTTTCCATATACAAATATATCTTTTAATCCACAAGAAAATCGAGATTTTTATTCCCAATAAATCCACGAATCACGATCACGATGAAGGAGAACACATGGTAGAAGTAATCGTTTCGTTCGGTCAAACTTTAACAATAAATAGACAAATCTACTAGGCGAAAGTTTTAATGTGGATGGTGTATTTATATATAATCCCTCCGTTGATCAACAAGATATTTTGTGCTAATTATTCGACGAAAAGTTCACACGTCATATTCAATACTATATTAGAAGCAATTTGCAATATAATTAACTAAAGATTACACTACCTCTAAATATCTTATTTAATAACTATCAAATGAAAGAAGTGTTGAATCCATCAAATCATATTTTAAATAAATTAGCCGACTTACTCTTCTATATATGGCTCCTTGTAACAAAGTTTGTGGAATAAGAGAGATAATGAGAATCTCTCAATTTACTCGTCTCTCTGCAGCTCTCTATAAATGCTATAAATTTTACAAGAAGAAGAACCTATTCTCCTATCGTTCTTTCTTTCCAATAAAAAAACAAAGCATAACCTCTTTCGAATAAAAGCATTTGTCTAAAAGGTTGAACTAAATAAATACAACGTACACAAAATAACTTTTCTTGGTAAAATATACTAGTATAATCAAATCATATACTATTTCTTGCCAGACATGGAGTTGAACATCATATTATCCTCTCCACCAAAAAGAAGCGCCTTTATTTCAATTGTTTAACTACTGAAATTACATATATTACTAAAAAAACCCATATACATCTCTTTCTATAGAAAAATATCTTTCTATTGGACCAATTCATTATTTCTTGGATTGTATATATATATATATTTTTAAAAAAAATTTTTTTTGATAATTCACGAGTAAATCTTAGTTACATGAAAATGTCCAGATTAATCTCATGGGTTAAGCGTACATCTGGATTTACAAATGAGGCTTAGACATTAGTTTCATATCCCATTTAGCCAAATGAAACCTAGACCTGCCTCTTATCTTGATAATTTTTTAATTTTTTTTTTGGTAAAATTTATATATGTTATCTTCATTTGGATTATAAATTACAAGATAATATAAGGCATTGTATACTATTTGCAGAGTATATGATAATAATAATAATAATTAACTTGCACTTGTTATCTATCAATTGGGATTAAAAGTTATGCTAGGCAGATTTACTTAAAATTTAGTGAATAATAAATAAATTAAGAGAAGGAACACACAACGTAAGCGAAAACTTTCATTGTCACGAATTGTGAAAAATAATTACTTTTAAATACCAAAAACAATTATAAACAAAATAATTATTAGTAAAACAAAAAAGAATAAATAAGTGAAAATTGTGAAGAAGTTGCTTCAGAGTCGCGAGAGGTTTTTCGTTCATATCATAAATCGATTTTCACATAGATTTCTTCTTCTTCGTCTTCGTCTTCTTCTTTTTCCGTACAGCTCTTCTTTACCGTTTCAATGTCTTATGATGAGATGCTTGCTGCTGCGAAGAAAGCTGTCTCTCTCGCTGCTCGTCTCAGCAACGTACGATCACTCCTTTCCGTCTTTGGCATCACATGATCATCTCTGATTTCTAGATTCAAATTCTTATTTTTTCTCGTTGACATTACGATGTGTTTTCGAGAGAGAGGGAGTCAGATTTTGTTTTTAACTCTTTGTGGAAAAGATTGAGAAGTAAGGGTGACTTTTGGTTGTTTCCTTGGAAATCGTCAACTGATGAAATGAGTATTTTCGGATTAGGGCTTGAAATCTGGAATTCGATTGACGAAAAATGAAAGGAAAACTAACAATGGGGATGTAGCCTTGCACTGAATCTTCGATTTCGATTTTAATTGGGTTTTAACAATCCATCCATCCAATGTTTTTCTTTGATCTGTGCTATGTTTAGAGTCTTGATTTGCTTGTTCCAGGATGTGAGGAAATCTCTGTTGGTATCTGACGTCTGGACAAAATCAGATGATAGTCCCGTTACAGTGGCTGATTATGGTTAGCCCTCCTTTTGACCCCTTTTCTTGCAATTTTTTGGCAAAACCTTTCGATTGGGTTTTAAATGTTATGAATCTTCTTTGTTAGAGATTTCATATCTTTCTTGGCTCATAAAATGAAACAAAGAAATGATCTTTTAGGCTCGCAGGCGGTGGTTAGCCTTGTACTTGAAAGGGAACTCCAGAATGAACCTGTGTCATTAGTGGCTGAAGAGGTGCCAAAAATATTGCTGGTTTTTTTTGTTCCAAGCAGATGTTTTTTTTTATCTAATTTATGACTTTTTTTTTTGTTCTTTCTTTTCTGTAATTTATGTGTAGGATTCTGGTGAGCTAAGGAAAGTTGCTGCTGATACTGTTTTGGCACGTATCACAGAGCTTGTGAAAGATACTCTTGCTACTGATGAATCATATGCTGCTTCTCCTTTGTCTTCGGATGATGTGCTCAACGCCATTGACTGTGGCAAATCAGAAGGAGGTCCTAAGGGTCGCCATTGGATATTGGATCCTATAGGTGGCACCAGAGGGTGAGTCCTTTACTTACTCAATATTCCTCTAAACACAATATCTAGTCACTAATTCAACTTTGAGTTAGTTTTGCAACTTCATTCCAACACCTGAGACTAATCAGTCTCAGAATTCTAGTATCTGTTTTCTTTGTTTTCCATTTTACATTATTGAACTGTCTTTGGGTACTCGGAACTGAAAATTCAATCATTACCCGTGAATTTCAAATTTTATAGATTTATAAGAGGAGAACAATATGCCATAGGATTAGCATTGCTGGTGGAAGGCAAAGTAGTACTTGGTGTAATGGCTTGTCCTAAGCTTCCGTTGGCTTCCACTGCTGGTAGTAACACACACAAGTCTTCACCTGAAAAAATGGGCTGCCTTTTCTTTGGCGCGGTTGGCACTGGGACTTATGTCCAGTCACTCAATGTTGTCGACTCTCCTCCTGTGAAAGTATACCCACTCAGAACCACTCTGCTGTTTAGATGCATTGCTATGGAAACCCAACCTTTTTCAATATGTTTTGCCTAAATTTATTATCAAATACGTTATTAGGTAGAGGTAAGCAGCATTGATGATCCCGCGAGAGCGAGTTTCTTTGAGTCATACCACACACCTGTCCCTATCCATAACACCATTGCCAAGGTAAACATCTTCCTCACACTCTCGATATATTTGGGACCGAGTTTTGTCTGATTTTGTGCGGTGAAATTCACGCGGACAGAAACTGGGGATAAAGGAATCTCCAATCAAGATCAACAGTCAGACAAAGTATGCAGCTTTATCTAGAGGAGATGGAGAGGTGTACTTGAGGTTTACCCGCAAAGCAAGACCCGAATCAATTTGGAATCACGCCGCTGGATCAATCCTAGTATCAGGTAAAGCTCTTATCTAAATAGCTTTTGGTCCAATGTTGATGAATAATCACACAAATGTTTGTCTGAAATTGCGTCTTTCAGAAGCGGGAGGAAAAGTGACAGATGCAGCAGGGAATCCATTGGACTTTTCGAAAGGGAAGTATCTTGATTACAAGAGAGGGATTGTCGTTACGACCCAGAAACTGTTGCCAAGGCTTTTGAAAGCGGTAAGAGAATCAATTAAAGAAGAAGAAGAGGAAGAAGAAAAAGCAACTTCTCTGAAACTTCACTAACACGCAACTGTAATATTCTTGTTATTGTTGTCCTTGGGTATACTCTCTCTCCGTCTCTGTGTTTCTCACAGTATTTTTTTTTAAAAAAAAAGACAACTCAACTTTGATATATATATAAAAACACTAATTCTCTTGAATATAATTTTGAAGTTACGAAGCTCGTTGAAATATTTTCTTACACTTGTTTATGGTCATAGTCCCAAATACGCGAATCTATTTTGAAAACTTTTGGGAAAATTAGTGAAAACTAACAAAAATCTTGGGGAGAAAATCAATATATGATATTGTGCTACTGGGCTGTTTATAAAAAGACAAATGCCATTTTCTGTCGCATAAAGAAAAAGACAAATGAAAAAGACCTTACTCATTTAGAAAGAAAAATAAAAATTGAGAACTATGAAACTTCCGTTTGAAACCTCTGCGAAACTTCATATATACATATCCTGGTTAACTAAAGTATACCCAATTTGTTTAGTGTTTAACGATTAATGATCACTCTTGTCTTCTAACGAAGATTAATAAAATATGATGACCGATACATTAATATACGATATATGTTCTACAAAATATATATTTTTTCTAAAGTCTTTTTTTTGTTGTTCTTACAGTTTTTTAAACGTCAACTTGTTCTGTCATTACGTGAAAGACGGTCTGCACTAACTCCGTCTCGCACGAAACTCGGTATCAACAATGTTGACTACGTCCTGAGTTGGACTATACTATCTGCAGTGATTCTAACGTTAAAAAAAATATTATACGTATTCTATATATATATATATATATGTAATACTGCCCTATGAATTGCCTCAATAAGACCACATAGTAACTTCAAATGTCTTATGAAAAGGAGCTAGCCGCTGCAAAGAAAGCAGTCTCTCTAGCTGCTCGTCTCAGTCAGGTAACGACTATTCTTCTCATTAACCATTGGAACTAGAATCAGAGGATGGAGCATATATGCATCAATGAAACTAAACAAACCTTAATAATGTAATGAATCAGGAAGTGCAGAAGACTCTGTTGCAATCCCAAATATGCAAAAAATCTGATACAAGTCCTGTTACTGCAGCTGATTACGGTTTGTATCTCATCATTTGCATTCAAGTCTCGGTTTTGCTTTATCCGGATTTTCTCTCTAAAATTACCTCTCCCATGAATGGATGATTTCTTCAGGATCACAAGCTGTGGTTAGTCTTGTATTGGAGAGGGAGCTCCAACCTGTAAAACTGTCATTGGTAGCTGAAGAGGTACAATAACTTAGTTAACCACAAGTCTTATAGCGTAAATGCTTATCTGAGTTTTCTCGGGAAATTCTTCCAGGAAACTGGAGATCTGCGGAAGAAGGGAAGCGAGGTGTTTCTGGAAGGTATAACGAAGCTTGTGAAAGATACTCTAGCTTCTGAGGAATCATACGCCTCCTCTCCTCTATCCACAGACGATGTGTTGAACGCTATAGACTGCGGTAAATCCGAAGGGGGTTGCAGCGGTTGCCACTGGGTTCTTGACCCTATAGATGGAACCAGAGGGTAACAGATTTCTGTAACCTGTATGCTTTCATTATGCCTTTACCTTTCCCGGTATTTTAACCAAACTTCTCTGCATGTTTAGATTTGTAAGAGGAGAGCAATACGCGGTGGGGTTAGCGTTGCTTGTGGAAGGTAAAGTGGTGCTCGGGGTCATGGCTTGCCCGAATCTTCCTTTGGCTTCTGCGGTTTGTGAGACGGATAAGTCTTCCCCCGAAACTGTTGGCTGTCTTTTCTTTGCTACAAAGGGTTCGGGGACTTACATGCAACCGCTCAAAGGCAACTCTCCGCCACAGAAGGTACCATTTACCTTATCCAAAGCTGAGCCGTGTAACAAAATCTGCAATTGTTTGATAGCGTTAAAGAGAGTGAAAGCTGTGTTGACAGGTGCGAGTGAGTAGCAATGAGAATCTAGAAGAAGCAAAGTTCCTAGAATCATACCATAAACCAATTCCCATCCATAGTTCCATTGCCAAGGTAACATCTTGTTTACTGTCATAACCAAGTGGGATTCTTTACAGTTTATTAAAACAACCAATTTATGGTTAGAGCAGAAACTCGGGATCAAAGCATTACCTGTAAGGATCGATAGCCAAGCCAAGTATGCAGCTTTGTCAAGAGGAAACGCAGAGATTTACTTGCGTTTCACTCTCAATGGATACCGTGAGAACATATGGGACCATGCCGCTGGTTCAATCATCACCACAGGTGCACTACACAAACCTTTTTTTAACACTGAGAACTGTTAGATCAACGGTTTGCTCACTAGTTAGCAAGCACATAAGGATCTAGATTTAATTCTCATTTATGTCATTTTTAACGTGTAACAAAAAAAAATACGAGAGGAGTATGAACAAATAACCTTGTGCAGAAGCTGGAGGCGTAGTTTGCGATGCTGCAGGGAAATCTCTGGACTTCTCAAAAGGAAAGTATCTTGCTCACAAAACGGGGATCATAGTAACCACCAAGAAACTCAAGCCATGGATTTTGAGAGCAGTCAGAGAATCCATGGAAGAGGAGAATCTTCATTTCTGAGGCACAACTGAAACTGTACTATATCTGTGTATTTGTCTGAGCTGGTAATTGGTGTGTATGCTTAGTTCATATATTGGATACGTCAGATATGGAAGATACTTGTGCTTATAGGAAACTATACGACAATGAATAACGATACTAAGCAAGATTCCATTTTATTTATTTTTTCATCTTCCAAAAATGGATACTAACATGTGATAATCTACTTCAACGCTACATATAATTTTCACAAAATCCATTCACCCCTGAGAAATTATCATGAGCATTAAGCATAACTCCCCAGGCAATCCAGTTTTATACTGATAGCTGCTGATGGGTTTAAAGTTTCGTCTAAGATTATGTTCTGTTCCGATTAGCCATCCTCGTCTTCTGAATCCTGCAGAAGAGCACCCCGTTTACGGATTCTGCAAAAACCATAGCTGAGTTTTGAGGCCAAGATTATCGATATTAATATGGATGTTGCAGATGAGGTTTAAGAGAGGAGATGATATGTATATATATATATATACCTCCGGTGAGCAGGTACTCGTTTAGCAGGTTTTGTTGTGTTAGCTTCTCGGGTAGATTGCTTGGCTGCAATAAAAGATGCGAGGGGGAAGAAGAGGTGATGTTATTCTTGTTTAAATCTGAGATTTCTGGGGAAAGAATTGGAAATAAATTACTACGAGTGGTTAAACAGCGAACCGGGAGAGTCTTGCAGGTTATCGGTTGATGGAGCCATAACATCTAGTTTTCCAGAGGAGTATCGTTCAAGTTGGTTATGGGTAGCGTCCCTCTTATCCTGATCACAATACAAATGAGATTTTCCAGCCAAGGTAGGAAGTAGGAAGAGAGTGTTGATTAGAAAGACAGCATTGGAACTTCCAGACCGAAGATACCTTTTCATCAGTTGCTGCAGCTGAAGAGCTCACATCCCCTGAAGGCACGCACAAACAAGGACAAAAGAGGTCTAACATTAATGTTAAAAAAACTACTCCGTTTCGGAGAAAGAGTCATTTTCGTTTGTAAACAGTGACTGGTCTTATTTGCAAGAACAGTAGAGTGGCCTAAAATAATGACCTTGTAGGTGCTGCTTGCTCTTGAATGCTCGGAACAACTCAAGAGACAGATTTGCCATTGCCTCACTAGCAGATGAGTCCACCATCTTTGTTAGAGGAATTATTATGCGAGGCATCCCTTTAGCCTTCTGAGAAACTAATCGCCCAGTCGCGACACCTAAAACAGTATGTGATGAAACACACACAAACAACGACACAACTAAGAATATACCAAAATAGGGACCATCAAATCATACTCAACACAACAATTAAGAGCATTCAATAAGATAGCAACTCCATTTTGATGTACTAATTCAGACATTTACCATTTGAAACGGAATTTTCTCCCAGGAGAAGCTTCACATTGTCCGATTTCAAGGAAGCGACAGTATAATCGACGAACTCAGACCACGAACCACCAATCCCCACAGTATCCCTCTGTTTCAAAATCAAATGTTCCGAGTAAAAATCAATTGATATCTTGGCTCTCTCATCGAGTTTCCAGATAATCCAAAGTACAACAAAAGAAAGATTAAGCAAAAAGGACAAGGAAGAGTAAACGAACCATATCGTCTAGCTGCGAGACGGAGAGGATAGTCGTCCAGACGCCTGAGACGAAGTCCGTTACATGGACGGTGAGGTGAAACCAATCGGAAGCGTAGACGTGGAAGAGACATCGCCGGAGAAGACCCGAACTGGGATCCGAACGTTCGGGTACGACTTCTCCGAATATGGTTTCGAATTTCTCGAAACTCGCCGCCATATCTAAAAACCCAAAAACGAATTTGATAAAAACAAAAAATCTCCCCGTTTTGAATTTGATAAAAACAAAAGTCGTCTCCTCCCGTTAACCGGTTTTTACAGCCAATAATCGTTAATCGTACCGATCTCGGTTAAGAAAAATATTTGTTTTCAATGTTTCTTTCTTGTATAAAACCAGACTGTAAACCATTACATAATAGTGTAATCATATAAATCACAAATCTTTAAATGTGTGTATCAGGTCCAATGCAGACTTATCAAACGCTGACTGTAGAACAAGTTCCATTACCACTAAGGAAAAAAATTCTAAAAACCCTATCTGTAAGACAAACTAACTCAACTGGAGCAGTTGTTTTTCTCCCAGAAAGAATGTTAAAAACAAAAACAAAACCTTTCTATAACAAAGAATCAACTTCCATTGAACTATCTATCTTTAGAGTGTATGATGGTGTTAAATCTGGGCAATGAAAAGTTCATTCCAAGTATCTGGGATCCCGGGTAAGCACCAATGCAAGCAATCGTTGACCATTGGAGTCGAAGTCATGTTACTCGCCTTTTTCGATTTTCTGGGTTTGAGTTTCGACCCTGAGATATGAGCTTCATCTCTTAGCTCAGAAAGTGCAGTTATGTCAAGAATCTTGATCCTTGTTCCATTCACAGCACTCTCCACCGTTGTATCAATCGATCCATCATCGCCTGTTATTTCGCTTCCTCTTGACAAAGGGACTGTGTTGTTACAGTTTCCACCTGTATTCCAATCTCCATTTCTAAAATGCCTCGGAGATATCGTTCTAAAGAAAGCTTTCAACCGCGGATGCAATGGAAGCTGTGCATCGAGCCACTTCACAACACTGTGTATTGTAAAATCTTTAGCGTCTCTGATATCCTTGAGATATTCGCCTTTGACCCGTGTTCCATTTACATGCATCACCCAATGATTTCCTTCAATCTTGCCTCTGTTCCAATGGTGACCGGTGTTTAAAACCAATACATCGAAACGGTGAAGGTATTTTCTCATGAACGCTGGTGGACGGTCCAGATGCATTGCAGTAACACGAGGTGGATCAGTGTTGTTCATTGGTACCAAATCTGATAAAGTAGCTGACCAATAATACAAGATCGTTGTGTTTGTGGTCGGGAACCGATAAGCCCAACCATCAGGACGGAGAGCTCCTTTGGCTTTCACCAGACCGTATTCCCATCCCACGTTTTGAACCTCTGGGCTCTCTTCACCACCAGTGGCCATACACATCAGGGATTGAAACTGTTGCCGTCCCAACGAGTCTCCTACAAATGCTGTAGTCTTGTTCTGCATTCTAAACAAAAAATAAGCAAAGTTGCAGTAAGCAATTTGAGAGACGTTTACAAACTTGCTCCACTACGACAAATTCACACAAAAAAAAACCATTGGTTCAAGAACATCATTATTCGACTGATAGTAAAAGAAGGCCGACTGATAGTAAAAGATGGTTCAAGAACATCATTATTCGAAAATCACTTGCAGGATGCTGGGAGTTCTAAGTTCAATAAAGATGCATATATTTTTACTAAATTGACGGCGAAAGAATCTAGACCAAAATTGGAGAAAACTCCGCCCATACCTTCTCAAGAAGGTGAATCTGTCAAACTGTGGCATGTTGCAACCTTGTGGCTGCCACCGGTAACCCTCAAATGAGAAATCGGGTCTGCCCATTATTCTACATGCCCACATGGTTGATAACCACTGTTTACATTCAAAACCAGAATACAATGGTCGCTTCCGGTCTTCAACCCATTTCCCCTTTGCAAAGTTACAAACTGAATGGGAAACCAACAATGTATCACAAAACCAGACTATAATTCCTTGAGATAATGAGAGTTGAAAAGTTTGGATCATTAGCTTACTGAATTGCAAAAGACATGACCAAAAACTGAATACTAAAAAAAACGGGAAAAGCATAAAAATACCTGAAGAAGAAGAAGCTGAAAACTGACGTTTGACTTCAAACAGAGAAGTACGAAGCGGGTTTTTCTCAGAAACCAGGAGTGTAATCATCAAAAGGATGAGGATAACTAAGGCAAGTGACACACTCCCTCTGAGTATGTAACTTTTTCCACCAAACATCTTAGATTGAATGTTAGAGATAACATCAACTCTCTCAAAAAAGAAAGCTCATTGCTTTGTTGTTGAAGTTCAAGATCCCTGAAGTAAAACAATATTCTAACAACCTTAGCCAGGCATTGAATCATAGTGTGAAATCTTAGCCAGGTATTGAATCATTCAAAAGCAAAGCAAAACAAAACAGGGAAGTTGGGTTCTCATATCCAAATCCTAATTCTGACAATTGAGTTATAATGATCTTTTCTTCTTTATCCAGAATTCATCCAAATCAGAAAATACAAACCCAAAATCAATATCCAAATCTACGGTTTCCAGTGAAATAACAAAGGTTTTCCGGTAGAGATTTCAGAAGCGAAGATGAAAGAATCTTTACCGGAAAACGAAAGAATCGATTGATCTTCCACGAGCGAGCAGTGAAGTCTAAGATCTGAAGAGCAAGAAATTACGAATCCACCTCTGAAATTGGATCCCTCACACTCACATGTTGGTCATATCCATTGTGCGAGTGACTCATCAAATCTAACGTTGATGTGTTTGTTTTGCCTTGTTGAATTTTCGGCGCAATAAAGTAGTGATAATTTTGGTGATTCATGTTCTTTTTGTTTCGCCTTTCCTGTTAGCAATTAGCTACCGTTAAATTCTGATGCTTTTAATTACTATTTCTCGAAAATTTTCTCAAACTAGAATTCTTTTTATATATATGACCAAGATCCGAAATTAAAGCTAATTTTTCTTGACTAGATAACAAATTAGATTTTTCTTTTGTCACTTCAAATGATATAACAGAAACAAAACAAAAAACTATAGAGGTTGCAGTGGATACTATTACTTTCTTTATCTAAAAAACGTTAATCTCTATAGTTAACCTTCTTTCAAACTAACACCAAAAATACAGACCAAACGAAACTAAATTTTAGTTCGATTGCTAAAAGTGGCTCATTCCTTACTGTTGGAAACTTCTCGGGGGCGTGGAATTTATGTGACACCGACATTCATTGTTCACTTTCTTAATGTGCGGACTCATTTATTATTCGTATTAATATGCTCAAAAATGTTATGCATAATGTTACATTTTATTACTCCCTCCGTTTTAAAAAGAATGTCATTCTAGCATATTTTTTTTGTTACATAAAGAGTGTTACTTTGTATTTTCAATGCAATTTTTTTATTAAAAATCCAGTTTTAACCCTAGTGTTTTAATGTATTAATTAGAAAGAGAATTTTTTTATTGTATTAATAAAGGGTAAAATAAAATTTTTATTAATTTTTTTTAATTTGTGTGAAATTGTCAGAATGATATTCTTTTTGAAACAGAAGAAATAACTTATATCCAAATATCTTTATCAAAAAAAAAAAACTTATATCCAAATATATGTTATAGATCATAAAGTTAAACTAGATGTATTTTTCAGTAGTTTGACTAATTGTACTATTTTCTCAAAGATGAGTAAAACAGAGCACATGCCTTCATGGGCATAAACAAGCAAAGACGTTGACATGGTCTGGGTCTTTCTGATTTGGGGAAACTGTAGGGGTCTTTATTATAACTCACAAAAACATCGGTCCCTCTTAGTTAAATAAATAAACTTTGACATCGTTGGAGTGAGATTGAAGGGATCCAATCACACCCTACCCCAGAGGCCAGAGCGTTCGTTATTGGTCCTTCGATTCCTTACTTCACTCGTTTTCATGCCAAAATTATTGTATCTGATCATTGGAATGATGATTACCTTCAACACCTAATTTCTTTTTGAATTTTATGGGTATCAAACAAAATAATCAAAACGCGGTAGATTAAATTATATTCTTCATTTTCTTTTTTCTTTTGATTACCAGAAAGTTATGGACCGAAATCCGTAATCTTTATGTCCGGAATCACAACATGTAATATTAGTTTCATCACAAACGTCACTCGATCATGTGACATCTAGACTTTATCTAATGTACTTTTCATGTCGAGCTAATGACACTTAATCGATTAAATTATATTCACATGAAAATTAGTACCACAAAACAATATCCTATAGCCTAGTAGAAGAATAACACACTAATTTTTAAACATAAAAAAACCTATTACATTTTTTTTATATAGTTACAAATTTTAGTATGTTGTTAATTTGTTTCGTTTTTGTTTTTATGGATATTTTTAGTATTACTTACAGAATCCTGTGAATTTATTTTTGTAAAAATTATACTGTATTTTATTAATGAATTTATATCGTAATTTTCAAACACATAAAAATTAAAAGAGCATAAAAACGTTTAGTAAGGAGATATAGAAATTTACAAAAACAAATAAATCACCATTCATTAAAAAAAAAACGAAAATCTACATCAAAAACGAAAATTCAAAAGTCCGAAACCAAAAACCATTAAAACAGAAACATTCATGGCTTTATTAAGCTACAAAAAGAGGTGACCAATAAAAGAGTTAAATGTATGAAAGAGTAAAGTTAAAAAAGAAGTGTGATTTTGCTTGTAGCTAAAATCACGGCATAGCAACCACCCATCAACAAGTTTGATTTATATCATAGTATGATATATAATATAGTATACTTCTGATTAATAAACAAACAATGGTTAAGGTTTTCTTAAGCAATTGACTAAACTAGTCTTTGCCTAACCAAAATAATCTAAAAAAGATTTATAGATTTTCGACCACTAAATTCACGGGCTGCTCCGTAGTTCCCTCTTTCTCTTTGCTTATTGATGAAGAATCATCAAGCATCTATAATAAGCCAAATTTAAATTAATACTAATAATTTTGTGTTTTTTTTTACTTGTGTGTTTGTGTAAATCAAATTCCTAAGATCAAATCAATCACTAATATATATATATAACCTTCCTCTCCCCATCCTCTCTCCCAAACATATCCCGTGCCATTCGAATTTTCTCGAGAAAGAGACGGAAAATGGCTCCGTAGCTGGAAATTCAGATTCAGATTCTCCCTTCTTTCGCACTCTCATTGCGTCTCAGGTACCTCTTCTGCACATTCATCTCTATCTTTTCGCTGTGTGGTTTTTTTCTTAATCTTATGTTGCTTAGTGATGATCTCGATGATGTAGAAAATTGTTTCTTCTACCAAGATCTGTTTCGGATCTGCTGTTTTTTCTTCGTTATTCTGATGATAAATGTCTTCTTCTTCTTCTTCTTGTTCTTGAGGTTTTTGTTGAAGGTGATTTGGCGGCGTTGCTTGTTCCTTGTTCCCTGTTTGATTTTTTTGTTTTGTTTGCTTTAGAAATTGAAAATCAATGTCGCGGGAGTAACTTTTACGAGTGATTTCGAACTTTTGTGTGGCCGTGATAAGCCACTCGATAATCTCGTTGTTCGTCTGTATCTCTGGTTTAGACTATAATCGCGGAGGGTTTAAGCAGATCTGGTAACATTACCTTTGTCTCGATCTGTTTTACATCTCAACTCGATCTTTTTAGTGCTTCTCTTATCCCAAATTCAATTAAACAAACATGCGCAAGGCCTGGCCAATTTGATTTCGAGTTTCAGTGCTACCACTTTTCTTTAATTCTGCAACTGGGTTTTTCATCCAGTCAAGTTAAGACGAGATCAAGCTGATTTATGCATCTGGAAGAAATCTGCACTTGTTTTCTACACTTGTCTTGCTAATTTCTCCGGATCTTATTGCTTGCCTAAAATCCGTTTTCCTTGTTTCCCTATCTGTGTAGGCGTACACATTTTTGCTATCGTCTATTGTTCAATTCGGAACCATGGCACAGCCAAGGTACACTAGGATAGATAACAGGAGGCCTTCATCAAATTATTGCTCAACAGTGACAGTTGTTGTGTTTGTGGCCCTATGCTTAGTCGGGATCTGGATGATGACATCATCTTCTGTTGGACCCGCTCAGAATGTTGATGTGGTTTCTTTGGACAACAAAGATGGGGTAGAGAAACAGTTGAACCCACCTGCAGAGGAGGGCAATGGCCAGAAGTTTGAAGACGGTGATGCAAGCTTGCCTCAAGGCGATGAGAACTCAAGCAAACAAGCGGACCAGGAAGAGAAGAAAGAAGATAAAACTATAGAAGAGTCTACTTCATCTGGTGAGACAAAAAGTGAGACCGAAGGTGGGGAAAATAAAAACCATGATTCAGATGAGAAAAAAGATTTGAAAGACAACCCAGATGAAGAAAACCCTGACTCGAATGAAAAGGAAACTAAACCCGAAACAGAGGACAATGAGTCCGGTGAGGATGGTGAAAACCAAAAGAAGTTTGAGGCTGATGACAGTGAGAAAAAGTCCAGTGACGATGATACAGAAGCAAAAGGTGGCAAAGACGATATAGAAACCAAAACAGGCAATGAAGATAATGAAACAAAGACTGAGAAGGAAAACACCGAGACAAATGTGGATGCTCAAGTAGAGCAAGAGGGTCAACCTAAAAATGAGACCTCAGGTGATCTTTCTCCTCCTGGGGCACAGTTGGAGCTACAGAATGAAACTATTGCACAAAATGGTTCATTTTCAACCCAGGCAACAGAATCTAAAAATGAGAAAGAAGCTCAGAAGGGTTCTGGGAATCAAATTGATTTCAAATGGACAATCTGCAATACAACTGCCGGACCGGATTACATTCCCTGTCTTGATAATGTGCAAGCCATTAGAAGTCTTAAGAGTACTAAACATTATGAGCATCGTGAGAGGCATTGCCCAGACAGCCCACCCACTTGCCTCGTTCCTTTGCCTGAAGGATACAAGCGGCCAATTGAGTGGCCCAAAAGTAGAGAAAAGGTCGGCTCAATTTGTTTGCTCTCCCATTTATACATATATCTGCAAAAAACCTAATACAAATATTTTCATTTATGCAGATCTGGTACACCAACGTCCCTCATACCAAGCTTGCTGAGTATAAGGGGCATCAAAATTGGGTTAAAGTCACCGGTGAGTATCTAACTTTTCCTGGTGGAGGAACCCAGTTCAAGCATGGTGCTCTCCATTACATAGATTTCATACAGGAGGTTGGTATTCAGATGTAATTATTTTGTTGGAAAGTCTGAATGGGATCACTACTTTAAATAAAATCGTTTTATTACCCATGTTTCTTTTATGCATCCAGTTGTTTTCTACTCCTTTATATTGTTAGAGAGTCTGAATTGGTTTGTACTTTTATTATTTTAGGGGTGATATTTGTGCTAATGAAATTCCTCTAATGATGAACAATCTGCTTTACAGTCTGTCTCTGCTATTGCATGGGGTAAACGCACTCGCGTGGTCTTGGATGTTGGATGTGGTGTTGCAAGCTTTGGAGGTTTCCTCTTTGACAGAGACGTGATCACGATGTCCCTCGCGCCTAAAGATGAACATGAAGCTCAAGTGCAATTTGCTCTTGAGAGAGGCATTCCCGCCATTTCTGCGGTGATGGGCACTACCAGGCTACCTTTCCCGGGCAGAGTTTTTGACATTGTTCACTGTGCTCGCTGCAGAGTGCCATGGCACATAGAAGGTAAGTAGCATACACCGCCATAGGATGTAGTCTTTGAATGGAAAACTCCTCCTGGATCTAAACCGTCTGTTTCTATTGATCTGTCAAACTCTTTGTTGTCTTTCTGATGTTTGTGTGCACTATACATGGATAGGTGGTAAACTCCTTTTGGAGCTTAACCGTGTATTGAGACCCGGTGGCTTCTTTGTGTGGTCTGCTACGCCTGTTTATCAGAAGAAGACTGAAGATGTTGAAATTTGGAAAGGTTGTAGAAAACGTTATCACTCTGTATATAATTGCTCTGGAACATGTTTTCTCACACCTCATGTTGGCGAATTTTGCAGCTATGAGTGAACTCACTAAGAAAATGTGTTGGGAGCTCATATCCATTAACAAGGACACTATCAACGGAGTCGGTGTAGCTACTTACAAAAAGCCTACTTCCAATGAATGCTACACAAGCAGATCAGAACAAGAACCTCCTATTTGTGCTGACTCTGATGACCCAAATGCATCGTGGTATGTTTTTTTATTTTGTTTTTTCAATTGTTTTGGTATTGTGCTTAAAAACAGCCGATATCCGTTTCCATATACATGTTTTTTTTTGGTGTGTTTTTTATAGGAAAGTGCCACTTCAAGCATGCATGCACACTGCACCAGAAGACAAAACGCAACGTGGATCTCAGTGGCCCGAGCAATGGCCAGCAAGATTAGAGAAACCACCGTTCTGGCTATCGAGTTCCCAGACCGGAGTTTATGGAAAAGCAGCACCAGAGGATTTCAGCGCTGATTATGAGCACTGGAAACGTGTAGTGACCAAATCATACCTTAAAGGTTTAGGAATCAACTGGGCATCCGTTAGAAACGTCATGGACATGAGAGCCGTTTATGGAGGGTAAGTAAAACAAAACAGAATTCATTTCATTAGACAGAGAACATTAAGGATACCTACTTTCTGATTTTAGACTTGCGCGGTTTATGGGCATCTTTAATGTTTTTGCTTTGGTTCTTTTTGCAGATTTGCTGCGGCTCTAAAAGAACTGAAAGTGTGGGTCATGAATGTGGTTCCAATAGATTCGCCAGACACACTTGCAATAATCTATGAAAGAGGACTCTTCGGTATCTACCACGATTGGTGTGAATCTTTCAGTACTTACCCGAGATCATACGATCTTCTTCACGCCGACCATCTTTTCTCCAAACTCAAACAAAGGTTTGTTGTGTAAGAAAGAGGGACTCTGTTTCGAACAACAGAGACAAAATAACTAACAAAACTCTCTATACTTTACAGGTGCAATCTAACTGCGGTTGTTGCGGAAGTGGATCGGGTTTTGAGACCGGAAGGGAAACTGATAGTCCGGGATGATGCGGAAACCATACAAGAAGTGGAAGCAATGGTGAAAGCGATGAATTGGGAAGTTCGTATGACATATTCTAAGGATAAAGAAGGTTTGCTTTCTGTTCAAAAGTCAATCTGGCGACCCAAAGATGTAGAAACTCTCACTTACGCTATCGCTTGAGGAAAATAACTTACTTCGAGTTCACTCTTTTTGTACGTAAAACACACTCTTATTAATCATCGTTTTTTTTCGTCGTCTTTTAGGAAAATTCTTTTTTAGCGTTAAGTCTGAGTTGAGTCATTTGTTTGTATTATTCGCACTTGGCTTCTTGAAGTTGAAGAATTTTCTTGAGCTTCTTTGGTAAAGTTAGATGTAATGACTCTTCTGTTTCTTGTATTTGCTTGAATTGGTATTAAAGATCTTACATAAACTTTTTGTTGTTGTTAATGTATTTGATGAAGAGCTGAAAATGTAATATTTTAATTGTTTTTTTTACATTGTTCACTGTGCTCGTTGGGCTATCGGGCTGTATTTGGTTGTATAGATGTTGGGCTTACATAAACAACAAAAATCTTTTGTCCATCTATTGCCCAATATTTAATGAAACATTGCCGACCAAAAAAAAAAAAAAAAATTCTCAAACCGCAGCCACAAAACTCTAACCCTGGCTCCTGTACGCAACCATCAACCATGTCTGGAGAAACCACCGGTAAGATTTCTCTACCTCTTTGTATATCTGCCTTGGTCTTCGTTTTGGTTATTGTTTTGTTTATGCGTTCTCCGTTCTCTGCAGGGGCTAACACATGCGTCTTCTGGGACCTCGATGATTGCCCAATCCCTGACGATCTCGATCCTGATTCGGTTTATAAGAAGATCAATTCAGCTCTTGCGAATGAGGGTTGTGGTGCTAATGTGGAATTCAAGGCTTATGGTGCAAACGAAACTTTCCCGGATGGATATCTGGTGGATGCTGAAATTAGCTACAAACGCAAAGGTGGTTTCTTTTTCCCCGAAAAACCAAATCTTTTTACTACTTATATGTCGCCTGTAATCATTCTAGATCCTTTCTGTGTTTTCCAGTCACTAAACATGTGAGAGAGATGTTATTCGACATGTGTGAATGGGCAATGGTCAATCCTAAGGGATCAAATCTGCTTCTAATCTCAAAAGTCGCCCCTGATGAGTTGCGTGTTGTTTCCCCTGTAGAGGAGGAGGAGATGTTGGCCGCCTCTGAAGATGAGGAGGAGGAGGAGGAGATGTTGACCGCCTCTGAAGTGGAGGAGGAGAAGTTGACCGCTACTGGTGCAGTTTTGGCGGAGAGAGGTTACAATGTTCTCATAGTTGATAATCTTTCACGACTATGTCCTGTCGTATTAAGAGTACCGCGACCAAGTGCGTATCTTGATGCATTAAAACCTACTTTTCATAATCTCTTCGAAACCAGTAAGATTTCTCTACCTCTTTGTGTATATATCTGGATTGGCTTTCATCTGATCGATCTGTCTGGCTAAACTAGCAGATCTAATTGTTTACGCGTTGGTTGTTTCGCAGGTCTTACAAAGACAGGGGTCATCTGGGATTTCGGGGATTGGGAAATCCCATATGGTCTCGATCTTTGTCGTGCTATTCCAAATATCGAATCAGCTCTTGCGAGTAGGGGTTTTCCTGGCAACACGTCATTTAGTTTTTATCCTGGTGATGATCGATCTTTTCCGGTTCCTGTTGATGATGGAGATGTGGGCCCAGATTTTTCGTTGATATATATACGTCAAGGGTGTCGAGTTGAATGGATGTTATTGCACTGTTATTTCTGGGCAATGGACAATCCGGTGTCCGGTGCTGAAGAGGAGGAGCACAGATTGATCCTGGTCTCTCGCATCCTCTCGATCTGTTCTTCAACCTTTGATTACGAAAGGTTACAAAGTCCTCTTAGTAAATGATGTGGAAGTGCCTTCAATTACATCTCTGCACCCATACTGGGTCTGGAGAAGCATGTTCCACGGTCGTTACGCTCAACTTTGTCATCATTGTGGAGAAGCACTCGAAGAACCACCGGAGAAGTCTCAGATTTTTAAAGCAAGCCCCGGTAAGATTTCTATACCTCTTTGTATGTTTATATATCTGTGTTTGTTTTCATCTGATCGATCTGTTAGCGGATCTAATATGATAGTAGATCTGCCATAATAAGATAATATTTGTTTGTTCGTTAAGCAATTGTTTTTGCTTTCTCGGTTTTGCGCTGATAATGGATAAACAATGGGTTTTTTTAATGCGTTGTCCGTTCTCGCAGAGCCTTGGACAGGCGCTACGACAGCCATCTTCTGGGATCTCGATGATTTGCGGATCTCTGATTGTCTCTATCCTTTTGATGCTCGTCAGAATATCGCCTCAGCTCTTAGGAAGAAGGGGTTTCTTGTTGATTGGGCGGCCTTCTTCATGTATGCTGACAAGTTAAGGTGGCCGGATGTTACGGTGGGTCATTATAAGGATGACGGATACTTGATATTCGAGGATGGTGAATACCTCTTTTTAACATTGTTATATGTCTCTAATCTTAAAATCTCTGCTGATATATATATAGGTGAGGATAGTATTTCAAAAGCTGGGTGGATGTTACTGGACATTCATCTCTGGTTACTGGACAATCCTATGCCCAATCCTGAAGTGGAGTACAATATGATGATCGTCTCAAATAGCATCACAGAAGAACGGGAGTTCGTCTCAGTTCTTGAATCTTTGAAATCGAAATGTCACAAAGTTGTGTTAGTACAGTCTGAGAACTTGGCTCAGCCTATGGAGACTGAATCATCTGGTACTGAATCCGTTGATAAGTTGGCTGAATTTGTTACCGAGTCCGTAGATTGGCTTTGGCGAAACCTAGTCGGCGGGGAAAGCCCAGACCGTAGAGAAAGCCCAGAGCCCAGAAATAATTGTTTGCATTGCGGAAAGTCATGGAAAGTCTTTAAAGACGAAAAGTGAAAGTAGCTGATGCATGGGGTTCAGACAAGAATGTTAATATCACTTATAATAGATTTTTTGTCTGTCGAAAAACTCTTTAATGTAATAGATTTTCGTCCACGCGCGCACAAAATGAGTGATGTGTGCAATAATACTTGCTAATCTCTCAATAGAGTTTAACTTGATAGATTCAAGATATGAGAACTTTGATAAATAGAGAGAGGGAGAGATAGATACATTGTTGGACTTATATTATATAAGAATGGATATAACAAACAAACTTCTTCACCATTTCCAGAAAACATTGGAACCACACTTGTACTTGTCTTTCCCTTCACATTCCAACTCCAAATCTTCCGAGATAAATGGGACTTTCTGCAAATAGAAACCACGAAGAAGAACATCATAATCTCTTGAGTTAATTATCCCCAATAAAATTCAATAAATGTTTGATTTACCTTTTGCTTGGCGAGATCTTGGCATCCAGTGAAATTCTCAGGGAACTTGCAGCTTCCGAATTGGACAGTGAATGCTCTCGCAAAGTTTGCTCCACTTGTTGCCAATCTCTTCTTATCATTAAGTTCCTATATTTTAAACAAACCCATTATAATTTGCATAAAAAGGTTTCTTTAGAGATCTCAAGATTCAAGACTTTACTTTGTTGGCTAAGCTCCTCTCGAGGTATTCATCGAAGACACTAGCATTAGCAGAAGCAGAAACAGCAGCAGATGAGAAGAGTGTAGCAGCTAAGAAAACCATGGCAGATCTTCTTCCATTAGATCCATCAACATCATCACCTCCAACTCGTTGAGCTTTGATCACAGGCATCGTCTGTTTCTTCTGACCAAACCCAATCGACAATCCCACTTTCTGGTTTAGCTCTACTGAGCCAGCACCAGAGATTGCGTAGCTGCAAGTGAGAACACTCGAGTTCATGGCCGCCATTGAAGATCTCTTTTTCTTTCTTTTTGGAAATTTCAAGAGTTTGATTGGTGAGTGAGGAAGGAAGAAGAGATTAGATTTTAGTATTAGAGATGAATGATGATGATGACGTGGACGCGAATGTAATAAGGGATTGTGGTTGGAGTGTGGATAAGGTGAGATTTCCCTTCAGTCCTATTGGCAAAAGTCCAAATCTTTTCTTATTACTCCAAGCTTGAAGCTTTTGAAGTTTTGAGTCTTTCAGATTCTCTTTCCATGTGTTTATGTGGTTAACTTCACTTCAGTCCCCCACCACACAAACCTCTCGAAACTCCACTGGAACTCATTTATCCTGTTTCCCTAGAAACCGATTCGAGTTAGCTCCAAGTTGAATGAGTTTAGCCCAAAAAAAATGTGCTATTTTGGACTATGATTCTAGTTGACATGTCTATCCTTCATATAAAGAACAATGTGCTTTATAAATTATGAGACCTTTAACCAATTATAAGATTATCTTAAAAGACAAGAAAAAAGAACAAATTAAACAAGAAGAAAATGTAAGAAAACAGAGCATGAAAAACAAATTAAAAACTCTCTGGTTTGTTCCTAAGTTTAGGCAAAAACGCGCAAGTGCTTGATCAAGAACAAAATACTCTACAAACTTTATCGTGCCATTTGTTTCGGGGAACAAAGAAACGGAGGAGAAATCATCTTTGGGGTGGTCTTTTCACCAACCGACGATTAAGGAGTTTTCTCAGGTTGATGCCGCGGCTGTAGATTCAACAGGTACACTCTCTCCTTTGTTCAAAGTTTCCCAATCCACCTCCCTAAGGATCTTAAACCGTTCCTCCATGGACACAAACCCGGCCTGGGGAACCACAATGCCGGGACTTCCAGCTTTGTGAATCAGAACAATACTAGTGGCCATCTCAGGTCCATGGAGTTTTCCCGTTAGCAACAAGCGTAGAGGCATGAAAAGTGATTTCCCCTGTAACCAGCATCAGAACAATCTCTCGTAAGGTTTGTTCATTCAAAGAGAGCAGATTTTGTTTTGGTATTAACTGGGTTAGAGACATGACTAACTTTTCGTTTCAATGATTTGCCAAAAGCTTTCACCCATTTCTGCCAACCACCTTGTCCTTCTGCTAAAGCGCTCGGGATCTCACCGCTGTCATAGGCAGCTATGAGGCTGGCTGCTACTTCATGAAGCTTGTCTTCCAAGGCGGGCTTAGCTTCAGGGCTGCAGCAAAACTCAAATCACCACTAATATACGAGTTCCAGATAACCTTATAAGTTTCTATAGAACGGAATGAAGGATGCAGGAGGATAAAACAGTTTGATAGTTACCTAGCCAATGTAGAATGTAAAGGATATGAAAGCAAGTTCAAAAGTACTTTTTCTGAATCTGTCACCAAATCAATCCCATCCTTGAGAAGCTCTACGGCTTCCTGTACTTCAACAACAAGCTCAAACTCGGTTAGTCTGAAATAAAAATACTATAATGGAGTTCCTCGAAAACGACAGATATGATTTTATATTCGGATCACAAGAAAATGTGGAGACATGATCAGAAACCTTACATCTACAAACACCCCTTCCGATTCTGTTAGGATACCGACGCTTTTCCATCCCTCACCAACAAGTTTTGTCAATTTTTCAAAGGGAAGTGCCCTCAGATGTTGACCATTCATCCATCTTTGAGTTTATATGCAACATTGAAGCTATATATTAGCAAAAAGTAGAGAACAAACAGATATACGAAAAACATGAGAGAAGAAGATTGGATAATTTAAACCCGCTAAGCAAATTTCATTATCACCTTAATTTTGTAGAATCGAAAATAGCACCACTTTTGTTGACACGTTCAATTGAGAATTTTTCAACTGCAAATCAAGAACAAACATTCACCAAGAATCAGAAAAGTAAAGGATGACGATGAAGTTCAAACAAAGTAAATTTATAGTCAACAAGAACGACCTACCAAGTTCCTCGAGTGTGAAAAATTCATTTTCAGTGCCGTCTCCCCAGCCTAAGAGTGCCAAATAGTTAACCATTCCCTGAGGCAAATATCCCATCTCTCTGTACTGTTTTTTTCCAAAGGAACGTAAAGAAGAAATTAGATTAAGAATCAGCACTTGAGTAATCTGTGATCAACGCGAAGTAAAAGCAATAACAGCTTTAATTACCTGGCCTACAGAAGTTGCCCCATGTCGCTTTGACAATTTACTTCTATCTGGAGCTAGAATTAAAGAAACATGTGCAAACTGAGGCATCGGGAACTCCAGAGCCTGCCATTGATTGATGCAGACAGAACTAAATCAAATTCTTCCTATTATTATCAGGATCACATAACTTCCGAAAGTAATTGGAAGAAACACACATAAGTTAGTGCTTACCTTGTAAATTAGAGCCTGCCTCAAAGTATTGGGTAAATGTTCTTCAGCCCTGAAATGAAAGTTAAGACATTTGATCAAAGATCACATTCAAACATGTTAAGAAAAAACAAGTTCCAAAAGAAGACACTAGAGTTGTAACCTTATAACATGTGATATAGCCATGGTAGCATCATCTACCGTAACACAAAAATTGTAAACAGGTTGGCCATTACTCCTCATTACCACAAAATCTCCAAGAGTATTCAAGTTCCAACATACCTTCAAGACACTATCACACATGGTCAATAACCACACCGGGTTAACAAAAGGAGCTCATTGAGCTTTTCATAACATGCATCAACGGATAGACCAATTATACAATGAAATAGCAGAAAAGTGAATTCTCCTAGATAACAATGAAAGGTTGCAACATTATCTTATCTAACCATAGAAGAAGCACAAATAAACGTACCTCACCACGAATCAGGTCATTAATTTTCAAAGACCCTTCCTTTGGCACACGAAACCGGTAAGTAAAAGGTGTTCCCTTTTCTAACTCTTGCTCTATTTCAGCATCAGTAGCGGTTGCCCATTTACCAGTATATACAGGAGGCAACTGTTTTAACTTTGCAATCTCCTTCATCTCTACAAGTTCCTACATAAACATTTCAATTAATTAAAGTCAACAACAGAGTCAAAAACCTATAGAGGCAAGAGGCAAAAAGGTTTTAAGAGAATTTGAAGATTTTCACCTCACTGGAGCAAAAGCATCGATAGACATGACCCGACTCTAAAAGCTTCTTTGCATATTGTTTGTAAAGAGCATTTCTTTCAGATTGTCGATACGGACCAAAGTCTCCACCAACCCCAGGACCTGCAATCTCAATCCCAATTCTCATTACACCACCATTGAAAAACAAACCCCTTAAAAGTAGCACAAGAAGAAGGAGAAGAAGTAAACCTTCATCCCAATCAAGACCTAGCCACGAGAGATCCTGAAGAACAGCTGTTTCAGATTCACGTGTTGATCTCTCCAAATCCGTATCCTCGATTCTCAGCACAAATTTCCCTCCTTTAGACCTGCGAAACTCCATCAGTTACAAACCTTAAACACTCTTAATTTGTTCTGTCCAGAAAGAAAACGAATCTTAGTCGGATCACGAACCTCGCGAATAGGTAGTTGAAGAGAGCAGTCCTTGCTCCACCCACATGGAGATTACCAGTAGGAGAAGGCGCGAAACGGACTCTGACTGACCCACCATTATTACTGGATGAAGAACACGCAACCACCGCGAAGCTTCGCCGGGAACAGTAAAATGAAGAAGATTGTCGCCGTCGGAGGAAAGTAGGAGCAAGCTCCGGTAAAGACCTAACCCTAAGCCACGGCGTATTGAAGACAAGGCTCGCCATTTTCGTTGCGCCGCCTTTTCTAAAGTATGCGATTTTCAGAGGATAAAGGATTAATCGGAGTAAAATAAAAAGTCGTCTGCTTCCTCGAGGTAGAATTGAAAAGCAGTAGATTTGGTAAAAGCAGTCTAACTTTTGTAATTTTAAACTTCCATCTCCGTATTCTCTTTTCTATCTATATGGCCCCCGTTTATAACGCAAATCCCAGTTATTCGAAAAAAAGACACGTGGACTATTTCTACGGGAGATGGAAGAAACGACGCCGTTACGTTGCCTGCTCTTTCTAACTTTTCTAAATTCGATAAAAGCAGTCTAACTTTTGTTACCTTGAATTTACATCCCCATAACGCAGAGATTGCATTAAAATCGTGGCATTCTTTCCACCAAAAGACGCCATTTAACATTATGATTAAAGACTAATAAGAGTGGCATTATCTTTTAAGCTATGAAGAATCCATGGAAATACAGAAGTTCAAACAAATGCTTTCGCCACATAAATGATGAAGAAATCTATTAAGGTAAGGCAACACAACATAGAAGCTAGCTCCACATCTGATGGTTTCAAGCTACTCTTTCATGGTTTTGTCTCTCCTTTTGTGTAAACAGAGATTGCGACAGAAGAAACATTCTGGTTAAAGCCTCACATGTTTGGTCTCTGTTTCCATGGCAGCAAAAGCAAGAAGGATCCTACAACAGCACGGAATACTAAAATGCTCCTAAGTCTGACCATGGCTTCTAGAGTCACTGGGATGACCAGCTTGAGCAGCAGGAGGATTGGATGGCTCAGTCAGATCCTGTAGCTCTAAGAATAGCTCGTCTCTCAAGTCCGGAATTCCGCTTGAATCTCCGTCTCCTAAGCAAACCGGTGCTTCCTCAACAATAGGAACCTCAGGCTCATGTCTTACCTGTAAATTCAGATATAAATCAACAGAAGTTCCTTTTAAACAATTGCCAATGTATTGATTTGAATCTTGGTTCATCAAAAGCATGATGCAGAGACTTACTTCATATTGGTTGTTGAATCCGTCGAAGAGTAAAGACTCGTCATTATCAACAACAAAGAGGTCCAGCATGGAATATAACTCATCGTCATCCGGTGGTGCCTGGGGAACCTCAAGAAGAGGAGAAGAAGACATGGGAGTGTAAGCTACAACATCACTTGTTAGGGGTGGAAGCACTGTGGCAGCTAGTTGCGGAACATTAGAGACGCAAGATTCTGATATCACTCCAGCGAAACAATCTTTAGGAGCGTGCGAGTGTGATGCTAAAGCAACTAGACTGGTTTCTTTGCTAGGACCAGGATCGGCGTTTTCTCCAGAAGGAATAGCTACAAGATTCTCAGTCTCTTCTTCTTCCTCATCACTCCAATCCTCTTCCTTAAATGGAGCTCCATATTGAGATCCATGTCTTGGTCCAAGTCCATTTTTCTTAAAGAGAACACACAGCACATAAGTATCCTGCAGGACACAAGAAGATATTTAAGCATGCTTCCAAGAAACCGAGATTAATCATCTTTTAAGTTTTTACCCAAAAATTATTACCTGAGGAACATTCTTCTGCGCCAGTACGTTGTCTTCAAGTCTGTATTCATGCATGACCCAGTCAGTCCGATCCCCACGAGGGGTCTTCCCGTAGTGAAAAATCAGAGTTCTTATTTTCCCCACGACCTCATTATTGTAAGAAACATCTCTATCTTTTCCTGTGGTCTTCCAGTAACCAGATTCAGTCGAACGTTTTGCCTTAGCACTTTTGGGATACTTCTTTTCCCTCGGGCAGAAGAAGTACCACTTAAGGTCTCCAGTCCTTAGGCATGATTTATCTGTAAAAGATGAGGAAGAAGTACCACTTGAGTTCGAGAGTAATCAACCACATACTGAACTAATAAAGGTTTTTGAATGAAATTACCGGGTAAATCAGGTGGTTCGAACTTGTAAATGTCGATTTCAGCAATGGCATTAGTTAGGAACTTTTTTCCCAGAACTTTCCTCTTCAAGTAATATCTTACAAGTTCAACATCAGTCGGATGAAACCGAAATCCAGGTGCCAAGTTAGTTTTCCCCATTGGAGAGAAACCCAAAGGGTAAAATTAAGTAATGTCCCTCACCAATAAAGCAAGAACTTCGAAATTTCTCTAAGATTTACAGTAACACAACTAAGCAGAAACAACTAAGAATGTCAAAAAGAAGAAACAGGAAGAAGAAATGGCTTGAATGATTCAAGTCCAAGTTGAATGTTTGAACAAGATTGTCTGAAAGCACCACAACCTCCCTTTGCTCATATAACCACAGTCGCACCAAAGAAACGATGGATTCTTCTTGCAGATATCAACAGACATCTGGTGGAGAAAACAAAAAAAAAGAAGAAAATTTTAAGAAGCAAGCTCATTTTGATGGACTGTAACAACAACATTTAGGGCTAATTTCGGTTTGTAATCGCATTAACTGATCAATTTGGTAAGCAAATAAGTTTCACACAAATGTCACTAAACGAGCAGACTTAGAGAAATCAAAGTAATTTCCAAGCATAAAAGAAAATCTATCGATTAAAAAAACTTCAAGAATTGTCAGAATTCCATTGATGGTAAGCAAGAAGAAGATGATTTTCACACAAGACCCTAGAAAACAAACAAACGTCTTTTGATCACGAAATCGCATAAAAAATCAATGTAGCCCACTAAGACTAAACCCAGAAAACCATTGGAAATCGAAAACCCATAAAGGGAAATGGAAAGAGAGAAGACGAGAGAGAGACCACATCGGAAACCGAACCATACGAGTGAGAAACGTTCAAGGCGAAAAGTAAAACAAACAGAGAAGGTAAAGAGCATAGAAATCGAACCCGTAGAGAAGGAGAATCGGAGGAACAGACGACGGTGGTCGGAGGAGCGAGAGAGGAGAGAGAGTAGCTTGAAAGAGAAGCCAGAGCCAGAGCCAGTGAGAGAGAGTGATGGTGTTATAAGGTTTATATAGATCTAAAATACGCGTTTATTAGGAGAGAACCAAAGTAAAGGAGTCATTTTGCAATAAGAAATGATAAATGTATTATTAATTAGACCATAACAAAATAGAAAATCACATTTTTTGTGGTTTTCTCTTCTACTTTTTGGCAATCATATAAAATTATCACCACAAGTCAATAATCTGTAAAGGGTTGAATAACACAGTTCAATCTACTCTCCCAAGGTACAGAGTAAAAAGAGTGAATGTGTTAGTGTGTTAAATAACCTCTGATAATTTTTTTAAGTTTTTTATAATATAATTCATAAATAGTTTTGATCTATCCTAACTTCACAAATTAGTTAAGTTGATTGGATACATACGAAGTCTAGGCAACCCAAAAAGGGAATTATCAAAAAAGGAATGCATCGTGCAAAATAAATGAAACTGGAAGTGAGTTAGTCAAAATAAATGATGAATTTTTTTTATTGATTTGATATTTTGTTTTGAAAATTGATTTAAGAATATTTTGTTTACGCCGTTTATTTTAAAATCCTCTACTCTATTAGTTGACAAGTTATTAGAAAAAACATATTCTTTTGGTCAAATAGAATTATATGTTTAAATGATCTACAGTATATACCAATATAACATGATGAAATGTATTTAAAACAAAATAGTGTACTATATATATAACAAAATAAAGTGCATCCCTCATTGACCCGATAACGTCACCCACCTCAGTTATGGTTAACTTAAATATAGTATTAAAATCTTTTGCCCATCTCAGTCTTAAATCTTTTTTTTTTTCCTTAACCCTTTGACAAAAAAAGAAAAAAAAAACATTTTTTTCCAACAATTTGTTTTTCTCATACTAATTTATTTATCTACCAAATTAACTAGATGTCTAGCTCTTAATGAAGTCTAAGAAGGAACTTACAGTTCTTACAGGACCACCTGATTTTTCTGCGTTATTGATTATGTCATTGAAATCTACGGACAAAAACCAAGGAGCATCTCAATTTTCGGCAAGCACTGAGAGCTGGTTCCATTTCAGTTTCCTCTTTACATTATCAGTGCTTGTCTCCGTAAACAAACGTCGCAAAGAAAGTTTGATCTTCAAACACAATTTTTGAGTCGATAAAATTGTCACAGAAAGATAAAACATCCAAGTTTATTTCTTGTTTCCAAAAAAGAGCAAGCCCACCACCACCTCCACCATGACCATGAGGTGGAGCAAGAAGGTTACTTGAAAAAGGTGGCTTAATGACGTAGAAAAAAGCTGGCGTAGTAAAGGAAATGAAAGATCTTAGATGTTAAATGTGAAAAAGCATACTAAAAAGTTACCACCAATCTTACTCAAAAAGTTAGCTAAGTGCACAACAACAAGATTCCCCTTAGTTAAAGAGTGTGTCATCCCCGTTGCAGCTTCTAAGAATGTTATTTACTGTCTAAAAATGTTTTGTTCATACTCCTTCCGTTTCTTTATATAAAAAGTTTTGCTTAAAAGGACGAAAATTAAAAAATCTTATTTTTATTTTAAAACTAATTATTTTTATTTAATCATCATTCAATTAAGCCAATCTAAGCAATTACTATAATGACTTTTGAACTCCTTTAATTTAATTTTTATTATATGATTAATTAATTTTTGTATAGAAATATGAGAAAATCTAATAAAGTGAAATAAAATAAAATTCTTAAAACCTCTTATATAAAAAAATGAAGGGAATATATTACAGTATCTAGACGTGAATTATTTTAGAAATTATTTACCAAAACAGAAAATATAATCATTTTGTTGTTTATAAATATTTTAGAGGAATTCTAGTTAAATAATAACAAAGATATAAAAATAACATTAGTTAAACGATAGCAAACTAATATATATATATAATATTTTGAAATCTGTTTAATGATATTTTAATTCGTGTAAATGTAATCAGTGAGTAAACAAAGTTTTAGTTATCTTAACATTTAAACCCAAAAAGAAGAAGTTTAAATTTGTTTATTTTATTCAATTAACTATTTTATAAACGTATCTTTAATAAATACTATAGTCCTATATTTTTAAATTATTTGTTTCAATGTTTCTAAAATTAATTTCACGCATTGCATAAGCAATCACATACAACAGTTATAAGAAATTAAATATCTTGATCATAATTACAAGTATGTATTAGTTTGATCATTTGCTCTTCAAATTTTCAGAAAGTATTATATTACAACTTCTTACCGCAGGGATGATGAGTCAAACTCAGTCCCCATTCGACATTTAGATATATGATCATATGTAGTAACTAGACACCTTACGGTCCATACCAGATTATGAAAATTGAGTCTATGAAGAGAGTGAGATAAACAGAGCGGTTTTTTTTTGTTTTTCTTGCTCAGATTCTAATTTAAGAAGAGATAATACACAATTTATACAATAATATCACATCATCAGTTTTCACTAGGAAAAAAAAAAACATAACCCTTTTTTGTCCTCTCTAAAAGGGTTTTGTTTTGAACCATTTGGAAGGAAGAAAATTGAGGCTTTTGCCTTGTTCTTTTCTCCTGCAAGTAGTAAGCAAAGTAAGACAAACAATCAAACCTCTGCAAAAATCATTCTGTACACAAAGTGTTGCTTCTCTCTTCTACGTGTGACTGGTTTCTTCTCCAACGCACGCACGCACGCACCATACCATGATCGCTTCTCTTCGGGGAAAGGCTTTTTTTTCTTCTGCCTTTGGAAGGATTCTGTGATTGCTACAACTATGAAAAAAGGATTCCTCAAAACGCATGGTTTTTAAGCGTTTTATGTGTTTACCCTTTTAGGTAGGTTGGTTCTTTGGCTTTGGAACATCACAATATTCCATTTAAGACCCTTTGGTAGTAATCATATTGCCGTGTTCGCCAAGCATCTAAGCTACTGCTGATGAGAGAGAGCACCAACGAGACACATTGCTGGTTTCGTGGTCCAACCAAAAAAAAAGAATGAGAAAACTGTTACCAACGGTGGATCATGCGAAAAGTTGAACTCAGGAAGAGAAAAAGCTTACCTCTTCGGTTAAACTTAGATGGAATCGTTTTCTTAGGTTTTGAATGGTTCGTGGACCGCCTTTGAAGCAAGGGAAACCCGAATCCTAATAGAGACAATACCAGAAAATGTAATTCACATGGCTAATAATCAGGCTTGTGTTGCATTACTATAACTATATATGATTCAGGTTAGTTAAAAAGAAGCTAGAGAGATTATGATACCTGTAACATTTCAACTAAGAGAATAATCCGCTCAGCGTGCTTTCTACATGTAAGGAATCCTTGAATGCATAGCACCTAAGAACAATCAACAGTTAGAGGCTCTTCTTCCACATAACAGCTATAGACAGGAAAAAAAAAATAGAGTAATTAAATTCAAAGGAGAGAGGGAGAAAAGAGCCACGCGGATACCTTGAAATAGTCAAAGAACTCACTTGGAACCCCGTCGGCATCAGAGTCCATGACCTAGTTTGTGACCAGTGTTTTTTGCGTATAAATTTGGACTAAAGGATTCAAGGAAATATAAGCAGAAAAGACTTTGAATAGACGAAAATCCAATATTATTAGACCAAGAATGAGCGTCTTACCTCAAGAAGTTCACGGGTTAACTTAAACGGAGCACTCTCAAAGTTTACACCACCAGGAGAATTTGAAAGCATAAAACCGAAATCAATGTGTATAATGTGACCCTCTTCATCCAAGAGAAGATTTCCATTATGACGATCTTTTACCTAAACCAAATGAAAACCATGGGCACATGAGCGATAAAACGTCAAAACATGCTATTCATGAAACATATCAACGGCATCAGAACATGTAAAACCAATAGATCCCTCTGTTTTCAACGCACTTAGATGCCCATATAGATTAATAAACAATGTACTGAGAGAAGGGGGTCCTAAGACATGTACCTGCAGAAGGTAACAGACCAAAGAATATCCGGCCATACTCTCAACAAAATTTCTCTGCAAAAGAAGCCAGCTCGGAAGGTTATATACACAAAATGCATCCGACACCAGAAGGTAAGATTGGGTCACTTAATACATGCACATAAAACTCTTAAAAGTTTGAACTAAGCAGCGTTTTTCCCTAGAATGATCCATAAAGAAACTAGCTTGAAAATCTAATGCAACCTATATTCTCAAGAGAATGCACTTTATGTAATTTGGCGCCTCTCCCATTTCAACGATAACATGTTTAACAGACTGAAGTCAAGCAAACTCCTGAAACAAAATAACCAGCATGCTAGTTGGATTAAACTATTAAGATCTACCTCAGCAGTATATTACCTGGGCGAGCTTAAAACTCGGAGAGTTTTCTTTATACTTTGCAGCAAAGAAATCTCGTAGGCTCGTGATGTTGGGGTATCTACTTTTGATAGAATGAATAGAAGCCTGCAGGAGGGGAAAATACTTTTTACATACGCTTTCAATGTAAAAAGATTGATTATAGAATGTACGTAGCAACTAAACAGGGTTCTGGTTTACATAATTACCGTATCTGGAATTGTTTCTATAAGGGCAGTATACGAAGATGTAACCAAGACCTCATAAGGACGTAACCAGAGGGGTAGACCTGCTTCTTGGAATATATCTAGCGCATGGACAAAAAAATTCTCTATAAGGTGGAAATATAGTCACCTTTAGAGAGCAGAATAAGAAAGCCATACCCAAAGAAATAGGATATTAACAGACATTAGTAGATATAAGAAAGTGTCACCCACCATAAAAGTGAGAAATGAGTTGCACAGCAAGATGTTCCTGCCGACAGTCATCACCACTCTTCACAATGATCTGCGAAGATCTAGAGCCTTTTAAAAAATAGAGGTAGAAAGGAATATCATATGGCAAAATGGTCAACACACAAGGATACAATTCAGTAAAGATTAAGCAAGGAGAGTATCTATTATCTAACTCCTTTGACAACAGCTTTTCAATGTGAACAAATAAAAATAACTTCAAATGCAGCTGGAAAGAGAACCAAAAGCAGTAGCTTATCATGAGCTTCTCAGAGAGTTATCGAAGAGTCATTCAACTTTGATGTCTACATTCTGGAACTTAAATTCATTAATAAACATTCTGGAATCACGAGTTACGGTCCTCCAGACAAGCAACCCGAATAACAGAAAAATTTGGGTACTATATCAAGCTAATTGACACAAGCATCTATTCTATGTTATCAACAAAGAACTTCATTTAGAGGCACCAGTACTAGAGCTAAATGGTATGGTTTTATGTAGCACTTACAGAACGCAGGTCCCAACCAGGTAATTTTCCATATATTGAAGCTTTACGAATTCTCTCTCGCTTTCCCTCCCAAAGTTCACCTGATAAGGCATCACCTTCCTTTAGCATTCCACCATTGGCCTGGTGAACATCCCAATAAATAAATAAATAGAAGGTTCAACATTTAAAACAGGAACAGGAAAAGGAAGATCTATATATTAAACATGCATTCACCCTTGGTTGTGCATCTGACGAGTCTTGACCAGCCCCTTTGAGAGGAAGGCCTGGAGGTGCCTCTCCCTTCGCTGCAGCAGCCTGCATAAGTGATTAAAATGAGGATTAAAATGATTAATGACGGGTAGAGAAACAACACCGATCAGAACACATGCAATATCAATATATTGGCTTTCAAACCTTAGGTGCCTTTATATTTAAATGAAGTGCTTAGGACAAGAACAAGTACAGGCACTAAAAATATCAACTCAATTGAGTCAGAGTTATTTCAACGACGTTGACAACAACAACAAAAAATATTATTTCAACGACTAGAAAGAGACATCATGTATCAGATAGAATTTCAAATGGCAAAAGCATACAAGTAATTGCCTTCTACAAGTTATCGATCAAGAAATACTCACCCTTACTTCCTCCATGGCAACAGTACTTGGAACACGACGATGTTCCTTTTTACGTGGGACTGCTGGATCAGGAATGCTTTCCATTTGAAGTCCTGAATCAGCCGTCACGACCACCCTTACCCATTCAAGATCAGTGTCCAGCCCAGTTCTTGGGGTCTTAGCCAGAACATCATCAAATGGATCACTAAGTGATTCAAGAGATGAAGTACAATTCTCCACTGAGAGGCTTACATTGACAAGTTTCACCTTCACCTCTGACTTAGGAGTCATCGCTTGATCAATTGCTTGGGCAGTGGATAACGACATTCGGTCAGCACTGTTGCGATAAACCTCCTGAGTAGTCCATAGTGGATAAGCCCATGGAGGTGGCTTTTGCAAGAATGCGTCGCCGTTGGCCAATGGAATGCCCCCTTTAGAAAGCTTCTGGGAGTTAGATGTATCTTTAGCACTGCCACAACAAATTTCAGAAAACAAAAAGAATATTGGGAGAGTGTTATCATGTAAAGTTATACACTTGGTACAATTAACGGGACATAGAAAAGAAGGTAACTTCCTAGTAAAAGTAGCAGATTAGTATACTTTTAAGAAAAATTCAATTTACCTGGGTGTTTCTGCTTTCAAAACTTCTACGGAGATCATGTACGGCGCCTTTTCCCTAGAATTCAAAAGAATGGATTCTTCTTCAGGAATATGAACAACACGATAAACTCCTCTCCCCATTGGAAAACAAATTCCTGGAAGGTTAATGGAAGTAAGAATTAGTATCTGATAACAAAAGCAGTTACTACAACAGAATCCCTGTAGATGAAATTAAAAAAGAAATGCAAAAATGCTTCCAAACGCTGAAGTTTAGATGCCAAAAAGATTGGACGACATGAATCTCTCAAGGGAGAAAAAACGAGTCCAAGGAAATCCTATTTAAGAGAGGAAAATAAATGATAAAAGAGAAACAAGAATGGGAAAAAAAAAATCCCCAAACAAGAGTGGAAAGAAAGCAATATGTTATAATTATCTAATCAGACAAAACAATGACCAACATCTACCATACATTGAACTTATGTGAGAAGCAGAAATATCATATAAAGGACATACTACTTTTTTAAGACAAGAAACATGATTTAGCTCTCAGCAACATAGAAAGGGCTAAAAAATTTCACAGACTATTTCAGAGAAAAGCATACATGGCCGAGATAATGTATGCCAGCTCAATATATTTGAGCTACACAAGTAAAGTAAACTTCCAAATAATATCCCCTCTTAAGATCTAATTTTAGAAAATACCTCCGGTGGTTTCAGCTTCAGATAAATGGAAATTGATCTCTGCAAGAGACTAAAACCAATAGAAGAAACATGAAATCTAGTCAGTTGCTACAAAGGTATAATTTAACACCCAAAATTTAATAATTAATATGGAAAGTCAGGTGGAAATGATCACCTCCCGAAGAGCAATTTTCCGATCTTCAATGGGAAAGATATCTACCAAACCATACGATGTTTCACATAACGCTTGTACAAACTCCAAGGATTCGTGGTACGCCCCTTTCCTGAACTGTGATGCGGTATTGTTTGGGAGTGGGGGTTTACCAGATGGAGTATCATCCCGCTGCTTAGGTGAACCTGGCCGCTTCTGCAATTGTTATAATAAGAAAGATTGGTAAGAGCAGAATCAAGTACATACAACAGTAAAGAATGTTCGGTATAGATAAGTAATCAATTGCAGTCTAACTACCACCCTGTTTCAGCCAACATTAGCGTCAAGTAAATTTCACAAAAAGTTGATATATATAATTATATCCTACAAGAATCTTGACAAATGAATCTGAAGATATGGATCGAAAGAAACGTGAATGTCAAAACAATGCAGATAAAACCAGTAAAACAAAAGACCAAGTCAAATGAGGGCATACCTCCTTGTTTTTCTTTGATCCAAATAGTTCAGAATCTTCAACAGACTGGTCACGATCTCTGAACAATTTACGGAAAAAGTTCTCTGTCCCAGGACTGCTTTCAACTAAGCCATTGCTGCTATTATCATTTTCTGAAGTAGGTTTTGCATCTTCTGGATGTATACGGAATAATCTTTTGAACAGAGAAAATTCTGGAGATTCATCACCCTCACTTTCATTCCCGTCATCAGCATTGACAATGTCTTTCTTGTCGTCAGGCTTTTCCTTAAAGAACTTTTTAAAAAAACCCTCCCTTTCATCCACTTCACCAGATTTATCATCAGCAAGCACTGTTCCATTGGTCTCATTTTTTTCATTACCATGTCTTTTGTCATCAAATTTTTCCTTGAAAAGTTTCTTCAGGAACCCATCTTTGTCCTCATCATCCATTGCTTTAGGAACTTTCTCTTCCTCGGTTTTGCTGTCACGGAATAGTTTCTTGAAGAACCCTTCTGAGTTTGCATTCGACTCCTCATCCTCGTTTTTATTCTCCCGTAATAACCTCTTGAAGAAACTCTCTGAGTTTGCACTCAACTCCTCTTCATCGCCCTTACTATCTCGTAACAACCTCTTAAACAGCCCATCTGAGCTCGATGTCAATTCCTCGTTTTCTCCTTTACTACTTAAGAGCCTCTTGAAGAACCCCTCGGAACTGTTTGTTATGTCGTCATCTTCTGATTTATTGTCTTTCATAAGGCGCTTAAAGAAACCCTCTGAGTTAGATGTTGGTTCATCACCGTCACCTTTGCTGTCCCTCATGAGCCTCTTGAAGAACCCTTCCTTTTCATTCTCTTCATCATCTTTGTCAACTGACTTTCTAAACATTAAAGCATCTCTGACTTTAGGACTTGGGATAAGTTTCTTAAAAATCTTATTGTCCTCGGCAGGTAATTGACTACCATCATCCTGCATGTTGGTCCCCGGCGAAGGTGAAAATGACAAGGACTTCTGGGTGGGAGGAGATAACTTCAACGAGAAGAGCTTTTGTTTTGATGACAAAAGTCTACTTAGGACCTGATTCTTGCCCCCAGGGGTTGAGACCTCATTCTGCGGACGGATAAGAGGAGACCACTCACCCATCAAAGTAGCTGCAATTTGGCACTTCTCTTGAATCCTGCTGATGCCTTCATTATCGTCAGAATCCTCCAGCTCAGCCAACAGAAACCAATGCACTTTCAGTGCGATTTTCAGTGACTTGGCACTGATATCTATCACAAACTTATCAAGCGATGGGCTTGGTTTGTGAACCATCATGTAGCAAATTTGGAACAGATAACTCTCAATACCTGATAAGGGAAGCGTATACATCCTATTGCATAAGTAGTCCCTAACACCAGCATGTGGGTGCTTGTAAAGATAACTGACTGCAATCCACTCGCAGAAGAAAGCAGAATCGAAAAACCTAATAAGCCAACCATTAGAACCGGACTCGCCGATGAGATTACTGTGTGAGGTAATCTCACGAGGTGACTCAGCCGAGTCTCCTCGGACAAGAGATAGAAACCGTCCCATCGGCATTTTTCTGCTGATCAGCCAAGCGTAAAAAGCCCTAGCTCACAGACGCAAATCATGCGTCGAGAAGACAGATCCAGGAGATTCTTCGACAAATCCAGACCAGATAAAAAAAAACCTAAAGGAGTCTCTCTCCGATAACTAAACCCTGGGATTATCAGTAAACCTTCACTCAAAAACTTAATCGCCTGTCTATAACCGCCGAAAGCTCAAAATCCCAGTGCCCAATCGATGAAATTTTGGATTTACAAATGCTAAGCTTTCCCACGCCAGCAAACCTAATCGCGAAAAAACCACAGCAGATAGAGAATTCTCGTATCCTACTCAATCCAATCTCCGGAACCCGGAGGCGATCAGGAATTTCCCCAGAGATCAAACTAATCTCACGGAAAAGGAGCCTAGCGATCAGCTAATTCAAACAATTACCCGTTCTTCGTCCTCTCCGCGATTGTCTGCTTGAAAAATCTGTTCAAAAGCAGAGCAGAAACAAGTAGCCGTGAGGCGAGAACCGATCGCCGTCGTCTCTGCCGGAAGCGGTTGTCGTGGTTACGGTCGTCGTCCTCGGCTGTTGGTGGCAGACAACGAGAGAGAGAGAGAGAGGAAGTAAAATTATTGTTCGCAATACTTTGAAATTATTTTAACTTTTTTGTTTTTTAATTAATTTAATTTTGGTTTTTATTAGTACTATTTAATTATTTATTTATTTTTTTGTCTTGGTGAGGGAAGGGATCTAACGTGCGCTGGAAAGTCCACGCGATCGGAAAGTTGAAAATCTTCGTGGGATATAAACGTGATTTGTCCACAACGGACAGTTGATTAATCATTACATGAGATTTTTGAATTTTTGAATCACATGAAGTAATGTGAGGAAAAAGAAAGATGTAGTTAGTTAAACTGTAATTAAAGCCAAAAAAGAAAGCAAATAATTAAAAGAATGTTTCCTTTATGCTTTTTCAATTACTAAACATGTTGCACAATGTCTTTTTTTTTTTACGTTTACAAAAAAAAAAATGTTGCACAATGTTACAAATAATCTAGAAACAAAATTAAGCCAAAGAATTTGTGTTAGGAAAATTCTTACATACAAGCTTCTTGAAATGCATAATTAAAAAAAAATACGATATCAAATTCGACACGATATTAATGTATATTTGTTGATCGAGTTCTGACATATAATATATTTTTATCGAAATTCTTACATATATTTTTTATCGATGTATCAAATTCTTACAAATAATACATTGTTGATCAATGTATCAAATTCTTACAAATAATATATATTTTTGTTGATCTAAATTGGGATCTCTACTTAAATCTCATAAACATTTTTTCTAATATATACGACAATGAGAGGGGGAAAACATAATCAGAGATAACCTCAAATAAAAGGACCAATGTGGGACAGAGTAATAACATAAATTTAATAAAGAAACCGACATGGTCTCAAACAGAAAACTCCAAGACACACAAAGCTAAGTCTTAAAAAACCCTAAACCATTTCATACAGCCAAATCTAACTGGTGAAAAAGGATGAGGCTTTTAAACACGAGACAAGAACAGTATGAAGAATATGGCGCTGAATACGGTTGTGAACGAGATCGGGATCAAGGTTGATCCGTCGTTCCCTGGGGACGGAGTTGGGGCTAGAATTCCGGCTGCGCCGGGTCCAGCAGCAGCTCCTCCTGGAGCAAAAGCTGATAAAAAAGATTCCAAAATTAAGAAACTCCAAACGCATAAACACCTCAAAAGTAGAAAATTAGACAACTAAATACTAATACATATGTGACAATTAAGTGCTGAGATTCAATCATTCGACAAATCGTTACAAATGTGTAACTCATAGATAACGAATCTTAGTGATCAAAGTCGGAATCTTTTTAGATTATTAAAGGGTTCTATATCCACACAAACTTTTGTCATGTCTCATATATGAGCTAGCGACAGCAAGATCGGTGTCTTAAAGTACAGATAAACGGATGTACAGAACCCGGATGGTTTTAAAAGAATCAACGGTTGCCAAATTTAGTTTTCAAATGACATAAACATTATAAAAAAAAACATTGCATGAGACAAAAATTAAGAGTGAGGTGAGGAAAAAAAGAATGAACAAAGGAAAAAGATTATAAAAAAAATACCTGGAGCAATAGTAGGAGCAACAGACACTGCAAAAAAAAAAAAAAAAAAATTGTAAGTTAATCAACGAAAGTATTTCCAAAATCCAATCTCGAATGTTTTGCAAAATATTAAGAAATATTTCATTAAATAAACTGAAAAATTAAGAAAAAAGATGTGGATCTAAGAAACCGCTAAAAAAAACTAAGCATAAAAAATTGAGATCTGTAAGAATCTAAGCAACGAAAAGCCAAAAAAAGAGGGTAAGAAATGAATAGATCTTACATCCACAATTAGTGATAGAAGGAGCGTGAAGCTTGCATGCGGCGGGAAGAGTAGAAGCCTTGGTGATGTTCAAAGTAACGCCGAGAGAAGCGCTGCTTTTAAACGCCTCACAGAGACACTCTGCGTCAGTCTTAAGCACCTTCTTAAGCCCGGAGCAACACGAACCTTCCGGCTTCGCCTCCGTGCCTCCGCTCGAAACGAAAGACAAACAATCCACCATGTTGAGTATGAGGGTCGAACAGTCTACAGACGGTGCCGGGGCCGCCGTGTGGTGGTGAGATGCGCCGTTAACGGAGGCGGATGAGATCGAGAGAAGGAGGATGAGAAGAAAAGGGATCGCGGTAGAGAAAGAAGTGGCCATTGTTGATTTCTTCTCTCGCTCTTGCTCTTTTAGGGGTGGTGGAAACTGGAAAGAGTAAAATAGAAGAAGAAGAAGAAAGGGGAAGGTGAAATTTGTAGGTCGGTTGCTTTGGGTGTTGCGCAGAAACGATGACGTTTTGTATACGTGTCATATGGATGCGTGATCGTGGGGTCTTCACGAAGAGTGACTTGCCCTTTCATCTTTCCTTCCTTTTTTTCGAGAAATTTATTAGCTCTCTGTTCATTACTATGATCAAATATTATAAATGCGTTTCCAATTTCGTTCGTACCTTTACTTTTTCTTCTTCTTATAACTATGGATGGACTTTAAGCACAAACTCTCAGACTATTTAACAGCATTAAATGATAATTGGAGATTTTCCATTTAAAAATATTATCAATAATCAATTACGATTAAATTCACAATGCAAAAGAAGAATTAACCATGATTAAAATCGTAAATTATTATTACAAAAAATACTTCGACTTTCAAATCACCATTAATTTGAAAATGACAAACTTCATTTAGGTAAAAGTTTTATTTTCAAAACTCTTCTTTAATTTGAGATTTGGCATTCTCATCAATTTGTATGTGGCTGTGGATCGATTTTACATGACTCCGTGTAATGGTGAAATGATCGTGTCATTTTATGGTCTATGTTAAGAGGTTCTTAAATATAATAATAATAATAATTATGAACAGTGTAAAAACCGGTTCTCAAGAGAAGTTTTTATACTGTTCATGCCATGTGTCAACTTTTAATTCGCCAGATTTTTTTTTGTTATATTTTTTTTTTTGCTATATTTTTTTAACTTTAACTTAAAAAAACAAAATTCTTAACATTTTTTTTTAAAAAAAAGCTTTTTCATAACTTCAATTTTAAAATTCTAAACTTTTTTCTTACATATTAATTTTTTTTTTAATATTCTAAAATTCTAAACTTCTTCTTCCTGAAGTTTCGGCAATATTTTGTACGTTTTAAATTTTATAAAATGCAATAAAATTTTGGTTTTATAAAATATAGTATGATTATAATTTAATTTACAAAGTAAAATAAATTTAAGAAAATAAATTTATTTTATTTTATTTTTTTAAGAACCCCAAGTGAGGTTCTACCATTGGAGGAGCCAAAACTTAAAATTTTTTAAGGAGGTTCTAAACTTTCATTTTACCAAAATTTATAAATAAAAAATTGGTAAGAACCCCTTAAGGGATTCTACCATTGAAGATGGCCTTAAGCTATTTTTTTTTGGCTGCAGATTTTTTTTGTTCTAGAAAGCAGCACTACCTCTGTATAAGATTATGTTTTGCCTTTGTAGTTTAATTAACTCTGATCTTCTGGCCTTTTATAAGCTACTTTCCTAATGTATATAATGAATTTCATACGAAAAAAACTAGATACAATACTTAGCATATCAATTCATTGCATTTCATGTTGATTCCAAATGTACACAAATTGAGTTTTGGGGGAATGACGATTCTTACGACAATCCATACGTTGTGTCTCCCATATATTAACTCCTAGTTTGAATTCATGTTTGAGAGTTATGTGATTCATTCGAGACAATCGCATACCATATCTTAGTCGAAACATATTACGGTCCAAAAGTATTGTATTTTTTTTTGGTAGGAAACAAAAAATGTACATGAGATTTTTCTTTTAAAATCTTCACTTATTGGAAATCTGATTTTACTATATAGAGAAATACTTTAATTAGTTTTCACGGTTCACCGAAATTGAAAAAACTTATTGTTTTGTTCGAATATTAATTTTGGAAGGTAGAGAATAGTAAATGACATATGTATATGAGTATATGACTTACTCTTTACTCTTTGGTTCCACACATGCATTTCTATTCGTATGTAGGATGATTTTCCATTGTATGTTAAAAGGCATAAAATCTTATTTCCGAAATTAAAAAAGATTCTGATTGGTGATTTGCACGACGTGGAAAGATCACAGAACCGAAAACTATGCGGATCGTAAAAAAGCTACCGACTTGAAAGAATATCAACGGTAAGAAAAACAATTCTTTATTTTTTTACCCTTTTCATAAAAGTAACCAAAATTAAATAAACTCAACCAAGTTTAATAGTTGAAGAATCTACTATACTATTAAAACATGGGAGAATTTAGAATTTAGAACAAAAAATGGGAACTATTCTCCTTAATACTTATTTGAAATATGTCACTTTTAGATTAAAATACTTTTTATTAAATATAAAAAATTCAAAATAAATATTTATATTTACTTTAGAAATTTGGAAAATTCATATTAAGTAAGTAATATATATTGTGTAATTTATCTTAGGAAAAACAATTTTTTTTTAAAATATTTATTTTCATGTTCTACTAATTGTAGAATTTGGTTTCTAGTATTTGCTCTAAATTCTACCAAGTATAGAATATGTATTCTACTATTTGTATATCATTCTACTATCCTTATAGAATCAGTTATCCACAATGTTGTATGTATTCTACTAATTGTAGAATTCACATTCTATCATGTTTTATATATTCTATTTTTGTAGAATATAAGTAGGAATGTCAATCGGGCTGGCCCGGCCCGGCCCGAAACCCGTAAAGCCCGCATATATTTGAGCCCGGCCCGAAAAAAAATCGGGCCTATATTCTAAAGCCCTGCCTGGCCCGGACAGGGCTCTAGGGCTTTTCGGGCTTTTTCGGGTTTTTTTTTACAAACACAAAAAATCACAATTCTCAATTGAAAAATAATTAAAACAAAATATTTATCAAAATAAATCTAAATTTAAATGTATTATATCAAATCCAATTAAATTTAAAAGCAAAAATTTGACTAAAAAACAAATAAAATTCAAATAAATTGTATTACTAAATAAAACACAAAATCAAAACACTTCAAATCTAGGTAGTAAAATTCAGATTAGAATCTCTTTCAGCGTCTTCTAAATTTTCATCACCATCAAGAGCTACATATAAAAAAAAGAGTAAAATAATATTAAGTTTTTAGAGGTATAAATCATATAGAAATGTCATTGAAAGTCTATAGATAAAGATTTTAGAAATATGAAGTAAATATAGATGAATGATAATGGTACATGGATCATGAAATGTAAACTCATCCAATCAAGTGCATGTACAAATCAGTGCTTCAACGTTTCTTGGTAAAAGACGATTTCTATATTTATCCAAGACATGCGCACCAACATCAGTGATGCCACTGTAGTTATTGGAATGCTTAGAACATCACATGTCATACGAGCTAACTCACCATAATGTTGTGACTGACACTTCTGCCATTATAAAACATCAATGTCTTCATAAAAAGTCAGTTCCAACATATCGTCTTCTAAGTATAGAGTCAATTTAGACGTTCCTTCTTTTGGTACGTTTTTCATACGTTTTGAAATCATATGATAAGCGAACCTAAATTTAATAAGACATACGTAATCAAATAGTTTCGGGCTTTTCGGGCTAGTCCGAGCCCGATCGGGCTAAGTCCGAAAAACACACTAGCCCGATCGGGCTTAGTCCGAAAGGCCCGATTTTTTCGGGCTTTTATTTTTAGGCCCGAGCCCGCTGTTTTTCAGGATCGGGCCGGGCCGGCCCTCGGGCTTTGGCCCTAATTGACACCCCTAAATATAAGTTATACCATTTTCTCTATATTCTACTTTGTTGTAGAATATAAGTTCTACTATTTTGTCTTGATTCTACTGAATGTAGAATACATATTCTACTAATCGGTTAACAAAATCTGAGAGAAAATTTAGGAACAACTGAAAATCTTCAAAAAAACTTTTTTTCCTTTTTTAAATCGTTTTGAAAACGTTTTTTCCTAAAAAAATATTCAAAAAATATTTCATTTGTCGTGTAATATTTTTCTTTTTTTTTCCTTAACAGTATCAAATATTTCCTTTTTAAAAACTTTTTTTCCTTTGTCGTGTAATCTTTTTTCCTTTTACTTAACTCGAAAATATTTCATTTGTCGTGTAATCTTTTTTTTTATCAATGCCTAATTATTTTAATTTTTTTAAAAAAAAAAATTGATTATTATTATTTTAAGGGGTAAAATTGGATTACCCTAAATATAAATACTAAGGGGACAATAATCTCCCAATAAGTACTAAGGGGATAATAGTTCCCATTTTTTGCTCTAAATTCTCAATTCTCCCTTAAAACATCAACACTTTTAGAATCTGATTTCAAACATTTCTTATTTAAAAAAATAAATTGAACATGTTACCAAACAAATATTAAATATATTTTCAAATATTTATTAAATCTATCATAAACTCAAAAATTATAAATTAAACATATTTGAATCAATAATATTTAAATTAGTTCTTATTCCTCATTTCATATTTTATATATACAAACAATTTATCCCACATCGGTTTAGAATCTAGTTCACTTTAAAATTGAAAAACTAAAATTTTACCTAAGTGCTAGTGGAGTAATGATTTCGAATAATGGTTTAGGTTAATGATTAAATCCCATCAAACATACAATTTTCTAACTATTTTTATTTGGTCATTCGTAGACGTTTTTAATGGTATAAAAAATGTCTATAAATTTTGGGAATTAATTTAGATTTCGGCTTAAATGACTAGTTACAACAGAATAAAACTAAAATTTGAGTGTTTTTGTAAAAGGTGATATGGGATTTTCGTGTTATGTAAAACAAAGTTGACAGCATTGTATTATCATTAATCATCAAAGAATCTAACATTTTAATGTTTAAAACAAAAACAAGAATCTAACATTTTTGCAGACCTCTTATTATGAAGGTAAAAATGTAAAACAAAAATAAGAATCTAACAAATGTAATATTTTTAACACGTAAAAGAATGTTTTGGATCTATGAAATTTATTTTGTGGGAAGACGTTATTATTAGAAACTAATGATACTTTATCATATTATCATGATTGGGCCGTGGGCCGTGAGCCGTAAGACCATGTAATCTGGCCCAATAGTTCTTTACTCTTTTAACACCCTTGGTGGCTCGTCGAAGAATCACGTAAAAAAATCCACCCCATAACTTCCATCATCTTCCAGAATCGCCCCATAAGAAATGAAATGTAACTACTAGTCCTCATCCGTTAAGAAAAGAAAATCATTTCAATCTCCCCTTCATTTTCGGTGTTCCTAAAATCCAGCGAAAACTTCCCATTGTCTTCACTCAGGTCCATTCCCATGGACTTCTCCGTCAAACCTCCCGGCGGCTCACCTTCTCCGTCGTCTTCCACCTCTTCCTCCACCCCTCACCGTTTCAAAACCGCCGGCACACCCACCGCAACTGCAGCTGCCGTCTCAGGGATCTCCTCCGACCGGGATCCGATGCATTCGTGGTGGGAATCAGTCTCTAAGCAGCGCTCTCGCATCCTCTCTCTTTCCTCTCTCCTCTCTGGCGATTCGCAGTTGGAAAACGGTGACGGAAGTCCGATCTCCTCTCTTGCTGATTCCGATCGGCCGGCGCTATCTCTCCTTTCCTCTCGCGCTGCTTACTCATTGATCTCGACTTCTCTTTGCAATCCGACTTCTGGTTCCGGATCCGACCCCCTCTGCCAGTGGCTCTACGAAACGTATCTCTCATCCGATCCACCCCTTCGTCTTGTCGTCCTCTCGTTCCTCCCGTTACTCGCCGGAATGTACCTATCTCGAATTCATTCCTCCGATTCGTCGTCTCTTCCTTCTCTCTCCGGATTCGAAGCTGTGCTTCTCGCAATCTACGCCGCCGAGGTCAAAGCTCGCGCCGGAAAACCTGTACTCGTACATATCCCGGATCTCTCTCAGCCATCTCTCTACCACACGCCGCGAAACGGCGTTGGCAAATCGCGTGATCCCAATCCCACCGCCTCCGTCGGAGTGTTGTCTCCGCAGCTCGAGCCCCAGGTGGCGGTCAAGTCAACGAAACGCGGCAGCATCGTTGGCGTGGGACTACAATGCTATTTCAAGGAGATCTCACAGATGCCGGGTTGGTCCAAGCTCGAATTGTGTAAATTCGCTGCTAATTGGGCTGGTCAGGACTGCGATTGCAAGGAAAAGATGGACGGAGACGAAGACAAAGTCCTAGCACTAACCAACGGTTTTGCAGATTCCTCGTCTTTGAATGGAAGCAGTGGACGTAGCCTTGAGATCGAGGAGGATTTTGAGAGATTAGCAATCAGAGAGAAGGAAGAAGAGCTTAGCTGTAATGGCGTGGGAGGAGGAAGCGTGAGGATTCCACTGCCATGGGAGTTGTTTCAACCCACTCTACGGATCCTAGGTCACTGCTTGCTCAGTCCATTGAATACTGAAGATGTCAAAGATGCAGCTTCTAATGCAGTAAGATCATTGTACGCAAGAGCCTCTCATGATTTGAATCCACAAGCAATTCTAGCTACAAGGAGTCTAGTAAACCTTGATACAAGCGCACGAACCGCTGCAAAGACGACAACTGCAGAGACTGTCAATGGCTCCTCAAATGCTAACACTCCCAGCAAGTCGAAGAAACCCGAGATTCTTCTGGCATCAAAGTGAGTGTGTTTCCTTCATTCTGGAAATGTTTTGGTTATGTATAGTTGAATTTGAGACCAAGTGAGGGGGAAGAAAATGCATTATTTGTGGTTTTACAGTGCTCGACTTGTTTGTAGAACTTTTGGGGATGGATTTGGTTTGGGTTAGAGAAGTTTGTGAGTAAATTGAGAAAATGCAGGTAATTTGCGTTTGGTGGATGATCTTAGTGCCGTGCTTGTATGATCTTAATTCAACTCTCTTTTGCCAATGTTCTTGCATTCCGTTTTTTTTATCACATCTCTTATTCTTGTGTTCATCGTCAAGACTCTTAGCCAGTCTGAATTAACTGTTCGGTTTTTGTTGAAAAGTCAATTGAGAAACTAAAATAATGTTGCTTTTAGATTTCTTTTAGGAAAAATACTCATATTCAAATAAAAAGTTTGGTTTCTCCCTCTATTGTAATGTTGGATGCAACCAACTAGGAGTACAACACTCTCAAAAATTGCATAGTAAACATCAAAAGAAGAAGCTCTCTTTGGCAATTAAATCAGCACTAAGGTTAGCTTCGAAAAGATGGCCTAAGATGTCTTCTGTGAGTGCCTTTGATCTCTTGTGTTTAAAACATTCTCGTTTGTTTCTCTAAATCGTTTTTTTTTAACACTGGTATTATTATTAAATCTTGGTAAAAATATAAGGGTGTGATACAATCCAAAAATCAAATATCAAATTATTAGAGCTCAGATCTAAGACTAGAGCAACACCCAAACGGATTCAAAATTAGAACTCTCCTCACCGCAAGAAAGAAACGAATGAGACGCCAATGGAACCGCTTATACTGCTCAGTAGAGCCACAGAGACCGCAAGGCAAGGACGAAAACAAACATCACCTGAGACGCAATTTATTCATCTAGAGAGATAGACGCAAGGAGAAGTTGACAACGATGGTGAAGAACCCCACATCCGAGACGGAAAAATAACCATTTTAGGACCGCCTCTGTCGTAATTGAAACGATCAGATCTGTAACAAAGACTGGAGAAAAGACCCAAACGAGCAACAACCCGCATACCAGAGAGGATCACAAGATCTTCGAACAAACCCACATATTACAGAAATCAAAAAACGCCAAACTAACCAAACCAAAAACAAAAAGAAGAAAAAATGGGAACTCGTAATTGCGAAACAAATGGTTTCTCTAAATCGTTTACCAAATCCTTTTTCCCTTGGTTTTTTTTACCAATACCAAACAAATGGGAACTCGAATTGCGAAAAAGCCCAATAACTGATGAAATCCAAAAAGCCCAAAATTTTCATTTGCATAATTTGGAGATGCCATAACTATTTTGTGGGTTTTTTCTACTTTCTAAATAAAAGTCTAGTATAAATTAACGAGTGACCTTTATAAGTCAAGAGACTACAGTATAGAATAGTACAATTGAGTCGACCTTTATGAACTCAGATCTTAAGTATATGTTTAGGATTTGAGTCGTCCGTTAAAGTTTCCGAATTTAAATCATTTCTTTTGAGGATATCTGATTTTGGAAGTTGTGTATGCAAAACATCATGTGACGATGTTGTGTATACAGATATACCTTGGGGCTTGGATAATGATTACAGACTGTAACTTCACCGGTGAATCCACAGAAAGTCTAGCTTCTCTCTAATCCATGCATTGACCTACTACATAAATTTATTCAAATATTTTGAATGATCTATATAAAAAACTAGTGATTAAATTACAAATTTTTATTTAATTACGAATTGATAATCGTTACTCATGGAGATTTTTTTTTTGTTACTGGTTAATATTCATCGATAAAAAAAAAGTTTCCACTTTACAAAAGGCAGAGTTTATGAGGAGAACGGAACATAACAGAGTGACTTTTAAAAGAAATTACAGCACTTGATGGAGATCAGATTAGCTTCCACTAATCTAACATAATCAAACACTTACGTCCTTCAATAGTTTGTTCATGCAAATTCTTTCCGTACACGAGTGAAGAAACAAATGACAATTTTATATAATACATTTTTGTTACAAGTACAATCTTACACTTGAGAAATCCAAACGTAACCATCAACCACAAAATGCTATAATAACAAGCTTATTATATAAACCAAATTATTGTTAATTTAACCAAATCATAAAATTATAATCAAACCACACACTTGTGTTTTCATATTCTTAATTGATAGCAGAGCAAACCCTACGAATCTCCCCATCTGATCCAGTCTTAACTTCTATGAGACTCATCTTGATCATCGACTTCCCGAACTCTGATCCAAACCTCAGAAACGGTAGGCGTAACCCCAAAAGGCGTTCTATGATGGCTCGGGTCTCGCGGTCCCTCCATAGGACTAGATCGGATTGGAGAACCACGCGGCTTGACCTCACATTCCTTAGGAACGATGTGTCGAACCGGCCAGCACTTCCGGCGTCTAAGTCGACTCGGGTCGTTGCGTCACCGTTTTGAGGGCATCGAGCTTGAACCAGTGGTACGAATCTCGGGTCGATTGATGGGTCTGGTTGTCCTGTACCGTTGAAATTAAAGAATCTGCCTCTCACCAAACCGCAACCAGCAGTTCCTATTGTGTGTCCTCCTGATTAAAGTCAAACGATTAATCAGCTAGTGAGATTGCACATTTATAATCTAAATCCAGATCAAACTGAAACTAAAGTTCTCGAGCCTAAATCGAAACAAAATTTGTATATAATACGATATTATAGAGTTTGGTTCATTTCAACAAAAATACCCTCCAAACCAAATATATCCCAAAATGCTGAAATTTTCCACCCAAACCGAACCGAATAACCACCCTACTAGTGAGTTTCAAATCCAAAACGTAACCGTACTAATGATTTGTTTTGAATAATAATTAGTCTCTATGTGCAATTACAACGTACCAACAAGAGTTACGAGGTCTAATGTGTTGAGAGTTTTAGCAGCGAAGTCTCGCTTCTGCTTGTCGACGGCGTCGTTTGGTCCGGGCAAGATCACGTCTGCGGCTTGCGAGATTCGGCCGTCCAGACGTCCCAATGGCACTCGCCAGCTTTGTCCACCGGTCTGCATCAGCCATGATTCAATTACCGTTGAACACACAATACATTAAATAGTTATACAAATAATATTTATCCGTGCGTGTACCCATTTAAACCAAAATAAATAATTTTAAAATATGTTACCAAAACGACTGCGTCGCGAGCAGCGAGGGTGAGAATATCAGCACAAGAAACGGTTCTAGGACATGCAACCTCAAGCCTAGCCTTAGCCTCTTCAATAGCTTCAAACCCTCTCAATGAACGGTTCGGACCGGCGTTTCTCTCTGTGGTGTTACCAGCGAGGAGAACCGAGCCATCGCAGCCACGAACAAAGCAATCATGAAAATGCATACGCAAAATCCCTGGTGCATTAGCCGGGTTAGACCGGACATGAGATCGAACCACCGATGTTACAATAGACTCTACGTTTCGGCATCTATTCCCATAAAATCCAACACGCGGTCTTTGATCACCACCACGGCTCGAGCCACCATTTCCTTGTGCAGCTACAGCTGCAACCAATACTAAAAACGTTATTAGGATGAATAGTAAATCATAGCCACGACCCATTTTGTGTTTTTGTATAGTGTATTAAGAAAATCTTTAAGCGTTGTAAGTGTTGTTGTTGTTTGTTGTGTGTTTTGACTTTTGAGTTTGGTGTTAAAGGGTTTGTATATATAGGCAAAAAAGTCGTAGGAATAAGAATTGTAACGAGCAAGTTCGGCACACGAAGCCGAGACTTATGGGAATAATAATATTATTCATACAATTGATATAGCTAATCGTTAAATAATAATTAGTTGCATTATGGTGTAGACGAGTCGGTCCATTGAACACATATGTATATATATTGTACATATTTTCACTGTTATCTTTTTCCTTGTGAGCGAAGCTATCTTCGTTTTAAGTTGTAGATGGTAGAGAGAATCAGAGTTTGATCAAATAGTACCTAGCTAAAATCAGATCATCATATGGAGTTATGGACCCATCATTCCTCTTTCAAAATGAAACTAATACATATTTCTTCCATTTCACAAAAAGTGTCTAACTACAATTTATAAAACTATTAAAAGTTATACTTTGCCCTTAAATTTATGTTTTTAATTAATATACCAAAACAATAGGATTTAAACTGGATTTTTGATTAAAATTTTGCATTAGAAATACAAAACAATATTTTTTGTGAAACGAAAATTAAATCTCAAAATGACATTGTTTATGTAACGGAAAGTATAGATTATTAAAGAAAAAATGGTAAAAGCGAAAACATCTTAAACTGGTTGGTAGAAAATAAAGCAAAAATCAGTTAGTGTTTTTTGTTCACCGTTCAACGAGATTGGCAAAATTTGTAGTTGATTAATGGATTTACAGTAAACATATGTTCAAGAAATGAAAGAAATCAAATCTTTTCAAGAAACACGAAGATGTGATTTTGTTATTAAAAAAAAAAACGCAATTTGTTTATTTATAAAAAGTATAAATCAATTGGCTTAAAAAGCAGATCTCCGATACCAATATTGATGTTTTATTTGGGTCAAATATTGCTACATAGATTTGCTCGATCAATTGCGTGGCCATAATATTGTTTCAAAATTTTTAGTCAGAACAGTTCGATATATGGTTAAGGATAATGAAATTGTATCGGCATATAGTTGACCTTTTTAAATAATTAATTTTATCTGTTAATTAACTACTCGTTCTATTGTTTTGGATTAGTCTACTATATATTAATTCTATGAAGAATTAAAAATTTAAAAGTATTCACCGCCATGGAATCTTTGAACTATCGGACAAGAGGCTTGTGCATGGCCATGGAGAAGGTACAAAACAAAGAAAATAGGGATAATGTAGGGAAAATTAAAAAAAAAAAAAAAAGGGAAAATGATGGCTCTAATGATTTAATTTTAACCACTTCCCTGAATTAAAGTAATTAACGAGTAGCCACATTTTTGCTGCCATTTTATTGGTGTCGAGTTCAACTTCACATGTTTTTTTATGTAAAAAAAAAAATATATATATATATATATATTTGGCTATTAAATCAGTTTGTTGTGATCTAAAATGATGAAAAACAAGTAATTAACGAGTAACAATATATCATTATCATTATATTATACCCACAGCTGGCTTGCATATGTGTAAATTTTCAGATGACGAAAACAAATTTCTGCTGACGAAAAAACGTGTGTGGCCGTTAAATTACAACTTGTATGCATATTTAAATTATTTTTTATTTTCAGCTTGAAGTTGTGGTCGTTTGCTTGAATATGTTTTGGGTATTTTGCTTGTATATTTTTTCCGGATCACAGATTATCATTAGTCAGAGCCTTGCATGCATCAAAAAAGCAATTGAGTTAGGCCACCAAATATTTTTTTCTAATTTTAAGGGGGACATTTTTTTTTATAAATCATATATAGTTAACCAAATATGTAAGAAACATGATTTTGTTTATTATGTATAGTAGAAGGCACAACTACAATAAATGTATAAAGATGTTTAAACTTACGTTTTGTTTTTAAAAACTATAATAGTATTAGAGATTGTTGGTACCAGATCTCGACCCACTCGATCTGGCCCATTAAAGGCCTATTAAACTCTAAACCAATATGGAAGGCCCACCTATCAATCCGCGACGTGGACGACGCCGGACTCAGAGCAAGTCAAACCTTCAACTCGTAAAAGTAGGAGTCAACAACGGCTTCTCGATTCGCGGGATACGCGACGTCCGCGATATCCGGAAGAAGTTCAGCTCGACGTCGAATATAAAAGGACGTCGATATCTAGGTTTAGGGAGGACAATTCTTTTAAGCTAAATACACCGAATACTTGTAAAATCTGCTCGAGATTTCCCTACTTGTAAACACTCTTGATTGATTCAATATCAAATCCAATTCGTCGAGTTTATATCCAAATTACATCTTTGATTCATAGATAGAAACTAGCCCATCAAAAATTCTTCCCTAAAAACCCTTACAAAAACTAGGTGTGCGATTCCGTATCCACATAGATCATAATGTTTAAAATATAATAGTATTTAAAAACTATAATAGTGTTTAAAATTACGTTTTGTTTTTAAAAACTATAATAGTATTACAATAAATAAAACTATAAATCAAGATACATATTTAAACAAAATAAAACATAAAACAACAATATATTTTATAAATCGCCTTAAACCTCTATAAGGCTAGGCACGACACTACCATTAGTTAGCGATTATTTCATCAGATTTTTTTTTTTTTTTAATTCAAAACGTAAATTAATATCGGTCGAAATATTAGTTTTTAAACTAACCGCATTTGAATATACTAGCGACGTAGTGTATGTTCACTAAACTTCCGACTACCAAATTGTTTGATTTCGCTATTTGTTTTAACTATTTAAATAGAGAAATTATGACAACGTATGAAAATCTTAACAAAATTTCCATGGAAATTTAACAGGAGATTTTAAAAAACATGAAGAAAAGGATATATTGGAAAAATATAGCTATGTTAATTGGAAAAAGAGGATATAGTAGCCGGTAGATGGTAAAAAAAGGGAGCATATATACTCGCTTTAATTGACAGTGGATGTCTTGTTTAATGAAACCACCAAGAGACAACTTCGATGCCATTATATATCATTGACTCTCTTTATTTTCTTTATTGTCAAAGTCAACCACTCCATTAATCATTTTCCACCAATGATTAGATTCATTTTCGTACATTGATTAATTCAAACTGATTCATTAAACCTTTATTGACTTGACGTATTTTTAATTTTATTTTTTTGCAAGACATATTCAACTTCGTTTTCATTTAAAATTGGAGATTAAATAAAGGGAAATTAATCGAAATTCATGTTTCAACTTTAAGAACGATTACTTTATACGGGTCATATTGTATAATGTTTACTTATAAAAATTGGAATTAATATAACTTTGTAATATCGGTCTAATTTAAACAAATTCATTTTCCAAACTTAAAAGAATAAAGAGAGAAAGGACGAAAGTTCACTCATCATCAAATACATATGAGATTTTTTTGCCAGAAATTAGTCATCGAAATTTTTGCCGGAAATTGGCAAAAAGCTCGGAACACCTACTTAAATTTCATTACCTAGAATTGAAAATTAATGTTTTTATATAAACCCAATTGGTATGTTATTTAGTGAATTTGTTACTCACTGTTATTCTGTATATATATTTTTATCTATATAGAATATGCTCCGCTATTCCAAAATAATTTTGCATAATTAAACATACCATATGGTTTTTATATATATATATCATTATATAAGACGATAAATATATACATACATAACTAAATAAGCAAAGAGAATACACATAGCTAATTAGTTAATTTCTTTGAGTTTTTTTTTTTTTTCATCATTTCTTAGAGTTTATGGTTACATAATATGTCTGTGTTCTTCTGTGTGATTTAAACACTTATTTCCTCACACTCACATTGGCGTAATTAAACACTTATTATCACACACCTAAAACCGAATCATATCATAGAAATTGCTAACCCGATTTATTAGTTACTTCTTTGAGTTATTCTTGGAAAGCTGGAGACTATTGGATTTTATAATCTCCAGATTTATTCATTACTTTATATATATCATCATATTGGTTAATTGTATATTTTATGGATTAACTGCAGAACAAACCCTACGAATCTCCCCATCCAAACCCGTCTTGACCTCAATCAGACTCATCTTATACATCGACCTAGCAAACTCGGGTCCGAAGAACAGAAACGGAAACTGTAGTCCTAACATCCGTTCCACGATGGGCCGAGTCTCGGGGTTATTCCATAGGACCTGATCAGACTCGAGGACACCTCGACCAAACCTCAAGTTGTTAAGGTACGAGGTGTCGAACTGGCCTTCACTTCCCGTGTCCAGCGCGACACGAGTAGCGGCGTTGCCGTTGAGAGGACATTGAGATTGGATCTGAGGGACGAAACTTGGGTTTATGGTTGGGTCAGGACTTCCAGTGTTGTTGTAGTTGAAGAACCTGTCCCTAAACACACCACACCCGACCGTTCCTATCGTGTGTCCGGCTGTTATATACCAAAATCCTCTAGGTTAATTAGAAGGTATCTCATCGAGATCATTTCAAAATATGTAATTTGTAATATACAAAAGAGAGTATTTTATTATTTCCCTTGGAAGGTAGCTAACTTAGGATGCAAGAAATGTATACCATGCTACTATAAATCTATTGACACACGGAACATATATAGGTTAAATTATTTGAAGTTTGTGTGGAAATTTTGAAATAAACATAGATTTAATATCACGAAGTTTCTATTTATTTTATAAAAATTGTAAAATAACACCAAAACTTATTCGTATAGACGTAAACAACTATCACTACAAGAAAACAGGCAATTTGCAACGAATTTTTGCGACGATTTTAATTCGTTGCAAATTGCCATCGTTTTCGCGACGACTTTACGACGATTCTTGAAAACGTCGTAAAGTCGTCGCAAAATTGGGATGATAATTGTCGTTGTCAAATCGTCGCTAATTAGCGACGATGATACAACGATTACCAACGACATTACGACGATTATCAAAATCGTCGTAAAATCGTTGTAACGTAGCGACGATTTTACGACGTGTATATAAAACGTTGTAATATCGTCGTAAAAGTACCCACGAATTAGCAATGATTTGTATAATTTGAACTTTACATCGATTTCCCAACGATTAATCAGTTAGGTGAGCACGTTTTAAGTTCACGGTGTTTAGTTAGGTAAACATGTTTAATATCGTTGTAAAGTCGATGTAAACATTTTTAGATTCGTTGTAAAATCGATGCAAAATCGATGTAAAATCGTAGGTAATTCGATGGTAGTGAAAATAAAAATCTATATATAGTGGCCAACTTCATAATTAAAATTTCATATTCAAAAACAATATTTACTTCTTTCTGACCAAAAAAAAATGTCAATATACGAAATTAGAAGATGGATGTATAATCGTCTTGATTCAGAGGGATCGCTAACAAAGGAGTTCAGTGATGGGGTGGAGGGATTCATGCATCAGGCAGGAAGTATACATAATACGATTATCAGTGGTAAGATGTACTGTCCTTGTGCCAGATGCTTGAATAGGAAATTTATCATTATCTCGAAGGTGTGGTCGCATATATTAAATAGAGGGTTTATGCCGCATTACTATATATGGTATTATCATGGAGAGGGTCATGGGGGAAATGCAGCTAGTAGTAGTAGCAATTATCAAGCATCGAATTTTGATGAATCAAATAATTTTAATCAATTTAATGAGCATGCGGAGCAGCATGGTGAATATAATGATAGGATTCATGACATGGTTACGGATGCATTTCATGAAACCGTAAGTACATTTGCACATGATCATCATGATGATGAGGAACCCAATCTAGATGCAAAATTTTTTTATGATATGCTAGATGCTGCAAATCAGCCACTCTACGATGGATGTAGAGAAGGACATTCTAAATTGTCGTTGGCGGCTAGGATGATGACTATTAAAACTGATCATAACTTAGCTGAGGTTTGCATGGATGATTGGGCTGATTTGATTAAAGAGTATTTGCCAGAGGACAATTTAGCAGCTGAAACTTACTATGAGATACAGAAGCTGGTTTATAGTCTTGGGTTGCCTTCTGAGATGATAGATGTCTGTGTTGACAATTGCATGCTTTTTTGGAAAGATGATGATAAGTTGCTGGAATGTCGATTTTGCCATAAGCCAAGATATAAGCCGCAAGGTTCTGGTCGTAGTAAGGTACCATTCCAGCGGATGTGGTACCTTCCTATAACTGATAGATTAAAAAGAATGTATCAGTCCGAGAGGACAGCTGCATCGATGAGATGGCATGCAGATCATTTGCAAACAGATGAGGAGGTTACTCATCCTTCAGATGCAAAAGCGTGGAAACACTTTAAGACGGTACATCCAGACTTTGCTAGAGAGAAACGTAATGTGTATCTTGGTCTTTGCACAGATGGATTTAGTCCGTTTGGTATGTCTGGTAGGCAATATTCTTTATGGCCAATAATCCTAACGCCTTACAACCTACCCCCAGATATGTGCATGCAAAGGGAATTTTTATTCATGAGTATTTTAATACCAGGTCCGAAGCATCCGAAGCGTTCCCTTGATGTGTTTTTGCAGCCTCTGATACAGGAATTGGAGCAGTTGTGGTATACCGGGGTTCGGACATATGATTTTGCAAGGAAAAAAAATTTTACAATGCGTGCGGTGCTTATGTGGACAATAAGCGACTTCCCTGCTTACGGGATGTTGTCAGGTTGGACTACGCATGGGCGATTGTCTTGTCCATATTGTCTCAATCGGACAGATGCGTTTCAATTGAAACATGGTCGGAAAACAAGTTGGTTTGATTGTCACCGCCGATTTCTACCGATTCATCATGCATATCGAAGAAATAAGCGGTTGTTTAGAAAGAACAAAACTGTTCGTGTTCCTCCTCCTGTTTATATTTCTGGGGAAGATCTAGAAGCAGAAATTGATCATTATGGTGCATTGGAAACAGTCAATCGTGGTGGAAATTGGCACACTCCAGCTAATATGCCGGATGGATATGGGGAGCATCACAATTGGCATAAGAAAAGCATATTCTGGAAGCTTCCGTATTGGAAGGATCATTTGCTTAGACACAATTTGGATGTCATGCACATTGAGAAAAACTTTTTTGATAACATCATGCATACATTGTTAAACGTGCGTGGAAGGACTAAAGACAGCGGTAAGTCAAGGTTAGACTTGCCCCGGCCCCGTATGCACACATGACGGTTCATGATTTGCTTGCACAGCCGGGGCGTCATAGGCTTAAAAGATTAGATCCGGATCATACTGACGGGTCGGAATGGTAATATATATAAATATTTATTTTTTACATTTATTATTACATATTTATATTTATTTCTAACAATTCAAAATTTTACAATTTTTTGTTTCAGGTTTGGAGTTGAATCCAAAGTTGGACGCACCGTTTCCGACATCATCAAGTCTTATTTTGTCGAGCCGCATACCAATTTTTCCCAGCTTCCTCAACACGTCAAGGACACATGGTTCAAGATGTTTGCGGTACGTATGGAAATTTTTTTTTTTTCTCTTAATTATTTTAATTATATTTAAATATATATTTAATTTTATTTTATAAAATGTGTAATTATTTTTGTTTCTCGTGCAGCAAAAATATCATTGGGATATTTCTATTCATGAGGAGGTTAAAACTTTATTTCTCGAGAGGGTAAAGTTTCGTATCCAAGGCGTGGTTGGAGAGTGGAAGAAAGCATGGAAGAAAGATGGCGATGAAGCAAAGCCCCTCTACATGGATAAAGCCGTTTGGGACGGCTTGGTGCGGTATTGGCTGGAACCGAAGTCCATCATCATTGCTGAGAAGTGTTCGGCTTCCCGCAACACCGTTGATTCGGACGGGCGACTCAAGGCTCTGCCTCATACAGCTGGGCAAACACCTTTTGCGGGTGTTCGTCTACATATGGTAATTAAATTTATTTAAATTAATTTATTTAATTTACGTTGCCAATAACATAGTTTTTTTCTTTAGGCCGCCGAAGAAGGAGGTGTACTCCCTCCGTTGACCAGGGTTTTTGAGCGGACGCACCGGAAGAAGGATGGTTCCTTTGTTTCCGAGACTGCCGAGCACATCTTCAATGAGGTGACTTCCAGAGTCACCGATCGAGAGACACAACTCTCTCAACAGCTCTCTCCCGGTGGTTCGTCGGTCATGTCTGGAGGGTTGACCACACCCGATATTGACCGGATCTTCGAGCAGGTATATATATAGAATAGTTACTCTTTATTAATTTTTAGTTTTTGATTTTTTTAAAATTTCTAAATGAAAAATTTAAATATAGGTTGCCCCTAAGAGAAAGGGGAAGGTTGTCGGGATGGGATCTATTCGAGATGTCTCGGCTGCTTCTTCATATGCTCCGCGACGCCGATTGCCAGAAGATGATCCAGTCGTGTTACGTGCCACGATTACGAGTCTTCAGGAGCGGGTTGAGACCGAGTCTCAGGCATATCAGGCGAAGATTGCGAGTCTTCAGCAGCGGGTTGAACTGGATGCTACGCAGAATGACGAACTCTTCGACATCTTGGCAACAGGGAACCCAACAATGCAGGCTATGCTACGGGAAAAGCGAAGACTCCGAGCAGAGGCAGATGCAGCGGCAGCGGCAGAGGCAGAGGCAGCGGCAGGCACATCCGGTTCGTCGAGACGTCCCGAAGACGATGTCAATCTCGACGATTACGATATAGTTATTTAGATTTAGGATTTCGAATTCTAATTTTGGTTTTTTTTTTTTTGTAACAGATTATTATATTTTCTTTTTAATAAAATTATATTATATAATATTTTTAAAATTTTATTTTATAATTTCGAAATTAAAAAAATTTTAAAATTAATAATAATAAAAATCATATATATAATAGTCGGTGATTCGATGGTAATTCGTTGCTAAATAATCGTTATAAAATCGTGGCTATTTACAACGATTATACGACGATTTATTAGCAACGATATTGCGACGATTATTTAGCCACGATATTATGACGATTTATTAGCAACGATGTTGCGACGATTATTTAGCCACGATTTTACGACGATTGCTGTGCAACGAATTAACGACGATAATTTTTTCCATCGATTTTACAATGACAGATTTTCCTTCGAATTAGCAACGATTTTACGACGTATTCATATTCGTCGTAATTTCAATGTAACATTTACGACGATTTTACGACGAACATTTAGCGACGATTTAGCGACGAAGTGTTTTCCCTCGTACTTTTGCGACGAATTTACGACGATTTGTTGTTTGCGACGATCAGTTAACAACGATATCATTTTCGTCGCAAATTCGTTGCAAACCCTCTTTTGCAACGATTTTACAACGATATCGTTCGTTGCAAATTGCCTGTTTTCTTGTAGTGAATGTGTTTGGTATTCACGTGTCTAGCTTGCATTTAAAAAAAAATAAAATTTAAGTTGATAATTTACGTACCAGCAAGGACAACGAGATCTTGGGTGTTAAGATTTTTTGCGGCGAACCTCTGCTTCTGCACCTCAACGGAGTCGGTAGGTTCCGGTAGATCGACATTCGAGGCTAGTGAAACCCGGCCGTCGAGTCGTCCCAATGGAACTGGCCACCATGGTCCACCGGTCTATACATGCATATATTAAACTTCCATTTAATTACGTAAATTTATCATCAATAAATAGACTTGAATATATATAATAAAAAGTAGGTTATACCAGAACGACGGAGTCACGTGCAGCTAGCGCGAGAATATCAGCACAAGAGACAGTTCGAGGACAAGCGATCTCAAGCTGAGTTTTAGCCTCTTCGATGACATTAAACCCTCTCAACGATTGATTTGGAATCGCGGTTCTCTCAGAGTTAGGTCCGTCTAGGAGAACGGACCCGTCGCAGCCACGGACGAAACAATCGTGAAAATGCATACGCAAAATGCCCGGAGCATTGGCTGGATTTGTAAAAAAGTTAGACTGTACAACGGACCGCACTATCGATTCTACATTCCAGCATGCACTACCGTAATACCCGACCCGTTGCCTCGGGAGGAATCGGTTCGCCTGTGTGGTTGCAGTCGCGCTTAGGACAAGGAGTAACGGTAAGAGAACGCAGCGGGGATTCAAATTAGTAACACTTCCCATTTTAGTTTTTAATCAAATGGTGCATATATGTAAATACAATCGAATTATTACTTTTGATATGTTGAGTTATACAATTTGAGATTTTTGTATTTATAGTGGAAAAGAGTAAGAGGTTCGTGGTGTTAAATGAGTAAGCAATGCCGGGCTACTCATTAACTAATTGGAGCTACGCTTTACCGGTGTTATAATTTTATAATCATAACTTTTATATTATAGATTTGTTTTGGTAGTATTTTAATTAAGCATATGAATATGGTCCATGTATGTACCGAACTACCTACATGTAGATTTGTGATTTTTCCTCTTTTTTTTGTTTTACCTAGTTTTTTTTTTTTTTTTGGCTATTGGCTTTGCAGATAATTGGAAAACCATATTAGTATTAGTTGAACCGCAACAAAGAGTGGTTAGTGAATTAGTTATGTCACGAATAAGAGACGTTGATAAAGATATGTCCAGGTTTATTTATTTACATCTAGTCTCTAGATATAAGCTAATGTATTTGAACTATAGATTTAATTAGTAACATCTTAATTACCACTTCAATCATTGATCAAATAAGTGGCAACATATGACGATAAAAGTAGCAGTAGAAATATATAATTTAATTTTGCACTGGTTTGCTGATTAGAAATATATATCATTAACGTTTTAATTACACAAAACTAAATTAGTGAATATAGTTATGATCATTACATCCTTGCATTGCTTAACAAGTCACTATGCGTTATTTAAGACGCGACGCATAAGAATTATATTATTAATTAATAAAATTTCGATTAAAAAAAACGCATAAGAATTAAGAACTAAGTAATATGTTTTTTTTTGCTACAATAAGTAATATGAATATTTTGACTAGAGGAGTGCGATACCTAAATTAAATAGAGGAATATTAAGCTCTTCAAATTGGTTTGATGGCGAATGTTTGTCTATGGAATAATACTACGTACTTTTACGTTTTGTCAACTTTTAGTTGGATTTATTCTTTAACTCTTACAGTGCATACCCTAATAAAATATTCAATTGCATTCGTAGATGTATATTTTAATTTTATTTTAACATTTATTTTATTAATGTTTTATTTTTTAAAAAAACTGTTGCAATTGTAAAATGTTGTATGTGTGCAGTGGTGATGTATAAATATATGAGATAATTGCACCTATAATTATTTTTCCAAATTTTTCTTATGTTTTTGATATTTTTTTGTCTTTTTTTCCCCAAATAACGATTTTATCTCTGCTTTCTATTGGTCTGTATATTGTTCACTTTTGATTTGCGCAGTATTGTATATGGACACGACTGGAAAATCAACACGTGTACAGTACAAAAAATGTTAGTTTCCCAATTAAGATGACAAAATATTAAAAACTTTATAAAACTTTCAAAAATGACTAAACAACAAAGAATTCATAAATATATTTATATTGATATTATTTGTATTCCTACAAATATGTATTTGTGTCGATGGAAAAAAAAAATATATATATATACGGCCATTTTTAGTACGTTCAAATGGAGTTATTGAACATGATTTTAAAAAGAAATGTTTTAGCAAAAATTAACAAAATTTATAAATTAAGGTTTATATTTTTTTTTAAACTGTTTTTACTATATTAAATATAGTTTTAATAAAAAAAGTTGAATAAGATTTACAAATAGATTGAGGCGGTTTTGTAAATATGTGTTGATAAAGAAAATAAGAAAAGAGCTTAACAAATATGGTTTGTGTATATATTGCAACTAGTCGATCAAATAAGCCAAATGATTGCTGTCACGGACTCACGGGACTAAAAAAGTTTGAAATTAAATAAACGTTTACAGATATCGTCCGTCTATATATAGCGTTTACATAGTTACATCAAGTTATTAATCTTTTTTTTTTGACTAAAAGTTATTAATCTTAAAGTAGATAAACTTTGTAACGATAATTTAAGTTTTGTATCGACTTCATAAAATAGGAATCCATTACCATATTAATTCTTTAATTCAAACTATTTCCCAACACAAAATGATTAAACAAATAGGAAAGTATGATTAAGACGGAATTTTCTGCCATTTTCTCTGGTAATTACTTCAAAAGTAATTTTCACGCGCTTTTCTTAGCACGAAGGCACACGCCAAAGACTGTTTTCAACGTCAATTATTAAAGCACTTACACAATCATCAATTATTTTCCAACACACACAAACATTATTAAGAAATTACCCAAAAAGTATACTTTCTGGATTATCTTCTCTTTTTTTCGACGGATAATCTTCTTAGCATATTCTCTTTTCTCTAATTTTAAAATTTTCATTAAAAAATATCAGATTAGAAAAAGTGAGAAATCTGAATTTATAGGATGTCATAAGAATCTCCAATGTATTATTTTATTTTTTACTCTAAAATAGAGTAATTCTAAAATAGAGTTGGGTTTTGCTCCAATGTATTACTCTATTTTTCACTCTAAAAAGGAATATTCTATGGTATATTCTATTTCTATTTTATTATAAATATCATTTATTTGTAAGAAATTACAATTTAACCCACTTATTTTTTTCTTTCAAAAACATCCATAAATTATGATTTTATTTAAATTAAACATTTATTACGTAAGAAAAATTACATTATATCATATAAAAATAATAAAATATATAGGACTTTGGTTTAAACATCACTATTACTGTATTTTTTCCATAAATGATCAATTAATGCATTTCGAAGAAAAAATGAGCTTATCTATCTTCGATTTAGATCTATCTTCGATTTTTCTAAATCGACCAAAAAATTCTTCGAACCGAATATCATCATCCTCTGCTATTTGGACCTCTGGAGGTGGAACTTCTCTTCCAACTTCAATTGGTGCATCGAGATCACGCTCATCCTCGATTATCATATTATGTAAAATTATACATGTAGTCATTATATCATGTAGCATATTTTTGTTCAAAAACGTATTGGTCCTTTAACTTTAAAAATATTATAATAAAGTAATTTAAATGTAAAATTGATTTTTTTGTATTTAAATATTATTATTATTATTTGTTTCAGTTATAATTACAAAGATATAAAAATTAAAAGACCATTCTATAAATAAAAAAGTCCAACTCTAAAATAGAGTGAGAAATATAGTTACTCTAAAAATAGAGTTACTCTATTTTAGAGTGGAAAATAGAGTGGGGTTTGAGAGAATTTTACTCTAAAATAGAGTTTAAAATGGGAAATAAAGTAGGGTTGGAGATGCTCTAAGACCATCTCCAATGTATTGCTCTATTTTTTACTCTAAAATAGAGCAACTCTATTTTGGAGTTGAGTTTTACTCCAATGCCACTCTATTTTAGAGTTAAAAATAGAGTTATGAACAAAAAAATAGAGTTGACTTTAAATATAGAACCAAATATTAAAAACTCTATTTTTGGCTCTAAAATAGAGTTGGGCTGCAGAAAAATTGACTCTAAAATAGAGTTTGGAGCAAAAAATAAAAATGGGTTGGAGATGCCCTAAAATTTGGATTTTTAGTCTCACTAGGAAAACTTATATGGTTGTAATACTAATTAATATGGTTCATGTTTTGTATTAGTTGTTGTTGATGTTGTTTATAAAACTGAAGAATGATGTCGATGATCGATGCTGGTCACATAATAAATATTTCTTAAGGAAACCAACCTTCATAAGAATTTTAAACTTTGATCAAAATATGTAATTAGTTAAACGGATTACAGCAATAAACTCAGAATTAGTTATTTTACAAAAAAAAAACTCAGAAGTTACTGAAAAAAACAATTTTTAATTGTTTATGTTCTAAAACCAAAGTCTCAATATGTAACCATCGGTTTCACCTTCTTCCTTTCTCTCCCAACCCAGCGGCGGCAACAAACCCTAACAAATCTAGATCTGATTTTGGGCCGGGAGCCGGTGGCTCCTCTAGCGCCGGTGCCGGCCCTCCCCTCTTCCTTGTCTTTTTTTTCTCTTCGCGGTGTCTCCTCTGTCTTTTTCAATCTCGACAGGAGTTTTGTTCTTTGTTTAAGAGTTGCGATTGGCGACCTCTGGTTTCCTCCGGCGGCACGAGCAGGGCCTTCCTCCGGTGGTGAGGGGTGGCAATCGGCTTCGGCTCAGGTGAAGGGCTCGTTGGGTGTGTTTCTTGACCACCGGCGGTTTCTGTTCTTGCTCGTTTGTCTGGTCTTGTCTTCAGCGGTTGGACAGGCGGTGGTGAAGGTAGATATGGCATTTCCGGTTTTCATATTGGCAAGTGGAATTCTTGAGGACGGGATTCGTGTTGTCGGTGCTGACTTTTGGGGTTCCTATCATCTTCGTCGCGGCGGAGTAGTGGCGGCATCAGTTTGGTTCTGATCTCTCTCCGGTGGTGGTGGATCTTGGGCGGTGGTCTAGAGATGGTGGCTGGTTCTGGTGGATGTTTCTCAAGGTTACCCGGTGATATGCTCAATTTAATACCCTAACAGTACTAAAGCAGTTGTTGTAGTCTAGCTAGGGGTCGAACACAAGAACTCACAGAAACACACAGTAGATTCTAGATGATGAATTACGCTAAGTGAAACAGATGTAATTAAAAACAATGCAGAATATTAAATGAGATGTAATTCAATTGGGAAATATAGGCCCAGGGTTTTTCTCATGAAATCAATGAATGCAGGTAAACTCATTAACATGATTCAGATTAAGCACTGTTCTAGAACTCAAATCACTAAAATATAATTAACCAACTCTCGTTGCGAAAACTATCTAAATCTAAATCCTAGAAATTCCAAATCTCTTTGCGAATCCTAAAGTCTAAATCAGCTTTAAAATCAGGTTTGATATGTTCACAAATCAATTAAACCAAATCTCTTTGCGAATAATCAATTTGCTCACCTAAGGTTCTATCAGGTAATTAATCGCACTCTCGTGCCTAATTAATTATCCTAAGATCTAAGTTCCAGATTCGTCAACCTAGAATTAGCTTTTGAGAACAACCTAAGGCGAAGAACTAATTTAGATGGTGAATCCTAATAATAAATCAACCTAGCATTCAAAGAAATCCTTTATGAGAAAACCCTAAACCTAAGGGGGATCTACTCAGACATAGAAAATGAAACAATCAATATATCTGAATAAATCATCAATAGAAAATAAGAGTAACAAAAGGTTCTTGAGATCTGATCTCGGACGAAGGGAAAACCAGACTTGTCTCTCACCAAAATCTCTCTTAAACTAAAGCAAAATAAAGCATAGCCTAAACAATGGCTGTAAAATCCTATTTATAACCTAAATCACGATTTGGGGCCTTCTTGTAATTATCAAAGTCTTCTGGGTGCTTTTGCAATTCTCCAAGGCTTCATAATTAGTCGCGGCCCATGAAATCTCGATGAGTGTCGATCGATACCAGGGGGTATCGATCGATGCTCGGTGCTCAGATCGGGCTCTTAGTCATCAGACTTCAGTCTCGCTCCAGAATGCTCCAGAAAAGCTCCAATAATTCAAATTAAGCTCCAGACGTGCTATAACCTGTGAAAGACTCTAAAAGACTCCAAAACACAAGAAAAGACTCTATAAAAGGACTTATATCATGGCCTAAACAGGGTAAAAACCATGATATATCAACTCCCCCAGACTTAGCCTTTTGCTTGTCCTCAAGCAAATAGAAGACTAAATCAGAAAAAGAGGTTTGAAAACGTAGATACTCACCTGTTCCTGAACCATCGAAATGACCTTCTTTCCAAGCACCCAAATGTTACCTGATCAGCTTTTGATCTAACCACCATGTACTTCTCCGTAGACATTCGCAGCTTTTCCAGACTCCACACAAAATCCCACAGCATTGTTCAAGTAAAGCCCTCATCGCCAGTTTCATCTCTGCAGCTAATATTTAAGAACCTTCTAGACTCTTTACCAGTCAATATCTTGACAAAGGGACCACCCTTTTCACACTTCTTTTGTATCAATTTCTCTCCTCCAGACTTATTTCTTATTATATCCTTATTATTTTTTTTTTTTTTTCAGCTTAGCATATACATATCAAGGTAGGAGACGCGAGTATTGATGGTGTTTGCCACCAAATCCCCGGTTCTTCCCTCTCTATGTATCAAAGGATGTAGGCGAATAATGGCATCATAGGAAAATCCTAGCCTCGCTTCCAATCCTTTGTGTGATCATCCCCTCTTAAGTAGAATAATGGGATTGCTGGAAATTTTCCTAACCCTCTACTCAGAAGAAAATCATTTCAATCTTTTATGCTCTTAATCTATCAACTTATTTCAGGGGAGAGAGATACTAAAACTAAACACATGGGGTTCCTTTATCAGATATGAATGATGAATCAAGCTCTATGAATACTAACCACATCGATGAAATGCAAAAATTGGCTCAGGCTTCAGAAGAACTCTGCTGGAGACATGAATGTTTTCTAGTCAACTGGTCAGTCTTTGGATTTTTCATTAGTCGATCTAGAACTGATCCTGTAACACTGTGCACTCAAAAACAAAATCACATCAATAGGTTCAAGCACAAGATCATAATCTCCAACAAATTTTGACTCAATAAAACAGTTTTGACTCTATAAAACGACTGACTCTAAGAAAAACAAAAACTTTGTCAGCAGACACCTCCCCCAGACTTGAACAACACTGTCCCCAGTGTTATCTAGCCTAGAGTAGGTAAAAGAAACAAAAGAAAAGGATAGAATGAAGAGAAACAAGAAATTACCTTCCTGGAATAGCGAGTGTCGATCGACACACAGCATGGTATCGATCGATACCACGCTTAGATCGACTTGGTGAACTTTCATCCGCGATTGGTGTCGATCGATACCAATGGGGTATCGATCGATACTTAGGCGATTTCGAGTTGCTCCTTGTTCATCCTGACACAGACTCAAAACAAATGAAAAATCAAAAGGAAAAACGACTCAAGGACAGACTCACCAGTGGGTTGCCTCCCACCAAGCGCTCGTTTAACGTCAATAGCTTGACTGTAACGCCATTCAGGCTGTTGGTGCATCATCCAGAGGCATTATCTGCCCTGTTGGAATCTCGGCTTGCGCCCAATAGTGTTTCACTCTTTGTCCATTGACAGTGAATTCCTCGCCTTTGCTATTTATCAGCACTACAGCACCATGTGGTCTGACCTCTTTGATTGTGAAGGGACCCGACCAACGTGAACGCAGTTTACCAGGAAACAATTGCAAACGAGAGTTATACAGAAGTACCTGGTCGTTCGGCTCGAAGTGTCTGGAGATGATCTTCTTATCATGATAAGCTTTGGTTCTCTCCTTGTACAGCCTCGAGTTCTCATAAGCATGGTGCCTGATCTCATCCAGCTCGTTCAGCTGAATCAACCTCCTCTCAGCAGCAGGCTTGATGTCGAAGTTCAGCATCTTTGTTGCCCATGCAGCCTTGTGCTCAATCTCCACTGGAAGGTGGCATGCTTTCCCATACAGCATTTGGAAAGGTGTAGTACCCAGCGGTGTCTTGAAGGCAGTCCTGTATGCCCAAAGTGCATCATCCAGCTTTGTAGACCAATCATTCCTAGAAGCATTCACTGTCTTCTCCAAGATCTCCTTGATCTGCCTGTTGGAGACTTCAACTTGCCCACTTGTCTGAGGGTGATATGGAGTAGCCACACGATGGTTTACACCATACTTCTTCAACAACCTCTCGAACACCTTGTTGATAAAGTGAGAGCCACCATCACTTATCACAATTCGAGGTACTCCAAAGCGAGGGAAAATGATGGTCTTAAACAGCTTAAGAACCACCGCAGAGTCATTCTTCTCACTAGCTATCGCTTCCACCCATTTGGACACATAGTCCACAGCAACCAGGATGTAGTTCTTCTTGTGTGAAGATGGGAAAAGACCCATAAAGTCAATGCCCCAGCAATCAAAAACTTCAACCTCAAGGATGAAATTTTGTGGCATCTCATGTCTCTTACTGATCTTCCCTCTCCTCTGACAAGCGTCGCACTGTGAGACGAAAGTGTGAGCATCCTTGAACATGGTAGGCCACCAGAAGCCTGCTTGAAGAGCCTTGGATACTGTCTTGAAGGTGGCAAAGTGTCCAGCATAGTCTGATCCATGGCAATGAAACAAAACATCTGAAACCTCTGACTCAGCAATGCATCTCCTGTATATGCCATCAGAACAATGCTTGTACAAGTAAGGTTCATCCCAAAAGAATCTCCTTATGTCGCGCATGAACTTCTTCTTGTCATACTTCTTGAGGTGGTTTGGCTTTGCATCTGCAGCGAGATAATTTGCAATATCAGCGTACCATGGAGTATCAGAATCTGCTGCAGCGACGAGATGGTGGTTAGAAGCGACTGAATGATCGATGATGAAAACAGCTTCTGAATCGTCAGGGTATCGACCGATACCATCATGGTATCGATCGATACCGAAACCTGCAACTCGTGGAAATTGCTGATTCTCGGCCAGATTCATCTGAAACCCAGTTTCAATGAAGTAGATGGCTTCCTCAGGTAGTTGATCATCAATGGGGACGTCTTCATCGATCCGCATCCGCGAGAGATGGTCAGCAACTCCATTCTCTATGCCTTTCTTGTCCTTAACCTCAATGTCAAACCCTTGTAGCAAAAGAACCCAACGACAGAGACGAGGCTTGAGATCCTTGTTATTCATCAGATACTTGAGAGCAGCATGATCAGTATGAACAACCACCTTGCTCCCAATCAAGTAAGATCGGAATTTCTCAAAGGAGAAAACAACAGCAAGTAGCTCCTTCTCTGTGGTGCTGTAATTCCTCTGAGCATCATCCAAAGTCCTGCTGGCATAGTAGATGACGTGCAGCTTCCTGTCTTTCCTCTGACCCAGAACTGACCCCACAGCAAAGTCACTGGCATCACACATGATCTCGAAAGGCAGAGTCCAATCAGGAGGTTGCACAACAGGAGCACTCACTAAAGCCTTTTTGATCTCCTCAAAGGCTGCAAGACAATCAGTTGTGAAATCAAATTTGATCTCTTTGCACAGCAGAGCAGTGAGTGGACGTGCTATCTTGGAGAAATCCTTGATGAACCTCCTGTAAAACCCAGCATGACCAAGGAAGCTCCGAATATCCTTCACAGAAGTAGGTGGTTGGAGACTTGTCATGACCTGAATCTTGGCTTTGTCAACTTCGATTCCAGCTTCAGAGACTTTGTGCCCAAGTACAATGCCATCCTGAACCATAAAATGACACTTTTCCCAGTTAAGGACCAAGTGTTTCTCTTCACACCTCTGTAGCACCTTGCACAGATTAGCCAAACAGATCTTGAATGATGACCCATATACTGAAAAATCATCCATGAACACCTCCATGAAGTCCTCGATCATGTCTGTGAAGATAGACATCATGCACCTCTGAAAAGTGGCTGGAGCGTTGCACAATCCAAATGGCATTCTCCTGTATGCGAACGTGCCATAGGGACACGTGAAAGTGGTATACCCTTGGTCATCTGGATGGATAGGAATCTGGAAGAAACCTGAATATCCATCAAGGAAGCAGTAGTAGGGATGACTGGCCAACCTCTCCAACATCTGGTCAATGAATGGCAATGGGAAGTGATCTTTCCGTGTGGCCGCGTTCAACTTCCTGTAATCAATGCACATTCGATGTCCAGTGATAGTCCTTGTGGGAATCATCTCATCCATGTTGTTCTTCACCACAGTTATCCCTCCTTTCTTAGGAACAACGTGCACTGGACTGACCCAAGAGCTATCTGAGATGGCATAGATAACTCCTGCATCCAAGAGTTTCATGACCTCTTTCTTAACCACCTCCTTCAGGTTTGGATTCAGCCTCCTTTGATGCTCAACTGAAGCCTTTGACTCGTCCTCAAGATGAATCCTATGCATGCACAGGTTCGGTGAAATACCTGAAATGTCATCAAGAGAATAGCCAAGAGCTTTGCGATACTTGCGCAGCTTGCTTAGCAGTAAAGTGATCTCTGCGTTGTTCAAAGAAGAATTAAGGATTACAGGGTACGTGGAATTAGGACCAAGAAAACCATACCTTAGATTCGCAGGAAGTGGTTTGAGTTCCACTTTAGGAGCGTTCTCCTCGCTCCAATCTCCAAGCCCAGCAGCTTGCATAGTTCTTTCGGCCAAACTTCTTTCTGGCCGTAGGGTATCGATCGATACCATCAGAGTATCGATCGATACTGGTCGTGCTGAATCGAGTATCCTTCCGTATTCAGCAGCAGCATCGTGTGGCTTAACCTCTGACTCAGCCGAACAGGCCAATGCTCTCTCCAATGGGTCCTCAGGATGCATCTCTAAGAAGTACTCCTCAGCAATATCACAGAAGGTATCAACGAAGAAAGTCCGCCCATCGATGGTTGGTCTCTTCATCATCTTCTCCATGTTAAAATTCATGACCAACTCACCAATGTTAAGAGATATCTTCCCATTCCTGCAATCAATCAGAGCACCAGCTGTTGCTAGGAATGGCCTTCCCAAGATGAGAGGATCTCTGGGTTCCGAATCATACTCCAAGACAATGAAATCAGTTGGGATTAAGCAGTTCCCAATCACAATTGGAACATCCTCGAGCAATCCTTCTGGAAGTCTAATTGAACGATCAGCGAGAATCAGCGAGATTCTAGTAGCAGTGAAGTCTGTCATTCCCATCCTCTTAGCAACCGAGTATGGCATGAGGTTGACACTTGAGCCAAGGTCACAGAGAGAACGCTCAAACCTGTCAGTAGCGATTGTGCAATCCAAGATAAAGCTCCCTGGATCTGGAAGTTTCGTTGGGATCCTGTTGCTTAGGATTGCACTGCACTCATGAGTGATCATCAGACAGCCTTCTTCAAGGTTCACATTGCTGGACACCATCTTCTTGACATACCTCTTGAAAGCTACAGAGGTCTTGATAGCATCGATGAAGGGAAGTTCAACAACCAGCTTGTCCAAAATTTCCTTGCATTTAGCATCCTCTACTTCCTTCTTAGTCTTCCCAAGAGCTCTGGGATAGGGTACCCTCGGGATGTAGACTCTCTCTGGTGCTGCTTTAGGCTTCTCCTTCAAAACCTCAACTTCTGCATCGTCTTCAGGTTCGGTATCGATCGATACAGGGGGGGTATCGATCGATACACGGGAATTTGAGTCTTCCCGTCTGAGAATCGCGATCGGTGTCGATCGATGCTGAGGAGTGTCGATCGATGCCTTAGCGATTTCAGTGTCTTCATCGTCAGACATCTCGAAATTTACAGTAGGCTGATCCACTTTTGCCCCTGATTTGACCTCCTTACCACTTCTCAAGGTAATGGCATTGATGTGTGCCCTTGGGTTCTCTCCTTTTCCTGGTAGAAAACCTTCTTGTCTTCTTGAACTCTCCGAAGTCTGAGCTACCTGAGTTTCCAGCTTCTTCTGACCAATACCCAGAGAATCGATCATTCCACTCAGATCTTTGTACATGGCGTCCATCTTACCATTGAAGGTCACTGTAATCTGCTGCTGTCCTTGAACGAGTGTTTCAAGCATGGCTTCAATCTTGTTCTCTGATGTCTTAGCAGTCACAGGCTCGTAAGAAGGACTTCCGTAGTTCCTGGTGTAACCACTGATCTGGGCAGGTTTCTGGTTGAATCCTCCTTGCTGGAAGTTGTTGTTGAAGCCCCGATTGTTGTTGAACTGGTTCCTCTGTCCCTGAAAGCCAGAACCACCAATGTAGTTCACGTCTTCTGCTTCATTCTCATTGAAAACCTCAACATCCTCAGCAAAATGGACAGCTTTTGTTGTCTTTCCCAGCAGAAGACTGTGCATAGAATCTAGTTGAGCCTTAAACTCAGCGATCTGCGATCCATCTTGATTACCAGCCAGCTTCTTGCGCTCGAAATCTGCACTCTTTGTGCTGCTGCTAGATGCAAAATTCTCAATCAACACATAGGCGTCCTCAGGATAGTTGGTGCTGAAGTTCCCATTGCTTGAAGAGTCCAGAGCCATCTGATACCTCCAATCTACTCCTCTGAAGAAGATACCTAGCAGCTGCACATCAGAGTATCCATGGTGTGGACAGTCTCTTTGGTACGATCTGAATCTTGTCCAAGCAGCCTTGAACGCCTCAGTAGGTCCTTGAGAAAAAGTGGAGATCTTATTCCTCAGATCTTCAGATCGTCCATCATCATAGAAGTTAATTAGGAAGGCTCTCTTGGTGTCTTCCCAATTAGTCAGTGATCCAGGAGGTAGCTGCCTCAGCCAGTAAGTAGCCTCTCCACCTAGAGAGTAGGGGAAGAGCTTGCAGAAGAGATAATCGTAGGACACTCCATTGCTCTTGATGCTAGTGACCAAGTCCTCGAATTTCTCTACATGATCCATTGGATGCTCATGAGGCAAACCATGGAAGAGATGCTGTCCTACTAGAGTGTAGTAAGCAGGCTTCAGCTCAAAGTCATTCCGCTCATACGCAGGGGGACGAATCGCAGAGCGATTGGCGAAAAATTGCTCTGGCCTGTTGTGTTCACCAATCGTTCTACCACGATTAACCACAGCATCCCTTGCGTCCCTAGCGGCATTCTCAGCAACAACAGGAGCAGGTGGAATGACAATCCCCTCTCCATCCAGACGTTGTCCTTGCTCATTGCACAACCGACCCTGTTGGTCCCTGTAAGCTCCAGCAGCATCACGAACCAACCCAACTTGATTGTTATTCATCTTAGCTGACTTCTTTGCTTTCCTGTTTGTGCGTTCCACTTGTGCTAGCTGTTCCAGTGATAGATCAACTAGCGGAGTGCTCTTTTTGCTTCTGGTTTCAAGATTATGCATGCACCTGAAATCACAAGTAAAGAGCGTAAGTAACTGAAATTTACGACGGGTATCGACCGATACTCAAGGGTATCGATCGATACTCGGGCGATTTAGACGAATTTCCTAGCTAAAATCTAACGGCGAATTGAGTCCCCGGCAACGGCGCCAAAATTGATATGCTCAATTTAATACCCTAACAGTACTAAAGCAGTTGTTGTAGTCTAGCTAGGGGTCGAACACAAGAACTCACAGAAACACACAGTAGATTCTAGATGATGAATTACGCTAAGTGAAACAGATGTAATTAAAAACAATGCAGAATATTAAATGAGATGTAATTCAATTGGGAAATATAGGCCCAGGGTTTTTCTCATGAAATCAATGAATGCAGGTAAACTCATTAACATGATTCAGATTAAGCACTGTTCTAGAACTCAAATCACTAAAATATAATTAACCAACTCTCGTTGCGAAAACTATCTAAATCTAAATCCTAGAAATTCCAAATCTCTTTGCGAATCCTAAAGTCTAAATCAGCTTTAAAATCAGGTTTGATATGTTCACAAATCAATTAAACCAAATCTCTTTGCGAATAATCAATTTGCTCACCTAAGGTTCTATCAGGTAATTAATCGCACTCTCGTGCCTAATTAATTATCCTAAGATCTAAGTTCCAGATTCGTCAACCTAGAATTAGCTTTTGAGAACAACCTAAGGCGAAGAACTAATTTAGATGGTGAATCCTAATAATAAATCAACCTAGCATTCAAAGAAATCCTTTATGAGAAAACCCTAAACCTAAGGGGGATCTACTCAGACATAGAAAATGAAACAATCAATATATCTGAATAAATCATCAATAGAAAATAAGAGTAACAAAAGGTTCTTGAGATCTGATCTCGGACGAAGGGAAAACCAGACTTGTCTCTCACCAAAATCTCTCTTAAACTAAAGCAAAATAAAGCATAGCCTAAACAATGGCTGTAAAATCCTATTTATAACCTAAATCACGATTTGGGGCCTTCTTGTAATTATCAAAGTCTTCTGGGTGCTTTTGCAATTCTCCAAGGCTTCATAATTAGTCGCGGCCCATGAAATCTCGATGAGTGTCGATCGATACCAGGGGGTATCGATCGATGCTCGGTGCTCAGATCGGGCTCTTAGTCATCAGACTTCAGTCTCGCTCCAGAATGCTCCAGAAAAGCTCCAATAATTCAAATTAAGCTCCAGACGTGCTATAACCTGTGAAAGACTCTAAAAGACTCCAAAACACAAGAAAAGACTCTATAAAAGGACTTATATCATGGCCTAAACAGGGTAAAAACCATGATATATCACCCGGCGGCGTTGCTTCCCCGAGGTGTTCATGTTTAACTTCAGAGTTCGCGTTGTTCTCTTTCCGGCTCTAGTCCCTTTGATAGTCGTCGTAGTGGCTCCTCGTTTCGCCCTGCTGTGTGTTCCCGGCAAAGGTACGACAGCTTCGTGTTTGTGTTTGAGGTCTCGGCTAGTGTTGGCTCCGGGAGTGGTCCGGTGTAGATGGTAGAGCGACTCCGGACGTGAGATGTTGAGGCGCCGGTTTGTTGTTGCGGCTAGCTTGTAGCTGTGTGGGGTTGGTTCCTGAGGAGATTCGTTTTCTCGGGAATGGCGGTCGGATGTGACTCTTCGATTGCCCGCTCGGACTCCCTTGTCGACAGTTGCAAGTTAGTCCGTTACGGATTCCGGAAATCCCGTTAGTTCTCGGAGAAGCTGTAGGCATCTCATTTCTGATGTTTGAGGACTGGCCTCGGGATGATGCTCGTGGCAACAAGGATGAGAACTCTAGTTCTTTTGAGCTGCGGCAAAAACGGGATGGTCCGCGTTTTGACGTGTGATTGCTGCTTTCTCGTCTGGTTTTGTTTTGGTTTTTTGCTTTTTCTTGTCTCACTAGTCGTTTTCTTAGCCATTCGGTGTTGTTTGTTGGATTTTTGTCGTTGTCAGTAGTTTTTTTCCGGTTAATCTGCTTTCTTAGTTTTCTTTGTAACTTCTGTCAAAAACTTGAAAATTGGTAATATAATCTTTACATTTTACCCAAAAAAAAAAAAAAAAAAAAAAAACCAAAGTCTCAAATTTTTGTCTCGGAGTATATTTTGTATTTACAAGAAACCATGTACCAATCAAAACACTCAATCTATAATTTTCAAATACACGTTAAAAAGCTATGCTATATACACGCTAAAACATTGACCAGTCCCGCAGGCTAGACCACGGTCTAGAACCACCAAATTTTTTTTTTTTTTTCATTTGCCACATATTTTAAATTGAACTTAATAATTTATAGGTCACAAAATTTAAAGTTTATCTAGTAATAAAAGCTATTCTACTTTTTTGTAATCGTTTTCTATTTTAATTAATGAAAATCCTAAAAAAAAAATTTAAAGTTTATTATTTTCTTTAAAATATTGTTTTTCAACTAAATTTTTTTGTTTGTGTCCCATAAGAATAGCTACAATTTTTTTAACGAAAATATATCGATTTGTTAAATTACTTTCTAAAACTCTACTTATCTTTTTTACTTTTTATTAATTGTTTTTAAAATACATTGAAGTTCAACTTTAAAAAAAAAAATATGTAGAATTTGCTTTATTAGGATATTTGTTGTTTATAAAAGGTTACAATTTTTTTTTAATGGGACCACCATTCTCATTGGATCGGGGCTGACATTGACAATGACAACTATAAACTTTCACAGAATTAAGTTAAGTAGACTGTTAAGATATTTACCAAAATGTTTATGATAAAATTATAGGTCTATAAAACTAATAATCAGATATCAGAAAACAATGTTTTTAATGGTGATGGTGGAGATGGGCAATTTCGGTAGAGTCAATGACTCGATTTGGATTGTGTCGTTCTATATTTTTTTGTTTTTCCTTTTCACAATTATTGGACGGTCCCAAATAGAAAACGATATAATATAAACGGAATCGTTGAAATAATAGACGTTTTACACGGATGTTGTCTTCTACTCAAAAATGTTTTGGAGATTTAGCTTCGAATCACAATATTTGACAAGACGCGTGAGCCACGCCATGTTACCGTTTTTATTTGTAATCATCAAAATTTCGAAGTCCATGCTAAACCATGTATAGAATTTACAGCCATATATATGTAAATCATTTGACTTGAAAATTTAACCATCTCAACTTATTAAAAAATATTGTGAAGAAGGCATATATATATATATCAGTTCAAAATCTAATAAGGTAGATCTTTGAAGTGTGAAAAGAATTGTTTGCTCCGTCTAAATCAATACAGCTAATACATCCACTTAATATATATAAAATCAAACTTAATACGCGTACATGCACCATATTAACTATAATAGCCTTTTATAGGATTGCCAAAGTTCATTGAAACATTTGCATGGGAAAAAATGACAGTGACAAAACCAAGATAAGCTTTGCTTGATTATATAATATTTAACATCTCTTGGTCTCTAGCTCTCTTTTTGTTGTTGTTGTTGTATGGACTTATTCTGCTTAAGTATTTACGTAAGTAATTAAGTTATAAAGTTAAACTTCTTTTGTCAGCAAAAAAAGTCTTCAAGTATCTATTTTTTGTCAGCAAAAAAAAGTCTTCAACTTCTTTTGATTAGAATTGGTACACGATAGTTTAACGAATCATTTGATATATAATACACGAGTTTATTTTCAAGTAAACATGTATTGTACGAAATACTCCATTTTGTCCAGTTTCAATTAAACTATATTGTATGTATTTGCACCGCCATGAATGTAATGATATTTTATGCAAATAAATTCATAACGGTCGTCGTGCAAATTGCATTAAAGCATAACGGCATAAGAAGTTATGCAAACTGCGAAGGGCAATATACCAGTTTTGCTCATTCTTTTTGCTCTTTCTGAGAGCAATAGTAGTTATGCATATACATCGATGTGGAGATACTAGATACAGATACAAAACATAAAACTTTGAAAATGCAACAATAATTGGGATTTCATAATTAGAGAGATCGTGACAATTTGACTAACATGCTTTGCAAAATCTATAAGAAACAAGACTATTTGACAATTTTTGTTATAGTTGTTTTTTTTTAATATATAATAACATATATTATGCATGTTAAATCTGGATAGTGACACAAAAAACAATACTATCACAAACCACCAAACTATATATTATAGTCATCATTTTTTAAAATTACATATGAGAATAAAAAGTATCATTCTGAAATATACATCAAATGTGACTATATACCCCTTTGATATGTTAATCTGAATTGCTGTTTAATTTGGCGCAATTTTTGTTACCTTTTTTTTTTGTTTTTCGAATATAAGAGAACATGTAATCAATATAGAACAGAATATAATACAGTAAATTAAGTTTCGTGCGATCTTGGTTTCAGTTCTTATATAATCAAAATTTATGCAATATTTCTTACTTAGTAAATAATTTAAGTTTCGAAAGATTTATATGTTTAGTTTGGTTCCAGCCTCAGTTTTAGATCATTAGTTACACTACCCAGGCTACCCGGAATATGATCGGAATTTCATCGGAATTTTTTAGAAAACCACAGTTGTCGGAAATTATTTGTTTGTAGTGTCATGGTACATGAATATTATTTTCGGGCCCCTTTCCACTCATGGTATGACGAAATTAAAATATGTTTTAGCATAAATTATAAAATATAAGAAGCAAAAGTATGACCAAATTAACTCATTATATTATTTTTATGAATCAACCAAGGTAAAACCAAAAGAAATCGAATACAAACACTTTATAGATACAATTTTCATGAACCCACTTTTGGGTTTTTCTTATGTCGTTTTCTATTGGTTTATTTATTATTAAAACTAAAATCACACTCAAAACAAGTACTTAGCCAGCCATGAAAGTTCAGCATCATGCCAACCACTGATTTTAATCGGTTAATTAATTAACCGCGGAGCAAACCCTACGAATTTCCCCATTAACCCCCGTAAGCACACCGATATTACTCATCCTGACCATTGCCCTCGCAAACTCAGCGTTGAAGGTGCTTCTAGGACTCATCAACTGTTGCACAATGGGTCTAGTGGCTGGATCGGCCCAGAGGACCCGATCGGATTGGAGGACTCCACGGCCACGGCTTAGGTTGTCGAAGTAGGAAGTGTCGAAAGTGGTTCCACTTCCGGTGTCGAGATCAACGCGTACTGTAGCATCACCGTTTTGGGGACATTGTGTCTGAAGTTGCGCTAAAAATGTCGGGTCGATGGTTGGATCCGCTGGGCCTGTGCTGCTATTGAATAGCCTGTTCCTGAATACAGCGCATCCCGCTGTTCCGATCGTGTGTCCTCCTGTTATATTATATATAATTGATTTAGTTTATGTTGTTATTAATTGTCCATATCCTAAAATTTGCAAATCAGATTTTTCCATATATTTTCGAATAAATGTTTTAATTAGGCCAACAAATTAAGAATGGATGAATTCGGTTGAGAATTAGTCCTTAAAAGGTTTAGGTGTTAAACATTAGTTTCTTAACGTTAGTTTTCGAATTAATGGTAATTTATAGGTCTTGAATATTCTGTAAATTAAGTGTAAACTACTGACCAACGAGGACGACGAGTTCGCGGGTATTGAGCCCCAAAGCCGAGAATTTCTGTTGTTGAACGGCGACGGAGTCACCGGGACCAGGGAGACTGTTAGTGTTTGAAGCCACAGAAACTCGGCCATCTCTACGTCCGGTTGGTACTTGCCAATTTATTCCTCTCGTCTGCATGCAAATTAAACCATGCACGTAAAAACGTTACCACTTACCAACAAATAATATAATATAAATGCATGTTACGTTACTATAATTAATTAGGACTTACGAGGACGACGGAGTCACGGGCGGCTAGAGCTAAAATGTCAGCACAAGAGACGACTCCAGGGCACGCAGCTTCAAGCTGAGTTTTGGCGTTGTCTATGACTTCAAATCCACGGAGGTTGAGGTTCGGACCGGCGGTTCTCTCTGTGTTAGTTCCCGAGATAAGGATCGAACCGTCACAACCTTGGACGAAGCAGTCGTGGAAATGCATTCTTAGTATTCCGGGTGCGATTCTTGGGTTAGCGCTGAAACCAGATGTCATGGCGTTTCGGACAATGGTTTCAGCGTTAGGACACGTGGTCGAGTAAAACCCAATCCTCGTGCCACCAGGAGCAGGCCTTGCTGCAGCTTGGCCATGGACCGAGATCACTAGAGAGCTAAGGAAAGTAGTGAATATGCATAATGATCTAACCAAACCCATCTTGTATCTATATTTTAGGGTTTTAGAGAAGATCACGTATGTTTTCTTTTTTAATCTTAGTGAGTATAGTTAGTTCGCTCTAGAGTACTTTTTATAGAGGAGATTGACAAGTCAAAGAATGACCTGTGAGTCAATGAAACCGGCTATACAAATATAGTGTTTGTGTGGATAAGATAAAACGACAACGTTTGTAAGAGATTCAAAACTCCGAAAGCGCGTGTTGTTTGGTCAGTGCGGTGTGAGCTGGTCCGCTCGTTGACTTTAAAAGTATTTTCTTTAGGATTTGTTCGTTTTGAACATTCTATGAACTTGATTGATTGATTGAATATGTAGTGATAGAAGTATTTTTTGTGTGGAAAATTGTGAATAAAAAATCATGAACTATTAATTGAACCAAATTAGATACGGTTTTAAATCAATAAACATAACGGATAAATAGATTCAAATCTACTTATTGTAAAAATATAAATATATAATTAGAATTGGGGACAATTGTATATATTAGAGAAATTTAGAATACATCCATTTTAAGTAGGTATCTATCAATTTCAGGATTAGAACGAACACCATATTTCTTAACAAAGTGGACTAGTCTGCCAAGTGGAGTCTGTTGGTGGTAAGTTCTGCACATTTGGTTTAATTCGGTTTAAATTAAAATTAGCACAATTGATTTTGGTCGACAACAGTTTATAAATCGACCACGATATAGATTACATTAGTTTGATAATCGGCTTCATGGTTCATTAAGTCCGACTATACTAAGTCGGCGCCGACCTCATAAATAAATTAAATTTTTTATATTTTCTCCGAGAAAGAAAGAAATATTTTCAATCCAAACTGGCGAAGGAAAATGAAATCTTTTAACCGACATAAGATCTTATAAATATGAGAGATCTTTCTCATTTGAAAACATCTTACAATTCATTCACGAGAGATATGAGAGATTATTAGCTCCAACATTCTCAGCTTTTAGGTTTTTAGCTCTAACTTATCGATTACTTCATCGATATCTGACGACCTAATCTCTCGTGTATTTTCTTGATTTTATACTTAATAAAACGAAATTCCGATTTATTTTACTGTTTTGCCCCTTCTATTATACTCGTATCTTACAGAGTCCAATACAAAAATATCCAAAGGTTTATAAGATTTCATTTTTCAAAAAAGTAGTGGCGATTATTTTTAAAACGATAAGATAATTATTTTCCAAAAAACTGATTATAAGACTTGTTAACTTTTGGTTGAGATTCACATACACTTCTTAAATGTTGATTGTTTTACCAAAATATTTTGGAAACCGTAGAATGTCTGATATTTTGTAGTGCAATAATGAAAAGCAAGATTAATGAATAACGCATATCATTTTCTTTAAGCAGAAAAATTGACAATTTAAGCAAGTAAGGGACGCAATATAAGGTGTTTTTAGTTACAAAAATAAAATAAAATATAAGGTGTTTTTTTTAACAAATCAGGAACCTTTTATACAATTTGTGTTGTTAAGTCCATGCCACACATAAAAACCTAATTTGGGGACAAAAACACATTATGTACCCATAGCTCACTTGGTTATCAAGGATTTCTTTGTAGAGAGTTTAAATTCAGGATCGTGCCCATGTTATTAATTTGGAAACATTGGCCTAGGGGGGCCAATTTTTAAAAAAACATTCTAAAAGCTTAATTTCTTACCAAAAAAATATATTACTCCTTCCGATCTATAATAAGTTATGTTTTAGAAGTTTTTTTTGTTCTCAAATAAGTGATGTTCTCACAAATCAAAACAAAATTAAATATATATTTTTTAATGTTTTTGACATTTTTTATTTTGCAGATTGTTTTTTTATTGGTTGAATTGAGTTTAAATGTACAATAAATGATGTTTTTAGTATAAAAAAATAAAAATTAAATGAATATTTAATCTATGTGCAAAAAAACTTAAACATCACTTAATATAGAACAGAGGGAGTATAATATAACTTGATAAGATCACATTTATATTGTTTAAAAGAAAGTTTTTTTCAAATTCCAACAAAGTTTATAAGATTTTTTGTATATAAAAAATATTAAAGACGAAAATGGAATACCAAAAAAATAGGATAAGATGTTAAAAAAATATTCTACCTAATGTTGCTTGTAATTTTTTTCAACAAATTGCTTGGGGGCTCTATTAGTATAGGCACGGCTATGTTTAAACTATTGCTCCCGAATTCGAGTTTTCGCAGAGTAAAACTAGTTTTATTCTTAGCATCTAAGGCTATAAGCATCACAACATTGGAACATTGCCTTGCTATTGGAATCCGTTTGATAGTAAAAATGATTTATATCTTAACAGAGCCGTGCCTAAACTGTTTAAACTACTTGCTATGTTCAGTCAGGACCAATAGCAATAGTAGTTGTACTATATTTCCAATTAACTACGAAAGTTCCAATTCATGCGTAAGACTAGTCAACTGATGATCCCACACCGAAAAGATAGTAGAACAAAAAATTGGAACTTTCATGTTAACCAACAAAAATTACGTAATCTCCAAAGACCAGTAACTGATACTAATTCAAGTATTGCTCGAGTTACTATGAATATAGATGTACGTAGATTACTCGAAGAATCAGATAAGCTAATTAGGAAAGATCTAAATTAATTATCTTTTTGGTATCGAACCCGGTTAGTCTATTCCTCAGAATTGTGACCGCTGACCTTATGTATAGACGAGAGAAGAAGACTTAAGGCTTGTGGTTTTTGAAGAGAAATACAATAATTAAGTAAGTAAGAATATAGTGATAATGTTTGGGAAGTTGACTTTTAAGCAAATGAAGTCATCATAAGATGAGTCGGAAACCGACTGCGGAATCCGGCAATTAGTGGGATAGTTTTGGAAGTATCTCCGGTTAAAGTTCTCCGACTTCCATATCCAACCAAAACTTCCTTATCTTCCGCTCTTTTTTTTGTTTTTGATGTCATGTGTTTGAAGTTCCAATGAACACACAACTGTGTATGCATGTATGATGGCATGTATGATGATGTAACAATATTTTGGATTTTATATATTTTGACAATTAACACTATACAATTTTAAATTTATTTTTACAAATAACTAACTACGTATGTGTTTGTATTAATTGGTTAACATGTTTTTATCAAAAATAAGTTTGACTTCTCTTCTTTTTTGTGCGGAAAACAAGTTTTTTTGGCATTCATTCATCCAATCTCTATCAAAGAAATTGATGAAATAGCTGACTTTTGTTTTTGAGGGAAAAACATTAGTTTATTTAATTATACATATTCAGAGAATACACTTCCTTCAAACAATTAGTTTTAGCTAGGTAAAAGACATTTGCTTTATACTATATGTGTTTAGTAAAATTAATCAGTTTGCTTGAGATACTCTTCTTTCATAGACTCCGATTCCTCTAGTATATGTCTATATAGAGTTTTCAAAATGAGATAATTTGATCGATTCAACTCATCATGAGATAACATATTCCATCATTTATCAACTATCAAGTACTCAAATTCATATAATCTAAATCGTTTGTTAAATGACGTAGTAAGTTAAAGATCATGCAATGATCACCTAAATGGTAGTTTTTTGTTTGTCGACCATCTAATGGTAAATAAATATACTCCATTAATTTCAGAATTTTGAGATGAAATTTTAATATAACATGTTCACCCTCGTCAGTCGTCATCTGTGCTGTAATTTTAATATAACAGCCTGTAACAACATATTATTAAACCAACAACAATAAATAAATTAACGAGTAGATCATTTTCGTAGGTTGTAAATCATTATCTTAAAGTTTTATGATTAGTTGAGAGAGAAGGGAAGGGATCTACTACCATATTTCTCCACTTGCATGGAGAGAAAAAGAGTCTACTACTTAGCCTTCTGACTCCAATGCCATCGCATGTTTAGCATCATTTATCAGTCAGGAGTTACAGTCACTTATAAACTGTGAACCTTACCCAATCCGATGAAAGTTTTAGCTAGTATTTATTTATGCATTCCAAAGGTTTCTCAAATTCAGTTAGGTATAAGATAACCGGAGATTCCAGACCGAAAGGGTAAACTATAATTTGAACTTGGAGATGCTATGCGATTAAGTTGAGATTTAATGAAAACAATATCTGTTGTTTCAAATGGACAGAAAATATCCGATTATAACAAAGTTCTTACACAAGAGTTTCCATATCTCTCCCTCTCTCTCCTTCTCTCTCTCTACTACTCGTTGCCGGAAACTCCCTCGGCCTGAGCAGCTCCTCCATCTGTAATAATATCAGAGCAAAGAGATGGATCAGTAAGTAGTACTCTTTAAATTGCTTTGAGATGGAGATGATAAGATGAAAAAATTTACCTTCAGATGGAGCACATGGAGACTTCCTGTATCGCGTCTGTTGCTGCGTTGGCTGCAAAAGCGGGACAAGATCTTAACATCAGAAACAGACCGCTAGAACAAAAAAAAAACACAGCTGAAACATGGTTCAAGCTCATTTACCTGTAACTTGGGACGAAGAGCTTCGAGGGGTCCCTTTGGCTTCGCAACACCTTGCTGTTAAAGACGACATTAGAGTAACACCATGAGAGTGGGACCATTAGCGATAACTTATATTTGAAAACCCCAAATGAAACAACACTCGTGGAATCAAAGTTTAGTACTTTTACCTTTCCAAGAGCCCAATCAGCTGAGTCAAAGTATGCTCGCTCATGATCCTGATATAAAACCGCACCTCAGAAAAAGACAGAGTGAAAACCCAAAATCTCCTTAGACCAGATAAGTAACCTACCTTGGAAATGAGAGGTGGTTTCTTTGGCATGAGCCCTCCATACTTCTGCTTAACAGCAGCTTCCTACACAATGCAATTCAAGAAAAGAGTTAGATCATGGTATCGTACTAATTATGGTATTTGATCATTATCAAGATTAGATGGAAACCTCCTGCGCTGATGATGGCATTGACTTTTCTGCCTCGTTGGTGAAGTTTCCTTCTACTGGTTGCTCTTTCAAATCATCTACGCTAGACATTTTGATGTCTCAACGCCACCAAAACCAAACAAATGCTGCACCAGTGTTATAATACGACATTACTTAACTAAATATACACAATTCATGAACCAATAACGAAAAGCAGACTCGAGGGTTGACGAACAAAGACAAAATATCGAAAAAGGAAGCTAATTAATAGCTAAACTTGAAAAGCAATCAGACTGATCTTTTTGATCAAATGATATGCTTCCTATTCGATACTAGTTCCACAATCCTGTGACCAAAGGATCTGTTCTGTAAAGTGTAGTATTGGACAGCTCAAGAACACGAGTGAGCCTAACTATGAACAACCTGTAAAAATCGAGGCAGCCAAATACAAAACCCTAACTCTAAGAAAAAAAGAGTGTATACTCCATAAAATAGGCAAAGCCTCCAAGCTTTATCTCAACTACTATATATGGGTTTCATAATCAAAGCACACAAGACTTGTCGTATTTTGCGTTTAAGAAGATCTCTATATATGCAAACAATATAGCATCCAGATTTTAGAGAGATGTGAATGTATGAAAGTGGCAGAACCTTTAGACTAGAGTTTAAATCCTACGTCTAATCTAAATCAATTTCCAGATTGACATCAAAATCAACCATGTGAGTCAGATCTCCACAATGCAATATAGATAACGATTGCATAAACCCAGAATTTCGTATAAACCCAGAATTTCACCTAAACAAAGCCAACACGATCAGATCACAAAAACCGACGGCGAATCAGATACAATCAAACCCGATCAAAATCAAATTCAATTCAGAGATAAACCAAAACAAAGCCCTAGCGATCAGATTTATGCGTTCCGAAATTATAAAATGACATAACGATGTAGAGAATCAGAGAATATGAATCGAAGATCATCGAGATAAGAAGAAGAAACGAAACCTTTGGAGAAGATATAGAAGGTAGATTTAAAACGAGATCGAGAATCGACGCACCAGGAGGAGGAAGAAGAAGAAGGATTCGTTGGGGCGTTTCTGTGTTGTTGTCAAAGAGATCTTAAAGCTGATATATAAAGATGTGTGGGAGAAAGAGAGAGATGATTGGGATAGAGAAACTAAGGAAGAAGAAACGCGGCGAGAAGGTTAAATTGGTAATTATGATAATCAAACGACGCTAAAACACGTCATTAGATTAGATTGAGACAAAGATAAAACCGTTGAGAAAGAGACAAGACATAAAAAAACGTTTTTTCACTAAAACTAAAATGTAAGGTATATAACTAGATAAATACTCGCGCTAATTTTGTATTTGCACACGTGTTTTTAATGGATTATTGACTCGATAAAACAATGTTTTCCATTTTTTCCTTTTTGTATCCCTTTTAAATACTATGTTCTTTTAGATGCTTACACTACTTTTAATTTGGAATGTTGTGTTTTAAAAAATTTGCAAGAATTTGTGCGGATTTTCTACTAACAATACAAAATATTATGTGTTTTTTAGATCATTAGGTTCACCATTGGTTGTGTTGCGGAAAAATTCTGTTAAAACGTCTGTTTATGTTTAGTTTCGGTTTTGAGAAATAAGCAAACATGATATCCGGTAGTGATTGTTTTAAGAAATTGGATAGATAATGAGGGAAATCTCTTAATACCATATGAGATTTTGTAATGTGATAAAAAGGAGTGGTAATCCAATAGATAAATAACACGTAAATGGTAATACCTTTTTTTGGTGAAACACATAAATGGTTATTTAGAACAAATAAATAAAAAGACAATAATCTTATTTATCCTTTTAATTGTCAGTTTTTGTAACAAAAAAGGTATGTAATCAGTGATGTTTATTTTTTCAGTTTGTTTATCCTCATGTAGATATAGATAAGTTAAAAGCAAGTCTGGCCCACTATTTAAGTGGGCTCAAAATTTTACAAAAATCAGATGGGTCCTGTGCATTTGCACCTTCAACCCATGTCTAGATCGGGGCTGGTTAAAAGTAGAGTAGCAGATAATTGTATGAAGAACAACAGTAAATCGTTTTTTTCTTTTGAAAAGTTAGATTACTACTAATATTAAGGAGAACAACAAACATGTTTGAAACACAAATAACCGAAATCACTCTAAGAAGCTTTAATTCGAGCAACACAGCTCAAGTGATTTCGAATTAACCAGACAATTTTCTCTTAGTCTCATTGAAAACTAGAATGATATTGATCGATGTATGAAAGAAGCAGATGATCCAAAACCAATGCAACAGATGACTGTATGGAGATCACTAAATCCGTTATGAAAAGTGGAGCTCAACACCCAACAAACTGAAATCACCCAAACAAAACTTGGAACTCGAGTAATGCATGCAGCTACGTCTATTTCAAATTGAGCATACGGTGATACGATTCTATTTTCGTTTCATCTTGAACTATAATCACTTCAACGCATATGGTAACTTTTGCATACGAGAATCTCTGTAAGAGTTACACAATCAATTAAATATACAAGAAAAACTGAATATTTCACTACGAACGATTTTTGTTGCTAACATTAAATGTTTTGAAGATGGTGACTCTTCGAAATTTTAAAAAAGCTTCCGTAACAATTATCATTGGACCATCGTTCATCGTTGATACAATGATATATAATAGGTAACATGGTCAGGTATTGGGAAATAGTAGCACCACCGCGACTTGTGTTAAAATCTCAGAGACGAAAGCCAGTCACGAACCGAGCGATTCCAGCAAAATCAGAAACTATCCTCAAATCAGAGAAAGTGTCCTTGAGATCATTGGTCATGTAATCTACGATCATCTTGCTTTGCTTCTCTCCATTAGTCTGCATCATCATAAATCAATAGGATTCCATCATTCACGGAGGATGTGATTATTGGTACACATGCAACGATCTTCAAACTAAATGAACACCCACACAAAACAATTTGCTCTTATATAATGAGAAAATGATACACTTGATCTTTTAGTAGCAATCTTAATCTTCTTCAAAACCAAGTCGGTTTTCGAGAGAGAAAACCACGAAATCCCAACTTTCTTAAACTGCGATATCTTAATGAAAGAGTTAGGAAAACCCAAAAATGATTGTATCTTCGGACTCAAAGAACACTCACACAAAACAATTCACTGTTACAAAATTATGAAAAAGGCCAAGCAATATACCTCGAAAACGAAAAAGCCACCCCGTTTAAGCATCCGCGAAGCCCCGTGACAGAGATGAAGAAGACTATCAGTCCCATCGATACCACCATCCAACGCAAGTTTCGGTTCGTGTCTACCAACTTCAGCTTGTAGGCCTGGAATGTCATCAGTTGGTATATATGGTGGATTACTGACTAGCCCCACAAGTTTTCCTTCGACATCTTTCAATGGCTCAAACCAAGATCCTTCTCTTACCTCAACCATCCCCTGGACACAGCAAAACTTATCATAATTGTAAGAAGAAACCAAAACTGAATAATGTTGGCATCAAAACCACGATCCTTCCCTTACATCAATCATCTCTTAGATATATCATAAATCAAACTGAAGAATGTTGCAGGAGAAATTCTTCAATCCACGTTCTACTGGTTCAACTACCAAATCCTCAATCCATAACAAAATTTTGATTTTGAAAGATCACAAATTGGATGAATACGACTGATAGATTTTGTCATCATTATTCCCTTTCTCTTCAGTTGAAGAACGATTAGGTTTTACATGAAAATCTACTGACCTCAAGGCCGTATCTCTGAACATTGTTTCCGGCGACGGCGATCGCCACCGAACTGAGATCTGTGGCTATAACTTTCCCACGGCTTCCCAAGACTTTCGCAACGCCGATCGCAATTGCGCCGCTTCCTGTCCCGAGATCGGCCCAAATACCTTTCTTAAACCATTCATCTCTCGTTACCAGCTCCTCCACCATATCTACGATCAGTTCCGTCTCCGGTCTTGGAATAAGAACACCTTCCTCGACGCACAGCACCAGGTCTCTCCAGTGTTCGCATCCGACGACGTACTGAAACGGCCACCGCTTCTCAATCCTCTGCCGCCATAAATCGTAAAGCTCCTCCAGAGACGCTCTCAATTTCACACTCTTCTCGCCTTCGTCCGCGATTTCCCTTCTGTGAATCACCGGATGATCGTCTATGATCGAGTCTTCGATCAGCCATTTTAGCTCACGGAGGAGAGAGAAAGAATCGAGGACATCTTCAGAATTGGTCGAAGAATTCTCTACGGAGGAGGCCAGATCTTTCGCCCAGTCGTGCCATTTCCAAACCTCCGACAAAGGAGTTGCGTGCGACGGCGTTCTAAGGAACAGCGGAACCTTGGGAGTAATACTGAGAGAATTTGACGCCGGAGAAGATTTTTCCTCTGCAAACGATGCGCATTGCGGTGGTTCTCTCGCCGGAGAAGATGGGCAAGTGAAGGAGCGAAGAGGTTTAGCGGCAGAGAGCAAAGAGGTAAACCGAGAGCTTGGAAAGATTCTTATCATTTCAAGGTTTTGGCCGCACCAGCAGACCAAAACGGTTTATAAGTATTTCCGACTAAACCGGATACTGCGGCATACAATTGTATATCAGAGACTCGATTCTATTTCCAGTTTGGGTTAAGCCGGTTTTTGAATCGAGGATTGAAATGCGATTTACAGGGACTCTAGGGGGCCTAAAGGATAATTAACAAAAGTTCTTCTTACTTTCGTTTTGCGGCTCTTTGAGACGACAGATCTCTGGAGCACATCAAACATGAGCTTAACGCTTCTTCAAGGTTATTCTTCTGCAGAAGAAGAAGATGCAGAGGAGAGAACTATTGGGGATTACGAGAACTCCGAGGAAGGTGAAGATCATGGCGTTCAGAGATACGGATCGTCTTCTGTGTTCGATTTCTCTGCATCCCACTCCGCTAAAGACTCCGGCCTTCCTTCAGCTAACGACGTTTTCTCTCAGGTCATCATTCTCTTTGACTTTCTCACCCCAGAATTCATCGAAATTTGTGGTGAAATTGAATGATTTCTTATGATAGATGATGTAAAGTTACTTGGATCTGTAAGTTTCCTGTGATTGAAATTTAGGGTTTTTTTTCCGGGAGAAACGACAAAATTTTAGATTTCCGATTATAGGGAGCTCGAGACTAAGTGGTTTCTGGAGGTCTAAAAACGTTAGAGAGATGTTCAGATAGTGAAACCTGTTTGGTTTCCTTGGCCTTGCAAGTCTATAAACTTGTTGGTTACTTGAAAATCTTATAGTAACTGATGCTTTGCTTCTATGGAATTTTGCAGATTTCTGGGCCACCGGAGTTTCTAAACAACCGTACGGAAGCGGATGAAGAAGCTTCAGCTAGAGATGCAGAACATGCAAAGCGTATTAACCGCAAAAAGAAGAAAGTTAAACCAAAAGGTACCACAACTTGTTTTCATCTTTGTAGCATTTTGGTTATTTCGAATTTGAAAAGGTTCATCTTTTGATGATGCTGAAATGTGTGCCAACAAAAGTTGTGCAGCCAATGCCAAATTTCACATCCTTAGGTTTAGGTTCACAATATTATGGATCAATAACTCGAAAAATAGATGTGAAATGTGAATTTTTCTTCAGAAGCTTGTTTTGGTACTTTAAGCATAGACATTGTTATAGAGCAAACCAAGCACTTTGGGTTGTAATCTCTGTCTACTGTGGGTTTCGCGGTTCTGTTTATATCTCAATCCAAATGCTGAGGCATATTGGCCTTGTAGGTGTTGTCATGGAAGCAAAACCTCAACTAGTAGGAATCCATGAGAGAGTAAGAAGCGATATCGATGCACCACCATCTTCAGAGAGTGATGAAAAGCGGATATCTACTGCAACCAATCCAAACGCAGAAGAAGCTGCAGATCTCTTGAGGTATGAATGACTCTTATCTCTTCTTCGTTCTTTGGCACAATCTGAGCTTGATTATGGTTTGTTTGATAAATTTAGGATGTGTCTGCAATGCGGCGTACCAAAAACATATACAAGCGCGAGAGGAATGGTATGTCCGGTTTGTGGTGACCGGCCATTACCGGACTTGGACGCCAAGAAAAAAGGCTCTACGATCAAAGATAAAGAGAAGAGCAAAAGAATGAGAGGACAATCCTCTCACGCTTCTTGGAAAAGTGAAACCGAGATGCAACTTAGGCAACATTTCGATTAGAATGTTTCGAATCTTTCTTTCTCCTTTTACTAAGCTTGTGACACAATCCACAATTACTGGAATTTTCCAGAACCACAAAACCATTATTGGAAATCAAAATCCTAAGTTTCTTAGTAATTGATTAAAAAAAAAAGGGAGCAGAGCAAATTCACAACAGGATAGTAGGCATTACAAAAAATAAAAAAAACTAACATCTTTATGTACAGAAATGGCTACGTGTCTCTACTTCTTCCTCTACTTAACTTGAACATATTACAAAGGCAAGAACATGTCTCAAGACCCGGTTCGAGCAACCAAGTGTACATTCAGATTCGAACCGAAATCCAAACCAGAAAATTATCCCAACACTTAAACCCAACTGTGTTACAAAATCCATGATTCTAATGAAAGAAACAGTCAGGACTTTGGTAACTAACCTGAGCAATTTCGGTGAGCCAAAATCAAGATTAGTGTTAACAACCATATCTCGAATGCTTCAGCACTGAAAGACCCAGTTTTTGGTTGAAATCATTATTTGTTGTCACTTGCTACAAGTTCTGTTTCGGTTCTAAGTTCTGGAGTTTCCTCTTGCTTCTCTATCCTCAGGCTCGGACTACTATTGGGCTGAGGAATCTGTGGACATTAAAATGACTTAAATGAGGCACTGTGCAACACAGTTTGCAAGTTTGAATGGCTGTGTGAGAATTCAGGGTTTGTTTAAATTACCATTGGATGAGATTTATAAGAGAGAACATCGTTATCTGATGAAAGAGATGAGTCTGAGGGCCTGTGAAATAGCAAATGAGCTATGGATCGGTCTATCGGGTTTGTATCAGTTTCCATATCCATGAATCCAACGTACCTGGATGAGACCAAATACAGATATCAAAGATAGAATCTACACGAATTGAAAGATGAAAACCCAACAGGATATTGAGGATGAACATATTGGAAAGTATGCAGTTGGTGCTTGCTTACTTGTCTGTTTCACCAGTCTTGAGATGCGAGCATGCACCTTTCTCCCGTCTGTTTCCACCATTTGGATTCATACAATTATGTCTCTTCCCTGCACTTTTTGCCAATCGGTATAAGCTGTCTCTTATGCAAAGCTTTGTCCCAACATCCAACTGGAGCAAGCAAAGTGCACATCAACCAAGTAAACAAATGTACACGTAAATTTATTAAGATATACACACTTTGATATCAATCACAAAGGAAGAGCAAACTTTTACCAATACCCTTCAGAGCTCACAGGACATTCTTTTCCTTATATCATCCATTATCTATTGACAAGTCGTACCTGTTCTATAACATGTTGAAGCTGGCGAAAACTTGTTGCTTCCAGTGAAATGTCATCCACAACAGAGCTAACAGAGGAACTTTCCTGCATGTTTGATGTTTCCAATTCACCTGCAGCTTTTCTGTGGCCATTCTCAATTCCGATCTTCTGGATAGGAGCAGCACCAGGAAACTCCATTGGGTTTGTCTTACTACTATTCCTGGTACTTGCAGCAAAAGAAGGAGGCATATTTTTCCCCGGCTGCAAGTTAACTCTCTTTTCGAAGCCCTTCCTACACCGATCATCAACAGTTGGACCTCGTAAGCTCTCGACAGATTGTGCCTGATTTGATGTGAATGACTCATTTGAAGCAGAGGAAGGATTGGATTTGCTCTCATTTTTGATACCAGATTTAGTTTCACATGCTGATACTTGATCTGAAGGCTGCTCACAATTGAAATGTGAGTATGGAACACCTGGCTGTTGGAATGCAGAAGGAGGGTAATACTGGTTTGTGTCCATTATTTCTCTGGAAATACCACTATGTTGTAAAGTAAAACTGTTATCCGAGTACCCATCACTTTTGCCATCCAGATGATGAAGATGATCAGTCTGCTTCTTTCCAAGATTAGCCTGTAAAACAAAACAAAAAGTTCACAGTTATGAAATTGCTGGAACACTAGCAAGACTTCAGCATTTGGAAATATTTAGCTAATAGAATATCTAATGACATTAAAATGTGAAAAGCGTCATATCTAAAGAACTAACAGAGGAAAACATGTAATGTATGTCAAACATGCAGTAACTAGCCAAAGTCATCATACAAGGCAACATCCCATGTAATGTGGTGGCATGTGCCTTGGAGGCCGCAAACATTGTGAAATAAAAAATTGACTAACCTCTTCATGGAGCATCAATATATCCTTCTTTTGTGAACTTGTATCAGATACATTTTCTGATGATTTTCCTTGAGCTGAACCGCCCAAAACGGTATATCCATATTCATCTTCAACAGCATGGTTGGACTCACTGTTGTTCAAAAAGTCTTCAACCTGCAACATAGGGGTTCTTTGATTTTCCAACATTATATCTGGTTTTATATCATCTGTCATCACAGCTTCTGTATCCTCATTTGGCTGAGCAGAAGAGAACCAGTACAAGTCATCTTCATTGTTAAGACTATCCAAGCCGAAAGTTGAGTCACAACTCCTGTAGCGTCCAAAAAAAACATATGTAAGCTCAGAACAGTGTTACCATGTTTCTCCTGTAATGGACGAGCCCCCAATGTGTAAAGAGAATCTCTTAAAGAGAATATCTAATTGTTACCTAAGCATATTGTCCACATCCTCAAAATTTCCTAGGTCACCCCAGCCATAGAAGAGATCATTGCTTTCTTTATCTCCATTATTCAAAAAATTGAGATTATTTTCAGCATCTGGCATGTTGTTGAGGGAACAATTATAAGAGCTATCATGTGTTGCAGCGGAACTGTCACACAGCATGGGATCCGCAAAGCAGAAATTCTCAACCACCTCGACGTGGCCACCGTTGAAACCATGATCTGAAATGTTTGTATCCTCCAATGTCATATCCTGAACATCTTTGCCTGATCCCGCATCACGAGAAACCGGAGAGCCACCACTATTTTTCTCAGGCCAGGGATTTCTTCCTAACATATCTCCCTCCCTCTTGATAAAAGTATTACTCTTTAAATGGTTTGTTCCGCTACCCATATCTTCATGTCTTCGTTTCTTCCTGCTACTAACTAGAACTGGAAACTGACCTCCATCCTCATACGCTGAGTCTGGAACTATACCATCATCGTCCCCATGATATTCATCCGAACTTTTACCGTCTAGCTGAACAAAATAAAAAAAAACTTCAGCCACCAATTAAAATCCTGCGATAGCAGGTCGAAGAAAAAAAAAAGATAGTGAAACATCAAACCGATTAGAATAACAAAGAATTCCCAAACCTGGAACACAGAACACATCCAAGTGGTAGCTATAACAAGAAGTATAATATGAAATGGCAGAATTTTCCTTCAATATTTTAACAAGATTTTGAATCCACTAGCAGTGAGAAATTCACAACAATTATTTCCCTGGGAACATACAAGAAGAGAAACAACGAAAGCTCTATATCCATAGTCAAGATCATAATCTCAAACAGGTCATTCAGAGCATGCCCTCCACCAATAGTCATCTTTTTCATGATTCTTGGAAAAATGCAAGTAAACCCGACCAAATTTTTTATGAGTTCATCAAATACCTTGAATAAGAATATAGTGCTAAACAGACAGAAAATCTTCATCAGCCCTCACTAACTAAAGAGTATTATCATCAAGAGAGACGTCTGTAGCAATGCTACCAAGATACCAATATATTATCGATAATTGTTTTGAGAATGGCAACATGGCAGCAGAGCCCTCAGTGATATACAGTGAAATGTCTAGACATTCAAAAGAAACAGACAAAACAAATCACCAAAACAGAAAAATGATAGACAATAGAGCCTTGAGTAGAGACTTTCAAAGCTAATATGTGAATAAACAAAGAGCCTTGAGTAGAGAATATGTTATGCTAATTGGAACATTCTACCCATATGAATGCGCTACTCCAACCTAAGTGAGCTTGCATTTCAAATGATCAACATCTCATATAACAAAGAGAAAGTCAGTAGCCTACACACATGTCTCCCCTAAAAAATAAAAATTGACGTTTGCTAATATCACAAGACCATATGATAGATTTCAAGAAAAAAATATGCATTTAAACGATTGTAAATCACCTCACCTCATATATGCACAACTCCGACATTCCTCCCAACTTCAAGACTCTTTAATCACCACTAAAATCATGCACATTATCCCGATATGTCATCTCTATTGCAACACACGCAACTCCAACAACTAGTTCTGGTTCTGGATAAGAAACATAAGATATTAAGCAGCTGGAGAAGGTTCCAATAATAGAGATATGGATGCCAGTATATAGGAAAATTCGATCTTTTAATCCAGAATCAAAACCCATGAATCTCCAAACCCCTAAAATCCACACATCCTTTCCTACTATTCAAGATTCCAAAAGGTAGACTCAAATTCTACAGCCAAAAAGTCAAATCTCATAGCAAGCCTATTAAGAGACAAAAAATCTCATTCACACTTGCTTACTCAACCAGATCGATTCTCCCATCTTACGGTTTCCATTTCACTCCTGATAATGGTTTATATCACAACAAGAAGCACAAGGAAAAAGTAGAGAAATACAGTTCATCAGATGGTAGAAATCATCCATATTGTGTTAGTATATCTCTAGCAAGATCGAGTGAACCAATTATTAAGGATTTAGTTGAACGTTACTAACCTATTATCACTACAATCGAAAGCTGGGAGAGTAAAACAAACAAAAAATGCAAAAGCCAAAAAAAAAAAAATCGAATCTGAGAAATCCTCAGCTGCTATTCAATCATTGAGCATAAGAACCACGAATTCAAATAAAATCCAATCGAAACAGATTCCACAAAACGTAAGAACGATCAAACCCGTAGAGTCTCAACCAAATATACTCACCTGTCAGGCAGATGCTTCCACTCGCAACTCCAGAAAACTTCAACCAGAACAAAAAACGGCAGATTCCTAGCGATTGTATCGAAGCTAGATCGGAAAAAAAAACTAAGAAAAGCTTTGTAGGACTTTCTAGAGATGTTGGGCAGAAGACGATGAATGCTTTCCTAATTTTTGTTTTTGTTTCGGGAGAATCAAAAGACAAGTGACCATGATGTCGACACGTGGCAACTCAATCAAAAGCTTTAACGGGCTGGGTTTAATCCGTGGACGAGAGAGCAGTGTGGGATCCCTATCACTTCCAGTGATATTACTGGTACACGTCATTAGTATGTTCTCGAAACTGGACTCGTGTTCTCATCTTATTGGCTTAAATTTAGTACTGTGTCGTAATGATACATGAGCTTTAATTTACTGCTCGTGACTAAACTTTTCATTGTTACACCCCTTTTGTTTATACATTTTCCCCATTAGACCATCCTCACTAGCTAGGGAATGTGGGTGTTTTTCTATACAGTAGGAAGGCAAATAAAAAAAGTAAGGAGGAAGACAAATTTTCCCTTCGTGTGAAATTAGGTTATGGGTCCCACATCCTTCTGATGTGGTGACCTATGATTGGTTACTTTTTTTTTTTTTTTTTTTTAAATGCTATTTTGTTTCAATAATTAATCAAAAATTAAAATAAAAATCACACCATTATTTTTTATTTCTTAACATCTATAAATAGAGACTAGGTTTATTTCATTTGGACACCAAAAAAAATCTAAAGTTTTAACACTCTCTTTACATTTTTTCTCCTACATTTTCATTCACTTTCGTGTTTTTTTTTCTTTCAGTTTTCAACATCCTTATGGATCCTTCTCGTAATCACAATTTCCTACCAAATTATGGTTTTCCAAACCCTCAAAATCCAAACATACAACCACCAAATCCAAATACACAATTCCCAGAAAATCCTATTTATTAATTAACTCTAATTAAAATGAGTATATTATTTTTTATTGGGCAATTCTATAAAATAGCACCAAAAAACTTAAAGTTCAATAATTTAGCACCCAATGGTGAAAATCCCAAAATTAGCATTCATTAAAAGGGAAAAAGACTTATGTATCCTCTATTATACTCTAAAATCAATCATTGATAACCCAAACAAAACAAAAAAAATCGAAGATGCTGATTCTCCTTGTTCACATTGACCGGTTCAGAGAGAAATCCTTAACCGAATTTTTGGATCGGTGGTTATCTCTATTGAGTGAAGGGAGCTTCACATCGGCGAGCTTGTGACGAGATCCATGGCGGCAATTTCTACGTTCTTCCTTCTCTTCCTCATACCCCTTGTCCCACTCTCGCTTCTCGTTATCTTGGCCTTAATCGTACGTACGCCCTCGTCCCATCCGAATCCCAATCAAGTCACGTCACGTCTTCATCACCGGCGGATCTAGCGGCATAGGTCTTGCTCTCGCCCAACGCGCCGCTTCCGAGGGTCCTCGCGTCTCCATCCTCGCCCGATCCGCCGGAAAGCTCGAGGAGGCCAAACAATCTATCAAGCTCGCCACTGGTGTTGAAGTCGCCACGTTTTCCGCCGACGTTCGCGATTACGACGCCGTGTCGAAGGCGATTGACGAATCGGAGCCGATCGATGTGTTGATTGTAAATCAAGGCGTGTTTGTGGCGAAGGAGCTGGATAAGCATAGTCCAGAGGATCTGGATCTAAATAGCTAAGTTTGTCCCAATGTTGTTATCAAGGACATTTATTGAGTGTTATATAGCTGGTATTGAGATTACGTTTTTTTCCCATGATTTTCTTTTCAGGTTGTGATGGTTTCTGTGTTGTCTTTGTCTTCTTCTTTTATCGGAAGATTTCTTGGTGTTCGAATATATCTATTTATCATTTCAGGTAAATAACAAAGTTGAGTCGATGATCAAGCTTGTTGAAGATATTCTATTTAATGATCCAAAGTCGATTTGCCGACCTTTGTTCCCATCCCAACACCTTACTAAATCAACAAGAAACATAAAAAGTATGATTTCGCTTAAGTCATGAAGAGACGAACTATAAATGATTATATTACCTGTTGATTTTCATGCGTAAATGAAGCATCCGAACATGTGTTGTTGTTTGCCTACACAAAGAAAGAAAGATACAAATGTTGAAATAATTCTTTCTGGAAATTCAACGTATTTAGGAAACATTTAAGAACATATATAACATATTTAGGAAAGCCTTCCTCAATCAACAAGAAAGATAAAAAGTATGATTTCAAAGTCATGCAGAGATAAACTATAAAAGACTATATTACATATTGATTTTCATGCGTAAATGAAGCATCCGAACATATGTTGTTGTTTGCCTACACAAAGAAAGAAATATACAAATGTTGAAATGATCCTTTCTGGAAATGCAACGTATTTAGGAAACATTTAGGAACATATATAACGTATTTAGGAAAGCCTTCCTAAATCAACAAGAAACAGAAAAAGTATGATTTCAAAGTCATGCAGAGACAAACTAAAAAAGACTATATTACATGTTGATTTTCATGCGTAAATGAAGCATCCAAACATGTGTTGTTGTTTGCCTACACAAATAAAGAAAGATACAAATGTTGAAATGATCATTTCTGGAAATGCAACGTATTTAGGAACCATTTAAGAACATATATAACGTATTTCGGAAAGATTTCCTAAATGAACAAATGATGAAAACTGATCATTTCTTGAAAATGAAACGTATTTAGGAACATATATAACGTATTTCAGAAAGTCTTCTGAAATGAACAAATGATGAAAAATGATCCTTTCTTGAAAATGAATCGTATTTAGGAACATATATAACGTGTTTCAGAAAGACTTCCTAAATGAACAAATGATGAAAACTGATCCTTTCTTGAAAATAAAATGTATTTAGTAACATATATAACATATTTCTGAAAGACTTCCGAAATGAACAAATGATGAAAACTGATCATTTTTTGAAAATGAAACGTATTTAGGAACATATATAACGTATTTCGGAAAGTCTTCCGAAATGAACAAATGATGAAAAATGATCCTTTCTTGAAAATGAATCGTATTTAGGAACATATATAACGTATTTCGGAAAGACTTCCTAAATGAACAAATGATGAAAACTGGTCCTTTCTTGAAAATGAAACGTATTTAGGAACATATATAACGTATTTTGGAAAGTCTTCCGAAATAAATAAATGATGAAAAATTTAGGAACCATTTAGGAACCATTTAGGAACATATATAACGTATTTCGGAAAGACTTCCTAAATGAACAAATGATGAAAACTGATCATTTCTTGAAAATGAAATGTATTTAGGAACATATATAACGTATTTCTGAAAGACTTCCGAAATGAACAAATGATGAAAAATGATCCTTTTTGAAAATGAAACGTATTTAGGAACATATATAACGTATTTCAGAAAGTCTTCCGAAATGAACAAATGATGAAAAATGATCCTTTCTTGAAAATGAATCGTATTTAGGAACATATATAACGTATTTCGGAAAGACTTCCTAAATGAACAAATGATGAAAACTGATCATTTCTTGAAAATGAAATGTATTTAGGAACATATATAACGTGTTTCTGAAAGACTTCCGAAATGAACAAATGATGAAAAATGATCCTTTTTTGAAAATGAAACGTATTTAGGAACATATATAACGTATTTCGGAAAGTCTTCCGAAATGAACAAATGATGAAAAAATGATCCTTTCTTGAAAATGAATCGTATTTAGGAACATATATAACGTATTTAGGAAAGCTTTCCTAAATGATGAAAAATGATCCTTTCTGGAAATGAAACGTATTTAGGAACCATTTAGGAACATTTATAACGTATTTAGGAAAGTCTTCCTAAATGATGAAAAATGATCCTTTCTGGAAATGAAACGTATTTAGGAACATATATAACGTATTTAGGAAAGCTTTCCTAAATGATGAAAAATGATCTTTTCTTGAAAATGAATCGTATTTAGGAAGATATATAACGTATTTCGGAAAGACTTCCTAAATGAACAAATGATTAAAACTGATCTTTTTTTGAAAATGAAACGTATTTAGGAACATATATAACGTATTTCGGAAAGACTTCCTAAATGAACAAATGATGAAAAATGATCATTTCTTGAAAATGAAATGTATTTAGGAACATATATAACGTATTTCTGAAAGACTTCCGAAATGAACAAATGATGAAAAATGATCCTTTTTTGAAAATGAAACGTATTTAGGAACATATATAACGTATTTCAGAAAGTCTTCTGAAATGAACAAATGATGAAAAATGATCCTTTCTTGAAAATGAATCGTATTTAGGAACATATATAACGTATTTCGGAAAGACTTCATAAATGAACAAATGATGAAAACTGGTCCTTTCTTGAAAATGAAATGTATTTAGGAACATATATAACGTATTTCTGAAAGACTTCCGAAATGAACAAATGATGAAAAATGATCCTTTTTTGAAAATGAAACGTATTTAGGAACATATATAACGTATTTCGGAAAGTCTTCCGAAATGAACAAATGATGAAAAATGATCATTTCTTGAAAATGAATCGTATTTAGGAACATATATAACGTATTTAGGAAAGCTTTCCTAAATGATGAAAAATGATCCTTTCTGGAAATGAAACGTATTTAGGAACCATTTAGGAACATTTATAACGTATTTAGGAAAGTCTTCCTAAATGATGAAAAATGATCCTTTCTGGAAATGAAACGTATTTAGGAACATATATAACGTATTTAGGAAAGCTTTCCTAAATGATGAAAAATGATCTTTTCTTGAAAATGAATCGTATTTAGGAAGATATATAACGTATTTCGGAAAGACTTCCTAAATGAACAAATGATTAAAACTGATCTTTTTTTTAAAATGAAACGTATTTAGGAACATATATAACGTATTTCGGAAAGACTTCCTAAATGAACAAATGATGAAAAATGATATTTTCTTGAAAATGAATCGTATTTAGGAACATATATAACGTATTTCGGAAAGACTTTCTAAATGAATTAATGATTAAAATTGATCTTTTCTTGAAAATGAAACGTATTTAGGAATATATATAACGTATTCCGGAAAGACTTCCTAAATAAAAAAATGATTAAAACTGATCCTTTCTTGAAAATGAAACGTATTTAGGAACATATATAACGTATTTCGGAAAGTCTTCTGAAATTAACAAAAACAGAAAACGATATTTCCTGTAGATTTCCATGCTTAAATGAAGCGTCAGAACAAATGTGTTGTTGGTTTGTCTACACAAAGAAATAAAGAAATATTCAAATGATGAAAGCTGATAGATTGTAACATCAGAACAAATGTGTTGTTGTGTTGTTGTTTTGTCTACACAAAGAAATAAAGAAATATCTTCTTTTTGCCAACACTTTTGTATGTTAATACTACATTTGTTTGCTTATAGATTGTAGCAGCTACATATTCCAGAGTGACTAGGGAAATTGAGATTTAAACTTTTTATTTCTTCTGGTGAATTGATCATCTTAGTCCGGCTGGAGCTGTTAGACTGCCTTCTCATGGTCTTCCCATGGCTCTCTGGGCAAGAGTCCCATCGTAATCCTAAACCCAAACGTAAACCCAAACGTAAGTTCCATTTTAGCATGAATGAAGCCAACACAAAGATTACTTGTTTTTTTTGGGTGAATATAAGTATAATTTGAAAGTTACCCGTTTCTCGAAAGAACTATCCTGCGAGTCAGCTATCTTGTCTGCAATTCCATAGTCAATGGCTGCTTGTGCTTGAAGATATTTAGGTCGCTTGATGTCCTCATTGATCTGCTCTTTGGATTTGCATGTTCCCTTAGCTAGCAGCTCGATGTAGTACTCAGTATTTGCATCAAGTTCGTTGGTCTACCAGAGGATTATTCATTACAGTACATGTGAAGAATTGGAGGGGAAGTACATAAAAGGGGTAAAAGAATGTGAATGCCACCTTTATCCACATATCTATTGCAGCTCCGCTCGATCTGTTTACTTTTGACAGATACAATTTTGCTGCACCATTAACCATCAAAACTTAGAAACTTCCACAAGTGGACAATAGGTAACAATATGCATATCATGATCTAAATGCTAGGTTAAAGTACAAATGTTTGAGAGAAGAGAACCATACTTGATGAAAGTGGCTGTACGACTCTTTCATCAAGTGACTAACCATAAATGATCTCGAGTTTCTTTGTCAAAGCAAATTAGTGAAACCAAAACAAAAACAGCAAAGCCTCACGGATCTTTGAGATATAAGACAAAACCACCCACGCTAGTGTAGACCAATCACAGTACTCTTGTAGTCTTTGGAATTGGCCGTAAAATCTGAGGTAAAGAAAACTCTGAACAAGGCAATAAAAATAGAAAACAATAATGAGGAGCTTAAGCATACGAATCAGAACAAAATTCCCCTCGCAAGTCAAATCAAGGAAACTAAGAAAACGTCCATCACCAAAGACATCAAGGGCAGCCAATTCCACACCAATCGGAACAAATTCTAACAATAAGCATATGAATCATCCAACGATTCATCCGAACAACAGCGAGAAGAATCAATTTCAAACGACAAGAAAGGATTTTCACGCAAGCTGAAAAGAAGGGATCGAAAAACCTGAGAAGCTCGTAGCGAGAGAAACTGAGATGATAAAAGTGACTAACCATTGTTGAAAAGAGCCGAATCACACGTTCTCGTTCTGATAGACACGAATCTGCTTCACGAGAATCTCGTTCGTTTCAGCCATCGGAGAAGAAGATGATGACGACGGCGATGGTGAAGTGATTCTTTGAGTCGTGCCTGAAATAGATGATGATTGATGATGATCGAGAGATGATCGGTGATGATTGATGAGATCGCAAAATAGATGATCAGCGATGATTGATGAGATCGCTAAATTCCCAGATCTTAGATCGGGAGAGAAAGAAAAAATTTTGGGTAAATTTCTTTTGTATTTTATTTTAATAATAAATGCAAGTAAACTAAGGATAAAATGGTCTTTTGGGTCTTTAATGAATGCTAAAAATGGGGCTTTTTTATTAGGGTGTTAGTTTGGTCAGAAAGTTTTCAAAATGTGCTATTTTGATCAATTTCTCTTTTTTATTTATTAATTAACTCTAATTAAAAAAACAATTATATATTAGTTATAAAATATAATTTGTGTGATTATAAATATATTAATCGTAATAGTATTTATAAAATGTATAACATATATAAAATAATTAAGATAAAATAAAATGAGTTATATATATGATGGAGTGATGTGGAGGAAAGAGAAAATGAGTTGGAGGAAAGAGAAAACGATTTGCCTTCCTACTGTGGAGTTGGGTGTGAATTGTTGGAAGGGAATGATGTGGAAGGAGAATAAAATGATGTGGAAAGAATATTGGAAGGGAAATTTGCCTTCCTACTGGAGATGGTTACGCCAATTAAAAAAAAAAAAATCCCCATTGTGTTGGCTTTCAGATAAAAATTGTCAAACAATTAATTTATCAGTAATCAATTTTGAAAAGCCTACGAAATGTAAATGACTTTTTGAGTGATGATTGATTGCTCTCCACAAAACTTCCCGTTCATAAACGTTAAATAAAAGAAAATACATTGTTTACCTCATTTATGAAGCATTTTAGGTTGGAGTCGAATTTGCAACATTGTCTCATTTTTATTTGGTGATGATTACTATTTTAGAGTGATGATCGCTATTTTAGAGTTTTTTTTTTTTTTATCGAGAAAAAAATTGGATCAACAAAAATTCTGAGTTTAGAAACTATATATGAACGAAAAATCATTGAAAATACATTGCTTGATTTTTATGTTTTTGTCATTTGCAAATGATTTCGGATGGAAAAAAAAACGAAATAGTTTTTATTTGGTTTGGTACGATTTCGGATATGATAATTTTGATTCGGTTGGGTTTATGTAAACTGAACACTCATAGTTTGAGCTTGGGCTTCTTTAACTAAGCCCAAAGAATATTTTGATTGTTTTTCCTGACCGATCTGCGAGTCAAGTTGACTCTCCGGGTGGAGAAAAAGGAGATCCTCTGATCGTCCGATGGAGGAGCAGATCGGAGGGAGCGAGGATAGATGGAAGGGATCTTTAGAGAACATAACGGAGATGGCATCGAATCTCGATTCTCTTCAGAAGCTTCTCCTCAAGAAAGCTGTCTTCGTAGAAGAATACACTTTCGCTAGAGCCTCTCTCGTCTCCGAACAAGCCCGAACAATCAAGGTCCGTTAATGCCATTTTCCGATGATCGATTTGGAGTTTATAGAGGTTAATAGGCTGCAATTTTTCTTTCTTTTCGTGGATTTTGAGGATTGCCTCAGCGATCTATGGGTTTGATCGTTCGATCTGGTTGATCATGTCTGTTCGCCTGTGATTTGTGGATTTGATTGTTTGATTTGGTTGATCTTCTGAGACATCGCCCTTTTGGTTAGGTTTAGCTCAGTGTAATATAGTAGAATTGCTTAAGATGGTGAATTTCGAAACTCATAGTGGTATTGTGTTATCTGGGGAGCTCAGAGATTAGAAACGTGGTGCCTTGATCACTAAAATGCACCAAACCAGATATCCTGATCACTAGTAACTCTTTGGATTAGTGATTACCACATTGTTGTTTTATGATTCTGGCTTTTTTGGATAGCAAATTGAGCTTGTAGTTCGATTTTGTGGTCTATTGATGATCGCCAAATCCTGAAAGGCTTGACCTTGAGGTTTCATTATGAAATGTTCAAGTTCAATAATGGTTGTTTCTGTATTAAACCAGAATTTTTCATGGTCTAAGCAAACAGACTGTTTATACTGTTTAAGATAAGTGATAGTTTCAGATTTTCTTTACTATTTTCAATGTTTTAGGTTCTTGAGCAAAGGGTAAAAACACTAGAAAGAGAACTAGATGCTGCCATTACAGCTGCTGCTCATGCTCGGTCTGAGAAACGCCAAGCTGAGTCCTCTCAAAAAGCTGCCGAATCAAGTGCCCAAGAGGTCACGAAAGAGCTCGAAAACACCACAAGTACGCACTTTTTAACTCATTCACAATTTATTATCAATGCGCTTCCTGGGTCGATGCACCAGTATTCTTGGGTTTGATTAAACGAGATTGTTTTGTTACTATTGTTTCAGAGGTTTTCAAGCTGCATATGGAAGAGCTTCGAGGGATGCAAGAACAGATATCGAAACGCGATAACGAGATTAAGCTCTTGGAAGCTATAATTCAAACGCTAGGCGGAAAAGAACGGTTGGGAAAAAGTGGCGTGAATGGATGATGAAGCGTTTATATTTCACTTGTAAAGTTTGTAACCTGAGTTTCTGTGTCATACATATACTCCTCTCAATAGATAAAATATTACATTGCCTAATTGGTACGTTGTTGCCTGGGTTTACCCAGAAATTAACTTTACATGGGCTTGGGCCTATAATAAGCCTGATGCTTTCGATTCTAATATGGCCTTAGATGACACACGTGTGCACTTTAACACACGTATGCCCCCATAGTGCTACGATGCCAGATTCAGAAACTCGCATCTCCAGCCGTGTGGAGCAAGAAACTGCATTAATTTTTTTTTTTTTTTTTTTTTTTTTTTTTTTTTTTGATTAATATGGGGTAATCCGGGGCTTGTTACACACCCGACTAATCCTCATAGGCCAGAGGAAGCCATGTTAAATCCGCTGTGGCCAAGGTGACTCGAACCCAGGTGGGGGAAGCCCACATAGATATTCCCTTACCACTGGGCCAAGACAACTTGGTTAACTGCTGATGAACCAATTTCTTATCCAATTTCCCTAAAAGGAGAATCAAAGAAACAAAAGAGGAAATTTAAAGCAGTGATGGGATGTCTTTAGCGTGTGGGTGTCTCTCTATATTATATAATTTTTTGTTAGAAACTTGTGTTAGATTATCTAATTTTGTAGAAACTCATGTAGATTATCTAGTTTTTGTTTTACTTAATTCAGTAAAGAAAAATACTAATGGATTTTTTGTTTGAGAACTTCTGATCGTATTTTGGTATGTACGTATTCTTGTATGAAAAGAAAATTTATTCTCCAAATAAAATACACAATTTATTTCCTAAAAATGAAAAATATAAACGTTAGCAGAAATACGATCATGAAACTTCCATTATGTTTATATTTTTCATTGGATCATGAAACTTCCATTATGTTTATATTTCGCCATTGGATTATATTTATATTTCACCATTGGATCATGATTTTAGTCAAATATATTTCACCATTGGATCATGAAACTTCTATTATGTTCTTTAAATCATGTGAATCGGAAGTATATAATCATATCGCGAATTTACTTTCAAAAAAAATTCATGAAACTAATGTATTATTTTCTCTATTTGAATGTCCGCCTTTATGGCTTGTAGACTATTTGTATCAACTTTTTATTATATAATAAAATCAAATATTATAAAAATAAAATATAGTTTTTTTCTTATTTCAACGGCTCAATTTAGTAAGGTAAAGAAAACAAAGAGCTAAAAATGGGATTGTAACTAAAATTAGTGACCATCATGTATTTGACTACATGAGAGTGAACCAAGGGAATACGTAAAGTAAATTAATGCAAAAGCCATTTGTTTACTTCACACTGCGGAAGTGGTTAAAATAATTTATGGCTAATAATTATCTTCTTACAAATTTTATTTGTACATTTGGAAGAAAGAAAGAACATAAACCCTTTTTGATCATGACAAAGAATCTGAATTTCATTTTCCGGTACCTAGTCAACTCTTTTCATGCATATTTTTTTTTTTTAAGTCTCTTGTCATGCATAACCATCTCTATCATATATATTTACCACCGGTTACTAGTCAACTCTTTTCATGCATATCTTTTTTTTTTAAGTCTCTTGTCATGCATAACCATCTCTATCATATATATTTGCCTGCAAGATGGTGAGCGAGTGGTAGGGTGAACTGCGAGACGAGATTAAACATTCGGATTCGTGTTCGATTTTCTTCTCTCGCTAATAAACATTGTTTTGTGGGAAGTCTGTCAGTTGGACATCTGTCCAATTGATTTACATGGTGGTTCATAATGCAGACGGTTGCACCCGCTATCACTTAGTCGGAAGGTATTAAACTTGAGACCTAGCAGTGTGGTACATATCTCTTACAGGGTCACTGAAGTCCACTCTGTAGTACTTAGATGCGTTCCTACTCGGAGCCAACTGGATAACCGATGGCGTATATATATAAAAAAAAATCCGATATACAAACAAATATTTTCGTAATCATGCAACTTTCTAAAAAATATCATAGAACGTTAGTTTACGCATAATTTTTAAAAAAATTCAGTAGTAATAATTGAAATTTGCAGTTAACCCCCAAAAAAAAAATATCAATATGATACCAAATTACCAATTATATTTTGAAAAAAAAATATTCTTGAAGTGATAGTTTTGATAATCATTTCTACGAGTATATCCAAAGCTTCCATAGATGAAATATTCCTACGAAATGCCAAAGTTTATTATTCCACTTTTAGCAAATATTAAAGCTTATCACTTCATTTTTTTACAAAATCCTTCACATGAATCAATATGTTCATGACCCCTATATGTATATATATGTGTCAGTGTGTGTGTGCATATTCAAGCAAGACTCAAAACACAACAACAATTAAAAAAAAAAATGTCCGAGAAGTTCCCTGATGTATTCACTTGGATACAAAACATTCCATAAATCACCAAATGGCACACAACTTCTCTTTCCTTTTGCATTTGTCCCTCAGCTTCTGATATCGCAAATTCAACGCTAAATCTCATTGCACAAAGAAACCCGAACCCTACAATCCCCAGTTTCTCCATCATCGTCCAATCCAATAATCATCCTCCTTTGTATCTTTGGACCTCTAAACAACAACTCAACATCAACCCAAACACACCAAACACACCAAACCCTTTTGATAAACAAACAATCATCTCCCTCCTCTTCAGTTTCGTTGAAACTATCTTAACATGTACCTCTAATAGTTCCAATTATACAACCATCAAAATACCTAAACCCGATTCAGAGATGATCAACGGTCTTGAAGACATATTCAACACCGTGATCCTCACCCTCTCGTTCGTCGTTTGCGTCTACGAAGCTCCTTTGTATCTCCGTGATGAAAACTGCCTCAATACCCTCAAGAACCATTTGGTTACTTCTCGTGCAAGGCAGGCGACAATATCTCTGGTGAAACTTCTAGGGTCTAACCTGGAAGAACAATGGATGAGATCGGCGTATCTAGCGATCACAAATTGGATCATTGAGCATCGTCGTTGTCAGTCCAACAAGACAACAATAACTACTTTGTTCTCTTACGCTGTTTCGGCGTATGGATTGTGGAAAGTGCAATTGTATTGTCCGATTGAAGCCATGGAAGTGGAGAGATCGAGCAACCCAATGGCTGATTCGAGATTGTTGTTCTCTCTCAAGTTTAATCAGCTCGAAGGTGTTATGCAGTTCAATCACAGAGTTGTAGTCAGAGACAAGTGGATCGATGTGGTTGTGAAGATAGATAACATCAGGTATATACATGTTTTTTTTTTGAATTGATAAAATCAAATTATTATCTTATTAGAAAATATATGTACACATATGCGATGTGATAAAGCTTGTAAACGTGAGACTGATGTCGAGAAAATGAGCAGGAGAACACGAGAAGCATTTCCCATCTCTGCAACTAACCCCAACTCTCCAAACCGAGTTCATAAGCGTTTCTGTTAGTAAATCATCAAACAACCCGAGACGAGAGTTCCAAGTCGAGAGATCTATAGAAGGCTCGTTCGACCCACCAAACTCGCTAAGCCTAAGAGTAGCGGGACGGGAAGCCTCGACCGTGACAATGACCCCGTGGAAATTTGAGCAGCCTGTGCTCGGCTACACGGCCAATCTAAACTGGATTTTGTATGATAGCAGCGTTGGAGGCAGAGAGGTTTTCTCGACGAAGCCATCGCGGGTTTCGATAATGAGCCCAAGGTCTTGGTTCAAAGATCGGTACGCAATGGTGTATCGATCATTTATGAGGAGAGGAGTGATATTTGCAGGGGATGAGTATGGAGAGAGTGTGGTGTGGAAGATTGGGAAAGGAGCAATGGGGAGAAGGATGGAGTGGGAGATTAAAGGTTCTATTTGGTTGACTTATTGGCCAAATAAGTATAAGACTTTCTACCACGAGACTCGAAGATTGGAGTTTACACAGCTTCTTCATCTCACCATTGCTTAGCCAAAACCAGTTTTACACAGCTTCTCCACCTTTGTACATGTAAAAATACAGATTTTTTTTGTTTTTCAAAACTTTTGATGAAGAAAGACTACTCTTAAACAAAAGAGCCAGAGATAAAGTGAAACTCAACTAAACGTGGATAAGAAACGAGGAAATTGATTACGATCCTTCCAAAATTGGATTCAAAACTGAGGGCAATCGACCAACGAAACCAAACCCTTCTTAGTTTTGACAACAAGTCAGAGACAAAGATGCTAACTATTTACGGTAAGGGAGATTCAGCAGATTGCTGCGATCGTCAGCTATCATCGCGCATGACATCTATCATCGATCATGACATCAATCATCTACGGTTTCATAAACAGCATCATCCATCATCGACATCATATCTACGGTTTCTTAAACAGCATCAACAGCTACAATCTCAACATGGTTGTGCCATCTTCCCAACTCAATTCTTTTCTCGAACCAGACTAGAAAAATCCAAGACAAGCCATGGAATGAGGTTAGCATCCTATGAATTCCAAACCATAATTCACTACGAAAACAAAGAAGATTCAACCAGACAAAGGTCTATTAAAGCTGTAAAATCTCAAACGTGACAATCCTTGCAGACAGACAACTAAGGAAGTCCCATTTATACTAAACTGGAAAGATCATCGCTGGAAACAAACATACAGTAGTAGTTTAGGGCACCTACGGAAAAGCAAGCAATACTACAGAGGGTAGAAGTTCCCATGCTTGAAGATGAAACATCATTAATACAAGCACACATGTTTTTGATACACCATGTCTCCTTCACAAGTGTGCGGTCATTCCTGCAAGAGATGTAACCAAACACAATTCAGACATCAACTTCCATTGGTGATTTATATATAAAGCTAATGTGCATTGAGCCCACCTCAACATAAGGAGATTGACTACGAGCTTTGTCCAGAGGAGAACGGCTACCAGGAGATGGGGACCTATCATTGCTCTTCCTCTCAGGAGACGGGGACCTATCATTGCTCTTCCTCTCAGGAGACAACTCCTTAGAAGGAGAGGCCTTTTGCAGGGAGGGACTTCTTGGGCTACGGCTGCGGCGAGCAGGAGATAGAGACCTCTCTTTGCTTCGCCTTTCAGGAGAGGCTTTTAATGGGGAGGCACTTCTAGGGCTGAGGCTGCGGTGAGCAGGAGATGCACTGCATGTCAAAAAGTTGGAATCAGGATCATTTTTACATAGTGTGGAGCAACAACATGATGAAAAAAAAAAAAAAAAAAAAAAAAAGAGGTTCAAAATGGAAGAAACCTCAAGGAGCGACTGCGACTCTCATCATCATAACGGCCTCTGACTCTGCGTTTGTCATCTGGGCTGGCACTACGAGACCTACTGCGCCTACGATGATCTCTATCCTTCTCCTGATGCCTTTCACGCCTTTCATAGCTTCTACTTCTGCTTCTGCTCCTCTTCCGGTATTCTCTTTCCCTGTAATCATCTCGGGACCAAAAATTTATATAACTCGATTAATATTATTCAGACGTATGCTGTTCTTGGGTAGGGATGGAATTCATTGATGAATCAAGTAACAAAAGCAAATCGATAGTATAATACCACCATTAACTCTCTACGATTCACCTCCCCATCGTTAAAAAAACATATAAGAGAAGAAACTCACCTCCTGCGGGGACTGCGGCTTCTCCTAGGACTACGGCGTCTATACGGACTACCGCTCCTTCGAGGACTACGGCTTCTTGACCTTCGTGACTTTGGAGGTGGTTCCACAACTCTTCCTTTAGAACTGAAATGACATTTACAAACTAATCAAAATACAATTACACAAGCACATTTCCTTCAACATTCATATGAATCAAGAGTAAGTAGCAAGCTAGATTAGCTAAAATTCTTGAAATGTGTTTGGCAGACCAAAAAGCAATGAAAGGGTGAATACACCGAAATTAAATGGCAAATAAGTTGAGAAACTCTAACAATCAATGCAAGGGAAAAAAAACTTACATCTTTTCAGCATTTGGACCATATTTTGCAAACTGAACAGTAATTTCTCTGCCATCAACAACTCTCCCTGAATTGAAGACAGAGACTTCATGTTTAAATCCAGGCAGCAAGTACATAAACTGATATAGCAGACCAAGAAGAATACAAAAGATAATTTACCATCAAGCCTTTCGACTGCTTTGTGAGCTTCATCTTTATACTTATAGCGAACAAATGCAAAACCACGCGAATCACCAGTCCTAAAATGACAGAACAATACGCATCCAATAAAGTGATTAAATAACACACAAAAAGGGATAAGACGAAATTTCTCACAAACAAAAAAAGAAACCCCAATTTGTCACTAGGACTCAAAGAGAGCTAGAGGCTAGAACAAATTGTAGAAAAGGGTCAAGACGAAATTGAACCTTCGGTCTCTGGGGATAAAGACATCCACGACCTTTCCGTACTTTGCGAATAGTGGATAGAGATCATCTGCAGTCGTACCTACGCACAGAACAAAACCCTAAATCTCTCAGAACGAACGACGATAATATTACAACGAGGTTGAGAGAGAGAGAGAGAGAGATTACGGAATGTGATGTTGAGGACGAGAAGAGAGTAGGTATCGCTGATATCCGGCGGACCAGATCTTCCGAAGTGCGACATGGTTTCCCCGCCGGCGGAGAAAGTGGGAGAGGGGAAGTGAAATTAGGTTTAGGAGATGGCCTATGGCTATGAAACAATGGAATCTACAAGATACGGGTTACTTTCATTTGGCCCTATAATTTACTGTTAATTACATTTATGCCCTTCTATTGGAATAGCGCAACATTTGGATTTGGAGCACGTGAATTCTTGGCCTTGATTGAACCGTCCGGTCCGATATGTGTTTGGTTTGGTTTAATTCGGCTTCCTTCATAAATTGGTTTTCTTAAAATGAGTAGTAAGAAAAGTCCATAAAAATTGTTGTTTTCCCAAAAATCGAGTTGAAAACATTTAATAGTAGTCAATTTATATTTAATTATTGTCAAATTTCAAGTGCAATTTTCATAATAAAAAAAAATTACATTTCAGCAAAAGAAGAACACACACACGCACAAATTTCATCAGTGTATACACGTGTAAGATTCTTATTGGACGGTAGTGTTTCCTTCACTTGTTTTATAAACAACCTCCACCACCATATCGGCGCTTTCCTTCCGATTTCCTTCGACTCTCGCTCCAAGGAAAGGGATAAAGAAACCAGAGAAAGGGAAATAAATCGACTCGCTTTCACACCTGGAAAGCTCGGAAAGGGGGGAAAAGTTTAGCTCAGTTTCATTCATAACCAGATCGATTTAGGGTTCGTTGATTCTCCGTGATTAGAGAGATCTCTGGTGGATTTTGGGTTTATGTTCCATGGCGGATCGCGGATCTTTCGGATTTGCCCCTCGATTAGGTCTCTAATCTATCCACTCCCTTCCCTTTCGTGTTTTTTACTCCTTTGGTAGTTTGGATCTGATCATTATTAGGATTTTGTTGCCCTCCTTTGTTTTTCTGCTGCGACATTTTGGCTTCGCGAACGTTTCTGGCTTGTGTTCCTTTTGTTGCTTCGTCGAAATGAAGTTTCTGGCTGTGATTTGTTGAATTGCTCTTTTGCGTTTGATATCTTGATTTTGGTTAGTGCAAGAGAGTTGTAGCATTGATGTGTTTCTTTTCCCTTTGCGGAACTGTAGATATCGAACAGTTGCTGTCCGAAGCACAACACAGGTGGCTGAGGCCTGCTGAGATTTGTGAAATTCTTCGGAACCATCACAAGTTCCATATTGCGTCAGAGCCTCCCAACCGACCGCCCAGTATGTTTTTTTCATTCTTCAGTTTTGGCCACAAAATATTATTATGTTATGAAGTATATATAAATAAGCAATGACTACGATACTGAATTAGGCTATTATAGCCTACGTGGGTTTTAATTCTGTATTCCGTTTACAGAGTTTATGTTTGGGTTGTCCTGGCTATAAGATTTACTTACACCCCGGTTTATCCTATTAGTCCCGTGGAGATAAAACTTTTGTGTGCAATTTACTACTGTTTTGTCTTCTATAAATTGACAGAAATCTCGTGCTCTTTTCTAGGTGGTTCACTCTTTCTCTTTGATAGGAAGGTACTCAGATATTTTAGGAAAGATGGCCACAACTGGAGGAAGAAGAAAGATGGTAAAACAGTGAAAGAGGCTCACGAAAAGCTCAAGGTTCGTTTTTCTATTGATGTTTCCTCACTAAGTTTTAGTATTATTTTTAAGTGTTGGAGAGTAACATTGTTCAAGTATATATAGGTAGGAAGCATTGATGTGTTACATTGTTACTATGCACATGGGGAAGACAATGAGAATTTCCAGAGGCGTTGCTACTGGATGCTTGAACAGTGAGTCTATGTTTGTTCATCTTTCATATTTTTTGTTCTGTTTAGTATACTGTATATGTTACTTCTTCAGCATTTCTGTGCTCTGTTCACTGGTCACACTGCATTTTTCTTCAGTCTGGTAATTTGCTAGTGTCCTGGGAACGGCCTTTTTATTGTATTAGCAGAACACGAGCAATAGAAAGGTAAATTTGTAGTGATTATATTTTTTGTGATCCTGCTATAAAAACATCAACTCAAGGTTAAGTCAAAAATAATGTTGTCATCGAGAATATAAAACACCGCAGCCTAGTCATCCAAGACTGAACTAAAGGATTAGGTGTGGAATGCCAGGGTCATTAATCTCAAAAATCCTAATTTACTGGAATGAAATGTATTTATTTGTAGTTTTTTGGTGTTACTTTTCAGTTTTAGTGCTCATGTCCTCTGTTTTTATGTGTACAGGGATCTGATGCATATTGTTTTTGTTCACTACTTGGAGGTTAAGGTATAGCTTTCCTTTGGTACTATACTAATATATTCTTAAAATATGAACATCCATCACTCAACATTCAACATTTCATTGTCCTTTTTTAAGCGGATATTCTTTTCTGTGGTGGTTTTGATATGGTCATCTTATGTTGTACTTCATGCTATTATACAGGGTAATCGGATGAGTTCCGGTGGAATTAAAGAAAACAATTCAAATTCTCTGAGTGGCACCACTTCTGTAAATATTGATTCAACAGCAACCCCATCTAGCACATTGTCCCCACTATGTGAAGATGATGATTCTGGTTTATAATTCTTTTTTACTTTATGTGCTTTGGTATCTTCTGTTTAGGAATATAGTTCTGTTATATGGATGAGTCTCTGTGGTTGATTGTATTCCCGCTCTTGGTTTTGCTTGTAATTTTCAAGACAAACTTATATCAGTTTTGATGCAGGGGATAGTCGTCAAGCAAGTTCCAGTTTGCAAGCAAATCCTGAACCTCAAACTGTTGCTCCTCAGATAAGACATCAGCAGAATGCTAGCACAATATATTCTTACAATCCGACCTCTATTTTGGGTACTAATTTTGCTTTCTGCTTTACAGGCTACCTTGCCTTACCAAATTTTTTCATGTTCGCTAAGAATGTCTTCCCTTTCTAGGAAATCGAGATGGTTGGACATCAGCTCCTTGCATTGGAATTGTTTCGCAGGTTCATAGGAATAGAGTAAAAGAAAGTGATTCCCAAAGATCAGTTGATGTCCCAACATGGGATGCTTCCTTTGAGAATTCATTGGCAAGATACGAGAATCTACCTTATAATGCTCTGCTGACTCAGACACAGCCTTCTAATGCTGGATTAATGCCCGTGGAAGGAAATAAAGAGAAAGGTTCTCTGTTAACGGCAGAGCATCTCAGAAATCCTCTTCAAAACCAAGTAAATTGGCAGGTATTGTAACTAAGCTATTCATTGAAAATCTAAATAGTTTTTTTGTGTTCGAGAAGAAATGCACAAAAGTGGGAGAAGTACCCTGCAGAAAAGATAAAGCTTATGAATTTTTGTTTGGCAAAAATTCGTGATATAAGTCATTACAAAACATAATCTTGGTGCAATATCATTTGTCTATATGTTTTTCTTTTTCCTATTCGCTAAGTTGCCGATGTGGGACAGTGTCAATATTTTTTGACAGAAAGATTCTCGTCTCTGTAGATTCCAGTTCAGGACAGCTTGCCATTGCAAAAATGGCCCATGGATTCTTATTCTGGAATGACTGATAGTACTGATCTGGCCTTACTTGGGCAACGAGCACATGAAAATTTTGGGACTTTTTCCAGTCTTCTTGGCAGTCAAAATCAGCAGCCTATTGAAGGTAGTTTTCAAGCTCCGTTTACAAGTATTGAAGCAGCATATATACCTAAATTAGGCCCTGAGGATCTGCTATATGAAGCAACTGCAAACCAAACGCTACCTCTAAGGAAATCACTGTTAAAGAAAGAGGATAGTTTGAAAAAGGTTGACAGTTTTTCGCGGTGGGTTAGTAACGAACTTGGCGAGATGGAGGACTTGCAGATGCAGTCTTCATCTGGAGGTATTGCGTGGATCGCTGTTGAGACTGCAGCAGCAGCGTCTTCTTTAAGCCCTTCCCTATCCGAGGATCAGCGCTTTACCATAATCGACTTTTGGCCTAAATGGACTCAGACAGACTCAGGAGTTGAGGTAATTTTTATGTTATATTTGGAAAAATGGTTTTGTGGTTTAGCACCGAGTTATGTTTTTTTTTGGTTAAATGCAATAATTATTTTTGTAAATTTGGTTTTGTTTTTCTCTTTCTCTGGTACTTAAAAGCATTTTTCGTTGGAACACATTTTCTGTGCGATAATCTAGTCTCGTGGCAAGTTCCAAAGTACCGTGTATGCTTTGGAGCAGCAGTTTTATTCTGCTGTTCTGTTTTCTGTATAGTTGATGGACTTATTACCCTTTTAGATCCTAGTTTTCAGCTCTTTTGCCTTTTGAGGTTTGTTAGGAGATAATTTCTTTCTCATCTACCCTTTTAATTGTCGAACAGGTCATGGTTATTGGGTCATTTCTGTTGATTCCTCAGGAAGTAACTAGCTATAGCTGGTCATGCATGTTTGGAGAAGTGGAGGTTCCGGCTGAGATTTTAGTAGATGGTGTTCTTTGTTGTCATGCTCCGCCGCATGAAGTCGGTCAAGTCCCGTTCTATATTACATGTTCTGACAGATTTTCTTGCAGTGAAGTACGAGAGTTTGATTTCCTTCCTGGGTCTACCAAAAAGTTAAATGCTTCTGATATATATGGCGCCTTTATAAATGAAGCATCACTTCATTTGCGGTTTGAAAATCTGCTGGCTCGCATATCTTCTGTTCAGGAACACCATATATTTGAAAACGTTGGGGAGAAACGAAGAAAAATCAGTAGAATGATGTTGCTAAAAGATGAAAAGGAATCTCTCCTCCCAGGGACAATTCAGAAAGATTTAACAGAACTGGAAGCAAAAGAGCGACTTATTAGGGAAGAGTTTGAAGATAGATTATACTTATGGCTCATCCATAAGGTGACTGAAGAGGGAAAGGGTCCAAATATACTAGATGAAGAAGGACAGGGTGTTCTACACCTTGCTGCAGCGCTTGGGTATGATTGGGCTATAAAACCAATTTTAGCAGCAGGAGTTAGCATCAACTTTCGCGATGCAAATGGGTGGTCTGCTCTTCATTGGGCTGCATTCAGTGGCAGGCAAGGACCTTAGATTCTATCTTCCTTCAGTTGCTTTTTGTTTCATAAACTTTTTTAGCATCTATCTTGGATTTGAAAGTTCTCATTCTTCTTATGATCTGAGCTGTAGCTCAAATAGATTCTTTTTAAACTCTGACAGCTGTTTTGTCTCTCTGTTTACTGTTAAATTTAAGGGAGGATACTGTCGCTGTACTTGTCTCTCTGGGTGCTGATGCTGGAGCATTGACGGACCCATCTCCAGAGCTTCCTTTGGGTAAAACAGCTGCTGACTTGGCTTATGGAAATGGACACAGGGGAATTTCCGGTTTCCTTGCAGAATCTGCGCTCACTAGCTACCTTGAGAAGCTAACAGTGGACGCTAAGGAAAACAGCTCCGCTGACTCCTCTAGAGCAAAAGCTGTTCAAACAGTAGCTGAGCGTACAGCTACTCCTATGAGTTATGGTGATGTACCAGAAACACTGTCGATGAAGGATTCAATCACTGCTGTCTTTAATGCTACACAAGCAGCTGACCGTCTTCATCAAGTGTTCAGGATGCAGTCATTCCAGCGGAAACAGCTATCTGAGTTTGGTGACAACAACGAGTTTGATATATCCGACGAGTTAGCTGTTTCTTTTGCAGCTGCAAAGACTAAGAAGCCAGGACACAGTTACGGTGCTGTACATGCTGCGGCAGTTCAAATTCAGAAAAAATACCGTGGCTGGAAGAAGAGAAAGGAGTTCCTTCTGATCCGACAAAGAATCGTCAAGATTCAGGTTTGAATAACTTCCTTAAAACTAGTCGAAGGTGTTAAGCTTAGTTTTCTTTGGCCTGTGTCTCATTGCTGGATTTCATGGATATAACCTTTTAGGCTCATGTGAGAGGACATCAAGTCCGAAAACAATACCGTGCCATTATTTGGTCCGTAGGATTACTAGAGAAAATCATCTTGCGGTGGAGGCGTAAAGGTAGTGGCCTTCGTGGTTTCAAGCGTGATACAATCAGCAGCAAGCCACCAGAACGTGTAAGTGCTGCTCCCCAACAAGAAGATGACTATGATTTTCTAAAGGAAGGGAGGAAGCAAACCGAGGAAAGGCTTCAAAAGGCTCTCACCCGAGTGAAGTCTATGGCTCAATATCCAGAAGCACGGGCTCAATACCGTAGGCTATTGACAGTTGTTGAGGGCTTCCGGGAGAACGAGGTAACAAATTGTCTCCATAACATACTTATCTTGGATAGAAACATATACAGTTGAAACTTGAGACTGCCCACTGTGAATTCCTGAGCAGGCTTCTTCTAGCTCAGCTATGAACAACAACAACAACAATAGCAATACAGAGGAAGCTGCGAATTACAACGAGGAAGACGATCTGATCGACATTAATACTCTTTTGGATGACGACACTTTCATGTCTATTGCATTTGAATGACGATCCACTGCATGTGAGAAAACCACCGTACATAGAGAGAGAGAGAGCCATCTGGTATCAATCGTCATCGCAATGCTTTTTCATTTAGGTTTTCCATGTAAATACAGCTGGAATAGAAATCTCTCCTCATAGTTGGATATGATTTTTATTAGTTTGGGTTTCGGTCCATGATAGATGTTCTTTTTTCAGTTGTAGATTTTCTAGGCAACTGGCTAATGCTTTTTGTACACAAAACTGGTTGGGTTTTCACATTTTACATGGTGAATTGGTCTCTAGGGGTTTAGTTTTTCTTTTCCCTTTTTTTAACTATATACATGGTTGTTTTTGTCTGCAAAATTTTCTTAAATTTGTTATTCTTATTGTCTTGGACTTTTCTGAATGGCGAATTTGAAACGGTGACATTGAAAACAACAAGAAAACTCGACTAATCTTCACATAATATACGTGGAGTGAGTGAATGCAAGTAACAAGAAATGCAACTTGAACAGAATTAAATAAAATTAAGGAAAAATAATAATAATAATAATAATAATAATAGAAAAGCGCGTATATATAAATGGAAATAGAAACTCATACTAAAAAGAGCTGTCCCATCATTTATAAATTATAAAGAGAAGAAAAATCAATAGATTAAGAATGGAAAAGCTGTCATCAGCTGCTCTAGTTCCTCAGCTCCTCCGCAACATCATCATCGCCGTCGTCGTTTTCGCCGATGAATCTCTCCTCCAAATCTCCGGAAACTCGAAGCTCCTCGAGAAACTCCGTCTATTTCTCGTCACCTGTTTCCTCTTCTTCTTACGCTCGCTTCCTTCGGTTGTCCCTTTCGCAAACCTTAACTCGAATAGAGGTTTCAAATTCACGGCGGAGAAGAAGCTCGAGATCAGCGATTGCGCGTCAGAACCGGGAATCGGTCGAGCGATCTGGCAGTTATTGTCGGCTATGAATGAAATTCCGGTGACTTCTAGAAAGTACGAAGTCGTTCGATCCTTGGCGGAGAGACTAATCGACGAGAATCACGGTGAAAACTCAACCGCCTTGTTCGATTTGAATCGTAGGGTTTTAAACGCGTCGTTTCGTAGAACGCTCAGCCGGTTAGAGGCGGCGGTTGAGCGGAACCGGAAAGACACGGGTGAACCGGTTCGTCGTGGATTGAACCGGGTGGTGAGAGCTGCGGTTAGAGTCGTTGGAGATGGATTCACCGGTTGGGGTGGAGAAGAGGCGGCGGATCAGTCGTCGGAAACGGCGGAGAAACTGGCGGAGGAGCTGCTTTGGTTGGCGGAGAAGATGTCGGCTTATGGATTCGTCGATGAAGCAGTTGAGAAATGGGCTTCGGCTTCTAACTTGGCTTGGCTCGCTCTTTGGTCTGAACCAAGCTTCAATGTTCAATGGTCCAAACCAAGTTGCCTTGGCCCAGTGGTAAGGGAATGTCTATGTGGGCTTCCCCCACCTGGGTTCGAGTCACCTTGGCCACAGCGGATTTAACATGGCTTCCTCTGGCCTATGGGGATTAGTCGGGTGTGTAGCAAGCCCCGGATTACCCCATATTAATCAAAAAAAAAAAAAAAAAAAAAAAAAAAAAAAAAAAAAAAAAAAAATGTTCAATGGTCCAAATTTCTGGTAATATTCTCTTTTTTTTTTAATTTCCTGCTAAATTATTATTACTCGTTTTTCCTTTTTTTAATACTCGTTTGTCTGAAACTCCCAATTCGTAAATTAATTTCAAATTTTCGTGATTTTTTATTTTTTTAACAACTCTTTTCGTAAATATGATAAATAGAGTAGCATCTTCCCCATTTGGAAAGAAAGAAACAGGATGATGCTGTTTTCAATAGAGGATATTCTTCTTCTTTTTGGGGGTAAAATATAGTATGACTTTCCAGTAACAGTTTTCAATTTTCATTTTAAAGCTATATATCGGTCACATTAAACTGTTTTACCAGATTTATTTTGTTGTATAGACAAATAAATCTTAGTTTATGTATATTTTATATTTGCTTCTGCCGTTTTTTTTCTTTCTTTTTTGTTATTTTGTTTGGTACGTAATGTTGTGAACGAAACTTGTGGTGTTCATTTTAACGGTCCCACTTGTTCTGATGATCTGGATCCTTAACTGTTTTGGGTTTTTTCTTCTCTGTGAAGCCTTGTTGTTCAAAGAAGCCAGGGACATTGGAATAAGAAGAGAAGAAGAAGCAGAGGAAGAGAAATGGAGAGAGGTAAAGAAGAAGATGCTTACCTCGTGGCTTCCTTTGCTGTGTCGGGCCAGCAACGGAGCGGATAAACCGGTTTTGAGAAGCGTGGAACGTGCCGAGCTAGAGAAAGTGTTGGAGAAGATGATATCCGAGCTGAAAGAAGAGGAACAAGAACAAGTTCTCTCACTCTGGATTCGCCATTACACAAGCTGCTCTTCCTCTGACTGGCCTGACCTTAACGGCTCTTATGTTCGTTGGTGCCATTCTTCTCGCCAGCTTTTGCTCTCACAAAACCAAACCCTAACTAATTAGATGTGTCATATGGTTTTCTCGAGATTATATGGTAAGTGAAAAACATTATACAAAAAATCAAGTTTTAATTCTATTGTTTTAGTGTATTAATTAAAATAAATAAATTTATATTAATTGTTAGAGGGGGATTTAGCACTCCCCCGGTTTAACCCGGTTTGAATAGAAATCAGCCCAACAATCAACTTCAAGGCCCATCAAAACCGATCTACGTAATTAAAGGGAAATTTCCTTTAATTAATAAAGAGAAGATTTCCTTTATTTGGATAAAGGCAAATCCCGGAAAGAAAGGAGATTATCCTTATTAGCTTTAAGGAAAAAAGATAATTGCCAATACAAAGTCAAGAAGGAAAAGGAAGAGCTAAGGACTTCAAGACTTATAAATAAGGAGGCCATCGCCTCATTCTTAATCATAGGGAAAATTCCATCACCTCCTTTGTAACAAGAACTACGTTTTGGCTTGATCCCTATTTGAAGGGTACGTAGGCAGCCTTCAACGGCACAGCTATAAATCTAATAAAAATAATTCTCCTAAACTCCAACTGAATTCGCCAATCTACGATGTGTGCGAATTCTGGTTCCTTCATTAATGAAGGATAAAATATATTTTTTAGTAGTTTTTTTAATATATGTGAAAAATGTAAAATGACACTATTAGCGAAGGAAAGGGAGTATGGTTTAATTAGGCATTTGGTTTGTAAGTAAGTCTCCTTGTAGCATTTATATTAGCTGAAATATTAATTAGTAGTATCATATTTCTCCACTGCACTTAAGGCTGGTGGTATTATGAAAATGAAAACGGACAGTTCCTTCATAAGGGAAGTCCTTACTAAGATCTAAGAATTTGAGACGGAGAGAGATTATTTAGAGGCAACATGTATTTCATTCATCTTTGTCTGAAAACGACACAATCTTTTATTCTTCTTTTTTCGATTATTTCTTTCAACTTACAACTACGTTTTATATCAGAAATCAAATTTTGGGCTTAAACGTTTAATGTTGGTTGTGCTTCGAACTGCTTGCCTAAGTTGGGCTTAAACGTTTAATATGGGTTGGGCTTCGAACTGCTGTATATATTGCCTAAGTTGGGCTTAAATGAAATTCAATGGTCGACAAAAATATACATAAGAAATGAGATTTACTATTAATAGCCAGAAGAGTTCTTTTTTTTTGCGCTGCTACTCAGGCTAAGGGGGTGGTATTCAATTAAAGAATTTAATTGAATTAGAAAGAATTAAATTTTCTATAAAATTCCAGTGTTATTCAATGATGTATTTCATAAATTTTTTTAAATTCATGTGTTATTGGATTAGATATTTGTAATCATTCTCTTAAATTACTTTAAATTCTAGTGTTATTTAATTATTTGATTTCTTAATTCTATTAAATGTTAGTGTTATTCAATTTTATTGCAGTATTGATGATAGTGTCATTTGATAAGAATTTAATAGAATTTTAATGAAAAATTGTAAATAGTAAATTCCGAACATTTTTGTTGTCATTTTGATAGAATTTATTTAAATTCTAACAACAAACTTTTAAATTACTCAAAATCAATTGATTTTAAATTCATTTGCATTCTCTTAAATTCAATCATCCAATACTCCCACCTAAGTTAATGGTGCTTTTTTACCCAAATTATATAATTTATGTACAATTGGATCCGTTAATACATTTACTAAGCTCTAATAGAGAAGTGACATTTGTATGCGAGACAGATGAGTCAAATCAATTTTCTTCTTTTTTTCTTTCACAGAATCATATTCCGTTATAGTTTTTGAGGTATTGTTTCCGAATTGATTCACATAACAACATGGTAGCGTAATTGATCTAATTACGCGGAAAACATCACATCACATTCCACATTCCACATTCCTTCTTTTCAATGGATAGCAACGAATGCATACATTACACAACAACCTGTAATTCTCTATATAAATACTCATCACTCAAATGCATTTCGAAGAAACACAAACCTTAGTCATGGCTAGCCGGAGAGAAGTACTACGGTGCCGTTGCGGTCGATGGATGTGGGTTCAACCGGAGGTCCGTGCCGTTCAATGCTCAACCTGCCATACCGTCACGCAGCTCTACTCGGTCGTGGACATGGCGTGCGGTGCGAACCGCATGATTCACGGGCTTCAACAGCTACGTAGACAACATCAACAACAACGACAATTGCAACATCAGTATCAACAACAACAGATGATGGCTCAACCGCCACCTTCACCGTTGCGGCTGCTCGAGCCTCTTCCCTCGCCGTTTGGGAACAAGAGAGCGCTTTTATGCGGCGTGAACTATAGGGGAAAAAGCTATAGCTTGAAAGGTTGCATCAGTGATGCAAAGTCCATGAAATCTTTCTTGGTTCAACAAATGGGTTTCCCTATTGATTCTGTTCTCATGCTCACAGGTTGTTTTGTTTTCCCACTTCTCTGAAGCCTTTTTTTTTTAATTTTTTCGCACGAATTTCTGATGATCAGTGTTTGTTGTTGTTGTTGCAGAAGATGAAGCCAGCCCGCAGAGAATACCGACGAAGAGAAACATTAGAAATGCGATGAGATGGTTAGTTGAAGGAAACAGGGCAAGAGACTCACTCGTGTTCCATTTCTCCGGTCATGGATCTCAGCAGAAGGACTACAATGGAGACGAGATCGACGGTAAAGATGAAGCCTTGTGCCCTTTAGACCATGAAACAGAAGGTGCAATCATCGATGACGAGGTTAACAAGATACTCGTGAGGCCGCTTGTCCATGGAGCTAAGCTTCACGCTGTCATCGACGCCTGTAACAGCGGGACTGTCCTTGATTTACCCTTCGTTTGCAGGATGGAGAGGTAAACTCAAATCTTTCTGCTAAATTCTACTAGACTGAAACTGAGAAATATAACTTTTTTGTCTCTGTGTGAAAAATCAGGAATGGTTCTTATGAATGGGAAGATCAAAGATCAGTGAGAGCTTACAAAGGAACAGATGGTGGAGCAGCTTTCTGTTTCAGTGCTTGTGATGATGATGAAAGCAGTGGTTACACTCCTGTATGTTTAAAAAACTTCCATTATTTCGTCATCATACAGTATCATCTCTTCTGTATATTACCTCGATCATTGCGCGGTTGCAGGTGTTCACGGGAAAGAACGCAGGAGCCATGACTTATATCTTCATACAGGCGGTGAAGACAGCTGGACCGGCACCCACGTACGGTCATCTGCTTAACCTCATGTGTTCTGCAATACGCGAGGCCCACTCTCGCCTCACCTTTGATGGGGGCTACACAAGCTCTGATGCGTCTGCGGTATGTAAATAAACTTGTGTTATCCGAAACTTGCATTATTCCTGAATGATTGAACAGTGTTTTCTTCCTGAGTTGCTTGCAGGAGCCACTGCTAACATCATCAGAGGAATTTGACGTGTATGCTACAAAGTTTGTACTCTGAATGCTGTTCAAATACAATTTACCTATTCGGCAAATAAATCCGAAACGTTTTACACATACTTTTTCTCCGTGTAACTTGTGAAAGCTGCAACAAGTCTCTTCTTTTGATAAATAAAAGCTATGAAATTATGAAGCCAGCATGAGGTTTCCTCGAACACTACACGCCTCTCGGGCATAACTGATTTACTTAGAAACTGTATACGAGAAATCAAGCTGTATGGAGAAAATCGTAATAGCTATATATACTTGATTCAATACCATAAGGCCTGGTGGTAAAATGAGTAGTAATACACATGATGAACACAATTTTAACACAAGATACCCGGAAGGGGTACCTTATTATATTTGATGAGACTAATCTCATCCGATTCCAAAAGCAGTAAAGTTTTTGTTTTCTCATGATTTGAGGGCTGCGCTGCATCATCTAAGCATTGTTCAACATTTGGAGGATAAGAAGCTGAGCTTCTTCCACGAGATTTTTCACTACCTCTCCCGCCGGTAAAATCTCTTTGATGAGGCCTACGCTTTGGCCTGCATACATCGCCATACTCTCCAAGTCCCCCGTTGTTGTCATGTTGGGTACAGTTCCTGAAAATCTTCTTATCTCCTTTTCCTGTAGTGAAATTCCCTTAATCATCAGTGCGAGACCATATTTGGAGGATACTGAAATCTAGTTATATATGAAAATGAAACTTACGACGCCATGTATGGTGGAACGCCCAATAATAGGCTGGTTAACTTCATTCTCATCAGCCGGAAGGGATCTCCAGTCGCCGAAGAATGGTGTCTGCAGAACACGATGTGGCGCACCAGGCCACCTTGCTCTTCCAAAGATATCTGTGTATTCGGTTTCTTCATATTCAATCAACATCCTTTTGTATATTGGGTGTGCGTAGCTCTCATGAGTCGCCACAAACCTAAGAAAACAAACTCAGCGCAACAAACTCATTCAAGCTGTCAAACTTCAGAACATGTGGAAAGAAGAGCACACCTTGTGCCTAGACAGACCCCTTGAGCACCAAGTGACAAGGCTGCAACATAACCGCGTGCATCCACGATTCCTCCAGCAGCGATGACAGGAATACCGCATTCCCCAACCAAATCAACCACTCTTGGCAACAATGAAAAGAGAGCATCCTGGAAAGAAAAAAAGAATTTTTTTTTTTGATAAATCAAACATATAAACTTAAGGATTATACAAGAAACAATTAGGCATACCTTGCCAATGACATGCCCTCCTGCTTCATGCCCTTGGACAATAATGGCGTCTACTCCTACAGCAACGGCCTTTCTAGCTTCTTCCACATTCCCCACCTTAGAAATTACTAAGAAGATATAGTGAACATGCTGATACTACCATCTAAGAACCCAAACTCTTTATAACCTTGGCTCATGAATCTCTGCAAATTAGTGGGAAAAGACATGATTTGGTTACCTGAGGAACAAGTTTGACTCCGGCACGGTGAGCATCATCCACAAGCTCCTTTGAACATTGACCCCAATAAAGCTGCAACACAGCGACCTTCTCTTGTAAGATTGCCTTGATGTTCAACTCATGAGGAAACGCAAGAACAACACCGATCCCAAATGGTTTGTCTGTCAATGTCTTTGTCTTCCTTATAAGCTCTCTCCAGTAATCAGGACACTCCTGATTGATTCACATCATCAAAAACTGTTAAATGATAGAATCATACAGAGAAAAAAAAAGAGAGAGAGAGTTGCAATAACCCAATCAGGACATCTGAGAAGACCGATCCCTCCGGCATTAGCGACGGCGGCTACAAGCTCTGGTCCGGAGATATCTGGCCCTAATGGCGCCTGAACAATTCCGTATTCGAAACCTAGAATCCCCTTCATAATTTCACTTGTCTCGGTGATGTGATTATGTTGGTCTCCCTAGAGAAGAAAAGTCTTATATAACGCTAAAACCCAGAGCCGTAATCGAAATTTCCTTGGCCTTCTTCTCTCGATTATTTTAATTTTTAATAGTAATTTAGTTTCGATTTTCTAAGCGATGACAAACATTTCGTCATTTACTACATCATCGATGCCATTACTCGATCAGTTCTCCTCAAAGCAATTACTACTTCATTTTCGCACTGTTCATCTCGATTGTCTTGTGGGTTGAGCTAACAAAAAATACACGATACTTCCACATTCCAAAGATATAGACAGTAGAAAACAAAACTCTTCTGCTACACAACATCTGAGAGATGATTGATCAAACAATTTTCCTGGATATCGATTGAATCTCTTCCCGAATTTGTCAAATCCACCATTAATGAAGTAAAAAATACTTTAAAGAAAACTAGACTAATAATGCTGGGCTTTTAATTTAGTTCATGGGCTTCAATATATAAAGGCCCATCATGTTTTTATCACAGAAGATCGGGAAGATTCCAAGAAAGTGGACTCTTAGTCTTAGGGATAAGGAATGAAGAGTATGACATGATAGTTAAGTGTGGTCGTATATTGTTTAGGACCAATACATTATACATGTAAGGGGTTGGTCTTGTGACCAAATTAACATGAAAAACTGGTCGGCCGATTCACGGCACGATAACCTCGAAGTTCGTCACAATATTTGTTTGATTTTTAAAAAACCTAACTAATGCTAATTAAACATTAAAATATCTACTTGACAACTTGTTGAGTGTTATTTGTTTTTTAATAACACCTAGTATACGAGTACTGAACTAATGATAATGAAATGATGTTAGTATATTAATCTAAGTTTCACATTATTATTATTATTATTTTTAAATAGTCTAATATATAAATAAAATCCAACTCCAACTAATATGTGGTATTTTGAGGAAGAACACAGAAAAAATTAGTACAAATTTTGAAAGCGCATTTGTGGCTAGATCTATGTGTTTGAGTATACGTATGAGCATAAGGTAACTAACACATAGAGTTTTTTAACGAGGTTCGATTTCCCTACATCCCCGGGACCTAGTCCAGAACGAATCCACTAGAACAAGATCACAACATACAATTGCATATGGTATCCAGCACTACGATGCCTACCATTCTTTTCTAGATGGACGAACTGTGGACACGGTATCTCTACAAAGTCTACCGCTCGGCTACTACCGATACAAACACCATCTCACAGATTTGCTTGTACTCCAGCAACCATCACCAACGGATCTACAAATCCTGTATGATGGGGCAACGCCACACACACTTGTGTGCATCTCCTGATAAACCCTAGACGCGCGCCTGTTTCTCTGGCCGTCTCTTGGTATTTATATGGCTAGGGTCGAAACCCTAAGGGCCCACATGATTTCTTCATCATTTTGGGCTTCTGGGCCTTTTCAATAAACCCCTGTATTAGTTCATGTACTACTTCTTAAACTGGTACAGCAACTGCATCAACTGCATCAACTGCATCAACGCCAGATATACATTCCAGCGTTTTCGTCCAGCTTAGCAACACACTTGCCACGTCAGCTTCTGCGCCACGCCAAGTCCTTGCCTCCTGATACAACGCTTGATACATCCTCTGATGCATCTCATTCTGACTCAGCTCCTGATACATCCTCGAATGCATCCAGCTCTAGTCTTCTTGATCACCACAGTATATTTCCATCATGTGTCGATCACTGATCATCACTTGCATAAACTACTGCATCCGCTCTACTAGCACCTGCATCAAGTACCTGCATCAAGTACTGCATCAGCAACTGTGTCAGTTCTTTCCAATGTCAATGTCTGAACTGCCACATCCTGTATATCGCTTCTGTCTAGCATATATAACATGTCGTGATCCCACAGCTCACACTTTAGCTCCACGTCATCAGTTGCTCCGTACTGCTTCCTTGTATCACTTCGTGTGCTACTTCCAACTGATACAGCAACTGTTTCTGTAACACTTCATGTTCCTACAGCTGTATCATATTCTGTTCTGACACAGTTCTAAACTCAGTTAGCATTACACTTTTAAATTTTATTTTTTAGACCCAAAACAAACAATATCATATTAATGAAAATTTTGATATGGAGTTGAAAAACCCAATAATCGATAATAACTAATACAAACTATTTATAAAAAAAAAAATATACGTCATATTCTTGTTTTTTTCTCTATATTTAACGGTCCTTATATTTGTTCGTATCAACCGTTTGTTAGGGAAAATACATCACAATAGTATCTTCATCATGGTTACGTGCTTTTAGCTAGGTCTGAATTCTTTTCGTTATAATATGGCAGAAAAGATTGTTTGGTTTGATTTGTAATTATTTGAGTTTATCCAAAACTAATGTGGTCTATGATTTCTTATATGCTAAGTTAGGATGCCATGTAAACATTCACTAACCCGTAACCACTTACCACCATTTAAATCAAATGATAGTAAGCGAAGTGTTTTATAACTGTTTTTTTTTAAAGTAAGGTTTTAATTTGCTTCTCTGTCTCTACCTAACTCTTTGTAAATACAAATTACTTTCGATATTTTATTAATGTATTTCTTTTCTGTTTACAAATTCATTTTTTCTGTATCATCACTGCAGATACATCATACAATTAAACAAATAATGTCTTCTCCATATAAGTCTAGGAAATAATATCATAGTTGTGGCGAACGTCCGCCTCAATATGTACAGTTTATAGTAATTATTTACGAAGACTATATATCACTATCATGTTTTCATACGTCTAGTCAAGTGTTATGAAAGATAACAAAATTTGACCTTTTTCTTTTGAAATTGCTGATATAAATCCAAATTCAGTTTTGAGATTATTATGCTTAAATATTGGTTTGTCATATTCATTATTGAGAATGCCATTGCCGTACGAACAATAAAATACTTGCTTTCACCAATATACATCAAACATTAAAAAAAAATTGTTTTAAGAGATTCATTTTCTTGGAAAATAACAAAATTAATACACATGGCTAATTACCAGACGGAACTAACCATAACATGTAGTTAAATAGTTTGTGTTAATCTCGTCATTGTATTTCTACTCGGATTCAAATATGTAAAATATATATTGTTGAAAAAAATCCCAAATTGGTATTCTTTTTTATAGTTTTAAAAGCATATTTTGTATTTTTAACAACACATAAAAACTATATGTATGTTTTATTTGCGCATCTCTTCAACATATACATCTGATTTCAGAAACATATTTGTATCATGACTTAAACAGTTTTCTTTAGTCTGTGATATTGATATTCCTTGGACTTTATTCCAATAATTTTTTTTTATCTAGTTCAGGGTTAGACATTCGTATATGAAAACAACGTAATTATTTTACAATAACTCTAAACTGATAAAACCAAGTTGCATTGGTTCAGTGGTAAGAAATGTGTATGTGGACTTTCTTCACCTGAGTTCGAGTCACTTTGGCCACAGTGAATTTAACATGGCTTCCTCTAACTTATAGGGATTAGTCGGGTGTGTAGCAAGTCCCGGATTACTCTATATTAATTCAAAAAAATAAAAAAATCTAAACTGATAATTTGATCCGCAGACGAAACCACTATAATCACTTACAAATGTCTTTTCTTTTCTTTTCTAGTATTGATTATGACTCCGTAAAACATTCATTTCAATACCTTAAGTTGTTTCGTAAACATGCGGTGATATGTTAAAATTCGATTCTACTAATCTTGTTTCACAATGGATCTGTTTTCCTTGTCACCTAAAAAAAAAAATGAGAAATCTTACAAAACACGATGAGTCAAAGTAGGTCGGTTCGGCCTACAAATTCTCTCCATAATACCATCCATATTACATACATCAATTTGATTTTTTTTTTTTTTTAATTATTTTTTATTGTCGCGACGAATCACGCCTTTTACCAAGATATTGTGTCTTACGGAAAACACAAACCCTCTTCAGTGGATGGTCGAAGGCCAAAATCCCTCCTCTAAAGTCCAAAGTTAGGAATTGGAAGGGGAAGGTGCATTTTAATATTCGTAAATATTTATAGAATGATGCAAAATAAAGAATATAGTCGGCGAACTTTGTTGACTAATTCCCCATATATACGGCAATTATTATAGTCGTTATATATGCATGGTCCCTAATAAAAAGATCTAAAAAATGTACTGAGATATATGTCTCATAAAATGTCATTTAAAAAATAATTAGGACAACATCAATCAATATCTAAGAAAATAATAGTACACGTACAACACAAATCGTGTTAAAAAAAAAGAAAAGATGACGTGGCATGATATGAAAGGACAATCGTGGACAAAAAGGCAAGTACGAACAGCGCGTGATTTCCACTCTCCTTTTTTCACCGACGCTTCTTGTCGCTTTCCGTGCCGACTACGCAAATTTCCCATCCGCACGTGAGACTCCTTTGCCTTCCCTTTTACTCCTTTTTATTAATTAACTAGTATTAAAATCCGTACGATGAAAACATATTAAAGAATCAAGTGTGAAATATCAAACTTGAAATATTCACAATTAAAGTTGATGTTTTCTTGATTTTTTAAAAACGCATTGGGTAATTTTCTTTTCATGAACCCTTGCCATTAGCCATTGTCTTGATTGTTTTGCTTGTTATCTTAGGTACATCATAGACATATGTCATTCTTTGTCGGTGTTGTCCCGGTTCTACTACACGTCGTCAGCCAGAAGAATAGTCTTCTATTCCATACCATTGTTTATGTCACAATGGCTGAGCCGATAATCATCCCACCTTCAAGAAAAAAAAGATATTTAGATGGATGAGGTGAGATCCAAGAAGAAAGTTATAAAAACGTAGAGAGGAAGCTATATATGTTTTTATAATCATTGCACAAAACGTGAATAAAAAATGAGTGTAATGCAAATCACAATCAAGTAATTTACAAAACGTTATGTAGAAATAGAAGGTATCATCGATCTTTGAAAAATTAGATTTCAAAAGCTCTATAAGCCATATACTTATCTTACAGAAGCAAATCAATTTTGAAATTGAGATCTACTCACATATTATGAATATGTACAATATATATCTTTCAGTTAATCAGATTTTCTATTCCCATGATCAAATATTTCAACTAGGCATTTGAATAACACACAAAGATTGAGATTGGAAGTACAATTCGTTACTTTTATCAAAGTTCACCAATTCACTAGCTTTCTATTGATGGATTTTCCGTTTGTGTCCGATAACTTTCTTCCCCTTTGATGCGTTCTATTAGAAAATAAAAATTCAATAAGTTTGTTTTTGAAGTTTGCGTGAATACTTTTTTACCGTTCGGTCGAAAAGTTCGGGCACTTGCTAGTTGCTTCAGATCGCTTACGCATCATCGCCTTCGTGCTCTACCAGATTTCACAAAAGCTTGAATCCCCATCTCCCTATCACATAAGAAATTTAAGCAAAACAGTGTTTTATTCATTTGAATCATATTTTTAGAAATCATTGTTAAGTTTTCTTGGCTTCCAACTCAAAACTAATTGGCAATGAGTGGATTGACCCATGTCCCTTATATATTACTTAGGATTGCTTCCAACTACCGATGTGGGATAATATTCCCTAATATGCCCCCTCGAGATAATGACTTTTTTGCCTATCAATCTCGGTATGTTCGGGCATGAATCGATGGACCAACTTTGGGTCGGGTCGATAAGGGATTGGGTTGGACAGTATGGATCGGGCTCTGATACCATATTAGTAAGTATGGGCCTAACTCACAACCAAAAGCTAGCTCAATAGTGGAAGATTGCACACACACTTATATATTGTCCACAAATTTTCCAATCTCTCGATGTTAAACACTAACATCCCCCTCACGCTCAGGATGGGACATATGAAGCGTGAAGTTTGTGGGACTGGGCATCCACGGGTGTGGCCCACTATCGAGAAATTGGAAATTTGTTAAGTTTTCTGGTCTTCCAACTCAAAACCAATTGGCAATGAGTGGATTGGCCCATGTCTCTTATATATTACTTAAGGTCGCTTCCAACTACCGATGTGAGATAATATTCCCTAATAACCATAACTTTAAATGCAAGTGCGTGTACCTTTTCATTTTATCCACAAGGATGACTTCCATGTCGGGGACAACTCCATGTTTATCTTTGGAAAAGAGATTTGATTTCCCATTCTTTTTTGGAAGAATTAAAAATGTTAATAGGAATATACTACAGTGGCATTTTACCTGAATCACGCATAAAAAATAATCAAAGTATAATTTGAAGAGAATAGAAAATTGAATGAATTTGAATAAAGAGTAATCATAAACATGTCTCAATTTTTTTCTTCTATAGGCGAATGGTTGTGACAAACATCCAAAATATGACAGAGATAAATAGAGAACACCAGAATCAAAAATCTGAAACCAAAAAAGAAAGATGAAAAATAAAAAAACAAAAGAGGGATCGACAGAGAATAAGAAGATATAGAGAGGGAGACCTTAAACAGTTTGACATCTTGATATGATTAAGAATTACAGTTCATCGTGAGTTTATGATAGAGGAAGTTGATCTTGAAATCGTAGCTTTGAATGAGAAAATTTAGGAGTTTTTAGAATTAGGAATGTTCTTTTAACATCTTATTGATTTATTAAGATAAAAATGATACAAAGTCATCATGCAGAGCATTAGTTATTACATGGGGTATATAAATATGAAAATGAAAAACTTTGTTGAAAGGGATAACATGTTTGGCTAATATATTAGCCGATTTGTTGAATCTTCGATTGACCTATATGAATTTTGTCTCCTCGAATCTGTTTTATCACTGTCTTGCTTCTTTAATCTAATTATATGTTCCGAAAATGTGCTTCCTACCTTGCATCAAAGCTACTACGGTTTTGTTATCTCCTTCAACTTCAATTTTTTGGTACCCTTCATTCTAATAGATTTGCATAGTTATAATCAATGCTTTATTTTAATTTTTGGCTTTATATATAATTTTTGGCTTTATTTTACTTGTTACCTTATATTATATTTTATTTTGATGATTTAGCACATGTTAATTTTTAATCGGGGAAGTGAATTGTGCTTAGTACGTAAAGGTTTCTCTTTTATTTCTTTGATTCGATTGATTAGATATTTCTTTACTGTTTTTTTCTTTCTATTTATAGTTTTGTTGTGAGTATGAATTATTTAATGGCTCGTCAAACATTTTTTTTTTGTAACAAGGGTTAAAGTTAAGCATTTTTAAAAATATACTTTTTTCTTTGGTTTGGCCGGCAGCCGGAGCTTCTCTCCGGCATTGTGCCTCTTAGTTTATGCTTGCTCTTACTTTCTTTTGTCTATATCTTGTCCCTAAGGTTTTCGTTCTGGCTTGAGTCGGCCTCTTCCTCCTTTGATAAGCGAGTGTAGAGACTGAAGGATTTTAGATCTTTGGGTGATGTATCGAGAAGGTTAGTTGGTGGCGTCGATGGTTGAAGCTTTAGTTTTCAGATTCTCATTGGTTGGTGGTTTTGGCGGAGCGGTTGGGTTTTATTCCCAGATCTGAACGACCTCGTGGTTGTTAATCTTGTGGTGCTTCCCTTCTTCCAGATCTGTCTTCCCCAGATTTCTTCCGGCGGTGATGTCTCCTTTAATCTTTTTTCTGGTCGCTTGCCCTATGGATTTAGATTTCTTCCTCTCAGTTGGCGATTTCCAGTTATGAGTTTTAGATTCTCCCTGGTGGAGCTTCGGTTTCCCTCGTTTGGGCTTTTGTCTCTCTTCTTCAGTTGAATGCTTGGATGTTAGATAGGTGTTGATCCGTAAATCACACAAAAAGGGGTAAAACAGTACTTTAGTCGGAATCTCGTTTATTGATCAAGAGTCGGCGATTACAACAGAGTTTAAGTAAGAAGGCAAAGACGAAAGACTTGAGATCGGTAATGAGCTTTCTCTTGTATTCTCTGTCTCTGCGGAAGTTGTGGATGTCTCGAACGAATGAGGCTCCTCCTTTATTTATAGCGTTTTTGAGGCGGTTGAAAGGAAGATTTCTCCTTTTCCGAGTTCGATTAGAAAAAGGAAATCTTCCGGTTCTCTCTCCGAGATAAGGATAAGTTCCTGATATCTCGAAGAGTCGACCGAAGAGAATATTTCATTTTCCGAGATCGGTGGGGAAAGGGAAATATTCCGGTTTCATTTGTTGTAACGGACTGGGCTTGTGATGGGCCTAGGTCGGTAACCGAGATGGGCTTTTAGCGAGATTCCGAGCTCGGCCCAACGTTTTCGGGCCGACTTGTCTTTGATCCGAACCATCGTAAACCGGTCTTGATTGAACCGATCTCGGTTCGAACCGAGTTAAACCAGGGGGTGCTAATCCCCCCTCTAACAATTGGTCCCCCCCTCAGTTCGGCGAGGAAGTTTATGAGTTCGGTGAATTTTTGGGGAGTATTCTTTAGCTCGGTTGAAAACTGAGATCGGTACGATCTGATCAGATTCTATTTCGAGTGCGGCGGATTTTTGGGTTCGGCGAATTTTGAGTTCGGCGAACTTCTTTCGAAAGTGAAGATCGGAATTCCCGTGATCGAATAGATTTTGGAGCTTTCGAGTTCGGCAGATTTTTCTCGGGAAGAGTGTGCCGCTTTATCTTCTTTAGTCGCAGAATTCGAGGAGTCGCGTGTCGATTCGTATTCTTTGGTTACAGAATTCGAAGAGTCGCGTCATTGCGTTTTTCCTTATAAATACCGCTCGACCCTCTTTCTGTTTTTCACTTCTGCTTTGCTTCCGAAAAGAAAAAGGTACTTTCTCTCTCTAAACGCTCTCCCTTCTCTCTAGAATTTATTTTTCTTTCCGTTCTCCGATCATTTCTCCGCCGTGGTTTCTCCGATCTGCTTGAAGATCTTCAAACTTTCCGGGCGATCTTCAACTGTTCTTTGTTAGTTTTCAAGCTGTTCTTCATTAATTCCTTCCTCCGATCGAAATGACCTCTGAAGGTGACTTTATATCTGTTAATGACCGATCTCCGAATCAAGACTTCCCAGACCTTAGACGTTTTATGGATGATTCTGTTTCGAGCTCGGATATGCAAGATCTACTCAGACATAACTCGCGTCGTGGTGAAGCGAGTAGTTCCAGGGTTGCTGCTGCCGGGTTGAGTAATCCAAGGGTTACGATCGAGGTTCCTCAACTTATTGATAAGGATGAACTTGAAGAAGTCGTTGAGCCAGATGAACAGATTCGGGCAGATCGGGAATTTGCAGTTCGGCTCGCGGAGGGCGATGATGCTGCCTGTCTGGACGATCACGCTGTATCGCCAGCGGCTCGTCAGGATGATGTTTCCAGGTCGGCTACCGGACGGGTGGTTGAAAAGCCCGCGAATATTGGGCAGTCTCGTTCCAAGGCCGAGACGGTCCAAGTTACTTTGGAAAGGTGCAATGCTCCGGATGGTATCCTTATCAAGATCCCGAAAGAGACCGACCGCCCGTGGGACGCTCCTGACGGTTACCTTTGTGTTTACGAGGAGTATTTCAGGAGCTGCGGTCTTAAGTTTCCCATCCCAGAACTCTTCTATAAGTATTGCAAGAGGCGGCATATTGCGATCTCTCAGTTGATGCCGGCCACGGTAATAAATCTTATGGGTCTTCTCTCTCTTGGGGAGGAGTGCGGCATACCCATCTCGGCGAAGATTTTTGAAAGATTGTTCCGGGTTAATTTGTCGAAGGCGAAACCTTGGTACTTATCAGCTAATGCGAAGCCGGAGTGTGACCTCGTCACCGGGAATAAACCGAGCAAGGTTAACAACTGGAATGCTCGGTACTTCTATGTGAAGATTGACGAGTCTTCTGTCGAGCATCCAAACGGGAGTTACCGAACTCAGTGGAGGACGCCTATTGGTAGATATTCGTTCCTGACTCCTTTTAGTGCTTTATTTTGCCTAAGTTATATTTCTTCGTTTCTTTTTCAGATCGTCACATACCGGGCTTCCTTATCACCACGCCGGGATTCACCTTTATCCACGTGAAGAAATTAAGTGCGGCAGGGAAAGCTCGGTGGCCAGAAGCTTACCAGGAAAAGCTTGATTTGAAGGCGAAGAGAGTTCTCAGAGGTATAAATCTGTCATTTTTGTAGATCGTTCGATACCGATACTCATTTTTCCGGTGTTCATATCGCTTTTTCCCTTTTGCAGCAAAGTCATCACGTCTTCGGAGAAAAATGAAGTTCGATGATATCCCTAATCTTTCAGCCGAGATGGACGGCGTGGATGTTCCCATGCCTGATGACCAAGTGAATCCCGAGGCTACGGCCGTTGACGAACAGGTTGGCCAAGAGGAGGTTCCTGCTGGGGATCGGACTCCTTCGGCGACCGAACGGGCAAACCCGGAAGCTCCAGCCGAAGAGATTGGCCAAGGAGACGTTCCTGCTGGGGAGCACACTTCTCATCCGGCCGAGAAGAAGAAAAAAAGGAAGACAAAACGGGGGTCTCGGCGGGCTGCTGGTTCAACCGCTGGAGTCGGTACCGAGCACGCCGAAGGTGGCGAAGGCGACGAGGGGATTACCGAACCCCAACAAGCTGATGGAGATACAATTGTCCTCTCGGACAGTTCTCCAGTGTCGAAGAAGCGTCGGACGTCAGATCCCAAGGTCAATTCCTGGGATTACGTCGAATCGTATCGGCGCTTGAGTTTCGGCCCGGACTTCCTTCCGCCGATCGATTGCCTCCGCCAATCTGAGGCCTATAAGAAACTGGCCCAGACTACTGCCGAGGTAAACCTTTCTCTCCTTTTTTTTTTTTTTTAGTTCGTTATCCTTTTTCTTTCGATTGTTTATTTTTAAAGTTCGTTATTTCTGCAGGTGGTTGCTCAGACGAACGAGATCGTCGGGTCATACGACCGCGAGCTCGGAGAATCGCGCCGTAAAGCTTTCGAGGCGAGGGTTCAAGCGGCGGAGCTTCGCAAGGAGCTGCACATATCCGAGGACCGAGTGGAGGCGGGCGATCGTGCGGTGGACCAACTGACTCGCGAGATTGCCGCACTTAAGAGATCCAATGCCGAGCTGGGGTTGGAAAGAGACGCTCTCTCGATAAAGCTGTTCGCGGAAACTTCGCGATTGAGGGCTGGTCGTACCCATCAGATCTCCAGGAGAAAAGCGGTCACTGAAAAGTGCCAAGTCCGGCTTCAGAAGGTAAAGGACCATTTGTCGGCGGTTGAGCAGGTGAAGAAACCTTCCTCGTTATCAATCAGGTTCAGGGAGTACTAGATTTCTGTGAGGGCCTCAAGAAGAAGCACGGTATTGTTGTCCCTTCGTCTCGTATCGATCGGCTCGAGAAGCTTAAGGCCGAAAAGGTGAAGGAATATGCCGCGATCGACCTCTGTGAGCTGGATGAGGCAGACTTGGTTGTCACGCCTTTTAGTGATCCGGTGCATCCAGAGGTTTCGACGTCGATGGGCAATGAGGTTCCACCGGGCCTTGACGAGTTCGGATCCAATCAGGCTTCCATGTCGGCTGATCGCGCTGATGCGATGCGGAAGCAAAATGTCTAAGCCCCTTTTTTTGTGATTTTCTTAGTTTTCTTTTGCCCGAATGGGCTTATAACTTGACCTCTTGGACCGGAGGGTTTTTAAAGTCCAGTATCCGTTTTGTTGTTTTGTCCGAGGGGTTTTTTAAATGAATATCGGTTTTTGATCAATTTGTGTTCTTCAAATGTTTATACTTAGTTGTTTCCTAAGTTATTCTTGTGCCGAACTTTGATATATTTGAAGTCATACATTATACGAACTTCTCGAATCTATCGTACACAATGGTGCCATAATCAGTACGGTCTTAGCCGGGTGAAGAGGATAAATTTGACTGAACCTGTTCGAGGTCGGCAATCCATATTGTAGATCGGCTTACTGTTTTGCGATTGTTGAGAAATCGGCTTACTTGTTTTTGCGACTGTTGAGAAATCGGCTTACTAATTTTTGCGACTGTTGAGAAGTCGGCTTTGATTTGCGAGGAAGGACGTTCGGCTTGACCTTAGAGTGTAGTTTAAGAGTACGTGAACAGTTCATCTTAATATGCTCTAGGTTTTTCTCACATTGAGTCCGAGTGTGCGAGACGGACTCGGCTTATTTGGCTTGGATAATCTGAGAAGTTGATGCGAGACTGATCTCGGCTTTTAAATGTGGAAAGTGTGTTATCCATTGCACCATGAGGATGCGTGCGAGTTAAGCTCGACTTATTTCGATCGTCTGGCCAGGACGTCGATATGGGAACCGTTTGTGGTTGAAAATGCGAACTGTTGAAGTTCGGCAAACGTAAAGTTTGACTTAAAAAATACGAACAGTTGGAGTTCGGCAAAGGAAAAGTTTGATTTGGAAGATACGAACTGTTGGAGTTCGGCAAACGAAAAGTTTGACTTAGAAAATACGAACTGTTGGAGTTCGGCAAACGAAAAGTTTGACTTAGAAAATACGAACTGTTGGAGTTCGGCAAACTAAAAGTTTGACTTAGAAGATACGAACTGTTGGAGTTCGGTAAACGAAAAGTTTTGACTTAGAAAATACGAACTGTTGGAGTTCGGCAAACTAAAAGTTTGACTTAGAAAATACGAACTGTTGGAGTTCGGCAAACTAAAAGTTTGACTTAGAAAATACGAACTGTTGGAGTTCGGCAAACAAAAAGTTTGGCTTAGAAAATACGAACTTGGAGTTCGGTTGCAATGCCTTTGCGTAATAAAGTTTTATTGATGTTATAGCTGCGCCTGTGAAGGCTGCCTACGTACCTTCGAGAGAAGGATCAAGCCGTTCGTAGTTCATATTACATAGTGAAATTGAGCCTAAGTATAATAGCTCGGTGATCTTTTTTTTTTTTTTTTTTTTTTTGGGCTCGAGATATAGACTAGATGTAGTAGCGTTTGAGGTTCATCGAATTCCATGAACGGGGAATGGGGGTTCCGTCTAGCTTCATGAGCTGTTGAACGCCTGGTTTGACTACCCGCGTGACCTGATAAGGTCCTTCCCAGTTCGTGCCGAGCTTGTCTGCATTCTTCTCTTCGGTGTCCTCGAAGACCTTTCTCAGAACAAGGTCGCCATCGGTGAAATGGCGTCCGCGGACCTTTTTGTTGTAGTAGCGTGCTGCCAAGTTCTGATAATTCTGAATCCGAAGTAAGGCTTGATCGCGTTGTTCCTCGAGATTGTCGAGGTTGTCGAGCATGATTTCGTCGTTAAGATCAGGATTTTGTACGAGCATCGTCCGACGGATAGTCGGGATGGTGAGTTCGGCGGGGCAGAGGGCTTCCATGCCATAGGCCATGTAGAAGGGGGATTGCCCCGTTGACGATCTTGGGGTCGTTCGGTATGACCATAAGACTCCGTCGAGTTTATCTGACCATGTCCCTTTATGAGTATCCAATCGTTTCTTGAGGCCGGCTATGATTGTTTTGTTTGTTGCTTCGGCCTGACCGTTGCTCGGCGGGTATCTTGGTGTGGAAAAACTTAGTCGAATTTTCCACTTAGCGCAGAAGTCGTTGAATAGTGTTGATATGAATAGGGGACCGTTATCGGTGATAATCTCGTACGGAATTCCGTGTCGGCAGATAATGAATTTCCAGACGAATTTCTGAACGTCAGAGGCGAGGATAACGGGATATGCCTCGGCTTTTACCCATTTGGTAAAGTAATCCGTCATGACGAGGATGAACTTTTTCTGCGTAGTGGATCGTCTGAAAGGACCGATGATGTCCATCCCCCATCGCATGAATGGATACGGAGCTGTCGAAGTGGTTAGCAGCTCGGTAGGAAGATGTATCATTGGGCCATGCCTTTGGCATTTGTCGCACTTCGCGACGAACCTCTCGCAGTCTGCTTGCATACTTGGCCAATAATAGCTTGCTCTCTTGATTTTCAGGGCTAGAGATCGGCCGCCGGAGTGATTGCCGCCATCGCCTTCGTGTATTTTTTTCATGACTTCCTGAATTTCATCTCCTGAGATGCATTTGAGGAGGATTCCTGCTGCACTCCAACGAAACAGTCCGTCCTTGATAAGTATGTAGCGAGCGGCTCGCATTTTGAGTCGTCGAGCGGCCCATCTATCGGCCGGAATTTTGCCATCGATGATGTACATTTTTATCTCCAGTGTCCAATTGGCGGGAGTCTGCTCGTCGGACTGTTCGAGGTCTATTGGCTCATGAAGTCCGTCCGTCTGTTCCTCCGTTTCATCGTCTGATCGGGCCGATTCGTCGACTTGCAGCGTGTCGTTGTTGCCTTCGGCGGTACTAGAGTGTTCGGGCTCGGTGTCTTGATCGGGCTCGATGGTTGGAGTCCGTCTCTGTCGACGTAAGACAGGTTCAGTCGCAGGATTTTCCTCGTAATCCCGTCTACGAGTCGTGACGATGCATTGTTCTGTGCTTCCGATACTAGGTTCTGATATACTTTCCACCGGGATCGTTCGTTTGAGGTGAGGGTCGGAGCTCGAAGCCAAAGCAGCTAGTGCGTCGGCTGGAGCGTTTTCGCCCCGCGGAATCTTGGTAAGTTCGAACGAATCGAATTCGGCAACGAGTTGTTTGACGAGCTTGAGGTATGCGTCCATTCGATCACTCTTGGCGTCATACTCCCCGCTGAACTGACTTGCGACGAGTTGTGAGTCGCAGTAGGCGGGAATGCGTGTAACGCCGATGGCTTTGGCCAAACGTAGTCCGGCAATCAGCGCTTCGTATTCTGCCTCGTTGTTAGACGCGTTGAACGTCAGGCGGAAAGATTGCTCCAAGATTTCTCCCGTTGGAGATTTGAGGCGAATGCCTATTCCAGAGCCTCGGTGAGACGACGACCCATCGACGTGAAGGATCCATTGTTCGGCGGTTATGACATCAGTGTTGACGTATTCCGGAGATAGTTCAATGAGGAAATCGGCGAGGACTTGTGATTTGATGCTTGTCCGGCTTTTGTAATCGATGTCGTACTCGCTGAGTTCGATAGCCCATTTAGCCAACCGACCGGACTGGCTTGGGCTATGTAGGATTGTCCGGAGTGGTTGATCGGTTAGCACGGTGACTGAGTGTGATTGGAAATAAGGGCGCAATTTCTGAGCTGAAACAACAACGGCGAGGGCCAGCTTTTCGAGAGTCGGATATCGCCCTTCAGCTCCATCTAGTGATTTGCTGATATAGAAGATCGGTTTTTGTTCGCCCCGGTCTTCCCGAACGAGGACCCCGCTGATCGCCGAGGTTGAGATCGCGATGTAGAGATAGAGGGTCTTGCCGTCTTCGGGTTTTGCCAAAACTGGTGGTGTTGATAAGTATTCTTTGAGCTGCTTGAATGCTTCCTCGCACTTATCATCCCACTCAAGATTTTTGTTTTCGCGCAGCAATTGGTAGAAAGGGAGACACTTATCGGTGGACCGGGAGATAGACCGGTTGAGTGCGGTGATGCGTCCTGTGAGTCTTTGCACCTCCCTTCTCGTTGTTGGAGATGGTAAGTCAAGGATTGCTGAGATCTGTTTAGGATTGGCTTCGATTCCCCTTTGAGTCACGATATACCCGAGGAATTCTCCGGAGGTTACACCGAATGTGCATTTGGTCGGGTTAAGCTTCATGCCGTACTCGTTTAGGATGTCGAAACAGGTGTTAAGATGTCCGGCGTGATCCTTTGCAACCAGTGATTTGACGAGCATGTCGTCGATGTAAACCTCCATTGTTTTGCCGAGCTGGCTAGCGAACATCCGATTAACGAGGCGTTGGTAGGTAGCACCGGCGTTTTTTAGGCCGAACGACATCACTTTGTAGCAATAGATACCGCGATCGGTAATGAATGAGGTCTTCTCGCGATCGTCCGGGTGCATGAGTATCTGATTGTAGCCTGAAAAGGCGTCCATGAATGAGAGGAGTTCGTTCCCGGCGGTGGCTTCGACGAGTCTGTCGATATGTGGGAGTGGAAAACTATCCTTTGGGCAGGCTTTGTTTAGGTCGGTAAAGTCGACGCATATCCTCCACTTTCCGTTCTTCTTCTTCACAACGACCGGGCTTGCCAACCAGTCGGGATACCGAACTTCTGTAATTGATCCTGCGCTAAGTAATCTTTCGACTTCATCGTTTACAGCTCGGGCTTTCTCGGGACCGAGCTTGCGTCGTTTCTGTTTGATCGGTTTGAAGGTGGGGTCGACGTTGAGTTCATGGCTTATTATCTTTGGGTTGATTCCGGGCAAATCTGTGACTGACCAGGCGAAGGTCAAAACGTTTCTTTTGAGGAGTCGGATTAAATCCTCTTTGATGTCTTTGTCGAGCTCGGCTCCGATTCCTACGCATTTTTCCGGATTGAAATCATCGATATTGACTTGGACGATCGTTTCGCGTCGCGGCAGATCGGGATCGTTTGGGATTTTCTTTTTATTGATCACGCAGGTGCGGGGAGTGGTCCTTAGTTTGCATTCGTTTATGAAACACGTTCGGGACATCACCTGGTCGCCTCTAAGGGTGAAAACTCCGGAAGGTGTCGGGAACTTGACGCATTGATGATACGTTGACACGACTGCTTTCATCGAGAATATCCACGGCGTGCCGAGTATTACGTTGTAGATCGCGGGTTTGTTTAGCACCAAGAACTTGACCATTCGACATATTCCCCCGGTATACATAGGAATTTTGATCGTTCCTGCTGTCATGGTTTGCTCGCTTGAGAATCCGGTGAGTGGTTCGATGTTCGGTCTGATTTGGTTGTCGCGAAAATCCATATTTTTCAGCGTATCCTTGAAAATCAAGTTAACCGAGCTCCCAGTGTCGATCAAAATTCGCCCAACTACGACATCACCGATGAGTGTCTCGACGACTAACGGGTCGTTATGCGGCATATGAAGTCCTTCCGTGTCGGCCTCAGAGAAGGTGATCGGCGTTCCGCAGGGTGTAGTCTGATGTGACTGTTTTGCGGCCACTGCTTCCTTACTGTATGTCTTCAGAGCTCGGACGGAGTAGTTGCATGTTTCCAATGCACCCATGATCATGTTGACACGTTTTCGAACCTGCGGAGGTTGTTGAGTTTCCACGTTGTCCTCCCGATCTCGTTTCGGTTGTTCGTCGTCGGTTTTGTCTTTCTTTTGCTCGGCAGGCTTGTTCGGTTTGGAGTTACGTCTCCTACCGTTATCGTTACGGCGCGGTCTGTTCGAGGGTTGGAAGGCTCCTTCGACTGGAACTTCCCCCTTTTTGTACTTCATCATCAGGAACTCCTGTAGATGTCGGCACTCTTCGGTCGAATGGTTTCCATACCGGTTATGGAAATTGCAGTACGGTGCGGATTCAGTGGTGTCGGGCTCTTTTGGCTCATCCGACCGAACCCAAGTGTTTGACCAGGATTGCTGAGTTTGGATCGTATTGACGGGTTGTTTCGGGGGAACGTACAGTTTGTCCTTAGTGGCGGGCTGTTTCGTGATTGCGTATCGCCTATCTTTCTCGGATCTTTCCTCCTCCTCCATGATGAAGATATGCGCCCTGTGCAGGATGTCCTCCAATGTCTTTGGATTATTGCGTTTGATCTCCCTGTGGAAGTCCGTTTCGTACCAGGTGGCTTTGTAAAGAGCCTCGATTGCGGCTTCGTCGTCGATCGTGCAATGGGATACAACCGCTTTGAAACGTTCCATGAAGTTGCGTAGGGGCTCGTCCTGCTTCTGCTCGAGGGCCCAGAGTTCGGCGTTCTTTGTTTTCTGCTTAATAAACATGGTGAAGCGTTTGAGGAATTTGGTAGTGAGCTCGTTATAGCTGTTTACCGAACTTGGCTCGAGCGTTGAAAACCAATCGAGCGCGGCTCCGGATAAGTTCTCCACGAATAGTTGGCACATGGCTGCGTCCTTCTCGGTTTCCGAGCCGAAACGAAATCGGTTCATTGTGATGACAAACGAGGTCAAGAAGTGTTTAGGATCGGTAAACCCGTCGTATGATGTGATCTTGACTCTTTCCAATCGTCGGACTGGAGTGTTGACGACTTTGTCGGTAAACGGCGTCCTCTGTGACTCTTGAATTACTCGGTCGATCTCCGGCGCCGAACTCGTAGCCTGATGAACTTTGGTCCGCATATCTTGTAGTTGGGCCTGGACCTTGGCGAATTCCATATTCACGGCGGCTTGGTCCGTGATGTTGATTTCCGAACCGGTCGCGGAGGATCTTCTTGTCGGCGGGTCGATCGTGCCTGGGGGTTGAGCGTCGGTTAAGTCGGACAAGAGATTTCGGCGTAACGTGTTTTCGTTGGCGGGGGTGACCGGGTTTGGATCGAGGATACCGATCTGATTTCGGCGCTCAAAATGGGATGCTATGAGAGATGCGATCCGCTCTTCGTTCTTTTTGTTAATTTCGGCGAACTGCGCTGTCATAGCTTCTATGAAGACGGTCGGATCCGTAAATATCGAAGCAGCCGGAGGCTGTGGAAGAGTCCGAGATGGATTGACCTGATTGTCTTCTCCAACAGGTATGGTCGGAGGGGGTCCTCCTCCGGTTGTCTGTAGTTCGGTATCGATAGGATTGAGCTCGTCGATCTGTGGGTTTTGATCGTCGGTTTCTGAGCCGTTGACGAGGGCTGCGGTGGTATCGACTGGAAGAACCATTGCCGAACTTCAATCAAACGATATCCGAAAGTACTATTCTATCAACTCCCCACAGTCGGCGCCAATTGTTGATCCGTAAATCACACAAAAAGGGGTAAAACTGTACTTTAGTCGGAATCTCGTTTATTGATCAAGAGTCGGCGATTACAACAGAGTTTAAGTAAGAAGGCAAAGACGAAAGACTTGAGATCGGTAATGAGCTTTCTCTTGTATTCTTTGTCTCTGCGGAAGTTGTGGATGTCTCGAACGAATGAGGCTCCTCCTTTATTTATAGCGTTTTTGAGGCGGTTGAAAGGAAGATTTCTCCTTTTCCGAGTTCGATTAGAAAAAGGAAATCTTCCGGTTCTCTCTCCGAGATAAGGATAAGTTCCTGATATCTCGAAGAGTCTACCGAAGAGAATATTTCCTTTTCCGAGATCGGTGGGGAAAGGGAAATATTCCGGTTTCATTTGTTGTAACGGACTGGGCTTGTGATGGGCCTAGATCGGTAACCGAGATGGGCTTTTAGCGAGATTCCGAGCTCGGCCCAACGTTTTCGGGCCGACTTGTCTTTGATCCGAACCATCGTAAACCGGTCTTGATTGAACCGATCTCGGTTCGAACCGAGTTAAACCAGGGGGTGCTAATCCCCCCTCTAACAATGGGGATAGAGCTTTTGGCTGGGGTTGTTTTTTCCCTCTTAGTATTTGGTTAATTTGCGTTTACTTTTTAGGTAAAATGGTTAATCTAGTGTGGCGTTTGAAAGGTTTATTGTAGTTCTCCGTTTTCCAACGGTCCATTGAGCGGGTTTCTTTGAAACTTGCTCAACCGGGATAACCTCGACGTTTGGCAATACAAAGAAGGAAACTCATCATTTTCGGAGATGGCCAGGTTTTGTTTTCAAGTTAGCTGCCAAAAGTGTTAGCAGCCCGTCTTCTGTATTCACTACGTTGTGCGGGAATTTCTTTTAACGGTCTTTCGAAAGACTCGTAACAAAGCTGTTTGGTTTTAGCAATGTGTCATTACAAAATCTCATCCTCATCAATTTGTAGGTGCGGGAAAGATCATTGAGTTCTCTTTGTGGTTAACTATTGTTTCTCTTCTGTACTGTAACCATTTCCGAATCAATATAAATAGTTTTCAGTGGAAAAAAAAAAAAATGGGTACAAGAAATGTACTGGTCCTTGTGAATTTGGACCGTCGGCCAAAAAAAACTTTTGAATATGTTATATCCAGCTCAACTTTTTATTAATGGTGAAACTTAACTACTCTCTATTTTAAAGTGCTCCTAGTCCTATGATAAATTGGTATACGAAGTTACTATGAATTTTAATGTAGATTTTTAAAAACTGTCACACCAATCACTCTGTGCACACAAATAAAAAAGTCACCAATTAACTTCGTCGAATGAGTCGGCTAACTAATATTCAAAGTAAACACACATTTTTTTAGCATGGTTTTTTTGTAAGTCTGCCATCGATTTTGCTGTAACCGAACGTACTTGTTTTCATTTGCCATACACATACGTAGTTGGCTTCGGGATGATGTCACCCAAAAAAAAAAAAAAGATTGCCTTGGAGCTCATATTGTGTGTTTCAAATGTTTAAAAGTTAGATGGCACGATATATAGTTATTAGTACAAATACCGTATGCAAATTAGTTTATCTTCAGATTTTTTACTATATGGTATATTGAAATCGTTAAGAGATTCGCAAACCAAAATTGGAATTTAACCAGTAATTATCACTCTGCCTCTCCATATTACTACACCACCTTGTTGTAACCGCTAAAATATTTCGTAAAATGCCATAAAAACTGTGATCATCAATCAAAATTTTAATTATGTGAGGTGTTTCCGTTCAAAGGTGGACCTCAGAACAAAAATCTAAAAGGAGAACAAAGTGTGGTTATGATCCTACCAAAAGTGACCGATGCTTTCAACAATATATATACGACAAAGAAAATTTTAACTCATGTGTCACTCTGGATATTCATATATTGCTTTTACAGTTTACTGTTCATAACCGGAGAAGGATGAAATTTTTCACGTGTTAAAATAAATCATAGAGGCAGAGCTAAGTGGATTGCTTCGAATCCTATTATTACTCTAGACTCCGGAGTACTTCTGACACGTGACGTAGCTTTTTCCTTTACTTTCTTTTAAGTTTTTATTATAAAAAGTACTTAAAACATAGGACCCACAAAATTCAGCTACGTAGTAGATCACGTCCAGATCATGATCTAACGGGCATGAATTTACCCTTGTTTCGAAATCTAATTTAACATTTAAAAAAAAAAACACAATAATTCGAGCTCCACTATCAATGTTTATGCCAAAAAGATTGTAATAAAAAAAACGTGTTTTTCTGATGTATAAAATACTTTTTCGCATCCCACCCACTCATATTTTTTCTTTTTAATTTCTGTTACCACATAAAACTAAATAATTTATGTACACAATATTCCAGATTTTTAGTTTTTTTTTTGTTTAAACAAATCCCAATAAAGTAAAAGGTAAAGAGAAAAGAAACAAGGGAGGAGTGGGCCCTACAGATGTAAATGGCAGTAATGGACTGTAAGAGCGTGGCTCGTACGCATCCTAGTCTCGTAGATGCGTATCTTGTTGCCTAGTAAGTGCACCGTATATTTCTATACATACATCTAAACAGTAAGTCTATATATACGTAATTGTACACTGTGCGTACGTAAATACGTATGGCTTTATGGTCCCCATAGATTACAAAGGTAGGGACCTCCCCCGAGTAAGACGATCATCACACGACGGTATCAAGTCCCTTTGTACCTTTTCTCAAAATTAGTCAATCCCAAAGGGAACCTCCCCTACATAATCCCCACTATATTATTGAAACTATTCTTTTAATCGAATGAATATTGAGACGCGTAATGACTTCTTCTACTACGGCCAATCGCAATTACTGTTCAATGTATTTGCGTATAGAGAATGTACAAATTATATACGCTCGTGCCTCATGATATGTGGAGTCAGAAAAAGAGAAACAAAAAAAAGCTTTTTAAAATGAAAAGGTGATGATAGTAAAACTTAATTGTTGGCTGGTTACCAATTTCGCATACCAGTAAATAATCTATTTATGTTTACACTTTACTAAACACTATTGTGATGCAGAAATATAGGACTATATATATGAGATTCAAAACATAACAATGAGAAATATAGGACTAAATCTCAACTACGTACGTATATAGTCAAAAACCATTTTTGAATTTAAAATACCAAGATACCCATCTCTTAAAACTCAAAACTGGTTTTTGACTATGTACGTGTTGAATGTATCTTGGTATTTAAATTCGGATCAACTACAACCACCTTTTTTAGATAACTAGTTGATCTAATTAATAATCACCATTTTATAGGTTTTAGCTGTATTTTACAACGAATTTCTTGCATTTCTATCTAATGGGTTTTTCATTTAAATCGATTTGTATTTATGAAGTTTTAATAGTTATTACTTATTACAGCTCGAATTATTATTTTTAAAAAGCCATGACATGGACGAAAAAATATCCTAATAATTCATTTTTTTCTTTATAATTTTCAATATATGTATATAATTTTTGTTTCTAATTTTTTTCTTTCTGAAATTTAATTACAAATCTTATGCAATTGCGCATGGAAGAGCCCGTCTCTCCGTTTGGCATAAGATTCAAACTAAAAAACAGCTCTGTGTAATAACCAACTAATATAAAACCGAATAATAGGCTAATAACAAATTAATCGGCTAAGCATCACTTACATTTAATACACGTTTTGTAGACTACCATGTCACAGTTGAAAGAACCTCACAGGCTGTCAAATACCCTTCTATACCATTCAAATCCTCCCACGTGGCACTCTTTGACGATGACACCTTTGCTACTACAGCTGTCGCGCTCGTCTCCGATTTCAAAAGATGGAGAAAAAAAACTCTGGTATAAATAACTCTGTATCTACACATTACTAGGATCCTGTAAACCTCAAACAAAACCTCTGTATCCCTTTAATATCATATTTGCCCCTCTCAATGGCCTATAATTACCGTTTTGCTATCTTCCTCACTTTCCTCTTCGCTACCGCCGGTCTTTCCGCCGCCGCGTTGGTCGAGGAGCAGCCGCTTGTTCTGAAATACCACAACGGCGTTCTCTTGAAAGGAAACATCACCGTCAATCTCGTTTGGTACGGAAAATTCACACCCATCCAACGGTCCGTAATCGTCGATTTCATCCGCTCGCTCAACTCCAGAGATGCCTCATCCTCCGCCGTTCCTTCCGTCGCGTCCTGGTGGAAGACGACGGAGAAGTATAAAGGCGGATCCTCAACGCTCGTTGTCGGAAAACAGCTTCTCCTCGAGAAATATCCTCTTGGAAAATCCCTAAAAAATCCCTACCTCCGTGCTTTATCCACCAAACTTAACGGCGGACTCCGTTCCATAACCGTCGTTTTAACGGCCAAAGACGTTACTGTCGAGGGGTTCTGTATGAACCGATGCGGGACCCACGGATCCTCCTCGAAATCGCGTAACGCGGCCAACGGCGCCGCTTTCGTCTGGGTCGGAAACTCGGAGACGCAGTGCCCGGGATATTGCGCCTGGCCGTTTCACCAGCCGATTTACGGACCACAGACGCCGCCGTTAGTTGCGCCTAACGGTGATGTTGGAGTTGACGGAATCATTATAAACCTCGCTACACTTCTCGCTAACACCGTCACGAATCCGTTTAAAAACGGATATTACCAGGGCCCACCAACTGCGCCGCTTGAAGCTGTCTCCGTTTGTCCTGGCATATTCGGGTCGGGTTCTTACCCGGGTTACGCGGGACAGGTCCTTGTCGACAAAACAACCGGCTCTAGTTACAACGCCCGTGGACTCGGCGGTAGGAAATATCTCTTGCCGGCGATGTGGGATCCACAGACCTCAACGTGCAAGACTCTGGTTTGATCCAAGGGATGTGAGTAAGACACGTGGGATAGTACCGATAGCGAATGTCGAGATCTAGATAACACCTGTAGTCAAAACAATTTGCACGCGCGCGTGTGGATAGACAAAACATCTTTCGGGTTTGGATCTCGGGTTTGGATTGTGGATAGGGCTCTTTGCTTTTGTCGGTTTGTTGTGACGTGTAAATTATGTTGGGCTCGGGAATGTGGAAATATATATATATATATGCATGTAAAAAATAAAATCGTTTTGTTTCTACGTTATTAAATTAAACGCACTCAGTTAACATAATGATCGAAGCCTTATATATAGGCTATATCACTAGTTATTTTATTTTTAAAGCAATCTCACTTTTTATATTAGTGGGTATAAGATAATAATGTTATTTGATGTATTTAATTCGGTCGATATGATAAAGTGGATATATAACAATATAAAGAAAGTAGGCTGCTCTCAGTGTTGTTGGGGCCTAGGAGACCAAATTGATTGCTTAGTAAGATACTCGTTTCATACTATTAGAAGTTTTGAATTTTCTATGCATGTTAAGATATTATTTGCAATTACAAATCTTCCGTCATTTGTATTAATCATGATTAAAAAGTTATTTTTGAATTAAAATGCAGCGGTAAGTTATGCAACAAAAAAACATCTAACAACTAGAAAATGAGGTAGTAAAATTTCTTAATATCGGGTGAAAAGCTAAACGATTGAATTGATTCCTTATACGAAATTTCAATTTTTAGTTATTCAGTATCTTCTGAATAGGGTCAGTGGGTTCTGGTGAAGTTCTCCATTGCTTCCGTTCTTTGTGCCAGAGGAAGCTTTGTAACATTTAAGTATGGTATTACTGTATTAGATATATATATATATATATATATATATGCATTGTTTGTAACAAATAGTTCATTACATATAATTGTTGTATCGATAGTATTATAATATTATTAGTGTGTGATTCGCGCTATGATCAGACGTGAACACAATTTTGTTTTTTAAAAAATTGGTATAATATTATTTTTGTTTTATTAATATGATTGTTAATGGATTTGTGTCTATTAGCTTAAAAATGTGAATTGTTTATTTTTAAGTTTTTTTTTTAATTTTATGTTTATTTATGTATTTGTTTAGTGAGTGATCCACAATTTGATTTTTTTTTTGTTGGTTGACTATTTATTCAATTAGTTGGTTTTTAAAAGTTAAATTTTTGTCATTTTAAAGTTTAGAAAATTGTATATTTTTTTAACCCAACTGAATACTAATAAAATAAATACTTCGAAATAGGGTTAGTTTTGTATAGTCCGAAAGTTACTTCGAATACTAATAAAAGGAAAGTTAGTTTTGTGAATTTAGAATTCTCCGAACTTTTTTTAAAAATATACTTCTAAATAAGTCACTGTATTTTTATCTATTTTTACCTAAAACCGAATAGTAATAAAATATTCTGAATTTACTATTATTCATTTTCGATGATTCCGGGTGACTACAAAATGAATCTAATTTTATTTGAAAAACGATTTAATTTCTATCACTAATTTACTATCAAAATCATCGTAGATGTATAGGTTAATGAGAACATTTGAGATACTATGAGCCGGTTTGGAAAAATATAAGAAATATGAGGTCAAGCGTCGATTCAAATATTTAGAGAGAGAGAGAGAGTTCTTGTGAATATGATTATCTTGTAAGAAAACATTATCCATTGCTCTAAAACCCTCGTCTTCTCCGATATCTTTCCCCCATCGCCGGTGAGATTTCACTTTCAATTTCAATCACAAAGGGTGTGATCCGCGCGGACGAACGTGGTAAACAATTTTTTTAATCTAATGGTATTTTATTTTATTTGATCTCGTAGTTAATTTAATTATCTCTCTCAGTTTTTAATCTAATGTGTATTTGTTTTTTTTAAATTTATGATCATCTATGTGTTTATTTATTTGATGATACACATTTTTACATTTTTTTTTCTTTGGTGATCAATTTTATGTAATTAGTTGAATTTTTTAAAAATAATATATTTACATTTTAAAGGGAAGATAGTTATATTTTAAAGTTGCATAATATTTGTTTTTAATTTTGTTTCATGTGAAGTTATTATTTTTTGAGTGTTTCATATATGATTTTAACCCTATTTATGTGTGCAATATGTTTTTGATTCCTAAATTTATTTTTCTTTTATTTTTCTTTAAATTAATTCAATATAATATATCTTCTATTAAGTAAATATCTTTTCAAATTCTATGGAAAACTATTGTATTACTGAATGGTAATTATTATGAGAATTGTAATATATTTACATCACATGATATATATATTTTGCATATATAAAGCTTTTATTTTCTTCTCCTGTCGTAGTTACATTTATTTTTATTTTTTTGTTAAAAATAATATTACAAAACACAACGATCTTAAATTTTCAAACTTAATTTATATATTTGTGTAAATACTTTTAATATGTTTTTTTAATTTTTTTGGTTCTTATTCTCTTTTTCATAGTTATGTATAATTGCAATATTATGTTAAGCATACCTAAGTTTTATTTATTTGTCTCTTTATTAGATGTAAAACTTGTTAACTTATATTTTGTTTTATGAATTTAGTTACATATTTAACTTATTTGTTTAATTGTTAGGACTTGTTTGATATTTTAGTTTTTTTATAATATTTGCGATACAATTTAACCTAATTAAATATTTATAAAAGTTGAAATATATTATTATTACCAAATTTATTAAACCAGTTATTATTTCAAAAAACTATATTCATAGAAATTTATTATTTTCTGGTTTAATTTAGAATATGAATAATACCTTTTCAAATTCTTTTCATAATGTTAAAACCAAATTTATAATTAATATATATATTTAGTATGTGTATTAAATTTTTAATATGTTAAAATGACAGTATAAAAAAAAAGAAAAACTTACTTTATATATATAGAAACTTGATTAAGTTTGAGTGGATCCGGACTTTCGGATATGCCAGTAGTTTTCAAAAAACAAGCTAGTGAGGATAATGTTGAAATAAAAGTCTCTTTATTATAGGGTTACGACACATACAAGTTTTTAAAACAAAATTGGCTGTGTATTAAATAAGAAAGGCGAACAGTGTACAAGATAATTGGCAATTGTGGAAACTTAGGAAAGCATGCACTTTTTTAATTTGGTTTTTTTTACTCTTATGAAAACAGAAAATTTTGTCATCACTAAATATTAAACTTTTAAGAGTAACTTATAAATTCAAATGGAAATTTCATTTTTCATTACGAATTTCAAAATGTACTTATAACAGTTCCTGTTTTCGCGTTAATATACTTTAGAAAAAATAGTGGGATTTTGTTTAATTAATTCCATAAAAAGAATGGTTCACCTACCATCATGCAAAGTGGTTTTCTTTAATATATTCTTTATGATCGAATTCAATTTCAAAGTTAAAAACTGTCAAGCCTTTGTTTTATTCGGGAGTGAAAAAAGCTTTATATTCAAGTTTGGGCGAAGTAAGGAGGTTTGCAGCAGTAAAAGTAAACAACTTTTTATGTAGACGTGTACTCGTCTCGTCAATCAAACTTTTTTTGTGTGCCAACAATAACATACTACTTACAAGTAAAATTTTGATCCTTTTCTCGAATGACAGCATAATACCAAGGTATATTACCATATTGGAATAACACATTAAAGTATAATCATGTAAATCTCTTAGGTGTTATATATTTTCGAGTAATTGCATTAATTTATTTATGTTTCGTTGGAAAATTTGTGTTCTGACTCAAATTTGTAGGTTTATTTTTATAGCTTTTGGGATGGTTAGTAGCGCATCTGTTTGCTTGTTGAGCTAAAAAGACTCAAAATATTTAATTGGATCTGATGTTCTAAAGCTATGAACTATTAATTAAGGTAGTTTTGTTCTGGTTTTGTAAAGAGATGTATGTGGATTTTATTGCGAGATTGTTTTATCTGTTCGTATGTCTATGTTTGGTTAGCTAGTAGCATACTAGCATACGTGTTGTGTGTCTATGTTTTCGCAAGTATACACTCAGCTTAGTTTTTTTTTTTTTGGTTTTATGAAAAATTCTATAGTGCAAATAGTTGTATATTTAAGGGAAGAAAAATTGGTGGAATTAAGCATTCATTTAATTTTTCACCATTTAGGTTGAAAAAAAGTTGATGAAATTAAACATTTATCTAAAATTTCATTATTTCGGTTGGAAAGTGTGGAAAAATAATTCTAACTCATTCCACTAAAAGAAACAGAAAGAATAAACAAATTTTGAAGGAAACCATTACTATGCTATTTCTCAGGAAAATTGGAAAAATGAATTAGAGGAGTTTTTTTTTATTCCATTCAATTATATTCCGGTAATTCTATTATTGACTACCATTTGGACCCTATTTTTTTAAAACGTTTAGATGTGTAAGCATGCCTGTTAAAATATGAATGTTGTCGTAGTTGTATATTATCATCTGAGGGAATCAATAAGACTTATAGATTAGTTAAAGCATGTCTCGACAATTCCAGTCATTTCTTGCAAAACAATACGTGTATGGTTTTAAAGTATGATATTTCATTGCCTCACAGTCGATGGCTTTCGCATTTGTTATCTGCGAATCTTCTTGGACTGGCTTGTTTGTATACCCCCAAAAGAATACAATTTAGGAGTTTTGACCTTGAATAACTCTTTATGAAGGCGTCAAGCGAGAGAGAGAAAAAAGAGTTTTTTTTTGGTGTGAATCAAAGCCGATGGCAAGAGGTTTCTATAGCTCCGACATTGGTTTAGTGATTTTTTTTGCTATTTTTCTTTTTATTTTTTTGGTTTTTTTCAATTAATTTTAAATTTGACAAAATTTTTGATTATTTTTTCGTGAATTTTTTTTAATGGATTTAGGAAGACAAAAACTCTGGTTCAATTAAGCCGATTTGAAGAGGTAATTAACAGACTTAGAAGCGGATAGTGGCAACGGTTTTTCCTGGTTTCAATCGTTAAAGTTATTTATTCGGTGCTGGTAGGTTTCTCGTCGTAAACCACGATTACTCTAGAAGGCGACTTGAAATGCATACTCCTAATTAATCGACTGTTTGGAACAGTGATCTCAATGGTTTCGTTTTTATCAATGAAACAATATAAAAAGCTGTCTCGTCTCGATGACTCATAATGGATCAATAAAAAAAAAGGTAGATGTAGTAAATTCAGTTTGAAACGTTAATAGATAGATGTTTTTGAATTTTTATGAAGATCTTATGAGTGGAGGTATAACAATTCCAAAAACAAAAGTAGAGCAATTCATCTAAAATTTTGTTAGACATACATACGCAAAATATATTATTATTTACTTCGAATCCCTATTGGTGAATCCTCTTTTTCTGGTTTTTGTAAACCTTTTGATATTTTGATTATTATCTTAATAAACTACTATTATTCATCATTATTCAGCGTTATAAAATATATATATATCGAAAAAAAGAGTTGGGTTTTTATTGAGCCTTTTGGGCTTTGTCTGTGTGAACCCAAGTAGATAAAAATAGTCTATGAGCCCAAATTATAAACTGACCCGAACTTAAGAACCGACTCGCTCGATCACTTCATATCAAACTTAATATATATATATATTCCTGGCTTTATCTGGATAAACCCTAGTTCTCGCATTCTACTTCCTCACATTCGTTCGCTTCCGATAATCGGTGAGTTCTTCTCGTTATCTTGATTACTTTTTCTTTGATCTTATTGTATTCTAATTTCGATTCGTTTTCTGATTTACTGTTTTTCCTTTTTTTTGTGTTGTGTGTTGGGAAAAAAGCTTCGTTGAGTATCGATAATGGCGGATCTAGATCCAGAGATCGCTAAAACTCAAGAGCAGAGACGGAAGTTGGAAGCAGACCTCGCTTCTCTCACTTCTCTGAATTTCGATCGCGATCTGTACGGAGATAACGACCGTGATTCCTACTTGACTTCTATTGCACCCAATGATGAAGAGGATCCGAATCTGGACGCCACTGGTTCGCTCGTGTCTCAGCGGCTTGCGTCTTACACCGCTCCTAGGTCGATTCTCAACGACGTGGCTCGTGCTCACAGCGAAGATGACGATGGCGGATTCAAACCTAGGCAGACTATTGCGGAACGCGAGGGTGATTATAGGAACAGGAGACTCAATCGAGTTCTCTCTCCGGACAGAGTTGATCCTTTTGCTATGGGCGAGAAGACGCCGGATCCGAGTGTTCGGACTTACACGGACCATATGAGGGAGACGGCTTTGCAGAGGGAGAGAGAGGAAACTATGAGGCTCATCGCTAAGAAAAAGAAAGAGGAAGAAGAAGCTGCAAAGGGACAGAAAGATCCTGCTCATCCTCCTGCTTCTTCTTCTTCTTCCAAGAGGAGACACAGGTGGGACCTCTCCGACGAAGACGGTGCTGCTGCAAAGAAATCTAAATCATCAACTTCGGATTGGGATTTACCTGATGCAGCTCCAGGGATTGGGCGATGGGATGCAACTCCAACTCCAGGGAGAGTTTCTGATGCCACACCATCTGTTGGACGAAGGAAAAGGTGGGACGAAACTCCTACACCTGGTCGTGTTACTGATTCTGATGCAACACCAGGTGGTGGTGTTACTCCCGGTGCAACTCCTTCAGGCGTTACATGGGACGCCACTCCGAAAGGGCTTGCAACGCCTACCCCAAAGCGTCAACGTTCTAGGTGGGACGAGACACCAGCCACTATGGGAAGTGCTACACCTATGGGCGGAGTGACTCCTGCTGGAGCTTACACTCCTGGTGTCACTCCAGTCGGTGGGATCGATATGGCTACTCCAACTCCGGGTCAGCTTAATCTCCGTGGTGTTATGACGCCCGAGCAGTACAATTTGCAGAGGTGGGAGAGGGATATAGAAGAGAGAAACAGACCGTTGAGTGATGAAGAGCTTGATGCCATGTTTCCTACAGAAGGGTACAAGGTTTTGGATCCGCCTGCTTCTTATGTTCCCATCCGAACGCCTGCTAAGAAGGCTGTAGGAACCCCGACACCCATGGCAACTCCCGGCTACATTATTCCCGAGGAAAACCGTGGGCAGCAGTATGATGTGCCCCCGGAAGTTCCTGGTGGGTTGCCGTTTATGAAACCAGAGGATTATCAGTATTTCGGAGCGCTGTTGAATGAAGAGAACGAAGAAGAGCTGTCTCCGGACGAGCAGAAAGAACGCAAGATAATGAAACTGTTGTTGAAGGTTAAAAATGGAACCCCTGCCCAGAGGAAAACAGCTCTAAGGCAGCTTACTGATAAGGCTCGTGAGCTTGGTGCTGGTCCTTTGTTTAATAAAATTTTGCCATTGCTCATGCAACCCACTCTGGAAGATCAAGAGAGGCATCTTTTGGTGAAAGTAATTGATAGGATTCTGTACAAACTTGATGAGCTGGTAAGGCCTTTCGTCCACAAGATTCTTGTTGTTATTGAGCCTTTATTGATTGATGAAGATTATTATGCTCGTGTAGAAGGTAGAGAAATTATTTCTAACCTTAGCAAAGCAGCTGGTTTAGCCACTATGATTGCAGCTATGCGTCCTGATATTGACAACATGGATGAATATGTGAGGAACACAACAGCAAGAGCTTTCAGTGTGGTGGCTTCAGCTCTTGGAATCCCTGCACTCTTACCGTTCCTGAAAGCCGTGTGCCAGAGTAAGAAGTCATGGCAGGCACGGCACACTGGTATTAAGATTGTTCAGCAGATTGCCATACTAATTGGCTGTGCCGTCCTGCCTCACTTAAGGTCTCTAGTAGAGATTATCGAGCATGGTCTCAGTGATGAAAACCAGAAGGTTAGGACTATTACCGCCTTGTCACTGGCTGCTCTTGCCGAGGCTGCTGCTCCTTATGGTATTGAGAGCTTCGACTCTGTTCTGAAGCCTCTGTGGAAAGGTATTAGGTCTCACCGCGGTAAAGTTTTGGCTGCGTTCTTGAAGGCGATTGGTTTTATCATCCCCTTGATGGATGCAATATATGCGAGCTACTATACAAAAGAAGTGATGGTTATCTTGATCCGTGAGTTCCAGTCTCCTGATGAAGAGATGAAGAAGATTGTCCTCAAGGTGGTGAAACAGTGTGTAAGTACAGAAGGTGTTGAATCGGATTACATTCGCAGCGATATTCTGCCTGAGTTTTTCACTCATTTCTGGGTTAGGAGAATGGCTCTGGAGAAGAGAAACTATAAGCAGCTTGTTGAAACTACTGTGGAGATTGCGAACAAGGTTGGTGTTGCAGATATTGTGGGGAGAGTGGTTGAAGATCTTAAAGATGAGAGTGAACCTCTCCGGCGTATGGTTATGGAAACCATTGACAAGGTTGTCACAAACTTGGGAGCATCTGATATTGATGCGAGATTGGAGGAACTGCTCATTGATGGCATTCTTTATGCTTTCCAAGAACAGACATTCGACGATGCTAATGTGATGCTTAATGGATTTGGTGCTGTAGTGAATGGTCTTGGTCAGCGTGTAAAGCCTTATCTTCCTCAGATCTGTGGTACCATCAAGTGGCGATTAAACAACAAGAGTGCAAAGGTAAGACAACAAGCTGCTGATCTTATTTCTAGAATTGCTGTTGTCATGAAGCAATGTGGAGAGGAACAGTTGATGGGACATCTTGGTGTTGTCTTGTATGAGTATCTTGGAGAAGAGTACCCTGAAGTCTTGGGATCAATTCTTGGAGCTTTAAAAGCTATCGTCAATGTGATTGGTATGACAAAGATGACTCCTCCCATTAAGGATCTGCTTCCAAGACTGACCCCGATTTTGAAGAACAGACACGAGAAAGTGCAAGAAAATTGTATCGACCTTGTTGGTAGGATTGCTGATCGTGGTGCTGAGTTTGTTCCGGCTAGAGAGTGGATGAGAATATGTTTCGAGCTTCTTGAAATGCTTAAAGCGCATAAAAAAGGTATCCGTCGTGCCACAGTCAACACTTTTGGGTACATTGCCAAAGCCATTGGACCACAAGACGTTCTAGCCACTTTACTGAACAATCTCAAAGTCCAAGAACGTCAGAACCGTGTTTGCACCACAGTGGCAATCGCCATAGTCGCCGAAACATGCTCTCCCTTCACTGTCTTACCCGCTTTGATGAACGAGTACCGTGTTCCAGAGCTCAACGTACAAAACGGTGTTTTGAAATCTCTCTCTTTCCTCTTTGAATACATTGGAGAAATGGGCAAAGATTACATATACGCAGTCACACCATTGCTGGAAGACGCGCTCATGGACAGAGATTTGGTTCACAGACAAACCGCCGCTTCAGCCGTGAAACACATGGCTTTAGGTGTAGCTGGTTTGGGTTGTGAGGACGCTTTGGTTCACTTGCTTAACTTCATCTGGCCCAACATTTTCGAGACATCTCCTCACGTCATTAACGCTGTGATGGAAGCCATTGAAGGAATGAGAGTTGCATTAGGTGCAGCTGTTATTCTAAACTATTGTCTGCAGGGTTTGTTTCATCCGGCGCGCAAAGTCCGTGAAGTTTACTGGAAGATTTACAATTCGCTATACATTGGTGGTCAGGACACGCTAGTAGCTGCTTACCCGGTCCTTGAGGATGAGCAGAAAAATGTTTATAGCCGACCAGAGTTAACGATGTTTGTGTGAAGGAAGATAAGACGTACTCTTACACCTACCTTAGTGCCCCTCCTATTTTGTTTGGTAATCGGCTTTGTTGCAAAGGTTTGCTTTGTATAAAACTCTGAACACAGAAATGCTTCTTTTGCTTTTTCTTCAAATTAGAAAACCTCTGTTCACGTTTTGCTGTCTTTTTTATTGATGTTCAGATTCATGAATATGCTATTACAGCTGCAGGTTCAGGAAATAACGTAAAAGCTTCAAAAAATATAAAGTCTTACGTATTGCTGAGACTTGTGATTAAGTCTGATTAATTTAACGCGTAAAAGCTGCAACCCTCGAAATAAGCAGGATTCAAAACAAGATGAAATCGGCACAAAGTAAAACCCAATTTTTTGGTTGGGTTAAAATAAAATGCCGAGAGACCATTTTCAGTAGAGACCCAAGAATTTCCACCAGAAAGATCCGACAAATCCCCAGATGATTGCTTGTGCAAGAGCCATCACGAACCCGAGTCTAAACATATCTTTCAGATCTACGTATCCAGCTGCGAATTCAGACCAATAAAAAATAATATGTAAGAAAAAAGTGTACAAGGTCGATTAATTAAGCATATGGAAAATAAGATGAAAGCCAGACCTCCAAAGTATAAAGCAGCTGGTCCACTACTATAATGTGCCAATGCACCAGAGAGATTGTTATTGAAAGCCAAGCAAAGCGCTGCTAAAACCCCCGGGACTCCAGCAGCGATTTGCATCGCCAAGAAGGCGGGATAGAGCGCTCCTGCGTGACCGGTTTGGCTTGCAAATAGATAATGGATCAAGAGATAAGCAGCCTGGAGAATAACGAATGAAGCTGGCCAAGTCAGGGACAGAGATTGGAGTAGTTTGGCCACACAATCCGACATCCAAGCAACCACCCCTAGGTTTGTTAGCTGTCCAGCCATACCAATCAAAACTGCAAACCAAGTGAGCGAGTCCCAAGCTGATTTGTCGCTTAGACAGTCGTTCCAGTTTATGACTCCCAATAGCAGAAGCATTGATAGACCGATCATGGCAGATACAACACTTGCTATTCCTATTGCCTCTCTGCGCGGTGTGACGATAACCAAAAAACAAAAAAACTGGATGAAATCTTTGATCTATATCATAAACCGGTTTCTCTTAAAACTAAGACTGATTTCAGAATCATGACCGCTGCTAACTAATTATAGCCTTGTTGGCCAAAAAATCTAATATATCAATTCGTCTAGTATTAGACAATACAAGTATGTAACAAGATTTAGCATTTGTGTTACGAGTTTTATGCTATTTCTCTTATAGGGTGATACTAAATGCTCTGTGTTCAGATTTGCAAGAAATCTTACCCGAAAACCCAAAGAGAGACGGTGAAAGCCATTGCCCCGAGCATGATCCATTCGTTTTTGGTGATGGGACCTAATCGTTCTAGTTTCTTTGCAGCTGCAGCTGGGGCTTCTGGTGTGTGTTTCAGCTGAGGAGGGTAAAGCTTGTAGATGATGAGAGGAGTACAAAGAAGAGACGCCAAGGCAGGAACACTCGCGGCTTGAAACCAAGTGACCCATGGATTCGAGAGTACCACACCAACTTCTCTCGCTAGTTTGAGGCATAGCAAGTTTTGTGCAGCTGATGTGAGTAGAAGCGCACCAGAAGTTCCTGAACACTGTCACAGAGAAACATAATATTAGCTTTTAGAGAAATCTTTGAATTCTACACAAACCAAAGATGGAAATGGCTTTTACCTGCAGTTGAGTCTGAATGAGAAAAGAACCTAGTTTTCTCGAAGATGAATCTCCGGGTTTACTTCCGGCTGAGAGAGACAGAGATTTTATCACCGGCAAGAAAACCCCGCCGGCTCTAGCCATCGTAGACGGCATTATCAGACCCATAAGCGTTTCGCAGAAGGCGAGACCGTACGACAGACCAAGAGTGCTTTTCCCGAGCCATTTCACGAAATACGTAGCGATTCTGTCGCCGAGACCCGTTTTGATGAATCCGCGAGCGAAGAAGAAAGAAATCGCGATCAGCCAGATGAGCTCGTTGGTGAAAGCGGCGAAAGCGGTTGAGAACGAAAGCGTTTTGGTGACGACTGAAGTGGTTAAGCCGACGAAAGCCCAAGCACCGACAGGGAGTGGACCAAGGACGAGGCCTGAGATCGTGAAGAGGAAGACTGAGAGCAATTGCCATCCTTGTGACGTCACTTGCTCGGGTCTAGGGATTAAGAACCGGACGATGAGACCGATTGAGACGGAGATCGCCAGAGGAACCAGCTTCGCTCCTTGCGGTGATTGAGGGCTGTTCGGTTTCTCCGGCGAGGAGGCGGCGGCGCGTGCAGTGAATCGAGTGGCGAAGATGGAGAGTGATCGGGCGGGTGGGGATGAGTGAAGGGAAATGGAAGGTTGAAGAAGCGATAACGATCTCGAAGGAAAGCGGCGGAGAGAGAGAAAGGAGGCTGATGAAGAAGCGGAGATTGAGAGGGAACGGAGAGCGAAACTCTCCATCGCCGAGAGTTCGTACTGTTAATACTCGCCGGAGGCGGGTAATTATTACTCTTGTTTTATGTTTTCCTCTGTTTGATACTATTTCTCTCTTTATTTGCTTAAATACAAAACGTTTTTCTTATTTTACTCGTTATTTACAAAAGGTTGCTTATTTTTAAATACAAAAGGTTGCTTATTCTTAAATACAAAATACAAAAGGTTGCTTATTTTTAAATACAAAATACTCGTTATTCTTAAATACAAAATGTTGCTTATTTTTAAATACAAAATACTCGTTATTCTTAAATACAAAAGGTTGCTTATTATTTTATTTTTTTGATAACGGGTAGATCTCAGATTCGTTGAGAGGTCCAGACTAATTTTCTTAGGTGTTCAGAACAAATGCATATTGCTTATTGAGTAGTTTGTTGTTAGTTACCCTACTAACAAAATGAATGTGATACATCTAAAGTCTTTTCATGATGATAATGATGTATACTATTTCTTCTAAAAATAAAATTTGATGTCTTTGAATTTTCATTTATATTTTGACCATAAAATATATAATTTGTCCAAATTTAATTAAAAATGTAAAAGAGATCGGTTTAAGAATAACGAAGCTAAAAAAAAAAAAAATCCTTTGGAGACATGTGATAGTCACATTTTTTAAAACACATTATTGAACAAAAACCAAAAAATTGTGGGGATTGTATTTGTACCATACGAGCAATCATATCATGAGGGGATACATATGAGTGATGCATGTGGTTCTCTTCGTGTTCCTCACTTTAAGAATTTAAAAATCGATCCGTTTATAATAAGTTGATTTTGAGATCTCTTGATATCTATGTGAGAATGATTGTCCGATTCTCTAATTGGAAGTCAATTAAAAGGAGGAAAACAAAAAAACCTCGAAACCAAATGATCATCAACAAAGAGATTGTACCACCGTCTTTGCAAGCTTCAAGAACAACTTCTTCTCGTGATTTCAATTAATAGAGACCCAAAAATTTCCACCAGAAAGTTCCAACTACTCCCCAGATGACCGCATTGATCGTAGCCATCACGTATCCAATCTTGAATACATCAGGCAAATCAACATAACCCGCTGCCAAAAACAAATGCCAAAGTTAGAGATAAGACTTGGCCATAAAGAGAGAGAGAGAGAGAGCTCTGTTCTGTTCGTAAATGGGAGGGAATATAAGATATACCTCCATAGTAGACCGCGGCTTGACCGCTACTGTAATGAGTCAAAGCACCAAAAAGATTGGTGTTGTAAGCTAAAGCAAGTGCAGCTAATATGCCTGGAACACCTGCTGCTATATGCATAGCTAGGAAAGCTGAGAAGAGTGCTCCAACGTGACCTGTTTGGCTTGCGAAAAGGTAGTGAATGAAGAAGTAAGCTGCTTGGAGAAGTCCAAACGCAGCAGGCCAGTTCAAGGAGAGAGATTGAAGAACTTTGGCTACACAATCAGACATCCATGTTACAACGCCGAGGTTTGTGAGCTGCCCTGCCATGCCCACCAAGACTGCAAACCAAGCTAATGTGTCCCAAGCTGACTTTTCACTTAGGCAATCGTCCCAATTAAGGACACCTAGCAGGAGAAGTATGGAGAGACCGATCATAGCAGCTACTACACTTGGTATTCCAAGAGTCTCTCTGCGTATAAATAATAACCATGGAGAGTGTTTAGATTTAAACGACCCTATGATACAAAATTTAACATGAGACTTACCCGCAGATCCAAAGAGTGACAGCAAGAAGCATTGTACCGACCATGATCCATTCGTTTTTAGTGACAGGGCCCATCTGCTTGAGTTTCAATGCAGCAATACCAGGAGCATCTGGCGTGTCCTTGGTTTCTGGAGGATAAAGCTTATAGAGGATAAGTGGAGTACAAAGAAGTGATATAATAGCGGGTAGACTAGCGGCCTTAAACCAAGAAACCCATGGGTTTGCGATCACTACTCCAACCTCCTCGGCTAACTTGAGGCACAGCAAATTTTGAGCTGCAGCAGTCAAGAAAAGAGCACTAGAGTTTCCGGCGCACTGGCAAAGATCACAGAACAGAAATAGAGGTAAGCAAGATTAACTAAGGAAGATTGCTGCAAAAGATATGGCCCAAGCAAAACACATAACATTAAATCATTAAATCATTCGCACAATAGCTCTCTCTCTTCTTCTTCTCCATAAATATAGATGAAGAGACACCTTGGAACTTTGTTTCTCAGCATCAAATCACATCCCACGCACTAGTAACTAAGAAGCAATCCAATTTCTGACATCCAAGTTTCAGAGGCAATGAAAGGGCATAGAAAAGAAGTAACCTGGAACTGGGATTGGATCAGGTAAGACCCTAATTTCCTCGAAGACGAATCTCCCGGTTTACTTCCCGCAGAGAGCGACAGCGATTTGATGATCGGCAAGAAAATTCCGCCGGCTCTAGCCGTCGTGCTGGGCATTGCTGGAGCAATCAAGGCCTCGCTGAGTGTGAGCCCGTAAGACAGACCTAAAGTGCTCTTCCCAAGCCATTTCACGAAGTAAGTGGCGATTCTATCGCCGAGGCCTGTCTTGACGAATCCACGAGCAAAGAAGAAGGAGATAACGATGAGCCAGATAACCTCGCTTGTGAAGGCTGAGAAAGCGGCGGAGAACGAAAGCGTTCTCGTGACAATCGAAGCAGTGAGTCCGATAAAAGCCCAAGCTCCGACTGGGAGAGGACTAAGGACGAGACCAGCGATTGTGGAGAGGAAGATCGAGAGAAGTTGCCAGCCTTGCGGCGTGACTCCTTCCGGTACAGAAACAGCGAATCGGAGGATTAGACCGACGGAGACGGATAGAAGTAGCGGGACTAATTTCGCCCCTTGCGGCAGTTGAGGAGACGGAGATTCGGAAGGCGAAGGAGGAGGAGCGTCGTCTCGTGGTGCGGCGGCGATTCGTGTGGAGAAACGGGGAATTGGTTTGAGGAGAGGGAAATTGAGAGGTTGAACGGAGTGAGATCGGAGAGATGGGAGAGAATGGAGAGAGATGGTCGAAGGCGGAGATCTCGATGAGATACGGCGGAGAAGAGAGTGGCGTGAGGGATGATGGGAGAAAGAGGCGGAAGTGGCAGTGGTGGAGAGAGAGTGAGGTGCTAAGCTCTCCATCGCCGGCGATTAGAGAGAGACGGCGAAGTGTTTTAGTTTTTCGTCAGTCGCTGTGTCTTCTCGCCGGAGAGCAATGATGAATGGATGTGAAGAAGACAGTGAAATTAAACTGAACGAATCTACAGAAGTAAAATGTCTTCGGTTCTTCCTTCTAACCGGACCAGACAAACCCGAACCATAGTCAAATTAACCGAACTACTGAAATCAAATTTGGTTCAGTTTTCAAGATCCGATTTTTTATTCATTTCCGTGTACGTACACCTCTAACTATCTTCTAAATTTTATTTTCTAAAGTTTTGTTTATGTTTTATTTTTATTTTATCCGTAATCGATATCGCAATGATACTAATCATATACATATATAAAAACCCAGATTTGGAAGAGAGAAAAGTCCAAAAAGTGTGAGCATGTAATGTGGGCATATGGAAAGTTGAGAATTATAGATTTTTCAATGGAATAGAGAGAATGTGAAGGCTAAATTCTCGGAATGTTATGATAGATATATAATGTAAGGATGAATGCAGTCGATTTGCAGATTGAAGAAAGAAGATAAAACGATTGGTTCAGGTTGGATTTTACAACTATTGTTGACTTTTTAGACCTCAAAGAATAGGACCTAGCTATTGTTGAAAAAAAGAGACACTAGTTTCTAATTTACATAAGAGGGCTATCGTTTTGTTTGAGCCGCCTTGTAAAATCCTAACCCGGATTTTCTGCCCAGACATAGAACTACTCACGATCCAAACGACTCTGCTCGGTCACACCATGACCGAATCTACTGAATTTTTCCATTTTTTTCCATTCTCCTCAACGAGGTTCAGGTCGTTCTCCTAAGCTAACAATTTAACTTATTCTCTATTAAGCTTCAGAAAATTTAACTTCCATCTCACCAAACAACAAAAACCACATAAACGAAATCGACTATAATAACAAATACCTTAGCCAGATTTACAGGTTATGTTTACGCTCGGCCCATATTCTAATCCGCGTGACTCCTTACACGTCTTTACCACCCGATCCAGCATCTCGGCTATAACGTCGGCGTTCATCAACACCTCGGCAATAGTCAAGCCATCTAACATCTTGGCCACGGCAATCATCCAATATCTCCCTTCGGTACTTAGTCACTCAGCCAACCATCCCCACATGGCTAAGTAACGAAGAGAGGTCTGGAGTCCGTCCCAGACCGGATCATCTTTGATGATCCTATGTTCGATCCAACCGTCTTCGTCAAAATCCGCATCGCTCGCCCTCCGTCGATCCATCCCAGTCACGGACAGAACATTACCACTCCCTCTCAGATTATCCCTCGTGCAGGTTCTCTCGGCTAGAACATCCCTCGGCAGAATCAGATTAGTCGGATTTCCCTCGGCTAGAACATCCCTCGGCGGAATCGGATTAGTCGGATTTCCCTCGGCTAGAACATCCCTCGGCCGCATCGGATTTCTCCTCGGATAAATCTCCCTCAGTAATTTCCCTCAGAAATTTCCCTAAGAAATTTACCTCGATTCTTCTGAGTTCTTCCTTGTGCAATCCCCTTTTTTTGTATGTGGATTTTCTGTGTCCACTCTATGCCACGAAATTGCTTATATATATAGGGGTCTAAGGTCACATTCCATCCATTGCAACACTTCATTCGCCCCTCTCCTCGTTTAATCTCCACCATTGATTAATTCAACGGTCTAGATCGCACCTGTTGGTCCCACGGCGGTTACTCAACCATATCCACCCTTTGGCCAAGCAACCCTAACCGCCTCCGTCACACAACTACCTCAGTCCCACCTAGCTCATTACTTAGCTGTTAGTCCACCCAGCTGGGTCAGTACTCGATCAGCTTACCGGGCTAGGTTGAGCTGTCGGTCAGTTTGTCCAGCTGGTTCAGCTAGTAGCTAAGCTACTTCAGCTCGTTCAGCTAGTTCTGCTAGTAGCTCAGCTACTTTAGCTCGACTACTTCCTCCCATTTTGCCCGGCTAAGTAATTTGGTCTGTTTCTCGGCCTTGCTTAAGCCTTCTCCGATCCTTTCGGGCATTCCTTAACCCAAGACAAATCAACCTGGTGTAACTTCGCGGGATGGGGATGTTACAGGTTCCTCAGTGAAACCCAGTTTTCCCGAATACTTACTTTCCTTTCCAATTCTTCTCGGCAATACTCGTTCTTGCCTTAGTCAAATTTCCCGTTTGGCTGATATGGGGAACACGGGTGTTACAACTCTCCCCCACTCAGAATGAATTCATCTTCGAATTCTATGAACTGATTTGCGGAACACGGGTGTTACAATTCTCCCCCACTCAGAATGAATTCGTCCTCAAATTCTATGAACTGATTTGCGGAACCGGGTGTTATAATTCTCCCCCATTCAGAAAGAATTCGTCCTCGAATTCTATAGTTGTTCGAACCTTGTTCCACACACTTTACTATTCCCGGATTCCATTTCTCATACTTGCCTCGGATTGCCTCGATCGCAGTCTATCTTTGACTCAGTCTAAGATGTTTAACTAAATTCTTCCCGAACTCACACCAGCTTTCCTCCGGACTATTAACATGCCGATCGCAGTCCCACTAAGCGAACTTCATATCCGATCATTCTCTGGCCGAACACCAATCTTACAGATATCCCGGATCGATCTTTATTCCTTCAAACCTTCTTGATTCATTCCCAAATTCCTCAAACATTCCCACTCCCAGATTTTTAGCGAATTTATCAGTTCCCTCAGATTACTTCACAGACACGTCCTGGCAACTCTCAAAGTTCCCACAGACAATATAACATACACGCCTTGGAGAAATTTTGAAGTCCCCACGGATGATCACAGACACGTCTTGGTAACTCTCAGGTTCCCAAGAACAATTTATCAGAAACCCGATTTCGACTCCCGTATAAATGGATCAATCATCCAGACATAGATCAGATAGACATATACTTATCAGAGCAGAAACTAGCCAAGTGATTACCTACGCTTACCGGCTAATCTCAGTCTAGATTGCCGTCAAGGTAGATAGATCATCACGGTTAGCTATCAGAACATCAGATACTTATCAGAACAGAAACTAGCTGAGTGATTACCTACGCTTACCGGCTAATCTCAGTCTAGATTGCCGTTAAGCTAGATAGATCATCACGGTTAGCCAACAGAACATCATATACTTATCAGAACATGAACTAGCCATGCATAATCATTCACGCTTACCGGCCAATCCTCCCACGACCAAGCAATCCTCGGCGAACATTTCTGCCCCAAGCGCATACAAGATCTAGATTGCCGATAAGGTGAATCGATCACCACAGTTAGCCAGCAAAAACAGAATATGACAAGTGATCTTAATCAACAAGTCAACACAGACTACGAATCCAAGTATAAACAACCCAAGACGTTAACTCACGGTCACGTATTCCAGCTAGGATGTTTCTGTGAAGTCTCCATTACTTCCCAACCCGGCAACTCATTTGCCTTAACCGTTTTCTCAAGGAGTTTTTCCCTTTTTCTTTCCATGAAACTCTCAGTCCGACTCTCTAGACTAGCTTGTCCAATCCCAATGTCCCTGAAATGTTAGATCGCCATCTATACATTCCACCAAATCATTTCTCGGCAATCCATGCCTTGCTCTGATTTTTCGAGTCTTTAGTCTAACATGTCCCTCAAGAAGTAAGATCTCCCTAACTTTATTCCCAGGAATCAGTTCGCCAGACACCACCCTTAATGGATTACCCACCACACTACGATCTTTCCCATGACCGGTGTGATCCACTACTATCGCAAATCTTCCCACTCGGCACTTCTTAAGATCGACTTGATTCTTCCACCATTGCTCAACGCTTACGGCGCAAACTCGTCCACAAGAATGGGAAAATCTTTATTTTTATTTTCCCCAGCGTATCCATCCTAGAACCGTGCTCGCTCTGATACCAACTTGTAAAACCCTAACCCGGATTTCCTGCCCAGACGTAGAACCACTCACGATCCAAACGACCCTGCCCGGTCACACTGTGACCGAACCTCCTGAAATTTTCCATTTTTCTTATATTCTTCTCAACGAGGTTCAGGTCGTTCTCCTAAACTAACAATTTAACTTATTCTCTATCAAGCTTCAGAACATTTAACTTCTATCTCACCAAACAACGAAAACCACATAAACGAAATCGACTATAATAACAAATACCTTAGCCAGACTTACAGGTTCCGTTTACGCTTGGCCCATATTCTAATCCGCGTGACTCCTTACATGTCTTTACCACCCGATCCAGCATCTCGGCTATAACGTCGGCGTTCATCAACACCTCGGCAATAGTCAAGCCATCTAACATTTTGGCCACGACAATCATCCAATATCTCCCTTCGGTACATAGTCACTCAGCCAACCATCCCCACATGGCTAAGTAACGAAGAGAGGTTTGGAGTCCGTCCCATACCGGATCATCTTTGATGATCCTATGTTCGATCCAACCGTCTTCGTCAAAATCCGCATCGCTCGCCCTCCGTCGATCCATCCCGGACACGGACAAAACATGACCACTCCCTCTCGGATTATCCCTCGTGCAGGTTCTCTCGGCTAGAACATCCCTCGGCGGAATCGGATTAGTCGGATTTCCCTCGGCTAGAACATCCCTCGGCGGAATCGGATTAGTCGGATTTCCCTCGGCTAGAACATCCCTCGGCCGCATCGGATTTCTTCTCGGATAAATCTCCCTCAGTAATTTCCCTCAGTAATTTCACTCAGAAATTTCCCTCAGAAATTTCCCTCAGAAATTTCCCTCATAGATTTACCTCGATTCTTCTGAGTTCTTCCTTGTGCAATCCCCTTTTTTTTGTATGTGGATTTTCTGTGTCCCCTCTTGGCCACGAAATTGCTTATATATATAGGGGTCTAGGGTCACATTCCATCCATTGCAACCCTTCATTCGCCCCTCTCCTCGTTTAATCTCCACCATTGATTAATTCAACGGTCTAGATCGCACCTGTTGGTCCCACGGCGGTTACTCAACCATATCCACCCTTTGGCCAAGCAACCCTAACCGCCTCCGTCCCACAACTACCTCAGTCCCACCTAGCTCATTACTTAGCTGTCAGTCCACCCAGCTGGGTCAGTACTCGATCAGCTTACCGGGCTAGGTTAAGCTGCCGGTCAGCTTGTCCAGCTGGTTCAGCTAGTAGCTCAGCTACTCGTTCAGCTAGTAGCTCAGCTACTTTAGCTCGACTACTTCTTTCCATTTTGCCCGGCTAAGTCATTTGGTCCGTTTCTCGGCCTTCCTTAAGCCTTCTCCGATCCTTTCAGGTATTCTTTAACCCAAGACAAATCGGCCTGGTGTAATTTCGCGGGATGGGGATGTTACAGGTTCCTCAGCGAAACCCAGTTTTCCCGAACACTTACTTTACTTTCCAATTCTTCTCGGCAAGACTCGTTTTTACCTTAGCCAAATTTCCCGTTTGGTTGATCTGGAGAATGAAAGCGCATTTGTGGCTAGATCTATGTGTTTGACTATACGTATGAGCATAAGGTAAATAACACATAGAGTTTTTTAACGAGGTTCGGTTTCCCTACATCCCCGGGACCTAGTCCAGAACGAATCCACTAGAACAAGATCACAACATACAATTGCATATGGTATCCAGCACTACGATGCCTACCATTCTTTTCTAGATGGACGAACTGTGGACACGGTATCTCTACAAAGTCTACTGCTCGGCTACTACCGATACAAACACCATCTCACAGATTTGCTTGTACTCCAGCAACCATCACCAACGGATCTACAAATCCTGTATGATGGGGCAACGCCACACACACCTGTGTGCCTCTCCTAATAAACCCTAGACGCGCGCCTGTTTCTCTGGCCGTCTTTTGGTATTTATATGGCTAGGGTCGAAACCCTAAGGGCCCACATGATTTCTTCATCATTTTGGGCTTCTGGGCCTTTTCAATAAACCCCTGTATTAGTTCCTGTACTACTTCTTAAACTGGTACAGCAACTGCATCAACTGCATCAACGCCAGATATACATTCCAGCGTTTTCGTCCAGCTTAGCAACACACTTGCCACGTCAGCTTCTGCGCCACGCCAAGTCCTTGCCTCCTGGTACAACGTCTGATACATCCTCTGATGCATCTCATTATGACTCAGCTCCTGATACATCCTCGAATGCATCCAGCTGCAGTCTTGTTGATTACCACACTGTATTTCCATCATGTGTCTATCACTGATCATCACTTGCATAAACTACTGCATCCGCTTTACTAGCACCTGCATCAAGTACCTGCATCAAGTACTGCATCAGCAACTGTGTCAGTTCTTTCCAATGTCAATGTCTGAACTGCCACATCCTGTATATCGCTTCTGTCTAGCATATATAACATGTCGTGATCCCACAGCTCACACTTTAGCTCCACGTCATCAGTTGCTCCGTACTGCTTCCTTGTATCACTTCGTGTGCTACTTCCAACTGATACAGCAACTGTTTCTGTAACACTTCATGTTCCTACAGCTGTATCATATTCTGTTCTGACACAGTTCTAAACTCAGTTAGCATTACACTTTCAATCTCTCCCTTGATGACTGAGTTGTAGAACTCGAGCACACAACCAATACCACATCACTTGATGTATCAAATCGTTCGCTCCAATACAGTTGTGTCATAACCTGTTTCACCACTTTCTAACTCAGCCAAACACTACACTAACAATCTCTCCCTTGTTTACTGAGTTGTAGAAAGCTCTTCCATATACACACAACCTGATGCTCTTAAAACTCTCCCTCAATCTTATATCATCAGTTTGTGTTATTTCTCTGAAACACAACCTTGACTTGCTGAGATCAATCAACACTTAGTCATGCTACTTGTCACACATTCTCATGAATCATCTGATGTATCAACACTTAGCTCATAAGATATACCATCATCTCTCCCTTTTTAGCTTAGTTTGATACTCAAGCTACTTATGCATCACAAGAGTAATCCAGGTATTCAAATTCACACAACCTTACTCTCCCTGAACCAAAGATGTGCATTATAAGTATGATTACTCTCATGTATCTCATCAAGACTTCATCTCCCCCTGCTTGAGTGCACAACTAAGTTAAAACCAACCAAAGTCACATATGTCTCAACAGAGTTTCATCACAACACTTGGAGATCTTTACCCACATCTTCTTTGACACCCAAGAGAATTGTATTTCTTCTCGAAGAATAGGACAGTCTTCTTGTCATAAGCATGACACTCCACATATGAATCTGATGACCATTAGGTGACTTAGCTTAGAAACAGCTGACCCAACATCAATAAGTTACTGCTGTCGCCAATAGAAACAAGATCTAAACTTGTCGTACGCACAGAACAGTCTCTTACTGATGTAGTAGCAGTTCTAGAGCAATCACATAGATAGTAGAACACAAACTGTAGCAAAGACTGAAATATACCTTTGATGCACAAAAACTATCTTCAATAAAACGCCCATCTTTCATCCAAACTCCAAATGAGCTCTCCTTTGGCCAGAAAATAGTTCCATATGTCCAGAATGTTCCTGCAAAAATTCAGCTCAAGGCGCTATTGTTTCATGATCCAAACCCATTTTCTTGTCAGACTGGTCGCAGCCTTCTCTGTACAGATCTGTCTCGGAAATGCATGAATAAATCTCAAACCAGCCGTTGAAATTACGATCCCACCGTTGATCCTCAAGAAAACAGTACCAAGAATCTCACTACAAATTTTCAGCCCGATCGGAACAATTTTGAGCCTCCAAATGTCACTCTGAAAATGGCTCGACAAATCTCTTTTCTTCTTCTCCATAATAATCATCGGTTCGTTTAATCCTGTCATTGATTATGATGAGTTATTATGCAATTTTTCTTGAAGCTGGCCTCATGAGTATATTCCTCCAAACTCATCTACTCAGATGATTAATCTTTGTCTTAAAATGCAGTCACTATCTTCTAAACACAATGTTAAAGAGCTCTCTTGCATTGATGTTCTTTGCTTTGATCTCTTCACCAGCTGCAGCCTGCCTCACTTCTCTTTCAGCCTCCTCTGAAATCTTCAAGTGTCCCCTTAATTGAACTAAACTTTTCTCGTCTTCTTCAGAGACGTTGCTGGCCTCGTGAATCATGATTGTCAAGTTGCAGACATTGCTACTCTTCCTTTCATGAAATCCTCTATCGTTCTCTTTTTCACGGTTTGGGTCTGATTTATTCTTTGGCCCATTAAAAATATCAAGCCCAATAATTGCTAAGCACATGATAAAGAGACACAAACCCATGAAGGCATGAACTCTACCTTTGCTTCATCTTTCTTTCCCACGGTGACTGAACCCTTTTTTTTTTTTTTTTTTTTAAATGATGCTTCAACATCTCAAATCGTCAAGGACTTCGCTATTTCTTTGATGCTCTTCAATCTCAGATTTTTTTTGATTCTTCACGATCTCTTGGAAAATAAAAATCTGCTTCTATTCGAAACTCCACATCTCTTCTTCGATTGCAACACCATACCTGAGACCTCTCCGATCAAAGGAAAGTCTACATTTCCCCAGTGACTTTCTAATGGTATACCTTCTCTACCTCTGATGGGATGACATTGCTTATTGCTTCAGACACAAGTTCTGCAATTTTCTTGACAAATACTCAAATTCGCAGACTCTTAAACTAATAGATGAGCCCAGATGTCCACGATTTCACCTTATCAGACCAACAACAGAGACCCGTAACATTTTTCCATGAAGCTCCAACCACTCTCTTTTGTGCTTCTACAAAATCCAAAAACCAGCATCAATTCCAATGACTTCTATATTCTCTGCCGCTGATTCTGAGAATCCCTTAATCATACACCACCATCGAGAGAAGTAACATCTAGTGTCTCCTCCTCCAAATCAATACTTTGCAACAACTATTGTCTCCCCCTCTAAGTCATTGATTTTTATCCTCCGCTCTTCTCGACCACTTGAGACGTCAACTCTCACAGATTAAAGCCATCTCTTGAATTAGATGCTTCCTAAAAATGCAGAACACAATTCTCAGATTCATGGCAGCTCTAAATAACCTTTTGACTTCATCTTCCTTTCAGTCAATTCTAATTCTGTTCAACGAAGCCCAATAATTCAAATCGTTGTTACCGACAACTCTTTCGTAAAACTCTTTCTTCTGATTTCAGATTGTTGGATCTCCTACAAACCTTGGACGTTCTCGATTTCACTTTTGAATAACCAGAGATGCTCATTAAATCTTCTTTTTTTTTTTTTATTCGATCATGGTGCCAACTAAACCAGACGCAAATTCCAGTTTGAATCTCTAATATGTGGAAGACAACAACACCACTTCACCTGGATCCTTAGAAATCCATGTATAATCACTGAACTCAAATTCAGCCCCAAACGCCAAAATTCAGCAAATCGTCACGCACACAATCGATTCCCGAGTCAATAAGAGATACTCCTGAACAACAACTAACAATGAAATCTCTGTACTTTGTTGTTATCGTTCGACACCAAGGTGTCCGACAATTACGAATTGAGAAGCTCATTCCTTCATGATGAATGCAGGCTTTTCCGGTGATTCCTCTGTCTCATTCTTTGTTCCTTCAGCTCATGATTTCCTTTGATACGGTCGCCGCATTCGTAACTCGGAATTTCTGTATTTTCATGCGAATTCTCTACGCCTACAACCCTCTTCGAAACTTCTGAAGCTTTTGACTCTACTTGTAGATCACTTCTCTTCCTTCCGACGATTTAGTGTCGATTCACACATTAGAAACCACCACGAAACTCTTTTTTGATGATCACTTATTCACTTTCATCACCACTTTAATCACGTTGGGCTTTTTATTTTGGCCCATCTAACCAAAAACATTGAGAAGCCCAATAGGTTTGACTTCATCGTTTCGTTCACCTCTCTCTCCGACGGCAGCGAACCAAACCCTGTTTTTATGATGAAACAACAATCAAAATCGACCACGATTTGAAGTGAAATCTCCGTTGCTCAGCAGTGCTTCCCCAGAGAATCACGGCTAGCTAAGGAATCATAAAAAACCACGCAATCCTCTACATGTCTTCTCTCTCATATGCTTTAATTTTCTCCACTAGCCACAAATCCAGGATCATACCCGAAAATAAGAACGAGTCTCTATCGAGTCCCGCTCTGATACCAATTGAAAGCGCATTTGTGGCTAGATCTATGTGTTTGACTATACGTATGAGCATAAGGTAAATAACACATAGAGTTTTTTAACGAGGTTCGGTTTCCCTACATCCCCGGGACCTAGTCCAGAACGAATCCACTAGAACAAGATCACAACATACAATTGCATATGGTATCCAGCACTACGATGCCTACCATTCTTTTCTAGATGGACGAACTGTGGACACGGTATCTCTACAAAGTCTACCGCTCGGCTACTACCGATACAAACACCATCTCACAGATTTGCTTGTACTCCAGCAACCATCACCAACGGATCTACAAATCCTGTATGATGGGGCAACGCCACACACACCTGTGTGCCTCTCCTAATAAACCCTAGACGCGCGCCTGTTTCTCTGGCCGTCTTTTGGTATTTATATGGCTAGGGTCGAAACCCTAAGGGCCCACATGATTTCTTCATCATTTTGGGCTTCTGGGCCTTTTCAATAAACCCCTGTATTAGTTCCTGTACTACTTCTTAAACTGGTACAGCAACTGCATCAACTGCATCAACGCCAGATATACATTCCAGCGTTTTCGTCCAGCTTAGCAACACACTTGCCACGTCAGCTTCTGCGCCACGCCAAGTCCTTGCCTCCTGGTACAACGTCTGATACATCCTCTGATGCATCTCATTATGACTCAGCTCCTGATACATCCTCGAATGCATCCAGCTGCAGTCTTGTTGATTACCACACTGTATTTCCATCATGTGTCTATCACTGATCATCACTTGCATAAACTACTGCATCCGCTTTACTAGCACCTGCATCAAGTACCTGCATCAAGTACTGCATCAGCAACTGTGTCAGTTCTTTCCAATGTCAATGTCTGAACTGCCACATCCTGTATATCGCTTCTGTCTAGCATATATAACATGTCGTGATCCCACAGCTCACACTTTAGCTCCACGTCATCAGTTGCTCCGTACTGCTTCCTTGTATCACTTCGTGTGCTACTTCCAACTGATACAGCAACTGTTTCTGTAACACTTCATGTTCCTACAGCTGTATCATATTCTGTTCTGACACAGTTCTAAACTCAGTTAGCATTACACTTTCAGAAAACACGGGTGTTACACGCCTCTTAAGCACATTCAGACGTACTTACTTAACAAAACTTATACAATTACGGTTACATTTTTGTATTTCCTGAACCATGGAAACATTCATTATGTTGCATGGGTCATCCGACCAAGGAGCGGGGTATGAAACAAAAAAACGTGCGGTTCGTATCTCATGGGAATGGGCTGCCACATAAATAATTATCTCTATAATATTATTCAAATGACATTTTTAAAAAAGTTATTATACAAAAATTCATTACAAATAACAAAAAATAATTGAAATACAAAATAATATAATTATATTTTACAATTATTAATGATAAAAACATGAAAAATATTTATTTTGCATTCAAGATGTTACCTACTATGTATTTTTAAATAATAATCAATTCATATATATTCAAAGAACAAAATATATTCGAAACTTTGATATATTTTTCACTATAGTTTATTTGAATTTATATCAAAATAAAAGTTGAAAAATATTTTACTAATTTTATTAAAAAGTTAAACACAAGAAAATTGTTTTTTTTTTAAAGTTTGTAAACTAACCACAAAATTAAAGTCATTAAACGGTGCATAATAGAATTTTTGTTTTCAAGATTATAGGTTTCACGGGTTAGCCCGAATAATATTTTAGTCAATTGCAAAACATATTAAATAGATAAATTAATCCGTTTGACAACTCTATCTTTAATAATGAGTTATACATATTATAAAATTCAAATAAAATCAATTTTTTCTTAAATTTTAAAACAATTTCTTAAAAAAATGATTACGCACTAATTATAACGCGGGTTAAGTCCTAGTTCTTTACATATTTATATCATTTACCCAAATCTATTTTTTGGAATACTGGATGGTCCTTTTTGATTTTAAAATTGGTTATCCCATCATCATTAAACCGAGTAGTATGGTGAAACATATATATTTATTGAGTTATTAAGATAACGTCAGACAACCATGATAAATAATCACATACTAATCCAACTTTAGCTTCGGACTTAATTACTTTAGAACTGGTTTAATGTCAGCCAACCGCAATCCTAAGGCGTGCATTACACCTGATTCAAATCTATAATCTCTAAAAAAAAAAAAAAATCTCTAATCTCTCTGCTCTCTATCTCTTAAATTGGTTACTTTCTACTACTCACAAAGTATCTTTCATCTTGTTTGTTGTTTTGTAAGGCTTTTTTTTTGGTTAATAAACATTGAATGAAAACCGTTACTAAAAAAAAGAAATCACAAAAAAAACATGATTTAGATTTTACATATATATCATTATTTTCATGAATCTTGCATGATCAAAGAATAAAATAAATAGAAAAACGCGATTCCACGTAGACTTGTCACAAAAAAGAAGAAGATGAAAAAGAAAAAGTCTATAAAAGTCGGCGTTGGAGAAGACTAGAGCCAAGCAACTTCTCTTATCTCTCACCGAATCAGATCCCTTTAAATTCTTCTTCTCTTCATTTCCCAATTTGCGCCGCCATTAAAATAAAAGCTTCGCTTATCGTCGTCATCATCATCATCATCATCATCAGCTAACGCATCCTCTCTATCCGCTCACTTTTCCCCGCATCAAGCCTCCAATCTCCCTAATCGGAGAATCTAACCCTATTTTGCGATAACGGTTTTCCTGATCTCGTCGACGAACAGAGAGATATGTCTTCGATCAATTTATCGTCTTCGTCTCCTTCCACCATTTCTCTTGCCCGCTCTAGGTGAGGTTTTTCGATTCCAATCGAGTTTCATTTAATGGAATCTCTTTGAAAGATCGTGATCTAGGAATTTGTAATTGCGTTTCAGTAATTTGTGATTAGAAATGGATCATGAGATTCCTAGTTTTCACTCTTTTTTAGATTAGTCTTTTGTTTATTATATAGCCTCAACGATTTGATGATTCTGTGTAGATTAAGCCAAAGCTCTACTACATTGTTCCATGGACTGCACCGTATCATTTTGCCATCTAACCATCCATTATCATTTGCCATTAAAACCACTGGACAAGTTAAAGCTGCAGTGATCTCTAGAGAAGATGATCTGCTCTCTTACACCAATGGAAACGCTCCCCTCTCAAATGGGTCTCTTATTGATGGCCGGATTGAAGAACCGTTAGACGCCGATTCAGTTTCACTTGGAACACTTGCGGCAGATTCAGCTCCTGCACCATCCAATGGTTTCGTTGCTGAAGATGATGACTATGAGTTGGATTTACCAACACAAGGTTTCTCTTCAATCCCTGAGGCCATTGATAATATACGCCAAGGAAAGGTTTGTTTTTTTTTGCTTTGTTAAAATAAATGCTTCACCTTTTTTGTTTTGTTTTGTTTGTTTCCTTTGCCTCGATTGATTTGGCGGTAATGTTGCAGCTTGTGGTGGTTGTGGATGATGAGGATAGAGAAAATGAAGGGGATTTGGTAATGGCTGCTCAGTTAGCTACACCTGAGGCTATGGCTTTTATTGTGAAACATGGAACTGGGATAGTTTGTGTGAGCATGAAAGACGATGATCTCGAGAGATTGCACCTTCCTCTAATGGTGAATCAGAAGGAGAACGAAGAAAAGCTCAGCACTGCATTCACAGTTACTGTGGTATGTATTTTTCTCTAAAAAATGCTTTGATTCTTGTAGCTGGACTTTAAAGAATTTTACGTTTTTTTTTTTTTTTTTGCTTTATAGGATGCAAAACATGGTACAACAACAGGAGTATCAGCTCGTGACAGGGCAACAACGATATTGTCTCTTGCATCGAGGGATTCAAAGCCCGAGGATTTCAACCGCCCAGGGCATATCTTTCCGCTGAAGTATCGCGAAGGCGGGGTTTTGAAAAGGGCTGGACACACTGAAGCATCTGTTGATCTTACTGTTTTAGCTGGACTAGATCCTGTTGGAGTACTGTGTGAAATTGTTGATGACGATGGTTCCATGGCTAGATTACCAAAGCTCCGTGAATTTGCAGCTGAGAATAACCTGAAAATTGTTTCCATTGCAGATTTGATCAGGTTAGACACTTCAAAAAAATTAAAGTCTTTGTGTCTCATTTCATTTATCTAATTCTCTTGAAGCTAAAGATGAATACTTTCTGTTTCTAAAATGACAGATATAGGAGGAAGAGAGATAAACTAGTGGAACGTTCTTCTGCGGCTCGGATCCCGACAATGTGGGGACCTTTCACAGCTTACTGTTACAAGTCCATAATAGACGGAATAGAGCACATTGCAATGGTTAAGGTTAGAGCAATGCTTTTGAAAACATCTGACTTCAGAACATAAATCCCATTTGACTGAAATTGTGGCAGGGAGAGATTGGTGACGGTCAAGACATTCTAGTGAGGGTTCATTCTGAATGTCTCACGGGGGACATATTTGGGTCAGCAAGGTGCGATTGCGGGAACCAGCTAGCTCTTGCGATGCAGCAGATCGAGTCAGCTGGTCGCGGTGTGCTAGTTTACCTTCGTGGACATGAAGGAAGAGGGATCGGTTTAGGACACAAGCTCCGAGCTTACAATCTGCAAGATGCTGGTCGCGACACAGTTGAAGCTAATGAGGAATTAGGACTTCCTGTTGATTCTAGAGAGTATGGAATTGGTGCACAGGTATTAAAATAGAACCTCATCAACATCCAAAAAAGCCAACATTTTTGTTTTCCGCGTATATCACTGATTCGTCTTCAATGTGTAGATACTAAGGGATTTGGGCGTTCGGACGATGAAGCTGATGACGAATAATCCCGCTAAGTACGTTGGTCTGAAGGGATATGGATTAGCCATTGTGGGAAGAGTCCCTCTGTTGAGTCTTATCACAGCGGAGAACAAGAGATATTTGGAGACAAAGCGGACCAAGATGGGTCACATGTATGGCTTGAAGTTCAAAGGCGATGTTGTCGAGAAGACTGATGATGCTGTAACCACTGAGTCTGAGTCCTAAGTCCGAGAACCAGGATGAACCGAATCGAACTTAACCGGGAAGAAATATAGATAACACTTCAAAAACCAGGAAAGAAACTTGACAGAAGAGCAAGAAGAGAATTTTGATCTATCTGAGAAATTTGATCGGATTGGTTTATGTTCTAATCTAATCGTTATCTGATTTCTTACAATTCTTGTGTTACAAATTTTGTCAACATTGTTATACTCTGGATTGAGTAGTTGCATTTGATTTGTGTAGCTACGAAAAGATGAAACTTTGAAATGTGCATCCTCCTTTCCTAATAAAATCATTTCTTACGAACTGTTAAACCATTTGTAGACCATAATGAAAGTGTCATGATTGATAAAGCTTACAATTTCACTTCAAGTCTCTCTCGAAACAAACTGGGAACTGTTCGAACTAGGCTTGGCCATTCGGGTTCGGTTCGATTCTTTCGGGTTTCGGGTATCCAAATTTTAAAAATCTAGGATCCATTCGGGTATTTCATTTTTCGGATCGGGTACCCAAAATTAATCCTAATACTCGAAAAACTTTTAAAAAATGTTTAATTTAAATAAATTTTGTTAAATTTTGCAAAAATTATTTAATTTTGAATAATATAACTTAAAAATTTCGAATATTTCGACTATTTTGGTTATTTCGATCTAAACATAACTAATATATTCGATTTATAATTGTAATTTTGAGTATTTTGATTATTTCAAAACTAAAGATACATAATAATTTTAGATATATAATTGTATTTTATATATTATGGGTACATATTCGGTTTTTGGTTCGGGTACCCGAAATATTTTATAAGAGAAACCATTCGGATTTTTATAATTATTCGATTGGGTTCGGTGCCTTCTAATTCAGTTTGGTTCCAGTTCAGTTTTTTGGTTCTGGATATTATGTTCAGACCTAGTTGAACTCTCAACGATATCAGGAAAAAGCATATCAGTTTTTGTTGTTCTTTTTTTTAAATTTTTTTTGCACAATTTAGGATAGATACTAAATATTTGAAAAAATAATATTTTATTTAACATTGTCTAAAGTAATGTGTTATATCAATAAAATAAAAAAACGTACAAAGAACACGTCAAAATTTGAAATTCAAATGAACAAATTAAGAACAGTATTATTGATTAGATATACACCGTAAGAAAAAACATAGTAAAAAAGGAAAAGAAAAGAATCAATCGACGTTTAAATATGGAATATTTTTATCACAACGGCCATATTTTCCATTTTCATCACGCGTCGTCAATATGACCAACACGTGTACGCTTGTGATTCCATAATCACAGCTGTTATAGAGCCGTTAGCGCCGTAGTCAAGGGATTGAGCCAACCGCGTTCTCTTTTTTTCTTTCTCATTTTGCTTTTTTCGCTTTTTAATGTATCATGAAATCTCAACCGCTAGATTAAAGTCGGTTCTAATTCTTTCATATCAACGGTGAAGATTAACTATACACCTCAAAACAGCGGACCCCACTTCTTCTCTATATAAACAGACTCTTCGTAAACAACAAAGCCATTAAGCAAACACTCCAAAAAAAAAAACAATTTACCAAAACAGCTAAATTCGAATCTCTCTCTTAAAATGGCTTTCTCGAAATCTCTAGGGTTTCTTCTTCTCGCCGCTCTTCTGATTTCTTCCGCGGTTGCTCAATCTCCGGCTCCGGCTCCGGCTCCAGCTCCATCTAGCGGCGGAGGAAGGCGGATCTCACCGGCGCCTTCACCTAAGAAGACGACTCCTGCACCGGCGATTTCTCCCTCTCCTGAAACCGCATCTACTCCAGAATCCTCATCCTCTCCTCCTTTGCCGCCTCTAGCAGATTCTCCGGCTGTTACTCCGTCTTCGATCTCCGACTCCCCGACTGAAGCTCCCGGTCCTGCGCAAAGCGGTGCCGTTTCTAACAGCTACACCGTTTTCGGATCCGTTGCGGTTGTGTTAACCGCTGCCGTTTTTGCTCTCTAGGTTCGAGGAATGAAGATTTTTAGATCAAGTAGCTTATTTATTATTTATTTATTTTACATATTTATGAGCTTTTGCAGAGATTATTATTTTTTATTTTATTTATCAGAATACTATTTGTTTTGTTGATCCTATGAGCGTTTTTATCCCTCCATATTTAATATTTAATACATGAGTTTATCAGATTCAAAATAGTTTATTTTCATGTATCGCAAGGTAGTATTATGAGGAACACAGTGTCGCTAAACGTTTGTCGCTAAATATACTAAAGAAAATAAATTCATGAGTTGATAACCTGTATTTTGGTCTCATTAATGAATTCTAAAATATTTAATAAACATGAATATATATAAATATTGCAACACATTAACAAAAGGTATAATTTAGTTCAAGAAAAATAATTCATTTATAAAAAAGAATGAAAAAAAAACCAAAATAATACAAGAGCAAGACACAAGTCACAACATGAAGAACAATACTGTAAAGTCAAACAAATTATAATCTACAATACAAAGTTGCAACTAAAAAACACACATATTAATTGTCATAATGATTTCGCATATTCACATTCTGTATTTATTGATATTCTACGAGTAAGCAAAATAGCCCAATGAGAAAATGGAGAGTACCAACAATATAGCAGCGACATATCCATCAAAACATGGGCCTTGAAGCCTCAATCGTAGCCCAATGGACGTTTTAATTGAATAATTGAGGTGTCTGAAATTATAAAGAAGAAAATCATAATTTTGGTGACAGTTACATTCACTAAACAAACTTCTCTTATCATTTAGCTTCAGAGAACTGCTGCATAAAATCTTTGTCTATCTAGTGTCCCTTGAGAAACAAGACTCCTCAACAAAATGGACCAAGTTCTAACATTTGGAACAAAACCTTCTTCAATACCTTCATCCAGAAGAATGCAAGCATCATCAACAAAACCTCCTTTGCACAACCAACTCATCAAAGTGTTATACGTCACCATATCAGGCCATATTCCTTCAGCCTGAAGTTTCTTAAACATTGCCAAACCATCTCCGATCCTACCAGCCCTGCACAGACCGTTTATCAGACTGTTAAACGTCACAATGTCCGGTGTGGATCCTCTATGAACCATCTCTTTCTGATACTCAACGGCTTCTTCCACCATCCCGTTTCTGCAGAGCCCGTTTATAAGTATGTTGCAGGAGATGCTGCTCGGTACAAGCCCGTCTCTTAACATCTTTTCGAACAAGCTTCTCGCTTTATCAACCTCCCCGGCCTTGCACAGCCCTTTTATCAGACCATTGTAGGTTATCTCGTCAAGCGGGGATCCCTGGAAAACCATCTCATTGACTAGCTTACGAGCTTCTTTGATTTCGCCTCTTCTGAGAAACGCGTTGATCAGCGTGTTGTAAGTAACAGTGTTGGCAACAACACCTTCTGATATCATGTCTCTATGTAACCACAAGGCATGCTCGATGTTGTCAACCTCACAGAGTCCGGATATCATCGAATTGAATGTAAACACATCGGGTTTACAGCCTTTTCTCGGCATCTCTCTGAAAATATCCATGGCCTCGGGGATTCGATGCGCCTTACATAAAGCCGATATCAAACAGTTAAAACCAACAGTGTTGAGTTTCAGTCCATCGGCAGACATATTATTCAGAACATTGTAGGCTTCATCTATCAGTCCTAATTTGCAGAAACCATCAATTAAGATAGTATAAGAGAAGACGTTAGGCTTACATCCTTTCTTCCTCATATCGCGAAGAACTTCCAGAGCTAAACCCACAAGACCCTTCTTCCAGTATCCATAGATCAGCGAATTAAACGTGCAGACATCAGGAACGATACCATGAGACGTTACCATATCTGATAAAACAGATTTGGCATCATCAAGTCTTCCATGAGTCACAAACCCGTGAATAAGAGTGTTGAAGATCAAAACATTCGGCTTTGGAATTCTGCTAAAAAGATCCTTTGCAGCATCAACCCGGCCTATCTTACATAGTCCATTCATCAAATAGCCATAAGTTATATCATCAGGAGCAAACCCTCTGATAAGCATCCGGTTCACAATTTTCGCAGCTTCGTTAATCCGATCAAGCTTACAGAGACCAAGGATGACATCGTTGAACGTCTCAGCATCAGGAATACAACCCATCAGAAGCATCTCCTCGAGAAGTTGAAGCATTTCGTTCACTCTATTACACTTTGATAACGAATGTATAAGAGTCTGGTAAATCACTGAGTTTGGGACGCAGCCATGTTTCGTCATGTCCCTGAGCAGAGACAGAGCTGAATCGATTTCGTTAACCGCACAGAAAGCTTTCATCACAACTCCAAATGTGAACAGCGTTGGAGAAATTCGTCTGCTAAGCATATCGTAGAACACATTGGCTGCAACTTTATGACAATCACCAGCGACCAAAATCTCCAAGACAACATTGTAAGATTTAAAAGTGGGTTCACAGGAAAACACGTTCCTCATCTCCAACATCAATCTCGTAGTTTGTCCAGGAAATCCAGCTTTTTCGTAATCTCTCATAATCGAAATGAAAAGGGATTCTCTAAAAACGATTCCTTCTTCTTTCATCTGCATCAACAGTCTATCAATCGTCTTAAACTCACCGTTCGCACCGAGCTTGCCTATAAGCACTTGGTACACATCGAAGGAGTGACGGTAACCCGTTTGAGAACCCGTCCAAGAGAACAACTCCATTGATGTAGGTACATCGAGAGGTAACTCAAGTAGCTTACAGAGCTGAAAAGGAGTGATCTTATGGAATGAATTTCTGAGCGAATCGAGATCGAATGGTTTAAGAAGCTTCTCCCATTCGTTGCCTGAATCAGAACCACCGCTTTCCCGTAAGCCGCCATCATCTCCGCCGCTACAAAATCCAGATGGTAGAATCACTTTACAGGATAGTCTCAGAAAAGACTGTGATCTTCTGCTCAAATCTAGAGCAAGCTTTGATCTGGCAAGCATAACCGTAGAAGCCACATTAATATCTGGAAGAGAGGATTTTTACCGAGAGAGACGGAAAGAGTCTCTGGTTCCCTTTGATGAGAAAGAAGAAGACCTTTAGAACACATATAATTACCAATTTACCCTTCTTAATCCGTTAAACCTTCTATATCACTAAGAGGTTTCGAGTGTTTTTTTGTTTGGATCTTTTGTTGGGCCAGTTCAAATTAGGAAAATAACTAAGTTTATGAGCTCAAACAAAACCGAAAGGGAAGTGACTTGAGGTTGATCCTGACCGTTAGATTATGTCATAACATTTCCTTTTAACGAAAACACAGCCGTCGGATGAGTAGATCCAGTCTAATTGGAACAGACAATTTTACACGTGGCTTTTAACATGGCGATGTGGAACCTTGATCACCACTACCATCATCAATATTCAATAATGCAACTTTATATATAAGCCAATAATGTGTGTCAGTGTGTTTATATAAAGATTACATTATTACTTTGTGTTTAATATAAAGAAGAACATATTGACCTCATATGTTTTAAACCCCTCGTAACAATCCAATCAATATGTGGCCATTATATAATTAAGGACATTAAATAAGTATGTGGAGGTGATTGGTTCTTCGATAAGACCATCAAATATATGTTTCTTCTAGTACAATGTGATTGATACACTTTAAAACCAAAATGTAATTAACAAAAATTAGTTGTATAAAAAAACGTGTAGTAAACGAAATTAAAGCCAACACTAGATTCTAATCCACGCATGATTTTTTTTTAATTATAGATTTAATATATTAAAATATTTTTTATAAAATAAAAAAATCTTTAAGAAGGTGGGTGAATTGTTATAACATAATTTTTTTAAACCAATGATTGTAAAATTTACGTTGATATGACTGTTAGATTTTATCATCATAGAAAATTATTTTCATAAAATCAAGAGATATTACAATCTTATTTAAAAATTCTGGGACTTAAAAATGACATTATCTAATGTTCTATATTTTCGTAAATGATTTTATCATTATATTTTTCGCAGAAGATATTTTACATTTTCGTTGATTTGATAAGATTCTCTTGTAATCTTATACTAGATTCTAAACCTTGTAATCTTAGACTAGATTCTAAACCTGCGTGTCGGCGTGAGATATTTTTTGGTAATATATAAAATGTAAAATGAAAAATAAGATTTAATAAAAGTTTGTCAATATGTTTTTTTTTTTTTTTTGGTAACTCACGGTAAATCCCAGGCCTATGGAAGGGCCCAAACTAATCCTTTGGGGAAAGGCAACCCACGGATAGGCCCATTCCCGGGTTTTTAAATGGCCCGTAAGCAATGGGTCCATATCCGTGTGGGTGTCTAATGAAATTGTGATTTAGTTTCGCGCAGCAGGAGGATCGAATCCGGGGTGTGGTGGCAACCCGGTCTCGTCCCCAACCACTCGACCACAAAGCCTTGGACTCAATATATTTAATACATGTTTGACAACATGTTCAATTTATTTTTAAAAAAATAAAGAGTGTATTGAAACAGATTCCAAAAATACTCCTCTTTTAATAGTATAAATTTAAGTGTCATTGGTTGAAAAATGTATAAATGTTTGACAAGTTCAATTTATTAAAAAAAAAAAAGAAGTGATTTGGAAACAGATTCTAAAAATGATTCTGTTTTAATAGTATATATTAGTATCCATGATAAAGCAGATTTTTTTATTCACAACCCATTGCCTTAAAATTAGAAATAGGAAAGAAAACCATAGCCTCGATCATAACAATTTGATAGAAACTCACCGATCTATGTATATTAATCAGTGTGTGTGTGTATATGTACATGGATTACATTCTTATGGACCACTTCTTCTTTCTCTATCTCCATTTATGTGTATGAATGAATAACCTTTGTTTTTAATGCTCTCTTTTAATTTTCCTCCAACTTTTTCTTCCATTTAACTTTCATGTCATCATTGTGCTCTCATGAAGTAATAAGTATATAAATATCGTCTACACGGAATTACCATCGTAGTGTTAATCATGAAGTAATAAGTTGTCTTGGGTCGGGAACAATACAAACCATAATACTATTCGAGTGCATGGTGTGATCAATTTTGTGTGTGTGTGTGTGTCACTATATTTCTAAATTCGGGTTCAGTGAGACTGAAAACAAATGTCTCTCTACTTGGTAGAAGTAGAACTAATTAACCACCTTCGAATGATTCTCAATATTTTTGATGAAGAATTAACTAGTGTGCTTTTTTTTTTGTATGCGTAACAAGATATTTAAACCTAGTTTCAGTGACAATGAAACAACGTCTTTCTAACTGGTAGAACTAATCACTTTCGAACTATCAATTCAAAGTATTGCTGGAACATTTAGATAAGTAAGGAAAGAAAGAGGAATAATTTGAAAGAAAGTAAGAGAAGATTTATGCAAAATTGAGGATGGAAAATTAGGAAAATGGACCCATAAAAAGCCTCAAAGAAGAAAATGAAGCAAAGAAAGTTAAATGCATTGTACATAGAGATGATTCAACATTATCAAAAACAGACAGGCAAAGAAGAAGGAACAAGGCTTTGTCATAGTTAATGACACTCACTCTCCAACTTGTCCCTCCCATTTTTTTTATGAACCCAATCATATATATATATATATATATTTTTTTTTTTTATTTTTTTTGTTTCTCTTCTTAACCAACTCACATCTTCACTGAAAAACACATTACAACTGTCAGTAACTCAATAATGTTATGTAAAATCTAAAAAGACAGATAGAATACCTTGAATTATATGATAAGAATGGGCAAAATTTATATAACAAAAAAGAAGTTAAGGAATTATAAAAAAAAAAAATAGATATTATAATTGAGAAGCAGATAGTTTAAGCCCATTACTTCACAGGCTGTAGATATATGAGACTTTGGTTTTGCAAATCTCTCTGAGAAAATAGACAATTCAGAGATAGCTCCAATACTCAAAGCATCCCATGTGGGGATAATCTCTTCTCTCTCTTTCTCTTTCTCTCTCTCTCTCTTTCATCTTTATAATCAAAACTAATCACTCTCTCTTTTCTTGGAACTGTTTGTTTCAATTCACTCTTTCCACTTCAATCTTCTCCTCTCTAATATCTTCTTTTGTGAATGATGTGGGAATCTGAGAGCGATTCCGGGGTTGTAGGAGGAGGAGGAGGAAGAGAGTATGGTAATGGAGTTCTGAGTTCTAACAAACATGGCGGCGTCAAGACTGATGGGTTTGAGCTCAGAGGCCAATCTTGGTAATGTCCCCAAACTTTAAAACACTATATACAGTCTTTGCAAAACAACATCTTTCCTTGTTAAGGAAGTTAAGATTCACATCAACACCTTTGCTTTGATTAGGTTTGTTTCTACGGATATCCCCAGCGATCTTCTGGTTAAAATCGGCGACTTCAACTTTCACCTGCACAAGGTATGAATGTTGTGGAGTCAATATATTATTACGTTGGAGCGATCAGAAGTTTTATGGATTTATTTTGTCTGCTTCTTTCCTTCAGTATCCTTTATTGTCACGTAGCGGGAAGATGAACAGATTGATCTACGAGTCACGAGAACCTGACCCGACGATACTTATTCTTGATGATCTACCTGGAGGAGCAGAAGCGTTTGAACTGGCATCCAAATTCTGCTATGGAGTTCCCGTGGATCTCACGGCAACTAACATATCAGGCCTGCGTTGCGCAGCTGAGTATCTTGAGATGACAGAGGATCTCGAGGAAGGGAATCTAATCTTCAAGACAGAAGCTTTTCTCAGCTATGTTGTTCTGTCTTCATGGAGAGACTCGATCTTGGTCCTAAAGAGCTGTGAGAAGCTCTCACCATGGGCTGAGAATCTTCAGATTGTGAGGAGGTGTAGTGAATCTATTGCTTGGAAGGCTTGTAGTAATCCAAAAGGGATTAGATGGGCTTACACAGGGAAATCTCCATCTCCATCTCCATCGACCACTAATAATTTCGCGAGTTCTAGTCCGAAATGGAACGAATCCAAGGATTCAGGTTTCTATTGTAGCCCGAGTAGGAACAATAATAGCCACCCTGTTCCTACGGATTGGTGGTTCGAAGATGTCTCTATCTTGAGGATCGATCACTTCGTTCGTGTCATCACTGCAATCAAGGTACGTAGATATAATATTCTCTCGAGCATTTCCGCAAACACTTTGTGTGCATATTCCAACTCTTGCGCTCGAAACAGGTGAAAGGTATGAGATTTGAACTTCTCGGAGCTGCAATCATGCATTACGCCGGAAAATGGCTTCCGGGTTTGATCAAAGAAGGAGGAGTTTCAGTTGCTCCAGCAATGTCCTCCATCGGAGGATTAGGGTTAGGAGGAGACGAAATGAGTGTGAGCTGCGGCAGCAACAGCAGCGGAGGAAGCTCCGGTCCCGATTGGAAAGGCGGTCTCCACATGGTCATCTCCGGAAAAACCAACGGCCATCAAGACTCCGTCGCTTGCCTCGCCGGGCTCGGAATCAGCCCAAAAGACCAACGAATGATCGTCGAATCCCTAATCAGCATCATCCCTCCTCAGAAAGACTCCGTCTCTTGTAGCTTCCTCCTCCGTCTCTTGAGAGCAGCAAACATGCTTAAAGTAGCTCAGGCGCTGATCACGGAGCTCGAGAAACGAGTCGGGATGCAGTTCGAGCAAGCGACTCTTCAGGATCTTCTGATTCCAGGTTACAACAACAAAGGGGAGACAATGTACGATGTTGATCTTGTTCAGAGGTTGTTGGAACATTTTCTCGTTCAAGAGCAGACGGAAGGGTCGAGTCCGAGTAGAATGTCGCCGTCGCCGTCTATGTACGCCGACGCTGGAATCCCGAGAACGAATAGCAGCAACGGAAACAATAATCAGAATGCGAAGATGAGAGTGGCGAGGCTCGTGGATAGTTATCTCACTGAGGTGGCTAGAGATAGGAACTTGCCATTGACAAAGTTTCAGGTTTTGGCTGAGGCGTTGCCGGAATCTGCAAGGGCCTGCGACGATGGACTATACAGAGCAATCGATTCATATCTCAAGGTACAGAACAGAGTTGTGTGATCCGGTCAAGTATCTTGTCTTTACATTATTGAGCTTTGCTTTGATCGACAGGCGCATCCGACATTGTCGGAGCACGAGAGGAAGCGGCTATGCCGAGTGATGGATTGTCAAAAGCTATCAATGGACGCGTGTATGCACGCGGCTCAGAACGAGCGGTTACCATTGCGAGTGGTGGTCCAAGTGCTCTTCTCGGAGCAAGTCAAGATCAGCAACGCCTTAGCCAACACATCACTCAAGGAGTCAACCACGCTAGGGGAAGCCATGGGTGCGTATCAACCAATGATCCCAAATCGCAAGACATTGATCGAAGCAACACCACAATCGTTTCAGGCAAGTAAGAGGAAGACTGGTCAAAAATTCATGCACAAGTTCATTTTTTCTCTTTTTTGCTTATGAAAGTTTTTGTAAAAACAGGAAGGGTGGGCTGCGGCCAAGAAGGATATCAACACGTTGAAATTCGAGTTAGAGACGGTGAAAACCAAGTATGTTGAGCTTCAGAATGAGATGGAAGTGATGCAAAGACAGTTTGAGAAAACGGGGAAAGTGAAGAACACTTCGTCTTCTTCTGCGTGGACCAGCGGTTGGAAGAAGTTGAGCAAACTGACTAAGATGACTGGACCGGAGAGTCAAGATCATATGGTCGGAGGAGAACAAGTTGGTGTTGATCATCAACCCACGAGGAAACCAAGACGATGGAGGAACTCTATTTCTTGAGAAAAGTTGTAAAATATTTCAAGTGAGCAACTTTGTGTGTTGTTGATTTGATTCTTTGGCTTTGGGGAAAGAAACGCTTTTGTTTGCTCCTAATTTGCAATGCTATTGATTTCTATTATCGAATAAGTGACATAAAGATTCGATTTTTTTGTGCCCCTAATCATGTTACTCAAACAAAGACCCAATATTATATCATTGGTTTAAAAACAAAACAATACACAACAACAAAACCAGTAGCAAGTGGGGAAGCAAAAGACAAAGGAATGGTTTGCATTATTACAGACAGTAAAATTGATTACACGAACATGACATCAATTCATTAAATCATTGGACCCACTTGTAGTCATCATATGGACAAAAGAGAGTGTGGGTCAGAGATTTTTTATTACCTTGGGGGAGATTCATAGACCACGCGAGTTTGAGATCAGACTTTGAATATTGCCTTTTGATTTCACCATCCACACTCAGCCCAAAAAGATAATCATTGTCGATCAATGACCATGACGACTTTGGCTTTTTTTGTTTCACACCAAGCACAGAGAGAAGAAGAAAGTGACCTCTTTCCTTCTTTAACTTTTTGAAATTGCAGAAGCATATATACCTAAAGTAGTCCACTATATACAGCTAAAAAGCTGGTGCAGAGGATACGGACCCAAAACCACTTCACACATGTTTTCACTCGTGAGAATCTTCAAGCCTTATCTGTCTGTAGATTTCTTGTTCCCCATGTTGTCTCTTTTACAAACAAGGTTGGTGACTTGTGACTGGTAAGAGTGGTGGGGGGTTTTTGTTTAGCACTGGTTCTTAATCTCTGTGGAGATTAAGTCTCGTTTCAGTAACTTTAGGTAATCAATGGCTTCGTCGAGAAGTAAGAGAGCTTCGTTTCCTTTTGCACCCGGAACTACGCTCTCGAGTATTTTCAAAGCTGTACGGATCTTGTCTTTTCTCGACTGCTCATTGCTCAGACCAGAACCAGTGTCTTCTTTGGTCGAGATTTTTGATTCAGGGAGCCTTTTATCCATAAGATAGGACGATCCATTGAGCTTTGTGGAGCTCTTAGTGCCCACAAGTGATGATGAGTCGCTGATGTTTTTTACCTTATCCAGTAGTTTCTGCCTTTTACAAGGACCATCCATTTCTTCCATTTCTCTTTTGTTGCAAACTTGTTCAATTGGATAAGGAGAGTGACCAGTGCTCATTACTTCATCATCACTCTCACAATCATCATAATCATCATCTGAATACAGCAATGCATTGATCTCCTCAGTGTCTTCATGCATTTCCGACTCATTTCCAATGAAATCATTCTCCTCACAATCTTCCCTGAAAGCTTCCGCTAGACCGTGCAACTCCGAGAATTTCACTGGCTCCGCAGCCGCAGGAGAGGGAAACCGTAGAGGAAATGGACACCGTAATAGACGAGTCTGGTTTCCTGACTGATCGAATATCATAAGACTTTTCTGAGAAGACTCTAATGCTCCGTGTGGAGTAGTAGCAGCAGTGCACCAAGATCGCATGTCAGACAGCGAGAATCGTTTTCCACGAGACTCCTTATCATGACTGCACAGTAAAGACTGGAATGGTGGTGGCTGCAAACAGCGAGCCTGAGGCTCAGGTGCATATAGTTTCCCAACCTCAGGGAGTGGAATTCCAGGATGGAAAGACCGAGCTGTTATATCCTCAAAGCAAGCTTGAGGATTTAAGCCCAGAGGCAAATCCCGTTGCCTGGTATGAAGAGGCATGCTCTTGCAGTTTAACTCAAGGGAACTTTAAAGAGTAGAAACACTGCAAGACCAAAGAAAGGCACAAATCAGCTAAGATAAATTTAACCATTTTATAAAAGGATTAATGAGGGGAGTTTAGTTGGCATACCGATTGTTAAGTTGCTCAATCGGGTGAATGCAATACTTCTTGTTACCTTTTCGAATAAGTAGTGAAAGAAAGAAGAGACAAACGAAGGAAGAAAAAAATACAGTGGAAAATCACAAACCAACTACGTGACTGGTTTGAGTAGAAGTCTGAAGTACTCAGCCTGAAACACAATAACCACAGAGTTAAAAGACAAACTAGCTAAAAGTGTGAAAAATGAGAGCATTATTTGAGCTACGGACCTGGCAATTATCCATCGGTTGAAAGCATGCAATAACTCTCACTACAATAGTTGGTCTGTTAGCGTCTCCTGTCTCGTACTTCAATGCTCGAAATCTTGTCTTACCAGGTGATTGACACACCATAACTTTGAGGAAATCTAGAATGAAAAGCAGAGAGAGACCAACCGAAAGAAGAAAGAAATTGTTTTTGGGGAAGGAGAGAAGGAAACAGGACAGAAGGAGCTTTTTGGGTCTAGCTGATTCTTTGTTCACAATGGAACACGTAGAAATGTTGGGATCCCATTTGGAGGAAAAAAGCGTTTAAAATAATAATGAAAACGAATGGGGATTTTGTTGAGTATTGAGGGTTGGGTTAAAAGGAAGAAGAGATTTACAGAATCACACGGCAATACAGATTCAAGCTCACAACTTTGCAGTATACGTCAACAGAGGTAGTGAACCAACACATGCTGCTTCTACTTTCGATAGTTTAGTATCTGTGCAAAACCCAGAAATCACAATAGTTTAAAAGGACAGAGGATCACAAGCATCTGATCAAAACTCTAAACATCTAGCAAGTTCACTTAGTACATCAGTTCCAGAAAAATTACCACAATGTTTTAAAACCCAGATTCCTGATTTTTATTCCCCAAATCGTCAATGATTTTAACAGAAATTTCCCGATACACAAACAGAGAAAACAGTGAAACAGAAGACGATAAGAAGGAAAACAAAGTAGAGATAGAGAGAGAAAGACCGAATTTGATACCTTACAGAGACGAAACAATCTTTTGCTCAGATCCAGAGAAAACGATGAGAGCTCTCTTTTTTTTGTTAGCTGAATCAATGGAAAAGCGAAAGGATAAGAGAGATGAAAGTGACCAACGAAACGAGCAATAATGAAAGTGTAATGTATTTTCCGTATAATTTTTTTTTAAGTGGGTAACAAGGCTTTATAAAAAGGTTTTATGACGCTTTTGTCCTTATTCCATCCTTTATTTTACCAAATCACCCCTCATTTTTGTTGTCAACATGTGTTTTATTTCAGTTTGTTTGGGTTGGTTTTATATAAAAAAAATCTAATAAAATACAGATTAAATTGTGATTAATATTCAAATATGAATATAGTATTCTTTTTTGAATAACATACGCAAATGTTACATGCTCTGAATTGTACAATTGGAGTTACAATAAAGAAACTAATTTTGTAATTAAAACGGAAGCAATTTTGGTTGAAAGAAATGGGACAATGGGGCCGAACGTGTATATACGTAATTATGGGTATATATGATGACAAAGTCCATAATTTCAGGTTATACTTTATGATTAAACTAACATGTTTTTTTGCTGATCAATTGAATTTATTTACTTTGTTTGTTAAAAGTAAAAGTCCCCATTCTTTAATTTTATTGAAAGCTAAGTTAGTGAAAGTGTGTTTTCAAACACACTCACTTCTTTCTTATTTATTTTTTAATTAACAATTTAGCAGCTATCTTATATACAACGCCAAGCAAAATTAGCTCAATACTTTTGTTTTATTTTATAGTATTATATGTAGACTTCATTTATTTATTTTGAATAATTTTGTCATATAAAAGTCTTATGTGATTGGGGAATGTGGGTGAAAAGAAAAAGAAAAGGAAAGAATGAAAAAAGAAAAGTGGTGATGATTAAAGAAATGCACGGGAATTTTAAGTGCTTAATTACCCGCACGACTTCTCTCACATTTCTCTTTTCTTCCGTTAACTTACACACACTATCTTGTCTGCAAAAGTTTTTAGGTTTCGTCTTTTTTTTCTTTCTACTTTTATTTTTATTTTAAGACCAAAGTCTTGTATTCAAATTTCATCATACATGGTTTATTTCATGATACCCAAATCAATATCTATTTTGCTTTGAGATCATTCATTTTCTGATTTTAAAATAAAGGGAACCATTATTTGATCCAACTTGATATTTTTTTAAAAAATGTTTTTTATTGGATCGATTCGATTTTATGCATACCAAACATTTATAAGAATAATCCTAACTATCATTGGGATTGGATCCAACGGTTGATCTGAATAAAAACATCCACACATTTGTAATGCAAAATGACACAACAAATAATATCATAACAACTGCAAGAATACATACATACATACATTCGGATTGAAAACAAGAGACGGGTTTTTTATTTAGATAAAACGTTGTCCAAAGAGTTTAGAAGAGCACTGACAAGTGACATCACAAAGTTTTGTTTCATCAAGATCCCAGAAGCAATAGAGATAAAAGGGTTAATAATTTAACATTCAAGTTTTGTGCTTTATAGATTAATGATAATCTTCCCACAGTTTTGGAGCTGGAGAGATCATCACTGCACGCTCAGTACTTCGATTTCAAAGTCGAGAACCGAGTTTGGCTGGATTCCCCATGCCGGAAATCCACCAGCCCCATATGCGTAATCCGGTGAGCACTGCAGAAACACAAGCTGAAGATGTCAAAGATATACCACACCACATATACATACGAATGGTTTATACTACAGCAAGCTCAAAGTAACTATCACTACTCATTAGAGACAAGAATGCTCTCAATAGAGACACAAAGCCCATAATTCACGAATATCTAAGAATCAAATCTGCTTTCATGATGAGAGAGGAGCAGTCTACATACCCGCAAGCGAGCAACCTCTCCAATTTGCATTCCAATAACGCCTTCATCCCATCCTGTAAGCAAATTTATCAACAATTAAAATGTGTATGAACTCTCCAAAAAAAGAGAAAACCATGAAACAGAGGAAATTTGTTACCTTTGATCACAGCACCTTTACCGATTTGAAACGAGAAAGGTTTTTGCCCAGAATCCTTTGTACTATATTAAAGTCCAAAACACATATAGGCTTAGGAGATACCGAAATGAACAAGACTTTGAAAGAAAAAAACCATATCCATATGATTGTGATGGCGAGCGAATCCTTTACCTCCAGAACTTCTGGGATAGATCACCACCTTTCCCTGAAAAGCATTACAAATTACGATTCTGAAAACAATTTTCACAAAGTGTATATAGAGAGTTTCAATCTCATCATAATACAAGAAACTTGATAATCATTATTAGATCCACTAAAAACCGAGATCGGTTCATAAGAATATTTTCAGATGAGAAAAAACAGCTAATATCTCAAATGAATCATATAAACAACGAAATAAATATCATGTGACCTAGGAAGGGAAACAAAATTAGCCCAACAGTGTGTGTGTGATCTCAGAACTTAAACCCTAATGAAATCCATTTCTCCACCAAGAAATAGCGAAACATCGAGGGACTACCACATCAAAAAAAAAAGCTCTCACCGAATCCGGTGCAATGGACGGTGACGGTTTGGCCCGGAGCGGGTTTGGGACCGGTGCCGGGTCTGATGACTTGCTTCTCCACACCCATCGCTTGCTTTATCTTTTTCCCTTCTCTACGATTATTATGCGTTTTCTTCTTCTTATGTATACTGTTTTTATTTGATCCTATTTTATATTCTTTTAAAGGCGGTTTGTATACAAAACCGAACCACTTACCCAAATTTAAAAGCAAAATCTCATCTATTTTATTTTTATTTTTGGGGGTCAATCTTTTATTTAACTTTTTAAACAATGTTTTACCTTCTTTGTGAGGGTAGTGGTTTATCATTTAATTGATGTTTATGAGATGGTATGTACCCTGTAATGGGTTAATTTATCTGATCTAATGTTGTAATCTTTGGCCGACCCAAAAAAAAATGTTTGACAAACTTTCATGATTTTTAATTATATTTTTTGTTAAGCGAAAAATTTAGGAAAGTGAGGTACACCGTCAAAAAAAAAAGAATAAAAAAACCCAATTTAGACGCTGATCGGTATGAATTATTTTTTAATATCGAATAAACCAAGTTCGTTCATCTCCAAAAGGACCGATCCTTAACCGCGATTTTACTCTCGACGCAGCTTCTTTCGTTATAATCCACCGTCCATTTCTCGAACGTGCACTCAGTGAAGTCGTAGTAACCACCATGGATCCATAAAGTCCCATTCTTCACTTTCTCTTCTATCCATGGATACGACAATAGATTCCGCAACGAACAGTTCACAGATTCCTGCAAAAGTGTTAAACGAAATCCTTTAGCACCAGCCAAGTGTGTAAATGGAGCAACGCAACGAAAGGCTTCATTCACCTTTTCGCAATGCTGACATTGTTGATCAAAGCTGAGCCCGGAAGCACTGGATTTCGAGATTGATCTTGCGGTTTTCCCGACAACCACCCAGTTTTTGATGAAGCTCCTTGGAAAACAAATAATAACGCAGGTGATGATGAATGTGTGTATTGTTGGATTTTTTTTCAAATTGAGGTTTTAAGTAAGAAGTTTGGGAAAAACCTCGAGTCTATGTCTTCTTCTGTTTCATCATCATCCATGGACATTAAGGCGCGGATGCCTCCACAGCGACTATGCCCGACCACAAGAATGTTCTCGACCTGCAAACAAAGTTTACAATCACTTATAAGTTATCAATCCGTACGCCAAATCTTTAATGCATGATCATCGATGCAATTAGTTTCTTCATAATGCTTACTTTAACAGAATTTACAGCAAATTCCAACGCAGCCTTTGTTTCATATGGACCACTCTACACAAAGGCACATGTTTTCTTGTTTCAGCATCAAAGAAACATAAGTAGATAACTAAAAAGCTGACGATTACAAGCAAAAACCTCGTAAGTGGGTACAATATTTGCAATGTTACGAACGGTAAATGCTTCTCCTGGTTGAAACCCCAAGATTGCTGAAGGGCAAACCCTTGAATCTGCACAAGCTACCACCATAAACTGATCTCTGAGATGTTAGATATATAGCTCACATATAAATGTGTAGTGTAACAGAGGTGCTAAGTTCTCACCTTTGGGGATTGACTCTTGGCTAGACTCTGAAACCGCTCCACGTTTTCCCTTTTTTCGCATAAACAATCAAACTATTACAACAAAAACAAGCTTATATGGATAAACCAAAGAAATTGAAACCGATGCTTGTACAGTTGTACTTCAGCAGCTTACATGTATTTGTCTTTCTTGAAGGTCAGGAACCGATGCTTGATTTCTTCAAAAATGTCATGTCCTTTATCTGGTGAAGAAGTCACATGATTCTTGTGGTTTTCTTCACAAGTCAGCTTAAGTGGCACCTTCGAAGCCACTGGTCTCAACTTGGCATATCTTCTGAAGATATAAGCACGGTTTAGATAAGATGATTTCAAAGTTGCCAGCAATATACTAGTGGTTGGAACTACATCTTTGACCTATAATTGACATTGTTTCTCTAACATACATCATTTGTTTCTCCATTTTCGTATCATAAGTTCATCTTATCTCTGCACTAGTAGAGTTGTAAGCAAATTTTTATCCATACAAGTCAACTGAAGTTTTTTTTATAGAAAATACCTTGAAGATGTACAAAATCTAAGATAGGTCGGCTTTGACTTTGCATTGTCACCAAAGATCTGTAGAGAAAGTATAGGTACAAGAGTAAAGAGATACGAATGCTAAACAACTCTCTCAGACTCTCGGTAAAACATTACACAATAGAGAAAGAAAGTGTACCTTCTGGGTATTGTGAGGAACACAGATTCTTGAAGAAGAAGGATCCACTGAAGTGGACATGATTGAAGAAACAATTGCCATTGATGAGAAATCTGCAGCTCAGTAAAACCAGGTGAGGTGTATTGGGGAGAATTAGATGTTTAGGGAATTACAAAAAGAAAAAAGAAGAAGAAATAAGACGGAAAGACTTTGGGTTGTCTGGTAGTTCACCTGTCGGATCCAACAAGCAACATCATATGGATCTCATCTTTTCCAACAAAGACGGAGATCCCCATGTTTGCGTTGACCATTACCCCTGTCATAAACACACCAAAATTGTCTCTCTTTCAGTTTCCTTTCATAGGCATTTTTTTCTCGTCCGAAACATTATCTTTCTTTACTGCGGAACTTTAATTAGGTAGCAGTTTTCTAAAGCGTTACAAAAATTGGAATATAGTTATGAAAACAATCAAATCAGCTTTGAAAGCTAACTTCACTAATCAAAATTAAGCACACAAACATTAGAATTGCTTAGAAGCTGACTTCGGATTCAACTTCAAGCCAGACCTGTAGCTATATTCGAGAAGAACTATCTTAAACATTGTGTCAATAAGTAGGAAACTATCAACATTTCTTTTGCACTCTGGAAAGATACATGGTCAAGAAGAGAGAGCACAACAGATGAACCTGGTTTGGTCGGCATGGCTTTGCTTTTCCGGAAACTATCAACCTTTCTTCATCATAATTAGGGGAAAACAGATAATACATGAACGTTTACAGCCTGAACAGTTCTATCATTAAATAAAATCAAGGAGTTAGAAATACAGTTCTACATTCTACTATTGGCTTGAACAAGCTTTATGAATCGACAATGGAACCTTTACTGCAGCTAAATTGGAGCTTATAAAAGCCAAATAACGTGCACATAAGCATTGCTTGAATAGCTTCTGCATCTTCTTGATTTTGCAGACTTCTCGTTACAGCTTACAGGTAAGTGAGAACTCTAACATTTGTAAGATTATCCTACAGCAACTACAAAAGAAAAGTCCCTACAAAGCCATTTAGGTCTTTACCATAGACCCTGGCTAATAATTCTTGTCAAAATGCTAACTTTATTTGTTCTTACCTTGATCAATCCAAGGTCGAGGGCTACAAAAGCTCCGGATGAATGAAGCTAGTAACGTGTGCTGTCACTTTACCTCTTCATTTGTCGGTTCAGAAAGCAAAGAACACAAAAATTTCTCAAGTGAATGTACAGAAGAAAAAAACAACTGGTAGCCACGTGGCATAAATACAGATTTGATCAATCATGCTACTTCATTTTTTTATCGACAAACACCTATATTTTGCACTGTAGCTTTTTTGAGTTGGAGGAACAGAATTCTTGTGCAGCAAAAACAAACCTGAGCAGAATCAGTAACTCTATTTACCATAAAAAAAACAAAAAAAAAACATTTGGCTAATCATGCCTTGATCAGAACTCAGAAGGCCATCACAGATTCACAATCAAATAAAGCATGTCCCTGGTTATGATGCAGAAGATTATGTACCATAAAGGAAAGAAAAAGTCTGAATTTTGTGCCATATACATCAACAGATTCCAACTACATTGATTCCAAGGAATCAAATGGCTAGTATCTCTACTACAGTTAAACATCAGACATAAAAACTAAGGCCTACAACAGCCACACGAACAGAACACCGCAACCTAAAACAAGAGAGGAAAAAGTCTTACTTCACTAAGTTGCCTTGATCTTATCATCTCCAACAACAGAAAGTATCGGCAAACTACTCAAGAATTCATCAAGGCCTTCAAAGAAGCCAATCCCTTCGATATTATCCACCTCCCTGTTACTTCCGAGCCCGTTGCCTTCATTTCTCCCGCCTGCCACAGCAGGCTCTTCCACTTCATTGCTGAACTCCACATTCAAATCCAACCTCCCCAAATTCTTAACTCCAGTCCCCGTTCTTTTTCTAGTACTGACCGGCTTAGACATAAAATCAGATGAGGAACCAACAGCCGTAGCATATGAAGCAACTGAAACCGCGGGATTGCTAGCAGCACTGATACTTTCTACATTTTGGATTCCCTTCCCAGCTTTCCCAGCTCCATGTTTCTTGTTACTTCTCACAAGTGGTTCCTTCCCTTTCCCAACATTCGCCTTCTTATTCACTTGTACCTCATCTTGCCAATCATCATCGTCATCACTAGCCTCGTTTTCCTCAAAATCCTCCTCGGAAATCGCAACATATATGTCATCATCGTCATAGAAGATTCTTGGAGGAGCCGGTTCTTTTCTCTTCTTCATGGTTGGTTTATCATCCACCTTTTGCAGAGGGCATGCAAAGAGAGGTGAAATAGGTGACCAACTTGGGGGGATTTGAACTTCAACGGAAAACCCTAGCGGGAATACAGCCCATGAGCAGAAGTAAACGTCTTCGCCTTTCCCTTCCACGGGAGGTTTTTGTATCGTCACAGCTTGAAACGCTCTCCTACAATTTTGACACTTGAAAGTGCATTCCTCGTAAGCTTTAGGGTACTCAAAGAGTACAAAGCAGTATGGACAAGCGGTCCAGAAGCTCGTCGCCAGAGGGTCGGCCGAGGTCCCAGCCGGCGGATATCCGGCGGTGGATGTAGCTGGCCGAGCAACAGAAGGCGGCTCTTGTGCTACGTTGGTGCATTTGCTAGGTTTCCACTGGAATTGTTGCTGTTGCGCTTGGCTTTGGGGCTGAAAACCAGATTGGCCGAGTTGACTCAGCTGCAACTCTCGGTCGTACAACGACTTCCTCGACGGATCAGAGAGCACGTGCCAAGCATCAGAGACAACCTTAAACGCTTGATCGGCGAACGGGAGGCGATTAACCGACGGATTGAGGAGAAGAGCGAGTCTACGGTACTGAGTCGCGACGTGTTCGGGGTTTTGAGCTAACCGACCGAGTCGGAGCACGGCGTACCAGTCCGGCAAGTTTGAGTTACCTAAACGAGTCTCTCCGGCTAAAAGAATGTCGCAGATTGCGAGGATGTAGTCCGCAGCTTCTGCTCGGGTGGAGTCGGATTCGCATGCGCGGATCGCAAATGTCTTGGCTCCCTGAAGGTCACTAGACGCTAGAAGCTTCTCCGATGTTACAAGCCACCGATCCGCCTCCGCTCTGTTACCACCGCCGCTTCCACGACCACCAACTCCGCCGCGTCCGCCTTGTCCACCGCCTACCATATCTCGCCCTTTCTTTCCCCTTTTTTTTTTTTGGTTTCCTCAATCCGTAAATTATTGGCTCTAAACTTATTTATTGCTAAATAATAAATACAGATCTAAAAGGAGTTTGCATATACGACCGTAGTTACATGAGTCTGGAACAATTTGCACGATGGGTTGTTAGGGCATTTGGGTCTTTTACTCAACATCTACAACATCAAACCGTGATTCTTGTTGACAAAAAAATGCTTAACCGGGATTCTCCAATTTGGTTAGGTGTTCTATGAGATACGCTTTCGGTTACCGGTACAGTTCCATAATGTCCTAATAACCGGTTTGGACATAAATAATTAATTAGGTCATGGATATGGTCTCTGTTTGAAGTTTGAACTCGAGAGAAGCTAAAAGGAAAATTGTTCGTTAGCTACACGAACTATACGAGAACGCATGACTACATATCCGAACTAAAATAATGTGTTGATAACTACATCATTTATTAATATAGTATAGACACACATCCGAACTAACATGAGTCATGTACCCAACACCATGACCATCACTTTCTTTACTTTTCTGGTGTACTTGTCAATTGACTCCGTCGTTGATCCGCGTTGACTTATTTTTTTTATCATCAACGAAAATTCCTACTTATCTGGTCAAATCTCAAATTCCTTAAAAACTATTGATTCTCTTCAAGAATTTGATCTTAGCAACAACAAATTCTCCGATTCTTTCTTTCTAGTCACAATCAACATCCTAAATCTCGTTCACCTCGTTCTTCGGGTCAACAATTTCACAAGCTCGATTCCAGAAATCTCGATTGAAATCAAAATACACATCCACCACTAGAGCTTGCCGTGGAGATCGAGATCCTTTAGATGTACATGACCACGTTTTCTGCTTTATCTTCTCCGGCGAAAAAGACCACCATCGATTTCAAGAGGGGCAAGCGAAATATTTCGCTTTCAATGAGGGTCCAAAGCGAAAGTTTTGAGAAAGCTCCGATCAATTCTCACCGAAAATTTCACCAATAAAAAAGTGAGATGTATTTCGCTTTCAATGAGGTTCCACAATACATCTCAAACGGTTTCCCAAAGACCAGATCATTACTTATACGAAATAAAAAAGTTCAGTGGTTTGCTCTCTAAACTCAAGCTCCGACTCTGTCGTCTAAAACGAGCACGCTTCCAGTGAAATACACCGACGCTGTAGGAGCTACAGCGAAACATGAATGTAGATGCGGTGGGTATGGTGGTGGTTAAGAGATGCCTCGCGGATGGAAATCAAAGAAAATTGGAAGAAGAGGAGGACGATACATCTTTAGTTAAGAGATTTCAGATCGATTCGTCCAAGAAATTCGTGTAGATTTTAGAAAAAATTAAACTAGAAAGTTAATGGGACAGAGAGAAAGAGAAGAAGAGAGTTCGAGAGATGATTGTGAGTGACGGGAAGGGCTCATGGCGGTTCGCTTGGATTGAATTTTCTTAATTCGCATATCACCCAAATTAGCAAACGATTTTGGGAATTTTGTAAACTCTAACCACCCACTATTTTGATGTTCATCAATACTCAGAAATTAAATGAATGGAAGAATCGAATTCAATGAAATTGAGAGAACCTACCGAATCAAAATCCTATCTGTAAATTAGAATTGACGAGGAAGAAGAAGCTGAGGAGGTCATTTTTTATGTTTTTATGTTTTCATTTTTAAGTTTTTATTTAATTTGAGTCGGATTTAATGAGTTAATGCGGGTCAGCCCCGTAGTCCGTCGACCAGTACACCGGAAAAGTAAAGAAAATGATGGTCATGGTGTTGGGTACATGACTCATGTTAGTCCGGATGTGTATCTATGCTATATCAATAGATGATGTAGTTATCAACACATTATTTTAGTTCGGATGTGTAGTCATGCATTCTCGTATAGTTCGTGTAGCTAACGAACAATTTTCCAAGCTAAAATAATAAATGTGGTGATATTATAGCGAGAAAGGGGCCATGATTACTTATATAATATAAGTTATATTCATGTATTGCGTCGGTATTATTCCATATCTCTATAATATTATTTAAGAGGACATTTTTAAAAATAAACTTGGTTTTGTAAGTTATTACATGAAATGCTGAAATGCCATTACAAATAACAAATAATAATTAAAATAGGAAATGATATAATAGTTTTTTAAAATTATTGATTAGAATATGAAAAATATATATTTTGTATTAAAGAGGTTATTTATTATTTAATTTCTTAATTATTTTTAATACTATATATTTTTAAATAATAATCAATTCACATATATTCAAAGAAAAAAAAATCTATTCAAAATCTTGCTATATTTTTCACTATAATTTATTATATTTTATTTTAATATATATCAAAACAAAAGTTGAAAAATATTTTACTAATTTTATAAAAAGTTAGACACAAAAAACTATTTTTTTTAAGAATTCGTAGACTAACCACAAAAACTAAAGTCATTTAATGGTGCATATTAGAGTTATGTTTTCAAGATTATAAGTTTTTACGGATTAGCCCAAATGATATTTTAGTTCAATGCAAAACGGATTAAATAGACAAATTATTACAAATTGACAGCTTTATCTATAATCATTAGTTAATTATATTGTACAATTTAGATAAAAATAATTTTCTTAAATTTAAAAATAATTTCTTTAAAAAAAATTACTCCGTGCTATAATTAGCGCGAGTTAAATCCTAGTGTTCCATTATAAAAGATGTTTTAGAAAGAGAAGAAAAAAAAATATCACAACCTATTAGGATACATTAGGTAAGAAACGGAGTGTTGACTGAATCTCACAACCTATTAAAGTACATATGCCTTTCATGTCTGTTACATTTGCTTGCTGGGAAGGAAGGTTGAGGAAACTCCACGGGACCTGTTATTACTGTCTCGTATGTGATAATATAATACACAAGATCTCTCTTCACAACACTCACAAGCATCACATGACATGAAACAGAGGTATTCCTTCACACTTCGTAGCCAGGATTCACAGTCTGCTGCACATCCCCATAGCTCTCAAGCTCAGCCACATCCTCTACGCTCCCAAGAAACAGAGGCAATCTCTGGTGAAGCTTCACTGGCTGTATCGAAAGTATCTCTCTCTTTCCATCAGAGGCTTTACCACCAGCTTGTTCCACGAGAAAAGCCAAAGGGTTTCCTTCATAGACTAAACGGAGGTGGTCTCTTGGATTCATAGCCACTCCGCCGTATAACAGCGTCCTGTGGAGGTCAGCCACCAGAGAACAAATGTAACGTGCCGAGTATTTCTTCGGGTTTTGACCTTTGCCTTGTCGCACTGTATCAATGTACTTCCTCAAACCTTCCGGCCAGTCGAAGTACCTCGCATCGTTCACTGAGTAGATTTGCCCTGTTGTTGATTGATGACCAAAGAGAGCAATGATCAAGGCAGGTTTTTTAGAGCCATGTTTAGGGATGTTGCAATGGATCAATCCGGTCCAAACGGTTCTGTTTAGTCATGATATTACTGTAAAAATGATTTTCATATGTGCCATTCAGAAAGCTTTTACCTCGAGTAGGGATCTTAATGTTTTGATGGGTAAGAACGAATTCGCCTGTGGAATGATCAAGCGTGAAGGCATGTGTTCCGGAGCCAAGACTAACGCAGAGTATTGTGGCTGAAGAGTATAGCACGTAACCGGAAGCTACAAGCCTGTTTCCTCTCTGCAGAGAATTGAGCTCAGCTTTCTCTTCAACTGGTAATTGATCAAGCTCAACGAGGCGATTGTAAATCCCAAATATAGTTCCTGTGGGTATCGAAGCATCGATGTTACGTGATCCATCTAAAGGATCTACAACCACAACGTAAGGACCGTCATCTTTTATCCAAGTGGGACTATCGTCTTCTTCGGACGCCATTACGGCTACTTTTCCTGAGTTTCTAAGAGAGGACAAGATGATCTCGTTCTGCAAAACGGAAGAGGAATTGTAAGATAGAATCTTTATATGAATCATGACAAAAAAAGAGAGGGTAAAGAAAAATACAGACCGAGACAATATCGAGCGGCTTAGGCGCATCTCGGCCTGAGCCACTAGAGGAGTTAACAGAGAGCTTTCCAAGTGAAGAATTGAAAGGAGATGCGACAAGTGAAGCGATTCTTTTGCAGGCATGTTGTAAGTGGTAAAGCAAAACCACAAGATCATCTCCTACATTTGTCCCTTCTCTCCCTCCTCCTCCATTACCTATCATAGTAAAAATCCATTAACGACTCAAGAAACACAATATTGAAACTTCAATCAAAGCTGTAAATTCAGAGGACCCTCGAAACCCATCTTTAGTTTTGTCTCACTGAGAGAGTTTCCAAGACTTATCTTATTCATTTCAAGATATTTCCGATAAAGTCCGGGTTTTTTTTGGACATAGATTGACAGAGAACACAAACATTAACTTCAATCTATCGAGACAGGTGCCAAGTCGCTCAGACAGAGCAGTTTGTTACCTGCAAAGTCTACAAGAGTACAGTATCCATCATCATCATCAGTGGTCGAAGTCCGACGAGAGGCAAGGGACTTAAATGGAGCAGACTCACGACGAGACGCCATCCCGGGACGGTTGTTACCAGCGGTCGGAGAAGAGAGAACAGAAGAAGCTGCGATTTGTCTTAGCGGGTAAAGATCGAGTCTTGGCGGGGAAATTGAAGTTGGGTACCGAGTTATAGTGAGAGATTGCATTATTTTTCTGGATTTAGAGCATCCGCGAAACTCGATCTCATCAAGGTACGCTTCAAAATCCCGGATAGCGAATCAGGATGACGGATTCCATAGTCCACAGCATCGGATTTTGGAATTGGGTTCCGGTTTTGTAATGAACCGGTTCGATTATAAGAGTAAAGGAAAGGCCTTTTGGCATCAACTTTATTCATACTAAGCATACACAGAGACGCAAACAGATTTTCTGTTAGCAATTTCAAAGTGCCTTCCTTCGAAGATTCACAGATTTAAGTAATCGGGAAATTATTCCTTATGAAGAATTCTTGTGGAGCATTGGGTCAGAGACAACTTGAGGCTTGAAGTCTGGCTTTATGTAGTTAGCGAAAAGATCGGTATAGACTTCGTATCTTGCAGTCATTCTAAATCCCCATTTGTCTTTGAGTTGCCGGCAGAGATTGAGATCCATGTCTGAGATCAATAACCCATCTTTGTAACGGGACAAAGATGGTGTGCAGGAAGCATCCGGTGCAGAGAAATGGCTGGATCCATAGAAATGCCCGAAATCATTGTGTTGCGGTTTTCCATCGCCTGACGTGAAAGCATTTGGGAACACTTCGGTTCCAACTCGGTTAATGGATCCCACAAAGTAACTGTTTGCTATTGCAGCATTTCTTGCCTGAGTTTTAAGGAACAGATAGAAATGTCAGACCATGTTATCATAGATAGAGAGCTTCAAATTGGGGTAAAGATGGAGAATCAGGACCTCAATAGGCCACATTGGTTCACTGAGTTCACCAACAGTTGCTGAAGGGTTGAAGACAATCTCGGCGCCATTTAGACCAAAAGCTAACCAATTTAGAGGATGGTGTCTTCCATAACATATGTTAACTGCAATTTTTCCAAACACCGTCTCAAACACAGGATGGCCCGTGTCTCCTTCCATGTAATACGTGCTCTCGTTAAAATCTCCTACCCTCGGTATGTGGTTCTGTCAGACCAAGCAATAGAAATTAGCTCAAAAGAGAAAAGACGAAGCAACAAAAGATATGTAGCGCAAGTTTACCTTACGATGCTTGCCAATGATATTTCCGTGATTCCCTATAATCACAGCGGTATTCCAAAGTACTTCACCGTGATCAATATCTCTTTCGAGAATAGGGCTCACAATCACCATGTTATACTTTTGGGCTAGTTCTTGAAGAAACTTTGTTGATTCGCCATCAACAGGCTCTGCAAACTCACACCATTTCTTCTCTCTTGTACAGAATGCAAAGGGCATAGTCCAGGCTTCCTATCGATAGAACCATTTCAGAGTTAAGACAGCTAACTAATAACTCTTGTTATAAAGAAAGCAAATAGAGGCAAACCTGCAAGCACAGTATGTTAACACCAGCAACACCTGCAGCGTCGATTATTGGCTTCAACTTGTGGAATATGCCTCTTTTTTGGTCCGGGAAAGGAGCAGTAGTTGGAAGAGCGATGGAGTTTTGAATGAGACCAACTCTGACTACTCGAGGCTTTCTCATTTGCTCTTCATCAGCGGAAAAGCTAGCAGCCTATAGGAGAGTAATTTGGCCAAAGATCAAATCAAAACATCTTCTCAGACTAATTTCAATCAACGATTCGATCCACTAGTATAAGGTAAAATGAGTATCAACCTGAAGATCAAAATCATGTTTTGAAGAGAGGGCTTTCGCAGAATCTGGCAAAACAATCTGTTTAAGCGGTCTACCACAGTTGCTTCCAAGAAGCAATCGGCTTACCTCCTGCAAATCAAACAATCAACGATCCATTTTTTCTTCTTCTGAAAGTCTCAGTTTCGAGCAACATAACTAAACACTAGAAATCCAACAAACATTCGAATTGGAGGTTAATCAAGGTTTTAGTAACTAACGCATAGCGTGATTCAACGTAAGGAGGAAAATTCGCGAGATGAAACCACACCTAAACTCTCCGAGATCATAGACCAAGAATCCAAATCAGTAATTAGTTCACCTGATAGAGCTCAGGCTTAAGATTCGCGGATAAGAGTTGATGCAGCGAATCATATCCACAAATCGATCCCTCGGCAAGCGCTTCGCCGTTTCCTGAGATCGTCTTATCCATTTTTACAAGAGTTTTTTTCTGAGATCGTTTTTCAAGGTTCGATCACGAAACTAAAAGATAGCGATGACAATAATGATCAAATTATTATATTGGATTGATTTAATTTAATCAGGATGAGAATAATTTGCCAAATCATTTTCTGGGAATCGAAATCTCAACACATCTCTATAATATTATTTGACAACATTTTAAAAAATAAACTATGTTTTGTAAATTATTATAAATGTCATTACAAATAACAAAGAATAATTAAAATAAAAAATAATATAATAATTTTTTAAAATTATTGATTAGAATATGAAAAATATATATTTTGTATTAAAAATGTTATTTAATATTTAATTTATTTATAATATTAAAAATAATAAATAAATTCATATATATTCAAAAATATATATATTTAAAATTTTGTTATATTTTTCACTATAATTTATTATATTTTATTTGAATATATATCAAAACAAAAGTTATATTTGAATATATATCAAAATTCATGAGAGAGAATAGGAAACTCATGAGAGATTTATATGCCACATGTCTTCATCTAATTGTCTCAATTTTTTTATAACTTAAAATTTAATCAAATAATTAAAATAGATTTAAAATAATAATAATATATTATTGAGAGACTCCTTCGTAAGAGACTCCCACTAATGATGACCCGAATAATATTTTAATTCACTATAAAACGGATTAAATAGATAAATTATTACAAATTGTTATTTTTATATATAACCATTAGGCCTGGGCACGGGGCGGGTACCCGTTTATTTTGGCCGACTTGCTACTTGATCCGCCCCGTACGGGTAGTGAAAATATTAGCCCGTATTTGGACCCGTAAAAACGGATACCCGCTTATTCAAGCTATCCGCCCAGTTTTTTGATACTTGCGGGTACCTTGACCCGTACCCATACTTGCAAGTACGGGTACCCGCTCAACAAATAATTACATTACTTGCCTTACTTTTTCTATTACTTGTCTTATTTTCCATTACTTGTCTTGCTTTTTCTATTATTTGTCTTGTTTTCTATTACTTGTCTTGCTTTTTCTATTAGTTGTTTTGTCTTGGGTACAAGTAGCAAACCGGATAACGGGGAACAAGCCGGGTAACGGGATAAGTAGTCAAAACAAATTTTCGGCTTGGACTTGTCCCGTTACTTACAAGTAGTTGGTTAACTCACTTTGATACTTGGTTTGGACGAGTCGGGTACCCAATTTTACGGGCCGAGTACGAAACGGGTCGAACGGATTGGACGGATAACGAGTACTGATGCCCAAGGCTAATAACCATTCGTTAGTTATATTGTAAAATTAAAAAAAAAAAAATTCTTAAAATTCTTAAATTTCAAAACAATTTCTTTTTTAAAAATTACTCCGCAGTCATTTTAATCTTTTACTTAATGCAAAAGTAACAAAAAATCAAAGGCAGTCATTTTAATTCCCGTGGAGTTTTCTCCCAGCAAGCAAGGAACATATTGCAAATGTAACAGACATGGAAGGCAGAAGTACACTAACTAATCTAAGTTACTGTTTCTGCTCGAGAAGAATAAATCATCGAAAACTCAACAAGTAGAAATTGCACTTTCAATGTCATCGCAAATAATAAAACCGCTGGATTAATTGAAGTTTGGTTTTATCAATTCCGGTTTTTAAAAAATACCTATTAAAACGGCGTCGTTTAAAGCGACTCGATTAATGCGCTTCCTCGGTGCAAGTTAGCAGTAGAGACCCCGACAAGACTTTTTCCTGACAATCTATCCGCCGTGACAAGGCTATAGAGAGAAAGAGAAGTGTCATGGAACGAAACAGCTTTCGCTATCCTACAGAGAAGAGATCCGGAGCCATCGATCCTGGTTCAGGGTTCGGATCTTCCAAAAGGGTGAAGACGCATCACGCGCAGCTGCTCTCGCCTCTGGTTGTGCCCGTGGGACACGCGTCGTTTCGATTGCTCTGCCCCTTGTCGCAAGTCGGTGCGGTGATTGGAAAATCCGGAACCGTGATCAAACAACTCCAACAGTCAACCGGAGCTAAGATACGGGTCGAGGAGCCCCCTTTTGGGTCTCCGGATCGGGTCATCACGATCATAGCTCAAGTCGATTCGGCGTCTAGGGTAAAATTAGGCGTTGGTAACAATGGGAACGCAGAGGCGGAGAAGAAGGAAGAGGAAGTTGAGGTATCTAAAGTACAAGCAGCGTTGATTCGGGTTTTCCAAGTTTTAGCCGCGGAAACGGATAGTGCTACGGTCGTATGCCGGTTGTTGACGGAGTCTAGCCATGCGGGTGCTGTGATAGGCAAGGGTGGTCAAATAGTTGGGAGCATTAGGAAAGAAACTGGCTGCAAAATTGCGATACGGACTGAGAATTTGCCGATTTGCGCTGATACTGTTGACGTGATGGTGGAGGTACGATCTTGTGTTATATTAGCTTATTGTTTTCCAGGATGGAATGCTGAATGCTTTCTAAATGTGAAGTTTTTGATCGAATTTGTGGCAATTTACCAAATTGAGCTCTCATTCTTGCGTCTAAGCTACTTTCTTTTGAGTCTAGTTGCCTTTTTTCCGGTTTTAGGACTTGGATTAACAGCGTCGTTATCCAAGTTTTTATTAGTCATTAGAACATTTTTATGCGTCAACTAGAAACTACGAGCATCTCTTTGGAGAGAAGGTCTAAGCTACTCTAAAGATGCTTGTTGTTGCAGATTGCGTTGTATATTTTCTCATCGTGGGTAATCAACTATGTGGCAGATTGAAGGTAATGTTATCGCTGTGAAGAAAGCTCTTGTATCTGTCTCCCGCTGCCTGCAAGATTGTCAACCAGTTAACAAGATAAGGGTGGTTGGAAACAGACCCCTTGAAAATGAGATCCAAGCATCTTCACATAGGCCCATAGAAACAATTATTCAGGAGTCTCTTCCTAGGTCCGTTGAAGATTATGATTATAGACCGAGAACAGCTGACATGTTTCCTCGGGCCACTTTTGCTCGGCCTAATGATGTGATTCCTCATGATGCTTTGCATCATAGGCATATCGAGGTTGTTCCTCAGGGCACTTTACGCAGGCATATTGAGGCGGACCGGCAAGAGGCATTACACAGGCATATTGAGGCAGAACGGCAAGATGCTTTACACAGGCATATTGATGCGGGACGGCAAGATGCTTTACACAGGCATATTGAGGCAGAACGGCAAGATGCTTTACGCAGGCACTTTGACGTGGCTCCTCGAGAAACGTTATACAGGCCTTCGGATGTTGTCAGGGGGGATGTTTTTCGACAGCATAGAGAGGTGGATGATTCTCATGATTCCTTGCATAGACCTTCCGAGATGGTTCAACGTGATGCTATGGGCATCCCTTTTGAGTCGTATCCACGTGATGCTTTTGAGAGGCGTATTGAAACAATCCCGCAAGAAACTTTTCGTCGGCCAACTGCAGATTTTCTTGCACATCGTTATACACATCCTCACATCATTACTACTTCTGCTTCAATGACTAACGCTGCCACCAAAAAACCACCTCTATCAGAAGTGGAAGTAGGGAACCAAGAAGTGGTTTTTAAGTTACTTTGTTCCATTGAAAATGCTGGCGGAGTTATCGGGACAGGGGGTAGAGTTATCAGGGTGCTTCATAGCGAGACAGGTGCCTTCATAAATGTGGGAAATACACTTACTGACTGCGAAGAACGTTTGATTTCAGTTACTGCACCAGAGGTTGGTCTTTTATATGTCTTCCCATTTTCATGGATACTTTTGTGATATTATCCTATCTATTTACTATTCTTGTTTAATAATTGTTGCTTGTTCATCATGTAGAACCCTGAATGTCAAAGCTCGCCAGCCCAGAAAGCTATAGTCCTTGTTTTTACTAGATTATTTGAGCTTGCCAGTAAAAAAATCCTAGACAATGGCCCAATGACATCTATCACTGCACGGCTTGTGGTGCCAACAAGTCAGATTGGTTGTTTGCTGGGAAAAGGAGGTGTTATAGTTTCGGAAATGCGGAGAATCACTGGGGCTGCAATTCAAATTTTGAAGGTTGAGCAGAATCCAAAATGTGTTTCAGAGAACGATCAAGTTGTGCAGGTACTTAGATCATTTGTTGACCTTTGGTTATGGTACATATTTCACTTGCGAGGTATTAATTGGTTAAAAGATCTAATGTAATCTTGATAACCTCTCATATGATTTGTGAAACATTATTTGGAATCAGCATGCTAAATGTTAGAGCTTTGCTTTTCATTACCGAATCCTGTTTTGGTCTCTATTCATCTTGCACCCTTGTCATAAGTTTGTGGTATTTAGTTATTGATATTTGCTGAAAGAAATTGAAGCATCCATGCAAACGGAGAGAATCACATTCTTGCACTTGCGGTAAACATGGTTGGGGTATTAACTCGGGAAATTTGTTTTTGAACAATTGAATTAAAAAGGACACTGTGAAATGCAGTTTTCATATTATTCTTTTTGTAAGCATCATTGTTCTGAAGTTGTCTGTCATAAACTCATTCTTTGCTGGCTAATAGATTTCAGGAGAGTTTCCAAATGTGAGAGAAGCCATTTACCATATTACGAGCAGGCTGCGAGACAGTCTTTTCACCAAATCAATGGAAAATTCTGTAACTAAGAGCAACTCCACCTTAACTACAGAGAGAATCTACCACAGACAATCAGATAATCCTATGTCTATTGGGTCTCATCAATCCTTTAGTCATCCACCTACCATCTCTACAAGTCTGCACCAAAGATCTGAGGATTCCTTTTTAAGTGGGTCTCATTCATCAGTTAACTATTCGAGACCTATTGGCACAGATCCTTACTTAAGACCAGAAGACCCGATTCCTGATAGGTTTATTCCATCAGCAGTTTATTCTCCTAATTTTGGTCCGCGGTCAACTATGGACCACAATGATATCTCCCATCACATAACTGAGACCGCATCTCGTATGTGGGCATCCCCGGTATGTCTCCATCCCTCTGTATTTTCCCATTCTCTACTTTCTGGTGAACATTTTGATGCTCACTGAGGGATTTTAGAGAATTAATTCTCCCCCTTCACATACAGATTTTGGACATTTCTGCTGCTCGATCAAAGTTAACAAAGACAGAGTTTGTGATTCTATTTGAACTTCTGTAGCTGATATACATAGTCTTTATGCAGCCGCCAGCAGCTCCAAGAGGCTTATCTGATGCCAGTGGCGGATTATCTTCGGCAAGGGCTGGCCTTGTACATGGCAGGTAAAAGCACAACAGTTATGGAAAGTTATGTGTGATTACCGCTATGAACTTTGTGTATGTAACATGCCGGCTTAATCTTTTCCAGTGGACACAAATCTGCCATCGTTACAAACACAACTCTAGAAATTAGAGTTCCAGAAAATGCTATGAGCTTTGTGTATGGAGAGCATGGCTACAACCTGGAGCAGCTGAGACAGGTAAGACATATTTTTGTTTACTAATCTTTTCGGGGTTGCCCAATAGTGTCATCAAAAGGTGTAGGCAATGATTTATTTGCTCCACAAGAGTAGCCATAGGTTTTGGTTTTTATTTGTTTCTCTTAGACTTCTTAGTCCTTTAAATCATATACCAAGAATCAGTAACGATAGAAAAGAAAACAGAAATGAACTCTAGGCTTACTAAAAAGAAAGCATGCAAAAACAAAAGTCATATATTAAGTAATATTTTACACTGTGCAAACCATCCTGCCACCCTTAATCTAGGTCAATAGGAATATTCTATCTCCAACGATAAGGTGACTTTACTCAAAAATGTGATTGAAGTCACGAAAACTCAGTACTTTTCTCAAGTTCTCGAACCTTGGCTTATAATCCCATCATTCAGTGTTACAACTTTGGATTCTCGTATAGGCTCATTTAGTCTGAGAGATGATTAACTACAAACCAAATAGTTCAGTGTCATAACCGCTTTAGCATAGCTTATATACCATTTGATGTTTGTTTAATCAGATATCGGGTGCGAGGGTCATAGTCCATGAACCTCCTCTAGGAACAAGTGACAGGATCATTGTGATATCAGGGACACCTGATCAAACCCAGGCTGCTCAAAACCTCCTTCATGCCTTCATCCTTACAGGTGAAACCTCATTGTCCAAAAAATTCAACCTAAACTAGAACCACACAGTTTTCACCATACAGGAAACAAAACTTAAACGAGCTCACACATGTTTCTTGTTTTAATTTAATCTTCTTCTTTTTTTGGTTTGGATCTTTTGAACTCCTGTACAACATCTTTTTCATTTTAAATACTTTGATGGAATCAGTTCGATGTCATCTCTAAATTTTTCTTCTTTTATCACACATTATTACTACGTGGAAATGAGATTTGACTGAAAAGAGCTAGAGGAAGAGTCATTGCTATAGGAACTGTGGCTCACGAACTTTTTCAGTAGAAAATTTTCACAAAAGGTAAACTTGAGAGCAGTGGGTAAAATGTTTTTGGCTAAAATGTGCTCGCACAATGGCAATAGACTTGACTGTTTCAGCTTGTGGCACCCTTCTTTAGCTACGAAAATGGTAGAAAATTTACAGCATTTTGACTCTTATAAGTTCCATAAGCGAAGCCAATAAATTGTTGTTTCACTTATGGTTTTGTGAGACCCTCGACTTTATAGCCCTTTCACATTCTCAAAACCTCGTTTAGTCAGTAGCAAAAGTACAATACAAGATGAAATATAAGATTCTAAGCACTCCTCTACACTAGTCACAATCAGCAATCGTATTAATAGAAATGGAAAATTGAGATTTGATGTGTAAAATTGGTTGTCAGAAAAATGTGGGTGTATCTAGAGTCTAGAGTGTTTGTTGTGTTGGTATGTTTTGTACACTACGTTTGTTCGTTATCATCCAAAGATGAAGATCCTCCATGGAGTTAAACCAACCGGTCAGGGTCAGGAATCAGGATCAGATGTGGAGCGTATGCCATTATAAACAAACAAATCGAAGCGATAATAAGCTTTCAAGACGAAGCCATTATTTCTATCTATTTCACACATTTGTATGCTTTTTATTGATTCATTAAAGAGAATTATCTTGTTGTAATCTAGTGTTGACAAAGAAAAACAAAAAAAATCCTTAGTCTGAATTGTTATTATTTTCCTCGAGAAGTCGAATTAGTAACGAAGCCCAAAAAAAGGAATTGGACCTGTAACGAAGCCCAGATTTGGGGATTATTTTAGGTTTTAGACGAAATGCTTTCCTAAATCAAAAGCATACACGTGTACATCTCGGCGTGGTCTTGACCCGATCCAGAATCATTATCATCATCAGCTAATTTTCCTCCATTTTGCCAAATACTCTCTGTTATCACAAAATGGCTCGCCGTAGCTCCGGAGGTTAGGGCTTTCCTTTCCCTATTATTTCTAGATCTGTTCGATTCTATTGCTTTCGATGATGACGAAACTGTCGTGCTCTTGCTCTGGGTTCGTGTATGCCCGATCTAGGGTTTACGGGATTGATGATTTTGTTTCTTTCTTTCTATGTTTGCAATGATTGTTTTTTTTTTTAATTTCTTGTTGTGAAATGATAGATGCCCATCTCTAGATATAGTAGAGGAGGAGAAGGAGATTTATTATTATTTGTGAATTTTGTTCTCATTCGTCTGCGTTTGCAGGAAGATCTGCTCCTCGCCCTCGCCCTGCTGCTGCACGCAGCCCGGCGCCTCAACCTGGTAATTCTGATTTTCCGATTTTGTCTGGTGACTTTTTGATGACTATTTAACCCAATCCACACCACTGGGTTCAATGTGAACAATCTTTTTCTTTCTGGGTTTTCTTCAGTACACCGTGCGCCTCCTCCAGCTCCAGCTCAGGCGAGCAGTGGTGGTGGTGGCATGTTTTCCGGCATTGGTTCAACCATAGCTCAGGGTATGGCTTTTGGTACCGGAAGTGCAGTTGCACATAGGGCCGTCGATTCTGTGATGGGCCCACGAACCATTCAACATGAAGCTGTTGAGGCTGCCTCTGCCTCTGCAGCTCCTGTTGCTAGCCACATGTTTTCGAGTTCCTGTGACATTCATGCTAAGGCTTTCCAAGATGTAAGTGGCTCATGAATGGATTCTAAATACATGTGGATTTGATTCAACTATTTCTTATATTATCAAATAGCTCAGTGATATATAAATGTGAAGGAATAATCAGTAAAATCGAATGGGATCATAACTAAAATTGGATTGGATAAAATCACTAAGGCTATGTCACTGATTTCTAGTCTTTTTTTTTTGTGGTTGATGATGCAGTGCATCAGCAGCTATGGAAGCGAGATTAGCAAGTGTCAGTTCTACATGGACATGTTGTCTGAGTGCAGGAAGAACTCCAGTTCCGGTATTGGTGCCTGAAGTTTCATTTCTTTATTTGCTTATTATTCAGCTGTGATATGCCGAGAATTTGGATATCCTCAAAATAACAATATTCTATTTCCAGAACCAGAATCTGCAAGTTTGATGGTTTTCGTTTGTAAAACTTTGGGCTCTTTCCCTTTCTTAATCAAATAATGCGTTATGGATATAGTGCTTATAAAGCTTTCTCGTTTAGTTTTAGGAAAGCACCCAAAAAAGAAAGAACAAGTTTCTTAATCAAATCATCCAAATGTTCTTCAAATAAAGTGTGAATACAGTTCTTCGTATACTTTTCATGGCAATGGAAAACAAGTTTTGATGAGCTATAAAATTTTGAGTTCTATGGTTTATGGTCTTTGGTTAACTTTATTTGTTTATAAATGTTAATATTATACATTCTTCTTGTAACACACCAATGAAACATATAGATCATTTAACCGGACAACCATCAACGATTACTCCTCTAGCGGTTGGACACTTGGCTAGATCACAATGTTCACCTCTTGTTCCCCACCAATCCAAACTCTTCTCCTCCATCCCTACCGAGAAGTACAACAAAACCGCCATGAACGCTACACCAGCGTCCATCGCAGCTGAGAGCACGTAGTTATACCTTTGCCACCAACTTTTCCGGTACCCGAACACAAACAAGTTGAATATCGTCCCGACCAAAATCCATGAATTGTAGTTCACCGCGGTCGCAGGTGGCATCATTGCGGTTGCTCCTAGAAGAACCGGGAGATTCACAAGTGGAATCCAAGAACGTTTTGGAAACGCTTTGTGGCATAACCACACTATTACCGGTCCTATCGCACCACCAAGGAAAAACCAATTCATGGCAGCGTAGTTTCCTTGAGAGCCAAAGATCCGTTTTGGTCCGACCAATCCCCAAATGACCGATGCATCGAAGAAAACACGGTCACCGGGACATGTCCATGGACTGTTGGGTGGTAGAAGTTCTTCTTGGCATATGTTGTTGATAGAGTTTAATTGCCACCATGCGACCGTAATGTTGATTGTTCCAGCAAGAATTGTACCGATGAATTAAACCAAGAACATGGATCTTGGTGGGATCTTCATGTAGTGACCAAGTTTGAAGTCATTTAAGAAAGAGACAGCTTGTGCCATGCATACTCATGTATCCATAGACTTTGAAGCATACATTTGCGATAGGTCGTCCCGGGTAGATGATTCCCATTGCGTACTCCGTTATTATATTCAACCCCGGTGTCTACAAAACGGGTGAAAAATGACTAGCTAGCTCGTTAAAAGAAAAAAAGAATTAACCAATATTGCTTACTTGGTTAGTTGTTGCGGTTATGATGCTGATCGGAACTGTGAAGATGAAAGCCATCGCACTTGCGAACACAAGTCCCCACCAAGGCATTTGAACCTGATCGTTCAAGAAAACACACAAGGCAAGAGAGACAAGAAGTGTAGAAGCCAACATTGAGTAAAACCACCATGAAGGTATGTCCTTATATCTCTTCATTAACCGAGTGTGTATATCATCTTTGCCTTTGTACGAAACCCGAAACCTCTCGGAAATTTCCCTGTTGATTACATATATTATTTAGTATATATGATGCAAGCAAAATGTTGTTTTGTTACGATGCTTAATTATACTTTTACCTGCCATAGAAGAGAGCTACATGAGTGAGTGTAGAAGCAATGGTGGCGAAACCAAGCCCATAGCTAAGAGCAAAGAACATGCTCAAGTTGATCCTTCCTTGTTGCTAATACTTGGCTAAATCGAGCTCAAACTTGTTATTCACGATCGCAGGAATATCGTACTTCTGACCAACCGATGTGAATAAATGCAATGAAAATATAAGAAACCTCGTAGCGTTGTAGGAATCAAATCCCCAATACGCTAAAGGTAACACGAGGTAGATCAAAAGAACATAACCGATGAAAACATTGGCGATGGCGAAGAACGGGCTAATGAGTGGACTGAGCAAGAAAGAGGCAACCGCGGTCCAGTCGAGTGTAAAGGCTCCAAGACCGAGACCTCTCATTCCCGAACCAATCTGTTGAGCAGTGACTGATCTTGGAAATGCCCAACAAATCCATGAGATGCTTGTGAGTGTTGTGAAGAGATAGCCAGGGACTATGTACCATCCAAAACTGCAGACTAATGCTATTACAAAGAATTTTGCTCTCGTCATCCTTTGCTCATCCTTCTCATGCAGTGCCCTACATGCAATCTTTTTTCTTTCAGATAATGATAAATTTTAATTCAATTCATTGTAGGGTCATAAATTATAATTATTTGTAAAAGTGTACAACGGATTAGGCTTTTGACCAAGTCTTCTAAAAAATATAGTTAGATTAGTATTTACTATTTCCTCTAAAAAATAATTAGATATCTAAGAATCTCGTAATCTCCCATTAGTTATATGTTGACTAGTAAATATGCATAGACCCACGTTGTGCAACCTCCACCACAGCCATAGATTAGAGAATTAACTCCACTTGCTGTAATAATAAAGACGATAACGTGTGTATGTTCTCTATTGAAGTTTTCACAAATAAATGAATTTTTAGAAAAGTAAACATTTATATATGTTTTCCTTATTATGAAGTGTGAAAATGTTAATCAACTTGTGGACCACCGAGTGAATAAGTAAGACGCAAAAAGACCGCCATGCCATGTTTTGTTTTTTTGTTTTTTTTATAACTGCTTTTACCATCCGGTCCAGACTAATTTTCCCAGGATGTGTGTAGTCAGCTCAAAATATATTTGTATCGGATACAAATTTAATATTTAATATTCATTTTTAAATATATTAATATTAAAAGCTAAATTATTTTGGAATAGTTTAATATTAGATAAATAATTTTTAAGATGAAACTATAAAACTATGGTTTTCATTTTATATTATCTAACGAGAATAAATATTTATTTTTTTCTTTTTGTATTTGGTTCAGTTTTCATTTAGTTCACATTTGTTAAAATTGGTAAAACTCTAACAGAATTCTAACGAGTCATCCAAAATATTATGAAACTATTCCTAAACTAGAGAGATATAAGATTTTATTATGTTTTGTAATTTTATTTAATGAAGAAAACAATTAAATAAGCTATCGATATGAGTAAAAATGATTAGATGAAAATTAAGCCGAAAATAAGATATATGATGAGTGCAAATTAAGATTTTGAACCGAAGTAACCGAGAGTAACTGGGGTCAACAAAGGAGAAATCATCAAAATAATCTAAAAATTACTTAACAACCCTATATAAAATAATTTATATATAAATTTAACCAAGGTCAATTGACTCCTAAGCTACACGTGGATTCGCCTCTGAGTGTAATCGTCGTATAATCCACTCAGTAGATATTTAAATAAGTATAAAACACGACACCATTTTAATTCCTTATCTAGACTAGCATGACAACTTCTTTATAAATGAAAACCAATAGCCCACTACCACATATGGGAACCACTAGACCAACGAGGAATCAGCCATGCTTACTCACGTGGATTCATACTTTAAAAAAAAAAAAAAATTGTTCTCCTTGTAAACAAAATAATTTGTCTACTGAGATATACAGCGGATTACGTATGTATCATGTATGCCTTTGGTCAATCTTGTCGAGATGGATAAGAAGATCGAGTTCATGCTCGATAATCAATGGATTGCATACATACATAGTCCAAAAGCGTGGACCGTAATTTTGGCTAGTGTCCATTATTTTCATACAAAATAAGTTTTTTTTATATTGACCAAAGAGATTGAAAATCAATCTTTAGTTCATAGGGTTGAAAATCACAAAATAAATTGGTGTGAAAATTGGAAAATCTATTATATAATGGGAGAGATCTCTCTCCATCTAGGATGTCCACATCAGCCTAATTAAATAAATAAATAACAAATTATTTTAAATGTGCATTTATTTCATACATAACTACATTTATAAATATATTTTGAATTTAAACCCAAAAAAAATTAATACTAATCCTATTACAAATTTAGAAAGTGATATGAATTAAAGAATAAAAATAAAATTTAATTGATATACTAAAAATTAATATGAATAACTATATTTTTAAATTAACATTAAAGAGAGAAAAAATTAAGATTATTTTAATTTTTAGTTCTTAAAAAAATAACTTACTGAAAAATATGAACAAAAACGACAAGAATCTTTTTTTATTTTATTTACATTGTATTATTTAAGGGTTAAAAATAAATACTAAGGACTTATGATAATATAAATTTTAACAATTTATTTTCACAAAGTCGAAAATATGTCAAATCAACACAAAGATAAGAGAGAAAAAAGGCTATACAAGCCACAATAGAAAAAGAAAAAAAAGATTGTAAATAGCCATCATTAAGTAAAAATTAGTTTCAGAAGATTGAAGATCAGAATGAGATCAAGGACAACTAAGTGTCGTTGAATTTAGTTATATATACAATAGATATCACACTTAAACCATATAAGAAAAGTTAGAAAATTTCATAGTAGTATAATATGTATTTTTCAATTTAAAAATATTTAAAAAACAAATTCCAACACTAAAAAAGAATCAATGGTCATAATGCTTAAGAGTTACCACAATAAAATATACAAATAAAATGTTTTATGTCTTTACAAACCACTATAATGTCATCATCAATTTTATTTATTTTTAAACTGTCATCACTTATCGTACCGCCATCTATTACCACTATTAATCATACCATCATGCATTTCGTACCGCTATACAAAAAATTACGATAATATGTCAACATTTCAATTCATACAATAATTCAGTTTTGACTGTTATAGATTAAAACCAAATAGTATATATTTTATTTTTAATATATACAAATATAAAAGAATTACAAACATTGAATTCACATATTTAATATTTTAGTGAGCAAAGAATGCTAAACTTTATTTATTTGACATTTTCGATGTAAACGGTATATTAACCGTTTAGTTAATTTAAAATTGTTGATAAAATTCTTTAGGCAAGTAGAAAATTAAACTACATAAACACATGAAATTCAATATTTAAAATGAAATAAAAAATAACAATAAATTGAAACGTGATATAGTTTTAAATCTGCGCAACGCGCATATAGATTTCTAGTAGAGAAAACGTGTGAGTTAAGTAAGACATATTAGGACAAACAAATAAGCAATGGTATTATCGAGTCTGAATTGCAAAACTATGTTTTCTTGCACATGCTGCAGACAATAATGGTCTAGCTTTTGACGGTTAATTTGTGGTTTTTATTTCACATGTTGGAGTTGATTATGCAAACAAATTTTTTAATCTACTACCAGATCCTCTTAGTCATAATAAAGAGACATGGAAGATCTGCACCTACTTCTGAGATATTTTTTTTTTAAAAAAGACCTTCTAATATATTTACATTTTCAAGGTTTTTGGTTTAAGGAAAAAAAATTGACTTTTTGGTGTGATAAAATTCTAAATAATGTAATCTACGACTGTACCATGAAAAATATATTTTCGCTTTTCTGAATATTTTTTTAAAAATGTTATTGTTGAAAATACTAACTACAAGATTAAACAAAAAAATTATGCACACCGCAAGTCCTACAAATAATAATAAAAAAACAGATAGACCATCTAAGAAATAATCATAGAAAAAACAAAAAATGACAAATAAGAGGGTATAAAAATATAACATTTTACAAACGTCAAAATCTTACAATAAAAAAATAATAATATAAATAAATATTATTAAACAGAAAAAAATATTACAAACATTTTCTCAAAAAGTGGTATGAAAAAAAATATATATATATATAAAAAAATTTATGTAAGTACAAGCGTAAAATATTTTTTTTAGGGTTTGATTAGTATAACTGATAGTAGAGCAAAAGCACTATGTTGTTGAATTTGTATGATCTTATTAATCATTAATGTATACAGTTTAAGTGATTGACATAGATGTGAAAGATTATATATAAAATTATTTAATATATTTATTCGTAAATACTATATCTATAGTTATATTTATAATATAATTTTTAATAATTTTTTTCATTATTTCAATTATATTTATTATATTATATTTTTGTTTATTTTTCTATTTGAAAATTAATAAAATAAAATAATGGTAAATATTAGTTTTAAAAGTATAAAATTTACACTTTAATATAAACATAATTTTTTGATATTATTTAACAAATTAAATTAGTTATATAAAATTATTTTAATTATTTTTAATATTTTATAGGTTAATGCTATACCAAACATTTCATATTAAATCCTTATGATAATAGGTCCAAAAATTTTTTTTTGTCCAAAGATCCATATTTATGTTGGACCGGGGATGCTTTTAACTTTATCCCTTGCAGATATATCTTTAGTTGCTGCAGCTCTTAAGTCAACTCAACCACTTTTTCATAGTTCCACCACATATTAGACAACAGTTGCATCAACTTTATCATTCTATTACGTTTGTACTTGAATTTCCAGATCTTGTGGTACTCTCTTTGTTTCTCCGGACATTGTACTCGCAAAAACATTTTTTATTGTTGTAATGGAGGCTTCAGATCCTGCGAGAACACTTCTTCCAAATTCCTCCAAGGAAAACTGATCGTTCTAAGCCCGAGATTCATCATGAAAAAAATTAATACTTTTTTAAATGCTCTATTAACTAATGAAAGACTTAAAAGCTCTATATTCCCCAAGTGCTTCGCAATTGGATACTGGAATCTTTTTGTTTTTGGTTTTAATAATACAAAGGTTTAATGAAATGCCATCATTAAGTTTGTGAAAAAGAAAAGAAAGTTCGGTTTTCATCAAATTACGGATGACGTCACAAAAAAATTGGAAAGGAATCAGTTTTGACCGGCTAGGACGGTAATCCGTTTTTTCCTTTATTATATCAGAGAAGTGACTTGCCGCAACATCATCACTAGCACTCGAATCAACAGAAAACAAGGGGGTATATAAGACTTTTTGCCTAAAAAGACGGCGTCGTTTTCATAGATGCGTCCACGCTCTATAATAATAATTATATATCTCTCTCTCTTATATATCGACACCTGTGTTCAGTCTTTTTGTTTCTTCTTCTTCCCTAAATTTCCAAATATTTTTCTCTGCTTACGGAATCTCTTTCTCTGTCTCTCAGATCCATCAGGTTTTGATTTCTCCTTTTAGTAATTTTTGTTTCTTTTTATTACTGATCGATTAGTTTTAAATTATACATCAGAATGCATGGTTTGTTTGTACTTTTAACTTATTTTTTCTTCTTTTTGAATTTCTCCAACTAGTTTCTGTGATTGTCGCATGCTCTTTTTAGGGTTTGTTCTGGATTTGGGTTTTGTTCTTTCACCTTCAAGCTGTTAAATTTTTTAGAAATTGAATTGATTATATTTAGTTCTTCTTTTTGTTTGATAAAGTCTGACTTTAGTTCTTCTTCCGCAAAGTTAGAAACTTAAATTCGGAATCTTGATGATTCCATGTTGTGTGTTTTTCTTTTTCGAACAATTAAGTATTTCCTTAGATCTTGTTATTGTGTTTGGATCTTCATCTACAATAGAAAATCGTGAGGCATTGTTGTTACCACTTATCAAACAAGGTTGACTTTCAAGGTTATGATACAAGTTTCCAAGTCTAATGATCTCTCACATAATTCAGATTTTGCTTTTTACCTTTTTAGTATTTTGAGTAACAAAAATTATTGCGTTTTGCTGTGTACTATTCTGTAAACCAATCTTATCTTATCTTTTCTTCACGTTTCACTTTTACCCAAGGCCACATAAGTCATTTTGGTTGGTACTTGGTCCTTTTCAGGCATAGGTGTAGCCAATTATTGGTCTCTACTTTGAATCTCTTAACTCCATAAACTGCGACTCTAATGCCTTTTTGACTATTCTTCTTTCTTAGCTTTCTACTGACAGAGATTTTGTAACTGCTGCAGAAAGGTTCTTGCTCTCTCCCCCCCCCCATTATTGAAGATGGACAGGGCAGACACATGGGGATTTGTCAGTGGTGGGAGATGGTTATATCTTAAGTTGCTTTTATGTTTATAGTTTTACAAGGTGTTCTAAGTATTGTGGCTCTATTTCCTCCTCTTGTATCCTTCTGTCTTCTTCATATGGATTTGAACGAGAGTGTCCTTCACTTCTCTCGTGCCAACGGTATTGCAAAGCTTGACAATTTCGGTGATACTGCTCTCAGCTTGAAATGTCTTGGAAGCAGCGCAGTGAGATTAATGGGGAGCTCTCACCACAACCATAAGCTTTGTTCTGATGTTTCTAATTGTCCTGATGGTGGTTGCCGGTTGGTTCTCGGTTTGGGTCCAACACCGCCTTCGTATTATTACAATGTCAGGGTTAATAATAACAAAGGCTCAGCTTCTTCTGGGATTGTTCAGGAACTCTCGTCAGGGGGTAATTCAATTCTGCAACTTGGTCCTCCCGCTGTGACTATGGATACTTTCAGCGGACTTAATTGTTCATTGTTGACATATACAGAGACTAATGTGTCCCAAGCTGTTGTTGATGAGGGTTCTACATCTGCTAAGCGATCAGGTGGATATATGCCATCGCTTCTTTTCGCCCCAAGGACGGAAAACGTCAGAAAACCTTCAAGAATGCAAGATTGTAGCACTATTTTTGGAACTGATGCTTATAATTCACAGCTGAGCCATGAGTCAGAGTTCTCTGTAGGCCCTTTCTCTGACAGGGCGGCATCTGCCACATCTTCTCAGCACAGGACGAACAACCCGAAGAAGTGCAAATTCATGGGATGTGCGAAAGGAGCTAGAGGAGCTTCAGGGCTCTGCATTGGCCATGGAGGTGGGCAGAGATGTCAAAAATCAGGCTGCAACAAAGGTGCTGAGAGCAAAACTACTTTCTGCAAAGCCCATGGTGGAGGAAAGAGATGCCAACACTTGGGATGTACAAAAAGCGCTGAAGGAAAAACGGATTTCTGTATATCTCATGGCGGTGGAAGACGGTGTGGGTACCCTGAGGGATGCGCTAAGGCGGAAAAAAATCAATTATAATAAAGTAATAATGCAATCCTAGATTATTTATACAAACCACAGATTATTCAGTGAGCGTAGTAGCTTATTACTATATAAATAGCATCACTAAACCCAAAAAAAAAAAAACATCCCAAGAATCGAAACACAGCACAATGGGGTCTTCTTCTTCACTAACAAGGCGAAACAGAGTACCGTCCTCTGTTTTTCTTATCTTTCTCTGTTTCTTCCTCTCATTCTCAGATTCATCAAACGCTCAATCCTCACCGGTTTTCGCATGCGACGTCGCCGGAAACCCATCTCTCGCCGCTTATGGATTCTGCAATACCGTTTTGAAGATCGAATACCGAGTCGCCGATCTGGTCGCGAGACTTACGTTGCAGGAAAAGATCGGGTATTTAGTGAGTAAATCTAACGGCGTTACTCGGCTTGGGATTCCGACGTATGAATGGTGGTCGGAAGCACTTCACGGCGTTTCTTACATCGGACCTGGCACGCATTTTTCCGGGCAAGTTCCCGGCGCTACGAGCTTCCCTCAGGTCATACTCAACGCCGCTTCTTGTAGGACCAAAATTATCGCACAATAGACAGGAGAGATTTAATCACGATTTATATAAATAAACAGTAAGGAACAGACGATTCATAAAATGATAAAGCAATAAAATAAATCTAAAGAGGCGAGATGAATCTCTTTCCTTAACTCTAAGAATCTCCCGTAGTGCGACGGGTTTTAATAGATCCATGAGTCCCAGGATACAACCAAAGTAATTTGTATCATCTACACTTGATATCAGATCTATCGAACATTATACTACGATACTCTCGAATAAAGAGTTACTCTAAGCTGTAGAGGATTGAAGGAACTTTTTCTTTTGTAAGTGTGTTTTATGTGTGTGATTGGATACCTTTCTCTCAAGAGAGGCGCTCCTATATATAGGAGAAGATCATAGAGGAAATTATTTCCAATTAGCGATGTGGGACTTCTCATTTTTCCTTTTTTTTAGGTTTTTCCTTTTTTTAGGTTTTTCCTTTTCTTAAGGCTTTTCCTTTTTTGTAGGCTTTTCCTTTTTTAAAGCTTTTCCTTTTTTTAAGGTTTTTCCTTTTCTTAAGGCTTTTACTTTTTTTTGTAGGCTTTTCCTTTTTTAAAGCTTTTCTTTTTTTTAAAAGTTTTTCCTTTTTACATTCACAAGACTTTTTTACATAGCCCAAATGTCTCATTTCAATTCACACATACACATATTTATAAAGCCCTCAAGCTCTTATAAATTTTGTTCCAACACTTCTTTCAACGTAACTCTGTTTCAAGCCATTGGCAAGGTAAACAAATTTCGACTTTTGTTATCCATTCTTCCCTCAGGTCATAATTCCTTTTTACATTATTTTTGATTTTCTTTCTCTTTTTGGATAATGTAAATATCTCAGAGTTATTATGAAACTGGGCCTCTCTTTTTTTGTTTCTCTCTTTCGTTTGGTACAAGTAAACACTTTTCAACACGTTATACGACGTCGTCTTCGTACTTTTAACCAACACTGGAATTTCTCCACATTTTAGTGTTTTCAGTGTCCATGATTATAATTCCTGGTTCAGTTTCCGTTCATTTTTTTTCCTATGAAATATAAAAACCGAATACCATTCGGTTAGTTTTGATACGGCTTCGAAAATTATAAATATGAAAGTTGGGGAAAAGGAATAAAAAGGAAATTGTGAATCAAACGAATAATATAAATTATATTAACCCAATTTATTCGAATAATATAGTCGGTTGATCTGAAACAAAATGCACAGACCTACCGGAAAGCAGGAAAATCATTTCCGGTTTATTTTGGTTCTCGCCTGTTAGATTTGAAAATACTCTTAACAGAGTTTAGTCACGTTTGCTTTTTTTCTTTTCTTTTCTTTTCTGAAACAGTAAAAACTCTCCGGCAAACACACAAACCAAACCTAAAAAGCTCGGAAGAAAGATTCGCGAAATCTTTTAATGAAAAAGGAGCTACACGGGAAACTTAGAGATGATAGAATCCCGTTCTAGAAATTCCTTTCGAGCTCGAAGAAAAGGTCAACCCAGCCTAGAAAACAACTACGAAGGAAAAAGAGTCATTTCGAAGATGTTGGATTTAGATGATGATAGATGATGATGATACAGAGAATAAAAGATGAAGAAGATTGTTGTTTTTGATTGATTATGTTTCTCAAATGGCCCGAAGGCTTACAGAAGATTAAACCGGTTCGGTTTACATAATTAAAATACTAAACTAAGAAAGAACTAGACAAAAATAAAGGAATAAACAAAGCATAATTCTTGTAACAATACTCCCTCGTCGATAACATCTTTGTCCTCAGGGATGAAAAAGTTGTGTAGCTTTGGTGGCCTTGGTGAGTGAAACATTACATAGGTGAGAATGTGTAATCCGCAACACATATGGAAATAACCACCTAGAGATAGTGTCATGGTGAACCAAACAACTACAAATGCTTCAAGCTCCTCGTAAGTCACAGACATTGTGGGTGGTGTGAGGTGAATTTTAGAGACAACAAGAACAATTTGTTTCCATTTGAAAACCAACAGGGTTAGTGAAACTCTCAGGTCATCGTAAGATACAAGTCTCTTCCCTTATGCATGACCATGACATAAGTCTTTCACATCTAAATATTGATATATTGCCAGCCGCACCTGCTTCTTATGCTCACATAATTGTATTCCCAACCCAAAATACTCTTTTATATCAAAACCAGAACTCGCTCTGCATCCACTAACTTCAGAACTATACCAACAATGTAATCTCTCCCTAACCAAAGCTCTTTTATCTGTAATCTCCTGTCACCAAGCCTTTCCATTAGCTTCATAGCGCCTTCATTCATGTAACAATTTTCCAACCATTGCTCTTTTAACCAGGTCCGACTCAAAGATGATGGGCAGAGGTGCCATAGCCCAGGGGCCCATATATTTTAGGGACAAAATTACATGTAAAGAGGGTTCAAATTTTTTTTTAAATACATATATAAGGGGCCCAACAATTTATTAAAAAATATGTTTCTTTATGATAATAGGTCCAAAAATTTTTTTTGCCCAAAGATCCATATTTATGTTGGACCGGGGATGCTTTTAACTTTATCCCTTGCAGATATATCTTTAGTTGCTGCAGCTCTTAAGTCAACTCAGCCACTTTTTCATAGCTCCACCACATATTAGACAACAGTTGCATCAACTTTATCATTCTATTACGTTTGTACTTGAATTTCCAGATCTTGTGGTACTTTCTTTGTTTCTCCGGACATTGTACTCGCAAAAACATTGTTTATTGTTGTAATGGAGGCTTCAGATCCTGCGAGAACACTTCTTCCAAATTCCTCCAAGGAAAACTGATCGTTCTAAGCCTGAGATTCATCGAAGCAGCCAACACAACAATTGTGGCAGCAGCAATCACTGCATCCTTGTCTGTTTAGAACTGCCATTCCTGCCTTCATGACGTTGATACAAACAGTCCCCCTTTGGGTATGGGCATTTGGGTATCCGTTCGGGTTCGGTTCTTTCGGGTTTCGGGTATCCAACTTTTAGAAATCTATGACCCATTCGGATATTTTCTTTTTTAGGACGGGTTCAGCTTAGTTCCGTCCGGGTTCGGATCGGGTTTTGGATACCCGAAATTTATCTCAATTCTCGAAAAAAAACTAAAAAAAATTGTTTAATTTAAATAAAATTTGGTTATATCTTGCAAAAATTTATTTAATTTGAGTATTTTGGTTATTTCGAGTATTTTGGTTATTTCGGTTTAAACATAACTAATATATTCGGTTTGTATTTATAATTTTAGGTGTTTTAGTTATTTTAAAACTAAAAATACATAATATTTATATTTATATATATATAATTGTATTTTGTGTATTTCGGGTATCTGTTCGGATTTCAGTTTGGTTTCGAATCAGTTAGAGTATCCGAAATATTTTATAAGAGAAATCATTTGGATATTTGTAACTATTCGGTTCGGTTTGGTTTTTTGGCTTTGAGTATTTTACCCATGCCTAGTTTCTTACGTGCCATCCGAGTAATCAATAATTAACGGCTAACTAGCGCTGTTATGCTATTTGTATGAATCAACCGAAAACATAAAGTATGTGTATAGACCAGAAGTTTAGTACATGTATGAATTGCACTTATTTCTGATTGTTTTCGAGGACTCTTTTAGAATAAGAAAAAAAAACAAAATGAGTGAGATATTGGGTTGTGAAGGCCCAACTGAAGCCCAGAGGATGATATATAATGGCATGGAAACCTAAATCGACCAAAATCACCTAAACCTAAATTATCTTGAGGAAGGAGACGATAAGATGATCAGCGGTTTTTTGGATACCAAGAGTCATGTTGATGCGATCAAGGCCTCTAATAAACTACTGGAGAAATGCGGTGTAATTCTTTGATCTTCCTTATTTTTAAGAAATTCATCCATTAAAATCGTGCTCTGATTATTTGCATCTGCTGATAGGTGTTCGATCTCAAGGGTAGTAATTTTACGCTCGGACTACATGAAAGGATCTGTAATAAATGGTTTCCTTGTCCTGGCAGAGTCCTCCTGTATGCTAGGATGGGCCTTCATCGTTACAATTTTCTGCAGGTCAAAACTCTTGTTTTGTTTTTTGTTTTGTGTTTTGTATCCACATGCTCTATATACTATGCTACAATCAATTTCTGATTTCAGGGTACAAAGTTTCAACTCATTCGCGTAAAGAAATACATTGTCTCAACGGGTTCAGCTGCTGCCTCTTACTACATAACTTTGGATGCAACTGCTGGCTCTTCGCTTCAAACTTTTCAGACTAAAGTATCAGAAGAAAAATTTGGCAAATTTATTCTGAGGTGCAATATTGCAAGAATCCGAGGTAAAAAAGATGGTTGCATTAATTGTTCCTTTGTATACAACAAAATCATCTCAACTTAATTGCTCTTTGTTTAGGGGAAACAAGCCATGGCAAAAGAGCCGTGTATTTAGGTACTAGCTTGCCTGAGTGGCCGCCAGAGAATCCTTTTGAAAAATGTTACCTGGTAAGATTCAGACACACAATTGGCGGTGGCAGCATCATCATATGATGAACAAATATGTTTTGCCTTTGGTCAGGTGAAGGAATCAGAGCTGCAAGACAATGACTGGATTCGTTTATATTTGGAACTTTCTGTTGCCACCACTGGTAGGGACTATGGTCTCTCCAACAAGTTGGAGATTGTGAACGTGGCCATAGATGTGGTCCCTCCGAATGATGACGGACTCAATGCCAAAAATGCAATTATCTACATAAGGTACAATGACTTGTACAAGGCTGAGCTTGGTAAGGATTTTGATCGCATTGCTATAGTTAAAAGATCCTTCGATGAGGATACGGGATGCTTCACTCTCGAGGGTCAGAATCAGAGTTCAGAAGTTATACCAAAAAAACCTAGTCTCTTTGCTAATGAGGGTCAGAATCAGAGTTCTGAAATTATACAGTTTAGCCAGGGTTTTGCAGAGAATAAAAGGATCAAGTTAAATCCGACCGGACTTGCAAACCAAATCTCTTCACCTCTAGCTACCTGTGAGGATCATGAAGTGGCAAATCTGCACTCGAGAGATGAAGAAACTGGACGAGAATCAATGGAGTAACTGTGGCGGTGGTGATTGCTTGACTCGTCGTCTGCACAAGACAAGATCCTATTTATTAATGCTGGACTAAGTTATTTGGATTGTTAAGTAGTAGATCGGTTTTTAAATGTGTTGTGCTTGAATAATTTATCATAAACATATGTTTGCCTAAATAGGGGAAGAATGGGAGTCATTCTTCTTCTTGCTTTCCCTCTTTTATGCATAGATAAAAAAAACTAGAAGGATAATGTATATATTAGGAGTACCAAGTTGCCTGTTGTCATGGACTCATGGTAAAGAGGGCAATCACATTCTTGTGTCTCCTTGCATCATCTTCTATGTTAGGCAAATTCAAGTCACGGTTTTAATTCTCACACCATAGGTGTCACACTAAAGCAAATTACAAAGAGACCCCCTTTAGCTCATGGTCCTTGTGTAGTTGTGTGTCCATATCCCTTGAGGCTATAAAGTATTGCTGCACTAACACTGCCATAAATCTCTCTCTCTTCTTCTTTTTGTCTGTCTTTAGACCCGAATTGCTAAACCCTAGTTATGGAACACTCCTCAAGAGCCTGAAACTTGTATCACGCTGCTGCACCTGCACTTGATTCATAGATGATTCCAGTTGTGAATTGATTATAGAAGCCCCAAACAGAGAGCAGATATGAGCAGCTAAACCTATGCAAAGATTCTAATTACAATCCAGTGGATGGACACTTGTGTAAGAAATGGATATTTAACTCGGTATCTATTTACATACTCGGATTCATTGAAATGCCATGAGTCACAATCAAAGTATACCAAATGGTAATTGGAGAGGTGAAAAATATATATATTTACTTGCATGGGAAACACGATTTCAACACCAATACCGGCAATTATTCTCGGAATACGAATGGTAGTGTGTATCACTATAGCCTACGTCTGTTCTCAGGAAATTTCTGCAAATCCGAACACCACCAATTCCACAAACCATCAGGTATACACATTTTCTGTACAGAAGAAAGGACTCAGCTTAGGAACAAGGCTCGTGCTTTCCAGCTTTTGCGAGCAAAACTGTAAGCAACATGATAAGAACCAAACTCCCAAACTCCTTTTAGAACTCAATCTCCCGATTACAAACCACGAACCCTAGATTGAGACTAGAACTCAATATCCCTCTACAATCTCATGGCGATTGTAGCCCAAGAACTCATAACGTTCTTCACAACATCATACAAAGCATGAAGATAAAAGAGAAGTACACATCGTATTTATCCTTAGGCTTAAGCTTCTTCATTCTATTGTAACTAATCAGAAGCTGCCACGTCAACAACTTCATTGGCCAGCTCAGCCTCACTAGTGTGAACACCCTTCACTCTAACTCTGCATCCTATCAATACCCCGCCCTTTAAAATGACGCTTGTCCTCAAGCGTGAGTCGAAAGAATTGTTGTGGCAGGTCACAACTATGACCCTTATATCTCCAAGACCAGATCCTCCGCTGCAACTCCAATAACCATCCAAAAGCTCAAGCAATGCCGGTTTGTATCTCCATCGGTGCCATATAGAAGAGGAATCTGTTTGAAAGTCAAACCAAACGGCTAAGAGCAACAATGACATTCGCCTTCCTGTTGCTTTATACTTGAACATCCGAGACTTATAAAACTTCTGCAGCCCCTTCTTATGTTGTACTTGCACTTGTAGCTGATTGTTGTGGAAATGAAGCAAAGACCAGACATTTTCATTAAGTAATAATTCATTAAAAATGCTTGAAAGTCAGTTTTGAAACTGCGTCTTCTCTTTCTCCAGTTGATAACCTTCCCATATTAAGTGTTCAGATGGCTCCAAAGTTGATGCCGTGCTCCGTGGAAACTGGCTGTGGATAGATATCCTGCACCAAATGGCCAATCCCATAATGAATCATCCAAAGCTCCGTGTTTGTAATTGCCGCGGATTCATCCTTGGTGTAGACTGTAGAGAATGTTGCTGGGCATCTTGGCAACGCAGCGAAGAGCGGGATTCCGAAGTAAAGCTTGTTTTGCTCCTCTCGAGGCAAAGGGACGTGAACCAATGAATTCCCAAAGCTCGTTGCTGTATGGGAATTTCTCGGAAATGCTACCCTCGTGTTGTCACTATTGAAATCGAATAGCTCAAAAATCCTCTGGAAAAGAGATGCAATAGAGTTCACCCTCAATGAAGTACCACATGTGCCTTGAGTTGCTTTAGGGTTGTCGGGATTCTTGTAGGTAATGCGGGCAGAAGCGAGGCACTGACGGACTGGCTCAGGATAAAGAGCATATGGCTCATACATCATGGTGCCGAGGCCAATGTTGTTCATGATCATCCTAACATCGTCCTTGATCCCCATGTGAGCTTTGATTCCCAATAACCCATTGTTGTCGGTAAATCGTGTAGGTGCCATCTTGATTCCCAATAACCCATTGTAGAACATTGAGTCGAACGCATCACACTTGTTGGACTGCCCGCGATTTTGATAAGCGATATGCTTTGGGAGTTCCTTCGAAGACAACATCCAAGGCGTGGGGAACTGCTGTCCTTCCACGTGCATCCAGACCTGTTCTTCTTCCTCTTCTTCTTCTTCTTCTTGGCGTTTTTTATTCGTCTTATTACCTTGTGTTTTTGTCATTGTCTGCAAAATGATCAACCAAAAATTGCAATGTGAGAACAATGTGGAAATCACAAACAAGGTAGTCCAAAATCTAGTCCAGCAACTAGCAACATTGATTGAACAAGGACAATCGAGAGCAAGCTTATGGTATACGTTTCGAAACGAGAAAATCTAAAAAATAGAGGAAAACATGAATGTCAATCCAAATCACCACAAAACAAGCTCACATAGAAGGCAACACGTCGAATTAGACTCAAGTGGTAGTGCAAAACATCAAGTTCCACCGAAATTTACAAGTAAATTCGAAAATTCCCAATTTCATGCCATAAATCCTAGGATTTTCGAAAAATTCCACAAATTCCTAGTTTCAATATGGCGATTGAAGCTCATAACAGCAACTCAAAGCATAATTTCATGAATGTATAAGTCACGAACATGAAATAAGAGAATTCACACACCATGAGTTCAAAACTCCCAAAATCGCGACTGTAAATTAGCAAAAATAAGCACGTACCTTTGCAGATAGAGTTGGGCGATGGGGGAAATGGATAGAGCTCGAAAAATCGAGTGGGTTAGAGCCAAAAATCGTGCAAAACCGTTAAGAATTGAGAGAATTATGGGGTTTTGAAAATTGGAGACGTGGTTAGTCTCAATCTAGGGTTCGTGGTTTGTAATCGGGGAATTGATAATCAATACAAATGAGAGAGAATCATTTTGCTTTTCGATATATTTTTAGAAAACTGGCCAGGCCTTACAAATACTGTGTTTCTCAAAAACGACAAATTACTAAACCAAACCAAAAGTCAAACCAAATTTAAAAACATAAACCATACGATAAGGGGAATCTCTGTTACATTGAGATTCCAATTTTCGCAGGTGTTGAATTGCGACCATGGATTTCACTGGAGTTAGAGAAATGAATCTTGCACAGAGCTTCATTGAAGGAGAAGCTAGCGTTTGGTTTCAATGGCGACAATCGATGTGGATTTTTCAGAGTTGGGAAGAGCTGAAGGATGGATTGTTGTTGTGGCTTGGAGACGAGGACGATCCGGACAGAGTTTGATTGGTGATATCTCATCTCCTGCAAAATATTACAAGCTCAAGAATTTTGGCAGCCGATCAAGAAATACAATAAATGCTCTCTTCCAACCATTTGACTCACCAACAAGATTGTCAATATAGCAGGATTCAACCTTATGGCCTTCTTCTTTCAGCATTTTTAAGTCTGCTATCTGCATTAAGAAAGAAAAAAACCCAAACTAATATGAATTATCACTTGTTCATAAGAACACAAGACCTACAATCAGCAAAAACTGTGGTATAAAGTGAGCTTTTTGAATAATAAACAAAATACCGGTATGTTCAAGAGTTTTCCAGAACTTAACTCCAACAAAAAATGAAAACTAGCTAAATGATTGTTCAAATGCAATGCAATGGTTCTGTACTCACTCCGTATAAGGATGTTCCAGCTTTGATTACATCCTCGCATGCGAATGCTTCAAGAGTAGTGTAACCTCCCGCAGAACCAAAAGACACCTGCTCAAAACCAAAACCAAACAAAATGTCTTGGAATTGCTTCCAACTTTTGTTTCTCGTAAAAACAGACAAAGAAAGAAACATTACCAGCGACTCAGGCTTTTCCATGGAAACACTGCAGCTATGAGCACAAAAGCAAAAGCATAAAGTGAATAACAGAGAATGGGGTATTTGAATTATGGTAAGCCAGACAAGACGTTATTACCTATTAGTTATAGGACTTTGATATTTAGGGGCAAGCAGGGGACCAACACAATCAGTTTCGACCTAATTATCAACACAATCAGTTTCGACCTAATCCACAATAAAATAAAATAGATCAACACACACACAAACCTTAAACTGCATGTTCTCCTTTGCTCGATCTGGCTCCACTTTTATAAGTGGCTCAGGACCCATTTCCATGTCAATCGAGAAGAAACCATCTAGTAGATACTGCGGCTTCTTTTTACACCAATTTGTATTACCCTTTCTTTTTGTGGCACCAACCACTGTTATCATTATTTCAACATTCACAGCCATATAACCACGATTATGATTACCTTCCCCGTTGCTAGATTTGCAAATCGGTACCTTAATCCCATTGATTATTTTGAAATCAGTAATGATTACGGCATGCGTACGGAGATATTTACCACCAGATTTCGGACCATGGTAAATGTATGTTGGTTGATCATTATGTTCCCAACGCGTATCCCAACCCTCAAAGCATATTAATGATGCAGCAACGGGATATCCTGTTTTCACACGTTTTAAAGTCAACTCTAAAGTCTCATACGCAAAGACTTCGCTTATCTTGTAGTGTTCTTCATCTCTAAACTCATTTGACATGCGACAATCAAATACACGCTCTTCGGGTTTTTCTCTCGGTATTCCATATGTCTTAGCGTACATCAATCCTTTAAGTATACAACCACCAAGGCAATAGTGTTCTTCATCATTCTCAGCTTTGCATTTTTCTGTATACTCCTTTTGATAAACATTCCGGCACAAGAACATCGGAGAGAGTAGGAGAAACTCTTTGTCTAATCCGTGTAAAACCCTGCATGAACTGATCAAATCGCAGACTGCATATGCCCAACAGATTAAATGTTTCATCTGGTCTCGAATAGGACCTCCAACCAGCTTCAATATTCTTCTGATTTCTTCCTCTACTATGTACTCATTTCCAGGGCCTTGCGTTAACCAGTACAGAAAAAGATATCCATCGGAATCAGACATGAAGTATGATTCAGGGACAGGATGAGTTTCAGGTACGAAATTGAACCTTTCAATAGTTAAACACGGCATTGCCTCATTTTCTGTGATAGGTTGCGTCACGTACTCTCTCAGACGCCTACGATAATCCGATGAAAGCAGAGTGAGTATCCCAGTCCTACTGGGGTATTTTATCCAGCCAGATATTTCCACTATTTCCACTATTTCCTCATCTGACGACGTAATATATTGATAGCCGTCGCCTTCCCAAACAGAATCAATACTGGTTGAGGGGGAGACAACTTCTTTCTCCCCAACTTCATCCCCACTGGAGCTTTGTAACATCCTGATCCAAGAGTGAGGCCAAACCCTAGCTGTGAGAGGAACCAAAGAGAAGGAGATCGAGGGAGGAGGAGAGAAAGTTACTTGAGAGGAACCGCGAGAGGACCACCAGAGAGCTTCGCCGTCACCGCCACTTCCGTTTCTCTGTCGCGAGCCACCGTCGAGAAAGGTAATCGGTGAACTCTTTTCCACCCGTGACTCGTGATGTGTTGACGATAATGTGGTTTGAAATTTGTTTATGAAATTGAATTTTCAAACAGATTTAGAGTGGGTTTCTTCTCACAATAACATAGAATCTTCCCTTTCAATTTCCTAATTTGTCATTCTCCCAAATTTTTTTAGGTTTTTCAAGAGGATTTTCAGAGTTAACATAGCTATGTCGGACTTTGTACGTCATTTGTTTACTACCGTTGGATTAGCGACTGATCACTGCTTTTGTATCGTAGCCGTTGAAAAACTCTCCATTGAGAATTTTGTGATTAAAAAAAAAAAATCCATCGCAATTGAAAACGCGAGGCTAATCTACTTTAAAAAATATATAAAAAAATAACAACATTAAACTTCAATTAATTCACACTTTAAAATTATTATATTTTATTTTAAAAAAAAACAAAAATTCACAAAATGCACCTAAAAGGTAAACAACAAAAAAAATTAAATAAAAAAACGATATACTTTTTTTCACCTTCGACCAAAAAAAAAACCACTTCTTACATTCTACACGTATAAAGCTCTACATCCAAACTCAAGCTACAAATCTTTTTTAATTTTTTACCATCATCTCACTTAAAGATCCCTTTGCCTTTATGTGCGTTGAAGAACAAAAAAAATAGCTTGTAAGAGACATGGAGGATTTCGACGGTCTACAACTCAGGCTCTGATCGGCGATGGTTCTCAACATAACAAACCTGATTTCACCGCTAAAGACATGGTAACAGGAGATGTATGAATCCAATTTCAATTTCAAATCGTATGGAAATAAAATTTTCAATTATGAAGAGATGTATGAATCCAATTTCTTAATTTTTCTAAAAATATTAGGGTTTGTATACTCCTTGCGAGCGATCACCAAGTATTTGGTTATGTGAATCGGGAGAATTTCAGGACTAGACTCTCGTAATAAGCCTAATAATAATAAAGAAAGGCTTGAATCGACAAATTAATACGAGAAATTTATCGAATACAAATATTATCTCTCTTTGGGGTGTTTACATGAAGTGCGATCGAATATCGAATGTAATCAAATACTAAAATATTTGATTACAAAATATCGAATACAATTTTTTTTTTTTTTCTTCTTCTTCTCATTCCCCTCTCCCCACCTTCTTTCTTTTACAATTAAAATCCATCCATCTTCACGAAGTCCGTAACTTGCGCTCCAAGCAACGTCAACTCCGCCCACTTTCTGTTGACATCTTCCACTAAGCTTATCACGCCCTCAGCTCGCGGACGAGCTCCGAACTTCATCTCCTGCTTTCTCTCTTTTCATGACACGTGTCCGGAGATCTCGGTGAATCTCGGCCACTTTCTCTAGCTTGTTCTTTCTCTTTTGACTTGGTCATCGAACTTGGGTTACTTCTCTTTCGCCTTTGACTTGGTCGATTTTACGGGCTTTATGTTTTTTCCTGTGTGGGCTATATGGGCCGGAGCACCAACACTCCTCACACACAAGGAAGATCTAAAGACGATAGATGCCGCCTAAATGATCTAATTAAACGAGAGCCTACTCAATGGATTTTATGCAATGCTAATGAAATCTTGATTAGAATTTCTGTTTTCTCACAGCTAATCTCTAATGGAATGCTTGAGTCGGAGCAAAAACATTTGACCTTGAAAATAGATAGATGCTTCTGGTATTGTAATTCTCTAACTTCATTTTTTTGTTTGGTTCTGTGAAAGTAATTTCCATTTGTTTGCAGAGGAAGCTGCTGTAATGGAGCTTTTGAAATTCATGTATATCGATTCAGTTTCAGTCACGACGATCCCTGCTTTGCTCGATCTTCTAATGGCTGCAGACAAGTTTGAGGTTGCTTCGTGTATGAAGGTATATTGCAGCAGTTTGTTGCTAAATATGCCTATCACATTAGACTCTGCATTGCTACTTCTTGATCTTCCTTCGACTATGGTAATGTCTGATTCAGTAAAGCCTTTGATAATTGCTGCAAGAAAATTCCTCGCATCTCGCTACAAGGATATATCCAAGTACGTACGTCTCTTCTTGATCATTCATCAAAAAGCCTTGTTTATTTTCATTCATCATTTTGGAGCGTTTTGATTGATTAGGTTTCCATTAGAGTATGTGATAGCTTTACCATTAGTAGGTATGGAGGCAATTCTAGCGAGTGACGACCTAGAGATTCCGACTGGAGACCATTTATACGAAGTTGTGTTGAATTACGTTACTCAGTTGTAGAAGAACGGCAAGATATCCTCGGGTCTCATCTCGCTCGCTACATCCGTTTCCGAAAATCTTGACATCAGACGACTTTAAACCTTGTGTGGCATCAAAACTAGTCCTTGAAGCTCTGTTTTTCAAAGCAGAACAACGCAGTCTAGCCCTCGAACATTCCATACACATGGAACGATAAGCATGGATACATGTTCAAATATGTATGATACCAGATCTCGATTTGCTTGATACAGAAATAAAGAATCTCAGTATTAGCCTAAATGTATATTTTTGTTGTTGTTGCAGGTCGTGATCCTGACGGGGACATTTTGTGCAAAGGGCTTGTGGGATCTTGATGGGTGAATTTTGGTAGAGAGATTTTAATTTTATGTGTAGAGGAAGTTTAAAGAAACAAGAAACAAAAAACTGCAGAAGCAATTGAGACTTGTAATTGTAAAGATGAGCTTTACTCTATACATCGATTCGATACAATTAGAGCCATATATATTATAAGCCAAGAAGCTTTTGGCCCATATTAGCATCCTCCTACCAACTGTATACAACTTTTGAGAATCTGAGAATAAAGATATGAAAAATATACATCTAACTTTCAAGAATCAAGGTTTATGCTATGTGGTGTCGCTTCATGAGTCTTTTTTTTTAAACGCCTCTTCATGATTTAGGTTTCTAGAAACAGAAACTCACAAAAATTGTGTGCTTAAGCTACGTTTTGGGTTCTCTTCTTCTTCGTCTTCTTCTCTTTGTTTCTTTTCTATAAATTTGTCAGCTTCAAATAGAACACAGTGAGGGTTTGGGCTGGACTTGGGCCTGTTGTTGTCTTTTTGTTTCGACACAACCTGTTGTTGTTTGTTTTGTTTCCCAATAAATTCAATTATAAAATCCATCTAGCTAGGAGCTTAGTGATTTCACAACAGTAAGGTAAAAGTAAACTTTCTGGAAAAAAAAATGGTATGCATGCGATGCGATGCGAACTCCGTAAACTCAATTAGGCGAAGTCAAAACCTAAACATAGTCTAAACTCGAAGAACAGAATCTTGCTATACGATAAATATTTTATAATATTTTTTCTGGAATTATATAATAAATTATTTTCCCTGGGATGTTTTTTTGGAAAAAGAGATACGGATAAGCTTGTATTTACTCGACGAATAAATTGTTTTTACTAAAACTAAAATGTATATCCTAAATTTATAAGCTACCATATTCTTGAAAAAGAGGAATATAATTAGTACTAACTATACTTTTTATTAATGAGTAGAAAACTCACCGAAACAGTGAGACTTGAACCAAAGTGCTAGGCCACCACATGTGAGCCGGTTCGACCACGTATTTCCTTAGCAAACCGGCCCACCCGTACCCCAATACCTACAATTATGTTTTTGTATATTTATAAACTATTATTTACAACAATCAAATGACATCGCCAATAATGTCAAGCAACCGGACAAATTTTCGTCTGCGGCGGCGCCAGATTCACGGTCATCGACACGTTCTTCGCAGTTACCTCCACTTCAACTGAGGGACCATGAAGGCTTGTTGCTGTTGCTTAAGGCAGAGATTCATGGTGGTAGAGCTGCCGAGTAAGCCGCAGTTGTTAGCACAGAGACGGTGGCCTTCCGGCGTCTGACATCGATGCTCTTCCGCCATAGATCTCGAGAGAATAAATGGATCAAGTTCATCGAAAATCTGGAGAAAATGAAAACAATTGATTAAACAAAGTAACAAATCTGCTCACGACGTGGGGAAAATGAAAACAATTGATTAAAATGGAAGAGAAAAAAAAATACAAACCGGATTCTGGTCACTTAGAAAAACAGAAAGGGCAATTCTACAAAATAGCACCAAAAAACTTAATGTTCAATAATTTAGCACCCAAGGGTGAAAGTCACAAAATTAGCATTCATTAAAGGAAAAAGACTCATTTAACCTTGAACACAGATTTGATTATTCGCGACACAATTCTTCATATCGTCGGAAAAACTTTCTCATCTTCATCTCGCCGACAAATTGTTCCCGGAGTTATCATTCCCTGATCTCGAAGCTTTCCCGACTCCATTCTCTGATCTCGAAGCTTTCCCGACGCCATTCTCTGATCTCAAAGCTTCTCATAGCCCAAAATCGAGGTATTTTATCTTCTTCGATCAAAAATCTAAAATCCTCTTCCTCGAGACCTTACTCGACCAGTTACTGTAACTCGCATTACGATAACTAGCCCAAACTCGATTTATAGATTTCGTTCATCTTTGTCTAGCTTCGATTTTGTTTCCTAATCGCATGTTAAGTGTCTGATTTCTAATCGATTCAAAATTAGATTCGATTAGAAATTTGGGGTTTTGGGATGTCAACAATTGTTTGGGGATGTCAACAATTTGGGGTTTCGTGATGTTTCAGGATGTCTTGAATCATAAAAGAGTAAGAAGAAACTCATGGATGGTTTTGTGTTCTTAAATCACTTGTTTTGATTTAGTCTAATATTGGTTTCGAAACTGGTTTTTATTGATTAGACCCAAATGTCTTGCAGGATTGTTAACCTTCATTAAAGAACAATCAAGCAACAACCTGTTAGTTCATCAAAACATCTAATTGGCTTTGACTGGAAGACTCTATCTTGTTGGAACACAATGAACGCGAATAGAGATGGACTATCTGATTCAAAAGAGTCTTTCGTATCGAAGCTGGCCAAGCTCTTCCAGACATTTGAAGATGGGTTCAGTATGATCAATAGTCGCTTGACAACAATAGAGGAAGTTCTGGGAATAAACGAGAATCCTACTACACGTCAAGAAAAAACAAATGATGAAGGCAATTTCTCACAAACAGATGGGTTGGATCAGATAAATATCTGTAGCCAGCCTGGGGACAATACGAATGACCAGGTAATGTTCTGAAGTTTTCGTTTCGTTTCAAACTCTCTGAAATACTTCCGAAATGAATAAATGATGAAAACTGATCCTTTCTTGGGAATGAAACGTATTTCGGAAGATATATAACGTATTTCGGAAATACTTCCGAAATAAATAAATGATGAAAACTGATCCTTTCTTGGGAATGAAACGTATTTCGGAAGATATATAACGTATTTCGGAAATACTTCCGAAATGAACAAATGATGAATACTGACCCTTTCTTGGGAATGAAACGTATTTCGGAAGATATATAACATATTTCGGAAATACTTCCGAAATGAATAAATGATGAAAACTGATCCTTTCTTGGGAATGAAACGTATTTCGGAAGATATATAACATATTTCGGAAGATATATAACGTATTTCAGAAATACTTCCGAAATGAACAAATGATGAATACTGACCCTTTCGGAACATATATAACTAATTTCATAAATACTTCCGAAATGAACAAATGATGAAAACTGATTCTTTCTTGGGAATGAAACGTATTTAGGAAGATATATAACTTTGTTTTTATTACTTGAATTTTAAACATTTAGGTAAAAAAAGTCTTCCTAAACCCTGTATGAAATGTATATCCAGCCTATTGCAGAAGATCTGACTCAGATCGGATCGTCTTTGGATACACCACCATATCCAAATGATTATCGGGGTCATCATGTAAGTTTGGAAGATTTATCTATAAATCAAGAAGTTCTTGTATGTCACAGAGGCTGCTGGCGTAGAGGATCTGTAAATACGATTATTAAGAATGGAAAAGTCTCTGTCCTCATTAAGCATACACTAGAAATCTTCCAATTCAACATTGAGGATATATTGGTTCATAAGGGATGGGTAAAATTGTCTGATCAATTATTCAGAATATTGTTCAAAAAATTCTGTTACCCAAAAGATGGATCTCACTGAAACTCAATTTATGATTTTACAAATTTTAGGAAACACAAACACAGAAGGTGAGCCAGACACATGATTCAACCCGACAAGGAGATTCAACTGTTGATGTAAGATTTCTAGGTTGTATATTTAACGCAAATGGTCGAATTTTCCTTAACACATATGATTGTAATGTTCATAAAAACTGTTTTGTTTTTGTAGTCTGATGCAGATCCATTGGCTCAGAACAAATCCTTTTTTAATACACATTCTGAGACTCACATACAAGTGGGTGCTGCTGTGGAGGTAAAATCTAAAGATGGCGGATGGTTTCCAGCAACCGTAACAGAGAAATCAACAAACGAGGGTGTTGATATATATACTGTGGAGTACTCAAAACTTTTTGTGGATCAAAAAACGAAACTGAAAAAAATCATGGAAAGTGTCAGGAAGGAACAGATTCGTCCTCCATTGCCGGATATCGAAGGAAGTTGGAAGGGTCCAGAACTATTGGACTACGTCTACGTCTTTTTTAAAGGCGGCTGGTGGAAAGCCACAGTGGTTAAAATAATGACCTACAGAATATACGGTGTTGAAATTTTCTCTGACGAACAAGTCAGAGATTTTCAGCTTCAAGAACTCCAGATTTACAAGGAGTGGGTGAATGGTGCCTGGGTTTCTCAAGTAGAAGTACAGGTATTGTTTCTTCAAAACGTTTCATAAAACATTTAAAATAAGTTGCTTGGGGCATTCTTGAATCGTCATTAACCATGAATTGTGGTATGCTATTAATTAACTTTTTTTATGTTGGTCGAATGAGAAGGAAGAAAAGGTGGAAGCATCAAAGAAGAAGGCTAGTGTTGCTCCTAAACAAAGGAAAAAAGCTGAAACCAAAAAACAGAAGAATACTCGGACAACAAACAAGAATGTTCTTGTAACTCATCAGAAAAGAAAAGTAGATGAAACTAAAAAAGATGATGACCTCTTGGTTCGAGCTAAGAAAAGAAAGGCGGCAGCGAGTCCTAATCTTTTACAAAAGTATGATGATTTGCCAATAGATAACCTTGCGTTTCTATTGCGAAATGTTCGGAAAAAGAAAAGATCTCCGTATCAATCACCAAACAACCCGTTGTTATGTGTAACGCCTCCAGTACATCCGGTAATAGATCCATTTCTAACTCCTGACATCAATAAATTTAAAAGGATGGATGATTGGCTGAGAAAAAGGGGAGAAAGGTTAGTATTTATTTCACCTTTCCATTTGTTTCGAATCTTAAAAACTTGTTACTCCCCTAACTTGTTTCATTTAGTTTATGCAGAGTCAAAATCGATGGCCGTCCTGTACTTCCATCATGGTTTACTTTTTTAGAAAATCCAAAAGTGTCTCTGAGCGAACAGGTGATCATTAGTTAGTGATTGTGATGTTAGTTAGTAAACACAAAATTGTTTGCTTGTTTTGTGTTTAAGAAAGCGTTCTTAAAATGATTGTGATGTTCAACGTTTATGCAGCAAATAGATGCGACATTATCATTGTTTGATTTGAGAAGGCAGAATTATGAAACATACTTCCATAAACACCATCTCCCTCGAGCTGCATTCATCGAATTATGGTTTTCAACGCGCTGTCATGCAGCTACGAAAGATTCTTAGAACGTGAGACGGGTCGCAAATTTTTGGGAGGCTTAGTTGAAGTCATAAATGGGAAAAAACATCCAAATAAAGCCTGGGGGACAGATGTTGAAGTCATCTACGGACTTACCTTTGAGAAGAAGAGCAGTCATTGGATTGGAATGGTAATCAATGTGAAGAAGCAAACAATCACTAGAATCAGTTGTGGACATCCAACAGAGCAAGCTGATTCAGTCTTTACTCATGTGCAACATTTTGCAGGTGGGTATTTAGGCTTGTTAATCATTTGTTAGTTGATAAATTTTAATATCTTAAAAGTTCCTGAAAAACGTTTTTAAATGGTGCAGAGATGATACCCGTTCTAATGTGCATTGCTACAAACAAAGCAATTACTGACAATGAACGAGCTGCTTACAAAGTTGACAAACTAGAAGGGAATAGTATCCCTAAGACCAATTGTGCGGAGAATTGTGCTCTTTTCGTGTTGAAGATGATTGAATGCCATTCAATGGGGATTACAGACATGTCAAAGCTTACTGATGATACTTCTGATGACATAAGAAGCAATCTGGCGTGTGATCTCTTTGAAGAGTTGGGTGGTGATATAATCCCAGATTCTACACCTGTCAGAACGTTTCCTTAAAAATGAACAAGATTGTAAACAGCATATTTATGAAACATTTCGGAAAATCAGCCTTTACGCAAAGAAAGAAAGATAAAAAATGATGAAAAATGATCACTTCCTTGGAAATGAAACGTATATAGGAACAATTTCGGAAACTATATAACTAATTTACGAAAGCTTTCGTAAATGAACAAGAAACAGGAAAAGTATGATTTCACTCTTTATTCATGTGTTTTTGTTTGGCTCCGCAAATGTTGAAAAATGAACAAGAAACAGAAAAGTATGATTTCAGTCTTAATTAATGTGTTTTTATTTGGCTCCGCAAACTGATGAAAGATGATCACTTCCTTGGAAATGAAACGTATTTAGGAACAATTTCGGAAACTATATAACTAATTTATGAAATCTTTCGTAAATTAACAAGAAACAGGAAAAGTATGATTTCACTCTTTATTCATGTGTTTCGTAAATTAACAAGAAGCTCTATAAAAGCTCTAAAAAAAGACTATATTAACTGTTGATTATCATCCGTAAAATGGAGCATAAGATTGTCAGAACATGTGTTTTTGTTATGCTACGCAGAAAACGAAAGATAAAAATGATGAAAAATGATCACTTCCTTGGAAATGAAACATATATATGAACAATTTCGGAAACTATATAACTAATTTACGAAAGCTTTCGTAAATGAACAAGAAACAGGAAAAGCTCTAGAAAAGACTAGAAAAATTGTCAATCCCTTAAAATGAAACGTATTTAAGAACCATTTCGGAAACTATATAACTAATTTAGGAAAGCCTTCGTAAATGATCAATTAAAGCGCGAATGACAACGGGAGTATTGAAAAGCCTTATGTCCCTTGAAAAACCCCAAAATCCCTAACTCCCGATTCTTCATCACAAAAAACACTTCCTCCGACGAAATTCTTCATCCTCACCGAAAGATTAATAAACGGAGATATCATTGCTCGATATTCTTTCGTCTTATCTCAAATCTTCTCATATCCCAAAAATCGATTTACCGGAGCTTTGACGGAATCGAAGTATCTCTTTTCTCGAAGTTTCTCTTAGCCCAAACATCATCAAGGTAGATTGTAAACAGCATATTTATGAAACATTTCGTTTCATATCATTGGGATTATCTTGACTTCTGAAATGAACAAATGATGAATACTGATCATTTCTTGAAAATGATACGCATTTAGCAACAAATATAACGATATTTCCTGTTGATTTCCGTGCGTAAATGAAGCATCAGAACAAATGTGTTGTTGTTTTGTCTACACAATGAAATAAGGTATTTCAGAAGATATATAACGTATTTCGGAAGATATATAACATATTTCGGAAATACTTCCGAAATGAATAAATGATGAAAACTGATCTTTTCGGAAGATATATAACGTATTTCGGAAGATATATAACGTATTTCAGAAATACTTCCGAAATGAACAAATGATGAATACTGACCCTTTCGGAACATATATAACTAATTTCAGTAATACTTCCGAAATGAACAGATGATGAAAACTGATTCTTTCGTGTGAATGAAACGTATTTAGGATGATATATAACTTTGTTATTTGTGCAGAGATGATTCGAGTTCTTATGTGTGTTGCTGCAAACAAAGCTTTAACTGAAATAAAGAAAGATTCAAATGATGAAAACTGATCCCTTCTTTAAAATGAAGTATTCAATAACAAATGATTCAAAATGATTCTTTATTGAAACGTATTTAGGAAGATATATAACTTATTTCAGAAATACTTCGGAAATGAATAAATGATGAAAACTGATCCTTTCTTGGAAATATATAGCGTATTTCGGAAGATATATAACTTATTTCGGAAGATATATAACGTATTTCAGAAAAACTTCCGAAATGAACAAATGATGAAAACTGCCCATATCGGAAGATATATAACTTATTTCGGAAGATATATAACTTATTTCAGAAATACTTCCGAAATGAACAAATGATGAAAACTGCCCATATCGGAAGATATATAACGTATTTCGGAAGATATATAACTTATTTCAGAAATACTTCCGAAATGAACAAATGCTGAAAACTGCCCATTTCGGAAGATATATAACGTATTTCGGAAATATTTCCGAAATGAACAAATGATGAAAACTGATTCTTTCGTGTGAATGAAACGTATTTAGTATGATATATAACTTTGTTATTTGTGCAGAGATGGTTCGAGTTTTAAGTGTGTTGCTGCAAACAAAGCTTCAACTGAAATAAAGAAAGATTCAAATGATGAAAACTGATCCTTTCTTTAAAATAAAACGTATTTAGGAACATAAATAACGTTTTTCGGAAAGTCTTCCGAAGTGAACAAAAACAGAAAACAATATAAAAAAAAATGATATTTCCTGTTGACTTCCATGGGTAAAGTCTTCTAAAAAAGTATGTAAAGTATACTAAATCGTTTGATAAGCTTTGGAAAGTTTCATAAAATCACTTTGAAATGTAATAAGTCTATCATATAGGTACTTTGCATGTACTCTTGTTGTGCCCTCCTCTGCAACATCTGCTGCACTTGTGTCCTTGAGACTTTGAACCGGGTACACCAAACTCTCCCGCTGATCTCTTTCTCATTTTCGGAGGTCTCCCGCTGCTTGGCTTAGTAGTAGGTGGTGCACATAAATATTCAGATACAGAATCTGGAAAAACACAGGTCGTTAAATCTCCACACGGATGTATGCTCTCAGCATATGCTTTAGCCCATGTTTCCGTTAAGTACATATCATCAACGTACTTGTTCTCATCCTTTTTTGTGCGCTTAGCAGCAGCAATAACATGAATACAAGGAATCCTGTCAATGTCAAAAACGTAGCAAGTGCACTGCTTGTTTTCCAGGTGAACAATGTACTTCCGGGTTTCGTCCTTGACCTCAAACTCATATCGGTCCACTTGGAAAACATCAAGTTTCATTGCAGCATCATACCTTGCTATCATCTCCTTCACTACACGTGGTGTGACAAGATTTTTGTGTTTAGAAGCTTTTTCCCGACGTTCATGAAACCACGTTGTAAGAGTTAACCTAATGGTCTCAAGGAGAGAAATTATAGGCAACTCGCGAGGCAAGTTCAACATCGAATTCAGCGACTCTGCAATGTTGGTTGTCATAATATTGTACCGGTTCGCAGGTGCATAAGATCGAGCCCACTTTGCAAAATCAGAACCTTCTAAATAATCAGCTAATTTTGGGCTTCTTCTTCTTATGTCACTGAAGATTCCACAAAACTCATGACGAGTATAAGCATCAGCTGCAGCTTCTACTAGTGGCAACAATCCAGTTTTTCCAAACTTTGGTTTAATATTCCTCAAGAGATGAATTCGACAAATACCGTGATGTGCAAGTGGATAAATCATTGAAAGTGCTTTTGCAATGGCTGGAGCTCTATCTGAAACAAACACCAAATCAGACGCATCTGGGATCACACTCTTGAGCCCTCTAAAAAACCAAATCCACGCGTGTTCGTTTTCTGAGTCAACTATCCCAAATGCTAGAGGGTATAACGAAAAGTTACCGTCTTGTGCACTAGCTCCAAGCAACGTTCCCTTAAACTTTCCCTTGAGGAAAGTACCATCTACAGCAATCACTCTTCTCATAAGCTCAAAACCTCTTATCGATTGACCAAATGCAACAAAGGAGTATTTGAATTTTCCATTATCATCCAACTCAACATAAACCTTTGATCCAGGGTTTTTCTCATTAACCTGAAACAACCATTTTGAGAGGTTGTAATAGCTATCCTCAGGAGTCCCTCTTATCAAATTCTGGGCGTACTCTTTCACTTTCCAAGCTTGTTTGTAGTCAATGTGTACGCCATGGTCAATTCTGACTTGCTCCATAATTTGTTTTGGTTTGAGTCCATATTTCTTTTCTCCATAGTTGCTACAGAGTAAAGTGCCAAGAACTTTGGCAGAGGCTTGCCTATGGTTGGCATGTCTGTGTGTCGTATCACATGTATGTTTATGATTATACCTCTTCACCACAAAGTAATCAGAAGAAGGAAGCTTTGATGCACGCATCCTCCAGCTGCAATTGCCATCAACACAACCTAATATCGCCCTTGTCTTGTTTGACCAGAGAGACCTGAACTCAAACTTCCACTCTAATGCCCATTTTCTCATGTGAAGCATTAGCTCATCTTTGTTCTTAAAATGTATGTTCACGTATAAATCATCAGAACCTCGGGTGGAATGTGATATACATATACTAGGAGGAGAAATATCTGGAGCAGGACGCAAAATATCAGCAGTTGAACATGTGCTTTTGTTTGCATCAGATGTTGAATTGCCACTTCCATTTGATCTATGAAGTTCCTACACAAATAAAGAGAGAAATTTGATATAACGTATTTATGAAAGTCTTCTTAAATGAACAAGAAACAGATAAAAGGTTTCGTGTAGAGAGGAATTATGAAAGTACTATATTACCTCTTGGTATCCATGCGTAAATGAAGCATTCGAACATGTGTTGTTGTTTTGCTACACAAAGAAAGATACAAACGTATAAAAGAACCATTTAGGAACAAATATAACGTATTTCTGAAAGTCTTCCGAAATCTTCCGAAATGAACAAGAAACAGAAAAAGTATAATGAAGCACTCACATGAGAATTCCCGTAAGGAAGAATGTTGCATATATCAGTCACCTGAATCTGAATGTATCAGAAAAAGGTATCATGCAGAGAGGAATCTGAATTTAAATGAACAAGAAACAGGAAAAGGTATCATGCAGAGATGATTTATGAAAAGTACTATATTACCTGTTGATTTCCATGCGTAAATGAAGCATTCGAACATGTGTTGTTGTTTTGCTACACAAAGAAAGATACAAATGATGAAAAATGATCATTTCTTGGAAATGAAACGCATAAAGAACCATTTAGGAACAAAAATAAAGTATTTCTGAAAGTCTTCCGAAATATTCCGAAATGAACAAGAAACAGAAAAAGTATAATGAAGCACTCACATGAGAATTCCCGTAAGGAAGAATGTTGCATATATCAGTCACCTGGAGAAGAAAACATTAGATTAGAAGAAAACATTAGATTAAAAAGTAACTGAACAATAAAGTATGAAGCGAATATTTATAACGAAGCTAAGAAATAACGAAGCTAAAAATATTTACTAACCGTTACATACAAAGGAATCAGTTCTGGATTTCCTTTTATGTTGTTGATGAAACTTCTTAGTTGGCGGTCGTTTTTAACAAACACAGGAGGAGATTTCTCTGCCATAAACCTCATCTTCAATGGGAGTCCATAGCTAAGTGCAGCATTACTAATTGAGCAGTCAATCTCAAAGTCTTCAACAACCATCTCAAACAAATCATTGTAATTGAGATTTTCATCAAACTCAAACATTGTTGATCCTCGTTTTGTATCCAATACAAATTCACACTGAAGATTTTCGTTTGTTCTCCACTCTCCACAGACACAATAAATCTCAACCATATTTCACAAGCGCAATATATCACCTTCCTAAGCGTACCAACAATGAATTCCACACCTGAACTCCATCAAAACACAGAGAATTCACACACTTAACTTTCAGATTCACTAATTCCGCCAAATCGATTGATTACAATTCGATTTCGCATAAGCATTATACAAAACGAAACCGAGAATCGAAACCATAAAATCGAAACCGAGAATCGAAACCATAAAATACGAAACTGAGAAAGATGAAATAGTCAAAAAGGAACCTGCGATATTGAGCTGTGACGACGGCTGATAATTCCGGCGATGACGACGGCACAATCTTCACAGATAACCAGATCAATCGCCGGCGATGAATTTCTGGAAATTGAATACAGTCAAAGAAATTTCTAAAACTTACAAGGTTAAATATCTCAAATCCTATGGGCAAAGTTGTCTTTTGCCTCTTTAATGAATGCTAAAAATGGGGCTTTTTTATTAGGGTGCTAGTTTGGTGAGAAAGTTTTCAAAAAGTGCCATTTTGATCAATTTCTCAAACAGAAATCAGTAAGAAAGACAAAAAAAAACGAAGAAAAATTCTGAAGATTTCACCTGTGATAATTCAAGGGCAATAATGGTCTTTTCACCATTATAATTCCACGATTTTTTAACTCTAAACGGCGTTTTTTAACAACTGTTCGACGAATTAACGGAGCTGACAGAATCGGTGTTAAAGCTACGAATTTTAAAAGTTTGAGTATTAAAATGGGTACCAACATTAATCTGTGTATTTTTCTGGTATCCAAATAGTTAGTGTATTAAACGTCCAGATTCTGTAGAATTCGTATATTTTTAAGTTTTTTTTTCCTTTTTTATATATTAGGATAGTGATGAGAGGAGGCAAATAATGTAATGAGTTTTAGAAGAGGCCCAAGCCCAACACTCTACTGTAAGCCCAAATTAACCCAATAACCAAATTTGACCCAAGCAGGTCGAGAGAAGGCAAAGAAATTGGCGAGAAGGAGAGTGCTTTCTCGAACCAAAGCTTTGTCCTAAAATTCATCGCAAGTCTTTTTTTGTACTGAGACAATGTATATTATGTTAAAATTTTACAGAGTTTGCTTCTAAACCCTAAACCCTTAAGTTGGTTCCCCAAATTCCCAAATTTGTCGACTAGGGTTTTCTTTTGGTCTCGTTCCTCCAATTTACCTATCTTTAAGGGTTTTTTTTTTTGGCAAAGCAAAATCGCGGCTTCTTCGTTACAAATGGGTAGCAAGAAGAGAAGCAGCGCCGATTCATCTGAGGATGTGGAGAAGAATCATACCGATTCGTTTATGAAGAAGAAGAAATCGATGAGTGATAGGATGAATGCTGATGATACTGGTGCGGCGGCGTCGGCTCCTCCCGGCGTTGCGAGTTCCGGTAAGGACATGGAGAAGAAGAAGAAGAGGAAAGCTTCAGACAAAGAGAGAAAACGCGCAGCTCTCGAGAACGATGGTGGAGCCTCGCGGCCCAACCCTGTGGTTACCGATTCCAACTCCAACGACCCTGAAACGTCTCTTGCAGCCGCTTCTTCCTCTTCTTCAGTAACTGGAAAGTTGCCGGAGCTGCCACTTAACTATTTTAGGGATTTGGCTTCTTCTGATGCTTCCGTTAGAGAAGCAGCTGCTGCCTCGTTGGTGTCGAGGTTGCAAGAGATTCAGAAGCAATACGAGATGTTACCAGATAAGGAATCTGTTGATGGCGGATTGATGCTTGAAGCTGAGAAAAACGACGGTTTGGATAATTGTGCACCACATGTCAGATACGCTCTACGCAGGCTGATTCGCGGAGTCTCTTCTTCAAGAGAGGTATCTCCTTCTGGTTCAGTTTTAATATCCAAAGATCCAACTTTTTTATTTATTTATCAACTCCTGATTAAAGAACACTGACTTTTTTTTTATTCTGGGTAATGTTTCGTTAACAGTGTGCAAGACAAGGATTTGCCTTGGGGTTAACATTGCCTGTTAGCATCATTTCTAGCATTAATGTGGAATCGCTGCTGAAACTCATATCTGATTCTTTGTCGGTTTCTTCATCCATGAAGGGGCAAGTAAGTAGACAGTTTCATCCTTGGTTTTATGTGATTTTTGTTTTAGAGACTCAAATGCTTTGATTTTGCAATTGACACAGGATGTAAAGGAATGCCTATTGGGTCGGTTGTTTGCTTATGGTGCGCTAGCGCGATCTGGAAGACTAATTGAAGATTGGCAGTCTGATAAAGACTCTCAGATCATCAAAAATTTTACCGATGCTCTTATTGGTCTTGCTGCGAAAAAGCGTTACTTGCAGGAACCAGCTGTTCACGTTCTTCTAGACTTTGTTGAGAAGGTATAGTAGGTTCATTCTTATGATACCATTGTTTACGTACTGTAAAGTCTTATGATACCATCTTATTTTTATGCAGCTGCCTGCTGAAGCTGTCGTGACTCATGTTATGGAAGCTCCAGAGCTTCATAAATGGTTTGAACAAGCCACCCAGGTTGGAAACCCAGATGCTTTGCTCCTAGCGCTTAAACTCCGTGAGAAGATGTCAGTCGATCATCCTGTCTTTAGCAAGCTACTACCAGTTCCTTTCAGTTCCGGGATTTTTTTCTCTGCTGATCATCTCTCAGCCATTGGTAATTGCTTGAAGGTAAAGTACATGCCAATCTTTTTGCTATGGAGAATGGTTGAACATGTTAAGATTTTGTCTTGTGATTGTGTTTTTGTTGTTAAAATTTTCAGGAATCTTCTTTCTGCCAGCCTCGTATTCATAGCTTATGGTATGTCATTCGTGATATGCTGTTACCTGAAGCAGTTGTTCAAAGCGAAGATGTCATATCGGTTTCGAGTTCCTCGAAAAAGCAAAAGCGAAACCGCAAGTCCAACCCCATTGAAGAAGAAGCCACAAATAACGTCCGGAATTTCTGCGAAATTTTTATGGAAGGAACCCTACTTTCTTCATCTCATGATCGCAAACATTTGGCTTTCGATATCCTGCTTCTTCTTCTTCCAAAGCTTCCTGCAAGTTTCGTCCAACATGTTTTATCCTTCAAATTTGTTCAGTGCCTCATGGATATACTCTCCACAGAGGACTCTTGGTTGCATAAAGTTGCAACCCATTTTCTTGTGGAGTTGATGGATTGGGTGAAAGACGACGATACCAAGAGGGTGGCTGTTACAATGGCTCTTCAGAAACACAGTGAAGGAAAATTTGACAATATTACGCGTACAAAAACTGTTAAAGATCTAGCTGCAGATTTTGAAACTGAAGATGGTTGCACACTTTTTCTCCAGAACTTGATGAACTTGTTTGTGGATGAACAGCATGTTCCTGAGGAACCTTCAAGTATGAAATGGGCTTTAGAACCTTGCTCTCTTAACTCAGATCAGAGTCAAACAACAGATGATAATTCTGAGATAGGTTCAAACGAGGAGAAGGATTCGGTTGGAACAACTGGAAACTCAGATATATTGAAAAGCTGGGTCATTGAGTCTCTCCCTGGCATTTTAAAACATGCTAAATTGGCTCCCGAGGCGAAACTGCGAGTGCAAAAGCAGATCTTGAAATTTCTCGCTGTTCAAGGTCTATTTCTGGCTTCTCTCGGCACTGAAGTTACATCATTTGAGTTGCAGGAGAAATTTAAGTGGCCGAAGACAGCTACTCCCACTGCTCTTTGCAAAATGTGCATCGAACAGCTTCAGCTATTGCTGTCGAATTCTCAAAAGATTGAGAATCCACTATCTAAGGAAAATGGCTTGGAGCAGCCCGATGATCCTGTTTCGTACTTCATGAGATTCCTTAGCACGCTGCAGAATATTCCCTCGGTTTCTCTCTTCCGTTCCTTGAATGAAGCAGATGAAAAGGCTGTCAAAGAATTACAAGAAACAGAAAGTAAACTCTCAAAGGAGGTAAATTACTCGCTCGCTTTGCTTTAATGCCACTGGAAATTGAAATCTTACTAAAATAAATGTTGATTTGCTTTGTTTAAATTGTGAAATCTTACTATTTGGCAGGAAAGGAATTGTGGATTATCTGCTGATGCAAATAAATTTCATGCACTGAGGCACTTAGTCGTTCAGCTGTTGCTTCAAATACTCCTCCATCCGGGAGAGTTCTCGGAAGCTGCAAGTGAACTTTCAGTATGCTGTGACAAAGCTTTCAGTTCCTCTCTTGATCTTCTGAAAAGTGATGGCGAAGGTGAGGCAGACGATGAAGAAGAACCAGCAGTCATGGATGTCCTCGTGGACACATTACTTTCTCTCTTGCCACATTCTTCAGCTCCAATGCGATCTTCCATTGAGCAGGTAATAATCTAGCCACAAGCAAAAAAAAATCTCTTATCCTTCAATGCTAAAGTGAGCTTGATCCTTTGGTTCATTGTTTCCGATTTGCTCAACCTCAAGTTTTAATAGAAAATCACAACTCTATGTCTTTTGTAGGTTTTCAAGTACTTCTGTCAAGATGTCACCAATGATGGGCTGCTGAGAATGTTACGGGTGATCAAGAAAGATCTAAAACCTGCTAGACATCAGGAGGACAAAGACTCTGAGGATATTGATGATGATGACGAAGATTGTCTAGCTATTGAAGAGGAAGAAGATGAACAAAACGAGGAAATGGGTGAAACTGGTGAGAGCGATGAGCACACTGATGATTCTGAAACAGTAACGGGCGTTGTCCCTATGGCAGTTGACAGGGAAGTCCCTGAAAACTCCGATGAAGATGATGATGGGATGGATGATGATGCAATGTTCCGCATGGACACTTACCTGGCACAGATATTCAAGGAGAAGAGAAATCAAGCTGGCGGTGAAACTGCTCAGTCTCAGCTTGTTTTGTTCAAACTCCGTGTCCTCTCCCTTCTCGAGATCTACCTCCATGAAAATCCAGGTAAGTGCATCATAAGATAATGATTTGGCATGATGAAATGCACAATATTAGTCTCTACTGAGTTCTGCGCTTTGTGTTTTTGGTAATTTTAACAGGTAATCCTCAGGTTATGACAGTGTACTTAAACTTAGCTCAGGCACTTGTGAACCCAAGCACTGCAGAAAGTAGTCAGCAGCTTTTACAGCGGATATGGGGTATCATCCTGAAGAAGATCTTCAAGGCTAGAGAATTATTCAAGGATGAATCTATCGAATTGCCGACACTTGCTTCGTTGCTGGAGAAGAATCTCAAACTGGCGGCAAAACCATTTAAGAGTAAGAAGTCAGGGGTTGATCCTGCCAAGAAGAAGCAGTCAGCTGCGTGGAACCGATACAAGATGATATCTAACTTTGCCCAGAACTCAACTTACTGGGTTCTGAAGATAATCGACTCGAGAAAATTCTCAGAAACTGAACTGGAGAAGATCTTGGATGTGTTTCGGAATGTCCTTGTCGGGTACTTTGATACCAAGAAGTCTCAAATGAAGGTAGAGTTTCTTGAGGAAGTATTTAGAAGGAGACCATGGATTGCACACCAATTGTTTGGATTTATACTGGACAAAAGCGGGAATGCGAAGGTTGAATTCCGTAGAGCGGAAGCTCTTGATTTGATCACTGAAACGCTAAGATCATTGGTTCCTATAAGCGAGGAAACCCAAGAAGATTCGAAGAAAACAATGAAGACCCATCTGAAGAAACTGAGTCATTTGATTAAAGAGCTTGTTGCAAAGATGCCTGGGGAGAAGCAAGCAAAGCGAGCTAAGGTGCGTAAATCATGTGGTAAGATCTTTCGAATGGTCTCTTCGTTGAAACTCACCAAGTCCCTTCTCAAGGGTTTGGGAACAGATGGTCAAACAGCTTGTGAAACTGCACTTGGTGATCTGTTCTTGAATCTCAAGAACACTGAGCATTAACGCAAGCACAGCAAGAATCACCAAAGGCTGATCATCTGGTGAAAACCATCTTCCTTTTCTTATCTTTTTTGATGAAGGAAACTTGCAGAATCTGAATCAAAGTTTGAATTGGATTTTTCCTATTCATTGATTTCAAGTCTGATTTTCTACATCTCTTACCAAAAGATTTTACATTTGTCACTTTGTCCTCGAGAGATGTTTGATTATGATAATTCAGTGGTTTTGTTTTCCCTTTCTGTTGGTTATATCTAGAGTTTCAAAATATGTTCAAACTATGGATTTCATATGTTTTACTTCATCAGATATATATGTTAAATATTCTTTGTTATAACAGTTTCAAAATATTCTTTGTTAACTAACCACATGTTCTTTTAACTCTTATTATTTTGTTCTTTATTTCCGATTAAATTCTGGATGACTGAAAGTAGTGGACAAAAGTTAAAACTTTTCAAATCAATTTTAAACTGAAACTCGTAATGAAGAATCAGGATCAAGGAATAATTCCTAAAGGCTGCTATGCGGCGAAGGTGGCTTGCACCGGTGATGGTATCTAATTATGACAGAAAGTCAAAGACATCACCTGACATGTCACTGGACACCTGTATTAGATATCTTAATTTTTACTTTGGTTTTGTTTTGATTTGATTGATAATATGCATTCAATACATAATGACTGTCGATTAGTGAAGAGATTTGGGAAGATACATCAAATGGGTTCACGACATGGCGAGAAGAAGTGAGCGAATAAAGCTAGCTCTATTTTCTCCCTAAGATTCTCAAAAGTTCAAAACTCCCAACCTAATTAAATCCTTTCACACAAAACCTGTCCCTAAGACTCTTTGTTTTCGTGGACCATCCATATATATAAATGGGTCATATCACTCATATGTATACCTAATAATGACTTATGACATGACATCCTCTAGTATAAACCATTTAACTAAAAATCCAATCACATGCGATACGAGAGCCAACATTTTTTTTTACTCTTAAATTTTTTTATATATATAATCCCGATTATTGAGTTTTTGTTTTTGGTTTTGTGCTAATTATTGAGTTTCAAATGTTGATCTTCCACAAGAAAAGGATTCATTACTTTACAGTTTACATCAGTTATCATGTAAAACAACCCAAATATTTTAATTTACAAGTCCAATCGAACGATTTTAATTTCGGATAACCTAATCTTGTTGACATAGGCAAAAAGAATATGTAAAAAGGTAACACACACATACACAAAAACTGAAGCTTACAAAGATGTAAGCAAATGCACAAAAGACCGGGTTCACATTATATATAGAAATTGCAGAATCAAGAACATCATACGATTATTATATAAAAAAAACATTATTTATCAGATATCCAAAGTAATCTCAGTTACACTATATATATGATGATGATGAAATTTGTAATGGTTTAAACAATAACCTGATTCAACCATAATTCATACCTGATCACACCGCCGAATCTGAATTCTGTGATGAAACTTTGGGTGCAATGTTCAAGGCAACAAGCTTACCGTCCGGTCCGGTTCTCAATTCGTTCATATTAGTCACAGGTAAGCCAATTCCATGGTACTGTGGTGCCTCCGTATAATAAACTTGTTTCCCCATTCCTCCGGCGTAAGTTAACGCTGATGTATCGGGTAAACCGACGACTTTTCGCGGCGGTGGAACGGCGGAGTATTGCGGTGGAGGAGGACCGGAGGTAAAAGGTGGAGTAGGTTGTTGTACCTTTGTTCCTATCGGTGGCTGAGCCACGTTGTATGCTGGCTGGTGTTGTTCCCTGTAAGTATCTGAAGCCATTCGCTGTACCGGCGGATAGTAGCCTAGTCCTGTGGCTATTGGTCTCATGACGCCTAGCGGTGGCGGTGGCGGTGGCGCGTGGTATACAGTCCCGGGATGTGGAGTTGGAGATGGGGATGGAATCATGTATACCGGTTGCTCCGGTAACCCTAATCTCGGTGCGGCTGTTGGAAATACGCCTCCTGGGTTATTGTTGTGGTTTCCTTGCCAGAAGGTCATCGGAGGAGCGGTTTGAGGAATCGTCGGCGGCTGATTTTGGGCGTACGGCGGAGAGAAGTAACCTCCTGTTTCCACTAGACCGTCTTCGCTCTTCCTCCTGTATATAGCTTCCTGTTGTTGTTGAAGTAATTGCTGTTGCTGTCGTTGTTGTTCCTGATCCATAATCTGCATCCTCTGGAATTCCTGAATTTGCCTCTGAATTTCCGCCGGGTTTACGCCGTGATCCGGTTGAATCACCCGCGGATCATTGAATAAAGGAGGTTCGAGCACCACCGGTACGGATAATTTCACCTCGAGCGGTGGTGGTGGTGGTGATGGTGGCGGTGGCGGTGGCGGAGAAGTAACTTTCTCCAATCCAAACAGGAAATCGACATTATTCGGAGGAGCGGTTACGGATTTCTCCGGTTCAGGTCGGCTACGAACTATATTCAGCGCCTCGACGAAGCGATCCCGATCCGATTGATTCGAACCTTCTGAACCAAATCCGCTGGAAGCAGAAGGAGCCGGAAAGAGGAACAGACGCATCCTGGCTGGCTTAGAGGACATACGAAGTAAACGATCGTACTCGTGCATCATGTACTCCAGGTCGTCATCGTTGGTAACGGAGATCAAAGCGTCTAGGTCTTCGCCTGGAAGCTGGTACTTACACAAAACATCTCCAGCCCCATCGCCGCAGACGGCGGAGAGCTTCGAAGCTAAGACGGGGAATCTAATCCCGCGATCGACAGAGAGAATCTTCGTCTCGCCGTTTACGTAGGTAAGCTGGTTATCGTGAGGCCGCGGTTGAATCTTGCCGCCATAGCTGCACATGAACTTCACCTTGTAGCTCTGCTGCTGCTGCTGCTGGTTCTGATCATCCCATGGCGGCGGGTTATCGAAATCGATTTCGCGAGAACCCGGCGACGAGTCAGTCGAATCTGGATAAGAGTTGTACGAGAATTTCTCCATCTATCTCGCGAAAAAATATTTTTTATTTGGCTTAATTCATGAGGAGAATTTAGAAAGAAATGGAGAAGACTGATATATTATCATGGCGAAACGGTGTTGGAAAATGTTAACTTGACAGGACCTCGTACGTGAACTTATTGCTCTCTTACACGTGGCCTGTCTGATTTCTGAGTTCAACAAGGCTGTGATGAGATTGTGTAACGGCCTGTGACGTTAGCTGAATCTCTCCACAGATTCATATGACTTTTATGGTGGGGCCAATTAGTGTTTGATACTTCGACGTTGAACAAGGCCAGCTTTTACATGTCTTAACTTATTTCTAATCAACAACTAGTTATCCACCATTTTAAGGTTAAATTTTTCTAAGTGATCATCAAAAGAAGACGTCAGAACAAATAAATAAAAGGTCGTTGTCGTCGATCTTTACCTCGATATTGGATTTTTTTTTGGATTAAGCTTTAGTTGAATTGGATTTGTTTTTATATTGTTTCCAGTGGTTTAGGTTTTAAGGGGGGGGGGGGGAAGTTAACCTCTACTCAACAAAATAAAATAATTGTCACTGTATATTCGCCTTCGCACTTGTTTGCTCTTATTATACCATAGTTTATTGCCAACTTGCACCTTATTATAAGTGGTAAAATTGTTGTAATTATCCTAACTTATATCAGACCGACGTATTTCACGAGCATGCCTTGGGTGTAATCATCGTGGCAGAAAAAAAACAAAATTTTATATTTTACTATCTTTGTTATAAACTATATATATTCACAATAAAATACAAACACATGAATGCAAGCCTTGATAATTAGTATATCTTCCATTATTTTTGATATTTTGTTTTTGGAAATAAATGTTTGATATTTTTTCCCATCCCCTACCAATGGCAATGAGTAATTTCTCTCATTTACATTAATCCACATGACCAGAATCGAATACTATAGTCCATATACGCTATATGGACTAGTCGTGCCTCGTGGTCTTTGGTTGATTATCTCAACCAACCAAAGAATGGCAAAGATGCATTTACAGTGACAATGACATTATTTGATATCTTAAATAATGATGGAACAGTCTCATGAGTAAGCAAAAGCCTCTTTTATAATTCGTTTATGAATAGTTTTCTTGATATAATAATATTTGAAACATTTTAACGAATCAAAAATTTTGAATCGAATAAACCAATACAAAACCGAACCGAATCGGATTTTATTTTATTTGTGTTATGAAACGATATACCAAATTGAACAAAAATCATTGTTCAACTATTAAACCAAAATCAAATAAAGCAATAATTCCTACAAATAGGGATTGGAAGTGTGGAAAAATTAACTAGGGGGGCAAAACTAAATAAATATCAGTTGGTCTCTCAGTAGTGGAAATGTGTGGTAGGGATTGGAGAGGTGTGAAAACAAAAACTAGGGGGCCAAAAATATACATGATACAGTAAAGGGCACCGTTTTGTAAATTTGAGGATGTCGTTGGAACATTTCAGCAAGGGAGACAAGTTCAACGTATTAGAAAGAAGGATATACAAATCGGTAGAAGCGACCATTCAATTTATCCAACAACTTCACCGCTCATCCGCACACGGCTGCGTCGAAGCAAGTTGGTAAGCTTCGTTATCTCATCCTCCGCCGAATCGGATCAACGTTCTCAGGTTCCTCTTTAACTTCGCATTCTCAATCTTCCATAACCATTGCTCGTTTCGCTCTTGGATTCTCCGAGGCTCTTAGGTCGAAGCAGGTTTTGTATTTTCTCGCGGAGGTTTTCTTCTTTTGTGGCTCTCGGAAATTTCATCAGTTTCGTTTGTTTTTGTTTTTGTTTTCCTGCTAATTTGTTCTGATTCTGAAATTTGTGATTATGATGCTACGGGAAGAAACTTCAGAACAATGACTCATCGATTTTTATTCGATTTTTGTGTTTGTGATTTGCCTAGCTTTTGAAAATTTTCTTAACTTGTAGAACAGTGACGTGTGATCTATTAGATCAATCCCAACTTAATGTCTTTTTTTTCTTGCTTTGTTTGTAGATGGGTAAGTATCAGGTCATGAAACCAACAAATGAGGTTGATGTTCCTGGTGTCAAATATAAAGAAGAAGACATTAAAGGTTTGTTGTACAATGCAGATTCGATTCTGTAGGTTAGCTGAATTTTATACACGAGTATGCAGCACAGGATATGTCATATCTGACTGCACTTTACTGCGTTTGCTTAATTATGGATTTTAAAGGTAGCTCTTAAGAATGAGTTTTGTGCTTTTTTACATGGTTTTCTGTACCTTTTTTTTTGCAGCCCCTCATTTGACTGGCTTTTTGTTCAAGTTGTTCGTTAAGATGCTTGAAGCGCCACTTATAGGTTCATCCATTGTAGATTCATTGAAGAAGAATAATGGCATGACCAAGGTCTGTTTTGATCAGACTGACTTTATGTTCATTTGCCTTTGTTATTGGTCTTCAGGGTTGTTGCAGGTCAATACTCTTTACATTTATTTTTTATTGATGACATAGTTATGTACTTTTCCGTGTTGTGACTGGCAGATTTTTCGCAACACAGTTATACCAGAAGAGCCCATGTTTAGACCGGAGTTCCCATCTCAAAGTATATTCTTCTTCTTTGGCCTTTCTTATCTTACAATTCGTTTTATCATTCATATGTTGTATACTTACATGGAGAATTGTGTAAGCTTACTTCAATTGGTAATCATTACATAAACCTATATAATATCTGTGTGTATCATTTTGAACTAGAATCGGAGCTTGATGCTGTCATTGTTGGCGAAGATGAAAGCCCTCTAGACAGATTGGAAACAGCCTTGAAGTGTCTTCCTCAATATGATCCTTCTCGTAGCTTCCACGCAGATCCAAGGTCATCCTTCCGGTACTGGAAGATACGTGATTATGCATATGCTTATAGATCTAAGCTGACAACTCCATCTGAGGTTAGTCATCTTAATTTTCAGTTTCTTATTCTCTTTATTTTGGCACAAACATAGAACCTTGTTGCTGATTGCTAGGTAGCAGAACAAATAATCTCAACCATAGAGGAGTTTAAGTATGACAAGTCTCCAACACCATTTTTGATTAGCTTTGATGCCAGTGAAGTCAGAAAGCAAGCTCAAGCTTCTACACAGAGGTTTGAAGAAGGTAATTATGCAGACTCCAAGATCTCTTTGTAGTCCGAGATTCAGATATCACGGCGGCAGCTATTTTTCAGATGCTCAAGTGTTAGCTTCAGTGAGCTTTTAGAGCTGTATTGATCGTGTTGGGTGTGAGCTGTGTAGGAAATCCAATATCCGTTTTAGATGGAATTTTTGTGACAATCAAGGACGATATTGATTGTTTACCCCATACCACCAAGGGTGAGTATGCCATTCTTATATTTTATCTAAAACACTTCCAGATACAACAGACCTGTCATAGGGTTTTTCATTATAGGTGGAACAACATGGCTGCACGAAGATCGTTCCGTGGAGAAGGATTCAGTAGTTGTTTCAAGACTTCGAAGTTGTGGTGCAATCTTATTGGGCAAGGCAAATATGCATGAGCTAGGCATGGGGACCACAGGGAACAATTCTAATTATGGGTAAGCAACACAGCAGAGAACACAAATTTTACTTGCATGATAAATGCTATCTGTCTTGCGGGTAGACATAACACTGTTTTGTTACTTGATATGTATTACTTCAATGTGTTTCTTGGATCTTTTATTCACTCTACTTTTTCATGTATTTGCTCCTTTTTTTTCTGGTATGCTGCATTGCAGAACCACAAGAAACCCACACGCACCTGAAAGGTACACAGGCGGATCTTCCTCGGGTTCAGCAGCTATTGTTGCCTCTGGACTATGTTCAGCTGCTCTAGGAACAGATGGTGGAGGTATCAAAGTTATTTTGATTTGTTTGATCTGACGTATGATCTGCATAGCATAGTATGTTTAGTCGTGTCTGGAAATGCAGGTTCTGTTCGCATCCCTGCATCACTGTGTGGTATAACGGGACTGAAAACAACACATGGTCGGACAGATATGACAGGGTAAGATTTAAGGGAATCAGGATTCCTAAACAGAAAACCCTTATTGTCTTTTTATTCCCTTCCTTGGGTGTTAACAGGTTTCTACTTTTGTTTTCATCTTGTTGCTATCTAAACCATCTAGGTAAAAGTATTTGCGGAGGGTCCATATACGTTTCTTTCAACATAATTTCACATCCTTTCAAAATATGGAAAACTCATTGTTGCTGGGAAACCACTCAGGCTCATAAGGATCATTTTTGAACTACTGATGTATTCTTGGTCGGTGCTCTAAAAGTTTAGATATTAGTGAATAGTTGTACCAGCAAGCTAACTTCTTAGAATTTGTTGTTTACAAATATGAGAAGCGACAGTTGGTCCATGGCCAGCCTTATATGCTGCAGTGGATAACTATTGGCACATTAATTAGAAAAAAGATCTGGTGTGCTGGCATATGATTTCTGTTTTGACCACTGTCATCTCTACAGGTCATTATGTGAAGGGGGAACTGTGGAAATAATTGGTCCACTTGCTTCATCTCTGGAAGATGCCCTCTTGGTGTAAGTTTTGCTCTGTTGAGCCTAGGATTAGCCTAGTGAATGACCAGAATGTTTCAATCTTTCAATCATTGACATCTTTGTAAAGCAGCCAACAATAGTGAGTGGAGGTGCAACAAAAAAAAAAAAACACGAAAGCTGTTCAAAGCAAAACACACATTCTCTATTTCAGATGTTTGATCTTCGGATAAACCGTGATTTTGGCCAATCTGGCTTTGTTTGTTTCTCAGGTATGCAGCAATCTTGGGTTCTTCATCTGCTGATAGACTTAATTTAAACCCGGTAACTTTTTCAGCCATAATATATTCTAGACAGCACTCTATAAAACCTTATGAAAAAGTATGACAGATAGTCGTTTGTAGAAGTGTCTCATTATACACATCTTCTGTTCCCAGGCAGACATGATATTCTCTATTACTTTTTGTGCCACAGGGATTTCAGAGAAAAAAATGATCAAAATAGTAAAATAAAGTTTCAAGCACTTGTAAATGTGATGGTCATTGTGTGCCATGTATTCAATTGATCATGGCAAATATTATTGCAATATGTTCCCGTATGATTTGGTTTTCTAAATTATTCTGTAGACACCACCCTGTTTTCCGAAGTTATTGTCTCACAATGGAGGCAATGCTATAGGATCTCTACGGCTAGGGAAATATACAAGGGTGAATTTTCTATCATTGCTAGTTTATATGAGTTGTACTTTGTTATTTCAGTTGTATTTATAGTGCATTATTTATATCCATGCAGTGGTTTAATGATGTTAATTCAAGTGAGATCTCTGAAAAATGTGAAGACATCCTTAAGCTCCTATCAAAGAATCATGGTTGCGAAGTAAGCTGATCATTTGAATAGGTTTCTCTCATTGTACGGGTTCTGTATCAATATATTGTTTCAGCTACAATCTCTATATGGTACTATTGCAGGTAGTGGAAATAGTGGTTCCTGAACTGGAAGAGATGCGTGCAGCTCATGTTGTGTCGATCGGATCTGCAACACTGTGTTCTCTTACTCCTTACTGTGAGGCTGGGTATGTATTTAAGCTTTTTCTGCTTTCAGTAGCAGTAAACCTCTAAAAACCTTTTTCGATTTCTATCACCTACAAAACAAATTAGAAATTTGGTCTAACCATTCTCTCCATTGTCTTACGTTTCAGGAAAAATTCAAAATTATCTTATGATACTCGCACCAGCTTTGCGATTTTCCGGTCATTCTCTGCTTCAGACTATATTGTTGCTCAATGTCTTAGGTAAATGAAGATTTTGCCTTCAATCACAGGAGTGTAAGTTTTTGCATGCTTAAGGAGTTAAGTTTGACTAAGTGAGGTCCTTTAAGTCTTTGCAAGAAGCGCCATGGCCTGATTTTAATTTTAGCAGATATCACATATGATTTTCCCATAAAATCACATGCTCTAACCAGAAAACCCGTCAAGAGTCCGTAACTGTATATAAAGTCTGATTTCTGGCAGGTAAAATGTTAGGGACTTATAATTTATGAGCAGATGATTGACAATATAGAGGCTTGTATAAATTATTTGTTGCAGGCGAAGATTGATGGAGTATCACATGGATATCTTCAAAAACGTTGATGTTATTGTGACCCCTACAACCGGGTACGTCAAACATTCCATGAACAGAGAACTCCTCTTGTATTAAACCTTTTTTCGTTCCCGAAGCACCACCAATGTGTAATCTAGCGAGAGTATATATTAACGAACATATGCTTCCAATGTCTTAAGATACATAACTTCTATATGACTGCTTAAACTCATCTTACTTTGTTGGTGAAATGTTGTCTTGTACAAACAGTATGACAGCCCCTGTGATACCTCCTGATGCTCTCAAAAATGGAGAAACCAATTTTCAAGTGACAGGTTTGTCAAATAGAACTCTCAACTTCTTCACTTTTGGTGTTACGTTCTCTGTCTTATTCACTTTTGCTTGTTTTTCAGCTTATTTAATGCGCTTTGTTGTAGCTGCAAATCTCCTGGGCTTCCCGGCCATATCTGTCCCCGTAAGCAATTTTTTTTTATATTTTTAATTATTAGTCACTAAGTAGTACATATCAACAAAACTTGGACCTGTCATGTTCGTCTACTTATATTTCACTCTTGCAATAATCATTTCATCTTTCTAATTAACATATGGAAAGAAAAATAAAAAAAATACGCAGGTTGGGTATGATAAGGAAGGGCTTCCAATAGGATTCCAAATAATGGGTAGACCTTGGGCCGAAGCTACCGTCCTTGGTTTAGCTTCTGCAGTTGAGGTACTCTCACTCTCTCTCTCCCTCCTTCGATGATGTGCTTGGCTAGCGTTTAGTCTTCTTTATCTTTGAAATTTTGATATCGCCTGCCCCGGGAAATCGCACTGTTATGGCCGGTTCTCGGGTCAGATTCCAATTCTATGAAATTTCTTACGCTTTCACGGATCTTGTATCAATTTTGGTATTTCAGGAACTGGCTCCAATTACCAAGAAACCTGCTGTTTTTCACGATGTTCTCAATACAAGCAGAATCCATACGGATTTGCCAGAGAACTGAGAAGGCAGAGATTTTTCTCTGAATGGGATTATTTACATTTTGTTTGGTCGTGTTTATTTTCAGGTCAATCTGACATTTATAAGACTAGATGCAATAAGTGGTCTTGTAGATAAATCAAATCGTGCTATGAATTAATTTTAAAAGGAGACGTATGTATTTCGTGTGTATTGGTTTTGTTCAAGTTGATGTAGTTGCGTTTGTACGAGCATATAAATATAAATAAATGTGTATCTATAAACATAGTTGATGATGATATAAGCCTTTCAAAACAAAACAGAAGAGGACAACTTTTTAATTTTCTCATCTATAATTTTTGACCAAAAAAACACAGCATCTACGTTACAAACAATCTTATTACTCAAGCGCAATTAAGCAAAGATAAATCAAGTTTGTCACCAAGTGTCTTTTAACTCAATAGTAAGACTAATAAGAGAGTTGCATACAACAAAGAAGAGGTTTGTGTATGGATAAATAGAAAGTTGAAGACAATGTAAAAGGTTTAAACATAATCATTCACCTTTGATGTTATCCTCTACAACAGCATCACTTGGAAGATCAATCCTCTTTGGAATCTTCCCTGGATAATCAGTCGCTGAAATGTCCGATCCCAACAGACTGAATTTTAAACATGAAAAACATTAGACTATATTTGTTTAGATCTCCAAAACCACACAACCAAAATCGAGGTTGCAAATGCATTATTTATACATCAAAAATGTTTGTTTACAAATTCAAGGAAACGAGATGATTTATTTTCTTTTTTACTCGCACTTTTGTAAATTGTCCGAAGATTTCACTTTAAGGATGTTCCATAAACAAAAGCCTAAAATGTTGTGGTTTCTTTAGTGTATGAAGCTCATGGTAAGAAAAATGAATGAACAAACCTTCTATCAACGATGACCATTGAACGTAGCTCGCAATTCGCAAAGCTGCAAATCAAATACAAATCATAAACGCAATAGGTTAAAATTTCCTCATGAAGGGATTGGAGCTTACTGGCTGCAAATTTCCTTCTTAATATCTGGATGACACTCATTTTGTAGTGCATTCAATGTGTGAAACAAGAAACCACTGTGTGTCACAATCGCTATCTCTTTTTCTTTCCTTGTCCATAGCCTACAAATCCAAAATCAGCCATCAAACTCTGCTCTGATCAAAGACTAATGTCATTCACATTGAAATATACAAAAAGCTTCTTTAATCATAGATTGATACATCATTTGATGCCAACTTCTACTTATCAAACTAATAATGTCGAGGAAGCTAAGAGGATGCTTTTTCCAAGTTTCAAGTTCTGCACAATCTATTCTTTTCCTAGATCTTTACGCAGGGCTTAGGTTAGGTATAAAAGAGAAAGTACCAGTTCAGGAACTTTTTTCCTCTAGCTGCAAGTTCTTCGATTGTTTCTCTAACATCAGCCTTCCATAACTTGTCTTCATCACTTTCTATCTGAACGCAAATTTCAATGCAAAGAGTCATTATATGATGCACATATAAGTCACTTGGTGGAGTTGTACGCTGCTAATAGTTTAATTGAGCAACCAGAAGATTACAAGTCATAATCAATGCCAGGCACATCTAAGACTCTCAATTTTTTACTTGCCAGTGAAAAGTCAACTGCCGGGAAAAGAAACTGATAGTCGCTGATACTTCTTCTCTGATCGCATGGATGCACTCCCTGTGTCCAGAAAAATGAAATACAAAAGTGAAAACTTGATGCAGTTAAGCATACTTATTGATCTTCTTTCCTTTTTTTTATCTAAGATTGCTGTGAACAAAAACAGCTATCTTTTATAGATAATATAAAATAGTGGTTGTTTCATGGTCACTCCAAGTGGCGCATACGAGTGAAATATTTACTGCAAAACCTGCTCTTAGCATGAAATATATCCGCGATAATTGTGAAGATCGATAAATGCAATTCTGTACATCTCTAGGGTAAGTATGTATTATACTGGAAAGACATACCAAATGTTCTCTGCAGGACTCCTCTGTAATAATTGGTGGGCAGTTTAAACTCGATATAGCTGCACGGCTGCTATTTCCTGCATTTGCTACCATTAGAGGTAGAACATCGCTCATATCTGTGTAGCCCTCTCCACCGAAAACACCAACAGCAGTTTGCATTGTTCTACATATAAAACAAAAATATCGTTAACAATTTTAACGTCTTCAAATTTTTATCTAAATGGAGTTTTCTGTTAAAAATAGAAAAATGTGCATTCTTCTATATAGATTATACAAATGAATTGCAGGAAACAAGTCTAACAGGACTTACATAACACACTGGTAACCAATGAGTCTACTAGACAAACAGCCACATAATAAAACCTATGATAGGCCATAATAACTAAAGAATAAAGATCGTTGCAATCACACATGTCTAAAGAACCTCATCAGCGGAGACGAGATGACCAATTCAATCTTCTTGTGAAGTCCACTGGAATGAACATGCTTACGCAAACTATCTACCTGTCACCAAGAGAAACTAGCATTCAGTGAACTGAAATTGAAGTGTTTTACATATACTAAAGAGGTCTTTATTCGTACCTGTTGCCACCCAAGTTGGGTCAACTCTGCATCAAAGTACTCATGAGACATGTAAGCCTTATAGTTCTTTTCCCCATCAACATTGTGAATCCCTTGAGCATGTCTCACCTGTAAAAAAAAAAGTAAATATCATCCCCCAAATTCTGACCCGAAATTGTAGAATTCAGCTCAAATGAATAGATAAACACCACTCACCAGGTAAATGGTTTTGCAGCGGTGGAACGGGTACAAACCTATAGCAGCACCAGTCTCCATTACTGCAAACTGATTCAAACTTTGATCTCAAATTAGATGAAAAAATTCTGCATCAGCCAGGAAAATTTGCAAGCAAATGCACACTGTTGTGCAAGTAAAGTTTCGGTTTTTCAGACAAAATCCGAATTAGAGAGGTAAAGGGTAGAATCAAGTAACTTTGTAATTGAATTAACAGAAGGGAAAGATAGACACCCACTCAAATCCAGAAGAATCACTCAAAGCATCAAAGACGAGATTTAACTCATTTCACAGATGACCAAAAGCCGATGAGATCTTGTGGCTAAACAGAGAAATGAACTAAATCTAACGCCCAAAATCACACAATACGCGAGAAAATGCAGGCGATTATGATTACAAATTAACCCAGAAAAGTAAGCGACTTTCACATAGATGCATCCGTGCATATTCAAAAATGTTGACTTACCGGAGATTCGTGGAGATAAACCAAAGGAGACAGAGGAGAGAAGATGGGAATGAAGTAGGAGAAGGAGAAATGGATTATTAATTTTTTGATTATTTTAGTAATTAACTGATTTGATCCTTTAATTGTTTTGGATCCATGCAATGATTTAAAAAAAAAAAAAAAAAACTTTCTACAAAAATGGTAATTTTGCTAACCACGTATTCAAACCATCTGGGTCCGCTTCTTATGATTACGGATACGAACCAAAACAAACCTCTATGGGAGCCGAAATTGTATTTTACATTTTGAACCATCCATTATTATTATCCACATCTCTATCCATGTAATTTCATTTTCCCCTTTCCAATTTTTTTTATTTTTCTTTCACTTTAACCAATTAATTCATGGTTTGTATATCAGATTCTGAAAATCTGGTTAATCTGAAAATCAATTTAAACCGAAAGCCCAAAACCAAGTCAAAATCAAACCGAAAACCGAGGTTGAATTTTTAATCGTCGGAATGTAAATCGAACCGGAACTCTCTCCGTCTTCTCCTTCAGATTTCGCGTAAATCGATGGAGTTCGGATCCAGACGAATCTACACGACGATGCGGTCGAAGCTCCGATCTTCACTTCTTCCACGTCTTTTACTCATTTCTCTCCTCTTACTCATCTTCTATTCCACTATCCTCCGTCGTCCGATCACTTCAAACCTCGCGTCTCCTCCGCCGTGCGATTTCTTCTCCGGCCGATGGGTCTACAATCCAGAAACTCCGAAACCGATGTACGACGAGACTTGCCCATTCCACAGAAACGCTTGGAATTGCTTACGGAACAAGCGAGAAAACATGGGTGTTATCAATTCGTGGAGATGGGCGCCCGATGGCTGCGGGTTGAGTCGAATCGACCCGACCCGATTTCTAGGGCTGATGAGGAACAAGAATGTTGGGTTCGTTGGGGATTCTCTGAATGAGAATTTCTTGGTTTCCTTCTTGTGCATACTTAGAGTGGCTGATCCGAGTGCGGTCAAGTGGAAGAAGAAAAAGGCTTGGCGTGGAGCTTACTTCCCCAAGTTCAATGTCACTGTCGCTTATCACCGAGCTGTTCTTCTCGCAAAATATCAGTAAGCTTTCTTACTTCCAAGTGTTGTGTTTTGCTTTAAAAATGTTGTAAATTTCTTCTTGGGTATTACTAGCTATATAAGGACCAGTCTCTGGATGTTGGATTAAGGCCGAGTTATAGGCTTGTTTGGTGGTTTTGCAAATGTTCAGAGTCCGTAGAAGAATTTCAATATCTTTCTTCAGCTGTGAATGCCATTAAAGCTTTCTGCCATATACTGGATTGTGAATCTCTTAGATCAAATCTACATTTCATGAACCTGTTTATGTCAGAGTTGAAACTTAAACGCATAATGAGTGTGTTTTGTATATGTTGAATTATCCAGCCTTATGTTTTTCTAAACTGATATGATAAAGGTCGCAGCCGACACCTTTTGCAGAAGCTAATCAAGACGGAGTTAAAGGAATTTATAGAGTAGATGTAGATGTTCCTGCAGATGAGTGGATCAACGTCACTAGCTTCTACGATGTTCTCATATTTAACTCTGGCCATTGGTAAACAATTATAATCCTTAACCTGTTGGATTTTCTTTATCTCTCTGTGTTTACAACTTTGTGAAGACATTACTCAAGAGTATTTGGGTTTAGGTGGGGTTACGATAAGTTTCCTCGAGAGACACCTCTTGTCTTCTATCGAAAGGAAAAGCCGATAAATCCTCCTCTTGATATATTGCAAGGATTTGAAGTAGTTCTTCAACATATGGTTTCTTATATCCAACGAGAAGTCCCAGCAAAGACCCTTAAGTTCTGGCGCTTGCAATCACCAAGACATTTCTATGGCGGTGATTGGAACCAAAATGGAAGTTGTTTGCTCGATAAACCACTAGATAAAAACCAGGTACGCTAACGAGCTTAATTGAGCAAGCCCTGTTTTCTCAATCTCAGTTCTTGCTTCTTCCCTGGATTCTCCTCATAGATGGCAGTGATCGATTGATTTTTTTGTTTTTGCGCCTGATAAAAAGTGATGTTGATGCTAAGACCTAGACAGCTTGACTTGTGGTTTGATCCCAGGAACGACGGAGTGAACAAGGAAGCAAGAAGGATCAACAGCATCATCAAGAATGAGTTGCAAACCACAGAGATCAAGCTACTCGATCTGACCCATCTAAGCGAATTCAGAGCTGATGCTCATCCTGCCATCTGGTTAGGGAAACAGGATGCGGTGGCGATATGGGGACAAGACTGTATGCATTGGTGCCTACCTGGTGTTCCCGACACATGGGTGGATATCTTAGCCGAACTCGTTCTCAGTGGCTTAAAAACAGAGTGAAGACACTGTCAGAGTGAAGAACAGAGACTTGATTGGGCATGGAAAGTCAAAAAGTCTGAAAGGTTTTTACTGTAAATGATTCATATTTTGATGAATTTGTGTAGGATTTCTTTGTTCCTTTTCCAAGATCACAAAATACAAACATTTAACTTGTATTGTGAATCTGGGATGTTTCTATATTAAAGAGTTGTAAATTGATTCGTAGTGAAGCTTTTTTTTATCTTAATTGGGGATTGTTTGTGCTGTTGGACGGCATTGAAGCTCCCACTAATCTGAAAGGTTCCACCTTTTCTAAAAGGATTCATTTTGTTGCATCCGTTTTCGATATAAAAGAGTTGTAAATATAATAGTATCCAATCGGATAATAATGATGATATATTAGGATTTGGGGATAAAAGGGCAGAAGAAAGAGGGAGAGAAGCGCAGAAAAATGTCGCTGCGATTACTTCATCTTCTTCCCCAAAACACTTCCTTTAATCCAAGTCTCGAATATCGCCGTCTGTTGACCCGACCCGTAACCAGGATTCAGTGCATAAGGAGAGACGACGAAGACGATGGCAACCGGAGGAGGAGGAAGGATAAGAAGAAGAAGAAGAAAAGTATGAGCGATTCGGAGCTGGCGAAGGATTTGGCTAGAGAAATCGGGAAAGCGAACACGGTCTCGGAACAGAGGCGAGAGGCGATGAAGAAGAGCGGTGAGATTCTATGGGGAGAGTTTTGTCGGCATGTGGATTTGAAAGAGGAAGAGATGAGGATGAAATGGAGGAAGATGGGAGAAGAAGAGAAATTGGTTCTGATTGGTGAGTTTGTGGATGAGTGGGGTGTCGATTTTCAACCTTTATCTGTTAGATCTGTCAAGGAAATGGTGGAGGAAGAGTGTTTGGTTTCTGACAAAACAATCGAGCCTTCTTCTTCTCAGTCTTCGTTTTCTGGGTTGTTTCCTGGATTGAAGAGAATCATAGGGTTTGAGTAGATTCTTCAATCTTGTTATAAATCATGTTTTGCATATTTATTTCACCCCTTCTTCTTGCATATCTCATCATATTCTTCTGTCCAACGCCCAGTTTTTATGTTTTAACATTTTATTAAATTTTAGGAAGACATATAACTATGAGTCTTCCAATTTAGTATTTTTTATTAAGTTTTTTTTTGTTAGTTTCATTTTGTTGTTGTTCAAATATTTTTATCTTATCGTAAATATATTGTTCTAAAATTAAAAAATTTGGTAATTGAATTTTTTACAAATGCAAAATGTTTTGCATGATTAATTATATCCAATTCATCTTTAATTTCACCATTGGTTTTGATCAAACATTTGAGTTTTTATGAAAAAAAACATAAAAAATTTATTACTTCGTCGCTCGCTTTGTTGTACATTATTGTACTTTTTTAGATTTTTAGTTTTTAAGAGAAAGATTGAAAATTTATAAAAATGAGTTCTAGACAAAATAAAATATTATTTTATGTATTATTAACTATGAATAAAATAACGCATAATTTCCATAGTTTACCTTGAATCTATCTATGTTGAACTTTGTTCGTCTTATTAATATCCTATTCTGTGTAGAGATTGCAAATGGAGATCATGAGAAAGTGAAAGCAGATGCTAACCGGATTGGGAATTGTACTAATGGGCAGTTTATTAGTTACATATAGCAAATGAGACATCGAATTATAGATGAGTTTAACACAACATTGTTAGCCAAACAACTGTGGCGCTTGATACACTATTTACTAAGATATTTAAAGGAAGATATTATAGGAAATCGACCCCGATAAACCTATCAGGAATTATTCACCTTCGTATTACTTTGGCTAAATCTTTGGTTTAAAGTGGTTGATTAAAATACTTGGATTAAGTTATTCAAAAGGATTTAGCAAACATAGTTGCATCGAGTGGAGATGCACCACGTTAAATGGGTCTTAGATGTGGATTATCCCTCTATGTCAATCTATAAATGTAAGTTTCTGTTAGAGAGGGGATTAGCACATCCTGGTTTAACTCGGTTCGAACCGAGACTGGTTCGATCAAGGCCGGTTTACGATGGTTCGGATCGAAGACAAGTTAGCCTATAAACATTGGGCCGAGCTCGGAATCTCGCTAAAGCCCATCTCGGACACCGATCTAGGCCCGGCGCGAGCCCAGTCCGTTACAACAGATGAAAACCGGAATATTTCCCTTTTTCCGCCGGTCTCGGAAAAAGAAACATTCCCCTCGATAGAATCTTCAAGATATCAGGAAGATATCCTTATCTCGGAGAGAAAACCAGAATACTTCCTTCTCCTAATCGAGCAAGGAAAAGGAAACATTCTCCCTTGGAACCGCCTCAAGACATTATAAATAGAGGAGAGGGGTTCATTCTTCAAATGATCCACAACTTCCGCAGAGACCAGTGAGAATTCAAGAGAGCTACTTACCGATCTCAAGTTCTCCATCTTTGCAATCTTACTAAACTCTGTTGTAACGCCGACTCTTGATCAATAAACGAGATTCCGATTAAAGTACTGTTTTACTCCTTTTTTGTGTGATTTACGGATCAACAGTTTCTTCTTCTTTTTCTTCTCAATATAGAATATACACAAAATGTATCAATTTATAAGAAAAGTTTATAAGAAATGTAAACATTTCTCCACCAAATTTGGTTCGGATCACGGATTTCAAATTGTTTGATAACGAGATCAAATATTACACGGAGGAGAATAGACTAATTAAGTTTGAAGCAAGGAAGCATGCAAAATGCAATTATTTGCACTAAAGCATACGTTAAAACCATGGAATAACTCGGTTTTCATACTAGCAACAACTTTTATAGACATGTAGATTGTTGTTGTTCATTGTAAAGATGGTGTAAATCAATCTATTCTTACGTCCTAGTTAAATATAGTTTGATGAAGAAATTGTTCCTTTCTAAAAATAGATCGAGAGAAAAGCGGGAAACAATATAAATTCTGCAAAATTTCTATATATAACCATGGGTTGCTTTAAATTTATTGACCATTTTCTTCACGTTCATTTTAATAGTTCAGTTTAGACTTTATAAACATCTATATAAATCGAGTTCTCCTACAAACCATATACATTCAACATATATAAAAAAATAATCATAATAACTATATTATTTTCGCTTTGCTTTTTTTTTTTGTTTTTAAGAAAAAAAATGATAAGAATCTCATTAGCGGTGTGTCTAATGTTACTTGTTGCATCAAGTGATGTCTATGAAACACAGGCTCAAGGGACGTTCTCATTACTTGATTATTTGGAGCTCTTTCCTAAAGTGAGCAAAGACTTTGAGCCTTACGCTTCCAAAGGTTTGCTGGATTTCGTAGGTGCCTTGGAGGTAAAGTCTCCAGCGAACGTAGAGTTCAAAAATTTCCTTACAAAGCTGAAAGATTATATATCGATTTGCTTTAAACCGGCATCATTAGGATCAATAGACATCCATGCCGAGATATCAGAGAAATCTGAGCAGCTTTTCATGGCCATGTCTGCATTGAATGGTACTAAAGGCGCAACATCTGTAAGTTTCATTAAATAATAACAAATTATATGGTATGCGAACATGTTTTCATAATTTATAATGAAAAAGATTGTGTTTTTTGTTTTGCGATAGTTTGATTCATGGAGACTGATCGAGGGCTTGGTGTCAATGGAAAAAGTTTCTATTGAAATGAAGAAAAGCACTTCGAATGAAATATCTACTCAACAATGGGACAAATTGTGGGGGTCTATGAAGGAATGGGTTCAAAGGATTGGTCTATTTGTGAAGACGGTCTCCGAGATGAATGGAAAACTAATCGATCTATCACAGTTTGATATCAATGATATCGACCCTATATATTTATCTCTTTCTAAAGAAGTTGGCAATAAAACACAAGAGTCCTTCTCATTAGCCCTTTATTTGAGAAATTTCCCCAAAATAGGCAAAGATTTTGAGCCTTTCGCTTACAAAGGTATGTCAGATTTCGTAAGCGACTTAGAGGTTAAGTGCCTCGCAAACGTAGAGTTCAAAAATTTCTTTGAAAAGCTGAATGATTACATGGCCGGCTTCAAGACGGTATCACCTGAATCATATTCAATAGAGAGCGTTGAGATTACGGATAAAGCTATGAAACTCTTCATAGCTTCGTCTCTATTGGATGGAACCAAAGTTGGAACATCAGTAAGTTTTTAATTAGACATTAACATTCATAAGATCATATGTGAGCATGCATGTTCGCTTTTTTTTAAAGTTTAAATGAATAAGAATATGTTATAATTGTTTATCTCTTTTCTGATGATAATATAGGATCCGTGGAAGTTGGTGGATGGCTTGTTGTCAATGGGAGAGGTTTTGGTTGAAATGAAGAAGAGTGGTTTGACGTCGGAGATAACATTTGAACAAAAGAGAGAACTGACATGGTCTATGGTGAAATGGGCTCGAGCAATAAGTCAATTCGTGAAGACAGCTTCTGAGAAGAAAGGAGTAGCTATGGATCTATCATCTTTTGAAAGTTATTATAACTCCCAAGTTTTAATTCCCAGAAAAGGTAATCGTGATGGCATAAATGTCCCCAAAAGCACATCCGCAAACAACAACAACTCAAACTCAAATAAGCCTTAGTAATTCCTTCAAAGGAAAACCCCACCACAAAATCAATTTCTAATTCCAAGTAAAGATGTACTATAAATAAGAAGGAAACAACCCTGTATATATTGTTGATTACAACAACGATTCGTGGAACATTTCGACAATTATTATTTGATGTACAAAAAGTGTAAACTATAAATATCGTTTTGATATATATTCATTTTTTATTTTTATTTTTTTTACACATTAGAGCATCACCAAACCCCTCGTGGGGTTCTTACCAATATTTTAATTATAAATTTTAAGAATCTCTAGTTAAGAACCCTTAAAAAAGTTTTTAAATAAGAACTTTAAGAACCTTTTTTTTTTAAATTAAGAACCTCTCTAATATTTATTATTATTTGTCATTATAAAATTTTAAGAAACTCTCCTTTAAGAACCCCACTGGAGATGGTCTAAGGGGAGGAATATCCAAACTTTTATGGGAAAACAGAAAGAACAAAAAAGAGTAGCAAAAAAACCAAAATTTTACCGACTTGTTTTTTTCTTCCAAAAGATTATTACAACAATACCCCCATGGAATATCCAAAATTCGGATCTTTCAGAAAACCGAGCTTCCATGGATGTCGACGGAGAAGTTGGTCGCGGACAAACCCCTAGAACTATGGAGAGGGATTCAGATGCGTTCAAAGATAACATCGCAGAGCCTTCATGGTTTTCTCCTAAAAAGTAATTTCTCTTGTTTCTTCATTGTATATGTTTCTTAGGTCAACATGCCTTAACTTTATTTGGGCTAAATGTAGAAGCTTTCAGTTTATGGCGTGAATCAAGTATTTTTCTTCTCGATTGCAATCTGCTAATTGGTTCTATTTAAGGAAGTTTTAACGAAACTAAGTCGATGATCTTTTTGTTGAATTTTGCGTGAAAGCAGGCTACTTTTATTTATGTTTCTGGGTCAAATGTAGACCAACCGATAGATTCAGCTCAGAATGAGAATTTGCTATTTAAATGGGCATGAAGATGAAGTTGTTGTTGCTGTATTAACTGTTTCGGGGACATGGAGAGGTTTGGATATGAAAGAAAGAAAAACTCAGTGGGTGTTTGCTTGATGAGTGTTTCTATTTACTTATCATTGATTTACTCTTATTCTTGTGTTTATTTTTGTCTATATCTGCAGGCTTCTCTTTGTGTTTTGTGTAGTCAACTTAATAAATTATATAGATCGAGGAGCTATTGCAAGTAATGGTATCAATGGGAGTCTTGGTACTTGCACCTCGAGTGGTACATGTTCAGCTGGCAGCGGAATACAGTAAGAATAGTGTGACTTCAATCGACTTTCAGTTTAAGCTAGATGTGGTATTCGAGCTGATCACCTATCATATAGAGTATTATGTGAAAAACATGGGAATCTGAAGATACGAGTATTGGGTTTCTTGGCTGTTTCGTTATAATAATGCCCATGGTTGTCCTACACAGGGGGGATTTCAACTTGAGCAATTTTGAAGATGGAGTTTTGTCATCTGCTTTCATGGTTGGGCTTCTTGTGGCCTCTCCTATATTTGCTTCATTAGCAAAGAGGTGTGTACTGGTTTTTCCCAAAGTTCTGAGTGCAAAGTCATCAACTTTATTGACTTTTAGTATACATTTCATTATCTTTAAGCATTTTTTTAATCTCGCATACTGTTCTGTGTTGCAGTGTTAATCCGTTTAGACTAATCGGAATCGGGTTATCGATCTGGACTCTCGCTGTGATTGGATGTGGCTTGTCGTTTGATTTTTGGTCCATCACATTCTGTCGCATGTAGGTGTAGTTTCTGTTTACTTAACAATTATGTCTTTCATATTATATTTTCAAAATCATATACATATTCGGTTACTTACCTTTGTCAGCCTATTCAGGTTTGTTGGTGTTGGGGAGGCATCATTTGTAAGCCTTGCTGCTCCATTTATCGACGATAATGCCCCAAATGATCAGGTAGTTGCTTCTGGAATGTATGTGTTTACTCGATCCATTGTTTTAGAAAAAAAAAGGATGGTAATAATATAACTAAGTTCTAGTCTGATTATTCACAGGGCACTTTTGTTTTTGTTTTAACCAGAAATCAGTGTGGCTTGCCATGTTCTACATGTGTATTCCGACAGGCTATGCTTTTGGCTATATATATGGTGGACTGGTGAGTTATTTTTCTTTTTTCGCTCTGTCTATGTCTTGATATTCTGACGAGTATATGGTTTTCTTTTGCATCAATGCCAATGACCTCAATTTCACTCTTTCCGTTTTCCTGTAGGTGGGGAGTGTTCTTCCGTGGCGTGCTGCATTTTGGGGAGAAGCAATACTTATGCTTCCTTTTGCTGTTCTAGGTTTTGTTATCAAACCCTTGCATTTGAAAGGTGCGTGTTCGAAGTTGCAAAACACACACACTATGTTGCTGATGGACTTGAGCTGTTTCTAATGAATCTTGTACGTTCAGGTTTCGCTCCGGATGATACAGGAAAAACCCGGACAGATAACTTAAACGTTTTGCCAACCGGTTATGGGTTCTCATCTGTCATGAAAGATTTGAAATTACTTTTGGTAGATAAGGTCTATGTTACAAACATTCTTGGTAACCATTTTTCCTTCTTGTGTGTTAAACAACTTTAAGCATATGTGTCGTTGTATGATTATTGTTTACCTGTAACTGTTTTCTTTCTTTTTTCAGGGTATATTGCTTACAATTTTGTTTTAGGCGCATATTCGTATTGGGGGCCAAAGGCGGGTTATAACATATACAAGATGGTAAGAAATTACCAGAATGTTTTCGTCTCCAGGTGTTAAAAGTATATCGCTTGATGTCTTTATCCGTCTGCAGGAAAACGCTGATCTGATATTTGGAGGGGTCACAGTTATCTGTGGAATCGTTGGCACATTGTCGGGAGGAGTGGTTTTAGATTTCATGGATGCTACAATTTCAAATGCCTTCAAGGTAAAATCCTCACTTAGAAGAGAAACTAATCTCAAATTTCAAACCCCCACAAGTCCCATCCATGGATAACTTCCCATTCCTAGAAATAAATTTCTACAACTTGTGTTCATCTTGTTAAACCAGTAACTGATTGCGCGTTTCTGTATTTTGCAGCTTCTTTCAGTTTCAACATTTATAGGAGCGTTATTTTGCTTTGTTGCTTTCTGTTTCAAGAGCATGTATGCATTTTTAGCTCTTTTTGCTGTTGGTGAACTTCTCATCTTTGCCACCCAGGTAATCTTGGTTTCCATTATTCAAATACTTGATTCTGCTACGTTTTTATCATTGTTATGTTTTACAAATCCACCTCTTTTGATTTATTTCATGATGTTTAGGGTCCTGTGAATTTCATAGTTCTCCATTGTGTCAAACCAAGTTTGAGACCACTTGCAATGGCCATGTCTACTGTCTCTATCCATATCTTTGGAGATGTTCCTTCCTCACCACTCGTTGGAGTTCTTCAGGTTTGGTTCAAGCCTCCAATGTCTTAATCAAATGAAGTTTCAATTCAGTGCACTTTCTTCATCTGAATTAGTTTTGAGCCATCACTGTATTATTCTCATTTGCGCATGCAGGACTACGTGAACAATTGGAGAGTGACTTCTCTTGTTCTTACATTTGTTCTATTTCCAGCTGCTGCAATTTGGTGCATAGGTTCGGTTTTTAGCCACACCGGGAATTCAAAAATCAAAAGTTTATTTATAGTTTGATGTGGAAATAATGATTTTGCTGCGTTTGTGACTCTACAGGGATTTTCCTGAATAGTGTGGATCGATATAACGAAGATTCCGAGCCTGATGCAGTAACTAGAGAATCAACAGTTGCACCCCTTCTCGAGGAAGCATGAGACAATAACTTCAAATGTCACTGTAAGAATGTATGTTTGGTTTATTCATATATTTCTCTACTGTCGTGTGCAAAGATATGTGTGTGCCTTTAACATAAACAATTACCTTCATTTGTGTAGTACTTGTTCCTCTGTTGCAAAAAAAAAAAAAAAAAAATCTCTAAAAAGAAAATTTGATTTGTTTGGTCAGTATTCCAGATTCAGACATGATTGTTTCTATCACACCAGAAATATGATTGTTATTTCTTCATTCTTTCACCAGAAAAAAAGTCTCAACTGTTCATATTGTACCAAAACAACAAGAAGCAAAATGTCACAGGGTAATAACTCTGTTTCAAATGACTGAGCTCAATGATTTCCGAGAGATTTATCTTTTCAACTGTCTCAGAAAAGTGAAAGATCTCCAGGAGAAACTGATCTCTTGACAAGTTTAGCCCATGATTCGTTCGTCTCATGGATGATCTTCAAAGCATAGTCCTGTAAACACACAAAAAACCTGAATCAGCTCGCTCCCTTAAAATCTATGAAACCAAATATGTACGAAAGGAGTGAAAGGATCTTTACTTTGTTTGCTGGTTTGTTTCCAAGACCAAACCTGTTAGCAGGTTTTCCATCTGGAATCTTGTAGTCTCTAAACCAATCCATAATAGCTGTAAGGGTACCCTGAGAGCAACATCTAGAGTCAGAATACTAAACTACATAAGACATGAATCTTGCTTCTTTGAGGCCATACCGGGAAATGTTTCTCGACATCATCAACATCATTCACAAGATGAGCTTTAGGATCATCTAAAGAAATCGCAACAATCTTCCAATCCAGCTCTCCTTCATCAATCATAGCCAAAGCAGCTAAAAGCTTCACCTTTAGAACCTCACCTATCTTCCTCTGACTTTCACCAATCTCAACAACATCAACTACAAACAAACATGAACCCAAAACTTAGCTAAGCTCTGGAATGAAACCCATCCAGAAGCCCAAATCTTTTTTACCTGGATCATTATCTCCAAAAGCACCTTCAACTTCAGAGTTTGCTTGAGTTGGGTCTTCCCATGTTTGTGGAAGCAATCCATAGTTCCAGTTTATATTGTAACTGTATATAGCCAAAAAAAAAACAAGAAAAGCTACTCAATTTAAAGATCACCACAAGATGATGCAAAGGCCAAAAAAATATAGTTTTCAACTCTTTTGTCTTACGGATAATATCTGAGTTTCCCTTTCTTAGTATCTTGCTTAATAGGAGTGAAAGCTTCATCAGTAGCAACCTCCATTTTTGCACTTGACTCTTTAGGAATCTCCACTATAAAATGAAAAACTCCATCTCCCAAATGCAATGGTACATCATGCCATGGAGAAACCTAACCAAAACCACACAGAAGAAATCAGAAGACGAAAATTTCACAATATCACAAATGTCATCTTCAATCCAAAAAACACAACTTTCAATAAACAAAGAATTCGATTCCTTGATACATTTCACCACAGTAAACACCAACCAATACACAAGCAAAAACCAGAGATTACCTTCTTTCCGGATCCATCTTGGAAGAAAACTCGGTAATCTAGGGTTTCGGACTGGCCTTCTTGGATTGTCTTGACCTGAGGATTGTAAATGGCATTGCAAGAGAAGGGTCTCTTCGATTTCACCACTAAGGCTCTCTTATTGAAGCAGAGGCCGTTAAAGCCGCAAACTTTCTGCGTCGGAAGAAGAAATGGTCGCTTTGTGAACAAACACGACGTCGTTTGGCTGGCGGACGACGCAGCTGTTGTTATCACTCTAATGGCTGCCATTTTCGTGGAGGATCGAGTTTTTTTTGGTGGGTTTGTGTCTGTGATTGATATCTAGGAAGAAACTAGTGTGTGGCCTTTCGTTTCACTGACTGGGCTCCTTTTTTTTTATGTCCGTTTCTCTTTCTTTCCACTTGTTTTTATGTTTAAAGAAGGAATATACACGTGTTAAATTGGTAAATAACTATTGGTTGGTACGACCAACTTCGTTTCCTAATACTTCAACATATTTTTATACATATTGGACAAATCAAATGTAACTTCAATGCCTCAAATTCTACCAAATGGAAGTAGATGAACAATTAGAGTTGGATGGATAATAAGAGACCACAGAGGATGTTTGGTTAGATGTGCATTAATATATGCAATTCAAGTCATGATTTGGTGCCAATGATATCGATTTGTTGAGATGGAAAATGACAAGAATGAATGGGAATCATCCAAATTTTGGAGTGAGAAATAACGTTTACGGAAATCTCACATCACAATTGTAGATAGAGAAGCCAATGAATGTTCAGAAAATTTGTTATAATTTTATTGCAACACAATACTTTCGCCAATGAATGTTCAGACAAATTGTCATAATTTCATTGCAACACAATACTCTCTTAGTTGTGTTGTTTAATCTTATTTCCATATATAACATCAGAAGAATGGAATAATACGACACATCACATGTTAGTTAAGTTGGTATACGACCAAGTTTGATTTTTTGTAGTAAATATGTTTATCGTCGAAGAAGAATACAAAGGTTTCGTGGTGTAGTTGGTTATCACGTCAGTCTAACACACTGAAGGTCTCCGGTTCGAACCCGGGCGAAGCCATCTTTCTTTTTTTTTTTTTAATCAACGAGCATAAAACGACGTCGTTACGAGTAACCGTTGTTATTCTCCACGTCACACATCTTTGATCTCCGCGCCACATCACTCGCTTCATTCTTATTGGTTAGTACCGTCCACGTCATCATCCCTAACACGCCATTTAAAAGGCTCCAGAACCATCCACATCCTTCTTATTCGTATAGTAACCAAAAAAGAACAAGTCCTGTTTAGGGTCCCTTCTAATTTTGCGCAATCAAAAAGCTTCGAGCCTCGAATTGCGTTTTCTTCTGTAATTATTTATCTCGCAGCTTCGCAATTAACCAGTCTCGGAATTATATCTCGAGGGTTTGATTTTTCTTTTTCGATACATGATGGGTCGCAGATTATTGGTTTTTGTCGGACCTCTGTTTCTGATTTTGTTCATAATTTTTCCATCGTCTAGAGCTTTGATTTCGTCTCCTGAGGCTAATCCTCCGTACCCTAAAGCCATCTCGGTAAGAAACTTATCATTCATTTTTTTTGGTTTTCTGGATTTGTAATTGTCTTTGTTTGTTCATTCTGAGATTATAGATATTGAAGAAGCAAGTCATAACCTTTTTCGTAAATTTTTATGATCAATTTAGTTCAATCCGTGATAAATTATCTGGTTTCGGTGTCAATCAAAGAGTTTTCCCCTTTTTGTTTTCTCTTCAAATAGGAAATTTGATCCTTTTCTGTAGATGATATAATAAATTGTTTCATGTATACGCTTTTTCACTTTCCTGACTTCATATCCTCTGAAATTTTCTGGTTTGATAGGATTTGAAGGAAGAAATTGTGAAGGGACTTGGATTCCAATCTGAAGAAGTCAAGATTTCTGGGTTTGATGTTCGGGATGCATTGGTAGGGCATGCTGTTTCATATGAATTTGATCTAGAAATCGACAACAAAGTTCTTCCAATCAAGCTTCTTGAAGATGTGAACCGATGGGAATATGTGGATCTCCCAATTTTCCAAATAGAACAACCCAATGGAGCTATGGATGAAAATGGTTTGGTTCCTATGAGCAAGAAGAAGAAGTCGAGTGATGTTTCACCTGTTTTAGCTCCGTTTCAACTTGCTGGTCCCATGGAAATTTGGATCCAAGATGCAAACAATATGCGCCTTTCATTGCCTGTAAGTTATCCCATTGGTTCTGTTTGAACAATGGAAATTGGTTTTGTTTATTGATATATCTGTCAAAAATCTGCAGTATGATGTGGAAGCTGGTGTTTTGAAGAAAGTGATGTTAGCAGATGGTGCTGTTGTAACTGTCAAAGGAGCTAGATCAGTTAGTTTGCGCCATCCGCTTGATTTTCCACTTCCATTAAACAAAAGCTCCAATGAATTTGCCTCTGGACTTCTCTCTTTAGCTGAACAGCTTCGACGTGCTTCAACTAATCAAGCAACTCCACTTCTTTCACTCCGCATTGTTGGTCCTACTTCTCTTGCAACAACTTCACAATCTCCTGACAACAGACTCAAGCTTAAGCGTCTTGCGCCTGGACTTATGGAACTATCCTCAATGTCAAAAGACAAAAGTAGTAGTATCTCAACGATTGGTGGGGATACTACTACCGTTCTTACACCTAGAGAATTTACAACCATGTGGCCAATCACTTCAATCAATGGCTCGAACGCTAACTTACTCGGCTTTGAGAAGCTGTTGACCTCTGTTTTGGGTCCCAGATCTCAGGAAAAAGGTTCCTTAAGGTGTTAAAAGCGGATGTCGCGGCTCAAACATTTATGAAGATTGGATTTGGTGTAGAAAGGAAGCTGAGGGAAAGTGATCTTGAAGGATTAAACTTTCCAGAGTGGCGAACAAAGCCTGAGACGATGAGAATGCACTTTGAGGTTCTTGCTAAGGTTGATGGAGAGAAGTTTATACCAGGGAACGTAATGCGAGTTGATCCTATACCATCGGAGGATACGATTGCGCAAAATGTGATTTCTGGAAATGTAACAATGTCCAAACTTCCAATCATTCAGCCTCCTCCAAGCCATTTTACCTTGTAAATCATGTGGACAGTACATGTCTAATGAGAAAATCTGATGACTCCATCCTTTACTAACCGTATATACTTCACTGCAACTTGTAATTACTCTTTTTTAGTGGAAATCATACAATCTGATAAAAGGCTTAGTTAAATCCATGGATAAGTTCGTTGAAAGGTCTTAACAATGCAAAAAAAGAAAAGAAAAGAATGGAAGGATGAGAAACAGATTGCATGGGTATATAAATGGTAATATAAGAAAAAGAAAAGGAAGAATGTAGATAATGACATGAAATATAGGGACTAAACTGAAAACAAAATGACATTAACTGTTGTGGGCTCTTAAAATTTAAATTAATCCTATTTTGGCCCGATATTGATTCTGTTGGACTAAGGCCCATATAAAGGCTCACTTGTGCTCTTATTCTAGGCCCATCTGGTCATATAGGGCCATATCAGGCCCATGCGTATTCATATTATAAAGGCCCTGAAAAAGCCTCATGGATTTCTGCTTATAGGCCCAAGTGTAGTCCTCCGTTGGCCCATATAAGGCCCGAGTGTATTCCTCTCACCATATGAGGCCCATATTTTATCCGCCATGAACCCCGGCCAGGCGCCGAGACTTCCACGCCGGCCGGAAGTGTTACGGGCGATGGGAGAAGACGGAGCTTGTGGTTGGATTCGCGGTGACGAGAGTGCGAAGCAGATGTTATCTAGGGTTCTTAGAGACCGTGCGTTCCTGCTTCTTCCGCCTCTTCACCGTGTGCCTTTACGCGCCGGGAACGTAGTGGAGATCACAGGCGCGTCTCCGTCTGCGAAAACTCAAATCCTGATTCAGGCTGCTATCAGTTGCATTCTTCCGAAGACGTGGAACGGCATTCACTATGGAGGATTGGAGAAACTGGTTTTGTTTCTCGATCTAGATTGCCGGTTTGATGTTCTGCGTTTATCTGAAATGCTCAAGCATCGCCTTCTCCAAGCTAACCGTATGCAAAATTTTGAAACTTCATTTCGTCTTACTTTTGAGTTTAAGTAGATTGCTTCGGATTCTATAATCGTGGTCTTGTGGGGGAAATTGATAAGTTCAAAAGAGAGACAATCAATCTCAGTCATATATAAATCGAGATGGTTGAATGTAGTTCTTTCAGCGTATCAGGGTTAGGCAATGGAGCATGGTGGCAACTTGAAGAGTCGAATGTCAAACTTTGCAGAACTGCACAAGACAAGTCAAAGACTGTGTTTGATGAGGAGTTATATGTTTCATGCATGAAAAGGTTCCTGTATCTTCGCTGCTATGATAGTCTCGAACTTTTGTCCAGCCTCAAGGTATTGTTTGTGTTTGACTGTTGAAGTATCACTTTGTGTTGGATTCTATGACCCTTTTAAAAAAATTTCTATCATCATCTCATTGCGTTGCAGACATTGCATTATCGGATCCGACAGCAGGAAGCGTGTGGAAGCCAAGTCGGAGTGCTTATGATTGACAGGTTTGTCTGCTGGTTTCTTATTCGGCTGGATCTACAAATGCTGTTGTCTTCCAGGACAATTCCATCACCTTTTATTCTCTAAATGCTGAAACTAATTCATTATAGCGGTTAGGAATACGTAAAGTTTGCGCTATAACTGATCCCATATTGGCTAGATAACCTAGTCCAATATTTCTTTCGCTGATTCATTGTAGGGTTCTATGCTTGATACTATCTAGCAGCAGACAGCACGAATTTGAGCTAACTATATTGCAATCTTTTCACCAGCATCGGGGCTTTCCACTGGACTGATCGTCTATCGTCATCATTGGCACTGGAGAATAATAACAGGTAAGATTTTCTACATAAAGGTGGTCTAAAGGAGACTCTGGTTGTAGTCTCATATTTATCAAGCTTCGTAGTTTAAAGTCCTGCCATAGTGAAACTGAAAAGGTTCAATATGGTGTAACAGTGTAAAGAGACAGCTTCTCTGTTTCTGTACAAATTAGGCTGCTTTAGTTAGATCCTGTGTCTTTTCAACACGTTGAAGAGTTTGGGAACTTTGATTTTGATGCTTTTTTAACTGAGGCGTATATCCTTGGTATATAGGAAAAGTCTCTCCCTAACGAATGTGGTGGAGACGATGGTGCAAGAGATGAAGAAGCTACTGCAGGTGCATTCACTGGTAGTGATTGCCGCTAAGGCTACAATTTACGAAGAAAAGTACTCCACAAATGATAATAGTCGGTCAGTTGGTTAATCACAGGCTTTGAATACAGTGGTTCTTGTGTTTTATTTTTTAGATGTTGCTTGATCTCGAACTTCCCAGAAATTTCAGGAAGTTCTCCTCAAACGACGATTTGTCAGGGAATGCTTCGAGTAGAGCTCACCAACCTCCATTTCGTGAATTCATGCCCTCTTCTTGGCAGGTCATTTTCTGACGTGAACCCCAAAAGCCTCTTCTTAGAACGCTTTGTAGATCATGTTTTTACACACGTACCATTTCAAGATTACATTTTTTGCTCCAAAAATCTGCCAAACTCATCGTTTGCTTTGTTGAATCTTTTGCACTAACCCTCCTTTGTGGTCATTGCAGGCATTTGTGACACATAAGATAATCATACGGAAATCAGGTTAGATATACTTTTTTGGTCTTTTCGTTTTGCTCTTTCGCTTTCTCCCTGTGTCTTTGTTCAATGAGTTTATGATATCTGCAGGTGATCATCAGTCTTTGCAAACGGGACAACAAAGTTTGTTGGCATATTCGCTTGAATGGTTACAACCGCAACTTAGCAGCATAGACCGATTCATAGTAGACGATGTAAGGAAACTTATCACAAGCATTTCAAGTCTAGTAAAACCATTTTTTTATTCTCATAATTTGTTTCCCTGTTTCATCATCTCATGCAGTCTGGTATTGTCATTGTCTCATGACTTAGATTCCGTTTCAGCCTTTCAGGTATTCTTTAATCTCTCTCTCTCTCTCTCTCTCTCTATTAGAGACCACACATTTACTGACACTTATGCTTGTAATTCTGTACATTGTAGAAACCATAACTATTGAAAGGTACCTATTAGCTAAGCAGCGTGCAGCAAAGTCGCCAGATGTAAAGTTAATGCAGAGTTTATTTATTTACATCAGAAAGAAGGAAAAAATAGACAGAAAAAAGTTAAACCTTTAAAGGTAAATGTGTTTTTACTTGTTTAGGTTATTCTTGCAATATTTGGGTAACCTTATCTTAGATATGAAAAGAAAGAAAACCACAATTACACAGATTCGAATTGGATTGTAATATCTTTCTAAAATTGTCAAAATCTATTCTCATGATTTTGACATGAAAGACTTGAAATTGCAGCTGCACGTCACGTGTTATTTTATAACCTCATTCTTAGATAAAGCATACTTTTTAACTGTTAACTTCCCAGAAGCTTGAAAGTGATTCTTAATGGGACATCACTACTCGTACTCGTAGGCCTTAGCACTTAGGAGTCGTGTTAAAGTTTTTCGACATCAAAATTCAAAATCATATTATAGCATTTTTGCTTGTGACCTTACTATACATACAGTCATCAGTTATTATTGGTGGTTACTTTTCTTTTTCCAGATATATTAAATCTCGTTTTCACCACATTTATCTTTTCTTTTTGGAGTAAAACCATATCTTGGAGTTTAGCAGATAAGAGTCATGTCTCATGTTATTTTATCTCCATCCATCTTATGGAAGATTATTATAGTGTGATATACTTGTATTTAGGAATCATTATTGTTTTATGTAATAATTAGGTCTTACCAGGAGTGGGAGTAGTCAAATCTTTTGGATACTTGATGAGATCAAACCATAGTAATAAATTTAAAACTTGTTTATTTTTTTTTTATTTTTTTAACAAAAAAAAGCAGAATCATATTCATAGGACTTCCACTGAAAAAAAAAAAGCTTTTGTGTTGGATATGATGTGTGATGTCAAACTAAAAATTATCCTTTTTTAGATTGCGTGGATTAATTTCCACAGGTATTCATATTTATCTTTTTTTCTTACATATTCAAATAATTAGTGATTATATGTCACAGTGTCAGATGGAAATGAATTTGGTAGTTTTGAAATTTACTTTTGTTGCCAATAAAAATGTATTTTTACATTTAACGAAATCAATATACCATCGCCTAATAATTGGTTGTCATTTCCTCGTAGTATATATAAGAACTCAAGTTAAAAACAAAATTTGGTTTGCCTCCAAACAGAATTTAATTTGGGAGATGTGTACGCTGATACAATAGGCATCGGATTCAAGTTTTTCAGCAGTAATAAATCGAAAGTTGGAGATGACTCAAAAACTTGATAAATCGGTGGAGAGACATCAAAGAAAAAAAAAACACAAAATCTAAAAGATTTAGCGCATCCAAAAGCTTTGATGTGCAAAATTAAACAGTGGCTTACAATATTTAAAGAAGAAAAAATGTTCCAAGGACTAAAACGGCGTTTACTTTAATCCTTTCAAAGAGATTAACGAATTTATTCCCCAACTCTCTGAATCAGAGACTCTGATTCTGGGGTTTCACGGGAAGAATATGATATATCGCAAACCTTCTTTCTAAGTCAACTTCTTCTATTCTGTAGTTAACGTTCACTATTATAAATTCATCTAGATAAAAATACATCCAAAATATAAACATAAATTCAAACAACGAAGAGGAGATGTAAAGTTTAGTTTCCGATGAGGAGATGTATAGATTTCGGTCCATAATTTTTTGGAATACCATTTAATCATTTATAAAAAAAAATGTTGTATTGATTATTTTCACCAACTAACTCTTATACTTACTTATAGAAGAGGGTTCGGAGAATTTCAATTAAGGTAAAGTCTTAGGTCGGCGAATAGTAAAGACAAACGAGGTCGGTTATGAGAATAAGTAATAGCAGGTCGGCTTAGATCGAAACTTAGAGAGGTATTGATTCTAAATAGATGATAGATCGGTTCTTTTTCTTTGATGAATACAAGGTCGGTTGAGTGGTTATTAGAGTCTTTTATTTCCGAAATCAGATCCCGTTTACAATGACGGTACATTCCTATTTATATTGATTTTAAGGCGTAGTTTAGAGATGTCCAAACCTTAAATAGTACAGTCGGTCAGGACATGTCGATGGTCGGATATGACAAATCGTTGGTGGGGTAAGATAGGTCGCTTGGTTGGGTAGAATGTACTGACCGGTTTCGATAGCAATCTACCTTATCTCTTTTGTGGTCGTACAGCTGACCTAGGTGAACCTTGATCGTTCATCGGACCGGCTATTTACTGGGCCGATTGCTCATATGGATCGTTCTTGATTAAGAATGGACTTTAGAAAAGGGAGTTGCGAAACCCACATCCAACAAAAACGATGTTATGCTGTATGAAAAAAATAGAAGAATTAAAGATAAGAACGAAAGCATTTTGAGAAGACAAAAAAAAAAGATAGAACAAGATGTGGGCATGTGCCATGTGGGTATGAAAGAAAAGGCTTTGACGAGACTTTGACTTTTGCCTAACTCCCATTTGTCTGATGGTTACATTTACTGCAGACAAAAATTAGCCGAAACTATATCCAATCTCCTCTCCTCTCATCCACTGATTAAAGTTAAATTAAATCAGGCTTTCTTTATTACTAATATCGCAAAGTTTGGTCGTGATTCATTGCTCTCTGTTTTTTTTTTTTTTTTGGTTAGTGCCAATTTCACACTTCACAATTATTAACACCACGTAGTCCTGTTAATTGAAGATATTAGTACACCTTTTCCTTTGTCGTATTTGTTTAGATCCTAGTTTTTTTTTTTGTTCGTTTGTTTGCTTGTGTTGAGTCTTATCTTTGTCATTGCTATCTTACAAAACTAATTATTTTCGACTAATATTTTGAGTTCAACAGCTAATTTTATCTGAATATAAACTTTAATGATTTTTAAAAATGATAAAAAAAATATGTTCATTCAAAATAACAAAACTTTGTTATATCTGAGATGTGATCCGGAACGAAACTAATATACCACTAAGCTATATGACCCCATTTCTATAGAGCTTAATCTATTACTAATATACTATTATAATTAGATTACTTTTTCTAAATTTTGATGTCTTCGTTTTCTTAAGCAATCCAATTTTAAATTTATTGTATTGTTTTATATCTCATTCTGGTAGAATTATTATTTGTTTGGCTAGATTAAATAAAAGCTCAGTAAATCACTTTCTAAAATGATTTAATCCATCTAGATTATCTAATTTTATATGAAATCAAATTCAATTCAACTCACTCCGTTGTGTGTTGGATTTACTTTTTGGATCACTAAATAAATAACTCACCTTAACTTTCCAACTTTTCTACTATATGTTTTTAATGCATTGATATAAATGCAAGCAATAAACAGATATAAAAATAAATGGTATTTATTTTCCACCGGTGATAATAAGTGTTCGATTTATCGTTAATTTTCTCGGTTTTCCGCTTGATTCGGTTTATAAATTTACTGTTGTAAACCATATCCGATTACTCGGTTCGGATTGAAATGAATAAAATATATATTTAAAAAAGTAATATGAAAATGAAAGTATATTTGATTGATAGTTAATGTCTTAATGAGGAGGACAAACTAAAGGAGACAAAGATCTCTTGATCACGCGTGTGGCGTGGGCATGTGCGTGCGTAAGCGTAAGCAATAGATCATCCAAACCCCTCAATGTGATATATGTATTTAGACCATTTTACCCCTTTTATAAGAATAATAATATTAAGTTCACAAATACAAAAATTATTTGATTTTTAAAAACCTTGGAGAATTTTGAAGCAAAGTTGAGGAGCACCCACGCACACACTCCTATTCATTGGGGCTGCCTACTGCTATGCTCTTCTTCTTCTTCTTTCTTTTTTTCTATAAACAAAAGTCATCTGATGAATTGCTTAGTAAGTTTTAGAATTAATATTAAGAACAGTGAAAACAATAATTATAATAACCAGTCAATTATTTTGAGCAAATAACAATAGAAGGTCAATTATTTTAAGAGAGGAGGAGTGGGTCCAAAGAAGATAAATCAGTTGAACTCTCAATCTTTTGGGCAGTCTTTGAGTTTGTGTGGATCTCAATTTTATAACAAAAGCATATGAGAGAAAGATTGATAAATTTTAAAGTTTTCTTTATATATACAGATTTTAGTGCTTCTTTGGATAAATATGAGGTTACCTCCATGGCACCCATTAAGTTTAAAGATAATCAAAGTGTTATTGATCTCGTTCTCACGGGATGTATATGAATTCAAATGCGTTTGTTTAATTGATTAGATATACAATATATCTCAAAAAAACATTGTATATCTCTTTGGCGTAAAATGAGGACTACATTAATGAAATAGAAAACTGACCGTTAAAACGTAGATGTAGCCTAAACTGTGAACAGAGTATGATTGACTCTTTCTGGTGAATTTAAAATTTAGTTGATTGTTTCTTATTATGTAAAAAGAGGTTAGCAGCATATAGTATGTAAACTGTGTTATGTTTATATGTTATAAATTGTGTTTTTTTCGTTAAAATCTAATATATATATTTTTTTATTAATCAAATACCCTTAAAAATTGTAAACATGAACACTAAACAAACAGAAAAAAAAATTCAGTTTACAATTTTCAAAGAATACTTATAAATTTTAAAATTGTTGATATTTTCATTATATTTGACTTGTAAAACGTACTCGCAAAACTAAATAATTATGTTTGAAACTAAATATTTATGTATTACATAGATTATGGATCAACATATGTGATATGTTGATTGTAAGAAGATTATTAATTAATACAAAAAAATAATATGGAATTTTTAATAAAAAATAAATGACTGAAACTAGCAGCAACCTATAGAAATTAGAAACAACCAAATACCTGTGTGCTCTGACTTGATTAATTGATACAAAAAAATAACAATTTATCATGACCCCTGGTGATAATAAAAGCCTTATACGCCACCACAATTTGGAGTAGTGCTGTTTTTAATTTCACTTAATTTAATATCGTAATATACTTATTTGGAATTGAATATAATTATATATATATATTTATTTATATAGAAATAGAAAGAGGAAGTGGATAAGAATCTTCTTCTGAGTGGTAAAGAAGAAGAAAGAAGATACTCTTTTGCGTGGAAGCATCCAATCCTAAACACTTCTCGTTTCCGCCCGCCTCTTTTTCTTTTCTTTTTTTAGTTATTAAATTATAATTAATTAATAACTTTCACATGTGTATTCTTTTTGTTTTATCCATTTTTCCATATTAAATAATTCAAAATATCTATTCCCTTTACATTGTGGAATTGTATATTTATATGAATCGATGCTCTTTTTTTTGTTCGACTATGTATCGATGTTTAATTACTAGAAAGTATATATTGTAAACAAAAACTAAAACTAAAACTACATCTAGATAAGTGTCTTTCTAAGTCAGTGTGTTGTAACGAAAAAGATTTATAATTTAATGGTTTGTAACTCAATAAATCCTTAGTTCCATTGCCATTTACTTGCTTCCATCTTTATACTACCATCATTCTCTTTTGTTATTTCTTTTATCATTTCTTTAAATTGTCCTATTTTTAAAATAGATTAAAGAAGCCATATATAGAAGTATATGGCTTCCAAATTCCACCATCTACTTCTCCTCTATATATATCTCAGTTTCTTTCACACACTTCCTCTGGTTTCACATCATCTTCTCTATATATATTTACTTTCTCCTTATTTAATTTTCTTCTACACACACACACGCAACCGCATATACATATATATGTACATGTGAAGTAGTGAGATCAAAATCGTTATCAATGAATCTACCGCCGGGATTTAGGTTTTTTCCGACGGACGAAGAGCTCGTCGCTCACTTCCTCCACCGCAAAGCTTCACTCTTGCCTTGTCACCCTGACGTCATCCCCGACCTCGATCTTTACCCTTACGATCCTTGGTGTTATAGGGGGGATTAGCACCCCCTGGTTTAACTCGTTTCGAACCGAGATCGGTTCAATCAAGACCGGTTTATGATGGTTCGGATCGAGGATAAGTCGGCCCGAAAACATTGGGCCGAGCTCGGAATCTCGTTGAAAGCCCACCTCGGCTACCGATCTAGGCCCATCACAAGTCCGGTCCGTTACAACAGATGAAACCGGAATATTTCCCTTCTCCCACCGATCTCGGAAAAGGAAATATTCCCTTGGGTCGACTCGTCGAGATATCAGGAATTTATCCTTATCTCGGCGAGAAAACCGGAAGATTTCCTCTTCCTAATCGAACTCGGAAAAGGAGAAATCTTCCTTTCAACCGCCTCAAAGACACTATAAATAAGGAGGCCATCGCCTCATTCAAGGACATCCACAACTTCCGCAGAGACAGAGAATACAAGAGAGAGCTCATTACCGATCTTGAATCCTTTTGTCTTTATCTTACTTAAATCCTGTTGTAACCCCCGACTTAGATCAATAAACGAGATTCCGATTGAAGTACTGTTTTACCCTTGTTGTGTGATTTACGGATCAACAATTGGCGCCGACTGTGGGGACAATAGAACAGTACTTTCGGATATCGTTTGATTGAAGTTCGGCAATGGTTCTTCCAGTCGATACCACCGCAGCCCTCGTCGATAGCTCGGACAACAACGGTCAAAACCCGCGCACTGACGAACCCAATCCAGTCAATACCGAGCTACCAACAAACGGAGGAGGGCTTCCTCCGAACTCACTTATTGGAGGAGATAATCAAACCAACCCCCCGACAACTCTTCCGCCGCCTCCGGCTGCTTCGATATTCACGGATCCGACCGTCTTTATGGAGGCCATGGCGGCACAGTTCGCCGAGATCAACAAAAGGAACGAAGAGCGGATCACTTCACTGATAGCATCCCACTTCGAACACCGAAACCAGACCGGTATCCTCGAACCAAACCCGATCACCCCCGCCAACGAAAACACGTTACGCCGAAATCTCTTGTCCGACTTAACCGACGCTCAACCCCTAGGCACGATCGACATGCCGACAAGAAGATCCGCGTCCGGTTCGGAAATTAACATCGCAGACCAAGCTGCCATAAATTTGGAATTCGCCAAGGTACAGGCCCAACTGCAAGAGATGCGGACCAAAGTCCACCAGGCTACAAGTTCGGCACCGGAAATCGACCGGGTAATTCAGGAGTCACAGAGGACACCGTTTACCGACACGATCATCAACACTCCCGTCCGGCGATTAGAAAGAGTCAAGATCATATCATACGACGGGTTTACCGATCCTAAACGCTTCTTGACCTCGTTTGTCATCTCAATGAACCGATTTCGTTTCGGCTCGGAAACCGAGAAGAACGCAGCCATGTGCCAACTATTCGTCGAAAACTTATCCGGAGCCGCGCTTGATTGGTTTTCGACGCTCGAGCCAAGTTCGGTGAACAGCTATAACGAGCTCACTACCAAATTCCTCAAACGCTTCACCATGTTTGTCAAGCAGAAAACAAAGAACGCCGAACTCTGGGCCCTCGAGCAGAAGCAGGACGAGCCCCTACGCAACTTCATGGAACGTTTCAAAACGGTTGTACCCCATTGCACGATCGACGACGAAGCCGCAATCGAGGCTCTTTACAAAGCCACCTGGTACGAATCGGACTTTCACAGGGAGATCAAACGCAATAATCCAAAGACATTGGAGGACATCCTGCACAGGGCGCATATCTTCATCATGGAGGAGGAAGAAAGATCCGAGAAAGACAAACTATACGTTCCCCCGAAACAACCCGTCAATGCGGCCCAAACCCAGCAATCCTGGTCAAACACTTGGGTTCGGTCGGATGAGCCAAAAGAGCCCGACAACACTGAATCCGCACCGTACTGCAATTTCCATAACCGGTATGGAAATCATTCAACCGAAGAGTGCCGACATCTACAGGAGTTCCTGATGATGAAGTACAAAAAGGGGGAAGTTCCAGTCGAAGGAGCCTTCCAACCCTCGAACAGACCGCGCCATTAAAAAAAAAAAAAAAAAAAAAAAAAAAAAAAAAAAAAAAAAAAAAAAAAAAGCCGAGCTCCAAACGCTCGTACACAAGAACCGAGCTCCAAACGCTCCCGAGCTCCAAACGCTCGCAAAAAAGATCACCGAGCTACTACACATACGCTCGATTCTAATACCATATGAATTACGAATGGCTTGATCCTTCTTTCGAAGGTACGTAGGCAGCCCTCACAAGGCGCAGCTATAACATTAATAAAATTTTACCAAGGCATTCTACCGAACTCGTACAGTTCGTACCTTCAAAGCCAAACTTTATGTTTGCCGAACTCCAACAGTTCGTATTTTCAAAGCCAAATTTTATGTTTGCCGAACTCCAGCAGTTCGTATTTTCTAAAGCCAAACTTTATGTTTGCCGAACTCCAACAGTTCGTATTTTAAAAGCCAAACTTTATGTTTGCCGAACTCCAACAGTTCGTATTTTAAGCCAAACTTTATGTTTGCCGAACTCCAAACAGTTCGCATTTTGGACCACCAACGGTTCCCATATCAACGTCCTGGCCAGGCGATCTGATAAAGCCGAGCTTAGCTCGCACGCATCCTCATGGTGCAATGGATAATACACTTTCCACATTCAAAGCCGAGATCAGTCTCGCACCAACTTCTCAGATTATCCGAGCCAAATAAGCCGAGCCCGTCTTGCACACTCGGATTCAATGTGAGAAAACCTAGAGCATATTAAGATGAGCTGTTCACGTACTCTTAAACTAAACTCTAGGGTCAAGCCGAACGTCCTTCCTCGCAAATCTAAGCCGACTTCTCAACAGTCGCAAAAACTAATAAGCCGATTTCTCAACAGTCGCAAAAACCAGTAAGCCGGTTTCTCAACAACCGCAAAATCGATAAGCCGATCTACAATATGGATTGCCGACCTTGAGCAGGTTCAGTCGAACTTGTCCTCTTCACCCGGCTAAGACCGTACTATTTACGGCACCACTGTGTACGACAAGTTTGAGAAGTCGTATAAAGTACGACTTCAAATATATCAGAGCTCGATACCAAAAACTCACCGAATTCGAAAGTTCGTAAAATCGATTCAACCGTAAGAACCCCAATCTAAAGAGGATCCGTCCTTTCAAGCCGAACTTAAGCAGTTCGCCGAACTTGAACAGTTCGTATCATCAAGCCGAACCCAGTCAGTTCGCCGAACTCGTACAGTTCGTATCATCAAGCCGAACTTAAGCAGTTCGCCGAACTTGAACAGTTCGTATCATCAAGCCGAACTTAAGCAGTTCGCCGAACTCGTACAGTTCGTATCATCAAGCCGAACTTAAGCAGTTCGCCGAACTCGTACGGTTCGTATCATCAAGCCGAACTCAAGCAGTTCGCCGAACTCGTACAGTTCGTATCATCAAGCCGAACTCAGTCAGTTCGCCGAACTCGTACAGTTCGTATCATCAAGGCGAACTCGAAATAGAATCTGATCATACCGATCTCAGTTTTAACCGAGCTAAAGAATACTCCCCAAAAATTCGCCGAACTCATAAACTCCCTCGCCGAACTGAGGGGGGGACCAATTGTTATAGGGGGGATTAGCACTCCCCCGGTTTAACCCGGTTTGAATAGAAATCAGCCCAACAATCAACTTCAAGGCCCATCGAAACCGATCTACGTAATTAAAGGGAAATTTCCTTTAATTAATAAAGAGAAGATTTCCTTTATTTGGATAAAGGCAAATCCCGGAAAGAAAGGAGATTATCCTTATCAGCTTCAAGGAAAAATGATAATTGCCAATACAAAGTCAAGAAGGAAAAGGAAGAGCTAAGGACTTCAAGACTTATAAATAAGGAGGCCATCGCCTCATTCTTAATCATCTAAAAATCCCATCACATCCTTTGTAACAAGAACTACGTTTTGGCTTGATCCCTATTTGAAGGGTACGTAGGCAGCCTTCAACGGCACAGCTATAAATCTAATAAAAATAATTCTCCTAAACTCTAAACTGAATTCGCCAATCTACGATGTGTGCGAATTCTGGTTCCTTCAATTGGCGCTAGAAGGAGGGGGCAAGAAAAATCTGGTGTTTATGGAGAATTATTTTAAAACCCTAGAAATCCGACAAACAATGACGAACTCACGATCTGATTCTCGCCATGATGAACCCGCCGATCTCAAACTCACCATGAACGAGCTCGCCGAAGAAGAAGAACGAGCTCAACAAAGATGGTTCTGGCCGAGCACGACACGCCGAGCTCACTCCCACGAGCTTACAAACGCCGAGTTCGCACATGACGAGACGACCTTGCGGAACACGCCGACCTCGCCGCACATGCCGACCTCGGCAAACACACCGAACTCATCAGACCGCAGCCATTGAACACGCCGAGCTCGCGGAGGCAAACTTATCGTACCGCCGATCTCGAACTCAACGTGACGAACTCACTTGCCGAGCATGAAAACCACCATGACCAGAGAAGATGTAACTTGCATGCCGACCAGGAAGCACCCGATGCTGACCTCACTCACCATCACCGCCGACATGAAAGAAGATCAGATTTCTCTTTTTTGTTGGGCTTGCTCCAACGTAGTCAAATTCGGTAAAAAAAAAAAAAAAAAAAAAAAAAAAAAAAAAGGACATCCACTGATAGATCCAGCTCGTCACTTATCGATTATAGCTCGTCTACAGAGCTCCCTAAAATTCAGGTATTTTTTATCAAATTTTTTACTTGTTATTCGAAGATATTTTCTTTTCAGATTATATCATAGGATCCGTTCCTTCAAGCCGAACTTAAGCAGTTCGCCGAACTCGTACAGTTCGTATCATCAAGCCGAACTTAAGCAGTTCGCCGAACTCGTACAGTTCGCCGAACTCGTACAGTTCGTATCATCAGGCCGAACTTAAGCAGTTCGCCGAACTCGTACAGTTCGTATCATCAAGCCAAACTCAAGCAGTTCACCTACCTCCCAATCGAACATATCGCCTACTTCGCAGTAAAGCAGCTCGTGGTCGTAGCTCGACGATCCGACAGTAAGGTAGCTAGCGGTCGCAGCTCGTCGGTCTAACAGTTAGGTAGCTCAGTCGCAACTTACTCATCATGCAGTCACAGTTCGCCGATCTCGCAGCCCCACCTAACTCACGGCCACAGCTCGCCAACCCCCTGTTCGCCAAACTCACGATCGCAGTTCTCCGACCGCACAGCTCGCTGACCCCGCAGTATGGCAACTCGTAATCGTAATTCACCGATCTAAACAATTGGGCAGCTCGCAATCACAGCTCGCCGACCTCACAGTCCCGCACGAACTATCGAAACCGAACTTGGAAAAGCCGAGACCGACCTCGCACCTAACTAACAAACGCCGAGCTCAGTCTCGAGCTCAATCTCTCGTCTTTAGTAATTTTTGCAGGAACAAAGACGAACAACGTCTAAAAGGAAATTCGACCAGATGCTGATTTCAACTCCAATCGGGCTAAAGAAATCCGCCGAACTCGAACACTCCTTCGCCGAACTGAGGGGGGGACTAATTGTTAGAGGGGGATTTAGCACTCCCCCGGTTTAACCCGGTTTGAATAGAAATCAGCCCAACAATCAACTTCAAGGCCCATCGAAACCGATCTACGTAATTAAAGGGAAATTTCCTTTAATTAATAAAGAGAAGATTTCCTTTATTTGGATAAAGGCAAATCCCGGAAAGAAAGGAGATTATCCTTATCAGCTTCAAGGAAAAATGATAATTGCCAATACAAAGTCAAGAAGGAAAAGGAAGAGCTAAGGACTTCAAGACTTATAAATAAGGAGGCCATCGCCTCATTCTTAATCATCTAAAAATCCCATCACATCCTTTGTAACAAGAACTACGTTTTGGCTTGATCCCTATTTGAAGGGTACGTAGGCAGCCTTCAACGGCACAGCTATAAATCTAATAAAAATAATTCTCCTAAACTCTAAACTGAATTCGCCAATCTACGATGTGTGCGAATTCTGGTTCCTTCACTTGGGACCTCCCCGGTATATACATACATATATCTCTCTATATATGTGTATCATGCAATATGTTCATATAATGATCCCATATTATAGTTCACTAAACACATATATGCATGTATATTATGCATAGTAGGCATGTGGGTGTGTATCATGTATGTAATATGTATAGTATAGTTGACAATACATTTGCGTGTGTATAATGATCCAAATTAAAGGACAGAGATTGATTGTTTGTCACCAACTTATGTAACCAATCCGTCTTTTTTTTTAGCAGCACACGTTTGTTGGGTTGTTCTTTTTAAGGATTGTTTCTGTTTCCAAATTCTTACCATACGCACAAATACTAATAGCACCAATCTCTACCTAATAAATTTCCTTTTTATTCTCTTGGAAGGAATCTATTAATTGGTGAACCATAATTAACATTGCTTTCTTCATAGTCATATATGTGCACCCATATATCAATCATTCGATCTCATGATACACAAACACAATCAATCATATACAAATATTTCACACACACACCAAAACATGTACGTAGACATACATAAAATTAAATACACATATTGATATTTTATCTTACACTAATTAAGTTAGACTATTATATCCAAAGATCTTGTGGATCAAACCTCAGACCACTAATCTCAGTTCGTGCTGAAACATAGTAGTTAAGCGGGTATATAAGGTTATAAACCCATAGTTTCTCACCATATAAAACTTTGCATAGCCAAAAAGTTTCAGATATTTGGTCTATATATAGTTAATCTAGGTTCGGGATCAGTACGTATTTTATAATGAATCAACGCTAATTTGTTTACGTATAATTATTATAGGGAAAGCTTTGGGAGAAGGGAGGCAATGGTACTTCTATAGTAGAAAGACGCAAGACAGAGTGACGAGCAATGGTTATTGGGGATCAATGGGAATGGACGAGACAATCTTCACAAGCTCCACACACAAGAAAGTGGGTATCAAAAAGTATCTAACTTTCTATCTCGGAGATTCTCAGACTAACTGGGTCATGCAAGAATATTCTCTCCCAGATTCTTCATCTAGTCGATCTTCTAAGAGATCAAGCCGTGCTTCTACTAGTTCCAGTCATAAACCCGTAAGTACCCTTTCTGTTTCATAAGCCTAAAGTTATTAACTTTAACTTAACTTTTTCATTTTTGAACCAAAAAATTAGAAGTTGACCTCCACGCGCGTGGCATGGTTCTTTGTGTTCAGGATTATAGCAAGTGGGTGATATGCAGAGTGTATGAACAAAATTGCAGTGAGGAAGAGGATGATGATGGAACAGAACTCTCATGTTTGGATGAAGTGTTTTTGTCTTTAGATGATCTTGACGAAGTAAGCTTACCGTAATAAAGACAGAAGCACCCAAAAAGAAAAGGTTTAGTGGGAAATTATTTCTAAAATCTTTGTACCAAAAGGAATGAAAAAAAAGAAAAAGGAGAATGAGAATGACATCATTCTTACAGATTATATGTTGTAAAATTAGCAATACTCAATTTGCAAGAAAGAAGCAAAAAACAAACAAAGGAAGGAAGAAGCTCTAGTCTTTTTGTATTTTGTTTTTAAAATTCAAATACATCCTTTTTAATTTTGAACTAATTATGTTTGCTATACTCGATATACGATATAAATTAGCAAATATAATTTTTGTGAAAAAATTATCGCAATAGTACCTTCATCAGGTTAACAATTTTTTTTTTTAAAAGGTTAACAAAAAATATGTTTAAAAATAATACCTTCATCGGTCTATTTTTGAACTATATAAATTAAAATCTTAATAAGGCGATGAACTCAATATGTGTGTATATATATGAACTGATTTGAATTAGTAAAAAAATTCCATACGACAATCACAATAGTAATTAACGTAAAATATTATTTTAAATTATTTTAAACCAATGTAAATAATATGATATAGATTTGTTCACAACTCAATCATAACCCTAAAATTATTGGTTAGTACAGGTTTCCCAGTATAAGTTTAAATCAAAACATATCTTGTCTTTTTGCCTAATATACCTAAGGTTAGGAGGAAACCCACATCTACTAGCTAGTCTGGGATAAAATTGCAGCCTACTTCTCATCCTTTGAACAATATTAACTAAAATATATTGTAATGGGTAGAAACGGATTACAGTTTTGACTAACAAGATCCAACACATTATAACATTTTTATACATTTTCAAAAAAAAAAAAAGAAGGAAATGATGATTATGTTACCACTGGATGCATGCAAATGAGGCTTAAAAAAAATAAGCCCCCATGTTGGCGAATAATCATGGGGAAAGGCTAATAGTGTGTTTAAAAAGTTATAGAGACCAAACTAACTTTTTGGTTTTTTTTTAGAAAAATTACACTCAATAACCATAAAAAAAATTAAAACTAAGAAACTAACCAAAAAAAAAAGTGGATCAATATTCTATGTATATTATGTAATAATACATTTTTATCCTTTTCACTCTCCATCTCTCTCCCTCAAACACACGCTCCCTCTCTCTCTCCCTTCCTCACTATTCATCCCGTACGGGGGAGATCGTGAAATCGGATCATCCTCTTCTTCTTCACGTCTCTTTTTCTTCTTCTTCTTCTCGTTTCTCTTTTACATCGAATCCTCTCATCGCCGTCTTCGATTTGCTCTGGTTCATATGAGCGGAGATTCGAATTGGGACATACAGTCTGGTAGATTTCAGGAGAATCAGAAGTCGAGATGCTAAGAGAATGTGGGAGGCTATCCAAAGCAGAGAAACTGGTCGAATTCGTTCTAATTCTTTCGTCAATTAATTCAAATCCCACCGGATTTTGTCTCTCCAGCTCTCTAATCGAAAAGATTTGGTTTCTCCTCATCCTGGCTCCGTTAACTCCCTTCAGGTACCCTTACTCCCCACTCACAGATAGTTGACTCCTTTTCATGGATTTTTTTAGGAATATTCCAAGACTTGGGTGAGAAATTTGATGAGATCACTAGATGTTTCTTCTTTGATAACGTGAATTCATCATCTGCTATATGGGTGACTCGTTGTGGAGTTCCTTTTACTTTATTTTAACCATGTCATCAAGTTGATTTGACAGAGGGGAGATATTTGCTCTCAGGAGCATCAGATGGCTCGGCTGCTGTATTTGATATTCAGCGGGCAACTGATTACGAGGCAAGTGGTCTTATTGCGAAGCACAAGTGTATATTTACTGTCGACAAGCAACATGAAAATGGACATAAATATGCCATATCCTCAGCCATATGGTATCCCATTGACACAGGGTTGTTCATTACAGGTTCATATTGATTTTTTTGGTTGAATAGAAGTTCTATTTTTATTTTGATAAAAATATAGATGTGTTATGTTACGCAGTTGTCTGTTTATTGTGGTTATGAACTTTGTTTGTTATAAATCTATATATAGAAAATCTATTTCGTAGTGTTGTAAATGATGGTTTAATATATGTAATTTTCCTATTTTCTATTTGCTAATTTCATGTGTGTATAGAATGTCTATTCTGAAGAAAACCCATATAGTGATTAGCTTCGGTGCATCGGATCCAAAGTTCGTATTAAGTGGATTCTTCCCGTACATCGCTCTAACCAATAAATCGAAAGCTGCTCCATCACCGGGACAACTAGACTCGACTTTTTCGTTAACGGCGAACTCTTTCTCGAGCGAATTGAAAAGCTTTGAGTTAGTGGATTCAATGTTTTTTCGTCGAGTAACGCAACGACTTGTGGATTCTTGGCGATGAAACCTCATGGAGGCACATTAACACAAAAACAATGTTGGGTTCGTTGTCTTCTTCGTTGCCTTGTGAAAGAGAAGAGAGCATCTATTTGTATAGAACGTGTATTAGGGTAGACCGTCTATTTGTATAGAACGTCTATTAGTGTAGAACGTCTATTTTTTATTTTCAATATTGGAAACTAATTTATATGTGTATAAAACGTCTATTTTTGCAATTTTGCAATTTGGTTGAGCCTCTTTTCCTTTGTTATTGAGACTATTTTGCTATTTGTTATTGGTTGAGACTAATTGAGACTACTTTGCTATTTTCTTGAGATGATCTGAGTCTCTTTTCCTTTGCTATGAAATTTCTATATTTTTTTTAGTAGTTGTCTTGTGTCGCCGAGCCAAGCAACATTGTCTTTCTACGTCTATTATATATTTTTCAATTTTATATATATATTTTTTATGGGTGCTTGCTTAGCAAGCACTGACTCATGTATGATGCAAGCACCTTGCACACATAAAATAAGAATGAAAAACAATAAAAAAAAAATAGAAAGTTTTTTTTTTAAAAAAAAATCGTTGTATAGTTTGGGATGGCTATTTTGCTGTTTTTAGATATTCATAATTATAAATCCAGATAACTTCAATGAAAACAATAAGTAAAAACATATCTACGTGTATGAGTTTCTTACCAAATAGATGTGTTAGTTAAATATGATTTCGTCTTGTTGGTCTAAACCAGAGACGATTTTAATTCCATACGGATTTTGCATAGAATTGCAAATACTGATATCAGTCTGGTTTTACTTAAAAGGCCAAAAAGAATGTGGATTTCGTGGGTTGGATTAAACATTAGATTGGTATGAAGCTTAGGAATGCAGAAAAGCAGACAAAACCTAACAAGCTTTAGAATTTCTATGGGAGGAAAATAGTAGAAGATTCATTTCTTGGAGTGGAGTTTTTCTTTTGTGTTGTATATCTACTAGGTTTCTCTGTATGTGTTAATCATCAAGAAATCTTTATAATCCTACGGAAAGCTGGAAAGTTTAAAATCCTACGGAAAGCTGGAATGTTTAAAATCCTACGGAAAGCTGGAATGTTACCTTGGTGTGTTTGTGTGTTTTGTTTTACTGGTCCTCCTCCTCTGAGGAAAGATGCCTGAAACATGACATTCTGCTTCCTCTAAATTTGTAAAGCTCTAAAGCACTATCTGGGAGGACCCTGCCCTGTGATTTCATAAAATCATGTTCTTCTTGTGTCAATGTTGGGAGTTTATCATCAGAAGGTGACCAGTCTGTCTTTGTCGTCATAGTTTGAAGTCCAACAGAAGGCGAAGACAAGTAAGGTTCTTGTCTTACTGTTTGAAGCTCATCAGAAGGTGAAGAAGACAAGTCTGGTTCTTGCGTCACTGTATTAAGTCCATCAGAAGGTGACGACAAGTCTGGCTTTTGTGTCGCTGCATCAAGTCCATCAGAAGGTGAGGACGAGTCCGGTACAAGTCCATCAGAAGGTGAAGAAGACAAGACTGGTTCTTGAGTCATTGTCTTAAGCTCATCAGACAAGTCTAGTTTTTCTGTCACTGTGTCGAGTCCATCAACAGTAGGTGAGGAGCCATGGGTGGTAGTGGTACTACTGGTGCTGAGATTGGCTGCAGAAGGAGTAGATAAGGGAATGTGGACAGGTGGCTCGCTGGTGTTTGTGCTGGGGTGGCTAGAGGGAGGTGTTGTGGGAAGTAGTGAGATTCTGGTGTCGTTATTTCTGGTTGGTGTTGGGTTGTCAGTGAGACTTGGAAAGATGGTCGCACAATCTAGCTGATAGGGTTCGTTTATGATTGGTGTTTGATTCTTTAGGTAGCCAGTGGGACCTAGCTGATAGAGTTCAGACCCATGGGGTAAGACCGGAAGAGGTGGTGGATTCTGATAAACGTAGAATGGAGGCCGAGGCCGGTGCAAGTACGGGCACGCCTGCAGGTGCAGGGGATGCTGCAGGGTGATTACATAAAGCGTAATTGGAGTCTGAAAAAAAAAAAAAAAGGTTTATCATAGAAGAAAAAGTGGGTTGAGATATATACTTACATCCCATGGAAACAGCGGGTTGTAATGATCATATGGTAGTTGCTGGGGTGGAAAAGGAGAAGCCTGTCTTGGTGGAGACCTCGGAGTGAGGGTGAATGGCTCAGCAGAAGCTTGCAGCTTTGATGGATTAGCAGCCTAATGAACACAGATAAAAAATGCAAATGAGAAGTGCTTATGATTCTTGGGAACTGATACAGAAAGTGTTGTCAAGTTGAAACCTTTGGTATACAAGGACTACTTGATTGCTGAGACTCAGTGGTTTCCTGCATAATCACCAGAACCGTGAGCCTAGTTACGATGCAATTGGATACACCTTCTCTTGAATGGATCAAGGCATTATCTACATACTTGAAATCATGCTCAACATAAATAGACGTTTTCAACTTTATCAGGTTCAGCTTCCTTTTTTGATTTATAACAGTCCTTGAAAGACATCAAAATCACAAACGTCTAGCAGCTCTATGTTGTGACCATTGTGGAATATCACAGGCAATGTTCGAATATAAAACGCATTTCGTAAGTAACTCAGTGATGTTCATATCGATTCTAATCTTACAAGTAAGTAAACAATAGAGAATAAAAGAGGTACCTGCAGGTTTCGTCCTGGTTCGCTTCTTGGACTGCTAAACTCTATATTCTTGTGTTGGTTCTGGAAGATTGAAGAACCTGCTGATCGTCCGAGAGAGCTGGACATCTTCTTTCCAGTAGTGGCTGATGTGACGAGAACACCATCCATCAAGATTCCTTCATCTGAGCATGAAACCGGGAAGCGCCTACGAGGGAGTGGATCTGATTTTGAGTCCCGTAAGCATTGCATCAGGAGAGACTTTGCATTGCTAATGCTATAGTTGCTTTTAGGAGTCACCGGACTCAAAAGTGATGACATTTTCTGTTGAAAACGGCTCTGCAGGATCTTATCCATCGGCCACGTCTGGCTGCTTTGAGGGCTCTGCTTTGGCGTTCCGTCATCCACCTCGTCGTAGACAAATCTCTCGTTTTTGTCCATCACGTCTCTAAAATTGGCGAATATGAGATTCCTAGTAGATTATTGGAGCACCAGAGAATACGAAATGAGACTACTTTCTTCAACAAAATCACCAGATGAGATTCGCAATTCAACAGAAAGACAAATCACCAGAGAAGAAGTCCGCTAAAACAGTTGCGCTAAACATTTCCTGAGAAAACTTCGATAATCTCAAGAATTCATTCAACCAAAAGATTTCTGTGAGTGAAGTTTCAGGTTGAGTTACGAATTAAGTCTCCGCATGAACATTTACCCGCCAAAATTGACAATGACGACGATTCACGAAATAAAAATTGCAAAATCTACAGAAAGATTCACGAAGGAAACATTCACCGAGAATCATCACAAACATGGAGAAGGCAAAAGCGAGAACGATTGAGAGAAGAAGAGCCAAAATCCGATCATAAAGAAGAAGAAGAAGAATCAATCGGGAACGGAAAAAACAACCGATTCAATCACGAAAGAGCTAAATCCAAAGGTCGAACTTGGGAAAGAAATCGAGATTCCCATACCTAGAATCTAGTAGCTATTACCGAAGCTCGCTCCAGAAAACTCCACAGCAAGAGAGAGAAGAGGGAAAATTCAGATTCGAACGGACGAGTGTGGTTAGCGTCTCAGTATATATATATATATATATATATACAGCTACCGGAAAAGGTAACGGCGGTAACGTCCACCGTTGATCCATTTGATGTCCTGGTTTAGACGGAGTCTGAAACATTGACGGAGTTTCTTAACCTTTCCACCGAACCGATCAATACGAAATAAACCAAAATAGTATTTAACCGGAAATTATTTAAACCACTGGACCCAGCAAACCTCTCTGGTTTTATACAAAACGTTATAAACACTTTACTACAGTCCAAACAATAATCAAATAAACCAAGACTTGGGTTCGAAACTAGATACCACACAAAAACAGAGACCCATGAATATACAAAGGACCAAAGAGAGAATGGAAAAAAAAAACCCAGAAAACTATACATATTGCATAAAGCTTTACACAGACTCTAGCTTTTTGGTGATGAGCTCTTTACCAATAGAGAGAGCTTTCAGATTCCATCAATGGATTGTTTGTTTCAGGCTGCCATTAAGCAGAGACATAAGCCCGCCGCCGTGAACTCTCTCCTCAGGAATCATAAAGTCAAAGATATTCCTCCCATTGCTGCTACTGTTATTGTTTGTTTCGGTTTCCGGTCCCTCAGTGTTTGAGAAGCTTAAGGATTTCATTGATGGAGGCACAAGAACCTGCATTGGTATCATCAGCTTCTGTCTTTTCTCAGGATGATGATGCAGCTGCGGTGGGTGATCAATGGAGTCCGTGCAATCAGAGACCGCGCTGACTCCAGATTGAGAATGATCAGTGGTAGTAGTAGTCGCTGTTGTTGTGGTTTGGGAAGAACTAGAGACAAGGCCACGGAAAAGCCCTGGTCCAATCAAACCAATCTTGCTTCCAGTTTTGTTCTGAGACATACTGTTATGTGCAGCGCATAAACCGCTCTTTCCTCTAGCGAATTTCTCGCATTTCCAATCTCCTCCCCACGAGCAGCGTTTCCCTCCACCATGAGCCTTGCAGAAATCAGTGCTACCTTGCGCACTCTTCTCACACCCAAAAGACTTGCACCGTTTCCCACCACCGTGCTTCACACAACAATCAGTCCGCCCACGAGCGCTCTTCGTGCACCCTGCCACAACACATCTCTTCCCGCCACCATGAGCTACACAGAAACTCGTCCCACCGTGCACACTTTTAGGACAAATCCCACCTCCATCAAACATACAGCGTTTTCCTCCACCGTGTGCTTTACACAGCGGAGTACTACCTTCCGCTCCTTTTGTACATCCCGCAAATATGCAGCGTTTCCCGCCACCATGAGCTTTGCAGTAGTTTGTACTTCCTTGAGCACCTTTTGTACAACCTGAAGACTGACAACGCCGCCCACCACCGTGGGAAATACAAAGCCCAGCTTGTCCCTCAGCACTTCGTGTACAGTCTTCAATCCTACACCTTTTGCCACCACCGTGCTTGATGCAGAGCCCGGATTTGCCACGTGCAGCCTTAGCGCATCCCTCAGGGTACCCACACCGTCTTCCACCGCCATGAGATATACAGAAATCCGTTTTTCCTTCAGCGCTTTTTGAACATCCCAAGTGTTGGCATCTCTTTCCTCCACCATGGGCTTTGCAGAAAGTAGTTTTGCTCTCAGCACCTTTGTTGCAGCCTGATTTTTGACATCTCTGCCCACCTCCATGGCCAATGCAGAGCCCTGAAGCTCCTCTAGCTCCTTTCGGACATCCCATGAATTTGCACTTCTTCGGGTTGTTCGTCCTGTGCTGAGAAGATGTGGCAGATGCCGCCCTGTCAGAGAAAGGGCCTACAGAGAACTCTGACTCATGGCTCAGCTGTGAATTATAAGCATCAGTTCCAAAAATAGTGCTACAATCTTGCATTCTTGAAGGTTTTCTGACGTTTTCCGTCCTTGGGGCGAAAAGAAGCGATGGCATATATCCACCTGATCGCTTCGCAGATGTAGAACCCTCATCAACAACAGCTTGGGACACATTAGTCTCTGTATATGTCAACAATGAACAATTAAGTCCGCTGAAAGTATCCATAGTCACAGCGGGAGGACCAAGTTGCAGAATTGAATTACCCCCTGACGAGAGTTCCTGAACAATCCCAGAAGAAGCTGAGCCTTTGTTATTATTAACCCTGACATTGTAATAATACGAAGGCGGTGTTGGACCCAAACCGAGAACCAACCGGCAACCACCATCAGGACAATTAGAAACATCAGAACAAAGCTTATGGTTGTGGTGAGAGCTCCCCATTAATCTCCCTGCGCTGCTTCCAAGACATTTCAAGCTGAGAGCAGTATCACCGAAATTGTCAAGCTTTGCAATACCGTTGGCACGAGAGAAGTGAAGGACACTCTCGTTCAAATCCATATGAAGAAGACAGAAGGATACAAGAGGAGGAAATAGAGCCACAATACTTAGAGCACCTTGTAAAACTATAAACATAAAAGCAACTTAAGATATAACCATCTCCCACCACTGACAAATCCCCATGTGTCTGCCCTGTCCATCTTCAATAATGGAGGGTGGAAGAGAAAGAACCTTTCTGCAGCAGTTACAAAATCTCTGTCAGTAGAAAGCTAAGAAAGAAGAATAATCAAAAAGGCATTAGAGTCGCAGTTTATGGAGTTAAGAGATTCAAAGTAGAGACCAATAATTGGCTACAACTATGCCTGAAAAGGACCAAGTACCAACCAAAATGACTTATGTGGCCTTGGGTAAAAGTGAAACGTGAAGAAAAGATAAGATAAGATTGGTTTACAGAATAGTACACAACAAAACGCAATAATTTTTGTTACTCAAAATACTAAAAAGGTCAAAAGCAAAATCTGAATTATGTGAGAGATCATTAGACTTGAAAACTTAAGTCATAACCTTGAAAGTCAACCTTGTTTAATAAGTGGTAACAACAATGCCTCAGGATTTTCTATTGTAGATGAAGATCCAAACACAATAACAAGATCTAAGGAAATACTTAATTGTTTGAAAAAGAAAAACACACAACATGGTACCATCAAGATTCCGAATTTAAGTTTCACTATTTTCTAACTTTGCGGAAGAAGAACTAAATTCACACTTTATCAACAACAAAAAAAAGAACTAAATTCACAACAAAGTAGAAATTTGTGCAACAACAAATAAGAAGAACTAAATATAATCAATTCAATTTCTAAAAAATTTAACAGCTTGAAGGTGAAAGAACAAAACCCAAATCCAGAACAAAACCCAAATCCAGAACAAACCCTAAAAAGAGCATGAGACAATCAGAGAAACTAGCTGGAGAAATTCAAAAAGAAGAAAAAACAAGTTAAAAGTACAAACAAACCATGCATTCTGATGTATAATTTAAAACTAATCGATCAGTAATAAAAAGGAACAAAAATTACTAAAAGGAGAAATCAAAACCTGATGGATCTGAGAGACTGAGAAAGAGATTCCGTAAGCAGAGAAAAATCTTTGGAAATTTAGGGAAGAAGAAGAAACAAAAAGACTGAACACAGGTGTCGATATATAAGAGAGAGAGATATATAATTATTATTATAGAGCGTGGACGCATCAGGTCCTTCTCGTTTATAAACCGAGCGAGAGAGAGAGAATCCATCTGAATTACCCAAAATGCCCTCTGTCTCCGTCGATATTAACGGTTCTGATTGGATGACACAATGCTCTATTTTGGGAAATCTAATTAATTGCTTTTCGATGAAAACGACGCCGTCTTTTTAGGCAAAAAGTCTTATATACCCCCTTGTTTTCTGTTGATTCGAGTGCTAGTGATGATGTTGCGCCAAGTCACTTCTCTGATATAAGAAAGGAAAAAACGGATTACCGTCCTAGCCGGTCAAAACTGATTTGATGAAAACCGAAGTTTCTTTTCTTTTTCACAAACTTAATGATGGCATTTCATTAAACCTTTGTATTATTAAAAACAAACAGATTCCAGTATCCAAATGCGAAGCACTTGTGAAATATTGAACTTTTAAGTCTTTCATTAATTAATAGAGCATTTAAAGAAGTATTAAACTTTTTATCAACCAATTAATAAAATATTTTAAAAAACATTTACAAACTAGATGCTCTGTAAATGCTCTACTCTCTATGATTTAATATGAAATGTTTGGTATAACATTAACCTATAAAATATCAAAAATAATTTAAATAATTTTATATAACTAATTTAATTTGTTAAATAATATCAAAAAATTATGTTTATATTAAAGTGTAAATTTTATACTTTTAAAACTAATATTTACCATTATTTTATTTTATTTTATTAATTTTCAAATAGAAAAATAAACAAAAATATAATATAATAAATACAATTGAAGTAATGAAAAAAAATATTAAAAATTATATTATAAATATAACTATAGATCTAATATTTACAAATAAATATATTAAATAATTTTATATATAATCTTTCACAGCTATGTCAATCACTTAAACTGTATACATTAATGATTAATGAGATCATACAAATTCAACAGTATAGTGCTTCTGCTCTACTATCAGTTATACTAATCAAACCCTAAAAAATATATTTTACGCTTGTACTTACATCTAGATCTACGTGTATAGATCTATCTGTTAAAAAAAATTTGGCAAGTTTCTAATTAACTAAACATCGATTGTAATTTGTATACGTATAGTAGAAAACAAACACAAACACACATAATGTTTCTAATTTTGATTAACGGGAGGAAAATGGGAGTAGATGTGCCCTGTGAGGAAAAAGAAGTATGGACAAATTATTTAATTTATATTTTAGTACGGACCATTGTTTTATATATAATTGATATTGATTTATCATTTATGTCGTGGTGTGATAAAAATTGTCGCAACGCACCACACCACATAAGAAAAAGACTAATTGAAATTTGATTTTTATGTTGTTCGAAGAGGCAATTCCTATTACGTCAGCCAATGAGGTTCCTTGCAGAGTGGAAGAATCTTTAGTATTATTTTAATTATTTTGAATTATATATCAGAGGAAAAGTACGAAAATTAAAAAAGGAATCTTACTATTTTATTGTTGATTCGACGATTCCGTCAGCTTCGGCCTCAACTCTCTACGCGAACTTGCTGACGTCGACAATATTTTATACTTTATGTTATTTTAAATTATAATATACTACCCGCATATATGCAGATTTTAATTTAATATTTTATAATCGGTGAAACAAAAATTAATCTAAAAAAAAATTAGATCACCCGTGAAAATATATAATACATAAATTTAGAAATAAAATTTATGTTATTTCTAAATTATAATATATGGTAGAATGTGTATGTGGAAACACGAAAGCCCTGTTGCATTATTTTTAGACTATGTTTAGGTTTTGACTTCGTGTAATTGAGTTTACGGAGTTCGTTCGCATCGCATGCATACCATTTTTTTTTCCAGAAAGTTTACTTTTACCTTACTGTTGTCAAATCACTAAGCTCCTAGCTAGATGGATTTTATAATTAAATTTATTGGGAAAAAAGCAACAACAGGTGGTGTCGAAACAAAAAGATAACAACAGGCCCAAGTCCAGCCCAAGCCCTCACCTCACTGTGTTCTATTTGAAGCTGACAAATTTATAGAAAAGAAACAAAGAGAAGAAGAGAACCCAAAACGTAGCTTAAGCACACAATTTTTGTGAGTTTTCTGTTTCTAGAAACCTAAATCATGAAGAGGCGTTTAAAAAAAAAAAAAAAAGACTCATGAAGAGACACCACACAGCATAAACCTTGATTCTTGAAAGTTAGATGTATTTTTTTCATATCTTTAATCTCAGGTTCTCAAAAGTTGTATACAGTTGGTAGGAGGATGCTTATAAGATATATGGCTCTAATTGTAACGAATCGATGTATAGAGTAAAGCTCATCTTTACAATTACAAGTCTCAATTGCTTGTGCAGATTTTTGTTTGTTGTTTCATTAAACTTCCTCTACCCATAAAATCTCTCTACCAAAATTCACCCATCCAGATCCCAAAAAGTCTGGAAACAAAAAACAAAAGCAAGAATCTAACTGTTGTTAATCTGTTCAAAGTGCTGTCGATTTGCATGAAGTATGCCTGTAAAGAAATCGAAAGCATCTGTTCACATGTGACTTGAAGATATGTAGATAAGATAAGCCTTTGTGCAGTAACAACCAACCTAGCTCGAGCAACATTTCAAGTTCTTCAACATCATTTTCATCCCCACGAACTGTGGCTAGACTCGCTCTTGAAATCTTAGAGCCTATTGTTGGGGAAGTAGGATACCAATTTGGTTCACCAGGACTACTAAAAGGTGAGGAAGCACTAGAAAGGTAAAGATCCCCTAGGCTTATTACGAGAGTTTAGTCCTCCCGATTCACATAACCAAATACTTGGTGTGGGTTTCATCGCTCGCAAGGAGTATACAAACCCTAAGTTTTTTAGAAAAAGAAATTGGATTCATACATCTATTCATAATTGAATTTTTTCTTTCCATACGATCACCTCTCCTAATCAGGTTTGTTATGTTGAGAATTATCGCCGATCAGAGCCTGAGTTGTAGACCGTCGAAATCCTCCATGTCTCTTGCAAGCTATTTTTTCTTCTTCAACGCACATAAAGGCAAATGGATCTTTAAGTGAGATGATGATAAGAAAATAAAAAAGATTTGTAGCTTGAGTTTGGATTGGATGTAGAGCTTTATACGTTTAGAAAGTAAGAGGTGTTTATTGAACGGAAGGTGAAAAAAAGTATATCGTTTTGTGCTGTATTCTTTTTTTTACCTTTTAGGTGCATTTTGTGATTTTTGTTTTTTTTTAAATAAAAGATAATAATAATTTTAAAGTGTGCATTAATTGATTCACTATTTTTAGTTTAATGTTATATATGTTATATATAGTTTAATGTAAACTCTATTTTTTTTTGTCAGCAAGAATTATATATATATATATGATCCCACAAGATTTTACATAGTTTTTCAACGGCTACGATACCACAGCAGTGATCGGTCGCTAATCCAACGGGAGTAAACAAATGACGTACAAAGTCCCGACATAGCTATGTTAACTTTTCTGCGACCTCTCCATTTCCAGTAATATCATCCCTCTTGTTTTCAAAATTCTTTTAGTCTAATGGACAAAATAAAAAAAACAAAAAAAAACCAAAGCTTCATTTTTCATCTTCTTGAAAAACCTAAATTAAAATTGGGGAATGATAAATTAGGGAAATAAAAGGGAAGATTAGTAAGTTCAGTGGGCATTGTGAGAAAAAAACCACTCCAAATCCGTTTGAATTAACCAAACCAATTAATTTAATTTCATAAACAAATATCAAACAACATCACGAGTGGAAAAGAGATTGCCGGTTACCTTTCTCATCGGAGGAACGGAAATGGCGGTGACGGCGAAACGGAAGCTCTCTGATGGTCCTCTCGACGATTTGGTGGCACTCATTCTGCATTCATCGGATTACCGTAGGCGTCAGAGAGAACATGACACAACCTATCATAGAAAATGACGCAATACCATGTTTAAGTATTGAAAGATCCAGTTTCGTACGTGAAACCCATCTTGTCCCTGAATCATATTTCATGTATGATTCCGATTGATATCTATTTCTGTACTGGTTAAAGCAAAAACCTGGAAATGAGTACATAGTAGAGGAGAAAAACAGAAAAGATTGAAGCTGGTTGGAGGTCATATTCGAAACCAGATGATACATTTAATCTGCTGGCCATATGGAGTCTGCGATTTGATTAGTTCGTGTAAGATATTACACGGATGAGACAAAGAGTTTTTCCTACTCTCTCCGATGAATGTTTATCAAAAGGAATATACAGAAAAATGCAAAGCTGAAAAAGATAAAGAACATTGTTGCTTTGGTGGTAATATACTTAAATAGATTGATGTACGCTAAGATATATAAAATACCGAGAGAAAAACCCGAAGAGTGTGAAATTGATTGCCACATGTAAAAAAAGTTTATTAATGGAGACGAAGACCAATACAAAGATAAACGAAATCTTTGCGTATGAGACTTTAGAGTTAACTTCCGGATGTGATATCACTAAAGTCTCATACGCAAAGACTTCGCTTATCTTTGTATTGTTTTTTATCTTCATTAATAAACTCCTTTGACATGTGGCAATCAAATTCACATTCTTCGGATTTTTCTCTCGGTATTCCATATATTTTAGCGCATATCAATACTTTTAAGTATACTACCACCAAAGCAACAGTGTTCTTCATCTTTCTCAACTTTGCATTTTTCTGTACACTCCTCTTGTTAAACATTCCGGCACAAGAACATCAGAAAGCGTAGGAGAAACATTTTGTCTAATCTGTGTAATACCATACACGAACTAATCAAATCGCAGACTGCATATGCCCTAGCAGATTAAATGTTTCATCTGGTTTCAAATAAAACCTCAAAACAGTTTCAATCTTCTTCTGTTTTCCTTCTCTACTATGTAGAGATTTTCAGGTCCTTACGTTAACCAATACATAAAAAGATATCTATCGGAATCAGACATGAAGTATGATTCAAAGACATGATGAGTTTCACGTACGAAATTGGATATTTTAATACTTAAACACGTTATTGCCTTATTTTCTATGATAAATTGCGTCCCGCTCTCTCTCAGACGCCTACGTTAATCCGACAAAAGCAGAGTAAGTGCCCCAGTCCTACTGGTGTATTTTATCCAACCACTTATTTCCACTATCTTCCGTAATATATTGATAGTCATCGCCGGAAGTCAACTTCTTCCTCCCCACCGGAGCTTTGTAACATCCCGATCCAATAGTGAGGCCCGTTCAAAATTTCAAAAGCGAATGCCCAAATGAAATTGTTAAACCCTATTCTTTATTGAAACTGTAAACCCCAAACAGTAACAGTGTATGTATCTCCCTCTCTACTAGAAACCCTAGTCGTGAGAAAAACCAAAGAAAAAGAGATCAAGGGAGAAAGAGAGACAGTTACTTGAGAGATACCGGGAGTGAATGAGATGATTATACACCGCCACCTCCCGACCGCCCGCTCTCGCTCGAGCCCTCGCCCGCCCCTTGTCGCCACGCTCGAGAGGATTATCGTGAGCTTGTTCGACCTTAAATGTAAAAAACAACAACAATTGACCTGTCTGATAATGCTTTCATCAATCAGGCAAGAAGAATGCTGAATCCAATAGTGTTTTTATTTACCTTTAAGAAGAAGAATGACTCCTATTTTTCCCCTATTTAGGCAAACATATGTTTATGATATATTATTCAAGCACAACACATTTAAAAACCAATCTACTTAACAATCCAAATAACTTAGTCCAGCATTAATAAATAGGTAATTATCTTTGAAATGGATCTTGTCTTGTGCAGACGACGAGACAAGCAACCACCACCGCCACGGTTACTCCATTGATTCTCGTGCAGTTTCTTCATCTCTCGAGTGCAGATTTGCCACTTCATGATCCTCACAGGTAGCTAGAGGTGAAGAGATTTGGTTTGCAAGTCCGGTCGGATTTAACTTGATCCTTTTATTCTCTGCAAAACCCTGGCTAAACTGTATAATTTCTGAACTCTGATTCTGACCCACGAGACTGAAGTATCCCGTATCCTCATCGAAGGATCTTCTAACTATAGCAATGCGATCAAAATCCTTACCAAGCTCAGCCTTGTACAAGTCATTGTACCTTATGTAGATAATTGCATTTTTGGCATTGAGTCCGTCATCATTAGGAGTCACATCTATGGCCACGTTCACAATCTCCAACAAGTTGGAGAGACCACAGTCCCTACCAGTGGTGGCAACAGCAAGTTCCAAATATAGACGAATCCAGTCATTGTCTTGCAGCTCTGATTCCTTCACCTGACCAAAGGCAAAACATATTTGTTCATCATATGATGAAGCTGCCACCGCCAATTGTGTGTCTGAATCTTACCAGGTAACAATTTTCAAAAGGATTCTCTGGCGGCCACTCAGGCAAGCTAGTACCTAAATACATGGCTCCTTTGCCATGGCTTGTTTCCCCTATACAAAGAGCAATTGAGTTGAGATGATTTCGTTGTATACAAAAGGAACAATTAATGCAACCATATTTTACCTCAGATTCTTGCAATATTGCACCTCATAATAAATTTGCCAAACTCTTCTTCTGATACTTTAGTCTGAAAAGTTTGAAGCGAAGAGCTAGTAGCTAGATCCATTGCATCCAAAGTTATGTAGTAAGAGCCAACAGCTGAACCCGTCGAGACAATGTATTTCTTTACGCGAATGAGTTGAAACTTTGTACCCTGAAATCAGAAATTGATTGTAGCATAGTATATAGAGCATGTGGATACAAAACCAAAAAAACAAAACAAGAGTTTTGACCTGCAGCAAATTGTAACGATGAAGGCCCATCCTAGCATACAGGAGGACTCTGCCAGGACAAGGAAACCGTTTATTACAGATCCTTTCCTGTAGCTCGAGCGTAAAATTACTACCTTTGAGATCGAACACCTATTAGCAGATGCAAATAATCAGAGCAGAATTTTAATGGATCAATCTCTTAAAAATAAGGAAGATGGAAGAATTACACCGCATTTCTCCAGTAGTTCATTAGAGGCCTTGATCCCATCAGAATGACTCTTGGTATCCAAAAAACCGCTGATCATCTTATCGTCTCCCTCCTCAAGATAATTTAGGTTTAGGTTTTATCCAGAAGTTCATTATATATCATCCCCTTATCCATCCGGCCCACTCATTTTATAGGCTTTAGTTGGGCCTTCACAACCCAATCTCTCAGTCATTTTGTTTTTTTTTTCTTATTCTAAAAGAGTCCTCGGAAACAATCAGAAATTAATCGACGGCCATACATGCAGAGTGCGAATAAGTGCAATTCATGCTCAAATTCAATTGTTGTGCTGCATCATACATGTACTAAACTTCTTGTGCTGCATCATACATGTACTAAACTTCTTGTCTAATATATAGACATACTTTGTATTTTCGGTTGATTCATACAAATCGCATAGAGGCGCTAGTTAGCCGTTAATTATTTGATGATTCGGATGCCACGTAAGAAACGACGTCGTTTCGGTTTAAAAGTTCTCTTATGAATTTAACACAAAACGACGTCGTTCGTATTAAAAATTTTTTTAAATATATTATATTTAATATACTTGTGGCATCCGTAGTCATCAGTGTAAAATTTTAAAGCCAAAACGCAGCTCAAGCACACAATTTTTGTGAGTTATATGAATTTGAGTTTCTGTGAAAAATAAAAACCGATATCATGAGAAGACTCCAATTGGAAACCACATAACATAAACCGCAATTCTTGAAAGTTAGATGTACATTTATTTAATTTCTTTAAAACTCAAAATAATCCAAAAAATGGGCTGCCCAAAGCTTGTAAGCTTTTATAACAAATTTTGTTTTATATGCTCTAATTGTAAGGGAACGATATATAGAGTAAAGCTTATATTTGCAATTACAAAGTCAATGCTTTTTGCAGTTTTTTGGTTTTTGTTTTTAAATGATCTCACAACTAAAACGATCGTGAAGCTCGTTCAAAACTCAGAACGACCTTGTTCCTTCAAAATCTCTCTACCCATCAAGATCCCACCAGCCCTTTGTACCGAGCGTACGACATTATGATCACAAACAAGATTGCACAAAATGTCCCCGTCAGGCTCACGACCTGCAACAAAAGACCGATGTAGGTTAATCCTGATGTTTTTTTTTGCTTTCTTTATCAAGCGAATCAAGATTTGGTTCCATACATATTTGAACATGTATCCATGGCTATCGTTCCAAGTGTATGGAATGTTCATCCCGAAAATTCCAGCGACAAGAGAGTACATTGATAAGCAAACGGTTCCAGAACTTAACACAAGCTCCAACTGCACGATTTTGAAGATGATCAAGAAGAGAAGCTCAAGAAGATGATAAACAAAAAAAACAAGCTTCGAGCCTTCGACTTCCAACATTTACTTACCTGAATCAGTTGATTACGATGATTGTCTAGCTGCAAAACAAAATTTTATGATTATAGGTTTTAGATTCGGATAGTTTGAAAATTCAGATTTCAAGAACAAATGTGAAAAAGAAGATTAGAGGTAGAGGATTCGTTACCTGGATGTTAATGTAATCCTCTGTGTCATCGATATACTCACGTAGCTGCATCAAAATCAAAAATTGAGAGATAAAAAAGTCTGGGCCAATTAACAGGAAACAAAAAAACAAAAACAAAAAAGCAAGAATCTAACTGTTGTTAATCTGTTCAAAGTGCTGTCGATTTGCATGAAGTATGCCTGTAAAGAAATCGAAAATATCTGTTTTTAGACTTCGCATGTGACTCGAAGATAGGTCGATAAGATAAGCCTTTGTGCAGTAACAACCAACCTCGAGCAACATTTCAAGTTCTTCGACATCATTTTCATCGCCACGAACTGTGGCTAGACTCGCTCTACTTGCTCTTGAAATCTTAGAACCTATTGTTGGGGAAGTAGGATACCAATTTGGTTCACCAGGACTACTAACCGGTGAGGAAGCACTAGAAAGTTTCCTTGAAAGGTAAAGATCCGCCATATCATCGTCATCATCCAGCAATTGTTCGAGCTCATCTCTTACCTGCAAAAGGTGATGAAGCTTCTTAATTCTTTCTTTCTGTTACAAATTTTAAGAGACATTGTTGTCTTTCTAAGCAAATACTCATAAAAAATAAGATACTTGCTCACCTTTTGAACCCGCGCTGTCAACCGAGTCATGGCACTCTTCAATTTCCGAACCCTATCCAAATTACGGCTACTAATCTACAAGATGAACGTACAAAATGCTGTTAAAATTGGATCACTGGTGATGATAAACGATTAAGTATTTACCTTTGAGGTAAGCTCATCCAACGCAGGATAAGCAGCTGTTTCTAATTCTGTTGTCCTTGCAGCTAAGAAGCTACAGATTGCTTCTAAAGCAACTTCCAGCGCCCGAAATTCAAATGGGGATTCTGTAATTGCAACAAGCAGTCATTTCAATATATCAAAAGGTTAAACGAGATCAGGGTTATTAAATAGTCATAAAAAACGACACAATTTCACAGATTTTGAAGGTTTTAAAAATAGCCAAATGTCTGTGGGGGATAGTACCATCTTCTTCACCAGTATCACCATCATTCTGTGCACCTGAGCTCTCTTTTCCATCTCCTTGTCCATGGCGTGCTTCATTTCCAACAGGCAAGCGTCTTTGAAGCTCCTCTACAACGGGAATAACATTTTCATCTGATGGATCCCGAAGCAAAACCTGTCATAAGTCCAGTATTACTACAAGAAGAGATAAGGTACATCTTCATTGACAATCATCGAGCTGAGACATGAAAAAACCTTATTTACGGAATGCTAAACCATAATTCTCAAAGCAATCCATAGTGCCAACTAGATAAAAACCTAGATGAAGATTGTAATTTTTGTTTTAACACTAGCTTACTTTGAACAAAACTGAAACTAGCCAAATTTTGTCAAGGTTAGTCTCAAGTTCCTTCCACAGTGTCAGTAATATGAGAAATTGGCAACAAGAAAGTACCAAACTCCAACATGAACCTTTGGAAATCAAAATCGAATCTATCTACTGCAAAACACTAGAAATCTAAGTGACTGGGAAAACGAATCAAAGAGAAAACTAACCTCTTCGGAAGTGATAATCGCCTTGATGTGCTGCATCAGCACACCACAAAAAAAAAAACTAATCACACTATGAAACAAAAAAAAAAACCGCAGAAACCACGAATGCCTGAAGAACAAAATAGATGAAACCTAACAATCCCCACCTCCAAATTCAGCACAATGGCTCTCTCTCGGCCAAGAATAGTGGATGGGTAAGAGAGATTCGGGTCGAGAATCCGGAGATCGCGAGCGTGGATCTGGACACGGTGCATGATAGCATACTTGTCGACATCGAGCGGCGTACTCTGTCCCGTCGCGTCTATAAGAACCCAATTCCGCGACGATTGAGGCGTCTTCTTCTTCACTGTCACAACCGCCGAAGGATCCGCCAAAACCACGTACCCGTTATGCGCCATGTCTACAAAAAGTCCTCACCGTCCAATTCCACGCCGTCTGAAAATTCAGCACCAGCATGAACAAAAAACCTCGCGAACTCACCAAATTTGAAAAGAGAAAAGAATCTGACCTTTTTGCTCAAGTGTTCATGCGAATTCTACGGAGAAAGTAATACCCTAGTGGATTCAGAAAAGCGAATTTTCGTTCTGTCTGCTCCTTTTTCATTAAAAGATTTCGCAAATCTTTCTTCCGAGCTTTTTAGGTTTGGTTTGTGTGTTTGCCGGAGAGTTTTTACTGTTTCAGACAGAAAAAAGGAAAAAAAAAAAGGAAAAAGGGCAAACGTGACTAAATTCTGTTAAGAGGTGAAACTATTTTCAAATCTAACCGACGATAACCGAAATAAACCGGTAATGATTTTCCTGCTTTCCGGTAGGTCTGTGCATTTTGTATCAGATCAACCGACTATATTATTCGGATATTTTGGGTTAAGATAATTTATATTATTCGTTTGATTCATGATAATTTATTAAAACGAACAAATCAAGTAATTATCCAAGAGTAAATAAAAATTTAATAATATATAACATTATCTTAGATTACACAAATAGAGTGAAGATTACTTGCAATGAACCGAAACTAGTAACCATCTCTTTTTCACATGTCACTATGCTGAATCCGTTTGGAGATATACCTACTTCCATGCTTTGTGACCCTCTTATCCCTATTGAAGTTAAATTTAGATACTTGTTTGATATTCACCAAAATATTTTTTTTGCCTAATTACAACGAGTGCTTCCTTTTTTGGATAATGTGGAGAATATGGAAAAGCGAAAATGATCTATTGTTTAACCGTATTGATATCAATGCCATGGACACCTTTACTCGGGCATCTGACGACTCCAAAGAATGGATTTCAAATGTGACCGGAGTATCTACTGGAGTGCGTCAAGAACAAGGACAACACAGAAGTTGTATTGCATCATGGAAACAACCTTTGAGAGGCTGGATTAAATGCAACTATAATGCCTCTCATCGTACTGGTGTAGATGAATCAGGATTAGGCTGGATAATACGAAACTCCAATGGATTCTTTTTGGATTGCAGAATGGGCAAATTTCAGGGACATATAACAGTCGAGGAATCTGAACTTTATGCACTCTTATCGGCATTACAAACAACTTGGGCTTTGGGTTATAAGAAAGTTGAGTTTGAAAGAGACAACATCAATATCAACCGATTTATCAATAGAAATGGGCATAATTTACGTCTCAATCATTTCATCCAAGAAATCCATAAATGGCAAAGCATGTTCGATGACACACTTTTTACTTTCCGTAGTAGAGAAGCAAATATCGGTCCATATATTTTAGCCAAAAAAGCTGTCATATGTAACAGTCAGTGGTCATTGTACTATGTATGCCTTGATTTTATTAAGCTTGCTGTATACAATGATTGTAATTACGTTAACTAATAAAGGTAATTTAGATGGCAAAAAAAAAAAAAGAACCGAAATATCCAAACCACAAAAACCCAAATCTGACATATTTGATTTTTTATAATTACCAGAAATTCGGTATTATACTCGTTTTTAAAGATATTTCAAATGAGGATAATAACTATATCTATACTATATGAAAAAGCAGCTATTTGAAGCTCTTCAGTTTATCCACCTCAGCTTTTTAAAAATTAAGGAGAGGATGCCATGTCAGCTTATAACCAAATTAACAATGAACAAGTTCTATTCTAACACATTAGATTAAAAATCGTTTCACCGTGTATCTCTTCACCTTCTCTCAAAGTACAATTTTAATCTTCCGTTCCAATGCTTCTCGATGATAAATGGATACTTCCTTATTTTGAAGACCGGTGAACAAGAGGAACTCGATGAAGATGTGTTCGATCCCTATTCGCGATCGATCGAGTGTGGATTCGCCGTACAATTTCTTCGAAGCAATGAATAACTAAATCAGAGGTCCACATCGCATGTAACAAAATAGGTTCCCTGAAATTTTTAAAATTCTTCAAATACGTTTATGTGTTGTTCGATTACCGTTTCCTGATCATGTAGATCACTGGGAGCGTCGGAGCTGAAGCTAATACTGTTATACACAGAGGTTGGTGTGATCTGGCCCTCCCCGCCGTCTTCTGTCACCAGCCAAGAATCAGAAGTCTCCTCCAACAATATTGATCAGGGCAGAATCAATGGTGGAGATCGGATCCCACAAGGCGAGATCCAAAGACGAAAGTTTTCTACGGGTAAGACACGAGTCTCTTATGTGTCTCTTCCTCTCTAGCAGTTAAAAGCCTCCTTTTGTCTTTCAAAAAATATTCTACTTGGCTTGAGATTCATGTAAAAAGGAGAGACTTAATTCCCGCGAAATCGATGCCAAAATTGTTGTAATCACATTGGGTTATTAGCATGTTCGATTCTGTGATTTATCAATGACTTTAACAAATGATTGTTTCAATTTGTGTTCATCCATGACTGCAGGCACAAACCATAGAGTATCTTTAAGCAAATTCATAATGCATAAAGTGAAGGAGGTCGATGTAGCATACAGATTTGATGATCTAAAGGGTCTGGTAACATTATGTTAACTATTGAGGGTAATAAGGCTTAAAATTTTAGATTGTCTCTTAAATTTCTATAGCTCCAAAATTTAATTAGATAACATTTTTAATTATTACATTATACAAAAATGGGATAGAAGTCATCCTCTGTTTAAATGTTTGGCGATGTTTTTACATAAAGCATCCTCTGTTCCAGGTTTGTTGTTGAAGATAGAAAATGAATAAGAAAAGATTACCCAAGGAGGATGTGAGCTGACATAGAAAGTTCGCTCTCGGGTTTATGTCGACAATTATAGGTAATTTGTTATAGTTTCTCTATAGTTATCATCCCCTGCTTTAGATTTTATCTTTTTATCTTAAGCTGTTAAGCACGTAGATTTATTTAGAAAGATTTAAAAATAATTAGGAGGAAAAGTACTAGATTTACCTCCCTTGGTCATGATTTGGCTGCCTTATTAGATTATGGCAATTGATCAGTATTAGACACATCTCAAGAACTGGTTGCGTTTATATAGTATTAACCAATGCCAACGTTTGACTAATTAATAATGGTCTCGAGCAAACAAGTTGTACTTATTATTTTCAAGAGCAAATGAAACAAATAGCAACAAACAAGTCGTATTTTATGGTTTCTTATTGTATGATCTAGGGAACTAACATTCATAATTTGTTTGTATGTTCAATATAAAAGCCAAAAAGCGCATCAGTGTTGGTTCGAACACTACGAGGCCCAAGTCTCGATCTGTGAGTGTATTTCCCTACGCAATTGACAACAGTCTCATATAGATTAGGAACAAAGAGGAATCTGTCTCACATTCACCAGATTTAGGTATGACATAAGAGTTATATAAAAAAATTCCATATATTTTTATCTATCTCAGTAGAGGCTATATCGATTGATATCGTATTGGAAGATTAAGATGACGAAGATATGGGAATGCAATTTCAGACAATGGATTATGAGGATGAAAATACATGAATGCAATTTAAGACAATCCAATGCTCTCAACTTGCACCAGGCTCGGTGATGAACCAATCAACTCCAAAGATTCAGAAGAATGGTCGGAAAGTTTCGATAGATTTGTGGCACCGGCCTGGACGAGAGTATGTCTTTTACTGCTTTGAAAGGATACAACGAGGAATAAGAAGCAGAGTATGGATCGGTGAAGATGAGACAAAGATGCCTGGGTAAATCTCGGATTTATCATTTTTCCGGTTAGAGAAGCGTCGGAGAAGGAGATAGCTCTCGGTTAGGCTGGGCTCATGTAGTTTTACTATATCATCTTTTCATGCTCCTCCTGCACATGTAAAAGTAAAGTTCATTTCTATTGTACTGTGAGTATCAATCATGAAACGTTGCGATTTCACTTATGTCACATGAACTCTTATCGTGTTCATTAATGTAGATTATTAGACAATATAGACTAAAGATTGACTAACTTGGATCTTTAGTTTATATTGTCTAATAATAATTAAAAAAACTTGGATCAGATTGCGTGTGTTTGATAGACATCACTTTTGCAATTGCTAGAGTTGGAAAATAAACTCAATTTAATATATATAAACCTTTTCAGAAGAATTTATTAACTCTTTTCTGAATATATTTTTTTTAAATGCTAACTCTTTTCTGAATATTTTTTTTTTAAATGTCAATGTTGAAAATAGTAACTCTAAGATTAAAAAAAATAGATATCCACCCCGTAAGTCATATAAATACCAATTTAAAAAATAGATTGACCGTTTAAGAAATAATCATAAAAAATAAAATAAAAATTAATCTCAAACGATAGGATGTAATAATATAACATTTCACAAACGTCAAAATCGTACATTAAAAAATAAATTATAAAAATAAATATTAAAAAACGGATAAAATATTATAAATTTTTTTTTAAACAATAATATAAAAAAAAATATTTTGACACAGTAGCACGTAGCTTGGGATAACCCCTAGTAACTATAATACTTATAATTTCGGATTATTAACAAAAGAAACTGAAAAATAAGAGAGATTCACAATTTCCTTTTTATTCCTTTTCCCCAACTTGCATGCATATTTATAATTTTTCTTTTTTAGTTAAAAAAATAAAAATAGAATCCATGGATGAATCAGATCCTAATGCTCAAGGAATGTTTCAAGTCGCCCACATGGAGAAGATGCTTTCCCAACGCAATTTTCCTCTTCCCGATCTCATCAACAACACTCAAATCTTTACAGATCTCAACCTTAAACTTCACCACCGCTTCTTCCATCTTCCCCAAACGAATCTTCTCAAACCCTAAAAGATGCTTCCTCGGCGATCCGTGAACCGCCGGTGGCGTCGTGAATAGGAACACCGTCTGAATCCCTTCTCTATCTCCGCCGTTCCTTACCTTAATATGAACCTCAAACGCCGATCCACCGGAGACAGCGTTCTCGCAGTGCGGTCCGATCGCGTCCAGCGATTGACATTCCGAAGATCGGCAAACGTGATTCTCTTCTAGTCGGAGAGAAACGAGCCGTGGTGCTTTGACCAAGCTGTGGCTAAATTTGGTGTAGCTGAGGCCATCTCCGAAGGCGTAAACTGTTTCTCCGGTGTAGAATCGGTAAGTCCGACCCGGATACCCGTTTGATTCATCCGGTCTCATGTTCATATTCGTCATCGGAACTTTCTCCACATACGATTGTGGATACCAAGTCATCGGCAATCTTCCACCTTCAAAACAGAGTTTCATTGGTTTAACCTATCGAAATTGCAATTACAAAGACAAGAGTCTTCTTACATGGATTATAACGGCCAAAGATGACGTCAGCGATCGCGTTGCCGCCGGCTTCTCCGGGATAACCAACCCACAAGATTCCGGCGATCTTCGCATCATTCTTAGCGAAGGTAATGTCGAAACCTCCACCGGACATAATAACCAGCAAGACCGGTCCTTTTGCTGCTTTAGCCACTTGGGTCACAAGGTCTTGCTGTTTTCCGGGAAGATTCAGATCGACTCGGTCGCGGCTCTCCGCCTCGATCGATTGATCTGCACCGATCACGAGAACTGTCGCATCTGCAGCCGCCGCTAGTTTCGTGGCGGCAGCTATATCCGCCACCGCGCATGCTACATTGGAACAGCCTGGTAGGTATGTTGTTGATACAGTCCCGGCTAATCCTTGAAGTGGTGTTGTGTATTTGCACGGCGTGCCTTCGTAGTTTCCGATCATCGTTTTGGTGACATTCGCGTTTGGTCCAATCACGGCTAGCGTTTTGATCGCTTTAGGAGAAAGCGGTAAGGATCCAGTGTTTTTTAGCAGGACAATGCCTTGTCTCGCTGCTTCTGCGGCTAGCTCTTGATTCGCAGGCGTGCAAACGTCTTTAGGACCCAATCCGCCATAGATCTGCTTCTTCGGATCTCCATCGAAGAATCCTAAACGCATAAGAGTCAAAAAGTTGTTCGAAATTGCTTTGTCGATAGCTGCCTCCTTCACCAAACCCTCCTTAACCGCGTCCTCTGTATACTGCCCCAAGAACGAACCACAGTTCAAGTCCAAACCTGCATTGATAGATATAGCTGCAGCTTCCGCTGGAGTCTTGGTATAGTGTTGGTTCTTATACAACACCTCAACCGAATCACAATCCGAAACAATGTACCTATGAAATTAGAAACGGAAAACTCAAAATCAGAACTGAAACCTTTTCAAAATTCAACACGAAAAAAGGTTTTAACCTGATGATCGCATCAGATCTTTACCCGTTTAACTTCCATTCACCGCGGATAACACCAGAGAGCAGATCAGGATCAGCGCATGTCGGTTTACCGTTAACTTGATTGTACGAACACATAACACTCGCCACATTCCCATCAACCACACAGCTCTTGAACGGTGGTTGATACGTATCATCCATATCCTGCTGATTCACCTACTCCAACAACACAAACACACAAAAAGCAGTTAGTACAAACACTAAGAATGTCATTGGTCCAAACAATATCAAACCCGTGGCTGTGCATTCTAATAAACACAGAACCTGAAGCAAATTAACCAAAATTTAGTACTAACAGATCACAACGAACAAATTGAACAACCACACCAAAAACCAAACTGAAATAAATTTGGCTATACTTAAGTGATAAAACTTCATAGCAAATCATCCGAATACCAAAATAACCGAACTATGAATCATCCGAACCCCCAACCTAATCAAACACACTCCAAAATTTGACAAAACAATTAGTAACAAAACACTGAAAATGTATTGTTTGTTTTTTCATTAGATTAACGGTTTTGAGTCTTTACCACGGCGTTGAAATTGTAACGTTCTATGCCTTTCCAATTATCGACGTCGTAAGCAGTGTAATGTTTGCAGCAGGCGGCGACTTTGAGGCGGTTAGCATCGCTGCCGTCAGTCTCTTGAAGACCCTTAACGTATCCCGAAGCATACTTGCTAGAAAGCAATGGATCTTCTCCGGGAGTCTCTTGTCCTCTTCCCCATCTCGGATCTCGGAATATGTTCACATTCGGTGACCAATACGTTAATCCGGCTAATCCCACGTTGTACATAGCCCTCGCTTCCGTCGACACAACCTTGACAAAACAACAAATATTGTCATCCAAAAATAACTCTTGTGTATCCATCCAATATAATGTAACCGAGCCGATATGAAATTGTTCTGAGAAACCCAAATTTAATTCCTTAATCAACGAAAACATAAATCGATTTAGGTTTGTATTTTGTTCATATCCGAATAAACCGAAATCGAAACCGATTAAAAATCTTCTAAAAAGTCCCTAAGGCTGAGAAAGATATATTTTTGAAAAGAACCGAAGCCGTATCAAAACTAACCGAAACCGAATGGTATTCGGTTTTTATATTTCATAGGAAAAAAAATGAACGGAAACTGAACCAGGAATTATAATCATGGACACTGAAAACACTAAAATGTGGAGAAATTCCAGTGTTGGTTAAAAGTACGAAGACGACGTCGTATAACGTGTTGAAAAGTGTTTACTTGTACCAAACGAAAGAGAGAAACAAAAAAAGAGAGGCCCAATAACTCTGAGATATTTACATTATCCAAAAAGAGAAAGAAAATCAAATTTGTTTACCTTGCCAATGGCTTGAAACAGAGATACGTTGAAAGAAGCGGCGGTGAGTATGACCTGAGGGAAGCTCGTAGCGCCGGGAACTTGCCCGGAAAAATGCGTGCCAGGTCCGATGTAAGAAACGCCGTGAAGTGCTTCCGACCACCATTCATACGTCGGAATCCCAAGCCGAGTAACGCCGTTAGATTTACTCACTAAATACCCGATCTTTTCCTGCAACGTAAGTCTCGCGACCAGATCGGCGACTCGGTATTCGATCTTCAAAACGGTATTGCAAAATCCATAAGCGGCGAGAGATGGGTTTCCGGCGACGTCGCATGCGAAAACCGGTGAGGATTGAGCGTTTGATGAATCTGATAATGAGAGGAAGAAACAGAGAAAGATAAGAAAAACAGAGGACGGTACTCTGTTTCGCCTTGTTAGTGGAGAAGAAGACCCCATTGTGCTGTGTTTCGATTCTTGGGATGTTTTTTTTTTTTTGGGTTTAGTGATGCTATTTATATAGTAATAAGCTACTACGCTCACTGAATAATCTGTGGTTTGTATAAATAATATAGGATTGCATTATTACTTTATTATAATTGATTTTTTTTCCGCCTACGAAAATTGAGATTATGTAAAAAGATGATACGGTCTTCGAGGAAAGAAATAATGATACGGACCATACGGTTTATAATGTGGACAGCGTTAGGATTTATGACCTCTGTTTTCATAGTATTTGTTAAATCTATTTTACTTAAATAGCTTTTAAAATAACGAATTTAGCATGCCCGTGGGTTTTGGAAGTCCATTTATTCAAGTTGTTTATCAAATCGTTTATTAATATTTTTGTATTAAGAAGTTCTGGTTCAATTCTTAAAATGATGCAATTTTTATATATTAACTAATGGAGGTAAAGTTAAAATAAAATCTTGAACATAATGCAAATTAAACCGTTCATCGTAATCGTGAATTTTTGTATAACTGAAAAGTTATCATAATTTGTATCAACGTTTTAAAAAAAAAATGCGTGTGGGTTTTAACTTGTAGCTTTACACATAAGTGCACATAGAATATTCAACATAGTATAAATTTACTTTTTTGGGTATAAAATAAAATGTAAGTATATATATTCTTTTGAGTATACAATGTTTCAGGCGACCCCATATCAAAATTTGATTTATGCTTTTTCAAAACTACGAAAGATTCGATATTTTGGTATGTGTATTCTTCAGGTCCAAAACCGTATGGATTTTTAACTGGTGAATTATCTGTGTTTTGTTAATATTTATATATAATTTCGAAATACTTTATATTAATTTTCTAGCTCAAATTCGATTTTCTGTCATTTGTAAACTAATTAATTGTTCTTATTCTTTACATGGTGTAATAATCTTAATCTTTATAACATGTGATATATTCACTTTGATTAAAAATGAACTAAAGTTATTAATAATCAATTCTAACTATGTTTTTCTTAAAAAAAATTCTGACTATGTTAATAGGAAGTTGTGCACAACAAACACACATTTTTTAATTAAAACGAAATGCCTAAAATCTACCATTAACCAACTTTTTATATATTTTATTTTTTGGGACAAATTAATGGTATTTAGTTATTTACGGTGGGGAAATTTCTAATTTTCGTAAAGGAGAAAAAGAAAAGAAAGGAATCATAGATCCCAATAAGCGAGAGTGTTTGGTAGTGACCCGTGACGGTGTCGTATTATTTGTCAAATGGTCTCGAGCTTCAAAGTGCAAGTTGCCTTCTTTGTTTCGAGTCCGTGAATCTTAATGGGTTTCACTCTCCCCAGTTGTTTTTATTTTGTGTGACAGTCTGTCTCTTTAAGGTTCTCTCATGCGCGTGACTCACTCACATTTTATATATATCTTTTTATTTTTTTTGATGTCATTATATTAATTTATTTACACTTAAATTTAACACAAATGACACCGTTTAAATATTTTAGTTAATTTGATGACAAAAAAATAAATAAATAATTAATAATTAACTTGATAGTAGTAGAGTGATTCAATATTTCCAAAGTATGTAGTAATAAAAGAATCTTAAATCCTAAAACCGAAAACCTATAGTTACTTTGTAGTGTAACATCCTTTTTTCTTTCTTAGTTTCCCCAACTAGCTAAGAAGTTGATTTGACTCATAACATATGATTAAGGCAAATGTTTGTACTTTTTAAAATAAAGAAAATAAAAATAAGCACCACTTGGATTCATCTGATTTTTATTGGTCAGTGGTGGTATCATCGGTTGGGTATAGGACATAGATCGAGTTTCACCAAAAGCGTTTAAATAAAAAAAGATATATATATATATATATATCGCAGCGTTCACAAAAAGATTGTAAACTCTAAAATATGGAGTAATTGATTTTAGGTTTGAAATATTTTAGCTATCCGAAAAGAAGGAACGAAAATGAGTCTAATTATGGACATTTTATATATTAGTCTGAAGTAAAAGTGCGAAAAGACTAAATTCCCACACAAAAAATATATTTTGTTTTCTATATATTTACAAGATATTATAAACTTAAAATATGGTTAACTTAACCGATTAATATTAGGCTGAAAAAGTTATGTCGAATTTGAATTTGAATTTGAATCACAGAAACAAATATTTATAAATAAAAAATATCGTTCTTGTACGTACCCAACAAAAGAAATTATACTGAGGCAAAGTTCAAAATTATATGGATATTTATCAACTAAGCCATCGAATTCCACATATAGCACATATGATTGATTGAGAAAAACAAAAATTATGGAGCAAGGTCAAATCTTTGCGTTTTGCATTACTTTCACCGACAAATAATGGGGTTTATATGTGTCTTCAAAACATTGTCAAAAACTGATTCAAGATAGAAAAAAATTTCGTTTTTTTTTAAGAAGATTGAATATATAATCCATCCGTTATAAATTGTTTTCTACAGGGAACTGAATCGGAGATCTAATGTACAATTACTATGTTTTGGTCAAGCACTGGATAAAGACATTTTTACATAAATGTAGCAAGCTTTAAAACAAAATGTTGCAAGTTGCTAAATTATACTGTCACATGTACGCAAAAATTATTTAGTTGATTTGAATTAGTGATTTACAAAAATATATGTATAAAATTAACGGGAAATTTGGAATTAAATGATACTTTATCTATAATTTGGAGCCTCTACACCTTTGCAAACCACTCCCCGTGAATTAGGTTTTAGATTAATAGAAATTCAAATATACCCTCCTTATTGACATAAATTATTTTAATGTTAACACAGAGCTTTGTTGATCCGTAAATCACACAAAAAGGGTAAAACAGTACTTTGGTCGGAATCTCGTTTATTGATCAAGGTCGGTATTACAACAGAGTTTAAGTAAGAAGGCAAAGACAAAAGACTTGAGATCGGTAATGAGCTCTCTCTTGTATTCTCTGTCTCTGCGGAAGTTGTGGATGGTTTGAACGAATGAGCCTCCTCCTTTATTTATAGTGTCCTTGAGGCGGTTCAAAGGAAGATTTCATTTTCCGAGTTCGATTAGGAAAAGGAAATCTTCCGGTTTTCTCTCCGAGATAAGGATAAGTTCCGCATATCTCGTGGAGTCGACCAAAGAGAATATTTCCTTTTCCGAGACCGGTGGGAAAAGGGAAATATTCCGGTCTCATCTGTCGTAACGGACCGGGCTTGTGATGGGCCTAGATCGGTAGCCGAGATGGGCTTTTCAGCGAGATTCCGAGCTCGGCCCAATGTTTTCGGGCTGACTTATCCTCGATCCGAACCATCGTAAACCGGTCTTGATTGAACCTAACTCGGTTCGAACCGAGTTAAACCAGGGGGTGCTAATCCCCCCTCTAACAATTGGTCCCCCCCTCAGTTCGGCGAGGGAGTTTACGAGTTCGGTGAATTCTTGGGGAGTATTCTTTAGCTCGGTTAAAACTGAGATCGGTACGATCTGATCAGATTCTATTTCGAGTGCGGCGGATTTTTGAGTTCGGCGAACTTCTTTCGAAAGTGAAGATCGGAACTCCCGTGATCGAGTAGATTTTCGAACTTTCGAGTTCGGCAGATTTTTCTCGGGAAGAGTGCCGCTTTATCTTCTTTGGTCGTGGAATTCGAAGATCCGCGTGCCGATTCGTATTCTTTGGCTACAGAATTCGAAGAGTCGTCATCATTTCCATTTTCTTTATAAATACCGTTCGATCCTCTTTCTGTTTTTCACTTCTGCTTTGCTTCCGAAAAGAAAAAGGTACTTTCTCTCTCTAAACGCTCTCCCTTCTCTCTAGAATTTATTTTTCTCTCCGTTCTCCGATCGTTTCTCCGCCGTGGTTTCTCCGATCTGCTCGAAGATCTTCAAACTTTCCGGGCGATCTTCAATTGTTCTTCGTTGGTTTTCAAGCTGTTCTTCACCGATTCCTTCCTTTGATCGAAATGACCTCTGAAGGTGACTCTATATCTGTTGGTGACCGATCTTCGAATCAAGACTTCCCAGACCTTAGACGTTTTATGGACGATTCTGTTTCGAGCTCGGATATGCAAGATCTACTCGGACATAACTCGCGTCGTGGCGAAGCGAGTAGTTCGAGGGTTACGATCGAGGTTCCTCAACTTATTGATGAGGATGAACTTGAAGAAGTCGTTGAGCCGGATGAACAGATTCGGGCAGATCGGGAATTTGCAGTTCGGCTCGCGGAGGGCGATGATGCTGCTTGTCCGGACGATCACGCTATATCGTCAGCGGCTCGCCAGGATGATGTTTCCAGGTCGGCTACCGGACGGGTGGTTGAAAAGCCCGCGAATATTGGGCCGTCTCGTTCCAAGGCCGAGACGGTCCAAGCTACTTTGGAAAGATGCAATGCTCCGGATGGCATCCTTATCAAGATCCCGAAAGAGACCGACCGCCCGTGGGACGCTCCTGACGGTTATCTTTGTGTTTACGAGGAGTATTTCAGGAGCTGCGGTCTTAAGTTTCCCATCCCGGAACTCTTCTATAAGTATTGCAAGAGGCGGCATATTGCGATCTCTCAGTTGATGCCGGCCACGGTAATAAATCTCATGGGTCTTCTCACTCTCGGCGAGGAGTGTGATATCCCTATTACGGCGAAGATTTTTGAAAGATTATTCCGGGTGAATCTGTCGAAGGCGAAGCCTTGGTTTTTATCAGCTAGTGCGAAGCCGGAGTGTGACCTCGTCACCGGGAATAAACCGAGCAAGGTTAACAACTGGGATGCTCGGTACTTCTATGTGAAGATCGACGAGTCCTCTGTCGAGCATCCAAACGGGAGTTACCGAACTCAGTGGAGGACGCCTATTGGTAGATATTCGTTCCTGATTCCTTTTAGTGCTTTATTTTGCCTAAGTTATATTTCTTCGTTTCTTTTTCAGATCGTCACATACCGGGCTTCCTTATCACTACGCCGGGATTCACCTTCATCCACGTGAAGAGATTAAGTGCAGCAGGTAAAGCTCGGTGGCCAGAAGCTTACCAGGAAAAGCTTGATTTGAAGGCGAAGAGAGTTCTCAGAGGTATAACTGTCATTTTGTAGGTCGTCGATACCGATACTCGTTTTCCGGTGTTCATATCGCTGTTTCCCTTTTGCAGCAAAGTCATCACGTCGTCGGAGAAAAATGAAGTTCGAAGATATCCCTAATCATTCAGCCGAGATGGACGATGACGAGATGGACGTGGGTGTTCCCCTGCCTGATGACCAAGTGAATCCCGGGGCTACGGCTGTTGACGAACAGGCTGGCCAAGAGGAGGTTCCTGCTGGGGATCGGACTCCTTCGGCGACCGAACGGGCAAATCCGGAAGTCCCAACAGAAGAGATCGGCCAGGGAGACATTCCTGCTGGGGAGCACACTTCTCATCCGGCCGAGAAGAAGAAGAAAAAGAAGACAAAAGGGGGTCTCGACGAGCTGCTGGTTCAACCGCTGGAATCGGTACCGAGCACGCCGAAGGTGGCGAAGGCGACGAGGGGATTACCGAACCCCAACAAGCTGAAGGAGATACAATTGTCCTATCGGACAGTTCTCCAATGTCGAAGAAGCGTCGGACGTCGGATCCCGAGGTCGATTCCTGGGATTACGTCGAATCGTATCGGCGCTTAAGTTTCGGCCCGGACTTCCTTCCGCCGGTCGACAGCCTTCGCCAATCTGAGGCCTATAAGAAACTGGCCCAGACTACTGCCGAGGTAAAACTTTCTCCCCCTTTTTTTTGTTATCCTCTTTCTTTCGATTGCTTATTTTTGAAGTTCGTTATTTCTGCAGATGGTTGCTCAGACGAACGAGATCGTCGGGTCTTACGACCGCGAGCTCGGAGAATCGCGCCGTAATGCTTTTGAGGCGAGGGTTCAAGCGGCGGAGCTTCGCAAGGAGCTGCATATATCCGAGGACCGGGTGGAGGCGGGTGATCGCGCAGTAGCCGAGCTGACTCGCGAGATTGCCGCACTTAAGAGATCCAATGCCGAGCTGGGGTTGGAAAGAGATGCTCTCTCGATAAAGCTGTTCGCGGAGACTTCGCGATTGAGGGCTGGTCGTACCCAGCAGATTTCCAGGAGAAAGGCGGTCACTGAAAAGTGCCAAGTCCGGCTTCAGAAGGTAAAGGACCATTTGTCGGCAGTTGAGCAGGCGAAGAAACCGTTCCTCGTCATTAATCAAGTTCAGGGAGTACTTGATTTCTGTGAGGGCCTCAAGAAGAAGCACGGTATTGTTGTCCCTTCGTCTCGTATCGATCGGCTCGAGAAGCTTAAGGCCGAAAAGGTGGAGGAATATGCCGCGATCGATCTCTGCGAACTGGATGAGGCAGACTTGGTTGTCACGCCTTTCAGTGATCCGTTGCATCCAGAGGTTTCGACGTCGATGGGCAATGAGGTTCCACCGGGCCTCGACGAGTTTGGGTCCAATCGGGCTTCCATGTCGGCTGATCGCGCTGATGCGATGCGGAAGCAAAATGTCTAAATCCCTTTCCTTTGTTCAGTTTTCTTTTGCCCGAACGGGCTTATAACTAGACCTCTTGGACCGGAGGGTTTTTAAAGTCCGGTATCCACTCTGTTGTTCGCCCAAGGGGCTTTTGAATGAATCTGGTTTTTTTATCGATCTTCGTTTTTATTCTGAGTGTTTTATTTCTCAAGTTATTCTTATGCCGAATTCTGATATATTTTGAAGTCGTACATAATACGAACCTCTCGAATTTATCGTACACAGTGGTGCCGTAAACTGTACGGTTTTAGCCGGGTGAAGAGGATAAATTCGACTGAACCTGTTCGAGGTCGGCAATCCCTATCGTAGATCGGCTTACTGCTTTTGCGATTGTTGAGAAATCGGCTTACCTGTTTTTGCGACTGTTGAGAAATCGGCTTACTAGTTTTTGCGACTGTTGAGAAGTCGGCTTAGATTTGCGAGGAAGGACGTTCGGCTTGACCATAGAGTTTAGTTTTAAGAGTACGTGAACAGCCCATCTTAATATGCTCTAGGTTTCTCATATTGAATCCGAGTGTGCGAGACGGACTTGGCTTATTTAGCTCGGATAATCTGAGAATTTGGTGCGAGACTGATCTCGGCTTTGAATGTGGAACGTGTATTATCCATTGCACCATGAGGATGCGTGCGAGCTAAGCTCGGCTTTATCAGATCGTCTGGCCAGGACGTTGATATGTAACCGTTGGTGGTTGAAAATGAACTGTTGAAGTTCAGCAAACGAGAAGTTTGATTTGGGAAATACGAACTGTTGGAGTTCGGCAAACAAAAGGTTTAGAAAATACGAACTGTTGGAGTTCGGCAAACGGAAAGTTTGGCTTAGAAAATACGAACTGTTGGAGTTCGGCAAACGGAAAGTTTGGCTTAGAGAATACGAACTGTTGGAGTTCGGCAAACGGAAAGTTTGACTTAGAAAATACGAACTGTTGGAGTTCGGCAAACGGAAAGTTTGACTTAGAAAATACGAACTGTTTGAGTTCGGCAAACGGAAAGTTCGACTTAGAAAATACGAACTGTTTGAGTTCGGCAAACGGAAAGTTCGACTTAGAAAATACGAACTGTTTGAGTTCGGCAAACGGAAAGTTTGACTTAGAAAATACGAACTGTTGGAGTTCGGCAAACGGAAAGTTTGACTTAGAAAATACGAACTGTTGGAGTTCGGCAAACGGAAAGTTTGACTTAGAAAATACGAACTGTTGGAGTTCGGCAAACGAGAAGTTTGACTTAGAAAATACGAACTGTTGGAGTTCGGCAAACGGAAAGTTTGACTTAGAAAATACGAACTGTTGGAGTTCGGCAAACGGAAAGTTTGACTTAGAAAATACGAACTGTTGGAGTTCGGCAAACGAGAAGTTTGACTTAGAAAATACGAACTGTTGGAGTTCGGCAAACGGAAAGTTTGACTTAGAAAATACGAACTGTTGGAGTTCGGCAAACGAGAAGTTTGACTTAGAAAATACGAACTGTTGGAGTTCGGCAAACGGAAAGTTTGACTTAGAAAATACGAACTGTTGGAGTTCGGCAAACGAGAAGTTTGACTTAGAAAATACGAACTGTTGGAGTTCGGTTGCAATGCTTTTGCATAATAAAGTTTTATTAATGTTATAGCTGCGCCTTGTGAGGGCTGCCTACGTACCTTCGGAAGAAGGATCAAGCCATTCGTAGTTCATATTACATATTAGAATCGAGCGTATGTGTAGTAGCTCGGTGATCTTTTTTTTTTTTTTTTTTTTTTGGCGCTTGAAGGAGGGGGTTGGACTAGATGTAGTACCGCTTGAGGTTCATGGAATTCCACGAACGGGGAATGGGGGTTCCGTCTAGCTTCATGAGCTCGTAGACGCCTGGTTTGACTACCCTCATGACCTGATACGGTCCTTCCCAGTTTGTGCCGAGCTTGCCGGCATTCTTTTCTTCGGTGCCTTCGAAGACCTTTCTTAAGACGAGGTCGCCGTCGGTGAAGTGACGTCCGCGGACCTTTTTGTTGTAGTAGCGTGCTGCCAAGTTCTGATAATTCTGAATCCGAAGTAAGGCTTGATCGCGTTGTTCCTCGAGATTGTCGAGGTTGTCGAGCATGATTTCGTCGTTAAGATCAGGATTTTGTACGAGCATCGTCCGACGGATAGTCGGGATGGTGAGTTCGGCGGGGCATAGGGCTTCCACGCCATAGGCCATGTAGAAGGGGGATTGACCGGTTGACGATCTTGGGGTCGTTCGGTATGACCATAAGACTCCGTCGAGTTTATCTGCCCATGTCCCGTTATGAGTATCCAATCGTTTCTTGAGGCCGGCTATGATTGTTTTGTTTGTTGCTTCGGCCTGACCGTTGCTCGGCGGGTATCTTGGTGTGGAAAAACTTAGTCGAATTTTCCACTTAGCGCAGAAGTCGTTGAATAGTGTTGATATGAATTGGGGACCGTTATCGGTGATAATCTCGTACGGAATTCCGTGTCGGCAGATAACGAATTTCCAGACGAATTTCTGAACGTCGGAGGCGAGGATGACGGGATATGCCTCGGCTTCTACCCATTTGGTAAAGTAATCCGTCATGACGAGGATGAACTTTTTCTGCGTAGTGGATCGTCTGAAAGGGCCGATGATGTCCATCCCCCATCTCATGAATGGATACGGAGCTGTCGAAGTGGTTAGCAGCTCGGTAGGAAGATGTATCATTGGGCCATGCCTTTGGCATTTGTCGCACTTCGCGACGAACCTCTCGCAGTCTGCTTGCATACTTGGCCAATAATAGCTTGCTCTCTTGATTTTCAGGGCTAGAGATCGGCCGCCGGAGTGATTGCCGCCATCGCCTTCGTGTATTTTTCTTATGACTTCCTGAATTTCATCGCCTGAGATGCATTTGAGGAGGATTCCTGCTGCACTCCAACGAAACAGTTCGTCCTTGATAAGTATGTAGCGAGCGGCTCGTGTTTTGAGTCGTCGAGCGGCCCATCTATCGGCCGGGATTTTGCCATCGATGATGTACATTTTTATCTCCAGTGTCCAGTTGGCGGGAGTCTGCTCGTCGGACTGTTCGAGGTGTATTGGCTCATGAAGTCCGTCCGTCTGTTCCTCCGTTTCATCGTCTGATCTGGCCGATTCATCGACTTGCAGCGTGTCGTTGTTGCATTCGGCGATACTAGAGTGTTCGGGCTCGGTGTCTTGATCGGGTTCGATGGTTGGAATCCGTCTCTGTCGACGTAGGATAGGTTCAGTCGCAGGATTTTCCTCGTAATCTCGTCTACGGGTCGTGATGATGCATTGTTCCGTGCTTCCGATACTAGGTTCTGATATACTTTCAACCGGGATCGTCCGTTTGAGGTGGGGGTCGGAGCTCGAAGCCAAAGCAGCGAGTGCGTCGGCCGGAGCGTTTTCTCCCCGCGGAATCTTGGTAAGTTCGAATGAATCGAATTCGGAAGCAAGCTGTTTGACGAGCTTGAGGTATGCGTCCATTCGATCATTCTTGGCGTCATACTCCCCGCTGAACTGACTTGCGACGAGCTGTGAGTCGCAGTAGGCGTGAATGCGTGTAACGCCGATGGCTTTGGCCAAACGTAGTCCGGCAATTAGCGCTTCGTATTCTGCCTCGTTGTTAGACGCGTTGAACGTCAGGCGGAAAGATTGCTCCAAGATTTCTCCCGTTGGAGATTTGAGGCGAATGCCTATTCCAGAGCCTCGGAGAGATGACGACCCATCGACGTGAAGTATCCATTGTTCGGCGGTTATGACGTCAGTGTTGACGTATTCCGGAGATAGTTCGATGAGGAAATCGGCGAGGACTTGTGATTTGATGCTTGTCCGGCTTTTGTAATCGATGTCGTACTCGCTGAGTTCGATAGCCCATTTAGCCAACCGACCGGAATGGCTTGGGCTGTGTAGGATTGTCCGGAGTGGTTGATCGGTTAGCACGGTGACCGAGTGTGATTGGAAATAAGGGCGCAATTTCCGAGCTGAAACAACAACGGCGAGGGCCAACTTTTCAAGAGTCGGATACCGTCCTTCGGCTCCATCTAGTGATTTGCTGATATAGAAGATCGGTTTTTGTTCGCCCCGGTCTTCCCGAACGAGGACCCCGCTGATCGCCGAGGTTGAGATTGCGATGTAGAGATAGAGGGTCTCGCCGTCTTCGGGTTTTGCCAAAACTGGTGGTGTTGACAAGTAATCTTTGAGCTGCTTGAATGCTTCCTCGCACTTATCATCCCACTCAAGATTTTTGTTTCCGCGCAGCAATTGGTAGAAGGGGAGACACTTATCGGTGGACCGGGAGATAAACCGGTTGAGTGCGGCGATGCGTCCCGTGAGCCTTTGCACTTCCCTTCTCGTTGTTGGAGATGGTAGGTCAAGGATTGCCGAGATCTGTTTGGGATTGGCTTCGATTCCCCTTTGAGTCACGATATACCCGAGGAATTCTCCGGAGGTTACACCGAATGTGCACTTGGTCGGGTTTAGCTTCATGCCGTACTCGTTCAGGATATCGAAACAGGTGTTGAGATGTCCGGCGTGATCCTTCGCAACCAAAGATTTGACGAGCATGTCGTCGATGTAAACCTCCATCGTCTTGCCGAGCTGGCTAGCGAACATCCGATTAACGAGGCGTTGGTAGGTAGCACCGGCGTTTTTTAGGCCGAAGGGCATCACCTTGTAGCAATAGATACCGCGATCCGTGATGAATGAAGTTTTCTCACGATCATCCGAATGCATGAGTATCTGATTATAACCTGAAAAAGCGTCCATGAACGAGAGGAGTTCGTTCCCGGCGGTGGCTTCGACGAGTCTGTCGATATGTGGGAGCGGGAAGCTATCCTTTGGGCAGGCTTTGTTCAGGTCGGTAAAGTCGACGCATATCCTCCACTTTCCGTTTTTCTTTTTCACAACGACTGGGTTCGCCAACCAGTCGGGATACCGAACCTCCGTAATCGATCCTGCGCTAAGTAATCTTTCGACTTCATCGTTCACGGCTCGAGCCTTCTCGGGGCCGAGCTTGCGTCGTTTTTGCTTGATCGGTTTGAAGGTGGGATCAATGTTGAGCTCGTGGCTTATTATCCTTGGATTGATTCCAGGCATATCTGTGATTGACCAGGCGAAGGTCGAGATGTTTCTTTTGAGGAGTCGGATTAAATCCGCTTTGATGTCCTCGTGGAGCTCGGCTCCGATTCCTACGCATCTCTCCGGATTGAAATCGTCGATACTGACTTGGACGATCGTTTCGCGTCGCGGTAAGTCGGGATCGTTTGGATTTTTCTTTTTATTGATCACGCAGGTGCGGGGAGTGGTCCTCAGTTTACATTCGTTGATGAAACACGTTCGGGACATCACTTGGTCGCCTCTAAGGGTGAAGATTCCGGAAGGTGTTGGGAACTTGACGCATTGATGATACGTTGACACGACTGCTTTCATCGAGAATATCCATGGCGTGCCGAGTATTACGTTGTAGATCGCGGGTTTGTTTAGCACCAAGAACTTGACCATTCGACATATTCCCCCGGTATACATAGGAATTTTGACCGTTCCTGCTGTCATGGTTTGCTCGCTCGAGAATCCGGTGAGTGGTTCGATGTTCGGCCTGATTTGGTTGTCGGGAAAATCCATATTTTTCAGCGTATCCTTGAAAATCACGTTAACCGAGCTCCCAGTGTCGATCAAAATTCGCCCGACTACGACATCACCGATGAGTGCCTCGACGACTAACGGGTCGTTATGCGGCATATGAAGTCCTTCTGTGTCGGCCTCGGAGAAGGTGATCGGTGTTCCGCAGGGTGTAGTCTGATGTGACTGTTTTGCGGCCACTGCTTCCTTGCTGTATGTCTTCAGAGCTCGGACGGAGTAGTTGCACGTTTCCAATGCACCCATGATCATGTTGACGCGTTTTCGAACCTGCGGAGGTTGTTGAGTTTCCACGTTGTCCTCCCGATCTCGTTTCGGTTGTTCGTCGTCGGTTTTATTTTTAGGCTGCTCGGTAGCCTTGTTTGGTCTGGAATTACGTCTCCTACCGTTATCGTTACGGCGCGGTCTGTTCGAGGGTTGGAAGGCTCCTTCGACCGGAACTTCCCCCTTTTTGTACTTCATCATCAGGAACTCCTGTAGATGTCGGCACTCCTCGGTGGAATGATTTCCATACCGGTTATGGAAATTGCAGTACGGTGCGGATTCAGTGGTGTCGGGTTCTTTTGGTTCATCCGACCGAACCCAAGTGTTTGACCAGGATTGCTGAGTTTGGACCGTGTTGACGGGTTGTTTCGGGGGAACGTACAGTTTGTCCTTGGTGGCGGGCTGCTTCGTGATTGCGTATCGCCTATCTTTCTCGGACCTTTCCTCCTCCTCCATGATGAAGATATGCGCCCTGTGCAGGATGTCCTCCAATGTCTTTGGATTATTGCGTTTGATCTCCCTGTGAAAGTCCGATTCGTACCAGGTGGCTTTGTAAAGAGCCTCGATCGCGGCTTCGTCGTCGATCGTACAATGGGATACAACCGCTTTGAAACGTTCCATGAAGTTGCGTAGGGGCTCGTCCTGCTTCTTCTCGAGGGCCCAGAGTTCGGCGTTTTTTGTTTTCTGCTTGATAAACATGGTGAAGCGTTTGAGGAATTTGGTAGTGAGCTCGTTATAGCTGTTTACCGAACTTGGCTCGAGCGTTGAAAACCAATCGAGCGCGGCCCCGGATAAATTCTCCACGAATAGTTGGCACATGGCTGCGTCCTTCTCAGTTTCCGAGCCGAAACGAAATCGGTTCATCGTGATGACAAACGAAGTCAAGAAGTTTTTAGGATCGGTAAACCCGTCGTATGGTGTGATCTTGACTCTTTCCAATCGTCGGACTGGAGTATTGACGACTTTGTCGGTAAACGGCGTCCTCTGTGACTCTTGAATTACCCGGTCGATCTCGGGCGCCGAACTCGTAGCCTGATGGACTGTGGTCCGCATATCTTGTAGTTGGGCCTGAACCTTGGCGAATTCCAAATTCAGGGCGGCTCGGTCCGTGATGTTGATTTCCGAACCGGTCGCGGAGGATCTTCTTGTCGGCGGGTCGATCGTGCCTGGGGGTCGAGCGTCGGTTAGGTCGGACAAGAGATTTCGGCGTAACGTGCTATCGTTGGGGGGGGTAACCGGATTCCGATCGAGGATACCGATCTGATTTCGGCGCTCGAAATGGGATGCTATGAGAGACGCGATCCGCTCTTCGTTCTTTTTGTTAATTTCGGCGAACTGCGCCGCCATAGCTTCCATGAAGACGGTCGGATCCGTGAATATCGAAGCGGCCGGAGACTGAGGAAGAGTCCGAGATGGATTGACCTGATTGTCGTCTCCAACAGGTACGGTTGGAGGGGGTCTTCCTCCGGTTGTCTGTAGTTCGGTATCGATAGGATTGAGCTCGTCGATCCGTGGGTTTCGATCATCGGTTTCTGAGCTGTTGACGAGGGCTGCGGTGGTATCGACTGGAAGAACCATTGCCGAACTTCAATCAAACGATATCCGAAAGTACTGTTCTATATTCCCCACAGTCGGCGCCAATTGTTGATCCGTAAATCACACAAAAAGGGTAAAACAGTACTTTGGTCGGAATCTCGTTTATTGATCAAGGTCGGTATTACAACAGAGTTTAAGTAAGAAGGCAAAGACAAAAGACTTGAGATCGGTAATGAGCTCTCTCTTGTATTCTCTGTCTCTGCGGAAGTTGTGGATGGTTTGAACGAATGAGCCTCCTCCTTTATTTATAGTGTCCTTGAGGCGGTTCTAAGGAAGATTTCCTTTTCCGAGTTCGATTAGGAAAAGGAAATCTTCCGGTTTTCTCTCCGAGATAAGGATAAGTTCCGCATATCTCGTGGAGTCGACCAAAGAGAATATTTCCTTTTCCGAGACCGGTGGGAAAAGGGAAATATTCCGGTCTCATCTGTCGTAACGGACCGGGCTTGTGATGGGCCTAGATCGGTAGCCGAGATGGGCTTTTCAGCGAGATTCCGAGCTCGGCCCAATGTTTTCGGGCTGACTTATCCTCGATCCGAACCATCGTAAACCGGTCTTGATTGAACCGATCTCGGTTCGAACCGAGTTAAACCAGGGGGTGCTAATCCCCCCTCTAACAAGCTTGTTGACCAAACAAAAATCACAAAATTGCGTCTTCCTCTATTTCTCCGTTGTTCTTCTTTCTTTTCCTCTCCGCCGCCTTCTCTAATCTTTGCGAAGATCTCGGTTTGAGGTGATGACGAACCAATAGAGAGGAAGACGGAGAATAAATTATTAGATTAGTTTGTTCACTTTGCTTACTTCACTCACAAGTAACAAAGGGATCTACACTTTATTCTTTAAATAAATTAAATTAGCAAAGATAATGATTGCTAAGTGCCTAGAATTACTGTTACTATATTTCTCCTTTTCGATGAAACTTTATCTTCATAGATTAACTAGGTAGTAGTCAGCCGAGTGAAAAATCTATAAATTATTTTACTAAATATGATTTTTAAATTATTTGAAGTATAACTAATTTAATTGGTTTTATATGTGTAAGCAAATTGTAGGGAAAAATAAATCAAATTAGGTTATTTACGTCTCAACTACGTTACGACAATGTCTCGATCATATAATCCAAATGTTTCTGATTTTCTTTTTCATATAATGTTTTTTAAATACATATTTTTATTTCACAACTATGATATGATATATATATATATATATATGTACAGGTGTATTTATATATTATAAAGAAACTATATACTAACGTGGCTATAACAAAAAAAAACTAGACTCAGAACACATATAATTTTGTTTTTGACAACATAACACATATACTTTGTTACAAAATGCGAAAATGAAAACGATTTGGTGTTCCAAAATACAATCGGTACTTACGTCAACACCGTAGCGGAAAGCAAATGGTATCGAACCAGTAGCGATAAATACTAAGAAAACTCAGACAAAAAGAAACATCAACAAAAACACAGCTGACTACACCGAAAGTTTAAGAAAATGAATAGTGAGAATTGAAAAATAAACACCGGAGCGAAACCAGACGAAAAAACAAAAGTCACATGTTAAAAACGCAGACCATCCCAAATTGCCTGTAGCTCGGAAGAGCTAGAGTTCTCGTCATTGTTATTGTGTCTTTGACAATGCAATTCTGCAATATCTCACCTTCTTCCATTTTTCATTTTTTTGTTGTGTTCCACACTGTTTCCATGATGAAATCCACATTTTTCATCATCTGATTATCGTTTTTTATTTATCATTTCACCATTGTAATGATATATTTTTCTTTTTCATGATTCCACGTATATATATATATATATATATATATATATATATATACGTTAACCACTAGAATCTTAACTTGTCGGAAATTACTTTCGTTTTTGTATTTATATTCTTCATAACAAAAATTGGATATAATTTCTTCAAGATGATCTTTTACTATTAATTACATAAACTTTTTGACCTACTCTTTGAATAATGTAACTTTATGTATATTAAGCAAAGGCACATAAGGTAGATGATGTTGTACACGGCATGTGACTTTTTAGGCATCATTATTTGTAGTTAGAGCAGGTGAGGTGAGGATCGATGAAGACATAACTACGGTCAATTATTGTAATTGGTCACATTTCAAAAAAACAAAATATATATTCCTAATATATAAAATAGGCAGTATGCAAGGAAACTTGTTCATATATTATAATCATAATTGGATAAAATTAACTTGTTCAATATACACTAAACATTATCTAGTTGTTAGATGATAAAATATTGAAATCATTAATGCCTGATCATTTAGATGTTAAATTTTTTTGGTTTTTGTTGAGTATCATTATCGATAACGATGGACCGTCGTCTGGTAAACATCAATGCGAACAAATGGCCAACAAAATCTGATCTCACAAGTTTTCTATTATTTCCGAAGAATAATGCTAAAGACAAGAGCCCCAACCCAAATATGGAATGGACCCCGTTCGTACCAAAATATGAGATGCAAAAGTAAAATTTAGAAAACGAAGAACATATATATGTATCCTTTATATTTATTTTTCATATATGAGAGTGAGTTATACCTTTCATTATGTATCCCTGGAATCTATGCAACTTGTTCATTCATTGGCCCAACTTTAATCAACTAACAATATACTCTACCTTCCATCTATTAAATAGTTGTAAAATCGTACAAAAATTAAATGTTTTTTTTGTATGTTGGTTTTTAAAAAATGAAGTATATTTGTTTATACAGCAGTAGATAAAAGAAATCATAACATATCGAAAACGATACAGTCTAATTTTCGCAAAAGCCTCTGAAAACCTCGAAAACGAATTTTGCATAGACAGTAGATTGAATCCTCAAACTTAATAATATAGAAACTAAAAAGAAGAAGAAGAAATATTACATAGTTACATGTAACTACTTACGTAGAAGATTATGGTTTTGATATCGACCTGCGACTTTATTGCCACTGGTTAGGTGTTCAATTTGCCAACGTCTTTCAACATTTGTATGATTGTTAATATAGACAATGAAATCCACATTGTGTCATGAAAAAAAATCAAAATATTTGAAAAGAGAAAAGGCATTCTGAGTCTTTAAAGATTGCATCAACTTTAATTTTGTGCATGCCCTACAGCCAGGCAAGATTGCTTAAACTAAACTGGTGGTTTCCACTAACATTTTTCAGGAAATCTATTTGTCTTATAGAATACATTTTAAGATAAGAAAAAGCCACCAATCCTGAATGTGTAATTGATGTTTTGTAAAAGTGAAAAATATGAGAGGCTTAAAACAAATGATTTATTTTTAAAAGAAATGGGTTGCCATCAAAATTTGAGGTTTCTTCTTTTCTTCTTCAACTTGAATTACAGCTTCTTTTTTTATCTCTTTAACCTTTTTATCCCAAATCTCATCCACTAGTTTCCATGTGTCATCGCTGATAATCTGCGTCTGCATAAAACACATCACAAGAGGAAATATAAGACAAAGAAAATAGTAACTGTTAAATGATATTTTGATCTATGAGTTGTTTTGTTTACTACATACCTCCATGGGACGAGGAGCACCAAATGTTGCGAAACCTACGTTTCCTGGAGAATATGTTACTCTCCCGGGAAGCGATACACCGTGAATTCCCCATCTTCCCGCATAGATTAAAGCTCCATATTCATCGACAGGTCTCACGGGTTTCTGTTTTCATTAATCAAAGGATATGGAAAAAACCTAAATTACTGAAACAGAGAGAGAAGAGAGAGAGGGAGAGAGAGATGACTAACTTGAGGAATCCTTGGAGCTGTGTTGTAAATATTCCAAATTTCATCGGCTTTGATCTCTCCCTTCTCAAGCAGTATATCTGAAAATAGTATTACATTCTTTAAGATTGATGATGTCTGCAATTGTAATGAAGAAACACAGAGGATTTGATATTCTAAACCTGTGATTTCTTCAAGAGCTGACTGATATTCTTGTAAGATTGATGAGCATTTCTCAACAGCAAACCTCATATATTCATCGCGTAATGCCTCAAGCTTTGGAATAAGCTACACGCAGGAGAATCGAATTGCTGTTTTCTGAGATTCTCAAGAGCTAAATGAAAAAAAAAAGCAAGGAGTATGTAAAATAAAATAAACTTACGTTTGGAACAAGGTCTCTTTGGTTTCGGTAATAAGCTTTTCCAAAAGCAGTCATTCCCGTCTGAAGAATTAGAAACTCTGCACGCTGAGAAGCTTCTAAAGTAGACTTAGCAGAGATCCAACACAAGTTTTCAATCCCAAACATCTCCTCTTCAACTACCCTGGCTATAAACCAGCAATTAAGTCATCAGCAAAAGAGTTATTTATGATCTCTAACGAAAAATTGTAGTAGAAAGTCTGACTTTTCTAGATTTAACTTACGAGCACATGCCCGGATTATTGAGTTCACATAATCTGACTTTCTTGCAAAAATTCTCCCTGAAGTTTCTGCGTAGCGCATATTTGGTTGGCTTTTGATCGAATTTATGTCAGTCTGCAGAGAGAAGCACATTGAGCAATGGTTTACGCCAAGTTATAATTGAAAAGAGCACAAGAAGGATCCAATTTTCCAACCACCTCACTGATTGGACGGTACTGATCTGGAAGATAACAAGCAAGAACAGCAACAGATGCTTCTCGGTAAGCCAATCTCAACTTCAATTCCTCCGGAACTTCAGTACTATCTTCTTGTCCCGTCTCAAATGTCCCTTTTTGCTGTAATGAGTGGAATCAGAATTTGCTAAATCAGCATCTAAGTGTGGATAAACTGTAAACTAAACACTAAGTTACCCTCTTAAGCGCCTCTAGGAGTTCTTCTTTTCCAATGTAGTCTAAGTCTTTTCTTGCAGTCAAGATTCCAGCTTCATTTCTGTAAGCAATTAACCAAACATCAGTGTTTTTCGATTTTTTCCCCTGTGCAATTCTCTAAACACGTAGTTGAAGCTGTAACATTATTTATTACAGAACGTTTTGCAGTTCTGCTCCAGTAAAATCTTCCGTGTTCTCAGCTACTTCTTGCAGCAACTCCTCCTTCTCATCTTCGGATCGGAAAAATTTATTTCTAGCATGAACCTTTCATACAAAGAGAACCTTTAGCTAAAGCACAAAGCAAACCAAAACTCTTTGATTCCCGAAAGTAAATTAAGTACCTTTAATATCGCCAATCTACCGTCTTTTGAAGGTAAACCAACTCTTATAATTTTGTCGAAACGCCCTTTTCTCAGAAGTGCAGGATCAAGGATATCTAACCTATTTGTTGCACCTATGACTAGTACCTGACAAAATCGAGGATTAATAGCAAGAAATGTTTACCGAAAAGAAACTTCATAGCAAATAGAAACATTACTTGTGATGTAGTAACTTTAAATCCATCCATCTCAGTCAATATCTGAAGCAAACCTTGTTCTCTCTCTGCTCCTCCCTGTTCAATTAGGAACACATTAAAAATAAATTAATCTTTTAAACTAATATCTAACTTCCGCAACAAAGACCCGAATTCTTACCCCGCCAATATCTGGTCCACCTCGCTTACTTCCAATTGCATCAATCTCATCTATGAAGATTATAGATGGCGCAAATGATCTAGAGCTAGCAAAAAGATCTTTTACACGAGATGCAGCCACTCCTACAAACATCTAGAGATTTAAACAAAAAGCAGGAAACTCCATTAACTCAAGACCTAAATAAACAAGATAGTTAGGACTGTTTTTTATTTCGACACAGTCAGTTCCTAACCTCAACAAAATCGGTTCCATTTGCCGCAAAAAAAGGTAAACCAGCTTCTCCAGCAATAGCTTTAGCCAGCAGAGTTTTCCCTGTCCCGGGAGGTCCATGAAGAAGAACACCTTTTGGACAATAAATGCCTTTATTCTGAAACTCCTCATCATTCTTTAATATCCGCACAATCTCTTGTAATTCCCTCTTTATATACTCCTGACCAGCAAAATCATCAAAAGTTACACCAGTTTTCTCCTCTGCTGATATAAATTTTGCCCTGAGAGAAAGAGAGATAAAAATCCAAATATAATCTTAGACAAGGATATACTTTCTACCATTTGAGTTAAAATCAGATATCTGGTGTTGGTTTGACATACCGACTCTTGCCTAGGGATCCAAGTGCTTGGCGCTTGAGGGGTGTTCTAATCTTTTTGGTAGGGGTTCCGAGATCACAAGGGATTAACTTGGCATAGATTGGCCTCATAATACTGTCGATCCAAACATACAGCGAAACAAATAGTGCAAGTCTCATAGACCAAATCACAAAAGTGGCAACTGTAGTGTAGACCTCAGCTGTAACCACATCTACATTAAAAACTTCTACGTTGACTATTTGCTGATGCAACTTCTTCCAAACATCATTCCAACCATCAATTGGCATTCGGTCCACAATGTGCCGACGGAAAATTATCTCCTTTTTCAAGTTTTCTTCTTCTCCTTGGGGCTCTCCATCTTTATAATAAGGCAATATCACTGCAATAACAACAACAAAACTTAAGCAAAAAAATTCAAGAAAATTTGACACCATATCCTAGCTTTGAGAGGCATGATGTAATGTATCAAATACATAATTCATAATGAATACCATTTCAGAAAGACACTTGGAAATTTTAGAAAGAGCAACAAAACAGAAACTAGTGAGAACTAAGGGCAATAATATCATTGGCATGTGTAACAGATAGAAAAACACTGAAATGATAAAACTTTATGTGACTTTGAACCTGATATCGTCTGTCCGTAGTTTGAATACTCCATGTATTGAACACTGTTGGAATCTAACAGTTTCATAAAATCGCTAAAATTGATCCGGTGAGAGTTTTCAGGATCCCATTCTGTTCCCTTTAGCTTCCCACGCATTGCTAACAATGTTCTACTCCAATCTGAAGCCATCACAAGCTGCCTTTCTAATTGTACATTAGCCTTTCTCTCTAGCTTTTCCATGTTGCTAATTCGTTCTCTTTCAGCTTCCCTTAATCTCTGGAAAATCCAACAGAAGAATCAAAGCTTTGAAAACTCCATTAAAGTCAAAAAGGAATGAGCTGATTATACACTCTTTAACAGAAAATCGTACTTGATTATCACATATTAGCTTTCAAGTCCTTCACTAGAATTCCTCGAACCCAACAATTAATTACCCCTCTTTATACAGCATACTTGTCGCTACTATGTTGAAATTGAAAATGAACAGAGAGATAAACCTCAAATAGACGGTTCGACTCAGCATCTTCTTCCTGTGGAGCGGAAGACTCAAAGCTCGATGATGTACTGCAAGTAAACAAACCATTTCTTCGTGAAGGAAACAGATTGAATTTGGAAGTTAATTTAGCTTCCGTTGGCTTTCTCCGACGGACGAAACTAGACAGAGAACCAAGAAACTGAACGGGGAGGAGGGTATTACAAGGGTTTAAGGGTTTCGGGAGATGGGTTGGAGTTAACGAACTCGAGAAATAGAACGCCATTGTTCAATCATCAGAGTAGAAATTTTTTGCCCTCGATTTCTGGGTGGAGTGAGAGGCTGAAATGCCAGAAATTGAAAAAAAGTATGCCAGATAACATTACTCTAATAATTAATATCTATTTGATTTTTTTTTTAATAAGAAAAATCGTGGATAATACTAACCTCTCCCTATTTATCTGTTTATTTACACTAAAACCAGGGTTGTATCCACAGATTTTAGGGATATCCGATAACCCGACCCAACTCGATTTAATTTAGGTTTAATTATGTTTTTATTCCAAATCTTCGATTTATTAGTACCAAAACCCGATTTGCGATTGATCAATCGTCTCCCGATTTCGAAACCTTCTATCTTCCGATTCAAAATTTCCGACGCTCCCCCCATAACTTCCGATTCAAAATTTCCGGCGATGGCTAAGGTGAGAATATCCGGTATCGAGTATGAGTCAACTGAAGTCGGAGAAGCATCGAATCAAACACTGATTGAAGACGAAGCCCCCGAAACAACGAATCAAGCACCCGAAACAACCAATCTTACCAATCTCTGTGCACCCACACTCGGAGGCAGAGAAGCACCGGCGGAAGACGAAGCCCGCGAAACAACCAATCGCAGTGCACCCACGACGGAACCCGAGAAAGAAGCAGACGAAGAGGTTGAAATGACAGAAGATTCAACGGCCGATTCAACGGACACGGCTAGTGATGGTGATGGCGAAAAAGAGAAAGAAGCGCAAGAGAAAGAAGCGGAAGAGAAAGAAGCGCAAGATAAAGAAGCTCCAGAGGAACCGCAAGAGGTATGTATACTTCAGATTCCCAATATGCTAAAGTTCATAACAGGCTAGGCTAGTAGAAGAAAGTATGGGAAAAGTTTTCGTTTGTATTTCAGGATGACGATGATAGCCAACCAATGCAGCCTGAAAAGCTTTACTTTGGTCCAACCGAGTATAGCAAGGCCTGTACGATACAATCGAGGTGTGCTGTGTCGCATGTTGTCAATGTCATAGGCCAGCTTCTGGAAGAGCTGAAATGGTTCAGAGCCCATCCTCAGTTTAAGCACATTTTCCACATGTTCAAGGAGCCAAACCACATGAGTCAAGGGTTATGGATGCTTCTCCTTCACACAGTCTCTACCGAGAAGATGAATGAGGCATGGTTTGTGGTGAATGGAGTCCCCATTCGGTATTCTTTGAAGGAGCATGCACTTCTTAGTGGTCTTGACTGCCATGAGTATCCGAATGACTATAAGAAGTTGGGTAGTTTGAATTTTGTTAATAAGCACTTTGGAAGGGATGATAGAATCAAGATCACAGAGGTGGAAGCCGAGCTAAAATCAATGAAGCAGAGCTCCGTAGAGAGGAAGAAGATGGCAGTGTTGTTTTTCTTATGCAAAGTATTGAAAGCGAAGTCCAAGGCTGATGGCAACATAGACCCCTTCCTGCTTAGAGTTGTTGGTGATTTGAATATGTGCAAGACGTTTCCATGGGGGCGTTACACATTTGATGAGACTATGAAGGAGATCCGGCGTGTGGTTAATAAGTTTGATGGCTGCGTGAAAGGAAAAGGAGAAAAATCTAGCTTTTCTGGTTTCATTCTTCCTCTACAGGTAAGTATGAGTTATATGTTTTGAATTCTTAAATTTATGATTTTTAACTTTGTTTGATATTGTGAATTTTATGTGTAGATTCTTGCATTTGAGTGTATTCCTAGTCTTGGAAGGAAATTTAGAGAAGCTGTACCTGCTGAGCCTGACTGTTCAAGGATGTGCAAGCATAAATTCATTGATGTTTGCATGAAAGGTATACCTTTGGATGATATAAATGAAGCGATTGGCAATAGTGCTGAGGTATAATTTTTTTTGCATATTGTTATGAGTTTGATATGAAAGATTGGTTTAGTATCAGAGTAGTAAGTTGTATTTGTTGATATTGACAGGACATTTGTAGCATCTTGGAGCCTGACGAATATGAAGAAGATCTTATGGCGCGAATCACGGATCCTGGTTTAGATGATGGTATCGGATTTATTGATGTAGAGGTTGAGGGTTGGACGAAGCATCTAACCGTGAAGAAGAAGAAGATATGTTGGAGACATTTGTATGAGTTAGACATTGGTGCTCGGTTTCAAGGCCCTACAGAGGAACCTCCACAAGCTGTGGTATGAACTTATGGTATTACTCGTCTTTATTTAAGGTTATATTTCAGTTGTGGTAATGGGACAACATTGTACATGTTAAGGTTATATTTCAGTTGTGGTAATGAGACAACAGGGACAACATTGTACAAGTTAAGGTAGTTGTGGTAATGAGACAACAGGGACAACATTGTACAAGTTAAGGTAGTTGTGGTAATGAGACAACAGGGACAACATTGTACAAGTTAAGGTTATATTTCAGTTATGGTAATGGGACAACATGGTACAATTGAGTGTTTTCTAGAATTTTAGTAAACATATGAATTATAACAAACCGAATATTCATAACAATACAGCACATAGGACCCTTTTAAACATAATGAAAATAAAGGATCTTGCCGTAATGCAATTAAGAAAATAATGCAACAGACTTTTAGTTAAGAAAATAAAAAACCGCAGCAAACACAAGGAAAAATGCAATTATCACATATCCATCACCTCGGTTGGCAAGCAATTCCTTCATCCTTGAAATCTCTCTTTCCATCCCAGCCATCTTTCCATCCCAGCCAGGAGCTCTCTCATTTGCATAATTTCTGCACCATGGGTCTCAAACGAGGCAGTTTCGTGAAGGCAGTTTCGCAAAACTCCCATGTTGTGCATGCTTTGCATCCCTTCATTGACCTTATTAATTTGAGTTTTCAGACTTGATAGTTCTTCTGTGACAGCATGATCCCACCATTTCCATATGTGGTCATGATTAGGATGATTTCTCTTGTACAATGAAGAAATCATTCAGCTACATTGAAACAAAACCCTAAATTCTATACTTCGGCTAAATCACAAACTCAGTCTTTGTTCTTACCTCATGCGGCCAATCTGGACAGGTGTACATTAGCCTTCCTCGAGTAGCTTCAGCAGTCGATTCCCTGATAACAAGAGAGACGCCACACCAACACGTTCCTCGCATACCCCAATCTCCATCAGCTCGGTAGTATGAACTGTCACAGGAGTGTCGGGAAGAAGAAGAGCCCGAGCTGTAACTCGGCATCTTGTTGATTTTCGATTTGGGGGAAATTAGGCGGAAACCCTAGTTTTCGATTTGGGGGAAATTAGGCGGAATGGTTGATGAGAGTTTCGATTTTATAGAGAGCAGGACAGAATAAAAAACATAAAATATCATAATTTTTAATTCATTTAAAAATATTTTTAATTTTTAACTCATCCAGCGCCGCAAATTTAAATGCACACGTGCTCCACGCCGCCTAAATAAAAAAAAATACTACATAGTTGTACCATCGTGTCCAATTGTCCGCAATTGCTCATAGTTGTCCTTATAGATTTTCCAGTTGTCCTGAGACATAAAATAATATTATGTAGTTGTCCTCCTGATTTTTCATTTATGTAGGTCATGTAGAAACGGCTAACAATAAAATTTTAGCAAAATCATATAATTTGCATTTTCTCCATCATGAAATGGTAACATTATCAAAGACTACCATGTATCATATGGAGTATTTAATGTGAAACCAATATTATGTGTTAGAAACACAATATGCCTTTTGTATTTTTTAATTGTTAATTTTTTTAAAATTGTTATGTGTTAGAAACACTTATGTGTATAAGTGTTAGTTGTAAATATTTTATAAATACGTAAATATTTTGTAAAAATATTTTTATAAAATTATCTTGAACAATTACAAAATAGATTTAACAAAGAAACCCTAAACTGAAATAATAGATCCAACAAATTTCAACATAAAATTATCTTGAACAATTACAAATTAGATCCAACAAAGAAATCCTAAACTGAAATAGAGAAATCCAACAAAGGAACAAACAAACACACCCTAAATTTCCCTTGTGTTTACTGGCTCAAACCAATATCCCAGATGTATTCCTTTGTTGGCCTTGGTACTCGGTTTAGGGCGCGCTTCTCCGGTGGAGGGAAAGCGCTTAACTCGCTTTCTTCCTACTTTTTTGGTGTAGTCTGGCGGTAAAACAACTAAGTCTCCGATTTCCTGAGGAATAATCCAAGTAGACCGATGCGGCACCATATAAATAGTTCTGTAATAAGCCAACACCCACGTCTCAATCAAGTAATATGTTGAGCACATATCATGGATGTGTATTTCCCTTATTCTTTGTGGCGTCCGCATCAGTGCAACGTCTGCGGCTATTGCATGGACACACAGAATCTTGTCTATATCAAAACATCTGCAGCTACAACTTTTACTTAACAAATTGACCAGATAGCTCTTCCCATCAGTTCCAATCACGTTGTATTCAAGCTCACAATGATTTAGCTCAGTGACAACTAAGCCCGTTGCAAGTGCACATAGCCTATGCAGCTCGTTCTCCACCAGGGGCACCAATTTCTTCGTGTATGCTGCACCAAAAGTGTCTTTCCTATGCCTGTTGAACCATTCAGACACTTTTTCAAGATACGCATCAATCAAAGGCAATAAGGAGTACTTCCTTGCCTTCTTGAAGACACTGTTCATAGATTCACACGAATTGCTTGTGTCCAAGTTGTACTTGTCTCCTTTAAAGTAGCACCTTGCCCATTTTTCAAGCGGAACACCTTCATCTAGATACTCTGCAGCTCCTGGAAACCACCGCCTAAAATCAGAGTATGCACTTAAGAACTCACCTTCTGTGTACTTGTGAGCGCATTCTATGAATTTGGCTGAACACAAATCTTTACAACCATTCGCAGCTTTACTTCTCACGTTACGAGACAAATGCCAAATGCAATGTCCATGATGAGACTGTGGGTACACCTCCTTGACTGCCTTCATGATGCTTGAATGTCTGTCACTCATAAAAACCAGTTCATGATCATCAGGTATAACAGTTTTGAGCGTTTCAAAAAACCACTTCCAACTAGCATCTTTTTCCCTATCAATTACACCCATTGCAATGGGGTAATGGTGATGATTCGGATCCTGAGTTGTGGCAAATACTAGCATTCCACCGTAAACATTCTTAAGAAAAGTTGCATCCACAACTATGACTTTCCGCATTGCTCTAAATCCTTCAATACTAGCGCCCAAAGCGACGAATAGATACTTGAACCTATTTCTGGCATCCACTTTCACGCTTGTTACTGTACCAGGATTCACCATCTGCAACACGTACAGATAACAATACAATCTTCGATAACTTTCTTCGGGACTGCCCCTCACTTCACTAATAGCTAATTTTATCCCTCTCAACGCAGTAGAGTAGGACACACTCACGTGAGCTTCATTTTGAACAACACTCATCAGAGATTTAGCCGCGGGGGTGTCGACCTGACCTGGAAAGGAACCACGCAAAACATCTGCTACTACTTGTGGTGTGCCTTTTCTTTTACTCTGACTTGTGCTGGCAACGACCCGGGAGCATGTATGCATGTTTCTATACACTCTCATACTGAAATAAGTAGAATCCTTCATTCTTACAGCATGTATATACCATGAACAACCTTGTTCAGCTTGACGGCATCTTAATATGATTCGCCCCGGATCCGACTTTACAGTTTTTACCTCAAAACATCCCTTATGTGAAGCTCTGTCAACCAAAACTCGCAAAGCTTCCTTTGAACGAAATTCTTGACCTTTCTCAAAACCAGCGCCATCATCCCATTCTAGAACAAACGGAGTTTGTTCTACAGTCCGTGGAGGCTCAACATGATCATGTTCATGTGCATGTTCATGTGCATGTTCATGCATACCATCCAAACCGTCATCCCCATTCTCATCCACCCGGTTCTGTTGTTGTTTCTCTGCTTCTTCCGGGCTGTAAATAGTCATCCGGTTCTCAACAGGCACATTATCCACTCTAGGAAGCTCCTCACATAGCTCGTCACTCTTATCTCTTTCCAAATCTTCCATTAGCTCCACATTCAAAATAGATCTAAGTCCCTCTTTATCCACAGTTGTTAGATAAACATAAACATCATCATCATCGACAATACATGACTCCCTATGAGGCTTAGCTACCAACGGAATGTAGCTCAATTTCAGCTTCCTTGTACTGTCGTTTACCCCAATCTTCTTGCATATACCATCTACAAGCACCGAATAGGTTAACTCGTCCAAAGTTAAGGTCCTAAATGATATAGCATAAATGGAATTTCTTGAATTCCATTTAAACTCCTCTCCTTCCTGTGAATAATATCCTCCATACTCAAAATGTATGTTTGTACGGCTGCTCATCCTCTCCTGGAAATACAAACAAAGAAATTTAGTCAATTGCCAATTGTCAACTCTTTCTCAGTTATAGCATTTGTCCCAGTTGTCCCACATTTGTTTGCTAATACCATTTGTCCCAGTTGTCCCCCATCGCACAGATTCACTACCTATCAGCTCGATTCAACAACAACAATCGAGAAATTACAAATTCAATGACTAGTCGACCCATATAATTAACTTAAATACCCAATGTGCATACTCAAACCAACAAATTTCACAAATTGAATCCCTAATTTTGGAAATCCCCAAATTAAAGAAAACCTTACCTTATTCAACAATGGCGGAGGAGAGAATAGATATGACGAAAACCACAATTGCAGAGAAGGACGACGCAGTGGCGGCTACGGTCCGCCGGCGAGAAGGATCGGTGGTTCGAAGGATTCGATGGGTGTCGATGGAGTCCGTGTCGATGCTCGCTCGATGGGGGGAACCAATTTTTTAATTACCTGGAAAAAAAAAATTAATTCAGTATTAAGTAATTCAATAATCAAAATGAAAATCAGATTTTCAATAAATAATAAAACCAGATTTTCGAAATCCTTCATAAAATCAACAATGCCATAAGCACAATTCATTAAGGGTAAAATGGGGATTTTACCCCCTTTATGGCACTTAGATCAGTTTATGGCACACCAGATGTTTCTTTTTCATTTTATGGCTTTTGAGCCATTAATCCTTCTGGGTGTGCAGAGAAAACTTAAAGCCTGTGTTATGGGTTCTTCGCGGAGATAGATTTGGAAGAGACGGACGAAGACGATGAAACGCACCGTTTTACAAGATTAGATTTACTTAAAGCCTGTGTTTTGGGTGCTCTGCTCCCTTAACCGGACATCACCGGTACACTATTAAATTCGAATTCTGAAAAATACCGTAATTTTAGTACCCAACTGATGATGCATTTGAAATTTCGAATACAGTGATTTGGAAAAAGGCGGTTGAAACGGCGCGTTTACAGGTCTGAGAATTGCACCGTTTCCTAACCGGACACTATCAAATTCGAATTTCCGGTCATACAGTTATTTTGATATCAAACCGGTTTTGAGCGAGCAAAAATGACCCTTGATGTTCGGAGGAAAAAGACCGTTGTAGATCTGTGTTGATGATTTCTTCTTCTTCTTCTTCGGAGAAATGGTGAAACACAGAAACTTATCTCGCTCGATAATCTCATCTTCTTCTTCAGCTAGATTCTTCTCCATAAAAGCCATCTCTCTCTATTTGATCTTCATATTTGCTTTTACCATCTGGGTTCTCGTCTTCAGCTCTCGAAACATACAAACCGATGACCAAACCCATCATCAGCAGCAACATCTGGATCCATTCGATTCAGAAGAATTTCGGCCGCCATCTTCGCCTCCGAAGAAGGTATGATTCTTATTTTAGGCTTGATTTGGTTTTTGGTTAAATTTTGATCGTGACAATTGAGAAAAGAAAAACTCTTGATTCAGCTTCAGAATTTGAGGAAATCGAATGGAGATGCTCAACTTTGGACTCCTCCTTTCAGCTTTGGTTTGCATCCATGTGTCAAACCTACTCCTAAATATAAAGGTAACAAAAAAGAAAGATGCTAAATTTCAGTTTCTGCTGGATCTATGAATTGGGATTTGTGCTTTGATTTCATTTCAGGTTCCTTTCTATATGTTGTGTTCTTAAAACAGAAATTTGCTTAGCTTTTGCAGAATTTTCAGAATCAGATCATTATATAACAGTGAGAAGTAATGGTGGGCTAAATCAAATGCGCACTGGTGTAAGTAAAACTAAACCATAAATCATTTAAGTTCATGTTTACTTTTTTTTTTTCTTGATTAGTAGAAATGTTTCTCCCAAATTCGAGCTGAGTCAATAAGCATGTTATTTCTCACAGATAGCGGATATAGTGGCTGTTGCGCACATCATGAATGCCACTTTAGTCATTCCTGAGCTCGACAAGCGGTCGTTTTGGCAAGATTCAAGGTATTTGACACTTCAAACAAAACAAAAACACACAATTCTTTCTTGGCTCTTAGTTTACTAGTTATGAGGTTTGTTCTATTGCTAACTTCCACTTCACTTTGCCTCAGTGTTTTTTCAGATATTTTTGACGAGGAACATTTCATCAAATCCCTGCGAGGAGATGTGAAGATTATTAAGAAGCTCCCAAAGAAAGTGGAATCTCTACCTAGAGCAAGGAAGCATTTCACATCTTGGTCTGGTGTAGGATATTATGAAGAAATGACACACTTGTGGAAGGAGTACAAGGTCTTCTCTTTGAAATTGCGTCTGCTGTTTTCCATTAATTTTCGCTGTACTCACAGTGTAGCACTAAACTTGTAGATAATTAGCGATGTTGTTAACCGCTGACAGAATGACAACGATGCAGGTCATCCATGTCGCGAAATCTGATTCTCGCCTAGCAAATAATGACCTGCCTGTCGACATTCAGAGATTGAGATGCCGTGTACTGTATCGTGGTCTTCGCTTCTCTCCTGCAATTGAAAGCCTTGGACAGGTTTGGACCCTTTTGCTGTTTTTGCTAACTTCTTATTGTTCTTGTCTGTAGTCACCCACACACACACACACACACAACATAGACAAGCTGTAGTAAAATATAATTCATTTGCATACACAGAAGATTTCAAGTTTATATTCTCTTTGGGGTACCAAATCTCATTATAGAAGTTCTGAATCCATCGTTTGGGTCGGTGAGTTTTCATCATCAAATGATCGAACTATCAATAACTTGTTTCATGATATACCTGGGGGTTATTAGGAGAAGCATGATAGAAGAATGAACACATCTTTTATCTATCATACATAAGTCTCAGTAGTTTATGCATTTAAGAGGTGTCCTATGGGGCTTCTTGTAGACTTTGGGTTCTGAGCAATCATGACGGTGACACCACAGAAGCTGGTTGAGCGACTCAAATCACGCGCTGGGAGATATATTGCATTGCATCTGAGATATGAGAAAGACATGTTGGCTTTCACTGGTTGTACCTATGGCCTTACTGATGCTGAATCCGAAGAACTAAGAGTAATGCGGTAATCGATTACTCTGTGCATCTATTCTTAACAAAGCAAACATGAAAAAACGTCTTCCTGGGATAAAGTTACGGTTTTAGCTCAATATATTATCGGTTGATCACAGGGAGAGTACAAGCCATTGGAAGATCAAAAGTATAAATTCAACAGAGCAGAGAGTGGAAGGACTATGTCCATTGACTCCAAAAGAAGTGGGGATATTTCTGAAAGGTCTTGGATATCCTCAATCAACAGTCATTTATATTGCGGCAGGGGAAATCTATGGGGGTGATGATAGACTCTCGGAGCTTAAATCACGCTTCCCGAATCTAGTCTTTAAGGTTTGTTTATAACCACCTCGTAAATCTTTCATGTCACTGGCAATCTAAAGATTGATAATTTGTTTGTTTCATGTACTGAATTTTGTAGGAAAAGCTTGCCACAGAAGATGAGTTGAAAGGTTTCACAGGCCATTCGACCAAAACGGCTGCTCTTGATTATATAATTTCAGTTGAGAGTGATGTGTTTGTCCCTTCACATTCTGGAAACATGGCAAGAGCCGTTGAAGGTCACCGCAGATTTCTAGGGCATCGAAGGACAATCACTCCAGACAGGTTCTGTCTTCTTCCTTTTGTTGCCCTCTCTAACTTCAAGAAGCTTTTGTCTGTTACTCATTTTGTTAATAGGCTAGCCCATGACTGACTAAGTGTTGTCTTGTATGCAGGAAAGGACTAGTGAAACTCTTCAATAAGGTGGAGAGAGGACAGATAAAAGAAGGAGCAAAGTTGTCGAATCTTGTGAAGCAAATGCATCAAGCCAGGTAAAGAAAGAATCATACATTTGCTTCTTATACAAGTCAAAAAATGCAATAAGCCTTTCTTTCGTATCTACAAAAAGATATAAAACATCTTTGATGCGAAAAGAGATTTTTTGGATCGGTTTTGCAGGCAAGGTGCACCGAGGAGAAGGAAGGGACCAACACAGGGGATCAAAGGGCGTGCTCGGTTTAGAACCGAAGAAGCCTTTTATGAGAATCCATACCCAGAGTGTATTTGCAGTTCAAAAAACCCTAATTAAAATTTCCAAACTTTTTTTGTTTGTTTGCTTTGATTCGAGTGACTCTGAACATTCTTTGTTCTGTATCATTATGCCCATTTATAGTCAGCTTAATTATATAATCCTCATCTATTTATTCCTCGAGATTATCAAATCTGAAACATTTGGTTTGTGGCTTTGCTCGGATATTGGATCCAGTTTTGAGCGAATATGACTGTTGTATACTCCCTCCGTTGTATACTATAATATTATAATCTATGAATAATTGAACGACAGAGATGTATGTATAATATTCTGAAATACCGAGTTACTACTGATGGTTAAACCATTCAGACAAAATATTTCTACAGTTGCAGTCAAATCTATCTAACAAAGCCGTGTTAGATTTTTACAGACAAAGGTCATCTAAAGGATTTGCAAATTAAAAGAAGACCATACAATTTGAAGCGTGATGGCTCTTTCTCTTAGTTCTGCTCTTTGTAAGGAGTCCATATCATTTTGCTAACATCTACATCAAGACCACCTCGGCCTGCGGCTTTCAAATGCCGGTCCAGTACTTTAGGATCCGCGCAGATCACGTGTTGACCTTTCCTGTACTGTATTAGTTCCAAGCTCTGAAGGGTGCTTAATATATCTTCTGCTTTAATCGCCGTCATGTCACTCAGCTCCTACATTTGAGAAAAGGTTGGGATATATGAAATAATCTGTTAATGGATAGGCTAAAAGCATGATTAACGAATATGTATACCTTGATAGATATGTTTCCCTTGTGCTTTTTCAAGATGTCTAACAAAATCCGAGTCCAGTAACCTCTGTAACTCACTAAGCCTAGATCAGAGAGGGGTCTTTCCGGTGTCCCGACTTTGCCCTCTTTCTTTGAGAGTTCATAGGCTATATAACACAATATAATGGGTAAGTTGTTATCGACTTAACAAAAAAGAGACGAGTAAGCTCTACAGAGAGATGTGAGAGAAAAGAACAAGAGACTTAAATGAAAAGAAAACTCACAGAAGGCTATTAAGAATTTGCCATAGCCTTTCCTTTGATATGGAGGAAGGGTAAGGATGCAAGCCAAGTTGTACGATTCTTCAGAATGCTTTTCCTGTACCAACAGAAATTATGTTTCATCATCGACCAGAAAATTGAAATCAAACACATCTGCATTCCCAAAAACAAGGAAGTCAGGGAGAGATAATACGTCAATAATTGTGCTTGCGGTAATTTTCGAAACATTTTTTCAACTGTATCTCACAGATAAGGTCACGAGGCAAAGACTGATAAGAATACAATCAGCAAGAAGTATCCGATAAAAACCCCGTTAATTTACGTGCCACTTACCAGTCGTGACCGAAATTTTCTATGTAACAGTACCACAAAGAAACAAAAGGTTATGGTACCTTTGAAAAGTATCCAACCATGTGGCATCCCCGATCATCACATTCACACAGAATATAGAACAGGAACAAATCAACGTCGTAGTAAAGAGTTTTGTGGTCAAGAAATAGCTTAGCCAGATAGCAGAGGTTCTGTGCATAGACCTTATTCTTTTTCCCGTCTACCTGTAAGATTAAGAGTAAATTTACAGGTTATGAAAACTCACTTTTGAATGTACAACAACCGACTGAGACAAAAAAAAAAAAGGTCAATCAGCTTCTAGATATAAAAACGAAAGTGGCAAAGCTGAATATACTGGCGTCACTTGCAGGAATAAGGCCAGAAAATATATATTGCAAATATTCAGGATATTACCTCAAACATTGACAAGGTAGAACTTCGATAGATTTCATCCCCAGGGGGATGCTTCAGATCACATTTCCTCTGCATAGAAAAAGACCGATTCAAAGGTTATAAGGAAAAAAATGTATACGAATTGAATGCATGTATGAAAGCTCGTAATATTCGAAAAGAATCGAAGGATAGAATACTATAAGTCTACAACCACAAAAATGAAATGCAATAACAGTGAATACAAATGAAAAAAAAAACAACTATTTGCTCACCATATGTCTTTGCAGCTGTTCTTTGCGCTTCATGAAACTCAGGCAAAACTCACAGAAAAAGAGCTTCACACAATCATTGTATTCTGGCGGAAAAGGAGAGAAGTACCATGTTTCAATCTCATATTTCCCAAGCTCAATCGTTGCTATGTTCTTCACTTTCGTGAACTCCTCATGTTCACGCAAACTCGCAGCATCCAGCTCTTCATGACCCTATACAAATATTGAAAAATGTCAGAATATAGCCTGTCACACAGTTCACTAAGCCCCAACAAATCTTAACTAAGTTAGACAATCACTAACCTCTACATGTGTCTCGTCAATCTTCCGTTTCTGGTGTCGTGTCATCTTCAAGCTAGTCACCTATTACCAAAAGCATACTTCTCTGCTCAGTGCTAAATACGGAAGAAAAGAAAGCATAAGAATTTGAAGAATGGCTACCTTGTCTTCCACTTTTTCATCTAAGGCGCACACTACTGAATCAAGGTCGAGTTGATCTAGCTTAATCCATTCATCAAGTCTTCTATTAACTGTAGTTTCACAAGGGTCATGAGAATCAAACACTCGTAACATGTATATCCCTAATCACCACATTTAACAATCAACAACAATTTGAATTGAAAGCTCTCTTGAAATTTCAGAAAATTCAACAGCTTCTGATTCAAGTTTCGATATTTCAGGACCCAATCCCTAAACCCTAGACCACCAAATTGGAAAAAGAAAGGAAACGACATACACTCTGTGTAATGAACGTAATACTCGTATTCATTGTTCCCGTCATTATGATTCTTCCGGCGCTCAATAACCTTCACGGGATGGTACTTTCCGTCTCTCCACTGACACATAACGCGAGTGCCCACCTCGAGCGGAAGTACCCCCGTACTTCTCCTCTTCGATGCATCCGATTCTGAGGTCGTTCGATCGAGTATCGCAGCAGGGGTATGATTCGGAACCGCATCTCCGCCGTTGGTTGACGGATGCTTGTGGGTCGACGCCGGAGAGGCGGTGATATTCGTCTTCTCTGTATTCGCAGACGATCCCATTTTTCAATCGGGTCAGAGATTCCCGGGCGGATTTATTTCTCATACGGGTAAAACACACAATTTGTAAGGAGTGGGGCCCATTACAAGCGAATATGGGTCATATCTCTTATAATGGGCCTCGAGAAAAGATGTAGCCAATTAATTTTATTTTATTTTCTATTTTTTGTAATTTTATTTTTTTAAACTATACATGCATTAATCAAGTGCTTAAGTCGATTAATCAGACGTCTAAACTAAAAGCACCATTGAATTTACAACTCTTAATTACTTTATTGCTTTCTGTTTTATTGATTTATTTAGCTTAATTCGAACCTATTTAATCTATAGTGTGATTCTTGAGTCTATGTGGATTCGATCCCTAAATACTACAATCGATAAAGCTGTTAGTACTTTAGAGTATTACATTTGAGCTTATCAAATTTGGCGCCGTTGCCGGAGAGTCTTAATTCGCCATTAGATTTTAGTCAAGAATTTCGACTAAACCCGTGTATCGATCGATACTACCCAGTGTCGGTCATGTCAAATGCAATTACAGAGAAGTTGAGAATTGGTGATATTAGATCTGCTAAGATGACTCTCGCATTCGAGAACTTTTCCACATAAGTTTCATATGGTACAATCCTTGATTTGCTTGTTAAAGTAGGAGATTGTCTGGTTCCAACTGATTTTCAGATTGTGGAAATGAGCGAAAGTTCTAATATACCTTTGATTCTTAGAAAACCGTTCATGGCTACAGTTGGTGTAGTTATAGATACGCCCAATAAAAAAATCTCATTCTCATACGTTAACTTTCGGTTGATGAATTTGACAGGAAATAAGAGATATTGTCTACCCAAACACTTAAACCGTCGATTTTTATACATTAATCGACGTTTAGAATTAGTGGAACTTCGTTGTGTTTTCATCAGTTTTTATAATTACAGTGGTAGAAATGTGATGCCAGATAAATAAATTTTATAAAAAAAAAAAAGAAGAGCAAATGTAAGATAAAATAAATAAGAACGAAACAAGTGGCAGAGGGAGTTTTTGTCGTGAAAGGGAAACAGCCAAACAAGGCTTTATGATTCGTACTGATCACAAGAATCACAGATCAACACCTCGCAAAGTTCCAAGAAGCATAGACCAATACACAACTCATCATCATGTCTTCGAAGTTATGGTCGATAGATTCGCACACCATGTTGATAAAAGGAAATTCGCATTGGCACTTTTTTTGGTTTAAAGCATTGGCACTTTTTTACAATTTGTATCTTGTAATGATATATATAATATCAAGCTTACTTTCAAATGAAGAAAGAATAAAACTGATTCCTATTTTCAGTTTTTTCACATGATAACACGTTATATGGCCAGCTGACCCAAAAAAAAAAAGCACCTATTAACATTGAGAGGAATTATTTTAGCATTCCGAAAAAAATTAGAATGGCATACGAAATTCTATCATGACAAAAAATACTATTTATATATATATATATATATATATATATATATCTTTTGTTTATTTTTAATACGTAATTCAAGAAACTGCTCAGAATATATAAGACAAGAATGAAGAATCCTCTTTCTTTCCATCTCTCTCCATAAACGGTTGCTAAAAACCCTCTTCTTGAAATGGCTACTTCTCCCATATTTCTCCTCCTCATCGTTATCCTCTCATCAACCCTAATCTCAGTCAAATCCAACACAACCATGATCGAAACAACTTGCAAAACCACAAACTACTACGCCCTCTGTGTCTCAGCTCTCAAATCCGACCCAAGAAGCCCCACAGCCGACACAAAAGGTCTCGCCGCCATTATGGTCGGCGTTGGAGTGACAAACGCCACCGCCACCGCCACTTATATCTCCGGAAACCTAACCGCCGCCGCTAACGACACCGTTCTTAAGAAGGCCTTAAAAGACTGCTCCGACAAGTATACTCTCGCCGCTGATTCTCTCCGGCTAACGATTCAAGATCTTGATGATGAGGCTTATGACTATGCTTACATGCATGTGTTGGCGGCGGAGGATTATCCCAATGTTTGCCAGAATGTTTTCCGGCGAGTCAAAGCTTTGGTTTATCCGGCGGAGATTCGCCGGCGTGAAGTGAGTTTGAGACGTATCTGTGGTGTTGTCTCCGGGATTCTTGATCGGCTTGCCGAGTGATTTTAATTGTAGTTATTATCTTTCTTTAAGAAGAAACTTTGTTAAAATGGCAATTTCTCTATTGAATCTATGTTTATGGTAACTATAAATAAATTAAATTTGAAATTTGTGATTTTTAGTACCAGTTAGTTTGAAATTGGTTGACAGAGCAATACTAGTTATCATGAGTATATTGGACTTTTAACTCTATCAGTTCACCAATTATACCAAAACCTTAAGTCGTGTTTAGTGCCAAAGATTTGGAGGAAAAAGCTTAAGTTGAGATATTATTTTAGTATTTATTTGACTAATTATACCGTATCTCAACCGGTTCTAGGTAACTTTTGCTTTATCTATTATACGTGTTATCTCTTCGGAGATGTTTTTTTTTTTAATAAAAAATTGCGATAAGATTTTTAAAAGCGTCACTTTAAAAGAGAAAGGTAACGTCGTCTCTGCAAAATTAAAAGCTGAACGATTATCGACCTCATAACTACTACTACTACTACTTTTTAGATTGAGAAAACTTTTTTATATAAATTATTGAAGTGAATGTCTTCGTAGGTCAGCGACTACAGTAGTCTTCGCTATCATATTAAATAGTAAATGACTAATATAACGTAACAGTCCAGAGTGTGAATATCAGAAAAAACTCACTAAATAGAAAAAAATGACAAAAAGCATAAAATAATGATTTGATATGTAAACACTAATTCGGATTAAAGATTAAACGGGTTAGTAGGTGGACAAAATGGTCATTAGACACGGAGGCTCCTAATATTTAGCGCCTAAGAGCATCTCCAAAAGTAAAACTTCAATTGAGGTTCTTACCATTATTTATAATAATAATTTTGAAATTTTTTAACTTAAGAACCTCATTAAGAGTTTATAATTTTTCTCTCTTCCAATGGTAGAACCCTAAGTGGGGTTCTTGAAAAAAAAAAAAAAAAATTTACTGGTTGATTCTATTGCTGGATTCTATTGCAAAAAAATAAAATTTACAGAGAGTTTAACCTTTCTGGCCGAGTTACAAAAATTGAGAAGCTTTTTTTTTGTAACAAACAAAAATTGAGAACTTGATGAGAGTTATGTTTAAAGAACAGACAAGGAGAGGGAAAGATAGATAAAAAAGTGGAATCATCTCTTCTCAGTTTGAAACAGACATAAACTAAAAGGCCTTGCATCATCTAAAATTCATCATCACTCAAGTCGCTTCGTATTTGGGATCAGCAGCTACGTAATGATAAGCAATTACCAATGGGAAGATGAAGATGCCAAGGAAATTGACTATAAACCCCAAGTCTTGATCATCGATCATCTGCACCAACACAAGCACCATTTGAGTTTACACCAACCAGAAAAAAGAAAGTGCAGTTGAAAGCATTCCGGGTTTTAGTAACAACAAAGCTTACTATGTTGATGTCGACAGAAAGCTCTTCAAACCATGTCCTTATGTCATTCTCTTTGTATACAGAAGCAATGTAAATGCAAGCTAGTGTGATGAGATAAGGCGGATATATAAGGATAAGGTCCATGCAAGCGAGTGTGATGAGACAAGACCCCTATAGTTTCCACAAAAAACTTAAGCATCAAGAGAGTATTTTAAGATTTGACATGCTTAATAAAGAACAGATTTTTTGGATACTTACCATGTTAAATGGGTCATACTTGTGTCACTGATTCCAGAATCCTGCAGGAAGGAAATTCATAGTATATAGTAAACGATTTTTGTGTCTGTTTGATTTGGAAAGATCCCAAGAAAAGATATGCAAAAGACTTACTCAGGCAGAGTGAAAGCATTCGAAGACTTAAGAGCATTATTATTGCAACCCAATAATGATGCTCTAAGGGTACCAAACACATGAACTTCTGATTCAATGTCAAACTAAAGTCTTTACTTAACCTAAAACTACCAAGCATTGATCACAAAATGACTTAAACATTAAGCATTGATTCAACCCCTAGTTCAAACCTAACACTACCAAGCATTGATTCACTGTCTAATTCAAACCATCAATATCATCATAAAGATGTACATGAATGGATTCAAAGAAGAACCTTTTAATATATAAATCAAAAGATCACCTTCAGCAAGATGACTTCGCAGAAACCATTTCCCACATTCATTAAAATTGATAACCTGTGAATCCGTCTCCAAGCAATCTAAGAATTTTCGATACCAGATTACTAAATTCAACCTAATTCTCACCAAATTTCAAAACAAGCATGCATAAGGAGAGAGTAATTACAGCTGCAAACTTCAATTTCATATTTGGAAATCGAAGAGTATTACTTACGGCTAGAATCAGCGATTTCTTAGCAGAGAGACGCTCCATATCCCTGGCGTAAACCGAAAGAATCCCTTGAAGGGACTCTTGTACCATAGCTCTGCATATCAATCTCCGGAAACAACTCCTCCTCCAACCCTTCTTCTCCGGCAGAAAATTGAGAGAAACCCTCGGAGGAGGAGACGACGGTGGTGGCGCGGAGGATGAGAAGCTCAATCGAAGCGCACAAGTACCAGAAACTGAACCATGTTGTATCAATGCCATTGAAGAAGAAGGTAGAAAGGGGAAAATCAAAGATTGGTTTTATATTTCGCTGAGCAATGAAGAAAAAGACGATAGAGAGCAGAGTCAAAAAAAAATATTAAAAACCTTGACCAATGAGAATGCGACACGTCAGCATCTCTTAAGGGTTCTAAGAGCATGTTCAATGGGGGTTCTAAATAGAAGAGTTCTAAAAAAATTATAATGATATATAATTGATAAATATTGGAGAGGTTCTAAAAAGAAGAGAGAAGGGTTCTAAAGTTAGAACTTTTAGATACAGATTCTAAAAATTAACATACAAAATGTTGGGGTTCTAAAAGGTGAGGTTCTAAAAATTTTAGATACCCATTTTTAAAAACTCACCATTGGACATGCTCTAAAAGCTATCAAATTAGAACCGGTTCTAAGACATATTAGCTATTTTGATTTAAATTTTAAGTAATTTAATGTTAAGAACCCCTTAAAATCCCCCTGTTGGAGATGCTCTAAATGATCCCAAAAGACGCGCCAGAGTGACAGTAGTTCTTCTTATTCTTCCCACTAATCCACAAAACAAACCCTAATTTTCTCGAGAAAACCCGTTGCGATGAAGGGAGGAACAATACAGATCAGCTGGCATGACGGGAAGCCGGTGCTAGCCCTAGATTTTCACCCGATTTCCGGTTTACTTGCCACCGCCGGAGCCGATTACGATATCAAGGTAACGCGATTGACAAATCATTTAGATTGAGATCTATTTCGACCCAATATCATCATATAACAGAGCTTGTGATTTTGGATTTTCAAAATCTGCGATTGTTTAGAAAATACAATTCCTGAAATCTAATTCGAGCGTCTGATCTTCTTATGGATTTAGCTTTTTATTGGTTATGATTGATTGTTTGAAAATTGAAAATATTGCAGCTATGGTTAATAAACTCCGGTCAAGCGGAGAAGAAGCTTCCCAGTGTATCTTATCAGAGCAGCCTTACTTACCATGGATGTGCTGTAAATACCATTCGATTTTCTCGGTCTGGTAAGTAATGTGTTTCTTAGCTACTCTTTCAAGTTTATTTTTCTGGTAACAGATACAAAAATGCATCAAGCTTTGTGTGTGTTTTTTTTTTTTTGGGAGGCCATAATCATGTTAATATCTAGTGGTGACGATTGTTCTATGATTATATGCAGGAGAACTACTTGCCTCAGGAGCAGACGGTATGAACTGACAACTCATGTTGATGCAAGTGTGTTTTGCATATATTGAGTGCGTAATGAAACCAACTGTGCACTTCTTCTTTTCTTCTTTTTTATAAACCAGGAGGCGAGCTTATCATATGGAAGTTGCATCCTAGTGAAACCAATCAGTCCTGGAAAGTTCACAAGTCATTATCGTGAGTCTTTTCCTCTGAATAATAAGCTGCACTGCCATGCTTCTGTAATCGTTAAATTTGAAGCTAGCAAGAACCACGGATGGGCGTTTCAGTACGTGTTGCTATCAAGAGGGGAGAGTGCTTCTGTAGGCTAGTAACATGGTGGAAAGCGTATGATAGTTTCACCAAAAATAGCAATATGGACTAAATGGAATGTAGTCTAGTAACATGGTGGAAAGCATATGGTGCTGGACTCAATCTAATGTAGGCTAAGAGCATTATTTTTACTTTTGTTTGTCCTGCTAGATTTCATCGAAAGGATGTCCTGGATCTTCAGTGGTCTCCTGATGATGCTTATCTGATTTCTGGCTCAGTGGACAACTCTTGCATTATATGGGACGTTAACAAAGGTGAGAAAGTTAAAGAGGAGATAAGTTATTTTTCATGTTAATTCCAGATTTTTTGCCTTACAAATTTCGGTATTTGTCACAAGGTTCTGTTCATCAGATACTGGATGCCCACTGTCATTATGTTCAAGGTGTTGCCTGGGACCCCTTAGCAAAATACGTAGCCTCTCTTAGTTCAGACAGAACGTGCCGGATTTATGTCAATAAGCCTCAAACAAAAAGTAAAAGTGGTGAAAAAATGAACTACGTTTGTCAGCATGTTATCACGAAAGCAGATCAGCAAAGGGGAGATGACACTAAGGTTAGAGAGAAATTAATTTCTTCCTGATTCGTTGCGAATATACAGTATACCTGATTTCACAATGACATGACTTGCAGACAGTAAAAACCCATCTCTTTCATGATGAGACATTGCCGTCTTTTTTCCGAAGATTGTCATGGTCACCTGATGGATCGTTTTTACTCATTCCAGCAGGTGATTATCCCTAAAACTCAGTCCTGTTTTTTTTCAGAAATTTAGGATAGATCATGACATTGTATACCCGGATATTAATTATGTTTATGTCATCAATATATCATATGCAGGCTCTTTCAAACTTTCACCCACATCCGAAGCTGTAAATGCTACCTATGTCTTTTCCAGGAAGGACCTTTCAAGGTAAGATAATCACCTTACCATCTCTTGTTTGGAAGTTGTAAGGCTTTTGGAACATATTATAGGCGTCTAAGCTCTTCTTCTTGAGCTTATGTATGAGATAATTAGAAAGCAATACAAAGTCTCACATGCGCTCATTTCTTTTTTCCGCGAGCAGACCTGCACTGCAGCTTCCAGGTGCCAGCAAACCAGTTGTAGTGGTTCGTTTTTGCCCTGTTGCATTCAAACTCCGGGGTTCAAATTCTGGTAAATATTATGTTTTCTCATAAAGTTTTTTTAGTTTCTCTTAAGAAAGAAAAACAAGGCCTTCAAGATGTAATATATTTTCCTTTATATGCTCGTTTTGGTGAACCCAAATGGTATTTTGGATCATGCAGAAGAGGGTTTCTTCAAGCTTCCTTACCGTCTTGTCTTTGCCATTGCAACTTTAAATTCGGTGTACATATATGACACGGAGTGTGTCGCTCCAATTGCAGTCTTAGCAGGTCTCCACTACGCTGCAATAACCGATATAACATGGTAAAAAGAGTTTACACATTATTTATGATCTGAATGATCCTTCGCCAAATATTCATAGTTTTGAAATGTAACCAAGGTTCAAATATTTTGTTCAATAGGTCACCTAATGCCTCGTATCTGGCACTGTCCTCGCAAGATGGCTACTGCACACTAGTTGAATTCGAAGATAGTGAACTAGGAGAAACCGTCTCCATCTCAGGTTTGCCCTTAGTTCTTTTTACTCTCTTCTGCGTTCCAGAACCGGATTGACCCATCAATTATATTGCAGTCGGAAAGAAACCTGTGGATGTTGAGGAGAAAAAGCATGTTTTAGAGAAAAGCGATGAGCTGATGACCAAAACAAAACCAGACGAAAGAAATAAACAGGCTGAATCAGAACAAGAGGAAGAGAAAAAACAGCCATTGCCGAGCAAAATTATCACGGATGGTGAGGAGAAAAAGCAAGTTATGCAGAAAACCGATGAAGTGATGGCGGAAACAAGACCAGAGGAAGAGAAACAGCCATTGCAGAGCACAGTTAACACACCTGTCTCAAATAAACCGGCGAGGAAGCGCATCACACCAATGGCTATTGACCCCTAATGGTAAACTAACTACTGATGTGCGTCCTACTTTTTATCATCCGTTCTAACCACAAAGCCATTGTGTTTACTTGACTTATATAATTAAGCAACTAACCATGTGGTTAGAATTTGAGACCGAAAGAGAAAGAGATGAAAACACAATGGCTTGATGGTGATAGCTCACTGTGACAACTTAAGAAACAAAACTAATCATGGGCATGAGCTAGTAATTTGGGCATCGAAGTCTTGGCAGCCCAAGCTTTATATGGCTGATGCAATAAACATTTTCTAGGGATATATTAATGGGCTTTTTAGGCTCGTTTCGATTCGGCCCGTTTGAACCTATTATGCTAAATTTCCAATCGGCGGAAATAAATAACAGACCGGTGTAAAAACCATAACTTTACCCCATATCCTAATTTTAATTTCGAAACCCCTTTCTCCCTATAATAATAATAATAGCCGTAAAAAAGTTAAAAAGAAAAACCCAGAAAATTTCAACATCTGCATCACCATCGGTGATATACCCAAATGGGTGTCTTTCCAATTTTTTTTTTTTTTTTAGTTTAAATAATATTATATTTATTAATATTTTATTGTCTCGACGAATCACGCCGCCACACGTGGCGATTTCGGGAAGAATCAGTGTCTTCCCACAGACACAAATAAAGGGTGTCTTGACTATTCATTCTGTTTTTTATTATAAAATATGAGGAAGACATCCCGTAATTGTGGGATGGAGATGGTCTAATGGCCCATCGCTCTCCATCCTCTGACTCTCTCTCCCTCACTCAGATTTCAATTATTCTTCAATCTCAATTTCATTTCCCAATAATTTCAATAAATGTTGACAAATATTTATACCTTTACATACACACATATATACAAATATCTCTCTCGCCCTCCCTTCCCTCCAATGGATTCTCCGAAACTCCCGTACTCTCTCTCCGCCTCCTCCTCAACTCCATTCGCTTCCTCCGCCGTAAAACCTCACCGGAAAAACCTCCCTTCCCGTAATTGCATCCTCATCATCATCGCCACATCCTCCATTCTCCTCCTCCTCCTAACCCTGATTCTCTACGCCACCATTTCCAAATCCTCCCACAACCGCCGCAACACACCGCACCAATCCCCCTCCTCTCCTCCGCCGAAGACTCCTTCCCCTCCCCCCATCGCTCAGATCCGCCTCGCCTGCAACGCCACGCGTTTCCCAGACCACTGCTTTTCCTCCCTCTCTCAACCGGGTCGGGTCCCTCCGGATCCTAAACCGGTCCAGATAATCCACTCAGCGATTTCCGTCTCATTCGAGAGTCTCAAATCCGGTGAATCGAAAATCAAATCTATCCTAGACTCCTCCGCGGGGAACAAAAACCGAACCAACATCGCAAACATTTGCCTTCAGATCCTCTCTTACTCGGAGCACCGCACCGAATCGACGGACGTCGCAGTGACGACCGGTGACATCAAAGACGCTCGTGCGTGGATGAGCGCAGCTCTCGCTTACCAGTACGATTGCTGGTCAGGTCTCAAAACCGTCAACGACACGAAGCAAGTCGTGGACACGATCACGTTTCTCGATGATCTCGTGAAACTCACCGGAAACGCGTTGAGCATGATGGTCTCCTTCGACAATTTCGGAGACGACGTCGCTTCCTGGACCCATCCAGCTACGGAACGACACGGGTTTTGGGAGAAAGTTGGGCCTACTTTGGGCTCGGGTAAGGAGGCTCATTTAGGTTTTCCGTCTGGATTAACGGAAGACGTCACTGTGTGTACGGACGGAGGGAAAGGACCCACACCGTGTGGGTATAAGACGGTGCAGGAAGCCGTTGACGCAGCGCCGCAAACTAACGGAACCGTTAAGTTTGTGATACGGATTAGAGAAGGTGTGTATGAGGAAACCGTTAGGGTTCCGTTTGAGAAGAAGAATGTCGTCTTCATCGGAGACGGAATGGGCAAAACTGTAATTACAGGGTCGTCGAATGTAGGGCAACCAGGGATGACGACGTACAACTCTGCTACTGTCGGTGAGTACCGTTACTGTTATTTTTTTTCTGAACTTGGTTCTTTAAATAACTTCTTCTTTTTTTTTCTAATAATTAATCAACAAACATAAAACGGGAAGAACAAGAGTAAAAGTCAGACAATAAATTTGTTCTTTTCTACTCTTGTGGTGATCTTTTTTATTGTCAAAATTATATTATTTATTTAATTTTAAGATTCAAGTTATGTCCGAATGATTGCGACTGTTCCTGGTTCCAGCTGAGACAGAACACATGTGACATTTACTTGGACAATATCCCATTTTATTTATTAGTTTGCATTATGATATTTATTTTAATTATAACAAAAAAAAAATTGTTAAAATTAAATACATGTTTTTGGGTTTTGGAAGGAGTTCTCGGCGATGGATTCATGGCTCGTGATCTAACCATAGAGAACACGGCAGGAGCAGACGCGCACCAAGCGGTTGCGTTTAGATCAGACAGTGATTTCTCAATACTCGAAAACTGCGAGTTTCTTGGGAACCAAGACACCGTTTATGCTCACTCTCTTCGCCAATTCTACAAACAATGTCGAATCCAAGGCAACGTGGATTTCATCTTCGGTAACTCAGCTGCCGTATTCCAAGATTGCAATATCTTAATCGCTTCAAAACATTCCAAACTCGAGCAAGGCGGAGGCGCAAACAACGCCATCACTGCACACGGGAGGATCGACGCGTCACAGTCCACAGGATTCGTGTTCTTGAACTCTTCCATTAACGGAACAGAGGAATACATGAAGGAGTTTCAAGCGAACCCTAAAGCGCATACCAACTATTTGGGAAGACCATGGAAGGAGTTTTCGAGGACGGTTTTTGTAAACTGTAATCTTGAGTCTTTGATTAGTCCTGATGGATGGATGCCGTGGAGCGGAGATTTCGCGTTGAAGACTTTGTATTACGGTGAATATAAGAATACGGGTCCGGGATCGGTTAGGTCTAATAGGGTTCCATGGAGTAGTGAGATACCGGAGAAGCATGTTGACGTTTACTCTCTGGCCAATTTTATTCAGGCTCATGAGTGGGCTTCGACGACCACCGCTTGATGTTGTAAAGGAAATTGGGGTTTTGAAAAGTCGTCATTGTAACTTTATCGTAGTGTTCAAATCTTAGTATATTATCATTATAATTCATAGATGATAATTGAGGAAAATCAATCAAAAAGTTCTAATTTTCGAGTGACATAAAATCTTATCATACCAAAAAGTACGAAACTTTAAAATCTTTTCATATTTTTTCTGAGTGGTTGAAGACTCTCTTAACCTTTATCTTGTAGAAGCAAGAAGCATGAGAGGAACTTTATGATTTTCTTTTTAAAGAAATGGGTAAATGCTTCAAGAAAACTTACATTTAAACGGTTACTGTGTTATTTCATTTTTACCATTTGTCAAACATATTGTGAATGATAGTGTGATGAATAAATAAGGTCACACATAAAGGTATGGGTTGAAGGAGAGACAACATGAGGGAAAAAAAACAAAACATGATCTTTTGGTGAGGGAGAGCAAAAGAGATCTTATATTTATAGGTCGGAATCAGAACTTTTCTCTTCCTTTGGTGGTGCGTATTGCCTGGTGAGGCGGGATCTCGCCCATGGGTCAAGCGGCACTTGAGGTGGTGGTTGAGGTGTTGCTGGTTTCGATTGCCTTAGCTCGTTCTCTCTATCGATAAACCTGCAAAAATTACAAGTTAGCTCACAAACTAAGAATCGAGTACTGGTCTAACACTAACACAATAGCATCGCATATCGAATTCAAAAGAAGTCCATATTTTTTCGTAAATGCGACTAAAGAAGAGTCGAAATCTGCGGGAAGGTGTAGGCAGAATGACCAATAAAGAAAAGAAAAGAAATTTGTTTACTCGATATAGGCCATTGGTGCAGCATCACCAACTCGTATGCGAGTGCGAAGCATTCTTGTGTATCCGCCAGCTCGATCTCTGCTAACAAGATACAGCCGATGAAACAGAGTACGTGGGAGAAATACCAAATAGAAAGAAAAGCGAAGATTCACTTGTATCGATGAGCCAACTCTGTGAAAATCTTGTGAATAACATCATCTCCTCTAACAAACCCAGCAGCTCGCCTTGCTGCATCGAGTGAGCCCTGTAATAAATCATTTCATCAGCGACTATCTCAACCAATACTCATCAAAAACACTTGGTGAGCTTAAAACCAAGATACGTGAACACTTGAGCACAATTACAGTTCCAAACCAATGGTGTCTCTGATTATACAAAAGAGTCGGAGAGAGTTCTAAAATACGGTCAGCATCTGTTGGAAAAAAACACGAATCGATACCTCTTTGCCGAGTTGAACCATATTATCAGCAAGACGACGAACCTCTTTAGCCTGCAAAATCCAAAATTGTGTAAATTACCCAATGTAAATAATGAGAAACATTTTAAGGACAAGTTTTATATTAGTAAGGTTACAGATTCTCGCCAGAAGACTATAAACCCTAGATAAACCCCAGATCAAAAACAAATTGGGGGAAAAAATGATTTAGCACCTTTGTGACAGTGGTCTCAATTCGCTCGTGTTTCACCAATTGAGAAACCAGGGTCCTGATTAGATTTCGAATCGAGAGAAATTTTACGAAATGTGCGAAGAAACAAGAGGAACAGTTTTGGAAGATTCTAATATTAAAAGATTAGGAATAAAAAACCTGAGCATGGACATACGGTGACCCGTTGGCCGGCCGAGCTTCCTTAACTTCGTCATTTCTGCGACGGCGAAGCGATCGGAGAATTGCGATTGGGAAGAAGAAGAAGCCTGCGATGGTGAACGATAAACCCAGCTCTTAACTAAGTAATGGGCCAGGCTTTCTAATTTTGAGCCCAATAGAATGTTAAGCCGATTGTTCTCTTAATTTGTCGCTCGTGACGAATCTTAAATTTTTATAAACTTATTGGAAATGAGGCCGACGTGGATTTGGTCCAAAACTGTATGAATAGGTGAGGAATTCTCAGGAAATTGATATTTGGACAGTTCATACTACTCACATAAATATAACATTTTGACTAAAACTAAACTTTTTATAATAAAACAACTGATATTGAAATGATCTTTGAAAGAAAATTATGACTTCCACTCAATATATTGCAAAAGAAAAATAAATTCCTTACAATCGACTGTTTCATTTGCTACTATCCTTTATTATTCTTTCAAGATTAAAAATAATATTATCCTTCTTGTTTTTTGTTATGACTTATGACTACAAATATTTTAAACTACCACCAAATAATAATCACGTACAAACTAGGTCTGGACACGGGGCGGGTACCCGCTTATTTTGGCCGACTTACTACTTCACCCGTCCCGTACGGATAGTGAAAATATTGGCCCGTACTTGGACCCGTAAAAACGGATACCCGTTTATTCAAGATACCCACCCAAATTTTTGATACTTATGGATATCTTGTCCCGTACTCGTACCAGATTTTTGATATTTGCAAGTACGGGTACCCGCTCAACAAGTAATTACATTACTGGTCTTGTTTTTTTTCATTATTTGTCTTGTTTTCCATTACTTGTCTTACTTTTTCCATTACTTATCTTGTTTTCTATTACTTGTTTTGCTTTTTCCATTACTTGTCTTGTATTGGGTACAAGTAGCAAACCGGGTAACGGGGAACAAGTCGGGTAACGGGAACAAGCCGGGTAACGGGACAAATAGTCAAAAAATAATTTCGGCTTGGACTTGTCCTGTTACTTGTAAGTAGTTGGTTAACTCACCTTGATACTTGGTTTGGACGAGCCGTATACCCAGTTTTATGGGCCGAGTATAGGTCGGGTCGAGCGGATCGGACCGATAACGAGTACTGATGACCAAGACTAGTACAAACCGCATTTTTAGTGTGTGTGTTACCTTTTATTACTTTTTAGTACAAAAGTCTGTACAACAAACCCAAAGAATAAAAAATTACTTCAATTTTCATACTTTGTGGGCGGGTTGTCGACTCTGGTCTCATTCGAACTATGAGTCAGAGGCCATGTCTCAAAGTTGGACTCGTTGCGAGTTTATAATAATCAAAATATTTTAATATTTATCTTGTAACAATCATATAGCCTTAGGTTACAAAAAAATAAAAATCAATCATATAGTCAAAAATAGCAACATTTAAGAATCCAAAAAAACAAAAGGTCAAGTTCGACGTATATAGTCAACATCTAGAAACAAGATGTAGTCTAGAACATTCAATAAAAGTGGTCCTGAGCCAGCTCATTCGTGGTTTTAAACTTATCTACATCATCTTGGATCATACAATTAATAGTCAAATACATATACTCGTGTAGTCTCTAGAAGAAGTCTCCATTGAGAGGAGACACAGTTAATCGGTTCAAAATTTATAGTGAGTGTCTTATTTTGAAATTTTATATGGACTCTAACGCATAGAATTATGAGATATCACAAAAGATAAAGATGATTAGGACTTATATAGGCGTATGTCTATGTCGTGTGTGATGTATTCGAATCTTCTAAAGACGAAATCGAAATCACATGTAACATCGTTACAAATTGTGGGTCGATGGGAACTATATGACGTATTCATCTGTTGGGCCTATATATTTCCAACAGAATATTTTTAGAAAAAGCAATTTCATATCAATGATACGAACAATATGATTGGAAAATTCAAGAACATCATTATATGATTTTACTTTACATTAATAAGAGAATTATAGACTACACAGTCAATGAGCAATGAATTGAATCTTCTTCTTTCTTTTTTTTTAGTTTATTATATTCACTATTCAAAATTTCAATTTGTTTACATTTTTTTTAATTTATTTCTCTCTCAATAATATTCTCTCACGAAATGAAATCCTAATGAGTAAAAAGAATTGAATCAAAACGGCATGATATGTGTCGTTTTGGTGTCGTAAGCTGAAAGGCAGGATCTTGAATTCACCTTGAAGACCTTAAGAAGATCCGTTAACATTCGCCTAACGGCGGGAGAGCAATTGCTCTGTAACAGTAACAGAATCTTCGTAACGCCGTTAGTACTAGTAACCGCTTCAAGCGCCTTCTCCTCTTTGAAAAGATATGAGACGCTCCAAAGCACCGTAACGGCGTGCTCCGTCGCTGCCGTCGATATTTTCATCAGCTTCTTAACGACTATCTTCAGGCACTCGCCGTCTCCGCCGCATATTTCTGATCTGCCTTCCTTGGTGGATGCTAAAGTCTCGAGAAGCTTCAAGCATTTCTCCGTCGCCGAAACGCTCGACGTCGTTGGATCTGTTAACAATTTCGTGAGATCCTTGATGAGTTTCTCTCGGATTAGATTGAGTTTCACGCGCTTCGGTGAACTGATTGCGATCAAGCAGGACAAGGTCGATTCAATTAATCTCGGATCGGAATCTCTGCTAATCGATTTCATCAGCTCTGTGACTAATCCGTCTCTCTCGGCGATTAACTGCTTTGATTCGGCGTCGACGGCGATGAATTCCAGTAAACCGGCGCAGTCAATCTTCAACTCGACATTCCCGGTTTTATACAAGAAGACGATTGCCGTCAAACGATCTCGGCCGTTGTTTAAAATCTGATTCGAAAACCGTCTCCGATCTGTGATTTTTGTTCGAATCATGCTCAGTATCTTCACCGCCTCTTGAACAACCAGTAGTTTAGGGGTGGAGGTAGTTTTGAAATCTACCTGGCCCATGAGATCCACGAGAAGTCGCACGAAATCATCTTTTCCGGCGAGAAATCCCATGTTATCATCGGATTCTCTCGCGAATCGGAGTATCTTCGATAAAATCTCGCGGTCATGTCGCTCTTCCTTCTCGATCTTCACTCTATCGATCGCATCGGAGATCTCGTCCCTCGTCGGAGCAGCTAATTCCGCCGATTCAACACAAGCTCGGCGACGGATAGAATCGGACCAAATCTCAATGAGACGCTGAAGAGTCCGATTGGGTATGAAATCCTTGTTCTGAAGAATCTGCATCGTCGCCGGACATGTATTATTCCCGCCGTCGAGCCACCGTTGGATGCTAGCACGGTCGTATGTAACGCCAGTGCAGAGACTCACCGGAGATTTCATAACGTCGAGCGATATAGGACATCGGAAGAAAGTAGGAACGGTGATGTAGAGATCATCTTTCCTCATTTTTGATAGGCCGTTGTTTTTCCGTTTTGCTCCAGAGAAAGCGTGTGGGATTCCGTCAGAGAGAGAGAGGCTCTGTTTTATGTTTAAGAGAGAGAGTGCGTGGGGTTTGGTTTAAAAGATGATAGAGAAAAAGAGTCAAACTTTGCTGACGTCAAATTTCACTTTTTTGACGGGCGTTTAGTATTATATATATTTATATTATTTTAATGACTAAATCGAATAACTTTTTCTTTTAACGCAAATCGAATAACTTTTTTTTCTCTTTATGCTATTATAAATACTATACTACAAAATTAGAATAAAATTTTTAGCACACTCCAAAATTGAAAATATATATATTCCTCATTCAAAATATATAATTTAGCAAGGTTTTAGTTAATCATAAATATCAAAAGAAAATGGGAGTTTTGTATAATATTTAACTGTTGGTCGTTGGTCAAAGAAGTCTTTCGGCGCGTTATACTGGGTTACATCACAGCCATAGATATGGATTTTAAAATCTAAGGTGTTGGAAACAGACGGTGAGGATTCGCGGAATGTGAATGCAGATATAGGAGGAGAGTGGGGTCCACGCTCCACCGTTTGAGCATTGGGTCCACTTTACGTCTTAGACCGCACCGGGTTGGGGTGTGAGATTGCACGTTTGAAGATTTGTGGAAATGCGCCAGTTTTTTTTATAACCCTTTCATTTGGCATTTTCTATTGTTTCTCCTAATTTTCTTATTTCTTTGCTTTCCGTCCACATTTCACAGTGGAAACTTCATTAGATATATAAAACGCGTCATTATATAAGCACATGCTCAAATATTGTTGTCCTATTTTGGCCAAATAAATGTTGTTTAAAATTGATCCAAATATTTTTTTTAGCTAAAATAAGTTATCATAGTAGTTTTCTAGATAATTTACTACTAACATTACCTGTGTAATATATACATGTATTAATTCTAGAAATATCAAATACGCATTTTTGGTAATAGTAGCTTTTTAAATTCCGAATAAGTATTTTAGTGATATTTGTAAGTTTAAACTATATATTATTTTCGACCCAAATAAACTATATGTTATTCAGATTATGTATAGTTCTGTAAATTTGGAAAATGTCGACATAGCCGAATAATAATATCTAGTAATAATTGAAAGAAGATATCGTATAAACGAAAAGAGAAACTATTCGATTTATTTATATTAGTTATATAATGTATGCTTCTGTAGATTTTGAAAACCAATGCATAACCCAAATAAATATCTAATCTTTTTTGTTTTTGTCAACACTATAATATCTAATCAGAAACGGAAAAAAAAAAAGATATTACACAAAAGAAAAAAAAAAAAAGGAATAAATCAACAATTTGTTCAATTGACCGGACAGATTCTATGGGCTACATCGCATCTTTTGTTGCTCGTCCACTTCTGTTTGTTTTATGTCCGCAACTAGCAATACATGACGTGGCCAACACCTTTATGCTCGAGAACCCTTTCGATACTTATTTTAGACTTGTCTACCTATGTTCATTACAAGTTAAGGCTTTGAATGGAACACCAGGTGAAAAATGTAAGCAAATGAACTGTATGTAAGTTTCCAAAAAAGAAAAATTATGATTTTTAACCAACCTTGTTTTCTATTTTAAAACAATTATAGGGTTTAACCCGCGCACTGCACATAGTAAGCTTTTCACAAAATTGGTTCAATTAAAATTGGTTGTCACGTAGTTAAATATGTACTCCGTCGAATAGGAATTAGAGTATATATTAACTTCAAACAACTTAAATTTACGTATATAGTATCCGTCGAATAGGAATTAGAAATAGTTTCGTTATGCAAGTTAATATATAAATAAATTTTAGATGTGAATTTTTTTATTTGAAATCAGACTATCGATTTCGGTTAATAAATTATATAATATGATTTATTAATTATATTATATTTTAATAAATAAAGATATTAAATACAATCTTTAATGCATGAAGTACAAAACAAATTTACATATTATCTTCGATAACTTTGTAAGACGGTTATATCATTTCCTCATTTTTTTTTTTTTATTTGTAATGGCATTTTATGTAATAATTACAAAACAAAATTCGTTTTCTTAAATGACTTTTTAAATAATAATATAGAGATTTCTTCATCCAATTAATAAATGTATAGATTAGTGTAGTTGATGTCTCATAAATGATTATAGATTTTAACTGTACCTCATTTAAATTAGATTTACGTAAATCATCTAACTAAAAGTTAAATTTTAGTATTGAACTAACAAATTATCTTAAAATTATGAAATGTTAATAGTTCAACTTTAAACGGGATTATTTTAAAAATTTATTTTTGGTATGAAATAATTTAAAATAATATAAGATAAAAAAACATAAAAAAAATTATAAAGAAAAATTATATTCACCAAAAAGGAGGGGCTAAAATGTTGTTTTCAGCTTCCTTTAGATCCCTGTTAAAGAATTCAGACACAGCATCCTTTTTAATCCTTTTGCTTTCCTATTTATTTAACGAAGACGCGGTATGTAATTGTGTATCTAACACCAACTCGTGTATCATGCCTGATACTTCTAAGTCAAAGTTGAATAATGATCATTATTCATCAACACGGATTCACTAAATAGGCTGCATTAAACCATTCTAATTTTGAGAATTTTTTTTTTTTTAAAGTTGACTCATAAACTAAGTGTTTGTACGTGAGAGGCTACGTGTTGTGGTAGTTTCAAACACTTACGTCCCGCACGTTTGAGTTTTTTTTGGTCTACATGAACCCAAACATGAAACCTAGCAATGATTTTTTTTTTTTGGTTTGTTAAAGAAAACCAATGAAGTTTTTATAAATTAAAATTCTAACTACCGGACTACCACCGTATTGGCCAAACGTGTAACTCTCACACCATCCTTTTTATAATTTATATTCTGTTATATTTTCTCTAAAAAAAAAATTATTTCCGAAAAAAGAACTTCAACATTTTTGTATATTTAAAAAAAAACATTTTGTATATGGATTTGAATAAAAACGTGAAAAGAAATTACTATTATTAAACTCCACTTTTCCATTTAGTTATTTACCTAAATAAGTGAAGCTTTTCATAAAAAAATAATAATAATAATAAGTGAAGCTTTATAATCATTTACTACACTGTAAATGTAATGAAATAAAAGAATGTAAGGTATCAAACTTTTTTTTTTGAGAAATATATATATATTTGAAATAAGGTATTAAACTTTTTGTTAAAATAAAAATAAATAAATAATCTCTGGAAATGGAACCTACGGGCTTCAGTAGTTTCTCTCAATGGGCCTCTCTCTTAGCCTATAATTTAGTCATAGCCCATATTATTCATTTCTTCCTTTATTGTTGGGAAAATATCTGTCATTCTTTTTTTTCTTATAGCAAATGTATCTATCATTATGTAAATATATATATATATATATATATATAATCAGGGGCGGATGCAAGTGAGAAAGTGGTGTGGTAGTGCCCCACACTAAATTTTGTTTTTCTTTAAGTAATTAATAGAAAATTTATTTAAATACCAATAATCTAAATATTAATTACAAGATGTGCCTTATACTAAAAACGTTTTTGGATCCGCCCCTGCCTATAATTACGTATATATATACAATCTAAAATTATTTCACATGCAAGCTTATACAAAATGGCGGAAAATAATTCAATCTTATTCTATAAAGTTGGAGACAACTTCATCGCAATATACATTAATCAATCGATCAAATCTTGACATATATACAAAAATAATTAATTAGTACAAAATAATCAAATATGATTAAAAACATAAATTTAATTCAAATATTTTGATAATCAATTTGCCAAAATTTTAGGAAAAATAGATATATAACTAACTAAATAATAAAATATAAATATAATTCAAATAGAAGTAGAAAAATATAAATATTTGAAAATATTTTATAGAAATTAAATAAAAACTAAATAATAATAAATGATAATCAAAATAAGTAATTCTTTTTTTTACAAATGATCTGATTTTTTTTATTTTTATGTTTTTTTACATAGATTATAAAATATTAAATTATAAACTTACATAATATGTGGATTTTTTGTTAATCTAATAAATATTATTTCATAAATAAAATCGAACCATAATTAATCGGGTAGAATAATAGTACTATACGCTATTTGCAGCATTTCATTATCTGAGGTCAGAGAAAAAAATTCGTGCCGTTTTTAGTTTCTTGATATCACAAACATGACGTCTGAAAAGCCTTTGTGGTCCATAAGTTTAGATTTGACAACTTAAGTTTTGCGAGAAGACAGAAAAGAGGCGAAACCATAGCACGTGCGCGTTCAGTTTTCTACTATAGTGGTCAAAGTCAAACCAAGCATAGTTATTGTTTTATGAAATAAAACTGTAGTGTGTTGTTATGTGACAAAAGAAAAATGGTTTACCGATAGTTTTTCACAACTAAGTAAAATGTTCACGTGTAGTAGAAAATGGACATGTAAATTAATGATGTGGATGCACCGAATTTAAATGGCCGAAACATATAAATTGCGAATGATTTATGAAAAAAAGGCTAACATTAATTCATCTGCAAATCAAAAGGTTGGTAACGAACTTGTTAGTTCCACCCACAAATTAAATATACATGAACGTCAAAAAAATATATATATATATACATGATTAAATTTACTAATTCACTTATTTCTTCAATATATATATGTCAACTTATGATCCAAGTTGTTTTACTCAAATTAAAGGACCAAAATATAACCTTGGCATTGAAATGTTCCGAAGCTAATTTAACCACAATATACTAATATAGTCGCTAATTTTGGAAAATTATTTTCTACTTTTATAATTTTCACAATCCAACATATGTACTAATTAACTAATTGTTAATTACACGCTAGTTGAAAACCATAAAATTTAATAGGATATCATAGCTACAAGTTTGATTCAAGTATATGATATATTATCAGTTTTGGAATGGGATTCATTTCGAAATAAACTGGAAAATCTATACTCTCATATAAGAAACATATTAAAAATCTCATATCAAAAATGAAATAAGTGCTAAAGTAATATATAATCAATATCTTTTAAATTAATTTTGAGTTGCAAATTCATAAATTTCAAATTAACTGCAACAACTATTTTTCTACTCAATTTGTCATAAATTAGTGCTAGCTAGTAATTTTGGTCATATAGCTATTCATCTACCAATTTGATGCTTTTTGTAGTATCGATTATTTACAAAATTTTATTTATGGCCAACTATTGACCAGTTCATATAAAAACAGTATAAATTGTATTGCATAATTAGAATTTAGAATTTAGTATACCCGAGTCTCTAGATATATGTATAATCGGAAATATGGATGAGTTTGTTTACATTCAGAAACGATATTGGGGGCGACATGATCATGTGAATGCTCATTTTCAATGTATATTTATGACTCACGATTCATGAGTCGTGACTCGTGATTCGACTCATGAGTCATGCCTTGCCCCGACCGTTCCGTACACTATACGCGTAGTCAAGTACGTAACGTTGATTTCTTCACAAGTATATATATCTTCTCGCACACACAAGCACGATCGCACGTGTGTATATATTATTATGGGTTTAAATAGCTGCAGCAGTACAAAACTAATTTTTAAGGTCAGAAATTGGATACGGGCGACGAATAAAAAAAAAACTAATCAGTTTGCTTTTCTTTCTCGTTCGAAAAAGACATTGATCTAAAGTTTATAACTTTTTTGTAACCACAAAAAAAAAACATAATATGAGTGGAATTAATCCTTTATAAAAAAAAATATGATATGAGTGGAATTAGTTTGAAGAGAAAGTAAAAGAAAAAGTATAATAATTAAGTTTTTAACTAGTTGGTTGAGATGGCTTAATGAAACTGGTAATGTCTTTGATGTTATTTAATAGACGAAAATATCCTAAATTTTGATTTTTAACTGTGTGCAAACAATCCATTTTATATTACATATATATAGTTGTGGGATTTGGCTAATGATTTATCAAAATGTGAGTCTTCGGAAAACTTTTTGTGGAGTGACCTGTTTTGTTTATCCCATGATTAGTTAAATATTACGGCTAATCGGATACATGGTATATTAGAATAAAGTTAACCATTTTGTTCTACCACACTCCCGTTGTCCGTTGACCGAAATATTTTGGTGTCGATTATATTTATTCTCTAGTCGACAAAACCAATTTATACAATTTGTTCTTAAATATAAAACAGGCTATGCGCAAATTAAACGTCTTTTCTCTTCTTTTAACACAAAAAAAGAACTCTGTGTAAATGGTGATGCGTCTTGGGTATACACAATGTTCGAAATTTCGCTAGGCGCTAGTCGGGCGGCCGAGGTTTGAATAACGCCTAGATGGAAAATCGGGGATTAGTTTTGTAAGTTTTTTTATATTATTTTTAGTATTTATATATTCTCAAAGATTAAATTTGTTATAAGAGATTTGTTTTTAATGCAAAATAAATGAAATGTATAAGATTTTCAATATAGAAAAACAAACAAATGATTCAAATGAAGATCAAATTCACATCTAGTTCAAAAGACAAAAAAAGTCCAATCACATGATACACAAAAAAAACATATTGTCTTGATCTTGAGAATGAACAAAAAATAATCAAAAGGACATCTAATCTTCATCCTTTTTTTCTCCAAATATCAAGTTATCATGTGTTTTGGACTTCTTGATGTGTTTGATCTTCTTTCTAACCGATGAAATCATGCTACACACATAAAAAAGAGTCATGAAGACATGTTATTCGGATTCATCATTCATCCAATAGACCAAGACATGTTTCAGATTGCCCCACTACAAACATATGAAACCAAAACAAAACCAATAGACCAATAAAACGAAAACCGAAACCTAAAGAGATTAAAAGAAGCAAACCAAAAGAACTAAAGAGATTCACGTAAAACATATTTAACCGAATATAAAGACATATGAAAGATATGAAACCAAAACTAAAAGAGACTCAAAGAAACAAACTAAAACAACTAAAGAGATTCACATGAAATGCAAATATCAGAACATAGAGCCAACAAAACCAATAGACCAAAAGATGTTATTCGGATTGAGAGAGACATTAAACTAACCTGATTAAGAAGGTTGGAAGTTATGAAATAGAGGAACTTCTTGATAAACATCAGGTTCAAACTCCATTTCAACAATATCTTCTGGTTCAGATTCAAAATCATCATCATAAAGATCTCTTACCCTTGGAGCTTGTGTGGGTAGCACAACATTAACGTCATTCTCTTGCTCTTCTACACAAGGGTCAGCAATCCAATCTTCTACCGTATCTTCATTGCCATTTTCAAAGATCACATCAGCATTTTTTTCCTTGATTTTTTTCTGCTTATTCAACAACCGAGCATTAAACTGGACATAGACTAGATTGTTTAAGCGATTAACATATAGTCTATTCCTTTTCTTAGTGTGAATCTGCAATAGAAGAAAGACATGTCAATTTGTACACAATATGAGTTTCTTAAAAAAACAGAATAAGAGATAAAACATGATATGCTCACCCCTTCAAAGCTACTCCAGTTTCTTTCACAACCAGAAGAACTAGAAGTCAAAGCAAGAATTCTAGTAGCTAACTTTTGCAAATTTGGTGTATCACAACCATAAGTTAACCACCAATTCCCTGTGAGTAATCAACTTGCGTTATCTATCAAATGAGGAACCTAAATGATCAAATAAAGATTGGAGAATTACAAAGACATACCTGGATCGAATTTGTCATCTTTCATTTGACATCCTTTCAATGCCAAGATTCTGCCGAATGAGCCAATTTTGTTCTTGTAAAGACTAACCTCATGATTCACCACTTCATCTTGCTTATCAAAGTGACCGTGATAAAATATCTCTACACAACTGATGAATCATTCTATGATATCCATATCATATTGGATATTGGGATCTTTGTAGAAGTAAAACGGATTGAGGAAGTAGGCAGCAATATGCAAAGGAGAATCCAATCTACCTTTCATTTTCTCATCAATAATCTAAAACACATGTTTGTAATTTCTCTCCAAATGATCAGCAGCTTCTATAATAGACTTCTTAGCTTTTAGTAACTCACCAAAAATAAACCCCATAGAAGGGATCTTCTCTCCATCGGCAAGCCTTAAAACCTTTACCAAAGGGCTGAAGACTTTTAAAACAACCATCACAACATTCCAAAATCCGAAGCTCATAACAATACTAAACACGTTTTTCCCTTCACCGATTTTGAATGTGTGCATTCATGCCACTCATCACTAGAAAATATTTCCTTTAGCTGAGCCTTCTTCTCATACAAGCTATGGAGAGTCAAAAAACAAGTTGCAAACCTTGTTGCTCATGGTCTTACAATGTCTCTCTTCTTTGTATATGCTCTCATCATTGATAATGTTTTATGATGAGCATATACATAGATGGTGACAGTCTTTGCTTGATCAATGACCTTAGTAAAATGTTGCAACTTAGAAATCCCCTCAAGCATTAAGTCAACTGTGTGAGCAGCACATCCTGTCCAAAAGATACTCGGCCTCTTCTCTTTAAGCAACTTTGCAGCTGCTACATTGTTCGTAGCATTATCAGTCACTACTTTGACTATCTTCTCAGCTCCTATATCTTCAATGCACTTATCTATGTAGTTGAAGATATACTGACCTGTGTGAGAATCTTTAGAAGAGTCTTTTGAAGAGAGAAAGCATGTACCTCCTCTTGAATTGACACACAAATTCATGATGCTTCTCCTTTTCATATCAGTCCATGCATCAGTCATTACAGAGCAACCTTCTCTATCCCATTCTTCTTCTAGACTCTTCAGTTTTTCTTGTGTCCTTATATACTCTTCATTTAGCAATGACTCACGAAGCTGATACTGACTTGGAGGCACCCATCCAGGCCAAAACTGTCCCAATGCTTCACAAAATAACCTAAGGGGTTCATTATCTATGGCATTGAATGGAATACTTGCCTGAAAGACCCACCTAGCACAATATTGGCGTACAACATGTGTCCTCTCTTTAGAAATGGCATCATGTATGCTCTGTTTCCTTTTCTGTGTTGCCAAAGAAGCTTTAGGGTTAATGCAGGTATCAAATCTATCAATCGGACCCTGGAAATGAGGATCTTTTAGAGTTCCAAGCTCTCCTTCTAGTTCATCATTGATGATATCCTTATCAATATCCACCTCAGCCCTCAAAGCTGCCTCATGTTTTCTTTTTTGACCTTTCTTCTCCTTCGTTTCCATAAGCGCCTTCATACACTTCTCTTTATCCTCTTTACTTGCAGCTGGACAAGAAGACACATTTCCCTTTTTATGAGCAATGTGTTCCTTCAATCTGAACACACCACCGGAGAACTCTTTCCCGCAGAGTGTGCATTTCACTTTGTCTGGACTCCTTGGATCACACATTACTCCATAATCCCATCCCACATCAGTTGAATTACGCTTAAGAGGTGTATTACTTGGTAGACTGTTGTCCATCGATGTTGATCCGTAAATCACACAAAAAGGGTAAAACAGTACTTTTAATCGGAATCTCGTTTATTGATCTAAGTCGGCGGTTACAACAGATTTTAAGTAAGAAAGCAAAGACAAAAGACTTGAGATCGGTAATGAGCTCTCTCTTGTATTCTCTGTCTCTGCGGAAGTTGTGTATGATCGTGAAGAATGAGGCTCCTCCTTTATTTATAGTGTCTTTGAGGCGGTCGAAAGGAAGATTTCCTTTTCCGAATTCAATTAGGAGAAGGAAATCTTCCGGTTTTCTCTCCGAGATAAGGATAAGTTCCTGATATCTCGAGGAGTCGACCGAAGAGAATATTTCCTTTTCCGAGATCGGTGGGAAAAAGGGAAATATCCCGGTTTCATCTGTTGTAACGGACTGGGCTTGTGATGGGCCTAGATCGGTAGCCGGGATGGGCTTTCAGCGAGATTCCGAGCTCGGCCCAACGTTTTTCGGGCCGACTTGTCTTTGATCCGAACCATCGTAAACCGGTCTTGATCGGACCGATCTCGGTTCGAACCGAGTTAAACCAGGGGGTGCTAATCCCCCCTCTAACAATTGGTCCCCCCCTCAGTTCGGCGAGGGAGTGTTCGAGTTCGGCGAATTTTTGGGGAGTATTCTTTAGCTCGGTTAAAACTGAGATCGGTGTGATCTGATTCTGTTTCGAGTTCGGTGGATTCCTTTTAGGATCGGGATTTGAGTCGATTTTGCGAACTTACGAGTTCGATAATCTGTTTCGCGATTGTTCTCAAGTTCGGAATATTCGACTCGTGGATCTTGATATATTTGAAGTCGTACATTATACGAACCTCTCGAATTTATCGTACACAGTGGTGCCGTAAACTGTACGGTCTTAGCCGGGTGAAGAGGATAAATTCGACTGAACCTGTTCGAGGTCGGCAATCCCTATCGTAGATCGGCTTACTGCTTTTGCGATTGTTGAGAAATCGGCTTACTTGTTTTTGCGACTGTTGAGAAATCGGCTTACTAGTTTTGCGACTGTTGAGAAGTCGGCTTAGATTTGCGAGGAAGGACGTTCGGCTTGACCCTAGAGTTTAGTTTAAGAGTACGTGGACAGCCCATCTTAATATGCTCTAGGTTTCCCACATTGAATCCGAGTGTGCGAGACGGACTTGGCAAAGCACACACAATTTCCATTATAATATAGCTGATATCATACATATGCGATACTACATTATACCATAACTATACTTCACTTGAAACCTGTACAACCAATTTAGGGATTAGCTTGAATTGTCAGTCAGTTTCGTGTTGGCCTTAACTTTGTTTAAAAAAAGCGAAATAATAATGGAGAAGTACATTGCTATATTTGTAAAGGAGTAGCTAAGACGTAGTCAGTGTGTGAAATAGTAAAAGAAAGGTATGGGACTTAGACCAACTTTGGATTTCAACTGTTGTTACTGACATTACTACGATTCTTCTATTATAGTTTACTTTCTGTTCTTCTACTCCTTCCCATAGATAGGGACAATATGGTCATTTTTATCCATACTCATTGAATTCGTTTTCTTTCTTTCCATTATACAAAATAATTAGAATGGTAAGTGTGTTAAGCAACAAGATGAAATATAGTTTTACTTATAACCCATTAATCTTTCTTACTAGTGTCACAATATTTCTCATTTATTCGATTTCTTTTTACAAATGTGAATGGAAAATATAATAAAACCGTGTAAGTGTGAGGAAAACGTTCCATTGAATAGAAGAACCCTAACTCTATTGACATGATTTAAATAAGAGATTGATATAGCAAGAACGGTGATTGATATATGCACTGTATACATACGTGTGTCTATTCAAAATATAGTAAAATATATGAATTTCAAGTAGCTTAGATTGAGGAAGATTTTGCTATAAAGTTTGAATAGTTGCTATGTTGTGACATAATTATTATCGGTCACTACATTTAGGCTGGGGCCTATTATACTCTCTCCTAACCAAAGAAAACTATACATTTACTATAATCAAATAATATAAAGCTTTGAGTCTTGACATAACATATAAAAGGTCTTACCTTGCCATATCACTTTATATTATTATTTTCTCTTTGCCCACTCTCTCCGTTCTTTATTTTTCATTGAACATATATAGGTGATGAAACCTTACATTGTATTTTAATATATTGAGTTAGTTATAGAAATTTTAAGACACAAAGGCATTTGTAGCAACGAATGAATCTAGGTTTCTTTGTTATAAATTTTGTTTTGTCAATCATGATATTGCGAAAGAAGAGATTTAAAAAAAAAAAAAATTATTAATATTTGTTTATTAATCAACTAGTAATATTTTAAAATTATATAAACTCAAAACTTACCGAATTAGCATGCGATTTCGAAAATATCATTGAACTAATTTAAATCTTGTTAAATAAGAGTTACGATATAATCCGCCAAAAAAACTATAGCTTTAATAATATTTACAACGTTACTTTTGTCGAAAGATAATAATTCCTATGCAGATAAACAGAATATATCCGAAGCAACTGCTCACAATAGAAAAACACATTGTTGTGCCGTACAAACGTCATTTCTCATTTCCATCAGATGATTACATATAACAGTTAATAACCTTACCGTATTTCAGTAAAAAAAAAAAAAAAACTTACCGTACATTCTTCTAAACATTGCCGTTGTATTATTGATAAAATGTAATAAAAATGAATTGGATGTTTCATTATTTGAATAACTTTCTTACAATAACGAAAGACGAATATGGAGGATACAAAAAGTTTCTACTTTCACAGTATTCATTATAACTTTCCCTCATCTTTTTTTTTTTTGAACAAACTTTCCCTTATTTTTAAAAATATTGTATAAAAATTTGCCCTTATTTTTTATACAATATTTTAAGCTAAAATGTAGGGTGTATTAGCTCTCAATGTCCAATTGTAGCCCAAAAAATCAAGCATATAGCACTCAATATCTATAAATTATGTCAATAACTATCACAAAATCCAAAATGACAAATTTGGCTAAAAGCACAACTATTAATAAATTCATTTTTTACTAAAAAAAAATCATTTAATATATAAATTAAAAATAATTTAGTCAATTATAAAAAAAACTCCTGAATATTATTGGCCACACAGTATTCGATAAAAATAAAAATTGCATAAAAACATAAAAACAACTTATATTATGAAACAAAATTTTTTTTCTAAAACTACTTATAAAAAGAAACAGAGGAAGTACTCTACAATTATTGTCTAAAAAACCTAACACTAAACAGAACTTCGGCGTTTAAAAAAAAAAAAAAAACAGGACTTCGGCGTGTAGACCAAAAGTACTTGACAACAAGTCTACAACTACTTGCATGGTTCGTGATGTATTTAAAAAAAAAAGTTTTTGAAAATAAATAGGAAATATCAGAACTTATTGAATACACATAAAACCTCTTGGTCAGATTTTCTCTCTCTCTCTCGATCTCTATCTGCCCATAATTCTTGTTGTCAACAAATTCATTCACCAATCTCCTTTTTTCCCCATCAACAACAAACAAAAACTAAAGTCCTATCACAATATTAAAACAAATTCACCAAAAAAAACCCCATTCCACAAGAAACCTCTCTTTAACAATGTCGTCTCGAATCCGCAGATCAAGAATCCACTCTATGTTCTTCTTCTTCTTCTTCACAAAAACCAATTTTCTTCTTCTCCTTATTCTTCTTGGTTCCTGCAATGGAGCAAGAACAAGTACGAACGTCTTCAACTCGAAACCACACAAGGAAGAAAATGACGTCGTATCGTCTTCATCTCGACAGTTCTTGGGATTCTTGCCACGTCACTTCCCAGTTCCAGCTTCCGGTCCCTCTAGAAAACACAATGATATCGGTTTACTTAGTTGGCATGGATCTTCTCCGTGAAAAAGCTTAAAGCTCATAGCTTCTTTTTTTCTTTCTTTCTATTAATTATTTTTCTCTCTCTTTTATTTGGTCGTCCCCTTGCTTTTGATTGTTTTTAAAAATTATTTTAGCTGGTGTAAATGTCGTGTTTTTTCGTTGTGATGCAAAAAATATGGTTTTTTTTTGTTTGATTCATGTCGACAAGGCAAGACATATAAAAATCTATTATGAATTTGTAATTTTGTTTTGGATAACTCGAATTTGAAATATTGCACGTATCAAAGTGTAAGAGCCGATCTTAATGATATACACTTGTTCTTGTTATTACGATCAACTCGAGTAAAACAAAAAATAGCTGAACTATGAACTATCTAAGTACATATTTAACCCAAAAACTGTTTTAGTATATATTTAGTTCGAAATTGACTTTGACTTTGATAAGGACTAGTGATGTGTGTTTGTAAAAGAATGAGTCAAATCGTTAAATTAATAAGAATTTGAAATATATTATGTAAACTAACACGTCTGATGTAGATTGGTCTTGAGATTTATAATCGACTTTCTTGGGATCTATTTGTTTGTTTGATTACAACCAATAATGTCTTTGAAATGTCCAAAGTGATGGACCAACAACGGTTGCATCCGCGAAATGATTTAGGACTTGAATGTTTGGTGCGTTTTTTTTAAATGTTATGTGTTTTATAAAATATGTCACAATTCACCGTTTAAACGCAGATGCGGTTAGGTGTGGTTGTGGTTCTGAAAAACAGTTGGGTGCGTTTCAGAAACAGAAAGAAAACATGAAACGCACGTGCTGTTGCAAGAATCAAAATAGCTGCGGTTAGGTGTGGTTTTTTTTTTTTCTATCAACGGTTAGGTGTGGTTTACAGTTGACTTATGTATATATGTATCATATAATATTTTATTTTATATAGTTATTTTAATTCAAAAAAAAATTAAAAATATTTGGATTATAGCTTTTAGAATTATTATTGTTTTTGTCTAACTGATGTTATTAGCTTTAAGACACACACTAATAGTTTTTTAGTTTTATAATTTTATATATATATATATATATATATGAAATAAATCATATATGTTAATTTTATCAAATAACAAAATTCTATTTGAAAAAAATAAAAAATGTCATTACTAATGTGAGGTTGTACTAGTGTTTGAACTCATATAAGTAAAAAATGTAGACACCTAAAAGAACATGGAAAAATCAACGTACTCGATAATATTATATGATTTTACTTAGTTTTTGTGGATGTATTTTTTTTTTGAGCAATAAATATATTATTGTAAAATGTCAAACAAATTTATTAAATTTTAATAATTATTTAGTTATGGTTCGTAATTAATTTATGAAAAAGACTTGATCATTAACAAATTAATAATTTTAATTTATAATTATATTAATATAATTAATCTATTTTATATATAAATTATTATTTAAAAATATATATCTTGCACCGCTTTTTATATTTTCACCATTCACACATTTGAACCGCACCGCATATTGTTTTTTTTCACCATTCATATATATTGTCCCGCACCGCTTGTTCCGCAGTAACCGCACTTGTTCCGCATGATGCGTTTTTTCCAACCGTACCACACTAAAACCGCACCGCACCTCCTAAACCGCTTGTTCCGCACCGCTCAAACCGCTGTCACAATTCGAAGCCTTAATTGGTACATATATATTTGTAAAGATCTAATCATGCGGAAAACAAATTATATACAAGTATACTTTTTATAAATTGTTTGAAACTGAATCAATGATTTTAGAACGTCATGTAAGATACAATTTGTTGACTCTTGGTTAGAGCCGGTTCTGAGTTTTAGAATGCCGTAAATTTTTTAAAAAAATTTGGACATTTTTATCATATTAAGATTGAACTTATGATTTTTTGAAAAAAAACTTTTATAATTTTACTATTAAACTAAAATATTTTTTGAAATTTAAGTACCGATTTTTTTATATAAAAATAAGGACCGCAAACATAGGTTTGCTCTACTTGGAGTCAAGACCAATGTTGCTCTTGGTGTAGATTTTTTCTTTTCTTATTTCACTTGGGATTGAATTCATGGAACACGAAATAATCCTGTGGTTTGTACTTTGTAGGTTATTTTTTTGTTGTTGGGCAATAATTTTAGTTAAAAATAATCAATGCTATAGCCTATAGTTAACAATATAGTCATCATCATTACATATTTGTTAAGACTTAAGAGTCATGAGTTCTGTCCTTTAAATTGAGACTATCATGGCCCCTTTTCTATAAATTAGGTAAATTACCGTCGGCGGTATCCAATAATTAAACACTGCTAATTCAAGAAAACGTCTTCAGAAATATAATAATTTAACGTACATCTAACACTAATTACATTGATGCAAACCACTGTTCAAAAAATTGGTCTAGACGTGGCCTAACTGCACGGTTAGGTGCCGGTTCGGACATGGCCGACTCAATTTTAGTAAAATCGCTGAGAAAAATCGGCATTCCTGTTTAGTCGGTTCTAATCGGACTAAATCGGACCAAATCGGACAAAATCGGTCAAATCGGTCTAGTCGTTTAAATCGGTTTAATAACTGGTTTAGTTATTTTCAATTTTTTTTTTTGGTTTTTTAATGTGATGTCATTTAAAAAACTTTATTATAGAATATGATTTAACAATGGATTTTTTTTTCTTTTTATATCCAAAACACAAAATTTTACTATTGTAATTTTTAAATAAAACGCTAAAATTTTTTAAAATATATATTATATAAATATAAAATATAAAATATAAAATATATTAATATATTAATAAAAAATTCGTTAATGGCTAGGCCCCGCCTAGACTCCGATTAATCCGCCTAAACTCTAGTCTCCATCACACGCCTATCTACAGCCTAGCGATTTTTTGAACATTGATGCAAACCATTTCGATAATTTTTCTTGTTTCGAATATTATCTTTTCAGGATATTATTACACAATCTTTATCTGTATTACTCGATATTCGGCAATAATCATCCTTTGTTCCGTTGATATTGATTTGTTAAAGTTACTGTAAGTTACAGTCAGTAACCATTATAATTAGACTTCTATTGCTTTTACACAAGAAATATACTAAAAGATTTGATTTAACATTGGCCATTATCGTAGAATTTATGTTCTGTTTTCTACTTATCATACTCTTCTGCTAACTTATAAATTATAATTCATGTTCACTTATTTAAATATTTAAATAAGACTTTTAACAGTTATTTTGATATTTAAAAATACTTAAAAAAAAAACCGTTCTTTCTGTTAATTATTTAACAAATATGTTTGAATACTGTCATGTAGAGGTGTCATCCCATTAGATCCGCCTTGATCTCAAACGAGTAAGAAAATGCTTAAGAACTTTTTGTTGTGACAAAATACAAAAAAAAAAATAAACGAGAAAGAACTTATTTGTCAAATAAGAATCCGACATTGTCAATTTTCCTCGCAAGAACATGACCAAGAAACAACAACACATCACAACTTCTAATCGAAACACTGAACGTTAAAATCCAACCCAGAAATCATGATTCAACAGGAGACTCAACTTTGTTCGCCTCAGCTGCAAAAAACGGAATAGGTTTCTTCGGAGCGGGAAGACGTCCGATGCTATCAACCTTATCTTGTTGTTTAGGAGGCGGTCTCGCTGCTTTGGGCAATAACCTTCCTTTCTTCTCAAACCATTCCGGTTTAAGCAATGCCCTTAAACCCAATTTGTTGTAATACACTCTTCTCACTGATCCTCCTGCTGCTTCTACCACCTCTTTTGCCCTAACCGTCACTCTCGAAACCTGTAATAAAACATGCCATTCCCTATTAAACTAGCGAATTCATGGACTATGGTGACAATGTAAAGACTACAATAGAGCAGAAGTTCATAATTCAAATGATAACCAACCTCGAAATGAAGTGGCCATTTGATCTCATCAGCACCACGACCCATTAGTCTTACTCCGTCTTCTATTTGCTTACCTATGGCTCCCACATCCTGCAGACCGTCGTTAATGGATTAGAAAAAAGCTGAGACAAGAAGAATCATCAACTCGATTTAAACCGGTGAATCAAATGGGGAGTGTGACCGAACCTTGAGCGTTTTCATTGTGATCAATTCATGGGAATCTATCTCCCCAGCGTTTATGAGTTTAGCGATCTTTCCTAGACCAACCGGCTGCATCACACAGCAATCATATACATCTTTAGTTGCTGCATCAAAATCGAAATCTAAATTCGAGATCCTTAGACACAGTATCAACTACTTCAGCACAAGCTAGATAAAACACAGTATTAATGGCATTTCAGAAAGAAGAAAAAGAGTGACCCATTTGATCAGATTTAGATTCTCATATTCGACCTAATCTAATGAATCCACCACACTCCTGTAATATTCAAATCCTTTGAATCAACATAATCAGAATTTGTTGACCACATATACAAATCCCAGACGTGAAAGGCAAGAGCTTTTTACCTGAAAATGGAGCTTAAATTTGTTCTTGAAGCCACGTTTGGGTAAACGGCGTCGTATTGGAGTCTGCCCACCTTCGAAACCAAACTTCATTGTTCCTCTCGCTTTTTGCCCCTTGTGACCTCTTCCCGCAGTTTTACCTTTACCAGACCCAATACCTCTTCCTTTCCTCGTCTTGAGTTTTCTGGGCACATTGTCTCTCAGATCGTTCAAGCTCAATAAACTGTAAGCCCTAATTCCCTGAAACGACGAAAATCTACTCGCCAAGGTAGGAGTAATTTGAGTAAAAATCGGAGAACGACGGCATAGGAGAAGTGGGGAAGAGATGAATCTGGGTTTGGCGGTATGATGAATCGAAGAATTGGTGAGAGATGTTGAAATGATCGACGAGATTCTTCTTCTAATCATTTCTTCGTTTGCGGATTTCGATTTGAGATCTTCTCAAAAGTTCTCTAAAATTCCATTTGGGGATTTAGGGTTTATGAGACTTCTTCAGTCGAGCGCTTCTGTCAGAATCATCATTTTCTTACGTTCAGGTTGCTGCCATCATTGGGCTTCTTTATTCATATCATTTAAAGACCCATTAATAGCCCAATAATCAGCCCAAGAACCAAATTTCATTTCTCCACCTATTCACTCAAAACCACGCCGTTTCGAAAGAACTTGCAAGAAAAAACAGATAAATTGGGAAGGGTTTATAGGTCATCGTGGCATCAAAATTTCTCCGGCAACTCCTCTCTCTCTTTTTCGCCGTCGACGAAGCAACCTTCTTTCTCAGGTAAAACCCTTTTGAAATTGCTTTCTCTTTTTGATTTTGCCTTCAATATTTTGTTTTCTTACTAATTGCTGTGTGTCTCGATAGTTTGTAATTGCGATTTTGATCGTTTAGGAGCTAGGGAGTAGAGGATTGAGTTCTCTGTTGTTCAGAGTTTTTGTTTATTATATGTTAAAATCTCTCCTTGAAGATGCTATCTTCAACCTTTTTTCGATTTTACAGGTTTGTGAAATTGTGAGAGCTGAGATTTGAGCAGAGATGGCATTGGATTACAAACCTTCAGAAGATTTCGTAGTCAATAACTTACAGTCGCTCGATGACTTTGATGTGATGGAATCGAAGGAGCTTTGGCTTATCCAGTGCCCTATGAGTCATGTATGTTTGGAGTCATGAATATTTATCCATGTGAATTCCTCTTGCTAAATTCGATTGAAGATGCTCACTAAGTCTTGTAAAAGCCTAGCGTAATGTTCTTCAGCTAAAGGGATTTTGTTCTCTTCAGGTTCCGGAAATCGATGGGAAGGAGTTTAAGGTTAAGCTAGATAATGATGGAGTATTGGGAGGATTCGAGTATTCATCTGGTAAGTTTATGGTTTTCATTCAGTTTGTTTCGTGTTCTTTCATGTTTTATTTTTGATCTTCAAAGTTTGTGAAATGCCTTTGTTTACCATCCTCTGGATTTGATAGGTAAAGAGGTTGACCTCATCAGCTTTGCTTCTCAAGACGTTGATGCAACTGTGATTATACCTTCTGAAAAGGAATCGAAAATAGGTATATTTCCATTGCTTCAGAAGTTCTGAAATTGAGTCTGGTCTAGGTCTTAATCTGTGTTCAGTTACGCAGCCTTGCCCATTTCTTCGATAATTCTTATGCTTTTTTTGGGTTTTGTGGCAGTTGGGAAGATTTCCAGGCGTGTTTCGTTAGTTCGTTACCCTGAACCAAAAGAGCTGCTTGAGACAACGAAGGCCCAAACCCAACAGAAGCTTTTAGGAGCAGTGACGAATACCTCTGGAAAACACTCTAACCCAGCTCAAAGTAGCCGGCATAAAAGCGGACAGTCAGCTCTTCGACATTCAGCTTCCACACGTAGCAGCAGACAGAAGAGCATATTTTCTGGCTTCACCGAGACTCCCATGTATCCGAAAAGAAAGCGTCCGGAGCCCTCCTCAGGAAAACATCATGGCCCCACAACTACGGCTTCAGGCTCTTCAGATCGATCGGGTAAGTCCAAGAAGAAAGTGAAGACTGAGAAGTAAAGATATTCATTTTTGTTCTTTATAAGAGAGTTGTGTTTGATGATTAAGATGTTGGATTTCGATTATGTAGTAGACGATAAGCAACCAGTGTTGTATTCGAATTCATATAACTTATAAAGTTACAAGCTTTTTTAGCTACCTTGTGACAATGACACAATGTCAAAGGCAGTAGCTGTTTATTCTTAGTAAAAGATAGAGAAGCATTAAAACAAAAGCTATGGTTTGTTGTTCTTTTGTCTTCAAGCATCCGTGGTTGGAGTTGTTGTTGCAGAGTCTTGTGAGGTTGGCTTCCATTGCTGTGGAGTCTGAGCTTTCTTTATAGAGAGAGCATGGATTTCTTTCATCTCTTCTCCAAGAGCAGCGTTCACAATGCGGTGCCTCTCAAGCAATCTATTCCCTTCAAACTGTTCCGAGACAATCTCAACAGCAAAACTCGCTCCGCAGCTAAAAAAAGAAAAGACTAGGTTTTAAGATTGAGAAATTGGACAAAGAGATGCCAAATTCAAAAGAAAGAAGGAATGAATTGAATTTGATGGTTTTATCATGGAAATTTACCCTCCAGATGTGTCAATGACTTCCTGGTATTACATAGACAGAAAAACCGAGTCAGTGATGTGTATACAGAGCAAAAAGCTTCAATTATATTTTATGGTTCAAAGCAAAAAGCTCATGTGGTTCTAATTCACACAAAACACATTAGTTTTTTTTATTTCTTATGATCCAATCTTAGAACGAAAACCATAAGATTGTCTTAGAGCTACATGAATATGATCCTATAACGAAGAACAGATGATGCACGTGTGATCGATCAAAGTTCTAAAGATCTTTTTTGCTTGTGAACATGATTCAGTAACCTTGAACAGAAAAATATGACAGGGAACGATAAATTGACTTACCAAATGAACAGGGTTGAGTTTTGAAGTCAACGAGGCTTCCACTTGTTCCTTTGTCACACCCATCTCTCTCTCTCTCTGCGTAAACTTGTAAAAAAGCTTTCTTAGTCCTTGTGTACTCTAATGATTCTAAATGGGTGATCCGAGTAAATACGGGTTAAGACCCGAATATATTCTCTTCTTCATAACTTTATGATATTCGATACTATCCAAAAACACATTACACACCACAAAGCCAAAAAATGACAAAAAGGCTAAAAAAAAAGAAGGTAACGAATGTGTATGCCATACTTGGGTTCATGTATTGATATTTTTGTTTAAAAATCAAAACGTTCAAGGATAATATTTTCACAAAGTGAAGATATTTCACGAGAATAATGATGATTTTGATTAAAAAAACAAGTGGGGATTTCTAGCCACTATGCACATTGCTAAGACAAACCTACTGGAATCTATACATTATTCAGAATCGATCTTTCAAATGGTTTTGGCATCCATTTGTCTCTCTGTAAACGTCAAGAGAGTGAAGAACAGAGAGACTTGTATGCATCAACTCAGAGTTTAAACTTCTCTTGTGCTGCCTCCTGCAAATTTACACAACATTAACAAAATAAGTTTCTGCAGATGAAAAAATGCACACATTATATGTTACCTGAGAAGGCCCTTAGTGCTTGTCTAGATGCCATTTCAAAGCAGCAGACAGGAAACTGTGAAAACGAAGAAAAACTCTAATGAATATAATCTTTTTGATATTAGTGGAAGCAAATTTGAAAAGAGTTGGAGATTTTGAGAGGACCAATTGGAGGCAGACCGAGAACTGTCCTCTGAGACCGGGACCCTACGACTAAAGGCTCTTCATCAACCATCACAATTCTTGCTTCTTTGAGATTGGTTTGTCCAGCTAAACCCTACGATGATGTTGAGTCTCTCGAATATGAAGCCTTTTGAAATTGGGTTTTACGGTGTAGCAGCATTCTCTAAATTTGTCTGCCAATGTAGTATCTCTCGATTTGACTCTCCAAAGTGCCACTCATTCTACTTATGATGCATCTCTCAAAATCACCATCCATGAGTATGTTAAAAGCATTTTGAACGATGACGTGAAGAAAATCTCTATTTCCTCTGGTGTGGGAGAGAAGATTGTTTAGAGCCTTTTTAGCATCAGAGCGCTTCTCCTTAACGGTACATGTGATTCTTGTTGAAACGGTCTTGTCATTCAACACACAAACATCTGAAACCTTTTTCACTTTATTCAGATATTTTTTCTGTTCATTGAAGTTTTCGTTATAGGTATAATACGTATATAGATGTGCATACATATATGATAATAATGCACTAAACCGGCAAAAAAAAATCAAAGGGACATAAAATCTCCACAAATGGATCTGTTTGAAAAAAATAAAAACCTTAGATGCAGAAACAGCTTCACTCTATCTTATCAGCCGCTTTTTGACAGAGAAATCCTGAAAAATAATCTGGAGACTCTTGAGAGAAGCTAGTGCTACCGACCATATCACCATAACGGTTCTTCTGGAAGTCAGAAAAGAACTCATCTGGAGCTCTGTTTGAGAGACAGGGATGTTGTACAACGTTGCTGTTGGAGATATCATTTTTCATCTTAAACATGTTCTGATAAGAACCATAATGCTCCTCCTGCTGCTGCATCAACTCAGATTCCTGTACTGAAAGTAAGGCTTGCGTGTTAGAGACGCAAGGGTGTTGAAAGTTTCTGTAGGTGATGTTTTGATCGAAACCATGAAGCTTCTGCTGCATCATCAAGTGGTTTTGGTAATTGATGAGCTGATTGGAACGTGATGCAGAGAGTGGGAGTTGTGAGAGAGTACCATCTCCGTGGTTATACATATACAGAGATAACTGGCTAGGATTCAAGGGTTGCGTCTGATATTGATGATGATGCTGGTTCAGAGACGAAGATGGTGTCAAATTCTGATGAACCAAATTTGTGTTCCTCTGTTTCTGAGCCTCCACAAAACGAAGCCTTTCTTGCAGTGTAGAGAGAGTCCGTTCTAAGGACAGAATCAATCGAGAGAGTTGGTTTGGAGAGTAGTGATCAAAGATTGGATACCAATCAGGATACTTGAATCCATTGACGTTCTCCGAGTCTCTCTTCGTCTTCTTCAAATTTTTCTTCTTCCCCTCCAGTAACTCATGAAGATTGAGGCTCTTCTTGCGTTTCGTGACCGCTTTATACCTCAAAGCCATGTCTTTTACTTTCTCTCTCTCCTTAGGCCATGTCTTCAATTCGCCGTTTGGCCCGTAATGGATGACGCAAACCTCAATCTGACAGAGAATTGAAAGCTCGTAAGCTTTTTTGAAGATGGTCTTAAGTCTGTTGGTCAAACTGGTTGCAGCGATTGAATTAGAAGACGAAGCGCGCATGGTGAGTTTTTCTTGATTCGCCAAGAAACTAGGGTTTTTTTTCTCTCTCTCATCATACGAAACTCGAGTTAAGATGTGTGTATTTAAGATTCGATTTCCATATTTTACATATTTTCCTTAATTAATCTCTCGATGGTGGAGAAGAGAAAAGGAAACTTTTAATCGTGTATTTGTATAAGATCCTTTTTATAAAAAAAACTAATTACAACATTTCTTAAAGAAAGAGAGGCTCCGAGAGATTGAAAAGTTCAACTCTGCATTTTAATTGGATTAAACGTTTGGTTAATTTTTTGGCCGCCTTATGTATCCAAGACAAAAGGATCGTTCAAATCCCAAACAATGCCTCGGTTAGTTCTCCTAAATCTTATTCCATATAAAAGCCACACAAGATTATTAATGCATAGTTTTCTTTTACTAATTCACTAGATTCTAATCCGCGCTTGATAAATGTTGTTGTAAACTAAATTTTGAAAAATAAAATGTGAAATAAAATTTAATTTAAGTATTATTGATTTAAATATGTTGAATTTGTAATTCTTAAGTTTTTAACGAGAGAATAATATTTTGTTGATTTGTTATGCAATATGTGTTTTTTTGTTTATATCATATTTCTAACTCGTCCTATGTGAAATCTAGATTATAATCCGCGATGTGTTCAGGACAATCATTTTATACATTATTTTTATGAAATTTATATTGAACATACACTTACGAAAATATTTGACTTAAATTTATGCTAAAAGAAGATGATGATAATTAAGGCCACTCAACAGCAACAACATCCACAGATTTCTCTTCCTCCCCAACTTCAGATTCAGGGAGCATAAACAATCCACTTGTAGTTATGGAAGACGAGTGTGTTAACCAAGATGAAATCTTTAATCTGGTTGACCAACAAGCTGGCATCACTCAACCACAACAACAACAACAAGAGCAAGAGATGTCTCCATGGAACAACATGATGACCACCAATCCTTGTGGACTCGTATACAATTCTCATGGATATGAGATGCAAGATATATCCATCTGTCACCAATGGAGCCAATCAAGATTCGTATTATTAGTCGTCATGTTCTTCTGATGCAACGCAAGAACAAACAGAGGAGGCAAATATTAGAGAATGTATAGTTCATTTGTTTTACTTTTGGTTTAGTCATTGTATAGTTCGGTTATTACCACTGTGAGTTGATTTGGTTTTTAGTATCAACGAACTTAGAGCATCATTATTGGGGTTTCTTAACCCAAAAATAAAATAATAATAATTGTGAACAGTGCAAAAATCGGTTCTTAAATAAGAACTTTAAGAACTGGTTCTTAAGGGGGTTCTTACACTGTTCTTAGCCACGTGTCAATCCCTAATTCGCCGGATTTTTTTTTTTTTGCCAGATTTTTTTTTTACTTTTTCTTAACTTCAACTTTAAAATTCTAAACTTTTTTACATATTAATGAATTGGAATCGTTCAGTGGTTGAACAGGAAGCGATTCATAGACAAGATCAGAAAACACAAATTGAGCGTTATTTTGCATTTTTTTCTTTCAAAATCTATGTTTAACATGTTATGTTTTTATGTCAACTATGTTTAATTAAAAAAATAAACTCTATTTAAAATAAAACAATTTTTTTTTTAAGAACTCCTAATAGGGTTCTACCAATAAAGCAGCAAAAACAGAAATTTCTTATTAACTTCAAATTTATAATTAAAAATTAAATATTAGTGTCTGATATGCGCTACGCGCGGACGTTGTAAACAATTTTTCTAAACAGGTTTTATTGTCTAATGTAATTTTTTTTTTGAATCTGATAGTTAATTGAACTATCTCTATCAGCTTCAAATATGTATATTTTTTATTTTTTGGTTTATTTTCTTAATTTCTAAAATTTATGATCTTATATGTATTTGTTTAGTGGATAGTACACAATTTTACTTATTTTTTTCCTTTGTTGGTCAATTTCATGCAATTAGTTGGTTTTTTAAAGGGAAGATCTTAACAATTTAAAGTTTTCTTTGCATAATTTTTGTTTTTTCTTTTGTTTCATCTAAAACCTATATTTTGAAGCCCTTGTAGAATACGTTTCCCTTTAATATTAAGGAATTTTGGCTACTTTTTAAAATTTTATTTTTAAGATAATTTTCTGTTTTTTTAAATATGTTGGATGTATGGGCGGGCGTGGTCCACATTTTTTTAATTTTGTTTTGATTGTGTAATATTATTTTATTTTCTTGGTTTTGGAGTTAATGGAACTGTTTCTAACAGTTTAATATTGGATGGTTCCTTATTTTATTTTATTTTCTATTTTTCTATTATTTTTAATCGTATTTTTTTAACATCATTATTTTTAATCGTGTCTCATGTTGGATTCTAATCCTATTTATTACATAAAATATGTTGTGTGTTTCTTAACTATATTATTTTAAAAAAATTGCAACACCAATTTCCATATTTATCAGGCACAATATACTTTTGTTATGGGCCTACCCCATTACATCAATCATTAACAATCCATCAAGTTGAGTAAACTATATATAAGTCCCTATGAGAGAAATTCAGAAATTGGCACTGTCTCAAACCCCTCTTTATTACATGAAATATGTTGTGTGTTTCTTAACTATATTATTTTAAAAATTTTGCAACACCAATTTCTATATTTATCAGGCACAATATACTTTTGTTATGGGCCTACCTCCATTACATCAATCATTAACAATCCATCAAATTGAGTAAACTATATCTAAGTCTCTATGAGAGAAATTCAGAAATTGGCACTGTCTCAAAAACCTTTTTATTACGTGAAATATGTTGTGTGTTTCTTAACTATATTATTTTAAAAAATTTGCAACACCAATTTCCATATTTATTCCATATTTATCAGGCACAATATACTTTTGCTATGGCCTAGCCCATTACATCAATCATTAACAATCCATCAAGTTGAGTAAACTATATCTAAGTCTATATGAGAGAAATTCAGAAATTGGCACTGTCTCAAACCCCTCCCCTCCCTTTAATATTGGGTAGTTTCTTATTTTATTTTATTTTCCATTTTTTTATTATTTTTAATCGTATTTTTTTTTAACATCATTCTTTTTAATCGTGTTTCATGTTGGATTCTAATCATCTTTATTGCGTGAAATATATTGTGTGTTTCTTAACAATATTTTTTTAAATTTTTGCAACACCGATTTCCATATTTATCAGGCACAATATACTTTTGTTATGGGTCTAGCCCATTACATCAATCATTAACAATCCATCAAGTTGAGTAAACTATATCTAAGTCTCTATGGGAGAAATTCAGAAATTGGCACTGTTTCAAACACCTCCCCCTCCCAAAAGTAATTGAAAAGTTCGTTATTCTCGCCGTCATCATCGTAGGGTTATATTGACGGCAGTCAGAAAAATTCCCTTTTGATTGTCCAACTAATCACAGACCAATGACATCATTTGTTGATTGTTGGTGGTTAGGAACGTGGCATGCGGAAATGAGATGATAGCAGAGGCGTGTGTGACCCTAGAACATAAAATTGAAATAATAAGATATAGTTTGCACTTTCTCCTCTACAACGATTGATCCTTCTTCGGGTATATCGTCACCATCGCCCCTGTGAAGCGATTCTCCATCGGTGTGAGTCCTACATATGTGTTTTTGGGTAAACAATGGTTGGCATATTTGAGCTCATTAAGGTCAAATAATGGCCCATGTTAGGCCATTTAAGATTTAGTTTGTGTTGTTATCCGAACTTTGCTTTCAGAGATTTATAACCAAAGCTAGAGATTAATGGTAGGCCTATCAATTTGAGTTATTACATGCGGGTTTGCGGGTTTGCGGGTTTTGACCCACCGTGGGACGGATGCGGGCCGATAATTTTTAAATTGCCAAGAAGCGGGGCGGGTGCGGGTTGGTATTTTTGGAGACACGGGTACCCGCATTTATGTGTGTGTGTGTTTTTTTTTTCAACTGTAACTTGTTTTTCATTTTTCGAACCCTATTTTTTTTACTTTCTCTTCTTCAGTCGGCGACGGCGACGACTTCCTTTTGTTTTGTTTTTCCTCTTCTTCTCTTTTCTTTTCTCTTCTTCTCTTCTCTTCTCTTTCTCTTCTCTTTCTCTTCTTTTTGTAAATCTTTGTTCTCTCGATCCTTGCCTTCCTTGTCTTCCTCTCCATCTCCATCTCCATCTCCATCTCCGTTGCCTTTGCCGAGATCCACAAATCAGAGATTCGATCCGATGACCGGCCCATCATCCTCTTGGACGAATTCGGCTTCAAATCAGAGACCTGATCTGATGACCGGCCCATCATCCCCTTGGACGAATTAGGCTTCACTCACTCGGGCCGCCTCGAGCTCGATGCATGCCTCCAAGATCTCTCTCTCTTTTCCGACAACAACAATCTCGACAATCTTTTTTTTTTTTTTTTCATAACCCACGGGTTACCCGCCAGACCCTCTTGACTAATGCGGACATCACCATTAATTAGGACATCACCAGTAAATACCAAATCCCAAAGGGGGAGGAGGAGGCGGATCCGCCCCGCCGCGGGTGCGAGTTTTTTTTTTACCCTCTAGACCCGCGAATTATATTTCGTAAACCGCACCCGCGGCGGGTCGGGTCAGGCGGGGCGGATCCGACCCGCTTGACATGCCTAATTAATCTTGAATTGTATATTGTGAAATGAATGTTGAAATTGAAAAAAAAACAATTAGCTTCCGAAATAAATACAGCAATAGCCAATAGCAACGAAGAAGATTAATCACCATTCTTTCTTTGTACAACCTTAATTTCCTTCTTTGTACACATTATATTATGAGTGTAAACGTCACTTTTTGTTTAAAAAAAATAATTATCTAAACGGATACTTTGGATAACCGTAACTATATCCAACCCGATCCGTTGAAATATTTTAAATTGACTACAACAAATTCAGATACAAGTTTGAATAAGAATATGATTTGATAAATAATCTCATCAAAATAAGTCACTAGGTAAATATTCAAAAACTAATTAACTCTCTCTTCAGAAATCTGAACGAGTTTGATTATTTCATAGTTTTTTTTTATGGACGAGTAATTCATATATTTTATGTTGAATGATTCCTGTTTTTATTTTGGAATTTCTTGACTCTTTCATTCCGTTAAAAAAAAAGAAACAAGACAAAAATGTAATGACATATAAAATGATAAAAATAAAAGCTAAATTATTGAAGTGGGCTTTTTTCTCTTGGGCTTTCTTTTTTCCATTCAAAATTTGAATTTTGACACTTGAATTGCTTTTTCTTCTTTTCGATCTGTTGGTTTTATGAATTTTACTGTGCGCCATCTTCCACGGAAGGCGATGAGGACGCAGCCTCCGATTAGTTTCCAATGTGAGTTTTCAGGATCATCGGTTGATTTTTAATGGGATTTTTGGGGTTTATACCAAGGAAGCTTCTGGATATCATTCAGGGGGCGTGGAAAATCTTACCGAATTTTGTGAAGAATCCAGAATTGACGCGACGCGTTCGGCCTTGGAGAACACCAAGCAGCTACAACGGTATTAAATGCTTTGGATGAGTCTTTTTTGTTCACGGATATTATGCTTTGATTTTGACTTCCTCTTCAGATTTCACAAGTTTATGTTTTTGGTGTTGCTTTTCGATGCAGAGAAATACAAGCAGGACTCGGAAGATACTTGAAATTCGACCAAACACAATCCGACTTTGTAAGAATTCAGACTGATAGAGGAGTCACTGTTATAATAATTTCTTCGCTGCTGGTTTATCTTTGTTGTACCGCTGCAGGTTACATCTTCCACCAGTGGAGCTGAGAAGGTTAATCAAGCACATAAACATTCAATGGTTTGTTGAATTATTATTAGGAATCAGTCTGAGTTATATTTGGCTTACTTTTTTCTTTCTTCATTCCTTACTAGCTTCCTTCGTACTTGCTTACTTGTCTACTTGCTTTTTTTGACTTGCTTCCTTGATTCTTTGATTATTTGGTTCCTTATTTTCTTTTTTTGATTCATTGCTTAGTTGCTAGCTCCCTTAGTTTTCTTGATTTGTTGTTTACTTCCTTGGTTCCTTGCGTTCTTGTTTGTTTCTTAGTTTCTTTGATTCCGTGCTTAGTTGTGTGGTTCCTTGCTTTCTTGATTCGTTGTTTATATTCTTGTTTGGTTTCTTATTTTTTTTCTTTGATTTCCTGCTTACTTACTTGCTTCCTTGATTTGTTCTTTACTTTCTTGCTTGCTTCCTTTTTTTTTTTTTTTTTTTAACTTTGACTTCCTGCTTACTTGCTTCTTGCTTCCTTGCTTGATTCCTTGCATATTTTCTTGATTCTGTACTAGCTTCTTGCTTCCTTGCTTGATTCCTTGCATATTTTCTTACTTGCTTCCTTGCTTAACTTGCTTACTTAACTTCTTCTTTATCTACTGAACTTGTTTAACTTCTCTACTTCCTTTTCTTAACTTCCTTGCTTAGTTGTGTGGTTCCTTGCTTTCTTGATTCGTTGTTTATATTCTTGCTTAGTTCTTGCTTTCTTGATTACGTACTTACTCATAACTAACTCTTTAACTTGATTTCTCAGTTGTATTTTCTAAAGATAGTTCTAGATTACTGTTTGAAAATAGTACAGATGGTCATGAGCGTCTTTTAAGGATAATTCTTAGTCGTCCTCAACGTTGCTGCCACATGAACCATCGCTTGTGTATAGTGGAACAACGGTTTCACCAAATCCAGTTATATAAGAATCAAAAGGTCTATGATCATTCTCATCTCTTTACTTCTTCATCAGGTGAGCGTAGGGATTTTATATGTATATTTGTACCATGGGTTACACTGATACAAGTTTTGTATCTAAATCTTTTATTTGTCCAGGATTTGAGATCTTGGCGTTTGCATGCAATCTGTTTCTAAACCCAGAGCCCATGAAAGAAGTTCCTCTTTTTTATGTATGTCACATACTAGCAACTCTTTGACAGATATTTTTCCTCGATTGTGTTTGCATGTAGTTCCTTTTTGACACATAACTTGCTTTAAATGACTCTGTTGAGATGCCTTTCCACTATTATGAGCTAGAAGATATGCATGCTGACTTGCTTAGCTTTTTGCATGTGTTCGTCCTAGAAATGCTCTGCAGAAGAAGCTCACTCTACAAATCTCCAACAAAATTAGTTGGATGGCAGAGAATTTGAAGAATTACGCGTTGACTATTACAAAAAAAAAAAGTATATAAGGTAACACTTCACCACTTAACCATTCATGAAGGACGTTGTGATGTAGCTGTCTTGTTTCCTCATAACTGATCATCTATCTTTTGATTAATCTAACAGTTTCAGGTGAATATTAGTTGAGCAAGAAACTGCAGATACCCGAACCCAGTGATGTGATGGTCCTAGCAAAGAAAGTTGTACCAAAACTCGGGATGTCATGACAAACAGATAAGGTACAGTCAGAGCAATCCATCGAAGAAAAAAAAGGTTTCTTAATCTATATCTGTTGGATTTCGTTAATAAGTGTTTTTCTATTGCATTCGGGAATGTGCATTTTATGTCATAGGCGCCCTCATCAGATTCCGACAGTCAGCTCATTTCATAGCAGTCGTCGTAATCATGACCTTCAGATGTTCCCATAAGAAAGTATGCTTCTCGATGCAATTTAATAGCTTGCTTCTGAGCTTTATGAGAGAAATTTTGAGTGATTTGAGTTTTACACTTTGGTGTTCTTATATTTCCTCATCTAATTCCATCAAATGCAGAAAACAACACAAGATGTAGGGGATGAGGTTTTGAGAACTCAAGAAGCAATAAATGAATGAGAAAGTGAGTTCTTTGCAATTCAACTTGCTTTTTTTGATATGTCATAACTTTTCTGATGATCTCTCTCTGCGGAGGCCTGACAGATCGCTCGATAAGTTGTTTTCTATACCTCAAATGCAGTTGTCTTCTACACAAAGCTTTCAAGCCTCCGTGGTATTGGGAATTAATACAGCAATATTTCATTTCCCCATCTCTCTCGCCAGAAACAGATTGGCAATATGGGTAAGTCATTTCCCCATCTCTCTCGTAGTAAAATTTAGATTTCCACATCAGCATTAGAATTTTAAGTGATAAATTGAAACCATTTAGAGAATTAATTAAGAATTTGAGTGTTTATTTGCATAATTGTGAAACTAAATAGGCCATGGAATCCTGTCTTTTGATTGTTAGAGGTGCCACACCGATTTGTCTGTTCATTATTATGTTAATATAGCACTCAAATTTTTGATTAATTTGACAATTAAAATTTGGATTTTTTTATTAACTAAAGAAATTTGCTAAACTCAAAAACCTAAGATTTTATATATGGATGGATTACTAATTGCATAATTGTTTTTTTTTTTTTCCTATTATGTCAATGGCTGTTGAGGATGAAACTTCTGTTTAAAAAGAATATGGGAGTGACAAGGCAAAGGGAAGTCATCATTTCTATTGCAAACAAAATTCCTTCAATATAGTATACAAGTAAAGTAAAGTCTGTTTTTGTGATTCATTTTTACTGCAACAGTGGGAATTTTTCAGGTTTTCTTTTCTCTCATTGTGATATGTAATTTCATTTTCGTAGGTCTAATAATCTTGGATCTCTTTCACCCTCTCACGATGAAGAACAGTTTACTATCTCTGAAATGGGTTCTGCTTCTCCGCATCACTTACTTGAACTCTTGGAGCAATTTTCACCTCCAAGTTTCAAGTTTCATCTCTCTCATAATTTTTTCTTTGTTTCTCCTACTACACTAATCACCTTATTAGTTTCTTCTGATGTTTCTGTTGGATTTCGATAATTACGTTATGTTTGTTGCATTTGGGGATTGTACATTTCAGGCAAAGGTCGCTATAGCAGAGCGCGGTAGTCAACTTATTTCACAGCTTGTCATAATCATGAACTTCAGATATTATCAGACGTGGTTTTGACCATAAGAAAGTATGTTTCTCGATGCAATTTCGTAGCTTATTTTCAAGTTTTATGAGAATAATATATGTGAAAGTTAAATTAGTGTTCGATAAAATCAAGAGTTACTTATCAGTTTATAATATGTACGAGTTCGAACGAGTGGTTTCACCTCTGGAATTTGAAGATAAGTTGGGATAATCTATTGTTTGTAGACTTGCTTCAAACTGATTTTGATTTTACACTTTTGCGTTCGTATATTTCTTCATCTGATTCAATTAAATGCAGAAAAGCACAAGAAAAGGATGTAATAGATGAGGTTTTGAGAACCACAAAGCAATAAATGAGTGAGAGTGAGTTCTTTGCATTTCAACTTGCTTTTTCTTGATATGTCATAGTTTTCTCTGGTTATCTCTCTCGGTGGAGGCTTGACATGTCGCTGGATAAGTTGGGTTTTACGCCTCAAATGCAGCTATTTTCTACACGGAGCTCTTGAGAGATGGTTGATGGCTCCGCAACATACCACATCTTTAACGGAGGCAAACCCGAGGAAGAAAGTATTCATGGTAATGGGAATCAATATAGCATTAACAGTATAGAAAACAATGATTGAGTCACATAAGCCTGAATAACCCAAATTATTTTAAGCTTAATGCTTCTCTTCTTAATCTACGCTCGTTCATTTTTTTATCTCAAATTTAATTAATAAATGTGTATTTGCCACAGAAGAGTAGCTTCAAAATTTGGAACAAGAGATAGGGATTTTCATAATCGGACACAGGTGAAGCTGCTTCTCTATCTAAAAGGCTCTTCATGTATCTTATATTGAGATTGACTTAAGTGTATACAAATGTGTTGGCAGTGTGTCCTCAAATATTATACTGGATAGAGCTATTGGTTTAGAAGATGCTCAACATGAAGACTTCCTTAGGTTGGTTCGACAATGGACACCAAATTCTTCTAGATTTCTTAGAAAGGATACAATTTTTCAGTTCTTCATGTTTGAAATTCAATTTCGTTTTGTTGCAGGAGCAAATTGAAGGATATCCCGAACTCTCAGCAAAAACCAATATTATTATTTTTCACTGCAGCATCTAGTGGGATACAGAGTTTTATATCAAGGTTGATGATGATGTTCACGTCTATTAAAAAAAATTCCACTCTTTTCTTTTCTTGTTACCCACACACGTGGAGTTGAACATATTATTGTCTTTTTGCTTCTCAGGTATGCTTGCTTCAACACTTTCACATCACTCCTCAATGCCTAGGGTCTACATCGAGTGTCTAGAATCAGGACATGTTCTTGTTCAGAAGTAATTTCGTTTGCTTGAGCCCAACTTTATATCTTTCTGCGTTACTATTAGGGTATCTGTTAACCAGTTTCTCAAACTGTTTCAGGACTTTGAAGTACCATGAACCTGAGCATTGGAAATTTGGAGATAAAGGTAACCATTATTTCGATCATCTAGAAGGATCTTGCCAAACACATTTTTCGTTATGTATTCATATCCTACATAGTCTCAGACACGTTTTTGCTATTTCACGTCCACCTCAGTTGGAACTCTAAAAATGGCTGAGAGACAACCTCTAGAGTGTCATCTTCTTGTTTCTGAAGTTTAGTCCTTCTGCCAGGTATTTGTCTTCCCCTTTTTTATTATGTTTAGTCGTTCGAAATTAAGTTATCATTTTTTCTTCTGCAAGATGAGACTATGTTCCACTTGTAGCAGCAGTTGTGAGAACTGAGCAAACACCATTTCGCTTATTCTTGTTATTCGCAGGTCCTAACAGTTGCTTTTCTTTTTATTATGTCCGCTTTCTTTCTTTCTGTTGCGGTCAATTTTACAAGGCATAGTGTTCTTTTTTATCTATTAATATGCGGGTTCTTTTTCATATTAGGTGGTGGTGAGGTCATTTAAAAAAAACTCCATAAGAAAGATGTGTGCTTATTAAGAAAAAGTATCAAAGGGATTCAGCGTAGGTAAAATCATTTATGTTATGAGCTTATAGCATCATCCTATTTGTTTATTTAGCTAATAGATACCAATCTTGACGATTCTGATTTTTGGTATTTGGGTTTGTAGGCTCCAAGGATATTTGTATGTATATTTTGTTGTTGAAGGTGTCCAGGAAATTTAAAGGGATTGCATGAACCTTTGGGTTAATCAGTAACCTTGATGCTATATGTGGGTGTAGTTGGTAAGGTAATTTAGTTGTTTATATCAGACATTCGATAACTGCTTGTTCTACTTCAGAGGTAGCAGTCCGATCATAACTCATCATGTATGTATCTTTTGATTATGAAAACAGTTGAAAGAGACATTGAATTGCTGATACTCCACCCGGTGGCAAGAAAGGAGCACCAAAACTGATAAAAAAGAGACGTGTACCAAATCGAATAAGGTATTACAGTTTAATCTTGTCTTTAATCTATATATTTATAGTCAGGGCAATCGAACTAAACCAATAGAGGATCACGCCTTCTTATCATTCATTTTCTGGCCTATAGACAGTGCCGGAGAGTAGGAATTGCAAGAAGAACTTGCATCTTTAAGTAACACAAGCTCCACCCTCCTCAGGTAGAACATACATATATGCATGCATGCACACATTGTATGACTCTGTACACGTCTTCTTATCATACATACATGCTTACATACATACATACATACATACATACATACATACATACATTCATACTTACATACATACATGCATACATACACATTCATGCATATATTGCTTCCTTGATTTCTTCCATCAGTGCTTCTTTGCTTACATGCTTACCTTGTTTACTTTCTTGCTTTTCTGCTTATTTGATCGATTTGTTTGCTTGTTTTCTTCTTTGCCTCTTTCCTTCCTTGATTCCCTCCTTACATGCTTAACTTGCTTCCTTCCTTGCTTCTTTGATTCCTAATTTCCTATGCTTAGTTCATCGCTTGTTTCTCTGCTTCTTTTTTATTTCTGCTTAGTGCATTGTTTGCTTCTTTGATTTCTCTTTTATTTTTTTGTTAAAAGTTTCTCTATTTAGTTCATTGCTTGCTTATTTCCTTTCTTGCTTATTTGCCTGATTTGTTTGTTTACTTCTTTCTTTGCTTCCTGAACTAATTTAATCATAATTTATATATAGCTCTACAAAGTATGATTATTATTAATACGCTTTAATTTATTATACCAATGAAAATTATGTTTTTAGTTTATAGTTTGTGGAGATGATAAAACAAATTATTAACAAATACTGAGAGCAGATTCAATTGGTCAATTTTTTATAAATTATTTTGTCTCACGTACCGCATATAATTTAAGTATTTGTTACATTTAATTTTTGTGGAGTAAATTTGTACGTATATCTCAAGTCGTTGACATTGTGTATGAACAATTTTTTATATATATAATAAATAAGTTGTATCGAATAATACCAAAAAATCAAAAAAACCTATTGTTCTCAAACTTTTATGTGTACGAGCCAATATCCGTGTTACATGCGGGTTTTTTGCTAAACAATTTTGGTCTAATGTTTGTAGTAAAAGAAATATAAGTATGGAAACTGATAGTTCTTTAAAACTTAGTGACCTCCCAATAGAGAAACAAACTTAAAAATAATTAAAATCAGTCCAATGCTAGGAAACAATACCTCAAAAAGCAAGACAAAACGAATCTTTGTGTTTCTTTTAGATGCTTTGCAGCCCCACCGTCGATTTTGATCATAAAACTCGGATCAAATTTTAGTGGGCCGTGGTTACATTATTCTGTCCATTCAACGAATTGTAAACCAATGTTATAAAAATCGTATAAATCGCGGACGCAAAAATACCTATAAACCGTGATGATTATCTATCTAGTAGTAAGTATTAGGGCCTTAGGCATTGGAATTAGAAGATTCGTTTTCTTAATTATAAGATTTTATTATTAAGCAAGCAGAGACAATTGATTTTTCATCAATTAGTTATTGGGTAAAGTTTTATTTATTTATTCATTCTATAAATTTGTAGACCCCCTAAATCACCAATAGTTATAGCTTGATTAGGAGCTTAACAATGACCGTTGGCTTAAACATTGTTTAATCGTAATACGGAAATAGCAGAATTTGTTATTCGATGCAAACGGACAATCGAGATAACCAATAATAAGATTACATATAATCAGCCAATCCCACCAGTTATTTATTTCCCTTTTTACGTAATATCTACTGCTCGATTCAGTACCAAACAAATATTGACTATGCATCGAAATAAAGATTCGAATATATACTTTACTACTTTTTCTTACTATACAACAAATAAAATCACGTCGTTTATATAAATAATAATAATTACCATAAAACCTATATTTAATCAAATCTTTTGTCTCTCTCTGTCCGCAGAGAAATTGTCGGACATAACTCTTCTTTGACCATCCCTCACCTCCATTTTCATCATTTCTCTCTCTCTAATCTCTCCGTAGATAAAAAGAAATTTAAGAGAGAGAAAATATTTGTATCCATTACCTAACCAAAACAAACAAAAGTCTCTGTGATTGCGAGATGGGAAACTGTGCCACCAAGCCAAAGGTTCTCAAAGATTCCGACGAGGATCTGATTCCGGTTGAGCGAGAGACGACGGCGGCTCCGACTGATCATAACAAGGATCCGGCGGACAAGAGAGAGAACAATGCTCCGAACGCGGCGGATGAAGCAGCGGCTGCGGCACGACGGAGCGAGAAAGGAAAAGAGATTCTGATTGAAGATGACGTGGAGGAACACAGCAACCGCCAATCTCTCAGTCACTTGTTTCATGATGTAAGAAATATTTAATAACGTCTTTAATAAGAATTATAGATACAGATGTTTGTATGTACATGACCGTATTCTTGGAAATACTAGTATTTTAATATTGTTTTCCAATCAAACAAAATTATTATTCTTTTTAAAATGATTTGGAAAATCTTCTTAAGCTTTAAAAAGTTTCCTTTTAAAAAAAATCTCTTGTGATATTGTAGAGATTTAACTTCTTAATATTATTTATGGTCGCAAACGTTAGTGAGGAACCAAACGGTAATATTCTTTTTTATGGACAAATCAAAAGACAAAAGCTTCTCTTGCCTTCTAAGTTTTGAGGAAAAAAAAGAAAAATCTTCTTTCATATTTAATGCATATATATTAATTCCGAATTTCTGGTTTTTATTTTTTTTTTACTTATTTCTATTGATTTATGGAGGATTTGTTTATACAGGACAAGGCAATAAAAAAAGAAGTAACCGATCTATCTCCGACAAAACCAGAGACCAATATTAAAACCGGCGCTTCTTCGGAGCTTTATACTTCTACTCTGATGGCTTCTAATGTCAAAGCTCCGGAAACCTTTGACGTTCAGACTCGAAATGACCTCCAAGTCAAGATTCCAGAAGGTTCCGAGGTTAAGACTCCTGAAACGCCTAAAGCTAAGAAAGCTGAAGAAGAGGAAGTTAATTTTTCAGAGAATTGGGAGGTTAAGTTTCCAGAGGAATTGGAAGTTAAGAAAACATCGGAAGTTGTTAAGGTTGCAGAAGAGTCGAAACTTCCACAGGTTTCTGTTCCTGAAATTAAGGTTACAAAAGAGCCAGATGTTCCTGTGGTATTGGAGGATAAGGATGTTCCAGAAGTTTCTGAGGTTCCTGCTCCTGGCTTGTCTGAGATAAAGGTTACAAAAGAAGAGTCTTACGTTCCTGAGGTTTTGGAGGATAAGAATGCTCCAGAAGTTTCTGATGTTCCTGCTCCTGAATTGTCTGAAATTAAGGTTACAAAAGAGTCGGATGTTCCTGAGGTCTTGGAGGATAAGAATGCTCTAGAAGTTTCTAAAGTCAAGACTGATGAAGTCAAAGTTGCAGAGTCAGAACTTCTAAAGGTTTCAGAGGCTAACTCCTCTGAGGATTTAGAGATTAAAGTTCCAAAACTTTTTGAAGTGAAGACTCCTGAAACATCGAATGTTAAGGTAGAATCAGAGGTTAAGACTGATCAAGAAGCATCGAAAGTTAAGATTGCAGAAGAAACAGAGGTTCCAGAGTTTGTGGACGCTCAAGAGAAGATTGATCAATCTGAAGCTCAGATTCTTGAGGACATCAAAGTGACAGAAGACAAAGAAATTGTGATGCAAGTAAAAGAGTCTGCTACACTGTCAGATTTAGATAACAAATGAGTTACAAGAGAGACCGAGAAACTACCAATCAGGAGTAGCTAAATTTTATGTTCAAAAACAATGTTTACACACAAAAAAGAAGAAGAAGGATTTAGCATATTCTTTTAGGCAATTTCAATTTGTGTTTTTGATATCTCCCATGTTTTATTTTTATATTTTTCTTTTTTACTGATGGGGATAAGTAGTCTATTTGCATGTCCCCAAGTTGTACACTTTGCAGAAGATTTAAAGATTTCTTTGTTTTTTTAAACCAAAAAAAAACAAAATTGTTTGAACAATTCAAATTCTAAAGACTAATATATGTGAGTATAAAAGGTTATTTTGATTTGGTTTATCCCTCGCGCGCTTGATGATGATGTTTTATATTTGGGCTTCCTCTGTTGTGGAAGGACCATCTCTGTCTAGTCTCTGGGCTTTATCATTTCATACAAGCCCATACTGCTCTCTTCAGGCTGGCTCAATTTAATTCTCTTTGGATTCGAACCGTCTACATCGCGAGAACATAGATGAAATCATAACTTTGTCCAACTAATAAAACATAGTAATTGCTTTCAAGGTGTATTCCATTATAGTTTACAATATACAGTCAATTTCGCAATTATATATATATTCGCATCGAAAAAAATAACATTCAGATATGGTGGATTGGACGTGGATCGGATCCTATGAAGTTGATGAAAGTGCAGGTGAGACCAATTAACAACTGCAAAAAATAAAGACACACAGAGTTTGTTAACGAGGTTCGTTTTCTATATCCCCGGAACCACGTTCAGTATTCGAATTTACTAGAATTAGAAAACAATTACAACTTAATCGCAAACGCGTAGATCAAGCACAACACTCTTGAAATACCGCTCCATTCAATAACATGAACTCTTCAGGATAACCTAATCATGAGCTAAACTCTCCCAAGCCTAGACTTCAATTCACACACGATCTCTCCATGAAAACAGCATCAAGCACGCATGCTTAAATACCACCCGGACGCACCGGTGCAACAACACCCTCTCTGACATCTGTAGATCTCACAGATCAATACCACATGTGTGTAACACACACCATCACCCTTGTGTAACACACACCCAAAACCCTTTTTTCTTTTTCTTTTTCTTTTTCTTCTTCATCTTTTTGTACTTTTAAGCTCTCTCTCTTGTCTCACCTATAAAGGCCACGACCTCTTCTATATATTGACTCAAACTTGCACTCCAAATTCTTCCATATAGTATATTTCCTCTATTCAAGATATCTCCAAATCTTTAAGAAAATATTCTCTTTTTCCAATATTTTCTCCTAAGATTATGGAAACACTCCAAAACTATAATATTTTCTTTATCCAGCTCATATACCCCTCTTGGCACGTCTCTAGAATATTCTAGAAGTTTACTTCAGCCCACGCTGACTTCAATTCATTCAATGTCCACAATTTGATCGCTTGTTGCACTTCCTGTACTACTTCTCAATTGGTACAACAACACTTCAAATACACATATCTTCAATTGACTGTTAGTTTCTCATCCAAAACCACCACGATACTACTTTTTCCAAAAACTAATAACTTAACTTTTTCATTCCTTAATTTGATTTTGATATGGTGATTCAAAAACTAAAAACTAATAACTTTTTTTGGTGATTGATTCAACAACTAAATGCTCTATAAATCCAGAAAGAAAAAAACATACAATGAAGAATTTGGCAAATTCTGTTGTTTTAGTAAATTTATTGGTGGAAAAATTAAACTACAATTTTAATAAAAGTTAGGAGACGTATAGCAACCCATTGCACATTCCATTATTACTGTTATAATAATCACATTGTCAGAAACACAACAGTTTACGTTTACATATTGTAACTTTATTTCTTTTTCTTTTTTTGTTGCTTTTAAACAAAACCTCTGAAAAGTTTTGTTTTTATAAATAAAAGACCCTACGAAAAAGTATACTACAATATAATATGATACGTGTAAACTGGGACAACAAATTAAAGCAAAAAATATTATGGACTCTACTATGTAAATGATTCAGTCACATATATTATAATAAGCCTAAGATTTAACATATGTATAATACAAAAATTAGTTAATAATTAATTCAACTAATGACAACCTTCACTTCATTGCAAACGACATCGTTTTCTTTCTGTGGATCAATCTTCTCATTACCACCCTTCTTCTCCTCTCTACTTTTCCCCCACAACACACAGTAGAGTCCTATAATCAACAACAATCCACCGACAATGCTACAAAAACACAAACACATATATAAGTTCATTTTCTAATAATAAATATTATATATCTGAAGACAAAAATAATATTTGAGGAAGATTGTAGAACCTTCCAAGACTGATGATCTCGCAAAGTAGAACTGCTGAAGAGAGGAGAGTGAAGATGAGAGACAAAGGAGTGAACATCGATAAGAAAACGGGTCCTCTCTTTTCTATAACCCATGATTGCAAATAATATGCTACGCCAGTTACAATGAATCCCTGCATATATGATATATATATATATAAGTTTAAATATTAATCGGTTTATATTATATGGAAGTAATGTTATTTTGAAATGGAATAGAGTTAACGAATTACGCAGTAAATGACTGCAACGAGTCGTAGGTTCCATCCAAGCCTCCATGCTGAAATATCTCTCTCGAATGCAATAGCGATGACGAATGATTGAATCGAACTCAATAGACAATGAAGAGTTGTGAAGTATAGCTTCGAAGGGTAAACTTTTAACACACGACCCTGTATTTTTCATATAGCGAACAAAAATTACTAAACATAGCAGAAACTAGTATCACAGAGTTATTCAATAAATATAACCAAACTATTCAATCCAACAATCTACTACTCAATTCATGTCATTTTAGAAAAAAATTACTTTTATTTCACAAAAAATGTCTGTCTTCTATTTTCATTACATGTTTGATACTGTTTTTTCAACTGATCATCGTAATTCATATACATCAAAAAAGATTATTCCTATATGCCTATTGGCTTATATCACGTCACGTCTTACGAAATTTAGTCTTAATTAATGAACTAAGCAATATGATGATAATGTATATATGGAGCAACTTGATTGGGTACCTGCAAAACGAGCCAGAGACCCCATAAAATGTTGGAGGTGACCATGAGGACACATCCTTTGAGCCACGAGGTGGAACCGCCGGAGACGTAGCCGTCAACATTCCGGTGATGATGTTCTTGGCCGTGAAGGCATAAAGGTAATTTCAATAGTGGGCCTTTGTAAAGAGCTAAGGTAATTACCCCTCCTATGCACACAGTTATCCCCACAAGCTTTGCTGTTCCTTGTATGCTCTTAACCTTAAGCGTCTCCATTCTTTAGTTTTATAAAAATAAGTAGGTGTTCATCAAAAAGTTTATAATTGTAAAACGTGTACAATCAATATATATATATATATAGGTATATGTGTTGTAAGTATATACCCAAGAAAAAGGGCCAAGAAGAATGTGATGGCCGGAAGGGAAGCTGTTGTGGCGGCGGCCAAAGTCGCCGACGTATACGACAATGCGATTCCGTTTAAGTCCAAGCTCAAGGCCACACTAATAAACGCAAGTCGCACAAAAAAAAAAAAAATTTAAAAAAGTTATTCGCATTTCGCGTTTCGCGTTTGTTAGTTAGTACATTTTTCAAAAATATTGATATAATATTATATTAATATGTAAAGAGTTTTATTACATTTTAACTACTAAACACAAGAAAAAGCAATATTTTCGTGATCAACAATCGAATTCATATTATTATAGATTGTTTCCCCTTTGCGTTGTATATATTTACAATTTTAAAATGATGATGAAAAAGCAAATATATTTTTGAGTTTTTACTTCAAATAGAAATAATCATTTAAACATATAAACGCAAACAATCAAAACAAATGAATCCTAAAATGTACTTGTAGCAGACGTACCCAAATAAAGAGAGCATGAAGATCTTGATGAAGGTCACAAATGAAAGAGGTGGAGCACTTTTCCTAAAAGAGAACAAAGAATTGAAAAATACAATTTATATAATTTTTAAAGAAAATTTGTAAATACTCATTTATCTGCAGATATATATATATATATATATAGGTAAGTACCGCTCGAAGAAGAAAGCGAGAGGAGCCATGAAGATGGTAGCGAAAGCTTGACGATAGAAAACGAAGACGAAAGTGTTCATTCCTCCATTGAAGACAGCTTTTGAGATCAAAAACATGATTGCGTATATGAGTTGTATTATAATCACCGCCATGTATGGTTTCTTCGTCTCCATGTCCATCGATCGATAGATTGATGATTTTGGTTTTGTTTTGAGTTCTTGGAGAGATTTATTTATAAATCGGTTACTCTTTGTAATGTTCTTCCATGAGTTAGATAGAATAAGACGTTAAGTGCGTATTTATATAAGTACAGACACAAACATGCATAAATTTGATATTTTATTACGGTTGTATTCGAAATTAGTGGAATCATATATAATTATATATAAAAAAGAGTTTTATTCTCTCTTTATTGGTGCACTTAAAATTACAAATTTTTTTATTAGTATTATCAGTATCTATCCTTTATTAATAACAAAATTTATTAATAACAAAATTAGTTTTTAGAAAAAGTTAATTGCAAAATTAGATAAGTAAAAAGAGAAATAAAATTACACCATAAATAATTTTCTCTTTTCAAATAATTACAACAATGTTATTGACTTGAAAATTGCTGAAAACTGTGTTAGCAACTAATAAAGCCAGTGACACTGTTCATCAACCATCCCGTCGACACTATTCATTTACTACAATAATATATGATACTTGTTAGCGTGTTATCCGACACTTGTTATTGTATTAACAATAATAACAAGTATCATATATTATTGTTAACACATTACAAGTATCATATATTATTGTAAATATATTAACATACTATGTTAACACATTACAAGTATTTGATATTATTGTTAGTACGCTAACAAGTATCGGATAACACGTTAACAAGTATCATATATTATTGTTAACACGTGTTAACAAGTATCGAATACTTTTGTTAGCACGTTAACAAACATCATATATTATTGTTAGCACACTATTATGTTTTCCAGTGATGAATAGTATTATCGATCTTGGATAAACAATGTCAACGTGGGCGATGAACAGTATCACGCGATATACTCATGTTTTTAGTTCAATGACACTAGTGTAATAAAAAAAAAAGTAAGGATATTTTAGTCTAAATTTTTCTCTCTTTCATATTCACCTAATTTCAAACTATCTATTACTATATACTTATTTTTTTGTCAACTAAGTATATATACTAAATTCACCTTTTTATTATAGTTAATATAAAAAGTTAATACCTTTTTAAAATGTTGACTAAACCATTATTAATTTCTTTTTCTAATAGTTAATAAAAAAATACCATTTTATTCTTTGACTAAACCATTAATGCTAAATTTATTAAACTTGCGATTAGATAATACTAATAAATAAATCAATTATATTAATTCAATTCAATTTATACAAAATGTTTATTACATTTTATAAGGTAATTTTATAATGTACACAATCTCTTAAAACTCAATAAAATACATATGATTGATGTACACCACACGTTTGTTTTATATAGCTAACTTTTTATTTTCACCACCACACAAGCTTAAAATTTATTGTTTCTACCTACTTCACCCAGAGATATATTAGAGTAGATGGTATTTCATTACCATACATTCATCATGCCCATAAAGATGACAAAAATAACAAAGAGAAAAAGAAAAGAGTTCAGTGGAGGTGGAATTCATGATAAATAGGATACCGCAACAACATACATAGCAATGAAGGAGGCCATAACGACGATTTTGATTTGGTTTCCCATTAAATAACCTTTTCTTATTATTTATTTTTTTCTTATTATTTAATACTATTATTGGGTCGATTTCTTTGTTATTGTATATAGTATTCATATAATTTTCTAATTTTTGTAAAAGATCGATGATGGATACCAAAATAACTAAGAAATAGAAGACAAAATAGCAATGAAGGAGGCCGTGATGATGACTTTGTTTTGGTTATAGGTTAAATAACTTTGTCTTCTTCTTTATTATTGATTCGATTTCTTCTTCATTGTAGATATTATTTGAATATTTGTTCAATTTTCTAATTTTTGTAAAAGTTTCAAATCTTTATTTGTTTCTTCAAACCTGTTAGTCATGAAAAAACTTAATGTTTGGTGTCTTACATTTTTGTAATTCGTTTTTTGTTTGTTTGTATTTCCTATATTTGGTTTATTATAATTTATAGTTTCAGGTTCCTAAACATTGTATTATAAAAACTGTATCAATTTTAAATATACATATTTATAATTTTATATTTAAATATGTACTCAAAAGCACATTTTCTTATAACTTTTAATATAAAAAATTGAAATTTCGAAAAGTCAGAAAACCCGTTTGTAAAATGACGATTGTTTTAATGTTTTACCCAATCATACTTCTTCCATTACCATAAGGCCATAGGTAAGACATTTGAATTAAAGAAAAAAGGAAAAATTCATGACAAATCAAATCTATATATATAGTCCAATAATATATATAGAGTATATTTTTCTTTCTTTAGCTTCTTTGTTCTCAATCTAATAAAGTTTTCAACAAATATAACCAAAATGTTTGGTATTGAAAAAATTATATCACTTCTACATAAAATTATCCAAACTTTATATTTTTTTAGCCAATATAATATGTTCGATACGTTTTTTAGGTTGATGATTTTGGTTTTGTTTTGAGTTCTTCCTTGGAATAGATAGAATCATAGAATAAGAAGCTAAGTGGGTATTTATTATAAGTACAGACAGAAGCACGCATAAATTTGATATTTTTTGGGTAAACAATCTATTTCCTTATCGGATGTTTCATATAATAACAGATCCCCCTGAAATCAGAGCCTAATTTTATTTATACACCGAATTAAAGTTTAAAACTTATTTCTCCACCAAAACAAAGTTTAAAATCTATTTTCCCCTCAAATCAAAGTTTGAAATCTATTTCCCCACATACCACAATTAAAATCGGTTTACTATGGACCAATTAATTGTTAACCAAATTAAAACCAAAATTAACCTGATTAAACCCGATTTCAATCCATTAAACTCGAAATAAAAAAACCCAAAATAAAAAAGCCCTGGATCAAGTCCATTGAAACATTTGCCTTGGCCCCAGTTTTTTTTTCATTTTTTTAGCCCCTAAAATTTTTTTTTCATGTCTTGGTCCCCAAAATTTGTTTTTCTTTATTTTTTAGCCAAAAAAAAAATATAAACTTTAAAATTGGTCTATATCCCCCAAAATTTCAGGGCCGATCCTGATCTCCACCCGAAACGAAATCCCCTTCGTTGATTGCAGCCATAGCAGGAGCTGTTTTAGATCGGTGGAATCGTTGGTGGATTTGGGTTTTCGCAAAAGTGGGTTCTGGATCGGATCCGCCGGAGGAGAGGGTGTGGGGTGGGGAAGCACTACAAGAAAACAGGTGTATTTCCGACGGAAATTCCGACGGCAACAATTCCGTCAGAAATTTCTGACGACTTTCCGACGGATTTCCGACTAACTTCTCATCCGTCGGAAATCCTTCGGACACATTTCGACAGATTTCCGATGACTTTTTGACGAATTCTGATGTTGCCGACATACTGCCGACGGATTTCCGACGACGTGCATCCGTCGGAATTTTCCGACGGATTACCGACAGATGCCGACATGGTTGCCGACATCGATAATATCTACTTTATATCCGTCGGAAATCCGTCGGAAAATGCACAAAATTTTCCTTATAAAAACGTTTCCACGCTTCATTTATAATCACACAAAAAAAAAATCTCTGTTATCTAATTCCTTACGAAAATGTCTTCTTCAAATCCTTATAATGATTTTCGATCATGGATGGACAAGCCTCATCAAATTCCGGACACGGGCCTAGTTACGGAGGAATTCAAAAAAGGTCTACAGGAATTCATGGCATTTGCGGGTATGCAAAAGAAAGCAAAAAAAACCGGTAAAATCTATTGCCCTTGTACCAATTGTGGGAATCGTAGATTTATCGTGATAGAAGAAGTATGGTCACACTTGTATTGTCATGGGTTTATGCCGGGTTACAAGATTTGGTATTATCATGGAGAAAATGATACAATGGTGGATAATTATGCTAGTACTAGTGAACATTATATTGGGGATAACACTAGCTTAGAAGAACCCGCAATGGAAGTACAAAGTATTGTAGGTCATGTTCAGATGGTGAACGATGCATTTCGTGAAAGTATACCATCGGTTGCTGAGTATGGAGATAGGGGAGAAGAACCTAATTTAGAAGCTCGGAGATTCTTTGATATGTTAGACGCTGCTAAACATCCGTTATATGATGGGTGTAGAGGTGAACACTCCTCTTTATCAACTGCAACAAGGATGATGGGTATAAATTAAGACGGATTTAAATTTAAGTGAGGAGTGCGTGGATGCAATCGCTGATTTTGTGAAAGAAATTTTGCCAGAAGATAATCTTGCACCGGCATCATACTATGAGATACAGAAACTTGTTCAAGGTCTAGGATTGCCGTATCAGATGATAGATGTATGCATAGACAACTGTATGCTCTACTGGAGAGAGGACGCAGATCGTACGACATGTCGTTTTTGTCGCAAACCTCGGTATAAGGAAACATGTGGAAGAGTGCCAGTGCCATATAAACGGATGTGGTATTTACCGTTAATAGAGAGATTGAAGAGGTTATATCAGTCAGAGCGCACAGCAGGAGCAATGAGATGGCATGCAGAGCATACAACAGATGGACAAATCGCCCATCCGTCAGATTCAGGAGCATGGAAACATTTTCAATCCATTTATCCCAGCTTTGCGTTTGAGGCAAGGAACGTATACCTTGGATTATGTACCGATGGTTTCAGCCCTTTTGGGAAGCACGGCAGAAAATATTCTTTGTGGCCAGTAATTGTAACACCTTACAATTTGCCGCCATCTTTGTGCATGCGAAGGGAGTTCTTGTTCCTTAGCATTCTCGTTCCTGGACCAGAGCATCCGAAGAGATCACTTGATGTGTTTTTGCAACCATTGATTTATTAGCTGCGAATGTTATGGGACCAAGGTATTGAAGCGTTTGATGTTTCTTGTCACCAAAATTTCATCATGCGGTCGGTACTTTTGTGGACTATTAGCGATTTTCCAGCATATGGCATGTTATCAGGATGGACAACGCACGGAAGGTTATCGTGCCCGTACTGTCAAGATAACACTGATGCGTTCCAATTGAAGCACGGACGGAAAACGTCTTGGTTTGATTGTCATAGGCGATACCTACCTAGCGATCATCCTTATCGTCGGAGCACCACATTGTTTAGGAAGAACCGGAAAGTATTTGACGGTCCTCGTCCTGAGTTAGATGGTGAGTATTTGTTGACTCAGTTTAGAGATTTTGGTGCAGAGAGGACCGTTGATTGTGGTGGTAACGGACATCATCCTGTTGATGGTTGTGGCAACGTTCATAATTGGCACAAGAGGAGCATTTTCTGGGATTTGCCTTATTGGAAGAACCATCTTTTGAGGCATAATCTGGATGTCATGCACATTGAGAAGAATTTTTTCGACAACATTATGAACACCGTTCTCTATGTCAAAGGGAAGACGAAGGACAATCTGAAGTCTAGATTGGACTTGCCAGACATTTGTTCTCGTAGAGCACTACATGTGACAGGGAACGGGAAGCCTCCGGTCCCGGCTTTTCGTTTCGATGAACCTTCAAAGGCCGAGTTTTTTGACTGGATTACCGAAAGTGTTAGATTCCCGGACGGATACACATCTAACCTTCGGAACTGCGTTGATCATGGAGAAGGGAAGTTTACTGGGATGAAGAGTCATGATTGTCATGTGGTGATGCAGCGCCTCCTTCCATTTGCCTTTGCATGTCTTCTACCACGTAATGTCCACGAAGCAATTGCAGGTACAATCATGAAATTATTTATTTACTACTTTATACAATATATACTTCATTATTTAATTATTCATTTGTTATCCATATTTTGCAGGGATTGGTGCCTTTTCCGAGATATATGTTCTCGCTCTCTTACATCAGACGGTATCCGCAATCTTGGGGCTAATATACATGTAATCTTTTGCAATTTGGAGAAGATATTTCCTCCTTCATTCTTTGATGTTATGGAACATTTAACAATTCATCTCCCTCGAGAAGCAGAGTTTGGGGGCCCGGTTCAGTACCGTTGGATGTATCCTTTCGAACGGTATATGTTACATCTAAAGAATAAGGTGAAAAATTTGAGTAGAGTGGAGGGTTCTATCGTCGCACAGACCATCAATGAAGAAACCTCACATTTTGCCGAGTCCTACTTTCCATCACAAGTCAAAACAAAGAGTCGTAGAGCAGCTCGACATGATGACGGAGGCGTCCTACCTTTCTATCCGGTCGATGTACCTCATATATTTTTAGAGATTGGACGATTTAGTGAAAAAGGCAAGAAGAGGAGACTTTCACCACAAGAGCGAGAGCATTTGCATATGTATATTCTCACAAACTGCGACGGAGTTGATGAATATGAGAGGTATTATATTGAACTTAATTTTTAATTACTTATTGGGTTCTTGATTATATATATATGTACTAACGTGATAATTGTTTCAATCTCACAGGATGTATATGGCTTATCAATGTTTTGAATTTCATGACAAAACAGAGGACGAGCTAATCGAGCTCAAACAGGAAGAGTTCGGACGTTGGTTAAGAGATTATGTAAGTCTTTTAATTGCCTTGTTTTTAGCAATCATCATATGTAATGAAAGATTTAATTATTTGATGTATTTTTATTTTAATTGTGCATGTGACGACAGAGAAGGCTAACGGACAAACATTTCCCACGTGGTTAGAAGAAATTGTGAAATTTCCACTAGCAACTGTGCAGTCACATGTGATGTATAGCACACGGGGGTACGCTTTTAAGATTCTCCGGGATGATAGGAGTGCGACAACTTCAGATTACGGTGTATCAACTCAGTCATGTGATCTTGTATACTATGGTGTCGTACGTGAGATTTTCGATGTTCAGTACCCGGGAATGCTCGGTCTAAGATGTGTTGCATTTTTATGCGACTGGAACGACCCATTAGTAGGAAGCGGTGTGCGACACGACCAATTTGATGTTACATCATTACATAGCAGAAGAAAACTCCAGAGATACGAGCCATTTGTACTTGCATCACAAGCAGACCAGGTTTGTATTTCTTTTACGTTAATTTTTAATTTAGTTTTGTTGCATTCCCGTGGTTAAATTTGTACATGGTGTAGGTATGCTACATTCCCTATCCGCGGGTGACAAACAAGCAAGACCCGTGGGTTACAGTCACATCGATAAACCCGAGAGGTAGAGTTCATGGGATGTCTGATCATGAACCCCTCCAACAAAGCTCCGTAGGTTTGGGTTCAATCGATCATTCCCTTGAGGTCGACCTTGTCGTTGATTTCACCATACAGGCAGACGATCGAGTATTTGAGGATTCAGAAGAAGAATTTGACGAATTTGGGGAACCTTCCGATTCAGGAGAATCAGATTACTCATCATCGGATTGACAGTAGTTTTAATTATAAAATTTGCACCGTAAAATATGTACATATATTTGAACTATAATTGATATGTGTAATATATCAGTTATGTCGAAGTTTTATAAAGTTAGACATTTGATTAAGTGTAACAAAATCGGAAATTAAAAACAAAAATTTGGTTACAAGGTTAACCTATATTATAACTTCTATATAAATTCTATATAACACATTTTCTTGATGTATATACAAGGTTAACCTATTTTATATACATCATACAAGTGTTTGTAAACTTTTGCCACAAAAAAAAACCTATACCCTATACCCTAAACAAGATTTTTGAATATATCCGTCGGAAATTTACGACGGATTTCCGACGGATGAATATACCTCGGCTAAAACCTGGGTTATATCCGAGGGATTGATTTTTTAGCCGAGGCAGCTGAATCCATCGGATATCCGTCGTAAATTTCCGACGGACTTTGATATTTTCGAGACCGCGGGAATATCAACCGCGTAAATGAAATTATTTTTCGAAATCCGACGGATTTCCGACGGACATCGAATTATATCGACAAAGCGTAAGTTTTTTTTCTTATTTCTCTCTTCTTCCTCTCTCTCTTCCGTCGCTTCTTCTCCCTGTTCTCTCTTCTTCTTCCTTACCGAAAATCTCTTCTTCTCCCTCTTCTCTTCTTCTTCTTCACAATTTCAGTTTTAATCTTCAATTCCTCAACTCCTCTTCATCAATTCCTCATTTCTTCTTTAACAAAACCATGTAAGTTTAATCAATTCCTTTAATTTTTTTATAGATCTTGTTAGTTTTAGGGAATATATTAGTTAGGTTGTTAGAATTCTATTTATGTGAATTGTTAAGTGGTTATAATAGAATTTGTTATTTAGAATAATATTAGTGTTAGGGTTTATGTGTTTAGATTGTTGATTTAGAATTGTTAGATCTAGAAAACAAATTTTTAATTTTTTAAAAACGTTTCTTTATATTAAAATCGTTTTTAGATCATGTTTTATTTTCTAAAAATATTTTAAAAACGTTTCTAGATATTGTTTGAATTTTTAAAAATATTTGTATATATTAAAATCGTTTTTAAAATATTGTTTAAGTAATAAAAATGTTTAGACAATATTTGTATATATTAAAAACGTTTTTAATATATTTGTTAAGTAATAAAAACGTTTTCATAATATTTGTAAATATTAAAAAAATTTTAAAATTTTTTTATAGTAATAAAAACGTTTTTATAATATGTGTATATATTAAAATCGTTTATAATATTTTTTAACTAATAAAAACGTTTTTAAAATATTTCTATATATTTAAGTTGATATTAAAATATTGTTTTAATAATAAAAACGTTTTTATAATATGTGTATATATTAAAATCGTTTATAATATTTTTTTAACTAATAAAAACGTTTTTAAAATATTTCTATATATTTAAGTTGATGTTAAAATATTTTTTTAATAATAAAAACGTTTTTAAATATTATTTTAGAAATAAAATCGTTTTGAATATTTTTTATAGTAATAAAACGTTTTCTAAATATTTTTATATATTAAAACTGATTTTAAAATATTTTAGCAAATTTTGAAAATTTTTGAAAATTTTGAATTTTTAGTAAACTTTGAATTTTTCGGAAATTTTGAATTTTTTGGAAAATTTGAATTTTTACTAAATTTTTTTCCGGAAATTTCAAAAATTTTGGTAACTTTTGAATTTTTTGTTAATTTACTAACAATTTTACCGTTTTCCGCAGGGATCACGACGAAGTTCTTCAGTTGGGAGGCGGCAACCAAGGACGCCGTTCTCGGGGTTCTCGGTGTACGCCTCCTGCGGGACCAACGAGCTCGGGAGCTCACATCCCAGATTCCCTGCAATCCGCTGCTCGGAGCAACATTGAGATCGAGGAGCTAGTCCGGTAGCCTAACCGGGGCCATTGCATTCGACTCGACCCGAAGTTTGAGGACGGCACTTGGTAAGAAAATTTTTGTACATTATTTCAATTTATTTAGATTTTTAAACTTAACATATTTATATATTTTCCTAATGTTTTCAGGTTTAAGCTGTCCACTCAGATCACCAAGGCGATATTACGGATGCTCCACAACATGTTGGACAAACCGTACGAGAAGTATTCGGACATGCCTACCGAGGAGAAAGACGTGTGGCACCGGACTTTCGCGGTAAGTTATTTATTGATATATTATTTATTTTGAATTTCATTTTGTCAATTTTTCTTTTTGACATGTAACATATATTTTTAAAAAATTGTAACAAGAGTTCACGTGGGACTCTCATCATACGCGCAAAGTTCTTGACACATTCGACAAGTATGCCGCAAACTCGTACTCGAAGCACATGTACGAGTGGAAGCAGAAGTGGAAGCACAACAAAGACAAGCCGAATGACTTTGACGACGACGTCTGGAAGGGCTTCTGTGAGTACTGGAGTAGGTCTGCGACGAAAAAGACCTCCGAGCAACAGTCGAAGAACCGAAATAGCCAACGAGGCGGGAAAGGGGTCTACATCCACAACGCGGGCGCAAAGACCATCGAACGGGAAGCGATGGAAATGGTAAGTTTAATTTAAATTTTTTATTGCTAATTCTGTTTTTTATATTTATTTAACTTAACAAATTTTCGCAGGCGAGAGAATCTGGTTCCGAACCCGATTATCTTCAACTCATCGAGCATAGACACACCAACAAGAAAACCGGTCAGATACAGGACTTGGGGATGCGAGATGTTGTCGAGAAGAGCAAGAAGACGAAGCTGGACCGTGAACTATCAATATCGCAGCTCACTATGGACGGATCGACGTCCTCGAACTCTTTATCCCGGGAAGAGATAAACCAGATTGTACTTGAGGTAAGTTTTAATTTCATTTCGTTTTTTTATTTTCGTTATTTAATTATTATCGGTTATAATTATTCGCAGCAAACCCGGCAAGTGAAAGGTCGATTTGCTGGGTTAGGCACCCTTCCGACCCAGGAATCTTCTTCCTCGCTTCCTCGCTATCTTTCGGATTACCGGATAGAAATCGAGAGGCTCACCCAAACGGTGAAAGACCGTGACCAGCAGGTCGAAGAGCTACGGACGGAGCAACAGACTACCAACAAGAAGCTCTCCTGCTTGGAGAAGATGATGGAGAAATGTTTCCCGCATATGTTTCGGGATAATAATCCCGACGACGACGGAGATTCTCCAACCGTTTAAATATTTTCTTTTAATGCTTTTTTTTTAACAATTTATTTTAATGTGTAATGAATTTTTTAATTTTGTTTAATGAATTTATATATTTATTATTTCTATTTTTAATTTATATTTCTTATTTATATAATTTTAATATATAAATTTCAAAAAAATAAATAATTAAATAAAATTCAAAATAAAATTCAAAATACCATTTCCGTCGGAAAACCGTCGGAATAAGTTACCGTCGTAAATCCGTCGGAACCTATTTCCGACGAAGAACCGACGGACTTCCGAGACAACTTCCGATCAAATTATCCGTCGTAACTCCGTCGAAAATAGTTACCGTCGGAAATACCCTTGTTTTCTTGTAGTGAAGGGTGAGAGACGGCGGCAGAGGAAGGAGATAGAGTATGAGGGGGAAGTGATGGGGGGAGGAGAAGTCGACGGCGTGTAGAACGGTCGATAAGAGAGAGAATGAGTTTTCTTTTTCTTTTTTTATAACTTTTTTTCGTTACTCTTTTTGGTATATTGAAAAAAGCTTTGAAGTCTCTCGTCAATTGAAAAAACATTTCACGCTTTTGAATTTTAATTTCAATTTGAGTTTCAATTCATAATGGAGTAGTTTACATGATTTGTTGGGTTTGTTCTTAATTTCAATAAGAACTAATTTCAGAGTTTATTTCGATTTGAAGAGATCTTTTATTGTCTTGCTTCGAGAGTTGTGGTTTGATTTGTTCTGGGTTTGTTCTTAATTTCAATAAGAACTAATTTCTGGAGTAGTTTACAAGAAGCCATGAAAGATTATAGAGAGAGATATTCAAGAACAACGAAAAAAACTCGGATTACGATCATATTCGAAGAAATTGGGCACAGAAAAGAAGCTGTTTCTGAATAATGGGTAATCAAATTCAAAGAAATAAAATTTCAGAAGATGAGCAATCGAATTGACTTTCTTTCTCTCTCTATCCCTTCGATTGAGACATAGCCGAAACTCGATCAAATAGGAAAAAAACTGAGCTCTAGGCACGGGAAAGAAGATGTTTTTGATTAATGGGAAATCGAATTTAATACGTGAAATGAAGAAAATTTTAAATTGTTTTCCAGAAGATGTGAAATTGAATCGTCTCTCTCTCTCTCTCTCGGAGAAGAAGGAATCGAATTTTCAAATTTATTTTCAAATTTTGGATTTATTTTGAAAATAATAAATCCGGGTGAGAGAGGAGAAGAAAATAAAATCCAGGTGAAAGAAAAAAATTGGGTCGGGTCATTAAAGTTTAGGTTACAAACCGTTTAAAACCGACATCAAACCGATAAAATCGATATTTGTGGAGAAATAGATTTTTAACTTTGATTTCGTGGAAAAATAGGATTCGAATTTTCAAATTGTGTGGAAATAGAACTAGATTTTGATTTTGGGAATATCTGTTATTATATGAAACATCCGAAGGAAAAATATATCGTTTACCCATATTTTTTTTACGGTGAAAGTATTAGAAAACAATGGAATCATAATATTTAAAAGTACATAGCTAATAGTGGAGGAAGAGAAAAAGATGTTACTTTTGTGTCACAATCTCACTATACCAACCCAAATTATTTTAGAACTAAATAATTTTTTTCATATGTGTTTCTCGTTCCGTCCATTCACACGTACTATATTTACTTGACTGGATGGTGCGCATTTATAACACTGTAAAAACACAGATTCGTAGAAAACAACATTTGGTTTTTTTTTTACATCAAACATATTAATAAGCATCCAAAAACGCAGCACGCCGGAGTCAAACCTGGGTGATAATACAAAAATCGCATAAGCACAAACCGCTAGGTTACATGTCTTGGTTCATGAAAAGATAATTGCAACATCTACCATCCTTATCATTTTCACATAATTTCAATATTATATTTTTGCTCTCATGAATTATTATTCACGATGGAGAAGAAGAAGACCGGTGGATAGCGATAATACTGACGGCGACAATAATACCGACGGCGATGATAACACCGGCAGACGACGATAACATCGGCGGTGACAATAACACCGGTGGTCCGACAATAACACCGGAGGTCCGACAATAACAACGGCGGGCGACGATAACTTTGTTCTGATATCAAAGTTTGATAACCAATAACACATAGTTTTTATTATATGATAATTGGGTTATCACAATAATTTTTATATTTTGATATATCACATATTTCTGTGAAATGATAACTGTAATAACAAGATAATTTATGATATGATAACTGGTTTAACATGACAATTTCATAAAAATTTACATGATAACTGTTTAACATGACAATGTTTAACGATATTAACTATATGTTAACGATGGTAACAATGATAATTGGGTTAACATGACAATGTTAACGATGCTAACAATATGTTTTTCTGATGATAAATAGTGCTCAAGTTTTGATGAACAATGCTCAAATTTGGATGAACAGTAACGTCGGCCGTTGTGATGAACAATGTCACCAACTTCTTATAATCATAAATTGAATTTTCAGACCAATTACATTTCTGTAATTATTCAAAAAAAACAAAAGATATTTTGGGTTTAATCATTTTTCTCTTTCTTATTTACTTAATTTTCAAATTCTTATTACTACTTACATAATTAATTAGTCAACCTACTATAGACACCTAAATCAACCTTAATGAAATGATAAAATCATTAAGTAAAAAATTAACGTAAATATAGAAAGATGTTGACATAATGGTTTTGACTGATAAAAAAACAACGTTCGTGGTTCTCCTGGATTTTACTGATTAATTACAAAATTCAGTGAAATCACAAATTACGTTCAACCGTTATGCAGTCATGTAAATTGAACGAGTAATAAAAACAATTACGTCATTATATATGGTGTTTCTCAAATTAAATATAAGAAAATACTTAATGATTCCATTATGCCATCTCACAATTTTTGTTCGCGACAATTTTACCAACTTAGACCAAATTTTATAATAAGTACTTTAACAACAAAAAATGGTATACTAAGTAAATATGAAAAACGTTTTTAGAGATTTTGTGATTAAGAAAAATATAGAGAAATAAGTACTCTATTAGACCACCCTCGGATGCCTCATAAATGTGGTAGGAAAAAAACTTAGATGGAGAAATTAGTTTGGGTTTCAGCCTAAAAACTTTTCCGATTATTAAAAAAGAAAAAACTTAGAGAATCGTGTATATAATAATATTTTCACAAATATTAACGTAATTAATATGTTGAACTTGATTAGTTATAGCTTAATCGATCTTCTCTTGATCAACTCACACTCTCAGTCCAAAAATTAGCCATATACAGGTAAATCCTTGTTACTCCGATATCAAAATATATCTAGCTAGCGTTTGTAACGTTCAAAATTGATTTGTCGATAAATGTTTTAAAAATTGAACTGTATCTTGATTTATTAATAAAACAAATAATGCGCTTGGCTACTGGATGTTTGATTTTATAGACTCCACTCAATCCATAACGTAGACGCCTAAAAAAATAAGTTATCCCTCCAGGCCTATCGAATAAAAGACGCCTAAAAATAAGTTATTAATATTATAATGTATAAAGATATGGAATCAATTTAAAAGAAATCATAAAAGTCAAAAAATTAAAATAAAAGGACCAATGAGATTAAAGTGTTTGATGACTCATAAGCATGTGGTTTAAACCTATACAATAAAAAGTAGATGGTGATTGTAAACCGCGAACGCCCACGTCATCACGATTTTTTTAATTTTTTTTTCACGATTTTTTTTTTGAACATCACGAGTTTTGGCCATGCAAAAACAATATATATGATCGCCAATAATATAAATTTAGCTTTTTATTGTCCTTTATTCCCTTTTTCAAATCTCATTTTGTTAATTTGGTATACATATATAACACGTGCTTTGGGTCGTTGAAACCAACATAATAAACCTGAAAACTATTTTGTTTAAATTTTGGATATATGGACTCTCTTCATTCCTTAAAACTACTTTTGTATCTAATCAATCAATTATTGTATTTGTATGATAAAAATTTCATAATCAGAACAATCCACGAAACAAAACCTCGCACGGACCTTTCCTTGGAGAGTCGCCGTCTAAATAAACATGTCATATGTATCCATAGATACGTGGACTTAATTATTTATCAGTATTAGTCCTTTTTAATTGATACTAGGATCAGAGCCGTGCTTAGAGCTTTTGAGGCTAAAAACAAATAAGATAGTATTTTATTTTGAGATTATATAATTTTTTATATAATTAATATGGTTTTATATAAATTTTTTTTTTTAAAAATTAAACTGTATAAGAAGATAATTATAAAAGAAAATAGACTGAAAAAATAAAAATGTATGTTAAAAAACAATAGTAAGAAATTGTTTGTAAGATACATAAATAATAAAAATAAAAAGCAGTGAACCCGTGAACGAGAGAAGAATTGAGAACATATATAAGAATATAAACATTTATTGGGCCCCGAATTTTGATTATGAACAATGTAACCCTATAAAAAAAATACTAAAAGTATGGGAAGAGAATTGAAACTAGGTTTAAAACTCTATAACAAAGTATATATTACCAAAAAAACCACAAAATATTTTAGGTAATTGGGGCCCCAAAATTTTAAATAGACTTAGAGACCCTAGGCAAATGTTTTATTTTTTTGTACATTAGGCACGACTCTGACTAGGATTTAACACGCGCTATTATTAATTTTTTTAAAAGAAATTGTTGTAAATTTTTAAAATAATAATTTTATCTGAAATTTACAATATAGCAAACTAATGATTATAGATAAAAATATTAATTTGTAATAATTTTTCTATTTAACCCGTTTTGCAGTGAACTAAAATATTATTTGGGCTAACCCGCAAATACTTATAATCTTGAAAACATAACTTTAATATGCACTGTTAAATGACTATAGTTTTTGTGGTTAGTCTACGAACTCTTTAAAAAATAGTTTTCTTGTGTCTAACTTTTTATAAAAGTAATAAAATATTTTTTAATTTTTGTTTTGATATATATTCAAATAAATTATAGTGAAAAATATAGCAAGATTTTGAATTTTTTTTTTCTTTGAATAAATATGAAGTGATTATTATTTTAAAATATATAATATTAAAAATAATTAAGAAATTAAATATTAAATAATCTCTTTAATTCAGAATATATATTTTCCATATTCTAATCAATAATTTTAAAAGATTATTATATATTTTCCTAATTCAATTATTTCATGTAATAACTTATAAAACAAAGTTCATTTTTAAAAATGTATTCTTAAATAATTGTATAGAGATATACATACGTGTTTTATCCTTTTAGGGGTCAAAAATACAAATTTCACTTTCGATCATTAAACAATACTATGTAACTTCTCTAGTACTATATATCTCGATTATTATTGTTCCTTTTTTTTTAATCAGTAGCTTTTCCTTAATAAGATCAACCCAAAATTGTGCAAATTATGAGAAGTGTGAATTCAAGGAATATACGCATCTCCGATTCTTATCTTCCTCAATTTTTAAAGTGAACCTAACCTACCGTCTAAAAAAAGACAACCAAAGAAGAAAAAGCGAAACTAATCATGGTTTGGTCAAGAGAAAAGCTATCGTTGTCGTCAATGAAAGAAAGAAAAATTGCTTTAGTTACAAAAAAAAAAAAAAAAAAAAAATTGCTTCACAGAATTTAAACGTTGCATTTAACTTATACGGCGGCAGCGCCAATGTATTAAAAAAAAAAAGTTTTCTGCGAAAAAACCCATCAAATGGTTCGGATTTGTAATTTAATCCTTCACATAGAAAAAAATGCAAGTCAATCATTCATTCACGAGTCAATCCGCAATATAGTCTTCGGAGATAACAGACGTTATATCGGTGACGGTACATAAAACACACCGTTTTGTCAAATATATTTTTATAAACTGCGTGTCGTTTTATTTGGAAAAAACAACACACATAAGACAAAAAAAATAAAACTACATGTTGTTTTGGAGCCATTGTTAGAAAACCTCACGAAGCTTCTTCGTCTCTTCCAACGTGCAATTGATGTTTGATTCAACATCAATACTTCCCAAAATCATTATACTTTATCCTCTTCCTCTTTCTCTCTGTCCTTTTCTGCATCTGAAAACTTTTCTCTTCCTCTGTTTTCTCGAGAATTCTCGGGACTTTCGGTTTAAGGATCGTTCTGGCGGATTAAAAAAAGAATTCATTGTTTTTTTCTCATTGATTGCTATGGAACTGGGTAAATCTCGATTGTACTCCTGCAATTGCTTTTCTCCCTCTAGATTTTCCGATTATTCTTTAGCTGGAAGTGATTATCCAGACGCCATAGCCATGATTTTCTAAAACGGATATTTTTTTAATTTGTTAAGGTATAATCCATGTCTTTCGATTGCAAAGGTATATAAGATTTTTTTAATTTGGCCTAACACAGAGAATCCTGAAGAACTCTTTAAAGCAGCTTCAAGACAGAGCTTGTTTGCTATTGTCAATGGAAGGTGTGTTGATGATCCTGGATCAATGGCATCAGATTTAACCGGAAAGTCACTTCTAGAACTTGATATTGCGACAAATAGAGACATTATAGGGATTGCTCTCGCCAATTTGAGGATGCATTTTTTAAGAGACCAAACTGTAAATCAAGCTCTCGATTGAGAAAGCTCTTCATTTGGAAAGCCCTTCAAGGTGCAGTTCCTGTTGGGGAACAACTTCTCTCAAGACGTGATGAATTGGAAACCATTACTCACCTTTTATTCCACTGCCAGTTTGCCCGAGATGTCTGGAAAAATGCACCGTTGGATACAATGCTTGACTTGCCCAAATCAAACTTCCGACTTTTCTGCAGCCTGCACCAATGTATCGTCGGCCCTTATGGCGGAGGCGTTGGCGGTGAGGGCGGCTCTTATTAATGTTGTAGCTTTGAACCATACCAAACTGATCATCTATTCGGACTCGCAGCACCTGATTCGTTTAATCAACTCAGGATCCTCGCTCTCGGAGCTCCACGGGATCCTTGCCGATCTAGCACTGATCAACCCTCTGTTTGTTTCAATTAAATTTTTCTTTATCCCTAGACAGGCCAATGGTAGGGCTGATTTCCTAGCCAAACGGGCCCTTATGAATTACTCTGTACTGGCTTAATTTACTTTTAATGAAGAATGAGTTGCACAAAAAAAACTCTCGATTGAGATAATTACTGGATAATCGGAGGAATAAGAGTCACAACTTCACAATTTCGGTGACAATGCATTCGCTAGGGAAATCCCAGAGAAATTGGGTCAAATCCAATCTCTAGCAATCTCTCGTAATCTCAGCTGCAATAGGTTCGTCGGAGAAACCCATCGAGATTCTCCGAATTGAAAAAGGCTCTCGTAGGAGAGATTGAAGAAGAATAGAAAAATGTCGTAGTTTTTTTTTGGGATAAAATGTTGCGTTTCATACTTTGTTAATAATATAAACGACATTTGCTGAATCCATGTCATCAATATACGCAAGTGTTATATTGCAGGTTAATTCGTGTCTCAAGGGTTGATTTGCATTTTTCCAAGCTGAAAGGTTAAATTGCAAATCCGAACCACTTGATAGGTTTTTTTTGCAGAAAACCCTAAAAAAAAGGTGCAAGAAAGAAATACCACGAGTTTTTTTTAGAGCCTCTCAAATGATTGCCTTTTTTATTTCACATGTTTTTTTTTATCTGAATTGTTTTTTTCATTTATAAAATGCGTACGAGCCAGTTAACACAAACAACAAGATCGTACATAAAGAAAACAGGATCGAAACAATCACCTACAATAAAGCAGGAAACATAACACCTAAAAAATGGTGCTTTCCAAACCAAACAATTCTTGTAACCAAAAAGGGTAGTCTGAAGCTACGTATGATTGGTGTCGATCCTCTTTCGTGACACTTGTTGCAATCAGATTAGCTCATTTGTTCGTACAAAAAGATTCCAGGAGCACTTCCCAATTCGTGATATGATCCAACGCTTTCAAAATCATAGAATAATGATACCTGAAGGAAGGCCAAGCCGGTGGTCTCCTAATCGCATTCACGAATTCAGAAGAGTCTGAGGCAAAATGAATATTAGAGACTCTCAAACTTGTCATGCTCTCAATAGCCCATAACCAACTGCTTAACTTTGCCTCCGCTGCATTTCATATATAGAGAAGAAGTTTATTCCAATGGTTATTTTTATATTTCATTTTAAAAGAAATAATTTAAATATATTCTATTTATTAATTAATTGTTTACAAGATATTTTACTTTAAATTTTTTAAAATTCTTCAATGTATTTTTTTAAAACAATAGTTCAACAACCATATTTTCAAAATTCTACTAATTATTAAATTTCATTACACTATAGAAGATCATTTTATAAATAAAAAAGTTCTACTCTAACAACAGATAAATAAATAGTGTTACTTTAAATATAGAAAAACACTATTTATTTTCTTATTGTTAGATTATGATATATCATTGGAGAAAATTTTACTCTAAAAATATAATTTAAAGGTTAGAATAAAGTACATGGAGTTGCTCTTAGAGGGTAATTTAATTAATTTGGCCCAAATGAGTTATAGATAAATGGACCCGAGACAAAGTCATGAAAAAACCTCGATGGATCTACGCTATGGGCCTTCTAACAAACAAGGGCCTATTTTGTGTTGTGTGTGACAGTGCATGTGTAACGTTTTGTTTGAGATTATGATTTTGATGTTTTTGTGTTTGTTTTATGATGTTATTTGGGTTTAGATGTCAGGTTTTGGTATCTTTTTTTTTTTTTTCTTTCTGTGTGAAATGTTTGTGTAAAGTTTTATTCGGGACTATGATTTGGTGCTTTATATCCTTCTTTCATTGTATGTTTTTGTCTGTAATGAAATTACGTTGGTGATACAAGATGGCCTTACCAGCAAATGAAATAACAAAACATGAAATGTTGGGATGAACACTTGTCACCAATCACGGAGCTGCGATGGACGGTCAACGTTTTATCGACTACGTCACACACACAATAATCACGTGACATGCATGTGAGCAAGGGGTTTAGTCTGGCTTTCTCTCTTCTCCTCCTTGTTCTTCTTCTTCCTCCCCAACTACTGAATTTCTAAAACCCTCCGCTCAATTATTTCCGCCATTACAGTCCCACATGACACGTCTCCTTGTTCTACTCATCTGCTGAGAAAATCATGCAGTTCGTGTCTTCGAAAACCCTCTTCCTTCGACTCGCCGCTTCCTCCGTCACCGAGCTTCCGCGGCGGCCGCATCGGGCGATCTCTCTTCTGGTCGCTAATTTCTCTTCTTCTAATGCTATCTATGGGTCCATCTCCTGTCAAATTACTTCGAGGCGTCCACAGCACGACGAGGAGTCTCGGGGAGTTAGGGTTTCTGTGTGGTGGGATTTCGAGAACTGTAATTTGCCGGCGGGTGCGAACGTCTTCAAAGTGGCCCAGACCATCACAGCCGCCGTTAGAATCAACGGAATCAAAGGACCCATCACGATCACAGCCTTCGGAGACGTATTGCAGCTCTCGAGAACTAACCAGGAGGCTCTCTCCGCAACCGGAATCACTCTCAATCATGTCCCTCAAGGTCGATTCTTTTCGAAAATTCCTGTTTTCTGTTTCATTTCAATGCAAACTTAAGGATATGAAATTACACACCGTTTGTTTTGGAAAAGCTTACCTTTTTGTTTGTTTGTATGTGTGTGTGTGTGTTTATATGCGATTTCACAGGTGGGAAGAACAGTACCGATAGATCTCTGATTACGGATCTAATGTGTTGGGTTACTCAAAACCCACCTCCTGCTCATCTTTTCCTCATCTCCAGCGACAGAGATTTCGCTAGCGTCTTACACAAATTGAGGATGAACAATTACAACATTTTGCTCGCGGGCTACGAAGAAAGGACGCCCGGTGTATTGTGCAGCGCTGCTTCGATTATGTGGGATTGGAATGCATTAGTCAGAGGAAAAATTTCAACTGGTAAACACTTTAACCAGCCACCGGATGGTCCTTATAATTCTTGGTATGGTCACTATAGAACTCCTCTTCTTGACCCATTTGCCACATCTTCTTCCTCCACCACCACGACCAAGCAACAGTCTTGTGCTAGTCTGAAAACCGAGGAATTGCCGGAATCAAATTCGATTCCCGATTCGACTTCTTCTAAGGTTTGTCCTTCTATTCCAAAAGAAGTTGTTAAGCAGATTGGTTTGGTATTGAGTTTATATCCTAAGGGAGCAGCCATTACAGAACTGCGTGAGCAGCTGAGCAAGAGAAATGTACAGTTAGATCAAAACTTTTACGGACATAAGAGTTTTTCGAGGTTTCTGTTATCTATGCCGAAGATGATACAGGTTGTTCCAAAGGGAGAAGGTGTGTTTCTTGTTCATGCTTGTACCCAGGAAACGGATAACCAGCCGGAACTAAGCAGCGAGAATCCCAAAGTTGTTAGCGTGCAAAAGATGCATCAGGAGGTGAAAAAGAATGTTGAAGATGTAAAAAAGGAATCTCAATCACCAGAGAGTTCTCAAGAGTCTGTTGGGGTAATTAGCCAGATGGATGTTAAGGCAAAAGATAAACCCGTGAAAGAAAATCAGCTAGCTTTAACTGCTGGGAAGGTTGTTTCTTCATCAAAGGAAAAAGACGGGTTTTTTAAGAAGCTAAATAGACTATGGTTTGGTTCAGATGAGATGGAATTAGAGCATCTCGAAGAAAAGAAACGTATTTCTGGAAATGGAGACGAAGGGAAAGGCGTTGTTAGTGAAGGAAAAGTGGTGGATAAAGACTTAGAATCTCGAATTGCATCTTCCACCTCTAATGAATCTACTAAGGAGGTAAAAGCAGACACTGAAGTAGGCAACGCGAAATCTAAGAGTCCAGGGCTTTTAAGTCGACTTCTGGAGAGAGTTAAGTTTTTTGAGGGAAGAAACACAGAGCTTAGCAATGGAGCAGCAACTGGAGCTCAAGTAGATGACATCTTTGCAAAAGATTCGTTTTGGAAGGATGTTGAGTCTTTCATTAATTCTCCAAGAGGCTTCGTCGTTGTTTCTCACTCAAGATCAAGGTTCCTGATTCTTCTCTTTCCCTTACTAGTGTTTATGCACTAGCTATCAAGGAAATAATATTCAATTTAAGGTAAGCTGCTCTTTTTGTTATATCTGTTCAGAGATGCGTTGGCTAAGAATCTTAAGGACGAAGGACCTTCATCTCTTAAACCGCTTGATGTATCCAAAATGCTTGATATAGTATCTCTGTTACTTTCAGAGAAGAAATGGATCAAAGAGAACCCTTCTGATGCTCTACCTTTCAGAGTAACTCGGTTCGCCGAAAAGGGATCTGGTCTTAACCACCCTTGTGCTTCGAGTGGATTGAGATCGATATTTGTGAATATGTCAAGATCACAATGTGTCGAAGCAGATGATGAGAAAAAGTCCAAGAACATTGGTATGAGCCAGAAACCTTTGGAGAGATCAAGAAACGAGGTAATTGCGGATTGTCATAAGCTGGTAAAGAAGATAACAGAGGAAAACCCTGGAGGTTATAACATGAGTAACTTGAAGAAAGACTTTTTGGAAAAATTCGGGTACCGTTTAGATTATCATAACCTCGGTTATCCGAAACTGCAGTCTTTGATACAAATGATGCCTGAGGCGAGGATTGAATCCGGATACATTGTTCCTTGGTCAACGCCAGATCCATATGAATCTGACTCATCATTTGAAGAACTTGGTCCAGTTTCCAAAGAGATTCATGAGTATGACCCATCTGTTTCAGAGGGTGAAGATTCTGACTCAGAGACGCACGAAGAAGCTCCTTTGAAACAGAGCGGCAACAAAAGGAAGAAGAAGAAAGGGGATAAAACAGAGAGAGATTTACTTCAAATTCTGGTTTCTTTGGACACTGTTAACGATGTTCAAAAGATTTGTGCTTCTGGCGAAGATAAGCTTGTTGATGGAATATTGACAAGCTTGCGGATGAAAGCATCAGATGAGTCTAGAGTTCAAGGATGAAGATGAGAATTCAATTTAACCCGGGAAACAAACAAAAGGCAACTTATAATTCCGGTTTATATTAATTTTTTGGGTGGAATTCCGGTTTGGTGATTGGTTCTATGTTAAAACCGTGGAAATTGGCCAATGAATGTGGTTTGTTTTGGTGGATCCAATTGATGAACGCACACACATTAACCTTTTGGGCGTGCATTCAATAAACCTTTTGATTCGTACATTTTATTTTAAACTCAAACTAATTAGAAAATGTTACGCATATATATATAGATTTAATACAAAACCGTAGTTCAATTTTTGTGTTGTTTTGTTTTGAACATATAATGTTAAGAATACCAAAAGAGTAACTTTTATTAACTTAGAATATAAAGAAAAGAAAAAGGAACCATATGATTAATCAAGTCCCGGGTACGTAATTTCAACCGGAGCCAAAGCCAAAGCCAAAGTTTCTGGCGCCGGAGACGGTGACAATTCCGGTTTCTCCGCCTGAGAATCACAATACTCTCTAAGATTGTTCCCTTCCATAGTCGTAAGCCCTAAGGAAGTAAACATAACGGACCAACACTCTTTCACGATCAACCCAATGGCTCCGCAACAATCTTTGTCAATTCCACCGGAAACCGCCGGTTCATTCGTACCGGTACGGGTGAGGAAGAACTCGACGATCTCGTCGGTGCAAGACTTAAGCTCCAACGCCGCGTTCCAACAATCCATCAGGTTCCCGGCGCCGGAATGATCCGCAGCCGCCACTGTCGTGGCCTGGAGATTCCTCGCATCAACGACGGTGATGATGTGGACGGTCGATATGAGATATGAAACTGTTATAAATGTGAGGAAAAAAAGTGTTGAAGTTGTATTAGTGGCCATTGCTTTTTTACTTGTTGTTGTGTATGGGATTAGTGAGAGATTATATAGTGGAAATATAAGGAGGGAGATGAGAAGCTTTTCGTTCGTTATATTATTTTGTTATTAAAACTATCACAAGTGATCGTGGTTAATTAATTTATCTCTGCCTTTATAATTGGCATCTTGATGGGCCAAGTAAACAAGGCTTATGAAAGCCCATATATTAGCTAATAAGTCTAATTTAGTTTCCATGGCGAGAAAAAAAGAGATGAGCGCGACGGCGGAGCTGCCGACGAAAGAGGCACACTTGCTTAAAGGCCACGAGGGGGCGGTTTTAGCGGCGAGATTTAACGGCGACGGAAACTACGCTCTCACTTGCGGCAAGGATCGAACCATCCGCCTCTGGAACCCCCACCGTGGAATCCTAATCAAGACCTACAAATCCCATGGCCGCGAAGTCCGCGACGTTCATGTTACTTCGTATGAAATTTAAATCTTCCTCGTCTCCACATTTAAAAAAAAAAACTATTTGTGATTTCGATTCAAATTTGTTCAGTTTATGTTATTATAGTCCAAATTTATTAATTCTGCTTGTGTGTGGTTTTGTTGTTGCTTGCAGCTAAAATTGAGTGAATAAGAGAATGAATCTCATACTTTTAGGAGCTTTTATATATGCTAAAATTTATTAAAAATGGAGTTTTATGTGGTGGAAGCTAATATGATGAGTGTGTTTGTTTACTCATGTTTCAATGATGAATAAATTTTTATTTTTAACAGAGACAATGCCAAATTTTGTTCATGTGGTGGTGATCGACAAGTTTATTACTGGGATGTTTCAACCGGACGCGTAATCCGTAAATTCCGTGGTCACGACGGAGAGGTAAATGTCTCAAAACTTGGAATCTATGTCGCGTATTAGGATTCAGTTTGCGTAAATTGTTCATTTCTTCTTCTACTTTATGAACAATGATCTTGTCAGGTCAATGCAGTGAAGTTCAATGATTCATCAGCTGTAGTTGTATCAGCTGGTTTCGATCGTTCGCTACGTGTATGGGACTGCAGATCTCACAGTGTTGAGCCGGTTCAGGTTTTGCTCCTTTCTTTTTTCGCGGTGCCAAATCTCGGATTACTTTACAACTAAATCTTAACCAGCTTTTGTTTTATTGATGTTTTTTTTTTCAGGTCATTGATACGTTTTTGGATACAGTCATGTCTGTTGTTTTGACAAAGACTGAGATTATTGGTGGTAGTGTCGATGGAACTGTTAGAACATTTGACATGCGTATCGGTAGGTATGTAAAAACTCCACACTAGGGAAAAAAATTGGTATTGTTTTTTTTTCTTTCCATGAATCGAAATAACTGAATCGAAATTTCGTTTTAATTTGGAATCAGGGAGATGTCGGATAACCTAGGACAACCGGTTAATTGTATATCGATATCAAACGACGGAAACTGCGTTTTAGCTGGTTGCTTGGATTCTACTCTGCGTTTACTTGACCGGTAACATTCCCCTTGTAAAAATTGTATGTAAAAAAAACTGTTATTTCTTTTGCAGATTGTCTTAATTCTTATGAATATCTTTAAAAATACAGAACCACAGGAGAGCTACTCCAAGTTTATAAAGGTCATATTTCCAAGGTTAGTCATTAGTTTGATAGAGAAAGTAACCATAATCCATGGCTGCTTAATTATATCGTAGTTACAACATTAAGAGAGTGACTTTTTTCGATGTGAAACAGTCATTTAAAACCGATTGTTGCCTCACTAATTCGGATGCACATGTGATTGGAGGATCGGAGGATGGATTGGTTTTCTTTTGGGATTTGGTAGATGCAAAAGTGGTATCGAAATTTCGAGCCCATGATTTAGTGGTAAAAAATTCAATCTCTCTTTTTTTTTCCTTCTTAATCCGTTTATAACTTTTCTGACTAGAATGATTTTTCCTTGGATTGTTTAATTTGCTGGCAGGTGACAAGCGTGAGTTACCACCCGAAGGAAGATTGTATGTTGACTTCTTCGGTCGATGGTACAGTTCGTGTCTGGAAAAAATGAAGAAACAACGATTCTTGATTTTCGCGGGTTTTGTTTGTTACATGTTTCTCCGTACATGTTTTTGTCTGTTATGAAGTTACAAGAATCGGTTTACTTGTATGCGAAGAAAGTCTTTGGGCTTGAATGATTCCAAAAGCCCAATTTTAAAAAGGGAAGCCCGTTAGTAAAAGGGTGGGTAAATCGACGGAAGCCCATTTATAAAGAAATGATTGGTAGGAATCGGATTGTAAAAAAATGTGGCTGCTGGGATTCGAGCCCAGGTCTCCACGGCCACAACGTGGAATTCTCACCACTAAACTACAGCCACTGTGAACCTTGTTTGTTTTTGTTTGGTTTTAAACTACTTTGAATGTTAATTTTGAAAATCTAAAAATCAATATAGGTAGCTTCAACTATTTATTTGATTGCCCACCATATTGAACTTGGAATCAAGTGAAAAGCCTTCGTTGCTAAAAACTATTCTCCCCTACTTTTGTTTTAATCGCCCAAATCGGAAATCAAGATTCTATTCTTCTTCCAATTATTCTCACGTTAAAAAAGAACAACGAAACATGAAGTTTTGATTTTGATTTATGAAATGTTTAAAAAACTTACGAAAGAGAATCACATAGCTGGAAAATATGGGGTATTAGTGAAGAAGAACATGGCAATGACATATTAAGACCAGTCTTTTGCATGTGTTATTTCACATTTTTTATTTATTCAATCTCTTATCCGCCGCCCCGTAATTTTATTTTCAATACAAAGACAGATTCAACTTCACAATTAATAACATATATAATATCCTTGATGCAACATTCCTATCCTAATTTCCCAAAAGAACCAGCGTTTCGCGCATGCATCTTCAATCTCGCCTTTTTATTCTCTTAATAACGGCGTGTTAATTAATCTTTTTTAGTACACAAGTAATCTCATCTCATGAATAATACCTTTTTCGTTCAATACCAAATAAAAATCTTACAAAATCTCAACGTAAATCTCAACTAAAATCCAAGCAAATAACGAATAATTGTCTTAACAAATAACATAAGCAAACAAAAACTAAGGAAAACACTCAATCTCCCATATACTGCACCACATCAGGATCACTCGTCTAATTCCTCGAACTGATCATCAAACTCATCTGCAAGGGGAAGGAGGAGTGAATCATAGGAATTACTCAGTGAAAACTAAACCTATAACTCATTCACCACACTCACTTATATTCAACTAGCATGCCAATAATAAGTATAAACAAGCAAACAAACATCACATTCTAGTAACGCACAAGCAACTACGCAAACAAGGTGACATGGTCCACGACCATCACACGAGCCAACGGCTCCACTGTACCCCACATGACTCACACGAGGCTCGCCAAAACCCCTTGGTGGTGAGAACTGATGCCCCCGTAGTGGCCCCTTCATCCCCAGCAAACACATATGTACCACAAGCGTCAAATCGCCTTGTGACAAACACCTATTAGTGCTCACACACCATCTAGCTACTTTACACGCATTAATCACACAACAAAGTTATCACACACGTATGCATGTGTCCGTACTTCGTAACAATTAATATGCAACAACAAACGTATATGTACTTCGTAACACGCGACATATTTGCGTACACCTAGACTCAACACACTAGAAAAAGACAAGATAACATATAGAAAATTCTAGATCTAATCATCACCTTAGAGATTTATGCTTAGGGACTAGAGAAAAGAAAGACATAATAGACCTACTCCTAACGATAACTAGAACCAACATAATCGAGAAGACGACGGCTCGGGATGAACTTGCGGTGCCTCCTCTTCGTCACGGTGGTGGTCGGCAGCAGTGGTGCTTCTCGACAGTGGTGGTCGGCGGATGGCTCGTCTGGTCGTCGATTGCTGCTAAAGTTTTCTATGTGCAAAAGTGTGTCCCCTTTTTCTAATGATCTAATTGGGTCTGAGATGAGCTTCTTGGATAAAGATGTTACATTTGAACTATCCGCATATAATATTTTATTTTTAATACTTTTGATTGGACGCTGCCAAAAAAAAAAAACTCTTATTGGATTTTTGACGATTTTAGTCATTTTTGGGTTTTCATATTGACGCACAAGAGTCAAATTTTCTTACCCGAAACAATATAATCTTGTTCTGAATCTGGAGTAAGATACTTTGACAAAAAAGAAAAAAAAAGTTGGTCTGAACCTGAACAGACGACGTACGTACGGTTACAAAATTGTTTTAACGAACCAATACTCGCGAGTATGATTCAAGAACTGTACTCGGAGAGTTAAAAACTGGTGATGAGCTGTCTAAACGCAAAGACTTAACGTGACCGCTGCCCGTAAATTCCCAAACGCTGCCCGAAATCTGAGAGAGGATGAGTTCCTTAGTTCGGACCAGTTAGACTTTTTTTTTGTTGGTTGTCTAAAGTACAACAAAGCAATTTCACAGCTGTCCGATATTTGTTCTATTCATTTTTTAAAAAAATTCGTCTGTTTCTTTGCCGATAAATTTGGGTTCAATTGTATATAATAGTATGACTTTTCAAATTTATTGCAACCACAAATTGTTACAAAAAAACAGTATTAATGATTTAAGTGCATTTTGGTGAGTTTTTTACATTTTTTTAGACTATAAGAAATTTAAGAAAATGAAGACTACGAATTATTGGAATACTTTACCTAAGCTATTATTTCAATAAATATGTGCCAAGCTGTTAAGTTTTTTTCTTAAAATACTCTTTATGTTTTATAGTATATCAGTTCAAGATACTTAAAGAATATGATTTTACCGATCTTAAATTTCTTTTTGTTAGACCCTCCACCGACAAGAGAATTCTCATTCGACACGTCGTATTAATTATTTGTTAAAACTAATTAGTAATTAGAACTTAATCATTATTCCTTCTTTCACAGTGTATTGTATAAAATAAATTAGGTAGTTTTTTTTTTATCAAAAACTGAAGTTTTAACTCTGCATTTTATAGTAATTTTAATCTTTAATCTAAAATAAAATTATTTTAGTTAAACTTAAAAATAAATATATATATGTACATCAACAAAAACACCAATACACTCTAACTATTATATTTAAAAATCAAAAATCTATTTATGTTAAAAACTATTATATTTTTATATGTATCTGTCTTTGTTTTTAAGGTTATATAACATGTTATTCTTTGGAGGGCTATGGAATAACCACATTCTTACTTTGAGCTCACGTCGTAAATATGCACTTTTCGGTCGTCAATAATAGATATATTTTTTTTTATGTTACAAACAAAATATTGCCAGCATAGAAAAAGGTAATTTAATTATTTTTAAAAATCTACTTATTGCGCATTATCTCGCAGTTATGATTACACTTTTACTTGAAACAAATAGTAAAATTAAATGAGTCAAAAGTCACCCCTGAGTCATGCAACACGTGTTTAGACTAATGATATTGTTTTAACTAAAATCTATGTACACGTAAAGAAAATTACCCTTTATGTGCTTCGACCAATATACATAATTACATTTGAATTTCCGTTTAGGGAAACAGCTTAGCTTTGTTCAGATCAATAACCCGGATTTTTTTATAGGAAAAATGTCATTTAAATCCTCGATTTTCAAAATTCAGCGATTAAAAACACGAACTATCGGATTGTCCATTTAAATCCTCAATTTTTGTTGACTTTGTTTTTAAATCCTCAACTTTCGTTGACTTTGTTTTTAAATCACAAACTTTGTTTGACTCGGCCAAAATAGGCACGTCGTTAAGTCTCCGTTTAAAATTTCCGTTAAACAGAAAACGACGTCGTTTTGTTTTAAAATTAAAATGGAAAAAATGTCATTTAAATCCTTAACTTTCAAAATTCGGCCATTAAAACCACGAATTATCGGGAAAATGCCATTTAAATCCTCAACTTTTGTTGACTCGGCCAAAAAGAGCACGGCGTTAAGTCCATAAACGGAATGGATTAACGGGGTTACAATTCCGTTAAAACTTAAGGTTAACTCATACGACGTCGTTTTAAAATCCTCAACTTTCTTTGACTCGACCAAAAAAGCACGATGTTAAATCCGTAAACGGAACGGATTAACGGAGTTACAATTCCATTAAAACTTAAGGTTAACTCATACGACGTCGTTTTAAAATCCAAAAGTAAAACAAAAACAAAAAACTAGATCTATTGACATCGGAAAATCTCACCTCCAACGACGTCATATGAGTTAACATTGAGTTTTAACGGTATTGTATCCACGTTAATCCCTTCCGTTTACGGACTTAACGTCGTGTTTTTTTTAGCCGAGTCAACGAAATTAGATTTTAAAACGACGTCGTATGAGTTAACCTTGAGTTTTAACGGAATTGTAACCCCGTTAATCTGTTCCGTTTATGGACTTAACGCCGTGCTCTTTTTGGCCTAGTCAACGAAAGTTGAGGATTTAAATGATATTTTTTCCGATAGTTCGTGCTTTTAATGGCCGAATTTTGAAAGTTAAGGATTTAAATGACATTTTTTCGTTTTAATTTTAAAATAAAACGACGTCGTTTTCTGTTTAACGGAAATTTTAAACGGGGACTTAACGACGTGTCTATTTTGGTCGAGTCAAACAAAGTTTGTGATTTAAAAACAAAGTCAACGAAAGTTGAGGATTTAAAAACAAAGTCAACAAAAATTGAGGATTTAAATGGACAATCCGATAGTTCGTGCTTTTAATCGCTGAATTTTGAAAATTGAGGATTTAAATGACATTTTTCCCATTTTTTTTGAGGTGAATCATTGTTCTTTTAGATATTTATTTTTCTAGCAATGACACTTTTTCTTTTGTTAAGAAATATACACTTTGTTTATTATGTTTCTTATTTTGGAATCAGATACATTCAAGACATAATTGCATCTATTGTTACATAGTTAAGAATTTATTAAATTTGTTTGTTTTTTAAAAAAATTATAGTAGAAAGTAGTATTTTTGAGTGAAAAGTCAATTTTATCCTTTTTATTGATATATCGTGTATCGTATATTAGTGTACACGTCGTACTATACAAGAGTAAATTTAAGGTGAACATTGAAATAAATACTATTTTATACTACAATTTCAAAAAGTAATAACAAACTAATAAATCTTCAAATAAATGATAATTCTTATAAAATCCCTAAAATTCAATTTGCTTATAGAAATTTGAACAAACAAAAAATATCAACAAGATAACAAAAAACTATGTGGATATAAGTGATTGTTTTTTTTTTTTTTTGCTTAAAGAAACAAAACAACTACGTCGCTATGAGTCTTTTACTTGTCAATCAAAAGTATTTTCGTTTTCAGTCGATTGTAGAACATATTAATGAAGTTTAATCTTTGAACTCGTTAAGTCAATATTTAACTCAATCCAAAGAAAAACTGATATCAAAAGTGTATAGTGTTGTCAGGTGTGACTACTACTGTGGTATCATTCTTTGTCAATATCGATAATAAATTTAACTATTTAGACCCAATTAAAAACAAACAAAAAATCACTATAAATATTATGTATCAGCTGTAGACTCTTGAATTAGTTTCAGTTTGTTAGTCGAACCGCATATCTTTATAATATTATTTAATAAAACATTTTTAAAAATGAAATTTGTTTTGTAAATTATTATATGAAATGTCATTACAAATAACAAAGAATAATTGAAATAAGAAATAATATAATATTTTTTTAAAATTATTAATTAAAATATGGAAAATATATATTTTGCATTAAAAAGCTTATTTATTATTTAATTTCTTAATTATCTTTAATATTATATATTTTAAAATAATAATCAATACATATATATTCAAAGAAAAAAAATATATTCAAATTCGGTTATATTTTTCACTATAATTTATTATATTTTATTTGAATATATATCAAAATAAAAGTTGAAAAATATTTTCCTAATTTTATAAAAATAGACACAAGAAAACTATTTTTTTTAGTTCGTAAACTAATCATAAAATCCACAGTCATTTAACGATACATATTAGAGTTATGTTTTCAAGATTATAAGTTTTTGCGGGTTAGCCCAAGTAATATTTTATTGTACTGCAAAATGGGTTAAATGGATAAAATATTACAATTTTACAATTTTATCTATGATTATTAGTTAGTTATATTGTAAAATTCATATAAAAACAATTTTTTAAATTTTAAATCATTTTTTTAAATTATCTTCGCTATAATTAATGCGGGTTAAGTCTTAGTAACTATTTATTTTGGATGGACAAATAGAACATTTGTACTTGCGCTGTTGCACGTAGTCTTCTTAATTTAGGTGAATACAATATTTATTATTCAAATAATTTTTAAAGGATGTATCTTTATTAGTCCTATAACAAATGGTAGAAGATAAAAATCTTATGAAATTCATTTAATAACCCGATGAAATTTTGCTGTCAAAAAACAAAAATGATCAAACTTCAATTACAAAAATGTTACAATAGCATTTAAAATAACTAAACTAACTATAGTTTAACTTATAGAATAAAACTATTTAAACACTATCATGTTAATACGATACATAACAAAATATGCTTAATGGACACACTGGATATATGTAGTTATGTAGTACGACTCAAAATTAGACTAGCAAGTGTATATATATATATAATATTGCAATATCTTTATATATATATGTATATTATTTTTTTTGCTTATTATGAATCGTCAATTTGTGTGCAACCTTAGCCTATGCGTTCTGATTGCGTAATCTTAAAGTGAGGCTCGAAATTTAATTGTTTTAGTTTTTTTCTTTAAAAAAAACAATTAAATTTTGAGCAAAAAAAAAAGAAAGAATCATGTGAACGATAAACAAACCCCACAAAATTTGGTGTCTATTCGCCACTCGTTAATTGGTTACGTTTTGCGTCGTTCAACAAATTATCGTGGATCAAATTGCAAGTTAAGCCGAAAACAAAAAAAAACTAATCGTAGGTTTTTTTTTTAAAGGTTTGATCAATAATTTATGCCATTTCAGTTTAAATGACTTAAGATTTTATTATAGTACTAGTGTGTGATCCGCGTTACGCGCGGACATGATAAATAATTTTATAAATTTTATTATTATCTAATGTTATTTTACTTTTATTAGTAAAGTAGTTAATGAATTTATCTCTATTAGTTTAAGAAATGTGGATTATTTTTTTATGTTTTTTTAATTTTTTAATTTTTTAATTTAAGTTTATTTATGTGTGTTGTTTAATCAAATTTATTGGCTAGTATCGGAATCACTATCTCTATTTCAGTAGTACGTAAATCAAAAACTTTCTCTTTTTATTTTGTTGAAATTATTGGTGATTGTAGGAGGAGATTGTAGTTTGGTAATAGATCTTTACAATTATCGACTGTGTTTTTTTTTTAGCTTAAGGCGGAGGAGGAATGGCAAGACAGGAGAATATAAAACATATGTGGCGAGTGGTGAATTTATTGTCGATTTAGAGTCAGGTATTGTGTATAGGGATAAAGATAGTTGCAGTGAATTTAAGGATCGTTAATCTAACGCTGGCTCAACATTATTGTGGGCTCTAGGGCAAAAAATGGACACTAACTTTTTCTTTAAAGGGTTTTTTGCTAAATTCTTTTTAACAAATATTTTTGTGTATTTTTTGTAGAATTTATTACGAAAAATTATTTATATAATATTTTATGGGCTATTTTCAATCTAATTTTTATTATTTATAATAGTTAAAAAAACAATGTCCTTAATTATTAGTGTCCTTAATTATTAGGACATGTGGTCGGAGTCTCGGGCCGTCGCACCGCTCGCCCTCTCTACTGAGCCGACTTTGCGTTAATCTCGTCTTCCTAGATTAATATTTTTTTTTTTTTTTTGCTATTTTTAATATTCTTTCCAATATTCTTTATTTTCGATTTGAATCTTTTTTATTGTTTTTAATTTTTCTTGTATTATGAAGTCTTAATTTTGAAAAAAATATCTATCTATATACTGTACTGTACATGAAAATAGAAATTTGTTTTTACGCCGAATGCCAACTTTACCATTAGGGATGTTAAGATTGGATAAAAACCAATCTAATGAAAAACAAAAACAAAAACAAAAAGGGTTTGAAACGGCTGGCTATCATAAATTCAATATACCCTATCGGGTTTTATAACCAGATTCCTCTCAATTCATCAGCCTCGGCCTCGGTTATCGTCGACTTGCTACTCTTTTTTTCCGATTTAGGGTTTCTCAGTCGCCACGTATCGCACAACAGCTACACGAGCCAGGGCTCTTAAGGTCGGTACATTTCGAGCAAGAGATGTAACACCACCCGCTTGTGGACTGTATGTCAACAACTTTAGCGTAGCATAGGATTTTGGCCCGAGCGAAAGTGTTCTCCATCGGTGACTCCGCCGTCTTCCGCATCTTCAGATCTCTTTTTTCAACGCATACATTCCGATGATTCGATCAAATGTGGTCTCCGTTATTTCTATCTCCTCCTTTGCTCGGGCATCGCTCCGATTGTCGGAGATGATGACTCCTCAGCCAAGCTACGATTTGAGACCTGGTCGGATTCCTAGGTTGAAGCCCTCGTTTCCATTTCTCAGGCGATCCTTCTACTATCGCGATCTCTATTAGGTACCAGCTTTACTCTGAATACTTTAATCGATTCGGTATTGAAATACCTGCCGATTGTTTGATTGTACTCCGTCTTCCACTTTTTGAGCTTTGCTATCTGCTCTTTTTGGTTCTGTAAAGTTTGTTACCCTAGAAATATTACTTAATACTTTTTCAGATTAAGCAGTACTGAAGGGTGATGGCTTAGAATAATTTTCCTTACTGGTTTACTGTTTTTTGTTTTTGTTTTTGGTGTATCTCAGTGGACCAAATCGAACTAATAGTTTTGGGTGTCATCCAGGAGGTGATGGAATCCTCTCTCAGCTTCTTAGAGAAGTCAAACTTTAGACAAACTGATCTGAAAATGGAGGTTTCTTCTTTATTTTGTTACCCACGTTATTTACTTTAATTTGTGATTAAGATTCGGTAGGAAAGTCGTTAAAGTTGGATATTTGTTTCCCCATTCGTCATGATTGGATAGTCTCTCTGTTGGTCTAATTTGGTCCACTGGGTAAGTTGAGGATATAAGTACCTTGTTTGAGCATAAACATACATTCTAGAGAATTTATTTTACTGCATTTTTTCGCGTTTTATAAGTCTTCATCAGGTTTGACACCGGTGGCTAGGTTTCAATGTTGCACCATAGAAATTAGTCACTCATACTCACCAACATGTCTTCGTTTAGCTTTTCCATGAGGGGTATAGTGGGGTTTACGTTCTACTTTGATTGTAATTCTTCTTCCATTCCCAAAAAAATTATGGGCTAATGACTTGTTTTCTTCCATTACGTTCTACTTACTATCAAGCTCAATTGCGTTAGTAATCTCTAACAAATGCTTGTCAGACCTAGATTTGCTGGTGTAACTTGTTGCATAGCTGACAACAGTTTATAACTTGTTTGATCACAGGATTGCATCTATAGTATCAAAGATGGGTTTTGTATTCGTGGAGCACGGGTTTTCTGCTATGTTCATTCCCATGTGCATTTCGATTAGTATATGCTGTAGTGGAACATGGTTTTTCTACCAGGTAATTTGTCTTTGATAGGCTTTTCTACGTCTTTATAGTCTTAACGCATTCGTTCTGCTACCAAATGTAAGTCTCCTTTTTGTTTCTATTTCTGGGAACAATAGAAATTGTATAGAGCAGATGCGTTAATGAGATTCTTTAAGATTTGGGATTTCAGCAAATGTAGGCATTTGTTAATTGAAAAAAAAAACAGGGTTATATATTAGCGATTTATCCATCTATGCTTATGTGGGTTTTTTTATTGTTATTTGCTTTCAGGACTCGAGAGTTGTTAGATTCTTTGATCGTAAGATGAGTTCTGAATATTCAACTTTGTTAGCTCTCACTGCTCTAGATTTTGATTCTTGAGTTTTAAGTGTTTTCTCGATGAGTATAGGATTTGTTGGTAGATTAATTAAGAGCAACTAATTTAAGTGAATGTGTGATTATAGATGATGAGAATAATTACTAATGGACATTCTATTTGAAGCCCATATTTTTTTATAGCGGGCTATGTTTGGAGATAGATTGACAAAAATTTTAAGATAAAATTTGTAAGTTTTTTTTTGGATTAAAAAATCTTACCTATGTGGATGCTGAGGTGGCGGAAGGAGAAGAGAGCAAAAATTACTTTATATATATAGATTTCCGTTTGAATCGAGATGACCACATACCAGACGCATACATCATTTAAATTATGGTGTATAAATTCCAATGGATTTTATATTAGATTCAAAAACATAAAAATAAACTTAATTAAACTTGATGATCCAAACAAGTCGAATATCAAAAGTTTTAAATTTCTAAACTTATTATAACGTTTGACATTCATGTTTTTGTTATCGATGTGATGGTCTTAGTTTTGATGATCGATATGGTTTATGTTAGAAGTTAATAATGCGTGTGAGTTATAAACGATAAAAAGTAATAGTCATTCCGTTTCAAAAAAAATGTTATTATAGCATTTTTTTGTTACATAAAGAGTATTATTTTGTATTTTCAATGCAAATTTTTAATTAAAAATTCAGTTTTAATCCTAGTGTTTTAATGTATTAATTATAAAGAGAATTTTTTTATTGTATTAATAAAAGATAAAATAGAATTTTTATTAGTTTTTATAATTTGTGTGAAAATTGTCAGAATGACATTTTTTTGAAATAGAGGGAGTATAATTTTTTGTTTGTTTTATAATTTTCACAACTCTTAAATGATCAAAATAGGCTATGTTTTTTTTTCATTCTATAATTTTGATATCGTTTCTCATTAATAAAAAAAATCTAAAGTTTTCAAAAAGACGTGTATTATTTTTATAAGAATAATGTTTTTCACCAAAATGTTATACTTACTTTAACTCTCATATTTTGTCTTTCTTTTTCTCAACCTCTGACTCCCCTCACATTTTTTTGCAGTCTCTCTTCTTAATAAATCATCTCATATCGTATTTAATAGTTGTTTTATATATAGTTTATGAAAGAAAATTGATGTGTTTTTAGGTATGAACTGATATTATGTTCAAAACGATGTAAGCATAATCAATTATGGAAATTAGTAGTCTCTCTATAATATAAATTATAAGCGTTCATTTGGACCGAATACTATATATCGCAAAACGGAAGACAACCGTAGTTTTCACAGCAATTTGTTTTAAATGATGTTTTCATCGACGTATTCTCAGTTTTTTTTTTGAACAACGCATGCATTCTCAATTCATTTGAAAGAATTCATGAGAAATTAAGAATTGTTTACTTTTTCTCTATTTTATTTATTTTGCACATTTCGAATTCAAATGCGGAATTGTTAGCACAAAGTGTTCGACTATATCTGTATGACATTTCTTATATAAATTTTGTATATCAAGATGTATGAACCATTTTAAATTTTATATAACTATTGGAAAAAAATCGGTAAAATAACATACCATATCAATACATGTAGAAACAAAGTATAATAATAAAATCTTATAGTATTTTTAAATATGTATGGATAGCATAATTATATTTATCTTTCGTAGAATTCTATCAAAAAACATAAAAATCATGTTTTATCATTGTATTTAACAACAAGGTACAGTCATATACTCGTATACTTATTTTCACATTTTAAAAATAGATGATCACTTTATTTAAAAAATATAGAATTCTACTTAATATATATAACATTGAATTTCATAAAATCACTTCAGTTACTTCAAAATCATAAATTTATGTCAAATATGTGATAGTTTTGATGTTTGTTATGTGCAATATAAAAAAACGTGTTATAGAAGCATTTTGTCAGTTTAACACCAACAATTGATCATTGATCCAATTAATTGAATCAACATGCTCTTTCACATTTATTTTATTTTATAGATTCACACACAAGTTGTTATTTATGTTAATTTTGTTTTCTTATATTTTTATTATTTTCTTTAAAACTATTCTTATATATTGTATCTCGTTTTTCCTTAATTATTTATTTTCTTTTTATTTTTTTTGCTAAAGAATTCTTTCTTTCTTTTTTAGAAAATTGAAATATAACAAATTATTGAATAGCTGTGATACGTTCGAATGAAGCTGAAGTACAACCCATAAGTTAATCGGTTTGACTTAAATCATTAAAAATCTTCCAAAATAGTCAGTTATTCTGTAGAAAATTTAAATTGACGCCCACTTGTATGTTAGGTTAGGTTTGATTTGAGCTAATCGTGAGTTCACGTCTACTGTATATATATATTTTTTTGTTTGGTTGTTGGATTGGCAGTGACTTTGTAAAAACATATATTGCATTTTTTTAAATTAACTTTAGCAATACTAAATTTATGCGTACATTTCAATATTTATATTAGTTTACATTTTCTATTATTTTAGTTTAAAATCTCTAATCACGTTGACCAAATGCATTTACTTGATCTTCTTTTCTAAAATTTCATATAGTTATTATATTCAGATTTCCTAGTAAAAACAAGGAAATAATTTTCCTTAAAGTAAAAAACTAAATAATATTATTAAGCGCACCGACAGTTTCTATAAGAACATGTGGCACGAGGGCTTAGAGAAGACAGTACACAGCATTCAATCAATCATGAAAACGACATTTGATGTGGTCACCTACTAAAGTTCGCTCTTTTTATATACATTAGTATAATATATACGTTTCCAAAAAAATAATCATTATTTATAATCTTTATTTCTCCCGGCTTTAAACAAGTCAATAAATATAAAATTTCTACGAGCAAAATAATATTGGTAAAATATTGCTTCTAAATATATATATATATATATATATCACGAACTATTTGTCGGCAAATGTATACATATAGACATGGGCATATATATTTGCGATGTGATACGATAGTGTCAATAATTGCACATTTTCTCTTATTTAAACACAGAGGAGAAAAGGTGGAAAACAAACTAGCTATATGGCGACTGGGGCCGAGTTTTAATATAAATATATAAATTAAAACAAGTTATCTATTGATATGGAACAAAAAATTATAGCAAAACAGACAGAATGGATTGAACAAAATAATGTGATCAAAGTTGAAAATAAGTAAAATTAACATATTGACCCCAAAAAACCTTAGATTGGCAAATTTTAACTAGGTTTGAACATTTCCTCGATAAATTACACTTGTAATTTGTTATGTTTTGTAAACAAAGCTAACCAAAAACATGGGTACTTGCGTAGTTTTGTATTTACATGCTCTTCATTCGAAGGGGTACTGCTTTTTTCTTTTTTTCCGGATTGTGCTGTGTATACTACCAAATGTTATTTATATATACGTTACAAAATTTAGGAAAGTCAATAGTTTTTTCAGTAAAAATTCATATTTTGCACTTACATGCTTACCTTTTTGGAAGCAGTATATTATTTGACCGGTAAGAGCACATGCATTGCAGAGGAGTTTTCTGTCTTCCGCTTTTAGAAAAAAAAAAAAAAAATTTATTTTTTTATGTCACGACGAATCACATCACGACACATCATCACTTTTTGGAAAGATTTTGTGTCTTCCTTAAAACATGTGTCTTGCGCTGCAGATGCTCTAAATGTCTTTAATCGAGTGTTGTATCGTTCGTGTCCATTTTTTTAACGGTGACCAATTGTAGATTCTAGTTATTAACTTCTTATTCACAACTTTAACAAAAAAACAACTTATTATTCAATTCGGGGTGAAAACTCAATACAAGTCTTCTACAAACAAAATAAGAGGATAGAGATATGATATTTGAAAGTTTTATTTATTTGAGAAATACCGTATGGTTTCCAATATCAAACAATGAAAATGTATCCCTCTTATCTATCATTTTTAATATTACAAATAAATTACCAAGCAAATATTAAAAACAAATGAGGAAGATAAAAGTGAAAACCAATGAAGTCAACAGATAATACAAAAACAGTCGAAAACCATGAAATGGCCCGTGCACAAAACGGTGATTACATAATCTAAAGATAAGTATGTTATCAAAATTATTAAAAAAAAAGAATAATCAGAGCGAAAAATGTGGCGCCTCCTCGAATAATCCTTTGATTTACCAAACTTGTTAAGCTCTGTTTTCATGTTTTTCTTACAAAACAGTATAGTTTAATTTTTGATTAATATTAACCAAAAAAGAATTAGACCTAGAAAAAAAAGAAAAGACCTAGAAACTAGGATCTTGGACACGATGCTTACAGATTGTATTATGTCTGGTGAGTAAATGCCCTATATCTGTTTCTGAATTTTTAGAAGTCTCTTTTAAAAATATGAGGAATTTATTACACAGTTGGACAATAATAACTAATACCTTTATTTTGTCATTGTAATTTTTTGTTCTTACATTCAGATAAATTTTCACTACAAGGGAGTATTATTTTGTTGCACATGTTGCAAGAACGTGAATCTACGCAGACAAATGGAGTATTTAATAAAATATATTATTGGCTTTGAATTTGGGTATAGTTTATTAAAGAGAATAAGAGTGTTTTTTTTTATTTTCTTTAAGAGTGGTTCAAAATTTAGTTTACTTTATATTTTTGCTAATATTCAGAGAATCAAGAAAGAATGTGTATGTCTAACTAAAACCAAATATGACAGAAGCTAAACCGTAAAAAATCCATCCAGGTTTTAGAAAAAGAGTGAGTATAATCTAAAATAGTAGATGGTTATGTGAAAGAAAAAACAAAACCGAAGACCTAAAATTTAGAGACAAAATAAATGCTATGGCGATTCAAAGCACATAACAAGAAAATTAAAAATGAAGTACAAATTTTGATTAATGATTAATATTATGTGTTTTTGACAACAACAACAACAAGTGGAGGAGAGAGAGCACAGCGGTTTAATGGGTCCCACACTCCTTCCCATTTTTTTTTTTTCTCTGATTTTTGGTAAAAATATCGGCTTTGGGTTTTTCCTCATCTACATAATTGCCTTTAATAATCTCACCATTTAACTAATCTCTCTCACTAATTTTCTTCTTCGTTACGCGTTTGTTAATTTTTTGGCCTGCCCTTTATCATTTGCAGCTTGCCTCTCTCTCTCTCTCTCTCTCCCGCTCTGGAATCATCCTTTATTTCTGTGACTGTGCACTTTCAGAGAAGAGAAAGAGGAAAAAAGATTGTGGCTTGCAGCTGAATCAATACCATCACCATATATACAATACAACCACACTATTCCTCTTTTCTTTTCTCTTCATTGTATTTTTTTTTTTATATATATATTTCCAAACAAAGTCTGTCTTTTTTTCGGACTCCGATTTGCCGCTGGAGAGAGTAACCTCTGTTATGGACTGGATCTCTGAGAACCGAGCTGCGCTGAGTTGACCCGGTTGCTTTATTAACCACTCCTCTCTCTCTCTCTCTTCAATCGATCTGTGAAATCCAAAGATCGTAGCGTCTGTGTTCCGACAATATGAATACCGGTGGTCGGTTAATCGCCGGTTCTCACAACAGGAACGAGTTTGTTCTGATTAATGCCGATGAGAATGCCAGAGTAAGATTCCTGTTTTTTTTTTTTCTTCTCTTTATCCTTTCCAATTAGCTGTCTTTTGATCTGGGTTTTCTCTGTTTCTGTGCTTTTTTGCTTTTTCCCTTCTGGATCTGGGTTTGACCGGTAGATATCAATTAGGATTTAGGGTTTTTCTTAGATTCCGCACTTTTGCTGCTAATTTTATCGAGAATTGTTTGTGTCGGTGGGAAGAATTTATGCGGATTGACTTGTTTTAATTCTCCAAATTATGAGATTTCTTCAATCAACAGTTTGTTTCCAGTTGCCGACACAAAGTGCAATCATGAATCTGTCAATGTGAAGAGTAAAATTCCTCTCAGAACTTATGTTATTGGGTTGATTTAAGTAGTGAATCCGGTGTTTTTTTTTTGTATGTGAGATCCAATCTTCCGATTCTTAGTAAGAGTTTTCTTCAAGTCTTTTAACTGTCACTATCATCTGATGATGTCTTTAACTCTGCTGTTTTGTGCACAGATAAGATCAGTGCAAGAGCTGAGTGGACAGACATGTCAAATCTGCAGAGACGAGATCGAATTGACCGTCGATGGAGAACCATTTGTGGCGTGTAACGAATGTGCATTCCCTGTGTGTAGACCTTGCTACGAGTACGAAAGACGAGAAGGCAATCAAGCTTGCCCACAATGCAAAACCCGTTACAAACGGATTAAAGGTTTGTTCGTTAGACCCACTGATCTGGTTTGTGGTTTGCTAAATGTAAAAGATTTGCTGATTTTTGGCCTATGTTGTTGTTTCTTAGGAAGTCCAAGGGTTGAAAATGATGAAGAGGAAGATGACATTGATGATTTAGACAATGAGTTTGAATACGGGAACAATGGGATTGGATTTGATCAGGTTTCTGAAGGTATGTCAATCTCTCGTCGCAACTCCGGTTTCCCACAATCTGATTTGGATTCAGCTCCACCTGGCTCTCAGATTCCATTGCTGACTTATGGCGACGAGGTAAAAGTCTCATAATTTATCCACATTATATTAACACATCTTCAGTGATTTTATCTACTGGCTTTCTCAGATTTTGGCTTTTGTTTATTACAGGACATTGAGATTTCTTCTGATAGACATGCTCTTATTGTTCCTCCTTCACTTGGTGGCCATGGCAATAAAGTTCACCCGGTTTCTCTCTCTGACCCAACCATTGCTGGTAAATTGTTGGATTTTAAGTTTTAGTATTTAATGAGTAAAAGTTTGTTTCTTTTTGTCTATGGTTACTGAATTTCTTTGTCTAATTGCAGCACATCCAAGACCTATGGTTCCTCAGAAAGATCTTGCGGTTTACGGTTATGGAAGTGTCGCTTGGAAAGATCGGATGGAAGAATGGAAAAGAAAGCAGAATGAGAAACTTCAGGTGGTTAGACATGAAGGAGATCCTGATTTTGAAGATGGCGATGATGCCGATTTTCCAATGTAAGACATAAACACAATTTTTTTGGTGTATGTCATGTTCCATTGCAGTGATATTTATGAAGCTTTTTTGTTTTTTAGGATGGATGAGGGAAGGCAGCCATTGTCTAGGAAGATACCAATCAAATCAAGCAAGATCAATCCATACCGGATGTTAATTGTTCTACGTCTTGTGATTCTTGGTCTGTTCTTTCACTACCGTATTCTTCACCCGGTCAAAGATGCGTATGCATTGTGGCTTATATCCGTGATTTGTGAGATATGGTTTGCGGTTTCATGGGTTCTTGATCAATTCCCTAAGTGGTATCCAATCGAGCGAGAAACATACTTGGACCGACTCTCATTAAGGTACTTGAATCACTTGGGATATCACACCTGGAAATGTTAAACTTTGTTTTGGGAATATAATTTTTACCTTTTCTGTTTGCAGATATGAGAAAGAAGGGAAACCATCGGAACTATCCGCTGTTGATGTATTTGTCAGTACAGTGGATCCGTTGAAAGAGCCTCCGCTTATTACAGCAAACACTGTCTTGTCTATTCTTGCGGTTGATTACCCAGTTGATAGGGTTGCTTGTTATGTGTCTGATGATGGTGCTGCTATGCTTACTTTTGAAGCTCTTTCCGAGACTGCGGAATTCGCCAGGAAATGGGTTCCTTTCTGTAAGAAATATTGTATCGAGCCCCGTGCTCCCGAATGGTATTTCTGCCATAAAATGGACTACTTGAAGAATAAAGTCCATCCCGCATTTGTCAGGGAACGGCGAGCCATGAAGGTAATTAGTTCTTGCTTCTTTATCAATTGATTTCATGAGAAAAATTTCGGCCTTTTTCGATTCTTGCTTCTTTATAAATTTATTTCTCATTAGAAAAATATTGGTCTTTTTTTATAAGGGTTCTTATGAAAAGAAGATGATGGCTTTGGAAACTGATTTGAAAGATTGTGTGTTTTATACTGGTTTTGACAGAGAGATTATGAAGAATTCAAAGTAAAGATCAATGCTTTAGTAGCGACGGCACAGAAAGTGCCTGAGGATGGTTGGACTATGCAAGATGGTACACCTTGGCCCGGTAATAGTGTTCGAGATCATCCCGGCATGATCCAGGTTAGTTTCGAATGCTTTATTTCCGAAAAGCCTTTCTATGTGATATGCTTCATGCCAAAACTTTACCTGTTTTCTTGTAATAGGTTTTCCTTGGAAGTGACGGTGTTCGTGATGTTGAAAACAACGAGTTGCCTCGGTTAGTTTATGTCTCTCGTGAGAAGAGACCCGGATTTGATCACCATAAGAAGGCTGGAGCGATGAATTCCCTGGTAAATAATATGCTTTAAAATCTTGAAAAGTTTTCCTTTGTAAATTCATTTACACCCTATCATTTCAATGGTTCTTGACTCTTTAATTCATCTACAAATTTGTTGAAGATACGTGTCTCGGGGGTTCTATCAAATGCTCCTTATCTTCTGAACGTTGATTGTGATCACTACATCAACAATAGCAAAGCTCTTAGAGAAGCAATGTGTTTCATGATGGATCCTCAGTCTGGAAAGAAAATCTGTTATGTTCAATTCCCTCAAAGATTCGATGGGATTGATCGGCACGATCGATACTCAAATCGCAATGTTGTGTTCTTCGATGTAAGTAGTACATCCACCAATTTCCCATTGTATATCCATTTTTTTTTCTTGAAAATTAAGTACATTTCCAACTAATGAATCTTTAATTATAGATCAATATGAAGGGTTTGGATGGGTTACAAGGGCCTATATACGTCGGGACAGGTTGTGTTTTCAGGAGGCAAGCACTTTACGGTTTTGATGCACCGAAGAAGAAGAAGGCTCCGCGTAAGACATGCAATTGCTTACCAAAATGGTGTTTCCTTTGCTGTGGTTCAAGAAAGAACCGTAAAGCAAAGACAGTGGCTGCGGATAAGAAGAAGAAAAATAGGGAAGCGTCGAAGCAGATCCACGCGCTAGAAAATATTGAAGAGGGTCGCATCACTAAAGGTACACTCTGCAGTCCCGTTTGTATAACTTATTTGGTGTCAGAGCATTTTGCTAAAAATTGTTTTTATAAAAAAAACTACTAGGCTCTAATTTAGAACAATCAACCGAGGTGATGCAATTGAAGTTGGAGAAGAAGTTTGGGCAGTCTCCTGTTTTTGTTGCATCTGCTCGTATGGAGAACGGTGGGATGGCCAGAAACGCAAGCCCGGCTTGTCTTCTTAAAGAAGCTATCCAAGTCATTAGTTGCGGATATGAAGATAAAACCGAATGGGGAAAAGAGGTATGCGAATCCCGGCTTTTCTAAACATTTTATTATATCTATGCAATAGATTCTTGATTTTGTGTGCCAAAAATCCAGATTGGGTGGATCTACGGCTCTGTTACGGAGGATATTCTTACGGGTTTCAAGATGCATTCTCATGGTTGGAGGTCTGTTTACTGTACACCTAAGTTACCGGCTTTCAAAGGATCAGCTCCAATCAATCTTTCAGACCGTCTTCATCAAGTTCTTCGGTGGGCGCTTGGGTCGGTTGAGATTTTCTTGAGTAGGCATTGTCCTATTTGGTATGGTTATGGAGGTGGTTTGAAATGGCTAGAGAGATTGTCGTACATTAATTCCGTGGTTTACCCGTGGACCTCTCTCCCGCTCATCGTCTACTGTTCTCTCCCCGCCATCTGTCTTCTCACAGGAAAATTCATCGTTCCCGAGGTAAAACAATCATCTTGAGTTCTCAAAGTATGTATCTTTATTCCATTCCATTTTGTGTGTGAATTCAACTTTCTCGGGGTAAACACATGTTCTTGAGTTCTCAACGTATGAATCTTTGTTCCATCTTTTGTGTGAATTCATCGTTCTCAGGGTAAAAAGATCATCTTGAGCTCTTAAAGTATAAATCTTTATTCCATGTTTTGTGTTTTAAAACTGGAACACCGGTTCTTGTTCCTTCCTTTTGCAGATAAGCAACTATGCGAGTATACTCTTCATGGCGCTCTTCTCGTCGATTGCAGTAACGGGCATTCTCGAGATGCAGTGGGGCAAAGTTGGGATCGATGATTGGTGGAGAAATGAACAGTTTTGGGTCATCGGAGGCGTTTCTGCGCATCTATTCGCTCTCTTCCAAGGTCTTCTCAAGGTTCTTGCTGGTGTGGACACTAACTTCACGGTCACATCAAAAGCAGCTGATGACGGCGACTTCTCAGACCTTTACCTCTTCAAATGGACTTCACTTCTCATCCCTCCGACGACTCTGCTCATCATAAACGTCATCGGAGTGATAGTCGGAATCTCTGATGCTATAAGCAATGGATACGACTCATGGGGACCGCTTTTCGGAAGATTGTTCTTTGCACTTTGGGTTATCATTCATCTGTACCCTTTCCTTAAAGGTTTGCTTGGGAAACAAGATAGAATGCCGACCATTATTGTCGTCTGGTCGATCCTCCTCGCCTCGATTCTTACACTTCTTTGGGTTCGGGTTAATCCATTTGTGGCGAAAGGTGGTCCTATTCTCGAGATCTGCGGTTTAGACTGCTTGTGATTTGATTGGTCGGTGGATCGGTTGGTGAAAAAGGTTTGATTCCCACGGATCAAGAAAGGTAATAGAGAGATTATATACCTCTTAAGACTCCTTCGTTGTGTTCATTAGCTGATGAAAAAAAAAAGATTTAATTTTGGTTTACGAGATTGTTATTTTTGCAAGAATGTGTTGTAGATATAGATGAAGAAGAAGAAGGTTGTTGTCTATTTGTTTTGTTCTTTGGTGGTGAGAGAAAAGATATGTCAAATTATTCTTTAATTGAATATTTCTGATCTCTTTTGAATATTACAGAAGCGGAGTTTCAATCTGTAATCTTTTACGAAAAGAAGTTTGATTTATTTTCGTTTTGAAAAAATGTGATTTTCTCTGTTGTCTTTTGAAATCTTGAAGCTGTTCTTGAGTTACGAAAAGAGCCTTTGATTTTATTATATTACTTAAGTTGGCCTGCCCACAGATCTGATACTCGCTCGTACATTCAGTTCGGGCCGGATAAAAATACAAAATATTAACTATGCTTAACAATTACGGACTTAATCGAATGGCCCAACAAAAAGTATTATAAAGGCCTAATACGGCCCGTACTTATATATTGCTTTTGTGTTTTTTTTTTTCGCTCTGTTTGTTTATGGTGCTTGTCATATCTGCAAGCTGCAGCACTAAGCTGTAACATATCAAAAGGATGATTTTTCCAGTAATACTTCAAAAAAACAAACAAACGTGATTTGTGTGTCATATTTCAACAAAAGTATGTAGATGCCATTGTCTACTGTTACTTTGGCTGCTGAACAAAAACGTGGATTCGTCGTACGTACGTAAGTGACACGCAAGCATAAGGATTTTATGGAATGTTACTCAGATAGTATTCGTTATTATTATTAATTATGATGTGATATTATTTTGACTGTTGACTCTTTTCGGATTTTGTTTGAAAAACAAAATATAATAGTGGTTGACTTGTCGGTGTTGAGAGTTGTATATGACTTTCTTCTTTTACCAAAGTCAGCTATTTTCTGCCACGTGTTAGACACGATCTTAGTTTTATGTTCTTTACTAAGACCATCCGCATCGGGATATCTTCCTATTAAACAAGAATGTTTTCTCATTAAACAATTATTAAAAAAAAAAAAAAAATTAAAACGAGACTTGTGTCTCGTCTGAAACACGCTGAGACATTGCCAGCTCATCATTCGCTTTACTTAATTTAATTTAAAAAAAATTAAATTTTTTTTTGTGAGACAGCATCACCGATGCAGATGATCTTAGTCGACGATAAAATACAAATAAAGAGCCTTTTAGCAATATATATATATATATATATATATATATATATATATATATAAATAGGAGAAGATAATAGTAACTTGTCGACCAACAAAAATTTCTAGATAAACTAAGAGGCTCGTGGTCTAGTGGTATCTCTGTCATTATGAGCGGGAGGCCCTAGGTTCGAGTCCTTTAGTAGAGAAAATATTTCTAGTCCACATGGGCGTGGTCGAGTGGTCGGTCGGAGGAGAACGGCTAGGTAAAGAGTACACTCCCACCCGAGTTCGATTCTCTCCTGGCGCATATGCTCGAAACAAGGTCACAAACGTGTGTGGAAGCTGACACTGAGCTTCGGCCCAGTTGAAAATCCGTGAGGAGGCTTTGTCAGTTGGACCAACTCACTCTAGGCAATAGTCGGAAGGCGCGAAGTCTTACTGATTTGGCATGTGGTAGCCAGTTCCCATCTCTCCAGTAAGATATCGAGGAGACATCCTAAGTTATAAAAAAAATAAAAAAAAAAAAAAAAAATTTTAGGTATGATGTATCCTCTTTTTTGTGTGTGTGTGTGCAAAGTACGTATATGATATGTATCTTTAATGTGTTGAATTTTTTTTTTTTTTTACGTCAAATGTGTTGAATTTATTAGTAGTACCAATGAGGTTTTATATTTTGTATGATAAAAGTTTTGTGAGACCATACAAATAGTGACAACCAAAAAGGTACACACACGTCTAAAACATAACACCTCATTGGTACTACTAATAGATTCAACACATTAAAGATACATATCATACCTATTTCGCACCAAACAAAAGGAGGATATCTCATACCCAAAAATGTATGGTTTCAAACCTTTTTGTTGTTGTTGTGTGTGTGTCATCGTATGGTTTCAAACTTAAGTTTTGCATATCTTTGATAAAATATATTTTATGATAAAGTTTTGTGAATACTTAATCGTTTTTTTAAAATCGTAAACACATGAAATCTTGAAATATAATTAAAGAGATTTTGATTGAAGCAGTAAAAGCTGTAATTTTATTTTAAATATATTACTAAAACACGTGAATTTATGAGTTTTGGCTCAAAATCTCATTACCTTTTAAAAAAAAGAAACGTGAATATAAACGAACGCATATACTACGAATGAAAGATATGGGGAAATGGATCACAACAACACTTAATTGGCATTTACATTTTAATTTCATTCTTCTTTCTTTTGGCATTAACTGTTTCATTTCATTTCTAACACCTCTGTTGGAGTTTATATCAGATAATAGTAGAATAATTTCCCTTGCCGTTTTCGACCAAGAAAAAAAAAAAAATTCCCTTGCCGTAAAGACTTATATAGAAAGACCACTTGACGAGAATATCTATAGGAAATGATAATTTTCAAAAATCTTGGGCTTTCTTTGAGATATGTAGTCGTCTAGACTAAGATATACGTGACATAGCTAATATACATAGTTTGACCGTTATTAAAATTCAAGGATCCTAATGCCATGTATAGAGATATACATATTTAAAACAATTCATAGTTATAGACGAAAATTTTAGATTTTTAGTTGTCAATAAAATTATATATCTATATATTTAAATTATATATCTATATATTTAAAATTTATTGTCCATATATCCATATATTTAAATTATATATCTATATATTTAAAGATAAAGATTTCTAATTGTCAATAAAATTATATATCTATATATTTAAATTTTGTTTTGAACCTAAATACAAAAAAGTGTGAGACTGATTCATTATCTATAAAGTGAGTTATAGAACCCCATAGTAGACTTTGATTTTCAGAGCATCTCATGATGATAAGTCTGAACCTTTGCATGTATTTTACTGGTGTTTTTTTATATATAAATTAATTGATCGAGATTTAATTTGTTGAATAAACATTAAAGAACCTTTACCTGTTTAGTGAGAACCCAAATTGGAATTCTTTTTCATTCATATATCAACAAATATAAACCACCGTGCTGGATACAATGTATCAACATATAATGTTTTTATATATATAAAGATGTAACAGAAACGACCTAAGCATCACATATGTAGTAGCTAGTATTTAAAATTAACATAGTAGAATCCGAATTTTCATGTCGACAACATATTTTCAAATCATATTTTAATTATATGTATTTTATTTGAAACATAACAATGGAAGTAATGGTTTTGGTTTTGGATGCTGTTTCCCATTTCTTAAATATGATTAGAGCTGTATTATTATTAAATCATTAATTATCCGTACAAATAAGCTCCGATTATTTCAATTAACTACTATAGTATTGTTTTATATCGCTATTTCCCATGTTTCGTCGTACATCCTTAATCCTTTAGATAGATAGACAACTATCAAGTTGCGATGCCAAATTGCCAATTGCTGAGAATATTTATATACAAGTGGCAACAGTTTTCTAGTAATTCAAATTAAACAATACAGATGGCAAACCAAAAAGGGTAACGTAAAAGAAAACTATTAGTCTTTTTTTCATAACGAATATTTTTTCTTTTGTCTTCTAAAAACATGAAAATACATTAAACGTCCACAAGTTATTAATCAAATAAAATAATTTCCCTTTATAATAGATACGATTGTGGTGCCTTTTGTGCATAAACTCTAGAATACTTTTATCATATTCATTTAATCGTGCACTTGTAATATCAGTTTTAGCTAGCTAGTTTGATACCATATTCTACTTTGATGGTTTTCCAAATCCATGTTACATTTTTATTATAATATTATTTATTTTGGATTTACGTCTGCACAAATTTATTTTTGGATTAGAAAATGTCATACTAATTAGAATTGGCTTTAACTTATACCAAAACACACATAATATCATATTGATAAAAAATTAACATTAGGTTTGGAAAACCACGAAAGTAGAATATATATCATATTAAACTAGCAAGCTAAAACTGATATTACAAATACACAATTAAATGAATATAATATTCTTTTAGAAAACTAATATCATCTTTAATTATCTAATATTTTGATGTGTGATTTTGAGTTGATATTCCAATAAAATCATCGTTTCAAACTAAAAACCATAAAATTTTGACTTTCATTTTAGTGAAACATGTCACCTATTTTCTAACGTTGTTATTACCGACGAAACTTGTCGCCTAACCTTCCACCGTAATAAAGACTTCCAATATACACTAGCATCTTCCACAACGAATATACAACCCACATTCACTTTTTTATGTTCATTTTTTCTGAATTCGGGTCTGCAAACTCACTTAACTTCTCCATTAATATAATATTAACCGTTTTGGGTTGAATGGCCAAATTCATACATATTTATTTTTTGGTTTCTTTTCAAAAAACGTTATAGTAATTAGAGTTAAATTTACTTATATATTATATTATTTTTGTCAAAATTTTCGATATAAGACTTAAATAGATATCTCAACATATTTATTTTATAGAAAAAGACAAATAGATGTAAAATACATTATCGTTGAAAAAAGAAGAAGACATTATCGTATACGCCTGAACTTAATTAAGCTGATCACGCCTTGTTCTCCGGTTAGGCCACGTTAAAATAAGTTTAATATTGCAAGCTGAAGGGATATTATGCTTATAATAATTCTTATGTTTAATAGCCGTGTTAATGGGAATTTAATCAGATATTAGGTTGATGTCAAAAAATAATAATCAGATATTAGGTTAGGCGATAGGGACACACTTGAAAAAAAAACATTATTTAATAATCGTTGAGTTTCCGTATTTGGATCGATCTCGCCTTTGAATGCCTGTTAGGCTCTATTTTAGTTAAATAATTTTGTTTTCCATAATGAATTGACATATTTTGTTGCTTTTTTGTCAAATATATTTTGGTGCTTTTAATGTCTAAGTAATTTTAAATTATATAGCAAAAAACTATTAAACTGGATTAAAATGCAATCGGTATCAATCTGGGAATTTCTTCTTAAAAAGAATTGACAGGAGAAATTTTTTTTCCAGATATCGTCGTACAATATTTGTTTGAGCATTTAAAAAACTAAATTGTCGTACTGAATAATTAGTTAATAGGCACTTTGGTTTAAATTGTAAATAACATCAGGCTAAGAAAAATGTCACATCATAACAACCGAGTTTAACAAAAAAAAAATTTGGTTTAAATTGTAAATAACAATAGTTTTGTTAAAGGGAAAAGTAACATGTGGCAAAAGAATATAACAAAGAGAACGTAAGTAGCAAATATAAGCTTCCAATGGTGACATCGGTTTGATCGGTATGAGACAAGCGGTATGAAACAAGCGGTTTGAATGGTGCGAGATAAGCGGTTTAAAAGGTACAAGACAAGCAGTTTAAGAGGTGCGGTATGGTTTTAATGCAGTGCGGTTAGAAGAAACGCATCATGCGGAACAAATGCGGTTACTGCAGAAAAAACGGTACGGGACAATATATGAATGATGAAAAAAACATGCGGTGCGGTCCAAATATGTGAATGGTAAAAATGTAAAAAACGGTGCAGAATATATATATTTTAGATAAATATTTTATAAATAAAAATAGATTAATAATATTTATATGAATATAAATTAAAATTATTAATTTGTTAATGATCAATTTTTTACATTAATTAATTACGAACCATAATTAAATAATTATTAAATTTTTAATAATTTTTTTGGCATTTTACAATAATATATATATTTATTACTAAAATCAAATTTAAAATACATCCCAAAAATATATTTATTTTTTAACATTTCAATAAATCAAATTTGTTTTGTCCATATAATAATGTATAAGTCAATAAAATTTATCTATATAATTTTTTCATAATTTTTTTTGAATTTTGAAAAGAAAAAAAAATGAACCGCACCTTACCACAGTATATTTGTGGTATTTGAAATAAATGCGGTTCAAGACTATAAAATGGAACGCCTTACCTTTTTGACTTTAAAAAAAAAAAAAAAAATTGGAACGCACATATTTTTTAACATGTGAATGGTAACATAATAAGGATCCCCCCCTCTCCAGCACCTCTCCCACTTCTCCCACTTAAGGCCATAGTCATGAAGTAGTGCTCGCGGTGTTTTTTTCTTTTGACGCACAACATTAGTTTTTTGTTATGTGGCGTTAACCAGTGGTGGTTTTTTGTGCCTCTGGTCTCCAGCAGCAGCGTTTCTCGTGCAGTGGTGGCCTTGTTCCGCAGCTAGGGTTTCATTGGTCTCCAATTTATATCGATTCTCATTTTGGTCCGAGTCGGGTTTTTGTTTCTAATTGTAATTCATGTTAGATATCTAAACTATGCCCAACCGACTAATTATGATCAATTTAATTTAATATATATTATTAAAACACAAATATTTTTTGAATTTGTTTCCAAACATCATTTATTTTTAAAAATAAATTAAACATATTGTCAAATATTTATTAAATCTATTATAAATTTAAAAATTACAAATTAAATATATTTGAATCAATAACATTTAAATTATTTTTTATTCCTCATTTCACATTTTATATATTACAAAAACTTTATTCCGCACGGATATGCGAGTTTAGGATGTAGTTTTTTATATTAAAAAAATACAAAAACAAAAATCAATATAGTAATTTTTTTGTAAAAATTAACCAAATACTATATGTTTTGTTACTTTTAAAGCTTTCTAACGATACGAAAGTGTACTCCACCTGTAAAAAGGTAAGAAAATACCAACTACGTCAACTTGTGAGCACACTTGCTTCGATTGTTTGAAAACAAAAGTCATAGGATGCCGTTTCGAGATTATCCTCAAGTTACTCTTACTATAAAAATAAAACTCAGGTTATAAATCAAATATTATAGTTATGTTAAGTGTGCAGACTAGAACCTGCGAGTATATATGAATCACCTGATTCTATTCTTAAAAGCAATGTGGACAAAATTATAATTTTTTTCCAAAATTTTTTTACAGGTCCTATTATTCGGACCAAACGAAGAGACGAATATTAGAGAAAACATATGTTGAAAAAGGAAGAAAAAACATAACCCAATTGAAAATCCTATACTAAATTTTGTCTACGATAAAATTATGGTTATTCCTTTTTTAAAAAACTTTTTACATGGAAGTTCGAACTCAATCTAAATTTAGAAATGATACTTAGTATTTGACATTAACATTAAACTATTGTCCGTTACTATTATTACCTTTATCATATAATTGGCATAGACATTTTGGTTTTACATGTATAATTTTATTCAAAAATTATCAGTCATGTTGGTTTAGGTCAGGGATCGATTCCCGTGGGAGCGGAATTACTAAGACAAGCACTTAGTTAAATGGAGCATTATAAGTGGGTTGTGTCACTCCCATCCGTGAGATTAATCTGGACCTTTGGGCTTATAATTACTCCCGGGGGCTGTAAGGCATAAAAAAAAAACAATTATTTTAAAATTTGTAAATAAATAAGATTTATTACAAAACATTCAAACATTTGTCATTAGAGTGTCACTTACAATAATTTTTTACGTTACTAAGTATTATTAACTCGATTAAAAAAATACCAATGATGAATTTTGAAAGTTATAAGATCATATGATATTGCAAACGGAACCATATTATAAATTTTGATTTCGAATCTAAGAAATATACGGATCTCGATCTAGAACTTTCTAGAATTAAAAAAAAAGAAAGTATATAATAGGATGTTTTATAAATTTGTTTTTTTTTATTTTTTTCAAAATTTTGTATACTTGTTTGATATTTTATGATCTTTTGTATTTATGCAATATTTTTTAACGGCTGAATTATTTTAAATTATGTATTAATTTTTTAGTGTAAATTACTATAAATTTTTAGTTCATGCATTTTCCTATAACATTTTAAACGTCTCTTTAGGAAAAAAACTTGACACATATACATGATATATCCATATAAAATGACAGCGAATAAAAAATAAAAAAATTCTGTAAGAATAAAAAATCCAATAATCATTTTTAAAGGGTGTTTTTGAGATGTAGCAAGAAAAATCGAAAACGAATAATATTTCTTGGGTCAAAGCGGTCAAAGATAATTAAACACAAGAAGGAAGACGGCGGTTGAATTAGGTGGGCCTTAGGTAAGGCCCAAAAAAAAAAGTAACATGCGTTGGCCTTTCACCACCGACACCGTCCAAACGGAGCCTTTGACGTCGGCACGAACCAATACCGACTCGTGCGAGACACGCGCTCTCAACTTGGCCCTTCAAGCTCACCGTTTAGGCAAATCTCTTATTTTAATAATATTCCATTTAATGGTTTACCTATTTTTCAGCAATTAGTAATTATTATTAATCACCGAACCATAAATATAGTAATTAATAGTCGTGTCTGAATGTCTCCATATTTTAACAGCTTTTGGTTCTACTTTTGCAACTTGACTAACTAATGACTCTAATCCCCCTAGAGCTAATTAAACCCTACCAATAGAGATCTTTTAATTAATCAATTACCTTATTAATTTAATTTATTAGGCTCGTTTATTTAATAGTTCACTTACATGTCGATGAAATGACCCACAAGTTGCAAAAGTTTAAGATCCGTTTCAGATATACAGTACACAAATTTGTTCATATTGACTTCTAAATCAAATTTTATTCTGTTAGTTCAGATTTATAATATTGTGCTATTTTACTCTATTTTATATATTTAAAACAAGATTTTTAAAAGTGTTCCTTTTCCTTTTCACACGGCCGAAACCGAAACAGAAAGAGATATTTGGCGGCGCTGAATTAAAAATAAATAAATAATTCACACAACAAAGATATTTGTATTATCTATCACCACCTTTTTAAACCTCGTTCCTTGTCTTAAAAAAAAACATCTCGAAAAATCTGTCTTTCTCTCTCTCTCTCTCTCTCTCTCTCTCTCTCTGTTCTTGTTCTCTCTCTACAGAGTTTTCTTTCCCTCTAAGCAAGCTTTAAGTTTCAGTTGCCTAAAAACCCTCTTTCAATTGCTGGGTTTATAAGCAAAGCTTTAAGTTTCAGAGGAGGATTAGAAAGAGGGATTTTTATGTGTGCCATAAAAGTGGCCAATCAGGAAGATAACGTCGGCAAAAAAGCCGAGTCTACCAATCGGGAAGATGATCATCGGGCGTTATCGGAAATCGATCAATGGCTTTACTTATTCGCCGCGGAAGACGACCACCTCCACCGTGATAACGCCCTCACGCCTCCGTCGTCTCTTATGTCTAGTTTGAGCAAAGAGATGGAGATGTCTGCAATTGTCTCTGCTTTGACACATGTCGTCGCCGGAAGTGTTCCTCCTCCTCCTCCTCAATACGGTGGCGGTGGAGAAGGGACTTCCAATTCCTCTTCTTCCTCTGGTCAGAAAAGGAGGAGAGAGGTCGAGGAAGGTGGTGGCAGTCAAGTACTCAAGGCAGCTAATACTTTGACGGTTGATCAATATTTCTCCGGCGGCAGTTCTAGTTCGAAAGGTAATTATTTTTGGGTCTATAACACACGCTTCTACATTATTAGTACAAAACAATATGCTAAAAATATATTCTTAATTTTGTGTAGAGTCGTTAGTGTTAATTTTGAAAGATCATATTTCATAAAATGTTTTAAATAACATATATGATGTAGCATACTAATATATACATCACAAGTATGAGTCACATCATATTTATATTTCGTACACAAATTCTAGATAGCTGCTCTTTTGTTGTCCTCACGCAATCTACAAAAACAACATAAAGAATAATTATGATTTTATTTGTTTTCGCTACAAATTTCATGAGCTCTTTCACAAGGCATGACTCATTTTTTTTCACAAGAAGACTATTGGAGATCTCAATTAAATTTCTTATATTGAAAAACTAATGCATATATATCATTTTTGTCAAATATTTTGGTTTTTTTCTTTCAACAATTAAGGTAAAGTTATATATTTCTTAAAAATTACAACAACTTTAAATTTCAAAAAGAGAGAACAAAATAGTAATTAATGTAAGGATGTATATAAATAACGGACAAAAGACAAATAAATATTAATAATAACGAAAGTGTGTACTTGATTATCCTAAGACATATAATTTAGAATTTTTATAAAAAGGTTTGGATATTTAATTAACAAAATGATGATGATGATATGCCAAAAGAATCTATCTCCCCTCCATTTGCCTCAAGAGTCGTTTTCCACTTGATTTTTTTCTTCTACTTGTTCATTGCTCTTTGTTGCCCATTTGGCCTCGTCACTTTCTTTCTCATGATCACTAACACTCTTTCAAAAAATATATTTTTTTTTTGTCTCTATGTAGTATCTTTATTCGAGACATTCAAGTTTCAATTCCTTTGAAATGTAAAAAAAGTGTGAAATAATTATATATCTTTTTTGTTCTGTTTGTTTGTTTGCAGTGAGGGAAGCTTCGAGCAACATGTCAGGTTCAGGCCCAACATATGAGTACACAACCACAACAAATGCTAATACCGAAACGTTGCCGTTGATTGGGGACCAACCTCGAAGAAGATACAGAGGAGTGAGACAAAGACCGTGGGGAAAATGGGCGGCTGAGATTCGAGATCCATTCAAAGCGGCTAGAGTTTGGCTCGGTACGTTCGACAATGCTGAATCAGCTGCAAGAGCTTACGACGAAGCTGCACTTCGGTTTAGAGGCAACAAAGCCAAACTCAACTTCCCTGAAAACGTTAAACTCGTTAGACCCGCTTCAACCGCCTCGAACGCTGCAACACAATCTCTGCCGCAAACCGCTGCTCAGAGACCGACCCAGTTAAGGAACTCGGGTTCTACAAGTGCCCTTTTGCCCATAAGACCTGCTTCGGAGCAAATCGTTCATTCTCAGCCGTTGATGCAATCCTACAACATGAGTTACTCAGAGATGGCTCGCCAACAACAACAGTTTCAGCAACATCATCATCAACAATCTATGGATTTATACGATCAAATGTCGTTTCCGTTGCGTTTTGGTCACACGGGAGGTTCGACAATGCAATCCACGTCATCATCTTCGTCTCATTCTCTTCATACGTTTTCTCCGGCAGCGAATCAGCCGCCGCCGGATCCAGCTAGCGAAACCGGTCATCTCCACGATCTACAATGGTTACCAGACAAGACAAGTAATAATAACAATAGTCCATCCTCCTGATGGAATTGCTTCATTTATTTTTTCTTTTACTATATACTATATATATAGTTATAGAGAAGAAAGAAAAAAACTGATAAATTATTATATGGTTTAGGTTTTGTATTGCTTCCTTACTTCCTTGCATGTTTTGTTTTTCAATATTTATCATATTTTTGCATAATAATTCGTTGTAAAATATAACAAAAATTTAGAGACAACAGGAAGAAGAGTTTTTTTATAATCTTAAAAGGTTTCCTAAAGATCACACACAAAAGAAAAATTCTAATGTATGTGAACCAAACAAAGAAACAAAACTCAAATGAAGAATTTTAGGACAATGACAACAACCTGAGAGATTCGGTTCTTTCCGCTGCGGTGTGTGTGTGGCTAAACCGGTTTATCAAGCTCTTTGTGCAGCTTTATGAACCATAGTTTCTTTGTGAATTTGATGACAACTCTTCTCAACAAGATCTAAAAGCTTCTCCAAGTTTGTTGCCCATGAGTTGAGAATTTCGTTGCTGTCTTTAACGATCTGGAAGCAGATTATTCCTGATGGTCTATCGATTTTGCCTATCAAGGCTTTTGACACAACCATCTCAGATATATGCTTCTCTGCTTCCTGAAATATAAACCAATAGGAAGTGATTTATACATATGACTGGTTACAAATAGATTGTTGTTTAAACTCATATTTACCTCAATGGTCAGGCATAAGAGTTCTGCAAGTCTCTTTAATGTAATCCTTGAGTAATACTTCGAGACAACGATAATATTCTGCAGAAGATGTGAAGAATTAGTGGAATTTCAGGCAACGCAAACAAAGAGATAACATAAATTAGAGCTCAAAGAGTCTTTACGTGTTCGATTATTCTTAGTTTGAGATCTTCACCAGCTTTGTCACCCAAGGAGCCTCCAATCATGCTTTTCTCTTTCTCAAACTCGCCCTTGTATTTATTCCAGAGAGATGTCCACTGAATCACCTCCATTGTGACAATCTGTTTTAGAAGCATCCTGCAGCAGAATAAAACACAAGGATTGAGAACTATCTAAAACGGAGAAGAGAGGAAACCAAAAAACTTATATCAAGACAGAGAGAATTACTTGAAATCAGGAATTTCTGATAAATTCTTATCTTCCAAGGTTGCATTAAGCAGGCTCGATTGCATCGGATCATGTGGTGCCAAGACCAAGAACCAGCATATCTTCCTCAGAACCTATGTTGAAAATATCAGGACAAAAAGTTAATCCAAGCTTACTATAGAATGTAGACTACCGAGTATCCAAACAACGATGTGAGACTTACTGGAATCCATTGTTCTGGGTTTTCCTTTACTGAAGGGATATCATATATGGCCTTGTAGCTACGGCATATCTCAAGGTACTCATTGTTGTGAGAATAATACCTACACGATAGAATTATATGTTTGCTAATTAAGATCACACAACTACAGACATCAAAATATATCGAAATTCAGAGGAAATATATAAGCTTGGTGAAGAATGTGTTAGACCAAACAAGGCCTTACCGAATCATTAGTTCATAGTAAATTCGCTTTAGCTCCAACAATGTTGGTATATCATCTGGAGCCTCCTCTACAATGTTTTCACCTTCCTTAGGTTTCTTTTTATCTTTCGTGGTATCTGCATTAAATACTCTTGGATTGATCTTCCTAGATAAGATTTGTGCACGGACAAAATCTTGTCGATCCAAGCACAAGCGGACCTTCAGAAGGTTAGATCACCAATAATTAGCACCACAAGATACAACCAAAAGCATAGCTAGGGATTATGAAAAGATAACAGAAGGTCTTACTTGTTCAAGGATGAATGCAATCTTCTCAGTTTTTGCCATAGCACCGAATGTCTCCACCTATATTGTTCACAATCAAATCTCAGGGACTAACTAAAAAAACAATTTCGAGGAAATTTTGAAGCTAAAGGCAGAAATGCTTACAGCAACTTCTTGCATAAGATCTGCTGCTTCGGCAATCAGACACTGGTCTTCCTTAATCTTTGCAAGCTTCTTGGTCAAACGAGCTCTCTCGATTTCAACATATATCTAGAAAAACACAAGCTTTAACAGGATGATAAAGATTAGGGGAAAAGAAAACAACACCACCATAGTCTTTGTTCATCCTCACCTTTCCAGCAGATACATTGTTTAGGTTCTTAATAAGCTCAATCCGAGTTTCTATATCTGGTGTCTGATCAATATACTGCATTGCTTGTTGCACCATTGATTGTACAGCCTGCAAACGAAGAGACCTTTCCACTTTAATATTATAGTCTTAAGGCACTCAAATCCATCGAATATCCGTGAGCAGAAATCGAAAGTAGTAACCTGCTTAAGCTGACCACGTTTCTTCGACAGATGCAAAATCTGCTCGTTCAGAAGCTTCCAGTCTTTAGCTTCGAAACAAAGCTTCAGAATCTCGGTAGCGGCTTTCCTCGTTCCGGCGACATTTTCCGCGAGCCTCATCTGCTTCTCTTCGTTCAGAAGACGATCTATCGACGCTTCGAGATGCCCTCTTTCTTCCTGCAATCAGCACGACAACGAATTTGACACCTAAATTCGAACCGAGAGAAAAGTTGAAAACAGATCTGCAAAATCGGAGACTTGCCATCGCTAAACGCCGGGAATCAATACTCCGAGAGAGCAAGAGGTAGGTCAAACTTCCGGTGACGAAACAGATTATTAACTTCAAAATATCCAGAGAGAGAGAGAGAGAGAGAGGAAATCGAGAGCCAACCCTTGAACAAGACAACTCTTGGGCCGATAATACGTTTTATTTAAATGGGCCACTTAGGTAACATTTGTATTTTGTAAAACTATTGGGTACATATGTAATAGTTATCGGGATGTTAAAAAAAAAAAAAAAAAAGGCTTTTGGCTCATTAATTCTCAAGTAGAACTATATGAATACTCGTGTTTATAGAATGTTTAAGACAAAGACAATTGTTTGTGGAATAATCTATGCGATGATTTTCTTTCTACCAATTACGTTCCCTCAATGAATTGAATTCTGACCATGATTGTCGAAAAATGTTTTCCGATCTTGTTCTCAAACATTTATCTGGTTATTGTCTAATCATTTTCAGAAAAGTTTGTTGACTTGTTTTGTTTAGCATTATTATGACATACGTAATACACATAGTGACTATGGCGTTTCGCGTCCCACTTTTGGTGTGCGGAAAAGTATTGAAGGTAACTTCTTTTTTATTTTGGTCGAAAAGTATTTAAGGTAACTTAAATCGTTGAATTCCGGATATAAGGTGATCTCTCGTGAATTCCAATTTTTTTACGTGTAAACGGATATGAATATTATGTTTATTACAATGCATACTTCCATTAGGAGGATGTATAGTTTTCTTTCATCATTATATGATGAATTGATCGATTCTAACTATTTACAACACATACGATCATAATGAATAGTTCCACGGACAATCCCACGAAGATGATATTAAACTTAACAGAAGATATTAGAGGTTTCTATATACAAATTAAAATATATATCCATTGACATTTATTCACAAACAGAAACCCATGATGCAATCCATACATAACACACACACAAACTATAATTATTATTATTTTTTTGCTAAGAACACAAACTATAATTATTATATAAAATCGTTTTCTCTCGTGATAAAGCTGTACACATGCATACAAACTCGATCATATTTATATGTTCATATGTAAAATAGTTTACATTCTCAATACTTGATAGTAATATCTGTTGAATAGATCATATATAAATCTCGGGATATCTTAGCACAATCTCTAGATACCTCACAAGAAATTGATCATATGTGTTCATTAATTAGCGATTGTGTATCGGTCTTTTCTTGTTCGCGCTATTATAATCCATATCCACCAATCCATCACCATCACTTCCTCCTCCTTCTTGCCTTGAATTCCGACTCTCTTGATCCTTCTCCACAACCAATAGCGTTCTATTCCTCACGATTGCTCGTAAGCTCCGAGCTGATAAAACATTTTTTTTTACTTTGTCAGAAACTATTTCCTTTAATTGAAAGTATACTTTAGTATTGAACAAAAAAAAAAACTTCATTCAAGTTTATGTGTATAAAATCTTGATGGCTACTTGACATGATATAACCATAAACTCCCTATATGTATTTTGTGTGTCTATTAGCTATAAATTTACCTTGAGCAGGAGCAGAAATGAAGAGGATGAGAAGAAGTGCCAGGAGGAGAGACTTGTGGGAAACCCTAATTGCCATTTTTGGAAGAGACTCTTTTTATTTTTCTTTGGCTATATGTCTACCTTATTGAACCTTTTTGTGTTTATATATACGCGAGAGATGAATGATTCTATGATGAGCTTATGGTCCCAATTTTTATATCAGAATTGAAGATCGTTTTGGAAGTTATTGGGACACATGGGTCTAAGGATTTGACGTCGATATTTCTCTGTCTTCTCACATTAACATAATTCTATCCCCACAAAATTAAATGTTCTTGTTTGCAACCAAAAATAGACTTAAATGATGATAATTTATGCAATCACTTTTTTGAATGAGAAATAGAATTTCGGTTACAAAATGCTTAATTTCAGAACTGATGCACATACCTTAACCAAGTTTTGTCCAGAATCAAACACATCTTACCTTTTAAGTGACTTTTGTGGTTGGTTAGTTGATTTTATGAATCTTTCTCTTTTTAAAACTTTTTATTCTCTCGATTTCTCAAAATTATCAAATTCTAAATCAAACTTCTCTCTACAATAATTTTTTTTTATATACAGGATTAAGAGAAATAATTGCAAGAGGTAATGAGTGGAGTAATAACCAAACAAGTTCGGTATATTGTCATTTGTCAAATCATGGGTGCAAACCGATCTTAAACCAACAGTTTAGTTATACTTATACCAGCTACGTTCAATAAATTGATATAAACCATCCAAATTCCATTACCACATTTTAGTGCTGAATTTCACCGGTGAGATCAAATTCGAGGAGATCGAGTGGTCCTTTGATCATATGGAGATATTAAAATTGTGGTCCTTTAAAAGGAATACGATTTATCAGAACATCGAAAACAAATGATTTATGTGCAAGTCAATGTATGCATAGAATAATAACCTAAATTTTACATCCAATATTTTTATACATACACATATACATGTTTTTTTATTTTATTTTTAATCGATTCATTGTGTTGTCAATAAATGAGAATTGATGGGGGGGAAATATATCATACATGTTTTACGTAGTCAAACCGTGGACGATGAGAGATATTAGTACGTAATATCATATCGAGAGAGGAGTGTACGTAAGAGATCTATTCTTACATGTTATATATATACAAACTTAAAAACTGTAAACCATTTTATTCGTTATCAATTGATTTTGGAAGTTGAGTTCATTTCAAAGATAATATCAAATACAAATACACAAAAATTTCTCTAGAATGAGGTATATAAAGTTTCATTTAGCCAATATAATCAATGGGAATGAATCTCGTTGATAACGTGAAATTTACCTGATTCTAAAAGGAAAATTTTGATAACAAAATAAAATAAATATTGGACCACATTAGAGATGTAGATTGGAGTGAGGGGTCGGGGACATGTTAGAGAGAGAGTGTTTAAATATGGCAAAAACCAAAAAGGACGTAAAGTTTGTAGAGTCATGTGTTTCCCAATTAGCCATTCATTATTACTATTCAATTTCTTCAACTATATAAAATTCCGACATGATAGTTGGTCTACTCTCTTTTTCCTAATTTTATTTTAAAAAACGATCATCCAAATTTTGATTTTTTATTGTTATTATAATTCCACGTGAATGAAATATGATACATAATTTTATATTTCACTCACTAAAATTATTAATTTGCTAGATCCAAATTCTAATGTGTTAGTCGAAGAAAATTTGATCGATGAGATGTATCGACTTATTAGTTTGAACTTTTTTGATATTATTATTTGTGGACCTAATTATTTAAAAACTCTCGGTGACAAGTTGTTTCTAAGACTTTTTAATTTTAGGAAGATTTGGTTTAATATTCTAAAAAATATATATCTTTTGAAAACTAACCGATCTTTAATTTTTTTTGAAATCCAACTTTTTTGGCATTTAAAATTATCAAAATATTCAAAAAAATCAAATATATGAATTTTCTTAAATTCTATTTCTTTATTTTTGATTAATTTAAAAAATGAATAAAATATGGATGTAAAAAATATCGATCATATCTAGATTTTGTGCGTGGAAACTTAAAAAAACAATTCAATAACAAAGCAGTTTGTATGAACTTACGGTTTCACAAACGTGTTTTTGTATAATTTTGTTGTACGATGATGATGTATATATAGAGTTTGAGTATGTTAATGATAAATATAATATAATAATAGATTTATGTATATCTAATAAAATTGTTTATATCTAATATGAATTTTAATTAAAATAATTTATTTTGTTCTTTCGAAATATATATATATATATATAAATAAATTGTTGAATATTTATTTTATAATATATATTTATTATGAAAAAGAAAAAAAGAAAAATTATTGTATTTGTATATGCTCAAAATTCCATGATAGATATAATTTTTTACCTAATAAAAAGTTAATTTTCAACGATTTTTAAAAAGGAGTTAGTTTTCAAAATATAAAATAATTTTGGGATATTAAATCAAATTTCCTCTAAGTTTAATCCGTTCCATATGATTAGCTGCATGTGTTGACTAAAGTTTTACGTTTGACTAAATCGTCAAAAAACAAGATTCCAGAAAATAGAAATCAACCAAAATGTCATGTACAAAGAACCAGTGACAATCTCTAGACAACACCTGCTGATGAATGTTTTGTTAGAACAGAGAAAGTCCCGAGGAAGAAGCGTGTTTCTGTAAATTTTGTTTTTATCTATCCCCAAGAGATTTTCAAAGAACTTCTCAGGTTCACATAGAAACACGTAGCTCGCCGGAGATCGACATCAAAGCAATGTTTTTGCAGACAAGTTGAACAGAAGAGAGGGACCATGAGAGCACATGTAAGGTTTGGTCCCATTTTGATAATCAGTCTTTGTCTATCTTTCATCACTAAGTCTACATTTAAGTCTTGAGAGCTTAGACAAGACATGAAATGATCATATCGCATCTCAACAAAATCGCTATCAGAGATTTTATCTATCTATCTTTAGGGGTCAATTTCAAATCCCTCCAATGTCTTTCAAAGATTAATAATTTTTTTGTGTATTACATGAGACAATACTTTACCATAACAATGGTAATACAATACTTTAACATAACAATTGAGACTTTACAATGGGATTTTTTTTGTTTTCATTGTAGCCAAATGAAACAAGATTTCAGTAAGATAACTCCGGACCTGTAGAGTTTGGATTGCGGTTACCAGACTCAGCCTCACACAAGTTGAATTCCTGAAGGGTTCTTCGAACCGGACTTGAGAGACCATTTGGTGGAATCAAGACTTTCTCTAGGTTATAATCATAGTGTTGTGCTACGTGACTTGAAGGAACGTGAGCTGCCGAAGTATTTACGTTTGGTGGAGCGAATTGGTGCTGATGAAACTCTTGCATGGGGAGTGGTATCGATGTCTCCTCAGGCTCATATTCAAGCTCATTCTGCATAAATATTTTAAAAGAGGAAACAAGAATAACTTTCAGATCAAAATTCAAGATCTTTGGACTTGTATGCGAAGCTAATCACACAAGGGCAGATTCATGAGCGATATAATCAATCTGAATACCAATTAGGTAGCATGGGCTCCAAGTTCGGGTACAAAGCATAATCACAAACCAGATCGTGTTTCAAAAGAAAGAACCTGCAAGTAGGTAGTAATATCATCTGTCGATACTCTAGTTCCTTCTTCTTCTTGTCTCACAATCCACTGGTAAAGTTTCTCCTGTTAAAAGAAAAAAACTCAAATTCACTGGAACAATTTAAAAAAGCTAAAAACCTCAAGATATATGACTGTAAACAAGAACACTACAAACATCCTGAAACCTTATTGAATCAAGCCAACAACACAGTAACACCAAAAGGGAATAGCGATCCCAAGTTAATGAAACTAGTTGTTCAAATACCTTGCCTGAGTAAGGTACTTCAAGATCAAGATCAAAACTCAAAAGGTCACAACTTTGTACCAGTAAGACTGCTTAGCTTTATATCCACACTAGCTTCATCGATCAGAACATAAATCCGTGATCGATACCAATTCACAAAGAAAAAACAGAGTTTGCCTCTCCTCCAAAGATTCATTTACGAAAATCAATCAGACGTAAAGCAAACCAATACCACCATGGATAGCAGGGCAAAAAAAAGTTCTCAACTTGACCCAATGCAACACAAGAATCAAGATTGAATTTCAGTATATAATACCTCAACAATCTTATTAAGAATTCCAATCATAAGCCATCATTTACGACGACTCAAGCTAATCAAACAACAAAGAAAAGTATTCAACTTTTTGTTTCCCCTGAGAGAGAAGAATCAGACATCTACCACTCCAATCTATCGAACCCAGAAACCAAATTCGAAACGAGAAACAGAACAAGGTTAAAAGGAGAGAACAGACCATTCCGCGACGTTCGCCGGCGAGGAAAGAAACGCGTTGGTGGTTCATGGCATGGGTATAGAGCTGAGATAGCGAATTAGCAGCACCTCGAAATGCGCCGTACATAGTTCGATCGACCTCATCGAGCCGCGAGGCCTCGGATTTTCGCTTCTTCACCATTAGAGTTCGAATGAGGGAATCAAAACCCTAGATTTTCGAGGGTCTTTCAATTTGTAAATTAGGGATTTGAGAATCAAAATTTTGGGTGCGAAAAGGGTAAAGAAGAGAAAGATTGTTGGTGAGGGCTGAGGGGAAGAAGAAGAAGAGAGACTTGTGGCGTTTACTCTGTTAATATTCTGCCACGTGGATTTCATGCTACTTAATGGGCCCTACATATACAGCTCATTTGGGTCCCACTTTAGTCCTGCATCTCAAACAAATTTTTGGAGCTTTTGATCCGTTTGTTGTTTTTTTTTAAGTGTAGAACCAACAACAAATGGATCACATTAAACTTACTAGAATAGAAAAATGTGTAAAAAGCTTAATTGTCTTAGATTTTCCTCAGTTGCAAGAATTTGAGTTTTAAGAAATTATGCACTTTATTATAAGAGGCATATATATATATATATATATATTTCCAATTGATGATCTTTGCAAAAGTGACCTAGACTATGCAAAAATACGAAGAAAAAAATGTTTATTATTATTATTATCTTATCATCACCAAAATTAGATAACTATTAAAAATATGTAAACTTATTTTTAATAGTTATCCAATTTTGGTGATGATAAAATAATAATAATAATTACATATGAGATTTAACACGTAAATTTGGTTGTGGATGATTACATTGAGAACAAACACATTGGTTGAATACACATTGTGTGATAGCACAACCCGGACAATGATTATGATAAGTATTGTCGTTGTTGCAAAACCCTCCACATTGTATCGATACATCTCTCATTTCTCCACTAATTCTTATTTCTCCCTCCAATGCACATATATAATATATACACATAACGGAGTACATATCTCTATGAATTTTGAAAATCTACTAATTTAGAATAACAAGTAACGACTAACCATTGGTTAACAAAAAAATGATTAACAACTAAGAACTGGAATTGACAAATTGCTATTACTCGACGCCCTTACTTCTTTCAAAAGCAAAAATTGATATTTTTACCATCATCTCAATTTGAATTTGATTTATTTTTAGTGTTGGTTACAGAAAAAAATATCATCTAACATTTTCTTTCCTTGGTTTTGTTGTTAACGACAAGCTCTTCGAAAAAAACAAAACAGTTAACTTGCATTTGGACATTAGTTATCAAGTAAATAAAATAACATTTTGAAAAATTGCGATGAAATGAAATTTAAAGTTGGAAGATGGGCTCACATGAAAGGGACAAGAAGAAGGCAAGAAGCACAACTTTCCTGATAAGTATTTAACGGAAAATAAAATAAAAAAATCACTAACTGATTCCAAATTTCCGGAAAAAAACACACCTATATTAACTCGTGATTCTTCCTAAAAATAGAAGTTTATTTTAAGCTAAAACCTCTCACTAACAGCCTCAAAAACATTATTATTACAACAACAACGACCACCCAAAGACACGAAAAAGAAATTCACCGACTGTAAAAGAAAAACACAAAAAAAGAAAAACACATCTTTGTGATCAAACAAACCCAATCTCATTCATCGTCGCCTTCTCAATATGGCCGGAAGAGCAGCGATGCTCGTTAATGTCGGGACGGTTATAATGACCGTTTTGACCCTGGCTAGTTTGGTCGGAGGCTTCGGTGTGAATTGGGGAAACATCGCATCGCACCCGTTGAACCCTGATATTGTTGTTAGGATGCTTAAGGACAATAAGATCAATAAAGTGAAGCTTTTTGACGCCGATTCATGGACGATGAATGCTTTGGCCGGTACGGGCATGGAGGTTATGGTCGGAATCCCTAATAACCTTCTTGAAACTCTAGCCGAAGATTACGGCAATGCCAAAGATTGGGTCAAAGAAAATATCACGGCTTACATGCGTAAGGATGGCGTCAACATCAAGTAACCCTCAAAACTTTTTAAAAACTTTTTTTCCTTTCTAATAATCGATCATATTCGAATATTCGGTCCAACCATATATATTGTCGAAAATTCGTTAGGTGTTAATCGGATTCTGCGACCAGTGATTGTGTCAATTAAAATACGTCTAGACAATTACTTAAACCAATTAATCATTTTTTTGTTATCGAATTGATTAAAAAATGCGGATTTGAGACCATTTCCTCTGTTTAGGTGATTGACGTCTTGACCGCTTAGGATCAAACTAATTCATTCATATGATTGCCATTCATAGGTACGTGGCCGTGGGTAACGAGCCGTTCTTGTCAGCATACAACGGATCGTTCTTGAAAACAACATTTCCAGCGTTAAAGAACATTCACAGGGCGTTAAAAGAAGCTGGACACACCGATAAAATGAAAGCCACGATCCCACAAAACGCTGAAGTTTACCAATCAGCCAACGATAAGCCATCAGAAGGTGATTTCCGCAGCGACGTAAAGCAAACAATGCTCGACATCGTTAACTTCTTCAAAGATAACGGTTTACCTTTCACCGTCAACATTTACCCTTTCCTTAGTCTTTACCTAAACGAACATTTTCCCGTCGAATACGCTTTTTTCGACGGTAATGGTCAGACGATTCCTGATAATGGAAAGAATTACGATAACGTGTTTGATGCGAATTACGACACGCTAGTTTACGCGTTGAGGAAAGCTGGGATTAAAGATATGAAGATTGTCGTTGGGGAGGTAACTTGATATGCAAGTTATTGGTTATTAGGTATAGGGATCTCAAGAATGTTTAAATCATTTATTGAAGTTGGTTGAAAATGTTTTTTATAGGTTGGATGGCCAACGGATGGTCATAAATATGCGACGCCGAAGCTAGCTGAGAAATTCTATGCAGGGCTTATGAAAAGACTTGCTGAGGATCGTGGGACTCCTTTGAGACCTGAAAGATTAGAAGTTTATCTCTTCGGTTTCCTCGACGAAGACATGAAGAGTATTCTTCCTGGACCCTTCGAGAGACATTGGGGAATCTTTAGGTAAATACTTTTCTCTTCATATCAAAAACAAGATATTCTTTTAACAAAATTACTTTTAAAACGCTAATTTGTGATTATATTGTAAAAATTATGTTTAGATATGATGTTTTCGGCCGTATTCCTATCATTTTTATGTTCTACTATATATATCTGACAGTCTCGTTATTTCTAACAGATACGATGGGACACCAAAGTTTATGCTAGATTTCACGGGACAAGGACGCAAGATCGTGCCCGTGGCAGCGAAAGGTGTGCAATACTACGAAAAACAATGGTGCGTGGTGAACAAAGACACGATCAATCTAGATGAGGTTGGTCCGGACCTAGACTACGCGTGTTACCACGGTGACTGCACCGCGATGGAGGGCGGGTCAACATGTAGTAAGCTAGACAAAATCCAAAACATATCATACGCATTTAACATGTATTACCAGATTCAGGGCCAAGACGTTAGGGCTTGTGATTTCAAAGGAGCAGCTATGATTACTAAGAACAATGCATCAGTGGGAAGTTGCTTGTTCCCTGTTCAGATCGTTAGTGGAAGTGACGATTTCAGGATCAGCTTTGTATTCGGAAGATTCATTGTCGTCGGGCTTGTTCTTCTTGGATTAGTCACGGCTATCTAATGTTTTTGTTCTTTTGGTGAATTGGTTATATACGGTTAACTGTTATTTGTTGTTCGTTTAATAACATTTGAGTTAGTTGGTTTCTATGTGTTTTACAAATCGTATACTTACTACTTGTAATTTATAGAGTTATTTTTTCCATTTGAATTTGAATTTTGATTGATCTGTATATATATTCATTATTATATATATACACTCAATTAATAGTGTTCAATTATATCGTCGTTTCACAAATTTCATAATATTCTTTGATTTCACTGTTACATACTATTAAATAGATTCTCACACCCATTAACGTTTTAGATTGAAATATTATTTTGCAGGCTTTGTGACATCCAATGGAAAGACATGGACATGACGATAAATGTGGGTTGGTGAGAGTACTTAATGCTATTTCAAAATAAGGATGTCTATATATGCCCCAGTGCTTTCATATTTTCAATGTTTACTCTTTTTTGTTTTTAATAATTTGTTTTTATACATTAACAACTTGAGTTATACATACATGCTCACATAATCAAATTTTCTATAAGTCTAGACTGCTTTAAAAAATAGTAAATGTAAAACCGAACAGTTTGCGCAGTTTAAATTATTAATATACCGATTGGAAGCGAATGAGTCTGTAGAACAATACTGATTAGAAGAAATCTATGATAATTTCTAATTTATTTATACACAAATATATTCATTCTTGTACGAAATGATAAGTTATGATAATTGTGTAGTCATATCACTGCCAGAATTAATGTAATGAATGCTGCTTGCTGCTGACCATTCTATTTCTTCTCTCCTTATTCCTCTTTACTTCTTCTCCTACTTTTAGTTAATTCTCTTAGGTCTTAACAATAAAAGCTAAGAGATAGAGAGAGAAGAAGAAGAAAAAGTAATCAAGATTTGAGAGAGAACTTCATCAAGCTGATCTATTTTAATTTTTTTTTAATATATAATATGGTGATTTTGTCTTCACGATATGCAATGAAACGAGATGTTGTAATCATTGTAATATTTACAATCTTAGTTTTAATCATTTTGTCGCGTTCAAGTTCGATCCAAGCTGGAAGATTCATCGCTACAAAAAGAAAACATAATTTGAGCGTTGCTCGATTACAATATTACAAGAATCATCACCAGTTTGTGATGACGGAGATGTCAATGTTTAATAAATTCAGACGAAGATCGTCTAAAGTTCGGAGAAAGATCGACGGCAACGAAGAAGAAGAAGAAGAGAAGCGATTTATCCCCGCAGGTCCAAATCCTTTGCACAACAGGTAGATTAATAAACTGTTAGTTTGATTTTCAGATTAGTATTTGTTTTAAAGAGAAAGGCATTTTCTGCAATATATTTTTTCAACTTTCATTCCCCGTTAGACTTTTTAATTCGGTTGGGTTGGAAAATCTCGTATTTGTGACTTGAATTTTGCTGGACCATTATGGCGAGAACAAATCATGGAGTTGAAAAAAAATGTCGTTACATTTTTTGATGACAAAAAAAAAGAGTCAACTAACTTAACTCGAACTGATCTATTTTATTTTTGTTGAGATGAAAAATTTAATCCGAGTTCTAACAAAATAGTTTAAAGTTAGTATGAATCCGAGTATCGGACTATTGAAAAATAAAATAAGAAATAAATCAAACAAAAAATATATTGGATTAGAAAATACCTTTTTAAAGCCGATTTCTGTTACTCATAAACCAAAGATAACCATTTGATATATTAGATTTAAGTTAAATCATTTAACAGCTGATTGTAACCGGGTTTTAAATAATATTTATGTTTTACAATTATTTGTTTGGTTTCATAAAAATTGATATTTTTCAAATCTCTGTACAACTATAATATGTATGAATTTTCATGTTTAATTAGCATCGCATAGTATTTATATAACAAATTAATTATGAAAACATATCAGCCGTTTTTACTAATTTATTAACTTGTATAGAAATATTCAAAACCTCTAATACAAAAATCGGACTAAATAACAAAATTATAAGTCGTAAACGCTAAGTTTAATTCAGCATTTTTGTGTTGTATTTTTCTAGCATAAAGAAGGATGCATTCCTTTTTTTTTTCTGACATGTTTTAGGCGTTCATAATATTTTAACATATCTCCATCGCTTCCAAAGCAATACATAAAAAGATAAAGGTAAAACGATCTATTTTTCCACGAACTATTGCCATATATCTCTAAATATCTATTGAACTATGCCCTCTGTATATCTCTCCACGAAATGAAAGTTAAAGACGTAAATTCCCACGAAAACAAACTTCGAAGTTTAAATCCACACAGAACAAAAGTTCAAAACTAAAATTCCCATAAAACTCAGTTTAAATTGGTTTACTATTTTCTAATTAAACATAAACCATATAAAATCGATCCTAAACCGGTTTAAAATCCAACTACAATTAAATCCGATCCCAACCAGAAAAACAAATAATTTTATTTCATTTTATTTATTTCTTTATTATAACAATAATTAAAAAAACAAAAAATCTGAATAAATTTTTTTGTTCCTTCTCCGGCGAAGAAAAACCACCATCGCATATGCCGCTAAGGAAGCCTCCGATTCAGATTCTGGATCCCAGACTGAGACCGATCGATTCCGACTCTGAAACCGAATAACCTTTGAATCCTCAAGGATCTGGAAAATCCGTCGACGTAACCGTCTCAGCCTCCGCTGCGAAGCCCATGAAGAAGGAGGAGGCTCAGCCGTATGTTATTTTAGATTCTCCAGCGGTGAAATCGAGAACGAAGCGGCCGAGTGAAGGGACTTCAAGGGAGTCGAATTCTCTTCAACTTTTTTGAAAACCACGCTTCTAGATGTGAAGACGGTGACGGAGGAGAAGATCGTAATTCCAATGAAAACCACGCTCAACCGCCTGAAACGCGACTTCGAATTGATCGCAAGGAATCGCCTTGATACACGACTCAGAGATTAGATCCGGGCATCGGAGCGGGAGATATATCGATCCGGGCATCGGAGCGGGGATTTAAGCCTCAAACTTTGTTTTCGGGGATTTATGTCTTTAATTTTTATTTCCTGGGTAAATATACAGAAGGCATAATTTAATGGAGATCTGGAGAAATATTGCAATAGTTCGTGGATAAATAGATCGGTTTTCCAAAGATATATGAAAATGTTCAAAAAAAAAAAATACATAAAAAGATATTACATATTCTATAATTCTTTTTTTTTTAAGTTTTACCCCCACAGAATGGTTTCTCTAAATTTGAACCCCACACTAGCTCATTCCTTCACCTTTGATCAGCCTCCCATCCGTTTCAGTCTTCGAGTTTATATTTTAGGTTTTTATCTTCATAAACTTACACTAGTCAAAGTTAAACACTATCTGATCTCAGCGTTAGAGGAAAACACTATATGATTAATTAAGTCACATGTATCTTCTTATAACAAAGATTATTATTTTTGTTTTTTATCTGTTAATTATTATTTTTGTTTTCACACAATAAATATGAAAGAGCAATTATAATTGTGGTTACAAGTGGCACCAAGAAATTTCGTCTTACTTTCAAGACAAGGTTAGAAGACCACTTTGAATCGTTGACTGAGGAATATATATGTATGTCAGTGGGTGTAAGTAAAGTAATAGATTCCTGATACATTGCTAAGTGCCAGAAATTTTGGAAGGAAATAAAACAAATAATTAGAAAGAAAAAAATAATATAATTTTCTGTGGACAATAAGAAACTATATCATAGTTAGGCTACCTATCAAAATTGGAGTATATTTTTAAGATTTTGAAAACATATTTTATACTGATTTATAGAACTAATTATGGTAAAACTGGATCAGATTTAGTCAAATACAAGTATCTTTTTACATTTTAACAGTGAATCCACATATTGATCTGCATAAAAAGATCAGGCGGGATAACCAAAGTTGGTGTTTTTAATAGATTTTGCTAACAATTTGCTAAAGTTCGGCCAAACAAAAACGATAAAAGTTGATCACATGCAGACTTGGTTTGGCACAAATACTTATACTTATCCCGTACTTGTTATTTGTTCCGTATTTATTTTGAAAAAAATAAGTACTCAGTTGTTATCAAGTCAAGTAACAAGTAACAATAATTTATTATTTGCAAGTACGGTTTAAGTATTAAGTCCTAAAAAAAAATCCATTACCCAGCTTGTATTACATGTTACTTATTTTGCTATGAAGGTTTCATTATTTGATTTTAAATATTAAGGGTTTCTGACATTTTTTAACCTTATAATTGATATGAAAAATGTTTAAACTATACCCATGCTTAAATTTTTTAAAAACCAATCGATATAGAACCTAATGTCCAACTACCAATTAAAATAAAAATCTCACATTGGTTACAAATTAAAAAAAGGAAAAAAAATTTTGGCTATAAATAGAAGAATCATTTCTAAATTTCGAATGGACTTCAAAATATATGAATGAGCTTCGAATAATTGGGCTTAATCGCATAGAGTTTTGTTTCAATTAGTAAATATCAAGTCGGGTTAAGTAATTTGTAAGTATGTAAAATTTAGGTGGGTACTTGAAATATCAAGTATTTAATTTTTGCAGGTCAAATACAAATACTAAATATAAGATACTTGATTAGGGCGGGTCAAATATTAAGTATAGCTAAAATGGCAAGTCCCCTATACAGTATCTCTAAAAAGTATAATTACATTTTCAGAATTAAAATATGTAAAATCTTAGTGTAGACTGTAAAGTACAGAAAGTCAACATACAACTTAAATTCGCAGCCGTCGATCTAAAAACCAAAATTCAAATATACCCACGTTAACGAGCAGTAACGCTAACGTAGACGATAATAGCTCTATATGCAAATCTTACGTTACTTTAAGTGGAAGCTCACTTTTCACCACCACTAAATCGTCCGTCCATACGTCATTACGATGACGTCATCGTCCTCTGCTTTCACACGTGGCGTTGAAGCACCTTCCTAGTATCTACCCTGAAATTGCTTGTCATAAGTAGTAAATGTTTTTATTGATCTTATCTCTTAATTATCTTCTTTACAAAATTAAACACTTCGTACACAATCAAATATATATATATATATATTTATTTATATATAAATAAAAGACCATCATTAATCTCTTTGTCTCCCCTTCTTCACTTGCTCTACTAGTTCTTAGATGCTTTAAGATCTCTCTCTCAATTTTTTTGTAAAAGAAGAGAAAAATGAATATCTCTCAAAGCCCTAGCCCTAATTTCACGTTCCTCTCCGATGAAAACTTTACTAATCCTTTTATGGATAATTTCGATTTCTCCAATTTGATGTTCGATGTTGATGAAGGAGGCGACAATGGATTAATCCAGGAGGAAACTTCATCTCCGACAAGCATCGTTTCGTCGGAGACATTTACCGGTGAAAGCGGCGGATCCGGCAGCGCAATAGCGACGTTGAGTAAAAAGGAATCAACGTGAGTTTTAGTTAATATTTTGTTGGCTAGATTCTTAAACAAACATTATTAATTATATTATTATATACTGATTTTTTTCTTTTTAAATAGTTTCGATTGCAAAAATAGGGGAAGTAAAGATGGTGAGACGAAGGAGATGGGTCATAGAGTTGCATTTAGAACGAGATCAAAGATTGATGTGATGGATGATGGTTATAAATGGAGGAAGTATGGGAAGAAATCTGTCAAGAACAACATTAACAAGAGGTAATCAATTAATTAGTCATTTCATTTAATTGTTGGTTTGTTATATCGTAATTTTTTTTTTTTTAGATTAACATATGGTTGCTTGAGCATTTTCTATAATCATCTTGTAATTCTAATGTTATAGAATAGCCACTAACTAGATCATATAGCCACTAATGGTCCCGTATCATCTACCAACCCACTTGGATTAATTAAAATACAGATTCTATAAGGGATTCCATATGCATGTGTGTATGTTTTTGTTTATATATATATATACATATATAGCTTTCTGATTGATTAGTGCTAAAATGACTAATCCAAGGGTGATAATCATTCATCATATATATCTATTTTGACTCATATATCATATAAGAAGAAACAACAAAAAATCACCCACACATATATTGGATACATATTTTGGAGATCGATCAGTCTCGACTTCGAATTAAGATCCTTCGGTTATATAGTTTATTGGTGGGATATATATATATATATAATATTAATTAAATTTAATAAATGGTGAATGAATGTGAATATGTATATATGTAGGAATTACTACAAATGCTCAAGTGAAGGTTGCATGGTGAAGAAGAGAGTAGAGAGAGATGGTGGAGATGCAGCTTATGTGATTACAACCTATGAAGGAGTCCATAACCACGAGAGTCCCTCACATGTCTATTATAATGACATGGATTTGTCTTATGATCACGATAATTGGAACCAACACTCTCTTCTTCGGTCTATCCAAATATCTCCTCCACCTTGAGATTATTAGATACCTATTATCATTACTATGGGTCTGTTCGTTTGGTTGCCGCAGGAGGCTGCGGCCAGCGGTCAAAAGTTGTTCGTTTACTTGACGCAGTCTCCTGCAGCCAAACGCAGCGTCTGGTCGCAGCGATCTGCGATCGCAATTTTTGGACGCTGGATTTCTCCAGCGTTGCGTTGCGATTAGAGCTACGTCTGCGATTAGAGAGGCCAACCGCGTGGCAGGTAAACGAACAGGTCTACGACCAGTCGCAGCGTCCAGTCACGCGGCAGCTAAACGAACAATATCAACCGCGTCTGATCGCAGCGTTTGGCCGCAAGCCGCAGCCGTCTGCGGCAGGCAAACGAACAGACCCTATATCAATGCATCGCCTTGTGTAATTTTATAGCTATAATTAATAAGGAACTCAATTATTTCGCCGTGATAATTGTTTTGATATATGTATATGGTTACGAAACTGTTTGTACTTATCTAGATATCAATATATTAGTATATAGTTAAACCTTTTCTCAGAATAAAACAAAAGATTAGTGTATAGTTGCGATTTTGCAGTATTACGAAGGAGTCCATTACCACTAGACTGAGAGTATAATTATAAAATATTAAAATGTATGGATGGTTTTTTTGGGATGGTAGACTTAATGGATACAATACACCCATAAAAAATCGAGTTAACGGATACAAATCAACCTACGTATATGTAATTTGTAAGAACTGGTCATATGTTTTGATTAATAATCCACTTGATTAGGTACACTATATATTAATGATTTGATCATCAGTTCGTCACTGACTTCGATATTTTGTGATCCAAAATTTTACTAACTTAACAATTATTAGGTCACAACTTATTATGATTGCATAAATTAACACCGTATCTATACCTGTGGAAGATATTGGGTATGTTCGTTTGCCTGCCGCAGGAGTCTGCAACTACGACTGCGGCTAAACGGTGTTCGTTTACTAGACGCAGCTTTCTGCGACTACGGCTGCGGTTGGACGTTGCGAGTTGCATTCAAAATTTTTGAACGTTGAAAATATTCAGTATTACGTTGCGATCAGTCGCAGCGTGTGGCCGCGCGACTGCTAAATGAACAACAATAGTTGCGACAGTTACGTCTGGCCAAAGGCCACAGGCCGCAGCCGCTTGCGGCCGACAAACGAACATAGCCAATCTTGTATCTCAAGCCTCTCTATCCGTAGCATGTAATCCGAATGACTTGATACTTTTTTGGGGTAAAATGAAGTAATAGACTTAATTAAGTTATTAAAAAAGAGAGTAATAGAATCATCTCAAACGGCCTACAAACGAACATACCCAATCTTGTATCTCAAGCCTTTCTATCCGTAGCATGTAATCTGAATAACTTGATACTTCTTTGGGGTAAAATGAAGTAATAGACTTAATTAAGTTATTAAAAAAGAGAGTAATAGAATCATCTGATGATAATTCATTCTAAGGAATTGAATAAATGTGTGAACCGAAAGTATTCAGGATATTTGAAGTACATGTGTTATGTCTGAGTAATTAAAAATTAATTTATCTCGAATTACTTGATTGTTTTTACTTTTTACCCGTTGCTAAGTAATACCGGAAAGGAAAGCCTGTGTGCGTCAGGTCAACTGTTGCGGTTTAACTGTCATCGATTATTGGTGGTTTAGAATGGATTTTGATCGGTTTGCTTTATGATCCGGTTTTTGCGTAAACAGCAGCGAACCGACTCATCTTCTTCTACCTTTTAACTACTTACGCAGGAAAGGAAGTCGTTTCATTTGTTCTTCTTCCGCCCAAATCTCAAATCTCAAATCTCAAACACATACGAGTATGGATCTCTGATCTCGATCCAGATTCACTTTACTTTTGTATATCTTCGTTTTTGAATTGTGGAACGACTTCGGAAAGAAATTTGTATTCCAGATTTATTCGAGGAAGAAGAAGACGAACCCTACTTGATGATTTTGGTGGAGGAGAGATTTGTCTGGATAAGCTTCATTCTGTTGGTAATTGATCTGAAATCCTCGGTTGCATCCGTAGATCCGCTGCTTCTCTCGATCGATTTTGGTAACCTTTTGTATTGATTTATCGCACTAGAAAGGTGAAGAGTCAGCGTTCCGGGGGATTGTGCTATTGCTTCGGCAATGTCATGGTGATTGAATCATGAACATATTGTATTCCATTGTGAGGAATCAGAGGTTGCTATGAGTGTTTCTGGAAGCTGTTTCTTATGGTTTTGGATTGGAATCGGGACTCTGGAACTTGATTGAACAGTGTTACTTTTACCTAATCTGGTTTTGCTAGTGATTAAGAAAAAAATGAAGTTTTGGAGGGAACGTGAAAGAGAAAATAAAGAGCAGATCTTAGCGCCATTATGTGGGCAGGTTCGAGTATTGGTGGTTGGTGACTCAGGTAATTACAAGTTCTACTTTCATGTAGATTTGTTACATTTCATTACCAGTTATGTGGAACCAAACCAAGTTAGTTGTTTAGAATTCTAAATACTTTTGTAGATTTTGTTGAATTGGCTTTTATAGAATGTTCAAATTGATTGATATACACAGGGAAACTTATGCTATACCTGATCATGTGTGACTCAGGAGGATAGATCCTCTGCATTGAATTGGACCATGTGGTTATATCATTTATTTCAAAACTGAGAGTCTAGTATCTTAAGTGAACACTGTTTTCCTTAGAGTCTGTTACTTACTGTGTATGTTTTTGCTCATGAGTCATGGCAGATGTCAACCTTGTCTTGAGCCCAAAAGTGTGAAAAATTATTCATACTCTGCATCATTGAGTTAATCTTCATCTTTGAATCTCAAATTTTGTTGTTAGGTGTCGGAAAAACATCACTTGTACACCTCATCAACAAAGGTTCTTCTATTGTTCGCCCATCTCAAACGATTGGATGCACAGTTGGTGTCAAGGTAACTTATAACTGTCTCAAATGTTCTCAAAACTGTTTGAGACCCGAAGTTTTGAACCCCTTTATTTTTCTCCGACTTTCCCACTGCGTAGCATATAACTTACGGGAGTCCAGCTAGTTCTTCCAGTAGCATTCAAGGAGACTCAGAGAGAGATTTCTTTGTTGAACTCTGGGATGTATCAGGGCATGAGCGATACAAAGATTGCCGCTCACTGTTCTATTCACAAATCAATGGTCTCTCCTAACTTATATGTCCATGTTGTTCCTCCTTATTGTGTCTGAAACAATGTCATAAAGCGAGAATTAACCTATTGCAGGAGTTATATTTGTTCATGATCTCTCCCAAAGAAGAACAAAAACAAGCTTGCAGAGATGGGCGTCTGAGGTTGCAGCGACTGGAACTTTTTCAGCTCCTCTTCCCTCGGGAGGTCCTGGTGGTCTTCCTGTTCCATACATTGTTGTTGGCAACAAAGCAGATATTGCTGCAAAAGAAGGAACAAAAGGAAGCAGTGGAAATCTTGTTGATGCAGCTCGTCATTGGGTCGAGAAGCAAGGTTTGCTCTCCTCAAGTGAAGAACTTCCTCTATTTGAAAGCTTTCCTGGTAATGGTGGTCTCATAGCGGTAAGTATCCATGTAGACTAATCGATAGTTTCTGTTAATAGTATTTAGTGTTTGTTTTTAATTTATATGATCTGGTGCGGCGGGGTTTCGCACAGGCCGCTAAAGAAACCAGATACGATAAGGAAGCTTTGAACAAATTTTTCCGGATGGTTAGTGCCATTTAAACACACCTTTCTTTCTGGTTACATCTCCAAAGTATCCTTCTTTAATCCGATAAAACCATTTTGTGGTTTTTTACAGTTGATAAGACGAAGATACTTCTCAGACGAACTGCCAGCAGCTTCACCGTGGTCTGTTTCTCCGGTTCCAACCTCATCATCCCAACGGTTAGACGAGATCACAAGTGATGACGATCAATTTTACAAGCGAACAAGGTAACAACAATGCGAAAAGCAAATGTTTTTCTTATCGGGTTTCGTCATTTTTCTTTTAAACTGCGGATTTGGTCTTTGTTGCAGTTTACATGGAGATCCTTACAAGTACAACAACACGTTACCGCCACTGCCACTTCCAGCACAGCGGAACCTAACTCCGCCTCCTACGCTCTATCCGCAGCAACCGGTGTCTACTCCTGATAACTACGCTATCCCGAGATTCTCTCTTTCGAGTGTACAAGAAACAACCAACAATGGCAGTGCCAGATCTAAGCGAATGGATATTAACGTTTGAAATCTCTTATCGTTGGAAGAATACTTTATGAATCTATGGTGCTTTTGGATCTATTATTCTTTTTGATTTTTTTCCATGGGTTTCTTCTTCTTGGTTCTTTCTGGTTGTAGGTGGTAAAGTGTATGTGTAACCCTCTTTGGATTGTTCTTATAGCAAATTCTTTGAATGTTCTTCTTTTGGTTATCATGTATTACTGTTTGAAACGGAATAAAAAAAAGTGACCGATTCCAAATCATTATATTGTTTGTTTGTAGATAAGTTGAATTTGCAATCTATTTTTTTTTCTTTTTTCCGTCTAAACAAAACTTCATTATAGACAATTTTCGATATAATTATTTGTGTCTGTTTCAGTGTAAGAGATTTTTTTTTCCCCCTTGGTCAAGCATTTATATATCAGATTTATACCCAAATTTTGATGTGAAAGAGTTTTATATTCTTTGGTCTACATTACGAAAAACGATTTACAGAAATTTTTTCTTTCTTTTTTTTAACCGCAAGAGAAATTTTGTTTGTTATTAGGTCTATATAAAAATTGGAATATAATTTGAAATACCCCACTCTGTAACGGAGATAGAGAGCTACAGAGTTACGACAGCTTCATAGCACAGAGAGAAGACAACGAAGGTATGTGCCCTCGAATTTCCCTTTCCATGGAACCTTCTTCTAATTGAACCCTCTGGGTTTTGGGTTGCTACAATCAGCTCAAAAAAACCCTAATTTCTCTCTTTCTCGTCGTGCAAAAACCCTAAACCCTGGAAATTGGTGAAATTTCGTGTTTCAGTAACTTGTTAAATCTGTACCATTTGCTCTTCTTAGATTCTTGAATTGATTTCGATTTCGATTTCGATTGATTTCCGTTTATATTTCGAAATTTTACATTGGGTAACTGATTACCATTTGCTACAGATTGGTAACTGATGTTCCTCGGACGAAAGCTTGGATTTTTAAATTTTTGAATCACGAAGATATCAGATTATAATCTTCCTGAAAAAAGACAAGCTTTTCTCTAACTTGTGTGTTCTTTGATTAATTTCTGTAATGCGCAGTGTAAAAGATTTCAGTCGATAACAAGAAAAATGGTGGAAGCGTGGTGGCCACTGTTAGCAGCAGCAGTGCCTGCGCTAATTGCAGGTCAAACATGGAGGATAAAGAAGAGACATGGCGAAGAAGAGAGGATCAAGAGTGCTCGAGGAAGAGAGAAAAGCTCTGATGAAATCTTTGTCTGTGAAAGAGTCTGCACTTCAAAAAGAATGCTGAAAAAAGTTGGAGCTTTCTCTAAAGATCCCATTCCCGACACTTGTGTTACTGTCTGCGGCGTATCTGAGCTCGACGCTTGCTCTGATGCTTGTGCTCGAACCGTCTGCGTTAACCAGCACCAAGTTGCTAATTGGAATGACATATGTCTTAGAAGATGTCAAAGTGAGTGTCTTAAGCTCTCTTCCTCTTCTCGCTCTTCGTGAAATGTTTAGAACCCGAGTCTGAAAGCTATAATTTGATTCCTTTTGTAATGAAAATGGTATTTTAATCTGAAGTTTTATATAACATTATGAGCAATCTTGGTGGATTACATTACATTTCATCATGTGAGGTTTGTTTGGTAACTTTCTCAGCTGTTTTTTGAACTACTTCTCCTACAACACCTCCGGCTAGTTTTGCAGACTCTTCAATGGCTTCTTTGCTAACTTCGAGACTCCTTGTCGCCGCCTCTTTCACTTTCTCTCCTCTATCTTCTCCTTCTTCCTCGCTATTGCTTCTGAAACTATCACAACAAAACAACACACATGAGCTAGAAATCCAGGTCTTTGGCGAAAACCCAAGAATATACCTAAGAGTATATGAATGCTTGTTTGTTTACTCTAGATTTGGAGGGTAAAGCATCATCTGGATCTTCTGCATTGCACCTTGGATCAATTCCCAAGAACTCGGAGGAAATTTCTTGCCAAAAATCCCACATATGATCTTTAAAAGTGACGGATTCTCGTTTTTCTTGGCGACACCATCATCTTCCGCTCCATCTGCAGATATCGGTAAAATCCCCCCAAAGATCAAGATGATGATGACGAAGAAGAATGAGAAACTGAATCTGATTGTTATTGATTCATTCATGTCTATTTATTAGTTAAAAAAAGCTTCAGAGAAATCAAGAGAGGGGCCAAAAGGAAATGATAGAAGAGAGATATGAGAGAGAGTTGGCACCATGTTTCTAGCATCAAGAGAGGCATAACACATTTTTGGTTTGAACGGTTCTTGCGTAACACCTACATGGACTCCAAAGGGAATTAAATCGAAACTAATCCAATAAAAGCATCTTTTTTTTTATTAAACATTACATAAAATAAAACACTAATCATTTTTTACAAAGAAAAATAAGAATTATTCTGCCTCGCATATAAATAGACAAAAAATAAACACTAATCATTTTTGAGCAGCTCCCTCTTCCTGGGAATCTCTGTCATGAAACGGGTGAAGAAGATATTTCCATGGCGCATTTGACTTTTTGATCAAAATCAGACTTTTTGTCCAGATTTTTTAGCTATAATCACTTCAGCAACATCTTCTCAACCAATCAAATTTCCATGGCGGAGAATTTTCATTTGAAGAAGCTAGCTTGATCAAGATTCATCGGTTTCTCGTACTGTACCGCTATACACTCCTCAGCAACAACCCAATCATCATTCACGGCGTTTGCACAGCTCTACAAACAGTAACATTTAGCTCCAAAAAAAATTGAAAAAAGAAGAAGATACTTTCTTGAAGATTTACTTAATCATTGGAATATAAGAATAATACCTTGGAACAAGTGTAGACAATAAGTGTCATCCAATCCCAATTATCCAATGATTGCTTAAGCTCTTCATCAACAACAGCTTCATGTAGAAAATATATTAATGGAGGCATGAGTTGCATCTCGAAGAGCATTGGAGAGTCGCAATGCCCGCATTTATCAGGAGACTTCAGGTCTTCAGTGGCCAGTACCGGTTTACCGCCATATGAGTACCTGGCCATGGAATAAATTTACATAAGCAAAGGTTGCGTTTGAAAATTAGAACAATGTTCAAACCGTTCAGGGAGAGCTTTGATAGATACGAGCAAATTACGATTACCTGAAACATTGTTTCGGGTTTGCATCTAGCCGTTTTTTGAACTTAAGGTAAGTCCTATCTGCGTTCAAGGCTTTGTCATATTCATATTTCTCATTCTCCCAGGCTTCTTCGGCTTCACTCTCATCACTGTTGCCGGTTTCTTTATCCTTAATGGACATGGACGAATAATTCATGGAGAAACGATTGACATATTTTGAGAAGTTCTCTTCCTTTGTATAAATGTAGAAGCACGGAACCACCACACCAGTCCCAACTTTAATTTGATCCACAACCCTTGTTTCGGATTTTAAAGGTGAAGGCTTTGCTTTAGTCCCTGAACTAGCATTGCCACTTGATTTCTTGTTCTGTTTCTTCGAATTGGAAGCAACAGTAGTAGCAGCTTCCGCTATCGCTTTAGCTAAACTCTCCAGATCGAAATCTTCATCATCATCACCGTCTACATCGTCTAACCAATGAGTTTTAGAAGGTGTATCCAGAGGCGAGGCGACAGACAAATCCACTATCTCCCTTGATTCTTTCACTTGTATAGCTTTCTGAACGCTAAAAGCTCTCCAGCTGAATTAACAACACATTAGGGAATAAATTTCACACCTTGATCATTCTCACATAACCAGAAAGCGGGTAATGGTTTTGACAAGTGCATCAGAGAATCAGAAGGGAAAATAAAAGAAAAGGCAAAACCTTTGCTCAGAAGTTCCACATTTAGGCATCAAGCAACCAAATATATAGAGCGTACGCTCTTTGATGTCCGAATTTTCAGTTGAGATTGGAGCATACACCTAAATACAGAGAAAGAAACCGTGATTTATCTGAAAATCCAAAGCCTTGAAAAATTTCAGGTTCTTAAACATAAAAAACGAAAAAAAAGCAAAGACTTTTGAAAAACCTGAGCTACAAGAGAAAGTCTACTTCCACATGAACAACAGTTGAGAAGTTCTGGTCTCAGTGTATCATCGGGCAATGGCGGCCAATCCTTAAGATACGATCAAAACCCAGAAGGAAAGAATTGAAATTTTCTGTGAAAAAAGGATGAACAGAGAGACGATAAGGGATTTACCGGAAGACCGCCGATTTTTGTTGTGTAGTGATCAGAGGACTCAAGCTCGTCTTCTGCCCAATCCCCAGGCAAGCCCAGAAGAATTCTGACCATGATTACAGTTCTCCAATCAAAGCAGATTAGAAATCTCGGTTTTGAACATTCGTTTTGTCGAACTCTCTAAGTCGGTGTTTTCCAAATTCCACCTTTGCTGAATGAAAAAGTTCAAACAACACTGAGGCTGAAGAGGAGAAGGTTGAACCCGGTTAGGGTTATGAGATAACCGTTTTCTGTTGTTCTAATTTTGAGGTTTTCGATAGAACCAACTAGTTTTAATTAAAATGGCTCAACTGAAAACCACATTTTCGGTTCGGTTTGATTAGGTTCACACACAAAAAGAAGGAGAAAACTTGATTCGTGTCACCGTCAGCAGCCTCTAAATCCATTTTTGAGACAATAAAGTTTCTTAATTTACCCAATGGGGCTCAAGTGTTTAGAAACATTAAGAAGAGACTCTGCATTTCTAAAAGTATCTATATACACTCCACAAACTGTAAGTAGAATTTTTTTAGAAATCTGACTCCTTTCAGTTTTCGTATTTTCAATTCCATCTCTTGGAGTTCTTGCTGGCCTTTGATTTCTGTTTAGCCTGTTGAAACGCTTGCATCTTCTGCTTCTTCCTCGCTTCTTTCTCAGCTTTTGACATCTTTGACTTTGCCTTCACTTTTGGAGCTTTCTCCTCAAGCTCTGCTTCTCTCTCTAGCTCCTTTGCTCTAGCGTCCAGATTCTTCTCCAAGTAATACTGAGAGAGAATTCACACATTCAAATATGCAAAAAAAGTTAAAACTGAGACTCCTCAGAGATCAAATTATACTGGCTAAGTAGAGAATGTAATTCGAAATGTACATTGTAGTCGCCTGCATAATCTTCTAAACAACCATCTTCGACTTCTATCACTCTGTTAACGATTTGTTTGATGAAGTATCTATCGTGGGAGACTGCGATGACTGTACCTTGGTACTCGTTTATCGCCTCCTGATTCACAAAAAGATCCAGAGAATTAGCCTCTTTCCAAGTCCAAGAACAGCTACATTATAATTGTATCCAAAGATTCCGAGAAAGAGTAGAAACTGAACCTCGAGCATTTCTTTTGAAGGAATGTCTAAATGATTGGTTGGTTCATCCAAAACGAGTAGAGTAGATGGCGTCACCATAAACTTGCAGAAAGCAAGGCGTGCTTTCTCACCACCGCTTAAAAGAGAGACCTTTCGATCAAGCATGTCAGCTTTGAAGTTGCATCGCCCAAGAAGACCTTTTATATCATCACTTCTCCAGTCTTCTGCAGCTACACAGACTGTTTCAAGCACTGTTTTATCCAAATCAAGAACCTCGGCCTAGCAAAAATCCAAAATCATGTCAATAAAGTGACAGAACCTATCCCAATTGTTCAGCCAGAGCCAGTGAAACAGACCTGATTCTGTTCAAAGTAGTTTGGCAGTACATTGTGCTCTCCAAGAATAACTTCCCCTTTCATAGGCTTTTCTAAACCCATAATTAGCTTCAATAAAGTACTTTTCCCGCACCCGTTCGGGCCAATAATGGCGATTTTCTCTCCTCTTTCAATTGCTAGATTAGCCTTCTTAAATAGCATCTGGTTTGCAACAAATACACAATTTTTCACAGGGTCAAACATGAGCAGTAAAGGATTTATCTTATTGTCGTGACTTTCATTCTAATAACTCACCTTATCCTCGAAACCAAAATCAATGTTTTTAACCGTGACTACCGATCTTCCGCTAGCTCCACGCTCCGGAAACCTAATTTTCATTTGCTTCCGCTGAAAAGGCTTCTCTATTTGCTCCTGTTCTTGGATCCTCTCCAGTTTCTGTTATAAACCACACAAAAGGGAAACTTATAAGCTTGAACTTCTCGAGCCGCAAGCAATCATGTCAATGGAGTTCTGCAAATGAAGAAGTTCATTTTTTTTCCCTTTTTCTGCAGCTTGCTAACCTTTTCTGCAGTAGAAGCACGACCAGAATTTGCACCCGCACCAAGCCTAGCGATCAAGCCCTTTGTTGATTCAATGTCTTTCTGTTGCTTTTCCCAAGCTGCATGCTGAGTTTCGATCCACTCTGCCTTTGAGATCACATACTGAGAGTAGTTACCCTCGAATGTCCTCGACACACCCATCTCAGTTTCCACAATTTTGGTACACAACTGATCAAGAAAGGCCCTGTCGTGTGAGATTATAACCATAGGCACCTCTTGCTTTTGCAAATAACCTTCAAGCCACTCAATAGTATCAAGATCCAAATGGTTTGTAGGCTCATCAAGTAGCAGCAAATCTGGATCCTACTCACAGAAACACACAATTCACTTTAGCTTCTATTTGGAAGCCACTCAATGTGTGATTGAAAAGATAGAAGAAGCCTAAGAAAGAATGAATCAATCACACCTGAAGCAAAATCTTTCCAAGTGACATTCTCATTTGCCATCCACCGCTAAAGGAAGCCACAAGCCTATCTGCATCCTCTGGAGCGAACCCTAGTTCCGGCATCAGCTTACTGACCTTAGCATCGACGGTGTCTAAATTGACGGCCTGAGCTCGTCTCTGTAACAAATCAAACTCGTCTAATAGCCTTCCCATAAGGTCCAAATCATCGACAGATCCTTCGATCGCCTTCTGCACTTTATCCAGCTTCTCAGTGATCTCCATCTCTTCCTTGAAAGCGCTCATGAACTCTTCCTTGACCGTCCTGCTCATCGAAACCTCGAACTCCTGGCTCAAGAAGGCGATTTTCATGTTGGGTTTGGCCTTGATAACGTTACCTGAATCTGGTTCTTCTTGACCAGTGATTATCCTGAGCTGGGTGGTCTTACCAGCTCCGTTGACGCCCACTAACCCGACTTTCTCCCCTCTTTTGACATCCCAGCTCACGTCCTTGAGAACCGTCACGCCTTTGTAGCTCTTCCTAATGTTCTCTAGCTTCACACCTGAAGAAATCCCAGAAGCTCCGTTTTTGGAGTTCTTCCCGTTTCGCTTCCGGTCGGAGTCTTGGTCGGTGGTTTGCTTAGAGAAAAGCGATTCGATGTCGTCTTGACGCTCTTTGACGGAGGTCTCGAGGCTGATAGTGGAGAGTTGGGCTCTGATGGTAGGGATTTCGCGTCTAGGGTTGGAAATGGAAGAGATTTTGATGAAATTAGATGTGATTGGGGAAGGGCAAGGACGGAGAGCGGTGAAGAAAGTGGAACGGAGGTCGAGGCTATGGAGATTCGTCGATAAACCCATGATGAAGCGATTAGAGAGAAGAAAAGCAATCTCGCTCTACTGGAGAAGAAGCAGAGGAAGAAAGTCTCTCTCGAGAGAGAGTGCTTTGATAAGAGGTTCTCTAACGTTCAAGTGTGAGCCAAGAGATATAATATTCTTTTCTTTTCTTTGTCGTGTGATTTTTTCTTCTTTTTTTTTAACATCTATATTTATTAATATGAAATAAAAAAATATGAAACAAATGATGTTTGTTACCCCATAAAAAAAAAACAGAATAGTGTTTGTGGTTGTGGTAGAAGAGATAACACTGCGTAATCCAGTGATAGTAACCTCTTTGAGTCCTTTGAACAAAAGACACTTCTCACAATCTCCCACGTGTCTAACTACAACACCAGCCACGTAATTTGCTTTGTGGATGTCATTACGCCACCAATATTTTTTCTTTTCAAAGGTTTTTTTGGATTATTAAGAGCATGTTAAATGGGGGTTTTAAATAGAAGAGTTTTAAAAAATTATAATGATATATAATTGATAAATATTGGAGAGGTTCTAAAAAGAAGAGAGAAGGGTTCTAAAGTTAGAACTTTTAGATACAGATTCTAAAAATTAACATACAAAATGTTGGGGTTCTAAAAGGTGAGGTTCTAAAAATTTTAGATACCCATTTTTATAACCTCACCATTGGACATGCTCTAAATCACTAATCTCGACTATTATGTATCTATAGAGAAAATACATAATATCCATAAGAGCTTTTTTGTTATTAAAATCATGTAATCGGCTCACAACATTAAACATTAGGTTATGTTAATCGCCTCCATGATTATATTTATCGGATATTAATAACGCCGTGTGTGTACATATAAAATTAGCTGACCAAACAAACTCGTACTTATTTATAAATTCTAGACTTTTGTACTTATATATATTATGTGGGCACAAATTCACTAATAATATATATAGTCCGCGAGGTTTGATTTACAAAACACATCTAATTATGAGTTTTCTTTTCTGTCAATAGATTATGAGATTTTTGTGTTGGCAGTGGAGAATGTGTAATTCACTAATATAATTTTAGCACCAAATTTTGTTTTTCTCCAACCAACACAAAATATCACACTAAAATAAATATTCCTTACTATTATATTATTAAATTAAAGTTTATCTATATTATTTTATTTAATTATTCATTTTATTAATAAAATAAATAAATAATGCTTAGTATCGTGAATAGTGTCTTACCAAATTTCACAACATTATATTTAGTGTCATTTTTAGTGTTCTATAAGAGAACTTTTAGTACAAAAATTACACTATATTTAGTGTTTTAATATTCTATAGGAGATGGTCTCAGTCTACCCAGAAAAAAAATAAAAAAGATCAGATGAGATTTTGAAATTAGTTGGCCGGCCTTCAAATCTTAACCAGTAAACGAATGTGTTTATATCTTTCTTTCTTTTTCCCCACTAAATTGCTTTTATTAAAAACCAGAGTATAAACTTTGTTACAAAATCAAATACAAAATATCAAAATATAAATTATTGTATAAACAACTATATGCGTCATATGCTGAAGACAAATAATTAGAACAAGAATTTTGACGTTGTTTCCTTTCGAGATAAGTCTTATACGCTAACAGACATTATATACTGTTTTTTTTTCTCTTCGTTTTACTCTGATACAATATATATGCCAAATTGGCATTGCTTTTTTTGCTTTCCAAATCGTACAAAGAAAGGCCATTACATCCGTTATATGCTTTGGAATGTCGACACGATACCAATTAGTATGTATTCGCGTGCTTTTGAATAGTGCAGACTTAACCAATATTATTATTGAATACATTATTAGGGTCTATTTCTTTTATTTTTTAAGCAAATCTGACGTGGATAAAGCGTGTGCGTGTCCCAGCGAAGGGCATTATCGTAGTTTCCTTCACGAAAGGGTTGCCTTTTTTCGAAACACCAATCGAGCTGTTGTTTTGCTGTATTAAACAATCATACTTAACTCGTTGCTTATATATTCGTCTGTACAGGAAACCATCTTGCTGCTAAGATCACCTTTAACAAAAAAAAGAAGGAAGGAGGATTCTCTTCTCTCTACAGATTTGATCGTATGGAGGATCAGAAGGAGGTTTAAATCTCTCAAACCCTTCTTCTTCTTCTTCTTCTTCTTCTTCTTCTGTGCTGTTTATTTATTTTTCCCCCAGAGAAAATAAAGTTTAAACTGATGCATGATGATCAATCCCTTTACACAGTGAATTTTCACAACCTGTCTTTGAATTTCTTCTTGAGAAAAATCAATCGAAGTTGGTATTTTTTTTTTAATGGGTTGAAAAAAGTAAACCCTTTTTGCGCGTCTCAAAATCAGAATTTTATTCGATTTTTTTTGTTTTTTTTATCTTCAAAATCAAAGTAATTGACAAATGGAGATTTGTTGGCAGAGCAAGAACTCGGCATGGCTATCAGTACCACAGTTTGGAGACTGGGATCAGAAAGGAGGAACGATCCCTGATTACTCAATGGATTTCTCAAAGATCAGAGAGATGAGGAAACTTAACAAGAGAGATCCTTCTCGAGCTAGTCTTGGCAACGAGGAAGACCTCATTAACCCTTTTCATAATCAACCCACTTCCTCTGATCATACTAAGGCTAAGCTCACCACTGTCCACAGTGACAACAACAACCACAATGATTTCTCTCACCACCACCCACATTCTCCATCTGTAAGATTACTTACTTCTTTTCAGTTTTGCTACTCTCTTAAACATCCATTTTCTTCATTGTTAGCTTATGGAATCTATCCTGTCCATCTTTTGGGTTACGCATTGTTAGTTGATCATGCTCATATTCCTCAAAGTTCAAAACTTTCATTATGTATACACTTGAGTTTCCATCTTAACATTCATTTTTCTTGATCTGGATGGTTGATTCATGATTTTCTTGAAAACAGGTAGGTAGTGTTTTTAATTTGGTTAGGTTGTGGAATCTAACTTTGTAGCTTTATATGGTTAGATTTTGAGTCACACATTGTTTGTGGATTTTTAGTTTGCCTGTTTTCTGTGGATTATAGTTGTTGATGTGGGCCTTACCTTCTTGGCTTGGTTAGGTTATGGAATCTTGTAAGCATTATATGGCTATTTCTAGCAATTGGGTATATGTGGTCCTTCAGTGTTTGGTCTTGTTTGTTGCTTAGTGCTATTTATATCTACGCATGATATAAATGCCTCACCAAACTTCATAAATTAGATTTTGAGTTTATATTATTAGATTGTGTATGATTTGAGTTTAGACAATCACATCGAAGGAATAAGATATGAGTTAGGATTAGGGTGTTTATCGATCCGGATTGATAAAAAGGTGAAACGAAGAAGCACTGTACATTATTTGTAATTGAAAAGAATGTGAAAAAAAAACAGAATTTGTTTAATACAATAGAAGAAATATACATTACCATAGGACAAAAGAATAGTATGTTTTAATATAGTTGTTGTAATGGTTTCTTTCAATCAAAGTAAAGCATAATCCTTTATGAGAGAAAATGTGTGGCTTTTATTTTTGTACCTATCATGTAAATAACTTACGTGTAAATGACTTGGAACAGACGAGGAGAGGAATCTTCAGCTGCTTCAACTGCTGTGTTAAAGCTTGAAGGTATATATAACAGACGAGGAGAGGAATCTTGAGCTGTTTCGATTATTTATAACAATAATAATAATAATGATTTGAAGATAGAAGTGAGAAATGGTAGTGACACCTTTTCACATATATTTCTACGAAAGCAGCATTCATCAAGTTTGTCTGTTGTTTACTGTGTTATCTTACAATGTCTGTCTAACTATGTTTTGGTAAATGTCAAGTGTAATTAACTTTTTTTTTTTTTTTGTAATTTTTGGTTTTATTTAGAGATTGGCAAAATTCAATATATTGTGTAATGCAGAGCAGTTATGTGATACATTTTTTTTTTTGCTAAATGGTAAATATTTCATTGAAAATGAGAACGATAAGGTGTTACAAGATGAGTTATCAAATTGATCGATCTAAAGATTGGCCCCATGCCAAAAAAAAAAAACATCAATAAAGACATAACAGACTACACCGAAAGGTTATGTGATACATTACCAACTATGATGCATTTAGATTATAAAAAGATGAGGCGTGTTCACTGATTTTTGTTTTTCTTCCAAATAGTGTGTTTGCCATTTAACAGTCAAACACATACGTTACGTTTAATACATTCCGCCTCGTTGGTCGTAATTAAAGTCTTAACTCCATATCTACTTTAAAGATTAAAACGATAGCTTATTTTCGTAGAGGTATCGGAGTTTATTATAATACTAACTCCCAGAGTCCCACGCATTTTATATTACTACAAGCTGGAGTAAACTCCTAAGTCCTACCAATAGATTGATCGTTGATTTTAGTAAATAGCAAACGTACAAACTGAGAAAATGTGAATGCCTCGTCTATTTTCAATGTAAACGGTTATGAGAATCAAAAGTTTGTATGGGACAACAAAGTTGATATGGCCGAGTTGGTCTAAGGCGCCAGATTAAGGTTCTGGTCCGAAAGGGCGTGGGTTCAAATCCCACTGTCAACAATATATTTTTTTTTTTGGGGTGTGATGTAAAAACAGATCTTGCTACTGATTCCACCTAAGCCGTCGATCTAAACCTCTCCCCTTGCTACAGACCTTTATACCGAAATCATTTCTAGCTTATATTTTACGAACTCAATGGAATCAGAGCGTCGATTCCTTATATTATCCTCCAATTGAAGAACTTTTTAAAGTTTCGACCTTTCCTTCCTAAAATAATTTACCCAGGACCAGGATAAGAGATTTCCACCACAAAAAAAAAAAAAACGTTTGTACATGCGAAATCATACATCGTCATAACACACACAAAAAAACATATATGGAGTATATGATTTACTTTGATAATTAAACAAAAATTTTTTAAGGAGCGGTTAGATTTAACATGCGAAATCATAGTCATAACACCGATTAACCTTTTCCAACAAAACATATATATTGCTTCGTTTTTCTTTATTGTCGGATGATTTTCCTCAAAGCCGACCGTACAGTGACAATAGATCTCTTAGTTTGACAGATTCCGTTTTCAGATGATCAAAGCTCGTTGAACTCGGAATCCTCCAACCCCAGTTCCCCACCTTTGCGTATTTCACATGTACAAAACCAAAAATATTCACAATCTTAGAAACACTAATCCGAGCAAACAAATAACTATTTCTATCATATTTGTTATACTATATATATACTACAAACAAATCAACTGTGATAAAGAGCAATGACTAACCTCAGTGGCTGGAGTGTTCATCCTGGCAGAACTTCCAAGTCCGAGAATGTCTTGCATCGGTATTATTGCGGTTTGAGCAATTGAAGATAACGCAGCTTGGATAAGTGCCCATGAGATATCGTCTTCTTCAGCTATTGACAGGTATTTCATTGCCTGCCAACGAGGAAATCAATCGCTATTGTCATTATCTTACAATCATAAACTGCGGAAACAACCAAAAAACAATTTTTTTAACCATCACTGAAATGACCTTAGACTTTTCTTCTTGGTCCAGATTGTCCCACCACCCACGAATCTATTTAACAAGAGAAATCAACGGGACATACACATTTCTTCCGGGCTTCTTTATGGGTTCAGTAAAATCAATTAAAGCTAAAACAAAACTTACAGTGTCGTTGTCATGAGTTCCAGAGTATACAACTTGGTTCACTTCATGATTATGAGGTAAATGTGGGTTATCGGCCCCGCCTCCAAAAGCTGAAATCAGACAAAGAATCAAGTAGGCAGACAGAAATTAAAAGACAGTGAAGAACACGAGGGAGCCAAGCTATTTTACCAAACTGGAGGACCGCCATTCCAGGTGCTCCGATTGATTTCCTCAGCTCAACTACATCTTTAGTAATAACTCCCTGTCTTATGACAAAGTCTAGCCTCCATTAGCAAACACTGAGTATATGAATCTACACTCGTATGGTTAAGCATCAAGAATTAATACCGGCTCAACATAATCATTCATTCACATTCAAATGTTCACCTTATGTTTTGTAATGCTCCATATAAATTACCAGTAAGATCAAGTTTATTTCAAACAAGATGCACATGTCTGATAAGTTAACTTTATGTAACTACAGAGTGTCTGTATAGTTGAGTCAAATGAGATTTACCAAATCTTCGGCTATGATTTTGATCTTCCCAACGCCGCTGGAAATGGCATCAAATAAAGACTTTCCAGGTCCTACCTACATTCATACAACTTTTTTAATTCTTAGTTCATTTACCTGATTATATATACATCAATGGATTAAGCAAAGTACCTTCCATCTTCCAACCATGGCAGCTTTAGCTTCTGCAGAGTATCACACCAGATCAACCTTATGAAGTTACCAACCCAATATGTACCAAACAAATATAATCTCAGTCACTCTTTTCTAGTTTAAAGATTGACTCACCAGAAGGGACTGCCCAAAACCCTGCAAATCCTCTGAAATGATCAATCCTACATTCGTCATACAAGTCATGTGCTCGTCGTAGCCGATTAACCCACCAAGAATAATGGTCAGTCTCCATTGCTTTCCAGTCATAAAGAGGGCTTCAAAACAATGAATGAATAAGATCAATAAATACCATGGTGAGGAAGAAAATATAATAGAATGAAGAATGACAAGTTATAGCAGGATTGTGAAGTACAACAAATGGTCTAGGAAAGCCAAGAACTTATTCACGTCGACTATGTTGCAGTAACACTGTATACCTAGATCAGGTGAAAAGAACTAAACAAGCATCAAACCAATAATCTAAAGTACGAGGTGGAGTAGTATCAAAACCTTCCCCAGAGTTGACCCGTTTCACTGAATAGATCAGGAGGAACGCCACTAACTAGAAGCGGAAAGCCTTTCCTGTTCTGCGTACAGATTTAGAAAAAAAGGCGGCTTTCAGGAAAGTCTAAATTACTCTCCTTGTACATACAACAAGATTATTTGCCTCCACATTTATACTTTTTACTTGCCAGTAAGAAATGTTTCTTATTTGCCCAAACATCTGCACTGTGATATCCTACATAAATCGGCATATCACCCATTATATTGACTCCTTTACTCCGTGCATACTCACGAGCTTTCTGCCACTGCCTTTGGAACAAAAATTGTTTAGCAATGAACAAGTCTATCTGCAGCAAAGAAAAAAAGGTTACCCTCAAAGGCTTTCACAGAACATTAATTCATAATGAAATAAAATCCAAGAAGTTAGCTAAAGACACTAAGATCTTACGAACTCCATTTGACTTTCATATATAGCTTCCATGGCTGAAAGATGACGGTTTTTAAATGGTTCAGGCCACTCAAACCAACTGTATGCATTTAAAGTATTGTCTATCGCTGCAAAATAAGCAGCATCTTCAAGCCAACCTATGCATAGTGAATAGAATATCCTCAGTGAGAACTTGTTATTCAGATTAAGCCAGCAGAATGCTAACAACCAAATCTTATAAATTGTATATTTCTCACATGATATAGAGGAGTCAGTACGGAAATCTTGCAGTTTGCTCTTCAGTTCACCATTGCCACCAATAAGCCTCTTTGCTGCCTGAGAAAAGGTCAGTGATCAAACTTAACTTCTCAAGCCAGATCAGTGGCTATAATCAATGAAGAAATAGATGAATATTTTCAGCAAAAATACTAAATATAGAGAGTTTATGCTAGGCAGCTTAGTTTGAAAACTACAGTAATTTATTGAATTTGTGTGAGCTAGACTAGAAACCATTGTCTTCATTCACTAGTATCTTTAACTCCAGCTTAAGAAAAAAGACAGCCATAACCGCAATATTTGAAATTTAGCAGATTTGAAGTGAATTTTAGCAGATTGTGTACCTTAGTTATCAAGGGACTTTTTAACTTGTTGGCAGTTTGATAGTTCACACAATCAGCATCACTGGATAATAAAAGATATCGGAGTTGAGAATGAGACCAAACAAAAAAACAAAAAAAAAACATAGAAGGTATGGCACATTGGCTGTGGGAGCTCATCCTTCATTAACAAGCCGTCCTTTACAAGCTCATCCACAGAAATCAACAATGTATTCCCACAATTTGCATCCTAGAAGTAGCCGTCACAAGCAAGCAGTCAATAACTCAGAAAACTAAAAGTTGCAGACAAGTTAAGTCAAATAAACAATCAAAATTTGGAATCCAAAAAGACGAACCTGTCCTGCATAAGGAGACCCTCCTTCGTCTGGAGGAACAAGAGGAAGAACCTGTAAAATGCAGGAATAAGAAATTTCTGTTAATCGGACCTTAATGATTCCATGTTCAGTCTAGATTTACAGAAACAATTAACTTCGCTGAAGGAACAGAAGAGAGCAATTACAAGAATGCCTGATCAGAAAAAACAGAGAAACTCACCTGCCAAACTGAGCAACCAGTAGAATAAAGCCAATCGATGAACCGGAACGCTTCTTCTCCGAGATCACCAATGCCATGAGGACCGCGAAACGACGTCGGGTGGAGCAAAACGCCGGCTCTTCTCCGGCTATCTGAATCAGGAATTGGTAGACACTGCTCATAGTCTACAGGAAAATCTTCGCCGGCGCTAATACATGAAAGAGAAGTCGAGATACTCGAAGCGACCTCCATTCGGAGACGGAGATTGAAAGACTGAGACGCCTTTGTCCTATTCCCAAAGAAAGTAGCGTCGATCAGAAATTCCCGAGAGGATGATCGGAAAAGCTTGAGACAACACAGTGAAGGAGACGAGCTAAGAATCGTCATGGATAAAAGATCATCAAAGCTTCTCCACACCACGAGAGCGACAGGCTGAAAAGCCAGAATTTGTGAAAAAAATTAAGTCTAATAATTAATTTTATTTTGATTTTGTTTTAAATCTGAAAACTGTGGAAATGATTTGGTTATCCCCATACATCTATAATATTATAATCCATTATAATTATACTCATCCAAATCCGATAACCCATAAATACCCACCCAATTCACATTTATCTTCCTCAAATAATTACAACTTAAACTCTAAAAAAATATAATTAAAAAAATACAATTAAAAAATACTTCACGGTTTCCTCAATTAATTCTCCACACAATTTTTTCGTTGTTTTTTTTCAATCCACAATCACTGAAATTGAGTGATTGGAAGTGTTTTTGCTGCTGTAATTGGATCTGATCCGATCGAATTTTTGATTGTTTGTTTTGACCTGGTTGATCCACATGGGAAGAAGCACGAGGATGGTGTTTGCACGGCGGAGTCTGTCGACGGGAGCCTTGACGTTTGGAATTGTAAGAATTCCGATTCTTCCTCCGCCGATCACCTCATTGTTATGGTCCATGGGATCTTGGGAAGGTAATAACGAAATATCTCTCTCTGCTGCACTTTGTTTGAGCTTTTGAAGAATCATTTTGATCATTTGATTATTGTTAATTTCTGCAATTCGCAAATACCTAATAATGAGAATTGTTCTATGTATACAATTTGGGACGATAATTGTATAAATACATTCTCGTTGAGTGTTTCTCCCTCGTGCCATTTTCTGCCTATTCATGTCTTTGATCCAAGATAAACAAAACAAAATACAAGAGAAGCCTTTTTAGTTCATTTATCTTATTTAGCCTGCACATACATACTTATTTATTGCAGTAGCAATGTTTGTCTTAGTCCATGACATGTTTCATGTTATGTATCTTATCGTTGCAGGTTCAAAAGAAGAAGATGTGGGAATCGGTGCAACCGTTTTTGAAGACTGATGCGACTGGAGTTTTGATGCTTAAGGAGCATTTGATAAGGAAAACTTATGGTATTGTGAAGATAAGATCCCTTGGTTAGCTCTGAGGAACTATGGTCTTGATGATCGATTCAAATGGGGAGCTCATTTGGATTTCTATATAAAATCTCCTAGGGATAAAACTGAATACGAGTTTTTGTCTAAGAGGAAGATCAAATCGATTTTGACTACTACACAACCAACTATGTTTCAGGATAGGATAGTGCAAGAAGTTTTGTTCATTGTGCTGAAATTTTGATACGACTGATATAATTATATAAATTAAAATTATTCATAAAAATGTCAAACCCAAGGGAAATTTAGGGTGTGTTTGTTTGTTTCTTTGTTGGATTTCTCTGTTTCTTTGTTGGTATTTGTCTATGTACAACTGGACACGTAAAGATAAATATGATCTATTTTGTAAGTGCACAATATAATTTTATGTTGCAGTTTCTGGGACAACTGAACAACTAGGTACAACTATGTGCGCGGTCAAATTAACATGTGCGCCGTCAAATGTGCCGTCAATTTTGTACATAGTTGTACCAACGTGTCCAGTTGTCCAAAATTCTTCATAGTTGTCATTTGGCGATTTTAGCATTTTTCCAGTTGTTCCTTAATATAAATTATTATTTTGTAGTTGTCCACATAATTTTCGACTATTGCAGTTCATTTACAAGGTATTCATAATACAAATTACGCAAAATCATATATTTCGGTCTTTTCCATCAAAAGATTGTTAACATTATCAAAGTATTCCTTGTATCATAAGGGTGTGTTTGGTGTGAAACCAATAATATGTATTAGGAAAATTATAATTTAATTTTATCCATGTTATTAATATTGTTCCTTATAGTTTAAGACGTGTTTGCATTTTTAAGTATATACTTTCTTTTTATATGTTTAATTTAATTATTATTATTTTTTAAAATTAAGGAGTTACATATAGTTGTACCATTTGTACCAGTTGTCATCTGTCTCTTAGTTGTACCATTTGTACCAGTTGTCCTCTTCTGTAGATTTGGTGATGAACTCGGGTTCTAATTCTAATCTACCTAAGAATCACTACGATTCAACAACTAAACTCGACAAATTATCAATGCAAAGACCTAATCGTCACAGAAAACTTGGGTACCAATCCAATTTGCATACTGAATCAAACAATTTTCATAAATTCAATCCCTAAATTGTGAAATCCCTAAATTACACTACACCAAAACCTAATAACTTTGCAAGCTTTTCTCAGCAATGGCGGAAGAGAGAAGAGGAGGACGACAAGTGCAGAGGAGGACGACGCGGTGGCGACTACGGTCCACTGGCGAGATGGGTCGCGATTCGAGCGAGCTCAACTCAAGCTCGAGAGAAACGAGAGGAGCGAAAGTTTGTGCAAAAAAAAGAAAAAAAAAATCAGAAATTAAATAAATCAATTATTTAGTCTCAATTAATTAAAAAACCTGAGATACCACAAATTTTTTTATTAAGGATAAAATGGGGATTTCACTCCTTTAATAATACCTATATCAATTTATGGCACACAAGATTTCACTTTTTTATTTCATGGCTTTTGAGCCATTAATCCACACCGCGAGACAAAAGTAGTGAAGATATTTTCGCAGCTAAGTTGGGACTTGGGAGTGTGAAAGATCATGTGATCATCACGTGCGTGGAAATCTCGTCAATGGCGCCATTTTCAAGGCCGTATTTTGGGCTTTTAGTGATGCCCCAAAATATTTAGGCCGACGAGATCGGATCCAATCTCGTTAAAACCATTGATCCAAAATTAAATCACATTGCATTCGACTCATTATGGAATGTTTTCTTTTGGGCTCAAAACGCATTATAAAAATGTTGAACCGAATTAATAATGGTGATACTGTTTTATGTTTGGAAAAAAAAAAATGTTGTTGTTTTGTATTAGGGTTGGCCATTTTAATCAAACCGAACCAATCAAATCAAACCAGAGTTAATATCCAATCATTTGGTTAAAGTTTTTTTCAATCCGAACGGTTTGGTTTGGTTCGGTTTAAAATTGAACCGAACCAATAAACCAATGTGTTTTTGTTAATTAGTTAATTAATAATATGAAAAATAATAACACATATGGTGGTAGTTTTATATTAATGGTGTAAGCCTATAATGGCGCATATAAAAGATGAATAAATATTGATTTGTATAATTAACTTATATTTAAGTTATTACCTTATTGTATAACCATAGATTTTTTTTTCATTTTTTTTTATTTTGATTAAGTGGGATAATTTCAGTTTGGTTTTAAACTTTTAGGGAATTATTTTTTTTATGACTTCGTTTTGTTTATGTTTCGTTATGATTCATGTTTTTATAAACTGATTTTTTTAAAACCGAACTAAAACGAAACAAAAATACAACCGAACTCGAACTAAATCAAACCGAACTAAACACAAACCAAACACAAACCAAACCAAATTTATTTCGGTTAAATTCGGTTAGAATTTTATTCAACCTGAATTAACCGAACCGAACCTGAAATTAAACCGAAATGTCCACCCTATTTTTTACTATTCCAAAAATTTATCAAATTGTTTTAGGTTTTCACGTTTTTGAAAAATAAGAACCTTATATATTATGAACGTGTTAGACATATAACTAAAATAATGATTTCATCAACTCACTAGAACCATTTGGTAAACGATCTATTTCCCCACGAACTATGGCCATATCTCTCCAGATCCCCATCGAACTATGCCCTCTGTATATCTTCCCACAAAATGAAAGTTAAAGATCTAAATTCTCCCCAAAAAAAAGTTCGAAACTTAAATCCCCACGGATGTCGGTTTCTATGGTTTTTGCTCTAAACCCGTGAGTAAACCATCAAACTAAACCAATTTTTTTAAAACCAAAATTAATTTTAATTATTATTTTATTATTATCTATAATAATTTAAAAAAAATAAAAGAAATCAAAAGAAAATTTAAAAAAAAAACGAAAAAGTTTCTTCCTCTTCCCTTCTCTCTTCATCTCCCTAAACATGTTTTCCATGTCGATTCACATCGTCTGGTTTGCTTCATCTCCCTAAGTTCCTCTTCCCTTCTCTCTTCATCTCGTTTTTACTTCCTAATTTCTTATTTGCCTCTCCAAGGCTACTCGATGGATAATTTCCATGATTTCACCGACATCATGATTCTTCTTTACACGACCGTGCGTAGATTAAACGGAGAAGTTCAGTTCCTCGTGACGAACAAGAATCCATCGTGGATCAACAAACACCGAGGTGGCTACAAGACATAATCGGCAGCGGAGTCCACGGATTCTGATTTTGTCGAGGAGCAGATCGCGAGCGTTCGCGAGAGCGGCGAGACAAATCGGATTGTCTTGGTGTCGGAAGCGAACATCGTAAATTCGTGCGACGTGATGCTGGGCGCTCACTGCGGCTGACGAACATGGTTTTCATGCCGGAGAACGCAATCGTAATTCAGATTCTTCCGATCGGTGGATTCGGGTGGCTCGCAAAGACGGATTTCTAGGATTCGTCGAAGAAGCCGCCGGAGAGGCAGAAAACTGGGAGGAAAGATCAAGGAATGTGATTTTGGTTTCCAAAAAGATGAATAAGGCAATGATTATTCTCATTATTCTTCGCCAAAGACGATCTCAAAAGAGAGGAGATGGAAAAAAAAATCAAAAAATTTCTTCTGAATTTTTTTTTTATAATTATTATTATAATAAAGAAGAAAAAAAATTATTTGTTTTTCCTGGTTGGACCGTTTTTCATGTTGGATTTAATTGTAATCGGATCTTAATCTGGTTTATGGTTGGTTTTACGTAGTTTAGGTTTGATTGGAAAATAATAAACCAACTAAAACCAAGTTTTATGGGGTCTGCGGTTTCGAACTTTTATTTTGTGGAGATTTAAGCTTCGAACTTTTTTCGAGGGGGATTTAGATCTTTAACTTTTATTTTGTTGAAAAATATACAGAAAGCATAGTTCGATAGGGATTTGGAGGGATATAATCATAATTTATGGGAAAATAAATGGTTTACCCAAAAAAATTTATAACTACTTTACGAAAGTTCTACATACAGGTAACACTGTTTTTTATAACTCTTTTAAAAAAAATTAAATTAAATTAAATTCACCAACTGGTCTTCCAGCTTCGAAATTTCACCAACTGGTCTTCAATAGACAACTTCAATAATTCTATACTAGTTGCTAAACAGAGGAATTTGCAGTTCATAGGGGAGTAAGGACCACTCTTAGACCATTTTCAATGTATTACTCTAATTTTTACTAAAATAGAATAACTTTAAAATAGAGTTGGATTTTGTTCCAATGTATTACTCTATTTTTCACTCTAAAAAGAATATTTTATGGTATATTTTATTTCTATTTTATCATAAATATCATTTATTTGTAAGAAATTACAATTTAACCCGAGTTATTTTATTTCTTTCAAAAACTTACACAAATTATGATTTTATTTAAATTAAATATTTATTACATAAGAAAAATTACATTATATCAAATAAAAATAATAAAACATATAGGATTTTGGTGAAAAAATTACTCTACAAATTATCTCAAATAATATGAACACATCACAAAATATTATAATAAAGTAATTTAAATGTAAAATTTATTTTTTTGTATTTAAATATTATAATTACTATTTGTTTCAGTTATAATTACAAAAATATACAAATTAAAGTACCATTCTATAAATAAAAAAGTTCAACTCTAAAATAGAGTGAGAAATAGAGGTACTCTAAAAATAGAGTAAAAAATAAAGTTACTCTATTTTAGAGTGGAAAATAGAGTGGTATTAGAAAGAATTTTATTCTAAAATAGAGTTTAGAGTAGGAAATATAGTAGGGTTGTAGATGTCCTTATAAAAGAGGACAAATAATTGTAGAGTGGTCCCCAGAGGCTTTAAGAAAAAAGTAGCCATCGGGCCCATCGTCATAAAGTGGTAGGTTTTGAACTATTGTTTTTTTTTGTGTGTTCTTTTTGGATGTCAGAAAACAAAACAAAAAACTGTTGTTTTGATGGTGACAATTTTCTTTTGTAATCAAGTTAATCAAAATTGAATAATATATTCAACTAAAAATGTCCTTCATATCGAGAGGAGAATGGTAACTTGAGCACGCAATAATAAATAATAATTTAATAAACACACTTGATAAAAGCCAAATTTTTCAAAAAGTCAATGGAAAAAAAACTGAAAAACCTCAAAATCCTTTTCGAAAGCCCCGAGTCATAGTCATGTTTGTGAGATGTATAAAATGTATTCCGGAGTTATAAAGCATAAAAAAATAATTATAAAGCACTCTTGAGATCTCAGCCTCTGTGTTGTTGAGTCTGAAGTGATTGTTTGGGCTCAGCACCGCGTAGTGTACCAATCCAAGCCGGCGGCTGCATCCCGGTCTGCTCATAAACCGTATCAAGAACCGGTGGCAGCATCTTGTAAAGTCCAGCTATATCCTTCATAGCATTACCATTACCACCACCACTCATCCCCTGATCGGCACCACCATGGTTCCACACACTGATCTTAGGCTGCAGGTCCCTGATCGCAACCGCATTGGTCTTGGCGATATCCTGATAAACCCCATTGTTGATCATCAAGAAGTCCCTCATGGCTGAGTAATCATTGTTAACTGCGTCTAGGAGAGTCTTGAGATAGGTCCCCTGAGCATTGGCCATGGCAACAATTCCCTCTGCATCTCTCTGTTTAGAATAGAAGGCAGCATCAGCTGCAGCTTTCGTAGCCTCCGCTTGCTTCTGCTTCTCGTAAAGAACTGCCTCTGCTTGCTTTTGCTTATTGTATAACTCCCAGTTTGCTTCTTGTACCTATGTGTAAAACAACAATGTCATGATCCAAAGTATGAGAGAGAGAATCCAAGTAAAGTGTAAGAATTTGAGATATGCATTACCTTGGTTTCGTACTCAACACTGGCTTTACTGAGGAACTCGGCTTTAAGCTTCTCTGTTCGGGTCAATGCATTCATTTTCTCTACTTTAGTCTGAAGCTCAGCTTCCCTCAAAGCAACTGCCTTGGCTGCTTCGACCTCAGCCACACGAGATTCTTTGGTCAGAGAAGCCTTCTGAATAGCCAATGCTGCATTAGCATGAGCAACAAGAGCTTCCTTCTCATTCTGAAACACTTGGATCTCAGTCTTCACCTTGATCTCTTCCTTTGTCCCTTCTCCTAGCCTCTGAGTGGATATGATCTTAGACTCAGCGTCAATCTTCGCTGCATTCTGGATGGTGAGCCCGGTTCGTTCTTTGGCGCCGACCTCTCCCTTCATCTTTGCCTCTGCTACATCAATATTGGCTTGGTTGGCTGCTTCCATCTGAGTTTTCTGACCCAAGTAAGAGAAGTACTCATGTCCAGGCACATCAACGAGCTGCTTCACATTGGCGTTGTAGATCACAAGACCAAACTGGTTTAGCTCTGATAAATTGATGAGAGTAAGAACACAAAAGTGTTTAGAAAGAATTATTATTAGACTCTCATAAGAATAATATTACAAGATGCATAAACTTATATAGCGGTAGAAGTAATCTATGTTTCCTAAATTAAGATAAATATAAATGTAAATTTCCTAAACTAAGATATTGGTAAATATCCATATTCTTCATGTTTTCCATTCTTCATGTTTTCCATTCTTCTCGATATGGTCGATCTCATCGATCTCCCAATACCCTCCCGCAAGCTCAAACGTGGTAACACGTATGAGATTGGACAAATCTTCAAAATATCGGCGCCTTCCGCAGCCTAGTATTGTGTCTACATGAAGCGCCTTCCGCAGCCTCGTCTTTCATCATATCCAAAGGGCCTTCCGCACCTACATTCTGCTCAAAACCAAACTTTTTCAAAGAAACGCATTCCGCAGATCCTGTTTTCTCAACTCCCATCTTCTCCATTATCACAAATAAACAACTCAATTGAATATTAATTTGTCACCAAATCACAAACGTGAATCAAAGAAATAAAAAATAGAATTTGTAAAGAGAAACAACATACGTTCCCTTAATCCTCTCTCAATATTTGTAAAAAAAAAAAAAAAACAAAATCATAACCCATAGGAATTGAATCTAGGTTCTGATACCATGATAAATTGATGAGAGTAAGAACACAAAAGTGTTTAGAAAGAATTATTATTAGACTCTCATAAGAATAATATTACAAGATGCATAAACTTATATAGCGGTAGAAGTAATCTATGTTTCCTAAATTAAGATAAATATAAATGTAAATTTCCTAAACTAAGATATTGGTAAATATCCATATTCTTCATGTTTTCCATTCTTCATGTTTTCCATTCTTCTCGATATGGTCGATCTCATCGATCTCCCAATAAGCTCAAGTTGAACCTTGTCAAAGACTTCCTTCTTGAATTCCTTTGTTCCTACAGTGCCAGAGTATTCGATTGTGATAATCTAACAAATCGAGCAAGATTCCAATAAAAGACTTGTATGTTTTACCTTTGAAGACCTCTTCCATGGTCATGGAGGCAACGAGAACACGAGTCTCTCCTTCGATAACACCCTGAACAAGCTCATTGACGTGATTCGAGCGCTTATCGTGTTGAGACATAAGCATGGCGTACAGTAAGAGAGCATGAGGGTCATCAACGCGCGGGCCGATCGTGAAAACAGCCGGGATAACAAAGGGGAGTTTCTCGGAACTCATAGCTTGAACCTCGAACGTGTAGTTCACCGGAGAAACGTCGAAGACTGTGCAAGACTGCCATGGAAACACCCAAGACTTCTTCGCAAGCTTGATGTCTTTGATCCCACCACCGGTGATCGCAAGATACTCCGACGCTCTAGCGACTCTGTAACTCATTCTTCCTCTTATTTGGAATTTAGGGTTTTTCTTTCTTTCTTTCTTAATTACGATTTAGGGAAATTTATGAATTCTCTGAAACGAGTTTGTGTGTGTGTATTTATATAACTCCTTAATACGCGTACTTAGGAGAAGAAGAGGAAAAACAAATATTCTCTTCAACACAAAATCTTGCCTTTCTTTACGTGTTTATCCCCAAACTTACTCTCTTTTGTTTTAATACAATTTACACGTACTATACTTTTTTATTTAATAAACGTTGACAACCAAAACTTATTGTATACTTTTTACTATATTTATTTTTCATTTTTTATTCAAGGTGACAACGTCTATTAAATAAAAGGGATAATATTGTATATCAAATTAATGTTATAGTTATACAAATATATTCTATGAAATTTCCTTAAAATATCGATATTTTACAAATTTATATCATTGACGATGACGATTGAATTATGTGGATTTATAGCTTTTACTATATGATAAATCCATGTATGTTAATTTATAGTTTTTGAATGGTGTTTTATGTTTATCTTTCGTTTTTTTATGTGTAGAAAAAAATAAAGTAAATAAGTTATATGGTGGATATATCTTATTTCTACAGAATAAGTTTATTCAATTATCAAAAAAAAAAGAGGTTCTAAATTGAATTTCGATTTTAACTTTTTTGTCCGAAATAGGAAAGTAGTATCTTATTTTAGAACAACAAAACTTTTATATAGAATTTCTGTAAAACCTCATAGAATATATATTGGAAAATAGATTTCATAATAATTTATTCAAAATATGTTATGAATCTCAATACTTTGTGATTTTTATACAAATAAAATTCATTTTTAGAAGAAAAAAACAAAAGCAAAAAACTAGGATCTAAATTTAACAATGACCGAAACATATCATAGATTGTGTTATATAATCCAAAAATCTAGTAGTGAATTATAAAAAGAAAAGGAAAATTAATGATGATTTATAGCTAAACAGAATTTTTGGTCATAGATTTATAGCTACGTTGAATCTAGATACTGAATTTAGAAATTGATTACTACTCATATCCATATTTGAAATATGCAGGGCAAAACAATTAGTAGATGAGTTTCTCATAGCTAATTTAATGCAAATTTAAACAGTCTTAACCAAATTACATAAAATTAGGTGAAAAATCCTTTAAAAAGATTTACAAAGATCGCGTGTTATCACCTTATAAAGCAATTAACGCGTTACACGTGGAGTACCAACTTAAGCAACTTTTTGCCGTTATTTTCTCGCGGTGATCTTCAAACTTCTGAAAATCACAGCTCCGTCGCTTTATCTCTCCTCACCCACCCAACCTCTCATCGCCTTCCTTTGATCGTCGTCTTCTTCTTCTTCCTCAATCGTTTCCTGAAAGAGAGATTCTCGCGGATTCAGAATCTCTCTTCCCGCAAATTATTAACTTTCTGGAGGATTCTGGGAAAGAGTTTCTAATGGTAGATAGCTACAATATCCCATGGCTCATATGGATCCAAATGTTCGTCTTCTTCTTCCTCCTCTTACTCCTACTTTGTGTCTTCGGAATATTATCCTCAGATATCAGCGATAACAGTTGCTCATCTTCTGATTCCGTTCCTTCTACCTCCTGCTCATCTCTTTCTCGGCGATTTCTTTCTGGAGATCCGATTCAGATCAGCCACCCCGGTTTGGGGTTTTCCGTCAATTCGATTCTCGTACAGTCTAATCAGGTAACTCAACTATCTGTCCCTCTCTTATCTATTCCATTGACGGATCACGGAATCAGTCGTACCTGCTTCCCGTTGACTCACTGTTTTGCACATTTCTCGGACTGAGATCTTTTTGCTTTCATCTCTTGCGTTTCCAATTGAGGAGGGGAAACAAATTATTGGGGAGTTTTCAGGATGTTGATGAATCTAAAGGGCTTAGATTGCAATTAAGAATAAGGGAGAAATTGGCTACCAGAATTAGCTGGAGAGTAGCCACATTTGAATGTAATGCTAGCGAAAAGTTGAAAATTATGTGTTTCACCAAAAACCATTCTCGAAATTAGATTTAGATGATTGGCTTTTCAATTTAGCAAATAGTAAGAAAATTATCTAAACATAGGGAATGGGGGTTTCCTAATTATGGTTTTTGGATCATATAGCTGCTGCGTGCTTGATTGTCATTTCGAGCACAAAACTATGTAAGCAATCATATTTTTTGTCATGCTTTTCAATTACTGAGAGTCATTGGCTAAGATCTTGACATTGAGATTTTCAGGTCTATGTGTTTTTTCCTTGGCGTTAAAGCTTTGCTTGCTTAGGTTTCACAAGAGATGTAAATTTTATATTTTAAGTAACACTAATCTTCTAGTTTTGTCTTTTATGTAAACAATTAACTTCCTCTCTTGGCTTCTTTACATGCTACACCAGTTTCGATAGGAAAGGTACTGAACACTATTATATGAACTGATCGCAATCAAGAATCTGTAAATTTAAGCTGCAATTCAGACATTTTGTGTTACTATGGTTACAATTCAGACATCCAGAGAGGAGTTAGAACCTTCTCTGGTTACTATGGTTTATCCAAATAGTCCTCTTCAAATTTTGTCTGGTGTCTCTGTAATTATATCACAGACCTGTTTCTTGTATTCATAGTTAAACGCATTGGTGTTGAATGATATTATGGTTAACCACTAACACATTTCTTAAAATCATCGTTTGTTAATGAACTCATCAGTTTTTTTTTTGTTTACCACAGATGGGAAGTTCTCAGGCCATAAAAGGAGAGATAACACCAGCTGAGACAAGGAGAGTCACAAGTACAGAGGAAGAAGAATGTTTGCCGGAGAAAGATTCGAGTAGTAATTTGCATCATCCGTGTAATTTGTTTCAGCTTGCTGGAACTGCATTTCTAAAGTGTTTCGGGCTTGACAGGAGTACCGAAGAAACCGATGATTCTCTGAGACCAGAATCTAAGAAACAGAGATGATTGAAATGATTGTTAATAGAAGAAAGAACATAGTCACACGTTGCATTTTTAATATGTGTTGATGTGTAGCAAGCAATTGAGTAGGAGAGAATGAAGAAACTTGTAAGTATATGAAAAGGTTAAATGTTGGGGTAACACGAACGAGTTCACTCAGCAAATTATTCTTCTTCTTTTTTGGCGTGAGTAGGCCTGGGCATAATAACCGAACCGAATGAAACCGAACCGAACCAAACCGAAATTAATGGTTTGGTTAGGTTATGGTTACTTCATAATAACCGAATGGTTTTTATTTTTGATATCCATTGGTTATGATAACCGAATGGTTATTAACCGATAACCAATGGGTATCCATGGATATCAAAAAAAAAAACAATTATGTTTATTTCCCCTAATTAACCAAAATAACCGAAATATAACCGAAATAACCGAACCGAAATAACTGAAACTAACCGAAATAACCGAAATAACCGAAATAACCGAAACTAACCGAAATATTTCCGAAATTTAACCGAAATAACCGAAATATTTTGAAATTTAACCGAAAATAACCGAAAATATTTGAAATTTAACCGAAAATAACAGAAAATAACCGAAACCATTCGGTTAACCGAAAATAACCGAAATATTTCGGTTACCAAACGGTTATTAATTTTGATAACCATACCGAACCGAACCGAACCGAAACCGAACCGAAAACTGTTACTAACCGAATGGATAGTAAAAGACATAACCGAACGTAACCGAAAACCGAAATAACCGAACCGAACCGAACCGAATAACCATTTGCCCACCCCTAGGCGTGACAATGATGTTTTTACTATGGTTAAGTGGAAATGTATCAGAACAAATCGAAATATCAAAAAAAATCCACTCGAAATCCGAATTATATGTATCATTCACACCAATGAATAAATTGCTTTGTGGAAAATTGTTTGATCACTTTCATCAACGACTAAATCAAGAAATAGAAATAGAATTTAAAAAAAAAAAAAAAAAGAGTATGTGAAATATTGAAGGAAATTGGACAATCACACTAACAGGATTAAAAAAAGAGAGACAAATAAAAACGTGTTGGAGTTGAAAAAAAAAAAAAACGTGTTGGTCAAACAAAAATACTCAAGCCCAAAAAAGTTTATGGGGATTAAAAAGTCATGGAATCCAAAAGGGAGCAAAGAATCCGAAAAAAACCAAGAGACTTAGCCAACGCCAACGGGTGTGAGAGAGTTGTCGTTTATTTTTGTTGTTTCCTCTTTTTTCTCGAGACAACAATATTTGACCACATGCTTTTTCATACAGACCAGTGTCTCAGACCAGAACTATATGATGATTTAAATCGGAAACTGACTGTTGAAGACGTGTAGTTTATCATTCTTGATCTAGAACAAGCTAACCTGTATTGACTTCACATTTTCATCCAATATTTTTTAGCTAGTACCAAGTAATTTAGTATTATGTGTTTTGATTGTTATACCTTCCGATTGGTTACGAATTTAATAAGTTTATTTTTTTCCAACGCAGGAGTAAGAGATTTTTTTTTTTTTTTTTTTTTGTAAACAGGAGGAGGAGGAAGAGATTGTCACTGATTTGTTTATAAAAGGATTCTATAAACTTATAAGAACCGTTCATAAACTTAAAATTTAGCATGGTTGAAAAGCAAAACATATATATATATATATATGTGTGTGTGTGGTATTTTTAGAATTATCATTCTTTTAATGGAGTATCCAAAGATATGAGAGAGACAAAAAAGAGAGAAGATCTTATAGCAAGTAACTGCAATTATTAAGTTTTAGCTAAATGTTAGTATATATTTTAAGCAGAATATAATTAAGTTAGTTAGATGACTTGGGATCAACTATCACATAACACAACAAAACTTCTTCGCCGGTCTCCATGAGTAAACGTCTGATTTAAATAATAATCTCCTAAGCCAAATAGTAAACATAGATTATTATTTACAAAACTACACAACACAACTCACAAGTGACAACCACAAGAAACAACCTACCAGCTTCAGATCTAAAATTAGTTTTTACTTTTTCCTTGTGGCTTTAGATATATATCAAAATAACAAAATTTCATAAACCACCCAAAAAGAAGGCAATTGTAAGAACATAGAATTTAGGTCATTACAAAAAAAATTTATTCGATAGTCGATAAAAAAATATACTAATTACGATAAAACGTTTTTTCAAAGGTAGTTGTCATTTGATCTCAACTTGCTATAAGAAATTAGTAGAAACATTCAAAATTCAATTTATAACCCCAACATTCGTCCTCGTTGGAGTGAACTCTTCTCGGTTTACTGTTTGTAAGGCTTATTCCAATATATATTAAGTTAGTAGTAGAATGATGAGTCATCAACCCACCTAAATGAGGGGTTTTAGAGTAAAAATCGCAATGTGTCGTGACCATCCACAAAACACCGTCTCTCTGTGTCTTCGCGAAGATATCGGCTCTTCCCGAAATCACCACGTGTCGCGACGTGATTCGTCGAAACAATAAAATATTAATAAATATAATATTATTTAAATTAAAAAAAAATCGGGAAAACACCCAGTTGGGTATCCCCAATAAGTCACATGCTTAATTTCACTAGTAACAAATAAATTTATTTTAAATGAATGAATTAATTCCATTTTTTCATTTATTTTGTTGTTGTTATCAGATAATTTTTTTTTTAAAAAAACAAAAAAACTCAGAAAGGGACTAATTGATCATATTCCAAAGTCATGATTTAAGAAAATGTAGTACTATGTATATTAAAGGCTCACCAAATACCGAGTTAGCCCACTAGAAAACTCAAAGTTGTCTCTCTGCTTAATCACTCGCATTTAAAGAATAGCTTCACTCCTCTCACCAAAACTAAGCCGACTATCAAAAGTTTTTAACTCAGATCTCAATGGAGAAATTAGATAAACGAAGCGAAGACAAAACTTATCGACTATGGGCTCTATTTCAGTTCATCGACCAAACTCTCAAAGCTATCTTCAAGTATCTTGGTCTTCTTCATCATGATTCTCCGACGACGACGAAAACGGCGACTCTAAACCAGTCGGTAAGCTTTCTTTACAAATATTTTGGATTTATGTGGGATTATTAAATTCATCATGATTAATATGGGATGATGAAAAAAAAATAATGGGATTATTAATTTCTTGCTGCTGTGTGCTTTATTTAACAATCTTTATCAAAATTTCAAGAGAATATTTTGGATTAATATGGGATTATCAATTTCGTTATATAAATTGGTGATGGAGACTAATTAAGGGGAGTCATTCAATCTCCTATGTTTTTAAAATATGAAAAGATGTTGAAATTTCTGAATATACATACATGTTTATGAGCGCTTGTTGCATGTGTGTGTTTTAAATTTTGTTTTTTATCTTTTTCAATCTTTTGACTTTTGAGTTAGGGGACTAGTATTTATCTAATTTTTTTTTTATTTGAAGTAAAAATTTGTTTGCAATCACGATAGTTAGTTTTAGAAAATCAAATTACGTTTGGATGACAATAAGGACGTTGTTATAAATTGTTCATATTCAGACAAATAAACATCATATTTTGAGTAGATTAGTGAACTTTATTCATGTTAAAATAGCTATTAGCATGTTTTTGTTAATATTATGAAATCAATCCAAACATCCTTTGCGATTGCAGGAAAAAGAAGAAGATGGAGATGTTGCCATTAAAGTCGACGTCTTGGTGACGACTAGGGGCGGTAGAAACGGCGGCGTAGTGTCGAGTAAGGGTAAAAAGGTCAGAGCAAAAGAAAAAAGGAGGGAAATAATTAGCTCAGGCAGTCCTGGCCAACATAACTAGCACATGAATTACATTTTTTAGTGCAATTATTCGCAATCAAAATAATGTATTTATTTTAATGATATTAACAGTTTGCCGATATAAATAGGTAAGCTAGTTCATCAACAGCATAAAACTTCATTATATTCCCGATTAATATACGAGTTGAAGATAATCTCCTAATACATTGTGTAGGAAATGAAATATATATATATTTTTTTTTTATGTTCGTCCCGTTAGTGTAGTACATGGAAACTGTAGTTATTGATGTGATATTGTTTGTTTTTTTTTATTAAAAACTTGACGTGATATTTGGGTTCAAGAAAATTAGAATGTTCGACCATCATAAGTTCATAACCAGTGCTATCGAACGTATCTGTCCCTAACCAATGTTAAACATTAAAGACGTACCTCTAGTTTATGGTTAAATTAAGAGTCAACAGCCCACATTACTTATTGGTCGGTAACTCTATACTTTGTCTTTATGGTTTTAAATTTCTTGACTCGTACATATCTGCAACGCTAATACAAGTAAAAGTGACAGAAATAATAAAGGAAGAAAATCAACATAATAATGAAACTGTAAATGATTTGAATATGTATTGTAATAAAACTAATACGAAATAGATTTATATATTTTATTTTTGGTTAAAGAGAACTTATATTACGACTTGGATTAATTTTGTAATTAATAAAAATTACAAATCGTAATCATTATTGATGATGTAAACTACAATGATAAACAATTAAATCATATATATGGAAATTGGTAAATTTCGATGCACAATAATTTATGGCTCATATATTTGACAGTGTATGTTTTTAATACAATATTTCTGATGATGTAAACTACAATAATAAATGTATCACAATCGTAATGTGTATACATGACATTATTAAATACAGAGTTCACGTCACAGGTGCTCTCTACGAGTAACGTATGATATTTATATTCTTTATAAAACAAAACTTAAATATTCATAGTGTCATAGTTAAAAAAAAACATTCATAGTGTCACAATCACGAGGAGTATGCAGCACCAACTACGAATATAAAGACAATCAAACATTCTTTATTGTGACTTTAGGCATTAATAATTTTATTTTCTCTTCGCATAAATTATAACAGAAACAAAAAACATTTCATAAAACCCATAAGCCACCATACGTGGTGATAAAGTCTCGAGTCACTGAAGAACCGTAATCATTAAAGAAAGGTATGGTGAGACAGAAGTTTGAGGGTCTTAATAGTTGGCCCTACAACAGCATTATAATCATTATCTTCCAGTTTTTGAATACAATCTACAAGGGACCACAATGGTGTCCCATGAATGCATTAAGCCAATGGCAAACAAAAACAAATGCAACAACCCAAAGGAATAAGTGTTAAACTTTTGTTACAAAATTTAAAACTTTAGTACAAAATTGGATATTCTCAAATGTAATTCCGTAGTATTATTCTGATGCGATGCAAGAAAAACAGGTCCTTTGTCCTATTGAAGCACATAAGAAACCCAAAATATAGGATATTGTGGAAATCCATACAAACCAATGTTATTAGAGTTCTTAGCAAATATAGGTTCATATATATATGCTAGTTATGAGAATAATAGTTGTAACCTTTAAGAGTTGTTTCAAACAACTCTCCTCTTTCTTCAATATTAGTGATATCAACAAAATCGTTTTGATCTTGGTGACAAGCTAAATCTTTTTCCTTTTTATGTTCTTGCATCTAATAAAGTTCTAATGAGCTATTAAACTTTATATCTATTTTCTATCTAAATAAGATCATTTGAGCTTAAATCTACTCTTGTTTTAAAGCTACTTACAGAAACAACTCTTAGAAGTTACAACCATTATTCTCATAACTAGCATATATACATGAATCTATATTTGCTAAAAATCCTGATTACACGGACTTGTATGGGTTTCCACAATATCATATATCTTGGATTCTTATGTGTATTTAATATGTCTAACCATTAATTAATTAATTTATTTTATTAAGTGAGTTTTAACTGTTTAACAAAGTACCTAATAGGTTATAGAAAAATGAAAGCACAAGAGATTTTTTTTTTTTTTTTTTTTTTTATAAATGATTGTGGTTGTGATTTTCTAAACTTTATAATCAAAACGTTTTTTTTAATACTGAATTTATTTACTTTAATAACTAAAAAATGTACAATAGAAAAATCATAATCATTTAATTAGTTAAAACATCCGCTTTTTTCTTCTGAAAACTATATTTTAACTTGTATCCCTTAAAAAACCAAAGTATTGGCATTTATTTGAATAATCAAAGATAATTCTTATGTATTACCAATTCAACATCCAACCTTTGTTTAATTAAAAAAAAACCCAAAGAAGGACGTGAACTGACTTTGACCAAGACCAGAAGGTCCAACCTCTGCTATTTTTTGACGGCGTGGATTAAAGTCAAATTTGTTTTTTTATTTACTTTTTTTAACATAAGTCAAATATGCATCTTGGTTTTCAACCAGCACCAACTTATTCCAAATTATGTACCTAACAAAACCGGGTTATTATCGGTCAACAAAAAGTTAGTTGACCAGAACCAAGAGATATCCCTTTAAAAGGAGTCGCATCTGCGTTACCAACATACATATCAACCTAACTACACACATTCACACAATACATCTCTCTTAAAAAAGACTAAAAAAGAGAAATAATTCAAGAAATCAACAATGGGGAATCTGAGGAATGGTGAAGAAAACGATTCTCATTGGATCCCATTTATGTTCTTTGATCGATCTTCAGTAACGATTCATCTCTTGAAGTGTTTCGGTCTCGAAAGTTCTGCATCATCATCTTCATCTTCTGGTTCTCTTTTGTCATCTCACAGCGAGGAAGAAGACGTTATGGATGTAAAGGAAGAGGGAGATGATATGACCGTTGAAATCACAGAGCGGCGGTTGCAGAAGAGTAAGCCTAAGCCAAAACCAACGCCAAGCCCAGGAACAGGAGGCAAAATCAATTAGGCTTCATATTAATAAACCTATACGTATATACTATAGTCTATATATATATATATATATACAAACACACACTTATACAGAAATAAGTAAATGCAAATGTATACAGAATAAGCTGTAAAACTATAGGCTTATATAATCATTTGTTTTGACCGTGAATTGGATAATAAAATCGAGTTTGATGTTATTGTACAGAAGTTAAATGGAGAATCACTGGTCCTATCATCATTTAGTTAGCTCGTTTCGCAAGATAACTTGAGACGACGACATGGAAGAATCGAATGACTGTCAACAAATGCAGCTTCAGCCTGTATGGGCCTAGTCGATTAGGCCCATTAGTGATCCGTAGTGGGAATTAACCAGCCCATAATTAGTGTCTTCGAACTTTAATAATTAGTCGCAAGATGAAAATGGAAAAGATTTAGTTAAATAAGGGTGACGACATCCTTAAGCGTCATTGTCATCTATTAATGTCCTTGATTAACCCACTTGTCCAGAGAATTTTTATTCAAATGTGCAAATGAGAACATTTACATTTATACAACAAATACAGGTTGAATGGCTTTAATAAATTGATTTACATTTATCCAAATAAACAAACAAATGTTAGGATCTAATTAATATTTCCTTGTTTTGGGTTTTTAATAGAATTAATATTTATTATTAAAAAAAACCAATAAAATTTGGCCGTCGGATGTATGACACGTCAGTGATAAACACACGTTGGCAAGGTAGTTCATCGATAACTCAAATAATTACGATTATACCATTCCGTACGAGCCCGCGCATATTCTTGGGACAGTTTGCTTGCATTTGGGGGGGAAGACAAACAAGCCCTATTCATTCCTCTTCTTAATCTGACCGAGTGGGGCCGTTAAAATCACGCAAAAAAGGACGACTCAAAAAAGAGGTACAGTCCAAAACTCTTCGTCTTCTTCTGTGATTTCGAAATTTCTCGATCCAACCGCCATTAAACCCTAGCCTTGCTCTTGCTCTTGCTCTTTCTCTTTCTCTCTACACTCTATCTCTCTTCTATTAGCGAAAGCGACAGATTCTCGCTCATTCGCCTCTTCGCGTTTTTTTTGTTGGTGGTTTAGCTATACTCTGGATATGAGGAAGGGAGCGAAGAAAAAGGGAGGTTCCAAAGCAGGTCGCAAAGCTGCTTCTACTTCGTCGGCGAGTAAGAACGATGCCGCGATCGTAGAGACTCAGTCGAGTCAGGAGGCTGAGGAAGCGCCTAAGGTCGAATCTCCGCCTGCCAAGGAAGCCGAGAACGAAGAAGAGGCGAACAAAAATCAGGAGAAGGAAGAAGAACTAGCGAATCCTGATTCCTCGACGCAACATGAGAAGGATCCAAACGCGAGCCAAAATGAAGCGCCTAAGGTAGAATCTCCCCTTGCGAAGGAATCCGGGAACGAAGAAGAGGCAAACGAAAATGAGGAGAAGGACGAAGAACTAGCGAAACCTGATTCCTCGACGCAACAGGAGAAGGAACCAAACGCGAGTCAAAATGACGAGGCGAAAGGTGCATCTGCTTCGCAACCGCAAGCTGACGAAAAGAGAGGTGAGAACGAGAAGCCTCTTCTTCGTGGTAAGCGTAAGAGATCCACAAAGAATAAAACAGAGAAGAGAGGGGGAAACAATCCGCCTCCGAGAGCTAAGCGAGCCAGAGCGACCAAGCCGGAAGAAGCTGAGCCTGAGTACTTCAAGGAGAAGCGTAGTCTGGTATGCTATTTTACTCATCTCCTGGCTAGATTTCCCGTTCGTCAAGTAAATACGTATACGGTTTGAGATTTTTTGAGTTTGGATCTATGCATTTTAGGGATTTTGCTCTATGTTGATGCTAGTATGATGTCAAAATAGCAATGAGATACGCTTGTATACCTTTTCGTTTGTTCACGTTTTGTGTAGTTGAGAGATCTAGGTTGCAAATATATTCAGTATATAAGTTTGTGGTGTTGTAGAGAAATGGATATGAGATGGTTTTCTTTTGGAGAAGATTGTGGCATTTTGTTATAGCGGAGATATGCTTTAGCTTGCTTGCTTGCGGATTGTCTCTCATTTCTTTCCAGGAATTAGAATTTCGGTTCCCCTCACGCAGGAGTTGAGCAGAGATTTTGAATGGTTTGAGTTTATGGACGACCAGTTTCCTATGTTTTGTTTAGTGTTTTTCACATTTCTGTTTGCGTTAGTAATCAAATGGTTTTCATGTTTCTCTGTGTATTCAGGAGGATTTATGGAAGGCTGCCTTCCCAGTGGGAACTGAGGTATTAAGTTCAAGAATGTTGGCTTCAAAATTGACTTTCGGCCTGTTCTGTACATAATCAATCTTTTGTATTTGTGGATTATGCTCTCTTAATTGTTATAACAGTGGGATCAACTGGATGAGCTTTATGAATTCAAATGGGATTTCACAAATCTTGAAGTAAGTTCCACACCCATTTCTAAGAATCTATTGTTCATTGATTGTTCCAAAAGTATTTCTTGGTGTGACAAAACTCCCAAGAAGTTCTATTTGCTTTGTATGACAGAAAGCTCTAGAGGAAAGTGGGATTCTCTACGGGAAGAAAGTCTATGTTTTTGGCTGCACAGAGTGTAAGCTTTTTCTTTTCCTTCTTACGATACTTGTAATGCATTGTTTCTGTAAATTAGATTATGCTGACATTTCTTGTCTGATTTGCTTGAAAATCCATCTGGTTGTGCAGTGTGCATCTCTCTCTTCCCCTTTTGATTTCCTCTATCTTGTCATTGCAGCTCAATTAGTCCCTTACAAAAATGAAAGCAAGACTGTCCTTGTTCCTGCAGTCATTTGTGTAAGCTTTGGTTTACTATTTTCTACCATGTCACAGATTCTTGAAATAGAAACTCAGCATTGTGATTGTGATTTTCTATCATATTGTTTATCTATACCTGATGGTTAATTTTGTTTCTTATCTATTTACAGATTGAATCATCAATTCCCCCTTCTGATAAGATAGGAATTACATCGGGTCAAAGCGAGGTGGAAGAAATAATTCCCATGAAAGATATGAAAATGGCCTGGGTTCCTTACGTCCCGCTTGAAAAAAGGTTCCTAAACACCCTGAGTTCCCCTTTCCTTTTGGAGAGCCTTAATTAATGAGAAGGGAAACAGATAATATGTTTATGTGCCACTATTACCTTTGACGTTTATTTGGGAAGCTGCCAATAACCTATGTTTTTGTTCTTCTACAGGGATAGACAAGTGGATAGAATGAACTTCCAAATCTATATCTTGGGTTGTACGCAGAGAAGGTAAATAACATGTGGTGTTGTTTTCTCTCAGTGTCTAGCTACCATGAAAGTCAGAAGACGTTATTTGCTCATTTGCTTTGTAGAGGAAAGGATTTTGAGTTACATTACATATGCTTTTGAAAGCATGGCTACACACAGCTTTATCTGAAAGTGTGATGCATCAATTTGCATTCTTCACATTTGTTCATTCACATTCAGCAACTTAGGAGTGCAGAATTCAGTATAGGTTTGTATATTCTTTGCAGGTCTGCTCTCAAACATTTGAAGGAAGATCGTGTTAAAAAATTCAAGCATTGCCTTCCTTGTGAGCTCCCTGCTTTCAAGTCTAGTTACATTTCGATGCATAGCTGGCTATTATTATTGATGATAGATTCTCCTCAGTAACATGTCTTCATGTGCTTGAAATCTGTTTTCTTAAATACACTGTTGTTATATGTTTTGTTATTTTTATTTGCAGATATGGACAACCCATTTAAGGAAGATGAATCTGAGCAGAGCACTGTAGTTCAAATAACGTTCCCTTCTGAACCACCAGTAAGATATTCGTGATATATTGTTTCGAGGATACAATCTGTATTTTTAGTTTGAATCAAACTCAACGTTCTTCTACTTTGTGCAGGTTGTACTTGAATATGACTGGGAGAAAAACAACCTTGAGGTGCAGTATCTGGCTTTACCAATTAGAGGAAAAATACTTGAATCGCTTCTAATCTCGGTTAATTTCAGGACTTCACCAATGATCTTATCATAGACGAGGCATTACCCGTGGACAAAAAGGATGAGTTCAAGGTAAGGAAAGCAAGAACGCATTTGTTGAGGGTTTTCCCTGATTCACTCACCCATATGTTTCCTTGTTCAGGAGTTTGTCAAAGAGCAATGTGACAATGCAAAGAAAACTAAGGAAGAGGTAATATGTTTTCCATACGGATGATACTAGTCACGCATATGTAATAAGTAATGCTAACAGCATATATATAATTCTACAATTGGCAGGCGAAACAAGCCCGAGAGAAAGCAATGGAAGGAATGAGCGAAGAAACAAAGGAAGCCTATAAAGAAATGAAGTTGTACAAGTTTTATCCACTGCTTTCACCTTCACCTTCAACAGACACACCCGACCTATCAGGAATAGAGAAGGTACAACACATATACACAGTCTCTTGTCTTTCTCCTATCTGCTTTCACATTCACAAAAGCTCTGAATCTGATATCTTTGTCGGTGTTGTGCAGTCCTCGTTTATAAACAGGTACTTCGGAAAGGCTCACGAAGTCGTATGATCGCTTCTCCAAGACCCAGGAAATATAAAAAAACGTTTTTCTTTTCGGCAAACTTCAAAAACTAGTGATGAAAAATCAAAGAACCCACTTGGGGAATGTAGACCAAGAAATACAACATACAATACTTGGATAAAAATGTCTTTGGAGCAGGATTTTTCGGTTTTGAGACTAGCCAAGTTTTTTTTTTTATATATCTAAAGAGAAAGTAAGAAACAAAAGGGATAACAAATAGAGAGACCTTCACGACATTAGAGACGAGAAGCGGAAGAAGAAGAAGCAGCAGAATCGGTGAAGGTAGTAGTATCAGTTCGTTTCTTCCTCTCTTCCTCATACTCAGCATCATCAGTCTGAAGCTGGAATCTACAAACAGGACAAGAGTTCCTTGTGCCTAACCATGGCACAATACAGGTCCCGTGGTAACAATGTCCACACGGAAGCTTCTTCCCGATCTCACCCATCACCATTGCATCTTTACACACAGCACAAACAACAATCATCATCTCTCCCTCTCCCTCTCCCTCTCCCTCGACTTCAGAAGAACCAACCTCGAAAGTCTCCAACGCCTCAATCGCGGATTTTGCAGCCGGAGGTGCTCCTCTCCTTCCACCCCCAGTACCGTCTCCTTCCGCTAAATTCTGAAGCAAAGCTTCGTACCCTGCTGCATCGTCGATGTAATCACCCGGATTTCCTGTGTATCGATCTGCTTCCATGCGGAACTCGATCGAATTATCTTCGATTCCCATCAAAATCTCAGCCCAATCGAGAATTCGGTTTCGTCCGGTCCTTGATCGTGTTGTTGTGAGAGGGAATACCTCCCGCCGATTTCTCCTCATCAGATCCTCCTCCTCCTCTTCTTCGTCGTTGACGGTTAAGTTGTCTTCCTCCTCCTCCTCCTCGTCTTCTTCGTTTCCGCCATCTTCATCTTCGATTTCGTTTCCACTATTGAGCTCCAATCTGAAGAAATCATCTTCGTAAGATAATACACCAAGTTGTGGCTGCGAAGGCGCGTGGGCTAGCAAGCGGAGCATCTGGAGGAAATGCGAGCCAATACTCGAGTCTTCGACCGTCAGATCTGGCGAAAGTGGAGTCGCCGAAGAAGAATAAGCGGCGGGAATCGGCTGGATTGACTCCACGAAACCTTTATTACATTCGCAGCAGACGGCGATGTCGTCTAGAGTTTCAACGGCGACGCGTTTGTTGCAGTGGTAGCACCAGTGCGACGCTGCAGCATCCGACGGAGCGTCGGACATCGTTCTTCCGTCAGTTTCGGGCTTTCGGGTCCGGGTTCGGATCCGATAAACCGATCAGTGGATGGAGAAACAAAAAAGAAAAGGACTTGGAATAATCTAATTCAAAGACATATCGTATCGCACTCATTACCCCACCCGCCCACAATATTATTATCCTTTTTGATTGTCTATCTCATTCATTTAAAGTCTTAACATTTTAATCACACTGTTCAGTCCAATCAAACCTGTTTCGACATCAAAACTGAGTTAAAAATGGGTTCAATTTCTTTTTATACCCAAAAACTGAATTTGAAATGTTTTTATAGAGAACGCTATCAAAAAATTTAAAAATATAAAATAACTTTTCTTGCTTTACTTTGTTGAGTTAAAAGGAGATCTTATCATATCAAGAGCACAGTATATATATATATATTGTTTTGTTTCGACACAGTAGATAAATAAACAAATATATAAGACTTTGTAATAGCGATTTCATTGTTTCGACGTCGACCATAAAAACAAAAACAACCCACCCCAAGAATACAATATTAAAAAAAAAAAAATCCAAATTGTTACACAATAATAATAATACAAAGCGGGATTCGCCTCAACCATCAGAGCCCGACCCACCACGATACTTATACATAAAATGGTCTCTCCATTCACCAACTGTCGCAAATGGCAAAAGACCGTTAATCACTGGAAGTACCAACAGAGCCACCACCAAGAGGATACGTCTTGCCCAAAACGGAAACATAGTGTTCCAACGGCTCGATTTGGTCACTTGACTCACGTTTATTGGGCCATAAATCAAACCATACAAAGCCAATGTGAAGACATTTGCAACGAACTGCAGAAGGCAAAACATTTCCCAAAGAAACATCCATAGTTTACCGTTGCCTCCCAATGTGTCCACGCACAACTTACCAGGTATACCGCAAACAATACCGAGGAAAAGAACTATGAAAGTTATGGGCATTGTCTGCTTTGTACCTGTTGAGCGTTGGATTATGAAGTATGTGAAGACGAAGATCATCAAGCCGCCGAAGAATATCTGAACCCAAACTCGAACCCTGCAAATGAAGATGTTCAAATCTGTGTTTAACGATGAAACTTGTTGAGGAACCCACCAAGAAGAAGAGCTTTTCTCTTCGGATGGCTTGCATAATGAGGTAGCTTCCATGATCCTCTGCTGTGCGAAGACCCAAGTGCCGTATAACATAGAAGCCAACATGATGGAGACACTTAGACCGAGCCAGTCCATGATTCTTGTGACCATCTCGGTTTTTCTTGTATCTTCTAATTCAGTTTTGAATTTCTCGGCTCTGAATGCAGCTTTTGAAACACCCATCTCTAATTTCGCTTTCCCTTGATTGTTTGATTCGAATTTCAGTGCTAGCTCCGTATTTTTCAGCATTAGTTTCATCATTGTAAGACCATTCTTCCTGCTCTTTATGTCGTTTGCTCGTTCTTGCGCTTCTATGGACCTTTCGATTGTGGTCAAAGGCATTGCTGAGCTTCTAGCGACACCAGAGAGTTGCCGAGTCTCTTCGTGCAGGACAATCTCATTCATCGAAGAGATTGTTCTTGCATTGCCTTGAATCGCTTCATCAGCAGACGTAGCAGATGAAGTTTCCTTTGCAGATAGCTCGCTGTCCGAGCATCCGTCTATTGTAGAACGGTCTAATTTATAACTCCCAACATTATTATTGTCTAACTGATGCGGAAATGCAGATCCATTGATCAATTTAAGGATCCTTAGAGTACTGTTAAATGATCTCTCAAAGTTTGTCGCAAAGGAACCGAGCTTATTACCATACACCTGTAAATCACATCATTATAATCAAAGAAAGTCTATAAATTGAAGAATGCGAAAAAAAAATCAGGGGACTTTTGGCTTACATTGGCTAAAGATTCTCTGACAGCGGAAGCAGAAATCTGCAGAGCATAATCAGTGAAATTTGTCTTATTATTACAAAAAAAACAAACTATAGTGAAAGAGAGATCCAACAAAAACCGAGAAGAAATCAATTGAAAATCCTTACTACTTACCACTGCAAGATCATCAACATATACATTCTGACCTGCGGCACTCTTTCTCTCGAGAACCTAGCGAACGAGAAAACAAACAAAAACAGTTAAAATTACAGAGGAATGCAAGTCAATGACTTTGGTGGCTAAGTAGCTAGCCAGTTATAGGTCAGGTTGAAATTTGGTGAAATCACGATCAGAGATACAAATTCGTGTAGAAAGGCTCAAGCTTTAAGAAAAGTGAGAGACTAAACAATTCAACTGTGCCAGAGCAAATTCAAGTATTGCTTCATTGAAGCTCACTTATAGATCCCAAAGACGAAACACAGCCTCTATTGATTGACTCTGGATTGAAATTTGAAGAGAAGATCCTCTCTTGGATTCCAGTATTGCTAATTTGTTTAGATCCTTAAAGAAGAGATTCAGATTCAATCCTTCGTCTCTGATTCAGATTTGAACAAAAGATCTTCTCCTCAGTCCAGAAGGAAAGCTAAATTAAAAGACTTAGGTCAAATATTCGTAGCGTTATTTCCCTAAATATGTGAGCTTTTTAGCACAAAAAACCGAAATTTCAAGCGAGGTCAACTATAAGAACAAAAGTGAAACAACCCATAACAGAACAGGAACGATCAATCAAAGGCCAATTTCGTATCAGAAGTGCATAAACAGAGCCATGTAGTATAAAGGAGAGAGAGAGAGAGAGATAAAAGTTTGGAATCGAACCAGATTGGCAAAAGCAGCAAAGGACATGCCCAGAGGAAGCGCCAAGGCTTCGGCTTGTCGTTCCCCAACGCTTCGTCGAGCCATACCTAACCGCACCGTAGGATTCCGCAATCTATGAGCCACTCGCGAAACCCTTCGAGTAGAATTGCGGTTAGAGGTAGAAGACGAAGAACAAGAGGAAGACGCTTCGTCGTTGTTCATAATCTCTTTCATCTTTGCCTTGAGCTTTCTCTTTTCTAAAGTCGATGGTTTTATCTTCTTATTCAACGTCTCATCATTGACTTCTTCGCGGAGGTGCTCCGATTGATGATTAGCCCTTTTATTCGCCGGATCGGTGATTGGATTTCCGGGTTCCGGCGAAGGAGGGAGTATGAGGAGGGCGTCCATGTTCTATAAACATAACATACGGGGTCGATTTAGAACTTTGAGAAAGTATTTAACTTGAAAGATTTCCGCCGCTTCGTGAGTGAAAAAAGTTTCGAATTTCGAACTTTTCCTTTTTGGGAATCCGACTTTTGTAAAAACAAAATTTATTTGTCAAACGTGTAAGTAGCTTAATATAGAAAAAGACTGAACCAAATATTTGAAGTGGTTATGTTTGGTTTTAAAACATAATATAAAGTTCAATGTATTCTTTTTTTTTTTTTTACCCGTCAAGTTCAATGTATTCTGAGAAATTTAGGTTGTTGGTTCTCGAGTTTAAGAAAACAATATTAATTTAAAATGTCAATTAAAAAAGGTTATAAAATATTCGGTTATAATTTTTAACATTGACGTGATCTATCTATTTATACAAAAACTTTTGGTACAATGAAAGCCAATTTTCATAAATTTACTACTAATTGATATGATTTTGATTTATTATATAGTTTATAGTTTTTTTTCCCAAAGTTTTCAATTTCGGATCGGCTGATCAGACTTGTAAATATGCGATCTAACTTATGATCCATCCTAGATTAACTCCAAAAACGGCTTAAATCGTTAAAATCTAACCAGACGGCTACATGCACATCTTGGTTAAGTGTAAGTTGTATAAATGTAACATCTTGGCTTCGCATTTAGATGTTTTACATTCTGATTCAAAAATTGAGTTTTTTTCCTGGCCGATGATTGCTTTTTATATTATTTTTTATCAGCAGATAATTTTTATTAAACATTGGTAAAAATTAAGATGAAATACAAGGGTGGAATACATAGATGTGATACATTATTTAATCGACATGAATCCAATAACAAAAATCCGATATCCATAAAATAAAGGCCGATTTTCGAAAAAGTAAAATACATTATAAAACTACAATTGAATCACATAAGATTGCTTTTACATCTCGAAAACATTCTACTCATGTATGTTTTCATGATTTGCTAGCTCAAACTTCATATAATATATATATATATATATATTCATACAAAAGTTGACCTGTATTAAGTTATTAACTGATTTTAGTATTCGAGTTAAGAAAAAAAAAAAAACAAAACAAAGTTCACAATGTAAGTAAAAATAAACGACTCCTTGTTGCTGAGATATAACACGATGATGTGTCGTAAACAACCAATCAAAACACTAGAACATCTGCTTTCACTCATCTAATCTTATGCCACGTGTCCTTTTCATATCCACCCCTTTTATTTATCAATTTGCCCATTTTATTTTTCAAAATTTCACATTCTCTGCTTCCTCCAACAAGTCTTCTTCTTCTTCTTCAAATCTCTTCTTACCTCCCACGCAAATAATCCATGGGAAATTTTTAGGGTTTAATCTGAGATCTCTTCCGAACGAATACAACCAATGGCGACTTCTTCTTCCTCCTCATCGCCGTCTCTCCTCTCACCGAACATCAATTTCCATTCCAGACAATCTACAATCACTCGTCGTTCTGTTTCAATCCCCGGGACGGCGATTTTTCTACCCAGAAATCACAATCTCCCGCTTCGAATCAGAGCTTCCAAAGACGATAATGTCGCAGTGGAAGATCGAGAAATCAAACAAGTTAACGGAAACGGAAGTGTCAGTCGTTTAAACGGTAACGGAGCTGCGAGAAAATCCATCAACGGAGATTATAACGGAAGTGCCGGTTTAAACGGTAACGGTAGTTTAATGAAGTATGTGAACGGAAGCGTAACGGTGGAAACGGAGGAAGTCTCAAGAAAAAGAAAAGAGCAAGTGAGGCAGAAGAGAGTAGAAGATATTGGTCAAGAAGATGCTTGGTTTAAAAACAGCCAACAAAAACAACAACTTGAGGTAAACCTTAAAGTACTTTTCTTTATTACTCAAAATCGTTTTTTCTCTGTCTTTTAAATGATAAATTTTGCTAATGTTTCTCAAGGTTTCTGTTGCTCCTGGTGGTCGATGGAGTAGATTCAAGACTTATTCAACGATACAAAGGACATTGGAGATTTGGGGTTTCGTTTTGACGTTTATTTTCAGGACATGGTTATGCAATCAGAAGTTTTCATACAAAGGTTGTTATTAATTTCTACTTGTATATATGGGTTGAAGAATATTGTCAAATATTGGCTTATAAATTTTGTGTGTATTAGGGGGAATGACTGAGGAGAAAAAGGTTTTAAGAAGGAAGATTTTGGCTAAGTGGTTGAAAGAAAACATATTGAGATTAGGTCCTACTTTTATTAAAATTGGGCAACAGTTTTCTACCAGAGTGGATATTCTTCCTCAAGAGTATGTTGATCAATTGTCAGAACTTCAGGTTTGATTTCTTCATCTTTAATCTCCAATTCATATCTTCTTTATTTCATTTTTAAAGTTTTAATCTTTTACTTGCAGGATCAAGTTCCTCCTTTCTCTTCTGCTACAGCTCTATCCATTGTTGAAGAGGAGCTTGGAGGATCTGTTGATGATATTTTCGAACGTTTTGATTATGAACCTATAGCTGCAGCTAGTCTTGGTAATGTCTTTGTGGTAATCTTCTTACAATAATATTGCAAGAAAATTATCATAATAATTGTTTTGTGTCGTTAATGAGTACAGGCCAAGTTCACCGTGCAAGATTAAAGGGTCAAGAAATTGTCATTAAAGTACAGAGACCTGGTCTCAAGGATCTCTTCGATATCGATCTTAAAAATTTGAGGGTTAGTGTCTAGCCACCCTCGATATTCGATGTTGCAAGCATGACCTTGTCTAATGATTTGCTTCTATTGGCTTTGTTATGCTTTTATGTAGGTGATCGCTGAGTATCTCCAAAAGGTGGATCCAAAATCAGATGGTGCAAAGAGAGATTGGGTTGCAATATATGATGAATGTGCCAGTGTATTGTACCAGGTACCGCAATGCTGATATTTTTGCATGGAGGCTTAGTTGAGTCTTCTTTATTTGCCTCAATTTGAAGTGACCTCTAACAATGTGCTATATTGTTTAGGAAATTGATTACACAAAGGAAGCAGCTAATTCGGAACTATTTGCTAATAACTTCAAAAACTTAGAGTATGTAAAAGTTCCATCCATCTACTGGGAATACACCACACCTCAGGTATTATTATAACCTATGATCATCATATACAAAGCCTTAAGCTCGAATACAATAGTTATACATTATGTTCTTTGCAGGTCCTGACAATGGAGTATGTCCCTGGGATTAAGATTAACAAGATACAAGCCTTAGATCAGTTAGGTGTTGATCGAAAAAGGTTTGTATTTTCTTACACTTTGTTCACGGGACTTAAATATTTTTCAATTCTCTTTGAAGCCCAAATAGTTTCTTTGTTGTTGATTTATTAACTTGGTACAATGCAGGCTAGGGAGATATGCTGTTGAATCTTACCTGGAGCAAATCTTATCTCATGGATTCTTCCACGCCGACCCCGTAATGTCTCTTCTATCATTGTATTTTCACTTAGTGTCAGTTATCTTTTATATAGTGTACCGATTCAAAAAGACCACACTCTAATTTGCTTGTGTATCTTTCTGCAGCACCCTGGGAATATTGCGGTTGATGATGTCAATGGCGGGCGGCTGATATTTTATGACTTTGGAATGATGGGAAGGTACTTCATTTTATGCTACAACAGAACTCTGTTATTATGTGAAAAACTGATTCATCTTGACAAAGGCAAACCGGCTCAGTGATAGTTATGATCTCCACGATTACATTTGTTGGACTAATGGTTTTACCCATTCGTTTTTCATTGTTTCTTGCAGTATCAGCCCAAATATTAGAGAAGGCTTGTTGGAGGCATTCTACGGCGTCTATGAAAAGGACCCAGATAAGGTATACTTTCTACGGTGTTCTCACTTTTAATCTTCTACATCCATGCCGCGTTGTAGGACCTGAGCTCGTACATATATATGTCAATAAACATTTTTGTGGCAGGTCATTCAAGCTATGGTTCAAATGGGTGTGCTTGTACCAACTGGAGATTTGACGTCAGTCAGAAGAACAGCACTGTTTTTTCTCAACAGGTAATTGACTCTATCCTTCCATCTATCTAGCTTACTACTGAATCCTTGTTTCTTGTTTGGTTTCTCTCAAGTGTGTGTGGGAGTGGTGTGGCATAATAGATGCCAGTAGTTTCCTCTGATACTACCTATTAGCTGATTGTGTTACAGTTTCGAAGAGCGGCTTGCTGCACAAAGAAAGGAGAAGGAAGAAATAGCAGCAGCAGAAGAGCTTGGGTTTAAGAAGCCACTAAGCAAAGAGGAAAAGCAAGAGAAAAAGAAGCAACGTTTGGCTGCAATCGGAGAAGACTTATTAGCCATTGCAGCTGATCAACCTTTCCGGTTCCCAGCCACATTCACATTTGTTGTTAGAGCCTTTTCAGGTTTGTAATGTCATTTGAATTCGTTTCGACCATTCTTTTCATTTTCTTTTGTGTTTCAAACTCAGATTAATGGTAACTCTCTCTCTGCAGTATTGGATGGCATCGGCAAAGGTCTTGACCCCCGTTTTGATATAACGGAGATCGCAAAACCGTGAGTCTACACACACTATGTTATATCTTCTTGTTAATCAGAAGAGTACTCAAGTACCTTTGTTCTCCAGCTATGCTTTGGAATTGCTACGGTTCCGGGAAGCTGGTGTAGAAGTTGTAGTGAAGGTAATAGCAAGGCTTATCTTAACTCCATGTATGATCTTATCACATACCTTTACATTCATATTCGACCAAATGAACTACTGTAGGACTTGAGAAAGAGATGGGACAGGCAATCACAAGCATTCTACAATCTATTTAGACAAGCTGATAGAGTTGAAAAGCTAGCTGTAATCATCCAACGACTTGTAAGATACTAACAGATCCACTCACCTCAAACTCCCAAGCTACATGATTTATTTTCGCGTTCTAATGAGTTTTTCTATACCTGTTTCCGCAGGAGCAAGGTGATTTGAAGCTTAGAGTCCGAGCTTTGGAGTCTGAGAGGGCGTTTCAACGCGTAGCAGCTGTTCAAAAAACAGTAGGAAGTGTAAGTAAAACTTTCGCTTCTCCTGTCTTTTTTTTTTCACATCACAATCTCGTCGATCCATTCTTTCAAAATAAAATTGGGAAGTGAATCATATGTAAAACAAGAATCTCTGTTTGGAAAAGGATATAATTTGTTCTGTTTATGTGCTAAAGTTGGTTTCTTTTCCTCTTTTCTGTAACCCAACAGGCTGTTGCTGCAGGAAGTTTAGTCAATCTCGCAACGATTTTGTATCTGAATTCTTTAAAAGTAAGTTGTTACTCATCAAACTATAACATCTTCATCGTCTGCTCAATTTCATCAACCTTATATTATGTTCTCAGACACCGGCTACTATAGCATATACGGTGTGTGCTTTCTTTAGCCTCCAAGTTATAATCGGAGTTATAAAGGTCAAGAAATTCGATCAACGAGAAAAACTGATCACTGGAACAGCTTAAAATCTTGCTTGGTATGTTATCATCTCTCAGCTCTTAAGGTTACACGATTTGACTCAAGTTCTCAACTTTTTCTCGTTTAATTTGTACAGATGTAGTAAAGCTTCTCCAGTCTCCATAAACCCTTTTGTTCTTAGAAGCAAACAAAAAATTCTCTCGTAAAGCATTTCTCAGGTCTACAAAAGAAAAAAAACATCTTATAGAGAGGCAAGAGATCTCTTTGTCTCTTAAGTTTGATTATCATTTTTGGGTATTGGATCATAAGAAATCAACAGAGTGGTTTTGTGAAGCCACATGTAATGTGTATAGAGATGTAGAAATTAGGAAACTCTTTCGTAAAAATATAGGGAAAAAAGCTTAAAAATACACCAACTCACTAAAATTTAGACGTTTAATACACGAACTATTTTGACACCCAGAAAAATACACAAACTAACGTTGAAATTCATTTTAATACTCAAACTATCAGTCACTTTTTTTTTAATACATAAACTATTAAATTTCGTGTATTTTACAACATATATATTTTAAAAATCCGATTTTGCCCTCATTTATTTACCTAATTCGATTTATTTTATCAGAAACAAACAAAATGAATAATTTAATTTTTATTATTTATTTATTTTAATTAAACAATTAAAAATACAAAAAAAAAATCCAATTTCTCAGACAACTCAGCCCTCGTCGCCTCCGACGGATACGATCCTCTGATCAAAAATCAAAAACCAAATTCAGGAAACAACGAACAATTCACATCAACACTTGGGTTGAACGAGCAAGAGTTGCAAATTCGTTTGTGGATTCGGATCAATGGCACAAAATTTGCGTAAGAGAATTTAGAATCAAATAATAACATCAATACATTAAGATCTCAAGATTTAGTTTGGAACAAAGGGACTCTACACCGTAGTCCGAAGCAAAATCAAATAAAAGACACCAATGGGTTCACTTCCCTATCCTTCACCAAACCATCTTCCATTCCCATCTTGATCGGAAAAGTCGATTCACCGAACCCAACTCGATGCTTGGAACTCTCTTATCTCGGGCTACGCGGGATCGGGCCCGTACTAAGACGCCATGGCTCTCTACTTTCAGATGGCTTAAAACCAGACCGCTTCACTTTCCCACGCGTCGTTAAGGCTTGTGGAGAAAAACGAAGATGGGGATTGATGAGAAAACCTGCATAAACTTTCTCGAGGGTTTCGAGCTGGAAGAGAGTTTTCATCTGGCGCTTAGGCTTGGCGAGAGCGTCCTTGGAATTGGAATTATCAATCTTCTTCTTCTTCTTGTTACTACCATCAGCAACGCTCCTGATCTGATCTACTCCATCAGAACCCATCTCCATGGAAGATTGATGAACAAGAGAGAGACGACGACGAGGAAACCCAGAAACGGCCGGAGGCCCGGAGAAGAAGATTTTTCCCCCTTTCGATTACTAGTGTCTTCTTAGCTTGGAAAGTTCTGGACTTTAATCATTCAAGCATCAGTTTGATTATGCGCTCTTCCACAATTCGATAAGGGAGAAGAACATCGTGACCAACAGAGGATTTTTTTTTTTTGTATTTTTAATTGTTTAATTAAAATAAATAAATAATAAAAATTAAATTATTCATTTTGTTTGTTTCTGGTAAAATAAATCGAATTAGGTAAATAAATGAGGGCAAAATCGGATTTTCAAAATATATATGTTGTAAAATATACGAAATTTAATAGTTTATGTATTAAAAAAAAAGTGACTGATAGTTTGAGTATTAAAATGAATGACAACGTTAGTTTGTGTATTTTTCTGGATGTCAAAATAGTTCGGGTATTAAACGTCCAAATTTTAGTGAATTGGTGTATTTTTAAGCTTTTTTCCCAAAAATATACTACTTGTTCCTTCTCTGTTTCAGTAAATATTTGGTTTCTCCAAAGTAAAGGTCGAACCGAAATAAAATTTCAACCTTTCATAAACCTGAACCAAACCAAAATTTGAACAAACCAAAAACTGAACCGAATTAATTTTGTGACTACCTTAATTTGGAAAAAAAAATAAAAAAAAAAGGAATCACACACGATTCCGGTAACATAAGGAAATGGGCAAGGTGATCCTACGAAATAGGAAACCAGAAACAAATTAATCGATTTGGTAAACTTCCTTTCTCCACGTCCTCAAATTTCAAATATTTTTTAAAATCTTTGAAAACCCAAATTTTGCCGCTTATTTATAAATTGCCCTGCTTATTAGAGAGAGAGAGAGAGCTCTCTTCTAGGTTTTGTCCCATCGTCGCATTTGCTTTTCTCCGGCTTAGCAAATGGCTCAAAAACGTAAGACTAATCCTCCTTCTCCCAAGGACGACAATCCCGGTTCCAGTTCTGCGCCCAAAAGACGTTCCAAGGCGGCACTGGCGGTGGCAAATGAGCCGACGATTGTGGCGGCGGATACCGAGATCGACTGGGTTTTTCATGAACCTATTGCTGATCCCGAGGCCAGGATGACTTGGCCCAACAGATACAAGGAAGTAATCGAGGTATCTCAGATCTATACACTTGTTCTCTTCGGAATTCCTGGTTCCTTTTGATTTCTGAAAATGTTGTGATTCTACCTTTTCAGGTAAAGAAGCCGTCCAAGAAAATTGAGAGACTGTCGAAGAAAAACGAGAAACTGTACAGGAAAGTCGAGTAAGTTCTTTGCTTCTAGTGCCTAGTTAAGATATGTCAAATATAAATGCTTTTACCTCTGCTTCATTCTTGTTTCATACAAAAGACTCTGTAACTCCTTCCCTTTCCTTTTGTAGGGATGATGATGATGAGGAGAAGAAGAAGATTCGTGCTCGACGCCATTTTAGACGAGCAATCTGGGATGCGTGCCATACGTATGAGGTTAATGATGATGCACATGTGGAGGTGAATATCTAAACAACTACATGAATCTAATCAATACCTTCTTCACTCTCGGAATTGATTGTTTCGCTGTCTGCTTTTTACACATCAAAATGTGCCCCTACAGAACCATCCAACTCAAAACCAAGCACACTTTCACATTTTTTCCTTCACCTGTTAAATATGTTCTCTCTGCCATCGTTTGTTTTCATGCTCCAAATGTTTCCTGATGATAGGCCTGTTAATTTTACCTTTCAAGGCTGAGATCTCATATGAAACAATAGCTAGCTGATTCTTATATAGGCTGACATACATTATTATGCTGTAACTGAACCTCTTTCTCCCCTCTCTATAAAGGATTTTCATGTTGTGCTATGCTTTTTTATTACATACCGAACTTCTGTTTTGACTTCAATACATATTTTTTTTCCCTTAATTCAGTCTGGTGTGGAGGAAAAGCCTTTCATTTGCAAGATTGTTGAGATGTTTGAAGGGGTTGATGGGAAGTTATATTTCACAGCTCAGTGGTTCTACAAAGCTTGTGACACGGTAATAATTAGAATTTATTGTTCTTTACCTTTTCTTTTCTATATGCTGAATTGTCCGATGTTTTGGTCCTTTTTTTTTTTAACTTTCAGGTAATTGACAAGCATGGTGATCTGATCGATGACAAGCGTGTTTTTTTCTCGGAGATAAAGAATACAAACGAACTGAACTGCCTTCTCAAGAAATTGAAAATTCTGATGATTTCATCGACTGTATGTTCTTATTTCAAGTATATTCTCTTGTTATTCATAGTGCATTTTCCATTTACACTAACATTACTTTCTTTTTTGATGCCAGGAAAATACTGAGGAAATTGTCGCTTCAAAGAAAAACTGCGATTACTACTGTGACATGCACTATCGCCTGCCTTACTCCACACTTGAAGTTCTACAACCAAGTCAGTCTTTTAACCTTTGATCTTCCAGTTTTGCATTTATTTTCACCACCAATTGGATTACATAAGATGTTGCACCTTTTGAAGATAACTGAGCATGTATAAATCTTTTGTGTAGATGCCAAGATGGCCTCTTGTCAAACAGAAGCCAAAGAAAAGGATGCCACAATGCTAGACTTGTATTGTGGCTGTGGAGCCATGTCAACAGGCCTATGCATGGGCGCCCAGATGTCTGGGCTGAAACTTGTCACTGTGAGACATTTTTTCATGCTAGTTAGTAAGAGTTTATAGCTTTTCAACGGTGTTGTTTGCATCTCTTTAATGTTTAACCTTTTTGTATTTTTGTTAATGATTTCTCAAGAAATGGGCTGTTGACATGAACAATTATGCATGTGAAAGCTTGGAATATAACCACCCAGAAACAGAAGTATGCTTTTAGCTTTCTTTTGTGTTTTTCTTCTTTGCCAATTCTCTTTTGTCTTTTGTGTTTTTATGCATCTGACTTCTTTTTAGGTGAGAAACATGTCTGCAGGAGATTTTCTGTTCCTGCTTAAGGAATGGGAAAAACTATGCTTTCACTTCTCTCTGAGAGAATGTCCAAATCCAGAAGAATACCGCAACCTTTATGGGATGTCTTCTATTGAAGAGGATGAAGATGGCAGCGATGACAGTGAAGATGGTGACGATGGTAAAGAGATTTTTGTAGTGGAAAGAATTGTTGGTATTAATATAGAGAAAAGTGGGCTTTATATGAAGGTATTGCTGCTTTGTTTGTACAAGTTTCACAATTTATCCTATGATTTAAGCTCATTATCACAATTTCTTTGGTGCTTTGATATAATAGGTACAATGGCAGAACTATGGGCCTTCATACGATACTTGGGAACCTATCGAAGGGCTTAGGTGAGGATAACATAATAACTTGTAGCGAAGGCTTGGATTAAAATGATATATGTCAATGGGTTGTTAATGTCTCTGAATTTTGTGTGAACAGCAATTGCCGTGAGAGAATCAAGGAGTTTGTTGTGGAAGGATATAAAAAAAGCATCCTTCCATTACCAGTACGCATCTATGTTTCCAGATTCCTGATTCTTTTGTTTTCTTAAATTTTTGAAACTGGTGCATAAATTTCAGAGGTTCAATATAAACCATAAATGCAAAATTCTTCTTGTTTGTAATTAGCTCTATTAGTTAGCGTTTGTGTTTGGTTGTTCAGGAACTAGCAAAGTTTCTTGTCAAAGGCTTATCAAAACTATATTGTTTGAGGCAGTTAGTTGTGGAAGTGGTTAAATAGAGTTAGTAACAGAACAATTGAGGATTAGGGCAATATCCTGGAATTGGTTCTAAGGTCAGCGTGGTCAGAGACGTACTAACTTCATCAGTGAAATATAAGAGCTATTACATCCTGAATCTTTCTAGTATGTTTCTGCTATGGTGATGATCTCATTGACACATATGTTTAATTAATTTAGGGAGGTGTTGATGTTGTTTGTGGAGGACCTCCGTGCCAAGGCATTAGTGGTTTTAATAGATATAGGAACACAACAGAGCCTCTAGCTGATGAGAAGAACAAGCAGCTTGTTGTTTACATGGACATTGTGGAGTTTCTAAAGCCCAAGTATGTGTTAATGGAGAATGTCGTAGACATGCTTAGGTTCGTTGGTGGCAATCTTGCGCGCTATGCTGTGGGACGTCTTGTCCAAATGAATTACCAGACACGGATGGGAATGATGGCTGCAGGGGCATATGGTCTTGCTCAGTTCCGCATGCGGTTCTTCTTATGGGGTGCACAGTCTAGCGAGGTATTATATATTTGTACTATCTCTTTGTTCGGTATCAAGGAATAGATGAAGTTCTTAATTTGTATCTTTTTGTTTCAGAGGCTTCCTCAATTCCCACTTCCGACTCATGATGTTATAAAGAGAGGAGTTGTTCCTGTGGAATTTTGGGTAAGCCTATATATTTAGTACCGTTCAATATAGCTAGCAAATTCTTATATTTTCGTTCATTCAAAGTGCTCTGCTTATGATTGATGCAGAGAAACCTTGTGGCATATCCTGAAGATCACACTGTGAAGTTGGGAGATGAGCTCCTACTCTCAGATGTGATTACCGACCTTCCAGCTGTAAGTCTTAATGTGTGGCTTATCTTGGCTAAACAGTAGCTAAGCTTTCTGGCGTGTTCTTGTTTTTTTAAATATATTCTCTCTATGAGTTTAGGTTACAAATGATGAGAAGAATGGGGAGATGGAATATGACAAAGCTCCTAAAACGCCATTTCAACAATTTATCAGATTAAGGAAAGATGGTAAGATTCTTATTCTTTTTGTGGCAAACATAGATTTGAGTCGACTATTATGGAAACTTGAGGGTGTCTACCCTTTTCAACAGAAATGTTACGTTCATCAACAAAGTTGAAGTCAAAGTCCACAAAGGTTATGCTATATGATCATCATCCTTTGAATCTTAACAAAGACGACTATCAACGTGTCTGTAGGATCCCCAAGAAGAAGGTACAACTTTCTCACACCCATTGATCACACTTTCTTTGGTGCCTTTTTGCTCTTTATTTTAGTTTCTATGGTTATACTGATTTTCTCAACACACAACTTTTGGTATTAGGGAGCGAATTTCAGGGACTTACCTGGTGTAATGGTTGGACTTGATAAGAAAGTTGCATGGGATCCTAACATCCCCAGGGTCTATCTTGAATCCAAAAGCCCATTGGTAATACTGATCATCTCGTCTTTTGCCGTCTTATCAATTTTGTTTCTTCATTATTTTCTGGTAAGATTCATGGTCTGGTGCTATTCAAATAGGTTCCAGAATATGCCATGACGTTTGTCGAAGGAACATCTACAAAGTGAGTTGTTAATTTCCTTGGGCATTCTTCTTCTCTGCAATTTCCATTTCTAAAATCTTCTGAACCATTTGCTTTGTAGACCCTTTGGACGACTTTGGTGGGATGAAACTGTACCAACTGTTGTCACACGAGCAGAACCGCATAACCAGGTTAGTTCATCTTGAGAGCCTCTTGGTTAAGTCGTTAATTCGTAGAATTGCATACATTTGTTGGGCTGTGCATCTGAGGCTGGCAACAATCTGAAGAGTATTCACTGGTAATGCTGCTTTTTTTTTATATTACAGATAATCATTCACCCACAACAAGACCGTGTCTTGACAGTTCGCGAGAACGCAAGGCTGCAAGGATTCCCGGACTACTACAAAGTATTTGGCCCAACCAAAGAAAAGTAAGTAACTGCACTCACCACTCTCTATCAATTAAACTACAATTAGGAATTTTGATAGAATTCACCCATATTCAGAAATGAGTTTTGTAGATCTAAATTCTGAGGTATCTATATTGATTTCAGGTACAGTCAAGTGGGGAATGCGGTTGCGGTACCAGTTGGTAGGGCTCTTGGATATGCATTAGGGCATGCTTTCCAAGGCCTAACAACAACTGGTAATGATCCGCTTTTAACTCTGCCTCAAGGTTTTCCGAACTTGAGGTTCTGAATAATAATAATAAGAGATTCACCTTCTCTTCTTCTGAGTTGGGCATTATCTGTTGATTCATTCGTCCCGTCCATCCTGGAGATTTATCTCGGCTACTATTTATCCTTGCTGTGACTTAGTTTAAACAATCATTTGATTCTACTCTTTTTTTATTAACTAACATTTTTATGAAAGATGTTTTCATTTAATTTCCGGTGTAAATTCTGTTCTGCTTTCAACTCTAAACTCTCTTTATACTCGGCTTAAGAAATTGACAGACACGTGCGAAGAAGTCCCGGTGGTAGGGACGTATGGTCTTTATTAAAACAGCAGATTTTGTTTGAGATTATGGAGATTGCTGAGAAAGATATTGACTTGTGTCCTTTCTTGATGTTAATTGATTCGAATCAAGATCCGATTATTAGGAATCCCATCTCCGATCTTGTTCAATAAATAAATCTTAACCGAATCATAAACCCGAGATAAAAGTTCAATAAATTGACCGTCGTAGAGGGAAAAGAAAGCTTAAAAAGGGTTCATTTATTTTACTGCAAGAATCGGTTTGTGTTTGGTTCACTACAAGAACCGGTTTGTGTTTCGTTCACTGCCAGAACCGGTTTTGTAACCCGGATAAAATGCTTAGGTTTTTCCAGCCGACATCGAAAGGGCTAAATCCTTAGGAAAAGCCGGAGAGAAGGCCAAGAGAGGGCGAAGGCTAAATTATCTGAGAAATTCGTCGGTAAATTGTGAATTTCTGTAGGGGGAAGAACGAAAATATGGCGGCTGCGGCTTTTGGGCAGTTGAATCTCGAGGAGCCTCCACCGATTTGGGGATCTCGTAGTGTCGATTGCTTCGAGAAGCTAGAACAGATTGGCGAAGGAACTTACGGGTATTCTTCTTCTTCTTCTCAATTTCTTGTCTCTTTTCTCTGGGTTTTGTTGTCTGATTCGGTTTGTGGAGCATTTGTGCATCGTGATTTATATTGTTTTTCAATTGTGAAGTTGGATTAATTTACTGTGTTTTGTTGATTGAGTGAATTGGGATTCTTAGATTTATTAAGACTCAGAAGTTGTAGAAATCTTATGCTTGATATGGTATCTTAATGTATCTTTCAATCTAGCTCTGTCTACATACCTTTTCCTTTTTCTTCTGATTACAAATAAGTGTGAATCTTTTTCTGGAACATAGTAGCTGGGGTTTTTAGATTCATCTTTTTGGCTTTGATTTTGCAGTCAAGTTTACATGGCTAAAGAAATCAAAACTGGTGAAATCGTGGCACTTAAAAAGATCCGTATGGACAATGAAAGAGAAGGGGTAAGCTACATTTGACTACTAGCTTGGAAAAGTTGCAAACTTTGTGAATCAAATATGACTTATAATTCCCTTATCTCTGTTTGCGTCAAGTTTCCCATAACAGCCATCCGGGAGATCAAAATTCTGAAGAAGCTTCATCATGAAAACGTCATCCATTTGAAAGAGATTGTGACTTCGCCAGGTAATAAGCAAACACCTGTCTCATCCTGAAATTACTTTAGAAGTTCCGTTAAAGAGGCTTGAAGTTTGACATTTTGAGTTTTGTGGCTTTTTTTGTCTTTCAAAGGTCGAGATAGGGACGATCAAGGAAAGCCAGGTTAGTGCAACTTATTCAAGATCTAATTATTTTCTGTAGAACTTGGATACGACTAGGATGGATCTATTAAAATTCTTTACTCTTGCTTAAAGCTTGTGGCTTTGCTCCAATTTTAGATAATAACAAATACAAGGGTGGAATCTATATGGTCTTTGAATACATGGATCATGACTTGACTGGACTTGCTGATCGTCCTGGACTGAGATTTACGGTTCCTCAGATCAAGGTATTGCATGGCTAGATACCTTGTTGTAGTGGCCTTTGCAAAATCCTAATTGTTCCGACTTTGTCTGACATTTCAACATATGTAAAAAAAAAAGTGTTACATGAAGCAACTCCTCACTGGGCTTCACTATTGTCACGTGAATCAAGTGCTTCACCGTGATATTAAAGGTGAGTACCCAAAATACATTGTTGACTGTTTGGCTCTCTCGCCTTTATTTCCTAGTTAAAGTATAATATCTTGGTGCAGGTTCAAATCTCCTAATCGACAACGAGGGAAATTTAAAACTTGCGGATTTTGGGCTTGCACGATCATTTTCTCATGATCATACTGGAAATCTTACTAACCGTGTCATCACATTGTGGTATAGGTATGTACGCCTGCAAACTTTGAAGTTATATACATAAAAGAGAGAATAAGTCTTGCTTATTCCTGGATCGTCGTCTCTACTTAATGTATTGGTAATTGCGGTAGGCCCCCTGAATTGCTACTTGGTGCCACCAAATATGGACCAGCGATTGACATGTGGTCAGTTGGTTGCATATTTGCTGAACTTTTGAATGGTAAACCAATCTTGCCTGGGAAAACTGAGGTCAGGGTTTCATCTTTCGAATATCTCCGGTATGCGTTAGTACAGTAAATTTTGATGTTTTTTCCACTAACAGCATTTTACTCAAATATTTGTTTCTCCAGAATGAACAATTGAATAAGATTTATGAACTTTGTGGATCACCTGATGAAAACAACTGGCCTGGGGTTTCGAAGATGCCTTGGTATAACCAAATGAAATCATCTCGGCCCTTGAAGAGACGAGTAAGGGAGATCTACCGACAGTAAGTATAAACCATTATGTAGTTGCAAGACTTTACTTTGATCCAGGAGAGCTATCATTTTGGATTTTTCTCTTCTACTATAGCTTTGATCGCCATGCCCTTGAACTACTGGAAAAAATGTTGGTGCTTGATCCGTCTCAGGTACCAAACTAATCTGACATATTATTAGCAAATTGCAGAAATTAAGAGCCTTTGTTCTTGATATTCAAGTCCTTCTATTTTTACTTTTTGTTGGTGCAGAGAATATCTGCAAAGGATGCTCTTGATGCGGAGTACTTTTGGACTGATCCGTTGCCGTGTGATCCAAAGAGGTAAACGAATTCTCTAAGTTTCTAGTTATTGTTTATGAAAACTCATTTGGTTCGTATGACCAGACAATGTTTCATGTTTCTCAAACAGTCTACCCACATATGAATCATCACATGAGTTCCAGACAAAGAAAAAACGGCAACAAATGCGTCATAATGAGGAAGCAGCTAAAAAACAGAAACTGCAGCATCCACAGCAGCAACACTCTCGTTTGCCTCCACAGCAACACGGTGTTGGTCAGTCTCATGCCGCTCCACATTGGCCTGCCGGACCAAACCACCCTATTAACAACGCACCACCACCACAACTACCTGCTGGTGGACCTAGCGGCCATCACTACTATCAAAAGCCCCGTGGTGGTGCACCTGGTCCAAACCGGTACCCTCCTAGCGGAAACCAGACCGGTGGTTATAATAATCAGAGCCGTGGAGGTTACAGCAGCGGATCATATCCTCCACAAGGTCGAGGTGCACCATATGGTGCCGGTCCTAGAGGACCTGGTGGTGGCTATGGTGTTGGACCGCCTAACTACTCACAAGGCGGTGGTCAGTACGGTGGCTCTGGTGGCTCTGGAAGAGGACAGAACCCAATGGGTGGTGCTAGAAACCAACAATATGGATGGCAACAGTAAAGAGAGCTCAAAGACTCATATGGTGTGGTCTTGGCTGGATGTCCCAAAGGCAATTGTGATTGTAGTAATGAAGACTTATCTTCGAGAAACAGAATCTATTTTCATTTGTTTTCCCCGTCTTTATGGCATTTTCCCAAACATTCTGTGATGTTGATGAAATGGACGGTGAATATATATGTTTAGATACTTTCACACGATCAAGCTTTTTATATAAGAACACAGCAAACTAAATTGGAATTTCCAAATCTTATTATTTTTCTTGCAATCAGCTGTTTCACAAACTATATGGTTTTGTCAAAAGGGGAGAAAAGCTTCGGAGTAAAAACCCCAAAAAAAAAAAAATCTCTCTTCAGAAGTAACTTGAGCAAGACCAATTATTGTGCTGATTCTACCTTCATGACAACTTTCATGAACTCGTACACAAAGTAACTAATTGCCGCCGAAGGCAAAACCTGCGATTATCAGAGGATTAACAAAGCTGTCAGCCAGATCTTAAAAGATTAGTTTATTACTAAGAAGATTAAGGAATATACCTGCAATAAGCTGGGAATCAAGCCAGCATATAGAGCAGGAACACCTCCGTGTTCAATTATCTTCACACAAGTAGCCACTGTGCTTAACTTTTTCGCATGTGACTGCATTTGTAAATGCCTTCTCACAACTTCAAACGGATAAGTTGCTGCTTCTGAGCAAGCCCCTGCGATTGCTCCATATAACAAAGTTCTCATGGGGCCAAGCTCGAGTTGATCAAAAGCATTTAGCTCTTCACCTTCTTGTTTCATGTGTTCAAGCCGTTTCTTACCTTCCGGTGTATGAAGATAAGCTGATTTTAAAATGTCGTAGACACCGTAGAACACAGCTCCCGCTGGAGCCATACTAACAAGTGAAGGTACAAGACCTTTGTATAACGAAAAGAAACCTTCGGTTTGAATCATGTGACGGAATGCACCAACTACACCACCTAATGCCTCTCCACCAGGTGCCACCATAACTGTTCTTATCTGCAATTCGATTCCAAAGTAAGCAACTTTATGAAACAACTTCAATAGGAAAGTGCAATTCAAGAAATGTTAAAGCTCAAGGAAGAAGTTGTTGTGAATCTACTTACAGTATCAAGTGGTAGACAAAGCAAACTAGCTGTTACTCCGGCAGCTGCACCAGCGAGAAACCTCTCAAAATTAGTTGTTTCTTCGTTCCCGGACAACTTCAGAAGCTGGCCTCTATATGTATCATATGCATAGAAGTTGATGGACTTAAAAGGAGCGGTTCGAAGGATATTAACCAAATTCCCTTTCCAAAATCCTCTAATCCCTTCAGTTGTTGCAATCCTCTGAATGAGTCCAAGAAGATTCTGTTGCTCTCCACGGACTATGTATTCTAGCTTCATCCGCTCAAGAGGTGCAATGCAAGTTCTGCTCAAACCAAAACCCTAAAACCAAATCAATACAAAATCTCATATAAGGATATCACTAAGTAAGTAGTAACCACAACACTTCAAAGTATACAACTTTAGAGTAACTACTATTGAACCTATGATACAAAACTAAAATAAACCTCATAGGGGGAAAAAAAAGTAAAGAAGAAGGAGAGACCTTGAAACCATGGCTGCAAAAGCTCCAGCCCATAAATGCTTGGTGGTGTTGAGAGCTCCTGATCCATTTTCCTTAACCCTAATCTCTTCCACCGCTTTATGAGCACCACCGATCAACACCGAATCTTTCACCGGAAGAGATCTATAGCCGTTTCGACCATTATACCCTTCACCGTCTTCTTCCTCACCATTACTCTCCTTAATGGATAAACTGACTGACAAAAACAGAGGTCCTTTGGTCCCGTTTCGTCTCCTAGACTTCAAAATACTCGACTTTTGGAGAAAGCGACACGAATTGATTGAACAATTCTTAGAGGAAACAAAAGAGACAGACGAGGAAGGGACAGATTCGTGGAGAAACAATCGGCCGAGGATTTGACCATTGTGATCCAATGGTTCTGATCTGATTGCGTCAGCAATCCATCGATCAAGGCCACGCATTTCAGGTGTGGGATAAATCTACTGGGTTATTCGACAAATTAAGAAAACCGGAAACTTTCAGAAGACCCAAGAACAAAAAATCAGATTGAAACAATAGTTGGTAAATCTAAAGGAAGAAGAGAGATGGTAATGATTCTAGGGCTCGAAGAATATTGTTTATGCAAGTACTCGCTCTTTCTCAGGCTTTTAAGCTTTCATCTCTCTTCTCACTAACATTAACATCGTTCTCGCCGCAGAGAATATTAGGTAGGTTTTGGTGAAAAGTGTGACTTGGTGTTGCCTTTTCTTCTCTTTTTCTGGTGACGATGCAAAAGTATTGACACGTCATCATTCATCATTCATAACTATGATGTGTTTAGTAGTGTAATCATTTATCTTTCATATATAATGAAGCAAATTACAGAGATCAATCGAAAGGGACAAACGTCCATTATTCCATTAAATCAAGTTAGAGACCGACTTTTAAAGAGATTTCCCACGAAAAGCATATGAATGTTTTCTTGTTTCACATCCACCAAATCCTCTTGTTTCGTCCAAGCAAGTGCCTCACTTCCCTGCAACGCCGATGTAATCTTACAGAACAAAGGCTGCAGTCAAAAAACAACAACCAGTTAACTTTATTTAGAGAATACATCGCATTGACTTGTGTGTTTTGTTTGTTTACCTTAATGTTGAATCCAACTTTTGCACTAGTCTCCATGAACACAGCTCCAACCTCACGAGCTTTGTTATCTCCTTCCTCTATTGAAACTTGCCTGTTGAATCAGTTACAGTCACCTCATTTGAGTTTGGAGCAATTAATGGATTCTATCTTTGTTGTTGGGTCTATTCATCTAACTTGATGATCTATCTACATTGGTCTGACTTTGATGATTGTTTACCTTTTATGAACAAGATCGGTTTTGTTCCCAACAAGAACAATGATGACATGACTGCCTCTTTCTGCACGAACATCTTCAATCCACTTGGAGGTGTTAATAAATGATTGCTTATCTGCAAACTCAGAATGAACAAAAAAAGGTGAAATCTTTACACAGCATCATTGTGAGAAGAGTGAAGAAAAAAGATAAAGCAAGAGCGGTTTTCAAAATTTCCATCCCATGAAAGAAATGCTTAGTCTTACTTGCTACATCATAGACAATTACAGCAACAGAAGAATCTCTGATATAACTTGGTATAAGGCTTTTAAATCTCTCTTGTCCAGCAGTATCCCTGCGCATCACAATCCACAATGTTGGGGCATATAACGCAGAGCCATTTATACATAACGATTTCGCAACAGAAGAGAAGACAACAAAAGATTGATTTTACCACAATTGCAGACGAAAAGTTCTGTCTTCATGCCGCATTGTTTTCGACAAAAAATCAATTCCAATTTTTCCAACCCATAAAAATGAAAGATTTAGGAGAAAGAACCCTAAATCCGAAGAACATTTTGATTCCGGAGAGAGATTACTTCTACAAAATAATCAAATTCGAACAGCTTCTAGACGATCATCATAAACGAGACAAAAAAAACAAAAAATCATCGTATGTAATGATTAAATATTTGAAATCTGTGTTCCAATCGAAGAGCAGCAAAAAAACAATGAATGTATGAATGTAGATGGCGATGGAAATATGTTCGAACCTGATAATTGGTGTCGAAGTTACCGTACATGAAACAAGTGATGATGCTGGTTTTACCGACGGCTTGATCGCCGAGGAATACGAGCTTGTAATTGTCTAAATGTGCCATCGTCGCCATTTTTCAAGGATTCTTTTTTTGTTCAATTGTTCTTCTTTTGTCAAAATCGCGTTTATGTGTACCGCCAATTATTCTTATTCAAAATATTTTATTATTGAATGTTTATTTACTTACGAAAAAATACATATTGACAAATGTTTTTATTTATCAGACTTTGACAAATGTTAGAAATGTATATATTTTCTTTATTTACCTCGTAAATTATTAATATTGTAATCATAATACTTTATGGAAAGAAATGAAAATGGAATTTATATATAAAGAAAAGGAAACATGAGTCAAATTCTTCTTCTTTTTTTTTCCTTTTTAATAATGTGTGAGAGACTTTGTGCAATTTAATCAATTTTCCATCCTGGTGATGCAAGACAAGTGTTAGCTACATTTTCAAAATTTTAATTATGGTAGGGATTAGATTTGCATTATTGTTGTCATATGGGATTTGGTTAAGTTGCGAAAGCTATGGGTCAAATATTATGGGCCCAATTTCAAACAATTGGGCCGAATTTAGAGCCAGTCCATAATTATCGGCCTTACACAATCACAATACGTGAGAAACGATAATCAAGAACTAAGATGATAAAACTCAAAACTCGGATTCAGATCATTACAGGACTCATTCCACGTATTAACTATCAATGTAATAATACAAAGTCTTTTGAATGGTCCAAGAATCACTATCATCTAGTTAATAATAATGGCATTAAGAAGATATTTTCATTGTTGAATTTAGCACCTAACCTGTGATTGTGAATGGAGAAGATAAAAAAGTTCTTACACCTTCTTCTTCTTCTTGTCCAGGTATGGATATTTCTGGTACAGCGATATACTACTGATCACAAGAGGAAGAGCTACTAGGCAATACGAGGAAGGCGGTTTTCCTTCAAACCCAAACTGAAGTAGCGCAGTCACAAGTAATGCCGAGACAATCACAAATCCCTGGAAACAGCCAAAGACAATTTAATTTCAGCTTTTGTTGAAATTTCTTTGACAGTGTGAAGTTGGTTTTTCGTTTTACCTTTCTTACGCCACCGGCATGTGATGTAACTAGGCCAACGAGAATTCCACCAACGGCATTGCTTATTACTGGGACCTGTAAGAACAGTCACAGTGCATACAAACATTCAGTAACTAAAAGTTTTCTATCAACAGAATCAGAAATTAACAGTTTACGAGAAAAGAGATCCAAAGTTAGAGATGGGTTATTACCAGTGTTAGAGCAGTCCAACCATGAAAGAAACCATATCTCTTAATCGCCTCACCATCTGGAGATTTAAGGGTACTTAATAACAAGCATAGGCTTCCAACGATAGACATTTCGACTGTCATTAAATACGATGAATGCTTCTTGACCTGTAACGGTGAGACAGTAAGGCTATGAATGAATTGAACTACATATTTATTTTATTTTATTGGAATATAGCATTTAAACTCTGGATGACCTGAGAAGCCCATTGACATAGAGAAGAGGCTAAGCCCGAGAGCACAGAGGCTACTAAGACCGGGATAATTCCATAAAACAGTACTTGATCCGGACTAATGCCACTTGAACTCTTGTTTGAGCCTTCACCAACACTTAGCAGGACTGCTGCCATGATCAATAAACACAAAGCTCCTATTTGTTGAACTGATTGCTTCTGCCTACAGGATGTAATTTGAGATGATGTGTTACAACACTTTTCAAAAATAACATCACCATGTCTGATTATCAACGAGCTACTATCAATTTGCCACAATCTCCTAGAAAATATTGTGAGGTGTGTTCTTCATATTTTGAAAGGAAAGCAACCAGAACAGACAAATCCGATAAGATCAAACAGCTGCCTTAACTAACAAACCATTCAGAGACGATTCCTACTGTCGTAGGGGAGAATCCACAGTGGTAGGCATTGAGTTCGAACAGAGGAAACAGCCAAATAAATATATTCAGGCAATCGCACAACAAATCTCTAGCTCATGAAAATACAAAGTCCCACAAATTCAAAACTTCGAGCAGTGGATCACACAAACAAGATCCTAAGAAGAAGAAAAAGAAGGGTACCTTAGTATTATGAATGTAAAGAATGCTGTGAAAAAGATTTTCGTCTGATTCAGAATTGAAAAAGTCAAGGAATCAAGACTCCTGTACGAGATCTGCAGCAAACTGTTCTGCAGTGCATATATGGCTGCAGGAAGTCCTGATGCAGTCAAGGATCCCATCAATGTCCACTCTTTTGATAATCCCTTCAAGCTACCATCTCTTGCCATGAGAATCAGAGCACATATGACCTGAAAATAAAGGACAACGAACATGATTTCATAACTGTAAGACTTCAAAAAAGAAGCAAAACATCGATCCAATACCTTAACAATCTCGCACGTCAAAACAGATGAAGTTACAATAACCTCCTTCCTGCAAAACATATCCAAACCACGATAGGTTATCCATTAGCTATATAAGAAGAAAGAAACAAATGGACTAGTGACCAAGCCAACTAGCTTTAACTATCTATAGAATTTCGCTGCTAACATAGCTACATCCTCATTATCACATTGAGCAAAGACGTTGAAAATTTCCAAAGTAACTCAAAAGCAAGTACTAGACTACGAGAAATATTACATAGCAGCCTGAGAAATTAACATGAACAACCAAACCACTATGATGAATAGCTAATTCGATAGGAGAAGGCACCATTGTATCAAACTAGTAAATTCAAATTCACGTAACACTTAAGTTGGTGAGAAATGGCTTAGTTTCGAGTAATCATCGTCTTTTCTAACAGTAACAACGAGAATAAATCATAATCGTCGAATTTAAGTTTCATATAACTTCGAATTGTTAGTTTCCGTCACTATTCTGAACCAAAATCCGCAGATGGAATCGATGAAAGCCTACAAATAGATGCCCAGAAATCGAACTCCATCTCTGCATAAAACTTTCAATTCACACAGAATCTCGCATTTCACGAAATAAACGCACGAAATTACCGAATAGGAACGCGAAAATCAGAGAATTAGAGGCATTGGTTGTCTCTAGACATCGTACCCGATGCAGCGTTTGGAGATCAGAGGCTGGGCTCCGTACTGAAGCGTAAGCAATATGGAATAAAACAAAACCTTAGGGGCAATCCTCGACGGACTCTTTGCTCCGTTAGGCGTCGCCATGACTCGCCGGCCACCGAGAATCCAGAAGATCGCCTTCGCTTTGGTCGAGAATGGGTTTGTGCTTTGAAGAAACGACAAGAAGAAGAAGAAGAAGAAGAAGAAGAAGAAGAAGAAGAACGCTTTTTTCTCTTTTCTGCTTTATACGTCGTCTCCTTCTGAAGAGAGGAACCACAAGAACGGCGTCGTAATTGTTTGACAAACTATACAACATATTTCTTGGTAAGGAAATATTAAAAAAAACATTTCAAAATGATCCATCAACTTTGCCATAACTAGAAAAAAATCCACCACCTAATTTTGTCATAACTATTTTCAGAAAAATCTTCAGCTTTTTATCAATCACATACACTTCTTAAAACATAAAGTAAATCTTCTTCTTTCTCCTAATATCAAATTTATAGCTCAATACGGGAAAAAAACATTTTTATTATATGAATCCTTATGATGATGTGAAAGTGAAAGCGAATTGTTAAAAATATGAAAATGTCACAATGCAAATGTAGCTAATCATAACTATTGTCACTTGCTGCATTCGTTGAATCCGTGATTTCGAGATGTGAAAGGCCAAAACGTAGCCATACATATTCACAACAAAAACCAATGGACCTAGTGACAATGATCCACTGGGATATACAGAATCTCTGCCAATCACAAAATGAGTCCAACACAATAACCAACAAATATTAGGGTTAAAAAGGTAAAAATCAGAATCTTAGGGGGTGGTATTCAATTAAAGAATTATAAGGAATTAGACTTTCTATAAAATTCTAGTTTTATTCAATGATGTATTTCATGAATTCTTTTAAATTCATGTGTTATTGGATTAGATATTTGTAATCATTCTTTTATATTACTTTAAATTCTAGTGTTATTCAATTTTTAGATTTCTTAATTCTATTAAATGTATTAAATGTTAGTGTTATTCAATTTTACTGCAGTATTGATGATAGTGTCATTTGATAGGAATTTAATAGAATTTCAATAAAAAAATTGTAAATAGTCAATTCCAAACATTTTTAATGTCGTTTAGATAGAATTCATTAAAATTCCAACAAAAAAATTTTAAATTACTCAAAATCATTTGATTTTGAATTCATTTGCATTCTCTTAAATTCAATCATCCAATACCCCCACATTGTCACAAATTGTGACTCACAATCAACGGCTGTGATTGAAAGCCACCCTATAAATTCTCACACTTTCTTCTTCAATCCATTCTCTCAGAGAAGCCATTGTTTGCCACCACAATGTGTGGGATTCTCGCTGTCCTTGGTTGCATCGACAACTCTCAAGCTAAACGTTCTCGTATCATCGAACTCTCTCGCAGGTATCCTCAATCTTCCGTTTCATTGAATCATCCATTCACTTGTTCTGTCTCATTGTCTCATAATCGGTGAAGCAACGCGCCGCAATGTTACTGGAAAAAAGTTTCTGAATTTTTTCAAAAATAAAAGTTTCAATTTTTGTTTTTTATGGGAAATGTGTTCGTTTAATTACCCAACTGAAGAGTCATTGTTTGCTAAAAGATTTGATCTTTGTCGAGAAGATGAAAAACACACATATAGACACGAATTGAGTGATTAGGTCCATTTATGTTTAGATCGGTTACTTTTGTTTGTGCAGATTGAGCCATAGAGGTCCTGATTGGAGTGGACTACATTGTTATGAGGATTGTTATCTTGCTCATGAACGTTTAGCCATCATTGACCCAACTTCTGGAGACCAACCACTCTATAACGAAGACAAGACCATCGTCGTCACGGTACTTTCTATAGTATTGTGTGAACAAATGTCGCATTTTAGACCTTTTTTTGCTTGCTTGTCAATAGTATCATCTGAACGGTAAATCAAATGTGCTTTGATTTCAGGTCAATGGAGAGATTTACAACCACAAGATCTTGCGTGAAAATCTCAAGTCTCATCAATTCCGCACTGGAAGTGACTGTGAAGTGATTGCACATCTTGTAAGTATGCGTAATTGGGAAGGGACTGAATAGTTGCTTCCTGACTTACCATCTTTTGGACATTTTGCATAAACTCTCAATTTGGGCACTTCGTGAAAATGTAATTTACCATCTGTTGGACATTTTGCATAAACTCTCAAGTTTCATCAATTAATCTGTTGTTGCATTTTATGTTTTGCAGTACGAAGAACATGGAGAGGAATTTATTGACATGTTGGACGGGATGTTTGCGTTTGTCCTTCTTGATACACGCGACAAAAGTTTTATTGCTGCAAGGGACGCTATTGGTATCACTCCACTATACATTGGATGGGGTCTTGATGGTATATATTCTACGTTTTTAAAAAAAATAATAACTTCAATAGGGTTCAGCTTATTTTATCTCGTCTCATCCATTACTTTTATATTTAATAACCCTTAATAGGTTCTGTCTGGTTTGCTTCCGAAATGAAAGCGCTTAGTGATGATTGTGAACAGTTTATGTGTTTCCCTCCAGGCCAGATCTATTCAAGTAAACAAGGTTTGTATACCATTAAATCTTAGGCATTTTGTAATGAATTGAGGCAGATTCGCTCTGTAGTTTCATGTAGTGTCTTTACTGCTATCTTGTAGGAGGGCTAAGGAGGTGGTACAATCCTCCGTGGTACTCTGAGCAGGTTCCTTCAACCCCATATGATCCTTTAGTGCTGCGAAATGCTTTCGAGAAGGTATGTCTGAAGATTTATCTTCTTCAAGGTCTGAAATTTTCTGTCTTATTGCAATTTTTATAGCAGTTGCTGAACAGGTTTTGGAAATGTGAATGTGTTTCTTTTATCTGACCTTTATCAGGCTGTTATAAAGAGACTAATGACTGATGTGCCTTTCGGAGTCCTTCTCTCTGGAGGATTAGACTCGTCTCTTGTTGCTTCGGTAGCATTACGCCATTTGGAAAAATCGGAAGGTGCTCGTCAATGGGGTTCACAACTGCACACATTTTGCATCGGCTTGAAGGTCATCAAATTGAAGATTTCTTAAAATGTTGTGTGCCGTTCCGAGTTTCTAACTATTTTTTTATTTTCAGGGATCGCCGGATCTTAGAGCTGGCAGAGAAGTTGCGGACTATCTTGGAACACGCCACCACGAGTTTCAGTTCACAGTTCAGGTAAAGTATTCCTTGAATCAGATTCATTATCATTCATGTTTCTTCAAAAAGACGGCTTAATGTCTTCCTCTAATGATAATATTAGGACGGGATAGACGCGATAGAGGAAGTCATTTACCATATCGAGACCTATGACGTGACTACAATAAGAGCTAGCACCCCAATGTTTCTTATGTCCAGAAAAATTAAATCTTTAGGTGTAAAGATGGTTCTTTCTGGGGAAGGCTCTGATGAAATTCTAGGAGGATACTTGTACTTCCACAAGGCACCCAACAAGAAAGAATTTCATGAAGAAACATGTCGAAAGGTAATTCCTTTTTCATCAGATCGGGAACTTATTTCGCTGCCCTGACTCCATTGTTGAATCTTGTTTATGGTTTGCTTTACTTACAGATCAAAGCTCTCTATCAATTGGATTGCTTGAGAGCCAACAAATCAACTTCTGCTTGGGGTGTCGAAGCTCGTGTGCCTTTCCTAGATAAAGAATTTATCAATGTTGCGATGAGCATTGATCCAGAGTGGAAGATGGTCAGGCCTGATATGGGGAGGATCGAGAAGTGGGTCCTGCGCAACGCCTTTGATGATGAACAGAAGCCTTATCTACCAAAGGTTTGTTTACAAGAACTGTTTGCGTCTTTCTCAGCCTTTTTCATGCAATTACACTCTATATGTTCTAACAACAAATTCCTCATCTTCTGTGAATTCAGCATATTCTGTATAGACAGAAAGAACAGTTTAGCGATGGAGTTGGGTATAGCTGGATTGATGGTCTGAAAGATCATGCAAACAAACATGTAAGAAATATCTTATCGAAGGCTTTTTTTGTGTGTGTGATAAATGTTAAAACCTTTTGACAGAAACTTGCCTCTTTTTCTTGGTAATAAGGTCTCTGACACTATGCTGTCGAACGCAAGCTTTGTCTTCCCCGAGAACACACCTATGACAAAAGAAGCTTACTACTACAGAACCATCTTTGAGAAGTTCTTCCCTAAGGTAATAATAATATTCCACAAACATTCAAAATCTATCGGTGTTTGTCATTTCTTCAATCCTGTGTGTTTTGTGAGCAGAGCGCTGCAAGGGCGACAGTCCCAGGAGGTCCAAGTATAGCTTGCAGCACCGCGAAAGCTATAGAATGGGATGCAACATGGTCAAAGAATCTTGATCCGTCAGGCCGTGCGGCTCTTGGAGTTCATGTTGCAGCTTATGAGGAGGATAAAGCTGCCAATGATTCAGTAGATTCCCTTCCTCAGAAGCTAGATGGATTAAAAGAGAAGATTACAAGCGTTGCTTGAGGAGAGAAGAAAACAAGGGTTTTTATCTTTTCAATTTTAAGATTCCATGGATCTCCAGAAGGTTGTTGGCATCTGTCCCAAAGTTTTTCTGCGTATTTTGGTGTGATTTTGGACGTTTTAGTTTGATGAATCCGAAATCACCAAGTTTTGGGTTTTGCATCTCTGCAACTTATTCTTACCTTGGTTAAGGCAGGATTACTACAATTTTAATTAGTAGATAGTAATTAATCAAGCAAGACTCCGTGGCTATTAATTTTTTGTTAAAACATTTTTCCTGTCTTTCTCGCTTATACTTGTTTTAAATTTGTAGATAAACTTTCAGACTTATTTAGAAAAGACAGATAACCTAACCTCATTAGTTGTCGTTTTTTCTTCATAGACGAAGTAAACTGCTCCTCCTTCAGGCTTAGCTTTAGCGCCAACCACGTGACTCCTCCGTCGTTTTCTTATATAACAATAAAGAAATCTCGCTTTCGAATGTATTTATTTTTTCATATCAGGCATCGCTTTCTCTAGCTACAGCTACTCCAATAACATGATTTTTAAATTAGATTTTAATACTTATCAACGCCCATTAAGTAAAGTGTGAACTCATCGCTTTTACATACTATTATTTATATTTAAAAAAAAAACAAAAATGCAAAGAACTTTTCTTTAACAAAAACAAAAAAAAAGAAGAGACAAAAACAGTTTGATTTTGGTCAAAAAAAGACAGCTGTTAAACGTATTTCTCACTATATGTCCATATATTGAATTATTTATATTATTCTTAAATGCATTAAATTAGTTTTCTTCTTTACAAATAATTTATGGATTCCCGTAACGTTATTTAAGTAAGAAAGACCCCTTCATCTCTCGTTACAATTACAGACAGCGAAAACACAGAGAGAGAGAGAGAGAGAGAGAGATATCAAGACAAGACTGATCCCAAAAATGGCGTCTCTCAAAGTCCCAACCAATGTTCCTCTTCCCGAAGAAGACGCCGAGCAACTTCACAAGGCCTTTAAAGGTCTCTATCTCTCTCCTTTAATCGACTGATCTAAATAGTTTGGATTTAATTTCATTTTCTACGAATCTAATCTATAATCGGTTTCGTTGTACTCATCTCGAGAAAATTGATCCTTACGATTCCGTTGTCTTGATTTTGTTTATTGATTTACGGATTTAGTCACGACTACATTGGTGATTAGAGGTTTACTTGATCATCTTTGATCTAACTCTTGTTCACTACTTGCTTTGTGATCCTCTTCTTACACTGATCTGTTTTGTTCATCAATCACAAGATCAGGATCGTATCTTCGTATCTGTCACCCGATGATGTCCTATTTGGTTGATTATGATGAAACTATGTTTGCTTAAAGAGAAACCCTTTTTCCTTGTTCAGCGATTCAAGAATTAAGTTTTCGAATGCGTCATTTATATTTGCTTTGTGTTCAAATGGTTTTGAGATTGGAAAAAAAGAGAAATTTGTGTTCCCCTTAGGAGATTCAATATTGTTTGGTTTGGTCTGAACATGACATGTCTTCATATGTTGTTATGGTTTGGTCTGAAAAAACAGGATGGGGTACCAACGAGAAGCTGATCATATCAATTCTAGCTCACAGGAACTCAGCGCAACGCAGCTTAATCCGCAGCGTTTATGCCGCTACTTACAATGAGGATCTCCTCAAGGCATTAGACAAAGAGCTTTCTAGTGACTTTGAGGTTATATTACTCTCTTCCTCCTTTTTTTTGGGTCTCCGAAAGAGAGATACTTGCGACTGATTTAGGGGACAAACTGTATTTGGTTTTTTGCAACAGCGAGCTGTGATGTTGTGGACTCTTGATCCAGCGGAGAGAGATGCTTATTTAGCTAAAGAATCCACCAAAATGTTCACCAAGAACAATTGGGTTCTTGTTGAGATCGCTTGCACAAGGCCTGCTCTTGAGCTTTTCAAGGTCAAGCAAGCTTACCAAGCTCGATACAAGAAATCACTCGAGGAAGATGTCGCGCAACACACATCTGGAGACCTTCGTAAGGTAATCAATCAATAAATCGAGTCTTGCTTGTCTTTGATCGGATTTTTTGACAAGTTTTCTGAACATCTTTGTTTGTGTCCTCTTTTGTAGCTCTTGCTTCCTCTTGTTAGCACTTTCAGGTACGAAGGAGATGAGGTGAACATGATGCTTGCAAGATCTGAAGCTAAGTTACTTCACGAGAATGTCTCAGAGAAAGCTTTCAGCGATGATGACTTCATCAGAATCTTGACCACCAGAAGCAAAGCACAACTCGGGGCAACTCTCAACCATTACAACAACGAGTATGGAAACGCCATTAACAAGGTTAACTCAACTACCAACTGCTCTTTTTATTTTTCTGTTATAATGTCTTGTTCAGACAGCTGACTTGTGTATCGAATTTTACAGAACTTGAAGGAAGACTCAGATGACGAATACCTGAAACTACTTAGAGCTGCAATCACGTGTTTGACATACCCTGAGAAGCATTTTGAGAAGGTTTTGCGTCTAGCAGTCAACAAAATGGGAACAGACGAATGGGGACTAACCCGAGTCGTGACTACACGAACTGAAGTTGACATGGAGCGCATCAAAGAGGAATATCAGCGAAGGAACAGTATTCCATTGGACCGTGCTATCGCCAAAGACACTTCTGGTGATTATGAGGACATGCTTGTTGCTCTTCTCGGACATGGTGATGCTTGAAACTGGTTCAATTTTCGATTTCTCCCTTTTCTTAGTCTCCTGGTTTGTTTTTAATAAAAGAGTTGTGAAACTGGTTCTGCAACTATCTATCAATGTTCTTTGAGTTTGTTCATTTGAATCAAAATCTGTTTTTCCTTCTTTAAATACAATCTAAAGCACAAGCTAAAGCAAAAGCTTCGTAATCTAAACAATTGCAACTTCCACAAACTCTACTACTACAACACACACAAAGCTTCTGTTTCTTGTTGAACAACATCTTTTCCATTTCTAAAGCTTGAACCTTTAAAGCTATCTTCAACATAACAGGCTTTTCATCTTCCAAAACCCGGGTCTTCGATTCACCCATCACAACAAATCTCTCGATTTCCATGCCCGGCGACCCAAAAACCGAATCCCATGAAACCTCTCCTCTCCCCACAACCTCCGATCTCGATGACTTCCGAAGAAACGATGCCGTTTTCTTCCTCCGTAGCTCGAAAACGACTAGCTGTTGCTTCAATTCATCGACTGCTGCTTCGTTCCCTTGACACTCCAGACCAAAAGATTGATCCCAAACGAGGTTGTCTGACTTCGAACAGATATCTCTAGTGTTTACTTCGATCTTTTTGTTTTGTCCTGCAGAGAGATAGAATCTAACGAACAGAGTACGAGCTTGTGACTTGATCTCTACGTTTCTTGCTTCTACTATTCTCACTTCGCATCCATTTTTTGCTTACAAAATCAAAGCAAATTAACAATCAAAGATGAAGTTTTGTTGATGGATATGTTGATTGAACAAAGACTCTTGTATTTATATATCCTTATGATGGAAGGTGATCAAATACTCTAATAGTTTATGTAGTCAATAACACATTATTTTTGTATTTCTTAGTGATAGTTGTAAGATTCGGAATCTTCGTAAGTGGTGGTCATAGATTTATCCATTGGAGAATTCCAAAGGACAACACTTTGTCTTTTTCTTAGCTTTAGAGTGTATAATAGACAGTAGATTTAATTAAAAATAAATAATATACACTAGAGAGTTATATAATACATGGGTGGATTAGATCATGACTTGGTGCATATCCTCGTTAGTCCAATGAAATTTAGCTCTTGTGTTATGCAATACGATGATCTCTATAATAATATTGAAGTGAAACAAGCTTGGATTTTCTAGATCCAAGATCTTATCAAGAATCAAACTTCAAAATCTTTTTTCTGGACCACACGTTTTCATTTTAAATTTTATGGTCTGTGTCATAAAATCACTGATACTACACCAGAATAAGTATTATACAAAATTGGCACATTCAAAAGTTTATGATAAGATAAACTCTGTTTTTGTAATTTTTTCGTCTAACCTATTCATTTTTTTAATATTGATACAAATTATAAAAACTATTACAAAAAAAATTTACAACGGAGAATATTACCCATTTTATTAGGAACACGATCACTATTAACAGCTCCATTTGCATCACGCTAAATATTTTTTTATAAATTTTTTTCTATTAATCTACATAAATTACATCCTCTAGAATTTGAACCCTGGACCTATTCATTAGACACGAAGATATTTAAATACAAGGAGGAAAATAACTAAATCAATCTGATCCTAACAAGGGAACATAATATGCAAAATGGAAACATGGGAATAATGTTCCTAGTACAACTAAGAAAATATGGAAACGTGTTCTTCTTTTTTTCTTTACCAAGCGTGTTCAAAGGGTGCCTCATGTGTATTTGGGTTTTAGTTTTCTTGATCGAATCGTTCGGTTCTTTTTTTTTTTTTATCTAAAACATTTTCATTATATATAACAAAAGAGAAATACATGGTGGAATACGTTTTTGGAACACTAAGCCAACAAGTACAAGACACTCTTGGAGACAAAAACCGGCAGAAAAAGGAATATCTCCGGAAACTTAGATATAAAACTTAGACCAAAAAAAAAAAAAAACTTAGATATAAAACAAGAGAGAAGGCAAAAGTAATCGAAAAGCAGAACAAAATCATACAAATTAAACATTCCTAGAAAGATAAGCAACTGCGAAAAAAATGATTAAATGGAGCGGAACACCCAACAGCCGAATTATTGAAGTTGAAATCCTTACAGAAACTCATTACATTGCTCGGACCAACATCTGGAGCCACGAGTTAGAACCACAAGCATACCAACCAAGGAAGCCGAAGAAAAGAAACACGATTTTACCATTTGAAAACCCACGACTTGATGCTATAAGAGCCGAAGATCCATCTCCTCAAGATGGAGCCGGAAAAACCCTGCAAAGAGGTGGAAATTAATGACGATCAAAGCCACCACCGTCCGTTGCTCGCAAATCCCAGGAAAAGCAATCCTTCACAAATCGTTCGGTTCACGTGAACTTATATTTACAAACAAAAACAAGACATTTGTATACAATGGTACGATAATCAGGAGTTTGACAATTATTTTAAAAGGCTATGATGAAAGATACATAGGCAACCCGTACTTGTACGCCCGTTTCAATAGGCCCATAACTTTCCAATGGTATACTAATGGCAATTATGTCCAGAAAGAATCTATATATCCTTCCACGAACCATCTATTTTTGTGGTTTAGCTTTTATATTATTTTATTTTCTTACTTATACGGTTATACTGTATTTTTTATTTTTATTTTATTTGTTAAAGTATATGGACTCTGAAGAGTGAAGACTTTGTAGCCTAAGCCTTTAAAGTCCGTAATCTTGAATCGTCCAAAACAATGATTTGTAAGACTTATTTAGTAGATTGTTATATCTCCAGTATGGATAGATAAATTAATATTTGTAGGATATTGAAACTGGTAATATTTCTGTAGAAATAGATAAACCATTACGACGAACACAGGATAACAGAATTATTATTTCTAATTTGCTAGTAATCTTTAAAAAAGAGGGAAATCTTTTGGTTTTCGTCACCCAATATTCGATACATTTATTTATTGAATTTCACAGAACGTTACATATCTAAGAATCGGCCCGTCTGATTATTATAGTATCACAATACGTCTATTTAATTTCCTTTTCTTTTGCAGTTATATGTCAACAAACTAGCTAGTAAACCACCTGAATACACATCAAACACTGATATTATATTATATATTACATATTACAAAAAAAAAAAAAAAAATCACACGAACAAGTCAAATTCAATTACTCTACATCTCATAAATTATCATGCTTATGGATTATGAATTTTTGATATAGAATATGATCACTACAATCATTTAATCCCATTATCTTGTCTTTTTTTCTTTCCCTTATATTCTTATATACAAAACACAAACATATTAATTTCATCCGTAAGGGAATTTTTAAAAAAAATTATTATAGATCATATACATGATCAATTAAAACTGGACTGGTTTCTTGGTTAATACAACGCCGTTTTTCACTTTTCTCTCGTCCAGCTTAATTTGCTTCTCCCTGCACTCTAAGCTACAAAATGCGTTGTCTCCTCTACAAAAGCAATACCGTATAACAGTTTTCATCATATAAAGTAAATAGCTCATTAAACCATAACATATATAGACAGATAATCAAAACTAACATCGTTTAGAATTAATTTAGAGAAATACAAACCGTACCTATACATATAAATGTCACGACGATGGCAAATATTTCCATTGCAGAAACTACAAGTCCTCAAGAAATCATCGTTTTGAGTAGCCATCACCACCGTCGGATTATGATGATGTTGATCACTGGTTAGATGATCGGACGGCTGAGATGCATGATCATAGATCGTGGCTGTATCGACTGTGATCATTCTCATGATGCTCGTTGTTCTCTTGATCAAAGAGCCATGACGCTTTTCCAACACCATTCTCTCTCTCTAAGGAGAAGAAGAAATAATGTGAAGTGAGAGAGGAAAAAGAAGCAAATGAGATGAGGAAGAGAAGAAAAGCACAAGCTATTTAAAAGAAAACAATTGAAATAATTAATATAATAATAGAGATAATATTGTTTTAATTTTATAACATTCTTTAGTTAATTCTTCTAATCATATATATATATATATATATATATATATATAGATAGTCATATTGGTGTAACCCTGTAAGTAATGAACCTTGATAACAAAAATCAAGAGTTAAGACAATCAATCAATAGAAGATTGCGTAACAAAGTTCGATTTTCATGTCCTTTTTTGCTCTTTATTCAATCAATACCCAAAAATTATTGCTCCAGTCTATACAAAAATTACCAAAAATTAAGTAATTAGCTTGGATATGATGGACACAATTTGCAAATCTTTTTGTAATCAACTAGTGAATTCAAATTTAAAATTTTTAAGTTCACATATACAGAAAAAGTCATTTTTTGGCTATATGATTTTCCGTTTAGTAATCTATTCAGATTTGTGCTTGTGAATAAACTCACGGTAAAGAAGATATACTTATTTTAGAATGGTCAGATAGTGCAATATTATACTTATATCTCATTCCGATAATTTGTTTTTCAAAAACATTTATAATTTCTTATAGCAAATTTCATCACATAAATAATAGAACTGTTATTTTCACAAAAAAATATATATATAAGTGTTGATAATTAGAACCTAAAATTATGCTGATCTTTTTTTATTAAGTTTTGAATAAAATCTAATTTAAGTTTAGTCCGGTTTGTTGTATAAAGGCAAACTATCGCTGGCCGGACTAAACAGTCAAAACCCGTAAAACTCAGGGTTTTTTTTTTACATTTATCAAATTAACTGCTAACTAAATCAAAATACAGATGTAAAAATTATTTCATGGTTAAATTGAAACCAGACTAACTCAGAACCCGGTCTAATACAAACAAGAAAATAATATAAATAATATGATGTCATAAGCATTAGGAACAAGACAAAAGTTAGTGCGCTAACTTCCCCAATTTTTTTGGTCACAAAACTTCTCCAATTTATATATAGAATTTTATAAAAGAAGAAAATAACCAAAAAAAAAATAATATGATATCATAAGCATTAGGAACAGGATAAAAGTTAGCGCGGTAAATGGATCAATGCGTCACCAAATGTCCAAAAACTTTTCGACACATAATTGTTATTAGCTGCACTGTCTTTTTCAAATATATCATTTTTCCCTCATTGCCTCACACTTTTATGTTTTTGTCATTAGTGAAATCTACTCATTCCGAGTAAGGTTATTTCAAATGGTTGGAGAAAAATAATAATAGTCGATAGAAACTCGCGTTCGAGTATACTGATCTTTAAAAAAAAAGTTATTATCAACATATAGTCTACATATTATAGTAGTATGAAAAATGATAATATCAATTCTACATTTTGCACCAAACATTTAATATTGTGGAGCAGAAATATGTGTTGAGTCATTCCACCATTTTCTCAAGTTCAATAAGAAAAAAATAAAATAATATACAGATTCCATCATTCACCATTTTCAATCAACTCTAAAGTTGTGTTTATTGATAATTTTGCTATTTCATTTCGATTTTTTTTTCTTGTTTTCAACGATTCTACTATTATTGTATTACAAATTGGAATCGTTTTAAAAAATATAATCATAAGTTAAAAAGTTAAACTTATTAGATCTTATGTACATAATTGAGTTCAATCAGAAAGATAAATCATTAAAATTCAGACAGCCCTACGATTTTAAGAACTTTTTGTTACATCAACTTTCTGATTAATAATTTTAAATGGGATAGAGTTGTATTGAATAAACAAACGGAGAATCAGTGAATGTACATGAGGTAAGCAATAAAGTAACAAATATTGTGAGAGCACAAAAGGTTTGGTAAAAAAATAAATAAAGAAGAGAGCACAAAAGGACAAATGTATCCACTATCAACAATGGAAACCCATCAAAGGGACAATTATTTCCATGAATCTCTTGACCGCTAACAAACAAAAAAAAAAGGAAAACAAGTTTTGGTTTTGTACCAATAGATTTTGGTATTCTTATTATTAGTGTTTTGTCAATTTAAATATAAATATTTGATGTTTCCGACCAACTTGAAAGAAAAAGCATATAGACAAGTGTACTACTTTAGTTTTTCACTTTCTATCATCATTTTAAGAGAATCCCACTTATGTAAATATTTCCCAGATACTGTAAGTTTTTTTTGTTTGGTTTTTAACTTACGCAAGTGATTACTTCACTCATGAGGTTTGAGGACTGGTTTCGGGATGATGTTCGTGTCAACAAGGATGAGAACTTTAATTTTTCGGAGCTGCGGCAAAAATGAGATGGTCCATGTTTTGGCGTGTGACTGCTGCTTTCTCATCTGGTTTTGTTTCAGTTTTTAGTTTTCTTGTCTCGCAAGCCGTTTTTTTAGTCATTCGTTGTTTGTTATATTTTTGTCGTTGTTAGTAGTTTTTTTTGGTTAATTTACTTTTTAGTTTTCCATATAATTTCTGTCAAAAATTCGAAAAACGGTAATATAATCTGAACATTTTTATCCAAAAAAAAAACTTGCAAGCAGTCAAAGTAACCCAAAATAAGTCAAGGTAGTGGTCAAAGCGTTTTTGGTAAATTGAACTGGGCCTTATGTAGGTATGTAATTTTGGGTTGGCCCATATAAGATGCGCCTAATGGTCTTCTTCCCGAGGCAAGACTAGCCCTGGGCATTAAAACTGGAATCGAAAATCGAAACCAGAACCGACCCGAACGGTTCTAGCCAAAATATTCATTGGATCTTGTATTGAAGATCCATGGATATCGGTTCGGTTCTGAGTAATACTCGGAACCGAAATTACTAACCGAATACCCGAACATATATATACAAATATGCAATTACATATTTCGGGTATGTTCTTTACATTTCAGATATTTTTATATTTCATGTATTTTTATTTTTTACATTTCGGGGACTGGATACCCGAATATATATATACAAATTTTTCTTTTTTACATTTCGGTTCCGAGTATTTTTATATTTCGGGTATTTTTGTTACATTTTGTTTTTTACATTTCGGGTATGTTTTTTACATTTCGGGTATTTTTATTACATTACGGGTACTGGATATCCGAACCGTTTGAGAACCGAAACTTTTCGGGTATAATATAAGTATTTCGGGTACTGGATACCCGAATCGTTTGAGAACCGAAACTTTTCGGGTATTTTACGGTTCTTAGTCTTCTATACCCGAACCGAACCGGAACCGATTGGTACCGAACCGAAACCGAACCGAAACCATTTCAATACCTATATGGATCCTAAACCTCCAGACCCGAAATACTCGGAACCGAATGGTTTCTACCCAGAACCGAATAATTCCTATCCGGAACCGAACCGAATACCCGAATGCGCAGGCCTAGGCAAGACCTTAAATCCAAAATAAGAGGATTATAACATTTTAACGGCGTCGTTCCGGTTAACCCGGTTTGAGTCGTGGGCCGATTCTGGTTCAGGTGATAGCGTTAGGGAACAAACATCGAGATTGCGGAATCGAAATTACCATTCCTACTGAGTCTTGAGACAGAACATGAACGAGTCACGGCGGAATCTACGCCGGGGCCGAGCCAACTCAGTATAATCGTGGATTTATAAAAATCCAATTGTTTTGGTGGACAGTAAACGGCTATGAAATTACGACGTAGTTTTGGTATATGATTCATTGATTAAGAGATCGATGATTGGGATTTTTATTTTTTTTTAAAAACAGAAGAATCAGAATGGCATAGCACATAAGGTTGCTACTTTGATGATGACTCTTCCCCTTCCTCAAAACGCATCGTTTCCACTCATTACTTTTTTTTTTTCTCTCTCTCGTTTAACCCAAAAAAAAAAAAAACTTAAACTTGGATTTGTCATTTGTCCAAAAAAGAAAAGAAAAAAAAAAGAGAGAGAAAGAGAAAGAAACGAATAAAAAGAAGCAAAATCATTGGGGCGTCTCCGGTCATCAGATAACACAAATTAGGGCTTATCGGAGGAAAGAAGCGATGGGAAGAAGAAAAGTGGAGATCAAGCGAATCGATAACAAAAGCAGTCGACAAGTCACTTTCTCTAAACGACGCAATGGTCTTATCGAGAAAGCTCGACAAATTTCGATTCTCTGTGAATCATCCGTCGCTGTTCTCGTCGTTTCAGCCTCCGGAAAGCTCTACAACTCCTCCTCCGGTGACTAGTGAGCTCTCCTTTTCCTCTTCTCGGTCTCACTCGAGTTTTCTTCTTACTCTCTTTGTTTAATTGCTTTCCCAATATAGAAACTTCAAATCTAGGGCTTTTCTTCTCCTTCAAATCAACTGAAATTTTCTATTTGTTTTGTTAACAACGATAGCCGATGCGTTATATCAAACCTAATATAAGATTAAACATTGTAGTGGCCAAGATATGTTCTTGGTGTTCGTTTTGTTTTTTCCGTTTTCTAATAAGGATTTTTTTTTTGTACTTAATTTTTACGAATTTTATTATTGCATGTGATTCAAGAATTTGTTTTCTACACGTTTTGATCCATGCTTCATATTTTTTCCTGTAATCTTTGTATCGCCACTTCATCTGTTGTACAATTTCAAGATTCATTTTTCTCTTCTTATATATAAGAAACAGTGTGCATTGTTAAAATTTTGAGATTTGGTTTATATATCCAATATTGCAATGTACTTCCGGTAGATTTGTTGAGAGATTAAGTGGGGTTAATTAATGGTAACTTTGATCAAGAATCTTTTGTTAATAATTGGATGCCACATTGTTCATTGCAATTATTGATCCAAAATGTATCGTAGATTGTTTGTTTTGTAATTTCTCTTTGAATGAATTTTATTTGGGTTTCTCTGCTAAATAAACTTTAACTATAACTAAGTCTACGACCACCATATATATGTCACAGTGGCCTAGTGGCTTCACACTAAGTAGAAATCGATCGCCAGTTACCGATAGGGTGAATGCAACCTTTTGCTTAATATGAATTTAGTATTCCTCTCTCTTTGGTTGTGGATAACCACATGACCTTTTGACATTTTTCTATCTAGAAGAAATTCACTTCTCTTTAATAACATTTCGAATTGCTTATAGCTGCCTTGATATTATAAAACTCCATAAATGATTGAGTTAGAGTGTTTGTGTTAAATTGTAACTAAAATGCACTGCATATAAATAGAGTTGTTAGGAACCGTCTCTATTTGCCCCCATATCACAATAGTCAAACTCTAGTTGTAGCTAGTATCTTTGGTAGTTCCTTTTATACCTTAAGTACTTAGTGTCACTATACAAAGTGTGTTGACTTGAGATTAGCTAGGATTCTTATGCGCCTTACTAATTGTTTAGTTTTTCTTCTTTTTGTGATCAGTGGTTAAATTACTAATTCACAACTTAAGGTGTTAAGAACAAAAATAAGGATTAAACGTGTGACCTACCCCTGAAATGCAACCCATTTTCTTGGCTTATCCTTTATGGAGTATCCTGACATTATTTAGCCAAAGGTTTTGTTTCTCCGATTCAGTTGGCTCTATGTGTGAAAGCTCTAGTACTATGTGGGACTTGGATTGCATACTAGAAGAAGTTTGCCAAGATAATCAATTGGCTACTTATAGTTTTCTCCGATATAAATAGTCAAAATATAAAATATTTTCACTAACTTCTCGAAATTCTCCCTAAAGTATGAACATGACCTTCATCAAGATTTTGTCTTTAAGGGGAATGTCTAATACTATATATCCAATTTTGCTTTTTTGGTCTGCTATTAGTTGCACTACAAGAAAACACGCTAGAATCGACGGCAAAATCCTTCGGAAATCCGTCGGAAACGACCATTTCTGACGGATTTCCGACGGATTTTGCCCGTCGGTTCTATCTCGTCGGAAAAGAAAATCCGTCGGAAATCCCTCGGAAATTTCCGACAGATTTCCGACGGCCTATTTTCGGACGAGATGTCCGTCGAGAATAATTCCGACGATAATCCGAGGGATTTCCGACAGGGAATTTCCGACGGATTTCCAACGGATTTAGAATCCACTCCGACGGTTTTCCGACGGCTTATTTATCGACGGATTTCCGACGGCTTGTTTACCGACGGATTATTTACCGACGGATTTTCGACGGATTATTTACCTAAGGATTTCCGACGACGTATCCGTCGGTGGGAGTTCTCAAGCCGTCGGAAATCCATCGGAAATTTCCGAGGGATTTCCGACGGTAATGTGTAATTTTTTTAAATATTTATTATATATATATAATTAATATTTATTAAAATTATATATTAATTAAATTAATATTAATTAAATTAAATAAATTAAATGATTTAAAAAACGAAAATTAATTATATAAATAAAATCTTACAAAACATAAATATTTAAAAGTTTTAGAAATAGTTGAAATTACATTAAAAAAAACATAATCAAAATAGATCCGGGGGCAGGTCCGGGAATTTCGTCTTGAAGAAATCCGCCCACTTGGTTTGCTTGTACTCCAATACCGTGACCTTCGCCGTGAGCTCTTCGTTTTGCCGGATAAGGTCTTCATACATCGAGAAACCGGCCGAAGAAGAAGCGGATTGGGTCGCAACCTTACCCAACCCCGGCCGACGACCTTTCCTAACCGGTACCTCCTACAAAAACAATTAAAAAAGTTTAGATTTTCAAAAAAAAAAAATCATCTAAATAAATATTATCATAAGTTTGCATATATATAAATTTTTTAAAAAACGTTTTATAAAATACATATATACAAAAAAACATTTTTATTCATATATAAATTTTAGAAATCATTTTTATATATATAAATTTTGTAAAAACGTTTTTCATATATATAAATTATGTAAAAACGTTTTTAAAATTACATATATATATAAAATACATTCTTTCATAGATTTAAATTTTACAAAACTTTTTTCAAATATACTTTCATATAAATAAAAATTGAAAAACCTTTTTTATATATATAATTATCAAAAACGTTTTTGAAAATTAATAAATAATTAACCTAAGCTAACAACCTAATCTAAATCCACATTCAACAATCTAACAAGACACAAAACAAAAATCCACAAATAAACCTAAATCTAATTCCACAAATCAATCTAGATCTAAAACCACAAACACAAGTAATCTAAATACACATATATATATATATATATACACAAAGAATTTGAAGGGGGTTCTTACATAAGTGTGGATTTTCCGGCGTGGTTGTTGAACGGCGGCGGAAGTTGATGAACGCACCGACGGCGGTGGGGGAGAGGTGGCGGCGGCGGAGGCGAGGTAGAAGAGTGAAGAAGAGAGATCGGAAAGAAAAAGAGAAAGAAGAGGAGAGAAGAAGAAGAGAGAAAGAAGAGAAATGAGAGAAGGGGGATTAAGGTTTGGGAGAAGAACAGAGAAGAACATAGAAGAAGAGAGAAGAGAATGAAAGAGAAAAAGAAGAGAATGAAAGAGAAAAAGAAGAAAGCGTCTAATTAATTAGACGAGTTTCCGACGGACCGAACTGTCGGTTTCCCGTCGGAAATCGTAAAAATTTAACCGCCTCAATTTTCGGTCACTTTCGTTACGCGATTCAATTTCCCGGGGGAAATTTAATAAATTTCCGACGGATTTCCGACGGGTTCAGGGTTTAGGGTTTAAAAATGGAAAAATTGATAAATTTTAATGTTTAATAACCATTAGTGTTACATACTTATAAGAAAAACTTTTAAAAACCAATCAAAACAAATTATTTATGATTTTATATAAATCGATCGATGAATGATATCAAACATTCATAAAAACACATAGAACATCCAATGACATTTACGTTTTTGCTCTGGGTTTTAACTAAATAGTTTAAAATGCATGATTTTTAAAAACATTTCACATAAACTAATGTATATTTGTTAGTTCTACATCTACGAAGACCTAACCAATTCAAAAACGTGCAAATTTGAGGTTTAAGAAAATTCTACGATGGATTTCCAACGGATTTCCGACGGATTTAAGAAAATCCTAAAAGCCGTCGGAAATCGGTCATAAATTTCCGACGGTTCAGGGTTTTACAGTTTTAGCCGAGACATTTTTGAATGCCTTGGCTAAAACTGATTCTTTAAATTATTAAATCCGTCGGAAATCCATTGAAAATTTCCGACGGATTTCCGACGGATTTAAACTATTTACGGTTTTAGCCGAGACATTCGGGGGATTTACGGTTAGCCGGTGGGATTTACGGTTTTAGCCGAGAGGATTTACGGTTAGCCGAAGGGATTTACGGTTTTAGCCGAGGGATTTACGGATTTAGGCAAGGGGATTTACGGTTTTAGCCGAGGGAATTTACGGTTTTAGCCGAGGGGATTTACAGTTTTAGCCGAGGGATTTACGGATTTAGCCGAGGAGATTTACCATTTTAGCCGAGGGGATTTACGGTTTTAGCTGAGGGAGATTTACCGTTTTAGCCGGGGGGATTTACGGTTAGCCGGGGAGATTTACGGTTTTAGCCGAGGGGATTTACGGATTTAGCCGAGGGAACTAGTAAAAGTCCTACCATGTTTATCACACGAAAATGCTAAGTGTTAAAAATATTTAACATTTTTAAAGGATTAATGAATATAAAATTTTTTTTTGGGAAACTTTAGTATTTATATATAATTCCCGGGAAGAAAACTAGGTTTCGGGTTTTATGCGGGGTACGGAAATTGTCTCGGCTAAAAATTGTCCGGTAATGACATGTCTTCAGTAAATCAAACGCATTTCTTTTAATACTGATGGGAATGACCTGAAACCACTTCCACTTGACAGATAGCTCAATTTCTTATAGGTTTCAAGAAGAGATCCCAAGCTAAATCAAAAGGCAAGGCGGTCATCCGACTAGATCTTTAAATATCCGTCGGAAATCCGTCGGAAATTTTAGACGGATTTCCGACAGATTTTTAATCATATCTTCACTAATTTGACCATAGGTCTTTAACCGTGGCTCGGAATGAGATGAATCCAGTTCTCAAGTGAAGCTAACTCAATTTTCTATCTTGTGACTGAATTTCAGATTAAACTGGGCAGGGAAAGGATTCCATCTCACATGATCTTTCAGCCGCTTCGGATTGTAGTTGCATTTTCCGGTAATGACATGTCTTCAGTAAATCAAACGCATTTCTTTAAATACTTATGGGAATTACCTGAAACCACTTTCACTTGACAGATAGCTCAATTTCCTATAAGTTTCATGAAGAGATCCCAAGCTAAATCAAAATGCAAGGCGGTCATCCGACTAGATCTTTAAATATCCATCGGAAATCCCTCGGAAATTTCCGATGGATTTCCGACGGATTTTTAATCATGTCTTCACTAATTCGACCATAGGTCTTTAACCGTGGCTCGGAATGAGATGAATCTAATTCTCAAGTGAAGCTAACTCAATTTTCTATCTTATGACTGAATTTCAGATTAAACTAGGCAAGGAAAGAATTCCATCTCATATGATCTTTCAGCCGCTTCGGATTGTAGCTGCATTTTCCGGTAATGACATATCTTCAGTAAATAAAACGCATTTCTTTAAATACTGATGGGAATTACCTGAAACCATTTTCACTTGACAGATAGCTCAATTTCCTATAAGTTTCATGAAGAGATCCCAGGCTAAATCAAAAGGCAAGGCGGTCATCCGACTAGATCTTTAAATATCCGTCGGAAATTCCTCGGAAATTTCCGAGGGATTTCCGACGGATTTTTAATCATGTCTTCACTAATTCGACCATATGTCTTTAACCATGGCTCGGAATGAGATGAATCCAATTCTCAAGTGAATCTAACTCAATTTTCTATCTTGTGACTGAATTTCAGATTAAACTGGGCAGGGAAAGGATTCCATCTCACATGATCTTTCAGCCGCTTCGGATTATAGCTGCATTTTCCGGTAATGACATGTCTTCAGTAAATCAAACGCATTTCTTTAAATATTGATGAGAATTACCTGAAACCACTTTCACTTGACATATAGCTCAATTTTCTATAAGTTTCATGAATAGATCCCAAGCTAAATCAAAAGGCAAGGCGGTCATCCGACTAGATCTTTAAATATCCATCGGAAATATCCGAGGGATTTCCGACGGATTTAATGATTTCCAGTTTTAGCCGAGACATTTTCGAATGTCTCGGCTAAAATTTGCCCGGGGATTAACTATTTTAGCCGGGGGTTAACGTTTTTGCCGAGGGGATTTACGGTTTTAGCAGAGGGGATTTACGGTTTTAGCCGATGAGATTTACTGATTTAGCCGAAGGGATTTACAGTTTTAGCCGAGCGGATTTACGATTTTAGCAGGGGGGATTTACGGTTTTAACCGAGGGGATTTACGGATTTAGCGGGAGGGATTTACGGTTTTAGCTGAGAGGATTTACGGATTTAGCCGAGGGGATTTACGGATTTAGCCTGGGGGATTTACGGTTTCAGCCGAGGGGATTTACGGATTTAACCGAGGAGATTTACGGTTTTAGCCGATGGGATTTACGGTTTTAGCCGGGGGGATTTACGGTTTTAGGCGAGGGGGATTTAAGGTTTTAGCCGGGGGGATTTACGGATTTAGCCGAGGGGGATTTACGGTTTATGGGGAATCCGTCGAATTTCCGAGGGATTTCCGACGAATTATGGTTTTAGCCGAGGAAATTTTATTCCCCCAGCTAAAACATATACCGGGGGAATCAGATTTCCTCGGCTAAAATCATAATCCGTCGGAAATCCCTCGGAAATCCGTCGAAAATTTCCGACGGATTATAGCCGTTAGAAATCCCTCGGAAAATTCCGACGGATTTACGAGGGAATTCAGGTTCGTCGATATTCCCTCGGAAATCCGTCGAAAATTTCCGAGGGATTTCTGACGGCTATAATCCCTCGGAATGCCTTCGTTATGCCCTCGGTATTCCGTCGGAAATGCCGTCGGAAATCCGGGTGTTTTTTGTAGTGTTGTTAGGAGGACAAAGATTAGATCTTCTTTATCACACTGATTTAACTTTGATTAGAAAAAAGAAAGTAGTCAATTGAACCATTTTGTAACTTTGATAAGGAGGAGTTGCAAAATGTGTGCATTTAGTTCTAAAACCATTTCGAAGTCGAAACAAGTTGAGTTAAGTTAGAAACTTGTAAAGTAAAAGGAAAAAAACTACATGAATGAATATGCAAATGAAAAGTAAAAGTAAATGTTTTTTTCATGAATTAGTACTGAGATGCATTTTTGCTTTGGTATTGATATCTACTGCATGACCGATATCGTCCATCGTTATGACGTACAACATGATCATGAACTTAGAACCTTGGTAAGTTATCTAAGAACGTCATTAAAATATTTTCTGGATGCCGTTGCTGATGTCATAAAGGGATAGAAGGGCTGGTTGAAATTGACATACCGAGTTAAATCTCTAGGAAACACAAGAACTTCACAATCTTTTCCAACTTTTTTTCTCATGTGCAGGATCTTGCGGAAAAAACTCGGAACTATCTTCCACACAAGGAGTTACTAGAATTAGTCCAAAGGTTAACACCAAGACATCTTTTTCTCCTCTTCTTCTGATCGAAAATATTTTTTTTTTTGGGTCCACTTATGAATATGCAGCAACCTTGAAGAACCGAATGTTGATAATGTAAGTGTAGATTCTCTAATTTCGGTGGAGGATCAGCTCGAGACTGCTCTGTCTGTAACTAGAGCTAGAAAGGTATATATGCTGAGACTTAAAGTGATTCGGCTAATTATTCCATAAAATCTTCTGTCCAGTTAGTTTCCAAAAACGGTCTTTGGACCATGCCTGACTTCGGATCATGTTTCTAGTTTGACCTAATCCTTTAATGTCTTGTTGCAGGCAGATCTGATGATGGAGTCTGTGAATACCCTTCAAGAAAAGGTTAGTGCTTTGGTTTTTATTCGCCATCCCATCCATTTTAGGCAATGCTGATTCTTGAATCCTCTCAAACTCAGGGTCTGCAGATCACTAAACCAATTTTAGCTCTTTAGATATGTCTTTTGGTCTTGTCATATTTCCTGAGTTGTTTTTGGAATTCATTTAAATGAGATCAGAAAAAGCATTGCTAAAATTGTGATCAAATTCGACTTTTCCTGGCCCATCTGTGGATAGTTTTGGAGCTTGATAGAAACTAATGGACTTGTGATATTACACAAAAAGGAGAAGTTGCTGGTAGAAGAGAACCATGCTCTGACTAGCCAGGTAACAAACGCTCAATCTATTTTGCCTGTAGAAGCTAATTAGATAGATACACATATACATTTGCATGTATTAATACATGTACATAAATACGAAAGTTCAGGACTGTGATGGATATGCGGACAATTTTGAGTGAGACCCATAATTTAATATTTAATTTATTTTTCTTAATCATGCTTCCACCTTTTAGTTTGTTTTATAGTTTGTTAAAGCTTCCAAAATTTAGATTTCCTGTAAATATTTTGAGTGATATCCATAGTTTTTTGTGGCAAATATTTAGTATTTAGTAGCTTTAGAAAAGGAAATCTAAGAAAAATTCTTACAGATGGGGAAGAAGACGTTTCTGGTAACAGAGGACGAGAGAGCAATGTCACCGGCAAGCAACTCCGGCAACAACCCACCGGAGACTCTTTCGCTGCTCAAGTAACCTCCTGTTTGAACAAAATTTATAAGAGCTTGAGGGCTTTATAAATATGTGTATGTGTGAATTGAAATGAGACATTTGGGCTATGTAAAAAAGCCTTGTGAATGTAAAAATGAAAAACCTTAAAAAAAGGAAAAATCTTAAAAAAGGAAAAGCCTACAAAAAAGGAAAAGCCTTAAGAAAAGGAAAAACCTTAAAAAAAAAGAAAAGCCTTAAAAAAGGAAAAGCCTACAAAAAAAAGGAAAAACCTTAAGAAAAGGAAAAACCTAAAAAAAGAAAAAACCTATAAAAAAAGGAAAAGTGAGGGACATGTGAAAAGTCTCACATCGCTAGTTGGAAATAATTTCCTCTATGATCTTCTCCTATATATAGGATCACCTCTCTTGAGAGAAAGGTATCCAATCAAACACAGAAAACACACTACAAAAGAAAAAGTTCCTTCAATTCTCCACAGCTTAGAGTAAGTCTTTATTCGAGAGTATCGTGGTATAATGTTCGATAGATCTGATATCAAGTGTAGATGATACAGATTACTTTGGTTGTATCCTGGGACTCATGGATCTATTAAAACCCGTCGCACTACGGAAGATTCTTAGAGTTAAGGAAAGAGATTCATCTCGCCTCCTTAGATTTATTTTATTGCTTTATCGTTTTATGAATCGTCTGTTCCTTACTGTTTATTTATATAAATCGTGATTAAATCTCTCTTGTCTATTGTGCGATAATTTTGGTCCTACAATCTTAACTCTAAGAAGATCCAATTTCTGTTTTATTACTTCAATTGGATCTTTAATCACGAGTAAATAAACGTTTTTAAACGGTTTTTAAACGATTCTTCTACTGCTGATGATACTCAAACGTTGTCAAAAAACTTTTAGCAAATTGAAACGTGTAGTAGAGGCAATCTTCATCTCTCTCTATTTTTTAAGAAGATGTTCTTCTGCTAGTGATACTCAAACGTTAATCAAACAGCTGTTTAGCAACTTGAAACGTGTAGTAGAACCAGATCTGCTTAAACATCTTCTAAAAAACCGTCTTTAATTGCGATTAAAGAACGGTATAATCAACGAACACACATCTGTTCTTGATAGGTTCGATTCAGATCGAGGCCTTGTGAGTATCGATCGACACCCTATGGTATCGGTCGATATTGGACTAAATTGTATCGGTCGACACTTAAGTGTATCGATCGATACCATGCAAACAGTGTATCGGTCGGCACCTCAGTGTATCGATCGATACTTTGCATTGACCAAGTTGGTCTATGTCGATCGATACTGTGTATAAGACACAGGTATCGATCGACACTGGTGCTATGATCGATCCTGTGAAATTCACTTGTATCGATCGACACCCAGGGTATATCGATCGACACTGAGCGTGTATTGATCGATACCAGGTTGCTTCGAATGACACAGTATGTGCATCGAGCATCAATCGGAACCCAGGGTGTATCGATCGACACCAAGATGCTTCGATTAACACAGTATGTGCATCGAGCATCGATCGACACCTACGGTGCATCGATCGACACCATACGGGTGCATCAATAGACATTGAATGTGTATCGATCGATACCAAGGAGTATCGATCGACACCAATGCAATTTAGTTCGATATTAGAATTGCGATTCTTTAAGTTGATATATCGATACTAACTAAAAGTTGTTTCCTTGTCTTAACAAAATGACAACTGAAGATGGAAAACAACTCTGAAACTATGGAGAAAACCAGTGACAAAGTGGATCAAACGACTACGAGTCTGATCAAAACAGTGAAAGCTCAAGTGAACTTGACAGAAGCTGACATGTGTGCTGTGGTCACTGAGGCCAATGTTGCAGAGAGCCATCCAAAGACTTGGTGGTTCGACATTGGTGCAACCAGACACATCTGTATGGATCGCGAGATGTTCTCGACATACACAAAGAACAAGAGTGGTGATAAACTCTTGATGGGAAATTTCGCGAGATGTTCTCGACATACACAAAGGACAGGAACTGGTTCTCACGAACGTCGTCCATGTACCAGATATGCGCAAGAATCTGATCTCTGGATCGCTTATAAGTAAGCATGGATTCTCTGTGAAACTGAAAGGTGATAAGCTAATCCTAACGAAAAATGGGATGTATTTGGGTAAGGGTTATGTATGTGATAATCTATGTAAGATATCTGTTGAGGAAGCAATCCGAAAGGATAATGTAACCGAGGCATCCACCTCGTAGAACCCTAAGATTAATGATAAGAAACCATTTGCTTATCTCGCTGAGTCTTTTAATATTTGGCATAAACGATTAGGACATGTTAATTTCAAGTCTATGAGTAGATTAATGAACATGATTCCTAAATGCAAATTAAGCAAAGACAAATGTGAAGTTTTGTGTCCAAGCCAAATTCACTAAAACGCCATCACCCAGTGTTCAAAGAACAACAGAACCTCTAGGTTTAATTCACACAGTTTTATGTGACTTAAAATATATTTAAATCAGAGGAGGCAAGAAATATTTCGTGACATTCATAGACAATTGCACGAGATATTGTTACATCTTTCTACTGCGGAGTAAAGATAAAGCCTTGGACAAAATTTAAAGATGTGTAGCTCAATATTATGTGTCCAAAAATTTTGTGATTTTTGGAATAATTGATGTTCAATTAAGTATTGAAGGCTGATTTAATCAAATCATTGGGCTAAGTGAGCAGACCTCTTGCGATTCTTGATATGAGTTCAAGAATACTAATACAATTCGATATTGTATTAAGTTTATTAAATTCTAGAAATTGAATTTAATTTTACCCTTTAACTTGAGAGTTGGGTATTGGTTAGTATATTAATTTGGTTTGATTCTCTTGAACAAAATCAAATTTCAATATGACTAACAACACCGATGTGATCATTGTTAAGATTCGGTGGTGTAAAAGACAATGGAATGGCTCAAGCCAATGTAGTCGAGATAGACATGTGTAATGTCATCATCGGCGTCAATATGGTTGAGCATAACCCACATGAGTGGTGGTATTATACCAATATATGCGTTGAGATGGGAATGTTTCCCTCCTACCATAAATAATGACAAGAATTTTGGTGCTGAAGTTGACTTCTCAAAGAAGCTCACTCTCACTAATGTAAAGCATGTGCTAGAGATGCATAAAAATCTTATTTAGGGCACAATGCTAATTAGGCACGAATTCATCGTCAATTGTCAAAGCTGATTAGCGTGTATTGACAAAGAATGTTGTCTATATTTAGGATGGACTGGTCCAAATTAACGTTAAGACAGTCGGACTTAAAAATTAATGTAACCAATGTTGTTGACATTAATGAGAAAGAATCATTTGCTTATGGTACAGAATCTCTTAGTATTTGATCTGAATGTTTCGGTCACAGTATATTCGAATCTATGCGTAGGTTGAATGAGATCCCGAAATACAAAATAAGCAAGGATGAGTGTGAGGTTTGCGTTCTAACCAAACTCACTAAAACACCACAATCGAGCGAACCTCTTGGTTTGACTCATACAAAAGGTGGTGAGAAATATTTCGTGACTTTCGTTGAGGATCGTACGAAATATAGTTATGTCTATTTGCTAAGAAGCAAATACGAGACCTTGGAAAACTCAAGGAATTTAAACTCGAGGTTGAAAACCAACTCGAAAGAACTATCAATATAGTTTGAAGTGATGGAGGACATGAACATGGTAGTATCCATCAAACGATTGATCCTTACTCACCTGAATCCAATGGAGTTGCTGAAAGAAAGAACAGAACTCTCAAGGAAATGATGAATGCAATGTTGCAGGAATCTGGGTTAGTCCAGAAATGTGGGGAGAAGCATTGCTTACCACAAGTTATATCCTGAACTAAATACCACACAAAGTCACTGGAAATGCTTTATGTGAACTTTGAAAAATTATGTGTTTTTATACAAATACATGAAAGTGTGGGGGTGCCTAGCAACCACCTAAGAAGGTGACAATCGGACCAAAAACGGTGGATTGTATCTTCATTGTGTATATGCACACAATGTAGTGTTGATTGCTTTATGGTGTATAAAGTAGATATACCAGACATCCAAGTAATCACGGTAACCAAGGAATGTGTCTTATTTTGAACATGAGTTTCCGTGTAAAGGATAAGCTCTAGTACCTCAAGAATTGAGGCGAGCAATTGATCTCTTGGGCTCTTACGCTTTTAGAGGTATCGATCGATACACCTCGGTATTAATCGATGCTTGACGGGCATTGAACCTTTGATCGTACAATACCGGTACTTCTGTAAAGAAGTAGAAGAGGCTAAAGTTAAAATTAGTCGTATGCTGATTGGAATCACAGCAATATGAGATCTTGTAATCCATCAAATAGATGTAAAATTTGTCTTTCTAAACGACCATTTTAGAAGAGGAGATTTACATGAAACAACCCAAGGGTTATGTCACTCCTGAACAAGGAAAAAAAATAAGTAGACTTGCAAAGTTCTTATACGAGCTTAAGTTAGCTCCTAAGCAATAGCTTGGAAAGTTTGACAACAAAGTGATGTCAAATAGCTTCAAAATCACTTAAGGTGATATACATCAAAAGTACTCCACATGGATACGTTTTGTTATGTTTATAAGATGACACGTTCATCATGGAAGCAAGCTGGACATAATCCAACACACTAAGAAAGTGTTTAGTGGGAAGTTTGATAGACATAAGATTAGTGGATAATCTTGTCTCAAGATCCTAGAATGTTTTGAGAACTACTCAAACAAGATTGCAATAACTCTAATTGTGATAAAGTTATCTCACAAGTGATGTATGCAAGAATTATCGGAAGTCTAACGTACTTGATGAATCGTACTAGATCCGATTTGGCGCATAAGTCGCTACATGAGTAATCCAGGTCATACTCTGTGGAAAGCCATAACTAGAATGTTGAATTATCCAGCGTTATATGTCGTCTCGATTTACATCAAAGTCTGGGGGGTTCAAGACATTATGTTCACCTCTTGGTCTCGTAAACCTGACAGATATTATAAGTGGATAATATTTTTTCTTGGTAGTGCAGCAGTATCATGGAAATCTTCCAAACAAACACTTTTGGCCTAATTAACCAAGGAGTCAGAGTTTATAGCTTTAGATAAAGCTACAGAGGAAGCAAAATGGCATCAAAACTTTGTGGAAGATATCCCGATGTGGGAAAAACCAGTGCCAACTTTATGTGTACACTGTGAGAGTTAGTGAGCTATCTCTCAGGCACTGAGTAAGTTATAAAATGGCAAATCTCGAGAATGATATAAGACCATTTAGACAACTGATCTCACAACGGCTGATAACTTAGCGGATATGTTTCCTAAAAAGTTAGCCTCGAGATCAAGTTAGTTAAATCATCAAAAGGAATGGGTTTAAAGCCTATAGAAAAAGATGACGTTTGACAGATACCCCACCTATGTGACTGGAGATCCCAAGATCTAGGTTCAAAGGGAAACAAAATTAAACTGATTCGAATTTGAGCACTGTGAGACTATGTCTCTGCCCAGTTCCTAGGATGATAAAACAGTGCTACCTGTGGATAGTAAGGATAAGCGTTGGCTTTTAATGATTGCATAGTTGTGTATATAGTGGAGTGTGACAGGACACTTCTGAAAACAAGCTAATAAAATATCACCTTGTGAAGTGTGAAATGGGGCCGTTTCTAGGAGAATGAAGGATAAGGCTATATTCTCCAAATTCACTCACGAATACCAGGAATGTTCAAGGCCAAAATAAACCCAATAGAGAACAAAGTTCTACGAGAAAATGTCGTTGTGCGATATCTGTTGTATCAGTTTACATCAAAATCCGGGTGGTTCAAGACATCATGTTCAGCTCCTGGCCGAGTAAACGCAACAGATATTAAAATTGTTTGGTTCAAAGCTGAAAAACGCTACCATTCAGTGACATTTACATTTTCGTATACTCTCGAAAGTCTGTCTACGTCTAGATGAGTCTAGTCAAGTATGTCTAGTAAAGTTTAGTCTGTTCAATTTTCATATGTTTAGAGTCATTTCTATTCATGTGGGGGATTGTTGGAACAAAATTTATAAGAGCTTGAGGGCTTTATAAATATGTGTATGTGTGAATTGAAATGAGACATTTGGGCTATGTAAAAAAGCCTTGTGAATGTAAAAAGGAAAAACCTTAAAAAAAGGAAAAACCTTAAAAAAGGAAAAGCCTACAAAAAAGGAAAAGCCTTAAGAAAAGGAAAAACCTTAAAAAAAGGAAAAGCCTTAAAAAAAGAAAAGCCTACAAAAAAAAGGAAAAGCCTTAAGAAAAGGAAAAACCTATAAAAAAAGGAAAAGTGAGGGACATGTGAAAAGTCCCACATCGCTAGTTGGAAATAATTTCCTCTATGATCTTCTCCTATATATAGGATCACCTCTCTTGAGAGAAAGGTATCCAATCAAACACAGAAAACACACTACAAAAGAAAAAGTTCATTCAATTCTCCACAGCTTAGAGTAAGTCTTTATTCGAGAGTATCGTAGTATAATGTTCGATAGATCTGATATCAAGTGTAGATGATACAGATTACTTTGGTTGTATCCTGGGACTCATGGATCTATTAAAACCCGTCGCACTACGGGAGATTCTTAGAGTTAAGGAAAGAGATTCATCTCGCCTCCTTAGATTTATTTTATTGCTTTATCGTTTTATGAATCGTCTGTTCCTTACTGTTTATTTATATAAATCGTGATTAAATCTCTCCTGTCTATTGTGCGATAATTTTGGTCCTACACCTCCATGATCCAACGGCTGAGTTTTCACCTTAACTCGAAGCCTGATTCAGAATTAAAAATCAAATTTGTAAAATTATAGAAAAGTTGCATAATTTCAAACCCTTAATTTTCCTCTATAGTGGAAATTAAGGTAAAAAGAAAAAACAGATGCTACGTTTGTCTGAAAACTAAATAATTGTAAAATGAAGATAAAGTATTCGATCTTTGTTGTACCTTCGTAGACAAGATTAGAGTTCGGGTGTTTGTGTTATCGTTGAATTTAAAGTTTTATACTTTTCTTCAGCGTGAAGAACCCTAGAGCTTATTTATTACTTTTGTTTTGCCTTATTTAATAATAGCTATTCGTTTTATTAAAATCTGATTTTTAATTTTAGTTTTATTTCTTTTAATTTGATTAATTAAATTCATATTAGATAATTTGTCCTTTTTGTAATTATTAATTCAGCTTGGAACTCCAAAAATAGGTTTGTTTAAAAAATATAAAAAATACTCTAAAATAGCACAAAATTTAATTTTTGTTCCAAAACTAGCATCCTAAATTTAAAATTCCAAAAATAGCACAAATAATTATATAAAAATATTTGTTTACCCAAAATAAATTTAAAATTAAATTAAATATTATGTTTGGGTTCAGTATTTCCAATTTAAGATTTAGTTTTTTTTCATTAGAAAATAATTTTGTCATTTTAATATTAAATTTGTGCTATTATTGTTAAAATTTATGCTATTATTATCATTTTTAACTAGTGATGCTAAGTTTAAAATAAAAATTAATATATATATTGTCTGAAAGTCGTATCGTATCTGTCATTATCAACTAAGTCTAGCTTTGGCCTGGCTAAGTCCTTAGACCATATGCATCAGAGACACCCTTCTTTTAAAAAATGAAAAATAATAAAAATTGAAGAGAGAGACACACATGAAATACTCAACAAAAAAGTTGAGACATTCACGTGGCAACTTTTGATTGTCCAATTTTTTTTTTTTACATTTTATTGTTTAGGCTAAAAAAAAAAAGACACCCTTAAGAGTGTCTCACCAATACAGATACTCTTATTTAAAATATCTTGGCCCATCATAAGCGGTAACACTTTTCTCAATTTTGTTTTCATTTGCTACTGATAATTAATATTCTATTACAAAAACAATTATATATATATGATTTTTAATAGATAATTTTACCGTTTATAAAAATCTATGACAAACAGTTCTACGTGCAACACAGTTATGATAGACAGTTTTAATCTTGACATGCAATATCATGAGGAACGGTTTACTTACACTACATCGGAACTAAAGATTTCTTTTTTTATTCATTCTCATCTAAAATATTGTATTTCCATTTTAGATAAACTCAAATCTTCATATTCTCTTATTTTTTCCTTTTTTCCGAGAGAATATTTTTTTTATAAATATTTGTCTAATCTCTCATTCTCTATTTTCCAGAAACCCTAGCTCTCTCTCTCTCTCTTTCTGATGCAACAGTAGACACTTGTAACTATTTCAATTTCGGAGTAGACGATCTCATGTATATCACATCATTACGAAAAGCATCCACAATACGATTTATTTCATGTAATCCATCTCTCATAATTTCATAATGCGAGCACAACAACCAAAATGCAAAAAACTCACCATTAGAATTAGTGCACAAGCATCATTGTGTCTTTAATCTTTTAAGAGCAGAAGTATTAGCTGTAACGTTATCGAAAGAGATGGTAAATACTTTTTCTATGTCCCAATCATCCAAACACTTAACTAGTTAGGCTGCAATGGTTGCTCCTCTGTGATTGTTGATGTGTTTAAAATTGACAATATTCTTTTTTTCATATGCCAGTTTGTATCAATATAATGAGTTATGATAACCATATAGCTAACACCTGTAGTTGGGGCAATCAATATATATGTCGTTAAAGTCACCATTTGCTTACTACCACTGTAAAAGCTTTTCATAAATGCTTTCTCATTTAAGTACATGTCAACAATATTTATTGTGGCTGTTCTTCGTGAATGAATATCGTGCGAAGGGAGAACTATGCTACAAAAGTGTTTGAAAGCCAAACATTCAACAAAATAAAGTGGCAACTCACCCGCAACAAAATAATATTCACCAAATTTTTCTTTCAATGTATATCTTTATTTTATCGTAAACTTTGTTTCTAAATTTATTTATAAGATATTTTCACGGGTGATCTAATTTTGTTTTCTATTTTATCGTCTTTTATTTTTTTTCACATGTTATAAAATATTAAATTATAAACCCGCATATATGCGGATACTTATCTAGTATTATAGAATATCATATCTAGGCTTGTTCTATTTTTTCATCAAATTAATTTTGGTTTACTGTTTACCAATCTAATCTTAACCAAATAAATTAGAAACTAAACCGATGCTTAACCCGGTTAAACCGAATTACAATTAAACCTAAATTAAAGCCAAATTAAACCTTTCTCCTTCGCTTCCTCTGAAGCCAATTACAGAGAATCAATAAAACTCAATTCATCGTTTGACCCAATTTCGCTTGTTTAGAAGCATATGAACAGCTCCAACTTTAACGAGCTTCAATCGATTGCTCTGCACAAGTGAGAGAGATGATACATGGCAAGAGCTGAGTCATGCCGAGTCAACTCAGTCCCGACTCGGATCAGATGTAGAAACGACTCGAGGAGGGAAAGCTCTGTCGCAGCATGGTCGAATCTCACCGAAGGTGTGTCTTTAATTACTTGGATAAGCTCTTTCTCAGAAATCGAAACTTTCTGCTCGATCTATGTGTTTTCTCCATTAACGCGAAAGCCAGCTTCTCTGTGGCGGTGTAATAGAGCGGCTTCGGCGGCAGAAAACACCAGCGGTCACATCATCTTAGAATTGCCGAATAGCACTGCGTTTTCCAGCAAACGTTTCGTACTATCGAGGAGAATTTGGTGCAGACGCAAGCGAGACGAGCCCAGTTTCTTGAATCGTCTTGGAGTTTGAAGAAGATGTTGAAGACAACGTCTTCTGGTACGATAGAGAAACCAAATTTCGCCATGGATAATCTCTCTCTCTCTCTCTCTGATGAATTTATCGGAAGAAACACGATTGGAGAAACGGAAGTAACAAACATGATCAAGATGAAACGCGATTTAATGATTGAAAATCTTCAAAATCGAAATGATGATGATGAAACCAATTGATGAATTGATCGTAGAAATCACGGTCGGAAAAAAATAATCAAAGATTCATACATCGGAGAAGATGAATGTCAATAGGCAAATAAGAAATTGAATGAATATTGAGAGAATCAATCGGTTTAGATCGGATTGAGTTTTTAATTTGGTTTAGTGTCAGATTTTGGTGGTTTGGTGTTGTAAACCAATAAAACCAATATCCGTTGTGTATATAAGTTTCGAACTTTTGTTCAATATGGAAATAAATTTTGAACTTTCATTTGATGGTAAAATAAAACGAAGTTTTAATTTTTTTTTTATAGAGATGATATTATATGATATTTCTGATCGGAAAATAGGTCACCGATCCTAAAAAATGATTGCTCATTTAATTCTTGAACTATTTCTATGTGCTCAATTTATTTTTCAACTATTGCTTGCTCAAAATAATTCCTCAAGTTGTATTTGACTGCGCAAAATCAGGATTAACAAAATCAAACGCTAATTACTAAATGGATATAAGTCCACTAAATCAGCTGTAACTTCTTCAATACAACTCTGAATGAGTTGAAATCACTTCCATTGGAAAGCTAACTCAATTGCTTATAACTTTTATGAAGAGTGTCATATCTAAATACAAAGGTACGACTTTCATCCGAGTCAATCTTCTAAACACATATTCTTGATACAAGATTGACTCGGATGGAAACCTTCCCTTTAGATTTCGATATAGAACTCTTCATGAAAGTTATAGGCAATTGAGTTAGATTTTTAATGGAAATGTTTCAACTCATTCGGAGTTGTATTGAAGAAGTTACAACCACTAAATGGACACATGTCCACTAAATCGGCTCTAACTCCTTCAATACAACCTCGAATGAGTTGAAACTAATCCCATTGGAAAGCTCACTCAATTTTCTATAACTTTGATGAAGAGCTCCAAAGGTAAATCCAAAAGAAAGGGTTCTATCCGAGTAAATCTTACATCAATAATATGTGTCTATAAGATCGAATCGAATGGAAGTCTTTACTTTGAATTTAGATATATCACTCTTCATGAAAGTTATAGGAAATTGAGTTAGCTTTCCAATGAAAGTAGTTTTAACTCATTCGGGATTTTATTGAAGGAGTTACAGCCGATTTAGTGGACTTGTATCCATTTAGTAATTAGCATTTGACTTTGTTAATCTCGATTTTGCGCAGTCAACTACAACTTGAGGAATTATTTTGATCAAGCGATAGTTGAAGAATAAATTGAACAGATGGAAATAGTTCAGGAATCAAATGAGCAATTTCCCTAAAAAATACTACTACTTCACAAAATGTGATCCGCGGGTGTAATTTGTTTTTTACATATATTTTATTTTTGATAGTTTAATACTTTACATATATTATTTTCAATATTGTTTTTTCTTATAAAAATAGAAGGTATTTGTTCATTTTTTTATCTTTTACGTTTGTTGTCAATTTATGCAATTTTTTTTTTTTAATTTGTTATTTTGCGTTTTTATAGTAGAAAACATTAGGAATCTTTAATAATGCATTTTTATTTTAATTTATATCAATTAAATTGTATTAATTATATGTTAATTGTTGTCGCAAAGTTCATCTTTGAAGTAGTTACATTAAAGCGTAATGAAGGCACCAAAGAGATAAAAATACACCAAAAAAGTTGTTTTGTTTTAGAGTTATTGCGGAAGGAGGTTGAGAGTTCGGTTCTGAAGCATATGTGTCGGATGTTGGGTTTATCCTTCCCTAGAATTATATATTGTGATTTGAGATGGAGCTAGTTGCACCGAATTTTAGGTTCGTGGCTCTTGTCTTCCTCGAGTAATATTGTGTTTTTTCGTTTTATATTTTTTTGTTTTATTTGTAGTATTATTATTGTGTAATACGATTCTAATCCTCATTATTGTATAAAATATGTTTCTAATTCTTAAGTCTTTTTGTTTCCAATCTTTAAGTAATAAGTCTTCAAGTGTAGATAAATATAATAATATAACATACATATTCAAGTCTTGATTTATTATGATTTTTCACATATTTTTCATTTGTATCTTGTGTCTGACACGACTCTAGGCAAGTGCTGAAGGTGCAAATTCATAGTGACCACCTGATTTTTCAAAATTTTGTCATGTTTGAAAGTTTTATTTGTAAATATTTAAGGGGTTTTTATAAAAAGAAATTGTTTATATGCCTAAATTTTTTTTTTTTTTATAATATGCACATGGTCCACTTTATTAGTGAGCCGGTCATGTTTGTATCATGTAGTAGCCGAGTAATTTTACTGCATCTTCATAGAGAAGATTTCTATGATTTTATTCGGATTGCTGTTTTGGTGTGGATTTTTTTTCCTCGATGTTTATTTAATAATTTTATTAGATTTTAAGTTTTGTTTTATGTGGTGTTTAATTTGTATTTGTATTTAGTTGTAATTTTGTTTTGTCTATCAAAATGTAAGAGTTGAAATAAATTATCATATTTTGATATTTAAACTTATTTTGAGGATGTTTTTTATAAATTAGATATTAAAATATGGTAGATATGAGTAGATTTTAATTTTTGTTGAAACTAATTATTAGTATGCTTTTTGTTTTATATGTATAAATAAAATTTATTCATTAATGATATTAGTTATGTAATTAAAACTAATTGTTAAAAAATAATAATTAAAACGATGTTAAAAAATGACCAATTAAAATTTAACATGTAAATGATAAAGTATCAGCATTAGAAGAGAGAAAAATTAACTTTATATATATAGAAGATTATATGATTTATATGGATTGAGTTTTAATTCGGTTAACCAATCAGTTATTTTGATAAAACCATCTTTTGTTCTTCCTAAAAAAAAAAAAAAAAAATCTTTTGTTCTTGGTTAAAAATATGGAGTTACGAGGACATGCGTAAAAAATACGAGTGTCTCCATCTTCCTCAAAACGCATCGTTTCCACTCATCATTATTTTTTTGTTTCGCTCTCGTTTAAAAAAAAAAAAAAACTGTTTGTCATTGTCCAAGACCAAAAACCTGAAAAAAAAGAAAAAAAAGAAAAGGAAAAAGAGAAAGAAACGAATTAGACGAAGCAAAATCATTGGAGAAAGCTCGATTAGATAACACAAATTAGGGCTTATCGGAGAAAGAAGCGATGGGAAGAAGAAAAGTGGAGATCAAGCGAATCGATAACAAAAGCAGTCGACAAGTCACTTTCTCTAAACGACGCAATGGTCTTATCGAGAAAGCTCGACAAATTTCGATTCTCTGTGAATCATCCGTCGCTGTTCTCGTCGTTTCAGCCTCCGGAAAGCTCTACAACTCCTCCTCCGGTGACTAGTGAGCTCTCCTTTTCCTCTTCTCGGTCTCACTCGAGTTTTCTTCTTACTCTCTTTGTTTAATTGCTTTCCCAATATAGAAACTTCAAATCTAGGGCTTTTCTTCTCCTTCAAATCAACTGAAATTTTCTATTTGTTTTGTTAACAACGATAGCCGATGCGTTATATCAAACCTAATATAAGATTAAACATTGTAGTGGCCAAGATATGTTCTTGGTGTTCGTTTTGTTTTTTCCGTTTTCTAATAAGGATTTTTTTTTTGTACTTAATTTTTACGAATTTTATTATTGCATGTGATTCAAGAATTTGTTTTCTACACGTTTTGATCCATGCTTCATATTTTTTCCTGTAATCTTTGTATCGCCACTTCATCTGTTGTACAATTTCAAGATTCATTTTTCTCTTCTTATATATAAGAAACAGTGTGCATTGTTAAAATTTTGAGATTTGGTTTATATATCCAATATTGCAATGTACTTCCGGTAGATTTGTTGAGAGATTAAGTGGGGTTAATTAATGGTAACTTTGATCAAGAATCTTTTGTTAATAATTGGATGCCACATTGTTCATTGCAATTATTGATCCAAAATGTATCGTAGATTGTTTGTTTTGTAATTTCTCTTTGAATGAATTTTATTTGGGTTTCTCTGCTAAATAAACTTTAACTATAACTAAGTCTACGACCACCATATATATGTCACAGTGGCCTAGTGGCTTCACACTAAGTAGAAATCGATCGCCAGTCCGATAGGGTGAATGCAACCTTTTGCTTAATATGAATTTAGTATTCCTCTCTCTTTGGTTGTGGATAACCACATGACCTTTTGACATTTTTCTATCTAGAAGAAATTCACTTCTCTTTAATAACATTTCGAATTGCTTATAGCTGCCTTGATATTATAAAACTCCATAAATGATTGAGTTAGAGTGTTTGTGTTAAATTGTAACTAAAATGCACTGCATATAAATAGAGTTGTTAGGAACCGTCTCTATTTGCCCCCATATCACAATAGTCAAACTCTAGTTGTAGCTAGTATCTTTGGTAGTTCCTTTTATACCTTAAGTACTTAGTGTCACTATACAAAGTGTGTTGACTTGAGATTAGCTAGGATTCTTATGCGCCTTACTAATTGTTTAGTTTTTCTTCTTTTTGTGATCAGTGGTTAAATTACTAATTCACAACTTAAGGTGTTAAGAACAAAAATAAGGATTAAACGTGTGACCTACCCCTGAAATGCAACCCATTTTCTTGGCTTATCCTTTATGGAGTATCCTGACATTATTTAGCCAAAGGTTTTGTTTCTCCGATTCAGTTGGCTCTATGTGTGAAAGCTCTAGTACTATGTGGGACTTGGATTGCATACTAGAAGAAGTTTGCCAAGATAATCAATTGGCTACTTATAGTTTTCTCCGATATAAATAGTCAAAATATAAAATATTTTCACTAACTTCTCGAAATTCTCCCTAAAGTATGAACATGACCTTCATCAAGATTTTGTCTTTAAGGGGAATGTCTAATACTATATATCCAATTTTGCTTTTTTGGTCTGCTATTAGTTGCACTACAAGAAAACACGCTAGAATCGACGGCAAAATCCTTCGGAAATCCGTCGGAAACGACCATTTCTGACGGATTTCCGACGGATTTTGCCCGTCGGTTCTATCTCGTCGGAAAAGAAAATCCGTCGGAAATCCCTCGGAAATTTCCGACAGATTTCCGACGGCCTATTTTCGGACGAGATGTCCGTCGAGAATAATTCCGACGATAATCCGAGGGATTTCCGACAGGGAATTTCCGACGGATTTCCAACGGATTTAGAATCCACTCCGACGGTTTTCCGACGGCTTATTTATCGACGGATTTCCGACGGCTTGTTTACCGACGGATTATTTACCGACGGATTTTCGACGGATTATTTACCTAAGGATTTCCGACGACGTATCCGTCGGTGGGAGTTCTCAAGCCGTCGGAAATCCATCGGAAATTTCCGAGGGATTTCCGACGGTAATGTGTAATTTTTTTAAATATTTATTATATATATATAATTAATATTTATTAAAATTATATATTAATTAAATTAATATTAATTAAATTAAATAAATTAAATGATTTAAAAAACGAAAATTAATTATATAAATAAAATCTTACAAAACATAAATATTTAAAAGTTTTAGAAATAGTTGAAATTACATTAAAAAAAACATAATCAAAATAGATCCGGGGGCAGGTCCGGGAATTTCGTCTTGAAGAAATCCGCCCACTTGGTTTGCTTGTACTCCAATACCGTGACCTTCGCCGTGAGCTCTTCGTTTTGCCGGATAAGGTCTTCATACATCGAGAAACCGGCCGAAGAAGAAGCGGATTGGGTCGCAACCTTACCCAACCCCGGCCGACGACCTTTCCTAACCGGTACCTCCTACAAAAACAATTAAAAAAGTTTAGATTTTCAAAAAAAAAAAATCATCTAAATAAATATTATCATAAGTTTGCATATATATAAATTTTTTAAAAAACGTTTTATAAAATACATATATACAAAAAAACATTTTTATTCATATATAAATTTTAGAAATCATTTTTATATATATAAATTTTGTAAAAACGTTTTTCATATATATAAATTATGTAAAAACGTTTTTAAAATTACATATATATATAAAATACATTCTTTCATAGATTTAAATTTTACAAAACGTTTTTCAAATATACTTTCATATAAATAAAAATTGAAAAACCTTTTTTATATATATAATTATCAAAAACGTTTTTGAAAATTAATAAATAATTAACCTAAGCTAACAACCTAATCTAAATCCACATTCAACAATCTAACAAGACACAAAACAAAAATCCACAAATAAACCTAAATCTAATTCCACAAATCAATCTAGATCTAAAACCACAAACACAAGTAATCTAAATACACATATATATATATATATATACACAAAGAATTTGAAGGGGGTTCTTACATAAGTGTGGATTTTCCGGCGTGGTTGTTGAACGGCGGCGGAAGTTGATGAACGCACCGACGGCGGTGGGGGAGAGGTGGCGGCGGCGGAGGCGAGGTAGAAGAGTGAAGAAGAGAGATCGGAAAGAAAAAGAGAAAGAAGAGGAGAGAAGAAGAAGAGAGAAAGAAGAGAAATGAGAGAAGGGGGATTAAGGTTTGGGAGAAGAACAGAGAAGAACATAGAAGAAGAGAGAAGAGAATGAAAGAGAAAAAGAAGAGAATGAAAGAGAAAAAGAAGAAAGCGTCTAATTAATTAGACGAGTTTCCGACGGACCGAACTGTCGGTTTCCCGTCGGAAATCGTAAAAATTTAACCGCCTCAATTTTCGGTCACTTTCGTTACGCGATTCAATTTCCCGGGGGAAATTTAATAAATTTCCGACGGATTTCCGACGGGTTCAGGGTTTAGGGTTTAAAAATGGAAAAATTGATAAATTTTAATGTTTAATAACCATTAGTGTTACATACTTATAAGAAAAACTTTTAAAAACCAATCAAAACAAATTATTTATGATTTTATATAAATCGATCGATGAATGATATCAAACATTCATAAAAACACATAGAACATCCAATGACATTTACGTTTTTGCTCTGGGTTTTAACTAAATAGTTTAAAATGCATGATTTTTAAAAACATTTCACATAAACTAATGTATATTTGTTAGTTCTACATCTACGAAGACCTAACCAATTCAAAAACGTGCAAATTTGAGGTTTAAGAAAATTCTACGATGGATTTCCAACGGATTTCCGACGGATTTAAGAAAATCCTAAAAGCCGTCGGAAATCGGTCATAAATTTCCGACGGTTCAGGGTTTTACAGTTTTAGCCGAGACATTTTTGAATGCCTTGGCTAAAACTGATTCTTTAAATTATTAAATCCGTCGGAAATCCATTGAAAATTTCCGACGGATTTCCGACGGATTTAAACTATTTACGGTTTTAGCCGAGACATTCGGGGGATTTACGGTTAGCCGGTGGGATTTACGGTTTTAGCCGAGAGGATTTACGGTTAGCCGAAGGGATTTACGGTTTTAGCCGAGGGATTTACGGATTTAGGCAAGGGGATTTACGGTTTTAGCCGAGGGAATTTACGGTTTTAGCCGAGGGGATTTACAGTTTTAGCCGAGGGATTTACGGATTTAGCCGAGGAGATTTACCATTTTAGCCGAGGGGATTTACGGTTTTAGCTGAGGGAGATTTACCGTTTTAGCCGGGGGGATTTACGGTTAGCCGGGGAGATTTACGGTTTTAGCCGAGGGGATTTACGGATTTAGCCGAGGGAACTAGTAAAAGTCCTACCATGTTTATCACACGAAAATGCTAAGTGTTAAAAATATTTAACATTTTTAAAGGATTAATGAATATAAAATTTTTTTTTGGGAAACTTTAGTATTTATATATAATTCCCGGGAAGAAAACTAGGTTTCGGGTTTTATGCGGGGTACGGAAATTGTCTCGGCTAAAAATTGTCCGGTAATGACATGTCTTCAGTAAATCAAACGCATTTCTTTTAATACTGATGGGAATGACCTGAAACCACTTCCACTTGACAGATAGCTCAATTTCTTATAGGTTTCAAGAAGAGATCCCAAGCTAAATCAAAAGGCAAGGCGGTCATCCGACTAGATCTTTAAATATCCGTCGGAAATCCGTCGGAAATTTTAGACGGATTTCCGACAGATTTTTAATCATATCTTCACTAATTTGACCATAGGTCTTTAACCGTGGCTCGGAATGAGATGAATCCAGTTCTCAAGTGAAGCTAACTCAATTTTCTATCTTGTGACTGAATTTCAGATTAATTTCAGATAACACAAATTAGGGCTTATTGGAGAAAGAAGCCATGGGAAGGAGAAAAGTGGAGATCAAACGAATTGAGAACAAAAGCAGTAGACAAGTCACTTTCTCTAAACGACGCAATGGTCTCATGGAGAAAGCTCGACAAATTTCGATTCTCTGTGAATCATCCGTCGCTGTTCTCGTCGTTTCAGCCTCCGGAAAGCTCTACAACTCCTGCTCCGGTGACAAGTGAGCTCCTTTTCCTCTTCTCGGTCTCACTCGAGTTTTCTTCTTACTCTCTTTGTTTAATTGCTTTCCCAATATAGAAACTTCAAATCTAGGGCTAAATCTAGGGCTTTTCTTCTCCTTCAAATCAACTGAGATTTTCTCTTTGTTTTGTTAATGACGATAGCCGATGCGTTATCTCAAACCTAATTTAAGATTAACCATTGTGGTGGCCAAGATATGTTCTTGGTGTTCGTTTTGTTTTTTTTTCCGTTTTCTTATAGGGATTTTTTGTTTGTACCTTTAATTTTTACGAATTTTATTATTGCATGTGATTCAAGAATTTTTTCCTGCACGTACGTGTTGATCCATGCTCAATGTTTTTTCAGTAGTCTTTCCATTGCTACTTCATCTGTTGTTCACTTAAGATTCATTTTTTCATTATATATAAGAACCAATGTGAATTGTTTAATTTTAAGATTTGGTTTATATAATCCAATATTGCAATGCACTTCCGGTAGATTTGTTGAGAGATGGTAACTTTGATCAAGAATCTTTGGTTAAAAGTTGGATGCCACATTGTGCATTGCAATTATTGATCCAAAATGTATTGTAGATTGTTTGTTTTGTAATTTCTCTTTGATTGATTTGTTGATTTAGCTGTCTCGTCCAAAGGTTTATAGTTGATTTTGATGGTTGATTGTAGTGTTTGGATATTTTCTCACATTGATACTTGCCACACATGCTACATTACTTATCTAATCGGATATTGATTTTCGCCCTTTAATTGTAATCTTTGTGTGGATATGACACCATATATAATACATATATGTCTAGATTGATTGGAGATTTTTTTTTGGCTCTTCAAGATGTTGTGCCTTTTCTTGTGACAATGAATTTCATTTAGTTTCTTTGCTAAAGAAAGTCTATCTATAACTAAGTCTATGACCACCATATACATGTCGCAGTGGACTAGTGACTTCACACTAAATAGAAATCAATCGCTGGTTACGGATAGGGTGAAACCACTAGACTACAACCATTTGTTTAATGAATTTAGTATTCTTCTATCTTTGGTTGTGGAAATTCTTAACCACATGACCTTTTGACATTTTTCTATCTAAAAGAAATTCACTTCTCTTTTATAACATTTTGAATTTCTTACATTGACCCAACAAAAACGAAACTACATTGACAAATCAATATATATTGACAATGTGTTTCCTATCACCTTCTCATAAATGCGATAAGAAGAAAAAAAATCTTGTGGAAAATGGAAATGTAACCCTTGTCACTATGTGTATATATATAGCACCTTCTCAATATGCCTTGATATTATAAAACTCCATAATGATTGATCGTTAGAGTGTTTGTGTTAAATTGTAACTAACAATGCACAGCCTAATGATAGAATTATTAGGAACCGTCTCTATCTGCCTCCATTTCACAATAGTCAAACTCTAGTTGTAGCTAGTATCTTTGGTAGTTCATTTTATACCTTAAGTACTTAGTGTCACTATACAAAGTGTTGTGACTTGAGATTAGCTAGGATTCTTATGCGCCTTACTAATTGTTTAGTTTTTCTTCTTTTTGTGATCAATGGTTAAGTTACTAATTCACAACTTAAGATGTTATGAACAAAAATAAGGATTAAACGTGAGACCTACCCTGAAATGCTAAACCCATTTTCTTGGCTCATCCTTTATGGAGTATCCTGACATTATTTAGCCAAAGGTTTTGTTTCTCCGATTCAGTTGGCTCTATGTGTGAAAGCTCTAGTACTATGCAGGAGTTGGATTGCATACTAGAAGAAGTTTGCCAAGATAATCAGTTGGCTACTTATAGTTTTCTCCGATATAAAATATTTTCACTAACTTCTCGAAATTCTCCCTAAAGTACGAACATGATGACTTTCATCAAGATTTTGTCTTTAGGGGGAATGTCTTTTATATTCTATCCAATTTTACTTTTTATCGTCTTCTATTAGTTGTTAGAAGGACAAAAATTAGACATTCTTTATCACACTGATTTAACTTTGATTAGAAAAAAGAAGTTGAAACATTGACTTCCATCGGTTGCCAAGTTGAGTTAAGGTAGAAACTGGAATATTAAAGTTTCAGGTTTGAATTTGAAAAAGAAAAAAAAAATTACATGCTTGGATATGAAAATGAAAGAGAATGTGATTGAATGGAATGGAAAAGTAAAAGTAAAACGGACATTGCAAAAACAGAGTAACTAGTAAGAAACAAACATACAATTACTAATAGTAAACAAACCTAGTTTGTTTCTATTTTATGCGATATACTCTACATCTATAATATATATAGAAGCCTAATTAAGTAAAATTTGATTAACAAAAGTATATGTTAATATCGCAAACTGATGCCATATATAACATTTATATATATAGAGAGAAGCATTCTTTCTCCCTGTTCCTTCTCTCTATGGAGGCATCTATTGATGCTATATATAATTCGTAGTTTTGAAATGGGTTTTCATGAATTAGTTCTGATATGCATTTATGTTTTGGCCTACAGCATGACCGATATCATCAATCGTTATGACATACTACATGCTCATGAACTTAGAACCTTGGTAAGTTATCTAAGAACGTCATTAAAATCTTCTTCTGGATGCAGTTGCTGATGTCATGAAGGGATAGAAGGGCTGGTTGAGCCTGAGATAACTCAATGTTTTGAAATTGTCATACCAACTAAATCTCTAGGGTTACAGTTATTGTGTCTCTTGGAAACACAAGAACTTCACAATCTTTCCAACCTTTTTTCTCATGTGCAGGATCTTGCGGAAAAAATTCGGAACTATCTTCCACACAAGGAGTTACTAGAATTAGTCCAAAGGTTAGCACCAAGACATCTTTCTCTCCTCTCCACACAAGGAGTTACTAAAATTTCTCCTTTTTTTTTGGGTCCACTTATGAATATGCAGCAACCTTGAAGAACCGAATGTTGATAGTGTAACTGTAAATTCTCTAATTTCGGTGGAGGATCAGCTCGAGACTGCTCTGTCTGCAACTAGAGCTAGAAAGGTATATATGCCGAGACTTAAAGTGATTCGGCCAATTATTCCATAAAATCTTCTGTCTAGTTAGTTTTCAAAAACGGTCTTTGGACCGTGCCTGACTTCAGATCATGTTTCTAGTTTGACATAATCCTTTAATGTCTTGTTGCAGACAGAACTGATGATGGAGTCTGTGAAGACCCTTCAAGAAAAGGTTAGTGCTCTGGTTTTATACGCCATCCCAGCCATTGTAGGCAATGCTGATTCTTGAATCCTCTTAAACTCAAGAGTCTGCAGATCACTAAACCCATTTTAGCTCTCTAGATATGTCTTTTGGTCTTGTCATATTTCCTGATTTGTTTTTGGATTCATTTAAATGAAACCCAAATGAGATCAGAAAAAGCATTGCTAAAATTGTGATCAAATTCAACTTTTCCTGGCCCATCTTGTTAGCATTTCTGTCTATGAATCTGCGGATAGCTTTGGAACTTGTTAGAAACTAATAGACTTGTGATCTTACACCAACAGGAGAAGTTGCTGATAGAAGAGAACTATGTTCTGGCTAGCCAGGTAACAAACGCTCAATCTATTTTGCCTCTAGAAGCTAATTAGATAGATAAACACATACATTTGCATACATAAATATGAAAGTTCAGGACTTTGATGGATATGCAGGACAGTTTTGAGTGAGGCCCATAATCTAATATTTCATTTATTTTTCTTAATCATTTTAGTTTGTTTGTTTGTTTGTTAAAGCTTCCAAAATTTAGATTTCCTGTAAATATTTTGAGTGACATCCATAGTTTTTTTGTGGCAAATATTTAGTATTTAGTAACTTTAGAAAAAGAAATGTAAGAAAAATTCTTACAGATGGGGAAGAAGACGTTTCTGGTAACAGAGGATGAGAGAGCAATGTCACCGGCAAGCAACTCCGGCGACAACCCACCGGAGACTCTTTCGCTGCTCATGTAACCTCCATGATCCAACGGCTGAGTTTTCACCTTAACTCGAAGCCTGATTCAGAATTAAAAATAAAATTTGTAAAATTATAGAAAAGCTGCATAATCTTAAACCCTTTATCTTCCTCTAATGTGGAAATTAAGGTAAAAAGAAAAAAACAGAAGCTACGTTTGTCTGAAAACTAAATAATTGTAAAAAGAAGATAAAGTATTCGATCTTTGTTGTACCCTTATAGACAAGATCAGAGTTGGTGTGCTTGTCTGAAAGTCCGGCCGGGTTGGATTTAAAGTTTGACTTTTCTTCAGCGTGAAGAACCCTAGAGCGTATTTATTCTTTTTGTTTTCCTTTATTTAATTGCTAGTTGTTTTATTAATTTGATTAAATTCATATCAGATAATTTGTCCTTTTTGTAAGTTATTATGAATTCAGCTTGGAACTCCAAAAATAGGTTACTTTTAAAATATTTTATATTTTTACTTTTAAAGATGTTCAAAAAAAAAAAAAAAGGTTACTTTTAAAAAATAAAATAATATATATATATATATTGTCAGAAAGTCTTATCGTGTCTGTTATTATCAACTAAGTCCTGCTTGGGCCTGGGTAGGCCCTTATTTTAAATAACTTGGCCCATCATAAGCGGTAACACTTTTGGATCTGGATCCAGACCACCCCGTGAAATAGAACCACCATCTGTGATGATGGAGAAACCCTCACGATTTCTTTTTCAAAGTCGAGAAGTTGCGACAAACAAAAAGACATCCAAATCTTAGAATATCTGCTGATTTTTGGGAAGTAACACGATGGATTGATGGAAAGAAAGAGGAGAACGTGATTGATGAATGCCTTTGGTGGTGGAAGATTAATAAACAGAGATCATGTTCAGATTTTTTTTGGTTAGTTTGTGATTATAATTTTTGGGTGGTTATAGAATGCAATTTCTCAAAAGGGAAACCATATAACATCAAAATTAAAAACTACACCTACCCAATAATATCTTAGGACACCTATCAAGGCACAAGAGACTATAAGTTGAAGCTAAAGATACAAAGACACACACTTTACCTTATTCTTCAAAATATTGCTCCCATCACAAACTTGTTGTCAACGAATAACAGAGAGTACACTGACACGAATCCAAATATCCCTTGAAACCCGGATAAGCGAACTGGTTTTAAACACCGATTTTTTTATGGTAAATTCAAATACCAAAAACTCTAAATAAAACTGCCAAAGTCTAGCCAAGAAAACCGATCAACTGAAAATAAAAATGTGAAGCTGACAGCAAAAACAACCTATGCTCTGGGTTAAAACCATCTTTTGTTCAGATGATGATGATGGGGATCGGTCCAACCGGTTGGATTTAAAGTCAAAGGCGCTCGCTGGAAATTCAACATGCGTTAAAAATACGAGAGTCTCTTCCTCAAAACGCATCGTTTCCACTCATTACTATTTTTTTTTTTCGCTCTCGTTTTTTTTTTTTAAAAAAAACTGACTTGGATTTGTCATTGTCCAAGAGCCAAAACCTAATTAAAAAAAAAAAAAAAAAGAGAGAGAAAGAAACGAATAAGACGAAGCAAAATCATTGAGCGTCTCCGAACATCAGATAACACAAATTAGGGCTTATTGGAGAAAGAAGCCATGGGAAGGAGAAAAGTGGAGATCAAACGAATTGAGAACAAAAGCAGTAGACAAGTCACTTTCTCTAAACGACGCAATGGTCTCATGGAGAAAGCTCGACAACTTTCGATTCTCTGTGAATCATCCGTCGCTGTTCTCGTCGTTTCCGCCTCCGGAAAGCTCTACAACTCCTGCTCCGGTGACAAGTGAGCTCCTTTTCCTCTTCTTGGTCTCACTCGAGTTTTCTTCGTACTCTCTTTGTTTAATTGCTTTCCCGATATAGAAACTTCAAATCTAGGGCTAAATCTAGGGCTTTTCTTCTTCTTCAAATCAACTGAGATTTTCTCTTTGTTTTGTTAATGACGATAGCCGATGCGTTATCTCAAACCTAATTTAAGATTAACCATTGTGGTAGCCAAGATATGTTCTTGGTGTTCGTTTGTTTTTTCCGTTTTCTAATAGGGATTTTTTGTTTACCTTTACTTTTTACGAATTTTATTATTGCATGTGATTCAAGAATTTTTTTCTATACGTGTTCATCCATGCTCAATGTTTTTTCAGTAGTCTTTGCATTGCTACTTCATCTGTTGTTCACTTAAGATTCATTTTTTCCTTATATATACGAAACAATGTGAATTGTTAAAATTTTAAGATTTGGTTTATATATCCAATATTACAATGCACTTCCGGTAGATTTGTTGAGAGATTAATAGGGGTTAATGGTAACTTTGATCAAGAATCTTTGGTTAAAAGTTGGATGCCACATTGTGCATTGGAATTATTGATCCAAAATGTATTGTAGATTGTTTGTTTTGTAATTTCTCTTTGATTGATTTGTTGATTTAGTCTCGTCCAAAGGTTTATAGTTGATTTTGATGGTTGATTGTAGTGTTTGGATATTTTCTCACATTGATACTTGCTACATTACTTATTTAATCCACTACAAGAATAAAATCATATTCCGACTACCATCATCATAGGGTATTCGTCGGAATCGAGTTACTCCGGCGAATTTCCGACGACTGCACATTCGTCGGAACTAGAGTTTCGGAAAACAGGTTTCCTCGGAAAGTTGTCGGAACTGAGCAAGAGATTGTATACTCGGAAATTTGTCGGAATGATTTCTCGTAAACACCTCGGAAATTGGATACGAATTCCGACGGGCTTAGTGATGCAGACTTTCCTACACTGGCGGCCATCGGAATGTTTAAGAGAAACTTCCGAGGAATTTAATTTAGACTCGCTGCGTTTTCTACCGTCTATGGAGTTTCTCCTTTCCTTCCGCTCCGTCAGTGTTCATCTTCTCCGAAAGGCGACAAACCACGCTAATCTTTACCCAAGGCAGTAAAATCTCTTGATTTCAATGCCTGATCTTTTCCGACAAGCTCCGTCGGTGTTCATCTTTTCTGACACACTCCATAAACGATTGATATCATAAAACTCCATAAATGATTGATCGTTAGAGTGTTTGTGTTAAATTGTAACTAACAATGCACAGCCTAATGATAGAATTATTAGGAACCGTCTCTATCTGCCTCCATTTCACAATAGTCAAACTCTAGTTGTAGCTAGTATCTTTGGTAGTTCCTTTTATACCTTAAGTACTTAGTGTCACTATACAAAGTGTTTTGACTTGAGATTAGCTAGGATTCTTATGCGCCTTACTAATTTGAATAGTTTTTCTTCTTTTTGTGATCAATGGTTAAGTTACTAATTCACAACTTAAGATGTTATGAACAAAAATAAGGATTAAACGTGAGACCTACCCTGAAATGCTAAACCCATTTTCTTGGCTCATCCTTTATGGAGTATCCTGACATTATTTAGCCAAAGGTTTTGTTTCTCCGATTCAGTTGGCTCTATGTGTGAAAGCTCTAGTACTATGCAGGAGTTGGATTGCATACTAGAAGAAGTTTGCCAAGATAATCAGTTGGCTACTTATAGTTTTCTCCGATATAAAATATTTTCACTAACTTCTCGAAATTCTCCCTAAAGTACGAACATGATGACTTTCATCAAGATTTTGTCTTTAGGGGGAATGTCTTTTATATTCTATCCAATTTTACTTTTTATCGTCTTCTATTAGTTGTTAGAAGGACAAAAATTAGACATTCTTTATCACACTGATTTAACTTTGATTAGAAAAAAGAAGTTGAAACATTGACTTCCATCGGTTGCCAAGTTGAGTTAAGGTAGAAACTGGAATATTAAAGTTTCAGGTTTGAATTTGAAAAAGAAAAAAAAATTACATGCTTGGATATGAAAATGAAAGAGAATGTGATTGAATGGAATGGAAAAGTAAAAGTAAAACGGACATTGCAAAAACAGAGTAACTAGTAAGAAACAAACATACAATTACTAATAGTAAACAAACCTAGTTTGTTTCTATTTTATGCGATATACTCTACATCTATAATATATATAGAAGCCTAATTAAGTAAAATTTGATTAACAAAAGTATATGTTAATATCGCAAACTGATGCCATATATAACATTTATATATATAGAGAGAAGCATTCTTTCTCCCTGTTCCTTCTCTCTATGGAGGCATCTATTGATGCTATATATAATTCGTAGTTTTGAAATGGGTTTTCATGAATTAGTTCTGATATGCATTTATGTTTTGGCCTACAGCATGACCGATATCATCAATCGTTATGACATACTACATGCTCATGAACTTAGAACCTTGGTAAGTTATCTAAGAACGTCATTAAAATCTTCTACTGGATGCGGTTGCTGATGTCATGAAGGGATAGAAGGGATGGTTGAGCCTGAGAGAACTCAATGTTATTGTGTCTCTTGGAAACACAAGAACTTAACAATATTTTCAACCTTTTTTCTCATGTGCAGGATCTTGCGGAAAAAATCCGGAACTATCTTCCACACAAGGAGTTACTAGAATTAGTCCAAAGGTTAGCACCAAGACATCTTTCTCTCCTCTTCTTCTGATCCAAAATATTTTTTTTTTTTGGTCCACTTATGAATATGCAGCAACCTTGAAGAACCGAATGTTGATAATGTAAGTGTAGATTCTCTAATATCATTGGAGGATCAGCTCGAGACTGCTCTGTCTGTAACTAGAGCTAGAAAGGTATATATGCTGAGACTTAAAGTGATTCGGCCAATTATTCCATAAAATCTTCTGTCTTGTTAGTTTTCAAAAACGGTCTTTGGACCGTGCCTGACTTCAGATCATGTTTCTAGTTTGACATAATCCTTTAACGTCTTGTTGCAGACAGAACTGATGATGGAGTCTGTGAAGACCCTTCAAGAAAAGGTTAGTGCTCTGGTTTTATACGCCATCCCAGCCATTGTAGGCAATGCTGATTCTTGAATCCTCTTAAACTCAAGAGTCTGCAGATCACTAAACCCATTTTAGCTCTCTAGATATGTCTTTTGGTCTTATCATATTTCCTGATTTGTTTTTGGATTCATTTAAATGAAACCCAAATGAGATCAGAAAAAGCATTGCTAAAATTGTGATCAAATTCAACTTTTCCTGGCCCATCTTGTTAGCATTTCTGTCTATGAATCTGCGGATAGCTTTGGAACTTGTTAGAAACTAATGGACTTGTGATCTTACACCAACAGGAGAAGTTGCTGATAGAAGAGAACTATGTTCTGGCTAGCCAGGTAACAAACGCCCAATCTATTTTGCCTCTAGAAGCTAATTAGATAGATACACACATACATTTGCATTAATACATGTACATAAATATGAAAGTTCAGGACTTTGATGGATATGCAGGACAGTTTTGAGTGAGACCCATAATCTAATATTTCATTTATTCTTCTTAATCGTTTTAGTTTGTTTGTTTGTTTGTTAAAGCTTCCAAAATTTAGATTTCCTGTAAATATTGAGTGACATCCATAGTTTTTTGTGGCAAATATTTAGTATTTAGTAGCTTTAGAAAAAGAAATGTAAGAAAATTTCTTACAGATGGGGAAGAAGACGTTTCTGGTAACAGAGGATGAGAGAGCAGTGTCACCGGCAAGCAACTCCGGCAACAACCCACCGGAGACTCTTTCGCTGCTCAAGTAACCTCCATGATCCAACGGCTGAGTTTTCACCTTAACTCGAAGACTGATTCAGAATTAAAAATAAATTTTGTAAAATTATAGAAAAGCTGCATAATCTCAAACCCTTTATCTTCCTCTATTGTGGAAATTAAGGTAAAAAGAAAAAACAGAAGCTACGTTTGACTGAAAACTAAATAATTGTAAAACGAAGATAAAGTATTCGATCTTTGTTGTACCTTCGTGTGTGTTGTGTTCTTGTCGGAAAGTACGGGTTGAATTTAAAGTTTGACTTTTCTTCAGCGTGAAGAACCCTAGAGGTTATTTATTCTTTTTGTTTTCATTTATTTAATTGCTAGTTGTTGTTTTTTTGTCGTCCAATTTCCATTAAATGAAGGCCCAAGGCCATTACAGGGAGACTACAAAGACCCATAACAAACCCACTAAAGCCGACATAAGATAACGTTACACAAACAGAACACGTGTTTACAGTAGGTTTGAGAGAGAGGAAAGCCGACACCTAGCTTCGCCGTCAAACCGCACCGACGGTCCAATTCCGATCATCCCTACCCAGACCCGACTCAGCTTCCTTCGAAGATCTCCAACATACCGCCGCCTTCTGCAGATCTCGCCGAGCAGTTAAGAGCAGAGCTTTGATGCCATCAGATTTTGAATCGGCGACCGAAGAACCCGATAGATCATAAGCGGTAACACTTTTGGATCTGGATTCAGACCACCCCGTGAAATAGAACCACCATCTGTGATGATGGAGAAACCCTCACGATTTCTTTTTCAAAGTCGAGAAGTTGCGACAAACAAAAAGTCATCCAAAACTTAGAATATCTGCTGATTTTTGGCAAGTAACACGATTATTTATGAAAAGGGGATCGCCGAACATACTGAGTGTATGGTATCTAGGCATCTAGCGTAAAGAGTTTCAACACACTGAGTTTCGTTTTTTTCACTATTAACCAAGATATTTTAAATAATAAACAGCAAAAAAAACGAAGAGATAATAACTAAAGTTGATTTTAATCGAAAAAAAAACGCGAGCCATAGGGAATTCGAACACGTGTCTGAAGACTCTAAACTCTATTACAACGCATCGTTTAGCTTTTTCTTTCTTCTTTTTTTGCCTCTCTTTAACTACAAACAAAAAAACAACATACAATCACTACTACTGCTTGATTATATTTTTTTTTATAACCTCTGTGCTATCCGGTTCAGTCCCAATTGGGTTGTGTCATATGTCCGTCCGAATTTGAAATACCGACCGATTAATGCTAGAGGTAGCCAATCCGTCCACTATCCGACTATCAAGTTAAATGTATGGGTTTTTGGCACAAGACCCATACTTCCCATACAAAGTGTGATGTTGTTCCATCGCCAAGGAAGAATCGAACCTGAGGAAAACCTGTTTAATAGATTCTCATACCGTCTTCTACTCTGATTGACCACTCGACCACGTTCGTGTGGACTTGAATTTTGCTTTAAACCCAAAATAAAAAGAGAGGATTAAAATGAATTTAAAAAAAACGTTCAGTGTATCCGGCGAGTTATACAGACATATTTGGATGGATCCAATTAGGGTATAAGAGTTGTTGGAGAAAGAAGCCATGGGAAGGAGAAAAGTGGAGATCAAACGAATTGAGAACAAAATCAGTCGACAAGTCACTTTCTCTAAACGACGCAATGGTCTCATGGAGAAAGCTCGACAACTTTCGATTCTCTGTGAATCATCCGTCGCTATTTTCATAGTCTCCTCCACCGGGAAGCTCTATAGCTCCTCCTCCGGCGATACGTAACACTATTTTTTCCTCTTTTGTAGATTCTCTTTTGTTCAATTTTCTCGAGAATAATAGAAACCCTAGTTTTTTTTGTTTGATTTTTTTACCATTTGATTCTTTAAAGCTGATCTTCTTGTTTAATCGATGTGTAGGTTTAACCAAATTTAAGATTTTAAAGGTCACCACAAGTTTTGAGTAGATCTCACGCGCTCAAAACTTTTCTCTCTAGAAGGCAACCTCGTTAATTCCGCTTGGGCCTCTCCGGTCACCGGAGCTTATAGCCGGTGCCGCGAGAGGTCCCCTCCTTTTCTCGTTTGATTATGCACTTCATTGGCGGAGCATGTTGCAAAGAGAAACTCGAAGAATCGACTGTCCTTCTCCGGCGATGCTGTGGTGTGGTTCAACCGGCGCGGCGAGGCAACGCGGTGGCGGAAACAACGGCGTATAGCTACGCTTCTTTCCAGATGCTCCGGAGCTGTTTGAGGATGGCGGCGAACGAGATGTGAGAGGAGCAATGACGGCTGGAGTAGATGCTGCGGCGCGGTGGCGGAAGTCGTCGCGGCGGCTAGGTGGGTGGCACTGCAAGCTGAGGATGTTTCCGCGGTGGTCGGCTCCGACCTAAGCAGCCAAGCAGCTCTTCACGGCGGCGAATGGGTAAGATTTCTTCCTTTTGTTGCTAGTCGGCTGTTCGGATTCCTTGGCCGGATCGAAGGTTTTGTTCGGTATAATCGGATGACGGTGGACTTGATGAGGGTTTCGGTGGTTGGTGACGGCGGTTTGTGCTCAATTTTCTCGAAGTGACTCTGGTGTGGATATTTCTTTGTCGATTTTTGTTTTCGCCGGAAGAGATGGAGTGGGGATCTGGCCACTCTCCGGTTCGGATCTATCGGCTGGGGTCGGCTCTCCGGTCTGACGATGAAAGACTGGCGGTGAGCCGCAAAACTCTTCTCTTGTAGCCGCCGGTGTGGACGTCGACGGCAAAGAAACCGTTCAAATTATTTCTCAAATTTTCTCTCTGCTTTGACGCTATTTTACGCCGATCACTTTTGTTTAGTTTTACCGGTTTGGTTCGGTTACTTTTTACTTGGGTTATCAGTTTGTAAACCAGCTTCGATTCCCGGTTTGGGCGATTATTAATATAATAAAAAAATAAAAATAAAAAAATAAAAATTTAAGATTTAAACAATTCAAGACTACATGTTTTAAATTGTTGTAGGGGTTTTGTTTTTTCCTTTTTTCTTTATATTTTTTTGTAGTATTGCATGTACTTGGAGAAAATTTTCTACACATGGTAATCCGTAATTTTTTTGTTGTCTATGGGATTTCAAGTCATCTTAATTTGTATCCATCTGTTATTGAGTTTTTTTTTTTTTTGGTTTTATAAACATTGTTCAATTCTGAGATTAATTTAGGCTCATTACCCTCTTTACCCAATTCAATACACTTCCCATATACATCTGTTGCGAAATTAATTGGGGGTGATGCTATAGATCAAGAATAATGGAGCAGATGCCAGTTTTTTTTGCAATTTTTGGTTTAAGTACAAGTGTAGATTATTTAATTTCTCTTTTTTATTGATTTTGATGGTTAAATTTAGTGATTGGCTTAAGTAGAAGATTTGTAGTTGATTCTGATGGTTAAATTTAGTTTTTGGATAACTATAAAGAAGACTCTAACTGAGTTATATCTACTCAGTAGCTCTTTCTTTTTCTTCTAGAATCGTACCCTTCTTTCTTGCAATCCCTGAAATGTTAAACCCATTTTCTTGGCTTATTGTTTAAGGAGTTTGTCAAAATCTTATGTGTATAGCCAAAGGATTTTTGTTTTTTTTTCCAGTTCGGTTGATTGTGTGAGAGCTTTAATACTATGTGAATCTTGGCGGGTATCGAAAGCTTTTCATACATAAATTGTCAATACTGATTTGACCAACTTTTGGAGATTTTCACTTACGAACATGAATTTCATCTTTTTCAATCCATCTATCTTGTTATTCTTTTCTCTACTGCTGTTAGTTTGTCAAGATAGCAAAAATAAGATAATTGATTTATCTTTGATCAGAAAGTAGTGTGGTAATTAATTAAACTCATAGGAAGAATTTGTTCATCTTGTGCATATATATCCAAAACCTTTCTAAGTCGAAACGAATCCAGCGGCTGCAAAAGTGATTATATAAAACAAAAACTTAGAGATGGAGTTTGTTATAATTAGAGTTGTTAATCGCAAAGTTAGACGAATTAGAGTTTTAGATTTACACATATATATGCTTTGACATTAACATGAAAGAGAAGATTGTCTACTGAAAAATTAAAATAAAGAAGTCCATCACAAAATATGGATTTTTTTTCCGACAAAATATGGATATATCGTTCGAAAAATACAAAAAAAAAACTACGAGTTAACAATCCTTATGTGTTATTATATAATGTGCCTTTTAGTGTAAATCCACATTATAAAAGGCACATTATATAATAACTAAGGTTATATAGCCTTCTTCCTCTCTAAGGGGTCTCTCTCTATTGATGTTATATTGGTTTCGTAGTTTTGATATGGCTTGGCATGGATTGTATCTAATGCCTTTTTGTTTCTTTCTTGATCTCTCTCCAGCATGGCCAATATCCTCAAGCGCTATGGAATACAACATGCTGGTGATCTTAAAACCTTGGTAAGTTTTTCTTAAAACTTTGCATATCATGTCATACATGTATAAACTTATTGCTCTAAAAGTCGTCTAAGGCATATACAATTAAGGTGAGCATTTAGAAGCTTAGCTAGAATAGTCCATTGAGATGGTTTTTATGTGGGTGCTTTGTGTAGTGCCTTAACAATTTGGAGAGAGAGGCCAGCTTAGAGGTACTTTCTTCTTGACTGCCGGTGATGCACTAGAAGGTGTACGACAAGTTTTTAACTTAACTTGTCGTATACCGAACTTAATTCTCGAGGGTTACAAATCATCTGCGTCTCTTAAAAACACAAGAAATTCACAATCTTTACGGCCTTCCCCCCATCCCCTTTTTGATGGCAGGATCTTGCTGAAAAAACTCGGAATTGTCTTTCACACAACGAGTTACTGGAAATAATCCAATGGTTAGCACGAAGACTCTTTTATTTCCCTCTTCCTCTGGTCAGAAAAGGGTTTTCTTTTCTTTTGTTGATCTATGAATATTCATATGCAGCAAGCTTGAAGAATCGAAAACCGATAATATAAGTGTAGAGTCTCTAATTTCCCTGGAAGAGCAGTTGAAGACTGCTCTGTCTGTAACTAGAGCTAGGAAGGTATATATGCTGCTACTAAGTGATTCAGCCGATTATTCCATAGAATCTTTTGTCTACTTTGCTTTAAGAGAACTCTCTTTGGACCTTACCTGGCTTTGGATCACGTTTGCAATTTGACGCAATCCTCAATGTCTTGTTTCAGACAGAACTAATGATGAAGATTGTGAATACCCTTCAAGAAAAGGTTAGTGCTTTGGTTTTTATTTGCCGTCCCGGCCATTGTAGGCTATGCTCTCGATCTTGAATCCTCTTACCTTAGCTCTCTAGAATCTAGATATGTCTTTTGGTCTTGTATTAGCTCATGATCTTCTTTTTTTTTGGATAAGTAGTTCCTGATCTTGTCTTGGCTTCATTTAAATGAAACTCTAAACTGATAAAAGTTGTGATCATGTTCAAACAGGAGAAGCTGTTGAGAGAACATAACCAGGTTTTTGCTAGCCAGCTAACAAATGTATCATCTCTTATATATACTTCTAGAAGCTAATAACTAATCATTAGATATATACACTTGCATATATACACATACACATACGTATGAAAGTCAAAGACTTTGATAAATGGTAGACAATTTTGAGTGAAACCCATAATTTGTTTTTTTTTTAAATTTATAAAGAAACATGCTTTCAAACTCTACAGTTCTTGTAATATTTAGTAGCTGTAAAAAAAAAATGTAAGGAACTTTCATACGGATTGAAAGTTGAGGACTTTGATGGGATATTACACAATTTCTTGTTGGAGAACCTGCGCTAAGAACTCCTCACGAACCGCGTTGGAGATGGTCTAAGTTCTACTTCTTGTTACTTTACCTTCGTGGCAATGTTACATCATATTCTTTGTAATGGATTTAGCTGTTAATTTTAATTTATTTATTTTGGAGAACACAAATCACAATAATTTCTGGCATGAATCGTCGAGTTACTGAAAAAAAAAAGCAACATTTTGTTCTAACATGTCGTAACTGTACCATTTTTCTAAGTGGCACATTTTTAGATCAAGTGGTCATCTAATTTATAGTGACACGTTTGACCACTTAGACTCGTAACTACACCCTCTCAAAATTGTGCATTTTTAGATCAAGTGATCATTTAACCTAATATGACATGTGTCACTTTTTGATTTGCCGAACGAAAGTAAAATTATTTATCCTCAACGCCTATTTAACTGAATTTTAATTTATTTAGTAAACTTTTGGGTAGTCCTCTAACTTGACTTTTCGATCCATCAACACAATACTTAACCTTTTATTAATTCTAAACACAAATTATAAATCCTAGTACAATTGTAACCAAAGCATATCTCCGCTGTTATTAAAAACCTCCGAAAGAGCTGGCGCCAAAATCTGATCTTTTCAAACCGATTTAGAAATTAAAAAAAAAACATTAACTTTCCTCTTCTGCTAATTAGTAGTTAATTAGTAATCTAATTAAAATAATTTTGTTCATGTCAATACTCTGGAAAAATCGAACCCCTAGAAACAAAAATAAAATAAAATAAATGCCATTCTCCGCACGATTTCCAAGATCTATTAACACCAGAAAAAGGTTTTAAAATTTAATAACTCCTCTGTTTCAAATTTGCTTTTTAAGAATCTGTTTAGAAGATTTTGATGAATGAGTTCCAATAAAGATAGCGACTCTGAGAACAGCCTCCGAAGCGAGAAGAAGAAGAAGGTTCTCTCTCTCTCTTCCTCCTTCAATTATTTTTTCACTGGATTTCTTTTTATAAAAAAAAAACAATTCTCTTCGAAAATGTCACGACGTGAAACCCATTAATTCGATTTTCTTTTCTTTTTTAATTTATAAAATAAAATGTGTGTTTTTCTTTTTGGTGATTGTGGACATTTCTGGATAGTCAATTCTTCCGAAGATTTTCGGATCAAGAAGATGTGGTAAAGAAGAAGAAGATGCGTCATATAATATGAACAGCAGAGGAAATAATGATGACGAAGACAACAACAACAATGGAGATTTCAATGGTATTTCTTCTTTAAACGATTTACGTACATCACAAGAAAAACAAAAAATTCAATTTTGTATAATGATTTGATTCGTCAAATGGCGCGACGAATGGCTTCTCGAAAGAAATCGATTCTTGACACAACTTCTCCGATGATTTGGAAGACTGTTTCTGGTAAACTGATCATTTCTGTGAAATTTTGTCAATGTGTGGTTGGGAATAATTTGATATTTTGGGTAACCTACCCAGAAAAAAATGACATTTTTCACATGATTATGAAAGCGAAATAAATCGAACATTGTCAAAGATTACTTCTTTATTCTGACTCGTCTCTTCGTCAAGGTCTTAACCAAATTTAGGGTTCTTTTTATCCCGAAAGAAATCTAGGGTTTTATTGCTAAGCAGTGTTAAATTTAGGGCTTTTTTGTTTTTGTTTTCACTGGTAGAGAGAAAGTCAAGTCCTGGAATTGAAGGCTTGAATCTATCGAGTTTCGATAGGCATATGGCATCAACAACAGAGATTCGTGAACTCAGGTGAGAAAATCAATCAATCAATCTGACCTCTGTTTTATTAATTCTGTAAACTTTCAATTTTAGTCAGATTCAAATTCTCTTTAAAAACAAAAAACAGGGTGTTTCTAGCTACGTGGAATGTAGGAGGAAGAGCACCGAACAACGATCTTAACCTCGAAGACTTCTTACTCGTTGAAGGCACAGCAGACTTATATATCTGTGGGTATGAAATGAAATTTGACAAATTTGGATCATAGGTCTTTTAAAAGTTCCAAGCTTTATAACAATTCTAGTATTGATTTCTCATTTCCTTGTTTTGTATCTCAGGTTTCAAGAGATTGTTCCTCTAAGTGCAGGAAATGTATTAGTAGTTGAAGACAACGAGCCAGCAGCTAAATGGTTAGCTCTAATAAGCCAAGCTTTGAACAAACCGAAACAAGACTCTGTTTATTCAAACGCTGCTTTCTCTGCCTCAAGAACAACTACTTGTAGTAGTAGCTGTGGTAATGAAGAATCAAGAACACCAAGTAGTCTAAGTTTCTTTCAAAGACCGAATCTTAAAGTCTTGAGCAGAAACTATCGAGTTGATTCAAGTCTTTTGAAGACTTGTAATTGTCCCGTTATCGATTCTTCGGTTGGTTGGGAAGCTAGGAAATCAAAAAAGTTCAGTGATCCTATTACAGATAACAATAACAATGTGGAGCCTGAGAATTTTAGGGTTCATGAGAATCTCTTGTTTGATGACGTTACTGCGACTACAAGGATGCCAGGACAAATGGGCTATCGATTGATTGCAAGTAAACAAATGGTTGGTTTGTTTCTGTCTGTTTGGGCTAGAAAAGAGTTGATTCCACATATATCTCATCTTAGACTTGATTCTGTTGGAAGAGGAATCATGGGTCGCTTGGGAAACAAGGTAAAGCCACCTTTTCTATAAATTCAAGATTATGACACAAGCAAAAAAAAATCAAAATTTTGTGTGTTTTTACAGGGATGTATTGCTATAAGCATGTCACTGCACCAAACAAGCTTTTGCTTTGTGTGTAGCCATTTGGCCTCTGGCGAGAAAGAAGGTGATGAGATTAGAAGAAACGCAGATGTAGCTGAGATTCTGAAACATACTCAATTCCCCAAAATCACCAAGAACCCTAATTGTCGCGCACCCGAAAGAATTGTTGATCACGAGTATGTTTCCATGAATATCATAGGCCTTTCTTTCTATGCAAACATAAATAAACTGCTAAACGACTCTGTTATTTGCAGCCGAGTGCTTTGGCTTGGAGATTTGAATTACAGAGTTGCCTTAACCTACGAAGAGACGAAAGTATTACTAGAAGACAATGACTGGGATACTCTTCTTGAGAAAGACCAGGTTTTGTAGTATAAAATGATCTTAAGTACGTTTTCACATTCTTTTTTTCGGTTTACCAACTTCTGTGATCTCTAATAATTTCAGCTTAACATGGAAAGAGGAGCAGGAAGAGTCTTCTCTGGATTTCAAGAAGGTCAAATCCTCTTTGCTCCAACTTATAAATACTCTCAAAACTCAGATGCTTACGCCGGAGAAACCACTAAGTCCAAGAAAAAACGCCGTACGCCTGCTTGGTACTAAACCCAACCCACGTTTTTGTGGTGTATTTTGATTCTTAAAAGCTCTGTTTTTGTGTGTGTGTGTGTTTGTGGTGTGTTTTGAAATTGGGATGTTTTCAGGTGTGATCGGATTCTATGGAGAGGAGAAGGAATAGAACAACTTTCATATATTCGAGGCGAATCGCGGTTTTCAGATCACAGACCGGTTTGTGCAATCTTTGCAGTAGAAGTTGATGTGAAGAGTCTGAACAAAGGTAGATTAAGGAAAGGTTATTCTTGTGCGGCTGCAAAATTGGTTGAAGATTGCATTCCACAAAGGCATAGTTTTTACGACTAAGATTGTTACAATTCTTTTTGAAAAAAAAAATTGATTAAAAAGGTATTATTTCTTGATTGTATAGCTTTTGATCAACAAACAAACTACAACCAAAAAAAAAAATCTTTGTTTATTCTTTTGACTCTGTTTTTAATTCATTGTAACTAGAGAATATATTCCCAAGTTGAGATCTTTTTCAATCTTGAGACATATAAATATCTCTGTCTTCACAACCCATGTCCCATAACGAGAAATCTTCCTCGTTCATGGTCTGATTTGAATCAGAATGATCTGGTAATTGGTTCAAATCCACCGCAATTGCTTGATCTTCAAATCTTTGGTCTTGTAATCTCTCGAACCAGAAATAATCTAGCCAGTTTCCGTCTGGATTATGATAACTTCTAGTGTCCTCTGCTTTCGATCTCGCGCTGTAATCATCTTCACTCGTAGTCATCGACCGAACAAACCCGTCCGAGCCCCCACTACTCTGGTTTATCGGTTCTTGAGTCCCGTAGAGACACACTTTCTCGTGTCCTGTCCTCAAATTCTTGTCGAAGAATCCCAAACTGGCATCACTCGAAGGACAACTTGAGTTTTGACAAGTGTATACATTAGATATCATCGCTTCCTGCTCCACAAACTCCCCTTTTCTCTTGTTTCCCAACTGTTCTTGATCTGCAAGAAAACAATCATTTAGCGACGATTCTTGATCAACCATTTTCTTTCTCCTCGTTAATCTGACATGTTCTTGATCTTGCGCTAAAAGAAAACAGGCATTTAGTGACGATTCTTGATCAACCCTTTTGTCTTTCCTCGTTAATCTTTCCACTTCTTGATCATCCGCTACAAGGAAATAATCATTAAGTGACAATTCTTGATCAACTCTTTTGTCATTTCTCCTTAATCTGACCGGTTCTTGATCTTGCCCTACAAGAAAACAGTCGTTTAGCGACGATTCTTGATCAAGAGAAATGAATCTTGCTGGTTCTTGATCCTCCTCCTCTTCGTCGTCAGAGATCTTGAGGCGTTTGAGAAGAGCTTCTTCTTGGTTTAACACACGAGACCAAGTATCAGTCTCTTTAGCCATCATCTTATCTTGCAAACACTTGGACTGTCTCGCGAGACGTCTCATTCTCTCCAAATTCGGCGACATGTGTTTGATCACAGCCGCCAAAACGCTGACTTTCCAAGCTTTTCTAAGATCGTGCGGTTTCCGATACGGCGGTGGACCGTGCTCAAACGCCGCCGCTCCTTGCTCTCCCCACCATAACTCCGTCCCGTTCGGCCACCACGGCGGAGCCAAACAATTTTCCAATGGAAACCACCGTTGCGGCGGCACGCAGTGTGGCATCAAAGCTGATAACAAAGACCCTAACGTCGTGTCTCGTAGCTCATGAAGCATGTGGATATACGAATTCGGATCTAGAGATTCGTTTGATGAGATTAGCTGAGCAGCAGCTAATGTTAAGTAATCGGAAACAGCGTTTGGAGCGGTTTGATCGAACTGAACGTTTTCTTTCCCCCAGCGTCTTAAGCTGTCTGAAGATCCGGTTACCGGTTTACCCTTTTCCGGTACGATTCCGTAGACGAATCCTCGAGCTTTGCAAACTTTCATTATCTTCATCATGTACTTCAAAACCGAATCTTGAGATCGATCCATTTTCTTGCGGCGTGAAGCTTCTGCTGAAGATGAGGAAGATGCTGACGTGGACGGTGACGGCGAAGAGAGAACGGAGTGATCATGATTATCTTTTTTCTGTTGTTTGAGTTTGGACATGAGGTTTCGATCTTTCCACATGCGTTTCTTGAGATCGTCGTAGCTGATTTCTTCAGCGAAACGGTCAGATTCGTCTTCTTCGTCTTCTTCGTCTTCGTAAGTATCGTCTTCGTCGTCTTGAATTGGACTAAGTGGTTCCAAATCTTGGACCTCCACCATTTTTCTTTTAGTGTATACAGTATATATGTTTTGAGAAACAAATTAAAATGATCCCTTGCGATTGGCTGAGTTTCCGTTTTATACGTGACTGATTGATATTATTGGCGGCTAATATGGATTGTGAGTTCGTGATCTTGTGTCAGATATGATTATTTAATATGGAAAGGAGGAGGTGTGCATGTGGAGAGAGGGTCGTGTCGAGATCTGCCCGTTCTGTCTGAACTAAATTGCGTGTCCCAAGAAAATTCCGCAAGTGATCAACTTATTACATCGTTAGGAATAAAATAAAAACATAAAAGTGATGGTAGCGTTGGAACTGAATGTTCATATTCAAAAGTATAAAATGTATGTACGACTGTGAATTTTATAGATCATATGTGTGAAATGGATGCAGAATGATATATGAAGATCGGAAAAAAAATTTGGGTGGAAGTTTCACAAAAGGTAGAAAAGGAAAAAAGAAAGGATATAACTAATTGATGATAGTTTTTGGGTTTTGGATGTTTGTGACCTCATTACCTTACGTTCACCACGTGTTTTACCCACGTGTATAATATGGTCGGTGTAAAACTAGATAATTTTTTTTTGGAATTTAGTGAAAAAACCATTTAGATAAAAATCGATCTATTTTAAGATCCGTTTTAGTTTTTATCCCTCAAGTAAAAGATGTACGTTAACGAAAAAAAACTCATTCGTCCAAAAAAACATCCACACTCTAAAGTCTAAACAATCAATGTTAAATCGATACTAAACGTTTTGAGTTGTAAGAAATGACAAGTGCTTCGTGAAATTCCCAAGTTAAATCCAAACCCGAAACATCCCTAAATTTGAAAGTTAGAAGAAGTTCTTATATAATATCCTCTTTAAGTTCCACAAATTGTTCGATCTAAAAATCGTTTTTTTTATTACTTGATTTTTGTTCTCCTGTGAAAACAAATAGCAACGAATACAAAGATTGCAGATTTTCTTCTACGTACTATAACTATGTATATTGTTATTTTTGCTTCGTATCAAAAGACTCGAAGCAGATTATTTGCGATTACAATCTGATACTCTTTAGAATCCAACGACTTGAGTATACTGTGCATAAGCATCAGATTGCATAGCAATTGGTGCTCGAGTAACGTGATCAGGTAGCTCGAACGCGTCCACTAATTCCTTTGCCACATTCCTTACTTGGAAACTCAGATACTCTGTCAATTTATGAATCGCCTGCAATAAAACAATGTTTTTGTTACCTTTTTAAATCATTAATTCAATTTGTGAATCATTACAGCAAAAAACAAAAATACCTTAGCTTTGTTAGGCGCCACATAATCCACGTTACGGTATGTTCCTATATCTTTCCAGATTCGGTCCAATGCGTAAAGATCACATACTAGTTTCAGAGCAGCTCTTGCACTTGGGTCCGAACAGCTGAAGAAAGAGACGTTTTTTTTAAATAATAAGAGATTTTATTAAACCTGATTTGTAACAGTTTTTAGTGTGTTTGTTACTTACTTTTGTACAGCTTCAATGAATTTGGCGAGAATGACTGATTCAATGTGAGATTCTGCAAGTGTCAAGAGATGATTCAAGCATCTGTTCCAAGCACCGAATGTTCCAAGAGTCTTGCTGTGTTTCTTCAATCTCATTGCAACACTTTGTAGGAGACGCGATGTCCGATACTGAAGAGACAAAAGTTAAAGACAGCGAGTGCGATTGATGGATGAAGGCAATGTGATTCAGATAGATCATTGTATATAATAGTAAACACTAACTAACTCACCCGGAAAGCCTCTAGTTGGAATTTAGGATCTCTTAGATGATCTTCACCTTCCCAACGAGCTGTCACGGGATTTGGCTGAGCCAGATACGTGTTCATCGATTCTCTCAAGTAACTCCATGTGACTGTCAATGTCCCACCTTGGAACTTCTCTTTGTATTGCTTCAATATATCAGCTGCCACCTAGAAGTAGAACCAATACTATGAGCATGCATGGTGATCAGTTTCAAGTTTCTTAGAAGAGTGAAATGACCTGTTGCAGAAGCACTGTGTTGTCTCCTTCAAAGGTTTGGAAAATGTCATGATCGTTTCTCAAGCTTCCAAACCGGTTAACAGCTGCGTAACCATGTCCTCCACAGGCTTCTCTGCAAACCGACAGTGACTTGGCGGTGTAAGACGTTACATAGGATTTGAGTCCAGCAGAGAGTGCATGAACATCAGCAACCAATTGCTCGTCCTGAGTCTTCTTCATCTCCGAATATTTCTCCACGAGGTACACAGTTGCAAAGTGGTATGCATAGGTCGAGGCTAACATCGGCATGAGCTTGTGTTGTTGAGACTGGTAATCAAGAATACTGACCTCGGGTTGCTTTGGAGGACCGAATTGTTGCCTTAATAGCGAATAACGAATGGCAATAGTGGCGGAAATTTTAAGGACGCCAACAGATGCATAGGCAAGGCCAACTCGTCCACCTACAAGCTCACCGAGTGTTGCTCCAAATCTTTTATTGATTGTTGGCAAACTACTTGTGTACTTCCCATCTCGGGACACATCTCCAAAGCGATTGAGAAGATCGTCGCGAGGTATCCTCACAGAACGGAATCTCAATGCACCGTTATCCACTCCATTAAGGCCCACTTTATGTCCACAATCTTGAATCTCAACACCTGGGAGCGCCTGGTGGGTTTTCATATCCCTAATTGGAACGATGAAGGCGTGAACACCCATATCCGAGACTCCTTTGGAATCATGAGTTGGAAGGATGAGCCTGGCGAAAACAGTGGCAAACTTCCCATGAACTGCAGCATTTCCAATCCACCATTTGATAGCTCCATCATGAGGAGTGTCGATTACGAATTCGTCTGTAATGGGATCGAATGTGGCCGTGGTCTGGAGACCTTGAACATTTGACCCTTGAGAAAACAAAAACCGATGTTTAGTAACTAATGACACACAGAGGCAGCATTATTCATCAGTCATCACTCACCATGGTGGAGTTCGGTCATGGCAAAGCAACCGGTGTAATCGAGGTTGTCAATGCCATCGAAATACTTGTCTCTATGCTTCTTGGTTCCCAAATTGATCACAGAGCCTCCCCAAAGACTACACATAGATGTATATAAACAAACAAAAAGAGTCAATGCAAACAAACTATGAATCCCCAAATTTTACCAATCATGTACTAATCGAAACTTCTGTGATAAACCAAGAAATTCGGCTGATTTCTTATCAATACTAACATAATCATATATTGCTGCTGGAAAAAAAATATACAAAACAAGAAGACAGATCTTAGCCAAGAACAATACCAAAAGTTGAAATCTCCAAATCCAATGTCGAAACCCAAATTAGGGATACTGAAAAACCCAAAAAGCTAAACTACTAACCTGTACTGAACGCCCAGCTTGATCCCAAGCGACATATCCACACTTCCCACAGCTTCCATAATCGCGAAATACTTCTCTGGATCGTCCGCCACATACCTAAACGGCCTAATCCCAGCTTCTCTCACAAGCCCAGAGAGCTGCCTCATACACAATTCCCGATGATCCTCCTTCGAGATCTCGATCGGCGTCTGTAAATCGGGGCGGGAATTGAAGAACTCGTACACTTTCTCCTGTATATCCAGGTGTTTTCCCTTCATGTAGAGCGACAACGCCTGGCCATTGACCTCCAGCTTCTTCGACTGCGACGAACACGCCTCCGTCTGCACCAGAGGTAGCTGCGGCGGCGCCGTCACGGCGGGAGAAATGTGCGACGACAATCGCTGGATCCGCCTCGCTGCAGCTAGCTCGGAAAATTCCTCCTCCGCCTTCCGATTCCCTCGCCGCGATTCCATCTGAGAAAAATTAGCAATGAAAATTTCCAACGTGGTGGAAGAGACCGGGGAATTTTATTTCTCTTCAATTGATATTTGATGGATTATGAAAAACAATAAAAATAATTATATTTATAAAGTGAATGCTTTCACGACAAGGCAGATGACGTGGACATATAATCATCGATGACGTGTTCTCATCTATAAATGGATAAAATCTTGGCGCGCCTTTCGAGGATATCTATATCCTTAAGTACAATGTACATACATCGTTGTTGGATAAGATTTGATTTAATTTAATTTATGGCCCATTAAGTGATTAGGCTTTTAATTCTGTGGGCTTAAATTAATCAAAAAGACCCATTAAGCAGTGCGGGACCGCGCGCGACTCCCGAGTTCGACGCCAAATCCGTAATTCGAAACGCGGGTCAAAAGAAATCTAAGATCGGAAAATCCGCACAGGTTCCCGCCTCAATAAACCCTAATTCTCTACTACCCAGACCGAGACTATTTTCTCCGACTAAACGAAGATTCCTAAGCCATCGACCGATGCTATCAATCCATTGGTCAGTAATTCGAACTCAATTGATTCTGTCTTCGTTGATTTTAAAGATTTCCTTCTGATGTACGAACGAATCGCTTCATTTTCTTGCATCCTATCAGTTTATGATTCCGAATTTAAGGTCTCGAAGAGGGTTTTGTTATTTGGGGTACCTCCTAAGTTTTAGGGTTTTCTTTTTGGTTTTAGGGGTAAAAATATTCGTTATCGCTGTATCTGGGTTTCAATCCGATTTTGGAATTTTGGTTTTGTTGCATTTCTAGTCTGAAAATGAAAGGTTTTCCTTTTCTTTCTTTTCTTTTTGTCTGTGGGTGGTTTTTCAGATGACTGGGGATAGCAGCAGCTTAGTGTCCAAGAAAACCCGCCTCCCTTTGTGTGATATGACTAATGTTCCAAGCAAAAGAAGAATTTCCTCGATTTTGGGTGATTTGCTTTTAAAGTCTGGAGATGATTCTGGTAAGGCCCTTGCCCGTGAAGGCTCCGGGGTAAAGTTTTCGAAGAGGTTGTGTTTAGTTGTAGACGACTTGGTCAAGGAGAGTACTAGGACTATTGATACAAACAAGGGTTCTTCTTCTGATGATAAGAATAGTTTTGGTGATTCACCTGTTGATGGTGATTCTGAGAATTTCGATCTCGGTGATGTGAAAGAATCCCAAGGTGAAACCAATGCAGTAGATATTGGTGTTCAACATTCGAAAGGTGAAGATGGTGATTCTGTGGTGGAACTTAGTCAGAGTGTGTGTCACAAGGACTCGGACATGACTATCTTTGCAAGTCAAACCGATACTATTACTGGTGAAGACTTAGCCATGACTGTGTTCAGTAGCAGCAAAAGCGAAAGTGATGACAGGTTGGCGATGGTGGCTACTGAAGGAACGGGTTTGTTACCTAATTCTCAGACCATCAAATCGTTTAATATGAACAGATGTTCGAGTTTTGACAGTATGGGGATTTTAAATCACGATGTGGAAGCTGATGATGAGCTTAAATCTTGCTCTTGTTCATTTTGTCTGAAAGGTTGTCTTTTTCATAGTGTTGTTTTTGTTAAAACCATCTATTTACTACCCAGTAATATTATCTAACTTAGTTTGTGGATGTAATGAATGTCTTCAGCTGCATATATCTGGTCAGATCTTCACTACCAGGACATCAAAGGTCGATTATCTGGTAAGTTCTCATTAAACTGCAAAACTCAGAGTTGATTGATAATGGTAGATTCCATGTATGGCCATGTGAATTTGTGTTTGACTGCAGTGCTGAAGAAGAGCCAGAAAGAAGCTAGTAGCTTGATCAAAAGGAATGGTAAAGGAAAGCCAACAGATATTCATGGGTCTGAAAACTCCAATAACTCCACAAATGTCGAATTTGATGTCATGGGTCAATGGACATCTCTCTTTCTTAACATGGAGGGTATCTTGGCTCGTGAAAGCAGCCACCTTGTAAGTTCCTCCAGAGCCTCTATTAGATTTTCAGAACAAAACTTCAAAAAGTGTTCTCATTGAGCAATGGTTTGTTTCGGTCTCTAAAAATTTGGGTTCTGTGTTTTGATGTCCATTGTTATTGATAATCTGCAGCAGAATAGCTTCATAGCCATGAAAGATTTGAGAGAGAATTGCAAGATTGATCTGGAGAGAGCGACTAAAACACCTCAACACAACAACACTTAGGTACTGTTGTTCTTTGCTGGTTTAGATGTTGTAAGGCTATGTAACCTTCTTTTACATTTAAAGCAACTCATGTATGTATTATATAACTTCGATTGTCATCATTTGATTATTGCATCTATGTTAGTGATAAACTTGCTTCTTCTAGCAATTTGTGTACGAATTGTTACCATATTGGTCTCTCTGTGTGTCTCTTGAGCATGTCTCCATTCAATTTCTCATCCTTTTGTTACTTTAAAATGTCCCTTGATAGCAATTTTGTGTTAAGAAATCGAGGTTTTATCTATTAATAATTAGGTGATTTAAAGTGTCATTTAACTTTTGTTAGAATTCTAAATAAAGATAAGAGGTAGCAGCAATCGGTGCGAGTCCACTGGTACTGAATATCTATAGAGGTCATAATAAATATTGATTAGCTACCTAATCATGTCTTTTAGTGTAGCAATGAACTAATTAAGAATAGGGGATATTCATTTGTTTCTGCTTTGACATGCAAAAGTCAACTATTTAATATTTTTTGGAAAAAAAGGATGGCCTATATAGTCAACGATTTAGCAGTTTCATCTCGAGTTCTTTTTGGTTTTATGAATTTTTCAATTTCGCGTAGAACTCACATATGCGTGTTTTCATATTTTAATCTATGTGATGATACAACATTGACATTACCACCATTCATTTATAATCAATTCCGGTATATTTTATAATATTTGTTTTAAAAATTCACGCCAATTCAGTTTTTTTTTTTTCAAATTACTAGTTTGTTTATGAAACATAGTGTTATTTAAATTTTATTTGGCTTGATTTAAGAAGATTTTTGATTAAAATTTTGTTTTTTACCAAAAATTTATCCTTTAATGAAAAAAATAATTTTTTTTTATTGGTTTTGTACTTTCTTTGTTCAGTTTTGTTTGGTAACAAAATCATCAAAACCAAAAAAGGAAGAAGTGGTACAAAATTATATTATTTCTAGTTTATTTTGATTTAGAGAAGATTCACGAGAATCAACCTAAAGTTCCACGCTTTTCCTGAAACAAACAAAAGCTGATAAAGAATCCAAAAGTAATATGACGCATATAGCTGATTATGCAATAATTTGTATGGTGTGTATAGCTGATTATACAAATATTTCTCTATAGCATTATTTTGATGTTTCGATTTCGACTTTTTAACCATACTTGTACTTCAGTAGTTTAATAAAAGTAATTTAGACGAAAAAAAAGAATCCAAAAGTAATATCAAAGCTATATTACAGACATTGACCATTTTTTCTTATATATTATGGTTTGACATTGAGCCTCATTTCTTTTGTTAATAGAGCCTCAATTCTTTTTAATACTATGTTATCTTATAATTAAAAACCTAATATTCTAGTTTAAAACAAAAAAAAATTGTATAATTTCCGAACTAAAAAATAGTCTTTGTCGGTTTCTAAATAACAAAAATGACCAAGAAGGCTTGAGGTGAAGAAATTGTTCTGCTAAAATGAGACTGAAGAAGATTGAAGAAGGTGTCTTGCGTAGTTTACAAGTCAATTCCACGTAAGACACAACGTGTGAACACGTCTATGTGGGACCCAATGGAGCAAAGTCCCGTTTGTTCCATTTTCAATTCATACTCAAAGCTGATTGGTTCCAGCTCGTTTCTGATTTTATCATGCTTTACCCATTTTCCCAATTAGAAACAAAAAAAAAGTATGAAATTGAGTCCGTTATACAACATTTAAAATATAATATTCGAAATGACACTCATTGCCAAAAGTTATATATAGATCCTTACTGATGTCGTTTATTTGTTCTTAAAAAAAAAGAAGGAAAATATTCACTTGCCTCACATAATGCATTAATGTTATAGGGAAATAGTTGCATTTTTTGGGATTGTGTATTTCATTCGAATTCAATTGGCAAGAAATTTAAAATATAATCCTTTAACCAAAAAAAAAAAAAAAAAACATATGGGAGTAGTAAAATTCCATAACTTTGTATGGGGGGGGTAATTGACTTGAAACACCAATGAAACATAAACGAATTTGAGTGGACATAATATTTGTCAACGCGTTTATTTGATCATATTCTTACTTCGATGCATTTATTTTCTAAGAGACTGTATGTGCCGTTTTTTGGGCAAAAAATATATGCATTTTGTTCGTAAAGACATTTGTTTAAAAATTGTATTTACAATATAGACATGAGCCTATATAGGCGTGGTCGAGTGGTAGAGGGAATGTGGGATTGTTCTACCAACGGGGAATTCGGGTTCGATTCTCCCTCTGCGCTGGTGTTCGAAATATTAATCACGATCATGTGTGGAAGCTGGCATTGGGCTTCGGCCCAGTTGAAAACCCGTGAGAAGGTTTTGTCAGTTAGACCAATTTACTCTAGGCAATTGTCGGAAGGCGCAAAGTCTTACTAGTTTAACATGTGGTAATCAGTCCCTGGTTTAACATGTGGTAATCAGTCCCAATCTTTCTAGTAAGATACCGACCGGACATCATAGGTTATCAAACAAAAAAATATACACATGACGTCAATGACGACGTCATTGACTTCACCACAGAAAACCCCAAGGTCGAAACAAACACATATATAAGCCAAAGGGGGCATGGCCAAACTATCAAAGACAAGAATATTTAAAATCTAAACAAACAAAACAACAAAAATCTTCGTTCCTGTTTAGAGTTCGTGTGTTTTATTTTTCTCTATTATATAGTCAATTTATTTTCTCAGTAGGGCTCTTTTTTTTTTCTCCTCCAGAAGCTCCTCTTTATTTCTCCCAATTATTTATTCATTTTTTGTTGCTGTTTTTGTGCAAAATTACAAATGGAAATAGCTTTGAACATGAATGGCTGCATAGAAGAGTTCATGAAAGCTCTTGAACCGTTCATGAAGTCAACTTCATCGTCTTCTTCTTCTTCAAAACCAAAACCCTTAATTCCTAATAACCAAACCGGTCCAATTGGGCTAAACCAGATAACTCCCACTCAAATCCTCCAAATCCAAACATGTTGGAGGTGGGCCTAGCACCCCCAATTAGTTAGGCCCATCTTAGGAAAGGCCGTTCTTCGGTACGGTCACCGGACTTAATGTCACCGACCTGCAAGACCACTCTTCAGCTCGGTAGCCGACATGAAAGCGACGCACCCCGGGCCCGCGCTGATGCCCCGCCAGAGCAGGGAGTGTCAGAAGAATAGGCGCGTGGGAGTTGGTAAGGCAGTACCCTACCCGCGTAGGGATGTGCCTTCGACCCGACGTCCCACCAACCCTACAGAGCTGACAAGGGCAGGAAGGAGCAGGTGGAGCAGAGTTGGTAAAACAGTGCACTGCTCTGCAACACGCCACGCCGAGCTCATCATGACCTCTCTCCTCGAAAGCCGGGACACGCCTCCTAGGCCACCTTACCCGCGAAAGAGGCCGCAGACGACACGTGGCCCAAGATCCCGGGGAGCAGGAAGCCGACCCCGACTATATATACCCCTCATATGTCATTAATGAGGGGGACTGGGGTTTTTACTCTCTCACCTACCACAAGTCACCCGACCTCTCTCTCTTTGTAACAGGACAACACTTTAGAACGCCGAACTGGACGTCCTTCGGAACCAGTTCGTAATTCTAAAGCGTTTACTTCTCTCTCTTTGTAACAGGACAACACTTTAGAACGCCGAACTGGACGTCCTTCGGAACCAGTTCGTAATTCTAAAGCGTTTACTTCTCTCTCATCAATAAAACGAAACACGGCCCCCGGCCTACTCATATTTCTCCCGACCTGTCCTAAATGTGGTTAAATTGCTCTATTAACGAAAATCTCACCTCCCATCTCCTAATCATTCTTTAAACACACTTAGTGATCCCCGGGATCAACAAAACAGAGTTACATCTCCGGCAAAACCAATCTCGCCGTCGCGGAGGTGGCCAGAACCTCCATCTTCTCACCGCTAAACCAACACCAATGAAGAAAACTGACGTAACCAAACCGGGTAAACTATACCGAGGTGTAAGACAACGGCATTGGGGCAAATGGGTTGCTGAGATTCGTTTACCTAAAAGCCGAACCCGGTTATGGCTCGGTACGTTTCAAACCGCGGAAGAAGCCGCATTAGCTTACGATCAAGCTGCTCATAAGATCAGAGGAGAAAACGCTCGTCTCAATTTCCCGAAAATTGCTCGTTACGGAGAATATAAACAGTCCTTGTCTCCGTCTATCAACGCGAAGATCGAATCCATCTGCAATAGCTCAGATACTCTGCCTGAGCTTAAGAAACCGGCGATAACAGAGGAAGGGTTCTTTGGTTTTCATTATACGGGTCCTAAACCGGAGCAAGAACGCGAGTTTCCGGAGAATTTCGGATGCGGGTTTTGGGGCTCCTCTCTTGAGTCGGATATAACATTGTTCGATTTCTCATGCGAATGGATGAAGGAAGATGAGAGCTTTTTTATGGGTTTGCAGAAGTTTCCTTCTTTGGAGATTGATTGGGAGGCTATAGATAAACTCTCTGGATCCATTTAAGCCTTTTTTGACTCATTAGTTTATAATTTTTTTGAAGTTTCTTTCCAGAGCTTTGTAATGGAAGTTCTTGATGGTTGCAAAGGACCAGTGAACCTACTAATTTTCTGTTTTCCTTTGTAATAATGGTGTTATTTTAATGGGCCATGTTTATTGGAAAACCCCAATATTTAGATATTGAAGATGAGTCCACTACTTATGGACATTTGCTTTTCTGATGGACTTATCTATACTATTAAAAACAAAAACAAAAACACCTACAAATTCATAATTATTTGCTTGGTTGTTGTTCCTTGTTTGTTACAAACTTACAATTGGTTGTTCCTTATTTTTTATTTTGTAACCAAACCATACTAATTTTCGAAGTTTGTATATAAAAAATCGGATATTTTTATATTTAAAAACCTACAATAAACTTGAGTCATGGTCTCCCCCAGCAGGATCGATTCTGAGCCCAAATAAAGCAAACATGGGCTTACAGTCCTCATTTTCATAAAAATAAGCTGGTCCTTAGATTTTAAAAAGTTTTTTTAATTTAGTACTAAAATTATAGTAAAAAAATTAAAAAGTCATAAATTCGAAACTTAATATGGTAAAACGGCCCAAAATTTCTTTTAACTTTTTAACTTGTAGTCTCTATAACTCAGGCCGGCTCTGTCCCTCGGTTTATAAAAATTAATTCGTTAACCAGTGAAACATCATAAATTGGTTCATTTGTTCCTTATTAACTTAGAATCTGAGTGAAGGGACAGAACAATGACACACGTTGATTTTGGCTCCCCATTGTTAGGGCATTCTCCTTCACATGCATCCCCATGTGCACATGTTCATGATCCTTTTAAAAATTTAATATAAACAATTGAAAATTAGAACATATATATTGGGGTGTCTCATATTAAACAAATCACAAAAAAGAAAAAAACAAGAGAGAGGGTTAAAAATTGAGACACCCACATTCAAACATGGCATTTTGCTATTGGTTCAAATTTTTAGTTTTTAAAAAAAATTAATTATTTGATTAAAAATTAATTTTTTTTTTTATACGGTGTCTCACCAATATGCAGATGCCCTTAATGTTTGTGATAGACATATCAAAATCTCGAAACCACTAAAGTATCGTTAGTGTAAAGGTAACATGATTTAGTGACATTTGAGATGAAATCATATAAAAATGCTATGATTTCAGATTTGGAGATTACGGATCTCAGTACATAACTTATTAATAAACGATTTGGTTATCTTTGGCATTAATCGGAATGTATTCTAAATTTGGAACATGCAGGATGGTGACCCATTTGGATCTCATGATCCGTTGATCCGAGCCCAGCTCGGAGCTTATGATATCCGTTGAACCTAGGAGTACTCCACTTGGTAGCACTTCAGTGCGTTACTATCGGAGCTGACATGATCAGCTGATAGGGTATATAAATTTTTTTTTTAAAAAACTTACTAATAAACGAAAAAATCTCGAAGCATGTGCAGACATTTCCAAAGTTGACACATGTAAATGATATGCACGAGCTCGTCCATGCAGTACCGGCCCTGAGGTCAAGTATGGGCTTGCGACCCTCGTTTTTATATAAAAAAAATCGGGTTTAAAATTCTTAAATCTTCTTAGACTAGTGGTAAAGTATAGGTGTTTATCATTACATGTCATGAATTCGATTCTCAAAAAATAATTTTGTTTTTTTTTTTTAATAAACTAATTAAAACTAAAAACCAATATAATTATAAAATGATATATTTTTTTCCCTAGTTTACGATCTTTTAAAACTCAAAGTCGGGTATCCGTGTATGCAAGTACTCATTCATATGCGCATGGTGAGAGGCAAATGATATGGACATAAAGAGGAACACGTACTTATTTAACATATGTTTGCATGAGGTTAAAAATGTACTTTTAACCTTTTTGGGGGGTTAAAATTTTACTTTAATTCACAACAGAAAAAAAAAGAAAACTTGGAAGTTCAAGAAGTTGTCATTTCTATCTAAGTCATTATCAGCACAAGTACTCTGTAATGTTCTCATGTCGTAGAAAAAGTAACGGACCCACCAAGGATGTGTGTCTAATTGTCACTAGTAATCGATATCCCATTAATCTCGCATTAAATTAATTATAATTATATGTTACTAAGTTTTTTCTTGAGTTTAAAAATAATTGTTATTTTAGAATTTTATTTCCGGTTCACATAATGTATTGTTCAATATATTCTAAATGCATAATTTTAAAGAATGGTTCCAAACATTAGGAATGAAACTTAGCATCTACAAAGAAAATGTTTCAAAATTTAGTTTTTTTTCTTCTTGTATGTGGACAAAGAAACTATAATTACATTTAACAACAATATTACTCGTCGAGACATAAATAGCCATATAGGAAATAAAATATGATAGTTTTATAAAATAATAGACATTTTCTATAGAATTTTACAAAAGGTATATACCCCATTCCCTTACAATCGTCTCTATCTTGAGTTTAAAAGGTAAAAACCGCCTTCAAGCAAGAGTTAGAACTTAGAAGGCTTATAAAAAGAAATAAAAACATATCTTTATATCCCCGATCAAATAAAAGTTCTTGTTCATCTTTTTTTCTAAAACAAAGGAATTATGATGAACAAGATCAACCTATATAGGGCATGTTAAGAATTTGCCCTCATATATCTTGTACAATGTTCCATTATAGGTTAGGAATATCCATTAATACATATCATCTATATGTATATATATGCACCTATGGTGATGATTATTTTTATACTCAAATTACTTCATTGCCCTTCACGTTCATTGCTGAATTTGTTTCCACTCCACCAACCGTCGCAAGAAATCCATCACCTGTATATTGTAGCAGAACTAGATCATTATGATTGCGTAACCATACGTATAACTATATGGTGTGTACATACATATATGCGTACATGTATAAATGTATATTTTTAATTGTACGTATATTTGTATATGTACTTGCCTCGGGTGGGTCTTGCAAAGAATACGACGCATTGGTGTCTTTGGGGAACTTGGAGACAAGAATACCAAAGCCTTGTCCTCTCTCTTGAAGTAGCTAATTTAGACGTAACGGGAAAAAAAAACACAATTAGTAATGTAAAATTAATTGTATACATCGTAATTTCATTTTTGTTAAAAGCGAAGTTGTGGATTCTCTTACACATATTAAAACTAGTTTTAATATATCAAAATAACTCTTTTAAATTCATTATTATTTTGAATAATATATAATTTAAAATAATTATGAATTTAAATATGCAAAATATCAAATGAATTTGTATACCTTAAAAGCATCTTCATCGGTTCGATCATCACCAATGTAAATCGGAAATACATCGTTAGAGTTTTCAAATCCTGCAACAGCCAAAATTTCAAATTTAGAACTGGTTATATACAAATGTATATATATATATATATACAAGCGATTCATTTAATTTTGCAAAAGACACATTCAAGAGCCATATTATTGTTGATGGAAATTGGTTTTTGCAAAATAAAGATACGTTTTGTTTGCTATAAAACGTTAAATAAGCAAAAAAAATAAGAAATTTGTTTTGGTGTTATGAGAAGAAAATTAATCAAGACAAGAGGATAGAGAGAAAATCTCACCAAGTGACTCTAATAAAAACTCAAGAGCCTTGCCTTTGTCCCATTTAATCATAGGTCGGATTTCAAAAACCTGTTTAACGTCCATACAAAAATTAATTATGTAAATTTTAATTGCAATAAATAATACTCCTAGTTAGATACTTATTTTAGTCAATTACCAACAAGAAGATGCCACGTCATACCTTCCGGCCTTGGGACAGTTTCAATGTCGGATAGTTCTGTACCACCGACCGAACTTTTAAAGCCAGTTCGTTCCATTTCTGAATATTTTTTAAAAAGAAAACAAGTATTTAAAGTATTATTTTTACTTAACTAATATCGGAAATTTGTGTTATTATACTGTAATTTCTGACCTTCTCGTCGACACAACGGAAGTGCACAGAAAGACAGAACTTGTTGTTCTCTACTTTGGCTCCTGCAGTTGATTTGGTTCTCTCCACTAATTGTTTAAAAACCTTTACAAAATATATTTTTAATTAGACACTCAAAGATAAACAATTTTTTGAAAATACACACAGAGAGATGAACATTTTTTTTTTGCTAAAAGAGAAAGAAATATATATATTTAAAAAAAAAATTAAATCAAAATTTTATTTACCTCGTCGATCATCGGAAGAAAGTCCCCGGCTGGTTGGTAAAGAACAGATGTTTTATCCTATAGAAACAAAGTAGAAATTTTTGATTAAGAACAGCAAAAAAACTAAAGAAAATTAGGATAGTAATTTTGCAATGATTTGAGCTTAATAATCTAAGACTTATATACCTTATTGTATCTAGAGAAACGTTTTGTTGGGCCTTTGATATCCATTCCATGGCTTCCAGCATAATACAGTTCTGCTAGCTTCAGAAAGCTATAAACCTACAAAAAAACTTAAATTGGTTTCATTAATGTATATATTTCAATGAAGTTTAGCCCGAAAAAAAAAAAACTTAAATTGGTTTCATTAATGTATATATTTCAATGAAGTTTAGCCCGAAAAAAAAAAAAAAAAAAAAAATGTACCTTGTCTATGCATCTACCAGTAACTATAGAAGTTGGAAAACACTTGGCCAGTTTTTTCACTGTTCTTCTCATCTGTGAAACACAGAACAGAGATGGGTTTTTTTTAAAAAGATATTTAAAACGGAAAAATTGAAAGATTATTCTGGATTAATTATACGAACCTTGTTGGATATGAAAGCTCTGTCTGGATCATCGACGATTGGAGAAAGAGTGCCGTCATAATCAAGAAACATGACGATTTGTTTTCCTCTTGAAGCATCGATGATTCGTTCGAACATGTCAAGTGCAGATGGATGTCGTTTCTGGTCGAAATTAAAGACAAAAATTAGCATTACAGTAAGAAAACAGAGTTTGTCTGAAGAGGTGTGTGATGGAGCTTACAATCCAAGAATTGAGCTCTTCTTGTGAGGAAAGAGAAGGAAGTGATTTGAGATGAGTAGGAGAAGAAGCTCTCATGGAGTCAACCCAAGAGTTGAGTCTCTGACTTTGAGCGCCATTGATTTCGAGGTTTTTGAGGATTTTTTTCTTGGAAATCGATATGTGGCCAGGAGCAGTCGGTGGTTTTTGAGCGGAAGGAGTAAATACGGAGGAGTTAGAGACGGTGATGATTCCGGACTTGGCGTCTGATACGACGACGTTTTGGCTCACCATTTTAAAGAAACAGGGGATTTTCAGAACAGAGGAGGTGAAGTGAAATTGATTGAAGATTGCTCAGTTATTCGAATCTGTAAGTGGGTTTTTGCAGTGTTCGAAGAGACGAGAGAGTGTGGAGAAATGCGAAGACCGAGAGGTGGCTTATATAGAAGCACAAGTGAACACAAGAGTTAAGAGAGAGAGACTTGTTACAAGTGGTGGGAGCCATGGGCCCAGCTTAAGGAATAAGGAGGAGGAGGTGCTGACTCTTCTCTTTGGTATAAATTGGTCCCACATAATGCCACGTGTCTCGGATGCAAAGGAACCACCTTTCTTTTCTCTCTATCTCAGTCTTGGTCGTGTAACTTTTTTTTTTTTTTTTTTTTTTTTTTTTTCGAAGCTGGTTTACAATTTGATAACCGAAGTAAATTGCCGTTGTATCCACCACCGCGCCGCCTCGCCGCGCCGGTTGAACCACGCCACAGCACCACCGGAGAAGGATTGTCGATTCTTCAAGCCTCTCTTCGCAACCTGCTCCGTTATTGAAAAGCTAAAGCAAAGGGGGACCCCTCGCGGTACCGGCGATGAGCTCCGGTGACCGGAGAGGTCCAAACAAGAAAAACCTAGTTGCCTTCTAGAGAGAAAATTTGTTTGCGCGCGTGAGATCTACTCTCAGTACCTCGATCTGGTCGTGTAACTTGGTATGTTTTATTAAAACAGTTTTAATAAGCTAACCATATGATAATTCAGTAATCGACTTGTTTTTTTCTCTCACTAACTAGTGAATGTCTTCTTTTTTGTTTTTGAACATTCAAACAAAATTAACGATGAATATGTCTTTTGCTCACAAAACAAAACTAATATGTCCATTTCAACATAGATATCGACCCTTTTTTTCGTTCGGGAAAAGTTGTTGTTTAGGGGAAGGAAACTATACTATGATAAAAATAACTATTAGAAAATCAAGGCTTTCACGATCTATCAAAAATTCAATGCGATTTTTTATTATTATTTTAGTCATAGCCATTTTATCAAAAAAATATTTTGTTTACAAGCGATATTGACCGATGTCGAATATATCCTATTTTTACTTCAACACGCATGGTTTTGTGTTACAAAACGGATTCAAAACCATAATTGTTATTCTTTCTGTTTATTTTCTTACATAAGTTCATATTTTGATTGAATGGTGAATCGTTTAATTATAATGCTAATAATAAAAATTATGTCCACTTGTATGTAATTATGTTTGTCAGAAACTAAATTTAAGGATGGAACCTAACCCCTCTTATAAAGAAAAATAATTTATAATTGCGACACGAACGATGTGCATAATTTTCAAAACAAATTGTATAAATTCGAACGAATATAGGCTTGACATTAAGGGTTTGGCACATAGACGTAGCAGAATCCTTAAAATAGTATTCGCCTTTGAACACCTAACTTTATGATTTTTTTTGTTCTGAAATATTTTGGTTATCCGAAATTTCGGACTTTCTTACTACTACATATGTAAATATTCGCTCTACAAAATTTTAAAAAGGTGAAAATATAGATTGTAAAAGTTATAAAATCACGTTTCCCAGTTCTTAACAATACAAATTATAACGCATTAAATTATAAAATACAACAAGTAATCATTTCACTTTTAACATAAACAAATAGAAAAGTAACGTTTTTTTTTATTTTGGCATAATCTTTTCCTGTAACATCGAATCAATCGATCAATAGTGAGCACCAAAACCAAATCTTTCTAATTTAAACAAGTTTTCTGTAAAAGTGAGAATTACGAAGGCTCATATCCATACAAATATGCGAGAGGTGATTAATCACGTGCCTATGAGTGACTTTTCGAGGGAGTTTTAGTGCATCTTTGAACCTATCAGGACAATTTGAATTTTGATTGTAAGTTGTAACGCTTCTTTTGTTTTGCACGTGGATATAGGTTTTTGGACCGTTTCTGTTCATTGAATTGATCTCGTGACCATTTGGGATTTGGTACTTATCAAATACTATTGTCTATATAGTGATAAGTTTTGGGTAATATTATAGGATATCACATTTTCACAAAAATGGTGTCATCCTGGTGAAACATACATGCAGGGTCGGCTCAATATTATTAAGGTAAAAAAAAATTTGAATCCTTAATTTGTTTTTTAAAGGTGTTATATTATTATTTTTTTTAAAAATATTTTGTGTAATATTTTTATAGAATTATATTATGAAAAACACATATAAAATAATTTTATGTGCCCTTTTTAATCTAAATTTTATTCTTTGTTTATTTTTTTACTAAAAAATTAGATATAAAAAAAATCGGAGCATTTAATTATTATGACACGAGGTTAGGCCATAGAGCAGTCGTGTCCTCCCACTTAAGTCGAGTCTGCATACATGTGTCATGGCATGCATGTAAGTGTGTAAAAAATATATATATATATATATATATATATATATATATATATATAATGTTAGAGGACTAAATATAACACGAACGATATTAGGAGAAAAAAAATATATAACAACTTTATCAAATGTAGTAATTTATTTGTACATATAATAATCAATAGATAAGTGCAACTCGAAAACGCCCCTTGTCTTTGAAAACCACAAGCACCCTTTTTGTGCTAAAACCAGCTCTGCAGCTGCAGCTGCAATATATTATGTTATTAAATTTAACTTTCCAGAAATATCATAGTATTATTTAATAGTGCTACATTTGCAAAGTTTGCAATTACCTCCATTTGCATTCAAATAAATTTAACATGAAAACTTACATTAGTATATTTTGGTTACAAACTAATAAAGTTTATTTAAGATTTGCCTTATATATATATATATATATATATATATATATATATATATATATATATATATATATATGTGTGTGTGTGTGTATGTGTGTGATTTAAAACTACCTGGTCAATGGCACGATATAGACTTCCTGCTCGTTGACAATATAGTCACGAATAAGATTCTTGGAGATTGGGATCGAACGTTAGACTTTTTTAACCAACTAAGAATATTTAAGATACTACTACATTCTAAAAGAAAACCAAACCATTTTTTTTGGGCTAGATTCTTAGGATTAGGAATGGTGATCTGATCTCTATGTGTTATAACCTTTCTATGTGTGCGGCATTCAATTTTTGATCATGTATAGGGCCATTCAATTCAATCAAGTAAGATATTCGCATTTGATCTCTTCTTTCGTAAGCTATATAATTCGAATCATATTAGATTACCAAAATCAAAAATATACGAACTTTTTTATATGCTCGTAGATTCCGTAATATTTTCTTAGACAATGTTGACCAAAAAAAAAAATTATTTTATGTGAACAAGAACATTCAAACCCTCGGGAAATACTAGATGGACAGTCTTAACCCAAATAATATTCGTGATTTGTTAGGATCTTATTCGTTCTGCCATGTGCTTCCAGGCCTGATTTGAACGTGATCAATGTAATCATATATACATTTATTACGGATACCATCTTGTAGAATGATATTTTTCGTAATAAAAAACTTCTGGTTTCTGTTTAAAGTAGTTAACATTTTTATCGAAAGTTTCTTATTTTTTCTTGCAAGATTTTAAATGGTAAAAATGTTAATGGGAAAAACAGAGAGAGATAATTAATTGTTTTAAATACTTTTTTTTTTTTTTGATAACCTGTTTTAAATACTTGGCATACCAAACAATACGATCATCCAATTAATGACGGTGACGTAAGCGAAGATGTCATGGTTGAAGAACAAAGTTTTTTTTAACTATTTCAATGGAGAACAAAGTTTCACGGGCGATCCTAGAGAGATTCAGATTCTTTCGATTCTTTGACCACCGTTGGTATTGATTATTTATCGCACTGCACTTCTTTTTTCCATCTTATGGTCTTATTACACTTTTCATTTATAATAAGAAAAAAGCTGCAAATAAAATATTTATTTATAGTATAAGGTTCTGTCGACTGTAATTACCCAATTTTTGTTTAATTTAGAAACTGGAAAACAAACCCGTGTTTTTCGGCTGAATCAACGCCTTTATCATCTTCTTAATTACATTGAAATAAGCTTTAATTGCTCTGTTATACAAGGGATCTCCGAACATTATAACTAATGTCTCAAAAAGTTAGATTAATTGTGAATTAGTTAGCCACACACGTCACTACAATAAAACACAGTTTTTATGACTACCAAAATAGTCCCAAAATAGTCGCAAATGACTCGTTTGCGACTATTTTGTGACTAAAAAAAATAGTCGCAAATATTTGGTCGCTAAATACAGTAGTCACAAAACAGTCGCTCTTTTGCGACTAATATGTGACACCAAATATCAGTCCTGATTTAGAGACTATGTTTGCGACTACTTGTAAAAAAAAAATTAAAAAAAAAACAAAAAAAAAATTCTAAACAAAAATATATTTTTATTATATTAAATAATTACAGAAAATAAAAAAAAACAAAAATCTAAATTAAAAAAAAACAAAAAAATTCTAAAAAACAAAAAAAATAAAATCTAAATTAAATGAAATCAACAATCCCGATCTGCATCGCCGGCGCCGTTCTGCATCGCCGACGCCGTTCTGATTCCTCGCCGGCGCCGATCTGGTCCCTCGCCGGCGCCGTTCTGATCTTTCGAGCGAGCTCCTCCTCCTCGAACCTGCATCGCACAGAGAAACCACTATCCCACAGAGAAACCACCATCCCGATCCCGATCCCGATCTGCTCCTCCTCCATCCCGATCTTCTCCTCCTCACTCCGTCTGGCTTAGTCCGCGGAGATCCTCTGGTGGTGGTGGGTGGTGGATTGTTCATCTCCTCGGCACACCAAAGCGTGAGGAATGGAAAGAGAGCCCTGCCGCCATGAATTGAAAAGGAACGAGATGCATGATAGTTGCATAATTTAGCCCATTTTAGTATACATTTTAGTTAGCATTTTGTGACTTTTTGCATTCATTTCATTGTTTTTGGTATAGTTTGCATCCATTTTAGAGTTAGTGAGTCTTAGGTTAGTTTTTGCATATGTTTGTGTGCTATGGAGTCTTTTAGGTGCTTTTTGGAGCTTGGGGAAGATCATGGACTAGGAGGAACGTACCCGCAGCGAACAGAGATGATCAAGTGATGAAGGAGAAAACCGGACGTTTGCAGCGGTCAGCATGCAGCGGTCTAGGGAGACCGCTGCACTTTCAAGTCTCGCAGCGGTCAGGTGCAGCGGTTAGAGCAGACCGCTGCGGATCCATCCGGAGCAAAAACCAGGCGTTTCACAGCGGTCATGCAGCGGTTAGAGCAGACCGCTGCGGATCCATCCGGAGCAAAAACCAGACATTTCACAGCGGTCATGCAGCGGTATGAGCTGACCGCTGTGAACCTTCTCGGACACAAAAATTGTCGGGTCAAACCCGGTTTGTCCCGGGTTGACCCGACCCGATCTGTATCTACTTAAGCAAATTAAGCCTAATTAGACAGGGGGTTTTTTTGGGCTGCTTCTTTTTAGGGTTCTAAGCCACTTATTTCTTTCTTCTTCTTTTCTTGTTTTTGTTTTGTATGAAGGATTCAAGATCCAAACCATTTTAGTGAAGATTTTCTTAAACTCTTTTTACCATTCTTCTTATTTTGCTTATGGCTTTCATTTGTACGGTTTATATTTGTGATTTAGCTATGTGTGAGTAGTTCTTTTAGGATTCTTGGGTGAAGTAGATTAAGGTGATTCTAGGTTTGTTCTTGATGTTTAAGAACTAGATTAGTTGATATCCTTTCTCATTGAGTGTTATTAATGCTGGATTGGCCTTGACAAAGTTGATTTAGATCATAGGGAATTTCTCGCCCGGAAGGTGTTCGATGAAATTCCCCAACCAATTCAATGAGTGTTTTACATTCCTAGCCTATGGAAATAGATGTCTAGGGTGTTTAATGGCTATTTAGACTTGTTATTAATGCTTGTTAGTCATAGAATCGCGAACGGAAGTTTATGACGATTGATGACTAAGAAATGGGTTAATACCATGGAAGTGGATTAATCTTTAGTAGTGTTCTAAGGCCTAGGGAGATATTTAGTCGAATGTTTGAGCATCTTGAGTAAATTAAAGAATCACCCGAGTCGATTGCTTTACCCGAGAATTCGTTTTTTTAAATTTGATATTAATCGTTTTCTTGTTTGCTTTGCTACTCGTTTATTTCTCTATTTTGCACGTTTCAAATTGTCCGATAAAAACCAAAACCCGATATTTGCTTAGATTAGATAGCGTCCTGTATTCTTAGTGCGTCGTTCTTATTTCCCTGTGGATTCGATCCCAAAGTGCTACAATGACATGCCATTAGATTGAGGCATTGTGCACAGTGGGTAATTGTGCGAACCGTAAAAAGTTCAACTATCAATTTGGCGCCGTTGCCGGGGAGATTAGCAATAGCCATTAGGATTTGGATGCTATTTGAGACTAAGTTCTTGACTTCTACTAACTTTTTATTTTCTTCTTTTTTGCTTCTTAGAGTCGATGGCCATGGATTACAATGATTGGCCACAAGAAGAGGATGCCACATTTGATGAAAGCATTGATGATGAGCCATATGTGGAGCCACCATTTGATGAAAGTGTACTCACATCAGAACAAAAAGTAGAGTTGGATGAGCTTTGCAAAGAAAACCCGGCATTGACAAGGAGTAATCTCGCGATTATGGTCCGTTTGAACCTCATGTCACGTCGGGCAGCGCTTGAGGGAAGGGAGCTCACATATATTGAGATAAAGATAGCTCATGCACTCGAAGAGGTAATTTATTGGGTTCCACCATGCCAACTAGAAGGTATTTTTGACACAACCTTTGAAATCGTTGATTATGAGGATAGTCACTTGCCTTGCATTGAAGATGTAGCTTCTAGTTCACATGCTCTCAAGCTCATTAATGATTGCTGTGATTTAATATGTGAGTCTCAAATACTAGAAACCTTAAGAGTAGAAAAGCTTGCTAGTGATTATCATGAAGTATGTTTTGATATTAATTATCTATGTGCTTTGAATGATCATGATATCGAGTTTAAGCTTTCAATGCCTGAGGAATCTAGTTCTCTTCTTGAAAAATCTTACCTAGGGGGTGTGCTTGATGTAGATAAGATCTTGAATGAGATAGATGACCCTAAGGTTGAGATGAAATCTAGGAAAGAGGATGTGTTTTACATGATTGATGGAGATGAAGTTGACTATTTTGTGATTAACTCGTTTAAACATGAAATCGACTTTATTTTTCCATCAAATGCATTTGGTCCTCGTGAACATCTCATCATCAAGGAAAATTCCAAGATGTATGCTATATTTTTAGTAACCTTTCTTGATGTGATTTATGCCTCTTTGCCATGGATAGTCGTGTGCCATGTTGCATATTTTGTTTCTTGTCCTGACAAGAGAAGGACCAAAGGTGCATTGGCTCAACCTTTTGATTCTCATGATTAACAGTTGAAACGTCAAGCTTAGCGACGTAAAACAAGCGCTCTTGGGAGGCATTCCCATGACTATCTTTGTATATATTTTCGTTCTTTCTTGTTCTTTTTAATGTTTTTGTTTGATGTTTATAGTTTTCTTGGGTCCAAGGTCGTGGTGCTTAATGCATGAATGGGTATAGCTACAGCACGTCACATTTCTCTCCAATCCAAAGGTATGATCCAAACTCCATTTCATTGTACATACTTTTGCATATTTTTACCTTCTCTTTGATTTGTGTTGCACCGAGACGTTGCAATTCAAGTTCGGGGGAAGGATTTGTGTCTTTTGATCTTGTGTTTTGTGATCTTATTTTTATTTTCCCATCTTTGAGTCTCATTCATTCATATAAGTGCATATAAAAACCATAAAAAAAAAAGTTGCATTTTGCATGTTTAAGATTGAGTCTAGATGCATATAGGTTTGCATTCACTTGCATTGGGAGAATTATCCATGTAGAATATAAACTTAAGAGCTTGAATTAATGCCCTCGTTAGGAGTTCTTTGATGCATTTGAGCGATCACGAAGTTAAGGATGATTCATGCTTTGATCTTGCGGTTTGAATGTTTTTGTCTTGGTTGAAGCATGCTTTGAATTGAATCTAACTCTATCTACATGAACTTTAATCTTGACTTGAAATTATCATGCTTGTACATTGAAAAGTTGAACTCATGGATGTCATATACATATTTGAGCTATCTTACCCCTTTTTACCACTCTCTTGTTAGCTCAAATAGCTGATTCCCATATTTGGAACGGTTAACCACACCCTTAACTAAGCCTTTCCTTCAAGCCTTCATCTCTTGTGTGTGTTGTGAGGTCTAATTTTGAATGAACTTAGCAAAAAGTGTTGAGTTTGGAACGACAAGGAGTTGATAGATAGGTTGGTGATTTGGGTGTTGATGTAAAGAAAAGAAAGTGTGGAGAAAATAAAAGATTGGGAAAAAGGATAGGGGAAAGTAAAAAGTTTGGATTGGTTGGCATGAAAGTGTGGAATAGCTCTAGGTGTTGAAAGTATAAGTCTCTATGTGTGTAAAAAAAAAAAAAAAAAAAAAAAAAAATATATATATATATATATATATATATATATATATATATATATGGCTAAGGCATCTAAATGATGATTGAGAGACTAGTTATGAAAGTGAAAAAGAGCTAAAAGAAAAAGATGAAGAGCCAATCCATTTGTTGAAAAATAAGAAGAAAAGAATCCCCTAAGTTAGAAAAGAAATGTGGTCTAAGAAGGCAAAATGCCTTGTGATATGGGTAGTTTAGAATGGATCTTGATGGGTTTAGAAATAGGAGTGGAGTTCATATTGGGGCATTGGGTAGACGGAAGTCATCCTTGTATGAATCAATTGTTCTTTACTCTTAGCATTTTGCCAAAGTTCATTCTTTCGTGAGAGATCCCATTGCATTGGAATACCCACATGATTGAGATCAATTTTATCTCAAAACCTTTTCCCTAAGCCAAATGAGTTCACTTGATTTTTATTAAGCATGATTCACCATTGTACTTAATGAATGTTAAAGAGTTAGAGGATATGATTACTTGTAGATGCTAAGGCTTAGACCAAATTCGTGTAGCGACGAGTATGGCTAAATCTTTTGAAGTAGAGGTTGTTAGTGCATCACATAACCACTACCAAGGGCATTGAATTGAATTCTTTTGTTAATATTCTTGGATATGATATCCCGCATTCCAACCTCTTCTTCGATTTGTTCTTGTTTGTTTGCTTGCGGACAAGCAAAAGGCAAGTTCGGGGGAGTTGATAGTTGCATAATTTAGCCCATTTTAGTATACATTTTAGTTAGCATTTTGTGACTTTTTGCATTCATTTCATTGTTTTTGGTATAGTTTGCATCCATTTTAGAGTTAGTGAGTCTTAGGTTAGTTTTTGCATATGTTTGTGTGCTATGGAGTCTTTTAGGTGCTTTTTGGAGCTTGGGGAAGATCATGGACTAGGAGGAACGTACCCGCAGCGAACAGAGATGATCAAGTGATGAAGGAGAAAACCGGACGTTTGCAGCGGTCAGCATGCAGCGGTCTAGGGAGACCGCTGCACTTTCAAGTCTCGCAGCGGTCAGGTGCAGCGGTTAGAGCAGACCGCTGCGGATCCATCCGGAGCAAAAACCAGGCGTTTCACAGCGGTCATGCAGCGGTTAGAGCAGACCGCTGCGGATCCATCCGGAGCAAAAACCAGACATTTCACAGCGGTCATGCAGCGGTATGAGCTGACCGCTGTGAACCTTCTCGGACACAAAAATTGTCGGGTCAAACCCGGTTTGTCCCGGGTTGACCCGACCCGATCTGTATCTACTTAAGCAAATTAAGCCTAATTAGACAGGGGGTTTTTTTGGGCTGCTTCTTTTTAGGGTTCTAAGCCACTTATTTCTTTCTTCTTCTTTTCTTGTTTTTGTTTTGTATGAAGGATTCAAGATCCAAACCATTTTAGTGAAGATTTTCTTAAACTCTTTTTACCATTCTTCTTATTTTGCTTATGGCTTTCATTTGTACGGTTTATATTTGTGATTTAGCTATGTGTGAGTAGTTCTTTTAGGATTCTTGGGTGAAGTAGATTAGGGTGATTCTAGGTTTGTTCTTGATGTTTAAGAACTAGATTAGTTGATATCCTTTCTCATTGAGTGTTATTAATGCTGGATTGGCCTTGACAAAGTTGATTTAGATCATAGGGAATTTCTCGCCCGGAAGGTGTTCGATGAAATTCCCCAACCAATTCAATGAGTGTTTTACATTCCTAGCCTATGGAAATAGATGTCTAGGGTGTTTAATGGCTATTTAGACTTGTTATTAATGCTTGTTAGTCATAGAATCGCGAACGGAAGTTTATGACGATTGATGACTAAGAAATGGGTTAATACCATGGAAGTGGATTAATCTTTAGTAGTGTTCTAAGGCCTAGGGAGATATTTAGTCGAATGTTTGAGCATCTTGAGTAAATTAAAGAATCACCCGAGTCGATTGCTTTACCCGAGAATTCGTTTTTTTAAATTTGATATTAATCGTTTTCTTGTTTGCTTTGCTACTCGTTTATTTCTCTATTTTGCACGTTTCAAATTGTCCGATAAAAACCAAAACCCGATATTTGCTTAGATTAGATAGCGTCCTGTATTCTTAGTGCGTCGTTCTTATTTCCCTGTGGATTCGATCCCAAAGTGCTACAATGACATGCCATTAGATTGAGGCATTGTGCACAGTGGGTAATTGTGCGAACCGTAAAAAGTTCAACTATCAATGCAGAAATCAAGGAAGAGAAATAGAGGTAGATGTCGAAGAGAAAGAGAGCCTCGCCGGCGGCGAGCATCTGAAGACAAAAAAAAGAGTTAGTCGAAGAGAAGAAGATGTCGAAGAGAAGGAGAAGAAGATAGAGAGATTAAGATGTCGAAGAGAAGGAGAAAAAAAAATCGCAGGAAGGAGAGAGAGCGAGAAAAAAGATAAAGTCAATTAAAAAAAATAGATCTTCCACCGTTGGATTAAGCCAATCAACGGTGGAGGATCTCAATCTTCGTCATAATAAACTAACCAATGAGAAACTTTCTTTATTTTTGTTATTTTGTCGCAAATTAGTCGCAAATTTGGGACTATTTTGTGACTACAATTGAAAAAATATCGATTGAAGTTGCTAAACCGTCTCAAATTTGAGACTATTTTGTGACAATAAAAAACATTTACCCTAAACCCTAAACTTTAAGAACCTAGAAGATTTGAATATGATTTTACAATGATTATGTGTATCTAGCATTTCAAAAATATATTAAAACTTAAAAATAAGTAAATTTTGAGAGAATTTTTATATTTCAAAATCATTCCTTATAAAACACATGTAACACTTAGTGGATGTTATGATTAGATTGAAATTTTTGTAAGTGTTATATTTTTTTGTTTATTATCTGATGTTTATGTGTAATATCTAGTTTATAATTTAAGATTTATAGTTTATGATTAAGGGTTAGAGGTTTAGAATTTAGGATTTATAAAAGGGATTATAAATGATCATATTTTAAAAAAATGTAAGTTTTGAAATTTTTGTATAATATTTGATGTTTGTGGTTTGAGTTTAGGGTTTATTGATTTCTATAAAAAATGATAATAAATATCAAGGATTAGAGGTTTAGGGTTTAGGGTTAAGAGTTTGTGGTTTTAGTTTAATATTTATTGATTTCTAAAAAAAACAAGTGGAGTTGCAAATTTGGGACTATTTTGTGAATACTATTAAAAATTAGGCTTAATTAGTCCCAAATTAGTCACAAAAACTGGGTTTGCAAAATTACTGTATATGTTAACTTAAACCATAAACTTTAAGAACATATAAGGTTTGAATATCAATTTACAATGATTTTGGATATATAGTTGTTCAAAAATATATTTTAGAATTTATGATTAAGGGTTAGAGGTTTAGGGTTTAGATTTAGAATTTATAAAATGATTATATTTAAAAAAATGTAAGTGTTGAATTTTTTGTATATTATTTAATGTTTATTCATTTGATGTTGTTTACAATTTAAGATTTAAATCAATTTTATTATTAAGTGTTAGAGGTTTATGATTTAGGGTTAAGGGTTTGTGGTTTGAGTTTAGAATTTATTGATTTCTAAAAAAAATCGAATGTAGTTGCAAATTAGTCCCAAATTTGTGACTATTTTGTGACTACTATTAAAAATTAGTCTTAAATTAGTCTCAAATTGGTCACAAAAATTGGGTTTGCAAATTAGTGTACATGTTACCCTAAACCCTAAACTTTAAGAACATATAAGGTTTGAATATCACTTTACAATCATTTTGGGTATATAAATGTTCAAAAATATATTTTACAATTTAAGATTTAGAGTTAATGATTAAGGGTTAGAGGTTTAGGGTTTATAATTTAGGATTTTATAAAATGATTATATTTTAAAAATTGTAAGTGTTGATTTTTTGTATATTATTTGATGTTTATTTATTTGATGTTTTTGTATATTATTTGATGGTTTAGGGTTTAGAATTTTTTTGTATATTATTTGATTTATATTTAAAAAAAAATCGGGTGGAGTTGCTAAACCGCAACAAATCAGTCACAAATTTGGGACTACTTTTGCAAGTCCTTAAACAGTCGCAAATAAGCGACTATTGTCTGACTACTTTTTTTAGTCGGTAATTTGTGACTATTATGTCACTGCATTATGAGTAGTCGCAAATTAGTCACAATACCGTCCCTCTTTTTTGTGACTAAAAAAATAATCGCAAAAAATAGTCACAAAAACTGTGTTTTCTTGTAGTGCGTGCATGCACATCCACTTAAAATGATGTTTTCGTCAACAAGAACATTGCTTACTTCACAATAAAACAAAACAAAATCGTTTACTTAAAAAAGATAATTACCTCCTTAATTAGTCCTTACGAGAAACGGGTTCTATTTATAATTTAATTAGTCATAAGATACATTGTTCCATGTCGATAACTTGTTGTGATCAAATGGAGAATGGCTTTGTATAAAAAAAATATTACAATAATTAAAACTCAGCCTTCTTTATAAGACCAGTTGAACTACATCAATAGATTAACATTTGAACTTTCATATACGTTGATCCTTTAGTATTCGAATCCTTTTATCACTATTTTTTTGCCCAAAAACTTTTATCTCTGTTAAGTCGAAAGTAGTCTTGCAGATTAACTCTCTTTACTACAATGCTAGAGGGTGACATTCTGGCTTTCATATTTTAGTTTATTTTTTTAGTTAACCTTTTTCACAAGAAATGATACTCGATTGTCTCAATTATTGTAATTGCTCCGTAGTCAATTGAACAGGCTATATCGCCGGCCATGGTTCATAACGTGTCAGGAGCTTGTCGCTCGCTGCCCAAACCATATGACTCGTCTGAATCTGTCGTTCTTCAAAACCGACACCACACGTGTGGTCTACTTCGGTACGTGTCCCTATTGAAACACAAAACCCTTTCTAGTGGTCGGCAGATTCTTTAATTCTTTTATTTTCCGTCACATACAAGGAAAACAAAAACATAGCAATTAAGTAAAATTAAAAAATAATATTAAAACATGCATTCATGTAATAATCAGAATAACTCTCTGAAATTCTGTATATTTTCTGATTAGGGTTTTACAAAGGAGACAATTCTCTATATATACAGAGGTAAAATAATCCTAACTATATAAGGCCCAATACATATATACCCAATAAGCCTATATCTCTTAATACCCCTCCTCAAGTTGGAGCATGGAGATCTCGAATGCCCAACTTGCACAAAATATCTTGAAAATGACGACCTCCAAGTGCTTTAGTGAAGACATCCGCCAATTGTTGAGTAGTAGAAACATGCTGTGTCTGAATGATTCCAGCTACGATATCATCTCTAATGAAGTGGCAATCAAGCTCCACATGTTTCGTCCTTTCATGAAACACAGGATTCGCTGCAATATGAAGCGCAGACTGACTATCACAATACAAATCCATTGGACCAGAATGTGCAATACCCATCGTGGTCAATACACTCTTGATCCACTTCAATTCTTTCACCGCCACAACCATAGCTCGGTACTCTGCTTCTGCCGAAGAGAGAGATACTACATCCTGCTTCTTTGACTTCCACGATACAGGTGAATTCCCCAACTGTATCAACCATCCACTTAAAGATCTCCTCGTGATTGGACATCCCGCCCAATCCGAATCACACCAAGCTGTAAGATGAAAATTACAGTCCGCTTTCAACAAAATTCCCATTCCAGGACACCCCTTCAAGTAACGAACTACTCGTAAAGCAGCCCGCCAATGATCCTCTCTTGGCTCACGCATAAACTGAGACAAGATGTGAACAGAATACGCAAGATCTGGTCTTGTCGCAGCCAAATAAATCAACCTTCCAACGATTTTGCGATACTTCTCCGGGTCAGTGAGTATCTCTGACGTCGACCTTCCCAACTGATGATTCTGCTCCATCGGAAACTCTACCGGCCTACCACCAAGCAAACCAACATCAGCAATAATATCCAGAGCGTACTTCCTCTGTGATAAATATATCCCCTCTGCGTTTCGCGCAACTTCCAATCCAAGAAAATACTTCAATTTTCTCAAATCCTTCATATGAAAGCAATTACTCAGATATGTTTTGAACTTCTGTATCACCCCTGGAGAGCTCCCTGTTATCACAAGATCATCCACATATACGAGAACATGCAAGTGAACTTTACCACGAACTAACGAGAAAAGAGAGTAATCTGCCTTACTCTGTGTAAAACCATAGCTCAACAGTGCCGTCGAAAGTTTCGCGAACCAGCATCTCGGAGCTTGTTTCAAACCATACAATGACTTGCGCAATCGACATACCATTCCCTTCTTCGAGCTACCAAAACCCTGAGGTACTCTCATAAACACCTCTTCTTCCAAATCTCCATGAAGAAACGCATTGTGCACATCCATCTGATGCAACTCCCAATTTTTCCCAGCTGCAACTTGCAGAACCAATCGAACTGTGCTCATCTTTGCCACAGGAGCAAATGTATCAGAATAATCAATCCCTTCTTTCTGACGATTTCCACAAGCTACAAGCCTCGCTTTATACCTTTCAATCGAGCCATCAGCATTATACTTGATCGTGTAAACCCATTTACACTCAATGACATGCTTACCTGGTGGTAATTGTTCAATCAACCAGGTTTGATTTCGTTCCTGAGCCTCAATCTCCAGTCTCATAGCTTTTCTCCATCGCGGATCTTCCATAGCCTCAGCAAATGTTTTCGGCACAACTCCTTCTGTTATACTACACATGAACGCTCTGTGTGACATAGAGAACCTCTCACAGCTCACAAAATTCTCAATCCCATTATCATTAATCAATTCCTGACTCACAGCAGACGCATTCATTGCAAATGTCGTATTGCACACAAAATCTTGTAACTTGGCTGGAGCTTGTTTCTGTCGCATTCCGCGTCCCAAAATTTCTGTTGCTGCAGGTTGATCCACCAGGTGTCGATCGATACTGGCTGGTATCGGTCGACACTCATCGACATTCTCAGACTGTGTAACTGATTCAGGGTCAGTCTGTGGCCCTGTAATTCCCAACATATCACGTATTCCTGCTGATATAGCTTGCATATCTTCTTCTCCAACCTTGTCTGACACAACTGGAGTCTGTGTCACTGTATCTCTTGTCAAAACATGACTTATATCATCAAATCCAACACTATCATCCACAAATAACGTCCTTAGATCAGAATTAGGTGGCTCATCCACCTGATCTTTTTGCTCCAAATATGGGAATCGTTCCTCAATGAAGGTGACATCCCGTGAGACAAAGACTTCACGTGTCTCCAAATCAAAAAGATTCCACCCCTTCTTCGCATAAGGGTACCCCAGGAATACACATTTCCTGCTTCTACTCGCAAACTTATCTCCATGCCGTTTCTGATTATGAGCATATGCTAAACATCCAAACACTCGTATCTCACTATAAGCAGGGACTTTTCCAAATATAATCTCGTACGGGCTCTTACCATTGTGTAACATAGACGGCGTACGATTGATTAGATATGCAGCACTCGAAGCACAATAACCCCAAAGTTCTATTGGTAGATTTGCCTGAAATCTCAACGCTCTTGCCACATTCAATATATGACGGTGTTTTCGCTCCACTCGCCCATTTTGTTGAGGAGTTCCTACACATGAAGTTTGATGAATTATCCCAGATGCGCGAAAATACTCCTTTTCATCACTATGAATTCACTCCCATTATCGCTTCGCACGATTTTCACCTGCTTCTCAAACTGTCGCTGGATAAGAGCAAAGAAATCGATCATTGTTTTCTGAACTTGTGTTTTATCACGAAGAAGAAAGACCCACACAGCTCTTGAATAATCATCCACAATAGTTAAGAAATACGAAGATCCACACAAACTCTGTGTTCGATATGGCCCCCAGAGATCGCAATGAACCATCTCGAAACACTCCTTACTCTTCTACGTACTCTCAGGAAAGACATTACGACATTGCTTTGCTCGGAAGCAAACATCGCAATCAGAGACACCACCACTCTTTTGATCCACTTCTGGCAATTTCTTAATCACCTTTTCAGAAGCATGTCCCATTCTTCGATGCCAAAGTTCCAGAGACCCCACCTTACTAACCTTCGCCACATTCACACTTTTATGAGTACCTTGAAGAAAATACAACCCATCTTTCCTTTCACCCATTGCGATCGGAATCTGCAAAGCAATATCTTTCAACACACACAACTGCTTCGAGAACCACACAATGCAATTCATCTCATCAATAACTTGTGACACAGAGATGAGATTGCACTTAAGTTCCTTGACGAAGAGCACATGTGTCAAAGTACACTTCTCTGTCAATACCACACTTCCTACTCTATCAGCAGCAACCACATTTCCATTAGGCAGACCCACCCAACATGGTGAGATCGGATGCACATCGAACATGTCCCTCAATGTACCTGTCATATGGTGCGATGCACCACTATCAATAATCCACTCATCTATATATCTCGTACCAATAACACTGTTTGAAGATTCTGTATTTGGCTCTATCATACTCAATAGCCGATCCCACTGTTCTTTCTTCAGTCCTGTCATAGCATGAGTCGACACAACATGTGTGTGTGCAACCCTAGTATTGTGTCTACATGAAGCGCCTTCCGCAGCCTCGTCTTTCATCATATCCAAAGGGCCTTCCGCACCTACATTCTGCTCAAAACCAAACTTTTTCAAAGAAACGCATTCCGCAGATCCTGTTTTCTCAACTCCCATCTTCTCCATTATCACAAATAAACAACTCAATTGAATATTAATTTGTCACCAAACCCTAACCTCGACGACGACCGTGCAAAATTCGTGCAAAATCGCGTGTCTGATTTTCGTGCAAAAACCGTGCAGAAAATTGATCTCGTGCAAAAACTGTGAAGAAATCGATCCCGTGCAAAAACTGTGCAGAAATCGATCCCGTGCAAAAACCGTTCAAAAATCAATCTTGTGCAAAAACTGTGCAGAAATCGATCCCGTACAAAAATCGATCCCGTGCAAAATCCGTGCAGAATAACTTGGCTCTGATACCATGTAAGAATCAGAAGAACTCTCTGAAATTCTGTATATTTTCTGATTAGGGTTTTACAAAGGAGACAATTCTCTATATATACAGAGGTAAAATAATCCTAACTATATAAGGCCCAATACATATATACCCAATAAGCCTATATCTCTTAATAATTCATCGTACGTGCACGCACCAAGTCCACATGCTCGGTCTCTCCCCGACTGTTCCCGTCAATAGGTCAAGCACTTTCTTGATAACTAAAAATTTCTGGAATGAAATCGATTATGAAAGAATCAGATATTTTTATCATTTTGAAAAAATTTTAAATATCAAATTATAATTAAAATTGCAATGAAAATGTTTCAATCGTCTTCTACTAACTTACATAATAAATATTTAAATCACTAAATTGTCATAAATTAATTTATTTTGTGATTGTGTTTATTGTTGGCAAACTCAATTTTTGAAGTGAGGTAAAAATTCTCTCGTTGACAGATCGGTTGAAGCAATTTTCCTCACATTATTGTTCCAAACCAAACAAGTTTTCATAAAGGACAAACGTCTTTTCAAAAATGTTTGTCTTGCATCAAAAGTTCTTCAAATATATAATCACACTCATAATTAACATTTCAAAAACTTTCGATTCGATGAGATTGGACTTTTTTCTTAATCCTTCTGGGCATGAGTTAAACCATTTGACCTACAAAGCTTTTGGCCAAACTGGCATATGGTGTTCCAACGGATTTCCTTCACTGGGTACACAAACTTCCTCTTCCGTGAGTATCAATGACTGATACGGGAGGAGTATTTGGTTATTATATTTTTTTCGTGCTCTCCTTCTTTTTCTGTGAGTATCAATAGCTGCCGCTGGAGTAAAATAAAATTCTCATATATATATTTATTATGACAGTTTGTTTGTATGAATTTCACACCGAAGTTTGTTTTTCTGTAAAATTCAAAAATCCTTTACTGAGTCGATATCAAGGAACTCATATTTAGTTGGCAGATTACTGTTTTTCTATAATCAAAATTATTTGAACAAAATTCATCAGAGTAATCATAGATGTATAGCGTAATATTCAATAGTGAATATCATTACAAGGGCAGAAAATTACCTTACTGATTTATGGTACATATTGCTACGAATCAACTAGTAGCAAAATCATTTTTTTCTTCTAGTGAAATAAGGGCAAACTATTTTAATAGAATACTAGTATTTAACCCGCGCTAATTATAGCGCGGGTTAATTTTTTTTAAAGAAATTATTTTAAAATTTAAGAAAATTGTTTTTATCTGAATTTTACAATATAGCTAACTAATAATTATAGATTAAACTGTCAATTTGTAATAATTTGTCTATTTAACCCGTTTTACAGTGAACTAAAATATTATTCGGGCTAACCCGTAAAAATTTATAATCTTAAAAATATAACTTTAATATGCACCGTTAAATGACTTTAATTTTTGTGGTTAGTGTACGAACTCTTAAAAAAATAGTTTTATTATGTCTAACTTTTTATAAAATTAGTTTAATATTTTTCAATTTTTGTTTTGATATATATTCAAATAAAATACAATAAATTATAGTGAAAAATATAGCAAGATTTTGAATAAATTTTTGTTTCTTTGGATACATATGAATTGATTATTATTTTAAAATATATAGTATTAAAATAATTAAATAATTAAATAATAAATAACTTCTTTAATGCAAATATATACTTTCCATATTCTAATTAATGATTTTAAAAGACTATTATATCATTTCCTATTTCAATTATTCTTTATTATTTGTAATGACATTTCATGTAATAACTTACAAATCAAAATTTATTCTTAAAAATATTTTCTTAAATAATATTATAGAGATATATACGTCTAAAGAGGATATGTAGAAGGGGAAAGCTTAGAATTAGTGGAAATCATAGAGGGTCAATATATCAGTTGGGGACATTCAACGTGTGTAAATTGACATGAGGTTTTTGGCATATTTTGTCAAGTTGATATGATTGTTGGGGAGAATTAAAAGAAAGTAGAAGAAATGAGCTGTAAAGAGTTGTAATGAAGTGAGAAATGAAAGTGTGATTACATGTAAAGAAGCTTATTCTACGTCGTTGGATTGGTGTGTTTCTCATCGCTTTCCTATCTTTTTTTTTTTTTTTTGAAGCATTATGGAGCTAACACGTTTCCATCCTCTTTTTTTGTCATGTAAATATAAACTTATTTTTTAGGAATTTATAAGAAAAACAAAATTATATAGCAAAAAAACGTGATTCTGAATTCATCGGTTTTATAAAAACCACAATCGAATAGTTAGTAAAGAATAATAATAATAATAATTATACATTAGAAAAATATGTGAATTTTTCACTAACTGCCGGCCGTATTAGTTAGTTGATATTAATATAATCGACGTATCTACAAATTTTAAGTTTTATCTAGTAGATCCATTCACTTCGCAATATCGATAAAGTCCACTAAGGTAATAATAAGTGACAAACATACACACAAATAACATACAAAGAAGTGAAGAAAATCGAATCCTAAGAGACGTATGAATGGGAAAAAAAACATATGCTTCATACATTTAAAATAACAATTATTCTTGGACCATAACAGTTGTTACAGTTCCCTATCACGTGGAATAAGGATGAAGAGAAAAAACACCATGAGATATGAGGAATTGTATTCTTTATTAGTTGATACTTTATAGTTTATATCTCTTTAAATTTTATTATTACTTTCGACGTGTATATTTATAGGTATCCAGATTTATTCTAAATACTTATGAAGTAGAATTTACTCTCTTTTTTTTACAAAAAATATCATTTTTATATATTTTATACATATTAAAAAAATTATTAAAAGTTTGATATTATATTTTTATTAATACATTAAATATTTTTTTCTAATTAATACACTAAAACAAAAAAAAAGTAAAATTGAATTTTTGCTAAAATTATATATTGAAAACATAAAACGATATTTTTTGTAAAACAAAAATAAAATATTAAAATAATTTTTTTCCCCAAACAGAAAAAATACAAAAAAAAATAAAAAAAAAAATTGACGAGTAAACGGAAACAACTGCCAAAGCCTAACGGTATCGCTCCTTTTCAACGTACTTTCGGTCGTGGATATGGGCCCACTTGATCACCCCCACGGCTTTCCTACGTCTTTCTGACTCAGTTCCTTGTTGGCCCATAGGCCCATAACAGAGTTTTTTTTAATTTACTTATAATTAAAAATAGGGATGGAGTTTTTTTTTAATTAGTGGATATTGAAATAGAAGACAAACCTACTCTAAATATTTTTTTTTACTTTAAATATAAAACCAACTTATAAACTTTTTGTTTATTTTTTGGCAACCAAACCATCTTATAAACTAATCAATATAATCAGTAGACAATAACTAATTTAATACATGGATGTATATATATATATATATATATATGTGTATTTAATAATGAAAAAGCTTTATTTTTCGTGAAATGCTATTCTTTTCCTTTTAGTAATACATGAGTTATTATCAAAAAATGCTAAAAATAAATAAAGAGAAAATGAGTTTGCCACTCAATGTCGGCCCACACATACACTGCTAAAAGATTAAAAGTATATTGGAAAAAAGGTAGGATTCTTTTGTCATTATATGATTTGCCTTTTCTTTCTTCGTGTCATTCGCTTTATACCCTTGTTTTTGAGTATTTTTTTTATTTTTCTAACACTAATCGGATGAATTTAAGCATTTGGCAAAAAGTAATAAATACAGATTATTCAAACCAGCGAATCAAAAAGTGATCGTCTTGCAAAGGAATTGGCTAACATATTGACCGATCTCGGTATGTAAATGAAAGAGATCTATAGAAAAGAGGAAGCTAACTGGTTTATATCATAAGACCATGTAGCTCCGTGATTTGATCTCCGAATGTTTGGAAACAATCTACTTCGAACTATTTGATAATAGATCTCGGTGAAATAAATTATTTAATAGTAAATGTAAAGAAATGTTTGAACAAAAGATATATTTTATCTCATAATTAGTTTGATAGTTCGATGAACCGAAATTTCCGTACTATTATTAGAATAATTAATTTTATAATTAGGATCCCAAATGAACATTTTGTTTCATGTTATATATATAGTTAAATTTCCTTATTAAATTATATCAAACGGTCGTAAGAGAAAACAAGTTCAAATTATAATTACATAATGCCTTGTCAAAAAAAAACATATGTGTATATAAAGAGAAATACTATCTAAAATACAAACGAGAAATACTATCTAAAGAGAGCAAACACTGTGACAATGCTGTAATGATCCATGGACCCATATGATCAGGAACCAAGGAGAAATAAAACATTGGGAAAATATATGTGTATTTGATCTTTGGTTCTTTATTTGAGTGGATGGTAACTAATATGCGAAAATAGAAATATATGGATCTCTATAATAATTAGTGATGATAACAATCCAACGCAATGATCAAATTCATACATACACGCATTAACAATCAAATTATTAATACAATTATTTACTATTATGCTGTAAATTGGCAAATGCTTCCAAATGATATTACTATTTTTGTTGTCATTATAGTTTGTCTTCTTCATTTTATTTCTATACCCCAAAAAGGAAAATATAGTATATGCTTTTTGTTATCTAGTCTCTAAGTCTGAGCTTCCATATCTTTGAAGAACCTATTAATTGAATATCTCAGCAGTAACATGTAGGGACTAACATTTAAACACAGTAGATGAATCTGTTAAGAATAATTAATTAATATTGAAAAATAAAGAATAATCGGTGCGTCTTTAATTAATAACTTGGAGACAAATTGAATCGATCGACTGCCTTTAAGAATCTGAAGACGGCTAGATATCTCCTATAGATCACAAACAAGTGGAGAATATTTAAATTGGAGATAAAATCTAGCATTACCACGCCCAAATCCGCATGGTTTGCAAAAGTGTTTGAAAAAGTTTGCATTTAACATTTACAAAAAAAAATCCAGATTATTCCAAGAAATCCAGGAAAAGATAAATTTACGTACGTACGAAATCTAAATGCGCGATAACAGTTAATGACTAGTAATCAACTCCGATCAATAGAACATGTTTAGTATAAGTTATAATATAACTAATATGCCATTTGATGTTTCCATACCATGTAAATATATATGTTTAGTTTGTGATTTCGCAAAAAGATTTAGAGCTCTGATATTTACGATTATTTTTCGGGGAAAGGGGACATTACAATTATTCAACCATTAGTTATAGGTCAGGACTTTGAAAGCTTTCTAGAGTGAGGTCTCTGTTTCTCGGGCTGTCGGTGAAAGTGATTCCAACTAGCAGTATAGCGTTTTTTCCAGTCTTTCAAAATATTTTATGTTATCTGCTCTATCATGTTTTTTTCATTTTCTTGGGCTCATAAGATCGTTATCACTGCATCTTGACAACGTGAACGTCATCGCTCACGATATTGTCTATGCACTGAATTTGGAGTTGTCTATGCTTCCATGTGTTTTATTCTTTTTTGGCATGGGACCATTTTTATAGGTAATACATTAATGTAAAACCTAAATATTTTCATTATCTTAATGAATATTTACCATTTAGCAAAAAAAAGTATGAATTACAAGTGGGTGTCTTTAAAACGATATCAGATTCTGATTTGATGGAATCCTCAACGGTTCACAAATCACCTCTTTGAAGTTTTTTTATACTAAAGAAAAAAGATTTCAAAGCATTCGAATCTATTTAATCAAATGTGATGTGCTTTGGAACTCTTGGGATAGTTAAATCTGGCCCGTCTAACTTGGTGGGTGCACAGACCCAACTTGTTTTCAGCTGGAATATGAATATATATGATAATAGCAATATAAAACTTTATGCTCCGAGTTTCGAAATAAGAAACTCGTTTGGAAAAATAAACTAATGTTTTCTGTTGACAAACAATTACTATCTCAATAGCATTTTGTAAGTTCAAAACTTCAAATCATAAGGAGCATATACTTTGACAAAAAGGCATATGGCTACGCTTATTAATATTTTCTTTTCAAATAGAAATAATAAGACATTGACATTGTGGTGGAAATAAAGAAAGAAGACATTACATTATGGAATTGATTTTGTTAAGATGAATGATAAGCTAGTAGGGCCCAAAACAAAAACCAAATTCTGGTCTAGGTTATATAAGCCCAGTTGAAATTTTATAAATTAGTTATCATAAAATGAATAACATGTTCGGGGGCCTCGTGGTGGGATGGTTGGAGATGGGAACGGGGTGTCACAACACTTCGGGTTTAATCTACGTGCTGCGCGAAACTAAATCACATTTTTCTTGGATATCCACATGAATATGGGTCCATTGTTTACGGCCCATTTGAAAACTCGGGAGGGGGCATATCCGTGAGTTGCCTATTTCTCCATGGATTAGTCTGACCCCTTCCATAGGCCTAGAATTACCCTGAGTTACAATAAAAAAAAAATGAATAATTTTAATATAAAAAAATGAGATGCAGTTGACTATAGGAAAAAAGGTCTGTTGGAAAAAAATAGAATAATTAATTAGTTCCAACGGATTATATCTACACCACCGGAATATCCACATAAACTATTAATAATTTTAATCTCTCAAGCCACACAAAAATATATTTTATAATCAGAATTAATAATCTTCGCTTAAGCGAACAAGTGAACGATTACAATAGATTTCAAATTTTCAACATTCCTCGATTTTATACAATTTGGCTCTACTAACCAATAAGAGTTCTATAAGACGACGATGTTACGCGGCAGCTCCACCGTCCTCCTCCTTCTCCTCCTCCTTTCTGCCGTCGCTCTCGCCGTAAGTCACTTCCTTGCAAATACAGACACAAATCGTATATTACAATTCAGTCTTTACAGTTCATGATGAGTAATATTATTTAATTAGTTGGACAATGATGATGATGACATGTGCGTGTTCACGGTTTACATAGGAACCGGTACGGTTTGGAAAGCCGGTACGGACTCCATCATGAGTCTCCGTCTTTACGACAGTTACGGCCGAGACGCCGTTATCTCCGATTTGGTGTCATGGGGAGGTTTAATGGGTCCGTTTCACGATTATTTCGAGAGGGGTGATCTCGACATTTTCACCGGTTTAGGTTCCTGTCTCTCGGGTCCGGTTTGTGCGATGAATTTGACATCTGACGGCTCGGGCGATCATCACGGTTGGTATTGTAACTACGTGGAAGCAGGGCCGGCTTAAGGGCAGGGGCACAGGGTCCCACGCTCCAGGACCCATCAAATTTTTATTTTTTTATATTAATTTTTTTTTTTGAGGTCTAGAAAACAAAAAATTTCTATTAAAGAGGGCCCAAAAAAAAAAAAAATTTCCCAAAATATTTTTTTTTACCCATGGGCCCCGGTATTTATTGAGCCGGCCCTGCGTGGAAGTGACGATGAGTGAGAATCGTCAGAGAAGTTGTTCTCAGGAGAAGTTCACGGTGGATCAATGGTTGGCTCGTGATGCTTCGCCGTATGAGCTGTCGGTGATTAGGAATCAATGTTCGGACTTTGTCAAGAATCGGCGAGTCGTTGTTCCCACGATGTGAATTATAGGATCAATTTTTAATATATTTTTGTGGTCAATGAAAAATGATATGATCATGTTTTAGAGTGATTGAGATTTCGTGTGTTTTTTTTAAAGAAAATGAAAGCAAATGTGTTATTGTATTAGTATGCTTGACATTTGTGTGACCAATTCGAGTTAGAAACTCGTGGACGGAGAAGTATAATATATATTCGTCTATATAACGAGTTTGGGTGGTTACGTCATAAAAAACAAATTAATCTATCGCACGGTCTATGCGGGTTCAAACGCTTGACACATATATATATATATGAAAAAAAAACTAACATAATGTGGCTAATATAAACTCTTTTTATATAGACAACGATGCTTTATCAATATGCTATAATAGAATCAACATGATACGCATATAAAAAATATTACTATAAATATATAGATTGTGAAATTGACACACTGCGTATTTATAACCGGTATAATTAATTTTAAGATTAATAATACATACGTTTAATAATTTATAGTTTATGTTTTATAAATCGTAATTAACAAAATTTGAAATTGACTCAGAATGATCAAAAGCTCGAGGATCAAAATTTCTAAATGAATGAAAATTTTAAATTTAAAGCCAAATTGAGCGGGATAATCCGTACTAGCACCACTATATAAGGCCCGATATAACAATTTTTTGATTTTTTTGTTTAAAGCTAAATACAGCATGGCCACAATCTCATTTCTATACAAACATTTTAATCACCCAAAAAATATTATATATAATTTTTCAAAGAATCACACAAATTTGTCATTTAGGTGTCAGTCGCCGGTCGAAAAAGAAAATCAAACAATGAATTTTCTGGCGGTCTTTTTCTCAATCCATATTACTCTTCACGGTGGTTTTTTATTCACCGGAAAATTCTCAAGTGTCTTGGCCACGGCGTTTCATGAGTTGTTGTTGTGCTTCCGATAATCCTCTGGTCACTTCCTCATTCTCCGGCGTCTCTTTTCTCAATATCTCGTAGTCTGCCACCGCCAATTCCCACTTTCGGATCTGCACCACCACAAAAATACCCGTTATTATTTATAATTACGGTAAAGCCCCTAATTTTTAATATTCTTTTCAAATTGACCCCATTGGGGTTTTATTGTTACCTTGGCGTTACAATCGGCTCTTCTGAGGCGAGCTTTGCGGTAACCTGGCCGGACACAGATTGCCGCCGTGCAATCCTCAATTGATTTTTCGAATTGACCCAATTTTGAACGGCAAGCCGCGCGATTGCAGAGCAAAACGGAGTTTCTCGGATCGTGGTCTAATCCCTCGCCGTAGGCGGCACACGCCTCTTGGAACCGCCCGGCTTTAAATAGCTCGTTTCCTCTGAAACGAGCTTCGGTCACCGCCTGAGCCCGCCGTAACACCATTGTAACCTCCCTGTTATTCCCGTCCAGCTTGCCGGCGCGTTGGATTGCCTCCACCGCCTCGTCGAATCTGATAAAATCAAATGTTAAACCGGAATCTTCAAATTGAAGGACGCGTATTACGTATATATTCCATATACCGGGCTAAAACAATAAAACCAAAATATAAACCGGGATTTCAAATTTAAGACCGGTACATACTCTATACCGGGTTGACACAAGAACTGTGAAATGAAACATGGAATTCTGAACTCTAGTCTGTCCATAACTCTATAACATGTTAAAACAAGAAAACGTTTTATAAAAAAAAAAAAAAAAAAAAACAAGAAAACCAAAAATTGTGATTTTAAACCGGGGTTGGAAAAGGTGGAAAAAACAAAAAACCGGGATTTCAAATTTACTCTATACTAGGTGGTCCATGTTAAAAAAAAAAACTATTTGTGACGTAGTTTGATCACCATGTTAAAACCTGTATGTCAGATTTGATCAGTGTGCACTAGATACCGGAGTTAAAAAAAAAACAAAAAACCCCAAAGAATTGTGATATAAAACCGGGATTCTCAAATTTGAGACCGGTACAAACTCTATACCCGAGTAATATGAAAGCAAAACAAACCTGCCAGAGGCCAAGTGAACCTGAGCACGGACGACCAAGAAACCAGCATAACCGACCGGTCCATAGTACCGAGTACTGGTTTCCACATCGAAAACCGGACATCTAGACAAAGCATCATCGGCTTCTTGATGTCTATGCGTTTTCAACAACGCTTCTGCTTGCAATGCATACACCTGTGGAGCTGCATCGGCTCCTGAAGCGATTGTGTTTGTCGTCTCCGTAATCAAACCATTCCAATCTCGTAATCTCTTAGCTTCTGTGCACTTATTTAGATGTGTCTGTACGGATTTCGCCTTTGCAATGTCTTCAGGATCAGCCTCTGGACCCGAATGCTTGAAATGATATATCGATTTCTCGACTTCTCCTAACCTATCGAAATTGTGAGATGTTTTGAAAAGGTATTTATTTATGAGTAAGCTGTTTGATTTGTGAGGCTTTTAGATTACCTGAGGTACAAGTTACCCAACCGATGATGTGCTCTATGGTAATGAGGCTCTATTCTGATTGCTTCTCTGCATTCGAAAACCGCATCGAGAATTCTCCCTAGTGCGTTCAAAGCCGCACTCTTGTTGCTACGGTATGCAGCCTTATTCGGATCAATCGCAATCGCAGCATCATACAAAGCTAACGCCTCTGCGAAATTCCCGTTCTTGTAATCTTCATTCCCCATTATCTTCAACGTTTCTGGATCCATTCTTGTTGAGATTGCTCTACACAAAGATCCTGATTGATCTTGACTCTTGGTTGTCACTGATGCAGCAGCCACATTCGCCCTCTTCGGACCATATCCTCCTCCACCAGAATTTGCGTATTTCTGAGTATTGACATTACCGTAATTTGCTGGTCCGGACTGATTCAAATTGCCAAGATTGCCAAATAACATCACATTGCTAGAGGAAGCACGAACCAATCCATTGGTTCCTCTTGATTTCTGATGATCGGTGATCATGCTTTCAAGCTCACCCGATAAACCGATGGCTTCTCTCGGCACTTTCCTCGGTCCTCCTCGGTATGGATCAACGCTACTACTATTGTTGTTATAACTACTCCGTTGCTGATGATGAGTCTCGTAACTCCCTAATTGATGGTTATTGGGGTATTGATTCGACGAGGGTTTTGATGGAACTACCGATCTCTGATTCTGGATCTTGTTGTTCTGGATCGGCTCGGCGGAAACCTTCTGATCATCGGGAGGTTTCTTTAGCTCGGAGCCAGGAGATTTTGTGAATTGAATGTTGCTGGTGGCGGTCGCAGCCGTAGATGTGCTTTTCTGGCTACCGTTATCGGCTGCGGTAGGTTTCTTGGACCACAATCCACGTCTGCCGAGCATTACGCTCAGTAAACCACAACCGGATCTTCTCTCCGCCGCCGTGTTCTCCTCCATCCCAAGAACCGGCCTGAGAATTTGAAAACCTCTCCCTCCAAAGAACAAATCAAATTTCAGAAACTGAAGAAGATTTTAAGAAGAAAAAGAATTAGAGAGGAAAAACCAGAGATCAATGGCGATGAGAAGAGAAAGATCTCATGTTTTAAAAAGAAGAAGAGAAGAAAAAGATGTGATTAGGCTTTTCTCGGTCGGACGGTAAAGAGGAACGAAGATTCTTCCGTTTCGTGTCTTGTATTGGTGTCATAAATTTAATATTTAGTGTCATTACGGTTTTTTGGATTAACCACGGAAAGGGCTGTTAAGTGAAAAATAAATTAAAAGGAAATGTTTATTTTGTTATTCGATGTCAAATGAGTTGGTGGTGAGTTTGAAAATTGATGCCAATTCACTAAATGGGTTAATTCATCACCTCCTCTATTCTGTTTTTCTTTTTTCTTTTTTCTTTCTCTGTCAGCTCTTACCTTCTTTTTTTTTTGGTTATTTGATTTTATTTTTCGATGGTTGTTGCCTGCTGACTCGGTCGTGTAAGAGAGAGAGAGAGGGAATAATTAGAGAGAAGTTGGGCGATTTGTCCGTAAATTAATCCGTGTTTTTCTCCAATTGATTCCATTTTTAGATGATTTTGTGGAGAGCACGTACTTTCGTTCTAGGTAACCAAAACGTGTTTGATGATCTTTTCCAAAACGTTATATCAATAAAAGGAGTAGAGAGACGCGTATTCAAACATTAATTCCATATTGCCTAACCAGAGAGAGAAGCTTTTACATGTATAACCCGGACTAAGCCATGGTCTTGCTAGGCACTCTCGGTTCTCTCGACCGGATCACAGAGCAAATGTTTAGCCTTCATCTTCAAGATCGCACTAGCTGGGTTAAGTCCTTTAGGACAAGTGGCCGTACAGTTCTTGATTGTTCTGCATCTATACACTTTCCTTTCATCCTCTGTTATCGCTTGTAACCTCTCTTCTCTAAACTCATCACGGCTGCGTTAAACCCAACAAAAAAAACCCGATTTTAAAGATCGACATTAACTAAAACCGTTGATCTTCGATTTTATTTTTGTACCTGTCGCTGATCCAACGTTAAGCCTGTAGCAAAGCAGCGGGTCCTGGAAACTCCTCGGGATTCCACCAGTAAGAAGGACATGAAGTGGTACAACACACGCACAATATGCATTCGTACAACCCGTCTAGCTTCTTCCGGTCATTTGGGGATTGTCGGTGTTCACGTCCATCTTTTGGCGGCTTCCTTGTCTTTAACCATGGCTCGACTGATCTTTAGTGGGGATAAAAGTGTATATATTATGAATTTATGGTTGGTAACAGGCGGAATAGTTCTACAATTCTGTCAAATTCAACTAATCACAAATATTCAGAATCATGATTTATGTTCACCCATTAGGATACGTTATGTTAACTTCGTAACAAAAATCAAAGAGATATGGAGTTTATGTAGTAGGAAAATTAATGTATAGACACTAAATATCATTAGCTCGACTGGAAAAGTAATGTATAGACTATGATTGGTAACACACATAATAAGGGAATAGTATTATTAGTTCGACAATTCTGCACAAATTTAACTAATCACATGTAGGACCAAAATTTACACTACAGACAGGAAAGATTTAATCACAGTAATATGTAAATAAACAGTTTAAGGAACAGACGATTTATAAACGATAAAGCAATACAAGATCTGAGGAGGCGAGATAAATCTCTTTCCTTAACTCTAAGAATCTCCCGTAGTGTGACGGGGTTTTATAGATCTATGAGTCCCAGGATACAACCAAAGTTTAACTGAATCATCAACACCATGATTCATGTCTATCGACCATTATTCTACGATACTCTCGAAATTAAAACTTACTCTAATCAGTAGGGAATTGAAGAAACGATTGCTAGAACTTTTAGTAAGTGTTTTTTGTGTATCAGAGGATGATTTTTTAGGTGAAAATCGTGTTGTATATATAGGAGAGAGGCTAGGGTTTTTCCATGACAGAAAAGGAATATTTCTAGAATAACCTAGGCGGCTGCGTTTTTTAAGTCGGCCCGCTGGGTATCGATCGATACCAAGGGTATCGATCGATACCTCAAAAAGTCCACGGGCCCAATCAAGGCCCAAGATGCGAACGTCGCACGTATGGCTTTTCTTCTCTCATGTTGTTCGTTTAAGACACAACCATTCCAACATATATACACGAGAAAACATTTCTCGGTTAATGAAAACATTTCATTAGAAAGAGCTTAACTCATTTCTTTTCACACTAACACAATTTTATCAAACCCTCAGGCTTTGACAAAAAAATTAGTTCCAACAATCCCCCACATGAATAGAAATGACTCTAGAACATATGAAAATTGAACAGACTAGACTTTACTAGACATACTTGACTAGACTCATCTAGACTTAGACAGACTTTCGAGAGTATACGAAAATGTAACTGTCACTGAATGGTAGCGTTTTTCAGCTTTGAACCAAACAATTTTAATATCTGTTGCGTTTACTCGGCCAGGAGGTGAACATGATGTCTTGAACCACCCGGATTTTGATGTAAACTGATACAACAGATATCGCACAACGACATTTTCTCGTAGAACTTTGTTCTCTATTGGGTTCATTTTGGCCTTGAACAATCCTGGTATTCGTGAGTGAATTTGGAGAATATAGCCTTCTCTTTCATTCTCCTAGAAACGGCCCCATTTCACACTTCACTAGGTGATCTTTTATTAGCTTGTTTTTCAGAAGTGTCCTGTCACACTCCACTATCTACATAGCTATGCAATCATTAAAAGCCAACGCTTATCCTTACTATCCACAGGTAGCACTGTTATATCATCCTAGGAACTGGGCAGAGACATAGTCTCACAGTGCTCAATTCGAATCAGTTTAATTTTGTTTCCCTTTGAACCTAGATCTTGGGATCTCCAGTCACATAGGTAGGGTATCTGTCAAACATCATCTTTTTCTATAGGCTTTAAACCCATTCCTTTTGATGATTTTACAATTTGATCTCGCGGCAAACCTTTGGTAAACGGATCCGCTAGGTTATCAGCCGACTTGATGTAATCTATCGTTATTACACCAGTTGAGATCAATTGTCTAATGGTCTTATGTCGTCTTCTTATATGACGAGACTTGCCATTATATAGATTACTCAGTGCCCGAGAGATAGCCGACTGACTATCACAGTGTACACGTAATGCTGGCACTGGTTTCTCCCACATTGGGATATCTTCCAAAAAGTTTCGAAGCCATTCTGCTTCCTCAGCCGCTTTGTCTAAAGCGACAAACTCTGACTCCTTGGTTAATTAGGCCAAAAGTGTTTGTTTGGAAGATTTCCAGGATACTGCTGCACTGCCAAGAAAAAATATTATCCACTTATAATATCTGTCAGGTTTACGAGACCAAGAGGTGAACATAATGTCTTGAACCCCCCAGACTTTGATGTAAATCGAGACGACATATAACGCTGGATAATTCAACATTCTAGTTATGGCTTTCCATAAAGTATGACCTGGATTACTCATGTAGCGACTGAATGCGCTAAATCGGATCTAGTACGATTCATCAAGTACGTTAGACTTCCGATAATTCTTGCATACATCACTTGTGATACAACTTTATCACAATTGGATTTATTGCAATCTTGTTTGAGTAGTTCTCAAAACATTCTAGGATCTTGAGACAAGATTATCCACTAATCTTATGTCTATCAAACTTCCCACTAAACACTTTCTTAGTGTGTTGGATTATGTCCTTCTTGCTTCCATGATGAACGTGTCATCTTATAAACATAACAAAAACGTATCCACGTGGAGTACTTTTGATGTATATCACCTTAAGTGATTTTGAAGCTATTTGACATCACTTTGTTGTCAAACTTTCCAAGCTATTGCTTAGGAGCTAACTTAAGCTCGTATAAGGACTTTGCAAGTCTACTTATTTTCTTTCCTTGTTCAGGAGTGACATAACCCTCGGGTTGTTTCATGTGAATCTCCTCTTCTAAATGGTCGTTTAGAGAGGCAGATTTTACATCCATTTGATGGATTACAAGATCTCATATTGCTGTAATTCCAATCAGCATACGACTAATTTCAACTTTAGCCTCTTCTGCTTCTTTACAGAAGTACCAGAATTGCTCGATCTAGGTCCAATGCCCGTCAAGCATCGATCGATACTCATGGGTATCGATCGATACCTCTAAAAGCGTAAGAGCCCAAGAGATCAATTGCTCGCTTAGAGCTTATCCTATACTTGGATGTCTGGTATATCTCATTTATACACCATAAAGCAATCAGCACTACATTGTGTGCATATTCAATGAAGATACAATCCACCGTTTTTGGTCCGATTGTCAGCTTCTTAGGTGGTTGCTAGGCACCCCCACACTTTCATGTATTTGTATAAAAACACATTACTTTTCCAAAGTTTGCATGAAACATTTCCAGTGACTTTGTGTAGTATTTAGTTCAGGATATAACTTGTGGTAAGCAATGCTTCCCTCCACATTTCTGGACTAACCCAGATTTTTGTAGGAATAATGAGTTCATCAAATAATTCGGTAATTTGTTATGAGACTCCATTAGATTCCAGTGAATATGGATCAATCGTTTGATGGATAATACCATGCTCATGTCCTCTATCACTTCAAACTATGTTGATAGTTCTTTCGAGTTGGTTTTCAACCTCGAGTTTAAACTCCTTGAGTTTTCCAAGGTCTCGTATTTGCTTCTTAGCAAATAGACATAACTATATTTCGTACAATCCTCAATGAAAGTCACAAAATATTTTTTCACCACCTTTTGTATAAGTCAAACCATGAGGTTCGCTCGATTGTGGTGTTTTAGTGAGTTTGGTTAGAACGCAAACCTCACACTCATCTTTGCTTATTTTGTATTTCAGGATCTCATTCAATCTACGCATAGATTCGAATATAATGTGACTGAAACATTCAGATCAAATACTAAGAGATTATGTACCATAAGCAAATGATTCTTTCTCATTTAATGTCAACACCATTGGTTACATTGATTTTAAGTCCGACTGTCTCAACGTTAATTTGGACCAGTCTGTCCTTAATATAGACAACATTATTTGTCAATACATGCTTAATTAGCATTGTGCCCTAAATAAGATTTTTATGCATCTTTAGCACATGGTTTACATTAGTGAGAGTGAGCTTCTTTGAAAAGTCAACTTCAGCACTATGAATAAATTCTTGTCATTATTTATGGTAGGAGGGAAACATTCCCATATCAACGCATATATGAGCTATTACATTGGTATAATACCACCACTCATTTGGGTTATGCTTAACCATATTGACTCCGAGGATGACATTACACATGTCTATCTCGACTAAATTGGCTTCAACCATTCCATTATTTTTTACACCACCAGATCTAACAATGATCACATCGGTGTTGTTAGTCATATTGAAATTTGATTTTGTTCAAGAGAATCAAACCAAATTAATATACTAACCAATACTCAACTCTCAAGTTAAATGGTAAAATTAAATTCAATTTCTAGAATTTAATAAACTTAATACAATATCGAATTGTATTAGTCTTCTTGAACTCATATCAAGAATCGCAAGAGGACTGTTGAGTATCGATCGATACCAATGAGTATCGATCGATACCTCAAAAGTCCAATGATTTAATTATTCGATTAAATCAGCCTCCAATATTTAATTGAACTTCAATTAATTATTCCAAAATTCGCAAATTTTTGGACACATAATATTGAGCTACACGTCTTTAAAATTTTGTCCAAGGCTTTATCTTTACTCCGCAGTAGAAAGATGTATCAATATCTCGTGCAATCGTCTATGAATGCCATGAAATATTTATTGCCTCCTCTGGTTTGAATATATTTCAAATCACATAACTCTGTGTGAATTAAACCTAGAGGTTCTGTTGTTCTTTGAACGCTGGGTGATGGCGTTTTAGTGAGTTTGGCTTGGACACAAACCTCACATTTGTCTTTGCTTAATTTGCATTTAGGAATCATGTTCATGTTCATTAATCTACTCATAGATTTGAAGTTAACATGTCCTAATCGTTCATGCCAAATATTAAAAGACTTAGCGAGATAAGCCAATGGTTTCTTATCATTTATCTTAGGGTTCTACGAGGTGGATGCCTCGGTTACATTATCCTTTAGGATTACTTTCTCAACAGATATCTTACACAGATTATCACATATAGAACCCTTACCCAAATACATCCCATTTTTCGTTAGGATTAGCTTATTACCTTCCAGCTTCACAGAGAATCCATGCTTACTTATAAGCGATCCAGAGATCAGATTCTTGCGCATATCTGGTACATGGACGACGTTCGTGAGAACTAGTTCCTGTCCAGAGGTGAGCTTCAGAACAACCTTCCCGTGACCATCAACTGTCGACGATGCGGAATTTCCCATCAAGAGTTTATCACCACTCTTGTTCTTTGTGTATGTCGAGAACATCTCGCGATCCATACAGATGTGTCTGGTTGCACCACTGTCGAACCACCAAGTCTTTGGATGGCTCTCTGCAACATTGGCCTCAGTGACTACAGCACACATGTCAGCTTCTGTCAAGTTCGCTTGAGCTTTCACTGTTTTGATCAGACTCGTAGTCGTTTGATCCACTTTGTCACTGGTTTTCTCCATAGTTCCAGAGTTGTTGTTTGTCATTTCTCTAAGACAATGAGAACACAACTTTCAGTTAGTACCGATATATAAACTCAAGAATCGCAATTCTAAGACTGATATCGAACTGAATCGCATTGGTGTCGATCCATACTCCTTGGTATCGATCGATACACACACAATGTCTATCGATACACCCATATGGTGTCGATCGATGCCCTCAGTGTCGATCGATACACCCTTGGTGATGATCGATGCACGTGAGTTTTGCATAAGATCTATCGATACACCTCAGTGTCGATCGATGATCAGCTTGTATCGATTGATACACCTCGGTGTCGATCGATGCTCAGCTTGTGTCGATCGATACACATATAGTGTCGATCGATGCACCCTGTGTGTCGATCGATGCAAGTGAATTTTTACACAGGATCGATCGATAAACCACAGTGTCGATCGATGCTCGATGCACATACTGTGTTAATCGAAGCATCTTGGTGTCGATCGATACACATTGAGTGTCGATCGATACACCCTGGGTTCCTATCGATGCTCGATGCACATACTGTGTCATTCGAAGCAACCTGGTATCGATCGATACACGCTCAGTGTCGATCGATATACCCTGGGTGTCGATCGATACAAGTGAATTTCACAGGATCGATCATAGCACCAGTGTCGATCGATACCTGTGTCTTATACACAGTATCGATCGACATAGACCAACTTGGTCGATGCAAAGTATCGATCGATACACTGAGGTGCCGACCGATACACTGTTTGCATGGTATCGATCGATACACTTAAGTGTCGACCGATACAATTTAGTCCAGTATCGACCGATACCATAGGGTGTCGATCGATACTCACAAGGCCTCGATCTGAATCGAACCTATCAAGAACAGATGTGTGTTCGTTGATTATACCGTTCTTTAATCGCAATTAAAGACGGGTTTTTAGAAGATGTTTAAGCAGATCTGCTTCTACTACACGTTTCAAGTTGCTAAATAGCTGTTTGATTAACGTTTGAGTATCACTAGCAGAAGAACATCTTCTTAAAAAATAGAGAGAGATGAAGATTGCCTCTACTACACGTTTCAATTTGCTAAAAGCTTTTTGACAACGTTTGAGTATCATCAGCAGTAGAAGAATCGTTTAAAAAAACCGTTTGAAAACGTTTATTTACTCGTGATTAAAGATCCAATTGAAGTATTAAAACAGAAATTGGATCTTCTTAGAGTTAAGATTGTAGGACCAAAATTTACACTACAGACAGGAAAGATTTAATCACAGTAATATGTAAATAAACAGTTTAAGGAACAGACGATTTATAAACGATAAAGCAATACAAGATCTGAGGAGGCGAGATAAATCTCTTTCCTTAACTCTAAGAATCTCCCGTAGTGTGACGGGGTTTTATAGATCCATGAGTCCCAGGATACAACCAAAGTTTAACTGAATCATCAACACCATGATTCATGTCTATCGACCATTATTCTACGATACTCTCGAAATTAAAACTTACTCTAATCAGTAGGGAATTGAAGAAACGATTGCTAGAACTTTTAGTAAGTGTTTTTTGTGTATCAGAGGATGATTTTTTAGGTGAAAATCGTGTTGTATATATAGGAGAGAGGCTAGGGTTTTTCCATGACAGAAAAGGAATATTTCTAGAATAACCTAGGCGGCTGCGTTTTTTAAGTCGGCCCGCTGGGTATCGATCGATACCAAGGGTATCGATCGATACCTCAAAAAGTCCACGGGCCCAATCAAGGCCCAAGATGCGAACGTCGCACGTATGGCTTTTCTTCTCTCATGTTGTTCGTTTAAGACACAACCATTCCAACATATATACACGAGAAAACATTTCTCGGTTAATGAAAACATTTCATTAGAAAGAGCTTAACTCATTTCTTTTCACACTAACACAATTTTATCAAACCCTCAGGCTTTGACAAAAAAATTAGTTCCAACATCACATAACTCCATGAAATCAAGATTCATATTCAGACATTTGTGACTCGCAACCAAAATCAGATAAATATTGTTATTCCGTAAGTTTTCACTTTAATCAAGTTTTTCAGCTTAAATGAATGTGTCATTCCAATTTGCATATGTTATTCATTTTCCACATTTTTCGCGTCGTATATAGCGTTACTTACTTGTACTGTTGGTAAAAATTAGTGAGGTCGATGACTAGATCTTTGATGACGTACATGTGAGGTAAGGGAGTGATTATGGTGGCTTTCGACGTGTCGGAATTTATAGGTTTAAGACACGCGACGGTATTAGTACCGTCGATGTTCATTGAGCAAGATCCACATATTCCTTCCCCGCATGATCTTCGGTAGCTCAAACTCGCATCTTCCTCTGCTTTTATCTTCTGCAACACGTCCAAAACCTAATGCAACACATCATGTTAGTTAAGAATCAAACTCTTCAAGGTTAAGTCTAATTCTATGGAACTAATTATTAATCAACAATTGTAGTTAATTACCTGTTGGAATTCATACCGGTTTAAAACGTTTTATAAAACTAATTATGAATTCACTTCCAAGATCTCATGCAAATACAGAATTGAATCTAGATCATAGGACTTTGAATATACCTGCAGCGGAAAGGGTGAACAGTAAGAATCAAGGTCGTATAGCACTCCAAACGTCGTGCCTCTACTGGTATCCACACGCACACAAATTGGATCAGGACGGGATGCTAGTGCCGTAGAGATCTGATCTCAAAACGTGACAAACAATTTGCCTCTTCTGGGTTTTAGGGTTCGGCGTAAGAGGCTCTGTAATTAAGCACCTCATTATTTCCCTTATATAATGAAACTTACGTAACCTAGTACGCTAACTCTTAATGGGCCAAGGCCGAATCTCTTCTAATAAAAGTCGGCAACGTAACTTACGTTTCTTGCCCATCACGTGTATGTCATCTTATATAGCATACAACTATTATTCTTTTATTTCTCATGTATATGGACTATATGTTATATCTCATATAACATATTATTCTTTAAACCCAAAATATCTATGATCCAATTTGCTTAGGTGTGTGACCCTGTATGATCGTATAATATTAGTAACAGATTCATAATCCGTAGATTATAAGCTGCTTCTAGCAAAACATTATAACCACCTAATATTATACGATTGTCAGACCTTGACATTTCAACTTCAACTAGAGAAGTACAGATGATTTCAGGACATTCCCAACATTACCATGGGACAACAAGTGGAAAGATCGACGAAGAAAGATTGAAGAAATGGTTTAGTGTTTGGCTTGTCAGGGTTCCACTTCCATCTGTAAATCTTGAACTCCTTTCTAACCACTTTGTGTTGGCCTGTTGGAAAATCAACGGATATCATCTACGGAATTCGATAAAATCATTGCATCTTTAAAAAAAAAAAAAATTGTTATCCGAAAAAAAGTTAAAACATATTTTCTTGGTTTATCCATACATTTTTTGTCTTTGGTTGTTTCATGGGACTTTAGAGTATCTCTGGACAAGTCTTGAGCCGCTTTGTGACCTAATAGGATCGGGAAATCTCCATCGCCGCTTAAGCTGCTGCTCAAACGTACTTTCTCCGCCGCTGGATTCCAGATTATCCGCCGCTGCCGCCGCCGCAGCAGCAACCGCAACATCTCTGCTCGCTTGATCAAAAGCTGTTGAAGCGTTTTTTTATTCGTTTGTGAAAGGAAGTTTGGCATGGCAAGGACACGTGGAGGGACTTTCCATTTGTTTCATTTACTTGTGGACATTTTAGAGGTAGTACATTCAAGTCTTCAACGGCACGTGTGAGGCAACGTGTTCGAAGACAAATCTTTGATTACATAATATACTTATAAGGCCCGTATAAAGCCCACTCATTCTCTTATTTCTGCATTCGAGGATCGGGTCGGGTCGAGATGTGGTGTCTCTAACGATAAAAGCCGTTTCTAAAGGATTTTTTGACAAAACAACGGTCTTTGAGACAGGAGCATTTTGTCAATTGCGTTGGATCTTGAGCTTCTTATAATATATTTAAATCCAGAAAAAAAATATTGCAAGAACAGTCCACGGTCCAATTTCCTGAAAGAGAGATGCCACGTGGTATGTCTCTTTGTCTGGAACAAGACCACATTTGACCAATCACAAACACCCTTCTTCATTGAATTCACTCTTTTTTTTGTTGAATGATGCTTGTTTGAATGCCATCGACCATCGTAGGATTCGTATCGTACTTATGAAACCTTCGAGTGTATATTGATCTTGGTGTCATTCCTCACTTATAGCTATAACTATTGCATAGTAAAATAGTAGGAGTATTAATCAGAATATTGTTTTCTATTTTCATTGCTCAAAAATATTATATAGGTTACAAAAGTATGAAATTTCCATCCATGAAAATGATTTCTCTTTGGTTTGTTTTGTCTATGTATGAAAAAAAAAGTAATCAAGTTATTAAGACTAATTCAATTTTCGTATCATTTAAAAGTATGGTTTGGATTGTACATGTTCAAAGTCTATGTTTATCAGAAAATCGAAGAAAACAACTACGGGTTTAGAGCATTTGCAATTGTTAGATATCCATAAAGGGTGTTTCAACCAAATAATATTATTAATTTAATAGAATTTAGTTTTATAATTAAATTTTAAATAAAAAAATAAAATTGAATCAATCAAATAGTGACACGTGTGAAGAGAAATTGAATCAAATACACTCTCTACACTCTCTCTCTCTTTTCTCTTTTTTTTTAAACACCCCATTACAGATGTTCTTGGGGTCTAAGTAGTAGTAATGAACGAACGGACTAAACTATTTACGGATTAGACCGTTCTGTTTTTGAAACAGACTAAAATTCGTTTTAGACCAAGTTTTTTTCTTACATAAAACCGATTCGATATTACCATATTGGTCCATTTCATTTTTTTTTTTTCACCTGCAACATTTGAGACTTGAATTTATATATAGTAAAAAAGTGGTTTAGTCCACAACAGTTTAATATTTCTATAAAATGAGTGAAGGATAAAACTTGTATTTTTTTTCTTAGAGGTGTGAGGTGTCTAATCCCTTCTTTGCAATCATAAAAGATAATAATAGTATAAGACCAGTTATGATTTGGTGAACTCTGATTACTAAAAAAATCAGCTTGATTTATTTTTGTTTTATTAGAAAAAATTGTTGGATGAATACTTTTAAAAGCGTTAATTTAAGAAATAGGTAATTTTAAAAGTATTTGTAAAATAATTTTTTTTTATAACTCGGGTGATCCGTTTCAATGAATACTATAAATTCCGAGCCAGATCGTGAAGACTTTTATCCTTAGCTGGTTCTCGGGTCAACGGATCATGAGATCCGACTAATCATGGGGTCAGTGGAGCCATGTGAATACCCCTGACGCCACACACGGTTGTGATTTAGTTTCGTCTTTCGAAAGAGGTTCGAACTCAAGGAAAACGTTCTCAACGCATTTCTAAGTCTCGTCTACCACTCGACCACGTTTTTGTGGATAATAAGTATTTTTTAGATGTTTGATGGCTATGTTATTCTTAATGTCATAGCTTTAGATATACACCATATACTAGACACATTATATTATCTACTATAAGATACATATGTACGAATGAATTTTATAAGAATATATGTGAAATATTTATGAGACATAAAATTGTATAAATTAAAATAATAAATAAAAAATGTTGAAATTATTTTTAAATTATATAATTGTAAAGATTAAAATGCAAATAAAACACATAAAATCTCAATGAGGTTTTGAATTTTCTCTCTTTGAGTGTTTAAAACTTCAAATTTAGATTTATATAGTATTTTTAGTGTGCTTGTAGTCTTAATGCATAGATATAAAATTATATCAGGTGTGGATTCTAGATATAAAATAAATTATTATATCAGGAAAAAGGTTTATGTAATAGATATTGTATAATTGTAATGTAATTATTATTGGGAAATCTCCCAAACAAATCCCCAACTTTGTTAATCTGGTCAAAAAAGACACGATCTTTTAGAACGACCAAAAAAACATCGAACTTTGGTTGATTTGCCAATTAATTACCAATGTTTTCGTTGATCCGCCAATTAAGCACACCGTTAGAAAACTTAACAGAATCTTTCGTTAAGTAAAACGACGTCGTTTCATCTCGTTTTGAGATTTGCGAAAATAACCCAAAACGACGTCGTTTCGCTTAATTTTGTAAAATTTGCACTACTCTGGATTCGAACTTAGGATCTCTAGGCCGCATAATGGAGTGTTTTGCCATTGAGCCACTAACACTTTCGAAGGAGTGGATAACAAAATTGATTTTATAGAGTAGGGATGGACGTTCGGTTAAACGGTTCGGATTCGTTGCAGGAAATTCGGGCTTCGAAAAATTTGAAATATGAAAGAATATGTCTGAATGGGAAATTTGAAAATTCGGGTTTCGGAAAATTCGGGTTTTGAGTTTCGTGAAATTTTGGGTTTCGGGAAACCCGAATTTCCCGAAATTTCTCGAAACTCGAAACCCGAATTTCTCGAAACCCGAAATTTTAAATTTCCCATTCGGACTTATTCTTTCATATTTCAAATTTCCCGAAACCCGAGTTTCCTGAAACGAACCCGAACCGTTTAGCCGAACGCCCATTCCTACTCTATAAAATCAATTTTGTTAGACATACCTTCGAAAGTGTTAGTGGCTCAATGGCAAAACACCCCATTATGCGGCCCAGAAGTCCCGAGTTCGAATCCAGATGAGTGAAAATTTTATAAAATTAAGCAAAACGACGTAACGATGCTTTTTTACTTAACGAAAGATTATGTTAAGTTTTCTAACGCTGTACTTAATTGGCGGGTCAACGAAAACATTGGTAATTAATTGGCAAGTCAACCAAAGTTCGATGTTTTTTTGGTTTTTCTAAAAAATCGTGTCTTTTTTTGCCAAATTGACAAAGTTGAGGATTTGTTTGGGAAATTTCCCAATTATTATTATATATATATTATGATATCAAGTGTTCTCAGCGAGTGATTGGATGTCAAAGAATAAAACCAGCGAGGAAACCAACAAAAACCTAACGGACAAAATAAAAATATTCTTATAAGTGGGGGGAATATTGTTTGAAAATATATAATTGTTGCTTTAACTGGGTAACAGTTTAGACCTTCTCTCGAAAAAAGAAATAAATCTTATATTTCATAAAAAGTGTTATTTTAACATATTTTACACAAAATTATTTAAAATTCTATATTATCTCTTATTAATACACTAAATAATTTTTATTTTTCTAATTAATGCACTAAAAATAAAATAAAATCAAAATTTTATTTTTTTGCAGAGAAAATATAAAATGCCACTTTTTGTAAAACAAAAATATAGTGTTAAAATAATATTTTTTATGAAACGGAAAGAATACTTATTTATGTAAATATATAAGAAGATTTTAACCAGAATTAATGATGAGTTTTTCTCCAATGATATGCATTACTCGAGTTTTATTTAGGAAAGTCTTTTAACAAAAAAAAAGATGGATAATAACACACAAAAGAAATTAATACAAACTATTAATCCAAATGTTGTGATCAAATGATTATGAGTTTCATTTCTATGTTTTAATCTTTATATTATGAACATTGTCTTTTGTAAGACGATGAATTTTTTCATATATGTGTGTTATATACTTTCAACGGTGGGGGATATTTAATAAGGTATTTAGTAAGGTTTTTGGTTTACAATATTTGTTTTGATAATAGTAAAAGCAAAATCAAATAAAATACCGTTCGGATTTTATTTCAAGCTTTCTAATATAAGAAAACACATAACATATCAACCGTCTTAAAAACTGGTTCGCTTTTCATATCGGTTTTCAGTTTGATTTGTATTTGATTCAATTTTGACTTATTTAGGTTGAGCACTCTATGTTACGGGGGTATTATGTGTCAATTATATATTTATGATTAATTCTGATTAAAAGCTAGAAAACAATAAAAATTTAGATATTGCGTATTAACTAATAGTCATAAGGGTGAAATGATTGCGAAGATGCTTGAGAAATGTTTAGTTTAATTTCTTGGGGAATCAACAAGGTTTTTACACTCACCGAGTGCAAATGATGTAGCTATAAGATTCTTAAGAAGGAGACTTAAGCCATGGGGTACATCATTTGCACTTGCATTATCAACGGTAACACCATAACAGTGTTATGGGTTATATTAAGTGTATTTAAATTGTGATTTTATAAAGTGAAGGTCTAATCAATCTAAAATCTTTTCTCATATGTCACGATATATTTATGAAAACTCCTACATCCACCGTTTTTGTATGTACATATCACTTTCGTATATGTTTTCGTTTTCGTAATAAGTAATTATCATCTGGTGTTAAAAAAGTAATTAATTGTTCCAACTTCCAAACATCGTTGTAGTTGTTATTTGTTTATAACTTATAGTATGGGTACCTGTACAATATAGTAGTATGAAACATTTCACGCGTAAAATAATTAAGGTAATTAGTTTAAGCACCTAATGAAACGATATAGTTAGGTGAGGGATTTGATAGCTCTAACGTGCCACAAATGTAAAGTTTATATGGCCCGATTCAGGTGTGACCTAATATTATATGTTAAAATTTATATATGCATATTTGTTGTGATGTTGTCTCTAATTTTTAAAAATAAAAAATCATACTAATTTTTAAAATCTATTAAAAACATATATATTTTGACGTGATCATGATTCAAATTGTAATGAAAAAAAATCGAACTACAATTGCTCAATCTACAAGGTGAATTATTCAACTAGTGAACCACTATAAATTGGTTTCACATAAAATTTTAAAATTGTAGCAAAAATTGCATTTTTTGTAATTCATATATAAATATTATGAACTTCTATTTATAAAATTACTTAGGTTAATATATAACTTTTTTTATCAAACAAGTGAAAGTACGTGAAGATGTAAGATCTCGGGATTTCACTTCAAGATTTGGGCTTTGAAGAGGCAAATCTAGGCAAGTAGACAACAGCTATGAAACAGCACGACAATGACCTCAACTAGTACACAACTTACCTCTAATTTATCCATAAAACATAATAAATAATTAAATCCGTAATAATTGTGTTGCACAAAAAAAAAATCCGTAATACAAAATAAATCTGAATTTAAATACTTTTATTATTTGTTTTATAAATACGTCTGTTAGTTTATAAAAATCTTGAATTATATAAAGTAACAGCATTAATACCATACAGTATAAATTGTTTGCAGTGTAGGTCAGTTACAAAGATATCGATTGAATTAATACAATAAACAAATTGGTAAATATTTTCAGACGCTAAAAGTTTGCTGGATTTGCCCCTTAGAGTTCGTCGGTATGTGGTTGAACTGAATCTCTGTCGAAATTGTTCATCAGTCTTTTTGTTTAGAAATTATAGTATTAGTACTTCCATACAAAAACAAAAATTATAGATAAATATTTTAAAATAGTACAAATTTATTTTTTTTGTTCCAAAACTAGCATCCTAAATTTAAAGTTCTGAAAATAGCATAAAAAATTATGTAAAAAATACTTGTTTATTCAAAATAAATTTAAAATAAAATTAAACATTATGTTTGGATTCACTATTTCCAATTTAGGATTTAGTTTTTTCCATTAAAAATGATTTTATGTTATTTTAATATTAAATTTGTGTTATTATTGTCAAAATTTGTGATATTATTGTCATTTTCAACTAGTGATGCTAAGTTTGAAATCAAAATTAAAAATGTGTTATTTTGGTCAATTGCCCAAAAGTATATTATGATTTCAATTATGTAACAGTTATTAAATTTTAAAACTAAAATTTAAAATATATATTAAATGACGTATCACTTAATATGAAAAATAAAACAACCACACTATTTACGTAAAACTTATTTAAATATTCAAAATGTTTTAAAAGAACAAATATTAGTAAATAAACAACTAAGTGGTTGAGAGTGTGTAGTTTCGCCTTGTTGACTGTTCGCCATGTTAATCTAAGTTAGAGAATTATTTCACCACTTTACTTAGTCATAATTAAATATCAAAGTGACAAAATTTTGATGGGTCTAGAAAAATATTATCTATTTCGATTAGAATATAAACTATATAATATAAATTATCGCAAAAAAAAAAACGAAAGGTCCCAATATTTTGGTTGTTTTTTGTTTTTTTTGGGATGATGTTGTTCTGCGGATGTCCACGTTAAAACCATTTCTTTCGCAAATAGGTAAAGTATTTTATATCTTTTTTTGATAAAGTAAAGTATTTTATATCTACCGACAAGGTATATTTGCTGTAACTATTTCAACGCTATGCAAACAGATTTTATAATAAAGAATACACCTTGAAATTATTTGCGTTTGTTGAATTTTAACCATACATACATTACAATCTATAGATAGAAGAAAAGTACAATCAATACAATTAAATCAGGAAACAATACACGCATTATTTAATTTCCTAAATTTAGTTTGGTCAGGTCCAAAAAAATTATAATAATAATTGGTCTCACCGATCATTGACCCGGTCAAAGACTGTGCTCTGTTTGACAACTTCTGATACATATGTCTCTATTAAACATACCAAATGTTGATATTTCACATGTAATTACGCATCAACGTACATATAATATAACACATATAGATGTCGATGGTTGAATAGTAGCCTCTCTTTTTTTTGTTAGGAAACACACGTACAAATACAATTATTTTAAATCTATGGCAAAACGTTATTATATGATATCATTTACAAAAAAATCTTAACAGTATGACAAGAAAAGAAAGAGAAAAAAAAATTGAAAGAAAAGAAAGGATGCATAACAAAAAAAAAAGGAGCGATGGTTTGTATGAACAACCTTTACCCAAAATCTTAAGAGCTTTTCCACTATTTTTTTTTTTTTGACAAAGAGAGCTTTTCCACTATTACCATTTAATTTGTTTTAGAAAGTTAAATTAAATAAAAACCTTTGTAACAAAAAAAAGAAAGTTGAATAAAATAAATAAAAACCTTTGTTATAATTTGTAAAACCATAATTAATTTGTACCCCACCAAATAGTCAATATTGGTAATTCCCGTCTACCATTTCTCTTATTCCATTCACATATGGAAACAACACTTCGAGGCACTCATTGAAAAGAAAAAAAAACAATGATAATGAAACGGATTACAAAAAAAAAGTAACTCAATGCTTTTAAATTTCTATTACTATCTTTATTAATAAAAAATTTGTATTACTATCAAATAATTATATACAGAATTCTGTTGGTGTACTCTCAAGGCCAATTACTTTCTAAAGAAAATATTTTAATTTATAAATAAATAAAGGAAATGATAAAAGAAGTTGTATATAATTAAAAACACTTACATAAATAATAACGGTACAAAGCTATACAGATATAGATTATGTTGTATATGAAATTATTTTGTCATAAATCGCAAAAGTTGCTAGGTTTTGACAAAGCTTAATTTTAATTGTGATTAAAATAAGACTGTTATAATTTAAAATGCTAATCTCGATTTTGTGTTGTAATATAAGAGTGCTTTATAATTTCAAATTTTCAATAGGTTAAGATGTGTATCTAGGCGAACCACTCTTGTGCCTTGTGAACAATTAAAAAAAAAACATAATTCTATTACACTATCTCTCTTTCATTCAATTTTTATGCACCAAAATGTAATTAACCCTAGTTTCACATTTCAAAATTCAAAGTTTCAAGTTTCAAGTTAAGAAAAAAGGGAAACAAAAGGTAAATAGTAAAAAAAACTAAGAGTTAGAAAATAAAAATAAAAAAGCTGTCCACTTTTTATTGGCTTTTCTCTCCCAAAAAGAAAAATAAAATTCCATCAATTCCTTTCACACTCTCCTCCTCCTTTTGAAGTTTCTCTGCAACCAAAAAACCATCATAACCCTCTCCCTTCAGTCTCATTATTCTCTCTCGAAACCATAATCTCTCTCTCTCTTAAACCATCATCTCTCCCTTTCTCTCTCTGTCTCTGCCATGGATTCTGGCAACAGTAGTAGCATGCAATCCTCAAGCGGTGGTGGTGGTGGAGGAGATCAAGAAGAATACGACTCACGCGCCGATCAATCAATCTCTGCTTTCTTCAACAACAACACAACCACCGTCTCCTCCAACATCGCCGGTCAAACACAGCTTGACTCTCTCATAGCTAACTACTTCAACACCGGTTGGTCAACCGATAATCATCTCTGGTCAGGAACGACTACAAAGCCCACCGATGGCTCTAGTCCTAGAGCGCCACCACCGATCTCATCAGAATCAGTCTTCTTCACAAACCCACTTCAACAAAATCTGAGAACATTTTCAAACAACACAAACACAACTAGTCCCGTTTGTTCTGTCCCAACCGACAAGAAAAACGGTCTTAACAACATGGCGACACGGAATCCGAAGAAAAGATCTCGAGTCTCGAGACGAGCGCCTACGACTGTTTTGACCACCGACACTTCAAACTTCAGAGCCATGGTTCAAGAATTCACCGGCAATCCTTCAACTCCGTTCACCGGATTATCGTCATCTTCTCCTTTTCCAAGATCAAGGTTTGATCTCTTCGGTTCTTCTTCATCCTCACGGCCCTTGAAACCCTTTCCTCACAAACTCGTCTCTCCATCGACGGTGAATCTTCATTACCTTCCTCCTTCTTCTGGGTATCATCATGATCATCGTCATCGGAGTCTTCTCCTTAACAAGAACACACAAAACATCGCAAACCCTTTTCTCAACAACCAAAGTACGGATCAGTCACTTCTATGTGAAAAGCCGAAACCTTTGCTCGATCAATCGTTGAGCTTGAGAACGAGTAATGGTTTTGGACACGTGGACGTTGGAACAAACTTTGAAGGACTTCACGACATTATCGTCTCTTCGTCGTCATCGATGACGCAGCCAACCCTAAATATTATTCATGGATTAGACAAGAATTCTGAAGCCGAGGATGATAATTATCTGTTAAGATCCATCAATGGTGAAGATCATTCCATGGTGCAAAGATCCGATGGTTACACACCGCCGATTGCTTCTGGATCGGAGAATAATCTAGTGACGGCGAGAAATCAAGGTATGGTGGAATTATCATGGATCTCTTCTCCTGATTAGATTCAATTCTAACTTTATTTATTAGATTATGATCGTATTTATCGTTAGCCATATAAAAAAAGGAATAGAAAATCTTAGCGAAAAACATCTGATGAATGGAACATTAATTAGTGTATGGAAATATTTTGGAATCTTTAATGTTCTAAAGCTTCTATGGTCTAATTAACAATACTTTTTACATATTCGAACAATTGTTTTTTTTTTCTTTTCCATAATGCTATATCGGTTTTGTGTATATATAGAACTTGACTATATATATGTATGTGATTTTGAACATCGGCTCGAGGTTGTATACTTTGAAATTTCAATGGCCTCGTGGTATAATTTGAAATTTCTTTTAGTTAAGGGACAATTACAAAAATCAAAAGAAGCATGTGCCTATACATTAACATTTATCTCACAATGAACCCAAATAATTAACATGGTCCTACTTTGACAAAGAGAAAAATGTTAGCTCTCTTGTTATTAGGGTTGTGTATGAGCCCTAAAAAGAACCTTGCATTGTTTGTGGAACATGAAACATTATTAGTCTATTTGCCTATAAATATAAGAAAATATGTATAGAGTGATTGGTGGCGAGATCTAGGGAATCGTTAGCCGCCGCTTACCCTAAGTTCATTTATCATATTATTAACAAATTTATTTGAAACTCACTTGACACTTTCCAATATGTATCTTCTTCTTTTTTTAATCTTTTAATTTATGTATTATATAAGCTACTTTTTTGTTATCAACAAAATATTAACTCGCCGTGTCATCATAAATCGACATTTGAACATTCGTCATTCAGTACGTCATAACGTCACGTCCCGTAATTTCTTTAATCAGAATTGTTAATTGTGGTCATCATAATACATCAAACCAAATTTCGATGGTTACACCGATCGGGCGATTTACATTAGTAAGCAAAGTTGATTCAATCACACGTAAAAAAATCAAAACCTGTTTGCTTGAGAATGATGTCAGCTTCTTCTTCTTCTTTTTTCTATCCTAAAGAAACGGCTTAAGAGTAGTTTATTCATGAATATAATTAATCTTGGTTTTTAACTTAACAATCATTCTCTCTATATCTCGTATTGCTCCATCTTCACTGGTGAGATCAATACCCATATTCCCGCCAAAAAAACGTGTCAGATTTTTAGGTTTCACTGTATAGAAAAGATGTCAGTTCAGTTAAAAAAATAATATATATATATATATATATATATATATATATATATATATATATATATATATATATGAGTTTGCACTTTTTCCACTAAGCCGCGTGAAACGACAGCGTTTTAGGGAAACTAGGCTTTGATTTGATATAAGAAGATCTCTGATCTTTAAATTCTTTTTGTACGTGGTAAATCAGATAGTTTTGTTCTCGTTTCGTTACTTCAAAATATCTCTGCATTTTTCCACTTACTTATTTACACAAGTGCTTTTAGAAAAGACTTATAAAGAGTATGCAACTAAGAGAAAGGAAAAAACCTTTTTGATGCATCTATCAATTTTATGAATTATATATACAGATTTGATGATTGATAAAAGCATGGATTTTTGTGAAAATAAAACTATCTTTCTGGAGATTGGAAATCCAAATGATTAGGCAAAGGATTTTTAGAAGATTTAGGGGGAAACAATTATATCCCAACAAGAGAGATAGAGAGAGAATACAAGGAAAAACAAAAGCTGTTTTGTTGTTTTGCAATGATGTTTTCACGTTCATATATATATATATGAATGTAATTCGTATGAATATGAATCTATGAAAAACTTAAATTCAGATTTACATTTCCTTATTTAAATTAATGAAAAAACCGGAATCCAAATGATTTTATCATTTGAAATCATCGGTATATACAATCATAAAATTTAAGCAATTGAATTTATAATTCAGTACTTGCTTCTATAATCTTTGGTCAAATAAACTATAGAATAATAGAACCTAGAACTACAATATTTGATTAAAAAACATCGATTTCCACTAAATTGTTTTTTTTTCCCTGGTGCAACGATTCCCACAAAATTAAATACACATTTTCAAAAATATAGTAACTGCGAATTTCATGTAAAACTGTAAAATTTTAAAACTACTATATTTTTTTCGTACATGATCCACTAGTCGAGAAAAAAAAAAAAAAAGAAAGAAAGTTGTAGGGTATATAATGCGTTTTTCATAGGCACGACAGGACGGGCCTTTTTAGCAGTAGCTACGCCCCACTATTTTTCTCTTTACTGATTTCGTACATTTTGAAAAGCTAAAAACCTTTTTATTCATTACCAACGATTGCAATATATATATATATATATAATTATATACACAAACAGATATATAATATCCCCACTAATTAGTAATCGACTTTACGTAAAATTTGGACCCTATAATAACGTTTTAAATTAAGAGATTAGGTTTAGAGTTTCGAATTTAGTGAATTAAAGGGGACATTAGTGTCGAATTCATGTAAAATCGGACAATCATATCCATAAAGTAGGGGAAATGTCAACTCCGACGCTATATCAGATGATTTAGACAGCGACAAAATATTTTAAGAGTATATTTATTCAAAGAGAAAAAAACTTAAAAATACATCAACTTTATTGGACGTTTAATACACAAAATATTTTGACGCCTAGAAAAATACACAGACTAACATTGGCACCTATTTTAATACTCTAACTTCTAAAATTCGTAGTTTTAACACCGATTCCATCAGTCCCGTTAATCTGTCTAACGGATGTTAGAAAACTCCGTTTAAACTAAAAAACGTGGGTTAATCACTATTGAAAATACAATTCATACCCTTAGGTTATTTCCCCTATATCCTTTGATTTTCTGGCTATAAACAAATTGAAAACGGAAAACGAATCTCTCCATGAGAAATAAACTCAGCGATCTCTCGAGCTTTCTCCAATGGCGGTTACAGAACTTGGCTCCATCTTCGGTCTAGGCTCGCCTCGTTGGATCTCTCTGTATGATGTATATGTAGGGAAGAATGCGCCATATGTTTGGGTTCACTTCCCGAACCAAAGCTCATGGGATGTGTTTGCTGAGATTCTGGAGAATACTCATGTGGTTACAACTCGAGGGAGTGGGTTTGGACCAGGAGGTGAAGGGTTTGTTCGTGTTAGCGTTGGATTGTTAAGTGGAATATAAAGTTAAGTGGCTGGGACAAGAAGCAAAGCAACATGATATGGATATAGGCTTTAAGTTGAACAAACATATGTGCTAAGAATTTGGTTGTGATAGAGAATTGTGTTTTCAAAGCGACTCATTAGACTTGTACAAAATTATAAATCTAATGAAAGCTAGTAGACTCTTTTTCCTTCTTCTTCATGGGTCCTAACTCCTAAGCAGATTCAGTTCCGATCAACAAAGATTTGGCCGGAGGGATCTTAGCCACATCGAATCGTTCATCCTTGGAGTACTTCTTTCGTAAAGCTCCCTTACTCTCACTCCCTTCTTGTTGCTGCTTCCACATTTGCACAGTTCCTGTTTTCATCATTGATTTTTTTACAATCATCATTGATTTTTTTACAAAAGAATCAAAATCCAACCACCAAATTACAAAAGAATCAATCTCATCTTTTCATTAATCTCAGGCTGCGATCGCATGTAATCGGTTGGACGCCATTCACTCTGCCAATCCAAATGATAACTTAAATCATCTCTGAGTTTCATAACATAATGATGCAAGGAAAGATTCATGAATACTACTAAGTACTAACCTCAACAGCGTTGTAGAAACTGTATATATCAGTTTCTTCTCGAAACCACAAGCAGCCTGAAAAGCAATAGAAGAAAAAAAAGAAGAAAAATTCAGAACATACCAAACATTTTCTTGGCGGTTTCTTCCTTTCCCAACATGTTTGTCATCTTCCACAACAACATCACCTTCGACACAACAAACAAAACCAAGTTCACAATTTCAGATTCAATTCCCACGCGTCCTTAAGGCTTGTGGAGGAACTGCTCCCGGATTTTCTGTGTCGAGAGAGAGTGAGAAAGAGAAAATATGAAAATTGAATTTATGGTTTTCTTTTTTTGATTTGGGATAAATCGATTTGGGGAACAACCCAAGGGTAACAATGTCTTTTCAATAGTGATTAACCCACATTTTTTTAGTTTAAACGGAGTTGTCTAACATCCGTTAGACAAATTAACAGGGCTGACGGAATCGGTGTGAAAACTACGAATTATAGAAGTTGGAGTATTAATATGGGTTCCAACGTTAGTCTGTGTATTTTTTTAGGTGTCAAAATAGTTCGTGTATTAAACGTTCAAATTATGTAGAGTTGGTGTATTTTTAAACTTTTTTTCCTTATTCAAAATATTGGTCATTGGTTAAAAGTTAAAACAATAATATAAATAAACTTATATTTACGAGTTTTGAATTGTGATGCTTTACTCTATTCAACATATCTAGTCATGCAGCGGTAAGCATGACTATGGTTATGGTTAATGCGGTTAAAGTTATTTAACCATCAGTTACGGTTAATTTTTTTTTTAATTTTAACCTTAACCGTTTAATATACGGTTAAAACAATTACGATTAAATACGAGTCCGGTTAATACGGTTACAGTTGGATACGATTACGGTTACCTGATGACAATAAATAGTTAATGTCATGATTTATAATTAAATAATTATAAATTTTATAAACTAGAATAATAATAAATAAAAATTATATATTTTGACGAATGACGATGACCACTATGTTTATAGTTTTTTTATTTAGCTCCATTATGAGATTTAGCTCTATCTTTTTTTTTTTTGTATATGTGAACTTCAAATTTGAAATTTTTTGTTTGATTCCCAAATATTCAGAAAATCAAACATTGTGAAACATAGAGAGTATATTTTTTCATAAAACTGTTTTGTTAAAATATTTTTTATATTTTTTAAAAATATTAATTAGTCTAGCACGTTTAAGTTTTAATTAATATTTCTATTTGTTAGATTTACATTTGCTATTGGTAAATTGATTATATATAATTTTCTTTGAATTTTTAATTTTACAGAACTAATTATAATTATTAGTATATATAATTTTATTTTTAAAACGGTTACGGTTAAAATTTTACGATTTAACCTTGCAGTTAACCAATGGTTTTGATACGGTTACGGTTAATTAACGGTTACGGTTAATAATTTTTTTAACCATAACTAATATATTTTTACGGTTAACGGTTACGGTTTTAACCGTCTGACACGGTTACAGTCTGGTTATGGTTTGAAAACAGTATGGTTTCTGAAAGGACCGCATTTTTTTTTTTTTTTTTGCAAAGAAAATAAACATATAATTAACATTAACAATATTAAACAAACAGTACAACGCAAGTACTACAGCTTAAACAAGCTAACGGTTTATATAACAACAACTGGTATCGATCGATACTCCCCTAGTGTCGATCGATACCCAAACAACAAAAGCAAGCCCCGGGTCCTAATCATCCCCTCTTCACCGCCTTGATTCCACGATCACGCCTTATCTTTACCTGCATCGACAAAAGTGATGCATCAACATTTGGCTAACCAAATGCTGAGTGAGATTGATCATCCCAACAACAGGCTACCAATAAGCACAATATAACAATATCCACAACCATACAAGAATTAATTATCCACAACTAAACTGTCACAAAACAACCGGTATCGATCGATACCCCCCCCATGGTATCGATCGATGCCCAACAACACACAAGTCCCGACAAGGGACAGATATCGATCGACACCCAAACACAACACTTGGTATCGATCGACACAACACGGTTCAAGTCTATCACCTCGATACACTACAATTCGAGACCACCGCCTATGGTCTGGTATCGATCGATACACACATGGTATCGATCGATGCCCACGAGACCTAAACACAGGAATCGCCATACAAGCCATAAAAGCATCAACCAAGCTTTAACAATGCACCACGCAAGCTCACTTGCTAACCTTTGGTCACAACTCACCTTAACACGAAGGATCGAGCTCTAAAACGACTTCTCCAAGCTCAAGAAGATCTCCCTCTCTTCTCACAAGCCTACGTCGAACCCAAGCTCGTCAAACCTCTTCTTCGAGCTTCTCAAGCTCAAACTCTCTTTCGATCTCGCAAGATCCAAGCTTCGGCAAGCTTTCTTCTCTCTCTTTCTCCTTCTCTCTTTTTCGACCAACTATGGTCTTATCCTCCAAGGATACGCTTTTTATACTCGAAGAAGATAAGAGAAGAAGATAACCCCGAGAAAAACCCGGCTGGTATCGATCGATACTGCCCAGTATCGATCGATACTGTCCGGAACAACCAGAATTAATTATTTTCCCTTTAATAACCAATTCTTCCGGAACACGGGCGCTACAGTTTCGGTCCGAAATACGGTTACAGTTCCATTTTGGTCATGCCTATGCAGCGGGTAAATTTTTATTTTTTTTAAGTTTTATTATTTCGTTACAATTTTTTTGTTTGTCGTTTAATACATTTTTTTTTGGGTTTTTGAGAAAGGGTTGTTTTTATACATATTTGCAAATTGTTAAAACGCAAATATGTTTTTTTGTTTTTTTATTTTGTTTTTTTTTGGTTTTTGAGAAAGGACCGTGTGTTTATTCATTATGTTAGAGACGAAAGAGATTTTGACTTCTCACGAATTTTTTTTGTTCTATTTTTTGGATATAGAACAAAATAATTATCGAATTTCTAAACTAATAGGAAAAAAACAAGGAATCTGTGGAAAATTTCTGCACTACGACCCATTTTTATTCACCTTACGTTGCTGCATCGATTCAAAATTATTATTTTTGTTCTTTTTGTTGGGGTTGGGAATGGCTTCTTTGTGTGTGTGTGGAATTCAGAACTTCTTGGGGATGACTTTCTTCGAAATTTTGAGCGAGATGATGATAATGATGCAATTGTGGGCACCTTTTTTTTTTTAATATAAACTAAAATAAAACTGATATAATTTGGGCCTGAATGCTTAGATCTCGTAGCCCAAATACGTTACAAGCCCATTCTATCAAATGTAGGCCCAAGCCGAACATTCAATTCTGTCGACACGCCACGCCCAAAGTGCATAACTTTGGTCCATGGATGAGAAACATTTTTTTATTTTTGTTTGCTCGTTAATCTCTTACACTAATTTTTCAGGAAAAAAAAAAAAAGAAGCGAAAATGAAAAAACGAAGTAAGAAATTAATGGTGTTAGGACAAAGGGAAAGAGAACAGCTTCGTTGATTATGTTCCCTGCGATTATGGCTCCTTGTTTCTCTCTAAGGATTAGGGCTTGATTCTTGTGTAAAACGCCGTCGTCTTTCTTCTCCACTTGTCTCTTCTAGGGTTTGGTTGACTCTCCGCCTTGAGATTTGTCTTCCACCGCCGCGTTTTCCGTCGATATATAAGAAAGAGGTTCTTGCTTCCGCCAAGCTGTATCAATATCCATTTTTATTAGCCTTCTAATTCGTGTAAAACCATTCAGGGTTTCAGCTTCTTCTCCCTTTTTTGGAAATCACTGTCTTTTCTTTTTCTAGGGCGTTCTTGATTTGGGTTGGGATGAGTAGTGAATTTAGTGAAGAGATACTGACTGATAAGCTCGCCAAGCTCAACAGCACTCAGCAATCCATCGAAAGTATCCCTTTTTTGAAGCATGAAAAAGTTCCAATTTCAGTTTTTTTTTTAATATGTTCTACTTAAATCTAACATCTTATTGTTTGATTACATATGTGGGTTTTGTATATTGCAATTCTGATTGTTTGTTTCTCGACCCTTTTTGGATAAGCTCTGTCACATTGGTGTATAGTCCATCGTAACGAAGCTGAGTTAGTGGTTACGACATGGGAGAAACAGTTTCACAGTACAGAGATGGCCCAGAAAGTGCCTCTCTTGTACCTTGCCAACGACATTATTCAGAACAGCAAGCATCAGGGTAATGAGTTCGTACAAGAGTTCTGGAAAGTTCTCCTTGGGGCTCTCAAAGATCTTGTTTCATCGGGAGATGACCGTGGAAAAGGCGTGGTCTCGAGATTGGTAAATGATTGCAGCGGAGTTGGCCTTTTTTGTTCTTTGGTTGCGTGCTTAACTAGGATTTCGGATTTAGTAAACCATTGTGATTGAGTATGTTAAGTGATTGGCGAAAGGACATGTTTTTGGAAATGGGTTAGATTCGAAGTTTTGGGTTCCTTGGTGCAAGTACTTTTTCTTATTGGTGTTTATACTTTTCATTGTTTGAATGAAATGGGTCTTATGTTATAGCCGGTTTAGTCATCAATCTTATGTTTCATTTTGGTATACTGTTTTAGTGTTGGATGTTTATCATTACCCAGTGGATTTGATGGCTTTTACCTTAATAGGTGGATATTGGAATCTGTTCTTAAGAATCGTCTTTTCCGTCCTTTTGTATACTGCCGAATGCTTGATTCTCTTTAGTTATTGAAAGTTTTAAGTTTTTGAGAGTCTTTAGCTGATTTAAGGATAAATTGATACCGTGTGGAATTTAACCAAGAAATCAATTTTCTATTTACATGATTATTAGGTGAATATATGGGAAGAGAGAAGAGTCTTCGGGTCCTGTTCAAAGAGACTTAGAGATGTAATGCTCTCAGAAGAAGCTCCTCCACCGCTTGATGTCAGTAAAAAGCGATTACGGGGATCTAGATATGCAAAACGGGATTCAAAATCTGCCAGAACGGTAACAAATTTTTTCTTTTTTTCTTGTTTTTTTTGGGGTGGTGGGTGGTTTCTCAGTCTTAACTAGAATCTAGATTCATTATCTCTCCGCTTGCTTTCTTTTTTTTGCCACCAGAAATTATCAACTGGAGGTATGACCGAGAAGATAGTATCTGCATTTAATATAGTTCATGCAGAGAACTCAAACGAAGAGACAGAGATGAACAAATGCAAATCTGCAGTTAAACGTATCAGAAAGATGGAGAAAGATGTTGAAGATTCCTGCTCCACTGGTAAAAATATCTGCAAATATTGTTCTTTTTTGACCCTACATTTTGATATATATATTTTTTACATAATCACGTTTGCATTGGGGTCTATCAAACACATACTGGTTCTCAGTCTTTGATTATCTTCAGCAAAAGACCCGAAGAGAAAAACATTGGCAAAAGAATTGGAAGAAGAAGAAAACATTCTGAGGCAATCTGTTGAGAAACTTAAAGCTGTTGAAGAAAGTAGATCATCCCTCGTATATCATCTTAAGGAAGCGCTACGGGAACAGGTAAAAGTCTTTTCACTCTTGCAAGCTCAATTATTTTCGTGGACATTTCAATTACTTACTGAGTTTTGTGTGTCAGGAATCTGAATTGGAGAATGTTCAATCTCAGATACAGATAAGGATTCGATTTATGTTACTTACGCCTAGGAGTGTCCAACCCGGTTTTCAGTTCGTATAGAAATCAAAGAGTACTTGAAATCCCTTATGTTTGGTTTAGTACAGTTTCGGTTTGGAATTTTTTTTTTCAGAATTAAAGGATTTTCAAGCAATTGCGGTTTTAGTCGGTTTCATATATCAAAAAAAAAAAAAAATTGCCCAGATATGAAGAATATGAAACTGAATTCGTTTATATCCCTTCGGTTTGGTTATTGGATCAGTTTCTTGGGTACGGTTTGGGATTGGTTTACCCAAAGTGGGCACCCCCTTAAGCAATCTTGATGTCAAAATGGTATATCATGAATCAACATTTCTTGTTCTTATTCTTCAGGTAGCACAAGAACAGACCAAAGAAACCCAAAACATGCAGAAACGGCTCAATGACGAAACAGCGGTTAACAACAACAACAACGGAACATCTGGTCAATCAGCGAAAATCACACCTGCCTCAATCGCTGCAATGCTAACTGCATCAACGAATTCATCAATGATAATGCATTCTGTTCTGTCTTCATTTGCAGCCGAAGCTACACAGACTTCTGGTTTAACCAAATCAAATAGTTCAGACACAAATGCATTTACTCCTCCGAATCCTCAGTATCATATAATCCCAAACCCAGCCGCATCGCAACAGTTTTTACCATATGGATTTGGTAACATACCGTTAATGCCGCCTGGACCGCATATGATGAGTAATCAACCAACCTCAGCTCAGCAACAATCGCAACAAGGTCCGAGTTTTCAGCCACCAGGTATGATGTATTTTGGACCTCCGCACCATTCTTAGGTTTTTTTTTTTTTTTTTAAAGTATGATTAGTTTTAGTTTTAGATAGTTTCTTCTGACCCACTTTCTTTATTTGATGATGCATTGTAGAAAGTAGAAACATGATCTTTTGTCTTACAAATCTTTGTACCAAAAGGACCTTAAACTGTTTGTTTGATGTGACATAGTTAAGACTTCAATTGTTTCAACTAATTTCGTACCCTTGAAAACACTTTATGTTTGTGTTTGGTTTTTACATTTACATTGCAAATGCAGAAATTACATTTAAAGCACTTGATGATTCTAAAACAACAAGTTCACTCGTTTGTGTAACATTCGAATCCAAGATTGCTTACACAAGTTTTGCTTGCCATTAATAGTAAGCAGCTTTGGAATTTACAAAATGCTTAAAACACATACTATTTACATCACTCATGCTCTTTTTCAAATCTTTTCGAGTCACAAAAAATTAATCACAATCATATCAATTTCAAATTTTGTATTTGTTATCTCCTAAGAATTAGAAGCCAGAAGAATTCTGAGTAACCATTCTGTTTCTACCAACTCGGAATCTCGACCGAATCGAACCGTTCGAGTCGATAATTCTGTCCCAATCAACCGATCCTTGGCCGTCTTCTTCATCTTCCTCAGGCACTCTCTCTCTCATCAACTGAAGTATCTTCTTCGCTTTCTCTCTCGCTCTCTCCGTTCCTCTCTCTTCCACTTCCTTCAACACCTCCACTGCTCTAGCCTCCTTCGCTAACCCCTTGAATCGAAGACTCTCGTGGCTCAACGCGAGCAACGCCGCCACGCAATTCTCCCGCGCTGATGAAGTCGAACGAGACTCCGCCGTCTCCGTTCCCTCCTCCCGTAGCTTCCCGACGAGAATCGCGACTGCGTTCGCATCCAGCATCGCCGATCGTCCTTCGCTACAGCAAGCTAGGTTACATATCACCAGGAGCGCTCGGCTCGCCGATTCACCTGACCTGACCAGCGAGAAAAGCGTCGGCACCGCTCCGAGCCTGACGAGCTTCGATCGATTCGTATGGTTCAGTGACAAGTGGTAGAGCGCGAGCGCTGAATCGTGGCGCGTCCGATCGCTCTCGGCGGCTCTTAACGCGTGCAGCAGTGGCTGAAGCGCTCCCAAAACTCCGATCGGCGTTTTGTTGTCGTCTTCTAATGAGAGGCTGAAAATTGATCCGGCGGCGAGTTCTTGCGCTTCCTTGGATCCCGATTTCAAAACGTCCATCAAAAGGGGAACGAATCCTAACCGTACGATCGTCAATTTGTTATTCTTCTCCAGCGATAGATTCACAAGCGAGGCTAGAGAATTCGTCTGCACTAGGCTGTATCTCGAAACAATCATATTCTTGAGGAGAGCGAGAATCCGAGGGGAACAAAGTGAAACCCTAGCTTCGTCTTTGGTGCGACTCATCTTTCTCATCATAATCAGGCCTTGCTCTTGGTCGAATATATCAGTGCTCTTTAGCTTGTTGTAGATCTCTTCCTCTTGTGGAGAATTCGGGGCGGCGGAAGTTGAAGGAGAGAAGAGATTATCCTGCGTTAGGGTTTCGATTTCGGAAGAAGAAGACGACGGAGAGAAGCAAGCGGGCCGGGTCGTCAGAGGAAGGGGGGTGAATGGGCTCTGAGCGACGATTACTGATTCGTCGGAAGAGCTCGTGGAGTTGAAATCTCCCGCCGGTCTCCTCCGTCCCATGACCTCGGAGTCAGCGTGGTGAATCATCATCGTAGCTCGGTCCGCCACCGCTCTGAGAAGCTCCTGCTCGGATACACGAATATCCACATCCGACGACGAAGGCGACGGCATCTGTTCCCGTAAATTCCTCTCGACGGCGGAGTAATCAGGCGGCTGAGGTCGCTCCGCGCCAACGCTATCGCACCAACTATCAATGGTTGATTTCATGTTCCGGTTGGAGATTATGGTGGAGAAATCGGGTGGAGAGTCGTCAACGTCGTCGAGTTTGGGTACAAAGCCTAGGTCGCGACATACGTGAACACAGACCCGTTCAAAGGTTTGACCGGAAGATACAACAACAGGGTCAGACATTATTGACTTTGAAATCGGACAGAGGAACTCCAAGGGAGGTTGATGTTGTTGCTGGTTCATTTGTTGTCTTGAAGATGAGGAGGAAGACGATCTGTGGTTGAAAGGGTTCCATCTGAGCCGTCCGCTTTTACCCATCTGCAAAATTCAACGGCCACAAATTGGTGGTGAGTATGATTTCTGAAAACTCTTTGTGGGGTTTTGGTTTTTCGGAAAATTAGGGATTTTAATCCATCTTCGTGGCTTGGAGAGTTTCTGGGACGAAGAAGAAAAAAAAAAAAGATGAGAGGACAGAGAGTCGTCTTCTTCCTCCTGAACTGAAGGACTTTGTGGCCTACTGACTTTCTTCTTTTTCTTTTGTTTGATGATTAAAATTTTAACTTCGACATTTTAATATTTTCGAAAATCTTGACCGTAAAAATGAACATGGGTGGACCATGGAATACTGTATTAGCTCTGATAGTTCATGCATTCTGAGAAAGCTTTCTTTTTTCAGGGTCAAATAACTAATTAAGAACATAACTACCTAAATTTTTTTTAATTAAGAGTAATCTAAATTTGCCGTGGAAGTAAAATTTATTTTCTGTAATTGGTCATTTTGTAATGTAATCTTAATAATTCATTTAAAATTCGAAATATAATAAGAATTTCCCACCATTCTTAACTTTTATTATTACCTGGTAAGCTTTAGATAGTTCTGTGATAAGATCCAGACATGGGCTCACTGGAGGGTTTTTTTTAATTTGGGCTGTGTTGGGCTTGTAACTAGCCTGTCAACATTTTTACTTGTTGGATACATTCAAACAGTTTCTTTTAACCAATAAAATTCTACTATTAAACTTTTGGTCCCTTTTTCATAAAGCTCTTAGTCAGGAGAAAATCTTTGATGAAAATGGGCATATGGTGCATGATCGCCATGACGGTGGATAACCGTCCTGTAGAGAACCAAGCCGGTGGATTTTTCTTCAGCACCAAGGACACAGTCTCTTTTGCAAATGTCTCTGCAGGTATTGGCTTTATGTTTTGCGACAACAGCTTGAGTCATCCTCATGGAACCTGCAAATTGCTCTAGAAAAGTTCAGTTCTTCACGGCCCAAATCACCAGAAAGTTCAATCGATGTAATAGCAAAATCAGACATGAGAAAGAGTTTGAATTGCAGGAAGATTTGAGTCAGGAATTCTGACAAACACATGGTGATCATTAAAGACTCACCGAAGACATTGGTGTTGAAGGTGTTTTCCATGGCTGAAATTGGAATCTCCGCCAGAGGTCCGATACATTGAACACCGGCGTTATTGACCAGAACATCGATCTGACCAAATTTGTCGATAACTTTCGACAAAACTTTGCTCACGCTCTGCTCCGATTGAACATCGAGCTCCTCCACTAACAACTTGGGATCTTTCTCCAAATCGGCCATCGTGCTCTGCGATCGACTCGTCGCCACCACTCGACAGCCATTCGCCGAAAACTCACGCACCAGCGCGTGGCTGATTCCTCCCTGTGAGCATCCTGTGATGAGAACCACTGGCATCTCGTCGCTGCTTCCTCCCATTCTTCTTCGCTCTCAAACGTTTCGGATAAGGCAACTATGGAATTTATAATTTTCCCGGAAACAAGAATAATTCTGCACGAAAGAAACTATGATACTTGTTTTGAAAGAAATCCGGGATTTAAGGGTCGAACTGCAAAAATTACGCTGAAGTTTCTCAACACAGCAAAAGGATGATGAAGTTTTAAGATTTGCTTTATCTTTCACTTTCAGTGTTTCGCCGGAGAAGACAAAGTCCCAGATAAAAGAAAATAATAATATCCAAAGTTCGATTAAATAAACAGAAAGTTACATTTGATTAATTCAGATATCGGTCCATATTTGCATAAACTCCCAAAGCAAAAGAAACGAAATTACATATGAACAAAGTTGTATCAAGCAGAGAAGAAGCCATGGGAGATGGCGAGCGCAAACTGAGATTTAGCCTCAAACTTCTTCATCAAACTCTCTATCTTCTTCTCGTTGACTCCTATAGTCATCTTCGCCGGCAAATTCTTCCACCAATCAAATTCCACCGACGCCAATGACGATCTCGAATCCGCCGTCTGTCTCACCCGCCTCTCATACTCCTCCGCCACCAAAATCGCTATGTCCGCCATTGAATCGATATCTCTCCCTCTCTTGATTTCGGTTATCTCCGGTTATTTATTCTCTCTCACGTTCGGTTATCTCTGGTTCTATACCAATCTAGATAGGTCAAGCCAGAAGGTATTTATAGTGTGCTTTGACGTGCGGTATTGGATAAGCTTCGGTCAATTTTTCTCTTATTTAATATTTTTTTATTAATATAAAAATTGGTTAATGGTATCTCTCTTTTTTTTAATCTGTTGGTGGTTTTCGTGAGAAGGTGGGCATCATTAGTCGGTTTTATTATTCTTTTTATTTCCAATGGAAATGTCTCTTAAAAAGAAATACCTAAAATAGTACAAAATTAATTTTTTTAAAAAAATTAGCATTTTAAATTTAAAATTCATAAAATAGCTTAAATAATTATTTAAAATATTTGTTTATATAAAATAAATTCAAAATTAAATTAAACATTATATTTAGACTTACTATTTCTAATTTATAGTTTAGATTTTCTTCGTTTAAAAAATATTTTAAGATATTTCAATATTAAATTTGTATTATTATTATCAAAAAATTTGTAATATTATTGTTATTTTTAACTAATAATGCTAAGTTTGGAATAAAATTTTAAAAATGTGTTATTTTGATATTATAACTTGGATAGGTTGTAAACGAGCAATAAGTATTTTCAAATACGATTGTAGTATCACATAAGTATATAATAGTATGGTCCGTATTATATACTTATGTGAATCCGCCATAAGTATTTTCAAATAGAAGCTAATTTCAGTCTCAACTACGGCTGTATTAAGCTCTTAAAGTTTGTGATCCATACGGACCATACCTAGATTGATTCAAGCCCAATTCCTGAACTAAGCCCAATAATTACCCATACGATTGTAGTATCGTTTCCAACTCGATGACATGGGCCTAATTCGATGAAGAGTAGCAAACTTTGAATGTTTTCTCATTCTACTAAATATATTGTCTACTATTCCATTTTATACATGTGCATCGTTGAGTAAACTATTTATTTATGTTAAACAGAGATAAACTTTAAATTAGAGATAAATTTTAAGAAAAAACCTCTATATTTATTTTTGACTAGAACAAATGAGGAAATGGCACATAAGCATTTTCACTTAAAATCTTTCTTAAACAATAGTAAGGGGATTCACTATGATTAAAACATGCGTGAAAAAAACAATATGACTCGGAGTTAAGGTTTGCAGGGATTAATGGATAAATGATAAATCTAAAAGGAAAGAAAACGTAGAGAAGAACACGAAGTAATCTTAAATCGTGATAGTTTCCAATTCCTTTAGTGTACACTTTTACCTTTTTTCTCTCTTTTTTGTTCTTACAAAACTTCTCTTGTTATTTTGACTATTATCTCGGACTCTCGTTATATATCGGTATATATCATAAATCAAATTATAAATTGTTGACGAAAAAATAAAGAAAAATGAAACTAATATTCCGTATAGTGTATTTTCCTAGTCAATTTTTGTCTTTTCCTAGTCAATTTTCTCCTATTCTCATAACTAATATTCCAAAGAAAAATGAAAAAATTAATGAATTATTTATTGTCTTTTCCTAGTCAATTTTCTTTCTTTATAAGGGTCTTTCACTCGGAAGGCCGTACCATTTTGTGTTATGATCATGTATTTCTTATTTTCTGGATTATATATATATATTTAAAACGATATACATATATATCTAAAAATTATCCAAAATGCGTAGACGAAACTTTTTGTCAAACGCTTACACGTTTTTCTTTTTGTTGAACAGAACAGGTCAGATGCTTAGACGATTAGAAGTCTTTTTGTTTTTGTTTTGTCGACTATGAGGAGTCTAATATCGATTGGAAACAAGTATAGTATCTGATATTGTTTAAAATCTATACTCAACTTATTAAGGCATGACACCTTTACACCTAAGTGGATAAGTGGGATCTACGTCTTCCCTATGAAGTCTTTTCCGAGCCCCGTAGGGGCATGGATCCCATGACTTATTTATTAATCCGTTTTCAAAATATTATAATAAGTGGTAATCTTTCTTTTCTTTATCGAGAATCTCTTCTCGAATAATTCTTAAAGCACTCGAATTCTTTAATAAGTTTTGGTATTAGTTTGCCAATACAAAAGGCTATGGACATCGCAATATTTTCAAGTAATAAATTAATAGAAACTACTTTTTTTTCTTATGACAAATCAAGACATAGAAACATTGTCAATACAACCGTTAACGCAAATAAAAGAAATTGAAATAATTTTGATGAAGGGGTAGATAATAATCATGCTTTCCTTTCGGAAGTCGTATAGGCTAACAGATAAAATCAGTTATGTCCCCCCTTCATAAACTTTTTGTTGGCTATCATTTGCATTTAGCATTACTTTGATAAATAAGACTAAACTAAATGTTGTTGGTGATGAATCTGAAACATGTCTCCTCGTTGAAATCAAAATACTTAATGATTCTAGTAAAGTCTCTTTATGTTTATGTTGGAGGATACGTTGATTTCGTATCGAGAGAAGAAACAGAAAATACCGGTAGTAATCAAAACAATGAAGCATCTTCTCTCTTCTCTTTGGCGATACCCGTTTTCTTCTCATCGAACAATTCTTAACACCATAAACCTTTGTCCCTGGATCCCAGATCCGTGCTTGAAATCCTCTTCTCAATTTAGAGAGATTCAAATCAGAGTCACAAATTCTTCGATAAAGGAATTGAAACATTTCAAAGATGAATTGACGGAAAGCCAATTGGAAAATTCTCGAATAGAATGAAACCAACACATATACTTTTGGGCCGTTGCCGGATTATGGTCGGAAAGAGACTCACGGAAAAAGAAAAAGAGAACGAGATTTTGAAATTGAAACTTCAAAATTATCGATCTAATTTTATTTGGGAAATAAAAACCTAACTACAAACAAACAAAAGAAAAAAGAGTACGATCGATGCCGGAGCCGACGTCGGCCGGTAGTTATGTCAAAGAGAAAAAAACGGTTTGTCTACGTAAGGGAATCGCCTCTGTGGGAGAAAAGAGGTAATAGTGCTAAAATTAGATTTTTGTTCAAAATTCTTTATTAATATAAACTACTTTAACAAGATATAAAAGTGCCTAATTAAGTTACATGGTCGTATGACGCAAACAATGACCCAAATCGTCTTATCAATCAACACTCGCATATATGACATGAGCACATATCTATGGTCATAATCATAATGTAATAAACCGGATATGGTCTAACGATGGGGGCCAAAGGTTGCTTTACTTCAAAGTTCTATTAACGCCCCTAAACAATTATTTAATAAAATTTTGGCATGATTTCACATTATAATTTTCATTAATTTATCCCATTGGTAAATTTTGCATCTCCTTTAAGCGCATGCACGTGCTATTGCATGGATCCAATTCTATCAACCTGTACTCACTAAATCAATGATTTTTAATTGACATCTACATTCTATGAAAGTAAACGTAAATTTCGATTTACAAATCAATGATTTAGTCTTCATGTTGTTAATATGATCACTATATCAGTACAAATCTAAAAATGTTATACCAATTCATTTGGTTGCAATTCTGTCGATGTAGCATTTATGTGTGTGTTGACCATTGAGTTATGCAAATGATAAAACATCAATGTCTTGTATTTTGGAAAACTGCATAAGTTAATTAGCTTAAAAACTCTCCACATGAAGACAATTAGGGTAACTAGAATATTTAGTAAGGCAAATTAATGTAAAATAGTAAATTAATTAATTATGTGATTCTGCATTTTGCTAACAGCTACATAATTCGTAAATTTTATAATTTATACTATTCAGCAGTTTTTTATAATGATATTTGGAATTCGTATAAATATTTATGTTTACAATGATGGGATTAACCTCGTTTATGCCAAAATTATGAATTAAAAAATCGTGAAAATCCAAACACGAGGTAACCACTTGTGGTGGCAAACCACTTTATAAGATGGCACTTGAGAATAATTCTACAAATAGGCAAGAGCTAAGTGTTTATGCGTGACGTCTCTTTTTCTATCTTCTCGTTTTATAATTATATATAATATTCTATTTTTTTCCAAATTGAATAAATATTGCTGTATTTTAATATGTCGATTCAGTGTGAAATGGAATTTCACCAATACCTATCATCACTAATGGATCATACGGCTAAAAAGCCACCATCATATGAATTGTGTAACTTTACACACACATCATTTGTTTCAGAAAAAATGGAATTATTAAAAATGTTATGTACTTATTAAACTTATCCTGTTGTAGTTAGTTTCCTCCTACTAGACAATCCAATATTTTAGATCATGCATCTTTAATAATTTTAAAACGTTATATTTCTCGTCTTTATTGTACCTAATTTGTGGAACTTATCTTCACTCTCTATGTATTATATGCATGTCCATGAAACATCTCACGTCATGTATTGATCGTAACCCTTGATGAATGCTTTTTTTTTTTCTGACTAAATTACTTCCATCAAAAAATCAGAGTACAAGTATGGTTACAAAAGTCAAATACAAAACATCGAAATATAAATTATTGCATAAACAGCTATATGCGTCATATGCTGAAGATAAATAATTAGAAAATGAATTTTGACGTTGCTTCATTTCTAGGTAAGCCTTACACGCTAACATACATGTATTATTTTTCTTCTTCTCTATTCGTCTTATTCTGTTACGATATGTATGCCTTTTTGGCATATCTTCTTCTGATAAATTAATGCTACACAAAAAGATTTTTTTTTTGTACATATTTTTTTTTTATAAAAAAACTAAACAAAAATATATAGTATTATACTTCGTCATTTCGCGCAAGCAGACACAATTTGTATACACATCTAAAATCTCATTGGATTAGTTCTAACTTAAAAGCTAGATACAATTGAAGTGTAGTGATGGATTTATGGTCTAAATCTAATTGTGGGAATCAACGAAGACATGTACAACTTTTCATTATGTCCACAGCCACAGCCAAGCAATTATTTTTTAATCATTATAAAAAATGCACAATGTCTCCTATGGAGCTTGAAGAGCCAATCTGTTTTAATACATGTCAATAAAGGTTCATTATTAATTAGGTGATTCCTTCGCCTAATTAACTCTACTAATCTAGCCTGTTTAGACTCCCAAAGGCTAATAATCAAAATTTTAAATAAATGATTCTCGTATTCTACTGTTATGATTTTTTATTATTATTAAGAAGAAGAATATATGGATCTTTTTGCAATAAAAATCAATGTTATCACGTTTACATTAAAATACTAACTACATTCCACTAATTTGAATATAGTTATTTTTAGTGTTTTCGCACAACATTTTTAGTATTTTTTAGCTATAAATGAATTATTTATTCTCATTAAACACTTTCCCATAAGTATGAATAAATAGTAGTAATTCAATAAATTTAAATATTAACAATGAATATTTATTGAATTTTATAAATTATTAACATCAATTAATAAAAAAATATATAGAAAACTTAGATTTTTAATTTTTATGAAACAGAGGAAGTACAATTCCAGGTAGCTACTATGAATGCGGTTGAATCATAGCAAAAACAAATTTGATTAATATCTTCTTAAATTTGACATTGATTGCTTGTTTAGAACAATTCATGCTTGTCGTTCGCTTATTTGCTTAACTATTATTATATCAGCATGTCATAGATTTATAACTACTTGCTGAAAGATTATACGCAGTTTATTTCTAGATAATTTCTACACAGTCTGAAAATATCTAATGAGACAGCTATGATGTTTGGGATAAACATTAGTATGTTTTTTTTTTTTTTTTTGGCGTTTATAAGTGTATAAATAACAACAGCTTGTTGGAAAAAAAAGAAGGGATTGATTACAAACTACTTAATTATATATTTAGAAGTAGCCGTTACTAACGTCACTAGAATCGAAGCAGAATCTCGGTTCTGTATACATCCACTCGCGATGTCGCGAGTAAACAATACGCGTTCATTTTCTTCACCCCCTTAAACCGCTAAATTCGTTCCCGCGAAAATCATGTTAGGCATTCCAAGTTCCAACACAAGCGCGTTTTAGCGAATCATGAGTTACCGCGATGCTTGCGCAGGTTAGAGAAGCAGACTCGGGCGCGCAAGGTAGAAAATAGAAAAACAAAAGGAGTAATTTAGAAGAGAATAAAAAAAAATGGATCTACCTGGTGCGCACATCAGCGAGAGAGGTAGTGGAGACATGACAATTGAATAAAAAAAGAATAACTAACAGCAATATACATTTGATTTAATCAATTTTATTTTATGAATATTAAGATTCGAATCATATACATATTATTAATTCGCTGGTAATCAACTTTTTTTTTCGCTTTCATACATTTTATTTGGTGCGGAAACAGTTTGTCTTTCATTTTTGTTTCTCTTCTTTTCTCACCGATCCGAACAAAAATGGTATTGTCCACAAACATATTATTAGTCCGCTATATTTTTTTCAAAAAGAAAAATAGTTATATAAACATATAATAATTGGTTTTGACTCGTTATGCTTAAAGACAAAAATCACCGAGAACCCACAGACGATATATATATATATATATAGTTTGTATTTATTTATAAAGATATTTGTATATTTATTAAAGTATTTATTTGACGAAATTTTAAAATAACTCCGTCAAAGGTCTCATTTAAGTTGTCGTGTTCTCGCATAATTCTTCTTCTTCAAGATGATGAGACTTGAGTTTCTGAGACAGAAGGAAGAGCTTTTGAAATCCCTTCTGTTTACGGTCGGATTCGAACTCCGGACTTCTGGGCTTTACGTCCGATCTTGTCGCTAAATCTTCTTCTTTTTTTTCTTTCATGGTTTTCGCGACAAAAGTTGGCCTTTTTCAAGTCGCCGCCACAAGGTTCGGCTTTAGATCTCTGTTCTTAGCCGATTTATGGATTTTCTGTTTTTGATTTTTCCTTAGTAAAAGCAAAAAGATGAAAAGTCAAGAGATTTCTCGGCGTCGTTTATGAATCAAAATCCATACTTTGACTTTGCTCTGTTCTATTCTAATCTTGTTATCACTTACTTACTTAATAAAAGTCTAAAACTTTTCTCTTATTGATTGTTTTGTTTCCCTTTTCTCTCTCGATTGATTGTATAAATCCAATATGATTTTCTGGGTTGCTTGGAATTGAAGCTGAAACTGATTCGAATATTGCCCATAATTGTATTCTATAAGAATTGTTTTCAATCTATCTCCACTTCTAGATATGTGTGTTTGACTTCATGATTGGCTCTTGCTTTTTCGATGCTATCTCTTACTACTATTTTGATTTCACCTTTCTTCTATAGTTGCGTACAAGATTTTTCTAAACCAGTGAATGGGAATTCCTCTTTTTTAATTAGTGTTTTACTGTTAATCTTGTTGAGATGGTCCACCGTTAGTGCTTAAGTAAAGTGACATTCCCAATAAGTGGAAACTTGACTTCTGAAGCTTTTTTATCTGCTTAACACAAATTCTATGATCTTATCTATTACCACACCCTCCAAATACTATTTGAGGATAGGCAGGCAAGTTTCGATCTTTTGTTTTTATCGGTGTAGGTTCTAGATTGTAGGAGGAATATGAGGAGGTAGAAAATTTAAAAAGGTACAACCTTTATGTTCTTTTAGCTGTTGCTTGTGATCTTTTGGTGTTCTCCAAGATCTTAGGGAATCTCTATGCCTTCTCAGATTTCTTCTTGTTCTAAAATCTCTGGAATTTAAGTTTATTTTTGTTACTCGTCCTGTTTTCTTTGAAGAATAAATACCGCCATTTTCAGTTTTTCACTCTTTTTCTTTACTAGCTATGTATGTTTGACTCTGTGTGATCTAACTTTTGGTGAGACCTAATGCATATCTTTTCCGATTGGTTCTTCGGAATTCTTGATTTATATGCTTTCACACATTGTTTTTTGGTTTATATTCTTTCACACATTGTTTAAAACTTTGTAACTTCACTTAATTTCCAGTTGAGGGAAGCATGAATTCAACATCGACACATTTCGTGCCACCGAGAAGAGTTGGTATATACGAGCCTCTACATCAAATTGGTATGTGGGGAGAAACTTTCAAGAGCAATATTGGCAATGGGAATATGAACACTCCAAGCCACATTATAATACCGAATCATCAGAAACTAGACAACAACTTGGTATTTTCTTTTGCTCCACTGTTCGTTAATCTCTTGATGATAAAATTTCTTACTTTCAGAAGTCTAAAAACTTTCATTACTTGAAACCATTTTTTTTCTAGTCAGAGGATACTTCCCATGGAACAGCAGGAACTCCTCACATGTTTGATCAAGAAGCTTCCACGTCCAGACATCCTGATAAGGTAATTACTAATGCTTCTATCACTTCTAATTAATCCTTATTTTCCGTGGATCGCATAGACTGAATCTTTATATCGTTACAGATACAGAGACGGCTTGCGCAAAACCGCGAGGCTGCTAGGAAAAGTCGCTTGCGCAAGAAAGTATGAGAAGCTTATGACATGATATATAGTCCCTTAGATAATAATCTTTTAGTCTCGTTTCTGTTTCTTATTCAATGGGAGATTCTGTTTTTTGTTTTGTAGGCTTATGTTCAGCAGCTGGAAACAAGCCGGTTGAAGCTAATTCAATTAGAGCAAGAACTCGATCGTGCTAGACAACAGGTTGATGAAGCGAAATCTATATTCGGTTTCTTTCGATTTCCAAATTATGTCGCAAATTCTGATAGAAACTGGATGATTTCAGGGATTCTACGTTGGGAATGGCATAGATACTAATTCTCTTGGTTTCTCGGAAACCATGAATTCAGGTTTGTACTCATGAAGAATTGAGTCTTTTTACAAGAATCAGAATTTGAACATCAAGATTTAATGGTGAAAATTATTTAATCTACAGGGATTGCTGCATTTGAGATGGAATATGGACATTGGGTTGAAGAACAGAACAGACAGATATGCGAACTAAGAACGGTTTTGCACGGACATGTTAGCGATGTCGAGCTTCGTTTGCTAGTTGAAACCGCCATGAAACATTACTTTGAGCTTTTCCGGATGAAGTCAGCCGCTGCAAAAGCGGATGTTTTCTTCGTCATGTCAGGGATGTGGAAAACTTCTGCAGAACGTTTTTTCTTGTGGATTGGCGGATTTCGACCCTCGGATCTTCTCAAGGTAGAAAACATAAACAAAGAAGAATCACATAATCTTGTTGAATCGAAAGAAACGCGACTACAATGTTCTTGAATTTTGCAGGTTCTTCTGCCACATCTTGATATCTTGACGGATCAACAAATTCTAGATGTATGCAATCTAAGACAATCGTGTCAGCAAGCTGAAGACGCGCTGTCTCAAGGTATGGAGAAGCTGCAACACACGCTTGCGGATTGCGTTGCAGCGGGACAGCTCGGTGAAGGAAGTTACATTCCTCAGGTGAATTCTGCAATGGAGAGATTAGAAGCTTTGGTCAGTTTTGTAAATCAGGTAAAGATAATCATCTTTTTTTATAGTCAAAACACATTTTTAAGACAGCAGTATCAGTTTCTTGATTTTTTTGTACTGTTCGTAGGCTGATCATTTGAGACACGAGACATTGCAACAAATGCATCGGATCTTGACCACGCGACAAGCGGCTCGAGGATTATTGGCTCTTGGTGAGTATTTTCAACGGCTTAGAGCCTTGAGCTCGAGCTGGGCAACTAGACATCGTGAACCAACATAGATTTGAGTTTTTAAAAACAACAAGAATCAAGAATGAAGATGAGTGCATCTTGAAAACAGAGGATTTACTCGGAATAAATGGGGGTTGCTGCTGATGATTATTTTTATTCTGCGGCGGAATCAGGAAATTAAAAAAAAAACATGTACTGATAAGTTGTAAATATCAAAAAAAATGGTGGAGGCGTTCGTTTTCCGGGTGCAAAAATTTGTACTTTGTAGCTTTTAAAGAGACAAGTTTTTCGGATGTTTGTTTGATTATATAACTTGGTTCCGAATAGACAATAATACATAAGTGTGTGTTCGAGTTGTAATTCATCATCTCGACTTTTTTGAAATTTTAGAACATTCACTGAACCATTTTTATTTGTGCAAGTTAGACATCTCCAATGGGGTTATTAGAGGAGAGGTTCTTAAAATTTTATAATGATAAATAATGATAAATATTAGAGAGGTTCTTAACTTTGAAAAAAAAGGTTCTTAAAGTTCTTATTTAAGAACTTTTTTTGGGTTCTTAGAAAGAGGTTCTTAAAATTTATAATTAAAATATTGGTAAGAACCTCACGAGGGGTTCTACCATTGGAGATGGTCTTAGAAACTATCGGGAATGACGACGATTAACAAAAAAACTATCGGGAATATTTTGTAATTGTAAATAGATATCGGGGCAAGCGGCTTTATCCTAATTATTATATTTCTTTTCGGACTCCTATTTGCAATTTGGGATCATTTCGTAATTAAAGGTAAATACAGGGGTAAACGGAAAGATATAAGAGAAGCCTTATCCCGAGAGTTTCTTCGTTATCCTCAAAATTGGAGTAAACTCAAAAACTCGATCTTCTTCCGCCATAGCCAGAATGCTTAGTCTTTCTATTGCCTCGCCGGGGACGGCGGTGACTTTCCTTCGAGGAAGTGCTTCCGCCACTTCAACCTCGTCTTCATTCCATGGTGTCAGAATCAAGCACCAGGTTTCTGCTCGCGTGCCGGCGGCGACGATTTCTTCTTCTCGTAAACCCTTGGTGGTGATGATGTCGAAAAGAGAGGCGGAATTGAAAGATATCAGAGCGAAGACGACGGAGGAGCTTAACGAGGAGGTTATTGACCTTAAAGGAGAGCTGTTCATGCTCCGTCTCCAGAAATCGGCAAGGAACGAGTTCAAATCAAGCGACTTTCGCCGAATGAAGAAGCTAGTAAGCCTTGATTCTCCCTCTTTTATGCAAAATTGCTTGAAATTTACATCGAATTTCCTTTGTTACCTGCTCGATTTTGGCAAATTCTCTGTATCTCTGCTTGCTTTCGATTGGGTGTAGATAGAATCGATTTCGTAGAGTCCAAGAGTCGTTGAAAGGTTTAATACATTTGGGATTTATGGTTTCTTGATAAAACACTCAAACCATCACCATGGAAACTGGGAATTTAATTTGAAGTTTTAGAAGATGCTTAAGCACACTCTTTAGCCAATGTGTGTTGTACAGATTGTATATAGTAAACTCTAAACTATAAAAGTGGGTACTTTTGTGATACCTAATACTGCAATTTGCAGGAGATGGAATGGAATTAGGAGATTTAACATTCATTCCAATCCATCCCCTTTGCCTGTGTAGAGCTTAGATTCGAGTTTTCAGGTCCTTGTATAGAGTCTTGCACAGAGCTTATACTGTGCTCTTATAACAAAGCGCTTTCATTCAGACGTAAATCTTGAGCTTTGTGCCATGTCTTGTCTAGTCAATTAAGTGGCCAATGCACCAGAGTAACTATCGACGAAGAAACTAAATTCAAGTCGAATTTTCTTGGCTTTTGGCTCTCTCTCTCTCTCTTTTTGAAGATGTGTTGTTTTGGTTGTGGGTAATATTAGGTTGCACGGATATTGACAGTTAGACGGGAGAGGGAGATCGAAGAAGGGATAGGGAAAAGGTTGTCGAGGAAACTTGACCGGCAATGGAAGAAAAGCATTGTAGTGAGGCCACCTCCTTCTCTGAAGAAGCTGCGAGAGGAAGAAGCAGCAGAAGAAGCAGCTGAAGCTGCAAAATCTGCCTGAAAAACAGCCATTTGATGGTCTCTGCTCTTGTTGTTTCCTCGGGATGTTTACTCTCTCTGTTGTTGTTGTTGCTGAAGAATGTTATTTTTTGTTGTTGATCTGTTGGTGTAAACTTTCCTCATTAAGTAGTTTGCATAAATTCCATGAATTGAATATCTTTGCTCCATTTTTTTTGGTTTTGTTTTTGCAGAATAATTTTCCAAGCCGACGGAGAAACGAGTATAATAAAGTATAAACAACTCGTTAAAGACCAAATTTAAATTAACAATATTTTTTATTTATTAATAATAACAATTTTTCCTGTTAGAAAATAAAAAACATTAAAAGTGTAGAGTGATAAGCAAAATCCAAAAATTGGCGGGAAAATTAGGATTTTATTTAGGGTTTCCAGGGATCAAGTGATATCAAGTCTGACACGAGCCGTCCAAGTGACGGAAGAGAGGAGCCTTGGCGGTAGTTGCGTGCGAATCACGCCATGCATTTCACTGTCAAACGAAACCAGAAATGTTCGGGCTCTGCTATGGAAGAAGATAAATAGTCGATAACTGCAAAATATGTAATTCGCGTGATTGCGTTGGCCGATTCCGGCTGGAAGTCCTCCGGTGAGTGATCGTCTAAGGAGGTAACGTGATCTGTCTTTTACAGTTTTGAGGATTATATGTTTCTGAGTGTCTTTACAACCTTATAACCTTTTCAGTTTTGAGGATTATAGGTAAGGTAAAGTGAACTGTCTTTACAGTTTTTGGCTCCTCTTTTGGAATTTGTTTACTGTCATTATAACCTTTTCCTGCCTCGTCCTGCCTCGCCTTGTTAATATAATATACATGTATACATATCGAAGATCTGCCTTATAATTTTCATTTTTGGTAGCCACTTGTATTGCTATAGGTTGTGAGATGTCCTTGTGAATTAGCTGTGGTAGATTGACATGTTTCACTGATTTGTGTCATTATCAATTTATAATTGTTGGAATAGCAGTGATCTGATCCACGACAATTTACCTAATACCTTACATCCAAGGATTAAGTCAAAATATATTTTGAAAAGATCTATCTGCCCACAATTGTTATATATATATATGACCAATGGTCTAAACTCTAGATTTTCTTATGCATAGTTTATGATCGTTTTCCAAGATTCATCCAGTAAGTTGAGTTTGACAGATGCATTGTTCCGGTCACATCTGAAAGTGCAAGAGCTATACTGATACAGGAACTGAAACACAATCTGACACAGAGTTTTCCTTACAAGGATGTATTACTAGAAAATCTGTTAAGTAACCATACAAGTTAAACCTAACACGATATACGACAAGTTCAAGACACACTTTGATTTGTCTAACTAGTCTAACACGTTCAAGGATCTATACACGATCCAAGAACCCCATAGAAAAACCCTGTAGCACCTTAGCTTTGATCTCTTACAAGACAATCAAAAACCTTATGCTAAGAATTCTCCCTCATATTGTGTTGACCTCATACAAAGGTTAAACACACCTATTTATACATAATAGGTCGTGGCCAATACTAGCTAAAATCATCCCTTGGAGATAAATGCAAATCTCCAAGAATATTCACTTTTCCTTTTTCTTCTCCTAAGAACAAGAAAACTTCTCCAATCTTCAATATCTTCTCCAAGATGCTTGTCCAGCTCAGCTACCCCTCTAGGCACGTCTCTGGAAGTTTCTAGACGTCCAAGCCAGCCCACGCTTTGGCTCCACGTTGACAGTTGCCTTGAGTTGCTCGCCTGTAGCACTTCCTGTAGTATTTCTCGACTGGTACATGAGATGCATCAACAGCTGCCTCTTCACTCTCCCCCTTGATTACTGAGTTGTAGAGGTCAAGGCCACAACCAATACCACATCACCATCAGTTTCTTAAACTCAGTTAACATTACATCAACAATCTCCCCCTTGTTTACTGAGTTGTAGAAAATTGATCTTCAAACTCCCCCTCGAACAGTTCACCGGATCTTGATAGCTCTTCACAGGATCACACTTGTTTATATTACACACAAGTAACCGCTCTGATACCAATTGAAAGTGCAAGAGCTATACTGATACAGGAACTGGAACACAATCTGACACAGGGTTTTCCTTACAAGGATGTATTACTAGAAAATCTGTTAAGTAACCATACAAGTTAAACCTAACACGATCTACGACAAGCTCAAGACACACATTGACTTGTCTAACTAGCCTAACACGTTCAAGGATTTATACACGATCCAAGAACCCCATAGAAAAACCCTGTAGCACCTTAGCTTTGATCTCTTACAAGACAACCAAAAACCTTATGCTAAGAATTCTCCCTCATATTGTGTTGACCTCATACAAAGGTTAAACACACATATTTATACATAATAGGTCGTGGCCAATACTAGCTAAAATCATCCCTTGGAGATAAATGCAAATCTCCAAGAATATTCACTTTTCCTTTTTCTTCTCCTAAGAAAAAGGAAACTTCTCCAATCTTCAATATCTTCTCCAAGATGCTTGTCCAGCTCAGCTACCCCTCTAGGCACGTCTCTGGAAGTTTCTAGACGTCCAAGCCAGCCCACGCTTTGGCTCCACGTTGACAGTTGCCTTGAGTTGCTCGCCTGTAGCACTTTCTGTAGTACTTCTCGACTGGTACATGAGATGCATCAACAGCTGCCTCTTCACTCTCCCCTTTGATTACTGAGTTGTAGAGGTCAAGGCCACAACCAATACCATATCACCAACAGTTTCTTAAACTCAGTTAAAATTACATCAACAACATCCATCAGTTTACACTTTTTTATCCCAACATTTCAAACTGCCCAAGTCGTCAATTTTTAAAGAATTATATATATAGATTTGCGAGAATTACTATATATATATATACCTTTTTTAAAGAACCAGTAGGGTCCAAATGTTGAAGCTTTGTGAGATAGACTCGTGTTTGTAATGTTAAGTACAAGAAGCATAAGACAAGATGCGATTTAGAAGGTTTGCTAATGAATTGCTTTATATTGTATATTGGAACTATTTTTTCTGAAGACCTGTCTCAATTACCAACTCCAGCCATGTGCTTTAAAGGTCTGCACAGGTTTCTATGATGCTTTTTGACATGATTATTCTATTATGTAAGCGTCTTACGTGATATTTTCATGCAAGAGATCTTGGTACTTCTGGATCACAACATGTGACTTGCTTTTCATGCAAAAAGCTTCCTCAGTGTTTGTCTTGGTCTTATACTTTCTTTCGTGAAAAGACCAAACCCTTTAGTCTGTTTACTTTAATAACTACTATTTCCTTAAAAGCAACAAATGTTACTTGTGAAACCCATAATTATCCAAAAAAAAAAAAGTTTCTTGTGCAGGCCCTTTCAGATTGTCTTATTGTCTTCTTGATGCTTGTGAAGGAAACGATGAACAAGACCGATTCTCTTAACTTCCGAGGTTTGGTGATGTTTCTGCCCAATTTTTATTCTTTATTACCAATTTCAGTACCAGTTTTATTCATTTCATAAAGCAAATGTGATTGCTTCAAATATATGGTAACGCAGTTCTAACATGATTTCGAGCTTGCTTTCCTTTTACACGGATCTCTTAGAACTTTCTGGTTTTCGACTGCTTAATTTTGATCAATATCTGTTGATTGGCGATCTAAAGCTAGGAAATATCTCAAGTATATCGTAACATGAGAATGAACCTATCCACCTAGGCGGAAGGTCCACTAAATTTCAGCTGTGTGCTTTTTTTGTTCTCTCTCTCTAAATTCTCTTCTACAATTCAAGTGAGGTCAAAACAAATTGTTTGATTCTATACCATGGGAGGATTATTAAGATAAAAGTTTTGACCGCTGAAGAGAATATATCTCAATGTCCGTTTATATAAGCTTCTTAGCCTACAAAATACTTTAATCATGTAAAAACAATTGTCTTTCCATTAAGATGTCAATAGGTGCTATTGTGACAGAATTCTGTTTAGTTTTGACCATGCATCGAGCCCAGTAGATGATTTGTTCGAACAAACTTCCATTTCGTCTGTCTTAGAACCTGTTGCTGGATTCCTGCATACATCTATCTCTGCATACAAACTTCCTTTTAAAGTTTGATATAAGACAGGATCGCCCTTTAGGATCCCTGAGAAACTCCGGTTTTTGTAGGTGACATCTACTCATCTTTTCTAGAGTTTTCTTGAATTTAATGAATATATTGTTTCTGCTGCATTGCTTCATTCGAATTCTGCGTCATAGGTATTGATATATTTTACTAAATGGTAGATGCCATTGATGCATCTAAAATGATTCTTTGTGGAACTCTGATTAGCATAATTAATGACCTTGTATCCCTTTGATCAAAAATAAATAAATGACATTGTATCCCTCTCTATCTTTCACTGTCTTAATTTAGCTGTAAATTGATGTCATCAATGAAAGGAATATAGCCACCTAAAATTACATGTAGTGGTTGATGCCTAAGAAAACAACACTTAAGGCCCACACAATTTGGTTCATATAATACTAGAGAATGACTATTTTTATAAAATATATACGTTCTTACTCTTCCTGTTATCTCTGTCTCATGCATGTTTGTGATGAGGTTTCTTGTGAAGATGTATTTCTCGCAGATGTAACGTTTGGGTAAAGTGTAATGCTAGAAGACTTTGAAGGGTGAGTTCTTGTCAGTATTTATCGATTTTAATAATCCGATATATAAGAATATAAAAAAATTTGTCATATTTTAATAATCAGATTTTAATAACCAGTCTTAGACCATCAGCATTGGACAGTTTTTAAGACAATGTCTCAGAATAAAATAATAAAGAAAATTGAAAAAGTAAGAAGAGAGAGAGACAATGTGTAGCCGGAGATAAAGTGAGACATATGTTTCATACGTGGCAAGTTTTGATTGGGTGATTTTTTTTTTTTACTTTATTAATTTTTTTTTTTTTGAGACATTGTCTCTCTCTCTTACCATGCTCTTAAGACCAATAGCTAACAAAACATCTTGAAATACTCAAACCATTTTATGATCGAAATTACCAAAGTCTCCTGACCCCACACATAGACTTTCTGCTTTTCCTACAAGGTTGTTTCCATGTGAACAGTTGAAAAAGAGTGTTTAACGTGTTGTTTGAATATACTCAAATCTTGTTCTTGGAAATAAGTTTATACGTGTGCCTGTGTCTGATCGATCATATTGGTTTTTCACTCGCTACAATCTCTTTCAGGATCCTCACTGACGTTGATGATATTCTCAACACAAGCGCAGCTTGGATTTCTCTTAAATCTTAATTGTGTAAGTACCAACAGTAGTGTAATATATTACTGCGTATAAGTCATCCAAATGAGGATATATCAAGAAATTAACAATTGGGTCGAGAAATGCTCTTTGGATATACATTGTGTATGTGTATCCCATGGCTAATATAGTCCTGAGTTCGATATACATCCTCTTCACATTTACAGAAAATAGGGAAGTGGAAGTTTTTCTCAAACGTGGCTTTGAAAGTCAGGGTTTAGATGTGTTGGTTAGGAACTTATGAGAAGAAGCAAATCGGATTTTAGCTGACATTTACAACCATTTTATATATTAGAGGAAAAGAATGGTTTAAGTGACATAACGTATATCAAAATTAATTAATTTTTAGTATGAACTTATAGTGCCTTCCTTATTTCTTTAATATTTTTACTCTACCTGCTTCCCCCAGTGAGATTGTGGTGTGGTCCACTCTATGAGAAACCCTAGAGGGACAAGCAACTCAAGCCTCTCTCTCTCTCTCTCTCTCTCTCTCTCCAAAATTTTGTCTAGGTTTCTCCTTTGTTTTAAGTTTAACATTTAAAACTTGGAGGCTTTCTTTTGATATGATGAAGTTCACTAGCTTAAAAAGCTTTAAAACTCCACAGTAATCATAGGCCTATCTTAATTGGGTTTGATGGGAATATTCCTACTTGTGCATATATGGTTGTATACATTATCATCCAAATGCTGCCTGGAAGTTTCTGTGGGTACCACGAAAATACTACTGTTTTTTCATGAATAACTTATATGACAAATATCATTTGTTCTATACACGACTATTGACAGTTGATACACTCATGCATGAAGCTTATATATTATCTAAACCTTGACACAAGCTTCTTGGGAATACATATTTAGTTCGTTGATGCAGTCATGACACAAGTTATCTTTGATGCCTTTATATATATGAGGAAAACGTTTCCTTGTTCAATTTCTATATATGTTAGAATTGATTTCTTGAGGACAAGTTATCTTTCATTTAAAAAAATTGCAGGAAACCCTATATCATCTACTTTATGGAGAAGACGCAGAAAGAAAAAGACAAGATATATGCCATTTGGTCCAATGCAGAGGCAGTGGGGAGAAAAGTCTTGTAGGTTTCGAAGATGGTGGAGATTTAGATCATTTTCTGCACCAACCTTTCCCCTAACAAGCTCCTTCCAATTTTCAACAAAATGTGTCACAATCAAGCCTGTCACATTATCAACAGTAACCTCTCTTCTCATAATACCAAAACATTACATTGATACAATTTGTCGGTCATATTTGTCTATGCATTTTCCGTAATTTTGTTTTCATTGAAGCATATAATTCTGTGCTTAATTATATGAATGGATAAAGATTGATCTGTATAAGTAGGATAAGATATTTGATCACAAAATGGATACAAAACGCAACTAGATAAGTTCTCACGTATCCTGATATATCTATGCTCTCTGTTGCAGGTTTCTGAATTTAGCATCTTTTTCTCACCAGAAAAAGCATTTTTGTGTTGGAAATCTCTCTAAGTAGTACCTAATTTTGCCATATCAGGACTTCCTCAAGATCAAAAGAAATGTGTTGAACAAGACTTTAGGACTGATAGTTCCCTTATTAGACCACAATTCTGTTTCTTTCTTTTGTCTTCCACTATCTTAAGACTCTTGAACTTGTAGTTGTCTCTGCTTCACCTATCTCAATTTCAGAGACAAAAAGCTCTTAGGGCTCATGGCTTGATACGAAGGAAACACAACTATAATACTGTTTTAGATATTAATTAAAGAACACCAAATACATAATTGAGTAACCTTTCTTTGCGTGCCAAAGGAGATGTCTCTTTAGCCATCCTTGAAGTGACATCTGTTGTTGGCGCTGACTTCTTTTTAAATTCTTTTTCTCTCTCTCTTTTTTTTTGTTAGCCAATGATTTGAAACATTTTGTAGCTCTCTTGTCAAATTCCTATACGTTTCTGTAGCAAGCGACGCGACTGTGATCATGTTAATATGTTTGCAGGTCTCTTTGACGATATTGGCGCTGACTTCTTTTTAAATCTCAAGATCTTGAATTGTGTCCGAGAAGAAGATTGCTCGTATGGCTTAGGAATTAGTAGTTGTGAAGAAAGGAGGCAAGCGACATGGGTTGTTTGAAGGGTGAAAGCGACATGGGTTGTTTTGGTATGCGAATAAGAAAGAAGCACGTGGTGAATGGACATTGAAGAGAGAGGGAAGCTCGACTTAATATAATAAGAAGCAGTTAGTAGTTGTGAAGAAAGGAGGCAAGCGACCAAATCTTTTTGAAGAAAATAACAGTAATTATTAAGACAAGGTAATCAAGAAGAGAGACCGTTGTTAGGTACAGATCGTTTCATCAAACATGGGAAGATCTCCAGGCTCAGATGAAAACGGTCTGAAGAAAGGTCCATGGTTGCCTGAAGAAGATGATAAACTCATCACTTATATTCAGAAACATGGCCATAGCAGCTGGAGTGCTCTTCCCAAGCTCGCTGGTACTACATATCCTTAGTTATACAAGTCGTTGATTGAAACCTAGTTTTGTGCTAGCTTGATATATATAGGAGTCTTTTTTCTTGTGAAAATATCTATTTCTACATGCAGGTCTTAATAGATGTGGGAAGAGTTGCAGGCTACGATGGACAAACTATTTGAGACCCGACATCAAGCGAGGAAAATTCTCCCCTGAAGAGGAACAGACCATTCTGAATCTTCACGCGGTTCTTGGCAACAAGTAAAATCTTCTAGATTCTTGATGTTGATTGATTATCTGGATTATTTTTATTTGTATATCTCAACTCACTGAAAACTGTACGTTATATATAATTAAGGTGGTCAATGATTGCAAGCCACTTACCAGGAAGAACAGATAACGAGATCAAGAATTTCTGGAACACTCATTTGAAGAAGAAGCTGATTCAGATGGGTTATGATCCCATGACTCATCTTCCAAGAACCGATGATATCTTCTCGAGCTTATCTCACCTCATGTCTCTGTCTAACCTAAGAGGACTTGTTGATCTGCAGCAACGTGTTCCATTTGAAGACCAAGCTTTACTGAATCTCCAAGCTGAGATGGCTAAGCTCCAGTTGTTCCAATACTTCCTTCAACCTCCTCCTCTTCCCATGACTATCAGTAGTAGCAGCATCATTAACCCTACTGATTTAAACATTCTCAATCTCCTCATCAAAGAAAACTCCAATACCAATAATAATCTCGACCTCGGTCTCCTCACTTCTTATCTTCAAGACTTCAACAACCTGAACCTCCCATCCCTCAAATCCCTAGACGAAAATCACTTCAGTCAAAACAGTTCTCCAATATGGCTACATGAACCACTGAGCTTGAGCCAAACTATGTTGCCTTCTCATGAGAGTGATGATTTGGCTCGGAGTGTAGATGGTTTCGGCTGCAACCAGGCTTCCTCAAACCATGATCAAGAATTAGCAGCCACAGGCTCTGAAGATTGGCCTGATCACCTCTTTGATGACTCCATATTTCCAGACATTCCTTATCAATCTTGAGGTATGTATGTATATGCTACCAAGGAACTTGACTGGATTGGTTTGGTGTTGTGGTTCTATATTTATACGTTGTTTCATGATGTGTGCTAATGTCTTAGAATGTATATATACATTTTTTAATTTGTGTCGTAAAAGTTATTATTTTCGTTTCATAAAAATTGAAATTTCGTGTGTTATACAACTGTTTTTTTTTTTTTAACAACACAAGCGTATAATGTGTATTATTCATCAATCTATCTTCTGAAAAGTCTTAATTATTTTTCTCATGAATATTTTGTCGTATATATGAATTATCTTATGATAATTTCAATATCCATATCTCGAGATTCTCGACTAATCAGAAAGGTTGGATCGACCTTACATAGCTACATGGTGAGTGACCTTAAAATATAATTTATAACGGGCTCAGAAAGCCTATCTTAAGGCCTGATTTAGGCCCATAAATGGATTTCCAAAATGGCGCGTGATTTATTCGTCAAAAACATAAAAGATGCGCGCGTAGGGGTTTGTTTCGTATTTCGCTCGATCATTGACCTTAGTTGACTTTATTTCTTTGACCAAACAAAAACGTTGACTTTTTATATCTTTTTAGTTTTGATTACATCTTAAGCTTAGTTCATGTTCATTAAAATGGAGATAGTCCAGGAACAACTTACACGTTTTTGATCATGTCCTAATTTTTTATGGTTGATTCTTCTTTTCCAATTTTTAAAATCTCTTAGAAGTTTTTACACAGCTAACTATTATTTCTCTCCACCTTTTTCTTACTGTCCCCAAGAAACTTAATTGATGTTTGAAAAATCAAAACGACTTGATTCTTCTTCTACTTTACAATGTGATCACATGATTCTTCTATTTTTTAAATCAAGCTATTTTTCTATCTTCCACCAGATAACTCAACAGCATCTTGATTGTTAATCGAATCTTCACCCCAATCAAATCTCCTCTGCAACCTCTGAAACTCTTCTTGTCTCGTGACTTCAAGATTCTGCCATTCTTCCCATCTCTCTGCAAGCCCTTCTCCTTCGAGCATCCTCACAACTTCCGACATTGCTGGTCGTTCTTCAGGTGCTGCTTGCGTGCACAACAAGGCAACTTGTATCATCATCTCAACTTCTTCCTTCATGTAATCCTCATCAAGCTTCTTATCTACAATGTCTCCTAATCTCTTCTCTCTTTCCAGTTTCTTCACCTGAAACCAAGAGATTGTTATTTTACAATATGAGAAAGCATGAGAAGAAGCAAAAAAAAAAGAAAGAGATCACAGATTACTTACATGGTCTAGCAATAAGACATCATCTTCTTCCTCTAACCGCGAGAAATCAATGGCTCTTTGTCCTGTTACAAGCTCCAGAAGCATAATTCCATACCCGAAAACATCAGTTTTCTCTGATGATTTTCCTGTGGATATACATTCAGGTGCAATGTGACCCATTGTTCCGCGGACCTGAGTGGTCACATTGGTTCTTCTAACATCTACCAACTTGGCTAAACCAAAATCACCAACCACTGCTTCAAAATCTTCATCTAGTAACACATTTGCAGCCTTCACATCCCGATGTATGATCTTTGGGTTGCAATGTTCATGAAGATATTCGAGCCCTCGTGCTGCGCCTAGCGCAATCTGTTTCCTCCTGAACCAATCCAGAATTGGATCGCCACGTTTAATCTCTGCACCCGCATATCCAAATTACAAAAATAAATTAAACCTCCTAAACCAAAAGAGTAAAGTTTGCTTATTTCATTTTTTACCTCTTAAGCAATATGCAACACTTAGGTTCTGCATGAACGGATACACCAAAAGGCGTTCAGTTTGTGTTGTGCAAAAGCCGATAAGGCGAAGCAGATTCCTATGAACAGCTACACTTATCATTTCAACTTCTCTCTGGAATGCTTCGTCTCCTCCTGGACGTTCAAAATCAGTCAATCTTTTTACTGCGACTTTCGTGCCATCCAAAAGCAATCCTTTGTAAACTTTCCCAAAGCCTCCTTGTCCAAGAACGTTCTTTTCGCTGAACTCATCCGTAGCCAATTGAAGCTCTCTCCATGAAAATCTTCTCAGCTGTCCAAACGCAATCCTTCTGTCCACTTCACCTGAAATCATTGTTTCAAATAGAATTTTAAAAGATTTAACCTTTTTATTCCTATTAAAACAAGAAACGAGAAAGATTGATTATTAGTTGTCACAGACCTGCAACATCTACAAACACTTCGCGTCTGTATCCTTTATGCTTATCCTTGCAGAAGAAGAACAAGAAGAATCCAAGGAGAATAACTGTGATCCCGGTAACAACTCCAGCGATAACTCCAGTTTTTGAATTGCTTGAATCACCTATCAGGGTAAAAATAAACTGTCCATACTTAGTACCCGTGCAAGGAAAGTAAATGGCAACTAAAACATGGATATGGAAGTAGGCATCAGCAAACTATTGTAGTTTCACCTGAAGGATTGGACTCGGTTACGCAAGGGCGAGGGTAAGTGCCACCACAGCTCAAGATGTTTGCTGTGAAACTATAAGTATGTAAAATCCAAATGAGACTAGTGGTAAGATAAATGAAAATTCAAGCAGTCGTGTTTGAAACCGAGATTACTCGTACATACTTGTATTTTGGAATTTTGAATAAACCCTGAGGAATCTCACCGCTGAGATTATTTGAGTCGAGCAAACTGCAAATGTAGTTTCAACCAATAGCGTTAAGAACACTGAAGAAAGCGGGGAAGAAGGCAACACACAGAACAATCACTCACATATTTATCAGTTTTGAAAGGCCTGTGAGTGAATCCGGAATAGTCCCATTTAGGTTATTCCTACTCAGGGTCCTGCTTGGCCAAACAAGAGAAGTAAAGACATAAGATTCTTTTTTGGCACTAGAGATCTCAAAACAAATTTCAAGACACTTGGGAAGAAGAATTACTTACAAGAACTGGAGGTTCTTGAGATTACCGAGAGTGAATGGTATGCGACCAGTTAACTGATTATCCTCCAAATCCAAGCTTGTCAAGCTAGAGAGGTTTCCAATGGATTCTGGTATTCCACCCGTAATTCCATTTCCCTTCAATGTACTTGGAGCAAAAATCCTCATTTAACGAAACACATGTAACAGAATTTTCCATACAGTAAATACAGAAAAGAGAAGTTAGCTCACAGTTTCTAAGTAAGCACTTACAGAGTCTTGAGAGTATTCAAGATTCCTATTCCTGAAGATAAAGTTCCCGACGAGAAGTTCATGTAAGACAAGGTACTGCAAAATCACACAACCATATAGCAGAAAAGTTCTTCTTTCAAACCCATAATTAACCAAGTTTTGATCAATTCTGCCAAGTGTTATCAAACTTACACAGAAGTAACATGCTTGTTGTCATCACAAGTAACTTGAGACCAAGTACAAGGATCTACTTGATTTTGGTTCCAGTCGCTTAGCTGTTCAGGAGATGCACGTAACGAGCTCCTCAAAGCAAATAGTGCATCCCCTGAAGACGAAATTGCAAGAGTTAACAAACCAAACTTAGAAGAAACTACCAAAGAGAAGCCTAAAGATATAAAAGAAGACAAAAAAAAAGAGAGAGAAAGAAATAAAATTTACCTTGAACATCTGGTGAAACAGATGACCATAAACAAGCAAACACCAAAGCAGTGATAAAAGCGAGAGCCATTTTTCTAAGAGCTAGCAAATTCCAAAATGTTGGATTCTGAGAATTTGTGCCATCTACAACTACAAGAAACGTTTAAACAAAAATTAGAACATATCCTTAAGATAGTGTGGATCTGCCATATGGGGATTTCTCGTCGAGCAAGAATCAGAGACTTTCTAAAAATTTCAAATGAAACTCCAAAATTCTATAATCGAATATGTAAATATTAAATACGAATTCCACTGATGAAACGTAAAGGATAACGATCTGAGACTTGATTAAAAAAGAGAGAGAGATGAAATACGAACCTTTTCAGTTGCCCAGAAGATGAAATACCATTTTTCTCAGAGGATTCCACAGTTTTCACGGGGAAAAAAACAAACTCTTCTTTTTCTTCCTTCGTTTCGTTACTTTCTTTTTTTCTCTCTGTTAGAGGAAATGTCTTGTAAGCAAATCGCAAGTCAAAGAGGAACATGAAAAAGCTGACATTGGTCGTAAAACTACTTTTCCTGCGTGATTTAAAAAATAATTAATGATGATGATGCTTTGAATGTGATTAACGAAGAGAATATATATATATATATATATATATATATATATGAATGAATGTGTGATATAATACTGTAGTTACAGAATAATATAGAGAAAGAAAAAAACGAAAATTGGGGTGAGAGATGCTCGAACTCTCGACCTCAGGATCACTCAATAGCTATGAGACCTACGCGCTAGCCAACTGCGCCACCACCCCTTTTGTTATTATCTCTTAACAATGTATTTATACCGAAAAGCCTTGTCAGAAAAGCCCAACAAAATCTATCTAACAAAGCCGTGTGATTTTTACAGACGAAGGTCATCTAAAGGATTTGCAAATTAAAAGAAGACCATACCATTTGAAGCGTGATTACCATTTCTCTTATTTCTGCTCTTTGTAATATTTTACGTGCCACTTACCAGTCGTGACCGAGAGATTTTATACGTAACATTAGGGATGTTAATATGGGCTCAAACTCACAGGGTTAGTCCGGGCCCTGTATAAAAAATCTCGTTTTCCCGCCAAAAACGTAAAAATCCGTTTTCCCACCAAAAACGTAAAATTTCGTTTTCCCGTCAAAATGTTTGCTTTTTTTCTTTATGACTTATTAGTTGTGTGGTTCGTATCTTACTCTCAAAACTTTATTATAAAGGTTGTTTCTTAAGTAAAAAAAACATGACCACTTTAAAAAAGTCTCAAAAGGGTTTAACCATATATTACAAATTTTATAGAGCTTAAAAAATGTTAAAGTTCATTTAAGACTGAGCTTTAAATAAGCAGGGCTGGATTGGGTTTAAAAACTCTTATTAACATCCCTACGTAACAATACCACAAAGAAACAAGAGGTAAGTAAAGGGTTAAACGCGGGACATGCTTGTATTTTATAAGTTCGGCCCTCTATAACTCATAATCCGTTTTTAGTTTTGTAATCTATATAAAAACGGGTTAAACCAGGGTTAGTCCAGCCCTGCAACGTTTTTTTAATATTTTTTTTTTAAACAAGCATATGATATTAGTTTATATTTTAAATTGATATATAAATTATAGTTTATGTAAAAGTTAACTCTAGTTTATATTTTACTCTTTCAAATATAATATATTAAAAACCAATTTCAAAAATTAGTGGGAAAATGTAGAATCACATTTTTGTCGGAAAAACACCTTCTCACAGTTTATATTTAACCTTTTGGGAGAATGTGGATTTGGTTACGTTCACAAGGGAGTGCAAGAAGAGAAGAAGTTGATGATAGTAGGAGTGATGATGATTACCTTATTAGATATATTAGTTTAGGACTTGGTTTATTTTTATTTATTTTTTAGTTTATTTATAACTTGGTGTATTACTTTTGTTTTGTTATAGTTTATGATCCGATGTTTTACTTTTATTTTATGTTAGTTAAATGATTTAGTTTAATATGATTGTTTTAATTTAGTTTATAATTCTAAAAGATTGTTACTATATACTCCCTCTATTTCACAAAAAGTGTCATTTAAACACATTTCACACATATTAAAAAAACTATTAAAAGTTTCACATTAACCCTTATTAATACACTAAACAATTTTTTTTCTTCTAAAACAATAATATTAAAACTGGATTTTTATTCAAAGTTATGCATTGAAAACATAAAATGACACTTTCTCTTAAACAAAAAAAATTAAACTTTAAAACAATTCTCTTTGTAAAAGGAAAAGGGTATTAATTAGATTACTTTCAAATTCAGATTTATTATATTTTAGAATTGTAATCATGTCGCCCTTTCAAACGGAACTCTAGACCACCACAAAATAAAAAAAACCCAACATAGACGAAAATATATGAATACGAGGAGTTGTAGTTTATAATTATAAAGAATTATTGTTAACTTTGATGTATATGTACCATAAAAAGGAACCACTAACACCTAATGTTTTATCCCTAAACTATGTAATTGTATAAAGTTGGGTTTAAATAACTGCATATCAACTTTGAATCTCTCTTCCAAGTTCCAATCTTCAAATCCATTTTCTTAAATGCGTGATAAAATCAATTAATAGAACGTGATTTAAGAAAAAAGAAAAACCTCAAAAAGCTAAAATAAGCATCCTCCAAAGTAGAATGTCATATCTAAGAGCATCTGCATCCATGAGACACCCACAATGGTGTCTCAAAATAAAAATACTAAATTTTTTTTTTTAGTTATCTAATTAATTTTTTTTTAAAAAAATAGACCAATCAAATGCTGACACATCAGTCGAATGATGTCTCAATTTTGGTGTGGAGTGTCTCAAATGAGACACTTCTTCTCTCTCTCTTCTCTTTTTTTTTTTTTTTTTTTTTTATTGGTGGGTGTCTCACCCCCAATGCACTTGCTCTAACAATATCTTCTTTGTAACACAAACCTTATCTACCAGAAGTATTTTCAAATCTTTCATGACAGATGAGAACCCATAACTGGTTGGCAAAACGTTTGAGTTTTCTGTCCGGGTTTTTGCTGTATCATCCGGAGCGAAATCTGAAGGTACTAGATTCTTTAGAAATAGCTCAAGTCCAGAAGCAATATAGTGAGTGCGTGTGTGTGTGTTTTGCAACTTTGAACACGCACCTTTCAAATGCAAGGGTTTGATAACAAAACCTAGAACAGCAAAAGGAAGCATAAGTAATGCTTCTCCCCAAAATGCAGCACGCCACGGAAGAACACTCCCCACCTACAGGATAACAGAAAGAGTGAAATTGGGGTAACTGGCGGTGATGTAAAAGAAAACCATATAGTCGTCAGAATATCATGACATAGACAGAGCGAAAAAAGAAAAATAACTCACCAGTCCACCATATACATAGCCAAGAGCAACTTGAGCATGACGAATGAGTTTTGTTGTCAGAAACTTTTCACATCATCAGCAAGAGTTCTCTATTAGAGGGAAAACTTGAATTGCGAAACAAGTGTTAACTACAAACCCAAAGCAATGATGACAATACAGCAACTAAACCACATTGGGTGTTCTTCTTCTATTGGTTCTTTTTCGCAATCATAAGGATTAGCTCGAGTTGCTTTTGCTGTTGATCCTGCAAAGCAAACAACCAGCTTTCATGTGCTCAAAGGAAACTAGTATATAAATGTTCAATTTAGGCATGGTAAAATCTTAGAAAGCATTCTTTTGAGCCAAAGCTGCTGTCTTCCGACAAAACAAACCAAACTCTTTGAGATACATAAAGCAAAATGAACTAAACTTGATGTAAAGACGGGCTACATTGATCAGTCAGAATCTGAAAACTAGAAACTTTTGAAGATATCCGATTCATTTCTGCATGATTATCACCAAGTTCCATGTTCAGGTGAGGATTACTACAATAGAGCGTGTGAGGCCCTTCATCATTTAGCAAGTGATACTAATAAAGCAGCCCAACTCCAAAATCTTAATTCAAAACACTCTTTCAAGAGCTCTTGATCAATTCCTTGGATTGCTTGGTATATCTGGAGTTAAAGAATAATATAGAGAGAGTAAAAAACGAAAATTGGGGTGAGAGAGGCTCGAACTCTCGACCTCAGGATCACTCAGTAGCTTTCAAGAGCTCTTGATCAATTCCTTGGATTGCTTGGTATATCTGGAGTTAAAGAATAATATAGAGAGAGTAAAAAACGAAAATTGGGGTGAGAGAGGCTCGAACTCTCGACCTCAGGATCACTCAGTAGCTATGAGACCTACGCGCTAGCCAACTGCGTCACCACCCCTTTTGATATTATCTCTTAACAATGTGTTTATACCGAACCTATACACAATTTATCGGCTAGTGCTACTGAGATCGTCGCAACTTGAGCATGACGTATGAGTTTTGTCAGAAACATTTCACATCAGATCATCATCAAGAGTTCTCTATTAGAGGGAAAACTTGAATTTCGAAACAAGTGTAAACTACAAACCCAAAACAATGATGACAATACAGCAACTAAACCACATTGAGTAATCCATATTCGGTGTTCTTCCTCTCTTGGTTCTTGTGTGTTTGCATTATGTCTGGTTTATTGAAAGAGTATATTTTTGGATGTTGATGGCTCCTCTGCTTTATTAACTTTCTGTTCATTAGGTGCTTGCTTGCTACTAGTTCTCTCAAACAGCTTTCCGTTTTTGGCAATCGTTAGGATTAGCTCGAGTTGCTTTCGCTGTTGATCCTGCAAAGCAAACAACCAGCTTTCAAAGGAAACTAGTATGGACATGTTCAATTCAGGCATGGTACTTAAAAAGCATATTTCTACATATTTTGATTTAAGTAATAGGGAGACGGAACAGAAATAGAGATATACCTGCATAGCAAGCAGAACCTTCTGAATTTCCTCAAGCTCTTTTTCTAGAATCTCTTGTTGTGCAGCTATTACTCTTGTGGCCTCGGAATTTTTTTGAGCCAAAGCTGCAGTCTTCCGACAAAACAAACCAAACTCTTTGAGATACATAAATCAAAATGAACTAAACTTGATCAGTTAGAATCTGGAAACTAGAAACTTTTGAAGATATCCGATTCATTTCTGCATGATTATCACCAAGTTGCATGTTCAGGTGAGGAATACTACAATAGAGCGTGTGAAGGCCCTTCATCATTTAGCAAGTGATACTAATAAAGCAGCCCAACTCCAAAATCTTAATTCAAAAACACTCTTTCAAGAGCTCTTGATCAATTCCCAAAAATCCCCACTTGTTCCTGTCTGATGAACCAAAAGCTTCGAGAAAATGCTTTACCTCGGAAATGGGTTCCTTAAGAGCTTTTCGGGTGACCCGAAACCGGATCCCCAATTTCTCCAGATGCCTGGAAAGAAGCCTAACAATGGTGGTCGAGGTTTTTAAATCCTCTTCAAGTTTCTCCAACCTTGGAATCAAATTCGTCCCCTCACCCTCTCTTCTTCCTTTGCAAATCCTCATCCACTGCCGTCGTCTAAGCCACGAACCAGACGCGACCGAACCCAACAATCCGACGAAACCCAATGACAAAACCTTTTTCCCAATTTCACCAACCACCGCGTAATTCACCGCGAGAACCACCGAAATCACGGCGGAAGATAAAATACAAAGCGCCTCCGCGAAAGAAATAAAGCTTCCCAAATCGAAACCGTCGGAGCCAGCGTCTTCAAGGTCGGTAGAAGAGGAGCTCTCCTCGTATGATCCGATAGAAGACGCATGAGCTCGACAATCTCGCACGATCTTCAAATTGGACCGCTCTGATGTGACGTGGCGGATGAGGATAGGCTGAGGGAACGATCTACAATCCCGGCGAAAAGGCCGAACGGAGGCGACGGCGAAGCAGAGGTTGCTCCTGCTGATGCGAATAGGAGTCGAGCCGGAGAAGAAAGTGTATCGAGAAGGAAGCGATAAGGACATTATTGTCTTTTCGGATCTGCAACAAGTGACTGACTGAAACTCGAGTCGCTGCAAGAAATGGCTAATTGGCTATGACTCCACGCGGCGCATTATATCAAAGTCTTAAGATGCGCCGCACAAAATGGAGTTCAACTTCATTCTTGTCTTATGGTCAACAGAGTCAAAACACTTTCATTTCACTCGGTATAGATTCAAAGGCGTGATTTTCGATGATTAATGATGTAAAAAACGGGGTGATGATCATAGACTATAAGCCGTATCCTAAATGTCTTCATATGATTCATTTCAAATGATATGAAACTTATAATACCAGTCAAGATTCGAAATGTTTACGCGATAAGTTCTAAAAACAAGAAAGCAAGTCATATAGAAAGCTCAACAAAGGATGGATATAGCCCATAATACGAATCCGCTCTATGTTTAAACGATGACGGTTTTTATTGGTATGGCATGTAACGCATTGGCCTTCTGAACCTAGGAGCTTTCCTGCATAAAGATTACGAAAAATGTCTTCGTGTAAGAAGAGAAGTAAGCTGTGACCCAATATATGTCTTGGTGTTAAACGAACTTACCCATATCCATATGGAGAATACATATACGGAGGCATGAAAGGTCTGCGGAATCGATAGCCCATGTACGGATTGAATCGTCTACCACGGTACTGTTTCAATCCAGGAACGTTTGTTCTCTTAGGCAAGACCTAAAAAATTTTGAAGCCAGATGAGAAGACAATGGGATCATTGGTAAAAGTGTTTGATTTAGTGGTTATCCTAAGAAAGAAACTTTTGTGTACCTTTAATTGACGACCATGCAACTCTGATTCATTCAGTTGTAGAGCCTCTTGTATAGCTTCGACTTCCACAAACTCGACATAAGCAAATCCCTTTGGCTGCCCAAACTTGTCTGTCAGAATTGTCACCCGATGAACAGTGCCACATGATTGGAAATATTGCTGCACCTCTTCAGGTGTACACGCGTAATCAACCTGCACAGTGAAATATGCGGTTATAGTATACAACAAACAAGCATAACTCATGGAATGTTTCACTGAGAACACAGAGAGCAATCCATCAAATTAATAAGTTCATCGAAACAAGAACACCAAGCAAAGACGTTACTCTTTGACCAATCTTCGTTAAACACCACCCCTGCCTTTCTTTCTTTTCATATATTGCAAAAATAAACAAGAACATCAAGCAAAGCAGAGTGGAAAACTAGTATATTTGAGCAGCCATTAAGACGAAAAGATCCCTTACGCTGTGTACCAAGCACACACTTTAAGATAATCTTTATATTTTGTTAGCATCAAACAGCAGCCTCTCACCAAATCTCTGCAGATAGCAGCTATGCGTCTTGACTGGAAAGCGTCCAGCATCTTGATTCAGCTCTTCAAAGGCTATCTCCTTGAGGAAGGATTGCAAAATACTCCACTCAAATATTTTCTCCTCCCCAGATTTCCTTTTCTTCTCAAAGACATGACCTATTCCCTTTTCTAAATTTTTTTTTGCTCTAAAACGTATTCACTTTTTTTTGTATATTTTTTTCTTTTTATTTTTCTTTTGCATTTTTTTTTATATATTTTTTTTAATCATGTTCCACAAGAGAACAGAGCAGATCTTATCAAACGAATAAAAATAAAATGTAGAGACCCCACAAAACCTAGCTGACAACCAGAGCTACTAAGAACTTCAGCTATGAGAACAATCCTGCGATTGTAGTGAGAAAAGTTATAAGAAAAGCAAAACTCAGTAAAAAAGAAAGAAAAAAAAAATACAGCATCCTAAAATTTGAACAGACAAATTTTAGAACATATAAGGTGTTCTTTTATATCCGAAGTCTCAGGTTCCTCAGTAATATGAAGACTCCATCTCCTTTATAATTCCCTCAAGAATCTAAGTTTTAAGATATATTCTACACTCTCATCACCAAGTTCTACTATTCAACATTTTCGTCTAATGAGTGGTCACTGAACAAAAATCCAGTGCAAGTCATAGCAATAAAGATGTGATGTTACACTAAAAGTAATAGTTTACTACTGATATATCCAACCACTACATTTGATAGCATGACATGTAGAGAATACAACAGAACGAGAACATAATCATTTTGTAGACTCACAGATCTAAGTTCTAAGTTTAAAAGAGCTAGTCATCTCCGCACGATTCAAAGTCTAGGGGAATGCACACTAAGTCAGTAAGAGGTAAAAACTATTAAATCAACCAGAAGCTACGATGGTTCAAAGAAGAATAAAGAGAAAACAAAAACCAAGAAGCAGACACATAAGCATTCTTACATTGCCAACAAAAACCGATCGAGCATCCACCTCTTCCTTGCCTGCTTGATTTGCTGCTATAGTAGCAGGATCTGCAATAAAAATTCGACAAAAAATGAAGTGAAGAAGCAAAACAGCTGACTTCAAAAAACTTAATTCGCAGTTTCTGAAATCCAAAGGTAGATCCAAACACCAAGTAACAATCAGAAAAACCTAGAAAATTACGGGAAGTACATGGAAAATGAAATCAAAGAACGGAATTATAGAAAACATAAGGAAAACGAAATCAAAGAGACGAAAACCTTGGGCTCCCATTTCCTTCTCGACCTTAGCCTGCATCTCACGCAGAGCAGCAGCCTCGTCCTCCATCTCCTTCAATCGTTTCTTCATCTCATCCAACTCCTAGTTTTACAGTACCAAAAATTACACCAATCAAACAGGTATACACGCGATCACAATTCAATCGAGCATCAACCGATTCCGGATACATTATGATGAACGGTACAGTAAGAGAGAAGAGTAGCACACCTTAACGGCATCATCATCGGCGGCAGCCATGTCCATATCCGGATTAGGAGCCTCCATATCACCATCCATCTCTCCGACGTCGGGAATTTCTCCCCCGTAAACCTCGTGCTCCTCTTCCTCCATCGTCACGACGTTTGTTTTTTTTTTGGCTAAAAAACACTTAGGGCAGTATTTGCCGATTTGGATAGCGACACGTAATCATCGGATCCGGGCCATTTATCATGGACTAATGGGCCTCAGGGCAAAATGTGAAGAGGGCAAACCTTTTCATTAATTTCGATTCGACCCTCGTACTATTAGAAATTACCTTAGCGATGACATCATCACCCAAAACATCCGCCTGACAGAAAGATAATTGTCGATCTGTCAAAATCTCACCGCTAAGATTTGAACCGTCAGAATCTAACGATGAATATCTGAACACGTCACCAATAATAATAAAAATATTGACCAATAGTTGACAACGACGACACCAAAATACGACCGTATCAGATCTCCGCGTTTAATAAAACTTGAAAAGCTCCCTTTTCGGTAAAGCCTCACTCACGCTTCCATTGTTGAAAGTTGAAATATAGCGAGAGGTTGAAGATGGCGAGTGGGGGAGGATACGGAGACCCGTCGCAGAAGATTGACTACGTGTTCAAAGTGGTTCTGATCGGCGATTCGGCGGTTGGGAAATCGCAGATACTGGCTCGATATGCGAGGAACGAATTCAGTTTGGATTCAAAGGCTACCATCGGTGTCGAGTTCCAAACTCGGACGCTCGTTATCGATCACAAGAGTGTTAAGGCTCAGATCTGGGATACCGCCGGCCAAGAACGGTAATCTCCGACTTGGATCGCTTTTGGTTTGCTTGAAGTTAGATCTCATAATGTTTCTCTGGATTTCGAATTCTGGTAAATTCTGTCGATCTGTATACACAAATAGATAGATAGTAGCTCAGTCTCGGATCCTATGAATTGGACTTCAAATGATGTATAGACTAGACTCCATAGTTCATGTGAATAAATAGAAAGTTTTCTCTTTACTCACTAATAAAATTGCTTTTTATACATTTCGCTGTAGTTTTGATTTTCAGACCTTAAGCAGCGCCATTGCCAATAATCAATAACCTAAAACTCTGGAATAATCAATCTAGTTAGCACCGTAGAATATTCCTAATCCCCACATTTCATAAGCTTTGCATGTAGGTACATGTATATGGCTTCTTTTACAGAGTCTCTTTGTATATTTGTGACTTTGGTGGAACAGATACAGAGCGGTAACAAGTGCCTATTACCGAGGAGCGGTTGGGGCGATGTTGGTTTATGACGTAACCAGACGCCAAACGTTTGATCATATCCCAAGATGGCTAGAGGAGTTGCGTGCTCATGCGGACAAGAATATCGTGATAATCCTTATTGGGAACAAATCAGATCTTGAAGATCAACGGGCTATTCCAACCGAAGATGCTAAAGAATTTGCAGAGAAGGAAGGTTTATTCTTCTTGGAGACATCTGCATTTAACGCAACCAATGTTGAGAGCGCTTTCTCGACGGTTCTGACCGAAATCTTCAACATTGTGAACAAGAAAAGTCTTGCTGTGAGTGAAGAACAAGATAACGGTAATCCTGGGTCGCTTGCTGGTAAGAAGATTGATATTGTTCCAGGTCCTGGTCAGGTGATACCAACAAAGAGTAACATGTGTTGTAACTCTTAGATTTAACCAATTCAATTCTTAAATTTACATGACATATATATAGATATTCTTAAGATTTTGGTTTGCATGTTTCTCCTATCCAGAGTCGTGTTTATTGGCTGGTTGCTTCATTAGCAGCTTCTATGGGGTTTTGTGGGATACATTCACCTGTTCTGTATCAATACGCCCATTTATAGTCAGCTTGATTATACTCATCATCTATTTATTCCTCGAGATTATCAAATCTGAAACATTTGGTTTGTGGCTTAATTTGGTCGGATAGTGGACCCGGTTTTGAGCGAATGTCCTATATATATAACTAGGATTCAATTCAACCAATGCTAATTTTTGTTTAAAAAGTGTTTTGAAATTTTTAAAAAATTGTTTTTATCTGAATTTTAAAATATGTTTAACTAATGATTATAGATATAACTGTAAACTCGGATTAACATTTCTACTTAATCCATTTTATAATAAATTAAAATATTATTTGGGCTAACTCACAAAAATCTATAACATTGAAAACATCACTCTAATATGACTATGATTTTTGTGGTCGATCAACAAACTCTTTAAAAAATTAATAAAATATTTTATAATAATTATATTGAAAATTTTGAATATAGTTTTACGTTGAATATGTATGGATTAATTATTCTTTAATAATATCATAATAATTAAGAAACTAAATAATAAATAATCTTTTTAATGAGAAATAAATATTTTCATATTCTCATCAATAATTTTAAAATACAATTAAATCATTTTCTATTTCAATTATTTTTTCTTATTTGTAATAACATTTCATATAATAACTTACAAAACAAAATTTATTTTCAAAAATGTCTTTTTAAATAATATTTTCATTCCATTTCATTCAATTCAAAGTAAATTTTTTAATTTCCGAAAATTATTTATGAATACTTTGTTCCACATCATTTAATCCAAAAATACAAACCACAAAAGTACAAAATGAAATTGAAACTCATGTCCAAAAACGACGCATTTTGCAATTGAAGGAGTTGGAATGTAAATTGAAAAACTAAATAATATTTAACAAATCGTCCTTCCTTCCGCCTTCTTCCCACGATTTTCTTTTTCTTCTCCGTCCCAAGTAGTTCGCTGTGCGCCGCGTCCTCTAACTCTCTCCTTAAATCCCTCTCAAGCAAGCTTCTGCGGTTTTCGCATCCCTCGTCTTGTTTCGCTTCTAAACGTAAGTTTTCTTCCATTTCTGTGTCGATCTCAAAGTATGTCGAATTAAGCATAAAGTACGTTTTGTTCCTAAATTTCTGGATTGCTGATCTGATCTGAAACTGTGATTTTGCCTTTTTTATTCCCATATGAGGACTATTCCTTGTCCAAATTTGTGCCTTTTTGCGGAGTTGACAATTTTTGCATTGCCGCTTTCGATTAGTAATTCAGTTCCTTTATGTTTCCTCATGCAGTGGGTTTTCGATTTGAATGAAGAAATGAAATGAGTTGATTTGGTTTTAGATCATTTTGCTGGAGAGTGGAGAGTGGAGAGAGGAGAGAGAGAGAGAGAGATCCAATGGCTGGGGCAGCAGAATTTGTTGAGGCTGATAATGCAGAGGCAATAATCACCAGGATCGAAACCAAATCGAGGAAGATTGAAAGCTTACTCAAACAGTATTTACCTTGGAGTTAAACCCCCTCAAGTTCCGTTTTTTTTCTCTTTCTCAAATGACCTTTAATAGTTACTTGGTTTGTGCAGGTTCAAACATGTCGAAGCTCTGAAAACGGCTCTTGAAGGTTCACCTCCAAAAACTCGCGATGAACGTTGCAAGGTCTTTGTTTTCTCTGCATTACTTATCTCTCTAATGTCTTGTTCATGACCAAAATATGCTGTGATTTGTTTATAAAAACTGGTTGCTTTCAATATGTGGAATTGCAGTCGGCTAATTGGATAGTTGTGCACAGAGCTATAATGGTGATAAAGGATATTGACGGAATGCTGAATGTTCTTGATGTTGAGTATTACGATATTCTCATGAAGTAAGTCCCTCGCCTCTAATATAGGTCGTTTCTTTTCTAGATTGTATTGGAGATGGATAGGCTTGAGCAAATGATATAACATGGTTAGAATCTGTTTATGCAATCTTTTGCAAATGGGTTGGTTTGTATGAATGGGAAGCTCTGTTCATTGGAATGTGCTTGTGAAGGGAATGCTACTTTTGCTATTAGGCCATTTAGATTAGCTTCATGAGGAAGTGTTAAATCTTTTGTTTGCTTGAATGGTGTGGAACAGGTACTTGTACAGAGGCCTTTCTACTGGGGACCGACCCACATGCGATCAGTGTTTGAAGATTCACGAGAAGCTGACAGAGAGAGCTGGTCTCGGTTGCATTCTTCGTTGTCTTACCGACACTATCAACACCGTTTGATCCACGATTGTATTATTGCCACCATTGTATTACTTCGAAGGCACGAATTGTTGGTTGATGATATATGGCATTGAAAGTATGTCTCAGTTTCAAAGCATTTTAGAAACCGGAAACCGAAGATCAATTTCAATAACCATGGAGAATCTAAACTATCTCGTATTGAATTATATCTCATAACCAGGAAATTTAGAATCTACCGGTGACACAAGATCGAACCAGAGACATACTGGTCCAGCTAGTCCCCGGAAAAGCGAATAATCATGTTCTGCTTCTTCCATTGTCGCATTCACGAGATCTCTCACATCACAACACAAGTAACTCGCGAATGCTTTTGCTCTCTCTTCGTATACAACATCTCCAGTTAAACGATAAAGCGATAAGAAAGCATAGGCATTACCGGCAACTCCATCGGCTAAACCTACCTTTTTCACCAAACCACTCTTCCACACTACTTCTCCTGCTTCAATGGCTGCTTCGCGAAAATCCCTTTCCTTTGGAAACACCTGAGATGCTTTAGCCAAACTAATCGCCATGCCGGTAGCTCCATGAGCCCATTGGACAAGCTTATCTCTCGGATTCCCTTCGCTGCACGGGTAATTTCCGCTGTTCGGAAACCTATTACGCATCATGTACCTCAACGTCCCTTGTACATCCTTCACATCCTCTTCCGTCAACGGAAAATGTAACAACACGTGCAAGATTCCAGCCAATCCATTAGCCGCACCCCAAAACCGCGTCCCGTGAAATCAATAAACCACAAACAAAAAGAAAGATAAATTTCCACTCTTAACATTCTTGGAATAAATGAACTCGAGAGTGTTAACAACGCTTGTCAATTAAATTGCCTGTATAACAAAGGGCAAGCTTCATTATCTGCGGCTCCAACTCGTCCACCGGATAATATGGCTGCGATAAGAGATGGTCAGGAACAGTGCCTTCACCGAGATATCGGTTTAGGAACAAAGCAGCCCAAAGGAAACCCGCTCTTCCATAGAGAAGGTCATATGACATCCCAAATCCTCCTTCCTCTGGTCCTGCTGGTAACTCTCTCTCTTGTGCTAGCTGTTTGTAAGAAAAGCAAATTTAAATTTTCACAATAAGAAAACATATGGTTTCTTGCATTAGTTTTAATTAAACAAAAATGGGTTTATCACATAAGAATTTTAGATCAATATTAGTCTATATAATAACAGATCATTTGTATCACACTGATAATCTGATATTATTAATTATCACATTATTTGATCTAGCGATTAAGGTTAATTATTGTCACGTGGGATCAGAATACTTGAACTACTTTTGTCTGAATTTGGTGAAACTAAAAGAAACGTGAAGTAGTTAGGATCAAAGAGATCGGAACCTCAAGAAAAAGACCGAGGAAGAGGTCACGCTTTGACTGGTCCCCTCTGTAATTGGCTACGATTGCACCAAGCGCATAAACTCCTCCTCTTCCACATAAAAACGTCACGTGCCTACTCATGAACATAATAAATCCAATAATTTGATACAAGTGTAGATATTATTCCACAAATTGCGTACTCACGTTTAATTCATGATTTTGTTATAGTCAATAATTGGTTCAAAAGTAACGTTTCTGTCGTAATACTCAATCCAACTATTCAAATTTTTTATTTTCAGGACATTTCCCAAACTGGTAGATAACTATTTTATTTTTTATCGAAGATGGATCTATGAGATGTTAGTCGGCTGGCGAAGATATTTTCACCTGGTTGTGGCACGTGCAACGTTTGCACACGTGTCGATTATCTCGGTGCAAGTTAGCAGATCCTGATGGTTCCCCGTGATCTCGTACGACTTCAAGCAAGTGAAAGCTGTGCCGAGTAAGCCTGTGTACACAGTCGGATCTAACACCAGACTCGGACCCGGAACACCGCCTCTCCACGTGTCCTCCACAGCCTATACAAAGATCGACCGATAAATATACATGAACATGAGCCACGGACGGATATGGACTTACGTTAGCCAGACGTCTGGGGCGTGTCACGTTTTTATCTTACGCACCTGGTCCTTGAGTAACGTTGCTGCTCTAAGAAAAGTTTCCGTCGAGAGAGAAATTGTCGGAGCCGTTGGTTCGGAGGAGGATCGTAGAAGCAAATGGTCAAGCGCGCCGTTCTCTACTGTCTCACCGCCGTTGTCATCGTCGCCGCATCTCCGTTGCTCCGCCACAAACTCCACCGCCGACGACGACATAGCTCTCTCTCTCTCTGTCTTTCTCTTTCTATCTCTGTCTTTCTTTTTTCCACTCTCGATCTTGAGATATCTTTAAGAAAGAGAATCAAATACAAACGCTGATATATAATACAACGGGCGCTATTTGTATAGCTTATGTTATTTTATTGCCAACATTAGTATTGTATTTCTTAAGATAAAACATGGATGAGCCCAAATATTTAATTATACATGTCATGATCGACAAGTATCCAATTATACATTTATAATGGGAAAATAATATAATTAATTGATATGGATAGATAGTTGTTAAATTATACATTTATAACCGAATTATGTTTTGTAATTATCTTGTTCAATCCACTTTTTAGTTTGGTTTTGTTGGTTATATAAAAGGCGAATGAAATTAAATATTATTGAGTTTGGTTTGTTACATTTTATTGGGTATAATTTTGTACTAACATATATCAAATTTGAATCAATTAATTCGTATGATTTCAGGTCAGTTTAATCAGGTCGACCGTTTCTAATTATCGTTTTCGTAACTTAAATCATCTTGGAAAACAATGTAAAAGGCGATGGTGGGACTTGACGGTTTAGGATTCTAGTTGCATGACATTAGTGATACACGTGAACCGCTAGACGAGTGTTTACGTGTCGAGATCTTGTCGGCTCTATTATATTGCCGTTGGATCTTGCCTAAATCAGTAAATCGGTGCTATACGGTCGATCCATTTAAAAAAAAAAAATCTTAAAATAGTGCAGAGATTTGATTGAGAATCCCAGAGACTCAGACTAGAAAAAGATTTAAAAAACTAATCGAATATGTAGCTCTTTGATAAACTGTTGGATAAATTATGGGTGGGAATGGTTGTACAAATTATCCGAATATCTGTGGGTTGAATATAATATTTCTCGCAAAGTAGATAAAAAAAAAAATAATTATATTTGTTCTATTAAAAATTAGACAAATTTAAAGAAAACTACTCGATTTAACTATTTTCTATTCATAGTTTTTTTGTTTTTGTTACCGGTAAGTGGTAACTGTTTACATCCTAAATTTTGATTTCATAGGTAAGATTAAAAGTGGAAAGTGGGAACACCGAACACGTATGGAGATGATTCTTGTCAACCACGTGTGCAAACATTTTGGGTTATACTCCCTCTATTTCATAATAACTATAATTTTGATATTTTGTACACAAATTAATAAAATATATTAAAAATTCATTTATACATTTTAAATATATAATAACTCTTGGAATTTTTCATTAAAACTGAGGTTAAATTAAATATTTTGTACCAAAATTTATATTTAAAATTAACGTTTACCCTAAAAGAAAAATAAAAAACATTTATTAAATGGAATTTAGCGGACATTAATCACTAGATCAGCTGACTTGGAAACTCGTGAATAAAGTCACCATTTAAAGCTAAACGATAAACCCTCTGTCTAATTAGAATACACATTAAATTAAAGTGCAACCGATATTCTTTTTCTACTAATCAAACAACAAATTTAACTCGGACGAGAAACCATAACCCCAAAAAAAAAAAAAACCTAGAGTTGTTATGTATTTATCAGGTTTAAAGAGAGTCGGTCATAATTTGTTTTTGCTTTTAATCAACACTCTTAATTTTAATGCATATTTTGATTATCTTACAAGATTTAATGGTAATGGTTGGCTTTAAAACCTTGTTACTCATGTATCTATACATCGCACGGCCCATATTTGTCTGATCAAATGATCTCTAGTGTAGGTGTAGGTGTGGCCAGGCCCAGTTTCTGACTATCTCAATTGTGCAGTCTACCCCCAGGGGCCTAACTTGTTGAACTTAATTTTCTTGGATTAAATCAATAATAGAAGACATAAAAATGAGAAACTCTGTTAATTTTCATTTTTCTTTTCGAAAATGCGCAGCATGATCTCATTACTTCGTGTGCCTGCGCAAGAATCAAGCATTTTCATAGAAACAAAAATTAAAAAAAAATAACCAAAACGTCAAAATTATATTATCAGAGTATTAAATAAATACATTATTTGATCGTAACTCCTGTTTTAAAAAGCGGGTGTTTAGCTGTCTACAGGGCCGGCTCAATAAATACCGGGTCCCAAAAAAAAAATTTGGGGTTTTTTTTTTTTTGCCCTATCCCTTTGAATTTTTTTTTTTTTTTGGGTCCAAAAAAAAAAAATCATACATGGCCTCCGGGCGATCGCACCTGTTATCCCTCCCGTTGAGTTGGCATTGACCGCCACCTAGGCGGCCAGACACCTTAGAGATTAGTGTCTAGGCGGCGGAGCTAGGCGTTGACCGGATTAATCCGATTTTGACTTTATTAATCCGATTTTTGGCCACTTTTTCTGTTTTTTTTTTTTGAAATTATGAAAAAAACTTAAAATTTTAAAGTTGATGTGTTATAGGATAGTTAAGTTTAAATTTTAACTTTAAATTATGAAAAACTTTATATTTTTATGATAGTTAAGTTGTCTATTTATAAAAAAGGAGTAGAGACGAGGAAAAAAAAAGTTGTTGATTTGAGACTTTTTCACCAAACAAAAAAAACTCAATTTTAAAACTTGTTGGACCAATTCAAAAGCCTATTAAAATTCAATTTACTCACGTGCATTCAATTAATAGCATATCATTGTTTTTGTTGAGATTTCTAAATTAGCCCAAAATAATATATTTCACCAATTTGCTATATATTATTTATAAAATTACATATTTTCATATAATAATGTATATTTGATATCATATATTTAATTTTTAATATAAATTAAATAAAATAATATTAAAAATTAGTCTCCAATTAATCCTCAATTTTTGAGTTAGGCGTTAGGCCTAACCCAACCGTCCGACTAACGCCTAGCGCAATTTTGAACATGGATCGTAAAGCACAAGGTTCAGGTTGTCTACATCGAAAAAAAGAGTTGCAGAAAGATAAAACAATTTCTTATTTCGTTGTTGGAACTATTTAATGTGTTAATATACTATTAACTGGAAATTATTTTATTACTAATCGGACTAATTCTTCTCAAAACTGAGCGTGGAAGCTGTTTCTTTTAACCGAATCGAATCGAATCGAATCGAACCGAACCGAACCGAACCGAACCGAACCGAACCGAATCGAACCGAAATCGAACGAAAGAAAAGAGAAGGAAAGTGAAACGAACACGAAAAAGGAACAGAGGGACCTTCTCTGTCAACTGGCGCGTTGCTCTCACGCGCACGTACATCAAAGACGAGTCGAGCGATCTCGCCGATACCTTTGAAGCTCGATTGTTAACGTTTTTCCTTAATCGAGAGAGATGTGGGTTTTCTATCTGATCTCGTTGCCTCTAACCCTAGGATTAGTTGTCTTCACGCTCCGATACTTTGCCGGACCGGAGATCCCTCGCTACGTTCTTATTACCGTCGGATACACCTGGTTCTGCTCCGTCTCCGTTATCATCCTCGCTCCTGCCGACATTTGGACGGTAACATGTGTTTTTGACTTTTGTTTACATACTCTGCGATTGCGTTTTCGTGTTGGAGGAGTCGGAATAATGGGAATCGGATCGACTTGGCCGTCACGAGCTCAAAAGTTTGTATCTCGGTGAATGGGAAACCTGTAGGAGTCGTCTTGCTTGATTTGGAAGTGCAATCGTGGGTTATAATTGAATGCCTCTCAGTTTCATAGGCTTGATTGAATACGTCTTATTGCATTTGTAAGACCCATATTGAAGAAATTGGTATCTAATATCCAAACAGATTAGATTGAAAGACCCACTAAAAGCATCAAGTCTAGTTGAGTTGGGAGTCAACAATGGTAGCTAGATTTTGGTTGCTATTGTTTGGTTTCGATTTTAAACGAAACTATGAGATTAGGGAATCATTTGAAATGGGATGAGATTAGTGAATCATTTGAAATGGGTTACTTCATTCGTGTCTCTTCTCTTCTGCAGACACTATCTCTGCCACCTAATCATCCTGAGAATGGGGCCATTTCCTTCTTGTGGAGTTGGTCATACTGGAGTACGTTTCTGCTCACCTGGTATGGAATTGTCCAATCCTTCAGTGTCTTTGCTCTCACACGTGTCTTTCCCCCAATACTTGCAAATCAGTATAATGTGTCCTTCCTTTGATCAAATGCAAACCATATTTCGTTTCAAAACATTACCTAAGTTTATATGACAGGATGTGTCCTATTTATGATCAAAGAAACTTATCTATATGTCTGAATCATTGGAAGTTTGCCTTTGATATGGCTGTTATCTTTCGGATGTGAGTTTGTTTTGGTTGGCAGTATCTAAGCCGCACTCCTAACGATCCATCTACATTGTTTTGTAGCTAATAGGTGTACATTACCTCATATATTAAACTATGTTACCTCTAAGCAGGGCTGTGGTGCCCCTTATTCAGGGTTTCGAAGATGCTGGAGACTTTACCGTGTCAGAGAGATTGAAGACTAGCGTGCATGTCAACTTAGTTTTTTATCTAGTACTGGGATTCATTGGTCTTCTCGGTCTTATCCTTCTCATCATGATGCACAGGAACTGGTAAATTGCCCCTTCATGAGAGAATATGCTTCTTATAAATTGGCTTCATATCTCCCATCTTATCATTACCTCTTCTCTTAGAAAATGCATGATATCACTGCCAAGTGTTGTAAATCAACCTCTCATCATCTAGCAATATATGACAGATTCGGTTTAGAAAATCTTTCTTATTTGTCCTGGAGTGGAAGTTACATTCGTTCCTGGACTATCTGACTGAGGCGTTCTTGTATGTTAACAGGAAAGGAAGCATTCTGGGTTATGCTATGGCATGCTCAAATACTTTTGGGCTGGTCACTGGTGCATTTCTCCTTGGCTTTGGCTTGAGCGAAATTCCTAAGACCCTCTGGAGGAATGCAGATTGGACCACCCGCCAAAAAGTTCTCTCGCACAAAATTGCCAAAATTGCTGTGAAACTTGATAATGCCCATCAAGAACTTTCAAATGCAATTGTAGTAAGTATTATTCGAGTTAAACAACTTTGTATACTCATCTGCTCAGATATGCCCTCTCTGCTTCAAACTTGATTAAGAAATTCATGTATATCACCTTAGATCATGACTTCCTCATTGGTGCTATTCAAAATCTATGGAAATATTCCATTTAGCAGACTTGTATCCAAATAGTTTCTCTTCACGTGATTAAGTACCTTAAGATTATAGCATTCCAAATAAGTAAAAATTGCGCTCCTTAAAGAAACCATGACACATGCTGTTTGCTTGTCAGACTGTTTATTACTTCATAACATTTGCCGTGATAGGTTGCTCAAGCGACTTCTACTCAAATGTCCAAGCGTGATCCTATGAGACCATACATGAATGTTATAGATGCTATGCTGGCTAAAATGGTAACCTCCTATTCTTATATTGTGAACATACGGTGGCAGTTCTCCAATTTTAATGATGATTCTCTATACCAGTTCAGGGAAGACCCATCGTTTAAGCCTCAAGGTGGTCAATTGGGTGAAAACGATATGGACTATGATACAGATGAGAAATCGATGGCAACGTTAAGGCGGCACCTTCGAAATGCTAAGGATGAATATTATAGATATAAAAGGTACGGAGAGCTTTTTATTGGCCCTGTCTTAACTGTAGGAGGAAACCCGTTCCATTTTGTAGACTAGGTTACTGCTGCATTATTTAGAAATCTGTAGTCATAAGTCACTATGGCTGTTTGCAGTGAATATCTGACATATGTTACGGAGGCCCTTGTTCTTGAAGACTCAATGAAGAACTATGAACGTCGTGATTCAACTGGATGGTCAGCTTATCTGTCTTTTCATCTCTCATATAAAATATATAATTCTCTCTTCCGTTAATATCAAACAAGTTTATGATGCCCTTCACCTTAAATATCTTTGTTGCACCATTTTTCAGGAAATATGTTTCGAGCTTCAGAGCCAGCCGAAGCGGAAAATTGGGGAATCTTCTTGATACATTGGGTAAACTCTTTAAATATTTTTGTACTCATTCCCTTTTTGAACCTGCTGAACGTGTTACTGAAGTAGAAACATTCATAACTATGAAAAAGAAAGAAAAAAAAGAATGAAAACGTCCTCGAATAGAGTTGCTGATTGGATTATTCATCGGTTGAAAAATCTGGCATGACAATACTCTTGCACATTGTTGCTATCGGCAGAATTTATGTGGAGGTGTATATTGAAGAAACAGATTCAGAAGGTGTTGGCAATAGTCACGGGGATTATGTCAGCTGCAATTCTCTTAGCTGAGGCAACTCTCCTTCTTAGTAAGCTGGACTTGTCCCTCTTCTCAATCCTTATAAGCTCTGTCAGATCCGATGAACTGCTAGTGCAGGTACGTTGTACTTTACATTTTGGTTCGATTCTCGCTTATATGGAGTGGCGTGATCTCTTGTTTCCCTAATACTAGCTAATTGTTTTTACTTGCTCTTAAAACCTGATCATGTTGCTTTTAGGCATTTGCGTTTGTGCCTTTGGTGTATATGTGCATCTGTACATACTATTCACTCTTCAAAATTGGGATGCTGATGATTTATTCCTTGACTCCTCGACAAACAAGTTCTGTTAATCTACTAATGATTTGCTCGTAAGTGATAATTTATCCTCGTTTTTAAAAAAGATAAAAAAACAAAACAAAAGATGCTTATAAATGGTTTATATGTATCTCTTTAGGATGATTGCTCGATATGCGCCGCCAATATCCTACAATTTTATCAATCTCATTCAACTTCATTCCGAGACTATATTTGAGAAGGTATACTTTTATCTCTCCCTTTGCGCATTTCTTGGTCTTAGAAGTGTTAAGGAGTCATGTTATAACTGGGTTTCTTTACGGAATTTTTCATTTGGTTCTGCAGAAAATGGGTAGAATCGATGACGCTGTCCCGGTCTTTGGACAACGGTTCAATGAAATCTATCCTCTCATAATGGTTATCTACACACTGCTAGTTGCAAGCAATTTCTTTGATCGCATATTTAATTACTTTGGTAGCTGGAAAAGATTTAAATTTCAAACAGAGACCGACGATATGGATGGCTTTGATCCCTCGGGGTTAATGATTTTGAAGAAAGGTACCAAAAAAAAACATATTTATCTTTTTCTACATTGAGCGTTGATTGATAACTCGTGCTTTTATCTAATTCGTCTTCCCCTTTTTATAAACGTTAAGAACGAACGTGGCTTGAAGAAGGACAAAAAGTCGGCGAGCATGTTCTTCCATTAGCAAGGAACTTCAACGATGTTGACATTGAACCAGGAAGCAACTTCTCTGTAAGTTAGTGTCAATTTGAACGATTCTGACCCTGTTTCAAAGCCTGATATTTGATATTTTTGGCAGGAAAATTCTTCAGTTGAAATGAAGATGTCGTCGAGCTATGACATAGATACAATAAAAGGAGGTTCATCGAAAGACGATATTTCCCGTAAATACGGATCAGCAAGAGAAGCAATCACTAACAAATATGCAGCCATTAGAGAACAACAGAACAGACACTCGCCATCTCCTGTCACAAAGCCAGAGAAGATGGCTTCAGCTAAAGTGTCCTTGCTCGAAACAGACAGCTCGGGTCCAAGTAACGGTGAAGGATCTGGAGAGCCATCTTCTCGTTTGGCTTCCACATGGCGAAACATGAAACTAGGAATCCAGAGTTTTAAGGACAATGTAGCCACAAAGAAGTTTCTTCCACTAAGACAAGGCTCAGAAACAACAACAATAACCAGCACAAGCACAAGAGTGGTGACTTCATCAATGCCACAGTCTCTAGATGAGATATTCCAGAGACTAAAAAACCGGTCAGTAGAACACGGACACTACCTCGATGATGATGATGAAGTTGACTATGAAGATGATGTTCATAGGTAAATTAAAAATGATAAAAGACTGATGTAAAGCTGGGTGGGAGAAATCAAAGCAAGCACTTGATTTTTTCACCTTAGTATAGAAGAAGAATTACAAGACTGTGATGAAAAAAAATGCGCTAATTTGAATGTTACTAATTTCATAACGGAACATTTGGAGTTGGAGGGGCCCATTTTTGTGTTGTAGGTTTTATATGTTTACAGTTATTAAATGCTTTAGTGAATGTAACTATATATAGTTTTGATTATTTGATAGATTTTATGTTTGAATGTTTTCTGCTTTTAATTTAGAATGTGTTGACTATTTCAAGAGATGAGCCGAGAGGTGGTTTGCAAAAATATGAAATAAATACTTTAAGACATTTGGAAAAAAGTCGATCTAGCCTAGATCGAATTCCATTTCCGACGAGTGAAAACGGGTGCAAGATAGCATTCATTACTTTTTTACAGATTTATCGCAAAAGGAACTCGGATCTCAGTTAGATCAACTTTTTCCAAATGTCATCAAGTAGCAGAACAAATATTATTGTCTTTAGACGATTGTATATCTGGATGGAATTCTCTCAATCGTCTATCAGGTGCCACTCCTCTCCATATAACCCGTTTGCGAGACAGTAATCCACAACACATAATGGTAATCTAAGCTCGTTAACTTCTTGTTGATTTGTGTGAGGAGTGTTGTTTTCCCACTCGTACAAACCAACAATGCCGACACCATCATCGTTGAGGTGCTCCATGCCCTTTCGAAAATTCGAGAACTGATTCTCGACCAACTTAAAAAAGTGTAGAGGTATACGGTCCACTTATGGATTGTAAATTTGCAGCAGCATTTATGAGGGTTTCGATCTCTATCAGTTTCAGAGAGACTTTTATTATAGAGATAGTTCCGTCGGAAATTACTAATTGATTGGTCAAATATCAGGAAATTTCATAGCCTTACGTATCTTTGGTCAAATTTCAATTTGTGAGAAATCGTAATAAGAAAAACTAATCTGTATTGTCATATATCAGAAACCCCTATCATTATTTTCCTCCATTTGATTTTTTTTTTTTTAATCTGTAACTGTACACATCAAAACTAAAATTTCAGGAATCTAAATTTAATAAACTCTTTGCCGTGACGTAACCAATCCTCCGGCGTCGGCTCCACCGCCTTTCCCTTTGAGATGAAGCAGCTTCGTCCAAAAGCCAGTCTTCTTCGCCGTCGTGGATTTCAATTTCTCGGTCGTCGTCTTCTTCTTCTTCTTCGAATCCCTAACGATATACGGATCCCTTGGAATATGAGCCATAGATCTGCTCTTCTTCAATCCCCCACCTAAAGCTTCAATCAGATTACCACTCAAGGCTTCTCTGACAGCGAACGACATCGACATCGAACCTGCTCTCCGGTGCCACGACGGAGAAGACGAAACGGTGGAAGATGAGGAAGAAGACCGGTCAGATCGGTTTATGACGTAATACGAAGTCGTATTGGGTAACCGAGAGAGCTTATCCCTTAAACAAGATGGGCATACTCCTCTGTTACCTTGGTGGCTGTGTTTTCTGCATTCCATTCTTTTTACCACTTTGATTTACTCTCTCTCTCTCTGGAGAGGTCTATATATATATATATATACACACGCATGCGCACGTGCGTACCTACGTGTGTATTGTTGCCACGTGTGCTTCAACGTCGGTATAAGTATAACCAAAGAAAGTTCATTAAGGTTTCGCTATAGTGTGACAGGGCATTTTCGCAGAAGGACCACTTTTACATTTTTCTTTTTACGAAAAAATGATTGGTTTTTTGCTTTTGATGAATTAAAGGATATACTTATGAAAATTATTATTCTTACCCTCAAAAAAATTAAACTTTCTGTTTTCTGTATCATCACTGAAAATGTTAGGCAACCATCCTACAATAGATTGCTATATTTTTAGTTGATTATCTAAATTTAAGAAAGAATGTCATCTAAATTGGGATTTAGTTCATTATTTAAAATTTTGGATTTACTTACCTTTTGTTTTATATTGATTTCTTAATTTTGATAAAATGTTAATTATTTTAATTTGTAATTTACTATCTTTTAAAAAAAAAATAAGTTTTATTTAAATTGTTTTAAAATAAATTTACAGGCATATTTTTTTTTGGCAATTTCATTTAAATGAAAAAAAAAATAACCGGAATGTCCATAGATTTTGCTGCAGTTAGTTAAGGAAGATCATAGAACGGGACCAACGGGTGATGTAAGTGACAAGTGACAAGTGACAGGCGCGTGACACTAATAAAACTCAAATTTCTGGTTCCACACTTCACGCAATTCACAATGTAGACGCGAAGAAGAGGGTCAACAAAAGAAACGCCATATCGATGGACGGTTGTGATTTAAACAAACATGGCTCTGGGACCCATTTGTTAGGTATCATCTGACGGTGACCCGTGGCCTGTCGACTCGGTCTCGGACTCGCTTGTGACGCGTAACCAAAAAACCCACTCGTGCGCATTCGACTCTCTTTGTTGTTTTAAATCATTTTTTCTCACATTCGTTTAATTTGATTTATTATTTACGCATTTTTATACTATTTCTGTGTATTTTATTTGTTTCTTGAAGAATGGTGCGCCGTAAACTTCAATTTCATGCGCACGTGAGAATGTAGTCAAAAAGGATGACCATTGTTTATGGGAAAATGAAATATTGAGGAAAACAAAATTCTAGAAGTTTGTACGGTTCATGATCGTGGATTTATACAGAGTAGATCCTCTTGTTACTAACTACAGTACGGAAAACAATACTTATTCCATGAACCTTCTTGAACATTAAATTATCGTTTTTTTTATTTTATTAACAATCTCTAAGGTATGTTCTATGGATCTCGTGGTAATTTCGACGAAACAACAAAAATCAATACAACTTCGGTTAAGGAGATTCACCTTTTACGTTAATGTTTATTTCCGTTTATACATTTTTCAAGTTTGTGTTTTGTTATAAATATCAAAATTCTTGGTTTTGTATATGCTTTTTAAAACATTATATCGCGTCTTGGTTAAGAATACATTTTTGTTTGTTTAGTGCTTAAGAATACACTTGCATTAAGAAAATATAAAATTGTATAATAGATTGGGTGAGGTATGATGATATATATATATACGGAACGAGTATAACTTCATTCGTCTTGTGATAGTAATGGGCATAGAAATTGTAGTATGAAACTCTATCTAAATCAAAACACAAGAAAACATGGCTTAAAAGCAAGTTGGGTTTTTGGTTAACTAGAAGCCCATTTAGCCCAACAAAACAATGAATCAAAATAATGTCATGGGGTGAGAGAGGCTCGAACTCTCGACCTCAGGATCACTCAGTAGCTATGAGACCTACGCGCTAGCCAACTGCGCCACCACCCCGTGTTGTTGGTTTTCAGGGACACAGTTATTTATACCTAAATTTAAATGTAAACGGGAACAATTACACAACTGTAGATGTTTGTTATTTATGATCTCATTCGTTAACAGCACTTAATTTTGACTTTTGTTTTCTTTTCTCTTTTTTTCCTTAACCATTTCCGATTAAATTTTTCTATTGATTAACGGAAATTAAGATGTTACAACCTACCACCTATTTATAAAATATATATAAAGAAGTCTTGGTGAACCATGACTCAATAGAAGAAAACAATTGAAACCAGAGATCTATAAGAAATTTTGGGCAAACCAGATAGTAAACATTGTGGTTGAGGTGAATGAGCAATCCATAAAGAAGACAATCTGTTTGGTCTACATGCTTTAGAATCGAATTTTGACTTTCATGGGTTAGTTATTGCATTCGTCAAAAATGAACCAGCTTGCTATGTTAGATCACACTTTCAAACATAGCAAGCTGGTGGAAAAAAATTGAGTAATAGAAACGACTATTCAAAAACAAATTTGCATAGCAAAGCAAACTTTCATAGTATTTTTTACGTAACCGATATTATTGAAAGTTACTAACATTCGATTTCAGCTTTGCAAACAATTTATCATGGGAATAGTCATTATAATTTACTGGATATATATATATATTTTTTGATTAATATGAGGTAATCCAAAACTTGCTAGACACCCGATTTATCTCCATATGCCAGAGGAAACCATGTTAAATCCACTGTGGCCAAAGTGACTCGAATCCAGGTGGGAGAATCCCACATAGATATTTTTTACCACTGTACCAAAGCAACTTGATTAATTTACTGGATATTTCTATTGATGAAACCTATATATCAATTCTCACCAAAAGTTTTTTTTTTGGTTTTCTGGATTATTTTCGAGCTTCATATAGAAGCTGCATATTCCAAAATTACTTTTGGATTTCGGTTTGACATCCAATCATACAAAAAAATTGTTGGTAAATGCAATTTGAGCCGATCCGGAATGAAATGAGCGAGCCGGTGGTTCGATCAAGAACCAAATTGGATGTCGTCTTACGCGTGTGAGTGAGTGAGTCACAGTCTCTTTATTAACTCCGAGGCGTATGGAAAGGGCGAAGAGTCAAAATTGGCTGACGAGTAAAATGAAGGGATGAATGTGGGTCCTACTTCGTGACAGGGACAAAAGCCGAACTTGTTTTCTTTGTGGACCTCAACTATTGCTAATTATAAACAAAATTACATTTGTTTCAAACATTTTCTTAAACGACTATGTTTTGGCAAAAAGAAAAATTATAGTAAAACACTACCTTTTTATATATATAAATATCACATATCGTTTAACATTATTTTTAGAGTTTTGGTTATAGATACCGCCTTCTTGATTTTTTTTTTTAAATGAGGTTTTTTAATATTTCTAATATATGATATTATCCGCCTTCTTTATATTGAATGCACAAATATAAGAATTTCTTCGAAATGTTTGTAAAGTTGTAATGTTCAGACAACAAAAAATTGGTCGTTTTATCATCCAAATTAATTTATTTTTGACGATTCTCAAATCCAAATCGAAAAGAGTAACTACGGCTATATCATCAACTTAGTCGGGTGATAAATTTAACTGGAACTTCCGTTTTTTTCGCAAATTGAATTTCCCGCTGCCCTTGGTTAAGAGTTTTATCCGATATACTGTATATTTTAATTATAAAATAAAGATGTGGATACAGCATATATCCTACGGGTATGCACATGCATGGTTGGGAACTTGGGCATAGCATCAAGTTGGCATTACACAGAATTCTCGACCAAAATCATAATCTGTCCATCTACTTATTTATTACTACAGTAGTATATGAGTATTATTTTTAACAGGCGTTTATATTTCTTTACAAAAATCGTGCACCAATACCATAACTTTTCGGTTTATTTATTGGATTAGATACTTTTAATCAAAAGAAAAAGGCGAGTTTATATGCTTCGCCGTTGATTGTCATTAAGAAAATCTATACTATCTATTTGCTGGACTAGTATAACTTGGAACTCACAAGCACAAGAGCAAATCTCAGTTTTAATAGTTAATTTATTATATTTAATTAATTACTTGATTTTTATTTATTACGAAAACAGAAGCATCGCACTGAGCTCAAAATATACAATATACATAAGACACAAATCAAAAATATGCCTAGGTCAAGATAATAATTGCATATCAACAGGGTCGGATCTAAAAATTTGAGGATTTGAAAAAAAAACAAAAATGAGGTTCACTAATTCATTTTATACAAAAAAAAATTCAAATATAAGAGTCGGAGAAAAAATAAAAAGGGAAGCGTGGTCTTTAAAAAAAATGGAAGTATGATTTTAAAAAAAAAAGGAAGCATGATCAAAGATTTTGTTTTTTAGTTTTATAAAAAAAAATTATTGATATATTCTATAAGGGTCTGTTAAAAATGGGAGCCAAGACAAATGTTTCATTGGGCTTTACCCAAATCCAACCCTGCATATCAATAATCAAATAGTAGTAGATTAATAGTTCTCATTTGTTGAATTGAAGAGTTACCATGTTGGATTACGCCAGTAATCGATTCCTTTTAAGCATATATTTATCCAACCACTTTTATTTTACGGATCAAAATGATATTATACTTTAGAATTATTAAAAAAATCTGGTGTGTTGGCTATCAAACGGCGACACTCAGCATTGAAAGATTATAAAAAGAAAATTGTGTATCAAAGTTTAACACTTTGAAGAAATAATATTATTAATAATCACAATTTGTAATAGTGGTGATGTTTATTTAACTTTATAATATTTAGGCCGTATCCATAGATATCCCTAGGAGTACGCGTCCAAAAGGATAATTTTTCTGCTCGTGAGACAGTCGATCGAATATTATATGTTATGGTGTTTGGACTTGATTTGGGATTATGATAATGGTTTTGTCATATGACTCGAGATTAAAGTCAGCTTTACGTGAGTCCATATAGTTTTTTTTTTCTTTGGTAAAATGTTAAATAACTATTTATCGGTTAACTCAGGAATGATGATCTACTCGCGCTGCGTTTAATTAAATGGTGAAAAAAATATTATAGATCTACGATACAATTCGAATCCGGCCATCTACAGACTTTATTTATTTATTTTACTTTGCCATGCATCTACAGACTTTCACTGTTGGATTCCTTAAAGTGGTAGAATAGCTAGTGTTGACAGCAAGCTTCGATCTAAGATATATACTCCTTTACCAAAAAATTAAAATTATATTTTGGTGTCATATCATTAAATTAGTTTGAACTTCATTTGAAGTGAATGAGGACACGTAGTTTACAATAATGAAACAATATCATACTACAATGTGAATACAAATTGTAAATAACTAATATAGTTATGCATGCATGCATTTTTGTAACTTCAATTAAAACTAGATAAATAAATAGATGTATAGGGGAAAATAAATGCTATTAAGAAAAAACAACGAAAGTGGGAGAATAAACAAATATGCCTAAAAATCTATCAGCGTTGCTTAGACAGAGTGGAGCATGTCACCCCAACCCCAAGTGTTAGCTAATGATCGATTATTCCCTTATAATATAATTTATTAGTAATTATCATACAGCCAATTATAGTTAATATTCATAATTATTCCATTTTCTTTTTATGATTATAGTCATATAGTGCGTTTATTTTGGGTTAAAAAAATAAATGATAGTGCAAGTCGACGTGAACAACTTTGTTTGTTTTTAGGGATTGATACTCCTTCCTATATTATTAATACTAATCCCATTTGAGTTTATTAAATGATCTGATTTTTAGTTTATAATTATATATATTTTAAGCTTACAAAAAATTATAAATAATTTTAATCCCAAAAAGGTTATATATTATTCTTTCCGTTCGGTAATAAGTGATGTTTTAATTTTTTTTCTTTTTCAAATAAGTGATGTTTTCACAAATTAATGCAAAAATAAATACTCTTTCCTTTTTTTTATGTCTTTTTAGAGTTGGTTTTTTTAAAAAAATTAAATGTCATTTTCAGTTTTCAATGTAACTTTTGCAGAAAATACATATTATAACCTCAAGTTAAAATAGAGATTGATAATTAAAACTGTACATACATTAAATTTGTGAGGGTATAATAGACAAATTAATAGATTTTTTAATTTGTGTGATCAACTCTAAAACGACATATAAAAAAACAGAGAGAGTAGTTTTTTATTATTATTTTTGACCCTTTGTATTTTGCAGATTATTTTTTTATTGGTTAAATTATGTTTAAATGTACAATAAATAATATTTTTAGTACTAAAAAATAAAAATTAAATGAATCCTTAATATGTGTGTAAAAACTTTAAACATCACTTATATAAGAATAAAAAAATAAAATAAAATTCTTATGGAGTAAAAATTATAGTAATTACACTTAAAATTATTTTTCTCAAGTCACCAAATCTCTACTTAAATAAATAAACACTTTTAGGTTTATTTAAATTTTTGGATATTTTAATTAAATTGTTTAAAATACATAGAAACAAAGTATCCTTGTCATATTATGTTATTTAGTGTCACGTTAGTTAACAAACTTGTTTGTTAATTATTTATATATTTTGTATTAGTTATTAGTTATAGTTCTACCGAATTATGTAGATATCGCTTAAAACAATACAGACTAATCTTGTTCTTACCCAAAAATTATCTTTCTTGTTGTCGCCAACACCGTTTTCACTTCCTCTAACAAAGGAGTTTCGCTACTCTTTTTATACTGTAAAGATTTTACAAAACAGTTATTCTCTTTTTTTTGGGTCATCTGATTTTTATATATGGAAGCAAAATGGATTACAAGCACATACAAATACCCGAAGAACTTAAAAACATCTTTCATGCTCTTATTCTTACACTGAGCCACCTCTATAATATGTGGGGCTTTATAAAAAATCGTGGTTCTAAAGTAAACACTTGTAGGATCACAAAAACCATCAGGTAGAGGATCTAACTCTCTCATTCTCAAACAACTCATTAAACCATGATGGGTGACTTGAACCTACGTACGATTGTAACCCAATGTCTTGAGTAAGGCTTCTTGAGTAAGGCTTTGAAGCTACATACAAAACAGTTATTCTCTATTGTAAACTTTTGTAATCGAGCTAGTTTTTGAATAAACTTTTTTTTGTTTGACCAGAAAACAGCTTTTTTGACGGCGGTAAATGATGAGATATATACACGTGCATATATAACCATTACCGCGGGAAAAAAATTACTATTAAAAGAAGATGAAAAGAAAAGAGAGGAATCTGAGAGATATACGTGTGATATAAACGGTGACGCGACGGCGTTAAAGTGACGTGTTCGATGTAAAATGGGTCCCACACCACATGCCTCTCCACCAATGTCTTTGTCGGAAAGGGAGAGCGCAAAAGTCTCATGGGGTCTACTGGCTTATAGGCGGGCCCTACCACAGCCTTTGGGGTTTTGGCCTTCTCTAAATCCGACATTTTCTTGGTTCGGTAAGAGAAGATCTCCTGCAAATACAACACGTGTACGGCTGACACGTCTTGAAATTCGGTGATCAGGATACGGATCGCCGCATGGAGATAAATCCTTACAAAAAAACAACTATTTTTCTGAAACTCGTTGAACAGAATCCCATGTGCATCTCTCCACTACGTCTTGTCTGAATTTTATTTTTCATTCTTTTTATCTGCTATTTTACCAAATTTTTAATAATTCTTACAAATTCTTACTTATCAATTTCAACTATATAAAATACTTTTGAAAATTCAGAAAACATCGTCGAACAAGACTGATAGATGAGTGAAAATACAAACTCAGCCACACGAATTGAGGACTAAAACCATGACTCCTGGTTACTAGTTAACGGTTCCACTTATAAATAAATAAAAGTTGATTGTATCACTTAGTCCTGGGTTTAATGTCCATAACCGAAGTTTATATCCAAACCCGAACCGAATAAACTGAACCATATACTACTTCGGTTGTAGTGATATAATCGATCGAGTTTTGATCTCAGGTTATTTCGGGTGTGGGTTTGGTTAAAACTAGATAACCGAACCATATACACACATATATACTATAGTAGGGCATATACACTTTGTCGATTGAGCTATTTCGGTTGTAGTGATATAACCGATCGGGTTTTGATCTCATGTTACTTCGGATTTGGGTTCGGTTTGGTTAAAACCAGATAACCGAACAATAACCGAACAATAACCGAACCATATACACACGTATATACTATAGTAGGTAGTTCTGTTGGAAAAAACCGAACCAAAACCGAATCCATTGATATTTCGGTTACACTCGGATTTTACATACACTTAAGAAACCGAACTGAACCCGAACACATTCGAACCGAACCCGAATATTAATAATATTTGAATGGACCCTAGACCTCTACACCCGAATAACCGAACAACCAAATAAATCGAACCGAATTCGAATGGACATCCGAACGCCCAGGGTTAGTATCACTATTAAAATTTGTTGTAATATTCGAAAAAATGAATTATTGATCCATAATTAGTTTTACAGCTTGGGATTAAACGTTAAACCGAAATAATTTATGCATTCTCAAGTGTGGTTAATATCATAATTCTAGGTGTAAAGTAGTGAAAATTTGACCAGTGATCCAATATCTTCACAATTACGAATTTTGTTACCAGCTATCAAAGATGTACGTCCATAGGAAAGATCGGCGGGTGGAATCTATATTTGGATTAAAAAATAAAAAATATTCGGGCTTTTTAATTTTGAAGCAAAAAGGGAAATTAAGAAGAAGAAAAAAGCTTTTAGGTAACAAAAGGAGAAAAAGGAACGGCTAGAAACAAACACGGATATTTAGGGAGATCCAATTAGGTGGCTCGGCTTTTCATGTTGTATCTCCATGTCCTTACTCATAATTTTTCAAAAGAGGATGAAAAAGGAAAATTATGCGTGATTTGAATGATTCGAATGTTGAACCTTGTTAGTTGTTTGTTACGAATCCATTTACAAACAAGGCGCTATTTTTTTCTTTCAATAATTACTTTAATCAAAAGTTGTAAATACTGACCGAAAACAATAAATTAATCCACGAAACAGATTAATATGTCGAAACTGTTACCACCAGACTCACCACCTAAATAATGATACGTTTACAAATTTTAGTAACACAATGCTAAAACTATAGTTAACCTTAAACTAAAACGTATTCAATATGAATGTATTGTCCACAAACGTAACTCAGCAATAAACTAATGCTCTATATAATGAAACAAACCAAATAAAAGAGTTTGACCTATTCTAAATATATATTTTTTTGGTTAAAGACCTGTTCTAAATATTGGTAACTATATATAGTCTATATTTACGTTTGATTTGATATTTTTTTTGTAAAGTCGTTATATTAGCTGGTTTATGAATCTTATAAATCCGACATGTCAAGTTTAAACAACTCTTATTAGCAAAAAAAAAAAAAAAAAGTCTAAACAACTTTTAATCTTGAAAATATCAGTTCTTATTAGCGACTGTATCATGTCGACTTCCAAACCAATGAAGACAGATTTCTGTAAAAGCCTATTATAAATTTGCAAGACTGTAAAAATCTTTTGTGTTGTGAATCATTAACGGACGACGAGAAAAACAAAAGAGGATAGTCGTAACTTCGTGTGCTCAGAATCTCTAAGACCATATCTAATGTATTATTATTTTTTTTACTATAAAATAGAGTAACGTTAAAATAGAGTTGAGTTTTACTCCAATATATTACTCTATTTTTCACTCTAAAAATAAATATTCTATGGTATATTTTATTTATATTTTATTATAAATATCATTTATTTGTAAAAAATTACAATTTAACCCCACTTATTTTTTTTTAAAAAAACTTCCATAAATTATGATTTTATTTAAAATAAACATTTATTACATACGAAAAATTACATTACATCATATAAAAATAATAAAATATATAGGACTTTGGTTTAAGTAATTTTCGGTATTTGTTATGTTATTTATGTTTAATTTTTCTATACTTGTTATATTGCTTATCTTTAGTTTCAACATTTTTTTTGTATTTTTGTATTTTAAGAAAATTATTGATGTCTTAAAAATGTTGATTTTAAAATATATACAAATAATCTATATAATAATTTGGTGGTGATAATTATTTTCTGTAATTTAAGTTTTAACATTTTTTTAGTGCAAAACAAATTGTCAAATTGTGATATTGGAGAAAAAATTACTCTACAAATTATCTCAAATAATATGAACACATCACAATATGATTTAACTTTAAAAAATATTATAATAAAGTAATTTAAATGTAAAATTGATTTTTTGTATTTAAATATTATAATTATTATTTGTTTCAATTATAATTACAAAGATATAAAAATTAAAGGACCATTTTATAAATAAAAAAGTTCAACTTTAAAATAGAGTGAGAAATAGAGTTACTCTATTTTAGAGTGAGAAATAAAATGAAGTTGAAAAGAATTTTACTTTAAAAATAAAGTTTAGAATGAAAAATACATTAAGATTAAAGATGCCCTAAAAGCCTTTGGAACATAAAGATATTATTATCATTACATTTAACTACGCAATTATTCAAAGTGATATAATAGTATAAACGTCGAAAAAAGGATTTCAACTTCACATAAATTTTATTTCAGACTTTTCTTGTCCTCTCTCTTTAACCATGCTAGGATTACGGCCGCACGTGCGGTTTCATGATCTCTTGATTTTTAATCTCTCGCTTCATTTCCCCCCCCTTCTCAACTAAGACCCCAACATTTTGGGTAATTCAATTTTCCAACACCATATCCATTCGGCAATATTTCCACAAATGCCCCTCAATGTTTTCCTAAGTTTTCAGTTTTATCCTCAATATTGTCTTTCGCTTTACGAGTTCCACTGACCGGAGCAATACCACTGCTCATTGTCCGCAAACAACTTGCAAGCTTCCTCTCCACTAAAAAGATCTTCATGCTCTTCCATCTTCACAAATTGGCTAAAACATCCCATCGTCGACATTTCAACCGCCGTGGCCGCCGCCGCTTCAGCCGTTGTGGGACTATACTCTTCGTTCAAAACCGCGCTTGAGTCGCTACTATCGGCAGGATCTTCTCTGAAGCTTTCGGTACGTGGGAAAATGCTAAACATCTCGTATCCGAGCTCCGATGTCGGAGCTTCCGTAGGAATATTTGGCGGCGGAGGACGGTGGCTTAGCTCTAAGACTTCCTTATTAGCCAACACCGTCTGATTCTCTACCGCGTCCACCCTTTTTACAATGCCGTTTTCTTCTATCGACGTGTTACCACCATTGCTTCCGCCGGTCCCTTCAACGTTGAGTTTTGCTCTTAGCTCTTTAATCTGCAGAAATGTAATATTCAAATCATAAGTTATCTCTAAACTTATTATATAATTTAATTACTCTTATTCCAAATTGTGTAGTTAACTAACAATTATGAAATTTTGAGTTCATTATCAAGTTGTCATCAACGTTAAAAAAAACTCGAAATGTATTCAAGTTTTTTTTCCCCGTTTATGTTTGTGTAAAAATAAGCTAGTCTTTACGTACATTTTTTATAAAAAAAACGATATTGTAATGTCTTATTCGTTCGTTTCTTTTATTAACCGAGCAACTGACGTGTTTAGTTTAAATTACGTTTAACCTGCGTTTTTTGGGTGCCTAAAACGTTTATTCACACCAAAAAGAAGACGTTTAATTTTTTAAAAATATACCTCTGCAAGGAGGGAATCATTATCACGTTGAAGCGAGTCGCGGCTGCGTTTAAGTGCGTCGAAGTTTGACTTGAGAACGCCGTAATCACGTTCGAGCTGCTTTGTCTTCCATCGAGCACGGCGGTTCTGAAACCAGATCGCCACTTGGCGCGGTTGCAGCTCAAGCTCTTGAGCGAGCTTCACTTTCCTCTCCGGCTCTAACTTGTTATCAATCTCGAAATTCTTCTCTAACGCTTTCACTTGCTCTACACTCAACCGCCGCTTTTTCTCCGCTGCCGCCGTATACGACGCGTGTCCGACGCCGATGTCCTCTAGACTTCCATCATCTTCTAGACCGTCGAACATCGGCGAGTAGTCGCCGGCGCCGGAATAGAGAAAGCTGGTGGTTGTTGGTCTTGGATTTATTTGTTTGTCTGATCAAATCATTAATGATTAAAAAAAAAAGTATATATATCTTTACTTTAACCGATCTGAACAAATATGGAATATTTATGAAGTCATGAATGATTGCATTACATTTCAAAACCTTGTCAGGATAATGTCTCGATAATATGAATTGTCAGAAAAACACATCTTTACCAATTTTTAAATACCAAATTAATACACGGCGTGTTTGTATCTCTAGCTAATTCTGCAATTTCATTAGTATGTAATCACTAATCAACATCAAGATATGCAGAATTGCAATTTCAAAACTTTTACTTAATAAGATCGACCATTAAAGCAGATATATATAACTAACAGGATTATTCAAAGAAATTAAGTATATATATATATATATTACAATAAGAGTCTTTTTACCTGTTGCAGAGTGGCAAATTGGTAAGAAACCGGATAAGGAATCGGAGCTTCCACGTGATCTCTTCATCTTGTTTGGTCGGAGCTATGTAGATAGAGAACTAATTTAAGAAGTGAAAAAGGAATTAAGTTTTATGTTTAATGGTTAAATCAAGGCCTAGATCGTTTGAGTAGTACGATCAGGATCTATCTACGACCAATACGTGTAGTAGTATAGCTCGAAGATACGATCCTCTCTCTTCTTTTCTCCAAATAATGATCTTTGCTCTGTGACTAAAATTATACATCCAAGATGGAAACAGAGAATTGATCAGAGGTAACTAATTACCCGGCCAGAAAGATTCATCTAATACCCTCACAGGAAAAAAATAAACTTTAAATCATCAAAATTTCTCGAGAAAATATAAGCGAAAGGGAGATTTCACAGTCGTATATTCTTTGTTTTCCCGAGAAAATCTGAATATAAAACAGAGAGGAAAAGAGTAGAGAGAGAGAGAGATGGGCTCACAATCCCTCTCCGGGTTTTAAATAAGACGACAGCTTAACCCTAGGGAAAGTGTTGGAGATATCTTGAGTTATTTCAAGAATTTCGTGGGGGATTTTTTTATAATAATATAATCTAAATTAAATGCAAAAATCAACTTACTATGGTTAGTGTTGGACACCGGCTGTAGCCGGTTTATTCACGAGAGTCTGATCCAGGATCTTGATGAGTCCATGGTTGTTGTTTTTTTTGCTCGATCGGCTACTTTTGAGCCGGCATCGATTTTTACATACAGTATCTAGCTTCTACTTTATACTAACTTTCATCGTTTTGTGAAAAATTATTAAAAACATAAATTTCGGTTAGTAATATACTGTGAAATGACAAAATCGTGAAAACTACAAAATTTGAAACATACACTAACAAAATTTTAACTTAATTGAGAAATCATATTGTATTATATATTAGCGTAAGAGATTATAGGATGGTCCAAATGGACTCTCTAAAGTATAGTTTATATTTTCCAATTAAAATGTCATAATCAATCGTAGTATTAATACATTGGACCAACCATTCATTTGAATACAATATAGACATGGGTCATGAGTGTTATATACAGCAGATACACGTAAATAAGTATTATATCTATATATATAATAATTGAATAAAAGTCGGTCCAGTAGTTGGCCATGCAAATTGATTTGCTTTTAAACCCACAAGATTTTAAATCAGTGTCAACGTGGGTCAGCATTTTTATTAATTTACATTGTGAATAACAAACACAATTTATATATAGCGTGTCATTCATATTCGTAAATTTATCTATTTCTGTTGTCATTTATTTAGATGACATATTGTGGAGAGTCGAGCTTGAATTCGAGTGTAGGAGAGTCGAGCTTGAATTCGAGTGTAGGTATTTATATGAGACTCGATCTTCTCAAACTGTCAAACTATTTTCTTATATTATATAACTCCTTGTGAATTAATTGGAAAGAGAAATTTGTTTATTGTATTAATAAGAGGTAATTTACAACTCTTAACACTGTTTTTAATATGTGTATATTATGTCAAAATAACACTTTTTATAAAATATATGAAATATTAGTTTAGAAAAAATAAAAAATTTAATCTAATAATTTATGATAGTGATACGTCGTTTCGATATCCAAAATTACGGTAGAATGTGTTAATTGTATATGAAAAAATAAATCGAAATTTGTAAAACAAAGTTAACATTCAATGACAATGTATAGTGGCTGTGAAAGTGAAAAAAAAAACTATTTTATTGAACAATACATGAAAATTTAATTATGATTTACAATTATGTGTGTTTTCAAGTTGTTATTTTTTGAAATAAACGATTTTAATAATATACACATGTCCTATTAATTTATTGATCCAATGGTTTATTTTTTACTAAAAAATCAGTTTAATTTTCTATACAATTTCTAATTTTGCAACTAATTTAGATGTTTTTGATGGGGAGTTCTATAGAATTGGAGGCTACCAAACTTTTTGATCCTGAATATCTGAATAGGGCAAACCACTCCATTGATATAAAAGAAAAAATTGGAACTGATCGATCTCTTTCTCGAGGGATTAAGTGGAATGGAATTGACTGGGTGGTAATTAATTTTGTAGTAATATGCAAATTGTATATTGTGGATTTTTGTTTTGTTTTTAGCAGTCAGATATTACTGGTTAAGACGTAGTTGTAGTTTGGAAAATATCAATTAATAACTCTAGTATTTTAAGGTCTAGTTTATTTGGTAAGTGTTTATGATTAAAGTCCCATCATATTTAACGTTAGTGGGATGTAAAAAAGTTGTATGTATATATATACATCAATAGATTAATAGTTGTACACAACATGATGTATTTTAGTGTAATTTAATAGTATCATATTATTGGAAGAGTATGTCGTGTACAAAGGATGTTCACAAGCTGCAAAAATATTTTAAAAATCGGGTAATGGGAAAGGCGACAGAGCTTTGATGAGATAGCTGTCTGTCTCTGTAATGATTTTGCCTATTTACTACCAAATGTATTATTTTAGTAGTTTAAATTTATCTACGTATTTTAGTAATATATAGGAAAAAAGGATCGTTCAACATAGTTTTTTTTAGTAACTTTATGGATAACGGATTTATTGGTAATTATAAAATTAGTGAAAATGATTAAAACAAAAAAACGGTATCGAAAATAATATTTTTAGTTTTTTCTTAAACTGGTATCGTTTATCATATTTTTTTTTACTGGCTGTAAAAAAAAAACCAATATTTCTTACTTCTTTTAACTATGTAAGTAAATATTTATCGTTTTTACGTTAAAGTTTTTTACTACTTTATATTACCAATCGTATTTAACATAATAATTTTATATATTTTTCGATTATAATTTTTCTAATCATAATTTAAATTCCATCACTTTGTAATTCTACAAGATTGTTAAGACTGTTTGTTTTACATTCTACACCTTTTTGTTATTGTTTAGCATCTTTTTTATTTGTTCCTTAAGAACAAAAAGATTATGCAAATATGTATATATCTGAAAATAGGTTTTTCTCTTGCAAGTGCTTCAGAATCGAACAATCAAACAATTGGTTTAAAAAATACCGAAGCAAAAGAAAAATCATAAAGGTAAGGTGGGAAAAAAAGGAAAAAAAGGTTCTTGAAGTTGAGACTTTTTGTTAATGTGTAAAGCTTAGTTCTTTGTATAGTGACATACTAACATGATGATTTCGTATGTATCCATCTAAAATCTTAAAACGGAAAAGCCTAAGGTAAAAGAGGCTTGGTGTTTCTTTAAATTAAGAATTATATAATCTTATATATGGAATTGGTTTGGTTGATGAGCTGGTTATCCTATGAAAGCAACTAATTCCACTAGATTCTTGATGCTTTTTGTTGTTGTTGGTCTTCTAGAAGCCTAGAACAATGATCATGACATGAATGATCGATTACATAATTTTAGGATAACCAAAAGTATGAAATATACCGTCTGTCCCCTCAGATAAAAACTGTACCAAATACCTTTATTCGTTGCCTTTAAACTTCTACCAAATTTTTTTTTTTTGGTTTTAAACTTCTACTTCTACCAAATAATAATATACTAGAATTTAATCCACGCTAATTATAGCGCATAATACATTTTTTAAAAAAAATTGTTTTTATATAAATTCTACAATATAACTAACTAATGATTATAGATAAAGTTGTCAATTTGTAATAATTTATCTATTTAACCCGTTTTGCAGTGAACTAAAATATTATTCGGGCTAACCCGCAAAATCTTATAATCTTGAAAACATAACTCTAATATGCACCGTTAAATGACTCTAATTTTTGTGGTTAGTGTACGAACTCTTAAAAACAATAGCTTTCTTGTGTCTAACTTTTTATATAATTAGTAAAATATTTTTTAACTTTTGTTTTGATATATATTCAAATAAAATATAATAAATTATAGTGAAAGATATAGCAAGATTTTGAATATATTTTTTGTTTTTGAATATATATATGAATTGATTATTATTTTAAAATATATAGTATTAAAAATAATTAAAAAATTAAATAATAAATAACTTCTTTAATGCAAAATATATATTATCCATATTCTAATCAATAATTTTTAAAAACTATCATATCATTTCATATTTTAATTATTTTTTGTTATTTGTAATGGTATTTCATGTAATAACTTACAAATACAAAACAAAGTTTATTTTTTAAAATATCTTCTTAAATAATATTATATTATAGAAATTGTATTAAAATATATGATATAGAAAATTTGTAAGTGGGGCGTTTAATCGCAGAAAGAGTCGACCTTTCTCTACCGATTTTACTGCTAATTATTCTCAAACCATCTCATCCGCGTCCGGTTAACCTGGTCTAAGTTTAAAAGGCCCATTTCATTGCCTGAAAATAAGGCCCATCTTTTGAACATTATTGGGCTTAAACTTAGCTCTTGCATAATCAATACAGAAGTATGAACTTTGAAATACAACTAACTTTGTTTCCGCTTAATTTCTCTTAAAAGTTTTACTTTACCTCTTATAAATAAAATAAAAAATAAATACATTAAAACAGTAATAATTAAATTTTTTTTTTTTGAATTGAATATATAAAACGACATTATTTATAAAACCAAAGGAGTATATGATATGAAATATCCCAATTATTATAAAGAATCATCGCTGAGGCATTATTTTGTTTTCTATCAAAACAAACGATTGACACTTTTGATATGATTCTTCTTTTTCTCCAATTTTCTTATCCATAGTGAGCTAACCTTATTAGATTGTATACAAAAAAACGTTGATGAATGGACATATGGATCTAATTATAAGCCTATATAAACTTGTTTACATATGGGTACTTACTTATTTGTGTACATACATATATTGCATACACAAGAGATTATTTATAGAAAATAAAATTTCAAAGTTAGTTTAAATGTAAATAAAGTTCAATTTTCCTTGTGAATTCTTCTAACGACTTCATGCACTGCATTTGCGACTTCATTAACTGTAGTCGTTAATTGACAATCTTCCTCTACCTAATCCAGAAAACCAATTATTTAAACATAATTAGATATATTCACTAAGCATATAATAATTGTTTCTTCTAAACAATAAACCTAAATATAGTACATGTTAACTAACAAACTCTATTATCATTATTATTAAATTTTCTCCAAAAGAAAAAAGAGAGGTAGAAAGTGTTGACCCAAAAAAGAAAGGGGAAGAACGTGAAGAGAGACATGTCTTTGGAAGTTGTGAGGTTGAGATGAAGAGTACATAAACCTAAAGAGTGAAACTCCTTGATAATATTGAAGAGCAATTTTGGTCTTGTCTTTGTTAAAACTTTAATGCTGGCATGTCTTTCCACCATCGTAATATCCACGTCAGCAACTGCCGCTAGTCGCTTGTAGTCGTGGTAGTGGTGGCTCGAGGAGGAGGAGGCAGTGGCGGTGGAGAATTGATGGAAGATGAAGAAGTCGGAGAATATGTTTGGTGTTTGATTGGGGTTTGTGGTTTTTAATTGGGCTTCGAGTGATTGAAGAAGTCTTTCTTCATCTTTATGTTTAAGTACTCTTCATCTCAACCTCACAACTTCTAATTGATATTATCTATTGATGTAAGCTGCAAAGCATATAAAAGACACACAAAGATTCGTTTTGTCTTGCTATTTGGGGTATTGTTTTTCTCCTAGCATTGGACTGATTTTAATTAGTTGTAAGTTTGTTTCTCTATTGGGAGGTCACTAAGATTTAAAGAACTATCATTTTCCATACTTGTCTTTCTTTTACTACAAACATTAGGCCAAAATTGTTTGGCAGAAAACCCGCATGTAGTACGGATATTGGCTAGTGTACATAAAAGTTTGAGAACGATAGTTTTATTTTATTTTATTTCTTTGTATTATTCGATAAGAACTTATTTATTATATATATAAAAAATTGTTTGTACACAATGTCATCGACTTGAGATATACGTACAACATATTACAAATTTACTCCACAAAAATTAAATGTTACAAATACTTAAATATATGCGGTACGCGAGACAAAATAATTTATGAAAATTGACCAATTAAATATGCTCTCAGTATTTGTTAATAGTTTGTTTTATCATCTCCACAAATAAACTAAAAACATAATTTTCACATAGATAAATTAAATCGTATTAATAATAATCATACTTTGTAGAGCTAATATGTAAATTATGATTAAATCAAGCAAAGAAAGAAGTAAACAAACAAATCAAGCAAAGAAACAAGAAAGGAATGAACTAAATAGAGAAACTTTTAACAAAAAAAAATAAAAAATAATAGAGATATCAAAGAAGCAAACAATGCAATAAGCAGAGAAATAAAAAAGAAGCAGAGAAACAAGCGATGAACTAAGCATAGGAAATAAGGAATCAAAGAAGCAAAGAAGGAAGCAAAAAGGCAAAGAAGAAAGCAAGCAAACAAATCGATCAAATAAGCAGAAAAGAAAGAAAGCAAACAAGGTAAGCATGTAACCAAAGAAGCACTGATGAAAGAAATCAAGGAAGCAAATATGCATGAATGTGTATGTATGCATGTATGTATGAATGTATGTATGTAAGCATGTATGTATGATAAGAAGACGTGTACAGAGTCATACAATGTGTGTATGCATGCATATATGTATGTTCTACCTGAGGAGGGTGGAGCTTGTGTTGCTTAAAGATGCAAGTTCTTCTTGCAATTCCTACTCTCCGGCCAGAAAATAAATGATAAGAAGGCGTGTACAAAGTCATAATCCTCTATTGGTTTAGTTCGATTGCCCTGACTACAAATATATAGATTAAAGACAAGATTAAACTGTAATACCTTATTCGATTTGATACACATATCTTTTTTATCAGTTTTGGTGCTCCTTTCTTGCCAGGACCAACACATCACCGGGTGGAGTATCAGCAATTCAATGTCTCTTTCAACTGTTTTCATAATCAAAAGATACATACATGATGAGTTATGATCGGACTGCTACCTCTGAAGTAGAACAAGCAGTTGTCGAATGTCTGATATAAACAACTAAATTACCTTACCAACTACACCCATATATAGCATCAAGGTTACTGATTAACCCAAAGGTTCATGCAATCCCTTTAAATTTCTTGGACACCTTCAACAACAAAATATACATACAAATATCCTTGGAGCCTACAAACCCAAATACCAAAAATCAGAATCGTCAAGATTGGTATCTATTAGCTAAATAAACAAATAGGATGATGCTATAAGCTCATAACATAAATGATTTTACCTACGTTGAATCCCTCTGATACTTTTTCTTAATAAGCACACATCTTTCTTATGGAGTTTTTTGGAAATGACCTCACCATCAGTCCATAACCACCACCTAAAATGAAAAAGAACACGCATATTAATAGATTAAAAAGAACACTAAGCCTTGGAAAATGAACTTTCACAACGGAAAAAAAAAACCACAAACATTTCAAGTAAATTCTCACTTTCGCAGTTTCTATGAACTATATTCTGACATGAGACTCGAGAATTGACTGCAACAGAAAGAAAGCGGACATAATAAAAAGAAAAGCAACTGTTAGGACCTGTGAATAACAAGAATAAGAGAAATGGTGTTTGCTCAGTTCTCATAACTGCTGCTACAAGTGGAACATAGTCTCATCTTGGATCTTGCTTTTCCTCTGCAGTCAGCAAGCTTCACATGTCTCCAGATGAGTAAGATCTTTCTCATATCCAAATATATTCTTCATCAGCTCTAGAATGATGTCAGATACCTAAAGTGCATCAGAAGTAAATTGAAGTTTGATCGTCTTTAAAGTTTTCAAAGCTACTCCAAATTATGAAGAGGAAGAAATAGAACTATGAAAATCAAGCGAATGACATAAAATACCTTTTCTGTTTCTGATATAGGTTCACATATAGACAACCAAAACTTTTGCAGAAGAAAAAATGACAACGTAATTTCGAACGACTAAACATAATAAAAAAGGGGAAGACAAATACCTGGCAGAAGGACTAAACTTCAGAAACAAGAAGATGACACTCTAGAGGTTGTCTCTCAGCCATTTTTAGAGTTCCATCTAAGGTGGACCTGAAATAAGCAAAAACGTGTCTGAGACTATAACGAAAAATGTGTGTGGCAAGATCCTTCTAGATGATCGAAATAATGGTTACCTTTCTCTCCAAATTTCCAATGCTCAGGTTCGTGGTACTTCAAGTTCTGAAACAGTTTGAGAAACTGGTTAACAGATACCCTAATAGTAACGCAGAAAGTTATAAAGCTGGGCTCAAGCAAACAAAATTACTTCTGAACAAGAACATGTCCTGATTCTAGACACTCGATGTAGACCCTAGGCATTGAGGAGTGATGTGAAAGTGTTGAAGCAAGCATACCTGAGAAGCAAAAAGACAATAATATGTTCAACTCCACAAGAAAAGAAAAGAGTGGAAAAACATTTTTTTTTTTTAATAGACGTGAACATCATCATCAACCTTGATATAGAACTCTGTAATCCCACTAGTATTTGCTGAGAGTTCGCGGTATCCTTCAATTTGCTCCTGCAACAAAACGAAATTGAATTTCAAACATGAAGAACTGAAAAATTGTATCCTTTCTAAGAAATCTAGAAGAATTTAGTGTCCATTGTCGAACCAACCTAAGGAAGTCTTCATGTTGAGCATCTTCTAAATCAATAGCTCTATCCAGTATACTATTTGAGGACACGCTGCCAACACATTTGTATACACTTAAGTCAATCTCAATATAAAATACAGAAGAGCCTTTTAGATAGAGAAGCAGCTTCACCTGTGTCCGATTATGACAATCCCTATCTCTTGTTCCAAATTTTGAAGCTACTCTTCTGTGGCAAATACACATTTATTAATTAAATTTGAGATAAAAAAATGAACGAGCGTAGATTAAGAAGAGGAGCATTAAGCTTAAAATACTTTGGGTTATTCAAGTTTATGTGACTCAATCACTGTTTTCTATACTGTTAATGCTATAGTGATTCCCATTACCATGAATACTTTCTTCCTCGGGTTTGCCTCCGTTAAAGATGTGGTATGTTCCGGAGCCATCAACCATCTCTCAAGAGCTCCGTGTAGAAAATAGCTGCATTTGAGGCGTAAAAACCAACTTATCCAGCGACATGTCAAGCCTCCACCGAGAGAGATAACCAGAGAAAACTATGACATATCAAGAAAAAGCAAGTTGAAATGCAAAGAACTCACTCTCACTCATTTATTGCTTTGTGGTTCTCAAAACCTCATCTATTACATCCTTTTCTTGTGTTTTCCTGCATTTAATTGAATCAGATGAAGAAATATAAGAACGCAAAAGTGTAAAATCAAAATCAGTTTGAAGCAAGTCTACAAACAATAGATTATCCCAACTTATCTTCAAATTCCAGAGGTGAAACCACTCGTTCGAACTCGTAAATATTATAAACTGATATCTTGATTTTATCGAACACTAATTTACTTTCACATATATTATTCTCATAAAACTTGAAAATAAGCTACGAAATTGCATCGAGAAACATACTTTCTTCTGGTCGAAACTGTCTGATAATATCTGAAGTTCATGATTATGACAAGCTGTGAAATAAGTTGGCTATGGCGACCATTACCTGAAATGCACAATCCCCAAATGCAACAAACAAAACGTAATTATCGAAATCCAACAGAAACAGCAGAAGAAACTAATAATTCGTCACCATATGTAGTATACAGAATTTTGACGCAGTGAGGAGATTAGTGTAGGAGAAACAAAGAAAAAACTATGAGAGAGATGAAACTTGAAACCTGGAGGTGAAAATTGCTCCAAGAGTTCAAGTAAGAGATGCGGAGAAGCAGAATCCATTTCAGAGATAGTATTCCCTTGGAAACTGTTCTTCATCGTGAGGGGGTAAAAGAGATCCAAGATTATTAGACCTACGAAAATGAAATTTCATATCACAGTGAGAGAAAATAAAACCTGAAAAATTCCCACTGTTGCAGTAAAAATGAACCACAAAAACAGACTTTACTTGTACGAATTTTGTTTGCAATAGAAAGTGTTAGGTTCCTTCCGCCATGAATGATGACTTCCCTTTGCCTTGTCACTCTCATTTTCTTTTTAAACGGAAGTTTCATCCTCAACAGCCATTGACATAATAGCGGGAAAAAAAACAACAATTATGCAATTAGTAATCCATCCATATATAAAATCTTAGGTTTTTGAGTTTAGCAAATTTCTTTAGTTAATAAAAAAAATCCAAATTTTAATTGTTAAATTAATCAAAAATTTGAGTGCTAAAATTGACATAATAATGAAAAGACAAATCGGTGTGGCATCTCTAACAATCAAAAGACAGGATTCCATGGCCTATTTGGTTTCACAATTATGCAATTAAACACTCAAATTCTTAATTAATCCCCTTAATAGTTTCAATTTATCACTTAAATTTCTAAAGTTGATGTGGAAATCTAAATTTTAGTTCGATTGACGAGAGAGATGGGGAAATGACTTACCCATATTCCTTGTTCCAAAGAAGCCAATTGATCTTGGTCCACATGAATTCTGTTTTAAATGGTGTGTAGACGTATATCTAAATATATACATGAGAGCAGATACCAAGACTCCTTGAGAGACCAAAGAGCACTCCTTGAGAGACCAAAGAGCACTCCTTGAGACACCAAAGAGCACGGTGTAGACCATAGTGATACACTTAAGTAAATTTTCAAAGCTTCTCCCCTGTGGCAGATACACATTTATTAATTTAGTTCGAGGCAAAAAAATGTGAACGACCGGATTAGATTAAGAAGGAGAGCACTAAGTTTACAATACCTTGAGATATCTCCATTTCTCTGACTGAATCGTTGTTTTCTACTGTTAATGCTGTATTAATTCCCAATACCACGAATACCCTTTTCCATTATCAACAGTCTCTTGAAAGCTTTGTGTAGAAGACAATTGCATTTGAGGCTAAACCAACTTATCGAGCGATCTGTCAAGCCTCCGCAGAGAGAGATCATCAGAAAAGTTATGACATATCAAAAGAAGCAAGTTGAATTGCAAAGAACTCACTTTCTCATTCATTTATTGCTTCTTGAGTTCTCAAAACCTCATCCCCTACATCTTGTGTTGTTTTCTGCATTTGGTGGAATTAGATGAGGAAATATAAGAACACCAAAGTGTAAAACTCAAATCACTCAAAATTTCTCTCATAAAGCTATTAAATTGCATCGAGAAGCATACTTTCTTATGGGAACATCTGAAGGTCATGATTACGACGACTGCTATGAAATGAGCTGACTGTCGGAATCTGATGAGGGCGACCATGACATGAAATGCACATTCCCGAATGCAATAGAAAAACACTTATTAACGAAATCCAACAGATATGGATTAAGAAACCTTTTTTTGGCTTCGTTGGATTGCTCTGACTGTATATTTATTGAAGACGTGTTAAGACGGTGATACCTTATCTGAGTTAGTATAGTCATGACTGTAAACAAGTGGTCATCGCGAGTTTTGGTACAACTTTCTTTGCTAGGACCATCACATCACTGGGTTGGGGTATCTGCAGTTTCTTGCTCAACTAATATTCACCTGAAACTGTTAGATTAATCAAAAGATAGATGATCAGTTATGAGGAAACAAGACAGCTACATCACAACGTCCTTCATGAATGGTAAATGGTGAAGTGTTACCTTATATACTTATTTTTTTGTAATAGTCAACGCGTAATTCTTCAAATTCTCTGCCATCCAACTAATTTTGTTGGAGATTTGTAGAGTGAGCTTGTTCTGCAGAGCATTTCTAGGACGAACACATGCAATAAGCTAAGCAAGTCAGCATGCATATCTTCTAGCTCATAATAGTGGAAATGCATCTCAACAGAGTCATTTAAAGCAAGTTATGTGTCAAAAAGGAACTACATGCAAACACAATCGAGGAAAAATATCTGTCAAAGAGTTGCTAGTATGTGACATACATAAAAAAGAGGAACTTCTTTCATGGGCTCTGGGTTCAGAAACAGATTGCATGCAAACGCCAAGATCTCAAATCCTGGACAAAAAAAAGATTTAGATACAAACCTTGTATCAATGTAACCCATGGTACAAATATACATATAAAATCCCTACGCTCACCTGATGAAGAGGTAAAGAGATGAGAATGATCATAGACCTTTTGATTCTTATATAACTGGATTTGGTGAAACCGTTGTTCCACTATACACAAGCGATGGTCCATGTGGCAGCAACGTTGAGGGAGACTAAGAATTATCCTTAAAAGACGCTCAGGACCATCTGTACTATTTTCAAACAGTAGTCTAGAACTATCTTTAGAAAATACAACTGAGAAATCAAGTTAAAGAGCTAGTTATGAGTAAGTAAATAACGAATATAAACAACGTTAAACAACGAATCAAGAAAGCAAGGAACCACACAAATAAGCAAGGAAGTTAAGAAAAGGAAATAGAGAAGTTAAACAAGTTCAGTAGGTAAAGAAGAAGTTAAGTAAGCAAGTTAAGCACGTAAGCAAGGAAGCAAGTAAGAAAATATGCAAGGAAACAAGCAAGGAAGCAAGAAGCTAGTACAGAATCAAGAAAATTAAGGAACCAAGCAAGTAAGGAGGAAGTCAAAGTAAAAAAAAAAAAAAAAAAAAAAGGAAGCAAGCAAGAAAGTAAACAACAAATCAAGGAAGCAAGTAAGTAAGCAGGAAATCAAAGAGAGAAAAAATAAGAAACCAAGCAAGAATATAAACAACGAATCAAGAAAGCAAGGAACCACACAACAAAGCAAGGAATCAAAGAAACAAACAAGAACGCAAGGAACCAAGGAAGGAAACAAAGAAGTAAACAACAAATCAAGAAAACTAAGGGAGCTAGCAAATAAGCAATGAATCAAAAAAAGAAAATAAGGAAACAAATAATCAAAGAATCAAGTCAAAAAAAGCAAGCAGACAAGTAAGCAAGGAAGCTAGTAAGGAATGAAGAAAGAAAAAAGTAAGCCAAAAATAAACAAAGAATGAAGAATGCATGTTTGTATGTATGTGCAATCTTTACTATCTGAAAAAGCCCCCTCCTCTCGGGTTTCACTTATAGATGACATTGTTTCTGCCTGTTTCAACAGAAAAAAAAAAGTGCGTTAGACTCATTTATATACAGTTTCCCTAATAAGAATTTTAAATATGCAAAACAAGTTTTCTATATATCCTATATAACAACTCAGACTGATTCCTAATAATAACTCAACAAACCATTGAACGTTTTATGTGCTTGATCAACCTTCTCAGCTCCACTGGTGGAAGATGTAACCTGCAACGGTACAACAAAGATAAACCACCAGCGAAGAAGTTTTTATAACAGTGACTCCTCTATCAGTCTGAATTCTTACAAAGTCGGATTGTGTTTGGTCGAATTTCAAGTATCTTCCGAGTCCTGCTTGTATTTCTCTGCATCGAAAAGCAACACCAAAACATAAACTTGTGAAATCTGAAGAGGAAGTCAAAATCAAAGCATAATATCCGTGAACAAAAAAGACTCATCCAAAGCATTTAATACCGTTGTAGCTGCTTGGTGTTCTCCAAGGCCGAACGCGTCAAATCTCAGAAGCTTCCTTGGTATTAGGTCTACAACCCAAAAAATCCCATTAAAAAACAACCGATGATCCTGAAAAACTCAATCCCAGGAAACTAATTGAAGAAACGATTAAGAATCCCTAATTCCTGTATCTGGAAAATCGTTTTTGCCTGTAAAACACATCAGCGTACAAACCCATAATCAAAAACCAACGGATCGAAAACATAAAAAAAAACAATTCAAGTGTAAGTCGCTCGCGAAGAAACCAAAACAAATACCTAATTATTCTTTAGCAAAATCGAACAAAACAACTCCAAATTCATGTTCGGATTCAAAAGCGTATCAAGTTTCCTCTTCAAACAGCGGCTAAATTTCTCATACGCTTTACAATTTTACTGGTATACTTCATATTATAAATTCGGTTTCCTATTCAAACGGCTAAATTTCTGATACGCTTTACAATTTTACTGATATACTTCATATTATAAATTCAAATTTTGAAATGAAAAAGAAGGCCCAAGAGAAAAAGGCCCACTTCAATACTTTAACTCTTATTTTTTTTAATCATTTTATGTGTAATTAAATGTTTGTCTTGTTTTTTTTTTAACCGAATGAAAGAGTCAAGAAATTTGTTTATGTGCCATTGCATTCGGATTAGTTGTTTGTGTCTGTGGGTTATTTAGGATCTTGGTTTCGCTCTTTTTAATCTCCAAAAAGTGCCGGTTTTGTCATGTTGTCGGGTTTAGGATAGTATCCGATTCTTTTCTCTTTTGTTTGTTTGTTGAATCTATAAAGTCCTTCCGCCGCTTTTAGTTTAGAAGAATAATAGGTTTTCTCTTGTGGTCTTGTTATGTTTTTATAAGGCTTACCTCTTGTCTACCCTCTTGGTTTGTGGGGATGCTAAGTCCTAGATTTAGATTATTTCGGAAGAAGATTAGGTGGGTAGGAGTTAGATTCTCGTCCTTTGCTTTTTATGTTCGGGTCAATCGTTTTAGTTGGGCTTTTTCTTCGCGGCTTCCTCTATCCTCGGTTCTTCTCCGTTTGTGACGGTTGTAGGTCCTCTCGGCAGCGACATTTGAAATCTATAGTTCCGCGTCTATTGTGCTCTTCCGGCTTTTTCGGTGGTTTTGAGAGTTTTACTTTCAACTTTAGTATTCCATTTTGTGTTTCCCGTGTATCGGACTTAGTTTTCTAAAAAATTCTTGTTTTCCGCCGGCTTTGTGTATTGAAATCGTATTCCAATTTCATATTATATAATGAAAAAATGTCAATGAAAAAAAAGTCAATAAATTTCAAACTAAAAGCAGGAATCATTCAACATAAAAATTATAAAATAATCGTCCACAAAAAAAAAACTATGAAATAATCAAACTCGTTCAGATTTCTGAGGAGTTAATTAGAATTTGAATATTTATCTAATGACATATTTGATGAGATTATTTATCAAATCATTTTCTTATTCAAACTTGTATCTGAATTTGTTGTAGTCAATTTAAAATATTTCAACGGAACATCCATATGGTTACGGTTATCAAAAGTATCCGTTTAGATAATTATTTTTTTTGAATTAATAGAAAAGGGGCGAGTACATGCTGATATTTGCCAAGAGGCCAAGACACATGACTTGCCACACAGACATACAAAAACCGACGTTTACACTCATAATATAGTTTCTACAAAGAAGGAAATTAAGGTTGTACAAAGAAAGAAATGTGATTAATCTTCTTCGTTGCTATTGGCTATTGCTATATTTATTTCGGAAGCTAATTGTTTTTTTCAATTTCAACATTCATTTCACAGATATACAATTCAAGATTCAAAAATATCAAGAAACCTTTTTCAGTCCAACAATAAATATATTCAGAGCAGTAAGGAATAACAACTATGATAATAAGAGCTACGTTCGTTGATTCGAAAAACCAAATCAACTCACAGTGGTAACAACCGAACTATACAATGACTAAACCAAAAGAACTATACATTCTCTAATATTTCCCTCCTCTGTTTGTTCTTGCGTTGCATCAGAAGAACATGACGACTAATAATACGAATCTTGATTGGCTCCATTGGTGACAGGTGGATATATCTTGCATCTCATATCCATGAGAATTGTATACGACTCCACAAGGATTGGTGGTCATCATGTTGTTCCATGGAGACATCTCTTGCTCTTGTTGTTGTTGTGGTTGAGTGATGCCAGCTTGTTGGTCAACCAGATTAAAGATTTCATCTTGGTTAACACACTCGTCTTCCATAACTACAAGTAGGTTGTTTATGCTCCCTGAATCTGACGTTAGGGAGGAAGAGAAATCTGTGGATGTTGTTGCTGTTGAGTGACCTTAATTATCACCATCTTCTTTTAGCATAAATTTAAGTCAAACATTTTCGTAAGTGTTTGTTCAATATAAATTTCATAAAAATAATGTATAAAAATGATTGTCATGCACACAGCACGAATTATAATCTAGATTTCACATAGGACGAGTTAGAAATATGATATAAAAAACACATATTGCATAACAAATCAACAAAATATTATTCTCTCGTTAAAAATTTAAAAAGTACAAATTCAACACATTTGAATCAATAATACTTAAATTAGAGTTTATTTCTCATTTTATCTTTTATATATTTCAAAATTTAGTTTACAACAAAAATTTAGATTGGGTTTTCTTTTCCTCCAAGTACTTGTTGTAATTAATTTTTTTTTTAAAAAATCTTATACAAATACACGATTAAAAGTTTCCTTTTTTCTTCTCCACCATCGAGAGATTAATTAAGGAAAATATGTAAAATATGGAAATCGAATCTTAAATACACACATCTTAACTCGAGTATCGTATGATGAGTGAGAGAGAGAGAGAGAGAGAGAGAGAGAGAGAGAGAGAGAGAGAGAGAGAGAGAGAGAGAGAGAGAGAGAGAGAGAGAGATAGAGATGCGTGTGTTACCGTAGTGTCCAAGAAATCTATATGATATATTTAGTTAACAGCGTCTCTCTCTCACTTTAATTTCATAATTCTTCTTCTTCGTGTTGTCTTGAGAGAGAAAAAACCCTAGTTTCTTGGCGAATCAAGAAAAACTCACCATGCGCGCTTCGTCTTCTAATTCAATCGCTGCAACCAGTTTGACCAACAGACTTAAGACCATCTTCAAAAAAGCTTACGAGCTTTCAATTCTCTGTCAGATTGAGGTTTGCGTCATCCATTACGGGCCAAACGGCGAATTGAAGACATGGCCTAAGGAGAGAGAGAAAGTAAAAGACATGGCTTTGAGGTATAAAGCGGTCACGAAACGCAAGAAGAGCCTCAATCTTCATGAGTTACTGGAGGGGAAAAAGAAAAATTTGAAGAAGACGAAGAGAGACTCGGAGAACGTCAATGGATTCAAGTATCCTGATTGGTATCCAATCTTTGATCACTACTCTCCAAACCAACTCTCTCGATTGATTCTGTCCTTAGAACGGACTCTCTCTACACCGCAAGAAAGGCTTCGTTTTGTGGAGGCTCAGAAACAGAGGAACACAAATTTGGTTCATCAGAATTTGACACCATCTTCGTCTCTGAACCAGCATCATCATCAATATCAGACGCAACCCTTGAATCCTAGCCAGTTCTCTCTGTATATGTATAACCACGGAGATGGTACTCTCTCACAACTCCCACTCTCTGCATCACGTTCCAATCAGCTCATCAATTACCAAAACCACTTGATGATGCAGCAGAAGCTTCATGGTTTCGATCAAAACATCACCTACAGAAACTTTCAACACCCTTGCGTCTCTAACACGCAAGCCTTACTTTCAGTACAGGAATCTGAGTTGATGCAGCAGCAGGAGGAGCATTATGGTTCTTATCAGAACATGTTTAAGATGAAAAATTATATCTCCAACAGCAACGTTGTACAACATCCCTGTCTCTCAAACAGAGCTCCAGATGAGTTCTTTTCTGACTTCCAGAAGAACCGTTATGGTGATATGGTCGGTAGCACTAGCTTCTCTCAAGAGTCTCCAGATTATTTTTCAGGATTTCTCTGTCAAAAAGCGGCTGATAAGATAGAGTGAAGCTGTTTCTGCATCTAAGGTTTTTATTTTTTTCAAACAGATCCATTTGTGGAGATTTTATGTCCCTTAGATTTAGTGCATTATTATCATATATGTATGCACATCTATATACGTATTATACCTATAACGAAAACTTCCATGAAAATCAAATATCTGAATAAAGTGAAAAAGGTTTCAGATGTTTGTGTGTTGAATGACAAGACTGTTTCAACTTTCAATTGCTATGAGCTAACAGATTTACACCAAGTCAAAACCTTTACTCTTGATTTCTTCTAAACCCAATCAAAAAGAGCCAACAATCGAGGAGATCAATCGAACCCTTTTCTGATCAGAAGCTATTGCTTCAACTCTCAAATCGAGCCAATTCAGGGGCATACGCCAGATTCTTCTTGTGCAGTTCTCCTTAGAACAATACAGTACGAAACCCCCAAAATTCTACAGAAGAATAAGAAAACGGGAAAAAATGGAGTCGATCCAACATCATCAACCCAGAAAACAAGACGCAGAAACGCAGAGACTAGAGAGAGAGAGAGAGCGAAGAGGAACATAACTGGCAAATTGGTTGTCTTGGTTTGATTATTCAATCCTCCACCAGATTCTAAAGGCCCACTGTTAAACAGACTCGACATATCTTTACTTTTAAGGCCCATTTACTTGCAGTAAGGCCTGTTTGATATACCCATGCCTCTCAATCTTTTACTGTTAAACCACTACTTGGTTCCATATGTTAAATAACTGCTTATTAAAGAACTTTAATATGTTTTAAAATCCATGGTTTATCATGTAATTTTTATAATGACCTACGTTGAAAGTTATATCCATTGTAACATATCTTTGACACATGTAAGAATGTTCAACAAAATGTTCTTTCAAATATCTTCACAGCATATAACAAACAAAACCAAACTCAAAAACCATTCTGGTCAACACCGACATACATACATATCATTCAAATACAAAAACTATAACCAAATTTGTTTTACCACCATATACATTGATTAAATTGATTGCGAATGTTGCTCGATTCTTTTGTTTTTTTTATTATAGAAAAGTAATCTCCATTAATAAACTATGATAATTCGAGTGCTAACTAATTCGTAATTTAAAAAAAACAAAAAAACCACGTGATCGAACTCTTTTCGCAAAGTAATCGATATGAATGCTCAAAGTATGAAAAATAAAAGAGTAAGAAAAAGTCAATAAATTGAAAACGAAAGCTTGATTTTTTTTGTTAATTTTCCTTAATTAACAACATCAAATTATTCATATACTATAACTTTTTCTCCTTACTTTTCCAAAATTTTTATTTATTTATGTTTCTTTTTTAAAAACTTTTATTTGTGTTTACTTTTAAACAAAATTATATGTTTACGTAATGTAATTCTTACGCAGGTGTGCATACAATTCTAAACACAATAATATTATTGTAATTTAGAATTATACTAGATTAGGTCTCGCGTATATGTCAAGTTTATAATTTAAATTTTATAGCTAGTAAAAAAACCAAAAACAAAAAAGTTAAATCACACATGAAAATAAATAAAATACGATTGAGAACGTCGATACGAACCTACCGATAGAGAATGTTAAAAGTAACAATTATTTATTTATTTTGATTCTTCTTTTCTATTACATGGTTTCCAATTAATTTTTTTCACATGTTTCCAAATATTTAGTTTTTGTTATTCCTATTTGAATTATATTTATTATTATTTTATTAATTCTGTCTTTTATGATAAAAATAATTTTTATATTTTTAATCTTGTTTAATAATTTTACTCTTTATGATTAAGAATCGGTTATAATTTTCTGAATTTTGAAGGATTCTTTTTTTATCAACGTTGGATTTTAGAATAAATTTACATTTTTTATTTTTCTTTTTTTGTTTAATAATTTTACCTTTTATAATTAGGAATTGATTATAAATTTTTATTTTTATTATAAATATTACGTGGATTATAATTTTATCCTTTTATTATTAATATTATGTGGGGAAAATTAATTGAATTTTTTTTTATATGCGTCAAAATTTTATCGATTGACTTAACATATGTCATAATCAAGTAAATTATTAACTTTGAAATATTGAGCTTTATATAATAAGATTGCCGACAAAAAAAAAAGAAGCAATTATAGTTTTTTAAAGTAAATAGAATAGAAGATGGTATGACATGCAATAATTCTTACACACCTTTTTATTATTCTTTTTTTTCGTTTGATACAATTTTCAAATTTCTATTTTCTTTCATTCCAAATTTCCAAAATTTTAAACGTTTGCAGTTCGTTCAATTTTTGCTTTAGGATTTTTTTTATATATACTTTTGTGAGTTTTTCTTCTTTAAGATCTAATTACTTACAGAACTTACTAATTTATATTGTAATATTAAAAGTTATAATATATATTAATAAGAATATAAATTATAATGGTTTTACGTGTTAAGTCACATTAAACGCTGAAAATACTGTGATTTATAGATATTTTCGTATGACTAAAAACAAAAGAAACATTGGAAAGACACGGGGAATCAACAACAGCCATTTTCTGGAAGCAAAAAAGTATAATAAAGTCACGAATGAATAATCTTATAATATTAATAAGTTATTTGGTTATGTATATGTAAATTAATATTTTATAGAAAGGTGTTAGTGTTCTTGTAGTGATGGACTCGCCGCGAGGACTCTTGTTATTCTCCCATGATAAATCTCGACTCTCGTTGACCTCAACCCACGTACGATTTTTTCTTTATTATTTAAGAGAAGAAATCTACCTAGTAGTATTAGTTTTTAAATTGTTATGTCAATCTATACAAAAAATAAGAGGATAGTGTGTTTTTTTTTGCTCAAATCATTTTTGTTGAAACTTTCGCAAATAAATTAGTTACAATTATCAATAGCCGGATTTTCTTCATCCGCAAGAAATTTACAAGTTAAGTTGCCTGATTTAATTTTAAGACAATTACAACAAAAAAGTGGCGATCCTGTTTATGTTGATCATGTTAACCCATAAACTGTGTTTTCGTCTATTAAATAAATTATATCATCATCTAAATCCAATGTTTTAAATTGTGCTAAGCGCTAGTCGGGTGATCGGGTTGGACCTAGCGCCTAGCCCAAAAATCAGAGATTAATCGGAGATTAATTTTTGGATTTTTATTAACTTTTTAACATATTAATTCATAAATTTATAAATTTATGACTTTTAATGACTTTTCAATGATTTTCAATAATTTTTAATGACTTTAAATAAAAATTAATGTCTTTTTAACATCATAATAAAGCCAAATTAGAATTTTTTAAGATTTTTGTTAAACAATAAATTTAAAAACAAAATACAAAAAAACTAGGCGGATGGAGTAGATCTAGCGACTATGCGAAAAGTAATCGGAGCTAGACGGAGATTTTTAGAACATGGTCTAAATCTATAGGCTAAAAATATATGTTCTTGTCATAAAAATTAACTAGCTATAGTGTTCTGCAAATGAATTAAGTCTATCATTTTGATAACAGTATCATTTACTTATCAAAATCATATATCTAGCTAGTTTTAATGGCGAGAACATATATTTGTTTATGCTAGTCTATAGATCGTGTTATAACTAATAAATGATCCAAGAATGTAATTATATATGTAATAATTCATTCTTCGTTAGTTATACAATAATTCTCATGTTTGTTTGTATATATACAAATTCTATATATTTTGTAAAGATGGCCAGCTAAAATTGCTAACTTTATTCCCCAAATTATTGACAATAATAGATAGCAAATGTAAAGATAGAAGATTAAATTAAAAGCCTTTGCACTATAAGAAAAACACATGAACACACATGGTCACCACTACTGCATACAAAAGTTGAGAACATCAAAAGCTATGCTTATTCATTTTCATCTGATTAAGCACAGCTAAAAAACATTCGAGATCCACGTTAATCAGTTTAGTTTGCTTAATCGAAAACAGTAAAAAAGAAAAAAAAAACCACCGATGAACCTCGAAATTCCCAACATATACTGTAGTATGCAAGTGCACCGGATAGATGTCCTTCATGCTAGAAACAAAACGATCCAATATCAGTTTCTTGACGATCTAAAAAAGAAGATACTTAGTTCTTGTCCGATAATCCCACGTGGGTCGATGAGATGAAAAGATTCTGAATCAAACGATCCAAAAACTCGTTTAAAACTCGCTCTTAAGTACATCATATGATCACTCTTCTCTCGGTTAATCTCTTCTCCGTTCACAACTCCGGCTCCTTCAGCCACCGGAGTAAGCACCTTCAACGCGGCTAACTCGGCTTTCGTAGGCTCTCTTTTGATGGCGAAACCGACTTTCCGACCGTTGCAATGCATGTTCCATAAAGGTGTTGTAAGAAGAGAAGAAGAAGAATCTTGATGAGAATCATACTCGTCGTTATTGTTTGATTTAAGAGCGATTCTTAACACGCCTCCTCGCATTTCGCGGGCTAATACCTCGGTAGGAACGGTGAGCTCTAAAAGGACAATTATTGGGTTTAGGGTTTTGGAGTTTGTTGCTTGGATGCAGAAGTTTACTTTGCCACGGCGGAAACCAAAGATGGTTCCCGTGAAAGAGGATGAGTTTGTGGTGGCGGAGGAGGTTCTTGGTTTGATTTGACGGTGAGATTTTTCTTCTTGATTATCATTTGGATCTACTAGTGTGCAGTAGCAAGATGGGATGAGAAGTTGGACGATGGTGCGAAAGAGCCGCCATGAACGGACTTGTTTATGGCAGTCTACGGCTGCGGTTGCCGTGGTTGCCGCTAGGCGGTGACGGTGAGGGTTTGTGGTGAAGGACATGTTTTTTTTTAAGTTGTGCGAAAAGGATGAGAATTTTATGTGCATATGTGTGTTAGGGTTTAAGTGGCATGGGTGTATATATAGAGAATCGGTCGTGAAAAGAAAATGAGGTTTGTTTTTTCTTTTGCTTTATAAAATTTATACAAATAAAAAACAATCTCAATTGATTTACTTATAAATTAAATATTATCTAAAAAATGGTATAATTGATTAAAGATTATTGCCGTATATCACTTAGAAAATAAGTTAATGTATTATAAAAGTATCAAATAGTTTTTTCTCCGACAAAAAGTATCAAATGTTTACATATTTATCACTTAAAAAATTATCGCGGTGCCACTTATATATATATGTATATGTTGTTTTATCTGTATGTACTTAGGTTTGAGCATAAAACATTAAAATATGTATACACGTAAATATTTTTAAAGTAATTTATATAAGTTTGATTAACGAATATGATTGTTTAACTTCTTTTTTTAAAGTATATGATTGTTTAACTTCGACTAAGCTTAACATGTGCTTCTTTCTTAGAAGTTTTTATAGAAGCTCTTCCTCTGTAAAGGATACATTTAAATTTCTTCAATAAAATTTAACCATTAATTATCACTTATATGTTAATTGAGAAGCATTGCTAAAAAAAAACTGACTTAACATATGATTTACAATTGTGTCATGATAATGTGTCATTACCATAGACATCTCATGATATTTTTGGAAAAAAAGTTTCACTTATTAGAATAATTACATTCATGCATTCACATTAAGTTTATGTTTCACTTGATTAATATACATAATATATCATATAATCTCTCAATATATGTTTGTAAAAAAATTTCACATATTAGAATAATTGGATTCATGTTATTTACATTAAACTTATGTTTTACTTGATTAATATGCATAATCATATAAGTTTTATTATGAAATTTTATATACACAGTTAAATCAATATTATTTTATAAGTTATTTCATTTCTAAAATAAATGTTTGTTTTCGATTTTTTCTTAATATGAAAATATTATTCTTACAAATTTTATATTTACCAAAACTATTTATTTATAATTGACAAAATATTTAACTAAAACTAAGTAGTCAATATCGTTTAAATCACGTACCTATTTCATAATGCAAAAATTTATTTCCATTTTTTTATTTAGCAATGAATATAAAAATTTGCAAAAATAATTTCATATCATCACTCCAAAGAAACATTGCAATAGAAAATAAACAAAACATATTTATGTGCTTTGAAATTGGAATTCATTTTAAGTTTTCCCACTATAAATATCATCAAATAATTATTTAATTATATTAAAATTAGATGAAACTTACGTTAAAAAATGATAAGACAAAAATATCAGTTACAAAAATTTGCAAATATAATGCATATGAAATTTGGTTGTTACCTAATATAGTTAACAAACATATTTTGCATTTATTTCTGTTTATTATGATCACTTAACAATTTTTCAAATTTTGAAAATCTATATAACATTATTTGGAAACCCTACGATTAGACTCTATATAAGATGAAATGTCTTATATAAACATTTTACTCACCAAGTGGCATTTCTGATCTAATTATAATTTTTGTTTCTCATGATTCTTTTTTTAACTCAATCTCTGATTTGAAATTTTTTAAGAATATGTGAAAAATAAAGATTAATATCATAAGACTTTGTAAAACAATACCATATTGTTGTTGATACTAACGATCGAGATGGTTCTAATCGACTCAAAATTTAGTTATTTGTTTTATTTAGTTTTATCATTCCTATTATTTATGCTAAATCTTATTCACATGCAGTTTTCTTTTCATAATGGTTAGAGTTAATTTATTATAATATTAAAATGCACTATATATAACATTATATTTTACAATTCTATTTCTACAATGTTATAAAAATGGTTTGATTTCTATATAACAATATATTTTACACCAATATAGTATCTTTGTTTGCAGTAAGTCCAAGTTCGGGATGTTTGATTCAGAATTTTTGAAATTAATTTTTTATTATTCCACTTTTTAATCTGTAAAACAGTTTCAGAAACTCTTAAAATCAATCGTATATTAAGATAATATGTTAATTTTTGGAAAAATACTACAAAGACAAAATAAGAAAATTTATACTGCTATTGTATTTTATGATTTTATTTATTTATAGAGTTTTTCGATTATCTTTTTCATATTATTTGATTTTGACACACAAGTTCCATTAAATTTAAATAGTATCCATTATATCATTGTTGTTTTAATGGTTTACAAAAGACCTATGTATTAGATTCAAAATTTCAAATTCTTATGATCCATATTTTTAATTCAAACTCGGATATTTAAAAAAAAATCTATAGATATTTTACTCAGATTACTATCTAGTTGTTAATTATAATGAAAAGTTTTAGAAACGTTGGTTTTACTTTATCTATGAATGTTAATGTTTATTTGACACATGAATATTAATGAATTAATGTTATACTTTTAATTTTTTTTTTAATTGATTGATGCAGTAGAGTATATTGATTCATTTGAATCATTTAATGGCTAGAAAAGAATGACACGGCGGCTTAGGAAACTTCCGTACAACCAAATTAGACACATGATTCCAATCATTGGATCATTATCCGTCGTTTTACCTATTGAGTATTAAGAAATTCTTATTAATCTAAATTTTTCTTTGTTGTTAACCGCTTAATAATCTATTTAATATTATCTGTTTCATGATTATGCTCGTGCATACTTAAAGAAAAATATTGCTAAAAAATTAGTAGGCGATAACCAGTAAGTTTCTCATTTATGGATCCAAACTTCTCGTATAGTCCATATGTTCTATATTAAGTGAGGTTTAAAGTTTTTGCACACCAATTACGGATTCATTTAATTTTTATTTTTTCTATACTAAAAACATCATTTATTGTACATTTAAACACAATTCAACCAATAAAAAAACAATATGCAAAATACAAAAAATAAAAAATAAAAAACAATTAAAAATTATTTAATTTTGCATTGATTTGTGAGAACATCACTTATTTGAAAACAAAAAAAAACTTTTAAAACATCACTTATTACATAAAGAAAAGAGTATGTATCTTTGTTGTGTTTTTTTTTCTTTTGTTAGGTAAATTGATTCATGTGCAGGGCATTAATTATTCTTGGATTTTGTTTTTTATAAATTAATTAGTGGATAATTAGATATATCTATTCAAGTTTATGCATCCTACATGTGTAAATATATGTATGAACATATATTCTATTAGAGTAGATACTATACTTGTAAATACAGTAGTATATAAAGGCTCCTATTGTATAGACTTTAGTAATTTAATACAAAATATCATTTTACATTCTTTCATCTTGATATGGTATCAGAGCACAAAAAGTGTTCTCTCTCCGCGTAACTAACTTTCTCAGTCTTCAAGAAAATTTCACTCCTATGGCAACTTTATCTTCATCGTGAGCTTCGATTCCTCAGATCTTGAGCTTCGATTCCTCCACTATGAGTGCTTCTCAATGCGACATTCTGATCTTCTTCTTCGCGAATCTTCTTCATCTATTACTCACTTTTCTTCAATCGGCGATTTCCCTGATCGTTGTCTCCTTTTTCTCTCTTCATTGACCTTGATTGTCACCTATTTCTCTCTATTTCGGGACAATCTTTCTTGTTTCGCGTTGAACAGATATTGATTTCTTGAAGATATGGCAAATCCGCGACCTCCTACTGAGTTGACTCGTCAATCTACGGATCAGTATGAGAATCCGTTCTTCTTGCACAACTCCGATCATGCGGGATTAGTATTGGTCTCCGATCGCCTATCATCTGGTGCAGAATTTCATTCTTGGCGCAGATCCATTCGAATAGCGCTCAATGTGCGTAACAAGCTCGGCTTCATTAATGGTACAGTTACTAAACTTCCTGCAAATCATCCTGATTCTGGCTCATGGTCTAGGTGCAATGATATGGTAACCACTTGGCTCATGAATTCGGTTTCTAAGAAAATAGGCCAAAGTTTACTGTTTATGTCTAGTGCTGAGGCAATTTGGAAGAATCTATTGTCTCGCTTCAAGCAAGACGATGCACCTAGGGTATTTGAACTCGAACAGAGACTTAGTTAAATTCAACAGGGTCCAATGGATGTTAGTTCGTATTACACATAACTCGTCACTTTATGGGAAGAATATACAAACTATGTGGAAATTCCGGTATGCACTTGTGGTCATTGTGAGTGTAATGCTGCTGTCCTATGGGAACAGCTTCAACAAAGAAGTCGAGTTACAAAATTTCTGATGGGACTTAATGAAGTCTATGAATCTACAAGAAGGCACATTCTGATGTTAAAACTGATTCCTACGATTGAAGAAGTGTTCAATATGGTGGCACAAGATGAAAGAAAGAAGATCATTAAGCCATCTCCCAAGGCTGATACTCCTGTTTTTCAGAATTCTGGTCCTTCTGAGGATTCCTTTTATAATGACACGTCTGAGAATCAAATCTACGCTGCTGCACATAACACATACCGTCCTCGCCAAAGACCCATTTGTACACATTGTGGACAGCTTGGACATATTATGCAGAAGTGTTTCAAACTGTATGGATATCCTCCAGGACATAAGTACTACACCTCTGGTTCTCAGCCTCAGAGACCACCAAATCCAAATCCGTATGCTTTCATTCCAAGAGGAAGTTTCAACTCTGGATCAAGGAATTCTTTCCCACAACAAACTCAGTTTCAAAGACCAAATGTTGTAGCTAACATGGTGACTGGAAATCCTGGTTATTTTCCTCCTCCAGCATATTCATCAGTCAATCTGGATCTCAGTAGCTTCAATTCAGCTCAAATGCAGTCACTGCTTCAGCAACTTGCTGCTCATGTTAAAGGTCCAGAAGAAGCTAATCAAGCTCCATCAGCTCCTCAGTCATCTATCACTGAAAATGGTGTCATGTCTGCTCAATCTTCTGTCTCGGGTACTGTTTCTTTTCCTTCTACCAGTCTTCGATATGAAAATAACCTTCTTACTTTTCAACACCAATGTATATCATCTCTTCATTCTAATCTCCCTAATGGTAGTTGGATAATTGACAGTGGTGCCACAGGGCATGTATGTTGTGATTTAGCATTGTTTAGTGAAATTTTGTTAGTATCTGGAGTCACAGTCTCTCTTCCGAATGGTACTAGACTCCATATCACACATACTGGAACAGTGCATTTGTCTCAATACCTCATTCTGCATAATGTGTTACATGTTCCATCTTTCCATTTCAATCTTCTAAGTATTAGCAGTTTGGTTAAATCAAATCAATGTTCTGCTCATTTCTACTTTGATTCTTGCTTAATTCAGGAGTGTATTCAGGGCTTGACGATTGGTAGAGGCATCATTATACACAATCTCTACATTTTAGAGAATGCTGTGATCTCCCCTTCTACTAATCTGTGTGGATCCTTGCTAGTTTATGGAGATCTTTGGAATCAACGCCTCGGACATCCATCTCCTGCCAAGTTACACATATTATCTGACATTTTACAATTGTCTAAGTCCAACTCTAAGTCTGATTGTCCTTGTTCAGTTTGTCCTTTAGCTAAGCAAAAGCGTCTTCCGTTTGTTTCTCATAATAGAATGTCTGAGTCACCATTTGATTTAGTCCATTTAGATATATGGGGTCCATTCTCTGTTGAATCTATAGAAGGCTATAAGTACTTCCTTACTATAGTAGATGATTGTACCCGTGTTACTTGGCTTTACATGCTTAAAAATAAAAGTGATGTTTCACGTGTATTTCCAGACTTCATCAAACATGTTCAAACTCAATACAGTTCTGTTATTAAGGCCATAAGAAGTGACAATGCACCTGAACTTGCTTTTACTCAATTACTTAAAGATCATGGCATGTTTCACTACTTTTCTTGTGCATACACTCCTGAACAAAACTCAGTTGTAGAACGAAAACACCAACATCTGTTAAATGTAGCACGTTCTTTAATGTTTCAATCACATGTACCTCTGGTTTACTGGGCTGATTGCGTCTTAACTGCTGTTTATATCATAAACAGAACCCCATCACTACTTTTACAGAAGTTATCACCATATGAAAGGTTAGCTAAGAAGACTCATGATTACTCTTTCCTTAAAAATTTTGGTTGTCTTTGTTATGTCTCAACTCTATCAAAGGACCGTCACAAATTTACTCCTAGAGCCCAGCCCTGTGTGTTTTTAGGCTATCCATCTGGTTACAAAGGATACAAACTTTTGAATATGGAAACTAATCATGTTTTTATTTCAAGAAATGTGGTTTTTCATGAAACTGTATTTCCTTTTGAAACTGCTTCTTGTTTCTCTCCTCATGATTCATTACTCACACCTGTTATACTACCAATGCCTACACCTGATGCTCTTGATACGGTTATTTAGTTACCCAGAACCTCTCTGAGTAGGATAAATTCAATTCCTACATCTCATGCATCTGCATCTCATACATGTCCATCATCTAGTGTTTTACCTGTGATACGAGAGACTGTTGCTATAGATCCTAGTCAAGTTTCTTTACAGGATGCTAGACCACGACGGACGTATAAGACACCAAGTTACCTATATGACTATCATTGCTCACTTACCCAAATTTCTACTCCTTTACCTAAACACACTTCTCCTCATCTTCTTTCATCTGTCATCTCCTATTCTAATCTCCATCCCTCCTATCAGTCCTATGTTCTTTCCATCTCTATTGAAACAGAACCGAAAACGTTTAAGCAAGCTGTGACATCCATTGTTTGGAGGAAAGCTATGGATGCGGAATTGCAGGCTATGGAGATAAACAAGACTTGGAGCATTCAGTCTTTACCTCCAGGAAAGAATATTGTTGGTTGTAAATGGATTTACACCATCAAGTTCAATGCAGACGGCTCTATTGATAAATACAAAGCTCGTTTGGTAGCTCAGGGTTTCACTCCGCAAGAAGGAATTGACTTCACATACACGTTCTCTCCAGTTGCAAAATTGACTACGGTGAAACTGCTTTTGGCTCTAGCTGCTATAAAGGGATGGAGTCTTGCTCAAATGGATGTCTCAAATGCATTTCTGCATAGTGACTTGGATGAAGAAATCTACATGAGTTTACCTTTAGGCTATACTCCTGGTCCCAATGAATCATTGCCTCCTAATCCAGTATGCAGATTACACAAGTCTTTATATAGGTTAAAACAGGCCTCTCGGCAATGGAACAAGTGTTTCTCTGCGGTTCTTCTCAAGGATGGTTTCACACAATCAAAATCTGACACAACCTTATTTGTGAAACATTCTGGTGATACCTTTGTTTATCTCCTTGTCTATGTGGATGATATTCTGATAGCAGGAAACAGTGATGCAGCTATTCAAGACTTGAAAAATATTCTGAGTACAGCTTTCAAAGTCAAAGACCTAAGAGTTCCGAAGTTCTTCTTAGGACTTGAGATTGCAAGGAATTCTACTAGTATTGCTGTGTGTCAAAGGAAGTATGCGTTAGACATCTTAGCTGATACAGGCTTCTTGGCTTGTAAACCTGCCTCTGTTCCTATGGATCCGACGGTTTCACTGAGTAAAGCCACTGGAACTCCTCTGGAAAATGCAACTTCATACAGAGCACTTATTGGACGCCTGCTTTACATGACTATAACACGGCCTGATATTACCTATGCGGTAAATAGGTTGAGCCAATTTCTCTCAGCTCCAACTGATGCTCACTTACAAGCTGCTCACAGGGTTCTACGATATATCAAGTCCAATCCAGGCCAGGGATTATTCTATGCTGCAGATTCCGAACTTTGCCTCAATGCATTCTCTGATGCGGATTGGGCTACTTGCCCTGACACTCGCCGGTCAGTAACAGGCTATTGTGTATATCTTGGAAAATCATTGATCACTTGGCGATCCACTAAACAACCTACAGTGAGTAGAAGCAGCACTGAAGCAGAGTATCGCAGTATGGCATTTGCGACATGTGAACTTCTGTGGATTCAACAGCTCCTTGATGCGTTTAACGTCAAGGTCCATACTGCTGCTAAACTCTTCTGTGACAACAAGTCAGCTCTGCACATTGCCAACAATCCCGTGTTTCACGAGAGAACGAAACACGTTAAGCATAATTGTCATACAACTCGGGATCAAGTCAAATTTGGCTTCTTGAAGGTCCTACATGTACCAACTCAGAATCAGCATGCTGATATTTTGACCAAACCTTTGCAACCAAGTCCTTTCCACTCTTTGTTTGATAAGATGTCGATTTCAAGCCTCTTCTCTCCTACTCTTAGTTCACAATCATCGGCTACTATTAGAGTATATACTATACTTGTAAATACAGTAGTATATAAAGGCTCCTCTTATACAGACTTTAGTAACTTAATACAAAATATCATTTTACAATCTTTCATCTTGATAAATTCGTTTATGTTAGTTATCAAAGACCTACTAAGATGACCATTACCAGTGGTCCAGTATGTTTTTTTCACAAAAAATGATATAAGATTCACCCTTGATTAAATCAATGATATGGTTTCTTACATTTTTTCATGATCTATATTTTTGGTTAGTATAACTCAATTCAATACGCCAACCCTAAATGGACAAACAAAAACTTATAAATAGACGACAAAGTCAAATCAGCAGTCTATTCGAGCATCGACAAGGATTGATCACAGGGCTGAACTTGTTACACGCATTTTGTGTCCCATAATCCATTATTGCCCTAATATATTCCTCATGGCTCCCACTAAATTTGGACAATTTACGAACAACCATATATATATGTGTATCCCTATATTCATATTCTATTGTATCAGTAAGAATATCAAATTCTCCGGGAATACTTGATAGATGAAAAAAGCATACACCGTTGGAGTTGTTTCATTAGATGCAAAGATATAAATAATTTGTCATTTTAAAACAAAAAAAATTCAAGACGGTAGTTTATTAATAAAAAATTGAATCGAGGACCGTAACAGGTTACACTAGTCTTCTAACCACTACCTAAACAGCATTATTTATATTAAAAAAATAATCTAAAAACTAAAATGGAACTGGTGTTTTTTTTAAATCTGAATCGAAACTAAAAAGACACATGCATGTTCGATTTTATTAAATTAATTTTATATAAATAGAACTATAGAAGAAAATAAATTAGGTTTTGAGAATAAATCAATGTAATACAAAAAGAAAAATGATGGATAATAGTCAGATATCAAAATCGCATCAGATTGAATGCGATTAAAAAGAAAGAAATAGTGGATACTCAAATTGCAAACAAAATTTGTCAAAATAAAGATTCGTCACATTTACTTTCGTTGTTTTATTGTATTGTAATTTTTATATTTTATGTACTTTATGTAATTTGAATTTTATATAAATAAAAATTAGATGACAAAAAAAAAATGAAAATGAAAATCAAACCAAAACCAGGATTAACGAGTCCTAGTCGTGGGTCGATCAGGTAGATCTACGGTAGATGGAGAGTCACCTCACAGTTGACACTTGCCACGTTTATTTTCTTATAAACTTTTAACTTTTTGGAATTATTATTATTATTGGTTGCACCTTTCGTTACAATAATTTTGTCTACGCGTCGGATCATTTGCATCATTTTTTTCTTTTGCAACAACGACGGATGTCGGAGAATACGTTGTCGTTTTGCGCTTTTTAAATGTATTTTTCTAAATGCTTTTGAAATGTTTTGGTACCTTTTGAACAACAAGAGTGCACAGCGAAATGTTTTGGTAGCTTTCCACTCAAAAGCATTACTTTTAAAATTTTGGATTTTTACAAAAAAGAAGATTAATGACAACACAATATATCATTGTCGCATTTCCCTCCAGTTCTTCTCCTTTTGGTAATTTCTCATTTGTTCTTTCATCTAAAATGACGCCATCAAACAACAACGCTACTCCCTCCATTATGTAATAAGTGATGTTTTAGAAGTTTTTTTGTTCTCAAATAAGTGATAATTTCACAAATTAATGTAAAATTAAATTAATTTTTTATTATTTTTGACCCTTTGTATTTTGTAGATTGTTTTCTTATTGGTTGAATTGTGTTTAAATGTACAATAAATGATGTTTTTAGTATAAAAAAAAATAAAAATTAAATGAATCTTTAATATGTGTGCAAAAACCTGCAAAAACCTTAAACATCAGTATATAAGAACAAATGGAGTATTAAACACCCCTAATCAAACAACATTAGAATTAAGGGACCACTTTTAACACCTTTTTTCATCAATCTCCAACGACAATTACAAAAACATAATAAAGAGGCTATAAATCAAATAACTTTGTTTCTTTTCTCAAATTAAAAAAAAAAAACAATTTACACATGCCATGAACATGAAAAAGTATATTTGTCAGACTAAAAAAAATATCTAGAGGACTATTTCTTGAAAATAATATATTTTGTTTGTTCTTCTAAATATCCCAAATACTAAGCACTGTAATTTTCCTTAACCAGTCTTCTCCATAGAGAACAATTTAATCAACAAGTTTGTGAAGAAATTAAGCGATTGCAACTCCAATTTTTTAAAAGTAAAAACGATTCAACTAGAAAAGAAGAAGAGGGCAAATAATAACACATCCGGTCGAATGCGCAGGGATATACATAATTAGACTTTTAAATAACGTTTCTTTGGGTAATTTCAACAAACACCTTACATGCAATCATAGCAACTCAAAATACTGCAAAGATCTAGACTTACATAAACCCATAAACGCAAATAGAAAAATCCATCAAATCCCAAACAAGTAATCACCAATCTCTCATCAAGCTCTCTCACCTCTGATTCTCCTCGCCAATTGGATATCTTTAGGCATAATAGTAACCCTCTTTGCGTGAATCGCACAGAGATTAGTATCTTCGAATAGCCCAACAAGGTAAGCCTCAGCAGCTTCCTGGAGAGCAGCGACGGCACTGCTCTGAAACCTCAGATCCGTTTTGAAATCCTGAGCGATCTCACGAACAAGTCTCTGGAACGGGAGTTTTCTGATCAAAAGCTCCGTGCTTTTTTGGTACTTCCTGATCTCTCTCAACGCAACAGTTCCTGGACGAAACCTGTGTGGCTTCTTCACACCTCCGGTCGCCGGTGCTGATTTCCTCGCCGCCTTCGTCGCCAATTGCTTCCTCGGGTGGATTTTCTGGCAGTCTGCTTGGTACGGGCCATTTTTGGAATTCAACAGGTAGATTTGTGAATTCTGGTTCTGATTTCTCGAAATCGCGATTGAGATTTTAGTTGTGGAATGTTGAAAAGGCTTGAGTTGGTTTTATGGAGATGCAAAAGGAAGAGGGAGACGAAAACTTGGAGGGAGTTTTAAATTTTTAGTTTGGAGGGAGATTTATTTTGATCCGCTAGATTTGATATCTGATCAACGGTGGATATTAAATAAAGTTTTGACAATCCTCGTGATCATTAATCCACCAATCAAATTATCTCGTTTTAGCGGCATATCGGTTTTAGGAGTTTCATACATTTAAAAGTTTAGGCACCATCTGCAAAAATTCTGGGTGTCGCTTCAAAATATATTAATTTGCTAGCTTTAAAGTTTGCGACCATAGATTTGACCTTACTAGAATTATATTTTTCAATACTCAGATTTAATAAAAAACATCAAACACTGAAACAGGATAAACCGTTTTTATTTATTTTTTGGTCGGCTACAACTACATTGTTTCTAAATTCTAACGTTCCATTCGAAATTAATGCTTCTTTCTTATTGATTAAGAACGAATGAATGTACAACACTAAAGATACATACAATGGTCGTGATTGTTTAAACGATCAAACAAATAATTGGAACAAGAAAGGAAAGAAGTTTATTTGAAAATAGAAAATATAAAAAAGTAGAAGTTTGATTAAGATTTTTCCACAGTAATTCCTCTCGCAAGCATCACTGGCTTGATTTTTCTCATCTTCACGCCGTTTTCTCAGACTCGTGAATCGTCATCATGTCGCGCCGAGGTAGGGTTTACTCTCAGATTCTGTGTTTGCGATCGCAATTCCCTGCGTATCACGTTACTATTAAACTCTCTTTTTTGCATCCAGACCTTGACGAAAGATAGAGACAAACATGGTGAAGTTGATAGCTTTCTCAAATCTATTAGCAGCCTTTTGCACCTGATTACTTGTATGTATTTGCTATCAAACCAGTTCTCTTGACTTTCTTTCTCCTAGTAATTTAGTTTCCTGATGTGATCAAACCAGTTCTCTGCGATTTCTCGTGCTCTCCAGATCAGTCTCTTCCCATCAGTTTCATATATGTTATTCATGTAAGCTTCCATTCATGTCATGAAATTCAAAACTTTGATAGTTAAATATATGGATCGCTTCTAGAAGAGGATTAAGATCTGCCATGGCTACAACATTGACTAGACCAGAATTGAAACAGGAGGACGAGGAGAAGATAAGTTTGGTCTAGTTAATGAAAATTTGGTTTACTCTTTCTGTAATGTAAGTGGAGCTAAGGAAATGTCACAAATTAAGAACCCTTTTTTTTGTGTTTACCAAATCAAATTTCAACAATTTATCGCGAAAGAAATTAAGATAGAATATGATTCATTGAGGCAATACATCGAACACCATAAACGCAAAACCTAATCGAGCGCAGAAAACAGGGAGAAATCGAAAGATGTACATAGACAATACGAGGAAACAAGTCGATCCCAAACCTAAGTCTAAGTCTAGTGCATTATCCTCCTCAAGCTCTCTCGCCTCTGATCCTCCTCGCAAGCTGGATGTCCTTGGGCATGATGGTAACTCTCTTAGCGTGAATCGCACATAGGTTAGTGTCTTCAAACAAACCAACGAGGTAAGCTTCAGCCGCTTCCTGGAGAGCCGCGACGGCGCTGCTCTGGAAACGCAGATCTGTCTTGAAATCCTGAGCGATCTCGCGAACCAATCGCTGGAACGGAAGCTTGCGGATCAGAAGCTCTGTGCTCTTCTGATACTTCCTGATCTCTCTTAGTGCCACAGTTCCGGGACGGAATCTGTGTGGCTTCTTTACTCCTCCGGTCGCCGGAGCCGATTTCCTCGCCGCCTTCGTCGCAAGCTGCTTCCTTGGTGCCTTCCCTCCGGTGGATTTCCTTGCCGTCTGCTTTGTACGAGCCATTTCGTCAAACGAAGATAATCGAAACAAACTTGTGATTCTTTGAGATTGATTGTTGTTGTTGATGAGTTTCCGTAGACAATGGATTGGTTTATATAACGAAAGGCAGATGAAGAAAACAGAAACGAGAAAGAGAAACGTTTGTTTTGGTTCGTTAGATCTTCCATCATATCAACGGTTATGATTGTTTTAAGTTCAGTGATCCGCGTCGTATGTAAATCAACCAATCATATTAGTTTTCTCTAGCGCTCAGTTTTTTCTAGCTTTCTTTCGATTTTTCAATTTAGGCGCGCGTTTCAAAATTTAATGCTAGCTTATAGCTTTTGGAAGGTCGAACCTTAAAATGAAGCCTTTTTCATTCAAACAAACAAACAAAAAACAGTAAAGTATCGGTGAGAAAGCCCAACTTACGGAGTTCTCGTTAAGCCCGTTAGTCTGTTTTCAATTAGTACGATTGATATGCTAATTTTTAGTCATTTATATACTGTGTATCTCAAAATAATTGCAAAAAAAAAGAGAAATCAAATTTATTGTGGTTTTGAATGGAGTTAATGTTGATAACGTTATCTTTTACTCTAGATATGAAATTACTCTAGGTTCAGCTAAGAATCTACCAATCATGTAGATTTTTTTTTTTTTTTGTATTTCCTATGTTAAAGAAAATGCGATGAGAAAACGTCATTTTGTAAATGACCTTCAAATTAATTTTTACTTAAAAATAAATTTTCAGATAGTTAATCTATAGAAATCTTCATCTATATATGTAATTAATATTATTTAGCATTGAAATCTTAATAAACTATTTGTCACAAATATATTATGTTCAAACTTTCAAAATAGGTAAATCAAATCTTTAGCATTTATTTAATTTTTTATAAATTTAAAAGTATAATATGGATAAAAAAAATAATAGTTAAAAAATATCATTGTAATAAAATATATCATTTAAAATCGATATGTGTATTCCATCTCAAAGTACATAATTAAGGATAATTAATGATATAAGATCCGGTCTGAAAATCTATCTAGCATATGTACTAAAAATATGTTTTACCATATAATAAATGTTTTCTAACATTTAAATATTTAGCGAAACCTTGGAATGTTATAAATTGCAAACCCACATTGCTCAAGATACAAACATTTCAAAAAGATAAACTCGAATAGAGTTGATCAAATGGGAAAATTCACAACCTTGAGTGGTATATTGAAAGACGAAGCCTCACGAATGAAACTCAATGTGGTTCATTTGTGTAGCTCCGAAGATGTCAAAAACATTGACTTAGCTCTCTTGAAAGCCACGACTCATACGTCACACAAACCACCTTCCGACAAATACGTCACTTTCCTCCAATCAACTGTTGATACGTGTTACGGTCCTGAGACCGTCGCCGCTATCGTGCAGAGGCTGCGTTTGACGACGGATGTGTGCGTGGCTGCTAAATGTCTCATTCTTCTCCATAAGATGATTAAATCCGAAACTGGATATAACGGAGAAGATAGTGTTCGTGACAATACTAGTCATCGTACTTTGATTTATAATCAAGGAGGGAGTAATCTTAATTTGAATGATCTTAATGTAGATTCATCTCGTTTTGCTAGAGAGTTGTCTCCATGGGCTCAATGGTAAGACTATATATATGTTTATATGTGTATTGGTTATACTTTTGGTTGATAGATTAGAAATATTGATTGAGATATTGATCATAATCATTGAAACGTCGTATAAAATATGTTATTCTTTGTTTTCTAATATATTTGCTTACGATTTATGATACAGTCTTATGATTATCAAAAACTGTTGTTTTTAATAGGTACAAACAATATTTAGATTGTTATTTATCCATCGCGGAGGTGTTAGGCGTTATTCCAAACATAAAAGAAAACTCAGAAGATAAGCGTTTGGAGACTCAACGAGTCTCATCTTACACAACTGATTGCATTTTACAACAAATTGATTTCTTAGTGGATCTATTCGAACTTATAAGTGGCAGACCAGAAACTCCAACGTCGAAACCGAACAAAATCGTTATTGAGATGATAGAACTAATGGTAAAAGATTACTTATCAGTCATGAGATTGATCCAGATAAGGTTTGAAGAATTGAACGAGAGAACAGCTAAACCCGACGAATTGGTTCCAGTTTTGGTGAGGCTTGACAAGTCTAAGGAGGGTTTGAGTGAGTTTTCTTGGCGAGGCAAATATTTGGTTGAAGATTTTTGGTGTTTTGTATTGAAATTAAAAGATGAGAAATGTTAGAAGACAAAAGAAACGCTGGATGAATAACCGCTTTGGTTCGGTTAATAAACTCTAATGTTATTATAGCTTAATTCGTCTGTAAAGCTGGTGTTGTTATTATACATGAGTCGACTTCCATGTATTTTCTTATAGTTGGATTATTAGTATTATAGAATGTATATATAATATATGCTATGAATGAGTATATAATAAAATCATCAAACCAGTTAAGCGCCTCTTTTTCAGGTTTTTTATTTTCTTTTTCTTTATTGTTTCTCTATGTAACCTAATTTTTGTAAGTGTTAGTTGCCGATTTTTTTTTTTAGTTATTTAGTTCTCATAAGATCTTTTGGTATACGACTGGTTGCTCCAATGTTGTCGAATATTCGCGCTATAGAATTATCACGCAATTAATTAAACTTGAGGTGAAAACGAGTGGTTTATCCTATGAGAGGCTATCAAGAGCGGCGACGTTATAAAAAATAAGCAAGAGCTGACAAAAAATAAGCAAAAAAAAAAAACATAATCAAAACACAACCAACTATAAGAAAAATGACAAAAAAACAAAAAAAAATCTCAGTTCAAATTTGAAAATCGTGTAAAACCATATGACAATCAAAAGATATTCAAACCCTTATGATAACCAAAACGTATTCAAATCTATTTCATCGATAAGGATATAAATTTGATATTTTACATTTTTAATTTCATTTTCGTGTATGAGATTTCGTAGACTGATATATATGACTAAAAATGTGTCATCAAATACTCTCAATTTTTCCAAATTTAGTATGTTTTAAGATTTGAAATGATCAAATAACCATAGATTTCTATGACTTTAATATAAAATGTCCATTATGAAATTGAATAATGGTGGATTGTGAATTATTTTGAATTAGTTTAGAAATGATGCTATATATTTTTGAAAGACACGTAAAAAAATCCACATTGAATAGGGGGTGGAATGTAGAAAAGATTAATGTTTGCTCAAATCTATGATCCAATAACCCCCTAAGAAACGAAACCATACACCGGTTGGACCGGTTTAGTAAATTTTATTAATCTAACATATGTGCTGACTTTTTGGTTTTTGCTGAAAATGTGATTACAGAGACAATTAACACATTATGCTGAGATAAAATTATTTCATGATTTCATTATTAAAATCTTCATTTTATTGTTTTGGACCATCTGTTAACACGCGCAATTGCTATCTGCGCCTACAAAATTTATCCCAAAACAAAAAAAAAACACATCATCGTGATAAAAATTTACCTCTTTTTCAGGTTTTCTAAACGAATCAAATATAGAGAAAAAGACATGCAAAATATGAATTTACCTCTTTTTCGCAGTCACACCTCATCGTGATAAAAATTAAAACATTGTCTGAACTGCGGTTCCTCCAAACATCATACCAGCCCAAACTCCCTACAAATAAATAAAATCACAAAAACTTATATCCTAATCAAAAATCTCAATCTATATAAATGGATATAAATATAAAAAGTAGAGGAAATATGTAATTACTAAGACGCCGAATTTAAAAACCCAGCCCATTAAAAACCCAAATGGAACTCCGATGCAATAGTAACATCCCAAGTTTATATATGCCACGTAGGATTGCCAGCCCGATCCAACCGCGACACCTAAAGAGTCCAAAGTCAACACAAAAACATTGACTCGGTATATAAAGAAAAACAAAAGAAATTGTGACGTACCGGAAAGAACCGGTTGAACGCTGTTAAGAAGAACGGTAAAAGCTAACAGAATGGAGAGTTCATTGACGGCCGTTAAAACGGCTTCACTTGAAGAGAAGATCCAAGCGATTTGGTTATGAAAAAGCATTATTATCACCCAAAAGAATAATCCGATTATTAACGATTGTGTCACTGATACAATCGTCGCAAATCTTGCTCCTTTTCCATTACCTGCTCCTAGTTCGTTCGCCACACGTACACTGCAATATAGTTAATAATATATCAAAATATATTTAATAAATGTTTGGTAATATGTTTAATATATATATATATTTTTTTAAAAATTCTAAAAATGATTTTGTTTTAATAGTATAAATGAATCCTTTTAAGTTAAGTATAAATAAATTTTAGACACTTGAAAATTTCCTACACATAAAATTTGTTGGATAGTCTTAGAATATATGTATTTGGGGTGTCTCGATGAGACAAATTCCTAAAAAACAAAAGAGAGGGTTGATGAGACTCCTAACAAAAAAAATTGAGACACCCAAATCATACATGATGATTTGTTATTGGTCCAATTTTTTTTATAAAAAACATTTAATTATTTAATTAAAAAATAATATTTTTTTGGGTAAGAGTGTTTATTTGTGTATGTACACAGATGTCCACACAGATAAAAAAATGAGCATGAGAAAGCTATTGTAGAAGTCTTGTTCAGACCACACATATAAATGCACGCATTTACAATTCATAACTGACTGATAATAAATACTAATATTTATTAACAATAAACCAAACCCGACATGACCTCTATTAAGTGCGCATTCATTATAAATTTATAACTTTAAATTTGATGGGCCTGTTAACAACCAAACAATACTTTACTACTCTCTCGATTTCTAAAAGATTAAGTTCTGAGTTTCTTTTATTGTTTATAAAGATTGGTTTCCTACAAAAAATTATGCACATTTTATTAATTGATGTTAATAAATTATAAATTTCAATAAATTTTATCACTGGCTCATAATTGTTAGGAAAATGTTTAGTGACAAAAATGATATATTTATAACTAAATATTAATTGTTTTTGAACAAAAGAAAATTAGGAAATATATTATTGTGTTGTACTCCCTCCGTTCCACAAAGATAAATTTTTTAGAGTTTTCACACATATTAAGAAAATAATTAATACATCAATTTTTGTTACTGAACAATTTCCATATCTCTAAAACAATAGTAATTCAATAAATTTAATTAATCTTCTTAGACTTTTCAAAGTATCATCATTAATTGATAAAATTTTGCATAGAAAAGCTAAAAAATCTATCTTTGTGAAACAAATTTTTTTTCTAAAAAATTCATCTTTGTGGAACAGATGGAGTATTAAAGTGGACTAAACCAAACCTGCTCCAGTTAGATCATAATAATTAACCGGTTTAGAAATTAGCAATAGATAAAAATGGCTTTTACCCGGTTCCGGCGAAGAAAGCAAGAGGAATCATCATCTCCCAGCCATTTATCGTCATGCTGCCAAAAGTGCATAAAGATATGTTATCTATTATTGCATAAAAGGTTTTGATTGGTATAGTAAGAAGAGCTAGGTATTATACTGTCATCTCTTACTATCATTTCCCAAAACAATGCGGTAAAATTATACTATGATTGATGACCTTTTCTTTTATTATAATACTACAAAACACACTAACAAACACAAAACAAGTTGAAGAAACGCTTTACCATATAGACAAAGAGTCAACGGCAATTCGAGGATTTTGAAGATTCCCAGTCATTATTACCAAGATTTGATAATACCAATTCTCCAAACTGTCCAAAAGACCAAACATCTACTGTTAAAAAATTGTGTGATACACATTAGACAATATATAGTATCACAAAAATCGTGTTTAAGAACAAAAAAATGATACCAAAGCATGACGCCAGAAGAAGCAGAGAGTTTGAGAAACTCCCCAAGTCCAGTGAAGGCTTCGGAGGAGAAGCCGGTCCAAGTGAGTGGACAGCCGCCACAAACGGAGTAAGCTAATAGAATAAGAACGCTGACCCACCAAGATATACCAACCGTAGCCATAGTCCCCACGACTCCGAGTTTAAGCCCGTCCACAAACAGCCAACACACCAAAATGTGAACCACCAATGCAACCGCAGCCGAAAACGCAGTCACCTAATAACCCAAAGAAAGATTTTTTTTTTTTATTATGGAAATAAATTGCGTTTATCTAAGAATGGAATAAATTGCGTTTAAAACAATCATTAAATTTTCAATCTTTTGTTATTGTTTGCGATCCCTTTAAGTTGTGTTCTTTTATAAACAAGACATATTTGCCATTTGTGAATGTAAACGTTAAAATATTTTGATATATTGATATTTTTTTATTATGAAAAATCGAAAATATATTGATTTTTTTTTATCGAAAAATATTCTGTACATCAATTCTGAGAATTCTGTATTTATATAAACTCAAAGTCATAGGGTACGTTTAAAAGAGTTAGATCGATTACGTACTTGGTTCCTGAGCTGGCACTGGAGGAAACGTTGAAGCGGTAAAGCCAAACAAAAGGCGAAATGGAGAGGGATGGCCCAAACGGAGACGACGCCGGAAAGCTCAGCGATATCGTCCGGTTGACCGAGAAACTTGAGAACCGGAGTTGTGAAAAGATAAGTCGGCAACAAAAAGACACAACAAAAGAAGAGAACAATCCAAGAACGCTGCATATAAACTCCCAACATGTAATACTTCTTCGCTCCAAACGCTTGTCCACACAGCGTTTCCAACGCACTCGCCATTCCAAGCTGCACCATTAATATTGTCATATTAATAATTAAATTGAAAACCCATCAAATAAAAGTTGTATGTGATCGATTTAATTATACCAAGAGGCCAAAGTTGAAGCCGACGATGACGTTATTAACGATGGAGATTGCGGCGAGTTCGAGATCTCCGAGATGACCAGCGAAGGCTTGAGTTATTACAAGCATCGAATATGTCGTTAATCTACTGAACATCGCAGGACCAACGATTTGCCATAGCTTTTTTGTCTCAACCCAAACTCTCTTCTTCAATTCACCACCGTCTTCTTCCGCCGTGTGAGGGCTTTTTAACAGTGGGATCCTCGACTCTGATTCTTCTTCTCCTCCTCTTCCACTCATCGCTAATCTTTTTGTTTCTCTCAGAGGATGAAATATTAGCCCAAAAAAAAGGAGTGTGAAGAAAGGTGGAGACGAGAGAAATATAGTGTGTGAATTTGCTTTTTCCTGTTTTTAAAATTTTGGAATTAAAACAATTTTTCAAATATGATGGCGACACATGTTTGTTTTTTTACTGTATTTTACTTGAATTTTGGAATTAAAACACGTGTCAAAATTAGTAACTCGCAATATCGCGATACGTGTTTAATTGATTAAATTTTGATATGTGTTTAATAAATTTTCAATTATATTTTGATACATTTTTAATAAATTTTCAATTATATTTTAATTTATAGTATTAAAATAAAATTAAAATTTATAATCGATTTCTATAAAAAAAAACTTAGTAGTTATGTTTAAATTAATTAAATTAAACAAAAAACTGTAAATAAAAACCAAAGTTTTTTTTTAAAAAACAATAAATCATATTTCTGAATTATAATAATAAATTTAAACAATATATAACAATCATAAAAAAAAAAGTTATAAAAGCCAATTTTTTTTTTTAAAAAAATTTATATTTCAGTTTAGAATAAGTAAATATTATATTATAAAACTGAATATTTAAAAGTTATTAATTCAGTTTATCCCGATACGTGTTTAATCAAAGTTGAAAACTTAAAAAATAAAATTACTAAAAATAAATTCTAAAAATTCAATAACCAATTCATAAAAATAATTCTTTAGTTTTTCCGTTTAGATTAAAAAAATAATCATTCTTTAGTTTTCCCGTTTAAATTAAGAAAATTCAAACTAAATTAATAAAAATAAATTAAAAAAAATTAATAAAACTAAATTAATAAAAATAAGTATTTTTTAGTTTTTCTATTCAGATTAAGAAAATTAATCATAAAAGGAAAAAAAATTATTTCTCACCTCTATATAACCCACAATTTGATAGTATGTCAATTAAAAAAAAAATTCAATAATCATATTCAAATCTATTTACTGCATCTTTTCACCAAATTTTTCTTTCAACATATATATTTATTTAATCGTAAATTTTGTTTATAAATTTATGTATTATATATTTTCACGTATAATCTAATTTTGTTTTCTATTCTTTTATTTTTAATTTATTTTTCACATGTAATAAAATATTAAATTACAAGTATATATATGTTTGGGCATCATAAACAAGTTCTAAGTGACAACAAAAGATTTATAAAATCTTCAATTTATTTATGAGAATCTGAGATTATAGAAAGTTTTCCTAATATGATAAATTCAAACATGTATGTAAAAGTGAAAAAAAAAAAAAAAATCTGGCATCATGAGAAATTTCCATATATGACGACAAATACTTCGAACTATAATTATAATAAAGTGTTAACGCGACATATGATTAGAAAATAGCTCCGGTTTAGTGAGGTTTCTTTCCGGTAGTTTTAAGCCTTCGCTCTTTTTGATCTCTTCTGGCGAATCTGCAAAAGGATTTCCGGTGCATCATGGCGTAACTTCAAGAGTCTTGGCGGAGATGACAAAGTCTTTTGTCACGCTTAATCGGCGGTGGAAACTCACGGCGGCGATGACGTGTGATGAAGAAGGCCACGTGGGGTTGCTTGCCTCCGTTTAGCTACACGTGTCCTGTGTTTTTGTGCTTATCTTTAATGGTAGCGTGTAATCCGTTGGGCTTGATGTTGGGCCAATATTATACCGTTTGCTCATGTCCTTTGGGCTTTAATGAAAGTATGACGACAAAAAAAAACATATATATTTTGCGCCAAAAGATATCTTATATTTTATATGCCACGACTGCCACGGGTTTTTAAAATATGAATTTAACAAATATTTTTTTTTTCAATAAAGATATTGAACAGTCACGATCTTGAAAATTGAAAACACCGCATTTTGTGGCAATCTTTATAATATTATTTAAGAAAATATTTTTAAAATTTAATTATATTTTGTAAATTATTATATAAAATGTTATTGTAAATAATAAATAATAATTAAAATAAGAAATGATATAATTATATTTTTAAATTAGTGATGCGAATAAAAAAATATTTCTTTTTTATTAAAAATATTATTTCTAATTAAACTAAGAAAACCGAATTCGGTTTACTTAAGAATTTAGTTTTTACTTTATTTAATTTTTAAAACCAAATTCGGTTCAAAATATTTTTAAACGTTGTATATAATGATCTATATTTTCATTTATCAATTAATCTGATTATTATCAATAGAAACTTGGGAAATACAAAAATAGAACCAATCAAAATATTCTCATTAATTTTTAACTAATCATATTCATAGAATTGCTCCCGCCCTATAGCTAGGATTTATCCTAATCCTAAGATTTATCTTGTGCTACACGCGAGATTATAACTACTAAATAGGTATATTGTTTTGACAAATTATTTGCGCAGGATAAGTCCGTTTACGTGTTACCGAGGTTTACATAGCTAGGCATATTGAAATCAATAATATTTGTTTTTTATCTCTTATTTTACTTGGTAAAATTAATATATCTATATTATTATTTTAAAAGATATTTAAGAAAATAGACTATATTTTATAAGTTATTACATATCATGTCATTATTATAAATAAAATAAAATAATTAAAATAGGAAATGATATAATTATTTTTCAAAAATATTGCAGAGAATATGAAAATATTTATTTTCATTAAATATGATATTTACTATTTATTTTCTAATTATTACGATATTCAAAATATTATATATATAATAAAATAATAATTAATACATTTATTTTCAACAAAACAAAAAATTATTCGAGATCTTGAAATATTTTCACTATTTTTTTAATATATATCAAAATAAAAGTTTAAATATGTTAAATTTAAGTTTACATTTTAGTTTATTGCAAAATGGGTTAAATAAACATGTTAATCTAGTTTGACAATTCTATATATAATAATTAGTTATATATATTATAAATTTCAGAATAAATCAAAAAAAAATTCTTAAATTTCAAAATAATTTTTTTTAAAAATTACTCCACGGATTCAATCCTAGTACTCTACATTTGATAGAATTTACGTTTTTATATTATTTGAAGAAAATAAAAATCCTTAGTATGTTCGATTTGGTAAGATTCTCTATCTAGTGAATATAATAAGTTGATTAACACTGAAAAAACAAAAAAACACGTGAGAAACATATGCTAGCTGCCGTTAATTTATATTTTTGATGATGAATAGATTTTGAGTCAAAATCCATACATTCCATAGATCAAAAATCAAAACATGTTATATATGGTATCGTCTCAAATGTCATTCAATCATATAACTAGTTTCTATTGAAACTATATTTAGACTTTGTGCTAATATACACGTGATTTTAACTTTTTTATATTTTTTTTTTTTTTCATCCGCCAATTTCTGTAAATCTTTTATACAAAACTGGGCTTTCATACGGTAAGAATAAATTAGGAAAAAAGAACCATGTGCTTTTGCACTTTCTTCACACTCTTAAAACCGACCGAACTTGCCTGTGATATTTTTCAAGTGAGTTAATGACAATTGATTTATATTTTCTTTTAAAATTTTAGCATCCATATACGATCATTTTAAAAACGATATTTCTAGCTTGGAAAATGAAACCGAGACAATTATGTTTTTGTTTTTTAACAATTATATCTTTTTAGTCGTGTCTATAAATTCTTTTTTACAAAATCCCGAACAGGTTAATTAGTTTAATCTATTTGCTAATACCTAAGAGCATTAAAAAAAAGAAAAAAAAATGAAAAGAGAAGAAAGAGGGTGAGATAGGTGTCAACAAAATTTGAGACACTCATATCCCATGTGTCATTTTTTGATTGATACATTTAAAAAATAAAAATAATTGTTTAATTAAACTATATATATATAAAAAATTATTGGTTGAGACACAAGGTAGTCTTACCGTCTAAGTTCACAACTTAACAAAATTTGTTTTCGGATCACAAATTAGTAAACCATTGAGCTACCAAGTACCAACATCAGATAGCCCGATACAATCTTACTAAACATATATTGTTTTCTTTCCGGCAATCTGGGTTATTAAATTCGGAGAATAACATAATGACAACGCGAATATAAACTAGTATATTACATGTCGCAGTCTACTATTACTCTATTTTTTTTATAGGCACGAACATCTCTATATTATTATTTTAAAAAATAAATTTTATTTTATAAATTATTATATATTACGTCATTACAAACAACAAAAATATATATATATAATTATCTTTTAAAATTATTGAAGACAATATGGAAAATATTCATTGCTATTAAAAAAATAGTTCTTAATTATTTTTAATACTATATATTTTAAAATATTAATCTATCCATATATATTAAAAAAAATCAAAATCATGCTATATTTTCACTATAATTTATTATATTTTATTTGAATATATATCAAAACAAAAGATGAAAAATATTTTACTAATTTAAAAAAAAAAAAAATTTAATAGTTTGTGGACTAACCACAACAACCAGAATTATTAAACGGGCCATATTAGAGTTATATTTTCAAGATTATAGATTTTTGCGGGTTAACCCGAATAATATTTTAGTCTAGTGCAAAACATTTTAAATAGAAAAATTATTATGAATTGACATTTTATTTATAATTATTAGTTAGTTATATTGTAAAATTCAGATAAAATTAATTTTTTAAAATTTTCCAAAATAATTTATTTTTAAAAAATATTGTGCACTATAATTAGCACGGATTAAATCATAATTACCTATAATTAGACAAAAAAATTGTGTAAGACATGAACGAAGAAAATAAATCGTGGCTAATCAGTGTGTAAATAGTCCGACAGTTTTGTCTCATATTAGCTGTCCATTTAGAGCTGGGTTTACTAGTTTCATTTAGAGCTGTCCATGTGGAGATGGGTTTTATGATCCAGCCCATATTAGCCTTAAATTTCAAGTTTCATACTTATCGGTTCAAATATTTATATGTTAGGATTAATTTAATTTCAAATTTCGAGTTTCATAATTTATTCTAATAAATATCGGTTCAAATATCTTATAGATATTAACATTTAAATAAATAAATTTGGTACCATATCTATTAGAATAAATGAAATTATTCCAAACATATAAATATTTGAACCGATAAATATGAAACTTGAAATTTATTCCAAACATATAAATATTTGAACGGTATATATATATATACTTGGATAACTTTTTTAACATCTAATTAGTCAACTCATCCGCATCATGTTCAAACATTAATGTATATATATATATTTTTTTTCTGTTAAAGATCAATTTCAGGCTTAAGGTCTGCCAAAAATATGATTTTTAAAAGAGTGAACATTAACCTGATTAATACGGCAGTTTTGTACATACAGGACAACAAAGAGACTTCAAACTCCGAAAATTGGAACTTGTGTAAGGACTTTTCTGAGGAGCACTTAAATATCGGAGCCTGAGTGTAATGAAATTTATTACTCTTTCTTTTCTATATTAAGTGATGTTGGTTTTTACACATCAATTAAAAATTTATTTAATTTTTATTTTTTTACATATTAAAAACATTATTTATTATACATTTAAATACAATTCAACCAATAAGAAAACAATCTACAAAATATAAAGGGTAAAAATAATAATAAATGTTTAATTTTACATTGATTTGTGAGAACATCACTTATTTGAAAACAAAAAAAACATCTAAAACATCAATTATTACAGAACGGAGAGAGTATAAATAATAGAAAAGAATAATTGAACAATGTTCAATCAAAACAAGTCTCACTTTCTTCTATGGTTTTTTTTTTGGGTCAATTTTTCTTCTATGTTATAAAAGTGTAACTCTAGTCAGAATAGCATCACCGGTCACACATGTTGCTGGTGTTTGTTGTATCATGCTTCGCTCTTGCCTTCTCGACAGTGCATTCAGCTGCTGAGAAAACCAAACCCATAACCGCAAATGTCTTGCAAGAATTCCAACTCCTTTACCCCATTTAATTATTTAATTTTGTTTTTATATATGTGTTAGAATATGGCATTTAATCTTAAATCGTTTTATCTTATCTCGACTGAAAAAATACTTTAAAATCTAGTATACTTTAATACCTAACCAATGTACATGTAAAAACCAACAGGTTTTTCAAAACCAGATATAACCAGTTCATGAATTTTGTAACCGTTTTCTTGATAATATTACAATGCTTATTTTAGAGAGAAAAAATTGCAAAAAGTTTTTTTTGTAATAACTACAGAGAGTCTCTGTGATATTTGAACCGGCTCTAGGTATTCTGTATCACATTTCGATAACAAGATATGCCGTTTCTAAAACACAAAGTTATGCTGCAAAATTATTCAATAAATCTTCATTTTATTGTGTTTGACCATTTGTTAACACGCGCATTTGCCTTTTGCGCCTGCAAATTTAAATTTTAGAAAACGTCATCAGTAAATTTGAATTCTCATAGTGAATCAAAGAAAAAAAGTAAAAAACAAATATATGGGAAATATTAATTTACCTCCTTTTCCCAATCACATCTCATCGTGATAAAAGCTAAGATCATTGTCTGAACTGCGGTTCCTCCAAAAATCATACCAGCCCAAATACCCTATAAAATATAAAATATAAAATCACAAAATACATATTATTAGTTTTTGTTAAACATCATACGATTTAACAACTTAAAAACTAATATAAACGGTTTAAATAAATTGATATATAAGGCGAAGAAGGAAAGTTATGGTTACCATGACGCCGAATTTAAAAACCCAGCCCATTAAAAACCCAAATGGAACTCCGATGCAATAGTAACATCCCAAGTTTATATATGCCACGTAGGATTGCCAGCCCGATCCAACCGCGACACCTAAAGAGTCCAAAGTCAACACAAAAACATTGACTCGGTATATAAAGAAAAACAAAAGAAATTGTGACGTACCGGAAAGAACCGGTTGAACGCTGTTAAGAAGAACGGTAAAAGCTAACAGAATGGAGAGTTTATTAACGGCCGTTAAGACGGCTTCACTTGAAGAGAAGATCCAAGCGATTTGGTTATGAAAAAGCATTATTATCACCCAAAAGAATAATCCGATTATTAACGATTGTGTCACTGATACAATCGTCGCAAATCTTGCTCCTTTTCCATTACCTGCTCCTAATTCGTTCGCCACACGTACACTGCAATATAGTTAATATATAGTATATACCAGACAAAATTAGATTAGATTTTTATATATATCTAAACTAATTAGTAGACTAGTAGTATTGCTGTAAAAGCATTCTATAGCATCTATAGTTTGCGTTTACATATTAAAATTTTTATTTTTTTCTTAACTTTTTCACTTATTCTATGTATATGCCTACAATATAATTTAAAATTCATGAAAGTGCATCTGTGGATCTCACTTATTCTACATATATGCCTACAGTTCTCTCGCCAATGATGGGTATTCGAACTAGAATTCGTGATAGACAACTGCATCAACAATTGAAAGCTGATTTGGTTGAGCATTTATGGCAAAAATGTGGACGTGATCAAGATAATAATTAACCGTTCTTTTGTATTTTTTTCTTCTAAATCTATGTTTAAAATATTATATTTTTATGTCAACTATCACTACAAGAAAACATGCATTTTGCAACGAATTTTTGCGACGATTTTATTTCGTTGCAAATTGCAATCGTTTTTACGACGACTTTACGACGATTCTTAAAGACGTCGTAAAATCGTCGCAAAATTGGGATGAAAATTTTCGTTGTAAAATCGTCGCTAATTAGCGACGATTTTACAACGATTACCGACGACGTTACGACGATTATCAAAATCGTCGTAAAATCGTTGTAACTTAGTGACGATTTACCGAAGTTTATATAAAACGTTGTAATATCGTCGTAAAATTACCCACGAATTAGCAATGATTATTATAAGTTGAACTTTACATCGATTTCCCAACGATTAATCAGTTAGGTGAGCACGTTTTAAGTTCACGGTGTTCGGTTAGGTAAACATGTTTAATGTCGTTGTATTAATATAATATTGTGATCGAGTAATTATTGTGAATTTAATGTATTAATATAATATTGTGATCGAGTAATTATTGTGAAATTTAAGTGATATGATTTCTATGAAATCCCCTAAATCCCAAACTAAATTCCATCTCCGATCTCCACTCATTTCCCGCCGTAGGTGCGGCGATTAATAAATTACGAGACATATGTGTCTTGTAATTTAGTAATTGGCCCAACAACGGTGGGAAATGAGTGGTGATCGGAAATGGGATTTAGTTTGGGGTTTAGGGGATTTCAAAGGAATCGTCGCTAATTGTGATTGTCACAAAATCGTTGCAACATTTGCGACGATTTAGCAACGAATTATGACTAATCGTGGCTAAATCGTCGCAAAATATGAATGTCACAAAATCGATGCAAATTTGCGACGATTTAGCCACGATTCGTCCATAAACCCTAAACCCTTTGCCCTAAACCCTAATTAACCTATTACCATCTCATTGTATTATGCATCTTTCAATGAAATTGATCGTGACTTTAGAGAATTATTCGAAAATGAAAACTCGGTCAATCACAGTAATATCCACAAACTGAATCATTGTATTAATAATACAACATGTACGCAAACTCTCTGTTTTACTTATTTTTCAATCTCGATGAACTTATTGATAATTTCATGATTTTGGATTTACGGTAAACATGTAAAGTTGTTTATGGAATGTTGCAATCAACGTTACAGTTTTGTACCTATACCCTAAACCCTAAAACAGATTTTATAAATTTCTTCACTAATTCGTTGCAACATTTGCGACGATTTGGCAACGAATTATGACTAATCGTGGCTAAATCATCACAAAATATGAATGTCACAAAATCGATGCAAATTTGCGACGATTTAGCCACGATTCGTCCATAAACCCTAAACCCTAAACCCTAAACCCTTTGCCCTAAACCTTAAACCATAATTAACCTATTACCATCTCGTGGTATTATGCATCTTTCAATGAAATTGATCGTGATTTTAGAGAATTGTTCAAAAATGGAAACTCGGTCAATCACAGTAATATCCACAAACTGAATCATTGTATTAATAATCTAACATGTACGCAAACTCTCTGTTTTACTTATTTTTCAATCTCGATGAACTTATTGATAATTTCATGATTTTGGATTTACGGTAAACATGTAAAGTTGTTTCTGGAATGTTGCAATCAACGTTACAGTTTTGTACCTATACCCTAAACCCTAAAACAGATTTTACAAATTTCCTCACTAATTCGTTGCAACATTTGCGACGATTTGGCAACGAATTATGACTAATCGTGGCTAAATCGTCGCAAAATATGAATGTAACAAAATCGATGCAAATTTGCGACGATTTAGCCACGAGTCGTCCATAAACCCTAAACCCTTTGCCCTAAACGCTAAACCATAATTAACCTATTACCATCTCGTGGTATTATGCATCTTTCAATGAAATTGATCGTGATTTTAGAGAATTGTTCAAAAATGGAAACTCGGTGAATCACAGTAATATCCACAAACTGAATCATTGTATTAATAATGTAACATGTACGCAAACTCTCTGTTTTACTTATTTTTTAATCTCGATGAACTTATTGATAATTTCATGATTTTGGATTTTCCAAATAGTATCCTCTTTTTTATTTTTATTTTTAAAGTATCCTAGTCCTAGTCTTAGAATATATGTAATGTTTTATTGCGAATTTCATGTTCACATTATCACATATAATCTTATTAACAGTTATTTTTGGAAACGTACATTTGTCCACCAGAAAGCAGAGACGCATTTAATATTCACGAACCCGACATGACCTCTACCTCCTATATTAATTCCGTATAACTTTCAATTTCATGGGTCCGTTGTAACAACCAAACAATTTGATATGGTTGTATTAAAGTGGACTAAACCGAACCAGATCCAAATTAGATCATAATTATAAAGCGGTTTAGAAATTGGCAAATAGAGGTGAAATTATTTTACCCGGTTCCGGCGAAGAAAGCGAGAGGAATCATCATCTCCCAACCATTTATCGACATGCTGCCAAAAATTTCGTTTCATAAGTTAATTAAACCATACATAAAGATAAGGGAATAAGGGATAATAATTATATAGAAATAAGAGGAAGATAAAAAAAAAAAAAACAACAACTACAACCTTTCCGCAACAAACCAAAAAGCAGACATGCGAAACGATACGATAAGATTATATGATTGATGACTTTTTGTTTTATTATTATAGTAGTATAAAGAAACATAGTAACATAAACAAATAGTAAAAAACAAACAAAGGTAAAGAAACGAGACGACCTACCATATAGACAAAGAGTCAACGGCGATTCGAGCATTCTCAAGATTTCCAGTCATTATAATCAAAATCCGATAATACCAATTCTCCAAACTGTCCAAAAGACCAAATATCTATTGTTAAAAAAGTTATATGGTATACATTAGAAAATAATACTAAGAAGTGTAATTTATTAAAATTAGTACCAAAGCATGACGCCAGAAGAAGCGGAGAGTTTGAGAAACTCCCAAAGTCCAGTGAAGGCTTCGGAGGAGAAGCCAGTCCAAGTGAGTGGACAGCCGCCGCAAACGGAGTAAGCTAATAGAATAAGAACGTTGACCCACCATGAGATGCTAATCGTTGCTATAGTCCCGACGACTCCGAGTTTAAGCCCGTCCACAAACAGCCAACACACTAAAAAATGGACCAGCAATGCAACCGCAGCCGCAAATGCAGTCACCTAAATAACCCCCAAGAACGATTATTAGTTGAACAAAAAAAATTGTAAAGAGAAAAGTTATTATAAAAAACTATGATTTTGCCTTTGTACTAAACTTTTTAACGCACTGTACATAAGTACTCTCATGCATCGTTGTATTTTAAATGCCGCTTTATGATTTTTAAAATATATATATTATGAAAAATATCAAATTTCTCTTGTACTTTTATATTGGTACAATACCTTAATTTCAAAATGTACAACTCTGTAATATTATCTCTTTAATTATATATGAACTATTGATGCAATATATATCAAAGATTTTGTTTGCGTTTGAAACAATATCAGATCGATTACGTACGTGGTTTTTGAGCTGGCACTGTAGGAAACGTTGAAGCGGGAAAGACAAAGCCAACGCGAAATGAAGAGGAATGACCCAAACGGAGACGACACCGGAAAGCTCAGCGATATCGTCCGGTTGACCGAGAAACTTGAGAACCGGAGTTGTGAAAAGATAAGTCGGCAACAAAAAGACACAACAAAAGAAGAGAACAATCCAAGAACGCTGCATATAAACTCCCAACATGTAATACTTCTTCGCTCCAAACGCTTGTCCACACAGCGTTTCCAACGCACTCGCCATTCCAAGCTGCACCATTAATATTGTCATATTAATAATTAAATTGAAAACCCATCAAATAAAAGTTGTATGTGATCGATTTAATTATACCAAGAGGCCAAAGTTGAAGCCGACGATGACGTTATTAACGATGGAGATTGCGGCGAGTTCGAGATCTCCGAGATGACCAGCGAAGGCTTGAGTTATTACAAGCATCGAATATGTCGTTAATCTACTGAATATTGCCGGACCCACGATTTGCCATAGCTTCTTTGTCTCAACCCAAACTCTCTTCTTCAATCCTCCACCGTCTTCCTCTGCCGTGTTAGGGCTTTTCAACAGTGGGATCCTCGACTCTGATTCTTCTTCTCCGACTCGTCCTCCCATCGTTAATCCTCTTTTGCTTTTCCTTCCCTTCTCTCTCTCTCTCTCTCTCTCTCTCTCTCTCTTTTTGTTTTTTTTTGTTTTCTTTGTTTTCTTTGTTTTTAAGCTTGGGAGGAAATATTAATAGGAAAAAAAAGGAGTGGAAAGAAAGATGAAGACTAGAGATAAGTACTTAAGTAGTGTTTGAATTGGTTTTTCCAATGTATATATTTTAAAAACGACTGTCTAATAAATTCAAAGATTTTTCTAAATATATCTGTATATTGCATCGTAATATATAAACTCCCAAATGTTGACCAAGTAGAAATAATTTGCTAATTATGCCAAAAAAATATAGCTATATTTAAAATTTAATATTGATATTATTTAATTTTTTGTCACAATATCTGCTGGTTTGAATATTTTGATTTACCATTTTAGTAGTAGTTACTACTACTTACTAATCATAAAAATAGTAAAAACTGACCCATTATATAATAGATTTTCTTAACCATTTGATATTGTTTACCTTTTTCAGTTTATGGTTTGTGTCACCAAACGAATATTAAAAAAAAGATTAATTAAAAGAAGCTGGTGTAAGTGTTAATAAAAATATTCAACGATTATATTCTTAAAACACCGTAAAAGTTCCATTCCATTAGTCTAATGGTTAACTAAATAGTTTATTAATGTTTTTATACCCGGAGATTCAAGTTTCGATTTTCAGAGAATACAATTTATGTAAATGAATAGAGACAAACTTATAATAAATACTTCAGCGTGGTACAAGTGGAGCCGTTCATCGTGATCGTAGATTTTTGTGGAACGGATAACGTTATCTGTTAAGTTTCATGGACTTCCAACTCAAAACCTTATATATTACTCAATATCTCTTCTCACTTCCGATGTGAGACAATCTTTACACACTCCTTAGAGATTAAGGCCAATGGCTCATTAATCTCTCCTTAATTCTAATACCTCCTCTCGAGAGAATGACTCTTCTAGCCATTAATCTCGACAGACCATCAATTTTCGGGTCGGGGCGATCGGGCCTTCTTATGGGCCGGATTACGGGAAGTATGTGTTCGAGCTCTAATATCATGTTAAGTTTCATGGGCTTCCAACTCAAAACCAATTGGCAATGAGTGGATTGACCCAAGTCCCTTATATATTACTCAATGTCTCTTCCCACTTCCGATGTGGGACAATCTTCACACTCTCTAAAGATTAAGGCCAATGGTCCATTAATCTCTACCTAATCCCAATATTATCCATTATAAAATTATCTTTGTAATAATTTATATAATTTGTATCAGTGTTAAAAATATATATTTTTGAAACACCGCGATTTTGCTATACTCTATGTTTGATAGATAACTAATTCTAATGTAATTTTTTAAAAAAACCGGTACTAGTCTTAATAGAATTCGATTTGGTCAGATTTGCGATCTAGTGAATTATACTAAGTTTGGTAAGCATGGAATAAAAAAAGCTATACAAATCAAGTTCCATTGAGCAAGCACAACAGGTGCCAGGCACGTGGTACTACATATTTTGTTTAGTTTTGGCAAACGTCGTTCTTCTATTTCCACATCACATGCGTCTTGTGATCTCATTGCTTACCCAATAATGCGTATGTGACTGATTGACTAATGCCTAACAACAAACAACAACAAACAACAACAAAAATAATAACTATTTCCTTCAAGATTTTTTGTTGGTCCCTAACAAGCTTTTAAAATTGGTAATTAGACCCACCTAATGTATACACTTTTTCAGAACAATTAAGTTGGTCTAATCACCAATTTTAGGAGTATATTGTAACAGCCAAATTATTTAAAGCTGACGACTTAAAATTTAAATCCACAGCTGTACCAAAAGTTGGTTTGGTTTTTACTTTCTTTCTATTTCTTTATGGAGTATTATTTGTTTTAAAGCTGTCATTCATGCAACAGAAAACAATATACAGCTTCTCTTTTTTTCTTTTCTTTTTTTTATTTTGTAACAATTGGGTTTGCTAGCCGCTGCCGGCAATTTACGTTTTTGCACTTTACATTCAATATGATGAATCTTTTTGAATTGAGGATTAGAACATGATCATTAGTGTTTTTGACTTTTTTAGTATTCGAATTCACGATTTTCATCTTTTTAAAAAAATTGCCAAACATCAATTACACTATTTAATACGTCTTCTATTTTATACTAATAAATTAATAAAATATATTAAAAATTAAGTTATACTTTTAAAATTCAAGTCAACTCTTAACATTTTTATTAGAATATAAATTAAATTAGATATTTTATACTAAAATTTACATTAAAAATCTAAAACGATATTTTATGGAAACAATCTTAAATAATACTTATTATAAAACAGAAAATTAGAATTTTGATGAATAGTTCAAAGAATTCTGTATCCCGTAGTATTATACAGATTGATGGATATATGAGTGGTGAAAGATGCATGCAATAAGAAAACAATGAATAGAAACGCACAAATTAGATGGAATAAGTTTTTTTTTTTAAATATATTTTTTATTGAAACGCACAAGAAAAACATTGCTTTGTTTGTTTTTTCCCGTGCGTGGAGTGACAAGTCTTATATAAGACAGGCTCAGAGAACACAGAAAAGAATTCGTGGGTAATGATAAATAAATCAACTAAGTGTGGATGTAAATAGTCCGATTTTTGTCGCTATACATAAAGCAGAAAATTGAAAAATTGCTAACGGACGAACACAAATAATTTCGTCAATTGGCGAAGAAAGTGTCAATCTATCGGGCTCGCTCCAATATATTAAGAGCGCTCCAATATATTAAGAGAAGCGAACCAAGATCACGATGTCAAATAGACGCTTCTTGGCCATTTGATGATAACCTGTTTGGAAATGATTGTGTAATAAAACTAACAAACAGACGAAAAACTTTCAATGCTTTTGCGAATAAAATAACGTTATCTCTCCTCTTGTGTTGAATACTTTATTATGGACCATGAAAATTTGAAACAAATCACCTATATATGATTAATGTGATCACTGAAGAGTAAGAATGACCCGTTTTGGGATCGGAAATTGATGTGTTCAATCATTTGCATTATACTTTTGTTCATTTAAATATTTTCTTTATTTATCGTGTTTTTAATATTTGTGCTGACTCTCTTGTAAAAAAAATTTAAGTCTGACATATTGTTTTTTTCTATGTAAATTTTTTGATTTTGTTATGAATGGTCTCTGAAAGATCACCCTACTCAAGTCATCATAATAATATATTGACGTTTAAAAAAAAATAGTCCGATTTTTGTGTCCTCGTGATTTCGTTGTTTTTTTTTTGTACTCAACTTGATTTTGTTGGTTCTTATCGCATGCTGACCGCCGAGGATTATTATAAATTTTTTTGTGACAGCCGTGCCGAGAATCCATGATTTTACTATTGTAACTAGTAATATTATATAACAAATTACTTATTTAAAACTAATGTTGTAACTCTTATATATATTTCCCTAATTTTTTTCTATTTTTATTTTGAATATATTGAAGTTCACGAAAAATAAACCTATTATAGTGAATCAGTGATCTAGGTTTTTTATAAAGATTTTCGAGAGAGAAAATTCAAGTCCATTATAAATTTATAAGTCAATAACTAGATCTATCATTTCATTGCGAGAATTCATCGCATCCCTACAAATAACAATAGTCTAGAGTTTAAATGTATTATATTTTCACTGTGATTTCAAATTTTCAATCATTCTTGATCAGTGCAAACATCTAGAATTATAAAAATATGGATTATTCCACAAAATCCAGGATTATTTGGAATTTGATCTGCAATCTCATGGTTATCAAAGAAAATAAATTGTCATCTATATTAACTCACACACGTCTTTCAGGTATTAAAAATTTAAAACCAGTGTAGCACTGTGTCTGTTATTAGAAAATTACCCTTTCTAAAAAAATAAAATAATAATTATGTTTAAAATCTAGTTAATTAATAAAAGGAAAATTGTTCGTTAGCTACACGAACTATATTATAATACATGACTACACATCCGAACTAAAATAATGTATTGATAATTATATTATCTATTGATATAGCATAGACACACATCCGAACTAACATGAGTCATGTGCCCAACACCATGACCATCACTTTCTTTGTTTTTCCGTTGTACTGGTCGACGGACTCCGGTGCTGACCCGCATTAACTCATTAAATCCGACCCAAATAAAAAAAACTTAAAAATGAAAACATAAAAAACGACCTCCTCAGCTTCTTCTTCCTCGTCAATTCTGATTTACATATAGAATTTTGATTGGTAGGTTCTCTCAATTTCATTGAATTCGATTTTTCCGTTCATTTAATTTCTGAGTATTGATGAACATCAAAATAGTGAGTGGTTAGGGTTTATGAAATTCCCAAAATCATTTGCTAATTTGGGTGATAGACGAATTAAGAAAATTCAATACAAGCGAACCTCCATAAGCCATTCCCGTCACTCACAATCATCTCTCCACTACAAGAAAACAACCGTTTTGCGATGGAAAAATCCATAGCAAATCCGTCGCAAATCACGCTTTGCGACGGAATTGCGACGACACCACTTCCGTCGCAAATCAGTCGTCGCAAAACAGTTTTCCTCGCAAATCCGTCGCAAATTTGCGACGAAACAATGTTCCTCGCAAAATTGCAACGGCTAAATTCCGTCGCAAATTCGTCGCAAATTTGCGAGGAGATATACTCCCTCGCAAATTTGCAACGGCCAAGTTCCCTCGCAACTCCGTCGCAAATTTGCGACGAGATAGAGTCCCTCGCAAATTTGCAACGGCAAATGTCCTTCGCATATCCGTCGCAAATTTGCGACGAGAAAAATTCCGTCGCAAATTTGCAAAGGCAACTCTCCCTCGCAAATCCGTCGCATATTCGCAAGTTTGCGACGAAACTCTTCCCTCGCAAACTTGCGACGGAAAATATTCCCTCGCAAAATTGCAATGGATTTGCGAGAAAAATTGAATTTTGTAATTAAAAAAAAAAAAATAATTAAAAAATTAATTTATAAATTGAATAATAATTAAAAATAATTAACATATAAAATTAAAAAACATAATTATATAATTTATTTATTACAAAAAATGCATAATTGTTTTAAAAAAACAAAACAAAATGTTTACAAAAGGACCGGTTCCGGTTTCGGTACCGGTTCTGGATCCCGATCCCGATCCCGAAGGGTTACGTGCTGCGCGAAGTCTTGCAAAAGCCGGATCCTTCTCAGCAAAGTAGTCCAATATCAATGGGGATGGAGTCAACCGCGGGGTTAGACGGTGCGGGATCCGCCGGTGCTGGGGCAGGCTCCACGGTCTCAGGAACAGCTGAAGTTACGAAATCCATCTGTATAACAGGAGGAGTACTTGTGGAACCCATCGAAAGAAATCGAGTGTAGTCGTTACCTCGAAATCCCGACATCTACAAAAAAAAATTTAATAATTAATTCATATAATTATATTATAATTTAGAAAATACAAAAAAATTACAATCAAACTAATAATTTTATATAATGTCATAATAATTATAAAATTATATAATATTCATCCGAATTAAAATACAAATTTAACAACTTAATAAATAACAAATCTAAATCTAACAATCTAAATTCATCCTAATTTAAATACAAATCTAACAAATATATTTTTTTAACAAATCTAAAAATCTAAATAATCTAACAAAATCTAACAATTCTAAAAATCTAAAAATCTAAATTAAATACAAATCTAAATCTAACAAATCTAAATTTTTGTTCTCAAATCTAACAAATTTCACAAATCTATCAAATCCAATATTTGTTTTTTTAAGATAACAACATATATTTTTGAAATAAAAAATGAAATAAAAAAAAAATACTTACCTTCGCCCAGGAGAGGGAGAGGTCGCCGGAGGGAGAGGGGAGAGGAGGGGACTCGCCGGAGGGAGGGGTTCGCCGGAGGGAGAGGAGGTCGCCGGAGGGAGAGGAGTGCTCGCCGGCGGAGGAGGAGAAGAAAGAACTCGCGAGGTGAAGGGAGGAGGTCGCGGAGGAGAGGAAGGGAAGAGAAACCGATCGCCAGAGGAAGAGGAACCGATCGCCGGAGGAGGAGGAGGAGTGGGGTCGCCGGAATGTACAGTGGGCCGGAGATCGATTTTAGATCGACGGGAGATTGAGATTGAGGGAATTAAGAAGGGAGAAAGGAAAAAGAAGATAAACAGGTTAATTTATAAACTAATACGCGATGGATTTGCAACAGAATTGCGATAGCTCCAACATTTGCAACGGATTTGCAACGGATTAATCCATCGCAAAATGTTTGGTCCACTACCAATTCGCGGTTAAATTTGGCCCAACATGTGCTGAAAAAATTCAATTTTCGTACCAAATTTCAAAAAAAATCATTTTGCAACGGATTTGCGATGGATCCTGTATTTGCAACGGATTTGCGACGGATCCATTGCAAATCCGTTGCAAATTCATGATTTTTATTTTTTAAGGTTTAGTGTTTAGGGTTTAGGGTATAATAACGTATATATTCATTATAAAGTTTACAGTTTATAATCTCATAAGAGTCATGATCATAAGAATTTTTTTTCAAAAATATAATGAATTTGAGGGTACGAGGGATGTTGAACTTATATATATATTCATAAACAACACATACGGATATATGACGTTTTATATATCATACGAAGACATTTCTAAATTTTCGCGATTTATGAATGCACATCATTAAATAACTTTAGAAATATAATTTTTTGAGATTCAATTTTAAAACCGTTAGATATTTGTCACGATTTTATCCTCGCCGGAAATAAGGAATGAATCCCTAGCAATTCCATTGTAAATTTGCAACGGATTTGCGATGGATCCTTTATTTGCAACGGATTTGCAACGGATCCATCGCAAATCCATCGCAAATTTGCAACGGATTTGCGATGGATCCTGTATTTGCAACGGATTTGCGACGGATCCATTGCAAATCCGTTGCAAATTCATGATTTTTATTTTTTAAGGTTTAGGGTTTAGGGTTTAGGGTTTAGGGTATAATAACGTAATAAAGTTTACAGTTTATAATCTCATAAGAGTCATGATCATAAGAATTTTTTTTCAAAAATATAATGAATTTGAGGGTACGAGGGATGTTGAACTTATATATATATTCCTAAACAACATATACGGATATATGACGTTTTATATATCATACGGAGACATTTCCAAATTTTCGCGATTTATGAATACATATCATTAAGTAACTTTACAAATATAATTTTTTGAGATTCACTTTTAAAACCGTTAGATATTTGTCATGATTTTATCCTCACCGGAAATAAAGAATGATTCCCTAGCAATTCCATTGCAAATTTGCAACGGATTTGCGATGGATCCTTTATTTGCAACGGATTTGCAACGGATCCATCGCAAATCCATCGCAAATTTGCAACGGATTTGCGATGGATCCTGTATTTGCAATGGATTTGCGACGGATCCATTGCAAATCCGTTGCAAATTCATGATTTTTATTTTTTAAGGTTTAGTGTTTAGGGTTTAGGGTATAATAACGTATATATTCATTATAAAGTTTACAGTTTATAATCTCATAAGAGTCATGATCATAAGAATTTTTTTTCAAAAATATAATGAATTTGAGGGTACGAGGGATGTTGAACTTATATATATATTCCTAAACAACATATACGGATATATGACGTTTTATATATCATACGGAGACATTTCCAAATTTTCGCGATTTATGAATACATATCATTAAGTAACTTTAGAAATATAATTTTATGAGATTCACTTTTAAAACCGTTAGATATTTGTCACGATTTTATCCTCGCCGGAAATAAAGAATGAATCCCTAGCAATTCCATTGTAAATTTGCAACGGATTTGCGATGGATCCTTTATTTGCAACGGATTTGCAACGGATCCATCGCAAATCCATCGCAAATTTGCAACGGATTTGCGATGGATCCTGTATTTGCAACGGATTTGCGACGGATCCATTGCAAATCCGTTGCAAATTCATGATTTTTATTTTTTAAGGTTTAGGGTTTAGGGTTTAGGGTTTAGGGTATAATAACGTAATAAAGTTTACAGTTTATAATCTCATAAGAGTCATGATCATAAGAATTTTTTTTCAAAAATATAATGAATTTGAGGGTACGAGGGATGTTGAACTTATATATATATTCCTAAACAACATATACGGATATATGACGTTTTATATATCATACGGAGACATTTCCAAATTTTCGCGATTTATGAATACATATCATTAAGTAACTTTACAAATATAATTTTTTGAGATTCACTTTTAAAACCGTTAGATATTTGTCATGATTTTATCCTCACCGGAAATAAAGAATGATTCCCTAGCAATTCCATTGCAAATTTGCAACGGATTTGCGATGGATCCTTTATTTGCAACGGATTTGCAACGGATCCATCGCAAATCCATCGCAAATTTGCAACGGATTTGCGATGGATCCTGTATTTGCAATGGATTTGCGACGGATCCATTGCAAATCCGTTGCAAATTCATGATTTTTATTTTTTAAGGTTTAGTGTTTAGGGTTTAGGGTATAATAACGTATATATTCATTATAAAGTTTACAGTTTATAATCTCATAAGAGTCATGATCATAAGAATTTTTTTTCAAAAATATAATGAATTTGAGGGTACGAGGGATGTTGAACTTATATATATATTCCTAAACAACATATACGGATATATGACGTTTTATATATCATACGGAGACATTTCCAAATTTTCGCGATTTATGAATACATATCATTAAGTAACTTTAGAAATATAATTTTATGAGATTCACTTTTAAAACCGTTAGATATTTGTCACGATTTTATCCTCGCCGGAAATAAAGAATGAATCCCTAGCAATTCCATTGTAAATTTGCAACGGATTTGCGATGGATCCTTTATTTGCAACGGATTTGCGGATTTGCAACGGATCCATCGCAAATCCATCGCAAATTTGCAACGGATTTGCGATGGATCCTGTATTTGCAACGGATTTGCGACGGATCCATTGCAAATCCGTTGCAAATTCATGATTTTTATTTTTTAAGGTTTAGGGTTTAGGGTTTAGGGTTTAGGGTATAATAACGTAATAAAGTTTACAGTTTATAATCTCATAAGAGTCATGATCATAAGAATTTTTTTTCAAAAATATAATGAATTTGAGGGTACGAGGGATGTTGAACTTATATATATATTCCTAAACAACATATACGGATATATGACGTTTTATATATCATACGGAGACATTTCCAAATTTTCGCGATTTATGAATACATATCATTAAGTAACTTTACAAATATAATTTTTTGAGATTCACTTTTAAAACCGTTAGATATTTGTCATGATTTTATCCTCACCGGAAATAAAGAATGATTCCCTAGCAATTCCATTGCAAATTTGCAACGGATTTGCGATGGATCCTTTATTTGCAACGGATTTGCAACGGATCCATCGCAAATCCATCGCAAATTTGCAACGGATTTGCGATGGATCCTGTATTTGCAATGGATTTGCGACGGATCCATTGCAAATCCGTTGCAAATTCATGATTTTTATTTTTTAAGGTTTAGTGTTTAGGGTTTAGGGTATAATAACGTATATATTCATTATAAAGTTTACAGTTTATAATCTCATAAGAGTCATGATCATAAGAATTTTTTTTCAAAAATATAATGAATTTGAGGGTACGAGGGATGTTGAACTTATATATATATTCCTAAACAACATATACGGATATATGACGTTTTATATATCATACGGAGACATTTCCAAATTTTCGCGATTTATGAATACATATCATTAAGTAACTTTAGAAATATAATTTTATGAGATTCACTTTTAAAACCGTTAGATATTTGTCATGATTTTATCCTCGCCGGAAATAAAGAATGAATCCCTAGCAATTCCATTGCAAATTTGCAACTGATTTGCGATGGATCCTTTATTTGCAACGGATTTGCAACATATCCATCGCAAATCCATCGCAAATTTGCAACGGATTTGCGATGGATTTTGTATTTGCAACGGATTTGCGACGGATCCATTGCAAATCCGTTGCAAATTCATGATTTTTATTTTTTAAGGTTTAGGGTATAGGGTATAATAACGTAATAAAGTTTACAGTTTATAATCTCATAAGAGTCATGATCATGAGAATTTTTTTTCAAAAATATAATGAATTTGAGGGTACGAGGGATGTTAAACTTATATATATATATTCATAAACAACAGATACGGATATATGACGTTTTATATATCATACGGAGACATTTTCAAATTTTCGTGGTTTATGAATGCCCATCATTAAATAAATTCAGAAATATAATTTTTTGAGATTCACTTTTAAAACCGTTAGACATTTGTCACGATTTTATCCTCGCCGGAAATAAGGAATGAATCCCTAGCAATTCTATTGCAAATTTTGCTCGCTAATCCCTCGCAGATTCCTCGCAAATTTGCAACGAATTTGCGACGACCTCTTGCCCCTCGCAAATTTGCGAGGGATTTGCGACTCTAGACTTTCCCTCGCATTTTCGTCGCAAATATGTTGCAAAATTGTCGCAATTTGCGACGACTTTTTCCCTCGCAAAATAGCGACGGATTTGCGACGACAAATAGTCACTCGCAAATCCCTCGCAAATCCCTCGCAAATCCGTTGCAAATTTGCGACGGATAATATCCATCGCAAATTCCATTGCAAATCGATTGTTTTCTTGTAGTGCTCGAACTCTCTTCTTCTCTTTCTCTCCGTCCCATAAACTTTCTGGTTTAAATTTTCCTAAAATCTACACGAATTTCTTGGACGAATCGATCGATCTGAATTCTCTTAGCTAAAGATGTACTCGTCCTCCTCTTCTTCCAATTTTCTTTTATTTCCATCGGCGAGACATCTCTTAACCACCACCATACCCACCGCATCTACATTCATGCTTCGCCGTACCTCCTACAGCGTCGGTGTGTTTCACAGGAAGCGTGCACGTTTTAGACAACAGAGTCGGAGCTTGGGTCTAGAGAGCAAACCACTGAACTTTTTTTGCGTATATGATACGCGCTCGGTTCCTTGATATGATCTCGGTTCCGAACTTCCCAAAATGCACACTCTTGTCGGTATTGAAGCGGAATTGAAACGGGGATAATCCTTGAACGAGCAAGGCGGGGGAAGTGAATGGCTGCGTCGAGAGCTATGAACGGCACTCGGTAAACCCGAACCAAAGGCTAACCACCTAAGGAACGTTTGTGACTCTTCGGCTAACCACCTCGGAATCGGATCGAGACTTAAAGCTAACCACCTTAAGAATCGGAAGTGACCTATGAGCTACCCACCCAAAGATCGAAAGATTTTCTTGGCTAACCACCAAAATAATCGAAAGTTCACAAAGGAACAAAGGAGAGAATTCTCTAAAGGTTTTATAAAATTGGATGAATGAAAATGAAGAACTACAAAGAGTATTTATAGAGAAGGAAGGTGAAGGGATGAAGAAGAAAATACAAATTACAAGACATTGGGAATTACAAAGTCAAAGTAAAAGTGAAGACTAAGACCATTGACTTTGACTAGAAGTTTGAAAGTTCCCTTGACTTCTTTGACTTAGACTTCCGCGAAAATAGAGAATCCCACCGGGAAAGTTCCGCGGAAAATCCCTCGGAAAATATCCGCCGGGAAACAACTTTCGATTGGACCGGAAATGAAGTGTAAGCCGTTGCCTCGTTAAAACCTCTACTCGGAAAACCCGTTGGGACAAAACCGAGCATAGGAAAAAGAGTACAACAACTTACACTCGGCCAATCTCAAGCTGAATCCGCAAATGATAAAGAGGTGACGGCGTAGTGCGTAAGTTGGTCTTCATCCTCGTTCCAAATGTCGTTGAGTAGTTTCCGAACAGCTCCGGCTAACTTCTTCGTCTTGGACCGCGTAACGGGACCTTCGGGAATGATCAAAGCTTCCTCGGGAACCTCTTCCGGATCCGGCGTGATCATGATCGTATCATCCCCCTCCACTTGAAAAGGATTTGTCCTCAAATCTGCTTCATCTGCAATAAAGGGAATAATATCAGAAACGTTGAAGCTAGAGCTAACGGGGTACTTACCTTGAAGATCGATCTTATAAGCGTTATCGTTGATCTTCTCCAAAATCGTGAATGGTCCATCAACTCTCGGCAAGAGTTTGGACTTTCGTTCCTCCGGGAACCGTTCCTTTCGCAAATAGATCCAAACGAGATCTCCGGGTTCGAACGTCTTCTTGTTCCGTCCCTTGTTAGCATGTTTGCGATAAAGTTCGGTTTTGCGCTCGATGTTTTGCTTTGCCTTCTCGTGCATTTGCTTAACCAATTCGGCTTTCTTTTTCCCATCCATGCTTACACGTTCACTCAAAGGTAAAGGCGTTAGATCCAAAGGTGTAAGCGGATTAAAACCGTAAACAAGTTCAAATGGGGAAAAAGACGTAGTAGAATGCACGGCACGATTATAAGCAAACTCAACATGCGGCAAGCAATCTTCCCACGACTTAAGATTTTTCTTAATTACCGTCCGCAAAAGCGTACCTAAGGTCCTATTAACCACCTCGGTTTGACCATCGGTTTGCGGGTGACAAGTAGTAGAGAAACACAACTTAGTTCCTAGTTTTGACCAAAGGGTCTTCCAAAAATAGCTAAGGAACTTGGTATCTCTATCCGAAACTATCGTCCTAGGCATCCCATGCAAACGGACAATCTCTTTAAAGAACAAATCGGCAATGTTAGATGCATCATCGGTTTTATGGCAAGGAATGAAATGAGCCATCTTAGAAAACCTATCTACAACAACAAAGACCGAATCACTACCTCTCCTAGTTCTAGGCAATCCCAACACGAAGTCCATCGAAATATCAGTCCATGGTGCACAAGGAATCGGCAAAGGAGTGTACATACCTTGGCTTGGGCTTTTGGATTTAGCTAACTTACATGTCGTGCATCGGCTACAAATCCGTTCAACGTCTCGCTTCATGTGCGGCCAAAAGAAATGGTCTTGCACCACCAAAAGAGTTTTAGCTACGCCGAAATGTCCCATTAAGCCTCCACCATGTGCTTCCCTAACAAGAAGATCTCGCAAAGAAGAGTTAGGAATACACAATCGGTTCTCGTAAAACAAGAAACCGTCACTACGAAAGTATTTTCCCAAAGCAAATTTAACACAAGTTAGAAATACTTCCTGAAAGTCGGGATCGGTTGCATATGCTCCCTTAATCATCTCAAATCCAAGCACCTTGGCATCAAGTGTCGAAAGCAAAGTGTATCTCCGTGAAAGAGCATCGGCCACGACGTTCTCTTTGCCTTGCTTGTATTGTATCACGTACGGGAAAGTCTCCACGAACTCCATCCAACGGGCGTGTCGCTTGTTCAACTTCTGTTGGCTTTTCAAATGCCTAAGTGATTGATGATCGGTGTGGATCACGAACTCCTTCGGCCAAAGATAGTGTTGCCACGTTTGGAGTGCACGGACTAAGGCATAGAATTCCTTGTCGTACGTCGGGTAGTTGAGTGTTGCTCCACCGAGTTTCTCACTAAAGAAGGCGATCGGCTTCTTCTCTTGCATAAGCACGGCACCGATACCTACACCAGAAGCATCGCATTCAATTTCAAACGTTTTCATAAAATCTGGTAAAACGAGAAGAGGGGCGTGAGTAAGCTTGTGTTTTAGGAGCTGAAAAGCGTCCTCTTGAGCTTGTTCCCATTTGAAGCCCACATCCTTCTTGATCACTTCGGTTAGTGGCGCGGCAATGGTGCTGAAATCCCGAACGAACCGTCGATAGAAACCGGCTAAGCCGTGAAAGCTTCGGACTTCACCAACCGTCTTAGGACTCGGCCAATCTTGGATTGCCTTAATCTTGTCCTCGTCAACCTGTATTCCCTGAGAACTCACCACAAAACCTAGAAACACCACGTTATCCGAACAAAAAGAACATTTCTTAAAGTTTCCAAAAAGTCGTTCTTCTCTAAGCACGTCTAAGACCAAACGCAAATGTCCTACATGATCGTCTAAGGTCTTACTATAAATCAAAATATCATCGAAGTAAACAACAACGAAGACACCTATGAAAGACCTAAGAACATGATTCATAAGACGCATGAAAGTGCTAGGTGCGTTCGTAAGACCAAAAGGCATAACAAGCCACTCGTATAATCCGTGCTTAGTTTTGAAAGCGGTTTTCCACTCATCACCTTCCTTCATTCGGATTTGGTGATAACCACTTTTCAAGTCTATTTTAGAAAAGATACTAGCGCCATGAAGTTCATCAAGCATATCATCTAGCCTAGGGATCGGATGGCGATACTTTACCGTGATATTGTTGATGGCTCGGCAATCAACGCACATCCTCCACGAACCGTCTTTCTTCGGCACAAGTAATACCGGAACGGCACACGGGCTCATACTTTCCCGGATATGACCCTTCTCCATAAGTTCGCCGACTTGTCGTTGGAGCTCCTTGGTCTCGACCGGATTAGTTCGATAAGCGGGCCGGTTCGGAAGTGTTGCTCCGGGAACGAAGTCTATTTGATGTTCTATCCCACGAATGGGCGGTAAGCCACCGGGGCTATCTTCCGGAAAGACATCACCGTATTCCTGCAAAAGAGACAACACATTGCTCGGGAGATCCGGCTCGGGATTAGTCATGCTAGAAGAGCATCTTTAAAGATAAGTAAAACGAAAGATTGCTTAGTAACAAGAGCGTGTTTAATCTCACTCGGCCTCACAAAAAGAGTTTCTTTTCTCTCGGGTTTTCCCTCAAAGGCCTTTAGCTTGGCTTTTCTCGAACTCTCACTCTCGTTTTTAGTAGTTAAAGTGTTTGGGGGATCACTCACATTTTTACCTTTGCGGTTTTGCTCGAGGTTGAGCTGATCTAGGTACACCTCGTGTGGGGACAACGGGGCAAGAGTGATCTTCCGTCCTTTTTGCTCGAAGGAATGTTTGTTGGCATAACCGTCGTGAACGGCTCTCCGATCGTATTGCCATGGTCTTCCAAGTAGGATATGACCGGCTTCCATCGGCAATACATCGCATAGGATCTCATCCTCGTAACGACCAATAGATAAAGGAACCGAGACTTGATGGGTTACCTTTAGTTGTTTTTGGTTACTCAACCATCGAAGGCTATACGGTCGCGGATGTTTCCTCATCTCCAAGTTAAGTTTCTCCACCATCGTCGTGCTAGCAACGTTCGTGCAACTTCCGCCATCGATTATGAGACTGCACGTCTTACCATTAACATTGCACCGAGTATGGAACAAGTTCTCACGTTGCTCGTCTACCACGAACGGTTCTTGAGAGAGTAGAACACGTCTAGCTACAAGTAGCTCTCCTTCAACCGCGTGTTCATCATCGTCATCATAGACGGGTGCGGAATCAAAATCCACCTTATCATCCACATCATCTTCATCGGTCACGATCTCACCTCCGTCCAACATGATCATAGCTCGTTGGTTTGGACATTTGTTCGCATAGTGACCTTTGCCCCTACACTTAAAGCACTCGATATCACGGTTTCTCAAAGGATTAGAAACTTCAGCCTTACCCTTGTAGTCGTGACCGGACGAACTAGGCTTGTAATCCGTCTTTGGCTTCGTTTCGGTACGTGTCGGGTAACTCGGCTTATCGCTTTTCGTGTAGCTTGGCTTAGACACGAACGGGGACCGTGAAATACCTTTCCTCTTAAGTTGTTGTTCCACGAGAATTGCCTTGTGCAACATCTCTTCAACGGTATGATACGATTGCATCTCCATGCGATCTTGCAATTCGCGATTCATCCCGGTTAGGAATCGGGCCATGGTCGCATCACGGGGCTCGTCAACATCGGCCTTAAGCATGAGTTTCTCCATCTCTTGGTAATAATCCTCAACTCCTCTAGTACCTTGCGACAATCTCCGCAACTTGTGGTGTAGCTCGCGGTGATAGTGTACCGGTACGAACCGTACTTGCATCAATCTCGCCATCTCGTCCCATGTCTCAACGGGATTAATTCCTTGGCGTCTCCTGCTTGTCACAACACTATCCCACCAATCAACAGCATAACCATGAAATTCTGTAGCGGCCAACCTAACCTTTTTTTGTTCCGTAAAGTCTTGACATCCGAAGACGATGTCCATCTTCTTTTCCCATTCGAGAAACGCATCGGGATCGTTCGTCCCGTAGAACGAGGGAATCCGTAACTTCAATCCACCGAGATCGTTATCGTTTCTCCTCCTAGCCGGTTGTTGCCTTCTCTCGGAATCATCGGTCAAATCGTGAAACGGGTTCTCGATGTTCTCGCCGTTTTCGCCTTGTGGATTTTGTTGCCGGTTTTGATTGTTGGCTCGTCTATGCCTTGGCGGAACACGGGGATTCCTTCGGCTATGATCGGATCCGTGACTCTCGGCTAAGTTTGCGCCGTTGTTTCTTTCTTGTCTCACCGGTGTCCGAACGTTAAGAGCGGCCAATTGATTTCTCATCTCGTTCATCATAAGAGTGATGGCATCCACCTTGCGATTCATCGCGGCATCTCTTTCCCTCCTCGTCCATGAAGTATTAGAATCACTTTCCTCAGCCATTGTACCTCGCAAAAATGAGCAAACACGTTAGTAAAATATTCTCACAAGTGTTTCTCTCAAATTTGTTCACACAACTCTCGTAATATCCTCACAACACACTAGAAGTTCTCCTCGGTTCTTAAGGAACTAAAATCGAAACAAATCGATGGTAGCTTTAAAAACCAAATCGTCAAACAAAGAATTTAGATAGATAGTGAAGAATTACGAACCGATATGATTTCTTTTTTTTTTTTTTTTTTTAATTTTTCTTTTTTTTTTTTTTTTTTTTTAATCTACGATTTTTTTTTTTTTTTTTAAATCGGTTTTAATACAAAAGATAGAAAGAAGAAGAATTTAAAAAGAGTGAAAAAGATTAGAAAATACCGGGGTAATCAAGAGCGTGGCTCTGATACCACTTGATACGCGCTCGGTTCCTTGATATGATCTCGGTTCCGAACTTCCCAAAATGCACACTCTTGTCGGTATTGAAGCGGAATTGAAACGGGGATAATCCTTGAACGAGCAAGGCGGGGGAAGTGAATGGCTGCGTCGAGAGCTATGAACGGCACTCGGTAAACCCGAACCAAAGGCTAACCACCTAAGGAACGTTTGTGACTCTTCGGCTAACCACCTCGGAATCGGATCGAGACTTAAAGCTAACCACCTTAAGAATCGGAAGTGACCTATGAGCTACCCACCCAAAGATCGAAAGATTTTCTTGGCTAACCACCAAAATAATCGAAAGTTCACAAAGGAACAAAGGAGAGAATTCTCTAAAGGTTTTATAAAATTGGATGAATGAAAATGAAGAACTACAAAGAGTATTTATAGAGAAGGAAGGTGAAGGGATGAAGAAGAAAATACAAATTACAAGACATTGGGAATTACAAAGTCAAAGTAAAAGTGAAGACTAAGACCATTGACTTTGACTAGAAGTTTGAAAGTTCCCTTGACTTCTTTGACTTAGACTTCCGCGAAAATAGAGAATCCCACCGGGAAAGTTCCGCGGAAAATCCCTCGGAAAATATCCGCCGGGAAACAACTTTCGATTGGACCGGAAATGAAGTGTAAGCCGTTGCCTCGTTAAAACCTCTACTCGGAAAACCCGTTGGGACAAAACCGAGCATAGGAAAAAGAGTACAACAACTTACACTCGGCCAATCTCAAGCTGAATCCGCAAATGATAAAGAGGTGACGGCGTAGTGCGTAAGTTGGTCTTCATCCTCGTTCCAAATGTCGTTGAGTAGTTTCCGAACAGCTCCGGCTAACTTCTTCGTCTTGGACCGCGTAACGGGACCTTCGGGAATGATCAAAGCTTCCTCGGGAACCTCTTCCGGATCCGGCGTGATCATGATCGTATCAGTATATGAAGCAAAAAGTATTGCTCTGATCTTTGGGAAACCGTTTGAGATGTATTGTGGAACTGGTGGTGGTGGTGCTGATGCAGTAGCTGTTTCCGGTGAGAATTGATAAGAACTTGGTGAAATTTTCGGTGAGAATTGATCGAAACTTTCTCAAAACTTTCGCTTTGGACCCTCATTGAAAGCGAAACATTTCGCTTGTCCCTCTTGAAATCGATGGTGGTCTTCTTCGCCGGAGAAGATGAAGCAGAGAACGTGGCCATGTATATCTAAAGGATCTCGATCAACACGGCAAGCTCTAGTGGCGGATGTGTATTTTGATTTCAATCGAGATTTCTAGAATCGAGCTTGTGAAATTGTTGAACTGAAGAACGAGGTGAACGAGATTTAGGATGTTGATTGTGACTAGAGAGAAAGAGTCGGAGAATTTGTTGTTGATAAGATCAAGTTCTTGAAGATAATCTATGGTTTTGAAGGAATTTGAGATTTGACCAGAGAAGTAGGAATTTTCGTTGAAGAACAAAAAATAATGAGTCAACGTTGGTCAGCGCCGGAGTCAGTCGACCAGTACACCGGAAAAGTAAAGAAAGTGATGATCATGGTGTTGGACATATGACTTATGTTAGTTCAGATATGTGTCTATGCTATATCAATAGATAATATAGTTATCAACACATTGTTTTAGTTCGAATGTGTAATCATGCATTCTCGTATAGTTCGTGTAGCTAACGAATAATTTTCATTAATAAAATCATAGTTTTAACCGATTATTATGTTGGACCAGCAAGAGCCCAAATACGGGGAGGCAGCCCATATGTGAAAGGGCTTTTATTTGGTTTGGTGAGGTTTAAAGGTGATATATGTTTTTTGTCATGCATTTTGAAAATATATTAATATACTTGTTGTAGTTCTCTGTGAAAGATGGGGTCGGAATGTCTGTGTTTTTAGGAAACAAATATATATTTTACGAATGTAATTTTACAATTCACCTAAGGTATTTTTGGCTGATATAATAAAGTCATAATTATAAAGACGACGGTAAGCAATAAAGTATGATCGAGATCTCATATCCGGAATTCAGAAATATTTAAATCATCGTATTCAAACGAGAGGACATTTAATAAAAGGAAAAAGCCAAAAGAGCGTGATTTACAGTTCAATAATCAACGATCTGGATACATATAATTCTGACTTTTCCTATAAAATACTCAAAAAGAGTGATGAACCATGTGAGATTTTTATGAAGAAAAGAATAATCAAATCATTTTTATTAAAAGCTAGTATTACTGGATTTACATACACATTCCACCTCAACACCAAACCGTGACATGTTACACGTGTCAACAGTTAAACCCCGCCATAAATAATTACCAATCCCCGATCAATCATTACCCAATTCAAAAATCAACAATCGAATAACGAAAATCAATCAAATTCTCGAAATTAACACCGAAACTATAAAAATAAAATGAAGCTAAAACAGAACGTTTTTTTTTTAAAATATGTTTTTTTAAATGAGTTCTTAAGCCAAAACGACGGCGTAAATAATCGCGGCGAAAGCGGTACCGGCGGCGAAAGCTTTGTTGGAGAAAGCGGCGTTAGGTGGAGGAGCGGCGGCGTCGGAAGGAGACGGAGAAAGGTCTCCGGGACTAACTGCAGGACCTTCCGGTGCAGGTGGAGAAGCGGCGGGAACATCAGAAGGAGAAGGAGCCGACGATGGAGGAGTAACGGTGGGGGCAGGGGTGGCGGCAGGTGGTGGAGTGGTGGACGGTGCTGGAGTTGGGGCGGGTGGTGGTGTGGCGACTGGAGGAGGAGTGGCTGCGGGAGGCGGAGGAGGAGTGGCGGTGGTGGTGGGAGTTGGGGCTGGAGCTTGTGCGAGGCATGAAGTGGCGAAGAGAGCCACGATGAAGAAAGCTTCGATGATCTTCGAATTCATTTTATTTCCTCTGTCTTCTTCTTCGAATTCCCTGAGTGTGGAGAGAGAAAGCGAAGCAAGGAGATAGAGAGTGAATTGCAGAGTGGTGAAAGGTGAGGAAGACGACCCTAATGTGCAGGTATAAAAAGAGAGTTTTTAAAAAAAAAAAAAAAAAAAAAAAAAAAAAAAAAAAGAGAGTTTTTTTAGGGACAAAACAATATTAAAATATCTTGCGATATGGTTATGCGTATTAACCAAAAAAATCATATAATATTAATTATGAGTTATGTTAAATTATCATGTGATTTTGCCGGTTTAACGAATAAAACGATGAGATTCATTACGCGAAAGAGATTGATTTAACATATAACCGCGTAAATGGTTCAAATTTTAGGCATTTAACTCGCAGTTTTTATTTACATAATTGCGTGAGCTATTTTGCAAATTACAATCACCATCAAAATGATTTGTTTTATAGTTAATTTAAGTTTGATTGTTAGTAATCACTCAGTCTTCTGTTATATAAGATGTTTAGCGATTTACTTTTGGTTTCATAGTATTCGGATTTTTCTTAAAAAATATTTTACTTAGTCACCTTTGTAATACTATTAAACTAGCTTTAGTCAAAAGAGTTCAAAACCAAAAACGTACTAACAACTTATACAAATCCATCTTAACAACACGAAACAGAAAGAGTTTTTTTTTTTTTTTTAACGGGAACCACTCCACTACAACCTTCAAACCATTTATCTTTTCTGTCAGCATGTGAGCTTTTCAGGTGAAAAACTCACCCTGAATGGTAACCATCCGACTACAACTTTTTGATTAGAAAAAGCATGTGTTTGTACAAATTTTCTTCTTTTTAGTCACTCTGCCAATCTATAAAGTTAATTAAAATAATAATGGATAGTTCGTATGCTTATTTGTTGATTTCGAGTCCTCCAAACTATTTTTTCAAAGGTTAAAGATAAAACCGAGATAAACCCATTGGTTTAGATCGGTTAAAACGAAACACGAAATCGAGGTTACCTCATTAGTTAACCATTGAGCTAAACAAACACAGAGATACCAAGACCATCCGCATTGCAGACACAATGTTTGTGCTTTTCGTTTTTTTTTTTTTTGTAAATTGATTTTTTTATGTCACGACGAACGCGACACATCATCAATCTTTTGGAAAGACTTATGTCTTCTGGAAAATCCATATCTCGGATGCTGATAACTAACAATAATTGGAGAGAGAAACAATGCACATTATACATACAAATTTATGTGTATTGAATATCGCATCATATTTGTCTTTCTGTCTACTCGATCCACCCACCGGTAATATACCTTTTTATATAAAAATATTAATAATTATATATATATTTTTAATCACAAGAAGATTTTATGCTGAAATTTGTAATCGTCCCAGATTCAATATTATGTGATGTAATATTAATTACATCCCAAACATTACAATTATCTCTTTGCCTATATTGAACTTTAATTGTAGAAGAAATACAGATAGTATATATCCATATCCCCTATTAAGGAATGGCTTATGACATTTATTATCGTTTATCCCATGTGCGTAGTAGACCATCGGGACTATTTTATTATTTATGATTTTATTGTGCTTGTTACCGTTTGATATTCATATTGCTGTTATTGTTTTGTTTTCTTCCATATATTTATGTTGTTTTGTCGACTAATACTGTTTTTATCACTAATAACAAGAGTTGGAGATAGCTGTCAGATAGTTTTTAAATAGTCGAATAAGATTATATAACAGCTAAAACCGATATATAGTATAATACATAACGGAAAAAGACAGTTGATAGCCTGTAAAGGTCCTTTCTACAGTAGTTCCAGAAGGTTTGTATTATTATTCATTTCAATTAGTAATTGAATTGGTAATACTGTGTAAGGGGTTATTGAGAAGTTGATTTCTAATTTTTTAAAAAAGTTTAAGATTCTATTGTTATTGGTTTGTGGATTCTTATGTTTTTATTAAAATTTTGTGTTATTGGTACGATGATTTTGTAATTCATTTAAATTCTTGTATTATCGGTGTGTTGATTTTGCAATTTTATTTAAAATTTGTTGTTATTCAAAAAGTTTAATATTTATTGATTTTTCAATTTTATCAAACTTTAGTGTTATTGGGACAATGATTCTTTACATTTTTAGTCATTAACAATAATTTTCAAAATACTGTAGTTATTTTGGACAAAAAATAAAAAATACTATAGTTATCCTATGTATTCTTAAAATCTTATCTTTCTTCGCTATCGAGATTTCGAATCTTTCAGTTCCAGGAGGTCGTCTAGGTAAAGCGACCGAGATGGAGAAAGAGTTCTAACATCTCGAAAGGCTTCCCTTCCCAGCAAATCCTTTACTCCCCGAATACAATGGGATTTTACACCTGGCGAATCTTTCACTCTACCTCCTCTTATTAACACCCGCGAATGTTCCTGCGAATTGCTTTAGCTCTTAGCTTCTAGGGTAAGGGTTTGTTTTCCTTGGTTTTCCAATTTCTCTGCTTTGGACCTGATAGCTAATTATGCCTTAGCTGGATGCCTAGGAGCACCCAAGAAAGAGTGGTTTGATGAATTGAATGAAGAGATCACAGGGATAATCAAGATGGGAAATGACACAACATCATCAGTGAAAGGAATAGGAAGTATAAAGATCAGTTCATCACCATCATATTGTTCCAAAACAAAAAAAAACCCAAAAAATCCATATAATATATAGTTGAATAACTACTATAGTTATTAATTAATCAGTTCATCACCATCAACTATATATTATGGATTTTTTGGGTTTTTTTTTGTATAAAGAGTTAGTCAGGAGAGTTAGTTAATTAATCAGTTCATCACCATCAACTATATATTAAAAAAAATTATCAGACATAGTATAGAGTTAGTCACGAAAGAAATTTTTTTTTTTTAAAGAGTTTGTAGATTGACCATAAAAACTATAGTTATTAAGCGGTACATATTAGAATTATGTTTTCAATATTATAAATTTTTGCGGGTTAACTATAATAATATTTTAATCCACAACAAACATGTTAAATAGGTTAAGTAGACATGTTAATCCAGTTTGATAACTCTGTATATAATTAAAAAAATTCAAATCAAAACAATTTTTCTTAAATTTCAAAATAATTTTTAACAAAAAATCACCAAAATTACACCTACAATTCAGTTTACTAGATCTATTGATTATATCCCTAACGAAATAAGTACTTCACAACATTTAAGATAATTTTTCTTTTTGACATCCATATCCAACCTTTTCTTTGAACATCAGTACATAGAGTTGGAAAGATATCACTACGACAGGTTGTTCTAGGAGATAAACAACATACTACTGATTGTACAGTCTTAACTGTATGCATTTTAGTTCGAGTGTAAATCCAGCTGACTACATCATCAGGAATTCAGGATTGCGAAAATTACTAGGTACAGGTTTGCATCGAAGAACTTTTTGCATATCTCTTGAACTAAGAGCAAATTCCAAATAATCGATTTGATTATATGTGTAAACTCTACTAAATATGCTCCATTAGTATAAAGATGTTTACAAGGTCTGTTTGTTGGTGTTAAACTCTTATTACTCAACTTATACAAAGAGTTACCTTGCCAGACTTTAATCATTTTTCCATTGTCCACAATCCACCTAATGACTTGGACGAGTAAGCTTTAATTTTCCATACAAAACTTGGTTTGTTTATTTTTCAGAGAAAAGAAGAAGAAAACAAAATACTTGGTTTATATTCCATTGGTTTTTATCGTGGATCTTGAAAATTTGCAAAATATTTATAATTAGAAATAGACAACTACAACGGGTTTTTAAGGGATTTTTTTTGTTACTTCTACCGCAATGTGCTGGGAAACGAATTATCTTCAATTTATAAATGAAAGTTAATTACCATCCGACTACCAAAAAAAATAAAAGTCACATAGAAAATTACAACCTGACCGGTTAGATTTGGAACGAATCTAAGAGCTAAGAGCATTTCCATCGGTTAGAGCACTTCAATGTATTACTCAAATTTTAATTCCAAAATAGAGTTAGATTTATCTCCAATGTATTTTTCTATATACTATTCTAAAAAATACTTTAAATATATTCTTTTTAGTATATACAAATATATAAAAAAAAAATTAAGAATACTCTAAATTTTGAAAAAAAATTAATGGATCAATTTATAATTAAAGTGTGTAAATCACACAATAAATCAACAAAATATTATTTTTTTAACTAAAAACTTAAAAATTACAAATTAAACATATTTGAATCAATAACACTTAGATTAAATCTTATTTCTCATTTCTTTTTGTATATTTTAAAATTTAGTTTACAAAAAAAATTATTCTAAATAGATGAATTAAAATCTAGTAAACCACTAATAGAGAGATACTTGTCTCATGAGTATCTCATGAATTATATCTCACCATTCAAAACAAAAAAAATGAAAGGAGGAGAGAGAAAGTGAGGATCAATTCTCAAATGAGATATACTCTTAGATACCACCGATGATGCTTCAAATAAGTATCTCAACATTTAAAAAAAAGAAATAATATTATTTTATTGGATATATATCTCAAATAACTGAGAATCCCACCTAAACGTATCTCAAATAAGAAAATAAGAAACTTTGAGATATTTTGAGTGAAGTTTTTAACTATATGGGATACTTTCACCTAATAATTTTTGTTAAAGTGTTGAGATACTTTTGTGAGATACGGGATGCTCTAACAACTCTCACAAAAAGTTATATTGTTGTTCGGTCACAACCATAATCCGAAACCTGACGGAGAGCTACACTTGTCCAATGCTGGGACATTCATATCCTGGTTGTCAAACAGCCACTGGATTGCGAACCAGATTAGGCTTCAACATAACGGGGATGGCGTCGGAAAATCACCTGTCCGGTACGGAAAACAAACCGAGGAACCCTAGAATCCTGTGCCTTCATGGATTCAGAACCAGCGGTCGGATTCTCAAGGCGCTTATAGGTAAATGGCCAGACACAGTTCTCCGAGATCTCGACCTCGATTTCCTCGACGGTCCATTTCCGGCCACCGGGAAATCGGACGTCGAGCGATTCTTTGACCCGCCTTATTACGAGTGGTACCAAGCTAGCAAGGTCTGTTCCAAATTTTGTTTTTATAATTTCTTTAAATCTCGATGTTATTTGATTAATAATGCTATCAGAGTAAAGGTTGATTCACAAGCACTGGAGAGATTTCCCGTTTAATCGTAAAATTTTAGTGAATGGATGATTGTTCTAGTATCTGCTCAAGTTTAATTTAGGTAGAAAAGTTCATAATTTTGTATAAATAACCAGAATCGGGTGTGTGTGTTTGTGTAGGGTTTTACAGAATACAGGAATTTTGAAGAGTGTTTGGATTATATTGAGGACTACATGATAAAGAATGGACCTTTTGATGGACTTCTTGGTTTTTCCCAGGTTGGTTTGATGCTGGACGAGACTTCCAGTACTGATCACTTTGATATATATCATCAGGATCATGGGCCGTTGATTCTTGATGTGACCAATTTCGAGTGTGTGCTCTTAATCCATTTTGTTCTGTTCAATTCTTGTAGGGAGCTTTTTTATCTGCGGCTATTCCCGGAATGCAAGAAGAGGTACATAAGCAATCAGAATCCAGGTTCTGAGACTGAATCTGCATATAGAGCTTTTTGAAGAATTTTAGAATAGTTTCGTTCCAAGCTTTTGATGTTGAAACCGTTTGTAGGGAACAGAGAGATTGAATTTGAATATGAGCTTTTGGAGAATTAAACCTATTGTTAGAATAGTTTCTTACTATTGTTTTGTGCCTGAGAAAGTGTTTAGTGTTGAAACTGTCTGTAGGGAACGGCTCTAACGAAGGTGCCAAAGGTCAAGTTCTTGGTGATAATATCTGGAGCAAAAATTCCAGGGTTGAAATTTGGGCAGCCTAAAGCTGCTGTAGTTGCATTCTCATCTCCAGTTTGTTGCCCGTCACTCCACTTCATAGGTAAACCGGAACAAAGTCCCTGCTCATGTTCTTCACTCGATTTCTCGGTTAATTTGTAATCTTAGACACTAATATATGCCAAGTTTCTCTCTAGTTTTTTTTTTTAAGCTTACATTAATAGTGTGGCTTTGATGTAGCCAAGATTGACATAGGGATGTTTAGATAGACATGTTAACGTAGTTTTAAATCCCCATTAGAGCTTCTCTGATACAACATCTGGATTGGCTTTTGCTGTTTCTATCAAAGGACCAAATATATATATATATATATTTTATCACATATCAAAGGACCAAATATGACACTGGAGATGCTTGTCTGTAGTAATTGGAATCTTAAATGAGCATGGAGAGTCTATAACTCTGTATCGGGTTTGCAGGCGAGAGAGATTTTTTGAAAACAGAAGGCGAAGTTCTTGCGAAATCATTTGTAGAGCCAGTGGTGATCCATCATACAAGTGGACACACTATACCGAAACTCGGTTAGTAATAAAAACCAAGCTAATAATCTTTAACTTGCCGTTAGATTACAACAGCGGAATAAGTAATTTAAGATCTGTCTCTTCTTCTCAGCAGAAACTAAAGCTGAGGAGACAGTGTTGAGCTTCTTCCAGAGGATCAGGCAGATGCTTTCTGATGAATCATATTCTGGAAGAAGCTTGATGTGATTGAGAGCTGCTCCAAATGGGGTTCTTTGGATTAGATGATCTTGCAATTATAAATTTTGTGAGATGTGATTGTTCTTTTTGTGTATGTTTCTATGGTTTAATAATTAGTCTTTGATCCATGGACAAGATTATTTCAATAAACCTAGGTTGTTAAATTTACTAACCAAAATCGAAGTGCCGTTCTTGTATTATATATAGAGCTGCCAAAGATGGTCAGATGTTTTGGTACAAATGTCTATCTTTAAATATAAGCAGCCTCTTTTCTATTACAAAAAGTTTTTTACATTCATATTTCCGTTAAAGATTTTTAACACTAATGTTGCTCTCTCGTTTACAGTAGACAAATTCTATATATTCTTAGAACCAAAAACATCAAATTCATGTTTTTTCTTTCTTTCAAAACACCCATTTATGCAGCTCATATTTTTCACAGTAAATATCCGATAGCATAGGTTTTATTGATAGGGAGAGATACCATTTTATTCAAATATCCTGCTTTTTTTTAATTTCCAAGAAAAATGATGGGAGATAAAAAGGATGGAGGTGCACTAAAGAGGAGGAGTGAAATTATTGTCCTTTTGATGTAGTATTTATGGTCAAATGGATTCTCATGATAATCTATAAGTTCCACTTGTAACAAAGTTTTACTTCTTTTTCAATCTACCCTGATGCCCTATTAACTTAGCCTTGTCGGTTGCTTTTTTTTTGTTTTTATTTTTATTTATTTGAATGTCAAAATTAATATTATTATATATTTTTCTTGTAAGATACAGTATATAATTGATTGAACATATCGATTTACCAATCCAATGATTACCCCCATTTCCAAATGTATATTAGGCTACATAGGTAATAGTAGAGTTCGATATGGGTTGTGAAAATTCAGACTTATAAATCATATCATAAAGTCCTATTTTTATCCTCACGCTTGCAAAGCTTTAACTGTTACGTTTACTGTAAAGTTAACAAAGTCATCATAATAATATATTCAATAATTCGCCATCTTGAATCAGTTGCTTGGTTTAGCCAGTTCTTGTTGTGTTGTTTTCCCCTATTCTCATTACCAACAAAAACTACGATTTTAACAAAATATAAATATATATACTATCTGTGAAAATTTTGTCATAATATATAGTATGATTTAGTTGTGATGATCATATCCACGTCATATAGATGTGCAATATATAGGTTTCAACGAGCCTATCATTGACAAGTTACAACATTACCTTCTTTTTTTGCCAGTTTTCATATTGAGCGTTCGACCCATTTTTATTAATACGCAAGTATATAAGTGTAGGAAAAATATTAATTCTTAAATTATGTTTGGTATTAAACTGTTGAATAGTTTTACTTTTTTTTTGTTATTTTTCATAATTTTTGTTTCTGTTGATAATATTACTTCTGTCTCTTTTAGTTTAATAATTTTAGTGGCGCGACTTATGTTATGATTTCTGGTTAAATTATCGATTTAAATGAAGAATTTTGAAAATTATGTTTTACATTTCTCAAAGACAAATCATAATTTACATCCATCGTGTTATAAATTTGAGAATTTTGTATGTTATATTAAAAGTAAAAATGATTTGTTTATGAATAATGAACGGAGACAAATCCTCTCTGTGTCTCCACGTAGGAAAGCGGTTTCCCGCCTGCTGACAGGTACACGTCAGCACGTCATCTCAAACGTCTTTCAGTATCCATTTTCTTCTCAGAGTCGGTGTATAATTTATACTTTTTGTTCTTAACATAAAAATTTACTTTACTTTGATCTTTCGTGTAAAACAAGTTGTTTTTATTAAATGCCTTAGCTCCACTATAATTTTTGTTAGAGAAAGTTTAAAAATTATATAATCGAGACGCTCGGGACAAAACTAATATTATATACTATGGTTCGAAGTCTTGTGAGATTATGAATTTTACCTTATAACCTCTTGATAATAATAATAAAAAAATTATTTTAGTTACTCTTTATTTTTTACTTCGATAATTTTGATGCCCTACAAAACATTCGCATTTTTATTATATAATCCGACACAACCGTTATTAAAATCTTATAATCATACTGTTATTCTAATCCGGTCAGAGCTATATTATTTCTAAAGTTTAATTTTATATCACCACAATTTGTTTTTGTTGATATATTATTTCTGTTTGTCAACATTTTATTTTCAAGGGAGTTTAAATTCATAAAGTTGCTCTCGTTGGTCTTTTCAAATTAGTTTGGATCCAATATTTGAATATTAATGATGATGAATCTTGGTTTCCTTCTCGAGTTCTTGTATTTTCGCAAAAACCTGTTGTTTATTTGGTAAAAAAGAAGAAGCAAAAACCTGTTGTTTATATTATAGAACATACGAACTCATGCCACATAATATATCCTTTTAAGACAATAAAAAATAAATGCTAATGTTTGGAGTTAAACTTTATTTAAACACGTCCATGAAATTCATCATGCAATTTCGTGTTGACAAGACAAATGACCATAGACTGAATTAACGAAGAGACTAGTCATTAATTTTTTTTTAATATTTAGTTTGGAGTATTTAGTTTGTCAAATTGTTTGATAAAAATAACAACATAGAAAAACGAAAAATCTGATGCTGTTGATATAACGTCAGCACGAGTTAATTAATCAGGCTGTTATGGGCTGATGTTTTACTAAAGTTTCTTCTTTCAATTTTTGCAAATTATCTGTACGTTATTACTTAATGGATTAAACTTTGTTTTACTAAAGGAGTAATTCTGAAAAGTTGAAACTCAGACCTTGAAATTAATAAGGGCATTACTGATTTTGATGTGATTAGACAGCCCATCACTTTATCGCAGAAATATTAATGCGTTATTTATACTATTGGCATATGGACAAAAATAATTATCGCGTTTATTTTTATTTTATTCCCTTTTTTAGTTTCCCAAAAAGTTATCTCTAATACTATCCCTTCGCTTTACTTTAAAATACATACACTAAACTATTTGTATGTTATGTCCAGAAAAACAAAAGCTTATCTCAATTTTTTTTTGTCGTCAGCTTATTTCTTTATAAAAAGAGAAAAAAACATGTAAAACATAACAGGCAGTGTTTTCAAAACCAGTCCTAGAAGTAAATCAGAAAACATTGGAATCACAAATCACTAAATTAATATTTTCCAAATTTGATTATTCATAGAAAAACAAAACAAATTGTAAAATTTACTTTAATCTAGCGGTTGATCAAATAGTTTATTAATAATTTTGCACCAAAAAATATGGAACTTGATTTCCAGAAGAAATAATTTATGCAAATTAATGGAAATAAGTTTATAAAGAAATATTCAGCATGGTGAAAGTGAAGTCGTTCATCATGATCATGGATCCTTGTGGAACATATAGCATTACCCGTTATAAAATAATCTTTGTAATAGTTCTCATAATTTATATAAGTGTTAAAAAAACGAACATATTTAAATATAGTGTCTCAATTCCAAATCATTAAATAATTTATTTTATTTTTTGCTAGTCAAAATTAGTATAATGTTTTTAATCCATCTTAAGAAATTTTATTAATGATTAATTTTTTGTTTTTCATATGAATAAAAGAATGGAACCAATTAAAACCAGACTAAAATCAAAATTTCGTTTCTTAGTCATAGTCATGGTTAGATCGGTCCGACTAAATTGACTGATATAGTGGATAATAATAACTAATTAATAAGTACATTGGTTCTAGTGCTTTAGTTGACAAACAAAAAAACAAAGTATATTGTTTTCAACTATATAAAAAGTAAAATTAGAAAGAAAAAAGAATGTAAAGATGAAAGAAAGCGTTACAAAGTGTGGTTGAGGACAGATTTATTAGATTCCAATTTCCAATAACCAAGAATGTATATAGCAAAAATAAAATAAACCATTTCTCAATCCCAAATCCAGATAGAGAGAGAGAGAGAGATAAAGAGAGAAGATAAAATCTTTGATGTCCATATTCTCTCTCTCTCCTTCTCCTTGTTGAACTTCCTCTCTCAAAAACGACGTAGTTTTCACCATCTCCACTAGCTTTGATGGAGTTTGAAGACGACAACAACAACAACGAAGAAGAAGACGAAATGAATCTTCACGAGGAAGAAGAAGACGACGCCGTTTACGACTCTCCTCCTCTTCCTCCACCGTCTCGTGTCCTCAAGGCCTCTACAGAAAGTCCTGACACAGCCGGAACAACCTCCACCGGCGGTGGAGGATTCATGGTGGTTCACGGCGGTGGTTCCGGTGGAAGCAGGTTTAGGTTCCGTGAGTGTCTCAAGAACCAAGCGGTAAACATAGGAGGACACGCGGTGGATGGTTGTGGTGAGTTTATGCCAGCTGGAATCGAAGGTACCATCGACGCGCTAAAATGCGCCGCTTGTGGCTGTCACCGTAACTTCCACCGTAAGGAACTACCTTACTTCCACCACCACCACGCGCCGCCGCAACAGCCTCCTCCTCCCCCGCCGGGATTCTACCGTCTTCCAGCTCCGATGAGTTACCGACCACCACCGTCGCAAGCTCCTCCTCTACAGCTCGCTCTTCCTCCTCCACCACAAAGAGAGAGATCAGAAGATCGAATGGAGACTTCTTCTGCGGAGGCAGGAGGAGGAGGAGGGATTAGGAAGAGGTTTAGGACTAAATTCACGGCGGAGCAGAAGGAGAGGATGTTAGGTTTAGCAGAGAGGATTGGATGGAGAATTCAGAGACAAGACGATGAAGTGATTCAGCGATTTTGTCAAGAGACTGGAGTTCCGAGACAAGTTCTTAAGGTTTGGTTACATAACAACAAACACACTCTTGGTAAGTCGTCGTCGCCACCACTTCATCATCATCATCAGAATCCAGCTCCTCCTCCTCCCCAGTCTACTTTGTTTCATCATGAACAAGACCAACCATGAATCTTGAATTTCTTGATCACTACTAGGGTTTTAATTTAGCTAATTAATTAATTGAGAAATTTGAGAGGGGTTTTTATTGTTTAATTTATGTACCCATTTTCGTCTTTTGATGATGTTGATGACGATGATGATCTTTCTGGTTAATTACGGTTTTCGTTATTTACTTCTAAATCTCTTAGCAAATCCTTGATTTGTCTAGCTATTTATTAGTGACGTCCGTAGTAGCATCACATGTGTCAGTGTTTGAATTTATAAGGTTTTGTGTATGAATTTTTATATGATCTCGTTCAAATGTGTATGCATTATATATATAGATGCGTCCTCGTTAGCATATGATTCGTATATGATTTTGGGTGTTGATCTTTTTAGTGCTTCCTAAGCTTCTAATTGTTGATATTGTTCTTGTTTCTTGATTAGTTTTTGGTGTTTGAGAGTGTTATTATATTTTCTTCACCATTAAATCCACACATGCACATTTATAGATCTGATAATTATAGTGTTCATGTTTCTTAAGTTCTTGGGGTTTAATTGAGAGTTAATATAGACTCTCTTGATCATTTTTTCCACACACACACACATAATGATGATTGCTAATTTTGTTACGAATATATATTGTTATTATTATATGTTTGATGAGATCTCATTTAATTGTCCAATGAGTGTAAGACTCCAATGTGGATCGGTCGGAATCTCCTTGGGATGGAGATTTCTGCCCTACAAATATTTTTCAATGGCTTATACATATCATGTATGCGTGGATTCCTGAATAACCAATCAGTATTGATATATATATATATATATATATATATATATATATATTTGTTCTTTTCAAAATTACTACTTATTTTTTCCCCCTTGGAAATGAAAAAGGTGAAATAACATATCAGAGCTACTAGCTGCAACAGTATTCTGATTCCTGAGAATTAATTCTTCACTTAAAAAAAAAAAAAGACAAAAAAACTCGAAACATGTCGATGCATCCAAAGTTTCATCCTCCTCTCTATGTCTTTCTAATTATTAATATATGTGTATGTGTGTGTGTATATGCATATATATATATATATAGAGCATTAATTTGTTCTTTAAAGATCTGGGGAAGGAAACATGTAGGCTCTTTGGAAGCATGAAGGAGAAGAGAGAAAAACATATGGGCACACATACAGAACTACACTCATGATATTCTTCCAAATCCCTAGACTTTCGCCCGGAATTATTATTTTTTGGTTTTTCTAAAGATCATTTTAATCATTCACTTTTTGTTTTGTTTTCGGAGTATATAGTATTACCAGTATATATCTCTATAATATTATTTAAGAAGATATTTTTAAAAATGAACTTTGTTTTATAAATTATTATATGAAATGCCATTACAAATAACAAATAATAATTGAAATAGGAAATGATATAATAATTTTTTTAAATTATTGATTAGAATATGGAAAGTATATATTTTGTATTAAAAAGGTTATTTATTATTTCTATAATATTATTATAATAATAATCTCTATAATATTATTTAAGAAGACATTTTTAAAAATGAACTTTTTTTGTAAGTTATTACATAAAATGCCATTACAAATAACAAAGAATAATTGAAATAGGAAATGATATAATAGTATTTTAAAATTATTGATTAGAATATGGAAAGTATATATTTTGCATTAAAGAGGCTATTTATTACTTTATTTCTTAATTATTTTTAAACTCTATAATATTATTTAAGAAGACATTTTTAAAAATGAACTTTGTTTTGTAAGTTATTACATGAAATGCCATTACAAATAACAAAGAATAATTAAAATAAGAAATGATATAATAGTCTTTTAAAATTATTGATTAGAATATGGAAAGTATATATTTTGTATTAAAGATGTTATTTATTATTTCATTTCTTAATTATTTTTAATACTATATATTTTAAAATGATAATCAGTTTATATATATTCAAAGAAAAAAAAAATTATTCAAAATCTTACTATATTTTTCACTATAGTTTATTATACTTTATTTGAATATATATCAAAACAAAAGTTAAAAAATATTTTACTAATTTTATAAAAAGTTAGATACAAGAAAACAATATTTTTTTTAAGAGTTTGTAGACTAACCACAAAAACTAGAGTCTTTTAACGATGCATATTAGAGTTATATTTTTAAGATTATAAGTTTTTGCAGATTACCCCAATAATATTTTAGTTCACTGCAAAACGGGTTAAATAGACAAATTATTATAATTGACAGCTTTATCTATAATCAATAATCATTAGTTAGCTATATTATAAAATTCATATAAAAATAATTTTTGTGAATTTTAAAACAATTTATTTAAAAAAAATTACGCCGCGTTATAATTAGCGCGGGTTAAATCATATTATTAATTTAATCGAGAAAAAAACTTCTCCATTGGATTCAGGTTTAATATCCTCTTCAATCAATTATTTTATAGTATAATTAAATGATGTCAAATTGAACAAGGTTTAGTAAACTTATACTAGTGGTTAGGCCTAGTAATTTTATTCAAAATGGGTTTATAAAAATTTGGTAACTACCTGATACCAACAAAAAAACGAATTCAAATGAAACTAGGGTTTGGAGTGATGATGTAATGAAATATGCAGAGGAAAGAAAGAACCGAAATGATTGAAAAAGGAAAGAAGAGGCAGATAAGATTCGAGTCCCCATCTCACGGCCATTTCCATATTTAGCCTTTCATGTCTCAACCTCTCCATCTTCTCTCTCTCTCTATGCGAGACAATAGTAAAGAGAGACAAATATAAACACAAATGAAGGGACTTGAGAGAGATGCTTTTGCTTGATAAGGCAATCTCTACGCCTTCTTGTCGAAGCTAAAGCTGCACACTCCAAGAGCGAAGATGACTTTGTGGTCCTCTTTCTTTGCTCTCTTTTTATTATTTTGTTGGGTCCAAATTTCAAACGCCTGTGGCTTAATAAGTTAATGTACTTGATCGAGTTTGATCAGTACATGTTTGGGAATACTGTTTAATTAACGTTTGTTAATCCACCATTCATACTATTCCATGCATCTGTTTTGACAACAAATTGTTCTGACATTTTTTCACGCGATATTAGTTAGTTCTGACTACTTTAAAACCTGTTAAATTTGTTTCTCCTTTTTTTATGTCATTCTCTCTATTGTTTACTCACGGAAAACATGATAATTATCTAAGAGTATTTAGCTTATCCGGAAGAGTGATGATTAGTTTAAAAAAAAACAAGTCTTTAAGTTGATATTGATCACTTGAATATATACAGGGCCGGCTTAGATCCATGGTAACATGGACATTTGTCATGGGTCCAAATATTTTAAAATTTTATTTTTTTATTTAAAAAATGCCCAACAAACTTAAAAACAAAAATTTATTTGAAAAATGACCCACTTTTTTTTTTGCCTAAAGCTCATATATAAATAGAGACGGATCTGAATATATACGGTTATTTGTTTTAAATATTAGTATTACTAAAACTTCCTACTTACCATATAGCTTAATTTTGGTAGAGGAGTCTCCATATATTGATACATAAACAAACTACTCCCTCCGTATCTTTTTATAAGTAGTTTTGGCTAAAAGCACAAAATTTTAAGAAATTCATCTTTTACCAAAAAATATCATTTAATATATAAATTAAAAATAATTTATCCAATCATAAAAAAACTGCCGAATATTATTGGCCACACAGTATCCGATAAAGGTAAAAGTTGCATAGAAACATGAAAACAACTTATATTGTGAAACAAAACAAAATATCTAAAACTACTTATAAAAAGAAACAGAGGGAGTATAAAAAATTAATGATGGAGACATGTATAACAAAGTATTTTATACTCCATCTGTTTAATAATAAGTGTCATTTTGAAACTTTGCACACAAATTAATAAAACATATTGAAAATTCAATTATACCCTTCAAATATATAATAACTCTTAGAATTCTTCATTAAAACTGAGGTTAAATTAGGTATTTTGTGCTAAAATTTGCATTGAAAATATAAAATGACACTCTTTATATAACAAAAAAAAATGTTAGAATGACATTTTTTTTGAAACGGAGGGAATATGAATCATATGATTAAAAGATTTATTGAGAGGTGAAAAATGTTTAATCGGCTGCTGCAGTAATTAGAAATGTTCGTACCATACGTTGTAGTTTGGATATGTAATAAATGTTCATAGAAAGTAGTGAAACGCAGTAAAGTAAATAAGTAAGATTTAGGGGTTTGTTTTTTCGCAATGTAAAAAATTAAACTATTGATGTATAATTTTTTTGATCAGATACAAATACAAATATATATTTAAACATGATTTTTGCGTTTTACTGTGGTCCTCTTCATGGAATCTTTCAGTCAATACGCAGAAACACATCGGACAACGACCCATCAATATGTATTTTGTGTAACATACATATATACATGCATGTATACGTGTATATCATCATCATCATCATGATCACAGTGTTATTACTGTAGAATAGTTACTGTCGTTATGCTCCATTTAGGGAATCTAAATGTGACCCACAAGCAGGGTTTTATGACCACCCTTTGAAGCTAAGTTTCGAAACAAGTAACATTATTATAATTGAAAAAAAAAAAGAACAAACAAGCTCGATTTGATTGCGTAAAACAAATATATAGGACCAGCTAGGGTTAGGGTTTTCTTCTTTCTTTAAATTATATGATATTCCCATACTCTTATTTTCTTATTTTCAAAAACATTGCCCTAATTTGGGAAAGTAATGATGATTCACGTGCAGTAGTGAATAAATTTCCCATTTTCTGTTTTAAAACAAAATTATAAATCAGTGATTTTTTTCAGAATACGTATAGTTAACTAGTCACTTAGTAACCATAATTCAAATGATTGTACGTTTTATGAAATTACCTAAAGACATAATTTGTTTTTCTTTATACAAAAGGAAAAAGTATTTTCTCTTTAATTATCTATATATATAAAATTATATTTGTTCTCTCCTCGTTATGCCACCTCAACAACTATTTAAAAAAAAACATAAAAATTTTAAAAATTTCATAGCTATAATATATGTGCTTGAAATAAATATAAATATATATAAAGTTCTTTTTCCTCATTTTTCCGTTCGCCAGTTCAACGTACACCTAAATATTCAACATATTAATTAACACAACATATTTATATATAATTTAATTATATATATTTTTTTTAGAAATACCCCTAACCCAAATTTTATATTTAATCAGATGTTCTTAAGTATCCAACGTATTTTTAAATTTAATTATATTTAAAAAGTTTAGAAGTATTCATAACTCAACTTTGATCAAACCTCCAAATGAGGTTTGTGATACGATTCACAAACATATTTCTCTACAGTTATATATGGAAGTCGTTTAATTTTTTTTTTTTTTAAACAATAGAATTAAGAATCACAAACATATTTGACACAATAAATAGAATTATAATCGTACATGAAACACTATATTTGATCTCCTATAAAAACTAACTAATTGCATATAGTTGACCACCAAAAGAAAAAAAACAGAAAAATGCATATAATCCACTAAACAAACATATAGATGATTATAAGTTTAAGAATATAAAAAAACATAGATCTTAAGCTGATAAAAACAATTAAATTAACTACGAGATCAAGAAAATTAAAATAAAATTAGATAATACGAGATCAAGAAAAATAAAATAAAATTAGATAATAAAAACAATTTATAAATTTGTTTGTTTAACGCGTCCGCGTGCATATCGCGAATCACACCCTAGTCAAATATATAAAAGATGAAAGGGGCTTTCTAGGGATTGACACATCATCATTTATGTGCAATTAAAAAATAATAATATATATCTGTCTATTAATTGCATATGAAAACTCTTTCATTTGAATTTAACTATTTTAAAATCATTAAAATATAAACATAAATAAATAAAATTCAAATTTAATTTTGAAACTTCATAAGATCTTATAAGATGTTTTGTTCCTTTTTCTGTGGGAATGAATTGTCATTTTTGAACTAACGAGGATAATTTAATCTTCATACAAGTGAAGAAAAAAAGAAGAATGATAAGAGCAAAAGTGACGATAAGTTAATTAAGTTTTTAGGCGTAAAGAAGAAAAATCATAATACAAACATAAAAATATTCAATAAACAATTGAAAAGATAACAAGTTATCAAAAATAAAAAAATAAGATTAAAAAAAAACATAGAAAAAGAAGATAAAAATAAAGGAGAATACAAGAATTTAAAGGTGTGAAAAAGGGAAATAGAATAATGTAAAAACAAAAACTCAAAATAATAAATTGAGAAAAAATATGATTTTATACCGATTAATAGGGTCATTAAAAAAACATATAATTTGATACTGGAAGACGCGAGAAAATATTGACAATAAAATTAAATTTTAATACTTTCTCCTATTAAGTAGTATAAAAGAGAAAGCAAAGTTTGAAAAAAGTTTTGAAGCCATATAATCGTTTCATAATATAGGTCGTCCTAATTTTTTCATACATATTAAGAAAACTTATAATCGGATCATAATAACCTTGTTAATATAATTTATTTACAATTTTATTCTAATTATTTATCATAATTATTTTATTATAGTGACTTAATCTTCCATAAATGTTACAATAGTCTCTTAGCATTCCTCACAATCTCATGCATAATTAATAAATTTTTTTTTTTTTTTTTGTCGACAGTTTAGAAACCTAGAGCGGTTCGAAGATCCAAACCGGGGGTACCGAGTTTACGAAAGTAATATCCACTGGGTAGACGCGAGCACTCCTTACTAACTTGTCTGCCGTTATGTTGTTTGCGCGCGGAATTAACAATTTTTAATGAATTAAATATTAGCAAATGAAAAGTTATTATATAATTTCAGATATATAACTAATTTAATTATTAAATATTTTATTAGTTTGATTTGAGATTTAAATAGATATTTTTTGCAAAAATTACATTAAAAACCGAAAACTACTTATATTTTGAAACAAAAAATCAATCCTAAAACGATCTATACTTTAAAACGGAGGGAGAATAAATTTGAGTCTTCCAGCAACTTTATAAGGAAAAATAATTAAATGTAATATAATATTGTTTTGGACTATTGAATGACTATGACGACTCATTATGACGAAGCCCAATGAAAGAATTATAAAAGTTTATTTGTTTTGTATTGTTGTCTTCACTTAGTCCACTGTCCAAATAGTTCTTCATTTCAAATACACACATATCTTGCGTGTATGTATATATATATACTGTGCGAGTACGAATTCGGAATGTGTACGTTCATGCGGATCCCAAAATTGTCCCTTGAAACAGCAAGATTGTTTTAGTGCAAGGTCAGGAGCCAGGACCAAAGCTAAACCAAATTCTAGAATAAGCAGTGATTAAGTTCACTCACCAGTTAATTAGCTAGACGCAGCCCCGGCTCGACATTAATCGGGGTGTTACGGTAAAAAAAAAAATTGGATTCTTTAAATTTATTTATTAAGGTTTTTTACTATTTATTTTTAATTAACTTTGTTTGTGTAATGTTTTTGTAGAATTTGTTATTAAAAAAATATTTATAAAATATTTATGGACAATTTTCACTCTAATATTTATTATTATTATTATTATTTTTTAGTAAAAATATATATCAAAAAAATAAAACGGGCCCTTACTTATTAGGACACGGATCGGAACTCCAGAACCGTCGCACCCCTCGCCTTTGTAACTGAGCCGGCCCTGGCTAGACGATGGTTAATTGTGAGAACTAACATTATTATTTTTATATATCAATGATATGGTAAATTTTATGTTAACTTGGCAATTTTTGTGTTATTAATTATCGTAGCTATTTTTTAAAAAAATATTCATACAAACTAGCACTTGTTCATAGAGATGTCAATAGGGCTAGCTCGGCCCGGCCCAAAACCCGTAAAACCCGCATATATTTGAGTTCGGTCTGGCCCGACCAGAAAAAAAATCGGGCTTATATTCCAAAGCTCAGCCGGCTCGGACATGGTTCTAGGGCTTTTCGGGCTTTTTCGTTCTTTTATTTACAAACACAAAAATTCACAATTCTCAGATGAATAATTAAAACAAAATATTTATCAAAATAAATCTAAATTGAAATGTATTATATCAAATCCAATTAAATTTAAAAGCAAAATTTTGACAAATAAACAAATAAAATTCAAATAAATTGTATTACCAAATAAAACATAAAATCAAAACACTTCAAATCTAGATAGTAGAGTTTAGATTCGAATATCATTTATCGTATTCTAAATCCTCATCACCATAAAGAGGTACATATAAAAAAGTAAAATAATATTAAATTTTGACATGTATAAATTATATAGAAATGTCATTGAAATTCTATATACAATGATTTAAAAAATATAAAGTAAATATGGATGAATGATAATGGTACATGGATCACGAAATGTATAGAAAATATGTCAAATTATTATTTTTAGAAAGATAAATGTTTAAATAAAATCTCTAACTAATTAAAATATAAAGTTCCGGGTTTTTCGGGCTAGTCCGAGCCTGATCGGGCTAAGCCCGAAAACACACTAGTCCGAAAAGACTTTAGCCCGAAAAGCCCAATTTTTTCGAGATTATATTTCTAGGTCCGAGCCCGCTGTTTTTCAGGGTCAGATCGGGCCGGCCCTCGGGTTTTGGCCCTAATTGACACCCCGTGTATTAATTAACGTAAATATATCTTACTTCACCCTATTCGAATTTTAATATATTTTTTAAATGGTAATATACATATACTTTTTTGTTCTTTCTTGTATTTTTTCCGACAAATGTACTTTCTTGTTATATATCATGATTACGCTCGTAATGTTCTAATAAATCTATTTACATACTTGATGGAAAATAAATTTATTTTCACACCGTTAAGCTTGGAAAGATTTGACCGATTGTTTAGTGACGAATATAGATTTTTACCATTTTGAGCTTGAAAATATATTGATAAACTGATACAAAAAAAAGGAGAAAATCTTCATATATTTGTCACCCAACACAATTATTTTATTTGATGATCGTCAAAATCGATGGTATACCAAACGACATCGGTAGGCCCAAAAGATTATTTTAATGAATATAGTATTGGCCCATTACTCATATAGTTGCAGAACCTAGAGGTTTAGTGGACCTTGACTCCAATCATTTTATAATTTTTATTTTATTTTTCATGAAACACTATATTTTAGATTTTGGACTTTTTATTGATAAAGGTAGAAAGCACAAAACCTCCATAAATAAGTTACTTTGATTTTTGGTCTCTTACGTCAACTTGAAGTCAAAGACTTCTGTTAGTGGGTCCAATTCTAAGCCCATTATTGCCATGCGCGCCTTATTTTATTTAAACGACACCGTTTGAAAGTCAACTCTTAGCGAACAACGGAACCGATACGGTTTTTTTCCCGCTATATTTATTTGGCGGGAAACAAAAAGGCCAAAAAACATTCTCTGTTTCTTTTTTTTGTTCTTTCCTATTTCCTACCAACAAAAAATTCTAAAGATCATCCTTCTTATTTATTTTCCAAGTATAACCAAAGCTATAAATAAAATTAATATTGGAATCGAAATACTAGTTTTTTATTTTTAAAATTTGCTATGATTATTTTTATTTTTCAACCTCTCCTCAGACATAGTAATAATAATAATAATAACTTGAAAAAAACAGAGAATTTTAAGAAAGATGTGTATGAGAAGATGAAGAATCATGAGTCTTAAAGCTGAAACAACAAGCTGATACTTCTAAAACCCCATTAGGTGTTTGTGAACATAAGCCTGAGCCATCAGTCTCTATCATTTCCCCAATCTTCTTTACTCTCTCCTGCAACAGAGATTAAGCAATAAAAGAACCAACAAAGTTTAAAACTTGACACTTTGTTTTGTCTCTTGAACACAAAGATACAAACACAACGACCACATCAGCTTTTTTGGGTCTAGAAAAAGAAGATCTAATCTGATTTTTTAGATTGCAAGATCAAATTAGAATCAACCATACCACAACATGTTTTGTGGGGGCAAGATTTGGTTATAGATGTGACTAGAGTGTGCAGTGAGTGTGTGTGTGTGTGAGAGAGAGAGAAAGAAGAGTCACAAGACACACAGCTATAGAATAATATACTTTAAAGTGGTCTTTGGTCTATACGCTCCACTAGTTTTGGAAGTCAAAGGATTCAGACCCATAAACCAGTTTTTTATCTTTCCTTTTTTTTATAACTTTTTTTATAAATATAAATTATATATATAAATGTATCATCGTTAATGATTTCAATATTCTCCACAACCAATATTAGAGATATTAGAGAAATTTATGAGTTTGAGATTTTTGGTGGAATATCTTTTACCTTTTGAAGTAGTGAGAAAAGAGGAGAGAAGGAAGAGTTCTCAAAGTGTACTGTGTGCGATTCTCCAGAAACAGAAAGTGCCACTGCAGCAGCAACTTCAGAAGGTCTAAACTCCAAAAAGTCAATTCCTGCTCACTCACACAACCACCATTATAGTCCAAACTTTTTTTTTTTTTTTACCCAAAATCATAAAAAGCGAAAGTTATAGAAAACCCAAAAAAGCACAAAAACAAAAGTGGTCAAGAAAATAAAACACAAAGAAGAGACCTCTTTCACCTTTGGTTTTGCTGGCTATCACTTGTAGTGATCTGGATATCAATGCGTTGGATGGTTCTTGATCACATTTGCTCATCTTTCTCAGGAAATATCTTATGTATGAGCACGGAGTTATCGCTCTCAATCGCCATTCCAATCTGTTCAACACCAAAAGTTCCATTCTTTGGACTGATTTCGCCTCAAACACAAACTGAGGATTTCCAACCTGTTTCGAATTGTGAGCAAAACCGCAATCGAGTCAAGAGATTATCGGAATGATAACATCTCAGCAATTTAGCTATTTTTTTGGGGAGAGATTCTTAGCACCTGAAGATCTATTAACATCGGGACTTCAGATTCTTCAATTTTGGCTGCCAAGGATAGACAAGCCACAGCCAACAACTGCACTGTCCAAGCTTTGTCACTCTACAAGAAGAATCATAAATCAGGAAGTTACAACAAAAAATGGAACTTTCAGATGATGTGAATCAATGTGAACTTACAGGGAAATCATGAACCGATAAGAATCGATCCAAGTAATTCACTGATGAGCAAATGCACAATGGTCCAAACTGGTGTTCTTCACAAGCCTGTTTGTAAATTACAACAAGAGAATAAGAGATACATCAAAAGTTTGTCTCTTTTCCGCTTTCAGAGATCTAAAACTCTGAGATTGAAGTGAATCTATTGTCAAATTGAGCATCAGATTTAAGGCAAAAGCTCCCTCTTTGTTCTGCATAGGCCTCTGATCTAGTATACACTCTTCATGTCCAGATCATTCATCAAAAGGGATGTGATTTTCAGAATTTGAGCACATGGGATGATTTGAACCCATCAACATACCAATTTAATCAAAAAGGAAAGAAACAAGAATAAAAATCAGACCTTCCAAATCCAATTAAGGGCTTCTCTTCTTCTGACATTCAAATCCAAATCTCCACTTCTGAGTCTCTTGATGTAATCATCTCTTGGCAAACGCTGCTTCTCCTTCTCCATCATCTCTCTGATAATCTCTTCGCTCTCCGACGGAAAACCCATCTGAGAAATCGAAATTCTAATCGGAATTTTGTCAACAATCATGCCGTTCTCTTCATCACCAACGTTGGTCTCTGTACATAAAAGGCCCAGTTCTAGATTTTCTGCCATTGTAACAGAGTGTTCAAAAAAGTGAAATTGTTCCCTTTATCGATCTAAAAAGAATATGTTGTTAGGAGAAGGATTGTCATCTAGAGATTGGAAGTGAAAGAAAAAGATTGTGTCTTTGATTTTTTTTTTCTTTTTGCCGTCGTGGAAGGGGTTGTTGTTTTGGGGGTTGAAGGTAAAAATTAAAGGGAAGAGCTTTTTATTGAGGAAGTGAAGAAATGTAAATGTGTGAGAGAAGAGAATTGGGGAAGAGGATCAAAGAGTAGAAAATTTAAAATTTTAGAAAGTGAATTGACTATCATGGTAACAAATGTTTCCTCATTCGAAAATTTATGGAAATGTGTTTGAAATAGGTTTTATTCGTTGTATTTTAGTTTTTGGTTGACCGGTTGGGTGGTTCGGTATTTACATTCGCGCTATGTATTTTTGGGAATTTGAGTTTTGGTATTTTATACGCGCTAAAAGTCTACAGTTTTGTATATTCAAATCGCTAAAATAGCCAATGTTGAACAAAAATTTGATCGCGTTATATGTTTTTTTACATATTATGTTTTCCATTATTTTATTCTTCATTCTAGCTACAATTAATATAGTTTGACTAACAGTATCAAATTCATTAAAATTTTGAAAACAACTTTTAGCTTTTCATAAATTTCGATATAATCTGATCAATACCTTGTGATATTTTGTAAGCACAAGAGTGATCAAACTACTTGCCCAAGTATACCAAATTGATATTATATGATATGGTTCTTTTTTTGGCGGAAAAATTCGTGGAACCATGAGATTTTGTTTTCTAAATCCAATCAAATTGAACAAAGAAGAAAAATATCCAAACAAGCTAATGTATTAACATGCAATAAATAAATAAAAAGTTTACATGTTTTTTTTACTCAAAATCCATCAATAATACGATGTTTTAGGCATATGCTCTGATTGATATTGACCACTATTTTTGACTATAGTGTCAATTTTAGATACAATAATTTCAATTACTACATCATTGCATATACCTTTGAATGGAATTTGTATACTGTAGATATGTATAAGAAGTATGTCATATACTAACTTGATATGGTCTTTCTTTTTTACACAATATGGTCGTCTTTGTTTTGTACAGAGTATGGTCTTTCTTTAATGTGTTTTATTTTACCCAAAGATACTGCACTGCCTTCTGTTTTACCCAACAATCAACATATAAGATTAACTGCAAGGTCTCTGTTTTACATATAATATATGTGTTTGTCTCCAAGTGGAGGTCAAATTTTCGAACCCAGGTCTAATGCTCTCTATCGCATCCAAAGATTCTACATTATTATATTTTTTAGAGGTGATTAGAATAATTTGTTCTTTGCTTGAATTTACTTCAAATGATTAGCGACCCATAGGTTTCAACTACTACTCATTTTATTTGTATGAAACGAACAATTCATTTGTTATTATTAACATAAAACTTTCAAAACACCACATTTCACGTATTATTTTCTACTATTATCACCACAAAATCTTTAAATTTGAAAAATACCACGAGCTTTCATTTTAGAAGGATTCCTATAAACCAATGAATGGAATGATTTAGGAATCATCCTGAAATGTAAGAAATCCTTTATAAACCTGTAACTTGAGGTATTTTACGATATTTCTCTGAAATTTATATTTTGTAGGAAATAAACTACACAAACTTCAGTTTAAAAAAATAAAAATAAACAAACTCTTAATAACAATTTTTTTTGTTGATAAAAATCAACAATTTTTTGTCTAATTTAAATGAGTAACATAATTTGTTTTCATTCAATTGGAATGTTACTTTCAAGAAACAAATTTCATTCTATATTATTGTGAAGACACTACTGCCGTTCACACTAAATATTTTCATCGAACTAATGTTTTCAGGATCATGGATTCATGGGCACCAAAAATTCTCAGCATTTGTTTATTTTGTTTGTTCGTCAAAGTTTAATTTTTCTTGTAAAAAAATCTAGATATATTGAAATGTTTTAGAAGTCGTAAAGTAGTTTTTAAACAAAAAAAAAATCTACAATTACGACCGCAAGCATGTGTTGATGATTTGGTTTCCAGAATCATAAAAAAAGATAAAAGAAATTATGAATATCATTTTAGTGTTTTTTCTTTTCTTTTGTTGGTAGTAGTAACTAGTAACAACGTGAATTGAAATCACGTGCGAGCTAATAAACTTTAGTGTTTTTTACAGTCTTTATCTTTTCTGAAAAGATTATTGGTAAGAAGAAACAAAGGTTCAAGTAAAGAAGAGTTCTCCGAGTTAGACCAAAAGACTCTCTCTTTATGATATATATATAAATGCATGCATACGCCAGACAAAAGTGGTCCAAGTACACTTTTGATGTTTTGCTTATCTGTGTGTTTTGAGATTCGAACTTTTAGATCCTGCCTCTATAAAACTTTTCTTTATTGTGATTTAAGTAAGTAATTGTGTGTTTCATGCACGCCTATGGTCAACTTCACGAAAACTTTACCCTAATCACATGGCCTGTTGGTTCGAATCCGATATTTAAATGACCTTTTTCTAAAGAATTTCTACCGTAGAGATTGGGCTCGGAGAAGAACGCAAACACTCTTGAGAATGGAAGAAGCTTTGATAAGTGAAATTAAAAACCGAAAACGAATTCAATGTACCTGAACCAAACCAAACCAAACCAAAATCTTATTAAATACAAGGGCGAAATCAACTGAATTACAAATGATTTTATTTAGTTTTATTTCATAAAACCAACAAAACCACAGAATAGAAAACGAAAATTACCCCACTCCCAAGTGAAATCATGTTTTTAACTAAATCCTAAACGCAGCGTTTCATCACAGCCTGCCTAGATGGCTTTTAGAGACTGGAAGATGTCACAGGCCCAGCTAAGATTTGGGGCACTGAATAATTTGTTTAAAATTTTTTGTAGGAAAAATAAGGAAAGATGAGGATAAAAGTAAATTAAAAAAGAAAAACAGAGTTGGAACAGAACAGCAAAGCTGTGCACATAATATGTCATAAAAAAAACATTTTTTTTTTCCGACAAGTTTTTAGTGCAAAGGGGGTTTTGGGGTTTGAACTCGATTTTCGGACGTTACATAACCGTCTTTTCTTCCATAAGACCTTCAGGCCTCATCCATCTGCTCCTGAATAAAGCAGTCAATCATTGAGTTTTTTTTTTTGGGGGTGTCATTGGTCTTATAAGAGAGTATCTATGTATGATCACAACACTACGCGATTTCGAATGATGTGATTGAATATGAACAAGAGTAGATAATTGGACGAACCTGCATATCGGAGGTCCACAGGGTTAGATTGTCCCTTAGCAACTGCATGATGAGAGTACTGTCTTTGTATGACTCCTCTCCCAATGTGTCCAGCTCAGCAATGGCTTCTTCGAAAGCCTACAGGTGATTCATCCAACAAGCACAAGTTAATGATCAGATACCTCTTGCATTACTCAGTCTGGTATCCATAATTATATGAGATGTTATGGTTTCTGAGTATGTATGTCGTTCTAAGAGATTCTACTGACAAAAGGAATAATTAGGCTAGTGTGAGGCGTAGGTCAAAAAAGTGATAAAGAAGAGGACTTTTCAGGATGTCTTTTTCTTTAGAATCTCTGTTATTAAAAGGAGTGGGTCCTTTGAGAAAGAAGAAAGAAGAAAGAGTTACTTTTTATGAACAACATCCCTACTTCTAGTAAATTTTCAAAATTCACTCAAAACCAACCTAACACAATGAATGAAAGATGGGGACACTAGGAATAGTGAACAAGTGAACAAGTGGTCAATTAGTCACACTCAAAACATCATCAAGCAAGCAACAGAGAAAATACTCTTCACAACCAAACTAAGAACATGATTCCTGTTTGTATCTGACGGATTATTCAACTTGAAACAAACATGCAGATCAGAGAAGGAAGAAAGAAAGAGTACCTGTTTGGCCATGCTACAAGCTTTCTCTGAAGAGTTGAGAATCTCGTAGTAAAACACTGAGAAATTGAGGGCCAGACCCAGCCTGATCGGATGTGTAGGCGCTAGATCAGCAACTGCAACGTCCTTCAAAGACATTACATAGAAAGAGAGAACATTTGTGTGAGAGGTTCGTTTGCATTTAAAAAAAAAAAACCCATGAAAGATTAAAAATACATATTTTCAGAACAATCAGAAGATGTAATACTACTACTAAGAAATTGTGAAAGTTGACTACTTCTAACGATTTTTATCAGTAGAATAGCTCAATTTGAGGCCAATTAATTACTAGGAACTGGGACAAAAACTAGATCGATTCACATAGACGAGAACAGAAAGAGATTCAAGGAAAAATCATAAGATACCTGAGCAGCCTTGTAGGCGATCATGGTGTCTTCCGCAGCTGTTTTCCTCTCATCTCCAGATTTAAACTCGGCGAGATAGCGATGGTAATCTCCCTTCATCTTCAGGTAGAAAACCTTTGACTCGCTGGCAGTCGCGGAAGGGATCAGATGCGTGTCGAGCAGCCTGAGGATTCCCGAGCAGATCGAAGAGAGCTCAGTCTCAACCTTAGATCTGTAATCCTTGACGAGCGACACGTGCTCCTCGTTCTTCCTGCTCTCTTCCTTCTGCTCAATCGAAGACACGATCCTCCAGGCGGCGCGAAGAGATCCAATCACGTTCTTATACGCGACGGAGAGAAGATTCCTCTCCTCCACGGTCAGCTCACCGGCGGGTGTAGCTCCGCTTACGAGCTGCTCCATGAACTGAACCATCTCTTCGTAACGCTCCGCTTGCTCGGCAAGCTTCGCCATGTACACGTATTGATCTCTGCTCAACGTCGCCGCCATTAGAGAGATCTCGATTTGTTCTTTTTTTCTTCCACGGAAATTTTTGAAATCGGAGGAAATTTCTGGAAGAAAAAAAGAAATTGGGAAGAAGAAAAGGGGAAAAATAAAGCCTCAGAGCCGAGTCACAGTGACCTGTAAATGGAAATTCTCTCCACTCGCGCGTGAGTGAAAGTCTCGAATTAAACGACGTCGTTCTTTGAAATAAACTTTAGGAGCGTGATACTCACGTTGGAGGATGTGAGGCGCGTGGGAAGGTGGCTAGGGTTTTTGGTCATTCGATAAGAGCGAGTGGAATGGACGATAATAATTTAGTTGCGTCAGCTTCCAACTAGTTGACACTGTTTAAAGTCAAAAGTTAGAATATGGGCTTTTGATTGGGTCTGTTATGAGCCTCCTGAAGCCCATCAAGAAGGCTATACCTTGCTGGCTAAGCATATGCGTTTTCGGCGTGACCTGGACACAACTCACGCGACACGCGGTCGGAAAAAAAAAAGAAAAGACATATGAAGACAAGAAAAAAGTTGTCTAAATTCTTTCGCATGATCATTTTGTTAGATTAAAATGCTTAGCAGTAAAAAAAGAAGTTGATGCGTATTATTAATAAAAGAAATTAATTAGTTTTCATTTTCCGAAAGATTGAAGTTTAAACAACGGATCAAATTAATTGTATTCGTCTGTGTGGGGTTTAATCGATTCACTCAATAAATGAGAATTGATGCTCCATAAATTTAATAGTCAAATGGAATAATTGAGATCCCGCAAGACATTTGTTAGGTTAGGCAGGAAAAGAAAAAAAAGAGTTGGTTAATCAAATGCGACCACATCATTAGAACGAAATCGATTACTCATATTTTTAATAATTGCAAGTTGTTTAGATTATATGTGTAGATATATAGTAAATTTATACATATAAAAGCTAGTATGCGTAATAAATTAAATACTCGTAAAAATGAGAAATACTCGTAAATCGCATTTGTTTTTTATATTAAACTGCCAAAAATCGATAACGTTGCCGTTATGGAAAAGGGCATCTCAGTCACCGTTAATAGACGTCTGCAAAGAAAAAGGAATCTTCATCGATCTTCCTTTTTCTAATCCAACATTTTCATTTTTCTGAATTCGACGACTCAATGCCGGGAATTTTCCTTCCGTAGTCGTAACAGTTTGCTCTACTGGGAATTTCACACTTGCCTTTGCTTTCTCTCACTGAGAAAATCTCCAGGAGTTTTCTTTCTTTCTTGGGCAGTGGTAAGCTAATGCATTTACTTTATTCCGTTTAGATTATTTTAGTAGATCGATCCTTCAATTTCGCGAGTTTCCTTTCATGGAAGAGAAAAAGTATTTCTCATCTTTATTTTACTTCTTCTTTCTGTCTGCATTCTCTTCGTTCGTTTCACCAGGATTTTGCTTTTGTAGCCGTCTCTTGGTTTTATTTTTGTCTCAGGTAGTAAACCGTTTCGTTAGATTTCAGTTGCGTTGATTTGAGTATAGAGCTTAAAATTTGATGAATCAACTTATCTGCATTTTGTTTGTTTTTCATCAATCGCTGTGGAATTTCTGAATTTTTTAGGTTAGGGAACAATGTTCAGGGAAGCTGGCTTAAGAAGCTTAAGAGAGGTATTTTTTTTCTAATCTGTTTCTCTAATTCAACCTCTAGTGTTTACTTTACATTTTCTATCTTGTTTCATTCACTATAACTATTGCTCCTTTTAAGATGTTATTAGGATGTTGGTTCGAGGTGGACTATCGGTAACCGGAAATTGGATGCTAAATCTGTTGGTCATGCTTTTGGACTCGGTAGTGCTCCTCCGTTTTTCTCAGCCACAAAACCGGCGAGAGGTAATAACAATGGTGGCTCAAGTTCAGACATGGACATTGCTTCTATTTCAGATGAAGAGACATACGAGAGGCACCACTCACCTCACCAATCTCCTCAAGATTCTAAAATTCATGTTGGCTTGCCTCACGTGTATCAAATGGCAGCTCAAAACGGACATGGGCGTAATGGTGCAAAGGCCTTTGGTTTTGCTGGAGATGAGTTATCAGACTCAGCTACAAGCACCGATGTTTCATATGTATTTCCCCCTCTTTTGTCTCCTTTTCCTTTATTGTGATTGAGTTCTTTCGAAAGCCTAATCCTGTTCTGAGTTTTGGTTATAAAATTTTACAGGAAGCAGAAGCTTGTGCTGTGAGGAACAATATATCTACGCGTAATGAATGTCAGACAAGAAGAAATGTTGAGGCTGGAACTTCCGGAAGGACCCAGAACGGGACTAGCACTTCATTGAGTTCATTGTCTCCCCGTTTCCCAACTTTTCACGCAAGGTTGAGTGACATAGCTGAGTTTATAATATGTTGTTCTCTTTGTTTGTTTTTTTTGTTTTAATATTCATTCCCACATTTCTTTTTTGTTTAAATGCAGTGAGCAAGGTCCATGGTCTGCGATGATTGCCTATGAAGCCTGTGTGCGGCTATGTCTTCATTCATGGTCAATGGATAGTGTCAGCGAGGCTTCTTACTTCCTGAACAACGAATGCACCATAATCCGAAATGCATTTAGTTTGGAGAAATTTTTCCTTCAATCTGAAGAAGAGTTACTGGGAAAGGGACCTTCTGAGTTGGTTACCGAGACATCGGCTCCAAAATCGAAGAAAACTATTGGAAAAATTAGACTCCAAGGTATACATTCGTATCTTTTTCTCCTCCCATTGCATTTGACCTTTTTTATACTTTGCAGCAGCGGTGCTTATAAGAGTATGATTTTGTACAGTTCGTAGAATTAAAATGGGATTAGATCCACCACCTGGCTGCAACATTGCATCACTAACCGTCTCCAAGGAAAAGCTCGAAGTTGTTCGTCACCATATTGCGGAACTAAATTTGACTTTATCTTCTGGATGGAAAGCAGCTAAGAAAGTTCATGTCACTCCTCAAGTTCCTCTAAATGGTTCACTTTCGCGTCAAAGTTTGGCTTACCTGCAGGCAGCTGCTCGCTACCTTAAACAGGTCTCAAAGGCCGTTAAAAACGAAATGGTTACGTCACACACTGGACCGCAAACTTATGAAGCAGTACAAGGTATTGCATTCTACTTTGGACATACTCATTTCTTATATTGGTCATCGGTATTTGATTCTTTCTGTTTTCAGAAACATACTCATGTTCGTTGAGGTTAAAGAGTTCTGCTGAAGAGGATCAAATTAAGACGCAACCTGGATCTGGCGAGGCTTTTATTTTGTATGTGCTCTTGTTTGCTCTCGTGATCATTAAGGACCTTTCTTTCTACTTCTTTTGTATGCAGAGCTTAATATTCTTATCTCTTGTAGCTTACCAGATAGTCTTGGTGATGATTTGATCATTGAAGTTCGAGATTCGAAGGGGCAACTTCTTGGTCGTGTTGTAGCTCAGCTAGCAGCTATAGCTGATGATCCGGTAAGATTCTCTCTCTCTCATAAGCCTTATGTTTTCCGATCGCCAAGTCCACTAGATAATGAAGCTGAAGATCTTAAGCCTTTTTTTTTTTTGCCGATGCAGGCCGAGAAGCTGCGATGGTGGCCAATATACCATGAACCAGAGCATGAGCTTATTGGGAGAATCCAGCTTCATCTTAGTTACTCAAGCAGTCTAGATGAAAAAACTAAGTGTGGGTTGGTGGCAGAAACTTCGGCGTATGATCTTGTCCTAGAGGTGGCCATGAAAGCAGAACGATTTCAGCGAAGAAATTTAGTGTTTAAGGGCCCATGGCACTGGATGATTACTCGATTCGCATCCTATTATGGGATTTCAGATGCGTACACAAGGTTAAGGTAAGAATTGAATGACAAAGGAATGGTTTTAGTGTGTTAAGTTATCTATGCGGCAATTAAGCAGTGTTGTGAAAATTTGCAGATATCTTTCTTATGTCATGGATGTCGCATCGCCTACCAAGGACTGTCTTGATCTGATACATGATTTTCTATTCCCTATTATAATGAAAAGCAACCGCAAGGCTGTTTTGAGTCATCAGGAGGTGGGATAGCTTTGATTGTCAAGTAGTTATCTTCATTATTCAAGTAGCTTACTTCAACGTTTGGTGTCTTCTTGACAGAATCGATTACTGGGGGAAATTGACGAACAAATTCAGCAGATTCTTGCTTCAGCATTTGAGAATTATAAATCACTTGATGAACTGTCTTTCTCCGGAATGAAAGATATTTTTGAGTCTGCTACGGGGACTCCAGCACCGGCGATAGAATCAGCTGTCAAGCTTTATGGTCTTCTCAACGATGTATTAACCCCTGAGGCACAGCTGAAACTTTGCAGATACTTTCAGGTATCAACCAAACTCTTTATCTGTTTCTTAACCATATTTTCTTATTCATATGTGTGATCAGTCACCTATGGAAACCATTCAGGCTGCTTCAAAGAAGAGGTCAAGAAGGCATTTATTGGAAACAAACGATTTACTTAACAACCGTAGTGAAGGTGTTGCACCAGTTGATCCCATGGCACTTCCAGCTTCTTATCAAAAGATGAAGTCTCTAATCTTGAGCTTTAAGAATGAAATATCCACTGACATAGCGATCCATAATTGCAATGTGCTCCCAAGGTTTGTTTAATGACTTTCAAGTCAAAGATGTGCAGCATATATGTTAACTTAGATTATATACTGTTTGCCTCTCATTATATCATTCTAATGATTCTCTCTTTCAACTCTCGAACAGCTTTATAGACCTTCCAAATCTTTCAGCGGCTATATATAGTGTTGATCTCTGCAATAGGCTCCGGGAATTTCTTCTCGTATGGCCTCCTCCTGGACCATCACCTGCGGTTGTTGACCTTGTTATCACGACTGCTGACTTTCAGAGAGATATCTCTAGCTGGAACATAAAGTAAATTCACTGATGTCTACTTTTTATTCTTATATCTCTTTTTATACTTTTCTGTTACTAATAGTCTAATAGACAGACACTTACAAATTGTGTTGCCATGTTGCAGTTATATTAAAGGTGGTGTTAACGCCAAAGAGCTTTTCTATTCATATATCACAAGCTGGATTGAAGAGAAAAGACGCGTTTTATATGAACTCTGCAAACTAGAGACGGTAATAATCGTTTACTGCAGAACGTAGGACGTGTTAACCTCTTTTTGCAACGCAATTGAATTACATTCTGGGTTTTTTGTTTTTTTTTCAGGTAAAAGCATGTGGCGAGATTCCGGGATTGACTTCTCCTTTTGTTGATGAGATGTATGAGAGACTCAATGGGACACTTGATGAATATGGTATTATCATTAGGCGCTGGCCAGAATATGCAGTATCCTTGGAGAAAGTAAGTGAAACAACAAAAACTTATTTTCATTCTTTCGTTCCACTTTCTGTAAACTTCAGAAACAATGGCCTGACTGACATCGCTTGAATTAGTATGAGCTTTGAGCTTCATTATCTTCTACTTCTTCTTAAGTGTTGTTGTTCATGGAAAAAAGGTTGTAGCAGATGCGGAGAAGGCAATAGTTGAAGCGATGGAGAAACAATTTGCTGAGATTTTATCTCCGTTAAAGGAAAGTAAGATATTTGGGCTGAAAATTGTCCAGAAATTCACCAAAGGCACACCTAACCCTTACTCTGCTCCAAACGAGGTATGTTACTTATTGTAAATTTCAAGTTTTCTTGGATGTAAAAGGAGAAGACATTGACACCACTTTGGTGAAAAAAATCAGCTTGGAGTTCTTCTGAACTCGATGAAAAGAGTGCTTGACATTTTACGGCCGAGTATAGAGAACCGGTTCAAATCTTGGAATTCTTATATCCCTGACGGAGAAAACAGAGTCTTGGGAGAGCGGTTAAGTGAGGTTACAGTATTGTTACGAGCCAAATTCAGAAGTTATATGCAAGCTCTTGTGGAGAAGCTCGCTGAGAATGTTTGTACTCTAAAACTTGATTTTGTTCTGGTTTTTGTTCTCGCCACCTATGTTGATGATTTTATTATGTTAAGCAGACGAGGATACAAAGTCACATGAAGCTAAAGAGCATCATCCACGACTTAAGGGAAACAACAGCAGAACCGGATGTTAGAAACAGAATGATGGCATTGAAAGATGTGCTAGACAAAACCATCGATCATCTACACGGTGTTTTCTTACCCGATGTATTTGTGTCGGTGTGTAGAGGAATCTGGGACCGAATGGGACAGGTTCGAAACAACATTACATTACGTTTACATGGGTTGTTTTTGTCTTGTGCATTTAGCTTCACTAATCTTTTCTTCTTCCAGGATGTGCTTCGTCTTTTGGAAGATAGGAAAGATAACGTGACTTGGCACAAAGGCCCGAGAATCGCAGTTTCTGTAAGTTGCTCTTTTGAGAAGCGTAAATAAAAATGTTGTTTGTCTGTTTTTCTTATCTTATAATTATCGGATGATTTCAGGTTTTGGATGAAATCTTTGCAACACAAATGCAAAGTCTGTTAGGGAACGCTCTCAAGCCCGAGCACTTTGAGCCACCGAGATCAATGATGGAACTCAGGTCTATGCTATGTAAAGATTCTACAGACTACCGAGAAGGAGGCTACAACTACTAAGTAACAGACACGTACACCGGTGAAGAATCTGGTTCTTACGGTTTTTGTTTTACTGCTAAGTCACGTCTGGTGAAATTTTGGACTACAACTTTGAACCAAGCAATGTATGTAGTTAACAAAAAAAAAAAAAAACAGTTACAATTACAGTAGTAAAAAAAGTGAGGAAAAAATTCAGTTTTATTTTTTGGCAACAGGCAAAATTATGATCGTCTGAAAGGAGTAGAGTGTGTTTAGTGCAGGTCGTTGACTTTTGATCAAAGTCAGCTAAGCAGATAAAACACGCGCGCAGTAACGTCTACTAGTCGGGTCCCACCTGAAAAAAAGATCGTCGCCTGAGAGATTCGAACTCTCGCGGGGAAACCCCATGTACTTAGCAGGCACACGCCTTAACCACTCGGCCAAAGCGACTTTTTGCTAATCGTTGCTTTATCTAGTATAACGTAGAAATCTAAAATTAGCCTTTTGAAGTCCTAAACGAGAAGGACCAAAAGGAAAAAGGGAAATTCGTAAAAGACAAAACAAAAAAAATGAGTGCATGTTTATTCCCCCTCTTTCCTCTTTCACTCTCTCTCTCTAGAAAGTACAGACCATTTCTCATTTCTTCCTCTCTCTCTCTCTAGCTTTAATCTCTCCAGATGCCCAAATCCTTTACTCGCCGTCGCATCTCCAATCGCCACCATCTTCTCCGCCGTGCTAGATTCCATTTATTCTCTTACTCGCACCATCATCGTCGTCGTTTACACCCGCCTCAATAATAGGCAATGTTGATCAGCTTTCTCTCCTCCGGATTGATTCTGATTCTGATTCTCGCCGCCGGGTGAAGAAACATGTTTCATTTTCTCTTGATTGGATTTATGATGTTGGCTTTTCTTCTAATTCGCCGGCAATGGAGATCTGCCGCTGTGAAGAGGGAGGAGGTTTTTCGCCTTATCGCTTTAGCAACCGAAGAATCTTATGTTCGAGCCACTGTAGATTACGGCTCCTCCTCGGTTTCGGATGCTTATCGTTGCGCCGTTTGTCTCTACCCCACCACTACTCGCTGCGCTCAGTGCAAATCCGTCCGTTACTGGTTCGTCCGTTTTCTCTCTATTGAACATTGTTTCTGTTTCCCTAAGAATATATATTTATAATTTTGGGTTTCTCTAGTTCTAGCAAGTGTCAGATTCTTCATTGGCGACGAGGTCACAAGGAGGAATGTCGATCGCCTTCTCTTCCTGATGGAGATAAGGACAAGTCTGTTAAATCTGATGGTAATAACACTTTCAGATACTTAAGTGTTTTTATTCTAAAAGGTTCACATTTTGATGGCTTGAAACTCTCTGCAGATGCACAAGGATCAAATATTGGATTGTCATCTCGTGGGACTGGGTTTGAATCATCATCATCAGATATACCTTTAAATGACACCAACGACAGGATGGATAATGATGGCGTCGTGTCTGTTGATGTTGCCTCTGATGTCTCTACAAACAGGCCTAGTATTCAAAAGGTACAAGCCAGATCTGAAGCTGAAGATTTCACTTGCTCTTTAAACAAAAAGGATAATTTCTATGAGACGAGGCCAATAAGTAGGAAGAAATCACATCATCGCACAGAGAAAGTTGAATCAGCCAGAAAGTATATCAAAGGCAAGACTGCTCTACTTACTGATGAAAATCCGCAAAAAGTTGGGCAAAATTCACGTCGGTCAGTTGATTCGGCTGATATGTCAGCTTCTAATCAATCTTTGTCAGTTGAGTATGAAGGAGAAATGAATGCACTTGGACATGGAAAAACTACATCTGAACCATCTGGGGCTTCTGCTGCAATGTCGTCTTCAACTATTCTCTTACCTTCAAAAGCTAATAGTAAGCCCAAAGTGTTACAAGCTTCAAGTAGTGGGTTGAAAACATCGGTGCAAAAAGTTGTTCAGCATTTTAGACCGCCAAAGTCGTCAAAACTATCTCAACCTTCGCGTTCTATCGATGATGAGGTTACTAGAAAATATGATTGCAAAGTTCTTTTTTTTGTTTTGGTACCATGATTCTATCTACTGCCATTATTTCATATTGATGTTACTGTTTTTTTGTGCAGATGAGCTTCTCTTATGAGATGTTCGTGAAACTTTATTGTGATAGAGTAGAATTACAGCCATTTGGCCTTGTGAACTTGGGGAACAGGTACCTATGGATCTATCTTTAACTATTCTTGCTTATAGCATGATGATCTAGTGTGATGTGTACTCTTAAATTTGGGAGAAAAAGTAGGATCAATTTTTAGACTAAGCATTTTTACTGTAATTCTGTCTTAAGTATAGCTGTGCTCATCACTTATCTTATGTCTTTTCTAGTTGTTATGCAAATGCTGTTCTTCAGTGCTTGGCATTCACTCGGCCACTTATGTCTTACCTACTTAGGGGACTACATTCTAAAGCATGTAAGTTTGGACGCCAAAATTATTTTTGCTGCTCTTATTGTGTAAACTGTGGAATCTCATCTTGATAGTTGGGGTTTCAGGTCGAAAGAAAAGTTGGTGTTTTGTTTGTGAGTTTGAATTCTTAATTTTAAAGTCAATGGGAGGAGGATCTCCTCTATCACCTATCAAGATCTTATCAAGATTACAAAAGATTGGGAAGCATCTTGGCCCTGGAAAGGAAGAAGACGCCCACGAATTTCTAAGGTGAATCATATGGGTTATGCTTTTTCTAGCTTTTATCGTTTTTCTTTATTCAATATTTTTGCAAAGGTGAATTACGTTCTACTTTCATAAGAATGTCAGGTGTGCTGTTGATACAATGCAATCTGTTTTTCTCAAAGAGGCTGGTGCAGCTGGTCCGTTTGCAGAAGAAACTACTTTAGTAGGCCTTACGTTTGGTGGATATCTTCACTCCAAGGTTATATCATTAACAATTGTATCCTTGTTTTAGTACTAATTGGACCTTTGTTTGTTCTTTCTGATAGTCAAGTAATTCCAGTTATTGAGATTTTATGGTGAATAATACACAGATTAAATGCATGAAATGCCTCCACAAATCTGAACGATCGGAGCTGATGATGGATCTAACCGTTGAGATTGATGGGGATATAGGAAGCCTCGAAGATGCACTTGCTCAATTTATATCCTACGAAGTACTAGATGGAGAGAACCGGTACTTATGTGGCAGGTAGTTGAAAATTTGCTTTTGGAAACCAAATATTTTTACTTAAAAAGCACTAATTCGTTTTCTTTTACAACCACAGGTGTAGATCTTACCAGAAAGCCAAAAAGAAATTGATGATACTGGAAGGACCCAATATTCTTACTGTGGTGTTGAAACGTTTTCAGGTGAGTCTTAATCCTCTTAAAGTTTGATGATGGTGTCTACTACTATTTGTTGTGTTTATTCAGAAAAATGATTTCTTCTTCATGCAGTCTGATAACTTTGGGAAGCTGAGTAAACCCATCCATTTTCGTATATGAGCAAGCCAAATCACATGGATCATCATCCCGTGTATAGTCTCTACGCAGTGGTGGTCCATTTAGATGCTATGAGCACTTCATTTTCAGGTCATTATGTTTGCTACATAAAAACCCTTCATGGAGATTGGTTCAAGATTGATGACAGCAATGTGGGTTTCAGTAACATTATTATATGGGATACCACAATGATGTTTTTTCTTTTTCTTTTTCTTGATTCTTGATTTTCATTCCGTTTCACAGGTTTTCCCGGTTCAATTAGAGGCTGTATTACTAGAGGGAGCATACATGCTTCTTTATGCAAGGTGAGTGGACATCATCAAAAACCCAACCCAATCTTGTTTATTTAGCATACATATTTGAGAAAATAAAAAAATCCTCTTCTTTGACAGAGATTCCCCCAGAGCGGTGAGCAAGACCGGTGGTCGGAAATCAAAGGAAAGAAGAAATTTGGCTGCAATTCCGTCAAAACACGACAATAACAACAAGAAGAAACAGAGGGACAGTAGTAGCAGTTTGTTGCGGCGAGTGGATTCGTCGAGTGGAAGTTTATCGTCAATGTTTAGCTCATCGGAGACAACAAGCTCATGTAGCACAAAAGACTCATCAGGTATTGAGAATTTATCAGATTACTTGTTTGGTGGTGTTGTACCGGTTTGGAACCGGGATCCTCATGATTCATCTGCTCAAACGTTTTATGGAGTTTGATGTCCAGCTTTTGACTTGCACAGAAATAGAAATAGAAAATGTTCATTTTTAATCTTTTTTTTTTTTCCAATCCAGTCTAAACGAGCTGCGTGTATAGATTTTTTGTTTTTGTTTTTTAAAAGATATAGAAGAGATCAAACCAAATATTAACATATTTATATCATTTGGAAATTTTGAGAGTGTCACAATTTGGAATCCAACCTTGAGACAACCTTGAGACAATATACCCGAGCCTCCTAAAGTCTCCAAACCAATAATAAGCCTATGAAAATGGTCCAATGACACAATCCCCATTACTTATCAAATTTTAAGAGACGCAAAAATTAAATGATCTTATTCAAGAAGTATCATATGATTTTCCGTATATATATACTACAACTTTTTCATGTTTCTTTTGTTAGCATACTTTTTTCATTTTCAACTTACAGGTTTCCTTCTTTTGATTTAAAGCTTTACAGTTTGGAAAGTAAACAAATTTATGTCAATTGGAATCGAAGAGAGAACTCCATGGAAGGCTCTAGTGAGAGCTTCTCTTAGCTGAGCTGTTCTTACACACAATACCACCATTAGTGGCCGCAAAATACAGAGTACACACAAATACAGAGAAATCCAAAGTATAAAGCCTCACACTAAAAATTAATACTTACACAAATGAAACCTTTTTTTTTGTTGTTGTTGTTTCATGTCGACTTGGTATCTTTTAAGACTCCTCCTTTCTCAAGCTCTCCAACGAGCTCCCTGAGAGAGGGAACCTTCATGGCTAGAGTTCTGTAGAGTCTAGAGTATCGAGCCCGTGTGCCATCAGCCGTTCTTGCTAAGGCCAGTGAACTTAGAGCCTCAGGCAACTGACCAAACACTTGTTTCATTTCCTCTAGGCTCATGTTTTCTAGAACCGAAGGTCTTGGCACAACTCTTACGATTTCTCCTCCTTTGGGTTCTTGAACTCGGGAATCTGCTTTGATCACGAGCTCCGAGTTGGAGTTAGCTCCGCATTTTATGATGAATGGAGCTGAAGAGCCTCCTGTGTTGAATTGCAAAACATTCCATTGAGACACATCGGTTTCGGTTGAGGATATTGAATCTAATGAAGGTCTCTTTTCATCTTGAAGATTGTCCTCTTGTTCTGGGATTGTCTGCACTCCAGTAAATAAAACCAGCAATTAAAAAGTTATAAATATCGAATTTCTCAAGATTTTTGGATCCTCATTTTTTATTCATCACTTACCTCGACCAACTGGTGAGCCGTAGCAATTTCTCTCTGTGCGCATGGATGATCAACATCAAGAAGAGAAGGCATTCGTTCGTTAAGTTCTTCAAGAGACTCAAGCAATGCTTTCTTCTTGCTTTTACTCAAAACGTGGACAGAAGCTTGTCTTGTTATTTCCTACAAGAAGCGAACAGTTTTTATTAACTGCTTTTCTTCTCGTAGTTAAATCATAACCAAGATCCCGCAAGACACAACATAAGCGTTATGATACCTTGACTTGCTTCAGTATGGCATCTAGAGAAATGAGAGAGGCTAATCTTGAGTCTTCGGCTGCTGTAGAAGGATTTTGAACAGGAGAACTGCCTTCTTCCAAGGTAAACAAAGCTGCGTCATTTCTCATTTGTAGGAAAATCTGATATAGAAAAAACATGGAAACTCAAGCACGAGAAAAACGCTCAAGAGACACTGAGAATGAGTATAACAATATGACAGCATTACTTTCTTTTTTCAGGGTTACCTTTCTTCTTTTGTGGTCAACAGACTCGAGAGCTGATCGAAGCTTCGCTACTTGACCAGCATCTTCTACCTCTTCCGAAGCCAGAGTACCAGCAATATCCTAATAAAACAGCCCCATATTAGACCTCACATGGCAAACAGGTTCTTCAGCGAGTAAGACCCAGATTTCAACAAAAGCCTCCACTTCAACAGATTTCTTATTTTAAAATCAGTTACTGCTGAAATCATTCTGGCATTTCAACTCAAAACAATTATCATTTTCACCAATGACATGGCATATATACCTTTAGGTGCTGCATCTGAGATGTGTATACTCGTTTTGCATACTCAGATAAAAGCTGTCCCAGAGCGTCTGTGTGAGGTGGCACCGCAGCTCCTACTCCAGCCATCCAGCCATCCATAATTGCTGTGGAAAGAAGCTCTAATTGGCCAGTGGTTCCTCCTGAAACATCATCTGCTGTAACAGAAAGAAACTCAAAACTTTCTGCAAGCCATGACCTAATCTGTCTTTGCAGTTCACCAGCCGGAGTGTGAACAAATAAAGCAGCTAAGGGTTTGTTTCCAATGGCAAAACTTTTGGCTTCATCTTGTATCTCTCTCAGCTTTCCTCCAGTCACTTGCTGCCTCCCAGTATCCTAAGACAATTTACAAACAAGAGAAGCATGTATGTTTGTATATTGGATTCTCAGTTATTAGGTTAAAATCAAGCATCTCTGGGAATCATAGATATCTTCTTACCTGGTCATGTCCACGAATTCTTGAAACAACGGATACCAACTTACTCTTCTTTTCTGGTTTTAAATTTACTTTAAAGCCATGAATATGCTCTTCATAATATCGAACTGGCGATCTACCTGGGCTGCTACTCCCGCTGGAGCTTCTAGTTCGGCCAGTATAAGGCTTCTCCAAAAAGCGTTCAACAGGAGAAACCTAAAAGGAGTGGATGACGTGAGATTAATCTTGCTGGGAGAAAGGCACATAAGAGACAAAGATAAGGAAAAAAAATAGCTCATACAATTTGGTTATGCTCACCTTGATCGACTGAAGCTCAGGTGATCGTGCAAGTAAGGACCTTATGTACAATATCCTGACTCTAGAAACAAGCATTGTATCCATTACTCTTCTTGGCTCCATTTTTCGGATAAATGAAAAGACAGCATCTCTGATCTCAGCAAGGATTTCATGCTCTCGGGAAGCACCAGCTTTTATGACAGCTGCCAAAACCTGCAAGTCAACAATAACACCAATAAAAGTTCTCAGCATATAAACCTAAAAATATTTGAAGAACTATCCCAAACAGCCATGCATGTTTCGTGAAAAACAGAATTTACTGCAGTATTTTATCTTCAAATTGCGGTAGAATAATACAGTTAATTGCATTCCTGAAAAATCTAAAAGGGCCCTCAACACCAAACTATTAACCCCGTGGCAGTACCAGCATGAGAAGCTTGTTTGCACCGTCAGCAATGGCTGCAAGACCTTCATACTGTTCGGGATCAAAATCATTCAGTGCAGCTGTCAAGTATTCTCCAGCTGGAGTGGTTTTTACTACTTCAGAGCTGGATTTTACTACTGTAATTGCGCCCTCATTCTTATCCGCCGAAGATGGTAAAGCGCCCACACTATTTTTCCTGAAGAAAAATATTACAGATCAGGTGGCCACGAAGGTAAACAAATAGAGAAGACAGAATTTTGGACTAAATGGTTCCAAAGTGATCAAATAAGCTACCTGTCAACATCTGCAGGCAAAACTGTTGGTGAAGCTTTTGATGAGGGGCTGGATACCTATGTACAACAATGGATGACAAAGCTTAAGCAAATGGCTAGCTGGAGCAGATATATCTTCCAACATGTGTATGACAATAAGTAACATTTAATGGAGAAGAGTTAGAATGATTTTTCTTCCAACAGCTGCAAAAAGAGAAGCGTGATACTGAATCATGCTCAGTGTAAGATAGAGAAAAGAATCACCTGAGTCGAACCAGCATTTGACTTTTCTGTTAATCTGTCAAACAATTTTTCGTTTTCTTCATGCAACCTCTGCAGAAAACAATTACTCTCTTCAGACAAATGTTCAATCCATATATCATTTGGGTAATTCGAAAGTCACTAATAAAATGTGCTCAACAGGAAGACAAAGCAGAACCTCAATCAGTGCATCACGTTTTTTGAGTTCTTCCTCTAGTTTCTTGGTAACTGCAGAAGAATCGATTGTGTTTCCAGCTGCTCTGGGCTGAGATTCCAAGGGATCTCTCAATCTTGCCATGTCAGACTTAAGGGCTTCACTCAGTTGTGATTCTAAGTTTTTAACTTTAGACTGCATAAAATTTATAAAAAAGAGAAGGTGAATGTCATGCTATCTGTTCAGAGAAGGCTACTTGAAAGCAATTTCACCATCTATTTCCTGTTACGTAGATGCTTCAGATAAAAGGTAAGTAGAAATGTGCCAAAGTTCAGAAAGTAGATACTAATGAAGTACCAACCTGGAGATTTTGAATGGTGGAATCTTGTTGTTGCACCTTCAGCTTCTGTTCCTGTTCTAACTGTAAAAGTTGAGCTATTTGATTTCTTAATTGAGAATTCTGCTCCTTTTCTATTTTATGTTTGTCTGCAACCATAGTATTCTCTGACTGCATGAAAAAAAAAAAGCAAATCATTAGCAGAAAGGTATCTTATAAGGAATAATTAAAATAACCAGACACTATCCCAGTCAGCACTGAAGAACCTTTAAATCTGATTGCAATGTGAATGAAACCCTCCACGCTCTCTGTACTTCGTTGTAGAGCAGTACACATTGGTCATTTGCTTCTTTAAGTGCTTGTTTTAAACCTGTAACCTCTTGTTTCAGACGCTGAGTTTCCCTCTCTTTCTCCAATACCTCCTTCCGGGAATCATTTGCCTGCAGGAAAATAGGATATCTTCAAACTGCGTGTATACTATATAAGTATTAGCAAGTTAAGCTAAAAAGTTACAAAGTACATTCCCCAAATCTGTTCTCCAGAAAAATAAACTAAACTCCAAAAGAGAAAGAGGATCACACCAACGGACTAATTAAGGCATATCCTCAACTGAAGTGCTAAATGTCTGTCAAGTTAATCCTTTCACGCTCTGCTTTACTTTCAGCTACAGAAATTTAATATTTGTTCTATATCCATATGGTATTACTGAAGTTCCAGAATATGTATTATAATTTGAAAATTTATTTAACAGACTGAGTCGAAACCTATGAATCGTACATTCATTTTATCAATTCCATCTGTTATATGTATCAATGTCAAGTGATGAGAGAAGGAAAGGGAGGAGGATGCCATTCTCTAGTTCCACTTACCACGTCTCTCCATTTCTTAATTGTGTCTCGATTCCCAAGGCTTGGAACAGTATTCCGAGCTCTAGCGGCATAATTGAGACATGACATTATCTCAGACAAGTTCCGTGCACTTGGACAAATGTTGACGATCATCAATGTTTTGGAGCTCCCTCCTGCACATTACAGAAAATTGTTCTCATTTGAAAAGAAGTTCAAGCACTGGGGAGAAATCCTCAACACCTTGAATATATATTTAGAGGTAAACGTAGAGGCACATGTACTGGAAAGCGGAAGCATTTACCTAGTGAATCTGCAAGTATTCTTGTAAGAAATGACTTCTCGTAAGGAATGGTATCTTTTTTTGACGTCAACGAGGATAAAACATCTCCCAGCCTACCGAACCCGAGATATATGTAGTAAGTAAAGGAAAAAAGAAAATACTAATTCACGGATTCAAGCATAAGCCTACACATGAAGTTAATTGTCAAAGATTATTGGTAAAGATGCAGAAGTTAGGTATGGGATTCACTTGTAAGGGAGCAAGCGAAAAGACGGGACGGGGAAAAGACACTTCAACTTACGCGGAAATCGAATTCGTTACATGGAGAAGATCAGTGACATGATCTCCATTGTCATCTTCCACAGTTAATCCTTCACTTCCAGCCAGGTCAACTAAAGAGAGCTTGCAATTTACATTTTCTCTCGTAATTGTGTTGCTGTAACAAATGTGTATTGAGACAATCCTACCAAGAGAGTAGAAATTTAGAAAAAAATAAAATAAATATCATGAGTAGAGAATCTTAGCAGAGAGCTATATGCATAAAATAAAACATACAGATGGGTCACATTAGACTTTGATTTATCATTCCCTCTATTCTGAAATGCAGATTTCAGGACTCTCAAGAACTCCGATAGATTATCAACTTGTTCTTGCGCGAGTTCTATAACAGATTCGTGTAAACCCATATTGATCTTTGGCAAGTTGCTCTGACAACCCGGGAGTAAATCCCTGATCTAAAAAATGAAAGTTTCTGAATTAGAAAAGACTTTCAATTTCCATTACAGTATCATGTTTCACTAATAAAACGAAAGCCAAAAGTATTAGGACTTAAAACGAAAAAGGAAGCACCTGTTCGTTATAGAGCTCAAACACTGAAACAGAGAAACTGAACTGAGATGTGGAAGTTGAATCAGAATTGGCCAAGTCAATAAGTTCCTCAAAACAACGAGCATATAAACCAGGGTCCTGATTAGATCCTTCCTGATAAAAAGCCAACAACATATAACTCAAATTAACAGTGAGCAATTGCCTGATATAGAAATCTCTGGTAGATCGAAAGATCTATATCTAATTTCAAAATTTCATAGAGGAAAAGGAAAGGAGGGACAACCATGGTGTATGTCTTCCCCGCGTGAGTTTGTCCATAGGCAAATATAGAGACGTTAGATCCATCCAGAGCGGATTGCACAAACGGTTGGACATCACTGAACAGTGAAGCTGAGGAAAGTTTTTACAGAATAAGTTCTGAATTCTAACGAATAAGTACATAGATTACATTTGTAAACCAAATGTACGAAAGCTTGCTACTTTTTGAGACAAATATTGGAAACAGTTCTTAAGCATAAGGTAAGGTTACATTAACAGTGAAGTATGGCATCTCACCTTGTCCAACATGAGGTCCATAAACTCGGTCAAATTCAAACTCCTTCTTGGGATTGGACAGAGTGTCATCACTAGTGTTTACGCGTATAGTGCAGTTATCAGGAAATTCAATAATAGAGGGACCCTCATCTTCAAATAACGGTCTTGCTCGACAAAATACCTTTACGTTCCCTGAAAGGTAAAACATAAACTACATGTTCAGGTCATATAGAAAAATCCAAATTGTAGTAGAGGATATCAACAAAACTATAGATAAAGAACGAGGACAGAGAGAAAGACTGATCACATGGGTAATGGAAGATCTGCACCTTTGGTTGTCAGTAAGTCATTGAACAGTCTTTTCTTCTCATTGATAAGTGGAGATATCCTAGCCTCAGTCTCAAGGGCAAATTGATCTGTGATAGGCTACGCAGATAAGTGAACAAGACACATTCCCCGAATTTCACCACAACAAGATGACAGTAACAAAAGTCTTATCGCAAGAGATATATAGATATAGATAAATGAAATCCCAATATTGAATAAGCGGCCAAAAAAAATCTTGTCTTGTCAACATTTGTTATCCATGAATCAAAAATTTCTTATTTTTGCCACAAAATAACATTGTTCTCAAAACTTCACACTGGAGGAAAGTAAGAGCTTACCCAATTTACGACTTCTCTCAGCCAGAACACCTAAACACCGTGTAACCCTTTCAAGATTTGCATTAGAATACTCTTGAAGGTGAGTAGCTTCCTGTCTCAATTCCACGTAATCCTCCTTTGCAAGCTGTTCAACCAAAACTCACTTTTCTTAAACAATAGCTTCGACCAAAGAACTCTTCCACACTTGAACTTCCATCAATTATCCCTAATTACACAACCGCAATAACATTTCCCCTAAAACGTGTACTATCTCCATACTCTCGTTTAAAAAAAAAAAAAAAAAAAATCCTCTTTCATAATTTAAGATAGCTCAAGACAGAAACGTATTACTATCCAACCCCACTCACATTCAAACCCAAAGATAATAATCCATCTCGGAGAAACATTTAAGATATTTCTGAGGCACACCTGAACTTTTTCCTTCAAACTCTGAACCTTAGACGCAAGCTCCGACGAGTGCGGTGGATGAGAGTTGGTCGGGATCGAGTACCGTCGAAGCATCGAAGACGGAGTCCGACGAACGGCGTCCTCACTCGAAGACGACTTCCTAGATTCGAAGCCAGTCACCTCCCAGTTCCACCTATTGGTATTGTTATTACTCTTGTGCTCCGCCATTTTTCAATCCACAACAAAAAAAACCCTAATTCTATTCCTGATTTCAGGAAGAACTCTGCAGCAGGAAACCTCAGATTCGAAGCGAAAGCATTCAAAAGTTTTTGAATTTATTACCTCCAAATCCAAATTATTTCCCTTTTTTTTTCCTTTTGTTTCCGGTTTGCCTCTTTGTCTCTCTGAGATATGTAAAAAAAAAAAGAAATGAAAGGCCGAGGCTGCTTTTTTTTTTTATTATTCCTACGAGAATGATACGATGTCGTTTTGACTTTTTGTCAGATTTTCTTTTCAATACAAAAAACAAATGACCAAAGCCTTTTGAGACGCAAAAATATTGTGTTAACGACGCCTTCTCGTGTTCGATTTTGGTTCTTTTTTTTTTTTTTTTTTTTTGTCAACAGTCTTGATACCTAACCCTATTCGGTGAACCAAATCGGGGGTATCGAGTTTACATAAGTGACTTCCGATGGGTAGACTCGAGCACCTCGTGCTAACTTGTCTGCCACTGTGTTACTCGTGCGTGGGATTTTGGTTCATTATTTTATTTCCGTTCTTTTTTTTTTTAATAACCTCCAAAAATAATATCAGTAGGATAAATAATTTAGTTTACGTTTCGTTTTTGTGTTATACGATTTGTTTTACCAAATACTATAATTTTGTATTGGTTGATACAGAAGAGAGTAGAAAAAGAGACACAATGAACACTTCAAAATTACGGTGCAATGAGTATTATCTACAATTGCAGACTCTGTATACGAACGATAAAGGATGGGCATAATGACAATGAAGATCGAATTTTAATTTGATTAAATGATCATCACTCACACACGCAGACGCAGATGACCATTCATAATGATCTGTGTGGTGCTTTTATGATTCTTTTTGTTATTTATTTCTTTTCGAATTTTGGACCGACCACATAGCGTCTCATTGAAGGTAAAAATATTATTGATTACAAAATGTTTGTGGGTCTACTTTCTCAAAGAACCACACAAATGGAGAAAATGAGACTGCGAGGGCTAATTTCTGAATATTCAAAACTGTCATGTTAGTTAAAACAAAAAACAAAAAAAAATCCGCTGCAACCGTAGATCTTGTGACTCATACCCGCAAGCAAAACGGGCACAACCACGGCTACGAACAGAACCTAGCTAGTCCACATAATCAGTATCAGCACAGTTCTACCGATCCCGCATCCGGTTTATGCTTTTTGGGACAAGGTTCTGAGCTTTTGCTTCCTGGCCATTCGAAATGGTAGTATGCTTCATCTAATGGCAATCCTGGGCAATCAGGGATTTCTGGTTTGTTGAGGTGCTGAGACGGAGATACTAGGAGAACTTTGTAATAGGGGTTGTTATTAAAATTTGATAGCATACGGTAGAAGCATCCGTGCTCTCTGAATTTAGTTGAGACTACGATCAGATTTGTTGGCTGCGGAAGGAGGTCGTCCTCAAAAGAGTCCGATACCCATAAAAGCATGTCATTTAACATTCTATTACGTCTAGAGGCCCCTGGAAAAAAAAATATATATATATATATATCAATGGAACAAGTGAGATATAGATTACATAGAGTGTTTGGAGGGATAAAATAAAAGAATTCACCTACCTCCGGGAAGAAAGTAGATTCTGGATTCCCAAGTCTTGTTACGCAGATACTCACCACTCCAAGACCCGTTATTCTCATCAACATAAGCCCAGATTGACATATGACCTATAGGATCCTCTTCAGAAAGAGCTTTGTAGAATTTGCGATAGATCATATTAGGATCGGAACAAAGAGGGAATGGGCAATCCACGACGTCCCAGAAGACTACTGTCCTATACCCATTGAAGGGTGTGCAACGCTCTGCGAGCATAAACGAATTACGAAATAAAAGAGCCATTATTTGGATCCATCAGAAAGAGAGAGGTCTTACTGGAGAAATCTTCGATCTTGGAGATATCTTCGATTTCTTCGATCATGGAGTTATCTTCTTCGATCATGGAGTAATTATAGAATTCCTCCTGTGGCTTTTGGCTTATAGGCTTTCCTCCACCTAAAAGTTGTGTACATTCAACTAGTGATTGTACAGAATGCACTGGACTTACATTTTGTGCGGTGTCATCTACTAGTACGAGAACAGTGTGATTTCTCGATTCCAAACACTGCAAAACCCTGTGCAACTCACTTTCTGGGCTTAGTTTGGCGATTAGCAAAATAGTTGATGGTCCATGAGTGTATCTAATCATTGGCCAAGGCATTTTGAAAGCTGCCGAATTGTCGTCACCCGTTGAAGCTACAGAGACATCTCGAACGATTAATAAGTAGAAACGACGACAAGAGTGTGTTATGAAGGAGGAAGAAACTCACTTTCTGGTGGTAAGTAGGAGTAGACTCCGGCCTTCCACAACTCATCAAACTCTTTCAGTTGGTCACCAAACGCATGGATTTCCATAACCCCATAAAAGTCCATTTTTTTAAGAGCTCCTTGCATATAACCACGAATACAACGAAGATCCGCACCATGAGGGATTGGGTAGTCCTCCAAGTTCCATATGATGATTATTTTAGCGCCTTGACAAAACGGACTAGGCATAAACGAATTACGAAATCACAGATACAATATAGGTTAGATAATCCATTATTTGGATCGATTAGTTTAGATGAAATCTAAACAAACAATTTCGGGTAAGAGATGGAGAGAGGTCTTACTGGAGAAGAATCCGATCTTCTTGGAGAGATCTTCTTCGCCCATGGTTCCAATTGGAGAGAGAGAGGGGAGCCTTTGTTCGCTGCGGCTGAGAGATCTACGATGACAATGAAGATCGAATTTTATCATTATTGGAACATACTTCAAATACTTAATTGGGCCAGGCCCAGATTATTAGACTAATCCAAAATTATAAACTTTTGTAAAGGCCTAAATCATATTTAGTGTCAATGCTTACAAAAATCAGATTATGTTATTTGGATTTTGTTGGTATTTAAAGACATTGTTCAAGTAAGTGTTTCTCCATATCATCCACTGATTTGGACTCTAAACCATAAGACAGTACTACTTCCAAAATGCTGATTTTTGTTGGTATTTAAATACATTGTTCAAGTAAGTGTTTTCTTTCATTTACCTTTATATAATCATCAGATAAGTCCATCAATCGTGTTGTTTAATGAAAAATTTAATCCAAAAATAAGTAAGTAATTTTAGGCCTAGGCATTCGGGTCTTCGGTTCGGGTCTGTGTAGGAACTGATCGGGTTCGGATCTTTCGGGTAGATGTACTTTGGACCCAAATAGGAACCGAAAGGGTTTCGGTTCGGATCTTCTCGGTTCTGAATCGGTTCGGGTCGTTGTTCATAAAACTGAAATATAACCGAAAAAATCGGGTTGTAATTCGGTTCGGTATAGTGGACCCGAATGACCCATAATCTACCCGAAATCATAAAAAAATATCCGAAATGCAAGAAAATATCCGAAATTAAAAAAAAAATCTGAAATGAAAAAAAAATTATGAAGCAAAACCTAACATCTTAATCAGTGCGACTTAGCAAAATTATATCCTAACATGAATTGCCGAAGACTTGACCTGAGACTTTCTTAGCAGCTTTTGGATTTCCATGGCGACTTCAGTTCGGAAATCGAGATCTCCATAGAGGAGCTTCTTCGAGAGATGTAGAATCAGTGATTCCTTGGTGTTTTTCCAGGTGTGTCCGGCTTCGTCCTCCGACAGAGTTGTCGTTGCTGGAGCTCGGGGAGTGGAATCGCCAAAAAGTAATAAATAAAAACCCTAGGTCTAAGACTCCCCGTCTCCCCCAAACCCAAAGCGTATAAGGTAAGTGTTTTATGTTTTGGGTATTTGGGTACCCGATCGGTTCTCGGGTAATACCCGGAACAGAATCGTTACCCACGGGTCTAAGCTTTAGGAACCATCGGGTAAAATGGCAGGATCCGAACCCAATCTGAATTGGGTATTTCGGATCGATTTCAGTTCGGGTTTTCGGGTCCGGATAAAATGCTCAGGCCTAAGTAATCTCATAACTTTAACTTTATACATTTTAAATGTATTGTATACCTTTTTTCCTGTGCTTTTAAAACCTTTATTGTTTGACTATCGTCTCTCTGTTAATAAAAAAAAGCTATCGTTCTTTTTTTTTTTTTTTGGTTTTCTTTCTTTAAAAAGAAAAAAGCTTAAAAATACACGAACTCAATAAAATCTGGATGTTTAATACACAAACTATTTTTACACCCCAAAAAATACATAGACTAACATTTGAATCCATTTTAATACTCAAATTATTAATCATTCATCTTTAAATACTCAAACTTTTAAATCTCATATATTTTACACATTTTATTTTTCGAAAACCCAATTTTACCCTTTCATATATTCCAAATTAGATTTATTTTATCATAAATAAACAAATTTAACAATTTATAAATAAAACAAATAAAAATATAAAAACAAAATCGTTCTCATGGATAATGACGAGATAGATCTTCGATTTGGTTGCCATAACTTCATGGATCTTGAGGATGATGACGGAGACGACATGGAACATGGAACCAAGGATAATTCGTCTCGCCAGGGATAAAATTAATCAGAGAATTAAACAAATAGGAAGAGAATCGGATACCCAAATATGAAAAACTAGTTGAGAATTGACGCGAATTAGGTAATCACCGGATATGAGGATTACAAATCTGAAAACTGGTTGAGAATCAGACGCATCGTATCAATCTCACGAATTATCTTTGGTTCCATGTCGGATTCAATGGTTCTTTTCTTCTCAATGATCTTAATAGCTACGAGCTCATCGTTATCGATCGAACGAGCCAAATGGACTTTCGCAAAGCTTCCACTGCTTAGTCGGCGACCGATTTCGTATTTTCCGAGGAGTATTTTTGCCGGAGATGACTGGTTTTGCAGTTGGGGAAGAGATTCCATGGAAGAAGAGGCCATTGGAGAGGGAGACGAAGAATCGGAGATGGGATAGAGAGGACGCGGATAGAGATGAGAAAGAAATCATCACATCGTCGTTTGGAAGAGACCACGAGAGAGAAGACGATTGCGACGCCGCCGGAGAAGACCAAGTCGAAGGATGCGATGAGAGACGAATAGAAGGCGACGGCGATTCCGATTCAGGCGACGGGAATGAGAAGATGATGTCAGAGTGAATGGGTGGGAACGAAGAAGTGCCGGAATCATCGTCCATTATTGGTGAGATCGATCGAGAGTCTCATGGAGAAGAAGAGAGTTAGCAAGCTTTTTGTTTTTATTTTTTATTTATTTTCTTGTTTTTGTCTTTGTCTTCGTTTTTTTTTGTCAATTTTTGTCTTCGTTTTTATTTGTTTGATTTATAAATTGTTAAATTTGTTTTTTATGATAAAATAAATCTAATTTGGAATATATGAAAGGGTAAAATTAGGTTTTCATAATATAAAATGTGTAAAATACATGAGATTTAAGAGTTTGAATATTTAAAGAGTAATGATTAATAGTTTGAATATTAAAATGGGTGCTAATGTTAATCTGTATATTTTTCTAGGTGTCAAAATAATTCGTATATTAAATATCCAGATTTTATAAAATTCGTGTATTTTTAAGCTTTTCCCCTTCTTTAAACACACATCAACGTACAGCTAAATAATTGCATATATTATTATATGAAGAAGAAAATGATAAATCCTGAAAAAGAAGAAGAATCATATTCTCACGCCAACAAATCGTATTGTGTTGTTTCATAAACAAAAAAAAATGGTCCTTTGAAAATCACGTCCATCATATATGATTTATGCGTGCTTAATCCAAATAAAGCTAATCAACGGTTTGTGAGCCAGTGGTAACAGTGAATTTGTTGGCGTTTAAATCAGTACATTATTGTCGTGAATTCCGGAGTTGGGTTACCACGGATTAATCTGAGACTAAAAAACCTATGATCACTCTAATTTATCAAAAAAAAAAAAATCCAAATAAAGCTATAACATTCTCGCCGAATCAATCTTTTAATGTTAAAATCCTCAGTTTTAGCGTATCGTTATAAGTTTATAACTTGCGAGATGATATTCATATATTTTTTTTCTATTAGGTTTGGTTGATTTACCAACAGAAATAATAAATAAGTTCATGAGACAGAGAACTAGGACACATTTATTTATGTGGAAATTAAATAGTAAAAAAAAAGTGGGTGAAAAGAAAGAGAGGACACGAAGCGAGAAGAGTGGATCTTTGTGATTGAGTATCAAAATCTTAAGTCGAGCTGTAATATGAAGAACACAACAAAGTGTCGGTGCCTCTACACAAATTCACATAATTGTTTTTTTCCTATTAAAATATTATTTTTTTGTTCGCAAATTCACAATAAGACATCAAAAGCCGAATTTCGTTCAACCATGCGTATATATAAGCTGTCTTTTCGGACAAAAAAAAAGCTGTCTTTATCTGTTCCAACAGTCCAAAAAAATATTACTCCCCTTGTTTTATAATAAGTATTATTTTGACATTTTACACATAAATTAATAAAACATATTGAAAATTCAATTATACCCTTCAAATATATAATAACTCTTGGAATTCTTTATTAAATTGAGGTTAAATTAGGTATTTTGTGCCAAAATTTACATTGAAAATCTAAAATAATATTCTTTATGTAACAAAAAAAATGGTACAATGACATTTTTTTTTGAAACGAAGGAAATAAATTATTAATAATGGAGTCTTATTTATTATTCCCAAGGTTTTTTCACAGCCTTTTTTTGATTATTTGTTTGCTTTATTTTTATCATCGCGAGGATGAAAATAGCTGATTAGCAAATAGCTGTAGATAGCGCCACTAATCTAATCCACGGCCATTAGCTTTTGTATTAGTGATGGTGATTGGTGACCTAATAATAGAGTAATTAGGCTTCCAAATTGTAACAATTTTGAAGAATTATAACCCTTTCGACGATTATGGAACGTGTTAAACGATTTTGTTCTTTTTTCCCTTTGAAGGCTTGATAACAATCCTAAAAAATGTATGGGAGGTTAGTGGAAATTAGATTTATATAGAGTTGGTTGATTTTAAAAGTTAAAAGATTTGTTAAATTTGTATAGAGTTTTATTGAATTTGTAAAAAAATATATTAAATTTGCATAAAATTTTATGTATTTAAACAATCCACATAAAAAATTATATTATAACAAACTTTGAAAATCCAAATAATATACATAGTATTTTGAAAGTTATGTTTTATTAGTTAGATTGTTGAGAATTCATATCCCAATAACACTATATTTTAACAGAATCATAGAATCATTAAAATCCAAATTTTTTGAATAACAATATATTTTAATTAGATTTTTAAAATCATCAAATCAATAACAATAAATTTATAAAAAGGTTATAATCCATATACAAAAATAGTAAAACCTATTAAGAATGTAAAAATCTTCAGAAATTAACTTTAAATTTTTTCAAAAATCAATTTAAACTTTAAAGATCTTCAGAAATCAATTTAAAATCTTAAGAATTTGTAAAAAAAAAATTAATAACAGTAGAATCTTAAAGTTTAAAAATCAACTTCTCAATAACTCTCTATATATGTAATTATGTACTAATCATACAATCATATAAAATCGTGAGTAGTCATTATATTATGGGACCCTTATATTATTTAGATGCTAATAATCGTAATAAACTTAGGATATTGAAATAGATAAAAAAATGAGTGATTTTAAAGTACGTATTATATAGTATAGTGGATTTTATAAGTATAATAATTAAAGAGAACGTCAAATCACTTAAATGATCTCATTGAAAACCCTCTCGTTATATAGCAATATATCAACAAATATAGGAAAGATATATCCAACTAAAAAGAGAGTAATAACATTGATATGAGGTATCTCTTGATTTTGTTTCCTTAATAACCTGCCTATTGAGATAAGATGACTCATATAAAAATTGTTTTCCATATACATTACATCGAATGTTAAAGAAAGGTTGAATTAATTTAGAGAATTACGTTATGTGTTTATTTTTGTTAAGTCAGTCCGCATTTTGTTTCGTCATTTTGTGTGATTATCTGTCATTCAGGAGTCTAAAAAATAATTAATTATTTTCCCGTTTTCGTGTCACGAGGATAAAAGTGAAATTCGTCGCAAGAACCAAAAAAAAAAAAAGTTGTTAAGTACAATGTATTGTTGCAAGAAAGACGGGGACCCATTGATAGACAGACAGAGAAAATTTAATGAACAGGTGTCCATGTGAGACACATTCACGCGCTCTCTCTTTACACTATAAACCGTTCTGGGATATTTGATGAAAGCTTCTTCATTTTTTAATCCTATAACACTTAAGTGAGAAGAAGAAGAAGAAGAAGAAGAAAGACTAAAACCCGAAAATAGACAAGAGAGCATTCTGATTCATGTGATTCTGGTTTCGTTACTTTTTGATTCTGCCTCGTGCTTCTATTCCGTGTCGTTTTCTGGGCTATTTCGTGATCGTTTATTTTCGGTTTCTGTGAATTGATTGATTATAAAGTCTCGAACTTTCCCGGAAACTGGATCTGGGTTTTTCCGTTTTTACTCTCCTGAGAAAGAAAAGATGAATCTTTATGGGAAACACAATATCGCCCTGAGAAAAGGGATTTTCTATGTGCTCTTCTTCGTCGTTTTGCTGTGCAACGCTTCGATTTCGTCTTCATCGTCTGTAAGTTGACAACAAAAATTCTATCTTTTCCTATTTTCTCGGGAAGAAGAAAAAAAATCCCTCTTTTTCTCTGGAAAGTTCACTCGACTATGGTTTCAGGAATCCAGAAATAGTAATTTCAACTTTCCTATTGAAGAAATTTACTTAATTTGAATACATTTATAGCAAGTTTAAGAGAAAGAGACATCAACAGTGGTTGTGTTTGTTGATTGACTAACGGTTCGATTTGATATTTCCGGATTATTAGAAAATTTGACTTGTTTGGGAACTTAGACTTGTTTAATTTCAAGTCAAGGGTCTCTCTTGAGTCAGAAAGTGAAGTTCTTCTGATGAAATAAAACCATAATTTCTTTTGACAGGAAGTGATCACTATAAAGCCAAGACATTTATCTTTGCTAAAGAGTGCTTTACAACGGGTAAAATTTGATGATTTTAAATCATTCTTCATCATCTCTTTGCTGATTAGTTTTTCGATTTCAGAAAGTAAATGAGATTTCTGTGTTTTTGTTATCTGTTATAATTTCAGTCAAGTGGAGAACAGTCTGATCTATGGAGGCCAATGACTGATCAAGGATGGAGTCCATGTATTGATTTGGGAAACTCCCCTTGTAAGTATTGAAAAAAGTTTGAAATTTTCTCATTAGTTTCAGATTATATTGATCTCTATCTAAACTTTCTCTTTTACTTGTTGTCATGGAGCAGCATTACCGGATAAAACCGAGGGATGTATTCAGGTATTTCTCGATGGAGGACTTAACCAGCAACGAATGGGGATATGTGATGCAGTTGCGGTTGCTAAGATATTGAACGCAACACTCGTGATCCCATATCTTGAAGTAAATCCTGTTTGGCAAGATTCAAGGTAATGTTGCTGAATTGTTTCAGTTGTCCGAGATCTCCATAATGTTCCCTCGGGTTTTCTAAGCTGAAGTTTGGTTTTTTGTTTTCTCGGGGTGCAGTTCTTTTGTTGATATCTTTGATGCTGATCATTTTATCGATGCGTTAAAGGATGACATAAGGGTAGTTAAAGAACTTCCTGAGGAATACTCTTGGAGCACAAGAGAGTATTACGGCACAGCAGTCCGTGAAACTCGAGTAAAAACCGCACCTGTTCATGCTTCTGCGAAATGGTATATCGAGAATGTCTCACCGGTGCTTCAAAGGTATGTCTATTGTTACTTAGTCTGGCACATGAAAAATTAGAAGATTATAATAGGGTTAAAGTTTTCGGCTTTCGGAATTCTGAAGTTTGGAGATTTTTTGTTGTAGTTATGGGATTGCTGCTATTTCTCCATTCTCTCACCGTCTATCGTTCGATCACTTACCTGCTGAGATCCAACGGCTAAGATGCAAAGTAAATTTCCAAGCTTTACGCTTTGTCCCTCACGTTACATCACTTGGTGATGCTCTTGTGAGCCGTCTTAGAAACCCATCATGGAGAAGCAACAAGGAAAAAAGGAATGTGGATCATTTAGGAGACATGACTAACCCGCACAGCAGACGAGAACCCGGGAAATTCGCTGTTCTGCATCTTCGCTTTGACAAGGTAAATTCACTCTGCTCATAACATTTGATGATGTCTGTTGAGTTATTTGGTCATAAGAAGTTTTTCTTCTTGTTTTGTATATAGGACATGGCTGCGCATTCAGCTTGTGATTTTGGCGGAGGCAAAGCCGAGAAACTTGCATTGGCGAAATACCGACAAATGATATGGCAAGGAAGAGTCTTGAATTCTCAATTCACAGACGAAGAGTTAAGAAGCCAAGGACGGTGTCCCCTAACACCAGAAGAAATGGGACTTCTTTTAGCTGCTTTCGGATTGGACAACAATACTCGTCTCTATCTGGCGTCCCACAAGGTCGGTTATGGTTGGATTAAAATTGGATAATCATCAAAACATATAAAATAAAAACAATAAACATAGACTCACGTTTCTTTTGAAATTCAGGTATATGGAGGAGAAGCTAGAATCTCAACATTAAGACAAATTTTTCCAAGAATGGAAGACAAAAGAAGCCTTGCTTCTTCTGAAGAAAGAGCTCGGATCAAAGGCAAAGCTTCTTTATTAGCTGCACTTGATTACTATGTAAGCATGCACAGCGACATTTTCATCTCTGCATCACCTGGAAACATGCACAATGCTCTCGTGGGTCACCGAACGTTCGAGAATCTCAAGACGATTAGACCAAACATGGCGTTAATCGGACAGCTTTTCCTGAACAAAAGCATCACTTGGGGCGATTTTGAACAGGCGCTTGGTGAAGGACATGTGAATAGACAAGGACAGATCCGGTTAAGAAAACTAAAACAATCGATTTATACTTATCCGGCTCCTGATTGTATGTGTCATGTTTGATTAGAAAATCTTTAGATTTCTCTGGTTGGTTATCTTGAGGGGTTAATAAAATAATATTTACATTTTGATTAAATTCTGAAAACCTGAATTGCAAAAGGCTTCGACTCACATTTCGCTTGATTGAGACAAATGATCTTAAGTTCTAGATTTCAATTACATTCTCAGAATTAGTAATATTACCCTTGAATTGTAGTTATGAAAAGCAGACCCTATTGGAAAAAGGTTGCCCAGTATTTATCAACATGTTATTACTATTAACATTCATCAGTGATATTTAGTCTATTGGTTAAATTTTCAGATACGTTTCAAGATCAACCTGTGTATTTGATGTGTTTGTATTTTTTTGTTAGCATCCAAGGTTGAGTTTAATTTCCGTCTGCATGCATTCAAACAAATTGAAAAACATATATATATATATGTATAATCCTAATACGGCCCTTGACCCTTTGTGCATGCACTACTAATTAAAGTTCAACGACATATATAGACCTCATGGATTTAAAGGTCCCCTAATTGAGATTTAATGTGAGGGTTTGGTAAACGCTACTATTATTATTATTAGATGAATACCCGCGTATACACGCGAATTTCTTTTATTAAAATATATATTTGGTGTGCCAAATTAGTTAACAGTAACAAATTTTAATCATTCCCGTTACATGGAGTTGTATACGCATATTTCTTTATTAAAATATATATATGGTCTGACATATTAGTTAATAATAACATATTTTAATCATTCTTGTTACATAGAATTAGATTTTGGTAAGAAAGTTTGTTATTTTTTTCTGAATATTAAGTTGCTTAGTAGTACCCAAATCCCTATGATCACTCATGTATTTGTCTTTTCACAAACTTGTCGTTGATATAACGTTTAATTTTAAGTCTATTGGTTTATAGAACTGAAAACATAGGTGAGAACTACTACAATATCAAATGAGAATTGAGAATAATTTACTACACTCATCCGCTATCCTCAAAATTTTATCTATCAAAATTATGGTGCTTTCTTTTTGCCAAGCTTCAGTTAGTCTCGTCGTGAATACTCGTATATGAACAAAATGGTAACATTATTAATATATTTCTCGGGCAAACTGATTTTTGATACATATATGCAGAAGTTAAATTTATTTATAATATTATTGTTCTCTCAATTTCTCCGTTGATCTCCTTTATCATAAAGATGTAACTCTCGCTCTTTCATAAGAACGGTTATGTTTTGATTTGTATATAAATTATTTTGCCATCTTAAGTTTATAATTCTCGCAATCATACCTCCTTTCACCCCTCTAGTTGGAACAACAAACATTTCTTCAAAATATGTTTAAAACTTTCGTAAATTAAGTAGCACCGCAAATCAACAATTCCCATTTACGGTTTTGAATTTAGAAAAATGGTTTAAAAACAGATAGATTTCTCTGAGTTAAACTAATGATTCTCAAACCAATTAAAAAAAATATTTGAAATGAATTATATTGAAAAACTTACTGATTTATCGGAAATAAGAAATATTAATGTCATTTGACAATTAGAAAGTTGTTTTTATCTTCATCTTTCTTCGATTTGATTCTTATGCATTCGGTTCTTAACTTTTCTGTCTTCGTTCTTCATTTCTTTAATTTTAGCTTTATGGTCAAATTAGAACAAAGAATATCTCACTAATCCACTTTATTTTAATAAGTTTTCGAAGTCTCACAAAAAAAATTATCAAAAAACATTCATCAATCATAACCCGATCAATCCACTCTATCTATTTTATCAGACAAGTTAACCTTGCTTATCTCTGTCATTATCATTAAATCATACTTTGTCGTCTATATAGTTTATGTAATTCTTTTTTTTGAACAAAGTTTATGTAAGTTAAATTTAAATGTTATGAAAATTTAATTTTATTTATTTATTTTTTGGTTGAAATGTTATATTAATTGATCAACAAAATGAATTCAAAGATATTGTGACTATGAAGAAATTTAAGTTCTGTTAACAAAAAAAAAACTTCAGATTTTTATTTTTTTGGAAAATGTGTCAAAATTAAAATGTTTATATTTTATTAATTTTGAAAGCTGATGTGTCATAGAGAGGAGTGATGATGTGTCATCCCCTTGTGAGACTCACTCACTCTTTATATAATAGATTAAGTATCTCTATAATCTCTATAATATTATTTAAGAAGACGTTTTTAAAAATGAACTTTATTTTGTAAGTTATTACATAAAATGTCATTACAAATAACAAATAATAATTGAAATAGGAAAGGATATAATAGTCTTTTAAAATTATTGATTAGAATATGGAAAGTATATATTTTGCATTAAAAATGTTATTTATTATTTAATTTCTTAATTATTTTTAATACTATATATTTTTAAATAATAATCAATTCATATATATTCAAAAAAAAAAATATATTCAAAATCTTGATGTATTTTTCACTATAATTTATTATATTTTATTTGAATATATATCAAAACAAATATTAAAAATATTTTACTAATTTTATAAAAAGTTAGAAACAAAAGCATATTTTTTTAAGAGTTTGTATACTAACCACAAAAATTAGAGTCATTTAACAGTGCATATTAGAGTTATGTTTTCAAGATTATAAGTTTTTACGGGTTAGCCCGAATAATATTTTATTTCACTTCAAAACGGGTTAAATAGATAAATTATTACAAATTAACATTTTATCTATAATCATTAGTTAGGTAGGTATATTATAAAATTAAGATAAAAACAATTTTCTTAAATTTCAAAACAATTTATTTAAAAAAAATTACTCCGCGCTATAATTAACGTGGATTAAATCCTAGCAATTATACAAAAATCCATAATGATTGATTCCGGGGAAATACACATGAACTTACATTATTTCGAATTGAAAATTCCATGATTTATAGTCCTCCTTTTAATTAAGCCTATCATCATTAATAAGAAAATCGATTCGTTAATAAATCAAAATGATTTGTTTATACAAATAATATTCCCTTTTTTGTTTTGTTTTGTATGGAGAGATTGGAATCAAGTGTTGTGAAGTATACTGTAGAAGCGTAGACCAACAATTGCCACGAAACCAAGTAAACCGCTACCAACCGTCGGATCAATCTTTATTGGTTTTGCAGGAGCGAAGAGGCCCAATAAAAACGGGGAAATTAAATAAAAAAGAAAAAAACCAGAAAAGAGAGTAATATAAATGAAGAAGATGAGCTTCTTCTGTACAACAAGTCAGAGAAAAGTCAGAGGCAAAGAAAGAGAGAGGGCCGAGAAAAGAGAAAATACTCTTGAGACGACGCGATTCTAGGGTTTCTTCGATTGACGATTTGATTTTTATTTTTCTCGGTAATTAACGTTTCGGGAGATTTTTCTCTTCTTCATCGTCAAAGTTGTTCTTCCGACTTTTTCGCATTTCTTTCTGCCGAGTTTTCCGGCGAATCCTTGCCGTGTTTCTTCATTTGTCGACCGCTTTCGCTTTTCTATTTTTGGCGATTTTATAATTGGACCACCGATTTGAAGAAGCATTAATTGATGAAGAATCCGCTAAATCAAAATAAACCGGGATCTTCTTTGTGTGTTAAGCCTGAAACAAATCTGAAATTTATGTTTGATCTTCTATGCGATCACATCATCATCATCAATGGATTGGAAATTTTCTCTTTTGTTTCTGAATTTGTTTAGTGTTTTTTGTTTGTGTGTTGGTCAGTGTCATCATAATGAAGGAGATGGTTGAAAAAGTGGATATTTATTGTTAACAGGTCGAAGAAAGAAGAAGATAAAGCATCGATCCATGGCCGATTGATAAAGAGTTTATCTCCGGAGGTTCGGAGTTTTAGAAAACCTAAGATGGCAGTCTCTTTTCCTCGTCTTCCGAGGTGGTTGTGTGGTGGTAACAGTAAAGAGAGAGAGAAGAAGGAGTCTATTTCGAAAGGATCTTCTTCGCTGAACCCTTCACTAAAGAAGACTAAGACTGAATCTTCTTCTTCGGTGAAGAAGATGAAGAGAGGATGGATTGGAAGAGGAGGTTCAGGAGGAGAGGAGGAGAAGATGGGGAATGTGGTGTTCCCTGAACCAGATGATCCAGAATGGTCAATTGGTTGGGTTGAGCCACATGGACCAGGGTTTAAAAGCGAGGATGATAGTGGTGGGTTTGTGGTTCTGGTTCCTTGTTACAAGAAAGTCATTGATGGTTCTGGGAACCAGATTCCAAATGGCTTCTTCTCTCCTGCTCCTGGTAATGTTCGCTTCCATCATCATCATTAGTAGCAATTATGTGCATGGTTAAGGGTGATCTCGGTTTGAGCTTTTTATCACTGAGAAGTGAATTATTACCATAATTGCTTGTGTGGTCTTTTGGATTCTGAATTGAATTGTTCTTGGTTTGTTCCGATGAAACTAAAACTGTAGATGGGAAGAATATGGAACAGTGGCTGTCGTCTATGGGGAAGCTATAAACTGGAGATTGGGAAGATCAAGTCTGATGTTTCAGTATCAAAATTAAGAATCAAAAAAAAAGAAAAAAAAGAAGAAGCAAGATTCGTGGATAACTTCTGGAGACTTCTTTTGGTTTTCTGTTTCAAGTGAGTGACAACAAAATATCAAGTCATCTCTCAAGATTCTATCTACTAATGGACAGAGATGATGCTGATGGAGACTTAGCAACACAAAGATGAATATATATGTTATGAGTATTGGATATTTTTCATGTGGGTGTGTGAAGTGAAAGCGTTTCCTGCTTCCTTATGTCTGTGGTCGAGATTATTGGGTTTGGAAAAAAAAATAGAATTATCTTTTGTTCTTTTGTGGTTGATGATGTGTAATAGTGTACAAGTACATAAGTTTCTGTTTTATTTTTCTTTCTTAATCACATGTCATGTGCTTGCTATCGACAACACAAGAACCCCCAACGTTGTACATGTTAACTTGGCAAAATCATCAATTTCATAAAGATTAAACAAAGTAAACTCAAACATGTTGCATACGCTTTTGAACAGACACAAAGCTTTAGCTTCACTGTTTGTCGTTGGAATCCTTTGGAAGTTGCAAACCCATGAGGCCGAGTAAATTGGAAGCAGGACCAGGAAGTCCTTGTTGTGAAGAGTAGGATTCAAGAAGGTTCTTAACAAGGTTGAAATCAGCGTCAATTGGTGTAAATTCATCGTCCTTCTCCTCTGAAGTCTTTGATGATTCCTGCAGATGCACATAAATATCATTTAAAGCTCTTAAATTCACAACAATCTACATAACAAAATGGCTCCAATATGGTTATGGAAAAATTACCTCGTTTTGCTTAGAAGAATGTTGATTCACATGTTCAAAGCTCTTCTCGAGAGTTGAGTTCTTGAGTTCCTCATTCATTGCTCCAGAGTAGGATTCCATAAAGGTTTCCTTCTCATCCTCGTTAGACTCTTCTCCGTCGCTATCATCTCCAAAGTCATCAAAATCCATGTCCATGGAAGATCCTTCTGTGCCATCACTATCATCGTCAGCTTGTTCTTGACGACCTTGGCTCCCTAGCATTGACTCAATATCTTTCATGAAACGGTCGACATCTAGATTCACTTCTTTGAAATCCCTGCAGAAGCCAAGCAAAGAAAATACGCTATCTCAAAGCTTGAAATTGACATGATACCTTATGTTTGACCTCATGAGAGAACAACAAAAATGAGATGTTCAAGGGGCAGATGATTAATGTTCAAGAAAATAACCTGTTTTCTGGCACTTCTGCTCCTTTGTAACTTGATACCTTCTGGATGAATTGTTCCATCGACTTTGAGATATCACCAAGATCAAAATTGTTCACGTTTGCATCAGATGAGTTTCCAGCTTCTTGCTTCTCCTTTGCTTTCTGTTTTCTTTCCTTCTTTGAGTTATAGAACTCCATCTCTTTCTGCCTCTCTTGAAGAACAGAGTTTAACTCATCCTCACCATCGTAGAGCCAAGAATCATTGTCAGAAACAGGAACTTCCTGACCCTTGAAGTCATCCTCCGAATACGGTAGAGCAAGGATCTCATCAATACGTCTCACAGGCGCACTCATAATGTCTCTGTACATAAGAAAACAAGAAGTCAAGATCATAAACAACTCAAAGATGAATCCTTTTCACTCCCTATAGAAACAAATAGCAACCAAAACCTGCATTATTACCTTGTTCTTGAAACGGATGAACTCTTCCGGTAATATTCCTCCGCATTCTCCATCAACCTCTTGTACTCCTTCGAGCCAGAAAGCAAACCTTCAAAATAACCATTCTTCTCAAGATTGTTCTTATACTTGCTCCAACTAATCCCTTTCCCATCTTCTCCTTCCTTCTTCCTCTGCTGATACATCATTTCCATACCACAAGCGATTTTCATCCCTAGCTCAGCTTCAGAGTAACCATCCCGATCGCTAATGCTCGGCATTGGATAGCAATTGGGTGCCTGAAACTTCTGCTGCACCAGCTGAGCGTACATTGCACGCGACATCTTTACAAGCACCAGCACGAGCTCCTCTTCTCTTCCTTTGCTCAGAAACTTCTCCATCTTCGCTGCGTGTTTCATTGAATCCACATCACGATCGTAAAAGCCTTCCACTGCTAGCGAAATTAAGAAAGGTTCGTGCCTGAGCACCTGCGCCACCGAAACCGGAACCCTAACCCTAACACGATGCATATTCCTCCACGCTCTATCGGGATAATCGGAAATCCGGTTCTTCAAAGCGTTTTGAACTGAATCCGACGCTCGAGATTCGTGACTACGCTCGACGAGAAACCGCAAGGACGCAACTAAGGAAGGATCCGGGAGGCGGCTACGGGGGACGATGTGGAGGTCACCGCCGCGAAGAAAGACACGGTTGAGACTCGTTTCGGGATTGAGCCAACGCGGGAGGTGAAAAGCAGCTTCGATGAGGAGAAACTCGCCGTCGGTGTCCCACACACGGATGGAATTAGACGGAAACGCGGCGGAGATGCGGAAGAGCAAGAACACAGCGAACCATTCGTCCTCTAGATTGTCACCATACTTGAGCTTCCCGTGAAGATGAGGCATCGCAGTATCTGTACAGACACAAGAGGAGGAGAGAGCGATAGAGAGGGAGAAAGGCTCGTGCTGCCATATGTAGGGAGAAGTGAACGGAGAAACGAAATCGATGATTTCCAGGTGAAGTGATTGAAGAGCGGCGGAGCTTTCCGATCCTGCCGCGGAGAGGGAGGCGTCCGGGAATATTGAGAAGAAAACGGTGTCGTCTGGGAGACGAGAAGAGGTCTGAGAGAAGAAGGCTGAAGAAGAAGATGAAGATTCGAGTTTCGCCATAGTTCTTGCTTCTTCTGCCGACGGATCGGTTCACCGCCGGCGATTGATTTTTATATAACTATCGAGAAAGCATAAACCCTCTGGGTAAACGAGAAGGTTTCAGCCATTATTTAAGCACCAATTATTAGGGAACTCGTGAAAGTACCAAAACACCCTTGATCAGGTACTCGTTCCCGTTTGTCTTCCTCGGAAGGAAGGAAGGAAGAAAGAAAGTGTGGAAAACACAAACCAAAAATTGATTTTGTTGCTCTATTTCAATGTGTTACGGTCACAGTCAATCGTTATCGCACAGCAGCCTCCGTCGCCGATCGTACGACGGAGATAACGACGATACGGTGGTCGACGATCTTCGAGAACGGCTTGCGGAAACCGAGGCGCGGCTGCGACGAGCCAGGGCGAGCTCAGCCGAGCTCAGCCGTCGGTTAGAGCAGATGAAGAGATTCGTTTCCGTCATGGAGATCATGGAGACTTTCTGGGAACGAAGATTCCAAGAGCAGAAAGACCGAATCGCTCGCCTTTTCTCTCCGGTATCGACGAAATGAAGGTTGTTTTCTCTGGCGTAGCGTGATCTTCTTCTTCCTCTTGTTTGTTTGTTTGTTCGTTCTTCTTGCTGTGGATCTCTTCACTTTTGATTGTCCATCGTTGTTTGTGTTTGATAGTATCATTTAATCGGAATTTCAGGAAATACAGAAATTTCCGATTCTCCATAGATCATGTTTTGTTGTGCACGAAGAAAAAGCTATGTGCATTATTTCCATTTTGATCATCTTTATAGCGGAAGAAAGAAGATGTGAAATCAAAAGTACAGAATTAGAAACCTTTTGAGGTCTATTGTCTTGTCGATTCGAGGTTATACAAAAGAATCTAGGAGGAAGCTTGTGCTGCTCTTTTGCTATGCCAGTCTTGGATCAGAGAACGAAGAGTATGGTTTGGTGTAAGAATCTGGTAATCTAGTCTCAGATTTGTCATAGGAGATGTGTCATGTCCCATGCTTAGCCATTCTTCTATGGCCTCAAGCTCATACGAAAACCCATCTGCTGCAACATGTGGATTCTTCATCACCTCCTGCAAACAAGAACAAGTTAGATTGTGTAATCACTTTCTCTCGAGCTACTATATGGAGAAGGAAAAGATGTGGACTTGACTTGACCTGAAGTATGGGACACATGAAAACACTCGGTATCTCATTCGGATCTCCTTCATCAATGTTTGAATTGGTTGCTTCCTCGTACCCTCCTATGTTTCTAAACTTATCGGCTTTTTCCCTTATCTTACCAAGTTCTTCCATTATCTCTTTGGTTGAAAATTCCATGTTTTCTCCTCTGTTTACCGAAGAACACTTCACAGCAAGTGCACCAAACTCCTTAGCTAACTCCAGCGGCCACTTACCAGCTGTTTGATCCAAATCTCTGAGAATACTTGTCTGGTTCATCGACATTGCCTTGAGCAAACCGGGCCAGTTTCTCCCAGTTAAAAGATGCAGAAGCAAAACCCCAAAAGCCATCACATCAGGTTTTGTATCAGAGTGATCACTATGCATTATAAGCCCAAACCCAGTTATTTTCGGCACAAGGTTACGGTCCAAGAGGATCTTAGATGGCGTGAGGCGGCCATGGACAATCGGTTTAGGCCTAACGGAATGGAGAAACCCGAGCCCAGAGCAAATCTGGTGAGCTATACGTATCCTATCATGCCATTTCAATATTTTGCTTCTTCTCGATTTCCTCTGCGATGTGAATAGATTATCCCTTAAGTTCCCACTATGCATATATTCGAAGAGTATGCATTTAGGCTTTTCTGAACAAAAGCCAGCAATTGCTACCAAATTAGGATGTCTAATCTCATTCAGAAGCTTAACTTTTGCTCCAAAACCCTCATCTGACAAACGATCACCAATCACTTTCACAGCCACAGTTGTATGTTTGATCCTTCCTCGGTACACATCCGTCCAATTACCGCCAGATTTCAACCTCAAGCGATCAGAATAACTCTCTGTGGCCAGTCTGATATCCTCTGCAACATACTCTCTATACCCGCACTTCACTTCTTCCTTCAAAACCAACCCTATCGCCTCTTTCTCTTTGCAAAACTCAATCCTACGGTTGAAAACATCTCTTTGATTCCTAAGTTTCTCAATCTCCATGATCATCTCTCCTTTCTTTAACACGACCCTCTCTAGCTCGGCTTCCGCCTGCGATTTAGCCTCCATCGTTGTCTTAACTTTGCTTGAGAGCTCTTCTCGAAGCTCCCCAAGGGAATTAAGCTTTGTTTTTCCTCTCTCGACGTCATTCTTTGTTTCTTCGATATATTCTTTATCGGAATCTAGCGTCCCTTGAAGCTTCTCTCGTCTCTCGCTTTCTTCTTTTATCCCAGCTTCAAGCTCTTCAATCTGATTCAAATCAACAAAAAGAAAGTTTTTTTAAGACTATGAATCTCAGTTCTTGTTAAGTGTCAGTCCAAAAGGTTTGGTTTTTACTCTGCAATTGCATAAAGAGATTGCCCAGTCAGCTTTGTCGGATCTCTCAGCGTTGACTTTGACTTCTCTCGTTTTCTCCTCTATCATCAGTTTAGCTTCATTTACCTTTCTTCTCACATACTCTAACTTCTCTGCTACATGCTGACATTTTCAACATATAAAAATTCAAATCAAAATTTTAATAACAAATGAATAAAACAAAGGTATATTCTCTCAGATAGTAGTTTCTTTCACCAAATGTTGCAGCACGTCTAGTGCCACGCCATCATCATCATCATCATCTTCTTCGACACCGTTTTCGTCTTCTTCTTCGAGATTCAAACTCAATAATTGCTGGAAATAATTCTCCATCTCCTGCAGATTATTATCCCATGGACTTCCACTAGCCGTTGGATCATCATTGTTGATAGATGAACGGTCTAGATTTCTTCCCGGATCATGGAACATTTTACCAATCCAACTTCTAATATTGTTGTTGTTGTTCACATCGTTCTCTCTCTTTAGCGAAACCATCTTGCCTCCACAAATTATATAAAACTCGCAAAACTCTGGTTTGTTTTGGTAAACATAGAACGATCCGCTTATTGCACTCTTCGATTTCCTGCATTACACAGAAGTAGAAGAAAAAATTGCATTTTTCAGGGTTGAAATTGCCAATTTTAGGTTTAAACGTGGTCAATTCTCATGAAAAAAAAAAACATGTACCAAGATGATGAAGATCTCATGAAAGTGATTCCCATGACGAGTTTTGTGATTCTAAGCTTTGAGATTAAATCTAATATTAGCACTTGAACTGAATCATCTTGTTTCTCAACCTTGAGTAATTCTGCTTTCACCTGTAACTGTAATTAACATACTCCCCAAAATTACATCCTAAGACCCCAACAAACAGATTACTTCGGCTTCTACCCTGAAAAAAATGAAAGTAACAGAAAAAGGGACAAACCTTTCTACAAAAAGTAACGTATTTGGACAACAACTTGTTGATCTTTTGTTCTTCATATTTCCTGAGAACTTCAAGCTTTTCCTCGCTCACAGAACTCGCTGGAAGCTTCCCAACTATGATGATATAATCACATGTAAATTGGGTTTAAATGATTTTAAAGAAAGAAGAGGTGTGAATTGAGAAGAAAGAGATTATACAAGGGGTGTAAACAAAATCCTGTGAAATGTTGCAGAGATGGAGAAGAACAATGGAGATTGGGATGTTGTTCCATTTCTTTAAAGTCCAATCGATCGTCTTGAAACCTTCTTGTAAATCGTTTCCTACAGCTATATATATTTTCTCCATTGTCGATCCTTCTGCTGCTTCTTCTTCGAATTCATGATTCTTAATTTCCTCCATCTTATTCTGGTTTGATGACGATGATGATGAAGGTTATGGGTTTTATTGTTTTTTGTGTGTGTTTTGTATCCGATGTGTATGGCTTTCAAAGACAAGATTTTGATCTGGTTTTTAGAGAGAAAGATAGATTTTTTGACTTTTCTATCTTGTTATAGTTGACTACGGAAACTGCCTGAAACAAAAAATATACAGAAGATGAAGTTACAACTTACAACGAAGAATAAAGAAGAAAATGTCTTCATATTTTGTAACAAATGGTTAAGTGATCATAATACTGACATTTATATTTTGTAAACCACAAGATATGTTTAGATTGAGGGGTGGAAAATTCTGACGACGTGTTTGCTTATAACATCGAGGTGACCAAAGCATATCTATCCAATTAGGGTCGAGTTTGACTACTGAATTGATTTTATAGAACTTCATATTTGTTTTTCTTATTTAAATGGGATATCTCAGATATGTTTAGTTGGAATATGAAACTTTGCCCCCATGGCCGTATAGAATCATAGTATATAGGGGATATGCATTCTTTTTGAGGGTGATAAAATACATGATATTATGCATTTTGTTGTGCGTGAAGAATGATTGTTTAATCATAAGTATGTAATTAACAAAAGAATTATTCATGAAGGCTACGTGGACGAATGAGGAGGTAATGTAACACAAATTTTGAAGCAAAAAAGTAGGTAATGATTAAACCATAAACTGAAGTTAGTCGTTCTTCATGGGAGTTTCATGACTTATTTATTTTTATGTGGAAAAAGAATTATGAAATATCCCCCAACATTTATGGTGCCGTTGTGGACTATTCAACAACAACATTTATGGGTTGAGCATATTTATCGAACCGAATCAAACCGAACCAAACCGAATAACGTTATTTGGTTCGGGTTTGTGATAGTTGCATAATTTAGTCCATTTTAGTATACATTTTAGTTAGCATTTTGTGACTTTGTGCATTCATTTCATTGTTTTTGGTGTAGTTTGCATCCATTTTAGAGTTAGTGAGTCTTAGGTTAGTTCTTGCTATTTGTGTGCTATGGAGTCTTTTAGGTACCATTTGGAGCTTGGAGGAAGATCACGGACTAGGAGGAACGTACCCGAAGAACGGAGAAGGCAAACGAAAGAAGAAGAAAACCAGACATTCGCAGCGGCCAGCTCACAGCGGTCATGGCTCCACCGCTGCACTTTCAAGTCTCGCAGCGGCCGAAACACAGCGGTATAGGGAGACCGCTGCGGATCCATCCGGAGCAAAAACCAGGCATTTCACAGCGGTCATGCAGCGGTATGAGCTGACCGCTGTGAACCTTCTCGGACACAAAAATTGTCGGGTCAAACCCGGTTTGTCCCGGGTTGACCCGACCCGATCTGTATTTATTTAAGCAAATTAAGCCTAATTAGAGATTGACTCTGGTATTGTTTTTTTAGACAGAACCAAAAACGTTTTTAGGGCTTTAAAGAAGATTGGAAGAGATTCTTGAGTGATTTACGCAAGTTCTTGTTGGATTATCTCTTCCATTTATTTTCTTATCATCTTTTATGATTCTCAACACTTCCTTTATGGGATTTGTGGAGAAAATCATGTGTTGTGAGTAGTTTTCTAGGGTTCTTGGGTAAAGTAGATTAGGGTGATTTTAGGTTTGTTCTTGATGTTTAAGAGCTAGATTAGTTGATATCCTTTCTCATTGAGTGTTATTAATGCTGGATTAGCCTTGACAAAGTTGATTTAGATCATAGGGAATTTCTCGCCCGGAAGGTGTTCGATGAAATTCCCCAACCAATTCAATGAGTGCTTTTCATATCTTAGCCAACGGGAGTTGATGTCTAAGGTGAATTGTGGCTAAGTGGACTTGTTATTAATGCTTGTTAGTCATAGAATCGCGAACGGAAGTTTATGACGATTGATGACTAAGAAAGGGATTAATACCATTGACGTGGATTAATCTTTAGTAGTGTACCTAGGGCCTACGGAGGCAATTGATTGAATGTTTGAGTGTCTAGAATGGAGCGAGAATCACCCGAGTCGATTGCTTTACCCGAGAATTCGCTTGTTTAATTTTGCTATTTTTGTTTATTTCAAATTGTCCGATAAAAGCCAAAACCCGATATTTGCTTAGATTAGATAGCGTCCTGTATTCTTAGTGCGTCGTTCTTATTTCCCTGTGGATTCGATCCCAAAGTGCTACAATGACATGCCATTAGATTGAGGCATTGTGCACAATGAGTTAATTGTGCGAACCGTAAAAAGTTCATTATCAGTTTGAATAATCCGAATAACCCAAATGGACACATTTCTAAATTTATTCGGTTTTGGGACTTAGTAGCATATTTGAGTCTTTGATACTTCGACTCATTTGCTTCTTTGTAATTTGGACAATATTTTTTCTTCTTTCTTTGTTCTTGTTTGTTGGATAAATATTTTTCTCACAATTGTCAAACTCTTCATTTTATGTAAAAAGATCTGTATTATATAAAATAATCAAAATTACTCTACAGTGATTTTAGTTTGGTTATTAATTGTAAAAACCGAAAAACCCGAAAACCGAACCAAACCGAACCAAAATGGAATTTAATCCCGAATGGGACCTAAACTTTAAAACCGAAAAACCCGAGAACCAAAAAACCCGAACCGAACCCAACTAATTAACCGAATGCCCAACCCTATTATGGCCATGAATGTTTTATGCTTTTTAAATGCTTTTTTGTTTCTAATCTTTTTTTTTTTTTTTTGAGTTTTTGATTTTTGATTTTGGCTGTTAAATTTAGTTTCTTTACAATTTAAAGGTAACCTGTTTAGTTTTTGTTTTTATATGATCGACCAACAAAAAAAGACACTTAATATAAGTTTCTATGTTTTTAAATGATTCGATTTTGAAAATCGTTGTAAAATCGCCGTTAACTAATGATCTATATTCGTTGGTATATACGAATGATTTTCAAAATCGTTGTAAAATCGTCGTTAAAACGATAGTAATTTACAACGAAAATAAACGGTTGCAATCAATCGTTGGTAAAGTTGTGTTTTCTTGTAGTGGTTGTTTTTATATATTTTTTTATGATCCTGATAATTTCTTACATCCATTGTTTTTTTAAGAAAAAAAAAATCATCCAAATTCCGATCTTACAATAACCTTTAACTTTCTCAATTCACTATTTTCATTTTTTGTTTTGACATATCTTTCATTGATTACAACTTTCTTTTCAAATCTTTTAATTTTGTATATTTTTTTTGTTTCTGTATTATTCTTTTCTCCTTATTTTTGATAATTTGTTATGTTTTTGAATGTTTTATTGTGTGTTATGGTTTTCTAGTTCTTATTTTTCTTCTACAGTTGTTTGAAATTTCTTTAATTTATTGTTTTCATTTTTGGTCTCATAAATTACATTTTTTTAACTTGGATTGAGATTAAATTATCTCTGTTAGTTCATAAATGACGATTAAATAACCCAGAAAAATGAGAAAACACACTTAAAATATCGAATCATTTGATATTTATATGCTTATGATGTTTCTAAATTAAATTTGAATTTTATTTATTTTATGCTTTTGATTATGATTTTTAACATAGTTAAACTCAAATTAAATAGTTTTTATATGCATTAATAGCTGGACACATGTTTATTTTTTATTTATTTTCAAATAATGAGGTGTCCGTCTATGAAGAGTTCTTTTCAAACCCTTTAACCTCTATAAATTAATACTCGATAAATTAATACATTTCTTTAGTCCCGAATTGATTTTTTGGTTCAATTAATATATCGATAAATTAATAATTATATAAATTAATAAAATATTATGATTCTGATATTATTAATTTATAATTTTTTACTGTATATATCAGATTTTGCATTAAACCAGATTCAATTTTGGTAACATGCGTGTGTGTGAAAGTTATTGACCACAAAATAAATAAATAAATATACACTATCGTTGGGAAATTGCTCATTTAATTCATGAACTATTTCCCCACGCTCAATTTATTCTTTAACTATCGCTTGCTCAAAATAATTTTTCAAGTTGTAGTTGACTACGCAAAATCGGGATTAACAAAGTCAAACGCTAATTACTAAATAGATATAAGTCCACTAAATCGGCTGTAACTCTTCCAATACAACCCTGAATGAGTTAAAACTACTTCTATTGGAAAGCTAACTCAATTTTCTATAACTTCCATGAAGAACGTCATATCTAAATTCAAAAAGAAGACTTTCATCCGAGTCGATCTTATAGACACATATTCTTGATACAAGATTGACTCGGATGGAAGCCTTACCTTTAGATTTAGTTTTGGATCTCTTCATCAAAGTTATAGGAAATTGAGGGAGCTTTATAATGGAAGTAGTTTCAAATCATTCGACGGCAGTTACCATTGGAAATAGTATTTTCTTACGGATTTCTGACAGAAAAAATATGTCAGTTCCAGCTCGCCGGAAATTAAATTTGGTCGGAAATCCGTCGGAATGTTCCGATGGATTTCAACCGTCGGAAACTGGTCGGAATAGTTCTGATGGATTACCGACGGGCAAACTTCATGCTATTATCGAGTTCAACCAGGTTTAAATATCTTCGACAACTCTCTTTATTGATTTTATGGAGATTATGGAGTATAAACTCTCTGGTTTTTCAGAATAAACATATTCCATGGGGAACCAATCTGGGATATGCTCGATCTGATGCAACTGGATAGATGAATACATAATAATATATTGATGATCAAGGTCATGTTACCTAAACTAACTACCAGAATACATCAGGGATTTCACGATGGATCCGTCCACCAACTAGATGGGTTAAATGTAATTATGACGCAATTATGACGCGTCTTTTGTTCAGGGCAACATACCCTCAAAGGCAGGATGGATCGTTAGAGATGATAGAGGTACGTATTGTGGTGCATGACAAGCAAGAGGAAGAGTTTTTTCAAATGTTCTCGAGAGTGAAATACATGCGTTAATATTTGCCATGCAAAATTGTTGGAGTAAAGGATACATGAAAGTAATTTTTGAAAGAGATAATCAAAGATTAGCGGATCTGATTATTGGTCACAAATTGAGTTTCAATGTTCATAACTGGATTCGTGAAGCAAGAGCATGGAAGGATAAGTTTGAAGAAAGAAATTTTGTTTGGGTTAGAGGGGATATCAATAAAGCAGTCGATTTAATGGCTAAGAAGCTAATTTCTGAAAATCGGCTTTATATTTTTTACTATTATGTTCCAAATATTTTTACATATATTTTACATTCTGACTTTGTAAACTCTGTTGTTTAATTAATATATTCAGATCGAAAGAAAAAAATTCTAAAATATATATATATATATATATATATAATTAATAGAAAAATATAAGTAATATAAAAAGATGTAATAATCATACATGAAAAACAAATAGAAAAGTCTTGAGGAAGAAAAACAAGTGTCTTTTAGGTGAAAGACAAATAATATTGTTCTTGGTTTTTCATTAGGAATTGACGAAAACCTCAAAACCTAGTTTTACTAATTTTTAGAAAGAAAAAAATATTATTAAAATCTTGAATGGGTCATAAAATATATTTTTCAATTTTTTCTAAAACGAAAACCAAAATCCACTTTTTTGACCCCCAAAAACACTTCTAAAAGCCTAAAAACATATGAGGCTTATATTAATAATAATGTTCTTCCTTCTTCTTTTTCAAGTTAGTTTGAGTGAGGTTTTCAGTTTTGGTCATTTTATTTTTCAAAACAAAGTTTTTTTTTTTTTTTGTAGATGGATTGGTGGAAGACGAAGTCACGAGCCGTTGTCAAGAAACAGAGGTTGGAAAGAGGCCAAAGAAGAGGAGAGAAATTTCTAAAAGAGCTCATCGAATGTTGTGATGGCAAACCCAATCCCATAAAATTCTTCTCTGCCGATCAAATCCTCAAAGCCACCGACAAAAAACATATATGCAAGTGTAATATCCTTGAAAGAAGCCAAAACGTCTGCGAGTGTAGTCGTGTTTCTGAATTACATTTTCATGAGAGATGGCATTCAGGTATGCTCGATAACCAATATAGATCTAAAAATGATTGTGTCATGGAGAAGAAGAATGAAGATAGCAGAGGAGATTGCAATATAGATCTACGACAATTATATATTCAATCGCGTAGTGTCGGAGAAAACCGATGCATTCGGCTCTTTGGAGTTTTCATGCAAAAGCTTCTGACGGGAGAAGAAAGATTTGATGAGCTTTGTGGTTGGAAGAATTGGAGAGAGAAAAACAAGTTTCCAAAATGGTTGTCTAAAGTTATGGGAGAGGGGAGGATGGATGAGATCGTAGTAGATCCAAATATGTTAGAGAAAATGAGTGAAATTTCAGAAGAAGAGCGTTGTCAAATGGAAGCTTTCCTTGTCCTCTCGGAAAGATGCATCGGTCTTAGAGGAGAAGTTCTAAAAATGGTGGAAAGAACTAAAGAGATCTCTTTGATTTTTTTATGATAATTATTTTAATTCCTCCATTTCTTCTTGTTATGATGATGATGATGATGATGATGATGATAGGGGAATGTCAAAAAAAAAAAAGATAATGGGTTTTGTTTATTTTTGTATGGTGAATGGCTTTCAAAGCTTTGATCTGGTTTTCAGGTAATTGTGGTTTTTAAGATAAAGAATTTTAGTCAGTGAAGGGGAGATGGACGAATGAACTGGTAATGTAACAATTGACAATTTTAACATCAAGGTGGGACGTTTGATTTAATTTTTAAATCTAAGATTTGTCCTTTAATATTTCATGAAAAGATAGAAGGCCCGTTTTCATATGATTGTGAAAGCCCATTAGATCCCTTTTATATTTAACTGAGCCCATTGGTACCCTTAAAGTTCGTAAACGTCCATTTAAATTATAAGTCATGTCAGTATGAAAGTGAAACATATGGTATATAAGCCACATCATGTGTAACATATGGATTTTATTAAATATGTGTAAAGCAGAAAATATAATTGATGGTATAACAACAGATTCCTTTTTTATATGTCTGTATAGTTTGTATTTCTGATACGATGATGACACAATTATATCATCCAGTGAAGATTATTAATCTAAAGGATCAAATGATATGACAATAACGTTTACACTTGTTAATTACAATTACTGTGGGAAATGAATGTGTTAATACTAATCATGTCACATAGTTAATAAACTGGTGTGACTTTAGAGATGAAACTAGATAGCTATTTACAGCTTGCAGTGTCGCGTTATTCTTTTACTTACACGGCTGTAATGTTTGACTAATTAATCACCCTCCACGTTTGCTTTTGTGGTTTTTTGTCGTTGGTGTTTTTTTAACCATAATATATTCCCTTGTTTTTTTCACTAGTATTAAATTAAGTTTTAAAACAAAAATAGTTCGTATTGTATAGCAGTATAGAGTTTTTTTAATAAAGGATTAGCAGTATATAGTTTTGTAGTTTAATTTAAAGCATTGTTTGAGGTGTGTTAATATTATTACCCCAAGTGGTGTGTTACGATGCAGCCACGAAATTAGTTTCAGACAAAAACATATTACTATATTCTAGCAAGTATGCTCATCTTATACTATTACACGTACACAATTTTAAAAAAACTTGGTCACGTTTATGCCATTTTGTCTTTACGATAGTTTTCCAAGTATTGTTTGTCACGTTAATGCCATATTCTCTTTACGAGAGTATTCTAGATATTGTTTATGCTAACATGCCATAAATACTAAATTACAGTCATACCAAGATCAAGTATACATATTAAAAATCGACACCCAAATTACTATGCATAGTGATTTTCTCAGGATTTTCTCTTCTTAAGAATCACATTCTGGAGGAACAAAAAGAATTAGCTCGAAGGTCTAGTTTAGGAGATTACGACCACACAAAAATGTAAAAAAAACAAAACAAAAAAATTAGGGATAGATTATTAAGATAAGATAATTAGAGATGACAAGGGGGCACGTGCGTCACCGAAATCCTCGACCAGAAAGATGATTAATCAAAAGATGCTGCGCACGTGCCTCTCCGGTCAAAGATCAAAAACTATTGTAAATCTTATAGCCGACTTACAAAATTAATTACAATCATCGCGTTTAATTTCAAAGCCTGGGAACAGAGAAATAAGCCAATAACTGTCAGAATATCATTATGGACATCTCCAACCACAACATTAAAATTAGTGTTACAATAACACCAAATTTAATGTTATAGTGTTCTATTTAATTTGTCATCTCCAACAACAACATCAAATGTAACACTAAAAAGAATATTTATATTATTATATTTTTAAATTTAAGATTTAAGATTTTTAAAAAAATATTTGATAAATACTAATTATTCTTATAAATAATTAATTATATTTTAAATATAATATTACAATGGATAAATAAAAATTAATGAAAAATAAATTATATCGTATTAATTCTCATAATTAGTATACTCGGACCACAAGTGTTTTAATTGAATTTTAATTAATAATGTATTTTTAATCTTAATCAATTCGCATATTGATTTAAATATTTTGTGTGAATTAATATTTTATATTAATTATAATTAAAATTCCATATTATTAAAAAGTAAAGATCCAAAATTATTTAAAATTTTTTTTTTTTTATTACAAAATGTAATCAAGTGATGAACACTGATTTAATTATATCACAAAATCAAAAATAATGTTTAGTGCTATGAACAGTGTCACACTAAATATATTTTTATGTCTTGGATACCGTCCAATTGGAAAAGATCTATCATCATTTATGATGTTTTGCCGTTCGATTGGAGAATCTCTAAGTTCGTTCATATTCTATTTGTTGTTTAAATAAAATAAGATATTTTATATCATATCAATATTTTATATGTTTTTATATAAGTGATGTTTAAGGGTTTTGTACACATATTAAAGATTCATTTAATTTTTATTTTTTTCTATATTAAAAACATTATTTATTATATATTTAAACACAATTCAACCAAAAAGAAAACATTATATAAAATAAAAATAATCAAAAACTATTTAATTTTGCATTGATTTGTGAGAACATCACTTATTTGAAAACAACAAAAAAAAACCTATAAAACAACACTTATTACCGAACGAAAGAAGTATAATTTATAATGTGGCATAATGGTTTTGCACTTTTACTTAAAAGAATTCTGATTGATGAATATATATATATATAAGTGAATATTTGGTTCGTATGAATATGTTTGATCGCGTTATTGCGCGATAATCGTGTGACTAGCAATAAACGATGGGCCATTTGTTATTCTCTAAATTTGCTAGATTTAGACACGTATATACTGGTATGAGACGCCGTAAACAACAAAAAAAAAGAGAGAAAAGCTAATAAGCATGTAAGATCCTTTAATCCTTACATGCAGTTAAAGAATCTTGGAAGCAAAGTCGCCGAGAGAGCTTTTCTACATACAAATAACAAATGTACGAGAGAAGCTGTAAGTGTAAAGAAGACTATGTGTCTCTATATATATATATATGTATACAATCACATTATTAAAATATATAACCGAGTCAGGGCCGGCCCTAAGGACAGCCACATAAAACATTGGTATAGGATCCCCAATTTTGTGGGGCTCTCATCTAGTTTTTTTTTCTAAATATATATGGTATATTCAAACTTAGATAAGAACAATAATAATTTTTTTAATGTGAACTTATCAAATCTAATAATTTAAGTTAAAAAATTGTTTGTAGATTTTAACAACTAGAAGAATAACTAAAGTTTGTATGCATTCTATAACAAAAATAATTAAAATTAATATATATATATATATATATTATTTACTAACAAATTTTTAAAATAAATATATAATTATACTATAGGCCCTCGTTTTTATTTCGTATGTGGCCCCAATATTCTGAGGACCGGCCTTGAACCGAGTGTATCACCAATAATGAAATGATATGTTTCTATGGCCAATTCTCGTTGCATTCAAATAATACGATAAGGACTCGAATCAGAAGGTTCTTATTCGCATGATCGCATGGAATCCAACCGTGAGACACTAATAGGCTAAGTTTGGCGATAGATATGCCGATTATACGACATGTTAAGGTAGAAGGTTGAATAAAGTAGATTTCTAGGATACGAAATGCTCTTAACAATACGACATTAGGCCTTAATCACGTGCCATAATTGCTGGGCCTCCCTTTTGTAACATTTTAAAATTATAATTTTGCTTCGTTTTTTACAGAGAGAACCCGCCTTACCATCTGGGAGGTTGTCTCCTCCACCACACCGGAAGACATTTCTTTACATCTACATAATTTTTATAACAATTACAGAATTTCATGTTAAACAAAAAAAAAAACAATTACAGAATTTTCTACTAGTAATATTTGATTTGTTAAAAAAACAAAGAGGTAAAGTGTGTTCAGGTTTAGTTGTCCCGATTTATTTGATTTTTTGTTACTTCTGGCCATTTAGATATTTATGATTTTTTTTGCCAAATTATTCCAAAAGTTTACTCCTGGAATTTCAATATGTCTCGTCCAGTCTATCGAAAATTATGAGTTGAGTTTTTTTGGTCGACAACTAATTGTATTAATTTGAAGGATATGAAGTGCCACATAGAATCGAATACAAATCTGCACAAAGATAAAGATAAACCCATGAAAAAAATAAAGACGAATGAATGTATAAAAAGATAAACCCATAAAAGATTGAAACACTTTTCATGTAGAAATAATGAGAAATCTTGATATACGAGAATCGTCCAACAAAATAACAGTATAAAATTGTCGTTGTTTGTGGAAGATCCATCCGATAAAATTGTATCCCTAAGCATCCGATGAAAGCCACATAGAAATTCCATAAATATATCGACGTTGAACGGTAAAAATGGTTAATGACGCTATATACATTAGGGAGGTCACTATAAAACTTTTTTTTTTTGTTCACCACTAAAAAACTAATTTACTAATAATAATCAGAGTTGCAAATGATCATAGTACAGTATGTGTTATCTTTTGTCTCCCAGATATTTTGCGACCTTTTTGTTCCAGACAAAATTTCTTTTCAACTGTGCTAAAGCTCCCACCTTCACCTCTTAAAAGCGTCATTTTCATACATTTTCCACATATTAATGATGACAAAGGTATAAATAAATTTATATTTTTTTACTTTACTAGTAATAGTTATACAATGAACATAAATAAATTACACACTTTTTTTTTGCTTCATTCGCTTAGAACTTTTGGAATGAAAAAATATTATGTTGCCGAGGATTATTATTAGAATCTGAACAACGAGTGAAGATGAGTTAAGTTCGCTTTCAGCGACCGAACTGTCTGTCTACTACACGCTCTCTATAAATCCAATACATGTGACATTTTCCAAACGAACATCACTCAACAAAATTTAACCTTTTCGAACTTTATCCCAAAATTTTGTATTGAATAGTATTTTAAAATATAACTTTTTTTTTAAAAGTATTTTTAAATGTTTTTTTTCCGTCAAGAAACTACTTTTTTGTTATTTTTTTCGAACATTGCTATTTTTTGTTCTAAATGTTTTTTTAGAATTATAAATTTGTCCAAGAAATCCAATTCAGAGAACAAAGAAATCCAAAAAAGAATTAGAAAGTAAAAATATTGATATTTAAAATTTAAAGTGTTCATAATGATGATTAAAAAATAGCAATGATATAAAGTAGAATTATAAATTTGTTCGATTTACTTTCTTTTTTTGCAGGCCAATTCAGAAATGACTTGTATAAGTATAAAAATGAAACAAATTTATGATTAGGATGATTTATCTTTTGAGTTTTGGAGTATTTCTAATTGATTTAAATATGTCGGTCCAATTCATTCTACTTAAGATACACATGGTATAACTGAAACATTACTTAATCAATCTTAGTTCCCTTTAAGCACTATAATTAATCTGCAATAATGATATGCATAATTTGCAAAAGCAAAAGTCCCAAACTTTCTAAAAAAAAAAAAAATCCCCTCCGGTTTTCTCCTATTAGTTGCTTTCATTAATTTTATCTTGTCTTTTTCTGCAGATTTTCAAATCAAAAGTTTCAAACTTTGAAATATCTATCTCTTTCTCTGCTTTGATGGCGAATTGGTTAACGTTTTCTCTGTCACCAATGGAGATGTTGAAATCACCTGATCAATCTCACTTCGTTTCTTATGACGCTTCTTCAACTCCTTACCTCATCGATAACTTCTATGGTAAAATTTCTTACTTGAATCCATGAATATTACTTTCAAAAAATCGGTCCTTGTGCTTTATCCCAGTGACGTATATTACTTTTGCAGCTTATCCTCTGTAACGGAACTCACAGCCTCCTTTTCTCGGTTGCTAAATTTGTCTTTTTCCCGAGAAAGGAGAGACAAAAAAACAGAATAAAAGAAATGAGGGATTCTTAAACTTTAATTTCCATAAGAACAAAAAAAAAAGAGACGTCTCCTGATCTTTGCTTTTCGATTAAAAATCACCTCTTTTGGTATAATGCTTCGAATCTGATTTCCTGTTTCTCAGTGAATTTTCTCGGGAAACCCTCGTGATTATCTGATTAGTTAAAGTTACTAACTTTTTTGTTGTTGCTCTTTTGATTTTAAGTTTTCAAAGAAGAAGCTCAGATAGAAACTGCTTCAATGGCGGACGCCGATTCAACAACCCTTGCCACTTTCTTCGATTCACAAACCCATTATCCGACTCAGGTTCCCAAGCTCGAAGATTTTCTCGGCGATTCTTCTACCTCCTTCGTCCGTTACTCCGACACACAAGACTCTTCTTCTCTCACTCAATTATACGATCCACATCCACGTCATCACACCGGAGGAGTTACAAGTTTCTTCGCCGACCATCACCACGATTTCAAGACGGTTGCTTGTTTCCAGACAAACTCCGGCTCAGAAATCGTCGATGACTCAGCCTCCATCGGACGAGCTCACCTCTCAAAAGGCGGCGAATTTATCGGCGATCACGTTGTGGAGTCGTCCACGACGGCGGAGCTAGGGTTTCACGGCGGTTGCACCAACGGAGGAGCTTTGTCTCTTGCGGTTAACAACACTGATCATCCTTTGAGCTGCAATCATGGCCAAAACAGTAAAAAGAAGACAGTCTCCAAGAAGGAAACAAAGGCGGTGGAATCAACTGTTGATTCGAAGAAGAAGATCGCCGAAACATTTGGACAAAGAACTTCGATTTATCGAGGAGTCACTCGGTAAATTAAATAATGAAATTTTTAACCTTTTTTCTTGGGAAATGTGATTGCGATGTGGAGATCTAATTCAAAGTTTTGATATTTTTGTTGAGGGTGGGAAAAGTTTGATATTTTCTTGATTATTTTGATTTGGGTTTATAAAATCGATTAGCTAAACTTTTTTTCCTCCTAATCCTTGGAAATGCAATGTATGAACAAGGATCAAGAAATCTGGAGATCCAATTCAAAGTTTTGTTTTTGGGGGGGGCGCGAAAAAAGATTCGATTTTTGGGTTGATAAAAATTGTTTCGAGGTTTCATTATCTTATGTTTGATTGATGTAGACATAGATGGACAGGAAGATACGAAGCGCATCTATGGGATAACAGCTGTAGGAGGGAAGGTCAAGCCAGAAAAGGACGTCAGGGTAAATTGTTTTTCATTTTATTTACATTTTCTTGAATCACTTGCTTTAAACTTTTGAATGTTGTTTGCATTTCAAAAAACCACCAATTAGCAACTGTTGAGATCAGTTTAGATAAACATGATCTAACATTCATGTGTTAAAAACCACCGATTAGCAATTGTTTGAGAACAATAAATATCGTTGGTTTTCTTGAGTATCTCAGTAGATTTTTCTAGTAGGGAAGATATGTTTAATCTAAATCGATATTATTGTAGTTATCTTTCTCAACCCAACCCTTTTTGTCTTTTAATTTTTACTTCTTATGATAAAACTAAACTAATTTGATTTGGATTAAAAAAAAACGTTTATTCTTTTACTTTTATGGTTTGGGAAAACAAAAAGAGTACACAGTGAAAAGAAAAATGCATGCAAAAGAAAAGTTACTTATAAAGCTTTTTCTTTTAGGTGATATGTCTCTCTCATTAGGATGATTGATAGACTTTGGTGCATGGCATAATGTGAAGGAAGTAACTAAATTATAAACTGAAAATTCGAACAGAAAGGAGGAAAGGACTTGACAATAATAGAATATAGTATGTATTTGGTTGAATTTTTCATTACAAGGGTGCCGCCATTTTGTTCATTGTCTTTATTAGAGCAATCTTTCTTTCAAAATCTCTCATTTCAGCTGTATGGGACCCAATGCTGATGCCAATATGATGCAATCTCTATTTCTTGATTGACATTTTTTTGGACCCACCTTTGACCCTTTATTCCCGTATTATTATTATTATTATTACATGATATGTCTGCATTAGATACATATAGGCATGTGATGTTAGACTATTTAGACACTATGCATAAGTTCTTTTGCTATCTTTTGTTTTTGGCTTTTTTGGTTTGAAATTGATTTTTTAAAATCTTTTTGGTTGATTTGTAGGGTTCTTTATGTCTTTAATGTGTCAGATTGATTTGTGTGTTGTGTTCACATCACACACAAAAGCAAAGTCTGATGTGAAGTTGTGAACACACGAGAGGAATCTAGCTTTGACCCTAATCAAACCCTTCTTTTGTTTTACTATGATGAACTTTACCATGAAATGTAGTTAATAGATTCAGATAAAATGAGATTAGCTATTAGCACTGTGAATGATCCTTGTATTGACTAACCTGTGTTTCTTTGTTTTGCATGTACCTTGGAATATGTTTTGCATCGCGGCTTGGACAGTGTATTTGGGTAAGTGTATTTACAATTTTATCGAATTGATATATCTAGTCTGGCAAATGATGCTCATTTTGATGATATAAGGTGGATATGACAAAGAAGATAAAGCAGCTAGAGCCTATGACTTAGCAGCTTTAAAATACTGGGGTCCTGCTGCTACTACAAATTTCCAGGTTTATGTTCTTCCTTTTTCACTCTTTATGCTAACTTTGCTTAGATTTACGTGTGCCCGTTGCTTAACTTGTTATCGTTCTAACGGCTTTTAGATTGCGAGTTATTCGAAAGAATTGGAAGAAATGAATCACATGACCAAGCAAGAGTTCATTGCATCCCTTAGGAGGTGAGTCCAAATCACTATAGATAAGTTCTTGATTTCTAAACCTGAAGATTTATAATTTTTTTTTTGTTATATGTAAATATATTCAGGAAGAGTAGCGGTTTTTCAAGAGGAGCGTCGATATATAGAGGTGTCACAAGGCATCATCAACAAGGTCGTTGGCAAGCAAGAATCGGTCGTGTTGCAGGAAACAAAGATCTTTACCTCGGAACCTTCGGTAAGAAACAAATAAACTCTGCAAATAAAAAATAACATTGTCATGGACAATCTGTGCTTATCGAAATAAAAAATTGATTCGTATAGCTACGGAAGAGGAAGCTGCAGAGGCTTACGACATTGCAGCCATAAAGTTTATAGGAATCAACGCAGTGACTAACTTTGAGATGAACCGTTACGATGTTGAAGCCATCATGAAAAGTTCTTTCCCCGTAGGAGGAGGAGGAGCTGCGAAACGCCATAAGCTCACTCTTGAATCTCCTCCGTCTTCCTCCTCTGACCATAACCTTCAACAACATTTGCCTCCGTTTTCTTCCTCGGACCTAGACCCTAACTCAATCCCATGTGGGATTCCGTTTGAATCTTCAGTTCTCTACCATCACCAGAACTTCTTTCAGCATTATCCTGCAGTCTCTGACTCTACAGTTCAGGTTCCTATGAACCAAGCTGAGTTTTTCTTGTGGCCTAATCAGTCTTACTAAATCATATGGTTCGATGGATCCTTCCGTACTAATGTTGGTTCAAGGAATCGAGGCTTGTCTTCTTGATTTTAGCTAACCCATCAGCTGACCAGAAGATTACACTTTAGTTGTCTTTTTTAACTCTAGACTAGGAAGAAGCAGAGGGGATAAAAGTTGAAGAAACTGAAACTTTTGGGGTCAATTTTGTATTAATGTGACCTGAGTGGTGGAAACTGTGATTGTTCTTCTTTTGTTAGCGGCGGTGGATTATGGGTTTTATTTTATTTTTGGTATGTAATCGGCTTATCGGTATTACTCTGTTTCCATTTATGAATATCTTTCTCAGATTTTCATATTTGCATCACTCTATTACCACATTATATAATTTACAAAGAAATCAAGAAAGGAACCAAACGGCATCTTTTTTCTAATCTCATTTCGAATCAACAGAAAATATATATAGATTTAATAACTGATATAACTATACACACTTTTATTTACTTAACTAAATTCGAATCTACCCCGAATTTTTTTATAAAAAAACCTGAAACATCGAAAGACAAAAGTACAAAACGATCTTACTATATCTGGTACACTGGCTATCACTTTTCCAAAATCAAAAACTCAAAATATCGAAAGACCCAAATCGAAACTGGGCATACAAAAAGCAGAGTTTCACACACACTATATTAACCATCTTTGGTCACCGATAGAGTTTCCTAATTAGTAGTCATGAACCGGAAAGAATCGAAAATAGCGGGGTACAAAAGTGAATTACAAGAAGTTGCAAGGAAAAAATAGCTACGAACTAGTCCGGTCCTTGTCTCATCCATCAGAACTATGTTGGGCTTTTAAGGCTTCGTTAAAAGCCCACTGGGCCTTCTCTTCCAAGCCCTTGTACCCATAACACTCGCCCAACAGCCGGAATATTCTCGCCGTATCTGTGCCGGCGGCGAGCCTTATCGCCTCTTCCAGATCTTCGATCGCAGAATCATTCCTCCGTCGCCGATTCACAGCCAGCTTCATCTCAGCTCTCTTCACAAGCGCATCGGCACGTTCTCCCACCGAAAGCGACTTCAGTCGCGGATAAGTCAGCGCCGTATCGAAATATTTGAGAGCAGCGGTTTGGTGACCGAGCAGATCTAGAGCTAGGGCACGGACGATATGACCGGCGGCATCGTCTGGGGAAATCGAGATCACGTCGTCGGCTTCGGTGAGTGCCGTCTTGGCGAGAGACTGAGATTGGGATTTCTTGTTTGTGGTTCGAGCCCGAGCGAGGAGACGAGAGGCTTGGATTAGCTGACGCTGGGTTTGGAGTGTGGCTTGGTGTTTGGTTCGGAACTTGGTTAAGCCTTGTTGAGAGAGATACTTAATCGCCCAGAACATAACCAAAGTCAGTATCAAAATTGCTCCTTGTGTGATTGTTTCTGTATCCATGTTTTGTTTTTGTTTTGGCTCTCTGTGAATCTCGGAAGACTAAACCAAAGACATATATACTCTATTTTCTTTCCACATTTTTTTTATTAAAAAAAATATTAATCTGGAAAATTCACGTCACACTCCAAAAAAAAAACCACTATTATTTTTCGTTATTCACATTACAAGTTCTGAGATTTTAAGATTTATCATCCGGAATTTCAAATTTACTACAACTTTTTCACAAGAAGAAACAGAGACAACCACAAGGTTGAAGACAAAAGCATAAGCTGGACTAGAGGCAAATTATACATACAAGTTGTATGATACAACGTTTCCCCCTCTTTTGGAGATTTTTACAATGGAGAAGATGAAGCAAAATCACAGGCAAGAAATGAGGAAAAGGAAACACCTTTTTTGTTGTTGTTTCTTCTCCTTCGGAGGGAGTTTTAAGGTTCACTTTTTTTTTTTTTGTGTATTGTTTTCATCAGATCGCTTCACTCCATCAAGAGTTGTCTATGCCGAGTAAGATCGTTAAGGTAAGAGGAAGAGGTGTGATCTTGTAGGTCACACCCGTGGAGACTCACTGTTCTTGCTCCGCATGATATCTGTTGCAGCTCAGCTAACCGGTCATCTCCACGCAACAGCTGCACCAACTGCATCCAAAACCACAAATTGCTTATTATAACTCTAATGATAGCACTAGTGACACTGGTCTTTGTTTTGGAACATACCCGGTTCATATCAGGACGCATAGTGGCTACATGGTGTATGCACATTGAAGCTGTTTGCATAACCCTTTTCATCTCGGTTTCGTCAAAGTCATTTCCTAGCTTAGGATCGACTATTTCTTCCACGCTGCTCTTCTCCAGAAGCGGTTTCGCCTTGCAAAAGAAGCATTTCAAGCTTTTTTCAACTGTTTGATTCTTTTATTTCAGAAGAAGGAAAAGAGAGGACAAGTTTCAGATCATTACCCACATCACAATGCTTTGCCGGCTAGCTGTATCGACAGCTCGACGACCAGTTATGATCTCTAGAAGCAATACCCCAAATGCAAACACATCCATCTTCTCATCAACAATCCCGTGCATAAAGTACTCTGGAGCTAGATATCTGGAAGAAAAAAACAAAGAACCAGAAAGGTTTTGGATTCAAATATCAGGTAAAAAAAAAAAAAGTTTGCTCAAGAGATTTTAGCTATGGAAATCTGTGTCTGACCCGAATGTGCCTTCGATGGGGAAAACAATGTGATGAGGCCAATTCTCTGGGAGCCACTTAGCAAGTCCAAAATCCGATATCTGCCAAAACCAATTCATATCGATTCTCAATCCAGAAAAGAAAAAAGTTGGTTGCTTTTTATTTTTGGGGTTGATACAATCAAAATCAAATACCTGAGCTTCGTAATCTTGACTAAGCAAAATGTTGGAAGCTTTGATGTCACGGTGAATAATACGCCGAGGGCAATCATTATGAAGATAACTCAAACCATCAGCAATACCCAGAGCCACTTTATACCGTTTCTTCCAATCCAAGCACTCGTCAGATCCTAGAAAAGTTTCAAAAAACATAAACACAACAACAATGTCTTACAGCATTTCATTCCAGTTGAGAGTCTACCAAAGAGTAGAGAAGCCAGACTGCCGTGAGGAGAGTACTCGAGCACAAAATGCAAACCGCGATCGCTGCTGAAACCGCGAAGCCTAGCTGCATTTGGGTGGTTTACGTGTGCGATTATCCCCAACTCCGACAAGAAATCGCTGACTCGTTCTTCGTCTTCCTTGGCGTGCCTCGTCAGCTTCTTGATCGCCACCGTCTCTCCGCCAGGTAAAACCCCTTTGTACACCTCCGCATGCCCTCCTTTCCCAATCATATTCTCTAACAACAACAAAAACCAAGAAGTCACCGTTTCACGATGTATTCATGTCAAATTGGAGGTATTTCGTCTTCCCAAGATTCCAACTTTACCGGGATTAAAATTGTCGGTGGCGGCGACGAGTTCTTCGTACGTGAAATTCCGCCACGAGGGTTTAGCGACGAGGATTTGATCGCAGTCGAATTCGTTTTCCGGCGACGGAGATAACTTGGGCAGTTTCCGCCGCATGTTTTTGCGGGTGAGCTCGTAGCTCGCGAGCAGGGGAATGACTGAGAATCTCCTCATGGATTTCTTCTTGATGGACTCGATCATCTTGTTCCATTGAAGACCGTGGTGGTGAAAAGACGAAACGTTTGTAGGAGTCATCGATAATGGCGACGATGATTTATCAGGCGAGCACAAGCTACAACTGCTGCTGCTGCTGTTATCGGAATCTGAACCCATTACTGGAATTTCAAGCACGCATCTCGGCGATGGATCCTCGATACCTAAGTCACTGTTCTCCGTCTCTGTCTTTTCATTGCTTCCTTTGATCTTCTTCTCCATCTCTGCAATGAAACAGAGGAAGATTTGTTTGTTTCTAATTTCTCGGTGCACATGACGTGTTTGCGTAAATTCCTCAAGGGAAAAATAACAGAAAATAGAAGAAAATTCTAATTTGGAGACAAACCCAGATAAGGAAAAATCACAAGACAAACAGAAAAACATGTCGGAAAATTAACCAACTTTAGAAAAATAAAAGAAAATCAAACTATAGACTTACCTTCAACGGCCATAGCTTCGATAAATTTTTCGTTCTCTGGGATTACCTGTGAGAAGCTTTGAATAAATAAAAAATCTTCAAAGCTTCAAAAAAATTTCTCCCAGAAAAGAAGAGCACAAAAGAGGGAAGAAGAGTAACATCTCCGATAGGAGAAGGAAAAGCGCAGATCCGGAGAGAATCCGGAGAAACAGGAGGGCAGAGGTTCGTGTGTGTTTTTTTTTGTTTTCAATGGGGATTTCAAAAATCGTTTTTTTTCTTTTGTCTCGTTAAAGAGTATTATCTTTGGAAATGGTTATTCTTAGAAGATTTAGAAAGCAAGAAAGGTTGCAGAAGAAGAAAGATCAGATTTTGATGACTGGTAATGGATTGGAATCTCGGCTATATTTATACAAACTCCACCATGCAAGTCAAGTTCTGTTTAACTTTTTTATAAAGTTTATTCTGAATTTTAGGTTGAATTTAACAAATGAGAAATACTCCAACGAACGGACACGGCGACTGTTGACATATCTGGAGCTTGGTCAATGGCATTACCGTTATTACAGTGAATGAAGAAGACAAGACATCCTCTTTGCTTTAAAAGCTGCTCGTGAGCTTACTTTTCATTTATTCGAATTACAATTTCACTAAATTTGCCATTTATTATTAGCCATGTGATCTACTGACATCTTGTTTTTTTTTTTTTTTCCTCGCCAAGCCATTCTTTTTCATTCATGTAATTAAACTTTAAGAAACAAATTTACGAACCCTAGAATGTGATTTTTTCGAGGTAAGAATGTGATATCTTGTTTTCGTGGCGCCACGGTCGAGAAAAATGAAACATATGGCAAAGAACCTTGACCACCCTAGACCAATCCATCGTTTTTTTTTTTAACGTTTTAAGCAAGATAGACGAACATTTATGAGAGTATTTTAGTTAACGACACGACGGTCACGAGTCATCTTGAAGCTTAAAAAAAAACGTTTATCCGAACCACATCAAGCGCGACAGAGTTGGACCCACCACGTCAAGCTCTCCACAATAACTTAAGTCAATTAGGTAAATCAAAATTTGTTTTTGCTTTTTTTTGTTTTGTCGGCAATTAGTTTTTGATTTAGGTTACGTGATACGATCATGATGATTATACATAGAAAAAATAACGATTCATTTGGAAGAAAAATCCAAGGAAAACTATAAACATGGATATGCCAATTTTCAGACGGGCTATAATGTGGGTTTAGTAAAGTTGAGTCGTTAGCTAACAAGACTGATAAAATGAACAACGTTATAAGTTTTGTGAGAAACCAAGCAAACCTATATGAATGACTTTTATGTAATTAAATTCAATATCTAAAGTATACATATATAGTTATTTATTGGAAGTAACATTTACTAACATCTTGGTCAAAAAAAACATTTACTAACATCAAAATTGATAGGGATATTTTTGCGTCCTTACTATCATACTCTTAGGAATCATACTTTTAGATTTGTATACCAAAGAAAGAAAAAAATAGACTAAATACGTGTAAACAATACTACAAGTCTACAATACACATTTTTGTTCCAATTATTTTCCTTTTACAGCTATTGTTTTGTGCATTGACCTATAATTAATGCTCAATTATGTTACGAGATTTACAAAAGGGATTTGCATTTACGTGTAGATAAATTGTTGTGATATTATTTAGATAAGCACATATAAAAATAACAAGTTAAGTGCAGTTGTTGCTGGAAAATGATTCTTTGAAGTCTTTGGTGAAATGCCAAATTCTGAATGTAATACTACATTTTAAAATAAAGTTGATAAAGTTATTAGTTAATTTGGTAATTTTAATGAGAAAGGTGATATTGAGAAGAGGTTTTATTTCTTGCAGAGTGGGTGAACTAACCACCCCCTCTCTCTATCTCTCTATCTCTCTATCTCTCTATCTCTCTATCTCTCTATCTCTCTATCTCTCTATCTCTCTATCTCTCTATCTCTCTATCTCTCTATCTCTCTATCTCTCTATCTCTCTATCTCTCTCTATCTCTCTATCTCTATCTATCTCTTAATTGGGCCCTAAAGTCCAAATCAAAATGGCCACCAAACTCACCGATGTCAAGTTCTGTATGAGAAGTCAGTCTAACCGATTTCGTTCTCACTTAAACAGTCATTAACACTCTTCTGTTTCAATCCGAAACTCACTTAGGTTTTAGTTGAATTTTGCTTTGTTTGTAAAATAGGAAAGCGATACTTGTATAAGCTAGTATATGTGTATTCTGAATTGATTGTTAAACTAAGAAGTAATCACTTAATATGTCATATATAAAAATCTAACCGAACCACAGAGATAGTGGATTTGGCATGAAGTGTGTGTACGTCCTGTACATTGGAAAACAGTTATCGTCATCAATGGAACAAGATGATTTTATGTCCAATTCATTGGCGGATATTGTTACGAAATTTGATATGTTAATTGTGTGCGTAATGAGCTAATAAGTAGCGCCTGTAGCTCAGTGGATAGAGCGTCTGTTTCCTAAGCAGAAGGCCGAAGGTTCGACCCCTTCCTGGCGCGTAATATTTTTTTTTATTCTATTGTTTACAATGAATACTTTTGCTCATCAATATCATATAGAAGAAGTAAAGGAACAAGACAAAAATCCAAGACAAGAGTTTAGCCTGACGATGGTGCTTCTCGGCGACGATGGTCGAGGCTTCGATCTGGCGAGGAGACTGGAAGTTTCCGGCGTGTGGCGGACATGGCTCGGCGATTCCATTTATTTGTCCTTCCACCATTACCTTTCCTCTCCTTCTTCCTGGGAAGCTTTTATGCGCGTTGATGATTCCAAGTCTAGGGCTCAGATTCAACTCCAGCTCCGCGTTCGCGCCCTTCTATCTGACAAGGCAACCGTCTCCCTCTTCCTCCGATCCAACACATTCGCCGCTTCATCATCTTCCGATGTTTCTTCTCTCGCGGTGTCGAAGCTCAATCATAATTGTATGTGTGGTTTCTTTATCTGGAGCTTTGTTCACGGCAATTTCGGGTGTTGAATTTTCTTTTCTTTTTCTATTGGTTGGCTTTCAGATTTACAGCTGCACGGAGATGATGTGTATTACACTTTGGAGAACGCTTCTCTCGAATGTGGGTTTCAGCGAGACGGAGGGATTCGCCACAATCCGAGTTTACCCAAGGTGAGTCAAGGAGCTCTTTTTTATTGAATGCTTCGAAAGGATTCACCTTCTTCTTCTAAATCCAAATCACTAAATGGCTAATGCTGCTGCTGAAGAAACTATTGATAGCCTGTTTATCTTTCAGTACACCTCCTGTTAATTTCTTTCGTGATTATTTACTAGAGCCTATCCAAGCCAAGTTTTTCCTCTGGGGCGAGAGGCATTGAGTCTGATTTCAGTAATCTTTCTCAAAGGTCTAGGTTTGAGGAGTTACCCGACACTTGGTACACTCAGTTTATTTCAAGGTATGGTTTTAAATACGGGATGTCGGTTGGAGGACAAGAATCTGACAAACGCACACCTGAAGGGATGTCTACTTACCTCAGAGTCGTGGATACTCATAAGAGAAAGCGTGCACCTTTTTTACAAGATCCAACTCCGGGAAGTTCGGCTCATATGAGTAGGTCTAGTACACATCCAAGCTCTGGCTTCGATGGAACTACTTCAGAAGATGATATACTGTTTCTTCCGGAGACAATGTTTCGAATGAACTGTGTACCCGAGACTGCCCTTTCGCCCATTGCCAGAACACAAGACAACTTTAAAACAGAGTTCTATGGGGTACTTGATACTTTACCGCAAGTTACTAACCGGAGTCATGTTATGATCGAGAGGTTTGGGATGATGCCTGAGTACTTTAGGATGGAAGAAAGAGGAGTTTTGCGCCGTAAAAAAGCTGAAAAATTGGGTTTTAGTGACGAACAAGCTGCACAGGTGTCACGGAAAGTTGTTGCACGCATGCTTCTGACAATGGGTTGTGAAGGCGCCACAGAGGTTCCGATTGATGTCTTCTCTCAGTTGGTTAGCCGACATATCTGTAAACTAGGCCGTATTTTGAAGCTTCTTACTGACAGTTACAAAAAGGAGTGTTCAGCGATGCAGTTGATCAAGATGTTCCTTAATACTACAGGATATAGGTGAGTTTCTTTCAAGTGGTTTTGCCTCATTCAAGTGATTTATATTTATGAAGATCGATCTCTTTTCTCAATGAAGCTTAAAATCTTTAGTTGTTTCCTGACATATATGTTTTTTCTTTCATAGCTTTGTCCTCGTAGATATCTGTTAGTGACAAAACTTCCAATTTTGGTTTTGTTCATGTGATTTAATTTGACGCCTTTTTTCCCCAGTAATCTTGGGGGCTTAGCAGAGCTTGTTAAGGATGGTACTAGGAACCATCCTCCCCCAAATCAGAAACAACCACAAGTGCTTCAGCAACAGTTACATCTGCAGCAACAAACTTCTCTCCGGTTACCGCAACAAGTATGTACATAAAGCCTTGATGCACGAATGGTTGCTCTTATTTTTTGGCATCATAATTGGTTTTAGTTTTGTGCATGAAGAGATCATTTAGATGGATAATTTTTTTTTTTGGTTTAACTTCTCTGAGTTCTTGATATGATGTTATTGCAGATCCAGAGGCAAATGCATCCACAGATGCAGCAAATGGTTAATCCCCAAACCTTTCAGCAGCAGCAACAGGTAGAGAGAATGCGTAGGCGTCAAGTTACATCACCGCGACCCAACATGGATATGGAAAAGGATCGGCCGCTGGTTCAGGTAAAGCTTGAGAATCCTTCTGAAATGGCAGTAGATGGAAATGCCTTCAACCCTATGAACCCAAGACACCAGCAGCAGGTGCAGCAGCAATTCAGACAGCAACAGATTGCTGCAATGTCGAATCTGCAACAACAGCCTGGCTATAACCAATTCAGACAATTGGCTTCAATGCAAATCCCACAAATGCAAACACCGTAAGTAGCGCCTCAAAACTCAAAAGTCACATGGTTGTATACCTACTCGACGGGTTTTGAAAAGTTGTGTCCCCATTCTATTTGCAGTACAACAGGAACGGTCAGGGCTCAACCAGTTAAGGTTGAAGGATTCGAACAACTAATGGGAGGGGATTCTTCTCTTAAACATGAGTCGGATGATAAGCTGAGATCTCCACCTACCAAATAGCATTTTGTACAGAGACAAACCACCCTGACCAAGTCACTTATTTGTGTTGTATCAGCCCTACCAGTTAAACTTTTTGGGTCAATGTATTTATCTGATATGTCATTTCGTTCAATTATCTTCTTGCGCAAAAGGGAGAATCGGATTATAGGTTGACATCTTTTTGGAATCACTAAGTTTTTGATAATGTCTGAAGAACAATAATGGTTGTTTTTAGACCTGTGCATTTGTTGACCCAAATGGCAATATCTTCGGCGCAGGCCTGTGCCTGAGGAGTCTTAAGAAGCATATCAAGTGTTGCAAACTTATGAACTGCATATTTGTATTCTAAAACTGAAGAATCTACGTTTACCTTTCGAAGCTCCTCTGCATAAGCAATGGCTCGATCTCTCATCCAGTCATGCTCAGCCACTACTGTAAGGTAGATATCAAAAGATATGGAGTATTTTGGTAAATACCAAAAGATATGGAGTATTTTGGTAAATACTTAAGATATGGGTTATTTCAACAAATACCAAAAGATATGGGGTATTTTAGTAAATATCAAAAGATTTGGGATATTTCAGTAAATTTTAAAAGACAAGGGGTTTTCGATAAATACCTAAAAGACATGGGGTTTTCGATAAATACCAATAGATATGTGGTATTTCGATAAATACCAAAAGATTTGGGGTATTTATGTAAATAATAAAACATTGGTGGTATTTCGGTAAATACTGAAATATAGGGGGTATTTCGGTAAATACCGAAAATATGTGGTATTTCGGTAAATACCGAATATATGTGGTATTTCGGTAAAGTAGAAAAACATTTTACTTGAAAAGTTTGATTCAAGTGTGTGAAAAAGATAAATAAAAATTATGTTTACATTAAAGGGAAACGAAAAGAAAATAAATTACTGGACTTTTAACGTATCCTTCGACTTCCTCATACGTCTTTCAAGCAACAAAGCCCACACTGCTCTTTTCTCCTTGATCCACAACTACGCAACAGAAGACAAAAATGTCGGTTTTTGTCAAGAAATGTAAATGTCAAGTTCAAAGCGGTTGCTTCAAGGTCGTCCTGTGTTATGCCTTCTCTTCAGGCAAAAAGGCAATTGCTTAGAAACAACTTTCATTTGCTGTGCCCTATCAAGAAGCTCCTGAGTTGTCTCAAAAATTCAGGATGATTCGGAAGAAAGCCTGGATCATGGTTTGACCCTGAACAAAGTAAAGAAAACGTCAGTAATGAGAGATGCTGAAACTATGAATATGGAAGATTCGGGTGTGGAATTGAATGGAAATGTGACCATTTAAGCCAAAAATATGAATATTGTTGTGGTACCTTATCATCGTATGATCTGTAGCACTATCACAGGAAAATGAGGCGACTTGCAGATTTTCAGCAATCTACGGTTGGGTTTTACCAGTTCAGGTCGAGAGTTACGCATACCAAAAAAGAATCCGAGTTCCATATATTTGCATTAGCGCAATAACCCCTTATGTGCTATCAGGATGTCCTTCAATTAGTAGTGAATATGTATGAGAGCTAAACTTGCAGCTATTTTTCTCCATAACGCCGAACAGTTCACGAAATGCCTCTTCAAGTCCCTGCTTCCCGACACCATCAATAATGATCGTCCAAGCTATTTCATCATGATAATAACCACATTGAAGCAAATTCTGGAAAACAGAAGTCCCTCTCTCTTTTTCTTCATTTTTATACAGCCCACATATCAAGATTTTGCAAGACTCTAGTTGCGGTAAGTGACCAACACAAACCATATCATCTACAACATTTGCTGCTTTCTTATAGTTTTCCAGCTTGCAGCAACAGCTAAGAAGAGCATTGAAAACCGACTCACTCGGAGATATTCCTTCCTTTTGTTGCATGTGATCAAACACCTTTTCTGCAACTTCGAGATTCCCAATTTCGCAGATACCTTTGATCAGCTTTTCATAGGATATGGCGTTGGGAGTAGCACCTTGTTCTACCATTTTCTTAAGAAGCTCAACAACGATGTCAAACTCAATCTTATTAGACATCAGATAGAGTCCTGTTGCACCGCCTTTCTCTTTTCTGTTTTTCATCTCTACCAGATGTTTAATCAGAGACATAAACGTATGTTGAGAAGGTTCACAACCAGCATCAAGCATACGCTTGAGGACATCAAATGCATCATCTGTCAGCCCTAGATCGCCATAACCTTCAATGAGAGAGGAATAAGTGATCGAATCTGGAAAAACACCATCTTCCTTCATCTTCGCAATCATATCCACAGCTTCTTGCAGCCTCCCTGCACGACAATAGCTTTGAATAAATGTTGTGTATGTATGCGCATCCGGTTTGGTTCCAGAGATCAACATATGGTGAAAACGTCTCTCAGCATGATCAAAATCACCTTGCTTTAGCAATCTATGAATCAAAATAGTATCTGTACTAACTGTAGGCTGTAGACCCATCTTCACCATTTTTTCCTCCAACAACGTCGCTTCTCCCAATTTTCCATCGGTACATAGCCCATGGATCAGGGCATTAAAAGTCGACGAATTTGGAAAGCAATTCTTACTCACCATTTCCTCAAGCATAAGATGAGCTTCGTCTACTTTATTCGACTTGCAGTATCCATCAATCAATGCAGTGTACATCACTACATTTGGACTTACACCTTTCTGCTCGAGAGAATCAAATAAGTTGCGGGCTTCTTCCACTCTTTTTCTTTTACAGTAAGAATCTATGAAACTATTATATGTCCGCTGATCTGGAACTAATCCTCTATCATTCATCAAATCAAGCAATCTATATGCACTATAAAAATTACCAGATCTACACTGCCCATCGATTAATGAATTGTAAGTGACAACACTCGGAACCACTCTGCGCTCCAGCATCTCATTAAACACTCCCATTGCTCTGTGAACATTCTTCTTACAAAACCCATGTATCAATTCATTGTAAGTGCGTGTATTCGGACTGACGTTACGTGATTCCATCAACTCCACAACGTCTAGCGCATCTTCCATCATACCCTGCTTACAATACCGATCAATCAGTGCATTGTAAGTGACTACATTTGGCATCAACCCATTCTCCATCATTTGACCTAGCAACTCTCTTGCTTCCTCGAGTTTACGTTCACTACGAATAAGCACCGTATGAGTGTGAATATTCGGCTTAATGCCTTTCTGTGACATCTCCTTAAGCAAGTTAAGAGCTTCAGACTTCCTTTCTGATCCACATAAAGCATGTATAAGCTCTGTGTAAGTATGAACTGTTGGATAACAGTCGTCGTCCTTCATTTTCACAAACAAGTCCATCGCTTCACCAATCCTCCTCGCTACACAAAGACCATGTATAAGGTGAAAGTATGCCACCTCATTTCTACGGAAGCCCTTCAAAGGCATCTCCTTAAAAACCTTAAAAGCAGAATCTAAATCCTGCCTTCGACAATAACCCAAAATCAAAGAGGTATCTGTGAAAAAATCTGGATCCAATCCAGCCTCAACTATCTTACTCACATACTGCTTCGCCTCTACTACATTCCCTACCTTGCAATACCCATTAACCATTTTATTATATGTGTATAGGTTCGGATAAACCTTTTCCTCCACCATTTCCATAAAAAGTTTCTTCATTTCATCGACCAATCCAAATCTACCCAACGAATTCAACAATGTGTTGTAACACTCAACCGCAAGCTTATACTTAAGCTCAAATCTTTCGTCTTTACTCATCTTCCTACAGAAATCCAAAACAAACAAAGCGTCCCCCACTGAATCACAGATTTTAATCATCATTGACCTGATCTTAAACACAACACCACCCACATGTCCATTGTTGGTGAGAAGAGTAAGAAGGGAAGCATAAGAATACACACTGTGCTTGAATCTCGGATTCTGTGAGATCCAATGAGAAAAATCAATAGCTGTTCTGGGATCTATATCGAGCGAGAACAGTGATGAGACATGAGAAGGGCGTATCGCCGGAACCATTGATTTCAGGGACGGATTCTTCTGCCAATTGGGTTTGGAGAGAATTGAGAGAAGACGTTTTGGGACACTCGATGGGTCAGATTTTTCCGCCGGGAGAGTGCGAATTAGCGGAGAAACGGAGCAAAACGGCCGGCGAGTGAGGAGGCGGACGAAATAAGTGCAAGGAGAAGTAACTGCAACATCCGTTGAGAATTTCATCACCTGGGTTGATACTGAACCAATCAAGCTCGCGTCGAACCGTGTTTGTGTTCGACGGATCATCGAAATTTGGATCTCTCCGATGATGAAAACACAGAGAAAGAGAAAGGAAGAAACTTTGAAGCACGACTTGTGTCGAGGTTTAATGCATCCTCCAGAAACCCAGGAAGGCTATGAGCTCAAATGTCAAATGTGCCTTGACGAGCCTTGATGGGCTGTTATATGTTCCAGTTCAGTAACTTAGGAGGCCTTAATGTCCCTAAATGGGCCTTAATATATCTTCAAGTTCAGTAAAATATTCCGGCAATTATCTTGAAAAATAGTGATGGTCGGCGTAAAAATGCGTCGGCGATGAGAAGAGATTATAACGGCGGATTGATCGCCTTCTCTAGAATTTCAAGTTTCTTTGGTACAATAACCGAACCCTATTTTCATACTCAATTTCGGCTTCTCAATTTCATAACAACGACGCACACTTTCTCTCCGCTTCTCAGACAATGCATAGACGAGAGATCGTTATCAGGAATCAAGAAAATCCAAGCCCAGATGCTCAAGTCCGGTTTTCCAATCCAACTTTCCGGCAGCAAACTCGTCGACGCGAGTTTGAAGTGTGGCGAGATCGGCCACGCACGCCAGCTGTTCGATGGAATGCCTGACAGACATATTGTGACATGGAACTCTCTAATTGCATATTTCATTAAGCATAGAAGAAGCAAGGAAGGTGTTGAGATGTATAGATTGATGATCACCGATAATGTTCTGCCAGACGAGTACACATTGTCCAGTGTTTTCAAGGCGTTCTCAGATTTGGGTCTTGAAAAGGAAGCCTTAAGAAGCCACGGGCTTGCCGTGATTCTGGGTTTGGAAGTCTCAAATCTGTTCGTTGGAAGCGCCCTCGTGGATATGTATGTAAAGTTTGGCAAAACGAGGGAGGCGAAGTTAGTATTAGACCGCGTGGATGAGAAAGACGTAGTTTTGATCACAGCTTTGATCGTTGGTTACTCGCACAAGGGTGAAGATGCAGAAGCTGTTAAGGCATTTCAAAGTATGTTGGCGGAGGAAGTCCAGCCTAACGAGTACACTTACGCCAGTGTATTGATATCTTGCGGAAACTTGAAGGATATAGGTAATGGCAAGTTGATTCATGGGCTTATGATAAAGTCTGGGTTTGATTCTGCTCTTGGCTCACAGACTTCTCTTCTTACAATGTATTTAAGGTGCAGCTTAGTAGATGATTCCCTGTGGGTTTTCAAGTGTATTGAATACCCAAATCAGGTGACTTGGACGTCTCTTATATCGGGGCTTGTACAAAACGGTAGAGAAGAAATGGCCCTAACCGAATTTAGAAAGATGATGCGTGAATCAATCAAGCCAAACTCTTTTACATTGTCAAGTGCTCTCAGGGGTTGCTCGAATCTCGCATTGTTTGAAGAAGGAAGGCAGATTCATGGGATGGTGACTAAATATGGTTTTGATAGTGATAAGTATGCCGGGTCAGGGCTCATTGACCTGTATGGGAAATGTGGATGCTCAGACATGGCAAGGTTGGTTTTTGATACCGTGAATGAAGTTGATGTTATATCTTTCAACACAATGATCTATAGTTATGCACAGAATGGTTTCGGACGCGAAGCACTCGAGTTGTTCGAGAGAATGATAAATCTTGGACTTCTACCGAACGATGTAACAGTCTTGAGCGTACTCTTGGCTTGTAACAACTCTGGATTAGTTGAGGAAGGTTGTGAATTCTTTGACTCCTTTAGAAAGGATAAGACCATGTTAACGAATGATCATTACGCTTGTATGGTAGATATGCTTGGACGGGCAGGGAGATTGGAAGAGGCGGAAATGCTAATAACAGAGGTGATAAACCCTGATTTGGTTCTGTGGAGGACCCTGCTTAGCGCCTGTAAGATTCATAGAAATGTAGAAATGGCAGAGCGGATAAAGAGAAATATCCTTGAGATAGCACCTGGAGATGAAGGAACTCTCATTCTCATGTCAAATCTCTACGCAGCCACGGGGAAATGGAACAAAGTGATTGAGATGAAGAGCGAGATGAAGGAGACAAAGCTGAAGAAGAATCCAGCTATGAGTTGGGTTGAAGTCGATAGAGAAACGCATACATTCATGGCTGGAGATTTGTTTTCGCATCCAAACTCAGGGCAGATTCTTGAAACTCTTGAAGAGCTGATTAAGAAAGCTAAAGATCTGGGTTATGTGGAAGACAAAAGCTGTGTGTTTCAAGACATGGAGGAGAGTGCAAAAGAGAGATCTTTGCATCAACATAGCGAGAAACTGGCCATAGCTTTTGCAGTTTGGAGAAATGTTGGTGGAAGTATAAGGATTCTAAAGAACCTTAGAGTTTGTGTTGATTGTCACAATTGGATCAAGATCGTATCAAGAGTTATCAAGAGAGAGATTATCTGTAGAGATTCAAAGAGGTTTCATCATTTCAGAGATGGGTCTTGTTCGTGTGGAGACTATTGGTAAAATGATGGGCCTAAAGTTTGTATTCGGCCCAAACCCATTTTACATGAACTGTGAAAGTGAAATAGATTTGAGCCCAACATTTTTGTATCATTAGTTGTAGTCTGTCTTGTATATGAAATGGCAATGTTATAACTTAAATCTTAACAAAAGCAGAAAGGGTTGTATTTTATTTATTTATCATTTGATGAAAACGTAATCTATGATTGAAAGTAAATGATCTAATACAATACAATATAACTCCAAAAAATAATCGTTATAATTTCGGTTACCTATAAGAAAAAGGTAATGACGTGATGTGCTAGGTTCGACGGCTACCTGTACAAAGACTTGGTTCACAAGAAAACTAAAAGTTGTAAATCTTTTGTATTCTTTTTTCTGTTTTGTTTACTAAATCTAAAAATTAGTATATATGTTGTATATGAATTAAACATTTCGAACGACGCAACGCAGTTTTCGTAGCAAACCTGACGTAGTTGCATCTAACCAAACTCTAAGCAAAATGGAGAAAATATATTACTCAAAATAAAAGCGATGAATTCATTCATAAAATAATAGAATTTCTAGAGCAGACATTATAATTATACTATATCCATCTCTCACGAGTCGAAAATCGTGATCTTTCTAGCAATTGGTTTATGTTGTTGTGTCAAAGCCGTGAAATAGCGACATATAAAAGCAGTTACATCACTTGTATTCACATTCATCACGCTCCTTCGCTATCTATCCATTTCATTAAATCATCAAAAATATTTCTATCATTTTTATCTATTTTATTTTGTTATATTATACACACTTTAAAAGTTATTTATTTGTTATGAATGACATTACACTTTTTTCTCTCGATAACATCGGTATGTCATTAAAACAAAAAAACATCGGGATGTCATTAAAAAAAAGACATCAGGATGTCATTACACTTTAGCTTTTTATTTGTCAAGTTAATGTATATGGTCGTCGACCAAAAGCAAGAAAAAGTTTAATTCTTGATTACCTTTTTAGGATAATTGAAAAAGAGATGATAAAGAAGAGGAAAACAAAGATTTAAGATATCCGAAAGACAATGTTCTTAGGATGAAAAATCGTATAAAGCAAACTTACTAATGACCAATCATAAAAAGCTTAAAAGGAGATTGTGGTATGCAAAAGTGCCAACATCACCTTTTAAGTGATCGAAACATTGAAAAAGCTATCAGAACCTAAAAGAAAAGTAATTCTTGTAGATGTGTGAAAAAGCCTGATTTCGATCTCTTTCTCTCGTTTGCATTCGAAAAATATGGTAAGATTTTTCTTCTTGTTTGATCTAGGGTTTTATTATGTCTCAAATCTCATGAAATTTCTTAAATCCATCGTTTTTTTTGTGGAAAATAGACTTTCAATTGTGGTGAATTGAGTCTCAGTCCCGTTATATAGCGTTAGAAACTGTTGGGTTTATATTACATCAGCATATCGATCTTAATTTGACAATGGATTTGACAATCTCATCATACTTGTTTGTGTGTTTTCAGAAATTGCGGAACACCGTGACATGAAGCCGCAAAACATTCTTATTGGTGCTGGATCAGTCGTTAAGGTAATCTAACAGAAATTATTATTGAAATGATGGTTTCTATGCTTCCCACACACATCAGTTGTTGATATTTTGTTTCTTAAATTTACACGACACTTAGTTTTCATCAACAATCATAGACTGAAAGTTCCAAGGGTCATATATCAATTTCAAGAAGAATCGTATTGTAACTTTAAACTTATCATATTTTCCAAGTGTCTTGTAAATTTACATTACAAGAAGAGGATCCGAGTTGACCATGTGGTCTCTCGGTGTCCTTCTTTCATTTTAAATTATTTTGAAATCTATATTGCATATATTAATCTGATGATTGCGATGGCTTTTCTTTCATAGTTTCTAATTTTTGCTTTATTCTTGTATCATACACATTTAATTGCTGATGTTTCTAAATAATCTCTTATGATACATAAAGTGCCGGATCTATTATCGCGTGCGATGATAAAGCATTTTCTACAACGCTATGGTATCGTTAAATAATATTTTTTGTGCGCTGCAGAAAGCTAATATTCGTGTAGTGGTGGCAATAGCTCTCTAAGAGAGGAAGAGTTTCGTTCAAAGTTCTATTCCCACACTGGCGCATGCTACGTTTCAGAGTCGTCGAATGTGACAAAGGTGGTTAACTTTGGCATCACGGACATCCTCAAGGCCTTTGGTGACCCGGTGAGCTTTTTTCTTCCTCAATATTCTTGATTATGTTCGTATCTTGAGTGTTGATATAACAAAAAAAAAAAAAAAGAGGAAAGCTTTTTTTCTTCCTCAATATTTTTGTTAGTATCTTCAGCAAAAAAAAAAAAATTGTTTTTTTTGTGTTGGTATAACAAAAAAAAAAAAAAAAGCTTTGAGCTTTTTTCTTCTTCAATATTCTTGTTCGTATCTTCAGCAAAATACGTTGTTCTTTGTGTTGGTATATAACAAAAAAAAAGAGGAAAGCTTTGAGCTTTTTAGTTCGGCAAATATTCTTTATGATGTGTTAATTAAATGGGCTTTTAATGTTTATGCTCATCGAATTTTTTTTTTAGATCTTTATATGGGCTTTTTTTTGTCGATCTATATACATGAAGCATGGGAATCTATTTCCCCAGGCACTGTGAGACGAGGCTCGGTCCGATCAAAATCCAGTCAAAACTCGGTTTGTCGGATCGACGCAGAGCTCGTGACATTCTCGCCAAGGATCCCAGCGAGGAATGTGTCGTTTCTCCAGTGCTGCAAATAAATTGAAGACATGGGCGGGTGATGGTTGATGTGTCGGTCTCGAGTTCGCCCAACAGTTGCACAAGGCTTCCCTCATGATTTTTCTTGAGGGAGGTCGGTCAAAAACAAAAGGAAATCACTTGGGTGGAGCAGATGGTTTACAACTGGGATCTGATCATTTGTCATAGAGAGCTTGTAAATTGGCTTGTTGGAAGCGGAAAGCCATTCGGCGCGAGTTGGTGGATGGTTGTATTGATGCACTAGCTTGAAAATCCAAAAATTCAAAGCCGCCAAGTCACGAATAACATAGTTGACCCAAACGGTTAGTGTTGTTTACTGATTTTGCTCTGATTTTGTTTTTTGTTATTTTTTCTGAAATGGCAATGTTATAACTTAAATCTTAACAAAAGCAGAAAGGGTTATAGTTTTATTTATTCATTTGATGAAAACGTATTCTATGATTGAAAGTAAATGATCTAATACAATACAACAGAATTAGCAGAACTTTTAAATCAAGTCAAGTGGTAAGTGATTTATTTTTATAGCTAGAGCATTTGAAAAAAAATAACCAGCTATTATCAATTGTTAATTGCTTAGTTGTCGATGCTTTTTCAAAAACATTTAAATAGTTAGATCCAAATTCGAATTTGAAATAAAGTGATACAAAACCTTTTTTGAATCTAACATTTTGGATTTTTTTGTGTTGCTATATATAACTCCAAAAAATAATCGTTAAAAATATAATTTCGGTTACCTATAAGAAAAAGGTAATGACGTGATAGAAAACATGTAACTTGTTTCGTGTTGGAATTTTCTCTTTTTTTTTTTTTTTCATCATTACCCAAATTAAAGACGTTATTTTGTGATGAGGTTATGACAAATTTCGTATATTTGTGCTAGGTTCGACGGCCACCTGTACAAAAACTTGGTTCACAAGAAAACTAAAAGTTGTAAATCTTTTGCATTCTTTTTTCTGTTTTGTTTACTCGTTTGGAAGAACAATTTTACCTTTTCCACTTTTTTTCCCATCTCTCGCCAAGTAGTTAGATAACATATACTATATTTACTATTTTTTTACCCACTTTAGCTCACATAGATGCATGTATGCGCTTTAATTAGTATTTAAATATAAAAAGGTCTCATATACAACAGCAAAAAAACCGGTATGGGATTCTAGATTTAACACAAAATTCTAAAAATGAGTATATATATGTTGTATATGAATTAAACATTTCAAACGACGCAACGCATTTTCGTAGCAGTTTATGTTCAAACCTGACGTAGTTGCATTTAACCAAACTCTAAGCAAAATGGAGAAAATATATTACTCAAAATAAAAGCAATGAATTCATTCATAAAATAATAGATTTTCTAGCAGACATTATAATTATACTATATCCATCTCTCACGAGTCGAAAATCGTGATCTTTCTCGCAATTGGTTTAGGTTGTTGTGTCAAAGCCGTAAAATAGTGACATATAAAAGCAGTTACATCATTTGTATAGTTGTTGTATTCACATTCATCATGCTCCTTCGCTATCTATCCGTTTCATTAAATCATCAAAAATATTTCTATCATTTTTATCTATTTTATTTTGTTATATTACACTTTTTAAGTTATTTATTTGTTATGAATGACATTACACTTTTTTTACTCGATAACATCGGGATGTCATTAGCTTTTTATTTGTCAAGTTAATGTATATGGTCGTCGACCAAAAGCAAGAAATTTTTTAATTTTTTATTACCTTTTTAGGATAATTGAAACAGAGATGGGAGGTCACCCTATTTGAATCATCATAATAATATATGGAACTTTTGAAGTTAAAAAAAAAAAATTTGAAAAAGAGATGATAAAGAAGAGGAAAACAAAGATTTAAGATATCCGAAAGACAATGTTCTTAGGATAAAAAATCGTATAAAGCAAACTTACTAATGACCAATCATAAAAAGCTTTAAAGGAGATTGTGGTATGCAAAAGTGCCAACATAGCCTTTTAAGTGATCGAAACATTGAAAAATCCATCGGAACCTAAAAGAAAAGTAATTCTTGTAGATGTGTGTGTATATATATGGTAAAAGAAAAAAAAAAGTAGAAATGGTAAAAGTAGTTATTAGAAGGTGTACCATTAAACGCTAAGTGACTCAGTAAAAAACGTAATACCATCCGCATTGCAGACATAATGTTTGGTCTTCCACATTTAAAAAAAAAAATTAAATTAAATTTTTCGTCGCGACACGTCATCAATCTTTTGGGAAGACTTGTGTCTTCCGGAAGACCCATGTCTCGGATGCTGATGCTCTAAAAGCATGATTATTGCAAGAAACCCATGAGAGGTTCTTATGAATATTTAATCATAAAATTTAAGTTAAGAATCTTTTCTAAGAACCTTTAATTTTGTATGCTCCAATGGTAGAACCCGAAATAGAGTTCTTAAAAAAAAAATTATAATAGTTTCCAGATTTTCTTCTGCATTACTGTCACTAGTCTAGAATCCCATTTGTGATCAGGAGATAGATGTGGTGAGAAAGAAATCATTTTGATCAAAATTCTATGGATTCCTATTATTTTTCTATTACCAACATGTCCCAGAACAGCGCAAGTCCCATGTATATACAGATACATCAACGACAAGTGATATGATCATGGAAAGCAAGGAAGCTGAGGAAGTAGAAGCAGACAAGGAGCAGGAACCAGTTGGAGTAATCACTCGATCCAGAGCTAAGGAGATGGCAAAGGAAGCTCACTCACTCTTAGCTCACTCACTCACTCTACCAAGGATTCAGGTCTTCAACATTTCCACCTTGAAGACTACACCCGGTCATGAAGACTAAGTAACTTAGGTGAGGAGTCTGTACTCTTTTCCATGTTGGGTTTTATCCCACAGGGTTTTATCAGCATGGTTTTTAATGAGGCAGATGATTCACTACGGCGAGTTACTTAGGAGTTATGATCAATGGGTAATAATGTACAAGTCATACTGACTTAGTATTTAGTTGTTTAGAGGTGCACCGATTAGGAACCTTATGGTTGGGACGCCTCGCTATTTTATTTAAATTTTAGACGCCTTGTTGTTTTATTTCAGACGCTCTGTAGTTTAGGGCTTTGTCGAGATTGGGTTAATTTATAAAACCCAATCACGCCTCCTTTGTGTTTTTCAGCGAAGATCATCAAAGCAAAAGCAATTCCTGTTTTTCTTCTCTCAAATCTGATTCTAAGAATACGTTCTCTGAATTCGAGTTTCTTTACACGTTGTGAATCAGAAACTCTTCTATCTGTTCTATATCACCTAATCATTCAAACTATCCGCAAAAGCCACTCTCACCATCAATCTACTCTTCACGATCGCAACTCCCTATCATCCCATCTCCATCGTCGCGATTTCATTGCTGCAGATTCGTCTTCATCAGCCTTCCTCCGGAGTTGATCAAGCAGGGACGCATCAACAAGCTAGGTTGGTAAATCCATATAGTGTTTACAAAGCCATATCTCAAGAATGATTGAAATGACAATTCTTCTAAAGAACAATAAATCAATGCAAGTATAAGATAGGAAACCAAAAGTACCTCTCTTGGCCGCGAATTCCATCCATACATCGAATGTGGTCTTCCTCAACTTCACTCCAGCTTCCTGATGCTGGCAGTTCTCAATCAACGACCACAACCAAGCATTTGGAGGCATTGATCTCTTGACATTTACAGAACTGAGAATCTTATCATGCAATTCCTTGACAGTTACTGCAAAGTGAATTTATCTTATGGAAGATCTGTGTTATCACTTCATCATCACACACACACACACAAAAGCACCTCTTTAAGCAATCGTATCATTTACTTCCTCTTGTCTCTGAGTTTGTCTTCTCTTTTTGCTTTGAAATGTCAAGTGTAGAGGCTGTGTTGGGTGGCAAAGACAAATAACACCAACATTTAAAGAAACAACAGATCGACATGAGAACAGAACCGATGTAGAGGCTGTCGCAAAGACAAATAAAAACAGAAGCTATCCTCTAAAGCAAACCAATTTCACAGAAGCTATCCTCTAAGCTCAAAAGCAAACAAAGATATAGTGAATAAGCTTGCGTTATCCTAATAGACATACCAATTACATTTCTTCCTTCATGTTACGAGAATTCTCCAGCATTTCTATAGGAACCAAAACCATAGAAGAGAAATGACATACCTAACGGAAGATCTCCCACCAGTACCCTTGTGAGCGAGGTGTCCCATGCCATTAGTGGCGAGGGAAGACGAGTAGCGACGATTATCAGTTCCATTAACTGAAGGATCACCATGAAAAAATAGCAGAAAACCAAAGATACCTTATTAGCAGGGGACTCATAAGCAACCTAGAAATGCGAATCGAAGAAAATCAATCGCAGAAACTTAACGGTGATCTGAGACTCCGTAGAGCGATCTGAGAGAAGAAAATGAATAGATCGAAGCTCCTCCGGCGAGAGGCCTTTGGACTAATTTCCTTGAAACTGCCAGCATCTTCGTCCTCAGTTACACGATCGAGCGAGAGACAACGAACACAGATGAGAGAGAGAGAGAGAGAAATGGAGGATAGAAGAGAATGGCTGAGCTGCGCTTCAATCAACAGCTCCGACGAATAAAACTTTGACACCTATCACTTAAGAACCGTTTCTTACGGGTCCTAATTAAGAAACGTTCTTACTTATTCTTTTAAATTTTATTTTTTTTTTTGTTAAAAAAACTTAAAAACTCTCCTTAAAATACCGCGTTGAGGATGGTCTAATAACCGCATGCATGGCTAAACAAACAAGATTATATATATATATATAACAAAAAAAAGTAAAGTAGACGATTTTTATTTTTTGTTAAAGGTGTAGACGATTATTTACCAGTTGATATTCTTTTATAACCTTAAAAAGTGGAACAAAGACATAGGTATTTTCTCTTTTGAAATCCAAAATTCAAAGTAAACGTTAGAGTTAAAACCAAACTCATTATCATCTACATCTGTATCTTTTATATATATACATAGTCTTCCAGAACATGTAATGTTGTGTATGTGTTTTTGACAATGTAACACTAATGCAATATTTACCTCATTTAAAAAAAAATAGCAATTCTCTTAAATACCATGAAAACAATTTTTTGGTCAAAAATACCATAACTGGTTTTATTTTTCCAAAAATACCAATAAATTGTTTTTTCCAAAATACCATAAAATTAAAACTAAACTTTAGATCCTCAAAACTAAACCATAAATTTAAAACTAAACTTTAGACATTCAAAACTAAACCATAAATCCTAAAAATAAACCCTAAACCCAAAATACTAACCCAAACTCAAATATTTAAATTATAAACTCTTAAAATTCATTTTTAGTATTTGTGGTATTTTGGAAAAATAAAACCAATGATGGTATGTTTGGAAAAAGTTGTTTCTATGGTATTTCAGGATTTCTCCAGAAAAAACACTAATGCAATATTTGAAATAATCAAGTTCGGATTTCCGTTTGCACTTGCCTGCTTCTGCATAAGACATTGGTTCTTGCAGACCATACTTACCCCTAGATCTGTAATAAGATGTACATAGTACATATACATACAGTAACATAAATGTATGTACATGTATGTATGCGTGTTCATATATATATATATATATATATATATAGAGAGAGAGAGAGAGAGAGAGAGAGAAATAACCTAAGGATGGGGGTAAAGAGAGAGACTGCAAAAGAAGGCTAAGGCCTGATCTCTATGTTTCACATAGACTCGACATAGTTCAGTGTCTTCTAAGATGCTATATGCTTGTATGTATAGTTAATTAGACCACACTTCCCTGACAAAATTTTAACGTAACATCAATCTATATTTTCGATTTACAGCACAAATATCGATGTTGTAAACGAATATTACACACTATTTATTGTGTTTTAATTTTCACACAATTGATGTGGATCAGGATGGTCAATTATTCTGCTTGGCTAAATTTGTGTGATAATTAGGCTCAGTTAAACTAAAAAACCCAAGTAATTTTTTTAAAAGGTACAGTACTTTTACTAATCCTAAGGAGACATTCTGGCTGTTTACTGAAAATGACGTTTGAAGAAGTTTTTGAATTATACTAATAAATTAACCTACAAACATCCAATAAGTCATTCATTAATTAAACCAAGAGCCTTTCAATAATTAAGCTTTAAGCACAGTAAAATCTTGTTTCGAAATTTCCCAGCATTAAAATAATTAAAAGTATACACATATCACAAATTTAGTGAATCTATTGTAGTATCTTTCTCCATTCGTGAATTCCACCCCCAATTTTTGTTTCTTGTTTACAAATTGAAACTTAAAATACTAAAATAGTAACCAACAACAACAACAACAACAAAAGCTGACTACAAAGTGTTGGTCCCGTGGACCACTACGTGTGTTTAAAGAATGATTAGGAGATGGGAGGTGAGATTTTCGTTAATAGAGCAATTTAACCACGTTTGAGACAGGTCGGGAGAAATATGAGTAGGCCGGGGCCGTGTTTTCGCTTTATTGATGAGAGAGAAGTGAACGCTTTAGAATTACGAACTGGTTCCAAAGGACCTCCAGTTCGGCGTTCTAAAGTGTTGTCTTGCTACAAAGAGAGAGAGGTCGGGTAGTTTATAGTCTGTTCTAGAGTCCAAATCCCAGTCCCCTTCATTAATGACATATGAGGGGTATATATAGTCGGGGCTGGCTTCCTGCTCCCCGGGATCTCGGGCCACGTGTCGCCTGCGGCCTCTTTTGCGGGTAAGGTGGCCTAGGAGGCGTGTCCCGGCTTTCGAGGAGAGAGGTCATGATGAGCTCGGCGTGGCGTGTTGCAGGGCAGTGCACTGTTTTACCAACTCTGCTCCACCTGCTCCTTCCTGCCCTTGTCAGCTCTGTAGAGTTGGTGGGACGTCGGGTCGAAGGCACATCCCTACGCGGGTAGAGTACTGCTTTACCAACTCCCACTCGCCTATTCTTCTGACATTCCCTGTTCTGGCGGGGCATCAGCGCGGGCCCGGGGTACGTTGTTTTCAGGCCGGCAACCGGGCTGAAGAGGGATCTTGCGGATGGGTGCTTTCAGGCCGGCAACCGGGCTGAAGAGGGGTTTTTCCTAAGATGGGCTTAACTAATTGGGGGTGCTAAGCCCACCTCCAACAATAGGCCCTCCCCCAGTTCGGTATCGCGAGGCGAAGCGAGCATGCCGAAGTTGATCTGATGTTAGTTCGGCACATCTTAGGACGGGGAGTTCCGTGCTCAACTCTGTTTGCTTTTTCCGAAAAACCCGTAGGAGGTTGGCGCGTGCTCACCACGTGGGACGGCAAAGGACGCTTCGTTTTTCGCGTGGACTGCCCACGCGCGGCGTGTAAAAGACGCTTCGCGTTTATCGAGGCGTCCTTTGCTTTTTGGCGTGGGGAAACGAAGAGACGTCATCATTAGGTTTTTGGGCGGCCGTGCTTCTTGTGACACGTGTCCAGGCGTCGCTTCACTGTCCCCCTTCTTCTACTTAAATCCCCCTTCTTCCTCCTGCTTTTTTTTTTTTTGATTTCCTCCTCTCCGTGCGATGGCTCCGATGTTAGACGGTATCCGAGCTGAGTCGAGCGAAGAATCGGCGTCCCGCGGTGGTGGTAACGATTCTCCGAGTTCCTCCGGTGATTCCGAGCATGCCTCTTCTCCGCGACGAGGGGCAGACAGTGGGGAAGAGTTGGCCCCCTCGACTTCGGGGGCCGCCCCGTCGCTTCCGGGGACCCACCTCCGGCCGAAAACGGTGGTTAGATCCTCTGGCGGTCGCGGTGCTGGCCAAGCTGGGGGAAGAACCGGGCATCTGGGCGGCCGCGGAGGCGGAGCTCGAGTGGCCAGGGTGAGGTCCCCCCTGGTCTCCTACGAGCAGGGAGGGTCACCGACCTGGAGCACAGCGGAATCGGTGACCCTCCTGGGGAATCTGTGTGGTTTTTCCGCCGGCGTTGAGCTCAGGGTACCCACAGTGGAGGAACGCTTCGTCTGACTGTTTTTGTTTGCTTTGCTTTCAGGTCCTCATTTTTCTAGATTCAAGCATCCGGAGTACGCGGGTCTTGTTGCGGTGCTCAGGCCGGCGCGTAGAAGAGAGTGAAATGCAAGAGGCGAAGACCACAGGAGGCAGGACCGGAGGATCTGGTGGCTGATTCCCGTGGAGGAGGTCGGTACTGGAGTGCCATCTGGTGAGACCGGTACCGACGTGCCAGCCGCCGGGGATCAGCAAGCAGATCCTTCGGCCCTGCCTGCTAGTGAGACCGGTACCGACGTGCCAGCCGCCGGGGATCAGCAAGCAGATCCTTCGGTCCTGCCCGGCGTAGCCGCGGTCGGGGAAGAGGGGTCTGGGCAGCCCTTCCTTGGCGAGTACAGGACCAAGGCGAGGATGGTGGCCCCGGGAGATTTAGATGGTACCGTGCTGACGGGAGTGAGGATCGACCGGCCGATGCGGCCTTGTAAAAACTCTGTTTTTTTTTTTTTTGTAAAGATCGGGCCGCAGGCCGTTTATGTAAAAAGCAGGCCGTTGGCCCCTCTCTTTTTTGTAGGTGCCGTTTCGAGGCTGTTGTAATGACTAGGCCGTGGGCCGTTTTATGATAGGCGAGACCGTTGGCCCTTTTGTGTAAATGCCATTTCGAGGCTTTTTTTTTTTTTTTTTTTTTTTTTTTTGTTTTTTTTTTTTTTTTTTGTTTTTTTTTTTTTTTTGATCGGTAGAGTAGGTCGTAGACCGTACTCTTTCAAGTAAGCAGGTCGTGGACTGATCGTGAGTTTGGCGAGCAGGAGATCGGCGAGCTGTGGTCGTTAGTTAGGCGGAGCTGCGGGATCGGCGAGCTGTGACTACGCGATGAGCAAGCTGCGACCGAGCTGCCTAACTGTTAGACCGACGAGCTGCGACTCCGAACTGCCTCACTGTCAGATCGGCGAGCTACGACCTGCAAAAAAAAATGGCTAAAGATTCGAGATTGCGCTTGAGGCTGAGCTCGGCGTTTGTTAGTTAGGCGCGAGGCCGGCGAGATATGATTCCGAGTCGCTTAATTTCTAGAATCGGTTAGTTACTTAGCGTACCACAAGGTCAGCGAGTCGCACGGTCGGAGAACTGCGATCATGAGCTAGGCGAGTAGGAGGTCGGCGAGCTGTTGAGGTCGTTAGTTAGGCGGAGCTGTTGAGGTCGGTAAACTGCGACTGCGCGATGAGTGAGCTGCGACCGAGCTACCTAACTGTTAGACCGACGAGCTGCGACCCCGAACTGCCTTACTGTCAGACCGACGAACTACGACCGCAAACTGCTTTCCTCGGAGTTCGGCTTAAAGGGACAGACTTATGAATAAATCTGAATAGAAAATAAATTCGAATAACGAATCGAAAATTTTTTTTTTTTTTAATAGGTGATACCTGATTTTAGAAAGTTCGGTAGACGAATTGTGATATAAGTATCGGTTGGCGAATCAACCGAACTCCGTCTCGCTTGGTTTTTGGATTAAACCAACCAATCTCCTTCTTTCTTCCACGTTTTTCGTTTTAATGGGCTTTAGGCCCAGCTCTTATCCTTTTTTGGCGAGCGTTTCGAGCTCGGCTTCTTTTGGAGCTCGGCTCATGCAGTGCGAGCGTTTGGAGCTCGGGAGCGTTTGGAGCTCCGGTCACGGGAGGCCCCTAACGTGGCGAACCGCTGGTCGGTGGCTCGCGTTAGCTCATCGATCCGGGCGAGCAGGGTCTGCCTCATGACGGACGGCGTGGGCTGGTCTTCCGGTGCTCGTGGCGCGCTGTGGGCGGCGGAGCCGTCGGAATGAGCGGGTGCTGACGCCGGGGGCGGGGCCCTGGAGAATTGCTCTCGAGGAATTGCTTGATCGGCAGCCGCTTGGGCTGATGACGGAATGGTCGCCGTCGTTCGAGTCGCTGGCGGGGCCGTTGTCGGGGCCTGGGCCGTTGTTTGGGCCGGAGTGTCCTGGTCTGACAACACTCTTGGGGTCGGGATTGCCATCGTTGCTTCGGTCGTGCCGGTGGTTGAACTGCTCCTTGCGTATAGAAGAATCTCTAAACCCCCCTCCTTCTAGCGCCAATTGTTGGTCCCGTGGACCACTACGTGTGTTTAAAGAATGATTAGGAGATGGGAGGTGAGATTTTCGTTAATAGAGCAATTTAACCACGTTTGAGACAGGTCGGGAGAAATATGAGTAGGCCGGGGCCGTGTTTTCGCTTTATTGATGAGAGAGAAGTGAACGCTTTAGAATTACGAACTGGTTCCAAAGGACCTCCAGTTCGGCGTTCTAAAGTGTTGTCTTGCTACAAAGAGAGAGAGGTCGGGTAGTTTATAGTCTGTTCTAGAGTCCAAATCCCAGTCCCCTTCATTAATGACATATGAGGGGTATATATAGTCGGGGCTGGCTTCCTGCTCCCCGGGATCTCGGGCCACGTGTCGCCTGCGGCCTCTTTTGCGGGTAAGGTGGCCTAGGAGGCGTGTCCCGGCTTTCGAGGAGAGAGGTCATGATGAGCTCGGCGTGGCGTGTTGCAGGGCAGTGCACTGTTTTACCAACTCTGCTCCACCTGCTCCTTCCTGCCCTTGTCAGCTCTGTAGAGTTGGTGGGACGTCGGGTCGAAGGCACATCCCTACGCGGGTAGAGTACTGCTTTACCAACTCCCACTCGCCTATTCTTCTGACATTCCCTGTTCTGGCGGGGCATCAGCGCGGGCCCGGGGTACGTTGTTTTCAGGCCGGCAACCGGGCTGAAGAGGGATCTTGCGGATGGGTGCTTTCAGGCCGGCAACCGGGCTGAAGAGGGGTTTTTCCTAAGATGGGCTTAACTAATTGGGGGTGCTAAGCCCACCTCCAACACAAAGAACACCCAAAAAAAAGAAGAAAAAAAAAACTACAAACATAAATATTTTTTGGCATTACATCATAAACACACACATAAACAAATATGTAGAATTATAAATATATAGTTTCCCTCAACTTACCAAGAATCATGGCAAAGCATTATAATGATTAAGATCAGTCCAAGCTTGAATTCCATTGTTCCAATGATCACGTCCTTCTGTATTATTATTATTATCATTGCTATTAATCACACCTTCGTTATCATTATTATTACCAAAATACCACTCTGTCTGATTCTCTCCTTTCTTCGTCGGCGACGGCGATGAGTTCACGATCTCGAGATTCCGGTAAAGAATCGGTTGTGGCCTCTCGACAACAACAGTCTCTTCCTTAGAATTACCAAAAAGCATCGCCATCCTCTGTTGCTGAAGCCTCCAGTGTAAATCTTGGTTCAAACAACTCAAAGTTTCTATCGAAGTAGCTAAGTTCCCGTCGTTTGCTCCGGCGGTTGTGAAAGTCGCCGTTGAATGGTTGTTGTTGTTGTAATCTCCGAAACCCATTAAGGATAAACCCGACCCGACATCAACGGGTGTGGTTTCAACCTGCTCCATGGGCCTAAGACCAAGAACTTCTTGGTTATTCAAAAGTTGAAGATCGTTGATTTTGTTGAGAGATAATCCGGCAAGCTGAAAATCCATCGTTGTCGGAGGAGGGAAGAATTTGGAGGAATCTTCCATGATCGAAGAGAAAAATCTCTGAGACGAAGAAGAAGGAGTTATTGCATTAGGTTTGATGGATTTTTTTGTTTTCCGGCAACCACCACCGATGGGGACGTTTCTTAAGGCACCACCACGTGTCCAGTAACGACGACAGGATTTGCAGAAGTGACGAGGTTGAGAGAGGCTGTAGTTGTTGTAGTAACAAAACTTTGTGTTTGAGGAGTTGCAGCGAGGGCATTTTAGGGTTTGTTGGTCTTGAGAGGCGACTGCGGAGGAAGACGGTGGTTTTTTGGTTTGGGATGTACCGGAGATACGGTGATCCGGTTTAGGAGAGGGGAGATTGGTATGAGAGGACATGATGATGATGGGACGAGAGAAAAAAAGGAAGAAGAAAAGTTTGTTCCTTTTTGATTTCTTGCTTGAAAGGAAATAAGTAAAGTAGGAGAAAAGAGAGAGAGAGACTGAGGAACAGTCGGTAAAAGGGTTTCGTATGGTGTATATTTATATATAAATGATTTTGTATATATGTGAGCATATAAATAAAGTTTGTTTGGCATTATAGATACTGATTTATTTTTAAGTAAACAAAAAGTGTGTGTTCCAACATTTGGAGAGACTTAATTAGTTAAAAATAAAAGTGTGTTATCTTCAAAAAGTTAAGAAAACTGAATTATTTGAATGTTTTTGGCGTTTGTAATTGTATTTATAATAAAACTATAATATTTAGAGTTTTGTTATTAATTTTAACTAATTTATTGTGGTATAGTGATAGTTATCATATTTTTTTATTTAAAATGTTGATAAGTTAGCTAATCGATGGTATCATTTATTTATAAGGATTAGTCGAGTTTAGATTCGGATTACTCTTTATTATATAATAAAAGAAGTCAAATAATCTACAAAAGTATTGATGATAAACAAAATATAAACCATAATACTAGTACTTATGTTTAGCAACTAATACAAAATAATTGTGTTGGATGTAATTTTTTCTGTTTAAAAGCTAATAATTTTATTGATATAAATATATACAGTATGAGACTTGAAAAGCCATGTATTAAAACAAGTATTATATATCTACTTTGTTGGCAACAAAAGATACTCCTGTATACTCATAATTAAACCGCCAGGTTTTTCTATCAAAACTGTGGTGTTCTTTTATAACATTTGATTAATTAATACTATCTCGTTGTAGTTAATATCTATGTACAGAGAGATGAGTGAGAGATAATGAAGACAAAAAGAGAAGATGAGAGAGAGACATGAAGTGGCAGACAAGACAGAAGAACATATATAACTGTGCAATTGATCGGAACAAATCGGATAGAATTTGTTATGTGTCTTGTTTCTATTGTTGAGGTAACGTTTTTACTATGTGTGAAGTGTGCACTGCACCAATCTATATACGTATAATATGACTATATTTTTGTGTTTATACATATACAAATAATGTTTTATTCCTCTACATACATGCATGCAGCGATATACATACTTATAATAGCTGTCAGCCGTATGCAACTCTATTAAGGAAACCAAAACTATTGGAACAAAATATAGTTAACATATACTATATTTTTATCTGGATATATCTTCTAAGTTGTAGTTGCCAAGAAGTTGAGATTTAATAGATAACTATTAACTTGTAGACATCATTCAATTAATATGTATACGTACTCTCTGAAACTTTTGCATTCATATGAGTCCAAATCATCAATCAAAACAGTTGCTCTAGACCAAAACATATACTACACAATTTATAGTTTAAAACATTTAAGCAGGTTCTTAAAAAGTTTATAGCTTTACGGAAAATAATTTGAGAGAGGAACAACAAGTAGGGTTTAGGAGGAAAATACCATTAGATTAACTTTCTGACATCTTTGTAAAGTTTCTTTTTAAGATATGAATTTGACCATTAACCCCAAAAAATTCTCTGACATATCTTTTATCACCCATTTATTATTATTATTATTATCACTTATTTTTATGGGTATGGCTAATACATATGATTTGATTAGTTAGATTCCTAACTAAAACGCACAATATTTGACATTTGTTGAAGTGATCGAAGTGAACTCCCATCAGAACCCGATTCAGTTGGGTTTTTTTTATATACGTATTAAATTCCAATGACACAATTGTTGAGGTAATAATTAAAATAATAATAATAAGACCAAACATAGAAAAAGAGAAGATTGTGTGTTCGATGATTGATAAAACGTCTCCATCTGTGAAGAAACACGAGAGAACGGAGAAGATAAAATGGGAAACATGTGAGAGCTTCAATAATGGATCTCTCGTGAGACTGAACCGATCATCCTCTCATATATATGTTTTTTTTTTTTTTTTTTAAAAGAGTTTTAGGTATTTGACAAATCGATACGAGACGAGTTCTTAACAAATTAATATTCTCTCCACACTCTTAATTGTTTCGATTTGTTTTTTTCTGTATTACAGCCGTATATAATTTATTACCGAATTTAGAATTTTGTTATATATATTTATAATTGATTAGTTAAAAGGGAGAAAGAGACATGGTAACAAAAATTACCTAATGTTAAAAAAAAGTACCTAAAAGAAAAGACGCGGACTTAATTGGAATGAGCTTTAGAAACTGTACACAACCATATTTATTTCTACAGCTAATTTTTGTTTCTAATCATGATTTCTATAGATTTTTAAACTTACAGTCATTTGTATCATTTTTTGGCTGTAGAGAGCTATATTTCCACAGCCCATATTTCATCTATTTTTTTTTATAAAAAGTTACATCCAAAATTTTACAGCCAAAAAACCATATTATAAAACCGAAAGCTACAGTTATTATCAATCAGCCTGCTGTTTCCTCAAAGATTGGTCAAATGTTATATCGTTATCAAACGTTTGAAGAAGCATAAGATTTACCCGCTGTTCACATTTATTACAGCCGTAATTTGTTCCCCGTTTTCATTAATTATTTTGTACATCTTTATTTGTATGAGAGAGAGAAAAAAGAAGAAGAAGAATTAATATTAGAAGCATGTGAAGCCCATTAGTGGAGCTAAATCACGAGAAATGAAAAGAAAGAGAGATGAGCTAGTTTGTGGAGGCCCGTTAGTTTGTAATTGGGCCTTGTTAGGGAAATAGCCTAAAGCCCACGTAAGCATCAGCTGGTTGGTGCATCACTAAGCATGTTGTAGTAAGGTCTTTAAATCCGCAAAACTGGTCCGGGAAAAATGCCATTTAAATCATCAATTTTCAAAATTCAGCTAATCAAAGCACTAATTATTATGGAAATGTTTTAAATCACAAATTTATGTTGATTTTATTTTTAAATTCCAAACTTTATTTGACTCGGTCAAATTAGGCTCAATGTTAACAGACTGATTTAACTCCGTCAAATTATATTTTAAAAGTCTATTAAAATAAAACGGTATCGTTTTATGAAACAAGAGAAAATAAAATCCCCAAATCAAACCACTCTCAAAGCCCTAAGTCGAAGTCTTCGTCTTCCTTTTTTTTTAAGTCGTCGTCGTCTTTAAGAGAAATCGACTCTTTATTATGTATTTTTTTATGATTAAGGGGTAGATCCTATGCTTATGGAGAGGCCCAGACTATTCTCTTAGGAAGTGCAGAGCCCACAGATAGACTCTCTCTCCAGGTATTCAAATAGGTCATAAAGCATGGGCTCATATCCATGTGTAGTGTCTAGGAAATGGTGATAGACGTTTCCAAAGGCGTTCGAACCTGGGATCTTGACAATTTATACCAAAACCCTTCAGCTCCTCAAACCACTGGGCCACCATCGACCGGACTCTCTATTCTCGCTCTATATATTCATGTTCTAAGCGAGGCTGCACCAATAAAAACTTAAACTCAACGGATTTTATAGAGTATTATCATACAGTGTCGGACGATGGCCGGTGTTTAGAGTTTCAGAAATCAAACATTTTTCTTTAAAACCCGTGGATAGAAGAATGAAGTAAAAATAATGTGTTTTGTTTTTACTTTTTGGGGATATAGAAAATGAAAATGTATTTCGAGCCATTATGAGTAATTTTCCTTTATTTCTTTCGCCTCAGATTCGTCTTAGATTTTAACTTTCGATCCGTAATTTTTTGTTCATTCCTATAAATGACATCATCGACCCCAAAACCTTTCTCCTTCGCCGGAACCCCAAAATCATCAGACGAAGCCATCGACTTTAGAAAAAATAAAGCTTTAAGGCAAAGAAGAAAGAGACAATGAACAACGACGAAGCCTCTTCCTCTTCCTCTTGTTCTTCATCTTCTACCTCTAACCCGAATTCTACTCGGAGGGTTTCGCGAGTTGCTCATAGATTGCGAAAGCATACGGTGCGGTTAGGTGTGGCTCGACGAAGCCTTGGGGAGCGACAAAGCCGAAGCCTTAGCTCTAGGCATATCATCTGCGGCTTCTGCCAATCTGGTTCGATCAATTCCCAAACTTTATCTATCTGCATCTTTTGATACGGAATCGGCCTTTGATTTATCGTTATGTGTTATGGGTTGTTTCACTTTCTTTATTAGGGCTTCTCTGCTAAAAAGTTTGCTTCTTTAGGTAAAACAATCAATGATTTATTTGACCTAAGTCTTTTAATTAGGTTTTCTTTGATTCAAAACTGGACTGAGGAGAGGATCTTCTGTTCAAATCTGAATCAGACACAAATGATTGAATCTAGCAGACTAGCACTAGCAGTACTTGAATCCTCTCTTCAATTTCGAATTAGAGTCAATTAATAGAAGCTGAAATTTCTTCTTTGGAATCTATAAGTGAGAAGCAATACTCGAATCTACTCTGGCACAGTTGAATTGTCTTAAAGCTTGGGCCTTTCTACACGAATTTGTAGCTCTGATTATGATTTCACCAAAATTCAACCTGATGTATTGCTTTTTAGCCACCACACTCATTGACTTGCATTGCTCTGTAGTATTAAGTTTTTTTTTTTTTTTGCTATTCTTCTTCTTTAGGTTTTTGAGGGAAAGGGTGCCACGGGTCAGAATGTTTATGTTGATGATCTTGCATTGGTAAATACTATGAATTTTCTAATGATTTATTCTTGGTTTCTTTTCAATCTCTGTTTCGCCATAGTTTGGTTTTTACTAGTGATAACACAAATTTCTCTGATTATGCTCTGCAGATTTATGCTTCTGCTGTCAAAGAATCTTTAGCCAATGTAAGCCAAAAGTCCACCGGTTTTTTCGCATTCTTCAATTCACAGATTTTCTTAATTATAATGATGTGATTACAGGTCTATGGTCATAAGCTTGGTTCCTTTGCAGAGAGATCATTTAACAGTACTCTAAGGATCCTCAAAGTGATCAATGATTCTACATTTCCGCATCAGTTAGACAATCTCGAGAGATCCAAGCTAGAGATGGGTGTTTCGAAAGCTGCATTCAGAGCCGAGAGATTCAATACCGAATTAGAAGATACAAGAAAAGCCTATATGGTCACAAGAATCATGGATTGGGTCGTCCTAAGTCTCTTCAACATTCTGGTTTCGATGTTATATGGCGCTTACGTCTTCTCACAACAGAGAATCATGGAATCTACCTCAATATGCAACCCTTCCCAGGAAATAAGCCATTCTTGTTGGGTTCCAAAACAAGTTTCACAGATGAACACAGAGTTTAACATCTTGATTTGCAGTCTTCGAGTTTGGGTGCAGATCTATTTCGCTGTCTTAATGATCATCGTCGTCACGTACTTGATAATCCATCGTTCATCAGGTAATAAGCAAACAATGCCGGTAACTTTTACCCTTTTTTTCCTCGGTTATGTTTGCTGTTTACCGGGTAAGTATTGTGTGGACACATTGGGCGGTAACGGCAAACTCTGGCTCTTTTTTTGGGGAATGCTTTGCCTTTTGCAATTCGTTGCAGAGGTCTTCACGTTGGGTTTGTATGGTCTAATGTACGGTCCTATAAATGTGACTCAAGGGACCAAATCAAGCACTATTGTTCCGTATTGGGCACGGCGTAGTTTCTTCCTTGGAGTGATTCTGTTGGTGCTTCCTCTGACTACCGGTCTCTTACCATTTGCGACCTTTGGTGAATGGAGAGATCATTTCTCTATTGTTATGTATGAGTTTCTTGGTGATTTCGGGCTTTGATGTTTGAGGGGAATCTCTCTTTGTATTTTTTTATTTATTGTTAACATTTGCATTTGAAACTTTTTATTTTATTTTATTTTTTAATACTCATTTATTATTCTATTACAATTGATGAGAACTGTTACATTACGATTCTACCATGGACAATTCTACCGTGGACAATTTTACCGTCTTATGAACATCCAACAGTTCTAACTACACCACGTTGAAAATCTCTTGTTAGCTTGTCTTCATTATATGTGCATAAATAATAATAAATCGCACTCTCTGGGATTCGAACCTCGTAACTCTCGGTGAATCTTTGATCAACCTTTGAAACTTTAACTTGGTTTTTTTTTTTGCTTCTTTTTTTCTGTGGGAACACTCTGACATCGCTGTTACAGAGTTTATTATTTTTAGTCAAGGAAACTTGCTAAAAAAAATGGTTTCTGCGCTAAGATGAGACGGACCATGTATCCCACCCTCGTCATGGCCCCTCCATAGCCGACAAAATTTACACTTGAGAATTTATTTGAATTTGTAGAATTCCTAAGCTTTTGAATAGATTTGAAAACAAACCAAACGATTCTTCAAACAGAGATCCAAGACTTGAAAACGTTCCTCCTAAGTACAATGCGCCATTGGTCCATTAATATCTTAGGAGGCTTAACAGAGAATATGGTAGCTCAGAAATTCAACTTGGTCAGACTAATGTAATGGGTTTTGTGACTGCTCCAGTTGGTACAGCCTTACAAATCGTTTGAGCCAGGTCGTACAGGCGAATATGCAGTGGAGCTGGGCTGTATTGTAGAAGGATAATCTGTAATTGATGCTGCAAAAACAATTCTGGTTGGAGTAATGGTAATTTGGTTGCAGAGAAAGTCGTGCGGTAGATACAGACGACGGTCTTTGTCCGGTGGCATTGATCTTCACATTTTAGACGATGGATGGTAGGTTTTACTGGCCACACTTGTCCTCCCCTTGAATCTTCCGGTTTGAAGATGATCTCTTATGTGCATTTTTATAACTCACTCTTGTTGTTGTAGTGAAGGAGGGATATAACAAATCCTTCTTAGATCATGAAAAAGCTACAGAGACAGCGAGGAACAAGAAGCTGCTGCTACTTGTCCTTCTCCTTCCAATTTCAAAAAGCCGTCCCTCCAATTTTGGTAACTAAAAAAACCACGATCTCTCCAACTGAAACTTGTTCTGTTTTATAATCTAGAAATATCTACAAGATGCCATACTTGAGGCAAAAGAGCTACGCTGTGGAATTAAACGTCTTAAAAACTGAAACTAGAGTTTCTAGATGTGGCTTTTTGCCTTCTCTTTACAGATTAGAACTAGACATGTTTTTTTGGAGTTTGTCCAAGAATCAAGACAGCAGAAAAACAAGCTAAGATGACAAGTCATTGGTGGATTAGAATGGGTCATATTACCATATGTCAAATGATTCTTCGTGTGTTGCAACCTTGTCCATATTCATTCGGTCTTCTTGAGTTTTGCTGGCCTCCTTCTCCTCCTACCGTTGGAACAGACATGTAACATGTAATTGATCAGTTTCAGGATTAGACAAAGTACACACACACACAGTTGCTTCATCTTCTATAGTGTCCATGTGTAAGACCAAAATCATGACACATATAAGACTTTTCTTTCCAAAATCTGTTGAAGTTTTTCATTGTTGTTCATGAAATATCAACTTGAAAAGGTCACTCTAATCACACAATTTCACCCACACATGAAAGAATAGCTTCTAGTTCCTCTACAAACATAGCAGTACGTAGTAACCTATGTGAACCTAAGCCAATACCAACAAAGTAAGCCAATTCCAAACAACCAAAAAGAAGAATCACCGGAGGATTTGGAACGGAAAGGAAGAGAGATACGTTGGTGTACGCGAAGGCATCGCCGGATTGAAGTCGAGAAGCCTCACCGCCTTAATCTTCATGGAAACAACCTTGGCGGCGATTCTATCTGGCGATATCATAACGGAAGCTGGAGACGAGTAGGTAACTCCGATCTTCATGGCGGAGATGTTCGTCGCCATAGCTATGGCGGTTAACGAGATAAGGAGGAGGAGCAGATAATACGAGATAGACTTCATCGCTATAGCTAGAAGACCAAGTGCGAGATTGGGCGGGATAAATTTGTTATAGTGAATGTGATTCTCTGTGCTACAGTGTATATTTGATACAGTAGTCTAGTAATCATAACATAACCAATCAGAAACAGAATTTTTTTTTTTTTTTTAAAGTTTAACAATCAGAAACAGAATTAAATAATGTATGCTACAAAAGAGTTTTCAAAATCATATATGTAAGAATAAATACAGAGAATAGAAAAGCATGAACAACATAATGATAAAACAAAGCATAGAGACAGTGTAAGAATTTTTAGAGTTAACGACCAAATTCGTTGCTTGAGAACGTTATTGAAGCTCTACTTGAGTTAACCGAGGGAGAAGAAGAAGAAGACGAGGTGTAATACGTAGCAACAGGCCTCTTCAATGGAAGATTATCAGGCAATGGTGACTCAAAGCTCAGCACTTGGATCGCTTGTTTTATCCAAGGTCTTGAGTTTTTATCAGGATGACCACACCATAACCCCAAAAGCAGAAGACGTTCAGCTTCTTCCCTATTGAAATCCTCACCCAGTTTCTCATCTACACCTGAAATCAACGCTTCTTCTTGCTTTCCATAAAGTTCCCACACTTTCTCCACAAGACTCTTCTCATCACTCTCTGTATCACTGTTTTCTTCTTCTTCTTCTTCTTCTTCTTCTTCTTCTTCTTCTTCTGTTGTTCGCTCCAACGATTTTCTCCCCGTCACAATCTCTAGTAAAACAATTCCAAAGCTATATATATCAGATTCTTTACTTGCACTTCCTGTCATCACGTATTCAGGTGCCATGTATCCAAAAGTTCCAGCCAATCCTGTTTTATGGGAATCAAGCTTATGACTCATAACCCGAGCCAGCCCGAAATCACCAAGCTTTACATTGAAATCTCTGTCAAGCATTATATTGCTTGCCTTGATGTCTCTGTGTAGTACACATTGATCCCATTCTTCATGAAGATAAAGCAGAGCAGAGGCTAGACCATGAGCTATCTTGTACCTTATGTCCCACGAGAGTATTTGTGGTCTTTTACCAAAGAGGTGAGAGTTCAAGCTACCATTTGGCATTAACTCGTATATCAGCAAAAACTTATTTTCTTCATTACACCAACCGATAAGTTGCACGAGGTTTCGGTGTCTTAATTTGCTGATGACCTTAACTTCGTTTACAAACTCTTTCTTTCCTTGCCTAGAACCACCCGATAGTTTCTTCACCGCAACCATCATATTGATTTCTTTCAAATTCCCACTGTAAACCGCTCCAAACCCTCCTTCACCCAGCTTCCTTTGGTGTGAGAATCCCTTGGTTGCTGACACGAGATCCTTATAAGAAAACTTTCTTGGTCCTGTTTCCCTTTCGAGGGCTTCGTTTATCGATATCATATTTGTCATCATCTCTCTTGCTTTCCTCTTTCTTTGCTTCCGCGACCAAACCACCGCGGTTGTGCTCACCAAAAAGGCCAGGAAGACAATCCCGGAAACCGAAATGCCAACTACCAGTCCTATCCTGCTATTGGCTTTCTCGCTTTCCAGACTTGAACTGAGCTCCCATGATAAAAGTCTATGTTCCTCTGTGTTTGCTCCAGCAGCGGCTATAAACCCGAGCATAACTTCTGATGGTAGAACCTTTGCGAGGTCGATAATGTAAGAAAGGCTTGAATTCTCCTTTGGATCAGCAGAGAGTTCATAAGCCCAAGTCACACTTAAGTTGTTAGCAGCAGAATCATATGAGATCCGCGCATGACCAATATCTTGGCTGTGCGAGCTTGCGTTCCAAGAGGTGTAGTTGGAAGAAACAAGCGAGTTATTATTGATCCCGACATGAGATTCAACATTCCTAGGATCCCAGTCTGGGTCGTTGAATGTATCAAATTCGACATGAACGAGCGGAAACGAAGATTTGTATATATTCTCTCGAGTGAAGAGACCCAAGAAACCAGCAACAGAGTACGCAGGGAGTTGAGCTCCCATAGGAGCAAGAAAGAAACAAATCCCATGACCATCTGCTGAAAGATTACGGGCATCGATTTTGAAGGAGAAACTGGTGTTAAAATCGGAAGCCTTACCAGTTCTAGGACTCCATAGAGGCACCTTCTTAGAATAAGTAATCCAACCAACCTGAGATGTACGTGCAGCGTTGTTGAAGTTCACCGTTCCATCTTCATCGGGCGTTGCATCCTCGTGGTAAATTATGTTCCCGGGATCACCTGGTCGAAAACTAGTAAAGTTGAAGTAAACTGAATCAACAACAAAAGGGAGAAGGAGGAAAAGGGAAAGGAACAAGATTGAACTAGCCATCGAGAAGGAAGAAGAGAAAGAAGATGGCCTAAGATCATCAAGTAACAGAGAAGACGAAAAATCCAATCAAGAACTAAAGAGCGGTCAAGAAAAACTTAAAGAGCGGTCAAGAAAAGAAGGCCTAACTACTTGAGGGTCCATCCAACACATCACTTTCTTACTTTTCTTTCTAATCAAACCAACGCTATAGAAAAATATCTTCAAACAGTTTGACTTTGATGTTAAGAATCAACAAATGCTAACCAAAACGATCAAATAAGTTTAATTCAAAGACGGACGGCGCCAACATTTAAACATATAAATCACTTTTTAAACAATGTCCCTAATTAATAATATTCAGATTACCTTTGCCTTCAAATCATCATGCCGCCTTATCATGATCATGCTCCAATCAATCAGCTGAGGTATATCCACTGGTATCACGAACAGGTTAAAGAACACTTGGTGGGCATACTCTTAAAACTAACCTTCAATCCCCAACCATTGGCTTCTCATGAATCTTTTTAAACAATTCATTGATTTAGGAAAATGTATAAAATTGTTTGTTGAAGATAAAGACGATGAATCTTGCCCAGAGTATTATATTTCCAATGTAAACAATTCTCCTCGAATACATTAAAAATCGTTAATAACAACACACGAAAAAAGGGTTTTGTGAAATTCACGAGGAGAATAAAAACCTGATCATGTTATTATAAAAATGATCAAACAGAGTTTGATTTGCAAAAAAATGTCATGCCACAAAACACAAATATGTATAAAAACAAAATAACATTACTATCGGGCTTATACGTAATAAACAAAATACAAGATTGGTGGGTACACATGTAATGAACAAAACTATCGGGTATATATCTAATTAATGAAATTATCAGATACATATATGTAATTCACTGAACCTGGAGGGTACAAAACGAAAATTTGATATTAAAATTGACAAAAGATCAGTGATCTCGAAGATCTCTAAAAGTCCTACGATCGTCATCGCGCAAATAAAAACCATCGTCGAAGTTCTGCGAATAACTGACAACATCGTAGTGAAACTTAATTAACGTCTTCGGTTTCGTGTTCTCGAATCCGCAACGTGTAACCAATAATAATCTTCTTAGCAAATTCCTTAATCTCGGACTTGATCTTGTCTTCTTGCTGTGGTTACTGATTCGAGCGTACTCTGTTTCTCTGTGGATCAACGAGAGACAAGAAGACGGAGAACTCAAGAATCCACCGGCGAAGTACGATGGTTTCCGGTGGTTGGCGAGAGCGAGATCTCTCTCCATTTCTTGAAGGAAAAAAAAGAAAAGAGAGTTTATTTTTAACGAACGAGTGGAAATTTGGGTTTTATAATTGATGAAAGAGTGAGAGAGCTAATGACCAAAAAAAAAGGAAGAAAATAATGTAGATTTTGGATGGTTATGTTTTAGCGGTCCAATCATAATTTCTCGTTTTATGGATTCATTGTGTTGAAACTTACTAATTAGTATTCGTTGGTCAACAGTTTCTATTGTAATATCTGTCTTCATTTGGTAGTAAAATGGTACATACAATTTATATTCCGATTGGTAAAATCCATTGGCAAATCCTTAATTAGAATAACATGGTTAGTTCTAATTTTTTAATCAGATATACAATCTTCATTTGGTAGTAATTGTGATTTTTATCATTTGACAGTGTTGTTGGTAAAAGCTCGGATCTTCCTTGTCGTATTTGGGGCACAACACAGCTAGTAGCTACATCGATTTTCACTATCTTGAACGTGTCTTGTCGGTTTTTTTGGATCCTCTCGTCGAACAAGTAACAAGTTATTACGATGTGTATCGTCATTTGTGAACTTTGTGGGCCACATTATAACCTTACATTCTACGGAGGAGCCCAAAAAAAAAAAAAAAAAAAGTGAAAACGCTAGAAGGAGGGGTCGAACCTCCGACCTTGTGGTTAACAGCCACACGCTCTAACCAACTGAACTATTCCAGCTTTTGCTTAAATTAAATAAAAGAAGTATATATATTAGTAGTTTGAAATTGCTACAAGCTATGCAAATTTTTTTTGTAGAGCTTTTATGAGTAAACATATAAACCCAAGTTGTAAAAAAAAAACGGAAATGACAAAATTACCTTTGTCACATCAATAGCATCGACTTGAAACCTCACATAATCGGATGTATACACAAAAATCGAAAATCTCAGGAAATAAGAAAAAGGCCGAAAAAACAAAAAAAAAATGAAGAGAATAACAATAATCGCAACGCTTGTTATAGCCAACACTCTAATGGCGAATACAACGTCTCGAGCCTCTCTCAATCTTCTTGGCCGTTCACCAAACGCTAAATTTTTATCTTCTTCTCAATTTCGTCCCTCAACTTTTGCTAAATCATATCCTTGCCCCATCTGGTCTTCCTCTTTCTCCTTCTGTCTCCCTCCTAGATCCACTTCCACTTCTCTTCCCTTCCGCCGCTTCTCCTCCTCCTCGATGTCCTCCGCCGCTTCTTCCGTCGTGGACTCTGTTGTCTCCGACGACAGTAATCCTCTCTTGCAGGGTTTCGATTTCCCTCCGTTTGATTCCGTTGATGCCAAACATGTTCGTCCCGGGATTCGTGCTCTACTGCAGCATCTCGTATGTTCTCTTCTTTGCGGAGATTATGATTGGATTTATTATATTATAGACATTTGAGTTTGATTGGATTTTTTTAGGAAGCTGAATTGGAGGGGCTAGAGAAATCTGTGGAGCCATCATGGCCTAAATTGGTGGAACCATTAGAGAAAATCGTTGATCGGTTAACTGTTGTTTGGGGAATGATCAATCACCTTAAGGCTGTCAAGGACACACCTGAGCTTCGTGCTGCCATTGAAGACGTTCAGCCAGAGAAGGTGAAGTTTCAGCTCAGGTTGGGGCAAAGCAAGCCTATATACAATGCCTTTAAAGCTATTCGAGAATCTCCTGACTGGCCATCGCTCAGTGAAGCTCGTCAACGCTTAGTAGAAGGCTAGTATATCTAAATCGATCAATGGAAGAAACATTCTCTTTGCAAATTTATACATGTGCTGACTGTTGTTTCAGCACTATTTCAGCACAAATTAAGGAGGCGGTTCTCATAGGTATTGCTCTTGACGAAGAAAAGAGACAAGAGTTTAACAAAATTGAACAGGTTTGTCTTAAGCCATTCACAAATTAAATGTCAGCTTGTTTGGTCACTGGTTCGGGGTCTGTCACAGCTTTGTTTTCCCAACAACTGTCATCTCTCAATACTAATATGCTTACTCGCTATTGATTGAAGGAACTCGAAAAACTTTCGCATAAGTTTTCTGAGAATGTTTTGGATGCTACAAAGAAGTTTGAAAAGTTGATAACAGAGAAGCAAGAGATCGAAGGATTGCCTCCAAGTGCTCTCGGGCTATTCGCACAAGCTGCTGTGTCCAAGGTATCAATATTATTTACTAGAAGATATGCAAATTTCCATGTTTCTTTTCTTTTGGGGTTTGTCATTTTTTCCCTCTTGATAATGTGACACAAGGGCCATGAAAATGCAACTGCTGAGAATGGACCGTGGATTATTACACTGGATGCTCCTAGTTATCTTCCTGTCATGCAACATGCCAAAAACCGTGCTCTGCGTGAGGAACTCTACCGTGCTTATCTATCTCGTGCCTCTTCTGGTGATTTGGATAATACAGCAACTATTGACCAAATCTTGAAGCTTCGATTGCAAAAAGCTAAGCTTCTTGGCTACAACAATTACGCTGAGGTAGAGTTATCAACCTAAGTAAAAACCGTCCCTTTTTCTTTCTAATTGGCTTAATGTGGCTCTCTATTATTCTAGGTAAGCATGGCTATGAAAATGGCCACTGTTGAGAAAGCAGCAGAGCTTTTAGAGAAGCTTCGTAGTGCTTCCTGGAATCCAGCTATTCAAGGTAACATGTTGGCAACTGTTGTAACAGTCAGTTATAGCATGAGATTCCATAAGACAGAACTTTGATTTTCCTGGTTTGTTATGAATTAGACATGGAAGATCTCAAGAGTTTCGCAAAGAGCCAAGGTGCTGAAGAATCTAATAGCTTGACTCACTGGGACACCACTTTCTGGAGTGAGAGGCTTCGTGAATCCAAATACGATATTAATGAGGTTCTTTGTCCTCCTCGAACCTGTGATATTGCGGCATTGTTTTGAAAATCTTGATTCTTATCTGTCGTTTTGGTCTTTTTAGGAAGAACTACGTCCATACTTCTCCCTGCCAAAGGTTATGGATGGACTTTTCAGTCTAGCTAAGACATTATTTGGAATCGATATTGAACCAGCAGATGGTGTGGCTCCGGTAAAATCTGGAATATTATCTGTTGCGTTGGCATGTGATACACTTGTTAAAGCGTGTTAATTGACATTTATTATTAATTTGAAGGTCTGGAACAGCGATGTTCGGTTCTACCGCGTCAAAGATTCTTCTGGAAACCCAATTGCTTACTTTTACTTTGATCCATACTCTCGCCCTTCAGAGAAAAGAGGTGGCGCTTGGATGGATGAAGTTGTTTCCCGTAGCCGAGTCATGGCTCAGAAAGGTACTTCTGTTAGGCTGCCTGTTGCGCACATGGTCTGCAACCAAACTCCTCCAGTAGGTGACAAGCCAAGCCTTATGACATTCCGTGAGGTAAATGAACAATTATAGATTTTTTACATCCTTTATAATACCTGCTTTAAATCTTAGCCTGGCATAAAATCTTGAATTTTTTTTTACTGGCTGACTACAATATGACGCTAATATACAGGTAGAGACTGTGTTTCATGAATTTGGACATGCTCTTCAGCATATGCTTACCAAGCAGGATGAGGGGCTAGTGGCTGGTATTAGAAATATTGAGTGGGACGCGGTTGAATTACCATCACAGTTCATGGAGAATTGGTGCTACCACAGGTACTTACAAGTTCATAATTAGACAGGAATGTTACCCTCTTTGTAACGCTTTTTCAGTGAAGAAATTTTAAGTAGAATTATGTTAAGGAGCGTTATGAATCTGAATTGCTGGTTTCAGGGACACTTTAATGAGCATTGCTAAGCATTATCAAACAGGAGAAACACTCCCAGAGGAAGTATACAAAAAACTCCTAGCTGCAAGAACATTCCGTGCAGGGTCGTTTAGTCTTCGCCAGGTGAGTGCAACACAACAAACTGGTTATTGTATTATATATTAAGTGACAATTTTCACTTTCGTAATGGATCCATGGAATCAAGACATTTCAGTGGTGGTATTTAACGATGGTTTCATATTTTTTTGTTCAGTTGAAATTTGCCACTGTTGATCTAGAGCTGCACACAACATATATACCAGGTGGACCAGAGTCTATTTACGATGTAGATCAAAGGGTATCAGTAAAAACTCAAGTGATTCCTCCACTACCCGAGGATAGATTCCTCTGTAGCTTCAGTCACATTTTTTCAGGTATCAATCTCTAAAACCCTCAGATAGATATATTGGTCAAATCATTCATTCGCTTGTTCATGAATTCCCAGGTGGATACGCAGCTGGATATTATAGTTACAAGGTATATTTTGAATTTCTTTCGACGCTACTCTGTAGTGAATTCTCTAACCCAAATACAGTATCTAAAAACGCTGGATGTGAAAAAATTGCAGTGGGCAGAAGTTTTGTCTGCAGATGCATTTTCAGCTTTTGAAGACGCTGGACTGGACGACATTAAGGTATTTGATTATAATATGCTAAAACATTTAATTTAGAGAGACACAAAAAGTTGAGAAACGAGAGATTACATGAAACTCCTTTGCTGCAAACAGGCTGTTAAAGAAACAGGACAGAGATTCAGAAACACAGTACTAGCACTTGGAGGAGGAAAAGCCCCTCTAAAGGTATTTTAGTTTGTTTTCATATGATAGCTTCAATGGCCATTCTTCTTATTGATTCAAAATTATGTTCAGGTGTTTGTTGAGTTTAGAGGACGCGAGCCTTCACCAGAGCCTCTTCTCAGACACAATGGACTCTTGTTGGCTGCTTCTACTTGAACCTTGAATTTGTAGTATGTGACATTTTTTAAAAGATGTAAGATCAACTTTTTTCAACAAATAAGATTTTTAATTTTCCAACCATTTACATCACTCAACTACTACATTGCATTGATTCTTTCTTCTCTTCTATCACCATTTTTTCTACCACAACCAGACTCTTTAGCAACTAAGAACAAAGCAAAAAATTAAGTCATAGAAGCCCCCCAAAAAGACGCTCGTCTTCTCCAACATTTTCCCCACTCCATTCTCACCTTCTCTGTTCATCATCTCACAAATACACTAAAACAACTCCTAAATCTAAAAGGTGAATTAAATAACGAGCTCCTCTTTGCTTAACCTAGCATTTCTCTCCATCTACCCATAACATGTTTTTTTTTCTCTAACTAATAACACTGCTTCCTAAGGTTTCCTTCAAAAGAAAAGACAAATCCTTCTCTCTCTCTCTCTCTCTGTTTTTACCCTTCCTCCCTCTACACCCACGATTCCACCTCTCTGGCCAAGTCTTGTGGATATAAACGCTTCTTAGTACTTGAAGACAGAATAATTGGCTATATCCCCAAAAGATTCTATCATTGAGCATCTTTTGCTTCCACAAACGGCGATTGAACACTATCTGCATCAGAATCACTACCTGATGAACTCCCACCTGACCCTGAATCTGCATATAAGCATCAAAACCATACAACGTTGTTAGAGATGACATAAGAGAATGGTCACGTTGCTTGGCCATACCAAGGAGAGATTTTGGAACAGGATTCAAGAAACATACCACTAGACGAGGAACCGCTACTAGAACTAGAGCTGCCTGATGAAATAGACCCACTACTAGCAGCAGCTGCTACTGCAGTACCATCTCTTTCGATCTCCACAGATGGGTAATCTTCGATTGGTATGTCTTCTCCAATGTCTACATCCTCTTCCCCTGCATCCCCTTTCCTTGTTCTCTTCTCCGCACTACCCACTTCTGCCACCGAAGTCTGAGAGAGACAGAGCCGTAAAAAACAACAATTTACGTACTGACACAAGAGAAACAATGGCGGCTTCGATAGGATGCAGCGTTAATTTGCTTACCATGTTTCTAGGTGGAGTTGACACATTCCGGATAAACCCTTGGCGCTTGATTTTGCTAGCCATCTTCTTGTAATTTGTCACGAAACGATCAAGCTCCCATAGAGTCTCATTGTCTACAGCTTCAATATCTAGCTCAATTTCGTCACCATCTTGTGCTAAATGTCCGTTTCTCTTCCTGAGAATCTGAACCAACTGTCCAAGCTTCTCAGGAGGCAAGTCTTGTAGATTCATACCAAGCTTTGACTTCTCCTCCATTGTCATCAGTCTTTTGTTTGGATCCTTAGCCTTAGGCTTCGGCAACTTCCCTTTCCTCCCTTTGGTCACTTCAGTCACATCAGGAGGGGCTTCAACTTCACTAACCGGCTGCGGAAGAGGCGGTTGAGGCTGAACCACCGGAGGAGGAGGAGAAGGAGAGGGCGAAGGAGTTTGCACACGCGGCGGCTCGACTAATTGAGGAGGCAATGTAGGTTGTGGCGGCTTCACTGAATCTAACTTCTTCGCTATAGAGATTTGTTCGGTTCCTCTCCTAACATTTGCAGCCATTGGGGTCTGATTCCACTGCCTTTGCTTGAACTCAGATTCAGGACGAGATGATGAACCAGTGAGTTTTAGCTGCTGAGCCTCGAATTTCTTGAATGCAGGATTGAACATAACGTCGAATTGATCCAGAAGCTTCTCAGCCATAAAATACACATCTTGTCCCTTTGGGTTATACGCCATTGCATTCCTGAATGTCAATCTGACATCGGTTGCAAAATCAAGCGGCGAAACGTAAAATCTCTTTTCCAAATTCAACTTAACCGTACCCAGATCCATGGGTTTCTTCACGATCAGATGGTAATCATGAAGCCCTAAACCTACCACATCAACAGGCGTGTTGAACACCCACGCCCATTTGTGCTTCATCAGCTTAGCCAAGATCTGACTGCAAGTAATCAACATACCGGCCAACAGGTTGTCCGACTCCGGATCCGATGCCGCCGGCCGCTTCAGGTGAGACCCTTCCGTAGAAAATGGATTGCATCGCTTCAGACCTGACCCGTTTTTCTTGGGTTTCTTCTTCTTCTTCAGTCCAAGGTCATTCGTTTCGCCGGCAAAGCTATTTGTCGGAGCTGAGCGAACGGCGGCAACCTCAGGTGTAGTGTAAACTTGCTGCGTCTGGAACGTCCCTGAGTCGATCCGTTCTCTGAGGATCCGAATCTGCTCGAGTTCCGAGGTCAAGCGCTTCTTCAGCTCCCTGAGCTGACTCGAGGTGTACCCAGCGACATTAAAAGTAGCGTAAGCTCCAAAATCCGACGAATCATCGAACAGCTTGCTCGAATTGCTCCTGTGAATGGAATCGAAATTAGGGCTAGGGTTAGGGTTGAAGGGAGAAGGAAAAGGATTATTGGTGTTTTCGGCGACGGATTGGTTTGTAAATTTCCTCATAAAAACGGCGCCGCATTGTCCCTGGAACGACGGTTCGTTTAAAGTAGCCAAAACAGCCGGTGGCATACGAATCGCGAAGGTCGCAAGGTCATTTCGGGGTTTTCGCTCTTATGGAGTCCCCAGCTTCTTGAAAACTTTTACCACAAAAAAAGGGCGGGAAATCACATCACCGGCGAAAATCCCGGCGATCGGGAAAATAAAAATTTCAGAGCTCGAAGGTGAAAAAAAGAAGAAGAGGAGGATAAAAGGATGAGCGGAATGAGGAAGATGATGGGAGGCACCATGTCTTATTAAAGGCCATTAGAATCTGACCGACAAAACGCTTCGTATAAATCGAACCGTTAAATTTGGATCTGACGGTTAAGATCCGCTGGATGAGGCAGCCCGATCTAGCTGCCCGGGAAATATGACACGGATGGCTGAGATCACGTAATTAGGCACGTGGCGAGGTTTGAGCCGTTTGTTCATGAGGCGTCGTGTGTTTTCTTTTTCCTATGAAGGTGGTTTTTAAATGATTTCCATTTTTATTTCTTTGTTTTTGTTTTTGTTTTTGCATTTGCAGACTCTCTCTCTGATTGGTCGTTTTTTCATTGCCAGGTCAGCGGTCGCCACGTGTAGACAGCTATAGGATCTCCTTCATATGTATGATGAAATGAATACTTTTTAACGCTTGTTTACCCCCTTAAACCTTGATTTTTATTCTAAACATTACACATAATTCTAACTGATATATGCATGCATACAAAATTAATTAACTGAAACTTACAAAATACAAAAAAAAATTGCGATAAGAAGTCCCAACACAATACTTTCGACCAGAACTATACACAGCGAACGAATTTAGGGCAACACCAATTCGTTAGAAAATGACGAAAATACCCTCATTGTTTATGAACCCAATGGGCTTTCCCTTTCAGATCTCTGCTATAAGTTGGAAAATCGATATCTAATCAATTCGAGGAAAAATTACCAGGAAAAGCATCGTAATGTATGGAGCACAACTTACCCAGAATATTGACCTCATCACTCACTTTTATTTAACCCTTTTCATCACAAAAATAAAAGCTAATTTGAAATTTCCCAGAAATCGGAAAGAAACAAAGTTTCTCAGTAACCTAACATGAGATAACAAAAGAAAAGAAACGAGAGAGAGAGAGAGAGAGAAGTTGGGCAAGAGTAATAAAACACCATTATTGAATGAATGAGTGCATTTTTGTCTATATACTTTAAAAACCATATAGGGTCAAATCTGGATCGTTGGATTCTGTTTTATATAAAACCTTTTCTCGAAGCCCATTTTGAGCTTTGACTCTTCATGCCGTGGGCCAAATTCTTCTAACCAACATTTTTATTGAATAACTTTTTTTTTTCTTGTTCTGATGCATTTCCATTTACTAAAAATTCCTTTTTACTACACATGTTGTTATACAAAATTCAGTATACTATTTTCGAATTTATTTATCACTTTGAAAACAAAAATTTAACGTTACAAAAACAATATAAGTAAAAAACATATCGCAGGGAAAAAAGGGTCATATCCGTATTAATTAAATGTGGATGTAAAGGGTAGCGTCTAAGCCCATCAACCCAAGTGGGGACCATTTGCAGAAACTGTGGGACCTATGACAGCTAAGCATTCACTACGAGATCTTTTATCAATTACCACGCGCTTTATTAAAGTGCGTGCGCTCACACTCTCATCTGACGTGGATTTATTTCTTTTTCTTTTTCTCCTCGTTAAATATTTTAAGGAAATAATAATCCTCAAACGTTTCATAAAGTTCGAATTTGGTTTATGAATCGAAAGCTTTCCCATTACAACGTGTTTTCCTTACAAGAAACACAACTACTCGACGTTTCTCATGTGTCTTCATGGTTATTGGTTTACGAAATTAAACGGTAATATACAGATAAAATTCGAACTATGTTGAACTTTAAGCCAACAAGCGGATAAGATCCTTTGAACTAACCGGCCAAATCAAATAATGAACCGGTTGGTTTGCTGATGTTGTTAATTAACCGTTACATGACCGTCGCTTCCAAGCCTTCCATATCCGAATAGTTATAAACGAATAGGCTTTTCGTGTAGCCCAATAACTTTACTTTTATAACTAACTTTTAGAGGCCCAAAATATGGAATCAAATAGCTGCTGCTCTCTCCCACTAGAGACTATTTTTAGTGTGTCTATTTTTAAATATTTCAACGATGATTAGCATAGATGTTATATTAAACCAATTATTTTAAAGAAATTGAATTTAAACCAATTATTTGAAAGAACTTGAATTTTAATGAGCTTTTAAATAATTTCTGATGAATTAGAGAAATTGTTATGATCTATACTATTAAAACAAAAACATTTTTTTGTTGTCAAACATGTTTCATTAAATGTATTTATGTTATCTATCTATAATATTAAATAGGTTATCAAACATGTCAATTAAAAGCAATTAAGTGATAAAAAAAATAATCTATAAAAAACATTATCTCGTCCGTCCATACGGATTTATAATCTAGTTATTAAAATTTCATACAATCTCTCTTAAAACCAAAATATTTGAATCTTTATATTTTTAACTAAATTACTTTGAAATCACTAAGAATTTCTTAAAATTTTATGCTGTAAATTGAAAATATTTATAATAACAGTGAATTTGAATGTATATCTTCAAATCATTGATTAGATAACATTAAAATAAAAAAATTATGTTTAAATAACATATGATTTGTTATTTTAATACAAATCATTCCAAAATTCGATAATGAATACATCCCATAAATAACATTAACAATTTTTTAGTTTAGACTATTATATATAATGACTTTAGGAATAAGATATTAATGTGCAAGCTGGCATTACAGATGTAAAAAATTAGAAGGTACGAGCTAAATGTTAATTTGATTTGTCGAATAAAATGAATAGTTTTGGGCATGTGAATGTGAGATGAGATGTGACCTTGCTGATGATACGTACAAAACCTGTGGCGAAAAACAAAACAAAATTAGATTAACAATATATCCAACATTAGACATAATTAACTGAATCTGGCTCGTGTTCTCATAAAGCTCTCTTCCTATGTTGTAATAATTGAATTGGCCCCACTTTTTTTCTCTGTTCGTTCCATTGCTTTTATTTTAAAAGTCGTTCCTAAGGAAATGTACAATATGAATCGTGTCGAACTTGATTTTTGATGTCTCGGAAACAAAATAAAATTTCAGAAGTTTTTTTGTAACAGATTATAGTTCTCGAATACGCGACTCTACATTATGATTAAGCAGATCTAGAGATGAACTATATTAGCAGTAGATAGCTTTGGTGGGTTTTAAATGTGGATTAAATCCACAAATATCCACGTTTAGAGAGCATATAACTGGTCTAAAGACTCTAAACAATGTATAAAAAGTTTGACCCAAAAAAATAAGCAACTTACAAAAAAAAAACACTCGAGGATTTTTGTAATTATAATTTATAGTTGTAATAATGTTTATAGATCATGTTATTTCATTAATATTAAGGTATAGCATATATAGTATACTATTATTATTTTATAAATGTTTAAACCATTTTAAAATTGACCTACATTTCAACTAAGTATTTAGGCACTAAATCGATTATTGCCTAGAGTGAGTTAGTCCAACCGACAAAGTCTTCTCACGAGTTTTCAACTGGACCGAAATCCAGTGCCAGCTTCCATACACGTTTGTGACCTTGTTTCGAGTATTTGTGTCACGAGAGAATCGAATTCGGGTGAGAGTGTACCCTTTACCTAATTGTCCTCCTCCGAACGACCACTCGACCACGCCCGTGTGGGCAATTATAATTTATAGTTGTAATAACGTTTATAGATCATGTTATTTCATTAATATTTCGGTATAGCATATATAGTATACTATTTTATTTTACCAATGTTTAAAAATCGAAGTAAATTTCAACTAAGTATTTAGGCACTACATGTTGGATCGTCTAAAATTACTTACTTGACAATTAAAATTTCCTTGAATATTGATTTTCAATGATTAAATTTATTTTTCGTAGTTCTTATCATATCATATTCCTAAGAACAATACAAATTATAGGCTTCCAAAATATGACAATCATGCGCTAGTTGTCTGGAGCTGCAAGTAACAACTTTTGATATAAAAAACCAACAATTGTATCAGTAGGTCGAAACCAAAAAAAATCATTCACTTCCTGATATACCTATTCATACATTTTAATATTTATCTGATAGTTTTTTTTTAAAGTATATTTATCTGATAGTTGAATAAATTTAGAGTTTGATCCATCATCTAATAAAATCATCAAGATTTATATCAAAATTTATATGCCGATAACTATAACAGTCAGCCGCAATTTGATATTCACATCTTTGGCGTATTATTTACTAAGTTGTGACTCGTAAATTCAGAATACAAGGAAATGATATTTCTTTTGTTTTTACAAAGACGGAAATGATATTTTGCCCTTCTATTCACGCAAAGTGCAAAATTGAAAACTATACAAAATTTTCCGAAATAAAATTTAGTCGCACAAATAAAATTTATATCATGACATCAGTAGAGAGGACACGAGATAAAACCGGGGGACCCGAGATCGTGTGTATGTGTGAGTCTATGCTAAAATCTAAAGATATGAGATGCAACAGTACTATTATGTTTTCTCAAATAAAAATTCGATTTTTAAAATCAAAGATATGTGTGTATGGACCTTAAAAGTCGTTAATTAAATGCCATAACACATAGCATGATTGGAAAAAGCACGTTGATGAATAAAAATGTGATGAGTGTGACATGCTGACTATACGTGAGCTCTTACTTTAACGCGCTGACTGTAGCCTTGGACATGGGATACACTAAGATCTGTTTAAGGTCTGATGCTCAGGACCCTCGTCCGAGCTCTAAATTTTCAAGAACAGATCAAAGAGTTCCACGGACTCTTTCTCGACATCTATTCTCTTTTATCTCAGTTTTTTTTTTCCGTTGTTTCTATTATGCATCTAGCTAATGGTTCGGCTGATGCTTTGGCAAAACGAACTCTTTGTGTTTCCTCTGTCTCTATCTAATCTTTGTAACCTCAAACTTTTTTTAATGAAGTTGTTGATAAAAAAAAAAGGTATATGGAACGAAGAATATGACGTTGCCATTTAACTTCTTATTCATACGCAGTCTCGTTACCATATCTACAGTATATAAAATGATTTTAGTCTCTTTTTTCTTTATTTCTTTAAACGGTTATATTAGTGATTGTGTAATATACAGGTTTTAGTATGGGTGGGCAAAATTCCAATCTTGCTACTGTACATTATGTTCCTTCTCCTCCAAATCATGTTTTTATAAAATCACATCCTATAAGACAACACACTCTCTTTATAGACCAAATCCGGTTTAAACACACAAGCAAAATAAAATCATGGCTCGGATTTACCGGACCAAATTTTGGAGAACAAATTTAGCAAAGAGACATGTGAAAATGGCATATTTTTTCTTAATTCTGCGCATAATCTCCAAAAACGTTAGTTCGGTGAAATTATCTTGTCATGCGTGATAAAACTATATTATTTTTTTTTGTTTTGTTCAAACCCTTGATTTTATTAACTTTAAACTTCCAAATTACACTAAATAGAGGGAATTATCCATCCTCTATAACTATTAAAAACCATAAAAACCAAAGAAAGTAAAACAGATAAATCTTCATAGAAGATCAACAGCGAATTTGAGTCAAAACTCGAATGCATCGATAGAAGTGACTGCGAATTTGAGCCAACATTATATTATTAATATATGATATTAATACTAGAATATCGAAAGTACTAAAAGCCATATAAATTTAGACAAACAGATACATTTTATATATTTTTATTATGTTTATCTAGTTTGATAAGAAAACAAATTAATTTCTTAGTCTTAGTCCTAATACCAAACTAATTTCGGAGTCAATATAAAATCGGGTTTAGTTTACCATTTAAAATATTTGTTACAGTCGATATATATAATAAAATATTTTTAATTTATTCGTATTATTATATTTTATGTAAACTATAATAATAATAATAATAATAAAAACATAAGCTAGATAGTCATTGTAAAAGTGAGCATGGAGGATACCCTGAAATTTCAACATATATGGTTTCGTCGAATTTGAAAAATGATTATCCGGATCTCGATCTGCCAATATCCGCGAATAATATTAGACCAAAAACAACTATATATAATTAAAATAATATTAAATACATGTTTGACATGAAATTTGCTGTTTGCACATAACATCAACAAATTATAAGAGGGTTTTGGTTGAACATCCTTCCATTAAAGCATTTCTCGAATCTTGTTGTATTCTTCGTATATATTGCATTAGCATTCGTTTAACGTAAATACTTTTGTTAAGATAAAATGTTTAACCCAAATCTGATAACTTAAGCGCTCACAAACAGGCCCCAAACTAAGAAATATGTGTCCTTTATAAGTTTATAATAATAATAAGCAAATAAAAAATAAGCAAATCGAGAAGAGAAGCGGTTTTGATGAGAGGAATATTCATAAACTATGGGCTGTCCACCGATTTCATGCAATGCAAACAAAATCTCCCTACGTACGAAATAATAATAATTATAGGTTCTCAATCAACTATATATTTTCTAGCTACAGATTCTCTATTAGGACAAATAATTAGACACTTGCGTATCGATACAATATTTTAGGATTTGTTTTTTGAAAAATACTATTTTATGATACTATTTTCAAAAATATCATTTTACAAAATGGCTTATGTACGGTTATAAACTTTATCTATTTATAACTTGATTTATAATTATTGTATTTTTCTCTATTTTATAATTATATTATAAAACCATATAATTATGTTATAAAACTTTATAAACATTTTATAATATTTTTTATAACTTAATTTATGAACATTTATACATTTGTATTCTGAACTTATAAACATATATAAAAGTGTTTTTAATGGATAGCAAACAAACATACTTTTAAAAATGAGCTCAGCTCTTTCCACCTCTTAAATAATTAATTTTAGAAGATTGAAGGAAAATTCCTAAAATCGTATCGAAATTCTTTCAAGTATATTTAATACTCCTTCCGTTCTAAATTAAATTAAATTAAATGATGTTTTCACTAACTAATACAAAATTAAATAATTTTTATTATTTTGACCAATTACATTTTATAAACTATTTGTTCATTGGTTCAGATGAATAATAAATAAGATTTTAGTATAGAAAGAAACAAAAATTAATTATTTCTTTAATTTGTGTGCATAATACTAAAATATCACTTAATTCAGAACAGAAAAAATATATTAATATTAAGAAAAATATATAAGTGAACTGAAGTGGTATTAAATAGACCTAGTAGGAATTTTAAAATCATTCGAGGAATTGTCCTTAACTAGACAATAATATGCTTTCTTGTGGAAGTCAAAATAACTGTTCCCCAAAATTAAAATAAACTATTTGTTGGAGGGGAAAAAAAAACATTTTCTGCATCGCATCCCCTGATTTAAACTTATTCTCTAAAATAAACTGTAGTCATAAACATTTAAATATTACTAACAATCACTTTTTATCATTAACAATTAGTATTATTGTTTTTAATTGTTTTTATTTACGAGAGGATTTGTTTTGGAAAAACTGTTATTTTGGCGCATACGGAAAAGATGCGTGGTCGCCTGGCAATGGTTCATGAACACGTGGACGCTTCAAGAAAGGCCACGTAGGTTCCTGCTTGAACAATTCACGTGGTCTTGGCCCCTTCTCTTTGTCATACATTCACCTTGAGAACCGAATCAGCTCAATCTTTGTTTTTATTTTATTTTATAACCTTTTCTTTTTTTTTCATTTTGTATTGATCAAATAATATATCTTATATGTAATGCAAATTAAAGTCTTATTTTAAATATAGTATAGCATTGATAAAAATACTTTAGTCATTTTCGTATATTTTAAAAGTGTAAAATTACTGTTATAGCTAAGTGGAATGATAAAGATTGTCTTAATTTATTTAATGAACAAAAATGAAAATTACTAGTATATGTTAAAAAGAGTTCCTAGAAGCTTAAGAAAAGTATTTCGTTTGGCCAAAAAAAAAAAACTTAGGAAAAGTTAAAGCTTGTGGTGTTTTTATAAGTAGACTAAAATCGTGTCAATAAAAACGTATGAAACTAAAATTTGTATTTGTGGTATTTTATTATGAATATTTTAAAATAATAAAACCAATTACTTTTTTTACCTAATAAAACCAATTACTTAGATGATGAGATTAGAGCTTTAAAAAAAACAGATTATAGATGATTTTAGCTGTATCAAAAAGTTCAAACAGATCATCGGCACTCATCATTAGCTGGCAGTACTAACCATTTACTTTTTTTCTCTCTAGTTTCTTAATTTTAACATTTAGAAGTTAAAATTTTCCTTTACATATAGATGAGAATCAATATAAAAATTATAATAATAATAATAATAATAATTCGAATCGAATTTTTCTTAGATCTAGTAAAGGTTTTGACTTGTGATTATAATCCAAAGAGAAGTTAATGAAAATGACGAGTACGTGTACAGAAGAAGACGAAGTTATTATTAGATTTTGACGAGCAGCTTTTTGGTTAGTCTAGTCATGTGAAGATGAGGAGGAAGAAGAAGAGAAGATCCAAGAAGAAGAAGTAGATAATAGTGGAGAATGGAGATCGTTAATTAGGGACAGAGGGTCACGATACAGTTAGATGACAGTTCATGCACTGCCCCCACAAACTCTCATGCATATCACAGCTGTTGTTGGATACAGTATATTGTATGAACCAGCCTCGATTCATTCCACAGACTTGTCCGTATCTTCTTCTCCTTCTTCTTCTTCACAACACTCTTCTTTATAATAATAAACTCCTATATACTGTATGTTTTTTTAAGTGTATATATATATACTTTATAATTATACTCATTTGTGGATGTGTGCCTATAGAGACACGTGGTGGCTTTATTTTTATGTGTCTTTTTTTTATATAGTTTATCTATGTTTCTGAGTACGTATACATACATAGTAGATTGACTGTTTTTTTCCCTAGTATCCTAGCGTCATCATCCGACGTAGTAGTAAATCTTGAACCATCATAATTTGGTTCAATATTGTTATCGATGCCACCAATTGTGGGAACTTTATATTGTATCTTTTGCTATTTGATAGTAGTAAATAAATTGTGGACAAGTTAACGATAATATAATACACAACCTAAATGTTATTATTACTCTATTAAAACATTAGCATTTTAAAAATCTATTTTCAAACACCTTTTATTTTAAAAAAATAAATTGAACATATTGTTATGTATTAAATTTGTTGTCAAATATTTATTAAATATATTATAAATTTAAAAATTAAACATATTTGAATCAATAATATTTAATTTTAATATATTATAAACAAATTATCTTGTATTGACGCGAAGATTTATAATTTAGTGTATAATTAAGTCAAAAAAAACTTTTTTGGTCAATTCTAAAATACCTTAAAGTTTGTTTTTTTCGAAATTATCTACATTTAGTAAATATGTGAATATATTCACAGAAGTATTATATGAATGTGAATGTGTATATATATATATATTATTTATCAAAAAAAAGTGTATTGATATATATATATATATATTTTTGAACTAATATTGATATATATATATATTGGGAAATTTTATAGATGAAAGTGAGTGAACTGAGAGGACGAGAGAGGCCTTAGACAGTTTGTTTGTTTTCGTGAACATGGAGCTTCTCTTTGCCATGTGCTCTATCTCTCTCTCTCTTTTGGTTCCTTTATTTAGTTATTTATTTTCTTAACACTTTTTTTTATTTACGGTTTTAGTATATATGAGAATGGCACTGAAGATGGAGCAACAAGTTCACATGCAAACATAAAAAATTACACAAAAAAATGTAAAAGCTACATTCTAGGCATATGCGTGATTTTCCACGGATTTGTTTCGTATATATTTTAGCAGTCAAGTAGCTATATAATAATCATTTTCTTATAGATTTGTTTCTATTAGTGTAGTTTCTGATTTAACCCCTTAACTTTCACATTTGCTAATTTACATCCTTTTATGGTGCCGTTGAAGAATTGATGGCAAACCAAAATTCTGAACGTTCAAAAATTTCCGGTGATTAGTTTAGAATAATTGCAGCGAATAGCAATCTGAATTATGAAAACTTGACTTTAAAAGCGGTAAATTAAAAGAATAAACGTCAATATCAAACGTAAGACAAATGTGAGCACTTATTTCTACGGCCTATGCTATGCATTAAAAAAGTTGGGATTACTATTCACAAACGATACCTTGATTTAAGGGTCAGATTGTAATTAAAAACAATAACTGATGCTGATTATCTAAGGCAAGATTTATACGCAATTTAGTAATTTGCGTATACACAATTACGTACGCGCGCTTCTGCGACCATATAGATACTAGTAATTTCCTCTCAAACACTATTTCATCTTTTTTTTTAATACATTATAATATGGCAGACATAAATATATTTCTCATTTATATATATATTTTTTAATCGTCTGGATGTTTTATCGATGTAAACTTCAAACTCTTGAAAAATTACATGGATAACTAGCATCAAACCATAACAATAAAATCTCAAAGATGCTAAAATAATATCTAAATGAATCATTGATTGTAAAGATCGTTTCGTCTATGTTTCAAACATGAAACTTAAAACCACCTCCATGCATCACGATGTACTCTTTCAAAGCAGATGCTAAGTCTACGAACCTTCTCCGTAGCGACAAACCAGCAACGATATAAATATATAATATGACAGATATATATATATATATATATATAAATAAAGCAAGAGAGGAAGGCAATGTTGATCCCTTTTCGTCGAGACCCGATATTTGTGGGATCAAAGCTTTACTGTAAGGAATTGGAATTAATCAAGGTATTCTCTCATTCTTGTTGTTTGTCAATCACGTATACCTAATTATATAATTAGACTCAAACGGTTAGACAAATACATTTTCATTGGTTTTAGACCTGAATTTGAGTCCAGTTTTTTTGTTCAGAGATAAAAATTTACATTATTTTAGTCGTGATAAACAAAATTTTATTTCATGGTTAAAAAATTACCTTTTATTCGTCTTACCAAATTTTTTTATCAAAACATTTCCCCATATTACCGCCGTCTTATCATATCCTATAATTAAATATAAGAATACACTGAATGATAGACCGGGGGGAAAAACGTATCAAACACATATGTATGTTGGATTTATGGTAGGAGTGTCAACATTTTTTAAAATCATCACGGTTTAAACCTTGATCCAAGCATGACATTAGATGTTAAAAAAAAAAACACATATATACTACAGTAATATAAAACATTAAACAAAAAAAAATACTCTATAAATAATTCAAATTATGGAACCCTTGTTAAAAAAAATATATATATATATATATATATATATTATGGTTTTCTCGCTCCTACATTTCTACAAACTACGAGACTTTGTCTAGTATTCATTTTTAAAAATTGATGCGTTTTATATGATTTTGAGTAAAATTCGCATAACATTAGCACCTTTTATTTTGCATAGGCAATCCTTACCAAAAATACAAATTACATCGATTCATGTCGAGTCTTGTAATATTTAGCTCCTCTATTATTCATAGCTAGAGGCTAGAGCGACCAAATTTTTTTGATTGTTCGTCACGAGATAACAACAATAAAATGTGTTATCAAACAAAAATAAAACCATACATTATATAAAGCCATAGATATTAAAATGAGATATTTGAATATAATATCATTTAATCAAAACATAATTTTTTTTCTAACACTTTTCAAATTCTGAAAAAATAAATAACATTTTTATGTTGAAAATATGATTTTGCCCTTGCTTTTTATTGGTTTGTGTATTGTACATCGTTGATTTGCATAATACTATACATGAATACAACTAGAAAGTAAACGAGTAAACAATACACAAAATGTAACTTATTTTTCTAATTTTTATAAAGTGATATTACATAAATAATATTTTCATTAAATGAACGTACATGCAATAAATTTATTAAAATAGAGTTAATAAAAATACCAATCACAAATTATAACGGGAATATTTAATTTAATCAACAGTTTGCTCTCTCACTCACACACATCTCTGGACTATGGATTTATATATAAATACACTTACACTTCATCTTCTTTAATCCACAAAACTCACACACACTCTGTTTTCTCTTCCTTTATTACTAGAGTTATTTCCGAAAAAATGGAACTGTCGACTCAGATGAATGTGTTCGAAGAGCTTCTTGTTCCGACAAAGCAAGAAACCACCGACAACAACAACAACTACTACAACAGCAACATCAACAATCTGAGCTTTAATGGCGGATTCGATCATCATCATCAATTCTTTCCAAATGGATGGAATATTGATTACCTCTGTTTCAACAATGAAGAAGAAGACGAAAATACCCTTCTTTATCCTTCTTCTTTCATGGATCTAATCTCTCAACCTCCTCCACTGCTTCTTCACCAACCACCACCATTAGCACCACCGTCGTCTTCATCTCCGCCGTTGATCTCCTCCGCCGCCACCACATTCGATTACCCTTTTCTCGAGGCGTTGCAAGAGATTATCGACTCTTCTTCCTCTTCACCTCCATTGAGGCTTCCAACCTCTCAAGAAGAAAACTTTAACACTCCGACGTCGTATCCATCGCCATTGATGGAGTCTGATCAGAGCAAAAGCTTCAGTGTTGGATACTGTGGAGGAGAGACAACAAACAAGAAGAAGAGTAAAAAGCTCGAAGGCCAACCTTCGAAGAATCTCATGGCGGAGAGACGACGAAGAAAACGGCTTAATGATCGACTTTCTATGCTCCGATCCATCGTCCCCAAAATCAGTAAGGTAAATTAAAAATCTAGCCTTTAATGATTTAACATTTTTCAAATAATTACAATCAAAATGGTCAAAATCAACGAAATATTCTTCCTCTTTTTAATGAGTGGATTAATGTATTATTTTATGGGTTCATAAAGAGATTAGCCTTTTTAGTAATCTTGTTCAAAACACTTAGTTCAATCCCAAAATCTAACCCTAGCTAGCTACAATTTTTGTTTTCTTTGAAGATTTAACAATTGATTCAAATAATTATAGTAAATCAACAAAAGATTCGTCGTTTTTGAATGAATGAATTAATATATTAAATGGGTTTCATAAAAATTTAGCCTTTTTATGTTTTTAACATTATATGTTTGGTTCTTCTTGTTTGAACCTTTTTTCAAGATTGTTTAATTATTGTGTTCTTACTTTTATGGGAATCTACAAAACCAAAAGTGTGATATCTAAATGATTAACCATTTAATGTTTTTCGAACAAAAAATAATGATTATTGGTATGTTTGAAATCAGATGGACAGGACATCGATATTAGGAGACGCCATAGATTACATGAAGGAGCTTTTAGACAAAATCAACAAATTACAAGACGAGGAACAAGAACTTGGAACTAGCAACAGTTCACATCATTCTAAGCTCTTCGGTGATCTCAAGGATCTTAATACAAACGAACCTCTGGTCAGAAACTCACCAAAGGTACAACAAGAATTTAGATATTTTGCCATGTCACTATTCTTGATTTTGGTAGTTTTACATAATACCCCCCTGTGTTTTATGAACTGTTATAGAAGCCCCACAAAATTTCTCAAAAGCATTGTTTTGATGCGGACTGATTTTGTTAATTTTCTTTATGTTTTGAATAGTTTGAAGTGGATCGGAGAGATGAAGATACTCGGGTTGATATATGTTGCTCGCCGAAACCGGGATTGCTTCTATCAACTGTTAATACATTAGAGACTCTAGGCTTGGAGATTGAGCAATGTGTTATAAGCTGCTTTAGTGATTTCTCTTTGCAGGCTTCTTGTTCCGAGGTACTAAATATATATGTGTGTGTTAATATTCAAATTGTAATATCTGTAATGGTAAAATTGGTGGTGAGTTTGTGTGTGTTGTTTGTCTTTATAGGTAGATGAGCAGAGAGATTTCATTACCTCGGAAGATATAAAGCAAGCATTATTCAGAAACGCAGGTTATGGAGGAAATTGCTTGTAATGAGTTTTTATGATGAAATTAATAAACCAAAATATTATTTATTTTTAATAATATCAGCGCTTTTAAAACATTAGAAAGTTTGGTGTTTATTTCCATTGTGAGTTTGAATTTTCTAGGGGGAAACATTATGAGACGCTGTATAAAAAAAAGGGGAAATTATGAAAAAGAGAGGTGTTTTTCTTGGAGAATAATTGAAGGTTATATAACCTTAATCAAAAGTCCAAGATCGAATTAAGATGAAATGATGTTCTAATGAATTAAAAAATTTGATTAAGAAAAAGGTTAAGAAATTTGAATTTGTATTTGCTTTGGAGTTTGGGGGAAATGCGGGAAGACTCGATAATTGAAATTAGGTTTGTATATGACAGTTCTCTCTAATCAGAAAGATACACCTAATAAAGAGCGTATTAATATTAATCATAAAGTTTTAAAGGCTAATCATGAGAGTGATTATAACCATGTCCTCCGCATTCATCATTATTACATGGCTCTGTGTCAGTATTTCACCGAAAATTCCTTTAGTCGAACCCGAGAGAATTCTATTTTTGGTTTTAGAGTTTGAATTAGGACTTGTTTATAAAGATTGGGCCTCAGAAAGAAAACAAAATGGATCTTGTATTTGATTTCCAGGATCTAGTCATGGGTTTTATATGAGAGAATGAATAGTTGGTCTCGTTGAAACCAGAAAATAAAATAGAAAAAAATCATTACCTAATTGATTCAGATGCGAAGCAATAGTCAACGGACAATTGGTGGAGTTTTGATTAACCAACCGGTCCGTTAAAGAACAACCATCAGCAATTAAAGTATATACCTAATGGGCTTTATTTTTCAGCCCAAAGCATCGACTCCCCTTGTTGACCCCATACAGATAAATGTTCAAAATGTTCCCTTTTGTTCCTTTCTTTTATAAATTAAACTATATTAGAACCCGCATTTATAATTTAATATTTGATAACTCGTGAAATTTGTTTTTAAAAAATAAATTATCTATTAAAATAAATAATATAAATTTAGAAACGAAATTTCCGATAAAATAAATATGTATCTTAAAAAAATAATTTGGTGGAATAAATGCACTAAATAGATTCAGAAATCAAATAATTTATTACTTATAGAAATTAAGTTAGTAGTACAGTATATTAAATAATTTTTTTATCAAATACTTAACTTAATTTTTTGAAAAAAACATTTACTTATCTGCTGAGATAAAGACTTGCTAGTTTTTTCCAAATATTTTATTTGGTCTAGAAAATAGATTCATTTATAAATGGAAACTATAATCATTGGAATGAGGATCATCACATATATAGAATGATGTTAAACTTCCAATAAAGGAAAGTACACACAGAAAAAGGTATTAGTTTTTTTTTAATTAAGAAAAACTCCACTTGGGCACTATATGAAACAACTTGCCACAATAACACTCATCAGTAGCGCAATGGAAAGAAGGCCTAAAATTCATTGAACTCGTTTTCTCACTTAGATAATTAGACAATGGTTGGAAAACTCGGCAAACATAAATAAAATAAAAATTATATAAAAAGTTAAACAGCAACAAGAACAATGCCTCATTTATCATAAAACTGGCTTGAAATAACAAATATCATAAATGATTTTAGTCGGATCTAACCAAGAGAATCTTAGTTATGCAACTTGCAAAAGCATATATATTATATAACATTGTCCACATTCATGTTTTAACATTATCTACGTTTTGGAAAACTAATAACGAATCCTTTTTGAATTGTGATTTAGCCCAACAAGTTATGTAGCATCCCTTTCTCATTCATACCTGACATATATTACAAAACAATAAAGTCGAAAAAGAGAACATATATATATATGTATATAATGGGACCGACATTGATGATATTCAAATTTAGTTTTGTAAACTATGATATTGTTTTCTAATAAACTACAAAACATTCATCAAAGTATTTTTAAATTAGTCCAATTAGTGTATTATGGACAATATTGGATTTGACTAATTGGACAATATTGAATGTATAAAATCCAAGAATCTATCCATATTGTAGTTAAATTAGTGTCACTAATTGGAATGATTTAACACAATATTGTCATCAAAGTATTTTTAAAACTATGATATTGTTTTCTAATAAACTACAAAATATCGTAGACAACACAATATTCTCCACAATACAAGAATCTATCAATAATCCAATTAGTGTCACGTATAATTGTGCCCCGAGAGTTTACAGTCCACAAACTACATTAACTTGGCTTTATTTAAAATTTGAATGCTTTTTAATTATTTGGCCAATCACAGGTTTCTAAGCAAAACGTGTATTTAACATCAAAAGAAAAGCAGTGGTTGGTATTAATCCATAGCGAAATTTTAAATTGTTAATATATTAGATGTACCTAACATTTTACATGGAATTCCACTACAGCCGTTATAATATATATTCCCATGTAAATTAGATAGAGCCAATAGGGGTCGGGCGTTTCACGGGACCAACATTTTGTTGGCCGAAATTTAATTTAAATAGATGGATTGTAGAAAAATGCAATCTTTTTATTCTGTATTCGAATAATTTAAATAATATATATTTTATTCTCATTGTAGCTACTACATATTAAAGAAAGAGAAGAGAATAAAAATAGAGAAAGAAAAATTAAAAAGGTGACGTCAGGAAATAAGGACGGGATAAGAGAAGCACTAAGAAATGTTTCCCCCATGTGATCTTCTTCAATCTCCGGCCCGCTCTTGTCTTGCTTATCATCCGTACGTTTTACATTTATATACTCCACTTTTCATCATTTTCTTTTTAATAACTTTCTTACTTTTTTTTATTTGACTATTTATTATTGTTGAGTTATTTCGAGGATTGTTCATTGCGTACCAACAACTATCACGGAAATATATTAAGAGTTTGCTGTGAAAAAAAAAAATTTAAAGTACTGTGAAAATATATTTTTAAAATTCAATTATTTTTGAAATTTTGTTGTACGAAAGAAAGTTATTAGAGTTTACAGGTTACTGTTATGGTTTTAGTATTTTTGAATAGTGTCAAGAAATTCCGATTTATGAAAATGTTCTTTTTTTTTATCATCTGCAAATTTGAAGGATACATAGCCGGATGATATAGATAATATCTCCGGAAACATAGTCGGCTAAAAACTAGATTTCTCTGGAGTCAAAGCTCTATAAAATGGAAGCATACGAAACTTCAATTACAACACAAAAAACTAAACAAAAATCCACAACAGTTTGAAACCGTGACCCAAACAACACGAAAGCAATTTAATCTGAAACTAAGAATCGCTAAAAAACCCAATAAAACTTCTAACTTATGGAGATCATTTGAAAGAACTTAACGAAGGTGCCCACGACCAACCATCAATAACATATTCCTCCTATAAAGATGCAAAACTACAGTTTATAATATTGATTCCTAAATTTTTTTAATCTGCCAAGATAGAACACATGATTTCTCCCGGATGTGACAAAGTCGATAAACGCGATGGTTGCACGCCTAGATAGAAGCTTTTTGAAAGGACCAGATCTCAATCAGATATATAAAGTAGAGGCAAGAAGCGAACGATCCAAACCGGGTAGCGCCGATCTCTAAATATCAAGAACAACAAAAGATCGAATCAGAGAGAATTCAAAGCGATCTCCACTGAAGCAGAAAAATTGCAAGCATGCACAATACGCAGAACCGGCGAAAAACAGAACTAACATTTCGATATAGGATGAGAATTGAAAAACATGAGACGTTTGCAGACGAACCGCACTGTCGATCCAAATGATCCACCGTCCCTACCCTCGCAACAACCTAAATTCGGCCAGAACTGAAAGTGAAACTGCCCCAATACCGAAATCAACTTTATCTAACGAAGAGGAACGGAAACAAAAGAAGATCTATAAATAGATATAGATTTGAAAACCAAAAACTCTTTTCAAACTCGATGAATTCATAGATAAACAGTAAAAAGTTTATACAAAGAGGAACTAAACAAACATAAAGCAAAGAAAAGCTCGACTCCGGTGTTGAAAAAGTCATTGGAATCGGTTTCAGTGGAATCGGTGACTAAATTTAGGTTAAGAAAAAGAAAAAAAAATGAGTAAGGTCTCCATATCTGAAAATATTCTTATTCCACATTATTCTTGAGAAAATGCATGTTCTCATCTTTTATTTATTTAATATTAATGATATAATATAAAATATATTCCGAAATTATGTTTATAAAAGATAACACATATAAATACTCAAAACTATTTTTTATCCAAACATATATCTTACGATAAAGCTAACTGTTGTAGTTAATTTTAGCATATACTTCCAGCTAAAAAACAAAAAGATAGAATGATAGTGGGGTGGTTCCCTTTTTTGGTGAGGATAAGCTTTGTTGGTCAAGGCAAGGGATCGACTCCCCACGGAAGCGGAATTGCAACATTTAATCCATTTGGTCACCGGGGCTTTCACATGGTCTCTCCGGGCCTCAGGATTAGTCGGTGTTGGGGGATGTGTTGCGGATCCAGGGTGTAATAGGACTTATCATTCTGCACCTATCGGCGTTGGCCGTCCCTAGTTCAGCCGGATCACCTGAGTTATAAAAAAAGAAGATGATAAAATGGCATGATCCCAAGGTTTCAGCGGTGATTGCAGACCTTGCGGTGCCCTCACATGCTTTCATATGACTACACAGTATTTTAAATTGTTTCTCGTAATAATATTATTTTATAATACTAATAATCTTTTCCTAAATAATTATCAGTATATTTTAAATATTTTTGATATAATATAAAATATTTAAAATAGATTAATTTTTTTAATAAAAATTACTCATTTCAAATATTATACAAAAAGTGACATATCTTTATCATACATAATTTTTTTTATTAATTCATTTTTCATAAGTAAAATAATATATATATATATATATATATAAATTTTAAGTATTTATCATCAGATAAACAACTAAAAACTTAATTACTAGCTTAGTAAGTTTTTAATAATATTTTTTTATTATAAAACTAAAATATGAGTTTTCATGTTTGCTTATTATATTATAGTTTTTTTTATTGGTAAAATATTTGTTTTCTTAATTCGTTCTTTTTTCCGATAAATTTCTTTGATCAAAAATGTATATTTCTGAATTTAATCACTAAAGTTCTTTTTAATATGGTTTATTTCTTAAAAACTTCAAAATTTATCGGAAACAACGAAAAATCAAAGTTTTTCGTTTTCAAAACATGTGCGGATTTTCTGATGTATAAATGGACAATTTGGTTAGTGAAAAATGTTACAAAATACGTCTTTGAAATATGAATATTCACTTTTTGAATGTTTTTTATCATTTTATTAATAAAATTTTAATAAACTTAAATTTTTATTTTTATTTTGTTAAAAAAAAAGATATGAATAATCACGTTTTTTTGTTTAGTCTCGAATTGGATCATGATTAATTGCAGTTCATAAAACACGGTTTGTAGTAATTAACCATGATTAACAACTTCAATTGTATATGTATAGTTTGGATGGTTTAGTGATTGAAATTATTAATTTAGGAGGTTTAGTGATAAAATTTATAGTTTGGAAGAAAATAATTTGTGATGCTATATGAGGATGTGTCAACCCAAAATAACGATATCTTCAAAATAAGTACTTAAGCGTTTTTCTCCATATGGCCAATTATATCTATTAACAAAATTTTATATCGTAAAATCATATTTGCACAGTAATATAAATAAATTCGTAATACACGAAATATAGACTTTTTGGTTGAAAACATCACACAACAATTTGTATATATTGAAATTTGAGCTCGGATATACTGATGTTAGAGCATCATTATTAGAAGAAATCCATTAAGGATTCTTATAAAAAAAATTATTAATAAATTTATGTTAAAAACCTCTTTTTAGAAACTTAAAAAATAACTAGTTTATTGGTAGAACCCTTAATGGAGTTGTTAAAAAAAAAATTTAAACATCAAATATAAAACCGATGTTGTGGGTGCATCTGATGCAGCACATCTACGCATGGAATCATTAATGTCCAACAACTTCTCAAGCAACGATTGGATTTCCATCTCCATGGACTTCCATGATCTTTCAGATCCAACGGTTGGAGACCCAGCGTCAACATACCCTGAGAACCAAAACATATAACTCAAGGAACCTGAACTTTCAAAATCAAGACTTTCTAGTGGTTCATTACAAACTAGAACAATATGTGATACAATGTGATTCTTGAGAGCTAAAAGGTAATGAAAAACAGTAAGCCTGAAACACAAAATTCATTCTGGGAACACTACACAGAAACATTTGGATTTATCCGTTTTACTGCAGAACCCCTATCCATCTCTGCTTTTCTTTGATGCATATCTGTTGGAGGTGGGCCTAGCACCCCCAATTAGTTAGGCCCATCTTAGGAAAAGCCGTTCTTCGGTGCGGTCACCGGACTTAATACCACCGACCTGCAAGACCCCTCTTCAGCTCGGTAGCCGACCTGAAAGCAACGTACCCCGGGCCCGCGCTGATGCCCCGCCAGAGCAGGAAGTGTCAGAAGAGTAGGCGCGTGGGAATTGGTAAGGCAGTACCCTACCCGCGTAGGGACGTGCCTTCGACCCGACGTCCCACCAACCCTGCAGAGCTGACAAGGGCAGGAGGGAGCAGGTGGAGCAGAGTTGGTAAAACAGTACATTGCTCTGCAACACGCCACGCCGAGCTCATCATGACCTCTCTCCTCGAAAGCCGGGACACGCCTCCTAGGCCACCTTACCCGCAAAAGAGGCCGTAGACGACACGTGGCCCGAGATCCCGGGGAGCAGGAAGCCGACCCCGACTATATATACCCCTCATATGTCATTAATGAGGGGACTCTCGGATTTTGACTCTCTCACCTACCACAAGTTGCCCGACCTCTCTATCTTTGTAACGAGACAACACTTTAGAACGCCGAACTGGACGTCCTTCGGAACCAGTTCGTAATTCAAAAGCGTTTACTTCTCTTTCATCAATAACACGAAACACGGCCCCCGGCCTGCTCATATTTCTCCCGACCTGCCTTAATTGTGGTTAAATTGCTCTATTAACGAAAATCTCACCTCCCGTCTCCTAATCATTCTTTAAACACACTTAGTGATCCGTGGGATCAACAATTGGCGCTAGAAGGAGGGGGAGATTCTTCTATACGCAAGGAGCAGTTCAACCACCACCGCAACCGCAGCAACGATGGCAATTCCGCCCCCAAGAGTGTTGTCAGACCACGAGACCCCGGCCCAAACAACGGCCCAGGCCCCGACAACGGCCCCGCAAACGACTCCAGCGACGGCGACCATCCCGTCGTCGGCCCAAGCAGCTGCCAACCAGACGACTCCTCGAGAGCAGTTCTTCAGGGCCCCGCCCCCGGCTTCGGCACCTGCTCATCCCGACGGCTCCGCCGCTCACAACGCGCCCCGAGCACCGGAGGATCAGCCCACGCTGTCCGCCGTGATGCAAACCCTGCTCGCCCGAATAGACGAGCTGACGCGACCCACCGACCAACGGTTCGCCACGCTAGGGGCCTCCCGTGACCGGTCGGACAACGCCGGGTCCCCCGACGTCCATCCCAGAGAACCGGTCTCTCGGGAAGAAACCCCCCCGCTTCCGGACAAGCCGACCGAGCGACGCGCCGTCTGGATCCGAAGGGCCGGACGGACGTTTCGTCCCGGCCGTAGGAAGCCACCCGGGCGACGAAGCCCACCATTTCCGATCCAGCGCGGAGCGCTCAAGAGACGCGGAGTTCGAGGCTATGAAGGAGACCATCCGTGCGATGTCCTCCAAAATCCACCAAGCCACCAGCGCGGCCCCGGAAATCGATCGCGTCCTCAGGGAGACGCAGAACACGCCGTTCACCCGCCGGATCGCCTCCGTCCCACTCCAGCACCTCGGAAAGCTCAAGCTACAGCCCTACGCGGGCACCACCGACCCGGCCCAGTATCTTACGGCGTTCACCATCGCCATGGGCCGCGCCCACTTCTCACCAGACGAGCGCGAAGCCGCTCACTGCCAGCTTTTCGTAGAGAACCTCACCGGCCCGGCCCTCACGTGGTTCTCTCGGCTAAAGACGCACTCCATCGACAGCTTCAGGGACCTGTCGACCACCTTCCTCGAGCACCACCACTTCCGTTTGACACCACCTCACTGTCGTTCATCATCAGAGACGAGCCACCGTCATCAAAATTCCATCGCCGCAAACAACGCTGCACCACCTCCGTCCGCGACATCCTTCGCCGACCACCATCTTGGATCTGTCCCTTGCTCTTATCTTGACCTCACTCCTCATCACACGTCAGCAATCCCCACCACTCGAGCTTGCCGGAGACCTGCCATCACCGCCGCCATTAACGCCGACCTGCAACGAGAGAAGAAGATGAGATCTTCTTCCTTTGGGCTTGCGTAATAGTTGGCCCATTTAACACCATAATTTTGAGGCCCAGATCCTGGCCCAATCATCATCAACCGAGCTCCTCACACCAATGTCCAAAACCAAGCTGCGTTCTCTTTCCAAAAACGAAAAGGAAGAGGAAGACAAAAGAATTCGGGCCTCATTCCAAAAAAAAAAAAAAAAAAAAAAAAAAAATTCCCATCTCATTCCAACTCGTCACTCACCGGTCACAGTTCATACACCGAGCTCCCAAAATTTAAGGTACCCTTTATCAAAAATTTATTGATCCCGAGGTTCAAATTCAAATTCAATAACAGAGATCCGTCTCTCTAAGCCGAACTCCAAGAAAAGCAGTGCGTGGTCGTAGTTCGTCGATCTGACAGTGAGGCAGTTCGGGGTCGCAGCTCGTCGGTCTAACAGTTAGGTAGCTCGGTCGCAGCTCGCTCATCGCGCAGTCGCAGTTCGCCGACCTCAACAGCTCCGCCTAACTAACGACCTCAACAGCTCGCCGACCTCCTACTCGCCAAGCTCATGATCGCAGTTCTCCGACCGCGCGACTCGCTGACCTTGTGGTACGCTAAGTAACTAACCTATTTTAGAAATTAAACGACTCGGAATCATATCTCGCCGGCCTCGCGCCTAACTAACAAACGCCGAGCTCAGCCTCAAGCGCAATCTCGTATCTTTAGCCATTTTTTTTGCAGGTCGTAGCTCGTCGATCTGACAGTGAGGCAGTTCGGAGTCGCAGCTCGTCGGTCTAACAGTTAGGTAGCTCGGTCGCAGCTCGCTCATCGCGCAGTCGCAGTTCGCCGACCTCAACAGCTCCGCCTAACTAACGACCTCAATAGCTCGCCGACCTCCTACTCGCCAAGCTCATGATCGCAGTTCTCCGACCGTGCGACTCGCTGACTTCGCGGTCTAGGAATTCACACACGTCCGTCTATCGCGCCAACCTCCTACGGATTTTTCGGAAAAGGCACAGTTGAGCACGGAAAAACCGTCCTAAGATGTGCCGAACTAACATTAGATCAACTTCGGCATGCTCACTTCGCCTCGCGACACCGAACTGGGGGAGGGCCTATTGTTGGAGGTGGGCCTAGCACCCCCAATTAGTTAGGCCCATCTTAGGAAAAGCCGTTCTTCGGTGCGGTCACCGGACTTAATACCACCGACCTGCAAGACCCCTCTTCAGCTCGGTAGCCGACCTGAAAGCAACGTACCCCGGGCCCGCGCTGATGCCCCGCCAGAGCAGGAAGTGTCAGAAGAGTAGGCGCGTGGGAATTGGTAAGGCAGTACCCTACCCGCGTAGGGACGTGCCTTCGACCCGACGTCCCACCAACCCTGCAGAGCTGACAAGGGCAGGAGGGAGCAGGTGGAGCAGAGTTGGTAAAACAGTACATTGCTCTGCAACACGCCACGCCGAGCTCATCATGACCTCTCTCCTCGAAAGCCGGGACACGCCTCCTAGGCCACCTTACCCGCAAAAGAGGCCGTAGACGACACGTGGCCCGAGATCCCGGGGAGCAGGAAGCCGACCCCGACTATATATACCCCTCATATGTCATTAATGAGGGGACTCTCGGATTTTGACTCTCTCACCTACCACAAGTTGCCCGACCTCTCTATCTTTGTAACGAGACAACACTTTAGAACGCCGAACTGGACGTCCTTCGGAACCAATTCGTAATTCAAAAGCGTTTACTTCTCTTTCATCAATAACACGAAACACGGCCCCCGGCCTGCTCATATTTCTCCCGACCTGCCTTAATTGTGGTTAAATTGCTCTATTAACGAAAATCTCACCTCCCGTCTCCTAATCATTCTTTAAACACACTTAGTGATCCGTGGGATCAACAATATCTGCAACTGCTCTTGCCCTTATCTTGCAACTGCTCTTGCACATGTCAGCTGCCAAAAAAGAGTATCCCATTTAACTAATCATCTTGGAACTTTAAACTAATCATCGTGGAACCATCATGAACAGCTTGTGAAACCAAACCCAGAACATTCTATCTAGTGGATCAGGACTAGCAATTTGAAAATCTGGTTACAAATCAAACGCATCAACGAATCCAGCATAGATTGCAAAACAAAGGAAATCAAGATTACCAAAGGAACTAGAACCATTCAGAAAACATTGCCCCCTTAGTCATATGATTCATACCCCATCAGAATCACCAAATGCAGAAACCAGAATCATTGATACATTCTCAAATCTCAATAGAACCCATAAATTCTCAAATTCAGTTGCTCTACTACGAATCATTGATACATTCTCAATAGAACCCATAAATTCTCAGCCTTTTCCAACAAGAGTAAGCATCCCTATTGGCTATTAACCTAGCGATTCAATCTTCATATTGAAAATTTATTTTCTTTTCTTTCTCAATAGTCGATTTACATTCATCATCATAAGAGAGAAAATAAATTGGTTTAAAAAAAAAACCCTAAAATCGAATTCCCCACTTGTCAAGAAGAAATCGAGTGAAGAAATTACCAAATGATTACCTGAACATGAAAAGCAGACCTTGAGGCTTTGGTTTCGGGAAATGATTACGGGAAATCGATTGAGGCAAAGAACAGGATTGAGGCAAAGAACAGGAGTGAGTATTTGATCGGAGAAGAAGAACATGAGTGACTATTTGATCGGTGAAGAGAAGAATTTGATCGGAGAAAAAGATTCTCGTCGACGGAGAGAACGAGGAGAAGGAGAAAAAATTTTGGTCGAAGAAAAAAATGACACGTGCCCCGTAAAAACCGTTTCTTACGGGTCTTAATTAAGAACCGGCTCTTCATTAATATTTTAGTTTTGATTTAATTTTATTTAATAAAACCTTAAGAAACTCTCCTAAGCAACCACGATAATGATGCTTTTAGACCACCCACATCGGAAGACCTGTGTCTTCCGCAAGACACAATGTCTTTCCCAAAAGTGATGACATGTCGCGACGTGATTCGTCGCGACAATAAAAAATCAATTTAAAAAAAAAAAAATGCTGAAGACACACATTTTGTGTCTCCAATGTGGGTGGTCTTAGGTGCTTCCATGTTTGTTTGTTTTTTTTTTTAAATTATAAAAGGGTGCTTCCATGTTACTGGTGTGTTCATATTCACTTTAATATCGATCTTAGCGTAATAAATATAACAATAAATTCAATAATTATTATTGGAGATGTTTTAGTAGATAGTATGCATCTATATTATTAAAACAGAAAAAATTAGAATTTGTTTCTAAACTCTCTTTATTTTATTTATTTTTATTTTTATTTGCAAAAATTGTACCTATTATCAAATATTTATTAAATCTATTATAAATTTAAAATTTTTAAAATTGAACCTATTATCAAATATTTATTAAATCTATTATAAATTTAAAAATTTTAAAATTGTAAATCAAACATATTTAAATCAATAATACTTAAATTAGTTCTTGTTTTTTATTTCATATTTTATATATTAAAAAAAATTAGAATCTAGTTATATTTAAAATGGCCACATCAAAAAATACTAACAAACAACCAAGGTTGAGTTAGCCTAGTAGTTAAGGAAGAGTTAGTATATGTTTTTTCTACCAGTCATGAGTTCGATTCCCGTTAGAAGAAGTCTCCTCCAAAAAAGTGATTTTAACATAATTTAAGCTCCGTTGGGAGGAATATGCTCCGACGGAATGAATTTAACATATATTTAAAATGGTCGCGGAAGAACCACGAAGGCACGAAGCATAGATATTAGATAACGTCATCAAAGGAATCAGTACAGTCAATTTGTACTTTGCAGTGTAGGACGCACTTGAAACTACATTGTTTATTTTGCATTTTTCGTAAAAACAAACTACATTAGAACTCTTTAATTAATTGTTCGATTGAATGAAATTAGTTTATTTTTGACATTTTCTGGTACTAATATTATATTTCGCTGTGATGCGTTTAAATTCGGAACTTGATATGATTAAAAGAGATTTGATTCGAACTTCGACTTAATTTATTAACATGCTATATTTTATTTAGTGATATGGTTCCATAATCGATAATTAGTGGACTTGAGCAAAAGATAAATATCTATCGATCAGATTCCACATTATTTAGATTAGAATATTAGGATCGACCAAGTGAATTTAACAAAAATGAAATTCGATTTTAAAAATGACAAATCGGAAAAATATAAGAATAAAATTTATAAAAACAGTGAAATTAGGTCTTGAAGTTGATTGTTAAGCAGCCTGGAGGGGTCCATGTGGTGGGGATGTGTTTTGAGCACTTGGTTAAGAAACTTGCCAGTGACGTCAATTTTCAATTGGTAACTTTAGTGCCAAAATTATAAAGATTTTATAATTTGAGGGTCCCAAACTTTATTAAAACAGAATGGAAATTAACGGAATTGGGATCGTAATTAACGGAGATCTACTTGACGTCTAATTCGTTTTTAACCAAAATCACTGTTGGTGGTTGGACGTCCATTTCAGTAATTCCATAAAACAAGCAGTCTCGTTTTGTAAAAATTCCAATACATTTGGTTTTATTATCAATTTTGTGCTATATCTATTGGTGGAAAAAAAAGAAATTATTGTTTTCTTGGTCCATACAGTAAAATGTAATACTTATATAATCTATATTTCCAAATGTTTATTATTTTTCAATGATTAATCATGAAACTTCTTATTGTAATGCACAAGATTGAAATTTTATTGATTTGTTTGTTTTTTCCAATTAAAGCATCAAACGTGGTTGCACAAAAACACCTTTTAAAAACTGGATTACTAATTCAAAAGAAAATGTGACGAAAAATGCAATCTGCGTTGGCTATTTCTGGTACTATTCAAACAAATCTCGAGATGTCCAAAATTGGCGGTAATCTATTATTTAATTTATTTTGGTAAAAATAAAAAGAAAATTTATTAGTTTGTCATCAGTTTCGTCTATCATTTCTTATTTGTAGCCAAAGAAAACAGAACTGAATCAGGGCATCGACATCGAAGATATCGCCTGACGCAACGTGCCATGTGTTTTTGTTGTTGCATACTCATATCGATGTAAAACAAAATAACCATGCAATTTTATAGTTTTTTTTTTTAATCTTACGTTTTAAAAATAAGTTAACCTCAAATTCCATATTATTTTGTTTAATAATAGTGGCATCCTATATTTTTTTTTTTCTTTCTCACAATCAAATTACTCCAACTGAATACAAAAATAAATAATCAGTGAAAAAATTTAAAATGTAAATTTATGAACCATATGTACATCAAACCGAGATATTCGACATTTTGTTTCCTCCTTTTCCTGTTATCTTGTAGCTAATTAAATCTAATACAGAGGAACGGGAAAACGCGGCGGCTTAACAGGCGGCGAATGCGGCGGACTTTGAATATCGACGGTGAGCTTCTCCGGCCGAGGCGGTGCACACGGACATGGCAATGCTATAAATTTCGGCGTATTATCTCCAGGCATCAACACCGGTACGCTCAGATTCTGGTTTTTCTTCAAATCCTGTTCATAATATTCATTTTTAGTTAGTAATCAACTCACTGTATTTACCTTTTTGTTCATAAAGTTCTTCAAAAATAGTTATACAACGCCTTCTATTTTGTTTTTACTTTACCGTTAGTAACTAATTTTTTAAAAATTTCGACTTCTAACCCCCAATAACTTACAATTTCATCAAGATAGTAATGCTATTTCAATTGCCTTTTTTTCTAACTTACTTTCTGAATTCCTAAAATATGTATAAAAAGCCTTTACTTCCTAATTTACTTAGATTGATTAACTAAAATCTTTCAAATGTCCGGAATTACTATTTAGCATAACTCAAGAAATTTATTAATGAAAAATACATAACTATTTAACTATAATATTTGTTGCTTACAAGATTCAAAATTGTAATCTTCTATGAGATATAGGAACCAAAATTAAGTGGTAAAATTGTAGTCTTTTGTTGGTAAAAATGTAATCTATCAAGCTCCAAGAATTTGGAACTAATATAATAATTTCAGAATTGGGGGAGCAGATTTTACCGGAAAAGGGGGTTTAGGCTTGAACGGAGAGGACTCTATGTCGGCGGAGGCGGCAGAGGGGTGACCGGAGGCATTGGCCAAAGAACGGCGGATAGAGCGATGTTTGTCCCAATGGTAACAGCAAGAGAATATTCCGGAGAGGCTGAAAATGATGATGAGAAGCAGAGCTGTGCCGAGAGGGAATCCCAGTGACGGCCGAGAAGCGTCGATGTGCGGCGGCGAGAAATCTTGAGTGTTCTCCATCTACGGTGGCGATATAATCAACGGCTGAGATTGTGAGCTGGTTTTGTTCTCTCATGTGTTAGAGAGAAGAGAGAGTTTGTGAGTTTGGTGAGGACATGGGACGGGGAAGCAAGAGGAGATAGGGAACGTTTATTTATAAAAGAAAGTTTTATTATTTTAATTTTAAAAATGTTTTATTTACAACTGTTAAAAAGTTTTTCCCAGTACAAAAAGCAAATATGCTGTACAATAAAGTTGTCCCTTTTCTTTTCGCGTTGAAATTTATATATTCCCATTGATTATTATATCATCAAAGGGTGGATATTTTTTTGTTTTCAAAAATACAAGGATTATGTTTCTTGACTTTGTTGAACCCTTTCTATTGATCAGTTTTATTATTTAAAATTATACAGTGATTTTAAACTTGGTTTTGATTTCTTGTACTGGATACTAAGCTGTAATGATGAGTGAGGACAATGATTTATGAAGTGAAATATCTTATTCCACGATGATAAAATAGTAAACTTTTTTTCCTTGGAGATGATGTTCATAGGAATAATATGTGAGTTTTTTTTACAAAAACCAAGACAGAGACTTCCGAAGCTGGTTACAAAGACCAAGACAGAGACAGAGAAAAGATGGGAAACAAAGTGGGATTTATAAGATAAAAAACAATATGATAAGACGAAAATAGTCTGATTACTAATAAAAAAAAAGTTAGAACAACTAAATAACAGGGGCATGGAACAAAATAATTAATAACGAAATTGTGTTTTCTGATAGTCTGTAAAATGGTAAACAATTGATTATTTTTTATAATACATATTCAAGTTTACATATATAAAAAGACATATTATATTATGTTTCCAGTATTTTTATGCGAATGATAGATTAATAAATTAAAAAATGCGACAGTCAATTACATGATTAATTTCAGTATAATCAAATCGTTATATAAATGAGTAACATCTTAGATGAAATGAATCAATTTTTTTTTTTGTCATCTGATTTTGTATTGATAACGAAGGATAACTAACAAGATTATATACATATCTAAACCCAACAAAAAATTTTCTTACTAACCCTAACATTACCTCCTGTTTGAAACTCAAAGGAGATCACTAACTTGTCAAAAAGATGAGGCTTTCTAAACCCAACAAAACCTAAACCAGGCTACAACTAAGCTTTTTACCTTACAAGACCAGCACAATACATTAAACAAGGCTTTGAAAATCAACAAGAAAAAACGACTCTCTCACTAACAAAAATCTCCGAGAGCTAAAGACGGTGTGAAGAAGCCACATAAAACTGACTAAAAAACACGGAAGTGGTACTTTGCGCGATGAGACGAGCTCCTCTATTTGATGAAAACTTTTCCAAAACCAATTTCCAATCTTTGATAGGGTTCATAACAAATCTGATCTCTGATGCTTGATACCTAAAGGACGGCCATGCTTGAGGTCGGTTAATAGCTCCAACAAGTTCAAAATCTTTCAAAGCAAAAATAATATGATTTAGCTTGTGGGAGCGCATACTCTCTATTGCCCATACCAAACTCAAAAGCTTTGCCTCTCCTAATTCTTTCACATTGCTAAAAAATCTCCTACTATCGGATCAGAACAATACTTTCATAGTTCCTTATCACCCAAGCCGCACCTCCCACATTGTTCTTCTTTGACCAAGCTATCCCAATGTTACACTTAAGCCAAGGATCCAGAGGCGGTTTCCACTTCAAAATGTCTTCATAACTTTTAGATAAAGACAGATTCTCCTCTCTAGTATCAAGATTTTGAGCAAAGAACCATTCTTTAATGTTGCTTCTTATTTTCTCTACTGTTTCAAAAGTCGAAAAGCTTCTGTCTTCAAAGTAAAAAAGACACCTGTTCTTCCAAATCCTCCACAAAATCTAAGAAAAAATTCTAGGCAATTTCAGAGAAATGTTGTTGTTCATTCAGATGAAATGAATCAAATTAAATCGTTAAACAATAATGGTAACAAAGCGTGAAAAAGGGGAGAGAGAGAGTGGAAAATGTACGTGGAAAGAGAGAGAGAGAGAGACTTGCCTGTACGGAGAAGACGTGGGCTCCAGGCTCCACCATGTTAACATATTTAATCTTTTTTGCCGCTGTTATATAATCTTCATTAATTACCCCTAATCATACTCTTATCTCCACTAGCTACTCCTACCAGATATACTACTAAATTACGCTTTCATTGTGTCTGTATTATCTTTACGAAATAATTTACACTTCAAGAAAGTTAAATGTAGGCTCTCATGTGTTTTCCGGTTTAATACTAATCAAGCCGGGTTAGATAGCGTATTGAAACTTCTTATTATTTTACAAATTAATGACAACGAAAAATCGCAATATGATTTGTTTATCCAATGAATAACGTACGTTAGCTCGTGGATATTATATCAAATTTTATGATTTTATAATAGCTCGTGGATATTATACCAACGATATTATATCAAATTTTATGAGTTTTCATGTTTTGTTTTTAATAGATAGGCATTTTTAAATACGAGGACAAGTATATGCATGTACGAATATTATTATGCTACCAAATCAAAACAATTATCACATGATTTGTCTCTGTTCGTTCGATTTGTTTTTCAACTATTTAAATATTTCTGATATAGATTCTTACATCTTACTAGATATAATATTTATCCTGATGTGGTAAACATTTACCTTCGCAATGGATGTTGTTGTCGGATAAGTTTTTGTTTTACAATTTAAATACAATTTCGTTGATAAATTCAATTATTATTCTTATTAAATGGAGATGTATAGTACTATAAAACTAGCTGCAAAAAATAAAGGGTATTTGCAACAAATGTTATTAAATAAAAACAAAATTAAGTCTCATTTTGACCACTACTGTTCACGTTAAAAAAGACATTTTCACCCTCATCTTTTCTAACTAATTACTTTTGTTTTTTCTCTCTCCTCCATTGTTCCATGGCGAAGAAGAATAAGAAGAAGCCGACGCCGGCGACGGAGGCAAGGACGGCAACGCCGGCGAAAAAGAACCCAACGGAGGCGACGCCGGTAATGCCGGTGTTATGAACAATGTCGCCGGATTATCATATGATACCTGAATTAACACAATAATCTATGATATGATAACTGATTTAACATGATAATTTTATAAAAATGAACATAATAACTGGGGTTAACATGACAATGTTAAAGATACTAATTATATGTTAACGATGTTAACAATGATAACTGGGATAACATGACAATGTTAACGATGATAACTGAATTAACACGATAATGTTAACGATGTTAACAATGATAATTGGGTTAACATGACAATGTTAACGATATTAACTGGATTAACATGACAATGTTAACGATTATAACAATATGTTTTCTGGGTATGAATAGTGGTCGTTAAATGAACAGTGCGGCCGTCCAATGAACAGTGTCGCCGGATGGCATTTTTGTGATTGTTAAAAAAACAAAGGATATTTTGGGTTTTCTTTTTCTCCTCACATAATTTTCAAATCAACTTCTAATTTTTGGTCAATCTTTAATATTCACCTAAATAATCCAAAAATAAACGGTTAAGTACCAGATATATTTTTTAAACCATTTAAGAATTTTAAGATATGTTTTTTATCTGTGTGTGTTATATTGCATAATTTCTTTATATGTGAAAACGCAAATAATAAAGAGAAAAATTAAGAGAAAATTTGATTTAATATTCTAAATTTTTTTGTATTTTGAAAACTAACCCATATTTTAAAAAGTTTGAAAACTAACTTAATTATTAGGAAAAAGACAATTATATCCATCATGAATTTGGAGAATTTACAAATACAAAATATGTATTTTAATTTTCGGAATAAAATATATATTGTAAAATAAATATTCAATAATAATATTATATATATATACTAGAACAAAATAATTTTTTTTATTATAATTTATATTTAGATATAAACATATTTATTAGATATACACAAATTGTATTGAAAATCTACTCCTGTATTTATCATTATCATTTTACAACAAAATTATAAAAAACATGTTTCAGAAGCCGTATATTCATACGATATGCTCATTTATGATAAATCTTTGTGTTCACAGTCTAAAATAAATCTTTACGTTCACACAGTCTAAAATAATTTATATAATTTAATAATATTTTAATCTATGAACGTCCATGAACATCCGTAAACCACTTCAAAAGATCATTTTGTATAATGTTTATGCATTATTTGACCAGATTTGATATCATCATGTTCTTTTGAAGTGATGACCAGTTTTTATATCAGGTTTTTTTGCAATATCATTTCAAAAAATCTAATAGTGACCAACAAATATTTGAATTTATGCATTATGGAATTGAACAACATAATTACCATTTCTTTTAAGAAGCTTAATTATAAAATTTGCGAGTTTATTTTCAACGCATAAAATCTAAAAATGATAGACTTTTTCAAAGAATTATAAAACATACAATTATCTCCCGGTTCGAAAGCGAGAAGTTAGAAGCGGAGAAAGATGGACTCGAAAGCGAAGTTAAATGTAATAGAGAAGTGGAGACCACATTGAGATTTGAGCTCGAAGCTATAGTTGGTGATAATTTAGAACTGAAAAGTAAGTTGGAGAAGATGGAGGTTGAGAAAGCTAAGCACCAGATATCTTTTAATATAATCAAAGATAAGTATAAAGAATCTCAACTTTGTCTCCAAGATATTGAGACAAGGTTAGAAGAGATACAAAAGGAGATGAAACTGGCCAACGAACTAAAAACAGAAGTTGAATCTCAAATAAAATCCATGGAAGCAGAGGCACATATATAGTAAAATCCTTGGAAGAAGAGGTGAGAAAGGAGAGGTTTGCTTTTGATGAGCTTAGAAGAAAATGTGAGAGTCTTAAAGAAGAAGTGTCTATCAATCAAGAAAACGCAATCAAGAGGGAAAATATAGAACCCAAGATCAAACATGTCTCTCTCCACAACTTAGGTCTTAAGTAAACTTCTGCTTTGTGTTCCAAACTTAATCCTTTTTTCACTAAAATTTTGATTATGCATTTCAGGAAGACATGGTAACAGCTGCGGATAAACTGGCGAATTGTCAGAAAACAATAGCTTCGTTGGGGAAACAGCTGCAATATCTCGCAACACTTGAAGATTTCTTGATCGATACAACAAGCATTCTAGCGGCTACAAACGGTGTAAGCAGCAATAACACACAGAGTTGGAAAGTAGTCAAGAATGAAACTTTCATGGCGATAAATCATCCTAAGTCAATCAAACCAGCCAAAAAACCAGCCAAAGAAACATCTTAATTAATAGATATGAAATAATATTTTTTTCTTTATTTTTAAATTAATCGGAAATAATAAAATTAGATTTTAAAACAATTTATATGTTTAATTTATCTAAGGTATTTTGGTAATTTTAGATGTCAAAGTTAGTTTTCAAACTTTTTTAAACAGAAGTTAGTTTTCAAATTATATAATTTTATTAGAATATTAAACCAAATCTCCCAAAAATTAAATAATAGTTAGTAAAAACAATAATATAATTGTAATAATAAATAATTTATCAATATGTATTAAAAAAATATTTAATAACTAAAAACGGAGAGAGTATCAATTTTATGGCCATGTGCATTATTAACTCTGTGTTGGCGCGTGTTAACAGGCACATCCAAGTTGTAACGACGGGAAGAGAAGTTGAGTCCTCCTTGATCGTACGTACGTCATTCTGCTTTTTTTTTTTTTTTTTTTTGTATTCATTGTCTTTACAAAAATAATTAGAATTTTAAAGGTGTTCTTAGTTCTAAAAAAAAAAAGTTATAGTAACTTTTGTGTAATAGAAGTCGTTGAACTTCAAAACAGATAATGTGGAATTGACGAATTCTGTTTGGTCCCAAGACAAAACAGTCCCCACTTTTAACACCTAAATATGTCTCCTTCACACATATACGCTCTCTTGATTTTCAACTTGTAAGTATGTCATATCATCACCGATATCATTTTTATTTATTTATTTTAAAAAAATTCAACAAAAATGTTGGTTTTCATATCCATTAATAAACATCGCTTAAATTTGATTGATTATGATATACAATATATAATGGTTACAACTTATAATCAAGAGATGACATCTATATTAATCATTTTTCAGTGATAAGATATTGTTGAAACGTGGTTCTTTCATAGATTATCCACTTGGGCTCTATAACATAATATCCGGAATAACAAGTAAATCCAAACAATAGTATTTACTCCAATCCGACAAAACCCATAATATAGGTGAATCTATTTGAAATCAAAGAAAAAAAAACCCAAAACTTATAATATACTATTGAACTATCTCAAAAAATAATCCGGGTGACTATGAAACATACTTGCGTCAAACGTTTGGGACTTTTGCCCGCACTGCGCATCACTTTTTTATTTATTTGTCTAATCTCTTCCATTATATAATATAAAAGCAAAATACAAAAGTAGAATATGGTTTTAATATATAACACCAGCGGAACAAAAATATACCCTTATAAATAAAGTCGGCGGAAAAACAAATTTTTCTAGGAAACAAAATCCTATGAAAAGAAAGTAAAAGTACTAAAAGTTTGCTAGAACCGCTAATGAAATAAGGATACTAAACCAAACAGTTGAACTGAAACTCACATACGCTCTTTTTTAAAGAACATGTAATCACTGAAGCTGAACCAAAAGAAATGAGAATCCGGAAAAATCAAAACCGAAGCTTGTCTTAAACCGATCTTTAAAACACAACAACACTGACAGAAACGAATGCATGACTGAAACGGGAACAAAGCCGATAACTACTCCTAACCTTTTTCTTTCTTTTAAATTTCGTCAATTTAATTGAAAACATTTATTAGAAAATGGATTTGACATTTTTATAAAGAAATAAATCCAAAGTATGTATTGCATTTTTAGCAAAAAAAAAGAAAGAAAGAAAGTATGTATAAGTTACAAAAAAGAAAGAAAAGAAAGTATGTATCGCAAATAAAGAAAACACTTACGACTCAAAACTACCACGCTCGATTTGAAATTACGAGAATGGACCTGAGCGCTTTTGGGTTTGGTCCTTGGCCTTTTGAGTCCCTAAGGGACAAATATCGGTCCACGAATTTTAAATGACCCAACGATTGAACGTACAGAAATCGATGATAAGATATTATGATCATGGAATAGCGTAATTTAATAATGTTTGACGTCTGTGTACTTGTGGATTTATAAACGTAACAGGTTTGATTGTTGAAGATACCCTAGAGATCATATATGAATATTATATACAATAATAATTAAATATTTGTCACATGGGACAATATCAGTAACCGGATATATACAATTAGAGTCAAAATTAAGTTAGATTTTACGGCTGCTATAAAATCTAATGAAAAAACAAAAGAGTAGCTGCCGTGTGGAACTCGAATTTGACAAAACTCTTACTTTTATTCTGACTTCTATATTTTTGTTTGTTATAGCTGTATTTTGTTTTTGTAGTTTTGATTACAAATAATGCCAAAATTCAGTTAGTCTTTTTTTGTTTTTTCTTTCTTTTCTTTTTTAACTTTAACGATCACCATTTTTTTTACTTTGGTTGTAAGAAAAAAATAATATATATATTTTCAATTTATTCGAGATTCAAACGTTTCACATTGGCATGAGATGTAAAGTATTCCATGCCGCTACCTATATTTTCTTGAGATAATTTCATTCACAATCACATTTTTAAACTTTTTTTACAATTTTATCATTTCTATTTTTTTTTTATTCTGTGTCAAATGACGATTTTATCCATTTTTATTATTTCGCGTATTGTACACGGTTGATTCGTACAGTATTATACATAGATATGTCTGGAAAGTCAATCCGTTTACAATACAAAAAGTATTAGTTTCCCAATTAAATTAAAAAGTGTTAAAAACTTTATAAATTTTTCAAAAAGTGACTAAATAACCAATAATCCCTATTTTTTTTACTGATTATATTAAAATTTAAACAACATCCACTACCATTGTTTGCATTTTTACGTTGTCGTTTGGATTCCGATATTATATATATAATGAAAACGGAAAATATTATAGTTATACAGATTAATTACTTGATAGTTGGAAGTAGCTTGCTACTTTTATATGTCTGAACTGTAAATGGGTCTCGAATTGGTCATCTCGTTTAAGGTCAATGACTTTGTGTATCCACTAAACCCAACTTACACTTTTCATTTCACAACTTGTGTCTTTGCTGCTTCCTATCAAAAATAAATGTCCATAAAACGTTTTTACCCCAATATAATCAAAGATACATAGCGATTTTTATTTATTTTTGATTCGCTGACATCGATTCTAGAAAAAAAAATATTTTGTTATATAGAGAAATTGATTTAATAGTTTGCACAAGTAAAACTAAGCTGTATGGGACCATGTTGATATAGACCAAGACCCAAGGCGATAGGTACTCTACTCATGCTAACACATGGTGTTATTCAATATATAAAAAAATCGTTTATTTTTCTTTCTTAAATTCAATTCATATACAGCTATATATATATATATATATATAATTTTAAATGTTATCTTGTTATAATAATTTATTGCGAGGGATGAAATATCTTACGGGAGATTTATATGTGAAAACTCGAAGGTGTATTTGATTTTGGTCAAATCTATTCTAATGGTCCTCTCCTACATTCATGATAACGCCTTGTTACATTGTCTTATACGCATTCCCAAACCAAAGCCCTTTGTTATTTCCCTTATTTTATTGTGAAGCTCCGATTTAATTGCAGGTCGTTGATAATGATCATTTAGTCGTTTTGTGTATGTATAAAAACAAAATGGGCGTGTTAAAAAAGATAAAAACGTTACTTGACTGGCCAACGAAAAAATATCCTACGTCCATTACGAAATTAATGGGCCTGAAGCATTAAGATGGGATAGTTTAATGGGCCTATATTTGTGAAAGGAATAAGGCGCAATATGAAATGTATCTTGTAGGCTTCTGTTCAAGTGTGGACCCAAGTAATAGGCGAACGTGTCTTGTCGTTGATCTCCTTCTTGAGTATTAATTAATTAATTAAATAGAAAATTAGTTTAATTAACTGTCAAAAGCACTGTAGGTCCCATTGTCTTGTCTCAACCCGCATTATTTGTACTCGCACTGCTAATCTGATCTACTGTTTTACTTTTGCATTTTTTTTGTAATAATTTAGCAGTATTATTATTGTTTTTTACTAATTACTACCCTGTTTCCTTTTATAAACATTTGTAGCATTTTTTTTTACAATTGATCATAGCATATTAAATAAGTATAAATTTTGCATAAAAACTTGTAAAAATCAAAAAAAAAAAACATTTTATAAAAAACACTTTTATTTTTCGACAGGCGTCACTTCTATTTAACTAGCCACACATTTTTTTAGTATATGTAGTATTAAGGAATAAGCTCTGATTTTTAACTAGCCACACACTGTTATTTTTTTTATTTGTATATATGTCGTTTCCTTATATTTAGTTTTTATCATAAAAAATTGTAAAAAAAAAAAACAACAAATTTTGATAACAAATGGTAGATATTATAGCTTGTTCGCTTTTTAATGATAGTTTTAATATTATATTTCTTTTGTTTATTTAGGCTATTGTATAAAAATATGAGGACGAAATTTTGTAAAGCTTTTTTGGAGGATGTTAAGAAAACTCGTATTTATTTGACGGTGCAGAAGATTTTTTTTCTTCGTGCATAAAGATTTGAAGAATTCAGTTTGGAGATGTTTATGGTGTTTTTTGTCTGAATATTTATTATATTGATCATAGAAGTGTTCCACCATCCAAAAGGATACAAAAGAGACATGATCAAAATAAATCATCAAAAACGAAGCATTATGAAACATTACACACATGCATTTCTATTTTGAGCAACAAAATCTTTTTTAAGCCAATTTGGATATTCCTTGACTATATATGATTGCCATCGATTCTCTCTCGTAACATTTTTAGCAATGCGGTTCACTCCATTATTCGGTTCTTTGTCTTCATGAAATCACTTTCCATACTGGAATAAGAGCAAAAAAAGATAATAAAACCATAGATTGAAACTTGAATGATAACCAAGCCGGTAGTCTTGTTACCGCTCCAACTAACTCATTCGATTCTGCATCAAATATGATTTTATAGCATTTCAAACTCTTCATGGTTCTATTATTAGTACACTTCTTTTTGTTTCAAGAGAATCTTATGGTTAGATTTTACAGAAAACCAAGACGGCGGTATCCATTTTTTTCTTAAGATCTCACTAATTTATTTATTTCAAACTCTTCATGCTTCCACTATAGCATGATCCTATTGCATTTCAAAACCTCATGCTTCCACTAGTACACTTCTCTCTGCAGTAGAATTTGTCTCTGAATGTTTATGGTATTTTAATTCGCATATTTTGCAAAAAAATAAATAAAAAGAGAGGTAATAAGATATAACGTGAGTGGTACGGAAGAGTCATGATTAAAAAGAGTCAGAGAAACTCATGATGGACGGACACAAGTCTCCCTTCCATAAAATCCAACGGCCAGATCTTTTGTTTCCCATGCGTGTTCCAATCCCATTTTCACCGACTCTTATTATTAATTATGCCCCCTTCCCCAATCCATTACCTTCTCCTTCTTCTTCTTTTTCATTTATATTCGAAGGGTGATTACGACTATTTGCAAACATATTATAATTTACAGTAACCACAATTGATGACAACCATCAAATTTTCATAATCTTTCTTAATTTTTCATTAGTTTAACTATTAAGTGGAATTGCACCCCCCAGAAGAAAAAAGAAAAAAACAATTACACATATGTCTAGTACGTGAACATTCATCTATATAGAAGACTAATGAACCAACAAAAAAGGAGATACAAGACGAGCCCACATGGGCGTGGTCGAGTGGTAGTGGAGAGGTGGGATTGTTTCACCAACGGGGAACCAGGGTTCGATTCCCTCTCTGCGCTGGTGCTCGAAACATTAATCACGACCATGTGTGGAAGCTGGCACTGGGCCGAAAACCTGTGAGTAGGCTTTGTCAGTTGGGCCAACTCACTCTAGGCAATAGTCGGAAGGCGCGAAATCTTACTGGTTTGGCATGTGGTAGCCAGTTCCCATCTCTACGGTAGGGTGCGAAACGAAAAATTCCAAGTTTGGGAGACTAACATTTGTCTATTGGGCCCCATCAAGCTGGGCCAAGCTAAGTAAAAAGAAAAAAGAAAGGAAGTGCAATAATGACAGTTAAGGAAATTAATTAAACGTAATGAAGGAATTAGATTAAAGTGGAGGAGGTTAGATGTCCCATTCGGCACCCGGCAAACCGACTTGGAATGCCGCTTTCTTGTCCCCTCTCATTCCTCTTTTCCTCATATCGTAATTACCATTATACCCCTTGACACTTTTGATCAATGCGTATGAAGGGCATGTTAGTCATTTGATAGAGAGGATAGAATCGGAATTTAATATTAAAATTAAAAAAAGATCATATCAACGGTTCAACTCCGTTGGTACAGATTGGACGATCCAGATATCTCGTATCGATTGAATAGGAACCGTTGGATCATAAAGAAACCGTGATCCAACGGTTCCCCACTTATTGCCCATTCTGCCACTTTCTTTAATTTTATTTTGTTTGTTCCTACGAGTTTCTAGGTGATGATAATTAAGCTTTTCTTCTGCTTTAATGGAAGGACCTTGACACCTCTCTCTCTCTCTCTCTCTCTCTGCGAATATCTGAGCGTCGATTTGTTTTCCTTTTGAGGTAACCATTTCTTCTTAGATGTTCATATTCCAGCTTCGTTTGTGTGTGAATAATATGTGTTAGTAGATCTACGGGCTATTATTTGTTCACACTTAAGGTTGGTTCTATTGGCTATTGACTTTTGTAGATACAAATCTGAGATCAGCTCAATTGATTTTTTTTTGTGTGGGTATTATGGTTATGTGAATTTGATGTGGATGCGTTAAATCAGGTAAGGTGGTTTGCAAACCAAATGTGTCCGGAAGAGGAGCTAGAGAGCAATGTCTCTGTGGCAAGTAGTAGCAAAGGAGGCCTTAAGGAGCATAACTACTTGGGTCTCTCTGATTGTTCTTCTGTTGGAAGTTCATCTCTCTCTCTTGATGACAAAGCCAATATCAGCCTCAAGGCCACTGAACTCACTCTTGGCCTTCCCGGTTCTCTGTCTCCCCTCGATGAGAAGCCCTTCTTTCCTTTGCTTCCTTCCAAAGATGATATCTGCTCCTCCTCCCAAAATAATATTGCCTCTGGTAACAAAAGAGCCTTCTCTGACGCTATGGATCACTTCTCTGAAGCCAAGACTTCTGTTTATACCGAGAAAAACTGGATGTTTCCTCAAGCCGTAGCCACCCAATCCGTGACAAAGAAGGAGTCAAACAATAATAGCTCTAGCCCACCTGCAGCCAAGTAATAATGACCACAAAATTGAGCTTGATTTTAGTTTCTTTCATCAGCTAACGTTTAACTTTTTCCATTCTAAAATTCTCAGGGCACAGATTGTCGGATGGCCTCCAGTGAGATCCTACAGGAAGAACACACTGGCCACAACCTGTAAGAACAGTGATGAAGTTGATGGGAGGCCAGGTTCTGGGGTGCTCTTCGTGAAGGTCAGTATGGATGGTGCTCCTTATCTGAGGAAGGTTGACCTCAGGAGCTACACTAACTACGGGGAGCTCTCTTCTGCCTTGGAGAAAATGTTCACCACATTCACTCTTGGTGAGATGTTTCTGTGATTGCTAGTGATGTTAGTCGTGTATTCAATCCTAGTGGGTTAACCCCTGCATTTGATGTTAGGTCAATGTGGACCTAATGGAGCTACAGGGAAGGATATGCTCAGCGAGACCAAGCTCAAGGATCTTCTGAATGGAAAAGACTATGTGCTCACTTATGAGGATAAGGATGGGGACTGGATGCTTGTTGGAGATGTTCCATGGGAGTAAGTTTCCTTTCTTGTTTTGACAACTTACTTCTTAGAAGATTTGCCAGATAATGGGGACATTACTGTATATAGCATGTCTTAGAATCAAATCTAACACACGATAAAAAGATTGAATGGTAAGCTGGAATTAGCATATTCCTAAATGATTATTTTATTTTTCTGATCTAATCTGCAGAATGTTTATTGATGTCTGCAAGAAGCTGAAGATAATGAAAGGCTGTGATGCCATTGGGTTAGGTAAGTTTATTTCGTAAAATACAAACCCAAACTACATTTTTGTCTTTCTGAAATTCATTCTCAAGATCCATTACAAGTTGTGTTTGTTAGACGATTTAGAAATTTCAAATCATGTTTGATCACTTGTTTTCTTTTGAAAGCAAACACAATAATTTCACATGTGTTGAATGTAAATACAAACGCCAGAAAAACAGTCTCAAGACCTTAGGAGTGTTTGATTCTGAAACGTCTTAGAATAATAATATTCAAATGTGATGTTTGCAGCTGCAGCTCCGAGAGCAATGGAAAAATCGAAGATGAGAGATTAAAGAGTGGAACATGACAAAAGCTTTCTAATTATACAAAATATGTGCGATTCCCTTTTGGTGGTGTTTTTAATTTCAAAACATCTACATCTTTAGTTTCGGAGATTATATTAAGAAGAAAAAAAGACTATGTTTGTAAGGAAATGAAGAAGAATTTAAAATGATCTTATTTTTGTTGTTGTTGCTGCTGCTTGCTTTAGTCGAACCAGTAAGTGTATGTTTGATTTGATTTCGATGTGTGGTTGACTTTTATTTTTGGATATTGATGTAATGTTTCTCCTTCTTCTTTCCCCTTTGTTATCGGTTCGGTTTTTATTTCTTTTTTCGGAAAATTAATCTAAATAAAATAATTTGTAATTCGTTTTTGCTAAATAAAATTTTGGTTTCGTTTTAAAATTAGTCCCCTCAAAAAACTTCAAATGGACACAAAAGCCAAGAATGGAATCACGTACGCAAGTGCCCTACAAATTCGTTTCTCAAATTTGCCTCTATAATTTTTCAAATAGTTAAAATGTCTAAACCCTAAATTTTTCTATATGGAATATGAAAAAATAGTTACGGAGAAATTGCTACCTATAACTTTTGTTTTTGAGCTATGAAATTACTGTTGGAACTAATTTTTTGTCAAAGCCTGAGGGTTTGATAAAATTGTGTTTGTGTGAAAAGAAATGAGTTAAGCTCTTTCTAATGAAATGTTTTCATTAACCGAGAAATGTTTTCTCGTGTATATATGTTGGAATGGTTGTGTCTTAAATGAACAACATGAGAGAAGAAAAGCCATACGTGCGACGTTCGCATCTTGGGCCTTGATTGGGCCCGTGGACTTTTTGAGGTATCGATCGATACCCCTTGGTATCGATCGATACCCAGCGGGCCGACTTAAAAATCGCAGCCGCCTAGGTTATTCTAGAAATATTCCTTTTCGGTCATGGAAAAACCCTAACCTCTTTCCTATATATACAACACGATTTTCACCTAAAAAGATCATCCTCTGATACACAAAAAACACTTACTAAAAGTTCTAGCAATCGTTTCTTCAATTCCCTACTGCTTAGAGTAAGTTTTAATTTCGAGAGTATCGTAGAATAATGGTCGATAGACATGAATCATGGTGTTGATGATTCAGTTAAACTTTGGTTGTATCCTGGGACTCATGGATCTATAAAACCCCGTCACACTACGGGAGATTCTTAGAGTTAAGGAAAGAGATTTATCTCGCCTCCTCAGATCTTGTATTGCTTTATCGTTTATAAATCGTCTGTTCCTTAAACTGTTTATTTACATATTATTGTGATTAAATCTTTCCTGTCTGTAGTGTAAATTTTGGTCCTACAATCTTAACTCTAAGAAGATCCAATTTCCGTTTTTAATACTTCAATTGGATCTTTAATCACGAGTAAATAAACGTTTTCAAACGGTTTTTAAAACGATTCTTCTACTGCTGATGATACTCAAACGTTGTCAAAAAGCTTTTAGCAAATTGAAACGTGTAGTAGAGGCAATCTTCATCTCTCTCTATTTTTCAAGAAGATGTTCTTCTGCTTGTGATACTCAAACGTTAATCAAACAGCTGTTTAGCAACTTGAAACGTGTAGTAGAAGCAGATCTGCTTAAACATCTTCTAAAAAACCGTCTTTAATTGCGATTAAAGAACGGTATAATCAACGAACACACATCTGTTCTTGATAGGTTCGATTCAGATCGAGGCCTTGTGAGTATCGATCGACACCCTATGGTATCGGTCGATATTAGACTAAATTGTATCGGTCGACACTTAAGTGTATCGATCGATACCATGCAAACAGTGTATCGGTCGGCACCTCAGTGTATCGATCGATACTTTGCATCGACCAAGTTGGTCTATGTCGATCGATACTGTGTATAAGACACAGGTATCGATCGACACTGGTGCTATGATCGATCCTGTGAAATTCACTTGTATCGATCGACACCCAGGGTATATCGATCGACACTGAGTGTGTATCGATCGATACCAGGTTGCTTTGAATGACACAGTATGTGCATCGAGCATCAATAGGAACCCAGGGTGTATCGATCGACACTCAATGTGTATCGATCGACACCAAGATGCTTCGATTAACACAGTATGTGCATCGAGCATCGATCGACACTGTGGTTTATCGATCGATCCTGTGTAAAAATTCACTTGCATCGATCGACACACAGGGTGCATCGATCGACACTATATGTGTATCGATCGACACAAGCTGAGCATCGATCGACACCGAGGTGTATCAATCGATACAAGCTGATCATCGATCGACACCGAGGTGTATCGATAGATCTTATGCAAAACTCACGTGCATCGATCATCACCAAGGGTGTATCGATCGACACTGAGGGCATCGATCGATACTATATGGGTGTATCGATAGACATTGTGTGTGTATCGATCGATACCAAGGAGTATGGATCGACACCAATGCGATTCAGTTCGATATCAGTCTTAGAATTGTGATTCTTGAGTTTATATATCGGTACTAACTGAAAGTTGTGTTCTCATTAGCTTAAAATGACAAACAACGTTGACAACAACTCTGGAACTATGGAGAAAACCAGTGACAAAGTGGATCAAACGACTGCGAGTCTGATCGAAACAGTGAAAGCTCAAGCGAACTTGACAGAAGCTGACATGTGTGCTGTAGTCACTGAGGCCAATGTTGCAGAGAGCCATCCAAAGACTTGGTGGTTCGACAGTGGTGCAACCAGACACATCTGTATGGATCGCGAGATGTTCTCGACATACACAAAGAACAAGAGTGGTGATAAACTCTTGATGGGAAATTCCGCCTCGTCGACAGTTGATGGTCACGGGAAGGTTGTTCTGAAGCTCACCTCTGGACAGGAACTAGTTCTCACGAACGTCGTCCATGTACCAGATATGCGCAAGAATCTGATCTCTGGATCGCTCATAAGTAAGCATGGATTCTCTGTGAAGCTGGAAGGTGATAAGCTAATCCTAACGAAAAATGGGATGTATTTGGGTACGGGTTCTGTATGTGATAATCTGTGTAAGATATCTGTTGAGGAAGTAATCCTAAAGGATAATGTAACTGAGGCATCCACCTCGTAGAACCCTAAGATTAATGATAAGAAACCATTTGCTATTTGGCATGAACAATTAGGACATGTTAATTTCAAGTCTATGAGTAGATTAATGAACATGAACATGATTCCTAAATGCAAATTAAGCAAAGACAAATGTGAAGTTTTGTGTCCAAGCCAAACTCACTAAAACGCCATCACCCAGCGTTCAAAGAACAACAGAACCTCTAGGTTTAATTCACACAGAGTTATGTGATTTAAAATATATTTCAAACCAGAGGAGGCAATAAATATTTCATGGCATTCATAGACGATTGCACGAGATATTGATACATCTTTCTACTGCGGAGTAAAGATAAAGCCTTGGACAAAATATAAAGACGTGTAGCTCAATATTATGTGTCCAAAAAATTTGCGACTCTTGGAATAATTAATTGAAGTTCAATTAAATATTAGAGGCTGATTTAATCGAAAAAATTAAATCATTGGATTTTTGAGGTATCGATCGATACTCATTGGTATCGATCGATACTCAACAGGCCTCTTGCGATTCTTGATATGAGTTCAAGAATACTAATACAATTCGATATTGTATTAAGTTTATTAAATTCTAGAAATTGAATTTAATTTTACCATTTAACTTGAGAGTTGGGTATTGGTTAGTATATTAATTTGGTTTGATTCTCTTGAACAAAATCAAATTTCAATATGACTAACAACACCGTTGTGATCATTGTTAGATCTGGTGGTGTAAAAAAAAAAAAAAAAAAAAAAAAATAATGGAATGGCTGAAGCCAATGTAGTCGAGATAGACATGTGTAATGTCATCCTCGGAGTCAATATGGTTGAGCATAACCCACATGAGTGGTGGTATTATACCAATATATGCGTTGAGATGGGAATGTTTCCCTCCTACCATAAATAATGACAAGAATTTTGGTGCTGAAGTTGACTTCTCAAAGAAGCTCACTCTCACTAATGTAAAGCATGTGCTAGAGATGCATAAAAATCTTATTTAGGGCACAATGCTAATTAGACACGAATTCATAGTCAATTGTCAAAGCTGATTAGCATGTATTGACAAAGAATGTTGTCTATATTAAGGACGGACTGGTCCAAATTAACGTTGAGACAGTCGGACTTAAAATCAATGTAACCAATGGTGTTGACATTAAATGAGAAAGAATCATTTGCTTATGGTACAGAATCTCTTAGTATTTGATCTGAATGTTTCAGTCAAATTATATTCGAATCTATGCGTAGATTGAATGAGATCCCGAAATACAAAATAAGCAAAGATGAGTGTGCGGTTTGCGTTCTAACCAAACTCACTAAAACACCACAATCGAGCGAACCTCTTGGTTTGACTTATACAAAAGGTGGTGAAAAATATTTTGTGACTTTCGTTGAGGATTGTACGAAATATTGTTATGTCTATTTGCTAAGAAGCAAATACGAGACCTTGGAAAACTCAAGGAGTTTAAACTCGAGGTTGAAAACCAACTCGAAAGAACTATCAACATAGTATGAAGTGATAGAGGACATGAGCATGGTATTATCCATCAAACGATTGATCCATATTCACTGGAATCTAATGGAGTCTCATAACAAATTACCGAATTATTTGATGAACTCATTATTCCTAAAAAATCTGGGTTAGTCCAGAAATGTGGGGGGAAGCATTGCTTACCACAAGTTATATCCTGAACTAAATACTACACAAAGTCACTGGAAATGTTTCATGCAAACTTTGGAAAAGTAATGTGTTTTTATACAAATACATGAAAGTGTGGGGGTGCCTAGCAACCACCTAAGAAGCTGACAATCGGACCAAAAACGGTGGATTGTATCTTCATTGAATATGCACACAATGTAGTGCTGATTGCTTTATGGTGTAAATGAGATATACCAGACATCCAAGTAAAGGATAAGCTCTAAGCGAGCTATTGATCTCTTGGGCTCTTACGCTTTTAGAGGTATCGATCGATACCCATGAGTATCGATCGATGCTTGACGGGCATTGGACCTAGATCGAGCAATTCTGGTACTTCTGTAAAGAAGCAGAAGAGGCTAAAGTTGAAATTAGTCGTATGCTGATTGGAATTACAGCAATATGAGATCTTGTAATCCATCAAATGGATGTAAAATCTGCCTTTCTAAACGACCATTTAGAAGAGGAGATTTACATGAAACAACCCGAGGGTTATGTCACTCCTGAACAAGGAAAGAAAATAAGTAGACTTGCAAAGTCCTTATACGAGCTTAAGTTAGCTCCTAAGCAATAGCTTGGAAAGTTTGACAACAAAGTGATGTCAAATAGCTTCAAAATCACTTAAGGTGATATACATCAAAAGTACTCCACATGGATACGTTTTGTTATGTTTATAAGATGACACGTTCATCATGGAAGCAAGAAGGACATAATCCAACACACTAAGAAAGTGTTTAGTGGGAAGTTTGATAGACATAAGATTAGTGGATAATCTTGTCTCAAGATCCTAGAACGTTTTGAGAACTACTCAAACAAGATTGCAATAAATCCAATTGTGATAAAGTTGTATCACAAGTGATGTATGCAAGAATTATCGGAAGTCTCACGTACTTAATGAATCGTACTAGATCCGATCTAGCGTATTCAAGTCGCTACATGAGTAATCCAGGTCATACTCTGTGGAAAACCATAACTAGAATGTTGAATTATCCATCGTTATATGTCGTCTCGTTTTACATCAAATTCTGGGGGTTCAAGACATTATGTTCACCTCTTGGTCTCGTAAACCTGACAGATATTATAAGTGGATAATATTTTGGTGATGCAGCAGTATCCTAAAAATCTTCCAAACAAGCACTCTTGGCCTAATTAACCAAGGAGTCAAAGTTTATAGCTTTAGATAAAGCTGCAGAGGAAGCAAAATCGCTTCGAAATTCTCTGGAAGATATCCCGATGTGGGAGAAAAATCAGTGCCATCGTTATGTGTACACTGTGAGAGTTAGTGAGATATCTCTTAGGCACTGAGTAATCTATATAATGGCAAGTCTCGTCATATAAGAAGACGACATAAGACCATTAGACAATTGATCTCAACTGGTGTAATAACGATAGATTACATCAAGTAGGCTGATAACCTAGCGGATCCGTTTACCAAAGGTTTGCCGCGAGATCAAATTGTAAAATCATCAAAAGGAATGGGTTTAAAGCCTATAGAAAAAGATGACGTTTGACAGATACCCAACCTATGTGACTGGAGATCCCAAGATCTAGGTTCAAAGGGAAACAAAATTAAACTGATTCGAGTTGAGCACTGTGAGACTATGTCTCTGCCCAGTTCCTAGGATGATAAAACAGTGCTACCTGTGGATAGTAAGGATAAGCGTTGGCTTTTAATGATTGCATAGCTGTGTAGATAGTGGAGTGTGACAGGACACTTCTGAAAACAAGCTAATAAAATATCACCTTGTGAAGTGTGAAATGGGGCCGTTTCTAGGAGAATGAAGGATAAGGCTATATTCTCCAAATTCACTCACGAATACCAGGAATGTTCAAGGCCAAAATGAACCCAATAGAGAACAAAGTTCTACGAGAAAATGTCGTTGTGCGATATCTGTTGTATCAGTTTACATCAAAATCCGGGTGGTTCAAGACATCATGTTCACCTCCTGGCCGAGTAAACGCAACAGATATTAAAATTGTTTGGTTCAAAGCTGAAAAACGCTACCATTCAGTGACAGTTACATTTTCGTATACTCTCGAAAGTCTGTCTACGTCTAGATGAGTCTAGTCAAGTATGTCTAGTAAAGTCTAGTCTGTACAATTTTCATATTGTAACATCCCGGTTTCTTGTATATGCGGAGAGGCTTATAAGAATTGATTTGGCTACCTATGTCACCAAAGTGCACTTACCTTTTCCGATCACTTGCCCGAAAGAACTCCAGAGTTAAGGGTGCTTGGGCTGGAGTAGTCTAAGGATGGGTGACCTTCCGGGAAGTGATTCGCGGTAGCGTGTGAGTGAGGACAAAACACGGGGAAAGGTCACGTGGTGATTGCAGGGTCAGTAAACAAGTCATACAAGCCTCCCGGACTAACGCACCGGCCGTCGGACCAGGGTGGGGCCCACGTGCCGAGAGAGGGCATGGGGCCCAGGTAAGGGCGGTCGGGGCGTTATAAGTGGTATCAGAGCCGAACCCAAACACGTGTGTGAAGTCAGGTGGGCTCACACCGTCTAGGGTGACGATCCTGGTGCGCAACGAGGACGTTGCGCTCTGTGAGTGGGGGTGATTGTAACATCCCGGTTTCTTGTATATGCGGAGAGGCTTATAAGAATTGATTTGGCTACCTATGTCACCAAAGTGCACTTACCTTTTCCGATCACTTGCCCGAAAGAACTCCAGAGTTAAGGGTGCTTGGGCTGGAGTAGTCTAAGGATGGGTGACCTTCCGGGAAGTGATTCGCGGTAGCGTGTGAGTGAGGACAAAACACGGGGAAAGGTCACGTGGTGATTGCAGGGTCAGTAAACAAGTCATACAAGCCTCCCGGACTAACGCACCGGCCGTCGGACCAGGGTGGGGCCCACGTGCCGAGAGAGGGCATGGGGCCCAGGTAAGGGCGGTCGGGGCGTTATACATATGTTCTAGAGTCATTTCTATTCATGTGGGGGATTGTTGGAACTAATTTTTTGTCAAAGCCTGAGGGTTTGATAAAATTGTGTTTGTGTGAAAAGAAATGAGTTAAGCTCTTTCTAATGAAATGTTTTCATTAACCGAGAAATGTTTTCTCGTGTATATATGTTGGAATGGTTGTGTCTTAAATGAACAACATGAGAGAAGAAAAGCCATTCGTGCGACGTTCGCATCTTGGGCCTTGATTGGGCCCGTGGACTTTTTGAGGTATCGATCGATACCCCTTGGTATCGATCGATACCCAGCGGGCCGACTTAAAAATCGCAGCCGCCTAGGTTATTCTAGAAATATTCCTTTTCTGTCATGGAAAAACCCTAGCCTCTTTCCTATATATACAACACGATTTTCACCTAAAAAGATCATCCTCTGATACACAAAAAACACTTACTAAAAGTTCTAGCAATCGTTTCTTCAATTCCCTACTGCTTAGAGTAAGTTTTAATTTCGAGAGTATCGTAGAATAATGGTCGATAGACATGAATCATGGTGTTGATGATTCAGTTAAACTTTGGTTGTATCCTGGGACTCATGGATCTATAAAACCCCGTCACACTACGGGAGATTCTTAGAGTTAAGGAAAGAGATTTATCTCGCCTCCTCAGATCTTGTATTGCTTTATCGTTTATAAATCGTCTGTTCCTTAAACTGTTTATTTACATATTATTGTGATTAAATCTTTCCTGTCTGTAGTGTAAATTTTGGTCCTACAATTACTACCTATAACTTTTGGTTAACTAAATCGACTTGACATGCTGCTAAATAATTGGTGCAAATAGATCCTCGAAGAACCAAATGCTACGAGACAAAGGAAAGAAGAAGAAAGGTGATTGCGCAGGAAAATGGCTTTGATATCGTGATTTTCAGTTTTTTTTTTCCTCATGAAACTCTTAGCAAACAAAAAAATACATATCAACCTTTCACCTTAGAGTCAATTCGCATGATAATATTCTCCCATCTTTTTCGAAGTAAATAGTTATCTTCTAAATCCGATCTAAATGACGGATTTGTTTTCAGGAAAAAAAACCTCACATGAGTTTGCAAACCCATCGAACTTATATCTCTAAATGAAGGCATCATAAGTTTCAACTTTCAACCAATCAGTTTTTTTTTTTTTTTTTTTTTTTTGTCAAATACCCATTTTATTAAATCAAGTTTGGCCGAGAAAGTTATTATCCCTTATCGGATCCGTCTGACTTACATGAAAAAATAAAAAACCTCGTACTCGAGCTCTTTTTGCAAGAGAATCGGCACAGACATTCGATACTCGTGAAATAAAAGATAAGCTGAAATTAATAAATGACGCTCTAAGGACATAAAAAGAGTCTAGTTCCGAAATAAACGCCAGCCAGTCTATCGGGTTCTCGATCATCTTCACCAAATCTGAACAGTCCGTCTCAAAATGCATCGATGATATATGTTTTTTCTTTAGACATAGCATAGCCCAAAGGAGTCCATCCATCTCAGCATGTAATGCCGAGAGGCTTCTGCGGCATCCTTGCAATCCAAAGATCTCTCGTCCCATGTGATCCCTATGACTCCACCCTAAACCACTAACAAGGCCATGATCAATCCAGGAAGCATCGATCTGACATGTTGGGTTTCGAGGGGCCAAAGGGGAGACTCTCGATTCATATTGTCCGGGTAGGCCTTCTATCTCTTCTTCGCATTCCTGTTGGTTTGCGATCCTTCAACTTTCCGTTCCACAATAGCGAGCTGGAAAGTATCCTCCGGAGAAATTTCTTTCCCGTTGAAAACTTTGTCGTTCCTTGATTTCCATATGTACCATATGATCCAAGGATATATGTCTTTTTGAGGGTCAGAAAGACCTACTTCTTTAGTTCGCCAAAATAGGAAATCCATATTTCGGAAAATATATGTACTCAGGAAGAAACCCGGAAGGGACGGATAGTCTGAAATAGCCCATACTTGTAAAGCTGGAGGGCATTCAAAAAGAAGATGGTTGATCGTTTCCTCAGGAGCTCCACACCTAGGACAACTTTTATGGATGCCCATGTGCCTGTAGGTAAGACGCTCACACGTTGCCACACATCCAGACAAGGCCTGCCACATAAAATGTCTTAGCTTTCCGGTCGTACGGACCTTCCACACATGGCTCAAAAGACACGTAATGCTTGGTACTCTCACTTCATTTGATTCCCGAATAATATTTGTCTTCCTTATCAGATCATAGCCGGATTTTACTGTATAACAGCCTGACTTTGTATGGCTCCATGCGTACCCATCTTGGGTAGAATGTCGACTAGGTCTTAACCCTATGATAAGAGGGATGTCCTCGAGTTGGAAATGGTCTCGCAGAAGGGGTATATTCCACTATCTCGTATCTTGCCTGATGAAAGTATAGACACGAAGTTGAGGATTCCTATACCGGACTTGTGAGGATTCTCTCGCGGGCCGAGGCGGAATATCTGGGATCCAGGGTTCACTCCAAACCTTTGTGTTGAACCTCGACCCTATAGTCTTCCTTAATCCAAGTTTAAGGAGAGGTTTTGCAGCCATAATACTACGCCACCCGTAGGAAGGGGAGTGAGCGTTCCGGTCTACAAGCGGGTTAGATTGTCTATAATATCGACCTCGAAGTACCAGCGCCAGTAGAGATGAAGGATTCTGAATTAGGCGCCACAATTGCTTTGCTAGCAGAGAAAGGTTGAAATCTTGAAGGTCTCGAAATCCCAACCCTCCCAATTCCTGGGGAACACAAATCTTGTCCCATGCTATCCAATGTATTCCTCTGCTATTTTGCTTAGAGCTCCACCAAAAGTTTGAGATAGCACTTCTCAATTTGTCGGTTATGCATTGAAGGAGTTGAAAACAGGACATGACATATGTCGGAATTGCTTGTGCTACCGATTTGATTTGGACCTCTTTCCCGCCTTTGGAAAGGAGTTGCGCCGACCAAGAATTGACCCGATTATTGAGTCGATCTTGAACAAACGCAAAGACATTCTTTTTTGATCCACAAATTTGTTCGGGTAATCCCAAGTACATTCCCACACCTCCTTCGTTAGTGATACCTATTGCTCTTTTTATGCCTCGACGCAACCTATGGTCTACTTTATCGCCAAAAACTATGGAAGATTTAGCTATGTTTAGTTGTTGTCCCGAAGAAGCACCATAAGTCTTAATAATCTTAAAAATCTCAGCACTTTGCCGGATGGTCGCCTCACAAAAGAAAAGGCTATCATCAGCAAACAACAAGTGGGAAACCCGAGGGCTGGCTCTCGCAACGCGCAAACATGTAATGCCATATTCTTCTTCCGCTCCCTTTAGGAGGGAGAAAAGTGGCTTAGTGCATAAGATGAATAGGAATGGTGATAAGGGGTATCCTTGCCGAAGTCCTCTATAGGGTTTTATTATTCCTTTCGCTTCCCCATTTATGAGAACCTGATATGAGACCGAGGAGATGCAGAACATCAGCAGTTTAACCCATTTTTCCGCGAATCCCAACTTCAGTAGAAGAGCTTCCAAGAATTTCCATTCCACACGGTCGTATGCTTTGCTCATATTCGTCTTTATGGCCATAAAATTTGATCTACAGCTGGGGTTCGTACGAAGTGCATGGAAATTTTCTTGGGCGAGTAGAATGTTATCTGTTATCAAACGCCTAGCCATAAAGGCCGATTGAGTCTCCGAGATTAAGTTTGGGAGGGCGTTTTTTAGTCTTTTGCAAAGAAGTTTGGAAATAATTTTATAGCTCACGTTGCACAAGCTAATCGGCCTGAACTCGGCCATTGCTCTTGGTCTCTCCTTTTTAGGAATGAGGCAAATGTTTGTCTGGTTAAGTCTAGGGTCAAAATGACCCGTCGCAAAGAAGTCCTTAACCAATTTGACTATGTCTTGGCTTATGACTTGCCAGAATCTTTGATAAAATCTACTTGTCATCCCATCTGGTCCCGGGGCTTTATCCGGGTTAATGTCGAATAGGGCTGCTTTTATTTCGTCTTCTGATGGATCCAAGACTAGTGCATGATTCGTAGATGCTGAAACTTTCTCGGTAATATACCGGAGTGAAGCCTCGGGGTCTGAGGGCTGTGAGGTGGTAAAAAGTTCTTGGAAATAATTAGTTGCAACTCTTTCAATACCATATGCGTTCTCGACCCATTTTCCGTTCCGATCTTTAAGGCAAATTATGCGGTTTCGAGCCCGTCTCTGTTTAGTAATGGCATGGTAAAACTTTGTATTTCTATCTCCTTTTGTGTGCCAAAGGTTTCGGCTTTTTTGCTGCCAAAATTTTTCCTCCTCACGAAAGGCCGTACAAAGTTGTCTTCTGATTTCTTCAATCTCTTCTAGGGTAGTATTCTCGTCATCTTGGGCTCTGTCTAATTGATCTTTCAACTCTTCAATGAGTTTTGCCGTGTTTGTAGGGAGGGTCTTCTTCCAACTGGAGGTATTACTACGACATGAGGCTATTTTTTGATGGATGTCCCGACGTGGAACACCATAAAAAAGGCCCCATCCCGAGATTACTGCTTCTTTTAGATCGGGTTTCCCTATCCATCTCTTATCAAATCTAAAAGACTTTTTCTTGTTTTGAGGTCTTGCTTGGATTCGAGCTAGGACAGGTCGGTGGTCCGATCCCCATAGTTTAAGATACTCCACAGAAGTGTGGGAGAAGAGATAGTGCCATTCCTCGTTAGCTACCGCCCGATCCAATCGGCATTTCACTTTTCCGGATCGACGCTTGCCCACCCATGAGAATGAGTTACCCTTATATGGGAAATCTAACATCCCGCAATCTTCGAGCATAGTACGAAACGGTATAAATGAGTTTTCTGATCTCCTTCGTCCTCCCCGTTTCTCATGGTTGCCCGTAATTTTGTTAAAATCTCCGATCATAAACCATGCATCTCGTCGATTAAGACTGATCCTCGTAAGTCTTTCCCAAACTCGTTCTCGGTTTTTTACAACCGGATCTCCATACACAAAGGTCATAAAGATCTTATGACCTTCAAATGTAGACTCAATATCAATCATGCGATCATCCGAATAACCAATTGTAACCTTCGGCTCCTCCATATAAAAAAGTGATAATCCTCCGCTTCAGCCTCTCGGCTCAACTGTAAAAACATGCTCGTATCCAAAATGAACTTGCATATCTTGCAAAAAGTACCGACTATTTTTTGTCTCCGACAAAAATAAAAAACTCGGTTGGAAACATTTATGAAGCTCTTCCAAGTGTTCTTTTGTCATATCGGTTTCCGCCCCCTGAAAATTTCAAGCGATTGTGTTCATCTTGAAATTTGAACTTGGACTTGATCTTCACGGAGTCCTTAGGTTTCTCGTTTTCGTGAGGAATCTTCTCATTCAAGATTCAGAAAATTTGAATCACTACAAAATGAGGTTCTTCACATAAAGTGCGAAAATTCTTCAAGATTCAGATCTAAGATTTATTTATTTGTTAATTTCTTCAAAATTCTTCACATATAGTTAGACAAAAATGTTCTTCACATAGTGAGAAATTTTCTTCAAGTTTCGTCTCTGAATCGTGTGAGAGTAAACTCTTCTCAGAACGGTGTCTTGGAGATATCGGGTCCGGCAAATACTTTGGCGGTGAAGCCAAAGAGAGAAACGGCTCCTTTGGAAAACAGATCTGCAATTAAAAAGACTGCTTTTGGAGATTCCGATTAGGATATGCAGATGAAGCTCGATAGAGAGAGGGTCGGAGGAGAAGCGGCTGAAACAAAGGCCGAGATCCTAAGACTTCAAATCATCATGAAAAAAAACTTAGCATAAGGCTAGAAGAGTTCAACTCGGACAAGGGGCTTCCGACGGCGAGCCGAGGAGGAGATGGCGGCTGAAAACAAAGGCCGAGATCTTAAGACTTCAAATCATCATGTAAAAAAACTTAGCACAAGGCTAGAAGAGTGCAGCGAAGAGTTCAACACGGACAAGGAGCTTCCAACGGCGAGCCGAGGAGGAGATGGTGATGGCTTCGTCTAGAGAGAGCTCAAAAGGTTTTCCAATTTGCACTAAGGAAGTTTCGATTCCGGCAAGTAAGACCCGGAGCTTGACTGGTTCTTCAAACTGAGGAGATTACGTTGTTGAAATAAGGAACATATCGCCGGGAAAGAGAAATTTCGCCTGGAAAAAATATTCTTTGGAAAGTGTGACGGTGGCTTCAAGCTTTGGGGACTCGGAGAGTGTCTTCTCCGGTTAGTGAAGTTTCAGACATGAGAGACGGTGATTGTGTCTCCGGTTAGTGAAGTTTCAGACGATGATTCATATAAATGTGTAATGGCAATATGTGTGAACTTAACTTTGGTTGCACAAAAACGTAGCCTCCTCTCTTTGATCTAAATATCAATTGAATGTTATTTTGCTCTTGGTGACAATCAAATCCTCTTCTTTTCTCTTTATTTTATTGTTACAATAAAGCTCCTCAAAAAGCTATTTCATTTTGTCTTTTGTTTAGTTTATCTTGATTTGAATATGCTCACAGATACATGAACATATCGATGGGATTGACTATATATAATATTCTTCCATCGTTCTCCTAATTATTTTTCTGTTCCTAAAGATGCGAACATAGTGCGCCTTTGGCTTTGGAGACGGTGGTTTGCTATAGTTTTATAGTTATTTAGTAGACTAGTATTACATACCTAAACTGCTCGTTTTAATGATTTCCGTTGGCGTTGACAAAATTCCATTATCCATCCAAATGAAAGTCTATATATTCAAGTACCCAATTTGTCAAAAGAGACATTAATTAATCAATTCCAAAGGCAAAATTCGATCGAGATAATTGAATAATCATATGCTCTCATAACTTAAAAAAGGATCTACGGGTCGAATTTTCTGTTACTTTAATCCAAACATTGGGTTATATGTGTGATTCTTGTAGCTTCACGTGAACTAACAGTATGCACAAAAACCATAATCATTGGTCGTAAAATGGTCTCATTTAATTCGATTTCGCTTTGATGCATTTATTTCGAATGGGACATACTATATACTATTTATATAGTTGATCAACTATAATATAGTATATTCAAAATTTCTAAAATTAAATATGAAATAGGCTTAGGGAATTACATGTCAAATTTGTCTCCAAAAGATAGGAATTGAATTATGCTTCTCAACAATGGAACGTGGCATTACCTTCTAACACTCAATTTTGGCTGGTTCCCAAAACTATCTCTATACCAAACGAAAAGCCAAAACGATAAGGAACTTACTAAGTTAGAAGGAATGGTAATTATAAGGAACTTACTAAGTTAATTTAAATCATAATCAAAACTATCTTTATCTTTTATTTCCGTTACTCATTGTTTGAATTTTGATCGACTTCTTGATGCTTTGAGAATTTTATATATACGCCATTTTATTCGACCCATCTTCTGAATTTATAAGTCGGGATTTTGACCCCCAACACAGTAGATGATACATACTTCTCACCTTCACTCATAATTCAAATGATTCGTTTGCACAATGCTGGATTGGAATTCTAGAAAAATATATCAACCTTCTGGAAATGGACCTATTGCCAATAAGTGCGTTAAAATCATATAAAAAGAATTTTGATAAATGAATATACGATCATCAGAATGAATGTGTGTTTCGATTTGGTAGACCTCCTTAACAAACCCACCGAATTGATGGTATCCATAGATTTCTTATCAGTTATCAATCATGGGGGGGTCATCATCTATTTATATATGGACAAAATCGTATCGGCATTATTATTGTTTAACTTGATTTTTTAAAAAAGGTTTGATTAGCAAATTTGTCCGGACAGACCAAGTATTGTGATTGTGTAGGACGTTAAAAGATCTCATACAGAATGCAGTTATAATTCTAATTTAATAGCCCCTTAATATACATACTCCTTTCTTTTCGAAAAATAAAATTTGAGGAGTTTTCTTTTCTTTATTTCGTCATAGGATGTTTTGAGAGGTTTTTTGCGCATGTTAACATAACAAATACACTTACTAAGTACCAAATGTCTCACAATCGTAACTAAACAATATCAACTGATGAAAAAGAAAAGAAAAACCAAACATTATATATATTTTTTTTTGAACTAACCTTTCATTTAGAATTTAAAGGTTACAATTGAGATGACAATAAGTCTCTTACGCCCTGTTTTACAATGCCATCAGCCTTACAATTGTTTGCTCTAGGGATAAAGGAAAACTTAATCAAAGGAAATGATATCGAACAAATCGAAATGTCAGCCAAAATCCCATGAATCTCCGATATTGGTGATCGCGAGTTGATGGCGTTGATCAATTGCTGGGAATCAGAATGGATAGATAGGTTGCTGTACCTCAGATCCAAAGCCTGGAACATAGCTGCTCTCAAAGCCATCGCTTCCGCCGTTAGAGCCGATGCAACGTGGAGGCGAGAAGCTGAGAATTCCAAAGATTGGGTCGAGCTCACCGTAAAGGTCCAGCCAAGTCCAAACATTATATATATATATATACTTATGTGTTGTTGGAGGACCATAGTTCAAATCTTTCTGGTGCAGTCTCAATCATTATTGATAGTTGCGAACATTTTTGTGTATTTTTGGGTCAAAACAATTGTGAACACTTTAAATAACAAAAATACTTGGTTTTCATACACGTCAAAATTAAGAAATATAAAACCCGAAGATTTTTTCATCAAGAAATATAAATTTGGTAATGTCATGTAAATGCGCCTATAAAATTATAAATCATCTATTTTGATGAAACAAAAATTAAATTAGATGTGGCTCCTCTGGAAAATTCCGAAATACCTAAAGCCACAAACTGCAATCATTTATACTTTGGAGTTGATACCATTGATCTAATATAGAATTATCTTAATCACTTGATCAGCCAATAGATCTAAAAGGTTTTCAAAAGATTAAAAAATAATAGAACTATCGTAGTCAAAGAAAAACCACCATTTTGCCATAGCAAGAATTCAAAATTTGCTAGACCAGTCTAAACTTTATGTCATATCATTAGCTCTTGTCGTGACCGTATAATTTATATCATTTGGATCTTTCGAAATGTAGACAAATTTATATTATTTTGTTAGCAATAAAAAAAAAACAGTTCGACCTTTCTCCATCAAACATCCAAACTTTTAATATATAGCCCCAAACCCAAAACTTTAGTTAAATTCATCTAGTCAGCATATAGATATAAGATTATCCAAAAGATTACAAGTATTAGATTATTATTATTTTTTTTTAGCAAACAAGTATTAGATTATCTATATTGTATCTTAATTAGACTTAAAAAAAAAATAAACTAAAATGGAAGTTTAGTATAGTGGTTGATCAAATGTTCATTAATGCTTATACACCAAGATATATGAGTTTCAATTTCAAGAGAATACAATTTTTATGGATTAATAGAGGCAAGTTTACAGAAAATCTCCAGCGTGATGGAAGCAAAGTCGTTCATCGTGATCGTGAATCCTAATGGAGCGGAGAAAATTGTAAATTGTTGAATTGTCTTATAATTGTTTTCGTAATTGATTAGTAAATGTTTAAAAAAACTAAAATGAAAGTAAAACTGTAGAAGTAAATGTGGAAAGATACTTGACAGAAATACAGTCAGACAAATAAATACCTCTAGACATCAGACCTCTGGTCCTCTACGAGTCAGTACGACGCAGTTTTGTAAATTTCTCTGTAATTTTCAGTTTCATTAATGCTTACCGTTTGTTGCTCGGCTTCTAACGTCACGTGCCACGTGAATTTTGTTTGTCTTCTCCCTCTTTTTTTTTTGTGTTAGTGAAACAAAAAAATATATCAGGATTTGCATTTCGAACAATTTAACCATTTCGATAAACTTCGACATAACCACATTGGAAAGTCAGCTACGAATCCAAATTCATTCATCAACTATAACTGGAAAGTGTTATTGTGTTAAGTATAATCAATCAAGTTAAACTTCAATTTGGTTATCAAAAAAGAGTTAAAACTTTTGTTTTCAAACTAGCTTCACTTATCAATAATTGTAAAAAAAATTGAAAAGAAAGATTTACATACAAGTGGAAACAAAGATCTCCGCGTCTTTGGAGAAATCTCATATGCATATGGTCGGTTAAAGCGTTGACTATTTTTACTTTAATGAAATATAGTGAAGATATGTAAACCTTTATAAACAAAGATTATAGTGGAAAAAAATAATAATTTGACTAGTGAAAACGAAGGGGACGTAAAAATTATGAAAGATTTACATGCAAATGGAAACAAAAGCCATTTGAGACGCATAAAGTCACATTTTTTACCTTTTAATATTGCTACAAATAAAAATGATTAAAAGTTTCGAAACATCACAAAAAAAAGAAAATCTCTCTCTAGTCTTTATCTTATTTAATTTCTCCATCTTCCTTATGATCCTTCATCTTCTCTATAATTATCACTTGGAGAAAGAAGGAAGAAAGAAATAAAGCAAAGACCTTTTTTCTTCGTTTCTCTATTACTCACCGGAAATGGTGTTTGGTTGGAGAAAAGCGTTTTGCACTTCCGTTACAAGTAACCAAGAGAAACCTCACCAATCATCATCACACATTCATAACACTCATCCTCCTCCAATTCACACCCCAAGATTCCGATCCAAGTTTGGATTTTTTTCAAACCCATCAACTCCCCGTCTCCGATCTCGTGGAGACGGTGGTGGCATTGGATGCCGATCCGCCGCATCCACGGCAGTCACTATCCCATCTCTTCCCACTAGCCCCAAACTCCATTGCAGGACTACGAGTAATGCTACCCCAAGGACCAGTAACAGCTCAAGCCCTAAGTTTCTCTCTAACCCTTCCTCTCCCAAATCATCTTCTTCTTCCTCCCATGGCGGCGTTTCTCTCCTCCGTGCAACGCTGCTTCTCAACAACGTAAAAAATGATAATTTGATTTAATCAGCTTGCTAATTTCATACTTCTTCAAAATCGGTTAATCAATAATCTAAATCTCTGTTTTTTTTTGTTGTGATGCAGAGTAATAGTAACAGATGTGGGATTTGTCTGCAGCGAGTGAATTCCGGTCAAATCAATTCGACGGCGATTTTCACGGCGGAGTGTTCACATTCGTTTCACCTCTCTTGCGCCGTTGGATTAGAAGACAAACGTTGTCCGTTTTGTTCCGCCGCGCCGAAGTCGGATTCGCCGTCTGTGATAATGGGATCCGACCCGAATAGACCACCCGCTATCCGAGAAATCAAGACCGGGAAATCGCTGAGAGTCTACAACGACGATGAGCCGCTAACTTATTCGCCGGTTTCTCTTGCTCAGTTCAACACTATACCGGAATCAGACGAAAACGACGACGTTGAGGAAGATGATCAATTCCCTGGATTCTTTGCGGATTCTTCGATTACGTCTGCGTTGTCTGATCCGATTCCATCAATCTCCGGGAGTCTGGAGATTAAATTGCAGCCGGAATCCGCCGTTGTGGAAACCGGGAAAAGGATTGAGACGCACGTCGCGTTGATGAAATTGAAAGCGTCTCCCTCGTCCATCACGGATGCGATTAAGGCGCGTAGGCCATCGATAGATCTGGTAACGGTTCTCGATCTAAGCAGCGGCCGAGCCAATTTGCAGACGGTTAAGCACGCGATGCGATTAGTGATCTCATTGCTCCGAGAGATGGATCGGCTTTCAATCGTCGTCTTTTCGACGGGATCGAAACGATTGACGCCGTTACGACGGATGACGGCGAAAGGACGGCGATCGACACGGCGAATCGTCGACGCACTCGTCGACGTCGGAATTGAAACAACAGGCGGCGTCGGAATGAGCGTTAACGACGCGCTGAAAAAAGCGGTTAAAGTCGTTGAAGATCGGCGAGAGAGGAATCCGTCGGCGAGTATATTGGTTTTATCGGACGGTCAGGATCAACCGGATGCGGTTTTGAAAGCTAAGCTAAACTCCACGCGAGTTCCCTTCGTCGTGTCCACCACGCGCTTCTCTCATCCGGAGATCCCGGTTCACTCGGTTTGGATTGCTTCACCGAGCGCGTTGCATCACGGGCCGCTTCGAGACGCGTTCACCGAGCGAATCGCTGCGTTGATGAACGTGGCTCTCCATGACGTGAAGCTCAATCTCGGTTTGGTCTCCGGATCTCCGTCGACCAAAATATCGGCGGTTTACTCTCTAACGGGTCGGCACGAGAGTTTCGGATCCGGTTCGGCCGTTGTAGTCGGCGATCTGTTCGCGGAGGAGGAGAGAGAATTTATCGTTGAGCTAAAAGTACCGACTTCGTCGAGCGGGTCCCACCATGTAATGTACGTACGATCTTCGATTGTCGACCCCACGACGCTTCAGCCAATGGCTTGTCCTAAAGGAAAACGGTTTTTAGTGCCGTTGCCACAGACCGTCCGATTCGTATCTTCGAGCATCGAACGCCTCAGGAGTCTATACTCAGTGAGCCGCGCTGTAGCTGATTCACGCAAGCTGATTGAGCTTGATGATTTAGCCGGCGCTTATAAGGTTCTGTCGACGGCTCGGTCCAATGCGTCGCATGCGGATGATAGCATAAAGAACTTGGAGGCTGAGTTAACCGAGCTAAGCCGGTTTAAACCAAGAAACGGTTCAGTAAACCGTGCGGAAGAGAAAACAGAGCAACTTACGCCGACTTCGGCTTGGAGAGCCGCTGAGAAATTAGCGAAAGTGGCTATCATGAGGAAGCATTTAAATCGAGTCAGCGACATGCACGGCTTGGAGAACGCCAGATTTTAACCTTTTAAAAAAAAAAAAAATCTCAATGATTTTTGAAGATGTGGTATGTAATTATTATATAAGTATAACCAATAATAATTTAGGGGTAAGATAGTATAAAAATGTAATTATTGAAGTATGATTTGTAGAAAGGGGACCCTATGTGCATGATAGCGACAAGCAGTAGCCGACGGGTGTGGCCTTTTGTAATGCAGAGATTGGAACCTACATGAGAATTAATTGGTCTTTTTTTATCTTTTTCCTTTTTGTAATTTTCAAAAAATCCAAATTAATGACTGAGAAAGTGGAAAAGATTGTAGATAGAATAAATGAAGAATGCTTTTGATATATAAATTTTAAAAGTGGGGGCGTTACAGGTGTAGTGGATTATTAGAGGGTGTGCTTGCAACGCTGTACTTCAAAATCAAAAGTAATTTTCTACTTAATATTATCATGCCGTTTAAACTTAATGGATTTTTTCTATTGTATATTTTTTTTATATAAATGATCATGATTAGTCATGTGATCATCATCATTTGAAAGTCATGTCATCCTAGTTGGTTCTATAATCCCTATTAATAACGGATGTTAGATCATCCGCATCGGTGAGAGGTGTCTCACCCAAAAAAATTAAAAATTGATTTTTTTAATGAAATAAGTAAATTAAAAAAAAAAAAAGTTGGACCAATGATACATTGACATATCATCACCCAATGTCTCAATGTGTGTCTCACACGAGACCGTGTCTCGCTCTCTCTCTTTCTCTTTTTCTTGCTTTTTCAATTTTTATTATTTTTTTATTCTAAGACATATGTGAGACACCGACTGATGTGGGTGCTCTTAGGTGATTTCTCTACATGATAAATAATTTTATAAGAAAATTCATAAATTCTTTTATTAATATATCAAAAAAATTATTATACGATAAGCGTACATAAAAAAATCGGAAAAATACATTTTAAACCTTCAAAGTTGAACTCACTATCACTTTAAACACTGAGACTTTACCACTCTCACTTCTCACTTTAAACCTTAAATGTAACAAAACTGACATTTTAAACCCTGAAGATATGTTTTTTTTTTTGCACCGTCAAAATTTTAAACGGAACAGTTAACCATGTTGATTTAATTAAAACGTGGTTATTTTTTAATTAATATTTTTTATATAACAAAATTAAAACAAAAAAACATGAATAAAATAAATAAAATAGAACTCGACCAAAAAAACAGAAAATAGAAATCCCCAATCGATTTGGGGATTTAGAGTTTCTGAGAGAGTAAATTCGAGAAGAGGCAAATACGAGAAGGGGCAAGTGATCTGGGTTACGATTCGAGGTCTAGGAGGCGAAGTACAATGAATCCAGGGCATAAACGGTTCGAGAAGAGAGAAATTGTAAGTTTTTCACTTTGACATGATTCGAATTGATATGGGCTACGATTCGAAAAGAGCGATGTCACTAGGAGGGTGCATAGTCTGCAGACAATATCTCGTGCTCAACCAAATTCTTTTTCTGGTGGTAGTTGTTGGAACGGGTTTGAGCACGTCTCCCACAAATCAATTTGAATCGGGGAGGTCCGGGGATTTTATGTTAAGGTAGAGTCGGTTGCGTTCCGGTCGGCAAATGAGGAGGAAGAGATGATTTATAGCTGTGCCCGGAGGGCTGCCTACGTACCCCGGATTGGGGATCAAACAATTCGTAGTTCGTTGCTGAGGTGGGTAGGAGAGAACTGGAGAGCGGAGAGCTGCACCGAGAGCTGGGAGAGCTGCGGAGAGCTGTAGAGAGCGGAGAGCTGGGAGAGCTGGGAAAGCCGGGAGAGCTGGGAGAGCTGGGAGAGCTGCGGAGAGCTGGGAGAGCTGCCTAGCTGGGAGAGCTGGGAGAGCTGCGGAGAGCTGGGAGAGCTGCCTAGCTGGGAGAGTTGCCGAGCTGGGAGAGCTGCAGAGAGCTGGGAGAGCTGCCGAGCTGGGAGAGCTGCCGAGCTGTGAGAGCTGCCGAGCTGGGAAAGCTGGGAGAGCTGCCGAGCTGGGAGAGCTGCCGAGCTAGGAGAGCTGCCGAGCTGGGAGAGCTGCCGAGCTGGGAGAGCTGCCGAGCTGGGAGAGCTGTGAGAGAGCTCCTTTTAGAGAGGGAAAGTTATTTAGAGAGAGAGAATGAGAGTTTTTTTGTGTGTCTGGATAATGAATACCAAATGGGGTATTTATAGTGCGAGTTGAGCAGACAACTCTCCGGTTTTTGGGGATGACCTGGCATGTCGTGAACAGTACCCAGCACGTCGTGAACAGTGCCAGGCAGGTCGTGAACAGTACCCGGCACGTCGTGAACAGTACCGAGCAGGCAGTGAACAGCGCCGAGCAGGTCGGGAACAGTAATCGGCAGGTCGTGAACAGTGCTGAGCAGGTCGTGAACAGTATCCGGCATGTCGTGAACAGTACCTTGCAGGTCGGGAACAGTACCGGGCAGGTCGGGGACAGTACACCGCATTTTTGGGTGTGGTGATGAGCACACCCCATTTTTTTAGCCCATTCCAAAGCAAAAGGCCCAACACCAAAAGCCCAACATCCACTATGCAGATACGGTACTGTCCCCGACCTGCCCGGTACTGTTCCCGACCTGCAAGGTACTGTTCACAACCTCCCCGGCACTGTTCACGACGTGCAGGGTAGTGTTCACGACATGCCGGGTCATCCCCAAAAACCGGAGAGTTGTCTGCTCAACTCGCACTATAAATACCCCATTTGGTATTCATTATCCAGACACACAAAAAAACTCTCATTCTCTCTCTCTAAATAACTTTCCCTCTCTAAAATGAGCTCTCTCCCAGCTCTCCCAGCTCGGCAGTTCTCCCAGCTCGGCAGCTCTCCCAGCTCGGCAGCTCTCCCAGCTCGCCAGCTCTCCTAGCTCGGCTGCTCTCCCAGCTCGGCAGCTCTCCCAGCTCTCCCAGCTCGGCAGCTCTCACAGCTCGACAGCTCTCCCAGCTCGGCAGCTCTCCCAGCTCGGCAGCTCTCCCAGCTCGGCAGCTCTCCCAGCTCTCTGCAGCTCTCCCAGCTCGGCAACTCTCCCAGCTAGGCAGCTCTCCCAGCTCTCCGCAGCTCTCCCAGCTCTCCCAGCTAGGCAGCTCTCCCAGCTCTCCGCAGCTTTCCCAGCTCTCCCGGCTTTCCCAGCTCTCCGCTCTCTGCAGCTCTCCGCAGCTCTCCCAGCTCTCAGTGCAGCTCTCCGCAGCTCTCCAGTTCTCTCCTACCCATCTCAGCAACGAACTACGAATGGCTTGATCCCCAATCCGGGGTACGTAGGCAGCCCTCCGGGCACAGCTATAAATTATCTCTTCCTCTTCATTTGCCGACCGGAACGCAACCGGCTCTACCTTAACAGAAAATCCCCGAACCTCCCCGATACAAATTGATTTATGGGGAGACGTGTTCAAACCCGTTCCAACAGTAGTTCCATTTATCTCCCGGGATCAACTAAAATAGACGAGCAGAGCCTGATTGATATGCAGGAGGTATGAGATGCGACATCTTTGGTCTTTGCTTATTTTTACCAATTCATTATAAAACTATGAACTGTTTGAAACTTTGTAAACATGTATTGCAACAAGAGGTTGAAGCCATAGGAAGGCTTGGGAACGTAGTGAAGCGAGACATGAGGGATATGGAAATCATGGTGGCTGAAGATACTTGAAATGACTCAAGACACTGTAGGACCAAAATTTACACTACAGACAGGAAAGATTTAATCACAATAATATGTAAATAAACAGTTTAAGGAACAGACGATTTATAAACGATAAAGCAATATAAGATCTGAGGAGGCGAGATAAATCTCTTTCCTTAACTCTAAGAATCTCCCGTAGTGTGACGGGGTTTTATAGATCCATGAGTCCCAGGATACAACCAAAGTTTAACTGAATCATCAACACCATGATTCATGTCTATCGATCATTATTCTACGATACTCTCGAAATTAAAACTTACTCTAAGCAGTAGGGAATTGAAGAAACGATTGCTAGAACTTTTAGTAAGTGTTTTTTTGTGTATCAGAGGATGATCTTTTAGGTGAAAATCGTGTTGTATATATAGGAGAGAGGCTAGGGTTTTTCCATGACAGAAAAGGAATATTTCTAGAATAACCTAGGCGGCTGCGATTTTTAAGTCGGCCCGCTGGGTATCGATCGATACCAAGGGGTATCGATCGATACCTCAAAAAGTCCACGGGCCCAATCAAGGCCCAAGATGCGAACGTCGCACGTATGGCTTTTCTTCTCTCATGTTGTTCATTTAAGACACAACCATTCCAACATATATACACGAGAAAACATTTCTCGGTTAATGAAAACATTTCATTAGAAAGAGCTTAACTCATTTCTTTTCACACTAACACAATTTTATCAAACCCTCAGGCTTTGACAAAAAATTAGTTCCAACAATCCCCCACATGAATAGAAATGACTCTAGAACATATGAAAATTGTACAGACTAGACTTTACTAGACATACTTGACTAGACTCATCTAGACGTAGACAGACTTTCGAGAGTATACGAAAATGTAACTGTCACTGAATGGTAGCGTTTTTCAGCTTTGAACCAAACAATTTTAATATCTGTTGCGTTTACTCGGCCAGGAGGTGAACATGATGTCTTGAACCACCCGGATTTTGATGTAAACTGATACAACAGATATCGCACAGCGACATTTTCTCGTAGAACTTTGTTCTCTATTGGGTTCATTTTGGCCTTGAACATTCCTGGTATTCGTGAGTGAATTTGGAGAATATAGCCTTATCCTTCATTCTCCTAGAAACGGCCCCATTTCACACTTCACAAGGTGATATTTTATTAGCTTGTTTTCAGAAGTGTCCTGTCACACTCCACTATCTACATAGCTATGCAATCATTAAAAGCCAACGCTTATCCTTACTATCCACAGGTAGCACTGTTTTATCATCCTAGGAACTGGGCAGAGACATAGTCTCACAGTGCTCAACTCGAATCAGTTTAATTTTGTTTCCCTTTGAACCTAGATCTTGGGATCTCCAGTCACATAGGTTGGGTATCTGTCAAACGTCATCTTTTTCTATAGGCTTTAAACCCGTTCCTTTTGATGATTTAACAAACTTGATCTCGGGGCTAACTTTTTGGGAAACAGATCCGCTAAGTTATCAGCCGTTGTGAGATCAGTTGTCTAAATGGTCTTATATCATTCTCGAGATTTGCCATTTTATAACTTACTCAGTGCCTGAGAGATAGCTCACTAACTCTCACAGTGTACACATAACGATGGCACTGATTTTTCTCCCACATCGGGATATCTTCCAGAGAATTTCGAAGCGATTTTGCTTCCTCTGCAGCTTTATCTAAAGCTATAAACTTTGACTCCTTGGTTAATTAGGCCAAGAGTGCTTGTTTGGAAGATTTTTAGGATACTGCTGCATCACCAAAATATTATCCACTTATAATATCTGTCAGGTTTACGAGACCAAGAGGTGAACATAATGTCTTGAACCCCCAGAATTTGATGTAAAACGAGACGACATATAACGATGGATAATTCAACATTCTAGTTATGGTTTTCCACAGAGTATGACCTGGATTACTCATGTAGCGACTTGAATACGCTAGATCGGATCTAGTACGATTCATTAAGTACGTGAGACTTCCGATAATTCTTGCATACATCACTTGTGATACAACTTTATCACAATTGGATTTATTGCAATCTTGTTTGAGTAGTTCTCAAAACGTTCTAGGATCTTGAGACAAGATTATCCACTAATCTTATGTCTATCAAACTTCCCACTAAACACTTTCTTAGTGTGTTGGATTATGTCCTTCTTGCTTCCATGATGAACGTGTCATCTTATAAACATAACAAAACGTATCCATGTGGAGTACTTTTGATGTATATCACCTTAAGTGATTTTGAAGCTATTTGACATCACTTTTGTTGTCAAACTTTCCAAGCTATTGCTTAGGAGCTAACTTAAGCTCGTATAAGGACTTTGCAAGTCTACTTATTTTCTTTCCTTGTTCAGGAGTGACATAACCCTCGGGTTGTTTCATGTAAATCTCCTCTTCTAAATGGTCGTTTAGAAAGGCAGATTTTACATCCATTTGATGGATTACAAGATCTCATATTGCTGTAATTCCAATCAGCATACGACTAATTTCAACTTTAGCCTCTTCTGCTTCTTTACAGAAGTACCAGAATTGCTCGATCTAGGTCCAATGCCCGTCAAGCATCGATCGATACTCATGGGTATCGATCGATACCTCTAACAGCGTAAGAGCCCAAGAGATCAATTGCTCGCTTAGAGCTTATCCTTTACTTGGATGTCTGGTATATCTCATTTATACACCATAAAGCAATTAACACTACATTGTGTGCATATTCAATGAAGATACAATCCACCGTTTTTGGTCCGATTGTCAGCTTCTTAGGTGGTTGCTAGGCACCCCCACACTTTCATGTATTTGTATAAAAACACATTACTTTTCCAAAGTTCGCATGAAACATTTCCAATGACTTTGTGTAGTATTTAGTTCAGGATATAACTTGTGGTAAGCAATGCTTCCCCCCACATTTCTGGACTAACCCAGATTTTTTTTTTTTTTTTTTTTTTTTTTTTAGGAATAATGAGTTCATCAAATAATTCGGTAATTTGTTATGAGACTCCATTAGATTCCAGTGAATAGGGATCAATCGTTTGATGGATACTACCATGTTCATGTCCTCTATCACTTCAAACTATGTTGATAGTTCTTTCGAGTTGGTTTTCAACCTCGAGTTTAAACTCCTTGAGTTTTCCAAGGTCTCGTATTTGTTTCTTAGCAAATAGACATAATTATATTTCGTACAATCCTCAACGAAAGTCACGAAATATTTCTCACCACCTTTTGTATGAGTCAAACCAAGAGGTTCGCTCGATTGTGGTGTTTTAGTGAGTTTGGTTAGAACGCAAACCTCACACTCATCTTTGCTTATTTTGTATTTCAGGATCTCATTCAATCTACGCATAGATTCGAATATAATGTGACTGAAACATTCAGATCAAATACTAAGAGATTATGTACCATAAGCAAATGATTCTTTCTCATTTGATGTCAACACCATTGGTTACATTGATTTTAAGTCCGACTGTCTCAACGTTAATTTGGACCAGTCTGTCCTTAATATAGACAACATTATTTGTCAATACATGCTTAATTAGCATTGTGCCCTAAATAAGATTTTTATGCATCTTTAGCACATGGTTTACATTAGTGAGAGTGAGCTTCTTTGAAAAGTCAACTTCAGCACTATGAATAAATTCTTGTCATTATTTATGGTAGGAGGGAAACATTCCCATATCAACGCATATATGAGCTATTACATTGGTATAATACCACCACTCATTTGGGTTATGCTTAACCATATTGACTCCGAGGATGACATTACACATGTCTATCTCGACTAAATTGGCTTCAACCATTCCATTATTTTTTTACACCACCAGATCTAACAATGATCACATCGGTGTTGTTAGTCATATTGAAATTTGATTTTGTTCAAGAGAATCAAACCAAATTAATATACTAACCAATACTCAACTCTCAAGTTAAATGGTAAAATTAAATTCAATTTCTAGAATTTAATAAACTTAATACAATATCGAATTGTATTAGTATTCTTGAACTCATATCAAGAATCGCAAGAGGCCTGTTGAGTATCGATCGATACCAATGAGTATCGATCGATACCAATGAGTATCGATCGATACCTCAAAAGTCCAATGATTTAATTATTCGATTAAATCAGCCTCCAATATTTAATTGAACTTCAATTAATTATTCCAAAATTCGCAAATTTTTGGACACATAATATTGAGCTACACGTCTTTAAATTTTGTCCAAGGCTTTAACTTTACTCCGCAGTAGAAAGATGTATCAATATCTCGTGCAATCGTCTATGAATGCCATGAAATATTTATTGCCTCCTCTGGTTTGAATATATTTCAAATCACATAACTCTGTGTGAATTAAACCTAGAGGTTCTGTTGTTCTTTGAACGCTGGGTGATGGCGTTTTAGTGAGTTTGGCTTGGACACAAAACTTCACATTTGTCTTTGCTTAATTTGCATTTAGGAATCATGTTCATGTTCATTCATCTACTCATAGACTTGAAATTAACATGTCATGATCGTTCATGCCTAATATTAAAAGACTCAGCGAGATAAGCAAATGGTTTCTTATCATTAATCTTTAGGAATACTTTCTCAACAGATATCTTACACAGATTATCACATATAGAACCCTTACCCAAATACATCCCATTTTTCGTTAGGATTAGCTTATCGCCTTCCAGCTTCACAGAGAATCCATGCTTACTTATAAGCGATCCAGAGATCAGATTCTTGCGCATATCTGGTACATGGATGACGTTCGTGAGAACTAGTTCCTGTCCAGAGGTGAGCTTCAGAACAACCTTCCCGTGACCATCAACTGTCGACGAGGCGGAATTTCCCATCAAGAGTTTATCACCACTCTTGTTCTTTGTGTATGTCGAGAACATCTCGCGATCCATACAGATGTGTCTGGTTGCACCACTGTCGAACCACCAAGTCTTTGGATGGCTCTCTGCAACATTGGCCTCAGTGACCACAGCACACATGTCAGCTTCTGTCAAGTTTGCTTGACCTTTCACTGTTTCAATCAGACTCGCAGTCGTTTGATCCACTTTGTCACTGGTTTTCTCCATAGTTCCAGAGTTGTTGTCAACGTTGTTTGTCATTCTGTTATGACAATGAGAACACAACTTTCAGTTAGTACCGATATATAAACTCAAGAATCGCAATTCTAAGACTGATATCGAACTAAATCGCATTGGTGTCGATCGATACTCCTTTGTATCGATCGATACACACACAATGTCTATCGATACACCCATATGGTGTCGATCGATGCACATACAGTGTCGATCGATGCATCACTGGTGTCGATCGATACAGACTTAGTGTCGATCGATACACCCTAGATGTCGATCGATGCTCGATGCACATACTGTGTCAATCGAAGCATCTTGGTGTCGATCGATACACATTGAGTGTCGATCGATACACCCTGGGTTCCGATTGATGCTCGATGCACATACTGTGTCATTCGAAGCAACCTTGTATCGATCGATACACGCTCAGTGTCGATCGATATACCCTGGGTGTCGACCGATGCAAGTGAATTTCACAGGATCGATCATAGCACCAGTGTCGATCGATACCTGTGTCTTATACACAGTATCGATCGACATAGACCAACTTGGTCGATGCAAAGTATCGATCGATACACTGAGGTGCCGACCGATACACTGTTTGCATGGTATCGATCGATACACTTAAGTGTCGACCGATACAATTTAGTCCAATATCGACCGATACCATAGGGTGTCGATCGATACTCACAAGGCCTCGATCTGAATCGAACCTATCAAGAACAGATGTGTGTTCGTTGATTATACCGTTCTTTAATCGCAATTAAAGACGGTTTTTTTTTTAGAAGATGTTTAAGCAGATCTGCTTCTACTACACGTTTCAAGTTGCTAAACAGCTGTTTGATTAACGTTTGAGTATCACTAGCAGAAGAACATCTTCTTGAAAAAATAGAGAGAGATGAAGATTGCCTCTACTACACGTTTCAATTTGCTAAAAGCTTTTTGACAACGTTTGAGTATCATCAGCAGTAGAAGAATCGTTTAAAAACCGTTTAAAAAACGTTTATTTACTCGTGATTAAAGATCCAATTGAAGTAATAAAACAGAAATTGGATCTTCTTAGAGTTAAGAATGTAGGACCAAAATTTACACTACAGACAGGAAAGATTTAATCACAATAATATGTAAATAAACAGTTTAAGGAACAGACGATTTATAAACGATAAAGCAATATAAGATCTGAGGAGGCGAGATAAATCTCTTTCCTTAACTCTAAGAATCTCCCGTAGTGTGACGGGGTTTTATAGATCCATGAGTCCCAGGATACAACCAAAGTTTAACTGAATCATCAACACCATGATTCATGTCTATCGATCATTATTCTACGATACTCTCGAAATTAAAACTTACTCTAAGCAGTAGGGAATTGAAGAAACGATTGCTAGAACTTTTAGTAAGTGTTTTTTTGTGTATCAGAGGATGATCTTTTAGGTGAAAATCGTGTTGTATATATAGGAGAGAGGCTAGGGTTTTTCCATGACAGAAAAGGAATATTTCTAGAATAACCTAGGCGGCTGCGATTTTTAAGTCGGCCCGCTGGGTATCGATCGATACCAAGGGGTATCGATCGATACCTCAAAAAGTCCACGGGCCCAATCAAGGCCCAAGATGCGAACGTCGCACGTATGGCTTTTCTTCTCTCATGTTGTTCATTTAAGACACAACCATTCCAACATATATACACGAGAAAACATTTCTCGGTTAATGAAAACATTTCATTAGAAAGAGCTTAACTCATTTCTTTTCACACTAACACAATTTTATCAAACCCTCAGGCTTTGACAAAAAATTAGTTCCAACAGACACATAAAATGCGGATCTGCAATTACTTACTCTAGTTTCTAATGTCTCATTTCCTTTACTATTGGATGGGCACATTGTTATGCTCAAACACGACAAGACTAGCTTTGGACTTTAACATGTACGTAGTAGCTAAGCTATAACATATTAATGTATCGTAATTTTTGTTTTTGTTTCATTCATTAGTCTTTGGAAGAGATTTCCTTATTTTGGTCACAAAACAAGCGTGGTAAGATTTTGAAGTTCAAAATTACAAATGTTGGTAATTAAAACGGTTACTAAAATAGCGGGTACTCTTCAGACATGATTAAGAGGATACGTGCAGACCAGCCGGTGAAAACACGTGCACCTTCTCCAGTTCCTTTTGTTTGATCGTAGTGTTCCCAGATATATCCAGTCTGATCATAGTTTCTAACCACGTTCCTGCATCAACAACACAAAATATAGGTAAGGCCACATGTACTCATACATCTTCAATTGTACCTTATTACAAGTATGCATACCTAATCAGATTGCTCCTTAGTTCCTGGTATATGGTTCTTGCCTTGTCGCTGTACGGTCCATCCACTACATAAATTTTGATTGGTTATATGGATTTTTTTTTTTAATGGTGCAGTGAGGGTACCAGAAATGTACGGTACCTATAGAGTAATGGTGCAGAGAAGAAAGAATCATGTAGTTCATGTTCATCCATATTGCACCTCTCCAATATGGTGCTTCGTGCTCAGTGTTATACTTCATGTACAAAGAACTGGAATGAAGACACAAATGAGTGCTTATGTTCGTTCATGTATGTTCGTTCTTGCAGGCTCACCTAGTTTTGGCAAGTGAAAGTAGTCCATAGTCACTCCATACGATGCTCTTGTTTGAAATAAGATCGAGTTGTTTCTCGAGTATTGAAGAGTACTTTCATCAAACAACAAATAAGTTTTACACTCCTATCATCACTGTAAAACGAAGAAATAAGGTTACACATGAAACCCAAAAAATTTATACTTTGTCATTCTGTTAATACTACTCATTAATTCGAAAATTCAGAAGGTAACAAAGAGGAATCAAAATCTAAAACAAAGCAAATAAGCTTACAAATCCGACATTATTTCGAAAATCCAGAAACTCAAAATCCATAAATTCAAAAGCAGAAGGTAAGAAAGAGGAATCAAAATCCAACATCTACTCGAAATCATTCATCTGATACTCGAATCACCATCAAAACAATGAGGCTTGTTAACCTATAGAAATCGCAAACCCAGAAATGAGGTTAAACGAGCTCCAAACAGAAATTACTCTTACCCCATCTCGAGTCTTCTCTTGTCAAACAAAAACGAGCTCCAAACAGCTTGACTCGGCTCGAAACAAACTCGATTTACTCTTTCTGGGTTTCAGTCACTTAAGAACCCTAAATCCCCAAATCGATTTGGGGATTTCTTGTTTTTTTTATTTTTTGTTGTTGTCGGGGACAGGGTAAACTAAAAAGAATTTTTTTTTTCGATTTCAAATATTATAAAAATAAAAAACTAACGACGGTTTTAATTTAAATGAACGGGTTAATTGTTCTGCTAATGGGATTAACTGTTCTGCTAACGGGGTTAACTGTTCCGTTAACGGGGTTAACTGTTCAGTTTAAAATTTTGACGGTGCAAAAATTTTACATACTTTCAGGGTTTAAAATATCAGTTTTGTTACCTTCAATGTTCAAAATGAGAGTCGTAAAATCTCAGGATTTAAAGTGCTAATGAGTTCAACTTTAAAAGTTTAAAATGCATTTTTCCCTAAAAGAATCCTTCATACGATAAGAATCTCGAACTAATGGTCAAATTACACTTAAAAACTATTATATCTTTCATACGCAATTGCATAATGCTTACAACAATGATTATTTCAACTAATCAAAGGGATAAATATTATTGTTTTTGAGTAGTATTTGACTATTTGGGTTAGGTATGGTTTTAAGATTTAAAAAACGGATATCTTATTTCTAATTGATGTGAATGTGAGTAACATATATTTAGCCCTTAGCATTATCCCAAGTGTAAATTGATGTAGATTCCATAACAATTCACATATGGTATGCTATTTGTTTATATATTTCACGTTTTGAAACCGTGATTTTATTTTTTACTATTCATAAGATTCATCAAAATTTTACGTTTACATGTTTTAAAAAAAAAAATCAGCGTTTTTAATAAATATATTAAAACTAGTTTTTAATGATTACTATACCGAGACTTGATCCAATTCAGTATATTTTTTTCGCAATTATTCGTAAAGCTACGGTGTCTAAACGAGACGTGACTTTCGGATGGGTTCCTTGTCAACAATTCTCAAAAATATTACCGTTGAATTCGTTGAAAACTCAGCTGACAAATTGATTCAAAACAATTGAATTGGGTAACTCCGATAGCGTTTTGGTGGCGTAAGCCAGCTTATAAACCTTTCAGGCTTATAAACCTTTCATCTGAAATTTCCTTACCAAATATGTGTAAGCCCGCTAAGATAAAAGAAATGGACCTAAGCCCATTAATATATGAGTTTTCTCAAAATGAAGCATTAACCTTTCATACAAGCTATAAAAATATATACGCGCGTGAGACACAAAGACCCACAAATAAGATGACGAAAACTACATCACTTTACAAACTAATTGTCAAATAAATGAAACATGTAAAGCCTGCATATATTTGACTCCGGTTCGGTTTGGTCCAAAAAAAATTGGACATATATTTTAAAGTCTGGTCTGGACAGAGTTTTTGGGCTTTTCATACTTTTTTGGACTTTTTATTACAAACACAAAAATTCATAATTCTCAAATGAAAAATAATTAAAACAAAATATTTATTAAAATAAATCTAAATTTAAATGTATTATATCAAATCCAATTAAATTTAAAAGCAAAATTTTGACCAAAAACAAATAAAATTCAAATAAATTGCATTACCAAATAAAATCAAAACACTTTAAATCTATGTAATAAAGTTCAGATTAGAATCTCCTTTATCGTCTTCAAAATCTTCATCATCATCAAAAGCTACAGATAAAAAAAAGAGTAAAATAATATTAAACTTTTAGAGGTATAAATCATATAGAAATATCATTGAAAGTCTATAGATAAAGATTTTAAAAATATGAAATAAATATGGATGAATGATAATGGTACATGAATCATGAAATGTAAACCCATCCAACCAAGTGCATGTACAAATCAGTGCTTCAACGTTTCTTGGTAAAAGACGATTTCTATATTTATCCAAGACATGCACACCAACATCAGTGATGCAACTGTAGTTATCGGAATGCTTAGAACATCACATTCCATATGAGCTAACTCACCATAATGTTGTGACTGACACTTCTACCATTATAAAACATTCATGTCTTCATAAAAAATCAGTTCCAACATATCGTTTTCTAAGTATAGAGTCAATTTAGACTTTTCTTCTTCTGGTATATTTTTATACGTTTTGAAATCATATGATAAACGGACCCAAATTTAATAAGACATACGTAATCAAATATTTCTGGGATTTTCGGACTAGTCCGAGCCCGATCGGACTAAGCCCGAAAAATACACTAACCCGAAAGATCTAGTTTTTTAAAGCTTTTATTTCTAAGCCCGAACCTACTGTTAGACTTTGGTCCTAATAGACATCCCTACCCTGAAGCATGTAATTTAAGGCTATGCATTAAGAAATATAAGCGTTTTTGTAAACCTTTTTTCCTCAAGCCAAAAAGGCTTCTTAAATGTAATCTTTTTAGCGAGAAATCCTTTTGGTTAAAAAGTTGGTCTAGTGATCGAACAAAGGGTATTTCTACACCAAAATATCCGTAATTCAATTCTCAGAAAATGTAATTTATGCAAATTAATAGAGACAAATTTATAAATAAATCTTTAGCATGATATAAGTGAAACTATTTATTGTGGTTGTGGTCTTTAGTGGAATAGGTAATGTTATCTATTTGTATCAATGTTAAAAAATGTAATTTTTAGCTAAACATAAATTATGACGATAGATATTAGAGAATCAATTTTTTATGTTGAACACATATTTTTAAAATTAATTTTATATTAAATATAGTTGATTTTAAATAACAATATTCATACAAATATATTTTCGTATATGATCTAGCTAAATTTATAATTATAATAGTATTTTTCAAGAAAAAAATTAAAATATATATAGGAAAATCCAAAACACTAGTTTTACATAAGTATTACTCTTTCTTTCGATTTATAAGTTCGATGTTTTAGTTTTTTCACATATATTACAAATTTTTCACATAATATCTTAATGTGTTATAATTAAATATTAATTGTTTTTTTATGAAAAATATATTAATTGATTTGATTAATTATATTGTGACGGATACGGATAAAAAAATGTATTATGACGGATACGGATAAAAAAGGACATTTGGTTTAATATTTCTAAAAATTTATATATTTTGAAAACTAACTCATGTTTAAAAAAATTTGAAAACTAACTTTTCGCATTTAAAATTTCCAAAATATCCTAGATAAATCAAACATAAATATTATTTTAAATCTAATTTTTATTTTTGATTAATTTATAAATAAAAGAATACATATTATTTTAAATTTATTAATTAAAATAAGAATAAAAAATCTAATTATGTTGTTTAATTATATAATATATAAATTCAAATTTATTCGTTCGTCACTATATAAATCTCTTGAAATAATATTGCAACAAATATTATATAAATATATTTTCAAATATAATTATTCAAACGTACATATAATCCAAAAAAATATTTCAAATACAACTTACCTTAAATTGTCAAATATATATTAAATTTTTATTTTGAAAATTAAAAATAAATAATTTTTGTAACTATAAATTCTTAAATTCATGATGATATTATTGTTTTTTTACATAGTAAAAATGTTAGTTTTCATACTTTTTAAATCAAGGATTAGTTTTTAAAATATATAAAAAATTTAGAATATTAAATCAAATTTCCTCTAAAAAAAATTTATATAAATTTGTGTAGGAAGTAAAAGAAATTATGTTAAAAAAACAAAATCTTCTCAAACATCAAATATTTTAAAAGGAAAATGTATCTATTAGTGGTATAATGATTTATTAACTAAACTAAAATAAAGGGATTTGAATCATTTTCAAAAAAAGGTTGGTCAACTCTAAAGAACCACGTGTTATTACCATCCTCGTAATGCGGCTTAGAGATAAGGCAGCTGACGTGGTTGTGATCTGCGAAAAGCTGTCAAACATTGACCTTCCGATCGCCGTCCCTTGAAATCAACGGTGCAGATCAGCCTACTGACACTTGGCTTTCTAAGTAAGTAAACTTTTGTTTACTACAGCCCACGTTGGATATTATTTCTGATATTGTTTATTGATTACTTGTGCTTTGCAACTAGCGATATTATATGTTTATTTTTTAGTTAAAGGTGATATTATATATTTATAGTATCAAATATATTTTTACAGTAAATACAACTTCAAATATCGTACACACATTAACAAAAATAATTCATACATATATACATTAAAATACAATTTTATCGGATACAATATATACATAAAAAAATACAATATCGTAAAAAAAAATACGGGTTTCAACTTTTGCGTCATATTATAAATTAAATAGCAAAGACGTACAATCCAATGAATCCTATTTCATCAAGAATATTAATCACTGTTCACTAACTTTTGTCAACTACTGTTTCATCTATATTTTTCACAGTGGATTTTTCAAGAAAATATCTATTTAAAAATTAATTTTAAAATATTAAAACACAGTTATACAATGTTGTTATATTTTGATTTAATAATCTTTAATATAGCTCCTCTCAAATAAACAATGTACTTGTAAGACAAAAAACATATATATTAGGCTCAAAATCAAATTCATAATCTAGACTATATTTTGTTTTTCAGCATGTTAATTAAACCTGAAAATTTGTGTTAAAGCACAACTGATCAGAATAAGAAAATTATGCGTTAAAAGATATTGTTTTTTTCTTTACGGATAATATTTTTGAAAATATAGTTTGAAATAACCAAGAGTTCGTATCCCAGTGGTTTAGAAATTCAAATGGTATGGATATGTGCCCTACCGTCCTGGATTCAAATCCTTTTGGCCACCCTTTCACGTTTAAATCAGTAAATTAATGTCTTAGGTCTAGAAAGCATTTAGATACTCCAGTTTATCAAAAAAAAAAAAGTTTGAAATGTATTTGCTGAATGTTGAATGTTGAAAAAATAATAAGATTAGACATATTTCTTATTATACTGGACTGCGACGTATTTGTTGAATGTTAACGGAATTGTTTCTTAATTAGAAACGTGAGGACACGAATCCATTATAATCCATCCGACAACGAGTACATATAGTAATTAGTATATGCAAATTGATCCACCCATGTGCGCAAGTAGTTAACTAGTATAATCTAATGAGAATTGTAAATGTGTTCAGATCAACGTAATGTCTAGTCATCTTATCACATAGTAATTAATGTTAACTGAGTTTAAAAAACTGATGGTGATGTGGTATTGGTTGTGGCATTGACCTCTACAACTCAGTAATTAAGGGGGAGAGTGAAGAGGCAGCTGTTGATGCATCTCCTGTACCAGTTGAGAAGTACTATAGGAAGTGCTACAGGCGAGCAACTCAAGGCAACTGTCAACGTGGAGCCAAAGCGTGGGCTGGCTTGGACGTCTAGAAACTTCCAGAGACGTGCCTAGAGGGGTAGCTGAGCTGGACAAGCATTTTGGAGAAGATATTGAAGATTGGAGAAGTTTCTTTGTTCTTAGGAGAAGAAAAAGGAAAAGTGAATATTCTTGGAGATTTGCATTTATCTCAAAGGGATGATTTTAGCTAGTATTGGCCACGACATATTATGTATAAATAGGTGTGTTTAACCTTTGTATGAGGTTAACACAATATGAGGGAGAATTCTTAGCATAAGGTTTTTGGTTGTCTTGTAAGAGATCAAAACTAAGGTGCTACAGGGTTTTACTATGGGGTTCTTGGATCGTGTATAGATCCTTGAACGTGTTAGACTAGTTAGACAAGTCAAGGTGTGTCTTGAGCTTGTCGTAGATCGTGTTAGGTTCAACTTGTATGGTTACTTAACAGATTTTCTATAGTAATACATCCTTGTAAGGAAAACCTTGTGTCAGATTGTGTTCCAGTTCCTGTATCAGTATAGCTCTTGCGCTTTCAATTGGTATCAGAGAGGTCACTTGTGTGTAATATAAACAAGTGTGATCCTGTGAAGAGCTATCAAGATCCGGTGAACTGTTCAAGGGGGAGTTTGAAGATCAGTTTTCTACAACTCAGTAAACAAGGGGGAGATTGTTGATGTAATGTTAACTGAGTTTAAGAAACTGATGGTGATGTGGTATTGGTTGTGGCCTTGACCTCTACAACTCAGTAATCAAGGGGGAGAGTGAAGAGGCAGCTGTTGATGCATCTCCTGTACCAGTCGAGAAGTAATACATGAAGTGCTACAGGCGAGCAACTCAAGGCAACTGTCAACGTGGAGCCAAAGCGTGGGCTGGCTTGGACGTCTAGAAACTTCCAGAGACGTGCCTAGAGGGGTAGCTGAGCTGGACAAGCATCTTGGAGAAAATATTGAAGATTTGAGAAGTTTCCTTGTTCTTAGGAAAAGAAAAAGGAAAATTGAATATTCTTGGAGATTTGCATTTATCTCCAAGGGATGATTTTAGCTAGTATTAGCCACGACCTATTATGTATAAATAGGTGTGTTTAACCTTTGTATGAGGTTAACACAACATGAGGGAAAAATCTTAGCATAAGGTTTTTGGTTGTCTTGTAAGAGATCAAAGCTAAGGTGCTACAGGGTTTTACTATGGGGTTCTTGGATCGTGTATAGATCCTTGAACGTGTTAGGCTAGTTAGACAAGTCAATGTGTGTCTTGAGCTTGTCGTAGATCGTGTTAGGTTCAAATTGTATGGTTACTTAACAGATTTTCTAGTAATACATCCTTGTAAGGAAAATCTTGTGTCAGATTGTGTTCCAATTCCTGTATCTGTATAACTTTTGCGCTTTCAATTAAGACTCCAATAATAGTAGTATATATGATATAGATAGTAGTATTATATATCTACAATTCTACATACATTGCTGCTATATATGCGAGCTAGTAACGCAATGTCTATTCATCTTATCACGTTTTCAAACCACGATTAGTTAAGACGCGTTTTGTGATTGATCCAAAGAAACCGAGTCAAAGGAAGCGCCTATCAAAGCGGCTCCTTCTTTGTCTCCTTCAGACAAATTTTGTTTTTTTTTTCTCGTATTTATAGATACTTTATTTTTCCACACAAAAGGAAGAAGCAGACATTCCGGTACTAACATTTTCTGCATACATCACTCTAAATTCATATACGTGTGTGTGTGTGCGTGCTAATTGTGTATATTGATCTTTAATTTCCCAAGTTAGCGAAAAATGGCGGGAAACGGAAACGAATTCAGTTTCTCGGCTGCGGCGGTGCGTGATGCGCTTCCGAGGATCACGACGGAGAAGGGCGCCAAATCTCCGACGTCGAGAGACGTGTGCCACGACGACACCGCACCGCGGGTCAACTTTCAGACAATCGATGAGCTTCACAGTCTCCAGAAGAAACGATCTGCTCCGACCACTCCTCTCAAAGAAGGCGGTGGCGTGGTGATGGGAACCAGTGGACCTACCACTCCTGTCTCCGGCGAGACCATGCTTCAGTCCGTCAGGTGTGTACATTTCTTATTTTTATATATACCACAAGGTCCAATTGCTATTTAAAAAAAAAAAAACCATGGGGAATGAAAAACAAAAATGTAATTGATAAGTCAATATAAAAAAGTTGGATCTTAATTGATGATTCACACATGACGGAGGAATAACAGATTGTTAAACGATTTCACAATTTATGATTACCAATCACACAGTTATACGGAATTGTGATTCATAGATTGCATTTGCGCAATTCCATAATGTATAGTGTTACGTACTAATCAGAATCTTGATTTAACAAAAATTAAAAGACCTATGATTTTGTTAATCAAACTCGTGAAACCGCGCTATGACTATAGGAGTTAATAAAGCGGCCGATAATATGTTATAATATGAAATTTGAGGAAACAATGATAATGAATTTGTTGATGAATCGACAGTGCATCGTTGGCTTCGTTGACGAGAGAGACAGGACCGAAGCTAATCAGAGGAGATCCGACGTCGGCGGCGAAAGTGGCGCACGTGCCACACACTCCTACGTCACTTCCGACTGCTGACGTCAGCGACAGCGGCTTGAAATTCACTCACGTCCTTCACAACCTCTCTCCCGCCGGTAACCATCCAAAAAACCCTTTTTTTTTGTTTTATAAAACAAAACGTCACATTTCGAATTTTATGATTGCAGAATTGTACGAGCAGGCGATCAAGTATGAGAAAGGATCGTTTGTGACATCGACCGGTGCGTTGGCGACGTTGTCCGGAGCCAAAACCGGTCGGTCTCCTAAAGATAAGCGTGTGGTTAAGGATGAGACTACTGAGTCCGAGCTCTGGTGGGGAAAGTGAGTCCCTTTCTCTCTACATTTCACATAATGAAGATCACCCATTTCCTTCAGTATTATTTACGCACCCCTAATACATTATATGTTACATATTTTTTTTTGTTGAACAGAGGATCACCAAACATCGAAATGGATGAACAAACCTTTTTGGTGAACCGAGAAAGAGCTGTGGATTACTTGAACTCTTTGGACAAGGTAATTACTCAGTCAAACAAACATATACATTTAGAATAAAGTTGAAACTATAAAAAAATTGATTATTTGTCAGGTGTTTGTGAATGATCAATACCTAAACTGGGACCCAGAGAACAGAATCAAAGTCAGAATCGTATCAGCGAGAGCTTATCATTCACTTTTCATGCACAACATGTGTATCCGTCCAACAGCAGAGGAGTTGGAGAATTTCGGAACACCCGATTTCACGATCTATAACGCCGGAAAATTCCCGTGTAACCGTTACACTCATTACATGACGTCGTCGACGAGTGTAGACATAAACCTAGGGAGAAGAGAGATGGTGATCCTAGGGACACAATATGCTGGAGAAATGAAGAAAGGACTCTTTGGTGTGATGCATTATTTGATGCCTAAGAGAAAGATCCTGTCTCTTCACTCTGGTTGTAACATGGGCAAAGATGGAGACGTTGCTCTCTTTTTCGGACTCTCTGGAACCGGAAAGACAACATTGTCGACTGATCATAACCGGTATTTGATCGGAGATGATGAGCATTGCTGGAGTGAGGCTGGAGTCTCGAATATCGAAGGTGGTTGTTACGCGAAATGCATTGATTTGTCTAGGGAGAAAGAGCCTGATATCTGGAACGCTATCAAATTCGGAACTGGTACGTAATTAAAAACAAAACTCTCTTTTTTTTCTACAAACAGTTTTATTTGCATCTCAAAAATTGGTTTTTGGGGAACAGTTTTGGAGAATGTAGTGTTTGATGAGCACACAAGAGAAGTGGATTATACAGACAAATCGGTGACGGAGAACACACGTGCGGCTTATCCGATAGAGTATATTCCCAACTCGAAGATACCGTGCGTTGGACCACACCCGAAGAACGTGATCCTATTGGCTTGTGACGCCTTCGGTGTGTTGCCTCCAATCAGCAAGCTCGATCTGGCTCAGACTATGTATCATTTCATCAGTGGCTACACTGCTCTCGTAAGTCAAATATATGTACCGACCCGTTTGTGCAATCATTCGAAATTTCCAACGAATCTGTGATTTTGCAGGTAGCAGGAACAGAGGAAGGAGTTAAGGAGCCTCGAGCGACTTTCTCGGCTTGTTTTGGAGCTGCTTTCATAATGCTTCACCCAACTAAGTACGCAGCTATGTTAGCTGAGAAAATGCAGGCTCAGGGAGCCACCGGTTGGCTTGTTAACACCGGCTGGTCTGGTGGAAGGTAAACCATCCACCTCTACTTCCAAATCACAATTATAAAACAGAGACTTGATGGTTGTTGTTGTTGCAGCTATGGCTCTGGAAGTCGTATCAAGTTGGCGTATACCCGAAAGATAATTGATGCTATACATTCGGGTAGCCTCTTGAATGCAACTTATCAGAAAACAGAGATTTTTGGTTTGGAGATTCCAAATGAAGTTGAAGGAGTGCCTTCTGAGATTCTGGAACCTATGAATGCAGTAAGTTAGAGAGACAATGAATCATTATTTTCCGAATAAGCTAAGAAAATTGACATTTCTGTTTGTGTGTGCAGTGGGAAGACAAAGTGGCTTATCAGGACACATTGTTGAAATTGGCTGGTTTGTTTAGAAACAATTTTGAGACATTCACAAGTCATAAGATTGGAGATGATGGAAAGTTGACTCAAGAGATTCTTGCAGCTGGTCCAAACTTCTAAAGTGATGATGATGAACCAACCATTTTTCAAACCAAATAACAATAAAAAAAATAAAGCGAATAATGTTTTAGTAGAGAAGTATTCTTTTTCCAATTGAAATGAGAAGTATTCTTTTTCTTTTTCTTTCATGAATGTTTACTCAAAAATAAGTTTCCTTGCTCTGTTCATGGAACCCCTCGCTACAAAGTACTTCTTTTTTCAACAATGTGTTATTGTCTTGTTGATCCAATTGTCCTGTGAATTAACATATGATCTAGTTTAAATTAGGATGTGGCAGAACAGAGATCTATTGTGTTGTGACAACTACACAATTATACTCGTTTTTTAAGTAGAATTATTAAATTCAATAATGTATTGGTTTACTTGGAACATATTTACTTGTGTGCGTCAGTTTTTTTGTTTATTTAGAGTTTTGTTATCTATTTAGTTTCAGTTGCTATTATAAAGAAAACAAATTCCCATCCATTAACATGGAAGACCTCTATAAAATCTGAAAGGGATTAAAAAAACAAATTTTATTCCAAAAATTAGTTTATGTACACAAAAAGAAACTGAGAAGCTAAGGAGAAGAAATTGAATCAAATGAATTGTTGTTCGATTGAACAATGTAGAACAAAAAAATCTAAAAAATTATTTGGTCATAGAAGAAAAAATCATATGAACGTCTTCAAAAATTAGACGAGAGAAGAGTTGTCTGCTTTGCTTTCCAATTTCTCTTCTTCGACCTCATCATCGTCACTTTTTTCATTAGACCGGTCCACACTCTTCATAAATATCCCTGCAAACAAACAAACAAAATTATATATACAGAGAGAAAATAAAAGTTTATGAGATGAATAAAAAATGAATTCTGAGTACTTACCAATGCCCCATATGATAGCTGCGAGGAACAGGATTGAAGTAATTATAAGAGTTGATTTTCTCCAGTTTTTGAGACGATCCTGCAATTAACACATTGAGAGTTCATAAATCTAATTCTAAAAAAGGGGGAAAAAACTAAAAAATCTTTGTCAAAAGACAGAATATGCAAACCTGCATTTTTCCATAAAGTGGGGAAGAAGGAACATCGCCTAAGAGATGGATCAAAACAGTTGAAACAGCCATTGATAATGGTCTCAAGTTTGGTCTAACGCAATGGAGACACACAAAGTTAACTGGAGCCTGCAAAAAAAAAACAAATGTTTTAGGATCAAACTCGTCGTTAAAAAAAAACAGAAAACCCTCAAGGATTTGATTATATTACCTGTGGTGCAAAGATTAGAATTTCTCCCACTGCAAATAGACCAATGAAGACATACATATTCTTCATGGAGAAAGCAGCGAAACAGAACGCTGCGCCGAATAAAGTAGATGTCGCTAGCAACTGCATAAAAGATCAATCAATTAAGAGGTAATCAGAAAAAAGGATTATTCATTGTATTAAAAAGGTGTTTAGTGAAAGAAAAAAAAAATTACCTTGAAGGTGTTAGAAAGTGTAGCGTTTATGCGATCAAGCACATAGCTTCCGCCTAGTGTTCCAATTATCCCACAGATGATTGTAAGCCCTCCAAAAATCATGTCTGCATTTTTCATTTGGTAGATACCAAAACCAGCTTTTGGTCCCCAATATGAGTAAGCTCCGATTACAAAGTTGTAGGTTATGTAACCAAGAACATTTACGACAAATACTTTCTCGCTGAAAAGAGCCTTCAAGTCTTTTCCAAATAGGACAAACAGGTTCTGACTCTTGGATCTGCCCAAAAAAAGAGGAGAATATTAGTATATATATATAGCTACCTTTTGCATAGGCCAGAACAGAGAAGAGAGGATAGAGCAACTCACTTGGGGGTCACGGTTTTGATTTGTGAAGCTTGTGCATCTGTAAGAGCGACCGTTTCAATAGATGTAGAGGGTTTCTTTGAATCTTTATCAGCAAAACCTATTAGAAGAGGAACATTTGAATCAAAACTTGGCACAATTTCCAGAAGAAACTAGAGATGATACAATGAAGATGAAAGCATCTAGTTACTATACCTTTTAGCTGTGGTGGTTTGATACAGAAGGACAAAACAACAAAGCAACCCATTGCGATTGCCTCAATGTAAAACGCCCAACGCCATCCGATATGGTCTCCAACCTGAACATGGAAGCAAATAAAGTTATAAACATATATTCCCTCAGAATCAGAACACTTATAACGAGAAAAGCGTCAAGCATTGTACTTACATATCCACCAAACACGTAGCCTAGAGCAACTCCTGCTGGTATACACATGTAGAACAGTCCAAGCCAGAGAGTTTTCTGGAAAGAAAAGCACAAAATCAGATAAGTTTTAATGAGTAAACTAACTGAAAACCGTAACAGTTAAGTAGGCGAGTCGAAAACTAACCCGTGCAATAGGAGCACTATCATCAATGTATGGTGCTGCAAGACTAATAAAGGAAGCCTCACCAACCCCAACAAACCTAGGCAAGTTATGAAAAGAAAAGATGTTAGTTTATATGCAGAGACCAAACTGAAAAGGCGTAGAAAGAGTTAATAAAGAATACTCACATTCGAAAAACAGCAATCATCCAGAAGTTGTAGGAAAACCCGCAACCAGCAGCAGCAATAGTCCAAACAGATAATCCGACACCGATTAATTTAAAAGGATTGAATCTGAAAGACAAGAGAAATCAACTTTTAAGTATACACTAAAAAACAAGAAGACAAATGTTTTCATAATTCTTCTGTCTGTTTACAAAAAAAAAAAAAATTACCTTTTTGACAATCCAGCGAAAATTGGAGAAGCCACAAGAAGGCCAACCATAAACGCAGATGACAAAAGACCATCTTGAAAGTTGGTTAAGCCAAACTCTCCTCTGTATCAAGAGAAAACAAAAGTTTAAGTCTTTGGTGATCGATCAAATATCGAAAATCAGAAAGCAGCAAAAAAATCATACTGAATTCCAGTTCCTGCAGAGCAAAGCCCTTTGGGGTCACATGTTCTTGAGCTTCCGTTAACACCATTACTTGCGATGACTCCTCGATCCACGTAATTGATGAGGTTAACGATACACAAGATGGCAACGAATCTACAAATAGAATCAGGCAAGAGTTAGTTGAAATCTAGGGCAGAAATCGATTTGGGAAACCTAGACGAGATCAAGTTTCTTCTTTAGCTACTTCCCTAAACATGACACACGAAATTCTTGCCTAATAAACTTGTTGGAATCCTAAGTTGTATTATTTTTTGCACACAACCAACCATGCTTTAATCGTGTTCAAAAAAAACCAGAGAGAGAGAGAGAGAGAGAGAGATATAACATATCGTCATCATCGAAAAGAAGAAGACTTTGTTTGTGTTACCTTCCCGGAGTCCAAAATCGTTTTGTAGCGATCGGCGTCGAAGAAGCTTCAGCTATAGCCGGAGAATCTCTCTGGCCAACTTTCGTCATTATCTCTCTCAGATTTCAATTTCACACTCTTTCTTTCTTTTTACTAAAGGCTAAAGGAGAATACTTTTTATATATATATTCGTAATTCCGATTCCTGTTTTGATTTGCGGTATATTCTCTCTCACTTCTGATTTATTCGATTTCAAACTCCGATTTCTATTTGGATTTGTTTTTATATTTATCACTTCGAATCGAATAATAATAATTTTAGAAAAAACACAGCGATAACAGAATTTAAAATTTTCCATTTTTTAAAAATTCCCAACCAAAAAAATTTAAAAAAACTACAAAAAAGAGTCAATGTTTGTTGGAAAACAATCAAACATTACAACAAATCTCACTAAACACACGGCACATACGCACAAGTCTTTCAACATTGTATCTTCTTTCACAGGTTCTTAACTGAAGTATATGCAGACACGTGAACGTCACAGCACAAGTCTTTCTCCATTGCTTCCACTATCTTTAACTTCCACAACCTCCGATTCTTCTTCTGCAATCATCATCCATCATCATTTACCATATTCGCATATATTACTATGTAAATGATGAATCTTCTCCTATTACTCACTATATGATCCAATGCTTGACTTAAGGACATGCTTCCGAATAAGGAATTGATCAACTTTGCAGTGGTGGCCTCTTCTTCATGTGTTCCAAAATGCCTGAAACAAAGACTTGGTCGTTTTAACTCTGTTGGTCACTTCATCATACTAAGCCATATTCTTACCTAAAAGCTTCGGTTTTGGGGTTTAGTTCGATTGGAGCTGCTCCGTATCTCAAAGCTTTGAGCTGCATCATCAGAAAACAGAGAGCTATATATGAGAGAAATCTGTGAATAGGTTTTGCCAATTCCAACCTCATAGAGAGCAATGATGGACTGTGGAAACCTACATGGACTTGGAGAACTGGATCATGGAAGTTCAGACACAGCATAATGTCTGATCCCCCAAAAATCAAATGCGAAACAGCTTCATTGTTTCCGGTCACAACCTTCAAATTTCCTCCCTGTTGAAGATTAGACAAACATCTATTTTCTGAGTGAAGGAATATAACAGATGAGAATGGTGGAATGAAAATGTCTTGACCTTTATTTCATCTTGAGTTTTCTCCAGTTCCCTCATTACCATCTCATCTTCATTCGTTAACATTATAACCAACTGTTTTTTTGTTTTCACGTATAGTTAGATTCTTGGAAAGAAAGTGTATTGCAATCCGTACAAAAAAATCGAGCAAATAACCTGGACATCAGTCATAGTTGTACTCAGTACAAGTGGCTTCAAGCTCTCAAGATCAGCATCTGATATTTCTGAGAAGATGCACCCTACCTTCAAAGAGTAGTAAATACGTTGTACTTGTGATAATCACCATGAAATAAGCAGGTATGGTTAATGCCACTTATATCTTTGATCTTAAACACATACAACGGTGGTTGAAGCATCCTCCACTAGACCAAGTTGACGCTGCAATTCAACTTTGCAGATTGATTTCCCCCGTATATCCTCAGCACTGTAGTTTTCAGGGAGATAAACATCTCTTGAAGGATCCCATGTTGAGTTGTCCAATCCAAAGGGAGCAAAAAACAACTTCTCCCTATATTTTAAGACAAGACAACGCAATTATTATATACTGTGATCGATAAATTTTAATTAAGATAGCTAACATAAAGTGTCATGAACTTGCTTGTGAGCAGCTAAAGTAGGTTCGAGACCAGGGATTGATCTATGATGGAGTGTGCCTCCCTCAGAATCTGAGGATGACATTATTACAACTTTGTTCGAGTAGACAATACCACCCTAATTAAGTAAGAACAAAGTAAAGACAATGTGAGAATAAGAGTGTAACTTAGAGATAACTCTTGTGCACTGTATTTTCCTTCCACTCACCTTCAATATATTAACCACCTGTGGATTCGTGTTATCTTGTAAGCGGTCAGCACGATGAAGACTAGCTGGATGAAGCCCACATAGCTCCAACTTCTCAGGAGGCACAAGACACTAAAAAACACAAGACCATATGCTACACAAGTTCTTAATCGATCTTGCCAATGTAGGATGTATAAAACAAAAAGAGAAAAAAAGCAAAATGGCTTGCCTTTGAGTCAAACTCTTGGCATGTCAAGAGTATTCTAGTACCTTCAAGTCCCTAAAATTCGCAAATATATATGGCAATAAGAAAAGTAAGGCGTGGTAATCTTTATAAAGTTTGAAGCTTTTTGTTTTGTTTTTACCTGATTAACAAAAATATCCCAAAACAGCGGTCCAACTATTGCAGTTTGCCAGTTGTGAATGTGTAACACATCAGGTTTCTTTCCAGATTTTGCAATGTAATCCAACGAAGCACGAGAAAAGTAGGCAAATCTGATTTTTTTTTTATTAACAGATAAAAAAACAAAAGCCCCCACAAATAAATCAAACTAGTCTAAAAACAAATGTAGATCAATGCTAATGGAAGTATACTGACCTATCAATATCGTCCGGATAGCCATATACTTTATCACGGCTAAACATTGATACGTAATACAATGGTTGAATAAGTGTCACTCCTATTCCAGAGACAACTCTGCATACACAAGGTGACCATTAAAACTTGAGGAATAATACCAACTTTCTTAAAGAAAAACATCTCACTCACCCATTCCATATTCGGTTTGCATGCAGCTCACCATTAAAATACGAATATGCATCAGCTTCGATTTCCCTGAGCCCTTCAATTTCGTCCAATTCAAGTGTAGAATATCTATTGATGAAAAAAAGTAGTCATTAGTAGGATTCTGCTTCACAATTGAAGTTGGTGTCTGAGGGATTTGATTCATACTTTGGCAATATAACTTCAACCAAGTAGCCCTTTCCTTGGAGTGCACAAGAAAGTCCTGTAATATATGAGGCTAAAGGGCCAACAGAAACTAATGGAGCCATTTCGGTGCAAATATGAATCACGTGGAGACCATTCCTGCAATCGAATGACAAAATACTAGTCAAGCATAAATTTAAAATCCGACTTAAAATCCGAATATAAATTCACCTTTCGCCTTTAGTTGGGAACCGTCTAAGTTCTGCTAGAACTTCGGCATCTCCTTGTTGCAGAACATCAAGAGGAAACTCAGAGATGTTCACTTCATGCTCCCTAACCAGATTTCTCATGGAGGAAGCTTCTTCAATGCCAATTAATCCATTGATCACCATAGAATCAATACGGAGAAGCAACTCCCAGAGTAGAGAAGACCTATCTGCTTATATACATGGTAAAATATAACTTCAACTATAATCTGCTTATATCTAATGAATCATCAAAAGCAGAAAAGAATAGAAACCTTTCTTGGTTACAGTCTGACTTTCTGCTTCCAATTGGTTGATCCTCTCTACTAATTCATCTTTCTGCTTCTTCAGCTTCTCTAACTCCTCAACTGCAGCTAGGCGCTGCTTGTTCAAGAAAAGGATATCTAAATACTCAACAAAGACGATACAACACAATCGGTGAGTTAACTTTCAGAATATGAAATCAAAACCAATGGCATCCAAAATTAATTTACTTTGTTGAGCTTCTCTAAAGAGGTTCCATATGTCCTTATGTTTTGTAACAGAAGATAGCCCAAGATTTGCCTGTAAACCTACCAGTTACACTCTGCAAGAAAATCAGACAAGATAACATACTTGAAACCCAACGAATACTAACCTGAGAATTATCAAACTCTTCTTCTTGCCCTTTTGATCTAGAATGAAAACCCAAAATTAAAAAGAGGAAAAAGATTTTTAGGATAAATTCAACAAAAACCATAAAGATTGAGACTTCATTGCATAATTTCATGAAAAGTTTCGGCTGTTCAATAAATCTACATTTCAAATCAAAATGTATATAACTCAATTATGCAAAAATGTTACATCAAATGATCAATGGTACTACCAACCTGAGTAATTCGGACAAGAAAGAGAAATCTCACAAGTAAAAAAGAGACGAAACTCGAAATCAACCTTAAACAATGAAGTGCGTGAGCCTTTCGATGCTTAAGGTTCAGTATTTGGAATTTCGAGGATGACCCGCGCAGCGACAGATTCAATATCACCGGGAGATTCGCCGCTGATTGCATCGTTGGCCGATTTCGAATCGCCGGCGATAATTCTAGTGACTTCGGAAAATTTGCCGGGAACGACAAAATAGAAACCAGCCGGAAGCTTTAATATATGGAAACTCGAAAATACCCCAGTATTATTAGTATCTTCAACATTCACCGATGAACTATCATTACTTTCAAATTTCTCCCCATGGGCAAAAAAATTATTGCGCCTCTAATATATGGAAACTCGGAACTTACCCCGATATTGATTTTATTTTCAAAAAGTCACCCCATAATATATAAGAGCAACCGCAATTGTCTAAGACCATGTACAATGGTTTCAACATTCAATACCCTCTTTTTTACTTTTTAACATTCCACATCATCTTCTCTCTCTTCCACATAATAATTCAACACTTATTCAATTTTTATCATCTCCAATGGTTTTGTTTAATAAAATTCAACACCATACCCCACCATTTTCTTTTTATATTTTTATTTTTTATTATGTGTTTTATTACATATTAATGACAATTATCGATTAAAAACAAAAATAATTTAGAAATAATTAATTAATTTATTTTTGCAAATAATTAAAACATAAAATAATCATTATAAAACAAATAAAATTACAAAAACTTGAAATTTAATATAATACACATATAAAAACACAACACAACAAATAAAACATACATAACATAATTAGTACAATAAACTCAACTCACAAACAATAAAGCTCTTAAATCACACAAATACTTAAAAATCTCTTTAACCACAGAATTTTGCCCAAATGTGTTTGATCCACAATCTCTTTAATCCACAACTTCATCTTCTTGGCACGAGTCTTATCTTTCATCAAATTGTTTGCCTCCTCTTGCGTCTGAGCTATTTTGTCTAATCGTTCAATCTCTTGATTCTTCAAGTCCTTGTATTCAAACCAGTCTTCGTTGACTACCTCCAAAGCTGCTTCCTTACTTTTTTTTTTACCTTTCTTTTTTGCTGCTTCCCTCCCCATTGGACGAACACTAGATCCTATAGAGTTGGAGTCGCTTGCATCACCCTCGTGAGCTCTCTTAGACCCACTGCTTCCAGAGCCAGTATTTCCTCCTACCTGACTAACATAACGTGGTTGATCACGGAGAGCGGCCCATTCTGACATGTAGTTGAAATGTCTATTCTCCTCACTTTCATAGAGTTCATGCGCTTTTGCCAATACATCATTCTCTGACCACCCGCTTTGTTTGATACGCTTAGCATGATCGTAAGCGCCAATCCATTTCCCAACTAACTTGTTGAAGTAGTTGAAATGGTTTCTGCACGAACTTCCATCGCAGGGATGATCAAATGAGCCATGCTCATTACAATACTTAGCAATTTTACCCCAAAATGATTCACTTTTTTGGTTTTTTCCAACAATACTGTTTGTTCCATATTTTATCCACCCACTCACAAGCACCAAATTTTGCGCGGTGGTCCACTTGAAGTTTTTCTTTTTCGCATGGGTTGAATTGTCTGCATTTGGAGAGGCTTCATTAACATCGCTCGTGCCTCCAATAGCCGTTTGGGTAGAAAATCCATGAAATTCTTGAACATTTTCATGACCCGTCGGAGTAGAAGAAAAAGGGGAAGATTGAGATGAATATTGCGCCATTGATGCATAATATGGATGATAGTTTTGAACCGATGACGGCATGAAGAAGTTTGGTGGAAAACCATAATTTGGTATATTTTGGGGTTGGTTGGGAGATTGATTTTGAAACTGATAATTGGTAGGATTTGGATAGTTAAAAGGATGATTAGAAGAATTTTGGGTGTTAGAAGGGTTATTGTTTGGATCCATTTTCTCAAAGAAGATGGGTTTTTTTTCTGTGACCAAATCTAATGAAACAAGTCTCTATTTATAGAGTATGAAAAATGATGAATTTTGGTATAATTAAAAAAATATATATAATATAATTACTATGAAATAATTGATATCAAAGATTTAGGATAAAATAAAAATCTGAAAAATCAAATAAACGAATAAGTAAAAGACATGTGGCTAGTATAGTCTCTCTCCTCCCTCACGCGGTGGACAATTTTTTCTCCTCTCCCTGATTGGTCCACGTGGCGAATAATCCTCACATCTCTCATTTTTCAACCCGTTGAATTAATTCAACACCAAAAACTCCACCTCATTTCAACACCCTAATTCAACTACTTCATTACACTCATTCAACTGTTGAATTTTTTATTCAACACTCCCATTGTAAATGGTGTATAGAGAATAAAAAAATTAAAAAACCTGAGAAACTCTATTTGATGTGTAGCTTTTGTATTTGCTCAAATTTATTTTTTATTGGAAAGTTAATTATTTAATTAAATTATTTTAAAATTATTAATAATTTATGTTGAGACCCCCACCCTTGAGACCCCAACCGTTGCTGATGCTCTAAAGGGCTAAATCTCACGTGTTTTGAATCTTTTTGAGGGGACTCTAATATATATGGAAATTAGAAACTCATCCCTTAATCCCATTTGAGGAAATTTGATTTAATTTATCAAACTAATTCATGTTTTAAAAAGTTTGATAACTAACTTTTTATTAGGTAAAAATACAATTATACCCATCATAAATTACAAATACAAAATATTTTTTTTTTATTCTTGGAATAAATATATATTATAATATATGTATCCATTAGAACATAATAACTTTATTTTAATTATAATTTATATTTAGATATAATCATATTTATTAGATATACATAAATTGTTATGAAAATCTATTCCTCTATTTATCATTAACGTACTCAAATTCTATATATAAAAAATATGCAAAAACATGTTTGTGACGCCGTATGTTCATAAGTTTATACGATATGTTATGTTGTCATAAGTTATAGCGTTGAGACAGTATAAAATAAGTTATATAATTTATTAGTGTTTTATTTCATAAACTTCCATGAATTAACCACATCAAAATACTGGAACATTCATGAATATTTAACCACTTCAAAAACATGTAATAAATATTTGACCAATTTTTATATCATCATGTTGTTTTGAAATGGTGACCAATTTCATATCATTTTTTTTTGCTAGATCACTTCAAAATATATAATGGGATGGAGGATTGAATATTAAGAATATCCATTTTAAATATATATATATCCAAGTAAAATAAGATTTGTTTTTCTATTTTCAACACAGAACATTTACAAAAATGATCGACTTTTTTGCTTACATCAATTATTTTTTAATTCTTATTATAATTAATAAAATTGAAAAAAAATATTAATTTTTAGGTTAATCGAAAAATAATACATTAGATTTTAAAACAAATTTCTATTTTGATTTATCTAAGATATTTTAGTCATTTTAGAATAAAAGGTTAGTTTTCAAACTTTCTAAAAACATGAGTTAGTTTTCAAAATATATACATTTTTTGGAATATTAAACCAAATCTCCACTTAATCTTTTTGTATTGTGTGGCTAGATTATTAATTAGTACATTACTTTGCCAGAAAGAAAGTCCACAACCATTACATTCACTCCCAAACCCTAAATTCCCACCATCGATGGTCGTCTCTTGACCTCCGCCTACGCCGATACAACAATCCGCACTTAAAGCTATGAGACGTCGAAACTGGTTATCTGATCAAAACGCTAATCCGACACTCTAATTACGCCTTCTGTGTTAACTTCAATCCTCAATGCAACATGATCGTCTCTGGTTGCTTGCTGCTGTCGAATTCTTATGTAGGTGAATCGAATCAAAACAATATTTGGGAAGAATTGTATTTCTACGTGATATTCGCATATTTTAACTCTTTTTATCATGCATCTCATCTAGTTTTTGTACATTAATGTGTAGTTTCATAGAGTTTTTCTATAGTTTTGCATTCTTAAGTAGAAGTTAATAGATTTTAGATAGGTCCTAGAGAGTTTTGGTACAATTGGAGTGTTTCAGGTACTTATTGGAGTCTTGGGGAAGATCATGGACCAGGAGGAACGTACCCGCAGCGAACGGAGATGATCGAGTGATGGAGGAGGAAATCAGGAAGCGCAGCGGCCAGTATGCAGCGGTCTAGGGAGACCGCTGCACTTTCAAGTCCGCAGCGGTCAGGTGCAGCGGTACGAGCAGACCGCTGCGGATCCAGCCGGAGCAAAAACCAGAAGTCTCGCAGCGGTCATACAGCGGTCAAACCAGACCGCTGCACTTTCAAGTCCGCAGCGGTCAGGTGCAGCGGTACGAGCAGACCGCTGCGGATCCATCCGAAGCAAACAGCAGGCAGTTCACAGCGGTCATGCAGCGGTCTGAGCTGACCGCTGTGAACCCTCTCGGACAAAAAAGTTGTCGGGTCAAACCCGGTTTGTCCCGGGTTGACCCGATCTGTATTGACTTAAGCAAAATTAAACCTAATTAAAAAGAACTTTTGTTTTTCTTTGAGATTTTTTAAGCAAAAAACCTTTTTGAGAGCTTTGAAGGAGATTGTAAGAGATTATTGAGTGATTTATGCAAGTTCTTATTGGATTATTTCTTCCATCTATTTTCCCTTTATCTTTTATGATTCTCAACACTTCCTTCATGGGATTTGTGGAGAAAACCATGTGTTGTGAGTAGTTTCCTAGGGTTCTTGGGTGAAGTAGATTTAGGTAATTTTAGAGTGAATCAATGATGTTAGGGTTTTGATTGTTAATGATCCTTCCTTGTTTAGTGAGTTTAATGCTAAATCATCCATGATCAAGTTGATTTAGATCATAGGGAATTTCTCGCCCGGAAGGTGTTCGATGAAATTCCCCAATGAACTAATCAAGGGATATTTCATTCTTAACCTATGGAAATAGTTGTTTAAGGTGTTTATTGATTAAATGATCTTGTTTCTAATGCTTGAAATTTATTAAATCACAAATGGGAATTTGTTCTTGACTTAGTAAATTCCAAAGGGACCGATTTCAAGGGATTGGATTAGTCTTGTTAAATGATCATAGTCTAAGGATTAGCATTACTTGAGTTTATTGGCATCATTGTGAACCACTAAAGTTACCAACAATCGTATACTTCACCCTTGGATTCGTTTGTCTTAGAACTTTCTTTAAACCGTAATTTACATTCTCGTTTAAGTTTCTATCTTTGCTTTGATTGGGAATAGTTTGCTTTTAGGATCCTTTAGGTTGCTACAAAACCAATTCTTGAACTGCTTAGATTAAGAAGTTTTATGTATTCTTAGTTTTTAATCCCAACCCATTATGGATTGACATCTCAAGTACTACAATGACATGAGTACACTTGGGATAATTGACACAAAAATATCCTGTATCAATTTGGCGCCGTTGCCATTTGGGTTTTGCATTAATCATTAGGATTTTAAATCTTCTTGAGCCTAAGTTTTATTTTTAATTTGTTACTAATCTCTTTCACTTGTTTTTCCCCTTCTCACAGGTGTATGAACACGAGATCACAAGGCACATCAAATCTTATACACCGTGTTGACAACATCCGTGCTCTAGAACGAGCAAACACAAGGGCAAGACAAGAAAGCGCGAGACACCTTCAACAGTTAGAAATGGAGGGTGAACAAATTCCTCCGGTTGCGCACCAAAATGCACCCGTGCAAGGTGCTGGTCACCAAGGTGCTGGTCACCAAGGTGTTGATCACCAAGGTGTTGGTGTGAACCGAATACCAAATCATCCACCACGACCTGCAAGACTAATTGGAGCCGGTGATGCACCAAACACACATGCTAACCGCCAAGGAATTGCACCACCAGCAGTTGACCACAACAACTTTGAGATCAAATCTGGTATTATCTCTATGGTGCAAAACAACAAGTTTCATGGGCTGGCCATGGAGGACCCACTGGATCACCTGGATCAATTCGACCAAGTGTGTGGTTTGGTGAAGATCAATGGCATCTCTGAAGATGCATTTAAGCTGCGGTTATTCCCTTTCTCTCTAGGGGATAAAGCTCGGCAATGGGCAAAGAACTTATCTCAAGGTTCCATTACTTCATGGGACCAATGCAAGCATGCATTCCTGTCAAAATTCTTCTCTACAACAAGGACAGCTCGACTAAGGAATGACATCTCAAGCTTCACACAAAAGAATAATGAAGGCTTTAGTGAGGCATGGGAGAGGTTCAAAAGCTACACCATGCAATGCCCACACCACGGGTTTTCAGATGAATCTCTCTTAAGCACTTTGTATCGTGGTGTTCTGCCCAAGTACCGGTTGCTCCTCGACACAGCGAGCAACGGGAACTTTCTGGGTAAGGAAGTTAATGATGGGATGGCACTTGTAGAAAACTTAGCTCAAAGCGACGGCAACTATGGTGAAGACTATGACAGATTTTCACGAGGAGGTGGAGACTTTGATAACCAAAAGACGAGACAGGATATTAAAGCTCTTAATGACAAGCTTGACAAGCTTATCCAAGTCTCACAATCAACCGTGAACTTCGTTGGTGAGTTCGATGAACACCAAGGCAATCAAGAGGGAATTGCGCATGATGATAAGCAAGAAGAAGTCAATTATGTGGGTGGTCAAGGTGGCTACCAAGGTGGTTTCAACGCGAACTATAGGAATCATCCCAATTTTTCCTATAGAAGCAACAATGTCGCAAACCCTCAAGACCAAGTGTATCCTCAACAAAACACTCAAGGTCAAGGATATCAACAAAAGAACTTCATCTCTACAAACCAACAAAGGCCATTTGTCCCAAGGAACAATTTTCAAGGAAACCAAAGTGGGTTTCAACCAAAGCAACAATCTAACCCACCCGGTTTTGGACAGCAAGGACAACCAAGCAACGCAACGCCTCAAGACAACGAGATGAAGAACATGCTTCAACAGATATTACAAGGCCAAGCTCAAGGAACCATGGAATTGAGTAAGAAAATGGCGGAAATCCACAACAAGGTGGACTGTTCTTACAATGATCTCAACTCCAAATTTGAGTCATTGTCGTCTAGGGTCAAACAATTCGAAGGACGAGGAGTTGCTTCATCATCACGCCCTCAAGGTACCTTCCCGGGAAAACCAGAGGCTAATCCAAAGGAGTTTTGCAACGCTATCACATTGCGTAGCGGAAAAGAGCTTCCCCCACGGGAGATTCCATCTAATCTCAACGAGGACATTGAGAACCAAAGCGGGGAGGTGATCATTGAGAATGAAGCAAACATGGGTGAAGAAGATGCTGTTTCGGGGAAAGCTAAAGAACCAAGGGCAATCGAAGATGAAACTGTGGTAGTACCTACAAAGAAGAAGTCTTTTGTCCCACCGCCTTATGAACCCAAGCTTCCTTTCCCGGGCCGCTTTAAGAAGCAACTCATGGAAAAATACAGAGCGATCTTCGATGAGCAAATCAACAAAGTCCAAGTGACTATGCCCTTGGTTGATGCTTTCTTGCTAGTCCCACAATACACTAAGTTCCTTAAAGATGCAATCAAGGACAGAACCAAGAACCTAGAAGGAATGGTTGTGCTTTCCCATGAGTGTAGTGCAATAATTCAACGGAAAGTCATACCAAAGAAGTTGGGAGATCCAGGAAGCTTTACTCTTCCATGTGCTCTTGGACCACTTGGTTTTGATCATTGCTTATGCGACCTTGGAGCAAGTGTAAGCTTAATGCCTTTCTCAGTGGCAAAACGTCTAGGCTTCACTACCTACAAAGCTTGCAGAATTTCTCTCGTGCTAGCGGACAGGTCGGTGAGACACCCAATTGGAATGCTTGAAGATCTACCGGTGAAAATTGGCGATTTTGAGGTACCCACCGATTTTGTTGTTCTTGAGATGGATGAAGAACCCAAAGATCCTCTCATCTTTGGAAGACCATTTTTAGCCACCGCCGGGGCTATCATAGATGTGCGAAGAGGGAAGATTGATCTTCATTTGGGTAAAGACGATGTGCTTAACTTTGACATCAATGAAATGATGAAGAAGCCCACAATAGATGGTCAAGCCTTCTACATTGAAACTATGGAGGAGCTAGCGGATGAGCTTCTAGAGGAGTTGAACTTGGAGGATCATCTTCAAATTGCTTTGACTAAAGAGCATGGAGAGAATGGGTATCTTCATGAGGAGAGTGTTGGTTACATGAAGTTGCTAAACTCGCACAAAGCGCTAGTTGGAGAAAATCAGTTTTTGGAACTAGAGCACAAAGAAACTGTTGAAGACGGATTGGAGAACAATGTGAGCTCTTTGGAAATTGACTACGTGAGTGCTTTAGATGTCGACTTGGAGGATGAGCAAGGAACTAGCAATGGTGAGACTAGTTTCGATGAAGATTGGAGCGAACTCAAAGCCCCAAAAGTCGACCTCAAACCACTCCCAAGTGGGCTAAGGTATGCGTTCTTAGGTCCAAATGAGTCTTATCCGGTCATAGTCAATGAGAGTTTAGATGAGAATGAGTTGACCGCCCTTTTGAGAGAGTTGAGGAAATTTAGAAGAGCAATAGGCTACTCTTTAGATGATATAAAAGGAATTTCCTCTTCTCTATGTGCACACCGAATCCATCTAGAAGATGAGTCTATGAGCTCTATTGAACATCAAAGACGGTTAAACCCGAATTTGAAAGAAGTGGTTAAGAAGGAGATTCTTAAACTTCTAGATGCGGGGATAATATATCCCATTTCGGATAGTACATGGGTCTCACCGGTTCATGTGGTTCCCAAAAAGGGTGGGATAACGGTTGTACGGAATGATAAAGATGAATTGATCCCCACTAGAACTATAACCGGACATAGGATGTGCATAGATTATAGAAAGCTAAACTCGTCTACTCGAAAAGATCATTTCCCTTTGCCTTTTATTGACCAAATGTTAGAGAGATTGGCAAATCACCCTTATTATTGTTTCCTTGATGGATATTCGGGATTCTTTCAAATCCCAATCCACCCCAATGATCAAGAGAAAACGACCTTTACATGTCCCTATGGTACCTTCGCATATCGAAGAATGCCATTTGGACTTTGTAATGCACCCGCGACTTTTCAACGGTGTGTAATGTCTATTTTCTCGGACTTAATTGAGGACATGGTAGAGGTGTTTATGGATGATTTTTCTGTATATGGTGCCTCGTTTGCTTCTTGTTTGTCAAATCTTTGCAGGGTACTCACTAGGTGCGAAGAAGCAAATCTCGTCTTGAATTGGGAGAAATGTCATTTCATGGTGCGAGAAGGCATTGTCTTGGGGCATAAGATCTCGGAAAAGGGCATTGAGGTTGACAGGGCTAAGATCGAAGTGATGATGGGTTTGGAACCGCCAACAACGGTGAAGGGCATTCGAAGTTTTTTGGGCCATGCTGGGTTTTATAGACGGTTCATCAAGGATTTCTCGAGGATAGCGAGACCTCTAACAAGACTTCTTTGCAAAGAGGTGGAGTTCAATTTCGATGGAGAATGCCTTGAGGCATTTCTGGAAATCAAGAAAGCTCTTGTGAGTGCTCCAATTGTGCAAGCACCGGATTGGGATCTTCCGTTCGAAATCATGTGTGATGCTAGTGACTTTGCGGTTGGCGCAGTTTTGGGTCAAAAGAAAGACAAGAAGATTCATGTCATCTACTATGCTAGTAGAACCTTGGATGATGCTCAGACGAGATATGCAACCACGGAAAAGGAGCTCTTAGCGGTGGTCTATGCTTTCGAAAAATTTCGCTCCTACTTGGTGGGATCCAAGATCGTGGTATACACGGATCATGCTGCCTTGAGACACTTGATAGCAAAGAAAGATGCCAAACCAAGGCTTCTACGGTGGATCCTTCTTCTCCAAGAGTTCGATATGGAGATTAAAGACAAGAAAGGCATTGAAAACGGCGTTGCGGACCACTTGTCTAGATTAAGAGTCGAAGAGACAATTCCCATAGATGATTCTCTTCCCGAAGAACATCTTATGATTGTTGGGATGTTGAAGGAAAGTTATCATGCGGGGTTGAGACTAGACGAAGTCATGAGTTTGAGTGATCTCGGTTTGCCGTGGTATGCTGATTTTGTGAACTATTTAGCTTGCGGGAAGGAACCACCAAACTTGGACAGTTACAACAAGAAGAAGTTCTTTAGAGATGTAAACCATTTCTATTGGGACGAACCTTATCTATACAAGAGATGCTCGGATAGTCTGTACCGGAGGTGCATCCCGGAGGAAGAAGTGAATGGAGTGCTGTATCATTGTCATGGTTCGGTATATGGAGGGCACTTCGCATCCTTCAAAACTGCGACAAAAGTGCTTAATTCCGGGTTATGGTGGCCAAGCTTGTTCAAAGACGCTCACACCTACGTTTCGTCATGTGATGCTTGCCAAAGAAAAGGCAACATAAGTAGAAGGGATGAGATGCCTCAAAATCCCATCTTGGAAGTCGAGGTGTTTGATGTGTGGGGAATAGATTTCATGGGACCATTTCCCTCATCTTATGGAAACCAATACATATTAGTGGCGGTGGACTATGTTTCTAAGTGGGTGGAAGCCGTTGCAAGTCCAACTAATGACGCCAAGGTGGTCATTAAGCTTTTCAAGACGATCATTTTCCCGAGGTTTGGAATCCCTAGAGTGGTGATTAGTGATGGTGGAAGTCATTTCATTAACAAGGTGTTTGAGAGCTTGCTCAAGAAGCATGGAGTCAAACACAAGGTTGCCACACCCTATCACCCTCAAACAAGTGGGCAAGTGGAAGTCTCCAACCGCCAAATCAAGGCAATATTGGAAAAGACGGTGAGTAACTCGAGGAAAGATTGGGCCAAGAAGCTAGACGATGCTTTGTGGGCATACCGAACCGCGTTCAAAACTCCCATTGGTACTACACCTTTCAACTTACTTTATGGGAAGTCATGTCATTTGCCCGTTGAGTTGGAGTACAAAGCATTATGGGCAGTCAAGTTGCTGAACTTTGACATTAAGACAGCTTCGGAAAGACGTCTAATCCAGTTACATGAGCTAGATGAAATCCGTCTCGATGCCTATGACAGCTCAAAGATTTACAAGGAACGGACTAAGGCGTTCCATGACAAGAAGATTGTCAAGAAAGGTTTCAAAGCTGGAGACCAAGTGCTGCTTTTCAATTCCCGGTTGAAGCTGTTTCCCGGAAAGTTGAAATCGAGGTGGTCGGGGCCGTTCAAGATCAAAGAAGTACAGCCTTATGGAGCGGTGACGCTATGGAACAACAGTGGTGGGGAATTTACGGTTAACGGGCACAGACTCAAACCGTACTCGGCATCAGCATTCATCGAGGAAGGGATCTCGGTTCCGCTCTCGAACCCGTCTCCCGCCTAAAAGGGTTTGCAAAGTCAAGCTTAGTGACTTTAAACAAGCGCTCTTGGGAGGCATTCCCATGACTATCCTTGTATATATTTCAATCTTTCTAGTTCCTTTTTATGTTTTTGTCTTTTGTTTTCAGGTTTATTTGCTCGGGTCTGCAAAAAGGGGAAGAAGCACTTCGAAAAGGAAATTTGGACTTTTTCAAGACTCGCAGCGGTCAACTCGCAGCGGTATAGCCAGACCGCTGCGAAATCACCCGTCGAAAACCAGGACATCCGCAGCGGTCATGCAGCGGTTGGAGGAGACCGCTGCACTTTCAAGCTCGCAGCGGTCAACTCGCAGCGGTATAGCCAGACCGCTGCGAAATCACCCGTCGAAAACCCGAGATTCCACAGCGGTCATGCAGCGGTTGGAGGAGACCGCTGTGGAACTCTTCCAGGTAAGTCAACTCTGATTTTCGAGTTAGGAGGAAGAGAAGAGCCACAAGATCACCATCAACGAGCGGTTCAGGGAACCCAGCACTCTCCATTGACACGTCCCCTTCCGTCGAATTCTAAAGGTAACACTCCAATTTTGTAAATATTTTTCGAGTCTTCAGTTCGTTTTTTTTTTTTTTTTTTTTTTTTTTTTTTTTTTTTTTTTATTTGTTTTTTTTTAGGTACTTTCTCCAAATTTTCTTATACACCGAGACGGTGTTAAGTAAGTTGGGGGGAGGTACCCGTTGCTAATAGCGTGTTTTGTTTTGTTTTATTTTCCTTGAGTCTCATGCATTCATGTATTGCATTGATAAAAAAAAAAAAAAAAAATGACCATATAGTTTCGCATTGCATTCTTTTCTTTTTAGGATTGAGTCTAGAAGCATTTAGGAATGCATTGCATATGCATAGGGAGCAATGATAGTAACTAAAGCTTAGCATTTCATTCAATGTGATGCCCTTGTTAATCATACCATGTTGCTTGAACATCTCTTGAAAAAAAACTCGCAAACTTCGTGCTTTGATCTCTCCACTTGAAACTTGTCGTCTTGTTGATGTTTGCTTGAATTGAAACCAACTCCTTAACTATTGGACTGAATTGAATTTAATTTTCTCACTTATGGGCTTGTGTATGCTTAACCATGGTCACCTAAAAACATCCAAGTCATCTTTGCATTAATTTTTACCACTCTTGTTGACTTGGGTGGCCATTTCCATTTATAAATGGTTTCCCCACCTTTAAACCCAACCATTTCCTTCCACCCTTGATGATTTTGTGAGTGAGGCCTCTTTTCTTGATAGTACTACACTTGTAAAATCTTGTAAGTATCGAGGACGACAAAGGATAGCTTCCATTAGCTAGGTTTGTTGTTCTTGGGGAATTGGCTAGTGATTAGAAAGGAGATTGAGAATGGTGAAGAGTTGTCAATGTTTGGGGATATATAAAAAAAAAAAAAAAAAAAAAAAAAAAAAAAAAGAGATTCCCCCTAGAGATGAAAGAAAAGAAAGGATAAGTGAAAAAGAAAGGGAAAGGAGTAGTGATGAAAAGATAAGAAAAGGAATCGAAAGAGCAAATGGAAATTTTCAAGGAACGATTTGAAAAGAGAAATGATCAAAAGGGTAGAGATTTAGTTTGGCAAAGAGCAAAAAGAAAAACACTTGGGTAGAAATAGTGAATTGGATACTCAAAGCTTAGGGAAGGGTAGAACAATGGAAGTGAATACTTTGTATGCGTAAATTGTTCCGATCTTCCTTGCTTTTGCGAAGTGTTTGTACTCCGTTTTTCATAGAGTTAACCACTAAATTGATCTCTTGTTTATATTGATAAATCTTTCTCTTGTTCAACCGATTGGTCTATAGATCACTTGCCCATCTGTGAGACCGCACCTTGAAACGATTAATTGAATGTGAGAGTTGGTTAATATGACGGTAGTCGGATGCTTGACTTTGAGTGTAGAGAAAAATATTTGGAGTTGCGATAAGCCTAGAGAAGTTAGAGTGGATTAAGAAGTTTGTTCTTGCAACATGTTATCATTTCCTAAGGACATCATGGTGAATGCTTTGCTAGCTTCTTTTGATTTGAGCTCCCGCTTTCAATCATTTTCTCCAACTTGTTTATGTTTGTTTGCTTGAGGACAAGCAAAAGGCAAGTCCGGGGGAATTGATATTCGCATATTTTAACTCTTTTTATCATGCATCTCATCTAGTTTTTGTACATTAATGTGTAGTTTCATAGAGTTTTTCTATAGTTTTGCATTCTTAAGTAGAAGTTAATAGATTTTAGATAGGTCCTAGAGAGTTTTGGTACAATTGGAGTGTTTCAGGTACTTATTGGAGTCTTGGGGAAGATCATGGACCAGGAGGAACGTACCCGCAGCGAACGGAGATGATCGAGTGATGGAGGAGGAAATCAGGAAGCGCAGCGGCCAGTATGCAGCGGTCTAGGGAGACCGCTGCACTTTCAAGTCCGCAGCGGTCAGGTGCAGCGGTACGAGCAGACCGCTGCGGATCCAGCCGGAGCAAAAACCAGAAGTCTCGCAGCGGTCATACAGCGGTCAAACCAGACCGCTGCACTTTCAAGTCCGCAGCGGTCAGGTGCAGCGGTACGAGCAGACCGCTGCGGATCCATCCGAAGCAAACAGCAGGCAGTTCACAGCGGTCATGCAGCGGTCTGAGCTGACCGCTGTGAACCCTCTCGGACAAAAAAGTTGTCGGGTCAAACCCGGTTTGTCCCGGGTTGACCCGATCTGTATTGACTTAAGCAAAATTAAACCTAATTAAAAAGAACTTTTGTTTTTCTTTGAGATTTTTTAAGCAAAAAACCTTTTTGAGAGCTTTGAAGGAGATTGTAAGAGATTATTGAGTGATTTATGCAAGTTCTTATTGGATTATTTCTTCCATCTATTTTCCCTTTATCTTTTATGATTCTCAACACTTCCTTCATGGGATTTGTGGAGAAAACCATGTGTTGTGAGTAGTTTCCTAGGGTTCTTGGGTGAAGTAGATTTAGGTAATTTTAGAGTGAATCAATGATGTTAGGGTTTTGATTGTTAATGATCCTTCCTTGTTTAGTGAGTTTAATGCTAAATCATCCATGATCAAGTTGATTTAGATCATAGGGAATTTCTCGCCCGGAAGGTGTTCGATGAAATTCCCCAATGAACTAATCAAGGGATATTTCATTCTTAACCTATGGAAATAGTTGTTTAAGGTGTTTATTGATTAAATGATCTTGTTTCTAATGCTTGAAATTTATTAAATCACAAATGGGAATTTGTTCTTGACTTAGTAAATTCCAAAGGGACCGATTTCAAGGGATTGGATTAGTCTTGTTAAATGATCATAGTCTAAGGATTAGCATTACTTGAGTTTATTGGCATCATTGTGAACCACTAAAGTTACCAACAATCGTATACTTCACCCTTGGATTCGTTTGTCTTAGAACTTTCTTTAAACCGTAATTTACATTCTCGTTTAAGTTTCTATCTTTGCTTTGATTGGGAATAGTTTGCTTTTAGGATCCTTTAGGTTGCTACAAAACCAATTCTTGAACTGCTTAGATTAAGAAGTTTTATGTATTCTTAGTTTTTAATCCCAACCCATTATGGATTGACATCTCAAGTACTACAATGACATGAGTACACTTGGGATAATTGACACAAAAATATCCTGTATCACTACGCTAGGAGTTTACTCAGAAGAAAGACTGAACAAGAGACTCCATCCATATCTTTGCATTGATCAATTATACTGTAATTCTGTGTTGGTTGTCTGATGATGATGTACAACAGTACAAGTGCGACACAGTTGTAAAAAAGACAAGCTCAATCTGACACCATTAGGTCTAACTAACTAAATCCTGCAAATGGAAAAGGACTTGAGAGAGAGCTAATACAGAAAATCTTCACGACGTGTTTCCTCTCTGGTTCTCTCTGTTTTCACAACACAAAATTACATTTTTAAGTGTTTAAAAAGAGTTCATACCATAGTGAGTAGGTCGTAGAGATAAGCTATGGGAATTGTATCATTGGACCATGGTTAAGTCCGTGATGGTCGGACTCAGAAACAGAGTGGTGATGTGAAGATGACAAGTTTATGGTCCCATTTTCACCTTTCAATTGGACCACTGCAAGAAATTGGGAAAGAAAAACAAGAAAAGCCTTTTGCTCTAATTACAGTTTTAAACAAAAAGAAATAAAGATAACTTTGTTGAGACTTTTTATTGGTTTTATTTTCTTCTATCATGCGTCGCTTTCACAACATGTTAGTGGTCTCAAAAAAAGCAAAACATATATCCCTTCTGAAATCTCAACTTTGTGCTCCTGTCTCTCCCATAACAATACATGTTTTTACCATTACAATAAACTTCACGTAATTACATGATTAGCGAAAAGCAACGAAAAATTGTACAATCATTCTATTCACCACATATTACTAATCAGAATCATCATTTTTTTGAGTAAAGATTTGAATCAAGATTGTGTTGGTAGTAGTAGTAAGAATCCTTATCGAGATGTGCGTTTAAGGAGACAAAAAGGAACACCACACGAGACGATGCGATTAAGCTTGGTAATGGATACAACGTGCTTCCATGGTTGGACAAATTTATCTTTGGGCTTTGGATACTTGTCTTATTTTTACTCTTAACCCAATGTTTTTCTCTTTATGCTTCATCTCAATATATTCTTCTGTTTACTTAAATTTCAATTTTCAAGGCAATTTAAAAACTCTGAAGGTTGGAAATAAGGAAGAGAAAGTAAATTATAGAAAATCAAGAAACGAATCTCCTTAAGCACCTACTTCCCACAACTTTCAGGTCGTCATCAAACCCACTAAGTTCTCTTACATAAAGTTTCATTCACACGTGCTTACCAAATCAGATTGTAAATAATTTTCGCTCAATAATTTTCCGAATTTGGTTATATATAATCTATTGACATTTTAAAATGAAATTGCAAAGAAAGTGAATTATTCTCTCTAACAAATTCTAAAAAAGAAGATGACAACAAAGATCGACGACTATTATGTTGGAATCTATATTTAAATCAGTTGTTCTATTCACATGAAAAAACTATACTAGTATTTAATAAAATTGTATGTATACATAATAAATGATTATATCGAGTGTGAAACGAGAATGCAGAAATGATTATAGTTAGATCAGTGACAGTGAACTGTAGCAACTGGCGAAGAAACCTCGTTATCTGGACTACTTACTACTGCCTCCTTTCGCACTTGAAATTTACGATCGTACCCCTAGTCTCCTCTTTTCAGACGGCTTGCATTAATGCGAACGAACTAGAGGGTGTGTTCGTCATTTCCTATTTTCCCCAAAACCGACAATGTTTGGTTTAGACTCGAAGGCTGATTTGGTCATTTCCTCGCAACGGAAGACTCCAAGTCTCCAAGGCTGATTTTTTTTTCCTTTTCAGTCAAACCAATAATTGACCAAACTTTTTTGGCTATTTTCCTACCACCAGCAATATTATTACCTTTTTAATAATTATCAATCATATGCACTATCTTTTTTTTCATGTAGCTTTCTTTTTCTTTCTAAATATTTAAATTTCATTAATAACGAAATGGTTTGTAAAATATTAAAACTAGATAAGTACCCGCATATATGCGGGTTTGAAATTTAATATTTTATAACCCGTTAAAAAAAATTAAAGACAAAAAATATAAAACAAAATTAGATCACCCGTGAAAATATATAATACATAAATTTAGAAACAAAGTTTACGATGAAATAAATATATACCTTGAAAGAAAAATTTGGTGAATAAATGCAGTAAAATAGCTTTGGATACGCTTATTGGACTTTTAATGTGTTGGTGTGTAATTGACACAATACCAAATTGTAATTTATATAAAACTGAGAAATTATAATTATTTTTCTTTTATGATTAATTTTATTAATTTAAATGGGAAAACAAAATATTGTTTTTTCATTTTTTTATATTAATTTTGCCTTTTAAGATACTTTTTAATTTTTAATTTTTAATTTTAATAACTTTACCTTTTAAGATTATAAATCGTTTATTAATTTTTCAAAAATTTTGAGTTTTTTTATTAATCGATTTTAAGATTATAAATCGGTTATTAATTGATTTGAGTAACTTTACATTCAATTTTATATTATAAGATTTCCTTATTATAAACTGAAATATTATTTATTTACTTTTTAAAAAATTTGGCTTTTGTTCATTTTCTTTTTATGATTGTTATCTATTGTTTAATTTCCTTATTATAATCTGAAATATAGTTTTTCCTTTTTTACAAAAAAAAATTTTGGTTTTCATTTATAGTTTTGGTTTAATTTCTTTAATCTAAACATAACTACTATTTTTTCCTAATACATTTTAATATTATAGTTTTTGTCTATTTTTTCTAATACCTTTTAAGATTCCTAAAATTTTACTTTTATTGTTAATATTATGTGTTAAAATATAATTGGAATTTTATCAAACACGTGTCAAAATATAGTTGGAAATTTATTAAACATATGGAAAAATCCAATCGATTAACTTATCATGTTTAAAATATGAAAATTTATTAAACACGTGTAAAAATATAATTGGAAATTTATTAAACATTTGTAAAAACCTGATCGTTTGACTTAACACGTGTCGCGATCATTCGAATTACTAACTTTGAAACATTATGTTTTATATAATAAATAAAATTTGACATGTTTAAATTTTTTATATGAAATCTAAACATATAAGAAGTCATATAATAAATAAAATTTGACATGTTTAGATTTTTATATGAAATCTAAACATATAGGAAATCAAGTACTTTAAAAAAAATTATGATTAATTTCAAAAACTTATGAAATAAATCTTTGAAAGAAAATTTTCGTGAAACATATGCTGTAAGTACCCTTGGATACGAGTATTGGATTTTTAATTTTAATGTGTAAAAGTATATATTTATCTTTTGTAAATAAATAATAACACATATTCAACTTTAATAAAAATATTATGTGGTTTTTCTTTTAGTTAAACGGAATAATACATTTTATTTTTTCAATTTAGAAGATAAATATATTTATATTTTAATTAAGATATTTATATGAATCACACATTTTTAAAAAAAAATATGTGTGATTTTGTGTGATTTTTTAATTAATATTATGTGTGATTTTTAATTAAGATATTTATATTTATGTTTTAATTAATATTATGTGTGATTTTTAAGTTTTAAAAGCCACACATTTTAAAACTAAAAAGGTGTAAATTATTATATAGAGTTTTGTCGTGGTTGTATATTAATAATTTTTCTTTTTAAGTTTTATTTTGTCATAATGGAAATGATTATAAATTTTTAAATTTGGTTTTATATTAATGATTTTCCTTTTAAGTTTATAGTATACTAGATAAGTACCCGCATATATGCGGATTTGTAATTTAATATTTTATAACCCGTTAAAAAAAATTAAAGACGACAAAATGAAAATTAAAATTAGATCACCCGTGAATATATATAATACATAAATTTAGCAACAAAGTTTACGATGAAATCATTCGCGGTATTCCCATCAGTAGTACATACAGACCAGACACTCTTGGTTGATACCATACAAAAACAGGAACATATACGGTAAAGTCGGGATATCAGATTGAACACCAAAACCCAGACAATGGCGAAAATTACTTCTACGGTCCGGATATAAAGAAATTATAGGCACATATTAACATGTCCACCGAAATTGCGACACTTCATTTGGCAAACCATTCCGGGATGTCTCTCGGTTTCAGCAAATTTACGCGCTCGAGGAATAAATTGTGATACACAATGTCCTCGGTGCGGAGCGGAAGGGGAAACGATTAACCTTGTCCTTTTTGAATGCCCACCAGCGCTACAAACATGGGCACTCTCTCATATTCCATCGGCCCCGGGAGTTTTCCCGATGACATCGGTTTTCTCCAATTTGGATCATCTCTTTTGGAGACTCCCAAAAGAGGAAAGGAATTCAATGTTTCCTTGGAATGTGTGGAATATTTGGAAAGTAAGGAACGACAAGGTGTACTCCAATGTGGATAGAAATCCACAAGAGATCCTACGGATAGCGGAAACAGAAGCAATAACTTAGGAAACGGCACAGTATAGCGAACCAGACATAACTTCCCAACAAATCGTTCAAAATACGGGTCAACAAGATGAAAATAATGGACTGATATGCTATATTGATGGTTCGTGGAAGGAAACGGATAACTATTCTGGTCTATGTTGGTTCTGCTTTCAGGAAGGAGTCGAAAAAGTAATTATGGGGTCCCGTAATCTGCGAAGAAGTTTATCCCCGCTGCACGTAGAATTGGAAGCGCTCATCTGGGCGATGAATTCCATGATTGCAAATCACAAGACGGCGATAGTCTTTGCAACAGACTGCTCAGAATTGGTGAAGATGGTGTCTACACCCAATGAGTGGCCGACTTTTACACTATATTTAGAGGAGTTTAAGAGGAGCAAGGAGGTTTTTACCTTTTTCTCTATCACACACATCCCACGCGCAAGCAACACAGTGGCAGACAAGTTAGCACGAGGTGCTCGCATCTACCCATCAGATTTCACTTATGTAAACTCGATACTCCCGATTTGGTTCACCGAATCGGAATAGGTATTAAGGCTGTTGACAAAAAAAAGAAGTTTACGATGAAATAAATATATACATTGAAAGAAAAATTTGGTGAAGAGATGCAGTAAATATTTTTGGATAAGATTATTGGACTTTTAATTTTTTTGGTGTGTAATTGACACATTACCAAATTTTAGTTTATATAATACTAGATAAATACCCGCATATATGCGGGTTTGTAATTTAATATTTTATAAGTGGGTCCCACGATTGGTAAACTTTTTGACTCACCATTGGATGCCCTTGGAATGATATAGCATCTGCACCGTTAAATCTAATTTAATTATTGGGTTTATCGCTTTTTTAAAATTTAAAGCATCATTATTAACTTGCGTATGGGATTAGATTACCAATAACGATCTTTTTAGCTATTGTCGTTTTCCTTTTTCGTTTTTTCCGAGTGATTTTAGTTTGTTGGGTCAACAATTACTCTGTTTATTTGCTTTACCAAATGTACCAGTTAGATTTTACCATGTGCATATATTTAACTGAGTAAAAACACCTGGTTATTAGAATGTATAAAAAAGTTTGTATTCGTATGAAATGAGAAATTATAGTGTTTTGGCATGACTTGGAGAACATCACCTCTCAAATGTTTCGAGAACAACATGGTTCCAAAAACAAATAAATGAACATCCCCTGATAATAGTATATTCTCCATCGTACAATTTATAAATACTATTCATTTAGTCAAAACATAATGGTTCGAATCTGAAATATTTGCAATTTTTTCTCAGTTTGATTACAACGCAGTATGATAGAAACTTTTTTTTTTTTTTAATGATGTAATCACTAATCGAAATAAACATAAGGCCAAATTTTCTTATATTTTGTAATTAAACTTGTAAATCAAACAAGTGATCATAATGTTGGAAAAAATAATACTATTCAGAACTAGTATTTGTTGATTTGCATTTTGTGTTAATCTACCTCCAATAGCTATGAACACTTTTTAGTTTTAAAATTAAAGTTAAGAGTCATTTAATAAAATCGGAAATCTGACGTGGCACATATTATATCCTTTTATAATATACAACTTCGATCGCAGAAAAACAAAATAAAAAAAATAAAGTAAAGTAATTTACAATTATAAAATAAAATCACTCCCTCCTCATCTTCTTCTTCTTCATTGTTGGGTGTCAACAATGTACTTGTTCTTACCCTCTCACCACACTCACACCATCTAAGTTCATAACCCTATTCTCTCACAGAGAAGAGAGAGAGAGAAACAATGAAGCTTCTTCTTCTTCTTCTTCTTTTTCTCCTTCACATTTCTCATTCCTTCACCGCCGGCCGACAAATCTCCGAGTTCCGTGCCCTTATCTCACTTAAATCCTCTCTCACCGGCGCCGGAGATGACTCAAACTCGCCTCTCGCCTCCTGGAAAGCCTCAACCAGCTTCTGTACATGGACTGGTGTCACGTGCGACGTCTCTCGCCGGCACGTGACCTCTCTTGACCTCTCTGGCCTCAACCTCTTCGGTACTCTCTCTCCAGACGTATCTCATTTACGTCTTCTCCAGAATCTGTCGCTAGCTGATAATCAGATCTCCGGTCCAATCCCGCCGGAGATCTCGATTCTCTCCGGGCTTCGTCACTTGAATCTCTCAAACAATGTCTTCAACGGTTCGTTTCCCGATGAGATTTCATCTGGATTAGTGAATCTCCGCGTTCTTGATGTCTACAACAACAATTTGACCGGAGATTTGCCGCTTTCCGTCACCAATCTTACTCAGCTCCGTCATCTCCACCTCGGCGGAAACTACTTCGCCGGTCGGATCCCGTCGTCCTACGGAAGCTGGCCGGTTATCGAGTACTTGGCGGTATCCGGCAACGAGCTCGTAGGCAAAATCCCTCCAGAGATCGGAAACTTAACGACTCTCCGGGAACTCTATATAGGCTACTACAACGCTTTCGAGGACGGTCTTCCTCCGGAGATCGGAAATCTATCGGAGCTCGTCCGATTCGACGCCGCTAATTGCGGATTGACAGGAGAAATTCCGGCGGAGATCGGGAAGCTTCAGAAACTCGATACGCTTTTCCTGCAAGTGAATGTGTTCTCCGGGCCGTTAACTTGGGAGCTGGGAACGCTTTCGAGCTTGAAATCAATGGATTTGTCTAACAACATGTTCACCGGAGAGATTCCAGCGAGTTTCGCAGAGCTGAAGAACCTCACGCTCTTGAATCTCTTCAGAAACAAACTCCACGGCGAGATACCGGAGTTCATCGGAGAATTACCGGAGCTCGAAGTGTTGCAGCTTTGGGAAAACAATTTCACCGGAAGCATCCCGCAGAAATTGGGAGAAAACGGTAAACTCAATCTCGTCGATCTCTCCTCCAACAAACTCACCGGAGCTTTACCGCCGAACATGTGCTCCGGTAACAAATTAGAAACCCTAATCACTTTAGGAAACTTCCTCTTTGGTTCAATCCCTGATTCTATGGGCAAATGCGAGTCTCTGACCCGGATCCGAATGGGCGAGAATTTCCTAAACGGGTCAATCCCTAAAGGGTTATTTGGATTACCCAAACTAACTCAAGTGGAGCTCCAAGATAATTACCTCACCGGCGAATTACCGGTGGCTGGAGGTGTCTCAGTCAATCTAGGTCAGATCAGTTTATCAAACAACCAGCTCTCAGGTCCATTACCGCCGGCGATCGGAAACTTCACCGGCGTTCAAAAACTTCTCCTCGACGGAAACAAGTTCGAAGGACCGATTCCTTCAGAGGTAGGGAAGCTCCAGCAACTATCTAAGATTGATTTCAGCCACAACTTGTTCTCCGGTCGAATCGCGCCGGAGATCAGCCACTGCAAGCTCTTGACGTTCGTCGATCTGAGCCGAAACGAGCTCTCTGGTGAAATCCCAAACGAGATGACTGGTATGAGGATATTAAATTACTTGAATCTGTCGAGAAACCATCTCGTCGGAACAATCCCTGGTTCGATCTCGTCAATGCAGAGCTTAACATCACTTGATTTCTCTTACAACAACCTCTCCGGTTTAGTTCCTGGAACCGGACAATTCAGCTATTTCAACTACACATCGTTCTTGGGCAATCCTGATCTCTGTGGTCCTTATCTTGGTCCTTGCAAAGATGGTGTTGCTAAAGGAAGTCACCAGAGTCATGGTAAAGGACCTTTATCTGCTTCTATGAAGCTATTGCTCGTTCTTGGACTCCTTGTTTGTTCGATAGCATTCGCCGTTGCAGCCATTATCAAAGCTAGATCCTTGAAAAAGGCGAGCGAGTCACGCGCTTGGAGATTAACAGCTTTCCAAAGACTAGACTTCACTTGTGACGATGTCTTGGATTCTCTCAAAGAAGATAACATTATAGGCAAAGGAGGAGCTGGAATTGTCTACAAAGGCGTGATGCCTAATGGTGATCAAGTCGCGGTCAAAAGACTCGCTGCAATGTCTCGTGGTTCTTCCCACGATCACGGATTCAACGCCGAGATTCAAACCTTAGGAAGGATAAGACATAGACACATCGTGAGGCTACTCGGTTTTTGCTCGAACCATGAGACGAATCTACTTGTCTATGAGTACATGCCTAATGGTAGTCTCGGTGAGGTGCTTCACGGTAAGAAAGGAGGACACTTGCATTGGGACACACGTTACAAGATTGCTCTTGAAGCTGCAAAAGGACTTTGTTATCTCCATCACGATTGTTCTCCATTGATTGTTCACAGAGATGTCAAATCAAACAACATCCTCCTCGATTCAAACTTTGAAGCTCATGTGGCTGACTTTGGTCTCGCCAAATTCCTTCAAGATTCCGGTACTTCTGAATGCATGTCTGCAATTGCTGGATCTTACGGCTACATAGCTCCAGGTAACGAACAAAAAGTTATAAAAAAGTTTCTAACTTTGCTCTGTTTGTGTTCTGTTTCGTAAGTTGTTTCGTTGTTTGTTGTTGTGTAGAATATGCGTATACGTTGAAGGTTGATGAGAAGAGCGATGTGTATAGTTTCGGTGTGGTTCTTTTAGAACTCGTCACCGGAAGAAAACCAGTCGGTGAATTTGGTGATGGTGTCGACATCGTGCAATGGGTTCGTAAAATGACTGATTCGAATAAGGAATCGGTTCTTAAAGTGTTAGATCCGAGACTTTCTTCGATTCCGATTCACGAAGTGACGCACGTTTTCTACGTTGCTATGCTCTGTGTCGAAGAACAAGCCGTTGAGAGACCGACGATGAGAGAAGTCGTTCAGATTCTTACCGAGATCCCCAAGATGCCACCGTCGAAGGATCAACCCGCGACGGAATTAACCGGAGTTGAGAAATCAACGCCGGAGAATGGGCTCTCGCCGAAGTCCGGTGGCCCAGATCTCCTCAATCTCTGAGAGTTTTTTCAGTGGTAAAAAAAAAAATAGGGTTCCGGTAGAAGGGCAAATCTGTACTTTTCAAAACGTTTTTAGTTTTGTTTATTTACCCTTTTAGTTTTGTTTGTGTTTTGTTCTGGTTGGTATTTTTGTTTCGACTCTTTAAGTGTGTTTCATTTTCCTCGGCTTTTTATATTTTTTTTTTTTTTCGTAATTCGGCTCTATTTAGTTTGTAATTTGCATGAATGAAGATGTATAGTTGGTTACGTATAGCTACTACACAAAAGTCTGCATTTATTAAGAAAAAAAATGGATCTAGGAAAGCTTGATCTTTGATCTTGATCAACAAGATGGTACTAAATTACCATCAGTTTTTAAGAAATAATTTATCTATAAGTGCGATAACATCTACTAATATGTTACATATAGCAACATTTATGTTGGGCAATTGACTAAAATAACACATTTAAAAAAAATTGTTCTAAACTTAACATCACTATTTGAAAAAGACAATAATAGCATAAATGTTGACAATAATAACACAAATTTAATATTAAAATGACCTAAAATTATTTTCTATTGTGGAAAAACTAAACCTTAAATTGGAAATAGTTGACCCAAACATAATGTTTAAATTTATTTTGGATAAACAAATATTTTTACATAATTATTTATGCTATTTTAAGAAATTTAAATTTAGTGCTAATTTTGGAACAACAAATTAAATTTTGTGCTATTTTAGGATATTTCTCATTTATGTTCATTGAATCATTAATGCAAAATTGGATGAAATTAAGTGTCTAAATCATCTTTTATTTGATATATACGCAAATGTACGTCTCTATGTTTGAGAGCGAATATGATCGCGGTTGCGTTAGCAGTTTCCACGAAGATTGTAACTTAGAAGAATAATTAAAGAGAACAAGGCATGTGGGAAAAGTCAGAGAGATCAAAGGTATAAATGTGGTGGGTGAATAATGATTGGTTTTGAGTTAAGGGTATAAGAAAGTGAAACCTATCTAACTCACCAAATTTTCTCCCACATGCAAAATATAAGTCTTAAACGTTTTTGATGAGATCTCTATGTCTAACTATTTTCCCTTCTCATGAAGCAATCTCTAGTCTATGTGAAGCATTTATAATTTCTCCATCATAAATAAATATAAGCCACACCCAACTTACATTGATTTGGTTACATTTGGGTGTACGTAGATTCCAATGATGATTGTAGATCTTATAGTTCGTCTAGGTTTTTTATCAGAAAATTTGGGCCAAACATAAAAAATTAATTGTAGCTCAACTCTTATTGAGTTAATGCCCTAATTGATCGGTTGACTGTTTAAGTGAAAGCTTCGTAGGGATTCTCACGGAACCCTATGACAACATATATAGTCCTCTCAAGATGACATTGCACTAAATTGTGATTTAGTTCACTTGTAAAATTTGTTTAGTATTGATGTCACATGACCATTTTTTTTAGCATGTGCAAGCGAAGTATCCCAACTTTAAAATGATTTTTTCTTAATTTTTTTTAACTAGATATATCAATTAAGGTTTAAATGTTTTCAAATTTTTTGTATCATATTAAATATAGCCTTAATAAAAAAAATTGAGCATGCCCGATAAATAGTTTGAGACGGTTTTGATGCTAGACTTGCTGGAGTATATACTAGGTACGTAAATAATATTGGAAAAGAAAAATTGTAGTTGCCAATTGCCATATATATAATTAAAATGTTATAACGTGTTTTCGTATACTGCTAAGTATGATCATATACTAAAACGTGGTTATTTATCTACATGCAAACCTATTATTCTTGTCTACGTACCCCAAGCACATCTCTGACTACAAGATTATTCTAAAGAAGATATAAAGCTGAGCTCACAAAAAGTATTATTTGTGAGAAAAAAAAACCCCAAAAAGTTTGTTTGTTTCCTTGATACACACATCCAATGCGTGTGTGATCACGATTTCATCACATAACCACTATTTCCTTTATACTGTGCGACCATGGAAAATTCATGTTCGATGGATCACAAAGGTGAAAAAGCAAGAAAATTAGTTAATGTCTTTTCATCTCAGCTTTATATTCTCACGTTATGCGTAATTTACGGACAATGAATTAAACTATTAAAAGCAACACTACAAACTATCTTATCTCAAAGAATTTTCGTCTGTGACAACTCATAAGCACTGAAAATAAGACTCCAATTTTATAAATTAATTTACCCTGTATCTACGCTACAGGCCTATCAGTTATATAGCACATATAAATAATCCAACATTTTGATTGGTATGTTTTTAGCTTTCTAGTTTTAGGGATGAAAATGCAACGTGAAATATATGATTGTGAAAAGACAGAGACACGTAGAAAAGAAAGAAAGGAGTGCACTGTGTTTGAATGGGTCCGTTTTGTCATTTTCTTGGTTTCATTATTTCCCCCGACACAGTTATGTCCCATCCCTCGTAGTTGCTAAAGAGAATCCTTACACAAAGGTAAATTACAATAACAAAAAATTTATAATAATCAATTAAATTTGTTCGTTTGATTTGATATGTGAGAGGCCGTTTATAGAAAAAAGTAAAGTTTTGGTATTAGCCTCTAATTTTTGAAATTTCAAAATAGAGTGTATGTATCATTACTGTTGGTACACACAAAAAAATCCTAATCTTACCTGCTGCCACTAACACTACATAAATATAATATCTGAAAGTGTCTAACTATATAAAATCATAATAATGGCCTTACTTTATATATGATTCATGCACTACAGTACTAATGAATGTTGTGTTGCCCCACATCTACTATTTATATTTCTTCAAATTACGATTAGTGGAGTCCAAATGCAATTAAGTTCGTACGTCCATATATAATGACATTGTTTAAATCAAGTGTTGCTATCCCAGTGGTATCCCGTGGGAAGGGGAAGGGGGCTGCCTACCCTGGTACCTGGTATCGACCCTTGGTATCGACCTCATTTGGCCACCCAATACGCTTAAGAATGTTTTGGTGCGACCCCGACTTAGTTAGGCCGTTATAAATTAATTTTGAGGTCCAAAAAGTCGATGGGATGCTCCCGTTTAAAAATAAAAAATAATGACATTGTTTATTCGTGACATGTGACTGAACGAAGTAAAATAAATGGCTTGAATAGTTAGTAGATGAAGTGATTCATGGTACGTACGTAGGTAAAAAACAAAACAAATATATTTCATATGGCAGTCGCAGCATAGTGTTAGGAAGAGATTCGTCCTTATTTTTGCAATATATATAAGTTATAACACATCTATTCATTTCGTTTAAATCGGCAGTAGATCCAATAAAAAAAATTAAACAAAAAGTTAAACCATTAATTTCAATGCGAAAACATTTATAAGTGAAACCATTAATTTCCGATGAATGTTTGACAAACAAGATTGGTCGAAATTAGCTTTAGAAAACATAAATTCATTTGTTCAAACGCTTGTGGTCAAATGGTAGGGGTGGATGTTGGACGCAAACACGTTCCGAGTTCGATTTTCTTGTTATGCGAAACTAACACACATTTGTTATGGACACCTACACAGATATGGGTCTTTGCTTTCGATCCATTTGAATACTCGTAAAGGAACCTATCCGTGAGTTGCCTTTTCCCCATGAGATTTGTCTGGGCATCTCCATGGGTCTGGAATCTATCCTTGAGTTATATTTTTTTTTTAAAACAAACATAAATTCATTAGAAACTTGTCAAAAACTTTGTGATTGAAAAATATTTTCGAAAACTTGTCGGAAATATTTATTGGTAACTTATCCGAAATTTCCGATAAATGCTTTCGATGAGTGGTATATCTGAAATTCTAGGTATTTATCGATAAAATTCAGAAAATCTGATATTACAATGAAAAAAAACATCTAACCAATTTCAAATAAAATGCATATGTAATTAGTATTGTCATTATAAGTTGTGCACATGCATAAACAATATTCATTATGTTTCATAAAGAGTATCATTTTTTTTTTTAAATCAAAAATGAAGATTTTTTTTTGTTTCAAAAAAATGTTATTTTATATTTTGAATGTAACTTTTTACACTCAATTCCTTTTGTATCCCTTATTTAAAGATAATAACCTTTAAATTTAATTCATTTACATATAATTATTGATATATTAATTAGGTGTATATTTGTTTATTTTAAAAATTTCTTAATTTGTATGAAATGTGTTAAAATGACACTATTTATAAAACATATGGAGTATCTAGCAGATTTTTAAAACCGATGTAAAAAAAACAAAAAAAAACTTTTTAAATCAAATTTTGTATATTTAAATAAAAGTTAGGTTGAAAATGTGCTGTAACAACAGTGAATAAGATTATCTTCCCCAATTTGAAGTCTTAATAAATAAATGATATAAATCGTACAAAGCAATGAAAAAACTACAAAATCATGATCGTTTTATCTATCTTGGTTCGACAACATATTAGTGATTAAACAACACATTTTATAGTGATAAAATAGTATTTTGAAAAATACCCTAAAATAGCTTATTTTAGCTTTCTAATTAAAAAGATAAATCTATTTAGTGTATTGATAAAGAAAATAACAAAATTTTATATATATATTTTTTAAAAAATATGTGTAAATTGAGAAATCGAAGGAAGTATAAACTTTCGTATGTCATTACACGCTCACAAGTAACCAAATAAACATAACCGCTATCATGTCTTAACTGATATTATAAACAATGATTAAACTAAGATAATATACTCTTAACGCTCGTTTTCCTTTATCACTAACACCCTCTCTTCGATATTCATATACAGTATAAACTAAGAAATTAGTAAAAAAAAACTAAATTTTGACTGACGACGACAAAAATAAATAAAGTCAATACTTTTATCTTTTGCTGCAGAGCAGTAATTATCACATATTCGATATTTTACATTTACCAGTTAAAACATATAATTTGAATAGCAGAGTTATAATTGCGAATCAAAACTTTAGCTTTCTTTGTCTTTGGATTCCAAATTCCACCAGTTAATAACTTAATATCCTCCGCAAAGGGAAGACAAGACACAGTCAATTTGAAACGTGGCATGGCCACACGTGTCTCATAAAACATTCTTCGCACCGCACGATAAATCTTAAATCATCACGAGACTCATCATAATTAGGATTTTGAGATTTTTTTTTCTTTTATTTTGATAATTTAGACGGTTCGATCAACATCATACAGAAAAGATGATGATTGACTACCTCAGACCATCTCCAATAGATAAGCAAATTGGGTATTTTTCAATCCAATAGAAAGTCAAATGAAAAAGACAAATGGCCAATTCATCGATGGAAAGCAAATTTTCCCTTCACGGGAAATCTGACATACCCCACTAAATTGATGATGTGTTTCTTTATGATTCGATGATTATTATTATTATTATTTTTTTTCTTTTTCCCATCTTTCTTAAATGCTATCTCTACACAATATTGATCAAAATTAAATTTTTTTTTTTACACAATTTTTTTTTTTTTGACATCTATAAATAGAACTTATTTTCTTATCATTTGGACACTAAAAAAATCTCAAGTTTTAACACTCTTTTCTTCTCCTACATTAAATCTCAAGTTATTCTTTTTTTTACATTATAAAAATTATTTTGTGTGATTATAAATATATTAGTAGTAATAATATTTATAAAATGTATAACATATATAAAATAATAAAAATAAAATAATTTTATATAAAATGAATTTTATATGATGGAGTGATGTGGAAGAAAGAGAAAATGAGTTGGATGAAAGAGAAAATGATTTGCCTTTCTATTGTAGAGTTAGGTGTGAATTAAAAAAAAGAAATGATGTGGAAAAAAAATAAAGTGATGTAGAGGGAATATATGATGTGAAATTTGTCTTCCTACTAGAGATGGTCTCATACCAAACTAAATGACTTCACGTTTTCTGACTAATGCCTAGAGTGAGTGGACCCAGCTGACAAAGCCTCTTCACAGGTTTTTAACTGGGCCGAAGTCCAATACCAACTTTTCACATGCTCGTGATAAATATTTCAAGTGCCAACGTAAAAGGCAAGAGTCGAATCCAAGTTCCCCGTGTGTATAGAACAACCCTACCTTCCATGCTACCATCTGACCACGTTCATGTGAGCAATTTTTTTTTTTTTTTGAAATTTTAAGATTTTCCCTCTTTTTTTTGTTTTGTGTTTTTTTCTGCGATTATAACTCTGCTATTGTTGTTGTTGTTGCAATTCTTCCCTTTTGCTGCTATTTCATTTGTGATTTGTTTGTCTAATATTCGTTTGGGAATCAGATATTACGAGAATATACCGACACCGAATATTGTTTGCTCATATAGTGCCTATTTAATTATATAAAAACGTAATCAAAAAGTTGTAGTGGAGTGATTCCCATTTGGGGAAGTTTCGACTCCGTTGGTATAGGATAGGGATCAAGTTTCTCCGGCTGTGAAATTATCAAACTAACTCTTAATCAAATAGGGCATTAAAAATGGGTTGTGTCACTCTCACTCAAAATATTAGTCTGGACTCGTTAATGACCCGAGATTACTTCCAAATCTAATCATAATAAATAAAAAAACACTATATAAAAACGTTAAATTTGAATCTGAGTTAATTTAGTATGAATAAAATTGTTAATTTGAGTATGAATAAAATTGACTTACGTCACTAGTATATGCATAGGTCTTTTCTAACTTTCGATGTTTTGATTTTTACGACACTTTGTAGATTTTAAATTATTACTTTGTCGTTTTTCATCTAAGCTACATCTAAAAACGTATCCCTTATTCGTACTTTGTAGATTTAAATTCTTCTCTTTTTGTTCTTACAACACTTTTTTTTTCTTTTCTCTTTTTAGTCAAAGAAATTTGTTTTCGTAGACTGGGCCCTGCGAGCCATTTCACTAGTACACTAATGGGCTATAGATTTCAAGAAGAAAGCCCAATAGATTCTGAGAGTGTCAGGTCTAAGGAGTGTCAGTGTCCCCATGGTTCTGTGCGGTTCCGTTCCATTCGTATAATTTACGAACGATCCAGAGATTCAGGTGGCTATTCTTTTAAAAATTATAGATATTTTCTTTTGGAGTAAATAATCGAGTTCTTTTTGTATGCAACATTAATTGAATATGGTCTTAACCATTATTATATTAGTTTATAGAGTAACGTTGTTAAAAAGCGACACAACACATAGGTGGAGAAGACTCTGTCGTGGATAAGAAAGTGACAAAAGAGACGAAACGGGGCAGTTCAACAACCTACTAAAGTTATGGGCTTATAACTGATAACCACAAAGTATACATTATTATATTTTCTCTTCCAATTTTTTAAAAATTCACACCATGATTTCTTTTTTCAACAAAATTTACACTATGATAATAAACTGCTATTGTTAAATAACGCACCGGTTATTATAACTAATTCTTTCGTACAGTATATTTTTTCGTGTGTAGTATTAATATACTTCTTAAAACGACCAAAACGATTTTATTTACAGTGAGATTTTTTAAAAGAATTGTTTTTGGGAAAGATAAATGTTGACTAAAGTACACATAATTCAGACAGAAAAGTCTTCACGGCGATTGCATATTCCAAAGCAAAAATAAATAGATGAACTGGTAATTGAATGCTAATTAAGTAGAAGCCTCAAATTCCGATGAGTCGTATGTGAATGTGGTTCTAGCTAGTGTCTCCTCAAATGGGTTCCAATTCCATTTAATTACGAAATTATGTATTTACACTTCCCATCAAGTTATAGCATTTACCCTCATTTGTTTTCCTTCTAGAAGCTCGTTAATGTCTAAAAAATTAAAGTAAATAAAGACAACATGTGGGGTTGAGACTTGAGAGAGAGCAAAATTGCAAAGAAGTCTCATTACACTGTTAAATTATTAATCTTAAGATTAGACATTAATTGCGCCTAACCGAAGACCAAAGAAGAGTTGATCAAAGTCTACACAGAACCTAACATTCTCTGTTACCCATGCATGCATTCATCTAAGGGTACACTTACCATCCTCCAAGTCAATGCTACTGTTAGTTTAAGTTTTTTTTTCTTTTCTTTTCAAAACCATTGCAAATATAATTCCTGGCTTACCATAATAAGTTTTGAATATCAAAATATACAATTTTTATAGTTTGACAAGAATAATATTCGTTATTTTATCAAGCATATGCCATCTGACAATTTTAGATTACTGATTTATTTATTTATTTTTGATTAAACTTTAGTTATTCTAATTTTTTAAATTGTAATAAACTAAAAACGTCTAGATCATAGATGAATTTTTATAGTATAATTTGTTTATTGAAATGCAAATTTTAACTTATTAATTACTAGTTGTGTACAATTTGTAGTATATCGGATTCTTAAGCGTAATATAAACCTAGTATGTGGTACTAGTTCTACTACGTACAAAAACAACTAAGATATCGATTGTTTAATTTTGCAAAATACAAAAGGAAATGACAAGCGTAAAGATTACGAATTCATACGAAGTAAAACATATATTTATTTTAAGATGTAAGCGCAAACCTAAGAACATTAGAACAAACAATAGAAGCCTAAAAATGTACATGTAACTAGTAAAATCCAACTCTGGTTTTCAAAATTCCAACGCGACTAAGTGAGGAAAAGGGTGAAACATTAGTATACGTCCACGCTAATATGGTCTATCTTTAGTTTTTATGGTTAACTTACGTGTTTGTATTCATACTTTCGGTTTCACTCCGTATGTCGCTATTTTCTTTGTGTTTTGTGGTGGAAAATGGAAGTAACAAAAAGTAGATTTCAAACTTGTTGGAGGTGGGCCTAGCACCCCCAATTAGTTAGGCCCATCTTAGGAAAGGCCGCTCTTCAGCACGGTCACCGGACTTAATGTCACCGACCTGCAAGACCGCTCTTCAGCACGGTCACCGGACTTAATGTCACCGACCTGCAACGTACCCCGGGCCCGCGCTGATGCCCCGCCAGAACAGGGAGTGTCAGAAGGATAGGCGAGTGGGAGTTGGTAAGGCAGTACCCTACCCGCGTAGGGATATGCCTTCGACCCGACGTCCCACCAACTCTGCAGAGCTGACAAGGGCAGGAAGGAGCAGGTGGAGCAGAGTTGGTAAAACAGTGCAATGCTCTGCAACACGCCACGCCGAGCTCATCATGACCTCTCTCCTCGAAAGCCGGGACACGCCTCCTAGGCCACCTTACCCGCGAAAGAGGCCGCAGGCGACACGTGGCCCGAGATCCCGGGGAGCAGGAAGCCGACCCCGACTATATATACCCCTCATATGTCATTAATGAGGGAGACTGGGATTTTGACTCTAGAACTTACCACAAGCTACCCGACCTCTCTCTTTGTAACAAGACAACACTTTAGAACGCCGAACTGGACGTCCTTCGGAACCAGTTCGTAATTCTAAAGCGTTTACTTCTCTCTCATCAATAAAACGAAACACGGCCCCGGCCTACTCATATTTCTCCCGACCTGTCTTAAATGTGGTTAAATTGCTCTATTAACGAAAATCTCACCTCCCATCTCCTAATCATTCTTTAAACACACTTAGTGATCTACGGGATCAACAAAACTCACTTCACATTCTCCATCCACCTTCTCTTATCCGTAACCCAAAAAGAGATTTGGACATTTGTAACCCATGCTTTGCTCGCACTTCGCTTTCTTCGCAATTTTACCGTTATGTTTCTAATAATCAAATCTCTTAACAATAATGACAAAATTTTCAATTCCCATTAAAAAAATATATAACCAACTTTGTAGATAACGTCTGATTTCTAGATTAGTCGATTTTACAATACATGAAATTATATTATTTCTGTTAGGTCCACCAAATTTTGCTTTAACACCCAAAAAAATCTAAAAAAAATAGATCATATTGGGGTTTTCAAAGATTGAACTCTAATTTTTTTGTTTTTATAGATTCCTTTTCCTTCAACTTATCTTTGGACTCTAAAAAAAACTGTCACTAGAGTGAACCTACTTCCCATGTGAATCAAGTCATCTTTAAATAACGATCTTAAATTTTTAAAGGTTACTTAGCTTTCTAACCCATCAAAAACCCATGAAAATTCTATGAACAGATTCACTCACATTCATCGTGTTTCTTCTCTCTCTCTCTTCCCAAGACGATGATCACCATTACTAGTCCTCCCTTCTTGTTTCTCTCTTTACTTGTTCTTTCCTGTTTTCTCCAAGTTTCTTCCAATGGAGACGCTGAGATATTGAGTCGGGTCAAAAGGAGCCGGCTTTCTGACCCGCATGGCAAGTTAAATGATTGGGTCATAACCGGAGATAAACGGAATCCATGTAACTGGACGGGAATTACATGCGACGTCACTAACGGGAGTTCCATCGCCGTCACGGCCATAGATCTCTCCGGCTTTGGAATCTCCGGTGGATTTCCTTACGGCTTCTGTCGTATCCGTACACTCATCAATATCACTCTTTCCCAAAACAATCTCAACGGTACGATAAATCCTGTATCTCTATCACTCTGCTCTCGAATCCAGGTTTTGGTCCTCAATGTAAACCCCTTCTCTGGGAAGTTACCGGAATTCTCGCCGGAGTTTCGTAATTTACGCGTCCTCGAATTGGAATCTAACCTGTTTTCCGGCGAGATTCCTGAGAGTTATGGGAGATTCACTGCTTTGCAAGTTCTGAACCTTAATGGCAACCCGCTAGGTGGATTCGTTCCGGCGTTCTTGGGTAATCTGACTGAGTTGACTCGCCTTGAACTCGCTTACATCAGATTCGAGCCTGGTCCGATTCCGTCGACGTTTGGGATACTGACGAAGCTGAGTAATCTTCGGCTAACTAATTCGAATATCATCGGTGAAATTCCGGATTCGATCGGGAATCTGGTTTTGCTAGAGAATCTCGATTTAGCTACGAATGGTCTCACCGGAGAAATACCTGATAGTATCGGACGACTCAAATCGATTTATCAGATTGAGCTCTTCGAGAATCAGTTGTCTGGGAAATTGCCGGAGAGTATCGGAAATTTAACCAACCTGAGGTATTTTGATGTCTCGCAGAATAATCTCACCGGTGAATTGCCGGTAAACATCGCTGCTCTGCAACTCGTCTCTTTCAATCTCAACGACAATTTCTTCACCGGGGAAATACCACACATCGTAGCTCTCAATCCTAATCTCGTCGAATTCAAAATATTCAACAACAGTTTCACGGGGACGTTACCTAGGAATTTCGGTAAATTCTCCGGCGTATCTGAATTCGACGTCTCGACGAACAATTTCTTCGGTGAATTGCCGCCGTATCTCTGCCACAGGAAACAACTTCAAAGGATAGTAAGTTTCAGCAATCAATTGAGCGGCAAAATTCCCGAATCTTACGGCGATTGTCATTCGCTTAATTACATCCGAATGGCGGATAACAAACTCTCCGGCGAAGTTCCGACTAGGTTTTGGGAACTCCCTCTTACTCGTCTCGAGCTATCCAACAATCAATTAGAAGGTTCGATTCCTCCGTCGATATCCAATGCTCTTCGTCTATCTCAACTCGAAATCTCCGGTAACAACTTCTCCGGTGTGATTCCCGCCAAAATCTGTGATCTCGGAGACCTCAGGGTAATCGATCTAAGCCTCAACCGTTTCTCAGGATCTCTTCCATCTTGCATTAACCGATTGAAGAATCTGGAAAGAGTGGAGATGCAGGAGAACATGCTCGACGGCGAGATTCCGAGTTCAGTGAGTTCTTGCACCGAGTTAACCGAGTTGAATCTCTCTAATAACCATTTCCGCGGCGGTATACCACCGGAACTCGGTGACTTACCGGTCTTAAACTATCTGGATCTCTCCAACAACGAACTCACCGGTGAGATTCCCTCGGAGCTGTTGAAGCTGAAGCTAAACCAATTCAACGTCTCCGATAACAAACTGTACGGCAAGATCCCTTCTGGATTTCAGCAAGATATTTTTCTATCGAGTTTCTTGGGTAACCCGAATCTCTGTGGCCAGAATTTTAATCCGGTTCGACCTTGCCGATCCAAACCCGAAACCCGGTACATCCTCGCGATCTCCGTCGTCTGCATTGTTGCACTAACCGGAGCTTTGGTTTGGCTCTTTATCAAAACCAAACCGTTATTTCGGAGGAAACCGAACCGGACCAACAAAGTAACCATTTTCCAGCGGATCGGGTTCACCGAGGCAGAAATATACCCGCAATTAACAAAAGATAACATAATCGGGTCGGGCGGGTCGGGTTTGGTTTACAGAGTAAAACTCAAATCAGGTCAAACGCTCGCGGTGAAGAAACTCTGGGGAGGACCGGGTCAAAAACCCGAATCCGAATCCGTTTTCAATTCTGAAGTAGAGACTTTGGGTCGGGTCAGACATGGAAACATCGTGAAGCTAATAATGTGTTGCAACGGCGAGGAGTTTCGTTTCCTTGTGTACGAGTTCATGGAAAACGGAAGCTTGGGTGACGTTTTGCATTCAGAGAAAGAACATGGTGCCGTTTCTCCACTTGACTGGACGACACGGTTTTCGATCGCGGTTGGTGCAGCTCAAGGACTTGCTTATCTACATCATGACTCCGTTCCGGCGATTGTTCATCGTGACGTCAAAAGCAATAATATATTGTTGGACCATGAGATGAAGCCACGTGTTGCTGATTTCGGTTTAGCTAAACCGTTGAAAAGAGAAGACAATAATGGTGTTTCCGATGTTTCTCCGATGTCGTGTGTTGCTGGATCCTACGGCTACATTGCTCCAGGTTAGATTTCTAAATTCTACTATTTCAGTCCTCATAAAACTCATGAATTATTGGGTGGATATCGAAACCGGACCGAAATATTTGATTACCCTTTAATAAACATGAAAACAGAATATTGTTTATATTATCTAAAATCTATTATCTCTATACTGTTCTTTTGTGGTTGCAGAATATGGTTATACGTCGAGAGTGGATGAGAAGAGCGATGTGTATAGCTTCGGGGTAGTGTTACTCGAGTTGATTACCGGGAAAAGACCAAATGATTCGTCTTTTGGGGAGAATAAAGACATTGTTAAGTTTGCAATGGAAGCAGCTTTATGTTACTCTTCTTCATCTCCTGAAGACGACGCCATGAATCGGGATTCACCAGGAAATTTTCGAGATCTTAGCAAGCTTGTGGATCCAAAGATGAAACTTTCTACGAGAGAATATGAAGAGATAGAGAAAGTTCTTGACGTTGCGTTGCTTTGCACCTCATCGTTTCCGATCAATAGGCCGACCATGAGGAAAGTAGTGGAGTTGCTCAAGGAGAAGAAGTCACTTGAGTGAGTGTAGACTGTGTAGTTTTCTTCATCTGATTATTATATAGGTTGGATTTTGCTTAAAAGTTTGGGCTTTTAGAAAACCAAGTAAAAAAACTTGAAACAGCTAGTAATTATTTTCTTTGTGGCTTAGACTTTTATTCAACCGGCTATACATTACCACCCCCAAATGGCCAAAATGCCCACCCCGAATCAGCCCGAATCAACCGGCTAAAGTCTTTTTTTTTTTTTTTTGGCCACAACATGCCGGCCCAATAGCCAAATACCCCCCATACATAGAGGGCAGGTGGAGTCGAACTCGACACCGGTAAAATGACAGCAGAAATGTGGCAACCACTGGCTCACTTGCTCATTCTTAACCGGCCGGCTAAAGTCTTTTAAGACTGAGAAGGCAACTTTTTATGCCATTTGTTGTTTTTTTTCTTCACGAAAGTATCAAAATTAAATCTAGAGGAAAATCTGATTATTATGTGTATATGAATGTCATCAACTCATCATCAATATAAATGAAATATATCTTCATATTTTTTTTTTCACCGGAAGATATCTCTATAATATTATTTAAGAACATTTTTAAAAATAAATTTTGTTTTGTAAGTTATTACATGAAATGCCATTTTTTTATTTCACCAGAAAATAACTCTATAATATTATTTAAGAAGACATTTTTAAAAATAAACTTTGTTTTGTAAGTTATTACATGAAATACCATTACAAATAACAAAGAATAATTGAAATAGGAAATGATATAATAGTCCTTTAAGATTATTGATTAAAACATGGAAAGTATATAATTTTCATTAAAGAGGTTATTTATTATTTAATTTCTTAATTATTTTTAATACTATATATTTTAAAATAATAATCAATTCATATATATTCAAAGAAAAAAAATCTATTCAAAATCTTGCTATATTTTTCACTATAATTTATTATATTTTATTTGAATATATATCAAAACAAAAGTTGAAAAATATTTTACTAATTTTATAAAAAGTTATACACAAGAAAACTATTTTTTTTAAGAGTTTGTACAGTAACCACAAAAACTAGAGTTGTGTTTTCAAGATTATAAGTTTTGGCGGGTTAGCTCGAATAATATTTTAGTTCACTGCTAAACGGTTAAATAGATAAATTATTACAAATTGACAACTTTATTTATAATTATTAGTTAGTTATATTGTAAAATTCAGATAAAATCAATTTTCTTAAATTTTAAAACAATTTCTGTAAAAAAAAATATTTCGCGCTATAATTAGCGCGGACTAAATCCTAGTATTTATTAAATTAGTTTCTTATTATAGTACATCTACAATTGGAATGACAAATTTTTGTCGACATAATAAAAACTCTTTCGCCAAAGAATATGGTATTGGGCATAAATCAGGCCCATTATATAGTAAGAGGCCTACTTCTCTCATATTGTTCAATTTAGGGTTTCAGAGACGACCACGTCGCATCTGTCACGAGACCGCCAGTGACGCTATCATTTTCACCTCCGATAAGCTTAGAACCTTTCGCATATTTTCTCTTAACTTCAGCTTCTTCATCAACGCCGAAGCAATCGAAGAGAAGAGAAGAGAATCAATCAATCAACTAGGGAAAAATTGGAAAATTCAGTCTGAGGTCTAGGAATCAATGGCGTCTAAGGTTATCTATTCCACAATCCGCCGAACCCTAACGAAACCACACGGCGCGGTTTCCCGGCGTCATCATTTGTCTACCGCCGCCGCTGCTACTACTACCGCGACGGCGGTGGATTACCACAATGATGAATCGGGGATCGTGATGAAAGGAGTTCGAATTTCAGGTAGGCCTCTTTATTTGGATATGCAATCGACGACTCCGCTTGATCCTAGGGTATTCGACGCGATCAATGCGTCTTCAATCTATGACTACGGGAATCCTCACTCGCGAACGCACCTTTACGGCTGGGAAGCTGAGAACGCTGTCGAGGTCGCACGAAACCAGGTCGCGAAACTGATCGGCGCTTCGCCGAAGGAGATCGTATTCTTATCCGGCGCTACGGAGGCGAACAATACAGCGGTGAAAGGGGTGATGCACTTTTACAAGGACAAGAAGAAACACGTCATAACCACACAGACGGAGCACAAGTGCGTCCTTGATTCTTGCAGGCATTTGCAGCAGGAAGGATTGGAGGTAACTTACTTGCCTGTGAAAACTGATGGATTAGTTGATGTAGAGATGCTGAGAGAGGCTATTAGACCGGACACAGGGCTAGTTTCTGTTATGGCTGTGAACAATGAGATTGGTGTGGTCCAGCCTATGGAAGAGATAGGTAGGATTTGCAAGGAGCATAAGGTTCCGTTCCATACTGATGCTGCTCAAGCTATAGGGAAGATACCTGTTGATGTTGAGAAGTGGAATATTAGTTTGATGTCAATGAGTGGTCATAAGATCTATGGACCAAAAGGAGTTGGTGCTCTGTATGTGAGAAGGAGGCCGAGAATCCGTCTCGAGCCACTGATGAATGGTGGAGGTCAAGAGAGGGGACTTCGTAGTGGCACATTGTCTACGCAACAAGTTGTTGGCTTTGGGGTTGCTTGTGAATTGGCGATGAAGGAGATGGAGTATGATGAGAAGTGGATTAAGAGGTTGCAGGAGAGGTTGCTCAATGGGGTTAGAGAGAAGCTTGATGGGGTTGTGGTGAACGGTTCTATGGAGAGTCGTTATGCAGGGAATCTGAATCTGTCGTTTGCTTATGTTGAAGGAGAGTCTCTTTTGATGGGTTTGAAGGAAGTTGCAGTGTCTAGTGGAAGTGCTTGCACAAGTGCGAGTTTGGAGCCTTCTTATGTGTTAAGAGCTTTAGGTGTGGATGAGGATATGGCTCACACTTCTATTAGATTTGGGATTGGTAGGTTTACCACGGAGGAAGAGATCGATAAAGCGATAGAGCTTACGGTCAAACAAGTTGAGAAGTTGAGGGAAATGAGTCCGCTTTATGAAATGGTTAAAGAAGGTATCGATATCAAGAACATACAATGGTCTCAACACTGATTCAGCAGTTCCACTCAAACCGTGTACAAGAGGGAAATTCGGGTCTGTGTACGGCCGGGTATGAGCCATGCTGAGATGTGAGTATAACCCGATGATCTGATCCTGAGTATGTTCTGTTGGTAATTTATCTATATTTGCTTTTCTAGATATATTCCAAGTGAGAGTTTCTTGTATGGTTTTGTAATAAGCAGAGCAGGAACAAAACTTGATTCCTGGGTTGGATTGTGATTCTTAGGTGTTGTGAACCTTAAAAGCTATGATCTTTTTTTCTTTTTCTTGTTTTTTTGTTGGTATTAGCTTATTATCCAGACTAAGGTAATACTAAAGTTTTGTTTTATCCGTTTTATGAAAAAAATAAAAAGCAATTTACATAATTTTTACAACACCATTTATTAACATCAAAGTTAACTCACATTTTTTGACATTGTGCAATCACTACTATTCAACATAAAATGTAGTTAAGAAGAAAGGAGTGTTACTTCTTGACATTGTGCAACACCATTTTTTGACATTGTGCAATCACCATTTATTAACTCACAGTTAACTCACCCTTATCCTTTCTAAATAATTTTATTATTTACGACAGAGAAGAAAGGAGTGTTACTTTTTTTCTATTATGAATCACTATTCACGATGGAGAAAAAAGGAGAAGAAGAAGAATTACTATTCACACCGGCGGGTGATAACACCGACCGGCGACGATAACATCGGAAACCCGATGATAACACCAGCGAACGACGATAACATCACGCTGATGTTATCGATAATACCGTTGTGCGACGATAACTTTGTTCTGATATCAAAATTAGATAACCAATAACAAATAGTTTCTATGATATGATAATTGGTTTATCACGATAATTTTTATATTTTCATATTTCACTTATTTCTGTGACATGATAACTGGATTAACACGATAATTTATGATATAATAATTGATTTAACATGATAATTTTATAAAAATTTACATGATAACTGGTTTAACATGATAATATTTATCAAATTTTTTTTTTTCACCTAATAAATGTCGGGGGACTAGCAAAGATTTTGAAGTAACAAAACATGAAATGCATATTGAATATTTGGTTTAAACATCACCGATTACATGGGCCTATGTACTATTAATGTTTTGAGTCGAAGTATACCAAAATCCCATGTGATCTGAAATATGTAATAAACTTTTATATCCACTATTTATTTATTCAATGTAGGCTACAACTTAGAGGAGGCCCATGGGGAGACATGAATGGATACAAAACCTCATCTTATAAATTCTCTACGTCAAAATAATAAGAACCATAGATTATGATACGTACCACAACCATCATTTGATTGAGACATCATTCACACCCTTTCAAGTTTATAAACGACACGTTCGTATACATTTTCTTCCCTAACATTTCTGCGCATTGTTTCTTTTTCTTTCATAAAAAAGGAATTGAAACATTTAATGTTTTGTAATTGCACGTTTTGCATTCAGTTTAAGGAAGACATTTAGTTAACTTGTTAGGAAAAATGGTCATATGATGATTAATTTGTTAGGAGTAATATTTTCTTATTTACTCATGAGGTTTCTAAGCGTGTTAATTGAGGTATCCACCATTAAAAAAATGAAAAAAAATTCAAAACAGAAGAGAGAAAAAGACATGAGATACCCAAAAAAAAACTTGAGATAACTCAAGCATACGTAGCCATTTTCATTGGTTCAAATTAAAAAATAATAATAATATTGTATTGGTGAGATACACTTGAAGTTGCTCTAATAGTATATATAGCCTACTAGCTTTAGTTCAACTAGTAAAAACGCCCTACAACTTTATCCAAATATCCCAAGTTTAAGTCACTTATGGGCATCAAAAATTAGAATAAAAATTAATTAAATGAGTAGGCCAAGAGACTGCTCGCAATTAGCTGTGTGGAAAGCTAAACGATGTCTCCTTGTGTTTAAATGGTACCGTCCACGTCATCCTCAATTCCCTTTGGCAACAAAATTTGTGTATATAAATACATGCACACTTATCATTCTCTTCTCAATTTAAAACCAAACTCACAAAGTATAACACAAACATTTTTTTATATATACAAAATCCCATCATGGCTATGAAATGTTCCCTTTCTTTTCCCGAAACTCCTTCTCTTTGCATTGTCACCCTGTTTACGCTAATGTTCATCCAGATTTCCGCCCGGCCTGCAACATTTGCCGATGATTTCAAAGCTGCATGGTCGGAATCTCACATCCGCCAAATCGACGGCGGAAAAGCTATCCAACTTGTCCTTGACCAGAGCACAGGTTAACCAAAACCACATAAATAGTCCACTTTTGAATGAATTTGAAACTTTTGTAAAATTAATGGGCTTTAATGTAATTAGATACTCTCACATGTTCATATATCTTTTTGTTTTCTCAAAGGATGTGGATTTGCTTCAAAAAGAAAGTATCTATTCGGAAGAGTGAGCATGAATATCAAACTCATTCCCGGCGACTCTGCCGGTACGGTCACCGCCTTCTACGTAAGTCAATTATCTTAATACCCCACTAGTTTTGAACATTCATCGCCAACCAATTCTTTCTTCAAAACATACCAGATTCTTAAAACATTAACGGTCGGGATCATTCATGTCTATAGATGAACTCGGATACGGACACCGTGAGAGACGAGCTAGATTTCGAGTTCTTGGGAAACCGAAGTGGCCAACCTTACTCGGTGCAAACAAACATATTTGCTCATGGCAAAGGAGATAGAGAACAAAGGGTTAATCTTTGGTTCGATCCGTCTTTGGATTTTCACACTTACACTATCCTATGGACACACAAACACATTGTGTAAGCATCTCTCTCATCTACTTTCGAATTGAATCATCCCAATATTTTCAAACATTTCACCAGTAATTAATAGTTCAAAATAATATTCATTTGACATGTATTTTTTCAAAAAACAAATTAAGTCCCTCATTAATTCAATCGAATCACCCCCAAAAGTCTTCTTTTTTTTTTCCCACTGTCTGAAAAAACCTTAATTTGGGCATATTTGGTTTAATCAGTTTTTACGTAGACGATGTGCCAATAAGAGAATACAAAAACAACGAAGCCAAGAACATAGCCTACCCAACATCACAACCTATGGGAGTCTACTCAACATTATGGGAAGCCGATGATTGGGCGACACGTGGCGGATTAGAGAAAATTGATTGGAGCAAAGCTCCGTTTTATACTTATTACAAAGATTTCGATATCGAAGGTTGTCCTGTTCCTGGACCCACCTTTTGTCCATCGAACCCTCACAATTGGTGGGAAGGTTACGCTTATCAGTCACTTAACGCCGTCGAAGCTAGACGTTACCGTTGGGTTAGAGTCAATCATATGGTCTATGATTATTGTACCGACCGGTCTAGGTATCCGGTCCCACCACTCGAGTGTCGTGCTTGAAAATAATACCATGTCCATACGTACGCACAATGATCATGTTTCTTCTTGTACGAGATTTTATACATAATTGTGGGAAAATGTGAATTTTTTTTATTGTCTTTTATGCAATTCTGCATAATACGTAAGTTTAGTACGTGGTGTGTAATGCCTAATCTGTGGTTATTTGAAACTTTTTATGTAATTTATTTTGTGAAGAAGAAAATGTTAAATCATGTGACTGTGAATCAATGACCTACGGTTGATTGTATCAAAAGCAAATATTTTGCTTTTTCTTTATCAATATGTCTTGCAATTTATTTTCCCGTATTACCAAAGAGTTTCGAACCTTTATCCCCCAATTTCTTCGGATCGAGGATCAAAACATTTAAATTTAGTCCATTCTCTAACATTGTGATTTCTTCGGATCGAGGATCAAAACATTTAAATTTAGTCCATTCTCTAACATTGAGATTCAAACTCGTGACTTCGAAACGCAATTTTCTTGGAAGATCCTATAGTACACGGGTAGAGTAAAAGACATTGGATTACAAATTTCAAATGGTAAGAAGCGTGATTTTGATTTTTTTTTTTTTGTTAACTACGAGGGGTTCGGGCATTGACCCTAACCCTCCATATCCATATCCTGGGATTAGCCTTTGCTAATATATTATAAGTTATAACATGGCGTAAAACATCATTTTCACCGGGAATCGAAATATGAACACAACGAAACCAATTCATGCGCTTAACCACTAGTCCACTTCGTCCGGTGGTTTTTTTTGTGCTCTTGGAGTTACAAATTACAATTTGTTTTTGATAAACCACTACATAAAAATAAACACGAACAGAAAAAAAGAAAGAAAAAAAGAAAGAATAAAACCTATATAAATGTTTCAAGGATTTGTTGTACGGAGAAGAAATTATTGGTTTGGCCATATGGTCCCATTTCCAACAAAGGAGTCAGATTTGCATTAAACCTTAGGAAGAAAATGTCTAATCAAGTTCAGAACATGTTGAAATAATGTGTAACTCATCGAGAAATGCCAAGAAGACCATTCAAAATTAATGGGAATTCGATATCATATCTAATATTTCAACTTTAGGATCGAACTAGTTCTCATTTACTTATTTTTCTAACAAGTATACATGGTGTATGAAGTAATCTTTCATACACAGGCCATATGTATCTGTTTTTTTTATAAAAAAAAATTATATTCGAGTCTACTAGATCGAATTTTGTAATTTGTATGTGGTCAAAGATAAATTTACTTGTTACAACCACTTTTTCTTCTTTTAATGGATTTTGGTTGATTTGGAAAAAGGAGACGCTATTTTGTTTAAAGTTTAATACTTTTGAGTTTCTTAAACTCAGGTTGATTAAGCCACCGACACTACTACAGCTGGAGAAGACGGCTTGTAGCCGTGGAGTGAAAGGCAAATAATAGCATTCACAAACTCGTTTTTTTTTTGTTTTAATTTAGTTACTAAGTAAAAGAGTTATTGCTTGAAACTCCATATTGATGGTGAATTGGTGATTGATAGATCAGCTTTGGAATTGAGTGGCCAGAAGGGACGAAGAAGAAGGTACATTCACATTACTCATTTGAAAGCTACATGAGCTCTATCTTAAACAATACATAAGAAAAATAGTAAAAAAGGGAGTTTTGTCCTCACTACTCATCAGTCACTCACTGTACTAACTCTCTTTTATATCATGTTTCATTAGACCACTCAGAATAAGCCAATTAGGAAGTATGGCTTCAAGTGTTTGAGCCTAATTAAGGTGGTTTGTCTAATCTATTTTGTTCATGTTGTTGATTTTGACTGCGACTGGGTCTGAACAGTAAGGGCAGTTCCCAAACAGAACATCAAATGACCTGTAAGAAATTAAATCACACTTGAGCCTTAGAGCATAAGACTTTTGTGTGTGTGTGTGTGTGTGAGAGAGAGAGAGATTAAGGTTCCCACTTACTGTCTTGTTGTTGTGATAGACCTTAACCAGTCTGTGAGGCAAAGGCTATGGAAAGACTTATTGCAACTGATGTTTTCGCATGTGTAGTCTGTTCGTGTCCCACTTCTAGCTCCGAGCTCCACATCTTTGTTAAAGTAAACGAGAAGTTAGTGAACTATCAGCAAGTTACTATTCTGAACTATAAAGAGTTGATTTTCTCGGTTGAGAAATCACCGGTGGGTAGAAACTGAGCATAGCAAATTCCGCATTCAACTTGTTGTTGATCGTCTTCCTCTTGGAGACCTTGAGGTCTTGGAAGCTCAGTACCTAGAATACATTCGAAGTTCTCAGGAAATGATTTTTCCTTTGACCTGTGTGATCACAATTAAACGTTATTCATGCTTTCAACAATCCATAAAAGCTCATTTCTCTGCCAATTCCATGCTATCGAAAGAGATTTAGAATGGGAGAGAATAGACAAAAGATTTTACCATTTTTTGCTATTTCTTCTCCATATCATATGCATAGCTGGAGGCACAGGACCAATAAACCGGCACCTGTCTAAGCAATTAACTATTGGATAATGTCGAAAAGACGAGATTGTTGTGAGTGGCTAGAAACATACTCTGGAAGGGATTTAGGGTCGTCGAAGTTGATATGAACAATGAGGATGCAATCGTTTCCTGTGAAGCAAGTAGATAGATAAAAGTGAAGTGTTAGAAAACAGAATTGAAATAGGGATAGAGAAAACAGAAATAGAGTAGAGTTGTTAAACCAGCATGAATCTGACGGACAGGAGAGGCACGAGATGGTTGCTTAGCATCAACAACACAGAGAGATTTGTCGATATCGTCCAAGACAGACCAAAATTCTTGCAGATTGTCCAGATGCTGTTAACAAAAAAGCAAAACCCCCACATCATGTGTTTGCTGATTAAGGATCACTAAGAGGGAAAGTCTTATAAGTACCTTTTGGAATTGGTGCATCACATCCTTCAATCTTGAGATTGTTGACCATTCTAGAGTAAACATGTATGGCACATCCGCGGAAACGGAAGGTGGGGATTTAGGATAGTCTCTACTCAGTTGAATCTCTAAGATGTGTGCTCTTCCCTTCTTATCTCTGTATATGATGATGATGATGATGATGATGATGATTTGATACAAATGTTGACAATACAAACAAATCTAACATTTTCACACAATAGAGTAATCACATTATCCATCATCCAAAGAAATTCTGGAACTTACAGAATGTGAAAGCTGAAAAACGTTAAATCTCCACCTAATCTTCTTAGCGGTTCCCATCCAACTTCCTCTATCTACATAACAATCGTTCATCAACCAAATTTGTATAAAATCGATCTTAGAGAGGAAAATAGAAAAAAAGACCGATGATTAACCTCCGAGTAAACCTTGTGGTAAAACGAAGACGACTTTGCTAATTCCTCACATCTTGCACGTTCTATAGATTCCTGAGAAAATTTGTTTCCAGAAGCGTTCATGAAGATCTACTTGAACTATGTAACCTATTTCTCTACTTCAAACTCAACGAAGATCATCTTCAACCTCCCAAACTTCTGCTTCTTCATGTTGCAGGAAGAATTCGAGTGTCATAGTTTGGGCCTAAAAGCCCAATATATGATAGATCCCATCTTATTTAGGGCCCAGTTAATGTTCTCTTTTATAAATAAAATATGTTTAAAAAAAAAACAATTTATTATCTCTCTCTCGAGTCTTCGACTATTAATATCTTTTTCGTGCTAAGTATATAGTTATCCATGTAGCCAAACGTGGCTTATTTAAAGTGGTGCACTTTCTTTCTCTGTCTAGTTTTCCAGGAGTAGGAGCCACTTCAATGAGTCTCTCCCATCTTTGATCCAGGTTCGTCTTCTTCTTCTTCTTCTCCATCGTGATGAATCATCCTGCTTATTTTTGTTTATTTTTCTCATTTTTGTACTCATGTCCTCTGATGGAAATACTCCAAAATGAGAATTGTTATGTTGGAATTTTTTGGGGTTTATAATTTTTTTCGATGATCTGAATGGTCAGATCGCTGATAAACTCTGGAATTAATTGGTTATTTTCGTTTCAAATTTCTATGTTTTTGTGCTTGCATGAGATATAATTGGTTTGTCGTTACTCGTTTAGCCATTTTTTTACTTTATCCACTTTCTTTTTTTTGAGTATTTTATTGTGTTGTTTAATGGATCATTTCCAGGTTGAGAGAAGAAACATTTGAGAAACCTGGGGTTTGTATGATTTGTTGTTGCACATAGAACACTTAAGCTATGACTTGGTTTAGAACTGGTTCCTCTGTGGCAAAGCTTGCCATTCGAAGGAAGGACACTTTGTCAGTCTCAGTGTGGCTCGTATGCCACTAGAACAAGGGTTTTGCCTTCTCAAACCAGATATTTCCACTCTACGATACTCAAATCAAAGGCGGAGTCTGCTGCACCTGTTCCACGTCCAGTCCCACTCTCTAAGCTGACTGATAGCTTCTTAGATGGAACTAGTAGTGTGTATCTAGAGGAGCTACAAAGAGCTTGGGAAGCTGATCCCAACAGTGTGGATGAGTCGTGGGATAACTTCTTCAGGAATTTTGTGGGTCAAGCCGCTACATCGCCTGGAATCTCAGGGCAAACCATTCAAGAAAGCATGCGTTTGTTGTTGCTTGTCAGAGCTTACCAGGTTAATGGCCACATGAAGGCCAAGCTGGATCCTTTGGGTCTAGAGGAGAGAGAGATTCCAGAAGATCTCACGCCAGGTATTTATGGATTTACAGAGGCTGATCTTGACAGGGAATTCTTTCTGGGTGTGTGGCAGATGTCGGGGTTTCTGTCTGAGAACCGCCCTGTTCAAACACTAAGGGCTATACTCTCGAGGCTTGAGCAGGCTTACTGTGGGACTATAGGGTATGAGTACATGCACATTGCTGATAGGGAAAAGTGTAACTGGTTGAGAGACAAGATCGAGACCCCAACACCTCGACAGTACAATAGTGAGCGACGCGTGGTTATTTATGATAGGCTTACCTGGAGCACACAGTTTGAGAATTTCTTGGCTTCTAAGTGGACCACGGCCAAAAGATTTGGACTCGAAGGTGCAGAGTCTTTGATTCCTGGTATGAAGGAGATGTTCGATAGGGCTGCAGATCTCGGGGTAGAAAACATAGTTATCGGAATGCCTCACGGGGGTCGACTTAATGTCCTGGGTAATGTTGTCAGAAAACCACTACGTCAAATCTTCAGTGAGTTTAGCGGTGGTACTAAGCCAGTAGATGAAGTTGGGCTTTACACCGGGACAGGTGATGTGAAATACTACTTAGGTACATCTTATGATCGTCCGACTAGAGGAGGCAAACATCTTCACTTGTCTTTGTTGGCAAACCCCAGTCACTTGGAAGCAGTAGATCCTGTTGTGATGGGTAAAACCAGAGCGAAACAGTACTACACAAAAGACGAGAACAGAACAAAGAACATGGGTATTTTGATCCATGGGGATGGTAGCTTCGCCGGACAAGGTGTTGTATATGAAACTCTGCATCTTAGTGCACTTCCTAACTACTGTACTGGGGGAACAGTGCACATTGTGGTGAATAACCAAGTGGCTTTCACAACCGATCCCAGGGCTGGAAGGTCTTCACAGTATTGCACTGATGTTGCAAAGGCTTTAGATGCCCCGATTTTCCATGTCAATGCGGATGACATTGAAGCAGTAGTGCATGCATGTGAGCTTGCTGCGGAGTGGCGCCAGACTTTCCATTCTGATGTTGTTGTTGATTTAGTATGCCACCGTCGCTTTGGGCATAACGAGATAGACGAACCGTCATTCACACAACCAAAAATGTACAAGATCTGGCTATTTTACTGTCCATCTCGTGGAAATATTTTATCCAAATTCCAGTTTCCTTCTGAGTTCCTTTCAAGATTTATTTTCTTCTAATTTCTCTTTAAACGGATGTTACCTGTTGTTGATAGGTGATACGCAGTCATCCCTCGTCGCTTCAAATCTATCAGGAGAAGCTTTTGAAATCTGGACAGGTAACCCAAGAAGATATTAATAAGATTCAAAAGAAAGTAAGCTCTATCCTCAATGAAGAATTTGGGGCAAGTAAAGACTATATTCCACAAAAACGTGACTGGCTGGCAAGTCATTGGACTGGATTCAAGTCACCGGAGCAGATTTCTAGGATCCGAAACACTGGGTATAAACATTTCATTTTATATAGTTTGTCATTGCTTTTTGGCCTTTTTAGTTTCAACTTTCAATAGTAACATTTTACTGGGGAACTATTCCCTTGTTGCAGTGTGAAGCCAGAGATTTTGAAGAATGTAGGAAAGGCAATCTCAACCTTCCCAGAGAACTTCAAGCCACACAGAGGAGTGAAAAGAGTTTATGAACAGCGTGCTCAAATGATTGAGTCGGGAGAAGGCATTGACTGGGGACTTGGAGAAGCTCTTGCTTTTGCTACACTAGTTGTGGAAGGCAACCATGTTCGGCTAAGTGGTCAAGATGTTGAAAGAGGGACTTTCAGTCATAGACACTCAGTGCTTCATGATCAAGAAACCGGCGAGGAGCTGGGTTTGAAATAGCGATCGCTTTGGTCGCTATAGCGCTCAAAGCGACGAAGCGAAGGGGTCATCGCCTTAATAGGTAGGGGCGAGGCATTACCCATGAAGCGATCGCTTTTGTCGATTTTCTGTGCTATAGGGGTGAAGCGACGAAGCGATCGCTTTATGTATTTCTCGTGATTTCTAGTTGCTAACCATAGAAACAGGTTAACCAAATGTCGTCAAATCTCGGAAGGTTTCGACGATAATCGTCGAGTTCTCAGCCAATGAGAAATTCCCGGAGATATTGACAGTAATCGAACATCCTGGAAATTGGCAAAACAATCTGACGCCGGGCAAGACTGGAGATTACCCTTCCCGGAGATGTAACGGTCACGTGTGAGATTCAAATCGGCGACGAGCTTACACGTGGAATCCAACGAGCCAACGCCGCCTAGGTCATCAACACAGAAAACCGACGATTCGTCATCATCCGGGAAAGGCCCCGGCGCCGGAGAAGGTGTCGGCGGATTGTAGTCTACGTTCTAGTTGCTAACCATAGAACGTATCTCGTGATTTGGCTTTATGTATTTCTCGTAAAAAAAAAAAAAAAAAAAAAAAACATAAAGCGATCCCTAGCGATCGCTATAGCGCTAAGCGAGCCCCTTGTAGCTTTAGGGCGCTTTACGCTATTTAAAACCCAGGCGAGGAGTATTGTCCCTTGGATCACCTGACCATGAACCAAGACCCTGAAATGTTCACTGTCAGCAACAGGTATATATTTTTATTTTTTGAATCTCTAGAGATCATAACCACTCTTCATTTGTTTTTTAACATGATCTTTGAGCTGTTTTTGCATGCAGCTCTCTTTCAGAATTTGGTGTTCTCGGATTTGAACTGGGTTACTCTATGGAAAATCCAAATTCTTTGGTAATATGGGAAGCTCAGTTTGGAGACTTTGCTAATGGCGCACAGGTGATGTTTGATCAGTTCATTAGCAGTGGGGAAGCAAAATGGCTCCGTCAAACCGGGCTAGTAGTTCTACTTCCTCATGGATATGATGGTCAGGGTCCTGAACATTCCAGTGGAAGATTGGAGCGTTTCCTTCAGGTAATGTTTATATAAACCGATACTTACCATTAAATTTCTCCCCACTTATCATAGTTTTTTTTTTCCCTTTCAATTGTAATTTTTTTTACTGCAGATGAGTGATGACAATCCTTATGTTATCCCTGAGATGGATCCAACTCTTCGAAAGCAGATTCAAGAATGTAATTGGCAAGTTGTTAATGTTACTACACCTGCCAACTATTTCCATGTTCTGCGTTGACAGGTAAATTAATTAATGAGACGATGTAAAATATCTATCCTTAGTTTATAAAAGATTGCTGCTTTACTTGTTTGTTTTTCACACACTTGAACTTGATGTCATCCATTTGCAGATACATAGGGATTTTCGCAAGCCGCTTATAGTGATGGCTCCCAAAAACTTGCTTTGTCACAAAAAATGTGTATCAAATCTCTCGGAATTCGATGATGTTAAAGGACATCCTGGGTTTGACAAGCAAGGGACCAGATTTAAACGGTTAATTAAAGATCAAAGTGGTCACTCTGATCTTGAAGAAGGCATTAGACGTCTAGTCCTCTGCTTGGGAAGGTAAAAAAGATGCAATCTTTTCCTTTTTACTTGCCACTCGGGTACTGTGATTTAGTTGGGGTTTGTTGATCCAGGTCTACTATGAGCTTGACGAAGAGCGACAGAAGTCTGAAACAAACGATGTAGCCATTTGCAGAGTAGAGCAGCTTTGTCCATTTCCTTATGATCTGATTCAAAGAGAACTAAAGCGATATCCAAGTACGTCTCTTAAAATATTGAGGATTGAATATGAATTCTGTGAAAGCTTGTGTGACTCTTTGTTTGTGTTGTTACAGATGCAGAGATCGTGTGGTGTCAAGAAGAGCCGATGAACATGGGAGGATATCAGTATATAGCACCAAGGCTTTGCACCGCCATGAAAGCACTGAAAAGAGGAAACTTCAACGACATCAAATACGTTGGTCGTCTTCCTTCAGCTGCTACAGCCACAGGATTTTACCAGCTTCATGTGAAGGAGCAAACTGATCTTGTTCAGAAAGCTCTTCAACCTCACCCCATCACCCCTGTCATCCCTTAGCTCCATTAAACACACACACAGCTTGAGCCCTTGAGTGTCTGTATAAAGAAAAGACGAAGCAAAGAATCTTTGGTTTATCAAATAGTAAAAAACATATGTTTGCTAGACAGACATCACATCACTGTTGCTACAGAGTTTCATTTCAGTTTGGTTTGAAAATTCAACGTTTTCGGTTCAGGTTTACTTCGGTTTTGGATAAAAAAAATAGTCTATAATAAATATAAATAAATTTTTTGTTTTGTTTATAAAGTATTTGTTTAATTTGGCCACACACAATTTTGGGTTTCGGTTTATCCTTTTTCTACCATTTGGGTTATTTTGAAATTTGGTTCGATTTCGGATTGAAAATTTCGGTTCGGTTTATGCTCACCACTGGCACTAGTGACTGGTAAGAATCACATTGGGGGCGGTTGCAATCTTGTAGATGTTGAGGAAGCCTTCGAAAGCTAGAGAAATGGCGAACTTGCTTCTGACCATCATCACTCTCGTTTTCTTTACTTTATCGTCTCCATCAAACGGATCGCCACTTTCTTCTTCTTCTTCTTCTTCTTCTTCTTCAGTGTTGTCCAAGCGTTTTCCTCGCCACACTTTCCAGAACCGAACCAGAATCCAGCCGTTCCGGCGAGCTCGAAGCGGGTACCAATACGAGACAAAGTTTTTCTCCCAGCAGCTTGACCACTTCAGCTTCGCCGATCTTCCGAAATTCTCGCAACGGTACTTGATCAATTCCGATCACTGGCTTGGTGCTTCTGCGCTCGGACCTATCTTCCTCTACTGTGGCAACGAAGGCGACATTGAATGGTTTGCTAGAAACTCTGGATTCATTTGGGAGATCGCTCCCAAGTTTGGCGCCTTGCTTGTTTTCCCTGAGGTTCGTTGATGTATTTCCTCATTTCCTGTTTGATAGCCAATAAATAAAGCAATTCGTTACTGATTTTAGGGTTTTGGTGTAGCATAGGTATTATGGAGAGTCGATGCCTTATGGAAGCAGGGAAGAAGCTTACAAGAACGCGACCACATTATCGTATCTCACAACTGAGCAAGCTCTTGCAGATTTTGCTGTTTTTGTGACTGATTTGAAACGGAATTTGTCTGCGGAAGCATGCCCAATTGTGTTGTTCGGAGGATCATATGGTGGAAGTAAGTAAGGAATCATATGACTATTCTGTACTCCGTGGAATGATTCTGAATGAGACTTTGGAGTGACTTGTTTTTGCGTTTGTTGTTATTTATGCAACAGTGTTAGCAGCATGGATGAGGCTCAAGTATCCTCACATTGCAATAGGAGCATTAGCTTCCTCAGCTCCAATTCTTCAGTTTGAAGATATCGTACCTCCTGAGACGTTTTATGACATTGTATCAAATGATTTCAGGGTATGTTTTTTTACTTTATTAGTTAATTGGCTTTCTCTTTTCTTATTGTGACTGTATTTTTTGCTGGCAAACTTTGTAGCGCGAGAGTACTAGCTGCTTTAACACCATAAAGAACTCGTGGGATTCAATAATAGCAGAGGGTCAGAAGGAGAATGGTCTTCAGCAGTTGGCGAAAACTTTTCACTTTTGTCGGTAAGCAAGAAAACTGGAGTTGGTTTAATGGTCTGTGTTATCTATTGTGTTTGAGCTATATTGAGTGGTGGCTCTGTTTTGCAGGGTGTTGAACAGTACTGATGACCTTTCAGACTGGCTGGATTCTGCATATAGTTATCTGGCTATGGTGGACTATCCGTATCCCGCTGACTTTATGATGCCTTTGCCTGGACATCCCATTAGAGAGGTATATTTTGGGAAGTGACACTTTCTGATTTTCTAATGATATTTTCCCTAGATCATAAAATATTTTAGAGAGAATCCGAGAATGCATTCACTAGCTTATGTGGATTGTCATCTTTACATCAATGACCCTACGAGGCTATGCTTTAATGGTTCGCTAGTTGCACCCGGCTATTGTTCAACCACGTCCTTTGAAGTCCCGATCATTTATTGTTCACTGTGATTTATCTTTCTGTAGGTATGCAGAAAAATTGATGGTGCTAGTAGTGATGCTAGCATCCTAGATCGCATATATGCAGGAATAAGTGTGTACTACAACTATACTGGTGATGTTGACTGCTTCGAGTTGGATGATGACCCCCATGGTGTAGATGGATGGAACTGGCAGGTCTGAAGAACAACTGCTATATTTATCTTCCTTTTCCAGAAAATTTATAATTAATCTCCTTTTGCCTTCGGTTTGCAATAGGCGTGCACGGAGATGGTAATGCCAATGTCTAGCAGCCAAGAAAACAGCATGTTTCCAGCTTATGCTTTCAATTACTCTTCATACAAAGAGGAATGCTGGAATACATTCCGAGTCAATCCGAGGCCTAGATGGGTCACAACAGAGCTCGGTGGGCATGTAAGACTTCTTTTTGATAACTCAAGATTCTTTCTATGTCATAATCTGAATCTTTACTCTCTCTCTCTCTCTCCAATGTAAAAGGACATAGAGACCACCTTGAAGTCGTTCGGAAGCAACATCATTTTCTCCAATGGTCTGTTAGATCCTTGGAGTGGTGGCAGGTAAGAACATTACTCCCTTTATTCAGATCCTGAGAGCTATTTTTTCAAAAGGAATCTCGTAATCGCGAGGAATGCTTGACTCGTAAAATGCAGTGTTCTCAAGAACTTATCCAATACCATTGTTGCTCTTGTCACACAAGAAGGTATAACTAAAAGCGTCAACAATCTCTCACCCTAACTTATCTGTTCTTTCATTTGCATTGGCTTTAACCTTTTGATCATCATAGCAGTAGTCTACCTTTCAAATAATCGCATAAACCCACGATAAAAATCAATGCTATGAACTAATTTTGGTATCTGTCTCAATACATCATAGTCATCATATATCCTCTTTGAAACTCACAAACTAAGTTGATAATGGCTTCTTTTTTTTCTTCAGGTGGACATCATTTGGATCTACGACCTTCAACTCCAGAAGACCCAAAATGGCTTGTGGAGCAGCGAGAAGCCGAGATACAGTTGATTCAAGGATGGATCAGAACTTATCGACTAGAAAAAGAAGCTCAATTTTCTCTGTTAAAACGTTCTTGGTAAGAGAACAATGTAAAATAATCTTCTCCGTTCATGTCATGCCCACGAAACTCAGAATCTGTAAACTCTGTAATACATCTGGTTTGGATAAATCTATGTAAGCTCTCTCAAGCAAAGTGTTTGATAAATAAATTTTGTTTTGGGTAACCGAATAATACACGCAAACAAAAGAAGGACAAAATAAGATTTATGGGCTGGCTAGACACACGAACACATCTGTCAAGTTAGTAAAGAAGATCTTAAAGAATCATTATTTGATTTTCAATTACATTGGAGTATGTTTTTAAGTAGAGAGAGTATGAAACATTGAATGATTAGAGTGAATTAAGAAAAAATAAATTTCAATTACTATATAGTCTTGAGAAAAGTCGAAAATTGTAATTACCATATATAATCACCTCTTTTAAACTCCAATGAAAATTTGGTTTTAGCCGCTTAAACGAACATGTGAAGGCTTTAAACGCCGTCGGTTTGATATTTTGACTGGTCGAATAAAAACCCTTTTGACTAAATTGTCGACCTAAAAAAGAGAGAGAGACTAGACTTCTCTGCGACGCAGTGTCACAGAACTCGTCTTTGTTGTGTGTGTGAGAGAAAGAGAGAAAGAGAGAGAGAGAGAGAGAGAAAAAGGTGAAGAGACTATCATCGTAGTTTTGATCGGAGATAGCAGGAATTTTGGGTTCGATTCTCCGTCTTTGTAAGATTGGTAGAGGCGATGGCGACTTCTCGTTCGGAGCGACTCCCGATAACTCCGAGTAGGGCTGCTAATAGATTGACGATTACGCCTGGGTCTAGGGTTTTGAAAAGCCCTCTCACTGAAGGATTCATGTGGAAGCGTCTCAAGGAAGCTGGGTTTGATGAGCAATCGATCAAGAAGAGGGATAAAGCCGCCCTGATCGCTTACATCGCCAAGCTGGAATCTGAGGTTTGCTTCTTGGTTCTTCGAGAAATTCTGGAATTTTCGTTCGGTTAAAATCACCTAAATCTGAAGGGTTAGCTAGTGTTTTGACTAGAGTACTACGCGGGAACAGAATGGAACTCAGCTAAGTATAATTACTGGGATTAGCTTGTGGCCTTAGAAGTTTAGTTCTAAGTTCTTACGAATTTAATTCTCCCGGGAGGGTATAGAGGAATTACACGACCGTTCGTTTTTGTGAATGCCCATGGTTGTTTTTTTCAGTTATAGTGTGTACCGTTTTGTTGCTCGTGGGTCAATGCTTAGAATTTATTGGATGGAATTGGTTTGCTGGAGTTATTGCTTTGCTTTTGGAAGTTATAAAGTCTCGATTTTGTTTCTCTTTTGAGCTTGATTGGCTGTGATTTTTATATTGGTCAGTTTTTTTTTCTTCCTGTTACGTGTTTCTTTATCAAATATCCTATTGACATTGCTATATTGATCGTAATTTGGATGTAGGTCTATGATTACCAACACAACATGGGTCTTCTAATTTTGGAGAAAGACGAATTGTTCTCAAAGTATGAGGAGGTTAAGGCCTCTGGGGATGAAGCCGACCTAGCACATAGGCGAGATCAATCTGCATATGTCTCTGCCTTAGCTGAAGCAAAGAAACGAGAAGAGGGTTTGAAGAAGGATGTTGGGATTGCAAAAGAGTGTATTTCTAGTGTAAGACCTTAACTTTGAGAGCGAGCAAAAATAGGTTCTTCAAGTCTTTTTATTGATTTTCTTTTTTTCTTTTTGTCCTCAGCTGGAGAAGACTTTGCATGAGATGCGTGCAGAATGTGCCGAGACAAAAGTTTCTGCTGGGAGTAAAATGTCTGAAGCTCATCTTATGATTGAGGATGCCCTGAAGAAATATGCAGATGCTGAAGCAAAAATGCGCGCAGCAGAGGCTTTACAAGCAGAAGCTAACCGGTATCACCGAATTGCAGAGAGAAAATTGAAGGAAGTTGAAAGTCGTGAAGATGATCTTGCTCGGCGCCTTGCATCTTTCAAGTCTGAGTAAGTCTTCTGTCTCTGTTAACTGGACTACAGGACTTGTACTATTAAGGTGCCGTATTAAGTTGTTGTGTTGGTTCTTTCATTCCATTGTTTAGGTCTGAAACGAGAGAGAACGAGATTGTTATTGAGCGACAGACTTTAAGTGAGAGGCGAAAGAGCTTGCAGCAAGAGCATGAAAGGTTATTGGATGCACAAGCTTCACTAAATCAGCGAGAAGATCACATTTTTGGTAGATCCCAAGAATTAGCTGAACTTGAAAAGGGGTTAGAGTCTGCAAAGACCACATTTGAGGAGGAACGTAGAGCCTTGGAGGACAAAATCTCCAATTTGGAGATCGCATTAGCTTCACTTGCTAAAAGAGAAGAGGTTTGTATGCACATAAGTCTCTGTTATTTCTGGTTTGGCTAACAGGTCAACCAAAAAAACTTCTAGGAGACGAGATAGTATTGTTTCATGTTTTATTTCCTTGCAAAAAACAGGCTGTCTCTGAAAGGGAATCTTCAGTACTTAAGAAGGAGCAAGAGCTGCTTGTTGCTGAAGAAAAAATTGCCAGCAAGGAATCTGTGAGTTTACTTGTTCAGTCTAACAAACTTTCTACTTATCATTCATACTTTTAGTTTTGTGCTCATTTGTTTGCGAGAGTTAATAAAAGTGCTTTTAAACAATCAATACAGGAACTGATTCAAAAGGTCTTAGCGAATCAAGAAGTTATCCTGAGGAAAAGAAAATCCGATGTGGAAGCTGAGTTGGAAAGTAAGTGCAAATTGGTGGAAGATGAAATCGAGAGCAAGAGACGGGCTTGGGAATTAAGGGAGGTTGATATCAGGCAGAGGGAAGACCTAGTTGGTGAAAAGGAACATGACTTGGAAGTTCAGTCAAGGGCATCAGCAGAGAAAGAAAAGGATATAACAGAGAGGTCTTATAATCTTGACGAGAAAGAGAAGAACTTGAATGCTAGAGAGAAAGATATTAACCTTAAGACAACTCTGCTAGAGAATGAGAAGGAACGGCTTAGACAATTAGACCTAGATTTGCAGCAGTCTTTGATGTCATTAGAAGAGAGGAGAAAACGTGTTGACTGTGCAACAGGAAAACTTGAAGCCTTGAAGAGTGAGACAAGCGATTTATGTACTCTGGAGATGAAACTCAAGGAGGAGCTAGATGATTTGAGGGCTCAAAAGCTTGAACTGCTGGCTGAAGCAGATAGATTGAAAGTGGAAAAAGCTAAATTTGAAGCTGAGTGGGAACACATTGATGTGAAAAGGGAAGAGTTAAGAAAAGAAGCAGAGTATATTACTCGTCAAAGGGAGGCTTTCTCGATGTATCTCAAGGACGAGCGTGATAACATCAGGGAGGAAAGAGATGCATTGAGAAATCAGCACAAAAATGATGTGGAGGCGCTAAACCGAGAGCGTGAAGAATTCATGAATAAAATGGTGGAGGAACATTCAGACTGGCTCAGCAAGATACAACGCGAACGCGCTGATTTTTTGTTGGGCATTGAGATGCAAAAAAGAGAGTTGGAGTATTGTATCGAAAACAAACGAGAAGAATTAGAGAATTCTTCGAGGGATAGAGAGAAGGTTTTTGAGCAAGAGAAGAAGTTGGAAGAGGAGCGCATACAGTCCCTCAAGGAATCGGCGGAGAAAGAGTTAGAACATGTGCAGGTGGAACTAAAAAGGTTGGATGCTGAGAGGCTGGAGATCAAATTGGATCGTGAAAGGAGGGAGAGAGAGTGGGCTGAGCTAAAGGATTCGGTTGAGGAGCTAATGGTTCAAAGAGAAAAACTAGAGGTGCAAAGGCATATGCTTCGAGCTGAAAGAGAAGATATCAGACATGAGGTTGAAGAACTGAAGAAGTTAGAGAATCTGAAAGTTACATTAGATGATATGTCCATAGCTAAAATGCAGCTGTCCAATTTAGAGCGTAGCTGGGAAAAGGTTTCTGCTTTGAAGCAGAAGGTTGTTACTCGGGATGATGAACTAGACTTGCAGAATGGAGTCAGCACTGTGAGTAATAGTGAAGATGGCTATAACTCTTCTATGGAAAGACAGAACGGCTCAACGCCTTCATCCGCCACTCCATTTTCATGGATAAAACGATGCACTAATCTGATATTCAAGGCTTCTCGAGAGAGATCACCCCCAATGCATCCTCATGAAGAAGAAGGAGGATTGCCTTCAGATAAGTTGAAGCTAGATTCATCAAGAAGAGAAGAGAAGGCTTACACCAAGGGGCTGTCTATCGCAGTTGAAAGACTTGAAGCAGGAAGGAAAAGACGAGGTAACACATCTGGAAATGACACTACTGGACCAAGCAGTAACAAGAAGAGGAAGCATGTTGTTACCCAAAAACCTTCTGATGAAACTGATCCTCAGAGGTTAGGTTAAATCTGATGGCTCAATAGCAGATTTTATGGATTTTTTTTGTTTTCTTGCTTTTTTGTTGTTTAAGCTTAATAGTGTATCTTCATTTTCTCAGTGTAATTTCAAGCCCTCAAAATGTGCCCGAGGACAAACATGAACTGCCATCAAGCCAAACCCAGACACCAAGTGGTATGGTAGTCATCAGTGAAACCGTGAAGATCACAAAAGTAACGTGTGAGACAGGGGTCATCAACAAAGTGACAAACATTGACTGCTCAGAAAATCCTTCTGAAGCAGGAACTAAGATGGTAGTGGAGAAACAGGATAGTGATTGCAATCAGGTTGGTTTCACACACACACCCTCTCGAAAGCAAAATGTTTCTAATTACATTTTCAGCAAACTGGATAACGAATAAATACTCTTTTGTCTTTTGTTGTAGACCGGGGTAACCGTTTCTGAAACAGTGACTCGGAAAGAAGCTGAATCTGATAACAGAAAGGAGAAGGATTCTGACGATGGTGGCAGTGTAGCATGAGTTAACTTGATGAAGAATGAAGAACCATTTTAGGAATAGCTGCAACAGGAGATATATGCATATAAGGTGCGTCTCAGTCTTCACCAAATAATCCCCCACATTCGAGAGCGAGTTCAAATTCACTAACAAGAGTTAATGTTTCTTGTTTGTTGTTGATGCAGAAACTCTATGAATCCTTTTGGGTTTGTTTTTAGATAAGATTTGAGTATGTAAATGGATTTGATTGGTTCTAAAACTCTCTCGATGTGATAACTCAATAGAGTAATTTGTTTTTCTTCAGATTTCAAGTGAGCAGTGTTGGTAGGTAAGGTAGCTAGGAAAGAATCGTTGGTTTCTTGTGTGTTGCAGTGTGTGTGTGTGTCTGAGAATATGATTTGTCGGTTTCAAGACTGAAAGTTGTAATCAGTTTGGGGTTTTATTTGTTTTTTCCTCTTGATGATGATGTCTTTTAGCTCATCAGTCAACTGTCCAAACGTTATTTATTATTCTCTTCCGTCTTGTTGTTTGATCTGTAGCCCAGCCCAGATCTTCGGTATATGCAAACCCCCCCCCAGACTTTTGGTATTTATGAAACTACCCCAGATCTTTCTGTAATCACAACACTGCCCCCATATCTTTTTTGTGTCTGAAGAATTGCCCATGGTCTTTCGTATTTACAAAGCTGCCTCATTTCTTTGGTATTTACGGTCTTACCCATATCTTTCGTTCTTTACAAATCTGCCTCTGATCTTTTTATATACACCGAGAAGAGTATAATCGACGTGTCCCTAAGCCAAGGGTTCAAGGTAAAATCAAAATTCCTTTCTTCAAATTGAACTAGTTCAGAAAAACAATACATGAACTAATGTTCTGGACTGCAAATACCTCAGTGGTTCGGTTTGACAAATATTTCCGATTTTTGAAAGAAGTTTTATTTTTTTCGGTTTAAGGAATTTCTATTTTTATGCAAGAGCTCCTAATTCTGACAGTTGATGAATTGGTAGAAGCGGATGAAGTTTTCTGCACGGGAACCGCCGTTGTTTTATCTCCAGTCGGAACCATCACTTACAAAAGCCAAAACATTAACTGGACTGTTCAGTTGATTTAAAGCCAAAACGAAGAACATATCAGTATATATATAGATAGTTTATGAATTTTATGTGTAGATACAGAAGATATTCGAATTTTATGCTTCTAATGTTTCAAGATTTTGATTCTTGAAATTATAAAACAATATTATTTTTTTGTCTTTTTAAACTTAAAACATCATTGAATTTAAAATCTTATTAGAATATATTATCGAAACTATAATTTATAGAGGTATATTATTTAGTTGATAAACCACTTTTAAGACCGGAAAACTTATTGACTTATCAAGATATTGATTGATCGAATATTAATTTATATATAGGTTTTACTATAGTGTGCAAAAGTAGATTTCTCTTTTTATCACTTTTTGTAAAAATTGTGTTGTCTATGAAATGTATGAAGAATGATGCGGCAATGGTAAGTGGCTGATGGGTGAAGAATTGGAAACAAATTGCGTGTGAAATGGGAGAAGAAATCGGCATTGATTTTAATTCTACATTGCAACTTGACGTGTATTTATTTTAATTATATACTAATTAGTATTTAGCTACCATAAATCAAAATCTAATCTAAACCCCACTATCTTTGTCTTTGGACCGACACATTTCCCTCCTATCACGGTTCAAACCTTTAAGATTACTAATTTCTGAAAACAATCTCCAAATAATCTAATTGTCTTTCATGATTTTTTTGTTTCCTGAAATTTATTTGGAATATAAAATCTATATACTTGATGAAGATCTTATTAAACTCATTAAGCTTCTGGCGACAAGAGGAGACGTAGAACTTTTTGCAAAAGGATGTCATGATTATCTCATGATTACGATATAATAACATGTTTTATGGAGTATTAAATTATTTTTTAGATTAGTGTAACAATAAGAGAGTGAATATACTTGTCACGAGTCATATCATAGAACTCACTTTTCTTTTTAATCTTTAGAATACTTCCAAAAAGTAAATGGATCCTAAAAAGTATGAGGAAAAAAGAAGATAAAATCATAGAAGAGAGAAAGATGCCTTGAGATATATTACATCGACCTTCCTCTTCTCACCCTTTACCTTTTGTTTGACCATTATTTTTCTCCTTTTTCACTATTTTCTTTTTTTAGAAAAGTTGTTTGTTTAATGTATCATTCAATTTTAGTCAATCATAAGTGTTAATATCATCGAAAATATTTTAAAAATTTATTTCCATTATTAAGATAATTACTTAAATTAAACTGGAATATATCCATATGATTTGTTCCTGGATGGATTTCACAGATCCTTGGATACTAGATTGAATTTATATATAAAAGAAAAACTTAAACATGATGTTAAAAATATTAAATCCAATAACACATAATTTGTAGTTGACTATAAAATTCTGCACGTCCTAACTCCTAAGTAATTGCAAACCACATTATTTAACTATTTAATTTGTAACACAAACTATAAAGTTTTATTGAGAAATTAAGACACGAAAAAGAACCCTAGGCTTTATTGAGCAAAAAAGAAGAAGAATGTAATAGCAGCGTACATATGCATGGTAAATTGGCAATAACATTATAAAAAGCTCAATAATATAAACTTTTTAATGACTTTATTACTTTTTTTTTAATGGGAAATTTGGTAAAGAAGGGATGGCCTACGCTGCAAGACCAATTCCTGTTTCCTACTAGTGTTGTTGAAATCTGAATACACTGTTTTTTTCTTTTGTAATTACCTTAGCTTCAAAGTCCAGACTTTAGTTAACTTTTCCATAAATAAAGATATTTTATCCATGACGAAACATATTTTATTCCAAAAAAACATATAAACACAGTGAATAATATAGCTCAATTATTTGAAGACTTTATATTTTTCCAAGTGCTTTGACTTTTAACGAATTTTTAACCATCACAAGTCAAGTCAACCTTTTTTGTTTCCTCTAGAAGCCTTTGGCTCATGTATTAAACTAGAAAATGAACCAATTTAAATTTACCACTCAAGATTTATTTGTTTATGAGTTGCATATTATAAATAGGGTATTCACGAACGGAAGTATATTCAAGGGCAATTAACTAAAATAACATACTTTTAATTTTTTGTTCCAAATTTAATATAATTAGTTGAAAATGACAATGATAGCACAAATGTTTATAATAATAGCACAAATTTAATATTAAAATGACATAAAACAATTTTTTAATAAAAAAAACTAAACCCTAAATTAAAAATAGTGAACCCAAACATAATGTTTAATTTTATTTTAAATTTATTTTGAGTAAATAAGTATTTTTACATAATTATTTGTGCTATTTTTTAAATTTTAAATTTAGGATGTTAGTTTTGAAACAAAAAGTAAAATTTACGCTATTTTAAAGTATTTCTCTATATTCAATCGTATTAGACCTGTTTTGCAAGAAACTAATATAAATTATAATAAACAATACACCCAAATTAACCAATATTTATTTGACATAAAAGATTAGGAGGAAAAACAATCTTAACCGTATAAGTTTATACAAGAAGGTTCAAAATTTGTGACGCCACTTAACAAGAGGTAGTGGGTTTTCTTGTTCCTTAATCTCAGCTGCCGTGGAAAAATAAGTGTAATCAGAAAATTTATTATTAAATCGTAATTGTTAGATTTATAACATCCCTATCAAATCTTTGATTAAATTTTGATTTTGGGTCCATGGGACAGGCGTCATTAGGTTCAATTTTAATACTGCATGATTATTGAGTGGCTACATTTTTAAATGAATCAAACAAACCCATCTATCAAGTCATTATTGTCACCCTGAGTTTGAAATTTTGTCATCTTCCTTTTATTTTACAGAAAAATATTTTGTGTTAGGAGATCGATACTTGATCCAGAAAACTATTAATCTATTATATTATTTGAAAAGTGATTAATTATTATAAAAAAAAACCACAATATTTAGAAGAAAAACTAGTAGTTATCAACTTATATTATAAATAAATAAATAAAAAACTTGGCAATATTAAAAAAAATAAAAACCGGTAATATTTTATATATATTCCTTCTCATATTTTTATCATATATTTTTGTTTAAAAAGTTAATCATCACATCATCCATATATTAAAAATATAATATCCATAAAATTTGTTTTACTAATCATCTATTACGAGTCATTTAGTATCCATAAAATTGTTGGTGCATGGTAACTTTTCTTCGAGGGTTGGCAAAATTTTGTTCACCAACAATAACGGAATTCACTCTCACAAATTTCAATCTCTACCTTTCATTTCAGCTCTTTTGGTACATATCATTAACTCCTCTCCTTTTCATCTGAAGGCAAATATATAATTAAATAGCATGTGATTCATCATCCACCAAATGTGATCCTATGATTGGTGATATTTTTTGAACAGTTTAATTGATGTATTTGAAAATTTATCTTGAATATTTTTATATACACTGTGGATAAGCTGGATTTGTATTTGTTTGCAAGAACGTTTAGTTCAATTAGCAAATGATAGTATGATTTTTACTAGTCAATTATTCAAATTCCATTCATGTTATTGTAGTATTTGAGATATCGAACCACATAGGTTAAGATTGAAGCACTAGGAATACATGAATTTTCCTAATCTATAGCAAATGTTTTTAGGTTTTATATTTATGGGAAAAGAAACAAATGCAAGAAAGAAAACAAAAATAGAAATGTTGGAAAATGAATTAACTATCAAGAAGATGATTAATGAACAAACAATGATTATAAAGATTGAATTAAACACTATCCTAGAACATAGAATTCACAATTATGACTAATCCACTCTCGTGGCACTAATCACTTTGTTAATCACCAAATAAAGATCAAACTCTCGTTTGTGATAAGATGATTAACAACCTTTATACCTCCAATTCCACTTAGTTCACTAATCACCCTAGACATCAACTCTCATTGGCTAGGCATGAAAATCTCACAAAAGGTTTGGTTCAAGCATTTCATCGAACACCTATCGGGCGTGAAATGCTTAAGCTCTAGTTTTGATCTTTCAATCCAAAACTAGCTTTAAGGTCAACCTAAGTGAATGACCTAACAAGAATCAACCTAAATCATCATCATCTAACCATCAAGATCAAGACAATTGACTAACGATGCCTAAACATTCAATGCATATTTATTCTTATGACATAGAACACTTTCAAGTAGATTAGTTCACTTCCATGACACTAATCATTGTATGAATCATCTAAAGTCAGCATCCACCGATCACTTAGATAATCCATAGTTTGCCACAAGTTCATTTTATTCAACAATTCATCCTAAAGTCAGCATCCACCAATCACTTAGAATGAAAAGCATGCTTAGAAGTTTTCTAGACATTTCATCGAACACCTTGTGTGCATGAAATGTCTATGTTCTAGAAAATGAGTTTTCAATTCAATCCTAGCATTAAGATCCTTCCTAACATGAGAACAAATGTTTATCTAGTCCTAAGCATCAACAATCAACCATCAAACCATCTAAATCAAGCTAAATCTAAGATCCAACAAAAAGGGGCCTAAAGCCTAAACATGAAGAACAAAGAAGAACACAAGGGAAAAATAGACATAAAGATAGAGAACAAAGATTAAATAAACATAATATAAAGATAGGTTGAAGAATCATTCACTAGAGTGGCATGAATGATGAAGATCCATCCAAAATCATCATAAGAAGAGTTTGGGATAAAACCCAACTCTAGAAAGAAGAAAACTTAACATGAAAATTAGGTTTTTAGGGGTTTTATAGAGAAAGGGGGCGGACCGGGTCGACCCGGGACAAACCGGGTACCAACCCGGTCGAAATGGGTCAAATCCGGTCTTGTGTAGAACATTCGCTAAAACCGTGATATCTCCTGGGATACATGTCCGAATGGCCTCAAACCACCTCCCGTGGACAGATAATACACATGGCTACAACGTTTGTAAAGGCCATCGAGGCTAAATCCGATTGGAAACCATTCGTACAGCCAGGTCTTTCAGGCATGTCGGGTGGCTTCGTTCAGACTGACATACTCTCAGTAAAGTGGCCATATCTAACGAACCATGTATCCAAATGACCCAAAACCACCTCCTGTAGTCAGCTAACTCACTTGGCTACAACTTTCATGAAGACTTCAGATTAAACTGGGCACGGAAAGGTCTTCATTTGGCCTGATCTTTGAGTCACTTTGGCTGCATCGGTCGGCCACAGCCCGATTCCACGCACCGATGCACTCTCAGATTTCGCAGAACTTCCCTTCAGTCGGTGACATCGGTGTCTGGCGACCGATGCTATTTTTGTCGTCGATTGTAAGCTTCCCATCGGTCGGCATCGGACCGATACCACGCACCGATGCATTCTCGGATTCGTTTTACATCGGCCAGGCAGAGATGTCTTCAGTAAATCCGCGATAACTCCTCAACAAAATGTCCAAATGACCTGATTCAAACTCTCCTGGATAGCTAACTCACTCCTCTACAACTTCCATGAAGGTTGTGCAAGCTGATTCAGAGCAGAGGGCCTCCTTTCAGTCATATATTTCCAGCGTCTCGGATGGTCTTTGCATTCTACTTCGGCCCATTTCTCCAAATATCATCAATTGTCTCCAAATCACCTAAAAACACTCCAAATGCATGCAAAGACTCACTAGGACATAATGCAAACACCTAATACTATAATAAATACCAAAATGCTATAAAAACTGTGCAAGACACATGCATGAGTCACAAAACAATAACAAGAATGCATGTTAAAACACTACAAGAAAACAGGTGGAAATCCGACGGAAATTCCGACGGCAATAATTCCGTCGGAAATTTCCGACGACTTTCCGACGGATTTCCGACTAACTTCTCATCCGTCGGAAATCCGTCGGAATTCCGTCGGAAATTCCGACGGATTTCCGACGACAATAATCCGTCGGACACTTTTCGACAGATTTCCGACGACTTTTTGACGCATTCTGATGTTGCCGACATACTGCCGACGGATTTCCGACGACGTTCATCCGTCGGCAATTTCTGACGGATTTCCGACGGATTGCCGACGGATTTCCGACGGATATCCGACAGATGCCGACAGATGCCGACATGGTTGCCGACATCGATAATATCTACTTTATATCCGTCGGAAATCCGTCGGAAAATGGACAAAATTTTCCTTATAAAAACGTTTCCACCCTTCATTTATAATCACAACAAAAAAAAATCTCTGTTATCTAATTCCTTACGAAAATGTCTTCTTCAAATCCTTATAATTATTTTCGATCATGGATGGACAAGCCTCATCAAATTCCGGACACGGGCCTAGTTACAGAGGAATTCAAAAAAGGTCTACAGGAATTCATGGCATTTGCGGGTATGCAGAAGAAAGAAAAAAAAACCGGTAAAATCTATTGCCCTTGTACCAATTGTGGGAATCGTAGATTTATCGTGATAGATGAAGTATGGTCACATTTGTATTGTCATGGGTTTATGTCGGGTTACAAGATTTGGTATTATCATGGAGAAAATGATACAATGGTGGATAATTATGCTAGTACTAGTGAACATTATATTGGGGATAACACTAGCTTAGAAGAACCCGCAATGGAAGAACAAAGTACTGTAGGTCATGTTCAGATGGTGAACGATGCATTTCGTGAAAATATACCATCGGTTGCTGAGTATGGAGATAGGGGAGAAGAACCTAATTTAGAAGCTCAGAGATTCTTTGATATGTTAGACGCTGCTAAACATCCGTTATATGATGGGTGTAGAGGTGAACATTCCCCTTTATCAACTGCAACAAGGATGATGGGTATAAAGACGGATTTCAATTTGAGTGAGGAGTGCGTGGATGCAATCGCTGATTTTGTGAAAGAAATTTTGCCAGAAGATAATCTTGCACCGGCATCATACTATGAGATACAGAAACTTGTTCAAGGTCTAGGATTGTCGTATCAGATGATAGATGTATGCATAGACAACTGTATGCTCTACTGGAGAGAGGACGCAGATCGTACGACATGTCGTTTTTGTTGCAAACCTCGGTATAAGGAAACAGGTGGAAGAGTGCCAGTGCCATATAAACGGATGTGGTATTTACCGTTAATAGAGAGATTGAAGAGGTTATATCAGTCAGAGCGCACAGCAGGAGCAATGAGATGGCATGCAGAGCATACAACAGATGGACAAATCGCCCATCCGTCAGATGCAGGAGCATGGAAACATTTTCAATCCATTTATCCCAGCTTTGCGTTTGAGGCAAGGAACGTATACCTTGGATTATCTACCGATGGTTTCAGCCCTTTTGGGAAGCACGGCAGAAAATATTCTTTGTGGCCAGTAATTGTAACACCTTACAATTTGCCGCCATCTTTGTGCATGCGAAGGGAGTTCTTGTTCCTTAGCATTCTCGTTCCTGGACCAGAGCATCCGAAGAGATCACTTGATGTGTTTTTGCAACCATTGATTTATGAGCTGCGAATGTTATGGGACCAAGGTATTGAAGCGTTTGATGTTTCTTGTCACCAAAATTTCATCATGCGGTCGGTACTTTTGTGGACTATTAGCGATTTTCCAGCATATGGCATGTTATCAGGATGGACAACGCACAGAAGGTTATCGTGCCCGTACTGTCAAGATAACACTGATGCGTTCCAATTGAAGCACGGACGGAAAACGTCTTGGTTTGATTGTCATAGGCGATACCTACCTAGCGATCATCCTTATCGTCGGAGCACCACATTGTTTAGGAAGAACCGGAAAGTATTTGACGGTCCTCCTCCTGAGTTAGATGGTAAGTATTTGTTGACTCAGTTTAGAGATTTTGGTGCAGAGAGGACCGTTGATTGTGGTGGTAACGGACATCATCCTGTTGATGGTTGTGGCAACATTCATAATTGGCACAAGAGGAGCATTTTCTGGGATTTGCCTTATTGGAAGAACCATCTTTTGAGGCATAATCTGGATGTCATGCACATTGAGAAGAATTTTTTCGACAACATTATGAACACCGTTCTCAATGTCAAAGGGAAGACGAAGGACAATCTGAAGTCTAGATTGGACTTGCCAGACATTTGTTCTCGTAGAGCACTACATGTGACAGAGAACGGGAAGCCTCCGGTCCCGGCTTTTCGTTTCGATGAACCTTCAAAGGCCGAGTTTTTTTACTGGATTACCGAAAGTGTTAGATTCCCGGACGGATACGCATCTAACCTTCGGAACTGCGTTGATCATGGAGAAGGGAAGTTTACTGGGATGAAGAGTCATGATTGTCATGTGGTGATGCAGCGCCTCCTTCCATTTGCCTTTGCATGTCTTCTACCACGTAATGTCCACGAAGCAATTGCAGGTACAATCATGAAATTATTTATTTACTACTTTATACAATATATACTTCATTATTTAATTATTCATTTGTTATCCATATATTGCAGGGATTGGTGCCTTTTTCCGAGATATATGTTCTCGCTCTCTTACATCAGACGGTATCCGAAATCTTGGGGCTAATATACCTGTAATCCTTTGCAATTTGGAGAAGATATTTCCTCCTTCATTCTTTGATGTTATGGAACATTTAACAATTCATCTCCCTCGAGAAGCAGAGCTTGGGGGCCCGGTTCAGTACCGTTGGATGTATCCTTTCGAACGGTATATGTTACATCTAAAGAAGAAGGTGAAAAATTTGAGTAGAGTGGAGGGTTCTATCGTCGCACAGACCATCAATGAAGAAACCTCACATTTTGCCGAGTCCTACATTCCATCAAAAGTCAAAACAAAGAGTCGTAGAGCAGCTCGACATGATGACGGAGGCGTCCTACCTTTCTATCCGGTCGATGTACCTCATATATTTTTACAGATTGGACGACTTAGTGGAAAAGGCAAGAAGAGGAGACTTTCACCACAAGAGCGAGAGCATTTGCATATGTATATTCTCACAAACTGCGACGGAGTTGATGAATATGAGAGGTATTATATATTGAACATAATTATTAATTACGTATTGGGTTTTTGATTATATATATATATGTACTAACGTGATAATTGTTTCAATCTCACAGGATGTATATGGCTTATCAACGTTTTGCATTTCCTGACAAAACAGAGGACGAGCTAATCGAGCTCAAACAGGAAGAGTTCGGACGTTGGTTAAGAGATTATGTAAGTCTTTTAATTGCCTTGTTTTTAGCAATCATCATATGTAATGAAAGATTTAATTATTTGAAGTATTTTTATTTTAATTGTGCAGGTGACGACAGAGAAGGCTAACGGACAAACATTTCCCACGTGGTTAGAAGAAATTGTGAGATTTCCACTAGCAACCGTGCAGTCACATGTGATGTATAGCACACGGGGGTACGCTTTTAAGATTCTTCGGGATGATAGGAGTGCGACAACTTCAGATTACGGTGTATCAACTCAGTCAGGTGATCTTGTATACTATGGTGTCGTACGTGAGATTTTCGATGTTCAGTACCCGGGAATGCTCGGTCTAAGATGTGTTGCATTTTTATGCGACTGGAACGACCCATTAGTAGGAAGCGGTGTGCGACACGACCAATTTGGTGTTACATCATTACATAGCAGAAGAAAACTCCAGAGATACGAGCCATTTGTACTTGCATCACAAGCAGACCAGGTTTGTATTTCTTTTACGTTAATTTTTAATTAAGTTTTGTTGCATTCCCGTGGTTAAATTTGTACATGGTGTAGGTATGCTACATTCCCTATCCGCGGGTGACAAACAAGCAAGACCCGTGGGTTACAGTCACATCGATAAACCCGAGAGGTAGAGTTCATGGGATGTCTGATCATGAACCCCTCCAACAAAGCTCCGTAGGTTTGGGTTCAATCGAGCATTCCCTTGAGGTCGACCTTGTCGTTGATTTCACCATACAGTCAGACGATCGAGTATTTGAGGATTCAGAAGAAGAGTTTGACGAATTTGGGGAACCTTCCGATTCAGGAGAATCAGATTACTCATCATCGGATTGACAGTAGTTTTAATTATAAAATTTGCACCGTAAAATATGTACATATATTTGAACTAGAATTGTAATGTGTAATATATCAGTTATGTCGAAGTTTTATTAAGTTAGACATTTGATTAAGTGTAACAAAATCGGAATTTTGCAACAAAAAAAATATTATAACTTCTATATAAATTCTATATAACCTATTTTATATACATCATACAAGTGTTTGAAAACTTTTGCCACAAAAAAAAAACATATACCCTATACCCTAAACAAGATTTTTAAATATCCGTCGGAAATCCGTCGGAAATTTCCGACGGATTTCCGACGGATTAAGCTGCCTCGGATAAAACCTGGGTTATATCCGAGGGATTGATTTTTCAGCCGATGCAACTGAATCCGTCGGAAATTTCCGACGGATTTCCGACGGATTCAGTTGCATCGGCTGAAAAATCAATCCCTCGGATATAACCCAGATTCAACTCAATCCGTCGGAAATCCGTCGGAAATTTCCGACGGATATTTAAAAATCTTGTTTAGGGTATAGGGTATAGGTTTTTTTTGTGGCAAAAGTTTACAAACACTTGTATGATGTATATAAAATAGGTTAACCTTGTATATACATCAAGAAAATGTGTTATATAGATTTTAAAAATTTTGATGGAAGTGTTTGTATAAGTTATAGTATAAGATATTGTTGATTTATGTGAAACAATATGTTTTGATGTTGTATAATTTTTAAACTAATGCAAACCCTGTAATATTGATGAACTTAATATATTTATTGAATGAAACATGTAAATAACATGTCCCTAAATCATATAAAGAAACCCTAAACCCCAAATATACCCTAAATTTCCGACGGATTTCCGACGGATATGAAAAAATAGACACGTGCTTGTTGACTGACCAATCGACAAACATGCAAGGAATATACCTTATCCGTCGGAAATCCGTCGGAAATTTCCGACGGATTTCCGACGGATATGAAAAATTAGACACGTGCTTGTTGACTGACTAATCGAGAATCCTTATCTTCTCCAATCCGTCGGAAATCCGTCGGAAATTTCCGACGGATTTCCGACGGACATTGATATTTTCGAGGAGACCGCGGGAATATCAACCGCGTAAATGAAATTATTTTTCAAAATCCGACGGATTTCCGACGGATTTCCGACGGCCATCGAATTATATCGACGAAACGTAAGTTTTTTTCCTTATTTCTCTCATCTTCCTCTCTCTCTTCCGTCGCTTCTTCTTCCTCTTCTCTCAAAATTTCCCTAAACGAAAATCTCTTCTTCTCCCTCTTTTCTTCTTCTTCTTCACAATTTCAGTTTTTATCTTCAATTCATCAACTCCTCATCTTCAATTCCTCAATTCTTCTCCAACAAAACCATGTAAGTTTAATTAATTCCTTTAATTTTGTTTTATATCATTTTAGTTTTAGGGAATATATTAGTTAGGTTGTTAGAATTTTGTTTATGTGAATTGTTAAGTGGTTATAATAGAATTTGTTATTTAGAATAATATTAGTGTTATGGTTTATGTGTTTAGATTGTTGATTTAGAATTGTTAGATCTAGATATTGTTTGAATTTTTAAAAATATTTGTATATATTAAAATCGTTTTTAAAATATTGTTTAAGTAATAAAAACGTTTAGAATATTGTTTAAGTAATAAAAATCGTTTTTAAAATATTTTTATATATTAAAAACGTTTTTAATATATTTGTTAAGTAATAAAAACGTTTTCATAATATTTGTATATATTAAAATTGTTTATAAAATTTTTTTTAGTAATAAAAACGTTTTTATAATATGTGTATATATTAAAATCATTTATAATATTTAAGTTGATGTTAAAATATTTTTTTAATTTGAAAAACGTTTTTATAATATGTGTATATAATAAAATCTTTTATAATATTTTATAACTAATAAAAACGTTTTTAAAATATTTCTATATATTTAAGTTGATGTTAAAATATTTTTTTAATAATAAAAACCTTTTTCAAATATTATTTTAGAAATAAAATTGTTTTAAATATTTTTTATAGTAATAAAACGTTTTCTAAATATTTTTATATATTAAAACTGATTTTAAAATATTTTAGCAAATTTTGAAATTTTTTGAAATATTTGAATTTTTAGTAAACTTTGAATTTTTCGGAAAATTTGAATTTCCAGAAAATTTGAATTTTTCTTAAATTTTTTTCCGGAAATTTCAAAAATGTTGGTAACTTTTGAATTTTTTGTTAATTTACTAACAATTTTACCGTTTTCCGCAGGGATCACGACGATGTTCTTCAGTTGGGAGGCGGCAACCAAGGACGCCGTTCTCGGAGTTCTCGGTGTACGCCTCCTCCGGGACCAACGAGCTCGGGAACTCACATCCCTGATTCCCAGCAATCCGCTGCTCGGAGCCACCTTGAGATCGAGGAGCTAGTCCGGCAGCCTAACCGGGGCCATTGCATTCGACTCGACCCGAAGTTTGAGGACGGCACTTGGTAAGAAAATTTGTGTACATTATTTCAATTTATTTAGATTTTTAAACTTAACATATTTATATATTTTCATAATGTTTTCAGGTTTAAGCTGTCGACTCAGATCACCAAGTCGATATTACGGATGCTCCACAACATGTTGGACAAACCGTACAAGAAGTATTCGGACATGCCTGCCGAGGAGAAAGACGTGTGGCACCGGACTTTCGCGGTACGTTCTTTATTGATATATTATTTATTTTGAATTTCATTTTGTCAATTTTTCTTTTTGATATGTAACAAATTTTTAAAAAAAATTGTAGCAAGAGTTCACGTGGGACTCTCATCATACGCGCGAAGTCATTGACAGATTCGACAAGTATGCCGCAAACTCGTACTCGAAGCACATGTACGAGTGGAAACAGAAGTGGAAGCAGAACAAAGACAAGCCGAAGGACCTTGACGACGACGTCTGGAAAGGCTTCTGTGAGTACTGGAGTAGGCCTGCGACAAAAAAGACCTCCGCGCAACAGTCGAAGAACCGAAATAGCCAACGAGGTGGGAAAGGGGTCTACATCCACAACGCGGGCGCAAAGACCATCGAACGGGAAGCGATGGAAATGGTAAGTTTAATTTAAAATTTTTATTGTTAATTCTGTTTTTTATATTTATTTAACTTAACAAATTTTCGCAGGCGAGAGCATCTGGTTCCGAACCCGATTATCTTCAACTCATCGAGAATAGACACACCAACAAGAAAACCGGTCAGATACAGGACTTGGGGATGCGGGATGTTGTCGAGAAGAGCAAGAAGACGAAGCTGGACCGTGAACTATCATCGCAGCTCACTATCGAAGGATCGTCGTCCTCGAACTCTTTGTCCCGGGAAGAGATAAACCAGATTGTACTTGAGGTAAGTTTTAATTTCATTTCGTTTTTTTTTTTTTCGTTATTTATTTATTATCGGTTTTAATTATTCGCAGCAAACCCGGCAAGTGAAAGGTCGATTCGCTGGGTTAGGCACCCTTCCGACCCAGGAATCTTCTTCCTCGTTTCCTCGTTATCCTTCGGAGTACCGGGTAGAAATCGAGAGGCTCACCCAAACGGTGAAAGACCGTGACCAGCAGGTTGAAGAGCTACGGACGGAGCAACAGACTACCACCAAGAAGCTCTCCTGCTTGGAGAAGATGATGGAAAAATGCTTCCCGCATATGTTTCGGGATAATAATCCCGACGACGGAGATTCTCCAACCGTCTAAATATTTGCTTTTAATGCTTTTTTTTGGAACAATTTATTTTAATGTGTAATGACTTTTTTTAATTTTGTTTAATGAATTTATATATTTATTATTTTAATTTTTAATTTATATTTCAAATTTCTATAATTTTAATATATAAATTTCCAAAAAATAAATAATTAAATAAAATTCAAAATACCAATTCCGTCGGAAAACCGTCGGAATAAGTTCCTGTAACATCCCGATTTCTTGTATATGCGGAGAGGCTTATAAGAATTGATTTGGCTACCTATGACACCAAAGTGCACTTAGCTTTTCCGATCACTTGCCCGAAAGAACTCCAGAGTTAAGCGTGCTTGAGCTGGAGTAGTTTAAGGATGGGTGACATTCCGGGAAGTTATTCGCGGTATCGTGTGAGTGAGGACAAAACACGGGGAAAGATCACGTGGTGATTGCAGGGTCAGTAAACAAGTATTACAAGCCTCACGGATTAACGTACCGGCCGTCGGACAAGGGTGGGGCCCACGGGCCCAGATAAGGCATGGGGCCCACGGGCCGAGAGAAGGCATGGGGCCCACGGGCCGAGAGAAGGCATGGGGCCCACAGGCATGGGTGGTCGGGGCGTTATAGTTACCGTCGTAAATCCTTCGGAACCTATTTCCGACGAAGAACCGACGGACTTCCGAGACAACTTCCGATCAAATTATCCGTCGTAACTCCGTCGAAAATAGTTACCGTCGGAAATCCGTCAGAAATATCTTCCGACGGATTTACGACGGACTTCCGACAAATTCATTCGATAATCATCCGTCGGAAATTCTGTCGGTAATATATCCGTCGGAAATCCGTCGGAAATTTCCGACGGATTTCCGACGGCATTTACGACTGAAAACCCGTCGGAGTATCCGTCGGAAATCCGTCGGAAATATATCCGTCGGAAATCCGTCGGAAATTTCCGACGGATTTCCGACGGCATTTACGACTGAATATCCGTCGGAAGTCCGTCGAATATCCGTCGGAACGGACGCGGTTGGAAATCCGTCGGAAATGTCTGACGGCTTTCCGACGGCAACAATCCGTCGGAAATTTCCGACGGATTCCGACGGATACCATATTTCCGACGAACTGTAACCGACAGCTTAAATCCGTCGGAAATCCGTCAGAAAAGGCCCTTTCCGACGGATTTCCGACGGCTTTGGCCGTCGGAAATACCCCTGTTTTCTTGTAGTGAAAAAAGGTAAAATATGGGAATATCAGCAAATAATGAAGGACGTTAAGTATTCGAATACGATGTTACTCTTTTGTTAGATTTATGCTTTGTTTTGAATATTTTGATCTTTGATCAAAAAAATCCTTGTATGTTAAAGATTTTTGTTTCTTGGTATAACAAAGACGTACGATGATCTATATATCCATTATAAAAATTCAATTTGATGATAAATAAAATATCAAGTGTTCTCGTGTTTAATATATATATGTTTAATATATATTGATCAGTGAGATATTGCTCAATAGGAGTTTTTGTATATAAAAATGAATTATGAATTTTCTTAGTTGATTCACACATTTCCATCACCAAACATTGGAAGTATTTGTCTCTATCTCGACAACATATAATACACTCCTTTGTACTACTACAAAATCAATTACTAAACAATATTGACTCTATATATACATACAAGTTTAATTCAATCACTTATTGGTTCAAATTTTGGAAGAGAATTGAATTGTTTTATTATTCTTGATGACCAAGTCTATCACATGTAATAATCGGTCTTTCTTTCTTATTCGAATTCGTACGCTGCCATGCAAGTGGGGCTTCAAGCTTTCGTAAATCTTATGTAATAACTATATATATAGACATATAGCTATATACACTTCACACTGATATGCATATTAAACAATCGATATGTCGTCCCGTTATAATCGAATTTAAAGTATTTGTAATTTTGCATGCCATATACTATTTAAATTATATAAGTTAATCACACTCCTAAACCTAAACTGCGGATCAGATGTGATCAAAGATTAAATAATATTAATAATAATCCACTACTTGCTATATAAGACATGAATCATGAGGAAACCTATAGCGTGTAATATCATACAATAAATCATATTTATGCGTATACATTTACTAGAAAGATAGAATGGCGGCAATTAACATATAATTGACTGCAAATAAACAGTGATAGCATAACGATTAGTTTTCAACATTAGGCTATAGCCTATATAGTATACATGCATTTCCAAGACTAATCTGTCTATTTTAGACAAAACTCAAAAGTAATTAATATATATATATACCCTTTATCAAAAAAAGTAATTAATATATATATATATATATATTTATTAAATGCAACTCATGCAATCATATTACAAAATATGTTATATGTATGTCCATTGTTGCCCAAAAAAATAAAATATGTATGTCCATTTTGTTCTTTCAACTTAAAACTTGTTCACGTTCGTTAATTTTTTTTTTTTATAATAAATCATCCATAATAGAATGTAAAAATGTTTTGAAGTTAGATGAGCACGGCCTAAAAAAAAAAAAAAAAAAATAATATGAGCACAGCCTAAAATCGAGAATAGAGGGTAAAAATAATCACAAAAAACAAAAACAAAAACAAAAAAAAAATCGGAGAAGAAGGAGGAGAGAAAGAGTCAAAGGGTGGCGGGCGGCTAAGCAAACATTTACGGGGTTTATGATAAAAAAAGTATAAACAAACTAAATGTTTAATTTCTTTGTTAAATTAGTAATGATATTGAATCTCTAGATTCTGATGTAGGAGCAAAGACAAAGGAGAAAAACATTAGTCTCCCTCTTCTCTGTCATTTCTAAATTCTAATAATATTTTATCACATAATTTATCATGACATTTTTCAATTCCATAAAGCCACTTTTTGATTGATATATCTATTTTTAATTCCCTACTTTTTTGACATCTTCAATCACATGAAGGACTATCTCCTCCAGCTATTATATACATCTCTCCTTTTTTATTTTCTACATTCACATATACTTTTCTCCATTACACACATTTCCATGTATGTATATATAAAAACCACACACACACGCACCATCACACACCATCATCCTCCACCTCTTCATCATCAACATTAAGAAAGAGAGAAAGAGTGAGAGAGAGACAATAAGAACAAGATCAAGAACAAGAATCAATAATCAAGAAGATGGGAAGAGCACCGTGTTGTGACAAGGCCAACGTGAAGAAAGGGCCTTGGTCTCCCGAGGAAGATGCCAAACTCAAAGATTACATCGAGAATAGTGGTACAGGAGGCAATTGGATCGCTTTGCCTCAGAAGATTGGTATATACTAAAATTTACTTTTGATATAAAATTCGCACTAAATTTCCAAATAGTTTGAGACGGTCTGTATAATCTTAAAATTACTTTTGATTTCAATATTAACAATAAGTTTTCATATAGTTTGAGACAGTATGTAAAATCTATAACACATATATATTTTGTTCCGTATATATATATGTACTGCGTATTGACATATAAATGTGTGTATATTCATGCTTTAGGTCTACGGAGATGTGGGAAGAGTTGCAGGCTAAGGTGGCTCAACTATTTGAGACCAAACATCAAACATGGTGGCTTCTCTGAGGAAGAAGACAACATCATTTGTAACCTCTATGTTACTATTGGTAGCAGGTACGATAATACTTCTATATCATATGGGTAAATATTATCAATAAACACACTTAATCTTGAATTATAGTTTCATTATGTTTATATGTTCAATGAATCTTTAAGGTGGTCTATAATTGCTGCACAATTGCCGGAAAGAACAGACAACGATATCAAGAACTACTGGAACACGAGACTGAAGAAGAAGCTTCTTAACAAACAAAGGAAAGAGTTCCAAGAAGCTCGGATGAAGCAAGAGATGGCGATGATGAAGACACAACAACAAGGCCAAGGCCAAAGTAATGGTAGTACGGATCTTTATCTTAACAACATGTTTGGATCATCACCATGGCCATTACTACCACAGCTTCCTCATCATCATCATCAAGTACCTCTTGTGATGATGGAACCCACAATCTGCAATTACTATCAAACGACACCTTCTTTCAATATAGAACAAAAGCCATTGACCACACTCAAGAACATGGTCAAGATTGAAGAAGAACCGGAGAGGACAAACCATGATCGTCAACATCAAGATTCTGCCACAAACCCTTTTGATTTCTCCTTCTCTCAGCTTTTGTTAGATCCTAATTATTACTTGGGATCAGGAGGTGGACAAGGAGAGTTTGCTATCATGAGTAGCAGCACAAACTCTCCATTACCAAACACAAGTGGTGATCACCATCAACAGCAGCAGCAAGAGATTCTTCAATGGATTGGGAGTAGTAATTTTCAGACCGAAGCAATCAACGATATGTTCTTAAACAACAACAACAACAACATTTCGAATCTTGAGACCAACGAGAACACAAAAATCTATGTAGACTCATTAGTAGTTGGAGCCGGAGCAGCTTTGGCCGGAGGAACGACCAGTACATCGGCGGATCAAAGCACAATAAGTTGGGAGGACATAACCTCTCTTGTTAATTCCGATGATGCAAGTTACTTCAATGGGCCAAATCATGTGTAACTTTTTTTTATAAAGTTTTATTTTTACTTTTATATTTATATATATATATATATAAAGAGGGTTTTTTTGTATAAACTTATGCCTTTATGGGGGGTGGTCGAAAATTTATATGGATTGAGATTAATATTCATGCAGAGATTTGTTTATTTTAGTTTCAGCTTAGCTTTATTCACGAACAATGTGTATGATCTTTTGAGTTTTTCTTTATCTTTTGAGGTGAAAGAACCTTTTAGCATCTTCCTTTTTTCCCTAATTAATTAGGTCTTTAGATATTTTATAATCTTTTCAAATTACAACACATCTGACACATAAAAAGAAGGAAACAGCTATGAATCTAAATTTGAGAGCCTAAAAGAGGATTGTCTTTTAAACGCACCAACATGGATCACCAATTACTCATTATAGATTCTATAAAAAGTTCATATATATATATATATATTTAAATGTACGTTAACATTATTAATTATCTTATACAAATTAACGGCATAGTTCTTCTATATATTAAACAGTAACTGTTAGGTGCCTATAGTAATGGAGAATCCAAGGATGATTTTCTGCCCTGTTTCTTATTCAACTCCACTATATATATATGCATGAATTATGATACATTTTTCATTTACTCATTTATAACAGTGAAAACATTTATGACAGTCAAATTTTGCCAAATCAAGTCATACAGTTTTTTGTTTTATATACTATAAGTTAAGTCACGAATGACTTCGGATACTTTCAGCACATTGAATATTGTTACTGAGATATTAGGAATTTTAATCTATTATTAATGAGCTACGAATCATACAAATTTACATAAATGAAAAAAAAAAAAAAAATCCGACATCGTATAGCTCGTTTCTTAAAATTCTACCACTATGCGTTTCTTTGGCGAATTACAACCACCTTACCTATTATATGGTCAGAAATTAAGTAACCTAAGTTATTCAATAATTTGTGTAATTTGTTTTTTGGTAATGCACATATATGTTTGTAAATGCGTACGTACGTATATAAGCGTATAGAGAGTTATATATATAGTTGAATAATCATAAAAATAATTGTTAATTAATTAAGAAGAATGCAGCAATATAGACACGTACATGGTCGGATCTATATGGCTTCGTCTGATCAGAGATACTCCGACAAACACTCGAATACACATAAGTGTGTGTATGCACAACTATATATATATGTATATATATATGTATATATATGTATGTATATATATGTATGTATATATATGTATATATATGTGTGTTAGTTGCCATATATTTCTCTTACATACTTAGTATTTTAAATTTTTAACTGTCTAATAATTAGTATAAAGATATCTTAATTTTCCCCCGGTCTAATAGGACTAATTAATGCTACTTGGATCTCTCCGGTTTGCTATGCAAAATGTAGCTGGAACCCATTGATAACACTTAACAATATATATATATATTTTAAAAATTATGAAATGTTCCTCTTTTATAAACTGTTAAGCAATGATAATAAATAAATATGTACCTAACAAATGAAGAAGAGTTGTCTACTTCTCTTACCAATTCAACGAAAGTGTACGTACAGCTTCGAAACTCTCTCTATTCAGTTTGGTTTTGAAGATCACAGAATCAAATGATGTCACTCAAAATTCTCTTTCGCTGTTAGAGTTTGGCAGATATATATCTTTGCCCATTCAAACCTCCAAATGAAAATGATCATTTTCATTTCTACCCATTTTTATCTTAGAGTGAAAAAGTCCTTCAACGAAAAAATATCAGGAGAAGAAGTCATGTACCATTAATGTTTTCATTTACAAAATTTAAAGGCAACAAATATCTTAACTATCATTTATCTGGCCAAATGTCGTTATTGTTATTTGATAAAATTTTCTATTATAACTTTGTCATTAAGCAATTTTATTAAAATACCCTATATTTACATGTTTTTTAACTATAGCAGGGCACATATTACAACCATACAATAAATAATTTTTAATGATTAGAAAAAATTGGACACAAAATATCAGCTACGATAATTTACTTTTACCAAATATTCAAAACTAACATACCATCAAACGTTGGATATCTTGTTTATCAGAAGTTGAAACTCATCTCATGTATAGTTAATTCTGTACTTAATGAGTTATATATAGGATTTGCGCGTATACATCATTAAACTAACAATTAGTAGAATACTTAATTGATCATAATTTATGTTTAGGGACGAAACATTCGTATTCTACATTGACTTTGAAAAGGCTGCATGCATATATAAATAGATAGGTTAATCAGCCCACTCAAAGAAAGACCATAATTATATATATAAACCTACAAGATGTAAACTTCAATAGTTCACATGTGATCTCTTCCTTAGTCTTTTCGCCGGGATAATCATGGTTACTCTATTTTTGGAGATGGCGATTACAACAACTTCTCTTTCTTTGAGAGGTGGTTTCCTCTCGAACTTATTATCGGAAAACTTTATGAACGTTTTTACTAATTTATCTTTTTGTAACTGTACGGGACCAGAAGAGGTAAACCGGATCGCTTCGGCGATTCCCGGAGGTAGAACTTCAGTTTCAACATCACATGTTAATGAGACTATTTCCAAACATTCAAGCTTTACCGTGAAGATTCTATTGACTCATTTGAGCCTAATTTTAAATTTGCTATCTTTTTATCAAGTTCTATATGTTTTAAAATTTAATGTTTTCATTTGTATTACTGTAGCGAAAGATGATTAATTCTCTCTAGTAGTATTTTGGAAGCCTAAATAATGAAAAGAATGTGTTGCACAAAAAAAACGACACTAACGTGGTGTTCACATTTTATGTTATTTGTCGTAACAAATTTAAATCAAAATGATTACTAGCAAGTTTAAATTCAGATTAAAACACAGGATGATACTAGTACAAATCACTGTACTAAAAATATATTTTATTTATAAAACAAGGTTATAAAAGTTAGAGATTTTATGTATGCACTAATTGTACAAAACAAAAACGGTAATGATATGACGACCCGTTAACCAAACAATATCTTATATTCCAAATACATTTAAAACCTTTATCTATTTTTTGTGTGTAGAAAATTACATTTTTTCTGTCTTTTCAATCCGTGCTTGATTGATTGTTTTTGCTTATATCTTTTTTGTACATACATACGCTTAAAAACAAGAGAATAAAAGTGTGTTTTGAAAGAATAATTGAAAAACTAGTAGTCTCTGAAAGACAAGTCATTTTGTATGTTCCAAACATTCTCTACAAACAGAAAAACGACAAATTTTATGGAATTATCCTCCTCTAATTAATATACAAATTAAATCCAAAATTATGATAAAATATTGATTAAATAATCGTAATGTAGGGAGGAAAATTAGGAGATTCTAGAGATAGCGAGGAAGATTATGTATGTAAGCACTGGCATCAGTGGATGGCAAGACGTGGCATGGCCATGGACGTGTATGCTATACTTAGCTTAGCCGTATAACTTTTTTATGTTTAATATTCAAGCATTTCTCATCTGCCTACCAAAATACCCTATCATATATATATATATATATATATATATATATATATATATATATATATATAAAAATATTTGACGAAAAGCGTTACTCATATTCCACACTGGCCAATTATTTAGAAAATACATGCACAAATACCCATTAAAAAAAAACGAACCGTTCATAATTCAAATAATTCGGTTTTCTTTTCTATATGTATATACGAACAATACGTAGTAAAAAGACTGAACGTAAAAAGGTTAAATTTTGTCTCTTAATTCTTAGTTTGTACCATTTTGGGAAGAGCCGAGGATAGATATTCTCAAAGAAAATAGATTAAAAACTGTTTTCGGACTCACGAAATTAGAATCATGCATGCATGGAGATTAAATTCTGCCTCCAGGCCTACAGAAACTAAAACTTATTTGTGAAAAAAAAAAACATATGATAAAGCTGAATCAAATCGAAAAAAAAATTAAAAATACTTATCTAAACCAGATTCAGTTTTTATCTTGTATATATGAAAAAGATCAAAAAATTGAACCAAAATATAATTTTTAACATCATTCAATATAAAGATGTATTATTTACTCATATCCTTCATGGGTCAAGATAAAGCAATATATGAAAAGAAGGAAAAAGGAATAATTATAGATGAGAAGAAATCAAGGAACAAAACGATATATGAAGGAGAGATTAGTGATATATGAATATACGGACTCACTTATGATTAATAATTTGATTAATGGTACATTCTGTCAAACCTCTAGACGATAAGTAAAACAACACCATATAAAACCTTGATTAGCCTCACGACAATTCGCCCCGCGACGACCTTGTTGTATATTTTTATGATTTTCTTTTCTTTCTTTAACCATTAAAATCGGACCATTGTCAAAAAGGAACCAACGTACTTAATAATTTATAATTTTATATAATGCAGCTGATGCTGACACTCACTAACACGTTACTATTATTCACCATGATTTGTTTTTGCATTTTTAATAATAATAACAATCATCTTTTCAACTTTGTGTTTCTGTCCGTTTAAAAGTTAGGAAATTTGTTTTTATTTACATAAAATAATGAAATGTTTTATTGTGGAAATGGGAGTAATGTCGCGTCCGTCTAATTGTTTTGTACGTGGTTTTAACTTTTTATCAATTATAATTTATAATATAGTTTCCAATTACGTAGAGAAGGATATATACGGGAAAACTCCCGCTTCTTTTAATAAAATAATAGTATTATAAAAAAAATCATCAATTATTTTCGCAAATGGCTTTCTGATTTATTAAAAATATCCAAATCAAAACACATCCACACAACCTTTTTGACTTCCAGCTCTTGCTTTCGCTTCAAAAAGACTTGTATGGCCCACTAAAGCCAATTTATACGGAAAATATATGGCATCAATAATATATGTCTCATAAGGCCCATAAAAGCCCATTTATGAGTTGACAAAAAAGCCCATCTGTGATGGCTTAATAAAGAAAATACTCTCGAGTGGTGAGGTTTTGTTTGACTTAATAATATGTGCACGATTAAGAAGATTCATCGCACATTTGTTACTTACGAAACAAGTATCAAATCGCACAAAGATTTGCTTCTTTGGCTTAGATGCACCGTCATGAATTATAATAAAAAGTCGATATATTAATGCTCATGGAGTCTATCAATGTTCATCCTCTTCTTCCCATCTTTCCGAACACTGTTACTCCCAAATTAATCTGTCTTTATAATATATTTTGTTTTTATTTGAATTTTAGTTTATTCCAAATACAATTGATTTAGTCGGCTCTTCCTGCCTTGCAACCTAAGTAATTTAATGAATGACACGAAGCACAACATTAATTTAAGTTATATTGTAATTATATCTATAGTAAAATCGGAAATATGCTCGTCTATAAAACAACGTCAAGTGACTTCCCGATTCATAAGCTATATGCATCAGGTACGAGAAAAACTAACGTGACCCACATGCCATATTAGAGCTTATACTATATGAAATTTTAATTCCGATTAATTCACTATGTTTATGTATGCATCAAGTATGTATATGTGTCATGTAAGTAGCAATGCCATGCGTAGATGGCCCCTTATGCATATATGAAGAACATCAGACGGGTCCACGCGTGTAATTTATGTAATTTGTAATCCAAATGATTAATTTGTCCTATTAGTCGAAGTCAAAGATGGAGAGAATCTAAATCGATACAATTTATTCTTGTTATGCATATGAATTTGATCACTATATGTGTGTGTGTGTGTATATAAGAGATGTTATATACGAAAACAAAAGAAAATATGTCATATGTTTTTGTATCATGGCATGTGCAGTTATATGGCCTTACTCGTGAAGCCCACGTGACTGAGAGCTTGGTTCAAACTTGACATGTTACATAATCTATATCAACTTAACAATACGTTGATATAGAAAATGATTTATATGTTAACTTCTTCCTTTTTTTTTTGGTCGAAACCTAAATTTGATTCAAAGCCCTTGATGGGTAACAAACTCAACATAAGTGATTGGGAACAAGGACGAGAAGGTGCTAACGCATTTCATAATCCAGCCAATCCAGATGTCATGGAAGTCCAATTTCTTCAAAACCGTACAGAGAAACCCCATTCAATTTTTTTTTTAGGTCAACAAAAACCCATTTAATTATGTTTTAAGTTTTGCTCATATTTGTCTACGCGCGACGTTTCTTGACTACGATTTCTTTTTGGTGAAATCTAATTTTCAAATTATTTTAAGTTTTTCAACTGAGTCGGACTAGTGGTTATTAGAAATTACGGATTTTCAATTCAAAATCAATTGATAATTACTAGATTGATCCATAAATTTTATATATTTGTTAAAAAATGTCCAAACTTCCAATGTAGAAAACATTCTAATAGGCCTCTTTGAGATGAGGGCATGACAATGTACAATCATCTCGGAAATACTACAACAAGACATGTCATTTATACATGCCACTTAAAATATGAGAAACCATTTTTTTGAGAAATCGTTTGTTGGGCTAACCTGACTTTGATACCATACTACAAAAAAAAATGAGAAATATATTTTCTTCATAACAGATTCTCTCTCATTTCTTATTTCGTAATAGTGGTGATATTGTATCCCATTCGGGAAGTGATCCCTTGCCTCTTAATTCGATCTTCGGTTGGGACGGAATTAATTATATTGTTTTTTCATAAAATTATATTTAAAGAAAATTACTTCAGAATGTACTTTCTGACTTCTCTATTACAGGATAAGGCACTTTTAACTCTTAAGGCAATTTTGCACTTTTGTTGCTGGATTTTACCTTCTTATCTTTCTGTAACTTTCACAATTTCACTCATACGCTTCTCTCTCTCTCTTTTACTCTCTTGCTTTAAACCATTTTTTTTTACCCATCTCTCTCACATCTCTCTCTTTTACTCCATCTGATTTATTTTCTATTTTTTTATATTGTGAAAGACATAAAACAATTTATTTGGTAACAATGAATGATAATTTTGTTTTCTCTACATTTTAAGATCTATTTTGCTATAGTTTTGATTCGAAAAAAAAACAAGAAATCTAAACATATGAAATCGAGATCGACGTGGACATGAAACCGTTGACAATTGTGTGTAGACAGATAAGAATCTCGTATTGTTAGTGTGGATGGTCATGTGTGGATAATACTTTACTGATGGTCATGTGTGGATGATCATGTGTAGATATAGTTCTTGATATTTACAAGTAGATTTCTTGTTTCACATCAAAACTATAGCAAAATGGATCTTAAAATGTTGGTAAAATATAATTATCATATATTGTTTCCAAAAAATTGTTTTATGTCTTTCACATTATAAAAAAAAATAGAAAACAAATCAAGTAGGATAATATTAATTTTACTCTAATTTTTGATTTTCTAGTGTAGATGGTCATGTGTGGATGGTCATGTGTAGATATAGTTCTTGATATTTACAAGTAGATTTCTTGTTTCACATCAAAACTATAGCAAAATATATCTTAAAATGTTGGAAAAATAGAATTATCATATATTGTTTCCAAAAAATTGTTTTATGTCTTTCACATTATAAAAAAAAAATAGAAAACAAATCAAGTGGGGTAATAATTATTGTACTCTAATTTTTGATTTTCTAGTGTGGATGGTCATGTGTGGATAATACCTTACTGATGGTCATGTGTGGATGGTCATGTGTGGATGGTCATGTGTAGATGTTGTTCTTGATATTTACAAGTAGATTTCTTGTTTCACATCAAAACTATAGCAAAATGGATCATAAAATGTTAGAAAAATAGAATTATCATATATTGTTTCCAGAAAATTGTTTTATGTCTTTCACATTATATAAAAAAATAAAAAACAAATCAAGTTGGGTAATATTTATTTTACTCTAATTTTGATTTTCTAGCGTAGATGGTCATGTGTGGATAATACTTTACTGATGGTCATGTGTGGATGGTCACGTATGGATGTCATGTGTAGATGTAGTTCTTGATATTTACAAGTAAATTTCTTGTTTCACATCAAAACTATAGCAAAATGGATCTTAAAATGTTGGAAAAATAGAATTATCATATATTGTTTTATCATATATTGTTTCAAGAAAATTATTTTATATCTTTCACATTATAAAAAAAATAGAAAACAAATCAAGTGGGGTAAAAGAGAGAGATGTGAGAGAGATGCTTTATTGGTTTAAGGTGAGATCTAAAAGAGAGAGATGTGAGAGAAAAAGAGAAATATGCGTAAGAGAAAAAGATAGATGAAGAAAAAAGAAGGACAAAATTGGGTTTTCATACCCATGAACAGTGAAAAAGTGCTTTAAGAGTTGAAAGTGCCTTTTTATAACAAAAAGTAGTAAAAGTGTCTTTTAGTGTAATTCACCCTTATATTTATCGGCTAGTCCATAGGGAGATTATAACTTAAGTCCAAATTTTCTGGGGATTTCGGCCTGCCAAAAAAAGAAATTTACTTATTCATGACATTTCAAATTTTTTTTTTTTTACTTACTGAGTAATGTTACTTGGAATTCCATATGTGTAGACTAATTTTGGAATTAACATGTTAGCAGATTAGTGGATTCATTGGAGATGATATTCTTTCTTTATAATATATACGATCGTATCGTGGTTGAGAATAAACACAGATAAAATTCTAAAAAGCTTGAATCTTGTTTTACATAACCTTAACATGCACAAGTTTAAATAAATCACAATTTTAAAATCATAGCGACATACCATTAAACAAATTCTATATGATTAGTATGTAACTACTTAAGTTGACGTACCAATTTATTTCTTATAATATCATATTATCATTCCATTTTGCTTAATATATTTGCGAGTGGTACTACGACCATGATACATGGCGAAAATCTTCTGGTACAACGACTACACAAATCTCAGTTTGATTGTATACTTATGGTCGGTCATATGCGATTAAGACTTTTAAGTACAATACTGATCAATCAGTATCACTCATCATGGATTCTCAAATCCAACCAAATTCTCAATCCCTTATTTCTCAAAGTACATACATATCTCTACTAGTACATTTTTTAATCGAAATATTAATTAATTCAGACAGATTTTTGGGGACTCAACCACCACATTAATGCTCTTCACATGTAAATATCGTTTGCCGTTACGGCCGGTATAACCGAGTATCATGCTCAAATTAAATAAATTTCTGTTAGTAAAGTTGTATTTATATAGTTCGTAGTCTTCGATTTTTATTTTATTTTTTTAGATATTATTTATTCTACTTATAATAGGCTTAGCATCATAACCTTTGACCGGTATCTTATATAATGATTAGGCTATGATATGACACTTTATCCCCCCGCGAATAATTACATGAAAGGCTATAAAATGGTTATAACGCCTTTTTTTTTTTTTTTTTTTTTGAATTTGAATGTTAATATCATTAGAATGATAGCGGTTTGCAGTTATAGACAAAAAGAGCTGAGCCAGCCAGACGACACCCCTTGCTCAAAAAAAGATAAAAAAACAAGAAGAGCCCACAAAACAATCAAACAAGAGATGAAAGGAAGAGCAGGAGTCAAGAGTTTGTTAACCACTTCTGCATAAGTCCTTTGAATGCCTTTTGTTCCCCTTTGGATAGAATGATATCACGGATAGATCGATCCAACTGCCTAAATAGCACCTCGGGGGGAGTAGAGATGCCGCTATGAAGCCTTTTATTTCTCTCTCGCCATATGCTGTAGATCAGAGCCTGAACCACCAGCCGTTTGAGCACAATCGGATGCCGACGAGAGGTAGGAGAAGAAGATATCCAGGTGGATAGAGCAGTCCATGTGTGGAATCTGAAAGTATGATTTTGCAGTCTTTGAATTGTTAAATCCCATAGCAGGCCGCTAATTTCGCATCTCAGGAAAAGATGGTCTCTTGATTCTTCGTAGCAATTGCATAAGCAGCAATGCAGAGGAATATTTAGCCCCCAACTTCGCAGCCTGGATCTTGTAGGGAATCTATCAAGATAGGCTATCCACATCATGAAAGCATGGGAGGGAATTGCACCTTTAAACCATACATTTGAAGCCCAAGGTTGGATTGGATTATGCTCTCTGATGGACTCCCAGGTTACTGATGTAGAGAAGTCTGAGGCAGCTCTGTTTTCGATATGCCATCGGTAACGGTCCTCCTCCATATCGGGATTTGGAGGTGGTATTGAAGTAAGGTGACTTTGGATTACCTCCTCCATAACGCCTTTTCTCTTCAAATGATTGGTGTCTTTTAATTTCCAAGGTTTTCAATTATTGATTTCGGTAGCTATGATTGAAATTGTATTGTATGTATAAAACTCTAATCATTGTAATCATTGGAATTCTGTTAGTCATGATATTTGTTAGCATCTTTTTAAGAGTCGATCATTGTATAGGTTTTAGACGGTTGTGAAACGATCCAAATATATGTTTTAAATGGAGTGAAAATCGATTGTTCGTTTTTTGTTCGTTTTAGCAAAAAAACAAAAAAAATCGATTGTTCATCTTATCATTTTGCTATATTAAAATTTCTACCTTTTAATTAATGTTGTTCTTAAGGGATTCAACAAAACAAAAAGTTAATAAATTTTTTTCCTTAACACTTATGGCTGATGGGTATTAGACAGTTGGTGTATAACTACAAAACCAACTTACGGCTTTTGTTAATCGTATACACATCTGTTGGCAGATTTTTTTTAAAAAAAATCCAGATAAAATTTAAGCTAGATTTCTAACGTATAGAAAATCAAAAAATAAATTTTCATTTAAAACATTTACTATATCAAAACTGGGGAAAATCAATAGACATTTGATGATAGATAAATTTGAACTATAATCTCGATCCACATAGAAAATCTTCAAGACTCAATGAACTACCACCTTTTGATTAATATAAACGTTTTTGGTTTCTGGTTTCCATTATCTCTATAATTGGATTCAACATTTTATTCGGAATTCGAAAAATTATCTTCAAGATATCTCATGGATTATTCCTAAATGAACTAGTTTTCTTTTTTCAAGTCCTAAACAAACTAGTTTTTTTGTAACTAAGAAGTTCGAGAATTCAGGGTTATAATATATATTCGGAACATAGATTAGATTCATTAGAATAGGTTAAAATATTATCTTCGTTGTCATTGGTATTCGAACGTGTAATAATCTGAAAAGAAAAGAAAAAAGATGACCAGATAATACATCAGTTAATGAAGCTAGTTTGTTTTCGAACTCAAAGTTAGTTGGGTGATCATTTTAGTTCAAGAAATTAAGAAGTGACGTGGGACAATCTTATGCAGTGCAACGTACCTAGTCAAATACTACTAGTCCAAGACTTTTACTGCGGTAGAAAGGCTCCCTTGATTCACATAACAGACATTACCCTTTTTTTTTGGACATTACCTTTGACTTTCCTCTTTTGCTTTCTCAGTTGACCAATTCCCGCCATTGCTTAATTAGTTCATTGACATTCATTAATTAAGCCACCTTAACTAACGTCCTTAACGAACGTTGCGATCATTATAGTCAAAGGAGAATGTATCACATCCAATTCAAAAATTATCCCAAATGAAAGCTACAAGTAAAAGAAACACATATCGTCAAATAAAAAAACACACATCAAATAATATATATATTAAAAACACATATATATATATATATATGAAATAAAATATATAAATATATATTAAAAATAGTGAATTACATCTTATGGGTACAATACATGCAAACTTTCATTAAAATTACAACGGGATATATATATTTTATGTATATAGCCACTGCAAATCCACATTCGGACTGAGTGCATTTTTAGCACATATAACAACACTTATAGTAACAGTTTTACATCCGAAAAATTGCATAAAAACTCACCCAAACATTTATGAATATTACACTTATAATGATATTACATATATATATATCTTGGAAAATGAAAAATACTTTTCCAAAATATAAAAAAAAATGAAGGAAATAAAGAAGAAAAAACCTTTGAAGTGTTTTTTGTTCGTCGTCTCAAACTTAGGGAGATGAATAATTTCATCGCTCATCAGGTACACGGTCGGACCATGAAACCCGGAAAACCCAGTTAGAAACTGTCTTCTTCCTCAAACTCTTGAGCCTTTCATGGCTGCTTCTTGATATCATTCGTCCACAGTCTGTGGACTCTACGAAAGTTTTGAGCCTCTTCAAGGCCAAATCGAGTGTATCTTCGCTCATATTAGCAAAACAGACCCTAAACCAACCCGGTTCGGTGCAGTGACACGAGGAACCAGGCGAGATGTTTAGTTTCACGTTGTAAACAATCTTTTTCCAGAGGTCAAGCTCTGCTTCGAATGTGTTTGTGTCCAAGAGGTGTCTCATGTCGACCCAACAGAATAACCCCGCGTTGCTTCGCAGGCAAGTAATCCCCGCGGACTCAAGTCCAGACACTAGGCGTTTCTGTCTGGACTTGAGGCGTTTCTGGTTCTCTTCGAGGTATTGGCTTGTGAACTTTTTGTCTGAGAGCAATGCAGAAAGAAGGTATTGTGTTTGAGAAGAAACAAGGCCGAAGCTCGACATTTTAGTAGCTGCGGAAACGATCATTTCGTCGTTGGAGTAGATCGCTCCCACGCGGAAACCAGGAAGTCCCAGATCTTTGGAAAGGCTATAAACGACGTGGACTCGTTTCGAAACGTCGGTGTTTTCGAGTTTCTTGTCTTTCAAGACATCCATTACGCTTATGAACTGTTCAAACCCGAACATAGTGCCAGAGTAGATCTCGTCGCTAATGAGATGAATGTTCTTGGAAGTGATGAAGTCAACGAGAAGGTTAAGTTCTCGTCTGGTCAACGCAGTGCCAAGTGGGTTAGATGGATTCGTGACAAGAACTCCTTTGACTTTGAGATCAAGTTTCTGGGCTTGTTGGTAAGCTTGTTGCAGAGCTGATTCCGTGATTTGGAAGCCATTAGAGCTTGAGCAGTGAATTGGCACAATCTCAGCTCCTGTTCTCCATTTAAGATCTCTATCAAATCTGTAATCGTTAAAAAGCCAAGACGTAAGCAAAGAGTTTTGATGAGTTTACTTGGAATCCAAGTAAAGTGGAGCTAGGGTTAGAATTGTAATTTACCCAGGATAGTAAGGAGTAGGCAAAAGAAAAGCATCGCCTGGCTCTGCGAGACAAAACATGAGAGTTTCGTTTGCAGAGGTAGAACCAGCGGCTAAAACAATCTTTTTCGGATCGAACGTGACTCTGTTTCCTCTTATCTCTTCCATAAATTCAGCCATAGCCTATACAAAAAAAACAGAAAATGTTCATGAGAATGAGAAAATGATTCATTACTTGTGATACAAGTAATTAGGTAAATATTATTTTTATCGAATTTGAAGAAAACAAACGAAGCTTACTTTTTTGAATTCAGGCATGCCGTGATAGTCTTGAAAGAGAGCAAGCTCCCTGAAAATGGATTGACCGTTCCTCTTGAGACTAGCTGCGTCTGGGTTCTTAGCTAACCATGACTCGATTAGATCGAAACACAGCTGATTTTCGGCAAGACCCATCTGGATCATTCCATTAGGGTTTTTGATCTCGTCGTAAGGATTCTTCTCGTACTCTTCCCATCCCAAGAAATAGGATGAGTCTTGTCCATGACCATTGCTTGTCACTTTTGTCGAAAGTTGTTTCATATTTCTGAGTTTAAGTGAGGAGATTTTGGTCGAAGAGAAGATTGATGTGGGAAGAGAGAAAAAGAGAGAGAGAGAGAGAGAGAAAGAAAAATCTTGAATTAGGGTTTAAGTTGGTGAAGAGTGAGATATGGTTGGAGAAACAATGGGTATGTTGATAGATATATATAGATAATAATCTTACGACATTTTATCTGTGACAACAACAGAATCAGAAACTAGATAGACTTTTTTGACCGCCCAGACATTAACATAGTTGTAGTAAAAATATTCGTTAAGACATGTGAGACAACTTCTTTTATTGTATTTTATTACGTCGTCTCTAATAATCCATTCACCTATTATTTGATGGGAAAAAACAATATTTAATATATTGCAGAAGTTATTTATATTATTTGAAAATAAGAATGATCCATCATTGAACTTCTATTTATTATAACTGCATTCACATATACAACAATAAATCTTATAAGTATTGGATGTTTTAAAAAACTTCCGATTCCCTTTTCAAAATTGAACATTTTTGAGCTTATTTCCCTAATTTATTTGTTTGTTTTCTAAAAATAATCGGGATGAGAAAGGAAAAAGATAATTATGACGGATTTAAATAATGATATTTAGTATATAGTTAAATGATAAGCCTTTACGCGTTTCCGTCACCGCCGGACCGTCCTTATTATGACCATCCTTTAGGGACCAAACATAGCAATTAAAAAAGCAAACTCTAAATGGTTTAATTGTGAAGCGTAAAAATTTAAATATGACTGTTATTTTAATAATCCACTCATGAAGTCAGCAAAAAAAAAAGAAGCTTAGTCTGTGGAGTGAACAATAAATTCGTTAACTGATATGTTTTTAGCCAATATTAATGCCCCGTAAAGTCATTATTACTATTATATAGATGGTAAAACTATTAGCAATAATTTATAGATTTATAACGTGAGCATTTTATTGACCAAAGGTTGTGAGCATTTAATGAAATTTTTCTTATCAGAATCTATAATTACATGTCAACACCTAGACTTATATGATATTTTACTAAAATAAAAGGGTAAACGTAAAATTGAAAAACAAGGAAATGACATACAAGAAAAAGTTAAGAGAGACAAGTGGCGATAAAATGTAATGCCATACCGACATCAAATCGCTTTAAGAAATTGGATTGGCCCATTGAATTGATACGTATGTATACATTTATACATCTAAAATACATTTATTTATACGGGAAATGGTAAGTCAAATAGGACCAATTATGCTCCCTAAACTCTAGTAGTCCCAAATGTGTTGGTCCGCCATTAATTTTTTTTATTTTTCCCCCCCCCCACTCATTGACGTAAACTTATTTATTTGGTGGGATCATTTTCATGCAAATTCTTTCACAGACCATGATGGTTTCAGTTCGGTAATTTGACTGATTTATCGGACATGTAAATTATGCCGTTATTATTAATGTACATCGATCTCCGATACCAATAGAAATATAGAACAAAGGATAACGTTTTAGCATCAATATGTTGATCAATCAAATTCTCAGTTTGAGTAAGATCATTGACTTTTATGTATATGTGATATTCTTATTTCGATAATCGACGAATCTGATCTTAGATTTCTAATCATGATAGAAAAAAGTATGAAAAGAAGAAGAATATATTTTAGAATAAATTTCTTCTAGTGGTTAAAAGGAGGAATTTATATATGTATTTATATATGGTTTTTGTTGATATTATTTTCATCCTGAATATATAAATTTATAAAATTAAAAAATAAACGGAAATTGTTTTTGAATCATATATTTCTGAATCATTTATTTGAAATAAGCACCAGTAGGATGCGCAAATATTTCTTGAAACATGGGATTTAAAATGAGTGATCTATTAATTCGGACCTAGATGAGTGATTAATATAATATAATAACTTAATAAATCAATCCAATTGAGTTATATTAACCAACAAAATCAGGTGGACGATATAAAAGCCAATGCTGGTAGCCGTTGGTTATAACTTATAACTTATGCCCCCAGATTTTTAGGCGACGTTGTTCGATTTAAGTTTGACTCCAACTATTAACTAACTTAACTGGAATATTCTTTGGTAGGTAATCCGTAATAATATAATATTATTGTTTCTCTAAAATAATAAAATTTGACGCCAGGAAATCGTTATTCTTTCAGAATTTATAATTTAATATAGTACTGGTTTACACTACTTTTGATTTTTTTTTTCAAATAATTAATGAGACGATACGATTTTGTCAGATTATTTTTTTCAAGATTATAGAAAGCTCAAATTGATTTGATTGGTGCGACCAAAATGGGTCCTCAAATAACAACTCTTAATAATGATAAAATGCAATACGACTCATTGAAATTGCATGTGAAATAATATTGATGATGATGAAGCCATATATTTCGGTATTTATCATCTTATTCTTGATTGCGTTTTCTGAAACAACCAAAAGATATCATATCAACTCATAAATGCAATCATATAATTAATATCATATAACATTTTTAGATTCTATTTTTTTTAAATTCATATTCCCTATTTTATGATTAATAAAAAAGCGAGGAAAATATAAGGGACCCAAATAAATAATAAAAGCGCTTGTGAAAATTATATAGTAATTGATAGTTTGATACCATTTTGCACTTCTTGACCATAATACAATATTTGTCTCAACAACTGTTTTTTTAATTAAATTCAGACTTTGATCAAAACAAGTACTGTAAATTATTTGTGAACAAATCTTACCCTAATATTTTGATAAATAACCGCGATAATATTTTTTTTTGATTCCTAACGGATTCGGGAGTAATTATATGTCTTTAACGGGTCCTGAGAGGTGTGGGGCTGCCCAATTACATTCCACGTGGTCAAGAAATTGTGTTGGTAATTTTGTTTCCGCGGAAAGTCGATCAATGACCTAAACTAGGAAGGCGACTCTTCCAACGAGAGGAAACCGCGATAATATTTCACAAGAAAAAAGTATTATCTAAAAAATTAATAGAGATTGACTGGGTTTGAACTGTATGTTTATGAAAATTTGTCTATACTTATTTTTAGCTGGTTAAAGATATGATAGAAAATTTATGTATATATTGTAATTAATGTTTTTTAAAAAAAAATCAGAGAGGAGGAGGTAGAGACGTGAGGGGGGGCACATGGAGATGCAGTAGAAATAGGGTTTAAGAATGCATGTGAAAAGTATAGGTTATAAGACCCTACCCACCTCAAGTCCCTACATCAAACAACAACATTTTGTGACAACCATCGTGATCTTTCTTTTTGCCATTTTTGTTTTTCTTAATTTCCACTATTCATGTTCCAAAAATTGAAAACGTGGGTCCCATTTAACCTGTTTGGTGGTCGAATCTTCATTCCAGCTGATCTCTCTCGTCTAATGTCAAATAAGGTTGTATTTTGAATGTATGAGTACCCATAAAAATATTGGAGTGATGAGTAGTAACATGTGTGGTTCTCTAAACGCAAGATTTATGAGTAGAGTTATAACCAATTCTTGGGGTTCCAGTCGAGGAATCATGGTTTGAATCTTCTTATTATGATTTCAATCATGTTTTGAGTTTTTAAACTGCAATTTTAATCATGGTTAGTTACTATAAATGTCTTATATATAAAAAAGAAATATTTGACTTTTCCATATATTTCAAAAATCAGTGTAGATTTTGGTTTAAAATTTTGTTAAATATAAAAAATCAATGATAATCATTAAGATAAAAAACAGAGTCGTAGTTCAAGCAAAACAGAATCATTGACGACCAAAACAAAGTCTAAGCTCGAAAAAATATCACTCCTAAAACAAAGGATAGCTAGATGTTGGTCGTCACTTCTCGTCTGATCTGATCATGAAGCCATGATGATTCTCCGAGAGCCAAATAAAACTGAAACCGACCATCTCTTGTGACACTGTTTGCGATTTCTCGAGTAAATTTGTTGGCATATGGGCTTTCCCCATCAAGTTCACAACTCTGAAACCATTGTCGCAACATGTTGATATACTCCGTGAACGAGCGGAATCGAGGCCAAAGGAATGACAACCAATGAGTTTAAGAAATGTATAATGTTGTACGGTGAAATCGCTAAAATTTAAATGATTGAAACGATGTTTTTATAATTTTGAGAATTCAATCTATTAATAGTGGTTCAATGAAAGATTTTGAGGGGTGAAGATTTTTTTATATATATTAGTCTATATCAGAAATCAAATTGTTCCATCTACGAATTTTACTGTCCCCTCTTTTTTTCCATGTTCGAAGTCTAATTGGCAAACAAAATTGATTTTCTATATGTTTAAAGGATTATTAGTATGTGCTTTGGTAACTGGTATGAAGAATTTTTTAAAAATTTAAAAAGGTTTAAAATCATGAGAGAGAGTTTGGTCTACTCTCTATGTTTTTTTTATAAAGAATTTTCTCTAAAAATACAGGAATTAAGAAAATCTCTTTTTTTTTTGCTCGAAACATTAAACAATACCATAACAGCATTTAGTTATCCAATTAGGAAGATGAGTATATTAATGTTTCATGATAGTACCGAGACTACTAATGAATATAATTAATTAAATTTTGCATGAGAATGCGAGAAACTCTTATAAAAAAATAAAATAAAATATCTAAAACTTATTAAAAAAAACGGAGGGAGTATAAAACTGTTGCTCTGTATATATACAATTGGGTAGGTCATATGATCATATCAAAGCCAATAATAAACCAAAAAAAAAACTTGACAAAAAATATAAAAAAAAATCCCACCTGCATTGGATACCAAGTTAACAAACAGTATGGTCGACTTATGTTTATGTCTTTATACCAGTCAGTGTTTGTCTCTCCCCTCTCGTTTTCCATATTTATAAAATCTACGCTGTGTTTTTTGTTTGTATGTTAATTTTTTTGGCAAATGGCAACCAATTCTAGTTTGCATACATATGGAAAATGATTCATTTAGCGGCTATAGATTATTAAAAATAAAATAAAAACTTGAAACCTGCTGTATTATGTTTTTTATTCCCGCCAAAAAGTAAAATAAAAACTTCTAATGTAACGTGGGCCTTTCTCATACTGCCCATACATATCGAATGATCTAATTAACGTATGGACCTATTATTGGGCTTGGCCCATGATATCATATCAAATAGAAGGGGGAAAGTAGACACACGGTCCCTTCGCGACTTGTAGAGTTGTATCTTACCTTAGAATCTAGAACAAAAAAAAACTTAAAATGCGAGAAACAGTGATGATGTCTTAACGCGAAAACGAACAATATATATATGATTTTTTCTTCTTCTGTTATTCTCCTTTTTTTTAAAACATTATATTATTTACTATTCATAATTAGTTTATCTTAACTTTGATTAGTCAACTATGTCTATCAGATGATGTCTTAGCATATTGCATAACATTGAATTTAAATTTGTACGGCATTTTAATGCTTTTAATAAAGTTATTAAGACTAAAATATGTGGTCTCACTCGTTATCTTTGATATAACTAAAATGAATATCATTCGATTCGGTTATGTCCACTTGGATTCGGTTATATTGCAACGTGTAAGTAACTTAGCCTGCCCGTATAAAGAGGTTAATCGTTGCCCGACTGCCCGGGAAAACAATTTCAAATTTTAAAGGAGTAAACGGATCAACGGTCGTCTAATAACGTAAAAACTAACCGTTAGGGAGAAAAAAGGATCCGATTTTTACCTTAACCACAAATATTATCTCTTATTATCTTCTCCAATTTGAAAATTTTTTGCTCTCCATACTCGCTGATTGATTTCTATTCTTCTCCTCTCCTTTATCTTTTCTCGTCTGGGGAAAATTTGTCGATTGGATTTTGATGGAGAATTGTTTTGATCAATGGCACGATCCACTTCTCGTAACTGATGCTTCTTGGCGACGTGAAAGCTTCTCTCGCTGTGAGATTTCGATTTATCTTCTGGAAGATTTTTATTTGCTTTAAACCAAGTTTGCTCACTTTTTCTTTCCATCAACAGCTGAAAAAGCTACATTATCGAGCTCAAGGATTATGACAATGGTAGATTTGGATTCAAATTGCGAATTGAGTAATGGTAATTCATATGAAATTCGAAACTTATGTATACGGAATACATAATAGTTCTGATTACATTACTAAATCTGGATTTGAATTAGATGTTCACATGGAACAATCAAGCTCGGGGCGGATGAAAGTGGAACAATCTAGTGATCCCATAGCGTTACTTTTTTCAAAATTAATCGCCTCACTCCTGAAATTAATGGCGTGCTCGATTGTGTTTCAGGAAAACTCGTGTTTGGGTTTCCTCTAACATCTCCCGATCTAGTTAACTGTGGCGCTTCACCTGATATACCAAGAGGTAGCTATGAGGATTCCCCAGAAATTGCTCAGAAAATCAGGTTTTCCACTAAGCTTTCTCTAGAGAATGGAATCGGTGGTCCTGCTACAAGAGATGGCCGTAAAACTCCAGGTGTGAAGTTCTCAGCAATCAATTAAACATTCAGATTTGAGTTGTCTCCTGAGTCTTCCTTTGAGTTACCTTCTCCACCTAGAAACTTTAGGGAGAGTACAATTTCGCTTACACGTTTCAGTCATTGGATCCTGGGGATTACTATTTTGCTGAAATCGAGTTCACTAAAGAAAAGCTCAATGCAATGATGCCTTGCCTTTGCTATTTTGCAGGACCAGCATCATTGCCTTGCCTCATTCAGATGTTGAAGAAACTGGAATGCTCGCAATTAAAGGAACAACTGACACAGTTCTGTTCCAGCCAACTCAAGTGAGAGATCTTCCACAAGCTCGATGCTTCTAGTTTAGTTTGGGAGTACATAAGTTACATATACTGTTTTTAGGAAAATGTTGACTGCAGTACGGACAAAGAGACCCACAAGATGAGGAATGAGTGTGAGAAGCAGAAGAAAGAGATGGCAGACATGAACAGAATGGTTGATGAACTTAAACAAGAGAATCAACGAAAGAGTAGAGAATGCGAAGAAGTATTGAATTCTCTCCGTGAGCTTCAAAATGAGCTTATGCGCAAGTCGATGCATGTTGGTTCTTTGGGCCCTTTCTTTTCGGTTTCATCTTCCTTGCAAGCGTGAAAGTTGACATTTCGGTACTTGTCTACATCTAGCCTTTGCTGTCGAGGGACAAGTCAAAGAGAAGAGCAGATGGTTCTGAGCAGATGGTTCTGAGCAGATGGTTCTCTTCACTAAGAGATTTGATAAGAAAATTGAAGGTACACGGAAGCAAACTTAAGACAATATCAGCAACTGCAAATTCTTATGCCTCATTTTAACGAATTTGGGTTCACATATTATGAAAATGGAGCAAATTAAGCTGTTGGAGGAGGCATCCACATACAAATTGCTGTCCAAGATATCAATGAGTTCAGTTCTCACATCCAGTCCAGAGGTGAGTCTTGCTGTCATTTGGACATAACTAGCACTACACAGATTTTGTATAATTGTGTCTATGAATTTTGATCCGTTTAGATCTGTTTTCAACAGTAAACAGGATGCATAATTGCATGAAAATCTCAAAGTCAAATTTGTAGCGGGAGAAAAAGAGAGGAAGGAACTATACAACAAGATACTAGAGCTAAAAGGTTTGTGTTAATTTCAATATAACTTCTAGACAGACCTCCTTGAGTCTTAAAACTTACAGTGATCATTCTTTCCTCCACAAAATATCAGGGTCTTTTGCAGGAGTATCAATGGGAATTGATGTCGAGTCAACCAAAAGTGGGGAGGCAACTGAGTGAAGGAAACCACCATGTACGAGGTTTGGGATGTGTTGAAAACAGGAAGTAATGCAAACGCTTTTAGGAGAGGCTAGGTAAAGTTTCTCTTGTCTGTTCATATTACTATTTTGTTATAGTTAATGTTTTAAACTTAAACCATTTAGGGAAATATTTTATATTATTGAATTAGTCAAATAATTTTTGTGTTTTAACTGTATAATTGTGAAACCAAGTCAGACATGGGCATCCTGTCTTTTAGATCGTTAGAGGTGTCACAAGTTTCATTTGTCTTTTCACTTTTCTGCTAGTTTTAACACTCAAATTTTCGATTAATTTGACAATTAGAATATTTCCCTAACTTTTAAGTTTTAGTTTACTAAAAACCAGAAGTATGATGTTTAAGAGAATTGACTATGTGTTTTTTGTTTCTGTCTTGAGATTGCTTTTGGACATGCTTCTTGTCTATGAACTGAACTAGGAGGAGACGCTCATGAAGGTAAAGTTGCTCTTGTCCGCTCATATTACTTTTTGTTACAGTTAATGTTTTTAAACTGAAACCATTTAGGGGAATATTTTATATTGTTGGATTAGTCAAAGAATTTTTGTGTTTTAACTGTATAATTGTGAAACCATGTCAGACATGGGCATCCTGTCTTTTAGATCGTTAGAGGTGTCACAAGTTTCATTTGTCTTTTCACTTTTCTGCTAGTTTTAACACTCAAATTTTCGATTAATTTGACAATTAGAATATTTCCCTAACTTTTAAGTTTTAGTTTACTAAAAACCAGAAGTATGATGTTTAAGAGAATTGACTATGTGTTTTTTGTTTCTGTCTTGAGATTGCTTTTGGACATGCTTCTTGTCGATGAACTGAACTAGGAGGAGACGCTCATGAAGGTAAAGCTTCTCTTGTCCGCTCATATTACTTTTTGTTACAGTTAATGTTTTTAAACTGAAACCATTTAGGGGAATATTTTATATTGTTGGATTAGTCAAAGAATTTTTGTGTTTTAACTGTATAATTGTGAAACCAAGTCAGACATGGGCATCCTGTCTTTTAGATCGTTAGAGGTGTCACAAGTTTCATTTGTCTTTTCACTTTTCTGCTAGTTTTAACACTCAAATTTTTGATTAATTTGACAATTAGAATATTTCCCTAACTTTTAAGTTTTAGTTTACTAAAAACCAGAAGTATGATGTTTAAGAGAATTGACTATGTGTTTTTTATTTCTGTCTTGAGATTGCTTTTGGACATGCTTCTTGTCGCTGAACTGAACTAGGAGGAGACGCTCATGAAGGTAAATTTGCTCTTGTCTGCTCATATTACTTTTTGTTACAGTTAATGTTTTTAAACTGAAACCATTTAGGGGAATGTTTTATATTGTTGGATTAGACAAAGAATTTTTGTGTTTTAACTGTATAATTGTGAAACCAAGTCAGACATGGGTCTTCTGTCTTTTAGATCGTTAGAGGTGTCACAAGTTTCATTTGTCTTTTCACTTTTCTGCTAGTTTTAACACTCAAATTTTCGATTAATTTGACAATTAGAATATTTCCCTAACTTTTAAGTTTTAGTTTACTAAAAACCAGAAGTATGATGTTTAAGAGAATTGACTATGTGTTTTTTGTTTCTGTCTTGAGATTGCTTTTGGACATGCTTCTTGTCGCTGAACTGAACTAGGAGGAGACGCTCATGAAGGTAAAGTTGCTCTTGTCTGCTCATATTACTTTTTGTTACAGTTAATGTTTTTAACTGAAACCATTTAGGGGAATATTTTATATTGTTGGATTAGTCAAAGAATTTTTGTGTTTTAACTGTATAATTGTGAAACCAAGTAAGACGTGGACATCATGTCTTTTAGATCGTTAGAGGTGTCACAAGTTTCATTTGTCTTTTCACTTTTCTGCTAGTTTAACACTCAAAATTTCGATTAATTTGACAATTAGAATATTTTCCTAACTATGAAGTCTTAGTTTACTAAAAAAACAGAAGTATGATGCTTGAGAGAATTGACTATGTGTTTTTTTCTGTCCTAGGATTGCTTTTGGACATGGTTCTTGTCGTTGAACTGAGCTAGGAAGAGAGACTCATGAAGGTAAAGTTGCTCTTGTCTACTCATATATGGATACAATTAATGTTTCTAAACTGAAATGAAACCATTTAGGGAATATTTTATATTGTTGGATTGGTCAAAAAAAATTATGTTTTAACTGTATAATTGTGGAACCAAGTTAGACATGTACATCTCGTCTTTTAAATCGTTAGAGGTGTCACAAGTTTTATTATTCGTAATTAGTTTATCTTAACTTTGATTAGTCGACTAGGTCTATAGAGTACTATAGATAGTAGATTCTATCAGATGATGTCTTAGCTTAAAATCATATGAATGCAGGCTAATTTATTAAATAGTTAAATTATGAATCAAATAGTTGAGATTGGTTACAATTTTGTGGAATTTTTGTTTTCTTTCTATAGTGAAAAAAAGAGCATATAACAGAGAGGAGATATGATCTGGTCTATAGAGTACTATAGATAGTAGATTCTATCAGATGATGTCTTAGCTTAAAATCATATGAATGCAGGCTAATTTATTAAATAGTTAAATTATGAATCAAATAGTTGAGAATGGGTTACAATTTTGTGGAATTTTTGTTTTCTTTCTATAGTGAAAAAAAGAGCCTATAACAGAGAGGAGATATGATCTGGTTTGATGCGTTAAGACCAGTAAAAGTAAATAACAGTAATCTAATGTAATGGCTTGAGGTGGAAGACTTGACAAGCTGGTTTGTATGAAATCTTGGAAGCTGCTTGTTCGAATTTATTGCTTGCTGCTTCGTTTTCCTCTAAATTCGTCTGTGAGAAGAAACGGATCCACCACGACGAGCTACGCATTTTAGCCTGCAACACAGCGAAATTGCAACAAGTTAGCGATCGGGGCAAGTATAAACCTAAACCACAACACTCATGAGAAGAATATTTAGTGAACTTACCGGTCGTCCAAATTTCGACAATTCTGCAACTTTAGCCTTTTGTTGACCAGGATTACCTATAGTTGATGAAGAGAAAGTTCAATCAGAATGGGTTTACATCTCTTTGGATACTTAATCTTAAGCCTATAGTTGATGAAGAGTAAGTTCAATCAGAATGGGTTTATATCTCTTTGGATACTTAATCTTAAGCCGTTTTTTCTTAAAGGTCAGGTTTTAGTTACCTGCAAAAATAACGACACCATCTGAAGCAACCCGTGCAAGTTCAGGAACGGTTTTGTTCAGATACTTGGGTGAGAGGTAATCCAGAGCATCTGAGACGATCACAAGAGAAAATGACTTTGACCGGTAAGGCAGAGGGAATTTGATGTCAGCCACACGCACAAGGCCTTTACGCAAAAGACTTTTGCAATTAGAGTCTGCATCCTCTACATCATATGGTTCAACGCCCCATGCTTCAGTGTCTTCTTCCTTCAACAGACTAGAGACCACTGAGCATGTTTCAGGACCCACGTGCAAGACTTTTCGCATGCTATCTCCATAAGCATTCTTAAGAACAGGAATGGCTCTTTGAACTTCTGATGAAGAATAGTCACCTGTAGAAAGTTGTTAAGCAAATTTGAACAAATTTGAGAGTTAATGTCAAGTGTTACGCATTCTTGCAGGTTAATTTCGAAAGCGATACTGTTTGAGTGAAGACTAACACTATCTTAAGCACATGTATTGAAGATGAGAAACAAGAATTACCTGTGACCTTGATGACTTCTCTGATACTTTTAAACATACCTGTTATTACAGGAGAAATCTGCAATTAGGGTTTTAAAGTCGAAATCACAAGCAAAACATACTCGGTTGAAGATTAACAAACCTGGACCACTGTAAGCATAACCAATGAGAAGGCATGCTCCCTGGAAACAAAAAGGATTATATTTGAGAAATGAGGCCATTTGTATCCCATGAAACGAACCACTTGAGAGATTAAAACGAATGATCATACCACGAGAACAAGGCAAATAGATAGTAGAGGAGACGAACGCGATTTAGAGTGCAAAGCTCCTACAAATGGGAAGCTTCCACTATCCCCTACACGCCTTGTCGAACCTACTTGCCTTCTTGACATGACTAAGATCCCTCAAAGCTTTTCTTAGACCTTCAAAGAAAAATAGACATTAAAACAGATTAATCCACAACTTTTATAAACCTTAATGTCTGTAAAACCAAAAACAACACATCCAACTAGGATAAACGCCACTCTCTAAGACAAATTTCAAGACAAGGAGATTTTAGGAATTTGATTTAACGTTCCCTACTTCCTTCCTTCAAATTTTTTTACCAGATATGGAATCAATTTAAAAAAAAAAAAAAAAACAGATCCATGAAAACTGAGCATCCCGAATCTGGAAAACAAATGACCAGACGAACAAAACAGATATTTCGCGGAAGTTCATTGTAACATTCAGCAACATAACTCGCCAAGCCGAACATGAATCCAGAGAAACATATTTAATATCATCAAATTGATCCATGGAACAAGGAACTCACGCTACGGAAAAAACCGATAAGCGGAGAAAATAGAACCCAAAAACAATCCACGAGAAATCAAAAGGGGAAAAGGGAAGCACACATACCTTGAATCAATGATTTCGATTAAACGATGTTCGGATCTAAAGATCTCAGATCCCAGAAAATTTCGTGTGTGAAAACTTTCTCCTGTATCTCTAAGCTAAAACATTTTACTAACGGAGAGCTTCGTAGTGTTGTTGTCAACAAAAAAAAAAAAAAAAAAGGCGAAAGTGCGCTACTCCAAAACGGCGTCGTTTCATTCCGCACGTTTAAAGACTTCTTGCCATTTTGCCGACACTTGCAAGTTGAACTCTATCGAGTCCTCCGTTTCTTCTTCCCTTCTCTATCTTTATTAGCTTTAGCTTTCTCAGTCAAATCCTCCACACCTCTCCTCTTATACATCTTAAAACTCATCTCTCTCTCAGCTGCCATATTTCTCACCTTCTCTGTAATCTCTACAGCGAATTCTCTATTATACAGTTTCTTTAAACCCTTCATAAGCTTAGCAAATGTGTGGGGTTGTGGCATGAAGTCCATCTCCATCATTTCAAGACAATAAGAACATGCATCCTTTACATAACCTTTCGAGAACAGTGCATGGATCCATATTGTCCAAGACGATACATTCAGCTCGCAAGTGCCTTTACTCGTGATGCAACTCCAAAAATCTTTAGCCATTTCGAGCTTCCCGTCTCTTAGGAGTGCATTTAGCAATGTTTTCAGAGTTCCATTTTGTGGAACGGAGAACAGTCCTCGACTTACCATCACTTTGAAGTGATCGCAGGCTTCGAGGAGACAACCTTGGCTTGTTAATCCATTGATCATAATAACAAACGTATCTACTTCAGGACTCAAACCGTTTGCTTCCATTTCATTCCACAATCGAACAGCTTCCTTTACTTCTCCCAACTTACAGGCCAATCTGATGACGACATTGTAAACACCAAGATCGAGATGATAGCCTATCTCCTTCATCTTCTCCATCAGCTCCAAACACTCTTCAAATTTGTCTTTCTTCTCATGAGCCGCCATGATATGCATATAGGTGAGTTGGGACGGCATGAGACCTTTCTTTATCATATCATCTAACACACTATAACACTTATCGATCTTCCCCCATTTGCAAAACCCACTAACCAATGCATTGTAAGTCACAATGTCAGCCTCACATTCATATCTCTCCATCTCAACAAATACTCTCGTTGCTTCTTCCATTCTATCTACCTTACACAGCGCCTGGATCAAAACAGTGTAACAATTTGCATTTGGTTGAAACCCTCTTCTTCTCATATCTTTCAAAAGATCATAAGCCTCTGCCATTTTACCAGCGTGAGCATATCCACTTAGCAAGTTAGTGTAAACAACAATGTCTGGCTCAAACCCAGCTTCCTTCATCTCAACCAAAACATGTTTAGCTTCCATCATCTTCCCTTCCCTGCACCAACCATACAACAATGAAGTGAAATACCGCAGATTAGGCGGAAACCGCAATCTCATATCCTCGAAAAGCTTTGCAGCATCCTTAACGCTACCGTTCTTGCACAGCGCATCTAACAAACACCCGAAGACATACTCGTCCGGTTCTAAACCGAACTTAGGCATTTCGTCGAGCACCTCAATGGCTTTCTTCACCATATTCGCAGACGCAAATCTCCGCACCAGAACGACAAACAATTCCGGCTCAATCAACTGTGGATTCTCCTTCCTCATTTCTTCGATTAAAGCCCAAACGGATTCAAAATGCCGCATTTTGCTTAGAATTTTCACCATTGATTTGTACACTTGAGAGCTGTGACAATAACCAGGTTGCTTCGCCGCCCAGACGAAGAATCTGTAACCTAGATTCCCAGCATCCCCGCAACGATTCAGGACCCGTTCGATGAACCCGGGTCGGAGTTCAACACCGGATTCGTTAAGGGCGAGTTCCAACTTCGGAACCCTAGAATGAAATTTCCGCAAAATTCGGTATGCCTTTTCGACGTCACTCGCGAATTCATCGTGGTTGGAGTTTTTCGTACGCTCTTTGTGGCTCTTGTCGAGACAAACTAAGCCAATCCCGTTACTTCTCCGGAAATTATCTTCGAGAGCTCTAGAAACGTGAAAACTTCTGTGAATCAGGTCAAACCGAGACTTGAATTGGGAAGATGCTAGGACGAATTGGCGTTTGCTGAGAAAACACTCGACTATTCTATGCATCTCGTAGCATTGATGATTTGCCTCCACTTTCTCGCATTTTCTTGGCCGCCACATGAAATTAAACGTTTTTACGAAAATAAGAATATTCGGGCCTGGGTCAGATATCGTCTGGGCTTTTATCAGCGCTTGTGCGGCCCATTAAGGTGATTGGAGTCATGAGAGCGAATGAAGCTGCTGGATGATTGGCAATTGGTCGATCTCAGCCTTTATGTCTCGGTTTCGATTCTTTCGGATCTCCATGTTTTCATCTTTGTTCCTATTTTATTTTTTTCCTTAATATTATTGATTCTCTTTTTTTCCATTTTCTTGCACACGTCTCTTCTTTCTTTGACTACCTTTGTCTTCTTCTTTTTTTCGCATCCCATTTTATTAAACGGCTCATGTTTTTTTTTTTGTTCACTTGAATTTTTATTGAACCTTGAATGATACATTGTAGAATACAGTGCGGAATATAAATCCAGCGGAAAAAGTTAATATCTCCAAAAATTAAGCCGATAGAGAAAAAAAAAATTATTAGGAAACAAAACTCAAAAATCCCAAAAAAAAAAAACAAACCTAACAAAAACAGCATACACCCAAAATCAAAAACTAAAACCAACCAATATTAATTTTCCACATTTAAGTCAAGGAGATTTCTAATATAGATCGAAAAATAAAGCTGGGAACAACATGAGAAAAAAAAACGTAAAGAAACAATCACCAAACAAGGAGAGGAGCCGAAGCATCTGTGCCGCAAAACGAGAGCAATGAAGAAGAGCTCAGGAACAAAGACACCAACCGCACACAATTGAGCAAAAAAACATGTCTCGAGGACATTCTATTCACCGAAGATTGGTCACACAAACTTCAAATACTCACGCATGGGAAAGCCGTCACTATATCAACACGATCACAAAAACAAAAATCAATCACTTTAACTACAAGCAGCTCAACAAAGACCAAGAATAAAAAGAAATGAATTGTTGATGACAAGAGTTCTGCAGACACATCAAACACTTTGAACCGAATCCACTTCCATGTCCGAGAACGAAACCCGTCACAAAGCAGTGAAACGGGACCTGATCCAAACCGGACGACACACGGACAACGGCTCATATGTTTATATGTTGTATTTTTTATGTATAAAATAATTAAATTGGTTATACCTCCAACTTTCTAGATCAGCCACGAACGAAACGCACCGTTTTGTTGATTAAACAATCCACCAACATATTCAATCGAGTGTCCCTTAACGGTCACGAGCCAATCCTATTGCTTAGGGATAGGCATATGGTTATTCGGTTCGGTTATTTCGATTTTTGGTTACGTTCGGTTATGTGTTTTACTATCCATTCGGTTAGTAACAGTTTTCGGTTTGGTTTCAGTTCGTTTACCATTTGGTTCGGTTTGGTATGGTTATCAAAATTAATAACCGCTTTTCGGTTATTTTCGGTTAAATTTCAAATATTTTCGGTTAGTTTCGGTTAAATTTTAAAATATTTCGGTTATTTCGGTTACATTTCGAAATAATTCGGTTATTTCGATTAAATTTCGGTTAGTTTCGGTTATTTCGGTTAATTAGGGAAAATAAACATATTTTTTTTTATATCCATGGATACCCATTAGTTATCGGTTAATAACCATTCGGTTATCATAACCAATAGATATAAAAAAAAAAATCATTCGATTATTGTGAAGTAACCATAACCTAACTGAACCATTAATTTCGGTTCAGTTCGATTCGGTTTCATATGATTCGGTTATTATGCCCCGGACTACTATTGCTTCTCCAATTATACAAATCAGAGTTTCATAAAGCAAAACATAGCTCAATAATTGAAACTAAACATGCATACGATAATAGAAATCATCCATCCGGAATTGTTAAACAAATCCATACTGTAAACTGAGAATTTCCCATAAATCAAATTTTTTTTTTTGTTAATATATATATACCCAGTTACAAAATCATATTGCTTAATAAGGAGAATTTCCTAAAGATGAACAAAAACAAATATGTAAATATGATTAGAGCATAAAGTAAACCGTAAACGCGCATAATGAATTCCCTATTTTTGTATCTTTCCGTTTTGTTTGCACAAGTGAAAAGACCTAATTAACTATGTGTTCCATTAATTGTGTAATAAAGTGATTAGTAATCAGGCATTGAGTGACTACTAATCTTTCCTTCTTCATCCTCCATTTTCTTCTCCGTGATCTTCAACCAAATACAGACCCCTGTGAAGCTAATCACCAAGCTCGCGATTCCACTTCCAAGCCCAATCCCAACAATCGCCATCACTGATAATCCTTTGCTCTTCATCTCCTCCAACGGATATCCAAACAATTTCTTGTTCCCTGCGAACGAGCTCGAGTTGAATCTCGGCAAGTTTCCGTTTCGCATCCCCAGAATCGGCGGAATCTGACCGGACAGTTTGTTGTTGGAGACATCGAACGCCGATAATCTCGCGAGAAGACCCAATTGTTGCGGGATTTGACCGGAGAGTCGGTTATCGTGAAGATCGATGACGTTTAGATAAGCGCAGAGAGCGAGCTGAGGGGAGATTTGACCGGAGAGACGATTAGAGGAGAGATTCAAAACAGCGAGGTTGACTAAGAACTGTAACTCCGACGGGATCTCACCGGAGATCTGGTTGGAAGATAGATCTAGAGATTGGAGATTTGTGCAGTTAGAAAGGAAAGGCGAAATCGAACCACGGAGAGAGAGATTGGTTAAGGAGAGTTTGTAAATTCTGCCGTTGTTGCAAGTAACACCGTGAAGATAAGAACTGAAGCCGGAGCAAGGATTGGTGAAGAAGGGTTTAGTCCAGTTATGGAGATTATTCGCCGGATCTTCTAAGCTCTGACGGAGATTCGTCAAACACGCCTCGTCGTTTGAGTCACCGGAAGCAAAACGACGCGCCGTTTCGAAACTCAGAAGGAAAATTAAGAGTAACCGGTAGCTAAACCGGTGATTCGCCGGCATTGGAGAGATTTTTCCAAAAGGTTGAAGAAACAAAAAGAATGCAGAGAGGAAACAGAAAATGTGTTGTTGGAAAGAGAATTTTTGCTTGTCGGAGTGAGTGATCGTCGAAAGTCTTTCGGCCGGGTATTAATGCGCACGTTAGTAGAATCTTGGGCTGTGCGCATTATAGAGATTTTATTTTATTTAAAGAACAATTTTTATAGTCAGTCACTTTCATATTTTTGCGTTTTAATCGTTTTCAGCCTTTTAAAAACGTTATTATAGGGGATAGACCAAGGTTGCATGCGCTTAGAGCGTAGTCATGTCAGACCGCATTCGCTGTTTAATTTGATTGTTTAATTTGTGACGTAGGGTATTGAATTCGGTTTTATTTTAATCGGAGCGTCAAACTATATTTCGACAACTCTCTTATCTTTTTCCTATATATATAAATATAATTATTTATATTTGGTGGTTTTCCTATTCGAACGAAGATTGATATCTAAAATAACGTACATAAGATGAAATATATGTTTCTTTTTTTGTTGGTCAGGATTGAAATATTATATTATTTTTTCCAACTTTGATGATAACCATCAGTTTAATTCATATCTAGTGCAGAGTTCAAATAAATACAACCACAATTGTTATTCCTCTAACAAACCAAACGCGTGTCTTATCTTTACACAAAAAGATTTAGGTGGTTCATTGAATTGTCCAGAGAGAGAGAGAGAGAGAGAGAGAGAGAGAGAGAGAGACATTAATAGCTAGAGTGGTAGTATTAAGACAGATCAGAGAGACTTAATCCAGTGTTCAAGCAACAACAGTGGCTTTGCTGCAGACATTGATGACATCATCTATAGATGGATGATCTCCAGTACCTTCGTCTTTTCGACCATACAACAGCTTCTTGCCTCTGAAAACAAACGTACCTCCCTGAGAAGAAGACAGAGAAAAGGATCAAACACAAAAAGGTAAAGCCACACAACTTTATCTGTTAGAAAATATTGTCTTGCGAAGAACCAAACAAAACAAACCTGTTGCAACACACTGCTTCTATCTTCAGGAGTGGCTTTTATGGTGTAATTCTTTGTAGCTTCTCGTAACTCGTCAAATCTAGAGAAGACCTTAGCCTGTATTAATAAAAGTTTCTAAGATGTTCCCAGGTGACATTACAATCAAACGGTAAATTGCCGAGGTGGTTGGTTGGTTGATTCATACACTTGCTGGGTTGAAGAAAGTGCGGCCTAAACCGTAGTATAAACCAAGAACATCATATGCCTGCATATTTAAGAAAAACCCTCTTAAAACTTCAATCACCATCTCAATACGAAAGATAAAACAAGGTAGGTTTTTCGCTTTACCTTTCGTTCAGGATCCGCGTAAAGACATTCCATGGGAAAAGGTAACTAAAGCAAAGAAAACAATCCAATTACACTCATTATCTCAATTAACTACATTCAAATTTACAAAGTCAGTATATATATCCAATGAAAATGGAGAAGCAAAAAAGGAAAATTTACCCGAGTTGCAAGTATACGAGCCTTATCAGGAGCTCCAACACCAACAGCCACCAATTTAACACCAGCCGCATCAAATCTTGGTTTCGCCTCTTTCAATGCAGTAGCAAGTTCCCAGCTTACATATTCAACAAATAAAATCCATTAATTTTCAAGAAAAATCATAGATTTGAGAAAGATCTTGATAAGTGTTTCAATCAATTTACCAGCAAACGCATCCGAAATGCCTCAAAAGAACAACAGCGGCAATTCCCTGTGTATAAACATCACATCACAATTCAAACGCTAATATCCTCCGACATGAATCACAAGAATTTACACAGAACGTACATCGTTCTGATCCCATAGATCACTAAATTGCACGCGCTGGCCGGAAGCAGTAAAGATGGAGACATCGCCGAGGATCTCGCCGATGTCTTCTCTGTAATCAGTAACGGAATCAGTGGCTTTCGCGAAAACTACACGGGCTCTGAAGATCGGCGAAACGGAAGTATAATTGGATTTTAATCTGGTGGAAGCGATCCAAGATGAAAAATTGGATGGTAATTGAAACAAAGGTTTCGAGCACATAGGAGAAACAGATGAACAAATGATCTGCAACGAGCTTGGAGATCGTAGAGAGAGTATCGCCATTGCTGCTGAGACAATAACCAAATTCAAAAAGCTGAAACTTTTGGCGATTGAACAAAAATGGAGGAGAGGAGAAGAGACGAATATGAGAACTAGAGCCGAGGAAAACGATAACACGTGGCGGAGAAAGGACCGATAAAACATCCGACGTAGTTTTAATAATGGGCCCAATTAAAGCCCATGTTGATTATTATTGTTTCAATTCAAATTCAACAAACATTAATTTTTTAAGTAAAGCCGTGGAAAACGATAACACGTGGCGGAGAAAGTACCGATAAAACATCCGACGTAGTTTTAATAATGGGCCAAATTAAATAAAGCCCATGTTTATTTTTATAGTTTTAATTCAAATTGAAGTCCATTAAAGCTGGTTGCAAAGAGACATTAATTTTTTTAACTAAAAGTATAAAAAAAATTACAAGAGTTGTGCGAAGTTTAACTTCACTCACTAAACTGACAGAGAGGGAGATAATAAGTATCAAGTTGCCAATACTTATGCTTGACACCTTCCCAAACATGATCCCCAAGACAATCCTTAACCGGCAAAGATATCAATTGAGTGGTAAACCCCAAATTCTCAATTTCCAAAGTCACCAGATTGCAATACACAACATGAAAAAACGCATTACTCCCACAAAACCCATTGAAATACGAGTAAACCCCATCAGGCTTCAACAGTTTCGGAAGATTCTGATGAAACTCCCACAAATCTTCGTAATACTCTCCATAAGTATCGAAAAAGATCCCATCGTAACCAGAGTCATCAAGCTTTTCAACAACATCTTGCCATCTTCCAAAAACAATCTTCACATTCTCTTTTTCACCCCAACCAGATTCGATCATACGCTTATAGAATTCCGGATGAGCCTCGATGATCGTGTGTTTGGTTGGATTATACTGTTGGATCGCTGTATCGACGAGTCCCATTCCGAATCCAATGTTAAGAATTGAACCACCATTGATGCAAATAGCTTTCGCGTGAGCTTCCATTAATGGTTTCTCCCATGCCATCATCACTCCTTTACTTTCGTTATCCATTAACTTGTCTTCGCTGAAACTAACTCTGTCTTGTAGGTATTCTTGATTCGAGTACTCGTGTTTGGTTTCTTTTCGAGCGATTGTTCCTAAGATTAGCTCCGACTGGATTCCGGTTTTGAGAAGAAGGTCGAATGCTTCTTGGTGTCCTGCTTCCATGGCGAAATCACCAGCTGAGAGATTTGATGGAGATAGAGCGTTCCATGGAGCTCCGGATTCGAGCAAAGCCGTTACGATCTCGGCGTTTCCGATTTTAGCGGCGTGCATTAACGGCGTCAGACCGTCGACATCAAAGTAAGAAACGTCGGCGCCGGAACTTATCAAAGTTTGAACCTTTTTCAAGTCGCCGGATTTAGACGCCAAACATAACTGATCTGCTTCTTCCATGGCTTTCGATTGTGTGATTAGACTGAACAAACAAACAAAAAAAAAGAGTAAAACCCTAATTAGCAAATCGTCAATCTCTATGTAAATGACTCATAGATTGAAAAAATTAGAATAAAATAAGAAATGGATTATAGTAATCGATGTCTTCTCGGATCAAAATTACGGGGAAAAAAAACATTTCAAATAAAAAGAAATTCGAAATGACGACAGATTACATTAATTTTAAGAATGGCAAGAAAAAAAATTGAAAGGCTCAGACACGCACAAATAATAAACATCAAGAAAGATTACAAGAGTTTTTTGGTCCCTCGAGTAAGTTTCAGTATCGAGAAATGCTTTGATGTCATCATCGCCTCTAAAATTTTTAAAAATAACTCGGAGAAAACAAATAAAGAGACAAAATTAAACACGAAACGGTTAAAAAAAGAAATCAAGGACTGAGAAAGAAGAAACGACATTAAAATTGAAAACGAAATGGTTACAGGATGAGTCGAGAATGGAGACGATTATGAAGAAGGATGTGTCTTCTGGCGATTTTATATCTGTCGGTGGATTTAGAGTTAGGGTTTTGATTGGGCTTTTAAAGGCTTATAATGTGTGATATAAGTTGGTGGTACTTTAACGGGCCTATTTCGATCGACCATATTAATAAACATTTTAAGGTTTTTTTTTTTTTTTGCTAAAGGAATTGTAAGGTTTTTCGAAGTGTGATATTATAAGTTTGTCTTCGTTGGTACTTTTCATATTCTAACGCTAATTAAGGCTGTGTGAATCATAAATTCCATACTTAATAAAAAAATACACATTTCCAGAAGTAGCTGATACATGTTTCGGCTAAAGTCCTCTAGACTGATGAAGTCGTTAGTCAGTGACAGAAAAGGCCCTGTATGAGTAATGTTCGGCCGATAATAGAACTCTAATGTCTTTCGCCGAGTTTGATGTTTCTAAGGGTTGCAAGGTTTAAATGCTTAACCTTTTACTTGTTACCATTTTATATTTGTTTTTTATTATTTAATTAATATGTCCATATAATTTAAATGCTTCTCTTGCCAATAGATTTTCATGGGCGGCTCTCTCGTCACACCCAAAAGACTCATCCCATAGTTTTTTTTTTTGCGTTTTACTATGCTTAGGTACACACTGTCACGTTACATTTAAGGTTTCCATGCATTTTTTACAAGATAAAAACAAGTCAAGGCTTGTAGACCAGTAAAATATTCGACGTAGAGGAAGCACGTCTACAAATATTAAAGACCAAAATGAGCAGATCAGAATTTCAAGAACGGTTAAGGAATTTCATGTTTGTTTACGATTTAATCTTTGTTAGATGATTATAGGCAAGGAATCTTTAAAAAAAAAAATTGCCTACAGAAACTAACTAATAATTCATAAAGCAAACGTTACCAAAAGTTAACCAGATATATGAACGATCCTAATAAAACTGATAAAGATTTGGAAACCAAACATTTGAAAAAAAAAAAAAGGATTGAGAAGAGAGCTCATATTCTATGGGTGTATAATGAGTCTATCATACCCAGAAAATGAGCAGATCAGAATTTTTATTCTTATGTTTTATAATCACCGCTCTCTTCTCCGACCGACTTTGAGAATTTTAAAAATCACAATTCAGAAAATCGACAGAACAAATTGTTAAGCAACGGAAGACAGGTAATGAAATTAAAAACAAAATTAAATGAAAATTAAGAGGGAAGAAATAACAAGAAAAAGAAATGCAAAATAAGGAAGCCACTCTTTTTTATTTCTGTTCTAAAGGATGAATGAGAGGTTATTTATATACCTGACGGTGGTTCTAGTCTTTCGGAGCTAGGGTTTCATTGGATGTTTATGGGCTTTTACTTGAATGATCTGGATATTAATAGGCCTGATTTTATGGGCCTTATTAGTTCGTGGTAGTAATCAAACCTATGAAAAGCTCACGCTAGCAGCATCTCCAATGGTCTTTCAAATTTCATTTTTTCTTTCATTTTTAAAAAAAAATTAAAAAAATCTTCTTCAATAATGCTTTAATTTCACCTTCAAAATGAAGGTGAACTTTTTTATTTACAAAATATGTCTTCCAATTTTTATTTATTTTGTTTTATACTCAAACAAAATTATATGTTTTCTTTTACCCAATTAATTTTAAAACTATGTGTTTATCCAATCATATTATAAAATAAAAATACAAATCACATATATAAAAACTCATTTCTCACTTCGAAATGCGTTAATTGATTATTTAAAAAAAAAATATATGTCTACTAGTACATCATAAAATTATATTATTGTTTGTTCTTACATTATGTAATTTTATCTATATCATAAATGTATAAATTATTTAAAATCGTAATTTTGATGAATAATTGCTATAAATAAAATAAGTAGTTAAAAATTTATAAAACTGAAAAGTAAATGGTCTTATTAACAATTAATAATAAAATAAAGATAGAATATACTTAGAATATTCTTTTTGAAGACAAAAATGAAGCAAACGGTTGGAGAAAACCTTTCTTCATTTTGAAGAAACTTCATTTTGAAGGAAAAAATGAAGAAACCATTGGAGATGCTCTAACATGCTATAATTTTGGGTTTTCTGAAAAAAGATCCCTCACCTCCAAAATCACCCACAAAACAATCATTCCGTTAAATAAATAATAAATAATAAATAATAAATAATAAATAATAAATAATAAATAATAAATAATAAATAATAAATAATAAATAATAAATAATAAATAATAAATAATAAATAATAAATAATAAATAATAAATAATAAATAATAAATAATAAATAATAAATAATAAATAATAAATAATAAATAATAAATAATAAATAATAAATAATAAATAATAAATAATAAATAATAAATAATAAATAATAAATAATAAATAATAAATAATAAATAATAAATAATAAATAACAAGACAGAGTGAGGGAGAGAGACAGGGGATAGGGGAGACGTGGGTAGAGGGAGAGAGGGGGAGAGGGGGGAGAGTGATATAAGTTTTGGGATGCCACGATCTTATGGTCACGAGGTAATCAAGAGATTACAAGCTTTGTTGCGGAAGTGGGCGTGATGTCGAGATGGAAAGTGGTGGTTTGATTGACTCTCTCAATCTGTGGGTGATTGACTCTCTCAATCTGTGAACGAAATAGTTTGTTTGAGTCTCATAAACAAGCTAAGTCGTGGATTCTATAGAACTAAGTGAATCTCACACTTGAATTCTAAAGAATAGCGAAACAACTCAAAGACACTCGCTTTGAAGGAAAAACAATATGTTTGTATTAAATCAAGATTGAAAGGTCATTACAAATGAAAGCTAAGTTGAGCTTATATATGCTCTACACGAAATGCTAAACAAGAAACAAATCGAAAGCTAATCAAAAACTAGCTGTTAGGCCTTGATGATCAAATCGACCCAAATATGGAAAATGGAGCCTTGCTTGAGCCTTGACAATTTGGGCGAGTAAGTGTGATGTCTCGGGACGTCCAGGTGCGTTGAACCTATGCTGAAGTTGTTGTACTTTCGAAAATATAGATGTTAGTGATTTAAGACTTCAAGTGTGAACGCGACTATAAGAGGAAAGTATACTTGCAAGGGGATCTGCCTGATCCTGTGTTTGTTGGTGCAGGGTGGGATGATAACAACAAATTCACAAAAACATTTAAGGTTTCAATAACTTAATTTTCCCGTCATTATAATTTATATGCATAAATGACTATTGAGACTACAATGACTCCATATTCTAAATTTTTAACTCATCTTCATTTATTCTATCCAATTAAAAGACGATATAAGCACATTACTCAGATTGGGAATAAAACAAAAGCCACTCACCCCCAACTAGTTATGGCTTTGGCAGTGTTCGCTGGTTCCATTGGATCAGGAGGAGCTGGATTTCTACTGGTTGTAACTGCACAAAATCTACAGCCACGAGTACAAGTATCACCGTGGACCATGATGGTTGCAGTTGCTATACCATCACCACCTCCATTCCAACACTGCACATCAAAAACTAACTTCATTATCTTGAAGAAAAAAATGCTTAAAAGTGTTACTTTTTTTTCTTTTGAACACCAAAACCACAAAATCTAGAGCAATGATTATAGAATTAGCAACTAGGTTACTCATCAATCGACTTAATATATAATACCCACAATTCAAAAATCCATGGAGGTTGATGCATTTAACCAATATTCGACATCAGAGGATTCATAAACGCGGAATCGAAAATGCTAACCTCGCCGATTTTAGGACACTGAGATTCTTCACAAACATTGTTGAGATTGAGACGAGATAGCGACTCCTCATATGTGTTGTCTTCCTCTTCCCATTCTTATTGACACTGTCGTCGAGTTTCTGTTTTAGTCGGCGACGTCGTAGAGTTTGCGTCGCATCGATGAATTTGGTGTAATTAACAAAATATGCTTCTGAATTCATCCCAATCGTGGAGATTTTTATTGGAATTGGCATCAGAATCGATTTCCCATCTAAAAATTGTGAAAATAATGAATTTTGCGGTTTATACCGCAAATCCGCTAACCCATGACAGGTCGCCCCACGAAACCCAATTTCTGCACAGGTCAAGCCCGCTTTTTTTTGGACAAGTTTTATCGAGTCCAGGTTCGCTCCGCTGCGGTCCTATTTGGGTTGAGCCCGCGGGTCAAAAGCCAATTTGACATCTTTACCTATATTATTGCTGCGATTTAAAGACTTGTTCATTGAAACGTGCCAAGAGATCACCACTTCTATCCCAAGCTTTCGTCTAAGAGATCACTCTACCCAAATATGGACTTCCTATATTGGAGGACAAAGGAGTTCAGACTTTCCGAACCCCAATTAAACATGTACCCATGGATCATATGGTACATTTGGAAGGCAAGGAATGAAAAAGTTTTCAACGGAAAAGAAATCTCCCCGTAGGACACTCTCCAAATCGCAAAGCTTGAGGAGGAAAGCTGGAGAATCGCAAACCAGAAGGATAGGGAAGAAGAAGTAGAAGACCAGCCCAACCAAGTCACACAAAGAGTGCCCACCTTAATCCCCCAAATCCCGATATGCCAATTCGATGGCTCTTGGATCGATCATGGGCCGATCAGTGGACTAGGGTGGAGTCTAAGGGAAAACTTGGGTCAACAAACTACCGGACAAAAAGGATGTCGCAGAAGCCTCTCGGGACTACACGCGGAGCTTGACGGGCTCCTCTGGGCAATGGCATGTTTAAGAGAAAAACTCGTCACATCGGCTTGTTTTGAGACAGATTGCTCAGAGCTACTAAAGATGACGGAAAACCCGGAGGATTGGCCATCTTTCCAATCAGAATTAGACTATTTTCATGATCTTAGAGGTTTTTTTAGATCTTTAGGTTAAGTCTAATCCCTCGTAGTCAAAATGCTCGTGCCGACGCTCTTGCAAAAGCGGTGCGAGCACGAGGCTATATCTTTTTCCATATAAGCCAGACCGAACCGGTATGGAATGCTCCTAGAGGCAATCACCATATTAGTTTAACTTGATTTAATGTAAGGGGTTTTGATGACAAAAAAAAAAAAAAAAAAAGAGATCACCACTTCCATCTGTCCAAAAAGGACATGGTCCTGGTCCTTTTTTGTCTTCTCTTTTCTTTTCCTTGTGTAAGGCGTTGAAAAATAAAAATCAAAAATCAAACAAAGGGCTTTATAAAGGGCCGATTTTTTAGATTCTATAAGCCCATTCAAAGTTAGCACGTGATAAAGTGTAATCTGAAACCCTAAGGCTTTTAAGGCGGAAGATCAGCTCGAGCGACGGCGACCGGAGATTTGCTTGAGCGGCGGTGACCGGAGATTTGCTTGAGCGGCGGCGATTGATTTCGATCTGAAACAATGTTCCGGAGGAACAGGTTTTTGTCTTTCCCAATGGTGATCGGAGCTGCTGTGTAAGTGCTGGTTTCATCCTCAATTCGTCTCCTCGGAAAAATCTAACTCTTGATTGATATGATTCTTCGCATTCTTCCTTTAGATCACGGTTATTCTGGAAGATCTGGTAGATTCTTGCATATCGGCTTTGCAGATACTGTGGGAATAGAAAAATTGTAGATGAATACTAAAAAAAATCCTTAAAAATTTCAACTTGATTGATAATTTCGGTTTTTTTTCTTTAGTTAGATTCGTCGAATGTTTCGTTGAAATCCTTATGTTTTGTAAGAATCCGAGATGATTTTGGAGGATCGGACTTCAAGTTTGGAAAGTTGATACAAAACGATCATCATTATAGCATCTAACAATTGTGATTCGTGTAAATGTGAGATAAAGCCCAAAATGTTAAATCTCCTGAGATTTGTTAACCTGAACAAATGACTGATTCTGGATCATTAATTATTATTCAGTAGCAATCTCTGAATAGGGGGTTCTTGTGCAGGATTGGTGTCGTTTCAGGTAAAGCGATATTCGGGCCTCCCCTTGATCAATACTGGAAGAAGAAGCTCGAAGGAGAAGCTGCTGCAAAGGAAGCCGTTGAAAAGAACTCAGATTAAGCCTTAAGAAGTTTTGGTTTTTATGTAAATCACAGACCATAACTAAAGAGCTTTGATAAGTGTTTGCAATTCTATAAGGAAGCATTGTTTTATTGTAGGAGCCGATACAAAAGCCACAAAGTGTAAACTGAAGGAGAATGATATAACAATCTCAATGTTGCTAATGTTGGGAGTTGGGGGAGAGTATCCCTCTTCTGCTTATGCCAAACCCTTAAAGCACCATTTACTCAAAACAACTTTTCCACTGGTTTTTTTTTTTTTAATGATCAAACAATCTTGTACAAAGTTACAACAACTAGCAAACACAAGTTATGAAACTTTCCGAATGTAAGAAAAATAGAAAAATGGTAGTGGGTAAGAGTTTGGAATGACGTCAGTCCTCTTTCCTTTATACACCTGGAATGGTCTCTATTGTGTGGTCGGACCACGTCCCGTATATAAACCTCATGAAATACATTTATACATATGTATATATATAGACATACCATTGCAAAAGAATTGCTTTTCCTGCCGAAATTTCGATAAGTGAGTGTAGAAGTACTCTTCTTTTTTTCTCCGATGTTTTGTAGACGAAATTTAAGAAATTCACCTGAAACGGAAGCCAGCAACGTGGACACCACTCATCGGAAGAGGCGAGACGTCGCCACTCTCAGAGTCCACCCATATCGTTATTTGCCCAACAAGAGAGCTTGCCATTCAGGTCCATATTCTTTGTTCATACTAAAGTTTCCTCAGCTTTTATCAATCTAGCATAGCATCATACTTTGTGCTTTTTATTAAGCACGTCTTTAATATTTCAGTCATATGGAGTGGCGAAAGAACTTCTTAAGTATCATTCGCAGACTGTGGGAAAGGTTATTGGCGGCGAGAATAGAAAGAAAGAAGCTGAAATTCTTGTGAAAGGTGTTAATTTGCTAGTAGCAACCCCTGGAAGACTTCTCGACCACCTTGAAAATACAAATGGATTTGTATACAAGAACTTGAAGGTACAACTCAAAGTCTGATTTCAATTTTGGGTACTATTGGTATTGTCATGGTTTTGAGTTAATGCTGATCTTATTCCGTGTTAAATTCCAGTTTCTTGTAATGGACGAGGCTGATAGGATACTGGAACAGAACTTCGAAGAAGATATGAAGAAGATCATTAAGCTTCTACCAAAGGTATTCTCGCCGCTTGCATATGAAGTAACCAATAATTTTAATACGGAGACATTGTCTCAAGTTTAACCTGAATCATAGAGAGGTAAATTTTCTTTCTTTCTATTCTCGCCGATCCCACTGTTCTTTCTTCAGTCCTGTCATAGCATGAGTCGACACAACATGTGTGTGTGCAACCCTAGTATTGTGTCTACATGAAGCGCCTTCCGCAGCCTCGTCTTTCATCATATCCAAAGGGCCTTCCGCACCTACATTCTGCTCAAAACCAAACTTTTTCAAAGAAACGCATTCCGCAGATCCTGTTTTCTCAACTCCCATCTTCTCCATTATCACAAATAAACAACTCAATTGAATATTAATTTGTCACCAAACCCTAACATCGACGACGACCGTGCAAAATTCGTGCAAAATCGCGTGTCTGATTTTCGTGCAAAAACCGTGCAGAAAATCGATCTCGTGCAAAAACTGTGAAGAAATCGATCCCGTGCAAAAACTGTGCAGAAATCGATCCCGTGCAAAAACCGTTCAAAAATCAATCTTGTGCAAAAATGTGCAGAAATCGATCCTGTGCAGAAATCGATCCCGTACAAAAATCGATCCCGTGCAAAATCCGTGCAGAATAACTTGGCTCTGATACCATGTAAGAATCAGAAGAACTCTATGAAATTCTGTATATTTCTGATTAGGGTTTTACAAAGGAGACAATTCTCTATATATACAGAGGTAAAATAATCCTAACTATATAAGGCCCAATACATATATACCCAATAAGCCTATATCTCTTAATATTAACATGTTCAAGGGAAACGAAAATCAAAATTTCCTCCATTTTCTTAAGATATTTTTTAAAGTTCAAATCTGTGTTTTTAAGATGTTAATTCCAGTTCACCGTATATATTTTCAGATAAATATTTCGATTAGGTTTGGTTTAATAACTGAATTAGACCAGCAGACATGGACAATTACTTTACGTAGTACTCCCTATGTTCCACATTACTTGATGTTTTAGAAATTTTGTTTGTTCCATAAAGGATGATGTTTTAACAATATTTAATGCTATTTCAATAAGTATTCACAGGCATATTTTGGAAAAAGAAATTAAAAATCAAATCACATTAATGAACGCAGACCATCTTTTTCTATAAACTCGATAGCCACTTTTTTGTTTCTCATTAGTTTTCTTTTTCTCTTTTTTGAACATTTGTTTTTCTTCAATATTTATCTGCTTCTCCTTCTATTCTCTTCCTAAAAGCTAAATGAATCAAGAAAACAACAAAAAGAAAGGAAAGCAAAATGAAGAAGTTGAATCTCAGGATGTTCGACGTATTTACGATAACAATTCCACTACCAGAGAATTTGATTTGAACAAAACATGTTTGTATGATGTAGGAGAGTTTCATCCCAACAAGAAAATGGAAGACACTGTATTGGATATCCTGAAGATATATTTGCCTAAGTTTTTTAAGTTTTGGTTTTCCCCTGTGGATAATCTTTTGTTTTGTTTCCTCTTTCATTGTCTTTCTAGATAATTTTATTTCTTTCTATTTGGTCTCTTATAACCATTGGTTGTTTTTATTGTAAAAGTGGAAGAAAAAATAATGTACTTGGATAAAAGACGAAGACTATAAAAATAAATTTAAATAAATTCCTTTTACTAATGCAAAAAATGCAAAGTTGTTCCGATTAATTGTTAATTTTTTTTATGCAAATATAAACTCAAAACAAATCTTTAATAAATCTGCAATTTTTGTTTTATGTAAATATAAATTGAAAAAAAAATATTTATAAAAAGATAACTTCTTCCAAAATTGATCGGCCGATTAATGGACGTGGTTGGCGTCACTCTATTTTTATTTTTGTTTTTGAGCAACAAAATAGTGGCTCCAAACTTAAAAATTTTGACAAAATTTTTATTAATTTGAAATCAAATAAACAGTGTCGTAGAGAGGTGGAAGAGCATTATCAATTTTTGATAGAGCATTTAATAAGGGAGTTGATAGAATTTTTGGAAAGTGGAAAAGACAAAAAGTATTTGTGCTTCTCTCTTGTATTTCTTAATAGTGAAAGTGAAAAAGACAAAAGGTATGTATTTATTAGTGAAATTTCTAAAACATCTAATGTGGAACATAGGGAGTAATTAACAAAAACTTGGCGAGGGTATAACGGGAAATAAGATTTTTGAAGAAAAAAAAGAGACCTTTATAAACCCTAATAATCTTATATTCGTCGCACTCGATTTCAATATTGAAGAGGGTAAAAAAAAGTCATTCGCGTTCTCTTAACTCGAAGAAGAAAAGCCTAGTAGTATTGACTCTCTCCAAGCCATTAGCCCATTCATCTCAAGTTTTGCAGGTTATATTTCTTGTGTTGATGTGATTTTACTGTGCCGTTCTCTGCCCCAATTGTTTACGAATTTTGCTTCTGGGTGTTGATGTAATTTGGCTTTATGAGCAGGAGTGAGAGAGAAAGCCCGCCCTAGATTGTATAATTAGCAGACGAAATTGGATTTCTACATCCGAGAAGAGTAGCGGATTGAGCGGCGACCATGGTGAATTTGGATTTGGAGCAGCATTCATCCGAAAAGGAAGAGATGAAGAATAAGAAGAAGAAGAGTAAGAAAAGAGCCAGAGACGAAACGGAGAAACTAAAGCAGCCAGCGATGGAGGATGAAGAGAGTGAAGAAATAACAGCGATAAGTGATGAAGAACCGAAGAAGAAAAAGAAAAAGAAGAAGAATGAGAAAGTGAAGTTCGAAGAACAAGACAATGGCGAAGAAGAAGAAGCAAAGGAAGGAGACAAAGTGGAGGAAAGTGGTGGGAATGGTATAATGACTAACGAAACGTTTGAGTCATTGGGATTGTCTGATAACACTTATAAATCTATCAAGGAGATTGGCTTTTCACGCATGACTCAGGTAATAATTGTAATTGAATATGATGTCTTTTGTAGAGCAAAGATTCAACCTTTTATTGTAGCCACTTGTAAATTATCTATCTTTTGCAGATACAAGCTAAAGCAATCCCCCCATTGATGATGGGAAAAGATGTACTTGGAGCAGCCAGGACCGGTTCTGGAAAAACCATAGCTTTTCTTATACCGGCTGCAGAGCTTCTCTACCATGTCCGGTTCACTCCTCGCAACGGAACCGGTGTTATCGTTATTTGCCCAACAAGAGAGCTTGCCATTCAGGTCCATATTCTTTGTTCATACTAAAGTTTCCTCAGCTTTTATCAATCTAGCATAGCATCATACTTTGTGCTTTTTATTAAGCACGTCTTTAATATTTCAGTCATATGGAGTGGCGAAAGAACTTCTTAAGTATCATTCGCAGACTGTGGGAAAGGTTATTGGCGGCGAGAATAGAAAGAAAGAAGCTGAAATTCTTGTGAAAGGTGTTAATTTGCTAGTAGCAACCCCTGGAAGACTTCTCGACCACCTTGAAAATACAAATGGATTTGTATACAAGAACTTGAAGGTACAACTCAAAGTCTGATTTCAATTTTGGGTACTATTGGTATTGTCATGGTTTTGAGTTAATGCTGATCTTATTCCGTGTTAAATTCCAGTTTCTTGTAATGGACGAGGCTGATAGGATACTGGAACAGAACTTCGAAGAAGATATGAAGAAGATCATTAAGCTTCTACCAAAGGTATTCTCGCCGCTTGCATATGAAGTAACCAATAATTTTAATACGGAGACATTGTCTCAAGTTTAACCTGAATCATAGAGAGGTAAATTTTCTTTCTTTCTATTCTCGCCGATCCCACTGTTCTTTCTTCAGTCCTGTCATAGCATGAGTCGACACAACATGTGTGTGTGCAACCCTAGTATTGTGTCTACATGAAGCGCCTTCCGCAGCCTCGTCTTTCATCATATCCAAAGGGCCTTCCGCACCTACATTCTGCTCAAAACCAAACTTTTTCAAAGAAACGCATTCCGCAGATCCTGTTTTCTCAACTCCCATCTTCTCCATTATCACAAATAAACAACTCAATTGAATATTAATTTGTCACCAAACCCTAACATCGACGACGACCGTGCAAAATTCGTGCAAAATCGCGTGTCTGATTTTCGTGCAAAAACCGTGCAGAAAATCGATCTCGTGCAAAAACTGTGAAGAAATCGATCCCGTGCAAAAACTGTGCAGAAATCGATCCCGTGCAAAAACCGTTCAAAAATCAATCTTGTGCAAAAATGTGCAGAAATCGATCCTGTGCAGAAATCGATCCCGTACAAAAATCGATCCCGTGCAAAATCCGTGCAGAATAACTTGGCTCTGATACCATGTAAGAATCAGAAGAACTCTATGAAATTCTGTATATTTCTGATTAGGGTTTTACAAAGGAGACAATTCTCTATATATACAGAGGTAAAATAATCCTAACTATATAAGGCCCAATACATATATACCCAATAAGCCTATATCTCTTAATATTAACATGTTCAAGGGAAACGAAAATCAAAATTTCCTCCATTTTCTTAAGATATTTTTTAAAGTTCAAATCTGTGTTTTTAAGATGTTAATTCCAGTTCACCGTATATATTTTCAGATAAATATTTCGATTAGGTTTGGTTTAATAACTGAATTAGACCAGCAGACATGGACAATTACTTTACGTAGTACTCCCTATGTTCCACATTACTTGATGTTTTAGAAATTTTGTTTGTTCCATAAAGGATGATGTTTTAACAATATTTAATGCTATTTCAATAAGTATTCACAGGCATATTTTGGAAAAAGAAATTAAAAATCAAATCACATTAATGAACGCAGACCATCTTTTTCTATAAACTCGATAGCCACTTTTTTGTTTCTCATTAGTTTTCTTTTTCTCTTTTTTGAACATTTGTTTTTCTTCAATATTTATCTGCTTCTCCTTCTATTCTCTTCCTAAAAGCTAAATGAATCAAGAAAACAACAAAAAGAAAGGAAAGCAAAATGAAGAAGTTGAATCTCAGGATGTTCGACGTATTTACGATAACAATTCCACTACCAGAGAATTTGATTTGAACAAAACATGTTTGTATGATGTAGGAGAGTTTCATCCCAACAAGAAAATGGAAGACACTGTATTGGATATCCTGAAGATATATTTGCCTAAGTTTTTTAAGTTTTGGTTTTCCCCTGTGGATAATCTTTTGTTTTGTTTCCTCTTTCATTGTCTTTCTAGATAATTTTATTTCTTTCTATTTGGTCTCTTATAACCATTGGTTGTTTTTATTGTAAAAGTGGAAGAAAAAATAATGTACTTGGATAAAAGACGAAGACTATAAAAATAAATTTAAATAAATTCCTTTTACTAATGCAAAAAATGCAAAGTTGTTCCGATTAATTGTTAATTTTTTTTATGCAAATATAAACTCAAAACAAATCTTTAATAAATCTGCAATTTTTGTTTTATGTAAATATAAATTGAAAAAAAAATATTTATAAAAAGATAACTTCTTCCAAAATTGATCGGCCGATTAATGGACGTGGTTGGCGTCACTCTATTTTTATTTTTGTTTTTGAGCAACAAAATAGTGGCTCCAAACTTAAAAATTTTGACAAAATTTTTATTAATTTGAAATCAAATAAACAGTGTCGTAGAGAGGTGGAAGAGCATTATCAATTTTTGATAGAGCATTTAATAAGGGAGTTGATAGAATTTTTGGAAAGTGGAAAAGACAAAAAGTATTTGTGCTTCTCTCTTGTATTTCTTAATAGTGAAAGTGAAAAAGACAAAAGGTATGTATTTATTAGTGAAATTTCTAAAACATCTAATGTGGAACATAGGGAGTAATTAACAAAAACTTGGCGAGGGTATAACGGGAAATAAGATTTTTGAAGAAAAAAAAGAGACCTTTATAAACCCTAATAATCTTATATTCGTCGCACTCGATTTCAATATTGAAGAGGGTAAAAAAAAGTCATTCGCGTTCTCTTAACTCGAAGAAGAAAAGCCTAGTAGTATTGACTCTCTCCAAGCCATTAGCCCATTCATCTCAAGTTTTGCAGGTTATATTTCTTGTGTTGATGTGATTTTACTGTGCCGTTCTCTGCCCCAATTGTTTACGAATTTTGCTTCTGGGTGTTGATGTAATTTGGCTTTATGAGCAGGAGTGAGAGAGAAAGCCCGCCCTAGATTGTATAATTAGCAGACGAAATTGGATTTCTACATCCGAGAAGAGTAGCGGATTGAGCGGCGACCATGGTGAATTTGGATTTGGAGCAGCATTCATCCGAAAAGGAAGAGATGAAGAATAAGAAGAAGAAGAGTAAGAAAAGAGCCAGAGACGAAACGGAGAAACTAAAGCAGCCAGCGATGGAGGATGAAGAGAGTGAAGAAATAACAGCGATAAGTGATGAAGAACCGAAGAAGAAAAAGAAAAAGAAGAAGAATGAGAAAGTGAAGTTCGAAGAACAAGACAATGGCGAAGAAGAAGAAGCAAAGGAAGGAGACAAAGTGGAGGAAAGTGGTGGGAATGGTATAATGACTAACGAAACGTTTGAGTCATTGGGATTGTCTGATAACACTTATAAATCTATCAAGGAGATTGGCTTTTCACGCATGACTCAGGTAATAATTGTAATTGAATATGATGTCTTTTGTAGAGCAAAGATTCAACCTTTTATTGTAGCCACTTGTAAATTATCTATCTTTTGCAGATACAAGCTAAAGCAATCCCCCCATTGATGATGGGAAAAGATGTACTTGGAGCAGCCAGGACCGGTTCTGGAAAAACCATAGCTTTTCTTATACCGGCTGCAGAGCTTCTCTACCATGTCCGGTTCACTCCTCGCAACGGAACCGGTGTTATCGTTATTTGCCCAACAAGAGAGCTTGCCATTCAGGTCCATATTCTTTGTTCATACTAAAGTTTCCTCAGCTTTTATCAATCTAGCATAGCATCATACTTTGTGCTTTTTATTAAGCACGTCTTTAATATTTCAGTCATATGGAGTGGCGAAAGAACTTCTTAAGTATCATTCGCAGACTGTGGGAAAGGTTATTGGCGGCGAGAATAGAAAGAAAGAAGCTGAAATTCTTGTGAAAGGTGTTAATTTGCTAGTAGCAACCCCTGGAAGACTTCTCGACCACCTTGAAAATACAAATGGATTTGTATACAAGAACTTGAAGGTACAACTCAAAGTCTGATTTCAATTTTGGGTACTATTGGTATTGTCATGGTTTTGAGTTAATGCTGATCTTATTCCGTGTTAAATTCCAGTTTCTTGTAATGGACGAGGCTGATAGGATACTGGAACAGAACTTCGAAGAAGATATGAAGAAGATCATTAAGCTTCTACCAAAGGTATTCTCGCCGCTTGCATATGAAGTAACCAATAATTTTAATACGGAGACATTGTCTCAAGTTTAACCTGAATCATAGAGAGGTAAATTTTCTTTTCCTGTCGACGTGTTGTTGATAATGGTAAACCGTCTTCTTCTTTTTTTATTGCTGCAGACAAGGCAGACGTCGCTATTTTCAGCCACACAGACTTCCAAGGTTTGTTTACCAATCAGTATAGTTCCCTCACTTATTTATTTAGTAGTATCGGTTTATTAAGATTCGTTAAACCAACAGGTTGAGGATCTTGCTCGGGTGTCACTTGCGTCACCTGTTTATATTGATGTCGATGAAGGACGAAAAGAGGTAGCGATTATCACAATTTTTATTTATTTATCTGTACTTACATTTTACTTCATTCCTCGAGACAGTTCTTTTTCATGTTTGTGGAAATTGGAAACTGTAGGTTACAAATGAAGGCTTGGAACAAGGTTATTGCGTTGTGCCAAGTGCGAAGCGGTTAATTTTCTTACTCACCTTCTTGAAGAGATTTCATGGGAAAAAGAAAATCATGGTGTTTTTCTCCACGTGCAAATCGACAAAGTTTCACGCCGAACTCTTTCGATACATCAAAATAGATTGCCTTGAAATTCGAAGAGGGATAGATCAGAGCAAAAGGACTTCAACATTTTTCCAGTTCATAAAGGCGGAAACTGGTGTCTTGTTGTGTACTAATGTCGCTGCCCGTGGTCTTGATATTCCTCATGTGGTATGCTTCCTTAACCATTTTAATGTTGATATAATCTGCTTTGCTTGGTCTTTAATGAATTTATTTGATTATTGTCTGCTTGTTTAGGATTGGATTGTGCAGTATGATCCTCCAGATGATCCTACGGTATGATACTTATAATTTATAGTTTTTTTTTTCTCTACTTGCTTCGACATAGCAAATGCGTGTGAGAATTAGGACTAAGAAATCAGTCTATATCTTGTTTATTTAGGAATATATTCATAGAGTTGGTCGAACAGCTCGTGGAGAAGGAGCAAAAGGGAAGGCTTTGCTTGTCCTAACTACAGAGGAGTTACAGTTTATTCAGTATCTCAAGGTAATTGTTTCATCAAATGGAACGTTATGACATTGTCACGCGGACTGTAATTGAATGAAGAATCTGTTTCTGATTGAGTTATTACAGGCGGCGAAAATACCAGTCCAGCAACACGAATTTGAGGAAGGGAAGTTGCTCAATGTGCAGTCTTTTCTGGTAAAACACATGTTGCTCTCTCTCTGAAACTTTATCCACTCTTTTACACGTTAAAGAGTTAAAAAGCATAGAGACTTATTTAAATGTTGTTTGTTATAAAAAAAAAATTGCAGGAGAAGATAATATCTGAAAACTATGCATTGAGCCTGTCAGCAAAAGAAGCATACAAGACTTACATTTCAGGATACGATTCTCACTCTATGAAAAACGTCTTCAATGTTCACAGACTAGATCTCAAGGTAACCAAATCTGCAGTGATATATAAACAATTACCAAATGTCGTAAAATCGCAAATACAAACTAGAAAACCGGCTTTTTCTGATTTCTGCAATATGATCCAGACGTTGCAATCTTGGGTAAACCAGAAACCTTTGTTTTCTTGCAGGAAATTGCGGCTTCGTTCGGTTTCTCATCACCACCCAAAGTAGCTCTGAAGATAGATCGAGGAGGAGGAGGCGGGTACAGGAGCAAGAGAGAACCGGTTAATAAGTTTAACAGAGCTCGTGGCGGTAGAGCCGACGGTAAAAGTAAGTTCGAGAGGTACTGAGTAAGCATCTAAAAGTAAGATATAGACGCAAAGCGATGTCGTATTACCTCTCACTTTTTTTGTCCCCGATACTTGGAAGTGTCACTTTTTTTGTGGGTTACCATGGTTCGAATCCAGGATCTACAAGATCAATTTCTCATTACTTTGCAAGTCAATTTAGTTACATTTATAATCATAATTATAAAACCAATTCTTTCTTATATACAAACATTGCAGTTTCTAAGAAGGCCCTCGTATGGGTTTTGATTAAACCGTATGTAAAAAAAAACTATTCACAGCAAATTTTAAAGAATCAGATTTTTGGAAGACGTAGAGATCTAATATTTATATAACCAAAAGAACATTAGAGGTCACATTTCACTCGCCGTTTTTCGAGTCTTTTAGCTGAACCCAGTCTGGTGAACCAGAGTTAGTAACTTTCTTGTAACTCACCGGCACATCTCCTTCCTCGTCTTCTTCTTCTAAATCACTGAATGATACATCTTCATCTTCACCAAGAGGATGTTTGGTAGTTGCTCCACCTTCCAAGGCGCTAACAGATTCTGAAGTATCTTCATCGTTCAACCAATCATCTGCGTCGTCTTCTTCTCCTTCCTCGACTTGCACATTGATAAATCTAGATAAAGAAGCAGCTGATGTGTTTCTTTCTTCAACGACAGATTTGTCAACGACTTGTATCTCCTTGCTCTCAATTGGGTGCTTGTCTGTTTCAAAGTCGGGTGACTCGTTCGGAATTACGGTTTTGACAGTTAATGATTCCGGTGAAGGGTTATAAGACACAGCAAGAGGTTCAACCATCGCAGTATTAGCTTCAGAACTCTCTGCTTCCACCGGTGCTTTGTTTCTTTTCTGCAACTCGTAGGATAACATTGCTCTTGCTTCGAGTACCTTTATGCATACGCAAAAAAGTTAGTAACACAAGAAATAGATTAGCTAACTTTACATCCCAGGAAACCTGAGATCGACGAAACAGGCAAACATTGGTCAGCGATGGGATTGAGAATCCAAGTTACCTGAGGAGTGGACAGAAGCAAGGCATCGTGTTTACTGAGTTTAGGATGCACAAGTACAAAGTAAATCCTCCAGAAGCAATTCTCACTCATATATTCTGGGCAAAGCTCAATCCTCAAAGAAGCCAGGCTCGGTGCAAGGCTTTCAACGGCCAGAGCATGCTCGTGTTGATCATCCGTCATTTCAAGGTCTGCAAAATTGAGGCATCATCAAATTCATTCGAAACAGAAACAAATTTAAACAAGAGAACATAAGGTAAAGCTCGAACATAACGAGACAGATATATCTAAAAACCAATCTGATCTTCACAGAGAACTACCCTATGAGTGATAGAGCAAGCTCCTAAGCACGAAAAGGGAATCTCTAAGACGGAAATAAGTTTCAGATTACGATGCAAGTGTGTAGACTATGAAAACCAGAAACCATATCGCATATCCAAGGAAGATCTGAAGGAAACATACCATCAAAGGTATCATCGTCATCAGGTAAAGAAAAATCCAACCAAGTCTCAGGATGCATCGCAAGATCCCTCACAAACGCAACTAATTCCTCGGTAACTCCGATCACGTCTCCAACATCGTAATCCTTAGGATCCACACCATCTGAACCCAATTGTAAGAAATTCGAAGCGATCTTTGTGAAATCAGACACCGGTAAGTTCTCCGAGAGCTTCGAAATCCCCGTCCTAAATCTCCCGCCAATCTCCGCGAAATCGTTCCTAATCCCAGCAATCAAATCCTCGTCGTCACCTTCCTCCGCGTGATCGGGACTCTGATTTCTCTCCTGAATATCCGGAGATGAAGACGGTTGCGAGAGGAACGAAGCTACGCCCCAGAATTGACTTCTCAAGGTCTTGGTAAGTTCGGAGATGTCTTCCTTAACGCCTCGAGGAGACTGTGACTCCGACACCGATAGCGAAGGCGATTGATTCGGAACGGTTTCATCATCAGAACGTCGCTTTTCATCATCCTCATCGAGCTTGAGTGAGTTCGCAATGGATCTAGCTAACCAAGCCATATCTGGATCTCTGTCACACAAGTTGCTATTGTGATTGCAGACAGACTATATGGTACCTCCCTCCGTCTTAATCAACTCGTAATTATATCAAAGTTTAACCAACTTAACACAATGTCGTTCGAATTTAGAGTAACGACGTCGTATTTATAGACCGTCAACTTTTACTGGGCCTACATTAAAGCCCATGTAGTCTACTTAAGCCCGATTTTAAGAAAACTCAGTGATTATGCACCTATGACCTCTGTTCTAAAAAGCGGCCGCTAGCCAATACCTACGCGGTTAATTAGGCGGTCAACCGATTTTTTTAAAAAATCAACGCTTTTTCAAAAAATCAGTGATTTTTAACAATTTTTTTTCGAAAAATCATTGACTTTTCTTCAAAAAGTCAATTTTTTTTTTTTAAGTGAGGGACACAAGGTTCGAAAAGGCGCTATGCTCTAGGCGGGCGGTCGGACACCGATTTGCGCCTAGGCCGAAAATCGGTGATTACTCACCGATTAATCAGCGATTAATTTTGAACATTTTTTATTTAATTTATGTATATAAGCTATATGTTATGAATATATGAATCAAAACAAGTATAAAATAAGTTTTTTTGATTATCAAAATAAGAAAACATTAAGAAATTAAGTTCAATTTCACATCTAAATTCTAAAAACAAAAAAAAGTACAAACATATGATGCAAAAATAGATTTGTCTTGATATTGAGAGACAAAAAAGTACAAAGAGAGAAAAATCTTCATCATCTTCTTCAATGATCAAATTATCATGTGTGTTATATTTCTATATGTATTTTCAAAACTTTGTAATAGACCATATGTCCCTCACTTATAAAAAAAAAAAAAATTGACTTTTTGAAGAAAAGTCAACAATTTTTCGAAAAAAAAATTGTTAAAAATCGCTGATTTTTTTTAAAAAAGCGTTGACTTTTTGAAAAAATCGGTTGACCGCCTAATTAACCGCTTAGGTACTAATCGCGGCGGTCCACCACCGACTAGCGCCTAGGCGGCCGCTTTTTAGAACAGAGGAGAGACATATGGTCTGCTACAAAGTTTTTTTAAATACATCTAGAAATACAACACACATGATAATTTGATCATTGAAGAAGATTATGAAGATTTTTCTCTCCTTGTATTTTTTTGTCTCTCAATATCAAGACAAATCTATTTTTTTCATCATATGTTTGTACTTCTTTTTTGTTTTTAGAATTTAGATGAAATTGAACTTAATTTCTTAATGTTTTTTTATTTTTATAATCAAAAAACTTATTTCATACTTGTTTTGATTCATATATTCATAACATATAGCTTATATACATATAAACTTTAAAATTAAATAAAAAATGTTCAAAATTAATCGCTGATTAATCGGTGATTAATCACCGCTTTTCGGCCTAGGCGTAAATCGGTGCCCGCCTAGCGCCTAGCGCCTAGCGCCTTTTAGAACCTTGCCTATGACTATAAGAGCAGGCTACGGCTGCGGCTAAACGGTTATCGTTTACCAGACGCAGTCTCATGCGGCTGTGGTTACGGCTGGACGCTGCGATCTGCGTTCAAAAATTTTGGACGTTAAAAATATTCAACGTTGCGTAGTGATCAGTCGCAACGTCTAGCTGCGCGGCTGCCAATCTAGCAACAGTTGCGTCTGGCCGCAACGTATGGCCGCAGACCGCAGCCACCTGCGGCCGACAAACGAACAGACTCTATATGACTCAAGCTTGAGTTTAATGAAAGTTAGACTTAAGAAAAGAAAAACACATAATCATTTTTCCATTATTGGTAAATGTTCATATTTTATCTCCAACAAGAGCTTTCACATTTTTTTCACCGTCTTATTGGACAAACAAACAGTTAACTTTTAAAAACGATTCACTTGTCAAATCATCCTTTTCTTTTCAATTGTTCATTCACAAAGTGAAAGAAATAAGACCATGCATGTACACAAAAAAAAAAAAAAAAAAATTTTTGAACCCCTCCACATATCCGAGATCCATCTTCAAATTTCAAAACCTATTGTTCGTCAATGTACAATAAGCATTTAATCTACAATCAAGATTTGGTATTTCTAACATTTCTTGTTAAATAACATAAGGGCAAGATTGACAAATTCATAGACCAAGTCACCAAGAGAATGATTCATAGACCAATGGTTCTCCAACTATGTGCACTAACAATGACTCAGAAGAAGCTAATATGGTACAAGAGGCCTAAAAGTGATTCCCTAATTTTATACTGAATATTGAACCAAAAAGATGTTGTTTAATAGATAACAAAAAAAAGCAACAAAAAGATTTATGCAATTTGCTTCTTAGCGTTTATTTCAATCACATTGCAAAATAAAATTCTCCGACCAAACTCGTTCCCGCGTTGCATCCTCCTTAAGCTTCTCATTCGAACATACCACCAGACCGATAGCTTGCAACTCCTAATTTCTTTTTCTATACACATCGACAAGATCATGGGACAGATCCATTTTGTGGATGACCTCTGCATTGCGCAATCTTGACTCGAAAGGTGAAAACTTTTTTTTCTATAGATTATTGGGTTATTCGTGTGAGTTTATATTTGGAAATAAATATTGTGTCTGAATAATGTAGACTACAAATTTTCAATAGCTTAGCGGGCCGTTGCTTCAAAGCTAGATTGCATCCACTGTACATTACAAGCAGAAGCTTTGGAACCAAACCAAATTCAGCAGCAAGAGATGAACATTCCTCATAAGCTAATTTACAAGCTGACCATAGTATCGAAATCGCGTAGTTGGTGCATTTCCCAGATACTTTCAAATCCATTCTGCTTTCGCCTTCTAAATTGAACAAATCCAACATGAAAAATGCTGATTCCAAACACTCTCTATCTAAACATGTGTTATTTTGTTTGAGGTGAGTATTGTGCCAGAAATGCAAAAATTTGATATTCAAACAAATTTTAAAATAATAGATTCCATTTAAATATAAAACAAATATAATACAGATTCAATCTACGTTTCCTAGATAATACATATACCAAAAAAAAAAGTATATATAAGCAATGAATGATTTCAATGTCGTTGAGGTTTTCTTTCTTAAATGAGTTTCCCAGTGAAACTAGTAAACTTAAAGCGGACCGGCAAGATTTAATTCGATGTGACGTGTTCGTAATAAAGACTAACCCATGTGAATTATGTGATATAAAAAACACAATTAGTGTCCATAAGTACTTTTTGGATGAGTATAACACATATCACGGCATATATTAGTGCGCAATGAATTCATTGCAATTCGGTAAATTAGTTGATTATTGAACTTAGAAACGAGTTATTGAAATTGTCGTATAAAAATAAGGGAAATACACTGCATTGCTCGTATATAATATACGGTATATTTATGTTTCTAGCATCATAGCTAGACTGTCACGTGTGACCCTAAACTCATAATTGTTTGTATAGGTTTATAAGTGATGCATAAATCTCTGTAAATATTTGTGCTAAGTTTTTTTGTAAGAAAATAAAAAAATTGATAGGTTTGTATGTTTTGTATGCTATGCCATCAAGTTAATACCCTAAAATGTAAAACAAACCCTTAATAGGTTTCTATTGTGCTGTAATGGGTTTCCCAATGATACACTAGTAGGTTGCTAAGCCCAAGTTATACAAAAATATAAAAATTTGGGATTTATTTGTTGTTGTCGAAGATGGAAAATCAAAATATTCAAAATATTATACGTACAAGTTTCAAATTGACTTCCGAAAAATTTATTATAGGTAGGGCAGGTTATAATCAGAAAAATATAAAGCACTGATATATGTCAGCTTAAAATTTATTGCTGACATTTCAAGTTGCATACATAATGAATCCGTGTTAGTTGTTTAGAAAAAACTTCGAGTTGAAGCAACACTTATTTGACAAATTGGTTTGATAATGATATTTGTTTCGCTATGTTCAAATCAAGTCGTATGTAAGTCTGTAACCAATCGACTTTGTTTTCAAATCTCGTTAGCTCGTTGTGATTTTTCGGATCGCTCGGTTTTCTTTTTTGAAATTTGTTATTTATTGTCTCTCCCATCTCCCTCGTATTTCTGTTGTTTAATTCGTTATTCGGTCTAAGTTTCTAATCGTAGTTAGTTGTATTTTTAGTTTTTAGTTTTTTTTTATCTCTATAATCATCTGTCAATAAAATAAAAATCGATAATAAATCTTAACATGTAAAAAAAAAAAAAAAAACCTAGAACCAATCTTATATTTTTTAATAATATTTTTCTTTTCTCCAACTGAATCTTTCACTCCCCATCGTAGTTCTCATCATTTCATTATTTTAAATGAGACACACATAATTTGGTGTCATATCTCAATCTCCACCTTATAATAATAATAATAATGTCGACCTTTTTTATTTATTTATTGAGTTCTCTGATGATAACGTGTTTAAGGACTTGGCAATTGCTATCTAACTATTAATTAATCTCGCCAGCAAGTATACGCTTGAATGGATAAACCCAGCTTGGTGTTTAAAAAACAAAAAAAAAACCTAATACATTTTCATTAGCTTAGGCACTCAACGATACGCACTTGAAAATTTATAAGCTACATATAAACATTTTTTTGCCGTCCCACGGATTGGAACTTCAACCTCATTTTGACTTATAATAAGGTAAATTAGATTCAAATTATATTGTTTTTTTTAAAGATAAGTATCCACAAACTGTTAACATCCAACTATATACATTTATATAAATATCCTTATTATTTTATTTCCGTAACGAAAGGTACATTTATAAAGAAGTCCATGGACGGCATCTTCTCTCTTATATAAAGTTTTTTCATTTCAATCTTCGATTTTTTATTGCACTTAAAATCATGAAAGCTAAAGAGATGAAGAAAGAGAGCAACCTAGCAAGGTTTGTTAAATCTCCAGTTCGTTTCTTGATCATGGCACGTAACGCCTACATTCGTAGCATGACGTCGTGCTCCGTTGGTTTTATCCACGGTGGTGGTGGCTCCGGCGGTTTCGGTTTACCGGCCGGTAATTTCCAAATCTGCGAAGCAGCAAGCACGACTCTCCCTCGTAGCTTCACCCTAAATTCGTCCAAGACGACGGCGGTGACACGTGAACGTTGCCGGTTAGTCTCAGACTACTCACGTGGCGGCGGCAGCGGGGAAATCACGGCGGTGATGGGACGACCGTTGGATCTCCGGAGAAACTATAGTTGTATGGTGATGGGACGGATCGATGAAGAAAAGGCTTGTGATGAGTTTGAAGAACAAGATCTGTTATTTGATCAATTTAAAAAAAAAAAAAATCGATGGAGTTTCGAATATTCGTCAACAATAAAACAAAATTAAGACCCTTTTAAACTTTCGATTTTTTTTTGTCTTTCCTTATTTATTGTTAGTGTTAATTTGAAAGGGGTTGATTTTGTGTGCATTGTTCAGTTGTGCTTATAGATTTATTGTTTGTATATAAATTGGAATACACATAGTTTGTTGACAAAATAAAAGAATAGAAATCATTAATCTGGAAATTAAAGACAGCCCCAAAACTGAAACAGTTTCTATAGAAAATAGATTCTGAAATATTGCCAACATGAGAAGTCTTGCGAAGAAGACATATTAATCACTCTTCTATCTGTAAGAGATGCTGCAAAGAGGAAGAAACATCGAAACACATATTTTTCGATTGTGATTATGCACAAGCTTCATGGAGAGCATCAGGTATTCCAAACCCAATACTTTTTGACATTCATGCGACTTTTGAAGCAAAAATGATAGCCTGCTTATCCTGCAATAGTACACCTTTACTTAACCATTATCGATAATTGCCAATATGGATCCTTTGGCGACTGTGGAAGAGTCGGAACATGCTAATTTTGCAGCATAAGCATATTCCCTGGGGAAAAATTTGAGCTACGCTCGGAATGATGCTACATAATGGATGAATGTGGAAGACTACATGAATCAAAATCTGAATGGTATTCACAACAATGCATATCAAGCAGGAACAGACAAAAGCTGGAAAACGCCACCACAAGATTGGTTCAAATGTAACTATGATGGTTCTTTTCATAACACTAATGTCCCAGGGAAAGCTGGTTGGATTCTTCGTGACTCAAAAGGTTATTATTGCGGCTCAGGACAAGCAAAAGGTCGGCTGATTAATAATGCTTTGGAAGGGGAATTGCAGGCTCTCATCATCGCTATGCAGAGCTGTTGGTGCAGGGGTTTTCGAAAAATAGAATTTGAAGGAGATAATAAGACAGTGGAAGCTTTGATGAACGGTAAGAAAAAGTTATTTGGTATGTATAATTGGATCAGAGAAATACGTCAATGGCAGGATCGATTTGAAGAGATAAAATTCAAGTGGATCCCCATAAATTTCAACAAACCGGCTGATATGTTAGCAAAAAAGGATATTCCTTTTGATAAAAATTATAAAAATTATTTTTATGTTCCTAATGTAATAACTAATGTGCTACATGCCGACTTTGTATCTCTATTAAATTAATAAAATCTAGACGTTAAAAAAAAAAGAATAGAAACTCCTATATAATTGTTTTCTTCTATGGGTGTAAACTGGTTATAATCTAAAGGAATATCCTGAATAAATAGAATAATAACAAATGGGATAGAAAAAAATGGGATGATGAATGAATTGGGAATATGGAATAAAATGTTTTGTAATTAGTGGAATAATAAATCCCATCCATTCCTTAACGTTTATGACGTGGAATAGTTTTTCAAAATGATTTGGTTTTTTCTCTATCAAACCAATGGAATAAATGGAATTGGTTTTTTATTTTTTTCATTGTAACTGGTAATAACCAATGGAATAACTAGTGTTTACACTTGATTATAATTATTATATGCGAGACATATGAGATCATGAAATGAAATGAAATATGTTTATCCAAAAGAAGGTCAAACAAAAAAAGATTATTTATTTAGCTTTTTTTTGTCCCCTAGGCGTTAAAGAAGTCCATTCAAGTATACATTTACACGACACCAACGTCAACGTAATAAATAACGGGAGTCTGTCTTACGTGTGTCTGTATTCAGTAATGAAAAGTTTCGGGGCAAAAACACAGATACAACTAAAGTTTAGGGGTTTGAAAGAAAACATCTGATATATTGCACATCTTAGGTATCGGGACGGAGGTTTCGCCACCGAGTGCTGAGCGATCTTCGAAGATGCGACGGCGAGAAGAAAAGCGACGAAAGTTACACGAAGCTCTTCTTCAAACACTGTATCCTCCTTCATCGCCTTCGTCTCCTTCATCTTCTCCGTCTCCGGTAATATCTCCGTCACTCCATATTTGCGTCCATCTGTCTGTTATCTGAATGGTTTCAACTGCATCGCGGTTTTTGAATCGATAATTGTCACGCCATTTTTTTAATTCGGAGTTCCAGGCTGAGTTTGATGACGAACCGCTCGATGTGACACTCATAAACTCAGGTACGGTTGATGTAATTTCAACTTGATCTCGCGTTGAATTTGGAGTTGGGAATCACATTCGAATCGATTTATTCAGAGGATTACGTGAAAATCGGCTCATCAAATCACGGCGATGACAACGAAAACGGAGGCGAATCAGAGACAGCAGAGAAACCGAGTGGAGCGCAGAGGAAGAGGATAAGGAAGAAGATGCTCAAAGAGGAAGCAGCTCGACGGAGGAAAGTTATCGGACCTCTACTTCCGACAGAAATAATTCAGACCCGTGATGCTGGTTGGAGCAACGGTGGAGAAGATTCTGATGGCGAAGAAGAGGCGAGTTGCTTACAACTTGCTCGACTAAATGCCCAAGAAAAAGAAGGTACGGTTTTTTACTTTCGACCATATCATTAGTTTCAACTTCCAAACCATAAAAATCCTTTGTCAATTTTCGGACATATCTCTAACTATATCTCATAGGCATCTGTACGAAATTCAGATTAAGAGTTTGACTTTGATTAAATTCTAACAGAAGTTGTGGCATTGTTGCTCTTGTATTCAACTATTCAAAGCTGTCTCTTTTGTGTAATAATTACATTACGTATCTGACTCTCTTCTTTTTTGTTTTGTTTGGTAGATAAACTGAATTTCGTTGGCAATGATAAGACGAGAAAAGTCAAGAAAAGGAGAGAGGCAAAGAAACTGGCCAAAGAGAGTTGTAAACCAATTCATATCCATAATCCAACCTCAGAAATTTCTTAACTAGTGTGTGTTCATAAATCGGCGGATCCTTATGTAAGAGTTAATTACACTTTCATTAATAATACAAGGGTACATTACTAAATTAGTAACTTTGGCTTCGAAGTTTTTGTGAAATTCTGTTTTTGCCCTTAGTAAGAGTAGTTAAATTACATCGACTTCGCCATTGCATAGCAACTTCTCTAAACCCTAAAACCTCTGAATTCTTCTTCCTCCGCCTCAATCGCCGAAGTCGATAAGCGAAAAATGGCAGAACTAAAGCTATCGGAGAGTCGGGACTTGACCAGGGTCGAGCGAATCGGCGCACACTCACACATCCGAGGACTGGGTCTCGACTCAGCGCTCGAGCCGCGAGCCGTCTCCGAAGGAATGGTCGGCCAAGTGAAGGCGCGCAAAGGCGCCGGCGTAATCCTTCAGATGATTAGGGAAGGGAAAATCGCCGGTCGGGCTATCTTAATCGCTGGCCAACCAGGAACCGGTAAGACCGCGATTGCTATGGGTATGGCGAAATCGCTTGGCTTGGAAACCCCTTTTGCGATGATTGCAGGAAGCGAGATTTTCTCCTTAGAGATGTCAAAAACAGAAGCCTTGACTCAGTCTTTCCGTAAAGCAATTGGTGTTAGGATCAAAGAAGAGACAGAGGTTATTGAAGGAGAAGTCGTGGATGTTCAGATTGATAGGCCTGCTTCTTCCGGAGTTGCTTCCAAGTCAGGGAAGATGACGATGAAGACGACGGATATGGAAGCTAATTACGATATGGGAGCGAAGATGATTGAATCTCTGAACAAGGAGAAAGTGCAGAGTGGAGATGTTATTGCCATTGATAAGGCTACTGGGAAGATTACTAAGCTTGGAAGATCGTTTTCGAGGTCTCGGGATTATGATGCTATGGGTGCACAGACTAAGTTTGTGCAGTGCCCTGATGGTGAGTTGCAGAAGAGGAAAGAGGTTGTTCATTGCGTGACACTTCACGAGATTGATGTTATCAACAGCAGGTAATTTAACCTTGCTTCACGTGATTGTGCCATCGGTAATAATGGTTTTTGGTATTTACAGACCCAATGTAGGTTGAAAAATTAAGGGTTTTTAGTGATTAGATGGTTGGGACTTTACTTTACTTAATTTCAGATGAGATGTGTCAAACTTGCGGTTACTTCATTGCTTTACATGTTCTTGAAATTCTCATCCTTGATTTTCACTTCGACATCACTTTAGCTCAGTGTGTAGTCAGAGCAACCTCTGTAACTATAACTAAGACATTCTGTTTGTGGTATTGTTAGAGCTAATGTAGGTTGCAGAATTGAGGTTTGAAACATCGATTCATAGAATAAAAAGAAGCAATTTTGTTTAATTTCTTCTTTGTTCGTGAACAGGACGCAAGGGTTTCTAGCCCTTTTCACAGGCGATACTGGAGAAATCCGATCAGAAGTCCGGGAACAAATCGATACAAAAGTAGCGGAATGGAGAGAAGAAGGAAAAGCCGAAATAGTTCCTGGTGTCCTCTTCATCGATGAAGTTCACATGCTTGATATCGAATGTTTCTCATTCCTTAACCGAGCTCTCGAAAACGAAATGTCACCAATTCTCGTTGTGGCAACAAACCGAGGAGTCACAACAATCCGTGGGACAAACCAGAAATCACCGCACGGGATCCCGATCGATCTCCTTGACCGTCTTCTCATCATCACAACCCAACCTTACACGGACGAAGACATAAGGAAGATCTTAGAGATCCGTTGCCAAGAAGAAGATGTTGAGATGAACGAAGACGCAAAACAGCTTTTGACTTTGATCGGACGCGATACTTCTTTAAGGTATGCGATTCATCTTATAACAGCGGCTGCTTTGTCTTGCCAGAAACGGAAAGGGAAAGTCGTGGAGGTTGAGGATATTCAGAGGGTTTATCGATTGTTCTTGGATGTGAGGAGATCGATGCAGTATCTTGTTGAGTATCAGAGTCAGTATATGTTCAGTGAACAAATTAAAAGCGATGAAGCAGCTGGTGAAGACGAACAAGATGCTATGCAAATCTGAGGATCGGTCTTTGTTTGCCTATCTATTATGTTTTGTGATATCTATGGTTCGGATTTATGTTTTGGTTTTAAAAGAGTTGTAGCGAGTGTTGGGACTATAATTCCGTACTATAGATCCGTTTAGCAAGAATTAGAGTTTTGTTTCTAATTACTTTTTTCCGAGTGTGGCCCATTAAGATAGTTTATGGGCTTAAAACCCAGCAAACGTGAGCGTAGTGTATCCATCCATGTGTCGTGTTTACACAGCACAAATTTGACACGCATTCAGAATAATTAATTACGAGTGCTCTCTTACCAGACTTCATCGGTTTTTGGTTGCGTGTTTTGGTGTAACGAATTTAATTTTTTGGTCGGGTCAATTTTTCAACTTATTTAGTGAAAATTAACTAAATTTATGAAAAACGTGTGTTCTTTTTTCATTTACTAATTATTATTTTTTTAACTAAACGATTTCATTTACTAAATTACTCATTTGCAAGTTAAGAAGAAATACATTACACGTTGATGAATACTTATAATTTCTACCCTTTTTTTTTTTTTTTTGCGTGTAAGGTAATGAAGTAACTTATCCTTCTCTGCCTTGTCTTTTAAACCCATGCCTGAGCCCATAAACCAAATGAGCTACAAGATCAGACGTTAATGAACAAATTTAAGCGCTTCGAAATGTTGATGAGGAATTATTACTAGAAAAATAACATAAAAAGTAACCAAATTTATCTTAAAAAGAAAATGGAACAGATCTATCGAAAATAGAGACATATGATAGGGTATATCAGATACCTCGTTTCTAGAATGAGAACTATGCGAATCCAACGGTCGTTAAACCATCTGATTCGACTCGTTATGGGTCCCATACTGTTACGGTTACTCCAAATCAACACGCTTCCTTTGTAAATATGGAATAACATTTATAATATTTTCATTATCTACATAAATTATAAATCAAAATTTCACATACCAATCTACAGCACGAATTTGGGTTAGTTGTAATTTTGTTTTATACAAAAATCGGCTTTAATTCAGGATTAATGAAAAGTAAATTTTGTAACGTAAAAACTCATAAATACATGAACATACCATGAATATTGTTGACTATACTATTTAAGTAAACATAGCATTACAGTTACAAAGACATAGTAACAGAAAATGGGTTAAAAATAATAGTACAAGTAAGTGACGGTGGTGGTATCATTATCATTTTTTCAAGTTACCGTTGCATTTGGTGGTTACTGGTTACATAGACCTATTGTTGTACCAATCAAAACCTGAATGTTTGAATGATTATTACGTGAATATTTGATGACATTTGTATTTTTCTATGTTCACATGAGTATTCAATAAATATTTTTTGTAAATATATCAGCTACATTTAAACATGTAAAATTGGACTTGGGTTCGCGTGTTGCTCATATATCATTCGGAGCGTCATATCGCACATTAAAACCATAAAAACAGCAATCAAATCCATACGAAACAAAATAATAATATAAAAAGAACATAAATACTTTTCAAAATATCACACATTTAAAATATTTCTGATTAGTCATCAATAGTATATACTTTCTAAAGTTAAATTGTTGAATTAGCATTGGCAAAAAAGATGGTTCGTTATTAAATTTACAGTCAGTTTTCGTTTTAAATTAGATACCATAAACTCTGGTCAACTTAATAATTCATGAGAATTAAACATATCGCTAATCAGCTCATTGGTTGCGATATGCAAGATCCTTAATAGCAATTATTAATTTCCCGTAAATTAAATTCATCTGTCATTATCATTAGAGATCAAAAATATAATAAATAGTTCCACCACGCACCCCCAACCTCTTTATTTGTTCATCTCATTGCCTTGATCTCTCTGTTTACAACTTCTCTCTGTTTCTTCTCCCAAACATTACTCTTTCTTTTTTATTATTTTAAAATCTGTGTTTAATCTTCTAAACATTTTATCGATCTCCAGCGACCTCTTTGTCAAACCTGACAATCCCAAATGATGAAGAATTTCTGACGTCACTATTTATTCAAACCACACAACGCTTTTTTTTCTTATATACTTCAGTTTCAGAGAGGAACCCAACAAAAATCAAAATGGGGAATTGTCAAGCGGCGGAGGCAGCGACGGTTTTGATTCATCATCCGGCGGAGAACAAGGTGGAGAGGATTTACTGGTCGGTGACAGCGAGTGACGTCATGAGATCAAATCCCGGCCATTACGTTGCGGTGGTGGTGACGTCACCGACATTGAGGAACGATAAAGGATCGCCATTGAAGCAGCTTAAGCTCATTCGTCCTGACGACACTCTACTCATCGGACATGTTTACCGTCTCGTCAGCTTCGAAGGCATAATACATACATTCGATCTCTCTGTTTTTAAAAGAAAACAAAATATCTAAGCTATTCAATAAATAAATCCTTCGTTTATAATTTTATAAGCAGAGGTTTTGAACGAGTTTGCGACGAAGAAGTGTGTGAAGCTTGGGAAGCTACTGAAAGAAGGAGGAGGGCTTGAGTTGAAGAAGAAGAAGCAACATAGAAAGAAGACAGATCAGGAAACGGGTCGGGTCAACCCAAATTCGGAACCGAAAGAAGATGGGGCTGATGATACGGTAAGTGCATGTCCATGCTCATTAGTTGTAAAAAACTATTAAGTACTTTTAAGATTTATTTTGGTTCCGAAATATTTTGTAAATCGTTCACGGACCATATGCAAATGCACATCTCTCGCATGCCAACATTTTCTCGAAGATACTTTGTCCATACGGATGCTTGAATGAATTCGATCGGTTTTACAGGTCGCCGGAGAAGACGGTGGAGATGGGTTTATGAGGCGAAACCACGGCGGAGGAAGAGGTGGCGGTGGGTGGAGGCCAGCTTTACACAGCATTCCGGAATTTGGATCCTCATGAGAGAGAGAACTCTTCAAAAGCGTAGATTTTCCTTAAATCAGTACTATCCGACAACATTGAAAGTTTTATGTAAAGCGATGTTATAATATGCTTTAATGAAGATTCAGTCTCTCATAATATTTTCATGAACTCTAATTTAATTGTTCTAACCTTTTAAACATTTGAGATTTTTAAGCTTTAGTTTTTTTTTTTTATCTTACATCAAAAACTATACCAATGCAAATAGGTTATCCTCGTGAGGGTAACTATTCTGACACCAAATGATCTTAGAGATTACAACTATCTCTAAGATCATTAAAATTATATAATTCCGATCCATGATCATCTTCCCTAAATCTGAAAAGTTGGTCACAAAGGTCATGTGGAAAGACATCTTCTGCTCTACCCTTAAATCCAAGAAATCAGAAACCATGATTATCTTCAACAACCCAACCCAATCCACTAGTTAGATCCTTTTATACCCATGAAGCTTCAATTTCGGCAAAGCTTTAGTCTAATATTGCAAAATCATCAAAACATTTTCAGATTCAAAATCGCACAAATCATTTATTAATTTGTTTCTCTGTTTATACAATACAGTCGCATTGACTTGCAAGATAAGTGCCCTTAAAAAGAAACATGTAAACCCGACAGTTCGTTGTACCCATGGATATTGTTGTTGTGTTCCGATCTAATTGGATTTTTTACGTAATACCCATTAACTTTCGATACGTCCAATCATAACGTTTCATGATAAGATGTTAGGCGTAAACCAGCGTTCAACTAACCAAATTATAGGCGTTAAAGCGGTTTTTAAACCAACGATTTGGATAATTTGTCACAAATTTTCAATTAATTAATTTGTAAACGTATTTGCTTTAAAATGTGTATGGCAGCTCATTTGGTCGGCCTCTTTTGTCAGTCATAGTTATGAAGTCAATAAGCCAATGACTGATGCATAATTCCATTTGGTTCACTTAACTAGACGAAACGTAATTAACGGCTCAATCATTTTCAGTTTCATTAATAATCGACCTAAGGTCAGTCACGAAGCTACCTTATTTTTAAGCATCACGTAGCTATATATACACACACAGACATCAATTACCAGATTAATTATGTTCTCTACGAAACTAAACCAAAGCATGTAACTTGTACATGTAGATTACAACTTATGTAATTTTTTTTTTCCTGGCAGGAAACAATCATCAATACAAACGAATATCGTGTTGCACTGAAACGTCTATGTATATTTTTTTTGAAATACACTCCCGTTAAACTTCAAATCTTGGTTCAAATAAGAAAACATGTGACTAGTGTGTATGGAATGAAAATATTTTGTTCCATGGAATGAAAGAAAACAAATGAATTGAATAAGAATTACGTAATCCTAAACTGCAAAGGAATGGGCTACAATTGAGCTACATAAAGGCCCATTTTACAGTGCCGAGAATAAACGGGTTTTTCTTTTCAATTACCAAAATACCCTCAGACTTTATTGTTATTTGCGCCCTTAAACCTTTTTTTTCCATCGTCGTTCGTTCGTTCCTCTTGAAACCCAGAAATCGATGGGTAATTATCGTCTTCTCCGAAACTCCGGCGTCGTTATCGGAATTATATTGCTACATCTCTTTGCTTTCTCCTTTCCTGTTTCATTTGGTGAACTTCTGTTTGGTAAGTTTTTTGTTGTCTTAATCGTGCGGTTTGGGTTGTGGAATTGCAGGGTGAAATTTTAGAAGATCTAGGGTTTAGGGTTTTATGATTCTGTCTCGCTCTAAGTTAAGTTTTACAATTGGTACTCGAATTTTGAGGTGAATTTGTTTTTTTCTTTCTTCCTGTTTGGAGACTCCTCCGCTTTAGGTTGAGTCTTAAGAATCAAAATTTATGATTCTTGTAACCTAATTAGACAAATTGGGTATTGATTCTACTTATCTAGTTGAAAGAGTTTCGGGTTTTACACGGAACATATCAGATGCATACAATTGAATTGGTTTTTTTTTTCTTTTCTTATGTGTGGATAATTTATTGTAACCTTATGGGCAGTTGTGGGAGAAACTGAGTCGCTTCAAGTGAGTCCTAGTTTAGAGGTTAAGGGTTCTCCTGGATTGAAGACAGATAGAACAGCTCTATGTGAGAGGATACATATCCGTGGACTTCGAAGGTTTAAACATATAGACAAGTATGCACATTCACTAAAGTTGATTGTTAACGCGTCAACCGGCGGGAAAACAAGTAACTTGGACATATGCTTCCACAGGTGAGTCGTTTATCTTTTGCTGTTGCATTTCAATTTACTTTACTTTTTGATAATATTAATCTTTGTAGTTCAGACCGGTTTCTGTAAGTTCTTTGGTACAGAAAATAACAACAACATATGATTCAGTTATCATTGATCTATATCACTAATTGTTTCCATTATTTGTATTTTTGAAGGAATTTGTCACGTGCAATTGGAATGTGCCCTCATAGTCGGTGGGAGAAAGTTTCTAAGGGTTCATGGGTTCAGACAATGTCACCCTTCGACCACAAAATCATTGATGTAAGAATAGCTAGCTCATCCAAGGTCACTCTGGAACTGTCTGCTGTAGAAGGTACCATTTACTTTCTCTCTTCCTTTTTGGTTTTGTAATTGTTTCTACTTTCTAATTTATCAACTCTGTTTTCGGCTTTGCAGAATTTTTTATGTACCGCTTAGTATTCTTAATCCTTGGTACTGTTTTGCTGGCTTCCGCTTCTATACTGAGCAAATCATTAGCATTTTACTACAGTAGTGCCATGGCTGTTGGAATTATCCTTGTTGTGCTGCTTCTCCTCTTTCAGGTAACTTCATTTTTCTTGTTCGTTGTGGTCTGTTTTGTTAAGCTTTAAAAGTGAGGGTATTTACTCCAGATTTCTCTTTTGTAATGTGATGTGTAACACAGGGGATGAAGCTTCTACCAACTGGGCAGAGTTCGTTTGCATTGTTCATATACTCGACCCTGGTGATTGTTAAATAATTAATCTTTTTCTTGTGCTTCCCATTTTCTCCAACCTACTTTATTTATCTAACAAAAGATTTTTTTTCTTCTTCTTCCGGCCAGCTTGGTTTAGGTGGTTTCCTTCTTCGCTACATACCTGGTTTATTTCAAAGTCTGCTAACGGAGATGGGAATCGACGAAGAAATGTACACCCCTGTATGTAAGTTTTGATAGTGTCAATATTTGCTGGTTAAGAAAAGCCCATGCTATAAACTCATTTGAATGAATTTTTTCCCGCATTTTGGTTTTGCAGGTAGCAATTTTTGTCGGGATGTTTCTATCTTTGGCTGGAGCATTTTTTGGATTTTGGACTGTGAGGAAACTGGTTCTGACCGAAGATGGCTCCATTGACATTAGCACATCACTCTTTGTTTCTTGGTCCATCCGGATTTTGGCTGCGGTTTTGATTCTTCAGGTTATTTTCCAGTGTCCCTCAAACTATACGTTTTCCCTTCAATCAAATTGAGAATCATCATTTGACAAGAATCCATTGTTTCCAGAGCTCCATAGATCCTTTGCTTGCTGCAGGAGCACTGATATCTGTAATTCTAATGTCATCGAGTTTAAAGAAGATCATCAAATTGAAGTTCCTACTACGCTTATATGAGTGAGTCGTGACCAATATCTTTTATCCATTTTTTTCAACAAACTGAACTCTTTTTGTTCTTGTTCGGTTGGTTACACATCTTATATCCCTGAAAATTCACAGTACTGAATGCAAGTTGAGTTGTTTTGCACAGGATTCCAATGAATTTAGTGCTAAGAATCTGGGAGGCAATTCGTTATGCTGAAGTACCAACTGTCCCGGGATTTCTCCATGACTTCATGCAAAAGAGTCCTGATGCTTCTGAATTTCGCGGCCGTGTTACTTTTTCTTCTCCATCAGGAGGTTGATTTGTGATCTCTCTTAAATCACATCTCAAAACGTAAATTGAAACCAAGAATAAGCTTTTGTTTAATGGTTCTTTTCAGGAAACAATGGGATGCGACAGCGTACACCGTCTGAATCAGATACTTTCCCTTCCTCTTTCCATAAAACTCCTGAAAGGAACAAACTATCAAAAGAAGAGTGGAAAAAGCTTACAAAGGATAGCACGACAAAGGCAGTTACAGAATTGGTTTCGTCGCCTGATTTTAGCAGATGGGCAGCAGCAAATGCGGATAGGATCAATGTAACTCCAAGAAAAGAGTCTGGTAGCATAGACCGGCCACGGAAATGGCTGCGTTGGTTCTGAAGAAGCCCGGTTTAAAGTCTCAAACCGTTTAGAGAGAAAATAACTCTTGTAGGCTAAGTTGCTTTCTTCTTTTATGACTTTGTTAGTTTTCTAGCTTTTGTGGCTGATATTGCCACGATTTGTTGTAACGATGCTAATTGGTTTTTTAGGCTGTATCATGTTTGTGTGTAGACAATGCATTGTTTCTTGTGGTCTTTAATGGGTTCTACTTTTTCTATGATGATGTGAATCTTATACTAATATGGATATATTATTATTATTCGAATATTATAACAAGATTATCAATGTCATGGGAACCTGGACTAGCATGTGGGTGGATAAAAAACATCTTTTTCGAATTTTGAAATTTCCCCAACTTTTTATTCAAGCGAGGTCGTATTTACTTTGGAGGGTCATATAAGGAGGGTTCAAACTATTATTAACCAAAAGAGTAAATTATGTGTCAAATAATGACTTAATTACTATAAATTTTTATCTAAATTTTTACATACTGTAATTTGCTTTTTTTTTTAAAAAACATGATGCAGCCTGTTTAGTGTTAAAACTTAAAATTAAACAAAATAATGCAAGTATATAAAGTTTATTAATTGATTAGTAAACAATTTATATTATAATTTACAATCACTATAGCCTTTTCTGAGAATTTATTTTACTTTTATTTTACAATATTGATATAAGCTATAGTAGTTGAAGAAAAAAACTGGACGGTCAAGTATCAAGCACAGAAGATCACCTAATTTCTAAAGAAATTTATTCGTAATCTTTATGATGCAAAAAAAAAGACTGTTTTGAGAATATTTTCTTTATTATATATCACTAATCAATAAAGAAGAAATTTAAGAACATATTTGACAAAAGAAAATATTTATTCCTCACCGTCATTACTTCGCTATAAAGGAAAGAAACAGAGATTGCTTACAAAGAGAGAAAAAGAAAAAAGCTCAAAGAACTCAAAAGAAGAAGAAGAAAAAAGATGTATTATCAAGAACAACATCCTGTCGGTGCTCCTCCGCCGCAAGGTATTGTTTCTTTTTTTTCTTTTCTTTAATTTTGGATATTCGGTTTTATCTTCTTCTCCACTGGTTTAATTTGCTCCTGGATTCCGGTTTAAAGGGTATCCTCCTAAGGACGGTTATCCTCCCGCCGGTTATCCGCCGCCGGGATATGCTCAGGGATACCCTGCACAAGGTTATCCTCCGCCGCAGTACTCTCAAGCTCCGCCACAAAAGCAACAAGTCGGTATGCTCGAAGGATGGTACGTTCTTGATCCCCATCTCTCTATTTTTTTTGTTTTCTTTTGAACGGCAGTTTCTTGTTTTTATTTAATTCTTAAACGAATTTGGTACGTTTTTATTTAATATGTATTTCTCTCTCTTTATATACATCACAGTTTGGCTGCGCTTTGTTGTTGCTGTCTCTTGGATGCATGTTTCTGATCGGAGGATTATGCGTTGAGTGATGATTCTATTTCATTATATGTAATGTAAAAGACACACTTTGTCTCGTTCTTCTGTTGTTTGTCTTTAAATTCATGCATCTTAAGGATTATTGCCTCGACTATGACCCATCTCTCTCTTTGGCTTACACGAAATCGAAACTATCGAGAAGTAAACCAGTATTTTGATCAGAAAGCTTGATGAAATATCAAAGGAGTGTTTGTCGTCATCATATTATTGTAATTAAAAAAAACGAAAGAAATCCAACCATGGATAATCGTTCAGACAAAAGCTCACAGATGCTAAATAACAAAGAAAAATGAGGTTTCTCCTTTTGATCGAGGGATGGAAGAAGAAGATGTAAGATCAGTTTTCTGGTTGAGGTTTGCCTTTCCACTTGAAGTTGTCCGAGTAAGACTTAGCCTGCAGTTTTGGTAGTCAAACCATCATACGGGGTAATTAGGTTATTATAACTTCAAACTGAAGAATGAAAGAAAGAGACGATCACCATCTCCAAATTAACTAATTTGTATGATGATGAGTTAATAAAACATAAGCTAGAGATTTAAAAACACAATCTTTTAATAACATTCAAACACCTCCTATGAGTAGAGCTCGTTCGTTAGTCACAAGTGGCATAAGCTAAAAAGGATAGATAGTTTACTAACCTTCAATAACGGTGTTTTGGGCTTCTTGACCTGCCATGAATCAGGTGTGCGTTTTTCAGTAGTCTGAATTTCTATACTTTAAGGGGCTTGTAAAATGTAACGGAGAAGGAAACAACATAAGCATACCACATAGTCCCAGCCATGACGCTCTGCAAATGACTTGGAAGCTTCTTCTGAATCAAAACCAAGAGCGGAGTCACCCACATGGGCATAGGGATCACCTGTAGAAGTCCAGCCCATCAATGGATTCTCCCACCTACATACAAACATATCAAAGGCCAAACTAACTGGTACCAGAAGCTATTGGTGGTCTGAAGTGATGGACTTTTCGCAAGCAGATGCATAAGACTTATACGAGGATCTAAGAGGATGTATCTTTTAGGTGTTAGTTATATTAGATGAGCCACAAAAACTATACACTAAGAGGATTATCAATCTTCAAGTTTTTTAAAAAAAAAGACAAACAAAGCTAAGAAGTAAAAGAGATTGAATGAATACTTTAAGGTGGATACGAAGTTAATCTTCCATTTCCCAAGTTTTCCAGATCCTTGCTGGGTAGCAGTTCTAGCAGGCGAGTATATTATCACCTGTAAATTCCACGTTTGATTATCTTAGATGAATCAATCGATTCACAAATTTCAATCCAAGAACACCATGTCTGTAGCTCAATGATAAAATTCCGATCACGATTTGAGCTTTCCCGCACTTCAAATCCGTAGGAACCCTAATTGCTAAACTCAAATTTCATAAGAAATCGAAAGCAATTACTTACTTTTCGTGTAAGATGCTCCTCTGGGATTCCGGAGACCTTACCGATCTCGCCACGCTTGTAATCCGACTCAACAACCGCGTCTGTCGAGAAAGGCCGAGCGACACGCCGGAGCGCCGCTGCGATACGACCAGTCCCTTGAGTAGCACGAAGCGCCATCGTCACCCAAATGAGAAATCTGGAAAATCTCTGAGCTTTCAATTTCGTTTCGGTTTCTCTCTATTTCCGTAGATTTTTAGGAAATTGGTGAAGTGAAGGGGAGAAGTTAAAAAAACAGGGAATTTTTCAATTCAGCCATCAAACAATTTCTAAATTATCCTATCGGCCTTTGTACTCCCTAAATTATCAATTAACCCAAACCCACCTATTTTTTCTTCAAATTTCCTTTAGAAGAAATCTCCCAATACTGTATCTTGTTTAAAAATCAGAAGATTAAAAATTACTGGCATCAATACCGTTGAATTTTTTTTTGAATAATAGTATGTTGTTGGTTTATACATTACTCTCTCACACACACATGACTTATGTACTATTATCTTGCTGTACTACAATTAATACTAAGTTTTATTTTTAACTTAGAAGCTACATGTAGATAATAGGTGTTATTGTGTAACTTGATACAACTTAGGCAAATTTGTGAATCTGGAGAAATAAAGGGCTACATCATTCGTAGGCGTTGTTGTGTAATTTTGATACAAAAGAAAGTTCAAGTTTTTTTCATTTCTATGGATATTCTGCCTGGTACTACTCTATGGTCTTCTTCTTCGTTCGTTTCAGCGAATTTCTAAGATTCACATTTGATCCTGGACACATCAAGTGCCTCTCCCAAAAACTCTCCTTTGGTTCCATTTGATCGGGCATGCTTCTTCTCCTCCCTCAATTCTGGTTTTTTTTTCTTTCTTTTTGGGTCTCAGGGTTTCCATTTTTAGATGTCTCGTTTTCTCCGATCGTAGCATTTGATTTTGGTCGATGATTTACTTTTTTTGTTTTAGGTGATTTCGCTTTTGTTGGCGGATTTTCCATGTTCATGTCGATTTACGACGTCGTTAATGGATCTTTTTTTGTTGTTGGTGAAATCACTGGAAAACATGGGATTTTATCCCCTTCTGGTTAGAAATCGCTCGAATCACTCGTTGATTTGTTGAATTGTATCGAATTATCCGTCACTTTTTTCGATTTCTGTGATTACATCTGTATGTTTTGGCATCGTGCATCTGCTTGTTGCTGTAAAATTTTATTGGGAAAATGGTAAAAGCATTCACAAATCTCTAGTTAAATGACCAAAATTCCTCTACGGTCTAAGCACAAGTACGTAAGATTCTTAAGAAGCTTGTTCAAATTTGAAAATGTTAGATTCTTGTAGATAAGAATAGTTTGCTACTCAAATGTTCAAAAAAAATGGCGTAGATGTTGTTAAGCTTCATAGATTTAGACGTTTTGTTTATAACCCATTTCACGGATTCTAAGGTTTTGTAGTGTTTTCATCTCTTGGCAGAAAAAGAAAAAGAAAAAGAAAGAGAAGAGTTTCAACTTATTAGAAAAACTTTAGTTTCTTTTGATAACTGTGGATGGGTGCCCCAAAGCAGAAGTGGACACCGGAAGAAGAAGCAGCTCTTAAAGCTGGAGTACTTAAGCATGGGACTGGGAAGTGGCGTACAATACTCTCGGATCCTGAGTTTAATTTAGTTCTTAAGTCTCGCTCAAATGTTGATCTCAAGGTAAACTTTTAGAACTCGAAACAAGAATTTGTGGCACTTCCAAGTAATTCATGGGTTTTGACTAAAGATATCTGCTTTTTGTTTGGGTTTGTGATTGCGTGTTTCGGATTAATCTTGATAGTTCAAAGCCTAACAGGACAAGTGGAGAAATATAAGCGTGACAGCGTTATGGGGCTCAAGGAAGAAGGCTAAACTTGCACTTAAAAGGACGTTGCCGGCTCCTAAACAGGATGATAGCAACACTGCAACTCTTAGCATTGTGCCTTTGGCGAATGATGAAGAACGGGCAAATCCAACATCGCCTGGAGGTTCTGGTGGTGGATTGCCACAAACTTATGCTTCAAAGAGATCAATTACAAGGTTTGGTTCATGCTAAGTCCTGATTCATGCACCACACAAAGATCTAAGTTCATAAAGATTAGATCCTGAGCTATTGTCTGTTCTTGTAGTTTGGATAAGATCATCTTGGAGGCAATTACCAACTTGAAGGAACCACGCGGTTCTGACAGAACATCGATCTTTCTGTATATAGAGGTAACTCTAGCATTGAGATTCTATGTTTCTTTGGGGATTTTGCCGCATTATTAGTAGCTGTAAAATTTCAGGAGAATTTCAAGACACCGCCGAATATGAAAAGACATGTGGCAGTAAGATTAAAGCATCTATCATCAAATGGACCATTAGTTAAGGTAACACACAACTTTTGATTCAAGATTCATGATAACAAACCCTTAATTATAATACTCTTAGCATTTCAAATGCTTACTTTGGGATTTCTCGCTCTTGTTCTCACTTTCAGATAAAGCACAAGTACAGGTTTTCCACTAATTTTACTAGCGTAGGAGCAAAACAGAAGTCTCCTCAACTATTTTTGGAAGGAAACAACAAAAAAGACCCACCAAAACCCGAGGAGAACGGCACCAACATCCTCACCAAGTCCCGAGCAGAAGGGGAGTTATTTATGATAAAAGGCATGACAGCTCACGAAGCTGCAGAAGCTGCTGCAAGAGCAGTTGCAGAGGCAGAATTTGCAATCACAGAGGCTGAAGAAGCAGCAAAACAGGCAGAAGGAGCAGAAGCCGAAGCTGAAGCTGCTCAGATATTTGCAAAGGCAGCCATGAAAGCTTTGAAGTTCAGGATCCGTGATCATACTTGGTAAAACACCAACATGGGAAAGCTTTGAAGTTCAAGATTCTTGCCCTTTATATATACATACCCTTGCCAGTTTGAAGAGTTTCGATATTGAATCAGGCGATATCTCATTACCTGCAGAGTTTAAAAGTTTTAAAAACCTTTCCACTCTTTTTTGTGGGTTAGTAACAGTGTAAATCCGCAAGTTTGATCATATGTATGTTCATAACTCTTGAGAATCTGTAAAACCTGTCTTTTTTTATTCTGTTTGTGTCTGATCTGCTTTAGTATTCTTGAAACTGGGTTGAAGAGAGATGAATAAGAAAGTAAATTAGATTTTGTTACTAGATTGAGATTCCGAGAAATTTACAAGCATTTCAAGTCTCTTTCTGACTACTCTCTTCCCATTCTTTCAGAATGTCATAAACTGAAAGTGAATCACTTGACTCTTCATCATCATCAATCTCGAGTTCTTCTAGACCCAACGTCTCGAGTTCAGTCTCGGTAAATTCCCAAGCTTCACCTTTAGCATCATTCTCACCTTCCATTCTTGTATCATGAAGAAGCAAATCTTCCTCCGGTTTCTCGCTGTGGCTATGAGTTGTTATATCAATGGCTAACAATGGCTCTGTTGAAGAAGCCCCACATAGAGACTTCAATGACTTTGAGAGGTTTGAGACCGTTGGTTCACTTGCATAATCACAGTCAAGGATATAATCACAGAGCTTCTGTAGATTCTCCTGAGTAAGCCAGTCTTGATTCTCCTCGAAAAGATCAGTCCATTGTTCTTCACTAATCTGGAAAGAAGCGAGAGCCACGGTGTTGATCAGTGTGATTGCTCTTTGGTAATCGCCTTTAGCTGTCGCATGACACAACATTTCCGTGAAGAATAATGGGTGAGGGATTTCTCCATCTTCAAGAATTGCATCGAAGGCGTGCTCTAGAAGACTCCACTGCATTAACAAACAAAATTACATAGCTCAAGATGCTTCCATAAACACTAAATGAAAACATAGTTACTATGTGAAGATTCGTTACCTTCCCAGCTCTTGATGCTTCTATAAGCATTGGTGCATGTTTTGTTTGATCAATTTGATACCCGGAAAGAATCATCGTCTGATACACATGCTCAAAGTATTCCCATTGGAGTGATCTAGCTGAAGCTTCAAGCATAAAGCTGTATGTATACTCGTCGGGGACCCAAAGAGTTTCTTTTTCTCTGACAATCTCTTCAAACAATTCTTTAGCTTCTGAAAACATATCGTTCCTTCCATAAACTCTAAGCATCGTGTTCACGGTTCCTATATTTGGGTCGCATTTATCTTTCATATATTGGAATATAGACATGCAATCATCAACATGACCACCGTTCAATGAAGCCGCTATGAGTCCTGTGAAGGTAATCTCTAGGGGTTTGCAATTTTCAAGCCTTTTCATCCTCCCCACCTGCAGTAATGCATTCTGAAGAAAGTTAATTTCGCGAGTTTTTCTGAGAAGCAAAAAAGGTAAAATACGAGGGAATTTGCCTCGAGCATTGCATCACGCCAACGCCCTTTGTTGCAGAGACAGCATGCCAATTCATAGTAAACTGAACCTGTTCCTACAACTCCCTTTTGTTCCATATCTCTGACTGCTTCAACAGCTTCCTCGATTTTGTTTTCTCTCCAGAGAGCTCGTACAAGAACTGAGAATCAATCACGCGCCATAAGAATCATATCACCTTGAAATTCCAAAAAGAAGAAAAAAAACCTAAATACAGAGAGAACCAACAGCTACCCTTGTACGTAATTGCTTTCGGAGCTTCGCCACTGCTTTTCATCTTCCTAAAGTATTCGTGAACACGATCATACTTCCCTGACTCCAGCATAACCTGTCACAAGCATATCTTTAAGACAGCTCGGAATAAATATTTGAGTGTACCCGCTACAACTACACCGCATCTAACTCAAAATCATCTAGAACATTTCGTTTGTGTTGGAACACTACCTCCATTGCAAGTCCATATGTAGCTCCATTAGGTCTCAGACCATTTTTTCTTAACTCTATAAATACCCATGAAACAGCCTTCCATTGGAGTGATGGAACACAAGCGTTCAGAATCTGGGAACCAGTTAAGCCAAGAATGGATCATAACAATTAAATACAGTGATTCGCTGCATATAGATATTGAAAAGTTTCATTATTCGAAAATGCTCACTTACAGCATTGTACACAACCACGTCGGGCTCAAGCACAGGATCCCAGTTCTTTTGGCGCAAATTCTTAATGAGTTTGGTTGGTTTCTGCCTCATGCGCTCGATTACTTTCAGCAACTCCTTCAAAAAACCCGCTTGCCCAAGTGTTACAGCAATACTGTGGTATGCCGCCATATCAGGATACAACTGGCGATCATTCTAAAGTGACTAAGGAATGAGAGTTAATCCAAAAACTGCAACGAAAATGCTTATTGTATGATGTCCATCTGCATCAACCTTATCATGAATTGACTCAAATCAGAAGTTACTTACAAGCATCTGATTGAATATCTGGAGAGCTTCCTGGGGCCTCCTTGCAAACCCAAGAACAGACAAGAGTTTGGTGTAAACAAACCTGTAGAAACCAGTGTTGTACAGGTTTATAATCTAAAAAAAATGATGGTCATAGAAGTTTAAAATCTTTCGATTAATAGTCCACACTCCATGAAATCAATGAACAAATGGGAACTAAATCGCCAAGAAACATCACCTGCTCCTAAGATGTTTACGCTGCTTATCGGAATACACCCAATGAACAACAGCTAAAGCTTGTTTCCAGCTCTTTTTACGTCCCAATCGATCAACAATCTTAAGCATTTGATCTTCAGTGAACTGAAGCCCTGATTGATTCATCATCCTCACAAACTTCCAGTGCTTCTCAGTGATCTCTCTACCACTCAACCTAATGGCAATCAATTTCCTCGTGAATCAACGCATTCGTTTTCGTTTACTTTTAAAGTTTTGAAATTATCAAGAAATGTAATTGTAAAGAACTAACCTGTCAACGAGAACTCTCACAGCTTCTCCTTCATTGCGCCACCGCTTTGCAGGATCAAACTCTCTGCCCTCGATTCCCGTCATCTCGTACTCTTCCACATCAACGTCGTCTTCGAGAACCCAACGGAGATCTTGCTCGAGTATCTTCTTCAGCTCTTTTAGATTCTCTTTCCTCAGCTTACCGCCACTGACCTCTTCTCTCCGGACACAACTAACGAGCTCCTTCAGTCTCACCCTCTCGATTCCCTCCCATGGATTCCCCACTATCAAACCACCGTCCATCCTTCCCCCATCGCCGCCCCTTTTTCCCGAAACTGTCCTCGTGAATTGCTTGTATTCCCGCCTAAGGGTTTGGAAATGAGCTTCTTCATCTATAGATTGTTTCTGCGCCTCCGTATACACTTCCGATGTCTCCCCCTCGGAATCGATTTGGCGCTTGGTTTTCCGATTGTATTTTTGAATTTCTTTCTTTCGGAGATTCCTCAAGATTTTAGGGGTAGGATCAACACCGTACTTCAGCAGCCTCCGTTTAATCTTCTCCATATCTGGTTCAAATTCCGGCGGCACTCTTGCCGGCGATTGGAAAAATCTCACCACTGAAGCGTCCATTGTTGCGAGGATAGTGCAAGTGAAGCGTAAAATCTCTATCCTATCGTCATCTTAAATCTCCGTTTTTGGCCTCAAGTTCTTTATAATTATGAAATACGCCCGTATGTTTTTATTCTTTCAAAATATGCAGTGAACTCGTAAAACTGAAAAATCCGACCCTGAAGGAAGGTGAATCTCATTGCTTGAGAAGAAGAAAACCAAACAAATCTAAAATACAGATAACAGCAGAAGACGCAGAAGAAAACAAAGACAAATCTTGTTTCACAGGATTAAAAAAAGAAAAAAAGATTTGTCTTCTTCCACCATCACCATCATCATCATCAAAGGAGCAACACACAGGAAGAATGAGAAAAGATCAAGAACTTGCACAGACTTCTGTTCTTTTGGCGCAAAATTTAGCTTGCTGACTTGGAGTGCTTTACAAGCCAATCAATCACTTGATCAATGTTGGTAGAGTTCTTGCAAGATATCATAAAGCAGCAGACTTCTCGATCTGTAAGCGACTTGAGTCCCCTGGGCAAACCATGGAGAAAACATCTTCAGATTTGAAGTTAAAAGCCAAGTCTTTTGTTGTGTTTTGGGTTTAAGGCTTACATTTCCTCGGTTAAGGCTTCTTTGGACAGAGCTCCAGGCTTGTCGATTTTGTTTCCAAGGACTAAAAGAGGGATACCACTAAGCGACGTCTTGCTCAACAAATCATGGAGTTCGCTTTTCGACACACTAAGATTGTCAGGATCAGCAGCATCAACTACATACCTGGAATCAGTATCAGCAGCAAGAACCAAATTGTGGAAAGAGTCAAGAGTTTTGGTCATTTGAAAACCTAAAAGGCTGACCCAATAGTGAAAAAACGAAATCCTTAGATTCTTACACAATGGCGGAAACGGAACGGCAATAGCGTTCCCACATGCTGCGGAACCTAGGTTGACCACCGAGATCCCAAAGTTTGATTGTGACACTTCCTTTTGTCACTTTCCTCATGTTGAAGCCAACCTGAAAGGAGTAGAAGAATACTCTTTACGATTAATCCAAAATCGAGCAAATCCAACCTGAAAGGAGTAGAACATCATAGGGAGTAGTGTAACCCACCGTAGGAATCATGTCTTCACTGTATCCACCGGTCTGAACAAGGAAATATGCAGAGGAAACCATCAATAGGGGGTTAAGAGAAATATAGAACGAAACGGTTTGTAGGGAAGCATACTTACTGCAACAACGTTAACAAGTGATGTCTTTCCTGCATTTTGAAGACCTATCAATGAAAGCTCCATTTCTTGCTTGAAGAATAGGCTGCAAAAAGGCATATTGAAACAATTGAGTCAATTGTGCGGGAAAATTGTGATTTTCCAAACTCGTTCGATGCGCCTAAGAAAACAAGAGGAGTTATTTGAATGTTACAACCAATTAGCTCTTGCTCTCACAATTAGTTCCACAGGATTCTTTAGACATCTCATTACTCACAACCCTACTCACTTTGCTCTTTGAGAAGCAATCTTCGTCTACTAATTAACCATTTAGACCCAAGATGGAGTTCCCAATTGTATTGACTAATCTAAACCTTAACATATTTACCAAATCTAAACGGTGGATTTTTGAGGATCACATCAAAAGCTGGGGAACAAAGGAGTAAGGTTGTTACATTCTTGGCCAGAGATTGATATGATCGTATTGCTATTCCTTATTTTGATAAAAAAAAAAAACTACAGAGTTTCTTTTGGTACTCTCGAAGAAACCCATCATATATATGAATCAATCAATGCATGAGTAATGAATTCCGCTAAAAGCCCTAATTTCGTCATAAAATTACAAATCAGAAATAAATTCGGTGGAAATAGTTCGATTTTTGCCTGTCATTGAGCTCAAATACCAAAGAGAAACAATCCCACGAACCAATAAAGGGAAATTGAAGAAATAGGAACTAACCTGCGAAGCCAATTGAGAAAAGCATCCCACAAACCCATATTTATGATTCAGAAAACTCAAGTTTCCGACAGAGACAGAGATTCGTAGAAACAGAGACGACAGATCGGTCTTCTATAAATTCTCCTCAACGGATCTCTATGGGGTAAATGGAACCTTCTCTCTCTCTTCCTTTTTTGTTTTTTTGCCTTCTTCCGCTTTTCGCTGCTGATATTATTATCTCATGAAGCTTTTTTGTTTCTGTCAAAATCGAAACACAGCAAGAGAGCCGGCGAATTAAAATTAAATGTCACGAAATCTGAACCGTTAAATCTGTGTAGGTCCCTCTGAGTTGTGCAATTAACGGTCCGGATCTGAATAGGGAAACTGAAAGTGTGACAGAGCGAAAATCATGGAGCTATATTGTGTAATTTATTAAATTTGTGTTTAGCCAATCATAAGAAAGATTCGATGGGTCGGAAGAAGAATTGGATTGATAAGAAAACAAAAGAATGTGTAGATCACACTACCAGTCGCGTTAAGGAGGCGCGTGTTAACCACGAACCAATGATTAGCTGGTGAGTGGCGGGCGATTCCAGTTGAAATTGGCTGTGAGGTTTGGAGATCTGGCTGGGTTCTATTATGGGCTTTTATAGCCCACTAGTAATGGGCTATACACAAGACTAACTTGCGTCTAGAGGTGCATTCTGGTTTCTGATTTTGTTTGTAAGTGTAGTAATTAGGCCTGACGAGCGCACGGGTTGAATTTTCTTTGACCCGTTCCGCCGGTTTGAATTTGTAAATATTTAAATAATAATAAAACAATTTATATATACTTTTTATTAAAAAACAATATTTAATAAAATTAATTTCATATGATAAAACATAAATACAATATTTTTTTTAAAAAAAGTAAACAAAATAGTTAATTTAGTAAATAAATTTCAATTATTAAATTTTAAAAAAAAATTTGGATAACCCACGGGATCCGGATAATAAAAATATTATACCGCACCCGTCTGGTATTTTAGAAATCTTCGCCCTGCGAAACCTGCTTTTTGTAATTGAATTTTTTTTTACCCTTACCCGCCCGCGACAGATTAAACAGGATGGGACATACGGTTTGTGAACCAAGTCATTTTTTTCACAACAACAACGCATAAATGTTCCCAAACTTAAAACTTGCATATTTGAACTTTTGAATCAATAAAATTAAATTAAGATTTCGAATAGTTCTATTATATTATTGTGAGATAACTATTCCGACCTCGTTCATCCATTGAAACAAATGTTATGTAAAAAGTATGTGATTGTCTACTTACATGATCGCATTAGACCACCAATGTGATACTTTCTTAAGATTCTCTGATATTTAAATTATTAAAATTACAAAACATTTGGTCACAAAATTTTTTTTTTTAAAACATAAGATAAAAATTGGGTTTGAGTTAGTAACCGGTATCAGCTGAGCCTCTTTTGGGTGATAAAGAAAGAAAGAAGAGGTTGTTGTGTTGTTTTAACCAAGGGTTCGTGGGCCAGTGGTAGCAGCGAATTCGCTGGCGTGGATATGTGCTCTGTCTCCTGGTTTCGAATCAACTTGGCCACCCATCCACGTTTAAATCAGCACATTGCTGTCGTGAATCCCGGAGTTGGACCGTCAGAGATTAGTCTGGACCTAAAAAACCTAGGATCACTCTGGTTTATCAAAAAAAAAAAAAAGTTGTTTTCTTAAAAGATAAGAAGACAGAGCCTTTGTGTTTTGTGAGCAGGAGTAATAATATATCAAAAACTCTTTCATATGAGAAGGATGTCTAAACTCTTTTATATGAGTAAAATATCAAAAACTCGTTGATAAATAATAATAAGTAAAGTGTATATTTTGATCTTTTTCCCATTATTTTTACCTTTTTTAGTAAAAAAGTTATTAAAAAAAACGAGCGAGTCAAATAACACCCATAGAAAACGGCACCAGATACGTTACTCTAATCACTCTCCTTTCTTCAATCAAAAGAAGAAGAAAAAAAACAAATCTTTTAAGAACAATGTAGCCACAAGCTATCCTTACCTTAGTTAGTAAGCCAGAAACACGAAGGAGAAAGGCAAAATAATAATAATAAATATAGTCTCATAAATCTCTTTTTATCCAGCAAAAAAAAAAAAAAAAAAAAAACAAGTAACATGATTTTCGATCATCGACTTCTTCACCATGACAAAATCAAGAATAATCGGAGTTCTGTCTCAGCTCCTTTTAACAGCGGTAATCTCTCCGATTTTGGCGGTTTCAGGTTTATCGGACGGTGGAGATCATCATGAGAGGTTTAAGAGACGTGATCCTCTTAACAGCTTTAGGTATTACGATGGAGGTTTCGATGTTCGTGACAAGCATTACTGGGCAGTGAGTCTCTCTTCTTCTAATTTTGTGATTGACGTTAAAATGGTAATTAAGTGTGTTAATGGAATCTCAGGCTACGGCATTTACCGGAATCCACGGCTACGCCGTCGCCGGAGTGTTGATTATTGCCGGCGTCGGTTTGGGACTTTACATAGCTTTCTCCGACAAAAGAAGACGCGTTTTTTCCACGCGCCGTCTCGACCGTTACTGTCTTCCAATGTTCTTACTTCTCCTCCTCTTCATGATTCTCTCCATGTAAGCTTTTAACTGCATAGTGTCCAATAAGGTGGCTTTTCGTTTGATTTTTTTTGTTTCTGTTTATGAATTAGAAATAAAAAATGGCAATTGACCAAAATAGCATATTTTAAAATTTTTGTTTCAAACTTAGTATCAGTAGTTAAAAATGACAATAATAGCACAAATTTTGACAATAATAGCACAAATTTTGACAATAATAACACAAATTTAATATTAAAATGACATAAATTCATTTTCTAATGGCAAAAAATTAAACCCTAAATTGGGAATAGTGAACCCAAACATAATGTTTAATTTTATTTTAAATTTATTTTGGATAAACAAATATTTTTACATAAATATTTGTGCTATTTTCGGAATTTTAAATTTAAAGTGTTAGTTTTGGAACAAAAAATAAAATTTGTGCTATTTTAGGATATTTTTCATAACAAAATTCATTCAGTTTAATACAGTTTCGATTTAGTTTGGAATTGGTTTTCAATAAAGTATATTACTATGTTTATAATTTTAAAATAATGTGAAGAATTTTATCGGTTCTTTTAAAGCGATTTGGTTTTGAGTTATATATTTGTCTGCCTATTATATGAAGAAAAAAATGAGTCCGTTTGTTTTTCCAAAATTATCACAATGTTGAAAAAAAACTTAAAGCAACACAAATTAAAAGTTAAGAAAAGATTCAAAATATTTTAGTAAGAGATCTTAAATAATCTAGTGCCTCATCCTAATCTTTAAAAACCTTTTCTAAAATCTAATAAAATTTATGGTATTTATGGAACAAACTATTTTAATTGGTAAAATTGGAAAACAAAACATAAAATGTGGTAGTTCTGATCATTACCATTTATTCTTATTCGGTTTCAATTTCGAATCAAGATTTGTTTCGGTTTAAATCGGTTAAAACAGGGCAACGACAGGACTAGTGATAGCAGCGAACCAGAGCTCGAAGAACAAAACAGAGGGAATGAAAGAAACCATAGACAAAGCAGGAGAAGATGTTGAGATAAACATCCGTACAGTGATAACGTCGTTGACAAAGATACAGTACTTGTTGCTTCCGTACGATCAGAAAACGACTCATCTTCTCAATGTCACTAGCCATCGACTCGGAAAAGGATCTCGGATTATTCAAAGCTTCGTTCATCACAACGGTCGCTCCATTGATCTTGCCATCAAAATCTCGTAGGACTAAGATAACGACTCATCCTTTTTTGTTTTTGTTTTTCACAATCTACTCTGATTCAAAATCCAACATTGTTCTGCTCTGTTTTTCTCTCAGGTATGTAACTCATCTTGTGATTACATCAACCAACTTGTTCGTTCTGCTTCTAGCCTTCGGTGAGATGATTTTACATTCACTAAAACTTTTTATGGGTTTTATTAGGTTTTCTGAGACTAATTTTGATCCATCTTTTTGCTTATGTCTCTCTTTCTCAGCTCCTCTATTGCTTCACTGGCACCCTGGATTCATCATGTAAGCAACCGAAATCTGAATATAACATTTGTTCTTGTTAAATTGGGTTTTAAATGATTGATTCTTATTTTTATTTGTTCCTAAATAGGGTGATATTCTTGTGTTGGATCTTAACCACTCTTTGTTGGGTTCTAACTGGATTCGATTTCTTCCTTCACACGTAAGCTACTCAAACCCTAAAACCAAAAATTCCCAACTTGTTCCTAATTCCTTATTAACTCCTCATTTTCCACTCAACGCAGATTTGCAGAAGACGTCTGTTCAGCTTTCATTGGCTTCGTGCAAAACCCACAAGACAGCACATTGACAAATCTTTTCCCTTGTATGGATCCTCTTCATTCTGATAAAACCCTAATCGAAGTCAGCTTAATGATCCATAACTTCATCACCGAGGTATAAACCGATCACATTATCTTTAGTTCCAAGAATCAAGAATGGTAAAATCTTAAATCCTCTGTTTCTTATTTTCTTTTCTTTTCTTTTATTTTAGTTAAACTCAAAAGTAGCAGATTCGATGCGTTCCTATGCGTTGGCTGATCGGAGCAATACTGTCTCGTCGGTGCCGGAATCTGGACTGATATGTGATCCGTTTGTCGGACAACAGATTAACAGCTACACTCCACAAAGCTGCTCCAATGGCACCATTCCAATCGGCGAATTCCCAAATGTATATCTTTTAAATCCGTTTATTAGTACCCAAGTTTAACCAAATTAACTCCGAATCGTTAAGGTTTTATTCTTAAGACATATAACTGAACAGAAAAATACCCTTTTGTGTTCTTAGATCCTTTCAAGATTCACATGCCACAACAAAGATCCACCGGAAACCTGCAGAATCACCGGAAAATTCATCCCAGAAGCAGCTTACCTTAAGGTCAATGCTTACAGCAACTCAGCTCAAGGGATGCTCGACATCTTGCCTTCTCTTCAGAACCTAACACAGTGCCTTGTTGTGAAAGACACGTTATCGAGCATTGTCTCTAAGCAGTGTAAACCTTTTAGGGATTCCATGTATCGGCTTTGGGCATTGATGCTTGCTCTCTCTGTTATCATGAAGGTTCTGGTTTTGGTCTTCCTTGCTAAAGCTTTACAAGAGAAAGGAAAGAGTTTTGCTTGGTTCTCGATTAATCCAACTTCTTCTAGAGAGATACGACAAGTGAATATATAGTGGTGGTGAGTGTGTGTATATATATTATAATGGATTTTTTTGTATTTACATTTTTTTATTTGTTGAAAAAATATCAGTGAAAGATAAAGAGTAATTTAAGAAATGTAAGTATGATGACATTGTATCAAACATTTGTAATAAGCGTGACTCAACAAGTATGTGTCTATATTCGAAAACTATTAGCAGAATACCATTTACCAAATGTTTTATCATTTACTTCCATTGGAGGTAAGTTTTATTTGTCTAAAGACAAGTTAATGAGGGAGAAGAAAGGTGGAAAACGAGTTTGTCAGCCACATTTTCATGTGCATGATTATTAATTTGAGTAGATGACAAACTAAGACTATTAATTAAATGTTAATTACTGTTAAATCAACTAGGGTTTTATCCTGAAAAATGACTTAGTTTGACTCCAGATTAATGACTAATCAATGATATGCATTAAATTAATCACTAATTTAATACAACGGGAAAAATTTGCGGAGAAAGGAGAAAATAAATCAACGAGAGCAGAATCAGAGGAGAAGGAGACTAGAATCATCAGTGTTCGCACGTCGGAATCATCACAGAATCTCTCTCTCTCTCTCTCTCTCCTTTCATTCGTCTTCTTGATAGATCCATCTCAACTAGACTTCATCACTTTACCCATTTCCTCTATCTCTGGATTTCTCGATTCAGCTTCCTAATCTCGTTCCCAGGCCGAGAGAAGTGTTGTTGGATTTTGGTTCTTGCTTCGGAGAAAGCTAAGATAGTTGCGAATCCTCTGTCTTCATGTCGGGAAATTCGGGTCTCCGGGGATTTTCAGGTAAGATTCCGACGATTCCGTCTCCTATTATTTTTGGATTTATAGAGCTTATTTTATTTTCAGCTTCGTGTCAAGCTTCTGCACATTCGGATCTGATATCCAGAATCGAGCTCATAGCTTGCGTAGATAGATTAAAATAGCTTCAGCATAACCCATCGAGCCGTATTTGTTTAGCTAAGTAAAATCAACACTAATCGATTCGAAATAACTTCAAGCTTCGATCCGCCATGGAATTTTTCTTTGATGAAGTTTTTGTATTAGGTTCGAAACCTGTATGATTGCATCTGTTCCAGGGCAGTTTCAGTGATGAAAAGTGAGAATTTTAATAGATCAAAATTTGGTGAAAGAATTTGATCTCTGATACCTTGATTTTTCTTTGCTGGTTAGAGTTGTTCAATCGCTTGGTGTTTGTGAGATTCCCAAGATCTTCTAATTTGTTGTACTAGATATTTGTTTGGATCTACAATTGTTTATTTACAGCGTTTTCGTTGAGGTAAGGATGACGAAGAACAACAAACACAATAATGATGCAGGAGGTTGCAGATATTCATTGCTTACTATAGTATGGACCGTCGTGGGATTCTTCCTCGTGGCTCATCTTATCTCGCTGTATACCAGAAAACATAACATTGATCAACAACAAGTTCCTTCTCATCAGTTTCAAGTTCATCCTGCTGTTCATGAACTTGTAAGAGTTGAAGAAGAGATGCTGAGAATGCCGCCACCTAGGAAGCGTTCTCCTCGTACAAGCAAACGGAAATCGAGAAAACCGATCCCTCTGGTTGATGAGTTTCTTGATGACAAGTCACCAATTCGGCATCTTTTCTTCCCCGCAGCTTCCTTTGGTCCCACCAAGGGTATGGGAAACGATACATTGTTGCATTTCTTGCCCGGGAAAATTTGGATGGACACACAAGGAAATCCAATTCAAGCCCATGGTGGAGGGATTCTACACGATGAGAAGTCTCACACATACTATTGGTATGGTGAATATAAAGATGGACCAACTTACCATGCTCACAAGAAAGGACCAGCTAGAGTAAGTACCACTATCCTAAGATTTATGGTCTATTAGCGTTTCCCTTGTTGGTATTTTTGGGATAAAGTTTCGATCTTGTGTTGTCTTCAGGTTGATGTTATAGGGGTAGGTTGTTACTCCTCAAAAGACTTATGGACATGGAAAAATGAAGGCATTGTACTCGGAGCTGAAGAAACAAACAAGACCCATGATCTGCATAAATCCAATGTTCTTGAGCGACCAAAAGTTATGTACAATGAAAAGACAGAAAAGTACGTGATGTGGATGCATATCGACGACGCAAACTACACTAAAGCTTCAGTAGGTGTAGCCGTTAGCGATAACCCGACAGGTCCGTTTGAATATCTATACAGCAAACGTCCACACGGGTTCGATAGTCGGGACATGACTGTCTTCAAAGATGACGATGGTGTTGCTTACCTGATTTACTCGTCTGAAGTCAACAGCGTGCTTCATATCGGACCCTTAACTGAAGATTACCTCCATGTGACGCCAGTTATGAAGAGAGTAATGGTTGGACAACACAGAGAAGCTCCGGCTATCTTCAAGCATGACAATACTTATTACATGATCACGTCTTGGTGCACTGGTTGGGCACCAAATAAAGCCTTGGCTCATGCGGCTGAATCAATAATGGGTCCATGGGAGAAGTTGGGGAATCCGTGCATTGGCGGTAACAAAGTTTTCCGGTTAACAACATTCTTTGCGCAGAGCACGTATGTGATTCCTTTACCGGGTGTTCCCGGTGCATTTATTTTCATGGCTGATAGGTGGAACCCGGCTGATTTGCGGGATTCGAGATACATGTGGTTACCTTTAGTTATAGGAGGACCGGCTGATCAGCCTTTGGAGTCCAATTTCGGGTTCCCAATGTGGTCGAGGGTGTCTATATACTGGCACAATAAATGGCATCTACCTTAAAACAGACAAACAAACAAACAAACAACTAAATATGTTTTTACCATGTGCTGATCATTGTTCTTGATTTGTTTTGTAGATTAGGCGATTTTTATGCACACCATTGTGAAAATTATAATTTCTAATAAATCTTTTACACTGCTTCAGCTTTGGAAAATCAAAGGTTCAATGTTGTCCTAAAATGCTTTTATGATTTGGGCTCTATCAAGACTGGTCAACAGTTTACAAAGTTGGTAGAGAATGTTTTCACCTACCAGCTAGAGAAATCTTTAAACCCTGTGGAGGCTGAAGCAGAAATTGTTTTTCTTTTCTTAGACACTCCAATGGTTGCAAGATCAGAGTCTATGGCACCACTAGTGTCTTTAGTGGCTATATTACTCTTAGCTTTCAAGTATTTCCCGACACCACCGGCACCGCCTCCAGCTTCTGCTGTTCCTGATCCTGGGTTACTGTACCACGACCCGACCTTCTCCTAAAAACATCACAAATGTATATATAGAATCTTAACAGACCGATCGAAAGTAAAGAGAAAGATGAGAGACTGTATTTGGTGGAAGGGATGATACTAACAATGTCTTTGTCTTCGTTCTTCTCTTTCTCAGCTTTCTCTTTTTCTTCCTCTTCATCAGGCTCGGTGTATGGATTCACAAACACATTTTCCTCGATTATCTTGATCTCCTCCTGCTGAAATTCCAGAATACCATCTCAGGAGGCTGAAACTACTCAAGCACACAGTGAGTGACTTTGGGAACTTACCAATGGACGGTCGCTATCATCTACAGGTACATTCTCCATTGCTGCTAGTGTTGCCAAACCACCAACAACTCCACCAAACACTGTGTGCTTGTAGTTTAAATGGGTTGCTGATTTGTACAAGATGAAAAACTGAGAACCATTTGTATGCGGACCACTATTAGCCATACTAACTACGCCTCTTCCTGAGTGAAGCAGCTTCGAGTTTGGCTCGTCTTTGAATGGCTTTCCCCAAATGGATTCACCTCCTTTTCCTGTGCCAGTTGGATCGCCGCCTTGAATCATGAAGTTCCTTAGTAGAAAAAGGTCAAAAAACACGTTTAATCGATAATAACCTAATAAACTTTCTTAAATCAACAAAAAAATTGCAATATATATATTTACCTGATGCTTCTGTGAAAGGCCACTCCATTGTAGTAACCTCGTTCACAGAGAGTGATGAAATTCTCACATGCTCTAGGAGCTATATCGCAATGAAGCTCAATGTTCAAATCGCCATGTGTTGTGTGCAACTGAACATACCCTTTCTTTTTCGGGGTTTTCTCGACTTTGATTAATTCAAATTCGTTTTCGGTTACAGGAGTAAACGCAGTGGACGTGAAAGAACGAGAAGCAGCACCCGACGAATAACGGCTCTTAACCTGGAAAAAAAAAACCAATCATTTTAACAACACACACAAAGCTAAAACCATGTTTTACTCCGTACAAGAAACTAACCATTTTAGAATTTACAGGTGTTCTATCTCCAGCCATATGCATAGCTATTCTTGCAGCTGTTTTATCACTAGAACCAGCTTTAGCTGCAGCAGCACTTCTTCCATGAACCGAAGCAGATGCAGCATCAACAACACTGTAAGTCTGCTTTGGTGTAGCCTCGTCTGCTTTAGAATCCCCTTTGATTTTCGACCTTGACTCTAGAATCGCAGCAATAGCAGCGGCTCTTTCATTACGTGCCTTGTTTCCACCTCCACCGTGTAAAGCAATCTCCTTAGCCTTTTCAGTTCCAAGATCTGCAAGCATCTGCTTGATATCTCCAGAGACGTTTATATTATAAGCTGGGTCTGAGTTCATCTTCTTCAATTCTGTAAAAAAACACAAGAGAATGGAGTCATAACCAACTAAATCAAAACATAGATTGTGATAAATAAATAGCTAGCTAATAAAAAACTGCATCAAACCTTCATCATCAATCTTCAAACCGTTTTTAACGTGGTCAAATTCCACAGTTACTTTACTGTCAACTGCATTAGGATTCTGCAAAACATTATAAAACACAAAGTAATTATGCTATAGAGACAGTAACCAATTGCAAAAAGCATCAAGCAGAGAGAAAGAGTTTAGTTACCTGAATAGTTATAAGATCGGCTCTTGTGAATGGTTCTTCTGTTAAAAGCTCCTTCCAATTCTTGGTCTTGATATTCAATTCTTTGATTGCCTAAATTTATAAAGACAACAGTAAGAATGACTGAAACCAGAACAAGTCTAAGAGAAAAGCACCAAAAGAAAACACACTAACCTCGTAGCAGAATACATTTCCGGTAGTCTTGACAGCAACTATATGTGTAAATTCAGTAAAGACCTTGTTCAAAACAGGACAATGATACTCTCCTACAATGGGAACCACATAGATATGTTTCAGCATATCTCAACGATGAAAATCACACAACGAATCAGAGTAGTAAGAAGAAAGAAGAAAACCTTCAGAGTTCTTGTGAAAGACGAGAGGAATTAGATCTTCTCCTTTCAATGGTGCTCCTGTAACTGGATGTTTTCCAAATTTCCTAATGTAAGGCACTATAGTTCTGCAATTGACAAAAAACCAATTTCAAATTCAAGAAAAAGTGTAAACTGTAATGCTTAAGACTATGAACTACTCACGTTAACTCGAAAACACTCCCGTCGGTTGTACACACAGGATCTTCGAATGGCAGAAACGTAAGCCTGAAACATAAAAATTTGGTAAGGAGGAAATTGCAAACGAAAATCATATAACATTGTTGAATCCACATACGCGCAGCAATAGAAAGGAAGACTCTTGAAAGGAGTACGATTCTCTTTCGATTTAGCGCCTCCCCATTCAGTAGCCCACTCCGTCTTCGTTATGAACATACGATCTTTGCTGTGCTGTTTCTTCCCCATCGTTTACTTCTTCTTCTTCTTCTTCTTCGACTCTGATTTCTCCTAATTGACTCCAATTATCCAATTTAGGATTCGGATTCGCTAATAGATTTCAACTTTGATTTTAGCAGCTGAAACCCTGACGTTCCGATAGAGAGATCTGAAACGATTCCCCTCGCCACCGCGTATTTGTTTTATCATAGAAGACGCAGTATCAGTCGCCGCCGTAGAGCCCGATTCGGCCCAAATAGTATCCGACCCGGTTCTATAAAAGGCCTTCTTTTTCATTTTTGGGCCGAAACATTATAAACCCAAACCATTATTCACCCGGAGAGTTGGCGCCAACTTCTTTATGAACTTAGCGCGGCCATATACAATACAATATGTCTCATTCTCATTCTCATTCTCATTCTCATTCTCTCATCATGCTCATGCTCATTCTCTCATCAATCTTTTGACCACTTGGTCACATCCAAAAGGTTAAGGTGTGTTACAATAATGATATTATTATTGCATTCAAACAATTAAAACGTGGCTTAATGATTGATACACGGGATAAATTAATACTTTTGAGCCTATTACAAGATACATGTATATTAATCATATCCGTATGTGACTTTTTGGGGTGTTTCTAGGACGGCTTCATGTATCCATTTTGGCCTAAGTACGACACAACAATCTCTGCCATTTCAGACAGAGATGAAGAAGGAAAACCCTTGTCTCTGTTGTTTTGTATCACAATCTGCAAAGCATAGTAGGCCCAATGGTTCAGGAAAACAATAATAATAGGATATGAATATGATCATCTCCTAAAATATATGTATACGGACCTCGCAATCCAAAGGTGGTTCATATGGATCGTCTATTCCTGTGAAACCTGAAGAAGAAATGTTTTGGGGGAACCAAAAAACAAACATATAATTAAAAAAGGTTGGATCACGAAGGTATGACTAAAAAAGATCAAACAAATTGGGTTTACCTTTGATTTTCCCAGCGCGTGCACGCTTGTATAAGCCCTTTGGGTCTCTAGCTTCACAAACATGGAGAGGCACATCCATGAATACCTAACAAGAGAACAAAAAGAGAGGAAGACTTTCAATATATTAAGAAGTTATACGACTTTCACGTTCTGTAAATATATGAAGAATTTTCGCAAAACCTCGATGAAATCTCCTTGTGGTAACAGTGCACGGCAAGCAGCTCGTTCTTTCCGGTAAGGAGATATGAGACTTGCAATACAGATTATTCCAGCGTCTGCAAACAATTTAGCCACTTCACCAACTCTTCGAATGTTTTCAGCTCGATCTTCTGCTTTAAAGCTAAGATCACTGTTTAAACCATGACGAACATTGTCACCATCGAGGATATATGAAAGCTTTCCACGATTGTACAATGCTCGGCTAAGAGCACATGCCAGGCTACTTTTCCCTGAAAATTAAGAAAAAAAAGAGAGAGAGATTTGAAGGAATCCAGTAGAAACCTATAAGCTGTACGTAGTTAAAGATCAATCAGGCCCTAAGAAGCAAACCTGAACCACTTAAGCCAGTAATCCAGATAACACATCCTTTTTGCTTAATCAATTCTTGCCTGTCGGATTTAGTGATGGGACAATTATGCCAGACGATGTTCTTTTGCTTTCCGTTGATTTCACCTAGTTAAAGATTTTCTGAGATTAGATCCATTCAGATATACGTATTCGATTGCTTTATCATGGGTGTGTTCAAGATCCGAACTTTTTGCTACGACTTTGGAATTTTCTGGTCTTGTTTTTAGAATTCTGAACAAATATTTCAAGTGAAGGGAAAATTACAACAAGAGACAAGCTCTCCCCATTTGAAATTCATATCCAAACGTCCTAATGATTCAAGAGTGAAACCAAAACCACAAGATGAATCAGATCGGAATTGTGGGATTATTACCGGCGCAATCCGATGAAATCGACTCATCTATCGCCATGATCGGACGGAAGAAGCTCAGTCTCCTCCTCTCGTGACTTTGCTCGCGAAACTTCAGACCTCGACTTCCGGCAGGATCGGGGATAAGCGAACCAGACAACGATAATCTCAGAAATTGCCGCTCCGATAACCGGAGCGGTTCAGATTCTCCGAACGCCGGCGAAACATAGCACCTTCCCACACATCTCGCCAGCGCCGAAATATCCATATCGAAAAATTCGATTGAGCCGACGAAAGGATCGTACCTCAACGCGGGATTCAATTGAACAGGCTCAACGGTATTAGATTATTCATGCGTCGCATGTTTTTCTCCAGCTTTTAGTTTCCATCTAAATTAATGTTATTATTAAAAAAATGAATAAAATGTGTTGTTTATTCTTTTGTCACGATTGACGCGCGTTGAGAAAAAGTAAAAGTAAAAATAAGGGCACGTGACGACATTGGTGGCTTTGTCGGATTCACTTAATCCAATTAGTTAGAGATAAACCTTATCAACTTATGTCAAACAAGTAATGTGTGGATTTTTTTATTCTTTTCTTTTTTTTCTATATAAGTTATGAATATATTAGATTTTAAATGGATCTGCTACTCTTTCAAGACTAACCAATAAGTCAATGAACATTACCATTTCAATCTACTTTATTTTATTTTATTCAACTAAACCAAAGCGATTCTTCTCTCTAATTACCCTAAGTTAAGTTATCACAAAATACAAATTATTTCAAGAGATCCCACGAACCTTTCCATTTAAATTGGGCTTTGTAATGGTTTGAAAAGCCCATTTAGAACTTCTCTAAGCCTTCTGAGGAAACCCTAATTCCCGCCCGAACGGCGTCGTTCAAGTAAATTTTTATATCACATTATCTCTAAATTTCTTCCGCCACAGATAAAAACCCTAATTTCTGCATTTCCGCAGGTGGAGGGGAGGAGCCAGCAAATTCGGCGAGGATGAAGTTCAATCCGCGTGTGACCTCTTCTCGCCGGAAGAACAGAAAGGCTCACTTCTCGGCTCCTTCTAGCGTTAGGCGCGTGCTTATGAGCTCGCCGTTATCCACCGATCTCCGGCAGAAATACAACGTCAGATCGATGCCGATTCGGAAGGACGACGTGGTGCAGATTGTTCGTGGGACGTTCAAGGGGAGAGAAGGGAAGGTGATGCAAGTATATCGCCGCAAGTGGGTGATTCACATAGAGGGAATCACTAGGGAGAAAGTCAATGGAACGACGGTCAACGTCGGCGTGAATGCATCGAACGTGGCGATCACCAAGCTCCGTCTCGACAAAGACAGGAAATCGCTTCTGGAGCGTAAGGCTAATGGACGCGCCGTCGCGGACAAGGAGAAGGGAACGAAGTTCACGGCGGAGGATGTTATGCAGAGCGTAGATTGAGGATAAAAGGGAAGTCCAGATTTATCTAGTTTTCTATTTTTTTATAAAGTTTTATGAAATTTTAATTCCAAATCGACATGTGAGGATGATGATTATTGAGAACACCAAGTCGATTTTGGTACGAATGTATTATGCTATTGAGGCTTAGATAGTTAATTGGGAAGAAGAATTGGTTTGAGATTGTTTAATTCGTTGTTGATCTTGATTTCAATCATATATAAAGATTAAAAAGTAGAGAGACACAACAAGGTTATGTTACTCGCCTCTCGATTCCAAACTAAAAACACAATTTGAATATGTTAGCTAAATCTAACTAAACATAAATTATTTTTAGAAGAAATGACGACTTGAAATCATTTCTTTTCTTTCTCGATATACTGACATGGGCTTTTTAATTATCTTAATTTGGACTCCAAAATGGTATAATAAAATGTACCAAGAATATAGCGTAGTGAAAAATGTCAAAAAAAACAACCATACCCGAAAAAGAATTAATTATCCGTCACAATTTCACTCCGGAACTATTTATTCCCAAAACAAAAACCAAAAAAAAAGAGACGTAAACTCTCGGGTCCTGCCGTAGAAATCAACACTGAGAGGATACGAGAAAGGTTCGGAGACTCATGCGAGTCTTATGTGTGTGTATTCTCAAGGTTTGAGAACAAGTGAGAGACCAAACCTTGGATGCTTGTCTAACGCCTTAGTGTCGATTTCACTGGAAACAGTCACTAGTGATTTGGGCACCACCTCGTGCTGAAGAAGAGCACCGAGTGTGCCATGGTTGTTGAGCTTAGCTTTCACTGTAGTCGAATGATCAATTGCATACAATCCACCAACGGTTATCGTGTTTTCATTAGTCGAGAATTTCCTGTACATCTCACCAACTGCTGAGCTTCTCTTAAATTCGTCTACGTGATGAACATAAGATGCTTTGATTGAGTCTCCTTTGTCTCCCCTGAAAAAATCAGATCAGACACCCACAAGACACAACTAGTTAACTGAGAGATTGGAACACTCCTCTCTTACAGTATTATGGAAGCGCATGCGTCTGGTTTTGTCACACTGATTCCGGCGTTGTACTTGGTGAAAGTTTTGGAGGTTGTGTCGTATCCAGCTTCAGCACCAAATGAGATGACTGGTGAACCGAGAGTGGCTGTTATGTCGATTAATGGGTTTTGTTTCAAAGCTGCAGCAGCAGTAACTGTTGCATGGTCGTGGAAGTACTGGACCTCAAGCTGTTAATGGAATTCAAAAGGTTGAAGGGTCAATTTCAAACCGATGAAAGATAAAGATTGTGGTTTCATACAAAAGGATTCTAAAGTTTTAAACCTTGGCAGAACTGTAGTCAGGGACTTTGAAGGAGGCGATGGCTTTTGTCGATGGGAGGATCTCGGTGAATGTGACGGTTGTCAAAACCTGAAAAGCAAAAAACACGCTTTAACGGGACAAATCGGGTTTTAAATGAAAAAGTGCTAATTAGATCTATTGACTTACACTAGAATCAGTGTCGAATTTGACATCGAACAAAGCATTCTTGTACTTGTATTGTGTGGCAACGTCAGCAGCATGCACTCCTCCCTTCTTCAGAGCAGTAGACGTAAGGGCCTAAACAACAGAAAACAGACAAGAAAATAAGGCTCTCCATTCATGGAGTTAAGCTGCTACATTAATTTCAGACAATCATTAGTGGTTTCTGAAGCTAGAAATGCCTAACAACAAAAATGTCACTAGCAGCAAAGAAATCGTACAGTAGAATCCTTCAGGGATAACTTGTGTATCCAAAGTCAAAGATACACCAACGTTGACCTCATCTTCACTCCTTATCAAACATCTAGTTCTTAAACACAAGTAATTTCATCCTATACTCGTCCTGTTTCTCAGAAGTCTGATCCCTTGACAGTTACCAGAGATCTAATCCAGAACTAATGAAATTGATTTTTAAAATCGATCAGACCGTCAACATGTATTCTTCTAAATGCAAACGACTCAGAACGATATCACAGAAATACAAAGATAGAAGAAGAAATTCAAAACAATACTCGATATACCTAACCACGCATCGAAATCGAAATCGAAATCGAAAATCTGAGAATAGGATCGATATAATACGTACCACGCCGGAGGCACTGCAAGTGGAGATACTGAATTTCTGATCGGAGGTGTAGTCTCTCGTCAACAGATCTAGCACGAAGGGAAACATAAAATCAACAGAATCAAAATCTAACAATCTGTTTCACCTACATGAATAGTGAATTCGAATCAATGAACAGGCAGTAACATATTCCATAAATGCACGCAATAATTGCGCGATTTCAACCGGAATAAAAACGACGAGAGAAGGATAATAGAGGAAGAGCCATACGATGATGTTACCTTTGGCTTTTTTGCCGATATCTGTGAATAGTCCTGGACCTTTGCTCATGGTTGATCGGAGATGTAGAGAGATCGGCGAATATTTGGAGGAGGAGAAGCGGTGAAGATAGAAATACGACTTGTTTTTTGTTCTCCTCCGTGGTAGACGAAATAAATAGCGAATATCATTTTGCCCAACAAAAAAATAGAGAATATCATTTACTATAATAACAGCCTGTGACTCTTCTTTAGTGACAGACCACTCACAACCGTAAATGTGGCACAAAAGCAAAAGATGACACTACACTTTGTGGGACCCAGTTAGGAAATCGCTTTTTTTCGTCAGTCTAATACACTGAGAAAGTTGGTTCGAAATCAGGTGTCGCCATTTTCTTAACAATCTGGCCTGGAGCCCATTGGGCTTATACTATCAAATTACGGCCCAGATAAATGAGCACGGAACCCCTATACTGCTTATCACAAAATCGCCAAGATCGGTTTGTGTTCACCGACAAATCAAACAATGGCGACGAACAAAATCGTCCGTTTGATCGCACCAAGCCGTTCGGCCTCCTCTAGATTCATCGAGCCTGTATCACGGTTTTTAAGCTCCGGTACTTCTCCTCCGCCGCAGCCTCCATCTCCGTCTCCGCATCAGGATCAGATTGGGAAGCCAGATCATAATCTTCAAGAGAATCTACATATGTCGAAGGGAGAGGAAGAGGGGGAAGAAGAAGAGGGAGGTGGAGAGTTTTTTAACAAAGATACCGGTGAGATCGGAGGACCTAGAGGTCCTGAGCCGACTCGGTACGGCGACTGGGAACAGCGTGGTCGATGCTCCGATTTCTGAGACGATCCATGAATCTTAATGCTACAGGTTGATTTATTTTCTTTTATAATTCTGGGGAAATTCGTGTTATGTGTTATGTATTTGCAAATAATTGAGGAGAACTTCGAATTCTGATTCTCCTGGGTTCGTTGTGTTACCTTGCTTGGGCATGTTTAATTATTTGATCCTCCATAGAGTTTTACATTGTGAAAATTTTGTTTTTATTTTCTTTTCTTGCAGTGGCTTTGATTCGTAATCGAATTCCATTACGAAACTGTGTGCAACATCAATCATTGTGTTTATGCTGTTCCAAAACTTTAATTACTAATTGTGTTATAACTTGAAAATATACACGAAGAAGTGTTTCGCTAGTGTACAGTAATCCATAGACCAAAGAATGCACTGAGTTTCTAAAAGTACTAGTAAAATATAACACTCTAATAACTTGCCGTCAAAAAAAGGAAAAAAGAAGAAGCAAATGTCATTTTATCATACTCCGACAAATAACATGTACATTATCATACTCAGATCAAATGCATTTAGAAACTAGACCTCTCAAAAAAATTGAAGTATATTGTTAATAAAATTCGAATGATTCAATATACTAAGAAAAAAACAAAAAACCAGAAATGATCCGTAGAACGCATCTTGATTTTTGGTTAGATTATTCGATAAAAAGGAACATGTTAACGCAACGAAGAAGGTTGGGCAACAATAAATTCAAGTGAACATAAGAAATATCACACGTTTAAGAGACCAATACATATTTATAACGCTTTCTTCTGGACCACATATTACTATATAACTACTACGTATTAGTTAGTTAAAGTGATTGTTTCTTAGTCAAAATCACATATAATAATCATTATGATTATGAGTTTGTAGACGTTTATAAACGGTTCGACAAGTAACAACTTTGCGGTACTAATCCCGCGTCGTTTAGAATTTACGAACGTCTCATATCGTTTCTCGTAAAATTGGCTAAAACATTGATCAAACGCGATTCAAGAAACGAATCAGCGAACGCTTTCCGGAGGCTCAGATTAGAACGCGTGATAGCGATTCTAAAACGATTTCATAATCCGTTATAATCGGTTTTTTAAAACTGCGGTTTCAAAATCAAAAGAAAGAGTTTTAGATTCTCATCGAATACTCTCAATGTTTAATTATTTAATAATTAAATTGATGCAACGTTGAAATCGTTAAACAGTCTTTGGTTTAAAGACGTGTTAAGTTGCAATATATTGCACATAGCTCAATATTATGTGTCCAAAAATTTGCTATTTTTGGAATAATTAATTGATGTTCAATTAAGTATTGGAGGCTGATTTAATCGAATAATTAAATCATTGGGCTAAGTGAGCAGACCTCTTGCGATTATTGATATGTTTTTCAAGAAAACTAATACAATTCGATATTGTATTAAGTTTATTAAATTGTGAATTTTCTGAATTAATTATAGAAATCGAATTTAATTTTACCCTTTAACTTGAGAGTTGGGTAGTGGTTAGTATATTAATTTGGTTTGTTTCTCTTGAACAAAATCAAATTTCAATATGACTAACAACACCGATGTGATCTTTGTTAGATTCGGTGGTGTAAAAGATAATGGAATGACTCAAGCCAATGTAGTCGAGATAGACATGTGTAATGTCATCTTTGGAGTCAATATGGTTGAGTACAACCCACATGAGTGGTGGTATTATACCAATATATGCGTTGAGATGTGAATGTTTCCCTCCTACCATAAATAATGACAAGAATTTTGGTGCTGAAGTTGACTTCTCAAAGAAGATCACTCTCACTAATGTAAAGCATGTGCTAGAGATGCATAAAAATCTTATTTAGGGCACAATGCTAATTAGACACTAATTCATCGTCAATTGTCAAAGCTGATTAGCGTGTATTGGCAAAGAATGTTGTCTATATTAAGGACGGACTGGTCCAAATTAAGGTTGAGACAGTCGGACTTAAAATTAATGTAACCAATGTTGTTGACATTAATGAGAAAGAATCATTTGCTTGTGGTACAGAAACTCTTAGTATTTGATCTGAATGCTTCGGTCATATTATATTCGAATCTATGCGTAGATTGAATGAGATCCTGAAATACAAATAAGCAAAGAAGAGTGTGAGATTTGCGTTCAAACCAAACTCACTAAAACACCACAATCGAGTGAACCTCTTTGTTTGACTCATACAAAAGGTGGTGAGAAATATTTCGTGACTTTCTTTGAGGATTGTACGAAATATAGTTATGTCTATTTGCTAAGAAGCAAATATGAGACCTTGGAAAACTCAAGGAGTTTAAACTCGAGGTTGAAAACTAACTCGAAAGAACTATCAACATAGTTTGAAGTGATAGAGGACATGAACATGATAGTATCCATAAAAAGATTGATCCCTACTCACCTGAATCCAATGGAGTTGTTGAAAGAAAGAACATAACTCTCAAGGAAATGATGAATGCAATGTTGCAGGAATTTGGGTTAGTCCAGAAATGTGGGGGTAAGCATTGCTTACCACAAGTTGTATCCTGAACTAAATGCCACACAAAGTCACTGAAAATGTTTCATGTGAACTTTGGAAAAGTAATGTGTTTTTATACAAATACATGAAAGTGTGGGGGTGCCTAGTAACCACCTAAGAAGGTGACAATCGGACCAAAAACGGTGAATTGTATCTTCATTGCATATGCACACAATGTAGTGCTGATTGCTTTCTGGTGTATAAATTAGATATACCAGACATCCAAGTAATCACGGTAACCAAGGAATGTGTCTTCCTCTGAACATGAGTTTCCGTGTAAAGGATAAGCTCTAGTACCTCACGAATTGAGGCGAGCAATTGATCTCTTGGGCTCTTACGCTTTTAGAGGTATCGATCGATACACCTCGGTATCGATCGATGCTTGACGGGCATTGGACCTTAGATCGAGCAATGCTGGTACTTCTGTAAAGAAACAGAAGAGGCTAAAGTTTAAATTAGTCGAATGCTTATTGGAATCACAGCAATATGAGATCTTGTAATCCATCAAATGGATGTAAAATCTGCCTTTCTAAACGACCATTTAGAAGAGGAGATTTACATGAAACAACACGAGGGTTATGTCACTCCTGAACAAGAAAAGAAAATAAGTAGACTTGCAAAGTCTTTATACGAGTTTAAGTTAGAATAAATAGTAGAATTATTTCTTCACTTGTGTGTGATTTTTTTATTAATTTACTAAATCACCTACAAGTGAAGGAATAATTCTAAGTAATACTAATCTGTATTGAATTATTATTATATACTCTTTCCATTTCAATATAATAGATGTTTTTTAAAAAAATACACATATTAAAAAAAAATTAATTTTGATTATTAAATATATCATTTTTGTGATTAACATATTTCAATAACTCTAAACCAATAACATTTCAATAACTCCAATTAATTTTCTTAAAGTTTACAATTTATCATTATTAACTAATAAAAATGTATAAAAAACCTTAAAATTTTATCTTTTAAAAATATTTTTTTTCTAAAACTTTTATTAATTTGAAACAGGAGCACATAGTAAAATCAGATTTCATAAAAAAAAAATCATAAACCCGTTATATAGTAAACAGAAATCTAATGGATAAAAATAAAAAGTAATCTAAATTTATCTTTTAACAAGAAAGGATGATGGATACGGATAAAAATCCAAGACATGGACAACTAATTATGAGCTGTGAAGCGCCGAACAACACAAAAAGACAAACCGATCTCTGTTTTTTGTACGGCTCTTAAATTTAATCGATTTTTTAAAATAAAAATAAAAACGTGTCTCAATTGATAAAAGAAAGCGATAATAAAACCACTTGACGAAGCTTTTAAGGGTATCACCAGGAGGGGAAAAAAAGCCGGTTAGGCGCGTGGATTCTCAGCCGTCCGTTTCGTAAGCGTGGGCTCCACGCGCCTGTCGGTGATTTTTCGCAGGTGGTAGTGTGGTGCTGAAGAAGAAAATATCTTTAAATAATTGACGATAAGAAAACAAAAAGTGGGAAATAAATATATCCTTTTCGCTGGATTTTTCTTTTCAAAAATTTGTCGAGTTCCGTTGTTTCCACTTTCGAGAGTGTGTTTATATAATGGAAAGAGATCTGTGATCTTTGAAGCTTCTCTGTAGAGTCTCGTAATTAGGTTAACTTTGATTAACGAGGTTCCGTCAGAATCGAGATTGTGGATCGTTTGAAGGTATGTCGGCGATATTGTGGATCTGTTTTGAGTTTGCTGGTGTAGATTGTTTTGATTTTTTTGTTGATTGTGTGAGGAACAATTATGATTTTCGATTGATATAATTTCGTGGAGTCGTGAAAACGTTTGAAGATTTGCTATGATTCTGTTTCGATCCTTAATCTTAATTTCGTGGAATCGTGAAAACGTTTGAAGATTTATATATTCTGAATCACATTTTTCGTAGAAACCAACCAATCAATTTGTAGACAAGCAGGAAAAAAATGATTCTGGATCATGTTTGGAGTGAAAGCAAGATCTGTCTCGACTTGAGAGCAAATATTTACGATTCAGCTTCCAAAATTCAATGGGAACGGACAATGAATTTTTGTGACTTGACAATCAAAATTTAATTGGATTGATGCTGCAGGAAGGAAGATAAGAAAATCAATCAGGCAACAAAGAGAAATGGTGAACGGTTGTGTTGATCTTCAACAATCCTTCAAAGCTGCAGATTCTTGTGTGCCAATTCCTCCACCTGTTCCTTCAAAATCTGATGGACACCAGAAAAGATATGTAGCACCAGGACTCGAGCATAGCTTCGTTTCCACAGCCACAAGAGATATGTGGGATCGTCTTTTCAACGACGGATACAAAGCTAATGTTGTGATCTATACAGATAATGGCGGCATCATCTACGCTCATGCCAACATAATCGTAAGCTCTTCTATGAAACTGTGTTGATCAATGTGTAGATAAAGCGAATACAGACTAAGTCTCTTTTTTTTTTTGCATGATTTTTCGAATAACAGGGGACTGCTTCGACTGTGATCAAAGGCATGTTGAAGCAAGCCAAAAGACATGGCAAGTGGCATACAATCTCAATCCGTGGTGTTCCTCATGATGCTGTGCGAGTTTTTATCCGTTTCCTCTACTCTTCTTGGTACAAAATCTAATCCCATTGCCTCTCTACTTTTATTTACTCTGCCTCTTGTTAACACTGTCTTATCTTAGTATACCTGATTAAACCTGATTTTTTTTTATTTTATGGTAGCTATGAGAAAGAAGAAATGAATGAGTTTATCATGCATTTGCTGCTTCTGTCTCACGCGTACGTGGTTCCTCAGTTGAAACGGCTCTGTGAATGGCATCTAGAACATGGTTTACTTAACACTGAGAACGTTATTGATGTGTTCCAGCTTGCGCTGCTGTGTGATTTCCCTCGGCTTAGCGTCATATCTCACCGTATGATCATGAAACACTTTAAGGAGATTCATGCGACTGAAGCATGGATAGCTATGAATAAAAGCCATCCCTTTCTCGAGAAAGAACTTAGAGACTCTGTGATCGTCGAAGAAAATGTAAGTAATTACATTCACAGACACTCTCTCTCTTTTTATTTACGATATCTCTGTCTCGTTACCAACTTCTAAAACATAAACGCAGATGCGGAAAGACAGGATCAGAAAACGCAATGAATTGAGGATATATTCGCAGCTATACGAAGCAATGGAAGCTCTTGTTCATATATGCAGAGACGGATGTAAAACGATAGGACCACACGATAAAGATTTCAAACCAAACCACGCACCGTGTAACTATGAAGCTTGCAAAGGATTAGAATCACTAATCCGACATTTCGCAGGCTGTAAGCTTAGAGTGCCAGGAGGTTGCGTACATTGCAAGAGAATGTGGCAACTCCTAGAATTGCATTCACGTGTTTGCGCAGATTCTGAACAATGTCGAGTCCCACTATGCAGGTAAAAACCCCAAAATGAAAATAGCACAAAAGTGCCTTAACTTTATTGCATTTACTGTACTATTCAGACCAGAAAATTGGGTCTTGTGTTTGATATTTGTGTGGATTTTTGGGAACAGGAACTTTAAGGAGAAGATGGAGAAACAGAGCAAGAAGGATGAGGTTAGATGGAAACTTCTGGTGAAGAATGTGTTAGGGACTAAGAAAATCGGAGGCTCTCCTTTCTTTTTACCGGTGACTTGCTCTTCCTCCTCCGTGTCTTAAACCGTCAGCTCAAAATGGTCATCGTTTTCTCAATCCCAAGAAGGCGAGTTTTAAGCGTGTCTTGTGATCTTCTCCTGAAATAAAAGTGTAACATATTAAATTGAATAAATGAGATGACAGAAACTGTGGTCGGCAAAGGGTCAATATACATGTTGTTGGTTCTGAAAATCAAACCCGGTTGGAGGATTTGGAGCTTGGGTTATTCGTTTCGGTTTCGGTTTAGTGGTTTTGTCTTTTTAACTCGAGTGGCAAAATTGATAAAATAAGCTGAGTCATCTTGTTGAGAAACAAACAAGACAAAAACAACAGAAGAATCTACCAAATTTATTACGACCCTACATGCTTTTGTTATTTTTAATACCTCCAAAAATGGTAAACAGAAACGACAAGATCGTGGTGGGAAAAAAGTGACGCAGAACCGGACAAAAGCATTATTAAGAAAGAGAGAGACGTGTGGTACAAGTTGTACAATAGAATCGGTCTCACTCAAATCACATGTTTCTATTTCATTAAATAAGTATTGTTTGAAACATCCATTGTCACAAACCCGAAATCCCTATACTCAATTTACAACCATATACATATTTTTTTGCCTTTAAACTCTTTTATTGTTACTTTCGTATTGGATTCTAATTCCTTCTCAACAATAACCAAAAAAAAAAAGCATACTACAATTCGGAACCTATCTTATTAACTTTTAGTATTGAATACAGCGTATAATATTGAATACAGCTTATAAAGACTACAAGAAACAATATCTCCACTAAAACCCAAGAAATTACGATATTGTTATATTATCTATCTATATATCTCAACGGCCGACAAAAAAAAAACTAACAAAAAAGAAGAAGAAGAAGGTTCCTTATTTGTTAACGAAAATTTGATCATTATAGTGTTTGTTACTCTCTTAACCGGTCCAAGTTCTCCGGCTTAACCAACTCATCCGGTTTGAGAAACACCAATTAAATCCTTGTCTCGGTGTAAAAAACTGTACAGCTTTTTGTTTCATCACGTAGAAGAGTTACTGCTTTGTTCATCATCTGAGCTTGTATCCTCTTGTCTTGCTTTATACCTATGAAGAACCGGTAACGAAGCTGTTGCTGAAATCCTGAACGATCTAGCTGAAGCCGAACCCATCGCTGTCGACATTTCTTGCATCGTCTTCACTTCTTTACAAACGTTATCGAGAACTCCGAGAAAATCTCTTACGACCATGAAGATTCTTAGAGGATGTGCTTCCTCTTTTGCAGCGTCTCCATGGAAATACTCTGTTACTTCTTTAACCATTGACAGAGCTTTTCTTTCTCCTCCTTTGATCTTTCGAATCTCTTCTTCTGCTTCTTTGAGAAACGTTTTCATTGAATCAAAGAACTTCCCTTGAGTCATTGTTGTTGTCTCTGTCTTGAGAAAAGATTGGATTTTATCAAGACCCGTTTCAAGCTTTGTCACGTAACCACTCAGTACATCTGAATCCATTCCGGCTGATTTTTTCACATTGCAGAGATCTCTACTGAGTCCAGCGACGACTTGTAATCCTTGCTTTCTGAAACCATCTTTGTTTCCATGGAGGATGGTTTCATCTATTGTTGTTGTTGTTGTTGTTGTTTTTACCTCGGATCTTGTGATTTCTTGGACCACAAAGTGAAGCAATGTGGTTTTGCCATCAATTCCTTTTATGTCTACAAGTTTTAAAAGTGTATCGAGTTTGAAGGCTTTGGCATCTCCGCGATTAGTTCCAACATTCATTCGGTTTCCTGTCATTAAAGTAGCCTCGAGGAGCTTAAGGAATAGCCTGCTTGCTTTTAGTTCTAAGCTTGCTTCCTAGAAAGCAACCAAGGGATACAAAAAAATTAGGACAATTCGTTTGAGAGATTGAATCATCAAGTGTCTTTATGAGTGACTAACTAACCTCTAGTGTCTGGAAAGAGTTCCTTAGATACTTGACTTCTGCATCAAAGTTGGCTCTATACAGCATTGCTTCAACTCTTTTGAATGCAAAAGGGATATCGAGAATGGTTTTGAGGAATCTTTCAGCTGTTCCTAATTTCGAGACATCACCCGAGTACTCTCGGAGTTTTATCTCTTCCTCCTTTGTTGGAGCCATCTTCACCAAAGTCTCTAGAAGCTCTGCACCTAAGCTCTCGGGATTACCTGTTACCACCGTGCCACGGGTTTAATTAGAACGAAATAACAGGGACCACAAAGGCTCATGCATAAATGAAATCAATTTTGTTTTGACAATCTTAATGATTGTGAACTATACAGCTCTACATCACGCTAGCCGCTCCTGTAAAATTCCAGGATGACCCTTTTTCTCCCTTCAGATGCAGTTTTTTTTTACATTCATAAGTTTCACAATCATGTTAGAAGCCATATAAAGCAGAGAAAAATCATTTCATATGTCTTTGTTCTTTGCAATGATTACAGCTTGTGGCCTAAGCCTATTTAGTATTATATAGCTTTTTACCATTAAGACCTCTGATGAACATCTCTATTACTGTTCCTACTACCCAAAAGATCTCAATTAGCCCATCAAGGTATCAATACTCAATATCAGGTTATGTACCGAACAGAGGAATAAATGTAAACAGCTTATCACGATCAAGGCAAATGCCAATCCTTGCTTTATAAAAAGGGAACTTAATCCCAAGTAATGAATCAAATGGGAGACAAAAACTTACCATCTAAAAGAGCTTCTGACACCTCTTCACGTGTTACATTCAGTGCTCTTAAGAGGATTGCAATGTTCTGCGCTTTCTTTGGATCAAGCACTCTGTTCTCACTCTCAGCAGGAGGCATCACTAACCTTTTCACAGGTTCCTTTGGAGCTGAACTTCCCGAGTTGCAACCAAACAGATGCTCCATCCTATCCTCGTTCAATCTGTTTAATACCAATAAGATCTAAAAAGTTATTGCAAACGTCAAATTCAAACTATGTGACACAACAATGTACAAGACAGTGATACCCACTGGAATGAGCTTGATTTGAGCTGGTCCCAAACTGTGGCTCGATCAGAGCTCGCGCGTACTTTGTCCCAGTGGAGTGGCTTTAACTTTGGCCTGCTTGGATCCGTGTCTTCTTCCCCTGTTTTCTCAAGAGAGCTGGTTGATTCACCATTGGTCTCTTTAACAGCTTTCGATTGAGGACTTAGAGTCTTGAATGCTTGTTTTCTTGAAGGATCATCTGACTTTGTCGGATTGGTTGCTTCGGAATTGCTGAGTTTTGGTGGTATCTGGAAATCTCTCTGCCGTATCTGAGGAGGTTGAGGAGGACGAGGAGGAGGAGGTGGTGGTGGAGGTGGCGTATGGAGTGGAGGAGGTGGAGGTGGCGTATGGAGTGGAGGAGGAGACCGCCGTGGAGGAACACTTGGGTTGGGAGGAGACTTATCCTGCGTAATCGCCTGAAACGCCGCCCTATTAGGTGGCGGAGGAGGCTGAGAGAACTTAGGCTTGTTCTGTGAACAAGGAAGCTCTTGTTCATCACTTTCCAAGCCCCTTAGAGGTGGAGATTGTACTGACGGCAGTTTCTGCTTTATCGACGGGATGATAACGTGCTTCATCTCCGGCGATCGAGAAGCTGCCGTTCCAGCTGATCCAAACTTCGACCTCGGAGAAGTCCTCTTCGAGTGAGGATTTGAACCAAAGGAATGACCATTGCTGTTGCCGGACCGAGGAAATGCCGTGTAGTAACCGTCATCGCTGCTAATCGCAGATCCGTGCGGCGTGTAGAAAGTGGTGTCGCGGCATTCCTCGTCGGAAGATGAGGAAGAAGGAGACAAGGCCGACGTAGAGTTCTCAGACGGTTGCGGCTTAGCTAACGGTGGAAGTGGTTGAAGCTCTGGACTCGGGCGATATCGATCCGATCTCTTAGCCGAATTCAATTTCCGGTACGGAGAAGAATTAACATGTCCACTACTTCCGCCATGAGACTCGCTCGCCGAATCACGGCTGGGTTCAACGGTTCCCATATAGAGAAATGTAGACGATGTAGTCGGTGGTCTTGGATCTTCTTGGAATATTCGGGAACCGCCATCGCCTCCTTCAGTAACGAGTTTCTGAGTCTCGCTCGCGTGCTTGACTTTATGCCGATACAAGAAGAAAGCTAGAGCTGAAAGCATACCTAGCGTGACAATTCCAACAGATATGACGATCGCAACTTTCTTCCCAGGTTTCGTCGGTTGAGTTGTAGCCGTCGGAATCGGTAATCCGCCATTGACGGCAGCGGAAGCAGGAGGCGGAGGAGGAGGAAACTGACTGTGGTCAGGCGTGGACGGATTCTCAGGGAAAAATGGCTGATCGGGAGCGTCCAGAGGTATAGGAGGAGACGGTGTGGATTCGAAATCCGGTGGTGGAGTAGAAGTCTCGGAGAAAAGCGGCTGATGAAGAATTCTTCGATGAATCTCACTACTAAGTCGATTTAACTTCACGCCACTGCTTCCCACAGCGTTAATAGAGGATACAAAGATGGAGTAGAAAATGAGGAAGAAGAAGAAGAAGAATATCGATTGAGGAACTCTCATGGCGAATTCAGATTAACCGTTTTACAATTCTCCTCTCTCTCTAAATTCATCTTCGTCAGATCGTATCTTCAATGGAAAGAAAAATAAGAAATGGTTTTTGAAAAAGGAAAAGAAAAAAAAGGGTGAAAAAGGGAAAGTGAGAGCAGAAGAGGACGGGGAGAGGAAGCAAAAGTTCGTTCGTTTCAAGATCTGAGATTTAATATGCTGACGTCAGCATTCCGGGATCGTTTAAGCTACCTCCTTTAATTATCCGTTAATTAGTAATTAATTATACGTACATGTTCTGTAAAAAACTAATTGCATTATTTGGGTGCAACAAACATCTGTTGAGAAAAAACAAATAAATATATGTACTATAGTATATATAAATAAAATTACTAGCTGCAGTGTGAACAATTTGGAGGTAGAAGACATTAAAAAGAAGAATAAAGACAGCCTCACATTTAACATCCATCTTCGTGGATACTGACTACTAAATTGTAATAAAATTCAACCTTGTAATTAAACTATGGATGGACTCTCGTGGTCATGTTTCTTTACATTTTGATTTCATTTTGTAATTCGACACAATAACATATACTAGTAATTTGGAAATCCTCCCCACGTGATATTCAATATTTCAGCTTGCCTGCTTAAAGACGAAAATGTCCCTAAATATGTATATTAAAAAACGGAGAATGTGACTGTTCTTTTCTGTCCAAACGTAGAAATTTCCGATTTTGTTTCGTTGATACCAAGACACCTACATACCATTCCACCCTTGACTTTTCGGTTTTATTGTATTCTTCATTTTTCCCAATTTGATTTTAGTCTTGTAATTAAATATACAATTACAATCACAATTACAAACAAATAATAACTCCTCTTTTTAGACCAAACAACAATGACTAACATCCGGCTGATTCTATAGCCAGAAAGCCAATCCTCTGTGGTCCAGTCCACCGTAGGTCATTATATGGGCTAACTATTCCAATTTTCAAAAGACTTCTATGTACTAGTATATATCTATACATTACTTTTTTGTGAAATTTATTTTAAATAAACATTAACGAAATGATTTAATTTTAAAAAACAATTGTCATCATTTTGGCCCATACACATGCCGGCTCAATAGCCAAATACCCCACACATAGAAGACATATCAAGTCGAACTCGACATCGGTAATATGATTACCTAAACTTTTCCTCTCTCCCACAGCCACCGTCAAACTTTTTTTAATTTTCAGATCTTGTTCTGCCTCTCCGGCAACCGGTGCTCCTCTCCGGCAACCGGCGCTCCTCGCCGGAGCCGTGAGAGGGCTCTTCCGTTGGTTTATTTTCTTCTTCGTACATGCGCTTCAACTGAGGTTTGTAGACTCTCCTCTCCAACTTTGGTGGCAAGGCTTTGTGCTTCTTCTTCGATGCGGTGACTCGGCGACGGATCTAGGTGGCGGCGCTCATGCGGATCCAGATCTGTTGAGGACCATAACTGGTGAGGCGTCCTCAAGTTGTCATCACCGACTCTCTCGTTGTGGTCCTCCGCTTGGCGGATTTTCGGTTTCTCCGGCGCAGTGGCCGTGGTGGCAAACCGGTGAGTAGGTGAGGTTTCAGTGGATAGGCGGTTGGTGGTGCAGAACCACCATTTTTTCTCTTCTTTGTTGCTGCTTGGGGACGGCGGCAGATCTGGAGGGAGCTTCTGGTGGCGGGGCGGACCGACAATAGCGAGTTGGGGTAGGGATCTCTCCTCTCATCTTGCTTAGGCGTGATCGGATCCGTGCTGTTGGCGGGTTATCCTTGTTTCCTTGTCTCTTTTCCGGCGAGCAAAGGCCGATGACGGTGTTTGATGGCTCAGAATCCCATTCAGGTGGTGGCATCTTAGTTCGTTTAGTCGGAGCCTTCATTCTGAACGGTGGTCGGATTTTCGGTGACGGTGGTTTCTCGGTGGCGGCGGCTTCTGGGTTTATGTCGATCTAGGGTTTTCGTATCCCCGGTTTAGTTCGGTTTTTGTAGCATTGTTGGTTTTGGTTTTTGTCCAAACCAGGCCCTGCGGGGTTTAATTCGGTTTTCTTTTCTTTTTTTGTTTTCTTATTTAAGTTTCAATCTCAGTTCTTAAAAAAAAAAAAATCCCAAAAATTTTCAATACGAAGACCTTTTAACAAAAAAAAAATTAATAAATATTTGAAAATATTTTCAATTTTTTTAAAATATGTGATTTTCATATTATATATTTAATAAATATTTTGTAATATATTCAATTTAAAAAAAAAAAAAAAAGTGTTTGGAAACATATTTTAAAAGTGTTTCTGTTTTAATAGTATATATATTATTTCGATTTGAAGATAAATTGTTGGTTAATGGTAGTTTTTAATTTTGTCGTATATAAATATATTATTTTAAAAATCTATAAATATAAGAAACACTGGATTGTATTGTATTGTTTGAGAATTTAAAATGCAGCTTCAAAAACTAAACAAATTTTACTTGACTTTCTTGCAACGAATTTCACAGACAGGGGACATTTTTTTTACATGAAAAGGGTTAATACGTATAAATCAAGTGTATGAAGAATCTATTTAAAACAAAACAAAACAAAATATGTGAATAAAAAGGAAGAAAGAAGACCCATACATGTAATTTTGGAATAAAGTGACACAACGGGCTCAACGTTACATCCCTATCTTTTATCTTTTCCTTTTTTTTTTGCTTTTTATTCTTTCAGTTTTTTCGTTTCTTTTGTTTTTTTTGGGTGAAAGAAAATAAATGGTTTATAGGTCCACCGACTCTCAAGCTATATTGTTTATGTTTAGTAATGGTAATTGACAAGTGTAAACAAAGGGGTCAAGCACACGCTCTCTAGCGTTTTCCCTTTTTTCTTTCTTTTCTCTCTCTTTTTTTTTACAAATAACTTTCTCATTATCTTTCATCTTTATACCATTTTCATTTGAGAATGTCCATTTCCTTCGATCGCATTTACATATTTGCCCTTAATATTTTATCTGTTTTACTAACAAATAAGGCATGAAGGTAGGGTTGGGCGGAAGAGATATCCTAAAATTTTATAGTATTCGTGATTCGTTTTGTTTGGATCAATAGTTTTTTTATCTATACCCGTTCTGTAATTAATGGATAGCCGGTGTATAAATATCGACTAGATTTGAATACTCGGCCATATATTCGATCTTTTTGTAATAATCTAAAAAAAAATATAACAAAAATATATAAAAAGAAAAAAATTGCAATATTTAATGTTAATATTAAAATTGTTTTTTCTTAACTTGTTAAATTTTATATTTTAATAATCAATATGATAAATAAAAATATTAAAATTTTATATATATAGAATAATTATACTATATATGTAATTATCTATATACATAGTTTTATATATATCGGAACGGAACAGATATCCGGTTTTTACAGTTTTTAGTTTTTGCTATTTGCTTTGCTTTGTAAAGTTACGATTATATAGATTTTTAAGATCGAATCAAAACGAATAACAAATCGAATTAAATCGAACATAATGGATATTTTGCACAGTCCTAGTGATAATACAAACAAAAGGTTCAAACTAGTTATCTACAAAGTAGTTTGTATCGTTTTTTTCCAAATACTTGTTTTAACTATACTTCAAACTTTTTTTTGGTTTTACTATACTTCTAACTTGTAGCTGCTTTGTGTAAGAATTGGCTTATACGTTGTCAATAAGTAGAAACAAATATTCTTCTTGGCAAAACAAATATTCCAAGGACAAACAAAGGTTTTCTTCTATTCCACGTAAACATAAAATCTAGCCAGCACTTGTGTTATAGATATACTTAAAGCTCAAGATAAATAATATTCTTCAACACTTTTGTACTCATTTTTATGTCATTATTGTCACTCTTTGATATTTCTATTGAGACAAGTCAGAATTATGGTATGATTACCCTTTTAAGTTAACAAATTTCTTTTAATACGTTAACAAAAGAAAAATTCTTTTAAAAAAGAGTCGTGAATTTAATTCAAAACTTTAGTTTCAACTAAGCTAATAATGCTTTTTACAAGACGAATTTCGTGTAAAAATCCATATTTTGTGTAGGTTGCACCAACAACCATACTTCCGAATAAAAAAAAACTATATTTTCAAATCGAGTAAAGAGATATTAGCGTTGGATAAAACTATTAGAAACATGTACTGAACTAATGATACCGACAGAATCCGAGAAGATCATGGATCGAATGGGTCAATACTTGGATTTTAAATTCACTGTCATCTGCTTATTTTTTAGTTTTATTTTAATTATATGGTTTATTAAATATTAATAATTGGTGGTAATCATGATAATTAAAGCTACTAGACAAATCCCTTCCTAGTGTTGCCATAATGATTATTCAAAACGTTCAAAGCAATTTTAGAATCCCACACTGCTTCCCTCAATAATTATAATCACAGCCTTTTAAATAAAATAACTTGTTGAGCTTTTCAAATCCATGTTCAACTTCCTATTAGTATGATATTGTACGCTTTGGGTCCAAGTGGCAAAGTTTGCACGGATTTGTTTTTTGGCTCCTTCCCAAAATGTCTCATACTAATTGGAGTTGGATATTACTTATATACTAGACAATATTTGTCTAAACTTTTGATGTGAGATTTGGATTGATATCCCAAAATATCCTCCCCTCAAACCAAGGACCACACAAGCCTTTGACCTCTCCTTCAGCGAAACCTGACATCCATCTTGTACCGTCGTAATCACCAACGGAATCCGCTGACACCCTTAATCGCGAGGTCACCTTGAGGACTTTCCCTCCCACAACGAACATGCAGCCCACACCCACTTGTCCAGGTCTACCTTTTCTGAACTCGGGCTATGATACCATTGTTGGGCTTTTCAAACCCATGTTCAACTCCCCATTAGTATGATATTGTCCGTTTTGGGTCCAAGTGGCAAAGCCCGCACGGATTTGTTTTTTGACCTCTTTCCTAAAAGACCTCATACTAATTGGAGTTAGACATTACTTATATAGTAGACAATATTTATCTAAACTTTCAATGTGAGACTTGGATTGATATTCCAGCATAACTTAAAACGAAATCAGCTTGTGAATATTAAGTTATTATTTATAAGAAAAAAGGTCCTTTTCGAAAGGAAAACAAAAAACAAAATATGACAATCTTGGACAAAGAAGCGAAGAAACCAATGGTCTAATTTGGCCCATGTTTAAGGCTCTATAGAAGGGCCTAAATAAAGCCCATTATGTGCCGTTCAAGTAATACGAGCTAGCTATTATTAAAGTAATAAAGTCCATCAAAATGTTTACCAGAAGCTAATTTGTTTCCACGTCATCGATTAATATGCTTTCCGTGAATTTCCCTCTTCTACGGATTCCAAAGCCGGTGCCGTTCTTTTATGTCCGGACCTCATTTTTTTTCTTTCAAATAATACTCGAAAAAAGTTATTTGTTTAATCTGGATTTATCAACTGATCCGATCCAAAAATCGAACTACAATAATCAATCTGAAAACTGAAACATATTCTAATTCTAATAAAACAGATTTCTTTTTTTTTTTGTCTATATCCAAAATATTTTAAAAAATCGAAGTAGTCCCAGAAAAACAATCAAATTTCTTTCCCTTTCTCAAAAAAAAAAAGAAAAAAATAACAAAATATTTGATTAATAATCGAATACAAACAAAAAAAACCGATTTACACCCCCTTATTGTTGTTTTTACTTGAGCGGCTAATTTAAGGTTTCATACATCAAAATCCCTGAAAATTCGAACCAAAACAAAATATGGATTAAAAACACACCTATCTAATGTACACTACTCAACACTCAACAGTCAAACAAAGTAACGAACTTTTTTCGTGTATGTGTACACAAAAGACACGTGTCACAACGTACGGTTTCTTAAAACAGAACAATTCAACATCTCAACGGCATTATTTTTCATGTCATTGTTGATATCCTGAAAATATCACTATGAAAATGTCACTTATGTAGATATCCGGAAGCAAAAGAGTTAGGTATAACAAAACCACAAAATGATATATATTTTTAGATATTATGGTATATTTGGAAAACAAGAAACGACCAAATCTTTAACGAAAAATAGATTTTTATAGGAGACACAGTTCAACACGCGATCCTGGAAGTAGAAAATTAGAGGATCGCGAATCAAAATGAAGACGAAGAGGAGGTAGATGAACCGCAAGACCATTTCGTCACGAGGACTCCTTCCTTAGACCTCTGAACCCGACCTGTCAGATATATGCTTTTTGGATTGAGCATGGATCGATTAGTGTAATAGGATGGTGCTTTAAAGATATCATGGGATATGAGATTTTAGAGAGCATGCATGTCGTAGAAGCTTCTCGTCTTTACATGCTGAGATGAATGGTCTTCTCTGTGTTATAACATGCTTAAGAGAAAGACAGTTTTATTCGATGCACTTTGAGACTGATTGCTCAGATTTGGTGAGTATGATCGAGAATTCAGCGGATTGGTCAGCTTTTATGTCATAATTAGATTCTTTCTATCTTCTTAGAGAGACATTTGAAAACTTTAGTTTATTTTTTATCTCTCGTGTTTTAAACGTCTGCGTCAATACTCTTGTAAGAGAGGCTCGTGCACAATAATTTGTTCATGTAGATCATATTGAATCAGTTGAGGATACTCCACATAATATTTTCATAGTTACATGTTATGTAATAGATGAATAGTTGAAAAAAAAAAAAATATTCTCAAAATATCAAAATAGTACAGATTTCAACACAAGAACAACAGTCACTATGCAACACTTTACCTTTTTCTCATTTCATTAAATGTAAAATATGACCGTATTTTGATTCTTCCTCTGTACTCTTTAAAAAAACCATCATTTTATAAACTTCTCAAATGCTGGGAAAAAAAAACCAAACACGAGTAAAGAAAAGAAACTGTGCCAAAGCAAAAAATGAGACATCTTCTTCACATTTTCTTCTTCATTCCCTTTCTCGGTTTTGCAGGTAAAAACCCACAAACAAAACGCTACTGATTTTTTTTTTTTTTTTTTTTGCAACTCATAGGTATAATCTGAAATTCTGAATGCAGGAGCTGGTCATGAATCAACATCCATTGAAGCTCTGAATCTCCATCACAAAGTCCTTCAACTTCCTCAACCTACTGATCTTGATCTAGCTGTTTCTGTGAGAGACAACAGAACCATTACTGAGATTTCTTCAAGCATCGTTGAAGCTGAAACCTGGCTTAAAAACCATGTACTCTCTCGTTACCCTTCCACCAAAATCACCACCATTGTTATCTTTTCCCCTGATTCTTGCCAGACCACACAACACAAACCCAGCTTTGATCTGGTTCTGTCATCTTTGAAGAACCTATACCATTCTCTTACAAGATGGGGTCTTGAGAAGAGCATCAAAGTCTCCTCTGGCTTCTCTTACCAATGTTTTAACAACCCAGAAACCCTTAAATATCTTGAAATGTTCAAGCCTATTCTTGTCTTTATTAAATCCATAAACTCCACTTTCACCATAAACCCACCTCTAAATTTCCTTTCTTCGCCTGATAATCATCTTGATTTGCTACGTTCCGTGGAAAAGTTCGGATCTTTGAGATTCAACAAGGTGAATTTCTTAAACCCTGAACCAGAAGAAGCTACAACGACGACGACGACAAGAAGAAATCTGAGATCTTTAATCGACTTTAGCAGAAAATCCACTATCCATTTCCCAACGCTACCATCTCCATCACCGGGAAGCTCACCAATTCACTCTTCATTCGGATTTCCATCTCCACCCAGAAACCCTAATCCCCCAATTTCCTCCCCTCCCCAATTTTCACCGGAGCAATCTCCGATATCCTCTCCGAACCGATTTCCGCCGGAGCCATCACCTCTTTCGAGTCCAGGGCTCTCCCCTCAGTCGTGCATTCGTCCTCCGGCGCCGTCGCCGGTGAAGAAGAAGGACGCGGAAGGGTTATGGTGCGTGGCGAAACCGAGCGTAGCGGCGGAGACATTGCAGCAGTCTTTGGATTTTGCGTGCGGACAAGGAGAAGCCAACTGCGATGAGATTAAACCTCAAGGGATATGTTTCTACCCAGACACGGCCATGGCTCACGCCTCTTATGCTTTCAACAGTTACTGGCAAAAGACTAAGCGAAACGGAGGCACTTGCTCTTTCGGTGGCACCGCCATGCTTATTACAACTGACCCAAGTAAGTAAACATCAGATTTACAGTCAGATTCAGATAATGCAAGTTTATGATTCTGATTTGTTTTCGCAGGTTATCAGCATTGCCGGTTTGTTCTGACTTGAAGTTTGTCGGACAATGGAAGCTAGAAGAGAATTTATCTCGAAATTTATTAGTTTTAAGAATTTATCTCTAGTTTTGTTAATTTGATAATCATTGTTCGTGGACTCTTTCATCATTTGGTTAATCAAAATTGAGTTAGTAACTCTTAAGCCCAAAATAATTAGCCCACTTGTCAATGTTAATGGGCTTTGTTATACGGTTAAGGAAAAAAAAACATAAAACATTTTATCAGAGCCAGGTTTCGATCCTGGGACCTGTGGGTTATGGGCCCACCACGCTTCCGCTGCGCCACTCTGATTTTGCTGATGATTTTCTATCTTGTTGTTATATATTATCGTTTAACAAATACTTTCGTCAGTCTATTTGATGGCCATTCTTGTTTCATGTATGTCTAATACAAATTGATCACTGGTTAAATTCATCTTCTCGCAACTTTTTTACTTTGCGAATAGTCAAATCTGTTTCTAATACATACTGTAATCCACATTAAATCGCATTGAAAAATTCCGAATATTCTTCAGCAAAAACGACAGCTTTTAGATTCGTTGAAGCGTTTTTGGCAGTTGAATTGACCAAGTAGACAAAACTCTTATGAGCAACGACGACCCACTTCACATAATACAACAACCCGAAGACTAAGACCCACTCCACTTTCTTTTTATCCTCGTCAACGAAGCCCAAATTGTTATTTAACGCATTATTTTATTTCACTTTCTTTTCTGTTTCTTTGTTTCTTAACTCTGCATTTTTGTGTGTTTAAAGTTGGTGACTACTCTGAAAAAAAATTAGTGACTACTCTGAAAAAAAATTAGTGACTACTGACTAGTGGGCAAGTTTCACACACACACACAATAACTCAAATATTATTCGTAATATACCTCTTGAGAAAATCGAGTGTAAAAATGTAAAAACTAAAAAAACTCTTTTCTTTTTTTTTGTTTTAATAAACCAATAGAAGAGAATCAATCAATCAACACACAGAGTGTATGAGACGGTGGTGCAACGAACTGTCACCGTCGTTTACCCTGAGCCTTAAGTCTCGTACCGACTTATAACTATCCACCGAAAAGTTTCACCATTCCTATTACGCCACGTGGGCCACCAGAAGAGTCCAGCCTTCTGTAGCCAATGAGAGAATGCCAGATAAGCAATGGCCCAATGCCACCACAATATCACAAAACGAAAAAAGATTATTACTCCAGAGTGGCAAAAAAAGCTTCTTCTTTTATTTATCTATCTATATATAATACAACTCCGAAGATATGGCACTACATTTAAAGAACAACTGTCTTCCTAATTTTAATTTTAATTTACATTCATAATTAGGTGTGGGCATTCGGGTACCCGTTCGGGTTCGGATCGGTTCTTTCGGATATCAGATCTTTTGGGTATAGAGTTGAAGGACCCATTGGGATATTTATAAAATTCGGTTCGGATTCGGTTCGGGTCTTTTCGGGTTCGGGTCGGTTCCGGGTACCCGAAATATAAGAAAAAACTAAAAAATGCTAAATTTGAATAAAATTTGGTTAAATTTTGACAAATATAACTAAAAATTTTCAGATTTTTTATTATTTTAGATATTTCGGTTATTTCGGTCTAACAATAATTGATATCTTCGGATTTTATAATTATAATTTTGGGTAATTGGGTTATATCAAGTCTAAATATATTTAATATTTTGGGTATATAATTATATTTCGGGTACCCATTCGGTTCTCGGTTCGGTTCGGTTCGGTTTGGTTCGGGTTCGGTTTCAGTTCTTCGGGTATAGGAGTCTAGAATCCGTTCGGGTATTTTGTCGGTTCGAGTTCGATTCGATTCCCTTTTCGGGTCGAGTTCGGTTCGGTTCTTCGGTTCCGGGTATTTTGTCAAGCCCTATTCCTAATCGTCGTTATTTTTCTATATTAAATCCAAGCAAATAATGTTTGGGTGACTACCGCGAAAAGTGTGAGAACCAACTTAGAATTCTCGATATATTTAATTTAAAAAACTTCAAAAAGTTCCCAACCAATTGGTGATAACTTGGTCTTCTACGTATGAGAAATTAATGGGTGATATAGTTGAGAGGGATATTTAAGGATATTCAATTGGATAAAACAAACTATTATTGAACCAGCATGAAAACTAAAATTAAAAAGTTTGGCAAATTCTAACTAAAAAGAGTGCATTGACTTGGTAAAAAACAAATTCGTATAATAATATTCCAAAACTAGTGACACCATGTTACATAAAAATAAAGGAATTTAATGGATTGAAGAAAGCAAGAGCAGCACCACTTGATCACTCATAGCCCACGTTCCCACTCTCAATCCCAATTCTAAAGATTTCTCACAAAAAAAAAATATATATATATAAATCAAACCAACTCCCAAAACACACACAACACAAAAACACAAGACGTGCTCACAATACATCACACACTTCACTCTTTCTTCTTAAATACCTCAAGATCACATCTCAAAATTCAATAAACATATATATAAATGGCTCTCGAGACTCTCAATTCTCCGACTTCAGCTACCGCCACGGCTCGCCCTCTAATCCGGTATCGTGAAGAAATGGAGCCGGAGAATCTCGAGCAATGGGCTAAAAGGAAACGCACCAAACGACAACGTTTTGATCAGAATCAAGAAACGACTCCTTCTGAAGAAGAGTATCTCGCACTTTGTCTCCTCATGCTCGCTCGTGGCTCCACCGTACAATCTACTCCGTCACGTCCTCCGTTGTCCGATCACCGTGGCTACAAGTGTACGGTATGTGGAAAGTCGTTTTCGTCTTACCAAGCCTTGGGTGGACACAAGACGAGTCACCGGAAACCGGCCATTAACGTTAACGTTCCCAGTAACCAGGAGCCGTCTAATAACAGTCACAGTAACAGTAACGGCGGTTTCGTTGTTATTAACGGTAACGGTAATACTAGTAACGTTGTTAGTCATAGCGGAAAGACCCATACTTGCTCAATCTGTTTCAAGTCGTTCTCGTCTGGTCAAGCGTTAGGTGGACACAAACGGTGTCACTATGACGGCGGTAATAACGGTAACGTTAACAGCAGTGGCAGCAACAGCGTCGAAGTCGTTGCTGGTAGTGACGTCAGCGATGTGGATGATGAGAGATCGTCGGAACAAAGCGGCGGCCACCGTGGATTTGACTTAAATTTACCGGCTGATCAAGTCTCGGTGTTGATTTCTTAACGTTGACTCGGTTATAAAAAGTCAACTTTCAAGCGAGGATTGGGGTTAGTGGACGGTGAAGATTAACGGTCGTTTCTTTCCAGTTGCTTCGGGCTTGACTGAGTCTGTAATGAAAATGATTGGAGTGGACTTGGGCAATTGCAATTGCATTATTATTATTGTTAAAAAAGAAATGTTTATTTGTTGTTGGATTTGTTTATAGATAAAAGAAACAATTGAGATATTGAAATATTTTTTTTGTTATAAAGACAAATAATAATAATAACATAGAGATGGATGATTGGATGGTACACGTTATTATACAGTGGACCGTTCTGTAATACTGATGAAATGCTTATTTATTTATTTGTCGTAGTATATACATCATTTACTTCCGCTCCTAGTGATCTGTTCCTTCACATTAACTAATTTAACTAATAGTCAATAAATACATGTCATAATTTCCTGGTATAATATGATTTGCAATGTTTCATAACACGGATTAGTTTCGATCCATTTAGTGAAAAGATTTGGTACACTCTCTGACTTGTTCAGGACAGTATGCAACTGGAAATTCTGTTAGATTTAACGAATTTTCCAACTTATTTTTCGTTTTATCCAAAATGTAATACCTCAAATATTTTAATTTACAACCAACAGCAAATTTTGCCACAATTAATCTTATTCAACATAACTATATAAGATTGATTGTGGCAAAAGATGGTAAAATACCAAATTTTGTGGACCGTCATCATATTCACGAAACCTCCACCATCTTAATTAGGTATGGGCATAAAACCCGAAACCGAATCCGAATCTTAACTCGACCCAAAAAATTCGATCCCGATCCGAACTCAATTTGCTAAAAAACCCGAATGGATCCTAAACTCATAAAGCCGAAGAACCAAATCCCAAACCCAACCGAGAACCGAATAGATACCCGAATTATTCGAAATATAATTATATATCCAAAATATTATCCAAAATTATAATTATAAACTCAATATATCAATTATTTTAGACCAAAATAAATAAAATATATGAAAGCTCTTAGTTATGTTTGTCAAATTTTAACCAAAATTTATTCAAATTTAACCCTTTTTTAATCCTTTTTCAAATATTTTGGGTACCCGAACCCGAATGGAACCGAAACCGAACCGAATTTATAAAATACACGAATGTGTCCTCGACCTCTGAGTCCGAAAATTAAAAAAACCTGACCCGACCCGAACGTCTTAATATTCAGATATAAGCCCATTCATTTCGTGATATAAGAAATAAACCAGCCTGCTTAATAGGCCCGTATAATTTTTTATTGGGCCTTGTTCTTAGATGCCCCACTATTGTAATGGATAGATGATGCACATAATAGAGGACCAGATGGTTGAGAATAATATTGTTCCAGAATTTAGTATATATTTTAAATGATGACGAGAAGCAAAGTGGTTAGAGGTTAGTAAAATTGAAAAGTTACAAGAGCTTTGACCGTAATGATTCGAACATGTCACTTTTTTGCAAGAAGAATTAATTTTTCACTCATGGACAATAGTATTTTCATCTGATTCTGAAAACCCATAGAAAGAAGACGACTGAACAGTAATTGAAAATCTTCATGGCTGCATCAAGATTCCTCACCAGATGCTCAATCATAACTGTGAATGTTCTTGAATTCGGGATCCCTCCTTGGTTAATGATCTGATCAAAAGTTTGCACAGCGTCAGGATGTTTACCTAAACAACTCATGTAAACTTGCATCACAATGTTATAAGGAATAATTAAAATTAACCAGACACTATCCCAGTCAGGAGTGAAGAACCTTTATATCTGAATGTAATCTGACTGAAACTCTCTCCATGCTCTCTGTACTTCATTGTAGAGCAGTACACATATTTTGGTCATTAAGTGCTTGTTTTAAACCCGTAACCTCTTGTGTTCAGAGGCTGAGTTTCCCTCTCTCCTTCCGAGCATCATTTGCCTGCAAGAAGAAAAAGGATGTCGACACTGCATATTTTCAAACTGCGTGTACATATACAAAGAAGAATAGAAAGTTAAACTAAAAAGTTACAAAGTACGTTTCCTAAATCTGTTCTCTAGAGAGATATAGACTAAACTCCAAAAGAGAAAGAGGATCACACCAACAGACTAATTAAGCTTAGCATATCCTGAACTGAAGTGCTAAATGTCTGTCAAGTTAAACCTTTAACGCTCTGCTTTATTTGCAGCTATAGAAATTTAATTTTTGTTCTTCATCCTTATGTTTAAGATTTTAAAAAGAGCGGAATCCAATTCGTTACACAGCATAAAACATAAACCAAAAGATCATAGTTTTGCATAAAACATATACCAAGAGATAGAGCAGACGATAGTGTAAGCCCGATGTCTCACTGCTAGTTTTGATAAGCGGTCTCTGCCACCGATTTCAGAATGTTGAGAAAAGCCAAAATCCATTTAGCCTTCAGCGCAATGGCATCACTCAAGCTAAGTACACGCGGAAGGACCAAAGCTGTTGTTAGTAAAGAGAAATCGCCATCTTCATCTTCACATATCGTATATCCTTCCGTGAGCAGGTCCGTTTGGTCTAGTACATTAACCCTCGAGAACACAATCATGGCTGAGGAGGAGTCTTCAAGGTAAAAAGAATGCTCAAGAACAAGCTCCCCACTGTCTGGTCGTCCGAGAAGCTTTGTTCCCCCGCCGTAGTCTTTCAAAATCTGATGTTTGCGAGACTCGGGATCCCAAAGATCCCTCCGAGTCGGATCCATGAAGGATTCATACAGCTCATTTGATCTCTTCTTGATCCAAGAGCTACCAACAAGGGCAATCAATATTTTGTTTGTAGTATGAACTTGTAGTTAATATTCATGACGAGAAAGTGTTTGTTATTGAGATTTTTTTGTTTGTGTAAAGAGTTATTAATTCTTTGGAATTTCTAACTTGGGTAATAAAATGTAGAAATGTAAATCACATGCTTGAAATTGATCTTGAAATAAAAATATGTCTAAAACGCCATGCTCAAAACTTGCACGAATGAATAGTGATACTAAAAACGTATACGAATACGATCCGCGCATAATTATTAATGTTTAAAATTTTGTTATATTTTTATGATATAAATAAAAGGTCAATATTTCATATTTTGCCTAAGGTCGTCAATATTATTAAAACGGTCTGATAAAAACAATAGACGATCAATAAACGATTACTAATCGTTTGGGTCGAATTGGTTCGAGTTCGTGACTTGGGTCGGAATTTTTGGAAATTTCATCTTCTTCTTCAAGAGATCTATCCACCGACTTGCGCCGTATGGCTTTCTGCTCCCAACAAGCCAATTGAAAACCTCTTTATGACAAGTGATCAGATCCCGATTAAAAAGAAATTAATGTTTATTTGTTGTTTATAGATAAAGGAAACAATTGGGATATTGAAATATTTGTTTTATAGAGACAAATAATAATAATAACACAGAAATGAATGATTGGATCGTACACGTTATTATACAGTGGAGTGGACCGTTCTGTAATACCTGTCATAATTTCCTGTTATAATATGTTTTGCAACGTTTCATAACACGGATTAGTATGGATCCATTCCATTTAGTGAAATATTTGGTACACTCTCTTTGGTACACTCTCTGACTTGTTCTATGCAATTGGAAATTCTGTTAGATTTAAAAGAATTTCCAACTTATTTTTCATTTTATCCAAAATGTAATATCCTCAAATATTTTAATTTATTTACAAAAACATATTAAAAACCAACACCAAATTTTGCCACAATGAATCTTATTCAACAGAACTATATAAGATTGATTGTGGCAAAATATGGTAAAATACCAAATTTTGTGGACCGTCATCATATTCACGAAATCTCCACCATCTTAATTAGGTATGGGCATAAAACCCGAAACCGAATCCGAACCTTAACTCGACCCAAAAAATTCGATCCCGATCCGAACTCGATTTGCTAAAACACCCGAATGGATCCTAAACTCATAAACCCGAAGAACCAAATCCCAAACCCAACCGAGAACCGAATAGATACCCGAATTATTCGAAATATAATTATATATCCAAAATATTACCCAAAATTATAATTATAAACTCAATATATCAATTATTTTAGACCAAAATAAATAAAATATATGAAAGTTCTTAGTTATGTTTGTCAAATTTTAACCAAAATTTGTTCAAATTTAACCCCTTTTTTTTATCCTTTTTCAAATATTTTGGGTACCCGAACCCGAATGGAACCGAACCCGAACCGAATTTATAAAATACACGAATGTGTCCTCCACCTCTGAGTCCGAAAATTAAAAAAACCTGACCCGACCCGAACGTCTTAATATTCAGATATAAGCCCATTCATTTCGTGATATAAGAAATAAACCAGCCTGCTTAATAGGCCCGTATAATTTTTTATTGGGCCTTGTTCTTAGATGCCCCACTATTGTAATGGATAGATGATGCACATAATAGAGGACCAGATGGTTGAGAATAATATTGTTCCAGAATTTAGTATATATTTTAAATGATGACGAGAAGCAAAGTGGTTAGAGGTTAGTAAAATTGAAAAGTTACAAGAGCTTTGACCGTAATGATTCGAACATGTCACTTTTTTGCAAGAAGAATTAATTTTTCACTCATGGACAATAGTATTTTCATCTGATTCTGAAAACCCATAGAAAGAAGACGACTGAACAGTAATTGAAAATCTTCATGGCTGCATCAAGATTCCTCACCAGATGCTCAATCATAACTGTGAATGTTCTTGAATTCGGGATCCCTCCTTGGTTAATGATCTGATCAAAAGTTTGCACAGCGTCAGGATGTTTACCTAAACAACTCATGTAAACTTGCATCACAATGTTATAAGGAATAATTAAAATTAACCAGACACTATCCCAGTCAGGAGTGAAGAACCTTTAAATCTGAATGTAATCTGACTGAAACTCTCTCCATGCTCTCTGTACTTCATTGTAGAGCAGTACACATATTTTGGTCATTAAGTGCTTGTTTTAAACCCGTAACCTCTTGTGTTCAGAGGCTGAGTTTCCCTCTCTGTAAGAATATTTCCGTTAGTGTGGCCGAAGTATTAACGGTCCAACTATTATAGTTTAAGTTTAATGTAAGGCTTAAAGTTTCCGGTATGTAACGGGATACGGTGATGGACCGAATCAAAGAAAAGATACCGGAATGGGTTTGATGTCAACCCTCTTACTCTACCCAATAAAGAATCTAATCTAAGGTTTATATGCATTTATATATATAATGGTTTAACTTATATAATTGTATATATATTAAAATATAGTTTATGTGTTATGTTTTAATGAATGGGTGTCTCATTGAAAAGACACAACTCCTCCTTTAACAGTGAGAATCACTTTGGGCCTCATATAAAAGAAAAGGGTAGAAGTTATTGCAACAAGAGAGTGACAGATTCTGGTTTTTCCAGAATTGAGACACTAAAAGAAAGAAGATAGAAACACATAAACATAAAAAGAGAGATTAGAGATTGTGATCGGAATCTGAACACCCCGGCTCTGTCGAAGGGGAGATCGCAGTAAGGAAGGGAAGGAGAAGATCAAACAATCATCAAGGAATCATCATCATGTCTAACAAAGCAATGGATCAAGGTTAGACATTCATCCTTCTCATAACCGAAATCCCCATCAATATAAAACGTGTTGATTCATTTGTTCTAGGGGAGATTATGGGATAGATTACAAGTGTGTAATCACTAAGGAAAAACTTATATGTGGTATTAGAGCCACCCTAGAATCATTTGTTTCAATTTTTAAAGCATATTGATGGATAAAACCGAAAATCTCGTTTTTTTTTTTTTTTTCATCAACGCATTGAATCTGAAAATGGTCTAAAAGTTATATCAATGTGAAGAGGATGAAATTATCTATCTATCGGTATAAAATTCATTAAAATCCATCAAGTAAATCAAAAGTTATAGGATTTTTTTTAAAGTTTTTAAAAAAAAAAAAAAAAAAAAAAAAATGCGATGAACAGTCGCGATGAACAGTCGCGAAATTTTTTTATTTTTTTTATTTTTTTATTTTTTTTTATTAAAAGTAACTGTCACGTTATTATGAAATGTGAAACCGTTTCCGCTGTACTTTCTGAAATGTGAAAGACTAAGCTATTATGAAAAAGTTATTACATGTATATATATATATAAAAACTATATATATAAAACTTTATAATAAAACTTATAAGAAGAGAGTTCACATTACGTATAACTTGTTAATCACCAAAGTGGTCTGGTTATATTTAATGTGAAGGTAAAAAAAAAAAAAAAAAAAAATTCATAATTGATCATGATTAAAGGATGCTAAATGACATGAAAAGTTTTTATTGATTGATCAATTGCTTTATTAGTATACCCTAGGAGATCACCCAAAGGTGGATCATTGGGTGTATTAAATAACAACTAAAGTATTAATCACCCATGTTGCGGTTGATGGTGTGTATACCCAAAGGTAGCATTCCTATCCACTCTAACTATGGATTGATTAATTATTAAAGAAAATCTAAACAAGCATCAATTTAAGTGTATTTTTTTTTTTTAAGTATTGCCCAAAGGTTGTTTAAAAAAAAAAAAAAAAAAAAAAAAAAAAAAATGAAAGTGTTTAGATTATTTGTTGTCAATGAATCTATTAAAGTATCATAGAACTTATGGTAAGCATATATAAATTTTTTTTTGAAGCTCCGTTTGCTTCTGCAAACTCTGTCGTAAAGTTCAATAGGCTCAACTATGAGGAATGGTCTGAACAGATTAAGTTCTCCTTGGGTGTAATGTCCCTTGATCAGGCTATACTCACGGATGAAGAGCCGGCAGCCATTACAGATACGAGCACCGAATTGGAAAAGTCTCGTCATGAGACTTGGGAGCGCTCTAACCGGCTGTGCCTGAATTTACTTAGGATGACGATGGCGGACAGTGTCAAGCCATCCATGCCTAAGACAGAGAAAGCAAGGGAATTCATCTTGAAAATTAAAGAACAATCACAATCGGATGTCGCTGACAAATCGATTGTAGGTAGTCTCATGAGTGAGCTAACTACAAAAAGATTCGATTGGTCTCAGACAATCCATGATCACGTCACTCACATGTCAAACTTGGCATCAAAGTTAACGTCCATGGGAATGGAAGTGCATGAGTCCTTCTTGGTACAGTTTATTATGAACTCTCTACCTATGGAGTATGGCCAGTTCCAGGTGAATTACAACACCATTAAGGATAAGTGGACTCTTCAAGAATTGAAGGCCATGCTGGTTCAGGAGGAAGGGAGATTAAAGAAACAGAAGGGCGACATTGCAATGTTTGCAGGACATGATAGTGCCATGGGAAACTCTAAGAAATCAAGCAAGGGCAAAAAGAAGGATAAGGCTGTCTTTAAGACTCCTGAAAGCAAAATCCGTAAAGCTGCTGTCAAGTATTTCTTCTGCAAGAAGGAGGGGCACATGAAGAAAGACTGCCCTAAAAGGAAGGAATGGTTCGACAAGAAAGGTAACGAACATTTATATGTTTGTTCTGAAATGAATCTTGTAGAAGTGCCTAGAAATACTTGGTGGCTTGATTCTGGAGCTTCTACTCATGTATCTCATATTGAACAGGGATTCAGTTCGATCCAGCCTTTAAAAGGAACTGAAAGGTACTTGTTCATGGGAAACAGGATGAAGGCGCAAATAGAAGGCATTGGGACGTATAGATTGATCTTCGACACTGGTTGTTTTGTAGATCTTGAAAATTGTCTCTTTGTACCTGAGTGTGCTAGAAATCTTGTTTCAGTGAGTAGGTTGGATGATGTAGGTTTTAACTTTAAGATTGGTAATGGTGTGTTTTCGTTGTACCGTAACAGAACCTTTTATGGTAATGGTACATTGTGTGATTCACTTTATAAGTTCAATCTTGATAAAACCTTCTCTGAATCTTTGTTTAATATTGAGTATCAAGGAATTAAACGTAGTGCAACTAGTGAAAACTCAGCAATTTTGTGGCATAAAAGATTAGGTCACATATCCAAAGAAAGGATGATGAGGTTAATAAAGAAAGAATTATTACCTCAATTGGATTTTAGTGACTTGGATGTGTGTATCGAGTGCATTAAAGGAAAGCAAACCAAACACATCACAAAGAAACAAGCCACAAGAAGTAATGAACTCTTAGAGTTAATTCACACAGATATTTGTGGCCCTATAGATGCTCCGTCATGGAGTGGTGAGACGTATTTCATCACTTTTATTGATGATTACTCACGGTATGGATATACTTATTTGTTGCATAAAAAGGCTCAATCAGTGGACGTACTAAAAGTGTTCATTGATGAAGTGGAAAGGCAACTTGAAAAGAAAGTAAAAGTTGTGAGATCTGATAGAGGTGGTGAATATTATGGTCGATTCACCGAAAAAGGACAATGTCCAGGGCCATTTGCTAAATTTCTGGAAAGTAAGGGCATTTGTGCTCAGTACACAATGCCCGGAACACCTCAGCAGAACGGTGTAGCTGAAAGGCGTAACCGTACTTTAATAGAAATGGTTAGGAGTATGTTAAGTAATTGCAAACTACCAATGTCAATGTGGATATACGCATTAAAGACAGCGACATATATTTTAAACCGGGTTCCTAGTAAGGTGGTTCCAATGACTCCATTTGAACTATTTACGGGGAGGAAACCCAGTTTAAGACACTTACGTGTCTGGGGATGTCCAGCTGAAGTAAAGCCGTATAATCCGCATGAAAAGAAATTGGACTCTAGGACAGTCAGTGGGTTTTTCATTGGCTATCCGGAAAAGTCAAAGGGGTTTGTGTTTTACTGTCCTAACCATAGTACGAGAATTGTCGAGACTGGTAATGCTAGATTCATTGAAAATAGTGAATCTAGTGGGAGTTCAGAATCTAGGGGAGTGAACATTAAAGAAACTCGGGTAGAAGATTCTTCACCCGTAGTTCCAACCCAAGTTGTTGTTCCTGTTGTCGGTGAACAGCCTAATATCGAAACAGAACAACAGAATGAAGAACATACGGACCCACTAGTTCAGGAAACCGAAAATGAACAAGTCGTCATTCAAGAACAGAACGTCATACCACAAAATCAATTAAGGCGATCTGTAAGGGAAAGGAGATCCGCCATTACAGATGACTATGTGGTTTATGATGTTGAGAATGAATGTGACCTTAGTCTTGATGAAGAACCGAAAACATTCAGAAAAGCCATGGAAAGTGAAAATTCTGAAAAGTGGTCGAATGCTTCAAATGAAGAAATGTCTTCTATGGAAGTGAACAAAGTGTGGGACCTAGTAGAGTTGCCTGATGGTTTCAAAACCGTTGGATGTAAATGGATCTATACGACCAAACGGAACTCTAGAGGTAACATAGAAAGGTACAAGGCTCGCCTTGTTGCTAAAGGGTTCACTCAAAAGGAAGGCATTGACTATACGGATACCTTCTCTCCAGTTTCAAAGAAGGATTCCTTAAGAATTGTCATGGGATTGGTAGCTCATTATGATTTGGAGCTTCACCAAATGGATGTCAAAACCGCCTTTCTTAATGGAGAGCTTGAGGAAGAAGTTTACATGGACCAACCGGAAGGTTATGTGGTTGCAGGAAAAGAAAATCTTGTGTGTAAGCTGAGGAAGTCAATATATGGATTGAAACAAGCCTCCCGACAATGGTATTTAAAGTTCAATGATACTATGTTGTCATACGGTTTCATAGAAGTTATCGTTGATCGATGTATTTATATGAAAGTCAGTGGGAGCAAGTTTATTATCCTAGTATTGTATGTTGACGATATATTGTTGGCTACAAATGATATGAGTATGTTGAGTGATGTAAAGAAATATCTCTCCAAGAACTTTGAAATGAAGGATATAGGTGAGGCAAACTATGTCATAGGGATTGAAATAATCCGGGATAGATCACAAGGATTGTTAAGTTTGTCTCAGAAAGGATACATAGATAAAGTCTTGAAGAGATATGGAATGAAAATGTGCAAGATAAGCAAAGCTCCAGTTCAGAAAGGGGACAAATTCAATAAAGCTCAATGTCCAAAGAATGAACTAGAGAGAAAAGAAATGGAGATGATACCTTACTTGTCAGTGGTAGGAAGTTTGAATTACATTCAAACATGTACTCGACCAGACATCAGTTTCGCGGTTGGTGTCTTGGGTCGGTATCAAAGTAATCCTGGAATGGACCACTGGAAGGCTGCAAAGAAAGTTCTCAGGTACTTGCAAGGCACCAAAGAGTTTATGCTTACGTACAGGAGATCCGATAATCTTGAAGTTATCGGATACTCTGATTCAGACTATGCCGGGTGCGTCGATTCTCGAAAATCGACGTTTGGCTATCTGTTCCTATTAGCTGGAGGAGCAGTATCATGGAAGAGTGGAAAGCAGTCCGTCATTGCTACTTCCACCATGGAAGCAGAATTCGTGGCATGCTATGAGGCCACAATTCAAGCATTGTGGCTGCGGAACTTTGTCTCAGGACTTGGACTTATTGACAGTATTTCCAAACCACTGAGAATGTATTGTGATAATTCCGCAGCAGTCTTCTTCGCAAAGAATGACAAGTATTCGAAAGGTGCTAAGCACATGGAGATAAAATACTTGTCTGTAAAGGAAGAAGTGCAGAAACGCAGAGTAGCAATTGAGCATATAAGAACGGATATGATGGTAGCGGATCCGTTAACGAAAGGACTCCCTCCTGGTATCTTCATTGGCCATGTAGAAAGGATGGGAATAATTGATAAGGCCTTGCTGTATTGATATTATGCTATTGTAAAGATGCTAACTTAAGTAATTTGAATTCAATAAAGTTTATTTGTTTTTCTGCAAATTAATATGTTATCATTATGGTATGTACATGTAGGGTTAGGATAACATATGAGTTGAGAATAAGGTTATATCTCAACATAAAAGAATTTTTTTTTGAGAATTAAGTAACCTCTCAAATATTAAAGAAGTAGTAAAGTTTGAATTGGTTGTGATGATGGAAGGGAACTTATCGCTGTAAAAGATAGGGGACCGCCTCATTCGATAAGTCCTGATTTTATGGTACTTAAAAAGGGGATAATTAAGCTTAATGAAAGGCGCGCTTTAAAGGAAGTTGAACCATTAAGTTAATACACGGCCAAGTGGGAGAATGTAAGAATATTTCCGTTAGTGTGGCCGAAGTATTAACGGTCCAACTATTATAGTTTAAGTTTAATGTAAGGCTTAAAGTTTCCGGTATGTAACGGGATACGGTGATGGACCGAATCAAAGAAAAGATACCGGAATGGGTTTGATGTCAACCCTCTTACTCTACCCAATAAAGAATCTAATCTAAGGTTTATATGCATTTATATATATAATGGTTTAACTTATATAATTGTATATATATTAAAATATAGTTTATGTGTTATGTTTTAATGAATGGGTGTCTCATTGAAAAGACACAACTCCTCCTTTAACAGTGAGAATCACTTTGGGCCTCATATAAAAGAAAAGGGTAGAAGTTATTGCAACAAGAGAGTGACAGATTCTGGTTTTTCCAGAATTGAGACACTAAAAGAAAGAAGATAGAAACACATAAACATAAAAAGAGAGATTAGAGATTGTGATCGGAATCTGAACACCCCGGCTCTGTCGAAGGGGAGATCGCAGTAAGGAAGGGAAGGAGAAGATCAAACAATCATCAAGGAATCATCATCATGTCTAACAAAGCAATGGATCAAGGTTAGACATTCATCCTTCTCATAACCGAAATCCCCATCAATATAAAACGTGTTGATTCATTTGTTCTAGGGGAGATTATGGGATAGATTACAAGTGTGTAATCACTAAGGAAAAACTTATACTCTCTCCTTCCGAGCATCATTTGCCTGCAGGAAGAAAAAGGATGTCGACACTGCATATTTTCAAACTGCGTGTACATATACAAAGAAGAATAGAAAGTTAAACTAAAAAGTTACAAAGTACGTTTCCTAAATCTGTTCTCTAGAGAGATATAGACTAAACTCCAAAAGAGAAAGAGGATCACACCAACAGGCTAATTAAGCTTAGCATATCCTGAACTGAAGTGCTAAATGTCTGTCAAGTTAAACCTTTAACGCTCTGCTTTATTTGCAGCTATAGAAATTTAATTTTTGTTCTTCATCCTTATGTTTAAGATTTTAAAAAGAGCGGAATCCAATTCGTTACACAGCATAAAACATAAACCAAAAGATCATAGTTTTGCATAAAACATATACCAAGAGATAGAGCAGACGATAGTGTAAGCCCGATGTCTCACTGCTAGTTTTGATAAGCGGTCTCTGCCACCGATTTCAGAATGTTGAGAAAAGCCAAAATCCATTTAGCCTTCAGCGCAATGGCATCACTCAAGCTAAGTACACGCGGAAGGACCAAAGCTGTTGTTAGTAAAGAGAAATCGCCATCTTCATCTTCACATATCGTATATCCTTCCGTGAGCAGGTCCGTTTGGTCTAGTACATTAACCCTCGAGAACACAATCATGGCTGAGGAGGAGTCTTCAAGGTAAAAAGAATGCTCAAGAACAAGCTCCCCACTGTCTGGTCGTCCGAGAAGCTTTGTTCCCCCGCCGTAGTCTTTCAAAATCTGATGTTTGCGAGACTCGGGATCCCAAAGATCCCTCCGAGTCGGATCCATGAAGGATTCATACAGCTCATTTGATCTCTTCTTGATCCAAGAGCTACCAACAAGGGCAATCAATATTTTGTTTGTAGTATGAACTTGTAGTTAATATTCATGACGAGAAAGTGTTTGTTATTGAGATTTTTTTGTTTGTGTAAAGAGTTATTAATTCTTTGGAATTTCTAACTTGGGTAATAAAATGTAGAAATGTAAATCACATGCTTGAAATTGATCTTGAAATAAAAATATGTCTAAAACGCCATGCTCAAAACTTGCACGAATGAATAGTGATACTAAAAACGTATACGAATACGATCCGCGCATAATTATTAATGTTTAAAATTTTGTTATATTTTTATGATATAAATAAAAGGTCAATATTTCATATTTTGCCTAAGGTCGTCAATATTATTAAAACGGTCTGATAAAAACAACAGACGATCAATAAACGATTACTCATCGTTTGGGTCGAATTGGTTCGAGTTCGTGACTTGGGTCGGAATTTTTGGAAATTTCATCTTCTTCTTCAAGAGATCTATCCACCGACTTGCGCCGTATGGCTTTCTGCTCCCAACAAACCAATTGAAAACTTCTTTATGACAAGTGATCAGATCCCGATTAAAAAGAAATTAATGTTTATTTGTTGTTTATAGATAAAGGAAACAATTGGGATATTGAAATATTTGTTTTATAGAGACAAATAATAATAATAACACAGAAATGAATGATTGGATCGTACACGTTATTATACAGTGGAGTGGACCGTTCTGTAATACCTGTCATAATTTCCTGTTATAATATGTTTTGCAACGTTTCATAACACGGATTAGTATGGATCCATTCCATTTAGTGAAATATTTGGTACACTCTCTTTGGTACACTCTCTGACTTGTTCTATGCAATTGGAAATTCTGTTAGATTTAAAAGAATTTCCAACTTATTTTTCATTTTATCCAAAATGTAATATCCTCAAATATTTTAATTTATTTACAAAAACATATTAAAAACCAACACCAAATTTTGCCACAATGAATCTTATTCAACAGAACTATATAAGATTGATTGTGGCAAAATATGGTAAAATACCAAATTTTGTGGACCGTCATCGTATTCACAAAACCTCCACCATCTTGATATTCATCTCGTGATATAAGAAATAAACCAGCCTGCTTAATAGGTCCGTATAACTGTTTATTGGGGGCTTGTTCTTAGATGCCCAACTATTGAAAAGGATAGCTGATGCATATTAATAGGTCACTCGACCAGATGATTGAGAATAATATTGTTCCAGAATTTAGTATATATTTTAAATGATGACGAGAAGCAAAGTTGAAAATTGAAAATTACGAGAGCTTTGACCGTAATGATTCGAACATGTTACCACAACACGGAGGTGAATCAACAAATATGCATGCATACGATCTTGTCTGTCTATGAGAATCTGCGTCTCCCATGTGCTTTCTGATATCTATCTATAATCTTGTTTTACTCATCAATTCGTGTCTTGCTAGAAAACAGAGAACGGGATTTAACGATGCTAATAATGAGAAAATGTTAGTTTTAATGTTTTTTCATATGAAATATGATGTTATACCAAAGATCTAATTTGATAACTAAGAAACTCATATCGATTAGACATTGAATTTCACTCGCATACGTGATCATAATATACACAATAACAACTAATTTCAAACAGCGCTATATTTATAAGATTAGTACATATGGAGAAAATTATTTGGCAAAAACCAACCAAGATATTGAGAAAAGAAACTCTGACTTGGTGGTATAAATTTAGATAGGACGTTGAAAAAAATCCAGAAAGCACATGTGATATGTACTAATGTTCAATCTTTAAAGTCCCATTGACCAAAAACCGTTGGAAGTAATCATCAACTTTACCTTAACCGACCAAACTCTTAATGATATGCCTTATCTTTCTTCATAATCATGTGATCCTCAATTTTCTGTGCTCTCCTTTTTATTGAATGTAATTATTATGCTTTCTTTTCTTTTTGAAATTCAAGTTCTTCATTCTTAATAGTTTTTACATTAAAAAAAAAAAGATCTTTAAGAGCTACCCGATAACGTAATCAAAATTACTAAATCGTGCATAATGACTTGACAAAACAATCAATAAGAGATTAAACATACTTCACAATTTTCTTTAATGGCGTTGATAAACATCTACAGGTTTAATTTAATTACGTAGCCTTACAAATTAGGGTGATGGCCTTCAGAATCCTCACAACAGGAAGGTAAACAATTTTGTTTTGTTATTCCTTACATAGTTTATGAATTATGAAGCACATTCATGGTGACGTGGTACAAGCCCATGTTTAAATATTATAATGGATTATTTATAATATTTCACTAGAAACATATTTTTGTAATTGACATTGGATCCTTTTGGATTTCAGTGTTTGGGTCTGTACAAAGAATTAAAAAGCAGAGGAGCGATAAACAGGTTTTTTTTTTTTTAACTCAAGAATAAATCACAGATATGGAAAGATCTAGACTAATCTTCGGATGATGTACTATCAACCGGTTATGCGTACATCCATATTTATAAATGAGATCTATATATTAATTTCATATCCCATTTAACCAAAAATTAGCATTTTTTTGTTCTTAATAGGAGTAAAAAAAAAGGTTAAGAAAAATCGTTGTTTGCGGATTCCAAAATCAACAACCAATATATTACCATTTTCTGGTTACGATAAACAGGTTTGGTATATAAAGTCTAAAACAAAATTGAATTGATATACATAGTTTTTACGTAGTTGCTTGGTATTTATGCAGTAGATATAAATAATCTTGAATGTTAAATATAAATTTGATAAAAAAAAGAATGTTAAATATAATATGATACGGGAGCATATATTATTACAATAAAATAAGAATGTTGCGTGCGGTCCCCTTTCGTCCACCAGGGCAATTGACGGGTTCACTTGTTTTATCGGTCTATCAGTTTATTAAAGAAATCAAATAGTTTAGTTTTCATCTCCTTTTTATTTTTGAAGGTAGAAGAATAGTCTGATTTTTTTTTTTTTTTGATAATTGTGGAAATGTCAAAGATTTGTTAGGTCCAAAAACTAATTCTACAATGCCCGTAGACGCTCTACGTTTTCTTACAATTTAAGATATTTTCGTGTGGCCAAAGTGTTTTTAAAGTGAAACGAACCTCTAGGAAGACACCAAAACCTGTTGTCAAGCCACTAAAAGACTCCACTTTGGTTGAATAGTCTGTTTCTCTTTGTAATAAAAATAAAAATGAAAATCTGTTAATGCATTTTATTGTATTCATCCATTGAGATAAATTTGTAAAAATAATATTGCAAACAACGAGACATTTTTAAGAAGAAAAAGGGACAAACAGGATAGCAAACGAATTTATAAGAAATACTCCCAATCATTAGTATTTTTTTGTTTGTTGGTCAAAAATAAAAGATAATTATTATCCTCATAAATTCATGTTTACTTCGACGGAAAAACATTGGTTTCCTTGGCCAACCCATCAGACCACACTCTTGTCATAAATTTCCGAAAAGACTGAATCTTGTTGACTCGCAATTTGCATAAATAATATTTATGAATTCATATGGATATTGATGAAGGAAGCAGACCACAGTTTTACTTGTCAGATTTAGCGTGACTGAGTTTATAAATACACACACACACACATTAAATCGTTGCTACTTGCTACTTTTAAAGTTAAACCATTGATTCGAGTTTTTGTCCATTAGAGAAAAGAGAAAAAAGCAACACATCACTGAATTCGATTGAAAACAGTGAGACAAATCCTGGGTAATTATCAAAAAACAGCTTTTTCTTTAATCAAATTTAAATAAAGATTTTAGGCTTGAGTGGTGGAGGCGGTGGTGCTGATTCAGAGAGTGGGACATTGGGAGAGAGAGAGAGAGAGAGAGAGAGAGAGAGAGAGAGAGAGAGAGAGAGAGAGAAAGGGGACAGAACATTCTGAGGGTTTCTGATTTGCACTAAGGCGAGACGGAAGAAGAAACAGCTCATCTTCTTTTTTACTTTTTAGGTTTTTTTTTTGTTGGATTGCTGTTTTGTGGTTTGTCGGATTTCTCTTGGATTACAGTTGTGTGTCTGCAAACAGCAGCAATCGAGCCCATACTTTTTCCCCTGTCTTTGTTTTTTTCTCTCCGTAATTTCATCGAGTTGATCCTCAAGGAGGTTTCTTTTTCCACCAAAGGTATGAGTTTTTGTTGATTGCAGTTCATTTTTTGTTCTGAAATTTGCAGTTTTCTTTTGATGTTGGGCATCTAGATTTTTCCGGAAATTTGGTCAAAAAAATCGAAATAAAAACCTAAAAATCATGTTTTTTTTCTTTCTTTGGTTTGAGAGTAAACTTCTGCTGATATCTACATGTTTTAAGTTCTAAACTCTGTAGATTTGAAACTTGAACCACATGTTTTGGTATTTCGTTGAAATTCTATAAATGGGTCGATCTGATGCAGGTTTTGGATAATTGATTTATCTGACCAACATAACAGACTTTTTTCTTTGTTTTTGTTCATTTAGCAACTCTCCATCTATATCTCCATTGTTTTTTTTATTTCTCTTAATGCTTTTGTTCCTCAACACAAACCAAGAACTGCTTTATTCTTAATCGGATATTCGCACTTTTTTCTAGGGTTCTGGGTTTTTGTTTCTTCTTCCTTTGATGCTTTCTGAACCTGAAAAGATTCGGTACAAAAACAGAACATTGAAAAGAAAAAAAAAACACAGAGAATTTGATAATAAAGAAATATGCTACGTGTCGGATTTATAAGCAAGTGGAGCATCTCTCTTTTGTTTTTGCTCTTTCATGTTTCCCTTTAATCTCTTAACGTTACCAGCTAAATAAGCAAAATAGGTTTCTTCTCTTATAGTTTAAGTCTTATATTCTAATTTATAAAGTTTCACAGCTTATGCTTCAACAACACTCTGCTTTTTTATACTTTTGCATCCAATAAGGATCTCATATTTTGAATCCTTAATGCTGTTGTGGTAACAACAACTATTTCGCAGGTTCGATTTGAGAGAAGAAGAGAACTGAACAGTTTTCAGGAACCTCTCTTATTTGTGTGTTTAAGGAGAAATGAAGTTTATGAAACTTGGATCCAAACCGGATTCGTTTCAGTCTGATGAAGATTGCATCAGGTAAAATGTCTTCAAGATTCGAGTATTTCCATTGGTTTATTTTGTTTTTTCTCATATGAATCTTACTTCTCTGGCTGCTTACAGGTATGTAGCCTCGGATTTAGCGACCGATGTAGTTGTAAATGTTGGAGATGTGAAATTCTATCTTCACAAGGTAAATTAAATCTCTATTCAGCTATTAATAAAAACTCGTTGAAACCAACCATTTTAATGTTAGCTACTGATCTATAGCGAAACAACTTGTTGTTTTGGGTTTAAAAACAGTTTCCTCTTCTGTCCAAAAGCGGTCGTCTTCAGAAACTGATCGCAGCAACAATCGATGAACAAGCAGATGATGAAATCCGCATTCCCGACATTCCGGGAGGGCCTCCAGCGTTTGAGATGTGCGCGAAATTCTGTTACGGAATGACTGTGACTCTCAACGCATACAATGTTGTAGCCGTGCGTTGCGCTGCTGAGTATCTCGAGATGTATGAATCGATTGAAAGCGGGAATCTTGTTTATAAGATTGAGGTTTTCTTGAACTCGAGTGTTTTAAGAGCCTGGAAAGACTCCATCATACTTCTCCAGACGACAAGATCCTTTTATCCGTGGTCCGAAGATGTGAAAGTCGATGCAAGGTGTTTGGAATCAATCGCTTTGAAAGCTGCAATGGATCCAGCAAGAGTAGATTGGTCTTACACATATAACCGAAGAAAGCTTCTTCCACCTGAGTCCAACAACAATGGCGTACCGAGAGACTGGTGGGTCGAGGATCTCGCCGAGCTTAGCATTGATTTATACAAAAGAGTGATTTCGACTATCAGAAGAAAAGGCGGGGTTCCGCCTGAGGTTATAGGAGAAGCTATTGAGGTGTATGCAGCGAAGAGAATCCCCGGTTGCATGATCAAAACCGATGATGATGGTTATGATGTGGAGGAACACGGATCTTTGTTGGAGACATTGGTTTCGTTGTTGCCTAGTGAGAAACAGAGTGTTTCTTGTGGGTTCTTGATCAAGCTGTTGGAATCATCGGTTTCTTTGGACTGTGGAGAAGAAGACAAGAAAGAGTTAAGTAGAAGAGTAGGAGAGAAGCTAGAGGAAGCAAATGTGGCTGATCTCTTGATCAGAGCTCCAGAGGGATGTGAAACAGTCTATGACACTGACATTGTTGAGACCTTGATCGATCAGTTTGTTACACAAACACAGACGAGAGACGGGCTTGATTGTTCAGACATCAACGAAGGAAATGGGTTTGTTTCAGACAGCTCGAAAGCAATCGTCGCCAAGTTAATTGACGGGTACTTGGCTGAAATCGCGAGAATGGAACCCAATTTGTCTCCTTCAAAATTCATCACAATCGCAGAAAAAGTTTCGAATTTCCCAAGATCATCACACGATGGAATTTATCGTGCCATTGACATGTTCTTAAAGGTAAAGCCTGCTCTCAGAATTTCCCTTTTCTGGATCAAATTATTTGATACTCAATTTTTATCTATGATTTATCAGCAACATCCAGGAATAACGAAGAGCGAGAAGAAATCGATATGCCGATTAATGGATTGCCGGAAATTATCACCGGAGGCATGTGCTCATGCCGTGCAAAACGAGCGGTTACCTTTACGAGTCGTTGTTCAGATCCTCTTCTTTGAGCAGGTTCGTGCCACGTATCCGACCACAAAACCTTCTCTACCACCGAGCGGCTCCCACGGGAGCTCGAGGACGACGACGGAAGAAGAGTGTGACTCAGTCACGGCTACGGAGGAGACGACGACGAGGGACAAGACGAGTAGTAGTTCTGAGAAGACGAAAGCTAAAGGAGTTGTGATGTCTCGGATTTTCTCGAAGCTTTGGACAGGTAAAGACAGAGACGGTGTCGGCGATGTTAGTAGCTCAGATACATCTGAAAGTCCTGGCTCAGCCACCACCGTCGATGATAAATCGACGCCGTCGACTCGCCGGAGAAGATCATCGTCTTGACTGTATTAAAAGCTAATTTGCTTTAGATTAAATTTGGGTTTGTTTAGATAAAATTTTGTTTTGGTAAATTATAACGCAAAGTTATTTGGTTACAATTTTGAGAAATCCAAATTCTAATGTTGCCTTTAGTTTTTAATTTTTTTTTTAATAAAATGGTAACCAAGGAGAATGTAGATAAAAATCTTTTGAAGATTACACACTTGCAGACTTCGTATCTATTGAATATTGATCGAACCTGTTCCTTCTTAATTTGTTAATAAATTATACTAGCCATTTGCAAGAAAATCATTTATTTTTAAAATAAAAAGGCTTTAGCCGGCCAGATTTGACCATAAAAACCATAAAGAAAAAAGTTGGTTAGTTTTCCATGAGCTTCTTGTTCTACGTCATCCAAATTATTATATACTTTCAAAAGTTTACGTTTGTTCCATTTTTGTTAATTTATTTGCGTTTATTATCTCTTTAGTCTAGATTTAGAAATATTTACGTGATTTGTCACTTTTTAAATTTTTTTAAAAAAATTATAGCACCGTTTAAAAAATTAGTTTAATTTTTTTTCATTTTAAAAACTAGTTAAATTTCTAACATTTTCGTTTGTCAACATACCATTTTATCCCTCTGCTTATTTTAACGTGTATCCGTTTACGTCGTATTATAGCCTGGACAAATTCAAAAAAATAGAGATATACAGTATCCAACATACGAAAAACTAAATAATTTTTTTAAATATTAAAAAACTAATTAAATCTAAAATATGATAAATCATGCAAAAATTTCTTAGATTTAGCAAAGTTTTCTTCGTTGACCAAGAAAAAAAATTTCCTTTAAAAAAAGTTTGATAACAAAAAACCAAAGACTTTGGTTTTGACTTCCTTTCCTATGGGAACAAGTGGAGGTTTATTCAAATATTATCGATTATTCAGCTTGTATTAACTGGTTTATTTTAATGAGACATACATATAAATTTACAATTTGCTTTATATGCTTGACTTAAACAGTGAAATCACTAATATTTCAGCTAACAAATCCAAGAATTATCATATGATTCATACCTATACAATCTACCCTTGAAACAACAATCCGTTATGCATAAATAAACAACGATATATAATTAAAGTAACACTATTCAAACATTGTACATATATATGTTTTAACAATTTATTTACAATTTATTCAGTATGAAATTACAGATAAAACTAAAAAGCGTAAGGAGCGTATAATTGAGTATAACACTGAGATTTAGTATTGGGTTTTGTAATTTTGTTTTTGTGTGTTGGTGGTTAGATTCCTCTAAAGATATTATATACAAAATATTATATCTCTCTAGGGTCAACGAAAATGGACAATCCAGGCGTTGACTTAGTCCAATCTACAACGTCATCATCTCGGAGACGTTTCAAGCACCACAAATCCTCCGGCGAGAGCGCCTTCCATTGAGGGATACCAACTCTGAGTGGCTCACAACTCGCCACCTCAGTAGCCACGACGGCGCAACCGCTTTTCCTAGCTATGTTATGCGCGTGTGAGCAGAGTGCTTCCACCATCTCCGCTGCGCGTGGCCCTTCTCCGCCGATACCGTACAAAAAATGCATCGCGAACGGTTTGAAAAGATTTGGAAACGAAGGGATTTTCAGAAATGGAAACGCGTCGTCGAAAACGCGCGTTGTTTTCGCTAATGTGCGTTTGAGACGCGAAGTTCCTTGAACCTGAAGCCTGTACACGTCTTTACTGTTCCAGATACTTATAACTGCCCATGACCCGGTCGGGTCAGGTAAAGATCCGGAAACGTATTCACTGCCACGTGGCAAAGCGAGGAAAGTGCCGAGGGAGAGTTTGTTGGTGAGGATTGAGTTAATGTCCGAAGGGAAAAACTCGGTGGAGGAGAATCGGTTGCGGTAGAGTGAATCGGCGTCGGATGGATCGAGTTTGATGATTTTGACTCGGCGTGACACTGTGACTCGGTGCTTGAAAACCGGGTTGACCAGGAAAATCGGTGTTCGGTATTTGGAGTAACCGCCTTTCTCGGTGAAGAGTTTGACTGAAGCTGCGTTGTCGTTCTCCGTTTGCACGTATGCGTAAACGGCGCCGTTTATTCGAAACCACTCTTCGAGTCTTTGCACCAACTTCAGTCCAATTCCCATCCTCCTACATTAATTTTATTTAATTAGTTCAAAATATTTAAAAGTCGTTGATCAAATAGTCTTAACCTCCTTTTCCGTTAGGCGTTATGTATCATCAAAATATTAGTATAATTTAACTAATAAGCATCATATATATTTTTAGAAACTATAAACGTAAGAAATGTGTACTTAATTCTTTGCCTTTGTTATAATGAATTTATCAAGAAAACACGATTAAGAACTCGAACCTGTAAAACGTAGAAACTCGGAGGCCGGAGACGAAAGCGAGTTTGGTGGTGCTTATTTCCGGCGAAACGCCGTCGGCTTTACTACGTGGATCAAGTAATGCATTTTCGCCACGTGTCACCATCTTGATCGTTCCTCTGATCATTCCAACTATCTCGTTACCGATCTCTGCCACCTGTCACATGCATTACCCAAATTAAAACGAGAATAGCAACAGAGCAAATCAAAACATAACGTATATGTAAAACGTACGTACCAGCATGTGGAAAGAAGGAGATTGTCGGATCCGGGCAAGCGGGTCACCCATGAGATCCACTAATAAAGACCCGACTTCACAGCTTTTCTCAAGCTCTTCCACTCTCCTTAAGTCTCTGTTTGGATCATAATCTCTCACCACCACTACTTGAAATCCTTTCCCCATGACCTAAACTCAACTTATCTGCTAGTAAAACTTACCTGGAGGTATTGCCTAAAAAATGTTTTCTTCTTGCAAATATTTCAGATGGTTTCTTTCACAAAGTGGGGTATTGTCATTAGTCTATTTATAGTTAGTATTTAGCTTTGTTCTCCTAGTTATTTAGTATATGATTGGCGCTTTATTTAATTATCACTATCTCTCTCTCTCTATATATATACTTTATAATTTAAATGTTGTGGTTAGTGCTCTTTCTTTGGAGCACTGTCGATTCTTCTTCATTTCCGTGTGTTTTTTTTAATTCGCATATCTGGTTATATTATATGTTAACGATCCGGTTAGGATTCGTGTATAGCAATATTTTCCGGGAATATCACGACTCGTATGTTAATTCCGTTTAAAAGTATATAGATATAGACGGATATGCAAAAAATGAAAAATAAAACACTAAGACCATCTCCAATGGTAGAACCCCTCATGGGGTTCTTACCAATATTTTAATTATAAATTTTAAGAACCTCTTTCTAAGAACCCCAAAAAAAGTTCTTAAATAAGAACTTTAAGAACCTTTTTTTTCAAAGTTAAGAACCTCTCTAATATTTATCATTATTTGTCATTATAAAATTTTAAGAACCTCTCCTCTAAGAACCCCCATTGGAGATGCTCTTAACCCACGATTCTAACTTCAATCAATATTGGGATGTTAAAATGGGTAAACCCACCCCCATTTAAACCCCGCTCCATTTAGAACATAAATCCGTTAAAACCTGCGTAGTTCATAGGTCAATTAGGGATGTCCATTTATACCCACTAAAATTACACCTATCCATTTAAGTTATATATGTTTTTTTTATAATAATAATGTATCCAAATAAATTTTTTTTTAAACATTAATTTAGTAATCTCGTATTTTCCTTCCGAAAACGTAATTATCCATTTTCCCTCCAAAAACGTAACTATGCGTTTTCCCACCAAAAATGTGATTCTGTATTTTCCCACCAAAAACGTGATTCCGCGTTTTCCCGTAAAAAATGCGGTTCGTTTTCCCGTCAAAAACGGAAAACATGTAATCATACTTTTGCTGAAAAAACGGAATCGTTTGTTGTTGAAAAATTAGTAAATTTATTATTTAATTGTTAAATATAATATATAAATCATATTTTAGCGAAGCAAAATATGCCTTTAAATCAAGATTTTCATTATCATAATTTTATTCCTCGTGTAATTTTTACTGCTTTTCATAATGACTCTGTATCCTGTATGAATTAATAAATATTTAGATGTTAAAAAAAAAAACATTTTGATTTAAGAAAATCAAAACATAAATGAGTCTAATGAGTCCCCGTTTATCTAGATCCTAAAACCCTTTTCATAAATGATTTTTGAGGAGTGCCTATTTAACCCCTGTGAAGATGTGAACATAATGAGCAAGGTTGAATTAAGCATGGGGGACCACAAGAAGAAGAAGCATTTGCATTTGATGGGCTTTTGTCTTCTTGTGATTTCAAAGGCCTTAGGTTTGAGGTGTCTCCTCATATATAACTTAGAGGTAGACATGAGAGAGAGGTAGAAGGTTGGTGAGCAATGTAGCCACACAAAGTAGTTAGAAGGATGAGAGAAACCTAGTGAAAGTATAAGCTTTAGGTGGGTTTTCTCATGTGTTACAGCAAGTGACACAGGAAGTAATACAGAGTGAGTTCTTGAGTGTGAATCACTTGTAATGTGTTTTCCTTCTAGTGGATTCCGAGCAACAGTCTCGGGGAGATGTAGCGACCCTTGTTAATGGGCGTGAACTCCTTAAATTGTGTGTGTGCTCCCTTCTCCCTTCTCTTTCTCTCTATACTCTGTTCTGTACTACTTTCTGTACTAGCCTCTGTAGTATGTCAGCAACTGTTTCAGGTCTTGGTTTGTTGGGGTCTAAGCTCTGTAAAGGTGACGCCTTTGAGCCTCTGGATTCTCAACAGAGTGGTATCAGAGCAAGGTTCTGTGTTTCGTGGTTCTCTCAAGCCAAGAATCATGCTTTGACAAGAAGTGATGCGGAAGAGTGTGTTTGTCATAGAGCCTGTGTTTTGTGGAAGCAGGAACTCGTGGCTTAGGTGGAGATTCTAGGCATGAGTGAAACTTTGAGGATGACTGAGATTTCAGTAAGGAAAGTCTCAGATCTAGAAGAAGCAAAACCAGAAAGAGAGAAAGAAGATCCAAATCTGTAGAGAAAAGGATCTAGAGAAAGAAGGAAAGTGAAGAAAAGGAGGAAAGGTTGGATCTTTAGATGGCTGGGGCAGTAAGGCTCATTTGCCTTAAGCATCCACGTTCTTTTCTTTGGTAGAGCTCTGTTGTGGGAGACAAGACATGTCTCAGGTGAAGCAACAAAATCAGGAGCTCTTGGTAAATGTTGCAGAGGAGATGAAGTTGCTGTAAGGTTCTTCATTGGTGAGCATCATTTGTGTTTTCTCAGGTGTTGAGAAAGGGAGACTTGAGTGTCTCAGGCTGAATGCCAAGCTATATCTCTTGGTGAACAGCACGAATCTGAGGGGAAGGAGTTGTAAGACTCATTCTGGTGAAGCAAGAAACATCTCATTCGAAGCATGTCATGCATCAAGAAGGTTTGAGCAATTGCAGGTTTTCTGTTGAAACTGCAGGTTTTCTGATGCAGTTGCTGGTGCAGTCTTCTGATGCAGTTGCAGAGTTACAGTTACAGCTACAGGGTTTCGGGTTTGATTGCAGGGTCTTCTGGTTCAGTTGCTGGGTTTTCTGGTGCAGCTACAGGTGTTCTGGTTCAGCTACAGGTTTTCTGTCATAGTTGCAGGGTTACTGTTGTAGCTACAGGGTCATCTGATGCAGTTGCAGGTTTACTGGTTCAGCTACAGGTTTTCTGTTCCAATTACAGAGTTAGTAACAAGGAGCAACAGAAGAAGCAAAGGAGAAGCTTTGGTTATGGTGTGTAACTGAGTGAGGAATTGAGATGTGATATTGCGGGTACTACAAGGAGTGATTCAGAACAGAAGTTTGAATCGGATGAGGTGATTTCAAGGTTATAAAATCAGGTTGCCTCTAAGCTCTTCAAGGTACAAGTTCTGCAGCATAGTGAGAAGAATTTTCAGATTACTCACAAGTGGAAGTGTTGCAAGCACAAGGGAAATTCAGAGATAGAAGCATGTTGCATATGATCGAAGATGGATGCTCTTGATCATTGCTGAAGAAGCCGGTTAAAGGTTGGTGTAAGCTGAAGGTCTTTTACAAGAATCAGCTGGAATTTGATTGTGTAACACACAAGTTCAAGTTGTGTAACTCAAAGTGTGTACATCAGGATCGAAACATCAACTTCAAGACTCAAGTTTGGGACTAATTAAGTCTGATTCCGCTGCGATCACAAGGTATCTTGTGATGCTCTGTATTGAAGTTTCAGGTTGCTTTAGTTCTGCTTTTCTTTGGAATCGAAAGCTTGTTGCAACACAAAGGGGTTTGTACTGGTTTTGCTATGGATTGGACAAGATTCAGTGATGGGTTTCATTCTGTTTTTTGGGGGTAATTCAGTGCGGCAAGGACAGGTTCAGGCTGTGTTAAAGCTTTCGTGTTTATGGCTGTTTGAGTATCAGTAAGGGTATTCTGGATTCAGTCTAAAGGGTGTTGCAGGATGGTTATGAAGCAATTGAAGTGTTCTGTTTTGGTTAAAATACAGGAATGGTTTTGAAGACTTCAGTGGCTTTTGGTTGAGTTTGAAAGGGGTTTCTGCTGCAGGTTCTGTCTCAGGTTTTGTATATGTGGGTGGCTATCAGTTCAGTGAAGATGTGGTCCTACAGTAGGTGGATCATCATGGAACGTGAAGCTACAAAGTTGTTATTTCAGAGGGAATGCAATGAGGTTTTGTGAAGCTGTTGCAGTCTGAAATGTTCTGTCTGATACAGAAGGTAAATCACTCAGCTAGTGTGAGATGGAGTGTAAGGCCGAAAGGTGTGTGAGCTGTTGTTTCAGGAGTGTATGCTCTTGACATGGAGTCAGTAGCACAGATTCATGTTTGTGCAGATTTGTGTTGTGTATAACACATGGAAAGTCTGTTGGAGTGAATCTGAGAGAACAAGGTGTTCCTGTCTCAGGTGGAGCAATGTTTCACAGGAAATTCTCAGAGAATATCTTGCATTTGGTTCAGATCTTCAAGCATTGAAGAATCTGATGGTCTTAAAGCCTAAGACATTGGAGATGTCATGTGTCATGAGGAGTGTCTCTCAATGTTTGTTGTGCAACAGGATATACTACAATCGTGTATCAAAAGTCTTCCTAGCTAAGGGAGTTAGGCGGCGTGTTCTGTTTATTTCAGCGGTACAAGATCAGTATGTGTTGTGTTTTGGCTGCAAGAGAATGCTAAGTTATGGTTTGTGGTTTCTGTGATGGAAGCGTGGTTTGATGGTGTATCGGCATAAGTTGTTGCATTGTTATATCATGGTGAATGCTCTAAGTAAGGAGAGACAGTGTTGCTGAAGCTCAGTAAGGTTCTTTGGTCGGTCTTCGGGTACAGGAATCAGTTTGGGGTGGCTGCAAGAAGAAAGGGGTTGTGTCACAAGTTTTGACGCACATTCTGAAGCAAGGTGCCAGGGTAATTCATCTGATACATCAGAACGTGTGAGTGGATCAAAGAGACAGTGAAGAGTGCTTTGAATCGGATTGGTGAAGATGAGCTTTCAAAGACAGAGTAACATCCAAATGATTATGGTTCCTGGTGGAGCAGTTTATTCTTGGAGGTTATCTCGGGTGTCTAGCTCAAACTGATCTGAGTATGGTTAGCTCAAAACAGAAGAGTTAACAGGATGCACAACTCGTTGTTTAACATGATTCATGGAAGTTCAGTGTGCAAGGAAGACAAGGAAGCCAAGAACAAGTTCTTATCGACGGGTATTCAGCTGATACAGGGTGTAATCTGAAGGTTCAAGGCAGTTTACAGGTTTTGGTTTTGAAGCTGATTGTTGGTAAGGGATCTCAGAAATGACTGCATGTTTTATAACAGAGTTGCAGGTTTTCTGGATTGAAGGAGTTGCAGGTTTCTGAAAATTTCAGAGAAGGCACATGTGGGTTTGAGATGAAGACATTGAAGTGGTTCAGTGGGTTCTCTAAAGGAGAAACAGAAAGAGACAAGTGCAGGTGATGCAGGTTTTGTCTCAAGGCTGTTGATTTCATGAATGTGAAGGTGCTGTGTATCTAGCTTGATATACAACTCATCTCAAAGCTGGTGTTAGCAACGAAAAGGAGTCCTAGAAGGGACGCAAGTGCAGAGAAGCAAGCTGCATTTGGAAGACAACAACTAAGGAGTTTCTAGTTGTTTGTCGCACCATGAGGAGTTTATGTAAGTATCTTCTCAGGGACAGGTGCTTGCATGTCATTCAGTGAAGTTTCTTCAAGTATCTGGCGATGATAGGGATGAAGAAGGCTTTGGTTTAAGTCTGGAAACTGAATGAAGCAAGGTTCAAGTCGTCTGGTGGAGTCTGCATGTGTAGCAGGCTGCTGGTACAGCAGGAAGTGCATCAGGTATTCTAGAATTGATGTGTAAAGGCTGTACAGGATTGTCTCAGGTATAGCACAAGGCTTTGTTGCTATGAGACATGTTTAAGGGTAATCTCAGGTTATGCAGTGATTCTTAAGAAGCTGCAGAGATTGTCTACAAGGATTAATCAAAAGGGTTTCAGGTTCTGAAACAAAGGTGGTTCAGTTTTCTGCATTTGATTCAAGTAAATTCAAAGGGTTTTGGTTTCAATGCGCATGAGGAAATCCTAGAAGCTAGCAAGGGAATCAAGGTTCTGCAGATGGATAACTGTTTGTTCAGTCACTGCAACAGGTCTATGGTTTGGACAGAAGCTGTAGAAGATACTGTGTGATTGAAGGAGTCACAAGTGGTGAAGCTTGTGGGGTTTTCTGTTGAGTTAACAGGTTAGAGGGGTTTCTGAACTTGTTAATGGAGTTTGCTGAGCGGTTGTATCGGGTATTCAAGTGTTGAATGCGTCAGGAAGTGTCACAGAAGAGTTGAGCTAAATACAAGATTGTATTGAAGCTGGTTTTCACAACTCTAAGTGAGCTGAAGATGTGCTGATGGCTCAGGTTCAGCATTGTGAGTAGTCACTGCTGAAGTGCATTGAACGGGATGTTAAATGCAACAAGGATCAAGCTGGTTTATGGTGTTTAAACGGCTAAGGATCAAGGCTGAGTAAGTATACTCAGGAACCGAGACTGGAATCCAGGGAACTAGAAGTGTGTACTCTCTCTCTCAAGCAAGTGCAGGTTGTTTGTGTGATCATCAGGTTCACAGGTGGAGATTTGTGAAGATGTGAACATAATGAGCAAGGTTGAATTAAGCATGGGGGACCACAAGAAGAAGAAGCATTTGCATTTGATGGGCTTTTGTCTTCTTGTGATTTCAAAGGCCTTAGGTTTGAGGTGTCTCCTCATATATAACTTAGAGGTAGACATGAGAGAGAGGTAGAAGGTTGGTGAGCAATGTAGCCACACAAAGTAGTTAGAAGGATGAGAGAAACCTAGTGAAAGTATAAGCTTTAGGTGGGTTTTCTCATGTGTTACAGCAAGTGACACAGGAAGTACTACAGAGTGAGTTCTTGAGTGTGAATCACTTGTAATGTGTTTTCCTTCTAGTGGATTCCGAGCAACAGTCTCGGGGAGATGTAGCGACTCTTGTTAATGGGCGTGAACTCCTTAAATTGTGTGTGTGCTCCCTTCTCCCTTCTCTTTCTCTCTATACTCTGTTCTGTACTACTTTCTGTACTAGCCTCTGTAGTATGTCAGCAACTGTTTCAGGTCTTGGTTTGTTGGGGTCTAAGCTCTGTAAAGGTGACGCCTTTGAGCCTCTGGATTCTCAACAAACCCATTAAACTTAAATCTGATAAATAGGTCTAAATGAACATTTGTTCACACTACATACCTGTTAAAAACTCGGGAAATAAAAATCCATATTAACATCCCTACTTATATCATATTTTATAGTTCTTCCAATTACATGGCATTGCGACTCCGTTACATACTTAGATCCAACCTGAAAGAAAATTAAACAAAACTAATTCAATATATATATAGGTATACCAATTTATGGTTTTCATCACATCTATAAAACTATAAATGTTACATCACAAGTTTTAAATAAAATAAAACAAATTTTTATATATTTATGTTTTCCATCACATCTACATATAAAACTTGAAAGGTATGTTCATTTCCGTGAACAGTTTACATAAAGTTTATTTATATATACTAGATAAGTATCCGCATATATGCGGTTTGTAATTAAATATTTTATAATCCGTAAAAAAAAATTAAAAACGAAAAATAGAAAACAAACTTAGATCACCCATGAAAATATATAATATGTAAATTTAGAAACGATTGAAAAACTAAATGGAAATTAGAGGTGATAAATTAGAATTTTTTTTCCTTTATATTAATTTTGCCTCTTAATATATTTTTTTAATTTTTTTTTGTAAAATTACCAATTATGAATCGGTTATTAAATTTTCCAAATTTTTAAATTTTATTTATTAATAAATTTTATTTTTTTTACAACTTTGACTTGACATGTGTCGCTATCAGGTAAGTTAATAACATTCAAACTTTGAGTTTTATATAATAACTAGATAAGTACCGGCATATATGCGGGTTTATAATTTAATATTTGATAACCCGTTAAAAAACTTAAAGATGGAAAAATGGAAATCAAAATTAGATAACCCGTGAAAATATATAATACATAAATTTAGCAACAAATTTTACGATGAAATAAATATATACATTGAAAGAAAAATTTGGGGAAGAGATGCAGTTAATAGCTTTGGATAAGATTATTGGACTTTAAATTTTTTGCTGTGTAATTGACACACTACCAAATTGTGGTTTATATAAAGGTGAGAAATTATAATTATTTTCCTTTTAAAATTAATTTCCTTAATCTAAATGGAAAAACTAATGAATGTTTTTTCATTTTTTATATTAATTTTACCTTTTAAGATAAATTTAATTTTTAACTTTTTATTTTATTTTTCTAGTAACTATATCTTTTAAGATTAAATTTTCAACTTTGACTTCTCAGAATTTTTAAGTTTTTTTATTAATCGATTTTAATTTTTTTTAGCGAATTAGTAAATTTGAAACCAATAAAAGTTAAGAAAATACATTTCTCGAAACGCAATAACATAATCAAAATCACGATTCATATAGAATTTAGTTCCAGAAGATGCCGACAAACAAAAAAGAGTTATTTATATTGAATTATAACAGTATTTTCCTGTATTCAAAAATAATTTAGATTAAAGTTAGATAATAAGTTTATAAAATTAGGATAATGTATTTGTTGAAAATTACAAATATACTGACCTTCTCATCAACTAAGAGTAAATTCATTCCAATGACCTCATTGTTTTTTTTCAAATTTCTTGCCTTCCACTTTCTGATTAAACGAACTACGGTACTACGATAAGAGCGTTTCATGTTTAAGCTATCTAATGTTAAATAGTCTCTATTGTTATTTAGAATTTCAGCATTTATTGTTTCTCTCTTGATATTCCTGTAAAAAAATAAAAAATTTGCATTAACGTACAACATAATTCTTTTTTTTTATATACACCAATAACGTACCCGAATTATTTTTGTTTTATACACCACCTCTATATGTAGGTATGTTAAGATATAGATTAAAAAAGATTGAGAAACTATAACGTACAACATATTTTCAGCATAGTAATCTAAAAAAACTAATATTATACACCACCTCTAAGATATTTGCATAGATATGGTGTACAACATAATATGGACCCGTGCATTGCTATTAACGTACCCGCATATAGATGCTTGTAAAATTACACAAAAGATTATCTCTTAGTAATTTGTTTTGCGTTTGGTTTCTGTATCTGTCTTCTCAATATTTTTTTGGTTGTAAAATTGAGAAACTATCAAATTGTTTATATAGAGGTAAGGAATTATAATTTATTTTCCTTATATAATTATATTTCTTTTTTAAATTTCCTTAATCAAAATAGAAAAATGTTTATCTCATTTAAAATTTTTAGTATCTATAGATAAATTTTCTTAACCTAAAAGCAATTTTTATTTTCTTTTTTCCTGCTAACTTTACATTTAATATTAGGCTAACTTTACTTTTAGTATACTGTCTTTTTTCTAAAGATATTTTTTTCGTTTTTTTTACTAACTTTACTTTTTGGATTAAGTCTCTTTTTTCCTTTTTCTTAAATTAAACTCTAGCTTTTAATTTTAAGATAAATTTCTTTATAGATAAATTTCTTTAATCTAAAATCAATTTTTATTTTCCTTTTTTTCTGCTAACTTTACATTTATGATTAAGTCTATGTTCTATTTTTGTTTTTTGCTAACTTTACTTTTAGGATTAAGTCTGTCTTTTTTTCCTTTTTCTTAAATTAAACTCTAGTTTTTAATTTTAATTTTAATTTCCTTAATCTAAAAACAATTTTTATTTTCTTTTTTCTACTAACTTTACATTTAGGATTAAGCCTATGTTCTATTTTTTTTTTTTTGCTAACTTTATTTTTATAATTAAGTCTCTTTTTCCCCCTTTTTCTTAAATTAAATTATACCTTTTAATATTAATTTAAATTTTCTTAATCTAAAAAAAACTTTTATATTAACTCCACACGTATCAAAATCTAATCGATTAACTTGACACGTGTTGCGATCATGGGAGTTACTAACTTTGAATCATTCTATTTTATATATATAGATTTTTTTTTTTTGTAAACTGAAATATAGTTTTTCCTTTTTTATTTTTTTGGCTTCTATTCTTTTTCTTTTTATGAATGTTATATACTGTTTAATTTCCTTATTATAATCTGAAAAATGGTTTTTTCTTTATTTAAATAAATTGATTTTTATTTATATGTTTTGTTTAATTTTCTTAATCTAAACATAGCTACTAATTTTTCTTTTACCTTTTAAGATTATGAATTGATTATAAATACTATTTTTATTGTTAATATTATGTTTTAAAATATAATTAGAAAATTATTAAAAATCTATCAAAATATAATTGAAAATTTATTAAACATATTTCAAAATTTGATCAATTCACTTGACATGTCTCTCTAACATAATTTCGATAACATATAACATAATTTAGTTTTTAGTTTAGATAACGTATAACATAATATCGGGTATAGATAACGAAGATATATGAAACGGGTATATATAAAGAAGATATTTCATAACATACATCATAATTTCGATTACACAGAAGATTACCTCTAGTCTAGATTAGTCTAGATAACGAAGATGATGTAGCTTATGGACGAAATATGTGAGTGAAAGTTTTTTTGGTTGTAAAATTGAAAATATCAAATTGGTTATACAGAGTTGAGGAATTAGAATTCTTTTTCCTTACAGGATTGTATTCCTTTTTAAAATTTTCTTAATCAAAATAGAAATTTTTTTATCTCTTTTTTTTAACTTTAACTTTTATTCTTTTTTAAATTTTGCTTTTAGGATAATTTTTTGTTTAAGTTTTCTTTGTTTACTTTCCTTTTTATGATGTCAATCTATTGTTTTATTATAAACCTTTTTCATTTTTAAAAAAACTTTAAGATAAATTTTATTAATCTAAAAATAACTTTTATTTTTCTTTTTTGCTAACTTTATTTTTAGGATTAAGTCTAAATTATATTTTTTATTTTATTGTTAATATTGTGTGTCAAAACTTTAAGATAAATTTCTTTAATCTAAAAACAACTTTTATTTTCCTTTATTTGCTACATTTACTTTTATGATTAAGTTTATATTATATTTTTCATTTATTGTTAATATTATGTATCAAAATCTAATTGGTAATTTTTTGTATACGTGTCGAGTAGATTAACTCGACACGTGTCGCGATCTTGCGAATTACTAACTTTGAATCATTTTCTTTTCTAATGGATTAACTCGACACATATCGCAATCTTGCGAGTTACTAACTTTGAATCATTTTCTTTTATATAATAAGATATTATGTGTCAAAATCTAATTGATAATTTTTTTACACGTGTCAAAATCTAATGAATTAACTTGATATGTGTCGCGATCTTGCGAGTTACTAACTTTGAATCATTCTCCTTTATATATATAGATAGATATAGATACGTATCTTTTCAAATGATAAATTTATTTATGTTTACATAACGTTTATAAGTACATAACGTTTTTATTAGTTCTAGTTCTTCTAACCATTTTATTATTGCTCTTCGATCAAATATGCCGCTGCGTATTATTTGGAACGAAATTTTTTTCAAATGAAACGCACACACATACCGAAAAAGGCAATCGGGGATTTAAGAATTATAAGTTTATAAATAATACGACCACAAATTAATTAAAATTATATATGAAAAAGTCGATCGAATACACAAAAAAAAAAGCAGAAATGGCGGCGGAGATACGATCCCTTTGATCATTTGCTTTAAGTTTTGTTTTAATATATAAATATATAAATATAGTCTGCTAATATGCCTATATCATTTGCTGAATTTATAAAATACAGAGCTCAATTAGAAAACATTACATTACTTAATTATATATTTGTAATTGATGTCATAATGATTCCACATGATCATCATCACTGTCATCACCTCGATATCTCAGCTTTCCCTTTCGAAGTCTTTTTAATCTTAATTTACAGTCTTACTCAATTTGATTCGTGATCTTTACGCAACTCTAAGAAATGTGTCTAAATGTTTTGAATCGAAAAAGTACAAGGGACTTGGGGAGATCGAACTATGATAATAGTTTCTTCATTTAGTGTAAATATAAAAGATATAGTTTTCGAAATACAACTCTATATATTCATATAAGAAATAGAGTATGATCCACACGCATTCACAACCAGTGAGTCTTGTATTAACTAAATTGTAATAGATCTTGTTGATAAATAGTAAGAATAAAATGATTTTTAAAAAATATAATAGAAGTTATTGATCAAATGGTTCATTAATATTTTTATATCAGGAGATTTGGATTTCGATTTTAATAGAACAACAAATGAATCGTGCATCTCTTATAAAATTATCTTTGTAATAAATATCTCTTGTTTGTGTTAAAAAAAAAAAAATGAACAAAGAGAGAAGGGAGAATCTGCAATGTGGCGCAACGAGACTGGGTGGTCCAGAAACATAGGCCGTCTAAACGTGGGCCCAATTAGAATAAAAGCGATAACCTTTCTGTCATTTTAAATATATTTAAAGAGAAATGCAAAGGTGCTTCGCAATCTTTTCCCTTACAGTGGAATATCATCTTTCTGCGGTAATCATAATATATCGAACGTGATCTGACGGCTTACTTTTTCCACTCACCTTTTTTTTTTTATTGGATTCGCATCTCCACTTTCTTCTCTTTCTCCTCCTCACTTCCAATTAAGCCAGTTAAAATATATAAATGTGAATGTGATGCTATATCTCACTTAATTTATCGAATTATCTTAAATTTGTCCTTTTTTTTCTTAATAATGACGTTTTTCTGACAAATTGATATAGGGTCATATTTAGAAACGGAGCGTTTAGAAGAAAAAAACTAATATCAAACCACCACATTTTAATGTCTTCCATATCCACTATCTTTTACGGTTTTACCGTTTTCTTTATAATTGTTTTTTTATAATCGATGACAAATTATTCAACCGTCTCATTTAAATAAGATCATCAATTCGACTCAACACTATAAAATTGTTAGATTTGAATATAATTAGAGTTAAAAAAATATTATCTTGGAGAACAAGTTAGATGGTCGAATATAGAAACAAATAATTGACGGATGTCATTATGTTATATTGTTTAAATTAAATATTACTTAAAACAATTGAGTATCATATTAAAAAAACAATGAGTGTCGAGCGACTGCCTGGAACATTACTTTGGAATATTCACGAGTTTAATAGAAATCTTGTTTGTTGTCCACATAAAAGAGTTGAAAATTGATTGATCATAATCAAATGGGCATGGATCAGTGGTAAACCTTTAGGGGATTTCCTTTTATTGTAATATAAAAAGTTAAAATGCCAAAATTGTACATCACGCTACGTAGGTAATGCGATTGCTAAAAGACATTGCTGATGTATTGGACTCTGTGACCTCACTTACTTCTCAAAATTATTATTATTTATTATGTGATTTCTTCCTTGTTATAAGGGTCAAGCAGCATAATTTATAACACAGAAATTTAATAACCCGGTCCGAAACACGTACACATCAATATAATCAATTTCTGTAGAATACCATCCACATAATATAATCAATTTCTGTAGAATACCATCCATATAAATCCATCTGCGTATTAGTTTATAATCTAACTTAGAAAAACGGGCATGTGGAAAATTTCAGGAGGTAAACGTATAATATATATACAACATATATATATGTTTTATCTCTACTTCATTTGTTTTTTTTCTTATTTTAAAATTATGGTTTACAAGATTTTGTATACAAATTGAAATAAAATCTACCATGGATCTAACAGGTATACTGTTTCAGCTAAGAGTTATTTTTAAGTTTGAAAAGCCTTTTAACAAATTATTTTTATCTTTTAGTTTCATTTTGAACGGTTTGTTATAGGGAAAATAATAATGATTTTGTCTACCGTATAATTATATACTTTTACGTTTATATCCGTACTTAAAAAAATATCTGAGATACCTTGGATATACTTTTTTTCCCAAGAAAAAAATATAAAAATTGATATCAAAGACGATTAGATTAATGGGTTGGTCTGAAATCACGGCCCATGGTATATTTAACCATCATAAGCTCATTTATGTAGATTACAACGGATCGGTTCGTGAATCCTATAAAATCATAAGATCATTAGACGAGTGCAGAATTGAATGGGCCGTTATATTAAAAAATTCAGCCCATTAATTAATGGACCTCATACAGCAAAGAAAACAGTAATGGCAGTGTATACCACGCAAGTCTCGAACGCTACACGACGGCGTTTTATCCCAATTATTAATATTATTAAGTATGTGGGAAAAAGAAAACGTTCATAGCGTCACCCATGACATCACTGCATGCAAAGCCTCGCTTTAGAGCTGTGTGGAGAGTGACAAATCAATAGAAGAAGACTTGTATTGCAAAATTAATATTTAATCATACATTATCGTATGTAGGTCTCTTAAGGATCCTATAGGGTCAATCGCTTCTCTTCTTTCAGGGGTCGACTTAGAGATGTGAGTCCCCTAAATTATTATTATTTATTTATTTATTCCATAGTTTTGTCCTTTTTGGATCTTGTAATATGTTCTTCTTTATATCCCATTTTATATATATATATATATATATAATTGTCTAACGGTAAAATAAATGCTTAAGAAATATACCATCGGTCAAATGACGAGGAGTGTTTTTTTCTTTTTTTCTTAAGATTATATTTTCTTCTATATTTTATAGGGAAATTTTAAGCGTGGTGCAAAGAGAGTCATTCTGTATGGATTTAGTTTACGTGGATTTTTGTGGAATGAATATATTGTCAGTTAAAAATTTGTTCTTGTAATAATTTTTCAAATCTATAATAAAAAAAGATTTCAGACGCTAAAAAAAAAGACATAAATATAAAATTAAAAATGCTGATGGGTCAAAACTAAAAATGCACAAACTAAAAATCAAGCCAGATGATTAGTGGAGGTTAGGGGGCAAAGACGCATACATTTAACTCCCTGTCTCTCTTGTATTGCATTGCATGTGATGTCATCTCATACCAAACATGGTTGTTATGATTAGCATTCCATTAAAAAGAGATAAGATTCCTAAAAAATGTAAATCATTATTAGATATTGTTTCACCCACTTACTAACCAAATATGGAAGCAATTATTGACGCTCTTTTGCAAATTCCATCGATTACTACCTTCAATTCAGTTACCCTGATCTACTATACAAAGTTGATTCTGATTATGGAATTCGGAAGCCCTAGGGAAAAGGACCTGAAAATAGTCTATGTTAACATAAGAAATATAGCAAACATTTAATAATGATATTTTTATATTGGACAAATAAGAAGCTCATTTTCACTTAACAATTGTCACCAATTACAGGCTGCAGATAACTTCTGACGCATCATCTCAAAAAAAGGGATTATCATTATTATCAGAAGTAATACTAGTCAAGGTTTTGTGGTCGAGTGGTTGGGGACGGAACCGGGTTACCACCATGCTCTGGGTTCGATTCTTCTGCTGTGCGAAACTAAATCACAATTTTCTTGGACACCCACACGGATATGTGCTCATTGCTTACGACCTATTTGAAAACCTAGGAAGGGGCCAATCTGTGGGTTGCCTTTCTCCCATGTATTAATCCGAGCCCTTCTATAAGTTTGGGATTTACTATGAGTTATCAAAAAAAAAAATACTAATTTAATAATTTTTAAAATGAACGGCTGAGAGAAGAAAGACACAACTTTTCGCGGAGACACGGAGCCGCTCACACCCATCATTTTGGAATCTTGACTTCTCCCTCTCTAAGGTCATTTCACAAACGTTGCAAACAAAATGCGTCCAAATTATTAAATATGTGGTAATTAAGATTTAATCCGCCCAATGTGTGAGATTTTTTTTTAAAATTGATTAAATTAAAATTGGTTATCACATAGATAAATATGTATATATTAACATTACACAACTAAAATTTACTTATATATATAGTTTCCATGAATAGAATTTAGTTTCGTTGTACAATTTAATATATAAGTAAATTTTAGTTGTGAAAATGATGTAATGTTAATATATATCAACATAAATTAGAAACTAAATATGTATATTCTTAAAATAGAAATTTGGTTGTAAATTTTTTATTTGAGATCAGACTATCAATTTCGGAGAATAAATTATATTATAGATAAAATTATCAAAATGGGCTAACCCAACTATTTAATCTATTCCGCAGTCAACTAAAATGTTTTTTGGACTAACACGCAAATAATTACAATATTGAATCTTGAAAACACCAACTTTAATTTGCATTATTTAATGATTGTGGTTTTATGATCATTAAATATTCAATTTTTAAACAAATTTATTACTAAATTTTTAGTGTTTGTCTAATTCAAAATAGTAAAATATTTTATCAAACTTAGTTTTGATATATACTCAATTAATATAACAAACTATTGTTAATTTTCGAAGACAAATTCATATTATTAGTAAATTGACCATAACATCTATTTTAAAAACTAAAATCTAATATTTTGACTCGTGAGATCCGTTTTTATGGACATTTAAAAATTAGAGTCATAATCTGTCCCATAGTAAAACAGTTTATATATAATCCACACGTCATTAGCCCAAATTAACACTTCTAATTATATAATACAATTTAGTTGTAAAAAATAAATAGAAATATTACAAAATATTAAATAGATTTAGTTAGTAGAATGTTTTTTTGGGAATAAATAATATAATATATTGAACAACATTATAATAGAAGCCATACAAATACTTTTAAAACACATTTTGATATAATTATTTGGAAGATGAAGATGAAAATTCTTTTGTTATTTTGCATTGAATCACTAATCTTAGATTTCCTTTTCTTATCTTTAACTAACATGATTATGAAATGATGTTCATGGGCTTTTGTATTTTCATTATGATTATTCAGTACTTTTTTAAAAAACTTTGGGTAATGTAGATTAAAATATTTTCTAGTTATATCATAATGCTTAAGACTTAGTTTATATGAAATTCTTACTTATTAGGTGTCTTTGATACTAGATTAACTTATAAGATAAAAAATTTTTTTTAAAAAAACTCCTTAAATAATAATAATATGGTGATTCGTTTCAATTTATTTTGTTTTTGGAATAAATCGCAGTACTTTTTTTTTTGTGTAGTAAAATTTGGTGTAAGAAACTTATACGGCGGCGATCCTCACGCACCAAAATCTTTGATTTCCTAAGACCATCTCCATTGGAGATTCTTAAATGGGGTTCTTAATATTGTATGTATATAAAATAATAATTATTTCCTTTATTTTTTTTTGTAAGGGGTTTTAGATATTTTGTTTTGTTTTTTTATAAGAGCTTCTCACATTCTCATGTAAAATTTAATTAATTATACTCATTAGTAGTCTTGGTACTATCATGAAACATTAATAATCTTCTATCTAATTGGATAACTAAATGCTGTTATGGTTGTGTTTAATGTTTCAAGCAAAAAAAAAAGATTTTCTTAATTCTTGTACTTTTAGGGAAAACCCCTTATATAAAAAAATAGAAAGAGTATATATTAGAGGGGTTCTTAAAAGAGAAGAGAGGGTATATAAAGTTGCTTATTTAAGAACATCTCTATCATCTTTTAAGAACCCCTCTCTTCTCTTTTAACATGATTTTATTTTATATAATTTTTTAAAAACCTTTATACTAATTTTAAGAACTCCATGGTTAGAAATGTTATAAGAGCATCATTATTGGTAGAAATCCATTTTTTTCAAAATTTATGTTTAAAATGTTATGTTTTTATGTCAACTATGTTTAATGGAGTTCTACCAATAAAGCAGCAAAAACAGAAGTTTATGTTTTTAACACAATTTCTTAACTTCAAATTTATATTAAAATAGTACTTAAGAAACCATTTAAATTTCTACCAATAATGATGCTCTAAGTTCCTATGTTTATTATAATTATTTTATTATTCATAGAGTTTTTTTTAATAATCTCAATTTGGATTTAAATATGTATGTATTTATGTGTATATATATGTTGGTCTTCTCTATATTCAGAAACATTTAATCTCGCTCTTTCTTTGTGTGCAAAGATCACTTTCTTGCTCCCAAAGCAAATCTTCTTCTTCTTCCTCTGAGATTCTCCCAGGCATCAGCAAGAAACAGGAGAGACAGAGAATTAAAAGCTTAACAATCACAAAATTCACAAGAGAAAAATTATAATCGGAAAAAATGAGTTGCAATGGTTGCCGTGTGCTCCGGAAAGGTTGCAGCGAGAATTGTATCCTCCGGCCATGTATTAAATGGATAGAAACCGCCGATGCTCAAGGACACGCCACCGTCTTCGTCGCTAAATTCTTCGGTCGCGCCGGCCTCATGTCCTTTATCTCCGCCGTACCGGAATCTCAACGTCCCGGTAATTAGTCTAACCAAACCAGATCTCAAGCTTTTTTTTGAATTTCGTCGTCGTTTTCTGATCTTGGAATTATTGTTGGATTTTGCGCAGTTCTGTTTCAGTCTTTGCTATACGAAGCTTGTGGAAGAACTGTGAATCCGGTTAACGGAGCAATCGGAATGTTGTGGACTGGAAATTGGAATATCTGCCAAGCGGCGGTTGAGACGGTGCTTCGCGGCGGTTCTTTGAGACCGATCCCGGAGCTTCTCACTCACGGCGGCGGATTCGCTGGGTTTCCATCGGCTGCATCTGAAGAAGCATCTGAAATCTGTACGGAAATGTTGAATAATTCCAGCGATCGTCAAATCTACCATCATTCCCGATTTTCAAGCTCTAGATCCAGATCTACGATGGATTCTTCTCCGACGAAACGTAAACGATTAGCATCAGAGCAGCAACCATCTACGGAGCTCGATCTATCGCTGATCCCTAATTCCCCCATTAAAACAACGCCTTCTTCAACACGGCGGCGATCAGTGGCATCACCGTCGATGAACTCAGAGGAATCAGTGACGACGACGTCGTTTTGGGATAACACTGCAACTGATGATCTGTACGGAAACGGAGGAGAAACAAGCAAGCTGCTTAACCTTTTTGTTTGAACTTCGAACAAAACGGTGCTGTTTTCTCGAATTTAGTTAGGGTTAAAAATGTAATTTTACACATTTGGGTGCTGGGGGGTTAACTACGTGATTTTTGCTCTCTCGGTTTAGAGTCATTAACCAATGTAAAACTTTATTGAGTGAATTATTTATCTCTATTTCTTTTTTCCCTTTATGATATAATAACTATAATGAAGATAATATAATTATTTCTTAGGAGTCATCTAAAATAAACTCGAAATAATTACTAACACCAATCGATTCACCACGTCTACTATTTTGTTCAGTTTTTATTAGTAATAACTATTTGCCATAATGCTACATGTATATGCAGATTCCAATGTTATTTTGTTGGATATCCAACGTCTATAAACTTTTTTTAGCATATAGAATATGAATGTAAGCAAATTAAAAAAAAAATGTAAGCAAATTTTCCAATTTTTTTTGCCATAAATGATACATGTATATACACTTGTTTTGTTAGCAAGCAAATAATAAAAAATAAAAAAAACTCAACCAGTATATATACTGGGTTCCTACCGCATTAACTAAACTAAAATGATATCGAAGAAATGTTACGCCGTACAGGTATCATATATTAAAATGTGTATAAAATAAAATAATAAAGTGGATATACAATATCTAACTAAGCATGTGGTTGGACCAAAATGGCTGGAGAGGAGGCACACATGACACAGAGCCCTTTTGTTTTAGAGGCGGCTTTTGGACGACACAAAGAGCCATTTTGCACCCATGGACTCCTCTAAAACAGACTCTCCTTTTTCTTCATATTATTAATATTCAGACTTTGCTATATAATCCGGTGATCTTGGATGGAGTCTCCAATTTAGTTTGATAATAACTTCTTTCACTATTTGAGATCACAAATGAGATAATAATACGTATAACATAAATCGTTTTATCTTTAGATACAAAAACAAGCATTACTACTAAATCCTATTTGGCGTTTTATGATATATCGCAATGGATATTATGACATGGGACCCACATTCATTCTTGTGCCAACTATATCGAATGGCAAGCAAAAGGCAGTAGTCCACGTCCTTTTTATGACTTCTTTAATACTTTAAAGTTTTTTTTGTTAACTAATTCGAATTCATATATTTCAGAATTAAAAGGCCAATAAACAATCATATTTCAGCAAGCTCATCATTTATAATGAATCGATATGCTTTGTCCGTCCTGTTTCATTAATTTCAATTGTTATAATTTATTCTATTTGGCATATTGCATGATTTACACATGAAATCGATGTGGTTGATAAATTGTCTCTATCTCGTCTAATCTATTCCCTTATCTGAGGATTTATCTCCACCTATATTGGGAACGTCAAAATGGTCTCACGTCATCTCATCCTCCAGCTTTCAATCTGCTCCGTCCGTTCCACTCACAATAATTAGGTCCACCTAATTACAAATATCTCTTAATTACAACGGTAAAAAAAGTAGATTTGAAGTGTTATGACATGACTGCATTTGAAATTTGTGGAGGATTAATAATTAGGTCCACCTAATTACAATATATTTGCTCTTTTTCGTCTTAAACTATCAATTAATATAGAGAAGAACCATTTAACCAAATATGAATATGATAAAGAAAATGAAGATTATTTTTATTTAATATACAATAATGAAAAACTATGACCCATATCCAAAGATGATGTCATCGACGACTTGTCTCAAGATCCAAATTGAAGACAAAATCAATAGAGGATTAGAACGACTCGTGTTGTGATGTAAAAAGCCGTAGCTGTAATTGGACCCTTGTAGGGCCCATTAAGTCTTTTTCCTTCCACCTTACGTCTCCGAGCCCACTTGCTAACTTAATAATATTTAGCTTTATCCAATCCATCAACATTGATAATATGCGAAAATGGTTTTTTTTATTTATCAAAAATGTAATCAGCTTATCACAGTGAGCAGGGTTTTTTTTTGTTTTGCCAGATTCTGAAATAAATAAATTTGAATCACTCTCACAAATTATCAGAATGTCAATAAAACTCAGTACTTATACTTAAGAGCGAGATAAATGATTTTGTTTAACTTTTTTTTGGCGTGTTCATACCTATAATGTCTTATGATGAATTTAATCGTTGAAATATTTTATAAGATATGACGTAATTAAGATGATTTTAAAGACAAAAGCCATGTCACTAGTGTTGTTTTTGCCACTAATGAACAGGCAAAAAACAGACAAAAGCCATGTCACTAGTATATAAAACGATCCTTCGTCGTGGGAGAGTCCAAGAGACATATGCCCCTTCAACGATTTTATTGGTCGTACTCGTACTTTCCATCTCCTAATCCACGCACTTTGTATTTGGTTAGATTATTACGTTATCCACTAAATATATTTTTAACCAAGATAAATTAAACTAATACTACTAATATACTCGATTGTTTATTGATTCCTTCCACACATGTCGGATCTGACTTAATGTAATTGATATACGTTTTTAAGGTTTAGAATTCCATTGACTTCAGAGTGTGGGTTCAGTGTTTTTTTTTATTGTGAGTTATTGTCGTAATATACCAAATTATCAATTATTGTTCATATCGGTGACATAAAAATGCAAAGATAAAATGACGGAATTACTCATTAATAAACAAAAATCGTTCAATAAAGCGATTAAACTGATGACGTAGTATTGTGTAATATTTCAAAAATAAATCGAAAAACCAATTCGTATTTTGTGGATTTACAGGTTATAATATATACTTATATTATGTAAAAAATAAAAATAATACAGATGACACCCAATAAAAAATAAACATAATTACAGAATCCGTACATGATAGCTGGGTCAGTTAAAGCATTCAATTGTGTATCACAAAAGTCAAAACGTCAATATTAAGATATAAATGCAAGAGGATCGAGAATGTTCTGTCGGGGGTAAATTGGTAAATTAGGCGAAAGGGATATAGAATCTGAGGACTCGGGACCAGCGGAGATTTAGGACAGAACGGTGTTCGAGCACGTGAAAGTCACGTGACTGTCTCCCGCATCACCGGAACTTATAACCCTCTTTGACCCTACAAGCTACAACTTTGAGTAATCTTCTCACATCCTATATGTATTGCGTACGTAACTTAATTAACTACATCTACACGTAAGTATTTTAAAGCAAAACCGAATAATACACCTCTATTTGGTATTTTATATATATATGTTTTGGTGGGGTTAACTTCCACAGTTTCTCTTTTTGTCCATCATGTGTTTTAAAAGGGGAAAGTTGGGCACATTAAATCTTTTTTTTTGTCTTCTGAGTGTCAGTGAAGCCCATTGATCTTATAACTTATTGTATCCTTATCTGCTTTAATAAGCCCAATGGAGTTTGGGCCACTGATATATCTTACGTTATATTCAAACATTTTGTGTAGTTTAATTTTTTTTAAAAGATGAATTGTGATAATCTTCTTCTATTTTTAATTGTAAAATCTCATGTGTTTTATTGTTATAACAGTCCAAAATTTTGTTTATTAGTATTTTTCATTAGACAATCCTAGTACTTGGCACATAAAGTTATTACAACTGTGTGTGACCACTTAATTTCTAGTATAAACACGTGAATAAGATAATGATTACAGTAATTAATAATAATTTCATGTTTAATCGAAATACCCAGCCAATTGACAAATGAACTCTTATGGTCGACAATGTAGTATTTGTCGTGGTGTCTAATTCAACATCGGTAATGAAACCTCGAGTATCACTAAAATCTCGCGACCTCGCATCACGAACTGAGCTACAGGGCAAAACCTCGTAGCAAAAGCACTTCGAGATCCATCGAACCACCCGAGCTCATAAAAATTCAAACAAATGCGGTCAAAGGACCACGATGACACGACCTGATCCCCAAACAGCGAACTCTAAAGGGCTTCGAAATCCACTTGGACCTCGAAGCACGCAGTTCGCTAAAAGAAGCTAAACCAAAGACGAAACCTAAAGTTTCGAAAATTGTTCCGAACAAAAGAATCGAAGAGGGCAGTGAACCCGAGCTCCGGACATAAAATTAGTAGAAATCATAAAAGATTTCACTAAGGCAAAACACTTCGCCAAAGCAATAAGCCTTCTGGCGAAGCTCACACCTCGTCAAAGATAAGCCGAAGTAGCGACGAATGTCAAAAATTCAAGGAGAAAATCTTACTAAGGCAAAAGACACCGAAGTCTTTTTCTTAATAAAATTGCGAAGCTCACACCTAGTCGAAGTAACACAAATCTCAAGACCTAAAACTCGTTAGGGCAAAACACGTCGCTAAATCGACAAGTCCCTTTACGAGGTCAAAACTCGACGAAGTAAATCGAAGCAACGACGGATGCGAAAATACAAGTAAAAAGATATCAAAATCTTTTACTTAGAAGAATTCGGAAATTTCATGGTTCAAAACAACATAAATGCCGGATTAAAACCTCCCGGCTAAGGCAATATGTTCGAATCAACAAAAATCCTAAAACTAGCAAAGAACCAGATTAAAACCTCCCGACCAAGGCACATTATTCGAATTCCGAAAATCAAGAGACTAAAATCAACAGCCTAATCTTCCACGAAGACATCCGCTGCCACCTCCTCTTCAGCCAACCGCGCCGCCGAACTCTCAGTCGCCTCGACATTCGTACCAAACTGATCTATCCCCACCGGGACTTGAGACGCGTGGTCAACCTCCATCAGAGCCACCGAGTCCTCTGAGACAGCCGGGAGATTAAGCTTCCCTAGGGAGAAGTCGGATACCTGAGCCGCCGTGAAAACTGCCTCGAACCCAGCCTTTGTCTGAGTAACCTTGGGGATCTCGACCTCCACGTTAGTATCTCCTCGATCCAACTCATTCAAGAGATCGAGGTTGGCGATCACCTCCAACAAATCTATCTCTGCTTCGGTCTCCGCCTTCTTCAGGAGCCATTTCTCAGATAGATCCCGTCTGGCTGCCCGCGCCGCCTGACGGATTTCCCTGTCCCGAGCAGCAATCAGCTCGCGATTTTCTCGAGCAAGCCGAGCAGCTTGCTCCAGCAAAGACTGGCTATCGGATGGAAGTGCAACAAGATGGTTCTCGGTCGCTTGCAACTTCCACGACATCGACCCCGAAGAAGCCTCAAGATCGGCATTCCGGGCATCGAGAACAGGGATCCTGGCCAGCTCGGCAGCCCTCTCGACTTCTCGGGCCTTCAAAGAGGGCACCTCGGCGTTCAGACTCGCCACCAGTTGCTTCACCTTCTCGACCTCCTCGACCCGAGGAGGATCCCTGACCCGCTGCTCAAACAAGGCGACTACCCGATTCTGAGCCTCCAAGGCCTGAACAAGGTAAAAACACGGTCGAATCAGGAAATCAAAGAGATTCGTCTAAATAAAATATAGAGAATATACCTTCCCGTTCGCGGCACACATGTCTAAATACGCCTCCCTCTCGGATATATTCCTCAACGAAAGGAGCTGACATCCAGCCGCCTTGCAATGACGGAACAACGTCGCCATACCTTCTGGATCCTCGGTGATAGGAGAATCTCTAGCGTGCTTGAACGCCCAATGGAATGGCCGGCTAGATGAAGAACCATTGGCCGAGTCAGGCCCGCGACGGTCCTCGGAGTCACGGGACCCCGCAGGTTCGCTCCTCAGCCGCTTCGCTTGGGGATGCGACAGCCCAGAGGGGTGCGAAGTCCGCACGGAACGCGACGTTTCAGGACGACGAGAGGTCGTGGCAGCACTGGACCCATTCGACTTTGAGCTGACGGGAATGGGATCCACGGCGGGGTCTACAGCACCCACTGCAGCCTGCTGGATTGGACCATGGCTCCGGACCTCGCCAGATCCAATCGACGCCACAATTGCGAGCTGTTCCGATGGTTTCGTCCGAACCGGTGCGTTCAAGGCATCACTTACCGCCGCGGCAATATCGCCAGAACGAACCCGACTGGCAGCGGTGCTCGGAGTGACCGGAGCTCGGCTACGATAGCTTGAACGTCTCGACATGATGAGAGGCGGTACAATACTGGTGGACGAGCTGGTGTCGGACACAGTTCGGATAGCTGGAGTCGGAATTGTCTGGACTCTGGCTAATTCGACTGTAACAGCGACAATCACCGTTCAAAAACAAAAAAACAATCGACGTCGGGCACAAAAAAAAACCCTTATACCGGAAAGCGTACTTACTTCGCAACGGAGGAAACTGTCGAGATGGTCCGGTAGTAGGGGTCGCTTGATGAATTCGTCCGAGAGCTCGATCAATCCTACGCCTCGTAAACGAATCCCACTCGGTCCCTTGATTACGCAGATGGGAGACAAGCTCCCTATGCTCGTCTGTAAAAGGCGATTTCTTCGGAGTAACTGCAAAACACACAAGTTCATCAGTACACAGATGAAAACAAGTATCAAACCTAGAACGAAACAAATATCGCGAGCTCAAAAGCCCGTCTCTGACCAGCTGCCACGGCCCACTGCCTCGGAAGTCTGGAGATGTCGAAATCTCCTATCGAGGCCTGATTGATCCGAAATAAAATCGTCCTGCTTCGCCATTCGTCTTTACCTGGAATTCCGCCGATGATCTTGCGGTTAGTTCTTGGGGAGAGATAGTATGTCCCCGGAAACCCAGGATTGTGCTTCACCGAACAGAGATGAAGCACATCCCTCACGCATAGCAGGATCCCTTCCTCGTGAGCCCTGACGGCAAGGGCGATGACATGGCGAACGAAGTTCGGCATCATCTGAGAAAAGCATAGCTGGGTCTCCGCATGAAGTTCGAGCAAGAAGGAGGGTATAGGAAAAAAGAGCCCACACTTCTCGAACAAGGTCACATAGGTACAGCAGTACCCCGGCCTGCATGTCTCCGGCGTCTCGTATTCCGACGGAATGGTCAGCTCGACGTCCTTAGGAATATTATAAACCTGCCGGAGATTCACTATTCTCGGCCGCGTCGTCGTCGACCTCCAGTGTGGACCAAAGAGTTCGCCCGGGTTCTTAGGAACAAATTTCGAAGATTCACCCATCACGACCAAGGCGGAAGGATAGAATGAAACCAAAGGATCGAATGAACGTCGCGTCGGAAAAATCGAATAAAAAAGGGGAGAACTAGAAACCTTTATCTCCTTTGAGAAAAACAACCGATAAAAAATAGGTGAAAGAAGAAATTGAAAAATTACCTTAGATGAAGTGGCGGTCGTGGGTGTATCGGAAAAACCAGAAGTCAATTTATAAGGAATCAAACCCTAGCCGTTGAGATCAAAAAGATCTTTGATCTCCCCAGATCTCAACCGCACAATCGCAATGATCACTTTTCCGAGAAACGAGGAGGTTCTCCTCTCACCAGATCTCAACCGTCTATTTTTAACAAAAAGAAAAACAACCTCGATATACGTGATATCGAACATCCCTCTTGTCGCCCATTAAGATTAACTTAAAACTCAATGGGCTGGGGGACAATTGTTGGTACCAGATCTCGTCAAACGATATCCGGCCTATTAAGGGCCCGATAGCAACAAAACAATCCCTAAACTAATAAAAACGGCCCAGTCTGTTTTCCGCGAGCTAGCCGGGTTCGACCAATAACGAGTCCAACCTCCATCGCAAGGAAGAAGTCAACAACGGCCCTCCTCGATATCCGGAAGAAGCTCAGCTCGACGCCGGCTATAAAAGGATGCCGACGCCTAGGTTTAGCGGGACAATTTCTCTTAAGTTAAAAACACCGAACACTTGTAAAATCTCCTCGAGATTTCTCTATTTGTAAACACTCTTTATTGATTCAATATCAAATCCAATTCGTCGAGTTTATATCCAAATTACATCTTTGATTCATAGATAGAAACTAGCCCATCAAAAGTTTTTCCCTAAAAATCCTTACTAAAACTAGGTGTGCGATTCCGCATCCACAAATATTATACATATTGACACCGTTAAAAAGTTTATGGGTCTACCACCGTATATTTACGATGTTTTTATACTATTTCCATCATGTATATATGGTATTAAATAGCACTTAGAGCAACTCCAACGTTGACACTAAATTTGGTGTTAAAATAATATTAAATTTGATGTTTTGGTGTTCTACTTTATTTTTCATCTCCAACCATAACAGCAAATCTCACACTAAAAAAAATATTCTTTATTATTATATTATTAAATTAAGATTCTTTTTATTTTTTTTTTAATAATTTTGATAAATACTAATTATTCTTATAACTGATTAATTATAAGTTAAATATACGATTACAATAGATAAAACTAAAAATAGTGAAAAATAATTTACATCGTACTAATTCTCAGAATTAGTATATTCGGACCATAAGTGTTCAATTAATGCATTTCGAAGTTCCATATGAGCTTCCCGGTCTTTGATTTGCATGTGTCGAGCCAAGATTTCTTGAAATCGAGCATCATCGTCACCTGCCAACTCAACTTCTGGGGCTGGGACTTCGGTTCGTTCTTCAATTGATGCATCAATATCACGTTCATCCTCTATGATCATATTACGTTCATCCTTTATGATCATATTATGCATTATGATACAAATTGTCATTATATCATGTAATACATATTATATATTATGTCTTTCAAATTTATCTTCTTGCATTTTAGTTTTTATGTTTGTTTGGTTTTAATTTTGTATTTTTATGTTTCTAGTGTTTTAATTGAATGTATTTTTAATTTTAACCAATTCTGTTATTGATTTAGATATTCTATGCAAATTAAAAATTTATATTAATTATTATTAAAATTTCATATTATTAAAAATTAAAGATACAAAAATATTTAAAATATAATTAATTTTTAATTATAGTGTGACACTGTTCATAACACTAAACATTAAAATATATATATTTTTTTTGTTTTCATTCAATGATATAATTAAATTGGTGTTTATCATTTGATTAAACTTTGTAATTAAAAATTAATTATACTTTAAATATTTTTGTATCTTTAATTTTTAATAATATGAAATTTTAAAAATTTAGTGTTTTATGAACAGTGTCACATTAATATGGTGCGATTGGAGTTGCTCTTAGTATATTGAATATTCCCACACACATCAAGCTATAGATATATACGTGGCTTGCTTAAATATTACTCTCTTTCTTTTAACACTGTAAGATACGAAATTATAAAATCTCCTTCAACTTCCACATGGTATCAAGATTATGAATTCGAATTTCAGCTGTAGGAAAATAAATAACTAATCTGCTATAATCTGAGATTATAAACTAAAACCTTTATTTTTAGCAAAATCTGGAACATTGTTGTTGTTGACAAAATAATACTTAATATTTTGTTGGGTTAACCCTTTTCTCAAAAAGAAAAATAGTTATTTCAATTAGTATAGAGTATATGTTATATCTTTTTTTTTGCTAAATGAGTATATGTTATATCTATATATGGAACGTACGAGAATTTGGAGGGAAAACAACGTCATAAAATGGTAAAACTTCTACGAAATGATATATATTTTGTCCATGTACATAGAGATTGCCACAATAAATGCTATACCTAAGTTTAGCTATTTCAGACATATTAACGCCTATATAAATTAAGACCCAGAGAAACGAAAACGAAAGCACATGACCAGAAAAAAGCTGTACACCTACGTTTTGTCTCGATTGAGGATCAAAACGGTGCGTTTCATACTGATAAGGTACTACTCAATATGTCTCGTCTCTTTCTTCCTTCTTGCCTTCAAGACTCTCTCATCCTTTTTTTCTTTCTTCTGTGCTCTATTCTCAATACATACACAAACACATTTGCATTAAATATTATTCCCATCGTTTGCCTTCATTTCCTTATGTTCTTTCTGTTCCCTTCTCTAACATCCAGTAATGAACAAAGCCATGATTCTAAACCCGACCCGACCCGTTTGGCCCGGTTTATCTTCTTCCAGTTCTCTTTGCGGCGATGCCAACTGCATGGAGCAGCTTCTCCTCCACTGCGCAAACGCCATCGAATCAAACGACGCCACGTTGGCTCAACAGATCATTTGGGTCCTCAACAACCTCGCTTCCACAGACGGCAACTCCACACAAAGACTCACTTCCTCCTTCCTCCGCGCGTTGATCTCACGCGCCGCCACGAAGTCCCCCGCTTTCGCTTTTCTATCCGCCGCTTCCGTCTCCCAGAAAATGCTTCACCGCTTCTCCGTCATTGAGCTCGCGGCGTTCGTCGACCTCACGCCGTGGCACCGTTTCGGATTCATCGCCGCGAACGCTGCGGTCCTCGACGCCGTTGAAGGTTATTCCTCCGTTCACATCGTTGACTTAAGTTTGACTCATTGCATGCAAATCCCTACTCTTATAGACTCCATGGCAACCAAACTGTACAAAGAACGACCTCCTCCGCTTCTCAAACTCACCGTCGTCGTCGCCGAATCTCATCCGCCTCCATTGCTCGGAATCTCCTACGAAGAACTTGGGTCAAAGCTAGTAAACTTCGCAACCACACGTAACATAGCAATGGAGTTTAGAATCATCTCTTCTTCTTACTCCGACGGCCTCTCTTCTCTTATCGAACAGCTACGATTAGATCCTTTCGTCTTCAACGAAGCTCTCGTCGTTAACTGCCACATGATGCTCCATTACATTCCCGACGAAACCCTGACTTCTTCGAGTCCTCCCAGATCAGTTTTCTTGAAAGAGCTCAGAGATCTAAACCCAACGATCGTAACCTTAATCGAAGAAGACGCAGATTTCACCTCGAGTAACTTTATCTCCAGGTTTGTGTTTTGGCTAATTAATGGTTACTTCAACTGCAAAAAAAAAAAAAAACTTTAAAGAAGAAATTTGGACCTTATGATCGGATTACAAAAAACAAAATCTTGAAGAAAAGTACTTATTATTGAAGATGCTTACTTTGACACTTATTGACGATGAAAGTGATACTGATACATATATATGAGTAAAAATGTAAAAAGTACTAAAATGTGTGATCAATTGTTCAGGTTAAGGTCTCTCTTCAACTACATGTGGATCCCTTACGACACCGCCGACACGTTTTTGACACGTGGCAGCGAGCAAAGGCGGTGGTACGAGGCGGATATAGGCTGGAAGATAGATAACGTGGTGGCCAAGGAAGGTGCGGAAAGAGTTGAGAGATTGGAGCCGAGGAGTCGGTGGTTCGAGCGGATGAGAGAAGCTCAGTTCACCGGAGTTGGGTTCGGCGAGACGGCGGCGACGGAGGTTAAAACCATGCTAGAGGAACATGCCGCTGGGTGGGGAATGAAGAGAGATGTGGATGATGATGATGACGTCATTGACGTGGACCGTTTTGTGTTGACATGGAAGGGACATAGTGTTGTGTTTGCCTCGGCTTGGGTACCAATTAATGGGGTTAATGATCTTATATAGAAGCTTAAAATGGATAATGATGTTTATCTTATCTTTAATCAAGGATTAGTGCGTAGTAGTACTACTTAATTAGTTGGTGATGTGATAAAAAAAGTGTAGGGGATTTTAACCCGACCCGACCCGACCAGTTGTGTCTGAATGTGGTGAGTTTCAAACTTTTTTTCAAATCAGATAACATGATTGGTCCGTTAGCTATATCTCCAGCTGTGTAATTTTTTGCACGTGCCACGTTGACTAAACGTTGACTCTATCAAAGAAGAAGCTTCTAAAAAAACAAAAGAAATTAGAATATGCGATATATCCGCTAAATTTTCCCAAAATCCCTCTTCTTCTTTTTTTTTCCCACTCCAAGTTGCGATTAAAATCGAGTAATTACTGTTCAATTCAAGCTCGATTCGATTCTTTGTTTTTTTTTTGCTCTCTGGGCTTCTTCTCAAGGTAAGTCAAATAATTTTACTTCTTTTTTTTGGTTTCCCCGTAGATTTTTTCCGAATCTGGTAATCTGTAGAATGGAATTCGTGTTTCATTTATCCGCGATTGAGAAACTATGAAGTTTAATTTCTGTTTATCTCGGGACTCGAAACTGGTAAAAAGTCTGGATTTTTATTTTGGGTAAGTGTTCAGTGTTCATTTGTGTTTTCGTTCGGGAGATTACATGATTTGTTTTTTTTTAGTCAATGAACTTGAAAAAGTTACTTATTTCAACAATTCCCAATCTGGGTTTCCTAATTCTGATCTCAATTCCGATTTTTTTTGCGTAGAGTTGACATTTTTCTCTCGTGATTTGACTTATACGGATCCAGATTCGTATTTTACAGTTAGGTTTCTTGTGTGAATTTCAGTTTTTATTTTGTCTTTTTTAAAGGGATATATTCGAGGGACCCAAATGCCAACGGGTCAGCATCATATCGTTAGAACAGACATTTTGGAGTTAAAATCTCAGATTGAGAAGAAGATAGGTCGGGCCAAAACTGAGAGCTATCTTAATTTCTTATCAAAATTCCTGAGCTTGAAAATCAGCAAATCTGATTTCGATAAGCTAATCATTGCGACGGTGAAGAAGGAGAATATCAGTCTACACAACGCTTTGCTAAGAGGGATAGTTAAGAATGTATGTCTCTCAAAGGCATCTCCATTGATAAAGAATGCTGTAGAAGAAGACGTAGAGAAGAAGAAGAAGCAACTCAATGGTGTTTTTCAGACAAATCCTAGTTTCAAATCTTTATTCAAAGACCTTCCTAAATCTCCTCGAAAAGGAAGGACTCAACGGAGGTTTAAGGATTGTAATGGAAGCAAAGGAAATAGTCAAATCACTGAGGTTGTTTCTTCTAGTTGTAAACGACAATGGTCAATGGAGGATGGTGAAGAAGTTGACCAATTGATTCGATGTTGGAGAAGTCAACCCATTGAAGCTCCCTTTGGTGTTAATCTTAGAGATGTGATCAAGAGAGGACATCATATAGGGACATGTTACTCCTCTGCTGAGCTTCCTGACTCGATTTCCTTAAAGAAGAAACTCGAAGACGATTTGGGAACAATGGAGGAAGGACTAGAGGTTTCGGTTGGGTTTGCTAATTCGTTGAACGCGGGACTCAATGTCTTCTTGAAAAGATTAATCAAACCGTGTCTAGAATTTGCGGCTTCAAGGTCTAGTAGCCGAGGAGAAGTATGTTCTTCAGCATCTATGGTGGATTTTCAAGTAGCTATGGAGTTAAACCCATCGATACTCGGGGAAGATTGGTCTGCAAAGCTTGAGAAAATCCGGTTAGCTACACCGGATTTTCCTGCAGATTTTCAGACAAGCTAACTCTATAACTATAACTAGATAGATCTGATTTTTCAATTACAGAGTTTGTGTTGAACAACATCTTTAGGTTTTGTGTGTATATATGTCTTGGTGTTTAATTATTTGTGCTGATTTTGTATGCTTAGGTTTGATTTGTTAAACAAAATTTAATAGAAATAAGGTAGTAAATGTTACAGCCAAAAGCAATAAAACAACGATATAAAATTGTTAACGTTTTTCAGAAATACAAGAAGCAGGAACATACAGAAGATACCAAAAAAGGAAATTCATAACTTGACAAGAATCAAACCTCGAAAATAAACTCACAAAAGAAAAATCAATTTTTCCGTTTTCCCTCTTAGTTAAACGCTCCACAGTCGCGACGGATGTTACCGTTGCTTCCAGTCTTAACGCCAACGCGGCCGAGTTTGGTCATAGCTTTTGCAAACGCGGCGTTGAAAGCAGCTGAGCTCGTGGCCCAAGCGTCAACGGTGGGCCTAGAGCGACGATCGGTGAAGAGAACTTGATCGGAAGTGAAGAGTCCTTTGCCGTTTTGCAGATTCTTGAAGTAAATGTTGTCGAACGTTCTTGGAGTGACTGGGTCCATGTTAATAGCGATTCTTGGATCAACTTTCTTGGGACAAGCCAATTGAAGGTCCTTAGCGTAGGCTTTGTTTAGAGTTGGATCAACGGAGTGTGTGCGGTTGAAGTTGTAGATTCTGTTGAATATTTTGCTACAGTGAGCGAATCCGACGGTGTGAGCCGCTGCATCGTTGGAGATATTTTAACGGTTTAGATTAAATGCATTTTGGTGATGTAAGTAATATTTTTTGTTAGGAATCTCACATTTGAAACAAGGTAGAAAGTTAGTAAAAATCATGAAACTTATCAATATTTAATAAGTTATTACCTGAAAGAGCGATCATATCCTCTTGAGTAAGTTTGTTTTTCGCAAAGAGCTTGTTGAGTTTGTCAACGTTGTCATTTGGTCCTGGCAAGTTTCCGTTGACGCTAGCAGCCGTCGACACCAAACCGTCACGCCTACCGAGTTCCACTGCGTACGACATTCCTCCAGCCTAAACACATAAAATAAAGCTACATTTAATTGTTATATATCGGGTAAACTTTTTTTTAATTTTATTATAACCAGAAAGTTTCGTACTTTTGACCTATAGTTTCTTTAAGACAGAATTGATAAATATTTTTATATAACTCACCGCGACAACAACATCTCGGGTGGCTAAGGCAAGGATATCAGCACAAGAAACTTTGTTTCTGCAACTTGGGATTGCGTCCAGAGCTTTCTTGGCTTTGATCACAACATCAAATCCATCTCCGGCCAAAGACACGTTGTCTGGATGATCCTTCTCGGCTTTGTTGTTAGGCGTTGATTGAATCAAGACCGACGCATCACATCCCTAACAAAAAAACAAGCAAAATTTAAGTAATAATATTATAGGTTTGAAATATAGAAAAACCAGCAAAAGTTTCGAGCAATACGTTGACGAAGCAATCGTGGAAGAAGAGACGGAGAGTAGCCGGGATGGTGACGAATGTCTGTTTGACTTTTTGTTGGACAACTGTCCTCACGGTACGTTCAACATTCGGACATGAGCTTTTGTAGAAATCGGTTTTGAGCTGAGCAGTGGTTGTGTCCGGAAACACAGAGATGGCGAGGCAAAGAGCCACGGCCAGAACCATACCAAACCACGCCATTTCGTTGGGAATTACAAGTTGCTTTGTTTAAGCCGAGAGATGGTCCTGGGTTAATGAGAAATGAGGAAACTATGGAATTATATTTATAGGAATCGTGAAATGGACTTCATCATATTTATATTTTTATAATATATACATGTTTTGAAGAAACTTTCAAAATGGGGCTGAAGAATATTTATAACTTGGAGCCACGATTTTGGTAATGGCCGACGACGAGTTGCTCCTCCAGTAATTTGGGATTTGAATTAGTAATAAAAACAATAAGACATTTTAATCGTTGACTTAGTAAAATGTATACGTATCTCCCAGCTTCTTTCTGCTTTGGGCCCACTTCAGAAATTTGACATAATGGGCTTTTTCTGTATTTGTGAATTTAGACCCATTAATACTAAGTACTTTCAAAAGGGTACATTCGACAATTTTCAACGGAAAAATATATATATTCTTTAGGTGGGTCCATCTTACATTTTGTTTTTTAACACTTACCAACATATTATATGAACTATTACAAGACAATTCAACAATGAATAATTCTTTCTACTCTTTAAATATTTACGATCACGATAAACGGCCTCTGCTTGCACCACACTATAGATTTCTTGTAAAGTTGCTTCCATAAATCTGTAGAAATTGCATTTTGTAAAAATCAAAACTCAGATTTTTTGTGTAAAACTATTAATGAACTCTTTGGTCAACCACTAGAATAAGAAGGCTTCGAAACTCGCATATAATCTAAAAAGCTCTTTTAGCAGCAACAAGAAACATGACATTTGACACTTTGAAATTTAAGAAATGATGTTTTTTTATGTCAAAAAATAAAAGATAAGATACTCAGACGTGACCTTCGTGCATAGCAAAAACCGCAACAATTTTTTTAGAACTTACAGGAGTCGGTGACCAAAAATCATTGTACTTATATATGGATATAAAAGACTCTCGTTCATGACTATTTTTTTATGTAATTATGTAGGTTGTTAGGTTTTTTTTTTTAACTAAATGTAGTTTGTTAGGTTACAAATTTATAAAGTAAAATCCATGTCCATGGCCATGGATCAGATCAACTAAGTTATACGTTTACTTGCAAGAGTTTGTGAGAATTTACATGTGGGTTAAAGGTTGATGTGATCATGTGAGTTTATTGTAATCATCTTTGTCAATACTCAATACATTAATAAAAATTTAACTGTGAGACTTACCTAAAGGTTAATTAAATGATAACCCATCATAGAAAGAGCTATTAAATGATTAATAGTATATATTTTACCAAAAATAGTTAGATTGTGGATATAATAGATTTCAATCAATGTATATTTAAAAACAAATTGGTTATAACAAATTATATGGTTGTTCACTAAATGATATAGACGAACCCGACTAATCCCAAAATAAATCAAACGGCCGAAACATCTTTATTCACCTAGCTTCGACTAGCCGTACATGTGATATAGTTTATAATGGGATAGAAACCCATACAAAATTCAAAATTTATGCTTTTTCCTTTTAACTACAAATCTCAGTCATCAAATCATAAATGCGTGAAAAATATTCTTGAATATTTGTTTGAACAAAAAAAACGAAAACAATCTTGAATATTTGTCTTATCGAAAGGAATCGAGCCTGAAACTACTAGACCACTAACTTCTTGGATTTTTTTTACTTTACTGTCTTTAAAAAACTCAAAATTAACCAAGAGATTGTAGTGGAGTGGTTCCATTCAGTGTGTGTTTCGGCCATGTTGGTCAGAGCCAGGGATCGAATTCCTTCGGATGTGAAATTATCAAATTAACTCTTGGCAAAATGAAACATTATAAGTGGACTATGTCATTTCCGCTCGGAAGATTAGTCCGAATCCGTTAAAGGCATGTGATTACTTCCGAATCTAATTAAAAAAAAAAAAAATAACTTCCAGTTATTTTTTTAACATCAAAGTTGGAACTTTGGTTTTCAGTAAGAATAAGCAACGTTTTATAAAACCGAGATGTTACCCATTGGCATTGGTCATCATAATTGCCCTTAGTGACACGTAACTGAAAAGTCTCATGTTTAATCATCTTATTTTACTTTCTAATTCTAATATTCAAGCTCGTGATTATGAATGGGAAACCCAAGGTTCAGGAATTCAGAAGGCCGTGATCCTTGATTTTCTCAACACGTCTCAAAACGAAATTCCATTTACTCATCGTAACACTCCTAATAAAACAACTAATGTTCGAAATCTACTGTATAATAAATTAATAAAATGCTAAAATGCGAAGGGCAACTTTAGCTTTTTTCCATTGCACTTCAATTTTATTTTTCAATCCCAATCTTCGTGAATAGTCTCCGTGTTTTTAGTACAGTTTTAATAATTAAGATTTTTAAAAAATCAAATTTAGTCATGTAGAACAAAATACCATGCACACATTTTCTTCTAATTAATTTTAGGGATGTAGTTAAAATATAAAAATAAATTAAAAATAAAATATCAAGAACTTTATTCAGCTGAACTTGTTAATTTCAAATTGTATGTAAAAAAAAAACGTTACAAACTTACAATATAGTTACATGCATGCATTTCGGTGTTTGTGCTGTTACATATTGTTTGAAAAATAATAATCTCAAAGCACAGAAAGCCACACATGTGTGAAAACACACACATATTCTTGTGTATAAACAGTAAACTACAACATCATAGATCATTAAAAAAAACATCATAGAATCTAGTCGCGCACTGTTTTAATAGTAATATAAAATGGGAAATTTAAAAGGACTTATTTTAGAAAACCAAAGTTAATAAACAAATTAAAGGACTTATATTTTCTTAAGATGATCTGATTTAATGTTTGTCACACGAATGTGACTTGCAGCAGAAATATCCACCATTTTCTTCCTCACTCTCAGCATAAAAAAATATGATCCCTCTGTACACTTGCCTTACAATTCCTTGTTTATCCTGAATTTGTAATTGATGCATCAGAAGTAAGAAGCTTTTACACAATTTCGTTCACCTGATTATGTCAAAGAAAAAGGCAACATAAACAAACAAGGATAATAAATTAAAAAATCATACCTCAGATGGGCCTTTGGAAATCTTCACAACATCATTGACTGATATATGTTTGTTATTCAGATCCAGGGCAGTAAATTTTGAATCGAATGGTCCATTCTGCATTTCTTTTTTTCCAACACTGACTACAACGGGTCCATCAGAACCTTCTTTTAGAACCTGGGATATTATGCAACTCATCAGAGACATACCATAGGGTAATATGAGATGTTGAATAACTAACTACATACCTTGTAGCCGTCACCTTTGTCATCCACACCCACAATCAGACCGAAGTCTTTTCGACTACAAAGGGAAAGAGATGAAGTACCCAATATATGAAATTACAATAAAGACTCACAAAGAAGTACAATTATGGACGATTCCATACCTGAAACAAACTAGATTATATAACTCATATCTACTTTCTGACTTAGAGCATATTCAATGGTTCTTCAAATTTTCCTTCAAATTTTTCTTCAAAAATGATGTTTCTTCAAAATGAAGAAAAAAATAAAGAAGAGTTTTCTCCAATAGTTTGCTTCATTTTTGTCTTCAAAAATAATATTCCAAATATATTCTTTCTCAATTTTATTATTAATTGTAGGCATGGGCACGGGGCGGGTACCCGCTTATTTTGGCTGACTTGCTACTTGACCCGCCCCGTACGGGTAATGAAAATATTGACCTGTACTTAGACCCGCAAAAACGGGTACCTGCTGATTCAAGGTACCCGCCCAGATTTTTGATACTTGCGGGTACCTTGACCCGTACCCGTACTTGCAAGTACGGGTCCCCGCTCAACAAGTAATTACATTACTTGCCTTGTTTTTTTCATTACTTGCCTTGTTTTCCATTAATTGCCTTGTTTTTTCCATTACTTGCCTTGTTTTTTCCATTACTTACCTTGCTTTTTCCATTACTTGTCTTGTTTTCCATTACTTGTCTTGCTTTTTCCATTACTTGTCTTATCTTAGGTACAAGTAGCAAACCGGGTAACAGGGAACAAGCCGGGTAACGGGAACAAGCCGGGAAACGGGACAAGTAGTCAAAAAAAAATTTCGCCTTGGACTTGTCCCGTTACTTGCAAGTAGTTGGTTAACTCGCCTTGATACTTGGCTTGGACGAGTCGGATACCCGGTTTTACGGACCGAGTACGAGACGGGTCGAGCGGGTCGGGCGGATAACGAGTACTGATGCCCATGGCTAATTAATTGTTAATAAGACCCTTTACTTTTCAGTTTTCCAAACTTTCACCTATTTATTTTATTTATTGCAATTGTTCAACAAAATTATGGTTTTATATTATTTTAACATTTATTATATAGATAAAATTATATTACATAATGTAATAAGAACAAACAACAGTAGAATTTTATGATGTATTAGTAGACATGGAAAAAATGCATCTTGGAGTGAGTATTCAATGAAATCCATCCAATGTCAAAGCGGTTTACCAGATTATTAAGTTGTTAGCTTATGTTGTGTCAAGTTTTATTATTTATAATTTTAGTATTAATTATGTATTTTAAAATTTATTGTTGGCTATGTTCTTGTATTTTCTATTTAATATATGTGATTATTGCATTTTTACTTTATAATTTGAATGGATAAACATATAGTTTTAAAATTAATTGGGTATAAGAAAACATATAATTTTGTTTATATATAAAACAAAACATATACAAAATTGAAAACATATTTTGTAAATAAAAAAGTTCACCTTCAAAAAATAAAAAAATGAATAGTATTTTTTCAAATATGAAAGAACACTATTTATTTTTTCATTTTGAATGTGAAATTGAAGTACCATTGGAGAAAATTTCTTCATTTTTTTCTTCAAAATGAAGGAAAAAGTGAAATTTAAAGGACCATTGGAGATGGTCTTAGATCCTGATGAACCTTCTCTTTTTCCACCACCTGATCATTCTCCTTTCCCCTCCACCACTGCCCGTTGGAAGAATATTTTTCTTCTTTTCTTCACCATAAATTTCGGAAATCCACTCCACATCACCATAGATACCATTTAAGCTCTTGCATGCCTAGAAAAAAAGGTAAATCATAATATCATACACGTTATGATTATCCCCAAGCAAAATCTTCCAACATAATGTCAGAGAGGTACAACAATATCTAACATAGTCATTCTAAATTAGTGAAACTTTTTAAAAAAATAATTTTATCTTCAGTATATATAACTACGAAGAATGCGACGCACCAATCCATATCTCTTCTCTAAAACTCACAATCATCTGTTTGATCTCAAGCATATTATTTTCTTCATTTAAAAAAGTCGGTTTTAATTTTCTTCATCATCTTCTTCCATCATAGAATCAGCTTTCAAACCTATTTATTTCCGGTTGGTAATGATAATTCGATCCTAATTATATTTTCTTAAGATGATTTGATTTAATGTTTGTCATTTCTTCATCAGATTCAGCTTGTATAGTATATATATAAGTCAATGGTTAGTAAATCCAACTGATAACACATCTTTCCGGTCTCTATGTCATCTACCCAACTGATAACACATCTCGGCAACACCACCACCATCTCATAACCCATCATCTACAAGCTCCACCATAACTTACTTTGCCAATTCAAGGTAAGAGTTTCTAGGAAACAGTAACATTCAATTCATCTTTTGCTCTGCACAAAATTTGCATTTTCATCCTCATGCTTACTACACTATAATTACAATCTACATGATAAATTGTTGAAACAAGCTTTTTGGGACCATGTTTCTCGGGATACACGTGATGACGTTGATTCCACCATGTGTTACCATCCTCAAATCATTGGCAACCCTATCATTGAAGAAGGCATCATTTGAAAGGACAATCATAATCTTATGCTCGTCCTTTCTTTTTTGTAGCTTCCACGCATTATCTAAAATGTCACGAAGCGTTATCATTTGTAGTAGAGGTCGCCTTTTACCTTCGGTACTTTGTTTTGAACCCTATATAAGTTACACTCTCCACATATAAGCTTTCTTTGGTCAAACACCTGGCAGTTCACACCCTTGGTCACCATTAAAATATTAAGAATCTCTGCATCGACCGGATTCTGATGATGAACTGCATAAACAGACATCTCCTTGATGTGATATTTTGTTCCTTGATTGTCGTTGCCTCCCACTATTGTTTCCTCCAATATAGCTTGGACGGTCTTCAAAAGACCACTTGCACTCTCCCTACTACTAAACGAGACAGTCTCCAAATCTAAGAAAACCTCAATTTCGTTGTCCATTTTGTACTTCACACTGTTAGGCAAATTTAAATGGGGAGAGTTTTGATTGCTACGACGGAATACGAGTTGAAAACCCTCAGAATCAACTTACTTACCATGCACACATTTTCTTCTAATTAATTTTAGGGATGTAGTTAAAATATAAAAATAAATTAAAGATAAAATATCAAGAACTTTATTCAGCTGAACTTGTTAATTTCAAATTGTATGTAAAAAAAAAAAAACGTTACAAACTTACAATATAGTTACATGCATGCATTTCGGTGTTTGTGCTGTTACATATTGTTTGAAAAATAATAATCTCAAAGCACAAAAAGCCACGCATGTGTGAAAACACACACATATTCTTGTGTATAAACAGTAAACTACAACATCATAGGTCATTAAAAAAAATATATATCATAGAATCTAGTCGCGCACTGTTTTAATAGTAATATAAAGAGGAAATTTGAATTAATATCCCAAAAAATTTATATATTTTGAAAACTAATACTTCTTTTAAAATCTTTGAAAATTAACTTTTTTAGGTAAAAAATTATACCCATCATGAAATTTTGAGAATATACAAATACAATATTTGTTTTTTTTTCTTTTTCATAATAAATATATATTATAAAATAAATATTCAACAATGTATTTATATATATATTTCGAAAGAACAAAATAAATTATTTAAATTAAAATTCATATTAGATATAAACAATTTTGTTAGATCTACACAAATCTATTATTATATTTATCATTAACATACTCAAACTATATATATACATCATCATCGTACAACAAAATTATACAAAAACACGTTTGTGAAACCGTAAGTTCATACAAACTGCTTTGTTATTGGATTGTTTTTTAAGTTTCTACGCACAAAATCTAGATATAATCGACATTTTTTACATCCATATTTTATTCATTTTTTAAATTAATCAAAAATAAGGAAATATAATTTAAGAAAATTCATATGTTTGGTTTATTTTGAGTATTTTGGTAATTTTAAATGCAAAAAGGTTAGTTTAAAAAAAAATGGGTTAGTTTTCAAAATATATAATTTTTTTAGAATATTAAACCAAATCTCTCTAATATAAAATGGGAAATATAAAAGGACTTATTTAATTTAGAAAACCAAAGTTAATAAACAAATTAAAGGGAGTCGTCGAAAGCGTATGATCGTAGCATATAGGAGGGACAAGACATGACTGCAGGAGTCAGTGTCTCGTTTTCTTCGAGAACCTACGAAGAAAGACACTCTTCATCTTCTTCACAACTCTCGATCGGTTCATTTTAGACTATTATATGTAAAACATACAAATACTAATTGTAAACAACAATTTCCAAGGAAGGAATGAGAGCACTCCACAAACGCGGGCGTCGATCGGACCCACGGATCCATGCCATTGCCACTCCTCTTTCCGGCAACGCGTGCCTCTCTCTCCAATTGCATGATCTAAACCCACATTTCTAAGCACGTTTGTTTCTTTATTTTGGTTTCAGAAATAAAATTAGTAGCTACTTGTCACATGTTATATGTAAACATAACATATCGTCAAACCTTTTGTCAAAAAAAAAAAAACATATCGTTACATTTGTAAATAGCGATAAATTTATTATATGGAGTTTGTGGTTACGTTGACAAAATGAAAAGACAGAGACGGTTAGTGGCTAGTTTTTTTTTATCTGACTTTTAACGTTGTTCTATTACCCTAATTAAATACCTCTTCCTTTTTTTTTTCATCAAGTACTGCTCAATTGTACTGCTTATACAGAGTTTTGGTTCATCATCAATAAGCTAAACATGTACGGATGTACCCAACCCAAGAACATAGAGTTGTGAGTAAAACCCCTACAAAATAGGAAGCCCACTTGAAAATTATCTTGCAAAACTAGTTTGAACTCCAAGTCGCAAGTTCTTAAAGATCTAATTTCATCTAATTACGAAGCAAAAACCAACCATCCATCCGGACGATCTATCATGCAAACCAAATATGTTGAATTTGTCACGAAGACATATCAATACAGATTATGCTGAAAAGGGTGATTTCATCGTCCAAAACAAACTATGCTATTTAAGATGAAGTGATGAGATTCTCCGATGACTTTCCTAGAATTCTAGTAACCATCTCTAGTTAGCTTAATTATACTTTTAACCAAAAAAATAATAGCTATGTTCCCACATATATTGCTTCTGGTCACATTGTTTATTTTCTAAATAATCTGTTATCGTAACATTTAATTATGATTAATGAGTTGTAAAGGATTTGACGTTGTTCCCGCTACACAATACATAAAAATTTGACTTTATATAAGTAGAAGATAAAATTAACACAAAACGGCCAACTATAATGCCATGCCTTGTATTAATTTAAACTTGACATAACATGCAAACTCAACGGGATAATAAATTTTCATTTCAGAAAAATAAAAAAGTCGGTCCAGGAACATTTAATCAGCAAAATTTTCTTATAAAATAATTGTGATTATTACTTGTAGAAGAATTATTTGGTCACTTTGATGTGTGCTGCGTAGATACGGTGGAGATCAGATCCTGTTGGGTCCTTTGAACAGTTCGAAAGAACATCCTCAACAAAATCCAACGGCTAAGATCTCTTCTCCCCTACTTGTGGGACCCACGACATGCCACCTATTCTCAGATTCTGATTCGCTCTCTCCCTAAATACCAAATTATTCCCCCAAAAGTCTGTTCTAATTATTTTAGCATATCTACATTTTCTTACCAAATATTAATAATCATAATTCTTTGTATAATGCGTAATTATAAATATATTCAGACAACTGGGTTTGTTGATTTGTTAGTCTGGGTTGCATGTGATTCAAGCTCAGCAAGATATATGATGTTCCCCATTATTTTTTAATCATAATTATTATCGAATCATAATTTTATATAGATATTATTACTATAGGGTTTATTAGATATAAAGTCTCCAACAACCACTAAATTCACATTTATTTGGCAATGTATACACACACACACACATTTGCGAAGTTTTTATATGTATACGATTATGAATATAGTATTGTCTCATCTGTCAAGCATGTATCTATATGTATACGATTATGTAGACATACATATATATATATATATATATATATACTCAAAAATTAAAATGATACTATATTATATGGATTGTAAGTAAAGCTTTGCTGGAGATGTCTGGGGAGGTGGCCAATGGCATGTTTCTTAGAAGAACCTTTGATGGCTATTGGCTAAAGACACTGTTGTTTGTTTGGGCATGAGTTTGCAACAATCACTTTGGTTTTTGTGATATGTGAGAGAGAGAGATTAATTAAGTATTTTTAAGCAAATGATTACTTAAACCTTTTTTATAATCATTAAATTAGTGAAGTTTTTTTAAAAATAATATTTTCTGCAGTATATATAACTACGAAGAATGTGACACACCAATTCATATCTCTTCTCTAAAGTTCATAATCATCTGTTTGATCTCAAGCTCATTATTTTCTTCATTAAAAAAGTCGGTTTTAATTTTCTTCATCATCTTCTTCTATCATAGAATCAGCTTTCAAACCTAATTATTTCAGGTTGGTAATGATAATCCGATCCTAAGATGATTCGATTTAATGTTTGTCATTTCTTCATCAGCTTGTAGTATATATATATAAGTCAATGGTTAGTAAATACCTTGATTATATTATTTTTGTGAACCTATCGGTTCGATTTTGTATCCTCCAATGAAAAACCTGTAGCAATGCAACAAGCTAAAAATACACATAAGATTTATAAACTAATATGTAAGGGGCGTTGAATGTGGGTTTCGGTTTTGAATTATTAGGTTTTTGTATTTTAGAATCAAAGTAAAATCGTCTATATTATCGATGTGCAGGTTATACGGTTTTTTTTTTTCAGTTTGGATTTCATTTCTAATCAAATACATTTTTAGTTTCTAAAGAATAACTAAGTTTCGGCATTTGTACGTTCATTTAGGTTCAAATTCAATTGTTTTTTTTTTGTTTGCATAGAAAAAAGATTTAAACCAAAAAATATGTATATATATATATTTGTTTTTTTGGTTAAATGATTTAAACCAAAATATAATTTTGTTAGATTTCATTTCGATTGAACACCTCTATTATTATTCCCACCAAACTTGACATCAGTTGTTGCTGTAAAAACCAGAAAATTCCATAAGAATGGAAAAGAGTCTTATTAATGAAAAGACAAGATTGACATGCGTGTAAGGGAAAGAACATGAACCACCAAATCGGTTTTGAAAGTACGATAAATATGTGTGAGATTTTGTATGTATAGATATATGAAGATATTTTTTGTGCATGTGTGTGCTCAGATTTATAACATTAGTGGCTAAAAATTGCAGAATCTAAATCGAGTACTAGCAGACAAAATTCATTTTCTTTTTTTTTCTTTTTGTCACAGGTTATTACAAAGCGAAGTTCCAAGTTCGTTATATCAAATCTTCTTGAGATCTTTTTCAAAAAAAAAAAAAAAAAAAATCTTCTTGAGATCTTGATGAAATAAAGTCTTAATTTCTTGAAACATGGAGAAGCTTCTTAACCCGTACGAAAAGCACTACATGAAAATGGCTATGCTTAAACACGAAGAAACTTTCAAGCAACAGGTGGTTACTAATTAGTAGATTCTGATCTTTTTCATCTTAATTACGTCATAAATATATACATCTGAAAACTAAAATATGGTTTTATATGCATTTTCAGGTATATGAACTTCATAGGTTATATCAAGTCCAGAAGATATTGATGAAGAACATGAAGATCAACAAGGGCAATAATGTAACTCCAGGACTAGGGAGTTTCATCAGAAGAGTTGACCGTGAGATTGACCGACCGGTGAATTTTCTCAGCCGAGGAGAATCCGGTGGTAATGATATAGAGATTATGGACGAGAGTGAGATCGAGCTAACGCTTGGACCGTCGTGTTATGTTGGTGATTTAATGAGAATGAACAAGAAGAAGAAGAAGAATTCTTCGCCGGATATGATGGACGGGAATTTAAATTCCGGTCGCCGGAGTTTCTCATCGTCTTCAACAGGGTCAAGCAATAATAATCACAACAATCTTGAAGAACAAGTGAAACAAGAGAGATTGATGAAACATCAGAAGCAGAAGCAGCCATGGCTTCAAGCATTGACCTTGAATGTTATTTGATAATAAATAATATTCATATTAACTATATTCTGAAATAGATTGAATGTTTTTTTCTTCTTTCAATTTAGTACCTTTTTTTAGTGCTTTATCATGCCTCTTATCAGGTGATCTTTTTTTTTTTAATTTTTAAATGCTTATCAGTAATTTTCTTCTTTAGTAGTCCTATTTAGGTTTCTTGTAAATAAAACCAATATGAATGTTTTAACTTGGTTTCGAAGATAAATATTAATTATTTTCGAGTTCAACGTAAATTTGCATTGCCAGAAGAATCGATCAATATAGCAACTACACAAGGTTCGATATTTACATTCTAAATTTCTAATAAAAAGGGGGAAAAAAGAAATTGGATTATTATTATTAATAGTAACAATAATAGAGGGGCCAATGATGAATTAGTTATGGGACAAGAACATGCAGTATCTCTGCTGGCATGTTCCCTTCAGGCTTCAAGCATCATCACCTACTTCCCCTGATTTAATTCTGGTTTATATTTTTTTTTCTTTTTAATTTCCAGATTTATCAGTAATTTCTGTTACATGACCCCACGATCTTGTATGATCATTATCAGCTTTATAATCCAAAGTTCTCTGAATCTATGATCTATCCTCAAAAGCTCCACATATAATTTTTTATCTAATATATTTATAATTGTAGGCCCTAAATTGTATATATACGCGTGTAAATTGTGTATTTGTAATATTTGATGAATCAAAGATGAAATAGTTTTCATTCAAAAATGAGATTACCAGCTTTATGTACAAACAAACATAATAAATTAACACACACACACACACAAAAAAATCAAATGTTTACAAGTAGAATACAAGAAAAAAATCCTTGAATCAGAACTTAGAAGAAGTCCCAACAAAAATCAAACATATACTCATGTTTTTTAAATAATATATATATGTTTTTTTTTTTAAGAAATAGAGTGTCTCCGATCTTTGGGTGGTTTGGTTCTGCCTCTAGCGTTGTATGGTGTGATGCTAAAAGGGTTTAGCTTTCCGAGTTTTCTTGAAACAGAGTTTATGAATGTCTTTCTCGGCAATGGAGGCTTATCCATGGAAGCAGTTGAGATTGGAGAACTGGGACTGCTGCTCATGGGTGTTGATGATTTCTTCTCATTCCCTTTCTCAAACTCTTTAAGCTTCATCTTCATTTTGAGAAGTTCGAGTTTCAAGTCCTGGTTTTCGCGTTTTAGCTTGGAGAGTTCGTCGTTGTAGGAGCTGAGTTTAGGAGGAAGAACAGTTGCTGCAGGTGGTGGTGGTGGTGGGGCTGCAGAATCTGAATCGTTAGTGACTTCACCTCGTAGACGTTGTTGTTCGTAGTAAAGGACTTGAACAATGGTCTGAACGGGAAGACGATCGTTCTGAGCTGCGTGAGCGCAGGCTTCTCGTGATAGTTTCTGGCAATCCATTAAGCTGCATACTTTCTTCCGCTCTACATCACTCATATTCGGATGCGCCTGCAAGACCAACATATTTCATTGTGGAAGTCTCCAGAATAGTGGGAACTTGATCATTTCCTCAAACACAAGATTTTCAAGTTTTCTAAGTACTGGGGTTTCATCATTTTCTGTAAAGACTCAAGATTGATCAATTTCAGGAAATGGGCTTTCATCAATTTCTGTAAAGACTCAAGATTTATCAGTTTCAGGAAATGGGTTGCCATAAGTTTTTGCAAACGATAGGTCCAATTTCAGGAAATTGTTTGTCACCACTTTCTGCAAATGTCAAATATTGATCAATTTTGGTGGTCATAAAAAAGGATTCAGTATTTGATCTATATAGTTGCAAATGAATGTAAATGTTTACTAACTTGATACGTACCTTCAAGTAGATGTCGACGGCTCGATACATCCCATCTTCAGTAACTCTAGACTCTTCAGGGATAAGTTCAGCTAAACCGATGAATTTCTGCAAGCTCACATTTCTATCAGAAGCAATTTCAGCCAAATAATTCTCCATCAATTTACCAACACGTTCCATATCACCAGCAATATCTACACCAATGTTGCTTAATCGGACTCCTTCGACTTCAAACTCAAGATAATTCATGAGAATGCGTTGAACAGTGTCGGTATCAAACAATGAGTGTTCTCCAGTGAAGGAATAAGAAGGAATCAAGAGATCGTCAAGTACGGCTTGTGCCAATTGTAATCCCATTCTCTTCTCCAAGTCAAGCCTACAAGCAACCGTTGTTTCGAGGTATATTGCTGCCCGTAGAAGCATCGAGAGAAAACTAACTGACATTGCGTTTTTCTCTCGAGGAAGAAGGCTTACAATTGTTTCCAGAATCACTCTTTTCTCGTGTTCTTGTTTCGGTTCAATCTTCTTCATTCCTTTCCCGAAAATCTCCTGCATTAATTTGCATAGAAATAACCAAAAAATGTTATGAGAGCTCTCCAACGGATCAAACCGAAAAACCGTAATTTCCAAATGGTATGTGTGTTTGAAGGAAACTCACCACCCCTCGAAGAGATTTCTGAGCATAGAGCATAAGCACTGGACCAAGTCCATACTGCTTAAACCCTCTAGCCATCATTGCGATCAGAACACGTTGAAACGAATCAATCCTAAGAACAGTTAAGTCTTCATCCCACCAATCAACCACAGGCTTCTTGCTCTGCTGCTGAACCACGACCTCATTGTTACTGTTATTACTCGAAAAAGAAGGACTGCAAAATTGGCTCTCCTGACAAGTCATATAAGCGATTGCATCAATGCAACGGCTCACAAGTTTCACTCTTTCAGCAATGGGCAACAATTCCTCTGATTTGTGCAAGACTGTGATCGAACTCGATAAGCTCTTGAGAGCTACTTCGTTCAAGTATGCTTCGGCTCTTACGACGAGATTTTCCACAGAGTGTTCCTCTGTCATCTCTAGATACTCTGCTGCACATCGCAGCATGGCAATGTTCTCTGTGCTCATATCAAAGTTAATACCGTAGCAGAACTTAGCCGTTAGCTCGAATGCTTCAGAGCCTCCAGGGATATCTGGTATTTTGATAACAGTAGCATCTGAATCGTTTTTTGATTCAGACACAAGTTTTTTGATAAACCCACATTTTGACAAGAGTGGAAACTGCAAGATTCAGAGTGAGACAAATGATTCGGCAAGAATGTGATCATGTCTTTGGTTTTTCATCATAGACACTTATCGGTAAATTTAGGATCTAGATTTTACCTTGTGCAGTGAAAACGAAGCTTCTCCTACATGAACGGTGACATCACTGGAGACTTCCTGAGAAGAAATCCTGAAATTATGTAAAAAATATTGGATCTTTGTGTTTTTTTAGAGAAAAAAGACAGGACTTGTACTTCGAAACTGGAAACAAAAATGGATTGAGAGAAGTAAACAAAAATCTAAAAGTAAGAGAATTAAAAACCATTCACTGGTTCTCTTCATGGCTGAGGACAAAATATCTTTCTTCTTTGCTGACATATTACTAACACTTAGCTCCTAGTTTCTTCTCACTCAAGGAATCCACCATGGAACACTATTTCAAGTCCTTCTCATGAAGAAGAAGATGTAATAAAAAGAAAGAATAAGATCAACCAAAAGAGTTTCTTTCTCTCTTGTCCTCTAATAATTGCGACCAAACAGAAAAAGAGAACCGAAATTCCCCTTGCGAAGAAAACCACAAACTACCCTTAACACCAAGAGCAAAGAAAAGGACAGAGCAAGAGGAATGAAGGATAATTAAGTAATTTTCTTGTGGAGTACAAGATAGAGAGGCTGACTAAGGACTGTGTGTGTGTGGCAATGGTTTAGTTTAAAGATTTTAGAAGGGTCCAAGTGGATCAGACACATCTTTGGACCAAAACAAATAATGGGATTCCAAATTGAAAAAAAATAGAGTATCGATTCCTCTCCACAAATGTATATATCTCTTACAAATTTAATATAATGTTTGCTATATATTTGGTTTATGGTAAGAAGAAGAGAGGGAAGGAGTATAAGTAAGCGGGAGAATCTTGATTTGGTGACAGAACATGAATAATGGATCTTTGTCCCTACAAAGAGTCTTATCATCTTTAAATTCTTCCTTTTTTTGTTTGATAATTGAAGTCACTATATGCCCCCAACATTTTGATTGAGACCCAACTCAATCTTGCTCTTTGAATAATATAAGACGTCCGCAACGAAAAATTTAAAATTTTGAAATAGTGACGATAACAAGACAGAAAATGCTACATGAATCTGAGTTTTTTTTTACCTATACTTGTTTTCATGGCTCGGTCACTGATGTAATCTTACTGATGAGTAAAATGACAAAATCTTCCTCCAAGTCGTCAACATTGGAATCAAATTCGGATGTAATCGCTCTTGTCAACCACTTCAAGATCAATAGATTTTTGCAAATTATAGAGACTCCACGCTATAGATAGATCTCTCATTTAGCTTCTTCATCCATCATATGCCTCAACATCTCTGAAACACCTAATCTAATCAGGAAACCTCAACTCCTGAATCTCCATCTCGTTAATGGGTTTCGGAAACCTCAACCATCTATAATAACCATAGCTGTAGTAATCTTCGAGCGTATATACGACTACGACCAATGAGCTGTCGCATTTGTCGGAGAACTCACTGAAAGTGATAGTGATAGGATTCTGATCGATCTTTTAATGACTTTTGTCGTTGCCTAAATCTTTGGTCGTGGGGACACAAATAGAAAAAGTTTCTTGACCATTACCGCAGATTTTCACGTCCAATTATATATATTGGGCCTTAAAAGTCCATATTACTTTGTCAGGCCTATTTTGGCAAAATCTTTGCGCAAAAAAGAAATCAGAAATCAGAATCTGGTGCGGAAGAGCGTAGTGAATGATACATGCGCTATTCGTCGTCTTCTTCTTCTTCTTCTTCATCCCCTTCGAAAATCCTACTCTTCTTCGACGTTTCTTGTTAGTGTGCGCCGTCTTGACCTTACTTGCGACTTTGGCGCACTCTCCTATCCTACGCTCACCTATCTTCATTTCCACAGAGACAGCTGGTTCTAATACTACGATCGATCCAGATTCTCTCATCGAGATCTCTGTTTTTGGCCAGACGCGGGCGATGTCGAAAGCTCGTGTTTACACCGACGTTAACGTGATTCGACCCAAGGATTATTGGGATTACGAGTCGCTGAATGTTCAGTGGGGGTAAGATTGTTATACCCTAGAAAGTAGAAACTCTCCCCTTTTTCCACTTAGCCGTCACGGATTTTAGTTTAGTGAGATCAGCTGAATTGTTAGTAAGGATAAAAATCGATCTTTTCAGGGTTTGTAGTGATAATGATTTCAGTTTGCTCTGGATTTACTTCCAGATAAAGCTTATCTAATGGAAATTGATGCAATTAATGTACAAGAGCTGCTTGAATCTATTAGATAATGAATTTGGTTTTTAATTTTGCATATCTTGCCTTTTGTTCTTCTATTATGGTAAAGCAATTTAGTGGAAGTTTTGATCTCGTCCTTTGCTCTCTCAGGGAGCAGGATGATTATGAGGTAGTAAGGAAGGTCGGGCGTGGAAAATATAGTGAAGTTTTCGAGGGCGTAAATGTGAACAGCAAGGAGAAGTGCATAATCAAGATCCTCAAACCTGTTAAGAAAAAGAAGGTGAATTGTCTCACAAGGTTTTGGTTTTGATTAGTTTTAGAAAATTTCACTGTGGTTTCTTGAATTTCTGTGATCCTTCTTTGGCAGATAAGAAGAGAGATTAAAATACTTCAGAACCTATGCGGTGGGCCAAATATTGTCAAGCTGCTTGATGTTGTTAGAGATCAACATTCGAAGACTCCAAGCTTAATATTTGAATATGTTAACAGCACAGATTTTAAAGTTCTTTATCCTACGCTGACTGATTACGACATTCGTTACTACATCTATGAGCTGTTGAAGGTAAACTTCTGTGTCCGTTGGATTATATATATACTCCATTTGACTTCATGCCCACATTTTGTTCAACTACCTGTTGCAGGCACTGGACTACTGCCATTCACAAGGAATAATGCACAGAGACGTCAAGCCTCACAATGTTATGATTGACCATGAGCTGCGTAAGATTCGCCTGATAGATTGGGGTCTCGCTGAGTTTTACCACCCTGGAAAAGAGTATAATGTCCGTGTTGCCTCCAGGTATGGTTTTACTTTATATCCTCTATTTCCCTTTTCGCTCTAGCCAAGCTCACTCTGATGTCCCAATGCGTATCAGATACTTTAAGGGACCCGAACTTCTTGTGGACTTACAAGACTATGACTATTCGTTGGATATGTGGAGTCTTGGTTGTATGTTTGGTGGGATGGTGAGTGCATGGTGTAACATTTGGAAGACTTTCTTTCTTTCTTTTCCAGAATGTTTCTGAATTGTATTGTGGTGATCTGATTTGGCCGATTATTCCTCATTCCTCGTATAGATATTCCGTAAGGAACCTTTCTTCTACGGCCACGACAATCATGATCAACTAGTGAAAATCGCCAAGGTAAAATTCAGTTTTTATCAGATCTCCCGTTTCCATTGGTTGACATGAACATATCTCTCTACCTCTTATTCCTAGGTACTTGGGACAGATGATTTAATTGCGTATCTAAATAAGTACCAGTTAGAACTTGACCCACAACTTGAAGCACTTGTTGGGAGGTATGTGAATCTTCAACATTATTATGTTGTAATCTGTGAGCTTCTGGTTTTCCTTGTGATGAGCTTAATGGTAAGAGAATAGTGTGCTGAATCATTTTGGTTCAATGGAACACAAACACAGGCATAGCAGGAAACCTTGGTCAAAATTCATCAACGCAGACAATCAGCATTTAGTCTCACCCGAGGTTTACTCTTTTTTCTTGATTCCTTTCTTTAGAAAATGGTTTATTTGGGTTTTAACTGGCTGTATCTTTAACCATGTAGGCGATTGATTTCCTCGACAAGCTACTCCGGTATGATCATCAAGACAGATTAACTGCAAGAGAAGCCATGGTACGTAGAAAAGAGAAACAAAAAGCCGGACTTTTTCATTTTATCTGAAATTTCCAAGTAAAGAAATATATATGCTTTGTTGATTTGATGACAGGCGCACCCTTACTTCGCGCAAGTTAGGGCAGCAGAAACCAGCAGAATGAGAAGTCAATGAGAGGCTCAGTCTCAGAGAGATCTGTCTCAAAACTTTCTGGTGATGATGGTAGTGTTGTTCATCTTTTCTTCAAGTATTTTAAACAAGATGATGTTTCTTTCTATCCAACGTTCAAACACTTTGTCCAATGTCTGAAACGTCTAATATTTTATATATTTTTTCACGTATGTTATTCAGTTATTGTGCTATTGTCCTCCGTGTTGTTCATATTTACTAATTTACCCTCCAATTGTTTGGTTATTATGGTTTTATCCTCTGGTATTGCAGTCATTATTATTTTACCCTCAGAATGTTCGTTATTGTGACTTTGTCCACGGAATTGTCCGCGTATTTATGATTTAATCCTCAAGTTGCGTAAGCTTCACCTTCGGATGGTTTTGTAATTGTTATTTTGCCCTTTGATGTGTCCATATTTATGGTTTAACCCTCAATATTGTAATGGGCGTTTTTATTATCAAAGGTAAGAGAGGCTCGTGGAAACAGGAGGCGATGCCCACGAAAACTGCGTGCAAGAGAGCATCTGCCACGTGACGAGAGAGAGAGACGCCACACGTCAGAAGAAACCACAAAAAACTAAACTGATTATTAATTTTTCTGGCTCTGCAGTGTTTGCCGTCTTTCAGGTGCTCTGCTCCACTTACCTTTAATCTTCAATCGAAGCTACGCACTAGGAAAAGAAAACCATTCGCGAATCATGCTCAGATTAAACGCTAATTACCCTTTGATTCCGACGAAATTCCACAGAGTCTGTAACAGAAAGCTCGGGAATTACTATGATTCCTCGTCGATCGTTAAATATGGCGGAATTGGTACGAAGAAGCAGCTGGTTCTGAGCGTTTCGGTGAAAGCAATGAAGGACGAAGGTAATGGAAGTGGAAGCATGAGTTTCTCTGGACAAAGCTGGGATCCAAGTTCGGAGATAGAAGTTCCTTCAGACCAAAGACCGGTAAGTAAATGTTTCTGATTATAAAAGTAACGATGAGCTTTCTGTTTTTAATTTTTTTTTTCTGTGTGTTTTAGGTGAATGAGTATTCGTCTTTGAAGGAAGGGATGTTGTATTCATGGGGAGAATTGGGTCCAAGCCAATTCTTTCTTCGTCTCGGTGGTCTTTGGTTGGTGACTTTCACTGTTCTTGGAGTTCCCATCGCAGCTGCTAGCTTTAACCCTTCCAGAGTGAGTTTCGAATCCGAGCCTCTGCAACAAGATATTTTTAAACAGATGATTATATATTTTTCTTGTTGCAGGAACCTTTGCGGTTTGTTCTAGCTGCAGGGACAGGAACCTTATTCCTCGTCTCTTTGATTGTCTTGAGAATTTACCTGGTATTAATTAAACTTTCCCTGCTTCTCTCAGCTTGAAATGAAGTTGATTGATTTGTTCTTGACTCTGTTTTTTTGTTTTTCCAGGGATGGAGCTATGTTGGAGATAGACTACTTTCTGCAGTTGTGCCATACGAAGAGAGCGGATGGTATGATGGACAAATGTGGGTGAAGCCACCAGAGGTTAGCATTTCCAAAGTCCTTTCCTTTGCTAAATCTACAAAAGGAAAACACGGTTACAAAGTTATCACAAGGTTCCATAGTTCTCTAGTCACTTGTGGAGGTAGCTTGAAATGGAAAGTTGTGATCTTTCCCATAAGTGGAATTGTTGTGCAAATACCTCGGTATGCATAACAAAAACTATTTTAAAACATTGACGAGACCTAGTATACGGATCAATATTAAGCACTACCAAGGTATCACCATTTTATGCATTTGTGATATCAACACTAGAAGAAAGGTCCAAATGCATCTTTGCTTGACCGGCAGAATTTAGAAACCAAGAGAAGTGACTGACACTTTGCATTTGTGTTTTCAGGTATTGGCTCGCGACAGGTTGTTAGGTTCTTACGAGGTAAACAATATACAAACAAATGTTTTATGGCAATGTTTTATTATTAAAGGCAAAAGAAAATGAGGTAACTTTTGTGAATTTCAGGTGAAGCCAGTAATCAAGATGCTAAAACAAACATTAGTTGGAACAGGAGCTTTACTCGTTTCAGCATTCGTGCTATTCGTTTTTGCAACACCAGTTGAGGATTTCTTTAAAACCACCCTAAGATCTAAGGATAACCAACCAGAAGTTTCCATTTCAAGAAGCAACAACAACAAGTTCAATATGAGGTTATAAGGGAGATCAATCAAAAATACCTCTCTAGTACAACTATCTGGCTTTTGTTGAAAAGCAAGCTCACCTCTTTTCACTAAAAATTTTTTCAGAAAAGAACAATTGCTTAGGTTGCCCCTAGATGTTGTGACCGACGATGACTTGGCAGCGGCTGCGGCTGAGGCTGCTGATGGAAGACCTGTGTATTGCAGAGACCGTTACTACCGTGCATTAGCCGGTGGTCAATACTGCAAATGGGAAGATCTTGTTAAATAGTTGTCAAACTAGAATAAGAACACACACACACACACTATGTAATTTTTCTCAGTCTTGGTTATAATATGGTTTAATAAGCTAAATCATCACTAAATATACTGAGTTTATTACATTCAGATTATTGAGATTTTGTGCAGATAACTCCAGAAATCAAAGTCATATCGAAGAACAATCTGGTCAGGTTACAGGAAAATGAAAATTGAAATCGATGCTTGCTTATTATATCCTATAACCGAGGAGTGGATCTCTCAACAGATGATTTCAATCACCTGATAAACATTAACATCAGGAACCTTGAAGAAACCAGGATTCGATATCGTATCGGAATCTCAATTAAAGAATAATCTATCAGATGAAAAATAAAAATGAAATCAATGCTTACTTTCTTTCCTCCTATAAACCGAAGAATGTATCTCAAGTTCTCAACCAATAACCTCGATCGCCAGATCAATCTGTCTTCTTGGAATACGAAACCCTAATCGATGAGTTAAATCGCAACTCGGAGATATCGGCTCACACTACTATCAAATTAGAGAGCATTTTCAACTGAAGCGAAACGGTAACATCGCTCGTCTTTTTGTTCTTTTCCAGTGGGCTACGTGGGCCTGTAAATGGCCCGACTTAAGCACGTAAGATCTTCAATTAACGACCCATTTATTTTTTACTGTTTTTTTGGCAAAAAGTAGGACATGAGTTAATAATAATGACTTTTTTTATTTGAACAAATTATGAAAACTATTAGAAAGAGAATTCTACAATGAACAACATTATTCGTTCTACAACGATCCACGATCATGATAAACGATTCCATTTGCAGTACGTTGAAATTTTTTTTATAAGCTTGTTTTCATTAATCTGCAGAAATTACGTTTTCTAAGAATCGAAATTCGAAATTTTGCTGTAAAATCATTAATAAACTTTTTTGTTAACTACCGGAGTAAGTGGATTTCCCCTTAATAATGACTTATGACGCTTTTTTATAGATTGCGTGAGTTTTTTGTATTTAATACTAAAATCCAAAATAGAATAAAAAAATGTTCCTGAAATAAATTTTGGGTAGGCACACAATTCAATTTCCAAAACAAGAAAAAGCTTGGTCTAATTAAAACCCTGATATATACTGTATTCGTTTTCAACTTTTACAAAAAAAAACAGGGACGTGGACAAGAGTCAAATACTCATCGTGGCATTATTCACCCAACCTGCCAGTGCCAGCTTCTGCTGTTGCTATCTTTTTCTATTTATAAAATAAGGGGAATAATGTAATGGTTAATTATTTGGATGGGAACTTTAGTTAGGTTTGATTGAAAGCATTGGTTATTTGGATCCCAACCGTCAAAAAAGCATTGGTTAGTTGATGTCTTCGACGAAGCCCATTGAGATCTATGAAAAGCAGTTCCTTATGTACGTTCTCATACGTAACATCGTCGGATATTATTAATGTGTCAAATTATTCTCTGTTTTTTTTCTAAAGATAAAATTTTGACGCTCGTTTTCGCAAGCTTTTCACCTTTTTAACATAAAACTAACGTTTTGTTTTTAAATTTACCCATGCCAATCATAATTAATAGAATGTAAAAAATTGATTTACTTTACTATTCTCTGTTTTTCTAAAGATTAATTTTTGACGCTTCTTTTCGCAATGATTTCACCTTTTTAACATAATTAATTAAATGTAAAAAAAATTATAAGTTACTAAAATATACTAGTAAATCATAATTATGTACGCACCATTAAAATACAATTTGCTGAACAAAACAAAGCGAAGCAGTTAATGGCATCCACGGACCGTGACATACATTTTGATGTAAAAGTATTTACATAAAGACGCTGGCTCTGAATAAAGTGTGTACATAAAGACATTTTGATGTATAATGTGGACATGCGTATAATGTATTTGTGGTGTATACAAACAAAAAAGAGTCACGAGCACCTAGATTCTTGTATAAACGTAGTTCGAGGTAAGACAAAATTGTTGACTCAACACCTAATGAATACATCGAATGTGGGGTATCGTACCGTTATTCTGTGACTGGAGTCATTGTGGTTTTCATTAAACATCATAATGGTTTTCCGAACTAGATGTCATTATATTATCGAACCTAAATACCACCAGTCACAGTAAAATATCAGGAAAAAAAATGTGATAATCGTAATGCTAAACAGAAACAGAATCTCGAGATAACAAAGCAAACAGACAAAAACAAAAAGTAAGTCATCACTTTCAAAGCAGAAGAGTGGACACAAGAGTCTCTAATGATTTACTCGTACGCATCATCCAACATCTCTTCTCCTTCTCTACTGTATTTAAACCCTCTCTCATCTTCTCATTTCTTCTTCGATTCAGAGAGAGACCACAAATTACAAAAGATATGACTTGTTCGTTTCTCTCCTCCACTGTTTTCTTCTCTCTCGTTCTTCTTTATCTGGGTTTCTGCCACGTGTCCGATGGAGCTCAACAAGGAACTTACATCGTTCACATGGCGAAATCTCAGATGCCGTCGAGCTTCGACCTCCACTCTCTTTGGTACGAGTCCTCTCTCAGATCCGTCTCAGAATCTGCTGACTTGCTCTACACTTACAACAACGCGATTCACGGATTCTCCACTCGGCTAACTCCACAAGAAGCCGACTCGCTCATGACTCATCCGGGTGTCATCTCGGTTTTACCGGAGCACCGGTACGAGTTACACACCACTCGGACTCCACTCTTCCTCGGTCTCAACGTACACAACGCAGATCTATTCCCCGAAACCGGCGAATTAAGCGACGTCGTCGTCGGAGTTCTCGATACCGGAGTTTGGCCAGAGAGAAAAAGCTTCTTTGACGAAGGATTCGGTCCGATTCCGCCTACCTGGAAGGGCAAATGCGAGACTGGGACTAACTTCACCGCGTCGCTCTGCAACCGTAAACTAATCGCAGCTAGATTCTTCGCTAAAGGTTACGAAGCAACGATGGGCCCTGTCGACGAATCCAAAGAATCGAGATCTCCTAGAGACGACGATGGTCACGGAACTCACACGTCATCTACCGCAGCTGGATCGGTAGTGGAAGGAGCTAGTCTTTTAGGCTTCGCTAATGGGACGGCTCGTGGGATGGCTCCACGCGCTCGCGTAGCAGTTTACAAGGTTTGTTGGGTCGGTGGTTGCTACAGCTCAGATATTCTAGCTGCAATCGATACAGCCATCGACGACAACGTCAACGTTCTGTCGATGTCTCTCGGCGGTGGAACGTCGGAATATTCTAGAGACAGCGTTGCGATTGGAGCATTTGCCGCCATGGAAAGAGGGATTTTGGTTTCATGCTCTGCTGGTAATGCTGGTCCCAGCACTTCCACTTTATCGAACGTAGCTCCGTGGATTACTACTGTTGGTGCTGGTACTATAGATCGGGATTTTCCGGCGCTTGCGATTCTCGGCAACGGGAAGAATTATTCGGGAGTCTCCTTGTTTAAAGGAGATGCTCTTCCTGCTAAGTTGTTGCCGTTTGTTTACGCCGGGAATGCTAGTAACGCTACTAATGGGAATCTCTGTATGACCGGAACCCTAATTCCAGAGAAAGTTAAGGGGAAAATCGTCATGTGCGACAGAGGAGTGAATGCTAGGGTTCAGAAAGGGGAGGTGGTGAAAGCGGCTGGTGGACTCGGAATGATTCTGGCGAATACCGCGGCCAACGGAGAAGAGCTTGTGGCGGATGCTCATTTGTTACCTGCGACCGCCGTGGGAGAGAAAGCCGGTGACATTATCCGGCAATACGTCTTGACCGATCCGAACCCCACCGCTTCGATTTTGATCCAAGGAACAGTCGTCAACGTCCAGCCATCTCCCGTGGTTGCAGCGTTTAGCTCCCGAGGACCTAATTCGATAACGCCCAACATACTCAAACCGGATTTGATTGCGCCGGGAGTCAATATCCTCGCCGGGTGGACCGGAGCCGAGGGACCCACGGGACTCGCTTCCGATAATCGCCGCGTTGAATTCAACATCATCTCAGGAACGTCCATGTCTTGCCCTCACGTGAGCGGTTTGGCGGCTCTTCTCAAGTCGGTGCATCCGGAATGGAGTCCGGCGGCGATAAGATCGGCTCTCATGACCACCGCTTACAAAACCTACAAAGACGGGAAACCGATCCTCGACATCGCGACGGGGAAACCTTCAACGCCGTTCGATCACGGTGCAGGACACGTGTCACCGATAACCGCCATCAATCCAGGACTCATCTACGACCTAACGACGGTGGATTACTTAGGTTTCCTCTGCGCATTGAACTACACATCGTCGCAGATTAGAAGCGTGTCGAGACGCAATTACACTTGCGATCCGGGAAAAACGTACTCCGTCGCTGATCTAAACTACCCATCGTTTGCCGTTAACGTCGACGGAGCCGGGGCGTACAAGTACACGCGCACTGTTACGAGCGTGGGAGGAGCTGGGACCTACTCGGTTAAAATAACTTCGGAGACAGCAGCAGTCAAGATTTCGGTTGAACCGGCCATTTTGAATTTCAAGGAAGAAAACGAGAAAAAATCATATACGGTGACGTTTACCGTAGACTCATCAAAGGCGTCTGGATCTAACAGCTTTGGGAGCATTGAATGGTCGGATGGGAAACACGTGGTAGCAAGTCCCGTGGCGATTAGCTGGACATAGGATAAAGTTGAGAAAATCAAAGGGCCTATTATGGAAAGAAAGAATCACAGATGTTTTGTAATGCCGTTTTAATATAAGACCTCTGTTTAGCAAAAACGGCATGCAATTCTGTTGAAGGCTTATCTAGTTTATTTTTGGAAATCAGCGCTGTTTTTTCTCTTAAAAAGAAATATTCTCCGGTCACAACAATAGCTTGGTGTCTCTCTTTTCATGTGACTTGAATATTTAATGAAAAGTAAATAAAATAAAATATTAGAACCATCATTTTCTGTTTTAGCTGCGAGTGTGACTCATCAATATGTTGATTTACTAGGCCCGAGACAAAATAAAGTGTAGATACCGAAAATCATGACTAGATTTTTGTTGATTAGTGGGCTTTACGATGATGGGCCTATTTGGAATTGCCAGTTCTCAGACTTTTGTGGGTCTTTTGTTTACTGTATTCTATTTCTCCGGTTCAAGAAAATAGAAAATCGAATCTATTATATAAAGATTCAGTGAATCTTACAAAAACTTGACACGTCAGCTCTTATCTTTATGCCACATCAGCTCTAAATAAAAAAAATAGAAATCTCTGATTACCCCGATTTGGTTTAATCACTGTTTTTAAACAACACCTACGAAACTTTCCCCCCAAAAAAACCCTAATGGAGATAGAAATGAAGGAGAAGATCGAGAAAACCGTGCGAAATATTATGAGTGAATCGGACATGAAAGAGATGACGAGTTTAAGGTCTGTAATCTCGCTTTGGATAGACTCGGCATCGATCTCTGAGAGAAATCTCACAAGGCATACGTACCACTCGTCATGGAGTCATTCCTTGAAGAACAGAAATCGAAAGAAACTGAGCAACCGGAGAACGACGTGGAAGAAGTAGAAGAAGGATCTAAGGAGGATCGTAAGGGAAACAAAGAGTTCGACGATGACGGCGATCTCATCAATTTCCGGGTCCGGTTTCAACTTCTTCACTACTCTTTTCTCAAATCGAATCCTCTACTTGAATTTATATTCCTATTAGCGTTGTCAAATCAATCTCATACTTGAAGGTACGGTGGGTCGTCGTGATGTGGATTAAGGGTTTCTTTCGAGGTGAAAAAGGAGTCAAATGGTCGCGGACAAGAGCAAGAAGGCAAAAACTGAAGAGAAAGTCGAAGACGAAAACGTGGAGCAAATCGACGGAGAGCTTGTTCTCTCAGCTGAGAAGCTTCAAGAGATTCAAGACGACCTTGAGAAGGTGAATAAATCCCTTTTTCTCATTTCGTCGCTTATTTGCTATGATTCTCCGGATTTTCCCTTTCCCTGGTCGGTGTTCTTGTGCTATGTATCCTGGTTTTTCTGTAGATGGGTTTAAATGAATGATGATGTTAGTGCTATAGTGATAATAGTGTATTTGAAATAGTTTTGTGAGATTTCTACATTTTGAAGTCATTCATGTGATTGCTCGCTACAATTAGCTTCTTCAAGTTTGGTTATCATTAATTGAGAAGTCAAAGCTCGAGCAAATTCATATTCCTGTTTGCACTTCTCAATTAACAAGAAGATTTTCTCCTCTCGAATTCATGGAAAGGTGGTTTCTTTCTATTGTTGTTTTTTTGTTTTCTTTAGGATTAGAGAAGCCAACTTCAAGGAATAAAAAGTTTACCTCTTTGATGTGAGTAAACCTTTAGTATCTCATCTTTTTAGCCATGCTCATTGCACAATCTTCATTTTTTTTGTTTTGTAATTTAATGAAACATCATAATCTGAAATGATGACATCAATAGTTTGATTATCTACCAACTTTGAGACATCAAGAGTTTGCTTATTCTGCATTTGTCCATCTAAATGATTCTGGTATTCAAAAACTCATGTTGTTTCTTCTATTCTCTCTCTACAAATTATATTTCAAAATTTGTGTGTTTCTGTAGATTGGTACTTCTGGTTTCCTCTGTACACACTTGCTTGTGCAGTTAATCTGATTAACTGCAAAAGAATATCTGAACCGAGAAGAATCAAATAGATGGTTGGAACAGCTCCTACCTTGGGTATGTTCTTGTTGGCTAAAGTTGTTGCAGAGGACGTCATAACAGAGAAATTCGTAGTCTTGTCTTTCAATTTCACTCATAAAGTGGTTAGAGAGAAGATCTGAAGTGCTTTGGTTATAGTTTCCATGGTTCTGCAACTACGGACTACTTCTTCAAAACCAGAAGAGAAATACGTTGACTTTAGTAAGAGAATTAAACATTCAATCTTTATCATTTTTTTGGTGATAGTTCACGTTGATATAATTTAGTTTCGGTTTGTATGAGCTATGAAGATATTCGAAGCGTTGGAGGCGTTACACATAAAACTTTCAAAGAAAATTGCTATGCCATATGACTCTTTGATGGTGAAAAAGAATGTTATGAATCAATAGCTGCATCAGAACATGGTGGTAACACATGGTGAATGACTTCAAGGCTTGTTGGGGATAGATTCAAACCTTAGAAAAGAAGGTCAAGAGAGTACGAGAAGATGAAAGTTGAACAATTTTATTATTTTATTTATAAACACATATGAGTTCATCACAATATTATAAATTCATTATTTTGTTTCATATTTATTTTTATTTAAAAAAATGGGGAATACAAATTAATTATGCAATAGTAAAAGAAATTCAAATTCATCGAATGCTCAATCCGCTATCTCAAATTAGATTGTATTTATTATGGTATTTTTCCTACAAATAAAAAGTTAACTCATAAAGACTTAATAACAAATATATCATATTTTACTAAACACAAATTATAAAATATATATAATATACAAATCCACGTGTACGCGGGTCTCCTAGTTCTACATAGGCTTCGAATGGTGACAGTGGTTTAAGCGGTGCGGAACAAGCGGTTTAGGCGCTGCGGTGCGGTTTTACTGCGGTGCGGTTGGAAGAAACGCATCATGCGGAACAAGTGCGGTTACTGCGGAACAAGCGGTGCATGACAATATATGAATTGTGAAAAAAACAACATGCGGTGCGGTTCAAATGTGTGAATGGTGAAAATGTAAAAAGCGATGCGAGATATATAGTTTTAAAAAATAATTTATAAATAAAATAGATTAATGATATTAATATAATTATAAATTAAAATTATTAATTTGTTAATGATCAAGTCTTTTTCATAAATTAATTACGAACCATAACTAAATAATTATTAAAATTTAATAAATTTGTTTGACATTTTACAATAATATATTTATTGCTAAAAAAAAAATACATTCACAAAAACCAAGTAAAATCATATAATATTATCGGTACGTTGATTTTCCCATGTTCTTTTAGGTGTCTACATTTTTTATTTATATGGGTTCAAACACTAGTCCAACCTCACGTTGTTAATGACATTTTTTATTTTTTTCAAATAGAATTTTGTTATTTGATAAAGTTAACATACATGATTTATTTCAAAATTTCCTGAGCTTTAAAACACATATATATATATATATATATATATATATATGTGTGTGTAAAATTATGAAACTAAAAAACTATTAGCGTGTGTCTTAAAGCTAATAACATCAGTTAGACAAAGACAATAATAATTCTCAAAGCTATAATCCAAATATTTTTATTTTTTTTTGAATTAAAATATCTATATAAAATAAAATATTATATGATACATATATACATAAGTCAACTGTAAACCACACCAAACCGTTGACAGAAAAAAGAAAAAAAACCACACATAACCGCACCTAACCACACCTATTTTGATTCTTTTGCAACAGCACGTGCGTTTCATGTTTTCTTTCTGTTTCTGAAACGCACCCAGCTGTTTTTCAGAACCGCAACCACACTTAACCGCACCTGCGTTTGAACGGTGAATGGTGACATATTTTGTAAAACACACGGCGTTTAGAAGAAACGCACCAAACATTCAAGGCCATAATAGTGAATTTTAGTCGATATCGTTTTCTCGAACTAAATCTAGTGCATTTAATAAATGTCTAAGCCAATGATTTTCAAAGATAAGTCCATTTCGTATGATGGCTTCCATGGCCAATGTTGGTTCACGTTGCATGATTGTAACCATATCTAAGATTTTAAAACCAAATATTAGGCGTACACGATTAAGGATATCCACATGCGAAAATTATCAAACCAAACATTTCTTTAATAGCATATTCAATTTTCTTTACGGCATTCATTAAGCATTTACAGTATGTGTAAGGTTCAAAATTACCAATATATCTAAGAATTAGGAGCCAAAAGAAACAAAAAAAAAATGCTGTAAAGATAGTTATGTAGGAAAATCAAGTACGTCCCATGTATGATAAACAATGTGATTATGAGTTTGAAAATAGGGATGAATATAAAGAAAAAGTGGAAACGACAATGTAACACGTCGTTTGCGACCCTTTATTCATACAAACAAAAAAAGAACCATCCCACAAGCCACGCATGAGTCACGAACAATAGTGCCATCAAATAAATAAAAAGTCTGTTAACATAATCAATAAAAACAAAATTGGCCAACAAACAAAAAATCGATAGAAAGAAAAAAATAGTTGACAAAAAACATATAGTTGTGATTTGCACCGCAAGTTTTATAGTGCTTTATGTCAAAAATAGCTTTTATAATTATACAATTCGACCTAGACTTATCATAAAGATTTAAAATCCATTCTACCTTTTATTTCGTAGTTGAAAAAATTGTCTTGACTATGAGTAAAGTGTCTTTTTCATGAATATTATTAGCCCACGTCCTTCTAGACATCGAAATATACATTGTAATTTAAATATGCAAAAAAGACATTTTCATATTGTATTTATAGTTTGTAATCATAGATGTGGTCAAAGTCTAATGTTTCAACAATTAAGGGAAACGATTGTAGACCAGTTATACGCGTTTGAAAAGGAGAAGAGACACACACAAAAAAAAAGGTTATGCAGCAAATAGACGTTAGATCATTCTAATTGAATTGTAGCTAGAAATTAGGAGTTTAGATGATTAGATTAGGAAAAGGATGCATAATTGAATCTCCACACATATATAGAAACAAATTTAAAACGCTCATAATTAACAACAAAACAGCAAAAGAAATGAAAAAAATTAGATAATAATCATGGAAAATGTATGCATGTGGAAGATGGATGGTGATGGTGCTGGGTAAAGCGTAGCTATCGCGTGCCAAAAATAGTGGCCTAGCCCCACTCCTCCACAGACCCAACCTTCTAAGCCATTCTTATTATTATTTTTATTTTTGTCCCAAGTTATTCTTATTACTATTTATTTTCTTGGTTTTTTATTAGTTTTTATTTTACTTATGTTTTCATTTATCATAAAAAGTAAGTAGAGATATTATAACAAAAGCCTACCATATCTTACAGCCTCTCAGCTTTGTCATGTGTGTTCTTTTACTTTTTTAAAAAATAAAAAAATTTACCCGCCAAGCAATATAAAACATTAAACAAAACTGCTAAATAAACTACTCCAAGCAAATATTATTTAATGGATTTTTTTTGTTATTTCTAAACTTTTAGGTTTATATAATTTAAAATGGGGGGTTTTGAAATGGACTCTTGGTCTTATGCAAGTTGACCATTAAAAGAGGAAACAGTAAAGCATTATATTCAGGATTCAAAATTAGGCAATAATTATATGTACCATGACTACTGTAGATGATTGTCACGACACTGAACGAAAAAGAAAAAGAGACAGCATGTCTAGTAAACTAGGACTCATACTTCTCATGATTTTTGTTATGGTTAGAACAAAAAAAAATAAAGGAGAAAATAACTTTCGGTGTAAATTTTACTTTTTTCGATGGCCTTTATATATGGTTCCAAGTATAACTTATGTGCATAAATACATGTATTAAGGACTATAGGTTAAGTGAAAAATATAAATACTAATAAAGGTCGATATCGTTTAGACTTTTTCAACCGAAACTTCTCTTCTTTAAATATTCAAATTTGTCGCCCACTCTTTCGTTATGCGTTTAAATTAAAAAACTTTACCTCTCTGTCTCTTGTTGGAAGCTTCGAAAATGGCGAGGACATGTACGGAAGAAGAAAAAACCCTTTTGATCTCTCATCGCAATCAAGATCAAGAAGACGAAGAAGAAAAAGAAGAAGATGACGGAGAAGAAGAAGCGTTGTCTCTGTGTGATTTGCCGGTGAATTTATCTAATGAGAAAGTTCAGTTTCCGAAACAGTCCGACAAGGAAGAGGAAGAATTCGATTCCGGGTTCGAATTTGAAATCGGATCATCGTTCCGGGTCGGGTCAGATTCGTGTGAACCGGCTTCGGCGGACGAGTTATTCTTCAAAGGCCGAATTCTGCCGCTTCGTCACTCCGTCAGTCTAGACGCCGGCTCGAACCGGTTAATTGCCAGATCCGAATCGGTTGAATTCCGACGAACCAGAGTCGGATCGGACCGGAAGATCAAGAACAATTTCATCGATTACAGCCAACCGAGTCCACAACCACAGATCAGAAGATCATCAAGCATGACGGCTCGTGTGAACACAATCAGAAACCCCAAATCATCTTCGATTTGGGATTTTCTCCGGCTAGGACTCGTCCGAACGCCGGAGATCGAACTTCGAACCGCCGCCGGTAACGCGAAGATATCAGTGAGTCGAAACAGTAGCTGCAGTAGCACAAGCACGAGCTCGAATTCGAAGAAAACAGGATCAGGAGAATCGAGATCGAGGAACCGAAGAAGAAGTTTTTTGTTCACGGATTGTAAGTGTTCGGTTTCGACGGACACGATCGTACCTGTGAAAATCAATGTCTCCGGTGAGACGGAGGAGAAACAGAGGATGGTGGAGCAGAAGAAGACGGCGAAGAAAGAGGAGAAAACGGCGATTGCGCGTAAGAGAACTTTTGAATGGTTAAAAGAATTATCACAGGTAGGAACTGTCGTCGTCGATCATGGAAGAAGAAGCTTGGCGTGATGAGTCGAACAAAAACTTTCATGTTTCACTTTTATTTGGTTTTCCCTTTTTTTATGTTTTTTTTTGGTGTTTAATCATTTCGTACGTAATTATCTTTTTGTATGTTAGTGTTAATTGTCAATTATACTTTTTTTTTATTTTTCAAATGATTTATGTTTTTGGTTTTCATTTCATTTTATATAGCCAACCGTTTGGAGTTAGGGCTTAATGTTAATTAATTACCTGCTAATCTTAGATCATATAAGAGTTTGATTTTAGAATGTAACTAGGAATTTTAACTTAAATATTATTTTAAACTTTAATTTCAAAATTTTGGTTAAAATTGATTGGTTTTGTGGTTGGTCCGCGAACTATTAAAAAATCAATTTTTCGTGTCTAATTCTTTATGAAAAAGTAAAATATTTTTCAAACTTAGGTTTGATATATATTCAAATAAAAATATAACAAACTATAGTTAATTTTTAAAGAAAATCATATTATTTAGTAAATTAAATATATCATCTAACTCTAAAACTAAAAAACTAATATTCTCACTTGTGCGACTCGTTTTTGTGGGCATTTAAAAATTAGAGTCATAACCCGTCATATGGCAGGTTAACCCGTTTACTTAATCTGTTTTGCACTGGACTAAAAAATTATTCGGGATAACCCCTGAAAAACTATAATCTTAAAAGCATTAACTCTAATATGCATCGTTTAATGACTTTTACTTTTAGTTTTGTGTTCCGTTTACGAACTCTTAAAAAATCAAATTTCTCGTGTTTAATTCATAATAAAAATAGTAAAATATTTTTCAAATTATTTTTATATATAATCAAATAAAATATAACAATTTATAGTGGAAAATATTTCTCGATTTTGTTTAATATCATAACCTTTAATCTCGGATTTTCCATGTTGAATCTATTAAGAAAACACGACGACTCTTTTTTGAAATAAAGAAAAAAGCTCTTGAATAATGGTGATGCTAGACCAAATTTTCACATTGTTTAATTTGCATTTAAAATATTTATTTTATCACGTTTCTTTTTAACCGATTATGCTATATGATAGCATTTGAAATGAAAAATACAAGAAAATATAATATTTTTTATTAAGAAACTAAATAGTAAATATACCCCATTAAATGAGAAACAAATAATTTTTATATTATTTTCAATAGTTTTAAAAGATAATTAAATTATTTCCTATTTTAATTATTATTTTAATTTATAATGATATAATATGTAATAATTTACAAAATAAATTTTATTTTACTAAATGACTCATTAAATAATAATATAGAGATTATCTGCTAATCTTAGATTTCATCGTCTTAGTTTTAATATCAATGTAATAGAAAACTTTAAATTAGTTGAATTTCATAAGAATAGACAAGAGAGAGGAGGCATACACGTATATGATGGTACGAAAGCGAAACATCATTTAAAAAACGAGAATGATGTGAAAGTGAAATATCATATAGGTGTGCTTACTTTATTTTGTTTTCCATAATGGATTCTTAGAAGGAGTGGTGATTGCCATGATTAAAGCAATGATGTTTATCTATCTAAGACTTAAGTTTATATATCGTGTAATATAATGTTTTTCTCATTATATAGATCATAGTTTTACTATTAAAAAAAAAAATCCTCAACTCAAAGGCCTTTAGTCACTTGTATATGAATGAGCATAGGCGGCTATGTTTTTTTACCAAAACCGGATGCACAACTTGCTGGAGACTATCATATCAAATGGGCCGCCCATTAGTTCAATGTCCACTATATTAAGATGAAAAAATATCTGCTTCAATGAAATAAATAATAAGATGAAAATAATAGTATACATTCAGCTAGAGAGAGATTCACAGTTTCACGTCATGTACATATATTTTGCATAAGAATCACTATATAATATCAATAGGTTAGAACAAGCTGTGCAGTAAACCAAGATCAGCCACCTCTCCTTTGGTTGCCTTGTTTTTGGGCTTTAAAGTACTTTAGAAGAGTCTGTGCCTGAAACAAAGTTATTACTTTAACCATGAGACATACATACCAATTACCAAACAAGAAGAGGAAACTCAGAAAAAGAAGAAACAAACCTTCTCTTTGGCTCTAGCTGTTCCAGATTTAGTAAGAGCCACAAGAGGTGGAATAGCTCCTTCTCTTATGACAGTGTTGCAGAATCTTGGGCTATGCATACAAAGCTGCAAAAGTGCTGCGGTTGCATTCTCTTTGCCTCTTGCTGAACCTAACTCCACAACTTCCACCAATACCTGTATTCCTCCTTCTTCCCCTATCGCAATCTTTCCTTCTTTCGTGGTTGCAAGATTCGCCAACACAACCACAGCTTTCTCCACCATCCCAGCCGCAGGATCCATTAACTCAACTAAGTATCTCACTGCTCCTGCTTCGATTACTCTCGCTTTGTTCTCGTGGTGTATCGACAGGTTGAATAGAGCCGTGGCTGCGTCTTTCTTGCCTCTGAGACTTCCATTTCCCAAGAGCTCAACGAGTGGCTCTATAGCTCCTGCCTCTCCTATCTTTGTCTTGTTCTCTTCGATTACAGATAAACTGAATAGAGTTGCTGCTGAGTTCTCTTTGGCTTCTAGGCTTCCTGTTTTGAGAATGTTTATGAGCAGCTCGATCGCTCCACTATCCGCGATGACTGATTTGTTGTTGTCGTTGATGGATAAGTTTAGTAAGCTAGTCACAGCGTCCGCTTGGATTCTCTCATCCGTCGAGTAAAGCAGATTGACTAACCAACTGATTGCTCCGAACCTCGCAATCACAATGCGATTGTCTGTACTGGTTCTTGATAGGATCCTGATCCGAGCTGTGGCCTCTCTTTGTGTATCCAACGAAGGACTCTTGAGATCCTCAACCAGTTTCTTCACCTCGGCTTCGATACTTGAACTGCTTCCAGTTTCTCTTATGGTCGCTGGGATGATCCCGGGGTGACGAAAATGCCTCGCTGATGGAAGTCGCCAAACGGTTTCAATCCGTGCCTGTGAGATTGATGTATCTGCAGCAGCAGTAGCATAATTGCTTCTTTGGAATTTGGAAACCACTTCAGAGACAATGCCTGGTGCAGAGGTAGACCTACTTAGGACCTGGCGCAGCTCCTCGCATTTGGTGGCATCTAAAGATTCTGTATGGCCATTTCCAGCAACCTTCATTGGCAATAAATCCTCAGATGACTTGAGTGAATCATCCAGCATTGGTTGGTTGGTTGCAGAGAGAGGCAGAGAAGCAGCCGAGTCATCCCCGGAACCTGATTCAACAAGAAGAGGGAATGGCTGACTTGACTGAATCAACTCCAATGGATCAGGAGGGTTGACATTGTTTGATTCACACCAGTTGGCAATGAAAGCCTTGACAATGAAATTGGGTGTCAAAGTGGTATGAGATAAAGCCTGCCTTGTCTTTGGGCAAACCATGAGTCCCATATCGATCCATTTTTCGATAAAAACCCGTTCGTATGTTTGACCAGATGCCACAATGACTGGATCAGTCATAAGCTCAAGGGAGAGAGGGCAGCAAAAGTCAGAAGGTACAGGGACCGGACAAAGTAACTGAGACTGCTTACTGTTGGTAAGGTAATCATGCATTTGGGTTATTAGAGAGATCAATCCGTCAATGAACTCAGCTTCGGTGTTATTCTCAGCATTCTCCTTCAAATCTGCAAGTACCACACCTTCAATCAGAATCTCCTGGTTGGATCTCAAACCAATGGTCTCAGCAATTTTCACCACAACCTCTGAACTAGGTCCAACACCTTCCCTTTGATCTATCAGAGCTAGATCAATAGTATACGATAGTTCCTCTCTTCCCACTAACTTCACCAATTCTATGCACTTCTGCAATATGAACCATAGAGGAGGCCCTGATCAATTACTAGATCCTAAACAAAACTACACGTAGATTAATGAACACATATGAAAAGGGAGGGAAGCTTTTAAAAGCATAGATTGCAGGTTTCTTTCACCTCAAACGATGGTGAAACTAAATCGGCAGGCAAATGCTGTTCGTGGTGTTTCAGCAGCTGAAAGACTTCCAAACTGGATTCCCGAAACTTTGATGCTAATGATTCGATGCGAAGAACCTGCAAGAGATTAGGTAAGGCAAATAAGAGCAGAGGATAATGGGGAGTTATTGAGATTCAAAATAATGTTTCTTTACTTACATAAAAGATCCTACAAGAAAGAGGTTGCCAACTCTCAAACTGCTCTCTCAGTTCATCAACGTATTGAGATAATTCTTCAAAGCCGTTGTTAAGCAACTCGCTAGGAGCCGCATCAGAGCCAACAAGGTTCTCAAGAAGAGGCATAAGAAGCTTTCCTATCTCTTCCCCTCTGGTGTAGTAGTTATGAGCTGGGTTTGAAACTAAGTTGTCCATCGTTGATAAACTTATGTATGATGAGATGTTATCTAGGAGAACTCTTAACCAAGACACCTACTTATTTACCGAACAAAATTTGTAAGAAAAAAAGGCAAATTCCAAGGTAGTTAGTAAGTCTTAGGCATCCCAGACACTCAAAAACTTACCATCGTGTAATAAATGATTTTAGAAATGGAAGATTGATGAGCCTTTACGGTCCCTCCAAAAGTTTGAAGCAGAATATATCAACTAGTGGTAATCAAAGCACCTGAAACAAGAACTGCAAGAACACCAAGTAAGAATTAAAAATAATTCGAACCAAATCATAAGCTTAGGAGCCAGCAAAACACAGAGACTCGTTTGTATTTTATTTACAAAGAAGAAGGAATTAAGATACTTAGCCAATCCTCGAGTCAATATAATAAAAACCCATTGAAACTCTGAATCGAAAAACTCTGAAGCTACACAGGAAATAAAACGAACTCTACACAAATACGAAAACAGAGATTATATGGAAGGAGAACGAAACTCGACAGTTTTAGTATAAAACCAAAGAGAATAATCAGTTGATGAAATAACCTCGCGGGAATGGCAGTTTCAGCTCTCTGTCTCTCAGAGAAGAGAAGGGAGATTATAAGAGTAGAAGCATACATTTGACCAAATCCTTGAATTAAATTAGTTGTCTACTTACTTAGTCATAATTAGTCCTTAATAACAATACTTCTTTTTTTTGGGTGTTTCTCTTAATAAATGCGTTAGGCTTTTTGCGAGCTTTACGTCAAACCTTGTTAGGTGGGTTATGTAATTCAAATCTTTTTTATTTTTTTTTTGTAGTTAACGAAACGTTACGTGATGTATGAATATACCTCGAGTCGTTTTACCAGGAAAATGCTATAGTTTCCAGAAATTATACCCCAAACAAAAGTAGCTTTCTCTAATTAATTAACTAATCGTCGAATAGATTAAATTTCCCTAAGAATATGTATTGACTTATAAACATCAAAATTAAATGCAATGCGCGTTTCCATTAGGCCGATTCCTTCACTACATTTGACCAATTCTCCCTTCTTCTTCCCATTTTTTTTACTGGAAAATTCATAAAAATATCATTTGGGTCTGAAAAGAAGAGGGAAAACAAACTCCGTTTTATTCTGCCAAAATTCCATCAACAATCGGAATTTTCAGCAAATGATACATTAAAATCCCAAATATCTTCTTCCATAACTACATACTCTAAACTATACTATTTTACAAACACATCATGATATTGTTGTTACCATACTGATGAAACCAACTAACTTTCTATTGTTTGTTTCAGTTTCCAAAATAAAGCCACCCCTCTTCTTCTTCTTCTTCTTCAAGGAAAAGTCGTCTCTTTCGCTTCTTCTTACTCATCATCATCCCTATCTGTTACTTTCGGGGAAGCCACTAATTGCCAAGGAGTGTACGTGAGGCCTCTTGAGATCAGGTAAAGCACAAACATAACATACGCAACAGCGAATATGATCACCAGCACGAGCAGAACCACACTCTTGGCAGCTCCTGAGAAGAAATCCACCATTAGATACCCATTAATGGCAATCACAAGGGCAGCTACAATCCATGAGATTGTTTGCACCAAAGGTTGGATTTTGAAGCTGCCCATGATCTGCTCGTTTGAGACCAAGCAAAGGAGGGGGATAACGGCGAAAGGGATCTGAACAGATTGAAGAACGTTTAGCCATTCGTTCAGCTCGTCGAGCATAGAATCTGAAGAATCAAAGACAAGCGCCACAGTCATTGTCGGGATGATCGCGCAGCTTCTTGTGATTAAGGCTCTAACCCATTTCTTCATCTTGAGATTCAAGAATCCTCCCATTATAAACTGTCCCGCGTAAGTACCTGTGATTGTACTGCTCTGACCAGCAGCTAAGACTCCGATCGCCCATATATAGAGAATTGGGAAAAACCCCCCACCGTATTTGTCCTGCAAGTACTGTCCTGCGTTGGCAAGACCAATAGTGTCCGCTATGTCTGTCCCGTAAAACGATTTGGCAAACACAGTGGTCACAAACACGTTGATTATGAAGGAAACAGCGAGAGCCCCAGTGGACTCAATGGAGTAGTATTTGAGAGCTTCTTTGACTCGGAATCTCTTTTTCGGATCGACTTCTCTCGATTGCACAAGTGCTGAGTGCAAGAACACATTGTGAGGCATGATAATACATCCCACAATTCCAACAGCTTGTTTTATAGTCCTGGAGCTGAGTTTTGGAACCAATGCTCCTGTTAACCAGTCAAAACAGTTGGAAAAACTTTGCCATTTATATTTCGGAAGAATAAAAAAAAAGTGTTTATAGGTCTAACCAACAAGGAGTTGAGTTCCACTGGGTTTTGTCTGACCAAACATCCAAGCAAATGCGAGGGCCATTGTTGCAATCAGGACAGCAAAGACAGCTTCTAGTTTCCTTATTCCGTAATTCTCGAGAAATAGAAAGATGAAACTGCAATGAATGGAGAAACAAACAAACATGAAGGATCCATGATTATGATGATTGGATTACCAAATTGAGAAACTTACCAATCGAGGGCAGTGATTACAACTCCAGCCCAAAGAGGAACCAATCCATTAGACAAGATCTTGATAGCAATTGCGCTACCGATGACTTCTTGAATATCGGCACCGATCAAAGCAATCTCCGCCATAATCCAAAGAACCATCCTCGCCCAAGTGGGATACTCTTCCCGACAGAGCTCCGCCAGATGTCGACCGGTAGCGACGCCGAGGCGAGCAGAGAGAAGCTGAATCAGAAGGCCGATGGCGGTTGCCCACATCAAGAGCCAGATCAAGGAGTACCCAGCGATGGCTCCAGCTTGAAGATCGCTCTCGAGGTTACCTGGATCGAGGAAAGCGATGCTCATCAGAAACCCAGGTCCGGTGAATAGCCATAGCTTCTTCCAAGAGAAGCGAGGCGAATTTCCCAACTCGTCGTAGTCGGCGTCTTCTTCTTCGTCGACTCCGACTATGTGGACTTTCTCGGTTTCTTCATAAGCTAATAACGGACGCTCAGTCTCCGACATCTTTGAGTGCTTCAAGCTACTAATCTCACTTGCATTTCTTCTGGCTACTGCTTATTGCCTTATATAATCGGGTCAACTTCTGGTATGCCCCTATTGATTAGAAATAGGGCTGAGATATCGGGTAATCACCAGATATGTCCCTATGGGGACACTTCAAATCACTATAGCCCCGATTAATCCCTATAGCCCCTCACTTTAACGAAATGACGAAAATACCCCTGATTTTTTTTTAAATGATTTATCATCTTTTTAATTGTTTTTTTAATGAAATATCACCGACCAAGTATTCCCTAATATCACCCTAGTTGTACCAGTATTACATGTTGTACTGGTATTGCTGGTATTACCGGTATTACCAGTATCCCCCTAGTTGTACCAGTATTATCAGTATTACTGGTATTACCGGTATTACTGGTATTACTGGTATTACCAGTATTTCCTGGTTATACCCTAGTATTACCTGGTTATACCACGCAGAGGGGATTCGAACCCTGATCGCGCGCGCCTGCGGGTGACACGCGTGGAGCTCAAAACCACTGAACTACCGTGGTTTTCGTTGTCCTCTTACCGATTTAATTATATTTAACCCTTACAATATTTCATTAATGGTAAAATTGTCATTTTACCCCACAGGGCAAAAATCAGCAATGCCCCAAATTGTCGAAAAACAAGCAGCTTTACCCCTGTTATAAAAAGACTTTTCTTTTTCTATTTCTTTTAATTAAAAAACGATCAAATACGTAATTAGCCTTCAAACGTTTCAGTATTTACTAACCCAACCAACCATATCCGACCCATATCCGATTAGAACAGACCCACCCAAAAAACCCTATAATCAATGTTTCCCCTTTTCGATTTTGGATCTTCTTCTTCTTCTTCTTCTTCTTCTTCTTCTTCTTCTTCTTCTTCTTCGTTTCTGTTTTTTTCTTCTTCTTCGTTTCCGTTTTCTTCTTCTTCTTCGTCGTTTCCGTTTTCTTCTTCTCGTTTCGTTTTCCTCTTCAATATTTTCTCGATTCCGGCCAAAAACTTTGGATTTCGAAAGGTAAGACTTTGGATTTCGAGTATCCGTTTTCCTCTTTTGATTTTAAAGGAATTTAATGTTAGGGCTTTGGATTTCAATTTCGTGGTGGTTTTGAAATTGTGTCAGGTTTTTTTTGTCGAATTTAGGTATGACGTCTAAGACAAGGGGTGGATTTCGTGGTGAATTTCGGCCATCTCAGACAACGGCAACGACTCCGCAATGTCTGACGACTTCAACACCTCCAAAATCTCCAACGGCTTCAACGCCTCCGCCTCGGCCTGCTCCAAGGGAGTCAACGCCTCCGCCTAATCCAAGGGCTCCAACGCCTCCGCCACAGCCAGTAGAAGAACAGGTATGTATGTGGGTGGAGGATTGCGTTTTTGAATTAAGTATTTTAGGTGTACAAATCTCAACCGTAATTTCTTAGAAATTGGTGAGAATTAGGTTCAGTTTAGTAGTTGGTATTGGAAATTCTTATATTACTTGGATAGATTAACATATTACAATTATGAACTTTACTAGTGAGATTTGTGTTTTCGATTCTCTGTTACTAGTGAGAAATTGGTGAGATTTGTGTTTGTTGCTGTAAATTTGATTCCTTTTGTGAATGCAAAAAGAAGGAGACACATTTCCTTAGTAGACGAGAAAGATTCCAAAACGAGTTTTTACGGAGAGTCCAACCTTAGGAAAAAATACAGCTTTCTTGGGAGACATGTTTTTTTCTTATGTCTGGGAAGGACATGTTTTTTATCTCATATTTTCTTCTTCTTTTTTCTTTTGTCGTGTTTCTCAGATTTTCTTTTAATTATGTTTTACATTTTTTTATTTGATCAATGTAACTTTTAAAAAAAATATACAAACATTTTAATTAAAATGATTTTAAAGGTAAAACTTGATTTCCATTATTATAAATTCTAATGTGACAATGTTTTAAACCAGTTACACCAATTGTATCATGTCTGCAAATTAGGGATCTACATAATCTCACAATCTAAAATGAGCATCAACGATTCAATCAATACAATTCATAAATTACCAATGTAAGACCATAATCGACTACCCCAACATGTTTTTGAACCAAATGAGCATCCAAAAAAATCAAATTTTAAAATCTACAATATTATAAATCCTAATTGAATCCTCAAAAGGAGCATTACAAAATCACAAAACAAAAACTGGTTCATAACAAAGAGAAGACAAGGACAAGGATTGCAGGAAAATACACCTGAAATCAAGCAGCTTCAGCGGTGGGTGAGCTCCTGCTCGGCGGCGGTGAATGAGCTCGTGGAAATTTGGTTGGCGAAGGGGAAATGCAGGTGTGAGTATTGATTCATTATTTTTTTTTCTGGCCCCTTTTTTTAGTTTTTTTTTAATTTTATATTATTTTAATGTGAGGGCAAAATTGTGAAATTAAACGTGTGTAAATGAAAGAGGGGCAACTTGATTAGGTGAGGGGCAAACTGATTAAATTTACACCATTTAGGGCATATTTGATTATCCCCCACAAGTTCAGGGATAGATTTGTCAACAACTCGCGAGATCGTGTGAAACTTGTGGGATTATCGAATCTTATTGGGAGTATCACTATCCTCAAGATAATTAAATTCTTATTAAAATATAGATTTGGTTGAACACATAATAATAGGCTTTGTTTAACGTTTAGAATTCAACTTTTTCTTGGGATGTTATTGTTGATGTTAGAGCATCTCCAAAAGACACTCTATATCTTCATTTTTGAAGTATATTGTGCTCCAAAAGACACTTCAATACTTCAAAATTTGAAGTTTCATTTTTATTTTATTTTAGTCCCTAAATTTATATAATTTCATAAAAAATTCAAATAATTTTGTTGTTTATCACTTTTAATCCACATATATAATTTTAGTATTTCATATATATATATATATATATTTTTATACGTTTAATTTTGTATAAAGATAAATAAATACTTTAAATAAAAATAAAAATATTAATATAGAAGAAATATTACATATCATTAAAAATAAATATTACACAACAACAATATTACATTAAACAAATTTCATACAATATAAAATAACAGAAGAAAGTAAAATTACATGAACATATACATATTACAGAAAAAGTACAATAATATTAATATTCTGGTAGATTTGATCCCGAACCTCCAAGGTCACCAAAGTATTGTCCATAGTAATTTGGTGTAACCGAAGGTTGTTGTTCTTGTTCTTGTGCTTGAGTTCTTTTTTGTATGATTCTTGCTTGTTCAGATCGAATAAACTCACGGGTATTACTATCAATGATAGTGTCTAAATTTGTTAACAATATTCTATTTTCCTCCTGCATTTCTTTTAAGGCTAATTTTTTTGCTTGATTTTGCAAACGTAATTGAGCCATCTCATAACTCTTACCTCTAGTTGTTGCATTTTCTTTTAATAAATCAAGAATTTGGTTATTTGATGAAACCAAAGTGTCGAGAGATGAGTTATTACCTTCATCAATCTTCCTCTTAAGTTTTGCCTTCTTCGATCCAATGGGTCGTTGTGATGAATTTGATCCACCATCATCGCTACTTAAGTTGATTGAAAATGAAGACAATCCTGGAGATTGTGATGTTGGAGAACCGACAATATCGCTTTCGGTATAAGGAGTATTTGAAATACTGATGTTGACATTGTCGGTAAATTTTGGGATATCCTTCATCAAATTCCACACATGATCAAACTTAAAACCTTTTTTTAATTTTGGATCTTGTACTAAAAGTTTTTTCGCTTTTTCCATCCGCAAAATATTGGTTATTACTACCAATTGGATCTTGTGATATCTTTTTTAAATATATAAACCAATAACATTTATAAATAGAGTAGGAAACAAGTTTACTTACAATATCAGATTCGGACGCACCACTTAGATGCATCTTCTCCACTTGGTTTATGCAGCTCTTCAAATTTCTAACAGCATATGCGATAGTATTCATCCTACACTCTAAAGATCGAATGCTTCTAATTTTCCAACTCTCATTTTTTTTTTCGTTGTAACTCTCATATATTTTTTCCCATAACTTTCTCAGAGATTGGTTATTACTAACAATCGGATCTTGTGATATCTCTAGATACACACTACATAACAACTCATCCTCATTTTGATTGTATGATGAGCCTCTACTTTTTTCCATAGTTTCTCTTTAGAAAATAAGGAGTTGATTGAAGTGTGAATAATTTCTTGATCGAAAGTCTATTACTTATACACAAAAATGGGTGGATAAAGTTTTAAATGAATGGTCATGAACAAATGTGATATAATGAATGGCCAAGATCAATTTCTCAAGATTTTCTTATATGATAATGTTGGAAAAGTGAGATTTGTTGGATAAGATTTTCATCCAACCGTTGATGATAGATGCAATCTAATGAATGAGTATAAAAGTGAGATATGTAGTATACGATTTTCAAGATTTTCTTATCTTCTTAGATAATAATATTTTTATAGATAAAAGTGAGATATGGTGGATACGATTTCAAGATTTTCGTATCTTCTTAGATAATTATTTTTATAGATAAAAGTGAGATTTGTTTGATAAGATTTTCATCCAACCGTCGATGATAGATGCAATCTAATGAATGAGTATAAAAGTGAGATATGTAGCATACAATTTTCAAGATTTTCTTATCTTCTTAGATAATAATATTTTTATAGATAAAAGTGAGATATGTTGGGATAAGATTTCAAGATTTTCGTATCTTTTTAGATAATATTTTTTTATCTATAAAAATACACATATGAACGATAGAAAAATATCACAACATCACAACTTAGCTAAAAATGAATTTTAATATTGGAGGTCCATCTTCTTTGCAAAATTCATCTTCCTCTTCCGACTCATCTGAGTTTGATGAATGGTTGATGAATGACAATGCCGCCATAGATAGATATGAGCAAATTGCACTCAATTTGTTTCTCAACAACAATCGTCTTATTCACCAACTCACTCAAGAAACAGATCACGTAAGTCATCGAGGCTCTGTTCTCAATCATGCAGTTATACACCGTGATAGAGAAAATGCTCACCGTAATTTGTTCAATGATTATTTTTCTAATAATCCTGTGTATGGTGAAAGAGAGTTCCGTCGTCGGTTTCGAATGTCACAAAGGTTATTTCTTCGAATTGTTGATACTGTTAAACATCATGACAACTACTTCACTCAACGACGTGTTGCATCCGGTAGAATGGGTTTATCAACCTTGCAAAAAGTTACTGCTGCTATTCGGATTCTTGCGTATGGTATGCCTGCTGATGCCACAGACGAATACATCAAAATAGGGGAGTCTACAGCAATTGAATGCATGAAGAGATTTTGTCGTGCAGTTATAGAAGTATTTTCATAATGGTATCTCAGATCACCAACATCAGAAGACGTTGCCAGGCTTCTTTATATCGGTCAACAACGTGGATTTCCTGGAATGTTGGGTAGTCTAGATTGTATGCACGGGAAGTGGAAGAATTGTCCAACCGCATGGGCAGGATAATTTGCAGGTCGTAGCGGATCACCCACAATCATTCTGGAAGCAGTCGCGGATTACGATCTATGGATATGGCATGCCTATTTTGGTATGCCTGGCAGCAACAACTACATTAATGTTTTGAAGTCATCTGATTTATTTTCAAAGCTTGCCCAAGGTACAGCTCCTCCAGCTAATTATATTATTCAAGGCAACGAATATAACATGGGTTATTATCTAGCTGATGGTATTTATCCAAAATGGTCAATGATTGTTCAAACTATAAGCAATCCCCAAGGTCCAAAGAAAAAATTGTTTGCAGCAAGACAAGAATCATGTCGGAAAGATGTTGAACGTGCATTTGGAGTTCTGCAATCCAAGTTTGCTATCATAGCAGGATCATCACGTTATTGGAAGAAAGAGGTATTACATGATATCATGACGGCATGCATTATACTACATAACATGATAATTGAAGATGAACGTGATATCAATGCACCAATTAGAGATGCAAGATCAACGCCAGAGATAACAGTTGAAATGGCAATAAATGAAAATGCTCGATTTCAAGAATTTCTATCTCGTAATCTACAAATAAAAAATAAAGAGAGTCATTTATCACTTCGGAATGCATTGATTGATCATATATGGGAGTATTATGGAAATAGTTTTGTTGAGTAATTTGGTATTTATTGTAATTTATAATTTAGATTGTGTGTTTTTGTTTTAGTGTTATGTAATTTTATATTTTGATGTAATGTTTTATTAATTAATATTGCTTGTAATATTTCAAATGTATGTTTTACTGATAATTATAAAAGTTTTATGATTTTAATTAATTATGATTAATAATGAGGACTAAAATGCAAATAACAAAAAATTTGAAGTATTTTTTTGAAGTTTGTTTTTGGAGACAAAACAAAAACACTTCAAATTTGAAGTGTGACATACTTCAAAATGAAGAGTCTTTTTGGAGATGCTCTTAGACTTCGGTTTTAATAGTTTTTTCCCAAGGGATTTCAAGTTGTTTCGTCGGTTAATGTATTTCACTTTGGAAATATTAATCAAAATCAGATGACAAAAAAAAAAATATATATATAATAATAATAATAATAGGCTTAACTGTTACGCCATCTATTAAACTTTTGCTTTATGAAAAAGAAAAATTGCGACATCGACAATGACGAATCTTTCTATTTTTAATCTTCACTATTAGTTTTTTTTCTTAATTTTCTATAGTGGATTTTGTAAAACTGTTTTGGTTTTGATTAAAAAGTTTGAGAGAAAAAAGGAAATGGGTTAAGAAGAGGCGTGCCTTGGCGTGGGGGTTGCACGACTCCGTCAGCTCTCACCACGTGCCCATCTAACGGACGTAAAGACAGAATTTGTCTCCAAAGTCTCTTTATAGTTGCTGTCTTCAATAGACTTTCACAAATCCAGCTTGTGGACTAAATACATATCTAAATCTTTTATTGTTATTATGCAGTTTGTTTTCTATCAATTTATTACTCTTGTTACTCGTCCGTCACTCAATCCAAAAAGAATATGATAAAATTAGGTCTTAAGTAGAGTTTTGCCTTTTTCGAATTTAGTGTTATATGTGCAACAACCAAAAAATAAGGCTTGGACTGAGAGTGTTAGGACACTACAACTACACTTTAACACTACATTCTGAAATCAAGAACGCAAACCGAGTTATCAGCGAAGCAAGCTGCGATTTTGTTACCTTCTCTATTCCAACACACTTCGAAAATTCCTCCATTTCCTGTGTACGTCTTGACGATTTTACCTTCTTTTAATGACCAAATGTGTATCGATTTGTCCAAAGACCCGCTCGCTATGTACTCCCCGTTTGGACTAAACGCCAATGAGTAAACCGGTTCCCTTCAAATCATCAATTCAGCTTTACTTAGAAACACTGGTTAAATCATTAACCACACAACAGATCATATCTTGAGGGTAATGTTTTACCTGTGGCCGTTGAAACTACATAGCATCTTTCCCAGTTCTGCATCCCATAGCTTTACTGTTGAGTCAAATGATGCACTGTTCCATCCAAAAAAGAAACAACACAAAGAGATCAATAATGTTACAATTACACTACTTTGTTTTTAAAGTACATTCCATTCTTAAATGACCTCACCTCGCAAGAGTTAGCTGTTTGTTAGGATTGTTAGTTCCTGGTCCTGTAGGGCTCCATCTGATTGTATAAATTTCCTGTATAAAGTAGGATATCGATACCCTATTAAAAAACAAACCAAAACCATTATTGAAAATCTCAACACTTTGCGGATTCTTATGTTTACCTTAGCATGCTCTCGAAGGTCATGAACAAAGTTGTGTTGTTTTATATTCCATATCTGAAGAAAACAAAAATAGTTAGATAATAAGGAGATACAGAAAAACTCAACACAAATGTCAATTTAAGTCGACGTAAATCAACCTTAGCAGTACTATCATCTGAGCATGAGGCCAGTAATGAACCAGTGGGATCCCATTTCACGCAATTAACCTCACCCTGCAATTATAGAAGCACCGATTATGGTTCAAGACTGAGAAAACTAAACATAACGATAATATATGGGAGAAACTTGGATGAGAGACACAACCTGATGACCGGTAAAGACTTTGACAGGCCTAGTTTCTCCAATCTTACATAAGTAGATCATGGTGTCTGTGGAACTCGTTGCAAAAGACACATTGTTGCGCCAATCAACATCAAGTGTTGGGCCTATATTTGCAAATTGTATCCAATGTCATATGCATAGGAAAACTTGATTCAATTTTACGTTTCATCCCAAAAAAAAAAAAAAAAAATTTGATACCTGAATGAAATTCAAATTGTTGCTTCCATTCCTCTGCCTTTACATCCCAAACAACAGCAGTTCTATCGACACTTCCAGTTAGAAGATAATCACCCTTCTTGTTCCACTTTAGGGAAAAAATTGGTCCCTTGTGTTTACTCAGAGTACTTATCAGGTCACCTGAAAATGTAAAAAGAGTAATTTGTCATTCAGAAGCTAACTCTCAAAAACATACTAAAAAGGTAAGTAAATTTTGTGGCCAATGATCCTCACAGATCTGTAGTTCACGCTAAGAGGAAACATAGAGACATTTATTTAGACATAAAGCTTGAGCATCTTCATCAATCCATAATAAAACTAAGATCAACTTCCAGAAAACAGAGATGCTAGGTGATACAAGGGACTGACTCATACAAGGAGTAACACCAGAAACGTGGACATACCATTTGTATTCCAGATTCTTGCTAGGCCATCACATGAACCAGTTGCAAGTAAAGTCCCTTCACCCTGAAAATTTCAGAAATCAGATAACATATTAGCAGAAACTAAGGCACGCCCCAGAAATTCTTCATATATTCTGTACCTTAAGAAGAATAAAAGACAACCAGAAGAAATTAGCAGTATCCAAGAATAGATATTTTTAAAAATGTGAAAATGCGGCAGCCCTCACATTCCAATCAAGAGTGGTCACATCCTTGCTCTTCTCGTTTGACTTTCCTTTTGCATGTTTCAGGATCAAAGCGTTGATACTACGATGAAATCCAGATTTGAATGGCCCTTCCGGAATACTCCAGATACGTGCTGTTGCATCACCAGACCTGATATTTGGCAGTGGATATATAAATGGAATAAGAAAACAAAATGATTTGCAAGTGCATTCATCTTTCTCAACAAAACTACTTACCCTGATGCAAGCAATGAAGCCGATGGACTCCAAGCGCAAGCACAAACCTAAATCAGCAATATAGACAGAATCGTAATCTCAACAGAAGAGTGACTAGGATTAATGAAATAGATACCAGTGAAGATGTAAAACAGCTACTGAACATCTTAGTTTAACGGATAAATGGCATAATAAAGTACCTCAGAAGTATGCCCTTCCAAAATCCTCACATCAGAACTAGGAATGTGACATGGCTGAGATGTAGAAGTCATCGTGATATCCATGGGTTCTGCAGCTGTTCAAATAATAAGTAAATACACACACAGAGATTCATATTGGAAAATAGATGTTGAGTCTCACCAAGTATCAGCAAATTTCAACAGTAACAAAGAAAAAATAATAATGAGGACTGACCTGTCGAACCCCCATGATCTTCATCCCCAGCATTTTCTTTGTCACTTTGGTCAATAACCATGTCCCGATCACCATCTCCAAGCTGTTTTTCGTGGGCCTTTTCCTTCTCTATCTTCTCTCTTTCCCTCTCCCGTTCCAATTCTCTTTCCCTATCTAATTTCGATCTTTCCCTTTCCCTTTCCCTTTCCCTCTCGAATGCTTCTCGTTCCATCTTCTCCCTTTCCCGTTCCTTTTCTCGTTCTATCTTCTCTCTTTCTCTCTCCTTTTCTCGTTCCATCTTTTCCCTTTCCCTCTCTCGTTCCTTCTGCTTCTCATGCCTATCCTTTTCCTTTGCTCGGCTGCGATCTCCTTCATGTTCGCGTTCAATCTCTTTATCGTTTTCTTTAGATCTTTCTCTATCCTTCTCCTTATCCCTCTCTTTCCTCTTCCTTTCTCTCAGCATCTCCTGCAATTCCTTTACATCCTTTGAAATCAGATCCAGCGGTTGAAAGAATGAGAAATCCTCATCAATGTCCACTTCTCCCTGCGAGTACAAATAACATAACTCAGTCTAACTAGACCAAACACCGTATAGGAGAGATCCCAAGAAAATAAAAACTTGAAAACTATACATTGCTCAAATTTGCTTCCATCTCCATGTACTGGAGTCCTTTTTGAACAAATTTGATAAGAGCACCAGGTGGGACCATATTCCCATCAATGTTGGATTTATTTATCCCTGCCTCGTAACCTAGAGTGAATGCAGAGTGTGTAAACCCTACAAAACGAAGATAGGAAACTTTTTTATAGATAAAACAGAGCATCACTAACTACCATCCAACACAGCTTCTAGTGAAAAGTCTTCAGAAACAGAGAAAACTCAAGCTCTCAGACCTCGACATGGAAAAAACAAACAAACAGCTTCTAGAGTCGCGAGTTTTTCGTATGAACTAGAAGATCTAAAGGATCCTGAACCAACGATCCTAAGAACTACAGTTTCTTCGTACAATCAGTGAAACCCTAAGACGAATCCAAGAAAGCCCTTAAGGAATGTTCAAGTTCGTAGCCAGACAACGACATTCACAATTCCAAACCAAATCCAAAACCTTAGCCTGTAGATAGCGGAACAGAGACGAATTCCTAAAAAAAAAAAAGATAAGAAAATCTGTGAGAACAAGGAGAGAAAGAGAATGCTATTTATCGCACCTGATTCTTGAAGATATCGGAAAATTAGAAAATTCAATTCGACGGAGGTGAGTGAAGACATCTCCAAAACCCAAATTCTCCCTTCGAATCACAAAGAAAAAAACTAGAAAAGAGAGAAGAATCGAAGAAAGAGCTCGAGCAACAACGTCGCCCAAATAGAGAGCTCCAAATATTTCTCCAGATTTTTAACTCACATTATATTTTTCACATATCTAAAAACCTCAACTTAACCGGATGATCCTAATGGGCCTAACATTATCCAATAACTTCATCTTTTGGCCCAAACCCACTTAACATGTCGTCATCAGTTTAGCACTGCCGACATCAATAAATATAACATTGGGGCATATCCTTGACTTGACTAGTCTCCATCAGAAAAATCATTGAGATGTTTAATTTGGCTTTAGTCGCTCTGATCGCCGGATTAATTGCAGCTGCGTATTTGTTCCGATCAAAGCAGAAGTCGAAGAATTTACCGCCAAGTCCGGTGGGTTTCCCGGTGATCGGACACATCCACCTCCTAAGAGAACCTGTTCACCGTTGCCTTCGTGATCTTTCTCGAAATCTCGGTCCCGTGTTTTCTCTCCGGTTAGGCTCTCGTCGACTCGTAGTCGTGACGTCCGCTTCAGCTGCGGAGGAGTTTTTAAGTATTCAAAACGATGTCGTTTTTGCCAACAGGCCAATCAGCACTTTGGGTACAACAACACGGTGGTAAGCGCAGCACCGTACGGCGAGCACTGGCGCAATCTACGCCGTATCTGCACCGTTGAGATCTTCTCGGCCGCTCGTCTCAGAGACTCGTTTGAAATTCGGAGAGACGAAGTGAGAGCTCTGCTTAAGACAATCCACGTGGCAACATCAGGAGGCAATTTTGTCAGATTGGAACTCAGACCGTTGCTTTCTGGGCTTACGTTTAACATCGTTATGAGGATGGTCGCCGGAAAACTTTCGGGAGCTGATTAGGGAGGCGTTCACGCTCGGAGGTATTACTTATGTCGGAGATTTCCTTCCGATTGTGAAACTACTTGATCTCGATGGATTCGTTGAGAGAGGGAAGAAACTCGGTTCGAAATTGGACAAGTTTCTGCAGAAATTGGTCGACACAATCAGGGGAAAAACAGAGGCTGAGAACACGATGATCGCTCATTTGCTATCTCTTCAAGAATCAGAACCTGAGTATTACACCGACGAGATCATCAAAGGACTCGTAATGGTTCGCGATTTTTTTTTAAAACTCCTTTTCGTTTACAGATGTGGACACGTGTGCGTATCTCAATAGTGTGATGTTGCAGGTGATGTTGCTCGCTGGAACGGACACAACGGCGGTGACATTGGAGTGGGCTTTGGCTATCCTTCTGAATCACCCGGAAGTGTTAAAGAAAGTGAAAACGGAACTTACCGACGTCGTTCCGGATGAAGGTCGTTTGATGGAAGAAACAGATGTGGACACGTGTGCGTATCTCAATAATGTGATCTCCGAGACTCTCCGGATGTATCCAGCAGCGCCGTTACTGGTCCCACACGCGGCATCCGATAACTGTAAAGTTTCTGGGTTCGATATTCCACGTGGCAGTTGGCTAGTGGTCAATGCTTGGGCTATTCAGAGAGACCCGACGGTGTGGGATGAGCCAGAGGCTTTCAAGCCGGAAAGGTTCGAGAGTGTAGAAGCAAAGTCTCAACGTGGTAAGTATTTACGGGATTTTGCCTATTCCCACATGAACTATGCGTCTCCTGATTATTCATACACGAGGTATCGATAAATGCCAAAACCATCATAAACTATCTTTAAATTTGAATTTACTACATGAATTTTTGAGAAGTGGTCAATTTCAACAAAACCGTTAACGGAGTGAGTTTTCCGTTCGGTTTGATCTGATTAGACATTAAACCGATTTTTTTTTTTTAATTTCAAAGACCAAACGACGTCGTTTTGGTCTATACTCACGATTCACCTCGGAAAAACATAACAATCACGCTACTGATAATGACCGGAGCTGTTTCGCCGACGTCTTTGTGCCCACCACTTCGCCGTCGCATGATCACGGTGAATCACTTGGATTCTGGGGCTGGCCTTAAAAATCCAAGCAATCTATATATATATATTTATCGTATCTGTGTTTTTATCAAGTACAAGCAATCCACTTGGAAATGGTGACTTTTTCCCAGTTTTTTTCCGAGTTTCAAGGTACCAAGAAGCAGAGGAAGTCGACAGAAAAGGTTGACAATGATAAGGGAAAGCCTCTTTTCCTTTCAGAAGGGTTTAAATAAGAGTCAATGTTTTGACTTTCTTTTTCATGCATTTGCTGAGTTTGGGATTGTTGAACGATATGCGTTCTTCAATGGAGCTCTTCTAGATTCGTTGATTTGCCGGTCTTGTAATCGGATTTCCTTGGATTCAGATTACATTATCAGTATTTTGCATCTTATTCTCTCGGTTTACATCTCAGTTCATAACAATCTGCTCCCGACTCTCAGGGAGATTCAGCTCCATTGTGTATGTTACTGGTCAACGGCGTCTAACTCAACTTCATCCTACTCGTTCCCTTCTTGCCAAGATTCTATTATATATTTAAGCCCAAATAGTGTCATCATAAGATCCAATATCAAACGAACACGACCAAAAGATCAACCAAAGGGTTCCTTAACAACCATCATGACCATATTTTATAGTTTCTAAAGACAATGGTCACGATAAAAACAAGTCTGCAAATCCTAATGCCGATAACCATTCATATCACACAATCTTATCATGATTCATGATCCCTAAAACCCGGAAAGAGAGTCAGGCCAAATAGCAGTGCCACCGGTCTGATGGAGCATCGCGTCAATCTCATCACCGTCCTCCATTTCAAGCTGTAGTATGAGAGATTTAGCATCAGAAAGTGGAAATTTCAAGGGGGCTAAAATAGCTTACAAGTCCAATGTTTACCTCATCGGGAGTTTGCTCTGCACGCAGACGACGCCCATCAAACAAGAACACCTCATTGCCATCCTATAAACATAGCACGATTGGAGAAAAAAAAACAACATGATCAAATATCATCAAGACATTGCCAATAAAGGTCAGAGAAATATATAAAGGAAACAACAATTGAATCTACAGTCTCTCTCTTATGGTGGTAACCTGAAAAGGCTCTTAAGCCTTTCCGGCTCATGTTCTTGCGGGCTGAGCTTTTTTTTTTTCCGGTGGTTCAAGTGAATTATTATGTTCCCTCAGGTTCTTTCCTCTTCTTACCAGATCTTATGTTTGATCTGCTGCTTCTTTCTTGTGGATCTGATACAGGTTGTGACTTCTGGTCTGGTAAACTGATCGGCTTTGTTTCTTCCATAGGATCTGATTGATTTATGGGTTTATCGTACAAAATAGTTGCATCGAGGGAGAAGAGACGGACGGATAACGCAGAGGATCTGATTGATTTATGGGTTTAATTAGTTTGAATCGTGAGTATAGACCAAAACGACGTCGTTTGGTCTGTGAAATTAAAAAAAAAAATCGGTTTAATGTCTAATCAGATCAAACCGAACGGAAAACTCACTCCGTTAACGGTTTTGTTGAAATTGACCACTTCTCAAAAATTCATGTAGTAAATTCAAATTTAAAAATAGTTTATGATGGTTTTGGCATTTATCGATACTTCGTGTATGAATAATCAGGAGACGCATAGTTCATGTGGGAATAGGCTAAAATCCCAAGTATTTACCTTTTGGAATAGGTAGAAGAGCGTGTCCTGGAATGGGCCTAGCCCAACTTGTTTTGGGCTTAGCTTTAGGCTCATTAATCCAGTGTTTTGATTGGGAGAGAGAAGATGGCGTGGCAGTTGATATGTCGGAAGGAGGGGGTCTTACCTTGCCTAAAGCTGTGCCTTTAGTTGTCAAATGCAAGTCTTCACCAATCCTCCACAAAGTTGTCCTTTAAGTGGATCATTATCTAGCTTACTATATATATTCACTAAATATTTGTCTAATAAAAAAATAATGCAGTTTTTTCGACAATATATAAATAACATAGTTCACTAGATTTTTTTTATTAATAGTCTTAAGAGAAATTTTAAATTTAATCTTCGTCTTCGTCACTAGGTCCATAAATCGAGAGCATTGTTGTTCATTCGATTACTTTCTATACATTTCTTAGAAACCCAAAATTCTTATGCCTAATCCATGGGAGAAAAACAGAGCATTTTTTTCCTTCTCCAATCTCTGCATGACAATCTTGTAACGCTTCCTAAAAGCTCATTTCCCTACTCGATTCTCCCAACTCCAATTTGACTCATCGGAATCATTCCCTTATCCCTGAATCCTCCGAGAAATCCACCACCACCATTGTTGTTTCTCTGCATCTCCGCCATGTAACTCCTCACCTCCGCCTTGATCATCACCTGCACCAACGACATAAACTCACCGCCGTTACCGACGAACGATTTCTCCATTTCCTCCATCGCACCTCGTAATCCACCAGAGAACGGCAAAAACGACATCGTATTATTGTTCTGGCGCCTCGAATTGTTTTTATTAGTTGACTCGTGACTACGGTTTGACTCCTCGCTTACGTCAGCACCAGGAAGCGACAAGCTTAACGAAGTGGGTGGGTCATCAGTAGAAGACGACGTCTCGATGGGAAGCGGCAACACAACAGCACCAGCACGAGGCACAGGTTTGAAAAGCTCAACAGAGGGCAAAACCGGAATTGTACTTGAATCGCTGACTTCAGATCCAGTTGGGCTTCCTGGGCTCATATAAAGCCCAGTAGCAACAGGAGGAGAACCGTCGCTCACTGATCTCTTCATCGGCCGATGATCCTCCGCCGAAGTGTCTAAACGATGGTCGTAACCACCGCATTTCCTCTTGAGCGTCGAGTTCCAGTGATTCTTCACGGCGTTGTCCGTACGACCGTTGAGAAGACGAGCAATCGTCGCCCATTTATTACCGAACTGCGCGTGAGCCCGAGCGATCGTCTCGTCTTCCTCGACCGAAAACGGCCGGTGCTCAACCTGCGGCGAAAGCTGGTTGCACCACCGTAACCGACACGATTTCCCCGATCTACCAGGAATCGATTTGCTAATCACCGTCCAATTTCTCGGGCCGTATTTAAGCACGAGTCTACGAAGCTGCTCGTCTTCTTCCGGACTCCATGGACCTTTAATCCGATCCGCCATTGATTTTTCGAGACGAGATTTAATTTAGTAATTTTTTCTCCGTTTTGTTCAGAGATGACAAAACAAAAGAAGTTCGAGAAACTAAAGAGAAGATCAAATTATTTATACAGGAAATTTTAGAGAGTGTAACCGGGAACCGGTTTAGACGGTGGAGAAGTCATGGGCAACGCTTCTTCCACGCAAGCGGTTTTTGAAAGTTTGCGAAACAGCTGTAAGTGAACACGCGTCGTAACTTGACTACGTCGATGTGTCTTCTTTTGTCGTTATTGTAATGATTTAATTATTACAAAAAAAACAATCAGATGGCAAATGTCGCGTGGATAGCAATCGAGGTCAATGCAGGAGGTTTTGAGTGCACGCGCTATAAAGGTGCGTGGTGAAATGTGGAAGTTAAAGAGACAAAATCACGAAACCCAACTAGCAAAGCTATGATAATATTCGCACAATTTGAGGTGAATTTTTAAAAATTGGGGGAAATGAAAATTAAAAAGAAATATCTGAAATAAAAGACTATTCCGGTTAGGTTTGTGTAAGGACAGTTTAAAAACATATATTTATGGTTAGTCTGACTTTAGAATAGCGAAAGCCAGGCTGTATTCCACTTCACAAACTTTCTATAATATCTACTTTACATAACCGATTTCCAGGGTAGTGAAGAAAACTAGCAAATTATTGACGAGATTGGTAGGGGTGGGCATTTTAACCGAATCGAACCAACCGAACTAAACCGAATTTAAATCGACCCAAACTAAACCATAGTTAATACCCAAACCAAATCATAGACTCATATAAGAGATGAATAAACATTGACTTGTATAATTAACGTATATTTAAGTTTTTGGCTTGTTGTAAATTCATTTTAGTGGTATGGGAAAGACGAAACCATGAATTTTTTCATTTTTTTTAATTTTGATTAAGTGGAATATTTTCATTTTGGTTTAAAAATTTTAAGGAATAATTTTTTTTATGACTTCGTTTTGTTTACGTTTCGTTAGGATTCTTGTTTTTATAAGTTGATTTTCTTAAAACCGAACTAAAACCAAACCAAAGTACAACCGAACCGAACTAAACCAAACCGAACTAAACCCAAACCGAACTAAACCCAAACCGAACACAAACCGAACCAAACTTATTTCGGTTGAGTTCGGCTAAAATTTTATTCAACCTGAATTAACCGAATCGAACAGAACCTGAAATTAAACCGAAATGCCCACCCCTAAAGATTGGTATAAAAATTTCCAAATGGTCATTAAAAAAAAATACCTATATCGTATGTTCATAACTGTTCGTGAAAAGACTAATGTTTGTTTTGGTTTCGTTCAATTGAACAAATCGAACGGTTATAATCTGATTGTTCGATTTCACTTTTTATAAAGATCTAACGTACCCAATTTAAACAAAATCTAGAACCGAATCGAAGAGAACAAATTTTGCTAAGCCATTTGTAAAAATAAAAACCTAGTATTAACCCAAATCAAATCCGTATATAATTAGGCATTGTTTTTTTGTATTTAGAAACACATAAATTTTGCTAAGCAATTTATTTTTTTCATAAAATGGTTTGTTAATTCGTACTCCTTATTTATACATTCACATAAATTTAGGGTGCTGTCACTGTGGTTAGATATCGATGGTCAGTTTAAGAAACGTGATGTAAATGAGCGGCTAAAAAAAATATAGGTGTTGGTGACGTGGCATAAAACGACAAAACAGGTTGCCGAATTGGAACGCAAAATCATCACTGCCTTTATTTCCTTTTTTTATTAATTGTTTTTACGTCGCTGTCTTTAATTTATTTTCGAAAATTAATAAAATCCAGGCTGAAAACTCCTTGATAATAAAAACCCCTGATAAAATCTAATACGCTGTAGCTGTACCTTGCAATCTTGCATATTTATTATATAATTAGCCTAGATGTGATATTAACCTAACAGAATATTATATACTATCTTGGCTCGTTGTTGCTAGAATCAATGGTCCGGTTTTGGTCTGCTAGTTTTCAAAGTATTTTATTGGAGCTGTTTTACATTTACAATTTTCCTTATACCAACAAGTAATTAAATATTTGATGGCGGATTGACGATATTGATTGTTGATTGACGATATAATTAGATTTAATCACACTTAGTGGCGGAGCTAGGAAAAATATTTATATGGGTCATAATAATTTTTTTATCTAAAAATAATTGTATAAATTTCATTGAAAAAAATAAAAATATCACCATTAATATATATCTTAAAGATGTATTTTACGCTCACTCATATCTTGAAATCGTTTTATCACAGTTTCATTTGTCACTGTCTCAACACCTGTTTTCAATAAAACAAACTAGACAATCGCTTAAAAATTCATCACCAATACTATTACGCAAAGTAGAATCTTAAAAAATGAAAATATGAGAAATCATTTTTTAACGAATAAAGATAATTAGACTTAGCTAATTAATTAGCTTTTTTATTTTGAAATTTTTTGTGATGGTTATTGGACTAACATTTCCTAATATTTAATATACTTATTGGACTATAGTTAATTTTAAATTCTAGAAGGGTCAATTGTAGTTTTAGATATGGGTCAATTAAAAATACTTAATAAAAGCTTAGTTATTTTTGAGAATTTCACATGGGTCAAGTGACCACCCTGCTTACATACTGGCTTCGCCACTGATCACACTAATATTAGACAATTCCAAATTTCAATCAAGTTTGTATCATTCCAAAACTGTGATCAATGATTTATCCTTTTTTGTGATAAATCACTACATCGCAATATTTTATGAACGATAATTTAATATTTTGAAAATCATTTGACTAATTCCTAAATTACAAAAATAAAACATACAAGAATCTGTGGAAACTTGAATACACAACACAGCGTACATAGTTCAATAACCGGAGCGAAGTTTTAACAAAAACAAAAATGATTGGTGGCAAAGATATTTTATTGGTTATGATCTATTTTTCTTACAAGATAGTGACCACCAGAAAAATTCATAAGAACATTGAAAAACATTAAATAAAGGGAGACACTGTCCATATATTAGTATTTTATTTGTCACACACCGTCCAAGATTACAACTGCATTTTTTTGGTCCAGAAAATCATTGCCCCTCTTGTAATAATAATTAAGTGAGAGTGGTGAAGAAAAAAGGCACGTGGAACATGACCTGAATCGGCAAAATACAGTTTTGAAATTTTAAATTACGAGAACTAGACAAAAAATTAACAGCTGTTTTCGCGTATGTCCACGTGTACAAGTCTTATACTTCCACGTGTAAGATTGATGATGTGTCATGTCCATTATTAACAAGGCAAAACCACTCTTGTTTTGTTCCTCCTGTCGTGTAAGCAGCAACGGTTTGAAACGGGTTTTTTTTTTCTTTAAGTTATGAGTAAATGGTTTTATACGGGTTATAACTTTTAAGTTTAACTAACAACAAATTAAGCTTAAAACCGATTTTTATTGTCAAAACTTATAACTGCAGTGAACTGAAAGAGCGGTTGATTCATAAAATAAAGAAAACTGACCCCAAAAAAGAAATTAATTTACGAGTTTTGTTTCTGTTGCCGATTTATTTTAATGCTGTTCAAACATTTGTTTTCATTATTTTTCTTCCAATACAGAATACCGAATAAATTTTAATGATATTGCTCTGAATGATGACCAAATGAACGAGAAAGAACAATGAATTCTTTTTCATTCCTAAAAAATATATCATTTATAAGTAATTTTTTCATATGATTTCTTTTCATTCATTTTTTTTAGAAAACAATAAAACAAAATTATTTTTTTATCAAATTTGAGGAAGAACACTAACAAAAAAAAATTATTATTTTAATCCTTTTTATTAATTTTTTCTCTTCATTTTTATTGTTTACTCTAATGTTCAGTCTGAAACATTTTAAACTAGAGAAAACGATGCTTTAAATGGGAAATCACTATCCCACATCCGATCTAAATATATTCCTTTTAATATTTAGAGTAACTTTAATTATAAAAACAACAATGCTGTCAATAAAAGTTAAAAAAACAAGGGCGCTTCGACCAAAAACAAAAAAGAAAAGAAAAGAGCGCATGTGGTTCGTTTACTTTAGTTGCAAAGAGATGAGATGCTGTCGCAAAATATCCTTCCGTTCGCTCTTATCCTAAGCCGTATGCACATTTTGTACCTTCCCTTCCACACGTGTGCATGTATGTATCCACACGCACACATCTGCATTTAATGCTCATCGCTGAAACGACGGCGTTCGGTCAGCTTCGTGCTTAAGATAAATATTTTGGTATTCTGATGTGTGCTTAAGCCACACACACCTAACACCTTCACTAGCTTGATTCAAAAGCGACTAGGGATTCACGGCGGTTTGTTTTTTAAATCATTTATAATATGAAAATGTAAAAAAAAAACTTTTGTCTAAAATAGAGTAGTTCATCTTTATTTTGTTGTCAAATTATAATTTCAAATCACGTTTTGTACATTGTCAATAAAACTTATGGTATTTGGTCTGACTCTGAGCATAACTTATGATATTTCGATCTATTTAGCTTTTTCCAAAATTATTCTGAGTGAAATCATTAATTTGAATTTGATCTAAAACTATAGTAAAATTTTCAATTTAGGAACCAAAAACCGTAACATTACGTTAGAGATATAAAATACACATAACATCCAAATTCATGTGGACTTAACCGTTTAATGTATAGTATCATGTATGATGATATATCACAAATATTATTCATATAAACTTAACCATTTTCAACATCAATTTTCCATCTAGGCATATCTTTCTTCAGCTATCCAATTGCTTGTGTTTTAGAATTTTCAGATTCAGCAAGATCAATAAAGTGCTGCATATAACCAAATATTAATATAAAAGACTGAATTTTAGATATTTCTTTCTTCATGCCTCTGATCAACCATGATGGATTAAATGTCTTACCTAAGTTGCACCGGATTTCAGATTTTGGAAGTGAAAATCGTTGAACTGGAGTGGAGAGAATGAAACTTGATGAGGGTTAAAAATCAGAGACTTGGAAGTCATAGGAGATGAGAGAATCTTGAAACCGAAGAGATCTTCGTGTGAGACGACGATGCGTTTATGATCTAAACTTTATACTCTAAATTTCAGGCAGGGGAAGAGGCGCTTTATAATATATTTTGGTAGATGTCGCTTCGTTCGCTGCGTGTCTAAATTTTTGCTAGATATTTAGCTAACGTGACAAACTCTATGGAAAAGAGTTTTTCCCCGAAGAATAAGGATTTAGCTTGTACACGTGTAAAAATAGAGATCTGTGATTGGTTGTTTGTTTGTATGTATCGGTCTTTGATTGTAAAAAAAAAATAGCTGATGTGGTAGCTCTTCAGAACATATTATTTTGGTTGAAGTGGATAGCTTAAGAAATTTCAAATAATTGCTTTCATATAGTATATATTCTTTGTTGGACGAAAAATAAAAGTGCCTTTTTTTTTATGCATCAAATACCTACTGAAATATCTACCAAGTACCCTTTAATTTGACTGTAAAACTTAATCGATTTGTAACTCTATAAACTTAATCAACTACAACTTATGTTACTCATTAATAGTAGTATATGTTATTGATGAACAAATATATATATAAATTACTTTTTGTTACAAAAAATAAATTTTAAAATTATAAAATTTAGCGATAATAAAACTAACAGTTGAGCGATAAGTCCCAACGATGATAAAAAAAAAAAAATTAAACAGTGACATTTTATCGTGGTTATTAGTAGCTGTCGCGAATTGAAGTCTTTTATTTGCATCAATACGTAATGTGGCATGACGAATCCTATGATAGATTATCAAATAAAAATAATAATGATAAGTTGATTAAGTTCACGTACAATTAAACCTTGTATCTGATAGTAATGTTGAGTTTTGTGAAATGCGTGGTTTACATAATATCTATGATGAATTTACGAAATTCAAATTGAAAAGTTACACATGTGCATGGAATCACGTCTTTTTAGGAACCAGCGTCTTACGAGTCATGAACAGGCAAAAGTGAGGCCAATATACATAAAGTTATAAACAAAAGGACATTATACATCAAAGTGTGAAACCTTTTCCCCACATTATATTGCCCGCCGGCTTTTTTGACTTTATAATAATAATTTTCAAAATCCAACACCAAATTATAGTAATATATCTACACTGTTTTTTTTTTTTTTTTATCAATATAGTAAACATTGTTATTATTTTTCAGAAACAATAGTTATCGCGTGGTGAAAACATCGACCATATCATCAACTTCTGTAAAGCACAATGACAGTGGATCTATAATCACACCTGATCTATAAGAAAGGCATAAGAAAAATAATGCTGCAAATTATAACTAAACTATAATTTTTTTTTCTTTTGCTTGTCGTTAACTCTTACCCCAATTCTATTAAATCTAGATAGAAATGGTAACACAATGGTAAACGATTAAGATATAAATTAGTATTCGGTTAACTATGGTAAATATGTAACCAAAGGATAAAAAATACCTCAGTAAAACCACTATTCATGGAAAACTTGATAGGTTTACATCTCGCAACTAATTGAGTATATGTAGATTATAGTTTTTTTTTTTTTGGGTAACTCATGGTAAATTCCAGACATATGGAAGAGCCCAGACTAATCCCTGGAGGAAAGACAACCCACGGATAAGCCCCTTCTCGGTTTTCAAATGGGCCGTAAACAATGGGTCCATATCCGTGTGGGTGTCCAAGAGAATTGTGATTTAGTTTCGCGCAGCAGGAGGATCGAACCCGGAGTGTGGTGGCAACCCGGTCCCGTCCCCAACCACTCGACCACAAAGCCTTGGACTAGATTATAGTTAAATCCACGATTTTATGTATTTATTTGAATTGCAGAAACTTTTTAATGGAGAAAAGTAGTTCAATGAACACAAAGAGGCCCATGTTTAAGTACCCGAATGAAATGTTTATATTATAAGGAAAAGTGTCCGGCGGATCTAAATGAAAGTTGACAAAATCACAGTGCTACTGCCTATTATTGTTCATAGATATTATTAATCATTTAATCTATAATCATTAGGAGTGTTACGAGTGTATGTGTGGTTGAAGTGGTGGAGCCCGAGTTTGGAATGGCTTGTGTGTGATTGTGGTTAGGTCAGTTGTCTTTTTCCATTATTTTTTTTTTCATCTCCTTCAAACATTACAACTAAATCAATCACATTTAGTTACGAATAATGAAGTACTTCCATATAAGAGTGTAAATGGTTGTCACTTAAAATAATAAGAGAAATATGATCAATAAAAACAAGTGGAGTAACAATAATACAAAAGAATGAGATGAATAAATTGAGAAAATACGTGTTTTTTTTTGTTTTTTTTTGTTCAACACTTTCTTCATTAGATTAAAGTTCCGGAATTCAAATTGAGGGAATTAAGCATCCTCGAAAATCAAAGCAACACAAATTCAAAGCAAAATAAAAACAAGCAGATAGATCATCATTTTGAAAGATGGACAGCGAATTTGAAGCAAAACTCAAATGCGTCAATAACATCAAGACAAAGCCGGAATGTTTGAAATTCGTCATAAGCGAATGCTTAAATGACTTTAAAGGCGAACCTCTACTTCCGATATTCGTAGATACGAAATCGTATGTTTTTTCAGGCCCCGCGTAAACCATTACGTAAGACAACTCGATAAAGACGTTCTTAGGATTACTCGGCACTAGGCACAAGAGGAGTGGTGTTGGCGGAGGAGGCGGTAACTTTTTACGATAGCTGAATCGAATGGATGCAAGGTTTGCGGGGTAAAGCCCCATAAGCATCTGACCGGCTAGCCGGCCAAATGAAAGGCTAACTACCATGAGGGTCATATTGGGCCACGCCCACGATGAAGAGAAGCCAGAACTGATGCAGGCTCGGACGAGATAGCTTAAGGTTTCTTTAACCGGAGAAACGCCAAAAGGAAACGTCCTAAAATCTACTACTGTAAACTCACTCCCACTAGAGAAGGAGGCTGAGCAGAAAAGACCCTTAAGGTTGAATTTTCCAATAATGCTCGAATAAACATACACGCTTTGTTGCTCCACAAAATCCTTCTAGATGGGCCTTCAACAAAGCTACCCAAATACGAATCCACCTGGACCGAGCCCAAATCTTCAACCTTTTGAAATAAACTTTCGTCGGAGAATACGGAGGTTGACGAGACCGAGCTTAGAAGATGTTGAGTCGCCGGTGAATCGAAGCGGTTGACGACGAAGCAGCGGTGAGAGTAACCGGCGGAGGGTAATAAAATCGGAGGCGGCGGATCCGGAGGCTCTGGTGGAAGTGACACCGGAGGGAGCAACACGCGACTGAGCAGGAGCTTTATCATCCGACACTTTGTCGGGAACGAAGCTCTCGACATAACAGATGCAGCGGAGAGGGTTAAAATGATAAAATCGGGGAAACACTTTAATATCACCGGATCCAGGTACTCTACACTAGCATACGAAGTCGATAAACGGAGAAGAGGCATGTCGGCTCTGTTTCGGTTACTGTCCTCAAGCTAACCAAACAAAAACCAGCCAACAGTCTACTCCTAAACCTTTACTGAAAACAATGAACTTACCAAAAGGACGCAGTCGAGAAGGAGCACCGACATCGGCCACAAAAGAAGGGAAGAAGCCAAATTGATCTCTATCAGATAGCCCTGGGCGTCAGTACTCGTTACCCCCCCGACCCGCTCAACCCGTCCCGTACTCGGCCCGTAAAACCGGGTACCCGACTCGTCCAAGCCAAGTATCAAGGCGAGTTAACCAACTACTTGCAAGTAACGGGACAAGTCCAAGGTGAAATTTTTTGTTGACTACTTGTCCCGTTACCCGGCTTGTTCCCGTTACCCGACTTGTTCCCCTTTACCCGGTTTGCTACTTGTACCCAAGACAAGACAAGTAATGGAAAAAGCAAGGCAAGTAATGGAAAACAAGACAAGTAATGGAAAAAGCAAGACAAGTAATGGAAAAAACAAGGCAAGTAATGGAAAAAACAAGGCAAGTAATGGAAAACAAAGCAAGTAATGGAAAAAACAAGGCAAGTAATGTAATTACTTGTTGAGCGGGGACCCGTACTTGCAAGTACGGATACGGGTCAAGGTACCCGCAAGTATAAAAAATCTGAGCGGGTACCTTGAATCAGCGGGTGTTGATCCGTAAATCACACAAAAAGGGGTAAAACAGTACTTTAATTGGAATCTCGTTTATTGATCAAGAGTCGGCGTTACAACAGAGTTTTGTAAGATTGAAAAGATGGAGAACTTGAGATCGGTAAGTAGCTCTCTTGAATTCTCTATGGTCTCTGCGGAAGTTGTGGATCCTTTGAAGAATGAACCCCTCTCCTCTATTTATAATGTCTTGAGGCGGTTCCAAGGGAGAATGTTTCATTTTCCTTGCTCGATTAGGAGAAGGAAGTATTCCGGTTTTCTCTCCGAGATAAGGATATCTTCCTGATATCTTGAAGATTCTATCGAGGGGAATATTTCCTTTTCCGAGACCGGCGAAAAAAGGGAAATATTCTGGTTTTCATCTGTTGTAACGGACTGGGCTCGCGCCGGGCCTATATCGGTGTCCGAGATGGGCTTTAGCGAGATTCCGAGCTCGGCCCAATGTTTTTGGGCTAACTTGTCCTCGATCCGAACCATCGTAAACTGGCCTTGATCGAACCGAGTTAAACCAGGGTGTGCTAATCCCCCCTCTAACAGCGGGTACCCGTTTTTGCGGGTCCAAGTACGGGTCAATATTTTCATTACCCGTACCGGGCGGGTTAAGTAGCAAGTTGGCCAAAATAAGCGGCCCCGTGCCCAGGCCTACTATCAGAGATGTCGTCCTCACGCATCTGACTGAGAGAGAGCTTAAAGGAGTTCGCCGACCACCGCGGAGCACACAGCCGAAGTCTTGTCCAACGCCGGCGTTTGTCGGTGACTTCAAGCAGTTCTGCAAGGTGAGATGGAAACCAGATCCAGAGCCAAAAATTTGAGACTTCGAAACACAATTAGACGAGAAGAGTAGCGCGAGCAAGGGAGTTCCTTTTCCGGCGGCGGTGAGAGATGGTGACCACCGGAAAGAGAAATCGTGGTGAGGGATGGAGGCGCCTCGGGGTTGAGTCTGAGAGAGAATTAGGACGACGATTCTCTATAACACGTGTTTTATTCATTCCTTTACTATTTTGATATGGAATTATTCTAAAATGATTTTTTTTTTGTTTCCTTATTACGCTAATGTGAGATTTTTTCAAAAAGAAGAAAAACAAATTCAAAATTTTTTTTAAAAAAAAACATGGTAATTTGCAATTGTTTGAGGAATATAGAGGAACACACTAATTCTTCCAATTTGATTCTTCTAAAATAACAACTAGTTACATTTTAAAAATATCGAAACTAGCACTACTCCTTATAAACGAACGGGCGAGTAACAGACAACTAGTAACTATGAATTTCAAAATTGTCTACTGATCTATTTTTTTTTGGTTAAGACTGCATATATATATATATATATATATGTGTGAATTTGAAAATCAAAGTCCATAATTTTGCAATATCTTCTATATATATATATATGTTAATTTGAAAATCAAAGTCCATAATTTGTCAATATCTTCCATCTCATGTCGAGCTTGCCTATAGATGATCGTCTACAAGTCATATATTTGGCACTCGTCACTAGGCATGGTTCCAAATGCAGAGATAATTTCTTCAGCTTAATGTAGTTTTATTATTAATCGATTGTCCATTTTTTCCAGTGTGATGATTATATGATGATTTTTCTTTTGAATGTAATACACCCCTAGTCCACGGGATCTTTTCAAAGGAGCGGCAAGAATGGATAATCCTTGGATCGAAGATTCAAGGCGATGGAATCGTAACCCCGGAACGTGGAGCAGGCTCGAATGCGTGGGAATCTACCCGAAAATCTTTCCAACACTCAGCTCGCTATTGACGCTCATGACACGACGATTGGTAGAGTGGTTACCCACAAAAAGAGATGGAAATCTCTTTGATAAACCGATTTCGAAACCTTAGAAATCCACTAAGAAAATCGAAAAGAGAGAAAAGAGATTTTATTTGATAAATTGTTGATCAACAATGATCTCACACGAAATATAAAGGCAAAAGGGGAGTCCAATGGACTAAAACCCTTCTCGAAAATGATACAACAAATAAAGAGAGTTTGAATAAAAATTGTTGACTTTGACTAAAGATAAGCGAAAATGACCCTCGTCTTCTTGAGGGATTTTCGTGGGGGGGAATTTGGGCTTCGGGAAGAAGTGTCAAGGCCTCGTTAAAAACCTTGTCACGTAAAACCCAATGGGTAAAACCGCGACTAAGGAAAAGAGCACACTTGGGCTTGAATCAAAATCGATGCGGTTTGAAACACCTCTTCCTTAGCACCCAAATATAATGAATGGTCTTGTACTCGGTGAATGAGTCTTCCTAATGCTTCCTCGAGCTTCCTCGCCTTAGCTCTCGTCATAGGTCCTTCCGAAACATGAAATCTTCCTCGGGTTCAAGTTCTTCCTCGGCAAAGGTTTCCCCAGCTAGTTCCCTGGTAAGTTCTCCCTCGGCAAACTTTCCTCCGAGAAAGTGATTAATCTCCGTTGAGCCGTCTAGGATCATATCAGAATGTAAAATTATGAGAAACATGGTAGCAAGTTCGTATAAGAAAAATACGCTAAAATGAAAAAGAAATGGATGAAAGGCTCATCAACCATCAGTGGCAACCTTGATAACCACTTTAATCGTTCTATTATAGTTATTATTATCTTGGACGAATGTTGTACAAATACATCATACTACATTGATTTTCAATTTGTATCAAGGTTGATTTGAAAATTTGTATTGAAAAATGGTAGCAAGTGGTCGCAAGTTTGTACATGAAGTCGCTCTTAAATGTTCTTTATATGTGTATTATGCATTGGAAAATCCAAATTGGTTACCATTACAGTAAAGATCTGGTTCAATGTTGGTTTAGTTAGTTATTAGCGTTAGTGTATTTTCATTTGTATTTAAGCTCTATATTGTATACACTTCAGGACTTTCATTGATCTTCTCATTCATTTATCTTCCTTAAAATGCTTTTTCACTTGATTTTCAAGTTATCTTTCGATTGATTTATCGCTTTTGATCATTTTTAAAGATTTTTTAATCGATTTTTTTTTATCGGGTTATTCATCCGGTTTACTCTATTTTATTTCTTCATTATCTTTCCAATATGATCGCGTTTATATCATCTTTATCGATTTTTCAATTGTTCCATTTCAAGCCTCAATTAATTCATACCGCAACTAACCAAAGTAAACTACGATCCGGGTTGTAAAAAGATCTACCAAATTAAAACTTTATATTCTTTTTTGAATATTTGATTTTTGTGTGCTAATGATATTTATCTCATAATTTAGCCGATAGAAGGAAGATAATTCATTAATGTTTTTAAAGTTTAGTTTTTTGGTTAACGGTTCATTTTTGATGAAACAAACCGAACACATTTTATAGATCAGCCGGCCGATCGGTTAATTGAACTAGAACTGCAAGTACTAAGGCCATGTTCGTCTATCAATCGCTGCGATTAAATCCATCGACAAAAAGGTATAAAAACAGTTGATTAAAACCCGTGGAGAATATGTATAGAGGTGCGTGGAGAAATGTCGCTGGATGCAAGTAAAAGCACCGTAGAAGGCATAATCTTTGTCGCCAAATATAAAAGCGAATCTACATCTTAACTAGCAACCTCACTGACGTCTATTTTCAAAGACAAATTTTGTGTCTTCGTTATATTTTTTGCCTTTGTCGTAATATAACAAGACTTAAATCTCGGGCCTGGGTTACGTGTTTAGTAAAGGTTATTAACAAGACGTCTTAAGTTTTTTGGGTTTCTAACTCAAACCAATTCAATGATGTCTCAAGTCCTCAAATATGGGATTCTCCCAATGTCTCTCCCAACTTCAGATGTGAGATTCTCACACGCCCCCTCGAGATAATGACTCATATAGCCATTAATCTCGACAATATTTCATCAGAGGATTAATTATGGGTTAGATCGGTCAGCCTAATTTGGGTCGGACCGATTTCAGTTAAGATCGATCGGACACGGGCATCTCTTTCGATGGGCCGGATCGATTTCGGTTCGGATTGGGGAACGTGTATTGGGGCTCTGATACCATGTTAAGTTTTATGTGATTCTAACTCAAAACCAATTGGCAATTAGTGGGATTGGCCCAAGTCCCTTATATATTATTCAAGGTCCCTCCCAACTTCCGATGTGGGATAAGAACATAGTTAAAATCTAGTAGGGTTATGGTAATAAACTAAATGGTATAGATGTAGTATTTAGGGTTCAAGTAAGGGTTTAGGGTTTAAATAGGGTTAAGGTTTTAAGTAGGGGGTAAATAAGGGGCTTGGTTGGCCTAAACCCTAAACACTGCCCTAACCCTTACCCCTAACTTTAAACCCATTACACCTTTAACCCTTACCACCCTTAATGCTAAAACTTAAACATTAACCCCATCTAAACCCTAAACATTGCCCTAACCCATACCCCTAACTTTTAAACCCTAAACACTTAATGCTAAACCTAAACCATATCTAAACAACTTAATGCTAAACCTACTTAAAACCTTAACCCTAACTCTTAACGCTAAACCTAAACCATATCTAAACCCTAAACCATAATGTTAAACCAAAACCCTAAACCCTAACCTTAAACCCTAAACCTAAACCCTAACCCTTAATGTTAAACCTTAACCCTATCTAAACTAAACACTACCCTAACCTTAACCTATCTAAACTAAACACTACCCCTAACCCTAAACCCTAACCCTAACCCTTAATTCTAAACCTAAACCCTTAACCTCTAAACCCTAAACACTGCCCTAACCCTTACCCCTAAATTTTAACCCCTAAACACTACCCCTAACCCTTAATGCTAAAACCTTAAACCCTATAACTACCCTTAATGTTAAATCTAAACCCTAATGTTAAATCTAAACCCTACCACTAACCTAAACCTTAACCCTTAATGCTAAACCTAAACCCTAAACACCGTCCTAACCTCCCCTAACTTTTAAACCCTAAAACACTACCTTAACCCTTAATGCTAAACCCTAACCCTAAACCCTACCCCTAACCCTAAACCTAAACCCTTAATGATAAACCCTAAACCTTAACCCTATCTAAACTAATCACTACACACCTAAACCTAAACCCTAACCCTTAATGCTAAACCTAAACCTTAACCCTATCTAAACCCTACATAACCTTAAACCCTAAATTATACTACCTTACCTTATAAGCCCTAGACCTTTTGAAGACATTACCTTGGCTTTTGATTTTAGGGTTTATCAAAAACCTTAACCCTGTCTTGAATTCTTTCAGATCCTGCCTCGCTTACTTTCGCTAGGCTAGGCCTCTTTCACTCCTCACCGAAACTGCGAAGGGACGGTGAAAAAATGGCTATATGACATTAAACTTTGATAGAAAATGTATGATGCCCTATACAATTTAGAAACATGAGACATCATATATTAATTAACAGAAAACAAAAGAAGAAGAAAAACCTGACAAAATAAATATAGTGAAGATAGTACAAATGTAAAAATCGTCAATAATTTTGTTTATGAATACTCGAACAGACAGTTAAATTATCTGGCCTAGTACACATATAACTTTAATTAAAATGCATGCAGGTTAATGTTTGAAACCAACGTTTGTACACATGTTGGTTTAGAAACCAATGTTTGTACACATATATAAATGCATGCAGGTTAATGTTTGGAACGCAAACATGGAAAAAGATGAGTAAAAAAACGCTTAACTAATATTAAAAGCTGTTAATGTTAAAACAGAAACAATACTCTATTTACTTCTTATTGAAATTGAGCTCAAACATAGCCACATTTTTGAAACAAAAGCACAAACAGTTTTTTACTAACATGGACACCTTTTTTTTTTTTTTGATAAAAAACATGGACACCATTTGAAACCAAAATTAACAAAGTTTCTAAATCGCCAACCACTAACATTTCACATATGAAGATGAATGACAGATTGAATTTATATATGATGAGAGAAGAGAGCTTAACTGGAAAAAGCAAGAAAAATGGTTTCCGAAAAAAGAAGAAGAAACTCCACCGAAATTAGAGAGAAGAAGGGCCTTGCTTTTATAGAGCAACGTCGCCATTGATTTAATTTTATTTTTCCGTGTTTATTTTTTTATTTTAAAATTTTGACCGTTCTGAAGTAGTAAAACGGCTATATTTCTAACCGTTATAGAACTCCTCGATTGCGTTGTAAAAGTCAAATTGTTACCGTTGTGAGTTAAATATTCATTAAAAAGTTTTATTAGTTTTTGATTACATGGATTGGGGACACTTGTATGCTATAACGATTGTTTTAAATCATTAGGATTATATACTGCAATTTTTCTTATCATTCTAAATAGTATATGACTATATGTATATTTTTTATTTTCTAAGGTATAGAACTATAGATAGAAAACAAATATCTTCAAATAATGCCTCACTCCTTATAAGAGACCACATAGGACGGATCAAGAGTTTGGTCCAATTATAATTTTTTCCTCCGTTATTATTAATTGGAGAAGTTTGGCATAAATGAAAAAAACCCAATATAATATATTGACGAAAGCATAAAAAATGTATATATGTCATATTGATACACACAAACGCACTAACGAGCTTCTGTCATGGGCTATAAGTAAGGCCCATTACAAGCAAAGAAAAAAGAAAGGTAGTTGAGATAAAAATGGATTGAACGTGAGACAGTAGGACCCAAGTGAGGCCCAATGGATATGTGATCGTCTTCTTCCTCAGTGAAATGTTGGAACGAACAAGTCAATAAATGAGTCTGAGAGTAGGTAGGTGTCGCCGTTGAAGGGGAGAGCAGCCCAACCGTACGGAATGATACATTTTTCCCTTGGCCTGTCTTCTTTTATGATCGATCCAATCTCTTTATTTCTCTCTCACCAATCTCGAGATCTGCTCGGAATGGAAAACAAGGAGAACAAGCAAGTGGTGGAGAGTGTAGCTGAAGCAGCAGCTGAGCACGAGAATGGACCTTTTGGTCGAAGATGAGATCGAGAGGAGCAAAATCGGGATCATGAGAGCTCTTTGCGACCGACAAGATCCCTCCACTAAGGTTCGATTCTTTGTTGAAAAAAGTCAATTTAGCTGACCAAAAGCACAAGACTTTCATATTCCTGAATCCAGCGATTGATAGACCTTAAACTTTGATAGAAAATACTACACTCCTAATTGAACCAGAACTGCAAGTACTAAGATCATGTTCGTCTATCAATCGTTGCGATTAAATCCAGTGACAAAAAAATGGTATAAATACAGTTGTTTAAAACCCAAGTATGTGGAGATGGCCCAACAAGAAGTTAAAAGCAGAGGTATAGAGAGAATGCAGTTGGCCCAACAAGAAGTTAGGCCCATTAAATATTTTCTCTTTCTCACACACGTGTGTGGACTCGATGTCTCATCCACCTCATCTCGGTAATATGGCGGTGATCTCATTGTTGTTATTCACTCCGGCGTTATCCCGACAATTGAGTCACACACGAACAATCACGATCTGCTCTAGAACATCAAAACCATTGGCGAAGAGCCTAATCTACGGAGAGACGTCGAAGCGGGTCGCTGTATGCGGCGGAGGCGTTATCGGCGTCTGCACGGCGTATTTCCTCGCTAAGAAAGGAATCGCCGTCACTCTCGTCGAAAAATCAGCCGTAGCGTGCGCCGCTTCCGGTAAAGCCGCAGGATTTCTCGCTTTCGATTGGTGCGATGGAAGTCCCGTTGCGTCCTTAGCACGCGCGAGCTTTAACCTCCATCGATCGCTCGCTGAGGAGCTAAACGGCGTCGAATCGTATGGATACAGACCCCTCACAACTCTTAGCCTCACGGTGACGGAATCGAAGCCTGTCTCCGGCGATTTGGGTTTACCGGCGTGGGTGGACGGGCCAGCTAAAAGCCCATCGACGATTGGCACGACTCAGACCACAGCACAAGTGCATCCTCAGCTTTTCACTCGCAAGGTGTTATCGACGGCGATGGAGAAGTACGGTGTCGAGGTTGTGATTGGGAAATTGGAAGAGGTGAGAGTGGAATCAGGGCGAGTTGACTCGGTGGTGCTTGAAGGTGGAAGAGTTATCGACGCTGACGCGGTGGTTCTGGCGATGGGCCCATGGTCTGGTAAATTCGAGATGTTGTCTTCGATTTTTAGGATTTATGGTACGAAGGCTCATAGCATCGTTCTGGAACCGAAAGAACCAAATGCGATAACACCTCATGCTCTTTTCTTAACTTATCATCCTTGTGACGCTGGTGAAGCTTTGGACCCAGAAGTATATCCTCGTCCCACTGGTAAATATCGCTTCTTTCTCTCCTGTGATTTGGTGGAGTTTGTTTTTGTAGTGGCTCTTCTCTACCTGTGGGGCTTTGCCTCTATAGAGAAGCATAGAGTGAGATGATTGTTGAATCTGTGAATTCCAAGTTGCTGGGTTTCATGATTTGACAGAGATATGAAACTGCTACAAGTGATGAAAGATGACAAGTGATTGGTCTTTTTTTTGGACAGGTGAAGTGTACTTATGTGGAATGCCATCACAAGAAGAAGTACCTGATGATCCAGATCTGGTAACAAGCAATCCTGAATCGATCCAGGCTCTCAAGAGAGTAGCTAAAACTGTTTCGAGCTATCTAGACGAAGAAAACGCTCGGGTGAAAGCAGAGCAAGCTTGTTTCTTGCCCAGCACGGAAGATGGAATCCCTGTAATCGGAGAGATTCCTGGAATCAAGGATTTTTATGTAGCCACGGGACATAGTTGCTGGGGGATCCTGAATGGTCCAGCCACTGGTGCTGCGTTGGCTGAGCTTATTGTAGACGGTGCAGCCACTAGTGTTGATCTTAGCCGGTTTAGTCCTTCCCGGTTTACCAAACGAAGATGAAGGGTTCAGTATTTACTATTTAGTGTGTTCATATATATATATATACTCCCACCATTTGAGACATCCATGTTGAGAGTGTCTCCAAGTGTCATCATATAATTTGTTCAATTGTATTTTAAAAATTAAATTAAATTTTATAATTAAACTATTAATATTTTTTGGGTGAGACATCCATATTAAGACACTCATGGATGCAAATGCTATTCTGTTTAGTATTTACGGTTGATCACACACTGTATTTGCATTATTAATCTTAGGAATAACTTTTTATCCCTAAAATTTCCTGTCAACGTTTATCCTTAATCCAAAAATGTTAAAAGAAAACTCAAAATGGTTAACTAGGACTTAATTCGCTGTTTGCTTGTCGTGAGATTACAGATGTATTCTCACCAATTATAAAAAAAAACAAAAAAAAACGAAGATCTATTTGTGTACTTCGTAGATAAGTGATTAGTATAAATATTTTAAAGCTAAAAGAAGAAGAACAAAGAATCTTGTGCCCAACCAATGGACTGACTGACTCTGACCATAATAAAGGCAAGCTTTAGATATTTAAATTCTGATGGGCTTCACTTCACTTTTCTTTTTGCTTACCCGTTAAGGGACGCACATAACCAATCCAATGCGAATAATAGTATCTCTTAAATAACGTATAAAGACTTTATCATAAAAGTATCCTTTTTTTTTCTTTTCTTTTTCTAGAGTTTATTAATGTAAGGATCTTACTAATCCATTACATAGTGTAGGATACAAAAGCCAGCAGAATATGTGAATTTCCCTAGAGATAAAACTCAAAAAAGAAAAGCATAAACCCAAACAAAGAAGATAGTTTATGAAACGCTACTAAATATCATTGAAACAAAGGTTAATGAATCATGAACACTAAAACTAAACTAAAACTTATCCATGATATTTTCTATAAAATTGATAGACGCTGAAAAGACCATTAACCATTAGAGTAAAAGCTAAAGACATTTATCTTCTTCTCTTTTTTAATAATTGGGAATTCCTCTTACACGTGGTTTTTCTTCAATTTTTATTCCATAGCTTTTCCCATATTTAAAGCTCTTTTCGAGCATTTAATTTTGTGCCCAAGTCCTTTACATCTTTCTAGAAAGGCTCCATACATAAATTACAAAGGAATTTCTCCAAAAAAAAGAAAAAAAAAAGGAAAATAGGAAACTATTAATTTTAAGAGATCCCTTAAATATATACATATATATCGCCAAGACACATTACACACCTCTTTGAAAAGATAAATAAGTAAATGTTTCAAAATTTATTACTAGCCAGAATGTAATGAATCATTTTATAGTTATTTTTATACTATAATTTTATGTTATAACATTTTCTATCCCTTTAAAATTGTTCGATTAGTTAATGATAAACTAATTAAAAAAGGCCATATTTATCTTTATTTCTGTCACATCATTAACAATGCAAGGGCGTTTTAACCTTTTGTCTTTTTAATCTCAGTATATAATTAAAGAATTACGACCTGTTTCACTTTAATCATTCTAATCATACGTCGTTGTTAAAAGCTACGAGTTATTAGCTTACTACCAAAATGGCTTCGATGTGGTGACTGCATCACTAGATAGACTTATCAAACAAATATATAAACTAAGACTTTGTCCGGAGTATTTTTGTTTTGAAATTTAAGAATATTTTATTTTATTTTATAATATGTTTAACTCATGATTATAGATAGATTTGTCAAACATAATAATTTGTCTATTTAATTCATTTTGCAGTATACTAAAATATTATTCGGACTAACCTGCAAAACCTATAATCTTAAAAACATAACTATAATATGCACCGTTTAATAACTCTAATATGTGGTTAGTTCACGAACTCTTAAAATATTTTATTTTACAAATTAGTAAAATATTTTACAATTTTTATTTTGATATATATTCAAATAAAATATAATAAATTATAGTGAAAAATATAGCAAGATTTGAATATATTTGTTTTTTTGAATATATATATAAATTTATTATAATTTAAAAATATATAATATTAAAAATAATTAAGAAATTAAATAGTAAATAACCTATTTAATGATAAATAAATATTTTTATATTTTCATCAATAATTTAAAAAAACAATTATATCATTTTCTATTTCAATTATTATTTTTATATGTAATGTCATAATATGTAATAACTTACAAAACAAAATTCATTTTCAAAAATATATTTTTAAATAATATTATAGAGATATTATTGGTATAATTATTTCTTGACCTTTAAAATCTTATTTTTATTATTATTAAATCGTTTTGTTGAGAGCAAAAAAACAAAAAACAAAAACTCAAAGTCGTAACAGATATCATAATGTATCCTAAAACACCCGACCGATCAAGTGACATTGCTCAGTATTCTATTATTATATGTTCACTATTTGAAAAATGGTCGAATCGGGATCAAATTGTAATTTTGCAAGACAAATAATAAATTTGGAGTTTTGCAATATGGCAAGTAGAAAACGCCATTTATACGCATCTCCCGTCTTTGTCCACCGCCAAACTAGTAGCCATTCTCTAATTAATTATGTACTAGGACTTAATCATTATAATAAGTGTGGAGTAATTTTTTTAACAAATTATTTTGAAATTTTTTAAAAATGGCTTTATTTAAATTTTATAACATATCTAACTAATGATTATAAATAAAATTGTAAAACCGGAATAATTTGTTTATCTAACCCATTTTTTGCAATGGACTAAAATATTATTTGGGCTAACCCGCAAAAACCTATAATATTGAAAACATAACTCTAATATACATCGTTTAATGACTCTGATTTTGTGGTTAGTAAAAAAAAATCAATTTTCATGTTTCTAACTTTTTATAAAATTATTTTTCAACCTTTTTGATATATATTCAAATAAAATATAAAAAATTATAGTAAAAATATAGCAAAATTTCAAATGGATTTTTTTCTTTGAATATATATATTGATTGATTATTATTATTTAAAAATATATATTATTAAAAATGATTAAGAAACTAAATAATTAATAAACTCTTTAATGGCAACAATTATTTTACATATTCTTTTCAATAATTTTTTTAAATAATTATATAAATTCCTATTTCAATTATCTTGTGTTATTTGTAATGACATAATATGTAATACAAAATAAAGTTCATTTTTCTAAATGACTTCTTAAATAATAATATAGACATTGGTATCAATTTTATATATTCACATCAAAAAATTCAGGTTACTTACGTATACGACCCATATTGTTACGAATCCCCTAGAACGCACACTCTACGGTTTGGATAAGAACAGGATAAGCCTTGCAAGCAACGAATCACTTCAAAGGATGTGGATCGAATGGTTTCACAAGGGTTGCTCAAGGCCCTTGATATTCCGTTTTGATTCTTTTGGATATGACTCACCAAAAGCATCAAAGGATTTCGATGGATATTACTCACCAACGAGATTGATCTAGAAGTGAAAGAGATTTTTATTCAAAAGACTAGATGATTTGATAATGAGGAATACAAGAGTTTAAATAGAAAACTACAAGGCTTGCATGCACAATAATTAAACAAGCCTCAAAAATGACAAATAAAAATAAACACAAGTTTGAATGAAAATGAAGACTCAAGTTTGAATAACCATTCCCCTTCTTGGCTCCATAATGACTCTTGCACTCTTATTTTCGTCATCTCTTTTGACCAACAAATAAACCACTTGGTTTGGGCTCTTCTTGGGCTTGTAATGGGTAGAAAATAGGTTGGACTTGATGTATAATCAATTGAACCAATTTCTAAAGGTGACGCCATGGGCTGGATCAACAAATGGTGATTTGAATGTGAATCATTTGCCTCGTTAAAAACCTTGTCAAGAAAACCCAATGGGACAAAACTTGACAAAGGAAAAAGAGTACAAATGAGACGCATGCCCATTTGATGATCATGTATCAAAACCAGTGAGGTTAAGATAACATTTTTCCATACTCTTTCTCCTCTCTAAGCTCATCCTTCGGTTCAAGCTGTTTCTTTGCTTCAAGCTCCTCCTCGGCTACAAATTCTCTAACAGATTCATACTTAGTTTCATGCTTGGGTTCAAGCTGCTCATCCAGGATCATATCACATATGTTACATGTTTATAATGAAAAGAAGTATAGTAAATAATTGAATAACTAGTGTCAATCTTAAATCGCTGTTATATGGTAATTAGTGAGCTCAATGTGTGAAACTTTGTATTAAGAGATATAGGGTTATTGGGTATATATGTATTGGGCCTTATATAGTTAGGATTATTTTACCTCTGTATATATAGAGAATTGTCTCCTTTGTAAAACCCTAATCAGAAAATATACAGAATTTCAGAGAGTTCTTCTGATTCTTACATGGTATCAGAGCCAAGTTATTCTGCACGGATTTTGCACGGGATCGATTTTTGTACGGGATCGATTTCTGCACAGTTTTTGCACAAGATTGATTTTTGAACGGTTTTTGCACGGGATCGATTTCTGCACAGTTTTTGCACGGGATCGATTTCTTCACAGTTTTTGCACGAGATCAATTTTCTGCACAGTTTTTGCACGAAAATCAGACACGCGATTTTGCACGAATTTTGCACGGTCGTCGTCGAGGTTAGGGTTTGGTGACAAATTAATATTCAATTGAGTTGTTTATTTGTGATAATGGAGAAGATGGGAGTTGAGAAAACAGGATCTGCGGAATGCGTTTCTTTGAAAAAGTTTGGTTTTGAGCAGAATGTAGGTGCGGAAGGCCCTTTGGATATGATGAAAGACGAGGCTGCGGAAGGCGCTTCATGTAGACACAATACTAGGGTTGCACACACACATGTTGTGTCGACTCATGCTATGACAGGACTGAAGAAAGAACAGTGGGATCGGCTATTGAGTATGATAGAGCCAAATACAGAATCTTCAAACAGTGTTATTGGTACGAGATATATAGATGAGTGGATTATTGATAGTGGTGCATTGCACCATATGACAGGTACATTGAGGGACATGTTCGATGTGCATCCGATCTCACCATGTTGGGTGGGTCTGCCTAATGGAAATGTGGTTGCTGCTGATAGAGTAGGAAGTGTGGTATTGACAGAGAAGTGTACTTTGACACATGTGCTCTTCGTCAAGGAACTTAAGTGCAATCTCATCTATGTGTCACAAGTTATTGATGAGATGAATTGCATTGTGTGGTTCTCGAAGCAGTTGTGTGTGTTGAAAGATATTGCTTTGCAGATTCCGATCGCAATGGGTGAAAGGAAAGATGGGTTGTATTTTCTTCAAGGTACTCATAAAAGTGTGAATGTGGTGAAGGTTAGTAAGGTGGGGTCTCTGGAACTTTGGCATCGAAGAATGGGACATGCTTCTGAAAAGGTGATTAAGAAATTGCCAGAAGTGGATCAAAAGAGTGGTGGTGTCTCTGATTGCGATGTTTGCTTCCGAGCAAAGCAATGTCGTAATGTCTTTCCTGAGAGTACGGAGAAGAGTAAGGAGTGTTTCGAGATGGTTCATTGCGATCTCTGGGGGCCATATCGAACACATAGTTTGTGTGGATCTTCGTATTTCTTAACTATTGTGGATGATTATTCCAGAGCTGTGTGGGTCTTTCTTCTTCGTGATAAAACACAAGTTCAGAAAACAATGATCGATTTCTTTGCTCTTATCCAGCGACAGTTTGAGAAGAAGGTGAAAATCGTGCGAAGCGATAATGGGAGTGAATTCATAGTGATGAAGGAGTATTTTCGCGCATCTGGGATAATTCATCAAACTTCATGTGTAGGAACTTCTCAACAAAATGGGCGAGTGGAGCGAAAACACCGTCATATATTGAATGTGGCAAGAGCGTTTAGATTTCAGGCAAATCTACCAATAGAACTTTGGGGTTATTATGCTTCGAGTGCTGCATATCTAATCAATCGTACGCCGTCTATGTTACACAATGGTAAGAGCCCGTACGAGATTATATTTGGAAAAGTCCCTGCTTATAGTGAGATACGAGTGTTTGGATGTTTAGCATATGCTCATAATCAGAAACGGCATGGAGATAAGTTTGCGAGTAGAAGCAGGAAATGTGTATTCCTGGGGTACCCTTATGCGAAGAAGGGGTGGAATCTTTTTGATTTGGAGACACGTGAAGTCTTTGTCTCACGGGATGTCACCTTCATTGAGGAACGATTCCCATATTTGGAGCAAAAATATCAGGTGGATGAGCCACCTAATTCTGATCTAAGGACGTTATTTGTGGATGATAGTGTTGGATTTGATGATATAAGTCATGTTTTGACAAGAGATACAGTGACACAGACTCCAGTTGTGTCAGACAAGGTTGGAGAAGAAGATATGCAAGCTATATCAGCAGGAATACGTGATATGTTGGGAATTACAGGGCCACAGACTGACCCTGAATCAGTTACACAGTCTGAGAATGTCGATGAGTGTCGACCGATACCAGCCAGTATCGATCGACACCTGGTGGATCAACCTGCAGCAACAGAAATTTTGGGACGCGGAATGCGACAGAAACAAGCTCCAGCCAAGTTACAAGATTTTGTGTGCAATACGACATTTGCAATGAATGCGTCTGCTGTGAGTCAGGAATTGATTAATGATTATGGGATTGAGAATTTTGTGAGCTGTGAGAGGTTCTCTATGTCACACAGAGCGTTCATGTGTAGTATAACAGAAGGAGTTGTGCCGAAAACATTTGCTGAGGCTATGGGAGATCCGCGATGGAGAAAAGCTATGAGACTGGAGATTGAGGCTCAGGAACGAAATCAAACCTGGTTGATTGAACAATTACCACCAGGTAAGCATGTCATTGAGTGTAAATGGGTTTACACGATCAAGTATAATGCTGATGGCTCGATTGAAAGGTATAAAGCGAGGCTTGTAGCTTGTGGAAATCGTCAGAAAGAAGGGATTGATTATTCTGATACATTTGCTCCTGTGGCAAAGATGAGCACAGTTCGATTGGTTCTGCAAGTTGCAGCTGGGAAAAATTGGGAGTTGCATCAGATGGATGTGCACAATGCGTTTCTTCATGGAGATTTGGAAGAAGAGGTGTTTATGAGAGTACCTCAGGGTTTTGGTAGCTCGAATAAGGGAATGGTATGTCGATTGCGCAAGTCATTGTATGGTTTGAAACAAGCTCCGAGATGCTGGTTCGCGAAACTTTCGACGGCACTGTTGAGCTATGGTTTTACACAGAGTATGGCAGATTACTCTCTTTTCTCGTTAGTTCGTGGTAAAGTTCACTTGCATGTTCTCGTATATGTGGATGATCTTGTGATAACAGGGAGCTCTCCAGGGGTGATACAGAAGTTCAAAACATATCTGAGTAATTGCTTTCATATGAAGGATTTGGGAAAATTGAAGTATTTTCTTGGATTGGAAGTTGCGCGAAACGCAGAGGGGATATATTTATCACAGAGGAAGTACGCTCTGGATATTATTGCTGATGTTGGTTTGCTTGGTGGTAGGCCGGTAGAGTTTCCGATGGAGCAGAATCATCAGTTGGGAAGGTCGACGTCAGAGATACTCACTGACCCGGAGAAGTATCGCAAAATCGTTGGAAGGTTGATTTATTTGGCTGCGACAAGACCAGATCTTGCGTATTCTGTTCACATCTTGTCTCAGTTTATGCGTGAGCCAAGAGAGGATCATTGGCGGGCTGCTTTACGAGTAGTTCGTTACTTGAAGGGGTGTCCTGGAATGGGAATTTTGTTGAAAGCGGACTGTAATTTTCATCTTACAGCTTGGTGTGATTCGGATTGGGCGGGATGTCCAATCACGAGGAGATCTTTAAGTGGATGGTTGATACAGTTGGGGAATTCACCTGTATCGTGGAAGTCAAAGAAGCAGGATGTAGTATCTCTCTCTTCGGCAGAAGCAGAGTACCGAGCTATGGTTGTGGAGGTGAAAGAATTGAAGTGGATCAAGAGTGTATTGACCACGATGGGTATTGCACATTCTGGTCCAATGGATTTGTATTGTGATAGTCAGTATGCGCTTCATATTGCAGCGAATCCTGTGTTTCATGAGAGGACGAAACATGTGGAGCTTGATTGCCACTTCATTAGAGATGATATCGTAGCTGGAATCATTTAGACACAGCAGGTTTCTACTACTCAACAATTGGCGGATGTCTTCACTAAAGCACTTGGAGGTCGTCATTTTCAAGATATTTTGTGCAAGTTGGGCATTCGAGATCTCCATGCTCCAACTTGAGGAGGGGTATTAAGAGATATAGGCTTATTGGGTATATATGTATTGGGCCTTATATAGTTATGATTATTTTACCTCTGTATATATAGAGAATTGTCTCCTTTGTAAAACCCTAATCAAAAAATATACAGAATTTCAGAGAGTTCTTCTGATTCTTACACTTTGGACTACACTAAACTCATAAGTTTTGTTTCACACCCCTATACACTACACTTTTAAATAATAATCGTTGTAAATGGTTTTATTGATTACACATTAACCATTATTTTTTAACGTACACATACACCATCCTGCATGTAAAGAATACATTAATAGAACTAGGAGAGGATCCAAAAATGATTTCTATACGGGGCACACAATAATAAAAAAAAGTTTATTTTATCAAAACATTTTTATTCGAAACATTGTTAACAGAGTTACATTACTAAATTCAGATGAATTACCGCAGTTGGCAAATAGAGTTTAGACGTAATTTTGACAATTCCAATATTAATTTTAGCAATTAGTACTACTCGATCCATTGTTTCGGTCCAGTGATTTCATTGGTTTACAGGAATTTTTGTTTCTAATAAAAAAAATCTGCAGACAGTTCTCGAACGAAAGGAAAAAAACAAAAGCCAGCATAAAATAAATCTCTCTTATGTATAATTTGTGATTGGCAATCAAATAATATTAATATGTAACAAAGGACCACGATGACGCTCGCGAAATTTAATTAAAACGGGGACCGGTTGTACATTAATTTGACCGGTTGTATATTAATCTTGACATGCATTTAATTTACTTGTGATGTTGACCTCTGCTCGACACAGTACTACATTTATATCTTTTTGATGGAACACATAACCGTATAGTTTTTTGATATTTCCTCTTTAAAATCAGTTTCAATTAGTATCGGATCCGGATTATTGCCAATCATAGGGGTGTTTAATTTGGCAAAAACTGAACCGAATCTAACCTAACCAATTATAAATTAATTAAAAGTTCAAACAAAGATTAAATGAAACTAAATGAAACTAAAGTATACAACACTTTTTGTTAAAAAGGTATAAAACACTTAGTAATTAATTTAATATATCTGTAGACAAAAAGGATATCTAGTAACGTTACACTTGTTTTTATTTATGTGTTTTCTGCATAGATTCCATATTATAACAAAATCACTATAATAATATTTTAATTAGCCTATATCTATATGATGTACGATGATTAGAGAAAGATTGAGCCTAATGAAAAAATAAAATAACAAACGGTCATATGGAAGTAATTCCAAGTCAGTGAGAGACCTGCAAAATTTCGAACTTTATCTGAATGTCTTATAGCAAAGATACTATTCTACCATCTGATCATATGTTTATTCAGTATTAATTAATTAATAATACAATCACACATCACATGAGATGTATCATGTCGCGTCACATTTTCTTATAACATCGCAAAATCAAAAGGAATAAACAATTAAATATATTATATAGTTTTTTGTGATCTAGCAAAGATTTGTATAAAAAAATAATATACAAATTCATATGCTATGTTTTGTTACGTTCTTTGAAAAATCAATTTTAAATAATGATGAACCGTCTAGGGTCCACGTTGATTATAAACGTAAAAACGACAGAACTGACGTCAGCGTAAATAGAAAAATAGTTACTATAATTTTTGCTATCACATTCCGTGCAATTTACATAGGATACAGTTTTTAACTCTTTTTTTTTTGCAAAACCATGAATTCCATAAAAAGATAAACACTTTCATATCGCTCACAATCACATGGCCTTTTCAAAAAAATATCTCTTTTAGTGACGATGCATAAGCTTGAAGAGCAATCATGACGACAGTCGCCGCCGATATCCGCCGTTATTTCTCCGTGTTTACCGTTTTGGCCTTCCTTCTGATCTGTGATCAATCTCTTGCCCTGAACACTGACGGTGTTCTTCTCCTCTCTTTCCGTTACTCAATCGTCGACGATCCTCTTTCCGTTTTACGAAGCTGGAGATTCGAAGACGAGACTCCATGTTCTTGGCGTGGCGTCACATGCGACGAGTCTTCCCGGCACGTGACTGTTCTGTCACTTCCGAGCTCGAAGCTTTCCGGTACTCTTCCTTCCAATTTGGGTTCTCTCCTTTCGCTCCAAAGACTCGATCTTTCCAACAATTCGATCAATGGCTCTTTCCCGGTTTCCTTATTCCACGCCACCGAGCTTCGATTTCTTGATCTGTCGAGTAATCACATCTCCGGCGAATTACCGGCGAGTTTTGGCGCGTTTTCTAAACTCAGAGTGTTGAACCTCTCCGACAACGTTTTCGTCGGCGAGTTACCGAAGACTTTGGGCTGGTATCGGAGCTTAACGGAGATTTCACTCAAGAAGAACTATTTCTCCGGCAAGATTCCGGGGGGTTTTAAGTCGACGGAGTATCTTGATCTGTCGTCGAATCTAATCAAAGGTTCGTTGCCGTTACATTTCGGAGGGGGTCGTTTAAGATATTTCAACGCCTCTTACAACAGAATCTTCGGCGAGATTCCGTCTGGTTTCGCTGACGAACTCCCGGAAAACGCCACCGTCGATCTCTCCTTCAACCAGCTCACGGGTCAAATCCCGGGTTACCGGGTTCTCGATAACCAAGAATCCAACTCTTTCTCGGGTAACCCGGGTCTATGCGGATCCGACCCGGCAAAACACCCTTGCCGTGACCGGGAAGTAACCTCTCCGCCTCCATCATCAACACCAAATTCTCCTCCTGCTTTAGCCGCTATACCAAATACCATCGGCTTATCCAATCATCCAATTGGCTCCAAATCCGGTTCGAAATCCAAATCGGCTCTTAAACCGGTGATTATCGTAGGCATCGTTGTCGGTGACATCGCCGGTTTAGCAATCCTCGGGATTGTGGTTTTCTACATTTACCAGTCGAGGAAACGGAAGACCGTAACGGCTACGTCAAAATGGTCCACGTCATCAACAGATTCCAAGGCCTTATCAAAATGGTACTGTCTACGCAAAACCGTTAACGTTGACGGTGACTGTGAAGAAGACGAGGAGGGATCCGAGATATCGGGATCCGAATCTGCTGAAGAGAATCGGATCGCACAAAATAGACGGTCCGGTTTAGATGATCAAGACAAGAAAGGGACGTTAGTGAATCTCGATTCAGAGAAAGAGCTTGAGATCGAGACGCTACTCAAAGCTTCAGCTTACATTTTGGGAGCCACCGGTTCGAGCATAATGTACAAAGCGGTTCTTCAAGATGGTACGGCTGTGGCGGTTCGACGTATCGCTGAGTGTGGTTTAGACCGGTTTAGGGATTTCGAGACTCAGGTTCGAGCCGTGGCCAAGCTGGTTCATCCGAACCTGGTTCGAATTCGAGGTTTGTATTGGGGATCCGACGAGAAGCTTGTTATTTACGATTTTGTCCCTAACGGCAGCCTCGCTAACGCCCGTTACAGTAAGTCCTTTTTTCCGTTCTCTCTGATTAACACGCTTATGTTAGTAGGGTTATTTATTAGTTGGCTAACATGAGCTGGGGAGTGAAAAGTGTCGGTCTCGGAGTCAGAGTTAGTTCCAACTAAAAAAGTATGTCAGTTAATGATCGGACGAGAGTCAACGGCAATTCTCAAAAAACAAAAAAACAAAATTAATTTTTTACTTATCGTAAACTATCTCAAGTGCAAGATAGCGACAGTTCTGTTTCTGTGAAATCTTACTGTTGAGTCCATAGATAGAGATTTTGTATTTGATAGATGCAACTTCTTTTGCTTTACTTTTGTCTTTTTGTATTGGTAAGAAGCAGTAGGGGATTTGCTAATTTGCGCATGTACGTCTTCGTCTAATTTTCGGGACTGTGTGTGTGTGTGTTCTTTATTTTTAATTGCAGGGAAAGTGGGCTCCTCTCCTTGTCATTTACCTTGGGAAGCTCGGCTCAAGATAGCAAAAGGTATATCTCGTGGGCTAACATACATACACGACAAGAAGCACGTGCACGGTAACCTCAAGCCTAGTAATATCCTTTTGGGCTTAGATATGGAGCCCAAAGTTGCGGATTTCGGGCTTGAAAAGCTTTTGATTGGCGACATGAGTTACCGAACCGGTGGATCGGCTCCAATATTCGGAAGCAAGAGATCTACGTCGTCTCATGATTTTGGGCCGAGCCCGAGCCCAAGCCCAAGCTCAGTCGGGTTACCTTACAATGCTCTAGAATCTCTCCGCAGCATAAAACCAAATCCAAAGTGGGACGTGTACTCATTCGGAGTTATTCTCCTTGAGTTACTAACGGGAAAGATCGTGGTGGTTGATGAGCTTGGACAGGTAAATGGGCTTGTGATCGATGATGGTGACCGGGCGATGAGGATGGCGGACGCGGCTATACGGGCTGAGTTAGAGGGCAAAGAAGAAGATGTGTTGGCCTGTTTGAAAATGGGCCTAGCTTGTGCTTCTCCAATACCACAGAGAAGGCCCAGTATCAAAGAGGCTTTACAAGTTCTCGAGAGATTTCCTAGCAGACAGTAATGATAATAATTAAGACCAAGAAAAAGTTAATAGCTTGACTGTGTGTTGTCCTTAGAGTTAGATTGATAGGCGAATTTTATTATGTTCTTTAAAATTATCGTGTGGCCATCTGATTTTTTGAGTTTGTGTTTGGTTTTATGATTTAGTGACAACAATATCCCTGGGCTAGTTACTCTCCCAAATTTCTTTCCTGTTGTGCGACAACAAAAAAAGCCTAGGTTTTGTCGGGGGTAGGGAGAGCCGTGCTTACCATTATAAAAAAAAACATTTGTTTTAGGGCCCAAATATATATAAATTTTAGGAGTTTAATTTTTGCTTAAAAATGTATAATGGTTAAATATAAACCAATTATGTTTGGGTTCGAACGCCAACTTGACAATCATATCAGAAAATTATGGTTTAAGAATTTTTTGTTGGAATTAATTTTGAATTTTGAATTTTTAGGTTATTGATATTTTTTCTTTTTTTATATTGTCAAACAAAATTTTTGCTCAAATATCATGGGTCCTAATTTTTAAACTCGTTTTAGGTCCATGTGACGATAAGCACGGCTCTAGAGGTAGGTATGGATTATTTTATAGGATTAAAGGAAATAAAAATTTAACAACATTTTTTTCCTTGTTATGAATAATTTGGGCCAAATCCAGTTTTCAAAGAAGAGAACACAGAGTTCAAAACCATCGAAACACACATAGCACAGTAGCCAGAACTAATAAGGGAGGACTTTTCTTAACTAATGTATATAACATTTTGTTTATAGTAGCAGCTTTTTATCATAAAAGAAATGAAAGAAGATAAGAGAATCACATCTTGGGCTTTCGTAAGTAAGCCAGGCCCATTAAAAGTAGCCGGAACCGAAATATTCAGAGCTCCGCTCTAGTCAAACCTTCCTTTTTGTATCTTTGTTCTCTTCTCTAATTTCAAAAGAGCCGTTAGAGAGAGAGAGAGAGAGAGAGAAACCAGTTGGATCTGAGTAAATCGAAGATGGCTACGAACATTGGGATGATGGATTCAGCATATTTCGTAGGGAGATCGGAGATTCTCGCGTGGATTAACTCCACTCTGCAACTAAATCTCTCCAAAGTCGAAGAGGTAATAATCTATTGAGTAATTTCTCTTCTCTTTACAAACCTAGCTTTGGATTCGGATCTTACGATACCATCTTTTACTAGTAAGCACCGTGGATTTGGATGGATTTCTTTTTGTTCGGTCAGGAATTTGAATACGGATTCGATGAATTCTTCTCTGTTTTGTTTTGTTGATCTGGAATTGTATACGGATTCGACGAATTCTTATCGGATCTGAATACGGATCTGTGGATTATAGGCTTGCTCAGGCGCTGTTCATTGTCAGCTCATGGATTCGGTTCACCCTGGAACTGTTCCGATGCACAAGGTTAATTTTGATGCCAAGAGTGAGTACGAGATGATTCAGAACTACAAGGTGCTTCAGGATGTGTTTAACAAACTCAAGATCACTAAGGTCCTTTTTCATCTTACTCTTTTTTCTCCTCGATTTTTGCAATCGCACTGACTTGTCTGGTTAATTTGGCTGTGTAGCACATCGAAGTGAGCAAACTCGTTAAGGGTAGACCACTGGATAACTTGGAGTTCATGCAGTGGATGAAGAAGCACTGCGATTCTGTTAACGGAGGGCAGCTTCAGAAGTAAGTTTCACAGCTATCCATAGCCTTAAACTTTGGTTATTTTTTAACTAGTAAGGAAATTTCCAGAAATCTGCTATAACTTTGGCTTCTTGATTCTGATTGTTGTTGGACACTGAATCCAATTCATTGAGATAAACCAAAGTTGACATTGGTTCCTTTTGTGCTGCCTCTGCTGAATAGATAAAAAGAAAATCCACCAGTCTAGTGCATTATATTTGAACCCAAAATTTCTGATATCTGGTTTTGATCGCTAGTTACCATGCACTGGAGAGAAGAGAAGGCAGCAGAGGAGGGAAAGAGGCAAGCAAGAGAGCTGCAGCTACACAACAATCAGGCAAGGGTTCTTCTTCGTCCGCTGCACCTAGGCCTTCATCTTCAAATGGAACCCGTAAACACGAACCACAATCCCTCAATACTGGGAATCACCACTCTTCAAAAGCCCCATCTAAACAACCTAAACCCGTGCCTGCTTATGATGAAAAAGTAGGTGTTTCTCTCAACACGCTAATTTCTGAAATTAAACCAAAGTCAAGCTCACTTCCTTTATTACAGATCACAGAACTGAAACTCTACATAGACAGCTTGGAGAAAGAGAGAGACTTCTATTTCTCTAAACTAAGAGATGTAGAGATTCTGTGTCAGAATCCAGACGCAGAACACTTACCTGTATGCAACATCTTCTCAATCCCTCGTTCCACTAAAATGTCTCAGAATGTTTATAATTTTTAGTTTTTTTTTGGTCTGCAGCTTGTTGGTTCCATAAAAAGAATCCTATACGCAGCAGATGGAGAAGACGTTGGAGCAGCAGCAGAGACACAGACCTTAAGCCCCATCGCTGAAGGATCGGAAGAGAGAAGGAACAGTGTAATAGAGTCACAGAAGAGGAAACTCATAGTGAATCTCGACGTTGAAGCTGCAGCGATTACAACACTCTCTCCAAGACAACGCCTTTCTGATTCTTCTGATGTCAAATATAGTGGATCATCTCCTCTTTTGACCTGCTGAATAAACCATGTGCTATGCTAGTACTCTCTTATGAAACATTCTCTCTTTGAGAATTTGCTCCATTCCTCTTATAAACCTCTTTTTACTCTCTGTTAAAAATATCATCATTCATGTGATGTTTTGTGATCCTTATGGTATAATATAATATGTTCTGGCTCCTACAGTTTGACATCTTATTGATTGGTATCTGTGCACAAATATAAAAACATAAATAAGTGTTTTTGCATAATTGTGTGATTAGAGCCATAATCTTACCTGATAATTGTAAACTTCAAAGTATTAGTAGAAGCTAAAAGGTTTCCTAATACTCAGGCCGGCCAATCAACACATTGGAATAATTAGAAAGCACAAGCGTAAGAGCCGGACGTTTCCTTTACCCAAACTTAACGATTGATCTATCCTTTTGAAAACTTTTTTTTTAATATAAATTTATTTTCCGTTTATACAAGTTGTTTTTTTCCTAAACTCCAATTACTAAAATAAACAGTCTTAACGATTAAATTTTATCATCAGATATGAACCTAAAAGCCATGCAGGTATGTTCTTTGCATCTTTTCTTGGGGTGTGTATACAAATTGTAATTTGATTTCTCTATTTTGAAATTTTAAAGGAAATGGACACTAAAAAAAGACAAGAAGATGGATCAAAAGTGGTGGTGGAAACGACGGAGCATCGTTCGTCGGCAGGGAAAGGCACAGAGCAAAGAAATGTAGAGGTGGTTCATCAATCTCATCCCAAAACTAGTGGCGGCGTTCTCGTCGGAGCCGCCGCCGCGGTCGAATCCACCCTTGAATCTGCCAAAGAAGTCATCTCTAAAACCTAAAAATTGAAATAGGCTTCAATTTGTAATCCCATAATAATCAGACCCCTAATATTCGATCGTCTTCACCGATTTATTTTGTCCCTTTTTATCTATAAATAATTTCTTACCTTCTCATTTTTAATCCAACACAGACAGGGCCGGTCCTGCGTCATGAAATATTGGTCACTCGCCCCCATTTTTTGTTTTTTTCATTTTTTTTGGCCCCAATTTTTTTTTTTTTTTTGCCTCTAAATATTTTTAAAAAAAATGTTTTGACCCCCAAAAAACAAAAAAAAACTTTAAAATTAATCTTGAATCTCTAAAATTTCAGGATCGGCCCTGAATACAGAGAATACGAACTATAACATACGATTCACATATCTTTCTTGCCTTCAAATATCATGACATAAAAAACAAATTTACAGATAAAAATAAAAAATTGTGAGCTTATAATAAAGTTAGCTAAACTAGTTCCAAATTCTCTCTTTTTCTAATTTTTTTCTACTTCGCCTTGTTATTTACCTTTTTCTTTTAGGTTTCTCCAATTAAATCTCAAAATGTGAGTTGCTTTTCACTAAAAAAAAAAATCTCAGATTCTATCTATCGAGTTTTTGTTTTTTTTTTAAATAGTAGTAGTATATATATATTTTTTTTGGTGCAACTTTGTTTTGTGTGCAACATAGTAGTAGTATATAAAAAGAGATAATAATGGTAAATTGGTAACGGTGGGTCTTGATGCTGCTGGCAAGACCACCATTCTTTACGAAGACCCGAAAATACATATACTGTGATTAATAAATATCCAATGGGCTATTCGCAGATGGTGGTGCTTTAAACATATTTATTGTCTTGTCAAATGACATGACATGAGAGAGTCATTTAAGTCATAGGAGTGGAACATACTATACTATGTATTTCCACCAGATTTCTTTTCATCTTCAAGAATACAAACAAGACAAGTACTTGAACCACCCTTTGTCTGGTCTCTAAATCCTTTCGTTTCAAAATCTCAATTAATTTTACGGAATCAATTATGGAAAAAACCAACCACTCTTCTCCTTTCTGCTTGGGTCTCTCAAAAGGTACAACTGAGGTTTTCTTTCACATGTTTTACTAACCCAACAGAAAGTCATCACATGTTTCAGGTTTATTTATTTTATATTCTTATCTCCCAAAATTTGAAGAGTTTTCAAAATCAAACATTTGACATATCAAGACAGAGAGAGAGAGACTTGTTACTTACTACTATTACTGATGGTTGTTTATCAGTCAATTCTGAGTCTAAAGCCCTATATCTAGTGTTTGTGGAGATTGCTCCATCCATAGTAGTAGTACTCTTACTTTTTGACTTTTGAATTCTCTCTTTAAAACTTTACTTGCACATATAATCATCAGCTAGCAAAATTACAGAAAAGAGCAATGATTATATGAAGATGATCGTTTATGTTTATCTTCTGTGCAGATGCAAGGGCATGATGATGTATGAATATTAGAATTTAAGAGACAGGGGTTTAAGCTTGGAACTAGCTTTAAAGTCAACACAGAATGTTCTGCCTTCAAATTGTAGCCATAGCCGACGATGATAATACGCAAAAGAGAGACTGGATTTTATGTTCTTCTAATTTGACATATTCGATCAATGACAGGTACTAGCGAGGACTACTAAGCACATCGAGAAACATACGGTTTATTGGAGGCAACCTCATTTGCTGCTCCTGCACTCTTCTCCTCTTGAGAAGGGGCTCTGGAGATGATGATGATGATGAAGCAGCAGAGACATTCCAGGAGCCATTTGAGCTGTCGTCGAAGCTGAATACACCGCTTGGACTGTCCTGATCAAGCCAATTCATCATCTTCCCCTTGCTCGGATTGTGCTCCAACATAAGTTCATAGCATTCATTAACTTTCTCCTGTGAAGTCAATGCCTAATCAGGTTTTGATTTTAACAGTAAAACATTTAGCATTTTGGACATTGATAACAAAGTCAGACCTGATTAACTTTGAGTAGAGTCATGAGCTGAGATTGGTATTCAACTTCTTCACATGGTTTCAAATCCTTGATTACATAAATCATTATTGCAGTAGCCAACACAGAAGGGATGTAACTCATAAACCTCGTATCTGTATACGAATATTCCAGAATTTAGCACCAAGGATTCAACTAAAACATCTGAAAAAGATTTAGAATGGAAACCTCACCAGCAATGACGGAGATCAAAAGACGCTCACACTTGCTAAAGAAGTCCAATTGCTGGTGACATTTAGAGCCGAATCGCCGTATAATGTGATCAAAGAAGGAGATTGGAGTCACAGGGTGCATCCTCCATTGGAGAGTAGTAAGAATCAAAAGCTCCATTCTTTGTATAGTTTTAGCTTCAAAGACATATCTTGCTTCTTCCACCTAAACCACAACAAGGGGATTTCGTTAGAAATTGACATGTCAACAAACACTTTAAAACGACATTATAAGAGCGAAGAAACTAACTTGGAGGTCTATGAGCAATGGGACATGAATCTCCTCAACTTTAGCAGCTAAAGACAAACAAGCCACGGCTACAAGCTGAGACATCCATGGCTTATCCGTCTGAAACTTAATACTTGTGATAAACCTATCGAAGTAGTTCACAGCGAGAAGAGCCGTCAATGAAGTTAACCCGTAATGAGATTTAACCCTAAAAACCCAATCAATTGCCTCTTTCCTACAAGAAACAAGAAACCCATCTAAGATTTCGTCACGAAGACAAGGACTCGTTTCATTTTCCTTTGAAAGTAGACTCAGCAACTCATCGTCGTCCCATAAAAACATATCCATAAGAGGTAAAAACTGAAACTTTCTGACATTTTCATCTGATTTATCGAGAAAATCTAAACCCTCAGTAGCAATCCCCACCACCAGATCCTCCTCCACAAACCCACTTTCTTCCTCACAATAGAGCCCATCAAGCACACAAAACGGTACGTTTTGCGACTCCTCGTCTTCTTTCTCCAAAGCCATCTTCTCCTTCCGAGAAGAAGAGATTGTAAATGTATCTGCTCATTCTGCCATTGAAGCTAGTTTCATCGACGGATTCTAGAGTGAGAAAGACGAAGAGACCGGACAAAACAAATTGCCAAGAAAGCGAAGGGTTTATATTTTATCTCACGCTTTGTCTTTCTTTGTTTTGTTTTTTTGTTTGCCTTTTCGGTGGGGTCAAATATTGTTTTTATTTTTCGTAATTCCTCTTTTTTAGTATTCGGATATAAAATATAAAAGTAGATGAATTTTATTTAGAGAGATGTTCTGTATTTTTCTTAATTGTCCCTTTATTTAGTTTGTCTGTATTTATTTGATTTATTATTACTCTTATATAAAGTTTGTCTGTATTTATTTGATTTATTACTCTTATATAAAGTTTGTCTGAATTTAGTTAGCGTAATTTCCCTTTCATTAAACAAGATGACAAGCTACGTATTTGATGCCCGCGGACTGTATCTCTTAAATCCACGCGACTTATCGCGCGTGGCATACACGCTTCTATTCCCTGTCCGTACGATTGGTTCTAGATTTCATTATTTTAAATACTTTTACTACTGTTAATTACAAACAAACATATATGATATATCTAACCATTAACTTTTTTTCTTTTATTGAACTAAGTAAATAACATGTATGATGTATCCATAAACATTTACCCCAACAAAAAAAATATGTATGTAATTTTATTTTTTGTAGCTGTTTTAAGTATGTAAATTATGAACATGTCAGGAAAGTAGGAAGTGCATAAGAGCATCATTATTTGGGAGTTTCTTAATCCAAAAAGTGGGTTTCTTAACCAAAAAAAAATATAATAATAATAATTGTGAATAGTGTAATAATCGGTTCTTAAATAAAAAATTTAAGAACCGGTTCTTAAGGGCGTTCTTACATTGTTCTTAACCACGTGTCAATCCCTAATTCGCCGGATTTTTTTTTTGTCAGTTTTTTTTTTACTTTTTCTTAACTTTAAAAAAAAAATTAAGAATTTTTTTTTAACTTTTTCTTAACTTCAACTTTAAAATTCTAAACTTTTTTTACATATTAATGAATTGGAATCATTCGGTGGGTGAACAGGAAGCGATTCATAGACAAGATCTGGAAAAAACCAAATTAAGCGTTCTTTTACATTTTTTTTTTCAAAATCTGTGTTTAAAATGTTATGTTTTTATGTTAACTATGTTTAATTAAAAAAATAAACTATATTTCAAATAAAACAAAATTATTAATTTTTTTTTTAAAAAACCTCTAATAGAATTTTACCAATAAAGCAGCAAAAACAAAAGTTTCTTAACATAGTTTCTTAACTTCAAATTTATAATTAAATATTACTTAAGAAACCCATTTTGATTTCTCCCAATAATGATGCTCTAAGATTCTAAATACAGGATAAGTAATTTTTCATGAGATACACTTATTTAGGAAATATATACACACGTATATATATAGCTTTTTGGAAACACATAAAAATTCGTAATATGAATCTCATTTTTAACAAACAAAATCTAATTATTTATTGTTAGTAGTATTTATTATAGTCACGTCTTTCTTGATACATATAGCTTCGCAGATTCTCTGTGGTCCAATGTACATAAATGAAAAGCAAAACACAAAAAAATTCGTTCCGTTAAAATGCTCGAGCTTTTATTTATTTTTTGTTTAAATAGTTTGATTTTTATGTATCCTATAAAGATCTCTTTAAAAAGGCGATTATTTAATTTGAACTTGCCTCGCGGCTTTATATACTAAAAACTCGGATTTGAGGCCAAAAAAGGCGATTAGCAGATAATTCTTTTTATATATTCTGCCCTTTACAATAAAATTACATTATCCTTTAACCAAAATAGAATAAAATTACATTATCCCAAAAAATGTATAAAACACAAGCACATTGAGGTGAACCTGAGAAGTTTTCAGTGAAACGACGACAAGATATAAATAATCGAGAACGTCGTTAATTAATATATAAATAATTTAGTTAATAGCTTGTTTTAATAGATAATTTCTAATTGTTAACATAAAAAATTGAAAAAAAAAGACAACAAAAGAAAATAAGGAAGTGGGAAACAAAATTATGTAGTTACGAGGAAAGAAATTAAGCTACACATAATATCAGTTCTTATTTTAAGTTGGTCCATAATCTTTCATATTAGTTGGACAAAAATGTTCGTTTACAAATTAAAACTAACGATATATATATATACATAAATCACGAGAGTTAAAGATGTGAGGCCATGAGTAACAAGCGAGGTCTGAATCTGAAAGATTATTACAAACAAGGCTAATAGCGACTTATCATTTCACATCTTATATTTTTCTTCTTATAAATGTCCCCACCTCTCTGCATTTCAATCTTTATCTTTGTCTAATTCAAACGATGGTCGCTGTAAACCAGTCAATGTAAAATTGTCAAGTGTAAAAAAAAATTGTTAATTTTTTTTTTTTTTACATTAATTTTTTTTTTTGTTGGTCTAGGAAAAAAAATATTTCTACCAAAGAGGGTCTAAAAAAAAAAATATTTCCCAAAATTTTTTTTTTCCCATGGACCCCGGTATTTGTTGAGCCGGCGCTGGTTATCATTATTACATAATCCAACGTCATTAACACCAATCTAATAAGTTCGAGAACTCGTTTATGATTCTTTATGTACTAATGTTGTATGAGATTGAAATTAAACCTAATAAAAATGTGTCAGAATTTATTGAAAATATTTCAAATTATGGAATTTTATCAATTCTTTAACAACAAAAAAGAAGTTTTATCAATTATGATGTGGAGTCAAACATGGAAACAGCATTATTATTGCTTTTTCAGTTGGAGAAAAAGGGACAAACCCATTTAAATTTGGCTTAGAGAGGGAAAACAAATGGAAAGAAATGATAAATAAAGTAATTTTCGGATTAATTTTTCTTTTTGGGCACATCCTTTTTTAAAAATTCGTGATAATGTTTGTCTGTCGTAATATTAATGTGACGATAATACATTTAAAAACAGAACACAGACTTTTGACTTTTCGTATACAGTTTTATCTTTCTTTCGGTAAATTAATTCCCTGACTACTTTTTTCAATAGCGAAATAGTTATCTTCAATTATCTACTACTCCTTAATTAACATGTATTTGACATAGTAGATTATATGTTCATTTGACATATTTTCGACTTTGTGAAAATAGATTGTTAAAACTTATATTTATCATAAATCCATAATATTTATTTTTAACCCTTAAATAATACAATATAGATAAAATAAAAAAAGTTTTTTGTAGTTTTCGTTCATATTTTTCAGTAAGCTATTTTTGTTAAGAACTAAAAATTAAAATAATTTTAATTTTTTTTTCTTTTTAATGTTAATTTAAAAATATAGTTATTTATATTAATTTTTAGTATATTTAATTTATTTTTTTATTTAGGCTGATATGGACATCCTAGATGGAGAGAGAGTTCTCCAATTATATAATATATTTTTTATTCATTTTAAACTGTTAACTATTTTGGAACCTTTTTAGGTTTACAAAGCTAGTTGTTTTCTAAGTATATATATCTATACAATTAATATTCCTTTTTATCCCTATCATTTTATATTTAAAGAATATTTGTAACAGTAATTAGTAGCAATCAAGTATTTTTTTTTTTTAAAGTATTTATTCAGCACTTAGGGATATTAACATAAGCGGAAGAGAGACTATTGGGATTGTCCTAACTAAAGTTGAATAAAGGATTAGAGAGCGACATATCCAAGGCTTTAAGCTCTCTAATCCTTTACTTATTCCTTTATTACATTTTTTAGTCTTCATTTTTATTTTTATTTCACAATTTGTAATTTGATAACAAAAAGTTGGACACTTGAAACTTAAGATATGGGCTTTTTCATCAACATTTGGATCCAACAAATCTTGGTAGTATGGGCTTGTCCAACGAAATGTCAGTTATTAATTATCTATTTTATTCACTGATGCTCTCTTCATCTTTTTTTCCTACCCACATTATTATATTGGGGAGATACGCCATAGGTGCAGATTAGTCATTAAACATTTTAAAAATAACATCGCATATATATATATATGCTCAGGTTTCGATCTGCTGCGTATAAATAAAACCTGTCTTAACGTATTTGACAAAATTTTCAAATTTTCAAATAAATAAAGAGAATCAATTAGAAATATGGAATATTTATAAGTCTACATGTCGAGAGAACATGAAGTTTGACCACGAAAGGTAATGATTTCGCAGAGAAGAGCGTGAAGAGAGGTTATAAAAAGCAATAACAAAAGGTTTTTTTTTTAAAAAGTCGAACTGTTGACCCCAAAAAACAAAAAAAGTCGAACGAATCAACGATCACGATTAGATCAACATTTCTTTGGATTGAACGACTGAGATTAACGAATGAAGCGCGTTCGAGTGAGAGTTGGGTTGAGGCGTGACGACTACCATGAAGACACGTGGTCCCTTATTTGACTGGATGTGCCGTTACTGTTTTCGCTTTATAATTCATCAAAAAACCAAAGACCAAAAAAGATAAAATTCGGAGAGGAAAAGAGGAAACGAAACCCTTTCGGTGATGGGCCAAGCGCCGTCGTCTACGGCGGAACCGAACGGAAGAGAGATAGATTTGAGGTTATGGTCCCCTGTGATTGCTGGTGGAGGAGAATCGATGGATTTGGGAAGTGGTGTTGCGGTCAGAGATCGTGATTTTACCGGAGATCTGCCGGATGAGTGTTTGGCTCATGTATTTCAGTACCTTGGAGCTGGAGATCGTAAGCGATGCTCTCTTGTTTGTAAACGGTGGTTATTCGTCGACGGTCAGAATCGTCATCGGTTATCTCTCGATGCTAGGGACGAGATCTTCTCTTTCCTGACGTCTATGTTCAACCGATTCGATTCGGTGACGAAGCTCGCTCTCCGATGTGATCGGAAGTCTGTTAGCTTGAGCGACGAGGCTTTGGTTATGATCTCCGTCCGTTGCTTGAATCTGACCCGTGTGAAGCTTCGTGGTTGTCGCGAGATCTCGGATCTGGGAATGGAAGAGTTCGCTCGGAATTGTAAGAATCTGAAGAAGCTATCAGTTGGATCATGCAACTTTGGAGCGAAAGGCATAAACGCGATGCTCGAACATTGCAAGCTCTTGGAGGAATTGTCGGTGAAGCGACTTCGAGGAATCCATGAAGCAGCCGAGTTGATTCAGCTGCCAGCCGCTGGCTCATCCTCTTCGCTTAGATCGATTTGCTTGAAGGAGCTCGTTAATGGCCAGGTATTCGAACCATTGGCTGCTAATACAAAAACCCTGAAAACACTGAAAATTATTCGTTGTTTGGGCGACTGGGATAAAGTTCTTCAGATGATCGGAGATGGAAATAGCTCACTGAGTGAAATTCACCTGGAGAGGCTCCAAGTGAGTGACCTCGGGCTTTCTGCGATATCAAAATGCTCAAGTATAGAGACATTGCATATAGTGAAAACACCAGATTGCTCAAACTTTGGTCTGATTAATGTCGCTGAGAGATGTAAGCTGCTTAGGAAACTTCACATTGATGGTTGGAGGACTAATAGGATTGGTGATGAAGGTCTAATGGCTGTAGCTAAACACTGCTTAAACTTACAAGAACTTGTACTGATTGGTGTTAATGCAACACATATGAGTTTAGCAGCCATTGCTTCAAACTGTGGGAAACTTGAACGATTAGCACTTTGCGGAAGTGGAACCATAGGTGATACAGAGATCGCTTGCATCGCTAAGAAATGTGGGGCTTTGAGGAAATTCTGTATCAAAGGATGTCCGGTTTCGGATCTAGGGATCGAGGCGCTCGCTGTTGGTTGTCCTAACCTGGTGAAATTGAAGGTGAAGAAATGTAGAGTGGTGACTGGAGAAATTGGAGAATGGCTGCGTGAACAAAGGAGGACCCTTGTGGTGAGTATGGATAGTGATGAAACCGAGGCAACGGTGGTGGTAGATGGTGAGGCTGAAACAGCTGTGGAAGTGGCAGAGATTGGTTCAGGTAATGGTGGTGGCAACAATGGAGGAAGTAGATTAGCGACGATTAGGTCAAAGTTAGGGTTTCTTGCTGGAAGGAACTTGGTAACTTGCACATTCAGGAGATGGTCTCATAATGATAATGGTAGTAGTTCTACTTGATCAGCTATAACTATGAAACGGTAATTGTCCAAAAGCTTTCTGCCTTGTCGATTTCTTTCCTTTTTCTTTGTTTGTAATTCTCTTTCATGTTCATGTTCATGTGTGTGTAAGACTTGTCGATTTGAGAAAAGTCACTTATTATTGCTTTTGTTTTGTTTTGTTGTATTGACTATTGATTTGCCGGCCTTATTTATTTGTTCATTTCTGTTTGGAATCTGAATATTCGGCAATGTACGTTGAATTATTTGACTTGTATATTTACAAGATTTAATCAGGACAATTGAAAAAAAAAATTGAAGTGTTAAAGAAAATGTGTACAAATAATGAGTAATTGTAGTTTAAGGTTGTTTGGCGCGTCGATATTTTGTTGTTAAGTCAACTTATTAGTTTCGACTGTGACTGCTTACGAGTGGTTTGTTTAAATATTTTGAACTTAAAATAACGAAACGTCATTAGTCTACCAAAGGTAGTTTTTGACATTCTATGATCATCATTCAGCAATTTTATCATTTATTTATCAAATCCAGAGTAATTGTTAATAGAGAACAAAAGGGATGGATAAAAAGAAAAAAAGTGGATCAAACGAGAAGTCAATAAGACAGCGGATCTCATGGCTAAGAATAATTTTCTATGAAATCAAGACTATATTTTTCACAACTTTGTATTCAGAGAGATTTCTGATATCCAATGTGAATTTGTAAACAGTTAAGTTAAATTGCATTTTAAGGGGGGAAAAAAGTGTATTAGAAAAACATAGGGAAAATTGCATAAAAAACATTCAAAGTGGCAGTTACTAACACTTTAAATCTTCAGAGTTTTATACTAACACTATAAACCCTCAATCCATATCTTTTAACATAAAAACCCCTCAACGTGGCAACTTTGTTCGCGCCGCCAAAAATGTGACTGGAATTGTTCCGTTTCCGGTAAAAAAATGGTGGCGTGTCAAAATTTTTTTTTCTTTCCAACAGCTTAAATACCTAAAACGGTTCAGAAATCCAAACCGGAGATACCGAGTTTACAAAAGTAATATCCACTGGATAGACCGAATCGAGAACCAAATGGGTACCCGAATAACTATTCATCTCGGGACACTATTCATCCCAAGACTACTATTCACTCCGAGTCTTCTCCTTTCTTTGAAAATTCATAAGGATTCGGAAATTCGAAAGGATTCAAAAATTCGAAAGGATTTTCTTTGATCATGTTCTTTTTTTCGAATTTCTGAATCTTTTTTTTTAAATCCTTTTTTTGTTTTTTAAATTCAAATTATTCGCATGAATAGTAATCCCGGATTTACGGAGTCTCGGGATGAATAGAACATAGTAATACTATTCATCCCGAGACACTATTCATCCCAAGACTACTATTCACTCCGAGTCTTCTCCTTTAGCTTATATGAGGTTGGTTCTTCTCCGTGGTTACAATTTATCTCGGGATTACTATTCATCCAAAGACTCCATAATCCATGGATTACTATTCATCCCAGGATTACTATGTGCTATTAAATATTCATCACGTGATTACTATTTATCTTGGTATTACTATGTTTTATTCATCCCGAGACTCCGTAAACACGGAATTACTATTCAGGCGAATAATTTTAATTATTTATTTATTTTAATTAAAAAAACAAAAAATGGATTTAAAAAAAAAAAGATTCGGAATTTTGAAAGAAAGAACGTGATCAAAGAAAATCCTTTCGAATTTTCGTATTTTCGTATTTTCGAATCCTTTCGAATTTTCAAAGAAATGAGAAGATTCAGAGTGAATAGTAGTCTTGGGATGAATAGTGTTCCGAGATGAATAGTTATTCGGGTAACCATTCGGTTCTCGATTTCGTCTACCCAATGGATATTACTTTTGTAAACTCGGTATCTCCGGTTTGGATTTCTGAACCGTTCTAGGTATTTAAATTGTTGACAAAAAAAAAAAAATTGACACGTTACCATTTTTTACCGGAAACGGAACAGTTCTAGTCATATTTTTGGTGACGCGAACAAAGTTGCCACGTTGAAGGTTTTTTATGTTAAAAGATATTGATTGAAGGTTTATAATGTTAGTATAAAACTCTGAAGATTTAAAGTGTTAATAGCTCTCAATTTGATGTTTTTTTATACGATTTTCTCGAAAAACATATATAACTACGGGAACCTTAAGTTGGGACAAAAAGGTAATTAACAAGACGAAGCTGCCCGAACAAATAAGAAACAGAATAAAACCCTAATTTTCGTATCTTCTTCTTCCCCGACTCGCCGCCTCTGCAAAACTCACATACCCACCGTCCGGAACTATTCCAGTATTTGGTTATGGAGCATAAACTAGCCACCGCTGAGAAAAAAGTACGTCTCTTTCGTTATTACCCCGCTAGATTTTCTTAGTCAAAATCTACTTCTCTCCGATTTTTGACTTGGTTAAAATTAAAAATTATCATGGGATGATTTTAGGTGCTAGCAGAGCTGGTGACGATAGTGCAGAAGCGAGATTTGGTAGGCGAAAACGGAGGATGGAAGGAATTTCTAAATGTTTACGACAAAAAATACGGATCGAGTTTGAGTGATCCTGCAAGACGTTCCACTGATGTATTGGTCGCTTTTCTTTCGACATTCAAAAAGAAAGAAGATTTGCAGGTGAAAACACATACATACATCGTTTCATCTTCTTTGGATTTACTTGTTCTTACTTCTTATATAATTGCTTAACGGGTTTTTTTATTTATTACTCTCAGCTATTGGCTAGGGTTCTTCAGTGTGATGCTAATCGTAAACTGATTGAGAAATTCAAGCAAGAATCTCCGGATAAAGAGACTCCTGAGCAGGTGGGAAACATTTTTGTGGGATATCAAGAAACTGGTTTTGAGTATGTCTAATTATAAGTTATAGTAATTTGTTCATAACCACTATGTTGTTTGGCAGTGCAGAGGCTAGTTCGAATGACTATTACACATCCTAAATACCCAGATAACTTTGCATTCCCGTCCTACGCCGAGGTATGTCTTTCAGTCAAGTTGATTAGCTTCAGCCTTTTTGGGGAATGGAGCTAATAACAAAAGTTTGAGCATTTTTGTTTCCCTTGCAAATGAGATTGTGGAAAAATAAAACTTTTTTAAATTGCATTACAGGATTGGTTTGTAACGGAATTTGGAAAGAAGAAGTCAAAAGTGATGAAATCGACCAGAATGATTGCTATTGATTGTGAGATGGTTACCTGTGAAGATGGGAGTGAAGCTGTAGTTAGGGTTGGCGCAGTGGACCGTGATTTAAAGGTATAGATTAATCTTTTTTTTTTACCTTTAATACTCGGTGATCGAGCATTTTAATTGTGTTGTTTTCTAAACTGATGCCCATGAATCAGGTGGTTCTTGACAAATTTGTGAAACCGAGCCTACCAGTTGTTAACTATAAGACAGAAATTACTGGAGTTACTGCTGAGGATCTTGAGAAAGCTACTCTATCTGTTGCAGATATACAGAAAAAAATGCGGAGGTTTCTTTCTATGGGAACTGTTTTAGTAGGTCATGGTTTGCACAATGATCTCAAAGGTTAGCAAGAAGCTCCAAATTTTCTCTATATGTGTGGAGATGTTATTGATTTTTATCGTGTGCTTACGGGTTACTATCATCACAGTGTTGAGGATAGATCATGCGAGAGTGATAGATACTTCGCTTGTATATAAGTATGTCGGTGGAATCAATTCTGGACCACCTTCTTTGAATAATCTATGCAAGGCAAGCATGTGAAGATTTAATATTCTCTACTCACTAAGAAATTGAATCCCGAATATGTATATGATTGATAATTTCTATTGTGTAATTTTGTTTTTGTGTTGGTTCTCCAGTCTATTTTGGGTCATGAAGTGCGAATGAAAGATGCTGCTCACAATTGCGTTCATGACGCAGCAGCTGCTATGAAACTTGTACTTGCTGTTGTGGAAAAAGGAGTAGACACCTCTATTCCAGTATCTGAAGAAGTAAGGCGGATTTTTACTATTCATCTAAGTTCCAAAACAAACGTATATATAATTTTCTGAAACAAATACAATTTTGTCTGCAAAATCCATATAAGATGTTGAAGGATGAGAAGACAAAACGCGAGACGGATCCGGCAAAACTCTTCCTTCATAAAATCCCTCACAATGTTTCCTCTCAAGAGTTACAAGGAGTTATTACCGGGGATTTCACACTCGATGTTAAGGTGATATTATAAACCCCGAACACTCTAATCTTTTTCCTCATTTTTCTACTCACGGGGAATCTCTGGAGGATCATGCTTTTGTTATTTGTTTTTGGGCAGCCACCAAAAAGAGAAGGAGGTTATTGTAACGCAGTCGCTGTTTTTAATAGTTCAGAAGATGCTAATCAAGCATTTGAAAACTTAGATGGAGACGTAGTTAAGGTATTTAGGATCAGCTCTCTGGTCATTTCAGGATCGGAAACTGTGTCAGAAAATCGATATGATAAGTTTCTGTTGTCTTTTTCTTTCAGGATACAAATGGTCTGCCACAAAAATTGGTTGTGTTTAAGCTGAGTTGTGGATCAGGAGCTTCTTTATACGTTCGTAAAATGGTTCAAGATGGTGAAATCTCTGCAAAAAAGAGAACTAACACAGAGGAGAACAATGTGAGCTCTAAGAGACAGAAGAGAGAAGATGATTCTGAGGAGACCAGAGAAGGAAATGTAAACCGTCGCAGCAAAGAGAGCCTTTGTGAAGATCATTTAAAGGAAATTGAAGAACTGAAGCAAAAACTCAAAGCTAAAGACTTTGTGAAGAGCAGCGAAGATCACTTGAAGGAAATTGAAGAACTGAAGGAGAAACTTAAAGCTAAGGAATTTGAGGTTCAGACTCAGGATAAGATCATAACTAACCTCAAAAAGCGACTGGAGATGAAAAAGTCAAAGGCTCGGTCCTGATTTAACAAAATCAACCATGGCTCAAGTTTGGGAGTTCACTTGCACCTGTTGTTTCTCTGGTCTGAAAACTCGGTATCGTTTAATCATCATCCATGTCTTGATTTTATCTAGTTTTAATGTTAAAAGAAGTCAGATACTATTGTCTTCTAAGTTTTGTTTTAGGGCTAAGTATTCAATTTAAGAACTCAAGACATCTCATATGATTTTGTATTGTATTCGATGAAGCCAATGCACGCCAAACAAATTTTTTGGTATTTACGGTGAAAAAGAATATGAAATGAAACTCGCCTATTTAAAGTAGCTTCCCTCTCATCGTTTTGTATCTTTCAGTCTTCTTCAACGAGTTGCTGATATTTTGATACCATCAAAAGCTTTCGGTTCTTGTTTCCCCTTGGAGCTCTTGCTCTTTGATCCTCTTGGCTTACCGGAGCGCCTCTGTGTGGCTGATTGAACGCTTTTGGCTTCTTTGGTCGCCACTGTGAGCTCTGAGGAAGAGTCTGGCCACGGTGTCCTCTTTGATGGCACTGTGATTTCTAAGGGCGAATTTATGATCCAGCTGCACATACAAGTAGAAGATTGAAAGTCAAGATGGGATAATGTGATGAGAAATTTGCACTATTTTTGCTTCAGGTAGAACAAAGCATACCCAGGTGGGAATTTACTATCAGCTCTGGCTTCAACCCGGAGCCACCAAAGCAAGACATGGCGGCCACAGCTTCCAAGTGGTTCCACCATGGAAGGATCCTTGAGCAGAGACAATGGATCATCAATTTCTTCACTATCATCCAACAAGTTGAGATCCTTAACCCATGTTGGTTTATCAACTAGAGATTCCTTCCAGAGCAACCTAGAATTCAATACAAACCCTGACCATTCCATCTTACTAGGTATCAAGTCGACGATAAAAACCGCAGTCTTCTTGGCATAAGGCTGTGTGTTGAAAACGTGCCATCCCACTAGTTTCTCAGAGGAATCACAACAAGGACCTTGGATTGGCATTGAAGGTTTGCCTTTCTTCTTCCCTTGATTCACCGAGACTGATGATAACTCATCTGCATTACCAGAGTGAGCAAGTATTCCAACAGATAGAGCACCAAACCATTTCACAGTTTGAATCTCATCGAATAGCTCCATGCTATGCATGTTGCTATCATCAGCAAACATAACAATCCCATCTAAATTGTCGTCTCTCACTCTTCTGCTCTCCAATCAAAAGGGAGAAACATCCATACAATAACAAGTATATTAGCTTTCTGGCTTTAGAGGCGAATCGAAAAGGTGAATCAGGATTTTACCTCAAGGCGTAAAGTCGCATTTGGGTCTCCAATTTGTGGCGATCTTCCCAAGTATTCGGCATTATCTGGTCGAATCCTATGTGAATTGTCTTCAATCCTGATTTCGCGATGAAGGAAGCCGTCTCGTTGGTGGTGCCACCAGCTTCCACTACGATCCACACCAAATGGTAAGGGACAAGCATGAGCGAGTGCATAACTCCGGTAAGATGAAGCGCCTGGAAAGTCCGTACATAAGTCGTCGTCACCGCAATGACAGTCTTAGGGCTCCTCACACCGTAGAGCGATTTCTGCTCCTTCTGTACTCTCCCAAGTAGCTGGTGCGCTCTCATGACCTCAATCGGGTTCGGGTGAGGCCATGGCCGGATCCGGATCCCGTGTCTTCCAACCACCACTCGAGAGTTCTTCACCGTGCTGGTAGTTTCTTCCAGAGGTTTCAGCCGGAGCAGCTGGCTTACGCCGCCGGTGCCGGCGAAAAGAAACGGCGTGGTGTAGAAATTGGTGACGGAAGTAGAGAAAAGGAAGAAGAGGACTAAATGGCTGAATCGAAAACCTAAAACCAAGCTGATCAAGCAGCAGAGAGCATGAATGAGGAGCCAAAAGATAGACGATGGAGAAGACTTGCCATCGAATGAAGGATCGAAGGATGCAGATGATCTGAAGCTGCTTCCTCGGCGGTTCCAATAGCTCAATCGAAACACAGAGAGTTTCATCTTCTTCGTTTCTCTCCTCAACAGTTAAAAGAGGGAAAAACGTCTGTTAAGAAGATTGATTAATTACTTTGCATTTAAGATTTAATTATCCTAATTAATACTATTATTATGCTAACCACCCCCCATCTGCTGGTACAACGGACATATTTTAAAAGGGAAATCGAAAAGAAAAAGCAATGTATGTTGGATTTATAAAGGGACGATGTGTTTGTTACACGTGGCTTGATATTAGTGAGAAGTTAAGGAGGAGAGATGTGATGTTAATGATTGGTGCTGGATTACGTCAGCAGTCAAAGCAAGAATAATATACTGTAGGTTACCGTTTTCCTTTATTTCTAAGCATATTATATAACAGGGAAGCAAAACTCAATACTATTAGTGACATATTCCATGCGCATTGTATTATGTGTGAATTGAATAGTATTTATTTTTCCCAACTGGGTTATAACTTCGAATGCATATATAAGCCCATGCCTTTTATTTGAATACATGTAGCCCATTAAGGCCCAAAACTCTCAGGAATAATAAACTGTTTTTCCTTACTATAAGGAAAAACCCAAAACTTTTAAGCGGACTCGCTTCGACCCCTAATTTATGGCGGCGGCGATGAGTTCGTCTCCCGTCGTCAGCTCATGAAACTAAATCTCAGATTTCTTCGGACCCGAAATTCGTTTATCTCCCAGACGCGAACAATGACCCACAATACGGATCCAAATCCCGAACTTGACGATCTCCTCTGCTCGGATGGGCAGCAGCGTGATGGGCAGATTGAGGAAACGGTCGTCGCAGCGCCGTTGAGCTTGGGCTCTCCAGGCATTGATACACGGGTGGAGCGAGCTTGGGAACACTGGAAAAAACTGGGTAGACCAAAGTTTATCGTTGCTCCAATGGTGGATAACTCAGAGCTGCCTTTTCGATTACTTTGCCAGAAATACGGAGCTCAAGCGGCTTATACGCCGATGCTGCATTCTAGGATTTTCAGCGAGACTGAGAAGTATCGAAATCAGGAATTCACCACCTGTAAGGTAAGATAACTGAAAGTTGATTTGATTTGGTTTCTCAGGGATTTATCACTTTTATTTAGGGTTTTGATGATGGGATTGAAATTGTAGGAGGACAGGCCATTGTTTGTGCAGTTCTGTGCCAATGATCCTGATACACTATTGGAAGCTGCAAAGAGAGTCGAACCTTACTGCGATTATGTTGATATCAATTTAGGGTAAGTACAATTCTCTCTTTCACAGATCGTGTGTTAGGATTCTTCTGTAAAGATGGAGTTTTTATAGTATCACTGTTTTGATTCTGATAACTAAGATTGAATTCAATGAGATTAGTAGATTGAATCATGGGCTAATAATACCAATTACTAGAGCTTAGTCTAGATTCAGTGATTTGTGTACCGAAGAGCACAATGAATCTTGGCCTATTTGAGTAGAATGTTTGGGAGATTTTGGTTTCAGGTGTCCTCAGCGTATTGCGAGGCGAGGAAACTATGGTGCATTCTTGATGGATAATCTTCCTTTGGTGAAATCACTTGTTGAAAAGTTAGCTCAGAACCTCACTGTTCCTGTCTCTTGTAAAATCCGGATTTTCCCAAACCTTCAAGATACACTCAACTACGCTAAGATGCTAGAAGATGCTGGTTGCTCGCTGCTAGCAGTTCACGGCCGAACGAGAGATGAGAAGGACGGGAAAAAGTTTAGAGCTGATTGGAGCGCAATCAAGGAGGTGAGAAACGCACTGAGAATCCCTGTTCTAGCGAATGGGAATGTGAGATGCATTGAAGATGTCGATAACTGCATTGAAGAGACGGGTGTTGAAGGTGTTCTTTCCGCTGAGACACTTCTTGAAAACCCGGCGGTCTTTGCTGGGTTTAGAACAGCTGAATGGGCAAAAGATAGTGAAGAAGAAGAGGGGTATGTTGATGGTGGACTAGATCAAGGAGATTTAGTTGCTGAGTATTTAAAGTTGTGTGAGAAGCATCCGGTTCCATGGAGGATGATTCGATCTCACGTGCATAAGATGCTGGGAGATTGGTTTAGGGTTCATCCTCAGGTTAGGGAGCAGCTTAATGCTCAGAACATATTGACGTTTGAGTTTCTATACGGTCTTGTGGATCAGCTAAAAGAGCTTGGAGGACGAGTTCCACTCTACAAGAAAAGGAAGATAGATACTCTGAAGCTACAAGAGTCTCCACAAAAGGGTTAGAGAGTTGAATTTATACGTTCTTGATTCGTTGGGATTTATGATGTAACAGTGTCCAAATAATATTTTTTGAAGTAAAACTCACTTATAAACTAAATTTTTATTAATATTTTCTGAAATGTTAGTTAATTTATAGGGACTGTGTTTAAGGTAAATGATTAGATAAAAGGTTAATAGAGCATATTTAGATGAACAATTTTGGTGTCAAAATCGTAAACAAGGGTAAGTTACTTTTCTGCGTACTGTCTTTGATCAAAATGTATCATCGAGTAAAATAACATGTTATATGTTTAAAACATATCTCCGAAACTCTTAACAATTATTTTGCTATAGCTATTTGCTTTCAAAATTTAGTTCAATTAGTAATAATCCTATTTAAAAAATAAGATTTTTATTTTTAAACTAGATACCTTCAAGAGAGTAAGTTTTATTTTTTTTTCTTTCTTAAAATTTAATTGATCTGGTTGTATGTATAATCACATGACTTAAAATTACAGCAGCAGAAAAGATTTAAAGGTAGAAAAAAGGTTTTTATTTTATACAAACTCCTCCGTGATTGCCGTGTCAATCTCACCACCGTCTGTCGGTTGATTGACCATATTGACTCTCCACGAGATTTTAGCGCACATTTTACTCAAGGCGATTGAGAAACAGAGCGTTTCTTACGATCACGACAGAACCGCGTGCTGTTTTTATCCATCCTCTCCAACACGTAGTGCGCAAGCAAGTCGTTAGATTCCACGAGATTCTCCCGGCAAAGAAACTCGTCTCCGCAAAGCCTCTCGACGTCTCTGTAATAGTCGTGAACGAACACATGCGTCTTCGGATTCCCGCCGCGTTTTTTGCTCCGGGAAAGAACCGCCGCCGTGAAAATCGACGACATCCTTCCCGGTACATCCCCACCGTCGCCACGTGGCCCATCGACTAAGATCACATCCCAATCTACATCATAGACGTGATTCGGCAAATCGTTGAGACCCAATTTGCAATCGGAGAAGAGGAGGTTCTGCACGGGACGACACTCGTTCCCCGCCGCCTCTTTCACCGCAGACACGAGCTCACGCGCCTCACGCGCTTTGGTCGTGTACTGAACATCGAAAACTTCGATATCCGGGTGGATCTCTTCGAAATAAGCCGCGTAATACCGGTTCTCTTCGATGAATACGGTCCGACCGTTGTGGTTTAGCGATTTCCAGAGAAGGGTTTCGTGGGTTAGACCGAAAACGAGGAGATTGCACGGCGGAGCGCAGCGGCGGAGGACATCGGAAATCGATTTCATCTCTCCGTACGACATGTGGAAGCTGTCGTTAGATCTCGACGCGTAGTGAAGCAGAGCATTGATGGCGCTAGTTGGCAATTGAGAGATCGGAGAGGAATTGACGGCGGAGGAGACGATGGAGCTGTTTTTGGAAGGGATGATGGAGTCGGTGGTGTAGAGTAGAGTTAAGAGAAAAGCGATTGTGAAGAAAGAGACGAAAGCGAGAAGCCATAGACGATTTGTGCTTGTTTGTTTTTGAATGTAAGGATGAACAAGTATGAGCTTCGTGTTTGTGTTTCCTCCGCTTTTCATTTTTCTTTGCTCTGTTTTTTTGTTTCTTTCTTTCTATGTTCTGGTCAGAGGAGGAGGATGGCTCTCTCTCTCTCTCTCTGTTTTTTTAAAAAGAAAGTGTTTTGCTTTTGGGGAGAATTTAAAACCAAATATTTGAATTGAAACCTGATATCAGAGGCTGATGACATGTGATAGAAATATATAATTGGTGTTAAGTAAAAATTAAATCACTCTGGAATCTTATTAACTCACTTTTCCTAAAAACTTGTTTTCTTTGGGAGATTTCTGAATGCGACATTTCTCTAATACGATTAAGAAAATAACACGGGCATTACCTAATTCACAAATTATAGTAAATTATATTGGTGTTAAGTAAAAATATCTACTTCTAAATGTTCAAAACGGATAATGTTAACGAGGTTGTTGAAATTTGAAAAACCGAACATCTAGAGTTGAAATTGTTGTTTACTTGTGTTTTTACGACGTGTATCGAGTGCAAATATGTGTAGTTGTGAGATTACCATGAAATTATCTAAACTAAATGTAAAATTAATAAACAGAAAAACGAAATATATTATTAACCAACAACAAGTCCTAAATTATCATGCGAATTGGGGTTTGTTGGGAAGAAAACAAAATTGGCGAAACTGGAATATGATAAAAATAACCAAATGCATGTGTTTTTCATGGTTTAAGCTTTGATAGTGAAATAATAAAACGTATAATTAAGGAAGGTGTGTGTGTTTAGGAAGTTGTTGTACCCTACATGCATGGAGCTGGTGAGAGAAAGAAGAAGAGAGAAGGAAGAGAGGTGTCGGCGTTTTGGTTACTGTAAAGTGACACCATAACTAATTACAGACCACAAGTCTTTGTCCCTTCTTTCTTCTCCTTTGTTTTCTTTCTTAACTAATGCATTTAAATATTATTATTATTATTTTTTTTTTTTTATTAGACTCGGAAACGATTCCAAATCCTTAGACCATCTCCAATGGTAGAACCCCTCATGGGGTTCTTACCAATATTTTAATTATAAATTTTAAGAACCTCTTTCTAAGAACCCCAAAAAAAGTTCTTAAATAAGAACTTTAAGAACCTTTTTTTTCAAAGTTAAGAACCTCTCTAATATTTATCATTATTTGTCATTATAAAATTTTAAGAACCTCTCCTCTAATAACCCCCATTGGAGATGCTCTTAGAACATTGTATTAGTGAAACACGTGGAATTAAATAATTAACTTTAAAAAAAAAAATTGGAACAATCACAAATTGTCACGTGTAATTTGGATGTCTGAACTCTTTTTTTTGTGGTGTTTCATTTGAGACACCCTCAACCTTCTTTTTCTTGGTTTATTTGTTTGATTTGTTTAATGGAGGATGTCTCATTAAACACACTCAATAATAATGCTTTTAACTAGGGCTCATCATATTTATCGAACCGAATCAAACCGAATAACGTTATTTAGTTTGGGTACGAATAGCCCGAATAACCCAAACAGACATATTTCTAAATTTATTCGGTTTTCGGTTCGGTTTTAATGCCCCACTTGACCAACTAATTAACTGAATGCCCAACCATACTCTTAACGGGCCCAAACTAATATACCGAGCGGGAATGACACAACCCAATTTTAATGGCCCACTTGACCAAGAGTTCGTTTGATAATTCTGCACCCAGGAAAACTTGATCTATGACATGTACCAACATAGTCGAATCTTTTTCGGATGAGAACCAGCCCACTACAATTTATTGATTGCATTTAAATATTATTATCTAATATAAAATGGTTACTATTAAACAAAAAAAATAGTGTTTGATTGCTTATAGTCCTGCCATCATCAACCGCAGTGATCACACTAGTTTATTAATCTAAACAAACTTGCCTTAAAGCTTTGCTTTGGTATTATTACATCGAATCTAAATTTATGCGCAGCTAGGAAATAACAAAGTTCATCATACTTACAAATTTTTAACAATTACACTAAATTTGAGAATGCTATGGGAGGCAACTGGCCCTCCTAATAATATGTACGTTCGCCCCCAGTGGTGGATCTAGAGAAAAAAATGAGTAGGGGCAAAATATTATACATTAATTAATATTAAAAATTATTATATATTAAAGAATTTTTTTTTAAACTACAGTTATAAAAGTATTTAGATAACATGGAAATAATTAATTGTAAATTATATATTAAGAATTTTAGCTATTAATTATATAAAAGATCATCACTCCCTGTTTCAAATAATATATACTAATATTTGAATTGTAAGAAATTTATTTACTTTTATTTCTTAATTTATAAGATATTTATCTACGTTACCAGTTAAAATTAAAATCTTAGATATAAAAAATTACAAAAACTGTAAATCAAATCATCTCACACAAGTCACAAAGATAAAAATAAGAGAATTTTTTTTGTTAAAATATAGAAATTTTAAGCATTATATACTGTATATGTGGTTGGTGAAAACAATAATATAAATATATTTGACTAAAAGTGTACGTATATTAAATGCCTATTATAAATTAGTATCAAATTGGATTTTGAGGAAGAAAACAAAAATAATAGGGACATAATATTATTTTAACGTAAATGCATTAACGGAAGTTATAACAAAATTACATTGGTTATAAAAATATGAGTGGTGCACTTGTCCATTTTTTGTTGAACGTGGATCCGCCTCCATGATAGTGATTGCATAACCGGGAAATTAAATTACTTGGAAGTTGGTTTCATCTCCAACTTTGGGAAAAAAACAATATTCACGAGGAGTCCAATTGATCATAGCCACAAAAGGATCCTTTGCCGAAATCCATTTGATATAATATGGCCCATATAACAAGGTCTGCTTTATTTTGGGCTTCAGTGTGACCCATCCAGATTCCGGATTTGATGCTTTTTATATACAACTCCCTTTGTTTTATATCCGAGGATTAGATTAGCTCAATAAAATACGAAATAACACCCTTTTTAAGTGATACTGATACGTCAGTCTCTAAAGTGGTGGTGGGCCTTTTTACAAATGATGAAGTCAAAATCACTTTAGCTAGTTTTCTCCGTATAGCCACCCAGCTTTAACCCTTGTTTTAAACCAACAAAAAAAGAAGTTTAAAAACGATAATTTTAGTCTTGTAAAAATCTAAACTCAATATTTAAGGAAATGACGCAAATGGAGAGTGGAGATGCTGTTTTTGAGTCATCAAAGCAGCACGCTCTGCTTTGCTTATCTTGAACTTTATAAAGAAAGTGCAACAAGAAAAAGTGAGTACCCCATTAACAAGGTTTTGTTATCATTTATATATAAAAAAACATGGAAGAGTGGGAACAAATAGATTTTTGTGATTGGAGGCGGAGTCGAACAGCTCTGTACAACTCTCCATACCACATTGTCAAATTGTCAATAACCATCACTATTTTTTCCCCAAAATTTCAATAAACTATATTATAAAAGTTTGATTTGTGTTTAGAAATTAGAACCTTGCAAAAAAATTGTTAGTTGTAAAGACAAAATTGAAGGAAAACAAAAAGAAGAGGACCCACACCAGCTTCGCTACTAGTCGAGTCTAGTCGTTTCGTTACGGACCAATCAGCAACGGCTATAGCCCACTCACGGACTCGCTCACGCTCTCACTAACGGCGCAATACGCTGATTCCCACGCGCTTTACTCAGCGCGTGACTCTCAGTCCCAGTGCTATTCTTCTCGGAAAACATAATTTTGACCGCATCGGGTAAAAGAAAAACTCTTTTAAGGAAATGCATGATTACAAGGTAAAAAATACTCAATATATAGATGCTACAATGCATATATATTTATAAGATTAATGACGAATTTATACGTACCGTGTCATTTTCTTGTACCTACACAATACATGATAAAACCATAAGGCCATCTCGAACCACATAAAACCATAAGGCCATCTCGAACCATACCATCAAATTTGGTGTGGTGAATAGTATTAAATTTGGTGTAAAAGTGAATAGTATTTTATTTCATCTCCAACCACAACACCAAATTTTATATCAAAAAAATAACGTTTATTATTATATTATTAAATTTAAAATTCTCTTTATTTTTCAATAATTATGATAAATACTAATTATTCATAGAAAAACCTCAAAGTGAAGACCAAATATCACCAAGTGACCAACAAAATTATACTCCTTACTATCATTATCTTAGCGGAAATAGTAATCCGGACTATTAGAATATTGTTTATGATTATATTATGTTTTTTTTTGTCAACAGTCCTAATATTATGTCTTTAATATTATCTTTTTGCATATTTTTTTTATGTTTTTTTGTTTTAATTTAGTAATTTTATGTTGGAATGTTTTATTGAATTTTATTATGTATTTTTAATTTTAATCAATTTGCATATCATTAAAAATATTTTGTGCAATTATAAATTATCAGAATGGATCTTACATCTCTAGTACTGAAATATCAAAATCCGAAAACTGATTTGTATCAGAATCCGAACGGTACCCAAATGGCCAAACTATAAAATTTAATTAACTATAGTTAATAAAAATTAAATTATATTAGTAAATAAATAAATAAAAATTAATGTTTGGTGCAGTGAATAGTGTAGCACCAAATTTGGTGCAACACTATTCACAAAACACCAAAAACAAAAATTTGGTGCAAGATTTGATACATTATTGAAGAAGAATCAACATCAAATTTAGTGTTTTGGTGCATGGTTGAAAATGACCTAAGGCATGCTTAAAAATATGTTAATTATACAATCCTTATGATACCAAATAAATATGTTCATTTGCCTTAAATAAAAAAATCACCACAAGCACGTGATCCACTTCAGAATCCCAAAATCTCTCTTTTTTTATTGATTTTTGCTTAATTAAAAGAAGGAATGGGTTTTCTTCTTTTTCTTTTTACTAACTGAAAAGAAAAGATTCAAAAGCAATTAATATTGATATCACTTTTAGTGACTCTACAAACAAAACAAAATGTCACTCAACTTTCTTCTCTTCTTCTTCTTCCTCATTCTCCGCCATGCCTCCGCCGGATTCTCATCATCGGAGCCGAATTACTTTAACTCATTGCTTCCCTCAGATGCCGTCGCCTTACTCTCTTTCAAATCCACCGCCGATCTCGACAACAAGCTCTTGTATTCCCTTACAGAGCGTTACGACTACTGTCAATGGCGCGGCGTCAAATGCGCTCAGGGCCGTGTCGTTCGCCTTGTTCTCTCCGGCGTTGCTCTCCGTGGCTACTTCTCTGCGGCGACTCTTAGCCGTCTCGACCAGCTCCGAGTTCTGAGTCTCGAGAATAACTCGCTCTTTGGCCCGATTCCTGATGTTTCCACTCTCGTTAACCTAAAATCCCTTTTCCTTAGCCGGAATGAGTTTTCCGGAACTTTCCCTCCGTCGATCCTCTCTCTTCACCGGCTAATGGTTCTCTCTCTTTCGCATAACAACTTTACTGGTCCGATTCCGTCGGAGATCAACGCTCTCGACCGGCTAACTTCCTTGAATCTGGAGTTTAACCGCTTCAACGGAACTCTCCCGTCGCTGAATCAATCGTTTCTGGCGTCGTTTAACGTTTCCGGTAACAATCTAACCGGAGTTATCCCAGTTACGCCCACTCTGTCGCGATTCGACGCATCGGCGTTTAGGTCTAACCCTGGGCTCTGCGGCGAGATCATCAACCGAGTTTGCGCTTCACGCTCGCCGTTCTTCGGGTCGACTAACAAGACGTCATCATCGTCATCGTCGTCGCAAGCTCCATTGGGGCAAAGCGCGCAGGCGCAGAACGGTGGAGGGGTGGTAATTTTGCCGGTGGTTTCGAGGAATAAAGGGAAAGAGACTGGGTTAGTACTTGGTTTCACTCTGGGTCTTGCTTCGCTTATTGTCCTTGGTATTTGCCTCGTTGTGTTCTCTCTGGTGATGAAGAAACGGAACGACGACGGGATTTACGAACCAAGTCAGAAAGGAGAAGCATCATCCTCCTCGCAACAACCACAACAAAATCAAACTCAAACTCCCAGAACAAGAACCGTCCCGATTGAATCTCAGAAGCAGCAAGGGGGAAACGAAAAAGAAGAGAAGCTTCAATTTCGAGCTACAGAGCCACAAAGCCGTATCCCAAATAGCGGGAATCTGATTTTCTGTGGCGATGGAGGAGAATCGAGCCAAGGGATGTACACTCTAGAGCAGCTAATGCGAGCTTCGGCGGAGCTACTGGGAAGAGGGTCGGTGGGGATTACGTACAAGGCGGTGCTGGACAATCAGCTTATCGTGACAGTGAAGAGACTAGACGCCGCCAAGACGGCGGTGACAAGTGAAGATGCGTTCGAGAATCACATGGAGATTGTGGGTGGACTCAGGCACTCGAATCTCGTTCCGATTAGGGCTTACTTTCAATCAAACGGAGAGAGGCTCATCATCTACGATTACAAAGCAAATGGTAGCCTATTCAATCTTATTCACGGTAATGTTCATCTTCTTCTCCAAGTCTTCTCGAAAGTGGAATTTTTAGGAACTCACTGAGTCAGCACCGAGTTGATGATTTTCTCTAGTTAAATCACCATTTTCTATTAAAAAAATGCGGTTTAGTTGTGTTGGTCTCAATCATGACGTGACTAACCGTTACTTGTTTTGAGGTAGTGGAGAGTGACCCTAAATAATGACCCATTCTTATGTTTATTTTAAGCTTAAACCCTAAATTATGAAAGCACGAGTTTTTCTGTGTGGCGGGTTTTGTGCACAGCTTTTATCAGTATTAGTATAGTAGCTAGTGATCGATTACTTGTTGAATTGAAGCTGACCACACAGCGACAATTGCGGGTTTTATTTTAGTTATATTTTACAAAAAAAGTTTTGTTCTTTTGCTCTTTGCTCTGAGATTTCCGTTGAATTTACTTACTTACACTTACACTAGTGGAAGAAGACAGAAACCTGGTGGAACTCTGTGCTGTTTGCCATGACTCTGTCTCTAGACCTTGCGTTACTGCTTAAATACCGGAGAAAATATTATAACCTTTTTTATAAAAAAATAATACCCTTGTAAACATTTTTGGAATAATAGAAGAAGAAGAATCTTAAGAATTACATCAAGAATATTTGTTTCTGTTGGTTTATTGGTCCCATATTGTTGTTCTATTTCTGGACCCATACATATTGCACCAAATGAGACTAATTAATCTCAATAATTCAGGTTCAAGATCCTCAAGAGCAAAGCCATTACATTGGACATCATGTTTAAAGATTGCAGAAGATGTAGCTCAAGGCTTATATTACATCCACCAAACATCGTCAGCATTAGTCCATGGAAACCTAAAATCAACAAACATCCTCCTCGGACAAGATTTCGAAGCCTGTTTAACAGATTACTGCCTCAGTGTTTTAACAGACTCGTCTTCTTCTGTTTCACCTGATGATCCTGACTCTTCCTCGTACAAAGCCCCTGAAATCAGAAAATCATCTCGCAGACCAACTTCCAAATGTGATGTATACTCTTTTGGTGTCTTAATATTTGAGCTTTTGACTGGTAAGAACGCATCAAGGCATCCATTTATGGCGCCTCGTGATATGCTTGATTGGGTTAGAGCAATGAGAGAAGAAGAAAAAGGAACAGAGGATAATAGGCTTGGGATGATGACTGAAACGGCTTGTCTCTGTCGTGTGACATCGCCCGAGCAAAGACCGACAATGAGACAAGTGATTAAGATGATTCAGGAGATTAAGGAGAGTGTTATGGCTGAAGAGAACGATCCGTTCCGTTGAAATGAATCTCGTAGGTTTTGTTTCCTCCGACCATTTTTCCCAGGGGAAAGGTAAATTAGTAAAAGGAGAATATAGGTGCGTAAATGTAATTTTCGTAGGATGTGGGGTCGGATTTGTAAGACCGTTGAAATTATTTGGAGGACGAAAGTGAAAGAAAGTTGCTTTTTTCCGTAGATGATTGTCTACCATTGAATTGTTTTTTTAGCAGAAAATTAATTTTGGGTTTGGGCCCCACCTATGTCAGGATATTTATGATCCGATTCCGAAAAGAGAAAGGCCCAAATTCCCAAGCTTGACATATTTCTGTTACACGGAAATAGAACTCGAAACAATGCGTTGGCAAAATATAAAATCGAGATATGGGTTTGGACACAACAAAACTATACAATTAAGCCCATCAGGTTAAGAGTAAAAGCCCGTATCTAACTCACACGTATCTTAAGAGGCCCGGTTTAATATTTACATAGTTAAAGACAACCAAATTCCGAAGATTACTCTCGCAGTGATCACAACAATCAATTAGACTATTACACCCTCCATTCTTAAAAAAAATTGATGTTTTAAAGGTTTAAATAATTTTTTTATTATTTTTAATTATTTATATTCTGTATATTGTTTTTTTTGTTGGTTGAATGATGTTTAAATAGATAATAAATGATGTTTTTATTATAGAAAAAAAAAAAATTAAATGAATCATTCTATATGCAAAAACCTTAAACATCACTTATATTCAAACATATCAAATTATACACAACCATCTGTTTATTAATTTTAAATTCGAGTGTCATCGTTTGCTATTTAGTGGATTCATATAACAACAAATATATAAAACAACATGATCTATTTAAATAATTAAATGGCAACCCCATAATATTTTGAAAAGGAACTTGTAACAAAGTGGTCCATTTTTTTCTTACAAAATAAAATAAAAAGTGGTCCATTTTCTATAGAATGAATTGATTTTTTTTTTTTTTTTTTTGCTTTTCCGTGGTGATTGGCGCCATGTTCACGTGCCAACTGGGTCACAGCTAAAACTTTCATTATTAAATCGTATATTTCCTACGAATACTATTTCCATTATTATTGAAATTATTTGTTTTGAATATATTCATATTTTAAAAATTTTAAAACAAAGTCGTGGGAACAATCCAAATATCATTCAACTCCTACCCTACAGGTTTTTCTATAACAATTTCAATTCAACAATCTTTTGCGTGTAACGATTCCCAAATGAGCATCGAATTCATTATTATACTCTATGAAAGGAACATAAATTGTTAATTAAAATCGTTATATGTAATTGCTCCTTGTCGCTGCAATACAAATAATGATTTTTTATATAGTATTATCGGAATAACTATAATATATACACTGACGTATATATATTATTAAGGACCACCGAACAAAACAAAAAGTCCATTTGGAAAATTATGACTTATGGATGTATATAGTAGATTGGGTTCACATCACAAGAATATTACTGAAATCGTGAAGAAAAACAAGTCAAGATAGCAGCAACATCATATTATATGGTTCCTTATATTTATATTAAACATTATATAGTTAAATCATATATACGCTGTCGATAATCCATAAGAATAAAGATCATTATCCAAATAATTTTATAATTGACGAAAATACAACTCGATCGACTCTCCTGAAAATAACATAAAACAATTATTGGAAGATCGGTTCTTTCGCGGATTAACATATTTTGCTAATTCTAATCAAATCTCCCACCTGCTGTATATAATATTTAAATTTTGAAATTTTTATGTATGTTATTTACGTTAGATCACGACTGGACCAAAAACCACTTATATCTCTTATTTGTTTGTTTTTCCGTCTACAATCTTCTTCTTTTTGTTTGTAACTGTTTCGTCTACAATCTTAATATATTTGTTTTTGTTTTTAACCTTTCTTAATATATTTGTTCTGAATCGATTTTCATAATCCATCATATATTACATTTTATTTGTGTGGAATTGTTGTTGTTAGATTTTTGGGAGTATACATAGAATTGCCTGTTGGAAATAACTTAACTCATCTATTTTCAAAGTTAAAGATATTAGGGTTGGGCAAATTATCCGTTAGATTCGCTTCGATCCGGTATTCGTCTCGATTCGATCCGAAAAATTTGGATATCCGTAAAGATTCGAAACAAAGCAAATACTAAAATATAGTATCCGTCTAAAACAAAACAAATCACAAATACTAAGTTTAGGAAAGCCGGATATCCGGTCCGATCCGTAGATCATATATATATATATATAATATGTTATAAATTTATAATATTTATTTACATTTTCTTTCTTTTTTAATAAATACAAAATTCAAATAGAAAATATGCACGATAAAAATATATAAACTCTATAATAATTAATTGAATATTAATAAAAATGTTTATACTAAAGTTTAAGTGAAAATATTATTTTTTGTATGATTATTTTGTGTATCATTCTTTACATAAAAAATGAAACTAGATGATTTCACTTGTTTTCTACTTGTTAGTTCATATTGGATAAAAAATGCATTATAAACTTTTTTTGTTCATTTTTGTTTGTATTGAATGGAACGCAATAGATATCCACGGATATCCGCAAATATCCGTAAATTTTTCGGATATCCGGCGGATATCCGTATTTTTCGGAGCAAAGCAAATCACAAAATTATATATATTCGGTAAAAACAGAATAAATCACAAATAGTAGAATTTTCTAAGATATCCGCTCCGTGCCCAGCCCTAAAAGATATCCCAACTTTTCATTAGCAAAAAAAAAAAATATATCCCAACTTTTCAAAAAATAAGTTACGTACTGATATCGTTGCACAGTTTTTTATTTTATTCTTTTTGAAAATCAACTCTGAAAATGTAATTGAATCCTGAAATCTATGGACTCACACTTCTATGAGATATTAAGCATTTACAAAAATTAGCTATCATTAGACTTATACACCTATTATTTAGCCTAAATTCTCTTATTTTATCTCAACTACATTGTACTTTGCATAGAGATGCATATACGCGATTTGTCAAATTATAACTAAGGCTCTTGATGTTAAAAAATATATATTATTATATTACTATTACATTGATCATATTATTGGTTTGTTGTTGTAATTATTATTGTATTGTTTGGGAAACAAAATTATTATATGTAGTTTTACTTCTTCCTTTTTTTAATTAATGATTTTTACGTTTTTAATTGATGACTTCTTTATAGTTTTCACACATTAAAAATGAATAATTGATTATAAACCAAATATTAAAACTGTTTTTTTTACGTAAAACAGTTTAATTTCTTATAAACAAATTTTGTTACTAAACACTTTCTCATAACTCTAAAATAAGAATAATTTTATTGATTTTAATGTTTAACATTTGAAATATTTGTTTTGAAAAACCCTAAACTTTCTCTCTCTCTCTCTCGCTGTAGATGGCGGCGGCGTATTAAAACTCTTGAGGATGATCTCGGTTTCGTGCAGGCTCTGGGTGATTCTCACCTTTCCTTCGGTCGAGAATTCGTTATCAGAAGATTATGGTCGGATTAATTGGTTAAAGATTAGTTTTCGGCCCGCGGAGAAGGTTTATGGTTTTAGTTTCGGTCTTGCTCGGATTCGCCTCTCATCACGGGATTTCGGATTTGGGCTTTCCTGTTTCGGGAAGCTTCAGCTTCTCAGCTTTGTGATGGGGAAAAAAATCGGGATCTTTGAGAAGGATTTGCGGGATTGGCGGGATGGGTTGGATTTTGTGATTCGAAATCTCATGCTAAGATCAACGCGGGGACAGCTACCACAGGTTGACATCTACGATATACTTGCCAAAGTGATTTCACAGGGTAGTAATCGATCGGGACATCACGGGAAACCAAATCGGCTTTTATTGCTACAGATTGAGGAGAATCCGGTTTCAACGGAGAGATTGCGGATATTTCTGACCCACATGGATTCAATTCGCGATTCTGAGCAGTGGTATTTGGCAATCATATTTCGCAATCTCAGGGCACTATGTCTCGTAGATGATCCAGAGAGAAAATCCCGGTATATCGATGGTACATTTCGGATACGTATTAATGGGGAGTATCGTGTTCAGAGGGCGGAGATTCCACAAAGTCTTAGCAAGGAAAACGGGTATATATGGTATGTATCATCAACTGGCAGAAAGCCCTGCGATCAACTTTCGGGTTTGGCTAGGATTTTTTTGGATTTGGTTTTCGATTTCGGATGGATCGAGTCAGGGGAGACGGTTTTGTATCCTCGGTGAATCAGTCCAGATATTTTGTGGAAGGGCACGGATTAGCTGTCGTAGATTTCGATCTAATGGTTGATTCGAAAGGGGTTTTTAGAAATCTAGTTCTCATTACGGTCAACAAGCGGTTCTACCGGGATATGTCTTATGCCATCGCAGAGCAGGAAATCAGATTTGCTGTAACTCTCAGCGACGGAAGGTTTGCTGAATCGAGGTTTAAATTTCCTCCGATGGGGTTGCTACTGTATACGGTCTCCATGATTGGATACGGCGAAAATGGAGTAGCAAAGGAAATGGATCGGATTAAGGTTAATGTGAGAGATTCGATTAGGAAGAGAGAGAGTTTGGTGGAAATGAGAGACACTTATTGTCTCACTCTTGATCTACGAAAATCAAGTGAGAATAAGGATTCTATTATAATTGACTGGTTTCCTCTGTCTTTCCGCTGTGGTTTTCGTGCGTTAATTTATGGCAAAAATCATGGCTTGATTTCACGTTTCCTTCATTTGAGATGTTTTTTGGTTATACTAAATCAAAATGGATTTCATCTAGTCGTGTATTTAAAGGAGATGAGAAGCAGCTTTGTTTGCAATTTGATCAAGGATGATGGTTCGGGGAAGAAAGTGAAGACGTCATTGAAACGGTTGAATAAGGGTCCATTGAATGGCTCCAAATGGAGCAAAACATATTACATATTGGTTAATTTATGAGAATCCTTAGTTGGAATTGCCAGGGACTTGGGAATAAGTATACAATAGGTTATCTTAGGGAGGTGTGGAAGAAACATAAACCTGAGTTTTTGTTTCTTTCAGAAACTAAACAAGATTCTTCTTTTATGCAAAAATTTCAGTTTCATCTCGGTTATAATAAATTGTTCACGGTCGAGCCGCGTGGTGCGAGCGGAGGACTGGCCTTATATTATGATGATTCTTTTAATGTTACGGTTCTATACTCTAGTAATCGAATAATTGATATCGAGGCAACAATACAAGGAAAAAAAGTATTCTTATCATTTATATATGGTGATCCGATACCAAAAAAGAGAGACCAAGTTTGGGAACGGTTAACACGGACGAGTCTAACAAGAGCGGCTCCTTGGTTCATAATAGGGGATCTAAATGAAATAACGGGAAATAACGAGAAGCAAGGAGGCAATTTAAGACCCGCTTCCTCCTTTATGTCATTTAACCTGATGATACAACACTGCGGTTTTATGGAATTTCAATGTTTGGGTAATACAATGTCCTGGCGAGGAAGACGAAACTCGAAAATTGTGCGGTGTCGACTGGATAGGGCCTTAGCAAACGAGGATTGGCATGAGATTTTCTCCCATTCATTCGTAGAATATTTAGCAATGATTGGGTCGGATCATAGGCCGATTGTCGCCACTATAGAGGACAAAATACCCCGGAAACGGGGTCAGTTTCGGTTCGATAAACGGTGGATTGGGCGAGATGGTCTGATGGAAACAATAGCAAAGGGCTGGGAAATTAACACAGCGGGAAGCGAGACTCTCTTTATAGAGAGAATAAATAATTGCCGGAGAGAAATTTCAAAATGGCGGAAAACCAATTTGCCATATGGCAAAGAGAAAATTAGGGACTTACAACAAGCATTAGAGGTGATCCAAAATGATGACAATAGTACAAATGAGGAACTAATGGATATTACGAGGAAACTGAAGGAGGCTTATCTGGATGAGGAGTTATTCTGGCAACAGAAGAGTCGCACCCTATGGGCAACGGTGGGGGACAGAAATACAAAGTTTTACCACGCGCAAGTTAAAACACGCAGGGCGAGAAATCGAATCACGGGACTACACGATGTAGTAGGAGCTTGGGTTACCTCAGACAAAGAGGTAGAACAAGTAGCGGTAAACTATTTCGAGGAATTATTCACATCCACTTCACCGAGGGAATTTGAGGAGGCCCTCAGCGAGATTCCAGCGTTAGTTTCGGAACAAGATAATGATATGCTCACGGCAAAGGCCACGGAAGAGGAAGTTCGTAGAGCACTTTTCATGATGCATCCAGAGAAGGCTCCGGGCCCGGACGGAATGACGGCTTTATTTTTCCAAAGATCATGGCATATAATAAAGTCAGAGGTAGTAGATCTGGTTAACGGTTTTCTGGAAACGGGTTCCTTTGATCAAAGGCTGAATATGACTAACATATGCCTCATACCAAAATCGGGAAGACCAACTCGTATGACGGATTTAAGACCTATAAGTTTGTGCAATGTGGGGTATAAGATCATCTCGAAAGTGTTATGTCAGAGGTTAAAGATATTGCTCCCGGATCTGATTTCTGAGACTCAATCAGCCTTTGTATCAGGGCGACTGATATCGGATAATATTTTGATTGCCCAGGAGATGTTTCACGGATTACGAACCAATGAATCTTGCAAAAGCAAGTTCATGGCAATCAAGACGGATATGAGCAAAGCATATGATAGAGTGGAATGGACTTTCATTGAACACCTATTGAGGAAATTTGGTTTTGCGGAAAAGTGGATTTCAGGGATTATGTGGTGCATACAATCGGTACAATATAAGGTACTCATTAACGGTAATCCGAAAGGACAAATAACGCCATACAGAGGATTGCGGCAAGGCGACCCATTATCTCCATACTTATTCATCCTCTGCACGGAGGTCTTGATAGCCAATATACGGAAAGCAGAAAGGGAGAAATCACTTACGGGGCTAAAGGTAGCGAGGGCAGGGCCAGCGATCTCACACTTACTCTTTGCGGACGATAGTCTTTTTTTCTGCAAGGCTACGGTACAAGAGTGTCACACTATACTACATATACTTAAGCAATACGAGTTGGTCTCGGGGCAACAAATTAATTTTTCAAAATCCTCTTTAAATTTCGGACACACGGTTCCAGAAACGGTGCAGGACGAGATGAAACTATTGCTAGGAATCCAAAATATGGGAGGGATGGGTACTTATCTGGGTCTGCCGGAAAGTCTCGGAGGGGCAAAGAGCAGGATTTTCAATTTTGTTGTCGAAAGACACAATGATAGAGTCAACGGGTGGACATCCAGACTCCTGACTAAAGGAGGTAAAGAGGTTCTACTTAAATCGGTAGCCACGGCTTTGCCAACTTACGTCATGTCATGTTTTCGGTTACCTAAATCTATTATCGCAAAGCTAACCAGTGCGGCAGCGCAGTTCTGGTGGAGCTCAGACGGTCAACAGAAAGGAATGCATTGGATGGCATGGAAGAAGATGTGCCGGAATAAGTTAGACGGCGGAATCGGATTTCGATCAATAGAGGAATTCAACACAGCATTACTAGCAAAACAGCTATGGCGGTTAATGGAACAACCAGAATCGCTTTTCGCTCGGGTTTTTAAGGGACGGTACTATCGGAACACAGACCCTTTAGACTCTATTAAGTCGTACTCCCCGTCCTTTGGATGGAGGAGTATCATTTCGGCTAGACCTCTGGTTACAAAAGGGCTCATCAAAAGAGTTGGTTCAGGAGGCACCATATCAGTATGGAATGACCCATGGATACCATCCTCTCCCCCGAGGTCTGCAACATGCAAAGGGTACAATTATTACCCAAATCTCAGGGTCAACCATTTGGTTGATCCAGCGACACAAACGTGGAACCTGGAATTGATAAACGCAATCATCGAACCGGCCGATGTGGAACTGATACGCGGAATACACATCAGTAGTTTATATCGACCAGATACGCATGGTTGGCACTATACAAAATCAGGGAAATATACGGTAAAGTCGGGATATCAGGTTGCCCAACAAATCACAGACAACGGCGACAACTACTTCTACGGTCCAGATATAAAAAAGTTACAGGCTCACTCATGGAAATTGACTTGTCCACCGAAATTACGACATTTTATATGGCAAGCAATCTCGGGGTGTCTGTCGGTCACAGCGAACCTACGCGCTAGAGGAATAAATTGTGACACACAATGTTCTAGGTGTGGTGTGGAGGGGGAAACGATCAACCATGTATTGTTTGAATGCCCACCAGCATTACAAACATGGGCACTCTCTCATATTCCATCGGCCCCGGGAGCTTTCCCGATGACATCGGTTTTCGCAAATTTTGATCATCTATTTTGGAGACTTCCAGATGAGGAAAAGAATATAATGTTTCCGTGGATTGTGTGGAACATTTGGAAAGCAAGGAACGACAAGGTGTTCTCAAATGTAGATAGAAACCCACAAGAGATCCTGATGATAGCGGAAACAGAAATAGCAACTTGGGAAGCGGCACAAAACAGTGAACCTGATATATATCCCCAACTACCGGGTCTCAATAAGGGAATAAATGAACAAAATGAATATAATGGGTTCACATGCTATATTGATGGATCATGGAAGGAAGGGGATCAATTTTCTGGTTTAGGATGGTTTTGCTTTCAGGAGGGAATTGAAGTAAAGATTTTGGGGGCCCGTAATCTACGAAGAAGCCTATCCCCGCTACACGTGGAATTGGAAGCGCTCATCTGGGCGATGCATTGCATGATTGCAAACCACAAGACGGCGATAGCTTTTGCTACAGACTGCTCAGAGTTGGTGAAGATGGTGTCTACACCGAAGGAGTGGCCGGCATTTACGTTACAGTTGGAGGAGTTCAAGAGGAGCAAGGAGGTTTTCACCTATTTCTCTATCACACAAATCCCGCGCACAAGCAACACAGTGGCAGACAAGTTAGCACGAGGTGCTCGAGTCTACCCATCAGTTTTCACCTATGTAAACTCGATACCCCCGATTTGGTTCACCGAATAGGGTTAGGTATCAAGGCTGTTGACAAAAAAAAAAAAAAAAAAAAAAAAGAATAATTTTATTGTTTTCAATTAATATATTTTTGAAATTTACAAGTTATCATCATTAACTAATAGAAATGTATAAAAACTAAAAATTATATTTATAAAATAAGAAGAAGAAAAAACTGTTGACAAAAAAAACTTATTTTTTAAAAAAAAATTAGACACGGAAGAGGTATTAATTTATATGTTCCCAAACGTATTACTTTTATTGGTTGTATATAAATATGATGATGGAGGTTATAAGTGGGTTACCGAAATTGTCAAAATAAACCGAAAATAACACTGGGAATATCAAAGGGGAAGAGAAAATTGGGAATAGGACAAAAGTGAGAATTACGGGGGAATGAAAAGGACAATACAGAATACGTGTCATAATTTGAGTACACATAAAGTCAATTCCTAACGGTATCCAGTCACCGACCGACCTTCCTCCCTCCACTATCCTACGCTATACCGTAACACCGTATATCTAGGGCTGTGAAAATAGACTATCCACGATCATTTAGATCCGTGTAATAGTGTTTATTTTGATTGTGGACAAATTATGTCCATGTCCATTAACGTGCATGTCCATTAATGATCATGTCCAAATGAGCTGTTTATTAATGTCCATTGGTCAGAATATAACAAATTGTTTAAAAAGTAAAAAAAAAATCTAAAATGTTGACATTTGTTTTGTATATTTTAAATGTTGACATTAGTCCATTAATGTCCATTAGTCAGAATATGGCTCTGTATATTTTATATGTTTGCTTTGTATATTTTTTTATATATGTTTGTTTTTTTATTAATTATTAATTATTAATTATTAATTATTAATTATTAATAATTAATAATTAATAATTAATTATTAATTATTAATTATTAATTATTAATTATTAATTATTAATTATTAATAATTAATAATTAATAATTAATTATTAATTATTAATTATTAATTATTAATTATTAATTATTAATTATTAATTATTAATTATTAATTATTAATTATTAATTATTAATTATTAATTATTAATTATTAATTATTAATTATTAATTATTAATTATTAATTATTAATTATTAATTATTAATTATTAATTATTAATTATTAATTATTAATTATTAATTATTAATTATTAATTATTAATTATTAATTATTAATTATTAATTATTAATTATTTATTATTAATTATTAATTATTAATTATTAATTATTATTTATTAATTATTAATTATTTATTATTAATTATTAATTATTAATTATTAATTATTAATTATTAATTATTAATTATTAATTATTAATTATTAATTATTAATTATTAATTATTAATTATTGATTATTAATTATTAATTATTAATTATTAATTATTAATTATTAATTATTAATTATTAATTATTAATTATTAATTATTAATTATTAATTATTAATTATTAATTATTAATTATTAATTATTAATTATTAATTATTAATTATTTATTATTAATTATTAATTATTAATTATTAATTATTAATTATTAATTATTAATTATTAATTATTAATTATTATTATTTATTATTTATTATTTATTAATTATTATTTATTAATTATTATTTATTATTTATTATTAATTATTTATTATTTATTATTTATTATTTATTATTTATTATTTATTATTTATTATTTATTATTTATTATTTATTATTTATTATTTATTATTTATTATTTATTATTTATTATTTATTATTTATTATTTATTATTTATTATTTATTATTTATTATTTATTATTTATTATTTATTATTTATTATTTATTATTTATTATTTATTATTTATTATTTATTATTTATTATTTATTATTTATTATTTATTATTTATTATTTATTATTTATTATTTATTATTTATTATTTATTATGTTTTTCCCATTTTTTTTGCCCACAAATCGATTTTGACCTAATTTTGAAAATATTTTGAACAGACCATGTCCACAATATCCAAGCCCGTTTTGTCCGTGGACAAAATTGGACAAAAAGCCCATTTAACCCGCTTTGCATATGGACTTGTCCAAGACCGTCCATAATTTGTTGGACATGGACGGACAATGGGGACCCCCCGCCCATTTTGACACCTCTAAGTATATCCTAGATATTTTTTTATAATGTATTGTAGATTTTTTTATAAATTATGTATTTTATAAAAATTAATAACAACAAAATTCACCGAGTTTATAAGGATTTTTTTTTAAAAATATTTATGAAAAGTATTTATCCTCATAAAAAAGGCACTTTTTAAAATATCCTTGAAAAAAATGCATATATATCTTTTTATATAAATCAGAATGCTTCAAAATTAATAACTCATATAATCGTAATATGTATTAACTTAATCGATTAGATTTTTATATGTATATAATAATTTTTTTAATTATATTTTGACAGATGTTTGATAAATTTTTAATTATATTTTAATACAAAATATTAATAATAAAATAAAAATTATAATCGATTTATAATCTTAAAAGGTAAAATGAACAAAAAGTTATGTTTAGATTAAGGAAATTAAACAAAAACTATAAATAAAAACCAAAAATTAAAAAAACCATATTTCAAATTAAAATAAAAAATTAAACAATAGATAACAATTATAAAAAAAATATAACATTCTTAACTATTAAATAAAAATTAATTTTGCCAATAACAATTAAATAAAAATGAAAGTTTTTTTTTTAGATTAGAATAAGAAAATTAAAAAAGAAAAACTGTATTTTATTTTAAGAAAATCTTATTATATAAAACTGTATAATAAGAAAAAAAGAAAAAAAAAATATATTTTAGTTTAGAATAAGAAAATTTTATTATATAAAAATGAATATTTCAAAATTGTTAATTCACCTGATAGCGGCACGTGTCAAGTAGAAGTTGGAAAATTTTAAAATTGATTAATAAAAAAACTAAAAAAATTACAAAGTTTAATAGCCGATTCATAATCTTAAAATATAAAGTTGCTAAAAAATAAAATTAAAAAAGTTAAAATTTATATTTATTCTAAAAGGTGAAATTAATATAAAAAACATTCATTAGTTTTCCATTTAAATTAAGAAAATTAATCAGAAAAAGAGAAGAATTCTAATTTATCACCTCTATATAAAGTTATAAACTACAATTCCACACCAAACAAATTAAAAGTCTAATAATCGTATCTAAAACTATATATTGCATCTCTTTACCAATTTTTTCTTTCAAATTATATATTTATTTCATCATAAATTTTGTTTCTAAATTTATGTATTATATATTTTTACAGGTGATCTAATTTTGTTTTCTATTTTTTGTTACGAAATTATAAAATATTAATTTACAAATTCGCATATATGCATATACTTATCTAATATATATAAAAAGAAAAATATGTTCTTAAAGAAAAGATATTTGCTGTAATTTACACGGTTACCTGGCTGATATAAGATTTCAGCTAAATATAGAAAAAGTTTTGGTGATGATTATAACTTATTTATATATTCTATGTATAGCTTCTGTTGTCTAACAGTCCATGTATATTTCGTGCATAAATTTGTTAGAATCTCTGGTTAAATAAATCTAGTATGCACAAAAATAATGATAATTAGTAGGAGGGTATATTCGTAGACAAAATAATTAAATAGTAAAAACACACAGAGGTTTTGCGTACTATATAATAATACACATGGATAGTAGAATATATAATCAGAGAAGAAAGATATTAATAATATGCGCATGTCATCTCCACCACCTCTTCTTCCCCCTATCCTCTTAAAAAGTTTCTGTTCCATTAAAAAACAATCAACACAGCTTTCATCAGCACCCCAATTTTCATTTTATATTTTTAACTCTGATAATTCCAAACGAGAAAACCAAAAAAAAAACTTGTTATAACGAATCCACCACCACGACAAGTTTATCTTCTAAATCCAACTGACGACCAAAACAAAAAAAGACTTCTAAACCCAACTAACCAAAATTCTCCTCTCTCTGCTTTTCTTTTGTCGGTGAATTTGGATTCTTCTCTCCTCCATCATCATAATACCACCTGCAACCTCTCTCTCTCTCTCCTGCTCCGACATATTTATTCGTTGTGTTCATCTCTCTCTCTCTCTTCCGCGAGACCCAGATCGAGAAATCGGTTAATTCCTCGAAAGTCTTTTTCTTTGGAGGGTTTAAGATCCTCCATGGACGGCGGCGGAATAGCTGACGTGGCAGTCGCTGGGACGGCGAGGAAGAGAGAGAGACCTTACAAAGGAATAAGGATGAGGAAGTGGGGAAAGTGGGTTGCGGAGATTCGAGAGCCTAACAAGCGGTCGAGGTTATGGCTCGGCTCTTACTCCACTCCTGAGGCGGCGGCGCGAGCTTACGACACGGCGGTTTTCTACCTCAGAGGACCTACGGCCAGGCTAAACTTCCCGGAACTTCTTCCCGGAGAGAAATTCTCCGACGAGGATATGTCGGCTGCGACGATTCGGAAAAAAGCGACGGAGGTCGGCGCTCAGGTTGATGCTTTAGGCACGGCGGTGCTAAATAACCGCCACCGTGTTTTTGGCCAGAAACGAGAGACTGATAATAATAAGAATTTTCATCTTAGTTATCAAAACGGTGAGCGAGAAGAAGAAGATGATGACGATGACAAGAGATTGAAGAGTGGCGGCTGGTTATTGGATCGGGTTGACTTGAATAAATTACCCGACCCGGAAAGCTCCGATGAAGATTGGGAAAGCAAATAAAAATATCATAAAATATATTTGGAACGGTGTGTGTTGCTAACGTACGCCTCGGCCTACTTCTGCGAAATCATTAGCCCCGTTTATTCCTTTTCTTTTTTTTTCTTTCTTTTTTTTTTGCATATCTGAAATTTTAGGGTATTTGTTTTGTCTTTAATTACGGGTTTTGCGGTTTATGGAATTTTAGGCTATTTGCTTAAAAGATGCAAAATGTATATTACTACTCATTAATATCCATTAATGAAATTCGCCCTATTTCCTATAATTAATTTGTCTACTTTTAGTTAGTGTTTAAGAGGAATACCCCCCAAAATATTTGCTTTTTGAAAAAATAAGCTGTAAGCAGTTTTCTTTGTTTGTTACTAAACTTGTAGATAAATCGATTACGAAAGTTTTCTGAAGATATAATAACACTTTTTGGAGATTTTATGATGCGTTTTTAGTTTTTTTTTTCCTTTCTTTCTTTTCTTAAAAGACCTCTCTTCTTAATTTGAATTTTAGGGGATTGTGAGGAAGATTAAAGCGAATGAACGGGATATCAAGTTGAATAATAATAACGGGACAAAGTATGACCTACATGCAAATCATATAATAAAAGCAACTTGACATAGTCTATTTCTATTAATTACGTCCACATTATTTGTTTTCTGTTAATTCATAAAGCTATATACATTTGTAATGCATATATGGATACAAGTTTTTTTGGGTCGTCGGGGGTTTGGGGTGTTTTGTTTTTGTCTTCTGCTCCGTTTCTATTTGTTATGTGGGTACCATTTAGATTTTATATGCTCAATCTTTTTCAAGTTCTATTATTACAAATTATTTATTATTATTGTTGCTTTTATCTTTATATTTTTCTAATGAATTTTTTCGTTACCTTACTATATATCAGATTTTGAATTTTTCCTTCACCATATATACGTTTTTAATCTCTTATATATGATTGTGTAATATAGTGCGCAAACCATAATTAAGTTTCCTTCACCATACATTTTCAATGACATTTGATTTTGAATTCTGTAAAGATAAGTAAGACTTGTGAATGTTGTGTTATTGATATCAACGGCGTACACAACGTATATATACAAAACACAAACCTTAGAAGCATTTGACGGCTAAGCTATACAAACCGTCATAATAAAGCTAAATACTAATTGTTTATCCCAACTCTCTAATATTGTTAGAACTACGAATTCATGATGCTTCTGCTCCTGCATCCACTGCATTTGCTGAAGCACAACTTCATAATAAATTATCATTCATATTTTCTTAATAAGTGATAAACCTTTAATTTGAGCACTATATAACACTATAGTACATAATCATTTCATTTTTCAATTACACAATATCATTAACACACAAACTCTATCAAATTTAAACAAGGTTCTATTATATAAGTGTATCTCACAATAATTTACAAAAGACTTATATATTTTAATAATTTTAAATTCTTTTATTCCATATTATAATTTTAAACTCAGATATTACAAATTTTTATAAATATTTCATTTTGTACAAGCGCGAATTACTACTTATTTTTACGATTAATATGTGACATGGGCCAAGGAACAGTATGTTGTATTAGTATGTATAGCATATTTTGTATTGCATATTTTGTATTGCATTACTGCATTACTTTTTTCGTAATTTCTTTTGAGGTCGTGTTCGGAGTGTTAATTATGCCAATGCTTTTTCTTGGGGGAAAAAGAAAATGATAATCCTCTCGCATGGATTATATAATACTATATTAGTACTTAATTCTATTGTTTATCATGCTTGATACGAAAATAAGAAAGAGTACAGGTGGATGAGTCCAAAACAAGAATAGCAAAAGTGGAGCTTTGATTTGATATTTGATGGGCCTTCCCTTTTTATTCTGTTCGAAGAGTAATTTTGTTTTTAATCACATGACGAAACTGTTTATGAACCGAGGTAGATTTAAAATTTAATCAAACCGATCCAAAACGATTTTTATGTTGTTATTCCCTCCGTTTCATATTAGTTATCGACCTTAAATTTTGTTTTATATTAGTTGTTATTTTAAATTTTAAATTTTGTTTTATATTAATTGTCGTTTTATAATTTTAATGCAAATATTTGATAATATTTATACTTTTATCCCTACTTCTTAATTAGTATGATCATAATATATACTCCCTCCGTTTCTTTTTAAGTGTCGTTTAAGGGTTTTTCAACCATATTAATAAAACAATACAATTCTTTGTTTTGCCCCTTATTAATGCATTATATAATGTGTTCACACTCATTAATGAGCTGGAAAATATGGATAAAAGTGGAAAATTTATTAAAAATCTGCATTGAAAATGTAAAACGATACTTAAAATAAAACAAAATTAAAATCCTAAAATGACAATTAAAAAGAAACAGATGGAGTAATACATTAATGAGGGGTAAAACAAAAAATTGAATTATTTTCTTAATTTACGTAAAACAACCTAGAAAGACAACTATTATGAAACGGATGGAATATTAATTATAGCTCTCACGTTTTTTATGTTCTTATTATAGCTCTCACAATAAACGATTTTTAAAAAAATTTATTATAGCTCTCACAATAAATGAGATAATTAACTGTGCCCTAATCACGAATCTGACCAAGGCTATTTCAATACACGGCTCGATTAATCAATTTAAAATAATTTAACCCAAGTCCCCATCTTCCCCAAACTCCCTGTCTGATCCTTGTTTCTCGTTGTCATTATCTCGATGGAGTTTTGTCAAAATATGGCAACGGTGGCATGCGAAGCTCTGATTCATAAATCTGTAAGTTTACACTACACGAAACTATATATTTAATTTAAATTAATCAATATCTTGTATATATTTTAGCACAAAAAAACATCTTGTATAGTTATTATTTTATTTGATTGTGAGAAGCAAATGTATCTTTTAGTTATATTTGATTATTTTGGTACGTAATTGTTTTTTTTTAATATAGAAACGGAAAAGATATATCACAACTTATTGCCATATATAATCATGTAGGAACTACAAGATGAGATAGTAGACAACATCTCACATTAAAATTACCTAAATAGATCGCAAATAATCATAGAGAGCTCAAAATAAGTCAGAGCTATATCTTCCCTGTTTTACTTACAGTTTTACAGAGCCCCGTCTGGCCCCAATTTTTTTTCTTTCATTTTTTGGCCCTCAAATATTTTTTTATATTTTTTTTGCCCTCAAAAAACAAAAAACTTTAAAATTAGTATTGAACCCCTACAATTTAAGAGCCGACCCTGCTTATATGTGAGTTTTTTTTGTTTTCTATCTTCTTCTAAGAGACGAAATTTTCGCCAATTTTGTATTTGTATCCAATTACGTTCATCGATGTAATTAGTATTTCACTAGACAATGATTTGTCTTCAAGGATATTTGAATCAATCAATATTTTCTGATTCTCATTCTCTAGTCCAAGTTTTTCACAGTTAAGAAGTTCCACAGGACATAAAAACTTCCATCTTTTTTGTTGGTTAAAATGTGAAAATAGGATATTCACTGCGTTGATAAATGATGGGCCATAAATCACAGTAAGCCCATAAAGTATATACTATTTAAATTATTGGCCTTTATATAAGGCTTAGGAAAATATTATTTGGAGATAACTAACAGTGTATACCATCGCGTCGGATTTTGGTTAAGTTCAGTAAGTCTAGTTAAAGTCTCATCTCATTTTGGAAGCCCAAGCCGGCCCATGAGAACTTATGAGCTGTATTGTACGTTGCTTGCTGACATGCCACCTGCCATTGCGCAATAACGAGGGGAAAATATGCTTTTGTGATAAACGATTTCATAAAGAATTTTGTTTTCAAGATTTATATACATATACATATTGATATTTTTATTTTCTTATATTAGTCGATTTCTTGCGCGATGCCTTTATACCAATTTGGTATGTACTACTTGGAAATTGGTTTGGGTGCATTGGTCGAATAAACCAAGAAAACAATTTGTTTATAGGAAGTTTCTCGAATAAGAATATATAAATACATTGGCTTAAAGTGTTATAAGCGATGATCGTTGCCACTCTAATGTAGCAATAGGACATCCTTTTTGGTTGAAAGCTCTCTTTGATGGTGAGAAGGTTTAATCCTCTTTTTTTGGAACTGTTTTCTCCCTGTTTACATTATCCTTTTGTTTTCCTTTAGCATAGAGAATGAAATTTTGTGTAATTCTATCTCTTTCTGGCATCTTTGGTTTAGAGTTATGATGCTTATAATATGGATCCTTTAATCGTTATATATCAACAGATGACATTAAAAAAAAAAAAATACATTGGCTTTAGCGCACCCATCAGTTTCTTGAATTTCAATTCGAGGCAAAGTTTTCACCACCATTGGCTCCTAATCCTAGCTTTCTATTTATCACAACTTTTTTTTCTTCTTTTTCTGAAATTATCAATATCTATATCACAATTGCCCGGAGACTATTTAAAGATACTTTATAGTGGGTTGAAGATTATTTGAAAAGTAAAAGTTTTAATCTTCTAATCTTACAAAGACACACACCAATCAACTACTGTAAGAATCAGAAGAACTCTCTGAAATTCTGTATATTTCTGATTAGGGTTTTACAAAGGAGACAATTTTCTATATATACAGAGGTAAAATAATCCTAACTATATAAGGCCCAATACATATATACCCAATAAGCCTATATCTCTTAATACCCCTCCTCAAGTTGGAGCATGGAGATCTCGAATGCCCAACTTGCACAAAATATCTTGAAAATGACGACCTCCAAGTGCTTTAGTGAAGACATCCGCCAATTGTTGAGTAGTAGAAACATGCTGTGTCTGAATGATTCCAGCTACGATATCATCTCTAATGAAATGGCAATCAAGCTCCACATGTTTCGTCCTCTCATGAAACACAGGATTCGCTGCAATATGAAGCGCAGACTGACTATCACAATACAAATCCATTGGACCAGAATGTGCAATACCCATCGTGGTCAATACACTCTTGATCCACTTCAATTCTTTCACCGCCACAACCATAGCTCGGTACTCTGCTTCTGCCGAAGAGAGAGATACTACATCCTGCTTCTTTGACTTCCACGATACAGGTGAATTCCCCAACTGTATCAACCATCCACTTAAAGATCTCCTCGTGATTGGACATCCCGCCCAATCCGAATCACACCAAGCTGTAAGATGAAAATTACAGTCCGCTTTCAACAAAATTCCCATTCCAGGACACCCCTTCAAGTAACGAACTACTCGTAAAGCAGCCCGCCAATGATCCTCTCTTGGCTCACGCATAAACTGAGACAAGATGTGAACAGAATACGCAAGATCTGGTCTTGTCGCAGCCAAATAAATCAACCTTCCAACGATTTTGCGATACTTCTCCGGGTCAGTGAGTATCTCTGACGTCGACCTTCCCAACTGATGATTATGCTCCATCGGAAACTCTACCGGCCTACCACCAAGCAAACCAACATCAGCAATAATATCCAGAGCGTACTTCCTCTGTGATAAATATATCCCCTCTGCGTTTCGCGCAACTTCCAATCCAAGAAAATACTTCAATTTTCCCAAATCCTTCATATGAAAGCAATTACTCAGATATGTTTTGAACTTCTGTATCACTTCTGGAGAGCTCCCTGTTATCACAAGATCATCCACATATACGAGAACATGCAAGTGAACTTTACCACGAACTAACGAGAAAAGAGAGTAATCTGCCTTACTCTGTGTAAAACCATAGCTCAACAGTGCCGTCGAAAGTTTCGCGAACCAGCATCTCGGAGCTTGTTTCAAACCATACAATGACTTGCGCAATCGACATACCATTCCCTTCTTCGAGCTACCAAAACCCTGAGGTACTCTCATAAACACCTCTTCTTCCAAATCTCCATGAAGAAACGCATTGTGCACATCCATCTGATGCAACTCCCAATTTTTCCCAGCTGCAACTTGCAGAACCAATCGAACTGTGCTCATCTTTGCCACAGGAGCAAATGTATCAGAATAATCAATCCCTTCTTTCTGACGATTTCCACAAGCTACAAGCCTCGCTTTATACCTTTCAATCGAGCCATCAGCATTATACTTGATCGTGTAAACCCATTTACACTCAATGACATGCTTACCTGGTGGTAAGTGTTCAATCAACCAGGTTTGATTTCGTTCCTGAGCCTCAATCTTCAGTCTCATAGCTTTTCTCCATCGCGGATCTTCCATAGCCTCAGCAAATGTTTTCGGCACAACTCCTTCTGTTATACTACACATGAACGCTCTGTGTGACATAGAGAACCTCTCACAGCTCACAAAATTCTCAATCCCATAATCATTAATCAATTCCTGACTCACAGCAGACGCATTCATTGCAAATGTCGTATTGCACACAAAATCTTGTAACTTGGCTGGAGCTTGTTTCTGTCGCATTCCGCGTCCCAACATTTCTGTTGCTGCAGGTTGATCCACCAGGTGTCGATCGATACTGGCTGGTATCGGTCGACACTCATCGACATTCTCAGACTGTGTAACTGATTCAGGGTCAGTCTGTGGCCCTGTAATTCCCAACATATCACGTATTCCTGCTGATATAGCTTGCATATCTTCTTCTCCAACCTTGTCTGACACAACTGGAGTCTGTGTCACTGTATCTCTTGTCAAAACATGACTTATATCATCAAATCCAACACTATCATCCACAAATAACGTCCTTAGATCAGAATTAGGTGGCTCATCCACCTGATCTTTTAGCTCCAAATATGGGAATCGTTCCTCAATGAAGGTGACATCTCGTGAGACAAAGACTTCACGTGTCTCCAAATCAAAAAGATTCCACCCCTTCTTCGCATAAGGGTACCCCAGGAATACACATTTCCTGCTTCTACTCGCAAACTTATCTCCATGCCGTTTCTGATTATGAGCATATGCTAAACATCCAAACACTCGTATCTCACTATAAGCAGGGACTTTTCCAAATATAATCTCGTACGGGCTCTTACCATTGTGTAACATAGACGGCGTATGATTGATTAGATATGCAGCACTCGAAGCACAATAACCCCAAAGTTCTATTGGTAGATTTGCCTGAAATCTCAACGCTCTTGCCACATTCAATATATGACGGTGTTTTCGCTCCACTCGCCCATTTTTTTGAGGAGTTCCTACACATGAAGTTTGATGAATTATCCCAGATGCGCGAAAATACTCCTTCATCACTATGAATTCACTCCCATTATCGCTTCGCACGATTTTCACCTGCTTCTCAAACTGTCGCTGGATAAGAGCAAAGAAATCGATCATTGTTTTCTGAACTTGTGTTTTATCACGAAGAAGAAAGACCCACACAGCTCTGGAATAATCATCCACAATAGTTAAGAAATACGAAGATCCACACAAACTCTGTGTTCGATATGGCCCCCAGAGATCGCAATGAACCATCTCGAAACACTCCTTACTCTTCTCCGTACTCTCAGGAAAGACATTACGACATTGCTTTGCTCGGAAGCAAACATCGCAATCAGAGACACCACCACTCTTTTGATCCACTTCTGGCAATTTCTTAATCACCTTTTCAGAAGCATGTCCCATTCTTCTATGCCAAAGTTCCCGAGACCCCACCTTACTAACCTTCGCCACATTCACACTTTTATGAGTACCTTGAAGAAAATACAACCCATCTTTCCTTACACCCATTGCGATCGGAATCTGCAAAGCAATATCTTTCAACACACACAACTGCTTCGAGAACCACACAATGCAATTCATCTCATCAATAACTTGTGACACAGAGATGAGATTGCACTTAAGTTCCTTGACGAAGAGCACATGTGTCAAAGTACACTTCTCTGTCAATACCACACTTCCTACTCTATCAGAAGCAACCACATTTCCATTAGGCAGACCCACCCAACATGGTGAGATCGGATGCACATCGAACATGTCCCTCAATGTACCTGTCATATGGTGCGATGCACCACTATCAATAATCCACTCATCTATATATCTCGTACCAATAACACTGTTTGAAGATTATGTATTTGGCTCTATCATACTCAATAGCCGATCCCACTGTTCTTTCTTCAGTCCTGTCATAGCATGAGTCGACACAACATGTGTGTGTGCAACCCTAGTATTGTGTCTACATGAAGCGCCTTCCGCAGCCTCGTCTTTCATCATATCCAAAAGACCTTCCGCACCTACATTCTGCTCAAAACCAAACTTTTTCAAAGAAACGCATTCCGCAGATCCTGTTTTCTCAACTCCCATCTTCTCCATTATCACAAATAAACAACTCAATTGAATATTAATTTGTCACCAAACCCTAACCTCGACGACGACCGTGCAAAATTCGTGCAAAATCGCGTGTCTGATTTTCGTGCAAAAACCGTGCAGAAAATCGATCTCGTGCAAAAACTGTGAAGAAATCGATCCCGTGCAAAAACTGTGCAGAAATCGATCCTGTGCAGAAATCGATCCCGTACAAAAATCGATCCCGTGCAAAATCCGTGCAGAATAATCCGTGCAAAATCCGTGCAAAATCCCTGGCTCTGATACCATGTAAGAATCAGAAGAACTCTCTGAAATTCTGTATATTTCTGATTAGGGTTTTACAAAGGAGACAATTCTCTATATATACAGAGGTAAAATAATCCTAACTATATAAGGCCCAATACATATATACCCAATAAGCCTATATCTCTTAATAACTACAGTGTTACATCAACATATGATGATTATTCAAACAGTAAATAAGATATGTTAGTAGTACATTTCAATTAAAAAAAAACAAAGAAAAACGTAGATACATAAAAAATAAAAATAAAAGGTTATTCACGAGAGTCACGTTGCAGAGAGAGAGAGATCAGCTTCCGTGATCTTGATGAAAAGTGGAGCCAACAATTTTCTATTGGGAGATCGATGAGATCGACCATATCGAGAAGAATGGAAAACATGAAGAATGGAAAACATGAAGAATATGGATATTTACCAATATCTTAGTTTAGGAAATTTACATTTATATTTATCTTAATTTAGGAAACATATATTACTTCTACCGCTATATAAGTTTATGCATCTTGTAACTTTATTCTCATGAGAGTCTAATAATAATTCTTCCTAAACACTTTTGTGTTCTTACTCTCATCAATTTATCATGGTATCAGAGCCTAGATTCAATTCTCATGGTATCAACTGCCTAGATTCACCGACGGTACGAGGATGATTTTATCGAGACCGTCCGATGTTTCCAAGCTGTCATCATATTTTAAAAAGAGTAAAATGAATAAATAACCATAATTGACCAAAAAATTAGGTAAATACGAATGATTAATTGTAAACTAGGTTAGTAGGAAAGAGAGAAACAAATTAAACCATATATATCATTTCTATTTTAACTAAATTACATAAAATACCATTACACAAAATCTCATTTTTCTAGAGAATAAACCGCTGATATTATTCATCAACGACCAGCAGTGTTATTTATTTATATTTTACGACCACTATTTATCATCGGAAAACATGTTGTTAACATATTAACACTAATCAATATCATAATAATTGTAATAACATATGATATAAAATGTTAACGTGATAACAAGAATATTCAATACTTGTAACGTGCTATCATATAAAATATTTGATTACTATTCGTGTTAACTTTGTTATAACAAAGTTATACATAAATATATTGATAACTCATTAGCTAATTTTGTTATTGATTAACTTCAAAATAATTAAAAATCCACTGTTTACGTAATTATATAAATAATTCATTAGCTAACTTCGTTACTATTCACTATACACTGTTCACTAGTAAAAACAGATATTTGTTAGTGAACAGTGGATGGTGAATAGTAACCCACAAGAGAAAACTATTTTTTTTTTTTTTAAGAGAAAACTAATTATGTAGTTATTTGTTGGCGTATATTGCTATTTATCTTTAAAAAAATAACTAACTTAAAATTTGTACCGGGTTATAATTAGTACTAGTGAAAGGTTTGATACAAGCCACGTTTTTCATGTACAGAATCTATATAATCTCTAAATCCAGATTAATTTAGTTCAATTAAAGACTTGATTAATGCTGTATAGTAAGAAACTGACTAATGGATGATAGCATTGTATAAGATCTGGACAAGCACCTACCTAACTAAAAAGTCGTTACTAATATTAGTTCCATATGTGTTATTCGTGCTAAAGAATTGGTCTCTTATAGTTTTATAAGTTTGGGTGATCCGAATTAGCTTGAAACTAGGAAATTAAGATTAGTGATGGTCCAACCATATAAACATTTTAAGTCGCCTTACTAATTATTAGGTTAGCCAACCCCGCTGTGAAAACTTAATTTACTACAGAATCAAAGGTCGATAAAAAAAGGAAACACGATTCGAAGATGGGAGTCTTATAACCGCAAACTAAACTTATCTCAATATTACCTAACAAAACATAATCTTGAAAGCTCAAATTTGTTGGAATCCATAATAGGGGGAAGAAAGCTATATATATACAGTAAAAAAGAGAAAAAGCTATCCGATATGATGATTAATATTTCCATTATTGAATCGACACACACATATTGATATACATAGAGAGCTCGAGGAGAGAGAGTTTTTAATAAAAAAATACTACTTAAGGAAAGAAACAGAGAGCATCAAAGCATCGTCATAGTTCCATTAGGGGGAAGGTTTGGCTTTTTATCCCCCACTTGCAATAATATTCCTCTTTCACGATTTGGCTCTCCTTTTACCCACACTTATATTTTTTTTTTGCTTTACTCACTACTAAACACGTATTTAAGTTAATCCTTAACAAATACATAAAAAAAAAACCTGTGTCAACAATATAGACAATTTTATTTTTAATTTTTTTGGTCGGCAGACACTTTTCTTCTTGGATTTGTCTCGAAACATATAAATATACCGAAACAAGTACGATTTTGAGAAGAAAAAAAGAATCCATCAGAATAAATATATGGCATTTTTCAATGATATAAAAAATATGCGTGCTATATATATATATACTATTTATATATTATATTTGTAATTAAAAAAAAAAAAACAATGAATGATCGTTATCATACACATTATAAATATAAAATTAATTTATTCTATTACATCTCTAGATAACTGTCTAAACGTAAAAGGGAGCGTGAGTGCACGCGTGGAAAACAGGAGAGTGAAGGTGTAGTGATCAAGGCAATGATGTTTCCCGTACTCTTGGATGGGGGCATTTTCGGCAATACTTCTTTTCTTTTTTTCCCCTCGCATTATTTCCGTTTCCTCTTTTTTCTCGTACCAAACTCTTTCACGGATTTGTTCATCCTCTTTTGTTGTTTTTTTATATTTTGTAATTTTATGTCTCTCCTTTTATATTTATTTGTAATTTCCTGTTGACAATATATTTTCTCGCAGTCGCAGACATGGTAGTATTTTTTGTTTTTTGATAAAATGTAAATTAAATTATCAAAAGCAAATGTTTGATTACAAGTGCTGAGAAAGCCGAAAGTTTCTATGGCCAAAAAAAAGAGGAAAAACTAGGGAGAAGCTACATATAAGAAAAAATAGAAACCAAAGCTAAAGATGGCTATGCGTAAACCAAGTGGATAGGAGTTCTTGACATTCTTTACGATGAATTCTTGCTAGAAGAGTATCACGGACCGTCCTGTCGATTTGTTTGAAGAGAGTTTGTGATGACATAGCAATGTTGTTGTGGAGTCTGATATTTCTCTCCTTCCACATGAGGTAGACAGTTGCTTGACATGAAAGCTTAAGGAGTAGCTTGACATGATTCCTGCGATTTCAGATATGGTAGTATTTTGTAACCATAAGTCAAAATTTGATAATAAATCACATCAATAAAAAATCTTCATTCCACGAAATCTTTTCATTTTTCTTCTTCTCATTTGTAGATAACAGAAGTGATTAATATATATTTGTAAATAAACATGTTGAATTGTTATCCCAATATCTTTTTTTTTTCTTTTGTTGATAAAGATTATTGTGCCAATATTAAGAAGGATAAAAAAAACAAATCATAGTCCTATACAAAAAGAGGCAAAGTATTAAATTTTGAGTAGTTGGAGTAGGAGAAACTAAATAGTACAACAAATTAAATAAGATACTCCCATCTACATCCTACTTTTTCATCCATAATAGTTTCAGTAAAATATTGAATTTCTGAATTTAATTTCCCTTTATATATAAAGATAATTGTGGTGTCAATACTCAGGAGACCAAAAACTAGGAAACAGTCTAATGCACTTGTATTGGGAAAGAATCAAATTTCAAAAATAATTTCTTCATAAACCTTTACTAAATTCTAAAGCGTGCCCGTGGAATAAAGTTTTTTTTTATGTATATTAAAATTTTGAAATATACAAAAAAATAAAATAAATTTAATAAATGTTTAGTTTAAACATGTTTGACAAAAAAATAATTTGTATTAAAAAACTAAAGAGTGTTTAGAAACAAATTCTTTCATCTGCAAATCATCTCTAATAAATATTAACGAATAAAGTCTAGTAGATCATTATTATAATAAATAGTATTTTTCCGTTTCATAAAGAGTGGCGTTTTAAGATTTTATATCTGTTCATAAAAAGTATCGTTATATATTTTTAATGCATAATTTTAAATAAAAATACAGTTTTAACTTTATTATTTGAATCTATTAATTAGAGAAAAAAATAATATAGAAATTTTAATAATTTGTAATATAAATCCTCATAATTTATTTATTTATTTATTTGATCCCACCGTATTGCTTTGATGGTTCTCTTCTTATCTGAGTCTTCTCTCTTATTGCTCCCAAATTTCTTGTTTTCTTTTTTTTTCCTCTTAACTAAAAAGCAATGTGGAACCTTAACGACTTACCAGAGTATCACGAAGAATCAGACGGTAGAGGGAATCGAGTTGGACACGTGTCAAGCTCGATGAGCCAATCCACCACGTGGCTGTTGTCTGTGCCTCCTGTTACCCGGAATTTCTTTCCGGGTCAAAACATGGAACCGCATCAAGTCCGAGAAATATCTGGGCCCGGTTTCACTAGAAGCCAGCGTGTCGCTCAGTCGGATCCTAGCGGGTCGGGTCGACCGGAAAAGCCGGAGCCGGAGATACCGCCGGCTGTGAAAAAGAGCCGACGTGGACCTCGCTCACGGAGCTCTCAGTATAGAGGAGTTACTTTTTACCGACGAACCGGAAGATGGGAGTCACATATTTGGTAATTTAATATTTTTAAACCATATAATATACCTTGAATAAATATATTTTGCATCCATAAAATATATGTTTCATTTCATTTGAGTCAATACCTTGATTTTTATTTTTTTTTATAAAATGTTTTGAAATATTATGCAGGGACTGTGGGAAGCAAATGTACTTAGGTATGGTTCATATATATTTTGGTTTCTTGAAAAAACAAAATTCAATTTTTTTTATTTTTATAGAAACTAACTACGTTTTGACTTGTGTCTGTCTATTTCTATTCGATTTCTTTTGACAAGATAGAGGTTTTTTTATCTCCTTGTTTTTTGTTACATTTCAGGTGGATTTGACACAGCACATGCTGCTGCTCGGTATATTTTCCTCATCCAAATATCACCTAAAATATAGATTAGTATGTTTGTTGTTATGCAATTAACAACTATTTGGGATTATAGTGCCTATGATCGAGCCGCAGTTAAATTTAGAGGTGTAGATGCAGATATCAATTTCGACATTGAAGACTACGTGGGAGATTTGAAACAGGTTAGAGTATTAATTATTTATAGATATTTATTGTAGGTTTAATTATTATTTTTTACTCAAACATAAAACAAATACTATTATCTACAGATGAGCAATTTGACCAAGGAAGAGTTCATGCATGTTCTTCGAAGGCAAAGCACTGGGTTTCCAAGAGGCAGTTCTAAATATAGAGGTGTCACTTTGCATAAATGTGGAAGATGGGAGGCTCGATTGGGTCAATTTCTGAACAAAAAGTATAATTTGTTTTTTTAAAATTTGGTGTAATTTTGTTTTTCTCTTATGGATTTTTAAATTTGTACTATGTTGTTTGCTTTATTTCAGGTACGTTTATTTGGGTCTCTTTGATACCGAGATGGAAGCTGCAAGGTACTTTTTTTATTGTTCAATGTCTCATCATCACGTTTTAGAAATTGATATACATATTTTGTTTTTTCTTGAAATTGAATATAGAGCTTATGATAAAGCGGCAATAAAGTGTAATGGAAAAGACGCAGTTACCAATTTTGACCCTAAAATTTACGAAGAAGAAGAGCTTAGCCCAGGTAATTTGATTTTACATTTTGAAGCCTAGAAAATATACAAATTTACTCGCAATCAACAATTTTATGGTAAAAAAAAATAAACAGAGAAGAAGTGGAATGATCATAACCTTGATCTAAGTCTAGGAGAATCAAACTCGGGAATCAAATCCGAGGCAAGTGTTTATATACTGTTATTATATTGGATTTGTCGGAATATAGATAAATTGTTAATGATGGTTTAAATTGATCATTTTAAAGATTGCGAGCATGAGAAATAGGATTAGAGATGAGGAGAGAATATTAGGGAGCGATCTCTCGCTAGCGATGAAGACAACGACGACCATCGGATAGGAGAAAAGCAATTGGGGAAAGCGAGTGGGAATGGCAGCATCATCAGGATTCTCTCCTCACCACTACACTCCTCGCACATTCCACTTCTCTCGTCCCTGATTCATCACAATTCATCATCTGAGCTAGTGCGAGTCAACTTCAAGATATGCTTTAAGAGCTATTTATGGGCTCTCTGTGTGTATGTGTATATACATTATATGTTCTAGAGTCGATATAAGAGAGTTTTTTTCTTACAACAAAAGGTAAACCCGCGAGTGAACATCCTTAATCGAAATTCAATACCTGAGCAAGCTGTTATGTTGCAATTGATCCTAAGAAGAGATCATCTTTTTCCCCCCCTGCAGAAGAGATAAACCAAACCGGAATTACTACGTGAAAAAAACCAGTTGCTTCTCTTTGTTAACAGACAAAAGAGTTTGGTGAATGAAAAAGTAATCTAATCACCTTTATATTTCTCAATGTGTGTGAGACTTCATTATATACAAAGAGCACCCATATCTGGTACATTTGTTTCAACTTCATTCGATGTTCCTCTCCTCAAATTCTTTCTCCCCTTCTTCGACTCCATTGTTTGGCTCCTGCAAATCAGTTTAGATATACTCATACTTATTTACGTCTTGTGACTGTTTTGTAGAATCGAATCAAGAAACTTACACTAACAGTTTAACTGAGGGTCTCCCAGTTGCTGTTCCGCAGCAGGACTTGTATTTCTTCTTTGAACCACATGGACACGATTTATTCCTCGGGATCTTCTACAGTTTTCCGCAAAAATTACTTGCATAAATCAATATTCAAAAGCACATTACTACGCAATCTCAAAGCAAATAAGCTATTTTCATGGTTTAATGAACCTTCTCATCGGTCTGTGAACTGCACTTGGCAAGGACTGTTCCGATGTTACTGCAGCTAGCAGATTCCTCCTCATTCATTTCTTCTCTGGGTTTCTTGGTGCTTTCCATCATACGGTCACTTGCTTCCTCTGGAGTTGTGATATCTGCCGCAGAAGCGGTTTCTGGATCATTTTCAGTCAAAGACTCCATTCCTTGCTCGGCTATCAGGAAATCTATCGCAGCATCCACATCACCATTTACTTGTACTAGAACCTAAAGGGAGATCCAGATAAGAGAGGACCAATGATCATATTTTTTCGCACATTAACAAAGCATCAGCTTATCACCTGTTCAGCTTTCTCAGCATTGTCAGAGCAAATACCCGACATGACTACTTTGATAGCTCCAGCATCCACATTACATTTACCAGCTCTGTTTTTGGAATTGCTCTCAGTGGCTTTCGCTTGTTTAGATGCTGCTGATACTTTAGCATCAGCCTTTCACAAAACTGGAACTTATTAGGCCAGTGAAAAAGAGCATTTACACCATAAAAAGTGAGATAAAGTTTGAAGTAAAACCTCTATTACAACAGGCCTGGCTGGTCCTCCACAAGTATCTTCCTTCAAACGCACACTGTTGTAGTGTTCCCCATCGTGGTAAGACCTGAAAGAGGAACCTTTTTTAGGAAGAGGAAAAATCAACCATTTCCATCTTGGGAAGATCATCAACTACTTACAGATGGATCATGCGGGTTCTTGAATCTTCAAAGTTGCGTATATACCAACGCGGTGACATGTTCTGCAACAAACAGAACAAAAGCATGTCCTGTGTTATTCACACTTATGATTCTCACATAGTATCGTAGTTTCTGGCATATAAAATTACCCTGTGGATACATATATTACAGCGTGTGACAAGAGAAGCTGCCTGTAACTCCATATTCCCAGCCCAAGTTCCATCATTGTCCATGGTTTGAATGTAATCCTCAAATGGAACATCATCTTCGATAAAAGGCTCAAACATTTCACGGCTTTCCTGTAGAATCCATATCATCAAATTGGGAGTATATATATATAGGATTGCTAACAAGAAGAAAAAAGAAGAAGATGAAATGGGACTTACCACCATATACTGTACAACCATGCTACGGTACTTGGTGTGTTCACCCTCATTGCCTTGTAATTGATCGGCAAGTGCCCTGTGAAGAGAACACCATGCCAATCTAACAATTCAAACATAGTCGAATCGATGATGTTTGGGATTTGTGAGAGAAACACAGACCTGAAGAAACAATTACCGTCTGAAGTGACTTGGATTATCTTAAGCCCGAAGGCGTCAAGCTGAGTACGAAATTGAGAGAGATCACAATCCTTTCCTTGCTTCTTCTTCACCTATGAAACACAAATTTACGATATTCGACAAGAGTCAGACAACCGCCTCCGAATCGAAAACCATGAAACCGGAGACGCACCTGATGCGGTTGTTTCTTAACCTTAGATTTCGCCATTTTTGTGTGTCTTTTTACTTCCGTCTTCTCATACCGAAAAGGAATAGGGAAAGCTTGTCGGCGGCGCAATTTAAAATATTTCGTTGCCGTCGATTCCCCGATACAGCCAAACTTGGGCCAAAAGAGCTGTATAGCAAAACGGCACAGAGGCCCAAAAAGCTAAGAAAAACAAGCTCGGCCCTTTTGAAAAAAATATGCCTACGTGGCAAAACTACGTACACATTGGAGGATTCTGTTTCATCACTTAATGGTTCTGCCCACATAAAACTGTTTATATTCATGAGCGATTGAGCGTGATATTAGTAGAACCGGACTCGTGTATCACAAAAAAGTGTTGCTGACGATTAGACTAATACAGCTATATAGTAAATCATCATTTTTTTATATATATTTCTCTATTCTTTTCTATCTAGATTTTTCAGTTTGAAATCATCACATGTAATCAGTGTCAAGCCCATGTATACCAATCGATATCCCTTAAATATTTATTTTCTTATAATTGTATGTAAATATTGAAATATTTAAAGATATAATTGATAAATTTTGATCTCAATATTCGATTTTGACACCAATAACATAAATTTATTGGTTCGTCGCTGTCTTTAATATGCCTAAAGAATGAAAAAAGTAAACTTGTTTGTGTCATATGCTTTCAACATTTGTCGAGGGTTACAAGATTAATGGAAGGGAAACGTTGCCCACGCATCTTTGGTAAAACGTAACACCATATTAATATTTGATAATGATCCATTTGTCATTCCTTTGTTGTATTCAACACTAAATTGGACCAATTCGTTTTGGTTTATCAAACTTTTATAATGATCCATTTAAACATTTTTATTAATAAAAATAAAAATAACAAATATTATATTTAAAATTTAAAGTTAATAAAGAAAAATGTTTATACTTGTGAAATTATTGACATACACGTGTATTACACTAAAATATTATACTAGTATCACTATCAACTATAGATAAAGTGATGCGAAATACGATTAGATTCCCATATTCACTTACCTAACCTAGTCTTGAAGTTTATTATTAAACACATGAACACATTTCACAAAATGGCAACATAAATGATGAAGAACAGCTCGGGCCATAAAGTAAGACGTAACTTGTTTTTCATTTGTTTAAAGCGATGGAAGAAGATTTGGATTTGGATTTGGATCTGGATCTGGATCTGGTGGTGATCTCGAGGAGCATCGTAAATCCCAGAAATGTCAAGAAATCGAGTTGGGTGAAGAAGATTCATCTGACTCCATGGGATCTCTCTCGTCTTCGTTTTGGTTATCTTCAAAGAGGTCTTCTTTTTTCCAAACCAGATCCCAAAATTGACATAGTAATCTCACGATTACAAACTTCACTCTCTGTTGCACTTGATCGTTTCTATCCTTTAGCTGGTCGTCTTGTCAAGGTAGAGAACGGAGATGAAACTGTCTCGTTTCTCATCAGCTGCGATGGTTCAGGTGTGGAATTTGTTCACGCTGTGGCTAGAAACACCCAGCTCAGTGATGTACTTGAGTTGTCCGGTTCTGTCCCCGGGTTTTTCACTTCCTTTTTCCCTGCGACCGGGATCAAGAACTACAATGGTGTCTCAAGATCTTTGCTTATGGTTCAAGTGACTGAGATGAAATATGGGATTTTTATCGGTTTCGGTTATAACTCTACGGTGGCTGATGGAGATTCGATCTGGAAGTTCTTCAAAGCATGGTCTGAGATTTGCTCCAAGGATCCGGGATCCGGAACCTCCCAGGTTCGTCTTCACTTCAAAGGTTGGTTCTTTGACGGGATTGATTATCCAATCCACATTCCAGACCCTAAAACAAAAGCAACTAGTTACGCAGCATCAACAACCAATTTACAAGAGAAGATATTTCATCTCACAAAGGAGAATGTTTTGAAACTGGAAGCTAAAGCCAACGGTGAGGCTGATGAGAAGGTCTCGTCTACTCAAGCGGTGTTAGGACATATATGGCGTTCGATGATTAAGCACAGTGGAATGAGCCGAGAAGAAGAGACCCATTGCAGGTTACCTACAAACATGAGGCGCAGGCTCAATCCACCGCTGGATGAAGAGTGTTTTGGGAATGTGAGCCCGACCGGGATAGCCACAGTCACGGTTGGTGAGCTGCTGGACCAAGGACTAGGCTGGGCTGCTGTGCAGATAAACAAAATGGAGCGGTCACAAACAGATGAAAACGCCAAAATATCTGCTGAGAAATGGGTGAAAAATGTCAAGATTCCGGTTTCTGTTGGTAGCAAAGATCTAGTTGTCACAAACTCTCACCGGTTCGATGTGTACTGCAACGATTTCGGTTGGGGTAAACCGATAGCTGCAAGAGCTGGACCGCCATATCTCAATGGGAGACTCGTTTTTTACCAAGGAGTCGATAAAGGAAGTCTTGATTTTCAGGCCTGCTTACAGCCTGAGGTAGTGGACAAACTATTAATGGATATTGATTTTAAAGAGTATGTGAGCATTGTATGATGTCTTGGTTAAGAAATTAAATCAAAATCTAAAATGTCTATCTTTTCCCCTGTTTCCTTTGAATCTCAATTCAAAATTGTAGTTTTAGCTCTGTTTGTACTCTGTATCACTGTATGATGATTATCCTATTTCATAAAGATGCTAAAAACTCTGTATCGAAACAGGAAACACTAATACCAAACCTCCTTTATTTTCATAAAGATAAAATCTTTAACTTATGTGATTCATATGAATACAAATTTGCAGACCACAAACATGAACAAAACAGTCCGAGGTTTTTGCTTCTTTCTCAGCCATTTGTTTTTGAGGGTTATTTTTGACGTAAATTGTACAAATTCAGCACATAACATGTAATTGTAAGAACCATATTTTTTCACAAGTTATATAGGTTTTTCAAAAATTTACGTTGAAATCAAATCGTAAAAAATAAAACTTCTAAGATGTGTCACCCAAAAATTGAACTATGTAGTTCTCTCAATTCCAATAGCCCGATGCGTTGCTTTTGCTTGTTCATGGTTCATGAGCAGAAAATCATTCTAGCCAACAAAAAAAATTGAAGATCCACTCACTCTATCAATCTGGAAGTTATCAAATAGATGGCATATCGTTTTCTTATTTCTGTGAAAAAATCCATTAAAATACTTGGACGAAAATTGATAATGGGCCGTACTATTTATGACCCAACAAACAATCAAACCGGCCCATGTAATTGGACCACGTGGTAGTTTTGTATGTGTGTAGGTGAGATTTAATAATTTAAATATACACACAATTTTCAGTCTGTCACTACTCACTCACTAGTCACTAGTGTTCATCAAATTATCATCTTCTCCACCAAAGAAATGGCAGATGTTGTGGTGGTCTCTAAGAGCATTATTCGACCCGATGAAGGATCGGATCGGGTAAAGATCCATCTGAGCCCTTGGGATCTCTTCTTCCTTAGATCCGAATACCCACAAAGAGGTCTTGTATTTCCACAACCCGACCCAGAAACCCAAATAATCTGTCAATTGAAGTCCTCTCTTTCCGCAGCTTTGAAGATTTTCTACCCATTCGCAGGTCGTCTAACCAAGATCGAGAACGAAGATGAAACGGCGTCCTTCTGCATCGATTGCGATGGTTCAGGCGTCAATTTCGTCCACGCATCGGCTAAAACCGTTTCGGTGAGTGATGTTTTAGAGCCGGCTGATGGTAACGTCCCCGATTTCTTGGATCGTTTCTTTCCGGCGAACGGTGTTAAGAGCTGTGAAGGGATCTCGGAATCGTTGGTCGCGTTCCAAGTAACGGAGTTAAAAGATGGAGTTTTCATCGGTTTTGGTTATAACCATATGGTTGCAGACGGTTCTTCCTTCTGGGATTTCTTCAACACTTGGTCGCAGATTTGCTCCTCCGGGCTTGACCGGAAAAATTTCCCACCTTTGCTTCTCCGTGGGTGGTTTCTCGCCGGGATTGAGTACCCGGTTCGAATTCCGATCTCAGAGACGGTATCATCACCGATTCGGGTTGCTTCTTCATCGTTATTGCGAGAGAAGCTTTTTCGATTCACGAGTAGAAACATCTCTGACCTCAAATCGAAAGCCAACGGAGAGGTTAGTTCCGATGATCGGAAAATCTCGTCGCTTCAAGCGATTTCGGCGCATATGTGGCGATCGATAATCAAAAGCAGTGATCTGAATCCGGAGGAAGTGATTCATTGCAAGTTACTGATGGATATGCGGCGAAGACTAAGCCCTCCGCTCGATAAAGACTGTTTTGGAAACGTGGTCGGATTCGCGACGGCGACAACAACCGCCGGAGAAATGCTTAGCAATGGGCTGGGTTGGGCTGCTTTGCAACTAAACAAAACTGTGGGGTCTCAAACGAATGAAGAATTCAGAGTTTTCGCTGAGAATTGGGTGAAGAAGCCGACAATACCGAATCGTGTGGCTGTGAGTAATTCTATAATTGTTGCTAGCTCTCCTTGGTTCAATGTGTATGGACATGATTTCGGTTGGGGCAAACCGATTGCGGTTCGAGCTGGACCGGGTAATACCAGCGATGGTAAACTCATCGTTTATCCGGGAATTGATCAAGGAAACATCGAGATCCAAACGTGTTTATCGTCCCACGTTTTGGAGAAATTATCGACCGATGCTGAGTTTTTAAAGCATGTATGTGTTGTATAAGTAAATTAATCGAAGTTGTCTAACCAAAAAAAAAGAGTAAATTAATCGAAATCAAATGTAATTTGTAACTTTTACAGATTTGTTTGGGTTATTCGAGTATTATTTTAAGATTATTCAAATTTTTATTATCCGAGAATCGAAATCATGATTGAAATCTAAAAGCAAAAGGCAACCGGTGAGGTTGGCTCACGGCAAATCGTTGGACCACATCGATTTTGGTTTGGTAAACCGATTATGACTCGAGCCTAACCGGGAATTAGAGTCAGTGGTAGACCTGAGCAAAATACCGGAACCGAAAAACCGGAACCGAACCGAATTAAAAGATATTGAACCGATCCGAATAGTTATAAGTATCTGAATGGTTCATCTTATAAAATATTTCGGATACCCAAACCGAACCGGAACCAAACCAAAACCCGAACGGATACCCAAAATAAACGAAATACAATTATATATCTAAAAAATATTATGTATTTTTAGTTTTTAAATAACCAAAATACTAAAAATTACAATTATAAACCAAATATATTAGTTATGTTTAGATCGAAATAATCAAAATACTCGAAATATTTGAAAATCTTTAGTTATATTTGTCAAAATTAAATAATTTTTGCAAAATTTAATCAAAATTTATTTAAATTAAACAATTTTTAAAGTTATTTTTAGAATTGAGATAAATTCCAGATACCCGAATCCGGAAGGAACTGAACCAAACCCGATTCAAAAAGGGAAATACCCAAATGGATCCTACACTTCTAAAATTTGGATATCCAAAATCTGAAATAACCAATCAAAACCCGAATACTCATGTGGATTGAAAATACTCATGTCATGTCATGTTTTTTTAATGCTCATGTCATGTTATGGTCTTCATTCTTCAACTCATGCTACAAGCGAACCATTGGACAAATGTTGAAATTTATGAAGAATGTGAAAATAATATTTGTGTATATATTTTTTTCTTCTTCTTCTTCTTCTCCGTTTGTGTAAACCAATGAATAATTGAATTAAATATAAATATAAACTATTGATCAGCCGTGTTCTTGCAAAAAGGCCATTGAACACGAAAAGTATGTAAGAAAAAAAGAAAAAAAGAAAAAAAGAAAAAAAGAAAAAAAAATACAGATAACGTCACGTCACATTTATCAATCGTATCTGTTATTTCTCGGGTGAACATTTAAACATTTTGTAAGAAACACAAAAACTAATGTATTTATGTTTGAAAATATTTTTTTAATAAGGATCTTAGGGTGTGGCACGTGCCACGTGGCGTTATAAAAGAAAAAGACCGAGTCTAGATACACTACTTTCCCACGCTAAATATTGGACCGTGTAATTAAAACATATGAAAAAAAAAGAACCAACTGAAAAAAATGATAACGATTCAAAACTATGACGGAACGATGACCACATCTTCTGTAAAACTATGAAGATGACAACATCTTCTTCCTCTGCAATTATGAAGAACACAAACTTGTGCATATATAATACTTTCTGCAAATATTAATTCAAGGAAGTCTTTTTTTTTTGTTTTTTTTGAACATCAATTCAAGGAAGTCTTAAACTCATAAATCATGGGTGGAGAAGCAGCAATCGATCGTTTACCGTTACACCTTTTGGCTTACATTTTTTCGTTGGTTACTTCTTTCACCGAATTGGCGCAGTAAGTGTTTGTTGATCGTTGCAAAGTTTTGATTTTTTTCATTCGATTCAAGAAAAAATCTGTGGGAAAATTGATGTTTTTGGTGAATTTGGAGGGTTTAGGGCAAGTGGGGTTTGTAAGAAATGGAGAAAAGCTGTGAATCAATCGATGGCGAGAAGAGAATCTCTGAGCTTTGCTGGTTGGAAAATGGACGACGATTCCACTTCTCGTCTCGTACATCTTGCTTACAATCTCAAAGAACTCGACATGTAATCTCTCTCTCTCTCTCTTTGCTTGTTATTTATGATCGCCATTTTTGAGCTTGGTTTGAACTTCAATGGCGTTTTTCCTCCCTACTCATTGGTGGGTTTGTCTGAACTTCTGGTCAAGTTTCCAACTTTACCTTTACGGTTTTGAGGACATTGACTTAGTCAATACCATACAAAACTAGAAACTCTGTTTCTTCATACAGTTTCTCTGTTTGCAGATCTCGAAGCAGATGGGGTTGCCATATAACTGATAATGGTCTTTACCAAATAGCTTCTGCAAGATGTGTAGCCAATTTAAGCTCTGTCTCTTTATGGGGCATGACCGCCATTACTGATTCTGGTGTTGTTCAGCTGGTAATGTAATGCCGTTTTATGTCAATTGGAATCTTGAATATTTATTTGCCATCTCATAGAATCTTCTTTTTTTTTGGCTCTTTGATAGACATCAAGAACTTCTTCCTTGCAACACTTGAACATAGGAGGAACATTCATCACCGATGATTCTCTCTTTGCTATTGCAGAACACTGCCATCATCTTAAGGTAAACCATAATCTAGTCTCTCTCTTTTTTTTTTTATCTGAAATCATTAGCACTCTCAAAATCGGATCTTTTCTGTGTTGCGCAGACAATCAGTATGTGGTGTTGCCGCCATGTGACAGAGAGAGGCCTTCTAGTTCTTGTTAACAAATGCAGAAAACTGGAATCTATCAACTTATGGGGAACTAGGATTCCTGTGGATTGCTTCATTGCTTTACTTACCATCAGTCCTGCACTTCAGATTAAACCCATTCAATTGCTCCTCAATGCTCAGCTTCCACCACCATTGTTGCATGCCGTCTAGTGTTGTACTTGTTACATTTGTCTTGTTTGTTGCTTTGCCTTGTACATAGCAATTCATAAAATTGAAATCTCCATATACCTTATGTGTTCTGTCATCAATAAGATTCCATATACCTTATGTGTTCTCTCATCAATAAGATTATAAATTATTCAGTAAAGTTTCTATTGAAGTAGCATTGCGTCTCTCTCTCTCTATATATATATATATGTATATAAGTTGCATAAGATTCAACAGAAGCTGAAGACACACATACACAAGATTTCTGCCTATAAACCTGCAGTCTACAATAGAAGAATCAAATCATAAACTCTCTTTCTAGGGCAAATTCATGTTTCCTGAACTTGGGATCTCTCATTCATTCTAAAGAAGTGATCAAGATTCTCTAACCTAAGAATCTCTCCAAGTGGGTTGGTTGTGTCATAGTAGAAGCATCAGCAATGGAAGCCATGAGAAGCACAAGACAACAATGGTGTTTGGTGAATAGGCAACAGAAGCTAAGGATCTTGAGAACTGAACTGAACCTGAGTAGGTTCCAGCCGTTGAATCCATGTTCGGAGTTCTTGTCTGAAGAGTAACATTTTTGCACGTACCATAAGCTGCTTCTGGCTGCAACATCAAGAACCAAAATTCGGGTGCAGGTTTTAGATGGTTTAGGCATGTAAGATCTCATTTCGCATAGTTAGCGCGAGTAGGGAAGCTATTACCTGGCAGGCAGCAAGAGTTTCACAACCGCAAATTACCGGTCCATTCATTCTGTCCAGAATTTCGAAAACGCCTCCTCCGTCACTTCTCTATATTGTTTTTCGAATGGGTTTGTCAGTAAAACTCGCAGAAAATGGTCATATTTTAGTTTTATGATTGATTCAGTACCATGTAGAAGTTAACAGCAAGAAAGTTTGGCATTCTATTCCCTGCTGACTTGAGACAAGTCCCAACCATCTCAGCAAGTGGAGCTGAGTGTTCCTTGCAAGCGTCTTTCTCAACCGGATATGTCGGGAAGTAATTCATCAAGAAAAGCGATGAACCTTTTGAATTTAAAGGTTGTGATTCTTTTCTGTTCGGACAAGAACCTCGCTTCACCCCAGGATCTCCAGCTTTACACAATCATAGGAAATTGGTAAAAGCAAGGTTATTCAAAGACAATTCCCAAAACAAAAAAAAAGATCTAAACTGATACTCACATTCATTTTCGACCATGTATCTCCATTGATACGCAACGCCTTCTTCATTTTCTTTAGCGGCAACGGAAGTGAAAACCAAGAGCCTGTGATTCTCTTGCACCATATCAGTCACAGTAGGCCAATCTTCTCCCTTTTTGGGCATTTTCGAAACAGGAAACCAGTACTTGTCCAAACCAGCGTTAGCGAATAGAGTTGATAAGCCTTTAGGCCTGTGCACATAATCCTCAATTATGATGGTAACAATCTCAGTTGGGTTCTGACTCAAGAACCTCTCAACTTCCCTCAAAGTGTCAATTGCAGGTTGCTGATAGGAGAAACAAAGAAAACAAAATTCACATTTTAACAATCCAATCGGGTTTCAAGCTTTGGATCCGAAAATGATAAGGTGAAAGATAGATTTTACAAAGGCGGTGAAGTTGAAACATTGCCCTCGAAGCGAATGGCAAAGCCAGATATCGTTGTTGAAGTCATACATATCCAGCATTAGTCCCCTAACTCCATTCTACAACAAATCATTCAAGAGTTTACCAAAAAAGGGAGAGATTTTTGAAAAAGGTAAGATAGTAGTAATAAAGGCATTACTCTTAGCTGATTAGTAACAGTATCTTCTTGATTATAAAATGTAATCCTCTCAACACCAGGCAGAGGCGGTTGATTTGCATTGCTAAAGGCATTATGAGTCATTAACCATGTATACTTGTTGAAAGGTAATCCATTGATCTACAACAGAACCCAAAAAAACACATATTCCAATCACTACATAAAGTGTAAAACAAATGCTAAGCAAAGCCCATCTTCAAAGTTCAAAACTTTTGATACAACCAATAGACTATCTTCTGATACAACCCATCTACAACTTGGCAAATCTAAGAGGAAGCAAATCTTACAATAGAAGTAGGAATTGTGGCTTGGCCTCTTGTGCAACTGGGTTTAGTTCTTCCAACAGCAGGACAGTTCCCACAGTATAAACCTGGGACACAGTCAGTGGCTGAGGAGCATGAATCCAGCATCTGAAAATGAAAATTGCAAGATCCCTAAAGATTTAGACCCAATTTGATACCAATAAACCGGAGAAAAAAGCAAAGAGAATCAAGGACCCGGTTTTCGAGACCTGGCAATTTCCATTAGAGCAACCAGATGAAACGGAGAAGAATGAGGAGAAAGAAAGTAGAAGAAGAAGAGAGACTGTTACGCCTCTGCTTAAGCCGTTCATGCACGCCGACATCGTTCCGTAGCTTATGCAGAGAGAGAGAGAGAGAGAGAGAGAGAGAGAGAGAGAGAGAGAGAGAGGTATCTGAATGATCTTCGATCTACTACTGTTGAGTGGGGTTTTAAGACAAGACAAAATATGATTTAGGAACTAAAACGCGGGCTTAATCCATTTGTTAATCAAACTTAATATTCTCGAAGAGAGGAAAACAAAAAAGTTAACTTTTTTTGTTCTTCGACAAGGTTGAATCTTTTTCCCACCAGACTCTAATTTCCCAGATAAACAAACTCAGTAGAGGAGATAACCCACTTCAAAAGTAGTTCCGTTTAAGGCGAAAACACCGTTTATAACATTACAATAAATAAATCAGACTAGCAGATAAACACACTGTACACCAAACATTCGTAGAGAGTATTTTTTTTTTTAATATATACGTAAAACTAGATTAAAATACTTTCATTTCCGAAGTTTTCTCCATTGTTTACTGTATAAGTTTTTTTCACCTAGATTATGTTAATTAATTGATATCTTTTTCTATTTTGGCCAACGGTGCTCACATGCGTGGGGACACTTGTTTTGTTGCTTCTTTAAAGGAGAAAATGTCACACTTTCGTGATCGTACAAAACCTATTTCTGATATTCACACTTGTATGGTAAAAAAACCGGAACCCTCCTCGATATAGCAATGGAGATAGAAATATAATTTTATCAATCGCTCTGTGACATATTTTAACATGTCTATATGATGAACTCATCACACATATCCATTTTAGTAAGCGGACATGTAAAATCCCCTCCAGAGAATAAAATCAACAAGAGAAATATATATATATATATACTCTTTGTATGTGTCACCATCGTGATCCTTGTTGGGTTGCTGTTACAAGTTTCTGTATTCACCACCAATCATATAATCAAATTATTCACCATCAGGAGGAACACAACAATCTTTAACATGATCCATTTGCTAAAAGCTTCCTCATTTTCACGTCTTTGTGGATTTTCCACCCTTCACATGTATATGTATATTGGATAGCAATCAATGCATGTATGGTCTTCCGCCTTGTTCGATTGAAGAAAAGCAAGGAATAGAGAGAGGGAGAGAGATATGTATAGAACAAAACTAGCCGTTGTTCAAGTCTCACGTTAGATACAGCTGGGATTACGTTAGTTAGGCCCAAACTCTCTCTTTTAAAGCCCCCCAAGACCCAAGTAATGGAATCATCAAAACACCTATATGAGTTATGTGAAATTTGTGTATGCATTGTAGTGAAGTTGAAAGCAGACATATACATTTATTACTTTCAATAATTATTCACTCTTTTTTTTTTTTGGGTCACGCCAATAATTATTTACTCTAACTTGATATTTTTCTATTGAAGGAAATGCAATAAATTATTTTTTCTATAAAAAACAATTTCCATTTAATTAAAAGACATTTCTAAAGCAGGTTGTTTAATTTCCAGAATCCAGCAATAATTCCATTTTTATTAGCTGTCTGATTTTTTTTAAAAATTTTCTTAACATTTTTGGACTCCGAAAAACACAACAACTGTAACCCTTGGTCATTTTTTCCCTAAAATTTATTGTTATATACCTTTTTTCTTAAAGTAGCTCAATCCTGTAACCATGGTAACGCATATATATATATATATATATGTGTGTATTACTTATCTCATAAATTAAAATGAGATAGAGTGTGCTTCAATTTCCTCTTGTGATAGACAAAATGTGTGTTATAAGCTTGTTAATTAGCACTCTCGAGCTCTGAGTTAAGCGTTTCTTCATCATAACACTCTCTTCAATATGCCTTTTAGTATCCTTATTGCGGTCTTTAATCTATTTTTGCGCATTATAATATTCTCGTTGTTGTTCTTATTTCGTATTTTCATCATCTTGTAACATTTCCATATGCAATTTAAATTGAATACCCTTTTACAAAAAAACACTCTCTTACAGATTATCCGTTCAATATCAATCTGCGAGGTATCAATGTTTATCCATCTGAGAGACTTCTTTCATGCTGTTATCCTCCATTTTACATTTTGAGTTTGTATAAAATATTTTCTTAAAACTTATGTATAATTGGTTATTATTTATTAAAGGTTTCTTAGCTATAATTTACAGTAGTCTTCTTGAAAACTAAATTTAATTCATCATTTATGTTCTTTAACTAAGTTTGGGATAAATTTTCTTTTAAACGAGCTGTTAATATATTTTGTTGACACGTACTTTTCTGTGGTTTTTTTAATCAAAGTAAAGTAACATTGGAGTAGGACTATTAAATGGTGAAAATTGAAAGTGTCAATTATCTTTATTGGTATATCTTAATTTAGTTATTTTTATCATTTGAGTCAGATAATAATACTTTTTACCCAAAATTATGGACCAAAACGGAGATAATCTTCCAAGACCGGATAGTGCTTTTAGCTTCCAACACTTACTATGTGGAGATGACTGGCATCGGTGGGACACTTTCCCGACTGTTGATGTTAGTGCCAACTCACCAGATCCAACGGCTGAGATGAACCATGATGGTCCGACAATAGAGTCTGATCCACTTCTAATGACACTTACAAGGGTAATAATCTCTGTATCTACTCGTTTTCTTGAGAGATATTGATTAAGCTTTTGGATATAATATCGACTTGTTGAAAATGTATAGGAAGAAGCGGTCGAGCAGTGGTTACAGTCACTGACCAATGAACATTTTGAAATATCATCACTAGAAGAAGATGTAGATATGTCTTCTGATGAAGACACATTCACGTACGAGGTATCTATTATATCCGTATCTATATATACTAGATTAAGATTCGCACATATACGTAAATGTTCATTATATCCACAAGAATGAGATGGATAACTTATTAAAATTTTACGAAAATTACAATTAAAAAACATATTTTCTATTTTACGTAAAAATTACGTAATTAATTACCTAAATTAGGTAATCACATAAACTACTATTAAAATCTATATTACGTAAATTATTATTTAAATCTATATTTTTCGTGAAAGTTACGTAATTACTATTTTCCAACTATAAAAATGCTACATATCTAACTATATTTGAATCCTAGAAGGACTCTTGTTAGTAGAAATGGTATTTACTAGTTTGGTTTCCTTATTGAAGAGTTGAATATATAAGGTGGTATAAACTAAGAACTCTTTAATTATATATATCCAAAAGTTTATTGATGCAATATTTGTTTAAAAGGAATTATTGGACCTCGGCGAGCAGATAGGAGATGTCTGCACTGGTTTAGAAGTTGAAAGCATTGATGAAAATCTAAGCCGAAGAAAATATGAATGTTGTTGTGGTGAAAAAGAGAAATGTGTGATATGTATGTGCGAATTTAAGTACAATGATGACGTTTCTAAACTCGGATGTGGCCATGACTTTCACTTCGGATGCATCAAGGAATGGCTAATGGTCAAGAACTTGTGTCCTCTTTGTAAGCAAAATGTTGTTTAAGTTACAGTATCTATCCAAGTTTCCTTTGCTTAAAAATAATAATAATATTTATCGAAATGCATGCCGTTTATTATCACTCAAGACAGCACACACTTTACTTGGGAAAAAACAGAAAACAAAAATCGGCTTTTGTTTTTTTTGTTGTTGGTAATTTGTCAAAAATGGCGAAACTCTTGCAAGACCTTACTTTTGAAGTGATTGTCCTTTTTCATGTTTAGTCATAATAATTATTATTATTATTTATGACTATCAATATCCTATCTTATCAATACTCTTAATTTCTCAACCGTCCCTTTACTGATTTTCCACCCATCACTGCTCTATATTTAACTTCTCACATTCAAAGAAAAAAAAAATGATGACTCCCAAAAATGCTTTTAAGTTTTGGTGAAGAAATCTCAATTATTTATTCATTACTATAAAGTTGTGAACTAAATACAAATTATTTATTAATGGGACTATTCATATACAATAGTAATGCGAGAAACCAGATGTCTACTACAGAGATTCTCGAGCATTCTCCGGCAGATTCTCGAGCATTCTCCGAGAATCGTTTCCTCCGCTGAAATGTTCAACCGAACCTTCCCTTTCGCCGGCTATGAAGTCGCTGAAACTGGCGAAGACATATGTGCTTTCGAAAACAAGGTAAGCTAACAATTTTACTTGCCGAGAAACTTCACTCGCTTTGATTAAGAACAAAAGAAAGAAAAAAACCAATTTTTTTTCTCTGTAATGGTAACAACACTAAAGAGAAACGGAGCTAGACAGAGAAATTCGTTGAAGAGAAACATTGATGCACAATTCCACAACTTGTCTGAAAATGTTTTGTCTTTACCCTTCTAAGATTCTTAATTTGAAAAACAAAAGAAAACCCTTGAGATTTTATTAAGTAGAATCTGAAAATTTTCCAGAGGAGGAGGAGCAAGATCAACGAGAAAATGAAAGCTTTGCAGAAACTGATACCCAATTCCAACAAGGTAAACTTAAACTTTCGGATCTTTTTCTTCTTTGGGTTCTTGAGAAACATTGTTTTTGACTGATTCGTTTTTTGTTTTTAGACTGATAAAGCCTCAATGCTTGATGAAGCTATAGAGTATCTGAAGCAGCTTCAACTTCAAGTGCAGGTTTTTTTTGGCTTACTAAGATCATATACAATCAAAGTATATTTTTGTATAACTCATCATTTGATCACAACTTAATGATTGTATAATGCAGGCTTTAGCCGTTATGAATGGTTTAGGCCTAAACCCTATGCGATTACCACCGGTTCTACCACCAACACAAACAAGGATCAATGAGGCCTTACAGCAAGAGCTGAACATAGAGACTCTGCTTGGTGGTTCTCACTCACTTGTTCACCACCGTGAACCACCCGAAGCAAGTCAAGAAATGTGCTTTTCCACAGCCGCTCGGCTTCAAGAAAACACCTAAACAGTGATGTTATGATTAGGCGTCAAACTGGCCACAAAAAACAGGAGTCAAAAATGTTTTTTCGAGTCTTGTATTGGTTAGATTACAAAGTTCAGTTATAGTTTTGCTAAAGAAACTTTAGGACTGAACAAACCCAGTAGTTTCGTTATAATGATGTCAGAAAAAAAATAATATGAGAGACTGATTTAATTACATGAGATGATTTATTACAACTATCAAATGGCTATGTCTGTGAGTTGCAGCCATCCATAAGCACACCGGTCTCGAATACTTCGAGCCATGGATGCTGCTGACTCAACCGCAGGTCTTATCTTCGTCATTGCTTTCTCTACTTGTATTCTGACACCAATATCCATCTGCTATTTCAAATGGCGGGGAGGTTATTAGACAACACAAATGGATTATGATATTACTGATATAAGAAGATTGTAATGTATAAACCTTTTCTAGAGAGCATTGTGTATCTAAGATGTGGCAAAAGTATGACAGCTGCTTGTACAAGTCTGCTTCAGTGTACTGTATGTAATAAGACGTGGTTTCAAGTCAAAAGTTGTTCTATGAAGCAACAGAAAAAAAGATTTCTAATAAGGTCGATGAGTGCATCTACCTTTCTTAAGAGGGTTCCGTTGCAGTTAGGATAGTTTGGGCAAACTGTTCCCCGTTCACGGTCACCGAGCAGACGAAAGTTGGGGCTGCGAGTCGTGTGCTTGCACGACTCATCGTCACACTGTTGAAGGCAAAATGTACAAAAAACTTCATAAGCATGACTTAATAACGACATGTGTTCAGATTGTGGATATAAACGAGGCGAGTAAGAAGGTTTTATGTACCATCATTATGCCTTTGTAGTACATTGACACAAACTCATCGATCTGCCTTTTCACCTGAAAGGCATGAGAATGAGTTGATAACCAAAGCATTTGTTCTACAGGCCAAATGAGAAGGATACAGAGTTTTTTTTTTGAGAAACTTAGAAATTATGATCCTTTTCAACAAAGCTTGCCTACCTGGTTAGCTATCATTGCAGGGGATATTCTTCCCGTGCTACCTTCTGGCTGACATTTGGGGCAATGCAGCTTAAGCCAGAATGTAGAATCAGATTCCTCTGTTTCAGGTGTTTCAGATTTCTTACTGATCAATGCACAAACGGAACTAGTAATAGATGGACAGTTGAAAGCAGCAGAGCAGCTGGGGCATGTTAATGCTAACGGCTCACAGCTTTTATATCTGCATTTTTTACACGTAATTTACGTTGTTGCAGATCTTGAATTCTAAGAATATTGTAAATTGTGGAGAAAAAATATTATAGGGAGGCGGCATGATAGCAAATTACAAATGGGACAAGATAGCATTACCTTTCTTCATCGCTTGTAGCAAACAAGAGGGATGTAGAAGGATCACTGCTCGTAGCATCGTTTGATCTGCTTCGGTACTATAATAAAACATTAATTCCACACATTATATCATAGACTGAGATCATCAGCTATGGAATCGGAGATTGCCTTAAATGAAAGCGGTTTTACCTTTGATGGGTCAAGTCCTAAACACTCGGCTAGACGCTCAGGACTTGTGCCCTGAATCTCTGCGCATAGACGAGACACCACCGGATGAATCTGCTGTGCCAAGTAGTAATCTATGTCAACCAACCATCTGCTGTCGTCTGATTTCACCTCATCAGGATGCCTAGCACGTTCGGCAATCCCTGCTGAGCTGGCAGAGCTAGCATTACCCTGCACAGAGAAGGGGTAAAAGATTTAGTAGGAAGACGATTTGGTATCTGATAATATTAAGCTGGTGTTCTGTGCTGGGAACCTGTTCATAGCAGATTATATACGGTACAGTATCCTTAGCATTAAAACCTTCTTTATAACCGCGTTGCCTCATTCTGAGTGCGACCTGAGAAGAACGATTCAACCGCACAATCAGAGAATTCAGATAAAATGTAAAAAAGTATAACATATAAAGCATAATTTCGGGGAGCAATAATGCGAATAATAGCTGTCATACTCACTTGAACGTGTGGTTGGCTTTTGGAATCTGGATAAGCTTCTGGTTGCTTAGTCAATGCCTTGGTGATGACATACTTCTCAAGTGCAACTTGCCCATTTCTCATTTCCCCTTTTACCTGTTGCATGGACAAAGCAACATGTAGAGGATGATACAGAAGAGAAGATTAATTTAACGAAGTTTAATAAATGTTAACAAAGGTTACCTTCATAAGTTCGTTATGAATTGCTTCAACAACATCCTCACACGACCTGCAAAGAAGACAACACTTGTTGTGCTTTGAATGAGAGAGTAAATATAATGTTCTTTAGTGAATGTTTTAGAACATACCCTCCATACAAGATTTTAGCCAAGCATAAATCTCCAATTTCCTTAGAGAGTAAGCTCCAATCTCGACGAACCATGTCCACACCTTTTCTTTCAATTTCCTGCATTGAGAATGCATCTAGTATCCAAACATTTTCTAAAAGAAAAGGTGGCCAGAATGTGTAAGTTAAAGATTACCTCGCAAAGCTTCCCGTCCTTGAACTGCAACTTGACGGCAGCATACTTCTTTTTTCTAAGAAGAAGCATTCTCTTATATATGCCATCGCAGTCGATTTTTAGACATCTATACTTCTTATTGACCTAGAAATTGAAAGAGAGAAGATGAGACCCATATCAAATGCTTATTTACAGTGTAAATTGTGTATAATTTGCTCCAAGAAGCACTTTCCAAGAACAGTTATACCAATTTGAGTTCTCCATAAACCGAACATCAAAGTTATAGACATTTAATGCGTATTGGTTTAATCATAGAAAGGTTTGAAGCAAGGGTACTTCATAAGGTGAAAGGCTGGAGAAAAATATATTATCCAACCTACCTCTTGGATGACTTTTGATTTAATGGCTTTCACCTCTTCAATATCGTCTAGCCCACTGTGTATCATGATTGAATCTGTGTCTCCGTAAATTACCTGCGTAAAAGCTAGATGTTCAATTCTACACTTGATAAAGCAGAGATGTTGACACATACCATAATTTCTCTACTAAAATGCATTTCGTGGGACTCAAAGTATAGGAGATACCTCTAGGTTTAAATGATTCTGGACAAGATCCACGGTTCTTTGCAGGATCTCCCTTCCCTGAAATGTTAGGGAGTTAACCGGATCACAAAATATAATGGAGAAAGAAAAAGAAAATTTGTAACTAGAAAACACAGAAAGCATACCTGTAGTGTTATGAGCTCTGCTAAAGGCTTAGCATAGAATCTTGAGTTAGAAAACCCCAGACATCCATACATACTGTGTTTAGAATAAATAAATAAAAACATTAATATCAAAATGTGGTGATTGACCATTATTTCCGGCACAAGCTGAAACCATAAATACAAACCTATTAGCTGTGAGCTTTAATGCCTGCTGTCGAATGTCAAGCTCCCAGTACTTGAGACCTGTTTCCTTCTTCATCTTTAGTTTGACGCTTTTCCTTATACTGACCAAATGTTCCATCAACTAAAACAAAGACAGATAGTAAGATTCATGATCAAGTCTCTATTAAACTGGGCATAACAGAGAAAGGAAAGAAAATTAGTGTAATGGTGAATATACCTTTGGAAGAATTCCAGGGGTCTGACTCAAAGGTAAACGAGGAACTCCGTCTTCTGATCGTGGTATAGTCGTGAAACAGATATTATATTCCTGAAATTACATGACCGTTATCTACAAAGCAAGGGTAAACAGCCATCCAAGGCTTGAGAAATAGAAAACAGTCTGCTAACCTGTATAATAGAAGGGTAAAGACTATTGAAATCAAGAAGCAACACATATTTGTCATAAAAGCCTTTCTTTGGCTCCAAGACCAGTCCACCAGCGTAGGCTGGACCCTTTTTTGTTTTGCTGTCCTTAGGCGGATCATTTTCCAAAGCCACATCAGCCTCCAATTCAACTACATTGTGGTCCTCTGGACCATGATTGATTCTTCTTTTTGATGACTTTATTTCCTTCATACGTTGCGAAATTTTGTCTGGGAGAATGTACTTTTTCGAGTGGAATGTATGTAGTAAGTAGTATTCGATTCTCTGCGCCCTGGCTCCCTGGTAATGAACACACAAAAAAACATGAGTCCTTAAGTGCATAACTTTTCAGAGAGAGTGGGGAGGGCTGAAACAGGAGTCATTACCTGAAGAGTTTTCCCCCAAAGATTGCCACTTATGTTAGTAAGCTGGAGAGTGAGAGGAAGAACACTTAGATGAAACATGAGCTCCATGGATAACCATGCATCTGTCTCACCACATTCAATCTGAACCGACGAAAACCAAAAGGTTATAACAAGCAAATAATTAGGATGCAGTCAATAACAGTCATTACTCATCAACCTTATTTCAACTGATGTTTATCTGCAATTCATGTATTCTTCTCCAGAATGCACTAAATTATTTCACTTGCAAGGAATCATAACCTATCGCCTCTAGTGAAGTAGTACAAACTCATATGCATAAAACAAACATGAGTGACCTAACTGAAGAACTTACAAGTTCCACAAGTGTTTTGGATGACTGAAACATTTTGGGAATATCATTAGGCGCTATCTCTTTCCTGTCCCGGTTCAGCTGTGTCTTTGAAAGGTCTGTTAACGAATAACTGACCTGCAAGAGCCAGATGCTTATACATGAGGGACTGAGCTTCAGCTCACTGCTTGTAAGAGTTGAGCATCATACCTGCTTCAACAAGTCACGAGAACATAGATCTGTATCACACAAGAGTCTTCCAGCAATGCAAGACATGAGCCCTGGTGTAGCTCCTGACCCAAAATTAGTGTTCCCTTTAAGCTTAGGCATGAAAGATCGTTTGAGACGGCCAACTTTGGACCACATGCTACTCAAAACTTTGCAAGCCTGCACAGTAATCATTCAGCTGACGGAAAAAGAGAGAGACGATGTTCATATCTCTGTTACCTCACCATTATAACAGGAGAGACTGAGAAAAGGGACTAAAGGATGAAAAATGCATAAAATAAAAACTTGCTGGCTTATTAATGTCAAATATCATCTAAGTGGCCTTGAAATAGAAAACGTTATTTCTGCAGAGAAGACAAGGCCTTACAAAACTAATATGAGTAATATGACAGCACGTCTTCCAGAGCACATTTTAGTTCCTCGGAGTGTAAATGAAAAAAAACATCATAGGAAAAATAGATACGAAAGACACAGCCATTTTTCTTAATGGTAAAAAGAGTATTTGCTTTACCTGGGCTCTTTGAAGAAGGACATCCAGATCAAAACCTGATATATTATGTCCCACAAGAACATCACTGTCCAATTTGTACAACTCCAAAAACAATCGGTTCAGCAATGCTCTTTCACTGAAGTAAGAAAAGGAAACAAATGTTGGATGAAGCAACATCAATTGCCAAAGGTATACATGGATCATAAGCACGGCCTATACATCAACAGAGCTGCAAAATACCTGTTTTCAATACTTAAAACACTGCAGCCGTTCTTTGAATTTCTGTCAGCCACTTCTTTTTTCCAACCAATTGGGTAACCGGTGCCTTCAGGATTCCTAACAACAGTGAAATGACTCAGAATACCAGATCGCTTTCTTTCTGGACCTGGCATTGGAACATCAATCTGAAATATCAAGGAGCACGCACATCAAATGTCAAGCTACTCAGGTCAACATGACAATTGAGCAAGAAAAATGGTCCACAAACCAGCTTAAACACAAAAACACATGGTACAAATAACTACGTGATTGGTAATGTCATGATCATACATCGATATTCTTCACAAAGAGAAACAACGGCTAAGAACATTGGTCAAATGTTGTAGAACAAACCTTGGCGTTGTGAAAGCAGAGAACAGACGCAGAAACAATTTCGCTGATGTTCTGCTTTTCATTGACTATAGTCTTTAAATTAATGGATGTAACGACAGCAGGAGGATGAATCACTTTCTCCTCCGGAACTAAAACAGTGATAACCTTCGGAGATTCAACAGTAACCTCAAACTTGCACCAGCTTACCTGCACAAGTGTCAAGTCCTCTCATTATTGGAGATAAACACAACTGAAAATTACTAGTAAGATGTTTTAAGGCCTTACTCGTTGAGAGGGTGAACTGGTAGAGAAGTTTGAAATTTTGAGCCAAGAAGGACCCATGATCTTCCTTTTAAGGATAAAAAGCTCCAAAGCACTGCATATAAACTAACTTAATAAGCAGTGAAAAATTGCACCATCCTAAATTGACATAGCCGGCATACATAATTAATTAAGAAGCTTACAAAAGACCAGTAAATGCAAACTTGACTGAGCAACAACCAAATACAAAAGGTAATGAAATTCAGGTGTAAGGAGCTAGAACCTGGTATGAAACCCGAGCAAAGCGCAAAAAGACTCCCCTTTAAGATCTTCTGGAAGTGGAGGATCCTATGATAGCAAAGGAAAAGTGTCATAGAATTGTATTGAGATGTAAGAAAGCTAAGAAACAAAATTTTAGTTTTATTTTGAGCAGCTGAAATGTACCTTAAATGGATAATTTATCTTCAAAACATATTGTTCGCCAGCAGGCACATCAGGCCTCTCAAAAGCATAGTTTCTCTGATATTTACCCATATAGAGCAGATTTGAGAGTCAAAGAAAAGTATTGCTGCTAGCATAGATGAAAAATAAGTAAATTTCCAAACCTTGACAGGCGCCATGCTAAAATTTGAAACATTGAGTTGTAATAGTTGCTGAGAAATTTCGTTTTTCAGTTTCGATGCCATTTCCTGAGAAGACACGGCCAAAAACAATAAATAACAGAGGAAAGGATATTGCTGCTTCCTCTTAGCATGTAACACAGGTAGCCAAACTCACATGTAACTTCCCGCGGAAGGATTCAGGAGGAAGTCTCGAGTCTTTCACCTCTTGCTCGAGCATTATTAATTCATGTGAAGGAAAGATGGAAGTATTTGGAATAGCATAAACACATCTCTGGATATTCTTAACTACCACACAGCAACTCTTGTACGTGTCTCCCATTTTAACCTGAATTGTTAGATAGAGGGTATCCGAATTCATCTCTAGATTAACCAGAACACCAACGAACAACTTTAAAGAAGAAGAAAATGAGTGAAAAATCCCAAGAGACTCACCTTCCCAAACAGATATATTGTGCCCATACTGGCGCCAAAAGCCTCCTCGTAAGCGTCAAGAATGTAAAAACGAAGTGATCCTTCAGCATCCACATCAAACTCCGTTTGGGCTTCACAAGTAGAACCAAGTGGAACTCCATTCTCACCTCCACCTTTGTCCATCGCTTCCTTCCAACCAGCAGTGGCGCTTAAAGCTGAATCCTTCTCTTTCGTATCAATCATTGCATTCAATGTAAATACCTCCTTATCTCCTGACTCGGTCTTCACCTCACTTTGTCTTATCTTGTTTGATTCATCCTCAATAACACCATCACTTCCACGTGATTTCATATTATCAGAATTATGCGGAGGGACAACTTCAGATTCTGTCATATCTTCCTCTTTCAACTCTTTCATCAACTCATTCTCCATGAAAACACAATCACTCTGATAAATTGAGGGTGTGGGTTCTGAATCCTGCATTCCCATGCTCGAGGTGACAGAAACCAATTTTTTGTTCCTAGAGAAAGTAATTGGAACTGTAGCTGGTTGTTTCCTTCTCTTATGTCTTTCTCTATCCATATCGTCTGGAGTAACCTCTGCTAATACCTCGTCAAGAATACCCTCACATTTTACCTTATCAGTCTCTTTGCCCTTCTTGAAACTTGAAGATGTGAACATCGAAGAAAGTCTTCCTTCACCTGTAATAGTAGCCGCAGCCTTAAGCAACGGATTCACCTTCTTAACCTGAGGTTGCTTCGCTTCTTCTTTTCCTTTCTTCTTCTCGCTTTTCTTCTTTTTAAGTCTCCCGCTAAACCCACCACCATCGTCCGATTCATCCGTCGACTCTGGTCCACTGGGCTTAGAAAAATCCTCCTCTTCACCCTCATCGTGATATCCCAAATCGCCATCTTCACCATCGTCGACTACAAACCCGCGAGCCTCCTCGCGCCGCCGAGAAACAAGTTCATCGTACGCGTCTTCATCAACTGTATCGAAGATCGGCTTCTGCAGCCTAATATCGTACCCACCACCAGAAGCTGACAGATTTCGAAGTCCTCCTTGCCGAATCGCCTTCAGCCGATCGAGGGCATCCTTCCGATTCGACGCCTCCGCGCCTCGACTGCGTCTTCGGCCAACCTCCGGCGAATTATCACCGGACATTTTTTCAATTCCTACCAATTGGATGTTTTCCGAAGCTGAGCGGCTAATTTAGGTTTTAATCCAGATTGATCGATAGAAATGGCGGGAAAATCCATTGAATTTTGGCGCCATCCATCTGCGAGCCCGATAAACGTTTCAAGCCTGACTAGAATAATATTAATGGGCTTTATTCTGTTTGATAAAGCTCAGTAGAAAGAAGAACCCAAAAAAATAAAAGAAACAATGATGAGATGTGTTGCCCACCACGGCACCTGGCCCCGTGGGTCCTGCGGGTTTTGACCCGCTGCGGGACGGATGCAGGTTTAGAATTTTCAAAATACCAAAAGCGTAGCGGGTGCGGATCGAGTGTTTTCAAATGCAAAGTAGGTGCAGATCAGTATTTTTTTCATGCAGGGTCTCGCGGGTTATCCGCAATTAAGAAAAAAAAATTATTTACTAAATACTATTAAAATGTTGAAATATTTTGTAATATACATATTTTTTTTGTTAACTGATTTGTTTTGTAATATATATAAATTAATTAATTATTTTGTTTATTTTTCAGAAAATTGTGTATTTATGTTTTTTCATGTGAAATTTATTTTATTAAATATATTTTTTACTAAAAAAAAAATTTAAAAATATTTGCAGGTTAACCGCGGGTTTAAGCGGAGCGGGTGCGGATCAAGCAATTTTTGTTAATGAGTCACGCGGGACGAGTCGATACGGATCGGAAAAACATGTAATCCGCGCAGAGCGGATCTAGCGGGACGGGTTGGACCCGCTTGGCAGCTCTAACGGCACCACATAATACCTCTTTACCAACAAAAAAAATAAAAGAGAAGCAAAGTTACCGTATTTTGTTCTCACTCACATTTTTCGGTTGGTCAACCATCATTTAATTGCTCCAGCTCAAAAACGTTTAACTCTGAAGTATTCTCTAGACAAGTGACTGAAAATATAAATGCACTTTGGTGACATAGATAGTCAAATCAATTTTTATAAACCTCTATGCATGCATCACCATATACCATAAATCGGGATGTTACATTCCTTCTATTATTAACTTTATATTTTAGGAAAAAACAAATTTTCTTTTTTGTTTAGTAAAATATGATTATGAATCGATTATAATTTTTTTCGCATTTTGATTTTTTTTAATTAACTTTGGATTTTAAGATAAATTTACATTTTCTATATATTTATTTAGTAACTTTATTTTTTAGAATTATGATTGTATTATAAAATTTTCCTTTTATTGTTTATATTACTAATTAGAAAAATTTTAACATGTGCAAAAATCTTTTCGATTAAGTTGATACTTGTCGTCGTCTGGTAAATTATAAACTTTGAAATATTCAACTTTATATAATAAAGAAAATATATGTATAAAATAAAATAATATAATATTTAATAAATAATATCATTATTTATATTAGATTTATAAAAGATTTGCGAAATGTTTATTGAATAAATATGTGATGTAAATTCTAACGAATATAGTTTTGTTTTTCTTTGTAAATATTATATAGAGAATATGATCGCTATATTATTATTTAAGAAATCATTTAGGAAAATAAACTTTATTTTGTAAGTTATTGCATATTAATTATGTCATTAAATAACAAAAATAATTGAAATAAAAAATGATATAATTATCTTTTAAAATTATTGAAGAGAATATGGAAATTATTTGTTGTCATTAAAAAGGTTATTTATTATTTAATTTCTTAATTATTTTTAATATTATATATTTTAAAATAATAATAATTCCATATATATTCAAAGAAAAACATATAATCGAAATACTGTTATATTTTTCACTATAATTTATTATATTTTATTTGAATATACATCAAAACAAAAGTTGAAAAATATTTTATATTAATCTTATAAAAAGTTAGACACAATAATTTAAAAAAAAAAAAGTTTGTAGACTAACCACAAAAACCACAATTATTTAACGGTGGATATTAGAGTTATGTTTTTAAGATTATAGTTTATTGCGGGTTAGCCCGAATAATATTTTAATCCACTTAAAAACGAGTTAAATAGATAAATTATTACGAATTGACAGTTTTATCTATAATCATTAGTTATCTAATCTATTAAAGCATAGTGGCTTTTTGGGTCTAAACAGGAATAAATGCATATAAATATATTCATATCATGGATAACTTTTAACCTTTAGATTTTTGTGGGTAATTATCCATGTTTTCAAACAGAATAATTTTGTTCAATTAAAAACTCATTTTTTGGAGATAAAATTTCAAATACAAACCATAATCTTTTAAACCATTGATATCACAAAAGTTTTAATTTTAGTTATATTTTATATTTTAATTTAATTTCGAAAATTAAAAAAATATTTTAGATTATTTTAGATTTTCTTAAATATATGTTAGATTATTTACCAAAAGTCAGAAAATTAGTTATTATGTTATAAATCAGATATTAATTTAGATTTAATGTAAATATTCAAATTTAAATAAGATTCACATAATAACACAGATGATAAACAAATATGTTATTGTATTTTTTATCATAATCAATCATCTTAAAAATTCAAATATTTGAAATTAGTAAATATTATATTATATGGTAATATGATGTACGGATTAGGGTTATGTATTTATAATCGCCATCTTTTACGGGTTTGTTTGTCAAAAGATTTTTGGCATATTAAAAAACGGGTTAGCATTTTAACACTTATAAATATATAGATTGATTGTATAGTAAAAAAGATGCATATTTTTAGATTGAAAATATCAAACAAAATTGTTTAAATTCTGCTAAAGTTTCTGATTCTAACTTAAATCATAAAACATTTATGCTATAAAATTTATTTTAATACATTAAATAAATGTTTTGAAATCCGACACATGAAGCAAACCAAAGAATCCTTCGAACCATCGGCTCCATAAGTTAATCCGGTTCAATGTGGTACGACCGCAATCAACAATTAATGAAATTATATATATACACGACACTCGCGCACATATATATATATATATATAAGTATATATATATATATATATACGTATAATATAAGTATAAAAACTAATATATCACTAAGATATGTTTAAAAAAAATATGTCTAACTGACAAAGTAAATTTTTTTTTTTGATAAAGTATTATTCAGAAACTAAAGAAGAACATAAAGTACCAGAATGTAAAATTTGAATGACTCAATAAAAACAATAAAGAAAACTCTTTGATTGAATTATTACGGAACCATGATCCGTCCGGATCAACGATTAATATGTTCAGTTCACGGTTATTTGCTGAGTTTTTACGGGTTTTATTTTATTTTATAATATCGGGTTTTAGAGCTATAATAGGACCAGATTGTTGTATGGATCCAGGTTTTAGAGCTATAACCAGACCGGCTGGTCTGACCTGGATATGAAAATATTGTATTGATTTTTTTATATAAAAAATATGCGCCGGCGCACGGGTGAAAATCTAATCTATATTATAAAATTCAGATAAAACCAAATTTTCATAAATTTCAAAACAATTTCTTTTAAAAAAATTATCCGTACTTATACATACATTTGTTTGTTAAAAAAAAAATTATCCGTACTTATATAAACATTTGTTTGCTAAACAATAAATCACGAAAGCCCTAGCTAGTCACTCGCAGAGAAATCTCTCTCTCTCTTCCGTCATGGACGACCTACCTTGGCTTCTGCTCAACGAGATTCTCTTCAGGCTGGACCGCAGCGATATGGCTATGATGCGGTGCACGAATAGATATCTCCGGCGGCATATGTCCGAGGACTCTTACTTTGAAAAGGAATACAAATCGATTCTGCTTCCCATCCCCAATCATAACCTCTCCTCCGGCGCCGACTTTATGCTGCGACCGAGGTATTATATGCTCGGATGCTGCTCCGGCCTTCTTCTACTCGTCGTTGAGAAACTTTTCGTTGTAAACCCTTTCACAAGGAAGTATCGACTCGTGAACTATACGTGGTCAAGGCTTTTGGCTAAGATGTTTAGCCGTGGAGTTATCGATCCGGAGGAACGGGTGCGGATCGGGTTTACAGTCGATGAGATCAATACAAACACGCAGAGGTTCAAAATCGTCTGCTTAATCGAGACAAAGGAGGAGGAGGCAAAAACTATGTACCAATTCGAGGTTAGCGCAGGAGACTCGTTCTGGACATTATCCAAAACGAGCATTACTTGCCACTCAAGCGAGCTGGTGAAGGGTATGAGACCTGTTTACTTGGACCAAGTTCTTAACTGGTTAAGAAACGATGGAAGCATCGTAGCGTTCAATACCGTGACTGAGAAGGCACTGCTGCTTCAAACCAAAATCCCGAACTCAAAAGCATTGCTCTGGGGCGCCCCCGGGCTAACTCTGTTAGCGGTTACAGAGGAAGTTATTTGCATTTATGCCCTCAAGAACACCACCGAGTGGGTACTCGTGAGACGGATTCCGAATGAGGTATTGTTGGACCAAAAAAAGAGGATGATGTCCTGGAAAGTGGCTGCTTACGACGGGAAGTTTCTAGTTTTGACCGAGGCTACCAAAGACGTAACGGTGATTCATGAGTACGACTTGAGAGCTAACAAGTGGACAATCGTACAAGGGTTGAGCAATTGTAAAACTGAAGAGATTATTCAGTTAAGGCCGTCCTCGTCCTCTGTGATAGGAGTGAACAACTTGATAGGAATGGAAAACTTGCTGCTACTACAGATACAGCCTCAAACTTCTACACTCATCAACTGTCTATCTTTACTTTTCAAGGATATGTTTCCTTCTCCGAAAAAGAGGCCATTCGATAAAAGTAACCTTGTTCCATGTAAAAGAGGAAAGTATCATATTCATTTCTAGACACACAACAAAAAAACTCACACCTCTTCATATATAACTTTTTGAGCTCTTTTAGCTTTTTCATCATTTTCTTTTCTGCTCTTTTTCCCGTAAAGAATATCAAACAATGTGTGAAGGCTTTTGCAAAAGATAACATACCCTCATAAAAGGTGTGTCAACCCAGCAACCTGTTGCATTAAACTTAACTTTGACTCTGTTTCTCAGTTTATTATAAATACAATTTTATATATCCAGAATTATAAATACACTAGATAAGTATCAGCATATATGCGGGTTTGTAAATTAATATTTTATAATCCGTGAAATAAAAATTAAACACGAAAGATAAAAAAAAATTAGACCAACCATGAAAATATATAATACATAAATTTAGAAACAAAGTTTAAGATAAAATAAATATATACCTTGAAAGAAAATTTTGGTGAGAAGATGCAATAAAAAGTTTTGGATACGATTATTGGAATTTTAATTGTTTGGTGTATAATTGACATACTACCAAATTATGATTTATATAGAAGTGAGAAATTATTTTTTTTTCCTTTTATGATTAATTTTTTTAACCTAAATAGAAAACTATGGAATGTTTTTTTTTTCTTTTTCTGTTAATTTTTTTAGTAATTTTATATTTTAAGATTATAAATCGGTTATTAAATTTTCAGAATTTACAAGTTTTTTTTATTAATCAATTTTAAAATTTTCCAACTTTGACTTAACACGTGTCACGATCAGGTAAATTAACACATTTGAAACATTCAGTTTTATATAATAAGAAGATTTCCTTAGTATAAACTGAAATATGGTTTTTCCTTTTTTATTATTTTTTTGGCTTTTAATTGTCTTATTATAACCTGAAATATGGTTTTTCCTATTTAAAAAACTATGTTTTTTATTTATAGTTTTTGTTTAATTTCATTAATCTAAACATTACTACTATTTTTTCATTTTACCTTTTAAGATTAGGAATCGATTATACATTTTACTTTTATTATTAATTTTACGTGTTAAAATATATTTAAAAATTTATTAAACACATATCGAACTCTAATCGATTAACTTAACACGTGTTGCGATCATGCATATTACTAACTTTGAAATATTTTATTTTATATTATAAGATATTTTATAACCTCTGAAGAAACTAAAAATAAAAAACAAAAGTAAATCACCCGTAAAAATAAATAACATAAAAATTTAGAATTAAAGTTTCCGATGAATTAAATATATACTATGAAAAAAGAATTTGGTGGAGCAGATACAGTTAACTACCTTTGGAAACGATGATTGGACTTTTTTAAAAAAAAATTGGTATGTAATTGACATATACTACTAAATTATTTATGTAGAGGTGAGAAATTATATTTTTCTTTTCTTTTAGGATTAGTAATACACAAGATAAGTACCCGCATATATGCAGGTTTGTAATTTAATATTTTATAAACCGTGAAAAAAAATTAAAAACGAAAAAATAGAAAATAAAATCAGATCACCCGTGAAAATATATAATACATAAATTTAAAAAACAAAATTTCAGATGAAATAAATATATACCTTAAAAAAATTGTTTGGTGAAACAAATGCAGTAAATTGCTTTGGATACGATTATTAGACTTTTAATTATTTGGTATGTAATTGACATACTATTAAATTGTGGTTTATATAGAGGTAAAAAATTAGAATTCTATTCTTTTTAGGATTAATTTCTTTAATCTAAATGGAAAAACTAAATGTTTTTTCTTTTTTTATATTTATTTGGCATTTTAGGATAAATTTATTTTTAAAATTTTTTAATAACTTTACCTTTTAAGATTATGAATAAGTTCTTAATTGATCATTGTTTGACTTACCTTTTCGATTTTTTTTTATTAATCGATTTGAAAATTTTCCAAATCTGACTTGACATCTTTCGCGATCAGGTGATTTTACAATTTTGAAACATTAAGATTTATATAATAAGATTTCTTTATTTTGAACCGAAATATGGTTTTTCTTTTTTAAAATTTTTTTTGGCCTTTATCCTTTTTCTTTTTAGGATTGATATATATATATATAGTTTAATTTTCTTATTCTAATATGTAATACCGGTTTTCTTTTTAAAAAAAAAACATTTGCTTTTATTTATAATTTTTGTTTAATTTCTTTAATCTAAACATAACTACTATTTTTATTTTCCTTTTACTTTGAAAATTGTGAATCGATTATAAATTTCCTTATTCTAAATTGAAATATGGTTTTTCCTTTTAATTTTTTTTTTTGCCTTTATTCTTTTTCTTTTTAGGATTGTTATGTATATTTTAATTTTCTTATTATAATATGTAATATAGGTTTTCCTTTTTTAAAAATATATGCTTTTATTTATAATTTTTTTTCATTTTCTTAATCTAAACATAACTAATATTTTTCTTTTTCTTTTACTTTGAGGATTATAAATGGATTATAAATTTTTTTTTCTTTTTTCTTTTTAAGATTAGGATTCGATTATAAATTTTACTTTTATTGTTATTATTATGTGTTAAAATATAATTTGAAATTTACCAAATACCTATCATAATATAGTTGGAAATTTATTAAACATGTGTCAAAATCTGATCGATTAACTCGACACGTGTCGCGATCTTGCGAGTTACTAACTTTGAAACATTCTCTTTTATATATATAGATTTTTTTTAAAAATTTTTTTTTAAGTTTCCTTTTTTCTGTTGTAGTTTTATTATTAGCTTCCTTTTTCTGTTCTTTTTTCCTTTTTTTATTGTCGTCCTTATTATTAGTTTCATTTTTATGTTTTTAATGTACTTTTTCTTTTTTAATGTTTTCTTTTTGTATATTAAGATTGTACTTTTCGTGGTTATATTAAGATTTTAAGTTTCTTTTTGTATATAGGTTGTTTTTTTCCTTTTTTTTAGTTTAACCACTGCTTTTTTATAGTTTAACATTTTTTAATATTTATTTTTATTTATTTTTATTTTTTTAATTAAATTGACACATGTCAATATCTAAATTAACAACCGTGACAAATTTCATGATCTTGTGAGTTATAATTTTGCATACGTGTCACGCTCACGCTGAGGGATCCAGCTTTATATAATAAGATTGTTTTATTTCCTTAATCTAAATAGAAAAACTAAGATTTTTTTTCCTTTTTTCTTAACTTTTCTTTTTAGGATAAATGTAGATTTTGTATATTATTATTTTTAAGTAACTTTAGCTTTTAAGATTATAAATACATGTCACGATCACCCGCATATATGCGGGTGATCAATTATTATTATTTTTAATTATAATAATAATGAAAAACAAAAATTATTATTATTATTTTTCATTATTATAATGGAAAATTAAAATTTTCCATTAAATTTTTTTGATTTTTCCTCTTTTTATTAACTTTAGCTTTTAGGATCAATTTATATTTTTTCTTTTTTCTTTATTATTATTTTAAGTTTCCTTTTTTATATAGATTGCTTTTTTTTTTAGTTTAACATATTTTAATATTTATTTTAATTCATTTTTACTAAGATTGCATTTTTTAAGTTAAACATTTTTTAATATTTACTTTATTTTTTTTTTTTACTTTATTAATTAAATTGACACATGTCAAGATCTAAACTAACAACCGTGACAAATGTCACAATCTCGTGAGTTATAATTATCATATGTGTCACGCTCATGTCGAAAGATTCAGCTTTATATAATAAGATTAGCATCCAAAAGAAAAAAAAAAATAATTAGAAACATGAATATAGTGCAAGCATGTGCAACCAAATTTCCGGATTCAAGATCAACTAATGAAAAATGGACAAGTGGCAGAGGAGGTTCTCATGAGCATCCGATCGGTTCTCAAATGAGAACCGTTTCTCACTTCTCTCTCTTGGTTTTTCTTTTATTTGATTATTTTAATGTTGAAATACCTTGTAAGATACTGTCGTTGTGGATGCTCTAATGCTTTCCCGGATGTACAACGTACTTCGATTTTCAGTAATTAATTATTTATCATTGTCAGTTACCCAAGCCTCTAAGGGATTAATGAAACAATTTAACCTCATCTTATAATCAAGCAAGAAACGTAAAGGCCAAGCATACCAAGAAAAGTGGCTCTTAATACTTTCAAAGACCATTATGGCTTAGAAGCACACAGACCTGAGCCAGTAGGGCCACGCAACAACAGCACATTGCTCTTATCCAAACTCCACGTGATCAATGTTATCATCCTCCATATCAAAGGTTAGTTCTTTTCATGGAGGAAAAAAATAAGAATGAGAGAATGTATATAAGAATGGAGTATTACCTTGATTGCTTACCATTAATGTAAATACTCACGTATCAAGCATAAGAGGCTAAGAGAAGTCAAAATTTTGCAGAGACTTTTTCTTCTGCGGTCAACTAATTCAACCTCATCAATCTTTTTCTTGTCCCATCAATTCTTGTCTTAACCATCTTCTACCAAGCTATAAAGTAATCAAGCCAAAACTTTCCAGCAATTTTAATCACTTTTACCTTAGAGAAACGTAAATCAGGAAAAATCAATCTTGGTTTCTATGCAAACAAGACTCCGACCACAACCAAATCCAATCCACACTTTTATCAATGGTTTCAACAGCTTCATGAGGTAGCTGGAGATCAAAGAACACACAGAGCCAATCAAATCAAGATTAGAAAATCAATTCCATAAATTCAGTTGCCAAGAGCTTTTCAAAATTACCCATTTTTTCTTAAGTTTATACAATCTTGAAAGAGAAAAAAATATATATCGGAAAAAAAAAGTATGGAGCCCAAGTAAACAACGCAATAAGAACAAAACAGAGGAATTCGAATTGGCTGCTAAGTAACGAGTATCAGCCAATTCTAAACATCAGAGGTGCATACGAAAATAGAAAACTTAAGACCTTCATAGTCATTTTTATCAACTTCATCAATGTACATAATTCCCGTTTGTTGATTCGAAAATTTGAGTAGCATTTTCGTTGCTTTGGATCCTGATTAGCATTTCGATGCTTTGAGAGTTAGATAGCATTTGGAGGTTTTGGTACATGGCTCAAAGAAATTGTAGTTTTGGTGATTTGTTCTAGAGAACATTGGATGGTTTTTGTGATCGGATACTTGTGTTGAGTTAGTTTCCTGAAAACTCTCTGAGATTGGAATGTGAGTTGGCATCCGAAGGCGTTAGATTGAATCTTTTGTTTGGATTCTCTAAATATATAAAAAAAAACAATGAATTGCTGGATGCATCAAAGAAAAGTTAAACATGTACAATGCCATAATTCGAAAATTTGACTAGCATTTTGTCGATGCTTTTCATATGGATTAGCATTTCGATGCTTTGTACCATGGCATTATCGTTTGGATTTATTAGTTGTTAACTAATGAACGCAAGTAGTTAGCTTTCTTAATATTCATCAAATGGGTATATTATCAAGGGAATCGTTTTACTCAAAGAAAAAGTAAGAAAAGAAACACTTGTGATTTTGTGATTAACGGGACACGCATAATGTTCAGCGAGAAAAACGAGAAGCAAAGCTACACTGTCAGATTGGAGACTCCAAGAGCGTTGCAAGAGAACGTGGTTTATGGATTACGAAGAAGCTAAGTTTGAAGTAAGCTGTCCTGTGGTGGCCACGAGCCTTGTCCAGGAGTCTTAAGATCTTTACTTTAAAACAAACAAAAAAAAAAACTTTTTTTCTTTTAGATTATAATTTATTTCGTGTGATTTTTTTCTTTAATGATACGATCTTTACGAGATTCACATTCGTGGGAGAGTGGAGAAAGAGAATTAACATTAGGGCTAGTGAATACAAAGATTGGTTTTTCGATATACAGGCCTCAAGAATACAAAAATTGGTATGCTAAAATTTCTTTCTATAAACAAATATTTATACAACGAAATAAATTGGAAATGTTGAATCTGACTAGGAATACAAAAAAGCTCTAGCCTTTCACTGCAACTCTGTTTTTGTCCCCTGTTCCTTTTTAATAACTACCTTCACCGTACGGTGACCCAGATATTGGCGACAGACCAATCAGGGATCAAATCAATCGCCAGGCTCGCAACTCTCTGCTCCGGCGAATCGAACTGCGTCTGTGAACCGGAAGAAACCGAAACCCAGTTGGGAAATTCGAATGGGCATCTCGGCGATGTCGACACGTCCTCTGTTTTCGATTGAACAGCGAAATCTTCTTCTGAATCGTCGTTACCAAGATCAACGGCTACGAATGGATGATTTAAAAGCATCTCAGCCGTCCATCTCTTCTTCGGATCTTTAACGAAACACTTTGACAAAAAATCTATTCCTTGCTCCGACAACTCCTCGGGAATCATCGGAAGCTCGTCTCCAACACCGATGCGTATCAACAACGACATGAAGTTCGACCCTTGTTTAAAACTCCATGCCGTTTTCCCACTAAACATCTCAACCACGGCGCATCCTAACGCCCACACGTCAGCTTCTGATCCGTACTCGTTATCGTTAACGGATTCCGGCGCCATATACAACGGCGTACCTCTAATCTGCACTCCTTCGTCAATTGACGCCGTTACTTCTCCCGTTCTCCTCGCTAATCCAAAATCCGCAATCTTAACGGCGCCGTCACCGAACAGCAGAATATTCTCGAGTTTTAAATCGCAGTGAGCGAATCCTTTCGCGTGGATGTGTCGTAGACCTCTGAGCACCGATCCTGTGTGGCGACGCACGGTGGATTCCGGTAGACCTTCACCGTTTAATTTCTTGAGATTGCTCGCCAAGCTTCCTCTCGAAGCGTACTCTAAGAACAAGTTATGCATCTCTTCGCCGTTTTCGACCGTCCGATCCTCACTGAAACACCGTACGATCTCGTCGCAGTCGTCTCCGAGTTTATCCAGAATCGATTTCTCGTTGGCTAGCGAAGCAGCGCCGTATGAGTCTGCCGATTTCACGGCCATGAACGGAGGAAATTCGCCGGAATCGTTATTAGACGGTGTCGCTAAGCTGACCGTAGAAAAAGTTCCGTATCCGATTGTTTCTCCTCGAACCCACTCCATTTTAGAGAGAATTTCGAAGAATTAGGAAATTAGTTTTTTTAATCAAACTTGATTTAGGATTGAATATCTAAGCGAGTATAGAGGAGAAGAAGAAGAAAAAAGGAAACAGAGCACAATAGCTCGGGACGGTTAATGGTTCCTCCTGGTGCGATTTCCTCTATATATACTCCATTTTTTTTTGTTTTTCCTTCTTCGTTTTTTGTATAAAGGAAACAACTTGGGGTTACTTTTAATTATTTATTAATATAATTAAATTTCTAAAGTCTTAATTTTGGGAAGTATTAATGCACGTGACGAGAAGCAGATTTTTTTGGGCAAATAAATGTTATCTCACGACTATTGTTTTGGTGCAATGACTTGAATATCACTATATCGTGTTTACAAATAAATAAATAAACTTTAATATCGCTATATCATATCCGTATCTCTGTTCTACACGAGGTAGATATTTTGTTTTCTACCAACAGTAAATTAGTAACATTCCTGGTTTTCAATGAGATAAAGGATCGTTATTTTTGCTATAAGAGTAATCAGTTTATATTAAATTTGCGTTGAAAATCAAGTTGTGTAACTCTTGTAGGTTTCAGATCACTAAATTATCCTTGCGTGGGATATTACTCAAAAATATCGAAAACGTATTACTAGGGAATATAAATAATAAATCAATATTTTTGGCGTGAATATTGTATGTTTTAGTATATTCATATATATGTTCCCGATTGTAACTCCATTTAAATAAAAAAATAAATATGAGTTGTATACAGATAATATTCTTTTCTTCGCCTCTGCTCTGGACTCACCTCCTTTGATCGTATATTGTGTTATTAGGCATAAGAATATAATTCCCCTTCGTAGCTGTCACTATAATCACACAATTCGCAATTCTCTAATCACACTGAAAACGTGTGTATACATAATTAATACATACACAAACAATCGCTTGGTGGTCATGTTTATGTATTCATAAGCTCTCGTAATTAAAGTATTAGCATGATTGTTATACCGATATATTGTAAAATAAACGGTATTTTAGTTTTACTCATTAGTTCATTACGTCGTCTATATCTCGCTGCCGCTAAATTCTAACAAGATTCTTCAACAAAGATAAATAGAGTAATCAAATGATGAACCACGATCTTATGAATGTTGTCAAATTAGAGCTACATAACAACATATAATCAATTACCAGTATGTTTTTTTTTGGTTGAGAACTAATTACCAGTATGCTTCGACCAAAATCCAATAAGTATTATTTTTGTGGACCATTGATAATGTACATATAGCAGCAAGTTGGCGTTGTAATTATTATTTTGGTCAATCCAAGAATCAAATCCTTCTTGTTGGAGACGCTTTTAACATATTTTTCTGATATTTTCAGCCGTTATATCTCTTAAATAGTATTTCTTCTGTTTCAAAAAAATGTTATTCTAACATTTTTGTTTTGTTACATAAATGCAATTTTTTTATTAAAAATCAAGTTTTAATCATAGTGTTGTAATGTATTAATTAGAAAGAGATTTTTTTTCGTGTATTAATAAAAGATAAAATAAATTTTTTATTAGTTTTCTTAATTTGTGTGAAAATTGTCAGAATGACATTATTTTTAAAACAGATGGAGTATCGTTTACCAATAGTTACCTCTAAAATATTTAAGCGGCCTTTTTTTTATATACATTGCTTTAATTTTTTTAAAAAATTGATATTTTTTTATTTAAATCTGTAATAACAGTGAAATAAATAAAATAAAAATGCCAAGAAAAGCGCGGGAGTGTGGGAGGGCGTGCTTCGAACTGAAGTCATTCGACACCAACAGACTTTCGAAAGTTGCGGCGGCTCTGAATTTTATTTTGTTCAGTAATATTATATTCAATTAAATAATAATTATTCTCTGTAATAGGAAAAGAGATTCTAGCCGTTTTAACGGAGCCTGACGAACATCGAGACGCATACAAGTTGAATGAAGTAAGGAAAGTTGTTTTGTAAATTGTAAGCAGTTACAGTCACGGTCGGTCATGAGAATTTGGGGGCCCAAAATCATTTAATAATTTATTTTTATTTTTTTGCAATTTATTATCAAATATTCATATATTAGCTCAGTAAATTTTCGGAGCCCAAGACAAATGTTTTAGTGGCCAATGTCCAGGATCGGCTCTGGTTACAGTAGCTACTGCTTCCATGTTCTAGAAGTTAAAAAACAAAAACTGATTGAAACAAAAAGTTAATCGTATACTCTGATGTTTTTCGTTTTTATAATTTTTTGGTTTTAATGTTAAATTATTTATGGGAATATATTGCAATAGAGGGTCTCACATCACATGGACGTGATCTGCGACTTGCGATCTCTACGAGCCTGTCTACTACAAGTTGCTTTGCCTATTAAATTAAATACATAAACTATCGTAAATATAATGTACTGATACTTAAAATATATTCCGAATTAAATAAATTGCTTAGGTGATAAAAAATTTAATTCGTCACACGAGATCAACCGGACGACAAGTAAATAGCTATGACTTATGCATACATAATTATAAGAAGATAAAGATACATATATTTACCCCAAAAAAGCTCTTAAATATATATACTACTATAATATATAGTACTCACTAATATTAAACGGTGAAGAATGAACCAACACCGCCCAGGCGACTTGGAGGATTCACTGAATCCGAGGAAGTGAGAGTTGTTATCCTTTTTTCTTGGTATTAAATTATTAATTGATTCAATAATTAAATTTATAACAAATAAAACATACTCCATCTGTTTTTTTTTAATTGTCGTTTTAAGATTTTAATTTTGTTTTATTTTAAATGTCGTTTTAAATTTTCAATGCAGATTTTTAATAAATTTTCCATTTTTATCCCTATTTTTCAGTTCATTAATGAATGTGAACACATTATATAGTGCATTAATAAGAGGCAAAACAAATAATTGTATTGTTTTATTAATATATGTGAAAAAATCTTAAACGACACTTAAAAAGAAACAGAGAGAGTATAGTTTTGCTTTTTTCTTTTTTTTTGAGATTTTATCATATAGTTTTGCTTTAATAAAACATATAGTTTTTCTTGGAGATTTCATCATATAGTTTTGCTTTTTTTTTGTTTAATCAGTGCCCTTAACAACTCAATTTTATTAAATTGTAGCTGTGGGTTTCCAATAGTTTTCGAGGAATCTAATCTATCTATACATATAGATCATGTCAACTTTATTCTGTACGAAAGTTGTAGTATATACCGTAATATCTCCACAAACCTTTCAAGCGTCATTTTTTAAAACACAATATATACTTAAATGATATCAAGTTCACTGAGACAACTGATCGATTTTGTTGGACGCTTTTCTCCCACCACTACAAATTTTTGTATTGCTTGAGTTCATACACAAATCTATTGACTATTATAAAATAAACCGAACGAAAAAAGAGGATGTATATCGATTGAAATAGTTGATGACTTGTCGATTGCTGCGGAGATGGTCGTGAATCAACAACTTGAATCAGAGTAGTTGGTCTGTTCCACGTTCGAATACAACAACTTTGACATCCAAGTGGATTTAACCTTGTAGGCAAGTCATTAGGGGTCTTTATTTAACCCCAGAAAAATGAAAAAGGTTAATAGGGGTCCTTTGAAGATATCCATAATCCAAAGTTTTGGAATATTCCGCCTAATTTGGAATTTTAGATTGACCCCTTTGAACGTGGAGAGGGCAACGTCAAATCACACCATTTATCATAGCATAATCCTCTTTTTTGTTCTATATTATAAAAAAAGTCAAACTAAATATATTATCTTTTACAACAAGTACGATTACTCTTTTGTCAAATTCAGATCTGGTCATCTAAAACCAAATGCATAATCAGCCGCCAAACGCAAGTTCATGCATTTCAATTTAACACATGTTCCTATTACTTTTAACTATAAAGTTGGGTCAAAGGCCATCGAAAAACATATACCAAATCCAAATCCTTTTATTTATCTTCCAAGTTTAGAATTTTAAACGAAAAAGTCAAATAAAAAACCGTCTCTTGACTATTCATGATGATAAGAAGAGTTTTATTACACGTGCGTGTGTGTAATACTCCCTCTGTTTTTTTTTATAAGTAGTTTTGACTAAAAGCATAAACTATTAAGAAACTCATCTTTTACCAAAAAATATTATTTAATATATAAATTAAAAATAATCCAGCCAATCATAAAAAAAACTGCAGAATATTATTGGTCACACAGTATTCGATAAAGATAAAAATTGCATAGAAACATGAAAACAACTTATATTGTGAAACAAAACAAAATCTCTAAAACTACTTATAAAAAGAAACGGAGGGAGTATGATTTTGAGTTCTTCTACCTATTTTGCGCTCTTCTCTTAACACGTGATGATAATGACAACAACTCTAATCTTAAGACAGGTCCATAACCCACGACCCAAAATCATAAATTGGGCCAAAAAGAAGCGGCCCAATAATAGCTACGACCCAACAACTATTGAAAACCACATTGGAACAATATTAGATTTCAGATACGAAAATTGGAAAGGTGGAACATTATCAGACTCAGATAAATCCAAATACATGTGATTTAAGGTCCATATAAAACAGTACAAAAAAGAAACACAATTTAAAACCCACCGACAAAAACCACAAGATCAGTAGCAAATTACCAATCCACCCCTCACAAACAGTCTTAACTGGTAATCACGGCTTACAAATACATCGAACACTCCAAATACAAATAGAGCCCGTGGTAGCGAAATTACGAAAATGCCCATGGATGATAAGGCAAAATCTTGTCATCTATCTCCGGCATCGAGTGATCGACGAGCAGCCTCGGCTGTACGGATGCACGGGACCTCTGGCTCTGAAGCAGTTATGAGTGTAGTACGATCTTCCAGATCTGGGAGGACACGGGACTCGATTCGCCGACAATGCACCGTACGAGATATAGTATCTCTTCCTCTGCCAGTACAATGACCGTCGATCTGCTCCACCTACGTCGTCTTCCTCCTCCGAATCTCCGAAGCTCTCTTCTCCGTCGATGTTGAATGCGTCGCCGTGAGAGAGCGGCCAGTCGAATCCGTCGCCTAGAAGGATCATGGATGGATTTTCGGGGAGAGATTCAGATCGCGGGAGTGAAATGAAGAGAAGAGAGAGAAGGATGAGGAGGAGATTCAGAGACGAAGATGCCATGGCGATGCTGGAGACGAAAGCGGAGAGGAGGAAGAAGAAGAAAATAAGAAGAAGAGAGAGTAGAGTAGTAGCAGCAATTCACATGCGAAGAGGTGATTGGGTTTTAGAGCTGTGAAACTTCGCTTTTTGGGGGTTTCTATTTAATGCGCCATTTATGGACCTTCGTGAGGGTTTTTTCTGGTGTGACGATGAGTAATCTGGTGGGGCACGGTGTAGGATAAGATCATAATACATCGTTGGACTTGGATCTATCACGCATCCTGATTTACGATAGATTAATGGGCCGGGCTTTCTTATTGGTTGACCTAAGCTTCTATTCGTCGCCTGATGGGCTTTGTGATAGCTGAGGTTGTTTTTAATACTTTCAAAGTGATAATCGGGCTACTCTGTTTTCGACTAGTCCAATATCTATCTTTCTGGGTTCTCAAAAATGATATTAATCGTGACAAAAATGACCAATCGTGACCGACCGTCAAGACTCAGATCAAAATATCAAAAAAAAAATGATTGTCTGAAGTTCAAAAACAAAAGATTGTCTTTTTTTTTTTTTTTTTTGGCCAACAAAGGATCGGTCCAATACACCATATGAGAAAGGGTGGAGTCGAACCTCACACGATGAAATGGTAGGATAAGCGTGACAACTACGGGCACACTTACTCGTCTAAAAAAACAATTGTTTAAAACAACATATCTATCAAAGTTATAGTTATTATGATAGAGTAGTCATTTTATCTTGTTCATAAAGATACATTTTTATTTTATTTTACTAATTAATGTTGATGAATTGAAAATTTCAAGAAATATTAATTAAAAATAATTGAATTTATTGAACTAATAGAGTTTTGAGAAATTGTTTAGTAACAAAAAAAATATTGTATTTATAATTAAGTATTAATTTTTAATATGTATGAAATCTCTAAAAATCTATTAATCAAAAACGGAGAATGTATAAATACTATAAATTAACTAGAAAGGAAACACTAATGACCTCGAGCATCAGCATCCAAGACATGGGTATTCACAAGTCTTCACAAAAGGTTGATGACGTGTCGCGACGTGATTCGTAAAAAAAAGTTTAAAAAAGCGGAAGACACAAACATTGTGTCTGCAATGTGGACGGTCTTAGAAAAAGAAATGTTCCCTTTTTAGTTTGACAAGAACTCAATACATGAAATGAACATTTAGATTTAGTAAATAATTAAATACATGTAAATAGCATGTTGAAAACAGCATATAGACAACAACAAAAAAGGTCACAAACAAGCCTGAAACTGAAATACATCTATTATTAATGCTTACACAATTATTTTCATCAACAAAGATCCGATGATAGTATTTCTTAATTTACAACCCACTCCAAACCGATGGAGATTGGAGAGCCTGACATTAAAACCATCACACACATAATCCAAAAATAGGAAAATAAAGTTAAAAGACTCTGATAGTTCCATTTTTTCTATATAAATTAATTTATCCCTCCCTAGAATAATTTTTTTTCCTCGGGCATTAATATAATAATAGTAAAATTAAAAATCATCATCATCTAAGAATCTGTGCATTGCCCACCATCTGATGAGCTCCCATTGCTCCACACCCTTTCATCACCACTCCTCCGCCGCCACCACTCGCCGTTGCCGTCATTCCACCGCCGCCGATCAAAACCCTACCTCCTCCGCCGCCATTAACCACCGCCTGCTCCTCCAGAGACATCACCTGTTTCTTTAAAAACTTCACATAATGAATAGCTTCGTCGAGCATCGAAGCTGTATCCATTTTTGTCCCACCAGGAACAAGCCGTTGCAAAATCCGAATCCTCTCGCTTATCCTCTCCCTTCTATGCCGAGCCGCCACGCTCTGTGGATCTTTAGAGATCCTGACGTTCCTCCTCTTCGGTGGCTTCACTGCCTCGGGATCGATATGTATCGGTTGCATCACGGCCATTCGAAAGATCATCTCTCTCATCGCCGCCATGTTCGTGTTATTGTTACTATTGTTTCTTTTGTCGAGCAAGACGGAAGAGTAGGCTGTGTTGAGAGAGAGGGAAGAAGGGTTAGTGAGTAAACCGGAGGCGTACCGGAAACTTGGTTCGTTGGTCACTGAGTGATCAGAGTGGTTGTGGGTTGAGTTGAAGAGAAAAGGGTAAGTGTTGTTGCTGTGGTCGGGGGAGAATAAAGAGGAATTAGGGTTACAGAACTCAGGAAGCTTCTCCATTTGATGCATCATCATGTTCATTATGTCAGAATCCATAGAGAAAGTTATGGAGAAGCTGGTGAGATAGGTATGGCGAGAAACTGGTAAAAAGCTTACAAATCAAATTTTAGGGGTTTTCTATTTTAGATGATTGATGATGAGAGAAAGATACGGTGTGTGTGTGAGAAATGGCAATGGTACTACTGTGCCCAATCAGAACTCAAGCATTACAACAAGAAGTCGAAGGATTTATATAGCAACTTGTGGCCCATCCATCTTTTTAAACCTATACACACACACACATATATATATATATATATATATATATATATAATTGTAAGGAATTTCCTCCCATATTCAACTCTCACATTTATGGGCATATATATGTATATATTCAATGTTAACATTTGTCTTCTTGTCTAAGTGCAAATTCCAATCTTCCACATGCATTCGGACAATCTTGCTAATGTAATATCTCTATCATATTATCAACTATTATTATATAGGCTCAACAAGCCAAGTTAAATATTGATCAATATTTAACTTGGAATGATAAAACTCCCAAACATTTTAGAAACATTATAGAGTGCATAAAAATAATTATATATTCATATAAAAACGTGCTACTAGGTAGCCAAGATTTTGTTCGGTTGCTATAGAAAAGGGTCTACATGTAGGAGAGTTACTATAAGTAGAATTACTGCGTAACATAACTTGCATCCAAAAGTAAAAACATATACAAAAAAAGTAAGAAAAACGATTCCATTTATTAGGATCGATAATGATCGTCGATTCACGCAGGGATTGACCATATGGTTCTTTGATTGCATTATCGACCATCCAGATCATGTTTGTTGTAGTCACGTGTCTTACATCTATTGGTTTTGGATCCACTACTAATTGCAAAGAACACAACGCGAGAAAACAAGGTGCATGAACCGCTCTCACAACGGGTATTCCATTTTTTCCACCATTATTATTTTATACATTTCATAATCAAAAATTTATTTTCTCTATCAATTGTTGTGGGTAAGAAAATCAAGAGTCCTTTAGTTCTCTTATATTAGCTGGAGTACAAGATTATCCACTGTTTTTTTGTATTAGAAAAGTGTTTTCTTCAATCCAAGAAAATAACTACTTACCATAAAACCAAAAAAACTACTTACCAAGAAAATAGAGTAGGAGGGAGAATCCAATAATTTATCATTTGGTTATATTATATATACGATTACCCCACATCCACATGAGATATGTCAGAATCCAGGGAGCACTAATTTTTTTGTTTTCCCGACCCATGGAGCACTATTTTATTCGGTAAACTTTTAAAGTAAAATTTAAATTAACACATTCATGACAAAATAAAAAATAAAAAATAAAAAATAAAAAATTAACACATTCATACTCAATAACGAGAACGGTTAATAATATATTAATATGTGTATATATATATAACAATTTGTGGACATACATATATATATATATATATATATATATATATGTGGAAACCCTATTAATTTAATTAGTGATTGATCAAAACGTTTATTAATACTTCTACACATGAAGTCTAGAGTTCGATTTCTAAAAGATGCATTTTCTGCGGATTAATGAAAACAAATTTATAAGAAAATCTTCAATGTGGTGCATCAATGTGGTGCAAGTATAACCGTTCATTGTGATCGAAAATCTTTTGTGAAGCGGATAGCATTGTCCGTTGTAAAATTGTCTATGTATTAATTTTTATAATTTATATAAGGGTTATAAAAATATATATTACTATAAAACATAGTGTTTCAAAAATTAGTAATTCGCAATATCGCGATACGTGTTAAGATAATCCATTAGATTTTAACATGTATTTTTAAAAAAATTCAAAATTGTTATTTATTTTTTCGTTTTAATGTTTTTTTCACAGATTATATATAAGAAATAATGGAGGATGATTAATCGGATCTCAATTGACATCGAGTCTTAGCGTATGGCACGCTTCTCAAAGCCGATCAGAGAACGACTTCGTTCTTTCTTTTTTTCTCCATTTCCTTAGTTTCGGAAACGCATTTTTTTTATTTTTCTTAGATTTTATTAAATAATTTTGTTGCTTACTGACTTGCCTTCTGGCGGACGTACTTTTCAGTTTATATGAAATTGTCAAGTTTTTTCTTTCTTTTTGATTGCTTTTTTAACCATAAAAATTATGGTGAAATCGAAAAATCAAGATTCATCATCTGCTGCATCTGACAACCCGATATCATTCCCAACAAAGAGGAGGATTTTTTTTTGTTTTTTAACTATTTTTTGCAAATGGCTTAGTGATCATATTTTTTATTATCATAAGGTTTTATACTTTTATCTTTTGAGTAATCTTTCACATAAGGTATCTCACGAACTATAATTTAATGTTGACACCACGTAACTATTATATATAGTATCTTGTTTTTTAACAACATACTTATATAGTATCACTGAAGGTGGATCTGATTCGTGATCAGATAATCGTTTGAATATTTAAAAGGCACTCTGTAACTAATTAATAATATGATGGAATAAACTAAAAATGTAACAAGAAGCTAGCGCAGCATTCTAATCAGTTTAAACAGATGACAATAAATGATTCTTACCTTAAAAATACACAAGTCCAAAAGACACCACAAGCTCTCACTGTTCTTCTAATTAGATATGTCTCACTTTATTTGTACAAAATCACATTTACCACATTTAAGACTGTTTTTTTTGCTTTTTTAGTTTATTTATATATAACTCTGGTTTTTTTGATGGTTCTTTACTTCTTCCCCATAATTAGATAAAAATAGGCAGACAAAGCAAGTGCTTCGATCTTGGTTTTACCCTCCTATGTTGACACCAAAACATGCAAAATCCTACGAAACGGTGACGTTTCACTGCCCTCACTCTCTCAATCAAGAAACCGGTTTCACTTTTGCCCTACTCATTACAATAAATACTCATCTCTGTGAAACGGTCCTCAGTTATCGTCACATTAATTTGCTAGTAATTAAATTGGTATCTCTTGATTTTGTTACCACTTATGTTTTACTTCTCTTTCTTCAGAATTCCATTACTACGCAGAGTCATTTCAAATTAGTAACACGTAGTAATTATAATCGAATGTTTAAAACGTAAATAAACACATATATATATAGTCTTAACTTATGGGATTCAAAAACGAGAAGATAAAATACGGGTCCGTCACGATTAAAAATTTAAAATACCGATCGGGATTTTTTTCACCAACTTTGTTTCATAGTCTTGGCACTTTATTATGAAGCGTTCCCTTTTTTCTCTCTCGCAAGATCTATGAATAATCTATGTGACAACACAGTGGGAACAAAGGAAAGGTAAATAAAAAAAATAAAAAAATTTAACTTCAGAAGGACCACAGACATATATACATATACATGTCTAAGAGATATGAATATGATTGGTTAACCTTTGCATGGTAGTGGCCAAGCTGTCTCTCAGTCCATTGTATGTTGATTATTTCTGATATTGATCGATATTCGATGCAAATGGTTACAGAGTCGGTGATTGAAGCGTTGTAACTAACTACGTGTTCATCAATACAAACTGGAAAGTAAAGCATCAATACAGACCCAAATTTGAGTTTTATTGGTCTAGTGTGGATACAAACTTTCTAATTAATAAGAAAGAAAAAAGTTGAAGTCGTGCGAGATTATTACATTTAGTTGGTAGTTGGGTGTACGTTTATGATCAAAATAAAAAATTACTGTAAACATTTAAAGTTAAAAACATATATATATCTTATTGTTTGGTACTCATTAAAACGATAATTAAGAATTAAACCTTTTGCACATATCCCATTAAACATATCGGATGTTCGACTGTTCAAAATACGGCATTGTTTTTATAATCAGTGACAACAAATATTTACTATTTAGAACTCCAAATACATCGAACCCATTTAAAACAATGTTTTTGCACAAGGGTTTTAGGGTGAACCCTATATATATTGTCAATAACATATCTTACGCCAACATTTAAATTGGAATGGTAATTAATACATCGACGAAACTATATAAAAAAAAATTATGTTACATGTCTTGTGGAGTACTACGTATATTAGAATAACAAATTTGAATACCGGAAACAAATAGCATAGTTTATTATTATTATTATGTTTTATTAAATGTGTAATATACCAAAATTGAGTTAGGTTGCCTCCCAAGGCAAGGTAGCAATACAATCGTGTTCATGTCCCAAGCATCATTTATGTTCGTTGCTCCACTAACAACCCAATAATTAAATTAAATCAATCAATCCAATTATTTTCACACAATCTAGTAAATAAATAAAATATCACTCCATAGAAAATTACATCGTTGTTTAGTTATTAAAGAAACAAAAAAATCGTCCCACGTGAGATTTCCCACAAAGGTCCCAACATCACCAAAGAGATCATTACAATATCCTTAAGATTAGATTTATATAGACACATTTTCTTATAATATCTTCTTGGGCAAGTGCTCTGTATTCGTCTGACACATTTCTATCATCTTACTCTTTTTTATTTATTCTTTTGTTTTTAATTTGGAATATTGAAGAAACATTTATATAGACACATTTTTTTCTCTCTTGTATTATCTCTTCTTCAATGCCTTTTCCACCTTCCCTTCTATCTCTCTCTCTTTATTTCTTCGGATAAATTCTCATGTTCTCTATGACATGATAACGTTCATGCACTCTTCTTTGTTATTATTGGTGTTATTGTCATTATTTATATAATTTTATATCAAATGCATCATGCATGTAAACCTAAAAATATGCAAATCAAAGATGGGAACAAATATTATTTGAGATTTTCAAATTGATGGCATTGTAAATTACCATATCCAACTCCAAAATCGAACCAATTTTATGTTTAAAAAAAAATTCTCGATATGCAAAACAAAAGTCAAAATCTAAGGAGGTAGAAACGTCCTAAAACGAAAACGTAGGTGTACTCATTTAAGTAATTTGAAAAGAAAACAAAAAAAAACTAAAAAGTAGTAAAAATCGGAAAAGAATGGGGACAAGCAAATAAGTGGGTAGACAAAAAAATTAATTTTATTGAATATAAAATAGTATGCTTTTAAAATGGGCAGGTGTTGGAAATGCAGATCCCAATTTTATTTAATTTTGTTTTCTATACTTATTTATCTCAGTCCTCTTTCTGTTTTTGTTGATTTTTGGTATTTTGGTTCGTTCTTTGACTCCTCGCACCTACGTCTCTTGTGCTATGTTAACTTAAAATTTCGCCGGTGCACGTCACACGACATATGAAAAACAAAAATATGATATAAGATAATGTTTCCATTTTGATGATATGGAAATCAGAATATTTTCTCCTTTCGTATATAGATTTGAAAAGGATCACGTACAACAATATATACAACTAATTAATATGCATCTATAAACTTTTTTTTCTTTCTTTTATATGCATCCATATATTGATCGTTCCGGAATATTATATGTATATGTGTCTTTTGTTTTGGTTCTTGTTAACAGACAAATATCAATGATTCAACAGATATAGTGGTTAGATCTTAGAGTGTTTATCGAAGGATCGCAAATATCGGTCGGAAAAATTGTGTATTCAAACTGTAACACCCGTAATCCATTAATTGGGTTTAATTTGACCTTCCAGAAGTTAGGGGGGTTAAATTGAATAAATCAATTGACCGTGGGATCAGGGCGAGGAAGAGGGGGTGATCTAGACTTGTCGTTTATTTGGTTATTTTATTTAATAATTTATGATATTGATTATTCGGATTTTTAATCTTGAACCGGAAATTAATTGGTGATGTTCAATTATTATTATTTATGGGATTTTAGTAACTATTTGCAAAAAAAAAAAAAAAAAAAATGGGTGCGGTTGTTTCACAAACTAACATCTTTTGTTTTCGCCAACTTAAAAACTATCATCAAATTGCAGTAACGATTATATTCTAGATCTTATTTACAAAAATTCATTACATTTTATAATTTTTATTTTTTAGTGTTAACTAATTTTATTTTTTCACCACTACGTACGTTTGGTCTTGTAAATTGTATTAATGTTATCGATTTGTATCACTACTTCAATTTTAATATGGTAGAATGCACATTGTTGGGAAAAAAGCCTAGATTATTTTTTATTCTTTCGAACATGCCATTAATTATCTTCTATCTTCTGTATAATTGATTAATGTGTTTGAAATGAAGATACAATGCATTTAACAATTTGGGTTGAAGATCACTATCTAATGGGCCTCGTAGCTTATATTTACAGCCCATTGGCATGTAGGCCCACTACGTTTATATGGTTACCGTTAATGATTCCTTAAAGACAGCGTTACTCTATAATTTTTTTTATATTTTTTTATACGATTATCAACCCCACCTGAAACATTCATATTCCAAAACCAAGTATATTAGATAAGTATCCGCATATATGCGGATTTGTAATTTAATATTTTATAACCCGTGAAAAAAAATTAAAAATGATAAAATGGAAAACAAAATTAAACCACCTGTGAAAATATTATACATAAATTTAGAAACAAAGTTTACGATGAAATAAATATATACATTGAAAGAAAAATTTGATGAAAAAATGTATTAATAACTTTGGATACGATTATTGGACTTTTTTTTTGGTGTAATTGATATACTATCAAATTGTGGTTTATATAGAGGTGAGAAATTATAATTATTTTTTCTTTTATGATTAATTTCCTTAATCTAAATGAAAAATCTAAAAAATATTTTTTTTTTTATATTAATTTTGCGGGTTTGTAATTTAAACATTCTTATATTATATTAAAGACATCATGTGGGTTAAATAACTGATTATGTTTTAAAAAATAAAAAAAACTTAAAGAGAGTTAATACCACATTCCTAAGCGTAGGATTGTTTGCACTACGAACATCACTTTTGTCCATTTTAACAATATAACCAATTGTATCTATATAAAATATAAAGAAAACGTAAATTAGACTTACGTTTAGATATTCTCGTTGTTATACATATGAAATTTAAAAATACATACCATATAAGTCGTCCGTTATTTCTTGTAGTTTGACCAAATCTTGATAGGTTTGAAGACGAAACTTTTCTAAAGGGATCTTACAGAATTCTTGTCCAACATTAGTAACCTTTGTTCTTTCTGTTAATCTTATAAAAGACTGATGGCTTGAAACTTTATATTTCTGGTTGTTAGTAGATTGAACGTTGAAGTTGCAAATTTCGATGAGGCTTCTTTCGCATAGTTGATCTCCAAATTTTTGAAGAATAGAATGATGCACAAAACCTTAAATTGTATTATTATGTTTAAAACCACACAAATTTAAACATCAATATTTGTAAAGTGTACATATATATTTAATCTAAATGATACAAACCTTTTCATTACGGAATAGAAGTTCCACTCCCATAAGCACATTATTTGTTTTTAGATTCCTAGTTTCCCATTTTCAAATTATGCGCATTATAATACGGCGATAGACCCTATTTCAATCTAATTGATTCAAAATAAAATAGTTTTGATCGTTTTTTGTGTGTTTTAGAAGTCATGATTTGCTTGTTTAGAATTTGAATAAGAAAACTGATATATCATGGTTTTTACCCCTTTTAGGTCATGATATAAGTCTGTTTTATAGAGTCTTTATGCTATTTTGTAGTGTTTTAGAGTCTTTTACAAGTCTTAGCACGTTTGGAGCATAATTGGAACTATTGGAGCTTTCTGGAGCATTTTGGAGCAAAGCTGAAGTCCGTGTTGCTGAGTACCTGATTTCACGTCGAGCATCGATCGATACCCCCTTGGTAGCGATCGACACTCATCGCAGCAGACACGACCCGTGACTTTAATGAAGAGTTAAAGAATTGCAACTTGGTCCAGAAGTCTTGGATATTTACAAGAAGCCACAAAACGTGATTTATGTTATTTATAGGGATTTTACAGCCACTTTTAGGCTATGCATTATTTTACTCTGGTTTGAGAGAGAGCTTTGTGAGGGAGACAAGTCTGAAACTTCCTTCGTCCGAGAGAAGATTTCGAACCCTCTTGTTACTCTTTCTGTTTTATTTGATGATTTATTCAAACATGTTTATTGCTTCAATTTCCATGTTTGAGTAGATCCACTTTAGGTTTAGGGTTTTCTCATAAGAATTTCTTTGAATGCTAGGTTGATTATCTGTTTAGGATTCACCATCTGAATTATTTATTCACCTTATGTTGTGTTCAAAGCTAACTCTAGGTTGACGAATCTGAAACTTAGATCTTAGGATAATTGATTAGGCACGACAATGCGATTAATTACCTGATAGAACCTAGGTGAGCAAATTGATTATTCGCAAAGAGATTTGGTTTAATTGATTTGTGAACATATCAAACCTGAACTTTAAAGCTGATTTAGACTTTAGGATTCGCAAAGAGATTTGGAATTCCTAGGATTTAGATTTAGATAATTCTCGCAACGACAATTGGTTAATTATACTTTAGTGATTTGAGTTCAAAGACCGTGCTAAATCTGAATCCTGACTAGTTAGTTTATCTGCATTCATTGATTTCATGAGAAAAACCCTGGGCCTATATTCTCTCTATTGAATTTACAACTCGTTGCTGTATACTGTTTTTGTTTCATCTAAATTGCTTAGCTTGATTTGACGCTATACAATCTATTGTGTGATTTCTCTGAGTCTTTGTGGTTCGACCCCTAATTATACTGCAATTGCTGCTTTAGTACTGTTAGAGTATTAATTTGAGCATATCAAGAACTAAAATATGGAATTACACATTTAAAAATTAGGAAGGTGTAGATCTTATTATATAGAGTTTCATTGTGGTTGTATATCAATAATTTTCCTTTTTTTATGTTTTTTTTATGTTTACTTTCGTGGTCCTTATTTTATTTTACTAGTTGAACCGATGATAGATGAAACCGCGAAGAAGAAGCCCAACTAAAACGATTGACCCGAACATAAAAAAGCAAAAGACGAGAATCTAACTCCTACCCACCTAATCTTCTTCCGAAAGAATCTAAATCTAGGACTTAGCATCCCCACAAGCCAATAGGGTAGACAAAAGGTAAGCCTTATAAGAACAGAACAAGACCAAGGGAGAAAACCTATTATCCTTTTAAACTAAAAGCGGTGGAAGGACATTAACTTTATAGATTCAACGAACAAAAAAAGAAAAAAAAATCGGATACTATCCTAAATCCGACAACACGACAAAACCGACACTTTTTCAAGATTAAAGAGAGCAAAACCAAGACCCTAAATAACTCACAAACACAAACAACTAATCCAAAGACAATGACACATAAACAAATTTCTTGACTCTTTCATTCGGTTAAAAAAAACAAGACAAACATTTAATTACACATAAAATGATAAAAAAAAAAATAAGAGCTCAAGTATTGAAGTGGGCCTTTTTCTCTTGGGCTTTCTTTTTTCCTTTCAAAATTTGAATTTATAATATGAAGTATAGCAGTAAAATTGTAAAGCGTATGAGAAATTTAGCCGTTGTTTGAAGAGGAAACTTGATACGCTTTTGAATCCGAATATGAATTTGGAGTTGTTTTGTTCGATTTTGCTAAAGAATAATTAGGTATTTGTTTGGTTTCTTCGCGAGCGACTTTTGTCTTTACACTTGAATTGCTTTTTTTATTTTCGATCTGTTGGTTTTTGATTATGGGTTTGTACGCTGATGAATTTTTACTGGCAAAAAGATTTTCGGAATTAGGGATTCTTAGTCGTTTCTTCAATTAGTTTCCAGGGATTGAGTTTTTCAGGATCATCGGTTGTTTTTTAATGGGATTTTTTGGGTTGTAGACCTTATTATACCAAGGAAGCTTCTGGATATGGCGTGGAAAATCTTACCGAATTTTGTGAAGCCACTTGTTGCCTTTTGGAAGTCAAGCAGCTACAACGGTAAATCACCTATTAAATGCTTTGGATGAGTCTTTTTTGTTCACATATTATGCTTTGATTTTGACTTCCTCTTCAGATTTCACAAGTTTATGTCTTTTCGATGCAGAGAAATACAAGCAGGGCTCGGAAGATACTTGAAATTCGACCAAACACAATCCGACTTTGTAAGAATTCAGACTGATAGAGGAGTGTCACTGTTATAAAAACTTCTTCGCTGGTGGTTTACCTTTGTTGTACCGTTGCAGGTTACATCTTCCACCACTGGAGCTGAGAAGGTTAATCAAGCACATAAACATGCAATGGTTTGTTGAGTTATTATTAGGAATCAGTCTTAGTTGTTATATAGGATATATAGAAGACTGGTTTTGCATATTTAAAATTCTTATTAGGGAAACTGTATATAAATGAGAAGCCTCTAACGCCCCTTTTTTTTTCTGTTGAAACAGGCAGAAACAATGTCATCTATAAGTGACACCCGAGAGCGAGAGGAGGGGGCTTTTTCAGATAGTAAAGATTGCACATACAAACATGCATTCATGCATACATACTTACTTGCTTTCTTCATTCCTTACTAGCTTCCTTCGTACTTGCTTACTTGTCTGCTTGCTTTTTTTGACTTGCTTCCTTGATTCTTTGATTATTTGTTTCCTTATTTTCTTTTTTTGATTCATTGCTTATTTGCTAGCTCCCTTAGTTTTCTTGATTTGTTGTTTACTTCTTTGTTTCCTTGCGTTCTTGTTTGTTTCTTTGATTCCTTGCTTTGTTGTGTGGTTCCTTGCTTTCTTGATTCGTTGTTTATATTCTTGCTTGGTTTCTTATTTTTTTCTCTTTGATTTCCTGCTTACTTACTTGCTTCCTTGATTTGTTGTTTGCTTTCTTGCTTGCTTCCTTTATTTTTTTTTTACTTTGACTTCCTGCTTACTTGCTTGGTTCCTTAATTTTCATGATTCTGTACTAGCTTCTTGCTTGTTTCCTTGATTCTTTGCATATTTTCTTACTTGCTTCCTTGCTTACATGCTTAACTCCTTCTTTACCTTCTGAACTTGTTTAACTTCTCTACTTCCTTGCTTAGTTGTGTGGTTCCTTGCTTTCTTGATTCGTTGTTTATATTCTTGCTTGGTCCTTGCTTTCTTGATTATTTACTTACTCATAACTAACTCTTTAACTTGATTTCTCAGTTGTATTTTCTAAAGATGGTTCTAGATTACTGTTTGAAAATAGTACAGATGGTCCTGAGCGTCTTTTAAGGATAATTCTTAGTCTCCCTCAACGTTGCTGCCACATGGACCATCGCTTGTGTATAGTGGAACAACGGTTTCACCAAATCCAGTTATATAAGAATCAAAAGGTCTATGATCATTCTCATCTCTTTACTTCTTCACCAGGTGAGCGTAGGGATTTTATATGTATATTTGTACCATGGGTTACACTGATACAAGGTTTGTATCTAAATCTTTTATTTGTCCAGGATTTGAGATCTTGGCGTTTGCATGCAATCTGTTTCTGAACCCAGAGCCCATGAAAGAAGTCCCTCTTTTTTATGTATGTCACATACTAGCAACTCTTTGACAGATATTTTTCCTCGATTGTGTTTGCATGTAGTTCCTTTTTGACACATAACTTGCTTTAAATGACTCTGTTGAGATGCCTTTCCACAATTATGAGCTAGAAGATATGCATGCTGACTTGCTTAGCTTTTTGCATGTGTTCGTCCTAGAAATGCTCTGCAGAAGAAGCTCACTCTACAAATCTCCAACAAAATTAGTTGGATGGCAGAGAATTTGAAGATTACGCGTTGACTATTACAAAAAAAGAAAAGTATGTAAGGTAACACTTCACCACTTAACCATTCATGAAGGACGTTGTGATGTAGCTGTCTTGTTTCCTCATAACTGATCATCTATCTTTTGATTAATCTAACAGTTTCAGGTGAATATTAGTTGAGCAAGAAACTAAATTAGAAATTTTGAGTGATTTGAGTTTTACACTTTGGTGTTCTTATATTTCCTCATCTAATTCCATCAAATGCAGAAAACAACACAAGATGTAGGGGATGAGGTTTTGAGAACTCAAGAAGCAATAAATGAATGAGAAAGTGAGTTCTTTGCTTTTTTTGATATGTCATAACTTTTCTGATGATCTCTCTCTGCGGAGGCTTGACAGATCGCTCGATAAGTTGTTTTCTATGCCTCAAATGCAGTTGTCTTCTACACAAAGCTTTCAAGAGACTGTTGATAATGGAAAAGGGTATACGTAGTATTGGGAATTAATACAGCAATGATTCATTTCCCCATCTCTCTCGTCAGGAACAGATTGGCTTCTTTGGAACAAGGAATATGGGTAAGTCATTTCCCCATGTCTCTAGTCAATCCAAGTAAAATTTAGATTTCCACATTAACATTAGAAATTTAAGTGATAAATTGAAACCATTTAGAGAATTAATTAAGAATTTGAGTGTTTAATTGCATAATTGTGAAACCAAATAGGCCATGGAATCCTGTCTTTGATTGTTAGAGGTGCCACACCGATTTGTCTTTTTATTATTATGTCAATTTTAGCACTCAAATTTTTGATTAATTTGACAATTAAAATTTGGATTTTTTTTATTAACTAAAGAAGATTTTATATATGGATGGATTAGTAATTGCATAATTGTTGTTTTTGTTTTTCCGCTATTATGTCAAAAACTGTTGAGGATGAAACTTGGGTTTAAAAAGAAGATGGGAGTGACAAAGACAAAGGGAAGTCATCATTCATGGCGGAAGGAACCTAACACTTTCTATTGCAAACAAAATTCCTTCAATATAGTATACAAGTAAAGTAAAGTCTGTTTTTGTGGTTCATTTTTACTGCAACAGTGGGAATTTTTCAGGTTTTCTTTTCTCTCATTGTGATATGAAATTTCATTTTCGTAGGTCTAATAATCTTGGATCTCTTTCACCCTCTCACGACGAGGAACAGTTTACTATCTCTGAAATGGGTTCTGCTTCTCCGCATCTCTTACTTGAACTCTTGGAGCAATTTTCACCTCCAGGTTTCAAGTTTCATCTCTCTCATAATTTTTTCTTTGTTTCTCCTACACTAATCGCCTTATTAGTTTCTTCTGCTGTTTCTGTTGGATTTCGATAATTACGTTTTGTTTGTTGCATTTGGGGATTGTGCATTTCAGGCAATGGTCGCCATAGCAGAGTACGGTAGTCAACTTATTTCACAGCTTGTCATAATCATGAACTTCAGATATTATCAGACGTGGTTTTGACCATAAGAAAGTATGTTTCGTAGCTTATTTTCAAGTTTTATGAGAATAATATATGTGAAAGTTAAATTAGTGTTCGATAAAATCAAGAGTTACTTATCAGTTTATAATATTTACGAGTTCGAACTAGAATTTGAAGATAAGTTGGGATAATCTATTGTTTGTAGACTTGCTTCAAACTGATTTTGATTTTACACTTTTGCGTTCTTATATTTCTTCATCTGATTCAATTAAATGCAGAAAAACACAAGAAAAGGATGTAATAGATGAGGTTTTGAGAACCACAAAGCAATAAATGAGTGAGAGTGAGTTCTTTGCATTTCAACTTGCTTTTTCTTGATATGTCATAGTTTTCTCTGGTTATCTATCTCGGTGGAGGCTTGACATGTCGCTGGATAAGTTGGTTTTTACGCCTCAAATGCAGCTATTTTCTGCACGGAGCTCTTGAGAGATGGTTGATGGCTCCGCAACATACCACATCTTTAACGGAGGCAAACCCGAGGAAGAAATTATTCATGGTAATGGGAATCAATATAGCATTAACAGTATAGAAAACAGTGATTGAGTCACATAAGCCTGAATAACCCAAAGTATTTTACGCTTAATGCTCCTCTTCTTAATCTACGCTCGTTCATTTTTTTATCTCAAATTTAATTAATAAATGTGTATTTGCCACAGAAGAGTAGCTTCAAAATTTGGAACAAGAGATAGGGATTGTCATAATCGAACACAGGTGAAGCTGCTTCTCTATCTAAAAGGCTCTTCATGTAACTTATATTGAGATTGACTTAAGTGTATACAAATGTGTTGGCAGTGTGTCCTCAAATAGTTTACTGGATAGAGCTATTGGTTTAGAAGATGCTCAACATGAAGACTTCCGTAGGTTGGTTCGACAATGGACACCAAATTCTTCTAGATTTCTTAGAAAGGATACAATTTTTCAGTTCTTCATGTTTGAAATTCAATTTCGTTTTGTTGCAGGAGCGAATTGAAGGATATCCCGCACTCACAGCAAAAACCAATATTTTTTTTTTCAACTGCAGCATCTAGTGGGTGGGATACAGAGTTCTATAAAAAAAAATGTTTTTCCACTCTTTTCTTTTCTTGTTACCCACACACGTGGAGTTGAACATATTATTGTCTTTTTGCTTCTCAGGTATGCTTGCTTCAACACTTTCACATCACTCCTCAATGCCTAGGGTCTACATCAAGTGTCTAGAATCAGGACATCTTCTTGTTCAGAAGTAATTGCGTTTGCTTGAGCCCAACTTTATATCTTTCTGCGTTACTATTAGGGTATATGTTAACCAGTTTCAGGACTTTGAAGTACCATGAACCTGAGCATTGGAAATTTGGAGAGAAAGGTAACAATTATTTCGATCATCTAGAAGGATCTTGCCACACATATTTTTCGTTATGTATCCATATCCTATATAGCCTCAGACACGTTTTTGCTTATTTCTCGTCCACCTCAGATGGAACTCTAAACATGGCTGAGAGACAACCTCTAGAGTGTCATCTTCTTGTTTCTGAACTTTAGTCCTTCTGCCAGGTATTTGTCTTCCCTTTTTATTATGTTTAGTCGTTCGAAATTACGTTATCATTTTTTCTTTTGCAAAAGTTTTGGTTGCCTATATGTGAACCTATCTCAGAAACAGAAAAGGTCTTTTATGTCATTCGCTTGATTTTCAGAGTTCTTTTTCTTCCTCTTCATAATTTGGAGTAGCTTTGAAAACTTTAAAGACGATCAAACTTCAATTTACTTCTGATGCACTTTAGGTATCTGACATCATTCTAGAGCTGATGAAGAATATATTTGGATATGAGAAAGATCTTACTCATCTGGAGACATTTGAAGCTTGCTGACTGCAGAGGAAAAGCAAGATCCAAGATGAGACCATGTTCCACTTGTAGCAGCAGTTGTGAGAACTGAGCAAACACCATTTCTCTTATTCTTGTTATTCACAGGTCCTAACAGTTGCTTTTCTTTTTATTCTGTCCGCTTTCTTTCTGTTGCAGTCAATTCTCGAGTCTCATGTCAGAATATAGTTCATAGAAACTGCGAAAGTGAGAATTCACTTGAAATGTTTGTGGTTTTTTTTTCCGTTGTGAAAGTTCATTTTCCAAGGCTTAGTGTTCTTTTTAATCTATTAATATGTGTGTTCTTTTTCATATTAGGTGGTGGTGATGGACTGATGGTGAGGTCATTTCCAATAAACTCCATAAGAAAGATGTGTGCTTATTAAAAAAAAGTATCAGAGGGATTCAACGTAGGTAAAATCATTTATGTTATGAGCTTATGGCATCATCCTATTTGTTTATTTAGCTAAAAGATACCAATCTTGACGATTCTGATTTTTGGTATTTGGGTTTGTAGGCTCCAAGGATATTTGTATGTATATTTTGTTGTTGAAGGTGTCCAAGAAATTCAAAGGGATGATTGCATGAACCTTTGGGTTAATCAGTAACCTTGATGCTATATATGGGTGTAGTTGGTAAGGTAATTTAGTTGTTTATATCAGACATTCGACAACTGCTTGTTCTACTTCAGAGGTTGCAGTCCGATCATAACTCATCATGTATGTATCTTTTGATTATGAAAACAGTTGAAAGAGACATTGAATTGCTGATACTCCACCCGGTGATGTGTTGGTCCTGGCAAGAAAGGAGCACCAAAACTGTAAGATACGTGTACCAAATCGAATAAGGTATTACAGTTTAATCTTGTCTTTAATCTATATATTTATAGTCAGGGCAATCGAACTAAACCAATAGAGGATTCTGACTCTGTACACGCCTTCTTATCATTCATTTTCTGGCCTATAGACAGTGCCGGAGAGTAGGGATTGCAAGAAGAACTTGCATCTTTAAGTAACACAAGCTCCACCCTCCTCAGGTAGAACATACATATATGCATGCATACACACATTGTATGATGTACACGTCTTCTTATCATACATACATGCTTACATACATACATACATACATGCATACATACACATTCATGCATATTTGCTTCCTTGATTTCTTCCATAAGTGCTTCTTTTCTTACATGCTTACCTTGTTTACTTTCTTGCTTTTCTGCTTATTTGATCGATTTGTTTGCTTGCTTTCTTCTTTGCCTTTTTGCGTCCTTGTTTGTTTCCTTGATTCCCTCCTTACATGCTTAACTTGCTTCCTTCTTTGATTCCTAATTTCCTATGCTTAGTTCATCGCTTGTTTCTCTGCTTATTGCATTGTTTGCTTCTTTGATTTCTCTATTATTTTTTTATTTTTTTGTTAAAAGTTTCTCTATTTAGTTCATTGCTTGCTTCTTTCCTTTAGTGCTTCTTTGCCTGATTTGTTTGTTTACTTCTTTCTTTGCTTCTTTGCTTGATTTGTTTGTTTACTTTCTTTGCTTGATTTAATCATAATTTACATATTAGCTCTACAAAGTATGATTATTATTAATACGATTTAATTTATCTATGAAAATTATGTTTTTAGTTTATAGTTTGTGGAGATGATAAAACAAACTATTAACAAATACTGAGAGCATATTTAATTGGACAGTTTTCATAAATTATTTTGTCACACGTACCTCATATAGTTTAAGTATTTGTTACATTTAATTTTGTGGAGTAAATTTGTAATATGTTGTACGTATATCTCAAGACGATGACATTGTGTACAAACAATTATATATATATATATATAATAAATAAGTTCTTATCGAATAATACAAAGAAAAAAAGAAAAAAAAAACTACAGTTCTCAAACTTTTATGTAGACTAGCCAATATCCGTGCTACATGCGGGTTTTCTGCCAAACAATTTTGGCCTAATGTTTGTAGTAAAAGAAAGATAAGTATGGAAAATGATAGTTCTTTAAATTTTAGTGGCCTCCCAATAGAGAAACAAACTTACAACTAATTAAAATCAGTCCAATGCTAGGAGAAAAACAATACCCTAAATAGCAAGACAAAACGAATCTTTGTGTTTCTTTTATATGCTTTGCAGCTTACATCAATAGATAATATCAATTAGAAGTTGTGAGGTTGAGATGAAGAGTACTTAAAACTAAAGATGAAGAAAGACTTCTTCAATCACTCGAAGCCCAATTAAAAACCACAAACCCCAATCAAACACCAAACATATTCTCCGACTTCTTCATCTTTCCTCAATTCTCCACCGCTACTGCCTCCTCCTCCTCGAGCCACCACCACCACAACTACAAGCGACTAGCGGCAGTTGCTGACGTGGATGTTACGATGGTGGAAAGACATGCCAGCATTAAAGTTTTAACAAAGACAAGACCAAAATTGCTCTTCAATATTATCAAGGAGTTTCACTCTTTAGGTTTAAGTACTCTTCATCTCAACCTCACAACTTCCTAAGACATGTCTCTCTTCACGTTCTTCCCCTCTCTTTTTTGGGTCAACACTTTCGACCTCTTTTTTTTTCTTTTGGAGAAATTTTAATAATACTGATAACAGAGTTTGTTAGTTAACATGTACTATATTTAGGTTTATTGTTTAGAAGAAACAATTATTATATGCTTAGTGAATATATCTAATTATGTTTAAATAATTGGTTTTCTGGATTAGGTAGAGGAAGATTGTCAATTAACGACTACAGTTAATGAGGTCGCAAATGCAGTGCATGAAGTCGTTAGAAAAATTCACAAGGAAAATTGAACTTTGTTTACATTTAAACTAACTTTGAAATTTTATTTTCTATAAATAATCTCTTGTGTATGCAATATATGTATGTACACAAATAATCAAGTACCCATATGTAAACAAGTTTATATAGGCTTAAAATTAGATCCAGAGAGTCAATGTCCAATTGTCCATTCATCAACGTTTTTTTAGATACAATCTAATAAGGTTAGCTCACTATGGATAAGAAGATTGGGGAAAAAGAAAAATCATATCAAAAGTGTCAATCGTTTATTTTGATAGAAAACAAAATAATGCCTCAGCGATTATTCTTTATAATAATTAGGATATTTCATATCGATTTGTATCACTACTTCAATTTTAATATGGTAGAATGCACATTGTTGGGAAAAAAGCCTAGATTATTTTTTCTTCTTCGAACATGCCATTAATTTATCTTCTATCTTCAGTATAATTGATTAATGTGTTTGAAATGAAGATACAATGCGTTTGACAATTTGGGTTGAAGATCACTATCTAATGGGCCTCGTAGCTTATATTTACAGCCCATTGGCATGTAGGCCCACTACGTTTATATGGTTACCGTTAATGATTCCTTGAAGACAGTGTTACTCATTAAGTTTTTTTTTTGTTTTTAATACGATTATTGACAAAACGTGAATTACTGAATATTTAACTTGTATTGAATAGACCATAAGGTCAAGTATATATACATCGCTAAACCTAATTGGAAAAGGAAATATATGATATTGTCAAATATATTCTATTGCAATCTTTACAATATCTATTCTATAGAAAAGGAAATATATATACATATATTCCAATAGCCCCCCTCAAGTTGGAGCATGTAAGTTTCGAATGCCCAACTTGAAAATAAACGTATCAAACTCTTTACGTCCTAGTGCTTTGGTAAGAATGTCTGCTAGCTGATCCTTCGTAGATACATGTGATGTTTTGATAACACCGTTGACAATCTCATCCCGAACGTAATGACAATCCACCTCAACATGTTTAGTCCTTTCGTGAAAAACGGGGTTGGAACTAATGTGTATAGCTGGTTTGCTATCACACATAACTGTCATCGGGGCAATATGATATACACCCATCGCAAGTAATAAGGCTTTTAACCATTTTAACTCTCTTGTAATAGCATTCATGGCACGATATTCGGCCTCCGCGGAAGAAGTAGCAACCGTTTCCTGTTTCTTTGTCTGCCAAGAGATAGGGGAAGAACCGAGCTGCACTATCCAACCAGTCAAAGATCTCCGAGTCAGAGGACAGGCCGCCCAATCTGAATCACACCAACCGGTTAAATGAAATGGAGAATCGCCCCGTAAGAAGATCCATTGGCCAATTGTTCCCTTGAGATACCGAATCGTCTTCATCGCTGCAAGCCAATGTTCCTCTCGTGGAGTATGCATGAATTGAGATAAGATATGAATGGCATACGTGAGATCGGGTCTTGTAGCTGCAAGATAAATAAGACGACCAACAACTCGTCGATAACGCTCCAGATCAGCAAGAAGCGCACCGTTAGCAAGGCCAAGGCGATGATTCTGATCAATCGGAGAAGCAACAGGTTTACACCCGAGAAGTCTAACTTCAGAGACAATATCAGCGGCGTATTTTCGTTGGCACAAATAAATCCCTGTAGCATTTCGTGCAACCTCGAGACCCAGAAAATATTTAAGAAACCCAAGGTCTTTCATATGAAAACAAAGTGATAAGTATTCTTTAAACTTCTGGATATCGGGAGGAGAGTTGCCCGAGATAATTAAATCGTCAACATAAACCAGGATTCGCAAGGACACCCCATTCTTTGAGTAGACGAAGAGTGAGTAGTCGGACTTTGTTTGAGAAAACCCGTATTTTAGAAGAGCATTACTCAGTTTGGCAAACCAGCACCTAGGTGCTTGTTTAAGCCCATAGAGAGATTTGCGGAGACGACACACGCGTGTTTCAGATGGAGACGAGAACCCTTGTGGCAATTTCATGTAAACCTCTTCATGGAGATCTCCGTGAAGAAATGCATTATGCACGTCCATCTGATGCACTTCATGATTCATTTTAACCGCAAAGTCTAAAAAAATCCTAACGGTAGTCATTTTTGTGACAGGAGAAAAAGTGTCAGTATAGTCCAAACCCTCCGTTTGACGATTACCAAGAATTACCAAACGTGCTTTGTGTCTTTCAATAGTCCCATCTGAGCGATACTTTATAGTAAAAACCCATTTACTACCGAGAGCTTTCTTGCCCGAAGGTAATTGTTCGAGATCCCAAGTGTGATTACGATCACATGCGCCAAGTTCTTTTTCCACAGCCTCACGCCAAACCGTATCTTCCATGGCTTCTTGAAAAGAACGAGGTTCCACATTTGTTGTTAGAGCCACAAGAAACCGGCGATGGTTTGCTGAGAAATTTGCAGAAGTTAAAAAAATCTGATAAATGATAAGCAGTACCTGAGGAAGACTGTGGAGAAGGTGACGTTGAGGAGAGAGAGAGAGGAGGAGATAGCTGAACTGTGCCGACAACAAAACCGTGAAGACGAGAAGATTGTTTCTTCTCTCTGTGACCCCGACCAAGTAGTTCAGGAAAGGCTGTCATTGTGGATGTCGGAACCTGCTCTATTTCCGTTGCAGATTCAGGAGGCTGAGAATCGGTAAGATTCGAGAAGACCTCGTCAATTTCAGAGTCAAACTCATCAGATAATGCAGGTATCATCGGAGGAGAAAGCGGAAGCTGTTCACAAAACGGAGTAAGAGTTTCTCGACTAAACGGAAATATATTCTCCCGAAAAACGACATCGCGAGAAGAAAATATTATTTTCCTCTCAAGATCGTATAGTGTCCAGCCCTTTTTGCCATATGGATAACCCAAAAACACACAACGTCTACTCCGTTGAACAAATTTGTCCCCTTTATGATCGAGATTGTGTGCAAAAGCCAAGCATACAAAAATTCGTAAGTGTTTATAGGAAGAAGTGTAACCATACAACTTCTCGAATGGAGTTTTGTTGTCAAGAAGAACAGATGGAGTGCGATTAATGAGATGGCCCGCAGTGAGTATACATTCGCCCCAATACTCAATAGGAAGATGGGCTTGAAAACGGAGTGCGCGAGCCACATTAAGAATGTGTCGATGCTTGCGTTCAGCTCGACCATTCTGTTGAGGTGCATGAACAAAAGAGGTCTCATGAAGAATCCCGTGTTCTTTGAAGAATTGTGTAAGACAAAGAAATTCAGTCCCGTTATCACTCCGTATAGCTTTTACCTTCGTAGATAATTGACGCTCAATCATAGCGATAAATTCTCGAATCTGTTGTGCCACTTTCGTCTTATCACTCAGAAGATACAACCAAACGGCACGCGAGTGATCATCAACCAGTGTTAGAAAATAGCGTGATCCACAAAAAGCTGTAGTACGATAAGGCCCCCATAGGTCGCAATGAATTAAATCAAAAACTGCTTTTGCATTATTTGAAGAATCAGGAAAACATTGCCGAGTTTGTTTAGCTCGTAAACACACATCACAATTCTGAAATAAAGAATCAGTACGACTAGAACTACTCCTAATGCCAGGAACCAGGCCGGTTACACGCGGAGACGGATGTCCTAAACGTTGGTGCCATAAAGATAAATCTCCACTAGCACCTGTAAGCAACAATGTTATTGTCTCAATGCTGCGAAACCGGTATAGTCCATCTCTCTCTCGTTCACCCGCTCCAATCAGCATCCTCGAAGTGCGGTCCTGTAAAATCAGAAGTTTATCGGTTAGTTGACCGACTAAGTAATTATCGGTAACTAGTTGACCAAAAGAGATCAAATTGGTGTGAAAGCCATCAATGAGATAAACGTTTTTGAGGGACAAATGAGGAGTAAGTCGAATTGTGCCCTGTTTCGTGGAAATCACATTCGCCCCAGCAGGTAAAAGAACCGAGATAGGTGTAATATCCCGTATATCTTCCAAGAGATCAACGCGACCGGTCATGTGGTGTGTGGCGCCAGTATCTAAAATACAAAAATCAGTATCAATCTTACCACTTATCCGTTCTTTCTGTTGATCCCCAGTAATCACTCGTTGAATTATTTGCCATTGATCGTCCGTAAAACCGCTCAAACCTTGACGATCACTGTCCGAAATAGCCACATTCGAGCTTACCGTAGCTGAGTTTGCGTTGACGATCTGGGTAGAATTAGCGTGTGGTGTAGTACCACGACCGCGACCCATCGGAGTAGATTTGTTTCGTGATTTGTCACCATACCAATCTGGATAACCAACCACCTGGAAACAAGAAGATGCTTCATGTCCTTTACGACCGGAAACTGTACAAAGGCAAGACGGATCCCGATTGCCTGGTCCAGTGCGTGAACTAGTATTGTCAATTCCGCTCTGTCGAGAAACATCTCGAGTGTAGACTACTGCAGAATTTTGAGGATGACGATATGAAGAAGCTTGAGAAGCAAAGCTCATGATAGCTGCTTCATTGGACACCGTAGACCGGATAGTTTCATTATGAACTACAGTTTGATAAACACTATCAAGGTCGGGTAAAGGAGTGATTGCACAGAGCTGGGAACGAATACCACCATGGATGGAGTCATCAAGTCCGGAGAGAAAATCGTGGACGCGAAGAGTGTCAGCCTCTTTTTCGTGAGCTGTATTGAGGTCGCATTCGCACTTCCCACAGCTGCAGCGTTTAAAGTTCAGACACTCTGCAATTGCATCCCAGATTTTGGTCAATCTACCAAAATAATCATCAACCGATGATCCATTCTGCTTACACGTAGCAAGTGAATTGCGAAGTTGTTGAAGACGAGCACCACTTTTGATAGAGAACCGTTTCTTTATTATATCCCATAAGTCTTTAGCAATTTCTCGAGTAGAAAGAGACGATCGAATTTTGGGTTCGATAGTCTGTTTGATCCAGCCGACAAGGAGGTGATTATTCGCAGTCTAATCTTCGAGGTCAGTGGAGCCAGCAGCTGGTTTCGGTATACTGCCATCGAGAAAGCCAAACTTCTTCCGAGAGCTAATTGCCATTCGTAAGTTGATTGCCCATTCATCGTAATTAAGCCCATTGAGAAGAGGTTGCGAAATCACTGCGTCGGGATTGTCGCCGGAGGTTAAGTCATAAGGAGAAATAGTTCTCCGTTTTGGTTCATCAGAAGTTGCCGTGAGAGCCATCTTCAGAAATCGAAAAATTACCCAATCACGTGCTTCACAAACCAAGAAGATCTGTTTTCGATCGGAAAACAAAGTAAAGACAGGTAGAGGCCGAGAGGCGTACGTCGTCGGAGAAAGAAAGTTTCAGAGAAGGAAGAAGAAGAAGAGGCCGAGAGGCTTTCTTCAAGAAATCAGTAATTTTTAGGTTTCAGATCGTTTGCTCTGATACCATAACAAAACGTGAATTACTGAATGTTTAATTTGAATTGAATAGACCATAAGGTTAAGTATATATACATCGCTAAACCTAATTGGAAAAGGAAATATATGATATTGTCAAATCTATTATATTGCAATCTTTACAATATCTATTCTAGAAAAAAGAAAATATATATGCATATATTCCAATAATTATCAACCCCACGTGAAACATTCATATTCCAAAACCAAGTATATAGACCACCTTTACAAAAAAAATCCAAATCTGGCTTTCGCACAACTAAGTATTCCAAATCTAAAATACGGTCCATTCTAATCCTTACACACACACATATATATATATATGTTTATACGTACATATAAAATTGAGTTCACAAGATTATACAATACTCACACAAAAATCGAATCAACATGATCAACAGCGACGATGACAAGGAGATTCTGAGAGGATATCTGATTCTCCGACCCGAAGAGCTCCGGCCATGGGAACTTCTCCGTCTGCTATTCTCCTGCGATATCAAGAAGCCAACATTAGTCGATAGCTCAGAAACCAAATAACCAAGATTCCGACGTCGATGGCTTATCTTCGTCTCTCTCGTCCTTCTCAAGATTCTCCGATTCTTCTCCGAGCTTATAGCTCTCCTTGGCTCCGCCTTTGAATTCTCTTTAAACTTTCTCTCTGAAAATTCTTTATCCGGTTTCTTCCTCCGAGGTCGTTAAGATTTATTAATTCCTCTCGTCTAATGATAATCATACAATTGTATTAATTTTTGTGGAATGTATGCAGAAGTGGTGATGCCGAGAACGACGTCGGAGAATTATCAGTCATTTATCGGACATTTAGACACGAGAATAAATTTAGACAAGACGATGAATCGCGAAGATGGAGACAGAAACTATGCTGCATTGTCCATTATGGCTTCAAAAATTGCCTACGAAAACTCAGCCCGTATTAAATATGTCGTCGAGACTCATTGGAATATGAAGTATTTAGGTCTCGTTGACTATTGGAACGGTATGCATTGAATTAAAAGAAATCTTATTCGATTTAATCAAATTTTATAACGGTTTCGTATTTTGATTTTTTCTCGCAGAATATCAAGAAAGGGAAACAACACAGGCCTTGATAATGTCTACTGATAAAACAGCAACCACATCGTCCAACGGTCAAGAAACGAGGGTGGTGGTTGCATTTAGAGACACAAAACCGTTTAACTCCGAAGATTGGTGTTCAGATTTCGACATTACGTGGTATGAGCTCCCAAACATTGGGAGGATCCATGGTGGTTTCATGAAAGCTCTAGGGCTTCAAAAAAATTGCAGTTGGCCAAAGGAACCTCTCTCAAACCCTAATCGATTATCCCCTTTAGCTTACTACTCAATCAGAGACTCTTTGAAAACTCTTATCGCTCAGAACGAAAATACTAAGCTCGTTCTTGTTAGAGGGGGGATTAGCACCCCCTGGTTTAACTCGGTTCGAACCGAGATCGGTTCAATCAAGACCGATCTACGATGGTTCGGATCAAAGACAAGTCGGCCCGAAACGTTGGGCCGAGCTCGGAATCTCGCTGAAAGCCCATCTCGGCTACCGATCTAGGCCCATCACAAGCCCGGTCCGTTACAACAGATGAAACCGGAATATTTCCCTTTTCCCACCGATCTCGGAAAAGGAAATATTCTCTTTGGTCGACTCCTCGAGATATCAGGAACTTATCCTTATCTCGGAGAGAAAACCGGAAGATTTCCTTTTCCGATTCGAACTCGGAAAAGGAAATCTTCCTTTCAACCGCCTCAAGACACTATAAATAAAGGAGGAGGCTCATTCATTCATTCATCCACAACTTCCGCAGAGACAGAGAATACAAGAGAGAGCTCATTACCGATCTCAAGTCTTTTGTCTTTGCTTTCTTACTTAAACTCTGTTGTAACCGCCGACTTAGATCAATAAACGAGATTCCGATTAAAAGTACTGTTTTACCCTTTTTGTGTGATTTACGGATCAACAATTGGCGCCGACTGTGGGGAAAATAGAACAGTACTTTCGGATATCGTTTGATTGAAGTTCGGCAATGGCTCTTCCAGTCGATACCAAACTGAATCTGCCGATCTAAAATTTGTGTGCGAACTCTGGTTCCTTCAATTGGCGCTAGAAGGAGGGGGAAAGAATATTAAGGGTTTATAGAAAATTATTTTTAAACCCTAGAAGCCCGAAGCTCGAAGTCGACATGACAGCCAACTCTACGACCTCGCGACGATCTCCCAGAACGTCTCATCACAAACAAACAAAAAAAAAAAAGCTAAGCCTTGCTGAATTGTTTTCATTACTTTCAATTATGGAATTCAATCGATTGGTTTAGCTCAGAACCGTAATAAATTCACAGTTTACAAAAACAAAAAAAAATCTAATTGTATTTTCTTCTTCTCACGAGGATACGCGAGGCAAAACTCCGGCCGAGTTCCGATGAGAGTTTTGATGAACTCCGGTGGAGATTCTTCCACAACCAACTCTCTGCCGTCTGGAACTAGCTATTTAGAATCGGAGATGATTTCGTCTGAGATCCCAAACGAATTAGGTCGGAATCGGAGATAATCCCAAACGAGTTAGGAAATCGGCGAAAATCCCATCTGCCTCATCATCATCGGAAAACTGAAGAACGGAATTCAACACAGCACCACCTCCGTCAGCGACCTCTTTCGCCTACCACCGCGGCGGATATGCACCCTTTTCCGATCTCGTCACCAGTCCCATTAAAAGACCGGTGAATCAAATCTTCGAACTGTCATTATCGCGCGAAGCTTTCTGGGGTTCCGCCTTCACCGCCGCCACCGTTCGAGCTTGCCGGAGGCCCGCCATCGCCGCCGCCATTAACGCCGCCCCTGCAACATCCGACGCCGACCTGCAGCAAAACAAAGTCGATGAAGAAAAAATCAGACTTTCTTCCTTTGGGCTTGAAGAGATTTGTAACCCACTTGATATCATGAGATATTAGGCCCTTGTTCTGGCCCAAAACAGAGACATAAGCCCATATTACTCACTCCGATTTCCAAAAAAAAAAAAAAAAAAAAAAAGGAGAAAACGAGATGTGGTAAAAAAAAAAAAAAAAAAAAAAAAAAAAAAGGGACAACCTCCAATCTCGTTCGAGCTCGTCACTTACCGATCATAGCTCGTCCACCGAGCTCCCTAAAATTCAGGTATTTTTATCAAATTTTTTACTTATTATTCGAAGATATTTTCTTTTCAGATTATATCATAGGATCCGTTCCTTTAAGCCGAACTTAAGCAGTTCGCCGAACTCGTACAGTTCGTATCATCAAGTCGAACTTAAGCAGTTCGCCGAACTCGTACAGTTCGTATCATCAAGCCGAACTTAAGCAGCTCGCCGAACTCGTACAGTTCGTACCTTCAAAGCCAAACTTTGTGTTTGCCGAACTCCAACAGTTCGTATTTTCTAAAAGCCAAACTTTATGTTTGCCGAACTCGAACAGTTCGTATTTTTTAAGCCAAACTTTACGTTTGCCGAACTCCAACAGTTCGTATTTATTAAGCCAAACTTTACGTTTGCCGAACTACAACAGTTCGCATTTTGGACCATCAACGGTTCCCATATCAACGTCCTGGCCAGACGACCTGATAAAGCCGAGCTTAGCTCGCACGCATCCTCACGGTGCAATGGATAACACACTTTCCACATTCAAAGCCGAGATCAGTCTCGCACCAACTTCTCAGGTTATCCGAGCCAAATAAGCCGAGCCCGTTTCGCACACTCGGATTCAATCTGAGAAAACCTAGAGCATATTAAGATGAGCTGTTCACGTACTAAACTCTAGGGTCAAGCCGAACGTCCTTCCTCGCAAATCTAAGCCGACTTCTCAACAGTCGCAAAATTTAGTAAGCCGATTTCTCAACAATCGCAAATACCAGTAAGCCGGTTTCTCAACAACCGCAAAATCAGTAAGCCGATCTACGATAGGGATTGCCGACCTCGAACAGGTTCAGTCGAATTTATCCTCTTCACCCGGCTAAGACCGTACAGTTTACGGCACCACTGTGAACGATAAATTCGAGAGGTTCGTATAATGTACGACCTCAAAAGACTAGTCAAACCGCGAGAATTCCGATCTTCATTCTCGAAAGAAATTCACCGGACTCAGAATCTACCGCACTCGAGACGGATTATGATTGAACCAACCTCAATTCTAACCGAGCTAAAGAATACTCCTCAAAATTCGCCGAACTCATAAACTCCCTCGCCGAACTGAGGGGGGGACTAATTGTTAGAGGGGGGATTAGCACCCCCTGGTTTAACTCGGTTCGAACCGAGATCGGTTCAATCAAGACCGATCTACGATGGTTCGGATCAAAGACAAGTCGGCCCGAAACGTTGGGCCGAGCTCGGAATCTCGCTGAAAGCCCATCTCGGCTACCGATCTAGGCCCATCACAAGCCCGGTCCGTTACAACAGATGAAACCGGAATATTTCCCTTTTCCCACCGATCTCGGAAAAGGAAATATTCTCTTTGGTCGACTCCTCGAGATATCAGGAACTTATCCTTATCTCGGAGAGAAAACCGGAAGATTTCCTTTTCCGATTCGAACTCGGAAAAGGAAATCTTCCTTTCAACCGCCTCAAGACACTATAAATAAAGGAGGAGGCTCATTCATTCATTCATCCACAACTTCCGCAGAGACAGAGAATACAAGAGAGAGCTCATTACCGATCTCAAGTCTTTTGTCTTTGCTTTCTTACTTAAACTCTGTTGTAACCGCCGACTTAGATCAATAAACGAGATTCCGATTAAAAGTACTGTTTTACCCTTTTTGTGTGATTTACGGATCAACAATTGGCGCCGACTGTGGGGAGGACTAATTGTTAGAGGGGGATTTAGCACTCCCCCGGTTTAACCCGGTTTGAATAGAAATCAGCCCAACAATCAACTTCAAGGCCCATCGAAACCGATCTACGTAATTAAAGGGAAATTTCCTTTAATTAATAAAGAGAAGATTTCCTTTATTTGGATAAAGGCAAATCCCGGAAAGAAAGGAGATTATCCTTATCAGCTTCAAGGAAAAAGGATAATTGCCAATACAAAGTCAAGAAGGAAAAGGAAGAGCTAAGGACTTCAAGACTTATAAATAAGGAGGCCATCGCCTCATCATTAATGATATCTCAAAATCCCATCACATCCTTTGTAACAAGAACTACGTTTTGGCTTGATCCCTATTTGAAGGGTACGTAGGCAGCCTTCAACGGCACAGCTATAAATCTAATAAAAATAATTCTCCTAAACTCTAAACTGAATTCGCCAATCTACTATGTGTGCGAATTCTGGTTCCGACTGTGGGATTGGCGAATTCAGTTTAGAGTTTAGGAGAATTATTTTTATTAGATTTATAGCTGTGCCGTTGAAGGCTGCCTACGTACCCTTCAAATAGGGATCAAGCCAAAACGTAGTTCTTGTTACAAAGGATGTGATGGGATTTTGAGATATCATTAATGATGAGGCGATGGCCTCCTTATTTATAAGTCTTGAAGTCCTTAGCTCTTCCTTTTCCTTCTTGACTTTGTATTGGCAATTATCCTTTTTCCTTGAAGCTGATAAGGATAATCTCCTTTCTTTCCGGGATTTGCCTTTATCCAAATAAAGGAAATCTTCTCTTTATTAATTAAAGGAAATTTCCCTTTAATTACGTAGATCGGTTTCGATGGGCCTTGAAGTTGATTGTTGGGCTGATTTCTATTCAAACCGGGTTAAACCGGGGGAGTGCTAAATCCCCCTCTAACAATTAGTCCCCCCCTCAGTTCGGCGAAGGAGTGTTCGAGTTCGGCGGATTTCTTTAGCCCGATTGGAATTGAAATCAGCATCTTGTCGAATTTCCTTTTAGACGTTGTTCGTCTTTGTTCCTGCAAAAATTACTAAAGACGAGAGATTGAGCTCGAGACTGAGCTCGGCGTTTGTTAGTTAGGCGCGAGGTCGGTCTCGGTTTTTCCAAGTTCGGTTTCGATAGTTCGTGCGGGACTGTGAGGTCGGCGAGCTGTGATTGCGAGCTGCCCAATTGTTTAGATCGGTGAATTACGATTACGAGTTGCCATACTGCGGGGTCAGCGAGCTGTGCGGTCGGAGAACTGCGATCCTGAGTTTGGCGAGCAGGGGGTTGGCGAGCTGTGGCCGTGAGTTAGGTGGGGCTGCGAGATCGGCGAACTGTGACTGCATGATGAGTAAGTTGCGACTGAGCTACCTAACTGTTAGACCGACGAGCTGCGACCGCTAGCTACCTTACTGTCGGATCGTCGAGCTACGACCACGAGCTGCTTTACTGCGAAGTAGGCGATATGTTCGATTGAGAGGTAGACGAACTGCTTGAGTTCGCCTTGATGATACGAACTGTACGAGTTCGGCGAACTGACTGAGTTCGGCTTGATGATACGAACTGTACGTGTTCGGCGAACTGACTGAGTTCGGCTTAGAGAGACGGACCCTGTGATTGAATTTGAATAGAAAATATATTCAAATAATAAATATATTTTTTGATAAGAGGTACCTGAATTTTAGGGAGTTCGGTGGACGAGGTATGATCGGTAAGTTTTTTTTTTTTTTTTTCGGGTCTCGGACTTGATTTGATCGGAGCTTGCATCGTCCGGTCATTGCCCCAGGTGGAAATTGTGAGGAGCTTGGTTGATGTATGGTGGGCCAGAATCTGGGCCTGCTCGGCGTGTTCTTACGAGTTCGGCGTGTTCTTACGAGTTCGGTGAGTGATCTCATGTTCGGCACGTCTCCAAGCTCGGTAGTTCGGCACGTCTCCAAGCTCGGCAGTTTGGCACGTCTCCATGCTCGGTACGTCCTTTGCTGTGATCGTGTGGTTCGTCTCGGTGAGCTCGTGATCTCCTCTGATTCACTGCCGAGGGATGGTCGTGAGGAAGGAGGAGATTGCAGTTCGGTGATTGGGCTTAATATCGTATCAGCATATGGGCCAAAAATCGATGCAAGCCCAATACAAAGAAAATCTGATTTTCTTCTCGCGTGGGCTTGGATCGTTGCAGGTCGGCGTCGGATATGCGTGAATCCAGTGATGGCGGCGATGGCCGAGCTCCGGAGAGCTTGAGCGATGGCGGATTGCGATGGAGTTCGGCGTTGGATACGCGCGATGGATCGAGACGGAGTTCGGCGTTGGGTATGCACGAATCCGGAGGCGGCGGCGATGGCGGAGCTCCGGGAGGCTCGACGTGGTGCCAGATTGCTGACGGAGTTCGTGGTTTTTCAGGTCGGAGAAGATGAGCGGTTTTCGCAACAGAGATAGCTTCTCGGGAAAACGGAGATGGCGTTCGAGCTTCTTTCTTTTTTTTTTTTTTTTTTTTTTTGATCGACGAACCGAGATGATTAGGGGTTTTCGAAAAAATAATTCTCCATAAACACCATATTTTTCAATCCCCCTCCTTCTAGCGCCAATTGAAGGAACCAGAATTCGCACACATAGTAGATTGGCGAATTCAGTTTAGAGTTTAGGAGAATTATTTTTATTAGATTTATAGCTGTGCCGTTGAAGGCTGCCTACGTACCCTTCAAATAGGGATCAAGCCAAAACGTAGTTCTTGTTACAAAGGATGTGATGGGATTTTGAGATATCATTAATGATGAGGCGATGGCCTCCTTATTTATAAGTCTTGAAGTCCTTAGCTCTTCCTTTTCCTTCTTGACTTTGTATTGGCAATTATCCTTTTTCCTTGAAGCTGATAAGGATAATCTCCTTTCTTTCCGGGATTTGCCTTTATCCAAATAAAGGAAATCTTCTCTTTATTAATTAAAGGAAATTTCCCTTTAATTACGTAGATCGGTTTCGATGGGCCTTGAAGTTGATTGTTGGGCTGATTTCTATTCAAACCGGGTTAAACCGGGGGAGTGCTAAATCCCCCTCTAACAGTTCTGACCGGTCATTGCTTAGGAGGAGCCCTCGCGATATTGTTCGCGGCTGTGCTTGTGATTCAGAATGAGACCGAGTTGTTGGATAGGATTCAAGGGGTTTATACTTATGGACAGCCTAGGGTTGGAGGTTCCAAGTTTGGTGGATTTATGGAGAAGAAATTAGAAGAATATGATGTAAAGTATTATAGATTTGTTTATAATAACGAATTGTTCCAAGATTGCCGTACGATAATAAGGATTTGATGTTCAAACACTTTGGCACTTGTATCCACTACGACCGTCACTATCAAGCAAAGGTATATATCATATTCACACTTCATTAATTATTGTTGGCAAAAAATATACAAGAACTATTCAATATATTTTGTGTGACTTTATAGGTTTTGAGAGAGCAATCGGACGAAAACTATTTCTCGTTGCGGGGGATTATAAAGATGATGTGCAGTGGTATATTGGAGCTCATAAGAAGCTTCACTATTGTGACTGAGAAGGGGTCGGATTTTAGGGAAGGATGGTTGTTGAAGGGTGGTAGGGTTTTGGGGATTATAGTCCCTTGGATTTCGAATCATGGACCTCAAAATTATGTGAATGCCGCTAGATTAACCCCTCCCTGTGTTTTCCAAATTCATAGAGATGTATCCATAACATAAAGGGTTTTGAGTTATTGTGTGTAGGGGTGTCAAAATATGTCATCCATGACCCATGACCCTAATGAGTTCAGTGTAAATAGATCATGGATCACATATGACATCATAGCAATATTACTATATAACATCATTTTTCCGCCAACAAACTTTATATCGCCAATACTTTCGTCATTGTGTTGTTTTACTATAGCAGTCAAGTTTAATATACTGTTCTAACATGATGATGAAAGATAAGATCCTCATTGGTCGCATCTGTTTGGCAGTTTGTGATCCAAATAGCATGCTCTTCATATTTTGGAGATGTGAAAGTTGATCAACCAAATTCCAATAGTTTGAAATTAGTTTGTACAATAGTATCACACACGGTTTTGGTTTTTCTTCTTATAAATTACTTGTATGAGGATGTGAAACCCTTTATTTTTTATACTTGTAAGTAATTAATCTTTAAAATCCTATGTTATTCATAATCTTTAAAATCCTATGTTATTCATAACTCGCTTTTTAGAGCACCCACATTAGTGAGATATCTTCAAAAGTGTTTCACCAAAAAAAAAAAATATATATATATATATATATTTTAATTAGATAATTAGATTGAAAAAAAAAAATTGACCAATAAAAACATGACACATGTAAGAAAGTGTCTCAATTTTTGTTGGTGGGTGCATCTCAATCTCTCTCCTCTTTTTTCAATTTTTTATTATGAGCTCTATTTTTTTTGGATGAAACACCCACCAATATAAATGATTTTAGGTTGTTACTTTCTGGATATCTCTTTAAAAAGATTATGATTTGACTTGATTTGATGGAATCATAAACTAATTATTATATCTCTCATCTATTCTTTTAAATGCATAAGATCATAAGATATTTGTGACACACTAATGACCTAATTAGAGCGGCTGTAATGGAAATTCAAATATAGTAGAAGAGGAAGATGACGACAACTGCGGAGCAGCTGAGGTTTCTAAGACCAAAAATCAGAGAAGATTAAGACGACGGAGTGAAGAACAAAAAAGATCATGAGAAACCAACACAGTTTTGATATTCTTTACAAGTGTTACCAAAAAAGAGAGAACATAACACAGAAAATTCATAATTTTAAGAAATAAAATTCGCGCATTAATGCGGATACTCACCTAATTTATATATAAAAATAAATAAAAATTGTCTACGTAACACAATTATATCTATGATCAATTTATTATTTAAGATAAAAAAAAATGAAAAACGTCAACCAAACAAAATGAAATTAGTGGCTTAAAATTGGGATAAAGAAGGGAAAATGACGATTTATCCATTCACAATCCTCAAAAATCCACCGTGCGCTCTTATGACGTCACATTTTAAATAACTAAACATTATTGAGCTTATTTACATGAATATCTAATGGCAGAGAGAAGAGAGATGAAGTGTGTCGCGGAGGTGATGCCACCTGTCTTCTCCTTCTCCATTTCTTCTTCTTCAAACCATTTCGCAGAGGCCCATTACAGATAAAGTTTATTGACCAAGCTTTCAAAAGGTCGCTTTTGCTCTTCTCGCCGGGGAGAAATCGAGATGGGTTCAACTCCGTTTTGCTATTCAATCAATCCATCCCCATCAAAGCTTGGTTTCACGAGGACCCATGTGTTTAGTCCCGTCGCGAAACAGTTTTACTTAGATTTATCATCGTTTGCTGGAAAATCGGGAGGAGGGTTATCTGGGTTTAGGAGCCCTCGAACTTTGGTCCGAGTAAAGGCGGCGACGGCGTTAGTGGAGGAAGAGAAGCGAGAGACACTGAAAGAGCAGAAGAAATCGAGGGTTTTAGTTGCCGGAGGTGGAATCGGAGGTTTGGTTTTTGCTCTCGCGGCGAAGAAGAAAGGATTCGATGTGTTGGTGTTTGAGAAAGATTTGAGCGCCATAAGAGGAGAAGGACAATACAGAGGTCCGATTCAAATACAGAGCAACGCTTTGGCTGCTTTGGAAGCCATTGATATTGATGTTGCTGAAGAGGTTATGGAAGCTGGTTGTATCACCGGTGATCGGATTAACGGTCTCGTCGACGGTGTCTCTGGTAATTGGTGAGTTTATCTTGAGATTCATCGTCAAATTGAGTGACCAATCCAAAGAAATTTCATAATTTGATGTTTTGCTGCTTCAAGAGTTGACTAGTTGTTATCTTGTGTTTAATGGTTTAAGACTCGTGCAGTAACCCTTTGATTTCATTGTGAGGTTGTGATATGATTAGACAAATTTTTGGTGAATTTGTTTGTGAATCTATTAGGTATGTCAAGTTTGATACTTTCACTCCTGCGGCTTCACGGGGACTTCCTGTGACTCGGGTAATTAGCAGAATGACTCTGCAGCAGATCCTAGCACGAGCAGTTGGAGAAGAAGTTATTAGAAACGAGAGTAATGTTGTTGATTTTGAAGATTCTGGAGATAAGGTGATGATTGGATTTCTTTTAACTTTAAAGACTATTGATTTACCAATATGTTTAAAGGAAAAGATGCCAATGTAGTTGTATGGGTTTATGCGTTTAGGTCACAGTGGTGCTTGAGAATGGTCAGCGCTATGAAGGTGATCTGCTTGTGGGTGCAGATGGCATTTGGTCTAAAGTACGTTTCAAGTGAATAGAGTTGAACAAATAGCTTCTGTTGCTGAGGATTAAACATAAAGATTCTGCCTTTTGTTTTTGTTTATAGGTGAGAAATAATTTGTTCGGTCGAAGTGAAGCTACTTATTCAGACTACACTTGTTACACCGGCATTGCAGATTTTGTACCGGCTGATATAGAGTCTGTTGGGTATGTTGCAATCAAACTAAATTTCATGCACCTCTTCCCTCTTTATGAATCCTTTTTCTGATATTGGAACCTATTCTTCTCTCGAAAAGCTACCGGGTTTTCTTGGGACACAAACAATACTTTGTTTCTTCGGATGTTGGTGGTGGAAAAATGCAGTGGTACGCATTTCACGAGGAGCCAGCTGGTGGGGTTGATGCTCCGAACGGTAAATTCTCTGCATTGGTTCATTTGTTTCTATGGTTTGCATTTAGTATCAAATCACATAAGCTTCTTTTTTTTTTCTTTTTTTTTTGCAGGTATGAAGAAAAGATTGTTTGAAATATTTGAAGGTTGGTGCGACAATGTACTTGACTTATTGCATGCGACAAAGGAGGATGCAATATTGAGAAGAGATATCTATGATAGAACTCCTAGTTTTACTTGGGGGAAAGGGCGTGTTACGCTGCTCGGGGATTCTATTCATGCTATGCAGCCAAATATGGGTCAAGGTGGATGCATGGCCATTGAGGTGTCAATCTATCTATATAAACCAATTCTACAATTTAATTGAATTAAAAAAGTGGCTTTGAGATGACTGTTCGATATTTTTTCAGGATAGTTATCAACTAGCATTGGAGCTTGAAGAAGCATGGGAACAGAGTGTTGAAACTAATACACCTGTAGATGTTGTTTCCTCTTTGAAGAGGTAATACTAAAACACGAATTAGCTTAGTTTGGACACCTGATGAACACTAAAAGTTCTCTTGAATTGGTTTAGATACGAGGAATCCAGAAGACTCAGAGTCGCTATTATTCATGGAATGGCGAGAATGGCTGCAATTATGGCTTCCACTTACAAAGCATACTTAGGTGTTGGGCTTGGTCCTCTGTCTGTGAGTATTCGTATAGTATTCAGTGATAGATATGCAAAGGCATATATTTTGTTGCTCGTATGACGTCAAACGCCAATTCTCATATCTTTCTTTGCAGTTCTTGACCAAGTTTAGAGTACCGCATCCCGGAAGAGTTGGTGGAAGATTCTTCATTGACATTGCTATGCCTTTGATGCTTAACTGGGTCCTTGGAGGTAACAGGTTAGATCTTTCTCTGTATTCATCTTCATAGACCTTAAAATATTTAGATTTCAGTAACAGTCGGCACGTAAAAGCTAACCCATTTACATGCTTTTGCAGTGAAAAACTCGAAGGAAGGCCACCTAGTTGCAGACTCACTGACAAAGTATGTTTCTTTCTTTCTTTCTCCATTGCACTCAAACAAATTCATTTAGTGACTAATATCAAAGTGTAACTCTTTGTTTGAAGGCTGATGACCGCCTTCGCGAGTGGTTTGAAGACGACGACGCTCTTGAACGTACTATAAACGGAGAGTATGTAGCACGGATCCCTGAAGTCGACATTCACTTCCATATATTTCTTCACCTACCAAAAACCAGCTTTGCTCTCTCTCAACTGATTTGTCTGAGTCTGTATTTCTTTGCAGGTGGTATCTTATTCCATATGGTAACGAGTGTAGCGTTTCGGAAACATTATGTCTAACCAAAGATGAGGATCAACCTTGCATCATCGGGTATGAAAGAAATAGCCGCTCATCAATGTCTTTTAGCTTGATATATTCTGAACAATTTATAATCAACGATTGTTGAGAAATTAAGTAGAAAGTTTTTTAAATTTTGAAACTCTTTTTGATTGCAGAAGTGAACCAGACCAAGATTTCCCTGGAATGCACATTGTGATCCCTTCCCCTCAGGTATATATAATACTCTGTATCTAATAGTGACTTAAGAAGGTTCAGAGACAAGTCAAGGAACATAAATTTTCTGTCAAATATTTGGATTAGGTTTCAAAGATGCATGCCCGTGTAACCTACAAAGACGGAGCTTTCTTCTTGATGGATCTTCGAAGCGAACACGGAACCTATGTGACTGAGTAAGTCAATAGAGATTTGGTTATCTCTTGAGTCTGTGACAGTTTCTCCTATCAAAAATTTGATTTTTGAAATGTGTTACCAGTAACGAAGGAAGAAGATACAGAGTGACGCCAAATTTCCCTGCGCGGTTTAGATATTCCGATATCATCGAGTTTGGTTCAGATAAGAAGGTGAGACACGTACAGTATTACCAAATCTCGGTCTGATTTTAACCGGACCGTTTTAAATAAACCGGTTTTGGTTCTGAAAAAGAAAACGGTTTGGTTCTCATCAGGCGGCGTTTAGGGTGAAGGTGATCAGGACAACACCGAAATCAACGAGTAAGAATCAGGAGAGCAACGGCAAATTACTTCAGGCAGTTTGAATAAGTAAACCGACGGTGAAAATTAATATTTTATCAGTTTGGCAGATAATTTGTGTAGTAATTGTATCAAAAGAAGAAAAAACTATTCCTTGCATTGCAATGTTGTATATATAGGGCGAAACAAAAGATAATTATACAAATTTCGAACTGAAAAGCTTGTTTTACTTGTTGGCAACAAAATACATTGTTTTAACTTTGACAATTTATTGATTTTATCTCTTTCAAATCAATCGGTTAGGTTGATAAATACTTTGCCGTTAAAGAAAAGCAGATGATGATGATAAATGTAGAAGCACGAAAAGAAAAACTATAAAGAGTGAAACACTAATTTTATTGACATGTTTTGGTATTTGAGGACGCGACCCTTTCGAATAGTCCATGTGGCTGTTATTAAATTTCGTTGGTACATTCATGTGGTTAATGCTTGAGTTTTTTCTTTATGATTTCTGTTGTTTGCAATTATTTGCGTTGTTCTTTTTGGCCTTCTCTCGTGAAGATATTAGACGGATTGGGAAGGCACGTGATGGGCGGTGGACTCCCACGTGATCGGAGGAACAACATTAATGGTGTAGATAATGTGTGTATACAGTAAAGAACGATTTCATATGTACAGGATAATATGATACTATACAGTATTACATTTTGATTGAAAAGATATATATACACTATTACACCAATCAAGTCTTAACGCCAACGGTATAGTGCCGCGTTAGGTTTGTTTGTTTCCGTTCTCATAAACGGTGAAGAGAGAGAGAAACAAAAATGAAAACATTGTATCGAGTAGCGAAACGGGTCATGCATACAATAATACAAAAGTAGTAGAATTAGTTGATAATTGCTTAACATAATAATTGTAACCAACGACATTGGCCTTTTTCCTGATACGTAACACATTCAAATACGTTTTATTTCCGAGTGTATCCAGCTATAGGCTGTCCGATTCAATTCATCTAACTGAATTATTAAGGGTTTGGCCACGTAAACATCTTTGCAATTTTGGCTTAATTCGTATAGTTTTTTTTTTTTGACATCAATTCGTATAGTTTATATCCAATAATTGTTCATGTCACTTGACGGAACTTTAAATTCAGTGTTTTTGACGAGTAAAAAAAAACCTTTTAATTATTATTATTGAAATTTCAAATTCATTGATCAATAAAAAATGCTATTTACATGTGGAAATAACAAATGAATGAAAATAAAAATGCAATCTACTTGGACAGACAATTAAGCTTGTGCTATTTTTCAATCAATTGTTATTTTATAATTTTAATCAAAACATACTTTATTTAATTAAAATTTTCAAGAACTAACAAAAGTAGTTTCTCATGTTTGACCAATCTAAAACAACATAGTAAATATGAAAAAAAAAAGTCTGATTTGCTTGTAGATCCGCATTTTGATTTTCTTTTGACGATTTAATTCCAGTAGTTAAGTGACTGCATGCATGTAATCTACAAATATAGAGTGTTTGTTTATATTTTCAACATGTGTATTTGTTAAGCTTTGTGCTTAGAAGTAATGATTTCTTAGTTCACCTTACTCGATATTATGGTTGAATTCAAAAGAACAACTTTGTGTTCGCTTTAGAAAAAAGAAAAAAAAGAAGAAGAAACCTTTGCGTTCGAACGACGCCGTCTTTGCCATGGTTTGCGGGACCCATCAGCATTTGTTTGGGAAAGTCGTCACACGTGGGTTGGTGCCTCTGAAACCTACTAAACTAATCCACATTCGAAGCAAAACACAGTAACTAATGTACAGATTTTAGATTATCATTATGATTCCAGTGCGTGTGTGTGTTTTTGTTTTTGTTTTTGTTTATTCGAAACATGAAATCGGTTCATGACCGGGAAACCCATTCAGCAAGTTTCTCGATTCGTTCCACAAGCGCAGGCGATAGTTTCTTCACCGGTTTCCACTCTTTCTCCGGTCGAGAATCGAAACCAAGCGCGTCCGAGACTTCTTCGGAGCTCCACCCAGCTTTACGGAGCGAGTCCGACAGCCGACCCGCTTTCAACAGAAGTACATCAACAACTGTTTGATTGTCCAGAATTACCATTTCACCCTCGAAGAAATCAGATGCTGACACGTGAATGATATCATCGATATCGGACTCGCTCCACCCGCCTCCTCTCAATACCGAACCGATCCGGTTTACGTACTGGTTTACCCATTTCGGAGTCTCATTTCTGGGTAGCTCCGGCGATGATGAAGACGACGATGAGGAGGCGGAGTTTCTCCGGCAGCGATCCACCGCCGCGTCACTCCAAAACTCCACCCATCTCGATGTACCCGACCCGTTAGTCCGACCCGAATCTAAACTCCTCCGGGAGAAATTCGAGGATGACCCAGCGGATATCTCGCTCACCGAACGCTGCTTGGTGATGATTCTCGGGAAGAAATCGGAGCTGCGAAAGGCAGATTCACGCTCGAAGAACTCGGATAGATCCGACCCGCAGCAGAAGATCCGCGTCTCGTCGATGAAGAAAACCGGATTACCCGCTAAAGACGGGCAACAAGGAATGTAGCAGTGATCGAAAATGGGTATCATCAAAGGAGCTCTTTTCAATGCATTTCTCGCGACCCGTAAAGCTTTTTCCGGGTCGGACGGTTTCAAGCCCCAAGATTTACACCAGAGACTGTTTTTCGCGATTTGGAACGATACAGCTGCGATTGGTAGGTCGATCATGGCACGGAGGTGGAGACGAGCTCCGGGAGAGCGCCAATCAGGGAAGCCTGCGACGACAGAGAGACCGGCGGAGAGGATAACACGGAGGTCCGGTGGGAAGGTGAAACCAAACTCGGCTTCGACTCGGGCAAACTCGGCGTCAGAGAGACCCGGTTCGATTTTGATACCCGAATTCTTGAGATGGGTGATTACTTTGTCGGCGAAAGGGGATAACGATACCAGGCTGTTTCTGACCGTAGGAGTGGACGGAGCGGCGGCGCGAGCTGAGAGACGGCGGAGACCGGCTGCGTGAGCCGGATTCAACCCGGTGGTTCTCCGGTCAACGTCGACCATAGTTCACCCAGGACAGATAAAGAGCCAATTTTTAGAAGAATTGTAGCATTTTGTGTAACTGAGAAGAAGTGAGAAAACTAAAATTTTGGAGCGAGAAAAACAGAGACTGAGAAGTGTAGGGAGGAGCTTCTATATTTATAGCTATACATTGATGGGTCCCTAAAAAAAATGAAAATATTAAAATGGTGTCCTTAATCCACGATCCCACATTAATTGGAAGGTTTGAAACATGGTGCAACAAGAAACCTGACACACCTTTTAATCTGGGACAGATTTAGAGGCTTCTTTGAACAATGGCGCTGAGGGAGCTGAAAGATCGCCTAGGCCGCTCCTTTGAAGAGATGCGTAACTCAAGCACCTTGGATGAGACAAGTCTGGAGAAATGCATGAACGAGATCACAGGCGCTCTGCTTGACGCCGATATACCTAAAAATATCGTGGATACGATGATGGGGAAAATCCAGGAGACTATCAATAACGCTGCCGCGTCCGACAAGGGCAGGCTAATGTACCAGGTGTGAATGCGATTAGATTAGATTGTAGATGTTAATCTATGGTTTTGAATTTTCAATTGAACCGCTTCAGGCTTTCTTCGATGAGCTCTCTAGTTGTCTAGATCCGAGAAAACCTGCTATCATTGAGGACAAGCGTGAAAGAAACATAGTCATGTTCGTCGGGTTACAAGGCTCTGGAAAGAGCAAAACGTGTGGCAAGTATGCTCGTCACCACCTGAAGAAGGGATTCAAGCCAGCTTTGGTGTTTGCTGATATCTTCAGGGAGGATGCTTTAATTAGCCTGAACAAGTCTCTCTATTCTAGGTTTTATTAGAGCTGTCAAATTGGCTGTCCGCGTCCGTCCAAACGGACCAATTTTTTTGTGGGCTAGAATTGGTCGGTGGTCCAAAAACCGTTTTATGCAGTTTGCTGATCAAATTCCGCTACTTGGTTTCTTTTCAGCTACAACGTCGGAGATCCTGCACAAATTGCCATAGGTGGAATTGCAAAGTCCGTGCTAGAGATGCGTGATTTTATAGTTGTTGACACCAGTGACCGGCATGAAAAGTGGAATACCATGTTTGTAGAGATGAGGGAATTAGCAGAAGCAGTGGTATGTATGTTCACTTTTTTTATTTTGTCCTAGATGATGGCCAGCTTAATTTTGCTTTCGTTGCAGAGACCAAATCTTGTCATACTCGTCATTGATGGCAGTATTGGTCAAGCTGCATTAATTCAAGCTCTCGCACTCAAAAAGTTTTCGGTGATAATGGAGTTTGTCATTGTTACTAATATAAAAGACAACTCCAAGGCCATTGCTGCTCTCGGAGCGTAAGCATTACAAGTGTTTTTTTTCTCTTATCATTCAAACGTTTCATCATTTTATTAACTCGCAATTGACAATATTTTTTTTTGTTTTTTCCATGTTTTCAAGTGTTGCAGCAGTAGAGTGTCCCATGATATTTAGCTGAATCAGGAGAGTTTGAAGCATTTGAAGCCAGAGCTTTTGCCAGGTGTCTCTTGGGTAAACAAATTCCTCCCTCTCTTAATTAGCCTTGTGAATTTGCTTCCTCTTTGAGTAAGGACACTCATGATTGGTCCGCACTTGTGCAGAAAACCCATGGTTATCTCCAGCTAATCAACATGTGGATAAGACCCTTAAAAAGGATAAATATACGTTGAGAGATAGGTATACTTATTATAAGAAAGAATTCGAGTTGGAGAAAAAGGTACTAGTTTCATCTTTCAGCCAACTCTCTTTTCTTTAGTTGAATTGTAGACATTGTGACGTTTCTTCCAAATTCTCTCTGTGGTATGTTTTCCAGCCACATCGAAACCGCAATATAATCGACGGGTACCTGACAATAATGGAGTCCATGACAGATGAAGGTAAATAAGTTTATCAAGTGGTGATGGATCGCTGATTGACCAATTGATTCATATTCTCGGTTGTTTTTTTACAGAACTTGATAAATCAATCGTAAGCAGCAAGGAACGGACGTTGGAGATAGCTACACTAGCAAATGTAGATGTGAAAGAAGTTGCGCAACTCATAGTAACCTACAATACGATGGCCAGGCTGTGGAAGGTGATGGATAGGGCGGTGCGCAAGGAACCTCGTAAACCCGTATAAAAAGTGCGTCTTCTTTTCAGACGTTTGAGCTCGACAAATTATGCATCTTATTATTATTGCTTTTTGATATGTCAAAAGGATCTACATAACACCGAACGATATATGATTCGACTCACTTGAATAAAACATCAAATTCAATAAGTATATAACCAATCATCTTAATTACCTCCAGCCCGGTTAACGTTTCTCCAATTCTTTTTCCGGTGTTCCACTTCGGTTTTGATAGTCATATACAAACTGATATGATCTATCTATACATATAAGCTGTGTTTTTATATTCCAAATACATATATTATACACACGATTCGTTATTTCTTCCTCTAACACTTAAAAGAACGTTACTATTTAATTATCTACCCCCTCTCAATCGAAATGGCTGATCAATCACTTTCCTTCGATTACAAGTAAGTCATAAGGGTTGTACTGTTTAATTAAAAAAAGAAGGGTGATACGAGATATTTCCTATCAATTACTCAAATCTCACTCATGTCATTGTAGCACTTGAGATGTCAATCCATATGGGGTTAAGATTGAGGCACTAAGAATGCAAGAAATTTCTTAAGCTAGAGCAAACATTGTTTTTGGTTTTTATATGTTTATGGGAAAAGAAAACAAATGCAAGAAGGAAAAACAAAACACAAGACTAAAATGTTGGATCATGAACTAAGCTATCAATTAGATGGGTGACAATCAAACAATGAATATTTTGGAAGCATTAATCACTATCTTAGAACATGGAATTCACAAATATGACTAATCCACTTCCATGATACTAATCACTTTGTTAATTATCTAACCATGGACAAATTTCCATTTGTGATTAAATAATCAACAACATTAAGAAACAATTCCAAATTGTTCACTAAACACCCTAAACATCAACTTTCGTTGGCTAGGATATGTATAGCTCACAAAATGTTTGGGTCAAGCAACTAAACTCGGGTCATGAGTGAAATGCCTAAGATCTAGAAACGAATGAACATACCTAATCTAGTACTAACACCGCTTACTCGAATCTATCCCTAATGCATGGGATGAGACCAAAAATCTAACTAATCTAAGGTGTAGTACTAGGTTTCGGTTTATCATGTCAAATCTAGCATTACGAACCAACCTAAGTGAAAGACTCATCCAAGATCATCCTAAATAACCATTATCTAACCATCAAGACAATTGACTAATGATGCCTAAACATTCAATGCACATTCACTCTTATGACATGGATCATACAAGTAGATTAGTTCATTTCCATGATACTAATCCATTTACAAATCATCTAGTTATCAAGAACTTCTGTTCAAAACTAAATGATCCATAATCATTAAGCATTAGTCCATACAAGTCAACAATTCAACTTAATCATCAATTTCCATTGGCTAAGAATTGAATAGCATGCTTAGAAGTTTTCTAGACATTTCATCGAACACTTTCCGGGCGATAAATGTCTTAAGTTCTAGAAATGAGTTGTCAATTCGATTCTAGCATTAAGATCCCTCCTAACATGAAAACAAATGATTATCTAAGCCTAAACATCAACAATCAACCATCAAACCATCCAAATCAAGCAAAATCCAAAGTCCAACAAAAAGTAAACTCATGAAGAACACAAGAGAAAAATACAAAGAAATGAAGAACAAGAATCAACAAAAGATAATATATATAAAGGGTTGAAGAAATCTTCTCTAGAATGGCATTTGTATGAAGAACAATCCCAAAACATCAAGAAGAGAGAGTTGGGGACGAGCCCCACTCTTAGAAGAAGAAAACTTGACAATAAAATTAGGTTTTTTGGCTTTTAATAGAGTTTAGGTCGAGTTTTTTTGGGTTTCAGATGATTCACAGCGATCAGGACTTGCCCGCTGCATGACCGCTGTGAATCTCTGTTTTTTTTCGTCGGATGAACCCGCAGCGGTCACTGTTTGGCCGCTGCGCTACACCGCTGCGAGCTCCAATGAGTTCCTTCGCGCGCCAGACTGGACAGTCGTCACGGAAATTGGCATAACTTCTGATCGCACCGTTGTAATTGCCTCAAACCACTTCCAAATGAAAGCTAATCCATTTCTCTATCTCGTGTTAAAATATGAGCTCAATCCATCGGTGGAAAGTCCTTCATACAATGCCAAACTTATGACGTCTCAACCTGATCCTGCATCTCTGTATTTCGAAATGAACTTTTTGATAGCTATCTTCACTCCTCCAACTCCTATGACTCCAAGAACACCTGAAAATGGTTCAAGCAAGCCAAAAAGAATGCAAAGACAACATAGGACATCTAAAATGCAATGAGACTCAAGTTGGACCTAAATGCATGAAAATATCCAAAAACTATACAAAGTGAGATTAAAAACCTATGAAAATAAAGCTCTAAAACATGTAAAATATGGTGTTATCAAAGGGGAAAAGTGGTTTGTTTGCATTAGCAGTTAATCTAATATGCTCCTTTGGTTGTTTGAGTTTTTTCAGTTCACTCACTAATAATCCTTTTAAGGATATTCAAACCCAAGCTGGTTTTCTTTCCAAGACTTCATTAATGTTAACCCTATCTCTACTCGTTTTTCGGCTGGTGATCATATATATGTTTATGGTTTCAGTTGATCTTGAAGCCATTTTTACTTTAGGTATAATATGAATACATACATATATGTACATGCTTAGATTGATACTAATCTTATGTCTTGCAGCAGATGTGTTGAGTGGATCATGGAATGAAAATTCGGTAATTACAATAATCATGTTGAACCAATATTAGAGATGAAATAACAAGAACTAATAGCATAGGAAATCCAAATATGGAGATGATATTGCATGAAAGTAATAACACAATGAAAGAGACAACCAGCCATAAGACGAGGGATAGAGAAGATGGAGTCATCAAGACTTTGGCAAGGGAATATCAATCAAACCATACTTATGCACAGGGAAGTGTATGTTTGTTGCGTGCCTTTCTTCTCTTGAAGGAACTTGTACATAAAGAGTGAGAATCAATCAATGTCTATTGATAAAACTAAAAACATAAAGAATGAAAATAGGGGATCACTAACCTCCCTCCGTAACAACCCGCAATAAACCACTTGAAATGAAGAGAATGGTACTCTTCCTCGTTCTCAAAAGTAATTGGATCGTCACTGTCTAGTTTTGTCATTTTCTTATTGGCCAATAATCCAGCTTTGGACAATTCATTACGAACCATAATTTGTGTTACTGTCTTGTGTAAACCGGCACTAGTTACCCCCTTACACTCAGTCTCGGCTCTTACTCATGGAGAAAGTGTTTGTCATTGAGATTTTTCGATTTGTATAAAAAGCTATTAAATATGAGAGCTTTAGAGTTTATAACTTAGGTAAGAAAATGTAAAAATGTAAATCATATATTTGAAATTGATTTTAGAATAAAAATATGTCTAAAAACGTCATGATCAAATCTTGCACGAATGAATAGTGATGTTAAAAACGTATACGAATACGATCCGCATATAATCATTTAGCACATTTAATTTTAAAAATTTATTATATTTTTGTAATATAAATAAAAGATCAATATTTTATATTTTGCCCAAAATTGTTAATATTATCAAGACGGATCTGCTTGCACTCGAACTCTGAATAACATAATAAATGCTCATAAATTATGGGATTAAGAAACAAAATATTGAAAAATGTGGAGTTAGCCCGTAAAACACAAATGTACCTATGTGACATGTTAACCAATTTTCTTACAAAAATTAGAATATTATATAATCCGTTTCAAATTCTTTTTGAAACAGAGAGAGTATTAACAAAAAAAACAAGATCTCAATAAAATTCAAAAGTGAAAGTAACACCATAGAGACACGTATTTTATAAAATTAGAAAGAATCCGTGCTGTTAAAAAAACAGGAAAAATTAGCAAGAACCAGATAATTTAGAATTTTGACATCATTCTTTTATTGGTTTCCAAAAATCTGAATTTATGCAACTAATAAGAAATAATAGTAACACAAAAGATTCATAAAAGAACCGATCATACCATAAAATTGTATCAAGGATCTACATAACACCGAACAATATAATATATGATTCAATTTACTTGAATAAATCAATCAAAGTATTAAAAATTGAAACCATTCATCTTAATAATTACCTCCACCCCGGTTAACATTTTCTCCGATTATTTCCCGGTGTTCTGGTTCGGTTTTGATAGTCTAAACCGAACCGGGCATATACAAACTGATACAGTCATTACATGTACAGTCATTACATGTACTCACGCTAATATACGTCCTTAAAGAGTAAAAGATTTTCATGATTATTTTGGAAAAAAGGAAAGATTTTGAAGGATGACAACAAGCAAAGATATCGTGAACTCGCATTGCATGTGATGGGATGGGGAACCTAAGCCTATTCAATTTTCGAACGTTTACAACTTAACTAGGGCCTATTATTAGTAGATATAATTAGCATTAATTCAATACTTTCCCTATTAGCCAAAATAATCAACACTAATCATTAATTTCTATTACCACCTCTCTCTCTCGTAACTTACAGAAGACATATAATGATTTTGACGGCTCACCATCTCCGAGAACTAAAAACCCACTTCCCACCTCTCATGTACTGCTCTTCCTATACATACAAGTTAAAGTGTTTATACATTCCAAATACATATATATATACACACGAATGTTTCAATTTATTTATCCCCTTTCAATTGAAATGGCTAATCACAAACCTCTACGTAGCTGGTCAGAGTCCGACGACTATGAATCATTCCTCCGAGAAGAAAACTTACTCGATCAATCACTTTCCTTCGATTATTACAAGTAAGGCATAAGGATTTCACTGTTTAATTGATAAAGAAAATTTAAAATGGTTTGTTTGCGCTAGAAATTAATATCTAGTATGCTCTTTTGATTGTTTGAGTTTATGCAGTTCGTTCATTAACCCTTTTAAGGATTTTCAAACTCAAACTTGGTGTTCTTTCCAAGATAGCATTAATGTTAATCCTATCTCGACTAGTTTTTTGGCTGGTGATCATATGTTTATGGCTTCGGTTGATCTTGAAGCCATCTCTACATTGTCTCAAGGTATACATATATATATAATTACATATTTTGATGCACATATATATATATATATACATGCTTGGATTGTGATGCTAACCTTATGTCATGTATATAGCAGATGTGATGAGTGGATTGTGGTATGAAAATACTGGTAATTACAATAATCAGGTTGAACCAACTAGAGATGAAATGTCAAGAACTAATGACGTAGTAAATAAAAAAATGGAGATAATATTGCATGAAGATGATAACACAATGAAAGAGACAAAAATCCAGAAAAGAAGATACAGAGAAGATGGTGTCATCAAGGCTTTGTCAAGAGAAGCACTCAGACCATACTTCTACATGCCGATAACTAAAGCAGCCAAAGAGCTTAACATTGGATTAACCCTCTTGAAGAAGAGATGTCGTGAGTTGGGTATTCCTCGTTGGCCTCACCGTAAGCTTACGAGCCTCCAGGGCATAATTAATAACCTCAAGGTGCGTCCACACACACATTTATGTACGTATATAATCAATGGACTTGCTTATATATATTGTGGTTACATTTATACGTGATGCATGGTCTTTTATGAAAGGATCACTTAGGGAAGACGGAGGGAGAAATGAACAGGACTAAGCTGAGGAACGCTTTGGAGATTTTGGAGATGGAGAAGAAAATGATTGAGGAGGATCCTGATTTGGAATTTGGGGAAAAGACTAAGAGGTTAAGACAGGCTTGCTTTAAAGCTAACTACAAACGAAGACGGCTCTTGTCTATATCTACCACATCGTCTATCTCGTGAGGGCAAGGGCTTGTTTATGACTTGTAGTAGTTTCTTTTATTGATGATCAATACTCGTGAGGGTTATTTTGCGTGTATAAGGGTGTGCTAATCAATCTGGTTTTCATTCTGGCTTTTGTTTTGATTTTTCAGTTTTCTACTTTTGTTGGTTTATTAAAAAAAGAAATCGAATGTAAACAAATATTATTAATATATGTTTTTTATTTTTTTTTTCACTTTTAACTCGAACAGAGGCCGTCAAGTAAACCTTTGCCAGAGGCGTCGCGGACGCTGACAAAATTGTTTATACTATTGGGCTTGGTCTTTAATTAAAGCCCAATAAAACTGTAATCATTAATGGCCCAATTTACCCGTTGCATAAGTCCAAATCCATCGTGAGCATGATGAATCTACAATTATATTAATGATCGATCATTTAAGACAACTTGAATTACTTTTGATACAGAAAGAGAGAAAGAGAGACAAGAGAATCACAAACATACACGTGTCAAAATCGCTGCGGATTTCACGGACAAGAGAAGACATCGCCGCTATCTATCCACCGGTAATCAGCGTCGACGGTGGATCCGTTATTAGCGGCGGTGGTGTGAAGAAGACTCTTGATTTTGTAAATACATTTGTGGTTGCGGATGCGGTTTAGGACCGCTCTTTTGTTCAGCGTCTGCGTTTGCGTTTCCGACGATTTCAGATGTAGCTGCTTAGACACTTGCACCTCTTTCAAACTCTCTTCTCCATCCTCCGATTGGACTCGTTTCGAAATCACAAACTCCATTATACAGATGAAAAGAAAACTTGAGAAGATATTGTGTTGTCTAAAAAACAAAACACAGTCGTGTGTATTTATAAATACAGAACATAGTTTAATGGATTGATGAAACTTCGCATTCAAGTATTGTAAGATGTGTATAAATTTGTTTTTTTCTTTGAAGACATTACTTTGGGCCGTAGGTACCATTGGTTATACGAAAACCGGTGGCTGATTTGGTCATCAATAACTATGTGCTCTCCTACGTGCCATCAATAACTAAATTGCCCTGCGTTCTTAATGCCTTGAATCTATTTCCTTGCAATAATGAGACGAAATGAGATATCTTTTTTATTTATTTATTAATCGAGAGATCCGTAACGAAGTTCAAATTCATTTATGCTGTATGTGGAAGAACCAAATATTCTTGTAATTGGAGAACTTGAGTATGGTGGGTTCACAAAAGGAATTATATTTATTAAATTGGAACTGCAAATTTCGTTTCTCCAATTTGTATTTATTTATTTGTAAATAGAACGGAAATGATTAATACTTATGAATCATGAGTAGTGTCAAAAACGGACTAGTCAAATGATCAAATACCACCACCAATACTCTAAGAGGTCTATATAACGCTAGCAATTTTTTTAACTAAACTTTTAACATGTCCATAGTAGTTAAAAAAAACAACGGATAGAAGTTTTGAAATTGTGAAACAACGGTATATTATTATTTAAGCAAAACAGCAGTTTTTATGTCACGAAAGACAATACCACCGTTTGGTATATCACGAAGCAAAACCGTTGGCTGAAAAAAAGAAAAGAGAGCTAGGCCGTCTTAAAGTTGTTAATTCATGGAAAGGAAGAACTTAGTGGCACCTAAATTTATTTATGTAACTAATGTAAAAAAGCATATACTATATATATTTATGCAACTAAGAAATAACAGTAACACAAAAGATTACATAGCAAGAACTTGGTAACGACTTTTCGTAACAGTAGTGAGCACGCTCCCACGGAGAATACGGACTTGAATCTGGTTGCATCTCCCATTACTTGTCACAATAAACTCAAATAAACACTTGTAGGGCGTCCTCAGCTTATGGCATTTACAGAAACATAACCACGAATCATGCGAGAACGTGAGTCCTCTAACGTGATTCACAATCTTCAATGGCCACTTCTTTCCATCTTCATCACAAAGCTCGATGTCTTCCTCCAGGTCGATCCCGTTGGATTTCAGAAAACTCGTCGGTATTTCCTAAACAAACAACATAGACATTCATATCATATGGGTTCTTAATGTGTTGTTAACCATTAGTAAGAGAACCGGTTCTTTCAACTCACCATTTGACGAAGTGAACCGTCTGTGATATTCCTCACAAAATGCGGATTCTTCGGTTTATATCCCGGTTCTTCAAATCCTTTGTGTTTCTTCTTAGGAACCCATGACACGCCACAAGGATCTACATAACACCGAACGAACAATATATGAATCAAATCACACTTATCAAATTGAATCAAAACATAAAACCAATCAATTGAATTACCTCTAACCCGGTTGACTTTTCTCCGAGTATTTTCCCAGTGTTCCGGTTCGGTTTTGATAGTTGAAACATACTCCGGTTTGGTAGAAATATCCGCCGGTTCAACAACAACCCGTCCTTTGTCAACCGAAACCCTAGATCTACCCGTGGTTGTGACGACACCGAGATCTTTTTTACATCCGTCTTTAGCGAAAATCGTAACGGAAAATCTCGAATCGCCGTCGTAGCTAAACACGAGAAAGTCTCCAAATTCAAGAGATTGATCTTTTGCGAATCTTTCCCAACCTTTTTGGAACACAACAAGAGAATTTCTTTCTTCCGCTTCTGTCTCCACACCCCACAACCGTCCGATCTCATCGACTAATAAGACTTGCTTAGGTATCTGCTTCTCTAAGATGTCGATGAATGCTGGAGGTATCACCTGCGAGTTGGTTTTGAAATAAATTTCTACTTACTTTCAGAGAAGAAACAGAGATATACAGAAACATTACCAGTTCGCGAGCACTGAATTCGGGAAGAAAAACCTTGAAAAATTCCAAGTCTTTACGCGGAGAAGAAGATGGAGAAGGAACCTTTTCACAAGCTTCAACCATTCTTTAGAGAAGTGAGATGGAGCCAGCGGATCTAACCAGAAAAGACGAGAGGATCTATCTTTATGTGATTTTCTCAGTCTGACAAGATTAAAGACGAAACCTTTTTTTAAGGGAAACAAAATAAAGAGGGTAAATATCATCATATACTAATTTTGAAGTTACGAATTTTGCTTTCTCTCCCCTTGTTTCTTATTATTTATGTGTGCAGCCTCCTCACTTCTGATTTCTTATAAATTAACACCTTTACAAAAACCCCTGTAAACCCCAGTAAACAAACAACGGTTCGAAATGCTTGCCCATCTCTTCAGGACCTTCCGTCATAATTGTCGTTTCCGGCAACAATACCGCCGTTACAAGCCTCCGAACTCTCCGCCTCCTCCTCCACCTCCACCGACATTACCAAAACCGCCGAAGAAGCCTCAGAGTTTCACCTTCCACGACGCGACTTGGGAGGATCCTTACAGCTGGATGTCTAAGCTGGACGATAAAGTGGCGATGCGGCATATGGATATCTATATGGAGCAAGAAGAGAAGTATACCGAAGCTATCTTGGCCGATACGGATCGAATTCAGACCAAGCTTCAGTCTGAGATGGCTTCTCGCTTGTCTTTTGAGCTCTCTACACCTCCGCTTCGTTGGGGACCTTGGTGGGTTTATTGAAATTAACAGATTTTCTTGTTCCTTTTTCGATTTCAATAGATTCCAGGGACTTTGAGATTAAAGGGTGGTGAAATGCGTGGATCTTTTTTTGCATACTCTTCGATTAATTCGACATTGGTTTTGGTCGAATTGGTGGAAATAGGTTGTATTATAGACGGGTTGAAGAAGGGAAGCAGTATCCAGTGCTGTGTAGGAGGCTAGCGAGCTTGCACGAGGAGTTCATTTCTCATAAGTCTCCTGCTGCAGGGTTTGATTTTACATCTGGGAAGAGGATTGAACAGAAGCTTCTTGATTACAATCAGGAAGCTGAAAGATTTGGAGGTAAATAAGCAATTCGAGGCTCTTATATTTGTAAGGATCAAGAGATATCAACAAAAATATTCTGTGTGTGGTTTTGTAGGTTATGCTTATGAAGAAATGTCGGAGATATCTCCTGACCATAAATTTCTTGCATACACTATGTATGATAAGGACAACGACTACTTCAGATTGTGTGTGAGAAACTTGAACTCTGGAGCTTTATGTAGTAAGCCTCACGCAGATCGTGTCTCGAACATAGCGTGGGCAAAGAACGGGCAGGCTTTGCTCTATGTCGTGACTGATCAGAAAAAACGGCCATTCAGGTTTCCTCTGATCATTTTTGGTTGTCTGGTTCAACTACAAATTTCTTGTTTACATAATCTCTTGTTTTGTTATTAGGATATACTGTAGCACGATCGGGTCAACGGATGAAGATGTTTTGCTTCACGAAGAACTCGAAGGCAATGTTCATGTTAACATAAGACATACAAAAGATTTCCAGTTTGTGACTGTAAATACATTCTCCCCTGCATTTTCAAAGGTGAAAGCTCCTAATTGATCTGTTAAAAGCTTTATTTTTTATTGTTGTCGAACTACTTGTAATCATAACAAGTACTATATCTTAGGTCTTTCTGATAAATGCAGCTGACCCATTTTCTGGTTTGGCATTGGTTTGGGAACACAATGCTCCAGCACACTGCATAATCGAGCATCATCAGGGATTACTCTATTTATTTACAGATGCTTCCAAAGACAGTGGAACACTCGACCATCATTATCTTCTTCAAACTCCTGTTCACTTCTCTTCCAGTCCAAGGATCTGGGAGGTTGGTTCGGCTGAAACAATATCTGTTTTTATCTGCTGATTAGTATTGTTCTCTAAACTGATTTGTACGTGTTCATCTTTCATTTGCAGACAGTTTTCATCGACGACCCTGAATTGATCATAGAGGACGTTGATTTCTGCAAAACACATTTATCCCTCATTGTGAAGCAAATGCTTAGCTACAAAATTTGTGTAGTTGATCTACCTCTCAAGACAGAGCGGGTAAAGATTACTCCGCTTAGTTACTGTCGTCGATCGGATTGATGCTCGGTGAATACGTTTGACCATGTTAATTTCTTATAAACAGGTACCGGTTCATCTGAGAGATACCAAACCTCGTTATTTTCCTCTTCCGAAGCACGTTTCTCAAATATTTCCTGGCACAAACTACGACTTTAATTCTCCAACAATGCGGTTCACGATTTCTTCACTGGTGGTAGGAGAACAGTTCATCTTGCTGTTTTCTGCTTCTTAGATTTTTAGTTGCTAAGTTTTTTGTGTTTACAACATTTTTGTCTGCAGATGCCTGATGCTGTGGTTGATTATGATCTATTAAATGGGAAATGGAACATCGTACAGCAGCAAAACATGCTTCATGAAAGAACACGGGTTTTATATGGCACTGCTAACTCAACCGACAGCCCTAATATACCCTCAGGCACCAGAACTGTCAGTTTTGATATGGTGGATACTACTGCCGAGAATGACAACTTGTGGAATGACTTAACCGAGTTTTATGCGTGTGATTACCATGAAGTCTCTTCTCATGATGGAGCCATGGTTCCATTAACTGTTGTTTACTCGAGAGCTCAGAGAGACGAGAACCAAAAACCTGCTCTTCTTCATGTCCATGGTGCTTATGGTGAAATGCTCGATAAGAGATGGCGTAGTGAACTGAAAAGCCTCCTTGACCGTGGATGGGTTCTTGCATATGCAGATGTTAGGTCAGTCTCATATTATCATCTCTCTCAAATACTTGAGTTTATGTGTAGATATGTAATCTATTTTTGGCTTCTCTGGTTTGTTTTCAGAGGTGGCGGAGGGAAAGGAAAGAAGTGGCATCAAGAAGGACAAGGCGCAAAGAAACTCAACTCCATTAAAGATTACATTCACTGTGCCAAGTTCCTTGTTGAGAACAATATAGTTCAAGAAAACAAGCTTGCCGGTTGGGGATACAGTGCGGGAGGGCTTGTCGTTGCTTCAGCTATCAATCATTGTCCTGATCTCTTCCAAGCTGCGGTTCTAAAGGTAATCAGCAAACTGCGCATCCAGGAAATGTTAAGCCAGCTATCGATGCTGAAACCTTAAAATCATCAAGCGCTTCATTTGTTTTTGTTTCAGGTTCCTTTTCTTGATCCAACTCATACTTTAATACATCCAATACTACCCTTAACAGCAGCAGATTACGAAGAGTTTGGATATCCAGGAGATATCGATGATTTTCATGCGATACGTGAATATTCACCTTATGACAACATTCCTAAAGATGTTCTTTATCCAGCAGTTTTAGTTACTTCCTCATTCAATACTCGGTAAGTATCCAATCTTCTCATGGTCATAGATGATTTCTACGCTGCCTCCTATGGATGTTTGAGATTTCTTCTCACCCATTGTCAGATTTGGTGTATGGGAAGCTGCGAAATGGGTTGCAAGAGTTCGTGACAATACATTCAATGACCCAGAACGCCCAGTCTTACTCAACTTGACGACTGATATTGTCGAAGAAAACCGGTTCTTGCAGACCAAGGAATCTGCGTTGGAGATTGCGTTTCTCATAAAGATGATGGAATCTTGAAAGCAAACCATCAATCAGAGAGAGTAGCTATAAATATATCTCCTGGTTCTAAAATTTAGGTATGAATCAATGAATTGTGTGACGCAGACAGAAAAGAAATGAACAGTTACAATATGCAGACAGCTGCAAACTTGTCTGAGATCGTCTCTGTTCACATAACTTCCCAGAATCATACATGAGAATGTTCTCATATAATAACAGATAAGTACATTAAAGGAAGTATAGGAAAAAAAATGTATCCATTGCTCATGTCTTTTAAGTTTCTGAAGAATCATCTTCTTCAATAACTGTTGGGAGTGTCCCCTGTTTAGCAAAACCTGGGCTCAAGAACTTCGCCACAAAATTCCATAATCTGTAAACATCTTCAAAGTTTGTCAAGAACCCAAGAGAAGCTGTGACAACCTCAACTCTTATGAACCCGTTGTTTCTTCCATCTCGATCCACCGGTTTCCAAGAACTTGAATTTTCGCTTCGACTATCGATGATCTTTATGTGACTGAGGTAACCAATGCCTAGAGATATCCCTTCTCTTTCAGCTAGTTTCTGCACTATCTCAGGATGCACCATTCCACTTTTCAAATCCCTAACATTGAATGCCACCGAAGATCCGCGTTCGTATTTGATCTTTGGACCATAAATCTGAACAAGATTCTTGTGCTCTCCACCTGGATCTGATCTAGGCAACCTTAATTGGAGCAGAGAAGTCACAAGCCAGTTAATGAGATACCGGAGTCTGGAAGTGGTTTTGTTGAGACCTAACATGTTTACATGATCAATGTGGCGGCAAACAATCTCTGGTTCTCTCTGATCATCATCCCATTCTACTCCATTGCTTCCATCTTCATCTTCATCTTCTTCTTCATCCCCAAGACTGATTACAGATGCTTCTCCATGATCTACTGATCTAAACGATACTCTTCGTTTACTGGGATGTTCATCTTCATTCACAAGAAGTCTCCCACCATTGTACTGACTCTTCTCCCTTCTTCCTAACAGCCTAAATTCGCCTTCGGTTTCTCTTCTTATCGCGCTCTCTTTGATTCCAAAGGTTGAACCATTTGCATCAGCAATTAGCTTACTACTGCCTCCATCTTCTTCTTCGATCTCATTAACTCTCAACCGATGACTTGTGTCTATTTGATTCGTTTGAGATTTTTCTTCCTCCGAGACTACTTCACCCACTTCATGTGATACTGACAAAACAGCAGCATCAAACGAGAGAACATGGCTCCCACCGTTACTACCATTATTATTAGCCTTTGAAGCGGGTTTAGGCGAGATCCTTCGTTTGTGGTTTTGTGGAGCCAGTATGGGGCTCTTTTGCTTGTTCAGATGACCTGCATTATCAGAACCAGCAGGACTCTGGCCCAAATCAATCCAGAGCGAGCTATCCAATGACTCGTCTTCGCTGAAAACCGGGCTCTTTATCAATTCACCCACTGAGATACTCTCAGCTTCCTCAAACACAATGCTTGTTCCATCTTTATCAGAACCAATTTCATGATCAAGATCTGTCTCAAAGACATCCTGTACCTGAGCAGAAGTATAAACACCAGAGAATGCGGGTAATTGAGTTCCCAAGGGTTTATTATCTCCGTTAATGGCGATATCATTATCTTCAATCCCGGTCAAACCTTCCAAACCATCCATGGAGTCACTTAGATACAGAGGATACTCAGGTGTTATCTTCACAATTCCTGAACTCGTTTTCCCGGATTGACTCTGCAAGCAGCTAATCACAGATTTCTTAATCAACAGACATCCAAACCCAGTTGGATCATACCCAAAAACACGATAAAACGAAGTGATGATAAAATCCGGGCGGAACAAAGACAAGCCGAGTGAGTCCATGTCTTTAGGACCCAAAGCTCCAGCATCAAGCAAGACATGCCAATTGTTTTGCTGAGCCAATGCCATCCACTGGTAAGAATACTTAGACCCCGTGACCCTCGATTGGACCGGAAACACAAACAAACCGGTCGCGGAATCCTTCTTCCTCTTCTTCTTACTCAAAATCTCCTTCTTAAGATCCATTGAACAAAGCCTAAGCGTAGGCCATTTAAACCAAGCGCTACCAACCTTGGCACCTTTCTCCTTGGCGCACTGACCCATCCAACTAACCGATTGGCTCTCGTGATCAAACATAGTGAGAAGCTTCTTGTTTGTGTGAAAGGGATAAGACTCGGCAAGCAACTTGAAAGCGGAGCCTCTACTAACAGTGAACACAAGACCATACTCGTTCTCAGGGATGTTCAAGTAATCCATGATCCTAATCTTGATATCATGTTCAATGGATCCTTTCTCAGCACCACCGTATAAAGCATGATTGCTTAGATTCGCACTAATCTCCGACAAACTAAAAGTGCAAGTGTCCCAGTAATGAACTGTTTGAAGATACGAGAACAACCCAAATCCGCAATAGTCAAGACATACCTTTGGTGATGATAAGTGGAAATACTCCTCGTTTCTCAATTCATCGACTTTCTCCGAAGAATGATACTTTGGGTACATGGTTAGAAACGTGTTTAGGGATTCTTCGAGCTCAGGCAAAGCCTCTTCTGATTCAAATGCTCTTTGAGCTGCGATGGAAGTAGCACGCAAGAACTCGCGTTGGGCGTTGAGCCTAGCGAGTGATCTTGACCGTCCAAGGCTTTGATCTTGACCGTCGTCTTCTTCTTCGATGTCTTGAGATTTGACGAGTAACCCATCTTCGGATGCTTCTTCCAGAGCTTCTCTGAGCTTTGATTCATGGAGTTTCCGCTGAGTCACGGCTTTTGTTGACTCGGAAACATCTCGATTCCTGCTGCTGCTGCTCTTCTTGTCCAGTACTAGAGCAGCAGCACAGTGATAAATTGGCTTCCAAAGTGAGATATGCATCTAATCCCTAATTGTTACTAAAGGAAGCCTAATCAGATACGGGAAGGTTGGTTCACGCTCGACGATATAGGACCAAAAGTTTGGCTTTTTTTTCCTTCTACTGAAACCCTAATCTAGATTTCAGTAATCAAGTGGGGAAAAAAGCTCCCTAATTGGCTTCGATTTCAAACCCGAAATGAGAGGAGGAGAAAATAGAAAGAAAGAAATCCCAGATCAGGTTAAAAAGATCAAACTTGAACAAGCAAAAAAATAAAAACCCAGAATTCGATAAGAGGATCAAAAAGTCAAAACCTTTGTCCCATCTTGAACAGAGAAAACGAGAAAGAGTCAAAAGAGGAGAGACGCAAATCCCAAAAACCACAAGAACAGATCCATAAACAGAACTCTAATGGAGGGAACCAAAAGAAAATCTTTGTGTATATTATCTGAAACACACAGAAGAAGCTTCCTTGTTCTTCGTCTCACCCACAGCTTGTGCTCTACTTCAAGAGAAATTAACTCCTTTCACGTCAAAGTAACCACCATTAAAACCCAACAATACAGAGCGTCCGTTTGTATAATCTCTCTTGTTTGTCGTAATAATAATCTTCCCTTAAAGGCAAGATAGTGACTAAAATGCCATTTGACTTTTTTTATTTCAATCAAATGCCTAATCTTTGCTGTTACTTGCTGTTCCAATTCCAAATGTCATTTTTTTCCTATTTTTTTTTATATCAATCAATCCACGCAGCATATTAATTTATAATTCGATTTTGATATCTTTGGTGATTGGGTTATTCTGGGACCCATGAAAGCTTCTTTCTTTTTCTCTTTTTCTTTACTGTTTTTGAAGCTCTCAATTTTTTTTGGGCCAATGATAACTTGAGTAGCTGGCTCTTCTCACTATACAACTAACTAAAGATCCTCACTTTTCCTTTCCTTTTATCTTATGATGTTAAATCTCTTCTTTCTTGTTTTTTTTTGACATAGTATGATGTTAAATCTCTTTATCTATCTTTTTTACACTTCAAACAGAGAAATTTCAAAATCGTTTGACAAATATTTGTTGATAATTTTTACATTTACTCATTTATGGGAAATATATACTCCTATTTAACTTTGCTGTTTGTTGTTGACAAAAAAAAACTTGGCTGTTTTTTTTTAACTACACTCTCTAAAAGATGATGAAACTAAAAAATAAGCAGTTAAAATATTATTTTCAGGATTTGATATCTTAGTTTTTTTGTTTGGTATTTTTCTGAAAAAACTCGATTTACGTAATTCATCTACGTGTCTGTTCGTTTGCATACCGTAGAAGTCTGCGGCTTGCGACTGATTGTTGTTCGTTTACCAGACGCAACCTCAAGCGTCTGGACGCAACGATTTGCATCTAAAATTTATGAACGTTGAATTTCTTTAACATTGTGACTGGCACTGTTGCGACCAACCGCGCGATTGTCAAACGAACAATAATCGACCGCGTCTGGACGCAACGATTTGCATCTAAAATTTATGAACGTTGAATTTCTTTAACATTGTGACTGGCACTGTTGCGACCAACCGCGCGATTGTCAAACGAACAATAATCGACCGCGTCTGGACGCAGCGTCTGTCCACATATCGCAACCACAATCACATGTATCAAACAAACGAATAGACCACACCTCACCAATCTTCTTCTATATCTGTCTGAAACGGTTTTGAACAAGTAAATAATAAATATCCTAATTTATGATCCAACCCACGCATTTATTGGTTGTAGTCAAGTACATTAGCTCATAAAAGTGAACAAAATACATGTTTTATAAAAAAAAGAAACAGATGTATTTAAAAAAAAAAAAATATATATATATATATATATATATATATTAGAATATTATTAGTAGGTGATGTGGGATCTCAACAATAGAGTAATTTAATATCCCTAACTGTAACATATGGATCCACCAACCAAAAAAGAGAGTTAGAAATAGTCATGTTACTGTAAATTCAATATTTGGTTTTTATGCTATAAAAATACTACAGTGGTCTGATACCGAAAATCCTATCATTTCCTATTGATAAAATAACATAAGATTAAATCGTACAGTACATCTTAATTTTCCATAATTAACAATTGTAATTACTATTTTATCAATAGGTCACGCATATTTTTATTAATATACAATAGTAACTTGTACTTATAAATTTATGTAAATTTAAACAAAAATTAAGTAAATTAAATAGTACTCCGTTTTTTTAAGATTGAGGCAGAGACAAACGTGTATTCAATGGGTAGAGATGCCTAGTTTAATGGTATCAAATCCAAAATGCTTACTTATGCAATGATTAGTCAACTATCTATATATAATTACAAATTCACCCTTGCTCAAATCATTTCATTTTGACTACTCAAACTTTTTCCAAAAGTGGCTTTTTCATATGGGCAACAAATTCTCGACGTACCAATAACCAAAGTCGATATTTTTTGACTAATTATTTTCTTATATGATTTTCTAATTAATCATTTTCAAAAATTCTTTTATTGACTGTGTGCATAGTTATAATTATAAACACATACATAGAGACAATACAAAATTATACAAATGGGAATGTAACGTTCACTTCTCCGACCGTGGAAATAAAACAACGCAAAGTGGAGACGCACGTCGCACCCAATTTCATGAGTAGAGAAGTGATATCTTTTGGCTCATCTATACGTGTAGTGTTAGTGTTTTTTAAATCATATCTCAGTCAATAAATTATTAAAGAGTATTAAGATCGATTCGTAATCGGTTTACGTAGTTGGTTTATATATTTACCGCTTAGATTTCGGTTTAGTAATTGCTCTGGTTCAGTTTGCAGACTTGTTTTGTTTGTTATGTGTTTGAAATGAAGTGTAAGCGATAATGTGATTATGATAAGATTAGCATAATTAGTTGCATAACATTAATTTTAACCAAACAAAGAACTTTCACGTTGTAAAGCCAGTTTTTTTCTATTTCATTTGAGCTATAAGTGATTTAATGTGCGAGCTTGTGTAGCGTTTTCTGATCACCGTTTTTCGTTTAGATTATGATAATATTATAATTAATAGCTTAAGAACAAATTACCAAAATATGAATTTTATTTAAAGCCAGCGTGTTATGCTTAATCATGTTTTGCTCATTAATTATCTTATATCATTTTTTTTCTGAAAAAGGTTTCTTGAAAGTTCTACAGTAGACAATTTTTTATATTTTTCAAATTTTTGTTACACTATTATCAGTATCAACTAGTTGATGTTTATATAACTAGCTTCATCATAATTCGTTTACAACAAGGCAAAGAAATTTGGAGATGATATTTCCATTTGGACTTCGACACTTCGTCTGTACGTAGTTCCCTTGCTCTTGGTCCCCATCAAGTCTTCGGTTGTATATCGTTGATCCAATACCTTTGAAATCTCATAAATAAAACCAGCAGAGTTTGTATAAATTATTTATTTTATGAATGTGCTTTTTTGTAATTATTGTATCTCTTTTTTGGTTTACTTATATAATTATTGTTTCCACAATTATTTATTTGGTCTTTAATTTCCCAATTGGCATCTTTTACTATTATGATGATGACCAAGTTTTCACTTTCGAAATGGGACACAGATAGTGGTTTTATATGACCATGCATCAGTAAAGTTATTTTCAGCTTTGAATATCTTTCATAATGGGATGTTTGGTGAAACATGCACAAACACAACATAAAAGCCTTACATTTAGGCCCTTATAATAAAGAACGATTACTGCATGTTTTCTTTACACTGTCATGTCAGATTTGTATATCATTTTAATACAATTACATCGCACCTATTGATATATTTAAAAAAGGCATAAGGTTGGAACATATTAATTTAAGATTAAATAGCAAAAAAAAAAGGAGAGAGAGAATAATTAGCCCAACAATGCGTTATTTTTCTTCTTGTAAGTTGTAACTAATGGATGGGCCATTACCAAGTCCGGCCGTACACGTTTTAATTAGGTCATGCTATACGACTTAACTTGAGGATTTAATCTTCGTATTAGGGTAGCTAGTTTGAAGATGGATATAGAGTGAAACTGTGATATATACATAGCATATGTGTGTTTTGGATGGTGGAAGAAGAAGATATTATTTTGTGCAAGCAAGCAAGCAATGGTTGCATATGTGAGGTCATAATTCACATCTAAGCCCAAATCTCATATGTCAGGCCCATCGATCAATGAATGACGAAAACACCCCTTCAAACGAAACAGAGAGGACTCAGACTCAGAGAGGAAAATGACAAAAAGAATGTGATAAAGAGAGAGAGAGAGAGGTGTCAGAGCTTGACCAGATTAGACCGGTCGGTACACAGAGAAAGGACGGCTCTGAACCAGTAACACGTCTTCACACACACTTCTCACATGTCTCTCTCTCTAAAATGTTCATTTGCTTTTGGTGTGAAGATTTGCATGCTTCTAAATTCTTCCTCTCCATATCCATTCTTTATCCGACAAGCTTCGCTTGATTCTGTCTCTTCACAAAACGAATCTCTTCTGTCTCTTTTGACCGTTTTAGCCCCCAATTTACAATATTGACCCTCTTTTGTCGTTGTCGTTTGGGACAAATCACGTTTGTCATTCTTCTCTCTACCTTAAAGATCCATTTGTCTTGTTCCGCAAGAGCATGTTTAGTCAGAATTCATACGATTATCGTGTCTACATGGTATTTTCTAGGTTTTTCACTTTTTAGTTTTTTTTATGGCTAAACAAGACAAAAATTAGATTCTATGATTGATAAGATATCTTAACACATGTAAAAGCAAACATGGTCTTTAATCTGCATGAGACCTTAAAACGTAGAATTGATAATCAAGTTTTTGGTTTTAAACAAGATCCTTTCTAATTTTAAAAGTATTTTTCGAGGTCCTGGACGCATTGATTCTCCTACAGGTATTCTATTAAGGTACTGTAGTAGTAATTGGTAGCACATCTACACACCACCATCAATGTCTTAGGTCCAGATGCTATTTTTTTTTTTTTTTTTGTCATTTCGGAAAAGATGACACAAGTACGTTATCTCAATAATCATCTTTAAGTAAGTAATTTAGCCATTAACAATATACTATAATGGTTGAATTATTGGGAACTGCATTACCTTGATAAGCTCAATAGCCTACCTTTTGCCTGTTGTTGCCTTGCCTACTCTCTTTAGACTTCACTTCCCATAGACACGTATTTTTTCCAATCACATCTCTATTTTTCCCCCAATTTTCTTTCATCTACTAGTATTCAAAATATTTTTGTTATTTCAACTCTTTACTCGGAAGTTAATAACGCATGCAAGCTAACAGCATAACTAATTAAACTTCTAACCGCAATTGATTCATGTAGTTCTCAGAATGTGTTTCTGGATTTGTTTGTTCGTACAATCAATCATCACTTATGTCTGGTAATTTATCTTATTATAAACTGTTGTTTATTTTTTTTAAAAAATTGTTGTTTATGTGCCAACAAAACGTGTGACAAATTATGGATAGAGATTAGAGACTTGTAGTTTTCATACTATAATTTTCAAAACAGAAAATCTTGAAACAAGAGCCACATACGTATCATGGTAAAGAGAGAGAAAGTCTCAAGGAGAAAGAAACAGAACATCTCTCTATGTTCACAATAAACCCAACATACTCTGTCAAAAAGCTTCACTCTCTTCTCCTTCCCCATCTCTTGCTATCTCTCTTCTCCATAAAAGGAACCTTACTCTCTCAGAAAGTTCCAACCTTTAAATTAAAACACACAAACTTACAAAAATCTTTCTACTTTCGCTCCCCTATCTTCAACATGCCTTCTGATTTCAACGAATCGCGTCGATTAACTAAGGTTCCTCACGGCGGAGCGGTGGCGATTCCGGCGGATCAACAAGAGCAGCTTCCTTGTCCTCGCTGCGACTCAACCAACACCAAGTTCTGTTACTACAACAACTACAATTTCTCACAGCCTCGCCATTTCTGCAAGTGTTGTCGCCGTTACTGGACTCACGGAGGTACTCTCCGTGACATTCCCGTCGGTGGTGTTTCCCGCAAAAGCTCCAAACGCTCCCGAACTTACTCCTCCGCCACTGCTTCGACCGCTGCCGGAAGCCGGAATTTTCCGTTACAAGCGACACCTATTCTTTTCCCTCATTCGTCCAGCGGTGGCGTTAGCACGGCGGCGAAGGGAAGTGCGTCGACGCTCTACGGCGGTTTCACCTCTTTGCTCAACTACAGCGCCGCCGCGAGCAGACATGGGCCTGGTGGTGGTTTTAATGGGTCAGACGGGTTTGGACTTGGGCTTGGTCACGGGTCGTTTTTTGATGACGTCAGATTTGGGCAGGGAATAACGGTCTGGCCGTTTTCAACTGGCGCTACTGATGCTACAGCAGCTGCTGCTACAAGCCACGTGGCACCAATACAAGCCACGTGGCAGTTCGAAGGTCAAGAGAGCAAAGCCGGGTTCGTATCTGGAGACTACTTAGCGTGAGACTACGATCATACCAGTTTCTGCCTCAATCGGAGGGTTTTAATCTGTCTTTTATTTTTTTCTTCTTCATTTAGTTTCTACACTAACTTTCAGTTTAGTGATCTCCTCTAGTAGTGTGTCTGGTTGTTTAGTTAGGTTACTTGCGAACGAAACTACAAAACAGAGAAACGTTTGTTTGTTGTTGGCTCTAATGTCAATCCCCAACTTTGGAAATCTTGGAAAGTAACAGTCCTCTTTTTTAGAAAATGCAAGTCTGCGTATACAGAGACAAACAAAAGATAATGACACTTCTTCACTCAGATAATGGGAGGAACGTGATCTTGTTCACGAATTTAATGAAGGTTAGAACTCATTCTCTTCCCACAATGCCGCCTGATTGCAGCGGTTCGATTCCATCGGATAGCTAAGAATTTTGGTTCAGTTTTTTCGGTTAGGGTTAATAACTGGAGAGTACACTGAAGTGAGACTATCACAGGAGCTTCTGCCTATATCGGAGGATTTCTATCTTCTTCTTTTTTTTCCCCTTTGGTTTAGTGCTATCTCTGTTCTCTAGTGTGTACTTCATTTGCCCCTTGTGAACCAAAAACTACAAAACAGAGAAAACATGTTTTGTTTTGCTTCTGATGGAAACTCTTTGACTTGGATAAAACGGATCACTTATTTACAGTACCCATCCGTAATATAGATATGACAAAACATTATCCATCAACGACCCCAGGAAATGTATAACACTTGATGCTCAAAGGAAGAGGCAAGTGTATAAATTTACACAGTAAATGCAAATAGGAGGTGTTGATTAGAGTTAGGCTTGCACCAAGCAACATCAAGTGTATATGTACGGTGTACCTAAGTTGAGTGGATAATGGAATCAACTGAGCATCGATGGATGGCCACTGTGGAGCATCCTCTTGATCATATACATCCCAAAGGCTGAGTCTGATGAGCTGAAACAAAGTTAATTCAATTCAACAATTTGACAACAACATTTAAAGAAAGTTCTTCACACTCATCATCTATGTCCTTAGGGATCACTGCGCCTAAAGATGGTCTTAAAGGTCCATTCCACCATGATCTGTAAGTAAGATCCCTAGAAAACAGTTTGCCTAGTGAATAAGTGGAGACTGATGTACCTTGGGATAGTGATCTCAAAAGGGCAGTAGATCACACCATCGTTGATGGGAGGAACGTGATCCTTTTTCTCATTCACGAATTTTATGATTTGGAATAAGACTTCTTGAAGGGATTGCTCAAGCAGTGTCCTACGGGAACTTCTCTCCTCAGATGCCTCTACAGTCATTTGATTAGAACATGACAATCACTCCCACTCTTATAAGAAAAAAAATGGTGTAATTTTTGGATATGAGAGGAGGAAATCCATCAATCTTACCTCCAGGGTCCATAACTAGTTTAGAATGGTGGGACTTGCCAATCGGGGGTTTAGTGGGCTGAAGCACATTCAGATTGATGTACCATTGTTCCCAGTACAATCGTTCGATTTTGTTGGTGAACCAAGAAGGCTGTTTGCTTTTGACTTCATAAAACGATAGACATATCTTGGAAATGACACGCACAAAAAAGAAAAAGAAAAAAAGAAAGATCATTAACAGCCACAAAGGATGGAGGCAGTGAAAAAGGACTAGACAAGCACATGAAAGAATATATGATAAGCTACACTAGCCTATATGCTGCAAAAACGTTCAATAAAAAAAGTATGATATGAGTACAAGAATGGAAGTATTGGAAATCATAGCATATGCTTATCTGCAAATACCTGACTTTTCTTGTTGGGATGTTTCTCAATCCAGCTTATGAACTGCTCAATCTTTTCATCAATTTTCTTTTCCACTTCTATCTCACCGCATTGTACCTGTGACATATGGGGAAGAGGAAAAACCCACCAATATTTCACTATTTGGGCCACCAATCTCAATATATCAAAGGAAGCAAAACATGTTGCAACCCCTTTCATAAGGCACAACAAAACCATAGAGGAGAAAGATATTCAATATTACGTATGTGATCTCAAAAAGCTCCAAATCAATATCTTTAGGGCGGATAAGACCAAGTGCTCGGTGAAAGACAATAGTATGTAGTATGCCTGCATCAAAATGAACCTTTGAGATTAACCCAACATAAGAAAGATACAAAAGACTTATATCCGATACACAAATGATCTCCAAAACTCCAAATCTAATCAATGTCCAAGCCTGACAAAGACATAATCATCTCAAAAAAAAAAAACTTAAAAATTGAAACATGATCCGGTCAGTAGGATCCGACGTTATTTCCTATGCCAAACACAAAAGCCTGTAACTATCAGAAACTTACAGCGTAGAACCTCGCGTAGCTCGAATAATTCTACTTCCTGCCAAAAAATACCAAGTATCAAGCACCTATACAAGACCTTACGCTATCGAACAGATCCCGAAATAGAAACACGACTCGATGACTAAAATTGGACTGATCTAAACGAAAATTTTACCAGTTCCTTCAGCTGGCAAACTTCGCAATTCATTTTCACCGAAGAAAAAATCGAGAAGAAGGATCTGTGTGGTTCCCGAGATTTATGTATGATCGTCCAAACTTGAAGAAACTGCAACGTTTTTCTTAGGCAAAACTGGAGGAGTTGTCAACTAGACAGACTTTCAAGGCTCTGTGTGGGTGCTCTCTCGTATTGGGCTTAGTTAGGCCTTCTTAATGAAATATATAGGCCCACGATCTAAAACATGAAACAACAAAAAATTTATATTTTTTTTAACGAATTTTCTCGTTTAAAAAATAATTATCTTTTTCTTAGACTTCAACAACGTACTATTTCAGCACTATCTCACTACCATTAAAATTTGGAGCAATTACATTTTCTTATAAGAATCGATCTACCAATATTTAGGCAGATATATTAGCCCAAAAGACAATCACTATTTTATTTCAATGATATTTGTTCCATTATTGTCCTACTTTCATTCAAACTCATGTAAACAGTGACGATAACTTTGCAAATCAACAAAAAAACTAGCATTTAACCCGCACTAAATATAGCGCGGAGTAATTTTTTTTTTAAAAAATTGTTTTGAAATTTAAGAAAATTAATTTTATCTGAATTTTACAATATAGCTAACTAATGATTATAAATAAAGCTGTCAATTTATAATAATTTGTCTATCTAACCCGTTTTGCAGTGAACTAAAATATTATTCGGGCTAACCCGTCAAAACTTATAATTTTGAAAACCTAACTCTAATATGCACCGTTAAATGGCTCTAGTTTTTGTGGTTAGTGTACGAACTCTTAAAAAAAATTAAAATTAATTTTTTTGTGTATAATTTTTATAAAATTAGTAAAATATTTTTCAACATTTTTTGATATATATTCAAATAAAATATAATGAATTATAGTAAAAAATATATAGCAAAATTTTGAATAGATTTGTTTTTTTGAATATATATGAATTGATTATTATTTTAAAATATATAGTATTAAAAATAATTAAGAAATTAAATAATAAATAATTATTTAATGCAAAATATATACTTTCTATATTTTAATCAATAATCTTAAAAGATTATTATATCATTTCCTATTTCAATTATTCTTTGTTATTTGTAACTATTATATCCTTTCCTATTTCAATTATTCTTTGTTATTTGTAATGGCATTTCATGTAATAACTTACAAATTAAAGTTCATTTTTAAAAATGTCTTCTTAAATAATATTATAGAGATTTGGCCGAAAAAAAAAACTATCTTTTTTGGGTTGTACTAGTGATATGGCAAAGTTATATTATCGAACATAGAATCTGAAAATCATTTACAAAATAAATAGATGTCTTTAAGATCATGAATGTACCTACCAATTTGGTGGAAGAAGAAAAAGAATAGAAAGACCATACAAATGTTAACAAATTAGGCGCAACCAAAACGAAACAAAAAAATATAATATATGTAAGTTATGTCATTTGATGTCTCGATAGACGTAGGTTGAGACACAATGTCTAAGAGTACAAATGTTAACATGATCTTACAGACATCTATTAAAAAACCGCTAAACCAAAATATGCTTTCTAACAAAAAATTAAACACGAAAAATCCACGATCAATTATTGCGAAACCCGTATGAAGACACAGAAGAAATTAACTAAAGATGTATTGTATTAAGATTTAGTTACTCATAATTAATCAATTATGAACATGTGAGCAATGGTGACTCCTTCACTGGATATAAGGTATGAGATTAAAGGCAACCAATATCACCCCTTTTATATGAATTAATTTGTAAAAAACGTCTTATATTTTTTATTTTGTTAAGGTGCAAAACAAATATATTTGAAAATATATTCGAAAATTAAACAGTGATATCGATAAAAAGAAACAAACCTGAAGAATGTGCACGAATAGATTTGAAGCCTCAAGTCGCGGTACATCAAACAAAATCATTACTAAAACAGTAGTGTAAGAAAATAATCAAAATACAAAGGACTGATGTGCTCCTGTTAGGCATGTCAATTTTGAGTCCAAACCCGTGGGCTCCGCCCCAATAGACAAATGACTGATTTGCTCATGTTAGGCATGTCAATTTGAGTCCAAATCCGTGGACCCCGCCCCAATAGACAAATGACTGATTTTTTTTCTCATGATTATCGTATATATGATATAATTCAATATTTTCTATATTTATCTTTACTGATTTTTATTTTAAAATGGAAATTTTTTTCAAAATCCTAACCTGTTCGTGAGGCTATATATACCCCTACAATACCCGTCTCTTTTATACCAAATCTCCGAGAAGGTCATACACAACCACTTTTTTTCTTTGTCTTTCGTTATTTGTTCTTTGGCTTTCGTTTGATGTGTTTTTAATAACCGAAACATTTTTGTTTTTGTTTTTTGGAACGTTATAAGGAGTTCATTACGAATTAAAATATTGGGAGTGTTCTAACATATTCAACCGCCCGATTCCTCAGAAAGAAAACCGATATCTAAAAACCTACAAAATATCTCGAAATCAGTATTTAAAAAACAATTATACAAAAGAGTGGATTAAACCAACTTGTTTATTGATTAATACCTTCAAATTACGTATTGTTTCCGAGTTTAAAAAAATTTCTAAAATTATACATTATCCACAACATGTTTATCGATTATCATAATTAGTTATCCAACAATGAAAATCCGAATTGACCTATAGATGAAGAGGAAGTAAAAAAATGTTATCCATTATGATGCACATATCCGAATATGTGATAAGGATGAACCCGGTGAACCTTTTTATAAACGATATCCTTCACCACTTTTATTCCATAAGTCCTCCATAACACTATCAAAGACATGCGCCAATCGTAACCCTCGTGTTTGAGCATTTCGTAGCCTTAATCTTGCGCAAACATCTTTTAATAAGGATGTGATTGGCTCATGTTTATGAGGTGGTACCGGAACAACTATTATTAATATCCACCTAGAGAGCATAATTAATAGCTATCTAATATGGATCATTTGGCCTCAGTTAGATGCTAGCTTCTTTTCGAGTCTACATGTTATAAGGAACCATCAGTAAAGATAGATGAGAAGGTGATAGTGCTGATGATATTGGCGGTGCTACAAACATTAAAACGACCGCCCAAAAATGAGTACTTTCGCCAAATGTATTTATTGCCAAATCATACTCCTAGCGATTCAAGTTTTCTCCAAGGTCAACAACTTTTTATTGAATGTTTTACTCGTTACCACAACTGCTTAAGGTACACCTAAAGTGCTTACAAAAAAATTCAAGTCTTTGTGAGCTCACCCACATAGTCTGTTTTGCATGCATTGTATATTTTTTAAAACTATGCTTTTAAAGAGCTAGAAATCTGAAAATATCCTTTAAACACTACTATAAGGTCGTAGTTGACTTGAGGTTAAAACTTTGTTAAGAATTCGCATGGTGAGGTTAATGCAAGATATTTTTTTTACATGCTTTTAACCAAAAGGAGGTTGTTTAGTTTGTTACATGTTGATACATAAGTCTAAATTACATGTTTATGATCATGTAAATTTGTTAAGAATTCTCCTGATACCGCAAGATTTAAACTTTGTTACGAATCATCATGATCATGTAAATTACCTGTTTACATGCTTTCTTTGGATGATCATTAAAAATATTTTTTGCTAGTGTGCCAAAACATTCCGTTAGATCATAGATATATTTTTACGCTAACATGGTAGATAGATAACCATAACCATAGCAAAACCAACCATAATTCTCATATCCATGTTTTCCCAAATGAACAAAGCAAAATAAAATAAAAAATAAAAAAACAAAACAAAACGAAAACAAACGACAAACCAAACTAAATTGGTTTTCGAAAACTTCTATGTAGACAACATTAATGGTTTCATTTTATAACTTTCTATTTTTGTCCGTGATAAAGATTTTCAAACCACTCCTCAAAGTAACCCTGGAAACGGCAACATAAAGATGTCCATGAGAGAAGACATGCCTTGGTAAAAACAAACTCACACTTTCTAGAGTTTGTCATGGCTTTTATTTATAGTCATTGCAAATGCAAGTGATATAAGGAATTGTCGATGTCGCATTCTAAAAGGGAACCCTGTATCCATATGAGAAACGAACATCCTAGGTATCAAGACCCTATCATCGAGACCTTTGTTAAACTTTCCTGTAATAACCCTAGGTTCGATAACATGATTAGCCATCTGAGAAACTATCAATCATGTTCACTTGCACAATATACCTTTTGGATCAATGTTTATGAGCAACATAATAAGAGCACCTACCTTCAATGCCAACTTATGGTTTGGAAATCCAGAAGTCTTGACACTGTTTATGAACTTTTGCGTGTAAACCATGTCATATGTAGTCTTTATGTAAGGAGTCTCGATACTATCAGAACATAGATAAACTTTTTCATCACTTACCCAATGAACAAACATGGTTACGATTAAGGCAACACATAAACATATATAAATACTAATGACACAATAGAAGACATGAAACAAAACAATATTACTTGGTAACTGCGGTAGCATATAATTAATCATTAATCATCTCAATATAGCCTTCTCCTTGAAGAACTTAGGATCAGTTCTCGTGGCAAACTAATATCCGTAGATCTCTCTCACAATTGATCTAACAGGATCGTCACAATCCATTATCAACAAATCTTCATGAATCTTGATTTCAGACTTACCACTGTTAGACTCGCTCAAAGTGGCCTTACCGTATTCGATGTCCAAAATCCACATCAAAAAAGATTTTAGATCTTCGGCATCACGATCACTAAGCCCCACGTGAAGCCTCATGTTTCTTGTAAGCATGAAAACCTACAACCCTTCCAAAGCACTGATGAATTAAGAGCATCTAAAACCGTCTCCACCCTAGATCCATCCGGGATAACTGGCAATATTTGTCTAAAGTCTCTACCAAATACGATAACCTTACCTTCGAATGGCTTATCAAAAGGCGAGGAATATTATAAATAGCAACAAATAAACAAACAATCAATCCAAATGTCAAACCCAGAAGAAACCTAGACAAAACACAGGAACATATAATCCATATCGTTATTAAACCGTCACTGTGAAACAGGTTGCCCTGTCCAAATGCCACAAAAGATGTATTAGAACCGAAAAAAATATAGAGAACATGTAACTAAACAAAATACGCAAGCAACGATGGGATGCAAAATTACCGGGTTGTAAGAACGACTCCACCCACGCACCATGTTCATCAATGGAGAGTCCAAGTTCACGAGCTGATAAACACACAAAAGAATCATTGGAAAGGTAAAGAGAGAGCATCATATTGCAAAATTAGGTAAAATAAAATTACATTAATTTTTGGATGCATAAAAAGACTTAAGATAAGTTGTATTTATATAATATCATGATATGCATTAGGGTTTTATTTTTAACGATAATCACTATAATTTGCCATATTTTTTTTCAACTAACCAACAACAGCGATATTAACAAATTTTATTCATATCTAACTTTTTGGATATGGACATGATTTACCTTAATCATTATTGATAAAATATAAAAATTCTTTTTATACAATTATCGATATAACCAAAATTTTACTTTTTATCAACATTTACGATTCAAATATATTTCTGCTTATTTTGGGCCTATCGCAGCCCACGCAAAAACACTCAATAACCGAATATAACCCGATCCCGGACCGAAACTTTGCAACCGTTAACATGAACTAACATTGACAATTTCAAAATCTAACCCACATTAATTGATTATATCGTGCAATCCAAAGAATAAAAAAATAAACAAAACTATCTAACCAAACCAAAGTGCTATCAACATGCTATCGAATACTTGATAGACTAAACCGTCCAGCTCAAAAAAATTATAAAAATTTGACTAATCAAATCATACGGCTTATAACCACATAATGGAAGAACCATATTGAAATCGTAAAGCGTACCACATGAATAACTCGGCTCCGGTTTTTAAAAAAGAAGAGAACCGGTTCTAATTGAGCCAAACACAGAATAACGCATCGAACCGGGTTTAGGAGATTAAAAATTTGAACCAAGAAATAGTATATTCTCCTTATCTAGGCGCCATTTAAATTGTATAATTTCCAATTTAGATAAGTCTATGGTTGTCATTATCATTAGCATTATATTAACAGAATATATTTACTTACAATTATCGAATATAACATACGAGATTTGGTTTGTTTTTTTCAACAGAACACAAACAGGTTAACCATCAGTTGTTTTTATCTTTTTTGATTAGCATCATTGGTTAATTGTCTGGATTAACATCAAATGGCGACGACTATAAGTGACAAATACGATGCATAACCAAATAAACGTTACTTGGTTTACTACTGCTCATTGGTTAATCGCCTGGATTGGTCTAGACGCATATTCATATTATTTCGATTTATTACACATTATTTAGATTTTTTTTTGTTTGTTCTACAAATTTGAGTGTCGATTACTACCCGACCGAGTTGGTATGGGACCTAACAATCGGTTTGCTATGAAAAATCATTCATATATACCGATTAGAAAACGGATCGAACCCCCGATTTTGTTAAACCCTAATAATAACAAAAAGTGACCAACTGATAAACCAAGATTAAGACATGAAATTTGGAATAAACCAAGCGATTAAGTTAAACCGAGCGTCGGTTTGATTTAAGTGATGAGGACATGTCATCAGATAGTCACGAATGAAATTATGACAAATAATCAAAAAAAAAATTGAATTAGGGAGGATTATTCTGAGGCCGACACGTAAAATTATGACTTCACAAATAATAGTATGATTTATTCATATCTAACTTTTTGGATATGGACATGATTTACCTTAATCACTATCGATAAAATATAAAAATCCCTTTTATACAATTATCGATATAACCAAAATTTTACTTTTTATCAACATTTACGATTCAAATATATTTCTGCTTATTTTGGGCCTATCGCAGCCCACGCAAAAACACTCAACAACCGAATATAACCCGATCCCGGACCGAAACTTTGCAACCGTTAACATGAACTAACATTGACAGTTTCAAAATCTAATCCACATTAATTGATTATACCGTGCAATCCAAAGAATCAAAAAATAAACAAAACTATCTAACCAAACCAAAGTGCTATCAACATGCTATCAAATACTTGATAGACTAAATCGTCCAGCTCAAAAAAATTATAAAAATTTGACTAATCAAATCATACGACTTATAACCACATAATGGAAGAACCATATCGAAATCGTAAAGCGTACCACATGAATAACTCGGCTCCGGTTTTAAAAAAAGAAGAGAACCGGTTCTAATTGAGACAAACACAGAATAACGCATCGAACCGGGTTTAGGAGATTAAAAATTTGAACCAAGAAATAGTATATTCTCCTTATCTAGGCGCCATTTAAATTGTATAATTTCCAATTTATATAAGTCTATGGTTGTCATTATCATTAGCATTATATTAACAGAATATATTTACTTACAATTATCGAATATAACATACGATATTTGGTTTGTTTTTTTTCAACAGAACACAAACCGGTTAACCACCAGTTTTTTTTTATCTTTTTTGATTAGCATCATTGGTTAATTGTCTGGACTAACATCAAAGGGCGACGACTATAGGTGACAAATACGATGCATAACCAAATAAATGTTACTTGGTTTACTACTGCTCATTGGTTAATCGCCTGGATTAGTCTAGACGCATATTCATATTATTTCGGTTTATTACATATTATTTAAATTTTTTTTTTGTTTGTTCTCCAAATTTGAGTGTCGATTACTACCCGACCGGGTTGGTATGGGACCTAACAATCGGTTTGGTATGAAAAATCATTCATATATACCGATTAGAAAACAGATTGAACCCCCGGTTTTGTTAAACCCTAATAATAACAAAAAGTGACCAACTGATAAACCACGATTAAGACATGAAATTTGGAATAAACCAAGCGATTAAGTTAAACCGAGCGTCGTTTGATTTAAGTGATGAGGACATGTCATCATATAGTAACGAATGAAATTATGACAAATAATCAAAAAAAAAATTGAATAAGGAAAGATTATTCTGAGACCGCCACGTAAGATTATGACTTCACAAATAATAGTATGATTATCATAATCTTAACATATTTTAAATGAAATTGTATCATCCAAAGTGATCAAATTCGCATATAAGAATTAGCCATATTTTAAAATCTATAGGAAGTTACAGTCGAATAACCTATCCGATCATAGTAAAATAAAGATATTTGGATTAGAAAGAACACTCGAATAGAATTGTACAAAATATTATTATAGAACTCCAATCTGAAGGAACCTACCAAAGACATTAAATTTTCTCTTCTCTGTGTTTACTACAAATGTAAAAAGCCCACCAGCCATACTCTCATGACCAGAATGAACAAACCAAAAAAACCTCAACCAAATTGAATCGATAAACACCAGAGGATCTCTCTACTGGTGTCTTCTGATAGCTTTGCCACAGAGAAGAAGATTATCAGGAGGATTGTATTCATTGGCAAGACTCTGCACTGGATCCCATACTTTGAGATAAAACTGCTGTCCTGAATATTGTCTTTCCCATATCGCCGATCTCATATTCCACATTCCTTGATTGTCCAAAGACACCAAGATTGCTGTCCAAGAATTTGGGTAGACCTGCATTTATGCACAAGAACACAATTAACAACTCAAAGTTTCCGACTTTTTTTTTTCCGTTTTATCGATTGGTTTTTTACCTGAGTTGTGTGTCTGGTAAGAGCGTCAACAAGATTGTAAAGTGGTCTTTTTGCAGGTGTCCATTGTCCAGAACCAAATCTAGATCCATAAAATAGAAACGGTTAGCGAAAACCTGACTTCGAGTTAAAAAAGTATAAGCACGATGCAAGAAGAAGGAAGACTCACCCAACGACCCAGAAGTCATAACCGTCAAGATGCCAAGACTGCATTGATTTCTCATTGTTCTGAAACACAATTTCAAGGAAATCATGAAGAGATGCTTGAACAACTGATGTTGCAACAGTTGCAGGAGAGTTCGAAGGGACACTCTGAATAGTATTGGTGCTGAAAACTCCCTCGATCTTGAATTGATCAGCGAGTTTAAGAGGCGTCTCTGAGTTCACATAAGAGACGCCGTTAACTGCATAGCGTTGCTTTCCGTTGATCAAAGGAGCTGAATTTGAGAAAACAAACGACTTGGTTGAATTGATTTTTCCGTAGTGGAATGATCCTTGAGGGTTTGGCCTCGCTGCATTTGCTGTTAAGTTCCACCTGAAAATCCCAAAATGAAAAACACCATTAATGATCATTAAACGTTTCAACGGTCTTTACAAGTAATATCTCTATTTACCTGAATGATCTGGCTTGTCTCATGGACCAAACCAACTCTCCAGGCGGAAGAGCAGGCAGATCACCAGAAGCTGGGACGCGGGAGTTAGAATAACGCAGCAGACCCGTAACAGAAAGATTGGATCTTACGAACCGGGTGCTTGCAACGATGTAATAATCTTTAGGAGACTGGTTTAAGGTCACAAGAACTGATAAAGACTGTCCAACATGAATATCAAGAGAATCGTAATCGGTTTGAATAACATGAGAGCCTTCAACTTCAACTACTTTCATCGTATGTCCTTGGATTCTGAAATTGAAAGAGCTTGATAACCCAACATTGGAGATTCTGAACATGTAAGCCTTCCCTGAAAGATTAAAAACCATAAAGTAAAACAACCATAATTCAATTCAAAGAAACAGTTTTGTGGAAAGATGAGAAATTCATCATAAATTCACCTTGATCGCCAGTAAATGTTGATTGGGTTTGTCCATTTATGAGCATTCCATCGGGAAACGGAAGAACCCCACCAGAATCCAAACGCTGTAGAAGTGTTTTGTGGTTGGTTTTAAACCAATCACCAATGAGTAGAGTGAAATCCGCAACTGGGAGAGGGTAAGGGATCGGGATTCCAGGTCTTGCATAGACATTAATGGCTCCGAATCCACCGGCGGCTTTGTGAAAAGCGGTGGAAGGAAAGTAATTGTAAGTACCGATCTGATCTTTGGTTTGGAATTTGTAAGTGAAGTTTGTGTTTGGTGGGATTGGACAGTTTGTTCCCAATACACCATCTTGCCATGAGTTCTTCCTCTGCTTGATTCCATTCCTGACCGACCCACAAACATTTACAAATAAATATCAGATGCACATTTTTGAATAAACCCTAAATTGATCAACTAAAGATCAGACCTTTCAGAGGATTGAAGGAACCCTAATCCCAAAATCTAGGTGTTAAATTAGTAGTAATACAAGACACAATGATCAACTGGATTACACAAAACAGAGGATTCATTCTATGGGAAACATGTGAAAAATGGAAAAGTTTTAAATCTTTAAGGTCTATGAATCAGAAATATAAAATTACCAGGTCAAGAGAAAAGGTTGGTCAAGTTTGTTGATGAGGTTGAGGATGATGTTGTCATTAGTCACAACATCAAGCTTTGGACCAGGAAACTGACCATTGATGAGAATAACCTAAACAAGCATACAAAACATCAGGACAGAGTTAACAAAAAGGTCTGAGCATCAAACAAACAAAAAATGGATCTCAAACTGTCCGTAAGTAGTAGAACCTTTGTTGTGTACTTTGTACCTGTTGAGGAACACCAAGAGGATAGATAATGCCATAAGTCACAGTCCAAGTGTAAAACTTGTAAGGGCTTTCTCCTTTCACTATAACCAAACTGCTCAACAAAGCCAAAGCCCCAAGAAGAAGAAGAAGATGGAGCAAGGATGTTGTTGTTCTTACACTTGCCATTTTCATGGCTTCCTAGAAGAGTTGTACACAGACAAGAAGACAGCTCAAAAATCTTTATTTTTTCTAAATGGGTTTGAGAAATGAAGGGACTTCGATCTATAAAAATGCAATTAGAGGTGACAATAGTAAGTGAGAGGAAAAGTAACAGAGGTGGTTCCAATAAATGACGGTGAAGATTTCGAGTGAGTTTTTCGCTTTTAATTTATGTTTCATTCAGTCAAATAAATTAAATTCAACTTCAACAACTTTTTACACCCTTGAATTTATTTTAAAAACATATTTCTGTATGTACATTAATCAGTAGTATCATTCATATTTGAATTGCTGGTTGGTTTGGTCTGTGTAAAAATATATAAATTTGTTTTAGTTTATTAGTTAAAATTATTCAGGAAAATAAAATTACGATAAAGTTGTTAATGTGACAGTAGATAAGGCGGTGACAATGGAATTGAATGGTTTCACGCGTTTTGGTTAATGATTATTGCTTCCAGCCAAAGCTTTGCTTTCATTATTCGACTATTTCGATAACGTTACCATAAAAAGGTAAATGATATCAACTTTCAAATTAGAGAACGAAAAAGGAAAGTGAAAGAAAATGAGTAATAGACAAGAGAGGCTTTGCCAAAATATTATTCGCCCTTTTGCAATTATAAACAAACTTTCTAGTTACGTAGAAGTAATATTCTTTTAGTATGACAAAAGAGTATGTGTCTATTTATTATCATCGTTATGGTCATCTGCCTTGTTGAAAGCTGTGCCGCTTTTGCTGATTTACTGCAAATTTGATTAAAGATAAATTTTTTTTTTAATACATTTCAAGTTTTGAAACTCGCGGTCGGGAAATATGGTCCACCGACTGACCTGACCGACTATATAATTCTTTTAATCGATATGGAAATATATAATGTTTATTTACCAATAAAAGAAACATAGATGTATACGTTACGTACATACCCAATTATAAACCGACGGATCATATCAAAGGTCCATAGACATAGACTCCATATGCATGCAGATCACAAAACGCAAGTACTCCATTGTTTATAAAAGTATAGTTAACTAATCAAGACATATATATTAGTTAGTCGCTTATGTACTCAAACTAAAATTGTAAATATTATGAAATTTGATCGTTAATACATAAGAAACGAATCAACCGAAGAAGACAGTAAAAGAAATCATCACCGTGTATGGACAAATTAGCAGTGACATCAAGCAGAATAATGATGTGTCGGGAGGATTATCAGGACAAAGTAGGAAGCATGTGGGGAGTAGTTGATTAAGCATCATTGTTTTAATTAAAAATATCAACCACTAATTTTGATTATTTTGTTCTTCTTGTCTGTTAATCAGTAATTAATATTAATCAAGTGACATACAAGAGTCAACATGGGCTTGCCCCCATTCGGACATGTGGAAGCTGTCGCAATAATTGACAGTCACATGCTATGTTTATTGCTCTTATACTATTAAATTACGAGCCATTGTATTTTTGTTGTTGTGTGTGGACGAAGTAGTGATTAAAAATCATGAAGCCCGATTTTTTTGTTGAAAAAAAACAAACGCATTTTGTTTTATGGGCCCTTAGAAATATAAAGCTGATTTGAGTGGGCCGCTTTAAATGGTGGCCTAAAATTAAGAGAGATGTACGGTCGCACGTATGCACGCGTGCAAAGAGCTCGAAACACGCTCCGTTTACCGGAACAATGACGACGACGCGGAGGCGGAAGGTTAACGCAGACGCAGACGCAGACGCAGACGCAGACGCAGACGCAGACGTAGTTACCAGGTAAATGCGCGGAAAGTGGGAAGCAGGAACGGATAATTTTCAGATGGGCTTGAAAGTCAATGGCGAGGGGATTGCTTTGCAATTAAGCTAAAGCTTTTGAATTCGTCTTCCTTCTCTATACCAACTATCGTTTTCCACACTTGAGAGTTTCGCTTCATAAAATGTTAAGGTTTCGGCGAATTTCAGATTATACAGACAGACAGACAGACAAAAAGCCTGAGAGTTTTTTTTTGTTTTCTTTCTCTATTTTACTAAATTTGTGAGGAAGTGAAAGAAAAGAAAAAAAAACAAGAATGGTCGGTTGGGGGGTTGATTTGGGATTAGGTTCTGTTGGGGGAGCTTTGGTCTCTGAAGCTCTGAAACTTGTGATTGCAGAGGCAAAGAAGTATAAAGCTTTCAAACCCTTGTCCAAGGATCTCGTATCGACGATGGAGAGATTGCTTCCGTTGACCAAAAAGATCGATTCGAAGCTAAACGAGCTAGACATTGGTGTGGGTGGACTAAAGGAACTGATGGATACGATCGAAAGAGCTCGTGTACTGGTTGTCAAGTTTCCAGAGGTCTGGTTTTACGAGAAACCTAATTATACCAGAAAAATTGAGGGAATCAATAGGGATATGCTCAAGTTCTGTGGCATTGATCTTCAGCTTCTTCAGTATAGGGAACTGTTGACAGTGTCGGGTAAGGTTGACGGTTTAAGTAAGAGAATGGATGGATTGAGTGTTCAAGTGCCCGTTTTTACGGATCTTTGTTCGGTTCCCAAGCTTGATAAGGTTCTCGTTGGATTGGATTGGCCATTGATGGATTTAAAGAAGAGACTCCTTGACAATGCCGTGGTTAATCTTGTGGTGTCTGCTCCTCCCGGGTGTGGGAAGACCACGCTGGCTACTCAGCTTTGCCACGATGCAGACGTCAAAGGTATAAATCTTAAAAGTTTCCATCTTTACACCTTATAAATTGTACAATTCTTGTTTCTCATCTCTAGTTTCCATTGGCAGGAAAGTTCAAGCATATCTTCTTTAATGTTGTGTCAAGTACTCCTAACTTTAGGGTCATAGTACAGAATCTACTCCAGCACAACGGTTACGCTCCACATATATTTGAGAACGATTCTCAAGCAACCGTTGGCTTAAGAAATCTGCTGGAGAAACTCAGAGAAGACGGTCCTATATTGTTGGTGTTGGATGATGTGTGGCGTGGAGCGGAGTCCTTGCTTCAGAAATTTCTAATTACTTTACGAGATTATAAGATTTTGGTGACTTCTCGGTTTGACTTTCCGAGCTTTGGCTCAAATTATCATTTGAAACCTTTGGGAGATGAAGATGCTAGAGCCCTTCTCATTCAATGGGCATCGCGTCCTTATAAGGCCTCTACAGCTGATTACGAAGATCTTCTCCAAAAGGTATTAGTTTTATCTCTATAAACCTATACATTTGTGATTTTACAAATCTGAGATAACGAGAATTTTCTGATTCTGATTCATCTTTTTCTTTTTTCACATGGTGGGGATTGCAGATATTGAAACGCTGCAATGGATTCCCAATCGTAATTGAAGTAGTCGGCGTTTCACTTAATGGACGATCTCTAAATACTTGGAAAGGCCAGGTGGAAAGCTGGTCTGAAGGGGAAACAATTCTTGATAATCCTCAGCCTACTGTGCTAGAATGTCTGCAGCCTAGCTTCAGTGCCCTGGAATCCAATCTGAAAGAGTGTTTCTTGGACATGGGCTCATTTCTTGAGGACCAAAAGATTCGTGCTTCGTTAATAATTGACATATGGGTGGAACTATATGGTAAAAGTAGTAGTATCTGCATGAAGTATCTTGAAGACCTTGCCTCCCAGAATCTCCTGAAACTTGTTCCTCTTGGGTATTTCAGTTTCTGTTTCAACTCTGTGTCTTTGCACCTTCTTGCCAACAAATACCTAAAGAGGAACTTATTTATTTGCTTTATCTGCAGAAATTATCAAGACGACGGTTTCTACAATGAGTTCTTAGTCACTCAACATGATATCCTTAGGGAGTTGGCTATCCGTCAAAGCGAATTAAAGGAAAACTTGGAAAGAAAAAGACTAAATTTGGAGATAAGAGAAGATAAATTTTCAGACTGGTGTTTGAATCCAAGACACCCTATAATTAATGCCTCTCTATTGTCTATCACTACGGGTAATTCTTCGGGTCCTCTTTTCTGACAATTGAGCTTAGTGATTATACAATTCTCTGCTGTTTTTTTTTAGAAATATGACATTCCTATAACTATGCGTAGTCTTTCTTTTGACTGGTCACAGATGATTTTTTCTCATCGAATTGGGTTGAAATGGATTGCCCCAATGTCGAGGCTTTAGTTCTTAATATCTCTTCACCAGACTATGCATTACCAAGCTTCATTGCTGGAATGACGAAGCTAAAGGTTCTGACAATCACAAATCACGCTTTTTATCCAGCAACATTGAGAAATTTCTCGTGCCTCTGCTCGTTACCAAACCTGAAACGGATCAGATTCGAGAAAGTTTCAATCACTTTGCTGGACATTCTCCAGTTGCAACTCGACAGTCTCAAGAAGCTGTCTTTGGTCATGTGTAGTTTCGGTGAAGTTTTCTACGACATTGAAGAAATAAATGTCTCTAAAGCTCTTCCGAGTTTACAGGAGATTGACATAGACTATTGCTATGATCTTGATGAGTTACCGTATTGGGTCTGGGAAGTTGTTTCATTGAAGACACTCAGCATCACAAACTGTAACAAGCTCTTTTTACTTCCAGAAGCTATAGGTAACTTGAGTAAGTTGCAAGTGTTGAGGCTGAGTTCTTGTATTAATCTCTCTGCGTTGCCTGAAACCACTGAGACTCTCAGCAACTTGCAGTTTCTAGATATTTCTCATTGCTTAGGATTGAGAAAGTTGCCTCTAGAGATGGGGAAGCTGCAGAAGCTGAAGAAGATGTCAATGAGGAAGTGTTGGAGATGCGATTTGCCAGATTCAGTGAGGAATCTAGAGAATCTGGAGGTGAAATGCGACGAAGAAACTGGATTCTTGTGGGAAAGGTTGAAGGCAAGAATGAAAAATTTGAGAGTTCATGTGGAGGAATCAGAACACAACTTGAACTTGCTTCATATGTTTTAAATTGTGAGTTAAAAGAACATCTTGATAGCTTGTGGTTGATTCCTGTAATGTTGTTGTTAAATATGTTATTCTCATGGAAACAATGGTGTATGTTTTTACATATTTCAATAAAACTATACATTACATATTTGGCAACGAAAGAGTAATAATTTTATTACTAAGATTTAACCCGCATTAATTATAGGTAAATTTTTTAAAAAAATTGTTTTAAAATTTAAGAAAATTGTTTTTATTAGAATTTTACAATATGACTAACTAATGATTATAGATAAAACTGTCAATTTGTACTAATTTATCTATTTAACCCGTTTTGCAGTGAACTAAAATATTATTCGGGCTAATCCGCAAAAACTTATAATCTTGAAAACATAACTTTAATTAGGGGTGGGCATTTCGGTTTAATTTCGGGTTCGGTTCGGGTTCGGTTCGGTTCGGTTAATTCGGGTTGAATAAAACTCTAGCCGAACTCAACCGAAATAAGTTTGGTTCGGTTTGGGTTTAGTTCGGTTTGGTTTAGTTCGGTTTGGTTGTACTTTGGTTTGGTTTTAGTTCGGTTTTAAAAAATCAACTTATAAAAACAAGAATCCTAACGAAACGTAAACAAAACGAAGCCATAAAAAAACCATTCCCTAAAATTTTAAAACTAAACTGAAAGTATTCCACTTAATCAAAATTAAAAAAAAAATTAAAAAATTTATGGTTTCGTCTTTCCATGCCACTGAAATGAATATACAACAAATCAATAACTTAAATATAAGTTAATTATACAAGTTAATGTTTATTCATCTCTTATATGAGTCGTTATAGGCTTATATCATTAATATAAAACTATCACCATATGTGTTATTATTTTTAATATTATTAATTAACTAATTAACAAAAACACATTGGTTTATCGGTTCGGTTCGGATTTAAACCGAACCGTTCGGGTTGAGAAAAACTTCAACCAAATGGTTGGGTATTAACTATGGTTTGGTTTGGATCGGTTTGAGTTCGGTTTGGTTCGGTTGGTTTGGTTCGGTTCGGTTAAAATGCCCACCCCTAACTTTAATATACACCGTTAAATGACTCTAGTTTTTTGGTTAGTCTACGAACTTTTTAAAAAATAGTTTTTTGTGTCTAACTTTTTATAAAATTAGTAAAATATTTTCAACTTTTGTTTTGATATAAATTATAGTGAAAAAATTAGCAAGATTTTGAATATATATGAATTAATTATTATTTTGAAATATATAATATTAAAATAATTAAGAAATTAAATAATAAATAATCTCTTTAATGCAAAATATATATTTTTCATATTCTAATCAATAATTTTAAAAGATTATTATATTATTTCCTATTTCAATTATTCTTTATTATTTGTAATGACATTTCATGTAATAACTTACAAAACAAAATTTATTTTTTAAAATAACTTATTAAATAATATTGTAGAGATGAGCCCATTGTGTAGTATTATCATGATCTTAAATTATGCATTTTGATTATGGGCCCATGGAATAAGGCTTATTTGAATGGGCCGCTTTAGTTGCTGGCCAGGAAGATAGAGAAAAGGCTCACAATTTGAATGGGCACGAAACACGTTCCCTCTTTCTTGACGATGTGGAGAAACGCCAAACGAAGACGCAAACTCAATTTCAGTGTAACTAATTTGGCAGCAAGTCAACGACTACAAGATTAAGCTAACGCTTTTAATTTCGTCTTCCTTCTCTTATCTTATTATCGTTTTCCACATTTTGCGAAGCATACACTTTAATTTCGTCTTCCTTCTCTTATTCTTATTCGCTTCAAAACAGGAGAAAGGAGCAGAGCCGGTCCTGACATTTTAGGAGCTCCATGCCAATTTTAATTTTTTGGTTAAAAAAAAAAAAAAAAAAAATTGGGAGCCCTTCAAAAAAAATATGGAGGCAAAAAAACTTGGGACCCCATTCGATTGCATCATCTCAATACCCTTAGGGCCGGCTCTGGAAAGGAGCACGAAGATGGTTTCTACATTGAGTTCTTAGTCACTCAACATGATATCTTGAGAGAGTTGGCTATCTTTCAAAGCAAATATGAGGAAACCCTAGAGAGAGAAAAAAGACTCAATTTAGAGATAAGAGGGAACAAATTTCCAGATTGGTGTTTCGATCTAATGCAACCTGCCCGTCTTTTGTCTATCTCTATAGGTAGCATTTGTGATGCATATATTATTCAATTTTTATGTCTACCGCAGACTAATGTAGAACATTATTGGGTGATATGCCTATAAGCCTATAACTATGATTGATCTCCTTTTGTTACATATGAATCATTCTCATCAACATGGGTTGAAATGGAGGCTTTAGTTCTAAACCTCTCCTCATCAGACTACGCATTACCGAGCTTTATTGCTGGAATGAAGAAACTAAAAGTTTGGTCAGGTGCAGTTTTGGTGAAGTTTTCTATGACTCCAGAGAATTTGATATCTCTATAGCTTTACCGAGTTTACAGGAGATTGACATAGACTGTTGCTATGATTTTGATGAGTTACCTTATTGGGTCACAGAAGAAGTTGTTTCTTTGAAAACACTTAGCATCACAAACTGTAACAAGCTCACCAAACTTCCAGAAGCTATAGGCAACTTGAGTAGTTTGGAAATATTGAGTCTGAGTTCTTGCATTAATATCTCCGAATTGCCTGAAACGGCCGATAGACTCCACAATTTGTTGTTTCTGGATATTTCTCATTTCTTAGGAGTGAAAAAGTTGCCTTTGGAGTTTGGGAAGCTGAAGAAAATCTCGATGAAAAAATGTTCGAAATGTGACTTGCCGGATTCAGTGAAGAAACTAGAGAATTTGAATGTGAAATACGATGAAGAAACTAGAGTCTTGTGGGAAATGTTTAAGCTGAAAATGAAAAATTTGATAGTTGATGAGGAACCAGAGCACAACCTGAACTTCCTTTTAAGTTGTGAGTGAAAGTACGAACATTTACATAGCCTTTGTGGGTCTTGTAATGTTGTCATTCTCATGTCGTAAATAAAATAATGGTTATTAATAAAACTATACATTACGTATTTGCCAGGAAGAGAGTAATACATGTAATGTTTTTGATCATCAGCCAGGTCCGGTCCATGGCACAAGCAACTTAACTCTTCGTCATGCCAAAGATTTGTTTTATACGTCAATATTTGTTTAAACCATTTCATAGTTATTAAATCGTTGATCCTTATATAAATTTGAATAATCCACCAACACTATTGACAAGTCTATAACAGAAATATTCAACATTCTTCATTGAGAAATACCCTGAAATAGCACAAATTTTACTTTTTGTTCCAAAACTAGCATCCTAAATTTAAAATTCCAAAAATAGCATAAATAATTATGTAAAAATACTTGTTTACCCAAAATAAATTTAAAATAAAATTAAACATTATATTTGGGTTAACTATTTTCAATTTAGGGTTTAGTTTTTTCCATTAGAAAATGGTTTTATGTCATTTTAATATTAAATTTGTATTACTATTGTCAAAATTGTGCTATTATTGTCATTTTCAACGAGTAATGCTAAATTTGGAATAAAATTTTAAAAGTGTGTTATTTTGGTCAATTGCCCTTATTGATTTTATTTTAATATAATATATATATATATATATATATATATATATATATATTTCTTAGAAAATCTTAAATCTTTTAAAAATCCTAAAATGTTGAAAGTCTATCTCATAGACTAATGAAAATACCATTTACCCAAAAAAGTCAAAATAGTAAGAAAATCTCTCATATCAATTACTTATGATTTTTAAGTCTTATTTGGTGTAAAATTTAATGATATTGTTTTTGTTATCCTGCAAAACAATCAATTATTCAATCAATAAAATCTTGTAATGAGATCTTTCCTTTTTCGACATTTTAATTCAATCAATAATAGTTTAAAAAAAAAAAATTCAATCAATAAGCATTGTTTTTTACTTATTTTCCCGACCAAGCTTTTGCGTGTTTGTCAAGTCACCTTTTCCTTTTCTAATAACGTCTATTTTGGGACAGGTATGTTTAAGTTTCCATTCAAACTCCCACGTGGCCGTTTCGTTATAAATATCTAATGAGTTTTGTGAAAAGTCACGTTTGATTCGTAAAAGAAAGAGTCAGTCAATAGAGGAAATTCCTTTTTAACTTCCTTGTTTTCTGCATTCAATCTAAGGTTCAGAAGCTCCTGCATTCATAAGAACCATTAATTATGGATTCGATTTCGTTCCAAATCTTCGATGTCTTGACCCACAATCTTAGAGAGTGTTTCTTGGACATGGGCTCGTTTCTTAAAGACCAGAAGATAATTGCTTCCACAATAATTGACTTGTGGTCTGGGTTATACGGTACAGAGAATATCATCTGCATGAATTACCTCCAAGATCTTGCCTCCCACAATCTCCTTAAACTTCTTCCTCTTGGGTATGTTACTTTCTATTCATCTACCAATTCTTTATCTGAATATATTTGTTGAATCTACACTCAAGATCCAAAAAAGACCTAATCGATAGCATGTTTATTGGGAGATTTATGAAAATAGTCTAAATTTTATATCAACATTAAGAAAATAATCTAGATTTTTATTAATCAACAAATAGTCTAACATTTAAACCCTAGAAACTAAACCATAAGTCCTAAAACCTAAATCTTAAATCCTAACTCTTTAAATCTAAATCATTAAACCAATACCTAGATAAAATGGTATGATTTTTTCATTTTAATAGTTCCGGCCTATTTTTTAATTGACTTTTCCTCAAAGTTTCTTTTTTTCTTCTCTCAAATATCTGTTTTATACTATTTGCTTTAATATCAGGAAAAACGAGTATGAAGATGGTTTGTTCAATGAGTTCTTGGTCAAACAAGACAACATCTCTAGAGAATTTGCTATAAATCAATGCGAAAAAGAGTCGTTTTCGATCCTCCAAAGGAAAAGATTAAACTTTGATATACAAGAAAACAAATTCCCAAACTGGTGTTTAAATCTAGAACATCCTGTTATTATTAATGCCTCTCTCTTGTCTATCTATACTGGTAATACAATTATTTCTTTACTCTGTTTTCACACACTCTTTTTAACCATATTCCATAACTTCTAAACATTTTTTTTCTTACAGATGATTCATTTTCATCAAGTTGGGTTGAAATGGATTGTCCAAATGTTGAAGCTTTAGTTCTTAATCTCTCTTCATCAAACTATGCATTACCAAACTTCATTGCTACAATGAAGAAACTGAAGGTTGTGGTGATCATAAATCACGGTCTTGAACCTACAAAGTTGACCAATTTATCGTGTCTCAGCTCATTACAGAACCTGAGACGGATCAGGTTCGAGAAAGCTTCAATCAATTTGCCTGACATTCCCAAACTTCAGCTCAATAGTCTTGAAAAGTTATCTTTATGGTTGTGTCATGTCGATGAGGTTCTCAACGAGTTAGAAGTTGATGTTTCTGAAACGCTACAGAGTTTACAGGAAATCGAAATTGATTATTGTTATAATCTTGTTGAATTACCTTACTGGATCTCTCAAGTTGTTTCATTGAAGAAGCTTAGCATCACGAATTGTAACAAGCTTGGCAGACTCTTGGAAGCTATGGGCAATTTGAGGAACCTTGAAATGCTGAGACTGAGTTCTTGTAATAATCTCTTTGAGCTTCCTGAAACGATCGAGAGACTCAGCAACTTGCGGTTTCTAGATGTTTCTGGATGCTTCCAACTGAAAAAGTTGCCTCTAGAGATTGGAAAGTTGCAGAAACTGAAGAAGATTTCAATGAGAGATTGTTATCGATGCGAGTTGCCAGACTCAGTGAAGAATCTAGAGAACCTGGAGCTGAAATGCGACGAAGGGACTGTGTTCTTATGGGAAAGATTCAAACCAAAAATGAAGAATCTGACAATTACAGAGGAGGAAACAGAACATAACCTGAACTTGCTTCAACTGTTCTAAAGTCTATTTGCTTTGTGTGTGTGAGGTCTTGCAAGTTTGTAACATTGGAAAAAATATGTATATAGATATGATATTTTACATTGCATATGTGTATGTAAGAAAAGAAAAGAAAAAAGACAAACAAACAAACAGACAATGAGCCCATTACAAAAATGGCAGATATAGAAAACCAGAGGATCAGACACTGCTCTTGAAGATACATATAAGAGAAGCGTTTTTGGTCATAAGCATTTTTACTAGAGAGCATAAACTATCTCTCCGCTACTGTCAATGTCGATTTCAGACTCAGAATCAAAGTCATCCATGTCATCGTCAAGATCAAGATTGTCCGTCATGAAATCGTCTAGGCAACGGTTTCGAACAGCTGGAATTGTGGCTTCAGAGATGATTTGCATGATTGTGTCAGGGCTTTGCATTGGTTGTTCAGGCTCTTGAAATTGGCTTCCTGTGTTGCTCTCGTCCATTAGATCAGCTGGGAGATTCTTCAAGAACCAATCATGGGTTTTAATCTCTGGAATGCTAATCCTCTGTTACAGTAACAAACATCAAAAAGGTCGTTTTCACCGATGGTTAAATATTAGAGATGAGAAAGAGGAATGACTTACCGTAGCGGGATCAGCCACGAATATTCTTGAAATTAGATGACAGCATTCAGGCGAAATCCGTATGTCTTCAGGGATTGAGTATTTAACGCTAAGGATTCTCTGGGTTTTAGAATCATAAGAAGGATAAGATGATAACCAAGAGATAGGCAAAGAAACAATTTTTAAGTTGTTACCTGTATCGTCTTTCGATAGTCTCTTGGCTCTTCTGGATCTTCGAACGGATAAGCTCCAACCAACATGACGTATAAAGTTACACCGCACGACCATACATCTGCAATCTGGTATTGTAACAACACTCTATAATTGATTATTTCATCGCAAATTACAGAGGAATGTCTTTAAAAGCTCTTACCTTGCCATCATATTCCTGACGAAGCAGCACCTCTGGTGCAATGTAAGCAGGAGTACCAACAGTTGACTTTGGTTGAGAATGAAGAACAGAAGACTGTCAAAGAAAAATGCATAAGATAAAAACACAATAACCTTAAACAGAGAATCGAAGAAGACAACATTTTTTATGAGAAATAATAATACCTTAGAGTATCCAAAATCACATATCTTCAAGCGAGGTGCAGGACTTCCGTCCAACAGTGTATTCTCCAGCTTCAGGTCGCGATGGCAAATTTGCTTCATAAAGTAACACATGAATAAATCACTCAACAGCAACATAAATAAATTATAAGTCCTTGAGCAACATTCTCTCTACATACCATCGCATGACAATAGCTGACTCCAGATATAAGCTGCTGAAAGAAGAATCGAGCCTGGTACAAGAAAGAGTATAAAAAAACAGAGACGCCTTAAACAGAAATCAAGCTTAACAGAAATGCAAACCTCATCCTCGCTAAACCGTCCTGCATTGCAAATCCGGTCATAAAGTTCACCACCAGAAGCATATTCCATAATGATAGCCAGATGAGTCGGCGTCAAAATGACCTATCCTCAGTACAAGAGACCGTGTGTCAAAAGCTAAAACCACAGTGGCTTCTAGATAGAGCTGAAACATGTTTATTTTACCTCTTTGAATCTGACAATATTAGGATGCCTAAGTGACCTGTGGTTTATGATTTCCCTTTGAACATTTTCATCAATCTGAAACTCGTGATAGATCACCAAAAACTTACAACTCAGCTAAAACCAGAACATTGAAAACTCATAAAAACAACAACAACAACAAAAATCGTATCAGTAACTATATTTTAAAGTCCAAACGAATTCACAACTTAAACAAGCTTTAAACACCTTAAAGCAGCACTCAAAAGCATCATCAAACGATAATAACCATAAAAGACGAATAATTAGCATACCCCTAAAAAGCAGCGGTAAAACGTGAAATCGAAAATTTTAAAGAACCGTTAGATAAATCTGGAAAATAAAAGCAACACTGTAACGATCACTGAACTAACTAAATCATCAGCTTCCAAAAATAGAAAAACGAAAAATGAGATTTTTTTTTTGTTTTTGAAAGTTGAAACCTTGTCTCCTCTCTCGATGTACTTAACAGCAACAAGCTCCTTTGTGACTTTATCCCTCATGAGCCGAGCCACTCCGAAATTACCGGACCCAATATCCTTGACGAAGTCATATCGATCGCTGTCGTGCATAATCGGCATATCCATCGGTCCTGTGGTCACCGGTGCTCGATCCATCTCCGATTTATCTTGTCTTCCTCTGACTCGCCGATCACATCAGAGGCCCTCAAATTCGAATCTATTCCCGAAATGAAAAATATCTCCAAGAGGAACAAAATTGAAGAGAGCGAATGAGAGATAGATAGAAGAAGAGAGCAGGAAACAATCAATAAAGGCAATTATTGGTCGCCCCAAGGGATAAGGATTATCCCAAAACGACAACGTTCTGTTGCTTCATACGACAAGAGCCGCCGCGTTTTGAAGATTCATGTTGCTTCTCAAGAAACTATAACCAAAACAAAATAATACATATAAAGTGAAAATGAAAAAAGCGCGAATTCACTCGTCCTTGTCGCCTAAAAAATACAACCTTTTTCTCTCTCTATATGTCTAAATTATCAGTATTTATCCGTTTCGATTTCTTTCTTTTTTCTTCTTTTTCCCTTTAATAAAACTTTTATATCCATTTCGAAATTCATAATCCATAAAAAAAAAAAGTGACGTTTGGCCGAAATTAGAAAAATATCTTAGATAAAGTTTAGAAATTATACGATCAAATGATGTTTGGGACAAACAAACTAATATTACATGATGTGGTTCTGGACCTGAAAAAATTATGAACTTCGGTCCATAATTTCTTGATAATTAAAAAAAAAGCGCTACTAAACCAAACAAAGAAATAACTAAATATTTGTACTGAAAAGCAGATTATTTATAAAAATTTTATTATAATGAGAGAGTTTTCTGTCTCTACTCCTAAGAGCATGTCCAATTGTGAGGTTCTAAAAATGGGTATCTAAATTTTTTAGAACCTCACCTTTTAGAACTCCAACATTTTGTATGTTAATTTTTAGAATCTGTATCTAAAAGTTCTAACTTTAGAACCCTTCTCTCTTCTTTTTAGAACCTCTCCAATATTTATCAATTATATATCATTATAATTTTTTAGAACTCTTCTATTTAGAACCCCCATTTGAACATGCTCTAAGGTGTCCAAGTCAATATAAATTAAAATAAAAAAGAAAGATATTCTTTCTTTTGAGTAACAAGATAGTTTAAGAAATAAATAGTTTTGGAGAAAATAAGAACACCTTAGTTCAGAAGGAAACTGAAGCTTGAAACTTGAAACTTGAAAGTCACGTGTTGATCAAGCGGCCATGTGATGAAAGAATATTCGCTAGCCATTATGCCGTTAGTTGACGGCGTTAAAACGTAGACACTGACTCCCAAACGGAACGGAGCTCGAGACGGTGTTATACAAGAAGAGGAGCAGAGTGGTGAAGATGATGACATTGACAGTGACATGGCAACTTCAACGAATTATTTATCAACTTTTCTTCTTTTTTTAAATGATGGGCCTGCCTCTATATTGCTAAAGTAAATTAATTTTTGGGCCTTACGGTATATCAAAAAGGCCAGCCCAATTACACCATGGATAATCGGATGAATAGCATACTTTGCATGGCATATAGTCAAACTTTAACTTATTGATGTTGTCGGTCCATATATATAGACACTCTTAAATTAGAAATCACTAAGGACAGTCGTATTAAATTGGTTGTTGGATTGACCTAGTTAGAAATCTTTATATGAAATTATTGCGACACGAGCTATTTAATTTGAAAGAGTGCCAAGAAAGGACGTACAATAGTGACTAGTTAGAGAGAGATGTATATATACGTACAAAATCTATTCAAGTTAATAAAAAGAAGTGGATGAGTTTATGGGTAAGTGTGCAATTAATGGGTCAGTGCTTAATTTAATGATCGATGCTCATCAATTTCACCACCTTCTCTTTATTGCTATACTAAGCATCCTACTGGTGAGATTAGTATACTATTATATGCACATGCTATGCACATGAACATTTAGTATGCAGGTTTCTCATAAACCATCAGGTAAACTATCTAAAGCTCACCCACATATATCTACTGATTGATATGATCATGCTATGGCCTATGGTCGAACGTGTAAGTGAGTGAAAAGTTTATGCTTTAGATTGGCATGCATGCCTATATATTTAGATGATGTTGTAAGTATTTTTCAGCCCATGTTAATTCAATTATATATGTATAAGAGTATCGTTTTACAGCGAAAGAAGTGAGAAACATATCATGTTAAGTTGAGGTCTTAGGGAAGATTCATTAAAATATATATATATGGTAGTTTGAAGGGAAAAAGGCTATGGAAGAGAGAGCCAAAATTAAATTGGAGAGTGGTCAAAGACTGTTAATAAATGATCCAACACAATCTTAATTGCCAAGCATTCACATTTAGCTACTTCTTTAGCTTCATCTACTTGATGATTATTATATGCGCTTGTTTATAAGTATAATAAGTGTATAACACTCTTTTAATAAAATATGTAGACTTTTTTGTAGTAATTATCAAAATGTTTATTATTTTTCTTCATTTCATTTGTTTTTATCTTAAAGTTAATACAACACAGTGCTCAAACTTAATATGCATATATAACATCCGTGTAAAAACTCCAATATATCACTTGTTAAAAAGAACAAAAGAAAAGTAAACTACATTAACCTATCTAATCAAGCTAAAAAAAAATTGAATTTTAGAATTTCAGAAATAAAAGAATATATAAACACGGGAAAAGCAAAGATGGCTTATTCCATAGTATTTATTTAATAGTTCCGGACCTGTTGATATCGTGATAAAACACTAGGGCAAGGGACCCTGCTCTTAGAATCAAATGTACAAAGAGAATTGCATCCAAAAACACTAATTTCTCTCTTTTTTACTCAAACCAAAAGAAATGTCAAAAATTAATAATATGAAGGAAATACAAGAAAAATGTAAAATAATATATGTTTGCATACTGAAAACCCAGAGTGGGAGATGGAGTGAAGATCTTTTGTTCAATTTGATACGAGCCTTTGAGTTATACTCTTCACCAAAACTCAAAATCAACCAAATAACGCTGACTTTTTTTGGGGCGTCGTTTGACTTTTACGTATTGAGTGTCTTTTCGCTGTTGGAAGTGCGCGACAAAACTAGAACGAAAGAAAAACTCGGGTGTCCGTAATGCCTTGAGCAAAGTCAGAGTTTTCAACTGCAAGAAAGGTCAAGAAAATAAGTAAAAATAAAAGCAATGCATCCAAGACAAATTATAAGAAGCGATAATATAATGAACTTGATCGATGTGATTGAAGCTAAGATATGGATGTATCTTCTTTTTTCAACAAATAAAGTGTATCTATTCTATTGAGAATTTGAGACAACACTTAAAAATATTTCCAGACAGAAAGGTGTAAGCAAATCTTAGACTCTTAAGCTACACAAATTATCTCAATTAGGTAGAAGAACGCTAATATCTATCGTAAATTAAAGTACCATATCATCACACTAGTCTATGAAGTGATGTGACCCACCATGAATTTTAAAATTCTTTTTTTTTGTAAACAACTATGTTAGTTAATGCATTATTGTTCAGAGAATCCAACAAAAAGGAAGTTTTTAAAATATGGGCTACATGGCTAGAGGAACTAGAAGAGTTATTGAAGAAATGACAAGGCTTCATCATTAAATGTAATATATAGAGAGCAAAACCTCCTCTGTACCACTGTAACTGTACTATACCATAAAGAACAATCAAAATACAGAGAAAATGAAACAAAATCGAAACCCTAATTATTTTTAGTGGGGAGATTAAAATTCGATTTTCTTTTTCCACGTACCTTGAATGGAGGCAAATTTGAGATTATTGAGCAAGCGAGAAGGTCAAGGGCCGTATCTATTTTTTTTTTAAAAACTCTCTCCCTCTTTGTTTTTTTCTTTCTAATTAATTACCGAGATGAACCAATGATACTCCTTCTACCCTCCTCGCTCTCTGAATTCGGCTGCGTCTGCGTCTCCTGCGTTTGAAGCGGTTGAGAAGGTATGAATAACTGAGCCTCATGATGTTGATGATGATGATGATGTTGATATAATTGCTGATCCGTATGATAATTATCATTCGTCGGAGGACTATCAACAAAGTTACCACCAAGAGCCAAAGACGGTGACATTCCGGTTACGGCTGTACCGCCGGAGCTTAATTGATTAAAACCGGTTACCGTAACCGAGCCGGTCGGTACAGAGTCAAAACCATTATTATCAAACCTCAAAATCTCAGCTTGAGGTTGGTTTTGATGATGATGTGGACTACTACTTCCTCCTCCTCCATAGGCTCTAAACATCTCATTCTGTTGCTCTCTCGCAACTGCTGCTAATTGCTGAGCCTCGAAAATCTGTTGTTGTTGCTGTTGCTGATGGTAGAATTGTCCAGTTGGAATAGCCATCATTGGCAACATGTTATGATGATGTTGCTGAGTCAGCACAGACGCGGAAGAAGAAGAAGACGGTCGCTGCGGTTGCGGCGGTAGAGACATGAAATGCGGTTGAGTATGCTGCGGTTGGAGAATAGGAATCATAGCTTGAGGACCACCGTAAGCAGCGAGTTCTTTCTTGGCGTTTTCAATATCGTGTTGAAGCTGTTTGAGACGATGCTGAAGGATTGAGATTAAACCGACGCAACCGTAAACCGGATCGCGAAGTCGAGCTTCGGCTTCGTAGAAAAGAGAGTTAACGGCGTCTTCTCTGTGGTTAGAGGCGAGTTCGTTGAGAAGCTTAGCGACGTTACTTGCTCCGAAGACTTTGTGAACGTACGCGAATTTTTGAGGTTGGTCTGGTGGGAAATACGGAGCAAATACACATTCTTGTGTGCATTTTCTTCTTAGGAATTTACAAGCTGCGCAAGGAGAGCTTGAAGACGCCATTTTTGTCTCTCTTTGGAAACGCCTGGAAGAAGAAGAAAAGATTCATTTTCTTTAATTGAATAAAAATAGGGATCGTGAAAGTAAATGCATCGAGGAAGCTTCGTGTCACAGTCATTAGAGGGAAATCGTGATTCGTGCATACAAAAATGTTCCGTACAAGAATAGTGAAACAAAAATATATAAGTTTTTCCTTAGTGATTACACACTTGTAATTTATCCCATAATCTCCCCTAGAACAAATGAATCAACACGTTTTATATTGATGGGGATTTCGGTTATGAGAAGGATGAATGTCTAACCTTGATCCATTGCTTTGTTAGACATGATGATGATTCCTTGATGATTGTTTGATCTTCTCCTTCCCTTCCTTACTGCGATCTCCCCTTCGACAGAGCCGGGGTGTTCAGATTCCGATCACAATCTCTAATCTCTCTTTTTATGTTTATGTGTTTCTATCTTCTTTCTTTTAGTGTCTCAATTCTGGAAAAACCAGAATCTGTCACTCTCTTGTTGCAATAACTTCTACCCTTTTCTTTTATATGAGGCCCAAAGTGATTCTCACTGTTAAAGGAGGAGTTGTGTCTTTTCAATGAGACACCCATTCATTAAAACATAACACATAAACTGTATTTTAATATATATACAATTATATAAGTTAAACCATTATATATATAAATGCATATAAACCTTAGATTAGATTCTTTATTGGGTAGAGTAAGAGGGTTGACATCAAACCCATTCCGGTATCTTTTCTTTGATTCGGTCCATCACCGTATCCCGTTACATACCGGAAACTTTAAGCCTTACATTAAACTTAAACTATAATAGTTGGACCGTTAATACTTCGGCCACACTAACGGAAATATTCTTACATTCTCCCACTTGGCCGTGTATTAACTTAATGGTTCAACTTCCTTTAAAGCGCGCCTTTCATTAAGCTTAATTATCCCCTTTTTTAAGTACCATAAAATCAGGACTTATCGAATGAGGCGGTCCCCTATCTTTTACAGCGATAAGTTCCCTTCCATCATCACAACCAGTTCAAACTTTACTACTTCTTTAATATTTGAGAGGTTACTTAATTCTCAAAAATTCTTTTATGTTGAGATATAACCTTATTCTCAACTCATATGTTATCCTAACCCTACATGTACATACCATAATGATAACATATTAATTTGCAGAAAAACAAATAAACTTTATTGAATTCAAATTACTTAAGTTAGCATCTTTACAATAGCATAATATCAATACAGCAAGGCCTTATCAATTATTCCCATCCTTTCTACATGGCCAATGAAGATACCAGGAGGGAGTCCTTTCGTTAACGGATCCGCTACCATCATATCCGTTCTTATATGCTCAATTGCTACTCTGCGTTTCTGCACTTCTTCCTTTACAGACAAGTATTTTATCTCCATGTGCTTAGCACCTTTCGAATACTTGTCATTCTTTGCGAAGAAGACTGCTGCGGAATTATCACAATACATTCTCAGTGGTTTGGAAATACTGTCAATAAGTCCAAGTCCTGAGACAAAGTTCCGCAGCCACAATGCTTGAATTGTGGCCTCATAGCATGCCACGAATTCTGCTTCCATGGTGGAAGTAGCAATGACGGACTGCTTTCCACTCTTCCATGATACTGCTCCTCCAGCTAATAGGAACAGATAGCCAAACGTCGATTTTCGAGAATCGACGCACCCGGCATAGTCTGAATCAGAGTATCCGATAACTTCAAGATTATCGGATCTCCTGTACGTAAGCATAAACTCTTTGGTGCCTTGCAAGTACCTGAGAACTTTCTTTGCAGCCTTCCAGTGGTCCATTCCAGGATTACTTTGATACCGACCCAAGACACCAACCGCGAAACTGATGTCTGGTCGAGTACATGTTTGAATGTAATTCAAACTTCCTACCACTGACAAGTAAGGTATCATCTCCATTTCTTTTCTCTCTAGTTCATTCTTTGGACATTGAGCTTTATTGAATTTGTCCCCTTTCTGAACTGGAGCTTTGCTTAACTTGCACATTTTCATTCCATATCTCTTCAAGACTTTATCTATGTATCCTTTCTGAGACAAACTTAACAATCCTTGTGATCTATCCCGGATTATTTCAATCCCTATGACATAGTTTGCCTCACCTATATCCTTCATTTCAAAGTTCTTGGAGAGATATTTCTTTACATCACTCAACATACTCATATCATTTGTAGCCAACAATATATCGTCAACATACAATACTAGGATAATAAACTTGCTCCCACTGACTTTCATATAAATACATCGATCAACGATAACTTCTATGAAACCGTATGACAACATGGTATCATTGAACTTTAAATACCATTGTCGGGAGGCTTGTTTCAATCCATATATTGACTTCCTCAGCTTACACACAAGATTTTCTTTTCCTGCAGCCACATAACCTTCCGGTTGGTCCATGTAAACTTCTTCCTCAAGCTCTCCATTAAGAAAGGCGGTTTTGACATCCATTTGGTGAAGCTCCAAATCATAATGAGCTACCAATCCCATGACAATTCTTAAGGAATCCTTCTTTGAAAACTGGAGAGAAGGTATCCGTATAGTCAATGCCTTCCTTTTGAGTGAACCCTTTAGCAACAAGGCGAGCCTTGTACCTTTCTATGTTACCTCTAGAGTTCCGTTTGGTCGTATAGATCCATTTACATCCAACGGTTTTGAAACCATCAGGCAACTCTACTAGGTCCCACACTTTGTTCACTTCCATAGAAGACATTTCTTCATTTGAAGCATTCGACCACTTTTCAGAATTTTCACTTTCCATGGCTTTTCTGAATGTTTTCGGTTCTTCATCAAGACTAAGGTCACATTCATTCTCAACATCATAAACCACATAGTCATCTGTAATGGCGGATCTCCTTTCCCTTACAGATCGCCTTAATTGATTTTGTGGTATGACGTTCTGTTCTTGAATGACGACTTGTTCATTTTCGGTTTCCTGAACTAGTGGGTCCGTATGTTCTTCATTCTGTTGTTCTGTTTCGATATTAGGCTGTTCACCGACAACAGGAACAACAACTTGGGTTGGAACTACGGGTGAAGAATCTTCTACCCGAGTTTCTTTAATGTTCACTCCCCTAGATTCTGAACTCCCACTAGATTCACCATTTTCAATGAACCTAGCATTACCAGTCTCGACAATTCTCGTACTATGGTTAGGACAGTAAAACACAAACCCCTTTGACTTTTCCGGATAGCCAATGAAAAACCCACTGACTGTCCTAGAGTCCAATTTCTTTTCATGCGGATTATACGGCTTTACTTCAGCTGGACATCCCCAGACACGTAAGTGTCTTAAACTGGGTTTCCTTCCCGTAAATAGTTCAAATGGAGTCATTGGAACCACCTTACTAGGAACCCGGTTTAAGATATATGTCGCTGTCTTTAATGCGTATATCCACATTGACATTGGTAGTTTGCAATTACTTAACATACTCCTAACCATTTCTATTAAAGTACGGTTACGCCTTTCAGCTACACCGTTCTGCTGAGGTGTTCCGGGCATTGTGTACTGAGCACAAATGCCCTTACTTTCCAGAAATTTAGCAAATGGCCCTGGACATTGTCCTTTTTCGGTGAATCGACCATAATATTCACCACCTCTATCAGATCTCACAACTTTTACTTTCTTTTCAAGTTGCCTTTCCACTTCATCAATGAACACTTTTAGTACGTCCACTGATTGAGCCTTTTCATGCAACAAATAAGTATATCCATACCGTGAGTAATCATCAATAAAAGTGATGAAATACGTCTCACCACTCCATGACGGAGCATCTATAGGGCCACAAATATCTGTGTGAATTAACTCTAAGAGTTCATTACTTCTTGTGGCTTGTTTCTTTGTGATGTGTTTGGTTTGCTTTCCTTTAATGCACTCGATACACACATCCAAGTCACTAAAATCCAATTGAGGTAATAATTCTTTCTTTATTAACCTCATCATCCTTTCTTTGGATATGTGACCTAATCTTTTATGCCACAAAATTGCTGAGTTTTCACTAGTTGCACTACGTTTAATTCCTTGATACTCAATATTAAACAAAGATTCAGAGAAGGTTTTATCAAGATTGAACTTATAAAGTGAATCACACAATGTACCATTACCATAAAAGGTTCTGTTACGGTACAACGAAAACACACCATTACCAATCTTAAAGTTAAAACCTACATCATCCAACCTACTCACTGAAACAAGATTTCTAGCACACTCAGGTACAAAGAGACAATTTTCAAGATCTACAAAACAACCAGTGTCGAAGATCAATCTATACGTCCCAATGCCTTCTATTTGCGCCTTCATCCTGTTTCCCATGAACAAGTACCTTTCAGTTCCTTTTAAAGGCTGGATCGAACTGAATCCCTGTTCAATATGAGATACATGAGTAGAAGCTCCAGAATCAAGCCACCAAGTATTTCTAGGCACTTCTACAAGATTCATTTCAGAACAAACATATAAATGTTCGTTACCTTTCTTGTCGAACCATTCCTTCCTTTTAGGGCAATCTTTCTTCATGTGCCCCTCCTTCTTGCAGAAGAAACACTTGACAGCAGCTTTACGGATTTTGCTTTCAGGAGTCTTAAAGACAGCCTTATCCTTCCTTTTGCCCTTGCTTGATTTCTTAGAGTTTCCCATGGCACTATCATGTCCTGCAAACATTGCAATGTCGCCCTTCTGTTTCTTTAATCTCCCTTCCTCCTGAACCAGCATGACCTTCAATTCTTGAAGAGTCCACTTATCCTTAATGGTGTTGTAATTCACCTGGAACTGGCCATACTCCATAGGTAGAGAGTTCATAATAAACTGTACCAAGAAGGACTCATGCACTTCCATTCCCATGGACGTTAACTTTGATGCCAAGTTTGACATGTGAGTGACGTGATCATGGATTTTCTGGGACCAATCGAATCTTTTTGTAGTTAGCTCACTCATGAGACTACCTACAATCGATTTGTCAGCGACATCCGATTGTGATTGTTCTTTAATTTTCAAGATGAATTCCCTTGCTTTCTCTGTCTTAGGCATGGATGGCTTGACACTGTCCGCCATCGTCATCCTAAGTAAATTCAGGCACAGCCGGTTAGAGCGCTCCCAAGTCTCATGACGAGACTTTTCCAATTCGGTGCTCGTATCTGTAATGGCTGCCGGCTCTTCATCCGTGAGTATAGCCTGATCAAGGGACATTACACCCAAGGAGAACTTAATCTGTTCAGACCATTCCTCATAGTTGAGCCCATTGAACTTTACGACAGAGTTTGCAGAAGCAAACGGAGCTTCAAAAAAAAAAATTTATATATGCTTACCATAAGTTCTATGATACTTTAATAGATTCATTGACAACAAATAATCTAAACACTTTCATTTTTTTTTTTTTTTTTTATGTATTTTAAGCAACCTTTGGGCAATACTTAAAAAAAAAAAAAAAAAAAAAATATACACTTAAATTGATGCTTGTTTAGATTTTCTTTAATAATTAATCAATCCATAGTTAGAGTGGATAGGAATGCTACCTTTGGGTATACACACCATCAACCGCAACATGGGTGATTAATACTTTAGTTGTTATTTAATACACCCAATGATCCACCTTTGGGTGATCTCCTAGGGTATACTAATAAATCAATTGATCAATCAATAAAAACTTTTCATGTCATTTAGCATCCTTTAATCATGATCAATTATGAATTTTTATTTTTACCTTCACATTAAATATAACCAGACCACTTTGGTGATTAACAAGTTATACGTAATGTGAACTCTCTTCTTATAAGTTTTATTATAAAGTTTTATATATATAGTTTTTATATATATATATACATGTAATAACTTTTTCATAATAGCTTAGTCTTTCACATTTCAGAAAGTACAGCGGAAACGGTTTCACATTTCATAATAACGTGACAGTTACTTTTAATAAAAAATAAAAAAATAATAAAAAAAAATAAAAAAAATTTCGCGACTGTTCATCGCGACTGTTCATCGCATTTTTTTTTTTTTTTTTTTTAAAAAAAACTTTAAAATCCTATAACTTTTGATTTACTTGATGGATTTTAATGAATTTTATACCGATAGATAGATAATTTCATCCTCTTCACATTGATATAACTTTTAGACCATTTTCAGATTCAATGCGTTGATGAAAAAAAAAACGAGATTTTCGGTTTTATCCATCAATATGCTTTAAAAATTGAAACAAATGATTCTAGGGTGGCTCTGATACCACATATAAGTTTTTCCTTAGTGATTACACACTTGTAATTTATCCCATAATCTCCCCTAGAACAAATGAATCAACACGTTTTATATTGATGGGGATTTCGGTTATGAGAAGGATGAATGTCTAACCTTGATCCATTGCTTTGTTAGACATGATGATGATTCCTTGATGATTGTTTGATCTTCTCCTTCCCTTCCTTACTGCGATCTCCCCTTCGACAGAGCCGGGGTGTTCAGATTCCGATCACAATCTCTAATCTCTCTTTTTATGTTTATGTGTTTCTATCTTCTTTCTTTTAGTGTCTCAATTCTGGAAAAACCAGAATCTGTCACTCTCTTGTTGCAATAACTTCTACCCTTTTCTTTTATATGAGGCCCAAAGTGATTCTCACTGTTAAAGGAGGAGTTGTGTCTTTTCAATGAGACACCCATTCATTAAAACATAACACATAAACTGTATTTTAATATATATACAATTATATAAGTTAAACCATTATATATATAAATGCATATAAACCTTAGATTAGATTCTTTATTGGGTAGAGTAAGAGGGTTGACATCAAACCCATTCCGGTATCTTTTCTTTGATTCGGTCCATCACCGTATCCCGTTACATACCGGAAACTTTAAGCCTTACATTAAACTTAAACTATAATAGTTGGACCGTTAATACTTCGGCCACACTAACGGAAATATTCTTACAAAATAAAATCAGAATTTTTTTTTTATTTGCTAAATTATAAGCAATACACCACTTTGATTAGAAGATAAACCAAGGAATGGTTACAAACCAGAATCCAAATGATGGCAACCCTACGACTTTCAAAAGCTTTTTTCGATTACAGATCTGTTTGGGAGGAGATAAACCTGTATTAAAAAAAAAAAGGGTTTATGGGTAGTGTAAGAAAGAAGAAGATCAACAGATTCCAAAATAAAAATAATCAAAAATTATTAAAAAAGAAAAGAAAAATCTTTCAATATCAATCCATGTCAATCAAATCATCAATACAAAAAAAAAAAAAAAAAAAAAAAGGAAAAATCAGTCTTACCCCAATCAAAAGACGAATCTGTCTCCTTTCCAAAAACTTTTCTCTCTGATATTTTTCAGCTAGCTTCGTATCTCACTCTCTTCAACGCCTGATTCCATGATCAATAGAGAGATATGTTGAGTGAGTAAGAAGTTACTAATCGGGTTATAGGGTTTCGGAGAAAAACCCAGAAAAAAAAACCCGATTAATGATCTGATCTCCGATTTATTCTTCCCTAAGGACCCAAGATTTATATAAAATGGAGAAAAAAAAGGAGGCTTTTCTAATGACGGAGATGATCTTTTATATACATCCGATCGGGGTTTTAATTCTAAGCAACCGCGTGCGTAATTACAGTGTTATCCCTGTATTATTTCATTTTGATTATGACTAAATTACCCTCTAACTGCTGTCTTCGTCTCGAGATTAGTCATTTTCCTCTCCAATCTCAAACTGATACGAAATCTTAAACAGTTACTGAAAAAGTCATCCCCACGAATACAACAATTTCTTTATTTTTCTCCCATTACAAAATCTTTATTACAACTCACTCCAACGTCCAATTATTGAATCAGATCACTATCAAATATTGTAGCATGGCTTATAATTAACAGTTTTGACTTTATAATTACAAATACAAATATTTTTGGTAGATGGTTAAGGTCACATGCCAACTGGAGATGGAATTAAAGTGCTCCGTTGTGTTCAACACAAGTCTAATGTTGCACATGCTTGTGTGTTTCATCACTGATATTTTTATTTTTTTTGTTAACCAGTGTTGAATCACTTATTTCATTAAATGCACTTTCTACTAAATGTTATTGAACTTTTATCGGAGTATACTATTTTTATATTGACAACAAAATTTGCTTTGGAATAATAAATAGAAAATAAACAAAACGATTACTTAATTAAGTAGAACAGACTAATGTTCTCGTTGCTCCTATAAAAGTAGCAAATTACTCCATAATTACTAACAAATTTTGACCATTATCAGGGGTATTATTGTAGTTACATAACAAGCTCACTACGAGTTGCCGCACGTGCGCCATAACCAAAATAATCATCAACACAGCTTACGTTAGGTCAAAATTTCACCGCATTGACTTTCTCATTTGTGCACAAATGCTACCAATAATTAAGTTTTCAATTCATCTCATTATTATTCATATATTATTGTCCATGATTCAAAACTAAATACGTTCAAACAAACATATCGTTCTCACTAAATTTTCCTTGATTCTTCAAAATATTTTAGATTTATAGCGACAATTCACAAAAATAAAAACTCAATTATTAAGATTTGGTTACAAACAAACAATTATTGTTATTATTATATTAGAGTTACGGATTAGAAACTACTACTTTTAAAAATAAAAATAAAAACCTGAGAACAGTTTGTAAAGAAAGAAAAAAAGTAATTGTTGCAGCAAAAGAAAAAATAATACTCCGAAGAAAACACCGAAGTTTCGAGTATTACCCATAAATAATAAATTAATACAGTATTACCTTTCACTTTTTCTTCCGTTTGTCTCGTTGAGTTTTATGAACTTAGATAGAAAATTCACGTAGAAAAGTTACAAATCAAAATATATTGCGATATAATTTGGTGTACACATTACATACAACAACAATTTTCTACGTGATCGTACATTTTGTAATTCTTTTTGAGTTTCAAAAATCATATATATATATATATATATATTGTTATATTTTTAATCTCACTTTATTAGTTATAAAATTATAAGTTTGTAAAATCTAGCAAATTTTATTTTTAACATAAATAAAGAAGGGACAACAAAATTTCATCATATTCCGAATTCTCTTCCCCTCCTCCGACTCACAATATTCTTAAATTAATAAAATTGTTTTCAATTTTGAATTTAAAAATATCAGTTCAATTTTTCTAATTTTTACGTCATTTACGATGATTAAACGAAGACTCTCTACTGTTGATTTTATTAAGATTAATTATATTACAACTTAAAAAACCCTTCACCATAAAAAAAAGAATATATATATATGAAACAAAAAATCTAGGAGTTGAGATCCGATCTTTTAAGACGTAGACTCTATACTACAAAACATGTTTCGTTCGTGCAAATCTTATGGCATTACTGTAACTAGAGAAGAAAAAGGCTTCAGCCGTAGCCCATAGAAAGCTTAGCGGTGGGACCCATCCAAGAGCAAGCAAACAAACAAACAGAAGAAAAAATGAAGACCATCCTCTTTTTTTCTACTTCTCGTCTTTTCTGATTAGATCATTCAATAATTTATGCAACGTAGCATTGTAAAATTAATGCAACTATATGCTTTTATACATGTTTATATTTGTTGTTCGTTGAATCATTAGTATCTAGTTTATCTTACTCGATTATTATTATTTTTTCTTACAATCAGAAGATCCAGATTTTAGATTATGTGCTCTTGCCATTTTAAACATATACAATTACTTACCATGATTAAAATAAAAGTAAATGTATATTTGTTTTTCTACTAGATGAATAGTAATGTTGTAATTTTGAAAGTTTGTTTATTTGTCTTTCGTTATTATCTCTTGTGACTTGTGAAATCAATAACTTGGAAAATTGCGATGGAGATAAATCACTCTTTGTTTGTCTCTCGCGTTATATACAGTATATACTAAAAATTTAAAATAAAAATAAAATATTAAGTTAATGTTATATCATTGTCAGCCTATTGACTTTGTCATTTACTCTGATTAAACATTGTCACGTGCATTAGACCGTCTCTCATTTGCCAGATATTATTGTTATCGGATCATCTTGTTGTATATTCTGATTGTCTCCCCTCTCGTTGCCATCACACGAAAAACAACAAATTTTGAAGGTGATACAGATTAGGCGATACAAAAACTATTACATTAGACACAGCAACTATAACAAATATAGTTAAAACGGAATTGAATGAATATATATATTATTGTTATTTGTTAAATATGGTACAATACAAACATAACAAAAGTGTCATGATGATCATAATAAAATAGAACATTGCATATATGTTAATCAACGAATTTAAGTCTTTGTTTTTGATACTCCGGGTGTCCTAATATATTATATGGAATGTCCTAATTAATTTTACCAATTCAGTCTTATTCCCTATAATTTAAGTCTTTCATGAATTACATTATTTTGGCTTGTTGACATGCTATCCAAGTACGGTTCATAAAAAGAATAATATAATATGCACTTTGATCGCATTATACATAATTCTCATTTTACATATATTACATGCTTTTCGTAAATGATTATAATATGTAGAACATGTGGTTCATCCGCGCTACATATTTTTTTGCTATCATTCACAATATAATTCTTGGTTTTTTTCTATAAAATATACTTTTTTGAAAATCAATGATCAATTCCTTCCTTAATTTATATATTATCAACTTAATCGAAAATAATAATTAGTTTAACGTAAATTTAAAATAATATCAGTGAGATCAAATAAAGGCACATAGTTTTCAAATATGAACAAAAAAATTATAATCATGAGTAAAATAAAGGCACATGGTTTTCAAATATGAACATATATTTTATAGTCTTTTTTTTTTAGCCAAAACACCAATTTTCTCCACAACCATATTTAATTAATTAAAAATATAGTTTTGTCTGATATGAAACACAATTATCATGAGTTAAAACGAGAAGAATAAATAGAGAGACAGAGTAATGTGGAGATACGTATAAAAAATAATATTGGTTGGTAAGAAAATTACTTAAATTAAATAATTATAGAAGGTATGGACATTTGTGTTTTGGCCTTTGAGGGTAAATATAAATAGGCTTAGCGTGTGAGCAACTGCATACTGATACGGCTTGGAAAAATCAGAACAAGACAAAGGGATGTTGTAATTACGAAAATGACAAAAGCACGACCAAATTGTTCGTGATATGTTAATAAAACATATAAATGTGACTTGTGTGTTTTAGGTATCTACATAACAAACATCACAATAATATATATATATAAAATTAGTTTTGTTTTCTTTTCATGATGCCACTTCACTCTCCACCTAAATAACAAACATTAAAACAAAAACAAAAACCATACACATAAAACAAAAAAATAAAAAAAAACCCTAAACATAAAACAAAAAATTCCAAAATATACAAAAATAAGCCCATTAAGATATTAATTATACAAAAATGGAATTGACATAGCTTGACAATTTTGATTATATATAATTTAAAAAACTCTCACTTTCGATTGAATATCATTTAAAAAAATATCACATGTACACAAAACAAAGACATCACCATTAATCTCTAGTTTTTTTTTTTTGGTCAAACACCATTAATCTCTAGCTTTGATTATAAATTTATGAAAACAAATTTCGGATAACAACACAAACTAAATCTTAAATGGCCTAACATGGACCATTATTTAACTTTAAAATCAAATATGTCAACTATTGTTTACCCAAAAACACATATATCGGACTCACCGATGGAGAATCGCTTCACATGGGCGACAGTGATGATATACCCGAAGAAGGATCAATCGTTGTAGATGAAAGAATGCAAACCAGATCTTATTATTTCAATTTTAAGTTATAGGGTCACACCCGCCTCTTCTATCATCTCATTCCCGCAGGCCACATAAAACAAAAGATCCCAAAAAAAACCCAAACATAAAACAAAAAATCCAAAATATACAAAATAGGCCCATTAAGATATTAATTATACAAAAAAGGAATTGACATAGCTTGACAATTTTGATTATATATAATTTCTACAACTCTCACTTTCGATTGAATATCATTTAAAAAAAAAGACCACATGTACACAAAACAAGGACATCACCATTAATCTCTAGCTTTTTTGTGTGGTCAAACACCATTAATCTCTAGCTTTGATTATAAATTTCTGAAAGCAAATTTTGGATAACAACACAAACTAAATCTTAAATGGCCTAACATGGGCCATTATTTGACCTTAATGAGCTCAAATATGTCAACTATTGTTTACCCAAAAACACATATGTCGGACTCACCGATGGAGAATCACTTCACATGGGCGACAATAACGATATACCCGAAGAATGATCAATCGTTGTAGAGGAGAGAGTGCAAACCATATCTTATTATTTCAATTTTAAGTTCTAGGGTCACACCCGCCTCTTCTATCATCTCATTTCCACATGCCACGTTCCTAACCACCAACAATCAACAAATGCTGTCATTGGTCTGTGATTAGTTGGACAATCAAAAGGGAATTTCTCCGACTGCCGTCAATATAACCCTACGATGATGACGGCGATAATAAACTTCTCAATTACTTGGGGGGGGGGGGGTTTCAAAACTTGGTGTTGCAAAAAATTAAAAATAATATATTTAAGAAACACGCAACATATTTCACGCAATAAAGATGATTATAATCCAACATGAAGCCCGATTAAAAGAATGATGTTAAAAAAATTGATTAAAAATAATATAAAAATGGAAAATAAAATAAAATAAGGAATAACCCAATATTAAACTGTTAGAAACAGTTCCATTAACTCCAAAACCAATAAAATAACATAACATAATATTACACAATCCAAAAAAAAAAAAATTGTTGACCACGCCCGCGCATAGTATCTATACATCCAACATATTTTTTTAAAAAATTACCTTAAAACTAAATGTTTTAAAAGTAGCCCAAATTCCAAAATTTCTTAATATTAAAGGGAAACATATTCTACAAGGGCTTCAACAAATATGTTTTAGATGAAAAAAGGAATAAAACAAAAATTATGCAAAGAAAACTTTAAATTGTTAAGATCATCCCTTAGAAAAAACCAACTAATTGCATGAAATTGACCAACAAATGAAAAAAATAAGTAAAAATGTGTAATATCCACAAAACAAATACATATAAGTTCATAAATTTAAGAAATTATGAAAATAAACCAAAAATTAAAAAATAAACATAATTTAAGCTGATAGAGACAATTCAATTAACTACCACATTTAAAAAAAAATAACATTAGACAATCAAAACATGTTTAGAAAAATTGTTTACAACGCGCGCGCGTAGCGCGGATCACACCCTAGTAGAATGATATAAAAGCTTAATTTAGTTTTTGTAGGACCAAAAATTTGCACAATAAACATGATTTGATTTAATCATGAATATATAAATAAACGTTAAGGAAACAACAAGATTAATAAAACGAGAAAGCAGAGATAAACACTGGAGGCGAGATTAAGCTCTTTCCTTAACTCAAAGAATCTCTCATAGTGCGACGATATAATTTAGATTCATGAATCCCAGGATACAACCAAGTGAATCCGTTATCGCAAGCACTCGATAACAGATCTGTCGAACATTATACTACGATACTCTCGAATAACGACTTACTCTAAGCAGTAGGGAATTAAATGAACTTTTGCTCGAAATTTTCGGATGTGTTTTTTTGTGTTTGATCGGATGATTTCTCTGAAGAAAATCGATAGATATATATAGGAGGAGAGAGGCTAGGGTTCGGCCTTGCTCATCAAGTTTCACAGAATATTCTAGAAGGGCGGCGATTAAAATCGGCCCAAAAAAATGATTGCTCATTCGAAGGCCCAACGACCATCAATCATACAAGAGCCCAAGAGCAACGAGTCACGGCCAGGAAGCGGCGGCGCACGTGTGGTCTTTTCTTCTCTCTCTCTAAATCCTTTTGAAACACAAATAAGAGGTGGTCTTATTTATACTAATGAAAAAGTTTTGAAACTTCCAATGTGGGACTTTTGCACATTCCTTACACTAGTTATAACTAATGAAAACATTTCATTTAGATGGATCAAACCCATTTCTTATTCACACTTCAAACAAATTTGTAAAGCTCAGTGTTTGATTTCACAAAATTGACTTTCAACAACACTTGCTTGAAAAATTTGTTCCAACAGTTCCAACTATTTTTTAACAGTTAGATAAAAACAAAAGCGAAATTCTTATATAAGGTTTTGGGTACTTGGTATTTATATTTTAACAAAACTTGTTCTCTTCAATTTTCTTTTACATAACCGATCTCCAAACAATAACGAATATGCTAAAATGATAAAATCTACACTTAAGTGCTAGATATTTTGTAATGAATCTAAGATATAAATAAAAATATATTGGGCTCTAACTCAAAATCCATTTAAAAAGGCCAAAACCAACACACAAATTCAAGCTATAATTTATTTACAATAGAAAGGCCCAATTGTAAATGAGTTTATATCATAGAAAAGCCCACAAAGCTTTAAACCCCTCTCCGTCGCCTGAATTTGATGGACAAAACCCTAACGTCACTCCAACTCTAACCAACAGAGATGGCGAAATGGTGGCGCGGCCTGAGATCCGCGGCGGAGGTGGCTGATCTGCCGGCGTTTTCATTCGGTCGATCGATTCGGTGCTTACATCAGTATGAGACGATCCAGGCGATACCACGCGAGGCTACGGGTCGAAGAGTATCGGCTCGGGATCGGACCATTGGCCGGATTCCCGCCGTGGTTTTTCCCCAATCTCTTCTTGGCACCGATGCCTCGAAGCGAGGAGTTTCGAGGAAGCAGCTTTTGACGGCGGATAGGAAGCAGATTAAGTCCATTCTTGACTCTGTCGGTCTCCCGTTCTTCTGTTCGACCACTTTCAAGCTCCAGATCCGAGCTGGGCAGGGTTCTTCGACGCTTGTTGAATCGGGTCGAGTACTTCCACTCAAGGTATCCCACATTTTCGCCTATATCAATTTCAATCGCGATCAATAGATTGGTAAAGTTAGGTGTCAATAGATTGGTGATGGGTTTCGATTATATGGGTTTGGTTATCTTATGTTAGATTCATAGAGACGAAGAAACTGGAAAGATACTTAATTTAGTCTTCGTATGGGCTGATGATGGGGAGCAGTTAAAGGTTGATGTTCCTGTTGTTTTTAAAGGATTAGAAAATTGTCCCGGTCTCAAGAAAGGTACACGCTCTCTTGTCTTTTGTTTTCATTTCTTGCCTTTTTCCATCAAATCTCACATCTTGTACTTTCTGAGAAAACTGATATAGGAGTATTGTGTATTTGTCTTGATGCCTGAAGATTTCTTCAACTATAATTTGGTTTCTGTTTTTCCCACTGATTAGGAACTTTGCAGATCAGTTTTATCTTTTGTCCGATAATGCTCTCATTCCTTCTGTTGTACTAGCTAAATCATGTACTGTTTGTCTGGTTGTAATGTTTGTGTTCCAATGGCAAAGGAACTAAGAAACAAGATATTCAATATATTTGTGGTTTTCTTGCACTTTTCAGTTAATTCACATTGGAAATAGACTACTTCCAGCAATGTTCCTATTTAAATCCTTTTTAGTTTGAACGTTTACCATCGCCTGATATATATAAGCTCATTGATATTTCAGTCTGAGTGTCTTTTGCTGTGTGACCAGGGGGGAATCTACTGTCAATCCGAAGCAGTGTGAAACTTCTAGGCCCAGCGGAACACATTCCATCTAAAATCGAAGTAGATGTGAGCAAACTTGACATCGAGGACAAAGTGTTAATGCAAGAAGTTGTATTTCATCCATCGCTGAAGTTATTGAGCAAGAATGAAACCTTGCCAGTGTGTAAGGTTGTCGCCACAAGCCCTGTGAAAGAACCAGAAGATGTTCAGGCCTAAAAGAAGTCCTTGAAAAGCTATCAATGTCTCTCTCAAGTTTGTTTCTTTCCCAATTTATGAAACTTTACTTTAGAAGGAAAGAAGCAATTTTTTGAATAACTCTTCTTTTTTTTGTTGTATAAACCCTAAAGTGAAAGAGCCCTTAAAGCGTCTATTTGCTTTTGTGTGTTTTAAACGAAGCAGATTCAAGTCGAATTGCAGATCAAATATCTGTTCTTGCATCTTTTTTGTATATTAACCTCACAATTATCATATTCGTCGCAAGTGTCCGACCAATTTGAGATAGATTTGTTTGCAATTAGACGGGTTAATTAGATTAGTTGATAATAATGAACAAAAACCGTCTCGAATTTGAATGGGTCGTTAACACTGATATAAGAGCCAAGGACTTGGTCCATTACAGTGGGGAACTGGGAACTAAGAATGACACGTGTCGTTTATTGTGACCAGAAGATTTAGACACGTACTATTTGGTTTTCTTTGACCGTTGACGTGTTTGTTGAATCGATGCGGTTGACCCAGAACCAGTTGGGAATCTTCCGTCGCTTGAACTCGAAACTTCATTTCTTTCTCATTAGTGTATTATAGCGTCTGATTTTGTTTTTTGTTTTTGATAACAACATGTAATCCGGATTTTTACCATCCGATTAATCATTTTTGATGAACGATATTATCAACTAACCCATTTATCGGGTTTTTTGAATTGGACATAAAGCGTGATAGCATATTCGACTGACTAAATGGAAATGGTTAGATAATTTTGCGGTTGCAGAGAATCGATCTTTAATCTAGATTAACATGATAATTATTCCACAAATGGAAACCACTAACCTACCACCACTTCGTTTATAATGTTTGAATAATTGGGGGAATTTTGTAAAACTACAATTTTTGTTACAAATTCATGACCGAATATTTTCATAAGATTGTTTTATATCTGTGAAATCGAATTCAGATAGCTTTCAAGTTTACAGTTAGATCCACCAATCAAGTTAATAATATATTTGGATAGATCTCCGCTTTTAAATTAAAGAAATATTGCAGATGATTTTTGTAGCTTTGACTGATCTTGCTACGTGACTTTTTTTGTAGAATTTTTCTTACCACCTATTAAAATGTAATGCTAAGTGCATTTAATGGGGTTGCCTTGTAAATCTTGACCTAAATTTGGAAAAGATCTTTCAACGGACGCATCTTCCCTAGTTTAGGAAATCGGGATTATATAAAATAAAATAGAATGAGATATAACAGAAATACTTTCTCAACAACAGAAAATGAAATGAAAATAAATAGAAAGTGGCGAAAACAACGTCTAAAGGTGATTAGTCTATTTAAATAAACTAACTAGCAACGATTAACGAGTAACGAGTAACGAGTAACGACTAAAGTTAAGTTGGTCTAAACCAGGTTTAAATTTGGTCAATGCCTCGTTATACGTACCGTAAGGTCAAGTTGGCATTTTCTCGCATTTTGTTTTTCCTTCTTCTCGTATTTCCTTTCACGTCATAGACTTTACACTTACATTTTTTTGTGTGATGATTATTGGGAGAAATCCATTAAAGATTCTTAGTGATTTTTTTATTAATAAAATTAAGTTAAGAACTTTTCTTAAAAAACTTAAGAAATAACATGTTTAATGGTAGAACTCTTTATGGGGTTCTTAACAAAAAATTAAAAAAATTTGTAAGGGAAACAGAACTTATGAAACTGCAGAGGAAACTTTCTTCAAAATCTCTGAAGAAAAAAATTGGTTTGTGTATGGGAAACATAACTTACACTAGAGAGATTCAATCCTCTATTTTATTGACAAATGCTTAAGATTAGCCACTTGAAACTGCAGAAATTTTAAACAAGTTGTCTCTGCAATGTACTTAAAAGGAGTTAAGATAGATCTGAAACATGATCGATCTCTGTATGAATCCAAACCTTGACTGAAATCAGCTTTCTTACAATTAGTTATTTCCAGAGATTAGACTTTGCTGGCTCCATGTAACGAAGAACAGCACACTCATAATCAGTAAAAGAGATTTATTATTTTCCCGTTCAGTAGCTCTACTTCTTGTAGACAGACACGGCTTCTCTTGGACACAACAACTTCATCGATAGCGGTTTCACTTAGATCTGTTTCTTTCCCAGATACCACTTTCTCGAGGTTACTCTCCTGTAATCCATGTAACCTATAATCATTCTCGAGGTTACTCTCCTGTAATCCCTGTAAACAACTCAACAAAGTAAGCAACTACTTCCTTTTCACAAAAGCCAAACAGAGAGACAAATCTTCACAAACTCAACATGGCTTTGAAAATTAGCATCTCCAATTGATTCTCAAAGTAAAATAGATCTAACTTTGTCAAAGCCACATAACTACAAGTATAACCAACGGTAAAAATGTAGCTACATAACAAAGCTTTGATCAAATTACATCAATGGTATGAATTTTTATCCATAAAGCAAGACGGAAATCCCAGTAAAGACCATTTTCAGACATTTAACACTAAGATTCATTCATTAAACTTCAATTCACTTTTGATTTAGTCTCTCATCTCTCCCTAAAGCTAAAGCAATTGATCACATACAACATCTGATGATCCACACAACAACAAAGTGTATCTAATTTCACCAAACGACTAACAAAATGAACATACCATGGGAAGTTGGCTATAGAATTTTGCTAACCTTGTTGGCTTCAGAGGTTTCTGGATTCGCAACATCAGTTTCAGGAATTGCAGTTGAGCGAGAAGATCCATTGTTCGAGGACAAATACGAGGAGCCTACACACAATTCCTAAAAGGAATTGGTCCGTCTCTTCACACTTTCATCAATCACCACCACCGCTTCGCTGGAGAAGAGTCTCACCACCCGGAGGAAGATGCCGATGATTCGGATTCTGGGTCGGGTCATATCAAATTCGATTCGGATTCCGACGAAATCGATTCGTTGCATCACTCTGATCACTTGTCTCCTCTGCATCACCATCTCGACGACGAGGATCCGAGAAGAATTGAGATCGAGGAAGAGAAAAAAGAGGAAGAAGCTTTTTGACCAATAAAAATTAGACATGTGACAGTTAAGAATCGTTTCTTAAGTCTCCTAAATAAGAAACGGTTCTTAATTTTTTGGCTATTTTTTATTTAATTTAATCATAAAAATTCTTAAGAAACCTTTTTAAGATACCCGATAAAGATGCTCTTAGCTCCATTAACTGTGTGATATCTTCTTTTTGTAAATGAAAAAGCTGATATGTGGATGATGTATTTGATGTAATAGGCTCATAAACTTCCTTTTTTTTTTCTGGTGGGTGCTGCTTTAGCTCAAACGTAAGCAGAGCCAGTCTCAAGGGTTTTTTATTTTTCTCAAACGTAATACAGGAGAAAATATATTATATATTTTTCGGTAATGAACAAGGTGACTAACCTCAATTATGATTATCTTCTCCTTTGAATACAAAGGATTAACCAAACAAAATTTTGAAAAATAAGCAAGAGAAAATAATTGTAGAGATAAAAATCATTAAATAAAAAATGGAAAATGTTAAAACCTTATACTTGTGAAAGTTTATAAATGAGAAAACTACCATATAATTGATGTATTTTGTTTTACACCATTTCTTCATTTGTCACACAATAGTTTGATCCAATTATATTTCCTAAACTATTTCTTTTCTTTTTTTTATATTATGCGATTTAGATTCGAATAATGGTACGATGATGGTATTAATAGAAGCTACTATACAATATGTCTTCTCAATCTAGACCACCTACATTCAGATTGCAGACTGAATTCATGTGTAAGTTTTTAACCTATATATATATATATATATATATATGGCAGTGTTTGGTGGAATCAAACGGGAAAAATGCTAAAAAATACTTCAACTATTTTATTTTTGCTAGAAACCCACAAAAACTTTTTGTGTTGTCAAAAACTCACACAAACTATTTTTTTGATCCATAAAAAAACCCAAAGTTTTTAAAATTCCATTTCCCCCCCTCTGATTTCACGTCCGTTAACGGGGTAAACAGAATCGATAAGTTGCGTTAAAAATCTGTAACACGTGCTAACGATTGATTGTAAAATTACATTTCTAGCCAAAGAGAAATGTTCAATAAGAACAAACCCTAATTTTTTCCCCCTTCTCTTTGTCTTCTTCTCAATGTTCAATAAGAACAAACCAAAATTCTGGATCGAAACAGTGAGTGTTGTGTTATCGAAGACTGTTAAGAGCAAATCGAGAAGATGAGGTATGTGTTCTGAAACTTCGATTTTGTTTTAGGATTTCGATGGGTTAAGGCGTAATTCGAGCTTGTATTTTTTGGGTAAATCGATTCTGGAATTCGTTGTTGCCCTTAAGTGTCATTTTACTCTTAATGCAGTGAGACTTTTAAAGCTGATATACATTATGGAGGAGAAGTTTCTTTCGAAGAAAAGGGCAAAATTTTTAGCTACAATGGAGGTTTCGTGGAGAAAGACATGGTCATGGATCCTGATTATGTGACGTGGTCGATATTTGATGAATTCTGCCAAGAAAAAGGAGTATATGGGTTAGTTGAAAAAGTGTGGTACAAGCTGAGAGACGAGGATATACGTGCATCAAGACAGATTTGTGAAGACAAGGATGCTGAGATTAGGCAGATGTGTGTTGAAGCTATGACCACATGTGAAGTTGATATGTACATTCTTCAAGGAGAATCTGATAAAGCTCAACAAGAAGAATCAGATAGTGAACATTCTGTTGGTGGTGATAATCTAGAGAAAGACGTTGTTCAGGATCAAGCTGAAGATCCGATAGAAGAAGTAGGTCATGGTGATAGCAGATTAGTGTCTTTTTTTGACGAAGTCTACAATGAAGAAACTGATTTGGTGAATGATAATGAGGCTGAAGCAGATGTAAATGCTGGTCAAGGGAATGCTAATGATGGCGAAGCAGATGTAAATTCTGGTTCTGGGAATGGTAACGAGGCTGAAGCAAATTCTAGTGAAGGGAATGATGAAGTAGATGAGTTAGAATTCGAGAGGCAATGCGTAGATGCTGAGCATCCTGATCCTGCTGTCGACACTGATGATGAATGGGAAACTTTCAACTTGCAGGAAAAGCAGATATCCGTAAGCAATTACTCGAAAGATAAGCCTCCTTATCTGTGGTTAAAGCAGACATTCTACAGTGGAGAAGAGTTCAAAGAACAACTCTTGAGGTATGTGTTGAAAACAAACTACGATGTGATCTTACGTAGATGGGAGCAGAAAAAGCTTGCAGCTGTTTGCAGAAATGAGAAATGTAGTTGGAGGATTTATTGCTCTTTTGAGAAGTCTAAACACAAGTGGATGGTGAAAACCTATTATGATGAGCACAATCATTCAAAGAATTCGAAAGCTAGGATGCTGAAACAAGCGGTCGTTGGAGGTTTATTCAAAGAAGAAGCAAGAAGAAGACCGGGGTTGAAATGTACTGATATAAAAGATGAGATCATGATGAGGTATAATCTTTCAGTCTCTAAGTGGATATGCCAGAAAGCAAGGAGAATTGCTTTGAATTTCGTGATACAAACTCAGAAGGAACAGTTTGCTAAGCTTTGGGATTATGAGGCTGAGCTGCAGCGGTCTAATGAGAGAGTAAGTACAGAGATTGTAACAATTCCTCAGGATGATGGTTCTCAAAGGTTTGACAAGTTCTACATTTCTTTTGAGTAGTTAAGGAATACATGGAAATCTTGTTGTCGGCCTATTATTGGTCTTGATGGAGCCTTTCTGAAATGGGAATTGAAAGGTGAGATATTAGCAGCTATAGGAAGGGATGCATATAACAGGATTTACCCTATAGCGTGGGCAATAGTCAGGGTAGAGGATAATGATTCATGGGGCTGGTTTGTTAAGAAGTTGAAGTATGATTTGGATTTGGGGTTAGGTTATGGCTTCACCATCATCTCGGACAAGCAAAAAGGACTGATAAATGCCGTTGCAGATGTTCTACCAAATGCAGAGCATAGACATTGTGCTAGACACATTTTTGCAAACTGGAAGAAGGTGTATGGTCAATACGAGTATGAAGCGTATTTCTGGGCCATTGCATTCAGTGGTTCTGAGGGAGATCATCGTTACAACATGGAGGCTTTGAAGAAATATGATCCACTAGCACATAAAGGCTTGGAGAAAACCGAACCAAAGTCTTGGTGTAGAGCTTTCTTTCAAAGTCATGCAGCTTGTGATGATGTCTGCAACAACTTAACAGAAAGCTTCAATAGAACAATCAAAGAATCCAGGAAGATGCCGGTGATTAACATGTTGGAGGATATTAGGAGGCAAACAATGAAGCGTATATCTAGGAGGATTGAGAAGGCAAATAAGTGTGTCACTAAGTTTGCACCATACGCTATGGAGATTTTGGAGGCAAACCGCAAGTTGAGTAAGCTATGTTCAGTGATTAAGAGCGGTGAGAATCTATTTGAGGTTGTTGAGGGTCGTGGTAGCTTCACAGTGAATCTCGCATACATGCATTGTGCTTGTAACCAGTGGAACATCACAGGAATTCCATGTCCTCATGCTATTTATGTGCTAACTGAAAATAACCGAGACCCAGAACAGTAAGTGGATCTTTCATTTATGTTAATACCTTGTATCTCCATTTGTATGAGCTAACCCTCTTCTATTTTACTGCAGGTACGTGGATGAACATTTCTTGACAAGCAAATGGCAAACCAATTACAGAGACAACATTGCACCTGTAAATGGAGAGATGCTATGGAAGAAGACTGGAAAAGCAGCTATTCAAATTTCGGATAAAAGAAAACCAAGAGGGCGTCCAAAGAAGTATGCAAGGATAAAGGAGCCACATGAGTCATCAACAAATCCAAATAAAGTCACTAGGGATAGAAGAACCGTGACATGTTCTAATTGTCACAGGACTGGTCATAACAAAGGGACTTGTACTTTAGGAGCTGTCCAAATATGTCCTCCACGAAAACGGGGAAGACCACGGTTGCTGCAAGCCAATCAACACCAAATGATGCACTTGCAACTGCTCCATCTGGAACTTCTACTGGTCGAGGCCGTGGTCGTGGCAGGGGTCGTGGCAGGGGTCGTGGCAGGGGTCGTGGAGCTGAACCATCAGCTCCTAAACAACCAGTATGTTTCATGTCTCCTTGGACTAACCAAGTCTTCGACGTTTAGCTTCAAGTTTTTTTTTTAACCCTTATGAACGTATCAGATGTATTTTGGTGGCTTGTTATGGTTTTATGAACTTATCAGGTGGATCCTTGTTTGTTTTTACAAAATATATCGGTTGTATTTTGGTGGACACAAAACCAAAACAACTTTTTCATTGCAAGGAACATCCCTACCACAGTAATGAAACACATTGCAAATAGGACACAAAACCAAAACAAATAAAATCACAAATTCAAACCAAAGTGCTTCAAACTGAACATCCCTACCACAGTAATGAAACACATTACAAACAGACACAAAACCAAAACAACTAACATCACAAATTCAAACCAAAGTGCTTCAAACTATTTTTTCATTGCAAGGAACATCCCTACCACAGTAATGAAACCTCCCCATGAGATAACAATGAACTGGCGCATCAAATTTTCCCTCTCTTTCGATACCATGACTTCATATTCAAGATTTTTCTTCTCTTCTTCGATCCATAAATTTGAATTCGCAGTTGTTGAATCACCTGTTACTGTCCCGCTCGTGATTTCGTCATTAAGTGCTTGTAGAGATTCCTTAATTACCTTGATTTCTTCTTTCTGATGACGAATCTCATCCCGCGCCTCCAGTAAGCTCACCATCTGCCAGCCATGTGGCTTTTCTTCATCAGCCCAGGAAACGAAACCATGTGCATCACATTTGAAAAATCTTCTCCCCGGATTTGCAGTCGTCCATGCTTTCAAAATTGTTGTCGATCTCCCACACTTACAGACAGGACCACATTGCGTCTGCTTGTTGCTCGAAACTGACCCATAATCTTGGTTTTGTTCCATTGCTGTAGATGCCGACCTTGAGAAGAAGACAAAGAGAGGGGGGAAAGTTGTGAAATTGATAATCAGTCGTTAGCAGAAGGGAAAAAAATTAGAGTTTGTTCTTATTGAACATTTATCTTTGGCTAGAAATGTAATTTTACAATCAGTCGTTAGCACGTGTTACGGATTTTTAACGCAGCTTATCGATTCTGTTTACCCCGTTAACGGACGTGAAATCAGAGGGGGGAAAATGGAATTTTAAAAACTTTTGATTTTTTTATGGATCAAAAAAATATTTTGTGTGGGTTTTTGACAACGCAAAAAGTTTATGTGGGTATCTGACAAAAATAAAATAGTTGAGGTATTTTTAGCATTTTGAAGTTTTATGTTCAACTTTTTATGATTTGTGTATGAAATATTATGCAGTTTATATGTTTTTTTCTTTTTCTTTTTTAGGTCAATGCAGTTTATATATAAAAAAAAGTTGAGAGTGGAAATTAAATAGAAAAAGACCAGAAGAAAGCCGTTGTAAACCGTGTTAGAAAAACACAAACCAAACCGCATCTTATAATTTCCCAAAGTAATTGGTCCTAATATTAATTCTTCTTCGTTATTGTTTTTTTCTGTTAAATCCGTTGGATTCTTTCCATGGATCCTCATCGCCATCGCCTCCATCTCCGTCTTTCTGGTCGATTCTAATCAAGAGAGAGAGAGAGAGAGATAGAGGATTAATGTGCAGATCTTGTATGAGCATACCATGATTTCTCGCTATGCGTTGGCTTCCGCAAATCTCGTTCTCGTCTCCGTCATCTTCTCCATTTTCTTCTCTCAAACCGGTGGCTTCTTACTCTGAATCTCCGGATCCGGATCGGAATCTGGATCGGGATCGATTTCATCGCCGCTTGTTTCGTTTCAACCCTGGGAGGCTCAAGCGCTCTAGGAAGCTCCGTCACTTGACGGATGACGATGTGCTGGGAGAGCGTCGTGCATCAACGCCTTCTTCCACCGTCGACGTCGGTTTAACTCGGTCTCCCAGCGCTTACACGGCGGTTCCCCGCTCGCCTTCGGCCGTTCCGTTACCGTTGCCTCTGCCGTTACCAGAGGTCGCCGGAGATTCGAGGAATCGGAATGCTGGAAACGGTAGAGGATTGGAGGAGAGAGATCGTGACCCCGATAGGGTTATTGCTGATCGCACCTCGTCTGGTCCTCCTCTCACCAGGTGAATTTTTTTGGTTTTCGATTTGATTATTACACTGCTACAACAAATGTTTTCATTACTTGAGAGATGTCAGCTTCTTTATATATATATATATATATATATATTGTAATCAGCGTCAATGGCTTTGCTCGTGACTCGAGAAGTCCGAGACGCAGGAATGGTTATTGGGTGAACATTCCAACCATGAGTGCTCCAACGAGTCCGTACATCAGCCCTGTGCCTAGTCCACAAAGGGCGAGCACTGGCCAAGATCTGCCATTTTTTTATCTGCCTCCGAAGAGCAATCAAGCATGGTCAGCACCAGATATGCCACTTGATACCTCTGGACTTCCTCCTCCTGCATTTTACGACATCACTGCCTTTAGTACAGACAACTCTCCGATCCATAGCCCACAACCTCGAAGTCCACGCAGACAGATCAGAAGCCCACAGCCGAGCAGACCATCTTCACCATTGCGCTCCATGCTCTCTCCTGAGCACTCGCCTGCACCACGGGATAGTGTTTCCTCACCTTTGCATCCGAGGCTTTCCACTGATGTTACTAATGGACGCCGTGATAACTCTAATGTTCATCCTTTGCCTCTCCCTCCCGGAGCTGCTTCTGTTCCCTGCCCGCAGCCTCCTCTCAAACTGGATTCTTTCCCGATGAATTCTCAGTGGAAGAAAGGGAAGCTAATAGGCCGTGGTACATTCGGAAGTGTTTACGTCGCCAGCAACAGGTAATCTTTTCTCTCATTGTATTCTCATGATGCTCCTTTTTAGTGCTGCATTCTAAGTTGTTGTTTTTATGTTCGCAGCGAAAATGGAGCATTGTGTGCGATGAAGGAGGTCGAGTTATTTCCTGATGACCCGAAATCTGCAGAGTGTATAAAACAATTACAGCAGGTAAGGCCCATGAGAGAAAAATGCTCTCAGTGAGCTTATAGGATGAAGAATGTCTGTGTTTGGTTGTTCCTTTGCTCTCAAACCGCCTATCTCATAACTTGTTTCTATTTCAGGAGATCAAACTTCTCAGTAACCTTCAACATCCAAACATTGTGCAGTATTTTGGTAGTGAGACAGTGAGTATATCCTCTGTTTACCTACCTATCCAATGCAGTGTGGCTGGAACAGTCATTGAGTAATTGTCTATTTATCTTGTATGTACAGGTAGAAGAACGTTTCTTTATATACCTGGAATATGTTCACCCGGGTTCAATCAACAAATATATCCGTGACCATTGCGGTACCATGACAGAATCTGTTGTTCGCAATTTTACTCGTCACATTTTGTCCGGGCTGGCTTATTTGCACAACAAAAAGACAGTACATAGGTAATATTAGTGTAATCAATCTTGGTGAATATTTTTTCCAGATGTTGAAGCTAATAAGCATACTGGTTTCTTCTTCTTTTTTTAATGTTCATCAGGGATATCAAAGGTGCTAATCTCCTTGTTGATGCTTCTGGGGTTGTCAAGCTTGCTGACTTCGGCATGGCTAAGCACGTGAGTTCTCTATATTCTGTCTAGTGTTTCGGTGTTGCTAAGCAAGTGAGCAATGCTCTTCTTTTCGTTTCAGTTTGATAATAATAAAGTTGCTATTTTCTTCTTCAGCTTACCGGGCAAAGAGCTGATCTCTCGTTAAAGGGAAGCCCGTACTGGATGGCACCAGAGGTAAACCTATGATCTTTGAAATTCACTAAACTCTATAAACCTTATATATATATACTAAGATATTCTTTTACTCACACAGCTCATGCAAGCCGTGATGCAAAAAGATAGCAACCCAGATCTCGCTTTTGCTGTTGATATATGGAGTTTAGGATGTACAATCATTGAGATGTTCACTGGGAAGCCTCCGTGGAGTGAGTTTGAAGGGGTAAGCATACACATATGCCTTATACTCTTACACGTGTAAAGATAAGATTATCTAAAACTGTTTGTGTCAACTCTGTCTTATCATAGGCTGCAGCTATGTTCAAGGTCATGAGAGATAGCCCGCCGGTACCTGAATCGATGTCACCCGAGGGTAAAGATTTTCTAAGATTATGTTTCCAGAGAAATCCAGCTGAGCGACCAACCGCATCTATGTTGCTAGAACACCGGTTCCTAAAGAACTCTCTGCAACCAACCTCACCCCGCAACAGCGATGTCTCAAATTGCTCCCATTTATTTAACGGGATGAACATAACGGTAGGCAAAACCTTAATCCAAGCTTGCATCTCTCTCGTGGACCTATGTCATTAATAATAGACTATCTCTCTCTCCTGCATTGACAGGAACCAAGCATTAGAAGGGAGAAACCAAATTTCAAACTAGATCAGGTTCCGCGTGCTAGAAACGTGACATCCTCAGAGAGGTAATCATTCTCATCACAGTTTCATTTGCATTAATCTTTACCATTTCAAACCCGAAACAGTGTGTGAAAACTGTGTTTTTTTATTTTATTTTTTATTTTCTGTATTGTTTGTTTTTGTGTGTGTTTGGCTTTCTTCAGCTTCTTCACGCGTACTTCTTTTTCTCCAGTGAAAGTTGGCAGCAGCAGCAGCAGCAACAGCAACAGTACCGGTCTCCCGATCTAACCGGAACAGTGTCCCGTCTCTCCCCTCGTTCCACTCTCGAGGCTATTCCAAGCCCCGTCTCCTTCTCAACGACCTAAGCCAAACATTTAATCCAATGTTGAATACAATTGGGAAGAATGAAATTAATGTGGGTAGAAGAAATGTGTATGTAACATTTAATCCAATGTTGAATGGATAGAAGAGTCTTATATCGTTCTTTTCCCTTTTTTATTGGCTTAAGAGAGTTGTGTATAAACGACGTCTTGTGTACATTTGTAGATCCGTTTAGTAATGTATTTGACATGGAAACTCCTTAGACTTCGGATCTGTATATTAAGTTATAAATCACAACTTTCTAAACTGACTATTCAATTCAAATAAAGCAAACAGACAAAAATATGAAAATTTCAATTTTGTTTCTGATGATTTGAGGACATTTTGGTACAAATGGGAAAATACAGGGCCTTAATAAAAGTCCTTAAATTCGAATGTCTTATTCTTAAAAGGAGAACTCTTCGTCATAGGTGAAAGCGTGTAAATATTTAAACAATTAGGTAAATTATGTAAAGTACCTCCACTATGAATGACCAATTTGGGGATCCATTTACAAAAATTCTTTAGAGCCGTTTGCATTTTGAAATTTCTTCCTTCCTCTGAAAAGATTTCATATGTCGAAGGAGAAGGTAATCATCGATCTCTGTAGCTCGGACGAGGAGGAGGAAGAAGACGATTTCGTTGATGAGAATAATCGTGAGGAAGAGCTTCAGGAAACGGAAGAAGAAGAAGCTACGAGTTCAAGGTATTTGCCAATGGCTTATTTAATCTTATTTTTGGGGGTTTTATTTTTAATATATCGATTGTGTTTGTTCTGTGGTCAGTGAGGATGATAGCGATTGGAGCCACGATGATGCTACGGAGTCAGATGTGGCGATCGATGAAGATGACGGGACCGAGGAAAATGGCGATGATGATGATGACAAAGTCACTCGCCTGCTCACAGGTTTTCTCATTTAGGGTTTATTGATCCTTTCTTTCCTCGTGTGTTACTGCGTTTCTCACAACAACAACAAAAAAGTTATTTTGCATCGGTTTCTTATTGACCTAACATTCATTCTTAAATGCAAACAACAATTTTTTCCAACTTATGTCACTGAAATCTCTGTTTGGATGGTAAAGAAACATGATGAATGTTTTATGATTTAAACTCTCGTCTGTTGTTGTAGCCGGGAGCGATTTGAAAGCTCTAAATGTAAAAGAATGCAAAGCATACCTGAGAAAGCATGGTCTAAGATTATCTGGCACAAAAGCTGTTTTTGTTGAGAGAATTGTTGAGCATTCCAGGTATGGAGCTTTCGCATGCCTCTCTATGTCTTGTGGAATTGCAAATAGTTCTCATCATCCTATTTGATTCTCAGGATCAAAGATGGGAGCGGAAAAACTCTTTATCCAACATCATCTTTTGCTATCAATTGTAAAGGTATTACTGGTCTGGATCCTGCTAGTTTTTTTCTTTCCCTGTTAGTGCTTAAATTCTCTTTGACAGTCCCAGCAATTGGTGCAGGTGATGTCTGCAAAGGAGACACTGTTTTGTTTACACAGAAGGTGAAAGGGAGTGGAAAGATTATGGGGAGAAGAACTGTCGCTGGCCAGGTTGTTAAAGAAAGCTATGGTACTGCTAAACAGCAACACACTTTCACTGTAAGTCAGACCCTTGTTGATCATCATTATGTGATTTCTTTGATCCTTGCTTTATTCTGCTTTTCAGTCTGATAAACTAACCATCTTGTATGTGTCTTTACCAAAGATTGAAGTGCTCTGGTGTGAGGGGATACAGAAATTGCCTCCGTTGTACCCTTTACTAGTGAAAGGACGAAATCTTTATAGGTTAATGACCTTGAGGCAGGTTAGTGTCTTGAAAATGTTGTATTTTTTTTGTTTAAATATTGAGTTGCAAATGCTTATGAGTTGGTTTCTCCATTGCTTATTCTAGCGATGGACTAATGAAGAAGACAGAGTAAAAGTTCTTTCTGAAAAGCATAGCCGTGGTGCCGCAGCAAGAAAAGTTATGAGAGAAAGGAAAATAAAGTCAGGCTATATACTAAAAGGTGAGAGATGCTTTATTCTTCCTTTGGTTTATACACCAGTTATATAGATTAGAGGTTTCTTTTAGTGATCATCCTGTGTTTGTAACCAGATGGAAGACTTCAAAAGCCTGGTCATGTGAAGAAGCCTTGTCCAGTAAAGACAAGAAAAAACGAGAAAGATGAGAATCAAACTCAGAGGTTTAGACAAGACATCCCGGCTAACTCACGTGTTGCTTTTCCAAACCAAAATCCTTCACAGGGCCATAAGAATCCAATCCAGGTGAGAAATATGAATCCCCCTTTTGATTCCTACAATTCCCATACACATGCTCCTCGTTCATACGCTCCTTCACCACTTGCGCCTCTCACAAATGCTCCTCGCCCATACGCTCCTTTCAATGTTCCCCATTCACATCTTCCGCGTTCATACGCTCCTACACCACGTGCGCCGCTTACAAATGCTCCTCGCCCATACGCTCCTTTCAATGTTCCCCATTCACATCTTCCTCGTCCAAACATTCCTCCTTCACACCCATATGCTTATTCAACACAACAAAACCAATCAATCCAAAGACCACCACCAGCTTTCTACAACGTAAGACCTACCTCTAATGCTCTGCAGGGACAAGCGCATTTCAACCCACATGCCAATACACACGCTGTGCCAGTTACATATCAGAGGAGGCCAAACCAGAACCATCATACCCACCATGCCAGCTCGAACAGTGGCTACAACTACGGAGTCAGGGACTTGAATCACTTCTCAGATATGATGATAAGCCAAAGAAGAGAAGGAAACATATACAGGCAGAGTGAGGACACTCGCATACCATACAAGAACCGACATACCACCTACTATTCTGACTCCAATAGTGGCTACAACCATGGAGCAAGGGACTTCGACATGATAAGCCACAGAAGAGAAGGAGACACACACATGCAGAGTAGGGACACTTACAGGCCAAATCATCGGTAACACTCAGAGGGCGGATCCACCTTTCGTGTAAGGAGGGGGCACGTGCACCCACTGATATTTAGCGTCAATTTAATGCCCCCATTGTAAAACAAAATTATCCCCCCATTGTCTTCTTTCTTTCCCCAAAATTTAAATGAATACGAGTTTATTAAGATTTTTACGTAATGTTATTTTAGAATTCCCCCCACTATCAACTATCAATGATATAAGAATTATATTCTTTCTTTTTTTGGACCAAAGGTGTAAGAATTTCATTCTTACGTTTAAACTTTTATGTGATTATTAGATTTATAGTTCTAGTAATATAAAATTTAAAGATATCTAAAGTTTCTATTTTTAATTGTTAATGGTCAAGTTTCTTACAATGTCTTATATTTATACTATTAGTATATATGAGTTTAGAGAAATATAGAAAGTGAAAAATATTTCATATATCTAAAATATAGAACATAGAGCATAGGCTTAATATTTTGTTATTTTTCATGTTATCTATAGATTTTAAAGTGCATTTTAATTTTATTTTTATATAATTTAATTGATGACTTAATATTTTGTTATTTTTCATGTTATCTATAGATTTTTAAGTGTATTTTTAATTTTATTTTTTTATAATTTAGTTGATGTATAATAATTAAATTTAATAGGGATTTTTGGCTGTTTAGTCATTTAAAAAATATATAAAATTTTTAACATTTTTTAAACTTAATTTGGAAACTAAGAGCATCAACATCGGTTAGACCTTCTAGAGAGTGTCTTAAAAATAAAATAATAATAATTTTAATATAGTTAAATTAAATAATTAAATTTTAAATTAAAAAAAAAACTTGAACCAATTAAACAATAACATCTGTGATATGGGTGTCTTAGTTTTTTGTTGGGGTTCTGAAACGAGAACCGTTTCTTAATCTCTCTCCTTCTCTTATATTTTTTCATTTTTTTAATTCTGAAACACCTTTTGAGATACTACCGATGCGCCTGCTCTAATACTTATTATACTGTACACGCGTTGATTTTTCAGTCATACCCATATATAGTACTGCGCGAATCAGCGATATAAAATACAAAAACCAATAAAAAATAGAAGCAAAATCGTCATTTGACAACAAAAAAATACAAAAAAAAAATGTTATTTTCAAACCTGAAGGATTTGAAAACTTCAGTTTCTCTTCTCAAACCTTTTCGCTTGTAAAAAGCCTCATTGGCTGATTGGATTTGTGTAAAGTTATTATAAATCCTTCAAGTTTGTTTCTTTGAATCTTTGATAATTTAATTTTGAAGTTAAACATCTGATTTTTTTCTAAAGTTTTATTGTTAAACCTATTCTCTTTTTTCTGGTTGGAGATAAATAAACAGAATGAAATGATTCAAAATATAGATTTAACTCACTCAATTAGAGTGGTTATAATTTTCGGAATTCCATTAAACAGCAAATGAATTTCGTGTTCGTGAAATCTCAATTTTTGTAGAAGAAATAATCTCAATACTTTTCCAAACAATTAACAAGCCATGGTTATGATTAACGATATTTTTCTTCCTTCGTCTCCTATTTTACCTTTTTACCCTTACGTTTTACTTTTCTATCCGGCCCATTCGAGACCTAACCATTACAGAGCCCTAATCATAAAGCCCACTGGGCTTCGCATTATTATATAATATATATTTTTATTTTTTATTTTTTATTTCTTTATTAGCCCCATTGGTCACAGAAACTTACAAACCTGGCACGAGAGTCTGCTAACAAGTTCTGAGGACCCTTAACAAAAAAACTCTGAGACTCATTTTCACCAAAGCCTGAGCTGCTTTTACCTTCTCTCACTTCCTTAAACCTATCCATCAAATGAAGCCCTGTCAAGTGATCTCCCCAGATATCATACCTGTACTCTTTCGCCTTCTCTTCTTTCACTTCGGTTCTTGATTTCGAACCAGGAGCTCTCACATTTGGAGCCAGAGAGCTTCGTTGTATGATCATTGACTTCACCCCTGAAACAGGAAACGTTGCTGAGTGCGATAGGACCGGTTTAGGAGGCTTTACGGGCTTCGTTGTGGCTTGAGTAATTGGTGGTTCTGGTGACATTGGAGAGCTCGGAGTTGAGTTTCCGCTGTGACTGCTTGAAACATCGTTGCGCTCGGATGTTAATCCGCTGATAGCTCCTTTCTTCTTCTTCTTGTTACGCCGTCTCTTCTTGTCTTTCGCAGTCTTTACAGTGAGACTCACAGCTTCTGATGTTTCTGCTTGGCAAGAAGAAGAAGAAACAGAAGCAATTGGCTTTATATTGTTCTCGGAAACCTCATTGGACCCTTGCAAGTTCTCTTTGCTTATGGATCTTAGCAGAGAATCCATTTCAGGGGAGATGGTGATTGTCGATGGCTTCTCAACTTTTCTAACCGCAATGTGGCTGCAGTTGTTTCTCTTATTGTTCTCGTAGACCAAGTGATCGTTGAAGCAAAATATCAGGATGAGTAAAGCAGCAGCAATAAGAACCGCAATTGAGAGTTTCTTTGTCCGCACCCAAAAGACGGGTTTTTTGCAAAGATTAAGCATCAAAACAGGCGCTGTCGCCTTCATCGGTACTGCAAAAACAGCAACTCCAGATGCCCAAGAGAGTTCGGTCTGGTAGAAAAAGAGAAACTTGATGGAATCCCGAGGTTCTAATGGAAATCCTTCACACTGATTCTGCTCCATAAAAGAAATTCCTCCGCCATGTTTTCCCGAAACCGAAACACTTAGCTCTCTTGCGTTCTTCTGAGCATAGAGCTCTTTAGAAAAAGGTTTGTAACAAGTGGTGTCTCCTATGTGAAAGGATCCAGTAAAAGGCTGAAATTCTATAATGTGGACAGGCTTTAGAGATAGCCACACAACACCAGATAGATTGTTGGTACTCATCAGAGCAGAGTTACTCCATGATTTTCTGGGACAAGACAACCCAAAGAAGGGGACAATGGGATCAAACTGATTCTCTGATCTTAAAGCTGAGAGGAAAGAGAACAAGTGTGAGCTGGGACAGACATTCTGGATTGCTACACTCTCAGGATCTCCACCATTAGAGCTCTGAAACCCTTTAGAAGCAGCAATGTTGTAGCCACTGGAACCACAAGACTCATATTCAGCCAAGTTATGCAATGTATTGACCGAGGAAAGCAATAGACATGAGAGAAGCAGAAGACAATAAAACGCCTTTGATGAACCAAATGCTGCTCCTCCTCTGCAAACACAAACACATAAGAAAACCTAAGAGATCAACAAACAACGATATATATGTAATTTGGGGATTCACCATCTACTTTAAAAGTTGAAAACATACTAGGAAAAAAAAAAAAAAAAAAATCACCCAAAAATGTAGCGGAGAAAAAGAAAGTGAAATCTTAAAATAGTACCCAAAAAGAGAGAATGTCATTTGAAGAAATCAGAAGCAAAAAAAACTTCTATAAACAGAGAAGGGACAAAGAAGATTGACTATTCCTATTGATAGCGAAACAAAACCCGAATTAAAGCGCATGAGTGAGTAGACTTTTCAATGAATATCGAACTAAACCCAGAACAATTAGAGTTAGTGATAGAAGAAGCAGAGTAGTAAGAAAAGAGATTCCAACTTCATGTAAAAAAAAATATCAAAAATCAAAACTTTTGTGAAAATCGTTGAGCTTCTATGAGAAACAACAGTGAGCCATCATCGAAAAAGAAAGAAAGAAAAAAATAGTGAGAAAGAAAGAATAAAATGGTTTTACCGAAGATGGAATAAGAAAGACGTAAGTAGAAGCGGAGGCGTAATCGCTAGGGTTTTTCGCTCCATGTCTGAAAAAAACATCGAATCATCTAGAACTTATCGTCTGAAATTTAGGGACTTTTTTTTATTTATTTCGTAAGATTTAATCGAAAGAGAAAAAAAGAGCGATTTTCTTGGGGACGAGAGAGCAACGCCACCTGAAGCGAAGGGGAGGCTGAGGACCAATAGACTGGAAAATTAAAGGAGAGGAACAAGATGACATACTCATCCTCAGAAATTACCAATATGCCCTCTTGTAGTGACCTAACTGTTAAATCCCTTTTTAGTGTTGGTCCTTTCGTAATACTGTATTATCATTAGGTGGAGTAATTCTTTCATTCACTCTTCATTGTTTGAAATGGCATTTATGCCGTTATCAAGACAAGTGTTTTCATATACTTTTAGACAAATCTTTAGCAAACAATGTTTTGATTGAATTTATAAATATTTATCTTAAAACAAATTTATAATTCTTTATTCGGATAATATTTTCATTAAGTTTTTAAAACTTAAATCATTTTGAAAATGGTTTGTTTTCTTCAGGGAGAAAAAAATGGGTGGATATTCTATAATTTTTATACTCATTTAGAGCATCTCTAATCCTACTCTATTTTCTACTCTAAATATTATTTTGCAGTAAAATCATCTTTCAGCCCTACTCTATTTTTGACTGCAAAATTGGGAAATTCTATTTTTTTCTCCACATATAAAAAATGCATATGGAAATTAAGTCTAAAAAATACCCTATTTATGATAATTGTTCAAAAATATCGACAAATTATCATAAGTGGCTTAATTACAATTTTGAAGAAAATACTAGAATTACAAAAATCATATATATATTCCACCTTCGGTGCTTCATCACCGGTTTAGTTGTGAGATTTAGTGGTTAGTGTAGAGTTCGCGGTGGTGCGAACGTGAACAAATTCGCGGTGTGGTGGTTCAACGTGAATCGACGGCGAAATCTTAGTAGTTTCACTTGTAGATCCTCCAGTGTTTTTTGTGGTTTTCTGTTCGTTTTTGGTTGCGGTTGGTTTGAAGAGGCGGCACGGTGCGGTGGAAGGGAGAGTCTCGGCGATTAACTCACCGATGTCGCACTCTTTGAGATACCGGATCTGCTAGAGGGCGGCACCGGGGCTCTGGTGCGTTTCCCGGCGAGTTCTTAATCGAGTTTTTCCGGTCGATATGTGCTCCGTTGTCAACTAAGGTGGCTTCACAGCGGTTTTCGTTTGACGATTGAGAGGCGTGCTGATGAGAACATAACCGGAATAAACCGAAGTTGGATTATTCAAAGATGTGCCTTATTCTATTTCCTAAATTAATGGGATTCATCCCCACTTCTTCACGTTTATTATTGTAAAGTTAGTGGTTATTTCTTTATTTTATTGTGTATTTAAGCATCATCAGCTATTAAGTGATATATGAAGAGAAAATTACAGTAAACTTGTTTTAAAGTCTTTGGGACCTATCACGTGCTAAGGTTTCTCATCCCACTTGAGGCTGTTGGCGAGGAGTCGAGTTTGGCTTCTCCGACGCCGATGACGAAGACTGTGGTGATGCTGCGGAGCACGGAAGAGCTCTTCTTTGTCATTGTTTTTCGTCCGACTGTTTAAATCGGTTTTTGCAAAGTATATCTCTCGGTTAGAGTCGCTTAAACCGGACTTTTTTAGAATGTCGGTTAAGGTTTTGGTAATTGTTTTTCATTTGACAAAAAAAAAACAGTCTTTTTATATCGACAGCAAATATTAGTATAGTATATCGACATAAATGATTTATAGTATGCGTTTACGAAATTTCATAGTAAACTGATGATGTAAAAACCGACTTAAAAAAAAGAGATAATTACTCAAATAGCACAAAAATATTGTGAAATGACTAGAGTAATATATAGAGTAATATATACTTTTTTGAAATTACTTAAATGATACAACTTTTAAAGAAAATATCTATTAAAGACTGCGTGAGTAATTTAATTAACGATAATGCCATTTAGATTTTTTTAAGTGAGATTTACGGTTAATTTTGAAAAAATTACAGAAAATGATTCATGTTGATGATTCCCTAACCGCCGGTGTTGCATGTTCGTCTCTTTTGGTTGCAACTCGTCTCGTCCGCCTCGTCGCAGTCTCATGTCGAAGGTTTGAAGGATTTTCATCGTTTGAAAGTGGAAGCTAACTACTGTAAATTAATTTTCCGGCCATATTCCGGCCTTTAATTTCAAAATCCGAGTCTAATGATTTTACATTGATGGCTGATTTATGCACACTTGACAGATGATTTTATATTTATGGCTTATTTATGTTTGCGTGAAGGCTGATTTATGTTCATGTGAAGGCTGGTTTATGTTAATATGATGGTTGATTTATGTTTTTAATTGAGATTTTTTATTAATAATTATGACGATTCAGTTTCTTCTAATATAGAGAAAGAAAGTGTCGATTCACTATCTTCTCATCACTAACAGGAAAAAGAAAGTGTCGATTCACTATCTTCTCATCACTAACAGGAAAAAGAAAGTGTCGATTCACTATCTTCTCATCACTAACAATCTCTGGGCGACTGTCGAACCGCCGGTTTTGCCTGTTCGTCTCTTTCGTTTGCGACTCGTCTCGTTCGTCTCGCCGCAGTCGCATTTCGTCTATTAACAAAACCACCTACGCACCCTTTTCGAAGGTTCGAAGGATTTTCATCGTTTCAAATGTGGAAGTTAACTACTGTAAGTCAACGATTTTATGAAGTTATACATTTAATTTTCCATAACCGATGGCCCCATAATCAATTTTCCGGCCATATTCCGGCAATATTCCGGCCTTTAATTTCAAAACCCGAGTATGATAATTTTATATTGATGGCTGATTTATGTTTGCCTGAAAGCTGATTTATGTTTTTTATGTAAGAAATCTACAACGTTCACCACATCTATAGTGCGTCGGAAACCCTCTTCCTTGATCACCCATGCTCACAATTTCCGAATTCGAATCGACTCGTCTTTTTCTCGCTCTAAATTCCCCAAACTCTCAAACCCGATGTCAGAGTGATCTAGAACCCTAATATAAGTTTTTTTTCCCCAAATGACCAAAACGACGTCGCTTTCCAACACATTCATACAACTTTATGGCCGATTTGTCATCTATTATGGCTGACTTATGATACAAGTATTTTTGGGGTTTACGAATTCAAGAATTAAAACATATAATGTATGATTTAGGGTTTACGAATTCAAATATGTAATGTAGGATTACGAATTCAAACATATAATGAAGATGATATCCCTAAGAATAAACATACAAAAATTGTAAATCTTACAAATATAACCTATTGTTGAAGACATTGTAAGGATTATGTTGTTACTATATATATAAAGATTTTGACATGGTTTAGGTTTTGAGATGAACATGATAAGAATAAACATACAAGAAGTGTAAATCTTACATATATAACCCATTGTTGATGTAAGACTTAAAATTACTAAATATTGAAATAAAATTACTAACTAAACCTTGAAACATAGATTTGAGGTGTGGCTGATTTACAACTGACCAATTTGAGGTATGACTGATTTACGAACCATATTAAACACCGTAATGGCTGATTTATAAACCATACCAGACACTGTTGTGGCTGATTTACGAGAGAAACATAGGGATGCACGCAGTGTCTCGGGATTACAAAAAGTTTAGGTGGGGAACCTCAATTTCGTCGATATTAACACCCAAATTGAATTCTGATTCAAATCGTTTGAAAATTCAAATTTTTTTGTATTTTTTTGTCTTTCGTTTTATAAAATTCAAATTGACGGATCAATGTCGCCGAGAAAATCCCTGTATAAGAGTCCCAAAATATCCGGTGTTGCTTGTCGGGATCGATTAGAACGCTCAGTTACAGAACATGTGCGTTCTGAATCGTAGATACGAACATAGAATTATGGGGATTTTCCTTTTGTAGTAGCATGAACTCTCCAGCTACATCCATTTACCCAACACCGAACAATGAGCGTTTCCACATTCGATATTGGTACATCAAAATCAAATCGATCCCTCAGTGTAAGAAGTTTCAGTCGTATCTCTAGATCTTTTTTTGTCTCGTATCGCTGGCCTACAACGATATTTAGAGACTCCATCTCAAACTTGAGAAACTCACCAGATCCTTTCGATTCGTTCATCGCAATATTCTGAGGTCTCTTCTTAGGAGGCAACGTCGGTGAATCTTCATCTTCTTTTCGAGGCTTCCCATATAAACTAAAGTTATCATCATCAGATGATGCACCATCCGGGTCGTCAATCATATCAAATCTGCTGTGAAATTCACCATCTTCTTCATCTTCAACTTCGTCTTTGTCGTCGCATATATCCATAGATTTTCCTCGATTACACACATCTTCTTCATCTTCAACTTTGTCTTTGTAAACACCATCATCTTCATAACTTCCAATGTATTCTTCGTTACATTCTTCTTTAAATTCATGTTTTGAGACATGACTAAATGGCCGTTTCATCTTGTCCACCGCTTTGACCTTCTGAATAACTTCGCAATCCTCATTCTCTATAACTTCTACACAAAGACGTAGCTGATCGCTTTTCCTTAGCGTTTGAAAACCTAGAAATTGTCGAGAATTACAGACATAAACTGGTGGAGTATCATGCGACATTTTTTTCAAAATCTTGTTGGAGAACATGTAGCTCAGCTGAATCTTACAGCTTTGCGACTCCAACCCATAATCCTCCATTATCATATCCACAAGATTGTTGTAGGTTGTCTCTTCGTTAACTTGTAGAACTCTATACCCTCTCTTGTCGGCGTTGAATATATATCAATTTTTGAGAACCCATGTACCGCAAACAATTATTATCGAATCCATCCTCTCCAAAATTTAGTTTTGGTATAAAGATCGAAAATATTGTAGAATGATGAAGAATAGAGAAGATGAAGAACAACGACGAAGAAAAGGGCTGACGGCGGCTAAACCTAATAATGTATGTGTTCATAGCTGATGTGTAATCTTTATTTTTCTGACATGGAAACATGCCATCAAACGAACTTATAAATCAACCATGTAAAATCAGCCATCAAAAAAAACTATAAGTCTGTCGCCACTAAAATACTATTTAAATAATTAATAAAGTTTCCTGTAATCAGCCATCAAACACACATAAATCAGGTGGAAAACATAAGTCAGCCGCTACATCATATAAGTCAGTCGTCAATAGCATACTATTACAGTAATTAATCTTTCGCTAATTAGTCAGCCGTAATTAGGTCGATTTTTAAGTAAATCGGTTTTATTACGGCTGATTTAAGATAAATCAGCCACAATTAACCCGCATAAGTATGCCGTTGCTAAATAAATCAGCCAAATAATTCAGCCGGATTTACGATAAATCAGCCGGACAACAATAAGTCGGCCATGTCATAGCAATAAGTCGGCCGTCCGAATATAAATCAGCCGTGTCGTGTACTCCTAAGTCAGCCAAAAATTCATAAGTCGGTCGAGGTTCATATAAGTCTGCCGTAACATTTGGCTGACTTATGAATATAAATCAGCCGACCAACTAATAAGTCAGCCGTTCTTTTAAATCAGCCGCTCGTCCTGTAAGTCGGCCGTCACTACAGCGAGAAATTTTTGCGGCAGATTTTCATAATACACGTAGGCAGTTTTTATGCCATGTAGGCGTCGCGCCTGTTTTTTCGCTGATGTGGAAAAAAAAGTAATAGCATTTCTGTAATTACGTTTTTGTTATCAAATGCTTAGAAGGGTATCATGGGTATGAAAAACATTTCAATAATAAAAAAAAGTTGTTGATTAGTCTAGTCATTTTATCTAATTTCTATGCTATTTAAGTAATTTTTCCAAAAAAAAACTGGTGTAAGAAAAATAAAATATTAAACGTGGCAAGAAAATCCGTATTAGACTTTTGGGGGTAAAATCGGAATGATATATGTGCGAGGCGAGTGTTTTGGACTTTTCTGCACCTACGACAAAACCGGTACGGTCCGGTATAGTTGTGAAACGGTTGCCTCACTAACGGAGTTAAAAACGGGGAATCTCGATGCCAAACGGCGTTTATCATCGTCTAAGAGATTCCTCTCGACGTGTTGCCCACATTGCTACGATTCGCGATTCTGGGCCCCACGAAAAGGTCATATTGATGATCGAACGGCTGACAATTAAGTGGACCATTTTTACGTTTTTAAATTCATGAAGATAAAAGACACATATAATTGACGTATTAATCACACATCAATAATTTATTAACTTACGGAACCAAAGATTCTCATCATTAATTAAGTGGACCATGCAAGCACCTACCGAACCATTAAGCCATGTATTATACAGCGACCAATATTCTAGACCCCACACTTCCAACTTACAAGTCTCGTCGTCCATAATTAAGCCACTCTTTACAAGGTTTTTTTTTTTGGATAACCTGAAGTTATCGACCGAAGTCCGTACATGACATTTAGGTTCGGACCAACTTTTAATATTTTTACCCGTCTCAGCTGTCATTCGATTTTGTAACCTCTTTATTATCCATGATACATTTTCAATCGAGCCTTCGACCTCTGATAAAAAGTTTGTTTTTAATTAGAAATAGAAGATAATTTTTATTTAAATCAATTAAAGCAAAATATGAAGTTACGAAATCCATAATCTTTTTTAAACATTTCTAAAAAAATATGATTTGATGGTTTATAAAACAAGGGGTAATTTATGGAGTTGTATATATATTATACTGTATATACATTTTGACAAATAGCTGAGAATTTGTAACATTTTACTTAGTACACTGAACTGAAGTAATTTAGTGACAGTATTGGAAACAAATGGAGATGGGCTTAACTAAACACTTATATTGATGAAACCTTAACAGGCCTTTACTATCATTTTTTATATATATATTAACGAACATATGAATAGTTGAGCATTTGAAAGATTTTGATGATTTATACAAAATGGGCTTATCTATGGAAAACAAAATGGAGGATGTAGATACTAAATGGGCTTATCTAAACACTCATATTGACGAAACCTTAACGGCCTTCAATATCATTTTAGGCTTCAACGGGCCTTTACGTTTAATATCGCCCAAATCAAAACTAATGTTTTGCCTTTTGCGACTCTTGTTCAAGAGTCACTAATTTTTTTAAATAATCCGTTAAAAAAAAAAAAAACTCAAAACTTTGTATTTTTTTTCTTTTCCGGGTTACAAAAATAGGAAAACGTCTGTTGACAAATTTTCCTGGAACAAAATTGAGAGATTCGATCATAGGACAATAGAGGGGGAAAAAAATTCTAAAGCAGAAAATTAGATCCTATATTTTAAAAGTAAGAAAAATCAATTTTTGGGTATATTAAATGAAAAGTATATGGTTTAGAGTATATTATTTAAGGTTTATCGTATAAGTTTTAGACTATTTTATTATTTTTATAAAATACAAATTATATATCTAAATTTCTTATAAAATTTAGACTAATTCTATAAAGAGTCCCTTAGATTTACGAAATTCCAGCAGTTGATTGAAATTTCCATTAAATCCATATAGGTCATCGATTAATTTAAATATGAGCCGGTTTTTTTGCCACAAAATTTGCCAGAGTTTGGATATATCGAGTTTAAATGTTTCTAAGCTTCTACAGTACAAAAATGCTATGCATTCCATTTCATCATGATGTAATATTTTTTTATTTTTTTTTTGAACAACTGATTAATTATAAGAGAAGTGTTACATAGCCGATGAGTCTGGGAGAAGTTCCAGAGGGATTTCTTTACTAATGCATCAGCCCTCCCGTTTGCTAATTGAGGAATGAACACAAAAGAGATAGAAGAAAACATAGACGCAAAAATTTTAATATCGAATAGGAGTCCGTAGATCTTCTTGATTGGTTCTTGCAACGTGATGGCTCGGACTAGGTCCTGAGCGTCGGACTTAAGGCAAAGGTTGACGAAGCCCATCTCCAGAGCATGAATTAGAGCTGCGTATGGCCAAGGCTTCCGCCATAAGTGGAGAGTTGACAAAAAGTTCCGCAGCTTGTCCATGACTTAATTCAGAGTGCTCGTAATCCATAAAACACCACCCAAAACCTGCTGTTTTCCATCTTGTCGATGTAATCTTTTTAGTCGGTAAGTAATCGACAAATACTACATCTGCTTGTATGGAATTCTAGTTCGTCCACTAATGGGCTGAAACCTAGCATCACCCTTTCAAAAAATTATACAATTATCAATGCCCACATTTGGAAAGGTGGACCAAGTCCTGATACCATCTTTTGTACTTACGTTGCATGTGCTAGATTGTCTTCCGATAAGTATTCTTTGATTAGTTGCGACCATGCACCAACGCAATCCTCCACCATATTAAAATATATATGTTTGAATAGCAATGAAGAGTGCATGACATTTTCTACATTTATCGTAAATTAGATTATTGGTAGCCTCATCTGATAAAATATTTTTGCTTCTAAATTTGGTTTTTCTATCAAATTTTATACATTACCAATCCATGATATGCATTTGTCGCCATTTCAACATTTCTATATCCATTATCCGTATATCCATGATCGCAACTACCAACATTATAACTAGGTTCATTTCGATGACCTCTTACATGTTGAAGTTCTCCCCGTATAAAAACCAAACATAGTAATTTGGGATAAAACCTCAATTATATAGATTTTTTCAAACATTATTAATCGACAAAAAGTTTCAATTATTGTATCTTACACATGGACGGAACAACATACCACTTTCAACGCATATTTCTTGATTCCTTGCGAAATTTGTAAAATTCTCCACTCCGATCCGCGTTATTTTATTATACGTGTCCGGATTGATTCGCAAATACTTCCATTGTCAGGACTGACAAATATTTTATCTAGAAGTAAGTATTTTCGTTTTTTTTCCTTGCCAAACTTCATTACTATCCTTTGTTTCTTTATATAGGCAATATATTTCCTTTAGGGACGGAATAACGACGTATTGAGAACGAAATAACAACATAACGTGACGACGTTAATACTTCGGTATAAATTAAATACTTGGTAGGTGAAAACGTGAATAATTTTATAATTTCTCCATTAAAGACGTAATAACGACGTATGCAGGACAAGATAACAGCATAAAGTGAAGACGTAATAACCCTCATTTATAACGTAAAATCCACATAGGTTGCTATGAATAATAATTTGATCATATGTACGACTACGAGATACAACATAATAGACTTCAACCAAAAACTAAAGAGAAAATATTTTGAAAAGAAAATAGAAGAGAGAAATAGAAACAAATTATGCTTATGGACACTATGCAAATGTGTAGATCTTTAAATTAATTAGGTTTTATTGGAATGGCCAATGCCGGGGCTGTTTCCGGGAGCTGTTGGCCGGAACTCATCAACGCCGTGTTCTTCTTTGCTAATGCCACTCTTTTTCACTGATCCGGCGGCGGCTGTGCTCAAGCTACCGGAGCCACCGTGTAACGCGAAAGTGGTTTTTCTGCTGTTTTTTATTGGCTTTCTATGAGCCCTCAAGTGTCTTGCCTCGGTCGGTATGATTTCATGGCACACAATTATGGTAATAATAAGAAGAGATATGCAAAAATTCAAGAATACAGCTTTTGCCATTGATGAGGATTGAGTTTCTGATGATAAAGAAATTAAAGTACTTAAAAAAAATGAAAAGTCTCTCTCTCTCTCTCTGTTTCTGTATGTTTTAAGGGAGAAAATTATGTGTCTTTAAGCTTGTATAAGAATCTATAAATAGTAGTCAAGAGATGTCATGTGAAGAGTCTTAAATCTTAAAGAGTTTAAGGAATCTTGAGTTTAAGGGTGTCTGTATATATATATAGGCTCCCAAAGTAACATGTCAACTCTAGTTAGGCTTATGGGATAAATTAGCACAATATTTATTATATTATTTTTCTTCCAAACAAAGTTTAAACCAAAGTATATATGTTCAGATTAAAAACTAATATAAATAATTTTTATTAATAAATGATTGTTGTGAATTGGGAAGGAAGCTAGCTCCCAGCTTCTCAGATGAGCTAAAAGGTTCACATTCGCATTTGTGCCTAGTTGTCTATATTCCCTCTGCTTCCTTACCATTAGTATACACTTTCTTCCGGTAAAACATATTTTTAAATGTAAATACTATTATTTCGTTCGATGTGATATTAAACTTGAGTTTTATGTTGTTATTTTGCCGCCCATTTCAAAATGGTTGAATTCAAATGTAGTTGCCGAGTATCAACTAAAGTCAACTAATTTAATTTTGATTTTCTATTATGCAAATTGTGATATTTACCAAAACCATAGTTCAATCTGGTCATGAAATGAAGGGAAAATGTGCATTTACAAAACAAAAATTGAATATCTTTTAAGAGAGCAATTTTTTCCCTTTATCTCACTTTCATCTCATTTACCATATACACGATTTTTTTTTACTTTTTTACTTTTAAATCAGGTTTACCATTTTATTCGGATTATTTAAGATATTAAACTGTAACGTAAAATAAGCGGTGTAATTATTTTGATTGTGATCGTTGGCAACAAAAAAATGCATCGAATGTGTACGTACAAAACGATCATAATATTTTTTTTACTGTAAATTTTTTTATTGATTTTAAATTAAGATTACAAAGTTATACCGAATTTTCGAAAAACAAATTATTACATAAATAGATATATGCGTCATATAATGAAAAAGATACAACAAAAAAAATGAATTTGATGATGTTTTGGTACACAAGTCTTATTAGCTAACCACCATAATTTTAATCTAAAGAAAACCAATAAAAGAATTGTCGTAATCGTACGGTAGTAATATAATCACACTTGACATATAATGAACCGTACCTATGACACCTATACTATAAAGTAAAAAGGCTAAGTACATACTGATCGACAGCGAGAGCAGGCTTTAAGTATTCCAAGACCATTGGGTGCTTAATTGTTATATCATAACATTATTTATATCATTCTCTTAAAATTTTATTTAATAATCTAGCTTCAAGCCGCCCTTCAAACTTCTCAAGAGCTACACCTTTCATAATTATCAAACATATTACCATGAAAAAACCTTTCATTAATAAAAAAAACAGAGTGTCCTTTGCCACTATACAATATGCCCTAAGGCCACTATAGCTTGTGACCACTAATCATTATTTAAGGATTAAACTAAATATGGAAAATAGGGTTAGTTGGCTCTTAGCTTTCAAATCAGCCACAACCGTCAATTTTAAAGATCTAGAGACCAGCATAATCTTTGGTCAGACCCACCACCATGATTAGGACAAATTATTATTCCCGGTCTTTACTTTTAATTTGTTTGTTCAAAAATTCTTTGATTTTTTTTTAATCCATGTGACACGGCGACAACATTAATAATACAAACCAATTGTGTGTAAAATTTGGTTATAACACCTAGATTCCTTTACAACAAACTGATGTTCATCTTACATAAAATAAAGAACAAATTGTTCTTCCGATTAGCATGAGACTTTTTTGTACATTCTCTCAATTTCATATCCCTCCAATTTCCTCTTATTTCGGAGACCTAACACCAAGTAGAAATATAGATCACTACAATAATTTATTAATTGGTAATGCCAATTACTATATTAGAGGTATAATCTTTGTTTATGTTATTAAAGACAAACCCTAATGGACCCACATATAGTTGCCGCTTTACCATTTTCTTGGACGTCTTTTTCAAATGTGATATACATGATTGAATTAGTATATATATTTATCGATATAAAGTTCGTGGTTGGTGAAAAGATTCTGATTTTCGCATGTCCAAAAATACTTCGTTTAATATGACTCTGAATGTGTCGATGGATGTGTGCGTGCGTGAGTGACTGATTAAGTTCGTATCAGTTATGTAATAATATTCAAGTTTCTTTCCTGTTGTAACAACTACAATATTTCTTAACAGTAATCTGTGAAACTACGGAATTGTTGAACCATTATGTGTAATGATCTAATTACCCTTTAGTTATAACAACAAATTCCGTTTCACTTCTACATGGAAACGGAGGCCATCGAAAGAATTAAAATTCATGTATACAGACAATCATATATGTTGCAAATATATGGCATTATAGGTCGAAAAATATATAGATAAACGAAGAAGGAGAGAAATAAAGTAGCATGGCACAAAGCGATTCATTTAAATTCCAATAGCGATCGATTACAATCACGGAAACACAACGAACAATACATAGAAACCCCAGCTAATACACGACGCACTCACAACAACATTTTACTTGGTCAAAAGTAAATGTCTAAAAAATAATCTTACTTTGTCACAACAACATATATATAGCTAGTGACCGATTCCGGGACTGTTCCCGGGTTTGGTAGGCCGAAACGCATCCAAGGAATGATCTTCTGTCTCTAACTTGCTTGAAATATTCAAACCGCTACCACCGAATTTCTTCGGGATACTAGAGATCCCCGAAGAATTCAAAGGCCGACCTTCAACGATGTGAGATTCTTGGATGAGAATCAGCACTATTAGTAGGAAAACCAAGCTAGTCAATGTGCATTTAGCCATAGCAGTTTTCAGAAAGTTATATATATTTCTAAATTGAACGAAACGAACAAAAATAAAGCTTAGGAAATATTGATGTATATATGAAGATTATTCGAATAGGTGTTGAATGTATGAATCGATGACTTCAACTCTAGATGGCTATTTATTGAGAAGCAAAATGACTAGCTGGACCATGCATGTGAACATCCAACAAACACAGCCAATATTTATTATAATAATTAAGGTCAAAATAATATATATATATATATATATATATATATATATATATATATGAAAACAATTACTAGTTTAAATATAAATTCCGAGCTTTTGGGAAGATGCCGTGAATGGAGCTCATATGCAAACATATAACAAAATACCATGGAACAAGAAATGGCGTTGTTACAACAAGATTATAGTCTTAGGGCAACTCCAATCAAACGCTATAACACTAAATATAGTGTGAATGATGCTCCAACGGAACGACATTTTGGACGGCATAATTATATTTTTGGTGTTTTATGAACGTGTGACACTGTTCATAACACCAAATATTAAAATATATATTTTTGTTGTTTATTAAATAATTATGATTAGTTTTTTGTTTATTCATTGATTAAATCTGTAACTAAAAAAATATACCATTAATAATTTTGTACTATTTCATTTTTAATTACATAAATTTTTAATTGTAAACAAATGAAATATTAATTATGAAGTTTATATTGAACTTCGAAATACATTAATTGAACACTTATGGTTTGAATATATTAATTCTAGAAATTAGTACGAGATAATTTATTTTTCACTATTTTTAGTTTTATCGATTATAATCGTATATTTAACTTATAATTAATTAGTTATAAGAATAATTAGTATTTATCAAAACTATTAAAAAATAAAAATAATCTTAATTTAATAATATAATAATAAATAATATTTTTTTAGTGTGAGATTTGGTGTTGCGGTTGGCGATGAAAAATAAAGTAAAACACCAAAACACCAAATTTAGTGTTATTTCAACATCAAATTTGGTGTGCCCGTTGAAGTTGCTCTTATACATCCATGCACATAAATTAATCACCCGTCGATCTATACTTTTTTAAGCTGTGTAGGAATTGTTGGAACTAATTTTTTGTCAAAGCTCGAGGGTTTGATAAAATTGTGTTAGTGTGAAAAGAAATGAGTTAAGCTCTTTCTAATGAAATGTTTTCATTGACCGAGAAATGTTTTCTCGTGTATATATGTTGGAATGATTGTGTCATTAATTTAAATAATGAACAACATGAGAGAAGAAAAGACTACACGTGCGAAGATCGCACATTGGGCCTTGTTGGGCTCGTGGACTTTTAGAGGTATCGATCGATACCCCTTGGTATCAATCGATACTCAACGTGCCGACTTAAAAAATCGCAGCCACTAGAATATTCTGCGGAATATTCTGTTTCTGTCTGGGAAAAACCCTAGCCTCTCTCCTATATATACTGGCCGATTTTCACAGGGAAAATCATCCTGATGATCAGCTCAAACACTAAAAACACATCCTAAAAGTTCTAACAAGAGTTCTCTCAATTTCCTACTGCTTAGAGTAAGTTTCTATTCGAGAGTATCGTAGTATAATGTTCGACAGATCTGATATCAAGTGTAGATGATACAGATTACTTTGGTTGTATCCTGGGACTCATTGATCTATTAAAACTCGTCGCACTACGGAAGATTCTTAGAGTTAAGGAAAGAGATTCATCTCGCCTCTTTATATTTATTTTATTGCTTTATCGTTTTATGAATCGTCTGTTCCTTACTATTTATTTATATAATCGTGATTAAATCTTATCCTGTCTATTGTGCGAAATTTTGGTCCTACAAGAATATTAGGCCTAAGGAGAAGTGACCAAAAGTATTGATATTGGAAAAATAGCCCTTTAACAAAACAAAAAATATACCCCTTTAACCAGGTATGTTGTAACTTACCAGCGATTGTATAGTTTTGTAGACTTGTATTTAAATTTTTGTAAGTTTCCCCTTAAATCAATATAGAATATCATTAAAGAAAAGGTATATGATGATTTTGGTGAATAGTTGCACCGAATAATAAAAGCATATTCCTCGGACTCCATACTAGCTCGAACCAAATCGAGGTGAATGTGGTCATTCGTTAAAAAGTGTAAGAAAATGGGTGCACGTTGAGACTGTCATGAATCCAAGAAGAAGCTACGTCCTTTTAACTATATATGTATATATAATTTTGTATCTTACAGAAACTTTTGAGATTCTCACGAAATATCGTGATTCATTTGACAATTGGCACTCTAAATTAGTGTTTTTGACTGCACATGCATATGAATCGTTGTTGGATCTTCTTGTTCCGGTGCTTTGCGGCTATGCATATGCTATATATATGCATAGGGTATCTACTAGGCAGCAGTTTTTTTTTTTGTATTATATTGTAAAACTTCATAAGTTTTGACATAGTGTGCTCATGATGTGTAAATTATAGTTTAATTTTTGTACAGATAAAGTAGTAGACTGTTAGTACCTCAAATATTATATCATTTTGCTGAAACTTGAGTACGCTGAGTAAAATCTCACAGTAATCCAAAGGTTTAGCTACTAATATATTACTATAAGGAAATTTATTCCTGGTAAAAAATATTGCTTCGGCAATTAATTCATGCTCCATGAACTTGTTTACTAGCACAAAATACAAGGGTGTACTCCGATGTGAAATATTTTAAAACGTTTATTTTTTTATGAGTAAGGATGTTATATGGTATTTATAAAAAAATGCAAAGAACCAGATTATATATTTTTGTATTATATTGTAAAACTTGTAATATTTTTAGAAAACAAAACAAAAACAAATTTGAATTCGGAGAATGCCCAAAAAATAATAAACTTTTTATCACATTCGCCCAAAACCATTAAATAATCTAAAATTTTACCCTACCAAAATGTTATCTCTAATAACTAATACAAATAAGCATGACGTTATAAAGTACATATTCTATTAATTATACATTAAAAGTATTAACGACAAAACAAATGAGATGCTGATAATCTTTCAAAACGACCGCCATAAGATGAAGAGAATACAAACACGTGTTGTAAGAAGATACACATGGCCAAAATCGATCCCGTCGACGATATGGACTAATGGTTGACTAAGACCGGTGCTGGGTAAAAACCACGCCGAGATCGAAGAGAAGCTTCCGAAGTTTCCGACATCAAACCTTCGCAACCTCAAAAGAAGCATCACGATCCGAGATCTTATAACTATGCTTTGAAATCCAAGCTTCCTCTAAAGGCATAAGACCTTTCCGAATCCATCGATCCGCCGTCTGATGTTTGCAATATCTTTCTAAATCTATAACTTTTTTAAGTTTTAACGGTGATATATATGATTGAGACAGGGCGTCGGCATATTGCCGGACACCGGTCACCAAGATTTTTTGAAATGTAACGATGTTTATAACACTATAAGAAAAGAATTTTCAAAGGAGAGATTGGGATGTAAATAATGAGGGCTAAAGCCGGAGTCCGGCCCGGCCTTGCCCAGTCCTAAAAATTATTAGGTTTGGATCTAGAAATGTAAGCCCAAAAAATATTGGATCTTTCGGGCTTATTCCGTTCGGGCAAGTGTTTTTTTTTTATTTAGTCTGGATCGAATGGATTTGTCCCGAAAAACCCGAAAATAAACATTTTGATTGAATTAGAGATTTGAAAATTTAATTTTTTAAAATATCAAGTATCTCCTATATATTTTCATTGATCAAAAATCTTAGTTTTCTAGTTGTGTCTTAGTATAATAAATCTCATAGTTTACATATAATATAGGTGTGCATGTCTTGAACAACTATAGAAATTATCTTTTAATCTAAACACGTTGAAACATTGATTTGTACATACACTTGGTTGGATGAATTTACGTTTCGTGATCCAAATTACATTATCATTCATTCATGTTTACTTCATATTTTAAAAATTATTATATATAGATTTTTAGTGATATTTTTATACGATTTATATATGTCAAATAAAAGTTTGGAAAAGTCTGAAATAGTCCGAACTGAACTTTAAAATATAGATCTGATTTTTTCAAACTGAACTATATCAGACCGGGCTAAACTGAACTACACACGACTAATATATGCAAGCTTTAAGGATTTTATGTCGGGCCGGGCTGGACCAGTCCAATTGACATTCCTAAGAGAGAGAGCACGCGTATATCTCTCGAAATCATTTCAAATGTGCTTGGTTGAGTAAGTATATTTTTCAGTAGAATGAAAGTACACACGACTAATAAAATTATATACTTATACAGGTGATTTGGTAAACGTAACATGATAACATGTGGTCTAGTGGTCGATTCCCAGGGTGCATAGTAATTTTTGTTTTGAATATTTAATTTATGTTGTTGGTGAATACAAAAAAAGCTTGCTTCAGTTGTTTTCCCCGCCTCAGGGCATATCGCTCTCAAAAGATTTTGGCCTTGAGTGGGAAGAGTAGGAGAGGTGCGGGAAAGATGGATCCTTATTATATGTTTCCATTCATATGTTAAAAAATATGTGTGTTTTAAATTTTTTTTTTTTTTTTAAGTCAAAAAGGTAAAACGTTCCATTTTATAGTTTCGAACCGCACTTATTTCAATTACCACACATATGATGTGATTAGGTGCGGTCCATTTTTTGTTTTCTTCCAAAATTAGAAAAAAATTATATAGATAAATTTTATTGACTTATACATTATTATATGGACAAAAAAATTTTGATTTATTGAAATGTTAAAAAATAAATAACCAAAGTTTAATAATTATTATACCCGTCCCGCACTTGTGAGATTTACCATTCATATATTGTCCCACATCGCTTGTTCCGCAGTAACCACACGTGTTCTGCATTATGCGTTTCTTCCAACCGCACCGCTCTAAAACCGCACTGCACCTCATAAACTGCTTGTCCCGCACCGCTCAAACCGCTATCACTATTCGAAGCCTTTGTTTTAGAAATTATACACTGAAATAAATGGTTGTAGTCTCGTTGCCCTTTTTCATCCTCACCAAATTGCACTATTTTAATCATTTAACCAAATAACTTTAATAATTTCAAAATTTTAGTATTTTTAAAAAATAAACAATATAAAACGTAGAATGTAAACTATATCATTCAACAAAATTCATCCTTCCAATTGCAACAAAGAAGAATTAGTTTAAAATTAATTAATTATTTGATTACAATCATTTTTTATATTTATATTGTGCCGTTTCAACTTCAACTAAAGGAGCGTTAAGAAACAAGAAAAAAAGTAATATTTTCTTATAACTGAAAAGCAAATTTAAGATGCGCTATATATATTTATTGTAGTAGCTGACAGAACTCAATTAAGTCATTTTCCTTCTCCCTAATTTGGAAATCTTTAAACCTTCCTTTGCATCACCAAACTTTTTAATTATTTAAAAATGTTAAAAGTATAGTACCAAGATTTTATAAATTAAAATCTCCAAAGTCTCTCTCTTCATGTGCTTTGCAGTTCTACCTTTTGCACATGGTGGCAAGTAGTAAGAAGCCCACTACCTCAATATATATTAACATGCAAACTCATGCAAGAAAATAAAGTTTCAAATGAATTAAAACACAAATCGTATTTAACTTTATTAATGATCTAGAATTACTCTTATACGACCAACTTACAATGACATATCATAAACTACATACACTAAATTACACTTGCGCAATACTTTAAATTACATATTAATTTAGTAAAAGCAGCGAAGTACCCTAAACTATTAAAACCTTTTCTAAGCCTTAGGCTCGTTGTTCTTGGCAGCATGTCCAACGCCGGGACTGTGACCTGGTGTCGTAGGCTTGAAATCCTCTTTAAACCCTTCAACATCTTCATTATTCTCCTTCATCTTATGACCAATGCCCGGACTATTACCCGGAGAAGTAGGCCCGAAATCATCAGTGTAACCGGTGATGAAGCTGTGATGATCATGATCTTCACTGTCGGGTTTCCGCAACTGTCTTGCCTCAGTGAATTGTATCTTATAAAATACCATCGAAATGAAGAGAATGGTAAGAACGATATAAGTTGAGAGTTTCATTTTTTTTTTCTGTGTGTGGATTAGTTTTCTAGGGTTATGACAGAAAGGTTGAGATCACACGACTTTGGATTATGTTTTTAAGTTACTTCGAAAGATAGATCGTTTTTATAAGTGTAATGTGAGTGGAACAATGAGCACAGTGATTTAATTTGGACCGTTCGTGTATCAACTTTCAGAACTATAAAAAACGCATACTGTAAATTAAAAAACAAAGGAGTAATAGTATTAAACATATATATGCTTATATATAATAGACAATCGATGGACGGCATATAGCCAAGCTGAAAAAAGGAGATTTCAAATGGTCGATTGGTATCTTTTAAGGTAAATATAATATCAGAAACGTCGGTTTCAGTCATCATTAGTATATAACTCAACTTTATATTAATAAGTTTATTGTTTGGCTATTAATTATTTTATAGTAAACAAATCAAAGATATATTTATCCAACAAAATCTAAGCGTGGGATTTTCGGCAGATGTCCTGAATCTCCCATAGTGCTCCATTGTTGAATATACCAACTCATACTTGTATCGTACCCTCTCTTTTTTTAATTTACCGGTGGAATATAGAACATGGTTGGTGACGAACATGGTTAGTGATAATTAAGATTTTGATTATGGGTTCATATCCTAAAAACACATATATTTTCAGAAGTTATAAATTTAGAGAAAGAAAGAAACAAACTTGTAAGCATGAATTAGGGAAGACATTTTCTCTGGTCCAGTCAGGACTAAACAGTATTTTTCATTCACTGTCTTGTGACTATACATAAATAAAATCGTTTTTGGATATTAAAAATGGCTATTTATTAGCATTGAAATGAAATATTGTTTACAACCTATAAATTTCCAAAGGCTGATTAAGTTCTACAAAAGCCGCCCTTCCCTAAGCACAGAAAGACACTAATGTTAAAAGGATCCTCTCCCATCTGGCCATCTCCATATATAATATATACAAAAGCTATAATTATATACTTCTTTTGATATATATATATATTTTAAAAAATCGTACAAATCTTGAAAGAAATCCCGTTTTTAGTTATAATGAGCAAAACAGTATATATGTGTGCATGATTGTTGGGAATTGGAATGCGTCTCTTTCTTAAATATTTCTTCGTTATGTTCATGAATTTTTTTAAAGAGACATCACTAGTTTTTTCTTTCTTTATAGAGTAAAAAACATGGTGTTTAAAATCACTTACAAACAGGTTATTGTTTGGCTACGATCATATTACTAGGGAAACTCACAAATATGTACGTTCAATAAATGTTTGGCTATATACTGCAAAATTGCATTTCTTGAGTTTCCCTAGTAATATGATCGTACTCTTGACTTTAAAGTATATTATAAAATTTGGACCCCCACCCCCACTCACGAGTATAAGATCTTCTCCACTACCAAAAAGGGTTGGCTACCATCATGTCAGATTTATCAAAATATTCTTCGTACGAAAAATAAGTGTAATCATACATATATATACCTGTATGTTTTCGTATTTTTTTTTAATTTGACTTCTAGAACCGTAATGTGATGTAAATTTTTTTTCTCTGACCGTAAGTAAACACTCCAAGATTTGAATAAACATAATGTACATTTGCTATTTTCTCTAGATACTGGTTTTTTAGTATGCATAAGTGTATATTTTCTTGGTGTTCGTGACGTTTGAAAATCACTTTTTGTTGTTGTTGTAGTGTAATATTTTTATTAAAAAAAATGGTGTTCTTACAAAGCTCTGTAGAACGAGTTGTTTCTTTCCGGAGAAAGAGGTAGGTACAGAAACAGAGGAAGAGCTCTGAATCGAAGTTTTATCATTAAAAAAAATGAAATACTTAATCGGTTGAACCAGTAATAGTATCACTAAATTAATTTTAAGAATATTTTCTATGATTAAATAAGTAATTTAATAGTCGACATGTGAAGTTTTTATATGGACACTTGTTTTCCTTTATTCGGTCCATCCATTTTAAACTATTATTTGAACTTTTAATGTGTCCGACAACGCCGCCATGCTTGTAAAAAAAAATTAAATCTCATTTAAAAAAAAAATTTAAATCCGCCATGATTGTGGTCCAGTGACGAGGAGACTTAGGAATGTGTGGACAACACTCTTTCCAGGGTTCGACTCTTTTTGAAAATAATTATCACAATTATTTGGGAAGTTTGGGTTTGGGCCAAAGATCCAGACAATTTATATGGTGGTCATTAATGGGCTATATGACTATCCCTTACATTAGTCGGAAGGCATTCCAAACTCGGGATAAGTAGTGTGGTGGCCCTTCGAAGAGAATCGGAGAGAAGTCCACTTTGTAGCATTTCGGTGTATTCCTACCGGAACCGACCGAATCAGCCGATAGGATATATCAAAAAAAAAAAAAAAAAGTAATCAAAAACGAGTGAGAGGAAAAGTAAGTTCGTCAACGAGTGAGGAGAATCAAGTCGAAGGCACCATCGCCATCAACTTAACCATAGGCCTACTTAACCACTAACTCCTCCCTACCACTCACTCTTTCTTTGTCGTTTGTCATTATTATTATTGTTTAACTTAATTGTTTTTATTATCAAATAAGTGTAGACCGAATTTTATATTAGAACCATGTAAAGTCAAGAGTGTTCACTCCAATTTTCAGTTTGATTCGATACATGTGTTTTTTTAAGAAAGAAAAAAACATTTTATGAACATTAAAAAAAAACAATCAAATCTCAATCACTTTAAATTTAATTTTTTGGTCTATATTATTAATTCAAAATAAAGTTTTTATAGGTATTTTATTTTATTTTTGGTTTGGATAGTTTTTATTTCGATCTATATGCAAATATCAAACGAATCATTTTTTCTTTCTTTCTTATTTTGGTTTTAAATCAATAGTTTGATACATTTTTAGTCCGGTTTAATGAGATGGTATACATGTAGTAGAGAAAGATAATGTGTTTTTGTTAGAAAATAATATTTGACTTCGATGAGCGTTTTTTTGTTTGTAAAGTATAGAAGGATCTATATCCTTCTATATAAAGAACTTTGATGAGCATCGAATCATCTAAATATTTAGCTGATTCTGATGATTTTTCAATATATTATTGAAAAATATGGAGTAGCCTCTAGCCTGAGACGATAACCCCAAGCTATAGGTTCATTCTTCTGTTAACATAACTTCGTTTATGCTAATATATAAAAGGTCAATTTTTGGAATAAAATTTGTGTTTAGCTGTAATTCGTGCTATACACTCTGTAGTCGGAATATCCCATAGTTTTGAATATTCGTGCTATGTATTAAAAGTCTGTGTGCAGCCATATAATGACATGTTGAAAAGTGAAAAGGTTAGTTTTTGTTTTTTTTATTTGGTTGGTTCCCACACGCAGGGAAGTCCTTTGAAGGGCCTACCACAGTCTCCGACCACAGTTTTTTTTTTTTTTTTCCCCTTTTTCTTTCACTTTATTCTGCACAGAAAACTAATGTATTTAAAAAAAAAAATCTATAAGTAATTACAGGAAATAAACTAAAGAGGTGTATTTAATCTACGAATATGGAATGCTTTGTATTAAAATGACAAATAATATCATATTTGAAAATGACATTTAAAAAAAAATCTATTGCTGTTGAACTAGTGATTTAAAAATGCATTTTCAAATCTATTGATATTAAAAATATTTTAAACAACATATGTTTAATCATAATATTTGGATAAAGTTTCTTAGTTATAAATATAAAAATCTAAATCTCATAGTTTTAAGTGAGATTACGGAGAATTTTAAAACAAATCAGAATAATTTCTCTATTTCACTCAAAATCATCTAAATTTTTATTAAAATTCAAATCCTTTCAAATAATTGATTTAATACATTTCCTAAATAGACGTTTGTATATTATTTATAGAAAAAAGGAACAACAGTGAAAGGAAATTAAAAAGGCTTGAAGACCATTGATTCATAATAATGACAAGCAAAAAGTCAAGCAATCTTTATACTACAATCTCAACCATCAACATCACGGCTATTGTTTTATTATGATTCTTATTAAATAATTAACACCAACGTACCAAGAGATGTCTTTATGTATTAAGTTCCAAATAAACACTTATTACTCTCAGTTCACCGGAGTACCAATGCCATTACTTTATCACCATATATATATATATATATATAACAGACATAAGAAATTTACCACACCTTTGTATGGTCTTTTTGCATGTGAGGACATGATTATTCTTTGACATTTTTAAGCATACAGTCCCAAGGATTTATTTTTATTTAAAGAATATATACATATATATACATAATGATATAGGGTGATTCAAATATATCTTTTTACAATTTATCAATATATATTTTTAAAATTTTCTAACGCATACAAAATACATATATTAGAACTTCTATTATTTTGTTTATTAAGTTACTAACGTTTTCTAATAAAACAGTTTTTCTCTCACTAGTTAGTAAACTGAATTTAATAAAATAAAATCAGAATTATGTCAAAGTTTTAAATTGAAATTAGAAAATGATATTTTTTTTTGAAATTAAAGTGAAATTCTTTAACCATATTTAAAAGTATAATATGAAGTATCTGTTTTAAAACCTAAATCACTTAATTATATAAAACCTTACATTAGTACTTCTTATAATTATTTTTGCCATATTTAATAATGTGTATATTTTGTAGGTCCCGAATGATTGCTTAGGCGTATCATTTGTACTCAACCTCGACTCGAAAAGAAAACCTAAACCATTTTATTCCATGAAGCAAATCGAAGAAATTTTCAACGGACAAGGTTAAATATCATAAGTGGAATTGCATGAAAAAAAATTAAAAAGACAATACTAAATCATAAGTTCACAACACAACACATATGTGCACGAAAATGATTAGCTGTGGGATAAACTATGCCCAATGCCAGGGCTATGACCGGGTGTTGTAGGCCTGAAATCTTCTTCCCCTTTACCTCCCGGTGGTGGTGGTGGCGATGACGGTGGAAATGGTGGGGGCGAGAGCTGCACTGTCTTTTCATCAACCATCAGATCATTGTGCTCCGCCATCATCTTCTTGCTATCATCATGACCGATATTCATCTTATCATCAACTTTGATGTTTTTTAGGGTTCGTCCATGGACACAATTAAACCCTAGAAAAAAAACCATCATTACAAAAACACAAGCGTACAATGTTTTCTTTTGACCCATAGACGATTCCATTGGGGGAAAAAATGGGAGTTAGAAAGAAAACAGAAAAAAAAGAAGCAAAAAAAAAAACTAAATGTCGTTGTTATATAGGGAGTCTGAGAATATCAAAGAGTGGTGGTGTGAAGTAACACTTGCTTCTATGAGGGCATTTATATAGAGAGTACTATACGTGCTTAATTATTGCAAATAAACTAATTAATTAAAGTCGATTCTGTTTACTAGTAGTATTCTTACAAAGTAGGTCGAATGCTATTATATTCTTTTTAAAATACAATGATTGGTGTACGAAAAACATGCAGTTAATGGAATCAAAATTTTAAATAATATTTGAGCAATTTATATATATACTTGTATATATAAAGATTTCAAGAAGAAAAGATAGAAGACTGGTTAAAAAAAAAAAAAAAATATTTAAATTTTTTTTTTTTACCAAGAGGCTCGTGGTCTAGTGGTACCCCTGCCATTGTGAGCGGAGGCCCTAGGTTCGAGTCCCTTGGTAGGGATTCCTAGCCCACACGGACGTGGTCGAGTGGTCGGTTGGAGGAGAACGGCTAGGTAAAGGGTACACTCCCACCCGAATTCGATTTTTTCCTGGCGCAGATGCTCGAAACAAGGTCACAAACGTGTGTGGAAGCTGGCACTGGGCTTCGGCCCTGTTGAAAACCCGTGAAGAGGCTTTGTCATTTGGGCCAACTAACTCTAGGCAATAGTCGGAAGGTGCGAAATTTTACTGGTTTGGCATGTGGTAGTCAGTCCCTATCTTTCCAGTAGAATGTCAACCGGACATCGTAGGTTATCAAAAAAAAAAAAAAAAAAAAAAGATAGAAGACTGGCAAGTGTGAGCGGGAAGACATAACCAAATTGATCAAATGAATGAAAAATAAAATTTACGTGTCCGAAACAAAATTAAAAGATCATATATATATATTTAGAAAACGTCATTCAAAAAGACAGAGCTTTAGCTTTACAACCTTGAAGTTGGTCCGACTCCGAATCAAAACCCTAGCGGTTGGGAGGCCATTCACTCTTACCTCTTCTTTTTTTAGTCTTTTTAATATATAAATGTTAATAATATATTTCCCTTAATACTTTTAAAACACTTTCCCTGCAGCTTCCTTTGCAGCTTCGTATCCCAAGTAAAATAACATCGTAGAATTCCAAATGGGCTTTCACAAAGGCCCATACCATCGGCATTTTTCTCTCTGTGCAACTATTTTTTATTGTCCTCTTTTAATTTCTTTTTTCACAAGTGTGTCTGTGTAAACTGTAAAGTAATGTACATACAGCAAATGCAGAATGAATAAAAAATAACTCATCCAAATTAAAATAAATTAAAACAACTTCCGTTCTGTTCGGTTTTGTCCGGTTTGGTTCTAACCAAAGAGTTGCTGAATCACAGCCTCAGCGTTTCCATTGTATTGTGATAGAAGTTGAATTGCATCAGACCTCGGCAACGCCAGAAATTCCTGAAAACCATCTCTTGTGACTATATTAGTAAGCTAAAATCGGAAACTACTAAAATTGATCCAAAAGTCACAAAGGCTATTGAAAAACCGTACCATTACTTTAAGAATAGCACTTTCTTCCCACAAAGCTTCTCTTGACGAGGTCTGAGTCATCATCATCAAGCTGCTGCTACCACCATCTTCCGAGGTCATGGTGCTCGAGGACGTCGTCGTCACTTGAGACGAAAAGTTTGTGTTGCTATCTTTGTTTGATCTTGATTTCATGGCACCGACCAAATCAGTGTTTATTTCTTTCAAAGAATCTATCTTCAGGAGATTACTGAACCGGTCTTTACACATCTGAAGCTTGAACCACTCGGTATGCGTTTGAAGCGTCGCTTTTATTATTTTCATAAGCTGCGGTTCTTTTATCCCAAGCCTATTGCTGACAGAAACCTTAAGAAAACGGCAGAAACAAACACCACTTGTTTGTTGAGCTTTCACCACACAAATCCAGAAGAAGACATCAAAACTAAACACATTGTTACCTGTAGCGTATTTGCCAGATCATTCAAAGGCAAATCTTTACCAGGTGTGTTTCCGTCGGGTTGGAGTAAAACTAACAAAGTCTCCTTCAATGTCTTCAGTAAATACTGGTCATTGGCGGCTAACGGACCTAAGTGAGAGCACGCGACCTTTATAGCTCCATTGTGATCACCAGCACTCACCAGCTTTAGAAATTCATCCTGTACACATATATATATATATATATATATATATATATATAAACAAGTTTTATCTTCCCTTACCGACCAAAAAGAAGAAAATACACGCATTTTCTCTTGGGGGAATATACAGAGAGCTTTAAATCGTTCTTGAACCCTTACCTGCTTAAGATGGAAATGTAAACCCGGATTTTGTGTGAAAAAATCTGGATCCATGGTGCTGATTTCGTAAGCAGCTTCTGCTGCCATTCCTCTACTAACCATTTCCTTCAGTGCTAAGGCTATCTCATACTTGTCCTCTATAGGGTTTATGCCTGACTCAGACTTTCGAAATGAAAGATCAGGAAGACAATCCATTTCATCAACTCTCCCTCGCCATCTTTTGCGTTTATTCCTCTCACAATTCATATGGGATCTAATCCTAACGAGAGCTCTTGTAGTTTCACAATGGTTTGACCAGCTAGTGCTGCAATCTTCACAACCGCTGGTTCGTTCACTGCCATAACTTGTGCCAACGTCACCTCCTTGTTTGCTAGACATTTCAGTGTCATTTACGAGCACGCCATCAAGCATGCTGTTGTTGCTATAGTTCTCAACATCTGAGTGTTGACTTGTGTTGAGATCTAATTCAGAAGAACATTCTCTTAATAAGGTGTTACCCACCTCCGATTGGTTGCGTTTGGCAGCACCTGTGATCATTTGCATCTCTGATTGAAGTTTGAAACGATCAGAATTTCATAAAAAGCCAAACAAGAAAAAGAGGTAGAATAGTGAAAAAAGATCTTGACACTGCCTAGGGTTGATCACCAACCTGAATCCACAATACCCCTGTATACGCAATACTCCTTAACAAGGCCATCAAGAACCGAAACATCTAATTGCATCCTGCACAATTCATTCTGCAATAAGTACAAGCAAGAATTAGGCTGCAATGCAGATGTATAAAACTACACAACAATGATAGTAAATAACATGTGGTAAAATATACAACTTAAGGGCAACCTAAAGTCTTGTCAAGAGATCCCATTTAAAACAGCATAGAGATGGTGAAGAGTGACGAGAATTGAGAATAAAGCAAAAATAGTATTAAGCAATGCAGGAGCAGGACGGAGGATTTAAAACCTGGAATGCCTGGAAAAGGTCACCTTTGGCAAATTTCATGCTATCAATAGCACCTTGTCTAGTGAGCTCAACCGCATGAGCAAGGGCCTGTATGTCCACCTGAAATTTGATATTCAAAATTAGTATAATGCGTGTTGCAAATATAATCACATTTCATTTACAAGATGACCAAGAAGCCACGTTACCTCATCAAACGGTGGTGCTTCATACATGCTTTCCAGAGGAGTGGCCGGTGAGTCACGTTCCTCCAGGAGCAATCTATGGGTGAGATCAGAAACGGCGGAGGAAATCCCTTGGTGAAAGCAAAATCCTTTATGTATGCTGGTAAAGGTAGAAATAAAGGTTAGTCAGAGAAAGCAAAAAAACAACAGAACCGATAATAACAGTGGTGAAAACGAAAAGAGCCTTACCTTATCAGATATCTTAGTGTCATTGAAAATATTGGATCATACGCTTGTAAAGAAGCTCTCAAGACAGATGACATCAGTCCAGCCATTTCATACCTTCTTTTCTCTGCCCACTGTAGAACAAAAAGCGCATTCGTTATAATCCAAAATAGAAATTCTGCATGAAGTATAGCAGCAGCATATCAAAAGAAAAAAACATAGGACGTTCTGTGTCCGCAAGAAAGATAAAAGAAAATCATAAAAGAAAGAAAACTGCAGGAATGTGACATACCTCGTTTGCTACTGGAGAGGTTTGATCATTTTTATCATAAATGAGTGCAAGAAGGACATGCTTGAATTCCTCGTAAGCTTCCTTAAGAGATATATATATATATATATGCAGAGGTCAGAACTTCATAGGCTGAGAACAGAGACTTATTGATAACTCAGAGTAGAGAACAAAACCCTCTCTTAAAAAGGAGAAAAATCCAGTAGGTTGTTTTATCTATCTACCTAAACGCTTTAATGACAGTAAACGTGGAGCCAAAAACAGAGCAAAGAATCTAACAAAACATAAGATAGTAGATAAGTGTAGCATCTTACAAAAGAAGAAGAAGAAAAAGAGAGAGAGAGAGACAATAAGGTATTCCAGTACCGGGTAGGCGTCAAGAGCACACGGAGCAACACAAGTCCTCAAGCAATTAATTGCAGTAACACGGTCTTGATGTGTTCCTTTCCTCAACAGCTCAATAAATTTCTTCACAGAAACAGAGAGAACAATATGAGGAAAAAGCAAAACACTCAATTTTATCCCTGAAATCAAGCAACCCTAAGAAACCAAATACGGATTTGTCCTATCCTAATCGGCTGGCAGAAGATTTCACCTGTTTCTGCAGGCGAAATAGAATCCGGCGATCATCCACGACAAAAGGAGCGTGAGAGCGAATGGTATCGATGGCGGTCTCAATGTCACCGGATTCAATCGAGTTTCGGATCCGGCGGATGATCAATCTAGCGTGATAAGACGAAGAGGAGATAGAAGGAGAGGAAGGAGACGATAATGGAGATTGAGATGAATCCGCGCAGGCGTCTTCTTCAACCACCAGGTGTTCAGAGCTAACGAAATCGATGATCAGAGCATCAAGCGCTTCCCAATTCACCGGTGTAGAATCCATCCTTGTTTTTTTTATTCCCTCGGTTTCGTCTTCTACCTCAATCTTTCTCCTGTCGGCGAAGAAAATCGGCCGGCGAGAAAATCGGCGATCTCAGAAAAGCTGCGTGTGTGTGAATTTTTCTTCACCAGAAGAAGAATCGACAAGTGAAGAAGCAAAAAATATCAAAAAAATATCAATCCACAAAAGAAATGCCACGTGGCATTTGGAGAGATTGCCATTTACGTAACCGGCGGTGAAAAATATACGACAGATCATTATTTTACTTGGGCTTAATAAAAGATCCAAATTTTGATTGTTCATGGATAATTATTATCCATGAAATTGTGAATATATATTTGAAATTTCGATTACAGGCCCAACGAGACTATTTCCGGCATGCGTGAACCACGTGACTCATAAGTTTAGTGCGATTAGTGACTTTAGATTAGTCTTCGGCATATTGTTTTTCGGTCCGGTTCGGTTCGGTTCGGTTATTTTGGTTTTTAGATAGGTTCGGTTATGTCTTTTATTATCTATATAAGAATCGAATGGTTTTTGGTTCGGTTTTGGTTTAGTTACCATTCGGTTCGGTTCGTTATGAATAACAGAATTAATAACTGCATGGTTTCGGTTATTTTCGGTTAACCAAAATATTTCAGTTATTTCGGTTAAGGTGGGGGTATTGGATAATTGAATTTAAGAGAATGCAAATGAATTTAAAATCAATTGATTTTGAGTAATTTAAAAGTTTTTTGTTAGAATTTGAATGAATTCTATCAAAATGACAGCAAAAATGTTCGGAATTGACTTTTTACAATTTTTCATTGAAATTCTATTAAATTCTTATCAAATGACACTATCATCAATATTGTAATAAAATTGAATAACACTAACATTTAATAGAATTAAGAAATCAAATAATTTAATAACACTAGAATTTAAAGTAATTTAAAAGAATGATTACAAATATCTAATCCAATAACACATGAATTTAAAAGAATTCATGAAATACATCATTGAATAACAGTAAAAATTTATAAAAAATTTAATTCCTTCTAATTCAATTAAATTCTTTAATTGAATACCACCCCCTAAATTTCAGAAATATTTTGGCTATTTCGGTTAAGTTTCGATTATTTCGGTTATTTTGATTATTTTAGTTCGGTTATTTCTGTTATTTTGGATAATTGGGGGAGATAAACATTATTATTATTATTTTATTTTATTTTGATATTCATGTATATTGGTTATCGGTTATATAACCGAACCGAAATCAATGGATATCCCAAAAAAAAAACCATTCAGTTATTGTGAAAAAACCATAACCTAACTGAATCATCAATTTCAATTCGATTCGGTTCGGTTTCATTCGGTTCGATTATTATGTCCATGCCAGCTTTAGATTATAAACTGCGCGGGCTATTTTATTACATGGCGGCTAAGGAAAACATGTATGTGTGTATCTACACGCTGCATTAATATGTGGGAAAACTGAACTATATTTTTTACTTGACTTATTTCTGAACCTCTGATGCATTTAATCAGTAGATAATACAGTCAACGAGAGAGGGAAGTTGGAGTTGAATGGTAATAACTAGTAGCAAATCGACAGACAAGAGAGATCTATAAAGACCAAGACAAAAGACATATGCGTTACTTCAGTTTTAAATACTGGAAATTAAATTTTCTGAACTACTCACACTCTTGTTTTAAAAAAAATATATATATTTGTACAACCAAAAAAACTACTTCCTTTCCAAAGACAGATCTAATACTCACCCTTCCAAACAAAAAAAACTCACAAGATCAATAGATGAAACAATGAGTAGTTAATGAAATAAACCATCTCCGTCAACAACACATAAGTGCCTCATTTTTTTTCTTTTTAAATAACTTTTCAGATCTAAAATTAACATAAATCTAAAAATTTTAAAATCTGGAAGCAACCATGTTCCTAGCTAAATAAAAACAAAGTGAAAGCTTTTTTGTTATAGCTCTACTACATACTCTTCTTCATGTCCCTGCAACTTGACACTTCTCTTCCACCCATTGCTTCCTGAAAAATCCAAAATTTCGCAAGGGAAAAAAATATTATGCTTTTACAGTAACCCATTTAAGAAAATAGCAAATTACACAGCTTTCATCAATACGCGCAGAAGAAAAAATAAGAAAAAGATGGAAGTCTTGACAAAACCCAGACGAAAGAAAGTAATACCTGAGATTGTTTGTTGTTGATCATATGAACAAATCGTTCTTCATTGTTCTTAGACCCAACATGGGCCCTCTTAAGGCCCAAAAGCCCTTTCCACCTTCCCTTAGAGGAAGAAGAAGAAGAAGAAGAAGACGAGAATATCGGTGGCTTGAGAGAGAAGATGTTGGTAGCACCACGAGGACTTTCTTCTACTTCTTCGTCTTCCTCAACGAGAAGCTCTTCTCTCAATGTTCTCTGGGCTTGATTAGTCTCCTTGAAAGGCAAAAGCTTTCCTTTAGAGAAAAGCTCATCAGCAGGCATCATTGTGTAGTTGGAGACAGAGAACTCGAAGTTATCAGAAGCTGAGGAAGAACCCTCTGGCTTGGAGAGAGGGCTTGATCTCGTCGTCTTTGTCGTCTCAGGCCTAATCTCAACGAAATCATTAGAGAAAGAGATTCTAGGACTCATGGGACTACCACAACCACCACCACCATTGGAGTTGTACATTTCTAAGCATGCCATTAGAGACAGAGCTCGTTTGTGTCGAATTATAAACTCACTCTAAAGACTCTTTTGGGGAGAGAGAGAGATTTAATTCTGGTAGGGACAGTCAATTGCACAGTTGCACCTTGTGCAGTATTATATAGTAGTACCCAATACTCATTTAGTTCTTATGCACAAAGGATCAATGATGAAGCCATAATAACCCAAATAGTATAATATTATGTTTCTATAAATAAAAAAAATGGAGGAATTCTAAAATTTTAGTTTGTCTGCTGTTAGGATAAAAAGGAGTTTTAAAATTTTAGTTGTTACTGTTAAGAAAGGAAAATATTCATCGATATATATATATTTTGTTTTGGGTATGGGATTTACTGTTTGGATAAATATTTAAATTTTTATCATCAAACCAATCTGTACAGTACATGGAAAGTAATTACTTGGGCTAGTGATGTCTTGTACACGTGTCAATTAGCTGTTTGGCTATTGGAATTTGTACAAAATAGGCCCAAGAATTTCTGCTGAGACACGCTCCGACACAGTTGCTAAATTAAAATCACATGGAACTGTTTCTTTTTCATGTAATATTTTGATCCTATTATCAGATATTCAAATTTACATAATTTTCCTTTTTACTCTCAGTTATATGATAATATTATATGTAGTTCACTAGCCCAAATGAATAAATATTTCCATTCTGTGTGGAAAATATAAATTATATTTCCATTTTTATCCTATTATCAGATATATATATATATATTGTTAGGTAACTACATATATATATATATATATATATATATATATATATATATTATGTGAGATATTGTGACATGAAGTGTTTATTTTGGTCAACATATTGTATAGTGTTAATTTGTTTTAAAAAATTAATGTTAGGTAACAGTAACACACTTATCTGCACCTTTTTTTGGTAGCCTCTTATTATCTGGATAATACGAAGTGATATTCATTGCCAAAATGTCAGGTCGTGTACATATGATATGATGTTTTTGTCAAAACGTAATAACTGTGTTTTTTCTTAATAATCGAATACGCTGACAGGAAAAAATAATGTCGATTTGATTTTCAATTAGAGGTAACTAGTTACTATTTACTAACCAAAGTTAAGGCACCATATTTTTTGTAATACACTCCTGTTAAATATTAGTAGAATAGAACAATAATGGTTTAGAAAAGAACACTGCTGTTTAGAAGTTGCGAGGAGTCTCTCAGGCTTAAGTCTTAACCTTTTTCTTACTTTGGAAACGACAAATAATGTACACACGTACGCGTAGATTAGTGAAAAATAATAATAATACTATAGAGTTGTCGTCTAATTAACAAATCAGATAGAAAGAAGTTTCTGTGGATGCTTTTATTTTAGGCGATAATAGGATGATTCCCGGAGGCTTCCTTAAGATAACTTAATATAGTAGTATTTACTCTAATTTTATTTTATTTTTTGTTCAAAGGGAAAGAGGAACCTATTTAATGAGGATTCTGTGACAGGTTTATTAATTACGAAAAATATAAATGGTCAACCTGCATTTACTTTTTTTTTCTTTTTCTACTGTTGTAAATGAAAAGATCCCTCCTCCTTGTGTACTTTTCACTTCTAGGGCTTGCAGCTTCAACAAAATATGAAAAGCATACTGGTAAATAAAAATAATCGTGGGTCCAAAACAAAATATTCAAATTTGAATAATTGATAAAACTTATAAAAAAATGGAAAGAAAGAGTGGGAAAAGATATAAAAGGAAAGTGTCATAGTAGCCAGATTTGGGGAGATGGCATCTCTTCCACGGAGGTGCCTTTGAAAGCTACGTCACTCTTTTTTCTACAATTTTTCTTAATAATTTTATCAAAGTAATAAATATCAGAAAAAGTTGTGATTAATGAGCTTCTGGGACAGCCAGAGTGTCTCGTGCAATAAATTCGACCCAAGATTTGTAAAAAACCTCTCTTACATTGTTTTTATATACGGTGTTTAAAGAATTTCGACATTTCTAGCAAATCTTGTATCGTAAGAATATTTGTAACTATCTAAATTCTTTTTTGCAAACAAATAGAAAACTATTTGAATTCTATATGTAAATATTCAAAGAAACTCAATTTCCAGTTATTTTTTTATTATTATTCAATTTCAATGTCACAATCGTAAATTACAAAGATTTAAGTTGTCAGAAAAGATTATAGATTACCAACGTTACCGTTAATGATACGGCTACTGTTCAAATTGTCGTCTTCGGAATTCACTTTTATTTTTAGCACAAAAAAAATAATCACATTTCTATATCTTAATGACTAAACTGATTATATGATGAAATATATTTTATATAAACAATGGTGACTATAATCTTATTCTTTTTATTTTATTTTTTAACAGTTTTTAGTATTAATAATAAGATACCGAATGGATTGATGGAGTTTGAATGGTTTTTAAAGTTTATTTTGCATACGAAATTGAAAATTTATTTCATAGATTTGGTTTATTTATGACAAATTGTGTTGTTTTAATAGAATTTAAACAAGAAAATACGAACCATACATAAATAATATCTCTAGCATTGACTGTGGTTTGACTCAATAGTGGAAAGAGGGTATTAGCTGGCGATCTCTGACCCCACGTGAGTATTTTTATTTGAATTTTATTTGTTGGTAAAAACAAAAAAGTAAGATATTTACGACTAACTTGTGTTAAGTAAGCTATTAATACAAAAATATGGTAACGTGGAGTCAAAGGACACCGGTTGTCAATCACATGGTTCGAAGAGCGCTTTTCTCAGGTGATGAGTCGCAAGTGGGTTTATGCCAAAATTGATAAGTTCGTAGAATCGCAAAACTCATCAATTAAGCAAAGACCGACCTATTACAACCAAAAACTCAACAAATGCCAAATGAGTTTTTCTCAAAATCGCAAAAACTCATCAATAATGAATCTCTCTCAAAATCGTATAAGTTTATCAATTTACTAAAGAAACGCATATAAAAGAATGATAACTTTACATGATTCAAAAATTAGGGTTTCGAGCTTTCGAAGATCTTATTGAAGCGATGAAGGAAATATCTCTCGAAAACACAAAGAGAAATGGAGTAAAGCAAAAACGTGGACATTGACAAAAAAGCTTGAAGATTGATGGAAAATCTCTCTTGAAGTAGAGCAAATCGATTTTAAGAAAATGACAATGAATTTTGATTTTTTTCAAATCAATTTTAACCTAACTTTTTAAGTATTTTGTACCGACCAATATCTATATTGTTCAACCCATTTTGTATGTGGTCGAAGTTAGACCTAACCATTTAAATCTATTTCGTATTTGGACTTGTTCATAACCGGTGCATAATGTTTTGGACTCGAACATCCATCGGCAGCTCAACCATTTTGACTGTTATACTTTTTTTTGTTTTTTTGAATTTCCTATACATCTATAGGATATCCACTAAAAATATATAAAAAGCAAATTAAAAAAAAAAACCGATTTCTTATGTTTATTGGTGGCCGTATATAACTATTCATGATAATGTATTTATGTATATATAATGATAATGCAATTACTAATTAATGCATCGAAAGCTGTCCACAGGGTACTACGGAGGCGTACGTGCGGGATTATACTTTATTTACGGACGAGTAAAATGTGAAATTAGTTTCAACATTTTTTCTTAAGATATCATTTTATATTTTCTTAAAAGAAGACTCTTCTAAGAAAAACCATTTAGAAACCAACAAACTTATATAAAAATAAGTGTTTTCGTGCTTTTGTCTTCTTAGCAAAACAAATCCACACATACATTATTACAACAAAGTCAAAAATAATGTTAAAAGGTTTTTTTTTTGTAAGAATCTTAAAATCCACTAACTATGTTGCAGACGTGGGTCACTCCGATAGATTATCGATATCGATATCAACTCGGTATAATCCAAAACAATATGATCCGCTTCAGATAAGCTGAGAAGTGGAAGCAATGAGCTGTCGAGAATTAATTGGAGTATGTGCTCCGTATCTTCCACTGACCAAATACGATTCTTTTCTAATTAGTTATTTATTTTGATCGCAAACTCCCAAGAAAGACCCAATTAGGATGAAATTTGTAGAATTGTTAAGAAGTTTAAAACAGATCAATATACGAAGAGGCCGTGAGTGGTTACTGTTTGTTTGTTTCATCAAAGCCCATTTCGCAATATCAAAAACTATAGTTTTACGAGAAGTATATAACAATGGAATAAAACGCTAGATAAGTCTGTATGAGTATGTATGTAATGCCGAAAATAAATTTGGTAAGAAAACGAACGGTTTGCTGCTTGGTTGCTTCTGCACAAGATCAATCAATACGAACACAATGATCAAAGAACATCAAGCCCTACAGCTATATTATTATAGAGTGGAGTATTTTGATCGAGTGTAGAGTTTTTTGTATAAAAAAACAGATTCGCACTTCTACAAAATATGGAATTGGATATTTTTTGTGTAGAGTTTATGAAGTGAATATACAAAGCCTATTGGATTTTTTTTTCAGTTGTATGTATTGTTGTGGAGTTTTCTTTTCCTGTTCATACACAAGGAACAAAAAGAGAAAAAAAATCATCCAAGACAGAACTCATATCTAATCTCTTGCGGCGACATTTGTACTCGCGGAGAATGATGAATCTTGGCAGTTTAATATCTCCATATGGATATGGGATCGGTTTTTGGAATCCCTTGTCTCTGTACCAACGTACATAAGCTTAATCCGTTGGAGGTCTTGTGTAACTTCTATCATTGTAGGCCTCGTGTTTCTGTGAAAGGATAAGCAGCGAAACGCCAGTTCGGCTAAGTTTTGGATAGAGGCAAACATTTTGGGATCGTTCTCAGTTTTTAAGCAGGGATCAATGATATCTACCACACGCCCTCTTCCGATCCTGTCAACGGCAAGAGCGGCTAGGTTCACTTCAGCGTGGGAACGAGTAAAGTCTATGACTTTAAACCCTGAAATGATTTCAATGAGAACAACTCCGAAGCTGTAAACGTCACTCTTGTCTGATAGCTGAAAGTCTTGGTGGTACTGAGGATCTAAATATCCTGGAGTGCCTTGTGGAGCCGTGGAGATATGAGATGCGTCGAAATCGGTGGACATGCCGAGCCTAGAGAGTCCGAAATCAGAGATTTTGGAGTTGAATTCGTAGTCGAGGAGTATGTTGCTGGATTTGATGTCTCGATGGTAGATAGGCGGGTTTACAGAAGAGTGAAGATGTGCAATTGCGTTTGCGGTCTGAGACGCGATGGCGAGACGGAGCGGCCAAGAAAGCGGTGTATGGCCTCTTTCGTGTTGTAAATGCTGAGATAGCGTTCCGTTTGGCATAAACTCGTAGACTAAAAACGGTTCCCCTTGGGCGACACAACAGCCTAAGAGACGAAGGAGGTTAGGGTGGCTCACGGTGGAAAGAAGCTTGATCTCGTTTGCGACTTGGTCGATGCTTGTGTTGTCTTTGCGTCTGAGACGTTTTACAGCGACCCACGACCTGTTTGGAAATTCGCCGGCGTAGACTGTTCCGTACGCTCCGGTTCCGAGCTTGTTCTTCTCGGAGAAACTGTCTGTGGCTTTCTCGATCTCTTTGTAGGTGTAGAAGGGAACGCTGGAGTTTCCAGCGAGCTCGCTAAGCAAGCGATTCGCGATTGATGTTCTTGAGGAAGACGCAGAACGCTTGTTGCAGTAGATATAAGCAACTATTAAGATCGCAATTAGTGAAACACCGATCAAAATCCCTGGTATAACCAAACAGAAACATTCGGATTATTATCAAAACCACTATAATTTAAGACTAAACAGAGTAGAAAGTTTACTTACCAGTACAAAGAACAATGCGTTTGTCTAGTCCTTTACGTTTACCAACTGAAAATAGGGAAACCATGAGCGTTAAATAATAATAATCAAGAAGATAATTTTTTGAAAAGTCTAGCTTTTGCCACGCGTCTTTGTATCATTGGTTTCTGTTTGTCGGTCAAAATTTTGTAAGTTAGTCAAAAAACCGTTACGAACCTAATCGGCAACCACCGTGCACGGTGAAGGCGTTGCCGTGAAACCCTTCGAGACAAGTGCAGCGATGACCAAATCCACCGTCGGCGAGCTTGACATCCGTACAGGTTGCGTTCTCGGAGCAAGTCGTGTTGTTACAACGCTCTTTAAGCCACCAATCGAGCCTGAGTCGACCCAAATTGACGGAACCTTCCGATTTCGAAGCCGTCGAGTGAGGCGTAATCGAAGAGAACAAAAACTTACATCCGCTTGGGTTAACAACGTCTCCGATACTCATAACGTCGGACGTTGTCGTCGCCGCTCCGTCGAGACACATCACCGGAGACTTGCAAGTACTGAGATTCAACCGATTTTGGACGAATCGAGTCCTAATTAAACAATCAGACGACTGTTGCTTGCATTCATGGACCAGAATTATGTTGTGTGAATTCGACGGAGCGAGATTCTCCCGGAAGAGCTGCTTGATTTTGCGGATATCGCGATTGCACATCGGCGGGATTTTCACGTAGATGCTTGCGTTGGTCACCTCCTGTACAACGAATTCGCCGATCTCCGCGTCGCCGGTTTTCTTCGAGCAATTGAACCGGATCGGATAACCGTCGGAGAATCCGAACGGGTAAGGGAGCGAACCGGTTTGGCAGTTAACCGAGCCGGTGGTCGGTGTAGCGACGGTTAGCATGAAGACGAAGAAGAGATAGGAAGTGTTTGGTTGGCGAGTTTCTTCCATCGGGACAAAATAATGATTCGAATGATCAAGATATTACTCCAATGGCATAAACTGTAATTAAGCTCTGCTTCTATTCAGCGGGTTGAGTTGACTTTTGTGGATAAGGGGCAATTTTGTCATTTGCGTGGCGATCGTTGTTCATATGCATCATAACCGCTAATTAAATGAATTCGTCGGTCCAATTTTTTTTTTAAATAAACATACTAAGTCACCGGATTATATTATTATCGAGTGTTTGATAATAAGCCAATATCCAAAAAATCAACCTTATCTTTTTTAACCAAACCGAATAGAAAACAACAACAAAAACTTGAAATGGAAACATATTTGATCAAACCTCGAATCCAATATAAAACCAAAACCATACCAAACCAATTTTATTCCAGTTTTCGCTTCTTTAATACGAGATCATTGCATTTCGAATATCAAGTCTGCTTATTAGTGCATATGAGCTCATATCATATGATTACAATTATCATTATCATATGACTAAGGTATTATTATTATTAATAAATACAGATTTATGGGCATGAAAATAAAAAGTCATTGATTCTTCTATGGATTAAGCAAGAGAAATGTAGAACACTAAATAGCATAAGCCACATCCCTACAACTTTAACTTGAACGGCAAGATAAGAACATGAAAATTCATTCGAAAACCTGTGTGGACTTCGTTAACGATCAACAAACAAGCACAGTCAAGGGGAAAAAACCACCAAAACTATAAAATAGTTCATCGAGAGTGTTACATAAGCGATAAGGGTAACAACCCAAAACAAGTTACTGTGGTCGAGAAACTCCATACAAAAAACTTGAGCACAAGTCTGGTTTATTAAAGCATTGAAAAAACAAAAAAAAAACTAAATCATTCTTCCTCATCAGTGGAATTATGTCTGGTTCCTTGATTTCTCCTTCTCCTTGGCTTCACTTCCTTGAGTTTTATCGTAATCTTGCAAAACGAAAACAACACAATCGTAAACATTTGAGGTGATCGATCGATGTCTAATTTTAAATTAAGAAATGCACTTATAATATTAATTATAAAGGATGTTTTATTGGTTTACCAGGGTGATTCTCATGGATCTCCTTATCCTTTTGAAAGGTTTGATTTCTTCCACAGGTTCCTCCAAACCCTTCTTCATCAGACCTCGTCGAGTACCCTTCTCCAAACGAATGCGACATCACGTCGCTGCTCCAATTAATAAAAAAAGAACTAAATTAAAAACATTAAAATATAATCCAAACGAATCAGAAAACTATATAGTGGACGAGACGAACCCGGTTTTGTCGTTTGGATTTTCAGGCTTTTTATCCATCTTTTGCTGGTCGGGAGCGGTGGCGAAACTAACTCCGATAACTTTGCAGCCAAAGCGAGACGGTGGTGAGATGAAAGAGACGGTGGTTGAAGGAAGTGATCGGATTGTCTTAAACGCGTTGATCATTTATCAGCCTTTTTGATGTTTCTTGAAGCTTTATATTTATAGAGGAAGTAGTTTCTATCCTTATAAAGAGACGATAATAAGTTTTTAAAAAGCTTAATATTAGGTGGCGGATTTTGAATAAAGAGAAAGGTTAACGAAGGTGGAGTTAACGAATTTAATCTCTAGCAACTACCGACATATACTTCTTTTAGCAAAAAAAAAACTACCGACATATACCTAAAACTAAAAAACAAAAAATAGTACGACGGTGTCTTGACTAAAGTTCGCCACGTGGAACTTTGATGACAGGTGGCGGGACGAAGAAGGGAACTGAGCGATGCGACGGGTTCAGATTTCCATGACAAATCCTCTTTTTACTAATTTGGGCCAGCAAGAAAGTTATAAGGCCCAAGTCAAGTGGGCCGGGACACATCAGTAAAGACATTGAGAAAAGGGGTTGGGGGCCACGTGACTGTTTAAGGGAGACTGGACTGGAGTGGAGGACGTGTAGCTGATGTCATCATTGGCACACATCAGTGACTGTTTAAGGCGCACATAACACTGAATTACTCAAAATAGAGTTAGAAAAAAAACACAACGAGGAAAAACAAATAATGTACATATCAATGAACAGAATTAAAGACGATGAAGTTGATTTAGTGACAAGAAAATAACACTTGAATGGTTTATCTTTGCATGTATTCACATTTAGCTTCAGAATACTTCTGATTGTAGATTTTTTTTTTATCTCGGAACTGGATTGCATATCTTTGTTTCATCTTTTTAAAGCAAAATTACAAACAGAAGAATACTTACAAATATTTTTGGTTTTTACCTTTCTAACCTTAGAAATAGTAATTACATCTCAAACGAAGGACCAGAAGCAGCGAGAAGCAAACCAATTTCAAAATTATCTAAAGCAAAAAAAGTAGGTGAGAGAATAAACAACAAGACTAAGAACAGCTTTTAACCTACTTCACAAAACCAACAATGTTAAAGAAAACAAAAAAAAAGCAAATAAGCTTCAGAGAAATTCAAAACCTACCGCCATATTATTCAACACTGAGACTAAACCAAAACACTATCATCAAACACTATTAACATTTGCATATATTTGTTTTTGTTGTCTAACCAAAAATAACACTTGAAACAAAACAAACCTAAAAACAAAACGGGTTGGTCCGGTTCGTCATCGCCATGAAGAAACAGTTAGGAGAGGCAAATCGTTCCAGGCCAAGGAGATGAAACCTGGCATAGATTCAACAATTGTATACAGATTGCTGTAATTGTAATTCCACAACAGTATCTTCGCTTGGCTCACTGCGTAATTGCTCAGCTTCACCGATTCAAAACCGGCACTCTCCATTAATACCCGCCATTGTTCTTTCTCCTCCATCCGTTCCCTCTGATTTCCGGTTTTCTCCGGTCCAATCAACCCCGAGATCCTCCGACCGAACAGTACTCGTTCCACTCTCACTCTCTCCTCCGAATCTCTCCCCAAATTCGGTTCGAGGGATTCGAAAACCGCGGAGTAGAATTGAAGCGCGTTTTTCATCCGGTTAGCGAAACCCACCCGGTTTAGACTCACCTCGTACTCTCCGAGAGTCACGACCATCGGGTTTAACGATCTGGCGAGCCGTAGTGCGGTGTCAACGATCGTCGGCATCTCGTCGAGTAATTTGTAGAGCTGAAGCATGAAATTCACGGCCAGTACCTCATCCGGGTCGACCCGGAAACTTGACCCGTTTAGTAAGTCGATTGGAGTGAGAATTGGGATGAAATCGAAATTCAGATCCAGAACCTTAGCGAAATCACGGAGGCGTTTTCCGGTGGCGACTAGTGACGGTTCCGGAGATTCACCGAGAGACGGAGCCGGTATACCCGAGACCCGGACTTGGGTGGGTTTACCAGAAGAACGTGTTGCGAGTGCTTGAAGAAGAGCAGGCCATTGAATGCCTTGAACAATTCCAAAATCCACGATATGAATCTTACCGGAATTCTCCGTAGCTTCCAGAATCGCCTGATTCGCCGTCAAATGAGCGAATTTGGAATAGGGACATGCGTCGTTTAGGGTTTTGTAAGAGAGGGTTAACTCCTCCACTGACGGCGATTCCTTCGACACGGAATCAGGAGACAGTCTGTTGCAGAGAGCTTCCGTGAAGTAAAACCCCACTCGCTCCGTCGGATCACCTAGCTCCGATACAGAATCTCGGATACGAACAAGCGCCTCGGCAGCGACGTCCGACTCAGATTCTAAGATCCGTGCACAGTCGTAGATAGCTCTCAGTAAAGGCGGTTCTAGGTCAAAATCCGGCGAGCCACCGTCTTCGGAGTCGTTAGTCTCTGGATCTTTGGCTGTCTGATGAGGCGGAGATGAAGATGGAGGCGGAGGAATCGATATCGGCGAAGAGGGAGCCCACAAGGTGGAGGAAACCGACGGACGAGGAAGTGGACTCGACGTAGCGATGACTTGGTTGAGATCTGACGGTTGAGAACACGGGACACTGAGTCGACTCGGGTAAGTCGCCAAAGATTCAGGACCGTATATTACGAAATCGGGATTATTGTGCCATGTATCACAATCAGGACCGTCAGCCGCCACCGAGTCTCCACCGCCAATCAGAGTCTCCATCCACTCGTCGGACTCAAACTCACCGCCGGTTCCACCGTCGAAATCAGACAACCGAAATCCACCACCACCACCACCGGCTGTCGGATGGTGATGGTCTAAGTTGGGAAATGGAAACCCCGAATCGCCGGGATCTCCGCCGCCAGTAACCTGAAACGGGTCAGGAAAACCCGAACCGGGAAGCCCAAACCCGAGGGACTGGTGGGTCGTGTTGGGCCAGGGATTAAGGGACAAAGGGTTAATCCCGAAAATCTGATGATCTTGATGCTGCTGCTGTTGCTGCTCTTGTTGCTGCTTCTGCTTGATGACTTGTTGTGCTATCGCCATTAGATTGCCACTATCAGTGCACATGTAAGCCATTATACGGCTGGATCTAACCGGCGATTAAAGGCGGTCCAATACGACTGCCACCTGAAGATTCGTGTCACTGTAAAACGAAGAAGGCGATGACGGAGGTAGAGAGAGAGAGTGTGTGAAACGGCGGGCTGAATCGAGTTTTGGATTTTAGTATTTTAGAGAGAAGAAGAGGTGTACGAAAGGTCAGCCCTAGAAAGTGGATCAACGTTGATTAAAATCTGACCGTCTGATTTTATTGTGGGTCCTATTTTCACTATAGTATTTTTTTCCCCCTTTCTTTACAATATTTGTAACGGTAATAATACCAATGCATAAACACACACACGAGACATGCAGACATCTTTTATTACTATAGATTATTTCCTCTTTAGTTTTGTAGATAAGAGAAACACAAAATATCGACCGCGATAATAAATTTCTGTTTATGGTTAAACACAATTTTTTAAAAAAACATTTAGTATTTCGTATTTAAGCTTATTTAAGAGCTATTAAAATCTAAATTTTAAGTTTATTCAAATGCTGTTAATTTCGTCGGTAAGGAAGTGCTATTTCAATGATACAAAAACTTGAAAATATATAATTACAAAATTTTAATATTTAAACAATCAAAGTTCTAAATTTTTAAGTTTAGCTAACCGTGATTAATTACACTGGTTTTAAAGAATGATTTTAGTGATATTAAATATGAATTCGAGCTCGAAATATAGAGAAAAAAATGTTAGGTTTGAGATGAAATATGTTTTTGTTAAACTCATCACGTCTGTTATAAATGTTAATTAATCCTGAAAATATTATACTATAACGTGAAAATCATTCAGAATTGAATTTGTTTACAAACAAAAAAATGTTTTAAAGGTTGTGGTTAAAATATATTCAAGTTGAAAAACAACTAATTAAGCAGCCCACTCAGTAATCTATCACTTTTGTAATCAGAGGAACAACGCTTACCACAACTCTCAGCTTATGCCACCTCCGACCCTCTTCAAGATCATTGACCGAGAAATCCGCAACACCATAACCGCAAGAAGACATTTGAAGCGGTTTCGAAACCTAATGCTTCTTTGGATTCACTGACTTTGTTTAGATCGAATCCAAATCGAACTGTAATCTTGTTTTTAATTCTTTTTTGCCAAAATTACTCTATCTCTTATGTAGTGCTTTTTGTAATACCTCTATATTTCATTTATAATGATATTAACATTCGTAGTAAAAGCAAAAAAAAAAAAACTAATTAAGAATATATATCATATATATCCACAGAGGTTGGTATAACATGTTCATATTAACGCCTCCGTTGGGATAAAACAATATAACTTATTTCTCTTTAATTGATTCACGTGACACTCTCGCGCCAAAACAAAATTAAACATCTATAATCAAAACCACGTCCAAGTGTTGAGAAGAAAACTTCAAGTTTTAAAAATTTATACAGAGTTTTGGTGAGGCAGCCTCAGTGGGGAGAGGATGACGAGTGACGACGTGGCTATTTAAACGATAATCGATGTCTAGAACCATGTCAACGTAAACGATAATTTTCATGTATTATTTTAAAAGATGTTTAAGGATTTAGCATATATATTATGAGGGATGTATTGAACTGAGTATTTAAAGTGATTTGAGTTTTAATAAGATTTCAGATGATTTTGATAGTTTTGGCTGATTTTAAACAAGTTGTTATGATTTTGTATTAAAATCCCCTATAATCCCACATAAAACTATGAGATTTGGATCTTTGTATTTTTAACTAAAAAAATCTCATAAAATCATCTAAAATCTTTTGCAATCATTAAAATCTCAATACTTAAATTAAAATATTTTTAATAAAAATGGATTTTATATGATTTTAACAAATTCGTGTTTGAATAACAGAGGATTGTAGATGATTTTAAATGACTTTACATAAATCTCATGTTCAATAACACTGAATTTGGGCAGATATTTTAAAATCCTTAGTTGAATAACAAGATATTTTAATAAAATCTCAAAATCTCTTAAAATCTACAGTTCAATACACCCCCTGTATATTGAGAAATCACGTAAATTCAGATTTTTATATTTAGTTATTATTCTCTATAATCAAGACATGAACTTAAATTGTAGAAAATATTTTAAAATAACACAAAAAATAGAATTTGTTATAGATTTAGCATATTACATTTATTATATACTTGTTTATCTTGAATAAATTAAAACATTATGATTGAATTCACTATTTTTAAGTTAAGATTTAATTTTTCATCATTGAAAATAATTTTAAGTTATTTTAATATAAAGTTTGTGTTATAAATGAAAATTTTAAATAATAATATTAAGTTTGGAGCAAATTTTATAAACTGTATTTGGTGATCCTTAGCTCGTATATGAGGAAAGAAGATTTTTAAAGAAGGCAAGAGAAGTGATTAAAAGAGAAAGGAAAAAAGCAAGGGGTTCTATTTTTGTGTGTGAAATCGTCTCATCCCGCTCTTTTCGGGGGACCCAAAGGGTCGGGTCCACCACTGTCGAAGATGACGTCATCTAACTGTAAATCTTGACTCTTTAAGATCTCAGCCGTTGATTTTTAAATGTAGCCCGTATCTGACCAAACTGCTCTGATTGACTGTGAGTCACCTGCATGTCTTCGGTAAAAATTAAATATGGAAATAACAAGGAATTACAGCAAATATATACACTAGCATGTTTGATACACTAATTGACTAAGCGTTCATTAATAATTTTACACTAAAATGTTTAGATTTCAAATCTTAAATAATGCAATTTCACTGAACTAATGGAGACAAGGTTACATGAAATCTCTAATATAGTGTAAACATAACTGTTTATTGTAGTTGTAGATCTTTATGCAATGGAGAGAATTATACATTATTAAATTATTTTATAATTGTTCTCGTAATTTGATGTTAAAAAATAAGAAGATGATCTTATTTTGATGGTTCGATAAAAAAATGAGAAATTGCACCCACTACTAATACATAACATCAAAATTAATTCTCCTTTTTATTACTATTCACATACACTATTTACCATTAAAAATCTACCATACCCCTAACCTTTATAAATAATTACACTATCCCTTTTCTCTTTCATCAATTACTATTCCGACCAAAATGAAAGAAGAACCAGAAGAAAGAGAAGAAGAAGAAGAAAGAAGAAAGAAGAAAGAAGAAGGAAGAAGAAGGAAGAAGAAGGAATAAGGAAGGAAGAAGGAAGAAGGAAGAAGGAAGAAGAAGAAGAAGGAAGAAGAAAAAAGAAAAAGAAAGAAGAAGGAAGAAGAAACATAGGCGGTGTTATCACGGCGGTTAACACCGGCGGCGACACGGTAACATCTTCGATGTTAACTAAATTAACGCGATAATTTATGATATGATAACTGGATTAACATGACAATTTCATAAAAATGAATATGATAACTCGGTTAACATGTTCATTTTTATGAAATTGTCATGTTAATCCAGTTATCATATCATGACAATTTCATAAAAATGAACATGATAACTGGGTTAACATGACAATGTTAACGATATTAACTATGTGTTAACGATGCTAACAATGATAACTGGTTTAACATGACAATGTTAACGATACCAACTATATGTTAACGATGCTATCAATGATAACTGAGTTAACATGACAATGTTAACGATGCTAACAATATGTGTTTTCTGGTAATAAACAGTACTCGTCGAGTTTTGATGAATAGTAACGCCGACTTTTTGATGAATAGTATTGCCGGAATATGCTTTCAGAAATTGAGTTTCAGACCAATGACATTTCTGTAAATATTAAAAATCACAAAAGATATTTTAAGTTTAATCATTTTTTCTATTTCTTACTTTCTTAATTTACAAAAAAAAGTTAATAACACACATCTAATTAATTGGTCAACCTACCATATACACCTAAATCACCCTAAAAAAATCACTAGAAACAAAAAGTATGTGATGGTTATTTGTCTGTATGCAAATATTGTAATTTATTAACATTAACATCACGATTCAATACAATAGAGATAACGTGGCGCAATGAAGAAAATACAAATATTATTGACGCATATATAATTTGTTTTTTTTGGTATTAAAGCTAATTGGATTAGATGGTTCATGTTCTCGTTTATTGTATTGTCAATTTTGTTCATTAAAATCGTACATTGTTACGCGCCAGAAACTTATGTATAAGTGTGAGTATGATTTGTATATATATATACATACTTTGAGGGTGACTGACGGGCCCATGGATCAGCAGCCCATGTAGTTCTAAAATATGACACGGAAAAGATATCGGTGGTGGGGCCCGTTAACTGTTGTTGGACCGATCTTGGACAAAGGAAGAAGGAAGCAATCGATAAAGCTTTTAAATTTACCCTAAAAATGCTAAAAGGACTAAACAAAATATATAATGTTTTACAAATTTTAGCACTATTTAAATTTTATATAGGTTTTTAGCATTTAATTTATTGTTCATAATTTTTTACTATTTAGTTATTATTTATGATAATTTAACCCTTATATAGTACGTTTAAAGACAAAAAAATGTTAAAGTTATATAAACATTTTAAATAAGTGTTAATTTATGCAAATATTATCAACCGCACAAATGGGCTAGCAATCAACCGCACAAATGGGCCAGCAACAATCGAAGCCCACACACAAAACGTCAAGCCCATCACTGCTCATCATCATCCACGACAAGCGGAAGCAGCAGCTCGTTTATGTACTGCAATGACAGCTACTAAAATCCAAACAAATAACCGTTTTGACGCTCTCCTACTATGTGCTGTATGCTGACTTTGTTTTGTCATTATTCATTCTAGGTTTATGGATGTATCTCCTATATAAAGAGACATCTATCCTTTGTAACCTTTAAGCAAAAACCATTTTAATAGAAGTTTGAGTTTTCCTTCAATAGCTTCTACTTTCATGGTATCAGAGCCTCAGGCTATCGATGGAAGCATGGCAAGCGGAGCTTTACGAACAGCAGCAACAACTCCGCCTGCGACACCGGTACCTACTCCAGCTACGACTCCAACGGTTGGAGATCGAGCTCCACAGGGGAATATTCGAGCTCAGCCGCCTGCAACTCGATTTCCAAATCCGCCAAACCAGACATCGTCATCATCTCTCTGTCCTCCGACGTTCCATCAATCACTCCCAACGACTTCTCAGGTCGTTGCGTCAGCACCATTGAGCATATCTCACTGCGTCACCCTGAAGCTCACTGCATCAAATTATTTGTTGTGGAAAACGCAGTTCGAGTCTTGGTTGTCTAGTCAGAAACTCGTAGGCCATGTTACTGGAGGAACACCACGCCCATCCCCAGTCATCACCATCTGCATCGGCAACATCCTCTCCGACATGCCAAATCCTGATTTGCTTGTCTGGATCCAGAATGACCAGACAGTCCTTGCCTGGCTTTTTGGGTCATTGTCAGAAGACGCTCTAAGATGTGTATATGGTCTTCACACTGCTCAGGAGGTATGGTTCTCCCTTGCTCAAAAATTTAATCGTGTTTCTCTCACTAGGAAACTAGATATTCAGAGAAGGATACAAACAACTGTTAAGGCAACCAAGCCTTTAACTTCTTACCTGTCTGAGATTAAGGAGCTCTGTGACCAGTTGGATTCTATAGGATCTCCTATCTCTGAGCAGGAGAAAATTTATGGCATATTGAATGGATTAGGTCGAGAATATGAATCTATCTCTACGGTCATTGAAAACTCCATGGACTCACAGTTTGGTCTCTCGTTTGACGATGTGGTTCATAAGCTGACTGGATTTGACGATAAGTTGCAAACTTATCTCGCTGCTACAAATGTTGTGTCACCTCATCTTGCTTTTCAGTCTGAAAGAGGAGGTTACTCAACTAACAGAGGCGGATACTCTAATAGAGGTCGCGGTTCAAACAGAGGAAACAACTTTCAGGGTAGAAGCTCTTACTCCACTCGTGGTCGGGGTTTTCAGCAGCAGTTTCCTTCTGGCTCCAATACTGACACTCGTCCAACATGTCAGATTTGCGGTCGTTATGGTCACGCTGCATTCAAATGCTACAACAGATTTGATCAAGACTATGAAACCCCTGATGTTCACAATGCTTTAGCTGCTATGAAGCTCTCTGATGGTTCTCACACCTCTGGAAGTGAGTGGTACCCAGATACAGGTGCAACGGCACACATTACCAACTCTACATCTCAGTTGCAACAAGCTCAGACTTATGCAGGGGACGATACTGTGATTGTTGGCAATGGAGACTATTTACCAATCACTCACATTGGGTCTGCAGTTCTGTCAACTCCTCAAGGTAACTTACCATTAGCAGATGTCCTGGTTTGCCCTGGTATCACGAAGTCTTTACTGTCTGTGTCAAAACTTACCTCAGATTATCCATGTGAATTCATCTTTGACTCTGGTTCTGTGGTTGTGAAGGACAAGAGGACAAAGCAGCTGCTAACTCAAGGAAGCAGACATAAAGACTTGTACATGCTGGAGAATCCTCAGTTCTTGGCGTTCTATTCAAATAGACAGCAAGGAGCAAGCTCTGACGTGTGGCACCAGAGACTTGGGCATCCCAATAAGGAGATTCTGCAGCATCTTGCAAGGAGTAGTTTGATAGTTTTGAATAAGGCAGTCTCTCGTCTGTGTGAGGCATGTCAGTTGGGAAAATTTAGTAGACTTCCTTTCTTATCTTCTGAGTTTGTAGCTTCTCATCCTCTTGAACGCATTCACAGTGATTTATGGGGTCCATCACCTGTTGCTTCTGCTCAGGGTTTTCAATACTATGTTATTTTTGTCGACAACTTTTCAAGATTTACTTGGTTCTATCCACTCAAAAGAAAGTCAGATTTATGTTCTGTATTCCTCAAGTTTCAGGCTCTAGTTGAGAACCAACTACAACAAAAGATTCAAATGTTTCAGAGTGATGGAGGGGGTGAATATACCAGTACTCAGTTTATTGATCATCTTAGTAAGTGTGGAATTAAACAGCTCATGTCCTGTCCACACACTCCACAACAGAATGGCTTGGCAGAACGCAAACACAGACACATCACTGAGCTTGGACTCTCAATGATGTTTCATAGCAAGGTTCCGCAACAGTTATGGGTGGAAGCCTTCTTTACAGCTAGTTTTCTAGGCAACCTACTACCCTCTACACTTCAACCTGATCATCAAAGTCCATATGAGAGACTATATAAAAAGCCTCCCATCTACACGTCTTTGAGAGTATTTGGCTGCTCATGCTATCCATATCTCCGGCCTTATGCAAGTAACAAATTTGATCCAAAATCACTACATTGTGTGTTTTTAGGATACAATGAGAAATATAAGGGTTATCGTTGCTTGTACCCTCCTACTGGCAAGGTTTATATCAGCAGACATGTTTTATGTGATGAGACATCTTTTCCCTTCACTGATAGATACAAGAATTTTCAACTCTCCTCTCACAATCCATTGTTCTCAGCATGGAAGAACAGTCATTCTCAACCGTTAACATCCATGGAATCAGTCTCCCAACCTGCAGAAGAGGAGTTAATTGTCTATCCTCAGTCTGCAGAAGATTATACCCAACATGTACCACCAGTGATGACTACTCCTGTTGTAGCAGAAGGTTCTGAGTGTACGGCAGACATAGATTCTGTTCCTATAGGCAACAGTCTTCTTGCTACACCAGGCAGGACAGTCTCATCACCCGAGTCACAAACATCCAGTGATGCAGAGAATCGAGTTATCAGTACAGGAATCTCCAGTGACGAAGAGGATTCTGCAGATTCATCAACATTAGATCATCATCATAATGTTGAAAATGATCATCCCATGATTACAAGAGGCAAATCTGGGATTGTTAAACCAAATCAGAAGTATGTTCTGCTCACAGTCAAAGACAGTTATCCAACACCAAAGACAGTGAAAACTGCTCTCAAAGATCCAAATTGGATCAATGCAATGGCCATTGAAAATGGAACATTGCAGGAAACCAACACGTGGGACCTAGTTCCACCTGATCTTGCAGAAAATATTTTAGGATGCAGATGGATTTTCAAAACCAAGCTCAGATCTGATGGATCACTTGATAAACTAAAAGCCAGGTTAGTGGCAAAAGGCTATGATCAGGAAGAAGGAGTTGATTTTCTTGAGACCTTTAGCCCAGTAGTCAGAACAGCAACTGTTAGATCTGTTCTGCATATTGCAGTCACACAGCAGTGGAAAATTAAACAGCTAGATGTTCAGAATGCCTTTCTTCATGGTGAATTGAAAGAGACAGTATATATGGTGCAGCCCCCGGGATTTGAGGATACTGATAGACCTGATTATATTTGCAAACTAAAGAAAGCAATTTATGGCCTTAAACAGGCCCCTCGTGCTTGGTTTGATAAGTTTAGCAACTTTCTCATTCAATTTGGGTTTGTTTGCAGCATCCCTGACCCGTCTCTTTTCGTATACATACAAGGCAAGAATGTGATGCTACTACTGCTTTATGTCGATGACATGTTGTTGACAGGAAACAATGATGAATTGATGAAAATACTGCTACAGGATCTAAATACAGAGTTCAGAATGAAAGATATGGGGCTTTTACATTATTTCTTGGGAATACAAGCTCACTTTCACAAAGAAGGTCTATTCTTATGCCAAGAAAAGTATACAATGGATTTACTAGTTTCAGCAGGAATGGCTGATTGCACACCAATGCCCACTCCTCTGCCTCTGCAACTAGATAAAGTCTCTGGCCAACAGAAGCTCTTCCCAGACCCGACATACTTTAGGAGCTTGGCAGGAAAATTACAGTATCTAACCTTGACAAGACCAGACATTCAATTTGCAGTTAATCTGGTGTGTCAAAAGATGCATTCACCAACAGAAGCAGATTTCTGTCTTCTCAAAAGAATTCTTCGCTACCTGAAAGGAACAATTCAGATGGGAACCAACCTGTCTTCAGACACTGACTCAACCTTGCGTGCATACAGTGACAGTGATTGGGCAGGCTGTAAAGAGACTCGAAGGTCCACTGGTGGTCTGTGCACATTTCTGGGATCCAACATCATCTCATGGTCAGCAAAACGTCATCCCACAGTCTCAAGATCATCTACAGAAGCTGAGTACAGAACAATGTCAATTGCAGCAACTGAGCTGAAATGGATCAGTGCATTACTCATCGCCATTGGATATCATCAACCTGCGATCCCTGAGCTCTACTGTGATAACCTGTCAGCAGTGTACCTCACAGCAAATCCAGCTTTACACTCACGGTCCAAACATTTTGATGTGGACTTCCACTATGTCCGTGAAAGAGTTGCACATAGAGCGCTAGTGGTGAAACATGTTCCGAGACACCTCCAACTGGCTGACATTTTTACGAAGTCACTAGCACAGGAACCGTTCTTGAATCTTCGCTTCAAACTTGGTGTTGACTATCCACCCAACACAAGTTTGAGGGGGTGTATCAACCGCACAAATGGGCTAGCAATCAACCGCACAAATGGGCCAGCAACAATCGAAGCCCACACACAAAACGTCAAGCCCATCACTGCTCATCATCATCCACGACAAGCGGAAGCAGCAGCTCGTTTATGTACTGCAATGACAGCTACTAAAATCCAAACAAATAACCGTTTTGACGCTCTCCTACTATGTGCTGTATGCTGACTTTGTTTTGTCATTATTCATTCTAGGTTTATGGATGTATCTCCTATATAAAGAGACATCTATCCTTTGTAACCTTTAAGCAAAAACCATTTTAATAGAAGTTTGAGTTTTCCTTCAATAGCTTCTACTTTCAAATATGTCCAAAATATACAATACAATTAGGAAAGCATAAGTTTGTAAATATTTGTACTCTTTATAAAATAAAAAGATACCGACTACTTTTCACATCTTGTATTTCTTTTTAGTTTTTATTGGTCAATTTTTTAAAAAATATCTTTTTTATCAAAACAATTCAAGAAATACATATTTTAAGATTTTTTTATTTTTTGGTCTAAATGTTACGATTTATACCAATGTTTTTGTTTACAATGTTGTTGGAAAAGAACTTATCACGGAAAATTGAAAAGACATAAGAGAAAGAGAAAATCGTTTGTTCACATAATGAAAACAACCTATTTTTAAGACTTTTGTTCGTATATTAAAAAGAATCAGAAAATTTGAATTCAGTACACTTTAAAAAATTTCTAAAATGTAAACATATTAACTATAGTGAGTGATCACTGAAATTCGACTTTGAGTTTGTGTTGATGGATATTAAAGAATTTTATTTTATTTTTAAAAATTCAGATTTAGTCCGTGTTCCTGTATTATGTATAAAATAAAATTAAAAAGGCGAGATTGGAAGAAAGTACTGTTAGTCTCTCAGCTCTCTCGACTATGTCTCTTTTGGGTTGCACCGTTGTCTCCACGTCAAAATTAAAGGCCACTCACTTTGGTGACCCACTTCTTCCCACTCAAATCAGTACACATCTCTCTTTCATTTTCTTACTTCAAGTATACAGTTTCTTAAGAATGTAATGGTAGTCGAATATGTTTTTTTTGTTTTTTGGGGATAAGTCATAGAAATTCTTGACCTTAGATCAATAATCTCCTCTTCCAGACCATAGATCCATAATTTCTTTCAGTATTCAGGGCTATTAGTTAATAATACCATGTTTGAAACCTAAATCGCTATTTTTAAGTAGAGTTGGATTAACTTTAGGTAATTTTTCAATACTTTTGTTCATTTTTCGATTAACAAGTTTGAAACAAAATCAATCTTCCTTACAAAGATTGTTCGACTAAATTTAAATAATTTCTCAATTAGTTCATTTTTGGATCAACAAGTTTGAAAGAAAATAAATTTTATTTACAAAGATTTTTTGTCAAGCTATAACTGTAATTATTACGTTGAACACAGTCCAAATTTACTCCTGCATTTTTTTTTCCATAACCCGTCAAAACAATATTCAAAAGATTTGTAATTTAGATAAGGATACGAAAAAGAAAGGTGTCTGAGTAAAAAGTCTACTTTATCGAAAAGGTTAGATGAAGATTAGGTGATTTAATCACGACGTTCCTCGGCTTCGCTTTCATACGTAATACGTTGCGTTTCAGGCATTGCTAAGTCTGTTATTGTGTCGGGAATGAGTAATTAATTGATGGGTTTTGGAATTGTTAAATGTGAAATGAATAGGCTAATGGATAAAGCTGGTTGGTGAAGTCGACTGGTTGATTTAATTTGTCGTGGAGCTTACTAATTTTGTCACATCAGTGACATCGATTGGTTCTAATTAGAAATTTTGACCCTACAAACAAACATACACACGGATAATTATATAAATACTATAGTGCTTTAGTTTATATATTAGTGTACCGGAAGTGTATAATATGCATTAAAACTTTTATAAATTAATATTCAATAAAATAATAAATACCATAAAATAATAAATCTTTCTATTATCAAGTTGGAATAGTATAAAAATCAGTAAAATTCGATAAAATAATAAGATATTAGATCAAAAACTCATATTGTTGTTTTTTCGATATGTGTCCAAAGATTGTGAAGATTTATAGACGCGATAGTTGTTTTCTTATGCATAAATACTTTCCAAAGTATCATACTTTCCAAAATATTATAATATTGTCTTCAACATCATCATCAATATTTTCTTCTAAATTTTGAAGTTTTAGCATGTATTATTTTGACATGAATCAGTCTAGTAGGTTAATAACACATATTCTTTTGCGATATATGAGATTTTTTAATTATAATCTCAAGTTCATGCATGTCATTTTAATTATTTAGTATATCATCATTTGAAGAACACTTTTTGAAGATTATGACTAAAAAACAAGACCTCTCTATAAATTAATTTATCCATTAATTAATATCTTTGTAAAATAATAAATTTTCAAAATCTCCACATTATTAATTTATATAGATTTTACTCTATATGGCGATCTAATTATGGATGATAAGAGTATATTAAATTACATAATCAGTCGAAATTGTTGTGGGACTCGTTTCTAAGTTTCAAGGTTGTAATCATACATGAGTTATGTATTTAATAATATTCACCCACCGTATTTGCAAATTGCATAAGTGGAAGAGCACTTTTTAGCATTCGCCATAAGCATAAGCAAGTGGACGACTCTAATAGAGAGGCATTATAAACGACCCGTTTTCTACGACCAACAAAATTATCATCTACCGACGACGATCGGGCTAATCTAAAAATTAAATTCGCAAATAGTCTCCAGTCCGGTCAAAATATATTTCGGGCTATCAAATTTTGATACCCAAAACAGTTCAGACAATATAGAGATTTAAATATCGTAATCATTAGAAATGAATCAGACACAAAGCGACTTGACCTATCCAACCTTTTGCCTAAAAACCACTTTTGATCAGACCGCATCATTTTTTGTTTACTTTTTCAAAATAACATTTATACCAATTAACAATGAAGAAATAATTTAGAAATGGCTAAATCACGGAGATCCGTAACAAGAAAGAAATATATAGTTTCAGGAAATGGTTAAAGAGAATAACCAAACAAATTAACAAGTTTTTTTCCTTTTGAACATTTTTATTTCACCCTTAAAGAAAGGGTCAATTGTAAAAAAAAAAACAGAGGACGACGAATACTCTCCTTTCTCCTCCCTCCTCCATCAACAGCTCATAATAAATAGCAAACTCTTTCGTCTTCTCTCCTAATTCCCTTTTTTTTCATTTCCTTATTATTATTCCGATGACACGTAAAAAAAGTGAAATCAATAGACGCGAGCTTTGGGAGGGAAAGTCTCAATCTCATCGTCGAGAGTGTCCATGTGGACTGGCCTATACTCCAATCTCACTTTCTCATCTTCCCAATATCCCAATGTATGCTTCATCCACTCTCCATCCTCTCTTTTCTGCACAACATTCCATTATTATTCTATATTAATGGTTTCATCTTTATATAATCAGATAATCAATGCATTTTCTGCGCTGAGGAAGGAATCAAACCGTGAAATCTTCCCGAGCATGTGCTCCTCTGCTTTCCTTTCGTGCTTCCGCTGAATGCATTGTTATGGAAGCGTTTATCAAAAGATTCTCCAGTTCTATCGTCTCTATCAAATCTGAGTTCCTGCACTCATCAAATTTGTAACCACAGTTTTACACCCACCATTTTGTAACTTAACTTTGAGAATTAACATGTAAAGTCTCGTCTTTTTTTTTTTTTTTTTTACCATATCAAACTCCTATCTTTAACCTGGACATCCTCGAAACTTTCCCAGGCCTTGTCGATCAACTGACAACCTGTGATTATTTCAGAGAAAATTTGGGTAAAGATATTGGCTTTTGCAGGCGAGAGAGCTCTGAATTCAGGACAAGTTAATATAAATTAACAAGTTCTTTACCTTCTTCCAATGTTTCTTGGGTGCGGAAGACAGCTGCATTGTTCTGCATAATCCTTTGCATGTTCAATCTGATACTTGAAGTAGGAAGCGACCCGCTTGAGTTTCTTAACTTGTTCAGCCATTCGATAGTCTTCCTACCTGCATCCTTCTCAAGAGGTCTCTGTTTCTCCCCTGCACCGATCGGATAAGGGAAATAAAACATCAGAAGATATTACTTTTTTTTATAAATAATAGTACAGCTCGAGATCCTAAAAGACTAACCTGGTTTCTTTATCTCTGCAACCCTATTTGCACAAGCACGGCCAAACACAACAATGTCGAGGAGAGAATTTGCACCAAGCCTGTTGGCACCATGAACAGATGCACAGGCTGCCTCCCCAGCAGCCATAAGCCCAGGAATCACTGCATCTGGATCATCTCCTTTTATGGTAACTACCTGCAGGACAAAAAGAATTAATTTGACTCCTCGGCTTCTAATGCATCTCATGCTTCACTCCACACAAATTTCTTGAAAAACTTCTCCCAGCAAAATTTCTTGAAAAACTTCTCCTATTCTTACCTCTCCGTGGTAATTTGTTGGGATACCACCCATGTTATAATGAACAGTGGGCAAGACTGGAATTGGCTCTTTGGTAACATCAACACCCGCAAAGATAGCAGCGGTCTCAGAGATTCCAGGAAGCCTTTCTTTTAGAACTTCTGGTGGAAGATGATTCAAATGGAGATAGATGTGATCCTTATGCGGTCCTGGCAAATTTAGCAACATTTATCCAAGATGAGAATAAAACTATATATATCACAAAGTCATACATGGATACACCTCGAAGACACGTAATGAGAGTTTGCTCCAAAAATTAAAACTTGTTTTCAGGGTAGCATACAGCCATACCTACACCACGACCTTCCCTGATTTCCATAGTCATAGATCTGGAGACAACATCTCTTGATGCAAGATCTTTGGCTGTAGGAGCATATCGTTCCATAAAACGCTCACCTTCACTGTTTCTAAGGATACCACCTTCACCCCGAGATCCTGCAATTGTATAATAGACAAACACCAAAAATGGAAATGTCGCAAAACACATGAATAATTATATTGCAAGTAAATCGAGTATGTGAGAACAAGATGCTAACCTTCAGTGATGAGACATCCGGCTCCATATATACCAGTTGGATGGAATTGAACAAACTCCAAGTCCTGCATTAATGTATTCGACAATAAAATTCTTAGCACATAAACGACAGAAAAAAATCACTGTACACGATTTCTTTTAAAAGAAAACAGGTGGGAAACCTGGAGTGGAAGACCAGCCCGTGCAACCATGGCATTGCCATCTCCTGTGCATGTATGTGCTGAAGTTGCAGAGAAGTACGCTCTTCCATACCCCTGGAAAAACATCAGCCACCAGGTGAGTATTTTTGCACTATTGGAAAATTTTGTATCATTTAAAAACTACACTAAAAATAAGCTCACCCCAGTGGCCAAAATTGTTTGTGCAGAGCGGAACCGATGCAATGTTCCATCCTCCATGTTTAGTGCAATTACACCCTGGCAACTGCCTGCATATCAGATAACAATGTTGCATAAATAGTAACAGAAGCGGCAGTAAAAGGAACATAACTCCAATACACTTACCATCACTAGCCATGAGCAAATCCAGAGCGAAGTATTCAACAAAGAACTGTGTGTTATGCTTCATAGCTTGTCCATAGAGGGTATGCAACAGAGCATGCCCAGTACGATCCGCAGCACAAGCACAACGATAGGCCTGGCCACCTGATAAGAAAGCCGCCAATATGAGAAATCTACTAAAACAAAGGGTCAAAGCTCTCGAAACAAAGTGAATAAATGGACAAATGAAATTAGAGGATTAAAAAGCTAGCAAGAAGAGATTAGACAAGTCCACCTTTTCCAAAGTCAAGACTCTGACCACCAAATGCACGCTGGTAAATTTTACCCTCTTCAGTACGAGAAAACGGCAGGCCATAATTCTCAAGTTCAATCACTGCCTTTGGTGCCTCTCTGCACATATACTGGATAGCATCTTGATCACCTACACAAAGAAAGAGAAAGAGGAAAGAAAAGGAAAGAAACTCACTAATTGCTCAATGCACGCACAAGTGAACCACATAATGATCAAGATTACCTAGCCAGTCACTTCCTTTCACAGTATCATACATGTGCCATCTCCAGTCATCTTCAGACATATTTCCCAGTGCAGCATTAATACCACCCTTCACAGATTCCCACATCATAAACTCAATCTCAAAGAAACCAAACTCCATTAAAATCGAAGGTAGACAAATTACCTGAGCAGCGACAGTGTGTGACCGTGTGGGGAAAAGCTTGGTAATGCAAGCGGTGTTGAAGCCATGCTCCGATAATCCAATCGCCGCCCTAAGTCCAGCACCACCAGCTCCCACCACCACCGCATCATAGGTGTGATCCACTATCTTGTAGATATCGGTCTGCGACAAAGAACAACATGGACACAAATCAGCACAAAGCAATTACAATCAAGGAGAAGCTTCCTCGTTTCCAACATTTCCTAAACTACCACTACCGGATATAATGGCGGACAAAACTACGATTCCTGAATAAACCAGACGCCGCTTCTCGAGATTCCAAGCGTATTACAAACGGAAGGAGAAGGAAGAGAGATCATACCGAACCAGTGGAGAAGAATCTAGAAATCCGAGATCCAGAGAGTGAGGACCTTGAAGAAGGAACTCGAAGGCTACGAGAGACGCAGCGCCACATCTTCTTCTTGATTCCACAAAGCGAATCAGTTCTATGCAAATCCGTAGAAATGTCTCAGAGAGAAAGAGAGAGAGAGAGAGGTTCCTTTAAGAGGAGGAGGACGCGAACGGAGTGAGAGAGAGCCACCGAGGTGCTTAAAAAAGAAAAATGGAAAACGATGACTTCTTTAAATTCCCTCAATACCCTTAATCTCTTACGATAATTACGGCTAAACCGGTCTACTTTGCGAACTAAAACTAAAACTAAAACTAAAACTAAAAGCCCCCAAGATTAGGCTCTTGTAATGGTCAGAAATACCCTCTATACTTATTCTTTGTCGGCGCCTCGTGCTCGTCTTTAGATCCAAACCGTTTAAAATAAGATCCAACGATGTAGAGTCAAACTCGATCTTATGACTGCACATCAGAAAATGATTTATTTTCTAATTAAGAACTGCCCATGTTTTTATCTATCATTTTATTTCGTGCTTCCATAAATACAAAAAAAACAACAGTGAATATCTCAGGTAAATAATAACAAGGAAAGCAGATAAATTTATAATTAGCTTAATAATATTCGGAGACATAGCAATAAGATACTCGTGGACGGTTCAAATCCAATTATTTGGGAACCTTTGTCAATTAATAAAATGTTGCTAAGAAAAGAACAATAAAGACTATTTACAATAACCATTAATAAGAATATTATGCATCAAATCCGTTGTCGTCCAGCGGTTAGGATATCTGGCTTTCACCCAGGAGACCCGGGTTCGATTCCCGGCAACAGTTTGTAACTGCCAGATTTCAAAATAAATAGACAAAAACATAATATTAGCAATTGCAAAAGCAGAGGGCCAATTGTTTTCATCACATAAGAGCTAATAACTGCCAGGTTTCAAATGTTTTCTTAACTTACAAAAACTTCCGAGGCCCTCTAATGACCAAACCCTCTCAGGCAAAAGTAACCGGTAATGTTCCGGAAAAATAAACACACCGAAGTGGTTTTCAATGGTTCTAACTGTTGAGGGAAGACAGCACCCCTCCAGCTGAACTAGGCAGGACCACTTCCCAACCCGGACCCTTCACTGGAAAAGCTTCACCAGCTTGTGGTTCTGTCTCGCCTGGTGTAGTAATCATCAGGTCACTCCGGTCAAGCAACCCGTCAAGATCTTCCTCGCTTATATCGGCTTGTATCAGTTTATCTTCAGCGGTTTCATCGTCCTTAAGCAACGCCAGTATGTCATCTTCCTGTGAGTTTGTTTGCTTTAAGCTTTTACTAAAAGATGATGCTTTATTAAGGGTATAAGAGAATTGGGTTTTGAGAGTAAATAAAACCTCTAGTGCTGTTGAAGATTTGGCACGTTCTTGATGAAACTGCCCTTTGCCAATAACCACATGTTCCAGCTTAAGCTTACTGTACGCTCGTTTCAGAATCCGGCCCTGTGCAAATGTCACAAACTAGTCTCAAGAGGCAACAATTTCACTGGCTTGGAGTAGAAATTGATTAGTAAAACAGCAAAGAGTTTTACCTCTATTGACTGAGCCGTCGCAAGCCTGTAAACATGAACAGGTTTTGTCTGACCAATTCTGTGGCATCTGTCCATGGCTTGCAAGTCCATTTGAGGGTTCTGGAGATCAGGCAAACACACAGTTAGAGACCACCCCAAAGAGGTAAGACCAGGAAAGAACTTCTTAGAAAATTGACTGATTTGATTACCCAATCACTGTCGTAGAGGATGCATGTATCAGCAGCAGTAAGATTGATTCCGAGTCCACCAGCTCTGGTACTGAGAAGAAATATTCTACAGCTGCTCTTCTCATCATTGAATTCTTGGATCTATTTCATGAGAGAGAGACCTTGTGGTTATGAATATGGTCAAAATATTGTTTAGATGCAAAAGCAACATAAGCACAGGAGAAACCTGTCTTCTCCTTTCTTCCAGTTTCACACTGCCATCGATTCTGCAAACCTCAAACCCCTTCTCACTGAAGTAGTAATCCATAATGTCCATAAGTTTTGTCCATTGGGAGAAGATTAGGACCTGTTCATCAGGAAAAGGATCAGAGCACTTCTCAAGGGAAATGAGCTAGAGCCAGGGGGTTGTGGAACATACTCTGTGATTTTTGGCAAATAACCGAACAAGCAATCTCTCCAATAAGCGGAATTTACCGCATTGTCCAACAATATCTTCAACAGGAGGATAGAGATCTGTCAAGAAAAGTGACAGTTAGACCGACAAGTAAAACAGAAGCTTTTTTCACGTTTGTAAAAAGGCACACTGACATACATGAACCATCTATTTGCCCCACAAGAAGGTCAGGATGGTTGCAGTTCTTCCGAAGTTGAACACAGAGATTGTTAAGCTTTCCCTTCCAGCCTTGACCAGAAGTATAAGGAATGAGCAAATCAATACAGACAATAACACAATTATCTGCAAAGCATAAAAACACAAAAGATCAAGTACCTCGGATAGCATTCTCTCCAATGTGTGCTTCCAATGTGCGATTCACAAGATGTTCCTGGAACTTTTTCTGATGATCAGTCATTGTAGCATATATAATAATCTCCTTTTTTCTTGGAAGTAAGAGCTCAACATCACATTTCATTCTACGGAGGATGAATGGTCGTAGTATGCCATGAAGTTTAGCAACAACCTAAACAAAAATTTACTCTTCCCATGAGATATATAGACAACCAAAGAAATCTAGTAATATTGAACACAATTGTTCATACTTGAGCTCTTCTTTTTTCTTCTCCTTCTTCCTTAGTTGCTTCAATTTTGTTCTTTCCAGAAAAATCAAACCTGTACAAGGAATAAATGTCAAAAAGATGCCACCAGTTTTGCTATAAAGAAAAAACGAAACACAGCATACTAATTAAATATAATTGTAGAAAAGGAACATGTTTGTACCATGACTCAAATTCATCATGTGATGCAAAGATGTCAGGCAGAATAAAATTCAACAGTGACCAAAGCTCAGACAAATTATTTTGCAGAGGTGTTCCTGTCAGCAGAAGTTTGTTCTCCATCTTCAAGTATCCTAGTTCCCTCAGCAGTTTACACTTGTGGTTTTTCAACCTGTGGCCCTACAAAATAAAAGTACAAAATAGTGAGTTAGAAGGATCATCTTGATGATACAAACTAATGTGCCTAGTACATTAGCCAATCTGGAAACTTACCTCATCAATCACAACATATTTCCATGGATATTGCCGCAGATTTTTTTTAGCATCATTCATAGCAACCTCATAAGAAGTGATAACTATAGGGAACTTCGGACCAACAGTTTTGGGCATGTGCTTCCTCCTGAGCTCATCCCTCTCTTTCTTATCTCCATGGTAGATGATTGCATTAATGGAAGGCGTGAACCTATTCAAAAAGGGGAAGAAAAAATAAAATAGACCCCAAAGATTGACATCTATATAAACACGAATGGTCAAGAGAGTACCTAGCGATCTCATTCATCCAATTTGAAAGAGTAGACAGTGGAGCAATTACTAGATATGGACCATCCAACCCATTTCCTTTCAGATGTGATAGGAAACCAATCGTTTGAATTGTCTTTCCAAGTCCCATTTGATCAGCTAAGATTCCATTCAAACCATTTTGCCACAAAGATATTAGCCATTTAACACCTTTAAGCTGATAAGACTTTAACTTCCCACCAGTCAGAAGAGGAACTAGTTCACTTTGCTCTTTCATGACTCTTTCTTCATCTGTCAGAGCTGAGTCGAGGGTTTGACCACCTTCCTTAGATCTTGAAATCATAGCAGCAACAGCCCTCTTAGCCTTCGTCTGAAAAAAGACAGTAAATTCATTTTTCCGGACATGCAAAAAATCACAAAATAAATGGAAGCTCATGGTAGATGAAGTATATAAATGGAACAAACGTCGTTGTATTGAGAAGCAGCCTTTCTTTTGCGTCCACGGCCAGTCTTCTGGGGCTCTGCTTTTTGGCTCTCACCTTCTACCCCATTCTAGCAAAACACAATATTCACACAAGAACTCAATTAAGAAAAATGACTCTCATTCCAAACGTGAGAAACCAACAAGGACAAGGCAAAAAGACAGATTACTTTGGTAATATCCTCCATTTTCTCAAGGAGAAACTCAGAGTAGAGTTGGGTTTGCGTCAAGAGCTCATCTAGTTTAGTAAACTGGGTATCATTCAGATCAGGAACTTCACCGGACCCAGCACATTTTGCTTTCTCTTCGTCTTCCCGAATTTTGAGCAGCTGCTCTTCTTCCTGAGCCATGGCTTTAGAAATAAGAGATGAATCTCCATTTTTGGCTAGAAGTATCTCTTCCTCTACAACGGTAGCAGATTTCTCCTCACAGTTTTCCTTCAGAGTCAGAAACAGGAGCAAATCAGATAGTGAAAGTAATACCCATTTGCAGAACAAAAATCGAGAGTAGAAAAATAACACAAAAAGTTCCACATCCCTAAAAGAAACCAAAAAAAAAAAAAGAGGAAAAGAGCAATTTGTTTTTTCTATTTATTATTGAAAGTGAATAAATGAGAGGAAAATGAGGGGAAAGCGTAAACCCAGAACAAACCTCTTCATTGAGAACAGAAGTCGGTGAATCGCCAGAGGCATCTTTCTCCGTTTTTCCGTCGCTGGCCATTTCCGAAGCCCTAAGAATCCGAAAATAATATGAAAAACAAAAAAAAATCAAAAGAGAAACCGATGCTTTCCGAAATAGAAACCACAATACAACAAGCAATCATACGCGGAGAGGAGAAACCCCCCAAAAACAGCGAGCGATTTTTAGAGCGTTAAGGATCAGAAAATCACCGGAAAACAACACTAAGATGGAAGAGACAATAGCAAAGGTGAGAAGCTTACGGAGTGGCGTTTTCGGTGCGCAGACTAACCATCGGAGTCGAAGGAAACTCCGGTAAGAAAAACCCAAACGGCGGGAGAAATCACCGAACAGTCTCCGTCGCTTTCAGAGAGCAAATTCAAAACGAGGGTACAATGAAAAGACACACTCTCTCACACTTGCGCTTATTTGATTATTTTCGATTTTTTTATTAATTGGAAGTAGCGCCTAAGGGCGGGAAGATTTAAATGACTCTTTTGCCCCTACCTTTTTCCCTCTTTAACGAAAATGGTTTTGTGTATAATCTTTTATTTTAAAACAAAACACAGAAAATGGTTATGGGCATCGACTGAATTTACTTTTTTATTTTTTCGGAGTGAATAAGAAATAAATGCTGAAAAGCAAATGTCAGACGAAAACAAAACAAAAGTAATCACGAGATTCGAACAAGTTTCATCACACACACACAAGGTTGAGACTTGAGAGAGTTTATTGTTAACGCTACGGAAGAAAACAACGTCAGCGATCAGATCAATACTCACGCGACTTGGAACGCTCTGACCGCTTGTACTCACGATCATCATAACGGTATTCTTCTTCCTCCATTCGGCCATAACGGTCACCGTACTGATGATAACGGTCTTGGTCACCTCCTTGTTCCTCCTCACGCTCGTAACGGCTTGAACGTCTACGCCATTCATAGTAGCCATGACCTTCCTCTGACTCACCTCGCCTCTGCTTTGACCCACCCCGCTCATACTCCGCTTCTCTCTCACATGATCTTCTGCCGTCGTCTTCATACTCACCGCTCTCGTAGTCCTGTTCCCTCTTCCGACTCCGCTCCCGCTCATGATCCCTAGTACGGTCCCTACGGTCTTTATCTCCTCGGTCACGCCTGCTCTCTCTTTCTCTTTCTCTGTCTCTGTCTCTACCTCGGTCCCGGTCTCTGTGGTGCTTATCCTCTCTATGACTCTCTCTCGGTCTATCGCGAGACAGTTCACGAGACCGCTCATGAGACTGCTCGCGTTCCCTTTCTTTGCCCCTATCACGAGATTTCTCACTGCATCCGCCACATAATCAGCCACAACAGAGTGACAGAAAGAGGAAAAAAACTGCAGGGTTTTGTGAAGAAAGAATTATCTTACCGGTCCTCACGGGCTCTTGGCTCCTCGGAGCGGGACATTCTTCCTTGTGGTTGCTGTTGTTGTTGTTGTTCCTCCTCCTCACCAGCGATCTTCTCACCAGGAACTCTGGTAGTACCAAGTCCACCACCAAGCCTACGGGGACGCCAGTTCGGGACTGTTCTACCTCTCTCAACATCAACCAACACTCTTCTACCATCAATCTTCCTTCCATCACCTTGTTTATATGCAGCTATAAGAGACCACCAGCTGGTATGTCAGCAAAAAAATAAAAATACCAAGGAACAGAGAATAACGTTACAAGCGTTTTTTCTCCACCTTTCATGTCACGGGTGTGCAAGTACTCGATGAAGGCATAGCCTTTGGGTTTATTGGTTTGCTGGTCAGTCACCACATGAACCTGACGAGTTGACAAACAAAGACATCAAGAATTCACTAACTCTGCAAGAACTTGAACCAGCTTTCAGATACGGTTTTTTACATGTCAAACAAGCACATGCAACCTTTTTTCTTAACAGGCTTCCACATCATCACCACATCAAGAATTGGCAGAAAAATGGATTCCATGGCAGCAAGTTTTACCATTTCTGAAGGGTTTAACGACCCCTTACCAGGGTTTTAAAACTTTTATAAAATTTAGAAACACACAGATATATAATGTACAAATTTACCAGATCACCTTCATAGGAGCTGATAAAACTTTTGCTAGCCTTTAAAGCCAGAAGACAAGAGTTTTAGTAGTTTTGTTTAAAATACAAAAAAGAGAGAAGGGTTGGTATACTCCCTACTTTAATTACCGATATTGTTTTAAGATCTTACATTCACTGCCCAAACCCCATAATTTCGGTTTGCCGTGTAGGATGAATCATTTTCTTGGGAGCCAGATGGATAGGGAAAATGGGGACAAAATATTTCTTAGTGGCTTACCAGGATGGGTTTCGAGGAAAATATATCTCAGAGACTATGAAACCTGTGAGGGTACACCCTCGATATCATAGTAAAAGGAATAATATCCTTTGAAGAGACAGGTCTAAAAGTAAAGTTACCTGATCTATACCTGTTCCTATAGTTGACTTGCCATGAAACATCTCAACCAATCACCACGGAGCAGAAAGGTTTGTGAACTTACACAATATTGACCGGAATATTACTACTTACTCTACTTTAGCAAGTTACGAGAAAAAGGCCCACTGGCTTTAATTAGACTAAAAGAAGGCAAAACATGGCAATTCAGAAACAGCTCGATTTCTGGTTTTAAAAGGAAAAAGTTGTAGAGACATATTGAGAGCGAGCAGCCATCTCATAAGTTCTTACCGAAGCTGTACGGGAATGCTCAGAAATACATACCTGCTTAATTGGTCCATAAGCCTCAAACTCCCGTTTAATCTTACTCTCAGAGGTCTCGTAGTTCTGCAAGAAGACAAGAGGAACATAAAGTCAAGCACCACAAAACACACCTGTCTATGAAGGTAATTTCAACAAGCAGCGCAACTTACAAGTCTTGCAACAAATAATGTCTTGTATGGATCTCCAGATGCATTGGGATCATTATTGGGATCATCTGCGGACAAAATATCAATAAGAGCATGAAGGCACAAAAAGAGCCTGGCTATAACTATAAGGTGGATTACATTTCTTTAGCTCCTCTGCAGCCTTTTCAACCCCTTTCTCCAGTCGTGATTTATGAATTCTCTCCCTTTTTTGTGCCTGGTCCAATAAAACAAACATATATCACTGAGATAAGCATAATAGAGAGACAGATTGAGATTAAACATACAGGTGTTTCAACTTCCGGCTTCGGTGGAGCATACTCTGGATCTCCAGGTTCAGCAAAGTGACTCACAAATTGAGCCATGCCTAAAATGAATACACGGGACAAAATCAATCACCTCTAGAGCCCATTAATGAGTAAAGTTAAATAGACTCAGAAGCTAAGTTGATACCTGTATAAGGAGGGCATTTTCTCTTCTCCGGTGGTGGCTGGAACTCCAATGGCGGTCGTGGCTCAAAGAGCTTCAAAAGATTGGGCGTTAAGCCTGTCGGGTGGCTTTGACCCATCTGCCAATTAGCAAGGGATCATATTAACAAGATGAAATCCTCCCCAAACAGGTTCCATGGATCTTATCAATTCCAAACTCTAGTGAATCCTAATTTGATATTCAGAATGGATCTAAGCATCGGAGCCGCAATAGTAAATCCCGAATAGTCTGATATATAACAAATTACGCAATGAATCGTATGGGCAAACCCGAGATAAGAGACGAACCAGCTTAAGCTGAAGAACGTTGGATCGGTTCTGAGCCTTAGTGCGAGCCTGAACGGCGGCGTTTTGGTTACGCATGAAAGGATCACTCAAGTCCCCCATGGTGAATGGCGATCGGAGCTCGGCTAGGGTTTTCGGTTTTCAGGGAGGAAGAAGATGGGCTTCGCTGGGGATTTTAACAAAGGTTGATGATAGTTTTTGTTCTATATTTGGGATTTTACTCCTATTTAAGCTTTTTTATATTTTCTGATTTTAAACAAAAAAAATTAGTAATTGAAAATATAAACGTTTCCATACCAGTTTAGTTATATTTATATGTTTACGTGTGTTAATAATTTGTAATACAGTTTCTTTTCTTTTTTAACCAAAACAAAATTGCAACAAAAAACTAAACTAAAATATCCATTGAAAAATATTTCCGTTTATGACCCAATTAAAGGGAAAACTGCATTAAAAAAAAATCTAAAAAATTCAACTAAAAAAACTAATAAAACTTGAGAAGTCATTTGTAAAATAAAATCTAATAAGATGTTCTGTTTTCTATTTTCGATTTAACATGTTAGCATCTGAGAGTTTTTATTTGCTAACTTAAAATAGGTTGGATTTTACTAAAATCAAATTTGACTCATGACCCATTTGACCATCAATCTATTAGAATCTCAAAAATTGATCCATTAAGGTCATGGGTCAAATTAGATCGACCCATGACCCATTTTGATATCCTACGTTTTAGATTACACCTTAAAAATGGTTAATTTTATAAATGTGACAGCTGTTTTTTAAAAAAATCAAATCAAATCAAAATTTTTCCCTAACAAAATCTGAAATAAGAAGATATTGGGTCTTTGGCAAATTGGGCTGAGCTTAGAGCGGAAAGATATAAATTTATAAATCCAAAAAACAAAACAATAGACGTTACCATCCAACGCCAATAATAGCCCGTAGATAAGAAAGTTACTCAAAAATTTTGTTTTTAGAGATGATAGCGAAATGATCCATGCCCCTAGTGGAAGAAAAAATAACACTAATCATGGACATACATGTTTTTGGGGACGGGGATGAGATTGATCTTTCTGACATGAAGTATATATGTATGGTTATGCCACGCCGACAGGCGACTACACTACATTTGATAAAGCTCCGGCGAATTTAAACTTAAGAAGCTCCCGTAGCTATTTCAATCGACGGCTGCTTCGTTTAGATATTTGTGTCGTTCTTCCTTTGTCCGCAAGTTTCAGAGCCTTTGTCAATTCCCGTACGTTCTGCAAAACAAAACAGAGATTACAAAGTAATCATAATCATGTAAAAAAACATTGTGAAGATTTCGTTACCACAATAAACAAAAACACTTCAAGGTTTCCAAATAGCCAAATTCTTTCTATATCTAGGGGACTCTGTGGATCAATGCTTGTTTACTTACAACTCTCCTAAGAAACTAAGGATCTTGCAAGAAGTATCGAAGCTTGCTATGTATTTACTATAATCATTAAGATCAAGAGCATGGAAGTGGATAGTAGAAACCAGACCAATGCACTGACAAGAGAATGCTAGTAACGTATCACACAGAGTAAAGAAACGGAACATCCAAGCATTTAGATCTCTAACTTATGTGGCTTACTGTGAAATGAAGAAACCATATTCTCTGCCTAATTAAACTGTAAACAGACACCCATCACATATGAAGATATCTTCAGCTAGTAAAAAAAGAAGCTTTGGTACCCGATTCGCAAATCAAACTCTGATCTCTATTTTTCTGATTCTAGTTGTCTCAATCTTCCAATTCAATGACCCATTGTACAACCAAAGCTAAGCAATTCAACCATATAAAGACCAATTAGCAGTGTATGGAAGTCAGATTCAGTATAAGATTCTCACGGTGGAATGCAGCGGAGGCGGATCTATGACAACGGAGCGAATAGACATCCTCGCGATCTCGGAAATGGCAGCTTCTACCACATCAGGTACATCATTCGTAAGCTCCTCGTAAGCAGCCTCGAACGCCTCCTGCCAAAACCTCGGTAATCTGATACGACGGCCATTGTTATACACATCCCACATGTGCTTCACCACTTTCTCCCTCTCCTCCATTTCCTAATTTCGCAATCAAACACCAATCAAACATAACCAACCACGAAATCTGAAACAGAACTAGATCACGGAGACTCACAAGGACATCGAGATCCTCGTGGATCGGAAAGACCAGATCGTCGGTGAAATGGTTTATGTTTCCGGCTGACCACCGGAGATTCACGGTGCCGGTAAGCATTGACCAGAAAGCGAGTAGCAGAATCGCGGCAAGGGCCCAAAACTTGTACCGGCCTTTCGCAAAGAGGGCGGAATAACCGCTTTCCTTCTTCGCGTTCGCTGAAACCGCCGCCGACGCCGCGACGGAAGACGTGCTTAAAGGTAAGGTGTCGCCATCCTTCATTGGCGCAGAGTAGTGTTGAATCTGTAAGGGAGCGTCGTTTTTCTTCCGAATCTGGAAAGAAGAAGAAGAAGAATAATAAAGAGGAAAAACGATTTGCTTATTATATACAACAAATTCCCTAAATTATATAATTAGACCGTAAGTAAGTATATTTTTTTAGGACGGAAAATACCAAAAACTACATATTTTATTGGGTAAACAATCTATTTCTACTTCGGATATTTTATATAATAACAGATCCCCTGAAATCGAAACCTAATTCTATTTCCACACAATTTGAAAGTTCGAATTATATTTCCACATGAAATCAAAGTTAAAAATCTATTTCCTCACAAATGTCGGTTTTATCGGTTTGATATCGGTTTTGAACGGTTTGTAACATAAACTTTAAACTAACCCCGAAACGAAACCAATGTAGAAAAAACCTGACCCGACCCAGAATATAACCCAAAAAAGGAACAAATATCGGTTTTACCACATTCTTCTTCTTCTTCTTCTTCTTCTTCTTCTTCATCTTCATCTTCATCGATTTTCCTCACCCTAAATCCTGATTTCTTCTTCTTCTTCTCCATCGATTTCTTCTTCTTATTCTCCATCTTCTTCTCCATCGATTTCTTCTTCTTCTCCATCTTCTTCGATGGATTTCTTCTTCTTCTCCATCGATTTCTCCATCGCCGGAAGTATATGTGACTTCTTCATCTCCTGCTTCATCGGAGTTGCCGGCGTTGATCCTCATACCACGGTGGAGGTGGTTGATCGGAGAAAAAAGAGAAGAAGCGGTGGTGGAGATTTTTTTTTGTTTTGTATTACCGTACCCAATTGGAATCGGAACGGCGGCGCTTAAGTCGCCACCGCCGCCTCCAGTCGAAATCGAATTCAAATTTTATGTACCCATGAGCTTATATTCACTGTGGCCATAGAGAATTCTTGAAATTTATGGGGGAAAATGAATCTTGTTAATTGGTTATAGCCCGTATGATTGATGAAAAAGAATTTGGGTTTGCTCTCCAATTGATTATGGAAATAATTAGGGTCAAATTGTCGAACTCAATCCATGAATTGATAGGGCTAGAGTTCTAAGAGAATTGTGGATTTTGGGTTTAGAGTTAAGGGGATTTCGTTTCCGGTGGGGATAGAGTAATCGGATTTTTGATTTCGGGTAATCGGGTTTAATGGGTTGAAATCGGGTTTAATCAGGTTAATTTTGGTTTCAATTTGGTTAACAATTAATTGGTCCACAGTAAACCGACTTTATTCGTGGTATGTGGGGAAATAGATTTTAAACTTTATTTTGGAAGGGGAAATAAGTTTTAAACTTTGATTCGGTGTGGAAATATAACTAGACTCCGATTTCAGGAAAATCTGTTATTATATGAAACATTCGAAGGGGAAATATATCGTTTACCCTATTTTATTGAAATAATAATTGGTATTCATCACGAATAAATTGCATGACTAATTTAATTTGGTATCCATTTTTTTATCCATTTAAAGATTTATTAGACCCATGAAAAGGATTGTCTTATGGCTTGATTGGTATAACTGATAGTAAATCAGTAGCACTAAACAGCAAAATTAGTATGCTGTTGAAACTGTATGTTCTGATTAATGTAAACATTTTAAGTGATTGTGAGAGATATGTAAGATTATATATAAAATATTATTAAATATATTTATTAGTAAACTATAGATATTTATAATATAATTTCTACGTTTTAATTAAATTTATTATATTATATTTTTATTTAAATTTTTATTTGAAAATTAAAAATAGTAAATATTTGTTTTTAAAATAGAAAATTAACATTTTAATAGAAACATAATTTTTTGATATTATTTAACAAAATAAATTAGTTATATAAAATTATTTTAATTTTTTTGATATTTTATAAGTTAATGCTCAACTAAAAATATCATACGAAAGCATAGAGCGTATAGAACTTCTAAATGATTTTTTAAATGTTTTGTTAATCGATTGATAAAAGGTTTAATGATTTTCTTAATGTTGTACCAATCAAAACCTTACAGTATTAAATTGTGAATAAAAAAAAAACTAGTCTCAAGAAAAGGCAACACGTTATATGGAAAAATAACAAATTCTTTATACAAAAAAAGGAAGAAAAAACACAAAATTGATATCACTTTACCCAGTGGAGAAAAATGTTCCAAGCAACATGGGGAAAAGAAAGAGTTTGATTCGGAAGACTTCACAAATTCGAATGACTAATAATCAGATTTACGTTTTTATATTGAGTTAATATGTAGCTGTACGTTTTTTAAGAAAATCAGTTTAAAAAAATTTGTATCCAAACCAAGTTGTTGGTGGTCGGGTGATTTTCTTCCTGTATTTAATTAAATGGGACATTATAAATAGTATGTATCAGTTCTATCCGGGAGATTAGTCGGGATCCATTTAGATTTGAGATTACTCCTGAAAATCTAAAGGCATAAAAAAAAAAAAAAATTGTACCCACTGCTATATTATAAAATCAGTTTAATAGGTCAACTAGACCATTAGGATTTGATTGATATTTGTAAAGTACAATTTTATACTAATTGTTTGTAATCCAAAATTCAGGAGAATCTTAAATGCAGCGACTCAATTGATATGTAGTGTATATCAAAAACTAACAAAAAATTAATTAAAAAGGAATGAGCAATTGAACAAAACAAAATCATGTTCCGATCTGCAAATTGGCCGGGGGGAGAAAATGATCCACCGAGAGACCCCAAACGTTAAAATCAACTTCTTCGATCCGCCACTTCTCCGTCATCTGTCTCCGATGGTTAGCCGACGCTTCACCGTACCGGAAAACCGTTACCGACGTTTTCCCTCCGTGAGCGATGTTCACATTATCAACGTACCGGTAATCATCCATCACCGATTCGGCGCTAGTCTCCCAGAACACGTCATCGTCTTCCTTGGTCCGCATCCTCAGAAGTCGCGAGTCCTCGAATTGAATCAATAGTCCCGATCTCTGGCTAAAGTATCCCCAAATCGTATGATGAATGATCTCGAAATTCGGCCCGCTCTGCGCCTCTCGAACCGCCGGGCTCGTCTCCAATTTCAAGATAAAGCAATCCTCACCGTTTATTATTTTCTCTCCGATGCACGTCGCGTCGAGGAACAGATTCGCCGTTGATCGAGGATCTAAACCCTAGTCACGATTAACCACCGGTTTAACATAACCGGAATCACATCACAAAACAAATTCAATAACCGGATTGGTACCTGTAAAAACCGGCGAAGACGTCTCGGCGGTCCCGTAGACGCCGGCGTTTGCTGGTTATAGGAATGTCGCCATGAAAGCCGACCGTTGCTACCACATATGACTTTACAACCAGAGACGACGAGCTCCAAACACCAAAGATCTGGATCCTTCTGCCACAAAACGAAACCGCCCATCTCGTCATTGCTCTTAAGATTAGCGCCGGAATCATCTCCCTTATGAAATTCCGACGCCGTCATCTTCACTTGTCCGGTGACGCACATGCTGTTCACGGCGTTTAACGCCGCCGGTCCTCCCGTGGCCGCTATGTACTGCTGCACTATGTATTTCGCCGTTGAAGCTTGCTGCAGTCGAATAAGTGATACAGTATATGAATCATAGATCACCAGATAGTTTTTATGTGAGATTGATTTCGAAAAACTTACAATGGAGCAATCTTTGACAGGTTTATGAACAGAGTGGCCGACTTGAACCTGGAGAGGTATAAGAGGCGATCCAACGAGATAAAGAAGGAAACGAAGCTCGTTGATACGAGCAGCGATCAGCGGTTGCGACCATTTATCAGACGTTTGAGCTTTCATCCACGTCATCATATTCTGCCACCTCAGCGCAGCGTTATTACCCATACCGGAAAACATCTCCTCCGGGATCGGAACTTCCAAAACCGTCTCCAAACCATCGTCTTTGTCTATGTTCGGACACAGCTTCCTCATACACTTCCCACTCCTTCGATTCTTCTTGTTCTTATGCTTCTCTTTTGTTCTATGGGTGATCGATTGAATGAAACCCACAAATGGTTCGAAGATTGTCAGCACGACTCTAATTCATGAAACCTCTTGTTATTTTTATTTTTTGGGTTAATTTGTGATTCGAATACTTGTTCTTGTTTAATTCTCTCTTAAGGTCTACCAATTGATATTTGTGGTTCTCCTTTGTTTTAGGCTATTTTAAGTTCTGAATGTTTACTGCACGAGAAGCGGTTTAACGGGCGGGAGAAAAAAATGTTACCATTCAACATATTTTAGCTTTTGTCTTTTCTAGTTAAAAAATTAAATAATATAAAAGAAAAAGAAAATTAAACAGCACCCATATAAGAGTATTTCATATGTTTTTTCAATTATTTGTATATATATACACATATATATACACTTTGTGTTGTATTATATTTGATATTTTGAATTTTATGTATTTCCTAACAATAAATATAGTTTGTTATATTTATAAATTAAAACTTTAACTTTAAAAATAATTCGATTATATTATATTAAATTATTTTACTTGATTTTTGGATATATTTTTAATTTGATTTTAGTAATAAATATATTATTGTAAAATAGCAAACAAATTTATTAAAATTTTCATAATTATTTAGTTATGGTTCGTAATTAATTTATGAAAAAGCCTTGATCAAAAACGAATTAATAATTTTAATTTATAATCATATTAATATCATTAATCTATTTATATTTATAAAATAATTATTTAAAATATATATTTTGCACCGTTTTTTAAATTTCCACCATTCACACATTTGAACCGTACCGCATGTTGTCTTTTTCACCATTTATATATTATCTCGCACCGCATGTTCTGCAGTAACCGTAGTTGTTCCGCATGATGTGTTTCTTCTAATTAGATGGTAAGAATTAACATTTCGTCTAATTAGATGGTAAGAAATAACATGTATTACATCACTTAAATTGTATCACAAGAATAAATGATATACTTTTGAATCATTTATTAGCAATTGATATAAACAAATGTAGTTTAACATCAGTTGATAACTGATTTTACTATTAGTTAATTTAACATCGATTCAATCCTAAATGATACAAAATTTTATTAATTTGCATCACTTTATGAGAAGTGATACAAAAATATGAATGCACATCAATTAGATAATCGATGCATCTACAATTTTTTGTTAACATCATTTAAGAAAATGATACAAATATTACATCAATAAAAAAATGATGCTAATAAATTTTTAATTAATTAAATATCTTTTTAATTACTTTTGATGTTTGTCCCACATCGAGAACTAAGGAAGGAAGTGAGAAGTTTTGTTTATTATAAATAAGTACAATTTATACAGATTCTAAAAACCAATATTGACGTGTTTTCATAGATACAAATAAATAAATTATTTGTGAAATAATTTAAAATATAATATTAAAATAATTTATAAAAGTTATTACTAATTTTATATTATTAAATTATTACACATATTTTAAAGTTTGTAATTATAATATAATATTACCATCATTTATATTAATTGATACAAATCTTTAACATCATTTTTTGCAATCGACACATATTAACATTGATTACAATAATCGATGCAAATATTTATATCAATTGTTTAAAGTGATACAAATATTTATATTAGTTGCTTTAACTGATGTAAAATATTTTCACAACTGATGTAAATATTTGCATCACCATTTTAAGAGTCATTTATTTAAGTGATGTAAAAAAATTTTACATCATTTATAACTAATGCAAATCTGTAAAATAAATGATGTGAAACACACTTTTTTTTGTAGTGTATAACCGCACCGTACTAAAACCATAATACACCTGCTAAACTGCTTGTCCCGCACCGCTCAAACCACTGTCACCATTCGGACCATAATTGGAACATCGATCGTTTATGTTGTTCTATAATTTCGTCGTTTATTAGCCTTGTGTTCTTGAGAACAACATATTCGACGTTTGAAGTTGCAACGTTCAACCAAGTTGCCTTGTTCCAGTGGTAAGGGAATGTCTATATGGGCTTCCCCCACCTGGGTTCGAGTCACCTTGGCCACAGTGGATTTAACATGGCTTCCTCTGGCCTATGGGGATTAGTCGGGTGTGTAGCAAGCCCCGGATTACCCCATATTAATAAAAAAAAAAAAAAAAAAAAAAAATGCAATGTTCACAAGTAAATTATAACATGCATACATCAGAACCAATTTTCAAAAATAAACTGTTGATAAATATAACGTATCACATATCATCTGTGAATATGCTGCAATACTTTTCGTCTGAAGTTATTTACCTTACAAAGATTTTAATTATAATAAATTATAAACAACCCACTTTCTACATGTATTAACTTTTTTAATTTTAACCATTTGATATCCAATCAATGTCATTAACTCTCTCCATGTCATGCATAAAAAGTTAATTAATTTTGTAATATTTTCCAGAAACTGAGAAGTTTTATTGGGATGATATTTCTTCTTTCTTCCATTAATCATATATAACAATCAACTACCAAAGTAAGAGCATCTCCAATAGTTTCTTTATTTTTTCCTTCAAAAATGAAGTTTCTTCAAAATGAATAAGAGTTTTCTCCAACAGTTTGCTTCATTTTTGTCTTCAAAAAAAATATTCCAAGTATATTCTATCTTTATTTTATTATTAATTGTTAATAAGACCCTTTACTTTTCAGTTTTACAAACTTTTAACTACTTATTTTATTTATAGCAATTATTCAACAAAATTACGATTTTAAATAAATTATACATTTATTATATAGATAAAATTACATTACATAATGTAAGAACAAACAATAGTATAATTTTATGATATACTAGTAGACATATATTTTTTTCTTTAAATGATCAATTAATGCACTTCGAAGTGAGAAATGAGTTTTTATATATGTGATTTGCATTTTTGCTTTATAATATGATTAGATAAACACATAGTTTAAAAATTAATTGGGTAAATGAAATCATATAATTTTGTTTGAGTATAAAACAAAATAAATAAAAAATTGAAGACATATTTTGTAAATAAAAAAGTTCACTTTCAAAAAATGAAGAAATAAATAGTGTTCCTTCAAATATGAAGGTACACTATTCATTTCTTCATTTTGAAGGTGAAATTGAGGCACCATTGGAAAAGATTTCTTCATTTTTATCTTCAAAATGAAGGAAAAAGTGAAATTTGAAGAACTATTGGAGATGCTCTAACAAAGCAATTACTGAATTGATAAGTTTACCTTTTTTTAGTAGTTTTTTTTTGGAGGAGGTCAAGTCTAAGTTTCTTACATCTCCCCATAGAGAATTAAATCCCTTTGATGATCGAAACAATTTGATGTCCTTCTTATGGGCAAGCTCCCAAAATGTATAGTGTTGAAATATGGGAGAATTGGGAATTTAGAGCAAAAAATAGGAATTATTGTCCTCTTAATACTTATTGGAAGATTATTGTCCCCTTTAATATTTATATTAAGGGTAATTCAATTTTACCCTTTAAAATAATAATAATCAATATTTTTTAAAAAAATATTAAAATAATTAGGCATTAATAAGAAAAAAAAAGATTACACGACAAAGGAAATATTTTTGAGTTACGTAAAAGGAAAAAAGTTTTAAAAAATGAAATATTTGATTCTGTTAAGGAAATATTTTTAAAAAGGAAATATTTGATCTTGTTAAGGGAAAAAAGTACACTATAAAGGAAATATTTTTTGAATATTTTTTTAGGAAAAAAATGTTTTCAAAACGATTTAAAAAAAGAAAAAAAAATATTTTTTGAAGATTTTTAGTTGTTCCTAGATTTTCTCTCATATTTTGTTAACCGCTTGGTAGAATATATATTATACAAAAAGTATAATATAGAGAAAATGGTAGAACTTCTATTCTACAAAAGTATAATATAGAGAACATGATAGAATGTGAATTCTACAATTAGTAGAATACATACAACATTGTAGATAACGGATTCTATAGGGATAGTAAAATGCTATAAAATAGTAGAATACATATTCTATACTTGATATATTTTAGAGCGAATACTAGAAACCAAATTTTACAATTAGTAGAACATGAAAATAAATATTTTAAAAAAAAATTGTTTTTCCTAAGATAAATTACACAATATATATTACTTACTTAATATGAATTTTCCGAATTTCTAAAGTAAGTATAAATATTTATTTTGAATTTTTTATATTTAATAAAGGGTATTTTAGTCTAAAAATGGCATATCTGAAATAAGTATTAAGGGGATAATAATTTCCATTTTTTGCTCTAAATTCCCAATTCTCCCTTTAAATAATATAATAATATCTTAAAATAGCAAATTTTCAAGCTTTTTTCCAAATTTAATATCATTAATTTTTATTTTTTTATCATCGTTTAGTATCATTAATTTAAATTTCCAAAAATAGCACAATTTTTTTTTTATAAAAAACATATTTACCCCAAGTAAATTACAAATGAAGTTGAAACTGTATATTTGAGTTCCTCTTTTTCATTTGATGTCCTCCATTACGAAGTGTTTTAAGACATTTTTAGATAAAATTAATGCTATTTTGGAAATTTAAACTAATGGTGCTAATTTTGGAATAAAAACTTTAAAATGTGCTATTTTGAGAATTGCCTTAAATAATACTCATTTATAATGTTTTAAAAACATTTTTTGTATTAGTTTATATGATTTTTTATTAATATTATTCAGTTTTTTAAAATTATTTTTAACTATTTGTATTATGCATCTTTTTTAACCAATCCACTGCCTATGAATCAGGTAACTTATTCTTTAGAAAGAGTATTTAGCTTTGCAAGGTGGTTCTTACTGATTCATACGAATATATGTTATGATTCAATTTTTAAAAATCAAACATAAATTACTCAAGAAAAAAAACAAAATATGTTAAAAATCTAGAATAGGATATAAAGATAAATGGGGATCCAAAAACATATTATAAAAATGAATGAAATGATTAGTATCCTCAATGTATATATGCAGAGAAATGATGAGGAGCATTCTGCTTGACAAGGGGAAAATGAAAAGTTTTGTCTTCTCATCTTCTTACCCAAAGAGCGCAAGTTGCAAGATTGGTTAGATTTTTTTTTTTCATTCGGGGTTTCTGCAGATTCTATGTGAGACCTAACAGTTTGTGACAGTTTAATACTTCATCAAATTAAGTGATTGCTCGATTGATATTTGCTACAACAGCTTTACGTCATCTATTTGAAATCACATTCTTTACACGAGAACCAAACACAAACACAAACACAAACACAAACACAAAGTGACATCAATCCATTCCCAAGAGAATTTAGGCATCGCGCCAAGTTCATTAAACAGATTTCTGACAAAAGATTATATAACTAATACGTATTAAGATCTTCAAACAACAATACAAGATTATTAATACAAAAATGATAATTTGATTATTGTATGCTAGTGGTTGGAACTGTTTTTTGGACCATATCCTAAGGAGTTTGCAAGCTGGCAGAATAGTGTGTTTATGGAGGGACCCATGTCAGCCTAAAATAATTCTTCCTTTGAAACTAACAAGAATAAAAACAATAAAAGGGGACACAAATGAATTAAATTGATATGTTTGTAAAGTCAAATGCTAGTTCTTATGGACATTTATATGAAAAGGAACATTTCTAGCTTCTTAAAAATCTGAATCCAATAAATTGATCCAACATAAAAAAATATTGGATAATTTTTTTCCTATTTATAAATGAAACTCAACTTTAAATACATCATAATACTGATTTTGTCTGATTTCAGCTAAAATAATTTTTAAAAAAAATTCTAAAACAAATTCTAGCCGGCGCTCTTCAATCCTTCTCCGATCTCTTTCTCTGTCTGGGGGATTTCAAATCACTGTCGTAAAAAGAATCCCTTTTGTCTATGTGTCTTCCTCGCCTTATGTTTTTCGACAATTTCAAAGTTGAGTCTTTAGATCTAGGATTTTTGTTTCGCATGAGTTTGTACTTTTATGCCGGTGACGGTGTGGCATCCCGGTGATGTGGTCTCCTGTAAGCGCGGTGGTCCTACTTGGCTCTTCCCTCCTTAAGTTACTCGAGGATGGTATCTTCTCGGGAATTGGCTAGGTTCTTCTTCGCTTTTTCGAATTTCTCCTATGTGCCTTTATGTCATCGGCTTTCTTTCTGTTGAGTTCCTACACTGAATCTGGTTTCTAGGTTGGTTGTAGTGGTACTGCCTTATTTGATTATTCTTCCTGGAGACGATTTCAGATTTTGGTTAAGTTGCTCCTCCGCTTTCTTTCTAGCCTCCATATTGTAGTTATAGAGTGCTATGATATATCATTTCTATGCGATTCTCCTATTTTGTTGGGTCATATGTTTCTAAAAAATATTTTCAACGATGGGTGAAGATCTCTTGCAAGTTCAAAGGCGGCGCTGCTCGCCAGTTTTACAACCTCCACAGTCTGGCTCTTCGCTACCTGTGAGAACTCTCACTGTTAGCGACTTAGTTTTCGTTCCCAGTTTGGTGATGGAGCTTCCAGTCTCAACTTCTCCTCGTCCTGAGCCACCAGATTTGCTTTCTCAAACGTCTATCGAGATTCCCCAACTACCTGAACCACTAGATCCGCCGGATCCTCTGGATAAGTCGATTTCTTCCCAGTGGCCCACCCGCGAAGATCCATTTTCATTTTCTATCCGACGGCCGGTCATTCCTGTATATATGTTGTCTCATCCGAGTGTTTCTCCTACGGCGTTTCAGGTTAAGAGAAATCCTTCGGCTAGTCGAACCTTGTCTCCCTCCATTTGTCTGCTTTGCTTCTTTCCAGCGACCCTCAAGCCTCGGTTTGAGTCTAGCTTTCCGGCTAGTTTCTCCGACGTCCTCGATTTCCCCGGTCTTGTTGACTTGGGTCTGGACCATTTTACTCTATTTATGGGCTTTCCTGCACAAGACGACCCACTTAACAATTCTAAAGTTTATTTTGCTAGTTTTTTATCTGCCGACGGGTTTCTCAAGCTAAGCATCCTAATAATTTTTACTGTGAAATTTTTAGACCATAAGGATCTTTTCTTTTCAACTTCTTCCTTTCAGGAGAGAGCTTCCTCCTTTTGGAAAAGATCATTTCCACCTTCTTTTTTGGGAAGAGAATATTTTTACTAATTTTCCTATCTATGAGACGTAGTTTTTCTTCGGTTTTAAAACCGAGAAAACACTTTCAATTCTTAACCGTATTATTATCTTGTGTAGCGGTCTCCTCATTACCATAAGATGCAACAGGTTTCGTTTCAACGAGATTTCGATGTGTGAATTGTCATTTAAAGTCACAAGATAAAATGACGAACTTTTAACCTTTCGGCTATGCCGTGAATATTTTTTCGATGCATTCGATCTTACCAGATTTGTAGTCGATTCTATCGATATATTCGCGATTTGGTTTCAATTTGCTGTCAAACTTTTATAAAGATTTATTTGTTTTAATTTTTATTGTTTTATGTTTTGTTATAGTGATCAAAGATAATAGATAATTTTTTCAGAAGTTTAATTGATGAAACGAAAGATTGCACCAAAAAAAAAAAATCATAATAAATTAACTTATCTTCACTTTTTTTACATGGTTAACAAAAATTGTAAAAGTAATGTCTTGAAAAGAGATATTTATTTGTTTTCTTTTTATAACGAGATATATCTTCACTTGTTAGTATTTTTAGTGTAGCAGAACTCGTTTTGATAATGACAAAAAAAAAAATCTCTAAAAAATTAATTCTAACTTTTTAAAAAACTATTTTCTTATTTAAGGGGTGTGGCGGTGTAATAGTACGCAGAAATCCAAGCTAGTTTGTGTTTTTTTTCTTCCACCTGTCAACGACATGTTTATCCAACGGAAGCAAATCAGATAAATAAAGACACGTGGCATCATCTGAGCATCTCAAACGCCTACAAAGGCATAAAAAGTTAAAACAAAAGCTGAACGAATAATACCAAAAGGTCAAAGTCAACAAAATGAGACGAACATTGCATTAAATGGTTTATAGTTTCGCTAGTCAGAAATAAAATACCAAAAAAGAACAAAACAAAATGTGATTTCAAACATTTTGCTACACGACAAAATCCACGATAATTGTTTATAATTTTGTTTTGTTTTTTTTGCAATTCGTTCAACAACAAAAAATTGGAAATTATTTGACTGAGGATTGGGTCCTAAGACATTGACAGTCATTTTTATTTTTACTCACCGTTTATGAAATTTTTTTTATCTTTATTAATCTGCAATATTTAACAGAATAAGTTAGTTTGTCGAAAAAAATTTCTTTAAAAGAAGTTCGAACTAAAATGCAAAATGCAATTTCCAAAATTATTTCCTCTTGATCTTGGGAAACATTATAACTATCAAACTGATCCGTTTTTTCAAACAATAAAATTTATATAAAAAAAAAATTTCATGTCATCGACGAATATTAAATACTTGTCAGTTGATTACGTAACATGTACAATAGAAAAAATAATAAAAACCTGATATTGCATTCATTGGGCACTGCATAAATTCACATGCCATTTTTCTCAGTACACCTTCGTCTATGATTTTTTTTTCTTTTTGATAAAAAGGTGACAAAATTATTACTTATTCTTTTTACTCCTCATGTTTGGTGCTTTAAATTTTTTTTTTTTCTGAACATTAGGTGATTTTTACACTGTTCTAAAAATAAAATCGAACAGAAGAAAAGGAAGAGGAGGTTATTTAATTTTAAATATTTTGCATGGGAATCCAAAAATCAGATACTTGGAACTTGAAAGTTGACACAATTATAAAAAATTGTTGGTGAAAGTATTTACTTCCTCCGTTTTTTTTAAGTATTGTTTAAAGTTTTTTCACGCAAATTAATAAAATAATATAATTTTTTGTTTTGTTTTTTATTAATGCACTATATACTGTGTTTATATTCATTAATAAACTGGAAAATAAGATAAAAATGAGAAATTTATTAAAAATTTGTATTAAAAATGTAAAACAACACTTAAAATAAAATAAAATTAAAATTCTAAAATGACAATTAAAAAGAAGAAGAAAAATACTGTAGTATAATTGTCCCCGAAGAGAGAGAGAAAAGAAGAAGAAGGCTCCTTTGTCTCGGACAAACCAAAGAAAAGAAAGAAAAAATTTGAAGCTTTCACACAAAGCCGCCTTGTTTTTCTTCGGTGATTCTTTAGACTGAGAAAGAAAGGATCACAATCACTTTTTTCCAGAAAGAAGCCGGATACTCTTCTCCGGTGGAATCACAGCCGTTAGATCAGATCGGTGTATGGAGGAAGCGTGTGGAGAGAGTTCTGGGTTAAATGATTACGAGATATCTTGGGTAATGAAGTTTGATTTTTTTTAAAATCTTTTGGGAAAGAGAAGTCAGAGAGAGTTATCAGAAAAGTTTGGTGGCGGAAAGGGAAAAAAAAGAGGTTTTTACGAAAAGCAGATTGACTGTTAGCTGAAGAAGAGAGAGAGAGAGAAGAAGAAGAAGCAGATGATAAACCCTAGATTGAGCTGAGATTTACCTTTTTGTGTTGAATCTGTGAGGGAAAAAGGTCGAATTTTGTGTCTTTGAACATGCCGGTTGATTTAGATAATTCCTCTACGGTTTCCGGCGATGCAAGCGTCTCGTCGACCGGAAACCAAAACCCACCTCCGAAATCCGTCGGGAAGAAGAAACGGAATCTCCCCGGAATGCCTGGTACTTTGAAAAATCGTAACTTTCTGGTTTTTAATTTGAAATTTTGTTTCGGTTTAACTGATTTTTTTTTTGTTTGGGGGGTTTAAAATCAGATCCAGACGCGGAAGTGATAGCTTTGTCACCTAAAACTCTTATGGCAACAAACCGATTCGTCTGCGAAATCTGTAAAAAAGGGTTTCAACGCGACCAGAATCTTCAGCTTCATCGTCGTGGTCATAATCTACCATGGAAACTACGACAGAGATCGAGTAAAGAAGTGAGGAAGAAGGTCTATGTTTGTCCAGTAGCAGGGTGTGTTCATCACGAACCGTCACGTGCTCTTGGAGATCTCACTGGAATCAAGAAGCACTTTTGTCGGAAACACGGCGAGAAGAAATGGAAGTGCGAGAAATGCTCGAAGAAGTATGCTGTTCAATCAGATTGGAAAGCTCATTCAAAGATTTGCGGCACCAAGGAGTATAGATGCGATTGTGGAACTCTGTTTTCTAGGTGCGATTTGAGATTCTCAAAACTCCATCTCTCGTCTGAATTTTTATTAACTTGTGGATTGGGTTTTGTTGCAGGAGAGATAGCTTCATAACGCACAGAGCTTTCTGTGATGCGTTGGCTGAAGAGAGTGCGAAGAATCATACTCAAAGCAAGAAACTTTATCCAGAAGCAGTCACAAGGAAGAATCACTCAGAACCTGAGCAGAAATCGAAATCTTCAGCCGCCGTTGATTCTCCGGCGTCGGTTGCTCTAGCTCCGGCACCTGCTATTTCGGCTGAGACTGAGCCTGCCAAAATCGTATCTTCCTCGGTTTTGCCGATTCGGAATTCTTCAGGTACATAATACAAACTCTCTGCTTGACAGGAAAATTTGGCATTGTTGGATTCAACTTTTGTCGCCACATGAACTGCTTCTGAATCCTCGCGTATTTAACCGAAACAAGAACCACTCCTAGAAAATCTTAATGTCATGTTTGGTGATCGTTCTTGGAGTTTAGTTGGTTTTGTCTGTAGTGATCGTTTAAAAACTAAATCTTGTTCGTCGTCTTCCATAGCTATTTTCATAACAGGAAAAAAAAAAAAAAAAAAAAAAAACACAGACCTGAGTTCTGCTTCTTTTCATGTTAGAGTTCATATACTTATTAGATCTAAACTCTCAAACGTTATGTTAATGACCCATCACCTCCTTCATCTGTCTGCAGAATCTCCAGAAAACAACCCTCCTGAAGTCATCATCGAGGAAGCTCCAAGAACTGTCGGTTTCAATGCGAGCTCGTCGGCACTAAGCAATGATTATAGTAACAACAACGGTGTATACGCAGGCTTGTTTGCATCATCTACAGCTTCGCCTAGTTTATATGCTTCCTCAACTCCTTCCCCAAGTCTGTTCGCACCATCTTCCTCGATAGAACCCATCTCTCTCTGTCTCTCGACGAATCCTTCTTTGTTTGGACCAACAATTCAAGATCCACCACATTTCCTGACCCCTCTTCCCCCTCAACCCGCAATGTCAGCAACCGCATTGCTCCAAAAAGCTGCACAAATGGGTTCAACGGGTTCAGGAGGTTCGTTGCTTCGCGGGTTAGGCATAGTTTCAACTAGTCCGTCATCTATGGAACTTAGCAATCACGATGCGGCTTCCTTAGCTCCTGGTCTTGGACTGGGACTACCTTGTAGCAGCGGTGGTAGCGGATCGGGACTGAAAGAGCTCATGATGGGTAATTCTTCTGTGTTTGGTCCGAAACAGACAACACTTGACTTTCTCGGGTTGGGAAGAGCCGTTGGTAATGGCGGTAGTTCCGGTGGCGGATTGTCTGCTCTGTTAACTTCAATCGGAGGTGGCGGTGGAATCGATGTGTTTGGGTCTGGGGAGTTTTCAGGCAAAAACATTGGTAGAAGTTCGTAAGAGAGACAAAGGCACGAACGTAGAACAGTATAGTATATACTAGTTTTTTAAGTATGTTTCAGGTTTAGATCTTTTGGTATCTTGTTTTAGTGAAAGCTTTAGTGTTATTCCCCCAAAGTCCTTTTTTTTTAATCATAAGTACACAAAGCTTCTAGCTAGCCAACAACAACAACAAAATGAATTTGTTTTTTTTTTTGGTTGTCATAATTTATATACGTATGTTTTATGGGTTTGAATTCGAATTAGTAGATTTCAGACTCCGGATTAAAACCGATTATAATGACTATGATGGTGATGATGACAATGAATGGGGTTTAAAGTTTCAATTATTAGTGTGTTGCTTGCTGTCTTAAAACGCTGAATCCAATTTTTCGTTAATGGGAAAAATGATCACTAGCGAGATCGAATTGACTTGTCGCACAAGACCATTTTGAGTAGGAAAGCAAATTGTCCATCTTATATTTCTTCCACATCATTTTATTATTTTTCCACATCATTTTAATTTTTTAATTCACATCCAACTTCACAATAGGAATGTAAATCATTTTCTCATTCCTCCACATCACTCCATCATATATAATTCATTTTATATTTATTTATTTTATTTTTATTATTTTATATATGTTATACATTTTATAAATACTATTACTATTAATATATTTATAATCACACAAAATAATATTTATAATGTAAAAAAAATAATAACTGATATATAATTTGTTTTTTTAATTATAGTTGATTAATATATAAAAATATATTATTTTAATGATTAAAATAAAATACTCATTTTCGAAATAAATAAACAGCACTCATTATTATTAATAAAGACAAACCAAACATACATAATTCATTAAAATCTTACAACAAAACAAACATCAAACATTAATAAACTTAGAAATAAATTTTGATATTTATAATCGAGGGTTGCTCCAAATCTTTGTCAAATATGCTCGACGATATCTTTTTTCAATTGAATATGTTGATTTCTATCACGTAAATTAGCTCTAACATGAATATATGATTCTGACTGGCCTTGCACATGGACTTCAAATTGTAGTAATATTTGGGTGTCGACGTTGATCGAGGAGCTTGATGCATAATTGTTTGAAGGTTCGAAGTCGATATTTTCCTAGTTTCGCGAATATGTATCTCGTTCATCCTCTACTATCATCTTATGTAAAATAATGCATGCCCGCATTATTTTACCTAATACCTCGATATCCCACATTCTAGATGGTTGCCGAACAATAGCAAATCGTGCTTGGAGAACACCGAATGCTCATTCCAAGTCCTTCCTACATGATTCTTATTGTTTGGCAAACAATTGTGCGAGATGGATCCATAAAAATATTGAAAATTGAAAAGAAAAACACCAAAGAGAATGATAATGTAGGAGAATAAATAAAAAGAGTGTTAAAACTTGAGATTTTTTTTTGTGTCTAAATGTTATAAACATAAATTCTATTTATAGATGTTCAAAAATAAAAAATAATTGTGTAAATTTTTTTTTTTATTGTGATCAATTATTGTATAAAAATAGCATTTACGAAAATTGGGAAAAAGAAAAGAAAGAAAAGAAAAACAGAAAAAACAGCTAATGAATTATAACTTATCATGTCATCATTATGTCATAATTTCATGCTAAACAAATTTTGTTTTCCTCCGATAATATGTCATTTTGCCTTTGATAATTTCCTATCTATTGGATCTAGTAACACCATATTTTCCTAGCTATTGGGTTTGTGCTAAGTAGTCAGTCATCTTTCGGAAGGTGGGATATTTTTGTAAAAACCTTCCAAAAGTAAAATGGTCTAGTTTTGGGCCAGATAAATTCGAAATATACCAATCGACTTGACCAGTGTTTTGATTGGAGAATCAACCAAAAGATGTTTCAATCGCTGCGTTGACAGTGATGGAATTATCATTGACAGTTCAACCCATAAAAGGCATTATTATTTCCTTTTGCAGATTAGACATCATAACCCACTAACAAGACTATGATCAATCCAAAAAGCATAGATCAAATTTTAGTCGGTTTATTTTTTTCGAATAAAATATTTAGGAAAAATACATATTTTTATAATTATATAGTTATGATTCAAAAAAGTTTGGAATCCGTCACTTATCCAAAAATTCTGAAATCTATCACTTATCCAAAAATTTCAAAATCTGTAATTTTTCCATAATTTTCGGATGATGATGATCTTTTTTTGTCATTTCGCATTTAGTAATGTTTAGCTGTATGTGTTATTTAGATAACGATATATATATATATATAACTTACACATATTTAGTTCTTATTTAATACGTTCATCTTCAATTACCAAAATCATATTTAGTTCAACCAGAGATATTAGAAACTTCAATCAAGAGCATGAGATACTTTAATGATACTATAGACACAAATAATTGGAATTTTGGAAGCCTACTAGGGTGGATTCTCAAGTGTTTGTTGATAAGCCGTAATTATAAAGCCCATTAATACGAGGGCCTACTCAAATTCACAAAGCTATTACTTTTGGGCCTAGATATCCAATCTACTGATTTTGCCCTCAATCGCAGATGAAATTGGAGATTATCTCGGAAACTGGAGATTTTTTTAATATTTGATTTTCCTCTTTTTCTCCTCATGTATGTATGTATGTATGTATGGATGTGGCTTTCACTTCTTCAATCGTAAAACCTAATTCCTGCGACCGAAAAAGCCCTGAAGAGTGAAGAATCCGGTAATAGTTCATTATCTATTTGAATTGGGTTCTGCTTTTTTGGTCGGTGATGATGGATTTGGTGAAAACCTTTCCTTTTATTGATTATAGTCTCTAAGATTTGTGGATGATTTCTGGGTTTGTGTTTAGTGTATATGTGTAACTAAAGCAATGGACTCTCCGGTTTTTCTTTGTTCAGATGTCAGCGACTGCTCTCTCAAGATTATACCCTCTTTCTCAATTCGGGTTTCAAAGAATCGTAGCTGGGAAAAGTAAGAGCTTCTTCTCCATTCCCGCTGAAAGTAGATTGTTTTCTGATAGCTCCCGGTTTCGTCTAGCCGGAAGGAGACAAGCCATGGCTGCTTCTGGTTCTTTGCCTGTATTTGGGGACGCTTGCTTGGATGATTTTGTTACAACTTGTGCAAATGGCTTAGATTTCACTAAGAAACATTCAGGTGGTGGTGGCTTCAATGTTGATTGTCCTGCAGCTAGCATGAGACTTGGCAAGAGAGGGCGAATGAAGAACCGATTGGTTTGCCGTTTTTCTGTCGTTGATCCGCTCGAGAAGAGTCGTGCACTCTTTGGTACTTTGTCAAAGAGTGTTCATACATCTTCTTCTGTTTGTTTCTCGTTAGGACCAGCTCATGAGCTGTCTTCTCTTAATGGTGGTTCTCAAGACTCGGAGCTTTCAGGCTCACCACCAACTACTACATCTATTAAGTAAGTTTCTTCACACTTTGTAAATCTTTTTGAAAAAACCTTGATTTCTAAGTTTTGAATTACCTTATATGTATTTTGAGCAGGAGTCTGAAGCTAGTGTCCGGTTCCCATTATCTTCCGCATCCTGAAAAAGAAGCTACAGGTGGAGAAGACGCTCACTTTATCTGTGATGAAGAACAAGCTATTGGAGTTGCAGATGGTGTTGGCGGTTGGGCAGAAGTTGGTGTTAACGCTGGACTGTTTTCTCGTGAACTAATGTCTTATTCAGTATCAGCTATTCGAGAACAGGCTAAGGGTTCTTCTATCGACCCATTAATGGTGTTAGAGAGAGCGCATTCTCAAACCAGAGCCAAAGGTTCGTCCACGGCTTGTATCATCGCTTTGACAGATAAGGTAGTTTTAATTGTGAGTTAACAAATACCGCATTACAAGGTACTTTCTGTTTAAACTGTTTGTTCTTTCAGGGACTACACACTATTAATCTCGGAGACAGTGGATTCACGGTGATTAGAGATGGGACCACGGTGTTTCAGTCACAGGTCCAGCAGCACGGGTTCAACTTTACTTATCAATTAGAGAGTGGAAACGGTGGCGATATGCCTAACTCTGGTCAGGTCTGTTCTGAGAGCTTATTCATCCTCATGAGTCTTAATAAAGACTGCAAACTGGATGCCTAAAATGTGATATCTAAAAAAGTAAAAGCACTTAAGGACACATTTCGGTTGTTGGATTGGTTTGGTTTAAACGGATTGAACAACACTCTAACTGGTGGGTATTTGAATCAGGTTTTCATGATTGATGTCGAGTCTGGAGATGTGATTGTGGCGGGAACGGATGGTGTGTATGATAACCTATACAACGAAGAGATCACAGGAGTGGTGGTTAGTTCGGTCAGGGCTGGTTTAGACCCGAAAGCCACGGCTCAGAAGATTGCGGATCTGGCACGTGCGAGAGCAGTCGACAGAAAACGGCAGAGCCCTTTCTCAACCGCGGCTCAGGAGGCTGGCTTCAGGTATTACGGAGGAAAGCTTGATGACATCACCGCCGTCGTCTCTTACGTCACGCCAGCTTAAGACGAAACTCGTTCGTTCATCTGATCTTCTTTTTAAACGGTCTCTTTTAAGTTTGTAACTGAGGCCCCACAGGATCATGAATTTCTGCATATTATGATGTTCAGCTATAGTATTATTTTTCAACAATTTCTATTGAAATATCAAACCAAAAAGAACAATTTTAAAATGGAAACAGAAAAGAAAAAAAAGAAAAAAAATCTAACAACAAAATATGTTCACATTTTCTTCCTTGTTTTTATCCTATCAAGTTTGTATTGCTATACTTTTTTTTTTGTTTACCGTAAAGAAACGGAGAGTTTCTAATTTCATTACTTGGACAAACAATTTTTAAAGATCTTGAGAAAAGGAACGATCATATTCATCACTTTATTTTTTCTCTTCTTCTTCTTCGTCATCATCTTCAGCCCGGGACAATCACAGACAACGCGTTCCCGAACCAGATTGCTAGTTGAATCCTCGGTAGCTACATTGGCTTTGCTATTCGACGAAGAACCATCATTGTCTGAACATAGACTTGTAAGCAAGTTTGTTAGTGAAACTGTAATCTCTTTGAACTCAGGACGAGCTTTAGGATCCTCTGCCCAGCATGCTTGAAGGATAGAAACAACTCCGTCTGGAAGATTCTCCAGACTTGGTCTCTGGTTCTGAAGAAAGCAAGACATCAAGAAACAGATCAATCTCATGTTCAAGTGGTTTTCGAGCTTAAAAAAAATGTGTCTTACTTACTTTACTGGCAGCATAAGCAACAAAGATGTTGTTCTTTCCTTTGAATGGGGTTTTATTGGTAAGTAACTCCCAGAAGACAATAGCGAAGCTGTAAACATCCACCTTATGATCGTAGTGTTTCTTTTCGCCAATTTGAAGCGGCTCATGGCTGAATAACTGAGAAACAAAACAAACATCGTGTGAAACCAAGAAAAGACTGATATATGGATCAAGAAAATTGAAACAATCACCTCAGGGGCCATCCATCTGTAGGTACCAGCTTCACAGGTCATGAAACCTTTAGTTTCCTCTCTAGCAAGTCCAAAATCAGCCAATTTTACATGTTTCTGATCACCTGTTAAGAGCATATTACCTGCACAGAACCAAACTTCCTCAGATTTGTTGTTTCTATAAATTCACAATCTTGATTCCTCTTTGGCGATATTACGGGTTAACTAAATGAATCATTTTACTTGGTTTCAAATCACGGTGAATGATGCCATTTGCATTCAAGAACTCCATTCCCCGAGCAATATCCAACCCAAAGCTAATCGAGAGCTTCAGATCAAGAGGCTTAGGACGAGTACTCAACATAAACTTGTGAAGAGTATTGCCTTCCATGAGTTCAGTAATTATCATCAAGCTTGGTTCTATGCAGGCCCCAATAAACTGTCATCAAAATGATCTCAGCTAACAATAACATTGCGAGATTACCAACGACCTACGATATAAGGCTAATATATGAACACAATCAAACATCAAAGGCTCCATGTTACCTGCACAATATTTTCATGTTTAATCTTGGAGAGCAACAGAACCTCCCTTTGAAACTTTTTCTTCTGCTCAATGCTTACAGTAGATGTTCTTTTAGGCTGGAATATCTTCACTGAGACAGGGTTAACTTTCCTGAACCTATAATCATCGACAGAGAGATATGTCTATTCAACAACGATGCCGCAATGCAAAGATTACTCAGTCAAATACTTGATTACCCCAATGGGATTATTCAAATGATTGAGGAATTATCCTAATGATTATCTAGTTTCCTTGCATCAGACACAATATTCGTATTCAAGAAAACCATGCATAAACTAAACACTAGATGGAGCACTTACTAAGCTACCAGAAACTTTGTTCTTATGTAACATTTATCCTTGAAAAGAATCATTCTGAAACTTGGAACACTAAAAGCTTAGACTACATATCCTCCTACATACCATTGATCGAATCTGAATAGAAATTTAGAGTAAACAAAACCCTTGTCCATTCAGCATCGCCGCAGGTTAACATAAATCACTGAATTTTGAGCAAGAAACCATCTTTGACAGAAACCCTAACCAGTAGAGAAGATCTCAAGGTTTAAACCAAAATTCAAGCTTCGTCTCGTTTCAACCGGCAATATAAACCCTGAAACCTTATACCCTTAAGGCTCGAAATTTTGAAGAATTCAATTAAAAAAATCAAAACCCATAACGATGAGACAAGCAAACAAAGACAGAAATCAAGAAAGGAGAAACAGGAAACCAAAATCGCATTTTCATCAAAACCCATAACCAAAAGTAGGAATTGAGAAACGCAAAAACCCACAATCCTTTGTAGACTTTTGAAGATGAACCTTCGCCGATCAGTTCCCCCATAGATACGTCTTTGGCATCGACAAGCAAATCTGTGTCAATGCTAAAAGCGAATTGATCGAGGTCTGAGTCGTCGTCGTCCGATTCAAACGACTTGAGACCATGAGAGGACATAAGAAATGGGTAATTTGGATGAAGCGTCTTCTCCTTCGGAATCTCCGTTGGTTCCTCCATTGACGGAGCTCTTTGGTACCCTCGAGGCCTCATTCTCAAGTGAGCGATGAAGACGAGAGAGAGTAAAAGTGTGACGCTGCTATTTATATACCAAAATGTTTTGGGGTGTTTATGTAAATTCTATCCAATTTGGGAGCTTTTCTGAAATGTTTTTTTTTTTCAAAAAGTGGACTGTATGTGGAACGGGAGGGAAAAGAAGGGAAAACTTTATATTATCTCTACCAAAATAACAAATTCAAACACATTTAATTTTACTTGTAATATCCGTGTTATATAGATGAAGATTATCGACCAAAAAAACAAATTATAGATGAAGATTATTAATAAAATCGATTTATTCTGTTCATCGCAGAACAAAAATCTGTCTTAGTCCATCAAATATATTTAGTTCTAAATCTCCATTTTTAATAAGAAACTCTATCTGGTTGAAAAACAAAAAAAGAAACTTTATCTATACAGGATTTCTAATAAAGAAATGAAAACCCTATAAGTAATGAAATAGGATTTTCTGTTTCAGCTGGATATAATAAAACTTCTTTGGTAACTAATTAATTGTATATCTGATTTTTTTTTTATTTTTTTTGACAGCTTGTATATCAAATTTTTATAATATTGGTAAATAGGTTCTGTATATATATTGACAATCTCTTAATTATGTAAATTAGCATATATATTCATCAGAATTTATATATATGAAACTAGGTAGAAGATAGTGAAAACCCAATATATTAAAATAAATATTGAAAATGGCACAATTACATTAGTTTTTCCACCATCTATTTCTACATTAATTATAACACACATAAACTCCAAATACTAATAAGTAGATGAAATTATACATACAAACCATCCCAATACTCCATGTTTTGTAAATAATTATTATCTAACATGTAAAATGGGATGTTATAATTAGTTTCCGGGGCAAACTCGAAATCAATTGGTGCATCGTTGGCTTCAACAGAAAGAGATGAACTTGAACTGTTTGTTGACATTTCTTCAAGTCGTTCCGAAAGTTTTCGAATTTCATTTTGAGATTCACTCAGTTGTTCTGTCAGTTTTAATACCTACAAACACAACATACACATATAGTTAATACTTTGATAGCCATATAGTAAAATTCAATACTTTAAAAACATAAATTTCTTGACAAAAAATATTGTATTTTGACTATTCAACATTAATCTCTTCCCTAGATATTACGTACAGAAGTTTTAGTAACAAATTATTTTTTTCCTTTTTTTGCATTATCCATCCAACGTATTATCTATAGTTCCCTAATAAAAATGGATATCTCTGGCATGTCAGCCCAAGTAAAGAAAAGGATTTATACGTGGCACTAATTGAGTGGTAATTGCAAATGGGCTATCATAAGCCCAACTAACATTGTACGGACGAAACTGTTTTCAAGACGTTGGATAAAGAATAAAAGCTGACGAAACTATCCACTCATGTCATTTGTGGGCCCCTCGCCTCCTAAGTCCATTGAAATATATTCTTTCTAATAACAAAATTAATTCGATTCAACTACATTTCACATATATGCCTAAATATTGAAAAATGTAATTAACCAATAACCCACTTAGGATTTATATGGTTATCAAAATTAATTATCACATACTTATCCGTTATTGAAGAATAACCTATAAACAAAAAATGATTTTTTATTAACATGAACTTCGGCAAAAACAAAAATTCATTAAGTTTTTCTAATTTATACTCCTATTTTTTTTATAAGGTGTTTTAGACATTTTGTTTTGTTTTTTTTATAAGATTTTCTCACATTTTCATGCAAAATTTAATTAATTATACTCATTAGCAGTCTTGGTACTATCATAAAACATTAATATATCTAATTAGATAACTAAATGTTGTTATGGTAATGTTTAATGTTTTAAGAAAAAAAAAAAGATTTTTTTAATTTTTGTGATTGTAGGAAAAACATTTTATATAAAAAAAACAGGGAGTATAATTAAAAAAATAAAAATAAAGATTAAACCTGAGACTCGAGCTGACATTGGCCAAGGATGACGGTGTCGTGTTGACTCTTGAGTTTAGCGTACTCTTCCTCGAGTTTCTTGTTCTTCCACCGTGCACGGCGGTTCTGGAACCAAACAGCCACCTGTTTCGGGTCAAGACCTAACTCTCCGGCGATCTTCTCTTTCCTCCCTGACTCAAGCTTGTGCTCGTTCTCGAAGCTATATTCGAGCATATTCACTTGCTCATCGGTCAACTTCCTCTTCCTCAGCATCCCTCCGATCGCCGACACGCCATCTTCGTTGGTGGCGGATGACCATTTGCTCCTCCTCTTCCTCCGCCGCTTCACCGGTTTAGATCCTTCGCCTGATGATGATCCATCGATCTGGTTAACGATGATGCACTGTGAACGTTGTGTTTGCGTCGTGTAGGGGTACACGTGAGAGCCTAGCACCATTTGATCCATTCTTTCTCTATCTCTGGTTTTTCAGACAAGAGTTGCTGTTTTTCTCTGAATATGTTTGAAGGAGAGTGATAGAATAGGATATGACTTTGGTGAGGTTGAGTCCTATGAGATGCTTTTTATAAGCTGGAAGATTGTGACCTTATTCTTGGGTTCTCTTTCCCTTTATTTACACTTGTGCCATCTGTTATTTTTATTTTTTGTTATGACAATACGATGAATTTAAAATAGACTTCTTTTATAGAGATTTAGATATATTTTGTACGTATGATATACACATTAAAATATATATTTTTTTTGTTTTATGTTCCATGGGATATGCCTTAGAGGATAATATACCTATACATTTTCAGTTATAGAGATATTATTAGTTCGAGATATTATAAATGAAAGCAGTTTATTGTAAGTTTATTCAATTGGTAAAATAATTTATCAAATTATATACATATATGCCTGTTGAAACATTTTCAAAAGTGTCTCACGTGTTCCAAAATTTAATCAACATTTACATTTTTTATTAGACAAATGTAAGATGCAAATGGTTAACATATTTGAGAAGGAAAAAAATTAGTGGAATTGACTATTTCATTGAATTCCTTTAAAAATGGACTATTTAGATAAAATTTGTATTCCTCTAACATATGTGGGATTCCACAAAAAAAAAAGTGGAAAATAAACATAATTTTACTAGAATATATTCCTCTGTAAAAGAGGAGAGGAGGAAGAAGAAAAATAAGAGCTTCATGTTAGGGAAAACAGAAAAAAGAAAGATTGCCGCATTCGAACATAATTTGCATTATAATGAAAGTAGTCAAACATATAAATGAGGTGGGTGACAATCGTGGACAAGAGACGTGGTGTGGATCCCGAAGACGACCAAATTCGGGACTCTGGAGTAAGTACACAAGTGATCCGATATCATATGTGGATAACTATTGGATATTTATGTTTTGTTTGAAGTAATTTAAGTTTTTTTTGTTTTTTTATATTTTTTGGTTCTTAAAAAATAATCTCAAGTCTAAACAGGCACAGACTAATTTCATAGATGGGAGTGACACAGTCCACTTATAATGTTCTATTTGGCCAAGTGTTTGTTCTGATAATTCTGCTACCGCGAAAAATCGATCCATTGCCTAAACCAACATAGCCGACGAAAAAGAACCACCCGATCACCAACAATTTAGTTTGTAATTTAAGGTTTGTCATCAAACTGTATAAAAGTATGGTATAAACTGTCTCTCCCTTTGGTTATTTTAGTTTATACTGTCAGTCAATTTTATAGGTAGGTTTTTTTTTTCTTTGTTTTCGGAGCTCGAGACCACTCATTTCCATTTGAAAAGCAATTAATGTGCTGCTCCTTTTTCCGTTTGCCCCATTGATTACATTATTTTACACTAGTGTAGTGACTAAAAAAGTCTACAACCACGAATCTTCCCGTTTATTTCTTTATTTTTAAACGTCGTTCTCTATTTTTCTTCATCACTAGTGTTATAATATTTTTCACCGTGCGATTAACTGAACATGACCTGCTTTGCGTTGTACGTATACGAAACATTATAAAAATCTTCTTTTTATCAGGTTAACGGAATTTCTTCGGCCATATATAAACTATCATGTAACTAACGCCAACATTATTATGAGTTTTAGGGCAACAAAATGTTCCAGCCTTTTACATTTTTTTCAGCTTTTTACTAATTTTTATTTTAAATTGTGTAATTTTTTGTAGAATTTGTTATTAAAAAAAACTTATAAAAAATATTCTGGACATTTTTCAATTTAATTTTTGTTATTTAATTTTTAATAATATATATATATATATATATAGTCGGGAAACATGACATTACATATATATATATATATAAATAAGGGTTTTTAATTATTAAGATATAGAGTCGGAGTCGGACCGCACCGCTTTCCCTTCCTACTCAACCAGCTTTGCATGTAACGCCGCAAATAAAACAAAATCATGTAAAATGAAATCAAATTTAGAATCATGTTACCTCAAAAGATAGAAATCCATCAACAGGTTTTACGAAAACGAGACGACATCGACGTTGAAGGTGCGTGAGACCTACGGTCATATATTGTAAATTTAAAAGAATGGTGTAATTAGAAAAATATATCGAAAGATAAATACGTACACTAAGCTAATATAAATTCACGAAGGCTTTGTGGATTGGTAGCTTTTAACATGTTTTGGGTTGCGTCTGCTTTATAAGGGCTTAAACCCCGAAGGTGGGATAAACATATTTTGGGAAATATATATAATTGACATGATTGAATGTTTTAAATAGTATATGTTGTTGCAAACAAAAGAAGAAGCAAAAAAAAAAACAGTATAGTTTTCAATTCTTTTGTACATAAACCCATTTGCTGATTAATTAATTTAAAATATCTCAACAAAAAAAAACAAACACAAAAGAAATAGTAGTCTACATTTTCACTACAGAAAAATGGTTCTTAATAAGATAAATAAAAAAGGGGAAAAATGCCAAAAAATACTTCAACTATTTAATTTTTGTCAGAAATTCACACAAACTTTTTGCGTTGCCAGAAACGCATACAAACTATTTTTTCGATCCATAAAAATAACCAAACTTTTTAAAGTTCAATTTTCCCCCTTACGATTTCACGTCCGTTAACGGACATAACAGAATCGATAAACGGCGTTAATTTTCTTTTGGAAAAAATGCCAAAAAATACTTCAACTATTTAATTTTTGCCAGAAATCCACACAAACTTTTTGCGTTGCCAGAAACGCACACAAACTATTTTTTCGATCCATAAAAATACCCAAACTTTTTAAAGTTTCATTTTCCCCCCTACGATTTCACCCCCCTACGGAAAAGAGTCTAGAAAGTTCTTGGCATTGATCACATCGATGAAACTGGTTATGATGGCTTTATTTGAATGATGCTGTGAAATAATGTGTGTACTCTAGGGAGTTGTGGATGTCTACGGAGAAGTACATGGTGGTTAGATTTGGAACTGGTTAGGTGATATGTGGAGCACTAAGAAAAAAATCATTGCAATGTTTCAAGAACAGGTGAGTCTCCGTGTTTTCAAACCTCTTTCTCTGGTTTGGTTTTATGTTTGCTTGAGGGCAAGCAAATGCTAAGTCTGGGAAAGTTGATATATCATGGTTTTTACCCATTTTTAGCAATGATATAGGTCTTTTCATAGAGTTTTTCTAGTTTTTTCATAGTCTTTTAGAGTCTTTTCAGGTTTTAGCACGTTTGGAGCATAATTGGAGAAGAGGAGCCGTTTTGGGTGAAATCGTAGGGGGGAAAATGGAACTTTAAAAAGTTTGGGTATTTGTATGGATCGAAAAAATAGTTTGTGTGCGTTTCTGGCAACGCAAAAAGTTTGTGTGGATTTCTGGCAAAAATTAAATAGTTGAGGTATTTTTTGACATTTTTCCCAATAAAAAAGTTATATATAATGTGCTTTTTTAGGTGTGTAATGCGTAGGAACTAGGAAACGAACATGAATCATAGGAAGCTATATAATTAGGAAGACAAAATTAATTCACAGAGGGCGAAAAAGGAAAATGTATTCCGACATTGAGTGACGGCTATGCACATGAGGTTCACGTGGCCTTCAAATGGATACATTCAACTTATCTACTGTACTTTTCGTTGCGGGTAAATTAAATAATAATTAGGGATCAAAGTGTCAAAATGTTTCACGTTACTCTGTTTACCAGAAAACGACTTGACGGTAAGAGGATTAAAGATGTTTGTTAAAACAAATGGATAATTTTAGTTTCAAAAACATTTTTTTATCATGTATAAAATATTGTCTCGATATCTTTATAATTCACCATGTCATCTTTAATAATTTGAATACAGTTTTTATCAGATTTTTGGGGGTAATTTAAGTTTATTTTTTTTCATCCAATCAGAACATGAAACCGATAAAGGTTTTTAGCTGTATGTTCTCCCTCACCCATAGCTTTTCTCACAATTGGAAGAAGACACATCATACAACTCACATATGTTAAAGTCTTTTTCCATGCGTACAAAAATATTTGTATATAGTTATATAAATGGTGGTGCACTGTCGCGCCATCATTTTGTCTCTTATAAGTTATAACGTCACATTCTCAAATTTGATGCACCTAGTGTAGATTTATATCTCAACTCGAACGTGTTTCTAGATAAAACTTAATTAGTGTTGGAGGTGGATTCCGCATCTTTTTTTTAATATGATCTGAATTAAGATTGGCCAATTTATCAGTTTAGAAGCTCATCAATCTCAATCAAACTGTGTTAGCGGCGAGTTCCAAGATAAAAGGAAGATCTTCGAAGATAAAAATAATTTTTTTTTAAATGTAAATTATTCATATTAATCCAAAAAAGAAAAAAAAGCATCCATTAAAAACGATTTTTTTCATATTAATTCGAGAAAGAAAAAAAAGCATCCATTAACTAAACTCCTATAAATAAAAAAAACTCATTGTTGAGAAGAGAAAGACATTGGAGAAACTTCATAGACGAACTTTCCATACGAATTCTCTCAAACGAATTCTCCATATGAGTTATCCCAGAGAAACTCCCCAAACAAACTCTCCAGACAAACTTTATGAGAGAGAAGTTCTCCCATACGAATTCTCTGAGAGAGAAGTTCTCCGGAAAAGTTCATCCAAAATTGAGTTCTCCCGGCGAATTCTTCCAAATATCGATCATAAATTCCCTCAAGACCATTGAGATTATCATTATACGTTTACCGACAACTAATTTTTAAATTCTTACTTGCAGCTAGACAGTTTGATAATCCTCTAACTATATAATATGAACTACGAATTGTTTGATCCGTGTTCTAAACATACGTAAGTAATCTTTCACAAGACACATTAATAAAATAAATAAAATACGAAGTATACCTTTTTCAAGCTAGCTTGTTATATCGATGAACCGATTTATTTTCGTAATCGCCGAATTTCTGTTTTATAAATAATTAATTTTTAATTATCTATGAAATAAATGAAACTTGTATCTTATAAGTAATTAGTTACGTAAAAAAAGAGTGTTAGTTTTTTTTTTGATTAAAGAAGAAAAATATTATGTAGAAGCACAAGTACATATGTAATATGGTATGGATTACACAAAGTTTTTAGTTCGACAAAAAAAAAAGGATTACACACGAGATAAAATAATTATAACCGGAAATTGCAACTAAGGGCTTTAAATATCATTTAATTGAAGATTAAAGAATATATGTGGAGAGGACGACTCGAATTTTGGTTTTTGTTATTTACAGAAGAACAAAAGTAAAAGAAAAATGGCGAAGGAAGGAAAGTGATGACAAAGACAAGTTCCACGCAAGTGAAGGGGTGATGGAAAGTTAAGAGGTCACATGGGTCTGCTTTCGAATTGGGTTACGTGTCGACTCCCTGATACTCCTTTTTCTTTGGACCACACTTCTCCTTCTGCCACGTGTCCTCTCACCTTCCCTCCTTCTCCGGGCTTCTCTCTCCTTCCTTCAGATTCCATCTTTGACTTACCGTTTGCATTTTTTTTTTTTTGTTTTTGGGTCAATATACTTGATTTTTTATAAAAATATTTTTATTTAACAAGAACAAGCAGTTAGTTACAATTGCTTGATTATTAATTTTTTTTTTTCAGGATGAGGAAGAATTTCGGTTAAAGCTTAGCTAGATTAATTTTGGAAATATCCGGTTTCTATGCCAGATCCCAAAATATATCAAAAGAACGTATGGTTATTGGTTGGTGAAAATTGTTCTCTTGCTTTTCCATCGTAGAGTTTCCTTTTATATATAGTACAGTTATTTTTTTTTTAAAAACTCTCGATATATAAGGAATACAAAAACGGTATGAAAGATACCTTTAAAGTCCATTCTTATCTATGTTTGAAGTAACTGTGTTAATCGCATTGGAAAACGACATGCTTTCTGCATTACTGTCACACCAAGATTGAAGTCGATTGTATATAAAAACATAAGAAAAAACCCAAAAAGGCAGAGCTACATGCACCAGCTTGAATATGTATTATACTAAGTCTTAACCAGTAAGCGATATATGTGGTCTTATATATAGACTTTATATGGATATATATATGGCTAATTAATTTAAGTAATTAGTTTAATGGCATGTGTAACGTATGGATCGTTTAGACTTTAAACCTATTGGTCCTATACGATAAATAGATATGGATAAGATTTGGAGTTTGCGTAGGTTTGTTTACTATTGTCTTATTACTATGGGATTGAAGACAAGAGTTGTAGTTAATGTGAGATAGGGATTCAAACCCAATCACCAATGTCAAACTTTAGTTTGAAAGTAACGATCAAATCATACAGTCGTTAATTAGGTGTTATTTCTTATATTCGTAGAGGTAATACATATATAGCAAAAAAAAAAAAAAAGAGAAAATATTTTATATTTAAATGTGAAAGAAGATGCGCATATGGGCACGGGGTAGATTCCTTTTCTCATATGCTTTTGAGTTGGGACTTACGATTTATTTGTCTTTTGAATAAACTAATCCGAATTAATTATCACTAAAGCAAAATGATTAAAATAATTAAATGTCATGTTTATCCCAACATTTGCCTTCCTTGCTTCCCGTACTTCTAACTCTCTCAAGTCTTTGCGTAACAGATAGATAAATTGGGTAGAAAGATTCCATACGTTTTTGCTTTCTTTATCTAAACTTTATCTATCAATTAATCATATTATATTCTGATTGTGTTGGCGACTGATTAGCACTAATAAACTTAATCTCTATAATATTATTTAAGAAAATATTTTTAAAAATAAATTTTATTTTGTAAGTTATTACATGAAATATCATTACAAAAAACAAAGAATAATTGAAATAGGAAAAGATATAATAGTAATTTAAAATTATTGATTATAATTTGGAAAGTATATATTTTGTATTAAAGAGGTTATTTATTATTTCATTTCTTAATTATTTTTAATACTATATATTTTAAAATAATAATCAATTCATATATATTCAAAGAAAAAAATCTATTCACAATCTTGCTATATTTTTTACTATAATTTATTATATTTTATTTGAATATATATCAAAACAAAAAATAAAAAATATATTACTAATTTTATAAAAAAGTAGACACAAAAAACTATATTTTTTAAAAAATTCATAGACTAACCACAAAAATTATAGTCATTTAACGATGCATATTAGAGTTATGTTTTTAAAATTATAAGTTTTTGCGGGTTAACCCGAATAATATTTTAATTCACTGCAAAATGAATTAAATAAACAAATTATTATAAATTGACAACTTTATCTATAATCAATAATCATTAGTTAGATATATTGTAAAACCCATATAAAATCAATTTTCTTAAATTTCAATTTATTTAAAAAAATTACTCTGCGCAATAATTAACGCGGGTTAAATCCTAGTCAGTAGTGTATTTTGAAGCAAGAACTGCAGGAATACGCACAACTTATCCTAACTATCCAAAATATGATATAAAAGTTTCGAGCTGTAGTTATACCCTAAATATTTTGATATCTAAATAGCTGGACTAAGTTCCATACAGATGTCCCTTTAGATCCAAATCGTGATTCGAATACTTATATTTAAAACTCTTGAACATCCATATACGGATTCTGGGATTCACATGGTAATTATATATTTAAATAGATCCCTTATTAAAATTTGATTGTGACTTGTGATATAATGGTGTGTCCTAATATCGACGCCCGTATGTTTGTTACAACTGAGTTTTTTTAATAAAACATTTTAGAAAAGTTTCAAGTATTTTGTTTATTTACATGTATCAGATAAAAAATTTGAAGATTTTGGATACATTCATCTTAACGTTAGGTGGATACTAGTTTTTAGATACATTCAGACCCGTCGATGTTATTATTAGTAAATTCAAAAGCAATGTGATATTTCAACGATCTCAAACAAATAACGAATTCGAATTGGATGAAAATAATCTGAATGTCAGTAATTTAAACCACGATTTATGAAGAGTAGCCGAGATTGACTAGTAGTGACCCCTAATTACGCCACGATTTAGGGGATTGTTAGTAATTAAATTAATCCCCAATGTAAATTTCTCGGAAACTCAGAGAGTGCGTTTTGGACTGATTTGGTTAAAACTATCAGATAAATAACCGACTCTCGGTTAAAAACGTCAAAGTTAACCAACCACACTGTTACTTTACAATTAGTCGGATCCTTAATTAAGAGACAAAATACGGGTAAAAAGTCAGATTTGCACACTTTCATAGTTTCATTATATTATAACACCGGAGTTATATATGAATGACAATCGTTTTCACTATTATTCTAAAATTAAACTATTGAATGTTGTATTTATACATTATATATATAGTCTACAGTTTTGAGTAGTAGTAATATTTTTCATTTGTCAATGGAAACTCAACTTTTTTTGTGAAACGTTGTCAACTACCGTAAAGCTTAAAGCTAGAAAAACACCACCAATAAAATTAAAGTGCTCTCTACTTTGTGGTGATTAAGATGTACTAAGCAAAGATTCTAATTTTGATCTATATATGATAATTATAAGAATTAACGTTCACGATTAAATTTGTTTTAATTGATTGTAATGGAGTATTTTTTATAATTACTTTTAAATTTGCTTACTTAACGATAATGTGAAAACAAGTGTCGTGCTCTGGCGGCGACATTGTCTCTAGCGCAAAGAAAATTTGTCGGATTAAAACGAAACTGTCTTAGATCCAACAACAGTGGAGTGGGCTTTATTTGAATTATATGTTTTTTTTAATATAACGTTGGTCCAATTTCTGATATAATTGTTAGTTAGCACATGCGAACCAAATTTTATAAATATAATAATGATAAATGCTGATGGACGTTTTGTGTGATATGTTTAAATGTTCGTGTAAATGCAAATATGATTTCCAAGGCCACACCGGAGAAAAAGAAAAAAAAAAACTACTCACTCCGTTTCTTTTTATAAGATAAGTAGTTTTGGCTAAAAACACAAAAATTAAGAAACTCATTTTTTACCAAAAAATATCATTTAATATATAAATTAAAAATAATTTAGCCAATCATAAAAAAAACTGCAAAATATTATTGGCCACACAGTATTCGATAAAAGTAAAAGTTACATAGAAACATGAAAACAATTTATATTGTGAAACAAAACAAAATCTCTAAAACTACTTATCAAAAAAAACGGATAGAGTAATTTACTCTGATCTGGTTAAATTATATGGGCCATAGTCTTTCATTTTCGTGTAGTATGATGACAACATTAAAGCCCAAAATATGGGCCATTTGTAAGAGAATATATGGAACCCATAAATACAGACTGTTTCTTTAATTACTACTACATACTGCTTGATTAATTTTTTAGGCTTGTGCTTGTCGGCAGCTAACCCAAAAAAAAAAAAAATACAAACTAGATTATTATTTTTCAATTTTCGGTAGAATAATCCGTTTTGCAGTTGTTTAAACAAGGTTTATGTATAAAAAATAAAATTTGTGATTTAAAAAAAAAAATATTTATCTCACGTGTTTAAAGTGAAATTAACCATTATGTCGATTTTGAAACCACATGAACTATATTCATTGAATATGTCATAAAGATTAATATCGTGTTACTATCCGAATTCAAATCCGCATAATATATGTTAAAAAAGAAAATTCAATTGGCATCTGATCGTGGATAGTGCATAATAATACAAGTGAGTCAGGTATATGTTCTTTTTTTATTTATGAAATGTTTGGAATCTGTCATCATGATAAGTTATTTAATCCTTTGAATTTATTTGATCCCTAAAATATGCTTCCAACGTAACAGAAAAATCAGTGAGGTTGAGGAAATGTCACGTCCCGACGTTGTAATTTTTGGTTTCTTCTGGTTCTGTGCTCCAATAACAAGGAAATAGTGAATATAATAAACTAAAAACCGAATAAATAAGACAACCCACCCTTTTTAAAAATATTTTTGTTACAATTATATTGATTTCATCTAGAAGGTCAACTTGATGTGACTTAAGGGATTATATAATTAGAAGATCCTTATCAATTATCATATGAAAACTTAAAATGAATAGGATTTATCTTAACGTAAGAGGAGAAAAAATTTCTTGAATCCTTCTCTAATCTATGGACACAAAACAAAACTTTGGAAGGGTGGAAATGGTTGTGTTTTTAGAAGAATAAAAAAAACTAAATAAAGATTGAGCTGAAATTTCACTATTTACAATAAAATTGTGTAATAAATCCCATTTATTATGCTGAAAATGACTTTAGAATTACCTTATTTTGTATTTATCAACTACACAATTAGATTAAATATTTATTGAATAATTGCCTGATCAAAAAAACAAGCCGCAAATTTATTTATGGTTAAGTAAGATAAATAATTAGTTTTAAAATATAAAGTGCGAGACATAAGATAAATCAAAAAGTAACATAACTAAATATGAATCATATTTAGCTTATCTAAAAAATTAGAGGAAATGGATCATTCGGCTGAGATCTAAAACATCTTGATTAACTATGAACAATTTTTTTAAAGTCTAGACTCTATATAATTATGTTTTTTTTTTTTGTTCAACCCTTTCTTCATTAAACTTAAGTTTCAGGAATACAAAAAGAGGGAATTAAACATCCTCTTAAAACATTACAATACAAATTCAAATCAAAATAACAAGACAAAGATAGATCGTCATCACGAAAGATGGACAGCGGATTTGAGACTACGCTCAAATGCGTCAATAACACCACGGCAAAGCCGGAGTGTTTGAAAATCGTCACAAGCGAATGCTCAAATGACTTTAAGGACGAACATCTACCTACGATATTCGTAGAAACGAAATCGGTAAAGATGTTCATGAGGTTTCTCGGCCCTAGGCACGAGAGGGAATTGCCTCTCAAAGAGGAGGAAGTTGGCGGCGAAGGAGGCGGAAACTTTTTCCGATGGCTTAATCGAATGAGTAGAGGAACGGTAGAGACGGATGGAGGAACCAGCATTTTACGATGGCTGAATCGAGGGTTTGAAATCGAAATCTTCCAAAGAGAAGAAGATGATGGCTTTCAACGCCTTAGCTCAAGTAACGTAAATCCTACATGATTGAATTTGGAGTTTACCTCCACGGAGAATTTCTTGGCTCGAATGAGAAAGCCTACAGTTTCTTTAACCGGAGAAACGCCGGAAGAGAACATCCTAACAACTTTAGCGAGAATAATGTAACCGGCGGTAGAGTAGCTCACATCTTCAAAACATATAATCTTTTTCTCATCGTCGGAGAGGACAAGAGAGTAAGAATATTCAGTGCAAAAGCATACCCAATGAGCAAAGTCAGCTAGGAGAATTATCAATGGCGATTCACCGGAACATGGAAGAGCCAAGCCGATCTCTACAGGAGGTGCCGTCCTCACGCATACAACTGAGAGAGGGCTTAAGCGGATTGACAAGTACCACTGCGCACCACCGTTCACTATCCTAACCGACGCTAGCGAAAACAAATAAGCCCACCAATACAACATGCCGGATGTGGAATGAGAGAGCGTTCTTCTGGCGGATATGCTGAGAGTATGGGTCGGTGAGGTTTTGCCGGAATCTGAGCAGGGGAGAATGGTTGGAGACGGTATGAATCCATTCTGAGAGACACGTTCCCGGGAGAAACGCATCTGGTGGAGAGTAGATTCAAGTCCAAATCCAGATCTGGAAAAGGGATTGCGTCGGCGAAGCTTGCGTGGGATAATATCTCCGACCATAGAAGTCGAGCAGATGGTGTAGACCCTCGCAGAGAAGGTCTTTGGATTCATCGGGAATTCTAAACGAGAACCCGTCGACGGAGCTTGAGACGACGACTTCGTAAAAAACAAAACGCATCAGTAAAAGGAGAGGAGAAGAAGCAGAGTCAAGGATCTGACCAGTCGTCCTCGAGCTGAACAGGATCTGAGACAAGCCCCACACCGCATCCCGAACCACGGACGTGCCACTCGAGCAAAGCAACCAAATGAAAAAAACGCCTTTGAACAAACCAAAGAGCTAGAGCCAAAAGGAAAGAAGAGACACATGGACTCCCTCTCTCGGTGACGGTGAGAAGAACCGACCACCGGAGAGGGAGATCGGAGCAACTTTGTAGAGGCGGCGGCTAGAACGAACTCACTCTTCGAGAGAGAAGGATTTGTTGTTTTATCGTCTCGACCTAAATATATAATTATGTTTTACATGCTTAAATTGCAAATGAAACGAATGTACGGGTTAAAATCTAGTTATTCAATTACAATTGGAAAACTAGTTCAGAAATTAAAATACCAAAACATTAGTATATTACATAACACCGATTATTCTATTACAATGGAAAATACACTAATTTTGAAAAACGACACACAGTTTCAACCACACTAAAGAGGTAATATAGAGATAGAGGATTATTCAATATTACAATGGAAAATTAGTTGAGAAATACGAATCCTAAAAGTCTAAAACACTAGTATATTTAATATACTATATTACAAAACACCAATTATTCAATTACAATGGAAAAATAGTTGAGAAATGAAAATACTAAACCATTAGTATATTACAGAACACCGATTATTCTATTACAATGGAAAATACCAAAATACACTAATTTTGAAAAACGACACACAGTTTCCACCACACTACAGAGGTAGAAAACGGTAAGCATTTCTAAGCACCACGTGCCAAGTCCCTGTCACGTTCCAGAAACCGCTCACACTCCTCCGTGACTCTGCAAAGCGACTCGTGCGCCGAACCACCACCGTCGATGCTCAACGACATCTCAGCCGTGTCTCTCAACTTCTTCACCTTCCTTCTCATCTGCTCACCATCCTCCTCCGCCATAACCTTCCTCACAGTTGCCTCAATGTCCGACCTCGAAATCGCCGCCGCCAAATCATCCGCTCGGACGGCGATTCCGAGTTCATCGCTGAGCAGCGCCGCGTTCATATTCTGCTCGGCGAAAAGAGGCCATGCGATCATCGGAACGCCGCTAACGACGCCTTCTAGCGTCGAGTTCCAACCGCAATGGGTCAAAAATCCACCAACGGCCCGATGAGCCAAAACTTCAGCTTGTGGTGCCCATGATGGGACCACAAGACCTCTATCGCAAGTACGAGTCACGAACCCTTCCGGTAGATACTCCGGCGTGCTGTCTCTGGTTCCGTCGCCGTTAACCGAGAAATACTCGCTGCAAGACGAGCCGTCGACCGGCGGTCGAACCACCCAGACGAACCGTTGCTGGCTCTGCTCGAGCCCCCACGCCAGTTCGGTTAGCTGTTTAGCCGTTAGAGAACCGCCACTCCCGAAGGAGATGTAGAGAACCGACTCATCTGGTTGTTCGTTTAACCAATCCAAAACTGGGTGATCGGTCTTCGATAATTCTATCGGTCTGCATAGCGGACCAATCGGGTAAACTGGTACACGAGCCACCCGGCCCAAAAGCTTCGGGTCTTGAAGGGATCTCAGTGATTTGGGTTCCATCTCTTCCCATGTATTCACCAAAATGCCATCCGCCTTTGGGTAAGCCAGACAGTGACGAACAAAATCACGGTAAACCGGTTCGTCCGGAACCAGGTATGCGTCCATAGTATCTTCGAATCGAACCGGTTCGCATCCCGGTACATCAAGCGGTTTTCTTTGCACCGTGTGCTCTTCTTTGATATCTTTGTCCAGGGTTGGATAATACATAGCAACCCCGAGATAACGCGCGTTAGAAGCGATTAACACATAAGTCAACATGTTGAATTCAGCTGCGAGACATAAAGCATCAGTGCCGAACAAGTCGATGATCAGAGCCGTTGGCTTTTGATGCATGGCAGCGATCTTTGATCGGAGGGCTGGAACGGCTTCACGCATAATGATTCCGATCTTGGTCACCACGTGGCCTGTTGGGTCCACAAGATCAGAAATGTCCGGGAAAGGAAGATTGACAACGTCGACGCCGGTTGAGTTTAGGAACTTGGACTGAGCGGAGGCTGCGTCGGATTCGAGGACGAAGACGGTGACGCGGAAGCCGTGGTTAGCGGAGAGACGTTTAGCGAGCTCGATCACCGGGATGAGGTGGCCCATTCCTGGACTTGAAAACATGGCGGCGTGTGGTTTTGTGATCTGCATTGCTACTTCTTCTTCTTCTTTTGTTTTTTGTGTTACTATTTTATTTTTATTTTTTTCAGAGGATTCGTACGTCTTTTTTTCGTTCTTGTTGTTGATGATGGGTTTCTATGGTTGCTCTGTTTGGGTTCATTTATAGCCAATTCTATCACTATTTGTAAATAAAACTATTGATAATTTATGTACCCAGTCTTGATCAAAAATTATAATTGATGACCAGAATTCTGTAACTTAATTTTTGTTAGAGGAGTAGTTTGAAATTGTGAACCACTTTATATTAGTATTATATCTTAGTTCGTTTGGTTTGTGTGTGAGGTGTATGTCACTACAAGAAAACAGGTCAATTTTGACCACGAATATAGTAAAAAAATGGTCGAAAACATCTGTTTTTGATCATTTTTCGACCAAAAAGAGTTGTCGATAATCGATGGTCTAAAATGACTTTTGGTAAAAAAATGGTCAAAATTTTTTGACCAAATAAAGTCGTCGAGACCAAATTAATTGGTCAAAAGTTTTCGACCATTTATATTGTCAAACATTTTCGACCAGATAAGTGGTTGAAATTTTTTGACCAAACAAATTGGTCGAAAATTTATGACCAATTAATGTGGTCGAAAATGTTTGACCAGATAAATTATCAAAATTTTTTGACCAATTATTGACCATGTATTTTCAATTTTTGACCAACAAAAAATTGAAAATAAATTCCGAAAAATATTAAATTATAATAAAATGTGTACTATTAATTATGTAAATTCGATTTAAAATTAAAATTATTGAAATAAAACAAGTATTCAAATCTGTTAAAAAAATACATATCCAAAAACATCCAAAAAAAAGTTTACACACAAAATAAACACTTATTCCTCATCATCATCATCATCAGGTTCAGTAACTAAACCTGGAAATTGCTTGAGTAACAGACTCTCTAAATGCTCGAGCTTTTTCGCCTGCTTAGCTTGCGACTTCGCATGCTCTGCCTGCATTTTCTCCATCTCAGCAATTTTCATATTTGCGGTTCGCAACTCTTCATTCAATTCTGGTATAGAGGTGTGTGAGGATGAGGAATCGCCAAAGACTTGAAGAGATTCAAAACCGAAACGACGTCCTTTGACACATTGGACCTCCTGTAATACCAAAAGTAATCAAATATACTAAACAAAACACTTAAAACTTTATCAATAGCAACACTATTTTATCAGCCATGCATAACCAACTATTTTATCACACCACACTACGAAACTTGTTGGCTAAGTTTGTATTAGTTACCTTCAAAAAAAGCGAGTTCATTTCGGTTTGCGAGAGCGAGTTAGACTGTACTGATCCATCTTGCGTCTCCTGCGAAAGTATATTCTGCTCTTGCTCCAACAATGTGTCGATGATTCGTTTCGCCCTTTTGTCCACAAACGCTTTGTTTTTTTTGCTTTTATGTGTGTCAATCATAAAAGCCACAATGTTTGGAGGCTGCCCAGCTTCTATTGCCTAAAAATGATGAAAAATTACAAAAAGTTTTACTAATTATGTTTAAGGTTCTAAAATTATGAATGAGTAATCAAATAAATAATACCATTTCATCAAAACGTCTTGCATACGACTTGGACCCTGTGGTGTGTGCGGCTTCGCCATCACCTCCGCGATCACTTTTTCGGTTAGATTGGTTTGTAGTAGACGTTTTCTGTGTTTTTTGATTCCTCCAATAATGGATGTACTCATGCACATGGTCTTCCAAAAACATGTTTTTGTTTTTATTAAACTACCATGCACATGGTCTTACGAAGACATTAAATCTCGATTAGTAATAATCATATTATATATGCATAGATACGGTTATTATGCTTAAGCAACATTTCCAAGAAATGGCTGGACATTTTTAATTATAATTGGATTAACAACTATCAAAAATGTTTGTAGAAGTTGATACGGAGTATTATTTTAGTCTTTCTTTTATCGGAAACATTAATGAAAGTGATAAAATTGTGGAGAATAAAAGAATATTGTATTGATTAATCGAAAAATGTAACTTAACTGAAAACTTAGAGCATCATTATCACAGGGTTATTTAAGAACTTTAAGAACCGGTTCTTAAGGAGGTTCTTACACTGTTCTTAGTTAACTCTTAATTCGCCGGATTTTTTTTTTTTGCCAGTATTTTTTTTGCCAAACTTTTTTTTTTTCAATTTTTTCTTAACTTAGTAAAAAAAGTTAAGAAATTTTTTTTTCAACTTTTTCTTAACTTCAACTTTAAAATTCTAAACTCTATTTAAAATAAAATAAAACAAAATAATTAAATTTTTTTTTAAGAACCTCTAATAAGATTCAACCTATTAAGCAGCAAAAACATAAGTTTCTTAACAACAAATATTAATTAAATATTACTTAGGAAACCCAATAATGATGCTCTTAGATATCAATTTACTATTTTGTTATACTGGTCTTAGTTTAAAAAACAAAATTTGAGGAATAAAAATAATACCAAAACGCGATTTTGCAAACAAACAAAAAAAATGCTGAGAAAACCCTATAAATTTGTAAAATAGTATCATTATCACGTAATTAAATCACCAATCAGATATAAACAAAAACGATTTTTTATTTTTTTGAATTGTAAAGGTATTTTATAATATCTCGCTTGTCAATTAATAATTTATAGAGGTTTCTGTATGTGTACAGGTGCTCGAAGACTGATGGATCAGTGATGGTATAATGAAACCACTGACACAATCGTGTCACCACCAAGCCAATCGTGTAACCGTAAACGATTTTTTTATTACGGTCTACTACTTAAGATTATGTATACTCTTTATAGCAAAATATATCATTATCTATATGATTTTCTTGAGACTTGACGAATATGTTACAGATTGATTTTCAATACTTTTTTCGTAATTTGTCGGTGTAAGTAAGTAAACGGTGTTCTTTTAAAGATTGAGCAGAGTGCAGTGCACGAGCATTGGTATATTGAGATCTGGAGTAATTAAAGACCAGTCGGAGTCTTTGTTTTTACTTGTAGTGTCCACCATCCCATGAAATCAACACAATTTTAATTAAAATATGTAATTTTGTATAGCTCTGTTTATAGCATTTTGTTGTTTTTGACGTCGCTCTGTTATACATGTATTTATCAGAAAATAATATGAATCCACGCAACCTGTTTTTTTTTGTTGTCTATAAAATACGCACCTATTAGTTGGATATACGTACGGTTTGTTTATTTAGAAGTAGATATCACAGGGAAAAAACCAATTAATGTATAAAATAAAACTGAATTTTTAAACATCAAGCAAGATGATATTTAAATGAATATGTCATCCAAATAATGTAGTTATACAGATATAAGTAATGCAATTTAACTAGTTTGTGTTGATAAGAGAAATATATATATATATATATATATATGATTAAGAGGTTTTTGTTTGATGCTCGTATATCCTTTCAAATTAGGATTGAAATATGTATTATAAAATTATTATGAAAAACCAATTGACTTCGATTGCTAACAACAAAAAACTATATATGTATATGTGACAACAAAAATGAGATATATATGTGATTGTCTGTATCTTTTGCATAGAGTAAGAAAATGTCGATAGATTCGTTCCACGCAAGATCTAGCTACCACAACAATTGTCCTACATAGCGTAATATTATGATTTTTATATACTGATCATGTGTTTTAGCAAATACATATATAGAAAATGACCAATTAATTACCACATGATCGGACTCACGTTGAAGATGGTGGATCACATGCCCAATACTATTTTATTTTAAACTAGGTAGATAACCCGCACCTTGCGCGGGCAAATATATTTCATAAATTAATTACATCATTAAGTTATTAACTTTGTTACCGATAAAAAACTAAACATAAATATAACAACAATGTTATATTTACGATCAATCAAAAAAAAAAAACGAAATAACAACCAATATTATTCATAAAAAATTACAAAATAAAGCAATGGCAATCTAGAGCTCGAAAACATATTGAATAATGTTTCATTCACTCACACATTATATGTAAAGCAATTCTTTTTTATCTCTCCATCGCTAGAACTCTCTCTCTCCATTTTGTCGTAAGTGTCTCTCGTTCTAATCGGTTATTCCTCGTCTTTTCCTTCTTCTTTTTATCGTCTTTGATTTATTTTTCTTCTTCTTCTTAATCGTCTTTGACTTCTACTTCATTTTTTTATCATCTTTGTTTTCTCCAACAATTATTCTTCTTCTTTCTCTTTTTTATCTCTCCATCGCTAGAACTCCCTCTCTCTATTTTGTCGTAAGTGTCTCTCGTTCTAATCGGTTATTCCTCGTCTTTTCCTTCTTCTTTTTATCGTCTTTGATTTATTTTTCTTCTTCTTCTTAATCGTCTTTGACTTCTACTTCATTTTTTTTTATCATCTTTGTTTTCTCCAACAATTCTTCTTCTTCTTTCTCTTTTACGTTTGTTTTCGTCTATCTCTTTCGGTTTGTTTTCGTTTATCTCTTCCGGTTTTCCTTCTTCATCGTCTTCGTTCTCTGGCTTATTATTCTTTTGGTTTTTCTTCGTCCTGTCTTCATCCGCAAATTCTTTTGCTGCCTTCTTCTTCTTATTCTTTAGCGGATTTGTCTTCTCTGAACTTCTCTTTTTATCTTTTGGTTTTTCATATTCTTCGCCTTTTTCTTCTCCTTATTCATCGTCTCCGTCTTCTATTTTTTATTTTTTATCGTCTTTGTCTTTTCCAACTTCTTATTCTTCTGATTTTTCGAGCTCTTTCCTCATCCTCTCCTTCTCCATCTTCTGGTTTTCTTCTTCTTATTCTATATCCATTTTTTTCTCTTCCATGTCATTTCCTTATTCCACCTTGCGCGGGCAGAGAAAATTTATCAATTAAATCATAAACAATAGATCATATCCGCCGCCATACATTCATATTCGATCAATCTTCTTATTATTCTTATGGTTGTTATTTTCCTTTTTCTTCGTCTTTTTCTCATATTTTCGAATTATTCTTTATCGGCTTTGTCTTCTTCGAACTTCTCTTTTTTATCTTTTGGTTTTTCATATTCTTTGTCTTTTTCCTCATATATATTTCATATTATTCTTTATCGGATTTGTCTTCTCCGAACTTCTCTTTTTTATCTTTTGGTTTTTCATCTTCTTCATATTTTACTTCTCCTTATTCATCGTCATCGTCTTCGTCTTCTATTTTTTATTTTTTTTATCGTCTTTGTCTTTTCCGACTTCTTATTCTTCTGATTTTTTTGGTCTCTTTCCTCATCTTCACCTTCTCCATCTTCTCGTTTTCTTTTTCTTATTCTGTATCCGTTTGTTTTTTATTCCATGTCATTTCCTTCTTCCACCTTGCGCGGGCAGAGAGGTTTTATCAATTAAATCATAAGCAATAGAACATATCCTTCGCTAGGGGTGGGCAAATGGTTATTCGGTTCGGTTCGGTTCGGTTATTTCGGTTTTCGGTTACGTTCGGTTATGTCTTTTATTATCCATTCGGTTAGTAACAGTTTTCGGTTCGGTTTCGGTTCGGTTACCATTCGGTTCGGTTCGGTATGGTTATCAAAATTAATAACCGTTTGGTAACCGAAATATTTCGGTTATTTTCGGTTAACCGAATGGTTTCGGTTATTTTCGGTTATTTTCGGTTATTTTCGGTTATTTTCGGTTAAATTTCAAATATTTTCGGTTATTTTCGGTTAAATTTCAAAATATTTCGGTTATTTCGGTTAAATTTCGGAAATATTTCGGTTAGTTTCGGTTATTTCGGTTATTTCGGTTAGTTTCGGTTATTTCGGTTAGTTTCGGTTATTTCGGTTCGGTTATTTCGGTTATATTTCGGTTATTTTGGTTAATTAGGGGAAATAAACATAATTTTTTTTTTTTTTGATATCCATGGATACCTATTGGTTATCGGTTAATAACCATTCGGTTATCATAACCAATGGATATCAAAAATAAAAACCATTCGGTTATTATGAAGTAACCATAACCTAACCAAACCATTAATTTCGGTTCGGTTCGGTTCGGTTTCATTCGGTTCGGATATTATGCCCAGGCCTATCCTTCGCCATACATTCATATTCGATCCATCTTCTTATTATTTTTCTTGTTGTTATTTTCCTTTTTCTTCGTCTTTTTCTCATATTTTTTGAATTATTCTTTATCGGCTTTGTCTTCTTCGAACTTCTCTTTTTTATATTTTGGTTTTTCATATTCTTCGTCTTTTTCCTCATATATTTCATATTATTTTGTATCTGCTTTGTCTTCTCCGAACTTCTGTTTTTTTTTCTTTTGGTTTCTCATCTTCTTCATATCTTTCTTCTCCTTATTCATCGTCTTCGTTTTCTAATTTTTCTTCTTTATCTTCTTTGTCTTTTCCAACTTCTTATTCTTCTGATTTTTTCGGTCTCTTTCCTCATCTTCACCTTCTCCATCTTCTGATTTTTTTCTTATTATTATGTATCTGCTTTTTTCCATGTCATTTCCTTCTTCCACCTTGCGCGGGCAGATATGTTTTATCAATTAAATCATAAACAATAGATCATATTCGTCGCCATACATTCATATTCGATCCATCTTCTTATTCTTCTTCTGGTTGTTATTTTATTTTTTCTTCGTCTTTTTCCTCATTTTTTTCAAATTATTCTTTATCGGTTTTGTCTTCTTCGAACTTCTCTTTTTTATCTTTTGGTTTTTCGTCTTCTTCGTCTTTTTTACTCATATATTTCATATTATTCTTTATCGGTTTTGTCTTCTCCGAACTTCTCTTTTTTATCTTTTGGTTTTTCATCTTCTTCGTCTTTTCCTTCTCCTTATTCATCTTCTTCGTCTTCTATTTTTTCATCTTTATCGTCTTTGTCTTTTCCAACTTTTTATTCTTTTGATTTTTTCGGTCTCTTTCCTCATCTTCACATTCTCCATCTTCCGGTTTTCTTCTTCTTGTTATGTATTCGTTTTTTTCCCTTCCATGTTATTTCCTTCTTCCACCTTGCGCGGGCAGATATTTTTCATCAATCAAATCATAATCAATATATCATATATTTCATATTATTCTTTATCGGCTTTGTCTTCTTCGAACTTTTTTTTTTTATCTTTTAGTTTTTCATCTTCTTTATTTTTACTCATATATTTCATATTCTTTTTTATCGGCTTTGTCTTCTCCGAGTTTCTTTTTTTTTTATCTTTTGGTTTCTCATCTTCTTCGTCTTTTCCTTCTCCTTATTCATCCTTTTCGTCTTCTAATTTTTCTTCTTTATCGACTTTGTCTTTTCCAACTTCTTATTCTTCTGATTTTTCGGTCTCTTTCCTCATCTTCACCTTTTCCATCTTCCGATTTTCTTTTTCTTATTGTGTATCCATTTTTTTCCATGACATTTTCTTCTTACACCTTGCGCGGGTAGAGAGGTTTTATCAATTAAATCATAAACAATATATCATATTTGTCGCCATACATTCATATTAGATACATCTTCTTATTCTTCTTATGGTTGTTATTTTCTTTTTTCTTCGTCTTTTTCCTCATATTTTTCAAATTATTCTTTATCGGCTTTGTCTTTTTTGAACTTTTTTATATATCTTTTGGTTTTTCTTCTTTTTCGTCTTTTTATTCATATATTTCATATTATTCTTTATCACCTTTGTCTTCTCCGAACTTCTCTTTTTTATCTGTTGGTTTTTCATCTTCTTCGTCTTTTCCGTCTCCTTATTCATCGTCTTCGTCTTCTATTTTTTCTTCTTTATCGTCTTTGTTCTTTCCCACTTCTTATTCTTCTGATTTTTTCGGTCTCTTTCCTTATCTTCACATTTTCCATCTTCCGTTTTTCTTCTTCTTATTATGTGTCCTCTTTTTTTCTTTCATGTCATTTCTTTTTTCCACCTTGCGCGGACAGAGATGTTTTATCTATTAAATTATAAACAAGATATCATATCCGTCACCATACATTCATATTCGATCCATATTCTAATTCTTCTTCTGGTTGTTATTTTACTTTTTCTTCGTCTTTTTCTTGTATAATTCGAATTATTCTTTATCGGCTTTGTCTTCTCCGAAATTCTATTTTTTATCTTTTGGTTTTTCATCTTCTTCGTCTTTTTCCTCATATATTTCATATTATTCTTTATCGGCTTTGTCTTCTCCGAACTTCTCTTTTTAATCTTTTGGTTTTTCATCTTCTTCGTCTTTTCCTTCTCCTTATTTATCGTATTCGTCTTCTATTTTTTCTTCTTTATCGTCTTTGTCTTTTCCAACTTCTTATTCTTCTATTTTTTCGGTCTCTTTCCTCATTTTCACATTCTTCATCTTATGATTTTTTTCTTATTATTTTCTATCCGTTTTTTATCCTTCTCATTTCCTTCTTCCACCTTGCGCGGGCATAGAGGTTTTATCAATTAAATCGTAAAAAATAAATCATATTCGTCGCCATACATTCATATTCGATCCATCTTCTTCAGCCAAACATGCATTGTACGACCTATGAGTAGCTAGTGAGAGAAGATGAGCCATTGCGTGTGAATTAACAACTAAGAGAACACAAATAGTAAAAGAAGAACATGTATTCGTATATACATATATAATTTCGTTAAAAGAAAAAAAATAGATAAGCACAAAATAAACAAAAATACCAATTATGTATACGGTAAGTAATAATTATCCCATTTTTAAATAAATAAACCAATAAATATATTATTCTATTAGTTTTAAAAACCTAATATATGGGATAACTATGTTATTTTGAAATTTGAAAATTTTGTTTTATATAAGTTAGATTTAGTAAATCTAACAACTAATATCGTGTAAAAGGATATTTAAAAAGTAATGTTTACAAAATCTAGCAACTAATCTCGTTTAAGATCGAAACCAATAAATATATTATTTTAAAAACTTTTAAGATTCTAATATTTGGGATAATAATCGTATTTTATAATTCTTATTTTTTGTTGATAAGTAAAGTTTACTATATAATATTTTATTCTGAAAAAAAAAATTAGCTAAGGTCCAAATAAGTAAAAATTTCAATTGTGTACACGGAAAGCATTAATTATTACTTTTTGTAAATTATTTATAAAATGTTTAAAGACGTAATATTTGGGATAATTATAATATTTTAAAAGTTTTCTAAATATTTATTTTTGATAAGTAAAGTTAAATAAATCGAAGGAATTCAATCTCAATCTCTCCACTCTATTAGCCTATCAATCTAAATATTCATTCTACGATTATCGACAACAAATATATTTTATTTTATTCTGCTACACCCGCCTGATTGCTCTTTTCATTTGGATCATGAACTTCAAAAATGCCAACATCGAGATGAAACTAAACGACTTCAACTGTGTCAAAGGCAAGTGCGAGATTGAAGAGAAGAGACTGCACTGTGAACTGAACTTGCCATTCTGGTTAATGTGTGACCATCATTTGCTAACATAAAAAAGTCAACAATAATTTGATGTGAAAATGAGTACCGTTCGGTATAGTTGGCGTAGTATACGGGAATTGATGGTTAACTAAATTCTAATTTTATATTCGATTTTCCGGTTTACCTTTAACCGAAATGGAAATCCAGAAACAGAAAAGTCAACAATAATTTTGAAGCAAGATACTTCCGATAAAATCTGCAAATCTCATTGGTGACGACAAATACCTAATCCGTATGTCTACTTCCACACCGTCGGATAACGGGAATCAACCCGGATCTGTCGCCGGCGATTTTCCTCCCGATCCGCTTCTCGCCTCCGGTTCATTCATCTCCTCGACTACCACCGCCGGTGACGGAACCCTAGACAGTAGTGCAAAGCGGCGACCGAGCCAGGGAGGAATCGGAGCAATTGGTTCGGGGGAGAGCGATTGAATCGGGATGTCGAACAGTACGGAAAAGGTGAATCCATCGCCGGATAACTCGGCACATCAAGCGGAATCGAAGTCGCGGAAGCGTGCGGCGCCGGGGGACAATTGGTTGCCTCATGGTTGTAGAGTTGAAGATAAGATTCGAACCTCCGGTGCTACAGCTGGTTCGGTGGATAAGGTTTCTCTCTGATTTGTGCTGAAAGATCCGAATCCAATACTATTGCTCACTAATGAAATCGATAGTACACTTTTACGAAATACGAAAGATAAGGAGAATCACCCATTATTGAATTAGACTATCAAAACCATTATTAAGTCTCGAAATCATGTATCTATATAACGAAATTACAAACCATTAAACGAAACCAACACATCTTTATTAATAGCAATCCAGAACGAAACCAACACAATCTCAGCCATAACAAAAAAAAAACTCAAAACAAAATTCGAAAACCAAAAATAAGAATTAAAACCGATTCCTTAAAGAGAAAATAAAAAAACGGTTGATAATACATTTGAGAATCATATATGATTCAATCTACCTCCTAAGAACATAGCCAACGGACACACCGTATCAAATACGCTAAGAATTAGATCAATCTACAAAAAAAAAAAAAAACTTGTCATCTATAATAACGAAAAACCACAAACAATAATCAAAACCAAAGTGAAAAACAACCAAAATAGAAAGACAACGATGACATACCAACGATCAGAAACATAATCTTGAGTAACATGATTAACCACCATGCACCCTTAAAAAAAAAAAAATCCACGGTCAATTTAGATCGATGAAGAATAAGTAAGAACAAAAAGGATGGTTACCAAACATGAAAAACACGACATAGCTACACAAAGAACAAAAAAATATGTATATTGAAAAATATAAATCTAAGAGAACGACTAAACCATATGAAGAAAGAGAGCTGACGAAGCCTTCGTATTTATAAGAGTATAATTAGGTTTAATTTTTTTTTAATAAACGGCGGCTGCAAATTATAAACTAACGGCAGTCAAAAATATTAGATCGTTTTCGAGAAAATGGACCCACAAATCCAATTATCGGTACAAGTTATGAATACTAATCAAAACTTAATTTAAACCGAAAATGGTACTAACCGAACTTTACGGTTTAAGGTGAACGTGAAAGATCTATTCCGAAAATTTACTTCGCTTTTACTATATATGATATATTAATTAGTAATTAGTATTGACCAGTACTTTTGTCTTAAAATGACCAATATTTACCATTAATACGCATACATATTTCTACTGGTAAAAAACAAAATATGTAATATATACACATTCTATATATCGAAAAAATGGAGATGAAAATAAAACTCTAGGAGAGAAGATATATATATATGTGTGTTTTGGTTATATGATGAAAGTACCTAAATTCGCAGGAATAGGCTTAGAACCGTGAACAATTAAAAAGAAAAAAATAATCAAAACTAATAACACCACACAAGTCACAACCATTTTTTTTTTTTTAAGTCAACCATTTCCATTTCTTACGAACCTAATTTATTGTTAGAATCTCATATCCGAAGTTTATAGAAATCAACACTAATATATAAGGGATATGAGCCAATTTAACTAATTGTCAATTGATTTTAAGTTAAAACTCATAAATCCATATTTAACCGTTTTTTTTTAATTCATTTTTATTCATCTTTTTTTTCCTCCCCGAAAGAGGCATCATTTCAAAATTACAAGATGATTCAGATCAAGATGAATAAAGAAAATTACAAAAGAAAAACTGAAAGATTACAAAATACAAGACAATAAGAAACGCAAATGAAGCTGAAATTAGTGACGGATTAATAGAAAATCATGAATTGAAGATATGAGGTTAGGGTTGAAAAAACTTGAACCAAGTGAAGAGATGAGAATCTGCGTGAGCAGAGATGAGAATCTGCGTGAGCAGAGATGAGAGCAGACTGAACATGAGATTGCTGAATCAATCCCCTGTCTAAACCAAGCAATTTTGCTTTCATATTTAACCGTTACTTTCTTCAATATCCACTTACTATCTACTTATAATAATAATTTATAAACAAAAAATAGTTTTTTAAAAAAACTAAAGGAGATAGTAAGTGGTGATTGTGTCGAAAAAGAAAAAAAATAAAAAATAGAAAAGAGATAAAAGAAAAGAAAGATGAATAGTTATCCCAAGATTACAGAGTCTTGGGATGAATGGTAATCTCGAAATGAATAGTAACCACAAAGAAGAGCCAACATCGTCTAAGCTAAAGGAGAAGACTCAGAGTGAATAGTAGTCTCGGGATGAATAGTTATTCGGGTACCGGTTCGAGTTCGGTTCTTCGGGTATAGAAATTTAGGACCCAACGAAAGACTCAGAGTGAATGTGAATAGTAGTCTCGGGATGAATGTTGTCACGGGATGAATAATTATCCGGGTACCGATCGGATCCTAAATTCCTATATCCGAAGAACCGAACCCAAACCGATATCTGAATAACTATTCATCATGTGACACTATTCATCCCAAGATTACTATTCACTCAGAGTCTTCTCTTTTAGCTTAGACGAGGTTTGTTCTTCTCCATGGTTACTATTCATCTCGGGATTACTATTCATCACGAGACTCTTTAATTCCATGATTACTATTCATCTTTTCTTTCTTTTATCTCTTTTCTATTTTTTTTGTTTTTCTCGACACAATCACCGCTTACCATTTCTTTTAGCTTAAAAAAACTGTTTTTTGTTTAGAAATTATTATTATAAATAATTAATTAATTAAATAATTTTTTTTTAAAAAATAAAAAAATCACTGTACTGTTTAATATTTTGACGGCGAAAAATCGGCGGTTAATTTGAAAGTTTGAAATGTCAGTTTTATTACCTCTAGGATTCAGAACGAAAATGGTAAAGTATCAGAGTTTAAAGTGCTAGTGAGTTTAACTTTAATAGTTAAAAATGCATATTTTTATTATTATTCTAGAAAAAAATCATCAAATTAATCACTTTCCCACCCCTAAAAATTATATATCATGTTACAGTTTTTTATTATTATTCTAGATCACTCCATTAAAATGCCCAAATGATGCGGTGGTGCGTGGCGTGGACTGTGGATCACTCCATTAAAATGTTCATTCAAATCATATTATATATGTGTATATATATATATATATATATATATATATATATATTATGACGGTTAGAGAAAATCATCATCTAATCGTAAATTATGACCACTGTTGTTGAAAATTTCCGCTTATTACATATGTTCGATGACCAATTTCTTGATTTCTTCTCCCGCTATCTCCGTCACAACCTAATATATTATCCGTGACCTCTGATAAAACATATATATCTCTATAATAGTATTTAAGAAAATGTTTTTAAAAATGAACTTTGTTTTTTTAAGTTATTACATAAAATACCACTACAAATAACATAGAATAATTGAAATAGGAAATGATATAATAATCTTTTAAAATTATTGATTAAAATATAAAAAATGTATATTTCGCATTAAAAAAAATTATTTATTATTTAATTTCTTAATTATTGTTAATATTATATATTTTAAAATAATAAACAGTTCATATATATTTAAAAATAATATATTCAAAACAAAAATTGTAAAATATTTTACTAATTTTATAAAAATTTAGACACACGAAAACTTTTTTTTTTTTAAAGTTCGTAAACTAACCACAAAAACTAGAGTAATTTAACGGTGTATATTAGAGTTATGTTTTCAAAATTATAAATTTTTGCGAATTAGCCCGAATAATATTTTAGTTCACTGTAAAACGGGTTAAATAGACAAATCTCTATAATATTATTTAAAAAGACGTTTTTAAAAATGAACTTTGTTTTGTAAATTATTACATAAAATGCCACTACAAATAACACAGAATAATTAAAATAGGAAATGATATAATAGTTTTTTAAAATTATTGATTAAAATATGGAAAGTATATATTTCGCATTAAAAAGTTATTTATTATTTAATTTCTTAATTATTTTAATACTATATATTTTAAAATAATAAACAATTCATATATATTCAAAAAATAATATATTCAAAACAAAAATGGTAAAATATTTTACTAATTTTATAAAAAGTTAGACACACGAAAACTATTTTTTTTTTTAAAGTTCGTAGACTAACCACAAAAACTAGAGTCATTTAACGGTGTATATTAAAGTTATGTTTTCAAAATTATAAGTTTTTGCGAATTAGCCTGAATAATATTTTAGTTCACTACCAAACGGGTTAAATAGACAAATTATTACAAATTCACAGTTTTATTTATAAACATTGGTTAACTATATTGTAAAATTCAAATAAAAGAATTTTTTTAAATTTCAAAAGAATTTTTTTTAAAAATTATTCCACGCTATAATTAGCGCGGGTTAAATCCTAGTAACTTATAAAATGGTAAGTCAAGTTAATTAAACTTTAAGTGAGAAGATCATTTTAGAAAAAACTTAATTAAAAGTTAATAATTTATTTGTTTTTCCGCTTATATTATAGAATACAGTGTTTAATCTGTAACCAAATTTCTTGCTTTCTTCTCACGCTATCTCCGTAATTACGTAATATTATTTCCATGATCTCTAATGAAACAAAATATATAATTTGTAAAATGGTAAGTCCATGCTAAATGAGGAAAAAACGATACCGTCTTACGTAAATAGCACCTAATTCATATGAGTAGTGATTTGTTATATATAGAGTGGTCCGACTTCGAATTTGATAATATATCTATGGTCCTCTTAGTTTCGCTGGTAAATTATTTGTTGTCGTCTTTTGACATAAATGAATAATTGATCTTAATTCTTACGTATTATAGAATCTTTGGCGCGACCGTCGTCTAATTGTTCTATATCATTTAAAAAAAAAAATTTGCAACAAGGCGGTCCAATTGTTTGATCATATGTCACAAATTGTTACGCGGTCCAATTAATCTACCACCTGCCACATTGATAGATTACAGTTAATTATGCATATTATCGGATCATATTCCAAAAAGGCTGTAAAAAAGCAACCCAACCCATATCTATTTTTTTTGTTGACACATATCGTGCATGGTTTTACTTTAGGTGTTTAAGAAAAAAATTACTTTAGATTTTCTTGACATTAAGGATAATGATCAAAGATATTCCTTGATAATATTTGTTTAGATTTGATCTAATCTATATCTCTCTAGAGTTGATAGATTAAAGGCACATTTTTTTTTTGGTCCGGACACATTTTTTTTTATATATGTCTTCGAAAAAACAAAATGAAATAACTTTTGTGTGTTAGAGCACCATTAGACCATCTACAATGTATTACTCTAAAATAGAGCAACTCTATTTTGGAATTGAGTTTTACTCCAATGCCACTCTATTTTAGAGTTAAAAATAGAGTCATGAAAAAAAAATAGAGTTGACTCTAAATATAGAGCCAAATATTAAAAACTCTATTTTTGGCTCTCAAATAGAGTTGGATTGGAAAAAATTGACTCTAAAATAGAGTTTGGAGCCAAAAATAGAGATGGGTTGGAGATGTACTTAGTGGTGAGAACCTCAAAAGGGTTTCTCAAAAAGAAAATATTATTATTTTAATATAATTTTATTATATAATTAAATTTTAATTTAAAAACAAAAATTGAACAATTCATTAAGTGACAAGTGGCTTAAAAGTATCTCATGGGTTTCTCAAAGTCTCTCATTTGAGAAACCCATCTCACTCTCTCTCTTCTTTTTTTATTTTTTTTTAATGTGAGAAACCCATATTAAAAACCCTTGAGAAACTACCACTAATGATGCTCTTAGGTCGTTAATAATAAGTGAAAAGTAAATTCCTTCGCTCATAAGCCTTAGGCCTGGGCATTTTGGGAAAGGTAATCTGTCCCGTACCGTTCCCGTCCCAATTTTCCAAATTTTTTGGGGAAAGAGAAATTGTAATTTTCCGTTTGGGTCCGAAAATAATACTCAAATGGGTAAGAGAAAGGGTAGGGAAGGGAGCGGGATTACCCGAACTTTCCATTGGGTAGTTACAAGAAGTGAAATTTATGGGTTTTGGATTTTTGATTATTGGTTAATGCAAAAACAGAATTTTACATATTCTGATTTTAATTCAATCTATTAACAATTTACAAACAAATTGGCAATAAACTAAATAAGCCCATATAATCTTTTTTTTTTGTCGTAGCCCACATAATCTAAAAACTAAACCTAATAATTTTGTATATAAAATAGCTATATCTTTTAATAACCGAATTACACAAACCCTTACCCGTCTCTTACCCGATTTAATTTCACTTTGGATATGTATTGGGTAGTATATTTTTTCCTCCGAATTTCCCGTTCCTGTCCCTTATCCGTAATTTCCCGTTCCGTTATTTTTTGTGAATAGTTTGGATAGTATTTACAGATTTCCGAACTTTCCGTTCCCGTCCTGATTCCCGAAATGCCCAGGGCTAATAAGCCTTATCGACCAAAAAACCTAGGGGAAATGGGATATTATCATTTTGATAACTAGAGAGTCTGAGCCATATTGAAACCCGACCCATTTAGCACGGCTCGTCGTGACCCAATTAGAATCTCACGATGCCCATTATTCTCGTTTTGGCCCATTTTTAATGTTTCGAGCAATAAGAAACGACGTCGTTCAGGAGTACGTGATCGTCAACGCCTGGTGCTAGCTACGATCGTCGTCGGGTCTGCTTCTTCTTCTTCTCTCTCTCCCTCTAGTGGTCACTCACTCGACACCCGTGAAAAAACCCTAGGAGGCTAATATGATGAACATCTCGAGATCCGTCGCGCTGATCTCTTTATTCCTTCTTCCGTTGCTTAGCTTCTCGTTCTCCGTCGATAATCCGACGGATCGGCGTGTTCTGGTTCTTCTGGACGATCTATCTCTTAAATCCTCTCATTCTATCTTCTTCAACACTCTCAAGTCCCGTGGATTTGATCTCGATTTCAAGTTAGCTGAAGATTCGAAGCTCGCGCTTCAACGATACGGCCAGTACTTGTACGATGGGCTGATCATCTTCGCCCCTTCGACAGAGCGTAAGATCTTCGATCTCTGAGTTTACTGATCATTAGTTTTGCATATATTTTGGAATCTGATCTGCACATTTTTCGTTTCCTTGTGTATAGGGTTAGGAGGATCCTTGGATTCGAAATCCATTGCTGATTTCGTTGATTCCGGTCGTGACTTGATCTTATCGGCGGATACTTCTGCATCTGATCTGATTCGGGGAATTGCCACAGAGTGTGGTGTTGATTTCGACGAGGTTCGTCTCTCAGTACATGGAATTATCTTTTTTTTGTTTGGAACAAAATGCGGCATAGGATTTTGATTTAGTAGCTCTTTGTCTTATTAGGATTCTTCAGCTATGGTTATTGATCATACCAGCTTCTCCGTCTCTGATGTTGACGGCGACCACACCTTGATTTCTGCCGAAGATTTAGTTAATTCCGATGTCATTTTAGGAAAAACCAAGATTGAGGTAACTTCCCTGCTTCCTAGCTGAGTAATTTGACTAATATTCATAAGTGTGTCTTGTATGGATTTGGATTTAAGATAATGTATGAAACTCGGGGTTTCTGATTAGGAACGCTTTAAGTTTATTCTGTGTTTGGTTTTTGGATTACAGGCTCCCGTGCTCTTCAGAGGGGTTGCGCATTCATTGAACCCTACCAACAATCTGGTGAGTCGAAGCACATATCTGTTTCTTGTACAATATTAATGTGTCTTCATATGAATCACTATGCCTTGATGTGAGAATGAACTTTTGCCAATATACTCCATTGCTAGGTTTTGAAAGTTCTTTCAGCCTCTCCCTCAGCTTATTCTGCTAACCCAAGCTCGAAGTTGTTGAGTCCCCCCCAGCTCACTGGGTCTGCAATTTCGCTAGTGTCGGTCATGCAGGTCTGATAATTCGATGTTCCTGTTAAGTCTGAACTATCATGTTCTTGGCTGTACTTAGCTTTCCACTTCTGAACATTTATCTTCATTCAATGCCTTGAGTACACAGACCTTTTTATGTATATTTTAAAACTGCAGGCCAGGAACAATGCTAGGGCTGTGATCTCAGGCTCTTTGCAGTTGTTTAGCGACAGGTGAGCAAATGTTTAATGGTATTCCTTCAGCTAGTTCATGCATATGGATTTTTCTGATTTTAGAGTTTTGTTTCCATGAGTCAGGTTATTTAGATCTGGCGTCCAGAAAGCAGGGAGTGCGAACAAGTAAGTAGACACGTATTTCATCAAGTGAAACTTTTAGTTCACATGATAGATGTCGCATTTCGTTTTGAAACAAGATTTACTGATCTTATGTAAAACTTTCCCAGATATGAAAAATCTGGCAACGAACAGTTTGTGACTGAACTAAGCAAATGGGTCTTCCATGAAAGAGGCCATCTGAAGGTATATGCATGGTCTTTTTCACTCGTTTTGCTCTCTCCTCTAAACCTTTACCTTTATTGGTACGTTCCTCATCTATGTTCTGTGTCCAGGCTGGTGGTCTTGTACACCACAGGGTTGGAGAAACAGACGAGCCAGCAATATATAGGATAAAGGATGATCTGGTATGGTTTCTACATCTTCTGACTCACCCAAAGTTCTGTCCTTAGGTGATAATCGCCTGGTAATCTGGTGGGAATCTGCGGCAAGCTTATAATGTGTCATTTCATGGCAGGAATTTTCTGTGGAGATATTCGAGTGGTCAGGGAAGAGCTGGGAACCGTATGTCGCTAATGATGTGCAGGTTCAGTTTTACATGATGAGCCCATATGTGTTGAAAACCCTGTCAACAGACAAGAAGGTGAGTTATTTCTGAGCTCTAAAACAGAGTCTTCTCTATTGTTTCGGATTTAAGTTGCTTTCAGCTATAGGAGTTAGAACTCAGCCTGCTTTGTTGCCTACTTTGCAGGGTCTGTTTCATACATCTTTCAAGGTTCCTGATGTCTATGGTGTATTCCAGTTTAAGGTTGAATATGAAAAGCTCGGCTATACTACATTATCTCTTTCAAAGCAGGTGAGTAACGATCTCGTAGAGTTTTGTTAATTTTCCAGACAAAGACATATGACGTAAAAAAAAAAAAATGCGGACATTTGCAGATTCCTGTGCGGCCTTACAGACACAATGAGTATGAGAGATTTATTCCAACTGCGTATCCTTATTATGGAGCCTGCTTTACCACTGTAAACCCCATACTTCCCTCTTCTCTCTTTGTCACGCACACACGCAACGGATAAAGCTAACTTCTTAACACATTGTTCTTCAATGCAGATGGCAGGTTTCTTCGTCTTCAGCTTCGTCTACCTCTACCATAAGTAGATTCCCTTAAATGGTTCTCCAGTCGCATTAAGTAAGCAAAACCTTCATATTTAGATGAGAAAAAAACATTTGAATGCCAGCAAGCTTTTCATCTGTACTAGTTTTAGTAATACTTGCAACCTTTTTTGTTCCCAAAATACTTTTGATTTTACTTTTTCGACAACTTGTTCCCTAGATATTTATGTGAACGTAGCTTCTCTTACACCCTTTTCTCTGCTCTCTTTCCCCCTTAGTATGTTCTAGGTCAGTGGTCACCATTTTAAAACCCACAATGAGACGTGTCTGTGTGATAAGAAACTTTAGGGAATATCATAAGTATCCGGTATTATGTAAATAATAAAAAATATCGGGTAGATGTTTGAATAAGAAAAAATAATCAAAAGTAATTGTAGCTACACGTGTAAATAACCACCAAGTATCGGTACTGGCATGAATCAATCAAAGTGTCAGGCATCTGTGTAAATAAGTGAAAGAATAAAAAAATACACTTGTAAATATTCAGAAATAGTATGTACTTGAGTAAATAATAGAAAATGCGTAAATAATAGGGTACCCATGTAAATAAGTGAAAATGAGGGTCCATAAGTGAATAAGAAAAAGTAGGTCATGTACAAATATGCAAAAGTATTGGGTGTTTAAGTGAATGCGCTAAAGTAAGAAACTAAAATCAACATGTAAATTCGTAAATAAGAAAAAGTTTGAGAAACATTAGTAAATAACCAAAAGTATCAGGTAGATTTGTAAGTAAGCACAAATTTCTGGTATATATAAAATAATTGTAATTATAAGGATATAGTTGTAAATATTTGGAATTCTCTGGTAATCGTGTAAATAACTGAAAGTATCGGGTTTGTGTAATTAAGCGGAAAAATTTGGGTGTTTATCTAAATAAGTCAGAATTTCGAGTTCTATGTAAATAAGGAAAAATAGTTGCTACTTTCACCCAAAAAGACCAGTTAAATCTGTTTTATCTCACAGAAGCCAAACAGAATCAAGAATGCATGATTATTTAACACGCTTCAATAACGATTTGAGTGTGGTTGTTATCGTGATTACAATATTGTGGTTTGTAGGTAGAAGCAAAGGCCTCAAGATCTTGTAACCTTCGGTTATTGTTGGTTCCGACATTGTTGTTCTTCTTAGATGCACCTGTTGGTGAGAATGGGCCAAACACATAGCTCTTCGTAGCTGGTTTCGTTTCTTGCTCAGTGTCTTCCTATCATATTTTTTATATCCAATTTGCTTGTGGTTTGATGAACAATCTGTTTTGTTTCTCTTTGTTCTCAAGTTTGTGAGATCTCTTCCAAATACCCGCTTCTTCGGTTCATTGGAATTAAAGAAGCTTGATCGTTTTTCAATTATGCTTTTAGACCCCAACCACTTATATGTTGGTTTCCTAATCCCTAGTATATGAGTCTGTGGGGAAAGCAAAAAAGAAACTAAAAGATGAAACATTGGAAATTTGTAAGTTCAAGTTTAATGTATTGGTTTAGTAGCAAAGCTCTTACCTTCTCGATTAAATCCATCCAGAAAAAACATATTTGCAATGTCGTAAAATCGTCTAACTTTAGCTATTGATCATTTACTGAAATTGGGTTGGTTAATGTTACTATATCTTTGAAATAATCAGAAAAAAATGGAGATCTAATTTACTTCTCATATTCATTGGATCTTGAGAGTCGCTCAGCAAGGCTTTTGCAGCACTATCCAATGTGATGAGATCATCCCGAAGAGAAGGCAGTTTATATGAGGGCTTGGAAAAGTTTTTGTAAGAAGCCAAAGAGAGATAGTAAGTCAAGTGATTCACTTACCCCATAACAAAGAAACATCTTCACAAAGTTCTGTGAGAGAAGCCAGAGAGATTTTTCCTTCTTGTGGTCTGCAAAAAAGATAATAATGTGCCTTAAGTTAGCTCTTAACACAAATCTTGTAATGATAAATTTTATTAAGTGCCACTTACGTAATGCAAAACAAAAAACTTGTTTGTTCAGAAGCAAGTTGTGGATTGAAATCTCAATAGGGATTAGCAATTGCAAGACATGTGGTTTTATCTGCTAGAAAGAAGAGGCAGATTGATAATATTTCAACAAAACAAAGCAGTAGAAAGAGAAGATTTGAATCATCATCAGGTGTTAAACTGAAAGATTCTTCTCTTTCATCATCATTTGAGACATAGTACAAAAAATCAAAAGAAGTAAGATGAGCACGAAATGCTTGTTAATGACCACATGTAAATATTCAACGGTCACATGCATACACTTTCAGCCTAACCACGACTAAAATCAAAATCAACAATATAGAATATGCCTTGTCTGAGTTGCTGATAATATAGACATTTTCAAGTACCTTGAGTTCATCTAGAGACTGAGGAACCTCTCCAAAACCTTTCCACGAGTTTTTATTCTTCCTTTTTCTTGCCACAACCTTAGTAGAATCGAATGAGCTCAAGCGATCAATCAGGCAGCGTGAAATTAATGAGAAAAGAAATTCATCCCAATGCTCTCCAATATATTCACCACATCATATATACGACGACGTTTTACGCCTGAGAAATCGATGAGATTACAAACCATATTGGCGATCGAAGCAACTGACGATATCTGACCAGTGCCGTCTCTACTTATATATGAGCCATAGGCACACAAAAAAAAATTGGACCCTTTTTCAAATATTTTTTAAAAAAAAAAGTTTTTTGGATCTTTTTTTCTTGAATATTTTTTTTTATAAAAATTTGGACATTTGGCAAATACTCATGTTGTCATGGGTCAAAGCCGGGCCTGACCCCGAGGAGTTTTTCGAGTAAAATATGGAAATGTGCAAAAATTTGTGTAAAGAAAAGATTTTTATCTGTAATTATAAGAAGAAACTCGCACTGGTCGGAGCATAAGAGCAATGCTAAACATACACGTACACTGGCTGTTACAAAAGTATCATTAGGTTTCCTCTCAAATTTTGACAGGTAAACAGAGTATCAATTGGAATCCGATACAGCCGCTCTCACACCCTCCAGACTACACCTTTCCTTTTCACTGCTTGCCATTTTGAAATACAAAAAACTGCATGTAGTTGATTCTTGGAAAATTAAAATGCTCTTGTGGCGAGCTTTGATAAATGGCTGTGCCCACCATATTAAAATTGAAACATTCGCCTGCGGTATCATTTTACATAAAACAATTTGGAATTTTATAATTTAATATAGTCATGACCATCTCATATCTGTTTTGCATGATTTCAAATGTAATACTTTTCAAATATCTTTCATTTCTAAACTTTTTTGTATGCAACTCCTCTTTTTAATATATGATAAAACAATTGAAGTTTACCAAAAACATTTTGGTTCAAATTTAATAAAAATTTAATAAAAATGACGTCATTTTTATTAAATTTGAACCAAAATGTTTTTGGTAAACTTCAATTGTTTTATCAATTGAAAAAATTACACATACTATTTTATATGTTTAAAACAAATAAAAAAAATTTCTTGGTTTGTCAAAATAATTTTTTTAATTGTCTTCTACAATAATTTATTTTATTAGCTTATATGGCCTTTAAAATTATAGGAACGGCTCTGGAGAAATCCCAAAAACGGCGGCGTTGTAACGTTCTTTTTTTAAAAACTTTGTGTGGGAGCTTTGAATTGCTTTTAAGAACGGTAGAGAAGCGATGAGATTAAAAAAAAAAGGACCGTTGGAGGAGCGTATCTGAGACGCGACCTGGCAACAACCGAAGTTAAGAGAGAGAGAGAGATGAGGCTGTTCGATCCATGGCCGGTGTTCTTCAAGAGGGAACGGAAAGCGTTGCTGGCCATTCATCACCGGTTTCGCCGTCACCGGCGTCATCACCAAGCTAACCTCTCATTCTATCTTCTTCAACACTCTCAAGTCCCGTGGATTTGATCTCGATTTCAAGTTAGCTGAAGATTCGAAGCTCGCGCTTCAACGATACGGCCAGTACTTGTACGATGGGCTGATCATCTTCGCCCCTTCGACAGAGCGTAAGATCTTCGATCTCTGAGTTTACTGATCATTAGTTTTGCATATATTTTGGAATCTGATCTGCACATTTTTCGTTTCCTTGTGTATAGGGTTAGGAGGATCCTTGGATTCGAAATCCATTGCTGATTTCGTTGATTCCGGTCGTGACTTGATCTTATCGGCGGATACTTCTGCATCTGATCTGATTCGGGGAATTGCCACAGAGTGTGGTGTTGATTTCGACGAGGTTCGTCTCTCAGTACATGGAATTATCTTTTTTTTGTTTGGAACAAAATGCGGCATAGGATTTTGATTTAGTAGCTCTTTGTCTTATTAGGATTCTTCAGCTATGGTTATTGATCATACCAGCTTCTCCGTCTCTGATGTTGACGGCGACCACACCTTGATTTCTGCCGAAGATTTAGTTAATTCCGATGTCATTTTAGGAAAAACCAAGATTGAGGTAACTTCCCTGCTTCCTAGCTGAGTAATTTGACTAATATTCATAAGTGTGTCTTGTATGGATTTGGATTTAAGATAATGTATGAAACTCGGGGTTTCTGATTAGGAACGCTTTAAGTTTATTCTGTGTTTGGTTTTTGGATTACAGGCTCCCGTGCTCTTCAGAGGGGTTGCGCATTCATTGAACCCTACCAACAATCTGGTGAGTCGAAGCACATATCTGTTTCTTGTACAATATTAATGTGTCTTCATATGAATCACTATGCCTTGATGTGAGAATGAACTTTTGCCAATATACTCCATTGCTAGGTTTTGAAAGTTCTTTCAGCCTCTCCCTCAGCTTATTCTGCTAACCCAAGCTCGAAGTTGTTGAGTCCCCCCCAGCTCACTGGGTCTGCAATTTCGCTAGTGTCGGTCATGCAGGTCTGATAATTCGATGTTCCTGTTAAGTCTGAACTATCATGTTCTTGGCTGTACTTAGCTTTCCACTTCTGAACATTTATCTTCATTCAATGCCTTGAGTACACAGACCTTTTTATGTATATTTTAAAACTGCAGGCCAGGAACAATGCTAGGGCTGTGATCTCAGGCTCTTTGCAGTTGTTTAGCGACAGGTGAGCAAATGTTTAATGGTATTCCTTCAGCTAGTTCATGCATATGGATTTTTCTGATTTTAGAGTTTTGTTTCCATGAGTCAGGTTATTTAGATCTGGCGTCCAGAAAGCAGGGAGTGCGAACAAGTAAGTAGACACGTATTTCATCAAGTGAAACTTTTAGTTCACATGATAGATGTCGCATTTCGTTTTGAAACAAGATTTACTGATCTTATGTAAAACTTTCCCAGATATGAAAAATCTGGCAACGAACAGTTTGTGACTGAACTAAGCAAATGGGTCTTCCATGAAAGAGGCCATCTGAAGGTATATGCATGGTCTTTTTCACTCGTTTTGCTCTCTCCTCTAAACCTTTACCTTTATTGGTACGTTCCTCATCTATGTTCTGTGTCCAGGCTGGTGGTCTTGTACACCACAGGGTTGGAGAAACAGACGAGCCAGCAATATATAGGATAAAGGATGATCTGGTATGGTTTCTACATCTTCTGACTCACCCAAAGTTCTGTCCTTAGGTGATAATCGCCTGGTAATCTGGTGGGAATCTGCGGCAAGCTTATAATGTGTCATTTCATGGCAGGAATTTTCTGTGGAGATATTCGAGTGGTCAGGGAAGAGCTGGGAACCGTATGTCGCTAATGATGTGCAGGTTCAGTTTTACATGATGAGCCCATATGTGTTGAAAACCCTGTCAACAGACAAGAAGGTGAGTTATTTCTGAGCTCTAAAACAGAGTCTTCTCTATTGTTTCGGATTTAAGTTGCTTTCAGCTATAGGAGTTAGAACTCAGCCTGCTTTGTTGCCTACTTTGCAGGGTCTGTTTCATACATTTTTCAAGGTTCCTGATGTCTATGGTGTATTCCAGTTTAAGGTTGAATATGAAAAGCTCGGCTATACTACATTATCTCTTTCAAAGCAGGTGAGTAACGATCTCGTAGAGTTTTGCTAACTTTCCAGACAAAGACATATGACGTAAAAACAAAAATGCTGACATTTGCAGATTCCTGTGCGGCCTTACAGACACAATGAGTATGAGAGATTTATTCCAACTGCGTATCCTTATTATGGAGCCTGCTTTACCACTGTAAACCCCATACTTCCCTCTTCTCTCTTTGTCACGCACACACACAACTGATAAAGCTAATCTCTTAACACATTGTTCTTCAATGCTCTGCTCATATTATCTTATTACACTTAATGTTTTAAATCGAAACCATTTAGGGGAATATTTTATGTTGTTGTATTAGTTAAAGAATTTTTATGTTTTAATTGTATAATTATGAAACCAAGTGAGACTTGGACATCCTGTCTTTTAGATCGTTAGAGGTGTCACAAGTTTCATTTATCTTTTCACTTTTATGCTAGTTTAACACTCAATTTTTTGATTAATTTGACAATTAGAATATTCCCCTAATTTTGAAGTTTTAGTTTATTAAAAAACGGAAATATGATGCTTGAGAGAATTGATTATGTGTTTTTTATTTTCTGTCATGAGATTGCTTTTGGACATGCTTCTTGTGGATGAACTGAGCCAGAAGAAGAGGCCTCATAAAGGTAAAGTTGCTTTTGTCTGCTCATATTACAATCTTGTTACAGTTAATCTTCTAAATCGAAACCATTTAGGGGAATATTTTATGTTGTTGTATTAGTTAAAGAATTTTTGTGTTTTAACTGTATAATTGTGAGACCAAGTGAGACTTGGACATCCTGTCTTTTAGATCGTTAGAGCTGTCACAAGTTTCATTTGTTTTTTCACTTTTCTGCTAGTTTTAATACTCAAATTTTTGATTAATTTGACAATTAGAATGTTCCCGTAACTTTGAAGTTTTAGTTTACTAAAAAATGGAAGTATGATACTTGAGAAAATTGACTATGTGTTTTTTATTTTCTGTTATGAGATTGCTTTTGGACATGCTGCTTGTGGATGAATTGAGCCAGAAGGAGGAGGCCTCATAAAGGTAAAGTTGCTTTTGTCTGCTCATATTACAATCTTGTTATAGTTAATGTTCTAAATCGAAACCATTTAGGGGAATATTTTATGTTGTTGTATTAGTTAAAGAATTTTTGTGTTTTAACTGTATAATTGTGAAACCAAGTGAGACTTGGACATCATGTCTTTTAGATCGTTAGAGGTGTCACAAGTTTCATTTGTCTTATCAGTTTTCTGCTAGTTTTAACACTCAAATTTTTTGATTAATTTGACAATTAGAATATTCCCCTAACTTTGAAGTTTTAGTTTACTTAAAAAACGGAAGTATGATACTTGAGAGAATTGACTATGTGTTTTTTATTTTCTGTCATGAGATTGCTTTTGGACATGTTTCTTGTGGATGAACTGAGCCAGAAGGAGAGGCCTCATAAAGGTAAAGTTGCTTTTGTCTGCTCATATTACAATCTTGTTACAGTTAATGTTCTAAATCGAAACCATTTAGGGGAATATTTTATGTTGTTGTATTAGTTAAAGAATTTTTGTGTTTTAACTGTATAATTGTGAGACCAAGTGAGACTTGGACATCCTGTCTTTTAGATCGTTAGAGGTGTCACAAGTTTCATTTGTCTTTTCACTTTTCTGCTAGTTTTAATACTCAAATTTTTGATTAATTTGATAATTAGAATATTCCCCTAATTTTGAAGTTTTAGTTTACTAAAAAACGGAAGTATAATACTTGAGAGAATTGACTATGTGTTTTTTATTTTCTGTCATGTGATTTCTTTTGGACATGTTTCTTGTAGATATATTGAGCCAGAAGGAGAGGCCTCATCAAGGTAAAGTTGCTTTTGTCTGCTCATATTACAATCTTGTTACAGTTAATGTTCTAAATCGAAACTATTTAGGAAAATCTTTTATGTTGTTGTATTAGTTAAAGAATTTTTGTGTTTTACCTGTATAATTGTGAAACCAAGTGAGATTTAGACATTCTGTCTATTAGATCGTTAGATGTGTCACAAGTTTTATTTTTTATTTTCACTTTTCTGCTAGTTTTAACACTCAAATTTTTGATTAATTTGACTATTAAAATATTCCCCCAACTTTGAAGTTTTAGTTTACTAAAAAGCGGAAGTATGATCTACAGATGTATATGATACAATAAATATGTTAGCATGTTTCAAAACTATTTAACGTGTTAAGTAAATTAATAGCATGTTTAAAACCCAAACCCATAAATGATATTGCTCTCACGATTATAGATACGTTAATATGAAAATTAACATTCAATAATTTTGTTAGTGCGTTAAAAAAAAGTTAGATATACATCTACGATGTTAGCAAGTTACAAAAATATATAACCTTGTTAAATATAAAGTTAGCGATACTTTTAAATGATCATCTACATTTTGAAAAGTTAACCGATAACAACTATGTTACCGCGCTAACCAAAACATTATCGATAAACCCACATATTTACATGATACAATGATTGGTAACATGTTATTGTATCATGTAACTTGTTACATAAATGTATATGTTACTGCGCTAAACAAAAACTTATCGATAAACCTACACATTCATGTTTATGCTATATATACATGTATACATATATATGCCATCATCATATCTTGAAGATTCACAAGATTTTTGCCGAATCGTCACTTCAGTGTCACCATCATCGCAACAATGGGTTTCGTCGGATCTTCATCGGATTTGCTTCCTTCACCTTCAATACGAAATCGTCGGGTTTTCGTCAGATTTGATTCCTTCACCTTCAACACCACCATCGCCGCCAATACCATGGATTTGGTGTATCTGATATGTATGAGAGAGAGAGAGAGAGTCAGAGAGAGATCGCAGAGAGTCAGAGAGAGAGAGAGAGAAAGTTTCCAACAAAAACGAGTGAGGGGCAAACTGTAAACAACCATCAATTTGCTACATGAGATTGTAGTTTTCAAAAAGTTTTGGTCACTTACCTAATTTCGTTTCCGTTTTTGGTTTTCTACCAAATTGACTCTAGATCTTATCTAAGTTCGTATGTGAGAGTCCCAACACTACAAGAAAACATGTCTATTACAACGGATATAATCGATGTAAAATCGATGTAAAACAAGCTTTGGGACAGATTAATCGTCGTAAACTGATCGTCGTAACTCGAGAATCGTCGTAAATTCGTCGTAAAAACTAAAACGAATACGAATCGTCGTAAAATCGTCGTAAATTATTCGATGTAAAATCGATGTAAAATTACATCGATTTTACATCGAATAATAGAATTTTTGTATTGTGAAATGAATTCGATATAAATCCGATATAAATTGAATTCGATGTAAATTCGATGTAAAATTAATTCGATGTAAATCTTAGATCGATGTAATTTCGATGTTATGTATAAATTATATAATTAATAAAATTATAATTATAAATTAATAATTAATAAAATTAAATAATAAATAAAATTATAATTATAAACTAATAATTAATAAAATTATAAATTATAAGTTATATAATCAATAAAATTATAAGTATAAATTTTATAAATAAATTCAAAATATAAAATAAAATTTGAAATACAAATAATAAAAATACAATTCGAAATACTAATTATCTAGGTTGATATCTAAGTTCCTTAAAAGATAATTTCCAATCCTAACTAATTTCCAATCCTAATTTCCAATCATAATTTCTAATCCTATCTAATTGACAAAAAAAAATTAAATTTTAGAGAGATGTTGGAGCTTTGTGTGATAGAGAGAGATTGTGAGAGAATGAGGTTGAAGGAAGAAATATGGGCTCGTATATATAGAGTGGTGGTCGTCGTAATTCCGATGGTAAATTACATTGGAATTACGACGGATTTGATGTAAATTCGTCGTAAAATTTTAACCAAAAATTCAAACAATATGAATTTTCCCTCACGCGGCAAATTTAATTTTTTTATTACGACGGATTCGATGTAAATTCGATGTAAAATTACATCAGAATTACATCGAAAATCATTTTTTAGTATTTCAATATAAATTCGATGTAAAATTTACATCGAATCCGTAATCCATACTAATTTAGGGTATAAAGTTTAGGGCTTACGATGATTATAGGGTTAATTATAAGTTTTACAAGATTGGTTTTTCATCGTTTATATTGTTTTAACTAAGTTCTACTCATTGTATACAAAAATTTGAGTTTTCACAAAAATCAATAACATTATATACTTCATGCTTGTTATGGATATACTTATAAGAACAAAGCTTATACATTATTATACAAGATAAGGAAGTTTTTCAAAAATTAGATTCAATCCTCGTTATTGAATTTGTTGTTTACTAAGAGAAGTATTGGATGCACAAATATACTTCGTTGATACATTTAAATATTGTGTATTGTAATTTAGGGTATACGGTATATAATTATTTACATCGAATTTACATTGAAACACTAAAAAATGATATTCGATGTAATTCCGATGTAATTTTACATCGAATCCGTCGTAAAATCGTCGTAATCAAAAATTAAATTTGCCGCGTGTGAGAAACTTCATATTTTTAGTATTTCGTTGTAAATTTGACGTAATTTTTACATCGAATTTACAACGAATCCGTTGTTTTCTTGATCTATATAAAACAACCTAAAACGATAATTAATGTGAAACGGAGGGAGTACCGATTAAGAGCAAAAAACTGAATACAACATTATGTTTGGGTGTAAGCCAAAGACAATGAATGAAAAGTTTGAATTTTTCTAGATAAATACTAATATTATTGGAAAAAAATATTATTGTATTTTACTTCTTATTTTAACGATCATTTGCATAGTTTACGTAATAATGTAATTATAATCAAGGCCAGGGATCGACTCCCCACGGAAGCGGAATTGCAACATTTAATCCATTTGGCCACCGGGGCTTTCACATGGTCTCTCCAGGCCCCAGGAATAGTCGGTGTTGGGGGATGTGTTGCGGACCCAGAGTGTAATAGGACTTGCCATCCTGCACGTCGGCCGTCCCTAGTTCAGCCGGATCACCTGAGTTATCAAAAAAAAAAATTGTAATTATAATCACAAAAATGGATCTGGTTTTTTTTTTCTTTGGCATTAGTTTATAAAAATGGATCTGGCTGTTTTTTGTTTTTCGGATCAAAATTTACAAATATATTCCCAACAAATGAGGAAAAATTATATTAGAAGGAACACGATATATACATGATGAGACCCTCAAGCAAAGGGCAGAACCATGAAATATTCAAAAACAAGTGAAAGGAATATGTATAATTTGAGTGACGTAAGAAAATTAAAAAGTAAATATGATTCATTTTCTTCCTTTATTGTAATGTATTATTAAAAGGTACACAAAAATTATAAACTTGGTCGAGCAGGGATTGTATTAGTACAAATGACTTTGAAGACACTAATAGGTAAAAGTCTGTCAGGATAGACATTCAAAAAGCAAGTATCAGGAAGTATTGCGTATACTGCTCTGCAACACTTTACTGTTAGCGATCTATAATCTATGTCGGACGCTAATCTCAACGCATTGAAATATCTCGGCACTATGTATATCATGTATGTCGAACAATACTTTGGTTTGTTTTAGTTTCATCTCCTTTTTTTTGAAAAGGTTCAAGAAAACAAATTGGTTTTGTGGGTTTGGATTGTGTGGAATCGAGATCTTTGTTTCTGTACGTGAATAAATAGAAAAGAGTTTGTACTAGTGTATTAGATGTTGTGTAGGGAATTTTCTTATATACAGAAGATAGGTGAAGAAAGATTTGACTATAAAATTAATTTGGAAAGTTCATAAACTTGAAATATGAACCATATGCATGCATATTAGGAGATGCACCGTCAATCTTCTTCTCTTATACATAAGAAAATCATTGAATATGAACAAATCAATTTAAAAGTAGATTTCGTCTCCATCTTTGGATAGTAAGAGATCATTTAATATAAAAAAAAGGTAAGAAAATAAATCATTCTTCTATAATGCATATTAGATTGAGGGAACACTTTCAGTTTTGGTACGTAGCCTTTGAAATTAAATACAACATTACGACAACAACTAATTCAAAGACAATGAGTGAAAAATAAAAAAAAAATAGATTTGGTTTTAGGAAGAAGAAAAAAATCTATTTTAGAACTGAAGAAAACTTATGATACCAAACCAAATATGGGAATAAACATTTATATTAAGTTTAGGAGAGAATAAGAATTCGAATCCGGATGGAACGAACGAGTCGGCAAAAATTACATGGATTTGTTGTTTGTTGCATCTCCGTAAATCTACAATCTAAAAGATACAAAAAAAACAGTATCTTTGTCGTCATACTCATAAGTATGGTATATAGCAAATTAATTCAGAAAGTATTTATAATCATGTGCATTCAACTAGGAAGGTTAGTATGATATTAAAGTATAAAGTGGGAAGAGTATATGATTAAATAAATATCTTGTAAGTCGACTTGATTAAAATGCACAGCGTGGAATAAGTCAAACTCTCTGCCAAAGAGAAGACAAGTCAAAGACAGAAGCAGCAACTCAGTTGTTTCTCCAACCAATCGCTTCTCCACTCTCTCTGGGTCTGTCAAGTAATCTCTTATCTCTTCCGCATCCAATCGAGCCTCAGGTACTTACTCTTTTCTCTCCGTTCCTCCGGCAACGAAAGCTCTTTTCTTCAATCTCTCACTCTGCTTCCTAATTGTCGCAGATCAAGTGGACGATTATTAGATTCCACTATTTTTTTGGGGACCGGTTCTGGATCCTGCTTCGATCTAAAAGCTTACTGTGTCCATGTTTCTTGGATTATTCTCCAAAACCATGGAAGACGACAAATCAAATTCCAGCAGGAACAGAACCAATACTCCACCAGCCCTTCAACAGATCCGAACCGACATGGGTTCCTTATACTCTGCCGATCTTAGTGCTTACAAGTCAGCTTGTAGAGAAGACCCAGATTTACAATCCTTCGATTCCTCGCTTCATCAACGCACCAACCGAGTCATCAACTCCCTCGCCTCGGGTGCCGAAACTCGGTCTTTGTCCTTTGACGCGCTCATTGAAGTCTCAGGTTGTCTTCTCGAGATGAACCAAGAGGTCGTTAGGTTTATCATCGAAAGCAGAGAAGATGTGTGGGACAACAAAGATTTGACATGTTTGGTCAATGCTTATTTCGACAGTAGCATCAAGACCTTAGATTTCTGCAATGCTGTTGATCACTGTGTGAAGCGAGCGAGGATAGGCCAGATGATCATTCAGTTTGCGGTTAAGAAATTTGAGATGGAGTCGTCACTGAAAACATCCGTGGAGCCGGGTACTAATAAGTACGCCAAAACTTTGGAAGAGCTTAACAAGTTTAAGGCTTCTGGTGATCCGTTTGATGGTGATTTCTTCTTGCTGTTTGAGTCGGTTTACGAGCAGCAGGTTTTGCTTCTGGAGATACTGCATAAGCAAAAGAGGAAGCTTGATAGGAAGCTTAAGAACATAAAGCATTGGAAGAAAATATCTAATGTGGTTTTCGTGACTGCCTTTGTCTCTGTTCTGATCTTCTCTGTGGTTGCGGCTGCTATTGCTGCACCGCCCGTTGTGACTGCGGTTGCAGCTGCGTTGGCGGTTCCAATCGGGTCTGTAGGGAAATGGTGTAATCATCTTTGGAAAAAGTATGAAACTGCTGTGAAAGGACAGAAAGATATCGTTTTGTCGATGAGGATTGGTGCTTATGTTACCATGAAAGACATGGAGAACATTCGAGTCCATGTAGATAAGTTGAAGATTGAGATGGAATCGATGATGCAAAAAGTTGATTTTGCACTCAAGGAGGAAGAAGAAGAGGTGGCTGTGAGGCTTTCGATGCATGAGATCAGCAAGAAGTTTGATGTTTTCACAGAGAGAATAGAGGAAGTGGGTGAAAACGCGGCTAAGTGTAGCAAAGATATCACATTGGCGAGAACAATCGTACTAAGGCACATTCTAAGTTTCCCCTCAAGTTCAGATTCTGACCAAGGAAACTAGTAAGTTGCTGTTTTCCAAACACATGTTTTCTTGTTGGGTTTGTGTGAAGTTCGAATCTTTTTGGCTAACTTCTTACAATTTTTTCTTGTCAGGATTGAGGCTATCACATTGTGAGAGATAGACCGTATAATGACTTATGTGATATGTCACATATATAGCTTATATATGTTCTGTAGAGTTGTGAACCAGCTCCTGTATACATCTGTATCTGTTTAGCAGGTGGCTTCACACATAATGTATAACACAATTGGAAATAAAGTCCCAAGTCGATATTGATGTTTACTGTTTAATATTGAGAGTTGTGCATACAAATTAGAAACTTAAGCTTATCTTGATTAGCCAACAGAGGAAATTACAATCATCTTGGGCCAAGAGGTCTTTGTTTATAAAATACTTCAGGATCTATAGAAGACATATTTTTGTTGCCAATTCCCATTGCTTCTTCGGTTTTATTTTCTCTGTCAATATGAACAAAAAAAACACTCATCTTCTTTGCCATACCATTTTTTTAAAGAAAAAAATATGTTATACTGCTCAGTTAACAGAGAACGACACAATCATCAAACTTTCTCACGAGGACACAATAACTAGAAAGAATGGTTTTGTTGTTGAGTTGCAAAACTTCTGTCTGAACGAGAGTGTTATCCTTAATAGTTCTTCAGAAATCAAGACTTCAAAGATTTACAATTTAAGAGTAGAGAAAACTACAAACGTGGACCGATCAATTGGAAGTAATTCCCAAACTCCATTATTGATGTTCACACAACATAGAGTATATGTCTCTGCAGTCTGCACTTGATATAATTTGACATATAATAGACATTTATTATGACAACTTTGTTCCAGAAAAACATATAAAAAAAAGACCGAATCATATGACGTTTCCATTTACTAAACTGTTAATTTTGGGGATATATATACATTTGGTCAGATCTGTCCATTTACTAAGCTCGATTCTGATCCAAGTTTTCAGGTAACTTTCTCTTTTTCTCTTCAAATCCAGCTGATCCTTGATCTGTCTGTTCTTTTCTGTTTTATTTTTAACTTGTCTTATTTCGGAAACTCGGGTGTATGCAAGACTGTCTCTGTCCTAAATCTATGCCTTTTCTTTATTGTTTTTGCCTTTCAGATTAGCTCCAGTAGTAATAGTAGTATCAATGGTGTTTTGTGGATTCTTTTCGGAGCTCATGAATTGTATGAGATCAAGTTCAAACAAGAAAGGAACCAACACTTCACCGGTTAAGACGGTCCGAACAGATATGCGGTCCAAATACTCATCAAACCTGACTTCTTATATATCCGCTTGTCAAAGAGACCCCACCCTCAAATCATTTGATTCTTCGCTTCACCAACGAACCAACAGAGTCATCAGCTCCCTCTCTGCTCGAGCCAAGACTCAGTCTTTATCCCTAGACTCGCTCATGGAGGTCTACGGGTTCCTGCTTGAACTAAACCAAGATGCCGTAAGGGTCATTATTGAAAGCAGAGAAGATGTGTGGAAGAACAAAGACCTAAGGTCTTTGGTCGATGTCTACTTCAAAAGTACCTCCAAGACCTTAGATTTCTGCAATACCGTCGAGAATTGCGTCAAGAGAACAGAGATTAGCCAACTTATCATCCGATTCGCGGTGAAACAGTTCGAGACAGAGTCGGTAGACACGGATCTTGGAGGAAGTAATAATAAGAAGAAGAAGAAGTATGCGAAAACGTTGGAGGAGCTGAATAAGTTTAAAGCCATGGGAGACCCTTTTGATAAGGAGTTCGTGGCTCATTACGATCCGGTCCGCCAGCAGCAGGTTTTGCTTCTGGAGGAATTGCGTAAGCAGAAAGTAAAGCTTGATAAGAAACATAGGAATGTAAAGACATGGAGGACATTGTCAAATGTGGTTTTCGCGACTGCGTTTGTCTCTGTTTTTGTCTTATCGGTGGTTGCAGCCGCGATGAGCACACCTCCGGTGTTGAATGCGGTTGCGGCTGGATTGACCGCACCGATTGAGGTTGTCGGAAAATGGTGTAGCGAGATGTGGAAGGAGTACGAGAAGGCTGTGAAGAGACAGAGAGGTTTGGTTTGGTTTTGTCGATGGAGATTGGAGCGAGGGTTAACAGTGAAGCAATGGAGAATCAGGATCTCGTTGATTCTAGAGACTGTGGAATTTGATGTGGAGAGAGAAGAAGAAGAGGTGGCAACGAGACTTGCGATGCAAGAAATCAAGAAGAAAGTAGATGGGTTTACTGAGATATTGAAGAAGTTGGTGAAACTGCGGCTAAGTGTAGCAAATTCATTGCTTTGGGGAGACTTCTAGTTCTGGAACACATTCTTAGAATGATACATCCATTCATTTTGTAAAAATCATTGATGGCCTTTAAAGACATTGATGTTGAACAGTTTGTTCACTCACAAGACTCGAAGCTTTAAAGTTGGGCTTTCATCATAGGTTATGGGCTTTTAAGTTAGGCTTTTCTGGCCCACTATAGTTTGCCCATTTGAATATTGTTTTCTTTCTCTCTTTTTTTTTTTTTTTTTTTTTTTTGCATTCTCTTACATTTATAGATTAGATATTATAAAAAGAAATATTCAATAAAATATTCAATTTGAAAAAGATCATTCTTTTAGTTGATAGTAAACATTAAAATCAGAAAAGGATAAGTTTCTAGAAGGGAAAAGGATATAAATATATTTGGAGTGATTTTATCGGCCTGAACAGTTATGGAAAAGAATCGGTTACTTGGTAATTTGGACAGGAATTTAATAAAATAACGGTCAAAAAAAGGGGAGTGGGAAGATGAATAAAAACAGTAAGGCTTAGTTCAACTGGGGAAGGTAGCTTCGTAAAAAGAAGGAATCAAACATTTTTAATTTATTATTAAAAAAAAAAAACAAACAAAAAGGTAAAACAAACCCTCCTTAGATATCAACTCCCCAACACTCACACACTCATCGATTCCAAAGCCTCTCTTGCATTTTACGTGGCGACTCGTTTACGTGTGTCCTCTCACATTTATTAGTTTACTCATCAACCTCCTAATTTCTACCTTTTTTCCGTGTATTGTCTTCTTCTTTCTTTCTTTCTTTGCTTGATTGAGATTCTCCGAAACGCAGCTCAAACTGCTCTCAAACTTAATTCTACCTTCAACCTCTGTTTTACGGTAACGTTGCCTTCAATTATTACATCAAATAATGAACTATGTTTCAGAACTTTAAAAAAACATAAGAAATTATTAACTATGCTATAGTAAAACCAATTATATTTCTTTGGGTTTGGAGACCAGAATTCGATCCATTTCAATTTTAATAATAATTGATTACTACAGACATTTTGAAATGATCAAAATATGTAACTCGTCACATTTTTTGGAGTTTTGGTTATAACTTAATAGTAAAAAATAATAAAACAATGTTTGGATCTCCAAACTAACTAAGCAGAACTCCATGTTTCAATGAAACACAACTACAATGTTGAACTTTTTACTATGTATTTCTTAGAAAAACTAGTTTCTGTTTTTTGTTATGGGAATAAATTATAGTTTCTACATTAATGCCTATTTTGTTCTAGGCTTATTCTAGTTTCTAAAAACTCTCTTTTAATTAAAAACTACTATATATACATATATTACATTCACAATATTACTCTTAAACACACATATCATTGTCTTTTTTTTTTTTGATAACCAGAAATGATCCAAATTTTTACCATCCGACTAATCATTTATGATGAATATAGCCGCGGAATAGCAAACACGTATCATTGTCTCCCACTAAGAATTTTTTTGTAAAGATGTGACAAATGCGCGCAGATGATCGAACAAGACATCGTTGCAATAGGAACCGGTATTTCGTGTCTTCGTAATCCAGTACGTGTACTGGAATATTCCTCATTGGCTTAATACTTGAAAAAGAACTCTAGAATAAACCCACCGAATTTTTTTTGAATAACAAAAAAAAAAAAAAAAAGAAGAGATGATGCTTGCACTTATCTAAATCTACGTGTTATGGAACACCGCATTTTAAAAGATAATACAGTTTTATATAAAAAAAAAAACCGTTTTAGAGTATTGACAATTTCATAAAACTAAAAGGGTTTTTAGACGAATTAGTATGAGAGAACAGATTTAGTAATGTTAATTGCCAAAATAATAGTAAACAAAAATGGGAAACGAAAATGATTGGTTTGGGAAGACTTGGCGTGATTGTCTGAAAAGATCGGACGGCAATGCGTGGCTAGTCGCTTATGACGTCGGAAGCTTAGCTTGCCACGTGTACGATTCATCAGCATTAGCTGACCGATATAATGTTTATTCCCGTGACATGACGATCTAATCTCCCTCAATTTATCGTGCTCTCATTTTCTCAACAGAGATATTACTCTATTGGTTGCCCAAACTTGCGAAAAGCGTCGTTTTTTGTTTACTTTATTTTCCAGTTATTAATTTCGAGTTTGATGTGCAATATAATCATATACTACTATTATATTACTTGCATGTTTTAAAAATGCGAATAAAAATTCTTCCTTCGTCAATGATTTTTAATTTAAAAGAAATTTCAGATATGTCTATCGAGTGTATTCACACTCATGAGTACACAAAATGCATTATTGCACTAATAAATATATATGAGTATTTATTGCACTATAAATACCCATATATAGTGCAATATATATGGGTATATATTGCACTAATATATTATTAAAAATGCATTATTGCACTAATAAATATTTATGGGTATTTAACATATATGGGTCTAAGCCAAAAAAAAAGAAGAAGTTATATGATTATGTCCATACGTTTTTGTTTTCTTTGTTTTTGTCAACTATCCATACGTTTATTAGCCTCGTTAATTAATACGGTGTTGTAATAGTTAGCTTTATCATAACTAACGTTTTAAATAGTTTAATATGACGAGAAATAGATAAGCAACGCCTATGTGTAATATTCCAAAGTTTTGTGGTCGAGAGGTTGGAGACGGGATCGGGTTGTCACCATACCACAGGTTCGATTCTCCTGCTGTGCGAAACTAAATCACAATCACGGATATGGGCTCATTGCTTACGGTCCATTTGAAAACCCGGGAAGGGGCCTATCTGTAGGTTGCCTTTCCCCCAGTAATTAGTCTGGCCTTTTCCATAGGCATGAGAATTACCCAAAAAAAAAAAAAAAAAAAAAAAAAAACTCCTATGTGTAATTGTCGTGTTAATATATCGTGATAAGATGCTGTTTCTTGGGAGCTTATCGTTTGTTGCGTCGTTGCTATGAACCAACGCTAATACTATAAAAGGCAGCTCAAGTCTTGAGTTTTAATCTCGGACCAAATTACAAAGCGTCTTCTGTTCTGTTCTGTTCTGTCTCTCCCTAAAACAAACCAAATTCTTTTGTTCTTTCATTCGTTTTCTTTCTAACGTAGCTTTCGAGATCGACGATGGCGTCGTCGAAGAAAACTCTAGTTAGAAATCTCTTCAACATTTCCAAATCCTATTCCCGGATTTCGGGTCTTACCCGAATGCGTCCGACCAAACCCGGCATTACTCCTGACGCTGGCGATTCTGGAATCCGCCGGCGATTTCTCCACAAGAGGGCGTTTTTCTCGCCGGAGATAGTACCACGAGGGGGTAATCTGATGGAGAAACTCAGGGAGCTGAGTTTGTCGAATAATCGGATTCGCCTTGACGAGATGTTACCGCCGCCGACGCCGGAGAAGATGTCTCCAGGAGTTTTTACGGCGGTTACGGTGGAAGACGTGAAGAAGCTTATGAGAGCAGCGGAAATGGAGATGGTGAAGTCGAGGCTGAGAGAGATTGGGAAAAATTGGGTTCCGTATTCGGAGTTTGTTCGGGTATGCGGAGAAAACAGTTCGGATCCTGAACAAGGTAACCGGGTCGCGAACATGCTTGACGAAGCTGGAAACGTCATCGTTTTGGGAAAATTCGTCTGCCTTAAACCCGAAGAGGTAATTTTAATTACGCATGCATTACAATTTTTTACAATGAAACTGTTAATTAAAACTCAGAAGCTAATGTTCTTTCTTAATTTGTATGTATTACAGCTAACAAGCGCCGTGGCTGGTCTAATTCCGACACGCGAACCCACCCGCGACGCCGCGACAAGACAAGAGTTCGAACAACTTGAGATTATAAAATCAGACATCGACAAGAGAGCCGATGATTTGGTACGGCGAGAGTTATGGGCCGGACTAGGCCTAATAATGGCACAAACGATTGGGTTTTTTAGGCTGACGTTTTGGGAACTATCGTGGGACGTGATGGAGCCCATATGCTTCTACGTAACTTCGACTTATTTCATGGCTGGTTACGCCTTCTTCCTCCGAACCTCAAAGGAACCTTCCTTCGAAGGGTTTTACAAAAGCCGGTTCGAGACGAAGCAGAAACGGTTAATTCAAATGCTCCATTTCGATATCGATCGGTTTACCAAGCTACAGAAGATGCATCGTCCAGACTTTACTAATTCCGGTCGTCGTTGATCGTAACTATTTTTGTTTTTTTTCTCCTAAATCGGCTACTAATTAAATGTATAAACGTCTAAAAGTTCCATAGAGTAAATTATTATTAGAGGGATAAAAATATACACTTTGAGCTTTGGTTCATATTAATGACATAATGGAATTTGGTAGCAATAGATAATCAATCATATTAATTATCAATCATATTAAAAAAAAAGAAGATAATCAATCATATAATCGATCACTAAGCTAACAATTAAACTGAATATTCTATAATAAAATCAATTAAACTGAATATTATCTCCAAAATAAGTAAATAAGTTTTTTGGATCAGCTGACTTATACAATGATTTGTTTTTTTGTTGACACAAACGCACTTAAATTAAGTAAATGCATTAAACTAACTTATACAACGAATAAATGTATAATTATTATACACAAAATGTGCCAGCCATGTGGATCGCAAACTTTATTAAAAATGAACAGAGATACGTAATAAAATTGTGTTCACACGTAGCGCTACTTAAGAGAAAAAAATTAAGAGTTTGTTACAAAACTAAAAAGTATGGACTAAACAATATATAGAGTTGAAGAATGTTAGAGAAAACATATGAAATCAGAGTTTCATTAAGCAGAAATTTTCAAAAGCCTGCTCCTGGTGTGCTTTAGCTAAGCACTCCTTTAAATTTAGTTTCATCAAGCGAAAATTCAATCCAACGAAAAATACATTTGTGTAACACGAAAAATACATTTGTGTAACACGAAAAATACATTTGTGTAACACGAAAGGAAGAAGAAGCCGTGTTCACACCACAGAAGAAAAACGTGCGTATATGATTGGGTATGTGTATAGTATTAATTAATATATATATGGCTTCTGATTCAAATCTTTGAATCTGGTATAGTCTTGGAACCTCTGACGATGTCTTTCAGAGTATCCTTAAGGCTGTTATGATTCGAGACCATCATCTCGTAAACTTGTTTGAATCCGAGACCGTAGACCGGGGAATCATCTTCTTTTATCTGATTCATGCAAAACTCGACGAGCTTCTTCTCGAAATCAGACCAGTCGTCACCTTTCTTTGACGTGGTTGCAGCTGGAGGAATGCGAGAAGAAGAAGAAGAAGAAGCTGCAGCAGCATCAGTAGAGGCAAATGTCTTAGACTCCAACCATCTGAGGCCTAACACTTGACATAATCCTTCTTCAAGCTCTAACTTAAGATTCCTATAACCTGTGAATATCAAAACCCCAAAAAAATCGACTTTTATTTGAGAGGTCTCTCCATGTTAACTTAAGATGAATCATGGTTAGTTACAAATTAGGTACCGTTGAGTCTAAGCCAAGCATGCATCATCTCGTGAGCCATGATATATCCTGTGAGTAACCTAGGAAGTCCATATATGATGAGAATTGCAGTGACCTCGCAGTCACGAACAACCCTTTGAGTCTCTTTAACCATGTCGATTAGCTTGTTGTTTGGTCCCATCTTTGGCCCTTTCTTTACCTGTTATATGTGGAACAGAGTGAAACTCATACATATCGGAAATGAGATAGAAAGTAATATATAAGATTTGAGTTGGAAGCCCATCAAACTTAACACTTCCGCTCTATTTTTAGTCTCTTAAAGTATGTACAACGGTTTTAACGTCTTACACTTGTGACAATTTGCTCTTCGGACAAGCAAAGACCTCTTGTTACCACTGCACGATGATGATTGTCCTGTTTTAGGTGAAACATATGAGATAGAGAGAGTGATAGAAGAAGTTAAAAAAAGGGTAAGGGATGTGCTGTCTACTCACAATCTTCTCTTCTTGCTCGGCTTTATTGAGAGCTTGTTTCTCAACGAGAAGAAGAGGAAATTCTTTCTCAACTTTGAAGAATAAGCCTTCAAAGAATTCACGGATTTCCAAATGCAAAGCATGGCATTCGTAAGTATCCATAACCGAAGATCCCATACATTCTAGACATAGCCAACGATCATCACCAAGCATCACATAGTTGGTTCCCCTAGGCTGCAAATGCAAACAAACATAAAACGACAAGCCAAGAATCAAAAAGGCTACTCTTCTCTGTTGAAAGTAAAACCCAGTTTAGAGAACCTCTAATCTTTCACAGCTGCAACACTTAGCAGTTCCATCTTCGTCATGACCAGGACAGTATTTCTCCTTCCAGAACGAATGCTCACTGTACTTTATACCTTCCCCAGTTGAAGGAATCTGAAAGAATAGTTATATACATTTTAGTTATATCCATAAGTCATATATATAGTAGAGACCAATTCTTTTCACTTTTACTACAAACTCTACTTTTGAGAATTTTATTTACCTTCATTTGGCAGACATAGCAGTTGGGGTGACGGTGCTCCTTATAGCAAGGTCTGTGGAATTTTCCTTTCCTTGAAATCTAATTAAGGAGTAGTGATTATTATATAGCACAGCAAAATCAATTTCAAATTGGTTATTATGATCTTAAAACACCTCGTCCATAGCAATTGGTCTGTGGCAATGAAGGCAACATAAACATTGAGGATGCCAAAGATCACCAAAGGCATTGACAGACATTCTTTCATCTTCAATCACAGATTTGCAACCATTGCATATGCTACAACTTGTAAAGTAAAACATATATTCTGATCTTGAGATAGAAAAACAAATTTATATATCACTTAATTAGTTTAGATACACAATTATTGCAAAAGCATATATATAAGCTTTACCTAGGAGGAGGAGGATTCACATCTTCGTCTTTGGAATGCTTAATTTGATCCACTTGCTTTCTTTTGCCTTCCTCCTTTGCTTCTTGTAATCTTCTTCTCTTTTCCTCCTCTTGCTCAGCTAGCTTCAAACTTTCTTCCTTTGCCCTCTCAATCTGTTCATCTTCTTCTCTATTCAGACGTACCATGCGATCTTCTTCTTCTTCACGCCGTGAAATTTTGATGGCGGTTTCAAAATGATCCTGCACGTTTCAGATCGCCAAAAGTCACAACAACCCTAGAAAGCAAAAAAAAGGACAAGGCTTTTCAACTTAAAACTTATAATATAAGCAAACTTAAAATGAAATTCTAATAACCTCAGATGAATCATGTCTAGTGGACGTTTTGAAGCAGGAGAAGCACCACATACTCTGAAACTCAATTCTTCACCGTCCAGGGGGAAACAAAAAACACGAAAATAAAAAACCCAAAGTTCTTTGATTTCCTCTAAATGGAAAGTTCGTCACAGTTTCCATGAGAGTTTTCAGAAACTTCCAGAAATAATAAGAGCCACACTATTTGCAAATCATGTTTGAATTTTATCGCGAGAGGGAGAGCGATTGTGACACTGAGAGAGACAGAGAGATATCTATTATTAGGGGAAGCAGAGGAGGGAGACTAAAACACTAGTGGTGATCCAAACAATAATTTTACATAGGGCCCAATATATTTAAATACTAAATAGTTGACGTATGTTAAGATCACAAACAAAAATAAGTATTGCCCAATAATTTCATCTTTATAATTTTGTTTTACATGTTGTTGTTGCTCTAAATGCTTAGGTATACTATAAACTATTTGTTGATCCCGGGGATCACTAAGTGTGTTTAAAGAATGATTAGGAGATGGGAGGTGAGATTTTCGTTAATAGAGCAATTTAACCACATTTAAGACAGGTCGGGAGAAATATGAGTAGGCCGGGGGCCGTGTTTCGTTTTATTGATGAGAGAGAAGTAAACGCTTTAGAATTACGAACTGGTTCCGAAGGACGTCCAGTTCGGCGTTCTAAAGTGCTGTCCTGTTACAAAGAGAGAGAGGTCGGGTGACTTGTGGTAGGTGAGAGAGTCAAAATCCGAGTCCCCAAGCGAGATCCTTCCGCGGTCGGGGGTCCCGGTCCAGATATCTCCAAGTGAAGGTGTGTGAGGGGGTATATATAGCAAGAACCGCGTAGACAGCTCTCCGCAATTCGGGGATGTCGTGATGTTGACAGGACACGTCGTGAACAGTACCCGTCACGTCGTGAACAGTGACGAGCAGGTCGGGAACAGTAACTGGCAGGTCGTGAACAGTACCGGCACGTCGTGAACAGTGCGGAGCAGGTCGTGAACAGCGCCGGTGAACAGTGTCGGTGAACAGCGTCGGTGAACAGTGTCGGCGAACAGTGCATCTTCGTGCGGCGTCAATGTCAGCTCGGGGTGTGAACTCGGTATGGGAGCTCGGGGTGCGAGCTCGGGATGGAAGCTCGGGGTGCGAGCTCGGGATAGAAGCTCGGGGTGCGAGCTCGGGGGGCGAGCTCGGGATGGAAGCTCGGGGTGCGAGCTCGGGATGGAAGCTCGGGGCGCGAGCTCGGGATGGAAGCTCGGTGCCGTCCTTGGTCGAATGCCGACTTCTGGCTGATTTCGACCAGGCGGGCCTTATTTGCTGAGATGGGCCTAGCTAATTGGGGGTGCTAAACCCACCTCTAACAATAAGCCCCCCCCAGTTCGGTGTCATGAGGTGTAGCGAATGCATCGAAGTTGGTCTTTGTTAGCTCGGCGCATCTCAGGTCGGTTTCCAAGGTCCTAGGACGGACGTGCGTGAATTGCTTAGACCGCGAGGTTAGCGAGCTGCGTGGTCGGTGGGCCGCGGGTTGTGCAGTCAGAGGACTGATCGTGAGCTCGGCGAGTAGGAGGTCGGCGAACTGTGGTCGTTAGTTAGGCGGAGCTGTTGAGGTCGGCGAACTGCGACTGCGCGATGAGCGAGCTGCGACCGGGCTACCTAACTGTTAGACCGAGCTGCGACTCCGAACTGCCTCACTGTCAGATCGACGAGCTATGATCACAAGGTCAGCGAGTCGCGCGGTCGGAGAACTGCGATCATGAGCTTGGCGAGTAGGAGGTCGGCGGACTGTTGAGGTCGTTAGTTAGGCGGAGCTGTTGAGGTCGGCGAACTGCGACTGCGCGATGAGCGAGCTGCGACCGAGCTACCTAACTGTTAGACCGACGAGCTGCGACCCCGAACTGCCTCACTGTCAGATCGACGAACTACGACCACGCACTGCTTTTCTTGGAGTTCGGCTTAGAGAGACGGATCTCTGTTATTGAATTTGAATTTGAACCACTACAAGAAAACACAGTTTTTGCGACCACCAAAAGAGTCACAAAATGGTCGCAAATGACTCATTTGCGACTATTTTGTGACCAAAAAAAGTAGTCGCAAATATTTGGTCGCAAAATAAAGTGGTCGTAAAACGGTCGCAAATTTGAGACTAATATGTGACTATAATATCAGTCCTAATTTAGAGACTGATTTTGTGACTACTTATAAAAAGAATATTAAAAAAAAAACAAAAACCAAAATTCAAAAAAAAAATTTATTTATTAAATTAATTAATTAATTACAAAAAATGAAAAAAATTAAAAAATTAAAAAATAAAAATAAATGAAAAAGAAGATCGAAGATCGCAGATCTTCTTCCCCTCGCCGGCGCCGTTCTTCGATCTTCTTCTCCCTCGCCGGCACCGACCTTCGCTCTTCTTCTCCCTCCTTGGCCAGGATCTGCTCCGGTGGTGAACCAGTCCCGTGATATCGCCGGCACCGACCTTTGATCTTCTTCTCCCTCTTTCTCTTTCTCTTTCTCTTCCGCCTGGATCTTCTTCTCCCTCGTCGCGCCGATCTACTCCTCCCCCATCTTCGCCGGCGCTGTCGTCCCTGGATCTGGAAAAAAAAAAGATGGATTGTTCTTTAATCACAACAATGGAAGAGAAAAGATCTGGAAAAAAAACAAGGAAGGAAGAAGAAGAAAAAAGAATCGTAGGAAGGACAGAGAAAAAGAGAAGGAGGAAGAAGAAACAATAAAAAAAAAATAAAAAAAAATCAGTTTAAATCATCCACCGTTGGATTAAACCAATCAACGGTGGAGATCTCAATCCTCGTCTCAATAAAGTAACCAATGAGACGCTTTCATTTTTTTGTCATTTGGTCGCAAATTAGTCGCAAATTTGTGACTATTTTGTGACTCCAATTAAAAAATTCGTCTGGAGTTGCAAATCAGTCACAAATTTGGAACTATTTTGTGACTACTTATACATGTTATGAGTAGAATCAAAAATCTTTATCCTAAATCCTAAACTTTAAGACCCTATAAGGTTTGAATATCACTTTACAATGATTATGTGTATATAGATGTTCAAAAATATGTTAAAACTTAAAAAGAAAAAAAATTTGAAAAAAATTCTATTTTTCAAAATCATTCCTTATAAAACACATGTAACACTTAGTAGATGTTATGATTAGATTGAAAATTTTGTAAGTATTATATTTTTTGTTTATTATTTGATGTTTATGTGTAAGATCTATTTATAATTTAAGATTTATAGTTTATGATTAAGGGTTAGAGGTTTATGGTTTAGAATTTAGGATTTATAAAATGGATTATAAATGATCATATTAAAAAAAATTGTAAGTTTTGAATTTTTTGTATATTATTTGATGTTGTGTAAGATTTAGCTTAAAATTTAAGATTTAGATCAAATTTATGATGAAGGGTTAGAGGTTTAGGGTTTAGGGCTAAGGGTTTGTGGTTTGAGTTTAGAATTTATTGATTTCTATAAAAAAAATCAAGTGGAGTTGCAAATTAGTCTCAAATTTGAGACTATTTTGTGACTATTATTAAAAAGTAGTCGCAAATTTGAGACTACTTTGTGACTTCTATTAAAAAAAATCGTGTGGAGTCGCTAAAGAGTCCCAAATTTGAGACCAATTTGTGACAATCAAAAACATTTAACATAAACCCTAAACTTTAAGAACCTATAAGGTTTGAATATGATATTACAATGATTTTTTGTATATCTAGCATTTCAAAAATTTGTTAAAACTTAAAATAAGTAAATTTTGAGAGAATTTTTATCTTTCAAAATTTTTTCTTATAAAACACATGTAACACTTAGTAGATTTAGAATTTATGATTAAGGGTTAGAGGTTTATGATTTAAGATATAGAGTTTATGATTGAGAGTTAGATGTTTATGATTTAAGATTTATAGTTTATGATTTAAGATTTAGGGTTTGCAACTGAGTGTACATGTTACCCTAAACTCTAAAATGATTATATTTTAAAAAAATTGTAAGTGTTGAATATTTTGTATATTATTTGATGTTTATGTGTAAGATTTAGTTTACAATTTAATATTTTGTATATTATTTATGTTTATGTGTAATATATATTTTACAATTTAAGATTTAGAGTTTATGATTAAGGGTTAGAGGTTTAGGGTTTAGAATTTAGGATTTATAAATGATTATATTTTTAAAAATAGTAAGTTTGAATTTTTTTTATTATTATTTGAATTTTTGTATATTATTTGATGGTTTAGGGTTTAGAATTTTAGAGTTTATATATTAAAATATTATTTGATGTTTATTTAAAAAAATCGAGTGGAGTTGCTAAACCGAAGCAAATCAGTTACAAATTTGGGACTACTTTTGCAAGTCCTTAAACAGTCGCAAATAAGCAACTCTTTTCTGACCAATTTTTTTAGTCGGTAATTTGGGACTCTTTTGCCACTGCAATACCAGTGGTCGCAAATCCGTTGCAAAGTGGTCACACTTTCGTCCCAATTTTTTGCGACCAAAAAAAGAGTCACAAAAAGTGGTCGCAAAAACTGTTTTTTATTGTAGTGAACCGCGGGTGTGCAGTCAGAGGACTGATCGTGAGCTCGGCGAGTAGGAGGTCGGCGAGCTGTGGTCGTTAGTTAGGCGGAGCTGTTGAGGTCGGCGAACTGCGACTGCGCGATGAGCGAGCTGCGACCGAGCTACCTAACTGCTAGACCGAGCTGCGACCCCGAACTGCCTCACTGTCAGATCGACGAACTACGACCACGCACTGCTTTTCTTGGAGTTCGGCTTAGAGAGACGGATCTCTGTTATTGAATTTGAATTTGAACCGCGGGTGTGCAGTCAGAGGACTGATCGTGAGCTCGGCGAGTAGGAGGTCGGCGAGCTGTGGTCGTTAGTTAGGCGGAGCTGTTGAGGTCGGCGAACTGCGACTGCGCGATGAGCGAGCTGCGACCGAGCTACCTAACTGCTAGACCGAGCTGCGACTCCGAACTGCCTCACTGTCAGATCGACGAGCTATGATCTGCAAAAAAAAAATGGCTAAAGATACGAGATTGCGCTTGAGGCTGAGCTCGGCGTTTGTTAGTTAGGCGCGAGGCCGGCGAGCTATGATTCTGAGTCGTTTAATTTCTAAAATCGGTTAGTTACTTAGCGTACCCCAAGGTCAGCGAGTCGCACGGTCGGAGAACTGCGATCATGAGCTTGGCGAGTAGGAGGTCGGCGAACTGTTGAGGTCGTTAGTTAGGCGGAGCTGTTGAGGTCGGCGAACTGCGACTGCGCGATGAGCGAGCTGCGACCGAGCTACCTAACTGTTAGACCGACGAGCTGCGACCCCGAACTGCCTCACTGTCAGATCGACGAACTACGACCACGCACTGCTTTTCTTGGAGTTCGGCTTAGAGAAACGGATCTTGTGATTAAATCTGACTAGAAAAAGAAATTGGAAACTAACTTCCTCTTTCGCGTCGCGTAAGTCGGTGATGGCGGGTTGTGCGGCGGCGGCCATGGCAGATCTCCGGGAAGCTTGAGCGACGGCGGATATCCGACGTGTGATGATGAGTGATGTCGAGATCAGAGCAAGGGAATAGATCCGAGATGGTGGTCGGCGAAGGATGTCGCGGACGGAGGTGGCTTGACGGCGGTGAAGGCTGAGCTTGACGAGCTCGCATTAAATCCGCGAGCTGATTGGTTGTCGAGGCTGGTGACGGTGAGTCGGCGGATTCGTGATTTGAGTCTCGATTGAACGGTCATTGTGACGGAGAAGGTGAGCAGCGAACGTGGGATGCGAAGTCGGAGAGTGGATAGAGAGGAGAAGGTGTGGGCTTCGGCGCCGAAGGTGGAGATGACTCTGGTCGGAGATGCGGTTTTGCAGCGGAAGATGCAGGTCTTCGCCAGTGGTTCGCTGGATTTGAGTAGATCGGATTCGCTCGGATTCACCGCCAAGAGATGGTCGTGAGGAAGGAGGAGATTGGGCTTCGATTTGTGCATCGCGTTGGGTCTGAATCTGGACCATCGTCGGCTTGATTTGTTGCAGGTGCGGCGATGGTGACGGAGCTCCGGAAATTTCGAACGGTGAGAGGTGGCGTCGAGCCAATATTTTTTTTTTTTTTTTTTTTTTTTTTTTTTAGGGTCGGGGAGTCCCCGGGTCCAGATATCTCCAAGTGAAGGTGTGTGAGGGGGTATATATAGCAAGAACCGCGTAGACAGCTCTCCGCAATTCGGGGATGTCGTGATGTTGACAGGACACGTCGTGAACAGTACCCGTCACGTCATGAACAGTGACGAGCAGGTCGGGAACAGTAACTGGCAGGTCGTGAACAGTACCGGCACGTCGTGAACAGTGCGGAGCAGGTCGTGAACAGTGTCGGTGAACAGTGTCGGCGAACAGTGCATCTTCGTGCGGCGTCAATGTCAGCTCGGGGTGTGAACTCGGTATGGGAGCTCGGGGTGCGAGCTCGGGATGGAAGCTCGGGGTGCGAGATCGGGATAGAAGCTCGGGGTGCGAGCTCGGGGGGCGAGCTCGGGATGGAAGCTCGGGGTGCGAGCTCGGGATGGAAGCTCGGGGCGCGAGCTCGGGATGGAAGCTCGGTGCCGTCCTTGGTCGAATGCCGACTTCTGGCTGATTTCGACCAGGCGGGCCTTATTTGCTGAGATGGGCCTAGCTAATTGGGGGTGCTAAACCCACCTTTAACACTATTGTATAGAAAATAATAGAATGAAGATATATTTCTTTATTTTAATACTTTTTCGTCAATATATATATATATATATATATGATATACTTTTAGAACAAACATAATCTTGATACAACAAAAGAGGAAGATATACACAACTTGAGAAGAAAAACAAATTTGGTGCTCCATTTTTAGCCAAAAAAACGGGCCATTTCATTCATAGCTTTGTTGTCTTTACATATGTTTAATATAATAATTAATTAAGAAAAGTGCTGTCAAAAAACAATTAATTAAGACAAGTTAGAGAGAATAGAAAAACTGGCCATTTCACTTTAGATGGTCATCGTCAAGTGATAATGTTTTTAGTTGGCTTTATGAAATATTCCAACTAACTATTTTGGTAATGTACGATCATGCCCGTATCTTTTATATGCTAATTTGCTTATTGCTAATTTTTTAAAATGTTCATTCCAAATGATATAATTGTTTTTGATCATTCATTTCGGACTACTTCTCTTGGAATTCACTGGCCTTTTCATAATCATTAAGTTTTTTTTGTAATGTTTGTAATCAATCCATCAAGATGATGTCCGTTGCCCTAATTAATTATCCCAAGCTAGCTTGTTTTCAAATAAGATTTCATTTTTCTGTTCCAATCTCAATTGGTTATTTGGTTGAACAAAGAATTCTAACTAGCTGAATGGATGGATAGATTTTAGAACTATATTTAAAACAATCCTGTGATATCATTAGCTAATTAAAAAAAAAAACTATAAAATGTTCTTCGATTGACGGACATCATTAATACCAGATTTGAGCCCAACAGAACTTATGGGCCATACGCGATCAATTGGGCCCCATAGAACTAACAGTTCCAACTGCCAAAAAAAAACATAGAAAGAGGTTAAGTTGAAGTTGTCTGAACACAATCGCGGTAGAGATTGTAGACTCGAGCGATGTCTGTAGAACTAATAGTCCACACATGACCCTTCAACGCCAAACGCAAAACGCTATTACTATTCCCTTCCTCTTCGCAGTAACTGCTTTCTTCAACCGCAGCCGCCTCCTTTCGCTTCTCTTCTCTCCACAGACTCCTCACAAGCAGCTCTTTCGTCTCTCTGTCAGGCATCAGGTTCGAATCCTTCATGTCTTGGAACACTCTGAAAGCAAGCACTGCTCTTTCGCATCTGCAATACGCTTGAACAAGAAGCTTGAACATGTAAGGATCTGGCTCCACACCAATCTGTCTCACCATTGAGAAAAGTCTCTCAACTGTCTGAATCTCTCCCTGCAATGCGAAGTGATACATTAAGCCCGAAAACGTCTGGATATCGGGAGAAACTCCGGCCGAAATCATCTCTTCTAGCGTCTCCAAAACTTGTGCGTTTCTCTTGCACTTTGTTAACGTTCTCAAGAGGGATGAGTACAACAGCATGTGGTTGAAATCCGATATTGAACCGCAGAGAGTTGTGTCTAGGCGAAAAACCTTGATGGCTGCTTCTGGTTTCTTTGAAATTCCGTAGAGATCGATGATTAGTCTGATGGTGCTGAATGCTAGTTTGATCCCTTCGATTCTCACTTTCGAGATGAGCTTATCGACCAGTTCAACCTGGCCATTGCGTGCTAACATAGCCATCATTCTCTCAATCGTGTAGGCGTCGTGGGTGAATCCGGGTTGAGTCGCTACCCAGCAGAAGAAACTCCATGCTGTTTCAGGGGATCTGAAGTTTCTTAGCATCTTGCAGACCAAAAGATTTGTCCATACAAAATTAGCTTCTTCCAAAGCAGTGAATGCACCAGAGCTCCAGCTCTTTAACGAGCTTGCTAAAGCTTTTGGATCCAGCCATGGTTTCAACTTCACTTGACCTTCATTGACATCATCATTGTGTTCATCGTCCTCCTTTTCTTCTTCGGTATCGCTGGGATTGTCCATAGAATAATACATAGAAATGTCCTTGATTCTCTCATCCGGCAACATTTCTCTCAACAACTCTTGCGTTTCTTGTTCAAATCCAGCATCTCTCATGCGTTTAAGAGGCTCAAGCATGCGTCTACTCGGGAATTTCCCATCAGCTTTCATCTCGGCAAGCAGAATCTTGACTTCACCATAGCGTTGAGCATCAACAAAGGCTTCAATCAGAACCGAAAAATGCTTCAGAGTCCTTGTGATCCTCATCAAAGGCAAGGTCTCGAAAATCTTCATGGCTGCATCAAGATTCCCCAATTTCACAAGATGCTCAATCATGATTGTGAATGTTCTTGAATTCGGGATTCCTCCTTGGTTAATCATCTGATCGAAAGTCTGCACAGCGTGAGGATGTTGACCTAAACTAATGTAAACTTGCATCACAATGTTATAGGACTCAGTGCAGCCTTTCTTCTCCTCTCCTGAGCATCTATACTCGTCCCACGTCTTGAGAACCGAGTCAAAATCACCAGCAGTTGCGTACAGGTTCATGAGATTCATAAAGCTGAAATGAACTTGGCCGAATTTCCCAGCATTGACAACTCCAATAAGGGATTTAAGCTCTGAAGATCGCTGAAACTTGGCTAGAACGGTGGCGAAGGCGTGAAGCGTCTCAGTTCCATACGAAAAGTGGGGCCTAAGGGTTTTGAAGATAGACCAAGCAGAAGCTACGGAAGGAGACGAGCGTAAAGCGTTCTTGACGACAAAAGAATCGAGAAGACGATGGTTTAGAAGAGAAGTTAGATTGGAGGGTGAGGATGTGGAGCGGAGGCTGAGGCGGATGGAGTCGATGAGGTTTGCTCGGTAAAGGTAGTGCTGGACTTTGTTGGGGAAAGGGTCACGGGAACAGAATCGTCGAGTTTGCTGTGTAGCTATGGAGTGGATGAGCTTAGCTGAAAACATCTGTAATGACAAGTGACAATCAAAATGAAAAAACTCACACTGGTCACTGGGACAAATGGTCGAACACCTGGTGAGCGTTGCTGATATGGCTTTCGAAAACGATTTTCGTTACGGAAAATAAAAATGTATATGGCTTTACGGGAAAACGAAGAAGAAACAGTTTACACACAGAGCCATTTCACACCAAAATGAAAGAAGCCACAAAAAAAAGAAGAAGGAAAACACACACACACAGAGAAAGAAAAGCAGAACAAAAAAGCCGTGTGTCTGTATGTATATATGCAAGTGTCGTATATATATATATATATATATAAATGGGTGATTCAAAACGGTCTTCAACCCCGGCGAATAATCTCTTTGAGGGTTTCTTGGAGGCTGGAATTTGTGACCATCTGGTTCACTTTCTTGAACCCTCGACCGTAGACAGGTGATTCATCTGTTTCGATCTGATACTTGCAAAACTCCACCAGTTTCTTCTCGAAATCGGACCACTCGCCTTTCTTCGATGTGGCAGCAGCTGGAGTGCCGGAAGATGATGATGAAGCTGCAGCATCATTCACATCAGTAGTGGCGTATGTCTGAGACTCTAACCACATGTGGCCTAACACTTGGCATATTCCTTCTTCCATAACCCTGTTGAGATTCCTATGCCCTGTAATCAAACCAAACACACACTTTCAGACACCTCTTCCAAATCATCCCATATATATAATTTGGTGTTTTTCACCAATACGTACCACTGAGTCTGAGATAAGCATGCATCATCTCGTGAGCCAAGATATACCCAGTTAGTAACCTGTGTGTGAAGAGAGCTTTCATTTTAGACAATTTGCCGACAAAGAGAGAGAGAGAGAGAGTACTCAGTTGGAAGAGCTGTTACAGTACCTAGGAAGTCCATATATGATGAGAATCGCAGTGACCTCGCATTCACGAACAACCCTTTGAGACTCTGTAACCATGTCTATTAGCTGCTTGTGCGGCCCCACCATCCTTGGCCTTTTTGATACCTGTATATGTGGTATAAGAGTTAACAAGTCACGAATTCTAATCTAGTTTTAGACTCTAAATTGCGTAAAAGTGTTCTTACACTTGTGACGGTCTGCGCTTCAGACAGGCATATACCTCTAGTTATCATCTCATACTGATTGTCCTGCTTGTGTAAAAACTCACAACCCATGAGAGAGAGAGAGAAAGAAAGATGGAAGTTTCAGTTTGGAAATGTACTCACAATCTTCTCTTCCTTCTCAGCTTTATTCAGCGCTTGTTTCTCCACCAAAAGAAAAGGAAATTCTTTCTCAACCTTCATGTTTAAGCCTTCGAAGAATTCACGCATATCAAAGTGCAAAGGCTGGCATTCATCAGAATCCATAACGGCAGTGTCCATGCATTCTAGGCATAGCCATCGCCCATCACCAAGCATTACATAGTTCGTTCCCCTAGGCTGCAAACATAATTAGCCAAGATCCTAAGAACTCAAAACCAGAGGATTATACTTTCCTTCACTCTTTCAACACGGTGGTTGATTCTTCATCTCATCTCATTCTCTTTTCCCATATTTTGTTATTTGAAAGGTAAACTCACCTCTAACCTCTCGCAACTGCAACACCTGGGAGTTCCATCAGATTCATGAGCAGAGCAGTATCTCTCCTCCCAGAAATGATGTTGATTGCACATTCTCATCTGAAAGAATACAGTTACATTTTACATTCATGGTCACCATGAAAATTACAACAGAGAATTCACAAGTTGTGTACCTTCTTCTCTTTGCAGACATAGCAGTACCGTTCATAGCAGGATTTGTGAAAGTTACCTCTTGCGTTTGAAACCTAAGAGAGTTATCAAGAATTTAGGTTTTGCGTCAAAAAGAATAAAACAAATGAACAAGTCAAGGAGTAATTTCAAAAGGAGGAGATTTTTTTTCCGTACATGGTTTTCAACCTTGTGGATAGCAATTGGTTTGTCACAAGAACGGCAACAGAAACATCCAGCATGCCAAAGAACACCCAAGACATCGACAGATATTCCACGTTCAACTGCAGAGTTGCAACCACCACACATGCTACAAGTGAAACATTCTTAACCAGGTCAGGACATATCTATAAGTTAGATAAAGAATGCAAGAAAACTAGCAACAGAGGTATACGCTTACCTACAAGGAGGATTCACATTCAGGAGCTTTCCATCTTCTTCCGCCTCATATTTGGATTGCTTTATTTGACCCTTCCCCTTCAAACTCTCCAAAATAACCCCCTGTTCATTTTCATCCAACGGAACTCTAGTGGAAATGTTGCCGTTTTCTTCAATTCGAGGAGGAGACTCTACCATTTTAAGACTCTCCTGAACAATCAGAGCAAGTCGTTCATCTTTCTTAACTTGTTCATCTTCAAATTGCTTTCCTTTGCCTTTCTTCTTTAAACTCTCCTCGACTGCCTTAGCAAGCTGCTCATCAACATCCAACAGAGCTCTACGAGAAATTCTTTTATGTTTTTCAACTAGAGGAGGAGACTCTACCATGTTCAGACTCTCCTGAACAATCAGAGCAAGTCGTTCATCTTTCTTAACTTGTTCATCTTCAAATTGCTTTCCTTTGCCTTTCTTCTTTAAACTCTCCTCGACTGCCTTAGCAAGCTGCTCATCAACATCCAACAGAGCTCTACGAGAAATTCTTTTATGTTTTTCAACTAGAGGAGGAGACTCTACCATGTTCAGACTCTCCTGAACAATCAGAGCAAGTCGTTCATCTTTCTTAACTTGTTCATCTTCAAATTGCTTTCCTTTGCCTTTCTTCTTTAAACTCTCCTCGACTGCCTTAGCAAGCTGCTCATCAACATCCAACAGAGCTCTACGAGAAATTCTTTTATGTTTTTCAACTAGAGGAGGAGACTCTACCATGTTCAGACTCTCCTGAACAATCAGAGCAAGCTGTTCATCCTTCCTCACTTGTTCCTCAAACTGATTTCTGTTGCCTTTCTCCTTTAAACTCTCCGCAACAGTCTTAGCAAGCTGCTCGTCTTCCAGTGCAGAATTAGTATGAATCTGCCTTTGTCTTTCCTCGTACAGAAAACCATTTGCTATCTGCGCATCCTGCTCTAACACTCTGGTGCGCCTTCTTTCCTCTTCCTCCTGTCGTTGACGAAGATGAGAGGATTCTTGAATGGCCGAAGCAAGCTGTGCACCTTCTTGAATGTCGGCTTCATGGAGTGAAACTGCCAAGGCGATATCAGTTTCTGCTTCAAAAGGATCCTACAAGTTTTCAGAAGCCAAAAGTTACGTCTAGAAATAGAAAAGAGGAGGCATTTGAACTTCAAACCAAACATAAGCAAACTTCACAGAGAGAGCTAAACATATCATATTACCACAGAAGGGGAGGGCTTGAAGCAGGAGAACCAACACATCCTCTGAATCCCACTTCTTCACCGATGTGGCCAACCTTTTCCCTGAAAGGGCTCAACCATTTAATCATCATCAGTGAGAAGATTCACTAGTGCAAACATCTAAATTTACATCAATCAAAGGGAAAATGCCTGGAACTTTAATCAAATGAAAGAACACTAGGTTAAGAAAGTTCACAGCATCATTAGGAAACAAATTCGCGATCATCTTGACATGGACATTAGACACAGAACAAGATAACACACACACACAAAAAAAAAACCTGACGCAAAGAAACAGAGGGAAGAAAATCAATGCCTACTGGTCTGAAACAGAAGAGGATCCAACCTGAGACGAATAAGATATACAAAGGAACAAGAATCGGCAAGAGCACGGAAATTGAGCTGAAAGTGGAATGTAGAGACTAATTTCCACATGGGTTTCCTATAATTCGCCGACCCTTTTGAAGGTTTACGACGAGAGAATCTTTTTAAAAAGCCGTCAAACTTTGAATAACAAACCACTTGTAGAAATTTAGAACAAATTGAATAAAAAATTATTAAACCAAGTCAATACTTACACAAACCGCTCGTGAGGCTTAAACATGAAGGCCATCTTGCAACCGGATTTCACGATCGATTCGGCCAAGATATGGTAAGGGATATGAGTGGAGAAGAGCGTGTTGAGGACATCAACGCCTGGGAAAAAGGGCAAATCTCGAGCGATTCGCGATTGCGAAAGTTAGGGCTTTGAGCCAAGTCGTGCCGGTTTTCGGGTAGCTGCAGACGAAGAAATCATTCGGTCGAGCTCTGAAGAATGTCTGGGCGTGGAGTAAACCTTCGAGGAGAGGTTGTAGCCACCAGTGACCACCGTACTCGACGAACGGATCTTTTGGTCGCCAGCCGTTTTCGTGAGGAAGCGTAGCGATGATTTCTTGGTAATGTTTCTGCTTCTTCTCGAATTCTGATGTTGCTGTTTCGGTTGCGACGACGTCGTTTAAGGATTTGGATTCCATTTTAGAGAGCTTCGTTTGTTATTATGCTATAATATATAGTTTGTTTTGAGGAATATATAACTAGGTTGGTGAGGACGATATTATTTACCAACAACAACGTGTTACAGTTGCTGGTTTGGTGACTATTATATTATGTAATTGTGTTTCTTTTAAATATTTGAGATTATGGATTTGACTGGTATGTGAGCTGAATAACTAGGTTGGTGAGGACGATATTTTTTTTTCTCTTTCAATGGATTCAGGGTCTGTGGATAATAAACGAATGACAAGAAGACAGGTTCTTCAGGAGAATTGCAGTGAAGCAGGAGACACGTTTTGCAGAGTATGCGATTTTGCTGGCGAAAGCTTTGAAAGTTTCATCACGCATCTCAAGAGTGGAGAACATGCACAAGAAGTAAGCATCGTTGCCTCCTTTCTGCTTCTAAATATTGTATCAGTACATTTGTCTTACCACAAGTTTCACTTTCTCACTTCCCAGTAATGTTTATTCCTTTCAAAGAAAATATCTTTGGTTTTCAAGCAAGAGTCGGACTTTGTGCATGGGCCTGTAAAGAAATCTCAGCCTCTAAACACACTCCCTGCTACTTCTACCATGGCGAAGAGTCAACCGAAAGCAAGTTTAATTAATATCTCCAAGTTGAGATTTCTAAATTTTTTTTTTTTCTGAGTTCCTAAAATTGCGTTCAACTAGACTCCAAATGTGAAGTAGAAAGTATGGTTTTGATTTACTGACTTTTGGTTGATGCTAAAACACTGAAGAAAAATGGCAAGAAGAGGGAGATTGAACAAGTAGATAAAGAAGAGCTGCACCGAATGAGCATCCAGAGGAAGACGTGAACAAGACGAAGAAGCAGAAAAAGAGGAAGAAAGAGTACACGGCTGATGGTCCACGGGGGTGTTGTTCTTCTCTGAGGCATTCCATATGGTTAATGGTTTGTTTTACTTCTAGCGGAAAACGTTGGGTTAACTATTATTAGTGTACTTATGCTTATTTACCAATCTCGTTTTGACTTAAGTTCTTAACTTTAACACCATAAACAAATTATTCCGATTTTTTTGATACAACACCTAGATGAATTTAGATAACGAAAAAAATCGGAATTGTTAAGGTTTAGTTCAACGCTCTGATACCATGTTAGAAGAAATGATCAAAAAAGACGATAGAATAAAAAATAATTATGTTATGTATTATGAGTCAAAAGTTGTTACATTCATATTCTTATATGAGAAAAATGGGTCTGGTTTATCTCAAGATAACCGAACTAAATTACATGTGATTAACAATAAACTGTTCTCAATCTCATTATCTAATATTTGTATTCAAATATGGTTGGTTTTGCTAGTTTATAATTTAACTTTGGATATAAAATTAATTGCAAAAATTTAATCCCGAAAGAAAAATCAAAATATTTTCACAAAACTAACAATATTTAAATATTTAAAAGGAATCACATATCATAGATTTAAAATGTGGATTCATAATTTTACTCCAAAATTAAAATTTTACAATCTTATGCTGGAATTGCGAAATGATATGAAATTTATTGCTAATCCAGAAGAAGATTCGGAGGCAATGGCTTTTGGGTTTCGTTGAAGCCCAAACAAAGCTCCCTCCTTTTTTTGTTTCTTCAAGTGGAAACTACGCCGATTCTTCTACGAGAGTTTCCATAAACAAAATACGTATCCACTTTCACTCTCAATGTGTTGAATTGAATCGGTCGTAAGAGAAGAAAAGAAAGAATGAGTCGGCGTCAAGAGCAAAGAGAAAGACACCTTTTGTTTTTATCATTGTGGTCAGTCGGCTTCCAACTGTTTTTATACATGTGGCGCAATCACATTTCTCAATGCCATTCGTCGTATTGTTTTTTTCTTTTCGGTCGGGGCTTTCCCTCCCTCTTCAAACGCTGTCGTTTTAGCTTTGAATTATATTAAAAAAAAAACCAATAAAATAGTTTAACAAACTAACAATACCGGAAGCAATATAAATCATACCAAATGGATTTATTCAATCTAGCATTTGAAATTATTTATATTCAAATAATAAATTTTATGTTATTCATTAATTTTAAAATTTTTAAAAAAATCTTATGTTATTGAACTAGTGATTTGTAAATAAACCTTCAAATTTTTTATTTTTTTGTTTTTATGTTTTTTTTTAAAAATTTTTTTTTTAAAAAAAAATTATGTTTTTTTTAAAAAAAAAATTTAAAAAAAAAAAAATTATGTTTTTTTTTAAAAAATCTTATGTTTTTTAAAAAAAAAATTTTATGTTTTTTTTATATGACTCAGGGGTAAATCCCGAACCTTAAGAGGCCCAGACTAATCATTTGGAAGTGTATCACCAACAGGCTACTTTGTTATTGAAAATACTAGGAGAAAGCCATTATACTAACAACTCTTGTCATGTTTGGAGTTCAATTCCTAAGGATGTGAATTATTACCTAAGATGTTGTATTGATATGGGCATCATGCTCAACGTATCAGTTGTATCAGCATGGGCCAATCGCAGAAAACACAGACATCGGGTTCACCATTTAAATGATATTAAAGGGTATTTGAAACACAAAGAATGAGATCAGACTTTGAAACTTTGAAACATAGGATATTGGCCTTTGGAAAAGTAAGGAAGACTTTCAAATCTGTTTTCGATGCAAAAAAAATACTTAGTTGCTCATCCTAGAGACATACACTTCGCTTGAATGGCACAAGGGGGCGTGGTTCACACACATAACCCTGAAATTTGCTTTCTGTACAATCGTCTAACAATTTGAAACCGTATGATCATTTGGAACCCGTAAATCAATATGTGTGTGTCTTGTGTCATGATGTGATGGAGTCGAGGGATAATTTATTATTTTCTTGTAGTTATTCATCAGAAGTGTGGGCAGGCCCGGCTCAGATCCATAGCAACATGGACATTTGAAAAAGGTCTAATTTTTTTTAAAAAAAATCAAGAAAAAGACTCAAAAAACTATATAAAAAAAAATATTTGAAAAAGGGCCCAATTTTTTTTTTTTACCTAAAGCTCATATATAAGTAAAGACGGACATGAGTGTGGGTTGGACTAACTACGGGACTGCTCAACATTTACTACACGATGGCTTGGCAGACAATCGTGTCCATCATCTCGGACTCACGGTTAGTTTGTATTCATCAATTCCTCATTCAGTATGTGATTCAAATTACGATCCATATCATATGGAAGGAAAAAAACTCAAGACGTCATGGAGAGATCCCCATCATTTCATCTCGTCTAATCAAACTCATTGACAGATAAGTGAGAAATCACCTTTTTATCCGAGATTTAGAAGATCATAAACTTGACGGAAGCCTCGAGTTTTAGTTTGCCACAAAAAACTAAATCATTTTGTATTAATTAGGGATTGATTCCCGCGCTCCGCGCGAGCTTATTTTATATTCATGTTTTATAAATTTGTTTATAAGCAATATTTTTAAGAAACAATTTTTTTTTTAATTTTGAATTTTAGTTTAATAGTCGGTTTTAGGGTTTACGATCTATTTCTCCATGAGAACTTTCATATAATAACACATCTACACAAAGTTTAACCATAGTGCTATTTTTCCATCATTTGAAAGTTTGAAACCTATTTCCACATTAAATCAAAGTTCGAAACTTATTTACCCACATGTCGGTTTTATCGGTTTGATGTCGGTTTTGAGCGGTTTGTAACCTAAAAACATGTTGTTTGGTTCGGATTCTTCTAAACCACTTAACCTGAAATGAAACTGAATTGAAATCCCGACTCGTAGACCTGCATATATATCCGATTCAAGTCTAAAAATCCCCAATTCAGTTTTTTGAAATATCACGAACCCTAAAAATCCCAACTTTCGATGAACAAGATCCATGGTGCTTCTGGATCTGTAAGCGCGTGCAAACAAAGTGATAATGCATTCCATACTTTGTCCTCAGCAGAGGCAAATTATTGTCATTGACACAATCCAAAGACGGAGATATAATAGATTGTCTACAAACATCCTGCTTTTGATCATCCGACAACAAGAAATTACAAGATTCAGGTAAATAAATTATACTCATCCAATGTCTGGTAGTGAATGACCCCAAGTTCATTATGATCTCGAAATCACAAAATCCTAGGCCTTGCCCAATCAGAATCAGAAAAAAATAAAAAAGAAGCTAATTTGCACATAAAGTAAGAGCTCTGCAACGAGCAACAAGAGGCATGTGGTGGCTCAATCTATTCATCCTTTTAATTTCCGCCGAGGAGGAGGAGGAGGACGCCACCGCGCAAGCTTGGGCTCGATCTCTTCTTATTTTCTGTCGTATCTTTTGTCGTTTCTATCTTCGTCTCTTCCATCGACCCCATCGGCGACTAATCAGAAGCTCCTCCGCCATGTCCTTCGAGTCCGTTTGATATGTTTCCATCTTCGATTCCTACTTCTTCTCTCTCTTCCTCCTCTTTATAGTTTTTTCCTTCATCCTTTCGACCTCTCTCAAATTCGCTCTTCCTCACCTACCATCAATTCGCCTGATTATCGCTCATTTGCTGTGGCTCAAGCTTAGCCCTACTAGATCCGCATAAGAAATTTTTGGGTTTTGGGGATTCTACGTTTTAGTTTCGGGTGGGGATTCTTGTGTTTACATGGGTTGTAATTGTAAATTACTTTTCTGATTTCAGTTCATGAAATCAATCCTAAGATGAACTAGATTCGATTTAATCCTACCATAATCATTTTATTATAAAAGAAGAAACACTAACCTTGATCCATGCTTTGATTAGGTTTGTTATGAATTGATTTCTTCTTGCCTTAACCTTTTACTTTTATGATCTCTTTTGATGGAGAAGATATCTGAATCTTTCCGTCTTTCGTTTCTCTCTGAAGTAAACTTTTCGTTTTCGAATGAATATCAATGATGATGCTAAATCATCTATATAGTAGTAGATTACTTCATAACTAAGTAATTTACTTCATAACTAAGACTTAATCTTAACCGTCCATCCATTACTTCATAGCTATCCATTCGTTACTTCATAGCTAAGTAACTTCATAGCTATCTATTCGTTACTTCTTAGCTAAGTAATTTTATAACTATCCATTCGTTACTTCATAGCTAAGTAACTTCATAGCTATCCATTCGTTACTTCATATGATCATTAATGAAAGATTTTAATATCATAAGGTAAGGAAGAAGGTTATCAATACACCCAAATTCTAATACTGTTATCGAAACCGATCTATCACAGTGTTCGTCTTTTATATTAGAATTTCTCTAAGTTTAATATGAACTTGATCTTTAATATTAAACCTAGACACATAGGTCACATATAATAATTAATATTCTTACATTCTTCCACTTGACCTTTGTGTCGACTTGATGATTTAATTAACTTTAATGCGCACTTTTATATCAAGTCCACTTAACTTATAACAATAAAATTAGAATAGATCGAACCATGGCGGTCACAAGTCATTTAATCGACATGATTCCTTCCATGTATCACAACCAATCCTAATTTTATATATAACTTCCTTTATGTTGAGAAAAAACTTTAATTCTCAAACTAACCATATGTTATCTTCAAACCATACGTATACATACAAACTTTAATGAAAACATATTTTATAAACCAGAAACGTAACCATACGTGAATTCAAAAGTGTCACACCCATAATGAGCAAACCATAACTATAATAGCAAGGATTTATCTATAATACCCATACGTTCTACATGGCCAATGAACGCCTTGGGTGGTATTCCTTTAGTTAACAGATCCGCTACCATCATATCTGTTTTTATATGCTCAAAAGACACTTTACGTTTCTGTACTTCTTCTTTGACAGACACGTACTTTAACTCCATGTGCTTAGCACCCTTTGAGTACTTGTCATTCTTTGAAAAGAAGACAGCTGCGAAAATATCACAATAAATTCTCAGAGGCTTGTCTATACTGTCGACAATCTGAAGTCCTGAGATAAAGTTTCGCAACCACAATGCGTGAATTGTGGCCTCAAAGCATGCCACAAATTCAGCCTCCATAGTGGAAGTAGCAATGACAGATTGCTTTCCACTTTTCCATGATACTGCTCCTCCAACTAATAGGAACAAATAGCCAAACGTCGATTTTCTGCTATCGACGCATCCGGCATAATCTGAATCTGAATATCCAATGATCTCTAGATGATCGGATCTCCTATATGTAAGCATGTGCTCTTTGGTGCCTTGCAAGTACCTGAGAACCTTCTTTGCAGCTTTCCAGTGGTCCATTCCGGGATTACTTTGATATCGACCCAACATACCAACAGCAAAGTTGATATCTGGTCGAGTACATGTCTGAACATAATTTAAACTCCCAACCACTGATGCGTAAGGAATTCTTTCCATTTCTTTACGCTCCAATTCATTTTTAGGACATTGCATTTTACTGAACTTGTCCCCTTTTTGAATTGGAGCTATCCCTGCGGAGCATTTTTCCATTTTATATCTCTCTAAGATTTTATTGATATATCCTTTCTGAGACAAACTTAACAATCCTTGTGATCTATCTCTAAGTATTTCTATTCCGATCACATAGGATGCCTCACCCATATCTTTCATTTCAAAGTTCTTAGAGAGATACTTCTTTATATCATGTAGCATGCCCATGTCATTTGCAGCAAGCAAAATATCATCAACATATAAGACTAAAATCACAAATTTGCTCCCACTGACCTTAATGTAGATACACCGATCAACGATGATCTCTACAAAACCGTATGACATAATGGTATCATTAAATTTCAGATATCATTGTCTGGAAGCTTGTTTTATTCCATATATTGACTTTCTCAGCTTACATACCATATGTTATTTTCCTGTGGCCACAAATCCTTCAGGTTGGTCCATATATACTTCTTCCTCAAGCTCTCCATTCATAAAGGCGGTTTTCACATCCATTTGGTGAAGCTCAAGATCATACTGAGCCACCAAAGCCAAAACAATTCTTAGAGAATCCTTCTTTGAAACTGGAGAGAAGGTCTTTTTATAGTCGATACCGTCCTTTTGGGTGAAACCTTTAGCAACAAGGCGAGCCTTGTACCTTTCAATGTTACCTTTCGAGTCGCGTTTAGTCTTAAAGACCCATTTAGAACCAACGGTCTTGAAACCGTTAGGCAACTCTACTAAGTCCCATACTTTATTATCATCCATGGACTTTATTTCTTCTTTCGAAGCGACCAACCACTTTCCAGAATTGTCACTTTTCATGGCCTTTTGGAATGAGTTCGGGTCTTCATCAATGCTTAAGTCACATTCATTTTCAATAGTGTAAACCATATAGTCATCTGAAATGAGAGATCTTCTTTCCCTTTCAGATCGCCTTAATGGTTCTTGTGGTACACTATTCTCTTCTTGAATTGTAACATGTTCATTATCTGTACTTTCAGCTAGTGGGTTTTGCACACCATCATGTTGTTCTATTGCGTCATTGGACTGTAATGCAACAATAGGAACAACTACCTTAGGTGCAATACCAGGTGAAAGAAGTCCAACTTTTATTTCTTTAATGTCAACCTTCCGTGATTCACCACTCCCACTAGTTTCACCGTTCTCAATGAACCGAGCATTGCCCGTCTCAACTATTCTCGTACTATGGTTAGGACAGTAAAAGGTATACCCCTTTGACTTTTCAGGATAGCCAATGAAAAAACCACTGACAGTCCTAGCATCAAGTTTCTTTTCATGTGGGTTATATAGCCTTACTTCTGCTGGACAACCCCATACACGTAAATGCCTTAAGCTAGGATTCTTTCCCGTCCACAGTTCATAAGGGGTCTTAGGAACTGCCTTACTAGGAACCCTATTCAGCACATACGTTGCAGTCCTTAATGCATATACCCACAACGAAAGAGGTAATGAACAATTACTTAACATGCTCCTAACCATATCCATTAAAGTACGATTCCGCCTCTCAGCTACACCATTCTGCTGAGGTGTACCCGACATTGTATACTGTGCACAAATGCCTTTACTTTCAAGTAACTTTGCAAATGGACCTGGACATTGTCCACTTTCATTAAATTTTCCATAATACTCACCACCTCTATCAGACCTCACAACCTTTACTTTTCTATCTAACTGCCTTTCAACTTCATCAATGAACACCTCTAGGACATTCACTGATTTAGACTTTTCATGCAGTAGATATGTATATCCATAACGTGAGTAATCATCGATAAAGGTGATGAAGTACTTTTCACCACTCCAAGAAGTAGCATCAAAAGGGCCACAAACATCAGTATGTATTAACTCAAGAAGCTGAGTGCTTCTAGTGGCTGGATTCTTTATGATATGTTTAGTCTGCTTTCCTTTAATGCAGTCTACACATACATTTAGGTCACTAAAATCCAATTGAGGAAGAATCTCATTCTTTACCAACCTCATAATCCTTTCTTTGGAAATGTGACCTAATCTTTGATGTCACAAGAAAGCCGAACTTTCATCAGATGCACTACGCTTAACGCCTCGTCTTTCAATATTAAACATAGATTCATAAAACTTTTTATTAAGATTGAACCTATAAAGTGATTCATACAAAATACCACTACCCAAAAAGTAATCATTCCGATACAATGAGAACACACCATGTCCAACCTTAAAATCAAAACCTAAATTGTCCAACATGCTTACAGAAACAAGATTTATAGCACATTCAGGTACATAGAGACATCCTTCAAGATCAATATGACATCTAGTGTCCATGATCAATCTATACGTCCCAATGCCTTCTATTCGTGCTTTCATCTTGTTTCCCATGAACAAAAACTGTTCAAGTCCTCTTATGGGCTGGATCGAACTGAATCCCAGCTTAATATGAGACACATGAGTAGTAGCACCAGAATCTAACCACCAAGTATTATTAGGCACTTCTATAAGGTTCAATTCAGAGCAAACAAAAATATGATGTTTACCTTTCTTTTCGAACCATGCCTTTCTTTTTGGACAATCTTTCTTGAAGTGTCCCTTTTGCTTGCAAAAGAAACACTTCATTTCCTTACGTATTTTACTTTCAGGCTCTTTAACGAAAGTTTTATCCTTCACTTTGTCCTTCCTACTTGGTTTTCCTTTACTGCTGCTGGCACTTCCAAAACCTACGAGATTCGCAACTTGATTCCTCATCTGCTTTAATCTCCCTTCCTCTTGTACCAGCATACCCTTTAATTCCTTAAAGTTCCACTTTTCTTTAATGGTGTTGTAATTCACCTGGAACTGGCTAAACTCAAAAGGAAGAGAGTTCATGATGAAATGGACCAAGAACTGTTCACGAACCTCCATTCCTAAGGTCGTTAACTTTGCTGCCAAATTAGACATGTGCGTCACATGATCATGGATTGGCTGAGACCAGTCAAACTTTCTTGTAGTAAGATCATTCATTAAGCTTCCTACAATTGACTTATCAGCCAAATCCGACTGTGAACACTCCTTAATTTTCTGTAAGAATTCCCTCGCTTTCTCTGTCTTAGGCATATATGGTTTAATACTTTCCGCCATCGTCATTCTCATAAGGTTTAAGCTCAACCTGTTAGATCGCTCCCATCACTCATACCGAGACTTTTCAGATTCGGAGCTCTCTTCTGTAATGGTTGAGGGTACCTCTTCCGTTAGTATGGCAGAGTCCAATGCCATAACACCCAGTGTAAACTGGATCTGTTCGGACCACTCTCCATAATTGAGCCCATTAAACTTTACGACAGAGTTAGCAAATGCAAACAAATTTGATGAAGCTGCAATATTTATACATGCTTACCTATTAGTTCTTTGAGACTTTAATACAGATTCAGAGACTCTAATCTAAATTTTAAAGCATGAATTTAAGCAACCTTTGGGTAATACTTAGATACATGCACTTTCATCGATGCTAAACTTATACTTTTATAATCAATCAAATCATACACAAATCAAATAAGCATGCTACCTTTGGGTATACATACTATTAATTATAGTAAGAAATGATTAATCCTTTTCGTATTACTAACTATATTCAATGATCCACCTTTGGGTGATCTCCTAGAATATAGATAGTAAAACAATTGATCAATCATAACAACCTTTATGTCATTTATATCATCTCTTTAATCATGATCAATTGATAAATTCTATAATTTTCTCAATTTATATATGTGTAATACAACGAGGCCACTTTGGTGACTAACATGTTATATTACAATATAAACATTGAAATTTTAATGGAAAAATAACCTTATAGTGTGCTAATATTTCATAACACAAATTTCCCTTTATTAAAATGCACAGCGGAAGCATTTTATTCTATAATAATATCAAAACAAATTTAAGCGTATTCTTAAACCATACGAGACGCCAACCATACAAAAATAAACCAGCGGTTCTAGTTTCGTCTTTTCATGGTGTTCTCTTAAATTATAACAATTACATGCATGGTGAATTAAACAAATCTAGTATGGCTCTGATACCAAATGTAAATTACTATTCTGATTTCAGTTCATGAAATCAATCCCAAGATGAACTAGATTCGATTTAATCCTACCATAATCATTTTATTATAAAAGAAGAAACACTAACCTTGATCCATGCTTTGATTAGGCTTGTTATGAATTGATTTATTCTTGCCTTAACCTTTTACTTTTATGATCTCTTTTGATGGAGAAGATATCTGAATCTTTCCGTCTTTCGTTTTTCTCCGAAGTAAACTTTTCATTTTCGAATGAGTATCAATGATGATGCTAAATCATCTATATAGTAGTAGATTACTTCATAGCTAAGTAATTTACTTCATAGCTAAGACTTAATCTTAACCGTCCATCCATTACTTCATAGCTATCCATTCGTTACTTCATAGCTAAGTAACTTCATAGCTATCTATTCGTTACTTCTTAGCTAAGTAATTTCATAACTATTTATTCGTTACTTCTTAGCTAAGTAATTTCATAGCCATCCATTCGTTACTTCATAGCTAAGTAACTTCATAGCTATCAATTCGTTACTTCTTAGCTAAGTAACTTCATAGATATCCATTCGTTACTTCATATGATCATTAATGAAAGACTTTAATATCATAAGGTAAGGAAGAGGGTTATCAATACACCCAAATTCTAATACTGTTATCGAAACCGATCCATCACAGTGTTCGTCTTTTATATTAGAATTTCTCTAAGTTTAATATGAACTTGATCTTTAATATTAAACCTAGACACATAGATCACATATAATAATTAATATTCTTACAGTAATCGGGTTTAGGGTTGAATCGAATTGTAATTGGATTAATTTTGGTTTTTTTTGTGGTTAGTTAATTAACAATTGACTGGTATATAGTAAACCGAGTCAAATCGTGGTTCGTGTGTAAACTGGTAGAGAACTTTGATTTCGTGGACAAATAAGTTTCGAACTTTGATTTCGTGGGAAAATAGGTTTGAAACTTTCAAATGATGGGGAAATAGAACTATGGTTAAACTTTGTGTAGATGTGTTATTATATGAAAGTTTTCATGGGGAAATAAATCGTCAACCTTCGGTTTTATGTTTATAGTTGCATTGTGTGTATCTGCATGTGTTTTGTTATTTCTCCTTATTAGTGTTTGTATATAACAACAGTTTTCTCTCAATTATGTTGTTAATTTATGTTGAAATATTGTTCTTTTTTCATGTGTTTATATGTTGTATTTGACTATTGTGTGATTCTAATTACAATTATATATATATATATATATATATACATATATTAAATTTATGTTCCTAAACTTTGTTTTGCTGATTACATGGTATTTTTTTATCCTCCTTTTTTTTTGAATATTCGTTTAATAGTCATTTATATTTATAATTGCATTGTGTGTATGTGTGTGTGTTTCTTTATTAGTGTTTGTATATGACAATTTGACTATTCATACTGAGGCCAATTATAACCTCATCAGACCGTCTACACATTAACTGATTGAAGTGCATGTACATATTTGAGTATTTAAAATTATATTTTTATGTATGTATAGTTTTAGATTGTTTAGAGTTACGTTCTCTAATAGATAATTTTTTTTTAATGTTTGCGCCCTTATGCTAATATATATTTTGATCCAAGTATTGCTTTCTTTGTGAAAGATCGCTGACAAAATATCTGTGATTTTTTCTTTGTTCCCCATCCCCGATTAACCTATCCTCTCTCGCTTCTAAAAATCCAACCAATCTCATTCCCATATTTTTGGCGAATACTTATGCCAAAATTAGTTCACCAAACGGAGCAAAAATCCTATTATCAAGTGGTACTCCTCCTCTAAAATGTTATTTCTTGTTTTAGAGAATATTTGCAGTTTTTTATCTGATGATTTTTCTCCATTCCTGATTTTGTAGTTTCAAAGGTTATTTCTTGTTTTTTTTTATCATTTTGATTGTGAATAATGAATTGTTGGTTTTGTTACTTTTTATCTTTTTCACTTGGTTTTGTTTTTTCATAAAATATCGAATGTCATATTAATAGCACAACTAATTGTTAATTGAACTTCATATATTTATAATTGCTAGATGATTTACGTTTTCCTATAATCAATTGTTAATTTTTTTTATTTTGTTAATGATGACTTTTCTTTTTTCCTACAAGTTAATTTAGTTTATAAGAGTAATCTTCTAATTTTAATTTATTTCACTCTAATCTAAATATGTGGGGTCTATTAATAAATGATTGTAGTGATGATGTAGATGGTTTAGAATGAGAGAAAACTCTCTCATTGTATAATAGATTATAAGTAGTGGATTTTAAGAGATTTTTGGTAGAGTTTTTTTTAGTTAAAAAAAAAAAATTCAAATCTCATTGTTTTATGTGAGTTTTTTTATAAATTTTCTAGCAAATAATAACAATTTACCTAATTCAATAAAAATATCTTAAAACTCATTAAAACTTAAATCTATACAAATCCTCCAAATTATTAGATTGAATACACCCTCGAGAGCAAGGAAACGGTGATGAGATTGAGATTGTTTAAAATGTGATTTGATAAAAAAATTGTAACCCAAATTCCAAACCTGATAAGGAAAAGCACTCATTTGTCAAAATGTCAATGGGACTAAAAAAATATGAAAATTAAAAGGGAAATCAAAACAAAAAAAATTGTAGAAGAACGTCTGGCTCTCGTGATTATACCCACATTTACACCTCCACGTGTATAACATATTTCGAAATTAAAAAAAAAAGGAATTAAAACAATTATCTTGCGCTGTACCAACTACAAAGTCGTATTAACCAGTGAGTAGTGACTAATTCAATCATCAAAAGGACATTTTATTATAATCATTTTCTTTTTTTCAGCAGGCCACAGATATAAAACGGTACAAGCTTCTTTTTAGAATCGTCGACAAAAATGATGATTAAAGATGTTCAAAACGCAGTCAGAGTCGAGAGAGACGTGCCTCTTCAATCACCAGGAGATTACGTTAGATTCATAAGCCCCGAGGTCTACAGATCCAACAGACAGAAATATCTCAGAAGCTACACTTTCAAAAGCTACGATGATGAAGAAAACTTGCCGCCCAAGAAACAGAGGAAGTGGTTCAAGAACAAGAAGGTGATGAAGATGAAGATCAAGAAGACGACTGACTCTCTAGGCAACTCTCTCAAGACTTGTCTCGGGCTCTTGTTCTCTTGCTTCCATGTCTGATTCTTATATTTAAAAGATCATTTCCATTTATTTTTTTAAATCGTAATTTCAATCTATCTTCACGTTGCCTTTGGAATAATTTCGAACTCCATGTATAAATTTAACCAAATTGAATTCGAATATCAGTTTAATTTTTTGGAATCAGTAAACATGTATTTATCTCTTTTTTTTTATTGCATATACTTTTGAAAATTGACAGACGGAATGTAGCTGTTTTGTTTCTTGGCGTGGAAATCTTTAAATTTGTTTATCAAAGAGTCGGGCGAGATAGTTACGAATATTTTGCTTTTCATAAATCTAATTATGTGAGCCGACACAGTCGAATTCTCAGAATTCTTTATATCGATACAAATAATGTATTTTAATTTTAGAGAGTTGACGCATGTATTTTAATTTTAGAGAGTTGACGCATGTTTAATGTATACACATCAATTCACCGTCAACGAATATTACCCCAAAAAAAAAACAAATATTCCAAGGACGAAAGAAACTCTTAATTTAAATTTTGAAAATACAAGTAAAAGGATAGAAAGAGACGTGTACTGGTTAAGCTGGTCCGTCGTGATCAGAAGAAACCAGATAAATCGTTGATTCTTAGGTTATTGGGTATAAGTTATATTACGATTTATCTGGTCACTATACCGTATAACTATAATTTCACATTGTATTGCTGCTATAAGTTTCAATCGTAATATAACTGGGAAAACGGCCAATTCCTACCCAAACTATTCTAAATAGTGCAGATTCGTACTTAACAAATTCAAGTGCCCAATTTCATACCCAAACTCTTCTAAATTTGAAAATTTATACTTGGACTATTATTTTTTTGGCAAAAACAAACATTGACTAACAGCCCAGTTAGTCAACTCCGTAACATCGTTAACGGCGATGAGTCACATGCCAAGTATGCTTCCGAGTTGGCACGGAATGACAAAACGACGTCGTTTTAAAAAAAAAAATCTAAAAAACTGATGATTGATATTAACGCTAAGTCATTCTACGATTTTGTTAAAAACCCAACCCCAAGAGTAAATAGCAGTCATGTACCGTCGCTTAGCTGTTCGAGGAGATCTAGATGTGTTCGTGCTGAAGAAGAAGAAAAACCTTCAAGGAAAGCGAATCGATGGTTATCAGAACTCAATTTGTTTCTCGATTTTTGGGAAAATTCCAACGATACCGCAAAATCCTTATTGAAATCATAATACCTAAACTCATCGACTTTCTGGTGAATTTCTTGTCGTCGGGCCTTCTGCAAACTAATTCTAAATTTCATCTTTTCAGCAAATTTAGATGTCTATCTCTTAAGATCATCAGAGGCGTAAACCCAGATTCCTCCTCCGATAATTCTCTTTCTTCCTCTCTCACGACAATGACACTTTAGGAAGTCCGTGTGGTTACTTAGGTCTCGTCAATTCCTCTCAGCCAATGAAGAATTGATTCATCGCAATCGAATTCGACACCAAATTGGATCCCTATTTCAACGATTTGAGCTGTAATCACGTCGGGGTCAATATGTTAAACTCAATCGCGACCTCAGATCCATCGATTTTGTCTCAAATCGATTTTAAATATGGGAAATCGATCACTGCTTGGTTCGATTACAAAAAAAATAGTGTTCTTGAGTTCTCGATCCTATGTCGCCATAAATCGTACAGCTCCTCCAGCAACGCTCTCAATTTCACACTCTTCTCGCCGGCGATTCCCTTCTGTGAATAACCGGATGATTATATAAACAGGTTTTGATAACTGTGGTCATAAAACTCGTCGACCTTAGTTGGTAAAGTGTAAGGCTTATGGCCCAGAATTGTAATTTTTTTTTTTTTGGTTTTTTTTTCAAAACAACGTCCTTTTGTCATTCCGTGCCAACTATGAAGCATATTTGGCAGGTGACTCATCGCCGTTAACGGTGTTACGGAATTGACTAACGAGGGTGTTGGTCAATATTTGTTTTCGCCAAAAAAAATAGTCCATGTATGAATTTTCAAATTTGGATGAGTCTGGGTATGAAATTGGACACTTGAATTTATCTGGTACGAATTTGCACCATTTGGAATAGTCCGAATATGAATCGGCCGTTTTCCCTAATATAACTTTATCTGGTCCTTCTATTTTCCTACCTCGACCATCTTCCATAGGTTCAGGCAGGAGATCAATCAGACAGCACGCACACCTTCCTTTGCATTTACGAGTTCGGACCTCCGATCATTCACCTACTGACTTTTTACGATTAATTGGTCATTTCCACGATTTCTACTACGAATCGATGGCGAGAGATCAAATTAATGATGGATGATGATACAAGACCCAAAACGCCCATCACCAAAGGCCCATTTGTCAGCCCATTATATCAATTAATGAACTTTCCTTTCTTCTCTTTCCGGATCAGTCCACAAAATGTACTTTTGCTAAGCTTCAATAAACTCCATTTTAAATAAAACTATAACTTAACCCGAGTTAATTATATCGTGCAGCAATATTTTAAAAAAAAATTATTTTAAAATTTAAGAGAAATTATTTTTATTTGAATTTTATAATAATATGTATAACTCATGATTATATATAGAGTTGTCAAACGGAATAATTTATCTATTTAACTCGTTTTGCAGTGGATTAAAATATTATTCAAGCTACCCCGCAAAACCTATCATCTTGAAAACATAACTCTTTTATGCACCGTTTAATTACTCTAGTTTTGTGATTAGTTCACGAACTCTTAAAAAACTATTTTCTCGTGTCTAATTTTTTATAAAATAAGTAAAATATTTTTAAATTTTTTATTTTGATATATATTCAAATAAAATATAATAAATTATAGTGAAAATATATCGATATTTCGAATAATTGTTTTTTTGGAATAAAAATGGAGTGATTATTATTTAAAAATATATAATATTAAAAATAATTTAGAAACTAAATAGTAAATAACATCTTTAATGATAAATAAATATTTTCTATATTCTTATCAATAATTGTAAAAGACAATTATATCATTTCCTATTTCAATTAATCAGTTGTTATTTGTAATGGCATTTCGTGTAATAACTTACAAACCAAAGTTCATTTCCAAAAATGTATTCTTAAATAATATTATAGAGATGACTAAACAAAACACAAAAAATATCTTGTAATATTTTGTGAATTTTTCTCCCAACATTATTCCGAATTCGAGGAGATTAGTGGTGGTAAGCTCCAAAACAAATGTAATACTAGTTTACCATTACCAATACTCTCTTTTGTTTCTTACCATAAACTCTGACCGTCTCTTACCATAACTCACCAAACAATCTCAAATATTCATATGCAGATACAGTTGCAACCCAAAACATTTAGATAAAAATTGGACTGGTTACGTAACGTTGTATTTTTCAACTCTATAACGACTAGTTGAGATATGACGACAATATAGAGAAGACCTGGATTGCCCCACCTTTCTTTATGCATTGATCTTCGGAGAAAGAAAAAAAACTTTATGCGTTCACATTCCAATTTTTTTATGCCCTTTTCCTCGTGTGATTCTTTGACAAACGGAACTCGACTTCTCAGACACAAACAATTTTCCGGACATCGCATTTGTCAATTTTTCTCACCTCTCTCTCTCTCCATAAAAAGAAGAAGAAAGAGAGAGAGAGAGAGGCTTATTAGACAAGTCACAAGATCACAAAAAAGTGTTGTTTCCTTTTAAGCCCATTTGCTTTCATTTCTTTTGAGGTGAGTTTTTTTCTGTCTTCTTCCTTCTTCTTTTTCTGTTGAGCGAGTTACATTTGGAATTTTATCACTTTCTTCTTCTTTATTTTCCTATTATAATCCTTTTTGATGTTTGGATACATTCGATGTCCTTGTTTTCTTATTAATGTATTAGTCAGTGACTTTTGGCTTTTCAGATAATTGAGATATGGGTTCACGGGTTTTTATTGCAGCCCGAATTATTAAGTGTTCCTATGTTATGGCCGCTGCTACCATTCTTTTGTTTCTTTAGAAGTACAAAAATATGAAAAGAAATATTAAGATAAAAGAACGATAAGATAAGAATATAATTTCGTGACAATGGGATTCAAGAACTGTGGAGGAGTTAGAGGGACGGTCAACAACTCCGACTTGCCTGCCAACAAGCGCAACAATTCTATAAACCCACTAATTAATTAACAAATATGGTTCATTTTTTTCATCCATCTTTAGTGGTTAAAAAACTATCATGGATATTGAATATACACTATCAGCCCCTAATCTATAAAAATCAAGAAAAATATAACAGTTGGGTAATACACATGTATACTCACAATAAAACTATATAATTTTTTTCTTTTCTCGCCACAACTATTTATTATTAATGTTTATTTTAGTTTGATCACCTTAAGCACCACAGTAACTTTATTTGTTCAAAGGCAAAACACTTTTGTCACTTTGTCTATTTTGACTATCTATGTAGATCTCTAGCTCTCTCTTTTTTTCTTTTTTTTTTGCCGATTTCGTTGGAAATTTGACGACTCGTGGGTCTTGTACACACTGGTGACTGGCTTTTTTGACACGAGTCGACTCTCTTCTTCTCACTACCATTTCCGTGAAACATGAGCCATAGCCAACTTTTCTTATTCTATTGAAACCCACCAAGCTTCTTTTCTCCCTTTTAATGTTAAAAGCTTCCTCCTTTATTGCTAAAAGGTAGAGGATTCGCAAGTTTATTATAGTTTCCGTTAGAGTCTTACTCTTACAGGTGAAGAAGATTCATTTGGCTTTTCCACAAAAGTCCCCAACTTTTCAGGCTATCTGTGCTTAAAACTCAAGTATTTTTATGGGTTTTGCTAAGCCATGCGGTTTCTGCTTCGGTCTCTTGAATCATTTCCCTGTCACCCTCTTGTGTTCTCTAACTCCTGGGAACTGCTAAGGAGAAAAAGTCAGCTCCTTTGTGGTAATTTTTTATAGAAATGGGATTTGGAGTTGGTGGTGGAGGTAGTAGAATGTTGGATTTGAGGGTGGCCCAAAGCCACAAGCGTTCAAAAAGGTAAACTGTCCACTCTATTGTTCGTTATTAACAAACTACTTCTTTTCCTTCTCATTTTGTAGATTGCTCTAAATCATGTGTCCCTATTTTCTATTAATGCTGCGATGGGTCACGGCAGAAACTGGAAAATTTGAGAGTTATGGTCGCAAAGTCACTCAGATCTTCTGTTTTCCGTTGCTTAAATTGCAGTTTCTGTGGTCCTGAACAAGATAATGTGTCTGTTAAAACTTTGAAATTTGTTAGTGTAGTGGATGAAGAATTTATGTTTAAGTTGATTCTGATACAAAATGGATTATTTAAGAGACATTCTTGTTAAATGCTTATGTAGTCTTGATAAATGGGTGAAAACAGTGTTTTGTAGTCTGTGTTTCATGGAATCTGTTTATAAAAAGTAAAATAAATCTCTCGAGTATCTTTATTCATGTCGTTGCCATTGATTCTTCTTAATTGCTGTTTATGCACAGTGCCGGCTTTCCAGAAAAGAAAAGAGCTGAGGGAGATAAACACTCGAATGGTTCTCTTGAAGCCTCTCAACGCATCAAGCTGGTGAGTACGATCATCTCTTTTTGCTTTTTTTTCAACATGTAAAAGCTGTGATAAAGTGTATTGGTAATTTCTTAAAGAACAGCCTAAGACGCTGAGACATGATTCTTGCCTTCTTGGATTTATCTCTCTGTTTCTTTGACTAATAAGTATCTTTTCTCTCTCTCTCTTTTTTCTTTTGCATCTTTTTTGTTAAAGCCTTTACACAAATGTTTCGCTATACTTCTTTGTATACTTCTTATTTGTCTTATATTTTTTAAAGGAATTTCATTTCTGGTTTTAAGTTTTTACTATAAACTAATCTCTCTCATCAAAAAATAAGTCCAAAGTTGTTTCTAACTCTTATAAAACCTCTACCGAGACAGATTATCGTTTATGGATTTTGTGTGACTTGGTTTAGGACATGGGTCGTTCAAAGGAATCAACCAGAACCAAGCATAATCAATATCATTCAAACACCGAAACTTCATTGAAGCAAGAGGTAATATAATGTGTACAGTTTTTTTAGTTGCTTCATGTCCTTGTCCGGTGGATTAGGCTGAGTTACCTTATTCTTGTGATTGTAATCACAGATTGATCAGCTCGATACGAGATTACAACAGCAGTTTAAGGTTCGTTGTGCGTTAGAGAAGGCGTTAGGTTATCGAACAGCCACTTCGACTGAAACAAACGACATTCCCATGCCCAAGGTCAGTTACTTACATTTCCCAAAACTGTGTTTATCTTTTATAAATGAGCTCTGTGCATCTAAAGATGTCTTTCTTGTTTCCTTCTTCAGCCAGCTACTGATTTGATCAAAGACATTGCGGTTCTGGAGATGGAAGTTATACATTTGGAACAGTATCTTCTTTCATTATATCGAAAAGCCTTTGAGCAGCAAATCTCTTGTGTATCCCCAGATTCAGAGAAGAAGAAGGCAAAGTCTCCATCTGTAGCAACCCCTAGAAGGCGTCTAGACTTTTCTGAAGATGATGATACTACACCGATAACAGGTCATCCCACTAATCCTCTGCTTGATGATAATCAAAATCAGTCAAAGAAAACAGAGATTTCTGCGGGTGGCCGAGACCATATGGACCCCAGTTTTCACCGTAGCCACTCCCAGCGTTCAGCATTTGAGAGTAAAAAAGCTTCTCCTGAAGATTCTTGGAGTAAAGCCATCCGCTCTTGCCACTCCCAACCGCTGTATGTGCAGAATGGAGAAAATCTAATCAGTCTAGCTCAACATCTTGGCACCCGAATCTCGGATCATGTTCCAGAGACACCCAACAAGTTGTCTGAAGGAATGGTCAAGTGTATGTCAGAGATATACTGCAAGCTTGCAGAGCCGCCTTCAGTTCTAAATCACAGACTTTCCTCTCCAAACTCGTCTTTATCATCGAGTGCATTTTCGCCCTCTGACCAATACGACACATCAATCCCTGGATTGGGGAACAACTCCTCTTTCGATGTACGTTTAGATAACTCTTTCCATGTAGAAGGAGAAGAGGACTTCAGTGGACCTTACAGCACCATGGTTGAAGTGCTTTGCATTTACAGAGACGCTAAAAAAGCCAGTGAGGTCGAAGATCTTCTGCAAAACTTCAAGTGAGTCGCTTTTGAGATTGCTTAGAGACTAAAGCTGGTTCTTTTAGTCATGACATGATGTGAATTAGGATGGATCTATTGTGATGGACAATCTTGAAATGTTTAAACTCTTGCAGGTCGCTGATCAGTAGATTGGAGGAAGTCGATCCAAGGAAGTTGAAACATGAGGAGAAGCTGGCGTTCTGGATAAATGTGCACAATGCACTTGTGATGCATGTAAAATCTCTTTCTTCAAAGAACCAATCTCGTTTTTCCGACGCTCAAGACTCTTATTGCAATTTCTTTCAATCTCTTTTAGGCATTTTTAGCTTATGGGATTCCACAGAACAATGTGAAGCGAGTCCTACTGCTACTCAAGGTAACGTATTTTGCACAAAGAAAGAAAGACACATGAACCATCCTCTCTCTGTCTTGAAATTTGTCGTGCTTTCGCATTTTTCCAGGCTGCGTATAACGTGGGTGGACACACAGTTAGCGCCGAAGCAATACAAAGCTCAATTCTTGGATGCAAAATGTCTCATCCTGGACAGGTAACTTAAAGAAAAAAAATCATGAAATTGTTTGAAACGTTCTCTTCAAATCACAAAAACTGAAAAAGACATTTGCTTTTCATTAATCTTTTAGTGGCTTAGACTACTATTTGCTTCAAAGAAATTCAAAGCAGGAGATGAAAGATTAGCTTACGCAATCGATCATCCCGAACCTCGCCTACATTTTACACTTACTTCAGGCAGCCACTCCGATCCTGCGGTATTGATCTTTAACAAACGCTTGTGAACGTCCTTTATGCCATTAGAAGCTGAAGTCTCTGCTTCTTTGGTTGTTTGAAGCAGGTTCGTGTATATACACCGAAAAGAATCCAGCAAGAGCTCGAGACGTCGAAAGAAGACTACATAAGAATGAACCTAAGCTTGCGCAATCAGAAAGTCCAACTGCCAAAGCTTGTGGAGACGTTTGCAAAAGAGTCCGGTTTATGTCCGGCGGGATTGACGGAGATGGTTAACCGGAGTATACCGGAAACTTCAAGAAAATGCGTAAAGAGATGTCAATCTAGTAGTAAGTCACGCAAGGCCATTGATTGGATCCCTCACAGCTTTACATTCAGATATCTTATTCTTAGAGAAGCTGCCAAATGAAATTATTATTCATATAACGTGGGTTTGTATATGTCCCCACTTTCTGATTATTAATAATGTTGTTTTCGTCTAGATGATTGGATCTTGTCTGTTGCACACTTACCCTTGTACATGATCGATCTTGCAACGGTCGTATTATATATTAATATGCATCTTAACATATTAATCATAATATTCGATTTAAAATTGCAAAAACTATATTGTAACTTATTTTATTTTTATTTTGCCAATTAAATCTTCTAGTATGGCTTCTGGCCAACTACATTGCCCGGAGGATCGTAGAAACAAATGGTCAAAACCGTTGACTCTTTAGTACACGTGGCTTGAGCACAGCCGAGCTCCTTAGAGTCTTTCCACACGACTTGTTTATAGACCCCGCACGTGTGGTTGGCGGCACACGTGTCGGACTTGTAATCGTAGAAAGGCTTCTCCTTCACCCAAGTCTCCACCGCAAGAGACGGCGTCACGGCCAAACCCTTAGCCCAGAGCTGGTTCGCGCCGTATTTTCCAGGGTTAAGACTCGCGAACTCGCACTTCTTCTGGTTCCTCTGGTAACGAGCCAGCCGACTCGCCGCCGATTCCAGCGTCTGGTTCCAAACTAGCGGCGAAACACCTGGCTTTTTTGTGCGCGTCGGTGAAAGCTTTAGCCGCCGCAGAGATTGTCGTAGGAGGAGGAGAAGCGGGAACGGTTTGTGTGGGTTTCAATTTCGACGGCGGAGAGATGGCGGCGACGGAGATGACAAGAAGTGCCGCGAGGATGATGTGATGAATTATAGCCATTTTTAGTGGACTTTGCAACGTGGAAAGATCAGTAGTATTCGTTTATATAGCCATTAAAGTTATTAAAAAACTACTACTATAAGATGGAATAATGGAGAAAGATATGGATTGGTGGAAGTATTTTCGGGAAGCTAAAGACAAAATAATAATGGTGATGTGATTGATCTTCCTGAAGCTGTCTGTCTGTGATACCCAACGCTATTTAATTTCTTTTGTTTTCTTTCAAGGCCCATTAATGCTTATAGGGCCAACGGGTCCGGCCCTCTTAGCCTCACAGATCTTGTTCAATTTTGCGACATCTAATCATGTCTTTACTTTCTCCACGACTGTTCCCTTGTATTATTGGGTTCTTATGCGGTGAAATTTCACTTTTAGTGCCAACAAAGAATTCGAAATGTTCTTGTCTTTAGTTTTTTCTCGGTCTGTATTTGTAGTATTATGGTCATAAATGCATAAGTAATTATAAATACAAGTAAGAAAAGTAAAAATGGACCACAACTTCGATCAGAACATATCTTAACGTTAATTCTTATCTTGTTTCTTACCAAATAAAATGGTTCCGTCAAAGATTTCATCTTGCAAAGTTGCAACGCAGCCTTATAATTCATATTTTTAGATTCAACTCTGGTTGGTTCGGTTGATTATATATTTCACCAAATCTAGGTCTAACCACGACGGACCGATTTCCCGGTTATAAAGAGACTGGAATTGAGTTAGACGAACTATTATTACGCATGAGAGAATTAATTTACCAAGGAAATTGCATTGTATTAAGATTGGAATCACATCACCGGAATATCAATCATCCTCGTGTCCATTTCTCAAATTTTAAGCAACAAAAAAAAGAAATCAAAACCTAATGGATAATTTTGTTCTCCATAAAAAAAAGTCAAACATCTCTAATTACAATTTATACGTCGGTCGAATGTTTGCTTATCAAAATGACTAAATTGACCCTACTCGGCGATCGTGCTCAAATTAGCCGTGAATCTCCTCTTCCCTTTGCCACAACCTCTTCCGCCACCGCCGTTTGTCTTCACTCCGGCGATCTTTTTCGAGCGGTAAGTTTTTTCGGAAATCGAGTCGTCGCCGTCGCCGGAAACCCAACCGACTCCGCTGCTCTTGGTCAATGCCAAGCTCGCTTTAACAGCCAACGCCGCCATTTCCTCCGCCCGGAGCGGATGATTGAGCCACGTCAGAGGTAAAACGAAGTAAAGCTGTCCCGATCGGAGCTCATCGTTGCCGGCGACAGCTGAAACGGCGTCGTCGAAGTCCATTTCATCTGAGTTACAGACGAAACTCGTCGGATTCTTCTGCAAGATCTGCCAAACTTTGATCGGAGATGAGAACTCCTGTAAAGTCCCGTCGAGCAGTATAAGCTTCGCCGAATCGCCTCCCATAGATTCAAGTGAAACGCACGCTCCCATTTTTGTTTATATAGTCTTTGAGGTTTGTATATAGGAGTGGTAAGTAAAAAGATGCTGTGTTGTGAATCTTGTGACTGTGAGATGAAAGAGACGACCTTGTGACGAGTATATATATAATGAATATGAAGGAAGAAGAAGACAGCCTTCGGGAATCTAAAGTCCACGTCGGATTTGTCGTGTAGTGATAACAGCGTAACATGACAACTCCACGGTTTGGTTATTGTTTTTCCCGACTGATTTTACAAAACGGACCCTCACGCAAAGGGTATTTCGGGAAGTAAGGAGATGTTAACGTGGCGAAGAATGAGAGAGGCGTGACCGGCAAGCAGACAAGATTGAGTTCTCCGGTGGGTTTCGATCACGTGGGCATGTGTGAGTGGGACCCACAGATGTTCTAGGTCCCACTAGATTCTTTTGGACCCTTTTATTAGTAGATACAAGAGTCACCTACCGTCGTATTTTTTTATTATTACTTTTTTGTTGCTCGAATGTGGCATTATTAATGAGAACCAAATTACTAAATACTACTTTTTCTTTTCTCTGTTGGACGGTATTCAAAAGCTGTATAGAATTATTATTTGTTTTGTATTGTGTTTACCATATTATATACTATAAACTATATACTCTAATGGTTTTGTTGAAGAGTATCGTCGTTCTTTTTTAGGGTATGTTAAAGGGGACTTATTTGCTTTTCATTTATATATTTATTTGGAAAGGATCTGTTATCAAAAGTAATCAAAATATCAATGGTTCTAAAACAACACGTAAATATCTCTAATTGCCCTACCACCACTTTATACTTTCTCAATAGAAAATAGCTCAAACTTACTGTTTTCATACACAAAGAAATATCTTCCCTATATATGTTTGTGTGGGACTGGAATCACCCACGTCTCCACCGATATCTAATCAGCGGATGGCCATTTTTATTTTATAATTTTGATATTTTGGCTGATGATGATGTATCTTTTTGTTTTTCATATGCGTAGAACTTGTCCCAATAATTCATTCTTATAACCATTTTATTTGAATAATAAAATCATTGTTCGTCAGATCTAGTGGATATTAATCTCCCACGGTGGAGGTGGTGACACAGGCCAACAATATGTGTGTTCTTACATGAGGTGAAATTGGACAATTTTGATTCCCAAGTTCTATTTTGAGCACGAGTCATGTTTTTGTCGCTATTTTAAATTTTCTCTATCTGGTAATTTTATTTGAAATTCTTTGATACTGTCTTTTTTAATATATATATATATATATATATATTTTGAATTGTTCGATTATCCGTAAAATGGAATCGAACATGCTTCAGAACAAGGTGGTTATAGAAGTAGAACATGTGATTAGATGATACTAACACACGCTTATAGAATCTACTGTTACAATATCTTGAAATCTTTTTGGCGAGTGAATGCAATACCTTGCGTTGAATCCGATCTCTCTAGTAGTTAAATAAAATATAATTGTAATTAAATAATTTCATTAGTTATACGTATAACTCCAGTGGTTTAAAACTTAACAGAGAATCTGTCTGCGATCTGCATTGTTATGTGCTGTCCCACGCCAATGCAATTGTCTGTGTTCTTTCATGTCACGAGATTTAAGACCAAGCACAGACCAATATGTTTTATTTATAACTTCAACACTCTTTTGTTTAATATTCACACCCATGCACATTAAATACAGGGCAAAGGTCCAGGAGCAAGATGAATAGACTAATTTATTTACAGCAAATGAAACAATATTTCCACTTGCTACTCGCCAACTATTCCAGTCATTTGTATATTCATTGATCATCCAAGTGGTTTTCAACACTTACTGTTTTCAACACGTCACCTGTTTCCTTTTTTTTTTTTTAAAGTTGCTTATGCGTTTCCATACGCTTTCGCTTTCACATATCCGATTTTGATTCCATGTAACATAGATTGTTACGCAAAGTATTGTAAGGAATTTTTTGGGGTATATAAATTAACATATTATGAAAAAACATTGTAGTCAACTCGAGTTCAAGAAAATGAAAACAGCTTTTTAATCCGATTGAATTGAATATAACTGGAATTTTTAATTCGAGTTTCAACAAAAATGGATTAAAAGAGTACTTTTTGGAAAGACGAACAAAAAAAAAGAATTGTACGGTGGTACATATTAAGGAAGAACGAAAAAAGCCCATCATGTTTGGGACTGTTCACTGATAGCATGTTTTAAGGCCCAAACATAATATTATGTAATCAACGTACGGATCCAGTATATTCGTGTGCAATTGCAGAAATTGCACAAAAGTTGGGTTTTTTCTTATTTTTCTCCCAAATCCCAATATATTGGTATAAGAAAATAAGACAACGGCTATTTCTTTCTTTCTATTAACATTTGAGATCACTGATGATTTTGTTAATCTTCATGAACCAACAATTAGGGATTGGGGATGTGCGTTTCCTATTTAGGGTCGAATATTTTGGTTTCAGTTAGGTTTGAAGATATTTTGGTTTAGATCTTGCTTGGAAAACACTCTGGTTTAGTTTTCGATTTGATATCCAGTGAACTACAAAAACTCTAAAAAAAGCAATTAAATATCATTAGTTATAACTTTTATTTTTAGGTTATTTTGTTTTATGATATTTTTTGGCTTGGTTCGCATTGGACTAAGTTCGGTTACAAAATAAAATTACCAATCTATTTACAAAAAAAAACCGGTTAGGTTTTACTTCGGATAAATCACAGTTCCGTGAGGTTAAACAAGATTATACTAGGATTTAACCCGCGCTAATTATAGCGCGGAGTAATTTTTTTTTTTTAATTATTTTAAAATGTTAAACAATTATTTTTATCTGAATTTTACAATATAACTAACTAATGATTGTAGATAAAACTGTCAATTTGTAATAATTTGTCTATTTAACCCGTTTTGCAGTGAACTAAAGATTATTCGACCTAACCCGCAAAAACTTATAATATTGAAAACATAACTCTAATATGCACCGTTAAATGATTCTAGTTTTTGTGGTTAATCTACGAACTCTTTTAAAAAAAAAGTTTTCTTGTGTCTAATTTTTTATAAAATTAGTAAAATATTTTCCAACTTTTGTTTTGATATATATTCAAATAAAATATAATAAATTATAGTGAAAAATATAGCAAAATTTTGAATAGATTTTTTTTTTGAATATATATGAATTGATTATTATTTTAAAATATATATTATTAAAAATAATTAAATAATTAAATAATAAATAACTTATTTAATGTAAAATATATACTTTCCATATTATAATCAATAATTTTAAAAGTCTATTATATTATTTTCTATTTCAATTATTTTTTGTTATTTGTAATGATATTTCATGTAATAACTTACAAAACAAAGTTTATTTTTAAAAATATCTTCTTAAATAATATTATAGAGATAACTCATCAACAGCTACACAACTCCTAACCCACAAATTTGCAAACACCAGTGACAGTTTATGCTCTTTCTTACGCAATAAGACCATAAGATTAAAGTTGGTATCCTAATTTTTTTTTTTTTTGGCGACAATTTTTGCAAGAAGGACATGTATATTAAAAAAACAAATATAAAGATTTAGGGCATGTGCATTTTTTTTATAAGAGAGAAAAACGAAGAAAGCATCAAAAGATGTTCTCATTATCAGCAAATACAATTAACAGAAGATGTTTAATATAATAACACGATCACTCAAGTTGACCATACCACACCCCTTGGATCTTCACATCCTTTGGTACCTTAGCACCCAAGTCAGTATCCGACGGCTGAAGGCTCTCGAACACTCCGATCACTTCTCCTGTCTCCGGTTTGCTCTTCGTCACTTTCAGAGTGATCTCTCCTACCGAAGCTGCCGTGTTCTTCACGTTCTCCTTTACAAGCTCCTCTTCGTCTCCTCTGCCTCCAGCTGGCAACGCCACGGCGTTGTCATACCCTGTGGATCCACCACGACCCTTTGGGTCCAAGAAGGACGAGCCACGGTATGACGGGACTAAGAATTTTCCGGAAAATTTGTCTGGTTTGCCAGAGGCATCAAGCTGTTTGACTGTGAAGAGGAATGGCACACGCTCGCCTCCAGGAAGCTGGACAGTGACTGCAGCGTAGTCGATTCCATCTTCTTCCTTGAATTTGACGCTTCCATCTGAAGAAACCTGCTCGAAACAAACAAAAAGACTCAATCAATCACAAACCCTAACCCTAACCCTAACCCAAAGCATACAGTTTCTTGGCGGTGGAAGCAAATCAAACCTCGAAGGGGCCTTCGATTTCGTCAAGGGTGTAGGTGAGACGGGTCATGAGCTTGGTGTTCTGGAACTCAGGAGGTGCGTTCTTGCTTACACTATCAGCCTTGACGGTGAAGGAAGTAGGCTCGAAGCAGAACTTCTTGCCTGCGTACTTTCCGGGCTTGATCGAGAATGTCTCAGAGCCACCGTCAATAGTTGGGCATTGGTTGGCCGTTCCAGTTCCCTTCACTTCCATGTATGTCTTGCTCTGTATCTCGTCGTAAGTCAGTCTCTTCGGAGCTCCCTCTGCACTTGCTCCCTTTCATTACAACAGAAAGAAACAACTTTAATTCAACAACTTGATCCATATATGATCTCCAATTCGTAAAATCATATAAACATCAAATTCGGTGTGTGAAAGCATTTACAAGTTTGGGACTAATGATGCACGTATTTTAAATAATTCGATCGAAGATTACAAGATTAGGAATATCGGTTTACGCATTCTGTTAGGCTAATCAAAAATTGTTATTGGTTTAGGTGTTCTGTTATGTTTTCGGTTTAATTTAAACTAATGTGACGACTTCGATACAGAGTATGTATTGAAGTCAATATCATTTTATCACACAAAAACTCTTCTTTTCTTCACTGTTTTTCGAGTCCTCTCTGTTTCTTTCTCAATCTATAGTTAGTTCGTACTGTGAGAGAGAAGAGAAGAGAAGAGAAGAGCAGGTGATATTACCGAGACGACGAGAGCAGAGGTGGCGAGAGCGAATCCGGCGATTTTGACAGCGTCGGAGCATTTTCCCGCGAAGTCTTTGAAGTCAGATTGGAAGGAGCAAGTGAGACGAGCAGAAGAAGTTTCTAGCCCAAAAGATTTGCCGACGGTCTGAGTCGACCGGATGGGAGCACCGGCGCGAGAAGGAGCGGTGGCGATCTTTGCCGATTGGAGGAATGTGGCGGCGGATTGGAGAGAGGCAGCCATGGCCACAAAGTAGTCTCTCAGATGGTTTGGAGATTTTCTGATCCAAAGCTGAGCAAAGTAAAGACTAAAAGAGTAATAATCGAAACAGAGAGATAAGATTGGGATAAGGCGAGGATTTTTATTGGTTTGTGGGAATCGGAATGACTGGTTTCTTTTCTTGCCACGTGTCGAAATCTTAAGTGGCGATATGGATACTGTCTCAGTCAGTGATGCTGACATGTATAAGACAAAAACTTGTTTTTTATAATGGCCCATGCAGGTTTCGAACCTGCGACCTTCGCGTTATTAGCACGATGCTCTAACCAACTGAGCTAATGGGCCAACGATGATTAATTGCAATTGCACATTTTACTTATAGAGTTCTTTGATTTGTTAAAAGGCTTACTTGGCCTGGACACACTAATGTTTTCATCAACGATTGTTCTTAGGTGAACATAGTTTTCCATCTTCCCTACCAAATGGATTCTATTCAAGAATAGAGATAGAATTGACTTGGTATGGCTTTTCCTTTTATGCTTTCTTGAAGATTTGATAAACGAATCTTAAGAGAGGAACAGATGTGTTGCAGTTCATTGCTTGATACCTCCAAAACCTCTACCAAATCTTCAAATTTTACTTGTTATATAGTTTACTATTAAGCAGGATATGTGATTTTGGATTTAGTTTAACTATGATGGTAGTCCACAAATTGTACAAAGTGCAGTTCTTGTTGACAGAATCCATAGGTTATATTTGGTTATGGGTTAAGGAATTGGGCTTCGGGTTAAGCCAGGCTGAAGGTCATTCCGTCTTGCCCAAAACCTTCTCTTTGATTCAGAGTATCCGTTGTCTTCCTTAGACGAATCCGAATACTAACTAATAAGTTTGAAAAAACTAAGGAGAAAAAATTACAAAAAACAGTAGGCACTCAGAATGAGTAGGAGGTTTTGATTCATCAGTACGTATCAGATGACAATAAACAATCCTCATCATGCCTTTCATCTTTTAATAAAAATATTAGTGAAAAACTTTAAGCTGAATAAAAAGTATTCCTCTCAGACAAATGCCTCGATTGTCCCCACGATTTAAAGAATGGATTGATCGGACTCGTCATCTATTGGTTGTTCATCACTGAGAATATTTTCCTTCACGAAAGAAATAAAAAAACCGATTGGACCTAAGAAGAATAATATGCCGATCGAAAAGATTTCTTGTACAAAATAGAAACTAATCAAGAATCATACGAAATAATAAACGGAAGGAAGGACGAGAGAAAAAAAGGAGGAACTTTGCTGAAACTAAGGTTTGATTATTGTACATAATGTTGAGATATGACGGTAGCTGCTTAATTTATAACAAAATAGGGTTAGGGTTTTAGGTTTACCGACTATCCCAGCCTCAGAAGCAATCAGTTACGGCCCATTGATGGATATTAAAGAAAACGGCCCAGTTTGTGATGATATGACGTGTCATGGAAAGTATATAAGGCAAATATTCGACACGTTTAGGTCTAACGATCGTAATTATGAAACACGAATATATAGCAATGGGCTTTGGGCCTTACGTCAGTACTAATATTCGAATACGGTTTATTTCGGTTATACAACAAAACTCAAAAGTCAAAACGTTTCACATTTGTGTAATAATTTGCTTTCTTGATTCTGTACTAAGAGATTAACCGAAACCCATTCAAGCCCGTCGCGATCTATGATCAACCATCGTTGCCTCGTGCGAATCGCAGACCTGCGTCTTGAATTTGCATCCGAATTTTTTCGTAATGGACCAACTCCTCGGCCGATCGGTCGTCGTCGTCGTCGTCTCCGGTGAAACTTCTTTATCGATCTTCGAGATCACTTTCTTCATGTTCGAGCACTCTCTCTCTAACCGGTGAACGCGTGTCCTCATCTTATCCATGTCCAAGCGAAGCACCTGATTCTCTCTCACAGTCTTCTTCCATTTCCCAGCGTCCACCTGTCCTTCTCCCCTCGTCTCATCGCCGTCCTCTTCCGTTACTGTTTCCGTTATCGTTAGATTCCTTCTTGCTGTTGTTGCTGACGGTCTCGGCTCCGTTGACTGAGACGGAGACGGCGATTGAGCCGCTAGTAGCGTACCGGCGATCGCATGCCGGAGCTGTAACTGCTCGAAGAAGAGGACTTGTACGACGGCTCGTAGTGGAAGACGCTCGTTCTGTGCGGCGTGTGTGCACGCTTCGAGCGTAAGTTTTTGACAATCCATCACGCCGCATATCTTCTCCCTCTCTGCTTCCGATACCCATGGATGCGCCTAGTGTCAAGAAGATGAAAACATTCAAAATAAATCAGACCCAATTCTCGGATCTCGAACCAGCTATGGCGAAAATCTAGAACACCTTGAGATATACGTCGATAGCTCTGTAAAGTCCATCATCGTAGAGTCGAGCTTGATCGGGGAGTGAGATCGCTAGATTGTAGAATTTTTCCGATTTGAGATTGGCGTCCGATGCGATCTCCGCGAGGAATCCGTCGATCAATTTCCCGACTAGCATCAGGGACGGAGATCGTCCGTCAGCTTCGACTAGGGCGGTGTTGGATTGTTCCAAGGTGTCGAGAAAGTGGCCGAGGATTCTCTCTACCAAATCGACATCGTATAACGTCTCGTTGAGGTATGAGTAACTAGGGACGAGCAAATCGTCGAGCGTTGCTCGCTCTAGCTGCGATCCAATCTTTTTCTCCAATAGATCGCGGCAAGTCTCGGACGCGTTGAGGATGATGGCCGTTCGTAATAAGCCGAAGAGGAATCTCGTGGTTGAGGAGATGGAGCTCTTATCTAATGGAAGATTAGAGGTTATCGTCTCCAATAATTCTCTCTGTTCATTCTCGGAAACTGCAGTTGAAGATGACGATGGCGGTTTCCGGTTAGATCGCAAAATTCCGGGAATGTGCTTCTTAGCGTAACCAATCAAGCAGCTCTCAATGACATCTGGGCTCAGATCTCCCGATCTCATTGACAGGATCACAGTTCTGAAGATCGGAAGGCTCAGTTGCGCCAGATCTTCGAACCAGAGCTCCATATTCGAATAATCCCTACTCGGTTTCTTTCTTCGCGCATCCGCAGATTTCGACGCGCCACCGGGGATAAGCGGCAGATCAGTGGCGGAGATGCCTGCGACTCCATATCCGCCGTCGTTTACCGGCCAACCGAAGAATGAAGGATCGGCTGAGGAAGCTCTTGAGACGATAGATTCTATGCAGTGTTCCGTTATAGCAAGCGATTCAGGTAAAGGCGAGACTGACTCACAAGCTTTCAGAGCCTTAATGGATTCTCGCAAGCTCTTGTAGACGGAAAGCGAGAGAAACCTCTCCGTCTTTAAAATGAGGTTATCCGGTGAATAGTCTTCCGTCATTTCGAGATGCTCGGCGGCGCATCGAAGAGGAACAGCAGTGGAAGCGGAGAGGTCGATCTTGACGCCGTAGCAGAACTTAGCCACCATCTCGAAGCTCTCAGAACTCCCGGGGAAATCCTCAAGTTTGATGTGAGGATAACCATTTTCTTCAACCTGCTCGTGTTTGATGGTATCACTCTCTTTTACAGTAGAAAATGATCTCGTCTCCTGCTCTGTTATCAACCTGTGAACTTTCCTGCTCTTTGACATCAGAGGAAACTGGAGGAACAAAAATCTGTGAGAGGAAACAAAAAAACAAAAAAAAATATATCAAAGACAAAAACTCATGAACACCTTATGGAGATGGAATGTCATATCATCAACTTCGATTTCAATGTCGCTAGGTAATCCAGTCGTACAAAACCTTCATACAAACAAAAAAAAAAACGAGAAATTTCTCAGGCATTTTTCATCAACAAACATTCTTTAGTATTACAAATAAAATCAGTGGTAGCTCTCTTCACCATGCTTGACCCTTGGAGCTACACTTCTCTGACGCCATTGTAAGAAAGCTCTGAAAAAACCACTCACATAAGAAACCAAAACCTATCTCTTTCTAAAGAGAATATGGAGAGAAAAAAGAGAGAGGAAAGGGAAGGAATTGGAATCCTAAATCATGAGAAAGAGACAGATTAAAAATAGTTATTCGGATTTCGAAAAAGGGGATCTCGTTTTTGATCCTTCTTATAAAATTTAATCTTTTGGTTGGAGAACAGCAAGAATCTCAACTACTCTCAACACGACACATTTTCAGATAAATTACGCTTTGGGAGAAGCAAAATCCCACTCATTTGTTAATCATCCTTTAAACTAATTAAATTATAAACACTCCTATTTTTGTTTCCCACTGTTTTTTTTCTTTCGCCTCTTTGAAATGCACACTATTGCATTGATATATTTCAATATACTATATAATAAATGATTCTACTCGTATTTAATTGATTTTTAGATACAAAGTTTGGAGTGAAAAAACAATCTAATCTAGGCAAGGAGCCAAGGACGAAAGTGGTTTAGCTAAACAAATTAAGTGGCAGACATATATTTGGACTGACTGTTGTTTATATTATTAATATGATAATAATGTCTCACCTAATTCTGAATATTGGGAAATTTGACGTTTATGAAGCCCATGTGGAATGCAAAGGAGACATTAATTGTTTTTTTTATAAATAATATATTTTAAATTGAGAAAAAATAAAGAAATTTATTGCGATATTTACAAATGCAAAAGGAAAAAAGAAAAAGCATGTTGCAACTTTCAATGCATTGTTCATCCACAGTTTTAAACCACCAAACAAACAAATTAAAAATAATTATAAATCGACCTTTTGAAATTTTGAATGTGGAAGCAAAAATTACGGTGCTCGTGTTTATTATACTATTTGTTTGTAGACCCCTTATTTGAATTTATTGATACAAACATCTATTTTTCATAATATTGATACTACATACGTTCATTTATTATCTTAGACTAGTACAAGTTTTTTACTAAGGATTATGATTATTTTCTAGGTCGTTTACTCAAAATATATTAGGTAACTTCGTGGTATCTTAATTTCATCTTTTCGCCATTTTTATTTGTAAAACAAAATCAAATCAAACATTGACTAATTTTTAAAAAATATACTATGATTTAACTTGCGTTAATTATAGCGCGAAGTAATATTTTGTAAAGAAATTGTTTTGAAATTTTTAAAAAATTACTTTTACATGAATTTTACAATATAGCTAACTAATGATTATAGATAAAGCTGTCAATTTGTAATAATTTATCTATTTAACCCGTTTTGCAGTGAACTAAAATATTATTCGGTCTAACCCGTAAAAATTTATAATCTTGAAAACATAAATCTAATATGCACTGTTAAATTACTCTAGTTTTTGTGTTTAGTCTACGAACTCTTAAAAAAATATAGTTTTCTTGTGTCTAACTTTTTATAAAATTAGTAAAATATTTTTCAACTTTTGTTTTGATATATATTCAAATAAAATACAATAAATTATAGTGAAGAATATAGAAAGATTTTGAATATATTTTTATTTTTTGAATATATATGAATTGATTATTATTTTAAAATATATAGTATTAAAAATAATTACAAATTAAATAATAAATAACCTTGCAAAATATATACTTTCCATATTCTAATCAATCATTTTAAAAGACTATATATCATTTCCTATTTCAATTATTCTTTGACATTTGTAATGGCATTTCATGTAATAACTTACAAATAAAAGTTCATTTTTAAAAACGTCTTCTTAAATAATATTATAGAGATATAAGAGCATCCACATTGCACATAAGAAAGTGTATCTCAGGGGAATAAAAAAATGAAACAAATTGAAAAAGGTGATTGTGAGACACAACCATGCCTCCCGTAAGACACAAAATAAGACAACATTAGCTAGGTGTCAAATCCCCATTTGTCCTTCTTTTTTGTAATTACATTATTTAATTAAAAATATTTTTTTAATTAGTTGAGACATAAGAGCATCATTATTGGAAGAAACCCTTTTGGGTTTCTTAACTAATATTTTATTATATAGTTTAAGTTAAGAAACCTTGTTAAGAAATTTGAGTTTTTGGGGCTCCAATGGTAGAACCCCATTAGGGGATTTGGTTATTTCTTTTTTTTCTTCGAGTGAAACAAGTGCATTGTGAAAACAGGATTTGGTTATTTCTTTTTTCATTTTAATGGCTATTAATTAGCAGATTAGTCTTTGAGCAAAGAGAACCTAACTTGTTGTGAAAGCATGGTCAATTTCGAGAATCAATGTATAGTGAATGAATATAGAAACCACTAGACGTTGTATTGCGGGTATAATTTGGTAAGAGCGACTTGTCAATCAGAATACAAAAAATGTATAAGTTTAAACCTGCATCTTCTCTATACCCCTACACGAACAAGAACATCATTGTCAAGTCATTAAACAGCAACAGAGAATCAAAGAATTCGAAAATTCAAACACACTGTCCAGCTATATTTGATCCTTTGCTTGCAAATAACTGGGCATTTCACCATCCAAGATAAACCTCATTGTTGGTGGAAGTAACAACGATCTTCTCCGGGTCAGCAAACATGGCTTTTGAGGTCATTCTGCATTTAAAAAATAACCATTCGGCAGAAACAAGAACTGCGTTTAAAGCAAAACAGAACAGATCTCAACTAACAAAAATAAACAATATCAAGCATCTCCTTTGCTTCAGTACATGATCATACACTACAGCCTTATAGACACACACTACATCATCACCTTTGTTTATTTGAATCATTGGGGACAAAGAAAATTACGTGAATTTCTTAATGGTGGTTGATTCTTAAACTACGGACAAGACACCCAAGAACCTAGTAGACAAGATACAAGCCGTTTGATCTCAAATGATGTAGTAAACTCCATTGAATTGCAAATTGAGATAGCAATGAGATATTAACATTAAATCACAAAACAATAGAAGGAGGGTTTTCAGTCCCTTCTTGTACTGCTTAGTCTCATAAGATCTCTGCATTATAAAACCTATCAGATTAAATTTACGTGATATATTTACCACAACACTTCAGAAAAATACATAAAAAATAAAATGAATATGAACTATCAAATAGACTTTAGGAAGATGACTACGACTGAGTTATTATTAACTAGTTTGCCGAGCAAGTGTGAGAAGAACCGGAGAGCGTCTTGAAGGTCATATAAAAGAGCCAAAATATGTATGTTGTAACAACAAAATTGCTAAAGGCATAATCGTATAAACACTGAATGATGCATATAACCTACAAAAACCATGTGAAGTAGAAAAAGAGTATATTCTTAAAGCTTTGTTTTTGTGTTCCTCAAAGTAAATTAAGAATCCCTAAGCTTAAATTAAGAATACCTAAGCTTAAAACTCATCTCAGCCTGTGTTAAAGGCGAGCCCAGAAGCGATCAAGGTCATTAGAGTCTAGCAATAGCCGAATAATCAATTTCGAATCAAATTTAGAGATTACTCGATCCCGTCGGCGATTTATCTGTGACTGAATACTCGATCCATCGGTGGTCTGTGACTGATTACTCGATCCCGTCGACAATTTATCTGGAAACAGAGGATGAGAATTGTTGCTTTTGGCAACCGGGTTGGTTCCGTTTACGATCGGAGACTCAAAGGTCGCGTTTTTAGCAATCGGAGTGATGATCTAGAGAGAAGGAATCAGGAGAAGACATGTGTCCCCTAAGAACCGTTTCTTAAGTCTCCTAAGTAAGATACGGTTCTTAGTTAATGGGCTTTTTTATTTATTTTAATTTGATTTTTAACTAAGAAACCCACTTAAGAGCCCCCAATAATTATGCTCTAGGTCTCCAATGAGGATGATCTAAAAGGCTTTAGTGCAGGATGTGGTGTATTCATTGTCTTTTGTAGCATGGATCCGGTTTATTCTATTTTTTTTTTAGTTGAGGGGTTCCCATCGGTTTTTTATACCTCAAGACTAATCTCGCGAGGCGGATCTACCATTTTCCAAGTCCTTACGGACCGCCAACGCTAGTATCACTGAAATGAGTGTTTTTGGTATCAGGTGAGAATCAAACCCGGATGAGAAACACAAAGCATACTACACTCCACTCGAACTACCACTCGACCACAACCTTCCGGACCAGTTTCTTCTACTTGATCCAGTAATAGCAGTACCACACCGCAAATAACAATCAAAGTAAGAGTAAAAAAAAAAAACTAGAAACTCACTCATTGCTTTTTCTTCTTCGTGGTGATCTGACGTGGTAGGAGAAATAATCATCGGATGGATGGATGTTGGCTAATAAAGTTTCGAATACGAAATGATGGTTTCATATTCACCCCCACATCGTCACGTCCATCCACACTTTCACACTGTTAACTTTCAAATTATTAAACATAATTAAATAAGTTCACATCTGACGTTGATCTTCACAACTTTTTTGCCTATGTCATATGTTGAGAGTATGTTTAATCTGTCCATTAGCTCACTTAATCAAAATCCCATTTGCTATGTAATAGACGGTCAACGAAATCTTTGACCACATCCTCCAAAAGAAGCAGTGACACACACACACACACAAAAACAAAAAAACTCCAAAAGAGGCAAAAGTTAATGTCATAATCTAAAATACATGGGCGCGAGAGTTTCCCTTCTTTAGAGGCTGCTTTCTTGAATTTTCCTTTGGACTGTACGTAGACTCCGCGTAGTCTTAAATGCTTATCATTTCCTCTATGTGTCTATAATTTTTTTTTTTAAAAACATGATAAACATTTATGGAAATTTTAATACGGAAACAGCTAATAACACTTAACGCGAAACAATCCGACCATTTTGATTTGGTTGTTTCATGGCAAAAACTGTAAACCACAACGCCGATTCCAGAATCTTCTTAAGGAACATCAGAGTGTATAAGTATAGTCAACTTCTTTCGTCCATCTCCTTAGATGAATGAGCCATTAGGAATATTAACATCTTTCCCTCTAACTGCATCTCCGTCATTATCATCGAGATGCTCGTGGCACACCACGTCAGAAGCTAGAATCAGGTCAACGTTCCGGCCTAGAAACAACACGTCATCAGCTTATCCTCCCCATATGAGCGTTAAAGTTGAGATTGTTGAGGACGTTACCCTGACGTTAGCAGCAAGAGTGACGGCGGCCCTCGAGAACAACGACGGAAAGACCATTGTGTACCAGACTACCAGGTAAGTCGCGGCGGTCAAGCCGTTGTGGCCGCCTCCGATCACCACCGCGTCTCATTTCTTCTTCTTCAATTGACCAAACGTTTTGTCGGACGTACTGAAGCTTCCGCGTTACATTGTACTCTTCACTCGTAACGTTTCAACTCAAGTTAGCTCGTGTAGTCTCCCTTGCACATGTTCAGATCTCTCTCTTTCTTTCTTAGCATTTTATTTTCACCCTTATAGTTTTAGCTATTTACAAATTAGTTGTACGACTCACTAAATAGCCATAATATGTTTTATCATTTACAATACATATGCCCCATCTTCTTGTACGATATACAATATATGCCCGTTTCTAATACGTATTTCCTTTAACCCCAATAGTTTTGATAACTTGTAAATTATCCAAATATATGTACGACTTGTCGAAATAGTTTCAATATATTTGAGAGTTCACAAAAGAGGCTCTGTTGTTTGAACAATGTTAAGTTCACGTGACATCTTGTTCTTGTCTTTTTTTTTTGTTTTTTAGCAGCTCTTGTTCCTGCCTAATTGGATAATCCAGTTTGACGTAAATTAAATGGATAATTCAGTCTGTAAATATATTTGAAAGGTCAGAAATGCTAAGTTATCTCTTCGGTCCACATGGCACATCCCACAACACACTATATTTTTCAAAAAATTACAAGATGGACTTACAATATCTCTCCACATTTAAATAATGTAATTTAAAGTTGATTTTTAATAAAATTTTTTTTTGATGAAATAGAAAATAGTTATTTAATTAATTAAATACTAGATAAAAATAGATGACACAATCGAGGATAAAATTAAGAATAAACGATGAAACTGAAAGAAAAAGAAAATAAACAACATAAAATAAAACTTAAACAACAAAACTAATGACTTGATAATATTATTTACCTAAAATTATGATTACGATGTAATCCAAACGAAATAATGTAATTTTATTTGTCTAGTAAATAGTTTGATTTAGATAACATTGCAATTTTATTGAATTGTATAGAATAAGTGGATATAATTCGTAAATTTAATAAAATAGAAATAATGGTTGAAAGTTAGCAATATATAAAGATAAAATGGAATGAAATCTCTATAATTTGATTGAAGAATATATTTTTGAAAATGAACTTTGTTTTGTAAGTTATTATATAAAATGTCATTACAAATATAAAAAATATAATTGAAATATGAGATAATATAATTGTCTTTTTAATTATTGATGAGAATATGAAAATATTTATTTCACATTAAAGAGATTATTTACTATATAGTTTTTTAATTATTATGATATTATTAAATAATAATCAATTCATACATATTAAAAAAATATATATTCGAAATTTTGTAATATTTTTTATTATAAATATTATAAAATATTTTATTAATTTCATAATTTTATAAAAAAATTATACACAAAAAATTGATTTTTTAAAAGTTTGTGGACTGATCATACAAACTATAGTCATTAAACGGTTTATATTAGAGCTATATAAATAGCGCGAGTTGAATACTAGTTAATTATGTAAGACAACGTTGAACTATATGATATAGAATTATAGGGGAGTTGCAAATATGAAAGTATAGTTGAGAATTTTGGAGAGTTGAAGAAATAATTTGGAGATGGTCAAAAATTCAGTCTTCACTCTTTTTGTATTGTTATTTATCGTAATTTTGCCTTCTTCACTCTTCCGCTTAGAGCACAACACGAGGATGGCGACGAAGGCGATGGAGAGAGGATTCAAGGTCTGTCTCTCTGCTTTGTCGTAAAGTAGTGTAATTTATTAATCTTGAATGAAAAAGTTGCTGATGAGATGCACAATATTCTTAATTAACACGAAGCTGATTCTGGGTTCTCAATCCATGGCGAGAAAGCGGATTCTCGCTGAAATGGGATATGATTTCACTATCGTGGTATGCCATTTCTTTCTTTAGATTTGAGTATAAGCAAATCCGACTGTAATCTGAAATGTATTGGATTGGGTTGAAGACAGCAGACATTGATGAGAAAGCTATTAGGAGAGAGAAGCCTGAAGATTTGGTTGTGGCTATCGCTGAAGCCAAGGTTATCTAATCTAATCTAATCTAGGGTTTAGGCTACAGTAATCTCGATTTGCAAAATTGCTTGCTTACTCTTGGATTTGTAATTTTTTTACTTAAAATGTTGGTTCTGAAAATGTTGGTTTTTATTTTTCTAGGCAGATGAGATAATATCGAAACTGGGAGGTCAAAGTCAGTTTGCGCAGGATCCTCAACCAACCTTATTGATTACTGCAGACACTGTATGCTTAATCACTTATTTTTTTTTTTGGTGATTTCAAGTTCTGGATTAGAATATGTTGTGTGATTTTTTTGTTAATCTTTAGCTGATGTTATAATGGAGTTTCTTAGGTTGTTGTGTACAAAGGTGTAATCAGAGAAAAGCCAACCAGCAAGGAAGAAGCTCGCCAATTTATCAAAGGTTTTGTTTTTGTTTTTTGTGTGTGTGTGTGCAAGTTAAATTAGTTTTAATGAGAGTATTATGTTTGAAAAGGTTGTGATTTTTGAGCATTATGTTTGAAAACTACACAGGCTATTCTGGGTCACACGGAGGCGTTGTGGGATCTGTTATTGTAAGCAACTTGAAAACTGGAGTTAGAAGAGGAGGATGGGACAAAGCAGAGGTACACATAACAATACTGTTTTTTCTTTGTTTCTCTCGATTCTATGTTTCTCGATAAGGATTATCATTTCTCCCTGCTCTGTAAACAACAAAGTTCTTGTGGATTGAACTATTCGTGGTTTGGTTTTGACGCAGGTTTATTTCCATGAGATACCAGCAAAAGTCATTGACGACCTTGTAAAACAATTCTAAACACACTTGACACCTACTCTTCCTACTGTCACTCTCATGAACTTTGTTTGTTTGACAATTAACATATAAGTTTCAATCTTCAGATTGATGACGCAATAACTTTCAAAGTTGCCGGAGGTTTAACGCTGGAACATCCCCTAATTTCACCTTTTATCGATACCGTGGTTAGCACAATCTCATTTATAAGAATTGCTTGCATGTTTCTCTCCGTTTGATTTGTTCAGTTTCATCATATTACTTAGACAGATATATTAATATGATAACACCACTGAAAACGTTTACGTTGTAATGTTTGTAGGTGGGAGGAGCTGATACAGTCATGGGACTTCCTAAAGAACTCACAGAAAAATTTATCAGCGATGTTGTTGTAGCTTGAGCCCCTTTTGATTCTGTAGCAAGGCTTAGATTGCAAAACTCTTGAGATTTTCAGTTTTTTTGTTTGTTTGTTTGATTCTCTTATCAATCATTTAAGTTCTTATAAAAAAATAAAATTTTCTATTTTTATCATATACATAATTAGTAAATCTATATTTTATATATATATATATATATATATATATTTATTTTTCATGAAATTAACACAACATTATAAATATACAAAATAAATATTTCGTAGTAATTCCCCTAAGGTTTACTTTTCACAACACAAAAATATCCAATCCTTTCTTTTCCGTCAGAAATATTTGACTTGAAATGCAATTCTTATTTTTTTGGGTCGCCGGCTTAAAATGCATTATAAGATTGGGAATTTTTTGTTAAAAAATAATAAAAAATTGGGAATTTTTGTTTTATGTTGACAGAGACAAAACTATATTAATATGAAGCATTGTAGTCTGTAGCCAAATCATAATGCTTAAGGCCCGACGGCAAAAAAAAAATGCTTAAGGCCCAAATATTGGCCCTATAAAACTCTCTGGCTGAGTGAGAGGTTTTATGCGGGATATTTAATTTGGCAGGCTCAGGGTTTTTGAGAAGGTTTCTCTTAGAGCTGTCGCAGTGTTTAGAAAACCTAATTTCTGGAGTATTGCTTGCACACCTTCAGAATCGGCCTTAGCCTTACTTGGGAAAAGCAGTCTGAGAAAGCAACGAATTGATACGTTTGGCCGCTTAATCTATGGCCACTGTAAGGGATTCGGGCTTGGAAGCCCTTGAGAATCTTAAATCAACTGAGCCTCCAGTTTTTCTTGCGCCAAGTTCGATGTCTGAGGTGGTTCGTGTTGCATCTCAGTATCTCTTCACGAAGCTGAAGCCGTACAACCCTAAATCTCCTTTTGATGAGCTCCTGGTTGATGGGTTTGATGCGGAGCAGATTTGGCAGCAAATAGATATGCAGTCTCAACCTTTGTTGTCAAGCTTGCGGCAGGAAGTTAAGCGATTTGCTAAAAATCCTGAAGAGATTCGTAAACTTGGGAATTTGGCCCTCAAGGTTTCTAATGGGAATGATGTCGATGAAATGGATATGGATGGTTTTGACTCGGATGATGATAAAGAGCTAGAAGCTAACGAAAGCGAAGGAGAATATGAAGAAGATGAGGAAGAGGAAGAAGCAGAAGAGGAAGAGGAAGAGGAAGAGGAAGAGAATGATGAAGACAACGAAGGAATAGAAGACAAGTTCTTCAAAATAAAAGATTTGGAGGAATTTTTAGAGGAGGGTGAAGCAGAAGAGTATGGGAGAGACTACAAAAACAAGAAAGGTGTGTCAAAGGGAAAGAAACAAATTTTGAGCGATGATGAGGATGAAGAAGAAGATGACGAGGTAAGCACATGAACAGTGTTCCGGAATATACAGTGGAGTGAGTGTTTACAAATATCTTAGTTATTCTATCGAATGATTTTTGATTGTTCTTATCATCTAGTTTGGTGCTTTTGCTGGTGATGACAATGAAGAGGCAGCAAAATTGGGAAAGGCAAGGTATGGTTTCTCTGCTCTATTAAATAGTGAATGAGCTAATCAGAGAATGAACAAACGAGATTAGGCAATCTTTCTTCCTTGGATTAGGGAGCAGATTTTTTGTTTCTAAGATTTTTTTCTCTTTTATCAATGATAATTTAGGTATGAAGATTTCTTTGGCGGTAAAAAGAGTGAGACAAAAATGACGTTGACAGATGTAATTGAAGATGAGGATGCTGGAAATGGAAACCAAGTACTATATCGGCTTTACTTATTCTTAAGCATTGTGATATGTGATGACTTCACTTCTCATTCGTCGAACTGTACATGAGATATAACTACTTCCTCTTCCTTTAGGGCATTGAAAAACTCTCTACACATGAGAAAGAACTACTAAAGCTTCAATCCAAGATTGAACAGATGGAGAAAGCTAACTTGGATCCAAAACACTGGACAATGCAGGGAGAGGTACCCAGACATGTTCTCCCCCACAATTAAACTGTTAAAAAGGAATGTTGCTTTCTGTAGCTAAATTTATGTATGCTTTGCCTTGTTAAAAGATAACTGCGACAAAGAGGCCAAAGAATAGTGCTCTAGAAGTTGATTTAGATTTTGAGCACAATGCCAGGCCTGCTCCTGTAATCACAGAAGAGGTCACAGCCACACTCGAGGATTTGATCAAGAGCAGAATCATTGAGGTAAATATTTCTGGATGTAATTTGTAACAAAAGTCTCCTTTGTTTCTTCCCCTTGATTCTGCATAACTGATCTTGTGTCTTCTTAGGCTCGTTTTGATGATGTTCAACGAGCACCTAGTCTGCCCACTAATTCAAAAAGAGAAGTCAAGGAATTGGTGAGTTTTATTGAAGAACTATTACCCTTATGATCTTCTTTTACTCTGGTTTAAGTTGATGAATAATAGTATAATCGGTTTGTTTTACTTTTGGAAATATGAAGGACGATAGTAAAAGCAAGAAAGGTCTTGCCGAAGTTTATGAGGTTTGTATGATATACAATATTTGATTGTGTTTTGCGTTTTTGAGAGAGAACCAAACTTACAAATGTGTTTGTTCCATTTGGCTATTTGCAGGCAGAATACGTTCAGAAGGCTAATCCAGATTTTGCTCCAACAACTTTCTCTGATGAACTAAAGAAAGAGGTTCCAACTAAATTTGATCCTTTATTTTTTTCTGGTTTTTTTTTTGTCTACCTACCTATTGATCGTCTTTCTTCCATATTTTAGTCTATATATCACATACTCTTTCCTATGAATGTTAAATCAGGCAAGCATTCTGTTCAAGAAATTATGCCTGAAGTTGGATGCTCTCTCCCACTTCCACTTCACACCTAAACCAGTATGTTTCTTGTTCGGATCCTAAAACGATGATCACCTCAAGTGTTTTAGACATAGTTGAAACTGTTTTTTTGGGCCAAAACTTTCAGGTAATAGAAGAAATGTCTATACAGACAAACGTCCCAGCCATAGCAATAGAAGAGGTAATTCTGTTGTTTTCTTTGATCCGTTTTTTTGTTTGTTTGTTTGATATCAGAGCACAATTGTACTCAGCAAGTTCTTCTATGTGTGCTGTGTAGGTTGCGCCTGTGGCAGTCTCAGATGCAGCAATGCTTGCTCCAGAGGAAATCTTTTCCGGGAAAGGCAATATTAAGGATGAGTCTGAACTTACACAGGTTGATAGAAAGAGAAGGAGAGCTAAGAAGAAGAGGAAGTTTAAAGGTAAGGAAGTGAATATGACTGCATCATGTTGCATTTAAGACTACCCCTACATTCTCAAAGTAATTGTTTCTAACCTCTTTTGCTTTTCACTTGTGAAACAGCTGAATCTGCAAACCAACCTGTGAAGAAGGCGCGGGATACTACTACGGAGAAGCCTAAAACCGGTATTTAACCGTGCTCTTGCATGACTTCAGTTGTTTGAGAAATATCCAAAAGCTTCAAATGTTGACCGTTGCGTACTCTTTTAAAGTCGCAGGCAGTGAAGAACGGTGAAGAGATGAGAGAGAGTTACATACTACTTCAAGATTGGAGAAACAACAGTTTTGGATGTAAGAAATATTTTAAACTTTTGACGGGTTTAATGAAAAACTCGAGATTTGGTTAGGACCGGTGATTTGACATTTAGCCGGCCATGAAACTTGTGTTTCACAAATTTGAGTTATATTGTATTCTTTGCTGTTTTATTGGGAGAGACTTCATAAATTACACATTGACCCTACTAACGTCACAAAGTAATTATTACACATCAAAATTAAAACCAATAATATATGAAATAAAATTTTTGAGATGTGATCAGTCTCCTCTTGACTCATTGTATCGCCCAGCCCAAAATGCTTAGGTATGAGAAAAATAATACTCCCTCCGTTTTTTTTTATACGTTTTAAGTTGTTTTCATGTTTCTATGCAATTTTTATTTTTATCGAATACTGTGTGGCCAATAATATTCTACAGTTTTTTTTTTATGATTGGCTAGATTATTTTTAATTTATATATTAAATAATATTTTTTGATAAAAGATGAGTTTCTTAATAGTTTGTGTTTTTAGCTAAAACTACTTATAAAAAAAACGGAGATAGAGGTGCCTAAAATTCCAAATATTCATGTAATAAAAGTATAAAGCGGCAATGAATGCAGTTAGATTCGCTAGCCAATAAATAAACCTTGCGGAACAGCAAATCGCAAGTAGCTGGAGTAGCTCAGTTGGTTAGAGCGTGTGGCTGTTAACCACAAGGTCGGAGGTTCGACCCCTCCCTCTAGCGTTTTTGTCCCAACAGATACAAAACAAATGTCGGATGGATTCTGAGGTGGTCAACGTCAAACTTGGGTCCCAACCGTAAGTTGAAGAGCCAGTTCGGGTCCGTATCGGATATAAAAATGTCTGATATTTCTTTCTCTCTTCTGGTTTTGGGTTGTGGTAATAATATTCAATTCAGTTTTGTCTATCCAATTTAGATAGAGACTAGTGAGTGAAGGAGAGAAACATGGCGATGGTTTCATTCTCTAACTCATTTCTTACCTTCAATTCTCCGAATCAGCTCCGAATTAGCCGGTAATTTCCTCAAACAGTGTATCTGGGCATCTCGTTTCAAATTTGTCTATCTCTTACATTTGTTTTATCCATCCATTCTCAAATTTGGCTTTTGCAGAAGAAGATTCTCTGCCACCATGGCTTCTTCAACTACTGGAGTGAGAGTCGCAGAAGGAGAAGGCAATTTGCCAAAACTCGTCCTTACTTCTCCTCAGAACAGGTTGAGATTAATCTAGACCCCACTTCCTTTTCATCAATATGTTGCACAAGATTGAGTAATATACAATTGGATGCAGCGAAGCTGAGATATATCTCTTTGGAGGCTGCATTACATCTTGGAAAGTTGCGGGTGGAAAAGATCTTCTTTTCGTCAGACCAGATGCTGTCTTCAATAAGATAAAGCCCATAAGGTCTGAATATGAAATTTGTTTACCAGAATAATGTATTTTCCTTATTTACAATGCTTGTTATTGGATTAGCGGAGGGATTCCACATTGTTTCCCACAGTTCGGACCTGGAGAAATTCAGCAGGTACTTACTTATCTATCTAGTGTTTCCTCGATTGATCAAATCTGTTTTTAAGTGATTTATGCTTCCATTTTTGGAATCGTTAGCATGGGTTTGGAAGAAACATGGACTGGTCTGTTGTCGATTCCGAGAATGCTTCTGTGACTCTTGAGCTCAAGGATGGTCCCTACAGTCGAGCCATGTGGGACTTTGGTTTCCAGGCTCTATACAAGGTTGGTGTGATGCCTTTTTTGCGTCCTTTTGATTATATTTTTGTTAAACAGATTGTTTTGTTTTGTTTTGTTACTTTAGGTCATTGTTGGCGCCGACTGCCTTTCCACAGAGCTAAAAATAACAAACACAGACAGTAAAGCATTCTCGTTCACCACTGCATTGCATACTTACTTCCGTGTAGGTATTTTTCCAAGGTTACATTTTAAATGCTGCATCTACTTTAGGATCAATCAGCTTTGGAATTGAAGTGTGTTTTTTTCCTCCATGATCTCATACTATGATTTGCCAATTGAGAACCATTGTAGCCAACTTCTTTCGTCTTATAACCTTCTTGGGGTTCATCAGGCTTCTGTCACGGGGGCATCTGTGAGAGGTCTAAAGGGTTGTAAAACTCTCAATAAGGATCCTGATCCTAAAAACCCTATAGAGGGTAAAGAAGACAGGTTGGTTTGTTATTTGTTTACCTTCGCTAAGTCCCCTTCCAGAAGCATATTGGCGTAACTACAGATCTTGTTGAATTTGATTTTTCACTTGTTTCATTGTTCTAACTCCTTCTTTTCAAACATTCCAGGGATGCAGTCACTTTTCCTGGATTTGTGGACTGCGTCTATCTTGATGCCCCTAATGAATTGCAGTTTGATAATGGCTTGGGTGATCAAATATTCATCAAAAACACAAAGTACGTTTTATCGAAACTCTTATGTGGCTTTATGCTTCCATTTCAGAAATGGTTCTGTGCCTCATGAGTAGTAGTTGTGTTTGGAAATTGCAGTTGGTCGGATGCTGTCTTATGGAACCCGCATATTCAGATGGAGGCTTGTTACAGAGACTTTGCGTGCGTGGAAAATGCAAAGGTATATCAGTTTGCACCTATAAGTCTTCACTTTTTACAAAACTTATACTCTTGCTTGTCATTTCTTAACTCTCAGCTTGGGGATGTCAAGCTGGAGCCAGGACAGTCTTGGACCGCAACACAGCTTCTCAGCATCAGTTGAAAACAATGTACTTTAAGCTTTTGTTGTAATGTCGAGTGGATCCATTTTCTTAAGCAATAAATGTTTTTTTTATGTTCTCTTCAAATTTCACCAGTAGTCCCCACAACTGCATTTCCCATCTCTGAAATGATGAAACCTTGTCCTATCTCTCATTACGATATCCCTCTTGTATATCTTAGAGATGAGTTTTGTTACTCTGTGACAGTCTTTGCATACTCGGAGATTCTTCATTATACGTATGGTTGTTCCCGGTTTAGTTTTCATTAACCCATATGTAATAGCCAATTTCTCGCTGTGCTGATGCACAATAGCCTCTCTTTCCTCATCATCAACTAGATCAAGCAGCGTATCTTCCAACTCTGGTACGTACCCGTTTTCCTCAAGTTTCCTTCTTACGATTCTCCATTTAGTTCGAATTTTCTCAATCTCCGCGTGTGATCTGTCTCCTGCTAAGAACTCGTGTGTGGTCCCTTCCAAGCTAATTGTACTACAACCTGGAACTTTTGCAACTCCTTGTTCTTTCATCAGTCTTCTTGTTTCCGCTGCTTTGTCCCACTTTTTCCCCATAGCATGAATATTTGCCATATGAACATACCTCCCACCATGATATGGATCCATTTTAATCAATATTTCTCCAATTTCCTCTCCCAGTTCAATGTTTTTGTGAATCTGGCAGGCTTTGAGCAACGCACCCCATATCACAGCGTTTGGCTTCAGAGGCATCTTCTGAATGAAACGTTTTGCTTCATCAAGCAATCCAGCTCGACCGAGTAAATCAACCATGCAGCCGTAATGCTCGATCGTCGGTTTCTGGTTGTAATCTCTCTCCATGGTGTAGAATACTGATTTTCCTTCTTCAACTAGTCCTGTATAGCTGCAAGCAGTGAGAACCGCAGTGAAAGTGATCACATTTGGCTTTATTCCCATCTTTTGCATCTCCACGAATTTGCTAATTGCTTCTCTCCCATGGCCATGGCACGCATAACCGGAAATCAAAGCTGTCCATACTTGCACTGATTTTTTATTCATATTCTTGAAAACTGCCAAAGTTTCTTCCATTTCGCCGCACTTTGCATACATATCTATAAGAACACAACCCAAAACAGAATCGATTATGATTCTTGTTTGATTAACATAGGAATGAATCCATTTCCCTTGCTCGAGTGCCCCGAGCTGAGCACAAGCTGAGAGAGCATTAGCTAGAGAAACGTTATCAGGCTCAACATCTGAATTCTGCATTTCATGAAATAGCTGCAGAGCTTCATTGTTCATGCCTGCTTGAACATACCCGGAGATCATTGTAGTCCAGGATATAGCGTTCTTCTTTTCCGGCATTTTCCTGAATAACGTTAATGCAACATCCATTTTTCCAGATTTTGCGTAAGCTTTGATCAGAGAGTTCCACGAGACAGCATCGGGTTCTTGGATTCTGTCAAAGAGAAGGTGAGCTAGTATTAGGAGATAACTACGTATCTCGTAGTATCTCGAAGAATCAGGAAAATATACTTTTGTAAATAAGGAATATATCCTATTGTGTTAGGCTTCATAGAACCATCGTAATGTATAAATACTCTTGTATTGTTATTCAATAAGAACAAGCCAGTTTGATATCCAATTCTACATGGTATCAGAGCAAGAATCGATCTAAATTTTCCTTTTTCCAGAAATTTTTTTGCTTTAATTCAAAATTTGAACCTGTTCTTCGTTTAGTTCATCGTTTGCACTAACCAATCATTGTTCACATGGCTTCGGATACTTCTGTGGAGAAATCTGGAGAAGACTCAAGTAAGCTTGTGGTGGAGACGATGAATCCTTCACCGTATGCTTTGTACGGATCCGATAATCCGGGTTCGATGATTACTCCGGTGATGTTGAACGGAGATAATTATAATCAGTGGGCCAACGAGATGCTTAATGCTCTCCAAGCCAAACGAAAGACAAGTTTCATCAATGGTACTTTGAAGAAACCTCTTGTTGGAAGTTCCAATTACGATTCATGGGTAGCTGTGAATTCAATGGTGATAGGTTGGATTCGCGCCTCCATTGAACCGAAGGTGAAATCGTCTGTGACGTTCGTCTCGGAGGCAAGTCAGTTATGGTCAGAATTGAAGCTGCGTTTCTCGGTGGGAAACAAGGTGCGCCTTCACCAGATTAAGGCACAACTTGCGGCTTGTCAACAAGACGGACAATCCGTTATGGATTACTATGGGAAGCTGTGCTCCCTTTGGGAAGAATTCGCAATCTATAGGCCGCTACCGATGTGTACGTGTGGAGCAGCTAAAGAGATCGTTCAGGAACGAGATGAAGAGAAAGTCCATCAATTTATTTTGGGTCTTGATGATTCTCGTTACGGTGGCTTGTGTACTACTCTCATCGGGATGGATCCTTTGCCATCCATTGGAGAGGTTTATTCCAGGGTGGTTCGCGAAGAACAAAGATTGTCTTCAGCTCGAGCGCGTGACCAGCAACATGAGGCAGTGGGCTTCGCAACTCGTCAGCTCGAGTTCTCTTCTCGCGGCGATGACCAGAGTGGAGCCAGACCTGATTTGTCAATTTTGAAAAAATTGACCCTATGCTCAAATTGTGGTCGCAATGGGCATGACAAGAAAGATTGCTGGCAAATCGTGGGATTTCCAGAATGGTACACTGAACGTCACAGCGGTGGTCGTGGATCTGGAGCTCGCGGTCGCGGTGGTCGCGGTGGAAGTGGTGGTCGTGGAAGAGGACAAGTCACGGCTGCACATGCTACCTCCTCTAACGCTTCTGTTTTTCCAGAATTCACTGATGATCAATGGAGGGTTCTCACACAGATGATTAACGAAAAATCAGGCAATGGAGGTTCCGATAAATTGTCTGGTAAGGCTAAGTTTGGCGATATTATTCTCGACACAGGTGCCTCTCATCATATGACAGGCGATGTATCCCTTTTGGTGGATATCGTTTCTATATCACCTTGCTCAGTGGGCTTTGCGGATGGGAACAAGACGTTCTCTCTACACATGGGCGTGTTCCCATTATCTGACAAAATCTCGTTGATGAATGTCCTTTATGTGCCATCTTTGAATTGTACTTTGATATCTGTTTCTAAAATGTTGAAACAGACACACTGCTTTGCGACGTTTACTGATACACTTTGTGTTTTACAGGACCGTTTCTCGAGGACTCTGATTGGAAGAGGTAAAGAGCGTGATGGGGTTTATTTTTTGACGGATGTCGCTACAGCAAAGATTCATACGGTCAAGGCTTCTCAAGACTCGGCTTTGTGGCATCAGCGTCTAGGCCATCCTAGTTTTTCTGTGCTTTCAGCTTTACCATTGTTTTCAAGTTCTTCGACTTCAGTTAACTCTAGTCCATGTGACGTCTGTTTTAGAGCTAAACAAACAAGAGAAGTTTTTCCAGATAGTAATAATAAAACATCTGATTGTTTTTCTTTGATTCACTGTGATGTCTGGGGACCATATCGTATTCCCTCTTCTTGTGGTGCATTGTATTTTTTGACTATTGTGGATGACTTCTCCAGAGCAGTTTGGACTTATTTGATGCTCGCCAAATCCGAAGTCAGAACTGTGTTAACCAACTTCATCGCATATGCAGAGAAACAATTTGGTAAAGCTGTCAAAATGATTCGAAGTGATAACGGCACCGAGTTTATGTGCTTATCCTCTTACTTTCGCGAACATGGCATTGTTCATCAGACGTCGTGTGTGGGAACTCCGCAACAAAATGGACGTGTTGAACGCAAACACAGACACATTTTAAACGTCTCTCGTGCATTGTTGTTTCAAGCAAGTTTGCCTATTACGTTTTGGGGTGAAGCCGTGTTATCCGCCGCTTACTTAATAAATCGTACACCTACCACCGTCCTTCAGGGTCGTTCTCCGTATGAGGTTCTTCATGGCTCCAAACCCGACTATACTCAGCTTCGAGTTTTTGGTTCTGCGTGCTACGCTCATCGCATCACTAGGGACAAAGACAAATTTGGCGAGCGAAGTCGGCTTTGTGTTTTTGTTGGGTATCCCTTTGGGAAAAAGGGTTGGAAGGTGTTCGATATCGAGAGAAAAGAATTTGTCATCTCTCGTGATGTTATTTTTAGAGAGGATATTTTCCCGTATGCAGAGAACACGCCCTCTCTTGTTCCATCATCTTCTCCAATTGTTGTTAGTGACGATGATTGGATTATTTTGCCAACCTCGATAGTAAGGGAGGGTGTCGGTGATGATGCCATCATACCATCTCCACCATTAGTTGTCTCTAGCAATAAAAGCCCTTCTGAAGTTGTTACGATACATGCTCCAGTCGAGCCTTCTACTGACACTGCGATTGAACATTCTCCGGTCGACACATCCGTGGAGTCTGCGCCGTTGGTTACGGTTACTGATTCACATTCTGTTGATGAAGTGGAAACTATAAGTGACGTTCAGCTGGGGAGAGGTCATAGGGAGCGTATTCCCTCTACTCGTTTGAAGAATTTTGTTAGCTACAACGCTACGACTTCTTTGCTGGAAAATACCCATCACGCTCTCCTCGACTCCACTTCATTGTCCTCGTCTTCGGTCCAAGGTAATTCTTTGTACCCATTGACAAATTATATCTGTGATGATGATTTTTCTCCGCAGCATCAAGCTTTTTTGGCTGCTATTACTGCTTCCGTTGAGCCGAAACACTTCAAGGAAGCTGTTCTCATCGATGTATGGAATGACTCTATGAATACGGAAGTTGTCGCGCTGGAGAAGAATCATACTTGGGACATTACTGATTTGCCACCAAACAAAATTGCTATTGGGTGTCAATGGGTTTTTAAGACGAAGTACAATGCGGATGGTACGATCGAAAGATACAAATCTCGCCTTGTTATACAAGGCAATCGGCAAGTCGAAGGTGAGGATTACGGTGAAACGTTTGCTCCGGTGATCAAACTTACGACAGTTCGTACTATTCTTCGGCTAGTTGCTGCGAATAACTGGGAGGTGTTTCAAATGGACGTACATAACGCCTTTCTTCATGGTGATCTTCATGAGGAGGTTTACATGAAACTTCCTCCGGGTTTTCGTCATACACATCCTAATAAGGTTTGTCGTCTACGAAAGTCCTTGTATGGGCTTAAACAAGCACCAAGGTGTTGGTTCAAGAAATTATCTGATTCGTTACTCAAGTTTGGGTTTGTTCAGTCCTATGACGACTACTCGTTATTCTCTTACACTCGGAATGGGATTGAACTTCGTGTTTTAATCTATGTTGATGACCTTCTCATTTGTGGAAATGACAAGTATATGCTCGGCAAGTTTAAAGATTACTTGGGGAAGTGCTTCTCGATGAAGGATTTGGGCAAATTAAAATATTTTTTGGGGATCGAAGTTAGTCGAGGTCCCGAAGGAATTTTCTTGTCTCAACGAAAATATGCCTTGGATATAATTGCTGATACGGGAAATCTTGGTTCGAAGCCTGCTTCGACGCCTTTGGAACAAAACCATCATCTTGCAACCGATGCTAGCCCTATCCTCACCGATCCCACGCCTTATCGCCGCCTTGTGGGACGCTTGATTTATCTCACTCATACAAGGCCTGAGTTGAGTTATTCGGTGCATTTGTTGTCTCAGTTTATGAATGAACCAAGGGAAGCTCATTGGACTGCTGCTCATCGTGTGGTACGTTATCTCAAGGGTGCACCGGGACAGGGCATTTTGCTTAAGGCTGACAAGGATCTTTCTCTTACAGTGTATTGTGATTCGGATTGGGCCTCCTGTCCGTTAACTCGTCGTTCGCTAAGTGCTTTTGTAGTATTACTTGGTGGTTCACCTATTTCCTGGAAGACTAAGAAACAAGACACTGTCTCACACTCTTCCGCGGAAGCCGAATATCGGTCTATGGCAGCTGCCCTACGTGAGATCAAGTGGCTACGCCGTTTACTACAAGAATTGGGTGTTGAACATTCCGCGCCAACTCGCTTGTTTTGTGATAGTAAAGCTGCCATTCAAATCGCTGCTAATCCTGTCTTTCATGAACGTACTAAGCATATCGAGTCTGATTGTCATTCCGTTCGTGATGCCGTCCGTGATGGTATCATTACTACTGACCACATTCGTACCAATGACCAGCCAGCGGACATTTTGACAAAAGCACTTGGTCGTATTCAGTTTCAAACCTTATTGTCCAAGTTGGGCGTTCAGGACCTTCACGCTCCAACGTGAGGGAGGGTATTAGGAGATAACTACGTATCTCGTAGTATCTCGAAGAATCAGGAAAATATCCTTTTGTAAATAAGGAATATATCCTATTGTGTTAGGCTTCATAGAACCATCGTAATGTATAAATACTCTTGTATTGTTATTCAATAAGAACAAGCCAGTTTGATATCCAATTCTACAGCTAGCTTGAAGCTCCCGGTCACAGCGTATGAATTAATGAGAGAATTCAGGGCGTATACATCATCCCCAAATCCAAATTTAGTAATCTGTGCGTGAATTTGCTTAGTTTCTTGAAGCGCAGAAAGGTTGGAACAGGCCTTGAGAAGAAAGGGAAATGTGTAGGCGTTATGAGGAGCGGAAGAGCAGAGCATGCGGTGATAGAGGAGAAGAGACCTCTCGGGTTGGTCAGAGCAGGAGAATCCTCTGATCATTAGGTTCCACACGAAAGTATCTGGTCGGTCAAAACCTTGAAAAACATTGAGGGCATAAGAAGACGAAGAAGTGGAGGAAAGGCAGAAAGAAAGAAACTTTGTCATTGCAACTGGATCCTGCAACAAGCCAGATTTGAGCATCCGAGCGTGGATTTGCTTCAGTTCTACTTCCTTCTGGAAACAAGAGAGATTATGTTCCAATGCGAAAGAGGAGGAGGAGGAGGTTACCGCCATTTGAGTAGAATTTAAAAAACAGAGACTCTACTCTACTCTTGAATCGATAAGGAAGGAGCTTCTTCTTAGCCTTGAGCGTTTCGTTAATGGATAAAATTGGCGTTGATGGGTGAATGAACGGTCCTGATTTGCTAGTTCTCGATCGGAATATGGATACCACTTTTTTTTAAAAAATAGCAGCAGCTATCGGACCTTAACCTCGTATGCCCCTGTATATATTAAAAAATTCTCACAAATCCTTGTTATAAAAAACAATTTATTTTTCATTTTCTTTTTAAACCAAAACGTGAGTAAATACCCTTATACCCTTAATGAATGTGATAAATTACATATCCAATAAAAAGAATAAATAAAAAAAAAAAAAAAAAAAGAGAAAAAGAGAGGAAGAGAAACTAAACGAGAGAGTAAGAGAAAAGCATAGAGGAGGAGAGCCACGGTCACCCCATCGCATCACCGCCACCGTTCGCCACCGCAGTGAGAGAGAGAGAGCTCGCCGCCATCTCGTCTCGCCATGCCGAGCCACCGCCGTGTCACCGCTGCTGCAGCTGCACCGCCGTCGCTCCTCCACGCATGTGTCTTCTTCTTCTCCGATCATGTCCGTCGTCCGTGTGTGGTGTGTGTGCGTCAATCACCACCGCTTCCGTTCTTAGTCGCCAGTCCACCGCCGTGCCTCAGGGAGGACGCCGCCATCGTTGCAGCGCCGCCGCCGCACCGTCGAGTGAGTTGTAGTGATCAAAGGTGGTTGCTTGCGTCACAAGTTACTGCTGCAACTCCTCCGTTCGAGTTCACCGTTGACACCAACCACCGGAGTCCATCACCGTTGAAGCCGCTTGTCACCATCGCTAGCCCTTTCGCCGCCATCGCTTCTCCTCATCTCCGTCGTCGACCAAAGCTCACTCCCACGAAATTTCTCGTCGATTCTCGTGGGAGTGAGCGGAGGAGATCCGAGTTCACCGTAATAGTAGCTGCTGACCAGAGCTCACCGCCATCTTTGATCGGAGCCGTCGCCGTCGTTTACCCAGAAGGTATCATCGTCACTCCGCAAACTCGTAGTAGTCGTTTTGTGGTGATGACTTTGTTTTCAATTAAATAATATGATTAAACCGAGAGAAGAATAATCGTGTTAAAGTATGGTTTTGTTTGAATTGGTTTATGTTGGTTTAAGGATTTAATTAATTAAATGGATATTAATCAATTAAATGTTGATTTAGTCAAGCCAAGAACCGAGGAAAATCCTAAATATATTTAAACCCATGAACACGTAACTAAAGATTTGTTACATGTTAGTTAATTTAATTGGGGATATTATTCGAAATTAATATTAACCCGAGTAAAATTAATCAATGCATACCGGAATTACTGTTGAACAAGATTATTATTTCGGTACTACTGGAATTACTAGATACTATTATGAACAAAAAATACACATAGTTGTACTATTTATCTTAGTAGTACTTTCATAACACATGATTAAACGAAAATAATATAAAATTACCTCATTTAACACATGGCGCCGTCATTCATTAAAAAAATAATATATATTTTGTCATAGTTGTACTCTTTATTTTAGTAATACCAAGATGCACATAGTTGTACAAATCCATATGTTCAGGTTTATTTAGTTGTACCATGTTCAAATTATAATTTTTATAGTAGTACTTATGATGTAAGATAATTAAACTACATTTACTAGACTTTCATATAAAAAAATATCTTAAAATACTCTGTTTGATTGTTTCTCATAACAATGAGGTTAGTAATCACGCATTAACCATAAACGTATAAGGTAATTTTAGTTAACATAAGAAGTTTTGTATTTAATAACCAATTTTTTTTGCTTAATTTAGATGTCTAATAAGAATATTTGTATCTAGTAACCAATGTTTTGTATATATGGTTACATATGATTTTTGGTATTTTCTGGACAACGACTTTATACTTAGTTATACTACAGTTGTACCAAAACAGAGTATGCGAAAATGAGTTACGACTACCTCTTCATATTTCTATTCCTCTTCCTCGATGTTCTCCTATTGATGGAAACCTAGTTATTTGAATTCTTTCTTTTTTCTTGATATAATATGGAGGTAAGACACACAAATCTCGAATATGGTCAGGAACAATCCAGTCAGACTTATGGGGTACTGGATAAATCGTCCTGCAATACTTCAATGACCATTGCTCCATCCAATAATATTTGGAGCAAAACTCTTGTATATAATTATAGTAATATTCGAGTTGTATCAGTAATACTAGTTCTCTAATATATACCAGTTGGTCTCAGTAATACCAGTCGTCTCAGTAGTACCAATTGCTTCAGTACTACCAGTTTTTTCGGTAATACCCCATTTTGTCTCAGTAATACCAGTTGGCTCAGTAAATTCATGTTTTAATAACATAAGATTTGTGATTTTTTATGATTTGTTTTTAAACATACCAGTTCTCTAAGAAGTTTTTATGATTTATTTTTAAAATTCATGTTTTAATAACATAGGATTTGTGGTTTTAATACAAATCACTCAAAATGCTAAATTGAATACACCCCCATGATTGTGCAACGAGTTTTATTCATTGTCTCCTAAAAAATAAAAACAAATATTATTAGTATATAATTATAGTAGTACTCCAATTGTATCATTAATACCAGTTCTCTAATTAATACAAGTTGGTCTCAATAATATCACTTGTTTCAGTAGTAACAATTGTCTCAATAATTCCAGTTGTTTCAGTACTACCCAGTTTTGTCGCGTGAGAATAGATGAAGAGAGAGAACAACACGTTTTTTTATCTAGAGTGGAGAATAAGTGGGTCTCATATGAATATTAATTGACTAATTCTGGTGGGGTACATTTTTTAGTTGTGATTGAAAAAAATAATAATAATAATAGAAAAGAAAGGGTAAAGTGGTGAAAAATTGTATTAGGGGTATTGAGAATAAGTGAAGGATATGGAGAATATTTTTATATGAATTGGGGCTTGTGAGGTTAAGACACACAAATCTCGGATATGGTCAGGAACAATCCAGTCAGACTTATGGGGTACTGGATAAATCGTCCTGCAATACTTCAATGACCATTGCTCCATCCAATAATATTTGGAGCAAAACTCTTGTATATAATTATAGTAATATTCGAGTTGTATCAGTAATACTAGTTCTCTAATATATACCAGTTGGTCTCAGTAATACCAGTCGTCTCAGTAGTACCAATTGCTTCAGTACTACCAGTTTTTTCGGTAATACCCCATTTTGTCTCAGTAATACCAGTTGGCTCAGTAAATTCATGTTTTAATAACATAAGATTTGTGATTTTTTATGATTTGTTTTTAAACATACCAGTTCTCTAAGAAGTTTTTATGATTTATTTTTAAAATTCATGTTTTAATAACATAGGATTTGTGGTTTTAATACAAATCACTCAAAATGCTAAATTGAATACACCCCCATGATTGTGCAACGAGTTTTATTCATTGTCTCCTAAAAAATAAAAACAAATATTATTAGTATATAATTATAGTAGTACTCCAATTGTATCATTAATACCAGTTCTCTAATTAATACAAGTTGGTCTCAATAATATCACTTGTTTCAGTAGTAACAATTGTCTCAATAATTCCAGTTGTTTCAGTACTACCCAGTTTTGTCGCGTGAGAATAGATGAAGAGAGAGAACAACACGTTTTTTTATCTAGAGTGGAGAATAAGTGGGTCTCATATGAATATTAATTGACTAATTCTGGTGGGGTACATTTTTTAGTTGTGATTGAAAAAAATAATAATAATAATAGAAAAGAAATGGTAAAGTGGTGAAAAATTGTATTAGGGGTATTGAGAATAAGTGAAGGATATGGAGAATATTTTTATATGAATTGGGGCTATCTATCTTTCTTTATATTACAACATCACACCTCTAAAATATAAAAATAACAACTATAATCTTTCAATTATTTAAATTACAGTTCCGGTATGCAATACATTAGACGAACCGGCTAATAACGGTCCGACCGGAATTTGAGATGACAAACAACAAAACCAACGATGCGGGTGAGTCGTTCTCTTCTTCCTTCCTCTAGTTCCGGCGAGAAACCCCTTTTCGGATTTCATTTCATTGATAAACGCAAATCATCATCACTCTCGCGATGGGAACTATGGGGAGAGCACTCTACAGCGTAGGATTCTGGATCCGGGAAACCGGTCAAGCACTTGATCGGCTCGGTTGTCGTCTCCAAGGGAAAAACCACTTCCGAGAACAGCGTATGTCTTTGGATCTGTCTTGTCTTTCTTAGTTCCAATTTCAATCCTTCTCGTCGCGTATTTCTCTGTAATCGGGCCATAGTATAGATTTGGCACGATCCGAGTTTTCTCTGATGCTGACGATTGATTATGGCATTATTGATTTGAGAGCTCAAGATCAAATGATATCTGAGTTTCAATCTTCCCCATACATGTGCTGTTTTCCAATTTTTCTAGAAATTCATATCAGTTTCTATGTTCAAAAGACTGCTGAAAGCGATTCTCTTCAATTTCCTATTGTGAGTGATTAAATTGTCCAGATACTACGAGAAGTGATACTGCATTTCAATGAAACTTCTGCTTACTTTTCCCATGTCAACCCTTTTAACTGCTTCTCAAACTCTTGTTTCCAGTATCGAGGCACCGCACGCTAATGAATGTTTTTGACAAAGCCCCTAGTGTGGACAAGGAAGCTTTCGTGGCTCCTAGCGCTTCTATCACTGGTGATGTCCATGTGGGACGAGGTTCTTCTATTTGGTATGGATGTGTCTTGAGAGGTACTTGGCGATGTCAAATGTGCTTTCTTTGAGAGAAAAGACATTCTTTTGATTCAGACATTTCCCTAGTTTTTAAACAACTTATCGCGGTTCTCTGCAGGAGATGCTAACAGCATCAGTGTCGGAGCTGGAACCAATATCCAGGATAACTCTCTTATCCACGTTGCTAAGTCCAACTTAAGCGGGAAGGTGTTACCTACTGTCATTGGAGACAATGTCACTATTGGTAAAATTCTCAATACCACAAACTGAAGAGTTAATTTCATAGTTAGGGTAATGGATAAAGCAAATTTGAATTTGGAGCAGGTCATAGTGCTGTTTTACATGGCTGCACTGTCGAGGACGAGGCCTATATTGGTACAAGTGCAACCGTGTTGGATGGAGCTCATGTTGAAAAGCAAGCCATGGTTGCTTCAGGAGCTCTTGTCAGGCAGAACACTAGAATTCCCTCCGGCGAGGTTCCTATAGACACACTCTTATGTTGACCACCTCAACTTTGTTGTTTGCTTAAGCTCTGGTGAGGTGTAAAGTCTCAGTTTTGCTTCAAATCTCTTAACACAGGTTTGGGGAGGGAATCCAGCTAGATTTCTGAGGAAGGTGACAGAAGAAGAAAGGGCCTTCTTCTCCAGTTCGGCTGTGGATTACTCCAACTTAGCTCAAGTTCACGCTGCAGAAAACACAAAGAACTTGGACGAGACTGATTTCAAGAAGCTTCTTTACAAGAAGAACTCTCGCGATGCAGAATATGACTCACTAATCAATGATCTCACCCTCTCTGAGAATGTACCAAAAGCAGCATGAGACGGTTAACTTGTGCTGCTTGAGAATCTTGATTTGTGTGGGATTTGGAAAAAGAAAAAAAAACAAGAACTTCATATTCTGCTTCTCCAATAAAGTTTTTTTTAGCTTAAGGTCCATTGATTGACCAGCGCATACTGGGAAAGTTTTCAGCTTTAAGGCATTCATTTCTCTGTAAAAGAGTCTGAGGGGTTTTGTTCTCTTGTAACTTCAAGAAAAAAAGTTGTAACCTTTTCTTCTTCTTATTATGTCTAATAAATTGTTGGAACAGACATTTCTCGTATTTAGGTTGACCTTTTGCTTTCACATGCTCATGACCTTTTGTTGGATCAGACACTTCTCGTATTGCTATTACTATCAGGGCTCTGCTTCTATTGGTTTCGTCTGTATCGACAAGTAAGCCAACGAGTATCGTCGTCTTCTGTTCACATGTTCGCATGTTTGCCTCGTTTAGGTGACGTTACCGGAAAATCCACGAATTTGCTAAATAGGTTTGCGATTGTGCGAAATTGTGTTGCCCATGCCGACCACCTGTTCGACGAATTGCCGCAGCGAGACCTATCATTGCTTAACTCTCAACTCTCGTCTTACCTCCGCAGTGGAAACCCAAATGGCACCTTGGCCCTCTTTCTTAAAATGCATCGAGCCAGCCCTGGTCTCAGCTCGCACACCTTCACTCCGGTTCTCGGCGCGTGTGCCCTCTTGTCGTATCCAGAAACGGGACGCCAAGTTCACGCATTGATGATCAAACAAGGCGCTGAGACAGGAACCATATCCAAAACTGCGCTTATTCACATGTACTCAAAGTACGGACACTTGGTTGATTCCGTCACGGTGTTTGAGAGCGTTGAGGATAAAGATGTCGTATCATGGAACGCTCTGCTTTCGGGTTTCCTTAGAAACGGTAAGGGTAAAGAAGCTCTTGGCGTTTTCGCAGCTATGTATAGAGAAACAGTAGAAATCAGTGAGTTCACTTTGTGTTCTGTAGTTAAAACATGTGCCTCTCTCAAGATTTTGCAGCAAGGGAAGCAAGTTCATGCCATGGTGGTGGTCACCGGACGCGATCTCGTGGTTCTAGGAACTGCAATTATTAGTTTTTACTCGAGTTTAGGGTTGATGAGTGAAGCGATGAAGGTTTATATCGGTTTGAATGTTCATACGGACGAGGTGATGTTGAATTCTTTGATATCAGGTTGCATTAGAAACAGAAAATACAAGGAAGCGTTTCTGCTTATGCGTAGGCAGAGACCCAACGTGAGAGTGCTCATTAGTTCTCTTGCTGGTTGCTCGGATAACTCTGATCTATGGATTGGTAAACAGATACACTGTGTCTCCATACGTAATGGCTTCGTTTCAGATTCTAAGTTATGCAATGGCTTAATGGATATGTACGGAAAATGCGGTCAGATTGTACAAGCATGTACTATGTTCAGCGCGATGCCTTCTAAAAGTGTGGTTTCTTGGACGAGTATGATAGGCGCGTATGCAGTTAACGGGGATGGCGTTAAAGCGATTGAAATCTTCAGGGAAATGTGTGAAGAAGGAAGCGGAGTTTTGCCCAATTCAGTGACATTTCTCGTCGTTTTAGCGGCTTGTGCACACGCAGGACTAGTTGAAGAAGGTAAGGAATGTTTTGGTATGATGAAAGAGAGGTATCGGTTAGTTCCTGGAACCGAGCATTACGTATGCTTCATTGATATCTTAAGCAAGGCTGGTGATACAGAAGAGATATGGAGATTTCTTGAGAGAATGGTGGAGAACAATAACCGAAACCTTCCTTGTGCTATATGGGTCGCAGTACTTAGTGCGTGTAGCCTTAATATGGATGTCTCACGAGGCGAATATGCAGCAATGAGGCTTATGGAAGAGACAGGTCCTGAGAACGCGAGCATCTATGTGTTGGTTTCGAATTTCTATGCAGCGATTGGGAAGTGGGATAAGGTTGAAGAATTGAGAGGGAAATTGAAGAAGAAAGGTTTGGTTAAAGCAGCAGGACACAGCTTAATCATATGAATTACTTTGTTTTTTCACATTAGTTGTCATCATTAACACATTATACTACACTTTTGTGACAAGAAACAGAACAAGTCCACTAGAGTCTAAAGCATTGCTGTTGTTCTTAGTCAAAAACCACAAGAGGACATAGTCAACATAGAGCAGCATTGACCTGCGATTAGAAATAGGTGAAAGGGCAATGTCAGAGATGGTTTTAAGATAAGGGGTCGTTGGGATTAGGACAAGAGAAGTCAAAAGATGTGTCCTTTTCAAAACTTTCGACTTGACTCTTTCTTTCTTAAAAACACACCACCATAAGAGATTAATCCAACCACCAACAGAGACTAAATCAAAACACGATGATTAGAGCCCTGAGCACGAGGAAGGATCGAGGAGGCTACAAGAAGCTTGGAGACGAAGAAGCAGGAGGCGTTGGGCTTTTAGAAGGGAAACTGCCGAGCGTTCCAGGGGAGGTGAATAAACCGGTGGAGAAAACCGGCGGGTCGGTTCACCCTCTACTGAGTTTCTTCGATGTTCGGTTACAGAGGAAGAAGAAGACGAAGAAGAAGAACACGACGGCTGCGAAACCAGAGTTCGCAAGGTACTTGGAGTATGTCAAAGAAGGAGGCGTTTGGGATGCCACTTCAAATGGACCTGTCATATATTACAGATAGATAATAATACTGTATGGAGAAAAGAGAGACCAAAACAGAGTTTGTATATATTTATTTTCGATTTGTGAAAAAATATCTTCGGTTTCAATAAAAAGATGCATACATCATCAATGAGGAATGCTCGTCAATAAGGCCAGGATCTTGCTCTCTCTTTTTTTATTTTTTGGTCAAAATTTTAAATTTAAAGTTTAACATGATAAATTCCCGATTTATCAAAAAAAAGGTGAAGACGAAGATAAATTCCCGATTCGTGGCCATATTATGTATTTGAATTTTACATCAAGTTCATGACAATTATTTTATAGGAATTCGATATAATTAATTAGAAAAAAATATATATAATCGTAGATGTAACTTGTTCACTAAATTATTTTCTTAATATTTCTTTTGACGTATAAAATAGCTACTAATTATGGCCTAAACAATAGCTACTTATGGGTTTAGAAATTGACGAAAACACAGTTGGGCCCATGATCAACAAAAGCCTACACCGAAATTGTTTTTCTGACGTCACTGACTAGACACTAAAAAAAATCCTTAAACGCAGCCGTTTGGATAAATCCACAAAACCCTCGCGCGATGAATGGGATAGAAAAGCCTTGGAGAAGAGGTTTCTAGTTTCCCTCCTCCTCCGCGATTCCTTCATCTGTTTGCACTTTCTCGCACGATGTCACATCAATGCAGCATCACTCGATTGCCTTCTCTTCTTCCTCCGTCTGATTTTGTCTTCCAATTTCGTCTTCTCCGTTTTCTAGATCTTCTCCGTTCGCGAGGTAATCCTTTCTACTACTGGTTGTGTTAGCTTCTGGAATTTCGATTTGATAATTTAGGTCTTTGTTTCGGTATCTTCATTTTTCTCCGCGAAGATCACTCACTGTTGGATATAGTTTTGGTTACTTGTTGATGTGATATATTGTAGCCAATGTCTGTATGATATTGGTTTGATCATCTCCCAACCTACCCATTGTTGACTGCTTGATATTGATTTGGGAGATTTTGTTCCTATTTGTTGGATAACGAACGTTTCCTGATTTCTGACTCGAAACTTGAATGATGCAGAACAATGCCTACGTTTTCTGTTGCTGCCGCTTTGGATAGATCACTAAATTCAGGGGCTTTCAAATCCTTTGAAATCCCAAGCACTAAATTCAGGGGCTTTCATTCGAAGCCACCTATTTCAGATGTGGACAGTAATCAGCAGCAAGATAAGACATTCACTCGTCCTCAGATGTCACCTTCTCTCTATGCAACTCCTAAGGAAATCCCCCTTCCTTATTCTCCATCTTCCTCCCCTCCATCTCCCTATATCTTGAATCACAAAGCACGGGGGCCAGCTCTTTTGAAGAGCTCCTCTGAGGTCGATTTGCCTTCTCATCCGAAAACCCTCATTGCAGATGCGGAGGATACTACCTCTTTCAGGAACTCCACATCCTTATCATTTCCTATCAGCGAGGCTATTGTCCCTGAACGTCCTCTCTGGGATTGCAGTCCCCCTCATGGGAAACTTTGGAACGACAAGTCTGCAAGTCATATCAGTAATGGTGTGACTGGAAGCACCAATGCTGCCAATGGTTTAGAATGGGAAAGTTACCTTTTGGAGTCAGTCAGAATGAAAGCAAACAAGGAGCTTGAGTCTGAATATTTCTATAACACAGCTCAATCAGTAAGCTTCACAAGTAACACAGGGTTCGAAAATGATGCAGGATCTGAAAATTCACACAAATTCCCTTCTTCTGGAGGAGAGTTTTATGATGCTTTTGATGGTATTTTTCTACATCTCTTCTTCTTACTTACTATTTCAATATGAGACGGCTGGAAGTTCTTGTGATGTCTGAAATTTACAGCATAACATAAACCATCACTTTTTGCCTGTTTCCTGGAGCCCCTTCTCTTTTATTTCAAGTGTATCAGTACTTTTATTTTGGCTGTGAAGTAGCCTTTCAGCATAAGTCCATGGTACGGCTGAGAACTAGTTTATATCATTTAGTAACCTGACTTTAAAAAGCTCCCTTTTTCTTGGCTGCCAGAACTATCAACTGACAGCGGAACGCAGAGTTCAGTTAACCACATGGAAACTGAGCTAAGGAGGATGAGGTTGAGTTTACTAATGGAAATCGAGAGGAGAAGGCAAGCAGAGGAGGCTCTGGAGAAAATGCAAGTTCATTGGCGGAGGCTCCGAGAGCAGTTGGCCCATGTGGGTCTGTTCGTTCCTCTTGATACTACCAGCAACCAATACAGCATGAACATAGCAGATGAACTACGTTGTCAACTCGAGGTCGCCAGGTTTGTCTCTGACTCACTAGGAAGTGACTTGGCCAAGGCAGAGGTAGAGATGGAGATGGAATCTGAGGTCGAAGCTAAGAACTTTGAAATCACCCGGTTGTCTGACCGCCTTCACTATTACGAGACAGTGAACCAGGAAATGTCCCAGCGCAACCAAGAGGCCATAGGTAGAAGAAACTTAATTTAGAATTTATTATATTTTTCTCTTATCTCAGTGCTTCAAATTTCTTGATAGCAGAGATGGCACGGCGAGACGGGCAAAAGAGAAAGAGGAGGCAGAGATGGATATGGGGATCAATCGCTGCAACCATCACGCTTGGTGGTGCAGTCTTGGCTTGGCCGTACCTCCCTACTGGAATTTCATCAACGGATGTAGCTCAACCTCAGCCGTCTCCAATAGATGGATGAGGCTCTCAAATGAGATAATGAGGACGAAGCAAAGCTTTAGGCCTTGTGAATAGAGAAATATTTGCTTTTTACTTGTTTCTAGAGAATGTATAGGAGCATGATGAGGAAATAACGCAGCTTCATACCGTTGTAGGGGATCATAATAATACCAATTTGGTTTGGTTCGTTTCTTGTATTGACTTGCAACGTTTTACTCTGCGACGAAGGGGGTACCTGAGCAGGAAAAATAATGGAGAGAGATATTTGGTATTTTACATAAGATAACGGGTGTAAATTGAAATTAAAAAACAAAAAACAAAACGGCGTCGTTTGAAGATCACATTTCGTTCCTCGGCTAATCACAAACCAGAGGAAAGACCATTGTGAGAGGAGGTATCAATTCAAAAAACAACTCCGACAATGGCGGTCTCTCCGAATATATCGCCGACTCTTTCCCGCTACAAATTCTTCTCTACATCCGTGGTTGAAAACCCTAATTTCTATCCATATCATATCTATAGTCGGCGGAGAGCTACCAAATCGCATCTTCAGGCGCACAACAGTACCACTAGCTATGGCCGGACGAAACTCGCTTCCGCGAAGAAGCTATGGATTAGGCAACGAAGCTTCAGCGAAACGGAGGTTGAACAAGGACAATTTGAAGAAGAAGAAGAGGAGGGTGACGAGGCGAGTCTCCTCTCATTGAGCATGAAACCGGACAGAAACATGGCGTTGCTGGACGATTATGAGATGGAGGAGCTCGGGCACACACCTGATACTAATCATCGCAGCGGTTTGTTTTTTTCTCCGTAAACCCTAGTCGACTGACTTTGTTACTGGGAAGATTTGATTGATTTTTGTAGCGGATGGTGATTAGGATACGTGGCGGTGCTTGGGATGCCCAACGTCGGGAAAAGCACGCTTTCGAATCAAATGATTGGTCAGAAAATTTCGATTGTTACAGATAAACCTCAAACGACGAGGCATCGGATTCTCGGTATTTGTTCTAGCCCCGAGTATCAGGTTTGATTTTATCTTATCTTAGCTCCGTTCTTAAACCCTTCTTTTTACAAAAACAAATAAATAAATTGATATTTGTGTTGCAGATGATACTTTATGACACACCTGGTGTAATCGAGAAGAAGATGCACAGGTTAGATACAATGATGATGAAGAATGTCCGAGATGCTGCCATCAATGCGGATTGCGTGGTAGTGCTTGTTGATGCTTGTAAAATGCCTGCAAAAGTATGCTCCTCTGTTTGATTTTGTTTCTCCTGAATAACAACAGTTTAGTTCCCTGTCATATAAATTCTGGTGTTATGCGCTAGATTGAAGAAGTTTTGAAAGAGGGCTTGGGAAACCTCGAAAAGAGGCCGCCGATGTTGCTTGTTATGAATAAGAAAGATCTGATCAAACCTGGTGAGATTGCAAAGAAACTGGAGGTGAGTATCCTTGCTCCCACCATTCTAGGATGAACTTTCAATGCTAACTTGGAGTCATGGTGTATGTTCTTTGCTTTTTACATGCTGCCACTCCCTGCAGTGGTATGAAAAATTTACAGACGTTGATGAAGTTATACCTGTAAGTGCAAAGTATGGACATGGAGTAGAGGATGTAAAAGAGTGGATACTATCCAAGCTTCCCTTTGGCCCACCTTATTATCCAAAGGTATACTAAAAGTCTCTATCCGCTTAATATTGTGAGTTTTTTTTATATACACACGCAACAATTTGCTTCCTTACGGGTATTGGACTTTCTAGGATATTGTGAGTGAGCACCCAGAGAGATTCTTTGTTGCTGAGATTGTTAGAGAGAAGATTTTTATGCAGTACCGAAATGAAGTTCCTTATGCATGTCAGGTAAAATGACAAGTTTGCAAACATCGTTTGCTTCTCTCTTGACTCCTGTAAAAAGTTCATGTTGATTAATATCAGTGCTTCGACGCTGCAGGTGAACGTGCTCAGCTACAAAACTAGACCGGCTGCAAAAGATTTTATTCAAGTGGAAGTAGTAGTTGATAAGAATTCTCAGAAGATCATCCTTATAGGAAAAGTAAGTATATCATCCAAACACTGATTTGCGTAATAGATTGCTATGGCTAGGTTTTGTGGACATTCATAAAGTGCATATGATTTGATGAAACTGCAAATTGGGTTTTATTAACTGTTGTGCTCAAAAAAGATCAATAAGGTCTCAACTTAAGACAAGTTTTTATTGCTGGCTAATTTGGCTGAAATGGGTTTCAATGTGGATACTGTAGGAAGGGAAGGCTTTGAAAACTCTAGCAACGGCTGCTAGGCTCGACATTGAAGATTTCCTTCAGAAAAAAGTCTTCCTCGAGGTGCTTACAAATTTGCATAGAGTGTGATTGAATTTGATTACATCAAATGGTGTTCCAAATATATAATAAGTTACCAAATTTTGGGTGAACGAAGGTGGAAGTAAAAGTGAAAGAGAACTGGAGACAAGACGAGGGACTTCTCAAGTACTATGGCTATGGAGGACAGATCCGAGCTATGTAGTAGTGAGTAGTGAGCAGTGAGCAGTGTGGCGGTTTATGGGCTTCAAATGGGCCTTGAAGAAGATGAGAAAGTGCAAGTGGCACGGTTCAGGTTAGCCTTTTTTTGTTTTGATTTTGTTTGTATTTAACCGATACGACTCAGCCTCAGTTTAGCTGTTGTTTTTAATCTCAATCCAACGATTCCTTTGGAAATTACAACTCTTTCTTCTTTTGAGTTTGTTCCACTAACTAACCCCACCGAATACTCCAATTAATTTCATAATTACAATAAATTTGTACTTTTATTTATAAAAAAGAAGATGAACCGTGATTTATGGCGGGGGATAAGTAGAGTGAAATGCTGTGTTGGGTTTGGGTCGGGTCGGGTCGGGTCGGGTCGGGGAAAGTTAGATCCGCTTATTGCGGTTATGCCTGCCTCTTCTGGTGGGTTGATAAAGTGTGAGTGAGAGATGTTTGAAAGTGAGTCGAAAGAAGCAAAAGAAAAAAGCTAACCATTTTTTTCTATTGACAATAAATTTTGGTCTAGGAGCAACGGCACATGAGTTTCTTTATTATTATTGTCTGAAGACACGTGGATTGCTGTCGTAAGAACCCATAGAAAAAATGCTGCCACGTGTAACGTGATCCGGTGCTGAAGCAGTGAAACATGTGTACGGTTACTACTCTTACGTGTTAAGTGGGACCCATTTGCTGGTTTCACGCTTCTTTACCATTTACATAATTGGGACCAAAATTAGCGGAATCACCTGCTTTGCTTCCTCTACTTAAAAGTTAAAACACCTTTTTTAAGAAGTTCAAGTGTGAGCATCGCAGATTATTATTTTTTTTTGGTTTTACAACTCAGGTTTATATTCTCTCTGCAATCTCTAATAACAATTTGAATTTTGAGGATTACATAGCAAAAATATTGTTAACACATGATTGTGCGTGTCTCTCTTAAATGAGAAATATGCTTTAAAACGGTTATAGTTTTGGTCCATAAATACCCACTGAAAGACAAGCAGCGAGAAGAAAGAGAGCACACAGAAGAAGATGAAGCTTCTGGGTCTGATTATATTTCTAGCGATCGCGATCCAACAAAGCTATTGGGAGCTACGAGCTGATGCGTTTTCGAGCGATGGGTTCGTGAGGACGAAAGGTGTTCAGTTTAGTCTCAATGGCTATCCTTATTACGCTAATGGCTTCAATGCTTATTGGCTCATGTACGTTGCCTCCGATCCATCCCAAAGGTCTAAGATCTCCACCGCGTTTCAAGAAGCTTCTCGCCGTGGACTGACCGTTGCTCGAACCTGGGCTTTCAGCGACGGCGGTTACAGGCCTCTCCAGTTTTCCCCTGGCTCTTACAATGAGGATATGTTTCAGGTAACCCCGACTCTGTGTGTGTGTTTCTCTTTTATTTGAGGCTTCTTAATTAACGGCAAGTATTTGAATCTATCCAATACACTCACACAACTAGTTATTTAGAATGCATAAATTTGACTTTCTCTTTTGTTTTTTTTTATTCTCTGGATGTTTTGGGTAAATTTGAGATTCTCTGTTTATACACTCTTATTTGGAAATGTCGGTGGCTTTTGATTTGGCTTCTCTTGTTTAGGTTTTCTTTAGTGTCTGAGGAGACTCTTTGTCGATGTTTTTTTTCTTCTTTCTAAAGATCTGATATTTCCTGGTGAAAAGGGTTTGGATTTTGCGATAGCTGAAGCAAGAAGGCATGGTATAAAGATAATACTCAGCTTTGCCAATAACTACGTGAGCTTTGGAGGGAAGAAGCAATATGTGGATTGGGCTAGAAGCCGAGGCCGTCCCGTATCTTCTGAAGATGACTTCTTCACAGACTCTCTTGTTAAAGATTTCTACAAGAACCATATCAAGGTTTCAATTCAAACCTTCATCTTCTCTCTTGTGTAGATTCAACCAAAAGCAATAAGTGATGGGTTTCTCACAACAGTTTGATTTCTCCTGTAGGCTGTGCTCAACAGATTAAATACCTTCACCAAAGTTCATTACAAAGATGACTCAACCATTATGGCTTGGGAGCTCATGAACGAGCCTCGCTGCCCCTCAGATCCAACCGGACGAACCATTCAGGTTTCAACTACAAACATTTTTACACCATGATTCTGTTACTGGTGTAGTCTTTTTTTGCGATCTAACTCGTTGGTTTTGGTTTAATTTCCTCCATTATAACAGGCTTGGGTTACTGAAATGGCTGCTCATGTGAAATCACTAGACAGAAACCATATGCTTGAAGCTGGCCTCGAAGGTTTCTACGGTCAGTCCTCACCTCAAAGCAAGACTCTAAACCCACCCGGCCAGTTTGGAACCGATTTCATCGCCAATAACCGTGTCCCCGGCATTGATTTCGTCACGGTTCACTCTTACCCCGACGAATGGTACTGCTCATGAACTTCTTCCTTTCGTCATTGAAATTGCTATATATGTTCCCCTTCTTTGGCCGCCCAATCAGTTTAAAAACAAAACAAAAATTACTTTTTGACATTGCTGTTGAGGTGCATCATTTGGGAATTTAAAGCTCCAAGATTTCATTTTGCTGATTTTGATTATCATCTTCTTTTGCAGGTTTGTAGACTCAAGCGAGCAATCTCAAATGGAATTCCTAAACAAATGGCTCGACGCACACATCCAAGACGCTCAGAACGTTCTTCACAAACCCATAATTTTAGCAGAATTTGGTAAATCAGTGAAGAAAGCAGGCTATTCTCCTGCGCAGAGAGACATTGTATTCAACACCGTGTACAGCAAGATTTACGGGTCTGCGAAACGAGGAGGGGCGGCAGCAGGAGGGCTGTTCTGGCAACTTCTGGGCAACGGAATGGATAATTTTCAAGATGGGTATGGGATCATACTGAGCCAAAGCTCTTCAACGGTTAACGTCATTGCTCAACAATCGCGCAGGTTGACTCTGATTCGGAAAATCTTCGCTAGAATGATCAATGTGGAGAAATGGAAGAGAGCGAGAGCGCATGGACGAGTAAGAAAAGGAGGTCACAAAATTGAAACGGAAAACTAAAACAGTGTCTTTCTGTGTTGATGAGTTTTCATTTTCTAGTGATGAGTTTCGAATCGAACGATCTCAACTCGTCCACGAAAGTTATAGTGATAGTTTTTGTTGTTGTTACGGTCGTAATCAAGTCTTTTATTAGTGTCACAATATCAAAGGACTGCGTTTAGTAATGGTCTTTGGAAACATAATTAGGCCTCCTAATTGGGCTAAAACTGGAAACGTATAAAAAGTTATCAGAGGACGGACGACGTGCCGTTTTGTTAAAATAGATTGGAACTGTGTGGCGGGGCACTTCCGTCGTCTAGTCGATGTTTCCCCCTATCCGAGTAAAGCTAAAAACATGATTTTGACTGTTGTCGGCAAAATCCGACGGTTTTGTACAGCTTCGATCTTATTGCTTGATAAACCGGTCGACAAGTTTGCCCGTATCTCGAATCATGTGGATACGAATTCTCAACTTCTCCATCTCATCGATTCCGGGAATTTGCGAGCTGCTCGCCAAGTGTTTGATAAAATGCCACACAGAGATATTTTATCATGGACAGCCATCATGAAGGGATACGTAGCTGCAACAAAGCCTGACCAAGCACTGACTCTGTTCTCTGCAATGCGTGTTGATCCTGGTGTCTCAGCCGATACCTATGTTCTAAGTGTTGCACTCAAGGCTTGTGGTCAAAGCTCCAACATTGCATATGGAGAATCTTTACATGCTTATGCGGAGAAAACTTTTCTGCTGCGCTCTGTCTATGTGGGAAGTGCTTTATTGGATATGTACATGAGAATTGGAAAGATCGACAATAGTTGCAGAGTTTTCACTGAAATGCCTTTTAGAAACACCGTTACATGGACAGCTTTCATAACAGGGTTGGTTCACGCTGGTCTTCACAATGAAGGGCTTCTGTACTTTTCCCAGATGTCGAGATTCAAACAACTATCTGATACTTTTACATTTGCAATTGCCTTGAAGGCTTGTGCCGGTTTGCGTCATGTTAAATACGGAAAGGAGATTCATACTCATGTCATTGTGAAAGGCTTTGGTGCGGTTCTCTGGGTGGCTAACTCGCTCGCTACAATGTACACTGAATGTGGGGAAATGCAAGACGGGCTGCGTTTGTTTGAAAGAATGAGTGAGAGGGACGTAGTTTCGTGGACAAGCCTTATCACGGCTTATAGTCGAATAGGTCAAGAGGAAAAAGCCGTAAACACATTCTTACAGATGAGAAATTCTCAAGTACCTCCCAATGAACAAACTTTTGCATCCATGTTTGCTGCGTGCACGAGTCTTTCTAGACTTGTGTGGGGCGAGCAGCTCCATGGTAATGTTTTCTCTCTTGGACTAGGATATTCTTTGTCTGTGAGTAACTCGATGATGAAGATGTATTCAACATGTGGGAAGTTAGACTCTGCTTCTGTTTTGTTTCAAGGAATGAGATGCAGAGACATTATTTCATGGAGCACGATTATCAGAGCGTACTCTCAAGCTGGTTTTGGAGAAGAAGGTTTTAAATATTTCTCATGGATGAGACAAGCAGGACCAAAACCAACGGATTTTGCTCTTGCTAGTTTGCTGAGTGTTTCAGGAATCATGGCAGTTCTTGAGCAAGGCAGGCAAGTTCATGCGCTTGCTCTTTATCTTGGTTTAGAACAGAATCCCACTATTCGTAGTGCTCTGATCAATATGTACTCGAAATGTGGAAGTATCATAGAAGCTTCAAAGGTATTTGAAGAAACAGATAGAACTGATATTGTTTCTTTGACAGCTATGATCAATGGATATGCAGAACATGGAAAGTGCAAAGAAGCGATTGATCTGTTTGAGAAGAGTCTAAAGCTTAGTTTCAGACCTGACGTTGTAACTTTTATCAGCGTTATCACTGCCTGCTCTCATTCGGGACAGCTTGACCTCGGTTTTCAATATTTCAACTTGATGCAAGAGAAGTATAATATGAGACCAGCCAAGGAACACTATGGTTGCATGGTTGATCTTCTATGTAGAGCAGGACGGCTAAGTGATGCAGAAAAGATGATCAACGAGATCCCATGGAAGAAGGACGATGTAGTCTGGACCACACTTCTCAGAGCGTGCAAGGACAAGGGGGATGTTGAACGTGGAAGAAGGGCGGCCGAGAGGATTCTAGAGCTAGATCCTACTTCTTCTACTACACTTGTAACACTAGCCAATATATATTCAAGCACAGGGAAATGGAAAGAGGCTGCAAATGTAAGGAAGAATATGAAATCAAAAGGTGTGATCAAAGAGCTCGGATGGTCATCAATTTTGATCAAGGATCGGGTTTCAGCGTTTGCATCTGGCGGTCAGTCCCATCCACAAAGTGAAGATATATACAGTATCTTGGAATTAGTAGTAACTGGTTCAGAGGCTCATAGATACGATTGTGCAATAGAGAGAGCTTTTGGGTTTATTCAAATTTGTGATTTTTAAACATGTTCCAGACGATATTGACCCTTAATACAATAACACATGTGGTAAGGTTGATTGCTATATATCTCAAACAATAGGAATGAAATGGGAATCAAAGGAATTCTTTTTGAACCCTTTAATTACTTATCTTGTTATCTGTCATCTTTAAACCAGTTAAGTAGCACATATACTGCAAAACCTAGAGCAGATGCAGCAGCAACCGTAAAGACGACTACTTGTACTGAGAATGATGAGGCAAAAGGTTCGAGAACAAGTGAGTTCCAAGTTATGTACCATAAGGTGGAGTAAACAGAACCCAAGATTGCACCCACCACCACTTGACTGGTCGTGTGAAGTTTCTGGGAAACCCTTAACCATGTCTGAATTACAATGAACATCAGTTATCGTGTAAGTGAATGATTTCGTTTATATGATTCTACTGTAGTTTTATGCCAGACATGATGACTTACAAAGTAGGAACCCAATGCGAGGATGAGGCCGGTAAGGAACAGAGAGAGTTCATTGGGTCCAAGCCACTCCATAACTGGGGAGATATGAGTAAAGTCATCTTAGAGTTGATCAAATGCAAGAAACAGAGGTCGAAAACGCTGAGCATTGGCTGCTTACCGGACAAGACAGTAAACACAGAGATGAAAGAAATGGATTGGGCGTGAGAAGATGGCATCCCAGGATCAGAACGCAATGTAGCAACCGGTCTCTCTTGGTTAAGTATACGCTTAAGAGCTACCGACAGCGCAGAATTTGAAACGGATCCAATCACAGCCCACAAAGCTGCACCGTCATGTCGTAGAAGCAGAACGGATCCAAACAGAGTAGCAACAACCCATTTGCTCTGCCATTTGACAAAACCGAAACCCTTTAAGAAGTAAACAAAATGCAACGAAAAGGAACGAGATTATTTTTTCTACAATTTCAATCTTTCACTGGGAGAGCATTACATCAAACAGTTTGTGTGCATCAGAGAATTCGAATACCAACCAGACGATTAGCGACGGCTTCGATCCCACCCCCGGCGTCCGACGGACTATTGACGAAAGCCTCTTGCTCGAGCGCCTGAAACCGTTCTTCGGCGTCATTACTGTCGCCGTCGCTCCAAGCATGGGTTTTGACTGAATCTGCCATAGTTTTTTTAAAAGAGGAGACAGGCCAAGTTATCCTCCGATTCAAAGGGAAGATTGAGCTCGAACTTGGAAATCGAGCGGAATTAATGTAAGCGGGAACAGAGGAAGGACCAAAATACAAATTGGAGGTGGGTTTGTGGGAGAGAACAAGAGATGACGCTGCCATATCCAAAGAAAAAAGTCAACCTAGAAGTTAAAAATCGAAAACTTTAAGATCAAATCCAAAGAATGAACAGATTACATGTTTTGTTTGGCCAACTGAGCAAATCTGTGTTAGCAGTATTTGGGAAGTTGTGGTTATTATTGGAAAAGACAAGTAATTAGTATTACAAAATCTATGAAAATGTTGTTTTCAACTTTCCTTAACTCCAAAAGTAGGCGTGGGCATTCGGGTACCCGTTCGGGTTCGGGTCGGTTCTTTCGGGTATCGGATCTTTCATGTATTGGGTTGAAGGATCCATTCGGGTATTTATAAAATTCGGTTCGGGTTCAGGTTCGGTTCGGGTATTTTCGGGTCGGTTCCGGATATCCGAAATATAGGAAAAAACTAAAAAAATACTAAATTTGATTAAAATTTGGTTAAATTTTGACAAATATAATTAAGAATTTTCAAATTTTTTATTATTTTAGATATTTCGGTTATTTCGGTCTAACAATAATTGATATTTTTGGGTTTTATAATTATAATTTTGGGTAATTAGATTATATCAAGTCTAAATATAATTAATATTTTGGGTATATAATTATATTTCAGGTATTTCGGGTACCCATTCGGTTCTCGGTTCGGTTCGGGTTCGGTTTCGGTTCTTCAGGTATCCGAGTCTAAGATCCGTTCGGGTATTTTGTCGGTTCCAGGTTCGGTTCGGTTCCCTTTTTTCGGGTCGGGTTCGGTTCGGTTCTTCGGTTCCGGGTATTTTGCCCAGCCCTATCCAAAAGAGATCTAGTGGCATCCATTAATCCACCAAAAATCGGTATTATAATGCTTCTTCCTAAAAACCATTAATCCACCAAAAATGTGGCATATAAAAGCCCATATTAGTAGTTCTAGTTATGGGCCTATTTGCTAAAAATGGGCCCATTGAGAACAGATGAATCTGATTATCCCTACCTGGCAAGGAATTTGTGCTTTTTCTTAACTAATGGAGATGGGGGGGGGAGAGAATATAAATCGAAGATTAAAATGAAAATGTTTAACAAGTTGAATTGCTGAAATTCGAATATGATCGAAATAATGCATTAACGGTGAGAAAGCCGTGTACACGTCTTTTATGCTTCAGAATATTATAAATGTCTCATCGTTTCAGAACATTGTTGCTTATTTTGAAATTTTATAGACAGACATACATGTGGTGAATAACAATTACTCCTATTTTGTATATGAAAAATTCATGTCTATTGGATAACGAATATGCTTAACAGACTTTGCAAAGGGCAACAAAAACAAAAATAGATATAACAAAAAACCTTGACCAATTACATTACTATACGTATACTTAGAAATATATTCTTGTTTATCTTTTATAGTTTTTATATATTCAGGCTGATGTGTAAATAGATTCTCGCACAGAAAAGTTTTTCTATTGAACTCACATAACTTCTTTTATTCCAAAAATAATAATTACTTTGGATTCTAGCTTTTGGTTGTGGATTAAAGAAAACCCATAGGTTTCTTGGTTTAAAGGACATGATTAATTTATTGGTCTCTACAAGAATGTTCTCCTCTCTTTATAATATCACTTTTTGTTTGATTTGATAATTTTTTTCTTTTATATCCGTAAAATGCAAATTAATAGATAATAAAATGCAAATAAGGCTAGCTAGATAATTTAGTTACACCACGACAGGTTGCAAACAGAAGTAAGGTTGGAGTGTGGCTTGCCACACGCCAGAGCGTCTTGTCATTGGAGGTGAAAACTGGGCGTCGTTTTTTCTTTAGATTATTATATATTCAAAGATGTCATGATGCGTCTATCGCTCTGTCAAACTCAATCTACAAAGTACAGTTTTACACAATGTTGTGGCAGAAATTGAACAAGACTTGAGACAAATACGAAAGAAAAAGAAAAAGAATGAAAATTTGAAAGTGAAAAGGGATTAATGAACACGGTGTCGTGTCGCACCAAATAGTCCTGAAATTCATGATGATTTTATCACTGACCACATAGCTTACAGTGGTCAAAGTTTTTGAATCAGGACCCCAACAAGGTAACAATCGTCTGCCCTACTTCCTTTGAGTTATTTGATACAACACTTTACCAAGTTCTTATAGTATATCTATACATATAAGTAAATACGATAAGATATATTATATACTAATACAAATCTACGCGTGCGTCTGTGGATATAAGAATGATGCTTGGGAATGGTATTACATGCGCATATTTTAAAGAGAACTACCCCAAGGAGGCAAATATACATATCATGGGTCGAGCTAGCCTGTATATCCATCCATTAACTTTTATTATTATTATTATAAGTTTCTTTCTCGAATTATCTACTATTAACCCCATTCAAAAGCTTTCTTACGATCTTTTCAGAACTTCGTCGCCAGTTTTTTTGTGTTTGTTCGAAAACTAGTCGCGAATTTATGTGTGTTTTATCCGATCCGGTCAACTGTCCGATCCCCACCTAGTCACCGACATACTTATTTAAGACATCTTATTAATTAACAAGTTAATAAGATAGGGATATACCAGATAATAAGTCAGAGGGAGCTTAGAGTTTTCATTGATTAGTAAGAACAAGTATAAATATAAATGAGACGGTGGAGTGCACGGGAAAGAGAAAAAGAGTTGAGCAAATAAAACTGATCAAGGACTTATAATTAAAAGTGAAACGGTGAAATTCACGAGAACGATAAAGATAGTCAAGCAAATACCAAGTGGTACACTCTAAAGTCTAACCGCGGTTTTTATACGGTTGCCATACGCATCACGTGAACCCAAAACACAAAACAGATTCTCTGTTACATCACTTTTTACAATTTTGCTCGGTCCATAGTTTTTTTTTTTTTTTTTGATATACATTTTTATTTATTTAATAATATCTGTATAATTATGAATAGTTGAAATTTGTGAAATGTGAAATCATTTCCAACTTGAATTTATACAGCTAGCATCAAAGTCTACATATTCTGTTTAAAAATATGAAATCATTTTCTAGCTTATGTCTGATATGCACTTACTTACTAGTCTTTATAATAAAAATTATTAACGATATAACTGCTAGCTGTATGTTTTCTTTTATATTAATCTTGACTACGAAGAGTTTAGATAATTATGATTTCTGAAATAATGTTTTTCTAGAAACATACTAAAAGAATACTCCAAAATGAAACTAGTATTAAAATACAATATGTAGTATAAACTATAAAGTTTGCACATATACGTAGCTTTGTTTTGCCAAGGGTGCGTGCATGCATTAACCCGAAAACGAATATTTACTTCTTTTCTGTTTGTAGCTGATATAAACGTATATTTACTTAATCAATGAAAATGGTAAGTATTTTTCGGATATTTGAATATGGATATAACAGGGACAAGTGGTGTTTGCATACGGAATAATAACGGGAATATATATATCTAATCCAAGTTAGATATATAGTATTTTTTTGTTAAAAAAGGGAGAAAAGTGACAATTATTATTAAGTTTGAAGAAAAAAAGAAGGCGAGATATGATGATGAGTCTATAAAAGAGAGAAATGCGGGGAGAGGCATGCTCCACTTTTCTCCATTCTCTCTCTCTCACTCTCTATATATATATATATATATCTGTGATAGTGTTCATTATAATCCTCATCGTCTCTTCAAATGGATTTCGATAACGTCAAAGCAGAGAAAGCCAAGGCGTTGCGGCGATACAACCGCTTCCGGAGAATCGGACGTTTTTTCCGTGCGGCAGAGTTTTGCGTCGCGATCCTCTTCATCTCTTGGACATTTACGCGCCTTCCTTTTGCCCTCCGAATCTCCCGAGAGTTTCTCCGCCGTATCGCCTGCGTTATATCCACTCCTCTGTTCGTCTTCCTCCTCGGTAATTGCATCGTCCTTCTTCTCCTCACCAAATCCTCGGACCAGTCAAGCGCAGCAGATACCGAAATCTACCAGGCCTTCGTCAGATCTGTAGAGGATCCATCCAATAAGCCGTCCGATGAAGATTTGACAGAGGAGATCGTTTACGAAGACAAACATGTGATCCTCACTGATTCCAAGTCAAATCCAAATCTAGTCGCCGGTGAGAATATTCCTCAAGATCACGTCGAGATCTGCGTTTCCGATCAGCCTAAGGTGTACCGAAGAAGCAAATCTGCTAAACAGAGTCCAGGAGGTGATATGGTGATGAAACCTTCTCTCCAGAGATCGGAGACGACGGAAAAGTGCAGGAAAATAATGAAAGAGGATAAGAATTATCCAGAGGACAACCTTAGCAACGAAGAGTTTCAGAAAACGATCGAAGCTTTCATAGCCAAACAGCTGATGTTTCGTCGCCAAGAATCTTTAGCGGTCGTCCTTGTCCATAACAAACCCTAATTATCTAAAGCATCAGATTCTCTATATATATATATATATATATATCCACTTCGAATCAACAACCAAAGTTTTGTGAAGATAGAAAACCATCCACAAACATATGGAATCTTGTTTTTAATTAATATTCCGTACGTACGTGTGTAAATATCTCCTCTCTATATATGTTGCTTACTGTGGAAGATAATGTAATACATCTTTTCTACTTGTTATCTCACTTCCTCAAGTCTAGCCAATCATACAAACTTGAAGTATAAATTAAATGTTGTCTCCTCACACTCAATATTATGGCATTATACCATAACTCGTTTTTTTGTTTTAAAAAAATAAAATAAAAGTTTTAGTGTTATCCAAGAAACAATCTTTTTTTTTTATCGTCGCATGAGACCTTCAGGGTTACTTTAAAAAACAAAATCAACAGTTGCATTAATAAACAAAATATCTACAATTCATATTAATAAACAAGTTTAACCTATACTAAATTCTAAACCATGAAGGTCTCATCTCTCAGGCGACGATTAAAAAAAAATGAAGAATATCAACCAATTTAAGTGATATTGATTCAAATATGTTTAATTTGCAATTTTTAAGCTTATAATATAATTAATAAATGTTTGGTAACATGTTTAAAGAGTATTTAGAAATATATTTTTAAAATATTTATGTTTTAATAGTATAGATATGACTCAATTATATATACTAGTTCTCTTGCCCTAGAATCCCCGTAACCTTCGAAACGTTTGGTGTCAGACCTGCATGCAGGATTTCTTAAACACGAACCAATCACTTGGTCAATGATATTTGTGTGTCAATTTTAATAGTTTATTAACTCTTACATATTTTTTGTTCGTACAGAATTTTGCTCATCATGGCGTTTTAGACTTTTACACCGACCAAGTCTCATGCCTGCAATAATTAACCATGTACTCAAGAGGGATTTGAAAGCGTGAAAGGTATAGGAGCCTTGTATCGAATTCAAATACAAACATCTATATACACGGCACACACACTGACACACATGGTGTGGTTTATAGCTATGAAAAACTAGATGGTGTATAAAGAAATTAACAATGGAAATATTGGGATTGGTAAAAATCGAAAAGAGAGTGCATACTTTATTATTTTATCACTAATGTTTTAAATTGAAGAAAGCTTCATTTCTAATGCTTCATGGGAATGATTGATATATGGTCTAGCTAGTAATTAGTCATCTCAATAATCTCGTAGTCTTCGATTATTAGATTAAAGTAGAAATAAATTCAATTAAAAAAAATATTAGTATTAATTTGCTGAAGCGGCCGTGTTTCTGATGGGTATTGGCACCAATCATAGTGTAATAATTTTGAATGCAAAAAGTTTAAAATTTTCACTTTTATGCAGACACCCACGCAGAAAAATATAAGAACAAAAGTGACTTTATTTTTCACTAAGTCCCGTAATCTCTGCTCAACCAAAATAAAAGTCGGTTCTTTTACCCTTCTTTTTACAGAATTAGATTCTATGATATTGAGCCGATCCATCTTTTGCATAATAATATTTTAAAATAATTTTGTTTGAATTTGGGTGATTGATTGTTGCATTTAATTTAATTCATTTAGGCGGACTTTTTTAACTAGGAGCAATCATGATATTTCCACCACGAGCGGCGATTGCTATTGGTGTTGTTGGATTTGTCATTAAGCAACTTTACCATCTATAAACTAAAAAAAACAAAAAAAACTTTACCATCTATAAGCCTTTTTTTGTTTGTTTCTAGCACAACGCAGTTGAAAGATAAAATTGAATATAATTCGACGTTTACCATCAAAAAATTATTACATCCACGTTCCTTGCATTCATCATTTTATGTGTACACACATAAGTTATATATAGTGTAAACTAAAGTCACATAAGTGACCTAAACCGTACATTCTAATATCCCAAATATCAAGGTCGTTTTATCCATTTAAAGCTTTGAATGAAGTAACGTAGAAAAAGCGGATCTCACGCGAGAAAGAGTAACCTTAATACATTTGCCATTCACCATTTATTTTAAAAAGTAATTCATAACTAAAAAGTATAATTAAAAAAAATAAATTCAGTGTTTGAAGCGGTTCATTAACCATGAACAAAACATATGATTCACTTTGAACAATATTTATGTTAGAGTATTCTAAGTACGGATGATACTTTTTTATTATATTAGCTCTAAAAAACAAAAAACTTTATATATTTACTAACGAATACAACTAATTTCTAATATCATTTTTGGACTTCTTTTAATTTCTGACGATCCATTGCTTATGATATATGTATATGTTATAATAATTACATATTTAAAATAATATATTTTAATTGATATAAAATGAGTCGGATATCATTTGAATTCTTCCACTTATGTTTTTGGGTAATTTAGAATTTATAATTTACAAAATTATTTTTAAATTTTAAATGTGTAAATTAGTTTTTTTTAAAATCTAAATTATATTTCTCAATTTTTTTAATTACCTCCATTTGTTGAAATAGTGAGCTTTCATGTAAATATTTAAGTACTCGAATTACACAAATAAATTATTATAAATATTTATACTTTTTAATAAATTATTTTATCTATAATTTGCATTTTGCAATATTGTTGATATTTTTAATTCAAATATATGTCACAACATAAATATTTGTTATTCGTTTTTTTCATTCAAACATATATTTTAAACCGTCAGATCCGCCTAATCTACACTTAATCCGTCTGATACGTCTGATCTGCTTGATCTACAACTTGTGGTCTATTTTCACTATTAGGAGCCTTAGTTAGGGTAAATTTACCTAGTTCCCTAATTTTCAGTATCATAACTTATATATATGCTACGTGTTTATACGCCAACGTGCGTCATATCGGACCCTGCCCACACATTGATTTGTCGCTAGAAATTATATATCGAACACTTTTCGGTTTTTCCTAGTGTTCGATTATTGAACACATTTCAGATTTTTTTTTTTTTTTGTCGTCAAAACAAAAAAAAACACAAATAAATGGTTTTGATAATAAAACTGAGTGCCTACTTACAGTGTATCGACATGCTTCATACATAGGGTTAAAAGTAAAAAAAAAAAACATAAAGAAGACAATAAATTGATTGGACATGTCATTTGAGACTCGCGACTTTTTTGTTTCATCTTAATTTGTGTACCTTAATTAATCCCACTCCCTCATAGTGACGTTGACAGCCTTTTACATGTAATAGAAATACATGATGTTCAGCAATTCCCATTTTAAACACTAAGAGCACGTTGCTTAATTCAGATCTTTATAAAGTTCACGAAATTACAAAATATATCATGTACTAAATTAAAATACCATCTTAATATAATTAAAAATCATTACAATTTAATAGTGATAATTGATAAGCACACAAATATTGTTTACATATTTAGTCGCCATTCAATTTTTTATTTATTTTTAACATATTAAGTATTAAGTATCCAATATAAAATGAACCATGAAAACCCTTTTTAAAAAAGAACCTATCTGGTTATATACTATATTATTATAAATCAGAGATATTGAAAAAAAAATTCAAAGAAAGTAAAGGAAAAAAAAAGAATGGAATTTCAAGGGGAGAAGAAGAAAATGCGCAAAACAGAACTCCCACGCGGGCCAATTTAATCGTCGGGTGAAGCGCGGCCCAAGAGCCCATTTATTAATGATTTTTAAGCTTCTGCCACGGTTTGGACTATTTTGGAAGTTATAAAGAGCCTCCAAGTGTTATGATTTTGGATGGTCCATTTATGTCCAATATAAATTTAGCTGGGGGAGAAAGTAATATATGAAAGGCAATTTCACTATCCCATCTATTTTATAATATAAAAAATAACGACATGACAATTGAATCATCAATCAATCGTGGATGATTTAACTAGCATAGCAGATTACTCAGAGTCAACAATGTCAACGGTTTCATAGTCACGAATTCAAAGTTCAGATATGAAAATTTAAAAGATGAGAAGTTCAAGTAGATTCTAGCACGATCTCTAAGTTCATATATAAATTTTCACATTTAATCATCGTGGAGACAGGAATAATCACCATAAACCGCAATAAACAGAACTCTAAGGACGTCTTATGACAAACAAAAGTACATATATGGTATTTTCGTAATAAACAAAACCATAGGGGCCTCTCTATAATAAACAAAACTTTAGACTAATTTGTAATAAGCAAATAAATATAGTATGGGCAAATCTGTGATAATCAGAACTCTAGGCCAAATACGTCATAATCGAGAATGTGAGGTAATAATCTGTAATATACCCAAAAAAAACTAGTCGAAAAGCCATTGGTGGCACCAACCGGGAAAAGAAAAACAAAAGTAGAGTCAGTGGAGAAGGCATCGCTACGATCCCATAGAAGTCAGAGGGGAGATTGTAATCCGACGACGATGCAAGGCGAAACTTATCGAGTCTTCTGTGTCGGAACCGCCGATACAAAGCTTTCTGAGCTACGATTCCTTGCCGGATCAGTGCGATCAAATATCGGAGCCTTCTCCAACAACTCATCTTCCAAGGTAAAATCACTTTATATTTGAAGTGCTTAATTAATCGTCTCAGTTTTGCTCTTTCTGGAGAATTTCTGAGGCGTTTCATTGGAATAACAGGTTGAGGTTGTGATTGTGGATGTTTCGGCCAGTAGTGATCATAAGGAGATGGAGAATGTTGCGGACTTTGCATTTGCAACAAGAGAACAAGTTCTATCATGCTATTCTGGATCTGCCGAACCGCTGAAACTCCCCGATGATAGAGGCGAGGCAGTTGGTATCATGAGTAAATGTCTTGAGAATTTTCTTAGGCAATCATTTGAGGATAATTCTCTTGCTGGGGCAATAGGCCTTGGCGGAAGCGGAGGAACATCGCTCATATCATCTGCTTTTAGGTCTCTCCCGATTGGGATTCCAAAGGTCATTGTATCCACTGTGGCCAGTGGTCACACCGAACCTTATGTTGGGACATCAGATTTGGTTTTAATTCCTTCTGTAGTAGATGTCTCCGGTATCAACAGTGTTAGTAGGGCGGTGTTTTCAAATGCTGGGGCTTCTTTTGCGGGAATGGTAGTCGGGAGGAGGCTTGAGATGTTAAGAAGCTCCCCAAGTGAGAGCGGGAAATGTACTGTGGGTATAACTATGTTTGGGGTAACTACTCCCTGTGTAAATGCGGTTCAAGAAATATTAACAAGACAAGGTTATGAGACACTTGTGTTTCATGCCACCGGTGTCGGTGGCAGAGCAATGGAATCTTTGGTTAAAGGAGGGTTTATACAGGTTTCTCTTCTTCTTTTTTTCCTTCCATTCCCCGATATTTTGTTTACTTATAGCACTAACTCACTTAGCTTCATGATTTATGCAGTTGGTCCTTAATTTTTTTTGTTGTGGCTTTGATTACCTTTACTGTTTCCTTTACCTGTTCTCTTACCTCAGGGAGTAATGGATATTACAACAACCGAGGTTGCAGACCATGTAGTTGGAGGGGTGATGGCATGTGATAGTTCCCGTTTCGATATTATCATAGAAAAAGGAATACCGTTGGTTTTAAGTGTAGGGGCCTTAGACATGGTGAACTTTGGGGGCAAAGATACAATACCTTCTCATTTCCAAACAAGAAAGATTCATGTTCACAATGAACAGGTGAGGATGAATCAATCCAAAAAGTGCTTCTTCCCGCCTTTGAACTACGAGTATCATGTTTAGTTTTATTTAACAGTAGCGTATGTTTCTGGTTTTGGCAGGTTTCTCTCATCCGAACAACAGCAGAAGAGAACAAAAAATTTGCAAGGTTTATTGCAGATAAACTGAACAAATCAACATCAAAAGTGAGGGTTTGCCTTCCAGAGAAAGGTGTCTCAGCACTGGATGCTCCAGGGAAGCCTTTCTGTGATCCAGAAGCCAGTGGCACCCTTATAAATGAACTGCAGAGGCTCATTCAAGCAAGTGAAGATAGGCAGGTATTTCCTTATTTAAGTAAAACAAAAGGCGGAAAGTACACGAGGAATAAGGAAATACCTGTCTGTCTTCACTTGCTTGAATAAGCCTCTACTTTTAGGTATTGAAATGTTGCGTATTTTGACAGGTCAATATTTATTCTCACCACATCAATGACCCTGAGTTTGCAGAGGCATTGGTTGCTTCATTTCTCGAGATCTGTCCGAAAACCTACGCACAAATCAAACCCTCTGAGACGGCTTCAACAAAACCTAGCACTGGAGAGCCTAGTGATGGACATGTGTCTAAGATGAGGTCGAGGCCTGAAAGGATTCCATACAGTCCCAAAGATTTCCCCAATGCAAAACCAGGTTCCTTTTGTCCTTCCCAATCATAGTGATCAGTAAACTAACCACCGGATCAATTGGTATTTCGAGTCATTTTGATACGGAGTTGCATGTTGGAGTATAAAGCTTACTTATCATCATTGGCTTCAGAAACCATGGAACGAACTCAGACCATTTTGGGACGGCTAAGAGATCAAATAGAGAAGGGAATACCAATAATCGGGGGAGGTGCTGGTACGGGGATATCTGCAAAGTTTGAGGAAGCTGGTGGGATTGATTTGATAGTGATATACAACTCTGGACGTTTCCGGATGGCTGGAAGAGGATCCTTAGCAGGCTTACTTCCATTTGCTGATGCCAATGCAGTCGTGCTTGAAATGGCAAATGAAGTTTTGCCTGTCAGTTTCTTACTCACTCCCATCAATAAGTCATTCACACAATTAGCAAAAGAAGCTTGCATTATTCATGCATTCTCTCTCTAAGACCTGTTTTCCTATGTCGAATCCAACTTGCAGGTAGTGAAGGCGGTGCCTGTTCTTGCTGGGGTGTGCGCAACTGATCCATTTCGGCGTATGGACTATTTTCTAAAGCAGTTGGAGTCCATTGGGTTTGTTGGGGTCCAGAACTTTCCAACTGTTGGTCTGTTTGATGGTAATTTTAGACAAAATCTTGAGGAGACGGGAATGGGATATGGGTAAGCTACAAAAACAAACCCTTTTCATTTTCAAGAATCATTCTTGTATCTATATCGTTTAAATTTCCACATGGAAAACTTGTCTGCTGTTGCAGACTGGAAGTTGAAATGATCTCAGAAGCGCATAAAATGGGGCTGTTGACCACTCCATATGCTTTCAACCCCAAAGAAGGAGAAGAGATGGCGAAAGCAGGGGCAGATATAATAGTAGCACACATGGGTCTAACGACGTCTGGAAATATTGGGGCGAAAACCGCAGTGTCGATGGAAGAAAGCGTAGTTCGCGTACAAGCTATAGCAGATGCTGCTAGTAGAGTCAACCCGGACATCATAGTGCTCTGCCACGGAGGTATAGTAACATGTCGAATCCAAGATTTACTGTTTTGTAAGAGTTTTGGTCGTAGTAAGCTTTTTGTATGTAGGTCCGATATGGGGTCCAGAGGAGGCAGAGTATGTGTTGAAGAGAACACAGGGTAGTGTCCATGGCTTCTATGGAGCATCAAGCATGGAAAGGCTACCTGTAGAGCAAGCTATAACAAGCACTGTTAAGAGATACAAATCCATAGCGATCAAGTGAAGTCAAAATAGTAAGTTTTTGTATCTTAAATTCCGTTTGACTGCAGAATTTTGTTTTTGTATTTTAATCTTTGATTGCCTCTGCTTTCTCATTTTTGCTTCGCTTATTTACTATCTCTACTTCTGTACTACCACCTTTTCTTATTTTAACATTTTGTCCATAGGTTTCATAGAAAGCTCTGATTAAAAGAAAAAAAAGAGACTTTTGTTGGACATATATATACAAATCGACAAGTTACTATACCTCCGTGCCGGAGTTTCCCCGGAGGTATAGTATTTGTATCGTTCGAAACATATTATTAGTTTCCATCATTATTAATAAATCAATTTGACAAAATACCTAAGAATACCGTACATCAAGAAAGCTCACGCCCATAAACTATATAACAAATTAAAAGTGCTTATGTAAGTAACCGGTGTAAAATTTGACGACAAAACAATGGCTTAAAATTTCAAAACTCAATCGAATTTGGGTCGGCGTAATCAAAGTGTTAACCTTATAGGTAACCAAAAGAAATGTAACGGCCTAACCAAACGGAAAAAATAAAAAAACATGGATTTACTCATTGGTTATTGGAAACTTGTTAAAACAACTTATCTGCATTTGGATGATGAAGCTCTATTAACCAAAATTTGACAAGTACTTGGGGTTAAAATTCAGTCATCTGGTAGCTCTAGCTGTTGGTTACGTTCCAAACTTTGAGTCTCTTAGCTCTGGGGAAGTCGGGTGCAACATCGGTCCACAACCTTTTAGAGCGGTCGTGAAGATACAAGCAACTCTCGCCAAGCTTACACCCTCTGGCTCTACCGAAGTACATGCACGTTTTCTGAGACCTAACCTTTACTACCCTCATATTATTATTATCAACCCTTGCTTTGTTAGTTTCATTTGTTGCCGGAGTAACTCCCCCGTGTTCCCTAATAAGGTTCTTGAAATAGTCTAGATTTCTCACGGGTTGTTTTGCAGATACCTCATCATCCCGGTTTATGTTCATCATCGGGTATGCACCATTACGATCTGTTACAGTTTGCCCTGATTCCATGACTGTTGGTCCCGTGGACCACTACGTGTGTTTAAAGAATGATTAGGAGATGGGAGGTGAGATTTTCGTTAATAGAGCAATTTAACCACGTTTGAGACAGGTCGGGAGAAATATGAGTAGGCCGGGGCCGTGTTTTCGCTTTATTGATGAGAGAGAAGTGAACGCTTTAGAATTACGAACTGGTTCCAAAGGACCTCCAGTTCGGCGTTCTAAAGTGTTGTCTTGCTACAAAGAGAGAGAGGTCGGGTAGTTTATAGTCTGTTCTAGAGTCCAAATCCCAGTCCCCTTCATTAATGACATATGAGGGGTATATATAGTCGGGGCTGGCTTCCTGCTCCCCGGGATCTCGGGCCACGTGTCGCCTGCGGCCTCTTTTGCGGGTAAGGTGGCCTAGGAGGCGTGTCCCGGCTTTCGAGGAGAGAGGTCATGATGAGCTCGGCGTGGCGTGTTGCAGGGCAGTGCACTGTTTTACCAACTCTGCTCCACCTGCTCCTTCCTGCCCTTGTCAGCTCTGTAGAGTTGGTGGGACGTCGGGTCGAAGGCACATCCCTACGCGGGTAGAGTACTGCTTTACCAACTCCCACTCGCCTATTCTTCTGACATTCCCTGTTCTGGCGGGGCATCAGCGCGGGCCCGGGGTACGTTGTTTTCAGGCCGGCAACCGGGCTGAAGAGGGATCTTGCGGATGGGTGCTTTCAGGCCGGCAACCGGGCTGAAGAGGGGTTTTTCCTAAGATGGGCTTAACTAATTGGGGGTGCTAAGCCCACCTCCAACAATAGGCCCTCCCCCAGTTCGGTATCGCGAGGCGAAGCGAGCATGCCGAAGTTGATCTGATGTTAGTTCGGCACATCTTAGGACGGGGAGTTCCGTGCTCAACTCTGTTTGCTTTTTCCGAAAAACCCGTAGGAGGTTGGCGCGTGCTCACCACGTGGGACGGCAAAGGACGCTTCGTTTTTCGCGTGGACTGCCCACGCGCGGCGTGTAAAAGACGCTTCGCGTTTATCGAGGCGTCCTTTGCTTTTTGGCGTGGGGAAACGAAGAGACGTCATCATTAGGTTTTTGGGCGGCCGTGCTTCTTGTGACACGTGTCCAGGCGTCGCTTCACTGTCCCCCTTCTTCTACTTAAATCCCCCTTCTTCCTCCTGCTTTTTTTTTTTTTGATTTCCTCCTCTCCGTGCGATGGCTCCGATGTTAGACGGTATCCGAGCTGAGTCGAGCGAAGAATCGGCGTCCCGCGGTGGTGGTAACGATTCTCCGAGTTCCTCCGGTGATTCCGAGCATGCCTCTTCTCCGCGACGAGGGGCAGACAGTGGGGAAGAGTTGGCCCCCTCGACTTCGGGGGCCGCCCCGTCGCTTCCGGGGACCCACCTCCGGCCGAAAACGGTGGTTAGATCCTCTGGCGGTCGCGGTGCTGGCCAAGCTGGGGGAAGAACCGGGCATCTGGGCGGCCGCGGAGGCGGAGCTCGAGTGGCCAGGGTGAGGTCCCCCCTGGTCTCCTACGAGCAGGGAGGGTCACCGACCTGGAGCACAGCGGAATCGGTGACCCTCCTGGGGAATCTGTGTGGTTTTTCCGCCGGCGTTGAGCTCAGGGTACCCACAGTGGAGGAACGCTTCGTCTGACTGTTTTTGTTTGCTTTGCTTTCAGGTCCTCATTTTTCTAGATTCAAGCATCCGGAGTACGCGGGTCTTGTTGCGGTGCTCAGGCCGGCGCGTAGAAGAGAGTGAAATGCAAGAGGCGAAGACCACAGGAGGCAGGACCGGAGGATCTGGTGGCTGATTCCCGTGGAGGAGGTCGGTACTGGAGTGCCATCTGGTGAGACCGGTACCGACGTGCCAGCCGCCGGGGATCAGCAAGCAGATCCTTCGGCCCTGCCTGCTAGTGAGACCGGTACCGACGTGCCAGCCGCCGGGGATCAGCAAGCAGATCCTTCGGTCCTGCCCGGCGTAGCCGCGGTCGGGGAAGAGGGGTCTGGGCAGCCCTTCCTTGGCGAGTACAGGACCAAGGCGAGGATGGTGGCCCCGGGAGATTTAGATGGTACCGTGCTGACGGGAGTGAGGATCGACCGGCCGATGCGGCCTTGTAAAAACTCTGTTTTTTTTTTTTTTGTAAAGATCGGGCCGCAGGCCGTTTATGTAAAAAGCAGGCCGTTGGCCCCTCTCTTTTTTGTAGGTGCCGTTTCGAGGCTGTTGTAATGACTAGGCCGTGGGCCGTTTTATGATAGGCGAGACCGTTGGCCCTTTTGTGTAAATGCCATTTCGAGGCTTTTTTTTTTTTTTTTTTTTTTTTTTTTTGTTTTTTTTTTTTTTTTTTGTTTTTTTTTTTTTTTTGATCGGTAGAGTAGGTCGTAGACCGTACTCTTTCAAGTAAGCAGGTCGTGGACTGATCGTGAGTTTGGCGAGCAGGAGATCGGCGAGCTGTGGTCGTTAGTTAGGCGGAGCTGCGGGATCGGCGAGCTGTGACTACGCGATGAGCAAGCTGCGACCGAGCTGCCTAACTGTTAGACCGACGAGCTGCGACTCCGAACTGCCTCACTGTCAGATCGGCGAGCTACGACCTGCAAAAAAAAATGGCTAAAGATTCGAGATTGCGCTTGAGGCTGAGCTCGGCGTTTGTTAGTTAGGCGCGAGGCCGGCGAGATATGATTCCGAGTCGCTTAATTTCTAGAATCGGTTAGTTACTTAGCGTACCACAAGGTCAGCGAGTCGCACGGTCGGAGAACTGCGATCATGAGCTAGGCGAGTAGGAGGTCGGCGAGCTGTTGAGGTCGTTAGTTAGGCGGAGCTGTTGAGGTCGGTAAACTGCGACTGCGCGATGAGTGAGCTGCGACCGAGCTACCTAACTGTTAGACCGACGAGCTGCGACCCCGAACTGCCTTACTGTCAGACCGACGAACTACGACCGCAAACTGCTTTCCTCGGAGTTCGGCTTAAAGGGACAGACTTATGAATAAATCTGAATAGAAAATAAATTCGAATAACGAATCGAAAAATTTTTTTTTTTTTTTTAATAGGTGATACCTGATTTTAGAAAGTTCGGTAGACGAATTGTGATATAAGTATCGGTTGGCGAATCAACCGAACTCCGTCTCGCTTGGTTTTTGGATTAAACCAACCAATCTCCTTCTTTCTTCCACGTTTTTCGTTTTAATGGGCTTTAGGCCCAGCTCTTATCCTTTTTTGGCGAGCGTTTCGAGCTCGGCTTCTTTTGGAGCTCGGCTCATGCAGTGCGAGCGTTTGGAGCTCGGGAGCGTTTGGAGCTCCGGTCACGGGAGGCCCCTAACGTGGCGAACCGCTGGTCGGTGGCTCGCGTTAGCTCATCGATCCGGGCGAGCAGGGTCTGCCTCATGACGGACGGCGTGGGCTGGTCTTCCGGTGCTCGTGGCGCGCTGTGGGCGGCGGAGCCGTCGGAATGAGCGGGTGCTGACGCCGGGGGCGGGGCCCTGGAGAATTGCTCTCGAGGAATTGCTTGATCGGCAGCCGCTTGGGCTGATGACGGAATGGTCGCCGTCGTTCGAGTCGCTGGCGGGGCCGTTGTCGGGGCCTGGGCCGTTGTTTGGGCCGGAGTGTCCTGGTCTGACAACACTCTTGGGGTCGGGATTGCCATCGTTGCTTCGGTCGTGCCGGTGGTTGAACTGCTCCTTGCGTATAGAAGAATCTCTAAACCCCCCTCCTTCTAGCGCCAATTGTTGGTCCCGTGGACCACTACGTGTGTTTAAAGAATGATTAGGAGATGGGAGGTGAGATTTTCGTTAATAGAGCAATTTAACCACGTTTGAGACAGGTCGGGAGAAATATGAGTAGGCCGGGGCCGTGTTTTCGCTTTATTGATGAGAGAGAAGTGAACGCTTTAGAATTACGAACTGGTTCCAAAGGACCTCCAGTTCGGCGTTCTAAAGTGTTGTCTTGCTACAAAGAGAGAGAGGTCGGGTAGTTTATAGTCTGTTCTAGAGTCCAAATCCCAGTCCCCTTCATTAATGACATATGAGGGGTATATATAGTCGGGGCTGGCTTCCTGCTCCCCGGGATCTCGGGCCACGTGTCGCCTGCGGCCTCTTTTGCGGGTAAGGTGGCCTAGGAGGCGTGTCCCGGCTTTCGAGGAGAGAGGTCATGATGAGCTCGGCGTGGCGTGTTGCAGGGCAGTGCACTGTTTTACCAACTCTGCTCCACCTGCTCCTTCCTGCCCTTGTCAGCTCTGTAGAGTTGGTGGGACGTCGGGTCGAAGGCACATCCCTACGCGGGTAGAGTACTGCTTTACCAACTCCCACTCGCCTATTCTTCTGACATTCCCTGTTCTGGCGGGGCATCAGCGCGGGCCCGGGGTACGTTGTTTTCAGGCCGGCAACCGGGCTGAAGAGGGATCTTGCGGATGGGTGCTTTCAGGCCGGCAACCGGGCTGAAGAGGGGTTTTTCCTAAGATGGGCTTAACTAATTGGGGGTGCTAAGCCCACCTCCAACAATGACCCTCTTCATATTCCAAGTGCTGGAAGTGGAAATGTTAAGGGATTGGGAGTGGGGTTCTGGTACTGTCTTTTCTTCTGAGACTAGAACATCATCAACTGAGCTTGGTTTCAAGGAATCTTCGAGTCTTGGCAATGGATAAGTGTGAAAACCCAGGGGAGGTTTCTGGAGGTTAAGATTCATTGATAGAGCACTGGACACGGGCCGAGTGGCTACAGAAACACTGGACTGAACCGAAACAGGGACAATATGTGGAACACCATTTCCACCAGGCTGGGTTACAGGTACAGGAGATGGGTTTCTATCCGGGTCTGAGGAGGTGAAAACAAGTCTAGGTTTGGTGGTATTAGTATTATTCCCAGTTTCAAGTGTTTTACCTGAAGTGCCATTCATCATCAGGTTCTTGATGATTTTCGGGTCACTGAGGAACTTGACAAGTAAATCAGCATCGACCAGACTCCCCTGTTCCATTGTTTTCATCAACGCAGACAGAGCAGGCAGACACAAGTCAAGTCCATGTCCAAAAACATCTGCAGGGGATTTGGAGTTGTGAGACGATTCAAGAGCAACAGACTCATCTTCAATGTGAGTGAGACGTATGTTGGGAGTTTTGCTGTCGTCATAGCTCTCATCTTCTACAGCCGATGAAACCCAAGGACTACATGGAAACAGACAATGTGATAATTAGTGATAAAAACACACGACACAAAGACAGAGCCCTATTGCAATCATCTATAAAAATTCAAAGAAAAATTACCGACTAGGGATGAGAGAGCGGTGTGGATAGAAAGCTTCCAAAACTTTTGCAATCCTCAAATTTTCACAACGGGTTTCTGTGCTCTCTTCACCACTTCCAACAAGCAGAGCATCATTGAGAATAAACTGTTTAGGCAGAATAAAATAATATTTCAGGTGGGGATTAAAAGACATATATAATGTATTGTTTGCAATTCAAGAAAGGATGACCTTTGGTGGGCGTTTCCATTTAATCCGGGGAAAGTGTGAGATGTCAGTTCCTTGAGATCTTTGATTCGATGCCTTTGGTTTGCTTGGTGCAACTTTCGAGGGACAATCTTCGGTTAGAAACATCTTCACCTGTTGATATATATATCCAACCAACATAAGCTCAGTGTGTGTGTCCTCAGCCTCTTTATCAAAAGCCCCTAAACACGGTCCTTTTATGCAGTATATATAAACAGAACATGTTTCACTATTTCAGGATCACAAAAGTTTCCAAATTTAATTTGCAAATACACATAGTTTTGTGTCACTTGTTTGTCTTTCATCATGTCTTCTCCGTATCATAACATCAATATTCATCAATATCTGAAAGGGTAATCTTGTTCTTCATTAAAGTTGGTTCCTTTAATTGGGATGACATGTAAAGATTGCTCTTCTTTTGAATCAAAAATTAGATTAAAGTTGACAAATCAATTCCTTTGTTGTGCATTGTTGATTTAACGTCGGATTCAAAGTTAAAAGAGTGGTAATAATGATTTCGGTATGGTTACTGTTTGGTAACCGAAATCTTTCGGTTATTTTTGGTTAACCAAATAGTTTCGGTTATTTTCGGTTAAATTTCAAATATTTTTGGTTATTTTCGGTTATTTCAGTTAAATTTCGGAAATATTTCGGTTAGTTTCGGTTATTTCGGTTCGGTTATATTTCGATTAGTTTCGTTTATTTCGGTTATATTTCGGTTATTTCGATTAATTAAGAGAAATAAACATAATTTTTTTTTCTTTTTTTTTATATCCATGAATACCCATTGGTTATCGGTTAATAACCATTCGGTTATCATAACCAATGGATATCAAACATAAAAACCATTCGGTTATTGTGAAATAACCATAACTTAACCGAACCATTAATTTCAGTTCGATTCGGTTCGATTTCATTCGGTTCGGTTATTATGCCCATGTCTAGCTCCTACCAACAAGCACGCAATTAAATAAGGACTAGAAATAAAATATGAGTATAAATGAAGGGCTTAAGCAAATTAGTAAAGCACATAATTTGAATGTAAGCCCATAGATCTATATATTTGAACTGCGCTTCGAAGCCCATATTGGTACAGTAGGCCCAATACACATATATATAAAACTAATCGTGAGATCGGTCAACGCCTGCCGGCGAATTGCCAAACAGGTACGACTTTACGTAGCCTTACAGAATCACCTGTAAAGTTACCAAACTAACCCTCTCTGTCATGAAGCAGAAGCTCTCTCTCTCTCTCACCATCGTCCATGGCTTATATAAAGTAATGGAACAAGGCGGAGCTTAAAAAATCAAACAGAAAGCCCATCGTGCACCTCACCTCTCTCATTCCTTGTGATCCGATCTGAGTCCACCATCAATGGACAAAGTGTCCAGATCCGAAGCTGCTAATGGCGATTCTGACATTGCGGTGAAGATTGCACTGGTTACCGGAATCACTGGCCAGGATGGATCATACCTGACGGAGTTCCTTCTCGGAAAAGGCTATGAAGTTCACGGCCTTATCCGACGTTCGTCAAATTACAACACGCAGCGAATCAACCATATCTACGTCGATCCCCACAATGTCAACAAAGCTCGCATGAAGCTCCACTACGCCGATCTCTCCGATGCCTCCTCGCTCCGCCGTTGGCTCGACGTGATCAAGCCAGACGAGGTTTACAACCTTGCTGCTCAGTCGCATGTCGCCGTCTCCTTCGAGATCCCCGATTACACGGCCGATGTCGTCGCTACTGGAGCTCTCCGCCTCCTGGAGGCTGTCAGATCTCACATCTCCGACAGTGGCCGCAACATCAAGTACTACCAGGCCGGGTCCTCGGAGATGTTCGGGTCAACTCCTCCTCCGCAATCTGAGACCACGCCGTTTCACCCTAGATCTCCCTACGCTGCGTCCAAATGCGCGGCTCACTGGTACACCGTCAATTACCGGGAAGCATACGGCCTGTACGCCTGCAACGGAATCCTGTTCAACCACGAGTCACCGCGCCGAGGCGAGAACTTCGTGACTCGGAAAATAACCAGGGCATTGGGGAGGATCAAGGTCGGATTGCAGACCAAGCTCTTCCTGGGAAACATACAGGCGTCAAGAGACTGGGGATTCGCAGGGGACTATGTGGAGGCAATGTGGCTCATGCTGCAGCAGGACAAACCAGATGATTACGTGGTGGCGACTGAGGAATCACACACCGTCGAGGAGTTTCTGGAGGTGTCGTTCGGCTACGTCGGCCTGAAGTGGAAAGACCATGTTGTGATCGACAAGCGGTACTTCAGGCCAACGGAGGTGGACAATCTGAAAGGAGACGCAAGCAAGGCAAAGGAGGTGTTGAAGTGGAAGCCCAAAGTAGGGTTCGAGCAGCTGGTGAAGATGATGGTGGACGAAGATCTCGAGATGGCTAAGAGGGAGAAAGTGCTCGTCGATGCTGGTTACATGGACGCTCAGCAGCAACCTTAATCTCGCGCAGTCCATCATCATTATCTGCCCTTTTTATTATTATGTTTCAAGTTTTTCCATTTCTTGTTTCAAGTTGTTCAACTCGATAAACTGCAAATCATCCACTGTGGATTTTGTATCTGTTTGCTACATATATGAATTTTCCTACATAAGAATTCAGATAAATAAACTAAAGAAAACAGAGAGATTCAAAGCAAAGAAGATCGATTAATAGCATCATCATCTTGCATCTGTGGTTAGAGAAAAGTAGTGTTTAAACTGACCGAATCAGGTGGTGCAAGAGCAAAGGGCGTCACTGTTGACCTAAGAGATTCAGGTCCCTCAGAATTAATTCTCTTACATAATGTATCGCAGTTGCTTATGACCTCCGTCAACCTTCCTTTAAGCTCCCCAAGCTCCACCTGCAAGCCATGAACTAAAAATATGTCCACCGGGTAAGATAAGTGGAGAGAATGCAGTCTTGTACAATAATATTAAAAAGGTACCTTGAGATAAATGCTGGGAAGTTGTCCTCATTGCAGAAACTGAGTGGTTAAACCTCTGTACAAGTTTAGTGGCCAAAGCATCTGCCACTTCTATCTTGTTTTCTATATCTTCCTAGATACATGAGATGGCAGTCAGTTATATAATTCATTCAAGAGTTGATTGAAAAAGAAAGGCACACCTGTTTCTTGGTTATTTCTTGAGCTTTGCTCTCTTGCCATTCTCGGTAAAGGGAGAAGAGCTCTACAAGTATTTGAGGATCCACGGTATCTGGGAAACAGTTTATCAAAATTAGAATTAAAGGTCTATGATCAAATACGAAAACGAACGAGGTATCATCAAACTCACTGGAAGAAGAAGTCGATAAAGCTTTTCTCACTAAGATGTCCGTTAAGCTACTTTCCGTGGGAGGTGACTTCAAGATTGGTGTGCTCTACAAATAACATTTTAGCAGGAAGAAGAAGAAGAAAAACCCTAAATAAATAAATAAAAAGAGAGAGGAGTAACTCACAACTGTGAGGGATTTAAGATTCTCCAGAACGGGATCGACTACTTCGGATCGATGAGAGATGGTCGTAATCACATCTCCACCTCTATTTTCCTGAAAGCCCATTCATATAGGTCGGAATCGGAGGACTAACCCGAATAATCAAATCGTGAATGTCAATTACCTGACCGCCTAAGAGCGTTGAATCTGATGCTCCCATATCCAAAACGAGGAGGAGGAGGAGGAGGAGGAGGAGGTCAGGAGAGAACTGTTTCAACTTGCAATCCGCCAAGGAGGACGAGAGAGCAAGATGACGTTTCGGGCATTTGCAAGCCAACACCGTGCCGTTTTTAAGGCTACAATATGTTTCCAAACAGATGCACAAATGACGAAACGGCAGAGACAAAGCATATGAGTGACGCAAACCATGCTTCACCGCGCATGGTAGACAAAGCCCATGTTAAATGGGCCCACCTTGAGCCCACTTTACTAAATAGTAAATAGCAAAATATCTATAAAAAAACTAAAGGCACCGTAATTTGTGTGTTTAGGTTCGAACATGTTTTTTTTTTTTTAAAGTCACTGATACATCATTATATGAAAACCCAGTAAGTGTAGAGTATATATATCTTATTCGACTCTCACCTTCTGTTTATCCATCGAAAATTATATATTCCTTCCTTGGATTTAGTACGACCATATATATAAATCCACCGATCGACGTTTCTTATGCATGCATGCATGCATAGATGATAGAACGGTATACTATAAGACCTCAAAAAGCCTTTAGTCTTCGCCACTCATCAAGAATTGAGACGCCACGAACTTATCAAGCGATCTCCAATCCGTGATCCTCTTCTCAGCGCTCACATCATCTTCCCCCGCGCGCCTGCTTTCCGAAATAGTACTCTGCGGCGCCATTTCCGGTAACTTGTCTGAGGGAAGCTGAGAGGGGCTCTCTAGCTGAGGAAGCTGAAAGAATTGATCATCGTCGATGGAGTGAAGGTACATAGAGCCGAAGTCTCCATCATCGACCATGTGGTTGGTCTCGGAGAGTAGTTCTTGCTTAAACGGTGTGACGGCGAAATCAGTGTTATGTTTGGCGCGCTTTAGGACGTTCTTCTCGAGAGGTTCCAAGAGGGTAGCGTGGTAGAAGAAGCAGTTTGGATCCCAAAGTTGTCTTCTTTTTGTCGGGACGGTCGATCGTTTCTTAAATGCTCTACACACTACCCATCCTTCTTCCTGCTTCACCATTTAAATCCACACATCAATAACTGATATGTTTTTCTTTTATTATTTCGTTTACTTTTCAGACAAAGAAAGAGGCCCGCACAAAATTAGAGTATATATATATATATGAAACTCTTGATTGATTTTTCTACGTTTATTCTATAAGTTGATAGACAAAGTGAGTACTGAGAAATTAATCAGAATGTATAAATAGGATCTTATATTTTACCTGCGGAGGAGTGTTCTGGTGGGACTCGAGACTGTAGTATTCGTGGATGATCCAATCGGATTTTTGGCCGTTAGGAGCTCGACCACGGTAAAAGACGAGAGTCTTTCTCATACCGATAAGTTTGGAGTTGACGTAAACGGCCTTGTCCCGGCCCGTGGCTTTCCAGAAACCAGCCACGGTGGCTCGGTTAGTCCTCGTCCCAGTCGGATACTTCTTGTCTTTGTGGCTGAAGAAATACCACTCCTTTTGCTCGTACCCTATCCTACATCTCTCTACGTACACGTATAACCAGTATATATCATAGGTTGCCCTTAATTATAACTCTCTCAAAATACAAATTATATCATTAATTTATCTGGATCTACATTATTGATACCACATGGCATGGGTGATTGCTTGGATATATGTAACTGGTGTCGGTTTATTCACAAGTTATCAAAACCCTAATTAATTTCCCCTTGGACCTGACTAGATGTAGTATATATATAATCTATAAACGATCGACCAAGTATATATTGGGATTGAGAAGTATATATAAGAGAGAGAAAATACCTTGTAAATCCCATGGTTCGATCTTGTAGAGATCTATTTCTCTGATAACGTCGAGATCAATCCTTTGGGATGCGACTTTCTTCTTGAGATAATATCCAACAAGCTCTTCATCTGTCGGATGAAACCTAAACCCAGGCGGTACACTACCTATCATCTTGATAATATCTTCAAGTGTTTATTTTGGTGGTTTCATCTTGATCGAGGACAGATCGATCATAGAAGAAACCTCGACCGACTCTATCAATAAAAACAGAATGAAAGTCGTAGCGAAGAGATGTTAATTAGGTATAGAAAAGAAAGACATGGACCGTCCACTTGAACGTCGACGTGTGTGTTTAGACTTCTGAGTGTAATCATATGCTCATTTCGCGTTGGCCTCACTCACCATCACTGCTTCGATATGCGTGTGTATACATATGCACATGTATTTATTATATATATATATTGCATGTACGTTGTAGATATACATATATAGGTATTAAACATATATATGAATCTAATAATTAATATATGAAACCAAGGTGATGATTATGTTAGAACTTAAAATGAGGATATTGGAAAAGGATTTTTTATTTTAAAGGTGGGTGGCTCCGTTTTGCTCAAAACGGGAGAGAGAAGCTGTAAATATCATCATTTTGCTTTGTGTTACTTCATGCTCCAAATGATGTTTTCTTCAATCCTGTATACTCTATTTTTTATATTATATTTTACATGTTCCTCGTAACGTATTTGAAATTCTCCAAATGATGAAAAGAATGACTGCTGGAATTACTGAATATCGATGTCGTATTGCTAGAATTTCAATTACAATATGACGTTTATGTGTCAAATGTGCTGATGTAAAACCTTTTGTTGTCTGTTTGTCGTTAATTCTCGTGTCAACACTCTGATTTCTGTGTTCGTCAAAACAGCTACATGTTTCTCTCTTACACTCAATCTCACGCTTACAATATTATATATAATTATATATCTAGTGTATTTTACCCTGCATATATATAAGCTAGCCGGTGAATAGATGATCCGATCAACTTAATGAATGTATATGCGTGAGTTTCATTTGTATATATATATATATATATATATATGTGATAGATGAAATGATTTTAATAAAACTAAAAATTAAGGTTTTGCGATGAAGAAGAGTAGGGGCAAGGCTCGCATGGATCTCGTATATAAGCATTGAGCCACTAAGAAAGTGATATGTGTTTGAAGGTCGTTGGATCGTTGTATAAAGCCAGTAAAGAAAAGAAAAAAAATCATTAAATAAAGGAGGACATTGTGGAGCCGCTCCGTTTGCGCATGGTTTGTGTATTCTTAGACCATCACCAATGGGCTGTTACCAGTTTTTTAATCATAAATTTTAATTATATAAATATTTAGAACCTTCATAAATTTTTTCACCTCTAATAGTGAACCTCATTAGGGATTTTTAAAAAAAAAATTAATTTTTTTATAATTAATTTTCTTAAGTTTAATTTATTTTGTAAAAAATTATAAACGTACTATATTTTATAAAACCAAAATTATATTGTATTTCATGAATTTTAAAACATGCAAAATATTGCCGAAACTTCAAAAAGAAGAAATTTAGAATCTTAAAAAAAAATTTAATATATAAAGATTTCAATTTATTAATATGTAAAAAAATTTAAAATTTTAAAGTTGAAATTAAGAACAATTTTTTTTTTAAAAAGTGAAGATTTTTTTTTTAAGCTAAAGTTAAGAAAAAGTAAAAAAAAAAAGTTTGACAAAAAAAAAAAATCGGCGAATTAGTTATTGACACGTGGCTAAGAACACTCTTAAGAACCGGTTCTAAATGTTTTTATTTAAGAACCGGTTCTTAACTATTACAATTATTTTTTTATTTTTCTGGGTTAAAAACCCCCCATTGGAACTGCCCTTAGAGCATCATTATTGCAAGGTTCTTAACCCAAAAAGTAGGGTTCTTAACCAAAAAAAGAAAAAAAAATAATTGTGAACAGTGTAATAACCGGTTCTTAAATAAGAACTTTAAAGAACCGGTTATTAAATAAGAACTTTAACAACTGGTTCTTAAGGGGGTTCTTACACTGTTCTTAGCCACGTGTCAACCCTTAATTCGCCGAATTTTTGTTTTTTACCAAATTTTTTTTTTTTGCCAATTTTTTTTTTTTACTTTTTTTTAACTTAAAAAAAAAAGTTAAGAACAATTTTTTTTTCAATTTTTTATTAACTTCAACTTTAAAATTCTAAAATTGTTTACACATTAATGAATTGGAATCGTTCGGTGGGTGAACATGAACCGATTCATAGACAAAATCAGAAAGAAATCCAAATTGAGAGTTCTTTTGCATTTTTTTTCTTCAAAATCTATGTTTAAAATGTTATGTTTTTATGTCAACTATGTTTAATTAAAAAAAATAAACTCTATTTAAAATAAAACAAAATTATTAAATTTTTTTTTTAAGAACCCCTAACAAGGTTCTACTAATAAAGCAGGAAAAACAGAAGTTTCTTAACATAGTTTCTTAACTTCAAATTTATAATTAAATATTGCTTAAGAAACCTAAATGGGTTTTTCCCAATAATGATGCTCTTAGACCATCTCCAATGTATATATCCATTTTTTACTCCAAAATGGAGTTGTGTTTTGCTCCAATGTATAACTCCATTTTTTTTACTCCAAAAAGAATATTCTAAATAGATTCTTTTTGTATTTTATTAATAATGTCTTTTATTTCTAAAAATTACAAATTAACCCATTTTTTGCAAAACTTTTATAAATTATGAATTTAATAAAATTTAATACTTATTAAATAAAAAAATTACATAATATCATTAAACATCACCGACACTAAATTTTCTCTAAACATCGATAATAGCGACGAGGTTAGTGATGGATCTCCCTCTTCACGACCAAGTGGGATCAAGAAATCCAAAATGAAAAGAAAACTTGTTGATCAAACAACATCATTTATCAAAACTTTTGAAGAAGGAAATAAACAGTTTTTGGAACAATTAAAGAAGACAAGCGCACAAAGACAAGACCATTTGGAGATTCAACATAAGAACTATGTTTTGAAAGAGCTGAAGATGGAAAATAAAATGTTATTTTATGACATAGATTCCATAACGGATCCAAATATTCATGCATATATTCAGGGTGAACAAGCCAAAATTTTACAAAAGCGGAATGCTCAACAAATTCCTCCTCCATCAACTTCGTTTGGACAATTTTTTAGTGATATTGGTGGATCAGGAAGCGGTTTAGGAAAATATTAAATTTATCGTATTTGTTGTGTTAAATTTGTTTATGTTGTTTATCTTTAATTTCAGCATTTGTTATGTATTTTTAAGTTTATTTTACTTTGCAATATTTTTAAATAAAAATTTTAGTGTTTAAATAATTATGACATAAAAAAATATGAATAGTGTCACATGCATATATGTTGATAGTTGATAATATGTACGACAAATATATTGCTAAATTAATAAAAAATATAAAATATAAATATTTAATATTTAATATTTAATATTTAAATGATCAATTTGTAATTAAAAAAGTCCAACTCCATAATGGAGTAAAATATGGAGTTACTCCAAATATGGAGTTAAATATGGAGAAACTACATTTTGGAGTGAAAAATGGAGTAGGATTGGAGAGAAATTTACTCTAAAATAGAGTTTGGAGTAGAAAATAGAGTAGGATTGGAGATACTCTTAGAAGTCAACTTCTACTAGGGGGTATTTATGTCATTTCCAACGCAGATGTTGAAAACAATGCGAAGAATGCTGGGGAAGAAAAAGGTGAAGTGGAACACGCGTGGCGAAATCCTAATGGGTAAACTGCTATGCTCTTTACAAAGAATCGAGAGAGTAGCAAATAAACATCGCATGTAATATCATATCTACACATTTGGCCTCGTTTTATTTCGCAAGCAAATTGAAGTTCTAAATCTATTTACCCTCACAAAATCTCTATAATATTATTTAAAAAGATATTTTTAAAAATGAACTTTGTTTTGTAAGTTATTACATTAAATGCCATTACAAATAACAAATAATAATTGAAATAAGAAAAGATATAATAGTATTTTAAAATTATTGATTAGAATATGGAAAGTATATATTTTGCATTAAAAATGTTATTTATTATTTAATTCTTAATTATTTTTAATACTATATATTTTAAAATAATAATCAATTCTTATTCAAAATCTTGCTATTACAAATGAATTCAAAGAAAAAAATCTATTCAAAATCTTGCTTAATTTTTCACTATAATTTATTTGAATATATATCAAAACAAAAGTTGAAAAATATTTTACTAATTTTATAAAAAGTTAGACACAACAAATTATATTTTTTAAGAGTTTGTAGACTAATCACAAAAACTAGAGTCATTAACTATGCATATTAGAATTATGTTTTTAAAATTATAAGTTTTTTGTGGGTTAGTCCAAATAATATTTTAATTCAATGCAAAACGGGGTATATAGACAAATTATTACAAATTGACACATTTATCTATAATTATTAGTTAGTTATATTTTAAAATTTAGATAAAAGCAATTTTATTAAATTTCAAAAACAAATCTCTAAAAAAAATTATTCCGCGCTATAATTAGCGTGGGTTAAATCCTAGTGAAAGTTTTAAAATCTGGATACACACACAATTATATTTCATAACAAAATTACACACATACCACGATTTGTTCCGGTTACTGTTTAAAAACAAAACATAAACCAATCAAAACCAATTTACGAATTGACAAATAAACGTGATTTACGAATCATGCTCTGGTGTAAAAGGAAGTAATTAATATCCATTTCCTTATTCGTTAAATTATGATTAAGGATTACATGATTGAAAATCATTTATTCTACATATAATCCTAACCCCTCATCGATGAAAAGTCTAGGCTCTGGTGTTAGTGTTTTAACTTTAGCCGCTGGTATATATGAGAATGATGATATGTGAAGAGAATATATGCCTATATATTTTTTTTAATGTTCTGTTCGGATTTAATTAGGAACTGGCCCGGCTTTACATTCTATATATGATTACGATAGCTAAAGGACTCTGTTTTTTTGTTTTTTTTTTGTTTTGGTTACCTTGAGGGTTGATGTTGTTTAATGTTCAACCAAGCACTTTCTTAGTATGATATGAACTTCCAACAAAATTTAACACAAGATGAACTTTCGGTGTTGGTTTATTGCAGCTTTGACTCTTATAATCAAATCGTGTAGGGAAAGGGAAAACATAAATATCACCAATCTGATACTACTGTACTCCTAACGTCATAAAAGTAAAACGACATTGATCATGGTCAGATGTAGGAGACACAAAGATTGGTAAGGAGCCCGAGTAGATATGATTGACATCGTGGAAACGCTAAATCACGACCTTCAAATTCACTAATGGGAGAGACGATAAAATCAACAGGATCGAATAAAAGGAAGATTTGTGTGCTTTTTTGTTTGTTTGTTAATCGTGTGTTTTTTTTTTGTTTGTTAATAGTGTGCTTTATTATTTATTCGTTACAAAAAGGAGGGACAAAACGCTGCGTTTCCAAAGACTAGACTTCTTGGGACGAGGTGGTCTGAACGCAAAGTTGATGCCCAACATCTCCGTGGAAGTCAAGTTCGTGTCCACGAATCCATGGAGCTTACCAACGAGGGAGGCGCTCTCTCGGACATGACCCATGTCTCTGTAATCCGACCAGAGTCTGTGCGCCACTTGGATCCGCCTGTGCCTTGTGTTCAGCCCAATGCCCCATCTCAAGAACAAGTTCTCTCTCTCTTCTTTCGATAGTTTCCTCTGCATCAGCTTGCTCAGCTTAAACCTCTCCCTCATCAACGCCCTCGTGCTGCTTGTTTGTTTGTTTCCCACATAGATATTAATTTAACATCCAAAAAGGCAAAAACTGAGATAAAACATTGTGAATTTTACCTGGTGATTAGGGTCTGATTGTTGTGCCCATCGTCGCTGGCTTTGCTATTTTGGGCAAAAGATTCTCTGATGTACTTAAGTCTACGGAGTTCAACCTCCAAGTACAAGCAATCTTTCTGATCTCCTCTGAACAGAAGGAAGAAGTAGCTTCTGTGGGCCATGGAGACGTTACACGTGTGCCATAGCTCTATTATCTCCCTCTGTAGCCTCTTGAACTCCACCGGCCAATTCAAAGGCGTGTCTAAGTAGTCTTGTATTGGGTCCAATGCAGCGTCTTTGAAACTCTTTGTCGAACTCAAGGCCAAGAACTTCTCTTCTATTTCCTCCATCTGTTAAGTGACACGGACTTGGGTTGATTTTTACCAGGCAAACACATATCATATATCATATTCTGGTTAAGCAAAACTAACCGAGCTATGAATGATTCGCTTGTCTTTCTGAGCAGCAGTCTCCTCTGTTTTGTCCTGCCTGGTTGAAGCTCTACCACTCGTCTGAAGCTCAAACTCAGATACATCAGAGGGGCAGGACGGTGATGACATTTCGTTATTGACACCATGTGAAGCAGTTTGCGCAGTTTGAGTGTCACTCAAGCTTCTGTCGAGCCAAGTTGTTGCCATGCTCCTCCCGCCAAACTCATCCTGCAACAACCTCTCATTCCCGATGTCGCATACTGCCAAGTTTCTCTCAGCTGTTTTAACAAATTCTTTGTCGTACCAGCTTGGCGGTGTATCAGCGTCTTTCTCAAACCAAGAAGAGGAAGAGCTCGATAACAAGCTTGCTCTGCAGCTTCGACTTCTACTCAGTTTCATGCCTCTGAACGGTTGTGAATCTCTCTCGGTATGCCAAGGAAAATGATTTTCAGGAGAGGGAGTGATAAGTTCTGGAGGCATGGGGTTTCTACCAAGGTTAGACATGTTTGTCTCAAACTCATCAGGAGAAGATTTGAAATTATCACAGCATGGAGGTGCTTTGATGAGTTTGTTTTCTTGTTTTGGTGGAGTAGAGGCACCAGTGAATTCCTTTACTCTTTCTTCAGCTTCTTCTTCTTCATCTTCAGTTTCAGCTTCAGCTTCTTCTTCTTCGTCTTCAGCTTCTATGGGTGGTCGTAAGTTATTTGTCTCTGTCAGGCATACTGGTTCTTCTGCATTCACAGCGTCGTATCTGTCTGGACTACTCTCCGGCATATCTTCCTCTGGATGTATAGTGACATTCGAATTCTCCAATTCTATGCATCGAACATCCCTGCAGTTATCCTCAGAATTTCCATCAGTCTGTTCAGCCATTACATGAAGCCCTTCCTCCTGAACATGAGGTTGATCTGCAATTTCCTCAATGTGAACTTGAGATTGTTCTTTGTTTTCTGTCCCGTGAATATTAAGTAAAACCTTAGGGAATGGAGTTACAAAGGCAAGCTGTTGAAATGGACTACTTAACCCAGAATCTATCCTGAAATCTGAAAGCTGGAAGACGTTCTCGTCATAACTGTATTCAGTTGATCGTGGAGACAGACTGGAACGGTGAGCTGATATAGGGCTTAATGGTGTTGTACTCTCAGAGTCCCATGTACTGCACACCCGTAGCTTGGGGTATTGATGTTCCAGCAGCACCTGGACAAACACAAAAACCAATTAATAAAACTGGCAGTAAATGGATATCCTCGCTTTCTGTAAAATTAGCATGTGGAAATATCAGACATTGAACTCTACTGGTTCTGTTGATAGGGTCTCTTTTTCTCGTTGTTTTTCCTCTCCAACCATTCGTCGAAGATCCTCAATCTCAGAACGAGCTTGCTCTAGCTGTTGTGCTAGTTGGACTACGTCTTTCTTTAGCTGTAAGAAATGGGACAGAACTTATTTCAAATCTCCAGAAAACTACAAGGTGATTTGATTGTGAACAAGAGAAATCAATAAACGCAGGGAAAAAAGTATAAATTTAGCGGCAGTAACAAAGAAGATCTTTATTATAAAAGTGAGTTCATGGTACAACCTATTTCGTAATATCGTAAAAGGGTGGGTAATTGGTGTATATCGCGTTACCTTTTCAACTTCGAGGTCCTTCTCCGTCAATAATGCAGTTGTGTCAGAAGCAATCGAAGGCTGACCAGGGCTTCTCAACTCACTTTCCAATTTAGCCAACTCCCTCTGCAAGTGTTTTACTAAAGCTTTATCAGACATGACAACATTGACTTGTGCATTTGTTGTCACCTCCTTTGCGCAGCTCGCAAATAACAGTGTGTTTCTTGATTGCTCAACATGGATTCTTGCAGGACTCATGGTACAAATTATGGCAGTTCTGGCATTTCCTCCCAAGGAAGACTGAAGTATGCGTGTCAGTTTTGAATCTCTGAATGGAATGTGGCCAGTTTTTCCTTTACTGCATGAAGTTAGCAACATAAATTAGTGATGCCAAAAAAAAGGAGCATTGTTCACATGAATTGAGTAAAAGGTAAAAGAAGAACAATACAGAAATTCACATAAACATGGTGATAATAGGTGTAGCCCTATGTTTGAGACAGAGAACTTGACTTTTCAAGTACAACAAGCCGCTGCTCAGAGAAAAAATATCAATCTCACGAAACTGAAAACGTTGAGGAAGCTAAGTGCTCACAAGCTAACCTTAGCTTACGGATCACAGTTCCCAGCGTTAACAAACTTCGGTTTATATGACAACCTTCTTTCAACCTTGTACCGGCTGATAATGATTGAGATGCACGTTCACTTCCAGCAAGATCAATAAAGTTCTGCAGGACAAGTAGTTACTCTATGGATCCCCTTCAACTATTTTTTTTTAGAAGAATATGTGATGTAAAGTTCAAGGATATGTACCACTGTTGCTGTTAATGTACTAAATTTATCGTTGGTGAAAAATTCACGAGCCGTGCTTTCAACTGTCTGGAAAAAGATATAAGTTCAAAAAGAAGGTCACATAGAATGCAGTGTTGAACCATAAATATAGATCAACAAGATGCCTAACCAATCTCAAAATCTGATGAGACCGGGAGCTAACTTCATTTAGAGCTGTCTCTCCAATTTGCCGTTGAGCTGAAAATGATTAGATGATCGTCAAAATTGTTGCAAAAAAAAAAAACAATCTAGAAATTTTAGATACCAGTTTGGATTATTTTTACCTTCGCAGACACATAGGAGCTCCTTGAAATGATTCCAGTCTCGCAGAGTTTCTTCTGTGAGTTTCTCAACAACTGTCCCTTTCTGTCAGAAGGAAAATGTCCAGCATGAGAGATAGCAAAAATTAAAAAATAAGTTCTATAAAATGAAAAGATTATATTTACCTCGGGATCATCTAGAAGTCTGAGCGGACTACTATCTGTACTTAAGAGATCTCTTACAGACTCATTATAGATCTCCATGGCAGAAAACTTTAGAATGAATTCTCTTTCCTTGTGCTGCAGAAAGCAGATAATTAGCAACAAATATAGAATGGGCTGGAAAATAATGTAGTAATTAGATAGATTATCAGGATAATGTTTTATTTCTTTACCTTGTCAATGTAGTCATATATATCAACCAAGGTGCAGTCAGTAATTCCACTCATAGTGTACGTCTTCCCACTGCTTGTTTGCCCGTATGCAAAGACGCTAGCTGAAAACATGCACGTCAAAATATATCTAGGCCAAGGAGAGAGAGTAGAGTAGAGAAAGAGTGAGGAAGGATGGCATACCATTAACGCCACTGACAACTGAGAAAGCCACTTCCTTGGCCCCTTGGTCATACACTTGCCTCGTGCAACACTCAGGGCCAAACACTCTGTCTAGAGGCAGAGAATAAGGATAAGTAAGATAGAAAGAAGGATGAGGTCTGATCAATTTGTGAAATAAAGAATATTGCCAACCAACAAATCCTACCAAATGCGTAAGCAGAAGGATACATGGAACGCTCGGAGATAGAAAGATGGCTCCTGTAAATGATTGTTGTATTGTTGATGCACTCCCAGTCCGGCACATCATTCCTTAACCTTTCCTTGTCATTTAAAGGTCGCAGACGAACAGAAACATAAATCTTTTCCTCACATCCGCTTGGTCCTTGCATCTGATCCTCTCCCGTAGTCATACCTCTATCCCCCAGTAGAAAATGACAACAATATATACAATAGAGGCAAAGTCTGTGTTATGAGAGACAAACTCAGATTATTGCCATAACAGCTCCAAAGTCCAATCATCATCTGGTCAAAAGAACATGTCTCTACCAACTTTAATAATAAAAGTATATGTTAAAGAGAAATCAGAAAAACGGAGATTCTTTACTCCTCAGTCTCGAGACGGAGACAAACACAATATTCATATCATATTTCGAAAGAGGTTTTGGATTTTTCTACAAATGGTCCCGTTTTTAGCAAGTCTGTCAAAGCTTCAAAGCTATATTTTATTGCTAAAAACAAAATACTTATGAATGGAATCAATTACCTTAGGTCTTAAGATCACACAGCCGTTTCTAGAGGATGCTCAACGAATCTTCGGTAACTCCATGTGCAGTGAGGAGGACCCAATATTTTGTGTTTGTTTTTTCCTTGTTTCACAAATTACTCACAACCTGCTGCCTCCAAAACAACAAATAAAACCCCAAAATAAACTTGGCCGTAAATTCCCACAAAAAACAAAAAGAAAGCAAACAATAATCGGAAATTGTGACATGCATCGCGAGAGCATGAACCCCAAGCTTAGGCGAGGAGCATGGACCTTCGAAATCGACGAAAACACACAAATCCGGAAGCGTAAATTAGCAGCATTACCTCACACGCCGCGCGAGAAGAAGATTTTTAGAGAAGAGACCAAACGCAGCACGACGAAATTAAGACGGAGAAGAATCTGAAAGAGGAGATCCAGATAAGCGACGAATTCTCCCTCTCTCTCTCTGGGTAAATCAGCTGTTCTCTAATCCGATTTGCTCAGCTGTAATCGTTGATGGCGTTTTCTGCATCGTCGTTGGTTAATTTTGCAATTCCTCTTATTATTAGCGTTCGACTTGGACTTGGCGCTAAAGAAGGCAGATGTTATACATTGAAATTACCGTTTTACCCATTATCTTTTCTTCGCATCAAGTACTACCACCTACTCTTTCTGCTTTGCCAAGTGTTGATGAAAACATTGGATTCACGCACAAATACACCTTATCTCAGATCAAATCATTTCCTCTTAACCTAATCACTTATCCATCTTAGTGCATATACACTTGTACATGCTTTTGCAAGCAACGACAACATTAATTACTTTCCATTTCATAACGTTGTTTTAGGTCTCGTTATGCAGTTTTAAGTATCGTTATTAATTACTTCATTAATAAAAGAAAAGAAAAGAAAAGAAAAAAGTAAAAACAATTTAGAGCATCATTATCAGTGGTTATTATGAGTAAATATACTAAGTTATTATAGATTAAACCCATTTAAATAAATAAAAATGGACTTAAAACCATATTAACGTATCTAAAATTGGACTATATATTATTAGTAAATATACTGATTTTTCTTGCTCCTGATTGGTCGAAATGAATAAAGAAAGGGAAAAAAGAATCTGAACCGACGCGTTTTGTTTCATTGTCTCTCTCGACATTTCCTCATCTCTCTCTCTCGAGATCTCTTTGATCTGCTATAAAAAAATCAATCGATCTTTGTCTCTGTCGATCTCTCTCGATGTCGTTCTCTCTCTCTCTCTCTCTCTCTCTCTCTCTCTCTCTCTCTCTCGGTCTCTCTCTCTCTCTCGGTCTCTCTCAATCCGAAAGCAAGAATTAGTTTCCCGAAAATTTGCACCTTCTTTGTAGAAGATGAACGAGATGTTAACACTCAGTTTGATGTATCAGAATTCCAACTAGGAGAAGGAAATAGAAGTTCACATGTGGATTTTACGTTTTCTACATCTATGCCTACAAATAATGCCGATATGATGGGCGTTCGAACTCGACTTCGTGATAGACAAATGCATCAGCGGTTGAAAAATGATTTGATGGAGCATATATGGCAAAATTTTGGACATGATCAAGATTAAAACTGAGCGTTCCTTTCCGTTTTTAATTTCTAAATCTATGTTTTAAATGTTTTTGTTTCATGTATGTTTCAAATTTCATATTTTATTGAATGTACTATGTTATCAATTTTAAGAAAATAAACTTTATTTTTTTAAAAACTCAATTTCATAATTTTTTATTTTTAAAAAACTCCTCTATATTTACTACCTATAATCACATAAAACATCAACAAAATAAATTGGAGTTCTAAAATACAATAAATATTATAAAATTCATATATTACCCCAACATATTACCTACCCATAATCATGCTATTAAAAGAAAAACACACAGCACATGGGTGTTTGCAAAACCGCTGTCCATTTTAGCTCCTTTGAATACATGTACATCGCAGAATCAATGCATGTGCAGACTTCTTTTTTCTTACTTACACCCTAAGTGCAAAAAGGGATGGATATATATACTTCGATCGCATACGCATTATAATGTAACATATGTGATGTTAATTTGTTTTCCTAAATTAGAAGATCGACATTTACATGGAGGGACAAATTAAGAAGAAGAAAGTCACATTACTCGTTTTTTTTCTTTTTGCATGCGTATAAAGAGAGTAACACTTGTTTATTTATTTATTTTGTCACCAAGACTTGGGATTAATTGGAACTAGTGTGGTTGGTAGTTGAAGTATTGAAGAGACTATTGTTTTTTGCATCATTTTATATATAATAATAAATCATTTGTTTAGTAAAATATATGATGTACACCTTTTAAATGTCGTTCAATAATTCCGTGGATCTTTGGGGGATCTAGACATGCAATAAATTAAAGGGCCATGCACATGATGTGGATGTGAACAAAACCACATACAGTCTCAATTACGAGATATCACATGATGATGCGGACAAGTCAACGCTTCTATGTACTTGTTTTTTACATTTTCTCTCGTAACAAATGGCTCGGCTCTTGTCATAGAAACCCATATATCAGAATAAAAGCCCAAAATTCTGGGCTGAGTAACAAATTCAGAGAATTGCAACAAACAAACAAAAAAACACAAGTACAGTGAGCTACCTACGGTACGTAAATGCGCCCCGTAGGAAAACGTAGCTAATGAGTGAAGACATGACTAATGTACACAGCAGCAACACCACTACTCATCACTTGTTTAGATTCAATTCAAGATCTTAGCACGGTTTTTGGTGTAATTATGATCAGCTTATTTTATTACACGTAAAATAAAATCGAATGATTGCTCTTGAGGCTCCGCTGAATGAGGTATAGAGTAAGAGCATCTCTAATGGGAGGTTCTTAAGTTTTTTTATGGGGTTCTTAACTCAAGAAAAAAAAAAAAAAATTATGAACAGTATAATAACCGGTTCTTAAAGGGATTTTTACACTGTTTTTAACCACGTGTCAATCCCTAATTCGCCGGATTTTTTTTTTTACCAAATTGTTTTTTGCCAAATTTTGTTTTTTTACTTTTTATTAACTTTAACTTAAAAACAAAAAATTCTTAACTTTTTTTTTTTAACTTCAACTTTAAAATTCTTAAAATTTTTTTACATATTAATGAATTAGAATCTTTACATATTAATTTTTTTTTTTTAAGATTCTAAAATTCTAAACTTCTTCTTCCTGAAGCTTCGGCAATATTTTGTATGTTTTAAAATTCATGAAATGCAATATAATTTTGGTTATATAAAACATAGTATGTTTATAATTTTTTACAAAATAAATTAAATTTAAGAAAATTAATTATAAAAAAAAATTGAAGAACTCATAACGAGGTTCTACCATTAGAGGAGCCAAAAATTAAGAATTCTTATTGGGGTTATAAACTTTCATTTTATCAAAATTTATAAATAAAAAATTGGTAAGAACCTCTAGGTTCTTACCATTGAGGATGCTCTAACTACTCGCAACTTGCAGAGTCGTGCTTTTTTTTTATCGCAAAGATAACTGTTCGAACGTCAAAAACCTTATATGTTATTGTATTTGTATTTGACGGTTTGGAATCTCTCGGAAACAAAGTTGAACCACTAAAATATATACAAATATCCTGATCTGATATGGATTCGTCAAAAATAACTAAATATACTTAAAATAATAATATTAAAATATTAAATTTAAATAGAAAGTACCATATATAAAAATGATTTCTACAAACATATTTGTAATGGATATTAAAAAATATATACTTTAATTTTTATAATTAAATTTGAGGTTTGGTGATATTTTAAAGTATTTTTATTTATTATAAAAAATTATATATGAAAGTGGATTCGAATCAGATCCAACTATCCTGATTTGTAAATCTAATTATTCGGGTCCGGATCCAAGAATCTCCAAATACATATTTTTCAAACTGGATCAGAATGGATCTCTAAAATTTTGCCCTACCTTAACTCCAAATAAATGGATATTTTGCTGCCAGTGTGATAATTTGCTTGTATCTGCCACTTTTTTTTTGTCTTTAAGTGCATATACCAACATTCATTATTACATATAACGTGTGAAGTGAATGCCAAAACCGAAACGAACCGGAAGCAAATCCAATACGGTAAAGCTTTGAGAAGTTAGAACTAAGAGATAAGAATAATGAGCTCATCCTTCACGTCTTCAGTCTATCAAATGCCATTGCTGAAGTGACGTAAATAGCCATTGCAATGACACCCGTGAAAGTAGTCTTATAGTCGAATGCTAAGATGGGTTAAGTGGTCATTCTACTAGACGAAAAGAAATAATGTGACGATAAGAAATGTTACTCCAGCACATGTCTTGTTGGGCCTCACTCACCTCCTAAGTCCTATAATGTGGGCGCACACCTCAAAATTAAACTTCCATGAAATTAATGATTTTTTTTCGTATCCATTATTATTAACAATATTTGATATTTTAACATGTAATTTATTCCAAATTTGTTTGTGTAATGCCTTAAGCCCCAAATAGAACTAGATTTTAAATCTGCGCACCTAAACATGATATTTTCTGTAATATATAAAATATGAAATGACGAATAAAAACTAATTTAAGTGTTATTTATTCAAATATGTTTAATTTGTAATTTTCAAATTTATAATAGATTTAATCAATTTTAAAAAAATTAAAAAATAAAAAGTGTTTCAAAACAGATTCTAAAAATGCTTTTGTGTTTAATAGTATAGATGGTTAAATTGTATTATCTCCGTTTCAAAATAATTGATATTTAAAGTTTTTGTATACACATTAATTTTATTTTTTTTCAACTAAATAAAAACATCATTTATAACACAATTCAACAAATGATAAAACAATATGCATAATACAAATAGTCAAAAACAATAAAAACTAATTAATTTTCATTAAAATATATTATAATTTGAAACACTTTTTTCCTTAAAACATTTATTGTGAAACATATATAATATACAATTATTTTGTTTGCTTGTAAGGTTTTTGGTATATAATTTGTTACGGTTATTTTACCCATTCTTATAGACCTATACGTTTTATATCATAAACACAGTTACACAGAGATAAGAAAACTACAGACTTAAAGAAAGTTAAGTCACTAAGTAACGAAAAATAATATTTTTTAAAAATACTCTCTCCGTTCCATTAAAATGGAAGTTTTGAGTTTTTTATTTGTTTCACAAAGATAGAAGTTTTATGTTTTCAATGTAAAAAATTAGCTAATTTATCTATTTTACCCATACTAATTAAAAATAATTATATAGAAAAATTAAAACTATATTAAAATTACAATATTCTAATGAGGTTATATTTGGTATTGTAATTTTGCTCTTAAATTGTGTGCAAAACTTTAAACTTCCATCTTAAAGGAACGGAGGGAGTAGTATATAAGAGAAAACATGCATGGTTGGAGATATGGAGTTGAAGTCACAGACACTTTAAACGCCGCATGTCGCGTCTCCTTAGTACACTGCATAATGGTGTCACTTTTGGTTTGTTCATAAATGCAACCGTAAGCAAGCGTTCTCTTAAAATTAAAGTTGTAAACCAATTCGAACGGTTTCAAATTAACGCCACGTTTCCATAGCATTTGAAATATTCGAAATGTAACGTACCAAAGGCATAAGTAAACAAACTATATGCTATAACGCAGAACATTGAAATGGGAAAACTTAAACTGAAAAAAAAAAAGAGACTAATGCGAACGAAAACAAGACAATATGAGTTATTGACCTAATCAGTTTACTAAGAACTTACCGAGACTCCTAGCATGAAAAATCAAAAAAGAAGTAAATGTTACAATTTTTTTAAAAGTAATATACAAAAAAAGAAGAAGTCAATGAGAAACTAACTTTGGGCTAAAACTGACTGAACCGGGTCGAATCCTAAATCTCTGCCCTAATTTTAAGGCCCTATTTCATCAAAAGCTTGGTACAGCTTGTGGGGAGTGAACCAGCTGGTTTAAACCGGTTGCATTGTCGTCGGTCGGCTCCTTCTTCCGCCGCATCTCCATGACTTTCCGGTGGTGGTTCGAGTGGAGCTCGCTTGAGAATGTCGGGCTACAAGCGGGTCTGTATTCTGGTAGTAACCGACCCGACTTATACCGAACACCACACGCATTGCACAGCGTCTTGGCTCCCATCGGACCTGCTCTCCACTGCGGCGTTTTCTGAATGCCACAGTGGCTGCACCTTCGCGGCGGCGGCTGCTGCAGGAGCTGACCGCTGTAAACAGACTCTGCCGACCTTTTCTTATGCTTTTTGGGAACCGGCGGCTTCTCCGACGTGACGAATGGCTCCAGCAGCTCAGCGCCTGTGAACCACGGGCTCGAAGGACCTGAAGAGGAGGATGAAGAGGTTGAACTCGACGACGAAGGACCGGAAGAGGACGACGAGCCAAGCGACCAGGCCTTGACTCCATTCCGGTTCCGTTTGCTACGGGCTTTAGCCGGAACAGGGGAATTGAAACAGGACTCTTCCGTGGCCGCAGTCACAGGGTGTTTCCGGTCACCGGTTAACCACGCCGGTTTTGCTGTCGAGGTTCCGGTGAGATTTGGAGCCGAATATTCCGTGAAGGAATCCTCTACGAAATGGGAGAGCCATTCAAGGTCCGCTAATTCGTCCGCCTATAACAAAAATTCAAAGAAAAAAAATCAGAGACAAATTGTAGAAGCAAAAAAAAATGGAAATGATTTCTCCAATGTATCAAGGAAATTAAATTACCGGAACAGAGAGTTCGCTTGGAGGGAGAGACCCAAAATCGACGCAGGCGGAGAAATCGTTGCTCCGAGGAATAGCGTCTCCGTCGTCGTGCGGTTCCTCACGGAGCATCTCTTGTTGAGCCTTGGGTTCAACATCTGCGTCGGCGAAAACGTCGTCGTTAGATAAGTCAAGCAAGTCGTCGACGGAGAAATCGTCGGCAGAAAAGCTAGTCTGAACGGTGGTGATGGCGAGAAACTCTTCAAAAACCGGCGGAGTCGATTTCAAAGACATCTCTTTCCTGATACTGCTCTTCAACGCTGCTTCAACACGTTCCATTTCCTATCAAAAACCTAAACAACAACCAGAAAAATCAAATCTTTTTTATCGAAACCTATCAAATAAATTCACATTTTTTTAAACGAAACGTAACGTTCAAAAAAAATTTCCCAATTCCAAGAGAGAAAGAAAAGAAAAAAATCACGAACCCCCAAAAAAATCACAAACAGAGACTCAGTCACGAGACTGAAAACCCAACAAACGAAGCAAATTCAAAGAAGAAGAAAAGGCATGCGAAACCCTTTAAATTTCCCTAAAACTGGAAAAAATAGGAAAAAATACCTGGTACAGAGTCAGAGAGGAGAAGGAGGAAGAAGAAGAAGAAGAAGAGGAAGAGGAAGAAGGAGGAGAAAAGAAAAAAAAGGGTCAAGAGATGGTTTTGTGAGTTTGGTAAAGCATTCAATTTGGTAATCTTAGCCTCTCCCTTGTCTACAAAAACTCCTCTCTCTCTCGTTTTTTTATACTAAAATATAAAAAAGGGGAAAAAATGGAAGTTACCCTAACCGGCAACAAATGAATGAAACAGTAGATTCTTTTAAATAAATTATACGCGTATTTAGTTAATGGAAAGATACCGAAGATATAACAAAAAACGTAATATTCATTAATGTGTACTAATAGAGATTAGATCTTTCGAAACTAGTCTTATGTCAGACTATTTTTTCCTTTGTTTGAAAAAAAGAAGAAAAGAAAGATTACCCTTGGGAATTATTATTATCCTTCCCGCTCAGTGGATTTGATTTGATTTTTCTTTTTCTACCTTTTAAATTAATTTTGATTAAGGAGGGGGAAATGACAATGATAACCCTAAAGAGTAATAATGGAGAAAAGCATGTCTTCGGAGTAAAGGCAAAGTGAGAGAACTGACAAGACAAATGGCGGGCCACCTTTTGTCCTTCTAAACTCACCACGACAACATGATTCTCTCTCTCTCTCAAAGCCTCAAAGCCTCAAAGCCTCAAAGCCTCTAACCAAATTAAAACATTATTCTTCTTTTCTAAGAAACAATTTGTTGAGACAAAAAATAAAATAAAAAAAAAACTGTGGAGATTCCTTTTTTTTTGTTTTGTTTTCTGCACTAACTATTATTACCTGTAGATTCTCTTCAAATCTTCGTAGATACCTATCAGCTATACATGGAAATAAATCTTAATAATCCAAGTTGGAGAAAATATTAATTATCAGCCTTTAATTGTTTGTTTAGTTGAACATTAGTGTTGGGATTTTGTATGTATAATGTATACAATCTGCATGTTGTATAAAACTGTTGAATTTTAAAATCCTGAGAAATGGTAATTTGGTGAGGTACAACAACAAATGAAGAAAGAAAGAAAGAGTTAATTTTCAACATTCCTGAGCAGCAGTGTTATGCCGACGTGCCGTGCTCTGTTTGGCTGTGTCTCATGCGTTTGACGTGAGCCGACCAATCAGAATTCCCCAACGGCTAATCTATCGTTTGACTCTTTTTTTTTTTTTGGAAAAAAATAATAAACAAAAGCATTTCCGCTTAGAGTACGTATATATTATACATTTTTCAACTATATTATGATAAACAAAAATCAATGACTAAACTACCCTCGACTTATATTACAGATTTTGAAATGTCAAATGTATAAGAAGAAAAGAGAGAGAGCTATCCGTCTCACGAGAATTGTTAGCCATCTTTGAATCTTCCAAACCAATTTGGACGTTTCAGTCAATCTTCCATTTTCGTTCCAATTATTTTAATAACAAAAAAATATGTTTAATATTAACGTCATAAATAACTGTTTGGTTTTATGATGGATTCGGAAATATAATCAAATTTTGAAACTTGGAGCGGCCCACAAATGCGTTGGAGCGGGAAAGTCATTCAATTCCCCTTATAAAACTTTTCTTACATTTAAAACGATCATTACGAATTTGGTTTTAATAAAATAAAATAAAAATGTTTCTTTGACTTGTGTATGAAAGGAGTTTGAAGAATCTAAATATATGAGACAAAAGGACGTTGTGATCTACTAATAGTCTTGACTTTTGTGAACCCAATATGATCATTTTCTGTGATTTTATATTATTATTACTCTTAAGTAGTTAACAAATTATCTATCTGAAGTGGGTGTTTTGTCGGCCCTTTCGTATTTCAATTACTATTTGAATAATTTGCCGTCTCTCTTTTTTTGTTTATTTTATGATATGGGCTACTCATAAAACTTTGCCCAAAATATAAAAGCCCAAAAATACATCTAGAATTCTCAAATCTTCCCTCCCATTGGGTGTTTAGATTGTGCTAGAGTCCAAATTTGCAAAGACATATATGTTCAAGTTTGTACCACATTCATTAGCAAATGTATTTCTCTTGGAATATTCATACAGATTTTTGTATAATCAAGAAAAACCTTCACATATATATATATTTTATTATCAATTGTGTAGTTGGACGTTAGGATGGCGATGTGTTTGGTTCGAGAGAGATAATGAAGAGCTAATAATATCGCTGATCAGTACAAATGGTGACATTTGGTTTTGGACTTCGAAGGTGCCATTGTGTTCGTTGGATCATGTATATATTGTTATAAGAATCAAGATGCTGATATTTTGCCTAAAAAGGCTTATGAATTTGATTCTATGTATTTTAGCTTCACTATTACGCCGCAATCGTTGCCGTCTTGCCGTCGCGGCGGTCCCCGTGCTCCTATTACTTGTGGTTGTTGTCAGCGATCTGTCAAATTCAGCCGACGCTGCGAATTCGGTGTCGGCTTTCGTTCAGAACGCCATCTTGTCCAACAAGATTGTCATCTTCTCCAAGTCCTACTGCCCGTAATTTCCCATCTTTCTTTTGATTCAAAGTTTTGCTTCATATCTCCCGAGGAACTGTGGGATTCGATTGAATGAACGAACTTAAGTCTTTGATTCGTCTAAGAGTTGTGATTTATCTCTGCGACTTGCTCTAGGTATTGCTTGCGTTCAAAACGTATTTTCAGCCAACTTAAGGAGCAGACATTTGTTGTGGAGCTTGATCAGAGAGGTATCACTTTGCTCCATTTTCTTTGTCACAGGATGATTCTTAAAAAAAAAACAAAAAGCTTTACGGAGATTTCTTTTCCCAGAGGACGGAGATCAAATCCAGTACGAGCTTCTGGAATTCGTTGGTCGCCGTACAGTCCCGCAAGTTTTTGTAAACGGCAAGCATATTGGTGGATCAGATGGTATTGTCATCCTTTTCTAATCTCTTTACCAAAATCTGGATCTTTCAGGCTTTCCCTTTTAACTCACAGCCTTGTCTGTTTTTTTCTTGCTTCAGATCTTGGAGCTGCTGTGGAGAATGGTCAGTTGCAAATGCTTCTTGCTGCAACTTGATCTTGAGAAGCTGGAACGTGGGATTAATTATTGTGATTTAGACGAATAGGAATCTTTGGTGCTAGTATTAGACTGAATAAATTCTTTGCTATGTCTCGTGTTCACTGGCTTGATTGTTCCTTATATAACAAGTTATGATGGCGTTGATATAAATCGTTCTTAATCTTTCCTTAGCGAATGGTTCATACCGCAAAGATCGAACCAGGGATAGAATAGGAAGTATAAAAACAATGACGTTCTGATTAGTCTAGTTCAAGAAGTTTACCAGTATTCCTTGCTAGTGTACTCTTTGTCCAATTTATAGAGACTGCTTTGCTATTTCAAAGCAGAATACTATGAGGTCACCAGAAGCCTTTTTTGAGCGCTTAATATTCCCTCTTGGTTCTTGGAGAAAGTTAGATGAACGCCCCCAGTGCAGTGACTTCAACATATTCTCAACTTCCCTGATTACGTTGGACTCGTCACCAACAATGAGTTTGCCTCCTGGTTACCGGAACAAGATCTGCATCTACAAAAGGAGGAGACGCCATTTTGTCAGGATTGCCAATGAAAATACCATAAATGTGGAAAGCAATTTATCTTTACCTCCTCGCTTTCAACTTACAGAAAAGATGGTCGGCATGCAAGAGATCATAGCTCTGTCGGTATGTACTAAAAGATTCACTAACAGTCCCCTTTCGTAGATTATGGGTAGCGTTTCAGGTGAATTTATGTTAACTTGCGTTCATGACCCCATACCGGCATGTCTTTTAATGCTGCTGCAAACCTGCATATGGACAGTTGGAAAAAAAAGTTTCAGTTTTGGTGATCCTAATGTTGTTTCATCAGTTTCTGGGTCTTGTTAACTCTTACCCTCCGCAGACAGCTCGCATCGCCAGATTTTAACATCTTATATGTCAAAGAGGACATGGCTACAAAAAGCAAACCGCCCTCATTGTGCCAGGGGACTCTGGAACGTGCACGATGGATAAGGTCAAACACTCTGCTAGAAAATGGGAGTCTCGTGGAACCCATTACTACCGAGAGGACCCTGTTGGATCTTTTTCTTTCAAGGACAAACTGAACCTGAGACTCGTGCTTGTCCTTTGGTGCAAAAGACAACATCTCTTTCGCCACTTCACATCCAACGTCCAACACGACCCATAGTGTGTTTACCCCACCCAATGTGTTTCAGAGAATGTCATGGTATGGTAAAATCAGGGCCGGCTCAACAAATACCGAGGCCCATGGGCAAAAAAAAAAAATTTGGGGGAATTTTTTTTTTGTTTGACCCTTTTTGGTAGAATTTTTTTTTTCTTAAGCCCTAATAAAAAATTAATGTAAAAAAAAAAATTATTTGATGGGCCATGGGGCGGGGGACCCTTTGCCCCTACACTTAAGCCGGCACTCCGTAAAATAAGTATTTACAATATGGCACTTGCAACTTGTACAAAATTTCTTTTTATCCTGCAGCTGGTAAGGTAAACTCAGCCTTGTAACCATGTGATGACGAAATGCGCTTGTTGCCGTGTGCCTTCCCAAACGGCATCTTTCCAGTCTACAGAAGGAAAGAAGATGGAGAAGAGTGGATCAAGATAAAGATCCAACGGAGTCGGACTTTTTAAACGTCTGGGGTTTCTTATTAAGAGGAGCTCAAACCAGAGCAAAAATCAAGGCCGATACAACATTGTCGAAAGGCAAAACCCAGAAAACAGAGCATCAAGTTGTAAGAAAAAGAACATCTAGATGCTACCTATAATGTCACTCCTTACTAAATCGTGCAGTCAAGCAGGGCCACCTAGAGCAAGATAAGAGTGGAAGCGACCATCCCACGTGACACTCTTCGCAATTTCCTTCACCACTCGGTTAGATTTGCTCGATTCCATTTCAAAGATTCAGTGACCAAGACTCTGCCGGAGGACTCGGATTTGATCGGTGAATACTCTATATCGTTATGTGATGTAGTAATTGTCTCTTGTTTTTCTTTAACGAATGACCATAACTCTAGGCTTTTGTTTGACCCATCGCTCAACCAAAACTTGGTGTTTCGCTCAGTTTTGGGCCTTTTCATCTTTTGACCCCTTTTCTCGTTCAAACACAAATATTTCATTTGGAGTTTTTTTTTTTTTTTTTTTTGTAAAACCTTGGTCGTTTTAAATGCTTCTTTTTTATTCTTCCAAAATATGAAATTCTAATTTTTTTTACAATATTCAAATAAATTTTTGTTATTTATAATATACACATTATATTTAAAATAATTTGAGCCGGTCAGTGTGTGTGTGTGTTTTGCAATAATGATTGCCATGGGATTTACCAAAATTTGGATTCGGGAATAATCAAGGATACAGTAGAGTATTGTCTTCTCTTTTCATGCTGAAATTCGTTTTGGAAAGCTTTGATGTTGTGGTTTGTGTGGACCTAGCTAGGCCTCTGTTTTGTCCCCCTGAAATGCAATGATGCAATTGCAAATTGTCTCTTATACGTGTCACTTTCTTATTGGTTATACAAAGAAAATTCCCATGGCCCCATTTGCCTTGTGATATTAAAGTTGCTGCTTTTATCACCATTCGTCTTCAAAATCCTTTCTACGTGCAATAACATCAAAGAATTCTTGACAAAACAATATATCTTTTATTCAAAACAAAAAAAAAGAGTGATTAATTTCAAATATCAGGTGGGTTTAGGGATACCAAACTATTAATTGGTTTGTATTATGTTATCAATGTAGATTACAAAACTAAGAAAGAATAATGCATGATTTGTATATCTTTTGGAAAGTCTTCAAACCCCCATGCACCTTATTATTTCTTCTTAACAAATAATTAATCCGAATTAGTATTGCATCATTTACTATCATCGTGACGCTCTTGAGGTGACGTATATTGATTGATAAAAAAAGAGAGGGTAACGAATATATTGTGGAAAGAGGAGTTTTTATGTCCAAACATATTATATACATCTGCATAAATGAAGACGCAGACCAATTTTTTCCTTTTTCTGTTCATCCCACTCACCCTCATAATCTGCAAAATTAACCCCCTTCTCTCTCTCTCTCTAGCGTAAGGGCAGTGTCTTAACAAAAGAATCCACATAAATTATACAAATATATCTATTATACTGACGTGTAAGTACATTTATATATGCGTGAATGGAATTCGAGGAAAGGAAAATGGAGTATTGCATAAGAAAGACCAAGCCCCTTCAAATGTGGCCGAACAATGCACAGAAGATGTGAAAAATGTGTATTAGTAAGACGACGAAGTTATGGAGAGACTGGATATTAAGAAGAAAATATATAAATGTCGATGTTGCAGTGAAAACGAGAGAGAACATATCCATGTGAATATTTGGTTTTACAGTAAGTAGAACGTCACATGGCTCACATCTTGTTAGGATCCCACATCGGAAATATAAAGGGACCAACACTAATATATAAATTTGGGCCAATCCACTCATTGACAATTAGTTTTGAGTTGGAAGCCTAGAAAAATTATCATAGTATCAGAGCCCGAACACACACTTTTCGTAATCCGGCCCAGAAGAAGGCCCGACTGCCCCGACCCGAGGATTGATGGTATGTCGAGATTAATGGCTAGAAGAGCCATTATCTCGAGAGGAGGTATTGGGCCTTAATCTCTAGGGAGTGTGTGAAGATTGTCCCACATCGGAAGTGAGAAGGGACATTGAGTAATATATAAGGGACATTGAATAATATATAAGGGACGTGGGCCAATCCACTCATTGTCAATTTGTTTTGAGCTGGAAGCCTATGTAACTTAACATGGTATCAGAGCCTCGTTTGTTGACCCAAATAGAATGGTCCAAGAAGAGTTTATTACCGGTCCTAAAGTGGGATTCGGTTCGAGATAGGCCGATAAGAGCCATCATCTCGAGAGGACGTGTTAGGATCTCACATCATAAATATAAAGGAACCAGCACTAATATATAAGGGAGTTTCGCCAATCCACTCATTACCAATTAGTTTTGAGTTAGAAACTCATGTAACTTAACACATCTATATATATATATATATATATATAGATATATATATCTTTAAATGTAAATGTACTGACATTATATATATATATATATATCACCACACAAATCATAGCATCACTTTAAGAAAAGGCTCAAATTGAAATATATAAAGGGATCGCACAAGAAACCTCAATACATGTCTTCATCAATTCCCATATATATTTACAAAAAAAATTTGGCTTCGACGTTAACTAATTTTTCAACACGCAAATCACATCTGAAATTAACACGTAAACATTTGAGAAGCTAATAATTGAGAAGGTTATTTGTGTTGAATTAAACGTGCAAAATAAATAGTAAGCACTGTGGAAAGCTGACAAGAACAAGGCTGAGTTTAACGATCAGAGTTGAAAACTGCCAGCTGGGAAGCTTGTTGATGTGAGCTTTAACAGATACAGACTCGTTGACTTTCTGTACAGTTGAAAACTGGAGTATATATATACAATACAAGTACTTCCAAATAAAACATTATGCCTTAAAAAAAATTTAAAAAATTATACAAAACTAGAACTTTCTTTTATAAAAGTTGACAAGGTAACAATTAAACTTAGAATAGAAACATTATCTCCGGATTGGGAGGTTAATTACTCATAACAACACATATTAACGTTATAATCTCCTCCTCCTCAGTTTAAAAAGCCCTAATTATACTGTAAGAATCTAAATTGTGATGATCTATGAGGAATTCAAGATCTTGGGTTGGAGAAGAAGTGCGTACTAGTCATGAAACTGTTGATCGGAGTAGGATAATTAAGCGACGCAGGTTCAATGTAATGATCTGAAGTGGAGCCAACGACTCCATTGTTGCAGCTCACGTTTGGGCTGGACGAAGAGGCCGATGGGCCTGCGGTTATGAGATTCAATGGCTGAGATCCACCGCCTGAGGAGCTTCTCATCTCGGCCGGGCCTTGATCGTAGAGGATACCTTTGAAAACGTGACCGCTTATACTCACAGCTGTTTTGTATGCATACTCATCTTCTCCATCATCCACCGAACTCACACGCACACACCGGAACACTGCCGGCGAGCTAACTTCCGGCGGAAAGCTCCCAACCTCTAACCCTAGGTGGGGAAAATAAAACATTAATTATATAGTTTTAAGAAGAACGAAATTTAATGTAAGATTTGTTTGTTTAAGTATTAAAAAATTTCCGACAAAAAAGTTTATTACAGTAGATAAAACACAGATATCAAGATCGGCGAGAACAGTTTCTTGCTGTCAATCCAAGGGTCAGTTTTACTCATACACAAAAGTATTTATTTTCATAATAAAACAAAATAGAAGAAAATTTTGCCTCGAAAATGAAAAAAGGAAAGAACAAAAAAGCAGATCAACAAATATAGGGTTTCTGTTTATGCAATTGAAAGTTTTGAAACTAATCAACTCAAATTGTACAAAAGCTTCCATTTCACCGTAGATCACTGCTTTATATTCAGATTTGAATAATCAAAAAAAAAAAAAAGAGAGAAATTTTGAGTTACCAGAAGGGTTGTGACTAGGTACACGAGTGCAGACAAGAGAAGTCGATCTCGCCGGGATATGCTCTCTCTGCCGTTTAGGAACATTCTCACCTTGTGGTTGCTGACCGGAGGCAAGTTGCTGCTGGCGTTCCCGGCGTTTGGCGGCAGGAACCCACGTGCTCTTCACGTGAGTAGGACAGTCAAGGCCTCGGCTCTTGCAGCAAGTCCTACACCTCATGTGAGCGCAATCTTTCTTAGCTTGGTTCCCACAGTCCTGGCAGCTCGGTCCGCCGCCACAACCGTTTCTCATCATCATCAACGCGGCAGCGCCACCGCCGGAGGTTTCAATCAAGGTCCGGTTGCTTGGTCCAACGCCTAAACCAGCAGCGGAAGTGTAAAGATCCAACCTTTGTTGCTGCTGGAAAAGTATATCTTGATTGCTTGGGTGTTGCCATAGCTCAAGGGTTCCTTTGTAAGAAGGAGCGATATCTGCACCACCAGCGTTTGCGTGTGAATTAGGGTTTCTGCACCAGAGCCAAGATTCTGTTCCGGATGGAGAAAGGTTGTTATTAGTGTTGGGTCTGTGGTGGTGGTGGTGGTCTTGGCTGCTTCCTCCTCCGTCTCCTCCGCCGTTGCCTAGAGAGAAAAAGGCTGCCATTTTCCGACACCACCAGCCATATATTACCAAATTTTCAAGGGCTTCTCTCTAATTTACCTCTTACTCAACTCTCCAAATTCCCACCACATACCTTGTGGTCTAGCCAAAGATGTAAACTGAAATCCCAAAGAAGAAAAGATCTTTCTTATCAATGAAGAGATTTAGTAATTGGAGGAATGTAGAGAGTTCTAGGGTTTGTTTAAGAAATCGAATAGCTTTTGGGACTGAAGAAAAGTTGGTTTGTCGGTATGGGAGTACTTACTTATTAAGAGAGAAGGAGAGAGTTTTCTTTCTCTGTCTCGCGCTCTGCAACGCCGCCATGACCTTAATACCCCCTCTCTCTAATTAAATTCTCTGTCTCCTTTTTTATTTGTTTTCCAGATTTTCCTACATATCTACTCTGCCAAGTAATATCTCACCGTTGATCATCAAGTGTTCAAGATCCTGCGGTGTGAATGTTGCCACGTATGCCCCTTTGGCTTTTTTACTTTCCTTTTCTACCGGAAAACACGCTTGCATGCCTCTTGCCCTTTTTGTTTGTGTTTAAATAATTTTCTTAAACACAGATGCGACAAATGCTTTTTTTGAACAAAATGTTTACATTTCAAAGTTGGGAGCTCAGGATGAGGAACGCCGATTAAGATTCGACGCAATTTTGTAATGTGTTTTGGATAGTTCAAACAAAAAAAACATGTGTTTGGTTGCTTTTACGCATCTGTGACTTATATTAAGTGCGTAAAAGCAAGGTGCTAGAAAACAGATGCTTATCACTACAATATCATTTTGATAATGAACACCTGTTGAGTTCTCTCCATTATTTTGTGTTGTTTATGTGTATGAGTATCTAAGACCATCTCCAATACCTAAGTAAATTAGGTGTTTTTCAATCTAATAGGAACGCAAATGAAAAAGGCAAATAGCCAATTCATTGATCGAAGGGAAATTTTCTCTTCAAGGGAAATCTGACAGGCCCCACTAAATTGTTAACGTGTCTTTTTATGATTCGATGATTATAATTTTGTTTTCTTTCTTTTTTTTCTTTTTCCCATCTTTTTAAAATGTTATTTCTACACAATAATTGATCAAAATTAAATATTTTTTTACATAATTATTTTTTATTTTTTGATATCTATAAATAGAGCTTATTTTCATATCATTTGGACACTAAAAAAAAATCTCAAGTTTTAACATTCTCTTCTTCTCCTACATTATCACTTTTTGGTTTTTTTTTTCTTTCAATTTTCAACATCCTTATGGATCCATCTCGCAATTACAATTTCAGACCAATTTACGGTGTATGATTATAAATATATTAATAGTAATAGTATTTATAAAATGTATAATATATATAAAATAAATAAATATAAAATGAATTATATATGATGGGGTGACGTGGACGAAAGAAAAAATGGGTTGGAGGAAAGAGAAAATGATTTGCCTTCCTATTATGGAGTTGGGTGTAAATTAAAAAATTGAAATGATGTGGAATGAGAATAAAATGATGTGGAAAGAATATAGGACGAGAAATTTGTCATCCTATTGAAGATGGTCTAAATGTTTATCTATCTATATACACATATTTCAATTGCTTGAGAATGACAAAAATACAGGCGAGGTAATAAAACAAAACACAAAATATGGAGGACAGTAGGATTCTATGGTGATGGGGAGAGTTGACTAATGCGAAGAGCCATTTCCCGGCAGAAATACCCACAAGAGCAAGAATAAAAAAAATCAATGCATTGAATGAGAGCGAGTGTGGAAAATGGATGATAGTTTTTTTTTTTTTAATAAAACTAAAATAGTCATCTCACTAAATACGTGACCATTTTTTTTTTTAATTTGATAATTTTACTGATAACAGCTGTAACGATTTAAGAGTTTTGTTGTTATAACAATTTAAGGGCTTTGTTGTTAAAGGGTTTATTAAACCAAGTAACAAGTGTTATGAATGAATGAAAAAGAGGAGAAGAAGGGAAATTGATTTCGATGCAATCATTTAGGAATATGAAATTAAAGAGATGGAGTGGGTAAAAGGGAAAGTGCCATTCTTCTCTCAGATTTTATTCTTGTATATTACTAGATGACAAATCCATAAATCCCAAATATATTTGAGCATTTCCAATTACTCTATTTTCTAACTCTAAAATATAGTTGGATTTCTCTCTAATATACTATTCAATTTTTTACTCCAAAAAATAATATTCTGAAGATATATTTTTCTTTTTCTTTTTTATTATTAATTGCTAATAATATATTTTATTTATAAAATTTACAAATTGATCTATTATTATTTTTCTTTCAAAATTTTCATAAATTATGATATTATTTAACCATTATAAGATAAAGGAAAACACATTACACCACATAAAAAATAACAAAACAAATTAGATTTTAATTTAAACGTCACCATTTGAATATTTTTTTCATAGATGATCAATTAGCATATTTCGAAACGATAAATGAACGTTTTTATCTTTGATTTCTCTAACGCCGAAATGATTTTAGTGGATCCGGAATTGGTTTACTGGATTATTAGCACACTAGTCGTTGTTGTGTTCAATTTATTTTATGTTAATTTTAATTTCAGTACTTTTATGTATTTTTAATTTATTATCGATTTATGTTATTATATTTTCTATTAATGATATGCTATAAACTAAATTTATAAAATAGTAATTTGGAAAAACTAAAATTGGCCTAGGTGTAAAATTGAAAGTGTTTATTAGTTATAATTTTTAAATGAAATTACTTAAAATTTAAAAGATTATTTATAAATAAAAAAGTTTAACTCCAAAATATAATAAAAAATAAGAAAACTCCATATTTGAAGGTAAAATTAGAATTTTCCCATTTTAGAATAAAAAATGAAATGGGGTCGAATATTTTTTTAACTCCGTTTGGACTTTGGAGTGAGATTGATGATAGGGTTGAAGATGCTCTTGTAACATCGATTATCTATGCAAAATTGCAAATCACAACAAACTCGCATAATGAAAAGACTCATCACTAACCCAAACAGGTTTTTTTCTTTTTCTTATCAAGGCGAAGAGTATTGTCTCTTCTCGAGCTCTGTTGAATGTCACAATAATTTAAACAAATTTTTCAATTTTTTTAAAACAATTAAAGAGTTTCTACTCCCACCCCCCCCCCCCCCCCCCCCCCAATTTTTTATAAACTATTTTACCTTCTATCCGCATCACGTGCTAGCGACTAAGAAAAAAAAACGTTGAAACTTCCACTACTTTTTTGTCCATTTATTTGCACTTCAAACGCCTTTACCATTCTACTTGATCCGGTATCAGGTATCATTTTTCCGAGCTTTAAATCGTAAGCCCATGAGCAATAAACAAAAGTAAAATAAAAAAGGAAACATGGAGAGAACATTACAAATAGAGAATAAAGAAAAGTGAGTTTTGATTATAGTATTTGTTGCCTTCTCAATATGACTTCTACATTATACCATTGAAAAAGAAAAAAAAAACTTCTACTTTTGTTTTTTGGTATTAAAACACAATAATATAATTTCTTAAATGGATCCTTTTCTTACATAGGCAGAAAGAGAAGGGTGTTTACTACAAAAGAGGCACGCAGTGGTTTGATTTTACTTTCACCTATTCATTGCTCCACCACTCTTTTTAGTTTTCATAAGGGGAAAGCAATAATCAATTTATATATTAATCCATTTTTATCTTTAGCTTGGATTCTGAAAAGGGACATAAAAGATTTGATGGGTTATGTTTCTTTTGTTTAAAAGCCAGAACGGTGCTTAGAGTTAGAGTTAGAGTTTCTAAAATTCTCGTCTGCACAATCGTAGTTTCTGTTCTGTGTATTCTATACCTCTTCACGAAATGATAAACAAGAGTTTCCTTCACCAGTACGATATATCTAATCAGAAGCTGTAAATTTCAGGCATAACGTACGTATTGTGATATAATAACGTATTTTTATGTATACTCAACACATTTCATACATTGTGTGTTCCACATGGATCCCATCTTACGTTCAGAGCCCCCTTTATATATATTTCTCATTACTCAAGAGATTTCATCTTTTTAGAAAGAAAACTGAGTATTGATTTGGTTCATGTGGGTCCCGAGGAAGTGGAGTCATGGTTCCTCCAAGGCTCCAAATGTCATCCTCATGCACATGCAGACGCTTATACTGTTTCTAAACTGCTGTATTAATTGAGTTAATTGTGGATGCGACATATCTATTTATTCAATCCACTCGACTTTATTTTACATCAAATGTAACTATAACAAGCTCACAAACTATACTAAAGCTGCTTATTGGTAACTCACACACTAACCGGGGAAAATCAATAGTTAGCCAACCGGTAAGATTAGAAAAGGGCTGGACTGAAAAATGGCAAAATAAAAAGTGGATCGATCGGGTCGTACGTGGCTCGTGGGTTATAGAAAGTCCCCACACTAGAAACGAAGGGTGGGATCAAAGTTAATAATAATATAGAGGCTGCTGGAAAAGGGACCACGATATTTCTCACGCCTAATTTTCTTAATCACTCTATTATTATTATTATTATTATTATTATTATTATTATTATTTTGTTTGTGAAAGATAATTACTCTATTATTGCAATTATTTACTCTATTATTGCATACCTTGTTAACTGCGAAGTTACAAACCCCTGCTTATAAGTTATAGGGCTAATTTTTATATCTCTAAACATGTTATTTTGAAGTTCTTAATTGCCCATATCAATCAATCATGGAAAAGAATCCAAAACATATTTCTTGTGCCATATTGCTTATCATTGACTTATTTTCTATATATAAAAGGTCGTTATGAAAAAAAAATTGAGGGAATAGATGACTAATTAGACTGGTGTGCCCAGTGATATCGTGACTGTTGTACGCTATGATCGGAAATTATGTTTTTTTTTTTGGAGAAAAAAATAATAATAAATCGAAAATTATTTGATGTTCGTAATAGTTCAGCGACAGAAAATATAGAAAATATTTATATTGCAAAATAGCATCTCGATCACGTAGCATAATGATATTTGTTCATTATTAATACGAAATTAATTAAGAAAAAAGTAGAATGTGATTGAAATGATATTTCGTAAAGTGGATAGAGTTGACAGATAATGATGAAAAACATCAACTCAAATATGTGTTTTTACGATAAATAAATATATGTATGTTTTTACGATAAATAATATAATTTAGAAAATTGTTTGATGGAAGGGACAAGCAGAAGTATATATACCGTCCGATCATGTAGAAAATAGAGAGCAATCACACCGACCAGAAATAGTAAGTTGGCAGCGTCCATCCTTTTTGGCCTTAACTCATTTTATTATTTTGTTCTGTTATTATATTGTAAGATTTTATGATTTTTTCAGATAAATTTGTATAAAATGTCATTTTTAAAAGTTTTCTTAATATATTTTTTTTTTATTTTTCAAAAGTGCTAAAATTTTTGGTCAATTTTCTGAATAAAATTAATGACGATTATATTTCTATGAATCTACATTGTGTACTATATACAAAAATCACACTATTATGCGCGTAGAAAAAATAAAAATAAAACAATACACAAAATATTAAGTATTGCTAACACTTAAAAACCGGCAAAAAATAGTAAAAGAACTTTTAAAAATGACAATTTTTGCAAAAAAAAAAATTCATACTTCAGGTTTTTATCAAAAAAATTAGACCAATTATATTAAGTTACATGACTTTTAAACTCAAAATTAATTGACAACTAATCTAATAAGTGGATTGATCATCCGTATCTTTTATATATTACTTAAGATTTCTTCTCACTTTTGATGTGGGATATTATTCTCTAATATGTCCCTTCGAAATAATGGTTTTTTGGCCTCGATCTCGCTATGTTGGACATGATCGACGTGACTAATTTTAGACCGGGTTATTTCGATGAGACCAATTTTAGGTTGGATCGATTATTGATCGGTTTGGACAGTATGGATGTGACTCTAATAATATATTAAATTATATGAATTTTCAACTCAAAACCAATTGATAATAAATAAATTAATTCATTTTTTTTTATATTATTTAAGATCTCATTCAACTTTGGATGTGTAATATAACTTTCACGTTCCCATCTGAATATGTAGTCCACTAGGGTGGCCCAAAATTCTATAATCATTTTTTTTTCTTTTTGATTTTACAATCAATCATAGCTAAATATATATTTTTATTTTTTCAATTATTATTAGTGCTAAGCTAAAGTAAATTGTTAGAAGGGGGATTAGCATCCTCTAGTTTAACTATGTTTGAACCGAGATCGGTTCAATCAAGATCGGTTTACGATGGTTCAGATCAAGGACAAATCAGCCCAAAAACATTGGGCCGAGCTCGGAATCCCGTTTAAGCCCATCCCAGCTACCGATCTAGGCCCAGCGCGAGTTTAGTCCGTTATAACAGATAATAACCAGAATATTTCCCATTTTTTCCGCCGATCTCGGAAATGGAAATATTTCCTTCGATTGAGTTTTCGATATATTAGGAAGATATCCTTATCTCGGAGAGAAAACCGGAATATTTCATTCTCCTAATCAAACTCGGAAAAGGAAATATTCTCCCTTCAAACCGCCTCAAAACAATATAAATAGAGGAGAATATTCATTCATCCAGGCATCGACAACTTCCGCAAAGGCCAGAGAATACGAGAGAGCTCCTTTAACGATCTTAAGTTCTTTTGTCTTTGTCATCTTACTAAAACTCTGTTGTAACGCCGACTCTTTGATCAATAAACGAGATTACGATTAAAATATTGTTTTACCCATTTTGTGTGATTTACGGATCATCATAAATGTTTTACACTTTTACTATAATCCATTTAACAACCTTTTTCAAATTTGGTTAATCGTTAAGTTATAGACAGATGTTTACACATTGATTTTTGAGAGTTTTACAAAAAATTGACATATTTTAAATTTTTAGTTAATTTTTAGCAATTTTGAAATTTGTTACATTTTGTACTGCTTTTCACATTTTTGTTCTTATACTGTACATTGTATACGTGTGTGCGGTAAACGGATAAACATATTGACGATAAAATTATCATTTACTCGATTAAATGACATAAAAAATCTAAAAACTTACAAAAATTAAATTTGATTATCACATATAAAAATCAAATAAAAAATTAAAGATACAATCAAAATCACCAATCTAGAATAAATAGTACATAACATTTTTATAAATATACATGATAAAAATACATCAAAACACAAAGTAAAAAAAAAGTTACATAAATACATAAATATTACTCAAGATAAAATATGTACTACAATACTAATAATTATGTAAGTTTTATCAATTTGAAATGCATTAATTGATCATATAAGAGCGGATTACAAAATAGTTTTATTAAATAATTTGATATTTACATTTAATTTTATAATTTGGTTTGTGTGTCTTATTATTATTGTGTAACTTTCTATTTATTAATAGTGCATGCAATTTTTTGAGTTTTATATTTATTTATGAAAGTTATATCAACATAACTAATAATTGTTAATATTGGGTACCATAATGCAAAATGCAAAAAAAAATTAAAAAATAGATTAAAAAAATTACTATTAGAAGATTTGTCAGCCTCAAAATAAGTGTCTTGGTTGGAGATGCTCTGATTAGTGTTCTTATCATCGGTCGAGTCTTGCCTACCCTTACAAATCTACTCGGCTTCTAGTTTCGATTCGATAAACTACGTCGTTTAACTGCTAAAAACGTTTTACGGAAGAAACTGCCTGCTGTTTTCACCGTTAAAGCTTTAAAGGTCGAACGATACGCCGTCTTTTGATTGTAGAATATCCCACATCTCACGTGACAACCTCACTGCACATGACAGTATTACCACTTAAAAAGATCTCTCCGGCGGAGAAAGAACAAAGCTTCACATAGCGATGGTGGTGTTTCAGACAGGCTACGCCGGGAATCACGTGATCATGAGATTCGCTCTGAACTTGGGAGTTAGCAAACTCGTCTTCCCACTTTACCGCAACATCATCGCTCTCTCTGTTCTTGCTCCCTCTGCTTTCTTCCTTGAAAAGTACAAATTTTTCTTTAATAATTCATTATTCCAGTTTCGTATAATCTTTCTGATTGTTATTATTAATTGTATATTCTAACAGAAAAGAAAGGCCGGGTACGATCTTGTCTTAAAGCGTGGATTGTAGATCGGAGAGACAAATCATTAAGTCCAATGTTTGATTTTTGTTTTGTTTTTGGAGTAGCCAAAGTGGTGGGCACATTTGTATCGGTGGCAGGTTCTTTGGCTATAACGCTCTATAAAGAAAGGGCCAACCATCTACCAACCGAGTCTGCGTTTAATGGAACAAGCCAGGGATACTGGAGAAGCAGAGGAACAAAACAAGAAGTGGACGTTGGGATGTGTCTGCTTGATGGGTCACTGCTTTTATGCTGGCCAAGCTGGATTGTGTTGCAGTCACCATTGCTTAAAAAATACCCAGCCCGATACTCCTTCGTCTCCTACTCTTGCCTTTTCGCCGTGTTCCAGTTCGTTGGAAGATAAGATCAGGAAGCGAGATGTACGCGTTGTTGCTATACACAGTAATGGTGTTTATTTTCTTATAAATATATATATATATATATTGTGTTTAGTTTGGTGTGAGTTAATTTTGGAAAGAATATATGTAGGGATTGGTGGGTTCAGCGATGGTGTTTGCAATACAAATAAATGTTGTGGAGAGAGGAGGACCTCTCTTTGTATCAGCCTCTTCAAACTTTACTTGCTGCTCTTGGCGAACACTTGTACCTTGGAGGGTATGTTGTTGGTTCTTTCTACTCATATGTATTTTGGTTTTCATATAATTCTTAAGATTTATGTTTGTTTTGTCAGATTGGTCGGGGCAATACTAATCATTTGCGGGCTGTACTTGGTTGTGATGGGAAAGAGTTGGGAGAAGCAACACAACACATGATTTTTTCAGCATCAGAAATTGGATTAATGATAGTTTTTGTTTGAGTGGAGGTAAGTTCTTCTTCTTACATTTCCGTCAATTTAATTTTGTGTGCTATATAATATATAAATCTTCGTTATATGAAGGAAGATTATAGCATCTTTCAAACTTAACCCAAAAGTGAAGTGATGATTCTTGGATTAAAGAAGCAAACTCTGGGCGTAGTCAAATCAACACGCTACTACTTATCTTCCTTAGTTTCTCACTCGCGGAGTGCTCAAGTGGAGAAGAAGAAGAAGAAGGAACACGATGGGTTGTTTCTCTACAAGAGCAAAGGCCAACACCTTCTTACCAACACCAGAATCCTCGACGCCATTGTCCGATTCTCCGATGTCAGGCCGACCGATACAGTCTTGGAGATCGGACCTGGTACTGGAAATCTCACGATGAAGCTTCTAGAAGCCGCCCAGAATGTCGTCGCCGTCGAGATCGATAAGCGTATGGTGGAGATTCTCCGCAAAAGGGTTTGTGAGGGTGGTCTTGAAGATAAACTTAAGGTAATTCAATTCCTTTGATATTCCGTTTGCACACAAACTGTTCGATGAATTTCCCAAGACAATCTATTCTTTGTAGATTATTCAGAAAGACGTCCTCAAGACAGATTTCCCTCAATTTGATCTCGTGGTGGCAAATATTCCGTACAACATATCTTCCCCTCTTGTAGCGAAGCTTGTATACGGCTCCAATACCTTCCGCAGCGCCACGCTCTTGCTTCAAAAGGAATTCTCCCGCCGCCTCTTGGCAAATCCAGGAGATTCCGATTTCAACCGACTCGCCGTGAATGTGAAGTTAGTAGCTGATGTTCAATTCCTCATGGATGTGAGTAAAAGAGAGTTTGTTCCACCCCCTAAAGTTGATTCATCTCTAGTTATCATCAGGCCAAAGGAGTTTAAACCAGATGTTGATGTTCAAGAATGGCTGGCATTTACTCGCACGTGTTTCGGGAACAAGAATAAGACGCTTGGTTCCATGTTTAGGCAGAAGAAGAAGCTCATCGAGTTGCTCACTTTGTCTGCTGGGAGGAGGAATGTTGGAGTTATGAATCAGATATGTGGTAATTTTGACAGTGATGTCCAAGAAGATGAAGATGCTAGTATGTTCAAGGAAAGGTTAATTGGAGTTCTGATTTCGAATGGGTTCCAAGAGAAGAGACCATCCAAGCTTTCTCATGGTGAGTTATTACATTTGCTTTCTTTGTTTAACCAAGCTGGCATTTTTTTCCATGATATTACATCGTTACCAATGGATCTACCCGAATAATGGTAAAAGAATGTATGTATATCAAAAGAATGATTTTGATTTTGGGCGGCGTGACAAGTCTCCTTCTATGCATACAAGTTCAATTTAAAAAAAGAAAAAAGAACTACTCTTTCATGTTGGAGGCTGTTTTAGCAATTTCATGACGTTTTCATAGACGATGAATGTGATGGAAGAAGCAGGCACATTTTTCAAAAGATTAGCGGTTAGTCCCCTGTAGAAACCTCTGAGACCCTCGAATCTGCAGAAACCCAAGTGATGATGAAGAAAGATTTAACCAAAATATCATATTTTCAGACACAATCAAGACCCAAGATTTTGCTCTAACCTTGCGGTTTCTCTGATGACATGCAAGCTGTCTATATATCTTGGAATTCCGTTAGTACTAGGCCGTTGCTGAACATAAGCAAAGATAGATGTTTATGGAATCCTCAAATAATTGCTAAAGATCATAGGTTAGACTAAGGAAGTTGAAGGAGTTTAGATTTGAGCTAATGCTAATAAGATTGAAGACAGCATACCTGTAATCGTGCTCGAATAACCTGAAATGGATATGTAAGAAGAACTGCAGCCACTTTGGAGGAGCCGCCAAGTGCAGCATAATCTGCCGAGTTCTAAATGCAAAGGGGAGTGTGTGAGAAAATTATATGCGTGATGCTGAAATAGGCGTGGAATTTAGATTATTGCTCCTACATCACCGAAAAATCACAATGTAGGCTATGAAGAAGGAGAACTATGTACCAATATCTTATCAGCGGATTCAGATTTTCTTCTCCTTTCTTTCAAATCCACAATGACTTTACGGAGTTCCTCATACGCTGTGAACTGAATAGCACCATGAGAAACCTGCTGAATAAACTAAATCAGAATCAACCCAAAATGAAACAATTGTAGTTTGTAAATCATTCAATCTGTAAGATCCTTTTCAATTGTTCCAAAACCTGTGGATCTTGTGGTAGTTTCATGAACTGATACGACAGGAGAAAAATCAGGATAGTAACTAACCAGAACAAGGCCAGGGACGATACCCTTGTAAAGGGCCCTGGGTCCTTCCTCTTTCACTATGGTTCTAAAGGCATCTGAAATTCACAAAAGGGTTACATTCACAAAAGAACACTAAAAGAATGAGGGAATATATAACTAGTTCAGCATAGTTGCAGACCTAATAGCCCGGAGTATGGTCGGGTTTGATGAAGAGGTGTTTGTAGCTGTAATCTTGTTTTGACAAGCCAAATCGGATTTGTGCATAAACACACCTGAAAGTATCATAAGCTTGAGAACAAGATCGAAGAACCATAGGAGAAATGAGATGTTTATGGTGTCTGTTATACTCACCAAGGCTCCTGCTTCAGCAGCTGAAGCAAGATGAAGACCAGGGCTGAGTTTCTCATCGTCCCTGCCTCGAGCGTATCTATGTTTGGCTCTTCCATAACTACAGAGAGAAAACGAATCTGTATCAGATCAATTAAACAAGATCCAGCGGTAAAAAAGAAAAGAGGTGGATACTCCACGACCTGACAGAAATGTGTTGGGGAGAGATCAAAAACAGTATCAACGCAACAACATCCTACGAGAAAAAGTGTAAGTAAGGCAAAAAGGAGAAGCCTTTCTTCACTTTTACAAGTCGAATCAGAGCTTTCGGTTGATAATAAATCAGGATGCAAGATGTGTGCCAAACAAATATAACACTCACAAAAAGAAGTATAAGCCCCATGAAACAGTAGAACCGATTACAGCAGGGAAGAAACCGGCATAAAGTCCCCTCAAACCCTACGGAAGAATGAAACCAAATGAGTTATATCAGCTAAAGCAAAGAAAAAGGTGATAACTCACGAAACCCATGAACCAGAAATCCTCTAATCAATAAAACTAACAAAGTGGATAGAGATGAGGCAACCACATTGCATAGAGAAGGAAATACGAAAGATGCCAAGCTTCCCAAAACAGACGGGACGGACTCAATACAAAAAGAGTAAGAGAGTTTCTTCTCGCAAACCTCGAGACGGGCAATGGTGAAGACAGCGTGAGCTGTGTTCTTGTACGTCGGGAGAATTGACCCTCTACCGTCGTTGACTGTTCAATCAAGTAAGCAACTATTAACAAATCGATGAGTGAAAATCGGTCAGTTGGCACAAGTGAAAAGATAAAACAAGACCTTGGAATCTCGTACGGACAACATCAAGAGGGTGCATAGCGGCGACAGTGGCGAATCCAGCGACGGCGCCGGCGGTGGCGTTTTCCCACTGCCACGGCACCGCCATAAACGGATGCAAGCAAGTCTATCAGCTAATCGCGATTGCTTACAAAGGAAATTCAGAAGTTAGAAACACATCTGGCGCGTAAAAGAAGCGAAAGGACAGCTGATGAAAGATTCGCCGTCGTTCAGTACGATCTCCGACTCCGTCCAAACTTTGTGTGTGCTTTGAACACGACATCGTTTTAACCGAGCAAAGACCCCAAATCCAGAGATTTTTTAAAATAACATTTAAACCCCCCAGACTTTTACTTAATTCTAAAAAGGCCCCAATACTTCAGAAATCACATTACTCCCATACCATGATGAATTATACCGTAACCTCTGATTAGTTTCAAGAGTGAGCAGTGAAATAAAGCAAATACACTCAAATCAAATTATATCATTTGATTTTTCATACACCAAATACACAATAATACAAAGAAAGCCAAAAGAAATCAAACTCTACATAAACCAAATTAAACTCAATCACACCAATGACACGTCCATGCCAAAACCAAATGCATGAAAACCATATATATATATTAATTGTTTTTTTATGTTACTCATAGAGATGTGATTAATAAGCATGGTTAACCCTCCGACAGATTCGCCGGATCTCTCCCCTCACGCCCGTCAACGGCGAGATATTCCCCATCTTCACCATCGATTTCGCGAACTGCTCGAAGAACGCCTCTTGATTCCCAGCGTAGAGCTCCACGAGCTCCTTCGACTCTCTGTTCTTCGTGAACAAAATCTCGTCGGAGCTCAATAGCCCTTTGTACATGATCAGGTTCTTGAAGTAGTGGTTGTCGAACTTGAACGGCGTCACAAAGTCGAGGAAGAAGAGGTTTTGGTCACCGCCGGATCTAGGACATTGCTTACGCAACACAGAGGCGTAGTATTGGTTAAGGGTTAGATCCGGCTTGCCGTTGCCGGACTGGTTGTATAACCTCTGCCGGAAACTTGTGCACCTCGAGTTTCCAATGGTGTGACTTCCTACAAATCATATATATTTACATACAACTTTGTAAAAATTATAAATTAATGTCTTAAGTTTTATTAGTAGATTGATCCATATATTAATCTATGTCTCATCGGTAGAATTAGTATTATACTAACAAACTGAAATCACCAAACTATTAATCTTTTCATTAATCATCTGGTTCTACGTCCCCGTAACATATTTATAAATGTTTTTTTTTAACAAGTTAATGTATCAAAACTTTTTTTGTAATATAAAAAGACAGAAAAAATAATACTAATAAAAATGGGGTTCTTACGGTTTTTTGAACACTGGGTGATTAATATAGGTAAGTTGTGTTGATCCCGTGGACCACTAAGTGTGTTTAAAGAATGATTAGGAGATGGGAGGTGAGATTTTCGTTAATAGAGCAGTTTAACCACGTTTAAGACAGGTCGGGAGAAAAATGAGTAGGCCGGGGCCGTGTTTCGCTTTATTGATGAGAGAGAAGTAAACGCTTTAGAATTACGAACTGGTTCCGAAGGACGTCCAGTTCGGCGTTCTAAAGTGTTGTCTTGCTTACAAAGAGAGAGGTCGGGTAGTTTATAGTCTGTTCTCGAGTCAAAATCCGAGTCCCCCTCATTAATGACATATGAGGGGTATATATAGTCGGGGTCGGCTTCCTGCTCCCCGGGATCTCGGGCCACGTGTCGCCTGCGGCCTCTTTTGCGGGTAAGGTGGCCTAGGAGGCGTGTCCCGGCTTTCGAGGAGAGAGGTCATGATGAGCTCGGCGTGGCGTGTTGCAGAGCAGTGCACTGTTTTACCAACTCTGCTCCACCTGCTCCTTCCTGCCCTTGTCAGCTCTGTAGAGTTGGTGGGACGTCGGGTCGAAGGCACATCCCTACGCGGGTAGGGTACTGCCTTACCAACTCCCACTCGCCTATTCTTCCGACACTCCCTGTTCTGGCGGGGCATCAGCGCGGGCCCGGGGTACGTTGCTTTCAGGTCGGCTACCGAGCTGAAGAGCGGTCTTGCAGGTCGGTGGCATTGAGTCCGGTGACCGTACTGAAGAACGACCTTTCCTAAGATGGGCCTAACTAATTGGGGGTGCTAGGCCCACCTCCAACAATAGGCCCTCCCCCAGTTCGGTATCGCGAGGCGAAGTGAGGGTGCCGAAGTTGATCTAATGTTAGTTCGGCGCATCTTAGGACGGTCCTTCCGAGCTCAACTGTGTTTACCTTTTCCGAAAAACCCGTAGGAGGTTGGCGCGTGCTCACCACGTGGGACGACAAAGGACGCTTCGTTTTTCGCGTGGACTGCCCACGCGCGGCGTGTAAAAGACGCTTCGCGTTTATCGAGGCGTCCTTTGCTTTTTGGCGTGGGGAAACGAAGAGACGTCATCATTAGGTTTTTTGGGCAGCCGTGCTTCTTTTGACACGTGTCCGGGCGTCGCTTCGCTGTCCCCCTTCCTCTATTTAAACCTTCTTCCTCCTACTGTTAAAACCTTCTGCGCATACTCCCAAGGTAACCTCCTTTCTCCGATTTCCTTCTTCTCTTCCTACTTTCTTCCTGTCTTTTCGATCTCCTCCTCTCCGTGCGATGGCTCCGATGTTAGACGGTATCCGAGCTGAGTCGAGCGAAGAATCGGCGTCCCGCGGTGGCGGTAACGACTCTCCGAGTTCCTCCTCCGGTGATTCCGAGCATGCCTCTTCTCCGCGACGAGGGGCAGACAGTGGGGAAGAGTTGGCCCCCTCGACTTCGGGGGCCGCCCCGTCGCTTCCGGGGACCCGTCTCCGGCCGAAAACGGTGGTTAGATCCTCTGGCGGTCGCGGTGCTGGCCAAGCTGGGGGCAGAACCGGGCATCTGGGCGGCCGCGGTGGTCGTCAGGGCGTCCGTGGAGGCGGAGCTCGAGTGGCCAGGGTGAGGTCCCCCCTGGTCTCCTACGAGCAGGGAGGGTCACCGACCTGGAGCACAGCGGAATCGGTGACCCTCCTGGGGAATCTGTGTGGTTTTTCCGCCGGCGTTGAGCTCAGGATACCCAGGGCGGAGGAGCGCCCGTGGACTCCTCGGCCGGGCTTCGTCTGCTTGTACGAGTCGTTCTTTCAGAAGTGCGGCTTGCGCCTTCCTCTCCCCGAGCTGTTCGTCCAGTACTGTCGGGCGCGGGGCTTGGCCTTCTCGCAGGTCTGCCCGTCCACGGTCCAGGGGATGATCGTGCTGCTGACCTTGGGGCATGAATGCGACATGGAGGTGACGTTGCCTATGTTCGAGGCGTTCACCCAGCAGAAGGCAAACCCCGGGATTCCTGGGACCTTCTATGCCGCTTTCAAGCCCGCGGCGAACGTTCTGGAGGCACCCAGCTCGTGGTCTAGGGCGAGCAAGCTGTCGAAGGTCGAGGACCGGTCTTGCAGCTACTTCTACGTCCGGGCTACCGCCGTGGCTGGGCTCAACCCGTCTGCGAGATACACCCGGGGTTGGGACTTTTCCCCGGGTAGGGATTCGCAGGTCGGGCTGACTTCTCCTCTTAGGCTTCGTCTGACTGTTTTTGTTTGCTTCGCTTTCAGGTCCTCGTTTTTCTAGATCCAAGGTACCGGAGTACGCGGGTCTTGTTGCGGTGCTCAGGTCGGCGCGTAGGAGAGAGTGATATGCAAGGGGCGAAAACCACATGAGGCAGGACCGGAGGATCTGGTGGCTGATTCCCGTGGAGGAGGTCGGTACTGGAGTGCCGTCTGGTGAGACCGGTACCGACGTGCCAGCCGCCGGGGATCAGCAAGCAGATCCTTCGGCCCTGCCTGCTAGTGAGACCGGTACCGACGTGCCAGCCGCCGGGGATCAGCAAGCAGATCCTTCGGTCCTGTCCGGCGTAGCCGCGGTCGGGGAAGAGGGGTCTGGGCAGCCCTTCCTTGGCGAGTACGGGACCTAGGCGAGGATGGTGGCCCCGGGAGATTTAGATGGTACCGTGCTGACGGGAGTGAAGACCGACCGGCCGATGCGGCCTTGTAAAAACTTTTTTCCTTTTCGTTTTCTTTTTGTAGACTGGGCCGTAGGCCGTTTCTTTTTGTAAGGACTGGGCCGTAGGCCGTTTATGCAAAGAGCAGGCCGTTGGCCCCTCTCTTTTTGTAAGTGCCGTTTCGAGGCTTTTGTAACGACTAGGCCGTGGGCCATTTTTATAACAGACGAGGCCGTTGGCCCTTTTGTGATAATCGAGGCCGTTGGCCCTTTCTTTTTTTTTTTTTTTTTTTTTTTGTGTAAATGCCATTTCGAGGCTTTTTTTTTGATCGGTAGAGTAGGTCGTAAACCGTACTCTGTCAAGTAAGCAGGTCGTGGACCGTGCTCTTGTATTGGGTGCGAGGTAATCTCGGCTTAAGGCACTTATTGCTTGTGTACCTTGTTTTTTTGGTGCGGGTAGCGAGCCCGGCTTAGAGACACTTAATGCTTGTGTGTCTAGTAGAGGTGCGAGCCCTGGGGCCCGGCTTTGGCACTTATAACTTGTGTGCCGGGGAGAGCGAGCACCGGAGCTCGGTCCCCTTTTTTTTTTGTAGTGCGAGCGTTTGGAGCTCGGCTTATTTTTTTTTTTGTAGTGCGAGCGTTTGGGGCTCGTTTTTTTTTTTTTGTAGTGCGAGCGTTTGGAGCTCGGTTTTTTTTTTTTTTTTTGTAGCGCGAGCGTTTGGAGCTCGGCTTTTTTTTTTTTTTGTAGTGCGAGCGTTTGGAGCTCGGTTTTTTTTTTTTTTTTTTTTTTTTTTTTTTTTTTTTTTTTTTGTGTAGTGCGAGCGCTTGGAGCTCGGGAGCGTTTGAGCGTTTGGAGCTCGGCTCCTGTGCGCAGGTCGGGGACCGTTTTCCTTTGTTGAAAAGGTTTTATTAGATTAATAGCTGAGCCCTGGTTAGGGGTTGCCTACGTACCCTTTAGTAGAAGGGATCAAGCCAATCGTAGTTCGTTGTTTACAGAGGCGGAGGGCGGAGTGGAGCCCGGGGGCTCAATAGTAGAACCGTTTGAGGTTGATCGAATTCCATGAGCGCGGGACTGCGTCGCCGGCCATCGTGACTAGCTCGTATACGCCGGGCTTGACGACCTTGGAGATAAGGTAAGGACCCTCCCAATTGGCACCGAGCTTGCCTGCGTTTAGCTCGGCGGTGTTTTCGAAGACCTTGCGGAGGACCAGGTCGCCCTCGGCGAAGAACCGGCCTCGAACCTTCTTGTTGTAATATTTGGAGGCGAGCTGCTGGTAGTTCTGGATTCGGAGTAGGGAATGGTCCCGTTGCTCTTCAAGGAAATCCAGCTCGCTGAGTAGGATGGCGTTGTTCAGTGCGGGTTGCTGGGTGAGCATAGCGCGGCGAGGAGTGGGGAGCCCGACTTCGGATGGGGCCATTGCTTCCATGCCGTGGGAGAGGTTGAACGGTGTTCGGCCAGTCGATGTCTTTGGTGTTGTGCGGTGGGACCAGAGGACTCCATCGAGCTCGTCGGCCCAGGACCCTTTCTTGTTGTCTAGTCGCTTTTTGAGGCCGTCGAGGATGGTCTTGTTGGTGGCCTCGGCTTGTCCGTTCCCCTGGGGGTACCTCGGAGTGGACTTAGTCTGATTTTCCACTTCGCGCAGAAATCTTCGAAGAGGGCCGATGTGAACTGGGCACCGTTGTCGGTGACGATCTCGTACGGGAGCCCGTGCCGGCAGATGATGAACTTCCAGACGAACTTTCGGACGTCCTCTGCCTTGATCTTGGCGTATGATTCGGCCTCGACCCACTTGGTGAAGTAATCGGTCATGACTAAGAGGAAGCGCTTTTGGCGAGATCGGGGAAGGGGCCCGACTATGTCCATGGCCCATCGCATGAAGGGGTAGGGTGCCACCGCAGTGGTGAGGAGCTCGGTTGGACTATGAATGAGGGGACCGTGGCGCTGGCATTTCTCGCACCGGGCTGCGAATTTGTCGCAGTCTTGGAGCATTGTCGGCCAGTAGTGGCCTTGGTTTCGTATTCTCAGGGCGAGAGCCCGGCCACCGGAATGGTTGCCGTCGGCGCCCTCGTGCATTTCCTTCATCACGTCGATGGTTTCCTGCCCGTGGAGGCAGGCGAGCAGGGTTCCCGAGGCGCTCCATCGGAACAGATTGCCGTCCAGCATTGTATATTGGGCACACTTCTTTCTTAGCCGCCGGGCGGCCCATCGGTCTGGGGGGCGAATGCCGTCTGCGATGTATAGCAGCAGGTCGATTCGCCAGTCCGGCAGTTCGGGCTCGGCCGGGGGCGGTGGTAGGTTCTCGGGAGGTTGGGCGTCTTCGTCAGGATCCGCGACCTGGGGACCGATCAGATAGGATCCCTTTGGCAGCTCGATGCTGGGGAGGTCGATACTTTCCACCGGGATCACCCGTCGTTGCTCTGGGGCCGAGGTGGAGGCTAGTGCTGCGAGGGCGTCTGCGGAAGTGTTATCGCCTCGGGGGATTTTTGTCAGGGTGAACTCGGAGAAGTCTGCGGCCATGCCTTGAGTCACCTTGAGGTAGGCGTCCATGCGATCATTCTTGGCCTCGTACTCCCCGCTGAATTGATTGGCGACGAGCTGGGAGTCGCAGTAAGCCCGGATTTTCTTTGCGCCGACCTCTTTGGCCAGGCGCAGGCCGGCGATCAAAGCTTCGTACTCGGCCTCGTTGTTCGATGCCGGGAAGGCTAGGCGGAAGGACTGTTCGAGGATCTCCTTGGTCGGGGATTCGAGGCGTATGCCGACGCCGGACCCGTGCTTGGAGGCCGATCCGTCGACGTGCAGAGTCCACACTTCGGACACCTCGCTGACTGCCAGCTCGGGTGCTAACTCAACTAGGAAGTCGGCCAGCGCTTGAGATTTGATCGCGGTCCGACCCCGGTACTCGATGTCGTATTCGCTCAGCTCGACAGCCCACTTCATTATCCGGCCTGATCGGCTCGGGCTGTGGAGGATGTTCCTGAGGGGGTAGGTGCTTAGGACGGCAATCGCGTGGGATTGAAAATAAGGCCGGAGCTTCCTAGCTGCGACGACCACTGCCAGGGCGAGCTTCTCCAGAGTCGGGTACCTGCTCTCCGCGTCGTCGAGCGACTTGCTGATGTAGGAGATGGGTTTTTGGTCACCCCGGTCCTCCCGTACTAGCACGCCGCTGACTGCTGACGTGGAGATGGCGACGTAGAGGTAGAGGATTTCGCCTTCTTCTGGCTTAGACAGGACGGGGGGAGTGGATATGTACTCCTTCAGCTGTCGGAGGGCGTCCTCGCACTTGTCGTCCCACTCAAACCGCTTGTTAGCCCGGAGTAGTTGGTAGAACGGGAGACACTTGTCGGTAGAGCGGGAGATGAATCGATTTAGTGCGGCGACTCTCCCGGTGAGTCGTTGTACTTGACGCGTGTCCTCCGGGGACTTGAGCTCAATGATGGCTCGGATCTGCTTGGGGTCGGCCTCGATCCCGCGCTGGGTGATGATGTACCCGAGGAATTCGCCTGATGTGACGCCGAAGGAGCACTTGGCCGGGTTCAGCTTCATGTTGTACTCGTTCAGCGTGCGGAAGCAGGACCGGAGGTGTGTGACGTGGTCGGTTGCCACCAGAGACTTTACCAGCATGTCATCTATGTATACCTCCATAGTGCGGCCGATTTGGTCGGCGAACATCCGGTTGACGAGCCGTTGGTAGGTGGCCCCGGCGTTTTTTAGTCCGAAGGGCATTACTTTGTAGCAGTAAATGCCTCGGTCCGTGATGAACGCGGTCTTCTCCTGATCATCGGGGTGCATGGGGATTTGGTTATACCCCGAGAAGGCATCCATGAAGGAGAGGAGCTCGTTTCCCGCGGTGGCTTCAACGACCTGGTCGATTCGGGGGAGGGGGAAACTGTCCTTAGGGCATGCCTTATTGAGGTCGGTGAAATCCACGCAGACCCTCCATTTTCCGCTCTTCTTCTTGACTACCACTGGGTTGGCTAACCAGTCCGGGTATTTCACCTCGGTGATCGAGCCGGCCGCGGTGAGCCTCTCTACCTCATCATTGACCGCTTGGGCGCGCTCCGGGCCAAGCTTCCGCCGCTTCTGCTTGACCGGCCTGCAGGTTGGATCCACGTTGAGCTCGTGGCTGCACGTGTTCGGGTCAATGCCGGGCAGGTCGCCAGTTGACCAGGCGAAGGTGGAGACGTTCTGCCCTAGGAACTCGACCAGCTTTCGCTTGATGCTTTCGTCGAGGTCGGTGCCGATGCCGACGCAGCGGGCGGGGTCGCGTGGGTCGATGTTGACCAGGGTGACAAGGTCCCGCCCGGGAAGATCCTGGGCGCCGAGCTCGCCGGGCTGAAGCGCATTGATGGCCAAGCAGGCCGGCGCGGCGCGGCGCAGCTTGTGCTCGATGGCGAAGCAGGCGCGGGAGACCCTCTGGTTACTCCTAAGAGTGTATGTGCCGGCCTGGTTGGGGAACTTGAGGCACTGATGGTACGTCGACGTGACCGCCTTCATCGAGTGCAGCCAGGGGGTTCCGAGGATGATGTTGTAGATCGGGGTGGTGTCGAAGACCACGAACTTGACGATTTTCGTGACCCGACCTACGTAGACCGGTAATTCGATGGTGCCGATTCCGTTGACGGTGTCCCCGGCGAAGCCGGTTAGCGGGATGGAGTGCGGCTTGATCTCGACCCCGTTCAGGTTCATCCTGGCGAGGGTATCCTTGAAGATGAGGTCGACCGAGCTGCCCGTATCGACGAGGACTCGGTTAACGTCGCAGTCGGCTACGCGGACTTGTACGACGAGGGGGTCGTTGTGGGGCTGGTGGACCCCGGCCGCATCGGCCTCAGTGAAACATATCCCCCTCTTGCTCGTGTCCTGGGCGTCGATCTCCGGCCCGGAGTGCCACTTCAGGGATGCGTCGGTCCTCCTCTCGTGACGCTTGATGGACCGCACTGAGTCGTTGCACGAGAGGAGACCTCCCATGATCATCCCAATCAGAGTGCGGGCCGGGGGAGGCGATCTACCTGTTTCCCGGTCTCGCGAGGGAGATCGTCGCCGCCGGTCGTCGTTCTGGGCGCGGTGGTAGGGCCTAGTCCGGTCATCCGCGCGACCTTGGTTGTCGCGGGGTTGGTCGTGATCGCCGTCCCGAGCACTCGGTCGCAGCCGCTCTGGGACGCTGATTTCTCCCCGCTGAAATTGCTTCAGCAGGACCTCTTGAAGGGCGCGGCAGTGAGAGGTCGGATGCCCCTTTCGCCGGTGGAAGTCGCAGAAGGCCGTCCTGTCGTATGGCTCATCTGGTCGGAACTCCCTATCGCTCGGCTCGTCGGGACGCCGATCCTGCTGGCGGGGATCCCGTACGTACTTGTTCCAAGGCAACCCTGGGGCGGGGGTGTGGGGAAGTACGGGATCGTGTAGGCGGAGGCCGGAGGGCGGTCCGTTGACAAGGAATGCAGCGGCCTGCTTTCCCTTGCTGCGATGGTACTCGTCGTCGTAATGTTGGCGGGGCTCCTGATACCTTTCCTGGGGCCGCTCCTTTGGGGCCGGGACCTTGTGAGAGGCACTGTTTCTTGATTCAGCCGCCTTCTCTTCTTCGAGCTCAACGAAGAGTCCAGCGCGGTGCAAGGCGTCTTCCAGAGAGCGCGGCCTGTTGAGCTTCATATCGTCCTTGAAGGCCGAATCGGCCCGCAGTCCTTTTCTCAGAGCGGGGAGCGCTGACTCGTCAGTCACGTTGCTCTGGGAGGCCGTGGCCTTGAAGCGCTCGATGAAGGACCTGAGCGACTCCTTTGCTCCCTGATTCATTGCCCAGAGGTCCGCGCTGGATGCGGACTGGCGGATGTAGATGGAGTAATGCTCGAGGAAGGTGGTCGACAGGTCCCTGAAGCTGTCGATGGAGTGCGCCTTTAGCCGAGAGAACCACGTGAGGGCCGGGCCGGTGAGGTTTTCCACGAAAAGCTGGCAGTGAGCGGCTTCGCGCTCGTCTGGTGAGAAGTGGGCGCGACCCATGGCGATGGTGAACGCCGTGAGATACTGGGCCGGGTCGGTGGTGCCCGCGTAGGGCTGTAGCTTGAGCTTTCCGAGGTGCTGGAGTGGGACTGAGGCGATCCGGCGGGTGAACGGCGTGTTCTGCGTCTCTCTGAGGACGCGATCGATTTCTGGGGCCGCGCTGGTGGCTTGGTGGATTTTGGAGGACATCGCACGGATGGTCTCCTTCATAGCCTCGAACTCCGCGTCTCTTGAGCGCTCCGCGCTGGATCGGAGATGGTGGGCTTCGTCGCCCGGGTGGCTTCCTATGGCCGGGACGAAACGTCCGTCCGGCCTTTCGGATCCAGACGGCGAGTCGCTCGGTCGGCTTGTCCGGAAGCGGGGGGTTTCTTCCCGAGAGACCGGTTCTCTGGGATGGACGTCGGGGGACCCGACATTGTCCGACCGGTCGCGGGAGGCCCCTAACGTGGCGAACCGCTGGTCGGTGGCTCGCGTTAGCTCATCGATCCGGGCGAGCAGGGTCTGCATCATGACGGACGGCGTGGGCTGGTCTTCCGGTGCTCGTGGCGCGTTGTGGGCGGCGGAGCCGTCGGAATGGGCGGGTGCTGACGCCGGGGGCGGGGCCCTGGAGAATTGCTCTCGAGGAATCGCTTGATCGGCAGCCGCTTGGGCTGATGACGGAATGGTCGCCGTCGTTCGAGTCGTTGGCGGGGCCGTTGTCGGGGCCTGGGCCGTTGTTTGGGCCGGAGTGTCTTGGTCTGACAACACTCTTGGGGTCGGGATTGCCATCGTTGCTTCGGTCGTGTCGGTGGTTGAACTGCTCCTTGCGTGTAGAAGAATCTCAGCCCCTCCTTCTAGCGCCAATTGTTGATCCCGTGGACCACTAAGTGTGTTTAAAGAATGATTAGGAGATGGGAGGTGAGATTTTCGTTAATAGAGCAGTTTAACCACGTTTAAGACAGGTCGGGAGAAAAATGAGTAGGCCGGGGCCGTGTTTCGCTTTATTGATGAGAGAGAAGTAAACGCTTTAGAATTACGAACTGGTTCCGAAGGACGTCCAGTTCGGCGTTCTAAAGTGTTGTCTTGCTTACAAAGAGAGAGGTCGGGTAGTTTATAGTCTGTTCTCGAGTCAAAATCCGAGTCCCCCTCATTAATGACATATGAGGGGTATATATAGTCGGGGTCGGCTTCCTGCTCCCCGGGATCTCGGGCCACGTGTCGCCTGCGGCCTCTTTTGCGGGTAAGGTGGCCTAGGAGGCGTGTCCCGGCTTTCGAGGAGAGAGGTCATGATGAGCTCGGCGTGGCGTGTTGCAGAGCAGTGCACTGTTTTACCAACTCTGCTCCACCTGCTCCTTCCTGCCCTTGTCAGCTCTGTAGAGTTGGTGGGACGTCGGGTCGAAGGCACATCCCTACGCGGGTAGGGTACTGCCTTACCAACTCCCACTCGCCTATTCTTCCGACACTCCCTGTTCTGGCGGGGCATCAGCGCGGGCCCGGGGTACGTTGCTTTCAGGTCGGCTACCGAGCTGAAGAGCGGTCTTGCAGGTCGGTGGCATTGAGTCCGGTGACCGTACTGAAGAACGACCTTTCCTAAGATGGGCCTAACTAATTGGGGGTGCTAGGCCCACCTCCAACAAGTTGTTACTAATGTAATGCGTAATTAAGATGGGTGGATCATGGATATATACCAGAGAGGGAGACAAGATCGACGAGATTGAGGCCTTGACGCTTGAACTTAGTGAGGATGGTTTGAAAAGTGTTGTTGGGAGCAGGAATGTCATTGTTGGAACCACTCAAGCTTGCTCCTCTTGCATCTCTTCTTCCTAGAGGTACTTCCCAGCTCGGTCCACCCGTCTATATGTCCATTTATCGAATTAATCAATTTTTGTAATGATAACGATCGAGTAAATTTGTGTTTAGTGAATTGTGATGACTTACAATGACAGTTGAGTCTCTAGCGGCTAGAGCCAATATATCAGCGCAAGAAACTGTTTCAGGACACTCTTGTTCTAAGGCTTGTTTGATTTCTTCGATGAGTTCGAAACCACGGGCTGAGTTACGGTTAGGGTTTGATCGTTTCTCGCTGATTATGGTTCCACTGGTGTCCAATAGTATCGAAGCATCACATCCCTACAATATATACCAATCACAATAAGAAAATTATATGTAGAAAGATTTCAACTTTTCCCGTATAGTTAAAGTATATAATGTTAGCTAAGATTAAGACCTTGACAAAACAATCGTGGAAATGGAGTCTGAGCAAGGAGGCAGGCATGCGAGGGTCATGCGCGAATGCTTTAGCGACAATGGACTGAACAATCTCTTGAGCTTTAGGACACGAGTGGTCGTAGAACTGAGGGAAGAGGTAGCCGCCACTTCCGTAGGCTTTGGAATACAAGCAAAGAGGAGAGAAGGCGATGAGGGAGAGAGTTGCGATGAGAATGTTCAATGACTTGGTCATTTTTGGGATTTCTTTTTCTTGATGAGTCGTTGGGTTTCTTGTAAGCTGGTGATTTGTGTGTGATAGAAATGATTTCATTTATAGATTAGACTTTGTGGACATATGAGAAAGACGTTGGATTTGGTAACAAATTTTAGATATTGGGTTAGATGGATACATTATTCTTTAAGGATTGGTATGAATACAAGATTTGTTAGAATTTTGTTGTATTGCCCATGTATGCAATTCATATGTCATAGCATAATTATTTGCAGGTTTTTTTGGGTATAATTTCTGGTTTTAGTAATAAGTCGAAAGACAATAAAATCATTTACAGAAATAATTTAAAATAGCACAAAAAATTGTACTTGTTCCAAACTTAGCACTAGGCCTACCTAGCACATCAATTAAAATTCTGAAAATAATACAAATAGTTATGTGAAAATATGTGTTTATTCCAAAAAAAATAAAAAAAATAATGTTTAGATTTTTTATTTTTTATTAAAGGTATATTTGTTATTATAAAAATATTTTGAATTATTTTAATATTAAATTGTATTACTGTTAAACATTTAAACGAGTGGATATTAAATTTAGAAAGTGTTATTTTAGACAATTGCCCAAAATTTTACTGTATAAGTTTCTCAGGCTTTTATTTCCCTGGGGACAATCACTAAATTTAGGATGTTCTGGACGAACCAAACAAAATGTCTCGAACCAATCGGTAAGCATCTTGTTGATAGATGTACTTGCAATCAATATTGTGGACTTTTAGGTTACACGTATTCCCAATAAAATTAAATCTTTCATTTGGTCAAATATTTACCAAACGGAAAAGCTGTTTCCATGGATTTATGAGTATTAAAATTGAGAGATTAACCTGTAAAATAAGATACGCAAAATAATTGGTTTTTACTTGGTTGACCATTGAACAAGTAAAAAAAAACAATACAACTTCCTATTAAATTGTGCTTAACAAATAGATACGGCTGCCAGAATAAGAACAAACACATAAAAAAAAACGGTAGATAATGACAAAACATCATTGAGAAACAGCTTCAACTGCTCTCCCTCACAAAACCAACCAAATTATTTGTTTGTCGTGCAACAAAGAAGAACAAATTAACATAAACAACATCACCGGATAATATTTTGGTTTTTCAATAGTTTTTTTTTAATGTTGGTCTTTTATTCTGCTTCGAGAATAAAAAATTCATTTTTTATAAATGATAATTCTTCTTTTCACGTCTTTCATTAAACGGAATTTACCTGTGCATTTAGAAAAATTAGAAAGGCCAGCCCAATTTCTCCAATTCTCATTCGGCCCGATACAGCGAGAAAGCACCAAGCTCCGTAAACGGCCTAATTCAATGCAAGGTTCCGGACTAACAGTCGACCAATCGTGAGTGTTACGCCAAATGTACACAGGACACAAAGCACAAAACGACAAAGATACATACTGCTTATTGACTTTATATATCAAAGGAAGCGTTAAAAGAAGAAAAAAAAGAAAAACATACTTATCTAAAAAAGATACATATAGATAAGCAAGAACAGAGAACACATACATCATGTCAAGAACATAAAAAGAGCCAGACGCTCATACACACTCCTCTCTTACGCTCGTATATAACACATCGCAGGACGTAGAGACATAAAAGCAAACGTACAACGACCATATGCGACTGCGTTACAAGCCCTCCTTTTTTTTTTTTTTTTTTATAGCTTAGTGGCGACCACCACCACCAGGAAGCGTATCCTTGATCTTGTCAATCACCCCCTTCTTTTCGTGGCGCTCGCCACCGTAACCTCCGGCATCATAACCGGTGGTAGTTCCCATCCCCATCCCTTGAGACTGATCATGATGACCTGGCAGTTTGTCCTTGATCTTGTCAACCACCCCCTTCTTCTCGTGGCGTTCGCCACCGTAACCTCCGGCATCATAACCGGTGGTAGTTCCCATCCCCATCCCTTGAGACTGATCATGATGACCTGGCAATTTGTCCTTAATCTTACTCGTTATCCCCTTCTTCTTCCTCCTCCCACCTTGTCCATCATCCTCCTATTCCATATCGGAATTATTAATACAGAACGAAGAATTCATATACACACACAAACACGAATGTTTTTATATATATATATCGGTAACGTATATACCGAGCTAGAGCTGGATCCGGATCCAGAGCGGTGAAGCATTCCTCCCAAGCCACCACCACCACCGCCACTTTCCTTATGGAGTTGTTCCTGGCCGTGGTGCCTACCTCCTGCGCCAGCTCCCAAGGCTCCGGTCCCGTATCCTTCGCCACCTGTTCCATAGGTCCCACCCGTGGCTCCTCCACCAGCTCCATAACCACCACTGTTGATCCCGTGGATCACTAAGTGTGTTTAAAGGATGATTAGGGGACGGGAGGTGAGATTTTCGTTAATAGAGCAATTTAACCACGATCAAGACAGGTCGGGAGAAATATGAGTAGGCCGGGGGCCGCGTTTCGTTTTATTGATGAAAGAAAGGTGAACACTTTTGAATTACGAACTGGTTCCGAAGGACGTCCAGTTCGGCGTTCTAAAGTGTTGTCTTGTTACAAAGAGGTCGGATAACTCGTGGAAGGTGAGAGTAAAAATCCGAGACCCCCTTCATTAATGACATATGAGGGGTATATATAGTCGGGGTCGGCTTCCTGCTCCCCGGGATCTCGGGCCACGTGTCGCCTGCGGCCTCTTTTGCGGGTAAGGTGGCCTAGGAGGCGTGTCCCGGCTTTCGAGGAGAGAGGTCATGATGAGCTCGGCGTGGCGTGTTTGCAGAGCAGTGCACTGTTTTACCAACTCTGCTCCACCTGCTCCTTCCTGCCCTTGTCAGCTCTGTAGAGTTGGTGGGACGTCGGGTCGAAGGCACATCCCTACGCAGGTAGGGTACTGCCTTACCAACTCCCACTCGCCTATTCTTCTGACACTCCCTGTTCTGGCGGGGCATCAGCGCGGGCCCGGGGTACGTTGCTTTCAGGTCGGCTACCGAGCTGAAGAGCGGTCTTGCAGGTCGGTGGCATTGAGTCCGGTGACCGTACTGAAGAACGACCTTTCCTAAGATGGGCCTAACTAATTGGGGGTGCTAGGCCCACCTCCAACAATAGGCCCTCCCCCAGTTCGGTATCGCGAGGCGAAGTGAGGGTGCCGAAGTTGATCTAATGTTAGTTCGGCGCATCTTAGGACGGTCCTTCCGGGCTCAACTGTGTTTACCTTTTCCGAAAAACCCGTAGGAGGTTGGCGCGTGCTCACCACGTGGGACGACAAAGGACGCTTCGTTTTTCGCGTGGACTGCCCACGCGCGGCGTGTAAAAGACGCTTCGCGTTTATCGAGGCGTCCTTTGCTTTTTGGCGTGGGGAAACGAAGAGACGTCATCATTAGGTTTTTTGGGCAGCCGTGCTTCTTTTGACACGTGTCCAGGCGTCGCTTCACTGTCCCCCTTCCTCTATTTAAACCTTCTTCCTCCTACTGTTAAAACCTTCTGCGCATACTCCTAAGGTAACCTCCTTTCTCCGATTTCCTTCTTCTCTTCCTACTTTCTTCCTGTCTTTTCGATCTCCTCCTCTCCGTGCGATGGCTCCGATGTTAGACGGTATCCGAGCTGAGTCGAGCGAAGAATCGGCGTCCCGCGGTGGCGGTAACGACTCTCCGAGTTCCTCCTCCGGTGATTCCGAGCATGCCTCTTCTCCGCGACGAGGGGCAGACAGTGGGGAAGAGTTGGCCCCCTCGACTTCGGGGGCCGCCCCGTCGCTTCCGGGGACCCATCTCCGGCCGAAAACGGTGGTTAGATCCTCTGGCGGTCGCGGTGCTGGCCAAGCTGGGGGCAGAACCGGGCATCTGGGCGGCCGCGGTGGTCGTCAGGGCGTCCGGGGAGGCGGAGCTCGAGTGGCCAGGGTGAGGTCCCCCCTGGTCTCCTACGAGCAGGGAGGGTCACCGACCTGGAGCACAGCGGAATCGGTGACCCTCCTGGGGAATCTGTGTGGTTTTTCCGCCGGCGTTGAGCTCAGGGTACCCAGGGCGGAGGAGCGCCCGTGGACTCCTCGGCCGGGCTTCGTCTGCTTGTACGAGTCGTTCTTCCAGAAGTGCGGCTTGCGCCTTCCTCTCCCCGAGCTGTTCGTCCAGTATTGCCGGGCGCGGGGCTTGGCCTTCTCGCAGGTCTGCCCGTCCACGGTCCAGGGGATGATCGTGCTGCTGACCCTAGGGCACGAATGCGACGTGGAGGTGACGTTGCCTATGTTCGAGGCGTTCACCTAGCAGAAGGCAAACCCCGGGATTCCTGGGACCTTCTATGCCGCTTTCAAGCCCGCGGCGAACGTTCTGGAGGCACCCAGCTCGGGGTCTAGGGCGAGCAAGCTGTCGAAGGTCGAGGACTGGTCTCGCAGCTACTTCTACGTCCGGGCTACCGCCGTGGCTGGGCTCAACCCGTCTGCGAGATACACCCGGGGTTGGGACTTTTTCCCCGGGTAGGGATTCGCAGGTCGGGCTGACTTCTCCTCTTAGGCTTCGTCTGACTGTTTTTGTTTGCTTCGCTTTCAGGTCCTCCTTTTTCTAGATCCAAGGTACCGGAGTACGCGGGTCTTGTTGCGGTGCTCAGGTCGGCGCGTAGAAGAGGGTGATATGCAAGGGGCGAAAACCACAGGAGGCAGGACCGGAGGATCTGGTGGCTGATTCCCGTGGAGGAGGTCGGTACTGGAGTGCCGTTTGGTGAGACCGGTACCGACGTGCCAGTCGCCGGGGATCAGCAAGCAGATCCTTCGGCCCTGCCTGCTAGTGAGACCGGTACCGACGTGCCAGCCGCCGGGGATCAGCAAGCAGATCCTTCGGTCCTGTCCGGCGTAGCCGCGGTCGGGGAAGAGGGGTCTGGGCAGCCCTTCCTTGGCGAGTACGGGACCAAGGCGAGGATGGTGGCCCCGGGAGATTTAGATGGTACCGTGCTGACGGGAGTGAAGACCGATCGGCCGATGCGGCCTTGTAAAAACTTTTTTTTTTTTGTTTTCTTTTTGTAGACTGGGCCGCAGGCCGTTTTTTTTTGTAAGGACTGGGCCGTAGGCCGTTTATGCAAAGAGCAGGCCGTTGGCCCCTCTCTTTTTGTAAGTGCCGTTTCGAGGCTTTTGTAACGGCTAGGCCGTGGGCCATTTTTATAACAGACGAGGCCGTTGGCCCTTTTGTGATAATCGAGGCCGTTGGCCCTTTCTTTTTTTTTTTTTTTTTTTTTTTTTTTTTTTTTGTGTAAATGCCATTTCGAGGCTTTTTTGATCGGTAGAGTAGGTCGTAAACCGTACTCTGTCAAGTAAGCAGGTCGTGGACCGTGCTCTTGTATTGGGTGCGAGGTAATCTCGGCTTAAGGCACTTATTGCTTGTGTACCTTGTTTTTTTGGTGCGGGTAGCGAGCCCGGCTTAGAGACACTTAATGCTTGTGTGTCTAGTAGAGGTGCGAGCCCTGGGGCCCGGCTTTGGCACTTATAACTTGTGTGCCGGGGAGAGCGAGCACCGGAGCTCGGTCCCCTTTTTTTTTTGTAGTGCGAGCGTTTGGAGCTCGGATTATTATTTTTTTTTTTTTTTGTAGTGCGAGCGTTTGGAGCTCGGTTTTTTTTTTTTTTTTTTTTTTTTTGTAGTGCGAGCGTTTGGAGCTCGGTTTTTTTTTTTTTTTTTTTTTTTTTTTTTTTTTTTTTTTTTTTGTAGTGCGAGCGTGTGGAGCTCGGCTTTTTTTTTTTTTTTTTTTTTTTTTTTTTTTTGTGTAGTGCGAGCGTTTGGAGCTCGGGAGCGTTTGAGCGTTTGGAGCTCGGCTCCTGTGCGCAGGTCGGGGACCGTTTTCCTTTGTCTAAAAGGTTTTATTAGATTAATAGCTGAGCCCTGGTTAGGGGTTGCCTACGTACCCTTTAGTAGAAGGGATCAAGCCAATCGTAGTTCGTTGTTTACAGAGGCGGGCCTAGCACCCCCAATTAGTTAGGCCCATCTTAGGAAAGGTCGTTCTTCAGTACGGTCACCGGACTCAATGCCACCGACCTGCAAGACCGCTCTTCAGCTCGGTAGCCGACCTGAAAGCAACGTACCCCGGGCCCGCGCTGATGCCCCGCCAGAACAGGGAGTGTCAGAAGAATAGGCGAGTGGGAGTTGGTAAGGCAGTACCCTACCTGCGTAGGGATGTGCCTTCGACCCGACGTCCCACCAACTCTACAGAGCTGACAAGGGCAGGAAGGAGCAGGTGGAGCAGAGTTGGTAAAACAGTGCACTGCTCTGCAAACACGCCACGCCGAGCTCATCATGACCTCTCTCCTCGAAAGCCGGGACACGCCTCCTAGGCCACCTTACCCGCAAAAGAGGCCGCAGGCGACACGTGGCCCGAGATCCCGGGGAGCAGGAAGCCGACCCCGACTATATATACCCCTCATATGTCATTAATGAAGGGGGTCTCGGATTTTTACTCTCACCTTCCACGAGTTATCCGACCTCTTTGTAACAAGACAACACTTTAGAACGCCGAACTGGACGTCCTTCGGAACCAGTTCGTAATTCAAAAGTGTTCACCTTTCTTTCATCAATAAAACGAAACGCGGCCCCCGGCCTACTCATATTTCTCCCGACCTGTCTTGATCGTGGTTAAATTGCTCTATTAACGAAAATCTCACCTCCCGTCCCCTAATCATCCTTTAAACACACTTAGTGATACCCGTTCCAACAATTGGCGCTAGAAGGAGGGGTTTGAGGATTTTTCTACACGCAAAGAGTAGCTCGGCAAATGTCGGGAACATCGCCCTCATCTCCGAACAACTCCATACAGATAAGTGCCAAGCTTATTTTTATTTTTTACTTTTTTCATTCTCCTTGAGCCGAGCTCATCTCGCAAACACTCGACAAGATAAGTACCGAGCCTAGCCTCGTACTTAAGCTTAAGAGTCAGCAAAGCCGAGCTCATCTCGCAAACACTCGACAAGATAAGTACCGAGCCTAGCCTCGTACTTAAGCTTAAGAGTCAGCAAAGCCGAGCTCATCTCGCAAACACTCGACAAGATAAGTACCGAGCATAGCCTCGTACTTAAGCTTAAGAGTCAGCAAAGCCGAGCTCATCTCGCAAACACTCGACAAGATAAGTGCCGAGCCCAGCCTCGTACTTAAGCTTAAGAGTCAGCAAAGCCGAGCTCATCTCGCAAACAACACGATCAACAAGTGCCGAGCCTAGTCTCGCACTTGCACATAAAATTTTTAACTCTAATCAAGTTCACCCTTACTTGCAGGTTAACATATACCGAGCTAAGACTTGTCTCGTCCGCCGACTTCGACACTCATTCGCCGAACTTGGGGGAGGGCTATTGTGGGTGTGGTGATGAGCACACCCCTTTTTTTAGCCCATTCCAAAGCAAAAGGCCCAACACCAAAGGCCCAGCATCCACTATGCAGATACGGTTACTGTTCCCGACCTGCTCCGCACTGTTCATGACGTGCCGGTACTGTTCACGACGTGCCGGTACTGTTCACGACCTGCCGGTTACTGTTCCCGACCTGCTCCGCACTGTTCACGACGTGCCGGGTACTGTTCACGACCTGCCGGTTACTGTTCCCGACCTGCTCCGCACTGTTCATGACGTGTCGGTACTGTTCACGACGTGCCGGGTACTGTTCACGACCTGCCGGTTACTGTTCACGACCTGCTCGGCACTGTTCACGACTTGACGGGTACTGTTCACGACGTGACGGGTACTGTTCACGAACCATCACGTCGTCCCTAAAAACCGGAGAGCTGTCTGCTCAACTCCCACTATAAATACCCCCTTTGGTATTCATTATCAAGACACACAAAAAACTCTGATCCTCTCTCTCTAAATAACTTTCCCTCTCTAAAAGGAGCTCTCGGCAGCTCTCGGCAGCTCTCCCAGCTCGGCAGCTCGGCAGTTCACCAGCTCGGCAGCTCGGCAGTTCTCCCAGCTCGGCAGCTCTCCCAGCTCGGCAGCTCGGGAGCTCTCCCAGCTCGGCAGCTTGGCAGCTCTCCCAGCTCGGCAGCTCGGCAGCTCTCCCAGCTCGGCAGCTCGGCAGTTCTCCCAGCTCGGCAGCTCTCGGCAGCTCTCCCAGCTCGGCAGCTCGGCAGTTCACCAGCTCGGCAGCTCGGCAGTTCTCCCAGCTCGGCAGCTCTCCCAGCTCGGCAGCTCGGGAGCTCTCCCAGCTCGGCAGCTTGGCAGCTCTCCCAGCTCGGCAGCTCGGCAGTTCTCCCAGCTCGGCAGCTCGGCAGTTCACCAGCTCGGCAGCTCGGCAGTTCTCCCAGCTCGGCAGCTCTCCCAGCTCGGCAGCTCGGCAGTTCTCCCAGCTTGGCAGCTCTCCCAGCTCGGCAGCTCGGCAGCTCTCCCAGCTCGGCAGCTCTCCCAGCTCGACAGTTCTCCCAGCTCGGCAGCTCTCCCAGCTCGGCAGCTCGGCAGCTCTCCCAGCTCGGCAGCTCGGCAGCTCTCCCAGCTCGACAGTTCTCCCAGCTCGGCAGCTCTCCCAGCTCTCCGCTCTCTGCAGCTCTCCCAGCTCTCTGCAGCTCTCCCAGCTCTCCCAGCTCTCCGCTCTCTGCAGCTCTCCCAGCTCTCCACAGCTCTCCCGAGCTCCCAGCTCTCCCGACCTGACGACCGGACGACCTCCCAGCTCCCCAGATCTCTCCTACCCGCCTCAACAACGAACTACGAATGGCTTGATCCCCAACTCGGGGTACGTAGGCAGCCCTCCGGGCACAGCTATAAATCACCTCCTCCTCCTCATTTGCCGACCGGAACGCAACCGGCTCTATCTTAACAGAAAATCCCCGAACCTCCCCGTTACAAATTGATTTGTAGGAGACGTGCTAATACCCGTTCCAACAACCACCTCCTCCTCCTCCGGGCGCTCCTACACCACCGCCAATCGGGTTACCGTACGCATCCAACTGTTGGATCGGGTTTCCGTATTCGTCGGTGGCCTGAGCTCCGGGGCGGTTCTGGTGAGACGCCATGGATCTTCTTTCTTCTTCTAAGCAAACACTTTGATCAATACCTTATATGAGTAGCTAAAACAATGTACGTCTGTTTGATATGAGATGATTATTGATTGATGAAGGTTCGTTAGCGCACGGAAGGTACATTTTATAGTCCGGTTTCGGATATGGATCAACTATTAAAGGGTGAGTGAATCATAATTTTGGAAAGTGACACGTGACAGCAGTAGAAAATGTCGCGTAGCTCTTCGAGACACGTGTCGGTAACTAAAGCGATCCGTTTAGATGAATAAATAAAAGAAAGTGTATGGGATATTTTACGAGCTTTCAAAGTACGTACGTGTTCATAAGGATCCCATGACAGGGTGATGAATTAATATGTCGGTAACTAAAGCGAAACATATCTGTCCTTTTCTTTGCGTCGGTAAAAAAAAAAAAAAAATCTGTCCATTTTCTTTGCGTCGGTCGATATTTAGACACGTAACCCTTGTCCTTGAAAACGATGCGTCTTGTCTTGTCCTGTTGTTGCAGATTGGGTGTATTCGAATTTCGAAATAAACTTGCCTGGATCTGAGAGATTTGGGCTTATGTCATTTTATCTGGACTGAAGAATCACTTAGATAAGCCCATGAACTAAAAACAAGGCCCTATACTTAGATCTTGATTTCCGAAATTTATGCTTTGATTTTTCACAGAATTGTTAGTTCTGGCTTCTGATGTTGTTGAGTGAGCCAATAAACTGAGATGGAAAACGAAACTATGCGCTAGATTCTCTTTCTGGTGATTTTTAAGGTTATCGTTTGCTTCTCCTTGTCTCGTCTTTCTGTCTCATCTCTCTGCGTGTTTAAAATTTGGTAGAATATCTCATTTATGATATCTACCAGAACCTAGTCTGGGTGCAGGAAGAAAACAACAGCATAGCAAGTTTGAGTTTTCTATGTTATTCGCGTGGGTTATATATGTGCTTCATCTTTGAACATGAGTGAGAGCAGAGACCACCAATTATGATACATCACAAGTCCTGATAAAAAGGAATTTGATGTTTTTTGTTTTGTTTTGAATATGCAGCAAGTTCTTGCATTTGAAAAGGCGCAAGGATCAAATCCTGCCAATGAGGAGGTTGATTTTGATGAATTAATGGATGTAAGTCCAATGGGGCTCTCTTTGAAATGTTTATCTATCTATGTACATGAAATTTTATGCTTATGTGTCTTATATATGGTACTGACTTGTTCACGTTATGTAGGACCCGGCCGGAGCTAGAAAAATTGCACGCAGATAGGATTGCAGCACTTAAGGTTTATAGTATTGTGACCCTATCTAATAAGCTACGTAACACTTTTTGACTTGATTAGTATGGACTGACCCAAGATTTGTGTGTACAGAGAGAAGTGGACAAGCGAGAAGCATTCAAAAGGCAGGGACATGGTGAATACCGAGAAGTAAGCGACGGCGACTTCTTGGGAGAAGTCACAAGGAGTGAGAAAGTGATATGTCACTTGTATCACAAGGAATCCTACTGGTGCAAGTAAGATGCTAGCTGCAATACCCTCTAGCCCTGGGCATCAGTACTCGTTACCCGCCCGACCCGTTCCGTACTCGGCCCGTAAAACTAGGTACCCGACTCGTCCAAGCCAAGTATCAAGGCGAGTTAACCAACTACTTGCAAGTAACGGGACAAGTCCAAGGCGAAATTTTTTTTTGACTACTTGTCCCGTTACCCGGCTTGTTCCCGTTACCCGGCTTGTTCCCCGTTACCCGGTTTGCTACTTGTACCCAAGACAAGACAAGTAATGGAAAAAGCAAGGCAAGTAATGGAAAACAAGACAAGTAATAGAAAAAGCAAAGTAAGTAATGGAAAAAACAATGCAAGTAATGGAAAAAAACAAGGCAAGTAATAGAAAACAAGGCAAGTAATGGAAACAACAAGACAAGTAATGTAATTACTTGTTGAGCGGGGACCCGTACTTGCAAGTACGGGTACGGGTCAAGGTATCCGCAAGTATCAAAAATCTGGACGGATACCTTGAATCAGCGGGTACCCGTTTTTGCGGGTCCAAAGTACGGGTCAATATTTTCATTACCCGTACGGGGCGGGTCAAGTAGCAAGTCGGCCAAAATAAGCGGGTACCCGGCCGTGCCCAGGCCTAATACCCTCTCTCACATCACATCACATCACATCACTCTTTTTTTTTTTTTTTAACAAAGATAAACAATTCTCAAAATGTAGTAATAATAACGTATTTTCGAATACTTTAACATAAAAACATATTTTCGAATAAGAGTTGTAAACATAATTTAATTATTTAAACTTTGAAAAAATTCTGGTCGTGTGTTGAGAGCTATATGTGACCCATGGCTGTCGAGGGCGAAATTATGTTGATTTAGGGATAATATTATAGTTGCAAAATGACAAAATTTGGGGGTTCCAATCAAAATATACGAATAAAAAAAGAGGGCAAATGTAGTTGTGTGATCTGTCTTTGCTTAGCTTCCCTCCGTCAATGGAAACAGTGCTAGCTTTTGGTTTTAGAATTATCCAAAAAAACGAGGTTAAAAAAGAAGAAGTGGGTACGTAACGTAAATTATACTCCTCTCAAATGACATGCAATATATATTATAATTAATACATGAGAGAACTAAGACCAGCTCCAATGCTGGTTTTTAACCATTTTTTGACCCAAAAAATAAATGAAAAACTCTAATTATGTTAAGAATCAATCCTTATTTAAGGTTTTTTAGAAACCAATTCTTAGGGACGTGTCATAGCGTGAATGGCCATTTTTTTGTTGGTTGTCTCGAACCCTCCGTCCCGACCAGAGGATTTCCGCAGGGTTAACACGCGCGACCAGAAGAACTCTTGGCTATCTCTGATATCGCGAATTTGAAGACGAGAACTCTCGAGGCAGCGAAATTGGGGGCGATTTATAGGGCTCATCACAAAATCAGGTAAAACGACCAAGAACGAGCAAATTTGTTTGTTTTTGTTGTTTCGAATCGATTTATGATTTCGATTTAGGGTGTTCTTAACCTTTTCGTGTCAGTTTTAGGGTTTCAAATCGATTTTTGATTCGATTTAGGGTTCGATTTAGGGTTATATTTAGGGTTCTTAATAGATATGGGGTTATTAATCGATTTAGGCTTACAAATCGATAAGGGAGTTGAATTTGTTAAGCGATTTAGGGTTCGTATTAGGGTTAAAATTGGATTTGCGGCTCGATTTTTTTTTCCCCATTTCCGGTTCGACAATGTTTAATAAAGACTTTGCGAGTTGAATAATGCCTTTGTGATTTGATGATTGCATAGATTAGCTTCATGGTTAAACGATTTATGGTCTAAAAAAATATGGTTGTTAACTCTTGATGATTATTCATCAGAGTTTGTGAACTGTTGTTCTGTTTACAAAGGAGAATTGTTTTACAGTTGTTTTCTGTTTTATTCATCATAGTTTGACACATCGAAATAGAGTGCCTTGCTTCTTTAGAAATGTTGCTCTGTTTTGAATCATTTTCTTTAACTGTTATGTGTCTCATAAAACTATGTAGGCAGAAGTTGACAAGCTAACTAGCCGGGTTGCGGAGCTGGAGTACCTGAGTTAAGGTGAGTGTTTTACTGCATCCTTGCTCTAGGCTTTATATTTTTTTAAATATGTGATTGCGTTTTGTTTGGCTAAGTTGATTGTTATTACTGTAACTAGTAAATGTGATTGCGTTTCTAACATAGTGAGACCTAGATGCTAATAAATGCAATGAAAATGATCCTTTGTAACATAGTGAGAACTATGTACATTTGTAACATAGTGAGAACTATGTACCTTTGTAACATAGTGAGAACTATGTACCTTTGTAACATAGTGAGAACTATGTACCTTTGTAACATAGTGAGAACTATGTACCTTTGTAAAGTAACATAGACTAAAACTCTGTATCTTTGTAACAAGTAAATAAAGAAGCAAAAGTACTTTGACTTGTTGGGTCTTAAATGTGAATTAGATGTCTGGTGGTTAGGAGTTGTTGTGTGTTTCAATGTCTGGTGGTTAGGAATTGATTGCCAAATCCTCTTTTAATATTCCACACGCTTTGTTAACAAAACATCATCAAACTAGAGAAACCTACCACAAAATTTAGTTCACACCAGAATGAATTACAGTAACACTTACTCATCAGATTCCACAAGCTTTGTTAGCCTTCTAGCTAGTCAAACTGTGGAACTTGATTCATCAGAACTTCCTAGGTTTAGCAGCCAATGTTCTGATGAATCAAGTGGTAAAGAGAGAAGGAAATGGTCGCCCAAAGAGGATGTAATCCTCATTGGTGCGTGGCTTAACACCAGCAAGGACCCAGTTGTAAGCAATGAGCAAAAGGCCGGTGTTTTTTGGCGGAGAATTGTAGAGTACTACAACTCTAGTCCTTTGCTGGTTGGGTCTGTCCCTAGAGAGATAGGTCAGTGCAAGCAGAGATGGTCTAGGCTTAATGATCTCGTGTGAAAATTTGTTGGGAGTTACGATGCTGCCTTGAAGGAGCAATCAAGCGGTCAAAATGACAACGATGTTATGAAAGCAGCCCTGGAGATCTTCTACAACGATTACCAGATCAAGTTCACCCTCGAACATGCGTGGAGAGAGCTGAGGCTTGATCAGAAGTGGTGCTCCACTTATTTAGCTAAAGATGGTGTCAAGGACAAGCGCAAAAACGTTGTGGAGTTGGATGGGGAAGAGGAAGTGAGACCCCCTGGGGTTAAGGCTGCCAAAGCTGCTAAACGAAAGAAGAGTGGAAAGGAAGAGGCAATGTTGCAGTTACAAGGCATGTTGGAAGTGAAAGAGAGGATCTCCAAGCAAAAAATTCTTGAACGTTTACTTGCAAAGGCTGACCAACTTACTGAGATAGAAATATTTGTCAAAAATAAGCTACTGGCAGAGTTGTTCTGAGTAATAATTTGCTTGCTAAATGTTTTGTTTTATTGCTAAGTGTTTTGTTATTTTGCTAAGTGGTTTGTTGTTATTCTGTTTTGCTAACTGGTTTGTTGTTTTGTTGATTCAGGGGACAGAGAAAAAGATGTGACTAGGGGAAGACAGAACCACGGGTCTAACTGGTCACGGGTCTTTTTTGCTAACTGGTCACGGGTCTTTTGTTCCCTGGCTAGGGGAAGACAGAACTCACGGGTTTTTTTTTTTTTTTTGTCTTTAAGTGTTGTAGTTTGTATTTAAGTGTTGTAGTTTGTAACTTCGTTTTCTACTTCTCTGTATTAACTTCTCGTGTGTGGCTTCTTCTCTCTATATATTTGTATCGGAACTTTGTAACTTCGTTTTCTACTTCTCTGTATTAACTTCGTTTTCTACTTCTCAAGTATTATTAGCAAGTACAATTTCTACTTCTCAAGTATTATTTTCGTTTTCTCCTAAACAAAATTACCTCCTCTTCCTCTTATAGTCCTAACAAGTTTAGTATTTTCCAAGTCAATCTTCTCCTTGAAAAAATTAAAACTACTTATCAAAAATGTCTTCTTCCTCATCAAATGATCAGCAAGATGAATTCAATGAAGCTTTTGAAGATGTATTTGATCAACACTTCGAAGATACATTCAACGACGTAATAGAGTCTCACGGACCAAAGGCGAAGAGAAGAGCGTATATTGAAAGACAACGCGAAGATGGGCACAACCGATTATGGAATGACTACTTCAGTGAAGATCCAACATATCCGCCTCATTTATTCAGACGCCGTTTTCGAATGAACAAGGCATTATTCATGCGTATTGTCAATGACCTCTCAAATGAACTTCCATTCTTTCAACGTAGAAGAGATGCAGTAGGAAGGTTCAGGCTTTCTGGACTACAGAAGTGCACGGCAGCAATTCGTATGCTGGCTTATGGTTGTTCGGCTGACGCTGTCGATGAATATCTCCGACTTGGTGAAACCACTGCAATTTCATGTTTGGAGAAATTCACTGAAGGAATAATACAGTTGTATGGTGATGAGTATCTACGAAGACCCACACCATCTGATCTGCAACGGCTACTCGATATTGGAGAGATACGCGGGTTACCTGGGATGATAGGAAGCATAGATTGTATGCATTGGGAGTGGAAAATTTGTCCGACCGCTTGGAAAGGGCAGTACACACGGGGTTCAGGAAAGCCGACAATTGTGTTAGAGGCAGTAGCATCACAAGATCTTTGGATATGGCACGCCTTTTTTGGACCTCCAGGTACCCTAAACGATATTAATGTTCTTGATAGGTCACCAGTTTTTGATGACATATTACAAGGCCGAGCTCCAAAAGTAGAGTTTGTTGTCAACGGACACAAGTATCATTTGGCGTACTACCTCACAGACGGAATTTACCCAAAATTGGCAACCTTTATCCAATCTATCTCATTGCCTCAAGGTCATAAAGCAGAGTTATTTGCCGAACGTCAGGAAGCCGCCCGAAAAGATGTTGAGCGTGCTTTTGGAGTATTGCAAGCTCGATTCGCTATTGTAAAAAACCCGGCTCTTATTTGGGACAAGAAAAAAATAGGACGGATTATGAGAACATGTATCATACTACACAACATGATAGTAGAAGACGAACGCGATGGATACACTCAGTATGATACATCTGACTTCGAACTAGGAGAGTCAAGCAGAAGTTCACAGGTGGATTTGTCGTATTCTACAGACATGCCTACAAATCTCAGTAATATGATTGGGATTCGGAATCAAGTTCGTGATAGACGGATACATGAACAACTGAAAAATGATTTGATTGAGAATATATGGGACAAATTTGGTAATCTAGATTTTTAAATTAAGTTTGCTTAAAATTATTGAATGTTTACTATTAGTATTTGTATAATTATTGTATGTTTAAAATTATTATTAGTATAAATAAATGTTTTAAATTAAATGTTAAAAATTAATTTTTTATTTAAGAAACCAAACATTAGTAACACCATTGGAGGCCTTAAATTAAGTGGAGTCCTTAGGTAATCACCATCACAAAAAATATTGTTATTTTATTGCTAAGAGACTCAAAGAGAGTCTTAGCATTGGAGGTGCTCTAAGGAAGATAATATATTTACACAAGTAGTTACATATATAGACAGTATTGTCTTGTCAAGGATTAATGGAGGAGATGAGAGAGAGAAAGAAGTTTTCATCGCAAGGAATGGTTAGGCCATTGTCTTGGCAGAACCCAAACTCTTCCTCAGATTGTTGCAGCAACATCTGATTCATCAAGACTGTGAGATACATATATATATATATATGTGTGTGTGTGTGTATAAAGTATAATTAATAGAAAGTGTACCTGGAAGATGGGGTGCGTGAGGAAGGAGATAGGAATGACGTGTCTGGATCTGGAGTGACCAACGTAGACGACGAAGTGACCTTTGGGGACGCCGTTGATGTTAACGTTGACGTTGCTCTTCTTCCCCAAACTCGAACATCTCTTTAGCATCTGCTTCAGACCCTTACCATTTCCCCTTTCTACTCCCATCTCAAAGATCCTTCTTCTTTTTTTGGGCTGTCTGTTTGTTTTTTGCTTATGGATAAAGAGAGAGTGGGGTGACTCATATTTATATGCAGAAACACACATGTATATATATATGATGAAGACATGTATATTGCACCCACATAGACATACATAGAGAATTAACATGATGTATCAACGTTATGGGACTCACCATGTGCAACACTTTTCCTGTTAGACCCTTGATAAGAAATGGTTAAAAACTATATAATCAAATGAAACTACACTCTTGGCAGCTTCATATCGATCAAGCTGTGTGACAAAATGTAAGTTTGAGTTCCCTTCTCTATTAATTAACCAAGATCGTGTAAATTCACAGTGATGACTTAAGAAATTACACGTACTAACACATAATAATTAATAATAATAATATATATGGGGAATTTCAAATTGCTGAAGAGAAGATGGGCGACGACGGCTCGTCATGTTCAGTGGATGAAAGAAATAGAGCAATGATGTATTACAGACAAACCCCATTAACGGAATTCTAACAGAAGGCCCATACAGTCTCGTGCAGCCGCATCTTTTCAGCCAGACCAAACCTCTTTTATGTCTCAACCAATTCTATCAAGCCTAAAACCCTAGACCCTGGAGCAAGCTATGTAATTTCATGTGCAGATCACATGAGTCTCCCAATATTATTCTTGGCATCCATACAAACAAGGAAGAAAACGGCGGTTTTATCAAATGAGAGTTTCTTTTGATGTGTTACATATATGTGGAAGAGAGATGATAAAGTAGCGAATCTCTGAATCTTTATATGGAGCTTAGGGCCATCATTTTGCACTGCTCATTCATGGCCAGAAGCTGCGCCTCTTTCTTATCCACAAGAGCCGTCAGTCTTCCATTAGTTTCTGAACCTCTGCTTCTTTCTGCACTTTCTCGATTTCCAACTGCGTTGTCTTTGCCACAAGCCTGCTTCACCAACAACGACACTCCATTGATGATTTTGTGAGTAAAGCAAGGAAAGAACAACAGGGATGTATGTACTCACCGTTGAAAAAGTGTGCGGAACTGCTTCTCGGATGAGACGAGTGTTTCTCTGACGCTGATGAGTCTTGTAACATAGGATTTAAGCGACTCAAAGTCTGTCCTGACACGACAGAGTTCCTGCTCATTTTCCGTAGCTCTTTGCTTATGTGTAGAGGTTTCGTGGACCAAATCATCAACCCTCTGCCGCATTTGACAGAGAATACTACCTAGAGCAAACTTTTGCATGTCCTCCAATTTCATGGACATGTTGTCGATTTGGCAAACCTTTCTTTGAATTTCTTCTTGACTTAACATAACCTTGCCCTTCTGAATCGCGGCTTCGGATTCTACGATTATAGCACGCCTAGCCAGAGACTCCATGACCCCTGTAACATGGTTTAGCAACTCAGTCCCATCAAACAATCCAGAAACGGGCAAATCAACCTCGAGCAGAGCCTTTGATTTCAGGTTTGAACTCGCCTCCAGAGAATGTCATCAACCTCCATTTGGGAGAAAATCGAAAAACCCAAAAGCGATCAATCGCAAAGAGGTAATCAAAATCGCAAAGGATAATAATATTATTATAGCCAAATTGCAAACCCAGAAATGAACTTTCGGGAGGCCGATTTGACGAGGGGAACCAAGTCGTGTCGTTTGCTTTTAGGATTAACAAAGTAACAGTTTTTCTTCTTCTTCTTTAGCTTTATTTCGGTGTTTGGGCCTTATTGGGCTTTCCTAAAATATTATAACTTGGAGTCCACTATCCCCAGATCAATTCCACAAATTTGTTTGGGGGGGGATTTGATCTATAGGGTAGAACAAGAGGTGAATAATCAATCAATCAATCCTTCACATACAATGAGAGTGTGAGTGAAGCAATAATATAAGTTACCCCACAACACATGGCCAGAGCGTCGAGCATGAGATCACATTACAACAGTGAAAGTCGTCCTGATTGAGATCCTATTTCCGGATCGCATAAGCTGGCAATTTAGATAAGTCGGGGATAACAAAAGCAAGTTCAGATGAGCCTGTCACAAACATGGGACTTCCTGGAGCCCATTTCATTACTGCACTGCCATGACCCATCCAACTATGAACCTACACATTCAACAACCCTAATTTACACCACCAAACCATGCAACAAGTACACTTTCCGGGTTGCATTACCTGTTTTCCGCTCCTTACACCCCATGCATGTGTACTACCGTCTCCTGAACCTACCATTACCAAACCGATCGATTAGCCAATTAGAAAGAGTTGCTTTTACTTTTACATCCCAACCCGGTTCAACAAACTCACGGTTACCTGAAACAACAAACATCCCTTCAGGACTGAAGGTTGCATCCAATGTAGATTCTTCAGCTACTGGTTTCACACTATATGTGGATAGCTGCAATGTACCACAACAATTGTCAGATACACCGCTTTATGTATGTATGTATGCTGGTCGTACCATGACAAGATACGATCAAAGAAAGCTCAGCACATACAAGTGTTCCACGAAACGAGTCAAGCACATGAATATGACCGTCCATTGTTGTAAGCAGCATTAGCCTTCCATCATTACTAAATTTCACAACGTTTGCCTCAGAAAGATCACCACCAACGGAAAATATTTCAAAAGGACCCTATCCAATCCAAATCAGAAAAAAGATAGATATATGTTCAATGTAAAATAAGATTTAAGTGAAAACAGTGGTCCATCAAAAGACACTGCACTGCATTGGTAACTATTGTTAATAACAACAAACCTTTTCGTACACACGGGCATCAAACATTCTTATGTAGCCACCAAAGGCAATTGCAAAAACTAACCCTTGATCATCATATGCTGCAGCAGGCCTTCCTTGGACTCGTAAGAGACCCTATGGTTAAACCGAATGACCAATTATGTTAGACGGTCGGTCAATGACGTAAGACTGGCATATGCACCTATAATGGTGATCTACCTGGCATTTCTCCACCCTCTGATCCCAAAGCAAAACAGTTCGATCAAGAGAACCGGAGATGAAGCATTCCCCACCAGAACACAAGCTAAGCGAAACAACTCTGCGTACGACAGACGTTGGTTAACAACACACCGCTTTGGTGTGAAGAAAACGTATATAAGTTGATCAACAAGAATGAAAAAAACCTGTCATGATGTCCTTTGAAGTAGCGCAAGTACTTGTTATCGTGCAAAGAGAGAAGACGCAGAGAGTCTAACCAGAAATCAAAGAAGATATGAGATAATGAGGAATGAAAGCGAAAGGCATGAATTTGGCGTAAGATGGCTCACCGTCCCATCCGTTTCTGGAAGAGTAGATGACAGTTGTAGGATGCGAAGTGAAGCAAACAAGATCAACCCCATACTTTTTGCTATTAATTGTCTTCAGACACCTGACAATTAAAAAAGACCTTCTTTTTGTTGTTGTTGTTGTTATATACTGAAAACGAAGTCGGAATGTCTCATGGACTCACGTAGCGCTTGCAACATCATAGAGACGAATTGAGTCATCGTCGCTAGCCGTCACCATATAACTCGAAGTTTTGTGGAAGTCAATCGAGCTGATCCTGCAATTCTGCAACACACACAAAACTCAGATCTTTATAACAGGGGAAGAAAGAAAGCTTTGGAAATCAACTCAAAGCAGAGAAACATGGATGAAATCAAATCAACAAGGAAGAAATTACATAGTCTCTGAAAACGGCGCCAGGTTCCATGCTCTGAAGAATTTCTTCAGTGAGTTCCAAAGAAACCCGGTCCTCTCTCTCTGGAAATTCCACAATCAATTAAACTCACGTGAAACAGCCCAAATCAACATCTCATGACACGAACATGACTCACCAACCATTTCTCCGACGCGTAGACCAATATCGCCGGTGACCGGTGCTAGGGCTTCAAGTTGAGCGACGTCTTCCACCGTCTCTCTCGGCTGATGCCAACGATTCTCGATTTGGGCCTAACTTTTTAGTAACTGGAAAATATAAGGCCCCATTGAACCGCTTTCCATTCCAGTATAGGCCTAAGTTAGGTAACTTAGTTTTTACATTATCAATCAATCACTTGACTAAATTTCAAATGTTTACAAAAACTTTATAGTTGTGTTTCTTTTTCGTAACAGTCTTTAAGATACAACTTTATAGTTGATTAATTAATTATATTGATTTGTTTAGATGTGAAATTGTGAAAGTTAATTAATACTAGGCAAATTATTAAAGCAAAAACACGGTAACTTTTTAATCCACCCACCTACAGTATTTATGATTTACTAATTAACCGCTACAACAAACCGGTGACGGTTATACTTCTTCCAAGAGAGAAGCTAAACCAAAGAGGCAACAACAATACAAACAATGAAAACTAGAGACGGCCGTTTTCGAGGTCGATGGCCTTGTTGGTTCGGATAAACTCGATACAGTCGGCCACGGCCTCGCTGTGATAAGTATCGGTGTGGTTTGAGTACTTTTGACACCGGACTGTAGTCGACGGCGGAGATCATGATGAGGCGGAGAACGGCCTCGCGAAAACGGTCGAGGAGAGTCATGGGGGTGACAGTAATCTCCCGATCAGCGGTTGTTCTTGAGTTGGTTTTTACACGGGGGACACAAAATCCGGCGCCGGAGTTCTTCGTCTTCATCTAAAAAAAGATTCTGTAAGTATGATGATGATTGATTGATGTCTCTTCAGCTGTCGCGCTCGCGCATGTGGGGGTTTTATTTATACACGCGAATCTAATGGTCGAATAGAGAGGCGCAGTTTTATTATCAATTGGGTTTTGTCTTATGCTTGCTTTTTTGTTAATCTCTTATTCCAAGTTCAATTTTTGGTGAATGGTACATTTACTGTGCCTGTGTGTTTATAACATGGTCGGGACATTTTAAGACCATATCTCATTCGCATGCAAACAGCCATTTAAAGCATTGTTTGTTAGGTGGCTCAGTTTTTATTTTTAATTGGTAGTCGCAAAGAAACATACATGCCTACTTATCGATCGAATGGGTAGGGAAAGAATAGTGTCTATAAATGGATTTACAAGATGGGACAGACTTGGAAGGAGTTGCCTTAAGTCGTTGCTACATACTATTCCCTCCAGTTTTTTTATATATATGGTTTTAGTCCAACAGTCCAGTGGGCACTCGACGAAAGGGGGGCACACGGAGCAAGTACGAGAAATTGGCCCCGCTCCGCTTTATAAAAAGCAAGGACCACTACGGGAGGTCGACCTAGACATGCCTATGATGGAGGTCTTCTTTTTAAGGAAGTGCTTCAACCTTTTTGACATATTACATATATGAAGTATTCTCCGTCCCTACCTTCTCAGCCGGGGAGTTGATTTTTTTTTTTCAAAATAAATATCATTTTCAGTTTTCAATATAACTTTCGCAGAAAATGCCTATCTATTATAACTTCAAATTAAAAATAACAAAATATTTTAAATAATAGACAAATACTGTAAATATACTATTTGATTTGTGAAGATATAATAGATTTATTAATTTGTCTGCTTAATTCTAAAAGACATATAAAAAAAATGGAAGGAGTAATAAATAGAGGATGCGGGTCTTTGTCTTTACTGTCTGATGGTTTTCACGTGGTCACATGTGGAAGTTTTCACCAACATAAACGCATATTTCATTCAGCCGACTCACCGGCCAATGCCAATTTGAAAGAGATATACTAATTGATTTGAGAACTCTAGATATAGACATTTTTTATGTATATATCGACATGGATTTGGTTAATTGTGTGATGTTTTGTGTGTGGAAAAAAGTACAGCTCACGGACATTAAATCATTGATAAAATAAATTAATATTGTATTTATTTGGAATTGACCAAGTACACTGGTTTTTATTGATAAGAAGAAGCCAAAGGATTTCTCTTTATTTTTATTTTTATTACCAGGAGCTTCTGAAACCACAATATATAATATTAGTTCCGTCTCAACTATTCTGTGATCGTCTAAGGTATTTTTCCAATCAAGCTAATGACACTATATTAAAATCGATTAAACAAATAAAACTCGTTTTTCTGACTAATTTACAAACATATCTATTAACAAATTGTATACGATAATGAGATGCTCGAAATGTTACTGCTTTTTGATGGACTGCCCAAGAAGTTGTATTCAAAAGCATTTGCAGCACAAAACAAGCAAGAGAAGATTAAAATCATATTCCGATTACACTTTAGCTATAACAAATAGGCCCAAGAATCAGAATTGAGAAAAGTCGAGACATTTGAGACTCTGTCACAACTTCTAAAGGGGTTTTTTTATCATTCGTCGCCGGCAAATCTGACATGTTTCCCTTTTGGTGTAGGAAAACCTTTCAAACGCAACACTCGTGGAGATTGCTCTTTGGCCGCCACAATCTCTTCATCTTCACTGTCGTACACAAATCGAGTGTGCTTCCCTGCGAAGCTCATCTTCCTCATTCCCTCGCACAGCTCATCTTCATCATCTTCCTCCCTGTAAGAAGAATACACTTGGTCTTCATCATCCTCTTCGCTTTTGGTACTTGCATTGACCTGCATCGACCACACCGAGGAGGAGCAGTCCGAGCTCTCCCATAGTTCTGATTTATCACTAAAGTCCAGCAGCAATGACCGCGTTATGCTCGGACTCTCCAAGCTCTCTTCTTTCTCCTCAAACATGTTGCTCTCGTCCACCTGGAACTGTAAGGACAAATCATTTATCCAATCTCTTGTATCAATCTCAAATAATAAATAGTTTTTACCTCAGAAGAAGATGCTGCTCTCAGTTGTCCCGCAACAACCGGAGATGTGATCACAATCTGGACGAAATCGACAACTTGGGGCGTGTTGGCCGGAGTCGGGGCAAGAAGTCCCATGGGAGAAGTAACGAGATGGATGAAGGGACGAGATTCCACTGAAATCTTGGTAAGATCTGCTTCTTCTTCAACCTTCTGCAACAGATTCTTGACTTGGCCTCTCAAGAGAGCCTCGCCAGATCCAGGAGTGCTCTTGATTCTACTCATATTCCTCTTTCCCATCACTCCTGAGGATGGAGTCTGCATCGCCAGCCCTACAATCGGCGAGTCGTTGGTTATGTCGAACAATGCTGACCGCTCTTGCTGCGGATTTGCACCGTTTCTTTGTCTAGATTTCGCTTGAAATTTATCCGACTCCTCTGATTTCTCTAGAGGAGATTCAGAAACAATGTAGAATAAGAGCGTAAGATGGTGAGAAAATGGAAAAATAGAGATTAGTCTGTGAAATATATACCCATAGATCGAGACTTACTTGATGATAAGAGATGATTGGTGGCAGAGCTTTTAATGGCAGAGAGGGTCTGAGACCTCGTGACTCTTCTCGATGATGATGGTGTCTCCATCGGGATTTAGATCTGAAGACTTGTTTCTGGGGAAATTGAACGGAGAAGAAGCTATGAGAGAGATAGACAAGTGGGCTGTGGTGATTGCTATGTGGTTAGTATTTAAAGGCAGGCATCAGGATTAGGTTTTTTCAAAAGTAAGTAGCCGTTGGGACTACTCTCTCGTACAGGAATGGAAGGAGCCGTTTCAGAAAACTAGCCGTTGGGACTTTCCTTCGATGAGGGCTTATGGGCCTTTGCGCTCCTAATTACGCTTCTATTAAAAAGCCTATAGTAGGCCCACGTCATTACTCGATCAAACCTTTTCTATCCCCTGAACAGAAAACAAAACATTTTCCATTTTTAAACCGATTATTAGATTATTATTATATATACCACAAAATAATACATTCATAGTAACGTACTTCTTACACTTTTGAGTTCTTTTCCAAAACTGATTTTTGTTTTTATATTAAATTAGTACTTAACCCGCGCTAATTATCGCGCAGAGTAATTTTTTAAAAAGAAATTGTTTTGTAATTTAGGAAATTTGTTTTTATTTGAATTTTATAATATGGCTAACTAATGTTTATAGATAAAGCTGTCAATTTGTAATAATTTGCCTATTTAATCTGTTTTGCAGTTAACTAAAATATTATTTGGGTTAACCCGCAAAAACTTATAATTTTGAAAACATAACTCTAATATGTACCGTTAAATGACTCTGGTTTTTATGGTTAGTCTACGAACTCTTAAAAAATAGTTTTCTTCTGTCTAACTTTTTTATAAAATTAGTAAAATATTTTTCAACTTTTGTTTTGATATATATTCTAATAAAATATAACAAATTATAGTGAAAAATATAGCAAGATTTTGAATATATTTTTTTCTTTGAATATATATGGATTGATTATTATTTTAAAATATATAGTATTAAAAATAATTAATAAATTAAATAATAAATAACCTTTTAATGCAAAATATATATAATTTCCATATTATAATCAATAATTTTAAAAGACTATTATATCATTTTCTATTTCAATTATTTTTTGTTATTTGTAATGTTATTTCATGTAATAACTTACAAAACAAAGTTTATTTTTAAAAATGTCTTCTTCAATAATATTATAGAGATGAATCACCTGACTTTTTCGTCTTTCGAAAACGCAATGTGCACACAACAAAGACATTCTCTCATTCATTCATTCATTCGATCATGTTAATTATTCTCACAGTTTGGAGCGTTGGAGAAAATTATAAATGAATTAAGAAGCTCACTCACTGTGAGATAGCCTTTAGGGAAAATATCGAAGAGGATTGAAGAGCCTGGAGGGAAATCTTGGTCTTTATATAAAGACCTTCAAGAATTTGTCGATGGCTCAGTTTTTGTGTGACGATTTCAAGATCTCCTAACAGTATTCAACTACTTTCTCCGAGTATTGTGTCTTTTTTAATTTCACTTTCTTCGTCACCCTCATGAATTTCTCAAGTTAACGGTTTCATTAATAGAAGTAACTGTTATGTTATTTTTGTTTACGGTGCAAACTTAGGAGTTAGTTTGATGGTTTTAAGTGAGAGTTTCCTTAATTTTATGATTTAGAGCGAGAGTGTAATTCTCTCGAGGTTTAAAATGCTAGCAAATTCAATTTTGAAGGTTAAAAATGCGATTTTCCAAAATAAAAAGTGTATGCATGCTTGTGATGAGTTGACAGAAGAAAGAGATGAATACGGTTAACTCCTAAGTGCGATATTACCATTAATATTTATATTTATGTTAGGTAGTATGTTTAGACTAACATGGCACACGTTTTTCTATATGGACAACAGAAACAAAAACAAAAAAGGAAAGCAAAAGCAGTTCAGATGCATAGTGCTGCTAACTGCTAAGTAAGTGCCTCCCGTCATCATGAATCGATTTTCCCATATCGTTATTTATTTAAAATTTCCAACAAAATATTCCAATATGAATTATAAGGAAATGATAGCAATTAAAGGAATACGGTTGTGCGTTGGTGTGGCACGTGAAAGTGATTCACCGTCACCGAAAGAGATAATTTGTAAACTCAACTCAGTGTACTGAACACACAAAACGTATACGCCTTAGATAAGAAATAGTAATCGTATATCATTCGATTAGTATTCAACGCAAAAAAAAAAGAAAATTTGTTTGAAAAGACCAAGTCAACTTGGAAGACGAAAAAGAAATATTAAATCATATTCAAGTGTTGGGCATATAGTAGTTGATTATATAATATTGCATTGCTGTTTAGGGAAATTACAAGAGAGTTGCATATTGGAGACAGCGACATGAATCTCCAAAAATAGAGAGAGAGTTTCCGGATGCTGTCGGGTCCCACATGGAGAGCTTGTATTGGTCGTGGCTTTCACACCAAATACGCGCTCTTATTACATTTCATTTGATTGACTGTATAAATGGTAGTAACAAAATGTATTCTGTAATAGGTTTGGGATTAATGAGAGTTGATGTCGAGCCAAGAAAAAGGGTAAAAAAATGAAAAAAAGGAAGAGGAGGGGAAGTCGAAAGGATGTTTCCTCCTTCACTCGCTCTTTGGGTTTGACCAACTCAACCCTCTTCTCCTTCCTCTCTTCTTCTTCTTCTTTGTTCTGTTTTTGGTCTATTAATAATTGAAGTTGGTCTGAATTCCAAATCCAAAGTAAGTTGGTGTATCTCCCTTCTTTGCCATGGGTGTGTGTTTCTCCGCCATTAGAGTATCTGGTGCCAGCAGCAGTAGAAGAAGTAGTCAGACTAATAATAATAATAATAATCACAACCGTAAAGGATGTAATAAGACTCCGATTCCAAAGGATACCGATAAGCCCTCTCCCAAGCGGAGATCCGGCGCCATCCCCTGCGGCAAGCGTACCGATTTTGGATACGCCAAAGATTTCCACCACCAATTTACCATCGGCAAGCTGCTCGGTCATGGTCAATTCGGCTATACTTACGTTGCCATCCACAAGTCCAATGGTGATCGTTTCGCCGTTAAGAGACTCGATAAGACTAAGGTACTACTGCTCTTTCCTCCCCCATCTTAGGGTTTGTTTTCTTGGGATTCCCTTTTCGGCTGGATTCACTCACTTTCCCCATTTTTATATATATTCAATTCCATCCATGGAAACAAGTTGGGATTTATTCCAACACTGTTTCTTCTTCTTTTCTCCCTCCAAAAGCACTATTCCTTTATTCTTTCCTGCTTTCTTGATGCTTCTACAGTTACTGCATCTGCTTTGTCCACTCACGGTTTTTGCTCACAGATGCTTCTTCCTATTGCGGTCGAGGACGTCAAGCGAGAGGTTCAGATACTTATAGCTCTTTCAGGCCACGAGAACGTTGTACAGTTCTACAATGCCTTTGAGGATCAAGACTACGTCTATATTGTTATGGAGTGAGTCTCCTCTCCTCCTTGTTTCCTTTATATTATGCCGTCATTTCATGTTTCAGCTTTCACATTTCACTCTTTCCTTACTCTAGGTTGTGCGAGGGAGGCGAATTGCTCGATCGGATATTATCCAAGTTAGCATCTCTCGCTTGAGACAGAATTACCCATCTCATTCACTATTTTGATTGTTTTTCTTTTGTTTTTTTCAGGAAAGATAGTCGATATTCCGAGAAAGATGCAGCGGTTGTCGTAAGGCAGATGCTCAAAGTCGCAGGAGAATGTCATCTACACGGTCTAGTACATAGAGATATGAAACCAGAGGTACGTTCTCTTGCATAAACACCGACTTGGTTCATCGTTTCTAATAATAACCTTCTGTTTTCCTCCTCTTTCCTCTTCCAATTTCTTGCAGAATTTTTTGTTCAAATCAGCTAAACTGGATTCGCCGCTAAAGGCTACAGATTTTGGTTTATCGGATTTCATCAAACCAGGTAAGTGGAAGCTATCAAATTCCACACAAACAAAGTGGTATTCTGTTGATTTGTGTGATAAACAACTCAATCTTTCTCAGGGAAAAGGTTCCATGACATTGTTGGTAGCGCCTATTATGTTGCTCCCGAAGTACTAAAGCGCAGATCAGGGCCTGAATCAGATGTCTGGAGCATTGGTGTTATTACGTATATTTTACTCTGTGGAAGGCGGCCTTTCTGGGATAGGACTGAGGACGGTATATTTAAGGAGGTGTAGTTGAAAAATCCTTTCATTGGATACTTCTATATACACCTTTTTCTCATTTCTTTCTGACTTCTTACTAATTTTTACTAATTTGTCTATAGGTCTTAAGGAACAAACCTGACTTCCGTCGCAAACCATGGTCAACTATAAGTGACAGCGCGAAAGATTTTGTTAAAAAGTTACTTGTAAAAGACCCACGAGCACGGCTAACTGCTGCACAAGCCCTGTGTATGTGGTTCTTTCTTTTGTTGGTGATTATATCATCTGCAACGGACTAATGCTCTTTTGTCTCTTGCCTTTGCAGCACATGCGTGGGTTAGAGAAGGAGGGAATGCCACTGATATCCCTGTCGACATTTCAGTTCTGAACAACTTACGTCAGTTTGTTAGATACAGCCGTCTAAAGCAGTTTGCTTTACGGGTAAGCCGAAAGAGGAAGTTGTAAGAAAAAAAAACAAAGAGATTAGGACATCTCTCTTATGCTCTGTGTCCCCTTTCTGGCAGGCGCTTGCTAGCACACTTGACGAGGCAGAAATTTCTGACCTCAGAGATCAGTTTGATGCAATTGATGTGGATAAAAACGGTGTCATTAGTCTTGAGGAGATGAGACAGGTAAGTGATCTCTATGACAATTTGCTTTAAGAACAATAGTAATTACATCTACGGATGTTAAGGTAATATTGTATATTTTTGCTTCTACAGGCACTTGCCAAGGATCTTCCTTGGAAACTGAAGGATTCACGAGTTGCTGAGATCCTTCAAGCGGTAGTTACAGTTTTTTTTTTCCATTGCAATTGCATCTCTGGGGGTATCATTATCAAAGAGAGATCAGAGATGCACTTTCCATAATCTGAGCCGTTGTATCTTTGTTGGACACAGATTGATAGCAACACTGATGGGTTGGTGGACTTCACAGAGTTTGTAGCAGCAGCTCTACATGTTCATCAACTGGAAGAACATGATTCAGAGAAATGGCAGCTAAGATCACGAGCAGCTTTTGAGAAATTCGACATCGACAAAGATGGGTACATAACGCCTGAGGAGCTTCGAATGGTGACCTTACCTAGTACCTCTTATTTTTTGTTTGTTTGTTTGTTTGTTTGTTGGTTGAGTAGATGATTTGAAAAAAGGAAACCCATTTGTTTGGTGAATGCAGCACACGGGGTTAAGAGGGTCAATAGATCCACTTCTGGATGAAGCAGACATTGACAGAGACGGGAAAATAAGCCTGCATGAGTTCAGGAGACTTCTAAGAACAGCGAGCATAAGTTCGCAGAGAATTCCAAGCCCTGGAGGCCACAGGAATCCTCGGTAGTCACAAAAATGGTATACTAGAAGAGGAGTCAAAAATGTAATTTGTTGGGATGTGATTTGTCTTATCAATATATATGTAATGTTGGTTGTAAGATAAGTGGGTCTTTTGGGGGGCGATAAGTTAAGTAGGTTTGGTTGTGTGAAGCCAAGCCAAGCCAAGCCAAGCCAAGCCACCAAAGACACAGTGGAGTGTTTGTAGGGGTGAGTTGAAATTAGGCGTGGGCATTCGGGTACCCGTTCGGGTTCGGGTCGGTTCTTTCGGGTATCGGGTCTTTCATGTATTGGGTTGAAGGACCCATTCGGGTATTTATAAAATTCGGTTCGGGTTCGGGTTCGGTTCGGGTATTTTCCGGTCGGTTCCGGATACCCGAAATATAGGAAAAAACTAAAAAAATACTAAATTTGATTAAAATTTGGTTAAATTTTGACAAATATAATTAAGAATTTTCAAATTTTTTATTATTTTAGATATTTCGGTTATTTCGGTATAACAATAATTGATATTTTTGGGTTTTATAATTATAATTTTGGGTAATTGGGTTATATCAAGTCTAAATATAATTAATATTTTGGGTATATAATTATATTTCGGGTATTTCGGGTACCCATTCGGTTCTCGGTTCGGTTCGGGTTCGGTTTCGGTTCTTCAGGTATCCGAGTCTAAGATCCGTTCGGGTATTTTGTCGGTTCCGAGTTCGGTTCGGTTCCCTTTTTTCGGGTCGGGTTCGGTTCGGTTCTTCGGTTCCGGGTATTTTGCCCAGCCCTAGTTGAAATTATCAAAGAGTGAGAGAGCTCGCTCGCTCTTTGTGTCACCAGGTGGAGGAGGTTATGGGATCGCCACGTGGCATTCCCTGACTCGACCCAAGTCCAATTTTAATGGGTGGGCAGGGCACAAAAGAAAAGAAAAGAAAAGAAAAGAAAGCTAGATTCCAGCTGTAATTTGATTCTCTCTTTATCATTTTTGTTTTGTTTTTCCATTCTACTTATAATAATATTATTGTGCATCAAACCAACCCTTTTCTATGATTTTCCATGATCCTCCAGCCAGGATCTGAGTGGCTCTCCGACGAATTCATACTATTATTTTTTTTAATAAAGGGAATATATTATTCTAACTGTATTTGAAAATGAGAAGAATATGGGTGAATGTAAATGGACGTGGTCTCTTCTCTCCACTAGTCACGTTGTTTATGTAGTAGCTAATGATAATTACCACCCCCTTTGTTTAGAAATAATCTTCATTCATGATGAAAAGAAACACTAATAAAATAAGATGTTTATTTCTTAAAAATGCATATATATATATGGTAATAACAGAGATGAAGTCTTTTGGTCCGAAGGGAAAAGTCAAGTCAGTTTAGTAGTTAAGTAGGGAAGGGTATATTAGTCATTCTGGACTTTGACAGTAATCAGCGGCAGTAACAGCCGCGTTTGACATTTTCTTTGGCAACGAACGAACGAACGAACGACATTAGAAAGAACGAAAGACACAAAAGGATTTCGATTTCCCATGGACTGATTTGATTCACTTCCTTTGTTCTTTCCTATTTCCGATCCAATCAGTTTCTTGGGTTACGAAGAAGAAACCTTTTTTCCTTTGAGCCCTAATTCCGATGGCGGACATCGTGAAGCAAATCCTAGCGAAGCCGATCCAACTGTCTGACCAGGTGGTCAAAGCCGCTGATGAGGCTAGTTCCTTCAAGCAGGAGTGCGGCGAACTCAAGGCCAAGACCGAGAAGCTCGCCGGTCTACTCCGCCAGGCTGCCCGCGCCAGCTCCGACCTCTACGAGCGACCCACTCGCCGGATCATCGATGACACCCAGCAGATGCTCGAAAAGGCCCTCTCCCTTGTCCTCAAGTGCCGAGCCAATGGCCTCATGAAGCGCGTCTTCAACATCATCCCCGCCGCCGCCTTCCGTAAGATGTCCGCTCAGTTGGAGAACTCTATCGGAGACGTTTCCTGGCTCCTCCGCGTCTCCGCTCCGGCCGAGGATCGCGGCGATGCTGGATACCTTGGTCTTCCACCAATCGCCGCCAACGAGCCCATCCTCTGCCTCATCTGGGAGCAGATTGCAATTCTCTACACCGGATCCCTAGAAGACCGCTCCGATGCTGCCGCCTCCCTCGTATCGCTGGCGCGGGATAACGACCGCTACACAAAGCTTATCATCGAGGAAGGAGGTGTGGTGCCTCTCCTTAAACTGCTCAAGGAAGGGAAACCGGAGGGGCAAGAGAACGCGGCGCGTGCGTTAGGGTTGCTGGGTCGAGACCCGGAGAGCGTGGAGCACATGATCCACGGCGGCGCGTGTTCCGTCTTCGGCAAAGTCCTCAAAGAAGGGCCGATGAAGGTCCAGGCGGTGGTTGCGTGGGCAACGTCGGAGCTTGTGTCGAATCACCCCAAGTGCCAAGACGTGTTCGCTCAGCACAACGCGATTCGGCTACTCGTCGGCCACTTGGCGTTCGAAACGGTCCAAGAGCACAGCAAGTACAGCAAGTACGCCATTGCCAACAGCAAAGCTACCTCCATTCACCACGCGGTGGCTCTCGCCAAGGAAAACCCCAACTCCTCCTCCACCGCATTGGCCAAAGGCGTGGACGAGGATCAGAGCTCGATCCCTCATCCGACGGGGAAGCAAATGCCGAATCAGATGCACAATGTCGTCGTCAACACCATGGCGGTTAGGGCAAACCCTCCGAAGAAGTCGACGAGCAATGGTGTGGTCCAGAGTAACGGTGTTAAGCCCCCGTGCAATCAACAGCAGCACCAGAATTCGACTTCGAGCGCAACCAAAACTCGAGAGCTGGAAGACGCAGCGACCAAGTGTCAGATAAAGGCGATGGCGGCGAGAGCGCTGTGGAAGCTAGCAAAAGGCAACTCCACCATCTGCAAAAGCATCACAGAGTCAAGAGCTCTCCTTTGCTTCGCTGTACTGATAGAAAAGGGCAACGAAGAGGTCAGGTACAACTCAGCTATGGCTTTGATGGAGATAACGGGCGTTGCAGAGCAGGACGCAGACCTGAGACGCTCGGCATTCAAGCCGAATTCGCCGGCCTGCAAGGCTGTGGTTGATCAAGTGCTTAGAATCATTGAGGTTGCGGATTCTGAGCTACTCATCCCCTGCATGAGAACCATAGGGAACCTTGCAAGAACATTCAGAGCAACAGAGACGCGGATGATTGGGCCTCTGGTGAAGCTTCTGGACGAACGAGAGCCCGAGGTGACAGGGGAAGCAGCGGTTGCACTCACCAAATTCGCCTGCAGAGAGAATTACTTGCACAAAGATCATTCGAGGAGTATCATAGAAGCTGGGGGAGGGAAACATCTGGTTCAGCTGGCCTACTTTGGAGAGAGTGGCGTTCAGATTCCGGCACTAGAGCTCCTATGTTACATAGCACTCAATGTTCCGGACAGCGAACAGCTGGCTAAGGACGAGGTTCTGGCAGTGTTGGAGTGGGCTTCGAAGCAGTCTTGGGTTACACAGCTGGAGAGCTTAGAAGCGCTGTTGCAGGAGGCTAAGGGCAGACTGGACCTTTACCAGTCAAGAGGAACAAGGGGGTTCAATTTCAATTGATTCATTGTTTCGATTTCGATTTCGATTTCGATTTCGATTTTGATGTTGATTTTGATGTTGATTTTGATTTTGATTTTGATTTTGATTTTGATTTTGATCTCTTCTTCAACAGCGAACGCATAATGTACCTTGTTGTTTAAATACCACCCCTACGTGTAAAGCAAGAAGATAAAGGCTGGAGCTTTTTGTAGTTGATCTTATCTCTCTGGTTCATCTTTTCTGTACAGATTCATCATATATCTGCAGACGATATCATTGAAGCTATTTCCTGTAATTTGGGATGAAAGCTGCTCTGTATGTGGAGACAACAACAAAGTAGATGAGTCCAGGAGGCCCATTAGTAATTGATCAAGCCCATTATGTAGCCCAGTAACTACTAGATGAGTCCAGGAGGTCGATAGTGATATGTAAAGAAAATGGCAGGCGCATGAAATCGGCAATGCAAAACTGGGACAGTAATAACTTATCCTCTTACACTTGGCCTCGCATTTCCCTTCACACGATCCACAGACATCCCATCCAATCACAACAACCTGATCATCATATAGCTTCCTCTAACCTTTTTTGCATACTTTTTCTTTTTTTGCCACAAGAAAGACAGAGGCCCATCTCTACTTCTTCCATTCTGATCAAACATGGCTGCTGCTATAAGTGCTGCAGTCTCTTTTCCTTCCTCTAAGTCCTCTTCTCTCCCCACTAAAACCTCCTTCGTCTCCCATCAAAGGATTTTCCTCAACAAGGTACCATTTCTTTCCGTTTTATCATCTTTTTAATCACAAGTTGCCATCTGTTTCCGAGTGTGACCAAAAAGTCAGGATTTTGTTCTCTATTGACATGCATAATTGGTATATATCTACAGAGCACACTGTGCTACAGAGACGCGTGTATTGGGGGCAGAGTTGTTTCAGTGAAGGCTCAGGTCACAACAGATGCGCCAGTGAAAGTAGAGAAGGTGTCAAAGAAACAGGAAGAAGGAATTGTTGTCAACAAATTCAAACCCAAGAACCCTTACACTGGCCGATGCCTCTTGAACACCAGGATCACCGGCGATGACGCTCCCGGTGAAACCTGGCACATTGTCTTCACCACCGAAGGTACGCTTTAACCCCCACAAATCCAAATCTCGATTGGGTTCTCAGAAAGTTTTGGTTTTCGCATAGTATGAGATCACGTATGGATTGGATTGAGGATGAGATTTGATTAGGTTAGGTGAAATCTGATGAATCAGGTGAGGTTCCGTATAGAGAAGGGCAATCGATAGGAGTGATTCCAGATGGAATTGACAAGAACGGGAAGCCCCACAAGCTGAGGTTATACTCAATCGCCAGCAGTGCCATTGGTGACTTCGGAGACTCCAAAACCGTAAGCTTTCCCTCTGACAAGACTCCAAAACAGATGATCTTCTCTTATCTGTAATGGGTTTTATGCAGGTTTCTCTCTGTGTCAAGAGATTGGTTTACACAAACGATAACGGAGAGCTTGTTAAGGGAGTCTGCTCCAACTTCTTGTGTAAGAAGAAGAAGAAGAATGGGTTTTTTTTAAATACGTTTTAAACTGTTCTTAGTGTTTAGGGATTTTCAGGTGACTTGAAGCCGGGTGATGAAGCAAAGATCACTGGACCTGTTGGAAAGGAAATGCTTATGCCAAAAGACCCAAATGCTACCATCATCATGGTATGGAGAAGGATTTCAAAGATATACATTAATAATCTACAGTTGTAGTGATTACTTGTGGTTTTCCTTTTCCTTAGCTTGGAACAGGAACTGGAATAGCTCCATTCAGATCATTTTTGTGGAAAATGTTCTTTGAGGAGCACGAGGACTACAAGGTGAAACCAAGAGCAAACTCTCTGACACACAGTTGTAGCCAATTATAGTGCTCACGCAGTAATTGACATCGATTGGCTTCATATATTTAACATATGCATGTAGTTCAACGGTTTGGCATGGCTCTTCTTGGGTGTACCAACAAGCAGCACGCTGCTCTACAAGGAGGTACAGTAGCTAAATCCTAGTAACTTTGACCAATGTTGTCTTGTAGCAAAAGCTGTTGACCTGTGTGGATAATGACAGGAGTTTGAGAAGATGAAGGAGAAGAACCCAGAAAACTTCAGGCTGGACTTTGCGGTGAGCAGAGAGCAGACGAACGACAAGGGAGAGAAAATGTACATTCAGACAAGAATGGCAGAGTACGCAGAAGAGCTGTGGGAGTTACTGAAGAAAGACAACACCTTTGTTTACATGTGTGGTCTTAAGGGTATGGAGAAGGGTATCGATGAGATTATGGTCTCACTTGCTGCTAAAGATGGTAAGGCACATTCATTTCATTTTTGGGAACCACCCAAGTCTCTCTGCACATGGTTTTAACTTGGCTTTGAACAGGGATCGATTGGTTGGAGTACAAGAAGCAATTGAAGAGGAGTGAGCAGTGGAATGTTGAAGTCTACTAAGGAAGCTTGTGAGGGGTTTATTATTATTATTATTATGTAGATAAAGCCGATGCATTGTCAATTCTTCAAATTCTGCTACTTTCTTCTTCCTTCACTTGTTCCTGATGGAGGATTTTCAATAACATTCAAAAGAGAGTCATTACCCACCAAACTACTCTTTTTTGCAAAAGTATATTGTGTTTTGGTGTTTTCTGAGAATTAAAATAAATAAAAAAATCAGATTTCCCAGTGAGAGAGAGAGAGATGGATTAGAGGAACAATAAGGGCAATAAAATTACGGAGACGTGTGTTTCTTTGTAAGAGATGATTGTGGAGATTTACAGTGAAGAAAAAAGAAGATAAAATGAAAACAAACATGTTTAGAGGATTTTGTTGGAGGCTGGTGTGGTTCTGATTGTTATGTTAAGATCTGGAAACTCAAGAGTGCTTTTCGCGGCTTTTATTGGATTCATTTTACTAAATTGGAAACTTGTTCAATCGGATAAACGAGTTTTGAATCATGTTTTCTATCAATTTGAGATTCACATTAGTCGATTTCCTGATGCATCACAACACATTCTTGTCTGCTTCTTTTGGCGGCAATTTCCTGACTTTAGCAACAAAAAGACCGCTGGTTGCTGAGGTGGAAGGGTCGAAACGCACTGTTTTTGGAGTGCGGCCACTTGTACACGGCCAATCCTTGGCCATTTCAATCTCTTGTAGCTCTGCATCACCCCATTTTTCTGTTAGTTCTTTTTATCTCACACTAGTCCATAATAAAAGAACAACAAATCCAAGACTCAAAACAAAACTTTGACCCCAAAAAGTTGACGATAATACACAAACACACTAAATTGTTGTTATTTTTGTACTTTATATGTACCTGCAGAGGAATTTTCAGCAAGGAACTGATCCACCACATCTTCGTTTTGGGCAAGCGTCAAACTGATAGTTACACCACTTAGATCACTGGTTCATGTTAAAAAAGGCTACATAAAACACATAGCTTATTGTATTTTACCTGCAGGTGCTGTATACAAGAGTGCCCCCTTGTTTCAACAATCTGAATCCATTTCTCAGGAGATTCAACTGCAAACAAAGACCCTGGCAATGATCGCCACAGAGGTAATAGCAAGGACAGATGCACGTGAGACACAAACAACCTTATGGAATTTACCTGAAGAACTGACAGGTTTCTATCCGTTCTCTCAGCGTCCAGTACACGGCGTTCCAGCGTTGTCCAACCCCATTGCTCAAATTTCTGGATATGCTTGATTGAACCATCATGTGTGCACTCTGCGTCCACAAGAACCTGCAAAACCAACACTTCAGTTCTCTAGTTATGTTACTTCTTTAAGTGACTGTATCTGCAGATCACAACTTTACCTTGTCGTACCCACAATCCTTTTGGTCAAGGGATCTATAAAGTTCCTTCTTTTTCAGCCCTATTACTCCAGAACTCTGTCCGTAGAAAATAATTTCCGGCTGTCCATTCTGCGGCAAAACAAAACTATTCTTGGCCTTAGCTTCTTGTTTTCTTTCTTTGTAAGGTCTACGAGAAGTCCACTGCTTGAATGTTTCTTCATGGTCGTCCGCAGATGACCCAGCTGAATAAAACCAATAGCTTTAGCATAGGTTACGAAAGCTTAAACGAACATATGGTCTGATGAAAAAGTACAAGCTACATGGTAGGTTTGTGATAGGTGGCACTGAGAAAGTTGTTCCATCGGCAAGAAAAAGCCGGCTCCTTTGAGCAAGCCCATATTTTTGAAGCATTGTTCTGCAGGCGGCAAGGCGATGCCTAGCTACATCGACACCCGTTGCAGTCCCCTTCTCACCCAGTAGGTCTAGCATCATACATAGTTTAGCACCTGAGAGAGAGAGAGAGTATCCCGTTTACCACCACCGAATGTATTGAAAGAAATACGAACAAAGAGCTCGGAATGTATAATTAACCAGGAGCAGCACAAAGATCCAAGACATGGTCTCCAGGGGAGATAGCAAGAGCTGAAACAGCGGCGCCGGAAGCTGCGTCGATTCCATACATCTGAAAGATGAAACAAAAACCGGTAGAAAGAAGAAAGAGCATTAAAATTGGTTATTGGTTGCGCTCTCACCTTCCCTTGCTGATACGCCTTGGATCTCGCTATATGAACATCTGGAGGAATGGAGTAGAAGGCAGGTAACCAATTGACCTTCTCCAGATTACACTTAATTTCATATTCAATCTCTTGGACAAAATCCTCGAACCCAGGTTTCAACCTTGAAAACGGAACTCTGGATTTCAATACCAAAATCCGAAAAAAAATGACAGAGGAAAGCAAAGGGGACTAGTTACCTTACATAGCGTGGGATTGATTCTCCGTGAGTATAGATTGAAGGATCAAGGCCATTGGCCTCTAGAAAGCTAAGGAAAGTCTCCGGCAACTGCAGCTTGGACGTTTCTCCCATGAGAGAAACCGCAGAGCGCTTGGTCGGAGAACAGAGATGAGAAGGGCTTATAAGGTATTCGCAAACGCAGAGAAGCCCAAGCCTTTATATCTACTCAAAAGCCCAAACTTTTTGACCGACCAGCAAAACATAAAAAAGTATAATCCGTGTCTTGCTTATAAGCACAGCTTTTCTTGAATTCGGTTCCACACTGAAATTCTTAATACAAATAGATTATTATTATTATTACATCAATCACACACACTGACATTATTATTATATTAACATAGAAAGGAATCTTTAGTTTGCAGATTGCTGCTCCTTGTTGATGGGAAAGCTGTGATCCACCCAAGCCAGGTAGCCACCTCCCACGTTTCTCACTTTCTTGAAGCCCTAATTCAATTCATTTTATATTGAATGATTATTGGATTTGCATAAACACATTCATTCATCGCTGTGGTGTGTATATATAAAAAAAAAACAGATTAGGGGACGACTTACCGCAGCTACAAGTTCCGTTGTGGCATTCAAGGATCTAGCTCCACTTTGACAACCCTGTATACCATCATTCTCAGATTCATCATGATCGATTTCATGTAACCAAACTACTAGCCGATCTTACATAGTTTTGAGGGAAAACAGGTGTGATCATATAATTTTTTTTTTTTTTTTTTTGCATTTCTTGTGGGTGTGATGAGGAAGAAAAGAGCTACCACAAGGATATCATCAGTTGGGTTGAGAAGAGAAGAGACTTGACCCAAGAAGTCTTGATTCTTCACTCTTCCTAGTGTTATCACACAGGGATCACAAGGGTGTTTTATATATTTATATTGATATTCTAAAAGTTGATTGAGATTTTGACTACCTTGAGGTGTGTTGAGCATGTAGGGAACGTTCAGGATCTGAGGTGCCTGACAATGGCCTCTCCTAAACTCTTCCTGGGTCCTGCATGTGCAAGAAATTACTAATTAACCGCTTCAATTTATGGTGATGATGAGACAATAAATCTGATAGAACTCACCTAACATCAAGATATTGATGGCCAGATTGGAGGAGAGTCTTGGCGTGGCTCACATCAACAGTAACAACTTCTTCTGGCTTTGAGCTGCTCACTGATGGAAACATCGTCGTCTCTACCTTCTTCTCAGACAAAAAAAGATGAAGCTTTAGGAAGAGAGCAGATAATAATAAATAATAACCCGCAAAATCGGACCATAAACCGATAATGTTATTATAAAGGGCAAAGTAAATTATTATTTTTTTCTTTGATCATACATACGCATGCGATCAGTATATAAATGGTAGTATATGATTTAACCACAAGAAATTTGTTGCTATACAAAAAGCAAATGAAATCTAACTACAACTCATATTAAAGACTATAAGATATGAAGTTGGACAGCTATGGTAGGTAAGTGAGGTCTACATAGAAAACGTGTTCACATCTCACTATTTTTTATTTTTATTTTTTTTAAACTATTGAAAAGAAATGACCGAGAAAAGACAAATCAGGGAATATCAACAATATACTCCCTCGGTTTCTTATTAATAGATGCTTTTTTAATAAAAAAAAATGTTTTTAAAAAATAGATGTTTTCAATTTTCTATGTATTTTTGTGTTAATTAATGGTAAAAAAAATTAGAAATCAAGAAAAATTTATTAAAAATAATTAATTTCTTGAATTTTTATTGGTTTAGAGTAATTGAAAATTGTTTAGTGTAAGAAGTTTATACATTTATGAAAAACTTTTTTAATATGTGTGAAAACTTTAAAAAAGTTTTATCTTTTAGAAAAAGAGGGAGTATAAATAACCCCAAAATAACCAAAAAAAAAAAGGATGAACCTAAACAAAAGTGTCTCATGTCGCTGATCATTGATTTCAGATGAGATAAAAAAAATGTTGGCTGAGATTAGTAAACAAAGAAAGGAAGAAAGTGAAAACCATAATGGCGATGGAACTGCGCAACTAACGACCCCATGAATGATAATGAAGTCATTTGTATTCTTTCTTTCTTTCTTCCTTTCTTTATTTGTTGTTATTACGGATAAGATATACAAATCAAAGCCACGTTCAATGGATTCCATTTCACCATCCAAGGGACTCCAAATTCAATATTTTCAATCAAGACTGTTTCTATCGATTTGTTTGCATTTATGTACACACACACTCTCTGTCTCACAGATTCTAACTCAAAAACATTAAACTGATATTAAGAAAAAAAAGATCACGAAACATCAATCCTTCTTGCTTAGAGCTTCCATTACTTGAGCTCTATTATTATATGGAACCAAAAAAGCTAGCATCACTCCGACCTTCTGTAAATGCACAAAGAATTGGAAATAACTACAAGCAGGCAAGCAAAGCAACTCAGATCTTTTTGTTTCGGGAAAAACCAGCAGAGTATCCACCAATATGGCAAATCCAAAGGCTTTACCTATACTTATCCCAACATGATTCGCCATTCAATATCATTTGGAACATCAGATCGATGCAGACCGAGCACTCATCTGGGCTATAAGCCAATAATAAATCTAATGGCTTTGACTGGATTGAGCAAAGTTAAACCTACTCGTACTATCTCGTTTATGTGCCTGCAACAACACAAACAGTGTATTGAATCGTTATCCACCACAAAAGGACTGACAAAATAACTACTCGGACAATTACCAAGGGATTTGACAATACATATGGAAACAGTTATCCCAGTCTCATGGGCTCACCTCCGAAGACATAGTCTCGTTTTTTATATCATGCTTGCACACCGGGCAGGATGTACCCCATTTTGTCAACCAAGAGTCGATGCAACTCAAGTGAAAAGCTGTATAAGAGCGGTTCAAGTCAACCAACTGATATGAATTACCCACTTACAGAAACTAAGAAAGGCCAAATCTTTGATCATTCTTCAGATGTGCACGTTTGACCCATTCACTAAGCAATGGTGTAGTTATTACCATGTTGGCAGGGAAGTAGTCTCAGGCTTTCTCCAAATCTATAATCCTCGAGGCATATCGCACATGTATCTGCGGATTTGTGCTGACAAGAATCAGTGAAGGTGAAGCTGGGGAGTGTCCGGACCAGCTTTGCATCAACTGTCATGGTCCTGTTGAGCCTGCCTCGCCATTGGGTCCAGTGTCTAGGTGCAAAGAAAGCAAGCAAGAGGAAAGTAATGATTAGAAGGAGAGAGAAGAAGGAGATGGCGAGCACAGTCCAAGCACTGCCCTTGCTCGGCGGATAAAGGCAGCATTCACCCTCTCGGCCTCTCGCGTACTTGGTCAAGATCTCACCCGCAACATTTGAAACGAAAACTGCATCCACTGTAATGTCCTGAGGGTTCACCTTCACTGTGCAAAACAAGATTGGAGTGTATTAAGAGAAGAAGAAAACTTGGGAGGGAGGGAGGCAAAAGGCTTACTAACGACGAGATCTTCGTTGTCAATGTTGTCGTAGACAATCACAGCTTGAAAGCCGGAGTTCTGTGCATTAAGAAGCTTATCCTCGAAAGAACATTGGCCTCTGATAATCAAAGCGAGCTTAGTTCTCTGTTCTGTCCAGTTAGATGCGGCGGCGTGGAGCAGCGGTGAGCAAGCGTCGAGAGGATCTGCGACATACAGAGCTCCACATATTCCGTTTCTGGTGACGGAGGCGTCTAGAATAAAAACAATCAACGGTGGGTTATAGCCAGATTGGAAGCCAAAAGGAATGAAGAAGAAGAAGAAGAAATTGAACCAAAATTGGCAGGAAGATCGGGAAAAGAGGCGGAGATAGAATTGAGGAAGACGGTGGCAGCCGAAAGATGTAACAGGAGAAAAAGGAGTAGACAGCGCGACACAACTCTCATCCTCGAGACGGTGCCGTTCTGAGGACCTCCTCTGCAACTGCAAGAAAACCCCCAAAATCCTCGGAGAGAGAGAGAACCTTCTTAAGTAGTCTCGATCACATGCAGATTTCCTTTTGACATTTACTATCTTGGGACAAGGGAAACTTCTCTTCTCTTCTGGCCTTCTTCATCCTACTCTTCAATGGGCCTTCTCTTCTGGCCCATTATTGATTGGTCACTCTTCTAACTTGAAGAAGAAGATCTGCAGCATTTTTTTTTTGCGAGAAAAGCGAAAGGCGAGAGAGATGGCTAGATACGATCGAGCAATTACTGTCTTCTCCCCCGACGGCCACCTCTTTCAAGTTGAGTACGCCCTTGAAGCCGTCCGCAAGGGTAACGCCGCCGTCGGCGTCCGCGGCTCCGACACCGTCGTCCTCGCCGTCGAGAAGAAATCTACTCCCAAGCTTCAGGATTCTAGGTTTTCTTTCGATCTCTGCTTATATTAAGCTTTTTTTTTCGCTTGCTTGATTTATGCAGTTGCTAGTTGAACGAACATTGTTGATATGACCTGCTGCTGATACGAATACTTACTTTGGTTTATGTATAACTTCTTTGTTGAGGAAATCTCCTAGTCTTTCGTCGAAAATCCTATTTTAGCTCTTTCTCCCGCGAGTGTGCAAAACGAATCTTGTTTCTAATCAAGCAATGATGTGAAATTCCTGATACGAATGTCTCGGATACTCTTTTACGAGGACGCATCAATATATGGAGTTTGTGAGAAAAATGTGTTTTTTTTTTGTTTTCCCGACAGATCAGCCAGAAAAATTGTGAGCCTTGATAATCACATTGCCTTGGCATGCGCGGGTCTCAAGGCAGATGCCCGTGTGCTGATCAACAAGGCAAGGATCGAGTGTCAAAGCCACAGGCTTACACTAGAGGACCCGGTGACTGTTGAGTACATCACGCGGTACATAGCAGGGCTTCAACAGAAGTATACCCAAAGTGGTGGTGTCCGACCCTTTGGTCTTTCTACTCTTATCGTCGGCTTTGACCCATACTCTCGTGTGCCATCCCTCTATCAGACTGATCCATCTGGCACTTTCTCTGCTTGGAAAGCTAATGCAACCGGCAGAAACTCCAACTCGATTAGGGAATTTCTGGAGAAGAACTACAAAGAAACCTCTGGCCAAGAAACTGTTAAACTCGCTATCCGTGCGCTGCTTGAGGTCGGCCACTCGTACCAACTCTCCTCCTCCTGATTAAAAATAGTTGTTGTTTTGGTCATTCCTTGGATACCATGTCACTGAATGGTTTGAGCTGCATATCCGCTTTGCATTGCAGGTAGTCGAGAGCGGAGGAAAGAACATTGAGGTTGCTGTAATGACACGGGAGGAAAGTGGGCTGCGCCAGCTTGAAGAGGCTGAAATTGATGCAATTGTGGCTGAGATCGAAGCAGAGAAGGCAGCCGCAGAAGCAGCCAAGAAAGGCCCTCCAAAGGAAACTTGATAAATTGAACAACTCTGGTCTCTATTCTCAGTTATCTACTTTTCGATGTTTGGTTACAAGACCTGCTACACAAAATTCAGGAATTTGATTAGATATATCAACTTTGATCATTTTGTTTTCGTTTGTTAGTTGGTTTGTGACTCTTTGTGCTCCATACTTTTAAGCTCATTGACATAAGTGGCCATTTGTCACGTTCCTGTGACAGAACGTTATCCATTTTGCAGTTATCAGATTCTTCTTACAATATTAGATTCGTCCGTGCCAATCAAAAGTTCAAAACCATACCAATTTTTTTTAAATGACTCTTTGAGCATTCTTTCGGCTCCATCTCACTAGCTTAGAATGGAAACAGTTAATAGTTGGAGGAACAAAATCATAGTTTTTTCAGTTTATTCGTGTTGTTTTTATATTACTCAATGTCATGATAGAGGCAGAAAATAAAAACCCTTAAAAAATAAAATTATTGCAATTGTTAAAAGTACTAATTAACTAGTTTTAAACAAACAAATTAATTAATTTTTTATTTAACTAAAAGTTATCTAAATCATCATATTTTATTTCATAAACAATAAAAAAATTAAAAAGGAAAAAAAATAATTTCAAAAATTAATTTGAAGATTTCGTATTTAAGACTGAATAAATAATTGTTTATATTTACAAATTTGCATATAATATTTAAGGAAAAAAAAGAGAGAAATAACTACAAAAACATTATAATATTATGTGCGCAAAGTCAGAGCGTAACAACATTTTTATTTAGTTTGATATAAGGAAAAAATTAATAACCAACGTTTTCATATTAGAAAGATTTCATGTCGAAAAATGAGATTATTAATTTATTACAGAAAATATTTTGTTTTTGTTTTATTTTAATGCTGGTCAAAGATTAGAGAAGCTAAATAAATACTAGTATTTGTGGTGAAATGATAATCCAGTAATTGAGACCGTGGGATCTGAGAAAAAGCAACGATACGGATTGGTCAATTGGTTTGACCCTCGTTTTTCTCTCCATTTGCTACTATATAAGTTGGCTCCACATACACACATGTAGGAAACATCAGAAGCAGCAGTTTCGGAAATGGCGAGATCCGGCTTGTCAATAGCAGTCTGTGTTATTGTTTGTGCTCTGTGGCTGTCGCTTGACAGAGTTAATGGCGGATACGTGAAGTATGGCACCGAAGCTAGAGTTGTGCCGGGGAAACTTAATGTTCATCTTGTTCCGCATTCTCATGACGATGTCGGTTGGCTGAAAACCGTTGATCAGTACTATGTCGGATCAAACAACAGTATCCAGGTGTACATCATAGATATCTATTAATATTAGAGAGAGAACAAGAATCATCAATGATATATACACGGACGTAGACTATATATATATATATATCCTCAGTGGAATAATTAATCGTGTGATTAATTTTCATCAGAACGCATGCGTGAGGAACGTGCTGGACTCGGTAGTGGATTCGCTGCGTCGCGATCCCAATAGAAAGTTTGTGTTCGCTGAAATGGTGAAACATTGCTTTTTTCATTTTTTTTAATCATATGTTTTCTTCTTTTATGCGCGATATCAAAGTGAACAATATGTTTGAACAAAAAAGGCTTTCTTTACGCGTTGGTGGGAAGAACAGAGCCCCGAGACAAAAGAACAAGTGAGGAGGCTTGTGAGATCCGGACAACTTGAGTTTGTGTAAGTTTGTTAACCAACCAACCATTAAACTTTGATATTTGGGATCATATTTGAGAAATGATGATATGCAGAAATGGAGGATGGAGTATGAATGATGAAGCAACGTGCCATTACATAGATATGATCGACCAGACGACGTTGGGGCATATGTTTATAAAGCAGCAATTCAATACAACTCCTCGTGCTGCTTGGCAGATCGATCCCTTTGGTCATTCCTCTCTCCAAGCTTACCTCCTCGGAGCAGAGGTCCGTCCTCGTTTTAATTTGTCTGTCTCTTAATTAGAACAAATTAGCAAATTTTGGGGTGCGTGCAGTTAGGGTTGGATTCTCTGCACTTTGCGAGAATCGATTACCAAGACAGAGAGAAGCGCAAGGCCGAGAGATCACTCGAATTCATCTGGAGAGGATCCAAAACATTCGATTCTTCTTCTCAGATATTCACAAATGTCTTCCCAGTTCACTATGGCCCGCCCACTGGGTTTCACTACGAAGTCAGCGATGACTACGTGCCCCTCCAGGATGACCCTCGTCTCGATGCCTATAACGTTAAGGAGACGGTTGATAATTTCGTCAATGCTTCTCTCTTTTATGTAAGTTGGTATCTTTCTTGGCTAGCTTCTGATGAATGAATGAAAGCACTCAATCTATGTCATGTGGATACAGGCCAATGTGAGTCGAGGGAACCATGTGATGTGGACAATGGGTGATGATTTTCAGTACCAGTTTTCCGAGTCTTGGTTCAGACAGATGGACAGACTGATCCATTATGTTAACAAGGTTTCATCTTTCAGTCTGATCAGTATCCTCGCTCGCTCATAGTTTCTCACATAACAATTCCTTTCACAGGATGGCCGTGTGAACGCCTTGTACTCCACACCATCTCTCTATGTTGATGCCAAGAATGATGCCAATGTCACTTGGCCTCTCAAGACCCATGACTTTTTCCCGTCAGTGGTTTCCTTCCTAAACTAATCAAGTAAACATTCCTTCTTGACTTCTGCTTCCACTTTCTCTGATCTACTCTTGATGTAGATATGCGGATCGGGAAAGCGCCTACTGGACTGGCTACTTCTCCAGCCGCCCTGCTTTTAAACGATATGTTCGGTCTCTTAGCGGTTACTACTTGGTATCAAACTGGATCATGATCATCATTTCAAACAATAATTTTGTGAAATTGAAACACACAACTAACATTTGTCTTTTAATTTCTTTTCCAAACAGGCTGCAAGGCAACTTGAGTTCCTGGTGGGCAAGAAATCTGGAGGTCCAAACACTTGCAGCCTTGGGGATGCTTTAGGAATTGCGCAGCACCATGATGCTGTCACTGGAACTGCCAAGCAGCATGTAACAAATGATTACATCAAACGCCTAGCACTTGGTGCTTCTGAGGTAACTACTGGAATTCTATATCAACAAACAGATCTTCTCTTTTCTTGATTATTTAATTGTATATTCCTTAGGCAGAAGCTGTGGTGAATTCTGCACTGGCACGCTTATTGAGCAAGGCACGCACAAAGCCTGATATAGCATTCAGCCAGGTTAAATATATATCCTAGAAACTCTGTGTTTTGGAAATATCCATTCTCATATTTATATGCCTTGTCATGGAATCAAATGAGCAGTGCTCGTTGATGAATATCAGCTATTGCCCAGCGTCGGAAGAAACCATTTCAGGCCAGAAGAGCTTGGTAATTCCTTCACATCTCTAGCTCAGGTCTCAGCTTAGGCTTCAACTGTCTCAGTGTTTGATCTTACTTCAGATTCTGGTGGCCTATAACTCCCTTGCATGGAATCGTACAGAATTCATCAGGATACCAGTTAGATTTCATTTTACCTTTTAATATCTAGTTTACTTGCTTCTTCGAGGTCAATCGATTTCTCTGTTTTACTAAGATTCACGGTATGTATACCAGGTCAATGATGCAGGTTTAAGCGTGGAAGATTCATCTGGCAACACCCTTGATGCTCAGTACATCCTCATGGATAATGTCACGAGCAACCTTAGAAGTAACTACACAAAAGCTTATTTGGGAATATCTTCACCGCATTTTCCAAAGTATTGGCTCGTGTTTAAAGCAACAGTGCCGCCACTTGGTTGGAACACATTCTTCATTTCTAAAGCAATCGGGGAGGAAGGTATGGAGGAAAAAAAAAGGCTCACACTTACCTGTAAAGATTTGATAGAAAGTTACACACGTCAGTGCCTTTAACTCATGATTCTCTTTTTGTATCATATATAGGAAGCAACAAACACAGACAGTCTCCAGCAATGTTTAGTCCAATGAACAATATGACTGAAATTGGTTCAGGAAATCTAAAGATTGTGTTTTCTCCAGACTCTGGTCTTCTCCAACGGATGTACAACTCCAGGACAGGAGTAATGTTTCGTTTACTCTTGCACACTGAAAAATATTGGAACATGGTTACACAAAAGATTTGAACAAAATTGTTTCTAATATTCTATTTTAGGCTAACATAGTGGTGCATCAGAACTATTTCTGGTATGCTTCAAATGTGGGGGACGCAAAAAATTCCCAGGTTTCCGGTGCATATATTTTCCGACCTAATGGTTCCTTGGCGTATGCTGTTTCGTCGAAAGTAAGTCTATGAATCAGTACTACTATATAGCCATATGTAGATCATAACTAGATACTGCAAGAGCATTGAGATACTGAGGTTCTATCATCAAGATATAAGATAAAAACTTTCTCTAGGTATTCTTTGGTCTTCTACACACTGATTAAATGTAGGATCGAGATGCCATATCCTCGAGGATAATAGTCTTTGTACGATCTTAAAATACAAAGTAAACTCATAAAATGTAGTAGATGATGCACTCAAGTACTTGTTTGGATGATAAGGGATTTCATTGGCAATGCGCAGCCAAAGTTGCAGATTGTGCGAGGGCCTCTAGTAGATGAGGTGCACCAGCAGTTTAGTCCTTGGGTGGCGCAGGTATGTGACTCTTATTTTGCTGTTAATTATTCAAATCGCTACCCACTGATAGTTGCAATGGAAATTGATGGCAATAAACCATTTGAGAACCATTAGTTGATACAGATCCGTGTTATGTAGGTGATAAGAGTGTACAAAGAAAAAGAGCACGCAGAGTTTGAGTACACTGTGAGTGTTCCTCAAAACTCCAATTCATATTCATATTCTGTTTTTCTCAATTGAACCATTCTTCATCAGGCTCATTTGCTTGAGCAGATTGGTCCAATTCCTGTTGGTAAAGATTACAGCGGGAAAGAGGTTATTACGCGGATGGTAGCAGATATGAAAACCGATAAAGCCTTGTATACTGACTCTAACGGAAGAGACTTTCTGAAACGGGTAGGTACCGAGAATTAATTTCTCTATATTATGCAGTACGTGTGTCAGGTCTGGTGGCAATAAATATATAAACTTTGCAGGTCCGGGATAGCAGAACAGACTGGCTTCTTAAAGTGAATGAGCCAATAGCAGGAAACTACTATCCGGTAATTTTGCAGCAGAAAATTCAATTTTAGATCAAATGTTGGATGGCTTTGCACAAGTGTTGTTGTTGGTGTGATTCTTCAGCTTAATCTTGGAATGTACACAAAAGACGAGAAATCAGAATTGTCGGTGTTGGTTGATCGGGCTACTGGGGGTGCTAGTATTAAGGACGGTGAAATAGAGTTGATGCTTCACAGGTTCCAAATAATATTTCATCAGCCCAGTCTCGAAAAATATATATATATATATATTGTGTGGTTGAATGAACACATCACACATGTAGTAATTAAACAGGCGTACGTGCTTGGATGATGGGAGAGGAGTAGAGGAGAGCCTTGAGGAAAGTGTGTGTGTCAATGGTACCTGCTCAGGATTAACGGTATATATATGATGATGCTTTATTGACAGTGTATTTGTTGAGGAAATTAAACTCTGAATAAAATGCAGGTTCGTGGGAATTACTATGTAAGCATAAATAAGGTAGGAGAAGGAGGGCGTTGGAGACGAGAGACTGGCCAGGAAATCTACTCTCCTCTTCTAATGGCATTCACACACGACAACAACAAGGAGAAATGGAAAGCCTCCACTTCTCTCAAAGGTTATGCCATGGATCCCCTCTACTCCTTCCCTCCAAACATTGCTCTCATCACTCTTCAGGAGCTTCATCTCGGGAACGTCCTTCTCCGCCTTGCTCATCTCTACGAGGTATTCGAAATGCCTTAATTATATGACACATGCAGGGTTTTGATGAGCCTTGTTTTGTTTCCAGGCTGGAGAAGACAGTGGTTACTCGAAACTCGCTAAAGTTGAGCTGAAGAAGCTGTTTTCCGGGAAAATCGTAACAAAACACACTTGCTCATCTATCCGTATGTAGGTGGTGATTTGAAAATTGTTTTCTTTCTTTCTTTGTAGATCAAAGAAGTGAAAGAAATGAGTTTGGCAGCAAATCAAGAGAAGGCTAAGATGAAGGAGAAGATGAGGTGGAAAGTGGAGGGTGAAGCTGAACAATCTTCTTCTTCTTCTCTTCCGCTAAAAGGCGGACCCCTTGACAGCTCCGCTCTAGTTGTAGAGCTTGGTCCCATGGAGATTCGTACTTTTTTGCTTCAGTTTTCTCAGAAACCTGTTAAACAACAGAGAAGAAGAAAGCTCATTCTTTGATTATTTTGCCAATGTAACCTTTATCCTTTTTGAATTTCTTGTATCCAATAATTCTCATGAATTAAAATATCAACGGTTTGGTAAAACAGAGAGTCTATTGACACTTGGAATGCGCGGGAAGAAGCTTCTTCTTTCTACCCATAAACAATGGGCCTCTTGTTCTGGGCTATCGAAACTCATTTTAGGCCCATTCAAGGTAATCAGTGCAATTAATTATCGATTTGACATTTATAAATGGGGGACTTACTGACAAGGAGACTTCTCTTCTGGCCTTCTTCATCCTACTCTTAAATGGGCCTTCTCTTCTGGGCTATTTTTGGCCCATTCAAGGTACAATCAATTAATTGTTCTCTCTTCCCTTCTAACTTGAAGAAGAAGATCTGGAGCTTCTTTTTTTGACTTCCTCTTTTTATTTATTTAGATCGCTGCTAAAGTATCATCATCGGAGAGAAGAGGACAAATCCGATAAAAGAGAAAGGCGAGAGAGATGGCTAGATACGATCGAGCAATTACTGTCTTCTCCCCCGACGGCCACCTCTTTCAAGTTGAGTACGCCCTTGAAGCCGTCCGCAAGGGTAACGCCGCCGTCGGCGTCCGCGGCTCCGACACCGTCGTCCTCGCCGTCGAGAAGAAATCTACTCCTAAGCTTCAGGATTCTAGGTTTTCTTTCGATCTCTTCTTATATTAAGCTTTTTCTTTCTTTTTGGATCGCTTGCTTGATTTATGCAGTTGCTACTTGAACGAACAATGTTTATATGACCTGCTGCTGATACGAATGCTTACTTTGGTCTATGTATAACTTCTTTGTTGAGGAAATTTCCTAGCCTTTCGTCGATAATCGGCAGCTGAAACCCTATTTTAGCTCTTTCTCCCGCGAGTGTGCAAAACGAATCTTGTTTCTAATCAAGAAATTATGTGAAATTCCTGATACGAATGTCTCTGATACTCTTTTACGAGGACGCAGCTTCGTTTCTAACATATATGGCTTTGGTCTTTCCCTGATATAAATTGTTGAACTTGAATCATTCTCTGCTACCTAACCAATATATGGAGTTTGTGAGAGAAATGTGTTTTTTTTTTGTTTTTTTCCGACAGATCAGCCAGAAAAATTGTGAGCCTTGATAATCACATTGCCTTGGCATGCGCGGGTCTCAAGGCAGATGCCCGTGTGCTGATCAACAAGGCAAGGATTGAGTGTCAAAGCCACAGGCTTACACTAGAGGACCCGGTGACTGTTGAGTACATCACGCGGTACATAGCAGGGCTTCAACAGAAGTATACCCAAAGTGGTGGTGTCCGACCCTTTGGTCTTTCTACTCTTATCGTCGGCTTTGACCCATACTCTCGTGTGCCATCCCTCTATCAGACTGATCCATCTGGCACTTTCTCTGCTTGGAAAGCTAATGCAACCGGCAGAAACTCCAACTCGATTAGGGAATTTCTGGAGAAGAACTACAAAGAAACCTCTGGCCAAGAAACTGTTAAACTCTCTATCTGTGCGCTGCTTGAGGTCGGCCACTCGTACCAACTCTCCTCCTCCTGATTAAAAATAGTTGTTGTTTTGGTCATTCCTTGGATACCATGTCACGGAATGGTTTGAGCTGATATCCGCTTTGCATTGCAGGTAGTCGAGAGCGGAGGAAAGAACATTGAGGTTGCTGTAATGACACGGGAGGAAAGTGGGCTGCGCCAGCTTGAAGAGGCTGAAATTGATGCAATTGTGGCTGAGATCGAAGCAGAGAAGGCAGCCGCAGAAGCAGCCAAGAAAGGCCCTCCAAAGGAAACTTGATAAAACAATATCTCAATTGAACAACTCTGGTCTCTATTCTCAGTTATCTACTTTTCGGTGTTTGGTTACAAGACCTGCTACACAATATTTAGAATTCGCTTGAACTTTGATCAAACAAAGGATAAAATTCGCTGTGCACATTGTTAGATAGAGAAGTGACTTTCAATTTCCTATCTAGAAGTAAGCAGAACAATTAGCTTTTTTTTCCCCTTGACCGTGAACTATCATACCAGTATCATTTGACCAGACATAATAGAGACTGAAGATGGTAAATGTCACCAGTCTTGTATTTCATCATCTTCAGAAATTTCACTCTCCTCATCCGTCTCTTCTTCCATTTCTGCAAACACATCTGGAGATGCCCTGTAGCTTAGCCATTTCAGCACGGGGCTGTACTCTGTGGCCATCACTGACATATCGGCCACTCTTGACCCCTCAGAGCCTATGTTCCTCTGATCTCTCAGTTTCTTCTGCATTCACACATCAAATTTGTAAGCATATAGAGAAAGTTTGGACTTTGGACATGTATTAGTTCTTTTTTTTCCTGAAGAACAGGATAAGACACTGACCTTGGTTTGTATCGAGGATTGTTCCACTTGCCAGAGTTCTGGCTTGCGAATCACGTGCCATCTGCAAACTCACGATACAATCAATTATACCAATCAATTATATAAATCTATAACATACAAAATATGATACAATCAACTGTCATCCGTTTGTATAAGAAACCTGGATGACCATGGCTGCTTGTTTCCATACAACACACCACGGACAGCAACTGAGGCACCAGCTGACTGTAGAACGTCCTCTGTTTTGTTATGCCCACTTATCTTTCCTCTTAAAGCTGCAAGAAGGAGATCAGCATCCGCCAAATACGAAGACACACACCAGGCATCTTCTATGGCTCCATCACTCAAAAAATCTAACACTTCATAAACGTTATGAGTCCATATTAGCATATATTTCAGCTGGAAAAGCACACATACATGTAAGTCTAAGTAAGCTCTCCTGTGTCACTCTATCAAGAAGGAAAATGGAGAGTCAAGATGAGCCAAGAGTTGATACCATTTTCATGTAGAAAATCCACAACCCGCCCTGCTTGTCCATGAGCTTGGCTAAGAACCTTCTCTGGCGAATCCATTTTCAGTGGCAATCTTGCAAACTGGTCATGCACAAGAGAGTCACTGCAATCTGACACAAACATTAGCTTAGAAGATAATTATCATGAGCTCTAGATTGCATTCTTACAACTTCCGGGTGACGAATTACCTGATACAATAACATTATCAGTCTCTCTTTTGTTGTGGAGAAACTTTCCTAGGGCGTGAAACAATGAAAGGGTCTCATCTCTACCAAAACAAGAAGATACACCACTATCCAAACCACTGTGCATTGTCTGCTCATTTCCCTGATAGCTGTTATCCATGCCAGGCCATGGTGATTTCATCTTTGTATGATTCAGTTCTGGCTTAACGGAGAACAGTTGCAAAGATGTAATAGCATGTCTGATGTCTCCTCCACTGGCACTCGCCATCTGATCAATCTCCACAGACGTTACCTTACAATGCTCTTCTCTACTTATCCTCTGAAGTGTCTTCTTAATTGAGTTCTTCGTAATGGGATTAAAGGTGACCTGTAAATACATACCAGGACAATCAACTAGAGTTGAAGAAATCATATCTATAATTAAATCAAGACTGCAATTAGTTTGATGAATCAACCTTTAAAGCCCCTGCTCGCTCAAGAGATGACTGAACGTCCTCCATGCTTCGCGCAGTCTGGTCAGAAGAGTCTGCTTTAACATAGTCAGTGATTAATACCACTGTTGGCATCTGCGTTGATCTCACCAAGAGAAATAAGCAGTTTTGCAGCCTTTCAAATGCGTGCCTCCCATTGGCTAGAGGAAGGTCATCAATCAAAAGAACAACGGGCGCTTTTATCCCTGCAGTACCTGACGAAGCAATCGCTCCGTATTTTCTTGTACTCTCAACAAAGTTTTCAAATTCATCCAACTTCGATTTGTACTTCAGTCCTAGGAGAATTAACCAAAATCAGCAGATAATCACTGGATTAGTACAGCAATTATTGCCTGTTCTGTAATTGCAGAGCAAAAACTGAGTACCTGAACTTGAGTTATGCACATGTTCTTGCCAGACTGTAGGAATAGGAGCGTTCCACTCAGACACTGTGACTCCAAGGATAGATGCAATCAAATGGATAGTAGCAGATTTTCCGACTCCAGCTTGCCCCGTGACTAGTAGAACATTATTCCTAAAACCATCCTGGTGATAAGGAAAACCAGCAAAGTGAATACTGCAATCATGGGTTCAGAAACAATAAAGCAATTTTAAAGATAAAACAAAGATTACCTTTGACTTTGAGAAATCCAAACTTTCCTCAAACCACAATTGAACTTGTTCAACCTGAAGACTATATTAGAAAAAGGAAAAACTAAACGCGCACGTGAATTAAAGAAGGAAAACACAGAAGAAAGATACCTTCTTTTTGTGAACAGCAAGCTCTTCCAAGGTGCGAGGCCTGTATTTGTCAACCCATAAATCCGTATCCTTGCTCCTTTCATAGCCTAAACAAGGGGGGCCAAATAAATAAACTAAAAATTGCCAGTAGCCGCACAAAGCATCGAAACAGCAACAAATCGTGGACCAAGGAGGCAATTTCCGCGTACCAGGAGGAGATGCCTTGAACCCGCTCAAAGCTTCATCGAAATCTTCGAAAGACAATCTGATCTGCAAAAGCGAAACTCGGGACATTCATCAAGCCAAAACATAAACGAATAATACGCAAAATAATGTAGACACAAATCAAGTGAGAGAGAGAGAGAGAGAGAGAGAGAGAGAGAGATCACGCCTTGTCTACGTGACTCGACTCGTTACTCGCCCTAGGACCCGAAAGTCGAGCTTTCTTCGACGCTCTAGGATTGGTTCTGCTAGAGGACCTCGATTTCGGCTTCGAATTAGAGCGAGACGACCTTAAGTTATACGATACATCGTCATCTTCATCTTCCAACGATAATCCAATCATTTGATTTCCTTTCCCCATCGCCGAAAACTTTCAGAAACCCCGAGCGCCTAGGGTTTACGGAAGAGGAACGGAACTTGCTTATCGATTATCCTTTTCAGATGAGCGGAGAACTTGTAGCATTCCCGACGATCACCGTCGTGTCGTCCCCTTGCTCGATTTCGCCCCAGTACACACACTAGTACAACCTCTCTTCAATCTTATTTACGGTTCAGTTTTTCGCGGGTCGGGTAAATTTCGGCACCGTTTTGTTATCGGAGAAGGCGGGTCGTCTTTATGTGACGTGTCTATATCCGGACCGCCCATCTAGCAGAATGTAGAGTTTTCCAATGTGGCCAATTTCAGACCGTCAAATAATGCTTCACGATATGATTTTGAATATCCGACGGTTGTAATATGAGGTGTAGCGTGCGGCTGAGTGGTGGGGAATTACTTAATGGGCCTGAGACTCACCTACCCCAAGATTTCACCAAACCAAATGTCCTCCTTTTTGTATTTCTCTCTCGTCTTCTTCACCAACACCAAATTCTTCTCTCCGACTTCTGATCCATGGCTGCGAACACCATTTCGCTTTCCATCTCCTCCACTGCCGCCGCCTCGAAGAATCTCCACTCCCTTGACACCCGTGGCTTGATTCCTCCACGAACCATTTGCTTCCCTTTGTCTTCTTCAAAGTCTATACTTGGGGAATTCTCTTTATCTTCTACCACTATCTCCAGGTCTCGTGTGCGCGCCGGTGCGAGCCAGCTGATGAACGAACCGGCTAACGAGAAACGCTCCATCAATCCTCCCACAATCGTCGAGGTTGATTTGGGTAACCGGAGTTATCCGATCTATATCGGCGCCGGGTTGCTCGATCAATCACTACTTCTTCAGAGGTGTTATATTTTTCTTCCCATTCTATTTGAGCATGATTAGCCTGTCAATACCTGTAGAACGGTCGAATTGTTGACATTGTTAGGCGTTAGTGTCGATTTAGTAACTTGTTGATATCGTTGGAGATGATACATAGTAAGCTTGAGGCCATTGGTTTTTTCGATTTAGTAACTTGTTGTACTCGGCTTTCGGAGTTTGTTCATATGGAGTTTCTTGTTGAATGAATAGGCATGTTCACGGAAAGAGAGTGCTTGTCGTCACTAATGAACGAGTTGCTCCTCTTTACCTGGACAAGACTGTAGATGCTTTGACTAGAGGAAATCCGAACGTGACAGTGGAGAGTGTTATTTTGCCTGATGGAGAGAAGTACAAGGACATGGTATTTGTTACTTTTCATTTTGATTTTCCTGTTCATGATATAGTCAATCAATAGTTTACTGAGACTGCTCATTCTTTCTAGGATACTCTCATGAAAGTGTTCGACAAGGCCATCCAGTCTCGCCTAGATAGACGATGTACATTTGTTGCCCTTGGAGGCGGTGTGATAGGCGATATGTGTGGCTATGCTGCTGCTTCTTACCTGCGTGGTGTTAATTTCATCCAAATCCCTACCACTGTTATGGCTCAGGTACATGTTTTAACTTCTACGTAGAAATTTCTTGTCTAAATCATCAACGCACTACGTTTCCATTTGTCGTTGCACTTCATTTCATTTCCTTGCAGGTTGATTCTTCTGTAGGTGGCAAAACAGGCATAAATCATCGTCTTGGAAAGAATATGATCGGTGCATTTTACCAACCACAGTGTGTGCTAGTTGATACTGACACGTTGAACACACTGCCAGATAGGGAGATGGCGTCAGGTCTAGCTGAAGTGATCAAGTACGGGCTTATCAGAGATGCCGAGTTCTTTGAATGGCAGGAGAAGAACATTGAGGCGTTGCTGGCAAGGTGATTATTAACATTCTGGGTGTGCCCAAAACAAAGACATGTGTCTATCCCTGTGAAAATGGTGTAATAATTTTCATTGCAGGGATCCGGCTGCATTAGCTTATGCTATTAAGCGATCATGTGAAAACAAGGCGGATGTTGTGTCACAAGATGAGAGAGAAAGCGGCCTGCGAGCAACCCTGAATTTGGGTCATACATTTGGCCATGTAAGTAGTTTATAACGGCCTATTTGGATATTTCTTCCTTTCAGGCCAAGATCCACGCTTGACCTATCATTTCGTTATGCAGGCCATAGAAACTGGCTTCGGGTATGGAGAGTGGCTCCATGGAGAAGCTGTTGCAGCTGGCACGGTATCTCCTCCACTATCTCTGCCATCCTGCTAAACCCCCCTACTCTCTCCAAATGGTTCACACACACTTCTAGTTATTTCTCAGGTAATGGCAGTGGACATGTCATATCGTCTTGGTTGGATAGACGACTCGATGGTTGAGAGAGTGAACAACATCATGAAAAGAGCGAAATTGCCTACAACACCGCCAGAGAGCATGACCGTGAGCATGTTCAAGTCCATAATGGCGGTGAGTTTGTGGTCTAAATGAAAAAGTTTGGATATGTGTGCCAAATATTGATTGAAATATGCGGTAATGCAGGTGGACAAGAAAGTGGCAGATGGACTGCTGAGGCTCATTCTTCTGAAAGGTCCGCTGGGAAACTGCGTTTTCACGGGAGATTATGATCGGGAGGTGTTGGATGCCACGCTCCGTGCATTCTCTAAATCCTGAGCAGCACTTGTAACTAGCTTTGTGTGAAGATATGAATATGTATACCGAACTTGTAACTAGCTTTGTGGAATGTGATAATAATGAGCTTTAAAAAAAACTAGCCCCGGTATTGGTCAATTTGGAAATGGTTCGGTTTTATTCATGTAAACACACACACTCACGACGAGTGAGATTGTCTTTATTCATGTAGCAAGAACAGAGGGAAACGCGGGATGCATTGCCCCGTCTAGAGAGGAGGAAATCAAACAGCTTTCTTTAGCATGTTCTCTCTCTTTCCAAAGAGTCTCGTCTCGTGTCGTGTGTGTTTGTTTTCTCTTTTCAGTATTTAAATGGAAGCATCCAGGCAGATGAGATCAACAACATCAACATGGTGATGGGAGAAGCTATGGAGAGAGGGCTGAGCCTGGTCTGCTACTTTCTTCTCGTGCTCTGTTACGCACTGCTTCTGCTATACCCTGTTTGGGTGATGGCTTGTCTCATCAGTCTATTCATGGCGTCTCACCTTTCTCCCTTCTTTCTCGTATCACTCCTCCATCTCTTCACCTCTTTCTTCTTCTCTTTCTCCCTTTTAATTTCAGTGGAATTTAGATGACACGTATATATATATATATATACACATTGAGAGTGTATATTATACATACACACACACATGTGACGGCGTTCCCGGTAACAGAGGTCCAGGCAGGCCATCAACGCCGATTCGTTAGTTACCTTTTTCTTTTCGTTTTGTAACTTTTCAAGCTAAATCAAGAAGCAAACTATACTTTGCATGTGGACGAGTGATGGTATGTCATCGCCAGCTGTTTCATTTTTTATCCGTTTTGAGGTGAAACCCTCCCCCTCGCTTAGCGGGTATCTGGGGGATGTGCAAACTTTGGTTTTGCGCAAAATGGACTCTTTATCAGTTACCATTTACCAACCAAAATTATTTTAGTATTTTAATTAAGAACCCAGCCAAGACAACATATTCTCAATAGTTTGTTTCCTATCCAAAACCAAAAATTGTTCAAAAAAGTTGAGCAGCATATTTATTGTTTTCCTTATGAGACTTGAGTATCATCAATCAGTTCCTATCCGATTCTCAACCAAATCAAAAGAAAAAAGAGAGAGAGAGCGAAAGAGAAAATGCCAATGAGAGTTGTATTGTCTCTAACAGATATGGAGGGAGGGAGGGAGAGAGAGTTGCAAAGGGAAATAAACACATCTTTCTTCCTCTCTCTCTCTTACCACTCTTCCTCTCTGCTCCGCTCTGATAGAGTCATGCTCCCAAGTTGAGACCCCAGTGAGGCTTTGCTGTTACCCGCCGCTGCTGGACCAGACCTTGAGGCCTCATGAGGCAATAGATACTTGTCCCAATCTCCTCGCCTCCTTAATGCTTCACCCTACAATCCCATTCTACTTTTAGCCTTTCTAATTATCACTTTACTTCTCATCTTTTATGCATCCATAGTTCAGAGACGAGGATTCTCATCTTACATACCTCAATTTCCACAACTTCTGAACCTCTCAGCACCTCCAATATAGTCTGGGTGTTGTTGGTCAGTTCCGCAAGCTTCAAAAAAGTTGCACACATTTCAGAGAATTACTCTCTTTTTTAACAGTCACCAAACACCTTTATAAAACAAGATATACTTTCTGCAGTCTGAGAAAAGCATGTCAGCTTCAGATGAGATGATGACTTAGTGTAAACAAATGCGTTTCAATGAGGACGGTGAACAACTTACTCTCCTGAACCCTGCTATTACACTAACTGGAACCCAACCTTCATCATTCATATGACGCCGCAAGTGTTTATCTTTGCTTAAGTTATCAGCGCTGCGTTGAAAATTTACCAAAGGATAAAGTTTGTTATTCACACTTGTAAACAGAGGCAACCAAACAACTCGAAAACTATGACAGAAAAACCGATTACCTGAAATAATATTCTACTTGTGTCAATATCTTATTGTACAACATGGCATCAAAGGGATAATACATGGGTAGAGGTGGGAAGTGTCCAACCAAAGCCATAGACTCTTGGGGTGGATGTGGCATAAAGACGTGCGGCGCATAATCTGTAGACACAGACAGCACTGCGGAATTAGATATCGGAATATATGATATGACATGACATGAGAGAGAGTAAAAGATCACCGAAAACCACACCTGGGTAGAGCATGGGGCCACCATATGAACCTATTTGAGGCGCTGCCATATATTGCGCACTACTGGCAGGAAAAGATGGTGGCCCCATCAGCATCTGCGGTCTCATCATCCCAAAACCCCTCTGCGGTTGCAATTGCATGTCTCTCCCATTGAAGTTACGGTGAGAAAACCCGGTTTGGTCGAAGTTACGCCTGTTTCCATGGTGAAGGCCATCCCCACGAGGGTAAGAGTTGCCGCCGTTGCGAAACCTATGAGGATTACGGGACTGAGTAGTTCCTGAAGCGTAAGAGCCACCCCTTTGGGTGTGATTCTGATCCCTGGTGTTAAAAGGCGCAGCATTTGTTGGAGGGTTACTATTGGAAGACGATGTGGAGTTATTCCGTCTAAAAGGTTTCCTTTGGCCATTAACATTATGGTTTTGAGATGAAGTAGCCGCAGCAGCAGCAGCATTGGCGTTGATACTGGAATTGGCATTGGAAGTAGAACTGAGAGGAGTTCCAGCAGCCTGCAGTATATAGAGGTAACCAAACAAGCATTGACTATATTCTCAAAGTAACATGCAAATCACCAGAGTGTAGCAACCCTATCATACGCAGATGCTGGTCAACCCCTAAATATAATCGGTTCAAAAATTCTAATAGCAAAAAAAACCTGCGGCAGTGGCATTGGAATTGGAATTGGAATTGGAATTGGTGATGATGATCCATCAGATAAATCTTGGGAAGAGGGAGACTTGTTGGAAGCAGGCCTAGCAGATAGAGACAAGGCAGGCCAGGATTCGGCGCCCATCACAGGGGCGACCTCGGCGGAGCTGCTAGAAGGCTTGTTCCAGACAGGCTTCTTATCAGCATTGTCGTGTTCGGAAGGAGGGAAGAAGGGATCGTGCAGGGAAACGGAAGGAGTCTGATCATAATGGATCGCGCCGGAACCGGAACCACCAGCTATCCAGGGAGAGGAATCGAGAGGTGATCGCGAGAGAGAGGAATCAATGGGGTAGCGAGGGATTTGCGATGCCGAATTAGCGGCACTGGACTCCGTCGTAGCCATCCTGGAAGCAAAGAGAGGATCGAAGCTGAAGCAGAAGCGCCGGGAATGGAATCGTCGAAGTTGTGTTTGCCCTTACAATTTTACAAACCCTCCTTTTTTACTATTATACCCCTCTCGCCACCAATCCCTCTCATTTCACCTGATTGGACCCCTACAATTGTTTTTTTTTTGTCATCTCGTTTTTTTTTTTTTTTTTTTTTGAATAACTGTTAAATTATATTAAAAAAAAATAAATGTTTTTTACAAACTGATTTTAACTTTAAAAAAAAAAAAACTGTTTTTTGAGTGACTATAAATTCATTTTCGTTGCAAACCAAGTCCGTAAACCGTCTTCATACTTCTTTTTTCTCTGGTTTCGGGCTGTACTCATCCTGTTTCGAACCCTTACATCAATTTTTTTTGTGAGGAGTTCACTTGGGATTGGATGTTCTCCATGTCTCCTTGCATTTCTTTCGCACCAGATTGCGTGAATTGAGGCCTGAAAGACGTACCGCAATATGAAGTCATCTCGATTTTATTAACAAAAGCAAAGTACAAAAACCGGTAGAATAACAAGATATCCCCGAAAACAAAACTCAAACAAAGAATGCAAAATCCCAATAGACAAAAAATTTGTCTCTCTAATGGGGGTTTTATAATGTTTTTACATCCGAAGATAGGGAGTTTGATTCTCAGATAATGTAAATTAAAAAAGACAAATTTTCACGAGATTCCCAACGTAGTACAAACATATCTACTTGTCGTGATATGCTCCATCACGAATATTGTGTAGCTAAACCGTTGATCATGAATTTTTATAGACCCATAAAATTATACGTTACAAAAATTGTCAATGTATTTGTTCTATAATATGTAATTAATAATATTACACATGTTTAAAAAAAATGATGGTTTTATTGGGCTAAAATAAAACACGTTAATTTGAGTGATTTTAATTCTGACGGACACAAACACATAAAGACAGAAAATGTTTGACACATGTATCTCACACCTCGACACATTTCGATCCACACATTCAAGGAAAGCGTCGGAGGACACACAAGACAAGACAAGAGAAGACAAGACAAGAGAAGAGAAGACAAGGCAAATATTTGGATCATAAGGGCAAGAGCAGGACGGGGCAGGGGATGAACTCAGCAAGTAAATTGGCGTCGATGAACTTGGAGTGGATGGCTTCCATGCTCATCACCACCAGCTCCATTCTCAGCTCATCTGCAACTTCTCCTATTATGGCCGTCGCCTTTTTGCCTTCCCCAAGCCTCTCCAACAGCCTGAACTCCTCGAACCCACCTGCCACCACCAACCCTAGGAATTGGGTCAATCATCTCCAGCCACAAGACACGTTTTTTGCTAGTCAGATTACCTTGGGACAGATGCCACCGGATGTTGGATACTTGAGTCTCGTGCTCCGATGATGATTCTCTCTTTTCTTCGTCGATGACTGAAGAAGAAGCAACGGTACGGCTTTGCAAAGGCCGTGAAATTCAAATATAGATTAATTTAAAAGGATTCTTATTACCTACAACTGTGATATCAGCTCCATACTTGTTTGCCAAACTAGTTGTTGTAGCAGCAGCCTATATCACAATTGAACATATATATGAAGGAGGAGGAAGATGATACATCATACAAACACGAGTGGAAAAGCTAACCTGTCTGGTGCCTTCCGAAAGATAAGGATTCCGATCAATCACAGGCAGGAGAAGATGCTTGACATTACTAAATGTATCTCCCACAGGACTTGCTTTCGACTGCGCCTTTGCTGGCCCTAAACACACAATATCTCACACCAATTATGGTGATTTTTGTTCACAGATAGATAGGAGGAGCAACTCCGGTAAAATCAAACAGATACCTTTGAGTGCGACCCTGCGATGGTTCGGGAAGACAAAGAGCTCGCGGGGTTTAAATCGAAGAGAAGAAAGAGAGCGGAGAGTAGAGGAAGAAGACGAAGACGAAGGAAGTGTTGTTCCTTGCTTGGAGGCCGTAGCGATAACAGATACGGCGGCGAGGGAGTGGGCAGATGCCATTGAACCGCTACAGAAACTAAGGTGAAGATTGATCTCCTGCGGCGAGGCCCTCGATCTCTCTGGAGCCGTTGATTGCTTTGTTTTATTTTCCAACTTATAAAATTAAGTTGTTGCTCATCTTGTTTTCTTATAAGGCCGAAACTATGCTGAATAAATAATAAGGGCCGAAGCCCTTAAGGCGGACTTTTTATCTATATACTTAGTTATGTGTGTAGTGATTTGTTTAGGTGTCGCGCTCACAGCGAGTTTCGGCTGTGGAATGACGTTTATATCATTTTTTTGAAAATTGATGGCTTATGTGTTGTATTCTTATTCGTCTAGCTTTAATGATGTGTACGATCCACTTAAATTGTACCAATTTTTGATTTTATGGTTATTATTATAAAAAACTGCCAAAGTTAAGGACGGTTTATAGTATACTAAACCGTAAACGTTAGAGTTTTTAGCCAATTTTTTGCAAAACAAGAAAAAAAGAAAAGCGGCTACTTTAACGTTTAAAAAAAAAAAAATCTAAAACGCTATATGTTTTGCTATATATGTAGATCATTTTTATTAACATAAACTCCAAACCTTCAAGGTATCTCCTCTTCTCTCTTATATTACGTTTTAGGTTTTTTTTTTTGGTGTTCATGCAAACCCTAAACCAAGCTTCTTTATATTATATAGATTTAATTTTTTATCGATCTTACTTTTATTATTGTTTGTTGTGTGCGTTCATTCTTTCATTATTTTTGTGGTCATATCGTTTAGTTTTTATTTATTTTTGTTTATGCAAGGTATATCGTCTTTGATCTTTTCTATCCTAAGGAATTACCGCTTTCATCTTCTATTACCAATCTTTTATTAGCCATAACGTTTTAGTTTTATTTTTTCTATGCAAGGTGTGTCCTCTTTGCTAGGTATCTCCTATCTTCTGTTAGCTCCCTCAAGGTAAATCAACTTTACTCTTCTTTTACATCAAGTTTTTATTAGTAATATTGTTAGATGTCTCTCCTCTAAACTACTTTCGAACATACTGTTTTTAAAAAACATATTGCTTATGTTTGTAAACATTAAAATTTGGATCGATCTTACTTTAATTATTGTTTGTATATTGTTTATGTTTGTAAACATTAAAATTTGGATCGATCTTACTTTAATTATTGTTTGTAATTGCGTTTATTCTTTCATTATTTTGGATCTTGCTCTCTTATAAGCGCAAACTTATTCAACACCCCAAACTTCAGATGTTGCCGTCTCATCTTTCTCCATCTGTTGATGATTCATTGGACAATGAGCGCCTGACTTCTGTCGAAGCAGTGTTATATCTATATTATGAATTTGCATCACGTTGGGTTTGCAATTTCAAGAGTGACATCGAAAAAGGGTATTAAGATATTGATAACCAATAACAAAGGCTAACCACAAGAAAAAACTACAAATATTGTCTACAAGGAAGTTTTTGAAAACTTATAAACATTGTCTCTACAAGGATTTTATTTCCGAGAGTGTTATTTAGATTATGCAATAGATACCATTTTTAAAAGAATGTTTAACCTAGACTTCGCTTTGTGATGATAAATCGTTCTCTGGTCCTACTATTACACGTTTTTGCTCTTTTCTTTTTAGCGTAAGACAAAGTTGTTCTGATTAGGAACAACATCCTATCTCTTTTTACCACATCGAAGCTTATTTCCGTCAAGTCTCTTAACTTTAACCAATTTTGCAAACCTAACCGCATCAGCAAAGAAAAAAACCAAAACTATATATACAACTTAGATTTCGGGAAAAACCCCTAAAACAAAATATAGCATCAGATAATAAAAAATCAACACGCGAACGTACAACTTTTAAAATATATCAAAATACATACAACAAATTACCAAAACATTAATATGTAATAAAAAAAGTAATTAATACATAAAAGAAATTAGGGAGAAAGATTACTCTGTTTAAGATAAATATATATTTATGAAAAAAAAATTAAAAATCTAAAAATCTAAAAAAAAATAAAAAAATATCATGTAAAAAACACATGATGAATATACATAAAAACAATTATTTGAAATAATAAGTTAATCAAGCATATTAGCCCTTGCCAGCGCCTGGCGCGGGCCCGATAACTAGTTGATTATTATTAATGATAAACGCCGGAGATGTGTATCTTAAGAAAGCAGAGTTCAACAGGGAACCTTTGTACACAATGAAAAGACCCATCCGGAGTGGGGAGCCCAGTGCATGATCTTCAACCAGACGACCAGTGTAACATCCCGATTTCTTGTATATGCGGAGAGGCTTATAAGAATTGATTTGGCTACCTATGTCACCAAAGTGCACTTACCTTTTCCGATCACTTGCCCGAAAGAACTCCAGAGTTAAGCGTGCTTGGGCTGGAGTAGTCTAAGGATGGGTGACCTTCCGGGAAGTGATTCGCGGTAGCGTGTGAGTGAGGACAAAACACGGGGAAAGGTCACGTGGTGATTGCAGGGTCAGTAAACAAGTCTTACGAGCCTCCCGGACTAACGCACCGGCCGTCGGACGAGGGTGGGCCCACGGGCCGGGAGATGTCGTTGGGGCCCACAGGTAGGGGCGGTCGGGGCGTTATAAGTGGTATCAGAGCCGAACCCAAACACGTGTGTGAAGTCAGGTGGGCTCACACCGTCTAGGGTGACGATCCTGGTGCGCAACGAGGACGTTGCGCTCTATGAGTGGGGGTGATTGTAACATCCCGATTTCTTGTATATGCGGAGAGGCTTATAAGAATTGATTTGGCTACCTATGTCACCAAAGTGCACTTACCTTTTCCGATCACTTGCCCGAAAGAACTCCAGAGTTAAGCGTGCTTGGGCTGGAGTAGTCTAAGGATGGGTGACCTTCCGGGAAGTGATTCGCGGTAGCGTGTGAGTGAGGACAAAACACGGGGAAAGGTCACGTGGTGATTGCAGGGTCAGTAAACAAGTCTTACGAGCCTCCCGGACTAACGCACCGGCCGTCGGACGAGGGTGGGCCCACGGGCCGGGAGATGTCGTTGGGGCCCACAGGTAGGGGCGGTCGGGGCGTTATAACCAGTTTCTGATATTTGCATCAGACGGACTATGGGAGCGGCTGAGCAACCAAGAGGCTGTTTCAGAACCACCCGAGAAACGTATGACAACACTATCCATTTTAGCAAATGAATTTTCCGGAAGATGATCAATCAATGTGAGAATGTTGATGCAGGGGATAGCAAAGAGACTGGTCAAAGCGGCACTGCACGAGGCGGCAAAGAAGAGAGAGATGAGATACTCTGATCTCACCAAGATTGAGAGAGGCGTTTTCCACGACGACATCACTGTGGTTGTCCTATTCCTGGACACCAATCTTCTCAGCAGAGCCTCCTCCTCTCGCAAAACCCCTTCTGTTTCTATCCGTGGTGGTGGTATCGCTTTACCCAAGAAACTCTAGAACCAGGTTCCATCCAACTTGTAGTTATATTTATTCAACCAAAAATATATACATATCTTTTGGGTTCACTCTTCTGGTATAAGAAATGTATAATGTTAAACTGAAGCTACTGACTGGTTGGATCCCATCCCATTATTTTGTTCCTCGGACTTGTCAATGTAAAATGTATTCTCTCTCTTCTTAGTTCTTAAGAGTAGAGCATGCTTCTTCGTTTGGGATCAAAACCCAATCCCACACTTTCTATAAATGGAATCAAGCCAAAGCCAAGAATGAGTAACATAAATTAATCAGAATCTCCAAGAGATGAGTCAAAAGTGACAATATGATTGATGCATCAAAATCTGTAACCTAAGTAATCAAGGAACACTAGTATAGTGTGTGTGTGTGTATGGGCCTATATACCTCATTTACAAAGAAGAGTTAAGAAAAGAGAGAGAGAGAGAGAGAGGTGTTGAATTCAAAGATGTCTTCTGCACAAGGGACAAGAAGCATGGCTGCGAAGCCACTTATCGATGCACGGTAGGTGGAACATATGATGGCACTGCGGCAGACTTCTAACTGTCTCTCCCACCTGAAAGTCCTGTTTCGTCACCACACCTCAATTAATGAAATCTATCAACCACATGTCACCTATCTATCGAAACATCTACAACGTTCCATGGCTATCATTTCCTATTTCTCTTCACATGGAGCATAAAGGAAAGTGAGATAAGAACCTGAAGGCAGACAGAGCAAGAGACGATCTCCCCAGAGGTGTCAGAGATTCGGACCTTTGGGATCCTGTCCAGAGAATCCCCTGAGAGACCCTTTGAAATGGCAGTGTCGAAGATGTCTGTATGATCATGGAAATGTGACTCCACAGCTCCCATCTGTTATTACAAAAAAACAAAAAAAGGGGATGATGAGAATATATAGTGAGTGGAAGATGAAGCATGATGAAACAATGCTTGGTTGTTTAATAACCTGACTCTGGACGGCGCTAAGCATTGCATGACCAATACGCTCACGAACAAGCCTGCCGCTCAAAAGGCTAGCAATGACATCAATCTATTGGAGCAGTGAAGCTTGATGAGAAGGCATCCAATTCAGGATATTGGGTATAAAAAAGAAAAAGAGAAGAGGAAAATTACCAAGTAGAGAAGGCATCCAATTCCAGACTCATCGGATTGCCAGAGGAGGAGGGAAGATTCAAAGACTTCGATGGAGAAGACGGCACCTGAAATAGCACCAACGGCCGCTCCTCTTATGAAACCGCTCTCTGTTTCTTGGCCGATCAAAGCCCCTGTCAACGCTCCTAGCAATGTCCCCACTGAAACAACAAAACCATCAATTCGTTCCTCCTCCAACATCACAACATCACATAACAATCGAAGAATACGGAGACGAACCTAAAGCGAAGAAGAAGGTGAAGAGAGCGGAGAAGAGGTTAGCGAGGAGGGCAGAAATGGCGAAATGGAAAGAATCTTTGATCCGATGGAGGAGGGAAATAGGAGAGAGAGGATAAGAATCCATATCTTTCCTGGAGACGATTCAGCAAGGAGGAGGAGGGAATGAATTTTTCTTCATTCCCAAAAAAAATCCTAGACGAAGGATCTGCTGACCAAAATTTCTTATTATAATAATTACGCGTTGCGTTGGTTAATCAAATCAAATGTTGTCTTGAGAAAGAAATATATACAATCTTTTATAAGACTTTTAATTAACGAGTGGATTGTTGAATCTAGAGTTTTCTCTCAATCGAGGTTATCCATCTCATCAGCTCATTTATACACAAAAATTTAAACATTAAAATATATTTAAAACATTCATTTAATACATGTCTATTATATTTATCATTATTTTTATTTAATATAAATTACAAAAATACAAAACTTTACGTAACAAAATAGAAAAGTGATAATTCGATATTAAAAATAAAAAAATTGTAATACTAATTGGATAAAAAAATAATGAAATATTTTCTTGAAAATGATATATTGTTAGATTTTCAACCAAAAACTTTAATTTAATATTTATCCTATTTAAAATGTTAGAATGTGATTATGAAATTAAAAATGTAAAATAAATTTTACTACATATAATGAAAAAAATAATTTATTCAATTTTGCTCTAAGAATATATAATTTTTTATAATAAAATTTACATCATTTGAGAATCACAAAAATACTATAAATTTGTGGTAAATATAAATTCTTACAATTAATTTAACAAAGTCGAGAATTTGTAAAATAGAACAAAGATAAAAACAAATAAATAAAAATTATAGATAAATGATAGTAGAGAAAATAAGCATCTTATTATATAAAGTAGAATATATTATATAATAGGAGAGTTTTTTCTCAATATAAATTATCCACATCATCACTACAATCCTCTATTAATGGACACCACTTATGTAAAACTCTAATATGTACTAATTAAAGTTTCAACATAAGTATAATTATTACTATACAACTCCAAAGCACACAATTACACCAACTAACGAGAAAAATATATAATATTAATTATGATTTAAAATTTGAAACGGATATTAACAAAATTATTATATGCAAATGCATAAGTTTGGAAAAAAATAATGAAATGAAATAAGAGAAAAATGACCATATAGAAAGTTCATATTTGAAAATAAAATATTTAGATAAACTACATAATTTATAGATAACTAACTACAATTCAACGGAAAATACATATAAAATGAGTTTATTATCATAATTAACAGTATAACATATATAAATTGATACTCGATAAATTAATATCTTGACAAATCAATATATTTTTTCGGACCCGAATTAGTTTCTCGGACAAATAAATATATCGAGGATTTTCAAAGCCAAAACTTAGCCATTTACTAAATGAATCGTCATAAATCTTGAAATGCTTATTACCCAATTTTTGTTAATGGAAGAGACTAAGTACCATTGAAGCCAATATAATAGACTCTGAGAATCATTCACATATTCTTGAAATAAGAAAGATGGAGAAGTTAAACCAACTCTTGCAATAACTTCACTCCAAGTTCTGGTGTCATAAGAATTATCTTTGAAATCATTGAGGTTCCTATTAATCTACTTCTTCCCTCATTGTTCACAGATGAAATTGACTAAAGATCATGAAGAATGATCGCTATTCTAACTTCACAAAATTGGTAAAACTCTAAGATTTTGTGAAAATTTGATTGATTTTTACCTAATTACCCAGAACAAACGATGTGATTCTTTTGAAAGGATGTTCATTGATCGCATCAGCTCCATCTGCAATCACAACGCCACATATATCGCAATCTTTCCCCTCCTATAAATCCAAAACAACACGCAAGATTTTAAATTTTGAACACTCTAATCTGGTAATGATAGGATACATAAAATTTCGAATTCTGAAATCAGACTTTGAGGTAGGTGCGGACATCGATGAAGGAGTGAATATGGCAGAAACATATATGAGAAGCGGAACCATGGCTACCGAAGGCGTTGAAAGTCACGGCGGCCATCGAGGATCAGTTATGTGGGTGAGATTTGTTGGATTTTTAGAATCGAGAGAGGATATGTTCTTCGGAGATGGGGAACAAGGAAAAAATCACAGATCTTTTGTCATCGGTCTTTCACGAAGAAATCAATGCTTGGACCAAAATATCTATTAGCATAAATGCCAAAACATTACAAAAAAATCTCTATTAGAGGGCATAATTAAAAACAGCTTAAAACTATACATACATAAAGAGATAATTCTAAACTCTCAAATATGTACTAAAATCATTTATAATCAAATGTAAGTGGTTTGTTTATTTAATGTGTACATGGGCTGATGAGGTTATAATTGGTCTCAATATAAACTATAGATTCCGGAAAAGAAATGTAATATTATACGTTTAACTAAATATGTAACTTATGAGAGATTTGAAATGGTGTTAAGAAAATATATATAAAACTATAATTAGAATCACACAGTAGTCAAATACTACATCTAAACACATGAAAAAAAGAATAATATTTCAATATAAGTAAACAACATAATTAAAAGAAAAAATCATTGTTATATACAAACACTAATAAGGAGAAATAACAAAACACACGCATATACACACAATGTAACTATAAACATAAACCGACTATTAAACTAAAATTCAAAATTAAAAAAGAAATTGTTTCCTAAATAATAGTGTATAAACAAATTTATAAAATATGAATGTAAAATAAGCTCGCGCAAAGCGCGGAAGTCAATCCCTAGTTTTTTATAAGACAAGAGTGGTTAAGACTTAGGGATGTTGTGAAGGGTTCAAAATTTCAGGGTTAGCCCTGGCCCTGTTAATATATTTAAGCCATGGCCCTGTTTTTTTGTATTTAAAATTCAAGGACTCATAAAGGGCCGGGTTAGTAAATTCCAGAGTTATAACAATTGGCCCTGATATTATTCAAGTTTTGTTTTCCTTCTCATTAAATAAGACGATGTCGTTTTCTGTCAAAAATATATAAAAACAATCCCGCCAAAACGTATATTTCGTTTTTCCACCAAAAACGTAAAATTCCGTTTTCCCGCCAAAAAACGTAAAATGTCGTTTTCCGGCCAAAAAGTTAAAATCTCATTTTCCCGCCAAAAAGTAAAATCATGTTTTCCCGCCAAATACGTAAAATCTCGTTTTCCTACCAAAAATTTAAAATCTCGTTTTTTCGCCAAAAACGTAAAATTCCGTTTTCCCGTCAAAAAATTAAAATTCTATTTTCCTGTCAAAAAATTAAAATCATGTTTTCCCGCCAAAAACGTAAAATCTCGTTTTCCCGCAAAAAATGTAAAATCTTGTTTTCCCGCCAAATAAGTAAAATCTTGTTTTCCCGCCAAAAAGTTAAAATCTTGTTTCCCGCCAAAAACATAAAATCATGTTTTTCCCCCAAAAACGTAAAATCCGTTTTCTAAAAATAATCAAGATTTTTTTCTTAAAATAATCATAATTGTATAAACCAAATTTATTTGTATTGAACAATGAAAAAAATATATTTTGTTTTACTTTTTAAATAATAACTTGAATGATGCAAAGATGAAAATGATATTAAAAACAAATGTAATTTTTTGTTTTAATTATAAAGAAAAAGACTAATTTTACCCAAAAAGAAAAAGAAAAAAAAGACTTATACAATTTACAGGATTAATGCAGGGTTCATGACTAACTCTTTTTTTCTATATTTTACAGGGTTAACACATGATCGGATTAGCACAAAGCCGAATTTGCGCAGGGCTGGGCTAACGCAGGGCTCAAACCCTGTTGACAACATCCCTATTAAGACTTGACTTTTCAAACACAACAAAAGTATCTAAAGGCGGTAACAAAGAGGGGCCCACTTCTTCTGACTTTTCAAGGCCTTTGCCTCTATTAATTAAATCAATCAAAAGGAGATATTGATGATCATCCCCTTTACTTCTCTTTAGAGTTAAACACCCCCCAACGTTATTGTACTTGTAAGATATGTGAAACACAAACACCACCCAACTTCATCAATCCAATGCCATTTATTTTTCTCAATCCATTAAACAAACATTATATATCAAAAGCAAATCCCAAGCCTTCAAGCTTCTACTACTAGTGTAATTTTGTATCCCTTCTTCTCTCTATTCTTGCTCATTTCCCACCCAACTTCCCTAAAAACACTCTGAGGAGGCTCAGCTCTCAGCTGGAACCTAAACTTACCTCAATGATGGCTCAAACCTTGTACTCATGTACACGCAACCACTTTGTGGATGACCACTTGTTCCCTTTGATTACACCACACCCACCTGCCCAAATAACTTATTATCTCAAATTGAACAAAAAAAACAGTATGCGTTCCTCCCATCCATCCCATCAATTTACACTGCAAACCCATCTACTCACCATGAAGACTAGTTGGGTCTAAAGTCGCATCAGGTGTCATGCTCCAGAAAAGCAAAGCATCTCCCATCTTTGGTTTCACGGACAGCCCTCCTTTCCCGCACTCTGACAATTCATTCCACCATGGCACTGCGCTATAGTTTCCCTTGGCTGCAGGAAACACTGTTTCACCCCCTTCCTCAACATCTGATCTGCACAGTCGCTAATGAGCGTTAAAGGAAGAACATAGCAACAGCTTTACGAAGCCCAAAGTTTTTCGGTTACACACAGGTACATGAGAACTGTGGCTATCCGCTGGCCCCCATTCCTAGTGTTATACTCATCCATGAAGTAGTCATAATGAGGCTCGTACTTTTGCCCTATTTCATAGTGCAGAACTTGAAGACCTTCCCCATGCTCTGCATATTGTAAAAGAACCAGTCAGGCTATTTCATATGCCCTGCCCCTAAGAAATAGGATTGAGAAAATGTCAAATGTCAAATAAAGTCTTTCAATAGCGAAAACCACATACCAACTGGTATGAATGTAAAATCTGATATCCTTTTCTCAATCTCACGGATAGTTTTGTCGCGTCCTCTTGCAAGAAATGTCCCTGAGCTGGTTCGAACCCTGTTGAGGAGAGGGATGGGGGGGTTGGTCAGTAAAGGAGAAGAAGCTTCTGAATTCACTTAATGATGCATCGAGTGAGAACTACTAAACCTGCTATCTGTGCTCTTTCCAGTCTTCTCATCGACAACTGTTGACTTCTCCATATGCGGCTTAGCTAGCTCTATTAGATAGTTGCATTCCTCCTTGGTCTATCCAGAAACCGGGAAGAATAAACATTCAGTAAGTAGCAAATCAAATCATTTCCCTACTTAAAAACTCACAACCTTGTCATGTTCTGTTCCCGTATCAAGATCATATCTATAAGGAGATGAGAAGAAGAATATGGGAGATATAACTACCCAGAACAGCCTACACTGGAAAAAAAAAAAACAAAAAAATCTTATCATCACTAATCATTTCCCTACCTCACAACCTTGTTATGTTCTGTTCCCGTATCAGGATCATATCTCTAACGAGATGAGAAGAAGAATATGGGAGATATAACTACAAAGAAGAGCTCTCAGCTTCTGTTTTGGAGTTCTTTACCAATCCTTTCATTCCCACTGCCCTCAACTCTACATCCCTTGTGCTGCTACCGAAGCGACCAGGGGCAGAAGAGCTGAAGGATTATAGGCCAATTTCGTGTCTTAATACGGTATACAAGATTATATCTTGCATCCTGGCAGATAAGCTAAAATCCATTCTCCCAGATATTGTGGCTCCAAATCAGACGGCATTTGTGAAGGATAGGTTGCTTCTAGAGAACGTGTTACTTGCCTCTGAGGTGGTCAATGGGTATCACAAGGAGTCAAAGCCTAGTAGAATTACGTTGAAAGTGGATATATCTAAAGCTTTTGATTCAGTTCGCTGGGATTTCATTTTGAGCTCGCTTCAGGCGTATAACATCCCTGATGGGTTCTTGAATTGCGTCCGAGCTTGTATTTGCTCTCCCTCGTTCTCGGTGAGCATAAATGGCACAACTTCAGGCTACTTCAAGGGAAAATCTGGATTGAGGCAGGGAGATCCTCTCTCTCCTTCTCTGTTTGTTTTGGTAATGAATGTGTTATCTCTGATGTTGAATAAAGCAGCAGCTGACGGGGTTTTTGCGTATCATCCAGGTTGTGAGGATCTGAAACTGACACATTTATCCTTTGCTGATGATCTCCTTATTTTCTTAGATGGGTCGCTTCAATCTATGAATGGTGTATTCTCAGTTCTTTCCAGGTTTGAATAGCTCTCTGGTCTAGCTGTGAATATTTCCAAGACAAGCATGTTTTGCTCAGGTGTAGAGGAGGTGGCTTTGTTGGAGATAAAAAATAACTTTGCTCTATCCCCTTGTCCTCTGCCCATCCGTTACCTTGGCCTCCCTCTTTGTTCAAAGAAGCTATCAGTGGCTGATTGTGACCCTTTACTTGAGTGGATTAGGAAAAAGCTTAACAGCTGGACTCACCGTAGTTTGAGCATGGCTGGAAGGTATACTCTTATTTCATCAGTTATCTCGGGGATTGTAAGGTTTTGGAGCTCTGCTTTTTTTCTCCCCAAGAAGGTAATCAAGAAGATCAATTCTCTCTCAAGTGCTTATCTCTGGCATGCTTCTATTGACACAGCAAGAGGTGCAAAGGTATCATGGTTCGACATCTGTTTTCCTAAAAACGAAGGTGGATTGGGGCTGAGAAACATGTCTGACTGGAATGATACATGTGGTCTCAAGCTCATTTGGATGATGTACTTTAGAGCAGGGTCAATTTGGGTGGCTTGGATGCGACGGCGGTATCTCTCTTTCTCTACCTTTTGGGCCCTAAATGAGAAAAATTATGGGTACTCTTGGATGTTCCGAAAATTACTGAGGCTAAGGAAGAAAGCAAGTACTTTCCTCAGAATTACTATCGGAACTGGTGATGACACCTTCTTCTGGTGGGATCCGTGGACTCCGTTTGGTCCACTGATCCAGTTTTTTGGTCCTAACGGGCCTTCACTCATTGGCATTCCACTCTTCCCTACAGTCAATGAGATCATTTCCCCAACCGGGTGGAACTTACCTCACGCAAGGTCAGACAAACAACTTCAGTTATATGCCTTCATTTCAACTCTCATTCCTGTTTCTACAAGTGACAGTGCGGATTGGAGGATAGAGGGAGAATCCCAAAAAACTTTTTCCTCTAGAAAAACTTGGAATTGCATTCGTAATGCAAAACAGAATGTCCCTTGGTATGGTTTGATTTGGCATAAAGCTAGAGTACCGAAGCATGCTTTCACGGCGTGGCTATTTGTTCTAAATCGCAACCCTACTATGGATCGTCTCGTGAAGTGGGGATGCGATGTGGAACATACTTGTCTTCTGTGTGGTGAACATGATGAAAGAAGAGATCATTTGTTCTTCCAATGCTCATTCTCAGCAGAGGTTTGGAGAAAAATTGTGGCAAAGCTCTGTATTTCAGGAAATCCTAACACATGGGAGGGTACCTTCCTTTGGTTACCTCAGACTTCTACTAGCAAGGATACGCGCCTAGCTCTCCTTCAAGGTTGGCAAGCTTGTATCTATGAACTATGGCGAGAAAGAAATCGTAGGTTCCATGACAGAATCTCTATGTCTCCCACGAAGATCTATCACCTGGTTCTTAGTGTGGTACGAAACAAGGCGCAAAGCCTGCTTCTTCAAAATCCTGACCGAGCATCCCTCCTCTTATGTTGGTCAGCGATTTCTATTCCTGTCTCGTAAGGATGTGATTGTTTTTTTTTTTTTTCTTTCTTTCCCTTTTTTATTATACTATGTAATAGATGAGTGGTTCATGTGGTTCCTTTGTAACTCAATTATTCAAATTATTCAATTTATTCAAGCAAACCCTTTATCAAAAAAAAAAACTACCAAGAACAGCTTACACTGGGGAACAAAAAAAAACAAAAATCTTAAACAGATTCTGTGTATCGATAGACTCACCAAGAAATTGTGGTAAATAGAAGCTCTTGGTTCCCAAGAGATAATTTCAACCCAACGTTCGTTCTCTGAATCATCATTGCCACTTCTGCGGAAAAAGAAAAGAAAAGAAAAGAAAAGCGAACTCTGATTGGAAGATTAAGCTCCAAATGGGATCTATAGAATCGGGATTCGTTTCGTACCTCTGAAGAGTTTTTCGGACAATGGAACTGATATCATTCGCCTTGGAAGAATCGGCATTGTTGCTGGGCAGCGAGAGAATTCCAAGCGCGAGAAGAAACAAAATCACGAAAGTAAACATAATCAATACCGCGAAGACGAGCGTTGAATAAGAGGATTTCCGAGATGAACTGCGATAACTCCTCGGTCGCGCCATCATATTTGCAAAGGATTTTGAAATCTTCAAGGATCGATCGACGAGATCCGGCCGAGATTCGAAAGCAAGCACGAGGAGCAGCAGCGAGCAAGATGAGTTTTTTTTTTTTTTTTTGGCTTTCCTCGTCTCGACTCGACTCTGGGAGTTCAACGGAAAGTGGTCGGGCCATTTTTGAATCAGGCCCATTAGAGAGTCCGTTCTTATCGGCCCAGTTTTGTCCGGCAGAAGAAGTAGAAGATCCGTCATCCCACCACAGGCACAGAGAGATTCCGATAAGGCAAGATAATGCAGCTCGCCACACCACACACTCTTCTCCTTCCCTCTCCCTCTCCCTCTCGTCTTTCTCCTTCTCTTCACTCCCTGACTTTCCCCAGACGATTACGCCCTCTTTCATATTCTTCTCAAACGTCGGTTCTCCCGGATGCCGGGGATGATTTCATCGTCGGCGACTGTCTCGTGTACGAGGACGGCGTCTTCGAAGACCCTTACCTTGAGGAGGAGGTCAGTCTCGTTGCTCGTGACGCGATCCAGGAGCGGAAGACGAAGCGGCGGGGCAGGGCCAATAGAATATTTCAATCCGAGATCGAGCCGGAGAACCTCGTGCCGGATGAATGGAGGGATATTCAGGCGGAGGTGAACCTGACCAAGAAGGACAAGCGTAAAATAGCGCAGGAGCTGGAGTTTGGGGTTCGGGTGGAGAAGAAGAGACAAGGGCTAATTCCGCTGAGGAACGTCGACTTGAAGGAGTATCTGACGTACAAGGAAGCCAAGTTGGATCAATTGAAACCTGTGATTCTCGATAAACCCAACACTTTCTCCGGCGATGTAGAGACCGGTGTAGCACCTTCGAGCGAGCGAGTAGCTCCAAAGAACCCTAGATGGGCAGTTTACGGCAAGGGATTCGACTACGTTACCAAGTTTTTCAACAGCGACAAGTACGATCCCAGTGGCAAGAAACCCGAGGGTAGGCTTGTTTACCTAATCCCCTCTCTGTCTTTTGCAAAGCTTATTTGGCTCTCATCTTAAGCGCAGGCCCTCGGAAACTGCTTTCAAAAGAAGAGAAATTTATGCTCAATAGCCGAATTCCCAACCTAGCAGTTGCCACCTCCGTAAGTCCCCTTATGATGTTGCTCTTGTCAAAGTGAATTATTTTGCACTCCTTTATCCTCTCGTCAAAGTGTCTGGTGATTAATGTTTTATCAGAAAAAATGGCTTCCTCTCCACACACTGGCAGCGTCGGGAGAGTTTTATCTTGTTGATTCCTTGCTGAAGCACAACCTTGATATCAATGCAACCGACGTGGTAGGTGGAGTTACTTGAATCTGTTGCCTTTGTGCACTTGATTTATGCGTGTTTGTATATCTAGTGTTGTTTTCATGTGGTTACTAGGGCGGCTTGACAGCACTTCACCGAGCAGTAATTGGTAAAAAGCAGGCTATTACAAACTACCTGCTGAGGGAATCGGCAAACCCATTCGTTCTTGATGATGTAAGTGGTCACCTAAAGATTCGATGATCCCCCTTGGCTTCAGATGCTGGATCTGATCCATATGGATTGTGACAGGAAGGTGCAACCTTGATGCACTATGCTGTGCAAACAGCATCAGCTCCCACGATAAAACTTCTCCTGCTGTATAACGCTGAGATAAACCCTCAAGACAGGGTATGATGTCAAACATTCTCATATTGCTGACAAGTTCATTGTGGTTGACAATTTGGGTTATCAGGACGGGTGGACGCCCCTGCACGTTGCAGTACAGGCCAGAAGAAGCGACATTGTGAAACTTCTTTTGATAAAAGGGGCGGACATACAAGTGAAGAACAAGGCTAGTAATCTCATTCATATCTGCTTCTTAAAGCATCCACTGATTGATGCTGATGATGCCTTTTGTTTAATATCCTAGGATGGGCTAACTCCGCTAGGCCTTTGCCTCTACCTTGGAAGAGAAACAAGGACGTATGAGGTGATGAAGATGTTGAAAGAGTTTCCCCGTACTAGACTCAAGAGATTGGTAACAGATGAAGGTATGGTAGAGTCGTCTTAACAGTCACAGTCGGTGGGATTGAAGTCTGGAATGGGTAGTGACAAGAATGAGAAAACCCGAAAGTGTTTGAAATGGAAGAAAAGAATATGGGCATTGGAACATTGGACTCTCTTCTTCCCCACTTAATTAGAATCGGGTTGTTGTTAATCTTATGATCCATCGGTTTTGGATATTTATCTTTAACCACCTATTAGCTTTTGTGAAACTGAACTTTTCTCATTAACGATCAATAAGCAATTACATGTGTTTATATACACCTTTAATCTTAACTGCTCTAACTAACTATTTACTAGCTGTTATATACAGTGAGTGTATGTATACACTAATAGTCCCCTTCAAGCTAGAGTAAAAATGTTTGAAACTCCAAGCTTGCTTAGTAGATTTCGGAATTGACCAGGATAAAGAGGTTTAGTTAAGATATCTGCAACCTGACAATCCGATCTGACATGGAGTAGTTTCAGTGTTCCATCTTCAACACATTCACGAACCGTGTGACAATCGCGTTCAATGTGCTTTGTTCGCTCATGGTAGACTGGATTGTTTCCAATGTGAATTGCCGCCTGATTATCACAATAAAGCACGGTAGGAGAATCAATGGTGATGTGTAAATCTGTCAATAAACTCCTTAACCAAATGATCTCTCTAACTGCTAAAGCCATGCTTCGATATTCTGCTTCTGCTGATGAGGCAGAAACAATGTCTTGTTTCTTGGATTTCCATGAAATGAGGGAATTTCCAAGGAAAACACAGTATCCAGAAACAGACCTTCGAGTATCGGGATAAGAACCCCAATCTGAATCAGCAAAAGCCTTGAGTTCAAGATTAGCATGTGAAGAGAAGAATAGACCTTGACCCACAGTGCCTTTGATGTAGTGAAGAACTTTGAGTAATGCTTGATAATGAGGGACTCGAGGTGCAGATGTGTATTGTGCCAGTTTGTGCACAGCAAAACAGAGATCATGCCTTGTAATAGTTAAGTAGATGAGTTTGCCGATAATGCTTATGTAAGTTTCAGGGTCTTCTAGTAGCTTTCCATCATCCTTAGATATATGTTGGTTAGGGGTCATAGGAATAGAAGATGGTTTACAGGCTAATAGACCAACACTGTCCAACAACTCAAGAGCATACTATCGTTGACAAACTGAAATTCCATCAGCTGATCTAGCTATTTCCAATCCAAGGAAATAACGAAGAGGACCTAGATCACGAATCTTGAACTGTGATTTAAGCTGTTCTTTAACTTGTTCTGCTGCTGCATCATTATTACTCGAAATCACAATGTCATCGACATATACCAGAACAATAAGCAAGGTAGAACCTGTGACTTTGGTGAATAAGGTGTGATCTGAGTAACTTTTGGTGAAACCAAGTTCTTGTAAAGTAGTCGCAAACTTGAGGTACCATTGTCGTGATGCTTGTTTCCATCCGTAGAGAGATTTCTCTAGTTTGCAAACTGCATTATCAGGTAAAGAGTCCCCTTGTCGAGATGCATATCCCGAAGGGAGCTTCATGTATATCTCTTCTTCTAAATCCCCATTGAGGAAAGCATTTGAAATATCTAGTTTAGATAAGGACCAACCTGATTTTGCAGCAACTCCAAGTAACATTTTGACAGATGTTAACTTTGCCACCGGATAATAAGTGTCAACATAATCAAGACCTTCTTGTTGAGTATATCCTTTAGCAACTAAACGTGCTTTGTGTCTCTCTATACTGCCGTCAGCGTTGTGCTTGATTTTGTATACCTATTTACAGCCAATCGCATGTTTGTCTTGAGGAAGAGAGCAAACATTCCATGTATGAGTTCCTTCTAATGCATCAAATTCAACATCCATTGCATTGTTCCAAACTACATGTTTCTTAGCTTCAGTGTAAGTATTTGGCTCAAACTCCTTGGTCAAACTCCTTGGTGATAGCAGTGAGATAACATTGGTATGAGCTGGACAATTTGTCATAACAGAGATAGTTAGACAAAGGGTATGGAATGTCAGAACTTACATAGTAACAGTGATAATCTTGGAGATAAACTGGTTGTCTAGTATTTCTCGTAGAAACCACTATCTCTGGATCACTGATTTCTTGTAATTTTGTATCATCATTATCATCGACAACTGGGAATAATTCATCAGCCTTGTCAGATGAATTGGAATCGTTGACAACTGGAAAATGATCATCAGCCTTGTCGGATGAATCACTGTCTCTCAGAGAGTCTGAACTAGGTGCATTTGTTGCAGCAGAGTCTGAATTAATGACAGGATTCATTGCAGGTATCTCTGGAAAAAGATTCTGCATAGAATGAGGTAGATCACCATTGGCAAAAGGAAATAAATCTTCATGGAAAACAACATGTCTCGAGATGAAGACAACTTGAGTTTCAATATCCAGAAGTTTGTAGCCTTTATAACCTGTTGGATACCCCAGAAATGCACATGCTCTAGCTCTTGGAGCAAATTTATCTCTCTGATGTGGTGATGTGGAAGCATAAGCCAGACATCCAAATGTTCGTAGAGCTTTGTAATCTGGTATTTTCTGCATCAAAATCTCGAAGGGTGACTGATTAGAGAGATTTTCAGCTGGTAATCTATTGATGAGAAATACCGCAGTCATAATGCAGTCATTCCAATATTCAATGGGAATATGATATTGAAACATCAGTGCTCTAGCAACATTCAGCAAGTGTTGATGCTTCCTTTCCACAACTAAGTTCTGTTGAGGTGTCTCATGGCATGAATGATAAGCAAGGATCCCTTTATCTTTGTAAAACTGTGTAAAGTTGAATTCAGGAGCATTATCTGACCTTACTCCTTTGATGGTCGTTTTAAACTGATTCTCAATCATGGAAACAAATGCAGGAAGGACAGTGATAGCTTCTGATTTGTTCCTGAGAAGGTAGATCCATGTTGCTCTCGAAAAATCATCGACAATAGTCAAGAAGTATTTGTAACCATCAGAAGATGAGACAGCAAATGGACCCCATGTGTCGATATGAATCAAATCAAAAGCTTTATCAATCTTATTATTCCGAGATACAAACGGCAATCGCTTCTGCTTAGCCAAGTGACATGTCTTACAATGATCTTGACCTGAAGTTTTATTCTTCGAAATGGAAATAGACAAAACATCATAAAGAGACTGTAGCTTTTGATGAGAAGGGTGACCCAATCTGTGATGCCAAACTGATGGATCATTCTTGACACTGATGCAGACTGTTGGTGGAGGTTCTTGTGATGGTTGAAACTGTAAATCCAGGAAGTAAAGATTGTTTACTAGGCTACCTTTCCCAATCATCGATGCCCTTGTAAGATCCTGAATTTCACAGCCATATGAGTCAAACCAAACACCACATTGAATCTGCTTCGTCAAAGCACTAACACTCAGTAAGTGAAACTTAAACTGAGGAATGTACAGAACATCATGAAGAATGATCCTGTCACTGAGTTTAATTGTTCCTAAACCATCTATCTGCACAGCTAGACCAGTATGTAATTTCACAGTTATATTGTGCAATGGTTTCAGATGTTGGAATAAACTCTTATCATATGAAACATGATGAGTAGCTCCAGTATCAATCACCCAAGTATTCATGTTCACAACTTTATCAGAAAGAGAATAATAATACGATTGATTCTCTATAGATAGTGAACAGAATATAGAAGGATAGAATGTACCAGAAATCTGACAAACAGTTGGTTTTGAGCTTGGACCAGCTTCTGTGGTAACCTCAGTAATAGTAGCAGCAGGTGGTTGAGGTTGCAGTTTAGAACTGAGATATGCCACAATGTTCTGAATCTGGTCTTTAGAGAGAGCTACACCTTCATCAATTTGATCTGTTAAGGCAAGATTTGCAGATGGAGCTGAAAACCGTTGAGGTTGAGATGTCCTTTGCGTCTTTGGTTTCCAACCAGGAGGATAACCAAGTAGTTTGTAACAACGATCAGCTAGATGTCCTGCTAAGCCACAATAGGAACATATTGGACGAGTTTTCTGCATTCCTTGATCAGTAGTATGTTTCTGGTACGAGTTGTTGTATTGAGCTTTGATTTGAAAAGCAGATGGATTTGGGTTTGAGATGGTTCTTTGTCTTTGAGATTCATCAGATTCTAACATGTTGTACATATCAGAAAGACTAGGACGAGGTTTCATATTCAGGATTTGTCCTCTGATATGTGTAAAATCATCATTGAGTCCCATAAGGAACTGAACAATACGTGTTGTCTCAAGATCATCCAGTAATTTCATAACTTGAGAACAACGACAACCACCATTCTCCATCAGATTCTTAGTACAAGCTAATTGTTCCCATAGATTGCCTTCTTGGTATAATAATCAGAGAGAGTCATTGTACCTTGACGAAGAGTACAGATCTCTTGATCTAGATCGTAGATCTGAGGAAGATTACTCTTATGAAAGCGTCTTTGAAGATCATCCCAAATTCCTGATGCATCTTGAAAATAGAGAATGCTTGCATAGATCTGTTTCGAAACCACATTAAGAATCCATGCTTTTACCATACTGTTGCTTCGAGTCCAAATCTTGTAAAGAGAATCGGATTCAAGAGGTCGCGGTAACGACCCATCCACAAAACTGATTTTGTTTTTAGCTTCAAGACTTGTACGCATCGTGATGATCCATGAATTGTAGTTTTCACCGGTAAGAACCTCGGAAACGATCGACATTCCTGGATGATCACCTGAATGTAAGTAGAATGGGTTGTGGTGACTATCGATCGAATCTGAGCCAGGAGGAAGATGATTCATGGCTATCGGAGTAATCGGAATTGATTTTTGAGCTGAGTTTGTTGATTGAGTAGCGGAATGAAGATTAATCGGAGTACTTGGTGAAGCTTCACCAGATTGATGAGAAGAACCGCGATTTCTGAGCTTAGTTCCCTTTTTCGCCATTGATGAAGCGAGAAGTATGAACACAATAAGCTGAAGTGAAATCGAGAATGATTTTCTCAGAAAACCAGAATGATTTCTCGGAAAAAGTCCGAAGAAATTGAGGTTGAAGATGAAAGATGATGAACGATTGAAAATTTTTTTGAAGAATCGTAGGTGAATGAGAGAGATTTAGTGCTCTGATACCATATTAGCTTTTGTGAAACTGAACTTTTCTCATTTTTGATCAATAAGCAATTACATGTGTTTATATACACCTTTAATCTTAACTGATCTAACTAACTATTTACTAGTTGTTATATACAGTGAGTGTATGTATACACTAATACCACCCTTGAAGAAAATATACATATAATTGTAATCTCCTCTCGTTTTGAAATTCTGACAGTTGGTTGATAGATAATAAGTTGCAGTTCATGTAAAACAAATGGTAAATGTATTATTATGAAGCTGGAATATGTGTAGATTTTTTTTTTGTCAACTATCCGTCTATTACATCACGGTTGGCTAGAAGAAAGACTCCGCGGAGTATATACAACTAGCTCGTTATGACATACATGAGAGAATAAAAAATTTCGTGCTTGAGTTCTTTTTGCAAGAGAATCAGCGCGGACATTTAAAATTCGAGGAATAAAAGATAAACTAAAACGTGAAAGCTGGCCAATCCGTCGGATTCTCACAATCAATATCGAAACTTATCGAAAAAAAACTGTTTTTGTCTTAGGCATTCCATAGTCTAGAGAAAACCATTAATTTAAGCCTGTAGGGGAATATGTGTAGATTAAAAAAGGGAATACATAAAAACTTAAAATCTAAAATGTAGAGATCGATCCATGTACGTCATGGGGACCATAGGCAGAGAAGATGTCAAACCTTTTGAGCTTTCGGATATTTCTGGAACGCGACCCTATTTCTTTATTTACCTTATTTGGTCGGTCCCCGTTTTTGGTTTTTTCCCCCACTTTCGTTGATTTCAAGTTTTGTCGATAAAAAAGTCTTATGCTACTTCTTATACACACAGAAAAAAACACAATTTTTACATGCTTCAAACGCTTATCACTAATTATATAAACCACATCTACTTTTTTTTTTTTTTTTGCTGTGCAACTCTGTTACTGCCTAATTATTTAGGAAATTATGTTCCTTATCCGCAGGGCATTGCTCTATTATTTAACTTTCCACGTCATCATTTTATCCCACGCCACGTGTTGTAATTTATTAAATCAAAGAGTTTGATTAAACCTTATCATCAGAGATTGATGTAAATACTTATTACGTCTTCTCTCTCCATCATCATTCCTCTACTTTTGTGCTCTGCTTCACTTTTTTCTTCCTTCCTCTCTCTCCACCACCATGCCCGGAGTTGCCTTCTCTTCTGTGCCTGCCTCCGATCTTGGAATCTTCTTCTCCGACTCCACGGCCTTCTCCCGTTCTATCTCCTCCTTTCGCTGTTGCATCCCGTTGAATCTCAGATCTCTACGCTCTCATCGTCCCCCTAAGTTTTCTCCTATTTGTTGCGATTCTACAAACGGAAGCTTCCCCTCCCGATCCGGCCTCGGCGATCCCGATCTCGAGTTTCTCCAAGCCTCTGTCCTCGTTGCAGGTCCGCTCTTTCTTATTTTTTTTGTTTTTAATTTCTCTGATTCCGTAATGCCCAACTCCGACTCCCACCTTTTTTTAGGGTTTGCCTTCACGGAGCTGCCTAGTCTCAATCAATCGTGATTTCATTTCGTTTTTCCAATTTTGCATTTTAACAAATAAAAAAAAACAAAACAGAAACAAGTATGCATTACAAAATGCGGAGACATGGATTCCGGGAAGATTCCTTGTGGCAGGCTTCTAGGCATCTACCTCCATTTGCTGTAAGAGCCAGTGAATCCAGGGTTGGTGTTTTCCCTATTGGCCTTGGCTTCCTCCGTCAATTCAAGCACCCCACCATTTTTCTCAAGATCTCTTGTGATGGTGACTACTTGCTTCCCGTTATTGTTGGTATGTTACATTAAACCCCACTCTACAGATTGACCCTCCTTATATATCTGCTCTGCTAACTTTCATCACCTACAGGGGATGCTGCTGTTGAGAAACTATTAGACGTACCACTGCAAGGCGACAATGAGGTTTCATCATTTATGCTGCTCCTCATGTTTGCAGTTTCGATTCCACCCGTTAATACTCTTTTCTTTATGTTGTAGGAATGCCCTGATCAGTTCCAGTTTGTGTCTGCTGTTGTCGACAAACTTGGACATCAAGTACAGTATCGCTCCCACCATTACCTGTTACCTCTTCTAAGTATATATAACCTTTAGCTAAAAAGCATTTAGAACTGGTTGTCATATCGGTTAAGAGTTTTTACTGTATTATTTGACAGGTTCAAATGGTGAAGCTTACAAGTAGAGTATTCAACACTTACTATGCAAGTCTATATCTCGGCAAGGTAAATCTTCTTAGTTAGGAAACGGTTTGTCAAAACTCTTTATGCCTTAGGTTAACCATCTGTCCTGCAGCCAGGAGACGATGCTGTTATATGCATTGATTCACGGCCGTCAGATGCCATCAACGTTGCAATAACATGCCAGGTACGCTTTCATCAGTTTTCCGGTTCCTGTTGACGCTCGAATACTGCAATAACCTGCCTTTTGTTTGTCATATCACAGGCTCCAATATATGTGAATAAAGCAATAGTCCTGGAAGATGCTATCAGGATTGGTTATGGAGGCAGACCGCAGAGCACAAAGCCCATTTTTAATGTTATCCTTGACAGGTTTTTAGTCTGTTGATGAATCTCTTGGATTACTACAGTGTGTGTGACTCTGTCACAGTTGCTAACCACATGGTGGCTCTTCTTGTTCAGCGCTCCAGAGGGACCCGATCCTATATCGGAGGAGCTTAAACTAGTTAGGAATATGGATTTAGCGTCTAAAGAGGAAAGGTACATCGATGCAGGTATACAAAGTGTTCTGGATCCCACCCATCTATATTCACTGTGCTTTGCAGATTCCTAAATTTATCTTTTTCTTTTCTGGTATCACATTTTACAGCAATGTGGAGAGACAGATTGAAGAAGCTACAGAACTCGAGGTGAGTGACATATGAACTCTCAATTGAGAGGGCAATAATGAAGCTGACATAGATAATGGAGTGTTTTTTTATTTGGTTGCAGCTCAGTTGTATATAAGGATGTAGCAAGTCCTGAGAACTACGAGTAGAGAAAGAATAGGAGAAGAAAAAGAAATGGATGTAGATGTAGATAAAAGAGAGGAGAGGATTGATGGTATCTCCTCTCATGTAGAGAAAAAAAAAATGTAAATGGAAGAAGACTAAATGAATGCATTATTTTTCTACTTTGAATGAATTGGCAATAAGATAGATTATTTAGGGCAGAAGCAGACAAAACGAACGGTTACACTAAGAGAGGGAAATAATGTCTCTTTTACTCGTGGAAGACAAAACAGTAAAAGTGTGATTCCTGAAACTATGGTTACACAAAGGACGTTATAGCTCTCCTTTTTCACTCGGTTTCGGGTTGGGTAAATAAAAGAAAGAGACAGTGGGATTCATTAAATATAAGGAAGGAGGTGGCCCAGCTTTGAGTCATTAAATGCTCCACAGAATTGCAGTTGCACATTCACTCCCTCCTTCTTCTTCAGACATTCTCTCACTTGTTCCATTATTTTACAAAACAGATACTCTCTATGTCCCGAGAGAGTACCTCTGATATTGGCCTGGTTCACTCAGATCCTCTTTACTAACTCATCTGATTGAGCCGTGCCAATATCTCAGTCCTCTCTCGTCGCTACCTTCTCTGGTATTTTGGAGTTTGCTCTGCTACTTGTGTTTGTTCCTCTTTATTTCGTACATACGAGTTCTTGCTGGTGGTGTATTTGACCACCCAATTTACAAATATTGCATGTTTCTGTGTATGTTAACGAGGTCAGATCGAAAGCAAAATGTTGTATTGTGTGGGCAATCATAACAAGGAAGCCTATATAAATTATTCATTAATTGTGTCCTTTGGGATTTGGTATCTCAACTCTGACATCCTCTCCATTTTCTTTGTGCTGAATCTAACTCAACAACGTGATCCTTTTTTTATATCTTATTTGATTTTCAACAATATATATATATATATATATATATATATATACAAGTGCAAAAGACATTCCGATCATTCACACACACACACACAAGAAAAAAGAAAGAAAAATAAAAAAAAAGGAGAAGAAGGGTGGTCATTTTACATCTGGAAACACTTCTCCTGAATCCTGATGATTATTATTATTAATTTGCATGAAAGAAAGAAAGATGGTATCATCAGTCTTGCGTAGGAAGCCCATTCTGGGTCCAGGCAGCATAGCCACCGGCGATATCTGTGACTCCCGTGAAACCCTGCAATTCCCAAATCGTATCATCTCAACAAACTCGAATATATATTATTTAATCACAACAAAAGCTTCAAAGTAATTACGGACGGCATCAAGAAGCTCAGCCGTGGCTTTCAAAGATCGTCCCCCGCTCTGGCACCCAACAATGATCTCATCGGATTCTCCGAAATGGGAGGAGACTTGTTCCAAGAAGCTCGGGTTCTTTGACATCCCTGCTTCACAATTAATCACACAAAAAAATGAACCACAAAAAAAGAAAAAAACTTGGCTAGTTTCAACAACGTAAAACCTGAATCTCCTCGCTTCATGTAAGGAACGTTTATCGCCCCACAGGCATGTCCCTGCCTGAACTCTTCTGGAGTCCTATATCATTACAAGACTTGCTGCTATATGTTTGTCTCTCTCTCTCTCTCTCTCTCTCTCTCTCTCTCTCTCTCTCTCGGTGAAATTAAAATCAAAAAGTGGAATTAATTAAGGTGGCAAGCATACCTGACGTCCAAATAGCGGTGGCCGGCTAGAAGAAGATCGTGGGCGACTATGACCGACACCGAAGAAGATGGGACTCTCCCCTCCGCCATATCACTTTACTTTTTAGAGCTTTGCAAAATTCTTTCGTTATTTCAATCAACCATGGTCAAGGCGATACCGTTTGTCATTAGTCAACGCAGTTGGTCACACTTGGGCCATGTTTTACAAATAATAATACTTATTGGGCCTTATTTTTAAGTCCAATAAAAAAACCTAGATGATAAATCAATGGGCCTTACGTTGTATAATCTCCTATCATTTCTATTTTCTAAACGACATCGTTTAAGCTCCGTCACACCAAAAACTATCCTTGTTGGGTTCATATTTCAAAGGTTATACGATCTATTTCCCCACAAACTATGGTTATTACCCTCCAGATCCACACCGAACTATGACCTCTGTATATTTCCCCACGAAAATAAAGTAACTGATCTAAATCCCCCCCGAAAAAAAAGTTAATGACTTAAATCCCCACGGATGTCGGTTTCTACGGTTTGTAAGCTAAACCCGAACCTAAACCATTAAATCCCTAAACCAAACCGAAAAAATTGACCCGACTCGAAAAAACCGACCCAACTAAAAAAAACGGATTCAAAACTTCATCTTCTTCTTCCCCGATCTCTTTTCCTTGTGTGTTCGCTAACAACAATGCTTGATCAAAAATATGTTAAGATTCCTCTGTGTTCGCTATTCCAACCTTCAGAGATCAAATTTAATATCTGTAACAAACCTTGTGTTGCAGTTGTCATAAATTAATTTTAAAAAAAATTTGGAAATTAAAAAAATCAGAAGAGGATCCACATTTTCCGAGTGGCGAATTATCATTTAAGGAGGTTGAGCAATTGAGTTTGCAATTGTATATATATATATATATTGCTGCTATTGTAAAGTCCTTTGGCAACAATTATCCTCGATTTTTCCGATTCGCAATCTCTATTTCCAAATTCCAACGGAAATTTAACCTTTGTTTCAGTCTTCGATTTGAAATTGCGCGAGAGGTTTGTTGTTTTTTTCCCGATCTGATCCCAGAGAACTGCATCCAAGCTTCTCGACGGTAAAATCTCTTTGTGAGTTTGTGTTAGCATGATTAAGTTATGGATCCTCTATGATTTTTTTATTTCCATCCTGGGTGGCGAGTTATCATATTCATGAATTAGGAGAATTAAGATTATAATTGTTGTTGTTTCTGGATATTTGTCTGAGAAAGGTGTGTCTTTCTTCTGAGCTCCCTGCACCACGAGATCTCCCAAATCAAATCCTCGTCCTCCTTCACCGGCGAAACGTACCCGCTGCACCGCTGGCTAAGCCTCCTCAACGACGTCCATGAAACGCTCGCCGATATACTCCAGCTCCCGCAATCACAGGAATCTCTCTAAGAAAAGGGTGTTTTTTTGGAGGTCCTTCTCCGAAATCCATCCTACCTTAAATCTTGCCTAGATTTCGTATAGATTGATGTTGATGACTAGCGTTTTTTCGGATTTTCCAGAATTTAGGGTATTTGATTTTAGGGAATTGGATTTTTATGGGTTTAGTCTGGTCTGGGTCGTAATCTGCGGTTTATTAATTGTAATTGGGTCATACTACGATTTAGAATCGATTATACATGGTTTAAGTTTGATTTAAAAATAATAAACCAATTTAAACCAAGATCTATGGGGATTGGAGTTTCAAACTTTTATTCTGTGTGGATTTAAGTCTTTAACATTTTTTCGGGGGGATTTAGGTCTGTAATTTTATTTTCGTGAGGAGATATACAGATATCATAGTTCGGGATATGGTTATACTTCGTGGGGAAATAGATCGTCTACCCTATTTCAAAAGCTTAAGGTTGTCGATGCAAATACTTGTAAACTTGGGTGTCCGTTAGTAAAAAAACACCCTTCTTCACAAACAAACACAACTCTGACCATTCCGACTACGACGTTTTCAGTTTTCACCTTGTGGGGCGAGATCCAAATTCGCGATCTCACTCACTCTCACAGCATCCTCTTCCTTGGCTGCTCTGATCCCTCCATCTCAAGGTTAGCTTCTTCTCCGATTACCATCGATTCCTTTCTCTTTTGATTGTTGTTGATTCATCTCAAGCTTTGATACCTTCAGCTGGGCTCAGAGTTGTGTTCAGACATCTGCCAAGATGGTCCAAGACAAGGAACCTGACGTGATTTCCGAAGAGCAAGGAGAATCTGATGCGGCAAAGGAGAATCTGACATCGCTTGGTGATAATCATGATCAGCTACTGCAAATGATTGCTGAGCTGAGATTAGAAAATGACTTTCTCAGATCTCAGTTTAAGGATCAAGTGGAAGGGAACAGAGTAGACTCACCCCAACTTCAACAAGAAATTGATGTAGAGAAACAAACTCGAGTTGCAGCTGAGCAAGCTCTGGAGCATCTAAGGGAAGCATACTCTGAGGCAGATGCAAAAGCCCAAGAATACTCCACCAAGTTTTCCCAAGGTCAGGCATATCTCCACCCAACGCAAGCCAATCATCATCTCTGTTTCCTCAACTTGTTGTTGCTCTTTGAATTTTGGTGTAGTTCAACAGAAACTGGACCAGGAAATAAAAGACCGCCAAGACCTGGACGCCAAATTCACCAGGCTTCACAAAAGAGCTAAACAGCGCATTCAAGAAATCCAAAAGGTCAATCTCCATCTCTAGATGCTTTCTCTTGAGTCTCCAAAACCACCTCTACCATTTCAGAATTTCGCTGCTTTTTCTAAATCTCTTTAACACTATCTCCAGGAAAAAGATGATCTCGACGCTCGTTTCCGGGAAGTAAGTGAAACAGCTGAACGCGCATCTTCTCAGCACTCATCCATGCAGCAAGAGCTGGAACGCACTAGGCAACAGGCCAATGAAGCACTGAAAGCAATGGATGCGGAGAGGCAACAACTAAGGAGTGCCAATAACAAGTAAGTAGCATGAAGATTGTTTGTATACAGTCATCCTTCTAAATTCCCTTCTTGTCATCTTTCCCACACTTGTCCAGCTATCTCTCAGTCTCAGAATTTGACTACTTAAGTTTCCTCTTATTTTCCCATACAAAGGCTCAGAGATACTATCGAGGAACTACGCAGCTCATTGCAGCCTAAAGAAAATAAGATAGAGACATTGCAACTGTCACTTCTTGATAAAGACCAGGTATGATCTGTTTTATTTCTTGTAATATTAGTCTGCAGTAAATAGAAAGGTAGAGAGCAAAAGAGACATAGAATGGGCGGCTGTGCAAACTTTGCTTCATATGCTTACTTGCTTTTATCCTAGGTGCTGGAGGACCTGAAAAAGCAATTACAAGCTGTTGAAGAGAGAAAGCAAACTGCAGTTACTGAATTGTCAGCCAAACATCAAAAGGTAGTCTGCATCAGCCTAACTGTGTTGCTTCTTATATGCTATGAGACACCAATGCCCTTTTCATTGTCCGCTAATGATGTCCGAGGTCTTCTCTTCTCTCCACCTTCTTGACAGAACTTAGAGAGTTTGGAAGCACAGGTCATAGATGCCCTATCTGAGAGGGACAAAGCAGCCGAAACCATTTCGGCGCTACAGGTTAGTATCCTGTTACTAAATTATTTACTTCTCCTATTCGGCCCAAGAGAGATTGTTTGAAATTTGTGATGAATTCTTCACACCAAGACTTTCCATTTTACACCTCTTTTAGGTACTACTTGCAGAGAAGGAATCTAAAATTGCAGAGATGGAGGCAGCTGCAACTGGCGAAGCAGCAAGGCTAAGGGCTGCTGCAGAAACTCTTAAAGGAGAGCTTGCACACCTTAAAGCGGAGAATGTAAGTGGAATGTTTAAAAGATGGATCCCCAGGACTCTCTGATGCCATGTTCTCCTGTCATTTGTCCTTCGTTATTGTTGTCTATTCCTATATTCTAAGAACTTGTTTCACATACTAGTCTTCACACGAGTTCCATCGTTAATTTAATTCAGTGGTTTTACTAGAAATGATTTAGCCAGGGAATGAACATAGGAGTGCATGTAAATAGCTGTAAACATTCTTTAGCCATCAGACAGCATGGTTGGGGTTTCAGTTTCTTTTGGCCGTATAAATTATTATATTTTCATCTGTTGGATATAGCCATGAAATATTTTGTTCCTCCAGGTAAAGGAAAAGGATACTTGGGAAGCTTCATGCGATGCTCTTAAATCTAAACTGGAAATCGCTGAAAGCAACTACTTACGTGCCGAAATCGAAGTGGCTAAAATGAGAAGTAATTTACTAAGTTCATGAAACTTTGAAACCTTAGTCTAGTTATGTTTTACTTTTTTCAATGAAAATATTTTAATTTATTCATCTAAATGGTCAGGTCAGCTGGGATCTGAAATGTCCATGCAGACCCAGTTGCTAAGCACAAAAGATGCTGAACTCAAAGGTGCAAGAGAAGAGGTGCATAATCTTCTTTTGGTTATTTTTAGAGATATTGTAGCTTGATTGGTAAGAACGGATGTATCAGCCATCCATTTTTAATCACATAACATGTATTATCACGGAATCAAAGAGCCATTTTGAGCTTTAAGGAATGTTCTGATGAAGCTTGTCTTCACCTTAACCATATTGAGTTTCTTGTAACTGTTCACAGATCAACCGTCTCCAAAGTGAATTTTCTTCTTACAAGATCCGTGCTCACGCGCTTCTGCAAAAGAAGGACATGGAGCTGGCTGCAGCTAAAGACTCTGAACAGATCAAATATCTTGAGGAAGCTCTAAAGGTAGGTTATCTAGAATTTTAAGATGGAGCTAATTTTATCAACGGGCTTACCAACTAATTATCTTTTTGGGTGGTGTTAGGAAGCTGAAAAAGAAGTATATTTGGTATCTGCAGAGAGGGATAGGGCACGGCAAGATCTTCAGGGTGCTTTGGCTAGTCTTGAGAAAGAACTTGAGGAAAGGTATTCACAATGAAAACTTTTTCAAGTTTGATTCCAGAGTTTGGCTGCTCAATTTTCCCGAAAAAAACAACTGAGAAACAATGTTCTCAGGGGACTGGTCTGTGTATTTATTTCATATCCATTTCAGAGCTGGAGCACTTAAAGATGCCAGCGAGCAGATCAAAAGTCTTGAATTGAAGCTTGATTCCACTGTTGTTCGCAATGAGGCGGAGAAACAAGCGTGGGAAGAAGACCTTCGAGTTTTAGAAGAAACATGGCGACGTAATTGAAAAAAAATCAAAATTCGATTTTCTTCATTAGTTCTTGGAGATCGAAATTATCTTCCTAAAAGGTTATAGTAATCTACAGGAAGATGTGAAGCTTTAGCCGCACAAAATGAAGCCTCTTCGGCAGAAGATCTAGAAAAAGAACTAGAAGATACTAAAGTGCGGAATAAACGACTGAAGGTAAACCACATTTTGTTATCCTGCTAATCTGTGGTCTGTTTTTTATAAGAAAGATTGGCGATGCTTTGTGTTTAACTGACATACCTGCAGGAGGAGCATGAATCAGTACGCGAGCTTGCAGATAGACTCATTGAGGAGAAGGATCGAGAGATATCCAGACTCGTGGATGAGAATAAAAGTCTTCGAAAATCTATGGAACCAAAACCAGTATGGTGCTTTTTTCTGCGTTTTCTCTTACCTCTCCTTATTTTCTTAATCAGAATTCGGTAGTAGTAATTTTTTATTTAATTTGCGCTTGAATTTTTTACTCTTCATGTGACATTAAGTGGAACAAATCTTCATCTCAGGTTCACCACTATGGGAACAACAACACAGGTATGATATTCTTTCTGTTGCCATTTAGTTTTGATTTGCTTCCCCATATGAATATATCAGCGGGTTGCGTGTCATCAACTAACCTATTATTTTCTTCAAACGGTGTTTCTTCAGAGTCACAACAACAGGATGTATCTAACTTGAGCACTTCTGCAGCAGAACACCAGATTCTGGTAAGAGTTTGTAATTAATATTAGCCGTCTGCTTGTCTGAGCAGGGACTGATCTGTAATCCTAGAACAGAATTTCATGCAGATGTAATGCTATGGGAACAATCATTGAGAGCTAATCATTACACATGATATTCAAATTTCAGATATTGGCAAGGCAACAAGCTCAGAGAGAAGAAGAGTTAGCACAGACACAGCGGCATATTTTAGCTCTTCAGGTATATTAGAATTGGTTGCATCTACTTAAATCTGTCTCTGTGCCCGCCCAGTTTTGCGTTTATTAATTGTTTAAGCTAAATCAGGAGGAAATAGAGGAGCTTGAGCGCGAAAACCGTCTTCGCAGTCAACAGGTATGTGATTACATGAGAGTTTGAGGAGTCACAGTTGCTATGCCGGTTTCGAATGGTCTAGTTTAAAACATTGGGAGGGGGTATACTGATTACAGGAAGCCATGCTAAAAACGGAGTTGAGGGAGATGGAAAGAAAACAGAAGAGAGAAGGTGTCGATATGACATACCTGAAGAATGTGATTTTAAAGCTGTTAGAAACAGGTATAAAAAAAAACTCTGGAGATTGAAGGTGGATCCATAAAGTTGATGTTGTAGGGAAAAATAACATGTGATAGTTGCAGGTGAAGTGGAGGCTTTACTACCAGTAGTGGGAATGTTGCTTCAATTCAGTCCGGAGGAGGTTAGATCTAAGGCTAGGACCTTGATGAGTGTTTAATGTTGTTGTTAAAAAAAACATAACCATGTGTGATGGAAATGGCAGATCCAGAAGTGTCAGCAAGCGTACCATAGCTCAGCAGCAACAACAACAACAAAAACAGAGTTGAGTTCAGGTGCGGCAAGTGAAGGTTCTGGTCTATCCCTCTTCTCAAGATTCTCGTTTTCCTAGTTGGGTGGGCACTGGAGACTGGAGACGAGAGCTACACCACATTCTTTTGGCCCAAGAAGATACACACACGACTTTGTGTTTTGTGGAAAATTAGTTTTCGTCTCTCACCCACTTCTTTTATCCTCCGTTTTTCTCCCAACCCCATTCTTATTAGCAGCCGAATAATTTCAAGCAGCTAATGAGTAAGTAAACTAATAGTTATACTAGATGTTGCATATAAAAAAGATGTCACAAATTTTCTTTCAAAATTAACTCTAAAGACGGACAAAAACAGTAACTGGAAACCAATGACATATTATTCCACTGATGAACATTTTGGGTTTTTATCTAACAAAATTAGCCCACATGATATATATAATGATACATAGTGAAGGACAGAGTCATTGCCTAGACCTGGACTCAGCCCTTCGAGCCTCTTCACGCGTAGTTGGAAACAACTCGACATACCTTGACCCAATGGACATTTTGTCCTTAGCCATGGCCCTCCTTGCCTCTTCCAGTGTCTCAAACTCCACATACGCCTCTCCTGTGGCTTTACCATCAGGTCGACACACAACATGTACCCTTCCTTCAACAACCTTGTACCCGGTGAAAAACTCAATGATTTGAGGCTTGTTGACCGAGTAAGGGAGGCCTCGCATCTTCAAAACCTCAGTGTACTCAAGCTTCGCTTTCTCGCTGCTAAACCGCTTTGCTCTAGATGCAGGAGGTGGGCTAAGACGGAGCTCGTTTTCATAGGCTCCCTCCTCAGCAGTGACAGCATTGTAGTAATCCTGCTTATAGCAACGGAAGACTTCGACGTATCTCCTCCCCATATTGTGCCTGTCCCTCTGCAGGGCAATCTCGACTTGCATAGGGGCGGCAAAGACAACAAAGGCCTCCCCAGAGAATTGACCATTTTTGCTGAGCAGCAAGACATCGACAATGTCGAGGCCGGCAAAGAACTTGAAGATGTCGAAGTCAGCGCAGTTGAAGGGAAGACCCCTGAGGCGAACAACGGGGAATCCAAAAGGTGGAAAGCTGGTTGGTCCGCTGGGAACTGCCAAGTAGGGATTTGATTGCATCATTCTTTGTCTCTTTGATCCCACCTCGTAACCCCCGAACATGGCCCTTCAATTATCAAACCCGAAAAGATCCCCACACTCAACCAGTTAATATAACCACACCCAACCCACTCTTTCCCTCTTAGCTACATTGACTAGCAGAGAAAATAAACCCACACCATATGTTATCTTCCTATACACCCACCCTCTCAATTCCAAGATTCTCAAAGTACCAATCAGGAATCGAATCGAATCGAAAGATAAAATGTAAGAGAATACATACCCTCTAGATCCGTACATGATCTGCGCTACGCCAAGGTCTTCCTCTTCTCTCAACCCCCGATGGTTCGTCGTCAGAAAAAGGGGAAAATAGCCCTAAATATATCCCTCAAGACGGAACCTCTGGGCCCATTATCACGGCCCAAGAAACTAATGAGGCCCATACATACGGTAAGGTAAGGTAATGAACACTTTGGGAGATTTGAATCTCATACGCAGTTGGCCCTGGGAATTCGGATATCCGGATCCGAACCGATCGGATCTTTCGGATGTTCGGATATTCGGATGTTGGATTGAAAGATCTATTCGGATATTTTGTATTCTTCGGATTGGATCGGATCGGTTTTAATCGGATTCGGATCGGTTCGGATATGGAAATGAAGATCCGATGTAAAACCGAAATAAATTCGGATTCGGATTTTTTGGATTATCCTGTAACCGAAAACAACCAAACCTGAAAAAAAATCCCGAAAAAATCAGAAAAAATCCGAAACCGAAGGGCAAAATCGAAGAGTATATGGAAAACTCAAGAGACATATTCGGATCTAAGATATATAATAGTTCGGTTTTTTCGGATCATACTTCGGATTTCGGTTATTACCCGATCCGAAACCGAATCCGAAGTAACCCATAATAAACATCCAATCAGATATTTTCCAAGATCCAAATCCGAACCGAACCGAATTTTTCGGATCGGTTTCGGTTTTTTTTTCGGATGCGGATAATGTGCCCAGGGCCAGTTGGAACATCGAAGGGGCTCTGGTAAATAAATTACTCTGCTTGGATTTGGATAGTCTAACCTTCGCCACCGCCGCAAAATGGCAGGCGACGCCGGGAAATGCCTTCTTCTCACCGGCCCTCCTGTGAGCTTCAGGTCTTTTCTTTGGCTTGTCTGGTGCTGGAATGATTTATTAAAGGATCATTTGACCACTTACTGCCACAACTTTATTCCTAGCTTTCTTTTATCCTTGGATTCAAACATAATGCCATTGAGTAGTTCACCATTTTTTATTTTTTATTTTAAAAGTCAATGCTACGAACTGATGGTCCTGTTCGATGTATTGGCTTCCTATCTATTTGCTTTTATATTCCCTCGTTGTTGTCAGCAGTTGCAATGTTAAAGAACCAACCCGGAGCGCGAGTAATAGATAGATTCAATGAAACAACACGTCTTTCTGCCCAAACTACACTATATCAACCTTGAGAGCATTTATGTTTTCCACAAGATTCAGACCCAAGTGTATAATCATATACCACCCTTCATTGCATTACTTGTTGTTAATGATCCTTATTATATTATTATGTTGGACTTATTTTTCATCCTCTTTTTTAAACAAAAATAAAATAGATGATTTTCTTCACAGGCCCCAAAAAACAAAAAAAAAGTGTTATCAATATTCTAGAGACTTTATAGGTTCTGTTCTGTCGACCAAATTTGGTGTCGGAAACGTCGGGAGTTTTTTTTATCCTATCAGTATCAACTTCGTCGTCTTAAAAAATTAATCATTATAAGCATAAACGTCCCTGTGATATTTCAGAATTTCGACCTCCAAAACCCTAATCTTGGCTCTTATCATCTTCCTCCTCCTCGCATTCTTCAAGGTAATTTCCATTGATTTCTAGAAATACGCATCTTAGCTCTCCGTTGTCGCTTTTTTGTTTTGTTTCCATCATTCGATGAAACATGTGGATGGAATTCTCCTTGTCGCCCAGTAAGATCTTATTGATGATTTTGGGTGCTAATCGTTCTAGGTTAGCGAGGTTTGGGTTGAGCTTTGTATGTGTAATTATGGAAGCCGTCAATGCCAGTGTGCTGCTTCCACCCCGAGAGCCTTTGCATCTCGTCCTTCCACATCCCTCCACCAAATTTGATTACCATTTTAACAATTTTATAGCTTCGCATTTGAGTAACCCAGATCTCACACCTCAGGAGATTGCAGATGCGTCAAGATATGCTGCTGCGGCTGCTGCTATTGCTGCAAAGGCGGCCAGAGCTACTGCGGATGAGAAAGCTGCTGCAGCAGCTAAAGCTGTTACTGCGGCTAGGAGCGCTCTAGATTTGATTGCCTCCTTTTCCAACCAGGACGCATGTGACAAGAACATGAAGAAGCATGTTGCTGCTGACTTGTTGTACTCAAAGGATGACGAATTGCCCTCCAGGTTGCAACTAGGGGAGGTCAATCATGGCATAATGTCAAACTCTTGTTCGAGTTGTGAACATAAAAATGACTTTAGCATTATTGAATCAGCAGGTAGAGACGGAGCCAAAAAAGAGGAGGTTCAGGTGACCAGAAAGAGGGGGCGACCAAAGTCCAAATGATGTTGATGGAGCTGAGAAGAAAGCCCTCTTAGAATGTGAGTGTGATTGGAGAGTCTAATGAGATCAAGACCAGAAAACTCGCATTTGTGGCCATCTGATCTGCTTTGCCTTTTTCATTTCATATGATAAAACCAAATTATCACACTCGATTCTAAGCTTACTTTTCTTATTGGTTTTTCCTTACAAATATTAAGACTCAACGAAAAAAGTGTTAACAATAATAAATGCTGGCTGGACAAGAATAAACAATGGAAGAAGATCAGGCCTTGGATGTCAGGATCTCGTGTACGGCCGTCCAGGTCCCGGTCACGGCTATCGTAACACCGATGAGGAAAACAAGGACGTCTACCACCACTCTTCCAATGCTCAATTCGTTTTTGAAAGCCTGCAAGTGGAAGAGCGATGGCAAGACGAATCCCAGCACCACACAGACGCTGCTCCCGACCAGAGATAAGAAGTCTGCAAAATTAGGGACGAGCAGGGCGACGAGCGTGACCACCAGCACAGTGGCCCAGCGCACCCAGACGGAGTAACAGGAGTTGCAGAGGCGGCGTTCTATGACCTCATAGACAGGGTGCATCATAAGGGGAAATGTGAAGAAGAGGTTGATGGCTAGGCCCAGCTGCACCAGAGTGCTCACCACTCCTGTCCCCAGGTTTGTGGTGATGATGTCTCTAGTCTCCTCTCCGTAAGCCATGTACCCTAGCAGCCCGAACGCTGCGTACATGATAGAGATTAAGCCCATGGCTAGCCCCAGCGCTCTACCGAACTTGTCTTTGTATTTCGCCTCCAGTTCCAGCGGCAGGACCTGACAGATATAAAGGTTTATTAGTTTGACACACACACTCATATCGATCCCAGGAATTGGAATTGGTTGTTTACCATTCCGATCCCTTCGAATGCGTACACAGCGACACCCAATCCGTAGAAGAAAACAGAGAAGCCTCCGAAGAGTCTCAAGGGAGGTCTTCGTTTAAGGAAGATGAAAACATCCTGCACCATAACCACCATTGTAGCCGCAACGTCCACGATGTCGGCGAATATACTCAAAGGGGCGAGATGGGTGAGCGAGGGGATGGAGTTGAGAGCCAGCTGAAAGGGGAAACATCCCCACATGTAAATCGAAGGAGGATCGAGGCCGAGAATATGATCGGTGCCGCGGCTAAGGAGATTGGCGATAGTGGTGGCGACGAAGATGAGGTAACTGACGCAGAAGCCCGCCTGTGAGAGGACAAGCATAACATCGACGAGGAGACGGCCGGCGGGTCCGCTGACGGATTGGCCAAGATCTCCGAAAGAAGTGATGGTGGAGAAACCGGATTGAGACTCGAGTTTGCGGCGGGTGTGGACGAGGAGCATCATACAGAAGAAGGTGAGGGAGGCTACGAAGAAAAGGGTGAGGAGGCCCAAAAGCCATCCGGTCTTCTTGAAGGTGTAGGGAAGGCCCAGAACGCCGGCGCCGACGATGGCGATGAAGACATTCGCGAAGGTCTTTGGCTGAGACGACAATGTTCGGGGACCCAAAAGAGGAGTGTCTTCAGTGGGAACACAAGGAAGCGATTGGGAAGACGATCCAGCTTCCTGATCGTACCCCATGCCCATCGTTAATGGTGGATTTATTTTGCTATGGTGTGTGGATTGTAGATTTCTAATAGTATGTTTTTTCTCTTTTAAAATAAAAATAAAAATCGACTGATATTCTTCTTACCACATCTCAGGAAGTACAATCTGTGTGAACAACCACAAGTTTTATTTATTTCGTTGTCGACACGTGTTACTTTGCTCAACCAAATTATGAGCTGTTTCGGAAATGATTGAAGGGGTAACCAGTAGCAGCCGGCTTTCTTTCTTTATGTGCCCAACTTCACCACGCCTCTCCTATTTGGGCTCTCTCTCTTTAATGGGCCCACACTTCCTTTCCCTTTTCTATAAAAAGCCCACACAAATAAACTATTGTCTTCTTTCTCTCTTTTATTTGACAAAACCAACATGAATAAAATAAAACCACACAACCAAGAAACTCCATTTGCTTCTCACATCATATTTCATGAGAGTATGGAGAGGAATATGGTTGACCACACGGTGAGTGCTAAGGATGCAACCAGGTAGGTCCATAAGAATATGACCGAGCATTCATCTTGAGCCACGTCAAACAGTTGTGCCATTGTGCCTGCAATCCGTAACACAAATAATTTCATCAGGAAATTTAATCTTTTGTGCCATTGTGCCCCATGCATGTTTATCCAATAATTTAATCAGGAAATTTCAACTTGTTTACTTATATTCATGGCAGGCGGCAGTGTGAACTGAAGCATGAGAACATATCGGAAGAGAGGGTCTGGAGGAAGATAGCCTAGATTCCATGCTAACTGGACCACCCCGACTCCCACCACGGGAAGCATGATATACCGCACACATATCACTCCCACGATCACCGACGTTTTCACGGCTGAGGAACGCAGACCCTGAATCAGGTTGCCCCCCAATATGAGTGTGATGCAAGGAATTGTGCCGTCCCTGCCAAGTTAACTACTACTATTAGTCGTATATATAACGTTATGTTTCCATACCTAAAAACGTGCTCGTAAGTCCATACCCAAGTAGTTTCACTGAATCTTGGATGACTCGCAACGGGGCATTCTCCCCAATTATTAGATTCCTCAACCAATTAGTTGCTCCGAAGACGAAACCAAGTATCTGAAGAATATGGAACAACAACAACAAAAAATTCATTAGAGCAATAAATCTAGTACGTAGTTCATTATTGATTGGAGAAATGAAATCATTTCTCTCTTTCTTTTCTTTTTTTTTTACTTACGGCACCAATAGTTGGTGGTGCAAAGAGTTCCTCCAGAATCTGATGGAATAAGTCCTTGATGTATGTCCGAGTAGACACCTTTTGTTTCACTTGGATTTCAAGGTCTTGGTTTTGTTGCGGCTTCATCAGGAGAAGAGTGTGGGGATCAGAGTCAATGTCCTTGTTGGGAGTTTTGACCAAGCCGGTAGCTGCAAGAGCTTTGAACTGTGTAGCAGAGCTTCTCACAAGTTGGTAACTGTAGGTCCAAATGTAGAAACCCCCAAGCTGCGTTTGAAAAAAAAAAAAAAATAATAATTCACAATTACTTTAACAAGTATGAGCAGAGAAGATGATATGTTTGGTTTGACATACGTACAGCCATAGAGAAAGATGCGTAGGAGAGTCCAATGGATCTGCAAACACTCCGATTCCCAAAAGGACTGCCTTCCTCATCACAGATGGCAGGGACCAGAATAAGCATAAGGTTTCCCATATTGCCTGCATCATATATATATCCTTTATGTTAGATTTCAGGAATGATCTCTTGGATTAAATTTTATGGAATTAATGTTACCTGAGGCACAAGTAGCAATTATGAGACCATGAAGTTGAGGTTTGGGGTTCAGCAGTTTTACCACCAACCATCCAAGAATGCCTCCTACTAGAAAGGTGATTCCAACATTTATGGGCATGAACCACCTGAAAATCGATTTGTTTGAATCAAATTTTAAGCCACAAGGTTTCTTTCTCATAGGACCGATCGAGTGAAGAAGGGTAGTGCATACCATGAAATAATGTCCTGTAATGTGACAGTCTGGGCAAGATTGGCAAACATGATGCAAGGGGTGAAGACCACGAAGACGAGCTGCAAAGATATGTTAATTAATTATTAGACGTGCGTGCATGAATGATCATACAAAAAACAAAAAGAAGCAAGCAGAGACGGAGGTTGTACCTTGTTCAGGGATCTTCGGGTGTCAGCGGAGAGAAGAGAGCAGTAATCGGTTGCCAAGAAGGCACCAAGGACGCTGATTAGGAGAACCTGTACGATTGGCATTGAAGCCACCTCCAATAATTCTAAGAAACCCATCCCTAATTTTTTTTTTTTTTTTTTTTGGTTTCTTGCAGAAGAAGAAAAGTAGTCAATGTAAGATAGAGATGAAAGCTTTGGTAATTTGGCTGTACGTGTAGAGTGGTGGAGATGGAGAGAATTGATAGGTATATATATTAGATACGTAGAGGAGTGGAGGTACATGACGAAGAAGAAGAGTCCAACTTTTCAACAGGAGGAGGCATACAAGAAAAGGGATGAGAAGGACAAGTTGGCTTCTGGGTAATGTTGGGTTCAGGTGGTGCACTTCACACGTGAATCACATGGACATCAAAATTTAAAGATTCAAAGGGACGGGAGGCTTTTGGTATCCTCTCAGGTTAATGTTGACAGAATCAAAGCAAGACTCGGCATGGTCTAGTTGCTTTGCTCCCCATATATATATATATATATTTCTTTCCACATTTTCACAACCAATACTCGAGCAAAGGGGGCACAAGTAATCCAAGCTGTCACATACTAACATTTCCTTTTCTAAAGTGGCCAATTTTGACCAATTAATCATACATTATTAATTAGTATTTGTTTTTAATATCCAACATATATATATATATTAAAACATCCTTCCAATATGACGACGGCTGCGATTGCGATGCCAAGTCCACGGTACTCATCACTCTTTACTTTATTACATAAAATCGATAGTAAATGTCAACTGTTGTTTGGCATGATCGATAATAAAAGAAAAAAACTACTTTCAGGTAATAAAAGAAAACAGAGTAATTTAATTCGAGGAAGATAATCTAATATAACAAACAGTGACAGAGAAGCGAGAAAAGTTATAGGATTAAATCAAATAAGAAGAAGAAACGGTCTTTTGCTTGTATATATGTCTCAGATAAGTACGTGTTTAAGCTAAAGTAAAAGATAGCCAACTAATTATTTATATAAGAAAATGATGAGACCAGGTTTTGTGGTCTACATATGGGCCTATCAGAGCCCATGTAGGTATGTATGAAAGTAGGCATCGTAAGGCCTAAAAATAGGCTTAGCCCATTAGTTTCCAAATCATTTATTTATTCGAAGTCACAGCGGGGCCGCCGGTAGATGATAAACTCAATAAATAATTATATGACTAGCTTCTAATTCACGGATTCACACCACATATATGATATATATATATATATATATATATATATATATATTAAACTAAATTTTTAAAGGGCAATTCTATAAAATAGCACCAAAAAACTTAAAGTTCAATAATTTAGCACCCAATGGTGAAAATCCCAAAATTAGCATTCATTAAAAGGGAAAAAAACTTATGTATCCTCTATTATACTCTAAAATCAATCATTGATAACCCAAACAAAACAAAAAAAATCGAAGATGCTGATTCTCCTTGTTCACATTGACCGGTTCAGAGAGAAATCCTTAACCGAATTTTTGGATCGGTGGTTATCTCTATTGAGTGAAGGGAGCTTCACATCGGCGAGCTTGTGACGAGATCCATGGCGGCAATTTCTACGTTCTTCCTTCTCTTCCTCATACCCCTTGTCCCACTCTCGCTTCTCGTTATCTTGGCCTTAATCGTACGTACGCCCTCGTCCCATCCGAATCCCAATCAAGTCACGTCACGTCTTCATCACCGGCGGATCTAGCGGCATAGGTCTTGCTCTCGCCCAACGCGCCGCTTCCGAGGGTCCTCGCGTCTCCATCCTCGCCCGATCCGCCGGAAAGCTCGAGGAGGCCAAACAATCTATCAAGCTCGCCACTGGTGTTGAAGTCGCCACGTTTTCCGCCGACGTTCGCGATTACGACGCCGTGTCGAAGGCGATTGACGAATCGGAGCCGATCGATGTGTTGATTGTAAATCAAGGCGTGTTTGTGGCGAAGGAGCTGGATAAGCATAGTCCAGAGGATCTGGATCTAAATAGCTAAGTTTGTCCCAATGTTGTTATCAAGGACATTTATTGAGTGTTATATAGCTGGTATTGAGATTACGTTTTTTTCCCATGATTTTCTTTTCAGGTTGTGATGGTTTCTGTGTTGTCTTTGTCTTCTTCTTTTATCGGAAGATTTCTTGGTGTTCGAATATATCTATTTATCATTTCAGGTAAATAACAAAGTTGAGTCGATGATCAAGCTTGTTGAAGATATTCTATTTAATGATCCAAAGTCGATTTGCCGACCTTTGTTCCCATCCCAACACCTTACTAAATCAACAAGAAACATAAAAAGTATGATTTCGCTTAAGTCATGAAGAGACGAACTATAAATGATTATATTACCTGTTGATTTTCATGCGTAAATGAAGCATCCGAACATGTGTTGTTGTTTGCCTACACAAAGAAAGAAAGATACAAATGTTGAAATAATTCTTTCTGGAAATTCAACGTATTTAGGAAACATTTAAGAACATATATAACATATTTAGGAAAGCCTTCCTCAATCAACAAGAAAGATAAAAAGTATGATTTCAAAGTCATGCAGAGATAAACTATAAAAGACTATATTACATATTGATTTTCATGCGTAAATGAAGCATCCGAACATATGTTGTTGTTTGCCTACACAAAGAAAGAAATATACAAATGTTGAAATGATCCTTTCTGGAAATGCAACGTATTTAGGAAACATTTAGGAACATATATAACGTATTTAGGAAAGCCTTCCTAAATCAACAAGAAACAGAAAAGTATGATTTCAAAGTCATGCAGAGACAAACTAAAAAAGACTATATTACATGTTGATTTTCATGCGTAAATGAAGCATCCAAACATGTGTTGTTGTTTGCCTACACAAATAAAGAAAGATACAAATGTTGAAATGATCATTTCTGGAAATGCAACGTATTTAGGAACCATTTAGGAACATATATAACGTATTTCGGAAAGATTTCCTAAATGAACAAATGATGAAAACTGATCATTTCTTGAAAATGAAACGTATTTAGGAACATATATAACGTATTTCAGAAAGTCTTCTGAAATGAACAAATGATGAAAAATGATCCTTTCTTGAAAATGAATCGTATTTAGGAACATATATAACGTGTTTCAGAAAGACTTCCTAAATGAACAAATGATGAAAACTGATCCTTTCTTGAAAATAAAATGTATTTAGTAACATATATAACGTATTTCTGAAAGACTTCCGAAATGAACAAATGATGAAAACTGATCATTTTTTGAAAATGAAACGTATTTAGGAACATATATAACGTATTTCGGAAAGTCTTCCGAAATGAACAAATGATGAAAAATGATCCTTTCTTGAAAATGAATCGTATTTAGGAACATATATAACGTATTTCGGAAAGACTTCCTAAATGAACAAATGATGAAAACTGGTCCTTTCTTGAAAATGAAACGTATTTAGGAACATATATAACGTATTTTGGAAAGTCTTCCGAAATAAATAAATGATGAAAAATTTAGGAACCATTTAGGAACATATATAACGTATTTCGGAAAGACTTCCTAAATGAACAAATGATGAAAACTGATCATTTCTTGAAAATGAAATGTATTTAGGAACATATATAACGTATTTCTGAAAGACTTCCGAAATGAACAAATGATGAAAAATGATCCTTTTTGAAAATGAAACGTATTTAGGAACATATATAACGTATTTCTGAAAGTCTTCCGAAATGAACAAATGATGAAAAATGATCCTTTCTTGAAAATGAATCGTATTTAGGAACATATATAACGTATTTCGGAAAGACTTCCTAAATGAACAAATGATGAAAACTGATCATTTCTTGAAAATGAAATGTATTTAGGAACATATATAACGTATTTCTGAAAGACTTCCGAAATGAACAAATGATGAAAAATGATCCTTTTTTGAAAATGAAACGTATTTAGGAACATATATAACGTATTTCGGAAAGTCTTCCGAAATGAACAAATGATGAAAAAATGATCCTTTCTTGAAAATGAATCGTATTTAGGAACATATATAACGTATTTAGGAAAGCTTTCCTAAATGATGAAAAATGATCCTTTCTGGAAATGAAACGTATTTAGGAACCATTTAGGAACATTTATAACGTATTTAGGAAAGTCTTCCTAAATGATGAAAAATGATCCTTTCTGGAAATGAAACGTATTTAGGAACATATATAACGTATTTAGGAAAGTTTTCCTAAATGATGAAAAATGATCTTTTCTTGAAAATGAATCGTATTTAGGAAGATATATAACGTATTTCGGAAAGACTTCCTAAATGAACAAATGATTAAAACTGATCTTTTTTTGAAAATGAAACGTATTTAGGAACATATATAACGTATTTCGGAAAGACTTCCTAAATGAACAAATGATGAAAAATGATCATTTCTTGAAAATGAAATGTATTTAGGAACATATATAACGTATTTCTGAAAGACTTCCGAAATGAACAAATGATGAAAAATGATCCTTTTTTGAAAATGAAACGTATTTAGGAACATATATAACGTATTTCAGAAAGTCTTCCGAAATGAACAAATGATGAAAAATGATCCTTTCTTGAAAATGAATCGTATTTAGGAACATATATAACGTATTTCGGAAAGACTTCATAAATGAACAAATGATGAAAACTGGTCCTTTCTTGAAAATGAAATGTATTTAGGAACATATATAACGTATTTCTGAAAGACTTCCGAAATGAACAAATGATGAAAAATGATCCTTTTTTGAAAATGAAACGTATTTAGGAACATATATAACGTATTTCGGAAAGTCTTCCGAAATGAACAAATGATGAAAAATGATCATTTCTTGAAAATGAATCGTATTTAGGAACATATATAACGTATTTAGGAAAGCTTTCCTAAATGATGAAAAATGATCCTTTCTGGAAATGAAACGTATTTAGGAACCATTTAGGAACATTTATAACGTATTTAGGAAAGTCTTCCTAAATGATGAAAAATGATCCTTTCTGGAAATGAAACGTATTTAGGAACATATATAACGTATTTAGGAAAGCTTTCCTAAATGATGAAAAATGATCTTTTCTTGAAAATGAATCGTATTTAGGAAGATATATAACGTATTTCGGAAAGACTTCCTAAATGAACAAATGATTAAAACTGATCTTTTTTTGAAAATGAAACGTATTTAGGAACATATATAACGTATTTCGGAAAGACTTCCTAAATGAACAAATGATGAAAAATGATATTTTCTTGAAAATGAATCGTATTTAGGAACATATATAACGTATTTCGAAAAGACTTTCTAAATGAATTAATGATTAAAATTGATCTTTTCTTGAAAATGAAACGTATTTAGGAATATATATAACGTATTCCGGAAAGACTTCCTAAATAAAAAAATGATTAAAACTGATCCTTTCTTGAAAATGAAACGTATTTAGGAACATATATAACGTATTTCGGAAAGTCTTCTGAAATTAACAAAAACAGAAAACGATATTTCCTGTAGATTTCCATGCTTAAATGAAGCGTCAGAACAAATATGTTGTTGGTTTGTCTACACAAAGAAATAAAGAAATATTCAAATGATGAAAGCTGATAGATTGTAACATCAGAACAAATGTGTTGTTGTGTTGTTGTTTTGTCTACACAAAGAAATAAAGAAATATCTTCTTTTTGCCAACACTTTTGTATGTTAATACTACATTTGTTTGCTTATAGATTGTAGCAGCTACATATTCCAGAGTGACTAGGGAAATTGAGATTTAAACTTTTTATTTCTTCTGGTGAATTGATCATCTTAGTCCGGCTGGAGCTGTTAGACTGCCTTCTCATGGTCTTCCCATGGCTCTCTGGGCAAGAGTCCCATCGTAATCCTAAACCCAAACGTAAACCCAAACGTAAGTTCCATTTTAGCATGAATGAAGCCAACACAAAGATTACTTGTTTTTTTTGGGTGAATATAAGTATAATTTGAAAGTTACCCGTTTCTCGAAAGAACTATCCTGCGAGTCAGCTATCTTGTCTGCAATTCCATAGTCAATGGCTGCTTGTGCTTGAAGATATTTAGGTCGCTTGATGTCCTCATTGATCTGCTCTTTGGATTTGCATGTTCCCTTAGCTAGCAGCTCGATGTAGTACTCAGTATTTGCATCAAGTTCGTTGGTCTACCAGAGGATTATTCATTACAGTACATGTGAAGAATTGGAGGGGAAGTACATAAAAGGGGTAAAAGAATGTGAATGCCACCTTTATCCACATATCTATTGCAGCTCCGCTCGATCTGTTTACTTTTGACAGATACAATTTTGCTGCACCATTAACCATCAAAACTTCGAAACTTCCACAAGTGGACAATAGGTAACAATATGCATATCATGATCTAAATGCTAGGTTAAAGTACAAATGTTTGAGAGAAGAGAACCATACTTGATGAAAGTGGCTGTACGACTCTTTCATCAAGTGACTAACCATAAATGATCTCGAGTTTCTTTGTCAAAGCAAATTAGTGAAACCAAAACAAAAACAGCAAAGCCTCACGGATCTTTGAGATATAAGACAAAACCACCCACGCTAGTGTAGACCAATCACAGTACTCTTGTAGTCTTTGGAATTGGCCGTAAAATCTGAGGTAAAGAAAACTCTGAACAAGGCAATAAAAATAGAAAACAATAATGAGGAGCTTAAGCATACGAATCAGAACAAAATTCCCCTCGCAAGTCAAATCAAGGAAACTAAGAAAACGTCCATCACCAAAGACATCAAGGGCAGCCAATTCCACACCAATCGGAACAAATTCTAACAATAAGCATATGAATCATCCAACGATTCATCCGAACAACAGCGAGAAGAATCAATTTCAAACGACAAGAAAGGATTTTCACGCAAGCTGAAAAGAAGGGATCGAAAAACTTGAGAAGCTCGTAGCGAGAGAAACTGAGATGATAAAAGTGACTAACCATTGTTGAAAAGAGCCGAATCACACGTTCTCGTTCTGATAGACACGAATCTGCTTCACGAGAATCTCGTTCGTTTCAGCCATCGGAGAAGAAGATGATGACGACGGCGATGGTGAAGTGATTCTTTGAGTCGTGCCTGAAATAGATGATGATTGATGATGATCGAGAGATGATCGGTGATGATTGATGAGATCGCAAAATAGATGATCAGCGATGATTGATGAGATCGCTAAATTCCCAGATCTTAGAGCATCACCAATGGTAGAACCCCTCATGGGGTTCTTACCAATATTTTAATTATAAATTTTAAGAACCTCTAGTTAAGAACCCCTAAAAAAGTTCTTAAATAAGAACTTTAAGAACTTTTTTTTTAAAGTTAAGAACCTCTCTAATATTTATCATTATTTGTCATTATAAAATTTTAAGAACCTCTCCTTTAAGAACCCCCATTGGAGATGGTCTTAGATCGGGAGAGAAAGAAAAAATTTTGGGTAAATTTCTTTTGTATTTTATTTTAATAATAAATGCAAGTAAACTAAGGATAAAATGGTCTTTTGGGTCTTTAATGAATGCTAAAAATGGGGCTTTTTTATTAGGGTGTTAGTTTGGTCAGAAAGTTTTCAAAATGTGCTATTTTGATCAATTTCTCATTTTTAAATATACAAAATATAAAATAAAAAATAAAATATTATTTAAATATTATTTTTAATTTATAATTTTAAAAATTTTAATGAGAATTTTACCCCAAAAAAAAAGTTTTTAATGAGAATATAATATTTTCAAATATGATTAAAAACTCTTTATGTGGGCTTAGCGAATTTTGATACGAACTAAACCAAACTTAAATATATGCGGACTTTGGGTTGGGTCAGTCCGAGTGACATTTCTAGATGTGTGTATAAGAACATTTAGGTAAAAATAAGGAACAAAAAAAAAAAAAAAAGTTGGTCGGGTCGGTATCTATAAAGTCGCAAGTTGGCATATATATATATAATCAAAAGCGGAATAGAAATCATAAAAAGCATAACCAATTAGTCAATAAGGATTGATGAGTGTGTTGGACGATTCTCTTCTACTATTCTTTCTCTGATCTCTCATTCATAGGCAACCAAGTTGTCATTTGTGTTGATATCATTCTCTTTAAAGTCCTGTTTGTTTGAAACTCCTCCTACTTGTTATAGTTTCTGATTGTTGAGTTTTGAATATAGACATGAAGGAGACACGTCTTAGGTTGAGAATTGATGATTGATCTCTCTTCTCATAATTTATTGCTTCATAACATATCACGGTAAGCGGACGTTTTTGCAAGTCAACACCGCATTTATTTGTTCTATGTTTTTTTTGCCATCTTCATTGTTTTACGTAATCTAGGACAATGGGTCTTCTTCTTTTGGCTGACATGGCCACAAGATGCTTTTGGTATTGGACCACTTTACTCTTCTGCTCTCTTCTGCTTCCCGGCTACGCCCGAGCTTCCTCTGCAGGCGGCCCCGAAGAGAAAGAGCTCTCCCAGACTCCCACCTGGGCCGTTTCCCTCGTCTGTACCTTCTTCATCCTTGTCTCTGTTCTCCTCGAGAAGGCTCTTCACAGAGTTGCCACGGCTTACATCCTTTCTTTCTTCCTTCTCTTCACAGAGTTACCTTCTTCATCCTTGTCTACATCTTTTTGCTTTTTCTTTTTCTCAGTGGTTGTGGGAGAAGCATAAGAACTCTCTGCTTGAAGCCTTGGAAAAAATAAAGGCCGGTAAGATCAGAGACTTGTTTTCTCTTACTCTTGTCTTTGGTTAAGAAAATAAACATGTATGAAATGGACGCAGAGCTGATGATTCTAGGATTCATTTCCTTGTTACTCACTTTCGGAGAGCAGTACATACTCAAGATTTGTATCCCTGAAAAGGCTGCTGCATCTATGCTACCTTGTCCAGCTCCTTCTCCTACTCATGACCAAGACAAGACCCACCGCAGACATCTAGCTGCTGCCACTACCTCTTCCCGCTGCGTTGAGATCTTTTAATAAACTTCACGCTCTCTCTTTCGTCACCACACACTTATTGTTTTTGTTTTTGGTTTTCCACAGGGTCATGAACCACTCATATCTGTCACGGGTTTGCACCAGCTGCACATCCTATTGTTCTTCATGGCTGTCTTTCACATTCTCTACAGTTTCATCACCATGATGCTTGGCAGACTCAAGGTACGACAAGCCTGACTTCCGTTTTTCCCAAAACCCTCCTTTCCTAGCTATTCATCATTTTCTGCAACTGCAGATCCGTGGCTGGAAAAAGTGAGAGCAGGAGACATTTTCTCATGATTACGAGTTTTCAGTCGGTAGGCGACTTCTTCTTCTTACTTAAAACCGGTTGTTTTTATATAGGTCACTAAATTGGCTTTTTCTCTATGCAAGATCCATCAAGATTCAGGCTCACTCATGAAACGTCCTTCGTTAGACAACATTCCAGTTTCTGGACAAAAATCCTCTTCTTCTATTATGCTGTGAGAAGCATTTCCTTTTTCTTTAGCGGCATAAAGTTGTTGATGAAAAATTCATATCTGTTCTCTCAACCATCTGGCTTACAGGGGTGCTTCCTACAGCAGTTCTTTCGATCTGTCGGGAGAACCGACTACCTGACTCTGCGCCATGGCTTCATCGCCGTAAGGCAAAACTCATTTCTCTCTTGTATATTCCTCCTGCTGTGGTGATGTTTATGGGTGAGTCTTCTTTTAGGCCCATTTAGCTCCGGGAAGAAAGTTCGACTTCCAGAAATATATCAAACGATCATTGGAAGACGATTTCAAGGTGGTAGTTGGAATAAGGTACATAACACAAGACGTAGTCGCAATGCTAGTTTTATGAGATTTTGTCCACGTTTCTGACGAAGTTTTGCTCTGCAGTCCACTTCTGTGGGCATCATTTGTGGTTTTCTTACTGCTGAATGTTAATGGTGAGCCAGCTTTGCATTTGCTCGCTCACTTTACCGAATCATTGGTTATATTAGTGTACTAAAAAAGCCCTTTTATAGGCTGGGAAACAATGTTTTGGGCGTCAATCCTGCCTATACTTGTAAGACAATTATGCTGTTAATAGAATCTTCTACTGTGCCAGGAGCTTGCAAGTCTCATCTTTACAACTCTTGCAGGTCATTTTAGCTGTCGGTACGAAGCTTCAAGCGATCCTAACAAGAATGGCTCTGGAAATCACGGATAGACACACAGTTGTTCAAGGGATACCTCTTGTGCATGGTTCAGATAAATACTTTTGGTTTAATCGCCCTCAGTTGCTGCTTCATCTTCTCCACTTCGCCTTATTCCAGGTACTTGCAATGTTTTTTTTTTATGTTTTTGTTTCAAACACAAGGATTTCAAACTTGTCATCGTGAAACTCTCTCTTGGGTAAAGCTTATTCTTACACTAACCACTAGCGAAGAAACCAGTTCATAGATCTCGCTTGGAACGATTCTAATGAGCTGAACAAGTTGGCTATCTTGCAGCGTAGGAGCTTTGATTTTGTGCAGTTACATCACGCTTCCATTGTACGCACTAGTTACTCAGGTACATTATCCTAATCTCAGCCTTCACTGTCCAGATACGTGTGTCAGAACGATGGGGCTAGAGAAGCTTACAAGGGGATAACCAAGCAGCAAACTAATGTTGTTGATGTGGGCAGATGGGTTCACACATGAAGAAATCTGTATTTGATGAGAAAATGGCAAAAGCGTTGAAGAAATGGCACATGGCTGTGAAGAAGAAGAAAGGCAAAGCAAGAAAGCCACCAACAGAGATCCCTGGTGGTTCTGGCAGTGTCAGCACCTCTACTTCAGCCTTTCACGCCTCTGGAGCCACTCTACTCCGCTCCAAGACCACCGGTCACTCGACAGCCTCTTACATGAGTAATTATGAAGACCAAAACATGTCTGATCTTGAAGCCGAGCCATTATCGGGGCACGCCATCGTCAGGGTTGGAGATCAGCCCAGAGAGATGGAATATGCTGGAGATATTATCCCTGGAAACCAATTTTCCTTTGTGACTCCTGTTCGTCCTAATGATATGGATTAATATAATATTCAAAATGAATGCAGAGCAAATTCCATCCAGGTCTTTGTTTTCTACTAGACTGGTACGCTGATATACATAATTGCCTTGCCAAGTGTTACCAACTAGGATGTCTGTATAAGGCTGTATTATAGAGCTCCAAGACTACATTACATTCTAGAGAAAAAGTAATGAGTTCCAAAACATGTCGGCCCAGATAACTAGAATAACTGGCTTCACATTACATCGTGCAACTGAGTATTACTGCCAGAATTTTTCACAAAACATGAAACGAATTTTGATAAAGTTGTCTAAAGAAAGGACTTAACTGTGGTTCACGCTGATCTTCAGCAATACTTGATAGAAACGGGCTCACTCAGGTTCTTCCTCATCGTCACTGTCGCCTCCAAACATGGAAGCCATTTTCATAGCTAGATTTGCAGCTATTTCTCTCCTTTGGAAATCAGGCATCAATCGCAAGTTGTCACGGATGTTCCCTATTTCTGACATCAACTGTTCGACGTCTTCAAACTCATAACATTTGTCGTTTTCTGTGTCCAAAGGTTTTTCATCTGTTACTACTGCTCTGCCAGTCTCATTCTGTGGCTCTATCCTTGACCCTGAAGGCCGCAGCTCTTCATCCACAACATTCTTTGGTTTCACCATATTATTTTCTACCTCAAGATTTTCCTGTGAAGTGGATCCGCCAGCATCTGCGTATGAATGCATTTCACATGCGGAAACCCATCTTTCATCGATATTTTCCCACGGATCAGCTGAGCCTGCTGATAGCACTTCATACTCCAATTCATATTCCGATTCTTCTTCTGACAACTCTGACAACGAGGAAATATAAGATCCAATCAACACGAGTCCAAGGGGAACCCTTACTATATGTGGGAGAAGAAAACTGAAGGAGCAAATAACCTTCAGCATGAGGTAACACCGGTTCATTTATCTTATCACCCGATTTCAGAATCATTCCGGGCCACATATGTGCGGAAAGAGCACCAAATAGACGTTCAACCCCTTGAGAATCCCCATCGACTGATAAACCTACAAGGACCAAGCCCAGAGTCTCTCGTTAATGTCAGAGACAAATACGTATTCTCCTGCTCATTCATTTCTCATTCATAATTGTGGAACTCTTGACAAGTTGAGTACATGCTATATTTTTCATATTGTGATGAAGAAAAAGGAGTAACCCTGCATGTTGCAGCACCCCTGGTTACTCCATCAATATGAAGGAAGGAAAGATTGTCTGAAAGACATAGAACTTACACTTGTCAAAATCAGGATTAGATGCACAAGCCTCAATGAACTCGATGTTGTTCTCAGAGCACCACTCAAGACATGTTCCTCTGATATCCAATGATGTATCTTCTTCGCTCCCCAACAACCTACTTCCCTCACTTTCGGAGATCCCAAACTCATCAATGTCTGAATACAGATTTCTAGAGGAGTCTGTTGCCTTCAAAAGACGTCTTCTATATTCATAATGAGCTAGGTGATGAGGGACTAGATCTGCTTTGTTCCCAACGCACAACAATATATCAAAATTGTTGATGTCAGTATGAGAAACCCAGTCTTGAAGAGCAACAAGAGTTGACAGCTGCAAAGAATGGGGGTAAAAGGGTTATGCCGCGGAGAGAATAAAATGAGTCACAGCCGTATCAATGTCGAACCTCACTCAAGTCGAAGACCATAACTAACGCCACCAGTGGATGTGACTGAGGGAGAGAGTAGCCGTCGCAAATATGTGATATCCATACACAAACATCCGCAGTGTAATACTTTGTGTTAATCGTCCAGCTGTTACAGAACAAAAATCGTTAGAAATTCTTGTGGACATACACATAAAACACCGTCCTCAGAGATATACCCATGAACTTCTGTTTGAGATGATGACTCCGATGAATCCTCAAAATCCACAGAGACCAATCCTGTGATTAAACGATACAGAGAAAAGGTCAAATGGCACAAGAGAACAACCCTAGACTAGAGTAAAACAAAGAGCTTGCCCGGTAAACATAAATCGGATCTACAAGGGAAAATCGCGTACGAGAGAGGAGGGTGCGCTTGCCGACGCCGGAGGATCCGACGACAAAAACTCCCGGTCGCCTTTCCATCAATGTCATATCAGAAGCCTCCATCTTCGATCCAAACCTGATTAGATGATTAGAAATCTTTCCTTACCCAACACAAAAGGCCTAATACAATGATAAAAAAATAACAAGGCCCAATACAGCGAACAAATAAATAGGCCCAACGCATGTATGTCTTGAAGAATTCAAAGATAGTTGGTCTTGATATAATCATATATATGTTGCATGTTTATCTGCTCGAACATGAATGATCGTTTTAAAACACACAAGCATTTTCGCATTGAAAGAAAAACAGTTGCTACAAACATATGTCGGTGTTCTGAATCTCGAAACTGACTCTGCCCATAGATAGATGCATGACATCCTAATCCTATAGTCGAGTCTTGACTTCTCCAAAACAAAATAATATTATAGCAACATAAGAAAAGACAACATAGCAGGCACTTCAGCAAAGAAAACTACCAAACTGCTTCAATATGTGTTACACATAACGGCAGATGATCTGGAAACCCAAGACGCGCGAAGTTACTAGTTGGCGGTTGTGTTGGCCTGTGGCGCTGAGGGAAACACAAAGACACTTGAAGCAACCGCAGATGGCTGAAACTCAGCAGAATATCGCACTGATGTCAATGTTATCTTCGGGAGTTGCTGTTGACCGCAAGTCAGCGGCACTAGCTTATAACTTAAGACGTGTTCTGACTTGGGAAGGACTGAAACCGTATTGCTGTGAGACCCAGACAGGACAAAGCTCTGTGCATCAGCCAGAGCAAACTTTGCTTCTTGAAGCAACTGCGTCTGGTTGCAGATCCTAACGGCGTAAGTGAAGGCTTCTCCAAGAATGGCATACGGAGGACAGTTCAAACTCATTACCAGTGGTGATGCCTCCACATTTACTTCAGGAAGTTTTTGCTTTGTTGAAACACATGCCTCTGTTGTGTTAATACCTCCCTGCCTCCTCCATTTTAAATGTACTGATCCCAAACCAAGCTTCGGAGTTCTCATTGTTGGTATGACCGTGAAAACCTTTTTGAACTCTTCCCCTGGCGCAAGATTAGCAGAGCCTGGGGTATCTCCACACCCACCACCCTGCTGGATCAAACATGAAGTTTCCCCTTGCTCATCATCCAATTCAATCGACATGGACACCAGTTCCAGTGCTATCTCTGTGCAATTTTTGGCACTGACAACTAACACGCTTTTTTCGTTCAGCGGCAGAGAAGACATGTCTTCAGAATCAGGGGCTAGCTTGATCCTATTGAGCAATAGGTGATCCCTTCTATATGGCAACATAAACCGATTGCTAATGAAAAGAGGCATCTTCCCTTCAATCTGCAAGCTCTTGTGTATGTGAACTTTTTGGGCGTTGGCTTCACTGCCATGTGGCAAATAACCCAATGACACAAAAAGCATGACAGGCTTGGGCCTATGCCACTTGATTTCTAGTTTGCAGGACCATGATTCCCCATCCTTCAGGTCTGGAACAGAAATCAGCCCAAAAGATTGCTGAATTTTCTTTATGTTCCCTGTTTCAGACTCAGATTCATCGTTGCCCTCTGCCCCATCAATACCACATATTTCGACATGATGGCTTTCTAAAGAGAACGGTTCTGCTTCTCTTGGGCTAAACAAACCACCACCACCCACATCAACTAGATTAATCTTCAATTCACCACTATATACGGCATGACCCTTTGAAGTTACCACAATAGGCATCGTAAAATCTTCTCCAACTAGGGCAGGACCAGAGGCACCTAGACTGACGTCCACCTGTGGTTCAGGTTCTTCAACTTGAGTAGCTTTCTGGCCAAAGACTGCAAGAACTGGGTCCTTTGTTGGCAGAGATTCCACAAGATTCTCATGCTTCCAGACAGGCAAATCCTCCATTGCAGCAGGACTCTCGGCTCTTGAACAGATCGTGAAAAGAGGCCCCAATTTCGCAAGAACTGAAAGACACTCAAGCTTCCCGCTTTGCTCTGCAGATGATAAAAAGAAATGCAAGAAAAGTTAGGCAATCAAATCCTGGAAGCCAAGGGAAACCAAGAAAATATCAGTTTACCCTTTGCTTCCATATAATAGATACAAGTTCTGTAGATTAAGTTACTGCTAAATGGTCACTATGATTATGAAAACGTCCAAAACAGGGTTAAATTTTAAATGAATAAACTGCAATACGTGCAAGTGTGTGAGATACAAACAACACCCTTTTAATTAAATCACACTAACCAGACTTGATTGCATATGTCAACCTTAACCAATTATTCGGCACAAGCACCAGTGACGGCTCATTCTCTATTTGGCTACCACTTTGCACAGTGTTAGAAGCAGAAGCCCATAGAGGCCTTTGGGAATTCCTGATGACAAAATTGCACGTAGATTGATTGAACTGAACTTCTAGATGATCTATTTCGACTGGAAGAGGTAGATGAGAAAGCAGTGACAACGTAATAGAGCACAACGCACGAGGCTTGATCATTTGCTCGTGAAAAGTAACCGAAGCTAGGAGAACAGGTCTTAGAGGACTGACGAGATCAATCTCAAGATCAAGAGGGTTATCAGTGGCTAATTTGAACCCACTTTCTCCGGTAGATGATATCAACTCAGCTTCACGACACACAAGAGTAAAAACTTCTCTATGTATACTTTCTCTTCCTGAAATAGTTGCAGGACCTCCAGGACCATATTTTTTGTTTCCCAAGTTCCCAGAATCGTCATAAGATGTTACAGGCAGTGCAACCATTTCAAGGGACAACTCTACAAAATCTTTATAAGCACCAAGGTTTCTCGAACACTCTCGCAGGTAACCCAGCACCTCCCAGAGCAAAGTTACCCAACCTTCTTGTCTGTACAAGTTTGCTGTGATATCGAAAAAGGATTTTGCATTTCTGGGATCAGACAAACCAAAGTACTCCCGGGCTACTTCAAATGCACAAAGAGCAGCCATCCTCCGGGCTTTAAGGTTGGTAAACGATTCATAAGATCTCTTCAGCCAAGCAATAATTTCAAAGGAATCCTGAAATCTCTTTGCTTCTGAAATTGTATACCGTATGTACTCTTCATCCGTTATACTGCAAAAACATTAGAAAATCATACCGTAATAGGGGTAGCTTAGTTAAGTTTTTTTTTTTACACAGATTTTGTGGGGTGAATTATGAAATTCTTACGAGTGGAGTGTAAAAGCTTCTCCCTTCTCAAGTAACTGAGCAAACTGACCCACATAGACCGAAGGAATAACGGATTCAGAGCTGCTATCAATCTCTTGAGCTGTTACGGACATTGACAACAACAGTTCCAGGGCAGATCTCTTATCCTTCAAGTAATGAGCAGCCAACTGCAGGGAGAAAGAAGTTTTTCCAGTGGATAAGGACATATTATACTTTCAACATACTGTACTAGGCACAGAATGAGTTCAGAAAATTTTGAGAAAGAGGAACAAATGTAATGGATGAAAAATCCAGCATTTGCTTCGAGATAGGTGTTTTAATTTATATAGTCTTGTTTAGGAAATATGGTAAACACACATAAAAATTTAACATTTAACTTTTTTTTTTGATAAAAAATTTAACATTTAACTTGTAGATTATGTTCTGACTACGAGTTACATAAAGAAAAATTGACTGACCTGATAATAATAGGCAGGATAAAACTCAAACTCAGTCAAAGATATTTCTGCAGTTCCTTGGTTCAAAGATGAAAAGCTCTGAACAGTTGCTGAGCTTGTCTCCAGCAACTCAGCAAAGACAAGAAACTGCCTACTCATCCATTCCCAATGGAGAAAAATAAATTCTGTGGATCCAACAACTTTCTCATATGATGATTTATGTTGATGAAACCATGTCACCGCTTCTATGAGCTTTCCACCGTGCAACAAAAGCGTTGATATCTTGAAATGCAATTGCTCAGCTATGGTCTTAATCTCGACCAAGCGTTGTATTGCAGGCAACCTAGTTGATGTTCCAATCATCTGTTTGCATAAACAAAATTGCTCGTCAAAATTGAAACCGTAGACAATTATACATAACCTTATAAAAAACCAATAACTATATATGCATAAGAAAAAACTTCTTGACTAGAATCAGAACGCATTCGAGTGGGAAAAAACGAAATAAATAGTGATGAAAAAGACCTCGTGCAAGGAATGGTAGGCGTCTTCATAAAACTTCAATGCTTCACCCCAATCTCTACGAAACTCTGCATAAACAGCGACCTAGCAGTCATGGCATGAATGAGCCTTCCTGTTGGCAGATACTTTGAAACAAAGCAGATGTAATGAAACAGCTTACTTTGAAACAATAGCGAACATTCAAATCAAGAGAAGGGGAACTCCTTTTCTCAATTCGACTTTTGATTCTCCTTCCTTCTTCTCTGTAATACGCAAGCGCCAACTCTGCAAATGCAGAAGCGATTCTGCAAACATATTGCGTTGAGAGGCATTGTTGGAAAAGCCTCTTGTTTCTTGTTGTAGGTGCAAAATAGAAAACAGGAAAAGAGGAGCGAAACATGCCTGGAGAGAGAGAGAGTAAGTTCAGAGTCTATGCTGGAATTGACGAAGAGCACGTACTTAGAATCTAATTCTGCCCGCTTTCGCAATGCCAATAGACGATCTTCGCTAATTTCCTCTAGAACAAGTCGGGAAAGAGTAAGCCACAAGTCCCGATAGGATATTCGTAGAAATGAAAAGAAAAAAATCGGAGAAAAACGCTACCCTGGGGAGAAGACTGGACCACGACCACCACCAGTTTGATGTTTTTGGGACGGATAACGGATCTGGCAATGGAGATCGCGTTGTTAATCTGAGGTTTTGAAACAATGGAAAAGAAAGGAAACAAATCAGGGAGATGAAGAAGTACTTGAGGTTGTCGAGGTCGGAGCAGACCTGTAGCCATTGAGTTGGATCGCCGAATATGTGATGTGAGGGAAAGAAGGCGGCGACAAGTGCAGGAACCTTGGTGCGATGCTTTAACAACCAGTCCCGTTTCAAGATGCCGCCGCATCTGGAAGGAGTGGAAGGAGAGGAATCAGAGACGCTGATAGGATCTCTGAAGGAAGAGGTTCGGTTGATTTGATCATCATGAGCAAGGAGGAGAGAGAGATGGGAGAAGTCGGGGAAGGCCAGAGCGTTGATGGGAGGCTGTTGGGAGTGGAGATGCTTAGTAACGGACGCGCGTAGCTCCGAGTAACCGAAGAGAGCCACCAAACTTACCGGCGGCGTCCTGAGCTCTTCCGGGTATTCCTCCATCTCGCCGGGAAGTATCTCTAGACTCGTTGAATCGATGAAGGAAAGAAAAGGGATCTGAAACACTGCGTGGACTTTGAACAGGCCTTACGATAAGAACTGATTTTGAAACATATGTGGCGTTAAGGGTATAGTTTGTCAGGCCCATTATAAGCCCATGATAACTTTGAAAACATGATAGAAATTAGAAAGAGAGTAGAAATGTTTTCCTCCTGGGTTGATGTCCAAATGAATACTAATAGAAATGTACCAACCAGCTGGGTTGATGATGTCCAAAAATGTATTACAGAAAAAGAACATTTTATCAATCAAGATATATATAATAAGAGTAGAAAGAGAGTATAAAAATCATCCAAAAAAATTGGAAGCGGTCAGCTGGATCGCTTGATGAAGTCAATGCAGTCTGCAATTGCATCGGCATAGAAAGAGTTAGAGCGTCGTAGAGGTGTGTAATAAAGGCCGTCTTCTCTGACCAGTACTGGTCGACTCCTGCAGCACCAGCTCCTCAATAACCTGAAGAAGCCTCTCACTCTCTTGCGCAATCTCTTCGTCTTCGGGATTACCCTGATTCCTCTACCACTCTCCCATCGTCTCCTTACTCCTTCCATCTCTCTTTCACGGCTATTGCTTTGCTTATGCGTGTTATTATATATATCGAGAAGCTACGACTTTCAGAGGTTGGGTTGTTGAGAGTTTTAAAATATATTTATAAAAAGCATAGACTATTTTTAATCTGTGCGGGGGAGGTTGGGCAACCCGCAAAAGCTGGAAAATTGGCTTCGCAAAATGGGAAAAAGTCAGAAAATATGTATAGCGTGTTGTACATTTATGCTTTCACAAAGATCATTCTTAAGGCTGTCAAAATGGACTGTCCACGTCTATTTAGATCCGTCCAACAAATTTGCAAACTTTGTCGAGTTTGACTCTGTTAATCTAAATTCGACCTTATAATCATTCCACCGTAAATCTTTTTGCAAATAAATATAAGGTCGAATTTAGATTAAGAGAGCCAAATTCAACAAAGCTTGCAAATTTGTTGGTGTTGGCTTTTGTCCATAAAAAAACCTAAACTGAAAGTAAAGGATCCAAAATTAAGGTTATGCAAGAAAACAACCCGATGGGAAGATGTTAAATATTGTTAATATTCACCTCGCTAAAGAAAGTCCACAACTTCAAAAGTAAAAGCGGATGAAAACAAGCTAATCAAGAATTAATGGACTAATCGATATACTACTATATGGCATGCGAACAGCTGGTCACTTTACGTCGACATTTCAAGGCAAACGAAGTCGAAAGAGACGAATCAATGTCAAAAGGAATTTAATATGGACGATATTAATGTCCAAAGCAATATAAAAAAGAAGAAGAAATAGAAAGCATCTTTTTTTGCTACACAAAATACTACTCTTGTAATCAAATACTTTGTAAAAAAGATCTCCTATTCAAGTTTTGCATTTTTATTTAGTCTAACATTCAAATTCCATGAATTATTGAAAAAAATTGCGCAGACTGAGAAATTAAAAGCTCCATTTGACCAAATTGATTTCTTCTATAACAAGACCAAAATTACCAAAACAAAGCCCATTAGTATTAAAAACCAAATTGATTTCTTCTATAACAAGACCAAAATTACCAAGAGGTCCAAGACCAACATCAATTTCCTGTAATAATAAATAAGCCATTTACAAACACAGAAGAAGAAGAAGAAGAAGAAGAAATAGGAATCAAGAGATCTCGTTGCTCCGGGAGGATACAGAAAGAAGAGAAGAATATGTCCGAGATGGCCTCTCTCTCTCAGGTCTCATTTTCTCTTCTTTACTGCGAATCGACGACGATCAATTCTTTTCTCTCTCTCTCAATCAATTTGATCAACACAGGTTTTGGTGGAAGAGAAATCGAGTGTTAGAATCTTGACACTAAACAGACCAAAGCAGCTGAATGCTCTGTCCTTCCAAATGGTACTGAATCTTTCCCTTCTTGTCTCTTCAGCCCGTTACATAATTTGGCTTTGAATTGAATCAATCTTCTCTAGATCTCTCGGTTGCTACAACTGCTCCTTGCATATGAGGAGGACCCTAGTGTGAAACTTGTCATCCTAAAGGTAATCACTATCTTTATCTCTTCCGTTTGCACACACTGAATAACTTTTCCACAGGGTCAGGGAAGAGCCTTTTGTGCTGGTGGCGATGTTTCAGCTGTTGTTCATAACATCAGACAAGGTATATCACCCTCCCATCCAATCTTTCTTTTGCTTTTCTTACTTTCATCTTCTACACACTCTTTCTCTATTTTCGTGGACTAGGCAATTGGAGAATCGGTGCCAATTTCTTCTCCGATGAATACGTGCTCAACTATGTTATGGCCACGTATAGTAAAGCACAGGTCTCATCATACTCTCCTTTTAATTTTATTGAATTGATCAAAGTGTATAAGCCCATTTGTTCGTTTTCAATTACTTTTTTGAAATCACAGGTTTCAATTTTGAATGGTATTGTCATGGGAGGCGGAGCTGGTGTCTCCGTCCATGGTCGATTTCGTATTGCAACTGAGAACACGGTACTCTTTTTTTAATGATGTCCATGGATGACAATTAGATCGCTCTGAAATATGCTCATATCTTTTGAGTTTCTCCAAGGTTTTTGCCATGCCTGAGACAGCTTTGGGGCTCTTTCCAGATGTAGGCGCCTCCTATTTCCTTTCAAGACTCCCTGGATTTTTTGGTAACAAAAGTCATTTGCTTTTGCATGTCCTTCAAACCCACAAAAGTTCGAGGCTATCTCCCTCTCTCATCCTTCCTATCTTCTTGTTCAGGAGAGTATGTTGGCCTCACAGGTGCTAAGTTAGATGGGGCCGAAATGCTTGCTTGTGGTCTTGCAACTCATTTTGTGCCTTCAACGGTATGAACTTCCTTTGCTTACGTCTTTCGGATTTCCCATCGCCGACATGATAACAACTTGACATGCTAAAAACTAGAATGCCATTGTTTTTTTTTTTTTTGGAACTAATGGACTATGACAGCTGGTGATGCAATTTTTTTTGTGGGTTTTTACGTTTTGGTTGAACTGGCACAATGGACATAGGGATACTCTGTAAGAAATTGTGTCTCCGTTTGGCATTTTTCTTGCCAAGGACTGTTTGGGTGTCTGTCGTGTCTTGCACTATAGTTATATGTCTTTGGAACAGTCTTGTTCAGCGTGCTTATTTTCTCCAGCTTGATGGTTTGTGTCGACTGTTATAACTTATAAGTGTCCATAACCAAACTTGCAGCATGTAAATTTTCTTATTGTCTCTTTGAGATTTTGAATGACTTTTACACACCAGATTTTCTTATAGCTACTAGTGTCAAGTACTATTTGCTTCGCCAAGGATTGTTACTTAGTCAGGTTACTCCTTGTCACAGAGGTTGACTGCATTAGAAGCAGATCTTTACAGAGTTGATTCACGTGACCCAACCTTTGTCTCAACAATTCTCGATGCATACACTCAGCATCCACACCTGAAACAGCAGAGTGCTTACCACAGGCAAGTGTATATGATTTTATCTCTTTTACTCTTTCTAGTGTACGTGAATTTTCCGAATATCTTTTGTCATGCCAAAATTGCACACATTCTAAGTCATGTGCTAAAGCATTTGCTCTGTTATCGGTCATGATTACATTACATATTTTGAAAAATTTCAACCTTGTATTGGTGTCAGCTTTCAATCGCTCTTTAAAGAATCCATTTCTCATTAGAACTTCAATGGAAAATATGTGCGGATCAAAGAGTGCAGAAGACAGATGTTTCTTATCTTTCTGTTTTTTTTACGCAGGTTAGATGTTATTGATAGGTGCTTCTCGGGGAGAACAGTGGAAGAAATTATATCTGCACTGGTAAGTTTTCCATCTAAATACACGATATGTTGACTTGCGATCCTGAGTTGACTGGATTACCATTGACGATGCAATCTACATCATATGTGTTCCTTAGGAGAGAGAGGCCAGTGATGATTGGATCTCAGCTACCATTGGAGCATTGAAAACGGCTTCACCAGCAAGCCTGAAAATCTCTCTTAGATCGGTTAGTTCCCGGAATGCATCATGACAAGCAATGATGGGAAAGAGCTGAGTGTGTGTATATTTTTTCAGATAAGAGAAGGAAGATTGCAGGGGGTGGGGCAGTGCCTTATCCGTGAGTATAGAATGGTGTGTCATGTGATGAAGGGAGAAATAAGCAATGATTTTGTGGAGGTATAGTCAGCTTTCCCGATTGTAGTATCTTCCTCCTGAAACTGTCCTTGTTGTTGTAGATCATAATTACAACATCATGTCTTGTGCAGGGGTGCAGAGCCATATTGATAGACAAAGATAAGAAGCCAAAGGTTTAACAAAGACCTCTCTGCATTTAGTATTTATGTCAGTGTTGTTGGAAATAATGGCGTATACTGAAATTACAGTGGGAGCCATGGCGACTGGAGGACATGAAGGATAGCGTGGTAGAGCACTACTTCAAGAGAGTGGAGGGATGCGAGGATTTAAAGCTTCCAGCAAGGAACAAGTTGCCTGCTTTAGCAATCGCAAAGCTGTGAAGTGGAGAAGGTGATGGAGCACTACGGTTGAGGTCTGAAAAAGAAAATAAATGTAACAAACAAAGCTTGAATTATTGTATTCAGAGATGACACCAAAGCAGATGTTAAGATTTGTTTATGGTGTTGGAGGCACAACCATGGCCAATGGACGTGGAGGCACGTCTCTTTTGTTTATCATTCATTTCATTTGTTAATTTGGTTTCAACACAATACAAGTGATTCCTTGGATTAACTTCATCTTCTTAAACTAAACCAGGAATTAGCAAAAAAATCAGCTGAGCATTCAATGGCAATTAAAAATCTCCCGTGACTCTCGTCTCTCTCTCTCTCTCTGCCCACATTTCTCGGCAAATTGTGCTTCAGATCTACAATCTCTCTTTTTTGTTGGGGAATATGGAGGGCCAACGAGGCAGTAATTCATCATTGAGCTCTGGCAATGGCAACGAAGTCGCCGCCGACGTTTCTTCTCCTTGCTTTTATGTTCCCAATCCCTCTGGTACCGACTTCGATGCCGAATCGTCTTCTCTTCCTCCTCTGTAAGTATTTGCTCCTTCTTCTTCTTCTTCTGTCTCAGTCGTCTCTGAAACATTACTACTCTTGTCAGCTCCCCAGCTCCTCAAGTGGCCTTGTCAATTCCTGCCGAGCTTGCTGCCGCCATTCCCCTCATCGATCGCTTCCAGGTTGAAGCTTTTCTGCGGCTTATGCAGAAGCAAATCCAGTCTGCTGGCAAGCGTGGCTTCTTCTATTCCAAAAAGTCGTCGGGCTCTCATGTCCGCGAGCGCTTCACTTTCGAGGATATGCTTTGCTTTCAGAAGGTCTTTTCCGCTTCTCCTTCTCCCTGAGTTACAACAATCCAATTGATATTTTTTTTATATGTAATGTGTTCAGGATCCCATCCCCACATCCCTCCTCAAGATAAACAGCGATCTCGTCAGCCGTGCTACCAAGTTGTTTCATCTCATCTTAAAGTATATGGGCGTTGATTCATCTGATCGATCAACCCCACCCAGTTTAGATGAACGCATTGAGCTTGTTGGAAAGCTCTTCAAGAAAACCTTGAAGCGTGTTGAACTCAGGGACGAACTTTTTGCCCAAATCTCCAAGCAGACTAGACATAACCCTGACAGGTGCCTTCCCTTGTTTTCTCTCCTGCAATTGTTACCAATTTGGAGTTATATGCATTAAGTTCTTACTTTTGCCTCTTTTTTTTCTTTGGCATAACGTCAGGCAATGCTTGATAAAAGCTTGGGAATTGATGTACTTATGTGCGTCCTCAATGCCTCCTAGCAAAGATATTGGTGGTTATCTATCTGAATATATTCATAATGTGGCACACGATGCAACAATTGAACCTGAGGCCCAGGTTCTTGCCGTGAATACTTTGAAGGCATTAAAACGCTCTATCAAGGCTGGTCCTAGGCATACCACACCTGGACGTGAAGAAATTGAAGCCCTTTTGACTGGTAGAAAGCTCACAACCATAGTCTTCTTTCTGGATGAAACTTTTGAAGAAATATCATATGACATGGCTACAACAGTGTCTGATGCTGTTGAGGTATCTTCATTATTTCTTTTTTTTCATAATTTACTTTCCTTCCATTACACCGCTAGCTGATCATATCTTTGTCCAAGGCAGTAAAATTACTAATGCTTTCGTTCTAACTAGCTGGTTCAAAGCATTTTTTTTTTCATTTGTCCCTTTGTTTTTGGTTGAACTTCTCTCACTGCATTGACATATCCGTGTCAGGAGCTAGCTGGGACAATTAAACTATCAGCTTTCTCTAGCTTCAGTTTGTTTGAATGTCGTAAAGTTGTTTCAAGTTCGAAATCATCTGATCCCGGAAATGGTATGCTTTCAAATGACTTCTTCATCATTTTTTTTTGAAGTAATACTACATTATCGATTGTTTCTCTATCTGCCACTTGCAGAGGAATATCTAGGATTGGATGATAACAAGTATATTGGAGATCTCCTCGCAGAATTCAAAGCTATAAAGGATAGAAATAAAGGAGAGATACTACACTGCAAACTGGTATTTAAAAAAAAACTATTCCGAGAGTCTGATGAAGCTGTAACAGATCTGATGTTTGTGCAACTTTCCTATGTACAAGTGAGCATTTTCTTCACTAGTGGCATATTTATTTTCACACAAAAACTTGCCTTTCCTTGCTGACACACATACATGTAGTTGCAACATGACTATTTGCTAGGGAATTATCCTGTTGGAAGGGACGATGCTGCTCAGCTTTGTGCCTTGCAAATTCTTGTTGGGATCGGGTTTGTCAATAGTCCGGAATCATGCATGTTAGTTTTCTAAACTTCTTAATGATGATTTTTGTCCAATGTTCCGGTTGATATCATTTTCTTTCTCATTGGGCCACGTATCAGTGATTGGACATCACTTCTTGAGCGGTTTTTGCCGAGACAAATAGCAATAACCCGAGCAAAGCGTGAATGGGAATTGGATATCCTTGCTCGCTACCGTTCAATGGTAGGAATGACCCCATGCAAGTCATTTAGTAGTATCTTTCCCTTTTCAGTTACCTTTGCCAAATACAATCCCATTGAAGTGATAGCATGCTAAAGTGATCTTTCGTATTTGTGTTCGTGGGAATGTAGGAGAACGTGACCAAAGATGATGCAAGACAACAATTTCTACGGATATTGAAGGCACTTCCATATGGAAATTCAGTGTTTTTTAGTGTACGCAAGATAGATGATCCGATTGGCCTTTTACCTGGACGAATCATTTTGGGAATCAACAAACGTGGGGTCAGTGTCATAGTAGATGCTATACATTAGGACTCATAAAAAAATATGTTATTGTTGTTTGAAACTCAAATGTTTTTTTGTTGGGTTTGAATTTGTTGCCTATTTTTGTAGGTTCATTTTTTTCGACCGGTTCCTAAAGAGTATCTGCACTCAGCTGAATTACGTGACATAATGCAATTTGGCAGCAGTAACACTGCTGTCTTTTTCAAAATGAGAGTTGCCGGTGTTCTTCACATTTTTCAGTTTGAGACAAAACAGGTTCAATCATCATTATTTGTGGATCATTATAATTATGAAGCAATTCATTATTGGATATTCGATTTGGGCAACTTGTAAAGGTGAACCACTGTTTTATTGTTTATAGGGAGAAGAAATATGTGTTGCTTTACAAACACATATAAATGATGTTATGTTGCGTCGTTACTCCAAAGCTCGATCGGCTGCCAATAGCTTGGTTAATGGAGATATATCCTGCAGTTCGAAGCCGCAAAATCTCGAAGTGTATGAAAAACGTGTGCAAGATTTGTCCAAGGCATTTGAAGAGTCCCAAAAGAAGATTGATAAGGTAAACATTCAAACAGTTTTCATGTAATTAATAGAGGGAAGGTTGGTATCCGTTGGAAAACATGAAATAAATATTATAGTTGAATTTTTCATGGTTGTTTTTAAGTTTGGCAATTGTGGATATTCCAGTACATATCACCCCTCCTTGCTATTTTCATGTTATTGTAGGTAGAATGTTAATTCCGAACGATAATATAATAATGCTAATGAACTACTACTATGTTTTATGTTGTTGTATAGTTGATGGATGAAGTGCAAGAGAAAAATCAGCAAGAAGTTTCTCTGCGTGAAGAGTTAGAAGCTATACGCAATAGTTTGGAGCTTGAAAAGAAAAAAAAGTTGGAGGTTACCTTAGACCGTGATAAACTGAAGTCGTCGTGTGACGAGAAGGGGACAACTATTCAAGTTAGTTATAACACAACTTTCTCCTCCTTTTGATGATTGGTTGGAGTTATTTTTTTTATTCATTTTCTATATGCTTTAGACCATGATGTCTGAACTGCGAGGAATGGAAGCAAGGTTGGGAAAGTCATCAGGCAACACAAAATCATGTAAAGAGACAAAACCAGAATTAACGGAAATGAATAATCAGGTGAATATCATGTGTTTTAATGTAATTCACAGTCGGTGTGCTTTAATCATTGACTATTTGATGTCAAAAAAAAAAATCATTGACTATTTATGTTGTTCTTTGTAAGCGATTCTGTTTTTCTTCAACAATGAATTTTATGTCACAGATATTATACAAGCTCCAAAACGAATTAGAAGTTCGAAATAAGGAATTGCACATTGCAATTGAAAATTCAAAGAGGTTGTTGAGCGAGAACAAGATATTGGAGCAAAGCATTTTCAATATTGAAAAGAAGAAAACAGAGGAGGTGAATTCCATGTATTAGATTTACGGCCGCTTTCAAATTAGCAAATACTTGTGTATTGTTGACAATTCAAGATTTCAGGTTGAAATTCATCAAAAAAGATATGAACAAGAAAGAAAGGTGTTAAAGCTTCGAGTTTCTGAACTTGAAAATAAGCTTGAAATCGTTACTCAAGACTTGGATAGTGCTGAGTCTACGATTGAAAGTAAGGATTCTGACATGCTGCTGTTGCAAAATAACTTGAAAGAACTCGAGGAGTTAAGAGAAATGAAAGAGGTATATTGGTACTTTTTAGTCCTCTCGCTTTAATTTGGTTTCTGTTTGAATGATGATAATGTAATTTCATGGTTAAGTGTGAAAAAGAAAATTAAACTAAAGCTGAGGTGTTTACATTCCAATTTCATGTTCTTAGGACATTGACAGAAAGAATGAGCAAACAGCTGCCATTTTGAAGATGCAAGGAGCCCAACTTGCGGAGCTAGAAATACTATATAAGGAGGAACAAGTACTAAGGAAAAGATACTATAATACCATAGAAGGTAACATGATGCTCAAGTATTTACAACTAGATTCATTGCTGATTTTTTGGAATTTGTTTTTTAGTTATTTTTGTTTCTATATAATTGTAGATATGAAGGGGAAGATTAGAGTTTATTGTCGAATAAGACCTCTGAATGAAAAAGAGAGTTCTGAGAGGGAGAAACAAATGCTGACAACTGTGGATGAGTTTACAGTCGAACATCCATGGAAAGATGACAAAAGAAAGCAACACATATATGATCGCGTATTTAACATGCGTGCTAGTCAAGATGATGTCTTTGAAGACACAAAGGTATCATTGATATGTAACTCTGCTCATCTACCTTTCATCATTTGTTATTGTTGGGACTAATAATTTTTATTTTGTAACAGTATTTGGTGCAATCGGCTGTAGATGGTTATAATGTTTGCATTTTCGCATATGGTCAAACTGGTTCTGGAAAAACTTTCACAATATATGGGCAAGAGAACAATCCTGGACTCACACCTCGAGCTACAAAGGAACTTTTCAAAATATTAAAGCGAGATAGCAACAGATTTTCGTTTTCTCTAAAGGTAATTTGTTATCCTAATATATGTTGTGATAGATTCTGGCACCAAATGACTACAAGAAATTATGCAGGCATATATGGTGGAACTTTATCAAGACACACTTGTAGACCTTCTGTTACCGAAAAGTGCAAAGCGCTTGAAATTAGAGATTAAAAAAGATTATAAGGTAATGTAATATATATATATATATATACATAGGTTTTAAATGGTTTCTAGACACCCAAGTTTGATCTCATGCATAAAATATTTTCTCAGGGAATGGTCTTTGTAGAGAATGTGACAACTATTCCTATTTCAACTTTGGAGGAACTGCGAATGATTATTGAAAGGGGATCTGAACGACGACATGTTTCGGGAACAAATATGAATGAAGAAAGCTCAAGATCTCACCTAATACTTTCGGTTGTCATTGAAAGTATTGATCTTCAAACCCAGTCTGCTGCGAGGGGCAAGGTGACCAAATTCACGATGTTGTTTTTAACACTCATCTTATATTTTCACAAATTTCTAACAACATTTAGGGCTTTCAAGGAAATAGGAGTTTCTTGGTCCACCATACCTTAGAGAAAATATAGTAATATTTATCTTGTCCACGAGAAAAATAGTTGAACTTCATCAAATGTATTTCTCAAATCATTGGTCTGGTACACGATGTTGAACCTTAGTGTGGATGCACATTATTGAACCTTTTGTAACAAGGATGAAATAGATCCATATTATTAGACAATGATTATACGCTTATTGTCCATATATTGTGATCCTTTTCGTGGATAATATGAATAATGATTATTTTCCATAATGGTATCTCCCATAGTATTCTGATCCTCTGTTTGTTAATTTGCAGTTGAGTTTTGTCGATCTTGCTGGTTCTGAGAGGGTAAAAAAGTCGGGCTCTGCTGGTTGCCAACTCAAAGAAGCTCAAAGTATCAACAAATCACTTTCTGCTTTAGGCGATGTTATTGGTGCTTTATCTTCTGGCAACCAGCATATTCCTTACAGAAATCACAAGTTAACAATGTTGATGAGCGATTCATTGGGCGGCAATGCGAAGACGTTAATGTTTGTTAATGTGTCTCCAGCTGAATCAAATTTGGACGAGACGTACAATTCTCTTCTGTAAGTCATGAATTCCCATATATACATATTGCAATTTGCACATATACTGTAGATACAATTGTCAAATAGGCTGAATGTTACCATGGATTTTAAATTGTAGAATTATCTTCTTCTTTGACCACATGCAGATATGCATCGAGAGTGAGAACGATTGTGAATGATCCCAGTAAACATATTTCATCCAAAGAGATTGTGCGATTGAAAAAGTTGGTAGCGTACTGGAAAGAGCAAGCCGGTAAAAAAAGTGAGGAAGAAGAATTGGTAGATATCGAAGAATATCGAACACCAAGAAATGAGGCAGATAGTTGAAGAAATCTGACATGAAATTCGTGTAGGTGAAATGGAGACGATAGTTTCACTGGTTTTCACCATTCTTTTTGTAGGAAGTTCCTACTCTAAAGTGGAGTCTCTATTGAAGAGTAATCGTATGTCTCAAACTTAATCTCTTTTGATGAGATCTTCATTACTGGACAAACAAATCGTACATAAAAAACCATACAAAGCCGGGGAGAAGTATACAAACAAGAACGAAAATGAAACAGTAAAAAGGTAACACAGAATGTCAAAGTTCCGGTAGAAAGAGTGATGCAACATACGTATTATCAGGCTACAAAAATACATTACGAGTAGGATTGTTGATAATTTAATAGTTAATACATTACGAGTAGGATTGTTTCGGCAGATTTTTTAATTTTCTAAAAATTCACGTAGTTGCGCAAAGTCGATATCAGTAGACAATAACAAATGGAAATGCCGAAGGATCAACAGAATTGTAAAGAATAAGAGAGCTCGCAGAATATTAATATGTGATTGAGAAGGTACAAGATGATCTCCCATTTAAACTCCTTTGGCCAACTAAACGATTGCCGACCTTATGCTTTTATATTTGTGGAGAGAATTAGATTATTATGTTACCAACAAAATAGTTTAACCATAACAATTGTTACTTTATACAATGAAAAATATGTTGGAATTCAAATCACAATGTTTTTAGTGACGTGAAGAAAAAGAGGTTTGGTTAGAGGTATACGGTATTCGTTTTAAATCCGTTGACTACACTATGAGATATCGATTTTTTAGATATTCGAGGACAATTAGGATTCCAAAAATCTATGATTTTGTTTCAATATTCATGTAGGATGCGACTATGTATTAAAAGCAAATAACTAATTTTCAAATTATTTCATAATTTATCATAATTTGTGAGCTAACCCCTACGAGAATTCATTTTTTTCAGTAAATGCAGTTACTAATGAACTAATCATCTTATGTCTATTTCTAAAATACATAACCGCAATAAACCTCTCTATTAATAATGTTAAATAAACTAGTTTAAAGAGTTTTTGGCATCTTTAATTATTTTATAACAAGTGATTTAATAAAGTTTTTTATTCGATTTAAATCATTTGACTACACTATGAGATCTCGATTTTTTGGAGATTCGGAGACAATTAGAGACCCAAACATTTATGATCTAGTTTCAATATTCATGTAGGATGCGGCTATGTATTAAAACAAGATAACAAAAAATTTCAAAATTATTTCATAATTTGTGAGCTAACCCCTACGAGAATTCAGCTTTTCGGTATATACAATAACTAATGAAACTAATCATCCTATGTCTATTTATAAAATATCTAACCGCAATAAAAATCTCTATTAATGCTAACTAAATAGTTTAAAGGTTATTTGGTATCTTTATTTATTCTATAACAAGTAATTTAATAAAGTTTTTTATTCGATTTCAATCGGTTGACTTCATTATGAGAACTCAATTTTTTGGAGATTCGGGGACAATTAGGTTTCCAAACATCTATGAACTAGTTTCAATATTCATATAGGATGCGGCTGTGTATTAAAACAAGATAACAAAAAATTTCAAAATTATTTCATAATTTATCATAATTTGTGAGCTAACCCCTACGAGAATTCAGTTTTTCGGTAAATGAAATAACTAATAAAACTAATCATCCTATGTCTATTTCTAAAATACCTAACCGCAATAAAACTCTCTATTAATGTTAACTAAATAGTTTAAAGGTTATTTGGCAACTTTATTTATTCTATAACAAGTAATTTAATAAAGTTTTTCATTCGCTTTCAATCGGTTGACTTCATAATTTGTGAGCTAACCCCTACGAGAATTCATTTTTTCAGTAAATGCAGTAACTAATGAACTAATCATCTTATGTCTATTTCTAAAATACCTAACCGCAATAAACCGCTCTATTAATGTTAAATAAACTAGTTTAAAGGGTTTTTGGCATCTTTAATTATTTTATAACAAATGATTTAATAAAAAATTTTATTCGTTTTAAATCATTTGACTACACTAAGAGATCTCGATTTTTGGAGATTCGGAGACAATTAGAGACCCAAACATCTATGATCTAGTTTCAATATTCATGTAGGATGCGGTTATGTATTAAAACAAGATAACTAAAATTTTCAAAATTATTTCATAATTTGTGAGCTAATCCCTACGAGAATTCAAATTTTCGGTAAATGCAGTAACTAATGAAACTAATCATCCTATGTCTATTTCTAAAATATCTAACCGCAATAAAACTCTCTATTAATGTTAACTAAATAGTTTAAAGGTTATTTGGCATCTTTATTTATTCTATAACAAGTAATTTAATAAAGCTTTTTATTCGCTTTCAATCGGTTGACTTCATTATGAGAACTCGATTTTTTGGAGATTCGGGGACAATTAGGGTTCCAAACATTTATGAACTAGTTTCAATATTCATATAGAATGCGACTGTGTATTAAAACAAAATAACTAAAAATTTCAAAATTATTTCATAATTTATCATAATTTCCCTACGAGAATTCATTTTTTTAGTAAATGCAGTAACTAATGAACTAATCATCATATGTCTATTTCTAAAATACCTAACCGCAATAAACCTCTCTATTAATGTTAACTAAATAGTTTAAAGGTTATTTGGCATATTTATTTATTCTATAACAAGTAATTTAATAAAAAAATTATTTGTTTTCAATCGGTTGACTTCATTATGAGAACTCAATTTTTTGGAGATTCGGGGACAATTAGTGTTCCAAACATCTATGAACTAGTTTCAATATTCATATAGGATGTGGCTGTGTATTAAAATAAGATAACTAAAATTTTCAAAATTATTTCATAATTTATCATATATAATTTGTGAGCTAACCCCTACGAGAATTCAGTTTTTCGGTAAATGAAATAACTAATAAAACTAATCATCCTATGTCTATTTCTAAAATACCTAACCGCAATAAAACTCTCTATTAATGTTAACTAAATAGTTTAAAGGTTATTTGGCATCTTTATTTATTCTATAACTAGTAATTTAATAAAGTTTTTTATTCGCTTTCAATCGGTTGACTTCATTATGAGAACTCGATTTTTTGGAGATTCGGGGACAATTAGGGTTCCAAACATCTATGAACTAGTTTCAATATTCATATAGGATGCAGATGTGTATTAAAACAAGATAACTAAAAATCCAAAATGATTTCATAATTTATCATAATTTGTGAGCTAAACCCCTACGAGAATTCATTTTTTCAGTAAATGCAGTAACTAATGAACTACTCATCTTATGTCTATTTCTAAAATACCTAACCGCAATAAACCTCTCTATTAATGTTAAATAAACTAGTTTAAAGTGTTTTTGGCATCTTTAATTATTTGATAACAAGTGATTTAATAAAGATTTTTATTCGATTTAAATCATTTGACTACACTATGAGATCTCGATTTTTTGGAGATTTGGAGACAATTAGGGACCCAAACATCTATGATCTAGTTTCAATATTCATGTAGGATGCGGCTATGTATTAAAACAAGATAACTAAAATTTTCAAAATTATTTTATAATTTGTGAGCTAACCCCTACAAGAATTCAGGTTTTTGGTAAATGCAGTAACTAATGAAACTAATCATCCAATGGACTTGAATGTTTAGAGCGGAATGGATGGAACGCTGAGTGGAAATTTTTTTTGTCACCATTCACACATGCTTTTCATTTTCAATTTTTCATAAAAGATATTTTTTATTAAAAAAAACAACAAGGTGGGGTACAAATTTTACAAAGGACAGCACATATATATGGGATGGTGATCACAAGGTGTGGTTTGAGAGGGACCGCACCTAATTATTATTTTTATTATTAAAAATACAAACATTAATATTTATTTTACTTTATAAAAAAAAAGCTTCAATATGTCACAGTTCAACTCTGGTCCTCCTCTGAGGAATAAAGAAGAATTGTTCAATCGATGTCATGCTTCTTTACGTTCTGTTATTGAGAGGATTTTTGGAGTTTGGAATAAGAAATAGAGGATTCTTTCTGAATTTCCAAGATACAACATTCACGTACAAACGCAACGAGAATTAAAGCTAAAATATGTATATAATATATTCACGTACAAATATATATATATATATATATATATATATATTTAAATATATAAAACATTATAAAGACTAACGTACTAATGCAACGAGAGTTAAAGCTAAAATTATAAAAATTGATAAAAAAACTAAAATTATGAAAATTAATTATATGGATCAATAACATTTTTTGTATTGTATTATACTTGAAAATTTGAATTTTATATATTTTTAACAACAAATATAGTTTATTATATTTATAAATTAAAACTCTAATTTTAAAAATAATTCGATTATATTATATTATTTTACTTGTTTTTTTGTGATGTATTTTTTAATTTGATTTTAGCAATAAATATATTATTGTAAAATTCAAAACAAATTTATTAAAATTTTAATAATTATTTAGTTATGATTCGTAATTAGTTTATAAAAAAATTTGATCATTAACAAATTAATAATTTAATTTATAATCATATAAATATCATTAATCCATTTTTATTTATAAAATATTTATCTAAAATATATATTTTGCACCGTTTTTTACATTTTCACCATTCACACATTTGGACCGCACAACATGTTATTTTTTTCACCATTCATATATTGACCCGCACCGCTTGTTCCGTAGTAATCGCACTTGTTCCGCATGATGCGTTTCTTCCAACCTCTCCGCAGTTAAACCGCACCGCACCTCCCAAACCCCTTATCCCGCACCGCTCAAACCGCTGTCACCATTCGAAGCCTATGTCTATTTCTAAATACCTAACCGCAATAAATCTCTTTATAAATGCTAAATAAATAGTTTAAAGGTTATTCGGCATCTTTATTTATTCTATAACAAGTAATTTAATAAAGTTTATTATTCGCTTTCAATCGGTTGACTACACAATGAGATCTCGATTTTTTGGAGATTCGGGGACAATTAGGTTCACAAACATCTATGAACTAGTTTCAATATTCATATAGGATGCGGCTGTGTATTAAAACAAGATAACTAAAATTTTCAAAATTATTTCATAATTTATCCTAATTTGTAAGCTAAACCCCAACGAGAATTCATTTTTTCAGTAAATGCAGTAACTAATGAACTAATCATCTTATGTCTATTTCCAAAATACCTAACCGCAATAAACCTCTCTATTAATGTTAAATAAACTAGTTTAAAAGGTTTTTGGCATCTTTAATTATTTTATAACAAGTGATTTAATAAAGATTTTTATTCGCTTTAAATCATTTGACTACACTATGAGATCTCATTTTTTTGGAGATTCGGAGATAATTAGGGAACAAAACATCTATGATCTAGTTTCAATATTCATGTATGATGCGGCTATGTATTAAAACAAGATAACTACAATTTTCAAAATTATATCATAATTTGTGAGCTAACCCCTACGAAAATTCAGTTTTTCTGTAAATGTAGTAACTAATGAAACTAATCATCATATGTCTATTTCTAAAATACCTAACCGCGATAAACATCTCTATTAATGTTAACTAAATAGTTTAAAAGTTATTTGACATCTTTATTTATTCTATAACAAGTAATTTAATAAAGTTTTTTATTCGATTTCAATCGGTTGACTACACTATGAGATCTCGATTTGTTTGGAGATTCGGGGACAATTATGGTCTCAAACATCTTTGAACTAGTTTCAATATTCATATATGATGCGGCTATGTATTAAAACAAGATAAATAAATTAATAAAAATTATTTCATAATTTATCATAATTTGTGAGCTAACCCCAACGAGAATTCATTTTTTTGGTAAATGCAGTAACTAATAAACTAATCATCCTATATCTATTTCTAAAATACCTAACCATAATAAATCTCTCTATTAATGTTAAATAAACTAGTTCAAAGGGTTTTTTGGTATCTTTAGTTATTTTATAACAAGTGATTTAATAAAAAATTTTATTCGCTTTAAATCATTTGACTACACTATGAGATCTCGATTTTTTGGAGATTCGGAGACAATTAGGGACCCAAACATCTATGATCCAGTTTCAATATTCATGTAGGATGCAGCTATGTATTAAAACAAGATAACTAAAATTTTCAAAATTATTTCGTAATTTGTGAGTTAACCCCTACAAGAATTCAGTTTTTCGGTAAATGCAGTAACTAATGAATATAATCATCTTATGTCTATTTCTAAAATACCTAACCGCAATAAACGTATCTATTAATGTTAAATAAATAGTTCAAAGTTTATTCTGCATCTTCATTTATTCTATAACAAGTAATTTAATAAAGTTTTTTATTTGCTTTCAATCGGTTGACTACACTATGAGATCTCGATTTTTTGGAGATTCGGGGACAATTAGCGTCCCAAACATCTATGAACTAGTTTCAATATTCATATAGGATCCGGCTGTTTATTAAAACAAGATAACTAAATTTTTCAAAATTATTTCATAATTTATCATAATTGGTGAGCTAAACCCCTACGAGAATTCATTTTTTCAGTAAATGCAGTAACTAATGAACTAATCATCTTATGTTTATTTCTAAAATACCTAACCGCAATAAACGTATCTATTAATGTTAAATAAATAGTTCAAAGTTTATTCTGCATCTTCATTTATTCTATAACAAGTAATTTAATAAAGTTTTTTATTCGCTTTCAATCGGTTGACTACACTATGAGATCTCAATTTTTTGGAGATTCGGGGACAATTAGCGTCCCAAACATCTATGAACTAGTTTCAATATTCATATAGGATCCGGCTGTTTATTAAAACAAGATAACTAAATTTTTCAAAATTATTTCATAATTTATCATAATTGGTGAGCTAAACCCCTACGAGAATTCATTTTTTCAGTAAATGCAGTAACTAATGAACTAATCATCTTATGTTTATTTCTAAAATACCTAACCGCAATAAACCTCTCTATTAATGTTAAATAAACTAGTTTAAAAGGTTTTTGGCATCTTTAATTATTTTATAACAAGTGATTTAATAAAAAAATTTATTCGTTTTAAATCAATTGACTACACTATGAGATCTCAATTTTTTGGAGATTCGGAGATAATTAGGGACCAAAACATCTATGATTTAGTTTCAATATTCATGTAGGACGCGGCTAAGTATTAAAACAAGATAACTAAAATTTTCAAAATTATATCATAATTTGTGAGCTAACCCCTACGAAAATTCAGTTTTTCTGTAAATGTAATAACTAATGAAACTAATCATCATATGTCTATTTCTAAAATACCTAACCGCAATAAACATCTCTATTAATGATAACTAAATAGTTTAAAAGTTATTTGACATCTTTATTTATTCTATAACAAGTAATTTAATAAAGTTTTTTATTCGATTTCAATCGGTTGACTACACTATGAGATCTCGATTTTCTTGGAGATTCGGGCACAATTATGGTCTCAAACATCTATGAACTAGTTTCAATATTCATATATGATGCGGCTATGTATTAAAACAAGATAAATAAATTAATAAAAATTATTTCATAATTTATCATAATTTGTGAGCTAACCCCTACGAGAATTCATTTTTTTGGTAAATGCAGTAACTAATAAACTAATCATCCTATGTATATTTCTAAAATACCTAACCATAATAAATCTCTCTATTAATGTTAAATAAACTAGTTCAAAGGGTTTTTGGCATCTTTAATTAATTTATAACAAGTGATTTAATAAAGTTTTTTATTCGATTTAAATCATTTGACTACACTATGAGATCTCGATTTTTTGGAGATTCGGAGACAATTAGGGACCCAAACATCTATGATCCAGTTTCAATATTCATGTAGGATGCGGCTATGTATTAAAACAAGATAACAAAAAATTTCAAAATTATTTCATAATTTGTGAGTTAACTATGAGATCTGTTTTTCGGTAAATGCAGTAACTAATGAATATAATCATCTTATGTCTATTTCTAAAATACCTAACCGCAATAAACCTATCTATTAATGTTAAATAAATAGTTTAAAGTTTAGTCGGCATATTCATTTATTCTATAACAAGTAATTTAATAAAGTTTTTTATTCGCTTTCAATCGGTTGACTACACTATGAGATCTCGATTTTTTGGAGATTCGGGGACAAATAGGGTCCCAAACATCTATGAACTAGTTTCAATATTTATATAGGATCCGGCTGTGTATTAAAACAAAATAACTAAAATTTTCAAAATTATTTCATAATTTATCATAATTTGTGAGCTAAACCCCTACGAGAATTCATTTTTTCAGTAAATACAGTAACTAATGAACTAATCATCTTATGCCTATTTCTAAAATACCTAACCGCAATAAACCTCTTTATTAATGTTAAATAAACTAGTTTGATGGGTTTTTGGCAACTTTAATTATTTTATAACAAATGATTTAATAAATATTTTTATTCGCTTTAAATCATTTGACTACACTACGAGATCTCAATTTTTTGGAGATTCGGAGAAAATTATGGACCAAAACATATATGATCTAGTTTCAATATTCATGTAGGATGCGGCTATGTATTAAAACAAGATAACTAAAATTTTCAAAATTATTTCATAATTTGTGAGCTAACCTTTACGAAAATTCAGTTTTTCTGTAAATGTAGTAACTAATGAAACTAATCATCATATGTCTATTTCTAAAATACCTAACCACAATAAACATCTCTATTAATGTTAACTAAATAGTTTAAAAGTTATTTGACATCTTTATTTTTTCTATAACAAGTAATTTAATAAAGTTTTTTATTCGATTCAATCGGTTAACTACACTATGAGATCTCAATTTTTTTGAAGATTCGGGGACAATTATGGTCTCAAACATCTTTGAACTAGTTTCAATATTCATATATGATGCGGCTATGTATTAAAACAAGATAAATAAATTTGTAAAAATTATTTCATAGTTTATCATAATTTGTGAGCTAACCCCTATGAGAATTCATTTTTTTGGGTAAATGCAGTAACTAATAAACTAATCATCCTATGTATATTTCTAAAATACCTAACCACAATAAATCTCTCTATTAATGTTAAATAAACTAGTTCAGAGGGTTTTTGGCATATTTAATTCTTTTATAACAAGTGATTTAATAAAGTTTTTTATTCGATTTAAATCATTTGACTACACTATGAGATCTCGATTTTTTGGAGATTCGAAGACAATTAGGGACCCAAACATCTATAATCCATTTTCAATATTCATGTAGGATGCGGCTATGTATTAAAACAAGATAACTAAAATTTTCAAAATTATTTCATAATTTGTGAGTTAACCCCTACGAGAATTCATTTTTTCGGTAAATGCAGTAACTAATGAATATAATCATCTTATGTCTATTTCAAAAATACCTAACCGCAATAAACCTCTCTATTAATGTTAAATAAATAGTTTAAAAGGTTTTTGGCATCTTTAATTATTTTATAACAAGTGATTTAATAAAGATTTTTATTCGCTTTAAATCATTTGACTACACTATGAGATCTCAATTTTTTGGAGATTCGGAGATAATTAGGGGCCAAAACATCTATGATCTAGTTTCAATATTCATGTAGGATGCGGCTATGTATTAAAACAAGATAACTAAAATTTTCAAAATTATTTCATAATTTGTGAGCTAACCTTTACGAAAATTGATTTTTCTGTAAATGTAGTAACTAATGAAACTAATCATCATATGTCTATTTCTAAAATACCTAACCACAATAAACATCTCTATTAATGTTAACTAAATAGTTTAAAAGTTATTTGACATCTTTATTTATTCTATAACAAGTAATTTAATAAAGTTTTTTATTCGATTCAATCGGTTAACTACACTATGAGATCTCAATTTTTTTGGAGATTCGGGGACAATTATGGTCTCAAACATCTTTGAACTAGTTTCAATATTCATATATGATGCGGCTATGTATTAAAACAAGATAAATAAATTTGTAAAAATTATTTCATAGTTTATCATAATTTGTGAGCTAACCCCTATGAGAATTCATTTTTTTGGGTAAATGCAGTAACTAATAAACTAATCATCCTATGTATATTTCTAAAATACCTAACCACAATAAATCTCTCTATTAATGTTAAATAAACTAGTTCAGAGGGTTTTTGGCATATTTAATTCTTTTATAACAAGTGATTTAATAAAGTTTTTTATTCGATTTAAATCATTTGACTACACTATGAGATCTCGATTTTTTGGAGATTCGAAGACAATTAGGGACCCAAACATCTATAATCCATTTTCAATATTCATGTAGGATGCGGCTATGTATTAAAACAAGATAACTAAAATTTTCAAAATTATTTCATAATTTGTGAGTTAACCCCTACGAGAATTCATTTTTTCGGTAAATGCAGTAACTAATGAATATAATCATCTTATGTCTATTTCAAAAATACCTAACCGCAATAAACCTCTCTATTAATGTTAAATAAATAGTTTAAAAGGTTTTTGGCATCTTTAATTATTTTATAACAAGTGATTTAATAAAGATTTTTATTCGCTTTAAATCATTTGACTACACTATGAGATCTCAATTTTTTGGAGATTCGGAGATAATTAGGGGCCAAAACATCTATGATCTAGTTTCAATATTCATGTAGGATGCGGCTATGTATTAAAACAAGATAACTAAAACTTGCAAAATTATATCATAATTTTTGAGATAACCCCCTACGAAAATTCAGATTTTCTGTAAATGTAGTAACTAATGAAACTAATCATCATATGTATATTTCTAAAATACCTAACCGCAATAAACATCTCTATTAATGTTAACTAAATAGTTTAAAAGTTATTTGACATCTTTATTTATTCTATAACAAGTAATTTAATAAAGGTTTTTATTCGATTTCAATCGGTTGACTACACTATGAGATCTCGATTTTTTGGAGATTCGGGGACAATTAGCGTCCCAAACATCTATGAACTAGTTTCAATATTCATATAGGATCCGGCTGTTTATTAAAACAAGATATCTAAATTTTTCAAAATTATTTCAAAATTTATCATAATTGGTGATGTAACATCCCGATTTCTTGTATATGCGGAGAGGCTTATAAGAATTGATTTGGCTACCTATGTCATCAAAGTGCACTTACCTTTTCCGATCACTTGCCCGAAAGAACTCCAGAGTTAAGTGTGCTTGGGCTGGAGTAGTCTAAGGATGGGTGACCTTCCGGGAAGTGATTCGCGGTAGCGTGTGAGTGAGGACAAAACACGGGGAAAGGTCACGTGGTGATTGCAGGGTCAGTAAACAAGTATTACAAGCCTCCCGGACTAACGCACCGGCCGTCGGACGAGGGTGGGGCCCACGGGCCGGGAGATGTCGTTGGGGCCCACAGGTAGGGGCGGTCGGGGCGTTATAAGTGGTATCAGAGCCGAACCCAAACACGTGTGTGGAGTCAGGTGGGCTCACACCGTCTAGGGTGACGATCCTGGTGCGCAACGAGGACGTTGCGCTCTATGAGTGGGGGTGATTGTAACATCCCGATTTCTTGTATATGCGGAGAGGCTTATAAGAATTGATTTGGCTACCTATGTCATCAAAGTGCACTTACCTTTTCCGATCACTTGCCCGAAAGAACTCCAGAGTTAAGCGTGCTTGGGCTGGAGTAGTCTAAGGATGGGTGACCTTCCGGGAAGTGATTCGCGGTAGCGTGTGAGTGAGGACAAAACACGGGGAAAGGTCACGTGGTGATTGCAGGGTCAGTAAACAAGTATTACAAGCCTCCCGGACTAACGCACCGGCCGTCGGACGAGGGTGGGGCCCACGGGCCGGGAGATGTCGTTGGGGCCCACAGGTAGGGGCGGTCGGGGCGTTATAGGTGAGCTAAACCCCTACGAGAATTCATTTTTTCAGTAAATGCAGTAACTAATGAACTAATCATCTTATGTTTATTTCTAAAATACCTAACCGCAATAAACGTATCTATTAATGTTAAATAAATAGTTCAAAGTTTATTCTGCATCTTCATTTATTCTATAACAAGTAATTTAATAAAGTTTTTTATTAGCTTTCAATCGGTTGACTACACTATGAGATCTCGATTTTTTGGAGATTAGGAGACAATTAGCGTCCCAAACATCTATGAACTAGTTTCAATATTCATGTAGGATGAGGCTAAGTATTAAAACAAGATAACTAAAATTTTCAAAATTATATCATAATTTGTGAGCTAACCCCTACGAAAATTCAGTTTTTCTGTAAATGTAATAACTAATGAAACTAATCATCATATGTCTATTTCTAAAATACCTAACCGCAATAAACATCTCTATTAATGTTAACTAAATAGTTTAAAAGTTATTTGACATCTTTATTTATTCTATAACAAGTAATTTAATAAATAAATTTATTCGATTTCAATCGGTTGACTACATATGAGATCTCGATTTTTTTGGAGATTCGGGGAATTATGGTCTCAAACATCTTTGAACTAGTTTCAATATTCATATATGATGCGGCTATGTATTAAAACAAGATAAATAAATTAATAAAAAATATTTCATAATTTATCATAATTTGTGAGCTAACCCCTACGAGAATTCATTTTTTTGGTAAATGCAGTAACTAATAAACTAATCATCCTATATCTATTGCTAAAATACCTAACAATAATAAATCTCTCTATTAATGTTAAATAAACTAGTTCAAAGGGTTTTTGGCATCTTTAATTAATTTATAACAAGTGATTTAATAAAGTTTTTTTATTCGATTTAAATCATTTGACTACACTATGAGATCTCGATTTTTTGGAGATTCGGAGACAATTAGGGACCCAAACATCTATGATCCAGTTTCAATATTCATGTAGGATGCGGCTATGTATTAAAACAAGATAACTAAAATTTTTAAAATTATTTCATAATTTGTGAGTTAACCCCTACGAGAATTCTGTTTTTCGGTAAATGCAGTAACTAATGAATATAATCATCTTATGTCTATTTCTAAAATACCTAACCGCAATAAACCTATATATTAATGTTAAATAAATAGTTTAAAGTTTATTCGACATATTCATTTATTCTATAACAAATAATTTAATAAAGTTTTTTATTCGCTTTCAATGGGTTGACTACACAATGAGATCTCGATTTTTTGGAGATTCGGGGACAAATAGGGTCCCAAACATCTATGAACTAGTTTCAATATTCATATAGGATCCGGCTGTGTATTAAAACAAGATAACTAAAATTTTCAAAATTATTTCATAATTTATCATAATTTGTGAGCTAAACCCCTACGAAATTCATTTTTTCAGTAAATACAGTAACTAATGAACTAATCATCTTATGTCTATTTCTAAAATACCTAACCGCAATAAACCTCTCTATTAATGTTAAATAAACTAGTTTAATGGGTTTTTGGCATCTTTAATTAATTTATAACAAGTGATTTAATAAAGTTTTTTTATTCGATTTAAATCATTTGACTACACTATGAGATCTCGATTTTTTGGAGATTCGGAGACAATTAGGGACCCAAACATCTATGATCCAGTTTCAATATTCATGTAGGATGCGGCTATGTATTAAAACAAGATAACTAAAATTTTCAAAATTATTTCATAATTTGTGAGTTAACCCCTACGAGAATTCTGTTTTTCGGTAAATGCAATAACTAATGAATATAATCATCTTATGTCTATTTCTAAAATACCTAACCGCAATAAACCTATCTATTAATGTTAAATAAATAGTTTAAAGTTTATTCGACATATTCATTTATTCTATAACAAATAATTTAATAAATTTTTTTATTTGCTTTCAATGGGTTGACTACACAATGAGATCTCGATTTTTTGGAGATTCGGGGACAAATAGGTTCCCAAACATCTATGAACTAGTTTCAATATTCATATAGGATCCGGCTGTGTATTAAAACAAGATAACTAAAATTTTCAAAATTATTTCATAATTTATCATAATTTGTGAGCTAAACCCCTACGAAATTCATTTTTTCAGTAAATACAGTAACTAATGAACTAATCATCTTATGTCTATTTCTAAAATACCTAACCGCAATAAACCTCTTTATTAATGTTAAATAAACTAGTTTAATGGGTTTTTGGCATCTTTAATTATTTTATAACAAGTGATTTAATAAATATTTTTATTCGCTTTAAATATTTTGACTACACTACGAGATCTCAATTTTTTTGGAGATTCGGAGAAAATTATGGACCAAAACATCTATGATCTAGTTTCAATATTCATGTAGGATGCGGCTATGTATTAAAACAAGATAACTAAAATTTTCAAAATTATTTCATAATTTGTGAGTTAACCCCTACGAGAATTCTGTTTTTCGGTAAATGCAGTAACTAATGAATATAATCATCTTATGTCTATTTCTAAAATACCTAACCGCAATAAACCTATCTATTAATGTTAAATAAATAGTTTAAAGTTTATTCGACATATTCATTTATTCTATAACAAATAATTTAATAAAGTTTTTTATTCGCTTTCAATGGGTTGACTACACAATGAGATCTCGATTTTTTGGAGATTCGGGGACAAATAGGGTCCCAAACATCTATGAACTAGTTTCAATATTCATATAGGATCCGGCTGTGTATTAAAACAAGATAACTAAAATTTTCAAAATTATTTCATAATTTATCATAATTTGTGAGCTAAACCCCTACGAAATTCATTTTTTCAGTAAATACAGTAACTAATGAACTAATCATCTTATGTCTATTTCTAAAATACCTAACCGCAATAAACCTCTCTATTAATGTTAAATAAACTAGTTTAATGGGTTTTTGGCATCTTTAATTAATTTATAACAAGTGATTTAATAAAGTTTTTTTATTCGATTTAAATCATTTGACTACACTATGAGATCTCGATTTTTTGGAGATTCGGAGACAATTAGGGACCCAAACATCTATGATCCAGTTTCAATATTCATGTAGGATGCGGCTATGTATTAAAACAAGATAACTAAAATTTTCAAAATTATTTCATAATTTGTGAGTTAACCCCTACGAGAATTCTGTTTTTCGGTAAATGCAGTAACTAATGAATATAATCATCTTATGTCTATTTCTAAAATACCTAACCGCAATAAACCTATCTATTAATGTTAAATAAATAGTTTAAAGTTTATTCGACATATTCATTTATTCTATAACAAATAATTTAATAAAGTTTTTTATTCGCTTTCAATGGGTTGACTACACAATGAGATCTCGATTTTTTGGAGATTCGGGGACAAATAGGGTCCCAAACATCTATGAACAAGTTTCAATATTCATATAGGATCCGGCTGTGTATTAAAACAAGATAACTAAAATTTTCAAAATTATTTCATAATTTATCATAATTTGTGAGCTAAACCCCTACGAAATTCATTTTTTCAGTAAATACAGTAACTAATGAACTAATCATCTTATGTCTATTTCTAAAATAACTAACCGCAATAAACCTCTTTATTAATGTTAAATAAACTAGTTTAATGGGTTTTTGGCATCTTTAATTATTTTATAACAAGTGATTTAATAAAAAAATTTATTCGTTTTAAATCATTTGACTACACTATGAGATCTCAATTTTTTGGAGATTCGGAGATAATTAGGGACCAAAACATCTATGATTTAGTTTCAATATTCATGTAGGATGAGGCTAAGTATTAAAACAAGATAACTAAAATTTTCAAAATTATATCATAATTTGTGAGCTAACCCCTACGAAAATTCAGTTTTTCTGTAAATGTAATAACTAATGAAACTAATCATCATATGTCTATTTCTAAAATACCTAACCGCAATAAACATCTCTATTAATGTTAACTAAATAGTTTAAAAGTTATTTGACATCTTTATTTATTCTATAACAAGTAATTTAATAAATAAATTTATTCGATTTCAATCGGTTGACTACATATGAGATCTCGATTTTTTTGGAGATTCGGGGAATTATGGTCTCAAACATCTTTGAACTAGTTTCAATATTCATATATGATGCGGCTATGTATTAAAACAAGATAAATAAATTAATAAAAAATATTTCATAATTTATCATAATTTGTGAGCTAACCCCTACGAGAATTCATTTTTTTGGTAAATGCAGTAACTAATAAACTAATCATCCTATATCTATTTCTAAAATACCTAACAATAATAAATCTCTCTATTAATGTTAAATAAACTAGTTGAAAGGGTTTTTGGCATCTTTAATTAATTTATAACAAGTGATTTAATAAAGTTTTTTTATTCGATTTAAATCATTTGACTACACTATGAGATCTCGATTTTTTGGAGATTCGGAGACAATTAGGGACCCAAACATCTATGATCCAGTTTCAATATTCATGTAGGATGCGGCTATGTATTAAAACAAGATAACTAAAATTTTCAAAATTATTTCATAATTTGTGAGTTAACCCCTACGAGAATTCTGTTTTTCGGTATATGCAGTAACTAATGAATATAATCATCTTATGTCTATTTCTAAAATACCTAACCGCAATAAACCTATATATTAATGTTAAATAAATAGTTTAAAGTTTATTCGACATATTCATTTATTCTATAACAAATAATTTAATAAAGTTTTTTATTCGCTTTCAATGGGTTGACTACACAATGAGATCTCGATTTTTTGGAGATTCGGGGACAAATAGGGTCTCAAACATCTATGAACTAGTTTCAATATTCATATAGGATCCGGCTGTGTATTAAAACAAGATAACTAAAATTTTCAAAATTATTTCATAATTTATCATAATTTGTGAGCTAAACCCCTACGAAATTCATTTTTTCAGTAAATACAGTAACTAATGAACTAATCATCTTATGTCTATTTCTAAAATACCTAACCGCAATAAACCTCTTTATTAATGTTAAATAAACTAGTTTAATGGGTTTTTGGCATCTTTAATTATTTTATAACAAGTGATTTAATAAAGTTTTTTTATTCGATTTAAATCATTTGACTACACTATGAGATCTCGATTTTTTGGAGATTCGGAGACAATTAGGGACCCAAACATCTATGATCCAGTTTCAATATTCATGTAGGATGCGGCTATGTATTAAAACAAGATAACTAAAATTTTCAAAATTATTTCATAATTTGTGAGTTAACCCCTACGAGAATTCTGTTTTTCGGTAAATGCAGTAACTAATGAATATAATCATCTTATGTCTATTTCTAAAATACCTAACCGCAATAAACCTATCTATTAATGTTAAATAAATAGTTTAAAGTTTATTCGACATATTCATTTATTCTATAACATATAATTTAATAAAGTTTTTTATTTGCTTTCAATGGGTTGACTACACAATGAGATCTCGATTTTTTGGAGATTCGGGGACAAATAGGTTCCCAAACATCTATGAACTAGTTTCAATATTCATATAGGATCCGGCTGTGTATTAAAACAAGATAACTAAAATTTTCAAAATTATTTCATAATTTATCATAATTTGTGAGCTAAACCCCTACGAAATTCATTTTTTCAGTAAATACAGTAACTAATGAACTAATCATCTTATGTCTATTTCTAAAATACCTAACCGCAATAAACCTCTTTATTAATGTTAAATAAACTAGTTTAATGGGTTTTTGGCATCTTTAATTATTTTATAACAAGTGATTTAATAAATATTTTTATTCGCTTTAAATCATTTGACTACACTACGAGATCTCAATTTTTTGGAGATTCGGAGAAAATTATGGACCAAAACATCTATGATCTAGTTTCAATATTCATGTAGGATGCGGCTATGTATTAAAACAAGATAACTAAAATTTTCAAAATTATTTCATAATTTGTGAGCTAACCTTTACGAAAATTCAGTTTTTCTGTAAATGTAGTAACTAATGAAACTAATCATCATATGTCTATTTCTAAAATACCTAACCGCAATAAACATCTCTATTAATGTTAACTAAATAGTTTAAAATTTATTTGACATCTTTATTTATTCTATAACAAGTAATTTAATAAAGGTTTTTATTCGATTCAATCGGTTAACTACACTATGAGATCTCAATTTTTTTGGAGATTCGGGGACAATTATGGTCTCAAACATCTTTGAAATAGTTTCAATATTCATATATGATGCGGATATGTATTAAAACAAGATAAATAAATTTGTAAAAATTATTTCATAATTTATCATAATTTGTGATCTAATCCCTACGAGAATTCATTTATTTGGGTAAATGCAGTAACTAATAAACTAATCATCCTATGTATATTTCTAAAATACCTAACCACAATAAATCTCTCTATTAATGTTAAATAAACTAGTTCAGAGGGTTTTTGGCATATTTAATTCTTTTATAACAAGTGATTTAATAAAGTTTTTTATTCGATTTAAATCATTTGACTACAATATGAGATCTCGATTTTTTGGAGATTCGGAGACAATTAGGGACCCAAACATCTATAATCCATTTTCAATATTCATGTAGGATGCGGCTATGTATTAAAACAAGATAACTAAAATTTTCAAAATTATTTCATAATTTGTGAGTTAACCCCTACGAAAATTCATTTTTTCGGTAAATGCAATAACTAATGAATATAATCATCTTATGTCTATTTCTAAAATAACTAACCGTAATAAACTCCTCTATTAATGTTAATTAAATAGTTTAAAGTTTATTCGGCATCTTTATTTATTCTATAAAAAGTAATCTAATAAAATTTTTTATTCGCTTTCAATGGGTTGACTATACTATGAGATCTCGATTTTTTGGAGATTCGGGGACAAATAGGGGCCCAAACATCTATGAACTAGTTTCAATATTCATATAGGATCCGGCTGTGTATTAAAACAAGATAATTAAAATTTTCAAAATTATTTCATAATTTATCATAATTTGTGAGCTAAACCCCTACGAGAATTCATTTTTTCAGTAAATACAGTAACTAATGAACTAATCATCTTATGTCTATTTCTAAAATACCTAACCGCAATAAACCTCTTTATTAATGTTAAATAAACTAGTTTAAAGGGTTTTTGGCATCTTTAATTATTTTATAACAAGTGATTTAATAAATATTTTTATTCGCTTTAAATCATTTGACTACACTACGAGATCTCAATTTTTTGGAGATTCGGAGATAATTATGGACCAAAACATATATGAACTAGTTTCAATATTCATGTAGGATGCGGCTATGTATTAAAACAAGATAACTAAAATTTTCAAAATTATTTCATAATTTGTGAGCTAACCTTTACGAAAATTCAGTTTTTCTGTAAATGTAGTAACTAATGAAACTAATCATCATATGTCTATTTCTAAAATACCTAACCGCAATAAACATCTCTATTAATGTTAACTAAATAGTTAAAAAGTTATTTGACATCTTTATTTATTCTATAACAAGTAATTTAATAAAGTTTTTTATTCGATTCAATCGGTTAACTATACTATGAGATCCCAATTTTTTTGGAGATTCGGGGACAATTATGGTCTCAAACATATTTGAACTAGTTTCAATATTCATATATGATGCGGCTATGTATTAAAAAAAGATAAATAAATTTGTAAAAATTATTTCATAATTTATCATAATTTGTGAGCTAACCCCTACGAGAATTCATTTTTTTGGGTAAATGCAGTAACTAATAAACTAATAATCCTATGTATATTTCTAAAATACCTAACCACAATAAATCTCTCTATTAATGTTAAATAAACTAGTTCAGAGGGTTTTTGGCATATTTAATTCTTTTATAACAAGTGATTTAATAAAGTTTTTTATTCGATTTAAATCATTTGACTACAATATGAGATCTCGATTTTTTGGAGATTCGGAGACAATTAGGGACCCAAACATCTATAATCCATTTTCAATATTCATGTAGGATGCAGCTATGTATTAAAACAAGATAACTAAAATTTTCAAAATTATTTCATAATTTGTGAGTTAACCCCTACAAGAATTCATTTTTTCGGTAAATGCAGTAACTAATGAACTAATCATCTTATGTCTATTTCTAAAATACCTAACCGCAATAAACCTCTTTATTAATGTTAAATAAACTAGTTTAAAGGGTTTTTGGCATCTTTAATTATTTTATAACAAGTGATTTAATAAATATTTTTATTCGCTTTAAATCATTTGACTACACTACGAGATCTCAATTTTTTGGAGATTCGGAGATAATTATGGACCAAAACATATATGATCTAGTTTCAATATTCATGTAGGATGCGGCTATGTATTAAAACAAGATAACTAAAATTTTCAAAATTATTTCGTAATTTGTGAGTTAACCCCTACAAGAATTCAGTTTTTCGGTAAATGTAGTAACTAATGAATATAATCATCTTATGTCTATTTCTAAAATACCTAACCGCAATAAATGTATCTATTAATGTTAAATAAATAGTTTAAAGTTTATTCGGCATCTTCATTTATTAAATAACAAGTAATTTAATAAAGTTTTTTATTCGCTTTCAATCGGTTGACTACACTATGAGATCTCAATTTTTTGGAGATTCGGGGACAATTAGCGTCCCAAACATCTATGAACTAGTTTCAATATTCATATAGGATCCGGCTGTGTATTAAAACAACATAACTAAAATTTTCAAAATTATTTCATAATTTATCATAATTGGTGAGCTAAACCCCTACGAGAATTCATTTTTTCAGTAAATGCAGTAACTAATGAACTAATCAGCTTATGTCTATTTCTAAAATACCTAACCGCAATAAACATCTCTATTAATGTTAAATAAACTAGTTTAAAAGGTTTTTGGCATCTTTAATTATTTTATAACAAGTGATTTAATAAAATTTTTATTCGCTTTAAATCATTTAACTATACTATGAGATCTCAATTTTTTTGGAGATTCGGGGACAATTATGGTCTCAAACATATGTGAACTAGTTTCAATATTCATATATGATGCGGCTATGTATTAAAACAAGATAAATAAATTTGTAAAAATTATTTCATAATTTATCATAATTTGTGAGCTAGCCCCTACGAGAATTCATTTTTTGGGTAAATGCAGTAACTAATAAACTAATCATCCTATGTATATTTCTAAAATACCTAACCACAATAAATCTCTCTATTAATGTTAAATAAACTAGTTCAGAGGGTTTTTGGCATATTTAATTCTTTTATAACAAGTGATTTAATAAAGTTTTTTATTCGATTTAAATCATTTGACTACAATATGAGATCTCGATTTTTTGGAGATTCGGAGACAATTAGGGACCCAAACATCTATAATCCATTTTCAATATTCATGTAGGATGCAGCTATGTATTAAAACAAGATAACTAAAATTTTCAAAATTATTTCATAATTTTTGAGTTAACCCCTACGAGAATTCATTTTTTCGGTAAATGCAGTAACTAATGAATATAATCATCTTATGTCTATTTCTAAAATACCTAACCGTAATAAACTCCTCTATTAATGTTAATTAAATAGTTTAAAGTTTATTCGGCATCTTTATTTATTCTATAACAAGTAATCTAATAAAGTTTTTTATTCGCTTTCAATGGGTTGACTACACTATGAGATCTCGATTTTTTGGAGATTCGGGGACAAATAGGGTCCCAAACATCTATGAACTAGTTTCAATATTCATATAGGATCCGGCTGTGTATTAAAACAAGATAACTAAAATTTTCAAAATTATTTCATAATTTATCATAATTTGTGAGCTAAACCCCTAGAGAATTCATTTTTTCAGTAAATACAGTAACTAATGAACTAATCATCTTATGTATATTTCTAAAATACCTAACCGCAATAAACCTCTTTATTAATGTTAAATAAACTAGTTTAAAGGGTTTTTGGCATCTTTAATTATTTTATAACAAGTGATTTAATAAATATTTTTATTCGCTTTAAATCATTTGACTACACTACGAGATCTCAATTTTTTGGAGATTCGGAGATAATTATGGACCAAAACATCTATGATCTAGTTTCAATATTCATGTAGGATGCGGCTATGTATTAAAACAAGATAACTAAAATTTTCAAAATTATTTCATAATTTGTGAGCTAACCTTTACGAAAATTCAGTTTTTCTGTAAATGTAGTAACTAATGAAACTAATCATCATATGTCTATTTCTAAAATACCTAACCGCAATAAACATCTCTATTAATGTTAACTAAATAGTTTAAAAGTTAATTGACATCTTTATTTATTCTATAACAAGTAATTTAATAAAGGTTTTTATTCGATTCAATCGGTTAACTACACTATGAGATCTCAATTTTTTTGGAGATTCGGGGACAATTATGGTCTCAAACATCTTTGAACTAGTTTCAATATTCATATATGATGCGGCTATGTATTAAATCAAGATAAATAAATTTGTAAAAATTATTTCATAGTTTATCATAATTTGTGAGCTAACCCCTACGAGAATTCATTTTTTTGGGTAAATGCAGTAACTAATAAACTAATTATCCTATGTATATTTCTAAAATATCTAACCATAATAAATCTCTCTATTAATGTGAAATAAACTAGTTCAGAGGGTTTTTGGCATATATAATTATTTTATAACAAGTGATTTAATAAAGTTTTTTATTCAATTTAAATAATTTGATTACACTATGAGATCTCGATTTTTTGGAGATTCGGAGACAATTAGGGACCCGAACATCTATAATCTATTTTCAATATTCATGTAGGATGCGGCTATGTATTAAAACAAGATAACTAAAATTTTCAAAATTATTTCATAATTTGTGAGTTAACCCCTACGATAATTCATTTTTCGGTAAATGCAGTAACTAATGAATATAATCATCTTATGTCTATTTCTAAAATACCTAACCGCAATAAACCTCTCTATTAATGTTAAATAAATAGTTTAAAGTTTATTCGGCATCTTTATTTATTCTATAACAAGTAATCTTATAAAAACTTTTATTCGCTTTCAATCGGTTGACTACACTATGATATCTCAATTTTTTGGAGATTCGGGGACAAATAGGTTCCCAAACATCTATGAACTAGTTTCAATATTCATATAGGATCCGGCTGTGTATTAAAATAAGATAACTAAAATTTTCAAAATTATTTCATAATTTGTGAGCTAACCTCTACGAAAATTCAGTTTTTCTGTAAATGTACTAACTAATGAAACTAATCATCATATGTCTATTTCTAAAATACCTAACCGCAATAAACATCTCTATTACTGTTAACTAAATAGTTTAAAAGTTATTTGACATCTTTATTTATTCTATAACAAGTAATTTAATAAAGTTTTTTATTTGATTCAATCGGTTAACTATACTATGAGATCTCAATATTTTTGGAGATTCGGGGACAATTATGGTCTCAAACATATGTGAACTAGTTTCAATATTCATATATGATGCGGCTATGTATTAAAACAAGATAAATAAATTTGTAAAAATTATTTCATAATTTATCATAATTTGTGAGCTAGCCCCTACGAGAATTCATTTTTTTGGGTAAATGCAGTAACTAATAAACTAATCATCCTATGTATATTTCTAAAATACCTAACCACAATAAATCTCTCTATTAATGTTAAATAAACTAGTTCAGAGGGTTTTTGGCATATTTAATTCTTTTATAACAAGTGATTTAATAAAGTTTTTTATTCGATTTAAATCATTTGACTACAATATGAGATCTCGATTTTTTGGAGATTCGGAGACAATTAGGGACCCAAACATCTATAATCCATTTTCAATATTCATGTAGGATGCGGCTATGTATTAAAACAAGATAACTAAAATTTTCAAAATTATTTCATAATTTGTGAGTTAACCCCTACGAGAATTCATTTTTTCCGGTAAATGCAGTAACTAATGAATATAATCATCTTATGTCTATTTCTAAAATACCTAACCGCAATAAACCTCTCTATTAATGTTAAATAAATAGTTTAAATTTTATTCGGCATCTTTATTTATTCTCTAACAAGTAATCTAATAAAGTTTTTTATTCGCTTTCAATCGGTTGACTACACTATGATATCTCGATTTTTTGGAGATTTGGGGACAAATAGGGTCCCAAACATTTATGAACTAGTTTCAATATTCATATAGGATCCGGCTGTGTATTAAAACAAGATAACCAAAATTTTCAAAATTATTTCATAATTTGTGAGCTAACCTCTACGAAAATTCAGTTTTTCTGTAATTGTAGTAACTAATGAAACTAATCATCATATGTCTATTTCTAAAATACCTAACCGCAATAAAAATCTATATTAATGTTAACTAAATAGTTTAAAAGTTATTTGACATCTTTATTTATTCTATAACAAGTAATTTAATAAAGTTTTTAATTCGATTCAATCGGTTAACTACACTAAGAGATCTCAATTTTTTTGGAGATTCGGGGACAATTATGTTCTCAAACATCTTTGAAATAGTTTCAATATTCATATATGATGCGGATATGTATTAAAACAAGATAAATAAATTTGTAAAAATTATTTCATAATTTATCATAATTTGTGAGCTAATCCCTACGAGAATTCATTTATTTGGGTAAATGCAGTAACTAATAAACTAATCATCCTATGTATATTTCTAAAATACCTAACCACAATAAATCTCTCTATTAATGTTAAATAAACTAGTTCAGAGGGGTTTTGGCATATTTAATTCTTTTATAACAAGTGATTTAATAAAAAAATTTATTCGATTTAAATCATTTGACTACACTATGAGATCTCGATTTTTAGAGATTCGGAGACAATTAGGGACCAAAAAATCTATAATCCATTTTCAATATTCATGTAGGATGCGGCTATGTATTAAAACAAGATAACTAAAATTTTCAAAATTATTTCATAATTTGTGAGTTAACCCTTACGAGAATTCATTTTTCGGTAAATGCAGTAACTAATGAATATAATCATCTTATGTCTATTTCTAAAATACCTAACCGTAATAAACTCCTCTATTAATGTTAATTAAATAGTTTAAAGTTTATTCGGCATCTTTATTTATTCTATAACAAGTAATCTAATAAAGTTTTTTATTCGCTTTCAATCGGTTGACTACACTATGATATCTCGATTTTTTGGAGATTCGGGGACAAATAGGGTCCCAAACATCTATGAACTAGTTTCAATATTCATATAGGATCCGGCTGTGTATTAAAACAAGATAACTAAAATTTTCAAAATTATTTCATAATTTGTGAGCTAACCTCTACGAAAATTCAGTTTTTCTGTAATTGTAGTAATTAATGAAACTAATCATCATATGTCTATTTCTAAAATACCTAACCGCAATAAACATCTCTATTAATGTTAAATAAATAGTTTAAAAGTTATTTGACATCTTTATTTATTCTATAACAAGTAATTTAATAAAGTTTTTAATTCGATTCAATCGGTTAACTACACTATGAGATCTCAATTGTTTTGGAGATTCGGGGACAATTATGGTCTCAAAATTTTTTGAACTAGTTTCAATATTCATATAGGATGCGGCTATGTATTAAAATAAGATAAATAAATTTTTAAAATTATTTCATAATTTGTGAGCTAACTCCTACGAGAATTTATTTTTTTGGGTAAATGTAGTAACTAATAAACTAATCATCCTATGTATATTTCTAAAATACCTAACCACAATAAATCTCTCTATTAATGTTAAATAAACTAGTTCAAAGGGGTTTTGGCATATTTAATTCTTTTATAACAAGTGATTTAATAAAGTTTTTTATTCGTTTTAAATCATTTTACTACACTATGAGATGTCGATTGTTTGGAAATTAGGAGACAATTAGGGACCCAAACTTCTATGATCTAGTTTCAATATTCATGTAGGATGCGGCTATGTATTAAAACAAGATAACTACAGTTTTGAAAATTTTAGTTATCTTGTTTTAATACATAGCCTCATCCTACATGAATATTGAAACTAGATCATAGATGTTTGGGTCCTTAATTGTTTCCGAATCTCCAAAAAATCGAGATTTCATAGTGTAGTCAAATGATTTAAAGCGAATAAAAAACTTTATTAAATTACTTGTTATAAAATAATTAAAGATGCCAAAAACCTTTTAAACTAGTTGATTTAACCTTAATATAGAGATTTATTGTGGTTAGGTATTTTAAAAATAGACATAAGATGATTAGTTCATTAGTTACTGTATTTACTGAAAAAATGAATTCTCGTAGGGGGTTAGCTCACAAATTATGATAATTTGTGAAATAATTTTGAAAACTTTAGTTATCTTGTTTTAATACAAAGCCGCATCCTATATGAATATTGAAAATAGTTCATAGATGTTTGAGACCCTAATTGTCCCCGAATCTCCAAAAAATCGAGATCCTATAGTGTAGTCAACCGATTGAAAACGAATAAAAAACTTTATTAAATTACTTGTTATAGAATAAATAAAGATGCCAAATAACCTTTAAACTATTTAGTTAACATTACTAGAGAGTTTTATTGCGGTTAGGTATTTTAGAAATAAACATAGGATGATTAGTTTCATAATTTTGAAAATTTTAGTTATCTTGTTTTAATACATAGCCGCATCCTACATGAATATTGAAACTAGATCATAGATTTTTGGGTCTCTAATTGTCTCCGAATCTCCAAAAAATTGAGATCTTATAGTGTAGTCAAATGATTTAAAGCGAATAAAAAACTTTATTAAATAACTTGTTATAAAATAATTAAAGATGCCAAAAACCCTTTAAACTAGTTTATTTAACATTAAGAGAGAGGTTTATTGGGGTTATGTATTTTAGAAATAGACATAAGATGATTATTTCATTAGTTACTACATTTACTGAAAAAATGAATTCTCGTAGGGGTTAGCTCACAAATTATGATAAATTATGAAATAATTTTGAAAATTTTAGTTATTTTGTTTTAATACACAGCCGCATCCTATATTAATATTGAAACTAGTTCATAGATGTTTGGGACCCTAATTGTCCCCAAATTTCCAAAAAATCGAGATCTCATAGTGTAGTCAACCGATTGAAAGAGAATAAAAAACTTTATTAAACTACTTGTTATAGAATAAATAAAGATGCCAAATAACCTTTAAACTATTTAGTTAACATTAATAGAGAGTTTTATTGCTGTTAGATATTTTAGAAATAGACATAGGATGATTAGTTTCATTAGTTATTGCATTTACCGAAAAACTGAATTCTCGTAGGGGTGCTCACAAATTATGAAATAATATAAAAAATTTAAGATATATTGTTTTAATACATAGCGGTATCCTACATGAATATTAAAACTAGATCATAGATGTTTGGGTTCTTAATTATCTCCGAATCTCCAAAAAATCGAGATCTCATAGTGTAATCAAAAGATTTAAAGCGAATAAAAAACTTTATTAAAGTACTTGTTATAAAATAATTAAAGATACCAAAAACCCTTTAAACTAGTTTATTTAACATTAATAGAGATGTTTATTGCGGTTAGATATTTTAGAAATAAACATAAGATGATTAATTCAATAGTTACTGTATTTACAAAAAAATGAATTCTAGTAGGAGGTTAGTTCACAAATTGACCACATGCTGATATGCATCGAGAGTGAGAACGATTGTGAATGATCAATAAACATATTTCATCCAAAGAGATTATAATATACCATACAAAGCCGGGGAGAAATATACAAACAAGAACGAAAACAAAACAGTGAAAAGGTAACGAAACATTGATGCAACATACGTACTCAGGCTACAAAAATACATTACGAGTAGGATTGTTGATAATTTAGGGTTTAGGGTTTAGGGTTTAGGGTTTAGGGTTTAGGGTTTAGGGTTTAGGGTTTAGGGTTTAGGGTTTAGGGTTTAGGGTTTAGGGTTTAGGGTTCAGGGTTTAGGGTTTAGGGTTCAGGGTTTAGGGTTTAGGGTTCAGGGTTTAGGGTTCAGGGTTCAGGGTTTAGGGTTTAGGGTTCAGGGTTTAGGGTTTAGGGTTCAGGGTTTAGGGTTTAGGGTTCAGGGTTTAGGGTTTAGGGTTCAGGGTTTAGGGTTTAGGGTTCAGGGTTTAGGGTTTAGGGTTCAGGGTTCAGGGTTCAGGGTTCAGGGTTCAGGGTTCAGGGTTCAGGGTTTAGGGTTCAGGGTTCAGGGTTCAGGGTTCAGGGTTCAGGGTTTAGGGTTTAGGGTTTAGGGTTTAGGGTTCAGGGTTCAGGGTTCAGGGTTCAGGGTTCAGGGTTTAGGGTTCAGGGTTCAGGGTTCAGGGTTCAGGGTTCAGGGTTCAGGGTTCAGGGTTCAGGGTTCAGGGTTCAGGGTTCAGGGTTCAGGGTTCAGGGTTCAGGGTTTAGGGTTTAGGGTTTAGGGTTTAGGGTTTAGGGTTTAGGGTTTAGGGTTTAGGGTTTAGGGTTTAGGGTTTAGGGTTTAGGGTTTAGGGTTTAGG